>OU911045.1:11946574-17394074 GCA_918358695.1 Melinaea menophilus ssp. n. AW-2005 | reverse complement strand
TCTCAGCGCACACTATTGTGAATTTAGGTTGCTATGGTAACCTTTGTCATATTATCCGTTGTCATCGTAACCGTTGCTATGGTAACCGTTGCTATTACTCTTACCCCCGCGTTAAATGTATAGCTTCTATAGGTTTAAACTTGAAATCCGTTGGGATAGTAATTCCGTAAAATCCGTTCTTAGTGGACGTCTACATCACAAACAAAGTAACTATGTACAATTTTAAATTAATCGAACAAATAGTTTCGGACATTTCGTGATGAGTCAGTGAGTGGTAAATCGTTTATATATATATATATATAGATAATAATATTTTTTTCGTCACTTGAGGAAAATTGTGATTTAAATTACATATCAAGTTCTTATATAATAATATTATAATGATAAACAATTAAACATTGAATTCAATTCTTGGATATGACATTCTTCATTCTCAGATTTCTACAGACCTAGTCTGGCGCCAGATAAATGACACCCAGTCTCCTTTAATACATATAAACACATACAATTGAATATCACAATGAATATACATTTATTAAACTGGAAAAAACACCATATACAAAGAAAAACGCGTTTACAAGAAATTCATTGAAGAATATATTATAAGAAATATATCACTGTATATTAAACAAACCATCAATACTTTATAAAGCATAGATTCTTCAAGTTTAAACCTTTGTTTGCTGTTCACACGACACCCACTTACTTCACACTTAACACTTAGTTCTTTGAAATATATCAACAAAGATAACATGGCTTGTCTCTTAAATATACTATAAACATAAAAAATGTTATAATACTTCACTATTATTATTATATTATTAAAATATATGTTAAAAATGTTATTTTTCTATGTATTCTATAATAAGATGTCGTAAAAATATATTTTTACGAGGGAAGTGGCGAAAGTGTGGACATGTAGAGTATCGTCGACAGGTTGATAGTTTAAGGAACCATGTCGCACTAATATTCATATTTTAACGCTTAATGGTTTTCATGATTTGTTTTATAGCTTGAAAAATAACCACAGTGTTACAACACTAAAGTCATCATCGAACATCGTCGTCGTCAAGAATCTATCCTTATATCTGTGTCCATTGCGCGTTTCGTAAAATCAAAATAGGTACAGTGAATTATTAATAATAGAAATAATTAATATATATATCTAAGTGCAAAATAAGGGACAATAGTACCTAAATGCTAGCGGCCTACGTGCAATACTCGCTAACGAAGACACGCGCCTCGCACACTCCAATAATTTAGTAAAAAATTGTGGTAAAAAATACAATGTGGGTAACATTCTATTTTTTAACACAAGAAAGATTTTGTATTACGTATTTATAATCTTTTTAATTGCAATAAAGTAGGATTCTATTTAAGAGATATAGATATATGCCCATGTTTGTAATTTAAGATACATTTTTTGTTCTGTTGGACTTTCAATTGAATTATAAAATTTTGCTTTATGTAACACAGAAAATATCTCGAAACCAATAAAAGTATATAGATTCACATTTTTGAAAATATTGCCACCGGCCCTGTGGCGCAACGGATAACGCGTCTGACTACGGATCAGAAGATTCCAGGTTCGAATCCTGGCAGGGTCGCAAATTACTCTTTGCAAATATATTTTTTATAATGTTTTTTTAGTCTATAAAACATTTTTATTTTATTGTTATCACAGGATACATTTTTTTATTTATCTTATTTCATAGTTTGCGACATAGATAATTCAAAAGACATACCCAACTGAAGTGTCAACACTTAGAATGCCAACATTTTGTTAAGTGAAATGTGTCTATTATCTTATCTGTAACCTAAAATATTTATTATAAAACAAAACTTTTGAATAATCTTTCACGATAAAAACAGTTAACAGTCACTAGCAAATGGCAAAAAAGAGTAAAGTACTTAGAAAAGTTAAGTATCATTTTTGAATGTTTCTGGCATGCATTAAAAATAACATGATAAAAATAAATAAATGTTATAATGTAAGTCAAATATTATTAGAATTGTATATTTAAAATGTATTGTAATTTTAAAATGCCAGCTGTTTGATTATTTGTGGCGTTATCACCGGTCGGGGTCAAGAGCGCGGCTTCCGCCCGATAACCAGTCAAAACGCAGCATCCTCCGAACTATATATAACCAAATATCGATACAATAAAAAACCACTGATAACACAGCCATGTCACGGTTTTTGTGGCATGATAAGACATGGTTAAGATAACGTTATCGGTACAGATGGAAAATATCGACGCAGCTTTAACAAAAAAAAAAAATATTTTTCTTACTCTTAAATTGATTATAAATAAAAAATATATTTATTTTCAATATTGGAATATAATTTTATCTCAAAGATGATTTATCAAAGTTATCATTGAGGTTGTGATTTTTGTTTTAAATATTATCTTAACTTTTAGACCCTTCAACGTTATTCGTAGGACAAACATCCTGCACGGACAAATATTTAATATTGGTCCGTCAGCGGGATGGCCGGACGTCGCGGACACACGCTAAACGACTAGATAGTGTAAAGTTATCTAACTTTATTCAGAACTTTTTTATCACAGCGTTTCTTTTATCTATATCAGTTATATTTGAATCATCATTGCGTTATTCCTGTTAAGGTTTTGTTATTTGCATAATTAGAATCTTTTTAACATTAATATTTTTATTGTCTTAGTCATACAAAAAAATTTACAAATATTTGTCTGTTCATCCTTAGACAGTGACGCGTATCATTTGATTGTAGCGCTTCCCACCGTGAAGAATTAATTAAATACATTTCTATTCATATCAAACATTTTGTATACATATTATCTATAATGTTATTGCAATTGCTATATTTATATACTTTTATTAAAAAATATTAGAAAAACTATATTGTTATACATTTATATTTTATAACTACTTTTAGTAATTGAGCTGAGCGTAAGAGAAGCTCTTAACCGTTTGGGAGACCTTTTTTTGTGTTTAGTTGTCTCCAAAATGCGACGAGATAATTAGCTAAAAATTTTCTCATGTATGTTTGAGCCGAACGCGGATGTTATAGCGAAAACAGATTGAAAAAATGTTTAGCCATTCCAATGTTATCGAGAAAAGAAGAAAGGAGAGGGGATCAGCTCAACACCCGCCGCGCACGGTTGACGGATCCTAGTATATAATATTTCTTAAGCTAAGTATATATTTCATGTTACTTTAGTATATATATGTATATATATATATATATATATATATATATATACAACTTTTACTTAATATAACTCTGATTGGGTTATTTTTTAACAAAATTTTTTTGATGTAAGATTAAAAAACAATTCTACTAATAAAATTTTATATTCCTTGATCAAATACAACTTTATAAGTAGTAGCAAAAAATTTTCGCTTAAAGTTGTGTCTAAACTCAGGAAAGAATGGTTATTTAAATACATTAGTACTGTTTTTAGTTATTTACTACTTATATAATATTATATATTACACGTCAATAAATATACAGACAGACAGACAGTTCAGGATATAACATGGTTATCATTTCCATTGTCAGAGATGCTTGATCTGACACGCTGATAAAAATCACTGGATTGGAAATCTGTGAGGGTCTGGAATGGGGGTTGTTGTGTGGGGGTTACACACAATATTTTACATTACAAATGTTAAGGCATTGTTAAAAAATCTTTGGATACACCCATATCTATAGTAATCATCATATTTTACCAGATTGTCTATGCATTATATGATTACTCACTGATAAAAGCACCTCACAAAACAGCGAAACAGACAGAATTAAGAAAATAATAACTGAATTAATAAAAATATATATAAAAACATGATTATTATGTACCCCAAACTAAAAATATCATATATTTTCTTTATGAGTCAACGAAAACTTGACATCCGGTATGGCACGTGAACACATTTCCGCTCAAATATGGCGGGCGGTCGGGCTGAAATTGTGGGAAAAGTGTATCGATTTTCTTACTTTCTAATTCATTATATCTACACGACTATGTTTATGAATGTTAATGTAATTAATGTTATGCTTTTGTGATTCATTACATATATTTACCCGGCTATACCCACTTTAATCAAATCTAAACTAATCGTACAAACTTACATTTCATTAACGTAAGTATATTAAGTAAATATATATAATAATAATTTCTTTATGTGTGTTTAAATTAAAGTTAAGGTAATATCAGACGGGTTTATTCTTTAAATAGCAACATAGAATTTTTTTTAATCTAATGTAAATTTAAAAATTAAATATTGCTAAAATATTGTACCTTAATATACAATATTAACATAGTTTAATTTATTTTTATTATTTTTTTTATATAATATATCGTATGGTTAATTAGAATAAGTATGTAAAGTCAATTAGTGCTTAAATCTGACTTATAAGTGCTTATATAATTTATATGGATATGTCGTTTATGGACATCCGGTCATCCGGTTAACATTTTTTATATCCAGTTCAAAATAACTACAACATAATTACATGACTGCAAAACCAACTAATATTTATTTAATTATTACATATATATAATATATTATATGTTTATTTTATTTAATAAAGAATTTTCAAAATTGTTTTTCGTTTACAATAATTTTTATATACACCTAATTAATACATTAGGATTGTTATCAAATATTTATTTAGTTTGATTTGTGTTGAATTAATTATGTTAAGAATTGTTCACCTAATCAATATCATTGTTTTCACTTTTGAATATTCGAAAACATTTAACCTTAAGACCCTTTTACGGACCTAAACATTAATTACCCCATAAACAATTAAACAGTCTTCATCTTCTATATGTATATGTAAGCGATTTACCACTAACTGACTCATCACGAAATCTCCGAAACTATCGGTCCGATAAACTTAAAATTTACATAGTTACTTCTTTTCTGTCGTAAACGTCCACTAAGAACGGATTTTACGAATTTCAACTTTTTGCATTTCGCCAAGTTTTAAACCTGTAGGAACTATACATTTAGCGTGGGGTAAGAGTTACTATAGTTACGGTTACGATAGCAACGGTTACGATGACGACGGATAATATGACAAAGGTTACCATAGCAACCTAAGTTCACATCCAAATTAATAATGTGAATAAAACAGACGGAATAAGCTAGTAACGCATACAAGACGATATTCAATGTGTCATGTTATGTGACGTATAATTAGGAGTATGATTAAATATTTAAATATGAGTTATTTTATGTCGAATCATGTCAAAACGTTTAAAGTACTGACCATTCGAGTTTCATGAACGTGGTAACAAACCGGTGATTATTATTAAGATAAATGAACTGACAAACAAGTATCGCATAAGGCGTAATGCGTGCGATATGGCCTCGAGTGATACTTACATTTTCCACTCCGTTCAGTGCCAGCGAAATTACAACGTGTTCACAATTCACAAATATCCGCTTCCCTTAAGACACACATATACATGTACACACACATACATGTATACACAGGTATATGTATACACACATGCATACGCGATAACAAAACATTGGTATAACGCAATCGGTTATTTCGGTTATCGTTTTAAAATCGGATCTAGTTGTAATATATATAAAACTATTTTGTCTAGTCTTAAATATGAAATGTTGATTATCGTTATCAGCCTCATCACTTCTTGTAAATCACTGCAAGGATGATCCAATTGATCAAATTAATCTAATTTAAGTAAATCGACTTGTATAAATCATACGGGCGAGCCCTTACAAGTCTGCCGGGTGAGGGTCAGGACGCCCTCACCAATTATATAAAAAGGTTTCCTATTCACAATCTACGTACTCTATATAATTAAAAAATGTGAGCGTGTTTAGTTTTTTATATGTATTGATTGAAATTAAGTGATGAGTCGATAACTCCAAACTTTTATAGTCATATGTCGCATCTAAACGCATGGAATTGTTTTTTTTACATATTTAATAATATATACTATAACGAATATTCGGACCACTATTATTTTTGGTAAGTAAGTTCTCACATACTTATATTATTGCATATTATATTTTAAATGTATATAATATGCTATGAATGTGATAAATCCTATATTCCAAGGTTATATCAATTTATATAATTGTCGCCCCACGCTTTGTATACGGAATGTGTAATTTTATATAGGTATACAAATAATAAATCATTAATAATAATAATACATTGTAATATGAGTATTATCGAAGTAGATACAATATCGGTTATATATTTACTCAATACATTGTGAACATTCACACGATATGTAATAGTGAAGGGAGATGATTGAATTACTTGACATGCGCTTGCCAATTTGTATCAGAGTTCCCCTTCAAAGTACAGAATACTTCGTCAGCCTAATTACGTTAGCTATAATTAAATAGCCCTTGTTTATAGTAAAAATAGTGCAGTGAGTGCAGCGCACATGTTTTTTTCAAATTTTACTTCGGTTGCTTCCCGTTTATTTTGAATTTTTCACTTTTGAATCGTTATTATTAATTATTGCAATAAAAATATCAATATAGTGAGTGAGTAAGATATCGGAATGCTTCTCTGCTGATAGGAGCCGACCAGAAACTAAAAATTTACTATTTTTAAAAGAAATACAATGTTTCTTGTATATGTTACAATATTAAACTGCAAATTAAGTTCCACAAATTTCGATCAACTATAAACCCTTGAACGCTATAGTAAAATTTATTTAATAATACTCTTTTAATCTATAAAATAAAAAACAAATCTACATAAAAAAATACAATCCTTCAAAGAATATTATAGTTTGTTTACAAGATAACGTTTCTTATAATTTGAATGACCGTTGCCGATCCAAACTAAGAGCTTCTCTCATCGGCTCTAGTCCACTTATACACTTCATACCATAAACAATAACATGGAAACTTTTTAACACATACTCAATACTAGTGAAGTCAGCAAACGAGGCGAATAATTTGACTTGTTAAGAAAATACGAGCACGTGCAGCCAGTTGTGTGGCTCAAGATTGTTTGTTTTGTAATATAAAATTAACGGCTTTCATTTATATATACAGTGTTTTATTAACTTACATTGTAAAGGCTTATATCATATATCATGAGTATATGATATCAATAAACCTGTAAATGAAATTTACAAAATAATAACAGATTATTTCCAATTTAAGAAGCAATTCGTTCAACAACAGATTATAGTTTTTAGTACAGTTTATATTTAATATGTAATGAAATTTAATAATGCGGAAATTAAGAAAACATAATTAAACTTGTACCATTCAGTTATACAAACAGAGGGCGGCGCCGACGCAGAAGAGATTATGATCGGCGTGATTAATAATGAACTAGCTCAATGCGCGTGCACACTGCGCCGGTCTACGGGAAAGGACTCATTGCAGACGTCTGCTGAACTCTGAAATTTCTGTATAGATTTAAAATACTATATGGTATTGCAACTAAATGAGGACAAAATAAAATCTGTCAGCATTCTTTACAAACGTAGAAGTTTGTAAACATTTTAATATTATATAAGCCTCTAAAGTGAATCACTTTAACGTAGTGAAACAACACTTATTTTTTTTAATATAAAATCGATACAAACAGCAAGGAGATAAAAGACAAGACGACTGTAATAAATCACTAGCTGCGCAGGCGCAGGCGTCGGTTCACGCTGACTATGACGACGCACGACGCCGCCTGACAGCTCCCGCCTAATGACTCATTCTAACTAAACTTACTCTGTTTATTATTATATTTATTCCAAGATTTGTTTATATAGCTACTACTAAATACTAATTATCTTCAGACCATGTACTCAAATACAATGTCTACAAAACTATGATGTACATGTCTGGCGTCGTTAGTATACATTGTCTAAAAGATTATACTTCTTTGAGGTCGTTAGTGTACATCGTCTACAAAGATATTTATATATTATACCAAGATTATTTATAAAAAATGAATGCATTTTAATATAAAACATAAATATTTTATATTTCCTTTCAATACATTTATATCAAAATCATTCCACTCATAACTCTCAGCGCTGCAACTACATTGATGAAACGGTAACCACATTAGACCAACAATTACACTTGTCAGTTGTATCGTACCATAATACATAAGAAAATTTTAATGACAAATAACGTACAGCGACTTGAACGTCTTTAATTACATGTGTAAATTTAGATTTTAAATTCGTGTAAGCGTTGGTGATAGGGTTCAAATCTAAGCGCGCTGCCACAAGTGGATCGCAGCTGTCCGACGAGTAGACAACAGTTGTCGACGAAGTGCGAGTTGACGTGTTATGCGAGTGCCCAACGCATTAACCGCGCACAGATTTATTGTCTACTATTTTTTATTACCGCCCGATTACTCATGGGTAGGAGCACTGTGTTTAAAGAAAATATAGGACATATTGTTTCTATATATTTAAATTCAAAAACGCAAATACCATTACGAGAAATGAATCAATCTTTTGTGAAATATTTTACAATTGCTTTAGATTTTTATATATTGATAGTTTTTAGTATATTTCTCATGTGTCAACCCTACTTAATACTTTCAGTTCAGTTTAGAGTTATTAATTGTATATCTAGTCCTTGTCTCACTTACACGCCAAACAAATGTAATCGTGTGTACGATAAGCTACAACAAATATGATAGATGTTACCAGATTATCCTCGTGTATTCTCGTCTGACTGTCACACTCCAATACCAACATTCAACATCTGAAGCTCAACTTCTTTAACATATTTCAATACATTAATTTCTAGAATAAGGGGCTCCTTAATATATGTTATATATTTGTATTCACTTACTTTCATAACTTGTAATTTTCTCAGTATTTTACATAAGTGAACCAACTCTATATTGTTCATATTTTTCATTTTAATAGGTGGTACTGTAACTTATAGAAAAATCGCAGTGAATTTTCTATTATAGCTATTTTTCTTATGGAAAGTATTATAGCTTAGCTTTAGCTATAAACCTAAACTATAAAGCTAGCTAAAAGCTAGCTTAGTCTACTCCGACTAGCTAGTCGTATCATCAAAACTCTTCTCATCTCTTATTCTTAAACTCTTCTGATAATTCCCATTACCTATTCAGAGATATTCAAATATATCTAAGATATATTCTGAACATTTATATACTATAAAATTATTATTATATAGAGCACATTTCCTAGTATAATATTTTACAAAACTAATATTATTTTAATACGCGTCTCCATTATATGACAGACCGGTCACATAACTGAATATAATATCGTTTTCCTGTAGTTAATTATTATTAATGTCCTCAACGAGTTAGACCGAGTTATTTATTATTTATTGTTAAATATATTTATGTTGCAAAATAAATATATATACATATTTTCCTTCGTATCTCGTCGACTCGGTTACCGGATGACAGATACGTGTACAATATTCTTTAGTTTCTTAGATATAGTTCTTTATTTCTATTATAGTTTAAATAAATTTGAAGCTTAGCTTAGGCTATTATAATTGTTATAAATTCTCTGTTAATCTATTAATCTATTAATCTGTTCATTGTGTTTGTTTTGGCAATTAATATTATTATTGCAGTTTATTTTATGATACTCTTAATTACCTTTAGTTGTTACTAATTCAGAATTATTGTTTATATATATGAAATAGATAATGTGGTATAAGTAAACCAATTTCACATAATTTCCAAAGTAATCAAAGCACAAAAAATAGTCATCCAGGGAAAAGAGAATAGAGTGTTTCATATTACAAACATTCATTTTTTTCTGTCTACATGAAAATTTTACAGAACACATTTATTTTTTCTTTAGAACATGATTATTAATATGCATATTAAAAATGACAATACACAAATATCATTTGTCATCATCCCACAATCAATCAACCAATCAATCCCACATCGTGCTCTAAATCCTTGTTATCTAAAGAATACTCTCTAGAACTCGACCTAGATGAAGTTCCTTCAGATGAAAAGTCTGTACCTCGATAGTTTGGACCAGAAAAGTCATAATGACCGGGCAACTGTGTTGTTAATGTATAACCTCATAGATGAAGTCTACAATTATATGAAATATGAGGTTTTAAAACATTGTTTACGGTACCTAAGCTAGGATATCCAATGAAAATTAAGTGAAATTCAATCAGCATCAAATGCGTTTTAGTGTAAATAAGAAATAATATATTAAACAAAACTTTTTAAACATAATATAAAAATTGTCTGCTGTAGGTATTATAAAATGGTGGTATTTAAAAATGAATTCTCCGAAACAGGAGTAACTTTTCCAGCGGAAGTGCGCTATGCCCGTGATTAAGCCACCAACTGTCGTGATTTTTAAAGGAAAATGTCCAGATGAGCGGTATATCTTGTGACATGAACGAAAATAATTTGACGCAGCCGCTCGGCACGTGGGCGCGATATATTACACGCGAGCCGCACACTAAAAATATTGTGTTGGCAAATTAATGGGCATTCCCGACTGTAGGTTGTGGGATGAAAGGAAGTGCCTTTTATATGTGAAACGTTGGTTTTGTATGAAAATGCACGGCAGCCGCTCACACCTGTCCGATCGCTTTGGATGGACCGGGCTTAGATAGGGCTGCCTCATCTACATAATCAAATACCTTCTATTATAAATTATAAATTAGATAGAACAATATTTTGTTTATAAAATAAGGATTGACTCAGATATTAATAACATTAAGTAAACTAAACTAGACCTGCAAATACTTAACGTCGGAAGAGAGTTTGTTTTTGTGTGACATATTAACAAAACTTCTTATATATACATGTTTATTGAATTGTACGTTCTTGCAAATCGTATAATGTAATAGTTTTTATTATTTCTCAGGTTACTTTATAAATATTATTTATAGTCCAAATAGCTTTATTAAATGATATATTTTTATTAATAGCTGTATAAAGGTGCAACCCTGTGCGACGGATGCGACAAAGAAGACACGTTAGTGTGCGTCAGTTTCATAATAATTGAGCAGATTAATAACCCCTCAGGGTGTTCATATTTCGCCGTCCGTCTGTCGTCCTCTTCCGCAGCTATCCGTGCCCACTTTTATTAAATTACCAACCTCATTACAATATCAAATTGTTACCAACATTTAAATATGTAAAGATACAGAGAATTCTAATATTGAAAACTTCTTTTTGAAGCAACATCACATAAAAACGACTGAACCGATTTGAATGAAAATTGGCAAAAGTATAGAGCTTGGGAATGGGCATGTTCTTGAACAAACAGAATTAAAATATCTCATTCCGTTCAGAAATTATGATCAAAAAACTGAGAGGATCAGCTCAACTCCCGCAGCACACGGCAATGCTAATACATCTAATCTAAAGATCGAATGTCAATAATTCATCAAGTGTTTATATACCTATGTATAACATATTTCATTTACTTTTTACTACATAATACAAAATCTTTATCTTTATAATATAAATTACATAAAACTCATAACTTTAATATCGATTATAAACAACATACATTTATGGCTTTGATAAACAAATATAGTTATAAATATATATTTTGTAATGTCTGTTAACGCTTTCTTTCATCAGTACTTTCTCATATAATCTCATATTAATATTTATACTCGTTAATTACAGCATTAAATTTATAGTTAAGTACGTGTTGTATTGAAAGCTAAACGATTTTTAATATTTTTTTAAGCTAAATATTTTATAATATAATAAAAATATATATTTGCTATAAAACTTGTCGTAGAGTAACTACTTTGTGTTTTTGTTCAATGTTTGCTATTTTCCAAATTTATTGATTATAACAAATATGTTAGCTTTGGTTTAAATATATAATATTAAATCACATACATATTGCCATTAAGAAAAAGTAGCAAGTATCCTGAAGCAGGGCGGGCGGCGCAGTATAAATACTCGCCACGTGCGCTTGCGCAGCTGCCCGCCACGTGCTGCCTCTTAACGCAAAAATAGATCATTGTCTCGACTATCGTGGGCACGCCCACCGACCAGATAAAACACCACATCAAACGATAAGCCGTAAATCCAGAGTTTATATACTCCACCTGCATGTTGGCTTTAGTAAATTTTATTCCATCCTTTTTATTGATCAAATGTTTAGACATGGCTTCAATGTGTATCTAAAACAGGAAAAAACACCGCACCAGATGTAATTAACTATTTTCACTGAGCACATTTCCTTCACAATAAAATGGTTAACCCTCAACTGGCACGTGAATAATATTATTTATCTTAAAATTTTGAATATACTACACTAAGATACGAGACGTGCGAACGATGTGCCGTCTTAAAAAGGAAACGGAGACAATTGAGCCAACTTCCGCAGCAAAATGCTAAATTAATAAGTTCTCTTGAGTGAAGTATTGATTGATCGGAAATAACACAGAAATTACAATGACACTATATATATATATATATATATATTTATTCATTTATTAACACAATGTAATTTACAGTGACAAAATGAAATACATTGAAGTTTGAACACAATTCATATATAATTGACAAAGAATTATATTACAAATAATTACAAGAAATATGCAATATCCCAATGATATCCTTATACATCTATACATATAATAAAATATAAGTGTCCGTTTGTAATTGAAAATTAACAGGTTTTTACTAAATGCATTTAATATTTTTTCTGCCTCCTTTCTGTCTGTTTGGTCTCTGAAACGGATGGACCGATTTTGATGTTCACTAGCAGATAACTGATGTTATAAAGAGTAACACAAGCTACTTTTATATTGAAAAACATTCCACACAAAGTCGTGGGCACAACTAGGTTTAATACACAAAGTAATTATTGTACATAATTACACATAACTGTCATTATACCTACCTATATAACTACTCATATTTAATTGTTTCTAACAATCCTTATAGACTGACACAATGAATATAAAATAAAATAATTACTTGTTAAAAATAATTATTAAATACTACAAATTATAAGATGCACAAAATATTATGGGTGTATGTATCAGTAATTTTACTTTGAACATTTAACAAGCTTGGGGTAAGCATAAATTCAGCCCGCCTTGATCCCCTTTACCTCCCTAACGATCGATAGCGGCGGCCATTTTGAATTTTCCGACCAATGCGCGTAGTCATGGAAAGCCGTTGCTATGGAAACCCGACGCCACTTCACTGCCTGAAGGGGAAAGTGCCACGAAGGCTGTATATCTATTTGTTATAGGATGTCTGCTTTATACATACATACATACAGAATTCTATGTATTTACTGCAATAAAATGCTCATTTGACATTTATAATCATTATAAATAATAGTATCTAATTATGACACGGAAAACTTGTGATTCTATTATCATTATAACATAGTATTTTATCAAAAATGCATCTGTAATCGTAACTCACTTACCGTGTACACAAATTAGTGAATAATATATTTGTTACACCTGTTTCTTTCTTTGATAGTAATTGCATTGCTGGGTCGGAGCCAATCAAGACATAATTCAAAACCTCTTAATATCGTTCAGTGTTTTAACACGTTACTAATTATATCATATGTTATAATATATATCATATTAGAATAATATATTTCAAATAAATCTATAAAAATCTTTAAGAGTTTGTAGAATAACTAAAATTGAAACAAAAGTTATTTTCTTATTATAATATTTATCCTAAACTGTAGAACAAGAAATATTTCGATGACTACCTTCACGTATTGATTATTATTTATAACAGGAATATCAAATAATCTGTCACTAAAAATATTTAAATATACAAGTGAAGACAACTCTACCTTCCTTCAACAATAATCCATTATGTTGTTACGTTCAAATGAACAAGAATAAAATCTTTTAGTTTCTTCCCAAAAGCCTTGTATTATGAGAACTTCGCGAGAAGTGCAGTAGAATTTCCCTGTGATATTTGTAAATCATTTCTAAGAGCAGGCATTGTATTGATGTTTTGCCAACAGGGACGTATAACGGACAATAGTATCGTCATGCTAATTCCTTTATACTCAACTAAAATTCAACAGCATGAACAACTTCCTCGTCTTTCTTTAGTTCCAACCGCATCTATAGTCTTTTATGAGCATCTTTATTATCTGTATCCTTATTTACTCCACTGAATCCTCCTTCAACACCTGCGAGATTTGACCTACCTGTAAAGCGACCAACACTTACTTTATTTCCTGTGTTTGTTCAACAATAGACCTAGGGCCATTGACAATGTTACTGTTATACTGTTCAATGCTGTACATTGGTGTATTAGAGTCTGGAACGGCTTCTTCAAATCAATTAACCACTAAATCATGTCTTATACTAAACTTTTTATCAATCTTATCGTATTTTTAAATGGACGCGACTCAATTTTCATTGAATGATTTGTTGCCGCGTTTAAATTGAAGCCGCTATCTCGAATATTTTGAATGTTTTTATAAATAACAAACATAAGATTGACATTAACCTGCAATGTCGCCGCAATCCCAAGCATCCAAGACCTACAGCGGACAACCATTACTATTATCATCGAACGGTTGATTTTAAATACAAATCAACTCAATTCCCAACTAATGTTGATATGTAAATATATTTTATGAGCATACTACAGATTAAATTTAAATTTCTAAACCAAATTAACTACCGGGATGTCACAATATTATTACAGTTTTTAATAACTGAAGCAATTATATATTTCAAAATCTTGTAATTGAAATGTAATGACTTATAATTATTACATGATGAGATAAGGTGGTGATTTTTATTCAATAATATTTATTTATAACAATTATATAATCTCCCTTTTATAAGAATAACTCGGGATAATTAAAAAGAAATGATAATTTGATCTCTAGTAATTAGTAATATTATTTAAGGAATAGTAACAATTAAGAATTTATGAAATTGCAAAAACCCAAGAGTTACTAAATATTAAATATTATCAAGTTCATCTATTTTCAAACAAGTTTTATTCTCTTATCTATTCTATTCTATCTTACATCTTTTTCTACTCTAGTTTCAGAATATTACTTAAACAATCTTGCAAAAATCTTTGAAATTTCAAAAATAACATTTACAATTTAATATATATGAATAATTGTAAATCAATGCGTTCCACCCTGGTCCAAGTCCGATGCCATCGTTAGGGCTCTGCCCACACGAGATCATTGACTCCGCAGGTGTCGCATCCCGCTGACGTCACCGAGCGATGCCTTCGTCTTTGAGACGCATAAAGGAATCAGGGTGGCCAGAGATTTCAATGATAATATCGATAAAATATTTTACATATACAGAGTACCGATCAAATTATATTATCTGTTTTATTTGTCTGTCTGATACTGCAAATGCAGAGTATAAATCTTTGTCATGTTTTAAATAGAATATTAATATATGTATATATTAACAGATATTATGTATTTAATAAAAAGTTTAAACTATTGTAAAGCCAGCACCAGACTAAGGCTATTATGTTAACGCCTTTAGACGTCCGTCGGTCCGTCGGTCCGGCGCCGGTAACAATGCACATTACGCTTTGATTTACGTTACTATTGACGTATAAATTAACGTTATGTCATTTTGAATTTAATGTGACAATATTATATGTATTACAATATATATTAAAACGATCATTGTGCTGAGGACATAATAAATATATTAATAAAAACAAAACAAAAACTTGTACTGATGCTGTCAAAACTATAAAAATATGTAATTTATATACATATATATTTATGTGGTTTTACTCAGACAGTTTTGACATAAATATCGCCCGTGAGTATATTAGGCGCGATGTGTCAAACTCCTTAAAGATTAAAAAATAACAATATAAATGTTCAGAAACTAACATTTGAGCCCATGAATATAAATTCAAGAAATCTTAAATCCTACATTTGTATTAACTGATATAATCTTAAAATAATGTGCGTTTAAGTTCGATCCTTAAACGGAGTTTAAATAAACGACTGGGGTATAAAAATATTTATGAATCCCCTTCACAAGTGACGTTCAACTTTCGTGCATTTCGACTTACCATATACAGACGTGTCTGGCAAACTTTTTTTATATCTAACTCTGCAAGGAAAGTTGACTTCGCCTTAATTTAAACGAATCATATCGATTGATTATAATGTCTGTATGTATATTGAATATTTGTTTCATTAATATACTTTGAAATTTGTGAATTATAATTTGAATGCATTTTTGTTTATATAATTGATTGTGTATTGCACCTCTCTCTCTATCTCTTTCTGTCACTATCTCTCTCTCTGTATTATATATTATAAACTAGCATGTTATCCATGATTCGCAACGGAAGGCGAAAGTGATCAAACATTTTGTTTGAATTTCCACACCACCTAGGAGGTATCAAACAGGCTCCTTATATTTTTTGCAGTTTTTTAGCTGTAACTTTTGATCGGTTTGGACTTTTGCAAAATCCTTTTTTATTGCATCTATTTAATATGTCAGGAGTCTTGTGTCCAAATTTCAGCTTTCTAGGTATTACGGTTTGGGCTGTAGAGCGATGAATGTGTCAGTGTCTTTGTGTTTTATATATTAAGATTTAATTTTTAAAGGAGAATCAGCGTATGAGGTTATAGTATCCAGCTTGTAAGAAATCACAGCGTGTGTGTATATTGTTAACCATATTAGGACCTAAATACTGCGACTCGTTGGTCGCTGCAGGTGTACTGAAACATTTAATGATATTTTACGAATTCATTACAAAAAATGTTGTTACTTCCAATATAAGAAGGCAACAATACCTTTTATGTAAAATAATTATACCAAAAAAATATATATAATTTCGTAATTTTAAACAGTTTAAAACATCTGTCATGATTTCGATTACATATAATACGATTTTCATTTAATAGCTAGAAATGTATTTTGTTATGTAAAGAGCAATGCGTTTTGTCATATACATGTAATTTTAATTAATGAAATACTATAATGAAAGGTTTTATGTTACATAATAAACAATTAAAAACAAAACTTGTACAAAAACAATATATATATATATATATATATATATATAACTAAAAAATAGTAAATAAAACCAAATATATATTTTTTTAATAAAATGATGTCCGGAAATGGTAAAAGTTGTCATACATTGAAAAAATATGTCATATGTATAAGAAATATTTTTCTTGATATATTCTTTTACATCCATCTACATCTAAGACAGTCAACCGTAACTGACAAGACATCAAATTACATAGAAATTCTGCAACAAAACAAATACAATATTTCATAACTTTAATAGGAAGGTCCTTGAATGGTCACAGGTTACCGAGCCACATCACTAACCTGAGCTACAACAGTGTCCTGAGCATATTTGTGGCGCTGACATCATTCACGCACGCATAAAATTAAAGACAATTAGAGAAGCGTTTATTAACTTGCATTTAGAAATCATTCTTGTTGTTGTTAACTTTAATCTTTAATTGAATTTGATGTTTTCATACATTATAAGAGGTTTATATCATATTATTAAAAGTTATTACTTATTAAGGAAAACGTATTAACTTCGTTCAGAAGTCTCTTTTAAATTTTATGAATTTACCATAAAGTGAAAGAATGGCCTTTTGTGATGCAACAATTTTGGTCAAATAGACCTGTAGAACTTTATTGAAAACACAAAAAATTAACGATTTACTAATAGTTACCTCCTACTTACCGACTGCGGTAGCTTTATTTTTATATACATAATTATTAACACTAAACCTACCAAGTACCGGTCAAATTGACCGTAACGTTATAATATCGTTATCAAACTACATGACAATTCTTAGAATATGCATATAATATTTTTTTCACTCTTTACTTTTAGTTATTTCCATTATTACCTAGGTTGTATAATAAAATAACTTTTAATTACCGTTCAATTTGACCGCGTGCGGTAGGAACAGGTATACAAGAATTGTCGGTAGGTTTAGTGTTAATATGAATATTCAAATAAATCATGAATTATATCAACGAAAATCAATACTTACTAATATTTCTGTAATAAATTAATAAAAAGGTGTAAATACTAAAAGATTTTGACATAATTGATAAATGACCTATTATAATATCTAATATGATTCAACCGATTTTTAATTCCGATAGTCACTCTAGAAATTCCCAACCCAATATAAATTCCAAAACAACCCAGAAAATTATAACGACTTAAATGACTAATCAAAATATAAGTGACGATATATATTTATTGGTTCTGTATATATATATTTTAATTAAGCTAATTTTCACAATAAATAATTGTTTGCTTGCTTTGGAACGACAAATAATGAAAGCAAACACATTAAAAGATTTTAGTCCGTAAGAAGAATTAATAAACAAATATTTAACGTTAATTTTAAAAGAAAGCAGAAATTATTTTTAAATATTCTATTATTTAGTACATATATACAATACTTTTTGTACAAACAATGTTATGTACAAAATAAATATAGTAAATACCGAGCAAGGTGTGTTATTACAGTAATCCCTTAAAAGGGAACCCTAAAATGACTTATTAACAAATCTTGGGAAACTTCTTGACATTGTGAAGGCTCTTAAAACACAATAAAAAAACACACTCGTTTCTCAATACAAAAATGCACCTGAGAATGAAGGCGGGCCACTTGACTAATATTTCGATTATTGTAAATCGCAGGTAAGAGAAGCGATAACTATCATCATCGTCCATTACTGAGCCAATATAAAGAATATTAAAAGTGTTTCATACAAAAGCTTCGATGGATCTCGAATATAGTGAAAGAATTGTCCATTAAGATCGTCACGTAAAGGAAGTCGCAGGTAGTGGTGAATAATTCGTTTAGTCCAAGTTGCGCCCACACTTTTTTTGAAAACAAGGCCCACACAGGTGCTCGTCTAATTTACTATTCCCGATACGGTACAGCCGGGAACGACGGGATTTAATAGTTCTTAGAGCTTTTCGTGATGTACATATTTTTTAATTAATGACAAACAAAATATTATAATAATTATAATCGTGCTTTATGTTTGTTTATATAACTACATGAAAGATTTTGTTTCCACTTACTACTATTTAGTCCTTGTAATATTTTCAAACGAATTAAGTAATATTTAAATTATAGATTAAACAAAACGTACACTAAACGAATGCAACTTAATTATTAATATAAATGTAACGTAAGTATAACTGTGTTGACAGTAATAATAAGTAATAACTAAATAAGTTACAAAATGTACGCAAGTGAACATTACACTTAGTATTTGGTAATATATCACTACAATTGAAATTGCTGTCAGATATTTTTGCGTTTCTAAACTGCACATTAGAACGGCTTAAATAGTGCAAGCCTCAATCATGATTACAGGGAAGATCTCGTGACTGATCTTATAATCTTAATGGATCAGCCTCTGATCTGCCTCTGATCAATTTGTTGGATAACATCGTGTTAGGTAATTGTTACTTTACTGTTATTTGATTATCTCTAAAGAAAAAATCAATATATCTCGCTTTGAATATTATTTTTTTTGTAGTTTTTTTTAAATTATTTATGAATTACATAAATGAAAGCCTAATGATAATCGTGTTCTAAAACGTTTAAATGTGTTCTTTATTTAACACAAAACCTTATTATTTACTTGATAATTTTATTATCATATTTTTATTACTTTATCTGCAATATACATTTAATGTTAACTAAATAAATAAAAATTCAGAATTATAGCTTATGTCCAGTCTTAAGGAAATAATGATGAGTCAGTTATCGTCATATAAAAGTGTACATGGATTTTTGATGTAAAATATTGTCCAAAATTGTATTAAGACGAACAACAAAAGCAATAAATAAATTTGACCTGATTTTTATATTCGATATTTCTTTAGGGTTAATCATTATCAATCAGTGGTCGGGTCGGTCATGGACCCACGACCGTGGCTCACGCACACCGATGGACTATTTTTATTCCACACACTAACAATGAACTAATGAGCACTTATTTTTAGAGCGGTCAAACAGTGTTCTAATTTCGCAATTTGTTACGTTGTTTAACGCTGGTTTAATTAACAATGTCTACTAGTATACGTGCGAACTGTGCCCCTACATCAGAGTAGGAGTAGTATTGTAGTCTACAGTCAGTATAGTCCGTGGACTAAGAATTTAGTCCAAAATTATTGCTATTGCATTCAGATTATACGCCTAATGATTATACATTATTTTTAATTTAATAAATTCCGATGTTAAAGGTTAAGTAAAAACATAATTTAAATTTCAAAGTTTACAATAATGCGTATCGTGATCAAATGTTAATCTAAACACGTAACCAACGGGAAGTAGTTGAAATAAAACCTCGGTTACAATGGCGGGAGGCTATAAAGCATGGAGGCGCCATTTTGAATTCGTATTGACGCCAAAGCAATCGTATTGTCACTGGGAGGTCTGTATCCGGCGCCGGCCATTTGCATCGAGCGCGACTCGAATCGATTATTTGTTTAGAATTAATTTGTACCCATTAGAAGTGACTCTAGCGACGCTGTGTCGATTTCTAACCATACCGGCTAATCAATTTACATTGGTTTCGACTTACCTTTCAACGTAATCTCAAGGAATTACTTACCGCATTAAAATATCTAGTTATACTAGGTACCTTTCTTGTACACTGACATATTATTAATGGCTGCTTCATTTCGTGTAGCCAGAGATAGTTTCAATATAATTTTCTTGTTGAGGGCTGGACGGTTTCATCAAGAAACATAAATATCACAATCTTGAAACCCTCCCTACAAAATTGCAATTAAGGATTTGCTTGTTCGCATTAATGGTACAAACTTATAAGTGCAGAATCAACGACAGGTGCCCACGCACGTGCCGACTTGAATAAAACGCAATGAATGTCAAAATCGCGATTATGCATTTACACCCTTTAATTTACATCAAACAAATATAAATCTTAACCCCAATATATTAGGGTTTAATTTTAAATATCATTATACGAGTGTTACGTCGTTTTTTGAAATACATATAAGAGATACTTTCTGATTCCATGTCATTAGGATATTTATTGCGAATGGTGCGCGTGCGGCCATTTTATTTTCTCTGTTAGGATCGGGTCTATAAAAGACAATTTCCCTGTAACGCATCTCCGGATTGAGGGTTAAATTCCACCCTCTATGACTGTCTGACTTTTCATTATCGAGATGTTTTATTAAAGGGCAGGGTGTAGGCTGCTGGGGGGAATTAGGGTTGTCGATTCGTGGAAATTTAAATAAAAGAAAATATAGTTTAGTATAAGAAAATTATATTCTATAGATAATTATGTTGATAAAAATATATATTCTGAGCCCTTAAATCTTATATACATCTAAACTTAAATATTTGAGCCAAATCCATTAGTCAGTAATTTTTTATGTTTTATAGAAAAAACAAAAAACAAATAAAATTGTGATCAATTATCATTTACATTACATTATCTCACATAATACATTTAAAAATATCGTTTGACAACCCTACAGTGGATCAGCCACCAAATATTGAGTTACCCGTAGTGGGGAGGGGGTGGAATGTTTACACTGGGATTTAGGGCTTCCTAAATTGCATTCCTCTACACAACACGTCATTGCGAAATAACAGTTTCATGAACAATATCTTTTAAAGTTTAATCTAACTTAGATATACAAAATTACAAACAAGCAAGAAATTTTATATATTGTAATTTTTGATAACGTAAATAATTCAGAATTTGTAAGGGTGTTTCCGAACCGATTTGGGGTTCTTATTCTCACTTGGTCATTTCGCGCTTCCACCAGCTCCAAGCTGATGAATAAGGCTCCTGAACTGGTTACAACTAGCTATGCATGACGTAGTAGAAACCTGCGTTTAAAAACTGTGACGTCACAATGAGTATTATTTTTTAAACTCTTATCAATTCACGGTAAAGTCCTACCAGCGATATATTATCATAAATTATTTCTTATCAATTTTTCTTAATCTCCAATATTGTAATCGTAATCCACAATATTGTAAATATAATCTACAACATTGTAATTGTAATCCACATTTCCGTGATCGCCTCTGCAGTTTTAAAGACTTTCTTTAAGATAGGTACTTAATTTATTAAGGAAATAAATAAAATTATGCAATTAAACTAATATACTATTATTATAGACATAATCATGAGTCAAACGTTTATATACAAAACTTTATACATGCAGGTACAGAGTTAACACTAAACCTACCAAGTACCGGTCAAATTGACCGTTCTTAAACTTTTATAAAACATACACATTTTTAAACGTTATAATATCGTTATCAAACTACATGACAATTCTTAGAATATGCATATAACATTTTCTTCACTCTTTACTTTTAGTTATTTTCATTATTACCTGCGTTATATAATAAAATAACTTTTAATTACCGGTCAATTTGACGGCGTGCAGTAGGAACAGGTATACAAGAATTGTCGGTGGGTTTAGTGTTAATATAAACATCTATCAAAACAGGACATTCGGTACATTAAACAAACACTATTATTACGCCAACGTAAAATTCAACGAAACTGTTTTTCAAAACATTATAGACAATGACACGCGCCAAAACTAAACAAATGACTGTTGAATCAACACGTCAATTGAATGATATTTATTATATAGTTGTAAATTAATGTATATAATACTATAATCATTAATGATTAAAGCGATTATAATATGTATGAGTGATTTAGAGTGTATTTATACACTGTAAATTGGACTTAAAATTATACTTAGTTATATTTAAAAGAGTTAGAGAATGAATAATATCAGATCGCTACACAACGACAAACATACAGAAATATATTATTTGGGCACGTCGAACGAATGAGTGATGAAAGAGTGGTAAAACAGATTTATGAAAGAAAAGTGAGCGGTAAGAGAGACAGGGGGAGGCCTCGAGTGAACTTCGAAAAAACAGTATCCATGATACTGGAGGAAGGTCACGTAAAAAGCATGAGGGCATGTATGTAGAGATTGATGTCTATGGCCGAGGCGAAAGAGGTATGCAGGGACCGTAGCTTTTGGCGCTCCGTCGTCTCTGTCTACCCCGCAAGGGATATGGAGTGAAGATAAAATAAATTAAATAATTAAAATAAACAATGTTTTAATTACGACGTAATTACAAATACATCTAAAAATTCATAAGAAATATGAAGTCATACACATAGTAATATTGTTTAATAGATATTATCAATTATTGAGCCATCTCCCTGGTGGTCTACCTATTTAGTATTTATGGCTAGGCTCGGGACCCGATGAGAACTAATTATTGTAATCAAGATCGCAGCTGCGATAAAACAGGCGCTTAATTAGCTGTGTCTACCGCTGATTTAAACAGGCTAATAAAACTAACAGCTAATACTAAATTATAAAACACCTCAACTATTTCTAGATATCTAGAAGAAGTATTCTTCTTCTAGACGAACAGACAGAAGTTTGGTATGTTATTTATTAATATATAAATATAATAATAATAATAATTTTTGTGACTTCTATTCAAAAGATTTGATAAACATTGATAAATCGACATTCTCCTAAAACAAGGCTGACCTTGTCGTTTATCACGGTCCTAACCGTCCGTTCCTATTTTATCCAGTCATTTTATAATCCAACCTATCAAGTGCTAAGTCAAGTAGCGTACTAAGATCGCAGTGAAGTCTGTTATTGGTCAACTAGTGTGCTAAAACTTGGATAATGAAATGAGCACATTACTCTTTCAAACAGACGAAGCTTCTTCATGCTGTTTGTTAACTCTGAAGAATAATTAACAATCCCTTCTTGACATTTATAACTATTTTGAATTAATATCAATAATCTATCTCTATTATCTGCTATTTTATGAGTCATTGAAAATAAGTAAACATTTCAATATATCTACAAATACGTTATAATATAACTATTAATTTTGTATTTGAATTAAAATTCGTTTCATTGAAATTAATGAATACAATTATTTTACACTTTATAAACATTTGAAGAAGTGTAAATTATTTGATAATTACGTGATATAATAAATAATATACAATATTTGAGTTTAAAAATATATTATAATGTTTGTAATTGTGAGATTTTTCCCGTTTTCGAGACGCACACGTGCAGGTTGCAGGGTCGTCGGCTTTGCTTCGTGATTCATGCACAGGTACACAATGAAACGACCGCCAGCTAGCTTTTATGTGGTTTTGCTTTTATATTATAATGTATTTATACGTATGTAACTTAAATGTTACCAGTCTGAACAGTGAATAGCTTCTGTTCAAATATCACTAGATTTGACTATTTGGTCGTATCTCAATTTAGATTTGTAATCAGTTCCAATTTTTTTATTATTTTTTAACTTTTTGGGATAATAAGTCAAACAATAAGAGAATATAAAAACAATGTAGTTATTTACTTATAGAAGATTAAAACATAACCACATATTTATTTATATTTTGCTGTATCAAAACAGATTGATTTGCAATATAAACATAATATATTTTAAAGACAAAAACCAAAAAATACATAAAATTTTACTGATGATCCAATAAAGAACGCGGCGTTTCAAAGTGAAATGGGTCCGAATACTCAGGTGCGCTCGCGCAGCGATGATACATTGTGATGCCGCGCGCAGCAAAATAGAATTAAAAGAAGAATGGACCGGCCCTTACAATGCGCGTACAAACACGAACTTAAGTCCCACCGAAATGCTTCAGGTGTTCATGGTTAATGCCAAGGTTGCTTCACAGACTATAAAATTGTTTTTAGGTATTATAAGATAAAATGTCTATTATAATATATTTTTGTTTAAAAATAATTTTCAATAATCACATAATTTGATTATTTTTTACAGCTCTTGAAAGTTATTTAGTAGATGCGAGATTCAAGATTGTAGATATAATTCAATTTAAATCAAAAATACACCAAAAATTGTGTAAAGAAACTTTTTTAACAAGAAATCTGTATTAAATAAATATAAATCATAAATTTTAATCAAATATATATTTTTTTTGTTTTCAAACATGACTACAATACCTTGTATTGTATTGAAATTTCAAATACATATATTAAATAATTATAATGAAAAAAGGTACTATAATTATAATATCGTAGTAATAAACTAATAATTTCTAAAATACCTAAAATTTTAAAACTTATTATTTTATTGTATAGAAATGTAACACTGACTTAACTTTACCAAAGAATGGTATAATGAATAAAAACATGATTACTAGTGACATCTAAGTTATAAATTTATTAATAATAACTCTAATAATCGCAATAGATGGCATTGAATCTTATTTCTACCGCCATCTATCGTTAAGTAGATAATACTTATTTACCGCCATCTGTTGTTAAATAGTTTTATCATGTATATTTATTGCGATAAAAAACATTTTAACATATAGCAACACTACGTCTATATATTCGGACGCCATGTCGAAAATCTCTCTATTTTGATTGGTCATCGCTGTTGGCGCTATTCAACTATTCGTGAATCAAAGATGTGTGCATTAGCATCTGAGGAAGCGGTGTCGGCCATCTTACCGGCTCACGGTGTTGTGGGAATCAAAGCAATATATCCAGCCGCATTGCGGCAATCGGCTTCTTATTCATTACAAGTAAGTGTTTAAGCTGAATATTTTATAACGAAATACATCTTATTCTATTTATTTGCACTAGGTATCTCCACGATAGGGTAAATGTCTTTCGTGGTCGTTTTTAAGGTGCTAGATCAATCAAGCTCACCCATTCGAAAGCACAATCTAATTCTGTTTTCGTCAGTTACGAGCTTAACAAACGCATTATTCTTTCTGTTAATTTTATCCACGTGGTTGTACGATACAAATTGTTCATATCTTTAATATTGTTTCAGAGTGAATAAGACCGGTTCAAAATGTATCTCTACAATCTAACTCTTCAAGGCTCTACGGCCATAACACATGCCGTGCATGGTAATTTTTCGGGCACAAAACAGCAAGAAATAATCATATCTCGTGGTAAAACATTGGAATTACTCAGGCCAGACCCGAATACCGGCAAAGTTCACACATTGATGAAAGTAGAGATATTCGGCGTAGTTCGTTCCATGATGTCATTTCGGCTCACTGGGGGCACTAAAGGTAATTGACCTATATTAGTTTCAACCACGTGCTTATTATATATTTTATTTTTGCATTGTTGCTCCATAACCTTTTAGAAGGTGTATGGGTTAACTAGATGCATAGAGTGAGACCAACGCGTCGCACTCGGTAATTTTAGTAATTGCTGGGATGTATCTCGTCTTGGTACACTTTGTTTCAGTTCATACTTTGTTTATTTGACACCAAAAGATTTTCAAGACTAATAATTATGTCTATTACAGATTACATAGTTGTGGGTTCTGACTCTGGGCGCATCGTTATCTTAGAATACATTCCAGCTAAGAACATTCTAGAAAAAGTACACCAAGAAACATTTGGAAAATCAGGATGTAGGAGAATAGTTCCAGGACAGTACTTGGCTATTGATCCTAAAGGGAGAGCTGTTATGATTGGTAAATTTATTGTTAATTCCTTAAAATACATTTGGAATCTTAAAATAAAGATTACTATAACAAAATTAATATTTCAGGAGCAATTGAAAAGCAAAAATTAGTATATATTTTGAATAGGGATGCTGAAGCCAGATTGACCATTTCATCTCCACTGGAAGCTCACAAATCTAATACATTAGTATACCACATGGTTGGAGTTGACGTTGGCTTTGAAAACCCTATGTTTGCTTGCTTAGAAATAGACTATGAAGAAGCCGACTCTGACCCTACAGGTATATTTATATTGTAATAATTCTTTTTGAAACAAGAATAAGTATATAGTATATGCAATGGCAATACTATGAATTAACCTCACTTTCAAAAGTAATATTAATGTAGTAAAAAAATTTAAAGTAATAGCAAGTTTAATGATTATCTGAGGTCCGTGTTTATGACTGGCAGTGACTATAAATCCTCCACTTTATGACTTTCCTAAACTTTCAAAATTTCTTTAAAAATAACTTAAGTGTTAAAGTTATGCAATCTGAACAGGTGAAGCAGCACAGAAAACACAACAGACCCTAACATTTTATGAACTGGATTTGGGTTTGAACCATGTCGTCAGAAAATACTCTGAACCACTCGAGGAACATGCTAACTTCCTCATTACTGTGCCTGGTGGCAATGATGGGCCATCAGGAGTACTTATCTGTTCTGAAAATTATCTAACATATAAAAATTTGGGAGACCAGCATGATATAAGATGTCCCATACCTAGACGGAGAAATGACTTGGATGACCCTGAGAGAGGAATGATATTTGTTTGCTCGGCTACGCACAAAACAAAGTCTATGTTCTTCTTCTTGGCGCAAACTGAACAGGGGGATATATTTAAAATTACTATAGAAACTGATGAAGACATGGTAACGGAAATAAAGTTGAAATACTTTGACACTGTGCCAGTGGCAACGGCAATGTGCGTTTTAAAAACTGGCTTCCTTTTTGTGGCTTGTGAATTTGGCAACCAGTGAGTATAAGGCAGTTCTTTGTTACTTGAGTTTAGTTTTCAATTTGATGTATTTATCTATGCATGGAAAAAAAGTGTTTATTAGACTATTCTAAAACCACTGATAAGAAATGCTAGAGCATACATCTCTGAACCAAGGTCCTCTCTTATACATGGGACGAGTGCACACTGATATGAGACGAACAATTGCCACATAAATTAATAAATTTTTCCCTTAATATTCACACAATTAATATTAATATTTTCTTTTAGTTACCTGTATCAAATTGCTCACTTGGGTGATGAAGATGATGAACCAGAATTCAGTTCTGCCATGCCATTGGAGGAAGGAGACACATTCTTCTTTGCTCCACGACCTCTTAGAAACTTGGTGCTCGTCGATGAATTGGATTCCCTTTCTCCTATTCTAGGTAACCCAACTACATACACTGTTGTTTATGCTAAACAATATTATAACAAATTATTTCTGGAATACATTCTAAATATTTGTATGTTTATTTTAGCCTGTCATGTAGCCGACTTAACTGGGGAGGACACGCCTCAAGTTTATTTAGCCTGTGGTAGAGGACCAAGATCTTCTCTTAGAGCCCTAAGACACGGTTTGGAAGTTGCCGAAATGGCTGTATCAGAATTGCCTGGATCACCTAACGCCGTGTGGACAGTTCGCCGCCACAAAGATGGTAAGTTTAACATTACAGTAATTGTTGATACTACAGATAGGACTAAGTCAAGTTTAAAAGTGAAATCTCGAAACAAATGGAGCTTAATGATTAGAATCATTGGTCCGTGTTACTGATATACTGTGACGCTACCCAAATAACCACTTATGAGAGCTCCTCGTTATCAACAAGTTACTAATAAAACCCTGGTTGTTTGACACACGTAAACACCAGTGGTTTTTCTTTTCAGAATCCACTTGGCGTTGAACATGAGAAGATAACTTCAATAAACAGGTAGGCATTGAAGACACGAAATCGGAGGAGGCTGCCATCGACAGAAGAAATCTTTTATCAAATAGACCTAATGGACGAGAATTTACCATATTGCTCTCTTTTGGTTACAGATGACTATGACTCTTACATCATAGTGAGTTTCGTAAACGCTACATTGGTGCTATCTATCGGTGAGACGGTTGAAGAAGTGACGGACTCTGGTTTCCTGGGCACTACTCCAACGCTTAGCTGCCACGCCCTCGGCAGCGACGCTCTGGTGCAAGTGTATCCAGACGGTATAAGACACATTCGTGCCGACAAGAGAGTCAACGAGTGGAAGGCCCCAGGGAAGAAGTCCATAGTAAAATGTGCCGTCAATCAGAGACAAGTCGTCATAGCGCTCACTGGTGGTGAGCTGGTTTACTTTGAGATGGACCCTGTAAGTATGTTTTATATTTAAATTATATTGATTTCGACGTTTCGTAAGGCACGGCTTTCGGGTCGCGTCTTGCGATAGTGGTGCGTAGCTGTATTATGCAGTGACAGGCCCACGACGTCGTAGAGCATGTCAGCCTCCCACTTGTGGTTGAGGTTGGCACTTGGCATATTCCATAGCCAAACTGGAGTCACTCAGACTGTGAAGGTGGCAAAACCATGCCATGGACAAACTTTTATTTATTATATAATTAAGACAAAGACATAATAGATGAAGAAGATTAATTATTTACATTATTTGCAGACAGGTCAATTGAATGAGTACACTGAGAGAAAGAAGTTGTCGTCTGATGTATCATGTATGGCTTTGGGGTCTGTGGCCACGGGTGAGCAGCGGGCCTGGTTCTTAGCTGTTGGCCTCGTCGATAACACTGTTAGGGTTATATCTTTGGATCCTGCTGTAAGTGTGAATAAATAGTTATTTTATAATTATCTTAAACCTAATTAAATGATGATAAAAGGACACCCCTGACTTGTGATTACAACAACCTAAAATGCGTTATTCTTAAACAACTGAAACAATAAAACTTTTTTTCAAATATCATTATTTACCTTTAAACATACTAATGATGTGTACTTTACAGGATTGTTTGGCTCCTCGCTCGATGCAAGCCCTGCCCGCCAGTCCTGAATCATTGTGTATAGTTGACCAGCCCTTTGAATCTGGTGCAAAATCTGCCTTACACCTCAACATTGGTTTAAGTAACGGAGTATTACTACGAACCACTTTGGACTCTGTTAGTGGAGACTTGGCAGATACCAGAACTAGGTAAATAACAATAAAATAATAGTTATTATTTCACATATGAATAATTTTCAATGATGTAAACAATTTCGCTCCGTGTTTCATCTGAAATACTATGACGACCCATTAACCAGATCTGAGAAAAATTTTATACGCAATTCTATATAATAGTATGAATAGATTTTATTGTAATCACAAATCTATATTAAAGGTACTTAGGGTCGCGGGCGGTCAAACTGTTCAAAGTGAGAGTGCAATCGGCGGAAGCAGTTTTGGCAGTGTCCTCCAGAACGTGGCTCGGCTATCAATATCAGAATAGATTTCATTTAACACCGCTCTCATATGAGTGTTTAGAATACGCTGCAGGATTTAGTTCTGGTACGTAAAAAGAATAGCTGTTATTGCTTTTTTATAATATCGACGTATTTTCAAAGCGTATCTTTCGGGTTATACTTTGTTAAGAGTGGTGTGTAGCTGTAGCGTGCAGTGACAGACCCACAACGTCGCAGAGCATGCCGGCCTCGCACTCGTGAGGTCGGCACTCGGCATATTCCATAGCCAAATTGGAGTCATTCTGACTGTGAAGATGGCAAAACCATGCTGTGGACAAATAAATCAATTCTTTTGCTTCATTTACACTGTCGTTTTGCAGAATGCAACAATAATGTATTTTAATTTTTCAGAGCAATGTACGGAGGGTATAGTGGCCATCTCTTCAAACACTTTAAGAATTTTAGCTTTAGAAAAATTGGGGGCAGTATTCAACCAAACATTCCAACCATTAGATTATACTCCAAGGAAATTTGTAATCAACAGTGACAACAATCAAATAATTATTTTGGAAACTGATCACAACGCATACACAGAGGAAATGAAGAAGCAAAGGAGGTAATAAATAGTCTATTCCACTTGATAAAATGTTGAAGGTTAAAATTTTGTTTAAATGATGATACACTTACACACAACACCGAATTAACTGTGGATATACCTGCAGTACTGATCTAACTTACCCAATTATAACGTATTCTTTGTATGGCCAAATATCAATCTTTTTTTTTTGTCAGAGTGCAAATGGCGCAGGAGATGCGCGAGGCCGCGGCCGGCGGCACTCCAGAGGAGCAACAACTCGCCAACGAGATGGCCGACGCCTTCCTGTCTGACGTGCTCCCGGAGAGCGTGTTCTCCTCCCCGAAGGCCGGCGCCGGTGAGTTCTCTCTCTCAATACTCCGGCCACGCTCTCTGGGCAGGAGAGAATCGCGTCACCGAACCGTTCGACTCCAATCGAGCGTGGCCACAGCGACTCCGTGCGTTAATCCCAGGTCGCTCCCGTGAGCGGCTTGATTCAAGCATCGGATACATTTGAACAACAAACCATCAATTGAATTCGAATAACCATATATTATGTGATCAGGTATGTGGGCGTCCCAGATCAGAGTGCTGTCGGTGGGCGGGGGCGAAGACGGGACGGTGTGTCGGCTGCCGCTGGAGCAGAACGAGGCGGCGGTGTCGCTGTGCGTGGTGCGCTGGGCGGCGCTGCAAGACGGCGCCCCCCATTTAGTGGTGGGCGTGGCCAAGGACGCGTTGCTCTCGCCCAGGACGTGTACGGAGGGCAGCCTGCACGTCTATAAGGTAACCCTACGGGACTCTTCATTCAAACTTAGTTTATCAAAACGATGGACGGCCTCTAAAATTTGTGGCGTGTACTGTACTATATTTTTTAGTGACCTGTATGGATTATCAAATAATGTAATAATTGTCCCCTCTAGATTTACAATACCGGAAAATTGGAATTGGTCCACAAGACGCCAGTGGACGAGTATCCCGGCGCGCTGGCGGCCTTCAACGGTAAGCTTCTGGCCGGCGTCGGCCGCATGCTGCGACTGTACGACATCGGCAGAAGGAAACTATTACGGAAATGCGAGAACAGACACATTCCGAACCTAGTGGCCGACATCAAGACGGTCCGCCAGAGGATATTCGTGTCCGACGTCCAGGAGTCCATATTCTGCGTCAAATACAAGAAAAGGGAGAATCAGCTTATAATTTTCGCCGACGACACGAATCCGAGATGGATAACCAACAGCTGCATCCTGGACTACGACACAGTGGCGATGGCCGACAAGTTCGGCAACATCGCCGTCATCAGGCTGCCGCATGCCGTCAGCGACGACGTGGACGAGGACCCCACCGGCAACAAGGCGCTCTGGGACAGAGGTACGAACTTACCTTACCTTAGATCTAGTTAATCATCATCATCTTCTTGCCCTAATCCCAATTACTATATATATATATATATATATATATATATATATATATATATTATTATATGATGAAATGAATCAAAATCACATGCTAGACTTATGAAAACATTTGATTAATATATTCTTATTCTGAAATGTCACATCACTCGCACAAGTTTACGAATGTTTCCTCGTATATTAATCGAGTCTACATATTCAGGTCTGCTAAACGGGGCATCCCAGAAAGGGGACATAACCGTCAACTTCCACGTGGGGGAGACGGTGACGTCACTCCAGAGAGCGACTCTGATCCCGGGCGGTTCTGAGGCGCTGCTGTACGCGACCGTCGGCGGAGCCCTAGGAGTCCTACTGCCCTTCACCTCTAGAGAGGACCACGACTTTTTCCAACACCTGGAGATGCACATGCGGAGCGAAAACTCTCCTCTTTGTGGGAGAGATCACCTGTCTTTTAGGAGCTACTACTATCCAGTTAAGGTGAGCAAAACAGACTTCAGACTGTCGCAAGTCCAAAGTTGAAGTCAACGCGCGTCTGTGCAAGGCGCGTGTGTTACGACTTTGGTAGATGAAGCGTCGGACCCCCCGCGAAGGGACGCGCGGCGTTTTGTCGCGCAACCGACCGCGGCCCGGCGACCTCCCCGAGAGTCGGCCGCGGATATACCGCCGCCGTAGTGAGAGGGACGGACAGACAGACAGATATCATTTACAATCACTAATATTTATATAAACAAAAGCTTAAGACCTATTTCCTTGCAGAATGTGATTGACGGCGACCTGTGTGAGCAGTTTAACTCCCTGGAGCCCGCGAAGCAGAAGGCCATCGCCGGGGACCTGGAGCGCACTCCGGCGGAGGTCTCGAAGAAACTAGAAGACATTAGAACTAGATATGCGTTTTAGGAAGTGCTGTCAATGTATTGTGTAATTTCAAATAAAAACTCATTTCTCTGTACTCTTTATTTTTAGTTCTGTAATCCCTAGGAACCTTTAGTGTCGGTCTGTCGGCAACCTAGATCAGAATTTTAATTATAATCTGGCAGAGAAGTACAAATATCTTCAGCGTTCCCAACAAAATGTTTTCCTATAACGTATTTGGCTCTACCAGTCGCATTTATTAGTTATTTGTCGATTCGGTTTGGTAATTACACCCATTCTGGGTTATAAAAATAACGTCATATATATATAATGTCAAGTCATTTAAAATATATCACACTTAAGTAACAGGGTAAATTGTGACATAGAGACAATGTACGTAAAAAATCCCAAATTCCTTAATTCTCATTAAATTACAAGGCCTATAGCTGATAGCTCAGAACCATAAATATGAAACTAGATTGCAACGTCATCTAAACCCAATTACGAAACTAAACCATCTGAGCAATAAAAAAATCATCTAAATCAATTCGTTTAGAGATTTCAATGATAACAAACATACAGAAAATTTTTAATAAAGAGATTGTTCTGAGTTAGAAATACAATAAGTACTTAGGTTTCTACTCAAAAGTTATAATAATAGAAGTGTGCCTTCGTGTATGTAGAAGTTGAAAGGACTATAAATCTATGCAGTCTGAATTGTAGCACTAACATGTAGCAAGTAATTGTATAGAAATATAAACTACTTTCGTTAGAACCACAATAGTTCTACTTTCTATTTATCTAAAACTTACATTTACATAATATATTAGAATTTTTGCAGTACATTAAATTACCATAAACCAAACAGTAATATTGGAAAAACAATCGTCATATCATTAACTCGGAATGGTGGCCTAGATGTAAATGAGAAAAAGGAACATTTCCTTTCTTATACCTAAAACAAACCACGTTACTATGACAATATCGACCCCTACGTTTCGAGGCTTTCGTCTAACGTATTCACATTGCGTGTTACTGAAACGGTAATGGCTGAAAACGTCTAGACGTAGTAGGGGCGGGCGGTTGGCGTTTGCATTTTGTGTGTATCGTACTGATGCCGCTAAATGACGAACGCGAGTGAACCGAACCGCGACGCTCGGCCACCTATGCGCGAGCGTCTGCTTTTAGCCTTTTAAAAGCACTCCGGAGCACTCATTAGCCGGTGCACTGTGCAATACGGTATTAGAAAGTGGAATGTATACAGTGCAATGGTATCTGTGGGCAAGTCCGTATCACTAGTTCAGCAGAAGAAACAGCAGTGGGCGCAGGAGAGAGGTGCGTATCTCACTTCTGGACGATCCACCGTAAAATTAAAATTAATTGCCGGTGATCAAAACACGCGTGCTTTACCGCACTCGTTGGCATTATTTAGCAACGAAACGCAGTCGTGTAAAGCTATTATCAAGAATTGTAGTGACTTCACATGTTAAAGTATTTTTGAAGAATTACGAAGGATTGTTTTGTATTTCATTCAAACGGTATGTACAATAACTACAATACTTAAGTATATTGTGGATATTATATACTTATATATATCTACTTATATATAAATAAGCTATATAATAAACATTACTAATTTTGTATAATTCTTCATTAAGTATACACAAGTAAAATATCCATAAACTGTTATTAGAGTGAAATGTTTTAATCTTAAGTTTTATGCACTCTGCCTAAATATAAAAAAATAGGTATATATTGACTTGACTTGACAATTATATCGTTAACCCTAAAACAGTCTATTTAGAAATACTAAACGGGAATAAGTATAAAGTTTTCTAATAAGAATTATCTCACATTATGAATCACCACACTACGGTATGATTTATCTTTAAAAGATATACGATATACCTTTATTATATTGAGACTTATTGATTACACAACTATATGGAACATTTGATCTTATTTAATTCATTGTCATAAAAATATAATTTCAGCTATCAATATTACTCAATAAATATTACGTGAATAAAACCAAATGACTAAATATATTTTAACTATCTTTCAGCAACAAGCAATTAAACCACGAAACGCAGTTTAGAAATCTTAACTATTCTGATCTCGAACACAATTTTCTGGTAAAAGATATAACTAATTGTATGATCACGCATGGATTTAATAAAATGCTCTGTAATTAGAAAGTTGCAATAAAGCGATTTCAATCTTTTAAAAAATATTTAAAGTTTGCACAAAACTATAAAAATATTACAACATTTATTCATTTGTACAATTTAAGGATAATATTCATGATAATAAAAAAGTATTACGTCATTGTCAATCTCGTTAAAATACAAATCAGCACTTACTTCCGGAGTGACCGTCCTATTCAACGAAAACCACTCACTGAGACAATTCAGACAAATAGTAGGGTCAGATATTATAAAAACCAGCCTACAATGGACGCGGAGATAAACAAGATCACGGGTTCAATAAACATGAATAAAAAAGTGTTCTGAAGATATATCTCAAATATTCGTCTTTCATTTTAAAGCTAGATTCTTTGTGAAAACTAGACCACAGGGTGATTTATAAAGTCCTAGTATAATGTTTATAAACCATAATATCATCCAAATAAATATACTGTGTGAATCGGTCGAGTTGTTTAGTATTCGCCGATCACTGACTGCACCTGCATGTTAACATTTTTGCATGAACATATAAAACATGGTCAAACGCCGGACACTTTCAGTTTTAGTGTAACTATAAATGAGACCATTTATTTATTTGTTATACTTTTCCAGACAAATTATAGACGTATATGGAGTAAAAAGTATTATATAATAGACAAGTTATCATCATATAAAAATATTATATAACTCTGTCAGTTTTATTAAAATACATAATATTATCTGTCACAAACCGCATTTTTTTTACGTTAAGCGTTAACTAACAAACATTAGAAACATCTCGACTTTGGTTAAGTATTATGAAGATTTAAAACATAACAATTATAAAGAAACATATATTATAAAGTTATACATAAATGAAATATGTATGTACAGATTGGACATCGTCAGTATTTAATTTTATATGTAGATAGTAGTTTAAATTGTTATCCAGGTAGTATATCTAGACTGCGACACGTACATAATGGATTAGCGAACGATTAGAGTTAATGACAGTGACAAAGTTCAAGGTTCACTTCAGAAAGTTATTTTGAATATTGATGACCTTAATGTCAACGAACTTAACATTAAAAAATGTTCTCGTCACTAATGACCAACTATATTCATTTTACCAAACCTCTGTGGCTAATGACATGAATATTCACACTAGCTTTTGTCCCGACTTCGTTTTTGTATCTACTGGTAGTTAAGTTAAATAATGTTAAGTGATATTCACCTATGTAATTTAATCAAACAAATATAATTTCTTTATACTGACTATCACCAAAATCGGACAAGCAAAGAGAAAAATATACAAAAAAAATAGTAAAATTTAGGTCAATCGGAGACGAATTTATCACATTTTTTTAAACGAATGTAATATATCTTTTATATATCAATATAAACAATTACGTTAGATCTAGCTTATAAATTATTAATATATTAATAAAATATTCTAAAAGAAAGTGCAAAAAAATTTAAAAGAACTGGTTTTAAAAGAAAACACTTAAGAATGGCGTCTCGTGTTGTTTTTTGCGTAATATCATAAAAGATAATATTGTAACCATATTAGGTAATATTATTCTGTAACGAATTACATCTTCATAGTAATTATAATGAAAAGATATATAGGTAATAAAAACAACTAATTATAATCTTATGTTCTTTGATTGCCATGAAGTAACGACAAAAAAATTACAAGTAGGTATTTAGCGCTTACATAATTTGGTAATTCTATATCTGAAATAAACAGTATCCATGACGATTTATATAATCTTGAGGTAAAAAAAAACAAAAAAAAACATTCTCACTTGAATTTATTGCCCACGAAAGTGTGACGACTAACAAAATATGTTTCTTGCAATCTAGATAATCTTTGGATGTTTTTAATTTTTACGCTAATTAGAGCAAAAACGCACGTTAAATTATACCAAGTGTATAATAATTAATTATTATATTCGTTGTAAATATTATAAATTATGATTAAGTTCCTATTTAGGAACAATAAAGTAAAAAAACATAACATTAATAATCCGTATAAGGCAGTAACTCTATAAGGATACGTTCCGCCCTTTGTCCTACTTGTTACACTTTATCGACAAAATATCAAAACCCTTAAGTTTGTTGTCAAAGGGGATTTCTTATATTCATTCTTTACTGTTTAAAAAATACCTCATTCCGAAACGACATGTGACACGAAAAGTAGCGTCCAAGGAAACGCGTTTAATTTTCAATTTAACATTTTCCAGAAGAGATGTCACATCTTTACCTTCCTTGGGGTTCGGGTGAGCGATACACAAACCGACTACAAATACGAAATCAATTTGCTAGTTCCTTAGAACTACACAAACAATCATCATACGAATATCAAGAACCTATTCAACGCCAAAGAAGTCCCAGTTTGCCTCCGATTCATAATATACAAGTCAAAAAATCATTAGATGGAAACAGGAGACAAATTGAGACGATAAACAGAAACATTTCTGGTGCAAAGAGATTTGCGTTTTATGATGATGACGCTGAGGGTGACACTTCGGGATATGGCAGCGAGACTATCAACCATATGAACATTATGAACCACTGCGGAACATTTTGTGATATTGTTAATAACCCCATCGTCGCGTGGCATCAAGACGAGAAAGAAAAGAGGTAGGTAATTATTTTAATATGCCCCTTCTAATAATTAAGTAAATATGTTATGACATTAATAATATGGGTTACAAATAAATATTTTTTATAATTAGCTTGTTAATTCCAACGTGGGCGTGTCTGAAAACCTATTTTCTTTTCTGAAACGAGGGCATCTTGCGTTACAATTTCCACACGCAGACCGGGGGCGACGGCTATTAAACCTCAACCCGGTCATTGTTTTCTAACATTTACCACCGATAACCTTCATTCAACTTAAAGTGACCGAGGAGACCCATACTCCATACGTAAATAAGTGATAAAGTAGTCATAAAGGTAGAATTACTCCGTTCTTTATATTTGTTATTTATATCAGGAGGCAGCCCTCTAGCGGAAGGTCAGGTATGACAGACGGAGGGCTATCAGCTCGGAGTACCTCCGGCGTCGAAGAGGGTCGACCTCGCTGGGGGGACAGGGGCGTAGCCACCGGTCGCCTTTGGGAGCCCACGGCCCCCACAGCTAGATTACCTCAGGTTATTCTACATTAATACTCCCATGAAACTAATTACTATGAATTATAAATCGCCCTACTGGTATTTATAATTTATCGCGGGGATTATAAAGTACTATCGATGTTTTGTATTCAACTCGTAAAACCTGGTACTTATAATATAATATTTCGTAGCTTATATTTTTAAAACGCTTGTATTAGCTTGGGTCGTATGTATGTAAGTAACGGCAACTTTGAACACGATTTCGACGTACTTATATACTATATCTTGGATATTTGCATACTTATCAACGACCGATGACAATGCAACAAAATGAGGAAATAATAGTTTAAAAACAAACTAAAAAAAACACTTTGAATATTTTGGAGTTATTCACATTTTAGATATTTTTTAAACTTCTTCTATTGGATTATTTATTTGAATAGAATTATGTTCTAACAGATTTAATTTAAACTATTTAAGGAAATTAAGGTCTAAAATTTATATAGGTTCCTACTTATATAATGTGTCTTTTATATAAGGTTTTGAGGCCTATAGGGTTATGGCTGTGTTTTCATGAAAAGTAGAGTATTATAATTTTTCAGATGCCCAATCAGAATAAAGGCACCCCGTCATGGGTGGAACGTGGTTTGAATATGATTGAAAGCGCATCTGACGTACTTGTTGTCGACCAAAGTTCCACCAACTCAGGTTTGGACTATGATCGGTCTTCATTACCCGGCAGCGATGAAGGAAGGTAATATGAGGATGTTAAGTACAATATTTACAGCATAGCTTCATTTTGAAAATAAAGAGCATTTCTTTTTATTTCAGATCATTTCTCAGAGGCCAAAATGTACCCATAGAACCAGAAATTAAAGCTCAAAGAGAAAACAAACGTGTTAAAGCGCTAGAATTGCAGTCTGCAATACTTAATCAACTTGAAGAACGAGAAAAACAACGACAAGAAGAAAGAGAGAGAAGGATAAAAGAGGAACGAATGGAAGAGTTAAGAATTCAGAAACAACAGGAAGAAGATAAATTAAGAGTAGAAGCAGAAAAGAGACGAAATTTAGAGAAACAACTTTTAGAACAACGTAAATTAGAAACTCTTAAAAAAGCCCTTGAAGATGCAGAATTGAAGGCGAGGCAAGACAAAGAAAAAAGGTTTAAAAACCATAGAAAAATGGTCAATTTAAATAAATCAGATGAATTAAAAGATAAAGAGTGTGAAATTCAGCCTTCAGTAGAGTTGCCGAATCCGACAAACTCCTGCAGTCCTGTTAAAACCCACAGGACTTATAATGTGCAATCAGCGACCAGTCAGAAGAAAGAAATCAACTCACAGCAAACTTCAACCTTCAACTCCCCTAGATCAGTAACAGCGAGCAATTTAAATTTATTAATTCACAATGTGCCACCTCTATCATTAACAGAAAACCAATTCAATATAGTGCCAATTGGTATAACAAATGCTGCCGATATCATGAATTGCCAAACAAATAATATACAACTAGCCGTTTTAGTACCTCAGAATAAAAATATTTGCCCTATGTCCATAAACTCCACGAGCCACATTAGCGATATAAGTGAAATAGAAAAAATTCTGACTCCCAGTAAATATCGGACACTTAGGACTCGAGATGCTTATACACAAACCGATTATTATAACAGCTGCCCATTGTCAATTTATAATAAGGTAGATCAAGATATAGAAAGAAGTATAGACAAGGATTATCCTAAAATAGATGAGAATGCCCCTCAAGAATTTAATCGCAATTCAACAAAAAAAGAAAGACGTCTGAGATCGGAAGAGAGATACAAAAAAGATATAGAAAGTCGTCCAAAATGGGGGGCGAATAAACCTATAGCGCAATACAAAAAACAAAGTGAAAAAGATCCGTTTTATACACAAAAGCGAAAAATTCGTCAGAAACATCGACCTCCTGTAAGACAATATGCATCGCAATCGAGCGAAGACAGTCGGTCTCCGAGCCCGCCGACAAGAACTGATAATGTACCTATTAACCTCAAACAGCGAAATTCATTGAGTCAATCACATTGGAAAAATAAGCGAGCTATTCAAGACTTCTCCATACCAAGTGCATACAAAATAGCAAACAACGGAGTTCCAGAATTCACATCTCTTAGTCAGATAACAGGAAACGAAAAGAGTGACCCAAAGAAGTCTCCCAAAGTTAATGTCTTAAAAAGACTTACACTGTCTCAAAAATTTATTAATGATAAATATGGCAGCCGAAAGTGGATTGATGATTTAGATAACCCCAAAAGCAATAATGATAAAAATTTCACCAGAAGTAGTGTTAATGATAAATTTGACCACTCAGATATTTTAATATCAAAAATGTAATTAGCACATTTAAAAACATAGGTTATATTATTTTAAATAAGCAACTTACCCTTAAGGATATTGCGTGCAATAATACATAGTTGACATTTTGTTAAACCACATTAACTTTATTGATTCTAACTTTGGTATCTTAGATATGAAGTATGTTGAATCGATACTCGTAGTCTGTGTAGTTTTTGTCGTTTCGTGAAAAGGTTGTGTCGAGAAGAACTTTATCCCATAAAACCATGTCATCGAAATTGGATGATTTATTTGATAAAAAAAAAGATGAAGCCCCAATGCTAGATTTATCCAAAGTTGTAATAAATACTGCTGAAGAGTATCGTGCGGTTTTAGATAAAGTTCCAGACTTTAAGACGAGACCAGAAAAGGTTTGCTTTCTAAGTCGCCGTAAGAAACATTTTAAATTTTTATTGTACAAACATTATTGTTTTTTATTATCCTAAAGGTAAGACCGGAAGACGTGAAAATAAGAGATAAACCAGAAGATCAAAAAACTAAAACTCCAAAAAAAGAAATCAGAGCTTATGAAAAATTAGGAACACGCGGCTATGAAGAAAAACACTTCACGTTTATGGATCCCATACCGGTTGAAATGCGAGGATTGAAATTCGATGAACTTTGCGCTGTACCGATTGAATGGCGAATGCTTACATCGATTCGACCAAAATCTAAACTCGATGAGGAGTATTTCAACAGGCAATTTATTTTATATTATTTATATTTAATATGAATAGCCTGCTGATTCCGATAATACATTACAGGTTAGTAGAGCTCGGGAAATCTGAACTAAAAACCAAAGCAAGGGATAAAAGAGAATACGCAAAAAATAACATGATTAGAAGAACTAAAACCCGCTCAGGCGTGACGGAGACACGCATCGTATCGTGTTCAGAGTGCGGGGAAGAGTACTGCAATGGTAGGTTTACTGTTACTTATTCATTAGACCCATACATCGAACATATAAAATCTAAAGATAATTAACAATAATGATATGACAAATAAGATCATATCTTAATTACTTTATAACAAAATATCAAAATCAACAGTACTTGTTAAGTTTGAATGTGATATTTTTAGGTAAAATGTGCATGATAACAAACTACGACATGTTTGCGCGGCTTAAACTACAAGTGGAGACCAAGACACGTATCCAAGCCCCTCCCGCTCCGCTCAGTAAGATGCGGCGCGTGAAGAGACGCGCGAGACGCAAGCGCAGTAAGAGCGCCGCGCCGGCCTTCCACACTAACACCCGCTCTAAATCCGGCGCCAGGAGCGATACTGAACTTTAATTTAATTGATGTTCCCTTTTGTGACCATTTAATTTCGATATTTAAAATAATTATATTGTTTTTTCGATTCACACTGCGTCTCATAATAAATTAGTCTTTAACCTGACTGAATTTAAAAAATAATTATTGATCTTTTTGTCTAAATACTATAAAATAAACGACAATGATCATTACGTTGTGTGTAATATTAACTTTATTATGTATCTACACTTTTTAATACAATATATTAAAATAATGTTTGCTCGATATATTATTGTAATAATGAATCTCTTTACACAATCTCAACTCATTTTCTAGTGAAATAAATGCTATTGATTCAAATATTTGTTAGTTTTATTTTTGATTTATACCATAATTAACGACTTCACGCTGTCATACCAAAATTTAGGTTATAATTTTCGTGTGACTAATTGAAATTCTAGACATTTATACAAGTTATAAAACTCTCTTTCTGTTCAAATATTACGTAATTAAATTATATAAGTTACTATCACCTAACAGTGATACGAAGTTGGTATTTTTAGTAGTTAGGTGTTTTCAATTTGGATACATTATATTAGACTTCGTAACAAAATAGCGCATTATTAGTTTCTATGTTAAAATATCACTTCAATACTTACTAATAATACAATACTATAACTTCGAGATTATTCAGTTTTAAATCACATGTAACTTCGTTATTTTTATTACTAATAATAGTCTATGGTTTTTAATATATTCAGGAAATTATATAAACTTTGAGCTATTTGCTATTAATTTATAATTATTATAGAATTGTTAAATAAAGGTGCATATTAAATAACAACAACCACATTAATATCACTCTTTATTGATTTTAAAAAAATATTTATATTACATATTATGTTTAGAGCCTAACATACTCAAAAGATACTATTCTTATCAATATGAATCTGATAAGATCACGGACCGCTGGCCTACAACCGAAGATTTGCTAACAATATGAAGCCAAAAATATATTTTATTTATTGATATCTTGATACTTATATTTTTATTAATGAATACGATTTACCTTCGAGACGTTATTCTTTAGGCCCTAAGTACAGATTAATAATAAATAATTAAACAAACAACTGAAAATAAAACTCTTCAAATCTCTCCCTCACAACAAACTCACCTTCAGATATATATAAATGACCGTGGTCAAAACACCACGAGTGTTTAGAGGAATTTTGCATATATAATAAATTCTTAATTATTATTATATTATTATTGCAACAAAAATATTTCTATAAATCCTCTGAACGATATCACAAGATAGAGAAAGAACAGAAAAGATGTAGAAAACGAAAAAGATCTTGGACAATAACATTGTATCGTCCGTTTCTATGAATTTCTCACACAGCCGATATATCCCATTATGCTGGTGAGTATGCTCCCAAACTTATCCTATTTATAAATAACGTTAGACATGTTATAACAAAAAAAAAAATTATCTTTGATTATTTTTTTTTTTCAACATTTCCGAGTACTATATTATTCTTATACCTAATATACAAAATAGGAATCTGCAATAGAAGATCGATGTTCGTCTGAGCTAGCAAGGTATATTTATATAAATTGTTCAGAGTTAAAGGATTACAGAACAGCTTTTAAGATGGACGGAAAATCCACATATAACTAAAACGTAACAGACGTTCATTCAAATGAAATTTGATTTTGTACAGATTATGTAATTGGTCCAAATTTATAATTCAAAGAAATGTTAATAACACAAATGGAATGGAGTCAAGACTTATCTCTACAAGCACCAGAGGTTATTTTCAAAACGTTTATTCACTACGTAAATGCTACATTAGGAAACTACGAAGACACTTCACACGTTGGCCGTCCTCCCCTCAACAACTCATCAAACACTCCACACCGATACATAAAGTATTAACACCAGAATATATTGCAGATTCCAAACGTTTCTCACATAAAAATATAATGACTCTTCTAAAATATATATAAAAAAACAAAAAATTTCTATTATCAACGAAAACAATATTAAATTCAAAGTCAAATCGTAACATAAAATAATCAACTAAAACATGGACGTAATCAAATTGTATGTGTACATTGATATATAAATTATAGGTCACACTTTACAAAACTACAAAACGTATCATTTTTAATATAAATCGTTCTATTTTTTTGTATCTTTATAGTTATACACTAAAATTGTATGTCATATAATCTTTTGCAACATTAGTATTGTAGTTCTGAGTGTGAAGCATTGAGCTAACGATAACACTCTCTTCGTCTTGTTCGTTTCACTGGTCCTTACGTGCCTTCTTTTTACCCTTTTTGGACACTTTAGCATCTGTCCAAGTATCTGAAAAGAAATAGATAATTAAAATATTTTCAATTCCATTATAATTTTTCTTCTCTTTGCTTTCATTCATAGCTGAAATATTTATGTTTATATAATTTTACCTCCTAGCTCGTCAAAAACTGGGCCTGCTGGTTTATCCTCTTGTGGATCTGATGATTCCACATTATCTTCATCTGCTTTCTGTGCCTTGGCTACTGCAGTAGCCTAAAATATAAACAAAATTGCAAAAACATATTAAATAAATAATTTATAGTTGATTGTAAAGTAACTTAAAAAAATAATCTTTATTTTTACCTCACTGGCCTTCTTCTTAATCTGTTTTTCTTTATTCTCCTTCTTTTTGTTGCTCCTGAGATCCTTGACTTCAGTCAACTCATTTTCTGGAACGTCATCTTCTTCTATTTCTCCAGTAGCTACTTGGTCTCGACGCTCTGCCTGAGAATCAAAAGTCTCTGTTTTATCATACTCAAAATATTTTGAAAGGTTATTAGCATATTTATTTTACAAAAGAATAATATTATAATCTTAAAACTTTTACCTCTTTAAGAACTCTCTGTAACTCCTCAACTTGTGCCTGGAGAGCTCGAGCTGCATCTTCATCAACATCTGGACCTTCTGCACTCAAAACCTTAATAACATCATTAGACTCCTTCGCTGCAACCACTTGACTGGTGGGTTGAGGAGCTTCAACATCCACCTCCTTAACCTTCTTCTTGGTTTTCTTCGAAGGGCTCTCTTTTTTCTCCTTCTCCTCAGAACCCTTCACTTTCTTTTTGTCACTCTTCTTTGGCACCTCCTCCCACACGCCATCATCAAAATCTGCAGGCTTCTCAGTTTCTGCGGATGATTTACCCTTCTTGCCTCTTTTGACATCAACTGTTGCCTCCTTTTTCACGACTTTAACTTCAATCTTTTCTTTGGGCTTGGGCTTCTCAATCTCCTTCACTTTCTCCTCCTTCTTCTCCTTTGATGGAGATTTTTTTGAACTTTCAACCTTTGACTTAGAGTCATCATTTGTTGTTCGAATCGGTGAAGACTTCTGTAAAATAAAAAATAGAAAGTAGAATAATTATTTCATTTGATGGTAGATTTTTAATAAACATGATTTCATATAAAAGAAAATATTTTTTAACAATACTATTAAAGATAAGTTCTAAAAGGTTGTTTCGTTAAGCATATGTTAAAAGGTTAAAAATAAAGTGAGCTAGTTCGACCTGGTCGCTTGACGTTCAGAACAATACTATTAACGTTATTGTCGCATACCTTTTCCTTGTTTTTCCTCTTCTTATTTGAAGATTTCCTGTCATCGAGAACCAAAGGTAACTTGTCGAATTGTGGTTGCTCTGCGGTGTGAAATCCGAATATAAATACAAGTGTAGCACATATTAAAACTACTGCTACTGCTGCCACAGGAAATAAAAACTGTGTATGAGACACTTGTCGTAACAATTCCATCTTAAAAAATAATTTCAGAACAGTCTTTACTTTACAGTTCACATAAAAACGTTTCGATAAGGTATGATAATGTCGAATAAATTAATTTCAAAGCGATAAAAGCAGACACGGAGACATGATGACGCGGCTGTGACGTGCCAAAAATTGCAACCTGTCAGTGTGACCACATTTATTAGAATTAAATATGTGATGGTTTGTTTATTATTATTATAAAAATCCTTATTCCATAGGGTACAATAATTAGATATTCTGTTTAGCTTAAAATTTATAGAATATTTTTCTGAAAACGGAATTAAATATTTGAATAAACAGTTATCTTTTTTTTTCACCTTAATATTAGATGAAATGTATTTTTAATTACTTGCTATAGTCACACCATCAAGAGACAAATAAAAATAACATTAAATAATGTGCAAAGATTTCACTCGTGTATAACACTACGATGTAACATGAAAAAATAATTTCAATTTTACTAATCAATCCATTTCGCCATGATAAACAAAAAACGCGAAGCTGACGATAATTAGTTGCTATTCATGATAGTAGCACAAATCCATCATCCTGATTAAATACTTTTTTTCAAACTATCAAATTCTGATAAACTAAAAGCTGAATCTGGCATTGTGTTCATAATATTATTAGAATAGTTTAATATTGTCAAAATATATGTATTTTTTTATTTGAGACAAGGCTTTAAAACTAAATAAAAATTAAGTTTCTACCGCAAATAATGATATCAAACACTGAAGTTTGCATAAAAATGGATTGACACTTTCGTCTTAATGTCTATACGTATTCGTTGTCATTGAAATTGACTCACGTTTATAGTTAAGTTTATAGGTTATGTTTACTCTCTAAATCTGATACAATTAAAGTTTTCTTTTTGATTTAATAAACTTGTCCAATTACATATAACAAGAATTTATATTATTTAATAATATTCATAAATATGGGAGGCAATAAGAAAAGAAAAAATAAAAATAAACCAATTATCAAAGAACTTGAAAATGAAACTCAAAATAATACGGACATAGACTCCAACCCAGCATATCAAGAAAACGATATTGAAGATGTTAGTGAAAATGGTAAAGGCATTAAAAGATTACACACTGATGATGGCGATGATGGTTTAGAATCCGAAACAGAAGAGAAGACGAAGAAGGCTAAGAAGAAAAAAAAACAACCAGTCGGTACAGAACCTACCGAAAAAAAAGGGAAGAAATCGATACGACAAATTAAAAAAGAAAAACATGCTCAGCGACAGGCAGAAGCACAGTCTGTAGCTAAGGATCAGCTAAAATCTCAATGCGTCACATATCTATCACAGTGGAAACATGATAGACAAAACTGGAAATTTATGAAGGCTAAACAAGTGTGGCTATATAAAAATAAATTTTCATCTCAACTTGTCCCGGAAGATTCCTGGCCTGTCCTGCTAGAATACTTTGAATCTGCTAAGGGAAATATAAGGACCATGCTTCTTGCAGACGCTCACAAAATCATCAAGGAAATGGATGAGTGGACAGAATCACAAGATAAAGATGGTAATATTGAAAAAGAAGATTCCGATCCATCTGCTGAAGTCACAAAACCTGATATTTCAGTGTATAATAGAGCAAGAAGTTTAATACAATGTTTAGGAGAATAACACCTGTGTTTAATTTCTAATATTTATTGCATCTATGTTTCATAATCGGTAACAATAACAATAATTTAAATCAAATAAGAAGTAACAATCATTCAAGCCTTGATTTTGACCTCGGAATCTTCAGATGCAAATTGTTCAATCCATTTTCTCAACTTGTCGGTGTCTTGTAATCCAACCATTCTTTGCTGCACTTTTCCATTCTTTATAGCAACTAAAACTGGTACAGAGCTCACTTCGTAGTCAAGAGCTAAATCAGTTTGTTCGTCAATATCCACTTTGGCTAAAAGTACTTTACCCTTGCTCTCGGAAATAATAGACTCTAATCTTGGGGTAAGAAGTCTGCAAGGATTACACCATCTGAAACATAGATTTTTAATTATACAAAAATGAAAATGTTTACCACAAATTATTATTTCATATTTTATCGTTTTTTTACTCGAAAATTGAGTTTAATTCAAGTTGAAGTTTTTATTAACTCCCTGGATATTCAATATATATTTGTAGTACTGTATTATTATGTGGAAACAAATTAGAATTCAAATAAAGCATAGTAAAATACGGCCAGAATAAGTAAGCCACTACTAGTTCTATAATTTTTATATATTTAAAAGATTTCAATACCTTTTAATATTCTAAGTCACGGTAATGTATTACTTTTGAAGAATGATAGACAACATCATGTAAGTGGTTACACTGAAGAATCATTAGTGCAGAATTGTTATGAAGTTTATGATTGTCAGGCCTCCATATCATCAACATAATCTAGTTTTATAATTAGCTTTGAATACAAGAATGCATTAAATTTTTAAAATTGATTTTCTGACCTTAAAAATTTTTCATTAGGTTTGTGTAAAATTTATTCAAATTTCCTTAAGAATTCCTTTGCCCAAAAATTATTGCATCATTTTTAGTATCAATATTGTGAAAGTCACTTTATATATCAAATGTTTACAATTTTATCCAGATGTACATAAAATATACATATATTGAAACTTCTTCTTCTTCCTGCCCTTATCCCATTTTGGGGTCGGCACAGTATGTTTTTTCCTTCCATACTCTCCTGTTACTCGTCATCTCTGTGCACACTCCCTTCTTCTCCATATCGTCTTTCACGCAATCCATCCATCTTTTCTTCGGCCGTCCTCTACCTGTCCATCCCTCCACTACCATACCTAGCAGATACCTATACCTATACCATACCTACCTATACATATATTGAAACAGTGTTTAAAAACATTTTCAAGGGACTCCCGAGGGCCCATGTCGTAAGAAATAATACTTTTTCAATACCACAAATGCCACTGAACTTTAGCCAATGTGTAAATATGAGCTACTGCATTTTGAATGCAAAAATATGGTTTGTGTTCTTTATATTAATTACATTGACAAGAAGTTGATCATATTTCATTACATTAACAAGTTTGGCTTATTTGATAAATTACATTCACAATACAACATATACAGCTCTTTAACAAACTCCATAACTATTAAATTTATAAGGTCCTATGCTCAATACAGTTAAAGGCCTTAGTAAGCTCACATAAAATTATAATTTCATCCCATGAGTTCTTCCAGTCCCTGAGAATATGTGTTAACGATGAATAGATGCAGCAATGTGTTTTTGAACAATAACACACCATGTTTAACAGTTATTCAGAACTTGTCTCAATGTATGTCATGTCATAAATTCATGTATTTTTAATTAATTGTAAAGCCCAAATGGTAAATGAATTTTCTTGAGTGACATTTGTTTGCATTTAGCAATCTGAATGGATTGAATGAACTATAGTCTAGATAATTGGATCTTTACTGTAGTTAACTATTTCAGCATGTATGGTCATAATAGATTAGACTAGTTATATTAAGTTTATAAATCTTATTGGGATCCTGATTTAGGTAAAATTTTTAGGAAAGCTAATTAACTAAAGAAAGAAAAGAAACAATGCGCAAATGTTATCTTTCATGTTAATAATAATATATACTTACGTCGCAAAAAAATCTACCACCACTGGAACTTTGCTGTTAATAACTTTATCCTTAAAGTCATCCGAACTTTGGATTTTAATGATATCATTTTTAGTCGCAGTAAATGACAAGTTTCTAAAATAAAAAGAGGATTTTAAATAATTGGAACTTCGAATAATTAAGGAAGTAGCGTTTCGGTTCATCATTTTGAAAGATAATAATGAATGTTATAAAAAAAAACAAATTTATCTAAGGGATAATGAGTTGCGGCTTTTGCAAATCTGTAATTTGTTGCGTATTCGCTATCAATGTCAATTCTAATTTTAAAAGTTGTATGTCAAATTTGCGACGACAGTAAACTAACTCGTATCTATGATGAGAACTTGTCTATGTACATAATTTTCTTTGTAATTCATATTATCAACAGTAGACCATAGATATTTGTATTTTAGTTAAATGGAAAAGTTCTATATCAATATTGTTCTAAATAGGGTTTTGGTAATACTCTTGGCGACAGTTTACGGCGGATTTCCCTTCAGAGTCTTTATCTCCGGTCTCTTTTCATTGGCCTCCATTAATGGAGACGTTAGGTCAGCATGAGCATAGGTCACCTCTTCTTGAAGAGCATGCTTAATGGCTGATGTCTCTTTCAAGCTGGTCTTGGTTGATCGCCATCGGGTTCGCAGTTGAGCTCCCTTTCTGATTAGATTAGATTCATGCTTGATGCTCATTTTAGATGTTTGTTAACTTTTCTAATTGTTTTAATTGTGTTATTAGTTCTGAAAGAAGTATGAATGTTGATATCATCTGCGTAGGTATATATAATAATTACAGTGATACTTTTTGTAATATCTGGTTTGCTAGCCTTCAATAAGGAGGCCAAGGAGTCCGAATTTGAGAGGAGGCTGAGTGCACGGGCCTTCCCGGAGGCGACTGCTGTCTCTATATCAATGCTAGGTTCCAAAAAGGAACTGCTTTTTGTGACGCAACGCAAGCAAGACTCAATGATATCTAGGAGATGGAGATATTTGCTTTAAATGTTAAATGAGACGTGGTATCTTAAAATTTGGTAAGAATTTTTAAAGATATTGCGGTTTCTAAATTTTAAGTGTTAATGGTAATGACAACAGTACGATGGTAAAGACGGTACTGTTAACGGTAATGACATCATGTAAATGGTAATAACGTTATTAGAAATAAAATACCTTTTCATTTGTTTATTTTATTTTTAATCATTAAAAAATTTAAAGAAATGAAGCATTACTGGCTTCCTATCATGAAATTTCATCTTATTATTATAGTCTGTTATACTAGTGTATTTGTTTATATAACGTATAATTGTAGTTTTTGCATTAGCTCACAGCCATACATAAAGTAGTTTAACAGATGTTTAATTAACTTACATTATTGAGCTGAGCGTAAGCGAAGCTCTTAACCGTTTGGGAGACCTTTTTTGTGTTTAGTTGTCTCCATGCGACGAGACAATTAGCTAAAAATTTTCTCATGCATGTTTGAGCCGAACGCGGATGTTATAGCGAAAACAGAGTTTAAAAATGTTCAGCCATTCAAAAGTTATCAAGAAAAGAAGAAAGGAGAAGGGCTCAGTTGGCGGATCCTATCATTACTTATATATTTATCCTTCTTTCTTTTTATTTCTTTAGTTGTTTATGTTTTTATAGGTCTGATAAAATTTTTATGGACGATGTAGATCCAGGGCGTGAAACATATCTCTGATTAAACTAATTTTGCACGATGTCTTTATTTTTTGTTGTTTCCAAGAGAACGTCGTCATCTTTCTTAAGCTTAGGAATATTGCCAGATTGTATATTTATTTGAAATCCTACATGTTTCCCATGTACACATATACTGTTATTCTGACAAGTGAAACAACTTGCATTTCAAAAAGTCGTAATTTCTTTATCTTTTTGCCAAAGAACTTGGTAAACTCAGAGACAACCCTTAAAAGTTTTCAAGTTATTAAGAATCGATTCTACTCTGTCTTCTCCATTCTCTATTAATCTCTTTGTCATTAATCTCTATATTAATCTCTTTCTCAGTAATAGCAAAACTTATCATATTTTCCACGTTCTTCTGCAACAATGTGACGAATGCAGTGAAACTCTTAACATCCGTTCCATATTTCACAAGAGCACCAGCAGTTCTCTTAAGGACAACATCTACACCGTCCGGTGCACCCGTTCCATGTCCTGACTCTGTGTAATTCCAATTCATTTTAGAGATTTGATGATAATCTTCGTGTATTTTTGTAATGTATTTGTATTTTTGTAATGTAATTTGTAAAACATACTATTGTTCCTATACTGTGAAGAAAGGGAATCGGATTGAAAATCTAAAGTGTCAATAAACGGATTTTGTTTAAGTGTGTGACAAATAAGAGGAACAAGGTGAGCCCCAATTGCAACCGCATCATGTCTCAAGCATTCGCTGACGGTACAAACTGAAAATGGTTGAGCCCCACTCCTTTGAAATCAAAGGTATAACAAACAGCTGTATGGAGACAAATTCTTTGCGGCTACCGCCAAAATGCATGGACTTCATTTGTTGTCCACACTTCTAATAATAACTCTCTGAGAAATCGACGTGAAGTGTGGCTTCGTTGACGTATAATATTGTATGTGTATTTTGCAGCAATGTTTCAGAAACCTCTTTTTGAGGTCATGGACTTAAATGATGAGATACCCATCTCATCATTTAAGTCACTGAATGCCTTTTTTTCCTCGTTTTCAGAAGTCTTCTAACGTTTTCGGGTTGTAGGAGTTGCTAATGGTATGCATTCGTCTACATTATTGTTTGACATGCAAAATTATATCTATATTTATCACTTCGCCATGATTAAGCTTTATACTTTACTTCACTCAATTCACGCGTGAGATATAACCTAGATAATAAAGGTAAAACATGTAGAGGTGATATATATTTGGTAATTTTATTTTAAACTGAAATTTCATCTCAAGTATTCTACGATTTCCTTCCTGACTTAAAATGTGTTGTTGTTGACGTTGTGTTTGGCCAAAACTGTGTGTCATTATAAATCGAATGACATACTAACGCTATTTCACGAACTAACGCTAACTATTTTGGAGATTTATTTTATTACTACAGGGTGGGCCAAAAATTTTTGCAAATAGCAACACTTGATTTCTCCAAAACCGTGAGAGCAAGGGGCGCGCGGGTGGCGGGGAATAGTGCGTCGTTTAATGCAATTTTAGTCACGACGGAGCGCTTCACGGGACAACAGCGTGCTTTTTGCGTAAAACAATTTTACAAAAACAACGATTCCTACGTTACTGTACGACGCCTCTTTAGAGTTGAATACGGATTACAACGTGTAAGTGAGTGTCCAAGTGTTAATTTAATTAAAGCTTGGGTTAAAAAGTTTGAGCAAACGGGATCGACAACGAATATTAAACAAACTGGGCGACCACGTTCAAGAAGAAGCGAAGAGAACATTCGGGAGGTTGAAATTTCTGTAAGGGACGATCCAGAATCATCTACGCGTAAGCGGTCGGCGGCTCTTGCTATACCAAGAACTAGTCTGCGGCGAATCTTGCATTTGGACCTTAAACTGCACCCATATTAGCTTCAAATTGCACAGGAGATGAAACCAAACGATTACATTCAACGCCAGTTATTTGCTGACACTATACTGGAGCGATTCTCTAGCCTTGAGAATGTATTGTTTACGGACGAGGCCCATTTTCACATTAATGGTCACGTAAATAAACATAATTGTCGATATTGGAGCACGGAAAACCCTCACTATAAACACCAAAAGCCTCTTTGTTCACCAAAAACGACAGTGTGGGCTGCCATATCCGCAAAGGGCATAATCGGTCCATACTTCTTTGAAAATAATCAAGGAAATAACGTAACTGTGAACTCAGTGGAATACGTGAAAATGTTGCGAGAGTTTTTGACACCACAGTTGCATGAATTTGAAGGATACAATAGCCGGACTTGGATGCAATAAGATGGAGCAACATGACATACATCAAACGTGACTTTACCGGTGGTCAAAGAAATGTTTCCTAACAAATTGATTTCTCGCAGAGGTGATATCCCATGGCCTCCCAGAAGCCCGGACCTTACACCTTGCGATTTTTTCTTGTGGGGATATCTGAAGAGTCGAGTATACCTTAGTAAACCGACGACCATATCCCAATTAAAAGAAAACATCCACGAGGAGATAGCCGTGATTCCTCGCAGCATGTGTCAACGAGTTTTCCAAAGTCGATTCGATTCGAGTCGATTGCAGGAGTGCCAACGACGAGACGGAGCACATCTCGACGATGTCAATTTTAAAAAATAAATTTTAATAAATGATAATTACGTTAAATAAATCATAAACAAAATAACATTTGTACTTTTATTTCTAGACATGTTTCAAAAGTGCAAAAATTTTTGGCCCACCCTGTATTTTGTACTTTTTCATTACATCTTTTGAAAATGTTTTTGAGTGAAGCGAGCGGAGTGCTCTATGTGAGACTTTTTGCATCCCATGTCCAGGGTTGGCATGAAAACGGCTTTACCGATCCTCATGAAATTTTTCACATTTATAGTTTTTAAAATAATTCATATCGGGGAGGAATAATCACCAAAAAATGACAGTCCCATAGATGTCATAGTAAACAAATTTCGTGCGAAATATTTGGTTTACAATGGGATGGGACGCCTGTCGGTTTTAGCTTTGGACGCTAAATTGAAGATGGGTTACTCGCTTCGCTCAATTCTCCGAACTCTACCGATATTTTGCGAGCGCAGCGAATTAAAATCGAGGTCCGGTTTGCGCCCCTAGTTAATATAAGTCATTCCATGTTACCTCTACCTCTGGAGGGTGTTAGAATAACATAGACAATGATTGTGTAGTAATCGTAGATAAAGTAGAGAGTGTCAATGGTCTTAGCATTTACAACACTGACTTTTAGTATTTGACATTTTATAATTGTCACGTCTTTTGGGCCGTGGTTTTGTTTCATGGCATAGCAAATCTGCCAGCGCGGTTGGATAAATTGTAAAAATGGCTACAACATATTCGAGTGATGACTACAATGAGGTTTGTGATGAAATCAACATTCTCTTTTGCAAAAACATCTACAGTTTGTAGTTGTAGTCTATATTGCGATAACCTCTCTGCTTTTTTTAGACTTTTAAGCATTTAATTAACTTTATATGAAGAGTTCACTTATATTATTATTATGCTAGTACATTACATGTGTGGAGTAAGTGTGTTCTATCTTATTATATCTAATTTCTAAACTTTCAAGGGTGGATACGAATCTTATGGGGACTATGAACCACATACAGGGGATCCACAATATGACTTGGAGTATGATAGGTCGTACTACCAAATACCAGATCTGGTAAGTTTGTAAATAAAATTAAATTGTATATATGATAATATATGGCTTTCTAATAACAAAACCTTTTAGGTCAAAAAGTTCTTGGTATATTTCCGTAATATGATTACTGAAGGGATGACATTTGAGATATTAAATCTTTATGAAAATACATTCCCCGAACTCACAGAACAATTCTATGAAAACACTCCTTGGCCATCAGAAAAAGAAGTTGCATCTGTAGTGGATAATGATCCTGTAAGTAATGGCAGTAATAATTAAATTATTAATTATTGAATAAGTATTTAATACATTATTCTATTATGTTTACTATCAGGTCTTAAATTATACTTATTACCTACTTAACACTTATTATTATAGTAAAAAAACTAAGACACATTTGAACATCAATACAATAATTGTAATGTCTGTATTTCTAGGCGTTCATGATTCTCTACAAGGAGCTTTACTACCGTGATATATATGCACGTATACCAGGTGGCCCAAAGCCAGAGCAACGGTTCCTCTCGTTTTATAACTACTGTGACTTATTTAACTACATACTGTCGGCTGAGACCCCAGTACCACTTGAGCTGCCCGACCAATGGCTGTGGGAACTGATAGATGAGTTTGTTTACCAGTTTCAGTCATTTGCTCAGTACAGGTGATTTTATTAGTGACCTAGACTTTTCAGACATTTTGAATTAAATTAAATAAAAAATAAAATTTATATTAAAGACTTAAAGTAAATTCCTGTTTAAACTGTTCTGGCAAAGATCTCTACTTTTTTACCATTTCAGTGTTCTGTCTTACTTGCTATGTCTATATGCTTTTCCCTTTATTGTTTTATTACTTTTAAACAGTTTGTTTCTATTGAAATATTTGTTTCATATGTGTAGTAAATTGTCAAATACTACAAAAAAAAAAAAATTACAACAAATTTACAGTTAAGGTTGTATACAACAGATAAACACAAAAAATAGAATGCATGCATGCAGTTTTAGAAAAGAATATGTTTTCCAACTATTTAACATCAATATTATTGATATAATTTAAAGGTCCCGTGTTACTAAGCTGAGCGAGGCAGAGATAGAGGCTCTGAATACTGAGAACAAGTCCTGGAGTGTGCTGGTCATCCTCAATGTTCTGCACTCTTTGGTTGACAAGTCCAATATTAAACGTCAGCTGGAGGTAATTAACTAATAATTAGGAGACATAATTACTAATTACAATTAAATGAATGAATGATTTTTTTTTTTGTGTTTTGTATCATGCAATCAGTCTTTCTGACTATGAGCAGATGTGTTTGGAGTTGCAGTCCCCAGCAGGAGTATCTTCCAAATTTTTTATTGACTTAGTACTCAGTCAGTGTTGCTAAGGTTCAATGTTCTGCATCGCTTAAGGTGATTTAGTAAATCGGGTCGGATTGGGATGGCTGTCCAGTCTTAGTTTGTATTTGCCTGCGAATGTCTGAATTTCTTCTTTCACTGTAGGCATATCTAAGAATTCGTGAATTTCATTATTTCGAATGAACCAAGGTGCATTAGTGATTTGCTTTAGAATATAGTTCTGGGCAGTTTGAATTTTTTTTAATGTTGGAATTGCATGTGGCTCCTCAAACTTGGATACCATGTGTCCAGACTGGTTTTATGATGGTTGATGATTTTGTAAATGAGTAGTTTGTTATCCAACCTTAGTTTTGAGTTTCTGCAGCAAGCAACCAGTATAAACCTTTGTACTTTAGATTGATTTCTTTACGTTTCGTTATAATGTGTTTCCGCCATGTTAATCTGCGGTCCAGGTGTAATCCAAGGTATTTTACTGTATCGCTTTGAGACAGTACCTTACCACCCAGGTTTACTGGAGGACAGGTTTCTCTTCGCAGTGTGAATGTTACCTACACCGATTTGTTAGCACTCACTTTGATTCTCCATTTGTTGAACCAGTCATTTATTTGGGAGATGCTTTGTTGAAGTTTCACAGTAGCATCTGTGGGATCTTTACTAGAGGCTAATATGGCAGTGACTCCGTGTATTTGCGGCAGATCTGACGTTAATATCTAGTATAGCACTGGCCCAAGCACAGATCCTTGTGGCACACCAGCTGTTATCTCGTGGAAGCTTGATGTGCAGTCATTCTCTTTGACTTGAAATATCCTATTTGTGAGGTAAGATGTCAGTATACTGTAGAAGCTATGGGGTAAGAGTGACTTGATCTTAAAAAGTAACCTTGTAACCTTAAAAACTTGTGCCACACCCGGTCAAAGGCTTGTTGGACGTCAAGGAATGCTGAGGAGCAATATTCCTTTCGCTCAAGACTATCGCTGACATGTCTGCACACTCTGTGTATTTGTTAAATTGTACCATGTTCAGCTCTGAATCCAAATTGAAGGTCTGTGGTTACTTTGTTTTCGTTCATAGCGCGTGAAAGTCGTCTCAGTAGTATCTTCTCAAATACTTTTAATACTATGGGTAATAGGCTGATTGGTCTGTAGGATGCAACTTCATGTGCTGGTTTTCCAGGCTTGTGGATCATAATGATGCAATTGAATAGTGTAGTCAGATATACTATTGCTTTGCGTGGCAGTTCTGACAGGACCTTCTTATCAATAAGGTCAAACCCTGGAGCTTTCTTGCTTTCTAGTTGTCTGATGGTTCTTATTACTTCTGCTGGTGTCGTTCAGTTCAGTTCAGTTGAAGATCAAGTTGAAAAGGTTGTCGTAGGACATTATCTATATCAGCTTCATTTGAACTATGAGCAGCTTCGTTAGGAACAAACACTTTAGCGAGGTGTAATGCGAAGGCTTTAGCTTTTTCCTGTTTAGTTCTAGCCCATTTGTTTACTTCTAACCGGAGTGGGGGCTTAAGGTTTATTGGTTGATTTATATGCTTGCACGCTTTCCACAGTGAATAGTGCTAGAGGGCAGTTAGAGATGACAACAATTCCTCAACTGAGGTATTTTCCGTTTCTTTAATAGTCCGTTTAAGGATTTTACTATAATTATAATTAATTTTACTAAGTGGTGGTAGAGCCTAGCTGTAGTTATCTGACTGCAGCTCGTATTGGGCTGGCTCGACCGGGGAAGGACCACCCTCTCACAGAAGACCGACGTGTAGTAACCAAATTAATTTGGTTATGTTTCGTCGGTGAGTGAGAGAATCCGGAAGCCCAACCCCCCCCCCCACGCCAAACATGAAAGCGATGCCGACAAGAAAAATACCCCAGGAGGGTACCGGCTTTGATGAAGCCGGGGACCCCCTCCCCGAGCAAAATCGGGGAAATGATTCTCGGATTTTGCTCGGGCTGCCCGTCGTATCTGGGGCGGGCAACGTATCGCCTTTTGTGTTTTATGAGGGCAAACGACGAGTCAACGCAGCGGCACCCCGACCCACTCTAAATGTGGACTTTTGCAACATCCGGGGACTTCATTCCAACTTGAACGCCATCCATTATCATCTAGAGACGGCGCAGCCGGCCTTGTTGTTTCTGACGGAAACGCAGATATCTCGACCTAGCGACACAGCGTACCTGTCATACCCCGGGTATAAACTAGAACACCATTTTATACCACACGCCGGGGTATCTGTGTTCGTAAGGGAGGATATCTGCTACCGTCGCCTTCAGGTTTTTGAAGATCGGGACCTGTCTATACTCTGGCTACGCGTGGACATGGACGACCATGTCAGAGTCTACGCGTGCCTCTACAGGTCCCATAGTGGTAATGCAGAAACGGATCAACTCTTGGGCCATGTTCAGGCGAAGATTGACGATCTGCTTTCACAGACTCCCTCCGCCGAAGTCGTAGTCCTAGGGGACTTTAATGCGCACCATGCCGATTGGCTAGGGTCACGTGCCACCGATTGCGCGGGGAGATCTGTGTTTGACTTTGCTCTGGCAAATGGTCTGTCCCAGCTGGTAAAGATGCACACTCGTCTACCGGACGTGGACAGCCACACGCCCTCTTTGTTGGATCTTCTGCTGACTACACATCCAGAAAAGTACCAGATCACTGTCGAGGCTCCCTTAGGTTCCTCTGATCACTGTCTGGTACGGAGTGTAGTGCCCATTCAACGGTCGGCTCGCACAACACCTGCGACTCGACGCGTTTGGCACTACAAGTCAGCGGATTGGGATGGAATGCGGTCCTTTTTTGCATCCTACCCATGGGGGCCGATTTGTTTCCCTTCCGATGATCCTAGTGACTGCGCTGCGGCTGTAGCTGATGTGATACTACAGGGCATGGAACTATTTGTACCAAGCTCTGTGGTACCACTTGGTGTAATATAAATAATAATATAAGATTAGTCAGTACCGCACAAAAATAAAAAATAATAAAAAAAATTAATAGATTTATCTGTATTTGTATTATTTATATCAACAGGTGTACGCTGCGGGCGGCGACCCCGATTCAGTGGCGGGGGAATTTGGACGCCATTCCTTATACAAGATGTTGGGATACTTTTCCCTTGTTGGTCTATTGCGTTTGCACTCCCTGCTCGGGGACTACTACCAGGCTATTAAGGTAATATTATTTATTTAAAGTTTACTTAAAACTAACACGGAATGAATTAATATTTGCATCTGGCTATTAAGTTAATATTACATATTAGTGTAAGTTTACCTAAAATAAAAAATGGAATAGGTGCTAGAGAACATCGAGCTGCACAAGAAGTCCCAGTACTCTCACGTGCCGGCGTGCCAGATATCAACGTCGTATTACGTGGGCTTCGCGTACATGATGATGCGGCGCTACGCTGACGCTATCCGCACGCTGTCCTCCGCTCTGCTGTACGTGCAGCGCACCAAGCAGCTCTTCTCATCCCGCTCCTACCAGAACGATCACATCAACAAGCAGACGGAGCAGATGTACCATCTCCTAGCGATTTGTCTGGTGCTGCATCCGCAGTGCGTGGACGAATCCATACAGCAGGTTTGTTATTTATTTTGACTTTGAATTAATTCCAGTGATTACTTGGAAGTGTCAGGGTTTTTTTTTTAAAACCGTACATATTAAAATAAGCCTCTGTAAAGTTACACTCCAATTTTTAAGGCGTCCAAACGTCCCCTACTCTGAGAACCACACAACAAATTCAGCCGGGTTTATTATTTTTTTATTGTGGTCACAGTTCCACAAACATCAATATACGTACCGAGTAATACGAACAGCTAGAACCATCGCAATCAATTCAATAAGCCGTCCCAATGATTAGTTAATAATAAGAAAAAGGAAATCCGTAGCAATTTGTTGAAAGAATCTTTGGTATTGGTTATTAGTTTTATAGGCTTTTCCGTGTAGACACTGTAGGATTTAAGTCAGGAATTTTAAAGTAACAATAATTTAAAAAAATGTAAACAGATTTAAATCACAACATCAATGTTCATTCCAGGTGCTTCGCGAAAAGAATTACCACGAGAAGATGTTTAAGATGCAGTATGGAGATTTGGGAGAATTTGAAACGTGTTTCACATTCGCCTGCCCCAAGTTCCTGTCCCCGTGCCCTCCTCCCATCGAGCCGGGCTCCAACTACGGACGAGACGCCGTTAAACACCAGACGCAGGTGTTCATGGATGAGGTGAGGAGTTGTTTCATATAACTAATTAACTTCTGCATCAATTCCTATCAAGACACAAACAGAATTCTCATATCCAAAGCGATAGCCCTAACATAATTCAATAATAGGTCCGCCAGCAAAAAATGCTGCCTACGATCCGCTCCTACCTCAAGCTGTACACCACGCTGCCACTGGCCAAGCTAGCGGCGTTCATGTCTGCCGCCAGGGGGGGTGAGCGGGACGCCGCCAGGGAGCACGCCGCGCTCGCCATACACCTGCTCTGCTTCAAGCACAAGATGAAGAATGTCGTCTGGACCAAGGGACCCAGTGGACTGGACGGGAAGTTCCAAAGCGGCTCTGAGGTTGATCATTTGAAGTATTCTTTTAGAATGTAGTTAAATTCAAAATATCTTTATTCAAGTAACTTTACCCGCACTTTTGAATCAATTATTATATTAAAAAAGGTCAGTGTAGTCAGTCCGTTATTAAGCAACGGCTCTGAATGCTGAAGCTGAGAAGAGTCGGCCAGAATTACTGATTTATTTGAAATTTTTATTTCTTTTTCAGTTGGACTTTTTCATAGACAATGAAATGATCCACATCGCCGATACGAAGGTGGCACACCGCTATGGCGACTTCTTTATCCGCAAGTTACTTAAATTTGAGGAACTGAACCGCAAACTGCACCATATTAAAATATAAATGTCTCTATAACATGTATATTTGTAACTTCCTTTTTCACAAATACAACATTATAAAATAAATCAAGACTTATTATTTTATTCTTGGTGTGTACGGTATGAAGTTGCGTTTCCTCCTATGAAACATTTTAGGTTCAACAATCTGGAACTTCTCTCGCTGTACTGGTTTGGGGTGGGCTTCCCTGAACTGTGTCCAAGGATGCTCTGGTTTTAAAGCTTCTTCAACATTTACTTCTTTTAACCAGTTGTTATAAGTTTTATTGAACTTATCGTAATTAGCTTCCAGACTGGTACCTTTATTTGCATCTCTATTCTGTGGAACAAAATTATAATTATAATAGTTATATGCATATCAAAAACAAAATAGTTATTTTAGGAAAAATTATGATCAATACCTTTTTTATAATATTTACACATCTTTCATTGAAAGTTTCCAAATGTTTTAGAAAAATGTGATTAATTTTTAATTTTTCTACTTTTACCGCATCCATAATGTATAATACATATGCAAATTGTAAATTAATAGACGCATTCTTCAATAAAGCGCCCATAATTTCTATGTTAGCCCTGTAAATAAATATATAAATACAATACTAGTGAATAGCAATGTAGTGCTAAATAACAATTTTAAATATAAAATTTTGTGTATTATTGATTTTTCTGATTTAGCTGAATAATTGCTTATAGATATTTACATAATTTTATACTTTTTTCTTATAAGTTTTCAGAGAAACTGGTTAAATATTTATGTTTTTACATGTGTTAAAAAGTAAAACAATAGTCCAATAACATTATTGGACACATTACTATTGTTTTATACTAAATTTTACATTCCATAAGATTTTTTACTGTATAACCAAAATTACATGATAACTCTTACTTTAACTGTTTTTCCTTCATTTCATTTAGTAATTTTTCTGCCTTTTCCCTTGTATTGCACGCTAAGGCAAGAGTGCCATATGTCATTATATTAGCATTTAATTTATATTTTTTATTAAATGGATGTCTTTTGCGTCCTCTGCTTTCATCTTCTATTAACTCCGTGACTTGCTATAAGAATATATTTATGATACATTGAACATTTAATACTAACTTAAAACTCAACATATATCACTTACAAAAGCACCATCATAATCCATTCTCAAACAGCGTTTCTTTATTAGCATATTATAAAAGTCAATATCAGTTTTAATTTTTAAGGATTTCATTTTTTCTATTAATTTATTTTCAGCTTCCGTACTCTCTTCTATAACAGCCAGCATTTGTGTAAATGTTTTAATGTCGGGTTTTACTGAATACACTTCCATTTCTTTGAGAAAGTCTTCTTGTCCACCTATAATTGCAAATTTGTCCTGAGGTTTACTAACATTTTGAAATGCTAATACCTGATTGGTATGCACAACTCTTGAAAGCAAATTAGGTACAGTCCTCTTTGGTACTAAAGATGCCGGTTTCTTGTAATTTTGTACTACTTCAAGATTATCATACTCCTGATTAATTACTACTATATCTGTGTTTGCTGTTGTTGGCAACAATGGTTTTTCAGAACAATCATCTTTAACTTGCTCTGACGGTATATATTCTTTTTTTATATTTTGTTTTGTATCTAATGTACATTTAACAGGTGGATTGCAAGACAATTGGGCTTCAATCAACTCAATATCATTTTGCATTTGAGTATTAACAGGTAATTGTTCCTGTTGACACTCTATTTGCTTTAATTTTTCTTTAGATTGTATTGGTAGAGTTTCCTCAATAATTTCAATTAATTCTAAAAGATCCTCTTTAGTGCCCAAATTACAATCTTTAACACACTTCAGCATAAGATTAAAAGAAAAGAGGTTAGGTTTCTGTTTCATTTTTAACATTTTCCTCCAAACTTTTAGAGCATATTTTAAACCGGACTCCTTGTCTGAAATGCACGCTTGGAGCAAGTGGTTAAAAGTATGAGACCTGATCTTGATTTGTTTGGATATCATTTCATCAACAATTTTAAAAGCTGTTGGTAAATCTGAGCATCTACCAAAAGTCTTAATCATAACATTAAAATTTGTTAAATTTGGCTCTATATTCTTTTCAATCATTAAGTTTCTAAGATGTGTAGCCTTTTTTAGTCCATAAGCTGGCCAAGGACTATTAATGCATGCCTCAAACAGACATGTGTATGTATCCCCTGTAGGCTTTAATGCTCGCCTTTTCATATCATTATAGAGTTGAAATGCTTTTTTCGTATATCCAACATCAGCACAGGCACCAATTAATATATTATAAATATAGTTCACTGGTTGAACTCTATCGATTTTAAGCATTCTGGTTTCTAAAACATCAATTGCTTCATTAATTCTCTTATGTTCTACATACTGCTTAATTATATCTGCATATTGTTTAATAGTTAATTTTTGAGATTGTAATGGGATATCCTGCAAATACTTTTCTTCGTTTAAATCCCCTTCATCCTCTATAGCTTCTTTATTTATTTTTAGTCCGGCCAAAGTTCCAAAAGTATCCGGGTCTTCAAAATGTGTAGTGTTATTTTCTGTTTTGAACTGATTGATTTTTTGGATCTTTTGAGTAGTTACAGTGGACAAACAGTTTTTTCGTAGTATAGTCGCACTATTGTTTTGTAACATTTTTAATAAACTTATACATCGGAATGACATGATGATTACTTTTATCGTTATATTTCTTAATTTTCGATTCTTAATTAAAACGGTTAAAGTATTATGTGTTTATTAAATCAAAAGTACTGTTACCTATTTTAAAAGTTGATTAACTATTTTTAATATTCGAATAAAAATTAAATTCTCTCTATAACACACACAGGCATAAAAAAAACATATTTATAATACTTCAGCTTTGGATTCTAGGGTTATTTTTAGAAAATATCAAGTTTTACAAATTATAATGTGTTATAACCACAGATTTTTTATGACCTTTTAATTAAAATTAATAATTAAAGGCCTTCCTAACATAAGGATAATAATATCGCACTTTTCGTTTGATGATTACATTTTTATAGCACAATAAATACAAATTTTTAAATCAAGCAAAATATGATGAAATATAAAAAATACTGGGGGTGCCAACAGACTCTCAATTTCAACTCGCTGCGCTCGCAAAACCTCGGGTGCCGTTTGCATATTGATCGAAACGAGCCCAGTTTAATGACTCATGGTTTCCCATTGATTTCAATGAGATATGTTTTTCGACGATTATTCCTAAACGACATAACATTTTTCATTTTTTTTTATTTTAAAACCATCATCTAATGTTTGTCTTTTTGAGTGCAAAATTTCATAATTTTCCGTCAAGTAGTTTGCGAGCCTATTCGTGACAAAGAATGTGAAAAACTCTCCAGTAGAACGCTCCGCTCGCTTCACTCAATAAATACTGCCTTTGAGTGAAGCACATCATATTATTTATTTCTGACTAGGGGGCCAACAAACCCTCAATTTAGACTCGCTGCGCTCGCGAAATCTCGGGTGCCGTTTGCATATTGAGCGAAGCGAGCCCAGTGTGTTCACTCATCGTTTCCCATTGACTTCAATGGGATATCAGTTTTTTGACATGATATTGAAAAAAAAAAAAAATTTTTTTACATTTTTCAAAAGTTTTTTTTTAATAACCTAATGTGTGTCTTTTTGTTTGCAAAGTTTCATAATTTTCCGTCAAGTAGTTTTCGAGTCAATTCGTGACAAAGAATTCAAAAAGTCTCCAGTAAAACGCTTCTCTCAATAAAATCCATAATTTGAGAATTATTAAATCAAATGAGTTGAATTTTAAAATAAAATATTCGTTGCCATTATTTTTTATGTTCACAATTGTTTTTCTGCTAAATTTACCCATTCTTCCATGCAAACTTCATAACTTCAGGTATTATTATCAGGGAATTTAGGTGACTCATATTATGTAAGAATGTAAATTTTATTTTTTCTCCTAACATTAAATTTAGCTATTATATCTAGGAATCATCACATGAGACTTGCCCATTGTTTAATACAAACATTCAACTACTTACTACGTGCTGGATTTTAGCTAAGATACATCTGTAATACTGTCAAAGGCTTTTGGCTTGGCAGTTGGCACAATGAAATATAACCACAGAGTAAGTACAAGTAGTAACTACTGTAATTACTAAAAACATCTTTCTGTTGACAGTTGTGTGCACGTGTTGTGTTCGGCTTTTTGAAGATTCGTAAATTCAATATAAAATATAATTCAACATGTCAAACATAGAAAATGAAGAACAAATGGAGGAAACCTCATCTGAGAGTGAGGAAGATGAAATGGAGGAAGAGACAAATGAGGATTCGCGGCCAAAGACTTACCTTCCAGACCAACCTCTAGAAGAGGATGAGCACTTAATCTGCGACCAGTCTGCTTACGTTATGTTACATCAAGCACAAACTGGTGCACCGTGTCTCAGCTTCGACATTATAACAGATAACTTGGGCAATGACCGACAACAATTTCCCATGACGACTTACTTAGTTGCTGGTACACAGGCTTCAAGTGCCCACTTAAATAAGTACGTACTTATTTTGATGTTTTTCTTAACTACCTCTTTTGTCTAATTTATACAATTTGTTTAAATATATATAATTTAAGTATATATTTAACATATCCCATGTGCATTAGTGTTTTAGTGGTAAAAATGTCTAATTTACATACCACTTCAAAACCAGAGCAAGACGAAGAGTCTGATGAGGATGATGAAGACGATGACGATGAGGAAGATGAGGAAAAAAAACCACAAATGACATTCGCTTTCATTAAACATCAAGGCTGTGTTAATAGAATTAGAGTAAGTTCTAAGTGCTTGAACACATTTTGAACCCTAATAGTTATTTGAAAGAATTTTTTAATTTCTTCTAAATAAATTAAACTAGGGGTGCTAACAAACCCTCAATTTCGACTCGCTGCGCTTGCAAAATCTCAGGTGCCATTTGCATATTGAGCTAAGCGAGCCCAGTGTATTGACTTATCGTTTCCCATTGACTTCAATGGGATATCAGTTTTTTGACATATTATTATTATTATTTTTTTTTTGGGTAATTTTTCAAATTTTTTTTTAAAACCTTCGTCTAATGCGTGTCTTTTTAATTGCAAAGTTTCATTATTTTCTGTAAAATAGTTTTCGAGCCAATACGTGACAAAGAATGTAAAAAGTCTCTAGTAAAACGCTTCGCTCACTTCGTTCGCTTCACTCAATAATGAATGGCAAAAATGTATAGTTACTGAATTGAAATCCACAAGATGTTTTCTATTCAAGTTTCTAGTAATCAACTTTATTTCAGGCAACAAATTTTAAAAACTCAGTATTGGCAGCTACTTGGTTGGAGTTAGGAAGAGTAGACGTGTGGAATATAACACAGCAATTACAAGCAGTGGATGAGCCGGCCTTGCTTGAGAGATATAATCTTGACACTGTGGCTAATCCAGTAAAACCTTTGTATTCTTTCAATGGACATCAACAAGAAGGATTTGGTATGGATTGGTGTCCAACAGAGCCGGGAGTATGTTTTCTTGTGCTTTTTGTATGAATAAATGTTGTTTTATTCATAATGTAATTTAATATATATTTATAGATATTAGCAACAGGTGATTGCAGAAGAGATATTCACATATGGAAACCTAACGAGGGTGGGACATGGACTGTAGACCAGCATCCATTGGTTGGACACACTAGTTCTGTCGAAGATATCCAATGGTCACCTAATGAAAAGTACTTATAACAAATATAATTAAGTAAACAAACATACATGGACTACATTTATTTCATATATATTACAGAAATGTGTTAGCGACGTGTTCAGTTGACAGAACCATTAGGATATGGGACACAAGAGCTCCAGCACACAAGGCGTGTATGCTCACTGCTGAGAATGCTCACGAAAGAGACATCAATGTTATATCTTGGAATAACAAAGAACCATTTATTGCAAGCGGTGAGTTTTATATTAAAATTATTAAAATAATATACATACATATTAATATAAATATATACATATTAATTATAAAACTTGTGTAGGGGGAGACGATGGTTTTCTCCACATATGGGATCTCCGTCAGTTTACTCGGAGCACACCTGTTGGAACATTTAAGCACCACACTGCCCCCATCACATCTGTGGAGTGGCACTGGAATGAACCAAGCGTATTGGCCTCGGCAGGTGAAGACAATCAAGTGGCATTGTGGGACTTAGCCGTTGAGAGAGACGATGAAGAAGTAGTTGAGGAAGAATTAAAGGTATTTAATTTTAAAATACAAATGGTTAATTGTCACAGAGGAGGAACTAAAGTTAATATGTGATTATTTTTTTTTTTACCACTGGTTACATTTTAGTTATTTGAGATCAAATTTAAAATAAATTTTGTGCTTTTCAGAATCTACCACCACAATTACTCTTTATTCATCAAGGACAAACAGATATAAAAGAACTGCATTGGCACAAGCAAATTCCAGGTGTCATAGTTACGACCGCACATACAGGTTTCAATATATTTAAAACTATAAGTGTATAAATAAAATAATAATAACAACCACATTAGTTTTACTTTACACATGATTCAGTTATGTTGTAGAATTGTCAGTTTGCACCATTGCTAAATTGACGAGATGTCGGATGGTTGGCCTTCCATGAGGACAATTCTGTAAAAGAATAACCATTTCATATGCTTAAATTTAGTTTATATTGTTTGATGCATTAATATAATATTTTTCATTTAATAACCCTTTATATAAATTGGGATTATTTAAGAATGTTATGGACCTAGTAATATTATGCAGAAAAGTGAATTAGGTCATATGAATATATCGAAAATATTATTACGGACGGAGAAACGCAAGTGCAAGTGGGCAATTAGACGTCTTGCGCGGACGCCACCTCTACCGCTTAATAATTCATATAAATAACTCATGCTTTTTTTCTTAAATTTCGGCCTCGCGTCATGTGTGTAATTTTTAATGCAACGCGGATGCGGCTAAAACACAATTATTGTGTTTAATGAAAATCTATACAATATATAATACGGCTAGACTTGTTTATTTTAGTTATTTTCATAGTATTTTATATTACGGTATTTTATTAAAGGTCAGTGCTGCCGAAATTAATTCTATATTTATTTTACCAAAAAGAGCTGTGCTATTTATAACTTAAAAGCTAGAGATTCTCTGAGAGATGTTTTTAACACTAAACCTACCGACAATTCTTGTACACCTGTCCCTACCGCACGCCGTCAAATTGACCGATAATTATTATATAACGCAGGTAATAATGGAAATAACTAAAAGTAAAGAGTGAAGAAAATATTATATGCATATTCTAAGAATTGTCATGCAGTTTGATAACGATATTATAACGTTTAAAAATGTGTAAGTTTTACAAAAGTTTAAGAACGGTCAATTTGACCGGTACTTGGTAGGTTTAGTGTTAAAGAAATAGGTATTCTTATAGTCGCTTCGCAATACATATTTAATAACATATATATACGCCAAAATTTAAAGAGCGATATATTAAAAATAGTGACAGACACGCGATAAATACGAGAAATAAAAACAAACTCGTAACGCCAAAATTTCGTCTTCAAAAAGTTAATAAATCCTTTATGGGTTTGAGTATACGCATATATAATAAAATTCCACAAGATATCTTAGACCTTCCTTTTCTTGCCTACTTGAATAAAGATATTTAGAATTTGAAAAGGATGCGGGGTAACAAACCGCTTGTCTGTTTCGTCGTAACATTTTCGTATGAATTTTTTATAAAACCCCGTTCGGCGTATATTTTCGTTTTTCAATATTTTAATAATAAATATTAAACATTTTAGTTATTGATTTTTTTATTCGGCGACAAAGATGGAAACTGCTAGTCGCAAGATTGAGCTGATGATTTTTTGCTATGAATGATATAAAATATTATGGTCACTTTTTGAGTAATTTCATAGAGCTCCATCTAAGCTCCTTATCCCGAGTTATTAGAAGATATATTTCGGATGTTCTACCATTATGGACGAGCAATACGCAATACTGAGTGTGCGCAAATGTCTTGAAAGATCCGTACGGTGGATGTATAGTATACTTTCCACAATTTTGTGTTAAGCCGCATACGCGTTACATTTTGCTAGCACGTCATGCGAGTTGAGCCGCATCCACATTGCGTTTCGCTACACGAGTACTAATTGGACTACTTATTAAATTTTTGAAAATATTTTGTATTACACTTAATGCAAGAGCATATTATTATATAACGTGAGATAAATATATATTACCCAAGGTTTATCAATTTCCGCCATATGATCAACCAATTGCCGCATGTCACTCTTGCTAAGCGCTGTGCCAATCATCACTGATTTTCTGCAAGCTCGTGAAGCAAACATCGCTCTGACTCTACTAGGTCTACAATAGTCAGATTGATTTTCCTGAAAATATTCAAATGTGAAACATGCATGAAAATTTTAACAAAAAAATGCTATTTGAATCCAACCTTAAGCATAAACAAGAGCTCTTCGATATCTTCCTTTCCAAATATCCAATTCCTTGACATTGGAAGTGTTAGGAGCTTAACTCTCTTTGTAGGATCAGCATTTTCATCTATTGCAAAAGTAAAGCCGTTCTTTTTAAAAATATTAAGATTGTCCATTAGTATTTGTTCATTCACACCCGTAAGTTCTAATTGCTGGGGTCTAGAAAATATACAATAAAATAAAATAACATAAGCAAAATTGTTTAGTACGAGAGAAATTTGATTCTCACTAAAAATACATACAAAAATCTTCATAAGAACTATTTGTCCCTTTATTCTATGTTAGAATTCTTACCATAGATTTCATTACAGAGAAATGTCTATTGTATGAAAGAACCAAAACAATTTACTCACATAACAAGTTTCTGGCTCGTTAGTTCAGTTGTTTTTTGTAATGTTTCAAAATTATAAATCTCATCCGTTGCGTGCTGATCAATGATAAAGAGGTCCTCATCCAACCTTGTTATTATAAAGCCCAAATTAAACTGACCCACAATACTCATCTTTTTGAAAGACTCTTTTGATATTTCTTTACTCAATTCTTCTTCACATTTCTTATTAAAAACAGGATCTATTTTACTTCTGAATCTCATTCTATCAGGTTTTGTTTTGTCATTTTTTTTATTATAAACATCAGCCAACACTTTAATTCTGTCCATTGATATTTTTAAAGAGACCGTCTTTCTTAATGTTTTTCCGAGTTCTTCCTTATCTGTTACCACATTATGTGTTTTGGATTTTGGTGTTTTTGGATTGGTCTTACAATATATAGTATGAGATTCACAAACATTTAAATCAGTATCTTTACTTTGAACACAATCATTTGGCTTATCCTCATTATTTATATCTTCATTAATATCAGAAGTTATGTTTCTATGAACACTTTCAGATAGTAAATTATTTTTTTCTTCTAGATCGTCATACTCGGAAAAGTTTTCTTCAGTTTTATGAATGTAGCTCTTCTTTGCTGTTATAAAATTATCCAAAGTTGAAGTTGATTTTCGTTTCAATTCTGATTTATCAGATATATCTTCGGTGGGTTTAGCTTCAGCCTTATTTCTAAATTGTTTGATGAAAGATTGAAAGATTCGTGGTTGAGAGAGTTCAGGTTCACATTTTTCTGCACCAGAAAGCATGATTGACGTATCAACTTTCAAAGACCTAGGGATATCTTCGAATAGTTTTATCAGAGAACTTTTAATAACTTCCAAAATTGCTTTTTCTTTTGTTAAAAACACTTTCCTTTTATCCGGAGTTAAATTTACATCCACCGACATTCTTTCAATATTAACATTTAGTAATACAAACGGGTATTGATGTGGGTTGTACTGGCGGTATATTTCATTTATCAGTTTTATAACTTTCACTGGTTCACACGGCCTATAATTAACATAAAAAAATTGTCTATCCGTACTTGATCTTCCACTCCCATGTGCACATGATGATATAAATCCCGTAAGTTCTACCGGATTTGGAATGTTTTTGTGTCCTTGAGATTTCTGTGTTGATATTTCATTTGTCTCATTTTCAGCATCATTTGAATCCTCGGATAAATCAATATCAATTTCTTCAATATTTACACTTTCATCACTTTGCTTCACTTCTCCTGATAATCCTCTTAATATGTTGTCTTTTATATTAGTTACAATCTCCGTTTTAATCTCTAAAATACTTTGCAATTGTTTAACACCAAATACACTTGCAATGTTATCTTTGTAACACGCTGAACCTTGAGTGGCAACAACTAATGACTTGGAATTTGCACTCGTATGATTACTACATGTGATTCTGAAACATAAATATTGTATATAGTTCAAAGTAAATTTATTATATTCAATATATAGTAATTGGAACACTAAGACATACTTTACTCCCTTGCATATTAAACAATATGCATATAAAAGATTTGTCATTTTATTAAATTCCCTTTTTGCATTCTTATGAAACTCTTTCTGTCTTACAGGTAATGAACAGAATAGATTTGATAATGTCACTGTAGTTCCAATTTGACGAGAACATAGTGTTTTGCTTAATATATGTCCTTTATGATCATATTCAATTTTTGTAGCTGTAAGATTCAAGATTCAAACATTATTATTAATATTTTTTTAGCTTCTAATACGATGAGATGAACTTACCATACTCACTGCTCTGATGTCTAGTAATAACTACAAGGTTTGCTAATGAACAGAGGGAACTTAAGGCTTCTCCTCTAAAGCCAAAGCTTGATACTCCAAGTAAATCAGAGTAGTCATTTAATTTAGATGTATGATATTTTAGAGCTAAAAAGATTAATATCATGTACATTTCAATTATTAATTAATATAAAAAAAAAATTAATATAATGATATATACTTAAAGCTTCAAAATTATCCTCTGTTACACCTGAACCATTGTCTGAAACTTCTATTAAATCTATACCATGATTTTTAAGTCTTATGTCAATATTAGTAGCACCAGCGTCTATAGAATTTTCAAGTAACTCTTTAACTGCTACTGCTAAACTGAGAACCACCTATAGGACCAAATATCTTTTATATAAATGAATAAAATTTATGATCACTTTCATATACACAGTGTATGGAACATTTACCTGATCAGAACATATTTTGTGGACTGTTTCTTTGTTGATTGGTTTAATAGAATTAACCTTTATGTTACTTAAATTATTGTCTTCCATGATTTAGTTAATAATCAATATGTATTTTATTATAATATAATGATTTTGTTATATTACAATTTAGGTTTCCCGCTTTGCATAATTATTTGTCATTTGTCAAACTGATTATTTTTTTTTTTACTAATGGATTCATTCGCAAATGTCCTTGGAATATTAAAGGCCAATCGTCACTTTATAGTGACTATTGGCCTTTATATATCGGAAAAACCACGGTTTACTGGGAATATCAATTTGAATTGATACATAATGCTTTGCTTTGCTTTTAAAATAGCTATCAACTCTCCTATGAAAACTGATGATGTAGGAAAACATTGAAATTGAAAGATAATTTTGTACTTTGGGATCCAGCAAGCTACATAAATATTACTATTATTAAAAAGTTTATTATTAAAGAGTTAATAATTTCATTTAAGATATTTTATTTTTGACTTTAGATTTCCATAAGATACAATTTGTACAAGTACAATAAAAATACCCAAGCCCATTATAATTAATGGTTACTACTAGTTTTTTACATTTATTTTAGCATTTAGAGAGCATGTTATTCCTTCTCTGAATAGACATTCAATCTGACAGCATTTTTTAATAATTTAGCAATTATTAATTATTTTTTTTCTTGCCAACAGTTCCCTACCTTTAAATGAAATGATACAAAAAAAAAACCACAAATAAACGCCATTGGCTAAACGCACAAACCGTGTGAAGCCAGAGAAGAAAAAAAAAACAATTGACTGTTTTCTAGTTTGAAATGTCATTTGTCATGTCACTGCAAAACTTCGAGAGAGGTCAGACTTCGGAGTATTATTTACGTAGTTTTGTTATCGATTCGTTCTTCAATTATAAGGAAGACACTAAGCAACTACTGCTTTCAGAGTTTCTAAAATGTCACTAAACACAGCTCACGCTGATCATGGGGTGCTTATACATGCAGGCGAATGGTAAATATCTAACATAAGATAATAATGTTATCAGTCATAGTCTATCAAATGATATATCATACATAGAGTTATTTCTGTGTAATTTTCGTTATGAGGCAATGAGTCATCTAGGTTTTATTTAATTATTGCTACATTCTTATTCTCGATTTTGATAATCGGAATTGACAATCGTGTAATAAATGCATTAAACTGGCATAATAAGTTCAATTTTTACAAATTTTAATAGTAACATGATAAATCAGATGATTGATATTATTACATGTTATTGAGTATTTTTTTATACATGAACAAGTCAAAACTTATTCTTGGACTAAGTTTCATGTAAATGACGAAATTCTTTGTATATGTAAATAAACACAGCCTTTAATAAATGATGTAATGTGGTGCATATTTTGAAAAGGTAAAAGAAAAAAAAACAAATGTAAATTAGGTTGTAGTTTGTATATATATTTTTATTTATTATTTTATAGATTAATAATTTATACTTAATTTTGCAAATCATTATTTATTTATTCAGATATAAAAAACAGGATCTAAAAGATAAACTTATATTGCCCTCTTCTTTTGCAGCATCATTCTATTTTCTGATAATGTAGTGGTGGAATTCTATGGGAATGAAACTCAGCAGTTTAAAGGGACGAAGAACGGCCGGATGTACCTAACAACACATCGCATGATCTATAATTCAAAAAACACATCCGACACACTTAGATCTTTCAGCTTTCCATTCATTGCGCTACAAGATGTTAGTATTCATAACTTTCCTTACATATATTTGATTGATTATAAGTGGTCTTTTAGATTTTAAACAAACAGTTACATTTTAAACATAGGTCTTTTAACATATAAATTTATAATAGTAGTAGTATATTTAGTTAAATGATATTTATATCACTTGTAAAATTTTTTAGGTTACCGTAGAACAGCCAATGTTTGCGGCAAATTGCATCAAAGGTAAAGTGCGAGCCCAACCAAATGGAAATTTCATTGGTGAAGTCAAATTCAAATTAACATTTAAATCTGGTGGTGCAATTGAATTTGGACAAGCGATGCTGAAAGCAGCACATCTCGGTGAGTTGAATATCTTTGACTTATGCATTTATGTTATCTTTTTGAATAAATAATAAAATGAATGTTTTTTTATAAACAATATTGTCTTGAAAGTTATCAGTATGAGTCATTTTATCAAAGGATTTATCAACACTAAATATTTATAGCAAATGTAGAATTTTTTAGTATCTTTTTTCCAGACTGTATTTAGACAGAGATAGACTATATACTTAGACAGAGATAGACTATATAGTTTTAAATCTTCTAGAATATACATATATGTCTGTATGGCTCATTAGATGATGCAATGATACATAAAGAACTACAATCTGTATTAAAGTAATCATTGTATACTATATAAATTACCCTTATATACCAGTGCGGTAATGAAATAATAATATAATATACCAAAATTAATGTTTTAGATAGAAATAGTTTTAATTTTGTTTGTTACTTTTTAAAATCTTATTCTTTATTGAAAGTCAGTTTTATATATATACTTTTTAATTGTCAAAGCTACGCTAACGCTAAGTTAGCTTGGTACGTTATTTGCCAGTGATATGATAAGAGATAGCGACAAACATCTTGCTTATCTTGTTTCTATTATTTAAAAGCCATTCTTAATAACTAAATTACATTTATAACAATATTAGAAGCATTGATTTAAAAATAAAAATCTGGTAACCGAGCCTGTTATATATTGGGACAATGCTAATAGATCATTTATATTGAAATCCATTGTAACACTTTCAATAATCAAACAAAATAATTACATATTAAACTAATAATATTACAAAAAAAGGAGACATGATTAAAGAATACTGTCTCCAGTATCAATATACAAGAACAACTTTTATAAAAATAAGTTCTTAATATATTTATTAAATGAAAATATTTTAAATATCCCGAGAGCTGATCATAATGTTAGTATATTTAAAATACAAATTGATACTTGATGTTTCTTCGTGTATCTTTTCGTCCACTTGTTCTCCTATATATTGAAATTGAATTGATTCAATTTAAAATTGAAATACCGAATTAAGGAAAGTCATAATTGAAATGTGAAATCTTATATAATGTAAAGTTTCATAATTTATAATGTATTTTTTTTAATACATAATTATCTTAGTTTAAAATATATATATGTTTGTATAGCTGTTGCATATGTTGAAAATGTTTGTCGTCGTTTTTATTCATAAACTAGTATAAAATATGACTTGTCTTTCCCCCCAGCGTCCCGCCACATGTCGTCGGACCAACCCCCTCCCCCGTACATGGCGCCCTCTGGTCCGTGGCACGCCGCTCCGCCACCGGCCTACGCCCCGCCCCCTCAAGGATACTACGGCTGGGTGCCTCCTTACACCGTGAGTTGACAGCAATTTACCTTTACCTTTATATATTTATATAATATATATCCATATAATATTATTTTGACAGGCGTTCCCCGACCAGCCGTCCCCGAACTCGGTGTTCGTGTCGGACAGTCCCCCGCCGTACCCCGGCGTGATGGGTGTGGCGTACCCCCCCGCGGGAGGCTTCTCCGGCATGCCCGGCCCCACGGGTGCGCAGGCCCACGGTTATCCCTCCGCTCCAGGGTACCCCGGTAACGCTCCTCCACCCGGTTACCCCGGGGGATTCGCCCCGACGTCCGGCATGTCTTCGAGCGGTAATGGTTTATAGCTACATCAAACTATTGACAATGCATATTTGTAACATTTTTTAAAGTTTTAGATGTGATTGGATTTAACAAAAATTAAAATTTGTTGTAATAAATATCTTTTACTACTTTACTTTTACCGCATTGTCGATTATTTGAATTCTCATATTTATTTTTTGTAGTATTTTTTTCTTTATTACCTTGAAGAAATATTACAAAATATTTATATAATTGAAGGATATCCAAGATATAACCCGCTGACTTGCTAAAATAATGCTCCCATCTCGAAGGCAAGAGTTTATTTTTTTTATTGTTAACGTCATTAGTTACTAGATTAAATAGTTTCATAAATAAATAACTATAGATTGTATGTAGTATTCATTATTGATAATAAGAATTATTGAGTAGTTTGTTTAGTAGTTTTCGTAAATCGTTTTCAGACGCTAAAGCCGCTGAAGCAGCTCAAAGCGCTTACTACGATCCAAACAAGCCACAGACAGCGTACGTTCCTCCGCCATATGTGAGTAATAATAAAATATTATATTGAAAACTCTTTGGTAAATCTCATTAATTACATAGAAACTTTTTGTTAATTAGAAGAATAACAAAAAGTTTTGTCTATCAATACCAATTTAAAAAAACTCAAGATTTGACATAAAATAGTTTTTTTTCTTTTATATAAAATTAAACCGCACAGGATCAACCGCCGACCTACCAGGAGTCTACGTCGAAGAAAGAAAACTAATGCACTGTCCGCACTACCACATGAGCACAGACATACAAAAACACCCGTTCAATATAATGTCAGGGAAACGGTGAAAGTATTTTAAATGTATTTTTGTTTTAAATTGTAGTACTTTGAAAAATATTAACACAAACTTATTCTTTGCGTACACACACACACACATATACCTTATACATATAAAGTACATGTAACGTTTTAAAATGTAATCTGTCGTAATAAGTTATTCAATACTTTAAAATTATAATTATGTACCGACTTATTGATCTGCAAACGGTAAGCCGAAAGTTTCGGAGGCTATAAATTTTTGAATATTTTCTTCTTAGAGTATATTGCAAAAGATTCGGTAATTATCTGAAAAAATCTATAAAAAATGCGGTTCTCGTTGACCAATTAAAAGATATATGACAATAATTGTTACTAAAAGACGCCGTTTAATATGTTATGTCAAAAGTCGCAAAAATATTCTGTTAATAAATTTATTTAATTATAAATATACGTAAATAATGTTCACATCATAATTTCCCTGTTAAAAAAAAGGAAAAAAAATACTAGTACTTTTTTAACGTGTTTTTACGCGACACAGTGACGTCATAAAGCGTTCATTGCCGGCCTATAATAAACGTACGATCTCTATATAATGTATAAAATAATAAAAAAAATGAAAATAAAAAGCCTTATAAGAATCTTTAAATGAAAATACAAAATGGAGGATTCGTTGTCGGTTTTTGTATTTGTTTGTTTTGTACTTACTTAAAATGCATTATAACTACACTATTCTTGAGAGAGTGCTATTCATATCGTTTGAAATGTTTTTGCAATTACGATAAATAAGAATTGACGTAATTTGAATTTTGACAGTTCGATGAATGTTGCTATATAGAAAAAAATAAATGTTATGATTTCAAAGATTGTTGCTATATGAAAAAAAGAATTCGCTTTGACATTCCTAGTCTCGGTGCTGTGGGAGTGCTTTTAAATTTAAGAAATTATAAGGTATTAGTAAATGTATGGAGTTGAGATGTTATGTCATTTAGACTTGGTGTTGCTTTATGTATTAAATATATTTTAGTCACTATTTATTGCCATTTATATTAATCTACGAACAGTATAAAATATAAATGTAAAAAGTATAATTGCTTTCACCAAATGATAAATGTTCTTTGTAATTATATCAATGCCTTATAACATGTATTGTTTAAATAAATACGCTATTTTAGTTTAAATTGTTTTATTTTTTTATATCTTATTGCCCTTTTCAGTGTCATTTTTGTATTCAGTACGGGCTGTGAAGTTATTAAACTTTTTTATTATAGATGCATCAATATAACAAGTAATTAAAAAATTAAATGGGACACTTTTTTATATTAGGATTACACAAATATTGACATCAAAAGTTTATTAGAGTTATGACAAATATTTAAAGGATATAATATTTACTCGTGAATTGTAAATTTGTTATTATTTAGTTTTTTTGATATTTTAGTTTATTTGTTATATAATGTAAAATGAAATTATTAACGAAAGATTTGCGACGCCTAACTGAAAAATTTATATTTTTGGAAATAGTTTTAAGAACTTGTAAATCAAAAATATTACCAAATAAATAATAGCTCAAATGAAAATATTAAAAAAGGCTTTTTTTATATATATGTAAGAGGAGGACAAACGAGCTGGCGGCTCACAGATGATACTTGATCATCGCCGACCATGAACTCTTGCAACATCCGAGGATTCACAAGAGCGCTGCCGGCCTTGGAGGTAGGAGTAAACGCCTTTTTTGAAAGTGCCCATGTCGTGCCGATCTAATCTGGAAATTCCATCCAAGGGAGTTTGTTCCACGTTCTCATATCATGTTCTCATCCCATCATCTCATTATTGTGGCAAATCTTTTTAATAATAAAGTCAATTATAGTTTTGAGTATTCAATGTTTTTTATTCTAGTACACATTGAAATGCTAGTAAGCTTAACCGCTGGAAAATCCAGCGGTTCAATTGAAAGAATTATTAACTATCGGCGTTGTGCCCTCACCCTTAACTTGACCAGATATGAAGATAAATAAAAGAAGTTGCTGTTTCCTGTCAGTATTAAAAATAGAAGATCTTTTGCCATCAAATATGAAAATTACATGTGTCAATAGAAAATAATATATTAAACAAAAAAAATGTTTTAATAGAAATGAAATAGATCCCGTCCATAGTTTTGGTAGTATTTTATTATGGGTGAGTCTTATAATAATAAATTTTGCAATAAACTAAATATAAGTATATAATTTTGTAATTGACAGCTCTGTACAAAAGCCTGAAGATGTAGAATCGACGTATTATGGAAGCCAGCTTAATGCATTTTATATTGCCTAACTAAAGAGTTCTCTCTATGAGTTTCAAAAATTCAAGCGTTGAAAACAATGTTTGGTTTTTTATATAGTGTATAGAGACCCATATATTATACCATTTATTGTTATAAATGCGGAAGTTTGTGAAGATATATGATAGTTATTATTTCACGCAAAAACTATTGAACGAATTTAGATAAAACTAGACAAAAATATAGCTTAAATTAAGCTATATTTTTATATATATAGCATAAGCTACAATTTATAAAGATTTTATGTATTTGTGTGGTAAAGTTGGTTCTTACCAACCGAGATACACTAAACGCGGTAGAAGCCGCGGTTAAAAGCTAGTTACTAGCAACTAAACAAGGATTGAACTTTTGTACAAAGTTGTAAGTTATACAAAAAATAGGTAACTTTTAAATTTTGTATGAAGGAGAAAATATTAAAGATATTTTTTCTTTTATCTTAGTGTAAAAAATTGATGCGGCGCCTAACTAAGTAACTACAAGAAGAAAATAACATGAACAAATACTGTAAGTATGGAATTAGGGCTGTTCAGAACGTTTCCGTTGGTTGTACATTTTATCGTTTTATTTTTGCGGTACGATTTTTTTTAACAGTATATCGTGTTAGAATCGGTAACTGATAACTTATGAAGATAGGTAAGTCTCAACGCAAATTCTTTAAAACATATATCATTATGTAGATGATTTGCAAACAACCAAAACTAGATTGTTTTTAAGCTGGCTTCTGTAATTTTCGTTTTTTAAGTATATAATATATAATAATGGATTTTATAGTTTGCAGACCAAAAGCCGTATAAATGGCTCCTGCAATACACCCACCCTGCACACCGACAGCGTCGTGCACACCGGTTAGATGCCACCCTACTCCTCCGCCATGCAAGAATCCAGAGAGATGTTTGAGAAAAACCACATCAAAAGGCATAAGGCCTTGTCAAAGTGCCGTATCTATTATGTCGACAAAGTCCAAAGCAAAATGTAACAGTTGTGGTAAATTTAAAACAAAAACATCAGATCCAAGAAATGTAAAATCCGTTGAAAAATTTCTCAAAGAAAAATCGAAGGAAAACAGAATGAAGAAGAGAGATAGATTATCGGGAAGCCATAGTTACCTTAATTATACTAGAAAAAAGGGAAGTGTCCGTTCTAAAACAGAATGTTGCCAGGGCAAGGGCCATAGAGGAAGACTCAAAAGGGGGAGAAAGTGCTGCGAAATTCTTTAATTCAGATGTCATATCAAACGAACATCTCCATTTATTCTTAACCTAAAATATGTTAATATACATACTTATAACTTGTTTTCTTTTTGGAATAAGTAACCAAGGCCATGTAATTATTCCTTGCTCACCATACGTTCCTTAATATTTTGTAAATAGTATCTCTCAATGTAACTCAATTTTCCTTAATTTCTTATTTTGAAAACTAAATATGAAACTGAAATAAACTCCTAAAAGTCTAATTTATTTGTTTTATTTTTCAAATTAGTTTCCCAAGTGTAACTACTAATTATTTTTTGGCCCGAGACATACTCATTAGTAGTAGTAGTACAATGTTATACTCGGAATATCATATCTACATTTAAGATTTAAATTCTTGTTTTAATAGATAATAAAAATAATAATACTATATATCTATTTTCCAGCTGTTAATTCAACAAAAAGTCTAAAGCCATGTATATCTGCACCAACATGTAGTGTCCACAAACACAGACCACGACCTCCGCCTTGTTTGGAACCGGATAAGTGTTATAAAAAATGTATAAAAAGTAAACATAAATGTCCAAGCGCTATGGATACGGTCAGCAGAGTGGGGTCACCCTGCGAATGTGCCAGAGTACAATCTAAAGATTCAAGATTTAGTAACAAACGGAGTAATAAGAACCACAAAAAAAGAATTAAAAAAGCCTACAAACAACGATCAATGGAATCGCGATGGAGACGAAAGAAGAAATGTTGTACAATTTTATAATTTTATATTGTTAAAATGTACACACAATGAGCTGAACAGTAGAACCTTAATATGCATTAAAAACAACTGACTACGTATTTTTTTCTATTACTGATTAATGTCAATTTGTATATGTTTTATAAATTACCAGCTAACAGGTTATAGAAAGCAATTAAAAAATAAGTGGAATTTAAAAAAAAAGAGATGTCGTTTTCTCAATACACATAATCTTCAGTTTTATCTTGCAGAATTGCTTTACATATCCAAATAGATATCTGAAGCAATTTATAAAGAATATTAAGAAAAATTCGATTGAATGTTGATTTTTTGTCACTAACATTTTATAATGACAAACTCTTTATTACTAAGGTTGGTCGTTGGATAAATTCCATAAATCTAACAAGTCTCCATTGTAGATATAATGAATAATATAATAAAGATGGAATCTTATTAAAATATTCCAACATCGTAGTTTCGCTCAAAAAAACAATTTAGCGTTATAAAAATTTATTTTTTTCATGTTTTTCTTTTTTTTATGCTATGTCAAAGAAGTTGTTACCAAGCGTCTGTGATGTGTACTCTTTCTGAAGAATTTTATTAAAACAATTCTTGCACACTTTCGTCCCTTAAGGAAAGCTCCATTATGAAATAAATTTCTAAGACATGCAGAAAATCAAAAGAAATTTTATAAGTTATATTTTTGTTGTTATGGCTTCATTCACAAATATGCTTAGCATATTTAGCCAGTTTCTCTTTATGACACTTGTTGTTGTAGACAAATACATGTGGTAAAGTGTGGGTTATATATCATAATCGCTTGTGTAGCATTACATATATGACTAACTTTTAAGATACTTCATAACTGACAAAGAGGCTTGTGTTAAAAATGAGTATGATACCTTAAATGCTGATACTTTACTACTACTACTACCCTTACTAATATTCAAGTTTAGAAATTCAGATATTTTCATTAATTACACATCACTGTTCGATATTTTATAACAGTTTGACGATTTTTTTAATGTAAGGTAAGATTCGTAAATAAATTAAACGCTATATGACGCTGACTCATCACGAAATCTCCGAAACAATCTGTTCGATTAACTTAAAACTTTACATAGTCAATTCTTTTGTGACGTAGACGTCCACTAAGAACGGATTTTACGGAATTCCTATCCCAACAGATTTCAACTTTTTGTATTTAACGGTTACCATAGCAATTGTTACGATGACGACGGATATTATGACAAAGGTTACCATAGCAAACCTAAATTCACATCCAAATTAATAGTGTGCCCAGTGAACTAATAAAGCCTTTATAGAAAAGTTACTAAGAGATATTGGTAGATTAATTTCCCAACTTGAAATGCTTGATACAGCATATACTCTTCATTAAAAAAACTATAGTAATTCAAGTATTTAAGTACGGCTTTAAAGAAAAAGTAACACAAGACAAGCCTGGTAAGTGTCTTCTTAGTTCAATGACAAATAACTCTCTAAGAAATGTTTCGTGTGAAACTCACTTTCAGTAAAGTTTTTGGGTATTTTTTTATTTTAAATTTTCACAAATAAAAACTGAATTGAACATTTTATTACGTTCTGCATGAAAACATATTTTTATTCCAAAATAATTATGTTTATAGATACTTATTTATGACTGAATAAAATTAAGACTACAGTTTACTTACATTGCTCAGTTTTTTCGAAAATAACTTTATAGACATTACCTAGAATAATTGCCATTTAATAACTCCAATATCCAATATATTAGATTCTATGTATAGTCTGTGGATTTAACATTATTTCATATGTTGTCTGTGACTCTCAAGTCAGCGACAGCGTTCAGTAGTCAATTCATCAGTAAAGTGTGAAACTAGCTTTAGAAAATTACAATATTTGGTGAAGCTATGGCTCAAAATTAACAAGTTTTTCAGGAAGATAAAATTTTCTAGGGATAGCGACAGCATAATTTTTTTTTGTCGATTAAAGGTGTCTATAATATTTATCTGAATCTTAATAGAAGCAAGTTACTGCTTTAAACACAATGTTAATTTCTAAAGCATCTATGCCAAAGTACAAGTTAGCTGGCCCGAATTATTGACGTTTTGCGAGTCTACAGGAATAGGCTTCTGGCTGTTTGTATCGGTTTGGTTTTGTGGGTGTGCGGCGTTGCGGGTGTTCGATATAATTATAACAATAATTAAAAATATACATATGACTGTGTGAAGTGCAATAAACTGTGAAGAATTGTGTATTTATTATGTGATACAAATTAGCACTGATGTGGCAAACCGGATCGCTCTAAGGCGGTGAAAACGTGATTTCATTTTAAGGTCAGTATAAATTTTTCTTCTAAATTTAATGCTTATTATTGTTATAAAAATAAAACTGAATCTATTTTATGTTAGTAATTTTATAATTAACAACAGTATTATTTTAAAAAGGTACTTTGCAGTGCTTTAAACATTTTATTTTAAATTCTTTCATAGTCTCGTCTATTAAGGACAATTCAAAAATATTTAAATAAATTCGCTAATAAAATTAATAAAGCAACAGCAAAGCTATTTCTTATATATTATTATATCTATAAGAATTTCTTTTAAATTAATTATTAAAATTATTTACCTTTTATGGAATTTTATAGATTTCATTTTTCTTTTATATAACAATGAATGTACAATGAAACAGTTATATACAAATAGAAATTTATTAATATTAATTTAAACTAAGGCACTGTAATTTACATAACTTGATATATTTTATGAGAGAAATCTTGCATTTTAAGAGATTTCTTTTATTAAAATCTAAAAATAATAAATTCTTTCAAATCTTTTAAGTGTCTAATTATTTTTTATGTAATTATCTATTAAAGTTTTCCTTACTTCATATAAAAAATATTAATAATTGAGTTTCAAACTCAAATATTTCTCTAACTAGTTAAATTTAAATTGATAATTCAAAATTATAAGAACTTTCATTTACTATTTTAAATAAGATTTTTTTATTTGTATTTGTAGTAAAAAAAATGTATTACATGATTACATTTTGAAAAAGTAACATTATTTTTCTTATAATAAGTCTGTAGGATTATTTTGGAATCAAGAGTTATATAATATATATATATTATTTTTTTCCTTAAAATTTGTTAAGGAAAATACATGCTTCTTTAAACACATAGGTATGAAAAAATAAATGATGTTTAAATTTTTATAACTTTAATATGTTAGATGTTAGAAGTAAATGTTTATTGTAATTTCATTTAAAAATAACTTTTTTAAAGCCAATATTACCATAAAAAATATATACATTGTAAAAATAATGTTCCAAAATTTGTATTAATTCCAATATGAATAAAATAGCTGCATAGCATATTGAAAGTGTGTATCGTGTCCAAGTGGCTGGAAACACACTACCCATCCCTTACAAGTACCACTTTATAAAACTTGAAAATTACATTGTCCCCAAAGCGTGACGGCAGCCATACAAGGTTTCATAACACTCGATTGCTTAAGGGGCTTAATATATTTTTCCCTATTTAACATATAACATTACATTATGCGTTATAATCAAATATATTTATTTTGATTAATTAATTGTTCACTCATATTTATTCAATATATAATTTAACACTAAACCTACCAAGTACCTGTCAAATTGACCGTTCTTAAACTTTTGTAACTTATACATTTTTAAACGTTATAATATCATTATCAAACTACATGACAATTCTTAGAATATGCATATAATATTTTTTACACTCTTTACTTTTAGTCACTTCCATTATTACCTGCGTTATATAATAAAATAACTTTTAACTATCGGTCAATTTGATGGCGTGCGGTAGAAACAGGTATACAAGAATTGTCGGTAGGTTTAGTGTTAATATTAATTTCACTCGTTTGTTGGTATGTGGATATTTTTTTAAATGTTGAATTTAACTCGTTTCTCAACCTTACATTTTATTGATCAAAAGATATTGCAAACTGAGTCTTGGGTCCAATTATTGTGATTAAAAATGTAATTTTAATTCAGTTTTAATATTTATTATTGAATTATTATTAACTGAATATATACTATTGATCTAAATTTTATGTTTTATAAGTTTGAAATATTAAAATTAATATTGGATTTAACAGCAAACATTTCTTATGTAAGTTACAAGTACTGTTTATCAGCTATAAAAAACTATGTATCATCACATAAAAATTTGTCACAATTATGTAAATTTATATTTTAAATCGATTGTAGTTTTTCTTGTGATAATTTTTAAATTTATTAATTAGTGTGTGTGTGTGTGTGTTAATACAATGAGATTATAATTGCAGCATATTTCTATAATGCATTGAACGTTACACACTTTTTGTTTGATGCATTTTTCTTTTTTAATTGAAGTGAAAGTAATGTAAAAATAATCACATTAATAGAAGTACCATGTCTGTATGTTAGGTTGTATAATATATATATATATATATATACATGCATATGCCCTTATTATACATACATACATACATTACATTGTATTCAATACAATACAGACTTGTTGTTTCATGCATATATCTTGTTTGAATGAAGTGAAAGTAATACAAAAATTATTACATCATTCTATTAATGTGTGTACCGTGTGTATATTTTAACAATTAGAAATTTCTTTAAAATATATTAATTAGCGAAGGTCGTCTTAGCGGAAGTGAAGTGCGGTTGCAGCGGCAGTAACTCGAGCCGTGTTTCAGATGGGTGAGCGCGCGCGGCGAGCGGACGGCCGCGCGGCCTCCGGTCTCACGCGTCGCTCGGCGCTTGCGTCACACTCGAGCTTCTCATTCGTAATGTACGTATTGATAACATTTACTTACTGTAATTAATATGTCACCTGGTATGCTCGTATTGCAACGATGCAATTTCCAATATAAATAAAAATACTGTTATAATATATAATATTATATTATTAAATAATATAAGGGTTTTTCACTGTATAATATATTAGTCTTTAAGGATCGGAAGGAGCGGGAGCGGGGGTGTTTTCGATGCATTCCGTCGGCCAATCCTCCCTTTCCATGGGGTAGCCGTCGGAGTCTACGCAATATGGCACGCTACCGGCGTTCTGATTGTGGCGGTAGTTACCATTGGGTAGACATACTTCAGATACAGTCATACCCTTCTCCGGGAAGTGTATCATGGTATCGCGAGCGCAATCTGTAATGATGTTAATAATAAATAATAATTAACCAAGTTGAGAAAGCGAAATTCGTCAATGTTTCATTTATCTGAATAATAAATTTATAACAAAATAATTTTTATATACCATATATTATATTTAATACGTATTTGTTATTCAGAATTACACAAGAAACCTTGAAATCTCAACGCATTGTTCATATTATTATAATATTATATTATATTATCAAGGTTTTTTAATGATTTTTAAATAGTATTGATTACAAAAAATAAGTTTTTGTCTCACATAACGTATGAATCATTTTTAACCGACTAAAAAAAAGGAACCAATCAGTATGATAGTTTTATAATAAGTAGATAAAGGTAGCTTAGCAGCGGTTTAATTTTTTGATGTAAACACACTGTCCCTATTGCATAACACCATTCCGGGTTGCTATATGTTTAATCATTCATTCATTCATATATTACTTTAAGGTTTTACAGCAATAACTAGTTACACCAAGCGGCCGGCCTTGCATGTATACACGTATCACTTTCACCGTTATCAAAACTTTTCTTATCAAAATTTTTCATCGACGGCCGTTTGTCTGAATGCATTTAAATTTTCTCTGAGCGGGTCGTACAGTTATGTTTTGATACGAGATCCAGTATCGCGGCTCCCGCATTCCAGCTGAGCGGTGCATTGAATGGAGTCATGCAACATGTCCGCAATAGGGTCACGGTCGCACACCGGTCGGTGGGTCGGCGCAATGCGTGCGCGCTAACGGTACAACCATACGGTTGTGTGTTTGTCTTATTAGCATACCTAAATACCGAACCAATCGATTTTATGTATATCCTATAATATACTTCATTCAACCGTATTTGTGGGAATCCACACAAAAAAAATAAAATAAACAAACGTACAAAATTAATGATTACTTACTGCAATTAATTCCAGCCATTTCACTCGCGACCACCTGCCACGATCCCAATATCTTTCCATCCCGACCCGTGCAATAGGCACTGAAAGAAAAATTTTACGTTTATCTCCAAAATATTAGTCTTATATTAAAATATCACAATACTATTACATTCCGGTCTGTATCTGATACGATCCGTAGCTTCCGTCGTAATCGCAGAATGTGACGGGGTTGCCGAGGAAGTTGGTCCCGTGCTCCGACTGCTCCTTGGCTATCGTGGCCAGAGCGTTCACTATACTCTCACACCTTCGCAGATACTGCTCTCCGGTCAATGCTAAACTGTCTGGATAATAAAAATAAAGAACATTCATGTATATTTTTGGTTTAATTTTGATTGTTTTTTGCAGAAAAGGTTATATAGGTTTTCCATTAAGTAAGTCTGTCAAAGATATTCGTAATCATATCACTCGTCTTCCCGTAAACACTGCTTCGGTTAGCTTTAAAATGTATTCCAAAAAAGAATTCAAATTGAATGTAAGGGGTGTATAAATATAAACAAATCTCACATAGGAGACCTTTCATTGTACCGCCCCTTGTCGCCGCCGCTTCAGTGAACGCGAGAGCGTTCTATTTAAAGAATACGTTTTGTCCAACCAATGTCATTACGTGACAATCGTAAAAAAAATTTATTCTTAATATAAGTGATTTACCACTCCCTGACTCATCACGAAATCTCCGAAAAATCGGTCCGATTAACTTAAGATTTTACATAGTTCTTTTGTGACGTAGACGTCCACTAAGAACGGATTTTACAGAATACCTATCCCAACGGATTTCAACTTTTGCATTTCGCCAAGTTTAAAAACCTGTAGGAGCTTTACACTTAACGCGAGGGTAAGAGTTACTATAGCAACGGTTACGATGACAACGGATAATATTACAAAGGTTACCATAGCAACCTAAGTTCACATCCAAATTAATATTGTGCCCAGCGAAGCGAGAGGGAATAAGCTAGTAAAACAATATACGACAAAATGTTGAATGTAGACCATTGGCATAGATTACTAAACGGTCCAAATTATTTTGATGTTGGAAGAGTTACAATAAGCAGTCCTTACAACATGGTAATTTTGTCATTTCTGCTTCTGGTAGAGGGGGGGCTGTGGGCTGGCCGGTTGATGGACTGGCACACCAGCACATTCCATCATCACATTGTAGGGGTTCGTAGTCACCGGATGGCGTACAATGCAAGGTGGATAGACGGTTTTCTGTGGTCTCTATTTCGTTTCTCCTTCGACTGCAAGCTGGAAATTAATCCGTAATAAGTATCCGACCTTTACGAATTATTCTAAATTTTACAACTTTTTAAACGTCTCTGATTTGACAGCTGGTATAAGACACTGAGCTGTCAGTTTTTATGACAAAAAATTTTGATTTCCCAAATTAATATAACAGAGTTTTTAAATTCTATTCAATTAAATTAAAAATACGAATATAGTTATATTCAAAATTAATTCTATTTGTAATATTTTGTATATACAATAATTTAATAATGGTTATTGCAGCTCCGACAATGTTTCACGGTCAGGTAAATATAAAACTTAATTATACATTATAACTTACCACATTTCATATCACTGGCTTCCCTCCTCCACATTTGTCCAAATATTCTGTTACCTCTTGCATCGGAACAGAAACATCTGTGAAAACATAACGTATTATGAATAGAAATTTTATTGTTACATGCGATAAAAAGGTTATATGCAATCACTATGTACGTATGTATGTGTGTATAAAATATTCAATACAACCGCTCAGTGGTCGGTGATGCGTTAAATTTTTTTTTAATAATTACTTAATCATAAATGTTAATTACCTTCCGACGAATACATCACCTTTGCATTGCACAGGTGCGTACGTATCGTCGTCCAGACAATTTGACGGAGGCCTGCAAGTCTCCGCCGGTTGTATGACTGAAAATTCATAACAATATACTAGTGGCGTCAACAGACCCTCAATTTCGACTCCCTGCGCTCGCGAAATCTTTGGTGCCCTTTTGCATATTGAGCGAAGCGAGCCCAGCATAATGACTCATCGTTGCGTTTGTCAAAGAATGTGAATAAGTCTCCAGTAGAACGCTCCGCTCACTTTGTTCGTTTCGCTCAAAAATTGCGTCATAACATTCGATATTGCAAATGTATGTAAAAAATTTACCCCCGTGACGGTCGTTTCATTTGATACATCGATTAATACTTTTACTTATGTTTAATTGTTATTTTTCTTACTTATATCGTCACCGCCTCCTCCCGTTCCTTCCGGGACGCATTTCGGACAGCATCCGAATATATTAGCGTTAGGAACCACTATGGATCCTATACCACAATCGGATTGTACCAAATCAGTTATACACACATCAGCTATTTCACACTTGGAGGCGTCAGCACGATAAGACGTGGTTATTAAATATAACAAAAGAGATATATTTATTAATTTCATGTTGATAAAAACACGCGAAACGATCGACTTTAATGTACTGTAATAAATAATGATATTAATTAGTTATCTCTACGTTATCAATATTATCTATAACGAATATATGATTTCTAAGATATACTTGAAATAGCTAGTAATGAATTTGTTATAACGCTTTTGGAGTCAGTTTTTTATAAGTGAATAGATATGTACATATATATGAAGTGTATTTGATAACGTATTGTGAGGGAATGTTTTTAAATATAAATGTTATTGAGTAATATAAAATGCGATTATCATGAATATTTTGTAGTTTAATATGAGTAAGTCATTATCAGTGCTATCGCTATCTCGATTTAAACGACCGAGCCGAGACGCAGGCGCGCGCGCCGTCGCCCTCTACAGCTCGCTGCTCGTATACCTGCGTAGTTCTTATCTTATATTATCAGTATTATTTGAAAACGCGACCCATTTTTCATATTTGTATTAAGTGTCATGAAGATACTCTTATATTCACGCTGGATAAATCCTTTTCCAGGTTCTATTGAAGTGGCCGTACCCGGCTAGTATGGAGGATTGCAAGAAGAGAGCACAAGGCACTAAAGTTTCTAAAATAGCGAATATTTTTCAAGGTATGCCTTCAAGGGACGACGAAGACATGCGTGGAAGTGATGTGACAGTTGTGCGGACTGAGAGCCATTTGGCGAGATTTAATAATGCAAGAGCTTTATTTGAAAAGTTAGGTGAAGAGAATCGTAGTTTTCGTATCGAAAAATCTCCATCCGCAGCTGCCAGTTTCGCTGGAACTCGTGGAGTTCTACCAGTGGTGCCAGCCCGCTCTCGCTCCAGTTCAGCGGGTTCCGTGAGCCCAACGCGTAATACGGCTGAAAATTCGAGTTTGGGCCCCTCAGTTGTAAATGGTGATCGTCTTTCAAATGGTGCTACTCAACAGCCTCCCCCGAAGCCGGTTAAACCAAGTGTTCTTCCAAAGCCAGAAAAACCGGATAGACGATTTAATAAAGAACTAATAGAAAAACAAAGAAACTGGACTGCACATTTTAATAAACAACGACCCAGCAGACACGATCAAGATCCAAAATTAGAAAATAAATCAACTGCTTTCCAAGATCGAAGATCTCCAGAGGTTGTGGAGAGACCTGTGGTTCCATCTCGAGTTTACTCTCCTCCACTATCACCAGACGCCGGTGACGCTTATGTAGAACGTCCCAGTACTCTTCCAACTGCTTTAGCCAATAGAAGTATACATGTTGCGAAATCACCTAGTCCCATAAAAAATATTGCACCCGTATTACCGTCACCCAGACCTCATACAATACCTCCTACACATAGATTCGATAACCCAAGTTCGCCCTCAAAATGCGATGAATTGACTAAACATAGCCCACAAAAATATAAATCTTTAGAAGAACCGCAAGTTTATTTAGGAAGAGTGGCGATTTCACCAGAGAAGAAAAGTATCGTTGAAGAAGAGATCATAATAGAGGATAATTCAAAACTGGATACACTCTCAGAAAATGTACTGCCTTCAGAACATCCATTAATACCTTCAGACATTGATGAAAATTTAGAATCAATCTTTAACAAACCCTTACCATCCTCACCAATTCATGCACCGAGATCACCTCCACCCCCAATACCAAATCAGAAATGTCATTCGGTTCCCGTCACGCCGGAACCTCCATTGGACAGTAATGAAATTACATCCTGTATGTCGGAGGCGAATATCGGTGATGATATTGTGGATTTTCACGAAGATATGGTCAAGAAGTCGTCTTCATCGTCATCTATTTCACCGCTTCATGACGTTCAAGCGAATGACTCCGAGACATCTGTTATACAGACGCCGGATAATTTTGACGTGGAGATAAAGTATACAGCTGACTGGGATGGTAAGAGTAAAAGATCGTCAACATCAGAGTCGAGTGGCGCAGTTCCAGATGAAGTACCGAAGTCGGCCGTGGTGTCTGAAATTACCTTAACGACGCAGAGCGTGGATTTAACCACATGCCCTGCGTCTATTTCTCCACAAGGTACGTTTTTTTTTATTTAGAACTCCTTATAATTTTTATTATTTGATAATGAAAGAATTTTAACTATTTGCCGTTCTGTTGACCAATTGGACATGGAGATTAGATTTTTTATTTGTTAACTTATATTTTGATTAAAAATTTATACATATTTACCTAAATGTTTCGATTTTGTCTATGACATTTTAGAATCTTAAAAAAAATATATATTTTTACTCACCACTGCGTTCAGTTATAATTATCAAAAAACTTTAGCTACTTAATTATATTTGAACTGAAAGCGTATATTAATCCTCATGACTACTAAATCATAGTCGAGAAATTAAAAAAAAAAGTGAAACATATGTTTCTTTATTTTTAATTGACACCAGTTTACCAAAATAACAGAATACGCAATAACATTATCTGATCGTGTCCCCAAATCAGCACCTACAGTAGAAAAGATAATACATTTATACCCCTAGGGCTTTTATACATCACTCTTCCGTGACTAACATTCTTATATCTACAAGACTATTAGAATACTAGGGGCGCCAACAAACCTTCAATTTCAACTCGCTGCGCTCGCGAAATCTCGGGTGCCGTTGGCATATTGAGCGAAGCGAGCCCAGTGTATTGACTCATCGTTTCTCATTGACTTTAATGGGATATCAGTTTGTTTACATGACAAAAAAAAAAATTAAGGATATTTAAAAATTTTTTTTTTTTAAAACCATCATCTAATGTGTGTCTTTTTGATTGCAAAGTTTCATAATTATCTGTCAAGTAGTTTACGAGCCAATTTGTGACAAAGAATGTAAAAAGTATCCAGTAAAACGCTCCGCTCACTTCGTTCGCTTCGCTCAATTATTATTACAATACCCAAGCTTAATAGGAACAATGTTAGATTGTAATACAATCATTGGGAACTTCATAACAGATACATAAATACGATAACAGAGAACTGCTAGATGTGAATTATCCTTAGACGTCGGTGTAGTGTAAGTGGGCGTCGATTGACGTATGTACGTTCGGCTTTGGTCTCGTGCTCTGCGGGTTCAATGTAATATTGAGGAAGTCAAGGTATTTGAGTCGATCCAGATTTAGATGCCCCGGCGCCGCCGCCCCGAGCCCCGACGCAGTAACCCGACCGACGTCGTCCTGGCCGCCCTTTACTAACCTCAGCGTCTCGAAGTCGCGTTTTAAATATTTCAATTTATTTACGTCTGTGTGGGTGTTGTGACGTGTGTGTGTTTGTTTCTTTTTTTATATACGTATAACAAAAAATTCGTTTCTAAATGTGTTTCAGTGAACATTATTATTATTAGTTTGTTTTGAAGTTTCGATCGCAGAAACGTGTCAAACTTGTGATATATATATATATATATATATTATATACACCGTTTTTTTGTTTAGTTTTACGTTCGGTGTTTTTGTTTTCTACTATAATCAATGTGAAACAAGTGATTGAAAGTTAGAAAGAGTTAATATAACATTATTCGGTGATCTTAATTGATGTTAATTATTGTCATACAAACTTCGATGAACATAAGTAAAGTTATATATAGTTTGTTGGCACTCTTAATTCCCTCTGGTAATAAAACATACAAGTTGATTGAATGAGAGAGACAATTAATGCGCCTGACACCAGACGGGATACGTGTTGAATTGAAAGTGAATGTGAGCTTGCAAGACGCCAGCGCGAGTGAGGGACGATGGCGTGGAGATGAGGGTGTCTGCGTCTGCGCAATCCCGCGCTCACACAACATGCGTCTATGTGGATGCTGTGTCGGTTAGTTTTGAGAATAATTTTATGATATTAAATTAAAATAATGATATCTTCTCTTATAAGTAATATTGTTAATAAACAATCATTTATTGTGTAATGTCGTCATGAATGCACATTGTCATATAATATTGGCTCGTCTTGTTTTTATCAGTACCAAGTTGGCGTATGCATTCGGTTTAGTGAACCCTCTGTACTAGACACGGTACAATTTGTGTCTGTTTGTTTATTTACTGTTTATATTTATGTAACAATGGTGTCTATACATAGTAGTATATTATATATATATATATATATATATATATATATATATATATATTACAATCACTAACATACATTATATCAAAAGTATGAGCTTCCCGTTGGTTTTTAACAAAAGAAATCGATGAAGTCAAAGAGTAAAAGGCAAAAAATGTGCACTACAAAATTGCGCCATTGACTTTATTCTGCAGGTTTCTGCTAAAATGATAGAAAAACAAACATGTCAATAACTTAAAACCATCATGAAATAAAATTTAAGAATTATAAAAATAATACTAAATTAAACTATAACTACGGGTATATATCACCCTTAAAGTCTACTTTGGAATTTTAATTATATTAATATAGCAAAACTGCAAAAAAAATGTTTTCTTATCTTTAAATAGAAAACTAACTACAAATATTTAATGATTTTTGGTCTTGACAGAGTTTTCAATAATGTTTTGATTATAATGTACCGCAAAATATTTTTTTTTGTACCTTTTATTACCAAGAATTTGCGCAGAGTTTTAAGGTAACGTTGTTGGGACCAATCTTTTATATGAATCATACCGATGATAAAACGTACTTCGGTGATGCAAGTTAAATTAGCAAACTTGTCTCAAATGTTTTTTAAGTGGTTGTAAAGTTATTTGGAGAATTTAGTATTAAAAATGTCAATGTATAAAAATACATATATATTGAATCTTCTTAATAATCGTTGTTGATTTTAAATAAAACGTCACCCGAGCTGTGAATCTTGGTATTTGTGAAGTGACTGTTAGAGAGCGAAATCAAACAATAGATTTCTTTATATGGAACATCTGAAAGGGACATTTTGTTTGCACTTTCTATCAATGGAACTGTAATTTAATTATATATTTTTAATTTAAATTAAACGTTGCATTAAAATTATTATTGTTATCAATAATAAATAGGTTTGAATGACACATATAATAAATAATTTTTTATACATTAAATGTTACTCAACCTCGATGACACATGTATAATGTTTAATTTGAATGATTTCATTAAAAACTATTTAAATTGACAACCATGAAAGTTGCGTGGGAATTAAACTCGTCTTCAAATACCAGCATAATGATTGCCTATTTAGGAAAGTTGTCTTGTGTTGTAAGATGTCTCGCAGTTTTGAAAGTACATCAATATGTAGATATTATTAGAAAACGTATAGGATCTTCTATTTATCTGTTCATTAATATTATATTCCTATGATGGTCATCGTCTTCCTATTTTTGGGGTCGGCGCAGTATGTTTTTTCCTCTCATACTCTCCTGTTACTCGTCATCTCTGTACACACCCCCTTCTTATCCATATGTCTTGTCTTTCACGTAATCCTGGATGGAATTTCTTTTCTTTTCTTTTCTTCGGCCGTCTTCTACTTGTACATCCCTCCACTACCATACCCAGCACTCTTTTTTTTTTTTAATATTCCTGTGATGGTAACTGTTTTAATATTGTTTTTTTAAAGACACATGTGTCTATATTGCGTGTACAATGTTTTTAATAATTAATATCAAACAAAAGCTGCGACAGAGCGTCGGCGATTATTAATTAGTAAAGTGGAACTTCGCCCCCCGCCACGATGAGTATGTGGATTGCGTTCTCGCTCTACATTTTAGATTTTAGTCTTAATAAATATTTCGTAAAATAAATAGGTGATGGTGTCCAGGGCCGTATTTGGAAGTCTGGGGCAACGGATTTTTTGCAAATATCTTATTTCTGTCAAGTTAAATGGAAATTTTCAATCAGGACTTTAAAATATCGCTAGTATATAGTATTATATTTGTGCAAGTATTCACAGTAAATATGAAAAAAAAAATTGATACTAAAAATTTAAAAAGTTGTTGAGCCATCAAAACTTTGTTATTTTTTATCCCCCCCCCCCTTCCCCTAAATCCGGCCCAGTTGGCATCACTATTCTCATTTTCTTGTAACAGACACCCAAATACAAAGTAGGTACCTGTGCAGGAGGTGCGGCGCCGACGTTAAAATTAACCATATTAACCTATTTTCCATTGGTATAGTCTGTGCTATTCTCCTGAGTATTAGTATTGCAATATCAGAACATCCGTAAAATACGTTCCTTCGATAAGATTGTACTGAAATGTTTCTATATACATATCTTGTGTATATAGCTTAGTTTTTATTTTATAGAATACTTATATACAAGAAAAAATTGCGCTAATCATAGTTTAAATACAATGAGTCGAATATAATATAAATTTATAAGTAACTAGCCTTGCTCATGACTTCGTTCGCGTTCTATAACTCAACTATCAAGCAGTGAAAGTACTGTTAAAATCGGTCCATCCGATTCAGAGATTAGCAAGAACAAACGGATAGACAAAAAAAAACTTAAAAATTGTTTATGTATGTACCGTATATACCTTAACACTAAACCTATCAAGTACCGGTCAAATTGACCGTTCTTAAACTTTTGTAAAACTTACACATTCTTAAACGTTATAATATCGTTATCAAACTACATGACAATTCTTAGAATATGCATATTCTAAGAATTGTCATATATATTTTCTTCACTCTTTACTTTCAGTTATTTCCATTATTACCTGCGTTATATAATAAAATAACTTTTAATTACCGGTCAATTTGACGGCTTGCGTTAGGAACAGGTACACAAGAATTGTCGGTAGGTTTAGTGTTAATAAGCATTTAGTGGAAAATTAATTTGTAATTACAAACAGACACTTAAATTTTATTTATATTGTATTGATGTTAGCCCCATCGTAACCTTTATTGTTATAAACAGACAACCCATACTGATTCTTAATATCTGTACACGTAATCACGCTCCTAGGATGTTTAGATTACGTTATAATAATACAAGATGGTTTCCGTTCCGACCTTGAGATTCAATTAGTAATATGATTAAAGTTGGACGCTTATCCGGACAATTTATATATATAAAAATACCTAAAATCCACAGGTATAAGGACACTTTATAGTAACACGTTATTATTATATTAAAATATAAAGTAAATCACCAGTGGGCGTCGGTCGCAATTCATCGGAAACGGAAGAAGTACCGGTACGTGGTCGATCCCGTGCGTCCAGTGTGTCGGACGAGGGGGGCTTCAACGAACCCTCGCCGGAGGTGGTGGCGCGGCTGCGACCCGCCGAGTACAGGGATCCGCACCCCCCCCTCACGCACGACATACGGGACGCGGAACGAGCACGATCCGACCCCGACACGATATCCGTGCTGCAACAGGTATGCTTAGAATCTTGTCGTTTACGTCTCGTCAATATTCATTGTCTTTTAGCGAAAGCTATCAATGATTAATTGTGAGCATGTTTTGTAAGTTTACTTTGTAAACGTGTAGTGTACATGTAATAATCCGTTTCCTGGACGGAATGCTACTAAAAGTGTAGAAAAACAGTTCTTAGAATTAAATGTTTTGTTAATTGAATTATGCGGATACAGGTATTATCGTCCTGGAAGTAGACGCGAATAATTAATTATGATGAAAATGCCTTTTAACCGCATGTACGAGGTCATTTCGTTATAACATTGTGCATTTGTACGTATTTCATGATACGATGTTCTGTCGCCCAGGACTCGGGCGTGGTGGTGAGCGAGGCGAGTCAGGGCTCCATAGAGGTGCTCGATAAGTCGACCACCAGCCAATGGAGTGTCTCCGAGGAGCCTCAGGACGACGCCAAGCAACCAGATACTATGACACCGGACGAGGCCGAAATACTTCTCAGCTCTAGGTAAGAGCTATACACACACACACACACACACACTGTTCTATGACTACAATTCTTTTAGTTAGAATCTATCCTTCTTTTTTTTTTAGTCGCACGTCTCTATATGTATATCGTTTTTGTTGCACGCATTAACCGTTTACAAAATATTTACCTGAGTGAGTATGATTATTTGCTTCTAGTGTTGTAGTTTCTACGAGCTTATTATTATAATTAAATCTTTGAATTTTTATCGTTTGCATGCCGCCTGTGCGCACTGCGCTTCATTCTTGACCGATCACATTTGCAGTATACTGGAGAAAAAACTCAGGTGAGCTTTACTTCTCGGAGAGCCTTTCCTTTTTACTACAGTTTTATTATGTACACTATATAAAATAAATTATATCTCAAACCTTATCAGTAGGAACGTAAATTGGAAAAATATTTACCGTAGAAGGGACAAAAAGATACACTATGAAATAAAACGAAATATCCGTAAGTTTCCGAGTAACCCCGCAGGCAGGAGGCTCTGCTGTCGGACGAGCAGGCGCAGGAGATAGTGGCGCTGCTATCACCGCACGCGCACGACAACGGCACCTCGCTCAACGACAGCTACCAGTCCGTGCTCTCCTACGAGAGGTAATTGATCGCACCGGCGTCGCCCGCGAGCCGCATCACCGTCATCTCAAGGCGCACGTTTACTTTAACCAGCATGCAGTCGGTGGACGAGAGCTACGAGTTCGTGTCCCTGGAGGCGGACGCTGCCATGGCGGGTGGGGACGCGCCGCAGCGGGACCCTCTATCGGAACTCGAGCGCGAACATGAGCGCGAGCGCATACTCGAGCGCGAACACGAGCACGAGCAAGAGCCCCGCCTCGAGCCCGAGCCGCAATCCGAGCCCACCGTGTTCGACCACTACCCGCCGCACTCCCTGCGCGAGCTGGCGGAAGAGAATGGCATTCACTACTTCGAAGACGGGCACTTTTATACTGAGGTGTGTTTATGTGTGTGTATACATATATGTGTACTTGTATGTCTGTGTGTATGTGTACGCGCGTGCGCGTTTGCGTGCGTGCGTGTGCGTGTGCGTTTGTATGATTTATTCGAATACGAGAATAAGTGACTCGTATTCTGGGCTTGTTATCGCCGATCGGAAAAATCGGCCATCTTCGTTTATACAATACAATAGTCAACTTAGTTCCGAACCGTATTATGATAATTGTTTAATTATTTTATCACTACTAATTTGAAGGTCGCGGGTCTTCCGCCCATAGAGGAGGACGACGACGACGACTATTACCCACCTGTGTTCGTAAAGAAAAACACCAAAGTCAAGTTCAGGTACACATTATGTTTATACATGAAATAATGATTCGTGCGTATACGTCGTATGATTGTTAATGATCGTAATCGTCAGCACGTCGCCGATGCGCGTGTTCTCGACGCACTCGGTCCGCGAGTACGATCGCCGCAACGAGGACGTGGACCCCGTTGCCGCTTCCGCGGAGTACGAGCTGGAGAAGCGGGTGGAGAAGATGCATGTCTTCCCCGTGGACCTCGTCAAGGCGGCCGACGGGCTCGGACTCTCCATTATCGGTGAGCTATAAATATATGTTAAGATCTATTTTTTTTATAAGAAATCAAAGTTTTATATTAGATTATGAGTGTTGTAATATTCGTTTCAGGTATGGGAGTGGGGGCGGACGCGGGTTTGGAAAAATTGGGTATCTTCGTTAAAACGATAACCGATAGCGGAGCGGCCGCCAGGGACGGACGGATACACGTCAACGACCAGATCATCGAGGTCGACGGGAAGAGTCTGGTGAGATTATTATAGCGTTGTTTTATTGTGACAGAAAATCCATTAACAAGAATCTAAAATATCTTTTATATGTCTTTGAAGGTGGGTGTGACGCAGGCGTACGCGGCGTCCGTCCTGCGCAACACGTCCGGTCCGGTGAAGTTTCTGATCGGTAGGGAGAAGGATCCCGAGAACAGCGAGGTCGCTCATCTCATTAGGCAGTCCCTCGCCGCCGACAAGGAGAGAGAGGAGAGGTGCGTATACAGAATTAAAATATTTTTAGACCTGTCTTCACTTCATTGGACGTGTGCTTGTGTCGAAATTATCTCGTGTGGTTCTTAGTTTTGAGTTTTTAGGATTTATTTTGTTTACTTTATTTCCTGCTGGGTGAGTACTTTGCTCTGACTTACTCCAGTTCCCGTGGGAATATCGATAGATGGACGACGTTACTCGCAGCTTTCGACAAATTAAGGATTTTTTTAAAATCGGTTCTGTAACTATTGAGTCCATTCGCTACAAACTAACATAACTTTCATATAATGACATTTTAGATAAGTATAACTAATAAGCGTAATTGTTAGCAGGGCGTCCCGGGAGCGCCAGCGCCGCCAGCATACAGAGGAGGAGGCGAGCCCCCCCGCAGACACGCGGCACCCGGACATAGCTGAGCTACGGGCACTGCTCAACGAGGTACGTACGGGGTTTACGGGGTATATTGGAATTAGACGAACTCCGGTTCAAATTGTACGGGGTGTACGGAGTGCGGAGCATACGCATGTATTGGAGTTAGACATACCCCGATTTAGGTGTAGGGCTCCGAATACGGCCCGGCTCTGAACATATATTGCTGTATAATTTTATTAACCTTTAAAGAAAGCAATCTGAGATTTTTTTATTTTTTTTTACTATAAAATAATAAGGTGCAAAAAAATAAAAATGTTTAAGTCCTCCGACTTACGTCCCGACTTGAAGAATTAAATAATAATTAATTAATTAATTAAGGTCCTAAAGGTTCTGAAGAAATTTTAGATTTTATCTCTATTTAAAATTCAGATAGACATTTGTTATGGATAAAGATATATGTAATTTGTTTATTAATAAAATTACTTTAAAATAGGAAACTCACTGTTGTATGTATATCAAATGTAAAATAACCTTCCAATGTAGGATACGTTGCACGTAAATCATTGTTTAAAAAGTATGTAATACGTCTTACGTCTAGATACCTCAATATTAGAACCAAGAGACCCCAGAGGTCGCACGTTCGAGTCCCGCCCGTGCTGCTGAATTTTGCATATCGTAGATATAAAATATCGAAGCATAAAGTGTACGAGATATTGGAACACTACAGGTAGTGGGAATGGAGTCGGGCGGCGGCAGCGGACAGGAGATCAGCGCAAGGGTGAGGGAGTGGTGCGGGGGGAGGGCGCCCACCGACCATCTCAGACGGGCGCTGGCCGCCGCCGCGGACACCGCACACAGGGCACACCGCAAGTACGACAAGGTACGACGCACTCTGCGCGCTAATTACGTAATAATTAGTATTTATACTTACGTGAAATACGTTAACCGCGGCAGGCCCGTCGAGCGCTGCGCGAGTGGCGACGAACGCGCGCAATGGTGCGGGCGCGTGAGGAGTGGTGGAGCGGCACGCTGCGGGACGCGCACCAGGAGTACGCGGCTGCGCTGTCCGCGCTGCACGACCGCGTCGCCCGCCTCGAGGTGCTGCTGCTGGTGAGTGGGACCCGCTCTGTGTGCGTGTAGTGTGTATTCGCACCAGGAGTACGGGCATGGTAACTGCCAGGGTGTGTGATCCGCTTTACGTACGTGTGGTTGTGCGTATTTCAAGTCTTTTAGGTCATGATAAATCAACTGATCTACTGAAAAAAATCATGTTCCAAGCATATTCCTGCTGCTATTACGCGGCTAACCATTTTATTTACATCATAGGAGACTCAAAAGAAAGCGGGCTTGCCCGTCATGCTACCTCACGAACCTTCGGCAAGACGGGAAACGCCACCGCTGCCGCGTAGACCGGACCCGGATCCGTTGCTTATAAACGGTAATTATTTTGTAACACGGGTGTTAAAATATAGTTTATTTATTATTATTTAAAAAGTGTTATCCTTGTGATAAATCTCTAACAAAATTTTTCAACAGACCCGTGGAGCTCGGACAGCGATCTCTCGGACCTATCCCCTGTCGAGGACGAGTATGCTAAAGTAGACAAGTCTGAGAAAAAGCGGCGGGAGGCGCCCGATATAGGAGACGTCACCGTCAGCACCGCCGCAGAGGTCAAGACGCGGGACGCCGCCGACGACTCGCAGTACGACACGGTCGCGACCACGACGGCGCCCGTCACGACTGCGACCTCGCAGACGGTCACGACGCCCGCTGTCACTCCGCCGACCAACTCCGTCAATCACGTCACGCCCACGACCGCACCCACCGCCGTTATGGACAGTCCGTGAGTACGAATTGCCCAGAAACAAAGCTATACCTTTCTATTAATTATAACATACGATTACTATATCCAGAGCGCCCACCCCCCCGGGCACGGAGGGGGCGTCTCGCGAGCTAGATGCGGCTGTACCACGCGGAGCACTACTGGACACGTCAGCACACCGCGCGCGCACCGACCTGGCGAGACACAGGCATCACGCGCCGCTCTCGCACTCCACCCACTCCCCCCACTCGCTCAGCAATGCCAGCTCGGTTAGTATTATTAGATGATTCGACGCATTTGACATTTCCAAAATGACCTTTTCCTATTCGCTTCCAGTACGACGGGTTGGACGACTCCTACAATGACTCAGCGGATGAGTCGCTCAGCGAATCGACATCAGGGGCGCAGCCGCACGCCGCCCATCGCACGGTCGGTTACCTCCGTAGATACTTATCGAGTAGTTAAATCTTCTAAAGCATCGTTTATTATAAGAATGAGTGATATCTTAGGAGATTATATCAAAGCAACGGTTAATATATTCTAATTTCTAATTCATAGCAAAGGGATACGCGACAGAGTTGCGGGAGCTCGATCGGCAGCGCCACTGACGACGGCGTGTACGCACGTGACGTCAGGCACCACCCGTTGTCAGGTAGTTACTTGCGTCAACCGCAGTCCTCGCTTTACATACCGATGCAATGTCCGTAACTGCTTTGTTTTGATTTGTCACGTGTGCTTTAGTACTCGTTAATAACCGAGTTAATAACTAACCACTCGGGGGATCCAACTCGCATCATATCAAACCTCGAATCGATGTTAATTCTCAGAACAGATGAGATGTATCAAACGTAAATGTAAAAAGCACTTACTTCTACATGTAGTGCATAAAATTTGTCACTAAGAGTAATGAGTTAGAAGTGGACATGAGCACGGAGTGTGTGGGGTCGGTAGGTCCGCCCGCGTCGCTGGCGGAGCAGCTGAAGCAGGTGCTGGCGGAGCGCGAGAGGCGCCTCGCCGCCGCCGATACCGCGCCCGACGCCGTGCAGCTCACCAACGACCTCGTGGACGAAATACGGCAGGCCGTCAGCGAGGCCAACGCTAGAGGTCCGCTAGATACTTTTCAATTTACTCCATTTATGTCATAAAGGGGAGGGAGGCCAAAAAGTGGAAAATTTACTTAACTGATCAATGTTTGGCACCGTCTTGTTTGCTAGCCCGCTGGGTTCGTGTGGCGCTTTTATTCATATCATTTGTGGTGAGGGTGTAATGCTATATGCGGTCCCGCTTCTGGTAACCTTTTTGTGACTAACCCTTAGTACAATAGAGTATGTAACATACGAGCCGCCCGAGCGACCTCCGCGGTACGAAGTGACGGGTCGGTGTGGTTGTAGTGAAGAAAGCTCCGGCTTGTGTAGTCGGCGGCGAGGTGCCGTGGCAGCCGCTGTCTGCGGGAGCGTCCGAGGCGAGCGCGTCTCCCCCCCGCGGCGGACCTGCCCCTCTCCCTCCGCACGCTCAGCACCGCCCCTCCGCCGCCTCGCTGATATCCACCGCCGCCTCGCCGCAGCACGTTAATCTGTGGTCCAAGCAGCAGGTAAGAGAGGCCGTTTCAAAAAAATAATTAAATAAAAAATACGAATAAGCTCATCGACCTGGGTTGTGCAGGTGTGGCAGTGGATATCGGGACTGGGGTCCGGTCTAGAGCGTCACGCGGGGGCTTTCGCAGCGCGCGGCGTTGACGGGGCCCTGCTGCTGGCGCTGGGGTCCGGCGACCTTAAGTTGCTAGGTTTGTCGGGGGAGGACCGCCGCCGCATGAAACGACGCCTCAAGGACCTGCGGGCGGCTCACGAGAAACACCTAAAAGCGCTCAAGAAGGCTGAAAAGAAGGCGAAGAAGAAGTAGGAGAGCGGTGCGCGTGAATCCCGGTCCGTTCGGTGTCGTTCTCGCTCGTCTGCCGCTGTCCCCTAGTTCGTTTGTCCTGTCTCCGTACGTATTGTATTATATTCGCGGCAGAATTACTTTATATAATGCACCGTGAATTGCGATGTTCGCGTACTCGGTTTGTTAAGATCGTTGTAGTGACGAATGATAGAATTCAATAAATTAGATAAATATAGCGAATTCGATACGGAAGCTCGCCTAGTGTTGCCAGTCCGCGTTGCCAGTGTGCGCCGGCCTTAGTCCGCCGTAGAGGTAATTTAAAACCTACTTGACTGATATATTGGTGATGTTAATCGAAGCTGCCGACAGCCCAGAGTGCCATCTGACGTGTAGCCGTTAGTGTAGAATCGATAGTGACGCCATGAACGAATAATCGAATCGTTTGATCGAAACTAGATTAAATATAAGTAAACGTGAATTTTAACGATCCAATCGACGATAAGTGCTACCAAAGTAACAAAAATACGATTAATTTATTTTCAAAGCTGAATTCTTCGTTGTTCCTACGTTTTGTAATAAATATCTTTCCTTTTTCGAGTTGTGAGTCGATGGTTTGTCTGATAGTACTGGCTCAATCTAGTCATAAGATCAATTTGTACGCCGTTCGGACTTTATAAACTACTATTGCATTTTATCTTGAGAATATTCAATTTTTAGAATATATTGTAATTGTCACGTGTAATGTCTTTAGAAACTATGTACTATGTAAAAAACAATAACCTTGAAATATTTGTAACTTAATATTACTCAGATTCATTCGGATAACGGCATTTATATATATATTATTGTATTGCACAAAATTTACTTAGGCGACTGAATATTTCAATAATAATTATAACCCAGTCTCTTAGTACTATGTGTATCTAAAATATTCAGTAAAATTAATTACATAGTGTGATCTCACAAGAACACATTGCGTCATTGACATTGATAATAATGACAGTTCATCGGAGAGCTGTCAACGTCACAGCTCCGAGTTCTATTACATTCCAATAACTTTCTCTTGAAATAATTATTTCCGTGTGTTTCAAATGATTTCTAGCCGCTTTATAGTTTTCTTAGGCGAAATATTAGAGTTTATATAAGTGTTAATCAATCTGTCTGTGTATTGAGCGTGTTTGGTTCCGTGGCTACTTTCTCCTTTAGCGGGTCCCGGTGATCGGAGAGACTATTGGCGTGTTTCTTGTGTTCGTGTGACTGACTGTATATCGTTTAGAGTATTTATTTCAATTAAGATACACAGGTAATATATGTAAGACTCCATTGAGATTGCCAAAATTTATGAGTACTTTATAACTTTGTTGATTTTTTTATTTTACTTTCTTTTAAATTAATTTAATATTTATTTTGGGACCAAATTAATTTATTGTAACCTTACAGTTTATTGTTTATGTATTTGGGTGTGTTCAGAAAAGAATTTTATTTATAAATAAATAAAGAAACCAAAGTCTATATCACTATTGTTTTTATTATTGTCACACCTTGTTATTTGTGAGTAAACAAACTACTATACAGAAAGTAGAACAGTATATTTAGATTCCTCATTCCATAGCACAATTAAACTGCATTATTTATATAAATGTTCACAAAGAAACAAATTAAGTTTTTCTAAACAAAATGTGGTTTAAATCCATTTAATACATGATAAGAGATCAAGAATTGAGTGTTAAAGCAGCTCTTGTTTTACACAACCTGCTCTTATGCTGTGTTTTTCAAAAACAATGCTATGCTGTGCTTTTCAAAAACTGTTTTTAACCAATGCCTGTTTATAAACTTTGAAGTATATAATGCTGAAAATTTTCTTATCCACTGAGTTCAGAATCAAGAAATCTGCTTGTTGTGACATCACTTTAACCATAAAAAGAAATCTACATTCAAAAAGTTTACGATCAAACTTTGACTGTTTATCTGTTGGACACCAGAAAAATGTTTAAAGAAATGATAAGGTATAAGTGTATGTGAGATGTAATAAATTTTAAATCCTTATAAACTAGGGACACCAACAGACCCTCAATTTAGACTCGCTGCACTCGCAAAATCTCATGTGTGTGTGTGCAGTGTAATGACTTAATGTTCCCCATTGACTTCATTGGGATATAAATTTTTGGTTGATTATTCCTCAACAACATGACATTTTTTAATTTTTTTTAAATTCCATTACCTAATGCATATCTTTTTAATTGCAAAATTTCATAATTATCAATCAAGTAGTTTTCGAGTCTATTTGTGACAAAGGATGTGAAAAAATCTCCATTAGAGCACTCCGCTCAAAAAACTTAAAAAGACAAATATAAAAAAAATATATATTATTCAACAATCTTATTTTTCTTTTTATTTCTCTTCTTCCTTTTAGTTTTCTTTGCTGGTGGTTCTTCTGAGGTATTCTCATTGTTATCATCATAGCTAATCTTTACATATGCTCCTGGCTCTCTTTCTGCTGGGACGTTACTTTCTGATTCTGACAAGTCACTTGCAATCTCTTTAGATCCATCCTCCGTATTGTCCTCTAGTTCATTTTCATCAGATTCTTCCTTTTTAATAAAATGATTTTGTCTATTTAATGTAATACAAGTGATTCTACATGACGCATTTGTTGAGCAAATTTCTTGCAAATTACTATCGTCCAAATTCCATGCTTTTAATTCTCCACTACTTGATGCAGAATATAAAGTATTGTTTTCATAATGCATACATTTAACTCTCTGCTTGTAAGCATTATAGGTCTTTGCTTGTGTTTTTGATAGGGTGAATCTAATAATATTTCCATTATCAAGTCCCACAAACATTTCATCATCGGTGGTCCATTGAGCTGTGGATGGCTTTGAGTTACATGTTAAACGTTTTTCTAAACCTGCCTTACTGATTGTCCAAACATCAACATTTTGAAGGGAAATAAGAGAAAACCTGTCTCCACCGGGTGAAAACTTGATTTCTGTTGGCATACCGACACCTTTGCTTGCTAGATTTATTGTAAAAGCTGGACGGCCTTTGATTAAATTCCATGTTCTAAGAGCTTTATCTCCTCCTATACTCAAAGCCAATTTATCAGATGGATGAACAGCAATTGCAGTAACTGGTTGCCCTGAAAGTAATAATAAGATTACAAAATAGGTGAGATATTCCATTACAAACTTATCTTTTTATTTTCTTTCCATAGATGAATATTTGACATTATATTGTGTTGTAAAATATTTTTATAGATATTTTGGTTCCTCATAATGAGTTCTTAAATTTATTTTTGAAATATTTTTTTGTAATATTTTACATTTATTTTTGATATATTTTTTTGGAAAAAAATTACAAAGGTAAACATTATACTTTAGTATAACATTGTGGGCAGCTATTGGTACTGTTACATAACAGATACATATCTGTTCAGATCATTTCATTATTAATTAGGTTGTTCTATTTACTGAATATTTAAAAAGTACTGACCTCCATGAGCCTTTTTCCAAACTTTTTCTATTTGCCAATTACCAGTTCTAGTAACTATAACAGAACCATCATCACTTCCTGTAAGGAGATGTGTACCTCCGTGTGTGAAAGCAACACTGTTTATCGTTCCATCATGGTTCATTAACACAGTATGTTCTTTTCGAGTTTTTAAGTCTAAAACTACCACTTTATCATCTGTTCCCCCTGAAGCTAAAAACTTCCCAGCAACGGACACGCAACGCGCCGCTGATGTGTGAGAATGGGTTGCAAATGTTTGTTTAAGTATTGTTTTCTGAAAGAAATGTATAATGAAAATAAAAAAAAAACGTGTTATAATTAATCATATTTGCGTAAAACCCTTACGTCGCCATCTGGTTGAAGTGAATATCCAAGTAAAAAGCCCTCGTATGTTCCCACGATTATTTCATCCATTTTATTTTAAATTCAAAGGATTATAAAATAACAAATAAGCACAAACATAACCTTTTATTATAGTATAATTCACACATTAAGGCCTATGTCAAACACATGACAATTGACATTTGAAACTGACGATTGACGAATGATAAACTAAGAAATAGAAATAATTAAGAATTTGTTATACATACGGCAATGACCAAAATATTATTTTATGATAATTTTATTGTTGTTTGAACATTTTTTTCTTGACGTAAAAGTATGCTAAATAGCACATTTTAGTTAAACAAATAGACGAAGAAGATATGATATTGGAAAAAAAATTGGGATGATTGTTAATTTTAGATAAGAACAAAAAGAAGGTAGAATAGACCGTTTATATTACCTTTTTTGCTATTACACAGTCTATTACACGTATTTAAACAATTTCTCGCCTTATCATGTGTATGTTGTCAAAAGTTCTATCATATGTTCATCGTGAGGTCTTTTCATCCTAAAAGTTGTTGTGTTGAATATTTCCCTCTATATTTATTTAAAATTTAAATAAGCTTAACATAGATAAACATGCTTATGGCTGATCTGATATTCCAAAACCTGATATTCAAAATTTAATAAATAAATAGTAAAATAAAAAATCGGCCAAGTGCGTTTTATGCCACTTCCATGATTACTTTTATTAAATCGACCTTAAAAAACGAATGACAATAGTAAATTAAAAAAAAGTCATTCTCTGCTTTATATGAAATTATTTATATAAGGATAATATATATTTTCATTTAAATAGTCGCTCCTTTAATTAGAAAGAAGCCTTTAAAAGTGAAAAGATCAGAAGATAGGAAGGTAAAATTACGTATCTAACCAGCCTCGAGCCAATCTTAAATTACAATAAATGTTTAAAATCTTATCAAAAAAATAACTAAATTAGAAAAGTTAAAGTTTGTAGAGTGATGAATTATGAGGGACTAATACACAGTGTACTAGCACTTTTGCTAAATTGTTTGTTACTCTTTGTTTTTGCACCAATAAGCTGTAAAGGCAATCTTTAAAAAAAAAAGTTTATCCTGTGATTTACTACCATGCTCAATACTACTATGGTAGGTAAAAAATATTACGAGTAACCTATCTAAAAGTTATACATACTTGTATTTTTAATTCTACACAACAAGAAGACTGATTTTAACAATATTATTTTAATAAGGGTGACTTATTTAATTTAATTATTTGTTCGTTCAATGACAAAACTTTTTTTTAATAATATTAAGAAAATAAAATAAACGCTTGATAAAAAAAATATTAGAATTACTACAAAATGGATTTGTAATTATAATAACGCCCTGTTTCTATACATTAACATTAATTCTGAAACACAGATGAAATATAAATGTAATTATGTTGACAGCGTCAAGAAGAAAGAAGCTTCGATTAATTTTGTAATTTATTTAACAATATTACATACAAATATTACTTAATGTATTTATTTTTTTGTTTGTTCATAAACATCGTGTTTTGCAGTTATTGTTAATACATCCATTCTGGTCAGTATAACTTAACTAAACCATTTCTTAAATCGGAATCGAATTGTCTCTTGTTATCGATCTAAAATGCATTTTTTTGTTATTATTTAAATAGGATTCCCAAAAGAGGACTTATTTAGACATCTACAAGATGGATTTGGCGGAGACCATGAAAAGTGTTTTGGCAAAAAGTACTGGAAATGCAAGCGGAGCTTCAAGTAGCTCCAGTGCAGCGACCCCGCATGGCGCTGAAGGCTATGTGACCGAAAAACTTTACATGTTACTACAGTTGTACTTGCAAAATAAAGGATGGAGTCCCAGCATAGAACTGTTACAGTGTTTTAGTGATCTAAAGGAGTCTTCTATGTTGCCCAGTGCTGCCTATTTACAGTAAGTCTAAAATGTAAAATCTGGTAGGCTGTGCTTTTTTCAAATAATAACATAAAAATATATTTGTTTTTCAGAATGATGGCTTCCAGAGTAGGATTAGATGCACAAGGTAGACTGATATACAGAGAGAATGGTAAAATAATTTTGCCGTATGAACACTTTGCAAATGCAGTGATGCTTAAACACATGAATGGTCCCCACGGTTTGCATCTCGGATTAGAAGCTACAGTTAGAGCAGTAAGTTGGTACTTTATTTTTTTCTTCATAATTTATTAGTAAAAACTTTTTTAGACATTATTGTAATAAAATGTAGAGATTTGTCATAACATCATTAATAATTATGTAAAAAAAATTAAAAGAAATAGTGTCATAATAATTTTCAGTTGACTTCTGTCATAGTTAGCAAGGGATACTAAAAACAAAGAAGTTATATTCATTGAGAAAATGCATTTAGTTGCATGTGCAAGTTCATTGATTAAATCAATTGAGATTTGTGATATTTATTTGTCCTTAATATATTTTATGTTAATAAAATAAAATATATAAAGCAAATACAATATTTCAGGTAGTAGAATCATATACTATAGGCCGTGAACAGTTTGGAATGGAAAAAGAGTTTATTGTTGAAGTAGTTCAAAACTGCCCGAATCCCGCCTGTCGCTATTATAAGAACCAATTGGAGATGACGCAGAAATCCATTCAGCAACATCTGTCCCAGCAACCCACATATATACCAGGTCACAATTATGGATACATGTTTGATTTTGATTTGATTTTGGGTTGATCCAAATCTATCTAGTTCCACAAGATATCTTAGACCTTCCCTTTCTATGTTTTAAATCTAAAATCAAAAGTTTATTATTAAATAAATCTTATTATAGCGTTCAAGAGTTTTTAGTGGATCAAAATATGTGGAACTTAAGTTGTGGAATCATTTGCAGGATTTATATTATAATGTACATCACCCTAAATTGTTATATTTCTTTTTAAAAGAGCAACTGTTGAGTTTCTGGCCGGCTCTTCTCAACAGAGCAGCACTCCGAGCCGGTGGTAGCTTACTTACGCACTGACTACACTGACTTTTTTTTGTATTGTAATAATTGACGATTCAAAAGTGTGTGTAAATGCCTACTTGAATAAAGATATTTTTAATTTTTGAATCCATTGGTAAATTTGATCATAATAAAAGTGTATGTGGTGTGTGCAGAAGCGGGTAGCGCTGCGCTGCCGGACAGCGCGGCGGTGGAGCGGCTGCTGCGGGGCGCAGCCCTGCCGCCCGACTACCAGTTGCCACTAGCACCACACCTCGCTGCACTTAGTGAGTTGCTATGTAAACATCACTTTATACTTATTACAACAGCCATATTAAGATATATTTATCAGCTTTGATACAAAATGGCGAAGAGGGTGATGGCTGACCCTCGTGTTATGCTTGTGAATAGCTGCTGCTTGTGATGTCTAGTTATTGCTAGCCATGGATATATATTTTTTATTATTAACTAATCATTATTGATTTGATTGCGATGGTTCTAGGCGTTACTACATTGCTCGCTAAATTTATTGATGTTTGTGAAACAGTGATCACAATAAAATAAAATAATAAACCTGGTTGAGTTTGTGTGGTTCTTGTCAGACCTGCATGTTAGAACACTCGTAGCTCTATTTTAAGTTTGAGTGTCTTACAGTAGGGCTTATTTGCTAATGTAATAGTATTAAAACAGACACCGACACTCCCATTTGATACACGAGTGGTATTGATAGTCGAGTGGAAAAATATAAATAAATAAGGATACTCTGTATTCTTTGGTTTATTTATAATGTTACATATTAACTTTCAGCTAACCTGGCCGGAGACAAGTCGGAGAGACGTGCAGACAAGTTGTCCACACAGATGTTGCTGCATCAGAACCGCTCCCTGGGGCATGGGGACAAGTACTCTCACCCCCGCACACACTCTGCAGACTCCAAGTCCAAACACCACTATGATGAACATAAACTTACCGATTTCTTGAGGTATTTATAAATAATTCACACACTTACAATACATCACCTCATCTTCTTGCTCTTATCTCATTTTTGGGGTCGGCGCAGTATGTTTTTTCATCATCATATCATCTCACAGAATCATCCAACTTTTCTTAGGCCGTCCTCTACTCGTGCATCCCTCCACTTTCATACCTAGCCCTTATTATACATAATAGGTTTATTATAAAAATTGAGATATAGAATGGTGTGTGACAATGTATCTTTAAAAGTTTTGTGGTGAGCCGTGAAAGACAATAGGTGTGCCCGTTAAGTATGAAAAGTTGTTCCATGCTACATTACTGCCGGTGTAGTCTTTGTAGATTTAATGTTCTAGTGACCCTGCATCAGATATCAGCTTTGAACTCTTATCTTCCTGCTGGAGGTGCATCCTGGGTTTGGTCTTTTCAACTAAAATTGGATTGTTGAACAATTAAAGTGAAAATCAGCATCAGCAAGAGCTGATAGCGCTTATAGGTGCTTCTTTATCAGTTTTGCTTCGACCTTCGGTATATTGACTCTGTCGTTCAAGATATTGGTGAGGTAGAGCTATCTGATGAAAGGAATTAATTAAGACAAGCGCTTGCGGCTGAGGTGTGAACGTTGAGATACACGAGTGTGTGCCGAGAATGCATAAGGTAAGAAATAAGCACGTAAGAGCTAGTGGAGGTGGTACGTAATGAGAGGAACTTAAGGCAGGTAGCAAGAAGAGTTTTAATTTTGAATCTGAATCTGGAGAAGAGTTACGACGGAGAGGTGCGTCACACCGAGATGACGTGTATGTGTGTGTTTGTGGGGAGTGTAATGTAATCTGAAAGAGAAGTGGATCCTAAATTAATTTATTAAACTCCTTATTTCAGAGCAAATCTGGAGAGTCTTGAATCTCTATCGAGCGGCAGTCATGAGCGCGGGTCGGGCGGCGGGGGAGGAGGCGCCGGCGGGGGCGGGGGTGGAAGTGGCGGCGGGGCCGGGGGAGGGGGCGGAGGCGGCCAGGAGCGCGTGGTTCGTGCCTTCGCAGAGTTGGCCCGGAACCTCCAGCGCATGCGGCCGTGCGTGCGGCCCGCCATGTGCAAGCCGTACGGCAAGCAGAGCGAGCAGCTACAGAAGAGTGAGGATTATTTCTTTTACGATCGTTATTTAATAGTGTGTTGCCTCTTATTATGTATGTAACATGTTATTCCAGTTCTCCTGGATACTATCCAGCTGGTGCAATCTCTCCGCAGCTACCTCCCGCCCCCCCACATCCAGGTCACCTCCTGGAAGAACGACGATAAACTGCGGTACGTGCTGTGATCGTTTGCATTCTAGTAATCGACTCGTGTTAGACTCAATTGCTTTTGAGTTTTATATGTATGTATATATATATATATATATATATATATATGAGAAATTATAGAACATTATATAATTTCAGATCCAACAACATGGAGGAGCTGGAGAGCCGTAAGATAGTGAGCGGCAACTAGCGCCGCGGCCCCGCCCCCGGGCCACGCCCCCCGCAGTTGTGTACCGACCTGTTACGTTACTTTACACGTTTATACATTTGTATTATTTAATTAACTTTAATTACTTTATATTATTCGTGAAGTGGCATTTTATAAAATTGTTACAACTAATATCTCATTTATATTTATTATTGGATTTAAAAAATACCGTTCTCATAGTGCAATAAAATTGTATTGAATCAATATTGATTTCATAAAGATCTGTCTTAAATACTATAAATGTTTTATACACGGGCAGTTATGTATTAAGTTTTAAGCACAAAATTATTATTATATTTTTAAGTATTTTATTATTGTTGACTCGACTCTATTTGATCTTATTTCTTTTTTATTTTGCCGTCTGTTTGTTACGTACGTTCTGTATGGAGTCCTACATGTAAGTGCATTATTTACACTGTGATAGAGGTGTAATAGATGGTAGTAGTCTAGACATGGGTCTTGTAAAGTATTATTGTAAATTTTAGGCTTTTCTACACTAAATTATTAATAATATCTACTTCCGTTTAAAATGATAATCGTCCCGAATGTTTTAGGATTAAGTGATTCGAAATTTGTAATAAACGCCATGTCTTGTCTTAAGTGATAGTGGATGTACCGAAGACTGCAAGAACTAACCTATTGGGTGGAGTGTACAGTGTAATTCTAAATTAACTTTTTGTTTGTCGGTGTTATGTTGCATGTTGTACGTATAGATCTTCCTTCTCGCGTCGCGGTTTATTGTATGTAATTTAAGCTTTAATATTAAGTGATTATTAAAATTTATTATTTCTATATTAATATCTCGTACGGCTTTTACGTAATCGGCTTGATAAGTCCGATAGTGCAATAAGAGGGCATAGCCTTAATATTTTGTATCTTAGTAAAGGTTAATAAATATTTTTAAGTCGTATTTTAAGAGTTGCGTAAGGCGTTTCGATTATCTTAGCATCACAAATATATGCAGCTTTATATGTTAAGATTTTGATACTGAACGGCGTTTGGCGTTATGTCGAGTGGCGGTATGTTTAGTGGCGTTATGTTGAGTGGAGTTATGTTGAGTGGAGTTAAGTTGTGTGGCGTTATGTTAAGTGGCGTTACGATGAGCGGCGTTATGTTGATTGGCGTTATCACGAGGCTATGATGACTCATCCTAGTACTAAGTCACTTCACGTCCTCGAAGTATTAAACGACCGGATGAATCTCTCTCTGTATTAGAGTTAAGCTTTCTAGTCAAAAGTTAGTTTTGAAAATTGATTTTATTGGCATAAAAAAATGACTGTTTATGTAATTTGGTATATGAGATGTGCTTTTCTAATACGATATTCATGAAATAAAACTCTTGAATTATTAGCAATTTGAAAATTTTACGTTTTCATTATATTTTACTGTATAATAATAAAGTATTACTAATCTGAATCCTCACTCGGTGGATATCGTATCGGAGAGTCACTTTAAATTGTTGATCTCACTTCAGACATCACATTTAATGATTTTATTATATATATATTATTTTTCTATTTATATTATCATTTCCTGAATATATTTTACTCTATAATAAAACTTTTATCCGATTATATTAAAGATGGCGTCATTTGACATATTTTAAGTTAAGTTACAATTACAAGTACGTATCGACGGGGCGTGTTTTTTTTTTTTATATTTTGATTTTTTTTTTCGGTTTTTATTATTTTATATTTCAATCAATTTAAGGAATGATCTAAAGCATATCAATTATTAAAACTGTTTGTCAATATTTGTGTATTATTTGTACAAGTAAGTGTTCATTTAATGTTTTTTTTGTCTGGTGTGTGTGTGTGTGTGTGTGTATGTATGCATGTGTGTATGTCAGCTCCGTCGTGTCGTTTATTTGTCGATATCGTTTATCATAAATAATATAGTGGATTGAGAAAATGCATTATAGCTAATAAAGTGATGCAAAAAATGAAATAGTTTTTTTTTAAAACCTCAAATATTTTAATTTTTGTAGTTTTTATACACTTTTGAATTTTATCAATCGGTGTAGGTATTAATAAAAAACATTATTATTTAATTTTTTTTTAATTACACAAAAATACAGATAAAAATCACATTTTTTTTTAAAGTTTAATCTTATTTATTCATTAAAAAATTCGTTGGAATACAAATGATAAGATTTATTTACAAACATCGGTTGGAGCTGTCCAAGTAGTAATATCAAATAAACCGAAAATATTATTGTTACTTAACACCCAGTTTCTCTTGTAATGATTAACAAAAAAAAAATATTTCCTGTTAAATATTGACCTTTCTGATATACAGACGGCTCTTGCCTCTTGTAATCAACTGACATAGATATTTATGAAAATCTTTTAAATAATTATTTTTAGGGTTTCATAAAAGTAACAACAAATCTTATCTTTTGTCGATATTATAAATAAAAACTTTATAGAAATACAATATATTAGAAGTAAAAATAGAAAGGAATGCTAATAAATACTTTATTAACACTAAACCTACCAAGTACCGGTTAAAATGACCGTTCTTAAACTTTTGTAAAACTTGCACATTCTTAAACGTTATAATATCGTTATCAAATTGCATGACAATTCTTAGAATATACATATAATATTTTCTACACTCTTTACTTTTAGTTATTACCATTATTACCTGCGTTATATAATAAAATAGCTTTCAATTACCGGTCAATTTGACGGCGTGCGGTAGGAACAGGTATACAAGAATTGTCGGTAGGTTTAGTGTTAAACATTGTTATAGTGCTGTATTACTAAGAACTTATTTCAAAACACTATACACAGATGGCGTTATTTTGAATAATAAATTTATAAATTTATTTAAACTTACGACATAAAGATGAAAAAGCTACTTGTAAATGTCTATAAATATACATTGAAGTGTTGTTCACATCATTAATTCGATGAATTAATTTTCCAATTCGTTTATTACTTCATTTGTCTTAAATTATTTTATCCAAGTGAGAGGTAGAGATGCACTTACATTATAATTAAAAATCCAACGACACCATCACATCCATTAAGTAATTTGGAATGTTCTAACACAATTAGATACATCTTTATAAAAGAGAATTTTTTTCTTAATAATTATAATATAATTAAAAGAAGATAATTAAACAGCTAACAAACACTTATACTAATATATAGAAGGCAAAAAAATTAATACATTCGCTAATTAAGGAAGGATACGAAGATAATATATTATCACAATATGTCCGCAGCGCAGATAAATAAAAAAGACGAAATATTTTAAAAGCTTATATTCTATACATTTAATAAGTTATAAAATTTGCTGTTTTGTTTAATTAGAATGATAGATATCGGAATTTATTTCGAATTTCTTGAAGTTATCAAAAATATCGGAATTGAATTAGATTAAAAAATAGAACATAACCACGGTAAAGTTTTTAAAAGTTTCTGAGCTTTATATTTTCACTACTCACGTAGGAATAGGTGTAAAGACGTACACGGAGTCATCGAGCCAGTAGTAAGCTTGAGCGAAGTCCCCTTCACAGAGGTACGGCGTCCGCGACCAGGACGACAACTCGAAGCCGATCTCCTCTCTCATGAACTTAACGAACGAAGTCACCTGCTCTTCAAACGTGACGCCCTGGATGGGAAGACGCTCCTCGGGCTTATGGTCGGAAGTAACTGTAACACGAAACATTTATCGAAAAATTATAAACATTTTTTCAATTTGGGACTATATTTTTATAAAAGAAAATTTTTGATCAAACTATCCATCTACGTCTCTTCCGTTCGTTGGAGATGGACCTATACAATAGTTTTAATGATGATGAATATTTAACGAAAAATTACGAACCAATTTTCCAAATGGGACGATGTCATAAATCAAAGCTAAATCATAAAATAGTTCTAACCTTCGACGTAGGGCTTGTAGGGCAGCACGAGGGCCAGCAGCAGCACGCCTCCCCCTCCCAGTGCTGCTCGAGCCTCCCGCAGCATGCTGCGAGGACGCGAGCACCGGTCCAACAAGTTCAGCATGCACACGCACTCGAAACGATTAGTACGCCACCAGCTCTCCGCATCCAACAGCCTGGCATTCAGTAGTAATGTTACAATGCTGCGACTAACGTATGCCTAATATTGACTTTTGAACGTAAGTCTAAACTTTTACTCACAGGAAACCCTTGCCGGCGAGGGCCTTCCGCATGCTCGAGGATATCTCGGTGGCGTACTTGGTAGTGTAGAGGTGTGCGAATCGCCGACTCACTTCCCCGTCCCCCGCGCCCACGTCCACTAGGGCGCTGGTGACGCTCGAGCGCGGCGCACGCGCATAGCTGAGTAACTTGTCCGCCTGCGAGCCGGACAGCACGAACATGGAACCCCGACCCAGCCATCTAAGGTCACCTTCGTTATTTTAATCTCTTGTGGGACGACACGAAATAAAGAAATGCTATGATCAATTAGTGTTATTTTTGTGGTATAATAAAGAGAGAAATTTTATCGATGGGTTCGTATGAGTCTTTGATTGTTGTATTCTTCAGATCCTTTGACTTAGTTATATTATATTTCTTTTTATTATTTTAAAAAACTTTCTTAGGTAATACCAACTAATCCTTTGACTCGTTACTAACAAGCCAGCAAATTAGATAATGGGGCTCTTTGAAAAATCCCAGTAATATTTCTTTTTTAACCGCCCGCTTATTACCCTCACATGAGGAAGTAATGGCATGGAGGCAGCTATTAATCTTATCCAGCATAATTATTGAAATAACAAAGCTGAATCGAGCCTACTTCTAATTTAGTTGAAAACGATTTAGCGGGTCGGGTTGCGCGGATGTGAGCAACAATAGCGCAATTACCCTCGCAGTTGTGGAGGTTGTTCGAGGGCGAGTCGCGTTAGGTTAGCAATTACCGAGGATAAAACACTACGGGCTAAGGGCCCGGCGCTGGGCGTCTAGAGCTGGAGAGCGGCAAATTGTGCGGCCGCGGGCGGAGCGACGTCTTCATCGCGCCCCGGGCGGCCGCGAAAGTGGATAATGACTAGTAAATCACTCATTAGCTGAGAGCGAGCGTCGCAGCGATCGATACCGATCCTCCTCGAGAAAGGGATAACGTAAGGGCTCGGGTCTGTTATTAGACGTTGTACCATATATCACGCTCGGCCCCTGGCGCCCGCCACTATTACCGACGCCGACTGCACAATACACCTTATCTGCATTTCAAAGGTTGGGGAAGTACAAAATAACCATTTTGAAGAGATATTTAGTTCATGATATAAAAACTTTTAAATTATTAATATCATTCAAAAAACTAAGTATTAATTAATTTAATTACATCGTATACAAACCGATGACATTGCTAGAGGTGATTCCAAACACGATATGAATTCAGATTCTGTATTTATAAATGTATGATTTGTTTTTTTTTATTTAAAAATATTTTATGTTAGCAACACAATATCCAGAGTATTATTTTTATGAAGTCATTTCTTATCTCGACGTGTTCTTAGGAGCGTAGTGAGTTGTTTTCGACGGCTTGCTTGGACCGGAACGGATGAAGTAGTGGCGATTGGAGCTGCCAATTGATTGCTTTATTGTCCTTCGGTTTCGGTGGACGTGTAATACATGACACATGAGCTGAAGGCTCGTGGTTAACGACTCCGCTCAGCTGTGACGTGACGTCAACTCCACACTCGAAATCTAGGTGCGACCAATATCCTTGCCATCCGATTGTATTGCTGTTGGAGTTCGTAATTAAAGGGAATAATGCGACAAGTGTTATATGTACGGGTGTGTATGACTACGTAAGGTGTATATCGAGTATCCATTTCAATAGAATGCGGTGGCTTGCAACGAGGAATCCGATGCAGTTATCGAAGACGTAGGTGAGAGATGTGTGTGTCTGGTGGGGGGAGGGGGGGGGAGGCTTGTATCGCGATTGCATCGGAGAGCAAACAAGCGGGCGGGGTGTCGCAGGGGACGTTCAAATCATATTACCCCCGGTCTCACACCCGCGCCGCCGCACACGTCATTCGAGTGCGTCGCTATGGCGACGGCCCGGGCCGTGCATGATATTAGTACGTGCGACTCATCTCCGGCTGTTTAAACTTAACGCCCGGCGGTGGCTCGCGCGGGAAATTAAAACCGTCCCCGGGAGCGGAAGGCTCGCCTGCACCGACCCCCCCCGCCGACCCCGGCCGACCCCCCTCAACCCACATCCGTACTGGCGTTACTTTGAAATCCTCTTATTGCACAATCACGTTGTCATTCACGAATATATGTAAGGTTTACAGAGGTGACATAATACATCCGGCATTAAATAATTATGTCTATAAATTCTAATATGACACTTCCATTTTAGTTATTATTACAACAAAATCTTAATAGTGCAACAAAAACGCGTCTTAAATATCGTTTACATGAACATTTTTTAACGTGACTCCTTATTCAGATACTTAGTTATTGAGGTCAGGAAATGAACTAATATTCTTATTAAATACAGATTCTTATGATTGAAAATTAGAACAAGAATGAATATCGATCAAAAGATATTTGATTATAATATGTACATACATAATAAGTAGTGTTGTGAGTATATGAAGCGCGAGTAGAGATAGGAGGAACTCCTCCCCTACGTATGTAGATACCTACACATTTGCTTTCCTCAAAGACATTGTCGCTTTCAGGCACCTCATTAGAGCGCTTCCCGTGTGCCTACACTCCACCCCCCCCTCCCCACTCCGGCGCCGCCCCCCCACTCACATACAAAGGAGAGCAATTCTTTTCCTGAGCTCGCAAACTTGGATGGATAATTACAGTTACGTACGTAGGTAGCTACCAACCCATTCCTTGTTTATCGTTCCTATTAAATTTCACTCGAATAAATCTAATAGACTTTATTTAAATGTTTTATAAAATAATATAATCTTAATGCTTAATTAAAATCAATCTAAAATAGCGTAAAGGGTAATAGAAATCAAATTTATTTTATATTATAAAATCGACTCAACCGAACGATATATCTACGAATCGCAGTAAAAAGCGAATAGTGAAATGATATAAACAATGAATAAGATCAATGCTAAAACGCTTTAGTGTTATAAGAGGCGATATAAAACGTTGAACACGAACGCACTCGTAAAATATTAACGTTATAAAATATGTAAGAGAAAAATGACGGCCGTGTTTCATCAATGTATCCGACGATTTTTGGTGTCGTTACAAATAATGCCCGGACGAAAATTTATACGCGGACCCAATTGCCACGATTGAATATTTTACAGCGCCACGAATGAGTTCGGCGATATTTTTCTATTTCAACGCCCATTTCCACTATCAATTGCTTAGTTCCCCCCCATTTAATATCATTCCGCGGTAAAATATTAAGGACAAATGCAAAATAGCTGCTGCAGCCTCGAAGGTAGAAATAGTATTAAAGCGATTACGTTAGAGAAAAAAAAACAGCAAATCTGTAGCGTAAGGTATTTGTAATTATAATGATATTAAACCGTTCTAAAGATTATATCTTAAGATTTAATTGTATAATATTATTGATTATTATTCCTTATTTTTATGAGGTAAGGAAAATAAATAATTTCAACCCATAACAATAATGTTATTTTATATTGAAAACATTTTCAATAGCGTAATTTTTTAACGATTTTAATAGGAATAATACAAACGGGAGCAGAACAAAGTACCCGGCGTTCCTTCTAACAAGGGGATCATGAATTATGACAGTTACTCGAGCAGCGCCGCACTCGCCGGATAGAGCTTTGTGTTGCTACTAGAGACCTATTTTACAAATATTATACCTACATTCTCTTTCAATGACAATTATTTTTAAGGGTCTCCGAGCACTGGACACTGTTATTAGTGTTTGTTTTAACGATATCATCAACTCTTTGAATAAATATAATACTCGTATTCTACAGAAGGATCACTTTTGAGAGATGAATAATTGTTTATTGTTTTCTTGTATATTATGTTGTACAAATATGAAAGCAGATGTCCGAAGAGCTGGGGGCATTGTGTTTAGCGATTTGAAAACACAATAACCTTTAAAAGGCGTAAAGAAACATCCCAGTCGGACTTTAAAATAACTTCTCGGAGGCGGATAGTTTATTGCTTATTGAGTGGGTCTGACGAAATGCGTCTGAGATGCGAAAACATTCTTGCGCGGAATCCCAGTCAATATCACAATATACGCGGCGACATTGAAATTATCGCGAGGTGGGAGGTGCCGAGGGATATCGCCGATGAGATTGAGCGGAGCAAAACGAAATGAGAGTATGAAACAATGAGCATTGTCGCGATGTCGGTAAAGACGCACGCGCGGGCGCAGGCGCGGAGCGGGAGCGGGAGCGGGAGCGGACAGCTTGTTAGCGGCGAGCCAGCGATTGGCCACGACGCGGTGGGCGGGGCGCGGGACAAACTGCGCACACGCAAATAGCGCACTAGCACACAAATTAAAATAATAAAATGAAAGTTATAAAACTAAGTAAGCATCGAGAACTAACCGCTATCGACGCTTAATGGCCGAGCGGAGGCGACGCTGTTTATATTTATTGAGTGAGGCGTTCTCTCGCGACGATGGACGACAACTGAGAGTTCTTGGCCAAAAAAAATAAACACACCATAGTCGTCAAATAAAGATAATATTTAATTCATACAAATAACGGTATATATGAATCATTGAAATTTCAATTGAGTATTAAATCGGCCTTGTTACGGAACGCGTCACTATAAATCATGTTTTCTTCAAAGGCTTTCAAGGTACCTACTTGGAAGGAGCTCGACGTAACGAATGTCGTCTCATTTACTAATGTGTCACACACAAGCGGTGCCGTGAAGGCTACGTGGAGCTACGGACTTACATTTATAAGATCCAAACGAATATATATAATTGGTATCTTTTTTTTCATACAAAAACAATATTTCATCGTGAAAATTGTATTATAAAGTGCTCGTCTTTACTTAGAGCACTTTTATAGAAATGAAAAATGTTAATATGTAATTTGTTACCTACATATATATAATACCTAAATTCAACATTAGTATTAAAAAAATATTGTACCAAAAATGTATTTAATTCAGTCAACGCAATTAGTATTTTCTGTTTGGTATTTTTACTTTTCCTCTGATTTTGTTTACAAAGGAGAAAGAGCAGTGTTTTCCTCGAGGAGGAGCGTCGTTAGTTAGTCAGCTAGGAGAAAACATCTGACGTCAAAGCGTGATTGTGAAAAGGATCGTGATTATTACCGTAGTCGTAGTTAGCGGAGGCTTCATTAGACGGTGGTGGCGGGTGGGGGGCGGGGGCGAGGGGGGGACTCATCTCTCGGGTGCATCGCGGCTGCGCGCGCAAACAAATTAAAAACGTAAGACGCGCCCTAATCAATAGCCGACTACGCCGCGAAGCCGAATTAACTCGCCCGAATGAAAAAATGAACAAAATTATATTCGCGCGAGAGCTCGATCCCCCCCCTTCACCCCGCCGCCCAAGGAAATTGCTTTTCTTTCAGCGGGCGCACACACGCGGCCGTCGGGTCGGGGACGTACTCGCGTGAGCGCGAGAGGGTTAGCACCGACACACACAATATTATAATTTACGTTTCCTCGTATATCGCTCCGTAAGTAGGTACTTTACCTGGGCGTTTCACGCCTGCTCAGCCCTCGGCTCTCGCTAAATCTGAGCTTTATACGTTCACTTGACGCAACGAGAGCGATATTAGTTTCGAGCCAACTTCTCTCCTACTACGATATTTATTAATGCTACAAAAGGTTAGTTATATCTCTACTACCGTAAAACATTTATTTTTTCCTCGGAAGTAAACTTGAAATGTTTTTATTAACCTCAAGGGACAAAACATTGTTTAAACGTTATCGTTACAGAATATTGCTTATTTTAATTGACTTAATGGGAGTAATTGGTGTAAATAAGGACTATGCAACTTAAGAGAGTAGAAGCGACTAATTGAAATGCTGAAGCAATAGGTATAAACGTGAACCGCTTTACGTTATATACATATAGCAAGCGAGAGAGGTCTCATTAAGCGAAGGCGCTGGTCTAATCCGCGCGGTAGTCCGCCCAATTAACGCGTGGGCGAAGATCCGCCGCCCAGAGCCGTCCAATGGCGGCAGCGCGGGGATTAATTAAGTAACTTCCCGGCAGTTGCCTGCTGGCCCCCCTCCCCCTCCCCCGGCCCCCCGCACGTCCGCAGACTCCGCGGACACGCCCGGAAAACTAACCACCTAATGAGGGGAGATGACCTCACGTGTTTGTGTGCTTTGTCTGCCCGTGTATGTACAAACTGACCGACTACACTAGTGTTAGTCTTTTGTATACACGCTGTATGTATTGTACTGCATGTTCGTCCCCATTAGCTTGTATTTGATATAACGAGCAACGAGCAACTGGTACTCCTTAAACCTCTATTGACGTTAAGACGCTATGTAACTTGAGAAGAAATAACGGGGACGAGACGTACTTAATACCTAAATGATTAGAACTTCTCAAGTCCTAATCTAAACATAAATGTATTGGTGTAGTGCAAGTATAATGATATTATGAAACTACCTACTAAATACCTACCTACCAACCTACCTGCTAATACTACCTTAAAATAGATATAAACGAACTGGATGGTTCGTTATATTATGTATAATTTAAAATATACAACATGAGATGGAGTAGATGTGACCGAGGGTCATTTACACAAACGTGGTATGACAGATTGGAGAGATGCTCGGAGATGCTCGGAGATGCTCGTTTATCTAATATGATTGAGTGAATTTTCGCATACAACATATTAATTTCTATTAAAAATAATCCATATAAGTCCAGTCTAATATATCTATATCTAATATATCTTCATGTATCTAGGAGGATTTTACTTCACGCGTGATAAGTGTTCAAATCTTTTTAGTGTTATCATAGCTTCCTTTGTATCTCATGTTTATGATTGACGCATGTATTAAATATGTAGTCGACTTCATAAATAAGTTAACAGCAATGAAAGTTTTATGGGCCATATTCTTTCCCATGCTTTGAATTTCATCAGCGACTCTCATGTCAGATTTTATAGTTAGTTCCCCATTTTGATTCATTTATAGATAAAAAGAACGATATTTATGTATTATTAAATATTCGAAAACTGTAGAATCCACTATTATTATTTCAATACAAAGAATCCAACGAATTTTAGTAACGTTTTCGAAGCTTGTCTTCCAAATATAGTAAATACAATTGAATTGTATAGTAAATACAATTGCAGTCTAAAACCGTGTAGAGTGTGCATTATTCATATAAGTTTTTACGGTAAAGACAAATTATTGTTAAGAAAAAATAAAGCTATAGCAGTAAAAACAAACGTTCCCGTATAATCGTCAGGGATGCAGGGGTGCCAAAATAACTAATAGTTTTCGCGGGGGCGTGTTAGCATTTTTCTTCTGTCGGTGACGGGCGGGAGGTGGGGGGTGAGGTGTGGGCTGGGGGGGAGGGCCACCCCCCTCGGTCGAAGGCTGAGGCCGACTTCAGTTGCCCCGCGGATCATTTACACTTCATCGGCTCTCTTAATAACATGTTGGTCTTGACTGGTTGCAGAGATCAATTTAGACTAACATATCTAACAGTTAGGTGTATGTGTTGGAATTTTATATTTCATTTATGATATTGGAATGTTTTATGAATAAAAAAACAACCTAAAATTTCTTGCAGATTGAACCTGCATGATGTTGCGGAAAACGTAATTTGTATCACAATAGATGAGACAATTAAAATAACAAGGTTTTTTCTACATGGAATAAATTGTCCATAAAAAAATTTAATAATAATTCCACTAACATATTGTAACCTCTGAACCTAACCTAACCTCTGAAGGCTTTCTTGCCTCGAGTTGGGGCTAAATTAAAACCCAAGTACCTACGTTTCGTTACATAAGGAGGCAGGTTGGAGTGTGAAGCAGCCACAAGGGGGTGATTAATCAACGCCCTCTGTCGCAGAACGCCCGGAAAATCAACCCTTTCGTCTTAATTACCACGCCTCGCGTAAGCAGTCGCCTCCCATTCGCCGGTCGTCGTGCCGCTCTGTCGCGCCGAGCTTTAATTGGTCGCTCGTAATTAACGCCGCGTAATCAATGGGGGAAGGGGACTTCTAAATTTGAATTTTAATTACGTTCGAAAATTTTCACGTCTCCCATTGGTCGGTTTTCCCTTTTGTGTAATGTAAAAACAATAGCCGTTCTTACCTAGAGAGTTCTCACTCTATGTGCGTTTATTTGTAAAGAAACTTTTATTTCAAGACAGTATTAATAACAAAAACTTTTATACTACTTACGTAGCAATATAAGTAGTTGTATCAATTGCAGATGACATTAATATGCAAAATACAGCGCGCTAACTTTCTCGCGAGCTTTTGTTTTCTTAACTATTCGAGGAACTTTTAGTCAATCAAGTAAGTTCTCTCTCTTTCTCTTTACAACAAATCTAATCGTAATTATTATAATTATTGTTTGATTTGTCTAAATCGATTTTCATGACACTTTTAATATCGGAAACGTAATCAATAAGTGAGTTTCTGGGTATTACCAGAGCATTTTTAACATAAATCCGTTCCATCTTCTCGAAAAAACATAATAGATATATAAGAAAATTATCTAATCGATTCCTATAATCGTTTATAATCGAGCTCTGACCGCAGTCTCGTGCCGATCGCATTTAGAATTAGCTCATTACTTCACCCCCACCCCCCCTCCCTCCTAAGAATTATCCGTCGACTCGACTCGTCGATTTGAATACGTCCAACCGCAACGTTTCATTGGAACTGAATTTCAAATTGACCATCCAGTATTACTTTGGTTGAATTTTATATATTATTTATATTATGATATGTAAATATCCCGATCGTCATATCGTGTAGAGTAAAATAATTTGGATTAAAAAAAAAATGCAATGGACCGCTTTAATAAGAGCTATGTTATCGAAAATAATTTATTTGTAACTATCTATGAACTTGAATGAACTAGAATGTTTTTAAAATAAAAGCAGCCTGAGATACTCCTTTATCATCAGCTATCCGCCAGTGAAAGTTATATTGAAATCGGTTCAGCCCTTTCGGAGACTAGCCGGAACAAAAAGAGAGCGAAAATAAAAAAAATATATATACATATACATTTAGTGAAAAGCTGTTAATTCGGAATTACAAATAGTCACTTAAATTTTATTTATGTATATATTATCTTAAATACTGTGATTTAATAAAAAAATATTTTTAATTTCAATGTCCAAGTTTAGATACAATTGAGTTCTTATAATAAGAGGAAATATATTATAAAGGATAAATTAAAAAAATATTTTAAACAATTCACTTAGAACGGGCGGAGGTCACTCACAGTGAGTGACTAAAGAAGCCTTCTCTTAATAAGGATAACGCAGCCTTTGGTACGATATAAATAGCACAGCCTTGAGTTTTTTAAAAGAATATATATATATATATATATATATATATATATATAGATTGCATTTTTGTTTTATATACACATTAGAAATACGAGCTTTAATTTGTCAGCGTTATTTCTTGATTATTCGAGTTCTACTTTTCTACTTAACACTAAACCTACCGACAATTCTTGTATAACTGTTCCTACTGCACGCGGTCAAATTGATCGGTAATCAAAAGTTATTTTATTATATAACGCAGGTAATAATGGAAATAACTAAAACTAAAAGTAAAAAGATAAAAAAATATTATATGCATATTCTAAGAATTGTCATGTAGTTTGATAACGATATTATAACGTTTAAAAATGTGTAAGTTATACAAAAGTTTAAGAACGGTCAATTTGACCAGTACTTGGTAGGTTTAGTGTTAATAAGTAGATGATTAATTGTAATTTTATTTAAAAATTAATTTTACATGTATAGTAATATACAAAAATTAACGATACTAAACTTGTTATCAAAGCGTTAATTTTAAGTCAAACCATAGTTGATATTAATATTTATATAATAATTCTTTCTAAGGGTATAATGTTGCTTCTTACAAACTTCATCAAACTTAGTTTGTGATAGATTCTAATCTTTAAATTTTATTTTATTATTTACAGAGAGAGAAAGAGAGAGAAGAGAGAGAGAGAGAGAGAGAGAGAGAGAGTTGAGAGAGTAATTTAATTTATGATAAAAAGGAAAAAATGAAACGAGACTTCGACTCTATTACATATAATTTTAATTAATTATTGTCATCAACGAATATTGTGATATACGGGTAACAATGCTAGTATTGCTGGTAACTTTATCTGGGTACGAATTGTTGAAAGGGGTCATTGAACTCTATCAATGAATCCAATACAATAAAATGTTACAAACAAACAAATTCACATTCATTGCAACATAGTTATAATATTTCTTAACTTATTTTTCTCCTTACAATTTCTACAAAATTAATTTGATATAATTGACTTATAATATTTTGATGTTTTTATCAAATGGGTTATCCCATTGGGAATAACTAGAAATATATTAGACGGGAACAGATTACTTAATACAGACAGTTTCTGGAAGCTCCTAGGGTTATGGTTTTCAAAGCACACCATTCTGATCAAATGTTTTTTTATATAGTTTCATCCCTATTTCATCCCAATCCCGATTTGACACTGCTTTTGATACTTAATTAAAAGTCGACGGTTTTATAATATGGTTCCAAACGATAGATCTATGGGGAAAGAAAGCCGAGAAACTTTAAGGATAATTCTTAAGTCTAGCCGTTTTAAAGAAGTTGAGAGTGAGATTATCACCACAAGAATGAATAAATTTATGTAAAAATTATAGCTATTAAAATTTGTTTTTCTATGCGTATGTGCGCGTGTATTTAATATAAATATTATGTTCGACGATGACGAACACACCATATAGAGCATTTCTTTCAATATATACACTGAATCTCGTAAAATAGATAAAAAGAAAAGTCATCATTAGTAACTTCACATTGTACTCCAAGGCACTCTACTCACACATCTACTCATTGAGCATACAGAATATATCAGTTGGCAACTCACCTTACTGAAATAATAGACATGTGAACCTAGCAAGTTCTCCTGAGGAATTAAAAAAGTGTAGCAAACATACAGGAGCTGGGTTTGCGCTTTTCTTATGAACCGTACGAGAAAACGCCACAATAGTTATTAACGTCTATATCTGAGAAGAAGTTATATATCCACGATTTCATATATCTTTAATATCTTAAACAATTAACTATAGGGTTATGTCACCAAATTGTATAAAGACACTCATCATCTTCCTGACCTTATCCTACTTTTGGGGTCGGCACAGTATGTTTTTTTCCTTCCATACTCTCCTGTTACTCGTCATCTCTGTACACACTCCCTTCTGCTCCATATCGTCTTTCACGCAATCCATCCATCTTTTCTTCGGCCGTCCTGTACCTGTCCACCCCTCCACTACCAAACCCAGCACTCTTTTGGTCACATGCCTTTCATCTCTCCTCATAACATGCCCATACCATGACAGACGGCTACCTCTAATTTTTTCTGTCACTGGCGCTACTCCCAAGCTTCCCCTAATATACTCATTTCTTATTCTATCTCTTCTTGTCAACCCACACATCCATCTATATCCATAGTAACATTAATAGAACTAGCGTCTGCTGATGGCTTTACTTGAGTTTCGTTCAAGTTATACGGACAATGCAGTTATACATATTCTTGTCAAATCAAAAACCTCCATAAAAAGAGAATAGAACGATTCCACTTAGACAGCTATCTTAAAACGTGTCTGACAATTTTTTGTCAAATTAAATAGATCTGGTATTTATTATTAGTTTTTAGATTAAAACTTTTTGTCGGGGGCACGGGTCAAGTTCTCTGAGACAAAGATCGTCGTGGCGCGGCGTCGTGAGACTCGTTTAGTTCTGCGTGCCGTCGCTCTGTTAGCACTAATCGCTTCATTCACTGCTGACGAACGCTTTTTCCCCGGGACGATCGGTCATGCATTCCCGGTGCCTCGGACGCAATCTGTCGCCTGCTATCACTGAGCCAAATTACTTATTACACCTATGACTAAAGACTAACACCATAAAATTCTTCAAAGCCATTTTTAATGAAAATTAATATAATTCTAAGAAAATAATCACGAAATAAAAAAGTTAACATTATTTACATTTGACTTTAACAGTAATATTGATGTATTAATAATTAAATGAAAGATTAATTACTTATACTAGTGGAAGGCATGTCTGTGAATTTCACGCATCGCCGCCGTCGCTGCGCCGGCGCATGCCGCCTTTGACGCAATATTATCAATAAGATATTTGCTCTAAATATAATCTTAAAAATGAAATAGCTATATATTGCTAAGAAAAATGTAAAAACTTTCATGATTTTGATTAATAGATTCTGACTTTACATAAAACCTATTTTTTATCATTGTAACTGGAGATAATTGAATTCTAGAGAATATTTGATTGGAAAATTATTTAAAAAACTTACAAACTTAAACGTATACCTAAAAAAACACAAAAAATAAGCTTTCTTTTCCGGTACCATAATGTTAATGACAATAATTATGAGTTAATTATTGTTTACAAATACATGTAGTACTTACTTTATTTAGTACCAGATGATAAACTGATTTGTCACAAAGAAGTTTCTCTTGTGTTCATCGCGAGTTTCTTAAAATGTAATATTGGAAGAAAATTGACATTTAGTTGGGAAGATACTGCGCTGTTGCGCTGCCTGTCTTTTATTTATTTTACCAAAGTAATTGGAATCTTTGGGTTAAACTGATAGGTAAAATGAAATAAATAAAACGAATTGAGTCGACACGACATAATATAATGTAAACGAATTTTATGCTATTTAGTGACGCCTGCGATTCTAAATCAAAAATATTATATCTCCATTGTAAGAGAGTGAATATAAAATATTATAGTTAAAAGTGATAGGTTAATAGATAATAAAAGAACAGTTTAATTGAAAAAGAAGACTTATTTTTTTATTAAGTTCTTATAACACTATCGGTATATGTCGGACTATATCAAAGTAATATCTTTATTATAAAAAGACACCTACCTGTCACTGGGATTCATTCTGTTACAGAGTTTAATAATGTTTTTTCGTCAGATCTATAGCTATATTTAATATAAAAACAATTCATTTACAAGATATAAACAGAATAATGGACGTTAAATTTGAAATGATTACCGTCAAACAAGAAACTTGCACTCTAAGTAAAGTACGGATGAGCGTCCGCTAAGCCGCCGTGAAATAACCACGGTGGAATGAATAACACTACTTAAATAATACCAGCCTTCTGCGACATCATTCTATTACGAAATTTTCAATCGCTTTAAACCTATTATGTACAAAATATTTTATATCTTTCGTCACGGCTTTAATTGATTAAAAAAAGGAGTAACATTTTTCTAACTAGATTAATATATACTTCTTTATACATTGATATCTTTTTTATGGGATGTAAGTATGAAAATAAATAGAAGGTGTACTGCGAAGTTGCGCAATTAATTGCGCAGCCAGCGCACGTGTAATCCGACGCCGCATACTCTACTAGAACAGTAGGAGATGAGATATGACCACATGGCGTTAATTGTAGTGGATGCGACAGGATGCAGGCATCTCGGTGGCCGTGAGTGGCCATCCACGTGACTCACGCTGCAAGCCTACCCGTAACCCAAGTAACCCGAGCCGACCCGTAACGCCATAACATAATTAAAAATGATTTAAAGCATTCGCTCCGGCTGCTTTGTTTCGCGCGTTATGTTACACTCGTTCGCGTCACAATCCCTCGCTCTTAATTCTGTCACAGTTTTTATAACCCTTTTGTATTAATGCCCACCGGGTCCGGTAGCGCTACGGTTCTCAGAAACGGTTCTGACGCGACATTCCTTATTACCGGCCGTGTCCCGTGTCCCGTGTCCCTGTTAATCAACCATCCGACGCCGGCGCCGTTTTCTATGTAACGTATACCAAAGATTTGTATATAAATATAATTTATCACGACATCCAGCATATTTTAATATTAACATTAAAATATCAAGGTGAGGTTGGTAATAAAATATTAATACAGTCTCGTTGAACAATAGCGGCATTAAGGAGGCGCGAGCTTTAACTACGTATGAAAAGGATTAACTCCGGCTTGTTGACGGTCGGTTATCGGGTTTCGCGAAATGTTAATTTTCACGGGTCATACATTGTTGTTGATGACTTTCTACACTTAAATCTCGGACCTTATTAATCACGAGCTTCATGGTTGTGAGTAAATTAATAATATTGAGCATCTATTATAAAGTATATAAAATAAAATCCAATCAGTAAAAGTGTAGAGCGCTTTGAATGTGACTAAGCAGATATCAAAGTGCTTGGTGTCTTGTCATCTATCAAGTAGTCTATCACTCACTACCTCGTTTCAACGGAGACGAACCTGTATATTCAATGTTAGTTTACTTTCCATATATCCAACAACAACAAAAAAAATAACAATTAATTAATATTACCTACTGTAATTCTAATTACATTTCTCTTGAATCAAAAAGGAAATGTTAACAAAAATAGAATATTAGAGTTTAATTTATCTCGCGAATGCAACTCCAACTCCAACACCCATCTTTGTTAATTAGTTTTTTGTTGCGGGGCGGGACGCACGCCATCAAATTACGATGAGTCGGCCTTTCTGCTACCGGCTACCGGCGCCGGTGATGATAATTATACACTCGTTACTACCGTGCCGGTGCTGCCGGTGCTGCCTCCAGACGTGACTTACGATAAATTAAAAGAAATCACTCACTCACTCACTCTATTGTGTAAATGCTTTATAATATGTTACTTTTAGTTAAGATTGTTTAAGGAAAATTATTTAGTTTATTAATTTATACTGTATTTTTGATAGTGTAATAAGCGCTTAAGATTAGTGCGCTTAGCCTAAGCGCTTTAATTATGAGTACTTAATGACCTTACAGATTATAAACAAAAACTATACCCGCACTAGGTAATCAGTGCGTTATATGTTTTTTTTCTAATGAAGTCGCGTGAAGATCATAGCGAGTATTCGAGTCGATAAATTCTATCGATAAAATCGGCGACGTCGACAGCGCGGCCGGTAATTTCTTAACAGCGTAACCCGGTGGCGACGCGTGCTCGACGCATTTTATTTCACTCGGATCAAGAGGCCGCCTCGGAAATAATCTTCACTCCACTCACCGTAGATGGTAATCAAATCGACTGTTACGGTCATCCTAATGTAACATTTTTTTTTTATTTCGACAATGAACGAGAAAATATCAGATCGAAATATCATCTATACACGTGTTCTGCTTTTAGTGCGTCGTTAGATATATCAGATTGAAATATCAAGACAAATTAGTCGCAGTATTTGTTTTAGATAACTTTGACAGTTCTTTTTGACTTTTGACAGTTATTTTTATAAACAAACATATTTAATTAAACCAAAATATATTATTTTGTTACGAGTTTTAAATTATATATTATTTAAGCTATAAATAAGCTGTAGAAACTCGACTAATCTAACTATCAATCTATCTAACTTTATATTTAAGATCGTAACTCTTAGTGTTAATATATAATCCAATTAATAACTTATAATTTATTGTTAAATTAATTATTTATATATAGACGTACAATGTAACATCATTGTGTACCTATCTTAACTGATTGGTACTGGTCGAGGCGCGGTGCTGCGCTCTTTGTTGGCTCTATTCACATGGTCTGAATGAGCTTCCTACTAATTAATACTCATGTAGAATGATCAGGGTTGTCAAAAAAATAATATTATAAATAATAATATGGTTATAATCAATTATAATCAATAACAATTTTTTTTGTTAATAGAGCTCAGAATCTTTGTAGATTCGATTACAAAAAAATAGTACATAATTTTATAGTTTTTTTTTAATTTTTATTTATATATAATTATTATTAAATAGTGACAGCCCTGTCGATTAGTGAGGTAGCAGTGGTACGTGGAGCTATGTTAGATTATCTTTAATTAAAAACTGGAGGCCATCACTAGATTAGTCGGAGAGCGCTCACAAAAAGGGTTACGAGGGATCAGGAGAAACACCATCTCGATTCGTCACGAAACAGATTTATTTTTATTTGGTCGAGTCCTTTGTTGGAGTTAACAGAATTTGCCGTTCAATAAAAAACACTAATTAAGAAATGGTCCGACTGCCGTTAAAGGTTTTTGGCGTTTATTTTGAATACCAGAACATATAAATATATCAATAATTTAAATCTTAAAACTACCTACCGGTGTTAGTTTTTTTTTAAATTGTTTTATATACAATATATTACATAGTAAAATATGATTAATATTATTAGTAATAAACACGGTAGAAGCGGAATTGTGAGAAAACATACTTGTAACAAGAAATTACTGAATAAAAACAAAAATAAATAAAAAAATCTCAACACGGATGGGATTCGAACTTGCTACCTATGGAATCGTCATATAGAACCTTCTTTAACAGGGTGGAGGCGATATTTATCCGACTTATTTCGAAAATGCTGACCAATGTTTCCAACTTTGCAGTAGGTATATATTAACATTGATAAGATGACACATCCGAAATTTTCTTTACACATGTTTATCCGTATTAAGCTTAATTTAATTTATAATAAATTAATTAATGCAGGAAGGTCACCAGTAATCTCATCTGTCATAAATTATAAGTTTGTTGCAAAGTGCCTCAATAGAATTATGACATTTAATATTATTATCAATTATCACTTAAGTAATTTGGTCCCGAGAACAAAAATCTAAATATTAACAAAAATAGTACCTATAGGTACCTAAAATATTTTTATTTGTCGTCATTTGTCCAAGTGAGAAATAAACTGGCATAACGCAATATTTATAATCGATAATAATGATTAAAAAACAACACTAGTTTATACTGTGACATGTCACATGCACATCACTACATGTGTATTAAGTATTATGCTACCCAATATAAATGTAGATAATTGTCTTATTTTTGAGACTTCACTATTATGGATGTAACTTTGTTTCTATTAAAAAGCAAGCTTACTGTCTTCCTTTTGAGAACTAAAAGTAGTATTATCATTATTTTTAAATTCAATGAACATTTTTAATTTCATTTCACTTTTTTAAATGAATGCAAAACCTTCTTCATATTGAAATACCGCGGTTTCTGTTTGAATGTAAATATTTATTCTGTGTTAAGTAACATTGGGCGGTAATGAAAACATTACGGGGCATCGTTATTTCAAAATAGGCCGGTCGCTTTCATTACGGCGTTATATAAATCAAAATAATACGTACCAAAGATGGCGCATGGAAAATCGGCCCATCCCCGACCTAGGTGATTTATGTCAGTAATTTTCCGGACGCTTACGAAAGTAACCTGCCATTTTTCTTCGCACACACGTAATTAGATAATTTTCTTGAAAATCGTATCTGTTTATTTTAATACAAGTCTGTCTATTATTAACATAATAAATGTAGGCGATACTTTTATATTTTATAATTTATAACAGCCGGCAGACCGAGCAATAATTTGATAACGAAAACTTAAAAAAAATAAAATAAATCTGGTACGTGTTCTTAAAATTAGGTATTAATTTCCGTCACAAGACTTAATTGCTGCCTTCACGCTTAAGCTTTTAATAAATTCAGGGATAGTCGGCTTAGCTCTCGACGACCAAAAAGTATCCGAACGGGGTCCGGGCAGCCAAAAAAGGACAGATTTTTAATTTATAAGAGACAGGACAAACGATTAATAATTTATTTGTATCCTCCGTTTCTTGCGCGAGAGGGTCGGAGCGTTAAAAACAACCGTTAAAACCGGCGACTTTGTATAGTAGAGACGCGCTTAGCCCGAAATGCCAATTGCGGGTAGACACAAGTATACAGCGAGTCGGAATGTCGCTTTAAAAAACCACGCAAATAAATAAATCGCGTCGCACGCACCGGCAGCGGATGAAAAAAAAACAAACACAATATTCGATTCTTTAATGTGATTTTAAAAAAATAGAAGTAAGCGGAGTCTGGATTCGATTGAAAATGAATGAGGGCGAGCGCGATAGTGGAAATTAGCATCGAACTGGGATCCAGGAGCGGCTTTTGTGAGATCATATCGAGGTGTATTCTTTGCGCTTTTTACGACGACGCGGCCTTTAGTCCTATTACGATCCTGTCGCCCTTTCGGTACAAATAATTACCTGGAGGGTTCCCAATCACGTGATGATATAGTTTTGAAATAATACACCGGAGGACGCAGTTAGCAAATCATCTAATAAACATTGGGTGTGTTTCATTATATATGATAAAATTATAATAATTTCAACAACAAACATACTTGCACCAGTCAGTCTATATATAACAGGTGTAGTTTGACATATCTGCACTCTGACAATAGATAAAACGATCGGTTAGCGCGATATATAAATTAACGATTACGCATATCAAATAATAAAGGTAACAATGGGATTCAATGCAGATGAGCGGAGTCGGAGGCAGCGACCCGATAGACATTTGTATGCGATATCTAACCTCACAATTGGATGCCGGTGCGAGTCTTCGCACTAATGGTACACTATCGAATGATCGCTCCACCGCTTTAAAAGTGGAGACCGCCTCGAAAGACCACACCGTAGTTTACAAACCAGCAATAAATAAACACAATGCCCTGTGCATCCCAAACACCTTGAACCATATCTGCTACTCAAATTGTCACAGACTCGCGTTTGTTGAGGATATCTGAAGATCGCTTCGATACTTAATTGTCTATAATACCAATTATAATAATTACGAGAGGAAAATATACAAGATATTTTTAAATAGCAATTTATACGTCAAAGTGTTGTTATTTAATGAACCTTATGGTAGGTTCGCGCAATCCTTAAAGGTCGAAGTAATTAAAATGTCCAAACAGCAATTTTATTGATGTGAGACCTTTAAGTTTTGTGTTTATTAATTATATGTACCTTTACCTCAATCTACGGTTATGGTCTTGACACGGAAGAGTGATTCATTTCTTAAGATTTTTAGTCATGTAGGTAGAGAATACTATAATTATAAACGTACATAAAAACTGACGTAAGTACTGGAAAAATTTCTTATATAGTAATAATTATTTTAATTACATGTATTATAATAACATTAAGATACTGTACGAAGTTTTAGCTGCGTTTTCTTCTAAAACTCAAAGACTTCTCTTCTATTATCAATTATAAATGTTAAGACCTATGAAAGGTGATCCTATAGATGATTAACTTATATTTCCGAGAATTTCTAATTAGTCATCTCCGAGACCTCTGAAGAGCTTGATGAAGTTGAATCAGGCTCACGGGTAATTTGTGTAACCTGATTGAGAGCTCGTAAAACACGAGTGAGGTAGCATATTGCCACTCCACCGTTGTCGATATTATGACGTATTGTGAACGACAACTCGCCGATAGTCCAAGTGATTTTCGACTTTGTTTCATTTTAAATAATCCTCATTCGTAAAATATGTGTAGTGAAGGAATTTAATATATTAACCTCACCAACTTAAAAAGTAACGGAGCCTGAAGATCTTAAACAAATAACACGTGACATCTCATGACGTCGTATTGACGTCTGTCTGATACAACGACCACTGTCGACTGTCGAACTGTAGACAATTGATTTTGGCATTTTATTGGCCGTGTCAGTACCGTCGACTGACGCCTTGATTGAAATGCGTTGGTGTTTTATCAACTAGAATAAGAAACTTTGTGTTTACTGAATAAATTGAAAAATTCTTATTAGATTTATCTGCAGGAATTAAATTAGAACATTGTCTAAATGTATATAAGATTAAAATTTATTGTAACTAAATTAATTAGGATATCTACACCGGAAAAGTCAATAGCGTTGGAACGAGCGTCCATTGAGTCATTTATAATAACTATGGAGGCTATGATTAATGACTATGGCCTTATTGTGACGTCACTGCTTTATATAAAGTATAAAATAATAAAAAAATCTTTAGATACACATAATGTATACTAATTCTGTATCGAAGTTTGATCTTGTGGATTTCTAGTTTGAGATATATTTTGACATTCAACTATGTAATGAAAACTACAAAATTTTTAAAGAAATTTTTGTATGTTAAGATAAATTGTCAATTTACAATGATATGAAGGATTGTCCAATGTACTAATCAGGAAGTTTTTTTATATGTTTAACATAAATTAATGAAATAAACCAAGGGATGGGAAAGAACTTCGGTTTTATCGATAACATCAAATTGTAGCTCAACAAAATTACAGTCAGCAAAGCAAGTAACGCGGCGAGGTTTGGTCGACAAGTAGTAAGTGATAAATAAACCGTAATTGAGAGACGGAAACAGCCAATGAGTAAATCTCGTCCGTCAATTTATTTAAATTATTTATTAGTGCCCGGCTATAGACACCCAGAGCCGCGATCGTTTTCAGTCCGCGTTCACAGAGCGCGCTCCGGACGCGGCCAGTGCTGGCCCCTGCGACTTATCGATGTCGATACAACCACGATGTACGTGGCCTTGTAAATCAGTTATTAAACATAGTAAGATGAATATTTGCTTACTAGGAAACTATTACTAGGAAAGAACTCAAATTTTTGGGATCCCTTCAAAATCGGCAGATTAGTAAACCTAACTAGCATTGTGTTGTCATTGTTTGATATGTATTTATTGGCTATCATAGCTGGGGAATACTGCTATATGGAGTACAAAATAACAGGACAAGCTCCACACCACGTAAATAGTATTGAATCCATGACAGACATTTACACAATATGCAAACTAAAATAAAAATGTATAATATAGTTTGTTTGAAAACTTCGGCTAAAACTCCAATTCAAACTAATAATTTACTTATGAAAATAAGATATTAATCAACGGTACTTTACAAACATCGGTGTCAAATATGAAGCGATGAATGATTGTTATCGATACAAGTACCTACATATAAGTTGGGCATCACTAGTGACGATTCAAATTAGTTAATTTGTGCATATACGACACAATGGATGAGGAAATAATACACTCGCATGTACTTATGACTACCAGGAGATTGTAATTGGAGTAATTGGACGAATCTGGACCCACTTAATAAGTTGCCATTGTAGTGATTCAAACGGCAATTCATCCTCTGCGAGAAGTCGTTCATTAACAGCCAAGGTCAATGATTTATAAATAATAACATCACTAATCATTATTAAATTCTCTCTGACTCTCTCACTTACTCCTGATTGGGAAAAATATTTGCAATTTTTAAGGAAAATGTCTTCATTTGAAGAAAAATCATTCGACTCACCCGTTGATGTCGGTGACGGTCCAGAAGTGCTTCAGGAAAGCTTTGGCGAGCAAGTACCATATTTGAGTCCAGATCCACGATGACTTGTCAATGGAAGACGATAGAAACTGTTTGGTCTCTTCATCAGGATCCAGTTGAACGAACTTCTGCTGCAAGTCCTCGTTAAGGAGGCTTTTATCAACGCGGTACCACTGCAACAAAAACACATTACCAATATTGTTGTATAAAACATATATATAAGATTATTTGTATTCTATCATCATATGTAAATATATCATATTGAAAAAACAATCAAAAGCTAAAGAATTTAGAAGCTTTAATTACTAACAAAAGATCTAGATGTAATATCTATGTTATATTAAGCAATAGAAGGAACAAAAAGTTATAATAAAAGAAGAGTTAATAAATTAGTGTCGTTACTAACTCTTAATGGAAGATCTCGGGTGGATAATCGTAAATTGATGTTTAACAACTCCGGATCAGATTTTAATGAAAGTTTATAAAAAGTGGCGATGCAGTGCAAATACGAGAGTGAGGTGTTGTGTGTTTGTGTGTTTAAGTCGCCGCGGTCCTACAAAAGGCGATGCGGCGGCTGTTAATTTCACGCTGCCTCGAATTAACATTTCTTTACGCTACAGAATAATAACGAATTAAAAAAAACTTCTCGCTTCTACATGTAGGTAATGACGGCGGCGAGCGGACGCCGCCAGCTCATCAAACCACCTTAATTAATGCCCGATCTGTCTTTATATTAAAATCGAAGACGGCAGCCGTATATAAAAAAAAATGATAAGTTACATACTGTAATGATGTGTACGGGAACAAATTATTATTTTAGTCTTTGCTAATAAACAAATGTTGTACAAGTAACACTACGTACACTGTTTTATTTAAACAATATTTTAAATTATTATTTAAATTCATACTTATTCCATCAGATTCATTTAGGATGAATTTAAATTTTAAATTTATCTTCTTGTTGACCAGAAACGATAAATCAGTGTATCTATTATGAATTTAAAATGCGGATCTGCGAGTGCTACCTAAGGACAAATATATTTATGTTATTAGTAGCTTCCGTCACGGATATAAGCTTTTGAAGCTTACGTAAGACGGTTCCTAGGTTTATCTAACCTACACATTATGGAAGTTTCTTTAAATCGCTAACATCTCTAAGTGGTTAAAATTAAACATTAATATCCGAGAGCATAAAGTTTTATAAGCGGTGACAAATAAATATTTATTATGGAATAGTGATAACGAATCACGTTGGTGATTATGCAATGCCGTCTTTACATTTAAAATAAACTGCATCGGAACCACGGGCTCCGGGGAGGCGAATACTCTAGACGGAATACAAATAGTGGAAAATTTTGAATGCCGTAGTCATTGATAATAATATTCTGTTTTCTGATCATTCGATAAACATTGTTCTAATTTTGTGATTCTATTTCTTTATGTTACTAGACGTAGTGAACGGTATAACAATAATAGAAACATTATTATTAGTCGCCTTGTTTGACACTTCAGTTATCATATAAGTTTTGATTACTGCTTCGATTATATATAAGTTGTTAAATGTATTAAAGAGTTGAAGTTAGCTTCTATATATATTAGTCCGTGTATGTCTGCTAGTCGCAGTCCTGTATAGTTAATGCGTAGTTCTAGAATGTAGGTAATTAATTAATATAATTGAGATTCAATAACTGTTATAATCAGATCAAACACGTGATGTAAAATGTATCCGATAACTGTAACGAAAATGAGTTCCGCGTCGTTGTTTTCGAGCCATATGTAGTCTCAGAGGCGCCCGACTCGATTATTTATGAGACCCATGTTTAGAATTCAATTTCTGCTCGTGTAAAGCTAGGTTTTCATGAATAAAAATATATGTATTTTAAAAATCTACCTGTTAAGGAAGACAAATCGAAAATGATTTATTCAATTCGACGCGCTATCGAGGCCGATTGACTCTTGTTTATTTAAAATGTTTATTTGGGTTACCGATTTTGACAAAGTCAACGGGTCAGTTGGTAAGTATATAATTGTGTTGTCTACGGTGTTGGTGCGAGTGCAGTTGAGTCGTCATACAGTTCTGAATGCGATCATTATCCTCCGTCGACTCGTTAGCGCTCAGGTCATCGATGGAACGAATGGAGGGATGCAGATCTTTTATCCGTCGGTCGTTCGCCTCTCGGCTAATGAATCGAAGACCTGTGAGCGTATTGTCAATACGGAGCGAAATATTAAGTCTGAATGCGCTCGATCCGCACAATGCCAGATTAATTCCCATTTAAGTGTGTGAAATAAATGGTGACGAGCGGCAATTCACAGGCAATGCGGTCGACGTATTGCGAATTGCGACTTCCAAGCTCTAATGTCCCATGAATAGTCATTGCAGCCGCACTGTTACTCACTAATGACTCTCAGTACTTCTTTATTTTACTTAACCTTAATAAATCACTGCGGCGAATTCTCGTATTATTCTATTTAAAAGGATCTATTTATCTCGAGATAAAGTAGTAATATTGACGTAAGCATGTATAATAACATTTTAGCGTTGGGTATTTAGAACAGTAGACGTATTTAGCCGTTTATTTAAGTATAAAACATTGCACGAGCTAAGTGGCGCATAGGATCTCGGTGGATTTGCCGGTAAGCGCCCGGAGAGCTTGTTTGCTGGGCGCTCCATTAAAATGGGATCAGCCGTGATGCAGATTGCTTGGACGCTTTGAGACGCATGAGCTACATGTTAAGCAACCGTTTTAGATTTTTAGCCTTGCTAGTATATAATGAAGGTAGTACTGTAAGAATTTATAGGTATTATATTATATATAATATTGAAATTACAATATCATAAGTTCTTGAGATCTACAGCGTATATGTTAGCGATGCATAAATAATCAATCGCAATAGCCTTAAGGAAATATATACGTCTGATAGTCTCAATTAAAGATTTATATGACTTATGGTAGTAAAACAATTGTATTCGATTAACACTAGACAAAGATACTAGGATATGAACTATTCTATCTTCAAATGCATTTGTGTGCCTATAGGGTACCTAGGACGACCAAGGAAAAAAAAGATATATTAAAATAAATATAAGTATGGTTTGTTGAGACAAATGTGACTTGAAGCGATTTATACAAAACAACATAATAGAATTTCGTTACCTTGAAATAGATAACAGCTTTAAACTTAAGTTTTTTACCAGTTTTATTCATAACAAATATAAAACACAGGACAGCATTTGAATAAAACAGACGAACTTGCATTGCTCTGTGGCATCACGAGAAGCCGGAGGGCCACTGTTGCGTAATTGTTTTCAGCTCTTTTAATTGTTCTATCCGGGGATAGAATTTATGGCCCACGTGACCTCCAGCCACGACTCCGTTCACATTCATTTTCACCATTATTTCCGCACGAGCCATGGGAATGTATCCCAATAGCAATTTTAATCAACGATCATCCAACTCTCTTGCCAAACGGAATTAACATTTAGGATAATTGAAGGCATTGTTTTTGTTTATATCTTTGTAGTAATTGAATTTTGTAATTCGTTATGAAATTTCTTAACATTAATAGAACACTTAAATGCCAAATATTGAGCAAGGCACGTCGTATCTGACCGCTGATTTATATGTATTATTTGTTGATCCCGATAAGTCACATATGGGAGTGTCGCATGTAGGTACTATGAGATGCAATGAGATTTGAAGCGTGGGCACGCGTTCGAGAGATTTACGAGTGTATTTAAACTGGTTTTACATTAAGCTCCAACTGAGGCGATTTGATCGTAAAATCAGCCGTTATGTCTCGAGACAATATCGTAGCTGCTTACCACCCAGGCGGTCGAATGTTAAATTAACTCCAGGTTAACTGTAGGTCAGGTATGTGGTCCAATTGATTTCGCTTTTTATATTCATGATTTATATCTTTCGGTTTTAATGCAACGTGTAACAGTACCAGATTTGGATGTTTTATGCGAGTGAATTACATATTGTGAAAGAGAAATTGATGCTTCCTACGGTATTTTACTTCGACATTCAGTAACATTTAGTACTTACTGGACAGCTACTGTAGTACTAATTATTATTATATAATTGCAATATTTTTGTTGGGATAAGTGTTATATATCACTTACATAATGTACCCCGTCTCACTCGTAGTTAACGTTGTAAATTTTTAAGCATTACTTTTTAACTGTCTCTAAACTAAAATAATAATAACTTTGTATGTCCAAGCACGAGTCAAATCATAATGAAGATGTCTCACATGCTTCGTATATGTGGCTACAGCCAGAAGAAATACCTAAGACAACAAAGTAAAATCACTACGAGTTAAACGGGGAAAAAAGTGACTGTAGCAACTTTGTTCGTCACAAGATGTAATTTATCAAAGAATTACTCTATTAAAATGTTTAAATTAATTTATTATTGCGAACCTAAAATCACTATTGTAGAACTTAGTCGATTTCAGAATTATTCTTATACAGATTTATAACAATTACATTCAAAGTAAAAGTCGACTCATCCGATGAAAAAAAAGTAAGGATTTTTCAAACCAATATTATTTAATAAATTAATTAATGATAAATAACTTAATAATAAGCTTCGATACATTGCTTTAAATAGTATTTATTTTCCGGAAACAATTTGCTGGACATAATTGGAAACGTCTCGTCTTGCGTATACGCGAAGGTTGTTCTTAAAAAAAAGTTTTGGCAAACATTCTTACAATCTTTGCAATATAAAGAATTAGTTAAATCATTTATAATATTTTTCTGCGTCGTGATATATTTAAATATGTCTCGTTAAATCAAAATATATAGATGCTGGAATGAAAACCGCTGAGGTATAAAGAGAGCAATTAAACTCGCTCACGCCGACTCGATTGTGTGGACTGTGACGACCGCTCCATTGTCCGTCGAAATTAACACAAGTGATAAAAAGATAATGATTTTCAACTCACCTCTTGCATTAAAATAACAAATAAATTGTGTTAAGTTTTTAAATTAGGCCATTGACCCGATTTATGATCCAATATTTCTAAGTAACTCAACATTCTCGTTAAAATGGTTAACGTGCAACTATTACGTGAATTACCTTCAATAATATTTGATATGTCACTTGAACGAATTATTATATAAAATAAGTAGTATTTGTGATGTGACATCACAATATTCGGACGTCAAGAAACAGTCGTCGGTCAGTTGATTGAATTGATTTAAAGAGAAATGTCGAGGGGCGTCGGGTGGTATTTTTATAGCCCGTGCATGCCCAGCCCGCGCGGACACATTCTCGTCGAGACTCACTTTTTGTATCAACTTTCATTTGACACCCAAAAACTAAGGTTTGTGTCTAATTTTACTTATGTTTTATTGGGAATGATTAGAGACAAAAACATTGATACTTTAAATGTATTTTTATCTTGTTATGACATTTATTAATTACTTTTTAAATTATCTCACGGCTATAAAATGTTTAAGTTAGTTTATGTTATTTATTATGTCGTTAGTTGAAAAGTGAAATTTAATTACAACGGTTCGAGATTCATTTCTTCAACGTCGGACACTTATTTTTAGTCTGGCAAGGTAAAAGCTTCTTATTTTTTAAACATACCTTCAAGCATATCAACTAAGAAACTGCAGACTGGTTTCGTTTTTCAACCAAGATTTATACTCTGGAACTCTTAGGAAATAAAATAATCACGGCGGCGTTGATTTGCATACAATGGTAAAATAATTTTACGCGCGTTTCGCCGCGCTTAATTTTACTTTTTATTCTACTTTTCGCCTCCTATCTATGAATCAAACACTGGACGAGGGACCCTTGAGTGTTTAACAGTTTTAAGTGAATATAATTCGTTTACAACAATCGTAGGAATTGTTTTTAAATACTATCAATATTATACAAAATATGTACTTACATCCTATTGTAAATTAACATATACGATTTTTTAAATGAGTATTATCTATTGGAGGTGTTTGTCCTTGTCCCTTTAAAAAGGGTTCGTTGGGTGATATCGCGTTGCAGTAGACTGCTTGGCGAGGTCGCCGGAGTCACGGGTATCACCAGTCGTCTTGGCGCCGACATACACAGATACACGAACCACTTGCGGTGGCATTACTTATATCTTCACTACAATTGAAATGGTTTATATATATATATATATTAGATACTAACAATAACTTGCATAATTTACATTCTGAGCAAAGCTTTTTCGCAATAAATTTATCACAAAAGTGCGAACGAAGGCCGAGTAGCAACAAAAGGGCATGACTTTTCCCGCAAAAAGATGATCCTTAATCTGATTAAATCTCCATCGCGGCCGACGTCGGGCCGTGAAAGATTAATGAATATTTGTGAGAGGATTCCCCGAGCTGGGTTGGCACGTACTGTCATAATCATATTAGCTGCGGCCGGAGGTCGAGAGGACACGCAAGGAGGACACTACATCCAGCCTCACACCTCCTCACGATACCGTTAAACTAAACTACACGTTAATATATTTAGATCGTCCTACTTGCATAAACCTTGACATTTCACATGTTTCTAAAAAGACTACCGCAACCAAGGTATCGCATATTGAGAGAATAATAAACACACTCGTAAAAATATCAATTGCACTCCATAAGAAATTAAACGTGAGAATGTATTGTTTCATACAAGCGTGTATAAAAAGTATAATGCAAAATCGCGTTAACCAGAGTCTCAGTTCGTTTTCAAGCTTTAAACAAAACGCATTTCAAATAATATTAAGAGTATTTACGACCGTATATTGAAAATGTACGTTTTAATATTACAGGATTAGTTCATTTGACTGGTCATTTTTTAATGATTTATTGTTTCAATTTTTTTTTTACAAATCCACATATAAAGTACCTCTGCCTACAGTCCTGTATTGTTCGTTCTTTATTATATGGGTAAATTTTAAATTTATATTTTATAATTACGCATTTGTATTCTAAATATAAAATGAAGGTTAGATAACTTGTAAATCAATAATGTGTTTCAAATTAAATTTCTTTCTCATTAACATTTCTGTCAGAGCAGCAGTAATTAAAAATAATGACCAGAAGAGATACCTCGAATTTTGATTAAGTTATGCAGCACTACCCACGTTAATATTCCGGTCGCTGCGGAGGCAGGTAATTAATTATTTGACATTGTTTGTGGTAGCAATAAAGGCTGCATCAATGATTCAGGGCTCCGCGCGTGCAACACGCCCATTATTCGCCATAAGACATCATAAACGGAGAACCATCATCTGGTCTTATAAAAAATTCATGCTCATCTCAAATTTCGGCGCCCCTCTTAATTTCGTGAGCCTCTTCTAGGTTCGTGTAAAAACTTCGGGTGTCTTTTTATGACTTTTACTGCGGTATAATTGGGAGGGGCGAGAGCCGGCGTCCCCGAGGTAACATAAATACACCCCCCGCGCTCCACGCTTTCAACTACTCGCCTTAATCTCATGTAAGACTATAAGGTATGAAATGTTTTGGCACTATACCTTAATTTTCTTGAGAATCATCTTGGCAATGCTTCCGGTACAATAAATGAATTGAGTTAAAATAATCCAAAATAATATTAAGATATCTATTTAAAGTTCTGTAAACACTATTCAATTGTAAAACATTAATTATGAAGTTATCGTTTATACATAGTGTTATATTTTTTAATAATCTGTTCTAAATGCCTCAGAGCTTATAAAGGTAGTGTTGAGAGATATATATATACTACATAGAACGCAGCTCCGTCTTTGCCAATAACAAAGAAACCGTAGCTTTCAAGAGACAGACACCAAATGCGATTTCAATTTTAAAGGCACAAGTGATGCACGAGGCGCGTTCGTCTTCGAGTGCATGTATTTATTTGCAAATTCCGAATAGCTTTCAGCGTAGGTGCCGCTGGCTCCCACCCCTCGATCTCTTACAATATCCAGGGACGTCACTAGCTACTCCGTAATTCCACGTGGCGATTGAATACATAGACGGGAGCGCCATGATAGATGAGCGTAAATGTTTTATCCGTAATTGAGATTTCTATTACTAAAATTGATGGCGACCGATCAGTTTTTTCGTTGTTTGTTTACATAATAAGAGTGCCGACCGGCGCGGCGGTGCGCTATCGCGTTTCGGAAGCGTCAGCGGACGTCAATTTGTATATTGTCATTATAAGTTTGGTTTAGTTCATCCATCATAGTGTGACGGACGGCGAGTCCGATATCGCGCCTAATACGTATTGATTTCCCACTTAGCGTTTTTCTTGGGAACCGGCGCTCCACCCTTCCGACGTACGCTTAACGAGCTGTTTGTCCTCAACTCGCGATGAGCTTCGACACTACTCGCCTTCACTAATCCGATATAACAAGGCGTGAAAAAGAAATGATGAAACAGGAATGTCAAACATTCCAAGTCTTGCAACGAATTACGGGTTCTTCATTAGCAGTTGATTTTTTTTTTGTTAGAAATATATGTTGTATGTCAATATTAAATATTGGAGGTGTTTCAAATGAATTTATAATCACAATTTCTTTTGCTACTGCATAATAATTGAGATGAATACTTTTATTTGGCTATTGGATAAAATGAAATTTCTTATAACTCTCTTTCGTCATTTTGAAAAAGAATATAATAGTATTATATTGTAATTTTCATTATTTTATGTTTTTATTACAGTGATCATTGCGTCTAAATAGCAGTAAAAATTTGTAAACTTATAAAGATGGTGAGAAAAGCCAATATAAGAATATACTGAGAGTTGACTTTTAGTTTATATGACATAATATGAATATATTTATGCGGAGTAATAAGTTCTTAGATAGTAAACATTTATGTAAATGTTGAAGAAAAAGATTGCGTCACGAAGGTCCCCTGTGGGGGTGGAAGCGAGAACAATGGTTTCGGTTCTCACACGTGTGGAGGATTATTTGCATTCGGAAATAAAGAGAGGAATGATAAAAGAAAGGCGCGAGAGGTCCCACCGCCCCGGGGTAGGGTGGACTGGGTAGGGGGGTTCGTAGGGAGGTCGGGGGTCGGGGGGAGCTCGTTACGCGAACAATGGAGAAATAATGTACAGATTGCAGTGAGCGATGCGCCCAGCGCGACTCAGGTGTCTTAGTTGTGTGCGGACATCACGCCTCTCGTATCGATGTATGCTTTATGTACCAGAGTTTGCTGTATCTTGGAGATATTCAATTTTTGGTACCAGAAATATTGCGATATTGTAAAGGAAATTGTGCCCTACATAAAGGCTTTCACATTACCGAAACTCGAGTTTGAGCAAAATTGTAGATAGATGTCAACGAACTGATTCGGCTATTACTCGTAAGGTAATTGCGATATACTTTACAAGTTTTATATAAAGGGGTATTAAATTTTGAAATCGCTCAGTAGGTACCATCAATCATATCTCAAATTTTAGTAAACGCAAGCCTAATAGGATTTTGATATACTTGTATATTTTAAGGTATCAAATTGATATTATTTATCCTGATAGGAGGATAGGAGTCCACTTTATAAGTATATTTGAAGAAATTATTAAAAGTGTTTAAGTAAACGTAGGTACATTATAGACAATGAATATATAACCAACACTTAATAATAAAATTAGTGTCTATTTTATGGGTGTCTCTCGGGATTTTTGAGGTCAACAGACTCAACGGTCAAATAGTTTATAATATTACGTTAGTATACCAATTATTGATTGTTAAATATATACAAGCAACAAGGCCGAATTACTTCTAAACGATGCCTTCATAGGAAGCAATCACAACAATCACCCCATCCTCGCGTGACACCGAAAACGTCCTCGTTCATAAGTATAAATTAATCCATTTAGAACGACCCGCCCGTCCGACTGACGATTAACGGAAGCGTCTACTTAACTAATTTATACTCGGGTGGTTTTAACAGAATGGATAGCAGTGATTACTGATGTGGCGATCGTGTGACAATACAACCGGCGCGTACGCATCTAACGTGCTTATATACTGTACTATTATAGTGAGTTTCGTATATATTTCTTATATAAACGATATAATATTATATGCTATAGCTTATAATGTATACAATGAAAATAAGTTGTAATGTTGTTAGGCATTATCTTATAAGATAGGTACATCGGTAATCCCGCGACATTTTAATAACATTGATCAAATAGAACAAAAGTATGTGGACGGAGCACTCGACAGAGATGAAAGTTAAAAGGGTCGAGGGGATAGCGGGAGAGGGAGGGAGCGGGTTGAATGTCTTATTCCCTCCACAATTCAGAGGTATTTCGTGTTTTTCATACGCAAATATATCCTCGTTACTGTAGCACATGCGAGTCCCGATTGCATGTTAGTAACAGATGAAAAACCCTTGATACTTCATGACACAAAAACTATTCATATGATTCTATTTAATTATGAGTTTCGTTCTAATATGTTCAATTAAGGAATTTTTGGTTACTCTTCATGCTTAATAGTAATTCTTTAAACTAAGAAGCAATGTGTTCTCATTAGTCAATTAAAAACTATATAAATTGCTTACAGTTTCATCTTGATGTTTATTTAATTTGAAGAATATTTACTAATAACTTTAAAGTCAAAGTTTTTGATTTCAAATGAACATATACGAATGGCAGGTCCACGGAAAAGAAGGGGAGTGAAAGTTCCTGGATACTCTTTTAACTTATTAGGAATTTTAATTTTTTATAGTATTAGTATTTTATATATAGTATAGTATTAACTATTTAATCAGTCAAAATTTATTTGTTCTTAAATTAGAAGTTAAGTAAGCCAATGACTAGAAGAACTAATTATGCCATCACTAGACATTAAAGGATCCTAAGCAATTTAATAATGAATAATAATGGTATAATTTGAACTTAATGTCAATAGACAAAATCTTAGAAGTGGTTACAGCGATGAAAATATGCAGAATCGCTAGCAAGATATTGTAAGGGCTTTGTATCATCAACATAGTACATAATCAAATTAAATAGTTATTTGTGCTAACGATAGTCAATTAATAAATTCAGATTCATATTATAAATTATAAACTGATATGCAAATCTAAATAAGGATTGATTGAAGAGTAATCGAAAAAAACTTAAAGTTAGTTTTTTTGGTAACGACAAAAACACTAATAGATTTTTTGTATTAAAGATACCAATTCGTAATTAGTTAAATACAATTGAAATCTATTAATACTTTGTTATACAAAGAAATATCTAAATCATATAAGATTTTTTTAGGTAAATATTTTTTTCTTGAATGCCGTATTCCAGTTGCTGTGGACAGTTTACGTCCATTTGTATTTTTTAAACATTACTTAAAGCTAAATTTCTAATAAATCCTACAATTTTAAACATTTGATACCGTGCTACGTCAAAAAACTTTTCAGTGTACAGAAAGTAAATTTATTTTATACAATTATGTAACTGTTGTATTAAATATTTGCTTAATATTTTTATTAGGAGACAATGATAATAAAGTAATTTGGTAAATTTATATAACAGAGTAATTTTTATAACAGCATATTTAAAAAACAAAACAAGAAATCATAGTTATAATATCTTGACAAAAAGGTGTTTGATAACTTCAATATTTACTTGGAATTACTTGAAACACAAAATAATAATGTTTACAATGTGTTTGTGGATTTCATTGATTATTTTGTCAAATGTACTCACGGGAAGTTAGAATTTATATATATATTCCTATTATGAGCTTTTTTAAATATTCCTATTATGTAGTAATTTAAGTAAAACTCATTGAAAATATCTTCTTTTATTTTGTATTTTCATTTTAAGATGTGTCTTTAATATTAAAACATTTTATTTATAATATATTTTTTACATTTATTACATATTTTTTCAGTTACTTTCGGTTAGAGATTAACTTTCACACAACTTATACTTTTTTCTAATATTTGTAAATATGAGTTTTTAGAAAATTTATTGTGTACTAGGTTTAAATATTTATATTTAAATATTTTACATACCTCATTTTGGTCAAATTCCTGCAAATGTCTATCATTCCTTTGTTTTTCATACAAAGCCCGAGCAAGTGCACTTCTTGGCCGATACAATCCATTTAATCCTGAATTATTTGCCATCTCTTCATTATCACTTGTCAAAATAGTTGATAATTTGTTGTTTACATCTGTTTTTCCATTGTTTGCACAGATGCACTGATTATCCTTAGTGTAAAAAGGTTTTACATAAGACTTTTGGCTAGCATATATTGAATTTTGTAAAAGTACATCGTATATCAGAATGTAATAGATACTTATACGGAAATATATTGACATTGACCAAGATGGTACTAAAATACAATATTTTAAGGTGTCTTACTATTTTAAGTATAACCTCAACATAACTCCCTTGTTACAGAAATTCCCATAAAACTTTATAACAACATACATTTAGTGATAGAAACGCTTTAAATCAAATTGTATTTTGCATTACTTATGTTTTATTTAAGAAATTGTAAAAAATATACACCAAAATGTTCTGAACTGTCACTTGTCAATGTCCATGGGTGTCAAAAGTCAAAAATATATATCGGAAATGTCAGTGGACTCCTTTTTGTACGTTCCATTTTATGAAGAACTTGAGAATAGAATTAGTTTAACATTAATTAATATAACTTTAACTAGGTTTTCATACCATCACGTTATTTAGATTTTATCTGTTTAAATAATTAAAATATGATGAAATATATATAAAGAAATATGTATATATGTTGTATGAATATTTTAAAATATATGTAATTTTATATATTTGAAAGAAAGAAAGAAAGAGAATGAACGCCAAAAGAGCAAGGTACTTCGAGCGGTTCTTCATATTTAATAGAGAGAAAGAAAGAGGAAAAGCAAGTGTTTCAGCAATATTGGGAAATATTGTTTCTCTGTTGGTTCGGAAACATAAAATAAATGTATGATTAGCCAATTAGGAAGAAATTAAAACAGACGAATGCAAACAGTCTATGTTAGGACCACATATAAATTTTGCTAAGACAAGGAAATTAACAGCAAAGTAAAAATTACTCGACTTAAACTGAATTTTTAACTGTGTATAAAGAAACTTATGTATTTTTAAGAAGAATAAGAGAGTAAAACATAGAGTTTGGTACTCTATTAACTCTGACTATATGGATAATGCCGATATATATATGATGTAAATATAATTTAGTTGTGAAAGTTATAAATTAATAAATTTATGTCATTTTATGGCCCTTGATTGCGTGCTTTAAATGTTGAAATTATGTGTAACTGAGATTTAAGCATTATAATTAATATTATATTAAGAAATTACCTTGCTTTGCTTTGATTCAACCGTCGCTCTCGTAACTATTTCTCGCAAAACGGTATTCATCATTTTCCTTTCACAATGTTCACCGTTGTCAATAAGTAGTTATTATTTGGTAAAACGTTTAACTGTATTAGTACTTAGCTGATAAAGTAAAAGCACAAACACAAATCAGATATTTAACTACTAACCACTTCCTGGTATGCATTGTTCGGTGAAAGGTTACATTGTATATTTTAGGTGACTTCGATCAAATCTAAATTCTAGTACGGCCTTGGCAATGACCGACCGTTCACTGTCGATGACGTTGGACACTTTAGTTTTGAAATTTTATAGACGTTACAAAACAGATGACATCGTCAAATGAATTAAATTGTTTTATATTGTGGAACGATTATTAGTAAGATACTAATTAAATTATTAGTATAGTAAGTAGTAAGAAATCATTTTCATTTGAAAGCGTTATGAGCTCATCGATGTTACAAAACGACTACTGTGTGTCTGTTCGTCTTATATATATAAAACTATTGGTTTAATATGTTAATGTGTATATATAATGAGTGAATAATGCATGAGATCACGCCATTAGTATGAGATTAAAAAAATAATAATTAATATTCATCTCAGCAACGAACAAGGAAAAAGTAATAAGAAATAAGTATTGGGTCTGCATAAATATATTACCAACACTCAAATTATAATGTAAATATTTATGAATCAGAATTACTTAAAAGTAAATAATACTTACCATTTCCCTAATCTCCGGTACTTTTAACTGATGAAAACTGGCCATAGTTACTATTTACTATATGCTATATGTAGTTTACTATATGGTGTATGAAGTTTACTATATTCACATGAGAACTGTGAAGTGAGTTACAGGTTACGTATGAGAATGCCTTAATCATTTGCTTGATATTATGAACGAAGATAACACGTGTCGGTGATAAAAACACTAACGGTAGTGATAAGAAGTTTAAAGAGATTATATACTTATTTTTTGTGAAAATAAATGTTGGTTCTGAATAACGATTGTATTATATATAAAATTAATTTTATATAAAATATTGAATATATAACAAATTGTTTATTATTTGCTATTGCAATTATGATCATAATAAAATATAAAAATGTGGAATGTCCATAAAATTGGTATCTAAATTATATTTAGATTGTTTATCATTTTTGGATTAGAATATAATAAAATTATATATAGTTTATATAATATTATAAAGTAAATAGTATTTCTTGACTATAAAATACATACTTTTAAGTAATAGATATGTTTGTCTAATAATAGAGCATTATACAAAATCACAATACGATATTTTTGATCAACTTTACTTTTTAGAGTAAAAAAATTGTTTTCTAAGGAAACATAGTGTCTCTATTTGGTTTATAGAGACATCAGAAAACAGAACTGGAAAAATAATTTTGGTGACTAATAATAAGTTTGGTGGGAGTCAGAAAAAAACATTTATATTTTACAGTAAAGAGGTCAAATCTTTTATTGAAACCTATAATTACAAATTTATTTAAACTGCTGACTCAGTCTTTTAGCTTATTTTGCTTTTTCCTACTACTGTTAGTCGGATTTGACTTGATTTGAAATATATTTTTCAATATAACAGTCCTTTTTATCACAAAAAGAAATTGCCGCAGTTTTGCAGGTTTTGACACAACAACCGACACTAAGCCATCATTTAAAGGTTATATAACCTTATAACTCTTAACCAGTGAATAATAGAAAGTCTAATTGAAAAAGTATATTAAGAGCCATTTACAAAATATGTCAATCGTCAATAATCCGTCGAAGTCACATCCAACACCCAGTTTAGATTAAAATACATTTTGATGTTATATTTTACAATCGCGACTTTTACAATCCGTTTGGAATAGGTAGAAGTAATTTTGTATATTAACTTTCTAATCTTATAACTTTTTGTTTTGTTAATCAATAATTCAAATACCAATTTAATAAACAGTTTAAAACCCCTGATGAACTGCTTAAAAACGGATTAGCCGTTATCTTTCAGTCTGTCAGGAAAGATTTTCATATATAAACTGAGCCGCATCATAGGATAGACATTATCCTATAAATAGAGTGATTTAATAAAGGGTACTAGTCCATTTGGACAACTCTGCAGCTGATATCGTAATTATAATTAGATAATTAAAAATTATACAATATAAACAATAACTAATTCAGTGTAAGTTCAATATGGTCGTATTATCACGCGATCGCCTGAAGCGATGCTCTTGACGCACTCGGACCTGCGCCGGCGCACGCGGGACATTTAAAATAATTACAAGCCATCGGAGAAACGTAACAGCTAGTGTTTTGAGACCATTACTTATTTTTTAATTCAAAAAAGCTTTTTTTAAAGCGGACACTTACTGTTTTAGCGTTGTGATATATATATATATATATTTAAGTTATTTAGAACGGACTTTAAATTAACAAACAATTAATGTATACGGGGCCAAAGGTCATGACGAACTGATAGTTTATACACACTATAATTATTTTAGAAGGTCGTCTCAAAGAATGGATAAATAACAGTTAAATCCTCCCAGCGCTGTAAAGCGCTGTAATGAATGATATCTTTGATGTTCAATAAGGTGTCAAAATAAAAGCAAGTGGTCAGTTTAATTTAAATCCGTGCTCATAGTTTTTGCACCCCCAACCGCATTCTCACAGCGGCGAGACGATGCACTTCACTTCTGATTGGATCATTACCGAGTTCATCATACCCCAAGCGATCCGCGGGCGGAGAGAGAGAGAGCCTTACCTGACTCCAACGAGGAAGAGCTGCACGCACGGCCACATTGCTAAGGAATTATTTCATATCATGATTATTGGAACTTTATTGCACTCCGTAACTAACAATTGACATTAGGAAATGCAATTTCATATTGATTTCGTAATCTCGGCCGTCGTTTATTTTTATCAATGCAGCAAATCTTTCTATGATTTGCGGCTAACCATCCTCGGTCATGTTTGTTGTTTTGTCGGTGTACGTTAAAAGAAAATGTCATTAAAGGCTCGATAGGGGATTGAACCGGTTTAATTTTCACGTAGCAGCAGGAAATCGGTTCAACCGTCACAGAGGGTGGGAAGAAACCGAGAAATTATCTTTACGAAGTATTAACCGCTAAACAGCCAATTACACGTCGGATTGGGGTATTGAGTGATCAAAAATAATAATTTTTCACACCGGCCGGAAGGTGTCGCGATCACGTACGACGCCGCAATGCTCTGGATGCTCTCCGATTTCGGCACGAATACAGTCATCACGTTTCTAATAAAAATCCCTCAGTCGGACATCTGTTGTATCGTAACCGCATTTACTGCCGTTAATGTTATTTTCCTTCGTTAATTTAAATTGGCTAAGGCTACGACCATAACTTCGCCTGTTATCATCAAAATATATTTCCGTGCGTATCATTTTCAACAAATACATCTTGTGGCACTTAACAGTGTCATTATCATTAATTATTACGTGAGGCGTATTGAAATATTGCTTTGAAAACTATTATACATACAATATTACAATCGTAAAAGCATAAACGTCGGTTTTTCTACGGGTACTTACTAGAGCAACACAAACCATTAGTGATTACTATTGAGATGGATCTGAATTAAATATAATTCGGATAATCGTAGGCCGGGATGCAATAAAACAAAGACCGAGTGCGGCCGATGCGAAGGATTTCAATTTTGAACGTGATGAGGCGAGTTTTCATTTACGTTGTGCCTGCCTATGTTCGATTAACTTCATTTGTATTACAGACCATTACACATTATAAGTGTTCATGACTTATAGAGATTGAATACAATGTCAATTAAAATATTGATGAGAAACTTTATAATTTATATTAAATGAAGAATTAAACATAACATTACCAGTCTGAGTCCGAGTGTAAGCTCGATAAAAGCCTTGCTATACAAGTTGCTTTTAAAAGACTAGCAAAAAAGCCTGAATATTTTCATTAGATTATTCTGTAATTAAAAATTATGTTTAAAAAACTATAAAAATAATTAATATAAAAAAAACAATTATTATATAAAACAAAAAATGATTTGTTTTGTATTAAAAAAGTGAACTTAGTTACATTAAAGTTCACTAAAAAACTAATTAAAAATTTAAAAATGTATATAAAATATTTCATAACGTATTACAATGATTCAGATACAAAAAATCTTAAACACATAAATCGAGATTAACATGAAGTGTAATCTGAACCCATAATTTCTCCCGTCATTAAGATTACCAAAACAAATTGCGGCATTCCTCACGCGTCACCTTCCAGCCTTAATTAAAGACACTAATAATTACCGAGCAGTGCTTAAAATGCAAATGTTGTCGCCCGCAGAGTCTTCAAGTTGTAATGTATGCGAATTGACTACAGATAAGGGTACGATTTACTCACCGCGTGTCTCGGCTCGGGCCGTTCGTTGACCGTTGCCGTACTTTTTAGGGTGTCCCAAACTTGTTTGTTGAGGTGATAATGTGTAATTTAAAAACACATATTTATTTAATTATACAATTATGTATTGTTTTTTATTGTATTATTAACGAAAATTTCAAAATTGTATAATTATTTATCTCTCTTAAGGCTTTAATTGTTGTGTTTCGAAAACATTATAATTATTTCGAGGTGTTTGTGATCATAAGAAGAATATATACATAAGAATATATAGAACGAATAATACTAACTAATAAAATAAATATATATAATATTTTAGTGTTGTACAGATTAGCGTGTTTGAAGCTGAAGGAAGTCAGTTTCAAATCAAATTAATTAAAAAAAAATGAAAAAAAATTCGAAGTAATTTTGCACCAATTTTATGATTGAAAACGCAACTGCAATTCGGTTGGCACGTTACTGTGACTTAATAATGGGAAATTCGTCATTTGGGCGCCATTATTTCTACAGCGATCAGTGTTCCATTTTGACAGTTAAATGTCATGTTGAAAGTGTCAAATTGGTTTATTTTGTTTCAGTTTATGTTATTTTCAGATTGTGATATTTTCAGTTTTTCGTTTAAATATTTTGACAGTGACTCATCATAGTCAGGTTGTTTTCCTAATTTTAAAAGGTAACCTAAATTTCAAATGTATGATAGACTGCGTTTTTTATATTCTTTCTCAAAATACATTTTCCGAGTCGATTTTTAACAAGCCCTAATACGATTCATAACTCAAAAAAGTCCAAAACACAATTGAGGGAATCCCTCTTTTTGTATTTTTGTCTGCGTCCTTTTCCGCAAGCCAAAAATATACGAAAAGGCCAGATACAACAAAAGCTAACAAATCCTGTTTGTCCTGTGGGAAGCGTCTGTGATTTAATACAAATTATTATTAGACGACATAAATAACGTTGTACGAAGGCAAGGCCGGCAGAAGCTTCTTAATAAGTAATAAAGGGGTCATCGTTCATAGCGTGTGGGGAGGAATTAACCCGTATGTCCATATGGTGTTATTATTGCCAAGGGCAGTATGACCAAGTATGTCCAACAAACAACACAAAGGAATCCTATTTTTATACCACTACATCAATGTTTATTTCGTGTACGTATAAGATAAAAATGTTTACAAATCTATAATGTATTGCTGTTGCTCAAGTGCTCTTGGTGCTATCAATTATTATTATTATAAGTAATTCTATTAAACGGATATAATTATACTGTGAAATAATGCTACATCCTTTATATAATAAATAATGAACATTATTATTAGAGGTGCGTAACTGGTAGTTCTTTACGATAGCCCTCAATTCATTGATCGCTTTATTAGCGAGGTGCGTGAGAGGCATGCAGGGGCAGGTTAGGGACGTTGCTCAATTGATTTGTTGCAACCCTTTAGCGATCTTATCCGAGGGCATTAATTGGATTTGTATTGGAGTTGTTGATATTTGATACCTTTGTTGACCCAGTTGACTCCGTCTTAGCAATTCGGTGGAACGACCGTATATGATTTATTCTTTATTCAATGTATTATTATATTATGTATATTATATAAGTATTGATATGACGGCAATTAAGAAGTCATACATTTGTTATTAGTTCTATAACGTAGTTTTAGAAGCATAATTATTTATAGATAGTAATAATTATAAGATATAAAAAAGAATGAGAAATTTCAAAATGAAAATGTTAACTTAATTAATTCAGGAGTAACAACAGACAGAAAAATAAAAATGTATTCAATAAGGCTTTAGCCATCTTAAAGCTAACCTATACATCTATTTAGCTCGAGTGCGCCGCCTCTGAAATAATTTTGATAGCATTTATTTGAAAGGGTTAGTTACCACAGCGCGCTGCAAAGCGATGCTCGCACAAAGCCTCCCGTAGCCTCCCTCGGCGTACTAATCGGCAGAGTGCCGATGTTCTAAATATCGCTTTACGCATATTTATCGAACCATAAATAAAACTCCATGAAAAATATAAATGCTCCTTTTTTTCTATCGTTTTCCGAGTATCGCTTTTTTTCATAGAGTCAAAAGCTTGAACAGACCACTTTCGCATTATGGAATTGCCAAAACTCCATTTGAGGTTTATTTTTAAAAGGCTTACGTACCGGAAAAGTTATACGATATTGAGCTCTACAGTGCTATGAAAAGATGTTTTTTTTGCATTCGGATTATGTAGGTAGGTCTTTTCAACGTCGTATGTCGGCAGTGAGCGTAGAAATGAGATATTTTGGCAGTATTACGCAAATTGGATAGCTTTCAACACTCAACGGAGTAGGTTCCGAACTTTCGCGGGCAAAATTGAATTAAAAATATCATAAGATGTAAATATGTATGGAGATCGTAATGATGTTGCTTTTGCAGTGAATTCGTGGTTGGTTCGTTTTATATCAAATGCTACCGCAATGCCTAATGATTTCAGTTCCTGATACATATAACGAAAAGACAACATTGAAGGTGTATTTACATTTAATAAATGAAGTCTAAATAGTTGTAAGTACCAAACTGTACAATTGCTTCTAATTGACCGGAATAACATGCGAATTGTCTATCAATTATCAATCTTACTAATAATGACGTTACCAATTGACAATCAGGCCAAATCTATTTTGACAACCGAATTGTTGTTATATTATTGTTCCAATCATCAACTACGCATACGTTAAGGTTCTTCAATTTATATCACATTTGTCGATTAATAAATAAATGTCAGTGTAATCTGTTCCTAGGTACGTGATATAAAACATCTCAGACCTCCTTAGTGAAAGACACATTGTTTAAATTAAGGTTTTAAAAAAAATTATAACTATTAATATTAATATTCAAATCTCTTTGAAGGACTAGTCCTTTCACATGTGATCGAAAAAATTTAAGAGACAAATGCCAACGAAAGATTTTAAACATTGTTTAAAATAAAAAAAGTGTTAATTGTGCTATGAAAAACTTACATCAATTTTTTTTTAAATAATTATTCATTAAAATAATTTAGAAAAAAAACACATTTTTTATATTATTACAATAAAAACATGCCATTAAATAATTACACTTTTTCAAATTTATTAATTTCTTTGTACCCAATAAGCATTGATTAAGAAAAGAAACAAAACATTGTGGGCAAGGATTAAATTACAGAGTCCCTCTCGGACCACTCGAGGATTTCATAAATATCTCTTAACGTGTTTAACCCCAAATCTCTGTAAATTATTATTGGAAGTTAACATTATTAAAATAATGAAAATGATAGCTCCGGGCCGCCATGCGTGCCTGGTTGCGAACATAAAAACCACTTGGGGCGATTAAAAATAAACAATAATTGGGGCGGCCATTCACGCATGTAGGCTCATTAAAACAATTAAATCTTGATTGAACAGAAATTATAGCTGTCGATTCTTAAACATAATGCGATGGAGCGATGGAGCGCTCCACGGAATCTGCCCCGAAAAAGATTAACCCGCATTTTAATAAGAAACAATTATTTACGTATGTGTTTCTTCATCCCACGGTCAAGTGGTCAAGTGGTCAAGTGGTCCGCTTCGTCTTAGTCTGTGTAATTATCAAAAATTACAGACGACCGATTTTTTTCGATGGTAATTTAGTTTTTGTGACGTCACCTAATCATTAATAATAACTGACTCGTCCGTTTTTTTAAATCGTAACAAGGTGATCTTTGGGGTTTAAAAAAATAAAAGCTTTATTTTATTAATTGTAAAATATTAAATAATATATTAGAAATATAGCCAATTACAATATAATTTAATACCAATTCCTTATCAAAGACACACCACATTTATATCCATGACTATAATATTGGTAAGTGATATTTAGTTTTATTCGCTATTAACTTCTTAACTTTTATTCGCTATTAACTTCTTAACTAGAATAATTTCATTGAATAAGATCCTAAAAATACATGACAACAACACAGTTATCGATTATAAATCACAAATCTGTACAATCATAAGATTGAGATAAGAAAGGATATATATTATTACATCAATAAAACTCTTTGTAAAATACCACTCAAGATGAAGGTTTCAATGGTTATTGATTTTATACTCATTAGAAAGACCATCCACAAGACAGATTAAACCTATTGTTACTGGTACCACCATCCAATAATGGACCGGCTTCTGGGTTATAACTGGTGATGACCTTGTCGTCTTTTGTATAAAGGAATAACTCAAAAAGTATTGAATGCGGAAGACTTGTATCTAGCCTGTGTTAAGGCTTAGAAACTGGTGGTTCAAGTTCTTGATAAATAAATAAGAGTTACGTAAGCACTGATGATCACTGTTGTAATAGCATCAAAACAAAATAGACTGGCCCATCAGTAGAGATAAAATTCAAAGAACATGGTGTCATGAATATGGATTATTTTATTCTAATTCATAATTACGTTAATAAAAATAATAAATTAATAAAAAGAATTTAATTTGAAAATAAAACAACATTAAGATCTCAATTTTAGAAGTGATGAATCAGATCATTTCTTTTAAAGAATAACTTCGGATCAATATAAAAGTATAACGAATTATTATTGCTTGAATTATCTTTTTTTCCTTTTTATACGAGTGCTTTCTGTCATAAAGTACTCTTACTTTAATAATTTGAATTTTATTTCTAAAAGGATATTTAATTATCTTAAACAATATTGAGCTAAGATTTTGTTTGTTACCATAACCAATTTAAATAATTTGTTGTTGAAACCATAAGAGAAATAAATATCTATCTATATATTATAATAATATATAATAATATTATAAAATATAAAGAATAAAATCCCTCACAGTGTCATAATAAAAAAATTTACTTGAAAATACTGTTTTTTAATAATATATTAGACAATACTCTTTCTGAGTAAAGCATTTTGGATTCCAAATATTTCTTTTGGGAGGACAAAATTAATTAATTAAAATACAATAATATAATTAATTGTAAAATAAAATTTATAATAATTATTAAGATATATAATTAACTTTAAATTAACCAAAGTTTTATTTTGTTTTTATTTACCACAAAATATATATAACAAATTATAATTAATCTGAATTGTTGTTTAAAGGGTAAGTAAGTTCTTGAGTTACGGTATTGTAAGTTACAAGTTAATGCAGCCGCGGGCGAGAATTAACTTTGCATCGCGCTTTGTATTATACTTCATTATCTTAGCAATTTTTGCATTGTTATAATGTTGCGGTAAACCAATATATATTAGAACTTATGTGAATATTCCCAATATTGGACCTAATAATAAACAAATGTTTTTTATGTACGAACCATTTTAAAATTGGTATCACCATTTGGACCCTGGACCCAATAATTAGTCTGTCTTTATCTTACACTAATCATCAAATATGTAATAATATATTGAATTTACAATCAAAAACATTTTTGTTAATATGTTATATAATAATCGTGATCGGAAGAGCTTTTGCAATTTATTAGAATTTAAACAAGAAATTAGTGTTTTTATTGGAAAAATACATATTTAATTTATTTGTTTTGGAGTATAATAAATTATCCAGTTTCTAGAGTATTCTGTGTATCCAACTTATCTTTTTAAAACAAAACAACAACGTTTTATCGTCGTGTTAGATTATAATTATTATCTAATGATCGTGTTATTGTAATTACATAAAAAATAAAATAAAGACAAACAAGAACACAATTTTATCCCATTTAACAACTTACCGATCGTACATTAGAACAAAATTGGTAATTTTACTAAAAGCGGCCACACAATTGTACTAGTGACGCCGCAGATATAAATAAGAGTTGCCTCCATTAGAGTAGAGTTAATCTCGATGACGGAACACATTACGGTCGCGGTAATGAGCGGAGCGTGAACTACGGACAATTTACAAACTCCTAAAGGCATTTGGAAGTAAGGATAGGAACCGATTTCGTTGGCCCTCGCCTAGGTAAGGTAATAGCGAAACAACACGCTGCTATTGTGACGGATATTCGAAGCTTTTCATTGTCTTGTATCGATATTGTCATATCTGGAAATAATCTTTTGCGGGTTAATATTTCATTTTATCTAACACAATTAAGTATTTATATGTTATTATAAATTGATTTGTTGCTACAGCGCTTGAGAGATATTGATAGCTAACATATTCACATAAATACCAAAGATAATGTGTTTTAGTCTCGCGGTTTACAAATTAGTATTCCGTGTTTATCATAAAATATTTGCATACCTATATTGATCATTATAATATATATATATATATATATATATAATTAATCCAATAATTAATTAATACCTGGGATAATACTGTTATGTTTTTCGGTTTAATCTTGTTTAATATTTATGGCTTTTGAAATTTGCTTGAATGGTTTTATGCACATTGTTTTGAAACAAGATAATGTTAACCGCAACCTGAGGCTATGATTAGTGATTTTATAACGCTATTTTGTTCTAGAGTGGTTGCGATGCAATGGTAATAAATACGATGCACTGACACCTCAATTTCAAAATCTTTATGTCTTTAAACTTTGCCGTGACCGCAATGATAGAAAATTAGCGACGTCCAAGAGAGTCGGGGTGAAGTATGGGTGGCCGGCGGCGGTGGTACCGTATTATGAACACTGGATCATACAATATATTTGCATAATTATACCCACAACACATGTTGTATATTCGACCGCCAGCTCAATTAACCCCACAAAATTTAACCAAAACTGCGCATCGATTAACCCGAATAATTATCTCAACCTTTGCATCCTTAGTTATAATATTAGTATAATTTATCCCATTACAGGAGGTTCTAAGCGGTGACTAGCGCAACGATTGATAATAATCGTTCGCGAAGTATAATGGCGTACACCCACGGGTAATTATTGTTGTGGAGTCGTGAGTTCGTGAGCCGGTGGAATGCATCCTTCGGGGGTTGCTCTGTAAACCAACACGGCTCAGGTCGGTCCCGCAAATAACTGATCGCTTTCCCGTGCTAATGATAGTGGACTCGACTGACTTACTTGATGCCGATGATATAATTACAAATATTTATTAGTTTGTTATGAATTGGTGATAGCAGTGAGTTTATAGCTATCTCAACTTCTGGATATCGTGGTTTAAAACTCTAATTACAACATGTAAATGAAATGACTTGCGTTCGAAGAAAGGCAATAAAAGAGTGCTGTCGAAGTAACAATGAAGTCATTCCTTTGTCTGCCACTAGATCACCCCGCCTCGGGGCACATCGGAGAATGCAAACACGTTGAGGTTGCATTGACGTTTGGTCACGGGGCATCGCAGTACCTCTCGCAACGTTAATGGACCATAGTGGCCGACGGCTCCGTTATCCCTTGTAGCTAATGATTGGCCGGCATTAAGTCCCGACCGTTCCGTGCGATTATTGGATCTAACAGATAATTTTATATCGTATTGTCCCGAAGCGTAAAATTATCTATTATTATGACTTGAAAGATACAAGTCTTTCGATCTCTCGTCCTTTTGAAGGTCTAGATGAAATAATTAGACACAAAGATATCCTTAATAACTTTTTAACTATAAAGGTAGTGATATCCGTAACTTAGATGCTAAAACTTTTTTTACCAAGTTAATAGGATTATAATTTTTATATTTTTACTCTACCCGTTTATAATTACAAAAAAAATAATCAATTTAACTCTTGGTATTCTTATAGACGTAATATTAATATAAAATTAGGAAAGTGTGTTGCATTGGATTGACAGAGATGATTTTGTGTACTTTAGAATTTGGTTGACGATCAAATCTAATAATCGATAATCGAAGATCGAAGATCGGGATAAAAATATAAACATCTCTTGGAATTAATTTTCGTCGTTTTTAATAATTACTTTCTGATTCTTTAATCATGTCATCTTTAATATGTTTACAGCTGGATCTAATAGCAGGAGCAACGTAAGAAAGTATTTATACCTTTTTAACACTAAACCTACCGACAATTCTTATATACCTGTTCCTATCGCACGCGTTCAAATTGACCGGTAACTAAAAGTTATTTTATTATACAACACAGGTAATAATGGAAATAATTAAAAGTAAAGAGTGAAGAAAATATTATATGCATATTCTAAGAATTGTCATGTAGTTTGGTAACGATATTATAACGTTTAATAATGTGTAATTTTTACAAAAGTTTAAGAACGGTCAATTTGGTAGGTTTAGTGTTAAACATTTTAAATATGTATAATATTATATATATAATCTCCTATTGCTATAACAGGATTATGAATAGAATAATCTTTATAAACAGCCGTAAGGCCGAGTTCACACCTTTAGCGCACGAAGTTCTTCACTTTGTAATGAGCTCTCTAAATCAAACAATAGCATTAAAGTGTCAATGCAAACTCGATAACACCTAGCCTTCTTTTGCGAAATTATAGCAATAAATCTGTTCGGATTGTTTGTTTGGTGGCGGTTCGTTTGTGTATTGTTTGAGGACATTTTTACGTAATGCTAAAATGCTAATGCACGACGTACCAACGTAAGTCCTCGTTGCTATATATATATATATATATATATATAGATTTGTTCATAAACAATTGGTACATTATCACTGATTTTGTCATACTATAACCTTATATGTGAACCGAACCTTACTTTATTCATACGTTTATAATGTGATTTTTTCATATTTCTATTCGTCTGTTTTTTAATTAGTTTTATATGCATTAAATATAAAACGCGTTTTATTATGAAAACAAGTGATCAAGATCAGAAACAAAACGTAACAGTGAATGGAGACGCTGTAAGGGTTGATAAACAAGGGGTCGGGATAAACACGGCCTCAATTTGTACAACTACAAAAATGCACAACCCCTTCTGGGGGTCAATTTCGAAAACGCACTGCATTCAAATTTGCTCCTTATGTCCTTACATTTAAATACAAATTCATATAATAAATATTCGTTCAGAATCCGATAAATATAAGATTACATTAGAAAACCCAATTAGAAGCCGTATTAAGACATAAAAATGAGATTATAGTTATATAAAATTATGAACATTAATTTTGCGAATATTCTTAAAGTAAAATTATCTTTGAAATGTATTTTAGATGATCTAATTCTTATATATATAAGAATTAGATATACGAAGGGTTCGTTTATTTAAAGGTTACTTTATTTTATTATATCTAAATAAAAAACCGGTAGGTACATCATTAAACAACAATATTTAGATTCATATTAAGCCTAAAATATTTAAATTTGTAGCTACTTTGTATGTAAAGTGTAATCCTTATTAAGAATAGTCTAAACAAACGGCGGCTCTCATTAATCACTCCAACTTTGTCTATTCAGACTCCACCTGACTCGGATATTTTCTTTTAACTTTTAAGCTTTGTTCAAAACTTTTGATGGACTTTGAGTTTTAAGTAACTTGAATAGTAATATATCTTGCAGTAGACGGGATTGTGTTATCGTACTTTTATAAACTTGGCTCTGATAATAGGAAGATTTCATTTTTACCTGGCTACTGTTGAGTTGCAAGGGAGGTCTTATTTAATTTTCTTTATATATGATGTGCATCAAATATCTATTTACACACAGCAGCTTATTATTTATTAACCAGATGTTTTCCTTATTTTTAGATATTGTAGAATTGATTTCGATGAAGCCTCATTAATAAACATTTAGGTGTACGCTATGAAAGATACCATTACTAGGAATTAGTTCCACCTTATTGCCGACTTGAGAATTTTTATCACAGCTAAAGCAATCAGAGCGCCAATAATTTCCCTCATAATGACTCGGCGGTCGTAAAATTTGAGCATTGCGCCAAAATGGTGGCACATTAAAATTCTCTCCCCATCGTTATATAGGGAGTTATCGGTTCGATGCGCGGTTTGGGACTTTCTGCATTAGACTGGGACTACATGCGCCGTTAGTCGCCAACAACATTAGTGACAATAAAAAGTATATATATATAAAAATTGTGCCGTCTGAATGATTGACTAAGAAATAACAAAAATAATCCTGGATTGGATTGGATAATATGCCTATATCAGAGGTGTGTTTGTGATGTTATGTGTGGGAAGAAAAATAAATTCTTACACCCGCCTTATCCCATCACTTTTCTTTTTTAACGTGCGTAAAGGACTTGGCGTGAATGTATGAAGGGTTGTACCCCCTCCCTCATATGTTCTTATCGAGACGCTGATTATCATATTAGGTACTTTTAGATACCTCTGGAACTGGCTTATATTGTTATTATATATAAAAACTTTTAAATATCTTTAATAGTTCATTCTGTTTCGAATGGTTAATTTTATTCCTTTGTAAATATTTTCTTATTTTGTATTCTTTATTATTGCAGATATAAAGTAACATAATTTTACAAATATCCAAAGTTTTCTTTTCTCGATATGTATTCGGATGCTGCATTGGAAATAAACAACAATACCACGTCCACACTTCCGTAAATCTTCTCTGCGAGTATGTCTCATGTATGTAAAATAATGCCTCTATCCTAAACCCTGGGGGATGGGGCACCCCCGACTTATTCCGATATAATCAATAACTTAGTAAGATCCCCTTTGCATCCGGCCGTGCGACAGTTCCTTCAATCGAAAGGGTGAATGGCAAACGAGCGACAAACGGACGACAAATGTGTCTTTATTCATGTATCTCTGCAGTTTGGGAATAAGACAGCAGGCTATTATAACAAAAAAGCTCTAAAGAAAATAGAAACGATCTTGAAAAAAATATGAATCTAATGTTTTTTGGTTTTTTTCACATATTACGATAGAATATTTTGTCTGAAGTGTGAGAAGTTGGGTAAATTTTTACTTTTTGTTCAAACATCTCCTGATTAGAGAGCGTTTGAAAGAGTTTTGATGTTGACGTTTTTTAACGAATGGATAATTTTACACTCGATTGTAATTTTATCTTCTTTGAAGTACGTTTTCGTAGTCAAAAGTAATGCTATGCAAATATTAGTGCTTTAAATTAAAGATCGACCCACTTTAAGGGTCAATCAATGTTGATTTTACCTTAAAACAATAAAAAAATACAGATTTTATATGATATAGTTGATGAAAAGTTTAGGCAATAGAAATAAAGCAGTTTTTTTTAAATATTTACTTTCGAAATTATAACAAAGGCAGGACAATTGACATAACTTTTTTATTTATTGTTTAATTTAAATAAGATAGTAAAATATTTTAATTGAAACTTACAGCAATAATTCTGTGAAAGCGTTTGCATTTGTACACACATAAACCAACAAATAGACAAAAATTCTAAATATCAATTTTACTAAATATCTTCCATGCATGTAGGTACAGACGGCGATCAGTAACAGATTTATTATATACTATAGATTTATATTTTAGTCGAACTCATTTTTAGTTATATTTTATTATGTGTCCAGGAAGAAAAAATATCCTTTTTTACTTATAGAACTTTTATCTTCTTTCTTACTATTAACAACCTGTGGTCCGGCAGTCCTACTTATTATATCAGTATTTTGACGGACAAAAAATCATTTATATATTTCAAAAATATGACCAAATTTTCTAGAATGGTATCAAATTATTGTTAATTTTATTCTCCCTACAAAAAACGCTGTTGGTTTTCAACAAAATGACTAAGAAATTAGAATCATATCTTTGAGATTATAATTTTACTAGCATTTTACCTTTCGCCAGTTATTCTATAATAACAAACAAGACCACTCTTCTTGAATATCTTTTAAAAAGAATCCTTTGTCTGAGTAGAGGTAATTAAAATAAAAAAATATACTGCCTGTATCATGATAACAAATTTAGGCATTTTCTTGATGAAAAATCTTATCAAAATATATTTATTTAACACAAACAAAAAATTGTTTTATTAATAATATTAGTTAGAGTTCTCTTCGATTTGGTATTTATTTTGAGATACGTTGGGTGAGATTTAATTGGGACTTTTAAATCTGTTTATATCAGACTGTCTGAAGTTTATACATTTATTATATTGTTTGTAGGATTTCATTTAAATTAATGTATAGAAAATACATAACAGCTAACATTGTTGAAAGTTCTCTTCTATTATATTTTTAAATTTGATTGATTGGATTGGATTGAAGATTGCTAATCTATGTTTAAAATAACCAATGGTTAATAGTTAACAAATTTTATTTATTGAATTAAATCGTAGGTTAGTAACTTTAACCCAGCTATTTATTATTTTTTAGATGTTTATGTATTCTTAATGGTTTCTGATCTTCTAATAAATGTATTTTTTTTTAATTAAAGTTATTTTTCTTATTGTTTCATTATCTAGTTAAGCTATTGTTGTATTACAGTAAGTAGTAAGTCAGTAAGTGTAGTGGATAATACCGATTTTATGCAAAACCATTCCCAATGAGGGGCCATTGAACGAGAGCGATCAGTTTATAGTAAAATTTGAATCCCGATCGATTAGTTGTAGTTGTTAGAAATTAGAGCTTAAGCAGTTTTCATACTTGTTTGTTTTCTGTATTATAACTACTGTTTATTATCCAATTAAGTGAAATTTACTTTAATTCTGTATGAACTAATTTATTAGCGAAATAAAAAAATAGATCCAGCCGTGGTTCTGATGAGGTAAATACTTAAAATTGTATAATACAGGATATTTCTTGTTAGTACAAGAAGAAAGCGGAAAAACACTTATTCTTTAAATGTTAATATATAGTGTTTATAAAATAACCAAATCCTCAATATTGTTGTTACAAGGATTAAAAATGTAATAATTTAATGACAGGCTTCACATCAGCTGCAGATACAGATCAGGAAACTGGACATCCAGGACAACGAGCACAGTTTTTCGTTTACCTGCGATAAAAAAATTATTTTCCAGTATCCAATAAAATCCTATTTATCGAGTTCAAAGGCCTGAAGATTATGTATAATAGCGTATATCGACTCTGTCAAATAATAATATTTTTGAATTGTCCGGGAAATGCCTGTAATAATAGTGATTATTTTATAATACTTATTATTCTCGGAAGTACTTCCGAGACATATTTTTTTTATAACTCGAAAGATCTACACATTAAACAAATACGAGTATATGCAAATACGCAAATAGTGTATGTTAAACTAAAAGTTGGTTAATTTTGTAATAGCGACCAACAAAATTCAATAATTTAGAAACAAACTGTTGTCTTTTGGGAACAGATATGTAGTGGGGTATAAAAAAAAACATTTTTTTGATATAATACTAAATATCAATATGACAAAGAATATTGAACATCTGAAACGTATGACAGACAATTACAGAAAGAATACAAAAATGTATAAGTAATTATTTCTTTTGAATTAGGTGTCAAAAGATAATTAAATTCTCAATTAAGGTCTTCAGACTGCATTATCAAAGTGAGAATATGTGAAATGAAATTTTAATAGTATTTGATTATATTTCTGTCTTATTTTATAAGTAATTTAGTCTTCATTTTTTCTGGTATATGTAAATATTTTTTTCTTACCAGTTAAGTCGGTTTTGCAGTTTCATTATACGTTTTAAAATTTTCAATATATATATGTGTTTTGTTCACTTAAAACAAATTAGTGTGTTATGAAATAATCATTATCCACAATCATTTAATATATCTTATAGGTTAAAATATTGGATTCCAACATTCAAGATTATTATCTTAATATTATGTTTTAGATTATGGTACTATATCTTTCACTAAGTTTATATTTATATTTATACGAATAAAAGAAGTTGTCTTCATGAGATCCAGATTCCAAATTCAGATAAATTAATAATTTTAATTTATTTATGAATTGACTTATATCAAATGATATTATAATTTTTTTTAAAACAACGAGTCCCGAAGATTTATTATTTAATATTTAAAGTGTATTACACTGAAGTTGCTATACCTTAAGCGTAATTTGATATGGTAAGTTCAATAAAAGGTGGGTGATATGAAAATAAAACTCCAGTATCTGATAAACTAACTTTGAGTTTATTTTTACCATTTACACTTGACAATGTATTCGTATTCTGCTGTCGGCTACGGGCGGCGTGCGTCGTAGGCGCGTAGCTCGAGCGTAGGAGCCTACGACACTCTCGAACACTACTCGATGAACAAACAATACTCATTGAAATTGACACTTCTTACAATATATAAATAAACAATAAACCAATAAACGCATACAATGTATTATAATACACGGTCTATTTCGTTTACATAAATTTTTTGTTACAGATTACAATATTAGGAACGGTATATTTCACTATGAAAGAATTTTAAAATAATTTAGTATTACGATACAGTATAGGAACTATGATAGACGCGAGTGCTACCTTTTACAATCGTAAACTTATATTTGTAACCATTTACACCTAGAGAATGGTGAAGTCGTGATACATAAATAATTTCACAATAACAAAAATTCAATAGACTAATATAAAAGTGATGAATATTCCTTACAAAAATATCGAAACAAATAAAAACAGGCTGTATAACCAAACAAACAACATGGCCGCGGCCTCACCTCTAGTAGCAGATACAACAGACTAATCCGAATTAATCTTAAATATTAAAATTTGTATTCGGAAAGTATAGTGAAACTCTAGATGCGATAATATTGAAATATACATAGGAACCATGATTCATTCCGCGGGCTGTCGTCCGCGGAGACACAACATCGCACTACCGACCTGTCCTCCTACGCTAACTCAAACTTACAGTATACTCCCGATTACAAACCGATTAAATAAATCTTCATAATTGCTACCGTCCGTACGTTACACTAATACGCGCTGGAGTGATGCGAACGCCTCAACAAACAATAGGAGATACTCTTAATAAATATTAGACAATCTTAGTAACACAGTAAACAAAATAATGTAGTATGAACGCGCGCCGTCGCGTCGGTTACATGCGTGCGCGCATTGCGTCGAGGCAGACGCCCGAGTCCCTTTAGGTGCGATACACTCCGTATACTCTGTATAAATGTTGATATTAACTTTAACAGTAGGTACGGTACGAGTTGGTGAGTTTACAGTTGACGAGTTTATTTTATAACTATTTCGAATTGTTAATATTAAAAATAATTGAATTTTAATAGCTTCACAAGTTTGATGCAACTCCAGACAATTGAGAATTAAAAAGCGATCGGAGGGAGACGCATCGCGCGCAAGCATCGCCCTATAGCACATACACATAACAAGGACCGCCGGCGACCGGCGGAATAAAACATTGCACTTTATCAAAAGAAGCAAACTCAATGTTGTAGTAGGATTCGCTCGTAGATAAAATATTCTATTACACTCCGCTAGATAAAATGTAAATATGTAAAATATTTTTAATAACGTGATCTGTGGCATCGAAAATATAAGGGACTTCACGCACACGGTAAAGTGACGAATATACATGCGAGAGGGGCAGACGCAGGGCGACGAGCGCACGCCGCGCTGCCGCTGCATGCGCTTCCATGCCTTTCACTCACTTACGCCACTACTAATAATCATTACAATATCAATAAAAATTCAAGAATCACACTTAGTTCCAAAATAAACTCACTTGTTTGCGAGGTAGGCTGGGCGCTGGCGCGCAGCCCGAGTTTCGAGTTCGTTCGTTTTGGAAAAGTTTGCTACGATAATAATTATTATAATTAACCTTTACCAATAAGCCTACGCGGTGTCGTCGCGTCTCCACGGGCGGCTCTCGAGTGCGAGCGCTCGCGCCCTCCCACGGCTCCGATCCGTAGTACGTCTGTACGTCTGTACGTCTGTACAGTGCATTCTGGATACCCATGTAACCATCGTCACTTTCGTCGAAAGTTACGTCACTCGGCTTATACGGAGGGTCACGTTTGATTCTATTTTGTGGGGACACATTTTTTACGAGCGTAAGAACCCGCGCGAGAGGACGACCGCACTACTGCCTAACATACGTACCTAACTTCGCCTCACATTAAAAAATCATATACGTATATATATCTTCATACATTTACGATGCATCAGGAACTTCTTATCAGAACGTATCTATGCCTAAAATTAGAACGATTATATGTATGTATTACATAGCTTTAAACAATAATTAAATCGTAATTATCAATATCGATAATATTATATGCCATAAAGATAGGAACTTGTTTACCTGGGAGACGATGGTAAAGAACGAGCTAGCCGGCTCGGCCGCGAGCCGCGCACGGCCGCAACGATAAACGTATATAATAAAACCTGTCTAACGTATGATATGAAGTGCGGCGGGGTGGCGCGGCCGAGCGGGCGCCGCCGACGCGTCCCAGTGCGCGATGGCGGCGCGGGAGCGGGCCGACGCAGCTGCCTTCATTGTGTTACGTACAAAAACTTGCAACGTGGGCCAGCTCCCTATTAACCTACACTTAAAAACTACAAGCTTTAAACGTATAACTAAGAAAGTGCCGCATCTGCAACAACATTCATCAACGAAAAGAAGCATTAAGAGCTAATAGTGAACTGTTGCGTTGTTGAACAACGAAGAGAGCGAGGGGCTCTAGTAGTAGTAACTATACATTTCTTAGTTAGGATTAATGGCCGGCACTGGCGAGGGGAAGCTCGCCGGGCTGCGGGAATCGCGGTCCGGGTACGCAGAAGTTGACGTTTGGATCTTTGGAAGAGGTGGCGTCCTGCGCAGCGCGCGCTGCTAGTAGTGTGATTTGGTTAACGACATCCTCCATCTCATGGCTAAGAGGTTCAGATAGAAGTGCCGGTTGCTGAGGCACGATGTTATGCATGTGGATTTCAGTATCGACATGTCTGCGGAATTCTGCTGCAGTGCGGAACCTTTCACCCGGGCAGGTTCGACACTCGAGCGCCGGTTGTACTACACGTATAACTCCGCGCGTTGCCTCACGGCCAAGGTAACAGGATCGCGCCTGATGAGTATGAAGTGGTGCGGCCGATGGAAAAGCTACTTTGCAGTGTTTGCAGACATAACACAGATCGAAATCAGATTCTCGCGCTCCTGCAGGCAGTTCATTAGCAGGCGGCGGTAGGCGAAGAGTTGATGCGCCAGGATCTGCCGCGATGTGCCGGATCTGTTCTAGGGTAGTTGCTGGTAGTTGAAGGACGCTTGCCCCTTTCCCTGTTTCAACTATTAGTCCTTGAGGTTGTGGCTGCGGCTGCATTGCATTTGGATTTGTACCTGAAACAAAAGAAACAGTAATTAAAATTACATCAAACTTGAATTGATGGGTAAAAAATAAAATTCGACAGTTTTGTGAAAATATTTTATAAGAACATTTTTTGTTATATCTAATACCTAATCTATTAGATCTGCAAAAGTTATTTCTTTTTATATAATTCACTCATCGACTATCGTCTATGAAACGAGCGTGAAAAAAGGTTAATCTATACGTTGTTTTTTTGTTTAAATTTATAGTAATCTATATAAACAAGAAAAGGTCAACGGCAGTATATTTTTTTGTTTAAACGAATCCACTCATTACGCACGTATCATACACTTGTAAGTCCGAGAGTGTATCGTAAAATACTTAAATTATCATCGCAAACACATTGGCATGTATCACAGAGTCGAATTGATAATACAAAGAGGCATCAATCAGCTAACTCCCAACTACGAACTCCCAATTTGGGTGTCCCATTGTTTTCTGAGCCTTAACACCAAATAAACGCTGTTTCCCTTACAGCATCCGATTGAAGATGCGTGATGCGTTTCTAACGAGCCCAACCGGCCTCTATAATTGATTCGGATTCTGCTTTATGCGTCTTATATTCACGAATGCATAATACATTGCCTGCGTCCCGCATAACCACTAGACTGCCCTAATCAGCTAGAGCATACGCGTTTGTTCTAAAGTAAGTATTCTTGATTTACAACTCAGTAATGTGGGTCTTATAAACAAATAATAGTTTAAGCAAAATGCGAGTGTCCTTTTATAATTCGATAGAAATGAAAAACTTTTTTATTATAAATAACATACCATTACAAATGTGAATATTTTACTAAGAGTATATAATATCTAACATAACCTATTCATTATAGGTAGGTTCCTACTTCATTCCGTTCAATTTAATAGCATGCAGGAATCTATTTGAATAATGTTGTCCGAAACGGAGCGTAGCTTTCGATCTCTCTTAACAATCGCTCGCTTGATTGAACGATCGTGTTTGTAGTAATGAGACCTTACCTATTGAGATTGTTCGAACATTACGCTTAACAATGTCCACAGTAATGAATCCGACATGTCCAAAAGGTTAAATAAACGTTAACAGGGATGGGCTTATGTATATTGATGGGTTTTGATGTATGTTTCATTATGTGAGAGGATTTGCATTAACTATACTCCGGTCGAGTGGACAGCGGTTCTTGAGTGATTCAACTTAACTAGCTATAAATAAAAGTTTACAATCGAAGAAAAGGTCGAGAGAGTTTAACAGAATTAATATTATTCTGTATAATTGAAAGTAAAGTACCTAAACTGTATATCAGGTTGGACACAAAGCCGGTTAACACAGCGCCGCGACCGTGACGTTAATTCGCAACCCTCTCTGCCAATTAGTTTCAAAATATCCACACTATTGTGCTGCTAACACCGCCGCACATAGCACTTAATAATTAGCATGAAATATTGAAAACTCAATTCTAAGTTCACAGCGGTAGGGTCGATATTATAATGCTGGCGTTAAATACAGGTTGGCGATTTCACTCGATGCCTAGGTTTAAGTCAAAGGGCTTCTTAATCCGGACTTGTAGGTCGTTACGCGTTATTATAACGCGAACGGAGTCGGCTACTTCTTCTCTCATTTACATCTCATTAAGGATGCTATTATTGGACCAGAAGACGACTGACTACGCATTATGCGCACGTTCGATTCTAAAGGCTGGGCATTCATACCATTTTCTTGGAATGGATTACAATAAGCAAGTCTGGTGTTAATCGGTTTTATATTTCGATAATGTGACTACAAAAAAGTCTGTTTGTCTGTTCTTTTACAATAACATTCTTTTTATTATTAATGTAATAATTATAACAAAGTCGATAAATATAAGTCACCAAAATGTTTTGTAGACCGTATTAACTAGATTTTTTTATATATTTTGCAACATGTCAATGTCTAAACCAAGTTTATATTAGTGACATCAATTATGTCTCCGCCGTATTCGGTAAGTTGTACGTATTCGAGATGGAACCGATACTGCGTCCGTCAGCTTGATGGATGGTAATTAAAGTGGAACATGTGGGAGTCTACTGTGACCTGGCAGGGTCAGAAGTGTTACCAAGTTTTGTGTCCCCTTGTGTATTTTTATTGATACAAACCGCTTGAGACAACTTCATTGATTTGTAAACTACAAAGTAACTATCGTTTATATTTATTAGTATCTACAAAACTAGCAATTGGAGTAATATGATTTCTTTATAAAAGTAGGTATTTAGTATTATGGGTATGATTTGCCAGTATTTTAATCCGTTCTGTAAATTATACATTGCTATCATCAAATCGATCTCCCTAAGTATTATCGACTGGCCAGTAACTGCTTTTATCTATGAGAAAAACACGTCTAAAATGACTCTTATTGTGTTTTGAATAAGCTTTATTTTGCAAAATATACAAATAAAAGTCGGTATTACTCAGATAGAGGAACCCACTGTCTCATCAGTGTCGCAAGTCAAAGCAATTAGGGAAAAGGAACTATAAAAGGATTTAGTTCTTAGATATATTTTATTCGCAATGTTTTGGAATATAAAGTGCTCACTAGATCTTATAAAAGATACTAGTGATGATGAATGATCATAACTATCGATAATATTTAAACCTTTTATTAATAAAGCAACAGTTATAATTTTTAAATAATTTAAAATAATTCGTCGACATCACTTCATAATAAGATTGGATCGTGAAATGCTTTTTCATTCGTTTATCTTTATAGTAATGCAAGCATTGAACTTAAACCATTAATGCAATTTACAGATAAATAGAAAAAAAAAACGACATAATAACATAGAAGTAGCAAATTGTATTACACTAGTACGGGAAATAATTACACTGTTTGCGGATAGTATGTTAATGCTACTTACATTAACAGCTAATGCCATTACTCTAGTTCTACGCACGCAGACTGGAAAAATACTTACTAACTTGATATATTAAAGCTAAATTATTACATTGGCAGAGGTTTTTAGTTCTATTGACGGATGTCTTTGATTGTCCGATGATAAAGGTTAGACTCGTAACAATTTTGACATATTTTTAGTGCAAAAATAAAGTTCGAAGCCTTTTTTAATTAAATAATAATTTTAGTTAGAATGAAGTTACGTTAAAAAGATTAAAGTTATCTTAGTATTAATTATAAATATTGTATGTAACCTAATAAGTGTAGGCGTAAAATACGTTTAAAGGTAGTGGAAATCACAGACTTTCTTACAGTGTAACCTTACATAAGCCGTGTGCAAGCAAGGGTGAAAATTGAAACCCTAGGTGCCGGCCGTTTTCCCAGCTCACGGTACCACGCGCAAATACTAGAATCCGCTTTACTTCAGTAATAGAATTAACAGTCATTCTACTTACGAGGTGACTTTGTTAGAGTTTATATCACTATGTTGTAAAATACTTTTATTACTTATTGAGTTTTAACTTGCTATTGACGAGTACTATATGGCTTTTGATTCTATTTTTATATCACTTCTCAAACCAGTCAGTCGTTATACAAACTTTTTATTGTATATTTGATTAAATTGATATCATATTATTTCAAATCAAATACGATGTAAACATACAATGGTTGTACATGGACAGTCATCAATCAAGGGGAGGGTCAGATAACGATTAGTTTTTCAGTGAAAAAGAGACCTGATTTTGATAAAGATGTCTTTCTGAGTTTCACGAAAATTGTTTTTTTTTCGTCGATTCAATATATAATTATTGAATTATAAACAAATATCACTGAAAGTTATAGCCAAAGCTATCCTAAATATTTATGTTTATCATTTTTGTTTAATAATTATGACAGATATTACAAATGCAATTACCGATATATGGAAAAAGCAATGCTGAAATAGTCTTCATTCCCCATAGTAATTTGAGCTCACATTAAGCGATAATTTGATCGAATTTTATATCCACCAGGGCGCGCGAGTGGTTTCAAACGTCCATTATCTCGACTTCCTTCCGACTCCCCGCGGAAATCTCACCGCATTCAAATATTTAATTACTTTAGCTCTCGATCATTTATAAACTCGGGCGGGAGTGGTATCATAAAACGCGCTAATGCCTTATAATTAAAATATTCTCAACAAGCCGTGGCGTAATGGCACCTCCGGCGACGGTTTCCTTCGATGGAAAAAAACGCATAAAAAATTACATTCACCCCAGAGCGCTCACCCCTTGTGTCGGGAAAATCGATTAAAAAGAGGAGTCACGGGCGAAACGGCGGGCCGGGGAGAGCGGGGAGTTTAATATGTACGAAAAAATGCACGACGCCGCGGGAGCGAGGGAGAGTTCCAAGGAGCCTCGAGTTGGGTTCAATTTTTATAATTACGTTCATACGTGAGCGCGGCGACGCTGTTCCCGCCACTCGCCATCACCGCTCCGCACTCAGCCTCCCCCACCCCCACTTACTTATTTAGCATAGCCACTCTACTCTAAGAAAGTCATTTTGAATGCGTTGTATGTTGTGCAGGTGATTATTTAAAGGTACAACCTTTATAGCATTTCAAATTTTCATGTTTATATATTTTTTTAAACTATAACAATTAATTATATAACTATTATTACATATTTACTATTACTCATAAATGTATGTATAAATTGTAAAAATATAACAAATCAGAATAGTTAAATGTCAAAGGGTTCTTATAATTCTCATTTACATGAGTAGAATTGCTAAAAGTCTTTACATACATGGCAATCATGTAAGAAAGGAGGCAATAAGAGCGGGATAACCGACTGGAGGACGTTATCTCAGGAGACGGTTTGCAAATGAGCGGGACACGCACACACGTATGCACACATGCACACACATACGCTAATCCTCGTTCATACGCGTAACGTACACGCTTGCGTACATTTTATAAATAGATATCGCTTTTTTATCCGGGTACAAGAATACGGGGGGAGCCACCCGAAGGAGGGGACCCTCCGGGGGACGTGTTGGATTTCAGATTGCTACGAACTGCAAAAATGAGGGATGAAAGAAATATAGCTTAAAACGCAGATATTTCCCGGCGTCTTAAGGCGAGGGGTGGCGAGGTTTGGGCGGCGGGGGTGTGTGTGGAACAAAGTAGAGGCGATATTGAACCAAAATGAAATGGTAAACGAACCGTGCGCGTCCGTTCTAATGCGAATTTATAATTTGGACATTGCCCCGTACTCTTTGAACTCACGGAGGGTCGGATGCGAAGGTGAATTATAAAAACCACGTGATTTAGAAACGAGATATGGAGGTCAGATTTCAGTAGGAACACTGATGTTATTAGCGAAACCAGTAATAGAAGCGCGGTCATTTTGACTCAATGAGCGGTGTTTAGGCGTATCCTCATTGCAGGTTAACGCGTGTGTCCGCCGACCTAATTGCCGTCGCGTCGTCTAATCGGGATATGCGCCACGCGATAATTGCGACAGATTACTGTTACGGCCCAAGCATAACTAATTTACAGAAGCGTCATTTTTGTGACATGTATATTTTAAGAAAAGAAAATCTTTCTTTTAGATGTGACTTGATATAAAATATAAAACAGACATAAATTGTTTAAACGAATTTAATAGTCCAAGATTAACAATACATATACATTTAAGCCAGCCTAACGAATCTGACACATCTGTGAAGTTTCATGTCTTTGAGTTTATTAGACGCAATTGCGAGTCTTGCTAATTCACTAATGAGTTACGTAGGTGTAGCGCGGGCGACATAAACGTTTCGCTAACAATTGCTTCACATTAGCACTATATCTGATTATATTTTTTATAATCAATTTAAATAATAATTATATGAAATTCTTGACCCTATTTGATGACAAAATTAATATTTATATAAGTCTAAAGGAAAATAAATTACGTGAACTATAAGAAAACATATTAAAAATTTATCAAACCCGGAAAGACAGCAAAAGGAACACATGTGTCGACAAAAAAAGCTCTCCCTCGGTAGGCACGTGCGAAGAGCCTTTACGGCTTCGTTCCGTTCCGGAGTTAAAAGTTCTCTCGGACAAACAGAGGATTTGTCACAATTACGGGGGCAGCGTCCCTCCTTGATTAAAACCTAAATCACGTGACGTGTTTACAACTCCGCCCGAGGTGTTTTCAATTTGCGACTCCTAGACTAGCCATTGGCGTTCCGGACACGTCTCGACGCACCTATCTCGGGGTAGTCCGGCGTTTTGAATTTGCTCAAATTATTGACGGTCCAAAAGTCCGCTCCCCCGGCGCGTGTCGAACATTTTCAATAATAATCCTAACGGTCACGATTCTTAATTATTTTTAAAGGCGACAAAATCCATGACCCAGCGATGCCTGCTTCGCCACGGTAACGATTCGGCTATAAAAGCGAGGTAAGATTTACATTTGAATTAATCGGGAGATTAAACATAATGAAAGAAAATCTCATTACCACCCGTATAATGGCGGTGAGAAATATCTTCAAGGGAACGGATAGAGAAAACGTGCCGCAGAAAAAGAAAGCGCTTCTTTTGCCAAGAAAATTAAAACCTGGAACGGAATTAAAAAATGTTGAAAAAATGTAATCGACGCCGGGGTTGGTCGGGGGAGTGAGGCCAGAAATGAGGACTGAAAAGTTCTCAATTAAAGAGCAGCTAAGGAAAGTCTTGGCGTAATTAGATTTTTCTCATCTCCTTAAATCAGCTCAGTGTCCGGACTCAAAATGGACTATGTCATTTGTAACCGAGTCTTATTAGTATTTCTTTCTTATTTGAATCATTGTAAAGAAGATTATTTATTCCTCCGGTTTAATGCAATATTAAGTAATTGGTAAATTAAACAATGGGTTATCTCTCTACTTTTTGTTATAATTTGATAACAAATATAACAGATCTGACTCATAGTTATTAAAAAAAAATGTATCTAATGTGTAGATTTAATCCCAATACTATTTATATACATATATGTTTATTATGGCTAACATATATTAATACGTTTCCTATAAACCACAATGTAAAATTTCAACATTCGCATAAATTGGTAATTTAGAAACTTTATACTAAATGAAATTTGTTATTTTCCTCTCTGCTTAAACCACTTCTAACCCTCCCATTTCCGACTTAAAACTCCTAATTAATTCGCCGTCCGAGCGACGGAGCGTAATTAAACATCTCGCCTTGTAATTACGGACGCTTAAACTTGTCGGAAGTTGTCGGAAATTGTCGGAGATTGTCGTGAATTGTCGGATTTAAGTGGTCGGTCAGTGGGCAATTAAAGCCCGCCTACGCAGACGATTAAGCAATTAGCGGAGTTGGGGCGGACACTTGCTCATTTAGCTGTGGTTTTCCTTGACTTTGAATGTAAAAGATTTTCCAAACGCCTGCGGGGACGCTTTGTTTTTTTCTCTTTTATCTTATTTTCTTTGGCGTTTTAATTTGATATTATGATTTTATGCTTTTGAAATTGCTGGGAGATTAAACGTTTTTTTTTATATCACAAATCCGTTTAATTAGAATGTCTTTTGAGAAAGTTACAACGGTTTTTATAAAAATATTTTATATTTTATCTCAGTTAAAACTAAGAAATGAAACACATCTTCGAGTTTTTTTAAAATTAACAGCCCGTTTATTAAATCACCGATTAACACCATAACCTGCTATCCCCTATAATTAAACTTCCAACAGCAGCTAACGACAGAGCGCCAAAGGGTTAAGTCATTAATTAAAACGCGGAATCTCCTTACAAACAAGATATCATCCAACCCTTGCTTTATTAAGTCGAGGTTGTGGTTCGCTTTAATTCAATAAAGCTTTGTAAACAGTTGGCGGAAAAGGGTTAATTTGCATGTCGGTGTTGGCAGGGTTAACCGAGCCTTCGTTAGAGCTTTACAATTAACAAGGAGGGAGGGAAAATCATGGGAAAGTCGAGGAAGGTCAGTGATGGCAATTAAGGTTTTAAACGGTTAGCGTCTTATACAAGTGTTTTCGTAATACGCTCTCTTTATCATTATTAATTAAGTTAATGACATTATAAATTTGTCACATGAATTTTTCACTGTGTGTTTCATTTTGAATACAATTTATTTTTTAACTAAAAAAATTACGACCGTTCCATGTAACTAACTATAAAATACAAGAAAAGAAAAATATTTTATCAATCACAAATTGCTACTTGGTAAATGGGGTTACATTGTAAACTATAATTATGGTTGAGTAAAATTAAAAAAAAGAATAATAAAAGTGAAACAAAATGGTCTTTTGAAAGACAAATGAAGAAATGTTCGGAAACACGCGGGGGCGTGTCTCATGCATTTATTATTCACTAATTCCTTGTTTCCAGACCAAAATTATAGTCTTCCAATGTATTAGTACTAATAAGGCTTCTGGTTACTTGAGACGGTTACTATGTTGAAGTAGAAAACAAACCCGTTTCTTATATTTTTGATGGTATTGTGAGTTTTTAAAACCATTAATGTTGATTTAAACTGTCTTTATATAAATAAAAAATATATAATTAAAAAAATGTTATTTAGTAAATGTCAAATAAATTTAGAAATATATATATTTAATAATGAATATCCTAAATATTTATAAGCTGGATTTATTGTATATGATGTAGAATTTTACAGAAATATAATTCAAAATATCTTACCAATTTATTCTGGTAAAGAAAAGTAGAATATTTTTAATAAATAAGGCTACTAATTAAATCAGAGTAGCTTAACCATAATTACAAAAGTGTACTATTACGATATCATCTATTACATGGATCGTGTAAACGTCTTTTTATGATCATTTCACGCTTCGCGTATTTTGATAAACTGTTAATTGATGTTACTCATGCTATTATTTTAATTTGTTATTACAGATTCATTTATAATGTATTTTTAATTAATTGTACGTTATATAATTAGATTTATTGTGATATTTATTTTTTATATAAGAATCTAAATGCATATAATAAAAATATATGTATAATTGTATATAGTCGTGCGCCGGAGCCGATGGAGCGCGGAAATTTTGATTGATTGTGGTGCTTAGTGTAGTGTAACCAATCTTATTGAAAACTTTTATTGTACATCGGAAAGGCCACTGCGAACGACGCTGGCCTTGTCAAATGGTTTAAATTGAAAAAAAGGGGATGGGACCCTAATGGCGAAGCGCCCTGACATTTTATATTTTGGGGAGTTATTATATTTGTGTGAAAAATGCTGTTTTGTGATGGATTTGTTAGAATGACACATTCTTGTAACAGTATTTTAACCAAAATAGTTTGATAAATGAACTATTGACTGTATTTTTTTGTAACAAACAAACTGAATTAACATAATCGTTATTTGTTTATACGATTAAAGAAATAAATGAATTTGTTTAAAATTATAGTATATCATTTATTTCCAGATGATTAATTCCTAAATTGTAACAGTGTTTTTAAAATAAACAGCGGCAATTGACACGAATAAGCTTGCAAACGACAGCGGCACTGCGACTTAAAAGCATGTCAAACTCAACTGTCGATATATTTTCAATTTTAATCGACGAGAGGGTTTCTTTTTACATCAGAGGGTTGTTTTGTTGTACTTGTATTGATTTTTACATTTACTACTTCAAACGGGATTAATTAGATAGAATTTAATGGACGCTACTTCAAAAGAAATTAACATTACCAACAACGTTGCGAATAACAATAATGAAAATGAGCAAGAAAATAAACAAAATATAGAAATTATGATAAGCTTAGAGAAAACAACAATTAGAATAGCCAATATTGGAGCATCGCCGCGAGCTCCCTTCGATCCACCCCCACCCCCCCCCCCCCCCCATTATTTTATCTAATCAAAAAGTTTTAAAAGGAAAAAATATGACGGCCTTTATTATGAGTCAACTTTCTTAGAAGGGGAGATGGTATGTTTTAATAACGAACTAAACAAAGTCACCGCAACATCGATCCATCTTAATCTTATCATTGTGAGAGGCAGAAATCTTAAGCTTTTTCAGATTTCATTAAACCTATATCTCTTTAGTAGTTTTTATTATAGATTTCGGATATTACTACATCGCAAATATTTAGCGTAAATTGTTAATATATTAAAACAAAATAGATAAAAACTATTAGTAGAAAAAATTAACGGACACTAAAATCTTATTTGAACCGAATTCAAATGCAATCCAATTAGAATTCGATCTACGTATTCTTGTTAGATCTTACAACAAAGGATGCAGATTCTTTTATGGTGATTTTAAATTTCACTCAGATAGTCGCAGCGATCAAAGGCGTCGTGAAGCAAACCATTTCTATATAATTAAGAAGGCGCAGGAAAAATTGTTACGAAAAAACGAGGGTCCGGAGTGCCGAGGCTCCCCAAACAGTTTCTTCTCTGTAAATACGGTTCTTTTTTTTTATTTATTTTTGCAAAACAAACTTAATATCAAGGCGTCAAAATACACTTTGGCGTGTGAAAAAATATTTGATTATATTTTCCTGGTTTCTATTATTGCACACCTTGTATACGTAAATCAGAGCTGGAGGCGAAATATTTTTTAGACAAAAAGATGCAATTATATGCAGAGGGGGAAGGAAAGCTGGGTCGTAAAGAAGTAATGTAAATCTCTTTCTATTTCTATCTTATTGACTGTGTCCTACTATATAGATATATTTGTTTCTTAACACTGTTAGGTACTGTTTATATTAGAAAACATTACGTCACATAATTATAAAGTTATTATGTAGATAAAGTTTTTTACACTACTGTTTTTGTTTGAAACTTATTAATATTAAAAAAAGAGATACTTTAAAAGCCACACGCTCGCCGAGTGACCTACGTGTCGAGTAAAACACTCAAAATTCAATGAATAGTTGCAAACATTGGGTCAAGGTTCGTCCCGTCTCAATGTCGTGCAACGGGAAGACAAAAAATAGTATCCTTGTTTTTATCACATACTTTTTATAAGGCTATTAATTTAATGTTAGTATTATATATATTATAAGACTATGCATTTAATTTATCTTATAGAAAGTATGTGACAACAAAAAATTGCACCACAAGGATATTAATGTGAAACTTTTACAGTTTCACTTGTTCTCTTTTTATGTTTTAAGTTAAATAAAAAAAAACTAAAAGATATACAAAAAGAATTATGTTAATGTTTATTTATTTATTCCACGGAACACCTCGGAACGGTTTTTTTCCAAAGACATGTGATTTCAGGCTCCCCAGTCTCACTAGCATACCATACATATATGTAACATTGTCGTTCAAGGACACCTCAAGTGACTGCGACGTTTGGTTCGTCAATCATTTATATATTCAAATTAGATTTACTATATAAACAGAAACGTAGATGTAAACCGCCTCAACAATCATATATAAGTACCCCTTTTCCTATATATCCTTGTTTGTTTATCATTTTTTACCGCACGAGAGCAACGCAAGAGCAACGTGTAAGGCCCCACGCTGCGCTCTTTTACGTCCACAAAAACACATTTCCGTAATCACCTTATAAAGGGATTACTATAAATAAAGAGGAAAAAGGAAATTAACCGCATTACGAGAGGAAAAAATCTCGTCCCCTAACAATATGTGAGCTCCCACTGATAAAACACTATGTATGGTTTTTCGCATAAATGAAACAATGTGTTATGACGAGCTTTACTTGACACATGATTAGGAAAACTAAACTCTATACCGTCCGAATGAGAAGTGAAATCGCAAACTGTAATCGTGTTCCTAATTTTCTTAATTTTATAAAGGAACATTCAAGAGAGCTCATGAAACTTTTTTAACAAGTTTTTAACTCGCAAACGACATCATTATATACTAAGGGTTGCTGGAATGAGGTAAAATCCTTAAGGATACATAAAAATATGCAGTAAGCAACCCCTATGTAGGTTTATACCCGGGAGGCGCTGTGAGTAGGGGATAAAAAAGAAAATGAGGAGTTATGTTTTCGGTAATAAAGGCCGGACGAGAGAAATCGTTTAAGACGCCGCCAAATGAGATGGAACGAATATATTTGATTATTTTTATGGCGTGGAATGGCGATACGGCACGGTCTCAGAGTTAATGTCTATTTGTTTTAATAGAATTTAATATAATATTTTATACGGTTTGCATTTTATTTATAACCTATTTAATTACTTTTGCATTTGATTGAAAATTAAATCAGATTGCTTGTTTTCCACTACACGAGAGAAATTTAGATTTTTGTCACATAAATTCGTTTGTTATAAAAAAATGCAACAATTATAACGAGAAAAAAACAAACGGAGATATCCCCTTTGGATTTATGATTTTAATAATTGAGAGACAGTCGTTATTTTTATGGCTTCTGTAAAAAGACCATGAATCAATACATGGGACAGAAAGCGTAATTTATAGTACTAGTATGGCCATTCGTTTAATTGTTCAAAGAATATTGCCACAGCTAATACAATATCCGTATTAATAATACTAAATAAAAATATTTAAAAAACTCTGCTTGAAAATTATTTAATATTATTAAAAAATTATATTTATTATAAAAAATCAATAAACAAAAAAATGGTTTTGCAAAAAAGAAAACAAAAATAATATAATTGGATATTTTCTAAGAGTGGTGTCACACATTTGCAAAAGTATTGAAAAAAACTTCACACACACACATATACACTAACCCTCGCGTCACATAATGAGGGGAGGGTAGGTTGATATAATGCAGTTTTTTATTGCTTTCTCTATACCCACAAGTAAAAAAACACTGACTGTGCTCGCATTATACATTTTAACTATTAGAATGAGAAGGGTTCGGACTGAGGGCAGAGGGTAGGCTAGCCTAATACAAAAAGTATCTCCGGTGAAGTTGTGCTCAGAGGTAATTTCGCTTAGTTTAATACTGCTTCAATAGGAACTATACCTACATAGTTAAAAATAGCAGTTAAAAGTTTTTTATTTAATGAATATATTTGATGCCATTCAAAAGATCCTGTTGTCTGTGTTTTATCGCCAGGTAGCTTCTTGTTTCTCAGAAAAAAATATTTATATCTCCTTCTATTTGAAATCCCATTGTTCGCGCGGAGGCACGTCAGCACGCGACAAAAGAAACATTAATTATAATATCCGATTAAAAAAAACGTCATTTAGCCGCGCGAGAGACTTCTTTGTTTGAGATGATTGAATTTAGAATTACCAAACATTATCTCCCGTCCCAGGGGAGACGCGGTATATAAAAACATTGCCTAATTTGCATGGACCGTTGATTAAAAATATGAGATAAATAAGAAAATATTAAATTACGTATACGAAAGCGAGATACTGATAAAGTTTGAATAAACAACGAAAACTGCCGAAATATGAGGATCCAATTCCATAAACCACATTGGAAGGAGGAAGCACGCGAGTTATGTTCGTACGTGCCCGAACATAGTAATTAGATATTATGTTCCCGACTAATCGTAACTTGCACGGGTGTTGTTTTTAAAGGGAGAATAAATCACACACACACGATACTAACACCACACTAAAAAATATATAAAAAGAAACAATGTCAGCGTGCGGAACAAAAGAAATTATACCGACGCAGATCCATCGCTAAAAAAATCGTTATGATAACAATAAATAAAATGATTAAATGAAACGCAGTTATAGCGCAGAACAATGGGCGCATTTGACGTGTTAGGGACCGAATCAAGGTTTGTTTAGTTAGCTTATAGATAAACTTTTTGACATTCTGTAAAGCAGCTCCGCCGTAAAGCAGCTGTCATATATTTTAAAATCAAATATATACGTTAAAAATAATCTATTATAATGAGCTTATTTGTTTCGCCTGTCCGCTTTATATTAACTAAAGCAGTCGTAAGCGTAAACTATATGCAATTATTATTCATATTTAGACGTCGGGTTATATTAGAAATGAAATTGTTCGTGTAATATATCTTTTATAATTATTGGAAAGTTGCAGTGAGGTTAGGTCTAGAGTAATAGGAGCGCCAAGTAATGGGGCAACGGTACACCCATATTTTTATAATAACGCACGCCACAGATGCACTATTAATCTCGACGCGATGTGTAGTTATTAAATCTTGGAAGAGCGGACGATGTCGTCCGACGTATTATTAATGGAAGTGTATCACGGGAGCCATTAGATACGTAATTAACATCGAGTGTAGTCGTTAGAAAAAAAAAACAACTCGACTACTCCGGAGGAGAGACGCGTCACTCGTCCGACGAATAAAAACGTCATTAAAGATTGATCGCCCGAAGGAAGTATCATTAATATTATTCAATTAATAAAATGTAATTTCGCGAGGTAAAATGCTCACCCCGAGGAGGAAAAAGCAATTAGTGGCTAGATTGCAATCCGTCAAAACAACTGCGTCAAGTATTAAAAAAAAGCGAGGAGCGTTCATTAAAAATAGAAATTCGCGAGGGGTGAATACGTAAGAAGTTTTTTACGAAAGACGGAGGCGCCCCCGTTTTAAAAGTTTTTTTTTGTTGTTCAAAACAAACTATGTGGGTGCACAGTGAGCGGTTTTCGTCACAGTCCCAGTGTTAGTATGGGTGAAGTTTTTTTAATTGCCCGCGTAATGACTGCTGTTATGGTTTTATGGTGCAGTAATGAGCGCGGTTGCGAGGTGACATTTGCATGTGATCGCGGGGTCTTTTTTTTTTAGTTGACACTTTTGTTGATGAAGTTTTTTCAAACTTTTTTCCCGGTGTTTATGGCAAGCGATACGGCTTTATTTAGAGGTTTGTGGTTAAACATTTCAGAAGCTACTTGTTTATAGCTAAGGGGTGGTTTATTGTTCGTTTTAAGTGTTTGAAATTATCGTGGCATTACAATTTGCATTTAGCACGCAATTCGCATGCTTGTAATTGTTGGAATGACGCTCACCTATGATAACGAGCTCTGCTCAGATTTTGGAGTAACAAAGAAAATCAGAATAGATAGCTATCAATCAAATAATTCGACAAACGATAATAAAAGTCGATCGACTGACGGTCGAGTGTCGTGCCGACAGCGTCTGTTTGGTATTAGCAATCATTAAATTGGAAATAACGCTACGCCGCTTTTCTTTTATAAATATCTCTCACGTGATACCCGTGATACCCGTGATACCCGTGCCGCGTCGTGACACGAACCTCACGGAACGATGGAAATATTCAAATGGCGATATAAAAAAGACAAGTTAGGTCGCATTTAAAAAGCTTGTTTGTTTAACGACGAATCGTCTCCAGACATGACAATCGGTACTGCATCGCATCCTATCGTCTGATCGTCTGATCGTATTGCATGAAGATTATCTCTGCTACAATGAATTAAATATTTGTATGTCACAAGTTATATATCTATGAGATAAAAAATATTCAATATTATAAAATGTAAATAAAATAATATTGATGATTTTATTCAGTTTTTTATAACTATTGCGTTCAATGATCTTATTAGAGTCGAAAGATTATTTAATGATAAAGAAAACTATTTATGAAGTTTTCACAAATATTCTTTATAATATATTAAAATAAATAATAAAACTAATCACAAATCTCACATGACCGTTAATATCATGCCATTTTATAAATCAATTTCAATTTAAAACATAATAATAAATACAATTGATAAAAATGTATAAATGTAAATCTTTATGAATATTTATATAAATCAACGTTACCCGCCACTAACAATGGGACATTTATAGAAACGCAATTTATTTGCTTATTTATAGAAATTTGTTACGCGTGTTAGTTAATATTTTTTTTTTAATATTTTTTGTTCACATAAATCTAACTTTGTTTGTATATTGAATATTGTAAAAGTTAGAAAGGGATGGTTATATTTTTATTAGTACACAGTTTAATCGATAGATTTCATTGAATTGGAAGTCATTGATAGGTTTTTTAATGGTTTTTAAAACTCGCTACAATGGCGCGGAGTTGATTTAGTGAACATTATTTATTGCTGTCGTAAATTGTAGCCGAAATTAAATCGCCTCTAAATTCTGCTTTCCTTTTCCCTCCTTAATGATGTATTTTTTTTAATAATTCCTATAAATCAATTTGTAACTCTTTTATCGATATAAATTTATTGGTTTAAACCACTAATGGGTGAGGATACATTTTTGTGTCCAACTAAGTCACGGTACATTGGCAATAGCAATATCAGTTTAATATAACAGAGAAATATACATTTCTTCTTTCTACATTTTATTGGAATAATAAATTTAATCTTGCATTAAAAACCCGGTTAAACTGAGAGAAATTAAGAATATAATAATTTGTGCAATTTCCATACCCATTTAAACATTACAAAGAAAAACAAAAGAGGCTGGCTATAAAAATCTCAAAAACACAAAAGGATCTTTTGAGCTATACGAAACCGCACTGTTCAGAGGTGCCAAAGACAATGATAATTGTTCCACGTGAAATATAGTGTTGCCACCGACAAAAGGACCATAGAGAAAAAAATTCATTTTTCATTGTAAGCTCGAGTCCATTCACTACAGGTGGGGCGATGGGTGGGCATGGACAATGGACTGCATCAATGGACGATATGTAATTTTTTTTTGCAAAAAAAATAGGTACAGAGACGATACCATTAATTACTATACTCAAAAGCATGACTAGAGATTTGGATTACAAAAAAATCTTTTGTAAAAAGAGTCTATTCCAAAAGGATATGTGATATAAATAAAATACTGTAATTAATTTAACTAGGAAAATCCACAAATGACTAGATTATAGATTATATGAAAATAAACTTTTTTAATTTTATAAATTTACACTACTCAAAATTATTATATTATTTGGGTAAAATAATGAATGTGATAATTAAAAAAATAATAAACACTAAATTCAATGAATAGGGGATTAAAAGGCGAGCCATTTGTTAATGTACAGCTGCATGCGCCTGCGCATCCTAGTGTAAAATCGACACCGATGACAAAACGTGTCCCTCGATGGTTATGATAACGGCCTGTTTTGCGAATTCTCGTTATTATAATTTTTATACCGCAATAGATATCTGATTTTGAGATTAACCGTCGTGTAAATGTTGTTTGTAACTATACAATATATTATTAAAAATAAATACATAAAGTACTAGTAGGAGTATAGTAATAATATAAAATATGTAATTCAAAATGGCTTAATAATTCTTTTAATTATAGTTTTGCACGTGCCCTATTGAATAAAGCATCTTACAATTTATAACCACTCCAAAACTATGCAGGTAGTTCAGCACATCAAGAGCACCATCCAACGACAGAGACATTGTTTAATGTATAACGCAAAAAAAAATTGAATTTTAATCCAAAAACAAAAGTTGGTTTACGTCACGGCTTTAAAATAAAAGGTGCCGTTTGTTAAGGGATTACTACCCTCGTGGGAGAACCACAATATTGTGTTTAGACAATGCATTCAGGTAGCAATATCTCTGAACGAAACCAATAGTTATATATTTCTAATTTACTACATACATTGAATTATATACTATAATAAGCGAGAAATTTGGTTAATATTGAAGTTTTAATTTTATTTTATTAATAAAAGATTAATAACTTTTTGATTTTTGATCAGTTGGTATATTTTATTTAATTTGTTATTGTTACCGTTTGGTATACTGATGCTCAACTAATTTTATATATCTAGATAATTAATTAATGAATAGAAGAGGAGAATGTTGTAGTAATTTTATTTGCTCCTTTATTGTTTTCTTGACCTATCAATTTGTAACAAGTAAATAAGGAAACAGCAGACCCAGGATGGTGCTTAAACTGACATTCCGGATACATCAGTAAGGGACAAAAATCAATAATTACTAAGAGATTTAATTCTGCGAAACTATTTGGTTTAGATAACGTTTACTCTGAAGATGTTAGTTTTACATATCTATACCAATAGACAAGTAAACATGGCGACCAATAGCCTTATAAATTATAATATCCTATCTTTTAACGTTGGGTAAAAATGCTAAGGAACTATTGACGCGACTTCGGCAAACCAAGATAAAATAAATATTTTAGGGTGGGCTCGCCCTAAACAAACACATTCGGGATTTGCTGACCGTCGATATAGTTTCAATTTATTACGCCGAAATTTCATCACTTATAATATGCCCAGTCAGAATAATATCCTTTGTTATAGGCGTGGGTAAATTTGGTAAGTATGTAAATTTGGTATTGTGGTATGAGACCGTACGAGCACTTTATTTTATATTTCACTTTAAATCACAAAGAGAGAATCCACAGTGACAAATATCTTGGTTTTGCAAATAAGTAATATTATCGCATTTTTTAAAAGTGCCTCTCTTTTCACTTGCCACAGGTACCATCAGATAAAAAGTACCTTACGGAACAGTTTTTAGTAAGTTTACGTCGTATAATTAATATCGGCGCGCTCACGGCGCAGGCGCAGCCGAGGCGCGGTTATCGCGCGAATTATCAAAAGCTCGCAATATTTCTTCATTAACGACGTGCCAGCGCACAACTCGTCATCTTATTGCCTTTACACACCACTATGTGCACTGTAAGTGTGTGAATTATTAACATTATGTTGTATTCTCACGTATGGATTAGGTTAGAGCGGTCTTTAAGCTTAAATATTTAACAATACACTATTGTCAATTTCCTTTTAACGTTTAGATAGACGATCTAGAACTGGACTCCGAGAAATCTTAATTTCACACTAGGCACGTAATCCGCGAGACGTGAACTTATACAAAATTTCTAAGAAACCGAAACAGTAGCCGTCAACTTAAATACGAAAAGCGAAACAAATGGCCGGCCAAAAGTTGTTTTTTATTTATAAAACGGAGTCCCTACATAAAACTGTGGATAATTTATCAAATTATATGACAGCATTCAAAAGACATAATTTCACAAAAATTCTAAAGAGTATTGTGTTTCATAATTAATGAAGCAAGGCTTTCTCGGTAACGAAATATCCCCGATCTTAGATTCGGATCGTCATTACTTGTCTCTTTGTGCGACATTCTTTTGCGCCCAGGTGTTCCAATAATAATTATACTGTATGGCGAAGAAAAAGACAAATAGATTTCAAAGGGACTAGTGTAGAAAGAGAAAACACGAGAGCCCTTACGTTGATTGATAACTGTGACAAAATGTAGCAGATGAAAAATAATAATTATGAAATCTTTTGTTAGAAGCACATAACCGTAAACAGGGGTGAACTTTAAGTCTAAAAATTCAATGTTACTATCGAAGACTATAAACAATAGTCATTATTAATGTTACGCACGCCGCATTTTAATATAAGACTTGTCTTAGAGTAAAGAAATGGGAAATATTGACGTCGACTATAGCCTTATAATACTTCGGAAACCTGATATCCACCTAAAATATGGTATTTATAGAGCAAATTGAAATATAGATACTCAATCATAATTTATTTTTTAAATTAACGATCACCAACCCTAATTCGACACATCGCCGGCTGCGCAGTTTGCATTCAGCGAAGTTGAGTAGACAATGCGCAACAAAGCATACGCAGGTAGATTGTACACCACCAATTTAAATTCAACACATCATTAGATAAAACAAATCGGAATATAGTCTGTATACCCTTCAAAATAAGACTCCATATTGAAAAGCTGGTCAGAAATTAGAGGAATTTAAATTTGTCAAAGGTGTACTCGTATTTTTTTCGGTTTTCATTAGCTAAGTTCGCGCTTTATGGATCACGATCGAGGGTTCGGACGTGGCTTATTGTTTCGTCAAATACATGAGAAACTTTGTCAATAAAACTGGGTGGTATTGTTTTTTTTTGGTTTATCTTTCTTTATCTAAATTTTGCTCGGTTCCTTTGGGGTTTTTATTTTCCTAAATTCTCATGATCTTATTTCGAAAATATATATACATATTTATAATATTCTATAATAATTATAATATCGTTCAAAAATTATATATTATCGTAATGTAATTTGAAAGAAATAATAATATTATATGTTAGAAATACATTTTGTTTAGAGATAAAACTTAGTTATAACTATAACAATTAATAAACGGTTATTTTTGCTAAGCAACTCACTCCTTTACGTTTTAAGATTGCCCAGTGGTCTGTAATATATGGGTATATTCTTATTCTTTGTCGGCACACAAATATCTTGGTACGTGTATGCTTGCTTTAACAAATTAATGCTAATTATTTTTTGGCTTTGCAAAACCGACTACCATTCTTTACATAACCTTGAGACAACAAAAAAATATATACCTGAAGTTACAAAGTTAATAGCCATGAAAGTATTAAGTTTCATATACACATAGATAAATGAGAATCTTACTTTAATATATAGATAAAATAAAACTCATTATCCTAACAATGGCCTATCATTGTATCATAATGTTGGTAATGTTGGTCATTATTTGCGGGGATTAATTACCTTCGCCATAAGATATCTGAACGCCCGATCGATACAGTATAAATCAATTTAATCTAATTAAAAGCATTACATGTTTTTTGTTCGGCAACGAAACAAGATGAAGTATTATTACCAGATGAATCGTAGAGATTATTAGGAGGTACGGCGGGTCACCGATCGTATCTCTACCGTACGTCAAACCGTCCATCCAATGTCGAGTTCTACAAATTATTTATACAGTCTAATTTAATTTAAGCCCCCTGACCTTTAGATGTTGCACTTGGCTCTGGAAAAAACCTCTCGAAGCGATCCACGTGACTCATGCAACATTCATGCCTCTTATTGTATGTATTACGAGTGCGTTAGGGATTACATTAAACGCGATGTTACACGGATGATTCTAGCATTTGGTATACAAATGTCGACGAATGAATTTCGAATTAAATCTAGTCGGTTCCGAATTGAATCGATGTTTGTTAATGCGACAGGTTTTCATTTCATATTACTCTGTATCCAGTTATTGTATCTCAAACAATAAATGACTCGATTGTAATGAAGTTTAATGCTCTATGAAAGTTAGTTTTTCTATTGCTTATTATAATTTTAGTGAAGATGCTCGCCCTTGCACCGCGTCTCGCCACGCAGTCTACGCCGGAAGTTTATGGCCGCCAGCCACTTTTATTGGCTACCTCATATCGAAGCCTCTGCAACCTCCCATTCACTCAAGAAATATACTTTTTATTGCTCTGTCACTTGGGTAATTTATTGACAATGAACACACGTGCATTTCTATTAATATTTTACGTCGCATAAGTTTTTATGTACAGGTACGATGAGTTCTTGCCCCAAAGGACTATTCATTTCATATCCATACAGAGACCATATTAATTTAATGCTAATCCAATTAATCAAGAATGTTAAGAACTTAGAAAATATAAAAAGTAATTTATTAGACGGCTTGTTTTAAAGATCATCTGAGTTCCAAATCATAATATTTTATTTATCATCAGCCTGTTTTGTTTAACAGATTGCAACTAATCCACACCCTCGTATTTCAAAATGTTGTTGCACTAAAGTGTTCAGTTAATTATAGTTTTTAATGTAAATGGGATGATCCTCAGACTGACAGCACCACATAAAGCATACTGGTCGCCATAAAAGTTGCGTGCGGTTTTTCAACGTCCGACGTTTGCTTCTCAAAATTATAGCTCTAATAATGACAATTCTTCTGTTACACAGTTTTGTAATGGCGAACAGTTACAGAAATAGTAACAAAACATTTAACCTTTTAAGTAGTCGTATATCCATTTTTTGTTGGTTATAAGAGATATCACATTGTGTTTTAATTTTTTTTGAGGCAATTTAATCTATTTGATCATTAAGAATGTCAATAAAAGGTATTTTAATTTTTTTGCATTACCTATTAAAACAATTTCATCTGAGCAAGACTGTTGGTCAGCCACGCACTCATAAATAATTCGAGACAGAGTACAGAAAACACCACAAAATGTGCTATATAATTAACCTTTATATCTGTTATGGGCACTAACTCAGGAGCTGCAGAACAATGCGCTTGATGCTTGACACCTAATGGGCGCGTTGATGCGCTGGCGCAATAATGTTGCATGCGGTAAACGATTTTGGAACCAATTTGTATTTATTATATTACGCGTACTGTGTCCTAAATTTTGAAGCGTGTACACATTGTGTATAAGTATTTGTTTTTTATTAACTTAAATAACAGTAATCATAAAATATCTTTCATTAAATAAGCTATCCGCTTGGCTTGATGCAAAAAGTTAGTGAAGTTAAATTCAACATGGATAAAACAAATTCTTGAAAGACTCACTTGTGGAGAATAAACAACTAGGAACATCTAAGAATACCGGTAATAGTAGTTCTAATAGCAAAACAGAATGCCTATCGTACAATACATTATTGCTCGGAAATCTCTATTAGACACGATTAGTCCGTCGGTATGTAAGAACGACACGCGCGAAAGACATTCCATGAGTTTTTTAATAAATTCTCTAACTTGGAAAGCAAGAGCTTATTAATGATCTTGAATGTTGTTGTTCATGTCGGACATGTTGGCCTGTTACATGTAGTGAGTATTATATATTAAGTAAAACTGGCTATTTATGACGTATTGCAGCAAATAGATCTAATATTATTTCGGCTATAATGTTCCCATTATCTGCTCTTCTATAGTCTATTATTTCTAGAAGACACGATAGAAGGCTTTCGACTTTACTGGATTCTGAAGAATTTAACTATATACTGTCCTAATTGGGAGTTACCTCATTAAATAGTTCCGTTGTTTCGAATAATTTTTATCTTTAGAAAAGTCTATCTTTATTTTAAAATAAATATATAATTTAAAAACATCGTTATACATATTTATACAGATTTATTTTCTCTATCGATTTTGTTGTGTGTTAGCTGGCTTTCGCGAATTTAGCATTTCATATTAACCATAACAACGAGAGGTGAGTATCTTATTTTAATGAAATATATAACTGTTTAAAAAGAAATTAAAAACATTTCTAAGTTTCTAAAATTCCGGGAGTTAATAGATCCAAGCATGGGAACGGTTTAACAAGACAAACCGATTAAGAGCCAACCGTAAAGAAATATCTCACGACTCTGCCTCATTACAAATTATAGACGCATTCTTGTTTCAGCCAGCTTTAAGCTATGCGCAGACTATTGGCTTAACAACTCAGTTGCAATTATTGCCGGGCGGTTGTATTCAAATTGCAAAATTATAAACTTGATAACATATTTAAATTAATCCATTGCTTCTTTAAGTTTAAATGTCATTATTGTTATTCTTGTAACTTTAATGATCGCATTTTAACCATTCATATTAAAATAATGCTAACTTTTATGATAATTTAAAGTATTAAGTACTTGTCCATTTCGCTATATCGATGTTTTTGTGGACACATATGTGAATATTTTATCATTTATCAATTATACATTTAATGATGTGTTTTTGTTGTATTGCAGAAATATAAATAATACTTGATATTAGCTGTCATGAATCGTCTAGGCTTAGCCTTACAATGAACGCAATTAAAATAAGATAATATAACATTGCAAAAACTAAAGCGGAATAAATGAGAAATTGTGCTCAGTAAAAACATTATTAAGAATAAATATTGTTGTATTTTAGATGACATTTTATGTCATACCAAGTATTATTCTTTATCCGCGATATTCTATAATAAAGTTATTGTGTATATATATTAAATAATTTTATCTCTTCAAATTTAAAATAACTACGACGTTTAGTCTTAATATTAATCTGGATGCTCGTCTTCTTTTCAATAATATCTTTATAATCTAATATTTTGTATTAACAATCAAATCACTAGAAACGTCTGTCGTGAGTACATGGTTGACATGATGTGGCATCTCAAAACAACCTTTGTACTCTCGTTACTCCGGAACGACCACCCGATAAGAATAGAAACAGAAATTCCATGCGCGCGCGCCGATTACATTCGTAGGTGAAAATAAAAGATTGTTTATAAAGCCGAAGAAAACGACATGACAATAGACCACGGTGATGGGTCAGACATTCAGACATCGACCCTCAGTGTAATTCGATCCAAATTCGTATTTACCTCCAATGATTTAGAGTTCATTAATTTAAAGACACTTCGAAACATGTGGCTTTAAGAAGATGATTATGAAAAGTGGGGGCGTGATGTGCGAGCGGGAGGGGACGACGGGAGGGAGCGAGAGGAGAACGCCGCGAGGGTCACAAGCGTGATGCCAGGTCAGCCACTTTTGCACCTCGCCATAACAACGCGTCTCAAATTATTATGGACGTCTGATAAGTGTTGGTAGATTGCCGTCTCTTGGTACTTTACGATGTTAATTAAATGTTTACCTGCGCCGGTGTAAGTTGTTGACATTAGTTTATAACAGCGCTAGTTTCGTTTGTCCTTCACAATCTGTCATGTTCCGCTTTCACCCGTCAACTGTTAGTAGAAAAACAAACATGGTATTCCTTTCGATAAATTCCATCTTATATTACCTACTACGTGATGATGAAATAATACTTTATCAAAGTGAATTTCATCTGAAGAGTCATTTATTCGATACAAAAGTATCTAATTTTTTATCATATTTTCATAATAAAACCCTAAAAACTCTCGGTATAATAATGTAGGCGTAATAAAAGATGTTATGACGTCAGTCAATAAAATCTGTTTTAAAATAACTAGATTAAGAGAAAGATCGGAGCTATACGAGTATTAGCGTTTAAGTTTATTCTTAATGCTTCTTAATGTGTATTTTATGTTTGTTACACAAGACGTGAACAGTTTAACGTCGGTCTAAGCGATCTCTATCTACAGTTATTAAATTCTCTGATGTACCAAAACATCAAAATTATGAATGTGAAATAAATCAACGGGAGCGATCGTAAAACGCTTTATGTTTCGTTCTGTCGGTTATTACGATTACTCTTTAAATTGGTCCGGATCTGGTCCCGTGCAAATATTCCATGATAATTTTGTTTGCTTCGATTAGTCGTAAAAATGCCTATTTTAACAGGTTACTAAGTGTAAGGCGCCTTGAAGAGATGGCGTCTGGAACAGTTTTACGACCTCACTCAAAGTTTATTAAAACAGCTGTAATTCAAATGATAATAAACGTAAATAAAATATTTAAAAGTCTTATAGTGTCTGATGGATTAATATTATAAATAAACTTGCTGAAGGTAATACAATATTTTATATATAACAAATGGTTATTTTAAAAAAATTCAATATTATTGTTTAAGAAAAAAAAACCATTTATATTTAAACAAATAAATTTTAAAAGTGAAAAAGTCTAATTTAAAAACTCTTAAGTACCATACAAAGTCATAAACGGAAAGCATCCATAAAAGCAATTTGGTTAAAAGTAAATTTATTTTGCTAATGCACCTTCGCCTTTGCTTTAGATCACGTATCGTCAATGGTTTACAATTTAATGAATATTATAAAAGGTCCGTATTAATGTGGGGTGCAGTCATGTCGATATGATGGATGTCTTCACAATGACTGGCGCGTCCCGACTTCGATTCCCGTTTAGCGTGATAGTTAAAATTAGTGCTTTATTTTGATGTATAAAGTAAATTGCGGTGAATTTATATTTCGTTAGTCATCGTTAACATCTTAATCTCTGTATTCCATAACCATACTGGTTATTTACATTTAAACGATTTGTTTAAGTAAATAACTTTTATGGTGTATAGCGGGACGGGTTTAAAATTTAAAATCATCAAAGTCATTAGGCATATTGCATTACCATAAGTCAGAGACGAAAAAAACGAGTCCGGCCAGATTCCTCAAAACACACAAACAATTGGACGCTTGAGAAAAAACGTGATCAAAACCTGAACGAATACAATGACAACTGCATGCTGAATCAATCACAAAAAACGGAATCCGAACAAAAACAACAATTAAAAACTGAACATCGGCTGTCCAAAGAAATATTTAGAATACGTTGCCGTCCGTGGCCATCATTTTACTTTTTTACATATAAAAAGCCCTACACGTGTCTAAGGATGTCGTCTTTATTGGTTTAGTCCAATTAATGATGTCTAATATATTTAATTCTCGGAACGAATCAAGTCGTAAATTAAAAGATATATATTTTTTTATTAAGGTATAAAACTTAATCCGTACACGTAATTAAAGTCTAATATTCATGTTATGTTAATACATATCAATGTCAATCGAGTTCTCGAAATCCAAATAGGGTGTATGATAAAGCCCTATTTGCAAAGCTCAAATCGATGAAGTCCGAGTGATGGAGGCCGGCCGTTTTCTCGTATTGACGGTGCATTCTATGTAAAATATGAAAGAGTCGGGTCGCTCCCGGCGAGATGGCTGATAACTGCTAGATGGATGCGGTACTTGAACCAGTGTATAAACACTTGGAGTCTGTGTCATGTCAGACATAAATTGTTTAAGATATGCTTTTAAGTTTACAATCTCATTAGGATCAATTTATGATCGCTTCGGTTAACTTATCGAAGTATATTATAAGGACTATAAAAAATGTACATTATTAAAGTTATAATATAACAAACTTTTGAAAATAACCTACCAATTCAATTTAGGAGTACTTATCCAGAAATATGTAAAAAATTGTTACAATAGAGTTTCATTAGAATGGTCCTCTGCTCATAAAAATGTTGTCTTTAACCTTATCCATAATTATCGCATCCCGGTAATACTGACCATCCTACTGATTGAATTATGGTTGCACTATAACTGATTAATGCGACATCCACCACTGACGGCTATTGTCCGTTGAATCTGCATCCATTAAGAATCGCTAACCTGTATGTATTAAGATTTGTCCTTAGATAATATGAATAATATTTTCAAATATATTTAATGACTGTAATAAGTTTTCGAATACAAAGTGAATAAATAGTGAAATCAGAAATTTTGGTGTATTTGAATCAGACGTTTGAGCTGTATATCTTACACTTATTTTCATGACAAAATGTTGTTACCGCAACCACCGACGATAACATAAAACTGAGTTTGTATTATTTCAACGGTAAAAGTAGTCTCAAGTGAAATAAGTGGTGAGATTGTGAATTACAATAGTATTCATAACAGACATTAATACTTAGTATCGTCATTATTTAAGATATGAAGCGTATTTTATTATTGTTTGAATACAATGTTATATTAGTGGGCCAGTAAAGCTTCTTGTCTTCGCAAATATTATTCTATTTATCTCTATAATATTTGGCCAATCCTACAGTTATTAAAAAATACCATATGAGAAATGTTTTAGTTTGTTATTAGAGTTTGGTGATTTATGGTTCATAAAAGAATTAAAATCAATAAATTCTGTATACCCAAATCCGTAACAGTTTTCCTTAAACAAACGAAAATAAATGAATTTTCAAAGGCCAAAAATATAAGACGATAAGAGGATTAGATGGAACGGAGATGACATTGGAAATTAAGGCTGTTTTCTTTTGTAATTCTCCCCCTTCACCCTTGGACCGAGGCCGTTAAAAATGTATGTTTTCTGAGGCGTTTTGAGGGGAGGTTTTGCCAGAGCGACTCTGTTATATGTAGACATCCACGCCTTCCGGGGCTTTAAGATTAAGCATCATCAGTTATGTGTAAAAAGTTATTCTCACTGATCATTCTTAAGTCATTTTATTTTAGCTATGCGTTATATACATATTGTATTCGGTCACCGTTATTATACTATAAAGGAAGCAACATTTAAGTATGTTACTAAAGAAAGTCAAGTAATTAAGTTCTTAAACACCAATCCTTTTTAGTCCGAGTTTTGTGTGAACGGAGTCACATACCGAAATAACTTAGCGACGCGTTCCTGCGCCCACGAGGTAATTAAAGCGATACGCAAGCAAAAACTCGCTTGAGGCTCGCGCGCTCTTAGCTTGACAATCGCCTTTTTATATAACCTCACAATCGAAGAATAAACATTAGGATTCAGCGTCCATATGCGGTTCAGTTCCAAAAAATAATATCCTTTACATTGTAGACGTTCAATGAATGGTATACATTGCAAACTTTTATCACAAGCGTTAGCTGTTAGCCCTCGCATAGGGGCGGTCTTGACGCGGAAAAAAGTGCGCGGCGATCGTTGAGCAAAGCTATAAATTAGGACGAGCGGCGAAAGCAGACACCACTCAATACTCTGCGTTAAATAAAAACATTAAGAACTGGTTGAAATAATCATAAGGAAAAAGTGATATTGGACCGATTTGGTGGCGAAAATAGCATGGAGAGTTTCAAAACTTTTATATTTTGTATTGTAAAGAACGGATAAGGAAATAAATCTGGTCCAGGTCTCGTCTTTACAGTTTTCATTGCGGGTGAATGTTATTTCACATTAGGAAAACAAGTCAGATTTGGATGAATAAATTCTATTACCCTGTTAAATTTTTGGCAAGATTTTTTCGATAATAGTTATTCAGTTAAAATAAGAGAGATATTCCGTAAAATAATGAATAAATATTAATAGATTAATAGAAAGATAAGAGAATATAGGGCTGCTAATGGATGCAGATAGAAGTCAACCGCCTACGTTTGTTGAATATTACGTTTTGGGGCTAGGACGTCAGTCAGAGACGTTGTGAAGTATTGTTATATAGTCAAATATATTACACATTATACATGTTATCAATGTGCAAAAAAGTCGGGAGGACTCTAAAGTGAAGTATTCTATATCCCGTTAAATACTTGTATACCAAATTAGGAATTGTCAAATTGTGCATAAATTTTATTGTCTCTTTATAAGTATGAAACGAAGAGTTTTCATTTATTTTTACAATAATCAATGCTATTCTATATATTTTATAGCTTGTAAACTTTATATCTAAGTGGAGTAAAAACAACCGTTTTAAAAATAATCGATTGCTCTTTTGTAAATTGAGTCCACTCTCCAAAATGAATTAAAGATGCAACCGCAAACCGAGAGTCAGACACAAAAGAAATGTGACAGAGACCAAGGATGACATACGTAACGAAATAGCGGAATTAGTATTCGAAAATGCAATTTCAGTGCAGTATTTCAGATGGTACGAGGGCGGTCCGAAAGGGGTGGCTGAGTACATATTCATCTTGTTAGGTATGCGCTCGGATGCGCTAGCTTCGGCAAACACAATAAGAGCCTTCTTAACCCCCTCCCCCACCCATGTCCTTCCACCTACATCCCCCTACGCTTATGGAAAACTTATTAGAGCACGGCCCGTCGGGGAATCCTTTTTCCTTCGGTAAATATTTGAGAGAGAAATTAAAATTTGACAGCGTACGTTCTTACCGAGAATGGTCTATTCTATATGCTCGTACGTGATACTTGAGGCGTAAAATGAAATTTAGATTGAGTTTGGACAGTTAAGCGTTAGCCTTTGTTGGAAAAGAAATTCTTATTCGGCGCGAGAATACCTTAGTACGTTCGCTCTACATTAGGGCATTGCGAAACATAATGGCCTCTTTTTAATATTAATAGGGTCGTTCAAAACTTTTTCATACTATATTTATGTTTTCATTTCTGAACGATGAGAATAGTTTAACATAAACAGTTATTTTATGACTATGTATTACGAATTGCTAATGTGAGGTAACTAGATAATTATTTTTTAATGTAAAATATTATTACTCTTTCGTCCATAAACAGTTTATAGTATAAAACGTAAAAAGTAAAGTGTAAATCAGCAAGTTATCACGTATCATCAAAGTAAATAGTTGAATTTAGATTAAAGTTTAATTTCAACTATGAATAATGAAAAAAACATTATCATTTATCGAAGTATATGAAAGTATTTTCAAAACGAATCTGATATCTATAAATAAACTTACGTGCCATTAAGTGTAACATAAAGTAAATAATGAAACAAACGCCACCCCCAAACATTTGGGATGGAAAGAGCAACAAACAATAATTCACACGTAAGACCAATGTAGTGAAAAATGAGAAAGCTACGAACGTGCGGCGCATAGCTACTCCAACAATAACAAATGAGTATCCAACACGCCTATGACTAACCCTAACCCGTTACTTTACTTTTATTAAACCTAGCACAAAAGTAATAAAAATATATATTCTGACTGCGATTTGACATTAAAATAAACTAATAAATCGTACATAACCATGATAACGAGCTTGTCATAATTTTTATGATTCCATATTGAATTGGTTATTTTTAGTACTCTTTTAATTGATTATTTATATAGTTATCGTTTATAATAAAATTAGTACGGTCTGATATAAGCTTCTTTTAGATTTATATAATTTGTTTATGTACTATCCAGAGAATGCATAGCCTTGTCTGGATCCAACGCAGGGTGTTTATATAATTTACTAAGGGTAATGTCTTGGAGTAATTAAAGGAGGGGTGGGGGGTGCGGAGGCTGTGGGGCGTGGCTTGCGCATGCGTGCTGCGTTTTAATTACGAGAAACAAACATTCATCGACGCCTAGCCTTCATTAGGCTGCTCTGATAGGTCGTGGAAATTGGGGTGTGATTTTCCTTAGTAGGTGTTGCTGCTATTAACGATAGTCTACGTAGGTATATAAATATATCTGGTTTTTAATGTTTTTCATATAAGAGAAAGCTATCAGATCAGAGTTTATTGCACTAAAATGTGTTTTATTGCACTAAATTGCACTAAGTGGACAACAAAGTTTATCAATAACTAATAACCCAATTCTATAAATCTACACTTGAATTAATCTATAAAAGCAGAGCATTAAAGTGCAAAAAACACGACAGTAATATAACACAATACATTAAACAGAAAAAGTTCTGTTTGTAGTACATAAGGATACTTTGTAAAGGCGAGACGATGTTGATGCCAAATGTGTAGAACATTCAAATGTAATGGTGTCGAAATAGATAAGAAATTATAAGGGAGATACGTTGTAGGCTTCTGAGCTTCGAGACCTTGATATCAGATGGTAATTTTTCGGTTATTGTGTACCTACTATGGATAAATCTATAAAATGTTCCAATTATTCAAAATATTTTAGATTACTGCAGTATTGAAATTAATGGATTTAATATTGAAGGCATATAATTGATGTTATAATTGTTGTTTATAATTGCAACAATGTCCCCGAATATACATTTCACGAATATACTAAAATTATTAACCTTCGATCACATAAAAAATATCTAACAACCTCTAATAGTGAGATTTAAATAAAAAATGTAGCGAGGCTGTGTTCATGTAAATGGTAACTTCAAAAGCACGTCACGTAACCGTAGGGTGCATATATTTTTGATTTGTCAGTCGGAACTTTTTGCTTATTCTTCATTTTTGTTTTAATGAACCCTATTGGGATTTAAATCTGAATATATTGACGGAAATTTTATCATTTTTATTTGTAAATAAAAGAAATATTTAAAATAGAAAACATTATCATTATTTTTTTAATACGTAAATTGAATTATATGTTCATACATTTAATAATAAAACTATCCTAACCTAATCTATCAAAACTCAATACAACGCTTCCTACATTTAATAGCTAAAGAGTTTCCTCCTCAAATAGGGGGGGTATGGAGCGAGGGGTGGGAGGGTGACCGATATAAGGCCCTCATTTATCTACATGTCGCAACCCAAATTATTCTAGAGATTTCGATCTCAGAAACGTATTGGTTTTGTTTTGGAAAACGGCAACGGAAGCGACTGGAATTGAAGAAAGAAATGCAAAAATTACCAAAGTTTATGATTATCAAGGGATAAGACCATGATATTTAAAAATGTTCATAATATTTTAAGATGCTTTTGATAATGTTTACGTAAAAAATATATTAAATAGGATAATAAATTATATTTATAATATTAGGAAAAGAAGAATTATTTTATGTGTACTTATAGGAAAATATAAATGATTAATCTTAATACCTATGGGAATGTTTCCCGAAGGTTCGGGTTACACGTTATCTTATAAACGAATTGGCAATTTGATTTCCGATAAAAATCGTATCAGTTTTTAGATCATTTTTTTATTATAGAGCATAACTACAGTTACGGTTAAATTAACATTTATATATTTAACCATACATATAAATAAAATTGAAGTGTCTATTTGTTATACCAAATTAACAGCTTTTCAATAAATGCATATGAAAGGACATATGGTACTTACATAAAAAAAAACTTTTAAAATCTTCTCTGTCTCTCCTTTTGGTCCGGTCTTTGAAACGGCTGGACCGAGTTTAATAGAACTTTCACTAGCGGATAGCTTATGCTATTAGGAGTAACTGATGCTACTTTTATTTAAAAAAAAGATATTCAGCGCAAAGGAAGTAGTGGGGACAGCTGGTTGAAATATAAATGTAAACTATTCAACTAAATTTTATTAAATAACAATTGTTAGGATATTAGGTAATTTAGTTTTACAAAATAAACTATTATCAGGAAAATATTTAACGTACAAATTAATTTTACTATAAATAATAATACGAAAACATACATACATATAAACTAAAGACGGGCGACGATATGTATGTAGGTAACATTGTAAATTAAACGATATTTTCGAATATAACTTTAGATAAACTGTTCCCAGAATACGATTACTATCCAACTTATTATATTATGAAGCTGCATTGTGCTCTGACGTAGGAAAATAAGTAGGACTCCATCTCCACAATGAAATTAATTTCATGTTTCCTTTAGAATTATTTATGAGTTCGAATAAGCAATAAATGTATACCGATAACATGTATTTGCTTACGGTCGTTAAGACCGTGGATTTAGCTAAAAAGAACAAAAATATCTCGGGTTAACCCTGCCCGACGTCGTAAAAGACCCAGCCAGTACTACGGACAGAGCGACAACAAAAATACTTTATTTATATGCTAATGTAATTTATATGACGCTTAATGTCTCGTGGCTGGTAACGCACGATTCCGTTTCATTCTTTAAGACGGTCGCGCGTGTTTCGATTTTGGTCTGTATGGTGTTAAAATTAAGGTGGTGTTTAGATCGGATGTGTAGTGTGTGTCGATACGATTATGAATGCGCTGTAGGAGGCAGCTCCCTGCCCAGCTTCCTTGGAGGCGGTGGGAGGAAGCCCGTTCTGGGAGAATCAATAAAAATACGCGAGGAAAGCGTTGATTATACAACGGGAATTCGTACAGCTCTTTCAATAACGCTGACTTAAGCATACATAGAAAATAAATTGATTATTGCGTAACATGACACCACTGGGAGGAAACAAATTTCAACCAAGGAAATAATATGTGACAAAACATGCAATGATTGAATAGTTATGATTTGAAATCTCTTACATTAAAAGTAATATTAATACATCATATTTAAATAAATAAATAGTTATGCTGTTTAAAATGAATTAGTGAAGATTATAGAAGGATAAGAATTTGAATTGAAAGAGATTAAGGTAATGGAGTCGTAATGTATATGAAAATATATTTAGCAGATTGGACTGGTCCGTTTGAATTAATATCATAAATGTTTTGCAATGATGCAATACTACACTAGAAGGTACGCAGAACTTATCATATCGAAAACTATAATGTGTTGCATATATAAGACATTCAAATTATATGAAAACCATCCGACCCGTGATGGACATTCAATCTTGGATTGTATGAGATTTGCATAAAAATCTACAAGACCGAGCGGTCGCAAGGCTTTTAATGCAGATTGAGGATACCGGGATACAACAAGTAGTATGCGGAATATATATTTCATATTATGGTACTTATATCATTCGTAGATCTCGCATGAAACTGAGTTTAGAAGGAAATAGAATTAATTCCGAATTGTAATATTTGAATATTATCACTTATCATTAGCAGATATTGTATTAATAATTTTAAAATAATAAATAGATGAAAAATTGTTATTAATTGCTTTAAAATATGTAATATATTTTACTTTTGTAATTTAAGCTTTGATAATGGATTCAGCAAATTTAAGGATCAATAAAAAATTGTCATTAGTATAAGAGTGTCGAGGGAACAGGATGTTACAACTTCTTTTGTTAGAGTGCTCGTAAGACGCATACCAATTATCTAATAAACTACCTACATTATTTTTTTCAATCGCAATATTATCAAGATCTTAACAAGACAATCCATTTTGTAGCGTTAAATCTGAATCGAATTAAATATTCCGTCTCCATTATTTATTTATCAGTAAAGTACGAATTCTGGACGTGCGACGAGTATTAAGTAACTTAAATTTTTTAGATGTCTTTTATTATTTAGGTATCTGATTGATTTACAATAAACCCATCAGCATGAAAGCAATTACAATTTTCTAGTGTATTATCACATTAAGTATTTCTTAGCGCCACAAATAACGTACGGTAACATAACTGCTGTCATTATACATACTCATAGATGAAGAACAAAAAGCTGGTAAAATGTCAGAAAATATGCAGCGTTAGGCAGCGTGACCAATGATAACGACAGGCGGGGAAAGTCTCAGCGCTGCTGATTTATTGATGCGTTTGATCACTTATTTGATTACTTTATGATGGCGAAAAGTGGCAGAAAGCTCATAAGGTACACTGATGCAAATCGCGAATGAAGGCGCATAACGGATGCAAGTGTTACATGTGCGTGACGAACGCGTCTTCAGCGTCTTTATAACGGTGAAGAAATCATCTAACTACCTAACTACGACAATAAGGAAGATCACTGAATCACCGGACTAAATTACTTTTTAATTTATTAAAATACTTTGCAAATGTGTTCAAAGAATCTGAGAGTTGCGAGTGGAGAGAATCTTCGATTGAGTCATCAGTGTATTAATAGGTTTATATATATTAAAGTATTTGGAGCCGGTATCACGTTTATAATAAGAATAAGTTAATTTAAATAAAACGTTCAAATTAGTATGCAACAAAGCGGTCGAATCTTTCCATTGTTTTCGCTAAATGACATCAAAGTTGTGGCGGCTATATGTATTTAGCATGTGAAATAAAAATTGTTCGCAGTTCTTAGAAACAAGGAGCTTAACAGGTGCGCGCGCATCGACTACTGCTAACACAAAATCAACACAAAGCTCATTAAATACCACTAATTTAAGTATCTAAATTGATAAATAGATTTTAAATTGACTTTTAAATTAGAGCTTATAAATCTGAAGGACAATGATACATCATTAAAAAACATCACAACAAGATTTGTATATACGATATACATATAACTACTGAAAATTCAATCGATTGAATAATGATCCATGATAATTCTATTTAGATCTACACTGCCATATATTACGCCATATTATGCTGATTCGTCCTTAAAGAACAACAACTATGTGTAAAACTAAATTGAAAATATACTTCACTACAAAAACAGAGATTTTTTCTGGCTGATGTGAGGAGAACAATCTCTTAAAACTAGTAAAATATAATAATTTTGAATACCTCTTTATACTAAATGAGCATCATTGGAAGGGTACATGAAACAAAAGAACAAACATAAGCATATTTGACGATAATTTTAACATCCTATATTAAAACCCTTGCCTATATAACATTCTATATTACCTTTACCTATACCTACAATATAAATTGTAATTATATAAGTTTAGAATTTTAATATAAATTTGTTTGTATATATTTAAAAGTCTGAAGTGGAAGCTTGCTTACAATAATACAAAATAAGGTCAGCCAATAATAAAAGATACAAAATTGAAAAACTTTTTAATTGCCAATTTTCCTGGTAAAAAATATTTAAATATATGAGAAGAGAAATTATTTTCTCAAGATCATGAAAGTTTAATGTTGATAAATATAACATTTTAAGTGAAAAGGAATTAACCTAATCCACGTATACTGGAAGGTTCTTTAAAATTAAACTTAATTATTTACCGAGGTCATGAAAACACGAGGACATCACGTCGGTCAGCAATAAAAAAATAAATTATGAAAAATAGCAAAAAATCTGGGTGATGTTAAAATAAACAAGATATACCAGCCATCGGTCGCTGTAGTCGACGTCACGTTCTTCGATAATGACAAATTCGCTACCATTGTTGTTGTTGACTAAGGATTTTATCGTTCAAGGTCTTCATTTTAAGTAACAATGCAGGCGTGTCAATAACACATTTTATAATACTCATTATAAAAAAATCGTCTTAAGTGAGGCATATTTTTAATTAACTGGCTTTTCGAATTGAGAGTGAAATTATAATTGTATTTATAGAAAGAGGAGTACCAAAGACAAATTGACGTGGTGATAATATGCTTTGACTTTCTTTACTTATTACTCCCAAGATACATTACTATATGACAAATGAAAATGATTTGTTAAGTTGAAGTAATTTTTGTGCCCTTTCAAATAATCGTGGTGAAACATTAATTACATTTCTTCATTATAATAATATATTTGTAAACAATAAGGAGATACGGGAATCACGCGACGCTGAGTGTCACTAGACCGTGTTCTTACCTGTAGGACCAAACTTCGTTTGTTTTCGTTAAACGTGCAATTAATGGGAATAGCACTTGCTATCCTGTTTAAAATAATTATAGTACATTGAATAAGGGTGAGTGTTTATATTTAAATGTATAATTTTATAATTAGTTTCCTTTTTAGAGTTTTATTGGAGCTAAGTTATGTTTTAGAAATGTTTATTATATGCGTTTATACACTTATTGTATGTGGATCGTTTAGTGCAATCAAATGAATTCTTCTAAACGATAGCGATAGTAAGAGTTTTCGCAATTCAAAAGACAGTTATACAGACTTTGATTTTTTATTGCTATGAAAGGACAATCCAGTTTAATTAAAACTAAAGTTACGACTCCATTCATGTTGACTGGCTTTGGAGAGGTCATGAATAAAGAAGTTCATACGAGGGGACATTTTGATTTGATACACTTATTGAATGTGCCGTTGCTTTAGCAAAATAAAAGAATTAAATAAAGGAACTGGTTCTTAGGACAAAGGGCCCTCATAATGAGGCCAGGGTATTGTGAAGAGCCCTTAAAATTGAGGAGCGTATTGCGTCGCCAATATGCTTTTTATAATACTTTTAGATGTTAACTGTTAACTAGTTTTGATTTTTGTAAGCTTTGCCCGCATTGGATCTGTTGCGAAGGTCAAGAAATACTAACTATAACTATTAATCAAGATTATATAGCGATCTTGATTTAGATTTTATTCATATGTACAGTTTTAATTAGGAAGTTACTTCTTTTGTATTAGTTTATAATTGATTATGTTTGTATTCCAAAAATGTTATGATAAATTTCGTTTTCTTTATTATACTGCTTCAAATCAAGTAAGTAAATTATGACATCGTTTTGTAACTAATTACAAATATTTGTTAATATAAATAATAATTTTAAAATGAAATGAAATTATCTTTAAACAGCTATTTCTATCAATCTCACTCTATTATTCAAATTAAGAAAACTTAAGCGACTACAATACAATAATACTCAATATCCTCTATCAGACAGGACTTCCTTATTGTGTTCGATCTGAAATCGTTCAGATAACGATCCGACGGGCCTAATCTGGACTATTTAGCGCGTTGGACTCAATTAGGACGGATATGCGGGCCCCTTGCTATAGAAGAGCGCTAAAATGCTGTTGCTGGTTTTAGCTGCAATAAGCATGAGAAGCTTTTCTGTTTAATTGAAAATTTGATATATATATTTTTTATTTTATCAGAAAATATTATAGCTTCGGAAACGCATAACTAAAAATTTCACCACTTTATTAATTGGGTGTAGATAAACGTTACGTCAGTATAAATAATTATTGGCATAAAAAAATTCTCAATATCATAGAAGCTTATCTTACCTTAGCCAATATAGTAAGTTTCTATACTCCCGAATATATAAGCGAATTGATGCAACATTTTAGTGGCGCACACCGCACTCTGATTCCCGCTCTTATTAGTGAGTGATTTCAACAGTTACATTAAATAACCGTTAAAACTTAGCTCTTGATTTATTTGTCCGTTTGTTTGTTACATTTTAAAGATAATTAATTTTGATTTAATAGTAATTTTAAAGTTATAAGTCAACTCAGACTGAGCGCCACCAGTCTGTCGTCGAATGGTATGGGACATAAGCACGCAATGAGAATATTGTTTTAAAAGTGGTGAGAAATCTAACAGACGACAGACAACTAACTAGGAAATAATAAATTATTCATTAAAATAGCTAAATCATGAAGCAGTATGAGTTTCAAGAACACGAAGGGAGTCTGAAATCTTCCACTATGAATTAATCAGTAATAACAATTTGCTCGCGCCGACCCGTCATAAATATATTTCACAGTCAAATCTTAAGGTAATTTGTGATGATTTTGTAGCTCATTTAATATCCAAGGAATATAAAGTACAGGCCGAATCTATTATAATGCAGCTGCAAATCAAGACAATCTGACTATCAAAGCGACGTCCACATTTGTAAAGTCAATTGTTATTCACTATTATATTATTGTATCATATGTATTTGCTTATTGATAACTAATAGGATGGAGGTGCCTTTATAATTCAAAGTGATAACTCCGGATCTAAACTGAACTAGTTTAGATTGCATTTTGTATGTAACTTTCATAAATCTTTCGTTATTGGTGATTATAATAGAGTAACAGTAATCATTAGCTTATATAAATAAGTAGATTGGACTAATATAAGCTTATTTTACGATTTCAATGCGAATTTAAGGTGAATAATAAATGACAAAGATGTCAAACAACATTGCAATCTGTGTCCAATGATATTATACGGAATATCATCGATTAATTTAATGCAATAAAATTTATAAAGACATTGTAAATATTTAAAACCCGTGAAAATATCAAAATAATTTCGTCAAATACCTTAATTTAATTGACACGCTGCATTCAATTTAAGTTTTATTTTCGGACTAAAGCTATTCGCTTCCTCTCTAAAATTCAAAATTAAAATATTTTCTTTTCTCTGGAGAAGAATTTGACAGGAACAAGAAAACCATTCACGAAATTCGCGAAACCTCATGCGTAAATGGTTAATATTGCCTTGAGAACAATGCACACTTAACGCGTCAACGTCACCTCACTGGATACCATGGAACGTAATTAAGTTGCAACCTCAATGGGTAGTCAAAGCGAAGATTGCTTCATTCCCGGTATTTATGATGGCAATGAAAATATCGAGGCGCGGTTTGTAACGATTGTGCCACTTTGTTACCGATTTTCTAATTTGTTTATTATATTTTTGTTTTAGGTTTTGTCTGTCTGATAAGCAGAGAAATAGCGAAGAGAACAGAATAAAACATACACTGAAAGTTCCTATTTATAGTATAATAATAATTGCTGGTTTGTATTTTCAAGAAAAAGATAAAGTATAAGACATCAAATAATATGAATCCCTAGCACCTGCATTTCCATTGCTGCACGTATCATTCGGATTATTAGTTATTTTGTAAACCTAATAATTGGTTACAACTAATCTCATGCATTAATTGTAGGCACTGACTTCAAACCCGGGTCGGTATTTACGAGATCCGAGCAGAAATCCCGTGTCACGACGCGGTACAGCCGGCGAAATGAGAACAAATCCGTGTGCTCTATGTACTACGTGTTAGGGAATTTCGAGTGAGTATTTCGTGGGAGAGCGTACGGTTAGTATAATTACCGCTAATCTCCACAGCTATTTCTCTTTGTTAGCGGAACGATTAAAATAATAATCACGACTTTAATACCCTGTAATGAGACGTTCTCTTCTCTGTTTATAAGTGTAATAGGGCGGATACAGACATCAGACGTTTGATTACGATGCCGCCTTATTTTATTATCTTACTTGACAATCGTTTCTTTAATTACTTAAAGGATAGAAAACAACTAAAACGTATATATAAAACAGCATTTCATTAATAATATAATAGAATGTGATGGAATACAATATACTAAATATGTCCTAATATACAATATACTAATCATGATCATAGTAAAGTTGATGTAAATGTTAGTGACGTCACAATGAGGTGAGGTGCGTTTCGTGTGTAATACCCCTTAGTAATAACTAGGTGTCTAACCTAGCTTGTTGCTTTGTCAACCTGTTATTTAGTAAATAAATGAGTCTTCATGCGGAAGTACGGATAATGAACGTTCTCTAAACTTTGAAGTCTCTAATGCAATTACTTCATTATAATATAAATAAAGCGGTTTTGTTATCTACAAGGGTTTAATTTAATTAAATAATCTGAACAAATCTTATATTATTTTTGAGTACAATATAAACGAATTTAACGAATTTATATTAAGCAATACATGTCTAAATGTCTGAAACACAAGACGTTCACACCACAAATCAATTTCACAAATTGAAACATGAGCACCGAGTATTTTTTATTCTGACCCTACGGTGATTGAACTGAGAATTGCCAGTGCTCATTACACTAAATAGTTCGCTGTGATTCTGTTATTTACTGTTGAGAATATCGTTTACAGATTATTGAGCGTATTTGTATTTATTGTTATATTTAACTTAAATTATTCAGTAATATAAGTTTCTTAACTGACATACGTTAATAAATAGTATCGTATAATATATAATTTCAAGTGCTATATAGCTTTTAAATATAGTAATTGCTACTTTTGTTGGCGCGTCAAGTATAATTTAAGATTTTGATTCCAACAAATGCGCGCGCGCATATTATCGCTAATGTTTAAAAAACCGCTTCAAATTACCATCTTTTAAGTAAAATTGACACTTGGCCATTACCGTCTAGTAGATGAGAAGTCAACGACCTCGAACCATCCGGATCTAATTACATAGTGTCATTAACATGGCGGGGACGGCACGTCCGCCTAGGAAATGGAATCGAATCATTAGTAGTTTGATTACAAAAAAGGCTTAATAGAAATATAATAACGGAGAAGAAATTGTAAAAAGATTGTGGAGCAATTCAATAATTGGCGTTATTTGTCGATACGGTTTGGAGCGAGTAATGGCTGGGAGTCGACGTGACCGCCCGCCTCGCCCTCGCCCTCGCCCTCTCGCTATTACAGTTTAGCTAAATTTGAATCGACGCACTAAAATTTAAATAGTGTGCGAACTTTGCATGGAATGTCTATTATTGTTTGTACCAATGAAGCAGGGATAGCGAGTTGAACTTTATAATTAATTAATCTTGGGAGAGTTATTCGTTAAGGTATCTCGAGTAATGCGGTCGCAATACTAACTAAATATAAATATTTTTAATAACTCGATGAGACAAATAAGTTAAATTAAGTATTGACAATATATCTTAATATATCGATCCATACATTATGATCCACCCCAATAAAGAATTCTACCCTGTATTAAATAACTTGGAATCACTATATAAATTCAGTGAGCATTAAAAATTTAAAGGTACCTTTAGATTGAGGAATAGAATACTAAATGTAGGGTGACTTATTGTTTTGTTTGTAGATCTAGGTTAATTTAACATTTCAATTTAGAGGATGGTATCTATTTCAATAGTACTTATAAATGTAGTTATAGTTATAGGGTTGTTTTATAACTTCAGATTATTGTGATTACATTTAATTACAAATATTTTTGTACATTTAATACTGATTTTAATAAGTGTCTATCTTTTTAATTTCTTTAATAATTTGAAATATCTTTTAATTAAATTTATTCTTTTGCTATTATCCTCTTGTTTTACTGATTTAAATATTTCTAAAGCAAGATTTAGAAATAAATATGGTTTTAATTAAACAATTTTGTATTTCATATTAGATTCCCAAATAGCTGGGATTTACATTGATCTAGATTCTGATAGAAAAAAAATCTCTACTTTCTAATAAATCTAAAACTAGACCTCTCTTAGTTTTGATTAACATAATAATATGAATTATATATTATTTTTTTCTCCATTAATAATCTCCATAACAATGATATATTTCAATTGATATACGTTACCGTGGTATCGGTACGGATCGAAGAAAAAAAATCCTTTGTTGTTTGACAAAAAGAGTTGTTTTCAGGCACGTCTTACATTATTGTGCTCAATGAAATAATTAGTTGGTTCGATAACGGGGTATATTTTTTTTAATTCGCTTTATTTCTTTGTTGGTTGTGTAATTTAATATTTTTTGTAATCAATTTTTGAGTGGGTGGTTTAAAAAATGTGGCGTTCTGTTAGAATTTCAATGATAGAGCCTATCGATGTCGTTTTTTTGGTTATTGCGTAAAACATATGAAAGTTGATATCACAGAATGCACGTTTTTCTTTAAGAAACTATACTTTCTTGTGCAATGCTTAATTTGCTTGCTATGATTAATTTGTAATGGACACTTAATTTATATTTATTTTGAACGTACATACTACTATACAAGTTTATCTTGTTTTAAAACATTTTTTATCTTGATATATAAGTAGAGTATTTATTGGTATTTTTAATATATTTTAATGTTGTAATGTTAAATATACCTAAAAAAAATATTTATGAACCAAATAATAAATGTATGAAATAAAGAATAATAAATTAATATAATAAAATTGTGTATATGTTATCGTGTTCTATAATGTTAGTTAATTAAATATTAGTTAACTACAGTTAAATGCAATTTTTGCATTTGTTTTAAAACAAATTTTGAACTGAATCTGAAATGACAGCACCGCCCATGGCGCGTGTTTAATCTATGATTCTTTTGTTTTAGACATTGTGTATTTGCTTGTAAAGAATAACAATTATTTCTTAGTATTAAGTGTCAGGTACTTCTCAAGTTCAATAGAGTTAAAGAACTGCGCTCGTTTCCTTCACACACCTCTCTGACTTTACCTTTTAATGCTTAGCTGGAGATCACCTTAAATAAAATAAAAAAAGACTCTTTTGAGTCCTTGTGTAAAATAAAAATATAAATATAAACTCAGGATAAAGGAACCAAGGAAACCAAAAAGAAAAAAAAAACATAAATCAATAATATAAATATTGCATTTATTTCAACGAATTCGGCAAATATAATAACTGTAGATAATTATAATAATACTATTCAGTTTACAAGATTTTTCATCTTTGTAGTAAAAACGATAATTATTATCGCCGTACCAAAGACATTTTTCACTGGCTGGCACAGACTTCACTTTAAAAACTATTCGAAAAATATCATCTGAATAACAGTAAATGCAGATCGCATATAATTAGGTAAACTTAAATAATACAAATTAAAATAAACTTATTGGAAGTCGTTTTGGAGGCAATTTCAATATCGGGCAGTCCATCACTGACGTGCCATGTACATATAAACTAAACGAAACAAAATAAAAATAATAAAACTAAAGAACAAAAATAAATACAAACATAACAAAAATGATAAATAATAAAAAAAAAAACAGCGATATGCAAATAGTTAAACCTGTAAGGAGTGCACCGCGGATCTAATCATCATTTTATAGTGCAATATTTGCATTTGAAAGCATAATAGGAAAGTATCTTGGCACGTAAGACGGGAGGTAAGTTTTCACATAATAAATACCAACAGAGCGGCGTCACCCGCAGCGCGTGCGCGTCTGTTGGCACGGAGGCGGCGCACGAGTTGATACTCTATGTATTGAACATTTAAATTTCAACAAAATATTTGCATATCGCCTAACTCCCCAATTTTAAACCGCTCTTATGTAAATGTATTAGAATATCAAAAACTGCAGCCGGCGACCCCACAAGTCACTGACGAATTCATTATTATGTAAAATACGACAAACTTTCTATGTTATGTCTGGATTCATTTTTGTTCCCTTTGCAGAAGATATGCGGAATAAACTAATTAGATACAGTTATATCACAAGTTTTAAGATGCCTCTATCAAACGAACAATATATTTATTTAAATCTATCTATCTATATAGGCATGCTACTTATCGTAGAATGCGATGCGATCGGGCCGCAGTTCGAGATAAATTTTACACCGAACTAACAATAATTCTAATAGTATACTTTTACATGATCAAGTATTTATTTACAGTGGAGTTCTGGGAAATAATTTACAAAACACTTGAATCCTACAAGGCACCTTATTTAAATAGTAATAAAGACTTCAGGCTTCGCTTTGACTTTACATAATAACTAAATGTTTTAAATTCTCTACAATATATAATTTGGTTTTCATTACAATCCTACAACAATCGACAAGTCTCTAAAACCTAATAGGAGTTTTAAATATGAACAACTAGGAAGAATAATATTATGCAACAGGTTACTATTACGTTATGCGTGTCACTATGTGATGCTGGATTCCAACGCGTCGGATTAATACATACAGTATAAGGTAATGAAACTAAAAGAATTGATATCAAGAATTTCCAAGAAAGTCTTTTGATTGGCGTCATTTAAATAATTGATTATTCATGTGGAAAGAATGCATGTGCGCCAGATCGGTCTCATTAGATATACGACGTCCTTCACGCGTCCTAACTCCTACCATTGTTGTGTTCGTTTGCATTTAAATAGCAGCGGTGCAGAGAGGGACGCCCACCGGCCCACCGCCGGCCGGCACGCCTCCCGCGCTTCTCACCGACACTCGCGGCCTATCACTCCGACAGTAAAACAAAGACCGAATACATATTAACAGATAAGATGACAAGACAATATCATTTAAATGTTTGTGTCACTTTCGTTAAGACAGTAAGAGAAACGTTTGGTGATAACTTGAGCTATCGTATTTTCTGAAAACTATATTCGGGATTATGAAATGTAAATGATGTACTTAATTGCGTCTGTTGTGGTTTCGGTACTGGAATATCAACATCACATAGTAATTACGTAACAATATCGTAACATCTAAAAATATTTACAAAAGGACTCACTAATAGGAAAATAGACCAACGACCGTCCCGGTACAATGTGAACTTCGCTCTAACTCGTTGGTTCTAAGTGCGAAGCAATATAAACATAAATTAGAACTTCTAAGGTCAACGAAGTTTGCCGCTGCGAGGCTCTTACATTGGGTAGTCCGGAGTCGTGTAGTGTAGTACCACACTAGACGACATGGACTGCGGTCAAGTTGTACACTCACCGTTGCCGGCGAGTTGTGGTCGCAGAAAAGCGTTGTGCAGCTCGCCCCCAAGGCCGCTTTCTAGACGTGCCGCCATCTGCATTAGCGCGAGCGTGCTGTCCTCTCCGGCGCTGGCGCTGCTCTCTAATCGAGCGCGCACAGCTGCGATGTGACCGCGTGTGAACACGTGGTCTTGAACCGAGTACTTATGACTATACTTAAAGTCACATACTCGACATTCTTCTGGTGGCTGCGCATCAGAAACTTCCGCTAAGCCTGCTGCAAGACGCGCTTTCTTCTCCTTTGCTCTGGCATTTTGAAACCATACTTGAACTACTCGCTTCGGTAATCCAATTTCTCGGCCTAGAGCCTCACACTCAGCCATTGTTGGAGTTTTATAGTCTCCGAATAATGACTTCATTATTTTTACTTGAACCGATGACATCTGAGTGCGAAACCGTTTTCCAGGCGGTCTTGGCGTATGTTGTTGGCCAGGTAGAGGAGATGTGGGTTCATCATCTTCATAAAACTCCATTGTTTCAGATGCAGTATCAGAACGTTCATCAGCATCTGATCCTGGTCGTGACAGATCGACTGGTTTGCTTAGATCTAACGGTATTTCAGATTTTCCATGTTCACGTTGCTCAGAAGGTTCATTACCATTACCATTTTGTTGAGCTACAGCGTGCGCTTGAAGCTCACTTACATATCGTTTCATTGACTCCTCACTGTACTGTTTGATAAATTTCTCCATGTCTGAGTGAAAAGGTGGAAAAATAGGGGGCAACATGGGAGCCCCCGCCTGGGAAAAATTTTGCTGTCTATCACTTTGTTGCGAACCAAAACTTGGTGTTGATTCTGTACTAAGTTCTTCATCTGGCAGAGCATCAACATTGATTTCTCCGCGTGCACATTGATCTGCATGCTTAGTACTTAAATGACTTTCTAATGCACTCTTAACTTTAAACAAAGCTGGGCAAAAAGGACAACGTTTATTTATGACTTGTGCATGTGCTCGAAATTGACCTTTTCTTTCTCGTGCCCGTGTGTTTTGAAACCAAACTTGTACCACTCTTTTTTTTAATCCAACTTCACGGGCAATATTCTCTAACATTTTTCGTGAAGGATTTGACTCGATTTGGTATTTCTGATAGAGATAGTCCAACTGTTCAGGTAATATTGTAGTTCTTAATCGTTTATCTTTAGGTTGTTCACCTGATTCACATTCCTCAAATTCATCAAATTTTCTTTTCGCTACTTGTTGGTTAAGTGCTGCTACTAATGGATGTCGCGAGTCATCATTTGTAAGTGATGCATTTAGTTGTTGTAGCTGAGCATGTTGTTGTAAGATCCCAAAAGGGGAGTCTGGTGGGTAAGAGGGAAATAAGTTGGGGTTCATAATATGAACAAGTTGATGTTCCCGCCATAAATCAAATCGTGGGAAGACTAGATTACATTTATCACATTGAAAATTTCCATCTTTCTCTTCTCTTGGTTGATGTGTGAGTGGTGTGACAGGAGTATGTGGAGTAGTAGGAGCCGGAGAGACCGGATAATTTTGGGCTGCAGGCGTTGGAGTTCGAGGTGGTGCCGGTGAAACAGGCACATGCGGAACGTGGTGTTCTACGGTACTAGAGTTTGAGTCTTCGCTGCTAAGGGTAGCAGCCACTTGAGCAGCAGCCGCCTGCGCCTGCGCTGATCGTTTCGCATCCTCTTCCTTAAAACAATGAGTTTTTTGATGTCTTATTAATTCATAATATCTTTGAAATACTAATTGGCACTTTTTACATTGATAGTTAAGGCCTGGTGTTCGCTGAAATCTGTTAGCGTCATCCATTGAACCTGCTGGCGGATCTGCTGCCGGCTGGTTTTCGTAAACTTTTCTTGCTTTTTGACGTGCATTCTGAAACCAGACCACTATTACCCTGGGGCTCAGTCCTAAGAGCTTTGAAAGATATTCCAGGTCGTCATCCTTTGGATAAGCATTATTCTCAAAAAATTCCTGTAACACTTTTATTTGGTAATCAGTGAATCTAGTTCTGTTGGCGCGTTTGCCAGAAGACCCCGAGCTGTTGGATCCATTCGAGTTGCCCCCGGAAAGTCCGAAATCGGCCGGTCCCCTGCCAGGACTGAGGCTGCGATTTGGGGTCAAAGGTAGGACGTTCGGGGGCACGGAGTTTGGGGACGTGAAATTAGGATTTAATTTCGGAGGTAGCATCGATGGATGTGGTGGTTGAGGTATACTTGTAGCTGGTATAGAGTCAAGTTGCGATTGAATCAACGAATTTAATGATATATGCGTTGGTGTTTGTGGTCGCGACATGTTTTGTACCATTTCAGCAGTACTTAGTGCCGGGCTCGGAGGTACTTGTGGAAAATTATAACTTCTATCTTCTTGGTGGCGGTCATCATAAGAATTGTATTTTTCTTCCATGGAAGGCTCGTCGTTTGGTTCAGATTTTACCTCGTGGTGAGTACTCATATTCAATGCAGTGATATCATCTGTTTTTGCTTTTTTTTCTGGAGGTGGTTTCCCTTCATCAGAACTGGCTGAAGAGTCTAAGGGTGTTACTTTAGCTTCACCGGTCTTTTCGTATTCTTCCAGATTTAGTGTAGTCGAAGGTGGGTTATTAAAATTGTATGGTGAATCTTTGTTTCGTTGACGTTCTTTAAAAAGCGTGTTACGGAACCAATGTTTAATAACTTTTGTAGCAAGTCCAGATTGTTTTGCCATTTTAGCGATAGCTTCATCACTCGGCGAGTTATTAATGTCAAAGTGAGATCGTAATATTTTTAATTGCTCGTCGGTTATACGAGTACGAGCACGTTTTTGTCCAGCTGCAGCATTTGCCTGCAAGAAAATAAAGATATTATTTTTAAGCTATTTTTACCGCACTATCTATTACAAATACATATTTGGATATCTTGTATTAGATCAATTTGAGTTACGTAAAATGTTTTCAGGTAACGAGGCGTAACAATTCATGGACTCAACTAAGTATTGTGAAATAATAATATTTGATCCCTAAGAAATTTAACAATGAACCCTCTGTTGCTCTATACAAACAGATAACTGACGCTTATCTTACAAAGTAGATTATAGTCCTTGCCTTCGATCGAATTTATTTAGCTTTGCTGACAAAAATATGTTAAATCAAACGATACTTTGTAATGATAAGACAACGTTTATATATTTGTATAATACTTCATTGCTCCCTATCAATAGTGATAAAGCTAGTTTTAAATTGTAAAGATGCATTAATTATATATAACTTTTATTCCTATTTTATAGTTATTTTATTATTTTTAAAACTTTTTAATTCAAACGTTATCTATATTAAGCTATAATTTTCACAGTTCATTGACTTTTTAAAATATTGTAATGATTATCAATTTCAAGATAATATACTAGATATAATAAAATTTTAACTGATTATGTAATAAATTAAATTCCCGTTTTAATTAATTATTTGAAATACTCTTAACGGAGATCTTAGAAGCATTGTATGACGCTTTTAACAATAAAAAAGTTTTATAATTATACTTAAAAGATGACACTATATTTTAAAAGTGTATATGTATTTTATAAATATCATTGTAAATTAATATTCATATTAAAGTTTTTAAGAATGACTTTTTTTTTTATTACTTTAATATCTTTTATAACACATCATTATTAATTATTTTTCAATTTTATATAAGTCATAAATATATATATTTATTATTTTACGTAACTCTAATTTCTGTGACACATGACTTATATAAAATATTATTAATTATATTCTAAACTCAATTCATTAAGTTGTTAGTAATTAATTATAGTTGAAGTTAAGCATATTTGTTTATTATAATTAAATACTCTAAAACTATTTTCAGAATTATAATTAAAGACCTTTTAATGAATTAAGTTTAGTACTTAAGCTATATTAAACCTAATAAGATAAAAAAGTTTTAATGTGTATTGCTTACATCATCACTAACCTGCTGCTGTTGCTGCAACAGCTGCTGTTGCTTCATTTGAGCATCATGTGAAAAAGGCATGGCATCGAAGGGTGGCGGGGGTAGCATCAGCGATACCAATGGTGGCTGCAGGTTCATAGCAGCCAACGCACTCATGTTCAATCCTAAAGGAAGACCTAGTGATAGCATTTGAGCCATCATGGGGTGCAGCTGACCGAGCTGCTGTAGCTGTATCATATTCAATGCTGCCTGCATTTCTTGCATTTGAGCTGCCAATAAAGCACCGGCCTGAGCATCACCCTGACCATTCGCGTTATCGTTGAAGTTGTTACTGTTATCGCCTCGTGGTGATGGTGACCTGTCACCTTGCGGTGCGGGAGACGCAGCGCGTGGTGAGTTCGGTGCACCAGATTTCCTCTCATATTCCGATTTAAACTGTTCCGCGAACTGTTCTAAGAATTCAAGAGGCACTTTGTCCTTATGCACTTCTTCACAATGAGTCTTTAAAACAAACACACTAGAAAACTCTTTGTTACAATGTTGACACGTTGATTTGTTTTCTCCATCAGGAGGTTTCTCTTCCGGAGGCGGAGGGGGAGGACTCGGTACACGTGCCATCTCACGTTCCTCTTGCATTTTACGCCGCTGATTTTCATTGTACTGCATCACGAGGTCAAATCCGAATGTCTCTAAGAGCTGCTTATACATTTGTGAGTTTCGTTTGGGCGGATTGCCCTTGGCTACCATCTCGTCTAAAGCAGCTGCCTCTGCGTCACCAAGTGGTGAATGCGCCCGCGCATCTCCAAATGGGCATGAGGTTGCACGATGTGCCTCGAGTAACTCCCCAGTAGGGAATGACGCGTGGCAGCGCTCGCACGAGGCGCTACCTGTGCGAGGGGATCGCGGGCTACCTGGGCGTGCGGGGGGTGAAGAGCGCGGCCCCCCGCTGCTCGTAGACGAAGGGGATGTATTTTTTGGCGACAATACGTCTTGTAAAATTTTAGCGGGGTCGTTTCTATCCGGCTGCTCTACTAAGGGCCGAGATAAGTCCACGTGGCCAGCGGCTGCGAGCTCTTGTAGTTTACCCGCCCGAGTTTGATGTAAAACTGACCTCATATGAATATCAAGTGTGCTGCCTTGTGTGTATGCCACTTTACATATGTTGCATTTGTACCGTTTGCGATCGTCTTCTTCGCTAGAAGTACTTTTAGGTGTTAATGTTAAATTAGAAGGCGCTGTTCCTGCGCTTGGCGATACTGGAGGATTATTATTGTTCTGTTGTTCTTGCATGGCGCGTTTTAACTTATGTAGATGACTTACGCTGTTGTAGTGAACAAGTAATATATTTTTTTGAGTAAATGATTCTTTACAAACGTCACATTTGAACGGTCTGTTGGGGTCAAGATATTTTTCCATAGGATACGTCAGTTTTTCCCCTTTTCTGTGCAAAAGAGTCTTATTATGTGCAGTCAAATAAGATTGTCGAGTAAAAGCGACTTTACATCGATGACATTTATATTTTCTATTAGGATCATTATAAGAATCTTCAGCCATTGCTTGTGAATTCAAATAGTCTTCGAGAAATTGTTGATCTTTATAAATGATAGAATCATCAGAATTTTCGGCATCATTATGGCCCGATTCATCAGCAACGGTTGCACTTGAGTCTCTGTCTTCTAACTCACCAAGTTCATCTTCTGGAGTTCGTAATGTTTCTTTACGTAACAAATCTACAGTTGTAGCATCTAGAGCAACACCCTGGCTACTTTGTAATAACGGATTTGTTGCGAGGCTACGTTTAAAAGCGTTAAGTTCCTCTTCGGAAAGTTCAGGGTGTGAAGTTTCAACGTGTTTTTGTAGAGCTAGTATAGATCTAAAACTTCGCCCACATAATACGCATTTGGTAGCATCACGAATGACATGATATTGAGAATGTAATTGTAGTTTTTCTACTGTTTTAAAAGCCAAGCTACATTGATTGCAACGATATTTATATACATGTTTTTCTGACACTGACATGTTTGCGATTGAGTTACGCGCGTGTGCCTCTCTAAAGTGATTCTGTAATGCATGTGCAGAATCAAAATATCTGTTGCATCCTTTTTTCCAGCAAACATATCCGGGTCCCTGTGGTGTTTGTTTTAATTCTAAATGACCCGACTCATTCTGATGTTGACATAACTCGTCGACGTTGCGGAATGTGCGATTACATGTAGAACAACGCTCAGTTTCTCCATCCACGCTGCCTTCAGAGCGAGGGGATGAAATTTCTCTTTCATTTTCTTCGCCCTGTCGTGATTCTTCTCGCTGTGGCTGTGCTCCACCATTAAGCCAATGACTTTGATCAACAAGTAATAGTAGACGTTGCAATCCTTCCGAGTTCACAGAATGAATTTGCATCACATGTCTTTCAAGAGATGGTCTATCTTTGAATGCATCTTGACATAAAGGACAAATAAAATGGCGAGAAGTATCACTATGTACCGAATTTACATGGGCAGTTAATCTATTCTCATTGCTACAGCTAAAGTTGCAAAACGGACAGGTATGTGGACCTGATGTATCTTGATCTTCGTCTTTATCTGTTGTACTCTGTTGAGTTTGTGATTGAACAGGTATTTGTTGTTGTTGTTGTTGTTGTTGTTGCAATTGTTGCTGTTGTTGGTGCTGTTCCAAAAATCGCATCATTTTCTGTTCTTGCGTCAGTTCGGGTTTTTGATCAATCGGCTCCTTAACATCTGTTAAAAGAAATTTGAATCTTCAAATATTTTTTAATAACATAAAAATAATTTAGATATAACAATTTATATATAGCCTATAATATTTTGTTCACATTCGACTAACCTCCTTTAACAAAATTAATAACTAGAATAAATAATCGTCGGTAAACTGTATTAATATTAGTTACACACACTAACTACCTACGTCTACGTGAGATTTATCTGCAAAAAAGATTATTTCTATAAATGAAGTTGACTATTGTTCGGTGTAAGCGTTTGTTACATTCTGAATTTAAAAATAAAATTCTTCTCCTTTATATTATTAGACTCGTTTTGTTTGCAGCGTCCCGGCAAGACAAAGGTATAGCTCTATCCATCCCGTACACACACATTCAAAAATGTATTAATGCTAACGTAACAAGTATATTGTAATTTTGCACACAAAGGAGATACAGGACGAGCAAACAATCATTGTTCATTATTACAAAAGGTTTCGAATATTTCGCTTCGCATCGGATCAAATGCATTTGACTGATCGACATACGTGACGATGAGTGTGAGAGAGAGAACTATAGGTAGTTAGGAGATGTGTGAGTGCAATTATTATTTGACCAGGGATGTGTCCGCTATAGCGTGTGAAAAAAGCTGGCCCGCATTGTTTACGCTCAAATAAGGAAGGTAAAAGAAACAACTGATGCGAGGAGCCCAAGATTCGCCAAAGTAACGTTACAATTTAATATATTTCAAAAGAATGTTACCTTATGCTCTGCAATTGCAATTCTGTAATCTCAATTTTATTGATAACAAACTATAATGATTTCACCGAATTGAAAAAATATAATTTAAAGTTAATACTGTTACGATTTGTTTTTAATCAATGATTACTGAATTATATCGTTCTCATATAGGAGGTACTTGAAGTATTTTCATATTGTTATGTTACCTTACCAATGTTAAATAATTTATTTAATGTATTATATTTAAATATTTATCTTTTGCGTCTTGATGAAGTTAGGTTTTTGTTATAAATTAAATAATGGACGTTAATAAAGTCAAGAATATATTTTTTTTATATACTAATTAAAACTTGAAATTATCTCACAGTCAGTCGCAGCTGAAACCAGTCGGTCCCCTGCCAGGGAACCTGTTTCTTAGTTTTAAGCAGTTAAAACCGTTACAACTAATGAAGGGGAGAGGGATAAGTAAATCCGAATATAATAATAATCAAAGTACTGACCCTACATGAACAAGACTGACCAGGGAACGTAATTATGTTTGTAACCCACGATTCTTCCTGACTGCAGCGCGCCTCTTCAATCCCTACATTTCTCGCTCACACAACGATCCTACTTTTATTATTTAAAATATCTATTAAAACTATTAGTAATACTTTAATATATAATGCGTATTTGTAGCATCAAACTAACTTTAATAAATTTAAATAACAAATCTTTAAAACGATTATCGATAAACAAAATTGTCACTTAAATCTGTTACAGGGAAGTAGTCGTCCCTAAGTCTGGTAGGAGCGAAGAACAATAACCAGGTAGAACGAATACCATCTCCGGAGCTTTTTGTCAATGGACAAAGGGTCTTTTCTATGGAAACACCACATCGTTATAGTGTCATAAAGTAAGTATTGTGCAGTAAGTTTTGTTTTGCGAGATTTGGGTCAAAATTTTTACAATGTGGCGTTAGTATAATAATGTTTTTTTTTCTTTATATACTTTATTGTTTAAGGTCTTAAGTTACAATGCCCGGGGTGTGATATCTAACGCCTTTAGATTTATTTCGTTAATTATTCTGTTGTTTCTAAATGATTTTAAAATTTTTATTTTATCTATAGTCACTTTGATATTTATATATTTATATAATAAATAAACAATGTGGTTTAAATATGTGGGTATAAAATATTTTTAATTTTATTATTATAAAAAGATGAGGCTGGGCTGCAAACGACATATTGTCCTTTCAATATCGTCTTTCAAATCTGTTGCTTCTATAAGTTTGGCCATAAATATCTGCTTAGTGAAGAATAAAAAAAATCTTTAATAAATTGTATTAGAAAAATAAACAGTTATGTATATTATGAGTGATGGTATTGTGATTTGTTATTTTTAGTAAAATTCAAATAATACTTAATACTGAGTAATAATAAAGTAAAAACTAAATTGTATACTCCTGATTACAGCCTTATTTTTTAAGGTTGAATGTTTTTAAATATATGTACATAACTTATATATGTCATGATTTATTTAATTTAGTCTCATAAGATATTTCAAGCGTGATGTAAGGATATGTAGGTACGGTCTTACACATATGGCAGACACTTAAGTGAATTTGTAAATAAGACGAAAATAAGTAATAAACATAAACTTCGGAGTTCAATTGTGTGTTGGATTTCTTGCGCTGACACATCTCTGTCTTGGTCTCGAAGTTTATCGTATTTCACCGCAGCAATAAAGACGCGACGGGCAATGCGGACGACATTGTAAGATGATGCAGCAGCCTCATCACAAGGGGGCAATCATCCTTAATGCTCAACGTCCACACACGTAATACGAGTCATTGTCCCGTGTGCGGTACTTATGGAAAATTCGCGTTCTCAATTCAAATCTTCTCTCCGTCTCCGTCGCTCGTGGGGCGGAGTCGCCTCTAACCAATGACTGAGTTCTACTGTGGCGACACAGTGTAAGGCGTACGTTATTAAAGAAACCTGTTCTAATGTTGCGCGCTTTAAATTAAATTTTGGTCTGTGTGTAATTATCTCATTATTGTGATTACGAATTCCTTGCTAAGTGCTCATCGCTTTAAATGGTGATTGCCTTTCGAATCACATACATGTTGATGATCATGTGAATGCTGTGACTTTAAAACAGCCAAAAAAATTACACCTCAAGTCTACTTTTGTATCAACAAATTATAATGAAATTAAATATAATATAAGCAATGAGGATACGTATGATTTCAGTAATTAATTAATAAAATTTATTTATAATAAATATTCATTTTTAGTAAAATAATAAATCAGACATTGATAAGGATATTTTGAATGAATTAATTTATAAAAATGGACTAGCAAAATATTTGGTTGAATTGTATTTAAATTAGTTTCACATATTATAAAATAAGACATTAATTGTGTTTACCTTGAAGTGTAAACGAAGTAAGTAGCAAGCTGTATGGTTATAAATAGATAACTTCTATTAAATAATTCAATGACTAATATATTTTTTTTCATATTTTTTAATTACTTTTAAAAAAAGTAAAGTCCTATAATTTGAAACATTTAAATGTCTCATTATTCCATCGGCAGTGCGAACTTGTATTTATCTATATTTTTTGTATAAATACTGATTGCTACTTTTTGGTTCGTATCTTACATATAATTAGTACTTGTACCTAACTAAGGAGACAATGACTCGAGGAAGTTAAATCACAATAATAATAACAATAGAAGTGTCACGGTTGGAAAAGCATTAGTGGCAAACACGAGTCACTATTTCCTTATTATTACTTTACTATGCATTAAAGCAGACAAAGAGCAAAACTTTACACCATAAAAGATTAGCGAACGTAAATTAAATAATTAGACTGGAGGTTGGTCGAACGCGGTTAATTGTCTCATAAAAAAAATTAATTGACTTACCATTGTCTTGTTGATCGTATGGACTTGGTAGTTCTGGTGGCTGGGGAATAACTTGGAAGAGTTCAGCTACATCGGGAGTTGGATCTTTGCCTTCGGATCGACGCTGTAATTGATGAATCTGTTCCATTTGCAGGTGTTTAACCGAACGCACGTGCTGTAGAAGTGGCAGTCGATGAGGAGCATTGAAACCACACAGTGCACAACGGTAAACTCGGGGGCGTTCCCGGGGTATTCTCGAAGCACATTCCCTGAGATGTCGTAATAGCAACGCAGCTGCTTCGTGTCTGGCTCCAGCAGCATGTAGTTGCAGTTTATGTGCTGAATTTGTATAATAATCGCAGGCACAACATCTGACTTGAACACCACCTACACCAGCACCGCCTGTGCCAACTCCTCCACAAAACTTTAATTTCCACTCATTTCTAGGTCCTCCTTCTTTGACATGATTTACATGTTGTAACCTTTGAAGATGTTTATCTGTTTTACAATGCAATTGAAAGTTTGCTTTTAAATTAGTTTTGTAAGTGCATAATTTACATACATAATGACCAGCTACTAGTGCCAATATTTCTTGTTCTCTGATCTTTGTGCGATCTTGGGCCAAATGATGTCCTAAGGCCTCCAGTGAATCTGTTGAAAAGCAATTGCAAATACAACAATGAAACGTTCTTTCAGGTTCTGGATCTGCTGGTTCTGGTGGTGGTTCCATTGCCTCTGGATTTAAACCAACATCCAGATGGGCACCCAATTCTGGAGGAGAGGGTCCAGGTCCTCCAGTCATAAGTTGAATCATAAGTGCTTGGTTGTAGGCCATATCAGCTAAGGCTGCTTCGGGATTCGGTGGAGGAGCATCGCCACCGTGAAAATGTAACAAACTCTCCAACTGTTGCTGACTCTGTTGTCTATGGTGTAACGCAGATAGAGTTTGCATATGCTTCACATTTTGTTGAAGAACAAGCATATTATGTGTATGTTTCTCAGATGTCATATGTATTCTTAGATTTCTTGCAACATTTGTTTCATAGTTACATACGTCACATCTAAAAGTGGGTTTTGGTTTTTGTCCCAATGGCGAATGATGCGGTAATGGTGGTTTATGGACACCTGGTGGAGTATGTTGGGCTGGTGGTAAGTTTCCCTCCCCTGGATTGCCACCATTTTGTAACTCTTGCATATTATTTAAATGTTTATCGGATTGCATATGTATGCTCAGATTTCCTTTTGTAGTAGTAGAGTAATTGCAAACTTCACATCGATATGGCTTGTATCCACAGGTATAAGTTTCGCCTCGTGCTAACCGTGGATGAGGCTGACCAGCAATACAATAAATACAACTGGTTTCTGCTTCTGGATGTTTCTCTTTCATATGTATTTCTAATGTTTCTTGATACTTGTAATGCCAGTTGCATTTTGGACATTTCAATGTCTTGCATGAATTTCTGCTATGCATTCCCGCCAATGGACCACCTAATCGTCCTGAATTTAATATAAGCTCACACTTAGGACAATCTGCACCAGATGGTCGACCTCCAAGATGGTCCGGACAGACTCCTATTGTTGTCCCGGAAAGAAAAGCTGGGGGAGCAGCTTGAAAAGGTGGTGAAGAATTAGGGCTAGCACGAGATTGTATTGAGGCGTTTATTGCATGAGGGTGCGCCACTGAGATCATGGAATGTTGCGGCATCAATGATTCCGCCAGGGATCGTGGTGGCCTCCAAGTAGGTGGACTTGGTCTTCTGTCATCACACGAACCATTCGGTAACATTGATTCATTTTCTCTATCCGGAGTCATTGTATCTTGTCGTTTGTCAAGTGAAGGGCTTGATAGTTCTGAAATATTTGCAGGACTTCCAGAAACAGAAGCTCGTGGTGGCGCAGCAGAACCTACTGGTTCTAAAAATGATACCAAGGCTTCTTTATCTTTTCCTACACACTGGATGATTGCTGAAGCATTTTCTCGCGATAAGGCGTCTCTTTCGGAGTCAAGCAATGACAAACTGTGATCCGATTGGGCGTGTGCTACAAAAGATTTGGCGTAACCAAAACTTAATTTACATATAAAACACATAAGAATCGGTTTAACCGGCACACTAACTGGGCACTCTGGCACTGGAGATGATGATCTGGGAGCGTCTTTTCCTCCGCGAAAACTAAACACTCTATAACTATGCATGACCGGCGCATCCGGCCTCGCACGAGCTCGTTCAGCCGCTAGTCTTCCGTACAAAGCACCGTATAAAGAAGGATTTCTGGATACGTAAAATGCACTTGCAATTTGTGGGAACTCAAGCTGTCTCTCTGTTATATTGCTTTCTCTGCTGTCCACAATACAACCAGGTTCTATTTTCGGTAAGTCAGAAAGACTTGTTTCACCTTCCGATGTTTCTGGATCTTCGATAATGTACGCAGATCCATCAGGATTGTAGACGATCTTGCCATCAAAATGTTCAACATCGGACGAAAGTGGTGGAGAATCTCGACGCGAGGACAGATCAACTGCGTCTGGTGCAGCAGGAGGCGAGGTGGGTGCTGGCGCAGAAGATGGCGCGGGTGTGGGTGCTGCCGGGGCTGCAGGAGCATTGCGTGGCTCTTCCTCTGGGCTCATTTCGCCGTCGTCTTCGTCAGGTTCAAGAGCGGCAGAACTTTGCGGATCGTCGCGCTTGCGGCGCCGCTTACGCTCCGGAGGCGGGCCGCTAGCGGGTCCGCCGGGCTGCAGCGGCGTAGGCATGGCGCCGGGCGTCAAGGGCCGGCATCACATGCTCTCCTGCAAGAAAAAATTATTAGTAAATTTATTATTTCGGTTAATGCCATTCTTTTACATACAAACTTAATTTCATTCAGTTAACGGCTACAATTGTCATGACGCAATAAAATCGATTTCTCACGGATAATTTCAATGTAACAAGCTGAAGGTAACTGTTGAATGCAGTTGTATGGGTCACCATTCTAAGCGGAAATGGGTGGAGATGATTCTGTATATATCTAGTTGCTTTGTCTTTTTGTAGTTCCTAATACTTATAAATTACTTTTTCACTTTTTAATGAGAAAAATATAAATGTCGATAAAACGCGTTGACTTGGGTGAAACATATGAAATGTAATGGCTCTTCAAATTAAAATTTTTGATAATAAACGCTATCTTACTTGGTGTTTGCGCAAACAGCCGTGATCAATTTATCCGAATGACAGGTTGTCATCGATGTCAGAAGTGTCGTTTTTACAATTAAGCAACCAATCTTAAAGGAACCCAACAAACTTATACTTTCCTATTCTCGTATGTGAAATCATACGAATTTCTTCTTTAAAGCTATTATCATTAGAATTATCAGTACTAAATGCATATACAATGATAACTCGGTTTGTAATCTAGAATAAAATTCGTTAAAAATATGAGATTAAGCCGTCATCTTGGTTATCAAGCCTTATCGAAAACACATAAGTACAGCGTGTTCTAAATACCTATGTACTAAGAAATCTTGAACGTCATAGGTACCTAATAGTATTTGTTTATTTAATTAATATAAAACTAAATTATCGTACTATATATCAATAATTAAAAAACTTACTTATTAAATCATTAAAAATGGCGCAACTTTTGTGGCCTCCTTCAATTGAATAAATAAAAGCCGTAGGTAAGCAATATTTTAAAAACATTTTTAAATTAACTTGTTGTTTGAGACACAAATCTATTACAGATATGACTTGGCATTTCAATTGAAAAACTGATTAATCAATATTTCATAATTTACTAATGACTGACTAATAAGTGAATAAGCAGGATGTACTGTTAATGTGTTCTCATGCGTTACATAACTTTCCTGTAAACCGGATGTCCATATTATAGATAAACTTGCATATTTTGGCATATCAGTATTTATTTAACAATTAAGAGACCTTGAATTATTCTTTGATTCTCAGACAGGGGACCGCGCCCAGGTACTTGTTTACGTTTCTAACGGTCGCACGTACACGGCCCTTTAAAATTATTATACGATAAATTTGATAACAGCGTAAATATTTATTCAGATGACAGACGTACATTTACATGAAAGGAATGCCTTGTAAGTGCAAAACTTATTCGTCCCCAGTTAATACGACTCACACTGGTATATTTTGCGTCGTGGCGTTGGCATTAAATGCCACATTAAAAAGAGTTAATTACCTTTGTAATTATTGTGCTCTTTCTTTGCAACAGCAATTTGTAGATCACTTCGGTGTGCTAATGTGAGTGGAAATTATGCATGCAAAAGAACGAGCAAGTATCCTTTATATTTATTATTCTTGAACTTTTATTATGAGTCATGTTTTAATATTCTGATTGGTATTTTTAAACCTATAAGAATTAAAAATACAAAAATATAAATATAAATGGCAACTCCATTTATGTTATTGAAGTTATATAATGTTATGTACATTAAATGACAAATAATTGCTACGTAATATCTTGCAATTTGTGTTCATATTGGCGCCCATTTCATTGAAACTTTAATGTAACACGTGCGGAGATTCCCATCAATATTTTTTCAATTTCAGCCGATGCCCTGATGTTTGCAGCGTTACTAATTTGTGATAAACACACACACACACAATTACATTAGTGTGAGTGCAAATTTCCGTTTATTAAGTATGAGTGTAAGCGTGTGAGATGTAGATAGATATGACGCGTTCGCAATTAATACAGCGACGATCTATGTGTGCTGTTAATATAACACCCTGCGTACGCGCACACAGAAACTGCCCGCATCGGATTAGTCTACAATAGTTATCAAGTTCATCATAATGAAGATGTGCGCTATTCAATTCATTAATGAGGTTCCCACAATGTTATTGATAGATCGTATGAATGCTGTTCTATGGATGTCGATAATGAATGTTTATTTACACATTAATCTTATTTATTTTATGGGACAACTCTGGAAATATATCAAGTTAGAAAAATAGCAATGGTCAATAAAAAAAAGAAACTAATAAGATAATTAATTATAATCGATTCAAGGTCGAAATCAGGAAAAGTTTAGACATATTTAACTAGGATATAGGTAAGTAAGCTACGTCAGAATAATCTTTGGTTATTAAGACTGAACTTCAAAACCGCAGAACACTTCTAAACAATTACCTCCAACCTGGTTTGTAAAACATAATACATTACAATATTAACATTAACTTTAAAAACAAGATAAAATTGAATTATATTTTATGATTATTTAATAACTTTTTTATAAATTTTGTAATGGAAGATCATTGGTCGTGGGAATCTGTAAGAACGGTAGCAAACAAGACACTTCAGAATACACTATAAGGTTCTTGAAACCTTCGGAAGTAAATCATGCGAACTATGCTTTTACGAGTAAAGTCATAACTTGTGGAACTGTTTGATATAAAGAAAACATTAACTAAATATGTTATACAATTAGAAAGCATCATTTCAAACTAAAATTTGTTCATATAACAACATTATATGTAACAAGAACAGGTAATGGACTGAGTGAGAGACCAGAGATTAAATAGATATTATACAAATAGGTAGTAATAAAACAATCATCTTTAGAAGTACTAATGTCGGTTAATTATTTTTAAATATCTTACATTTCCTCACTAGATTCAAGACATGCGAAAGGAGAAAGCTGTAATTAAAACGGCTTTACATACAAAAACAATGACATTGCAAATATGTTAAATAAGTCGAATGTTAAATAATTACAACGTAGACACAGCGTACTACTAATCATGTACCGATCAGTGAACACATTTAAGTTTCCTATTAATTTAGCTTCTTAATAACATGAACAGATTATCTTTGTTCAGCTTTGTATATTAGCTGTAGCTTATATAATTAGTTTGTTAGCAATAAGTCAATGACAATCGGTTTTTAATAATGTTACTTTTATATGAATCTGCAGGTATATGGCAGGCGCCACTCCACCAATATGCTCTTAGGAACCTTCAATTTGCGTCTGTAATTATTGCAGACCCTTCGATACTTATTTCTATTTTTTACGGGCTTAATTGTTGCCACAGATGACTTTTTTGTCGAACCACCTCAAAGAGAGCGGAAAGGCATCAAACGGAGCGTCGAATTTGGAAATAATTATACATAAATAGTCCCTTGAGCGACCGATTAAGACAATTTCCGAAGCAAATTGCCGCAGACGAGTATAATAGCACACGCTCTCCTCCGTCATAAATAAATCTGGATTACGTTTCTGTACGAGATTAAGATTGATTCGTTCTCGATGCTTTCTGCTATTAATGGCTACGCCGGATAATGCCTCGATCGTGTTAAAATTTTAAATCATTATATTCAGTTTTTGTGAGTCTGATTTGTGAGATAATTATGACCGACAAATTGCCGGGCGTCATTAAAAGATAACGGGTATCGGTCAGACGGTCGTACGTAATTAATGATCGATACATGTGAAATAATTAATTAGTGGCCGGGGTGAGATCCGATCCTAAGGCGCCTCGGGCCGTAACACAAAAAACAATGACGTGCGCTTTTCGGCTGCGGCGCCGCTGAAGACGCGGAGACATCCGCCGCTATGGACTATAATTTCGAAGACCTCGAATTACGTCTGGACTATCTACGAAAACATGATTTATTGATTAGAATGTGTCATTAATGATAATTAAAATGATTCTGTTTATTTCGCGTAATTATGAATAATGATTTCCATGTAATTTGAAAAAATAAATGAAAATGTTTCCGATTTCCTTAATGATAGAAATGAAATGTGAGTTATGTACAAACTACGGAACCAGATAACGTACATTGGGTACTCAACATCGAAGACGTCCTTATCTGTTCTCATATCTTTTACCTATCACGAAATATTTGTCTAAAAATTCGATACCATATAAAAATTCCCACGATTTCCACGATATTGTAGGTCCTGTAATCAATGAGCTCTAACTTGCTATCGAGATGCGTGTGCGCAATTAAAATGAAACCCACAATCAGCCGCCATGTTTGTACACGGACGATGTTAATAGCCTCCTGTACCTAATTACATACCAGTATCATGCTATCGTTGCTTCTCGGAAGGCTGATCAAATTAATATAACCTATTTAGATGAAGCATTGTTATACTAACATTGGGACATATCAAATTTATTTGATTCTAAAGTAACGTTCATGATAAAACGAATTTTTGGATTTTAACTAATTACAAAGGAAATTAAGAATGCTTTCTTTTAATAATATCGTAAAATTTGTGCTTATACTATAATATTTCATATTATTTGTGAATAGTCCAATAATGCATGACATCGTCAAGACGTCTCAAGATATTTCAACCCCACATACATATTGTAAGCGTAGAACTAGCGGTCCCACCTCCCTGTCGTTATATACGGAAAAAGAATATCCAAATTCAATTACAAAAAGGCTTCTCTCCGAGGTGTGCCACTGCACCCGCGCCTCCTCCGGAGGGTGTATAACAACTCAATTTCTCCATATTATTAAGAAAGGGTGCGGGTGAGTTAGGGTGGTGTGGAGCACAAAAAGAATGCTAATTTAAAATTCTTATTGCCATGTTGGTATGCGCGAGCGCTTTATGTATGATTCGTAACAAAGGGCGGAGGACTGTCAGTTTATATAACTTCAATCTAATATTCAATTTCAACTATCACGAAGCTTCCTTCTATTTAACCAAAACTTAACTTTTTCATAACGTTTAAAGACATAACTCTATTTCTAAATTTGTATTATTATTATTATATATTAACAATAACTGGATCAGTTTTGTTATTTATTATTCCGGTTGTCTCTTGTTATTTAATAGCAATAAGTTTATTGTTTAAATTTTAAAGTCAAGGATTTCTATAAGTCTTCAATTTGATGTTGTCACGATCACGATTTAAGACATCGTGATAATTGTAATAAGGTGAGGTCGTGGTTCTAGACCTTTGCGAATCCAGTCAAGGTTTCCACCCCAATATTAAAATATCTTTGAATGACCGTCGTCATATTTATTAAACTTTATATATGTATGTTATTTAAATATTTAAAGTTAACAATTTAAGGTATCATCATGTGGGCTCTATCGATACCAGCATGTAAGGAGTAATGGATAGGAATTACATCGATAGGCGATAGTATTGGAAATCTCTGACCTAGATATTATTATTGTTATATAATATATATTAAAACAAATAAAATGATTTAGGGTTTTTGAATGATGGTACTACAACATTGTTTGAAGTTCAGCAGATACTCGAATGCTCCCATCTTTAGATTATTTAATTTCTTTATTTTTTATTGAATTATCAATATTTTGTTGATGTAATTTATAATTATAGATGTTCTATTGAAGTTCCCTTCAATTGTATGTAGAAGAAAAACTACTAAACATTGCAGCGGTGAAACCGTTTGAGGATGTAATATAAAATCAGGTTTCGTAATTGTAACGATAACGTATGCAGACCATTGCTGCTAAGTTACTGCTAAGTATTATTTTTAGTCTTTACCGTGTTCAGAAAGCGTGCTCGGGCGTTTTCCGATAATTTGCTCGGTGACGTGTCCAACGTTTGAGCACTTACCGTAACACCTCATTCATTTGTGTTTCTAAATATAATTGAGGCTTTTGTAATAATAAATTGTAGTTTTTGATAAAAAAGTTTGATAGCCATATAAAAAAAAGTTGTTGTGATATTAACTTTTAAATAATACTATTGTAAGCGAAGCTTTAAGTTGTACGTAATTCATCAGGCACCCACTCCCGAGTACCTACAACGTTATAAATAACGAAAAACGAAGCAGATAAAACCGACAATGTCGCATGATAAATGATCAGATTTAAATTTAGTACCAAAACTTAAGGTTCGAGCACCTTATAACGAACGCGACGAGCCCCGTTTATAATTATAATTAATATTACAGAATTAAAGTGGTCGAGACAGGAAAAAACGAGATTTGACGCGAGAATTAATAACAAACAAATGGGCTACCTGGCGCGTTTTTTGTGAACCCCACAGGTAGGGCCGCGATGATGAAAGAAATCATACGCGGCTGTCTCACATTTTAAAACATATATTGTTTTTTACAATCTATATTGCTCGATTTTAACACCCATGAAGTTTTTTATAGCGAGTGGCTGCTTCATTCATAGGTAGCTTTGCATGTAAACATCGACACATGTGTGCCAATTCGACTACTTGACGACAGATGGCGATGTCGTCATGTGTAGGCTTTAATCAAATATGAAACTCAAGTCGCAAGCTTATTTAAAAGGGTCACATTTCTTTACGATTGTGAACAAGTATGACTTATCAAAAAAGAAAACAAAACCCAAAGCTGCATTGGTAACAAGAAACCAGCGATTCGAAATTCGGAACAAAGGAGAGGAACTCTCTAAACACCATAATGACAAAACAGAAATATTATTTCGATTAAATAGTGCAACAGAGAGGACTTGATTAGCCGTTGGTGGGAAAGAGATAGAGTGCTCACTAGGTAATAATAAAAATAATTTATTTGTATATTGGGGAAAACACCCCCGCTGTGGGATGTTTGGGCTGGACTGCATCCATCATCATTATATTAACCGATTTAACACTTTTAAACAGATTCCAACGTCGGTTGGTGGTAATTTTATATTGGGGACAAAAGTTCACAGATGATATATACATTTTCATAACCGATACATCCAGATTAAACCAACGATTTATCGATTAAATATTGGATTTAATTTTTGTATTTACTTTTAACATATTTCTATGTTAAGTCATAATTATTATAATTAAATTCGTCACTAAGATTTTTAAGGACTTATTATTTCGGGATATTGACGGTATGTATGTCGGTTAAAGGTTGTCATTAAAATTAAACATTACTTTTATTTAATTGACATTAAACTATGATTTTTACATAATCTCTTATGTATTATTTATATGTATATTATACATAGTATTTGTTTACATTTAATAGGAATAGTTTAGGCGCTCAGGAAATGTAATTAGGTAAATGATGCATGTTATATTTAGTATTGATATGCAAAGTTGGTTACAGTTGTTGCCGATCCTAGACTCTCCCATGCTTTTATTCAATAATCAATAAGATTTGACCCCAAAACCATTTACAATTCAATATTAACAATGCAATTTGCTTTCAATGGACACTTTTGTTTTCACTAAAATATTTTAGTTCTCAACTACTATTATAGATGAATTGTATTTGTTCATATAGTATAGAATATCTGCAAGAATGTATTAAAGGTAATATAAAATTAGATCAAACAGATTGAAGAAAAACATTAATGCAATTAATTTGTGAACCTTCAGTTAAGCCAATAATTAAAGTCGGTGATTAAATGTCGGGATAAGACTCATTCCATTAATTACTCCCTAAAGCTACGAGTTCGCAGGCTCTGGTTTTTGCATCGACATAATTTAATAAGCATATTAAACGGGCCGATGCTGTAGATAAGTGAAACGCTCGAGGCAATAAATGCACTATAAAGTTGTTAATATAGCTGCCTTTGCAAAATACCTTAGTTGACACAATCTCGCCGAGAGGTCAGAGAGGAATGACCATGTAAATGTCTAATGAAAGCCAGAAGATACTGAGTGGAATCATAGTTGTTCAAAACGCATTCAAATTACAATCAATTTAAACCTCATAGTAGGTACACCACGACGCTGAGTCTGAGCTCTCGTCGCGTGTGGCGACGACCTATCGGGTTCTTAATAAGGGAATCTACTTTGTATGATGCTGCGAGAATTTGCCTTTGTAATTTGATATAAAATTTTACTACAACTACCAATCAACACTTACTGAACAACTTTGTATACAGTTTAATTTAAGCATTTGTCATATAAATTTATTATGAAAAAAAGGTGCATTACTCGTTTTAGAATTTTAATAGGCAATAGAGGAAGACTATTGTCATTGAGATTGATGATAAATTTTAACCTCGTCATAAAAGATTTCATTAGCGAGCCCTAGGCCTAATTAGATGTTCAAGAGTCGGGCGGTCGTCTGTGACAATCAAATTAGAAGCTAGCCGGCAAACAATGCGACCGACTGGACCGTGCCACCCCACGACAAAACGTTTTCTCGCAATCTTCGATCACCGGATTAAGGGTAAGTTTCAGCTCGCACGTTTTATCTCCGATTGTCCGCACTTAACGCGTACTTTACGCCGAGTGCCCCTCCAGAGGAAATTGAAAGCGATCGCTTTTCCCACTATCTTATCTATAGTGTTACACTAATTAATCGATGTTGCACAACGATCGTCGTTAGAGGTAATGCGTACATTGAAGAGGTCGGTGATATATAGACGTAAATAGACAAAAGTGTAGCGGGCGGAGCGAGCCGGGACAATGAAAAGGAATGTCGTCTCGAGCTGGTCGTTGGCGCGCTCGTGCGACTCGTGAATGCGGATTATTAATAACCCGCTCCAAAACAACGCCAGTTTGAGCGACTCCCAGCCCACTCCTCGCCCGAGGCGGTCGGTCCACCTGTACCATATGACCGCACTAATTTATGCACGGGAACACTTTAATTAATGCATTTCACGACCGTTCCATCCCACAGAGTCTAAAACTTCACGTGAATATTATAAATCAATTTATTTTACTATTAAGCATTCTCTTTCCATCCCCTCATCTGTGATCCCTACTCCGGTGACTTAACAATACATGACAAAGGCGTCGGCATGGATTATAACAAATTCCCCAAATTATGTGGGTTCATATTTTCGTCCAACAATAAGACAAACGCCGATAGTGTCACATGTGTATACATTTTACCGCATTTGGAACTAATTGTGATATTTCATAACGCTTTGATTATTGTATGTGCCATCTGTCCTTTGGTTTCGATAATCGTTTCTAAAATGATAGGTTTATAAAAAAAATGTACATCTAATATTTAAGGTAAAAAGTATTTTTTTTTATAAACAAGAATAGATAGGTAGTAATAAAAAATAGTAATCCAACAAGTATATCGGAATTCATTAATAGTAACACTAGCAAGGGCAAACTATTTTGGAAGGCGTATCAAACTTAAAATGCAGTATGAAATTACCTTTCACGATTTGTTGAAACTAAATGAGATCTGTTTTTGTCCAATACCTATTTAAGGGCCGGTGTCACGTTATGTTGAAATGAAATCGTCCCACATTTTTGTTGTTCCGGTCCCCAGATAAAGAAATATTTATTGTTTTCATATTTTATACACACTTATGTTTAATATATTATTTATTTAATACTTTTATAGCATGAATGATATAGAACCTTTTTGGTTATAATATGATATCAGTAACGAAAGTGAATAAAAAATTCATACACCTTATCTCTACTTGGTTAATAATTTGTCACTTTTTTAGGTACTATTAAGTTTTAATGTGTTCTATTTTTTGTTTTTATCTTCTGTAGTATAAGTCGTGAGCGCCTTGATTCGATACTAAGTTCGTAATTAGCTTTACCGTTATTTCCCGGGTTACTTTGGTTATACTTTAGCTTAACAATGATTATAGTAGCTGCTAACTAGGTGTCGTGACAGAGGTTTTATATATATTTTTTCTAAATTTTCAATATCAATTCTATAGCTTGTTATTATTAAATTATCACTGACCTTTTAAATTAAACGTTGACAGCTAACTGTACCAATTTGGTGGATACGCAACTATTTGGTTAGAAATGTTACGAAAATTGCAATTTGTACCATTAACACATACCACCGCTAATTGTACCTGTCGCGACAAAAAAGTCAATATTCCGTTTAACGCTTATTAAGTTGTGCCATTTCACCAAAATTTAATTAACAACATTAGAATGACATCGAAATAAGTTAAACGAGTTACCGGACACGTAATAAACTTACTGTTTGCTAGTGTTGTTAGTGTATTTTTAAATTTCTATTTGTATTGAAACAGCAATATACTATAGCTTCTAGTGGTTAGAAGAGTTTAACAATAATTATTGTATGTACGAGTAGGTAATTGTATAAATGACTTGTACTTCACTCGGACGTCAAAACGGCCAATGATTAATCTTCCAAGAATTAATGTATTCTAAGAAGACACAATTGATGAATTAAAATTTTTAAATCTCTACTTGATGTGACCAACGTGTACAATTTTTTATAATTATTAATAGTGTTTTGTAAATCCGTGTCCATTTTGTAAAACTATGACACTATTACAAGTCTCTGAGAATACGTGATTGTTGCGTTAACATTCCGCCAACCAATGGGATTGTCCTGTGAAGTACTTGCCTTAATAATAAAAACGAACAAACAAATTAACAACGCCCCACTAATTTAAACTTTAATACATATGTTGTAAAGTTTACATTCGGTTGTCGAAAACATTACGATAGACGTCCGTCAGTTAATAAGTCAAATAGCTTTTACCAGGTGTCCGATAAATGGAAAACTACTAATTAAAGTACTTTACCCCGAGACTTAAATGGAATAAGGTATAGTTGATCGTAAGTTTAATTAATCTACTTCTGACGCAACATAGATCGTTTTCTTCATATTAGTGACTGAATGCAGTTTGTTCAATAGATTCGCAATAGCAATAAACATTCCCCTACTACTGTTTGTGTAAAGAATTTGAAAACTAAACTATTGATATGAGCGAGACATGATTTTGCATATTATTGCATTGTAACTACAGTCGAAGTTAATTAGGGAAAATGGTTTTAACCTAATTTTGATATTAGAATGAGTTCGGGAGGAGCGTTTAATGTGAATGGAATTATTCACGCTACGAAGTTCTAAATACGCAACCAAACCAAGATGTAGAAGACCATGTAATGATGTAAAGTGAATGGACAACAATAATTACAGAGCGCAGTGAAGCTTTAGTGCGTATCGCGACATTACAAACAAAAATATATCATAAAATACATTCCAGAGACGACATATTATCAATAAAACAAAATGTTGTATGATACAATAGAACGAATATATCCAGTTTGGAAGATTCTATTGTAGAGGCGATATTTCGGAGACATTAAAGTTCTGGTAATAATTACAGACACATTCGAACATTAAGACACCCACGCGTTATATGTTGTGGCATTAAGGTTGTATAATTTGTGGTAATGCCATAATATATGAAGCCAGATTCCCTCGTTCGGTCGTTAATAAAATTATCAAAATCTAAACAGGTTTTATTACCACCGCTCGCGACTCATAAAGACTCCATACCGTCCGGACTTGAATGGTAATGGATTTTGATATTTCTAAGTGTTTTTTTTCAAAGTCGTAAATAATATATCTCTGCGTGATATTTCCGTTGGACGATTTTAAATGTCCGATTTGATGCGGCGATCCGATAGCTACCGGACTTAATCCGTATACGCATAATAAATAGGTTTATTTTGATTAAATATATTATAAATTATAGAAATTATATCGATCTAATTGTAATTCAATTAAAATGTTAAATGTTCTTTAAATGAAACCAATCATATTGTCTTTACATATCTACGTGATAGGAATGATATTTGAAATATAATTCACACTTCAAATATTTACAAACACTATATATACATATATAATGTATATATAATCGGTCTGTTACGTCATGTAGCTAACTAAGGTATTAGACCGAGTAGTATGAGACCGCGTGTTTTGATAAAGATGGTTTAGTGTAAAACCGGTAGCCAGAGCCACCAACGACGGATACAGACTACATACTCATACCAATCATTTTTATTTATTTACAGAAAACTGGTCTTTATTTTAACTTTAATAGAGAGCAATTTACTGTCAAACGAATGATCATTTGATAACTATTTAATCGGAGTATATTTTGTAATCTGTTCAATTAATTAAATTAACTGTATTTAATTATAAATAAAAAGGTTTAAATATTAACTGCCAAGTTAAACTATGTTTAGTTTTTATGCGTCTTTTAGGATGCTATATCTAGGATTTCAAGTCTTACGTAAATCAAGTAATAATTGCTGTAATACAAACAGTATGAGGTCATAGTTTAAAGGTCGAAATATGACAAAATAACAAATAATAATGACGAGTGTTTAATATTAAACATGACAAAAAGCTTATTCTTAACATACTAATTCCTACGACTTTGTTCGCGATGTTTTTTATAAAGTAGCTTAAGTTATAATATCGGCTATCAGTGAGAGTTCTATTCAAATGGGTAAGGTTACAGAGATTAGAGGGAAAAACAGATGGTCAGACAAAATTTTTAAATCTGTTTTGGTTTAGTGAAAAGCTTTTAATTTGGAATTACACACGGACACTTTAATTTGATTTATATATATATATTATTTTAAATGCAATGTTAGTTGTTTTCACTACGTGATGTTAAATAAAAAAAATACAAATTAATTACTTTACATGAGGCTTTGACAAATGATTAAGGCTTCATAATGAGATATTCATTGTGTAAAACCGGTGGCGTCCATCTTGTACAGAGTGTGTCGAAAGTGTTATAAATTGATGATATTTTTAATTATCTTTAAACATAGATAATGTATATTAAAAAAATCGAATCTTCTTTCTGTTATTATATGTGGAGATACATGTATACAAATATACTGATCCACATACCTGGAATCAAACCTGGGACCTATCAAAGCATTGCTAGCATACATATATATATATATATATTAAATTAGTTATTAATACAGACATTTTTATATATAATAGTCTGTCTGTCCTAGCCTGCGTTGTCTTTATATTTTTATTGTTTAAATTCTTCATAATTGGAAATATAATTAAAAGCAAGTTTTATTTTAATGTAATTAAGTATCATTAATAAAACGTTTATTATTTTAAAAATACAACCTTATTTACCTATAAGGTAGTATTTTTGGGTGGGGACGAATTGTCAACTAGATATGACGAGTCACTTACAACTTATAATTAGTGAAGTCACTTGTATCGATATAAAATCTATATATATATGTAAATGAATTTGTCTGTTTGTAATTCCAAATTAACTTTTCACTAAATGTATATAAAAGTACATACACAAAAATCTGTTTCTCTGTTTGTTTGTTTCGGATAATCTCCGAAACGGCTGCACCGATTCTGATAGAACTTTTACTGGCTGATAGCTATTGTTATAAGTAACTTAGCAATTTAAAAACATATCAAAATAAAATAATATATATATTTAATTAAAATGAATAAAAAAATCCAATTATATATCTTATAGTCTTTGTTAATTTATGTTAAGCCGGTTTTAACGCTAATTAATAAACATCTTATTACAGATCCTTGAACTTTTGATTACTGAGAAGTGGACAATGGAGCTCGTTACATACACACACCAAACACTAACGGACAGACGGACGTATCTAAGTAATTAATCGTCTATGATTGATTAAACACATTAAGACAACACGATTTCATTTATATATATATATATTTCTTTAGTGACAATTGTTGTATTGCTGAGACTAACAAAGTTGTAACTCCATTATTGAATTCTTAGTTGAGACTAACAAAGTTGTAATTATTGTTGAGACTTATATAACAACTTTCTGAAAATATGAATAATGATTTTATTTAATATTTACTCGTGAGAAGTTAAATAATATTTATCGATGTTTTGAGCACAGCCCTTAACGCTCCCGTGTGTACGCACTAGTGATGCGTAACGCAAACTCCGTCGATATTTACATTGAACTGCAAACACTGACTCGATATTTGTACACCTCGTAAGGTAATAATTATAGTGAGTTAAAAATATTTAAATTAAAGGATAAACATGACCAACTTTATATAAATAACTATATCCATAATTCCATGTTGGATTCTTCGTTCCTGTCTCAGCGGGGTGCCGCATCGTTCTCACCTCGAGTAGCAGTCTTTAATAAGTATTGAAATATGAATATATATAAATATTTTAGATACTTATCCTTATTTTATTCAAACCTGGAATTTATTTTACTATTTTAAGTATTTAAAGTTTATTTTTGCATACAAAATTAAGGTCTAAATGCAATATAAATGTTACTTAATCACAATATCTTTAAAAATCTAATAAAAACTCGTTCCATTTCAATTTGTAAAGGTAGTTTATTCATCGATATAGTTAGTTGGGACAACACTAATTAATATTACTGATAAAAGTAACTATAAATCAAACCAAGGTTAAGGAAGATGTACAAAAATACAAGTATGGTTAAGTTCAGATATGTTAACCGTAACATCGAATTATTGTTAAATTTTTACGTGAATGTGACCAAAATTGATGAGCGGCCAATAGTGATGTGTATGCTGTGTTTAAAATTTTTTTTTGTCTATAATTAAATAGTAGATAAAAAATATTTTTTCATAGTAGTAAGATAATATATAAAAAGTGACCGAGGTCGATGTTAGTATAATTACCAGCGTCCGAAAATGTTATTAAAATACGCTCAACCGACACGCTTCGGTTATTGTCCCAGCATTTATGATTGGTGATGAAATGTGATGAGAAATGGTGATGAGAATATCTTATAAAGAATTTATTTACAAATGAAATTGACCATTTTCTACATTCACGTAGGTACAAACAAAAAAAGTTAAATGCAAATTTGACTTTATTAAAAATATTTGAAGGCCATTAAAACACACCTGTTTTGAGGCGTTTAAGGCTCTGCATAATGTAGAGCCTTAGGGAGCCATATTGTCTTAAGGTAATTTTTGTTTCTTGAACAATGGATGCCGCGGGTTATTAAGGGACATGTGGTCTTAATAAATTAAAAATAACTTTATTAAATTTATAAATATAAATAACTAACCAACCAACAACCAACAATAACCAACATTTGGATGTTGGCGACCAACGTGACATTTATAGCGTTTTTGACACATTCGCGGTAAAAAACAAGGCGTGTAATTAAATAATAAAAAAGATAAAGATCATTAAAGCGCCGAAACAAGTATAATCCATCGTAATTTACAATTAATATTATTATCTATCGACCATTAATTGCCACCAATATTAATTATCGATACAAGAGATTATTTATTTACAATATTATAAAGTAATATCCGCCATCTTTATTACGATCATATATGACGTCATTAATTAGAAGCACTCACCGTATTTATATATTTGACTTCACACTCGTACAAACAATGCGCTATTATATAAAAAACCGCATTTTCTAATAAAAGTTAATTAAAGTGACACTTGAAGTGCATAATAATGTTACATTAACAACACACTTTATACTTTAAGGCATTTGTGGCTAACCTGGCCAAGGTTGGCCAAATGTGGACCCATTTTACCCCATCTTTTTTCGAATTTTAATTCAACTAATCTCTATAGGTCTATCTTTTAGTTATTTATTTACTAGATTTAGATACGTTTTATCTAAAATATATATTAATAATTAATTTAAATGAATTCATATAAAACGCTGTCTCATGGTTAACACTAAACTTACCAAGTACCGGTCAAATTGACCGTTCTTAAACTTTTGTAAAACTTACACATTTTTAAACGTTATAATATCGTTATCAAACTACATGACAATTCTTAGAATATGCATATAATATTTTCTACACTATTCACTTTTAGTTATTTCCATTATTACCTGCGTTATATAATAAAATTACTTTTAATTACCGGTCAATTTGACCGTGTGCGGTAGGAACAGGTACACAAGAATTGTCGGTAGGTTTAGTGTTAAGTTAACTATAACTATATTCTAAGCGTGTTTACTCAATATCATAACCAATGACCGCTTATCAATACTATGGTATCGATTATTTAATAGCAAACATTGATAAAAGATTTGGAAGTTATAGATTATCACTAATTATGTGATGATAACACTAAACGTGATACACTACAAATATAATATATATATATATATATATATATATATATATATATATATATATATATATATATTGTTTTATAAGATTAAAAGCAATCGAAAAGGATTAAATAATTACACCAAAAGAAATACCGATATATCAGTAGATATACAATATAATTATTCTCTTATCAGAATATTATATTATAATAATTTAAAATTTGAAAATAAATATTTCATGCATTAAAAGTAGGTACAGAACGTTAAGATATATATATGTTTGTTTATAAATATTCAAATATTAAATCACATATCGATTTCCATTATTTATCTGATTTAACGAGTGAATCCGCGTTAAAAAGCTAGTATAAATTAATTACAAGCATCAAATCACAGGATTTTATAAAAATTCAAACTGTTTTCTTTAAAGTATTTGTAATCTAAAAAACTAATTAAAATTTAATTATTAAATTTAATTATATCGTAGTTAGTATATTTGAGTTTGATTTGACCAAATCAATCGTGAATCGCTACTGAATGGTAATGGTAACCTCACTAAGTTCGACGGCTGGCCTTGGTGGAACCAGTTCCTCACACCTCGGGCAATTACATCAAACAAAGCATCCAATACGCGTCACGGTGAAATGTTACATCAATTTCACTTAATTTATCATATTAATATTATACATACTATACTACGACTTTGCCTATGCCTGGAATATAATTTTAAAATACTTTTACTTAAGAAAGAACTTTTAAAATCGGTCAGAGATAACAAACAGAGAAACAGACAAAGACAAATAAAAAAAATAGTTTTTGATACAAATAGTAGGTACATACTTTCATATGCATAGTGAAAAGCTGTTAATTTGAAAGTACAAACGGACAATTCAATTCTATTTATATGTATATAATAAAATTTAAAAAATATTAACTCAAAAAAAATTATTGTCTTGTAATTATTATGAATGATAAATGAAATATGTGTATGTATACAAAAGGTAATAAATCTACTGGAAGTATGATGATAAAACGGACACTATAGTCATCACAAAAGACGTTAGAGAAACGTCAGAGACAGAGACACAGAGACACAGATGTCAGAGACACGTGTGTCACGACGTGGTGACAAAAGACCCAGGCACAGGCACGAGCCTCAAAAATAAACCACGAAATTTGATATTAACTGTATTGAGAACTAGGCGCGAGCCGTAAATATTTCAAATGCAAATCGTGCTAACGCCATGAATGTAATACGTTTGTGGCATGCGCACGCGCACACACAGGAAACAAATTATCATACCCATATAGGAAAAAACTTATTGATGCCTCAGATAAATTTTGTTTAACACAGATATGGCGGTTAAATTATATAATTTTTTTTTACAAATCTATCATAAATAATATAGATTAATTCAAAATTAGTAAGTCGCTACCAGAGAGAATTCGGGAATCGATGTGCGCCATGTTTGTTGACATAGCATATCAATTTATGATCTTGTTTGAATTTGTAAAAGGAAAAAGTAAATAGATGACGCACGTGCCAATTACAACGGTTACATAATTTGAATTTGAATTTAGAATCTCAAACCGTTAAGCGGTTATGAGATTCTAAACTTTGTTATATTCTTTTGTATTTGAAATGTATTGTTCTATAATGTAATGTATATAGGTGATACTGATGACTATCTATCCAGAGTTAAATATAACAAGTTAACGTAAATATGTTGACTATTTTTAACACTAAACCTACAAAGTACCGGTCAAATTGACCGTTCTTAAACTTTTGTAGAACTTACACATTTTGAAACGTTATAATATCGTTATCAAACTACATGACAATTCTTAGAATATGCATATAATATTTTCTACACTCTTTACTTTTAGTTATTACCATTATTACCTGCGTTATATAATAAAATAACTTTTAATTACCGGTCAATTTGACCGCGTGCGGTAGGAACAGGTACACAAGAATTGTCGGTAGGTTTAGTGTTAACAAAGAATTGCTGGTACTTTGATTATATTTAAACAATAAATATAAATTACGAATTAATTATATTAATAATAAAGACAACAAAATGTTAATGGTCCTTTAAAATGTAGGAAAAAGTTATCACATCTAAAATCGATCTTGAGCCGTCATGATGGCTCTTATCTTGAATGTCTTTCTTAAGCGATAAGTAGTTCGTCTACCGCCCGAGAGGTGGCGCTAAACGTTTCAAGCGACTCAACATTATTTTACATAAATAAAATTTACTTTTTATTAATATATAACAATAAAATTCATTGATTGATTTAATAAAATATAGTAATATTTTTTATCGATGCAAGTTAAATTTAAATTTCATTTCTTATCGATAATTTATATTATTATTTATTTCGGCTCGTAAATACGTTTTACATAACCTATTTCAGATGAAAAACAAAATGGAGTACGCGTTGACGTGAATTAAATGTTATTTTATTGTGTTTTTCTTTTCAATTAATTCAACTAATCTATAATCACATTAAAATACATATGGCGACGGATGAAGATATTAAAAACAATTTATTACATAATAATTCAGAAAAAAATAGATTAATTATAACATAAATGGACATACAAAGGTCATATTATATACATGCATAATATATATAAATGTATGTATGTATGTATGTATAAAAGCAAAGCCAGTTTCTATATGAAAGCTATTGGTTGATCCCTGTTAGTTTGTGATGATTTAAAAGACGGTGGCGCCATCTACATTCGCCAGCGCCCACTCACAAGATGATAATAAATTAAATAATGTTTGATCATTGATATAGATCTAAGGTCGTTTTGATTAATGTCTGTCGAATATCGTCTCGAAATCCCAAGATGGCCGCCCCGTTGGGAGGGAATGCGTGCGCTTTGTTTGTTTTAAATATTCGAATTCGGAACTGTAGCGTTCTAAATTTTGAATTTAGAACGTCGTATTTCGGTTGTATCTAAAAACAATTTATCTATACACTATTAAATAGGAAAATAAGTCTAAAACTAATCTAAGTTAAAATAATTGCAACTAAGTGTCTATAGATAGTCTGTAGATTTAGATGGATTTGTCTTAACTAATAATATAATTTATACATTATATTATAACTTGAAATAATTCTGAAATTATTATATTAATTTGTGAATAAATTTAATTATGAGTCTTTAAAACACTTATTTATTAATATTACTGTTTATATAAAAAATATTTTATGATATTTATAATTTTTTTGATTTTATTTTTAGCGTTTTTCAACTCAAAATATATAAAAGTTAGAGGTGAAGTGTTTTTTAATGTTTGAACGAGGTTAAATCATGTTATTTTAAATTTAATTTAATATTTTGTTGATTTTAAATAAGAAACTCCTGTATTTTCATAGTTTAAAAGTTAAAAAAACTGTTTCAAATATATACGTATATGAAAATCATTTTTGTTCAAAAATTTTTTTTAACATTGAAATGAGAACTATATTATAAATGTAATAGATTTCTAATCTTATAAGATTATTTAAATAACGATATTAAAATTAAAATTATTATAAAATTCTTACACAATAATAACAATCAGCGACGGCCTTACAAGTTTTCTAGAAATCTCAAAACAATGCAAACAACAAACACACAAAGGTGACTTACTTGGGGCAAAAACAATTGACCTCATTTTTTCAAGTCGGTCAATATTTAAATTAGTTTTTTTTTTTTAATATTATATTATATTATAAAGCGATTTGAAATTAAGTTGTAAATTTATATAATTGTGAAATAATGTTATTAGTTTGATATTTGAAATTTAGCGGAAATATAAGATTGTGTATGAAAAAGAGTTTTTTTTAAACAAATTCTATTTGGTTTAGTTTAATTATTTTTAAGTAAAAATTTTATAACTTATAAGAAGTTAGCGAGTTATCAAATTTTCTTATTAGCAAACAAACAAACAGTTTTTTGATCTAAATAGACAAATTCAAATAATGTTTATTTTAATTAAATTTAACAACATACGTAACAGGGATCAACCGCACGGAGTCCTAAGTGCAAGAGCAGTCCGTGTATAAATGTTTGTAACCTGTGATCATCGCCCGCTGTACGGCGCTATACACGCATATCTTGAGCACAGATCACTTGTCCAAATCAAAACTATAACACAAGTCAAAACACTGGCACGATAACACAAGTTGTACAGTTGATGCGTGATGCGTCTGTAAACGACGTGGCACTGTCGACGGTCGCCGGCACACTGCGGGCCGGTCGGTCCCGCGCGTCTCACCCCCCTCGGGGGCGGGGCCGGCCGAGGCGAGGCGAGCTTAATTACGGCCGGAGAGAAAGGGACGGGGATAGAGTGGGCGCGAGCTATTAGCGCGGAGAGCGGGACGAAGCGTCTTAAGTATTTTGTATAAGTAATGAGGGGGTGGGGGGAGGGGGGACGCATCTCCCGCCAATCTTTAATGTTGATTGCGTCCGCCGCCTCTCGTCTCATTAGCGGCCACGCCTCGGCGCTAATTACACTTCGTTTTTTTTTATATATTTTTTTTTTAAATATATAATTCGTAATTTTTGTTGGATGTTATTTTAATTGGATGAAAGATCAAAATTGTTTGGTTAACCGAGTTAGTTATTTAGTGAAGGTATATTTCACTTTTACCTCAATACCACCAAATAACTCGGCTTTTTACGTGTTTCTTAAAATATATTTTTCAATAAATTTTTCAAGTAAATTATGACTTTTACGATTAAACTAAATTAATTAACGATTTTTTTAACAAATTTACAATAATGTTTTTTACTTGAAACATACAAGATTGATCTTTTTTAAATTTAAAATACTTGCTTTTTAGGATACATCTATTTTAGGATACACCTATTTTAGAAAACACGTATTTTAGGATACATTCTTATGTATAGTTAATAAAAATATACCTTGATTTTAAAGCCATACAAATAATATCACAAGAAATAAATCTAAAGTAAATATCATAATAAATGCAAAAATATATATTTTTAAATTTGTTATTAAAATTTTAATAGTTTAATGAAATTATTACCTATTACATTTTTGTATTTAATGTTAATTTAGCAATTAATTATTTAGACATTAAAATACAGTATTGTTAAAATATTGTAATTCTTATAAGATATATTAGTATTGGGATGAAACTAATATATAACTTCACAATATATATATATATATATATATATATATATATGTATATAAATTTATGTTTTTGTCATTTTATCATAAAATAAGTATCCTTTATAGATTTTTAAATTAATATTTTTAAGTTAAAACCTCAAATTTTTACTTATTGGTTCAAAATATCTGTAAAATATTTATATTATTACTAAATACATTAAATTCATTTATTAATAAATAATAGATATTTATATGAAGGAAATTATTAAATAAATTTGTATGTACATAGTCTGACTCTACAATGAACTTGACTCTACATGTAATGTTAAATATATTGTGTTATTAATAATAATAGCTATGTAGTGTCTCTATGTAGAGTCTGGCTCTATCATTTCTTCTCTTATAAATATATAAAATTGATTGTTTGTTTGTATTTAAATTGACAGCTTTTCACTGCAATTGAAAGTATATATGGTATTATATATATTTTTTTGTCTGTCGGTGTGTTCTGGTTAATCTCTGAAATTGCTGGACCGATTTTAACAGGATTTTGACTGGCTGATAACTTTTTATAAGTAACTTAGACTTTTATGAAACGATCAACTTACTTAAAGGAGTCTGTTTTATGGTAAAAGAGCTAAAGAGAGCTAAAGGGGTAAAAAGAGCTAAAGAGCTAAAGAGGTTTAAAATCTTTATGTAGTTCAAGTTATATATTGTATTTTATCTTTTTAAAATAAAAACTTAATTTCAATTAAGTAATTTACTAATAAGAGCGAGTCAGAGATAGGAATAGATAGAGATAGATATATGAAATGACAGATCCAATGTTCATTAAATACAAGACATAGACAGTGTATATTATCATATATAAAACTATCAGTATACAAACGTGCTTCGGTAAGTAGTAAATAGACTTTGGTTGATTCAAATACTTTACTGTTCCCAGCCTAGAATATTGACTATTTAAGTAATTTTATTATATACGTTTTTAATTGAATTGTATTTTTTTAATATATATTATAACAATTTAGTTTATGATATAAAATTAGAAATGAAATGCACCGTGACAAATCAACACAAGAAAACAAATTAACTATAATAAAAAAACATTCCATTAAATTATATGTATATATATATATATACATACATACATGTATATGTATATATATATATATACAGTGGTGTCTGTGTGTAAATATATTTTGATAATTTTAAAGTAGGTAATATTAATATTATATTGTTTTCAGAATTGAAATTATTACTTAAATAAAGATTAATATGTTATTTGCAATCTAAGATTGAAATCCAACCATCAACTGGTAAGTTGATAACTGAAGACTGCAATTTCAATCCACATATTATAGGATCGATTATTAATTCCCTCAAATGATAGTATTGGACTGTTTTATGATTCAAAATTAATCAGATATGTTAAAATTAATAAATTTAACACTAAACCTATCGACAATTCTTGTATACCTGTTCCTAAAGTAAACGTAAAGAGTGAAGAAAATATTATATGCATATTCTAAGTATTGTCATGTAGTTTGATAACGATATTATAACGTTAAAAATGTGTAAGTTTTACAAAAGTTTAAGAACGGTCAATTTTACCGGTACTTGATAGGTTTAGTGTTAAATCATATTTTTAAAATGAAAATAGAATTTGGATTAAAAGTAAGTGTAACTATTAATTTAGACTTAAAATGTTACTTATAAAGATTTTCTCAATTTAAATGTCCGATATCATTTTATTTAATCTTAAGATTTCTTTTGTTTATTATTTTCCTTTGATTATTCTAATATTTTTTCTTTCACAATATTCGCTCTAAACTTCGACCTGTGCCTTCACGGTCATCGACCCCTGACCCCTGACCTTGGTGTCGTAAACTAAACTGTAACTGTACTAGATACATTGTTATGTATTGTTACGTTAGTTATATGTTAAAATAACAATGTTACATAATTAATATCTTTATTTAAGATAAGACTTATCTTTATTATCTTTTATATTTATTAAGTCAAATAAAATATTAACACTAAACCTACCGACAATTCTTGTATACCTGTTCCTACCGCACGCTGTCAAATTGACCGGTAATCAAAAGTTATTTTATTATATAACGCAGGTAATAATGGAAATAACTAAAAGTAAAGAGTGAAGACAATATTATATGCATATTCTAAGAATTGTCATGTAGTTTGATAACGATATTATAACGTTTAAAAATGTGTATATTTTACAAAAGTTTAAGAATTTAATTTGACCGGTACTTGGTAGGTTTAGTGTTAATAAAGGCTTAAACCATTTCACTTAACATGTAAAAATATTTTTTTATATGCAGTTTCTTAGATAAGATAGTGAGAGTACTGTTAAAATCGGTCCATCCGTTTTAGGTATTAATCCGAACAGATAGACAGTCAGACTAACTAATATTTATTTGTTTTTTTTTTAAGTATATAATTTTATATGCATTTAGCTATTAATTTGGAATTACAAACAAACACTTTAGTTTCATTTATATATAGATATCGAACATAATAAACAACACAATGTTGCACAAACACGTGTTTTTTCGTATGTTTGAACTCGTGTCGCCCCCTCTCAGATAATTGCAAAACTATCAACCCTAGTAATGAACCTCCAACTAGGAAAACTTAAGGAAACTCCCCTGTGTGTGAATTAAAACTTAGAAGCGAACCTTTAGTAACATGTGCTGCCATCTCTTAGCGAATAGACGAGTCACTTTTATTCGTTACTTTTACGAGTGAATCGTAACAATATTGGTTATTGTTATTGTTCTATACTTTAAGTATTTCGGTGTTACCATATTTGATATTATTTTACTGTAATATTATATATATATATATAATATTTAAGCTGATTTTACATGTATTAATTTTGAGATATCTCAAAATTATTTTTGATGTGTGTCAAAAAAATGTAATTTAAAATATTGTAGTAGCGGGGCGGCGGCGGTGGCGGGTTCGTATTTGCGATATTTGATATCGTTTGGGTGACATTTTCGTAAAATCGATGGCAACCCCTCATTGGTAGCGAAATGATTGAACATCCTTATCGCGACATTTTTCTAATGGCGCTCGTGTTTGAGACCCTTTTTCTCTTTTAGGGAGATTACAGGATCGTGTCATATGTCATATATTTACATACCAACTATTTTACATATATCATATACATATCATATATATATATATATATATATATATATATATATATAGATATATATTTCTATTGCTACATTAAACATAATTTTATGTAATTATTACAGTTAGTATTAAATAAATCAATTGTCATATTTATAAGTCGTAAAATTAATTATAATTGGTTCCGTATACATAGTGTGTAATCACCCTAAGACCCCTTTCTTTTAACATGTCGCAGCCTAACGACAATACGAAATCAATACCAACACCATCGATGCGAAAATCGTGAATAGCGATCGACGCACACATGTGTAACTCTAAGTGTGTGTACAAATAATATGCAAGTTTAGATGTGAGGCGAAGACTTTTGAAAGGGTGACCATGTTGTGCGAATTTGTTGGGACAATATATATATATATATATGTTTATGTAATAAAGTATGTATTTATTCTGTAGTATAAAAAAGTAAATTTATTAGATACTCAACTTAAATTTCATTGCTCTAAATTATTAAATCATTTGCGAAAAGATATCTAAAATTATTCAGCATTATAATATCTTTAAAATAAATCTATTTAACAGGTAAATAAATAAAAAAAAATCCCCATTGTTATAAAAGCATTGCCACCCCAAAATTGGTAAAAAGAAAACGCATTAACACATATAGATGAGACACACACAAGCCACCCACACGCACACACGCCCAACCCACCCACCACCACCTTTAAAACCTCCCCCTCCCAAGAGGCTTTTGATAAGGAAATGCAGACATTTCAAGAAAAGCTAAGTATCGAATAAGCATTCAGACGTAGAGTGGTGGTATTTAGGATAGGATGTTATAATCTACGCGTGGGATTTAATATTTTATTCATTGGGTATCAAATCTTTTATATTCTGAATTCAATATACCGTTTGCATTAAACGATCCGATGATCAATTCTACTTTTTCAAGCGAAATATATCTTTTTGTAGAACAAAAACCTTAAAATAAATTCAAATATAAGTAAAGAACGACCCCTCCTGAAGTGGTTGGTGTCTGAAAGCGTTAAACTCCGAGATTCGCTAATAATCGACTTCCCCTACTAATTAAAAGCCGCTTTTAATTGCTCTAAAAGTCCACCTGTTGCTATCTTCTGTCTCACTCCGATCACCCTTCCCTTTCCCGCGGATGCTGCGTCCCGTATCCGGATACCGGGTATAATTGTCAGAAAATTCAATTTTCAAACGACCTAATTGAAATCGAATGAAATCCACCCCGTCTCTTTGTTCAAGGCCCGGACCTTAATTGCTCGATCAAATAATGAATTAATTATATTTACATTTTTAGCTTTGTGAATGATATTTTTTACATTTCAGTATTGTACTGTGCAATTATATATATGATATATATTTAATTATGTGAGCGTGTATGTATGTCCATCCATCAGCGTTGAAGGCGTCTACGTAATCAAAAACACCACTTATGTTTTATAATAGCACAAAATTGCTCTCAACCAACGCCGGAACGGAATTATCGGGCCATTATCAAATGGAACCCCTTTCTTTAATTACCTTCACATTATGTTTGTTTGTTTGTACGTCATTACCTTAATAACTGTAACCTCAATTTGAGATACAGAAATGATTAACTATAATTTAATATCATAACGTACTTAATTAGAAACATAATATTACATCTAGAGTTGTTTAGTTTAATCAATTTCATAAATAGTTATATAAAACGTCGAAATGACATTGTCTCAATTAATTATTGATTAAGTGTTCGGTCCAGACCGGTCTGGTCTCGACGCTGACCAAAATTAAAGATTAACATAAATATTTTAATTGCCCCGTCGTCATTAGTATAAAAAAGTAACAAAAGTTTCTTTTAATATATGATTATCACAATATAAAATGGCGTTTAACTGTTATAATGTGAAAATGTTAATGAAAGATAAGCAAGAATTAAACATTGATATTTTTAATTTATAATAGATAATTTATTATAGTATAATTAATATTATGATAAGAATATATATAATATATAATTATTATTATGATAAGAATATATATAGAATATATATTTAAGTATTGCATTCATTAAATTAAATAGTTGTTTAAATCTGACCTATGGTACCCTATTAAGGAGTGCCGGAATATTCCGTATCTTAATAATTTATTGTCATTTAGTAATTATAATAAAATATGCTAATTTTTATTTATAAAATACTGTAAAAACCAGAAAAGAATCTATTAAAATTCAAATCAAGACATTTAAATTATTAATGGCATCCTTAATTGTTATCAAAAACAAAAAAAAAAATATTGCGCAGTTGATTCCTTAATATCATATACATCCTTAAGGATATATCTCATATATACAGTATCCTTAAGGATATAAACAATATACATATAACAAGTCCATTCTGTGTTTATTCGCTCGAATAACATACCAAGACTAAAATTACACGCATGGGATGACGCTAACATTTTTTTACCACTTAATAGCAATTGACCAGGAAAATGTATGTAATTGATACTTAGTTATGCGTTTACATACCTTTTGAAAGCTGATGACATTAGAGAAATATAGACTGCGATATTTAATAACAGATTCTTTGCAACCTGTCAGTTATACATACAATACAGAAGTTCTATGTCTATAATGAAGTCTTGATACGTTTAGGTGTGTATAATTTAACTAAACGCACCGTATAAGTGTATAAAATATTTACTTTCATGTGGTTTTTAATTTGAATATATTTTTTCTTTAACCAAAATCCACCTGCATCCGATAATCCTTGATCTAAATTGTGTATTTATTTACGTCGTTATACGAACACAAATAAAATAATGCGTTTATTAGAATTCGCGTTTTGGTTAGGCTGCGGAGTGGCCATTGTTTCTGGACTGCTATCAATCACCCATAGTTCGGGAACGGGCTCTCAGACGACAGCGGCCGGGGGGGGTTTGGGGGAGGGGAGTCGGGACTAAAGAATAACGGTTATTGAAATGAGACGGCTCCCGCTTTTTTTCCCGAATTTAAATTTTGATAAGGCAAGTCCGTGTTTTGCTCTAACTCTGGTTTCGGATCGGTTTGTAGGGGTCCTTTTTTCGATTTACTGTCTGTTACTGGTGCTAAAGTTAAATTTATTTCACCAAAACGACCTCTCGAATGATTGCCCATTCTTTGTCTTTTAACGCCTTGAGTTCGGACATCGACAGAATTGGGATTATCATTATACACGAATACATGTTTTTAACAGATTAAATGTAAAACTAACTAGATATAGGGTTAGAAACAGTTAATCGATTCCATTGATTTAATTCATTGCACCGTTAAGAATTTCAACTTTGTTATTTTTTGCGGACCGGCCACGTCATGATGCGTTATACGAAATTCAAAACAACGGTATTAACATTTCAAGATACATTCAAAGTTTTTTTTTGTTATGTAAAATTTTAAATTCTTTCCTTAAATTGTCGGAGAGTTGTACATTGACACCTACGCTCGAGTTTGGTGCTCGACTCCTATTATTCCATCTCATCGATATTCATGGAGAGCTGTAAAGTGCAATAAAACACCATTTTTATATCTCGTGTTTAGACAGTGCCGGGAGGTGATAAGAAAACCTGTAGTCGATACTGGACCGGATATCGGCCGCCATTCACAAAAAAATACACACACATATATAGTTAGTGTGTGCGTGTATATCGCTCCGGTCACATCGGTTCATTCATAACTTTAGTTTAGTTTTTACTAGTAACTAAAATATGATATTTTTAAGTTTTTACTATCTTTATATGTGTATAAAGTTTTGTCGCTGGAGTCGTTGAATTCTTGAATTATAAATTTAGTTTGATTTTTATATAGATTTTAATTATTTTTATTATATTATATAATGGAAGCTTAATGTATAATCTAGAAATTATCTTTTCTTATGGATCGTTAAGATGAAATCAAAATGTGTTTTTAGTTGAAAATTTTAGCTGAACTAAAATGTGGCACAGTTACCTCCTTAATGGCGGAGATCAGGTTGCTTTGAATCGCTGTAATCTCGTTTTCGTTTTATCGCGAACACCTCAACATCCACCAGGACTTAATATTATGGAAATATGTTTTTTATTCCTTTTAGTTAAATAATAAAACTGCATGAACATTTTATATGACGATAATTTATATATACAAACATATTTGATGTCAAATGATGTCATTTTAAGCCGGCCGTAAAATTTCGCTGTAAAATGTTATGTCCCAAGATTTCTTTTACTTGTATATTCGTAACTGTAATTTCATTCATGTGCACTTAGCCTAAAATATCTGTGTACCACACCTATAGATACTTATAAAACGGAATGACTCATTGTAGATTAATCTTAAGTCATAAAAACGTCTTTATAGTTCCGTTCCATTTCATCGACCGTTGACATCGATATCGGGACTTGTTCTATGAAAACGTCACGCTCGTGTTAATTAATTCGTATGTAGGCGTGACCCGCCATTATCGATAAAATGATGTGGTAGCCCAGCACTTTATTGCCTCTATTCCTCTTCTCACAAATATGATGAAAACAAAATTATCTTCAAAATAGATTTTATTGATTGGGCCGTAAAGTTAAAAATCGTTTGTCAATATTAATTAAAATATGAAATATATTATATAAACATATTAATAATTTATTTGAGAAATAAATATTTTTTTTTCTTCTTACATAAAACATCTATAACGTTCTCGGAGGACGATACAATGTTGCGTAACTAAATGACTCTATAAAATCCATGTTCTTAAAAAGACTAAAGCGACAAAACTGTCGCATTCCCCTAAGACACTAAAGTTTAAACGCCAGTAAATGTTTCACCTAACTCAGTCATAAATGTAAAACTGTCGGTGATATGAAGATCTTCTAAGGCTGTATTTTGTGTTTAGTTAGGGAAGTATTAAAATGTTCCAAGGTTGTAATATGTACACTGCCTTATATTGTGATATGTATTCTTAATTTGGGTCATAGGTTTATTGACAACACTATTTAAAATTATTATGATAAATGGAAATCAAAAATAATTTAACATTCAAAGTATAACTTAAAAACAACTAACAAGACCAAATTTTATTATCATTTAAAACTTACTTCTTCCTTGAAGAGAGAAATAATAATAATCAAAATCTAATATCTTCTGCATCAAATAGTTCTAATATTAATATACTATATTATATATATATATATATATATATATCTATATAAAACATTATAACCTAGACATTGTTTTGTTTTAGTCTTGATTTAGTTGTAATCACAGACCGTTCTCACTCACAGCCTCAAGCAGTGTGGATATCTCATTGTAATGAAGGCTTTACAAATATTGAATATTTCATATAGTTAGCCAGAACTAACAGGACTATTGACACTCCTGTGAATGTTAATCGTGGAGTGGAAACATTCTAACTTACTCAGGGAATACTGGGATAAGTATTTAATTAAATTATATAATCTAATAAATAAAGATATTTGAAATTGAAAAGCCACTAATATGTTATAATGAAAAGATTATTTATATATTTTTATACCTTTTCTAGTATATATTATAAAGGCTTTCTTGAATACATCTCACAATAACCCCGTGGACATGCGCAAGCGCTCTACAAATAACAATCAAACAGACATGTCCAAGTGAAACACGCTATCAATTTAATATATATATACATATTATAAATAAATGTTTATTTTATGTGCAAGTAATTTCTCTATTAACCTCCCACGCGTTAGGCCTGGATCAGGTTAGATTATTGAAATGTCTTATTAGGTACGTTACAAAATTATTTAATGTTGTTAAATTTTGTCTTATTATCCGTATGTGAAATCCGATAGCAATATACGGAATATTTATTTAAGAATCGTAAAAAATATCGTTTCGTTTATTAAATTAGGTTTATTGTTATATTTTTTTTTGATATGTAAATAAGTAGGCGAGGTCAACGACCTCACGTTATGCTTATAAAGATGGTTATTACCAATCACGGTGTGATGAGATCACTTTATTTACAAATATAATAATATTTTACGCCTTTTTGAAGGTATTTGTGTTTTTAATATGATTATGTCCTATGGGTTTGGCACGAGAGACGAATTTAATGTTTACTTGGATAGTTTAAGATAATAATTTTGTACATAGAACACTATAATGTATAAAATATATTTCAATGTTAAGTATGTAAAGGGAAATTAGCAAAGATATATAATCATTGAAGACATGTACTAAGATCAGTGTGTTTATTGTTATAAGTTAAAACAATCAGGATAAATGTAAAACAATTTTATTTGTTAGTAAAACATTACAAGGAACATTACGACTAGGACACAATGAATGCATCAGAGTCCGAGCGAACATGCCCGTGTTCAAACATCAGTCAACCTATGGGATATTATATATATATATATATATATACGTATATATAAATTCATTCTCACGTTAGATATTTATATTCATATCATAGTAATTATGAAAAAAACTTTAATTTATAAAAAAATTATATGTAATATTTTCATTTATATATTCTTGTTACTTAAAATTATGATTACTTTTTATAATGAGCGTCTTTAAAATAATATGTACTCTGAAGCACAACAGCGCTAGAATACCAGAGGTATAACAGCTGATTTACAATCGAGATCGCTCTGTCGATCCACGGCTGCGCCTACGCACATCGCTATTATAGTTAGCACTACACGTATTATTTATGGTAAGAAGCTTTATGGATTATGGAGATCGAGTGTCAACAATGATCATATTTTAAGGATTTGGATCCACTTTTATTTTATTTTCTTATTAAAATATATGAACTTGATTGTTGTTAATGGGTTCTATTTCTTTTTTAATATCTTGTTGTGTAATCATCACTTTAGAGTAGTTTTTTTATTTATTGGACTGTAAATAGTTAATTTTTCTTATTCCCTTCTCCTTACTTTTGCAAAACATGGCGGAATCATTGATTACTTTACTTACCGTACCACACTGATTATAATTGCGATGACAGGGATCTGATTTGCGTGTCCAATGAGAACTGTAATGACGCATTACTACTGCCCACAGCTGGTAATGAAGCCAAATGTTGATACACACATATTGAAAAGTGCGAAACACATTGCACGTTATTAAAAATGCAGCACGAGTTATTGCAATAGTGATCGTTCAATGAAATATGAACAACTCTTAACATTTTGTTGTTGGTACAAGGTGTATCGGATGTACACTTTCGCACTTAATCGAGAAATATGGCCTGTGCTCTTATGCCTTTATTTATTACACCCGACCTTCCAGCGAGGGATTAAAACGCGGGATTCATATTGCACTCATTAGTATTGCATTCATTATAAGCTTTCGCCAATGTCACACCTATTTGATGGACGATTTCATTTTAAAATGAAGTAAAAGTGAGTAACATGCAAAATAGAATGTCCCAAATGTAGACACTCACATGACAGCTCGAACATACTCGTATATGGGAATGAAAAACTTCGCGTGCATCGCAACATGCTTCATTAAATTAATTACCCCATGTTAGTTTTAGATTACACAACACCAACAAACAATACAAGCATATTTAAGAGATAAGCGACTCACGATTTATTGCGTGCATTTCTTTTGTCAGCTTTGAAATTGTATTCGCATAAGTTAACCGAGATTAAAGTAATCGAACTTATAAATTTTGTCGTCTCACCTTTATAAGGCCAACGACGGTGTGTCGACGCGAACTTTGTTCAAATTAATGGTCCACATTATCAGATGGAGCCTTGTACATGGCGTTTATACGGAGATAATTTTGTGCGCGGATTTTTTAATTCCTTCACGCTTCGTGTAAGCAAGCTCGCGCAATGCGGCGTGGGCGCTGAGATCACTCTTACTTTTAAAACTATGTTTCTTAACTTTTACCTTTTATTTCATTATTTGCCTAGGAATAAACGTTAAAATAATCTTACCAGACACTAATTAAGAAACTAAACAACCTTCAAGAACCATGAAATTCCTTATACGATCGGTAGATAAACTAATTTAAGGCTCGAGTGTGGCGCGAGTAGTTAGTTTAGTTTTATTATACACAAAATTGTCTTTCAACTTACGATATATTTATTCATTAAGGTATCATTAACCAAATGGTGGAATTATACAGTAATTAATAAAACGAAGTAACCAATGATTTATAAATTGTCCCTTAAACGTTGAAGAAATGAATAATTAAGCAAGTTATCTGTAATCCAGGGGCCTTTGTCTTAATTATTACACCATTATAAAACAGGCACTCCCCTCGACCCTTGAGCAATGATATCGACTAATATAAGGGGCAAAAAACTTGCAAGACAAGGCAAAGTATTAATTAATTCTAGTCAACAGCGGAGGTTTATTAAACGTTTTATTTTCATTTGAGACTTTTTGCAAGTCTAAGGACGTGTGCACACCGATGTTAATATTCATTTTAACTATTTTTATTTGATAATTTTATTTAATATATATTACATGGATCAATGGTTAATATGAGATAATAATTTTAATTTTATTTTTATATTGTATGTACGTCAGTTTCTTCTAATACTACCTTTTAAAGATATGTAAACTCTACGGATTACGGAGCATTATTATGAAGACCGAAATATTAGACTAAGGACACAACAAATACCTAAATTCTATTTTATTGCCTTATATATTTCAAAATTATTTGAAGTTATTGATTTTCGCAAATCCGTTACGTCCAATACTAATTGTTTACCTCTTGTTCTGTTAAAATGGTGTTCTTACCCTAAGGATTTTTATTTGAGGGACAAAAGAAAAACTGGGGAATGCAAATGTTTTTCTCGCGGTTTCATTTGAATTAATTAACGAATTTAATGACGTAAAACTTTTTCATCGCCGGTCCCGTCCGGTCGTTTTGTAACATTGTTTGTGGTAAATAAAACTTGTCAAGGAAATGTTTTTTCGCCATCTGTTGGTGTATTTTTTTTTCTTATTAATTCGTTCCTTTTATTTGAACCGAGTTGGACCGCGAATTGTTTGGATTTATTCACGTAATTAACGAAGTTTGTAAGCTTTAGATGAGTTAGAGATTTTTAGTAAATTGTTACACAATTGACGGATATTTTTGTTTATAATTAAATAAAAAAAACAAATGAAGTATCTATTTGCACGAGACATATTTTAAACGCTCATTCTGTGTCTTAATAATAAAGGTATGTTTAACAAAGGCGTGGATAAAGATTATTAATGATAATTCCTGTTAAAGGCCACCCTCATTTAAAACACCCGACAAAATTAAACAGAGCCTTAAATTTTCAAAGAAAAATTCCCCGGCTACCGATAAATTACTATATCAAGGAAGGGTTAAGAATAAAAAATGAGATACCGCTTGTCCTATAATAATTTAACCCGTTTAGCGCAGTCGTCGAGTAATAAAGATTAAAAAGTTTATTCTTTAACACTTTCGGTGCTAATGAGGGGGCGTTGGAAACAATTTGAAGGATTACCTTCTAAAAGCTTCCGTCAGGTTTTTAATTGAGACTTTTTTGTGGTCCGAAAGGCTTTTAGCCCCTTCGCGGCTCGCGCCTTGTCTTTTGTGTTCGCTCACCGGTAATCTATTAATGAACGAAAATATTGTTCCATTTCGACACACTAATGACAATGTATCCCCGATGTGCGAGATACATTGTATTTAATATCATGGTACACGTACGCTTTGATAGAATTTACAATCTGGTTGCACAATTTCAAGAACTTTGTCCAAGAGAAGAACCGGTAAGAAATTCTATAGATACTGTTTTTAATTTTGCATATAGATAGTCGTAATCAATATTTGAGAACAAATTAGAATTATAATGCAATGATGTACTAAAAGAAAACTAGAATAACTAATCACGTCACTGCTTGATTCTAACTTAATTTTAACATTAAAAACAATAGCAATTATGTCATTATATACTCTTGTCTTTAAAGTAATAATGTTAATAGAACACTGAAAGTTGTTAGTATAGTAACATGTGCAGGACTGTTGGCAAATTTATTATTACCCGACCAACCCCATCGTCAACATAGTTTTATAATAACCTTAAGTTTCATAATAAGTATTGGAAGTTTCTTAATAGTTTTATAATAACACGTGTGTATATTGTAAACGTTTAAGAGAATGAAAAACGTATGATGAGTTAACAATTGCTTGGATAATTATTATCTCTTAGATCTTATCATGAATTATTTAATGTTTGGATATACTATTCATATTTACAAATACAAAAACGTATAAAATATTACAGAAGTATTACAATTTCGAACTTAACCTGATAAATATTTGCGAAGGCCGAGCACACAAAAGCATAACTCTAATCTGAAGTAAGACATTACGAATACCAATGCATACGAAAAATCGATCGCACCGTCTTAAATTCCTCACCCTTTCCGAGGGGGCTCCCCCAAAAAAACGAAAGAATAAAAGAGGGAAAAAAATCTAAATCGTCTCATATCTCCCCCGCCCCCGGACACCTCCGTCAAGCCCTCCTTATTTCGTATGCGAGTTCCTTCGGCAATCATTATAAGGATATCGATTAGACCCACGTCTAACCTGCTCATATCTTTTTGGAACACTTGTGTTTACAGAGGATTTGAAAATTGCTTCTATTATTATTTTTATTATTGTCCAATAAAAATATGAAAATTCATTCATATCTTTGAATTAAGCACGCTACGAGGTGAAGATTATCACTAAAAAACTATGTGTTCACAATTATAAAGTTATTAATATTTGTAATTCATGTGATTAAATAAGGTCTACAATGAAATAATCTAGATACATTAAATAATAATGGTTTCCTTAAATTTGCAATAGGATTTAAATAAAGAAAAAAGGGCATAGTTAACAACCAAGGACGGACCGCGCATAAGTATATGCAAATTGGAGCCGTTAAACTATTTCGGAGGTAGGTAAACAGAGAGGGGTCGGAAGGGCCCACGTGTTCTACCAACGAGATTAAAAATGCTGGATGGCAGGTCAAGATATAGGAGTTACGTGGAAAACCGCTTTGGGGCTATGTAAATACATACAATGTTTGACTTGAGACGATATGTGAGGGATTATTGCGATCTGCTCTATAGACAGCTCTAAATGGAATTTATACTAACAAGTTGATGCAAAATACAGTTTATATACTTATAAACTACATCAAGAAGTTATAAATTTAACTACTAAATGAATTTTATAGTTCTGTCGACGTTTTTAAGAATGTGAATGTAAGAGTGTTGAATAGCTTATATTATAATAATTTTAAATCGCAATATATTTTCATGATATGAAAATGATAAAAGTTGTAGGATAAAATATTCATATCCACAAGATGGCTAATTCCGTTTGGTTGAATCTAATAAATCCGGCCGCTGAGCGGAATATCTTAAAGCCGTCTCATTACTCGGGCTTAGACGGCGGCGCGGCCACGCAAATCTTGGCGTCCCTTCCTGGCTAAGAACCCCCAATTTCTTTCATTACTTACCTCAGTCCGAGACAATGGCAAGACGACGACAAGAAAAAATAATAATTTCAAGTGGAATAACGCTGAAAATCTTTTCACGGGGAGAAGAATTATTGTTGTTTTGCAAGCGAGCTCTCAGGGACAAAATGCACCATCCTTATTACGGTATTGTTCGGTGTTACGAGCTTTATTCATTTTTACTTGGCTCAACTTGAATGCTTATTAATTTAAGACCCTGATAAGCCCGAATTCTTTTGAATAAAGCAAGGAAATGTCTACCCATTGTTGGCTATTTTACATCCTATTGAGTCGCTCTATATGCAGTCTAAGTTAAAAATTAATATAAACCCCAAAGAAAAATGCATCTAATTCATAAAGATACTTTAGGAAAGTGTTAAAGATATTATTTTTCTCATAAAATAATTAATATATAATGAATAATATGTTTGTAATCTCTGATATAACTACACCTATGTAAATATCGTGGCTGCCAAACACAAATGCCATAAATTTAAACTTTTATATCAATAATGGCTAGTGAGGTATTATAAGTGTACACGTATAAGCGCAGCTGTATGCTTATTCCATGCCAAAACAATAAATACACGTACTATACATCACATCGATCGCTTTATGGTAATCGAAATATTCCCAAATATGTTGTTAAGAGGGCAGAAAACTACCAACGAACATGCGAGGATGAGCTTTCATATTTTAGCGGGTACTGTAACGAAGCAACTAAACTTCTGAAGTAGCGTGCATGTAGAATTTTTAAGGCGTCTATAAACATTTCTATAAGGTTGTCGCGATACTCGGGACTCGTAATAAAGTCATTTTTGTAATGTGAAAGCGACCTACAACATTTGAAGTTTCTTAAATCACGATCCCGCCGCACAAACAGAGCGAAGACGTCCCCAGTGGGGTGAGTCAAGAGTGATTACGAATTTTAATTATTTTTTTAAGCCGGTGGCGAAGAGGTGATGTTTCCCCAGCGTCGGCTTATGCAAACAATCGACTCGCACTTGGAATTAATCCGACTCCGTTTTTTTCCTTCGCGACAAGGAATTAACAAGCAAAGAAGTCATTAAGTCGGAAGATATTCGAGAATTCCTTTTAATTGCGGCTTCCTTGACGTCCGGCTCTCTAATTGGTTCGTGTCGGCGAATTGGACAAATTGAATTTTGTAAAACATTTTTAAGACGATTTGTAATTTGTTTATGGCAGGTATTTAAATTGTTTGTGATTGCGAAGTTCGATATTCAAATTAAAACGCTTAATAATGATCATATAATTATTAAACCTTATAAAAATACAATAAAGCCGTAATGGTAAACAATACCTGGAACATTTTTCATTTTTTATCAGTTTCGTATCAAGCACAACTACATGTCATTTGAGTGCATAACCTGTCCATTATCCAATTATTTCTAACCTTTCAGTTGCTTCAGTTCAGTAATTACTCCAAGTTTAAACGTTCCACATGACAGTCAAAGTGATTGTACAATGGCTGACGTTGTACAAATTAATTATTTGTGGTTTGCGTGCAGTCGGCCTTAAATAGTGGAGTGATATTCTATGAGGGCGCCAGATTTTGAATAGTGGAGTAAGCTGGTTTTCTCTTAAATCACCAATTTAATCACTGATATTGTAGTTGTCATAGTAACACCGTTTCAAAGGGATAATTTATTCCAAGTGTGGAAGAGGACTATTTTACAAAAGTGGTTGAATAACTCATTTATATATATTATTGATCATACTCATCAATACTAATTCTCTTCATTTGGATCATTTCAATAGGTACCTTCGCTAATTGAAATTGAAATCTGATTTGCTCCCTCTCCCACCCTGAATTTAGCCCTAGTGATTAAAAGTATTCGAAAAAATACAAATAATAAAATTACAATATCGCTAACGACGCTCGTCGTCTCCCCAGAATCCTTTTATATTTTTGGGGAATAAATTAAGGCCTAGGAAGGGAAAGAAAGCCACCGGCCCGCAAACAACCACTAACGATTTCACGTTGTTAAGCTCCGTCTTTCACTAACCTTACGACCATTATTATGAGTTGTAAAATTTACTTCATTTTTTAACACGAAGGACTGGAACTGAGAAATACCTTGCAAGTTAAAGTAATTAAGTACGAGTAAAAGAAACCCGAAGGAAATAAGGTATAAAAATGATTACATAAAATTTAGATACGAAGTACTTCCTCACAACTATGTAAGACTGGTGTATCCGAATGAAAAATTGCCCTATTTTGAGGATGGATGACGCGAATTAAGAAAGCAATTACTCATCGAAAACGCACGGGGGAGGAATGTTAATAAGACAAGACTATGAGCTGTTTTTCTGGCAGTCTCAATGGACACCAATGAATTCATAATTAAGATGAAGAATGTCGGTATAAAAAAAGTTAATTGCCATTTGAAATTTTACTGATCATTATAATTTTTTAATCTGTTATTAAATATTGTGTCCTCATGAAATATCTTTTCTTGGAATCATCATCATCATTTTATTAACTCTTTAGGAATAACGGTTAGATTAATTTTATAAATCCTCCAATAAAGTATCGTCAATTTAAGGGCACGAGTCAATAAAGTGTGCTGATGACATTACACTTAGCCTCAATCCGAACTGTAATTAAGCCGGTACGTGTTAATTACCTGACACACCTTCACGATACAGTCTCTACAAAGTGTCTTTATTTGTGCTCCTTATTAAAACATGCGTGGTCTTTGACATAGTAGCTTACATAATATATATATTAATCTCTTACATTTTTGTTACACGTTGTTGTGTTAGTGAGTATGGCATTGAAGAGTTATTTTTCGATGTTATTAATGATGGTAACAATAAATCCTGTTTGAGACCAATATCGAAGAACATTAAGGAGCCAGCCAAATTAAGGTAAGTAAAGTTACAAACTCGTAGAAACAAAACTCCCATAATCTTATTAGACCGCAGACTCTGCGTCTAATCCCACCCATCAGCTAATTAATCCCGCCAAGTTGATTTTCTCAAAAAGTTTCAACTTGGTCGGAAGTAATTTGACGCCAGTATTAGGGGCCGAACTTCACACTCAGCTCCTTGGTAAACACTCATGACGTTTCCTAATTAACGGACGCAATTAGCGGTTGGGCTCGATGAACTGGTAGGGTGTGATAAGTGGACCAAAGTGGAGCAAATTTGGGAGCTTACCAGAGACGTGAGCGATCTACTGCGTTCCTTGTGTTCTTGCTTGGGAGTTTTGACCTTGTGGCCCAAATCAGTCTTCGAAACTTGGTGTCTTTTAAAAAGCTTACACTAGTCCTTAATTTTTGTTAAACAAAATTTGATAGCAAAAGATAATAATATTGTGTTTATTTATTAGGTTTTAATGTTGTATATTTATTTGATTATAAGGTTTTAATCGTTATTTATATCTTTCCATATTTTTAAACAAATTGAATAAGTGTCGTGTGTAAAATATAAAAGAAATATAAGTGATATTGCAATATCTTCCACGTAAGATTATGTTTTGTTATGACAGCGCGAGTTGGCAACGCGGGTTCGGCGACCCCACTCCGAGTTTTAATGATAAAAAAATGCGTACGAGGGGAGGCGGGTAAGTGCCATCGAAGGGAAAAAACTACGGAGGAAAATATTTGGCGCGACAGGTTGCCCCCTCCGCCGGGCCTTGATAAAAATTAAATCTTAACGGCGGAAATTTAAAGATGACGCTCGAGCGATCAAGAAGAGTGCGCATCTGAGCCAGGGAGGGGGGGGGGCTTTAATTGGGCCGAGAACCTACTGGTATCGCGGACGCGTTTGTAAAAATTTGTTAATCAATATTATTTTATATAGTCTTGCCAAGACCTTATAGGTTATAAAGGATCAAAAACTGATTGATTTGATTTTGTTTATAACATTATCTATTAATTTAAAATCAATTAAAATAAAATTTTGAATAGATATTGAAATAATGCGAAATAAATAAAAGACGGCGGCAAACAATACATAGCCTCAAATCAACCGTATTGAAATTCAAATATCTCTGCATCTGTCGAAGATTTGCATCGGCAGCATCGACTATTGATTTTCCTACATCTTAGGGGCTACCAATGCATTACTTGTTTAAACTTTTTATTTCACTCTTAACGTTTTTTGTTTCAGCCACTCGCCCTCGCTCCCCAGCACTCCCTCTTGCATAAAAAAGCGCCTAATCGATAATTTGTGTGGGGGTGCATTAAGCATATCGCTAGAAATGTGCCCGAATGTTTTTCTCGTTGCTTTGAGATTTCACCCTCCGGGCCATTCATGTTTGCTGGCCATCTTGTAATTGAAAAGAAAACTCAATTCGTATTTTAAATAATTATGTACATTTAACAGTCAATATTATGTAAAAAAAACTGAATTCTATATTTATTTATTTTGGGTTAAAATAGAATAATCACAACATTAGATGATAAATAAAAAAATATATCACTTCTTATATTATTTATGTATATATAATATTGAATTTACTATTGAAAGGAGTTTTATTATGCACTTCATATGAATTTATAATTATTAATATTTGTCTTAAATAACTTGTTATAAGCGAACTTAATAAAGTAATATATTATATTTATAAAACAATATTATTAAACTTGCCCGACCGATTTTTATTAAATACATACACATAAACGTCTACTAGACTGCATTGAATAATGAATTTCAGTAATATATTTAGCGAATTCAATTTTAATTGACATTTTCACAACATGATATATATTAACTTTAAATAAAATTGAGCCATAAAGCCTAAGTCACACGTCGACACTAACGACTTAACAATATTGAAACCGGCGAGAATAAAGGTTTCATACAGATATTGCATTATTTTTTAAAGTCTATAATAAGTTTTATAGTTAGATTTGATGTTATATTAAAAATACATATTTTGTCATTAAAGCTCAGTGTAATATTTATTACCGAAGCATTCCTCAATATTACCGTCAGATGTAATCTGCAAAGACGCATGGATGCTACTAACTGCCAATATCTGATGCATCAGATCGGCCATTGTATTTGTTCTTTATGTTTTTTACGGAGGGATAAAACGATAATGTTTTTATGGCCGAGGGTCCCTTAATCAGGATCCGTGTGATTAAACAGTGTCCCAACATATAGTGCCCGAATTTGTGATGCAAATAACTTATATAAGTTAGAATTATATATTTATATAATCAAATCGATTGTTATATAATATGGAAATAGAAAAAAAACATCCGTGGTGAAAATAAAACACACATCATGCACACCAATACGAATTTTGATGTAGGAATAGCTTAGTTTTAGGCCGTGCCATGTTCACAGCAAATAATGACTCAAAGAGGCAGTTTAACAAGGAGTTTTTCATAAAACGAGGTATATGAGTCAAGAACATTGGAATCATAAACACACCCCACGTTCACCCCTTGCTCGAAAAAGTCACCCCCGCACGTAACACAAAAAAAGGGCACCAAGGGACGTTACGCATCCCAAGTAAGCGAACTCATTGGGGTCTGCAGATGTCTTTAATGGCTTTAAATTATATGTAGAGAGAACTAACTGCTCCTCGTAGGTGATAGATTGGAGTGGATATTGCCTTTTCTCTGTTCTTAAGTCGTTAGTAGAGCTTAATTGTACCCAGAGATCTGGTACTATCTATCCGGTATTGTATTGTAAATGTTAAGGTACACTCAGATAGTATTAGTGTCAAATTAAAATTATTCATATTTAAATATATTATAAGAATTCAACAACGACATGTAAATAAAAATTACTGAGATAAAATGGAAAATCAAGTAATTGGTCCTCATTGCGTTAAATTAACATAAGCAATGCACAGGCGGCTGGGCACGATTTCACGATTTCATTATGCAGGAAGAAAAAAACGCTAAGAAATTGTAAAATAATGTCAATTACTGCACAAGTTGTAACTAACGATCGTCATTACGCATTGTGATTGCGCAAATAGAGGCGATTTTACAGGGAAGCGAGGCGGGGCATCTAAAGTTTTCCGCGTTGACGTTTTGGACTTGTTAGTGTGATTGTCTTTATCTGTTTAATAGTGACGATTTGTTTCAAATACAAGTGTTTATGGTGTCTTCTTTATATAGAATAAGATATTTACACTTTTAAATAGTATAAAAATATATCATATCGTGGTTTCAACCTGATTCGCATTTAATAAATATCTCGTTGCTATCCTAAATAATAGCTAATACATTTTATTGAACAAGAGCGATTGTTTTAAATAACAATGATGCGGATGTATCGAGCACGGTCGATTGGTCGAGGCACTGTGTGTTTGTTTGTCATGGGACCGATGTGGAAAACAAAGAAATGCTTCCTGTCACACGATTGTTATAAATCCTAATAAACTATTAATAAATATATAAACAGAAGATAGAGGTTTTTGGAAGCAAGTGTCATTTTTATTCATTTGATGCAAGATATATAGGTTTTGTGTAACATTTAATTAATATAACGTTCTCATGTGTACTTACGCATCACTTGCATGGGAGACAGCATTCACTCTAATAAGCAGTATTGTACACTCACCGTCTGTAACAAAATAAATATATATTTCTAAATGTTCACTAAAGTGGGTAAAATGTATTATTTCTCAAAAAAAGCATCTTCCTTTGAATTTTATCATAATGGATTCCCTGTTTCATATTGATACAAAGGTTTGTCTTTAAGGGAGAAATTTTAAAATATGTGTGACAATTATCGGTACACACGTTAATAGCGACTTACATTGTGTAAGACTCCAAAGTTACAAAAAAGCTCCCCTTACTTAGGAAGATTTATTTGCAAATTACTTATAAATTTTGAACTTGTACAGTGAGTAAAATGTTCTGATGTAACGAATGGCGTAGCCTTTATTTTGGAGTACATAAGAATTATAGGTAGTAGTCCTGTGTGGCCGGGTGTACATGAGCTCGCTTATAAAAATGTATTTAAAACGTCGCCGTGGAAAATGATTTATTATGTACGGGGCGTCGTAAATTTGTCCACTTAGACTATGGGGAGCAATAAATATTGGCAACATTGTCCGTGCTTCGTTCTGTATAATATTGGTATTATTTTCGGTTTCGTTTGTGCCTTAATTTTTGACAGGAGTATTAAAGGATTAGTATATATATATCTGTATATTTATTAAATTGTATTTAAATTTGTATGTTATATATTCATAGTGAGGTTAATACATTTCTTTGATAATATTTAGATTATTAGACGACCTATATAAGGAAAAGATTAACTCTAGAGGCCGTGAAGAGTAAGCACTGGAAAATCATTCCTATTACAATAGACATAAGGTTGAAATTATCTAGAAAATACTTTTAAGTAGCAAGTACGAACAAAAGATAATATACATGGGAATATTCATGTCGTCTAATACATCTGTTAATTTATGCAAGACGATACGGCTTCACATCTTTGGTAGTACAAAAGCCTTCAAAATCGCAATCTCGAATGACACCCAACACTTTCGAAGGGCTCAAACGACCCCAACCTGACGTGTCACCCATTGTGCTTATTTTTGTCAAAGATTTTTTTCTTTAAATCAAACTACGAACAAAAACTATCTAATTGTAACAGTTTTTTTGGACTGAAATTTTAAGGTCGATTATTTTTTCTTTTGTAATATTAAAAAATAAAACGCTTTTAAGCTCAATACAAACCGTTAGACGGATTGACATTTGAGATTGAATTTTTGTTCGGATGTCAACTGATACGAAATGTAACAATAACATTTTTGCAATTTGGCTAAGTATTATAAAACATTATTGTCGCCGTAAATGTACAATGATTCTTCATCAGTATTGAATGCATAATAAACAAACTATATTCTAGATTAGAGCAATGCATATTTTGATTAAATTTGCCTCATCTTTCAAAAGCAGTCATAAAATCACAAGAAAATCGTGTGAAGACAGTTTATATTTTAATGAGTACTCTTGCACCTGTGACAGAACATGAGGTGAAAAATCCATGGCGTGTTATTAAACCAATCTGATCGATTGGAAAGGGTTCTATTCACTGAGGAACTTATAATAATTGCGCACAAAGGAGATCCGGTCCGATCCGGATTTCTATTATTTATAGTTTCCGATCGAAGTTTGAATACGCCTTAATTATCGGCTGCAGTGTCGTGTCGCAGCTTTAAATGTTTTCTTTAAAAACTTTCACGGTGCTTAGAAAGTTTCACGCATTTAAACAGTTAGGGGTGCGCTAATTATAAAATAATACAGAAACTATAGGGAACTGGTTTTAATATTATAAGTTTCTATTCAAAATATTTCAAAGTGAATACAGATAACGATATTTATCCATATAATAATAAATGAAACTTTATTATTGTGTACAAAGTAATAATAATAAAAACAAATGTTCAAATATTGACCGAGGTGTACCGTTAAGGATCATCTTCAATAACGGATTAATAACAAAACATTGACGCATTCCATATGCAATAAAATTAATATTATCGCAAAGAATATTGAAACGTGTCGCATATAAAATAAGAGGTATAATTCTGTAAATAGATTTTTATATTGAACAATTTTTGTTTGGATACAAGGTGGTTTTAATAAACTGAAAGTGTTTTGAACGGTGCTCGCTGAGCGTAAAGATTTTGCGAGGATTATGTCTCGCGATCATCAATATATGCCTTGAAAGGGCTTCTCAAACTTTAAAAATATTTATAACATCCTTTGTTTGTCAATCATTTCATAACAGTTGTATGTTTACTGCACAAAAACTGATCAATTATTTTCTTATGTCCACAACATTTCAGGATACCTGTATTTAGGATGTTAAATCGAAAAATAAAGTTTAAAAAAATACAATATTATTTATTAAACTTTGGGAACCATTAAGACAAATCAAGCAACGCCATTCATTGGTACCACAAAGAGCCCCAAACTTTACTTATTGTAAATTGATATATTTATATTATATTGTAGTCCCCTAGTAAGTAAGCAATAGTATTTTTAATCCACACACATAATCAAACCTTCGTGTTAAACTTAGGGCAAAAATAAATAAGGGTTTCTTATAATACATTTAACTGAACTCCGAGCTACTTTCTCAAATGTACTTGTTTAATAATATATTGAATTGAGATTGTTTCTCCATTTAAGTGTACCACAACATATCTCTTCAAAAGATAAGCGAGCATAAACAAATATTAATTTAACTGAAATATTTTTTAACTGCAAATCAACTATATTAAAAATAAGGCTTTGATAAGAGATAGTGTTGTTAATATAATGTATATTTATCTTTGAAAGTAGACATAAAACTAACACATCTTATTACTTCACTTTATATCGAGAATTCAAAATGTTATGACAAGAATCTGAACCTTTATTAAGGGACTATAAAGTAACCATTTCTTCTCTATACGACCTATAAAAGGTACATCTGATAGATGTACGGGTTAAATGGATATATAAATGTGCATTAAAATCACACCGATACAAACTAGTCGTGTGGAAACCGTAAAAAAACAACCACCAGAGAGCTAGGTATGTTTTAGACACGACAGTAGATTTAGACGATGCAAATTACTCTTTAATTTGAAGAAAATTTATATATATGATATCTCATTATAAATACATTTGAAAAATAAAAAAACTGGAATATTTAGAAATAAAACAAAATTATTTTCACAAAAGAGAACGTTCAAATCATATAACTATCAAAATCGTCAAAGCCTGATAGATATTGATGACCTATCTATTCGTTGCTAGCTCTTCCCGATCTATAAAGTACCGCAAATCTGTTGCATCCCAGGTAGCAACGGGATAAGCATGTGAAAATTGTGTGTTCGACACACAAAAACCCATAAATAAGACATTAGCAGCTCGTATAAGATGCTTCATTTCATTGCTTCAGACTCATTGTCAAATATAGTTTATTTTATGAGACAGGACTTATTTATGTTTATGTATTGTTACAATTTACAACATTCACTTACAATGTATCAAAATAATGAATAAATTGTAAATAAATATCTTTTTGTAAAAAGATCACTTTAACTCACTTATAAGGTGTAATTATGTCAGATATTAGATTAAATTTACAATAACAACATACATACACACATATACATACATACATACATTTTAGAAATCAGATATTTTGATGAAGTCAATAACTATGTGGAAATATAGGTAATAGGTATGAATTCTCAAAACATTATATAAATGAATTTTTTTAATATTAAAATCAATTACAATAAAATTAATTGTATGATATCGAATAAATATGACGTTTTGGGGCGATCTATCATAATTACAGAAATAAAAAAAAATTACGAGTACATAGATAAAGCAGTCATTATAATAGAAACATGTGTCGATGCTTATCAGTGGTCGTGTCAGAAAGCGCGTGAAGCGATGGCTGATAAGACTCCTGACCGGCTCGTCAAATATAACTGGTACTTTTACTTAAATTATAGAATTATATATTCGATTTACCAATTAATTATGGTATCCCAATCGAGTTTTTTGGATCCTTGACTAGAGGAAGCGATGGTAGATAAGACTCCTAGCTGACTCTGGTTAAATATTACTTTAACACTAAACCTACCAAGTACCGGTCAAATTGACCGTTCTTAAACTTTTGTAAAACTTACACATTTTTAAAAGTTATAATATCGTTATCAAAACTACATGACAATTATTAGAATATGCATATAATATTTTCTTCACTCTTTACTTTTAGTTATTTCCATTATTACCTGTGTTATATAATAAAATAACTTTTAATTACCGTTCAATTCGACCGCGTGCGGTAGGAAAAGGTATACAAGAATTGTCGGTAGGTTTAGTGTTAAGTTATTTAACTTAACTTTATATTACTGTTAGTACTTTTACTTTAATTATAATATTCTATATATTCGATTTACCAATTAATTATGGTGTCTTAAACCAGTTTTTCGATCCTTGACTAGCGTTCTAATTCTCCTCAATTTTTAAGTTTATTTATTAAGTGTGAAATGTTTATCTTGATATGCACAAACACTATATCCTATTAATATAATTGGTGCAGTGACCGTGTTTAAATGTCAAACGAAGTGTATAATATAATGCAAAGAATGCGCTACTTTGCGGAGGTGTGAAGGCTTAAGAAGTCCTATGTTTTTACGTAATCGATATAACATCACGTTTTTTGTATAGACTTATATAGCTCGAGTCAACGTCACTCATTCAATGATATAATAATAATAATACAATACAACAATACTGTACAATAAAAACAATACTGTACAATAAAAATAATAACTGCAGTATTTATGTATTTAAATTAATATATTTGTATAATAAATCAAAAATTTTAATGTAAGTACATCAATTTGAATACCTTAAACGTATTTATAGATATAGATTAATATCTTAAACGTATTTATAGATATAGATTATATAATAATATATATGAATTGTTTTGTCTATCACCTTGTACGCACTCCCACACAGAGATTTACGAAGACATCATTTTATAACCGGCGCTGTTTAAACTGGAGTGTCGGGTTGCTTTGGGTTATAATAAATTAAAGTATTACATTTCACTTACATTTATTATTTGCTAACAGAACTAATAAATAAATCAATGGAACTTTAATATGTCGATAGTCAAAATAATATAATTAATAGAAAGTGTTTGAAATGAAAATGTAATATGAATGTACAATATATGTTGAGTCCATTATTCAAAAATTGAATGCATTAGATACAAACCCATGGACGTGGGTCGGACAACCGGAAGCCCGCCGACGCGGACGACGCCGGACCCCAAATATTCATTACAAAGATCAATATAACATCTTAGTTAATTAACTGTTAAATCACTAACTTATACTTATATGATATTTGTAGTATTAATAAAAATATTATTTAATTCTACCTGTTTTAATTCTGACTTTGTTTTACGGAATGTTTTTGAAAATAAGTTATGTTACTTATCATAATATCAGCGAAAGTCGTATCAAAATCGGTCCATCCGTTTCAGAGACTAACCGAAACAAACAGACATACAGACTGAACAAAAAATGTATGTAAGTACCATATATATTTTTATATGCATTTAGTGAAATGCCGTTAATTTGGAATTAGGAACAGACACGAATTTTATTTATATGTATACATTTGCAGCAACATTCGGGGCGAGATGCTTGTTAAATTATTAGTAGTAATCATTACGTAATATATAAAATACATAACTTTTAAATAAATCTTGTAAGTTATTTATAAACTTAATTCATAATTTATGTTATTTTCAATATAAGTTGACGTTAACAGCGGATATCATTATGTATGACAATATGTTAATTAATAAACGGAGTCATTTGTATGTGGGTTAAATATTTTTATAATTGGATTTTAATCTATTGGAATTTGAAATATTTTAATTAAGACTGATAGAACTACATTAGGGCATGTTGATGTCTGTGGCCGAGGCGAAAGAGGTATAGGGACCGTAGCGTTTGTCGCTCCGTCGTCTCTGGCTACCCCGCAAGGGATACGGCGTGAAGATAAATAAATATAACTACATTTGTTCAGAATTTTTGGAGCTCAAAGATGAAGAGTTTTTAGTTTCTCAGTATAGGTCCTTCATAGTTAGATTCAGTGTTGATTGCATTAAGTAATTATAGTGTATTTAATTACTGGGCTCGGTAATTTGCGAAGCCCTATATTGGACTGCAACAGCGATAGGGTTTCCAGACCTCGCTCATTTACACTTGCAACTCGTTTATTTTACTTATTATTATATATAAAGCTTTAAAGAGTTAAGGGAAAACATGTTTAAGCATGTGGTTTTGCTTATTTATATTTATATTTTTTATATTTATAATGGTATATATTTGAAAAGTTTGAAACTTATATTCATGTTGTGTATGTTTGTGTGTTGTAATGTGTATTTGAATTACTTTTTAAGTAAAAATGTGCTATGATAATTTGTATAATAAATTAATTTTCATAATTAAATTCAAAATAATTTCTTAGCAGCTAATTCGTAGATTGCATTTTGCACGAAATTTTATGCCATTATTTAATTAGTTTCTATGAAAAGGTATTGCAATAAAAATAAGTTTCAGCTTGTTGTTATGTTTTCGACGAAATTTTGTTCTGTTTCAAAAATATTATATTTAAGGTTCCTTTAATAGAGAAGTTTTAAGTTAAAAATTTATATAAACAATGTATAACAAAAATAAAAGTGATATTTAGGAAAAAATAATCTATTTTATGTTAGACACATTAATTGTATAAAAATTATTAAACGATTATTTTAAGTAATGTAGGATTAAACTGTCAATACTACCAAGTAACTAATCACATCCATTTATATAAATAGTTTTGCATATTTAACAGCACGAGTCATTGGTCTCGTGTTCGTAAAAAATATCTCAAGATTAACATAACACCGTACTAACTCTTTGAGTATGCAAATATATATATATGAAGGGTACATTAAATTATCATATAGTTTATGTATTATATAATTGAACTATTTACCGGTAGATTAAGTTCTTTATGTGTATGTAAATTTGGTAGTCGCACGCGCCTTATACAAAGTTAGACCTTAAGACGATACGGTATAAATTCTTCTTCATATGGTAATATATGTGGGAATTATAATGATGTTAGTTATAGCACGAGCCGTTAACTTAGTACGGACACGCGCGCATAACTTAACTATGAAGATTACGTTGTAAGAAATACATATCATTTATATTGATGGAGAACATTATATTTAAGTGTCTTTATAAATCATAGTTTTTCTTATGATAATAATAGTTTTAATAAAACACTCTTATCGGTTGAAACAATTGTATCGCGTATATTGTACTGGCAAGAACAAAAGCCTTTCAGAAATAACGCGAGCGCCGTCGGGAAACTATGACGTGTTTTCACGCAATGTTTTCAACGTATGAAGCCACAATTAGGTTTCACTGCAGTGACTATACACTTCACGTTTTGTAACCGACTGTATCCACACAATGACTGACTATTGTCTACAGAGCGAATCAAGTTAAACTTTCGCCGGAATTGCAACAGTAATGGAACATTTAAATAATATTTTAATAAACATGCAAATCAACGATGAAATTATTATTTGGCATCACAAATTTTATTGTTGCACCGAAATTACGAGAACCGTAACGGATATATCGACTGATTTTAAACATTAAATTTGAATATTTTTTCAATCAATAAGTGATTTATGCAAATAAACGTTTAGAGACATTAAGGTAGAGGCGTGACAATGGCGCGACCGTTATTGCAACAGCTAAAAATTTCATCAAAGGTGCGCCAGAATAATAATTGATTGAAAACTATTGTTGCGAATGATACACGGTCGGACCCCTTCGATATCGAGAGGTTGAGAGAATCCCAAAAATTAACCAACGATAGGTCTAAATTTAATTTTACGATTCGATACCTGCCCTTAGCCGACAAAAGTTTTGAGTAATCAAATTATGCAAGCGATGGCACTTTTGTTACCTGCATGCATAAATATAAGATATTTCATTGTACATAGATCGAAGGGTTAAGAGGAAGTTCATGATAATAGACGCCATGTATCGAGATCACCATTGAGCGCGATGTTCGTGTGGGAAGAAGGGTAAACGTGATGATACTTATCAGATAATTGTTACGAATTACTGCATCTGGAGATTAGGTACTTTATAATACTATAGTCGCTGATAATTGTTTGAAATAAAAAAATATTAACTTCCAGTAGATATTATTTAAATTGAAGGCAAATCGTTAGGATCAAGAAACTCAAATGTCAAAGATGCTGATCACTAATAAATTCTTTCCGTTTTGGAAACAACGGGAATATCGCGTTACAAAATGTTCGTTACGATAAGAAACCGTTACTATTACTAAAGGGTATGACAATGTTAGAGGGTGATCCAATTTTAGTGAATTTTGCGAGTAATGATATGGAGCACGGGCGTTGCATACTTTAGCGAAAGAAAAGAAATTTTGGAGACGGTTCGAATATTGATATGTAAATGAGATGGCACAGGTAGGAGGGTGTTATTGAAATTAGAGATGTACACATATGAAATTCGAGAATATCGGAGCGAAGAGAAAAGTACGGGGTGCCAAAATCAGGGAGTGGGCGGAATGGGACGTTTTTCTATATTTTGTAGCAAACATTTATTTTTTATTTAATTTTAAGTACTTTTATATATGTTTCATTAGAATCGATAACTAAAACACTTTATAATTTAATATTGAAATAATCGTTTTAATATTGAAGTTATCTTTAGTGTAATTGTTGGACGATTTGTCTATTTTTGTTGTCTGTTTATTTATATCTTTATGCTCTATTAACGACGAAAGCAAAAAATAGTCTCTTACATCATTTGCATGAGAAGAGTCCACGTGCGAATTAGCATACTGACTTCCCGTGTCGAAATCAGCTATCATCTAAGACGCCACCTTATAATATATTAGGTGTCCCTATAACGGCACGGGCCACGAATTCATACTTATTTAATGCGAGTACGTGTCATGTGTTGCATGGAAATTTGCATAAGTCCGGCACGAGGCTAATATTTTTGCATATGCAGATAACACTTCTCCGAATGTGGTTTACATTAAAATATCGAGGGTGCGCTTGGTGTTTCAGTTTTTAAGTATATTATTTTAAAATGATGTCACCAAAATTTTGCTCGATCTAAAACAAACAAATTTCGATAGCGAAAAGTTTGAAACGATTTATTGTTAGTTGCATTTAGGCAAGTTATTGTAGCAAATGGAAAGTAAAAATGGAGTTGCAGTTACAAATCGCCTGACACGTCGACACTATTTAGGCGACATCCGCGAAAAAAACTTATTTATCACGACCGAGCTTCAACTTTAAATTCGAAGATTAAAAAAGAAACCGTAGCAATTTGTCAGTGTTCCATATCGGGTTGAGTTCAGTCAATAATAACATTTTTCCGGCACTTTTTCTCGTTTTAGAGTAATATAGAGCACGCGAAGCTTCGTGGACTAGGCCTGGAGGTACTGCGATAGTATGAATTTCATTACACGGCCGAGACATAAACAAAATGTAGTTTGAAAATGTATAATTTAAATTTAAAAACTTGACATAATGTAAATCATTATAGCATTGAAAACTTGTATGAAATAAGCTTGCCACTCGTGATTTGAATGATTGAATAATAGTAATATTATTAAAAGAAAATGATATGAATTTATTTTGTTGTAAAAACGATAGACGGTCGGATTAAATAAATAAAGTTATTATTAGATTAGATGAAGAAGTAAGGACCAGAAGGGATTAAAACTAATCATCTAGATATTCAATGCAAGCTTATATTAGAATAGAATTGGCTTTGAGTGCGCCATTTGGAGCGATTTGCCAAGAGCTCGCCAACGACTTCCGATAGACGAATGCTACAAATACTTTCCCCATTTTGGGGAAATTGCTGTTTTGATTACTTCATTTTGAATTCTTTGTAGAAACGTGTTGTTTTAGCTAAAAAGACATTAATATAATTTAAAATCTTCAAAGTATGGGTGATATTTTAAGTAATCAAAACCTATAAAATATATTAATCTTGCGAGCACTTATAAAGACAGAATCTACCATTAATCAGATTGGAATACACCACATTTATGAATATATCTAACAAGGCCATTTCTTCCAGCTAGAATTAATCAAATCAAGTAACCCCAACCTACTACTTTCCGATATAATTAACGCATACATGTATGCGTGCTGGACAATACGTGATCTTTGCTTGTGTGCGATAATGAACGATTATAGGAGACCTAACTTTACTTAAGAATGGCTCGAATGTTTCGACGCTGTTTCAATTAGAACCTTTTACTGTACTATTAAGGTTTATAATTTAAATAGGCGAATGGTTTCTAATACGTTATGAGTTGGTTGTTGGCGGTGTTAGTTGTTTCTTAGTGTGAGTTGATGAGTCACATTTTTTTTTGTTTTGTGGGTAAGCGCGAGGGTGTAAGCGTGGGGTGGGTACCCTTTGCAACCCCATCTTATTAATCAGTGAAGTACGGGCGGTCTCTTCACATGTCTGTACGAAAACTTATGTCTTGTTTGAAATCAGACGTGTGTCTGACCGTCTTAGGTAATTACAACGTGTCATCCACGTCGTTTATGATTTCAATACTAAAGTAAGGCTTTTAATAATGCTGTATCGATCGATATCACAATGACTTATGATTTATTATAACAAGTGCTGAAAATTATAGAAACCAATAAGATAAATTGATGCATAAAACGATTTCACTTATTCAAATAAATTAAATCTTGATGCTGTTTTCAAATTTTATTGTCTTATTAAAATATATAGCTATCCTACCTATCAAATGAGTACCAATAAATATGTTAATAGTACATTTGTAATAACAAACACGGTGGTAAATTAAAACTTAATACGACTCGTAACTGTCGAAACTTCGTCGTGTTCAAATGAATAATTATAGAAAATTATAACAGTCCCTTTATAGACGTTATTAATGTGTCAAGCGAGGTGTTCGTAGCTGTTAGCCTGTTAGCCCCTATAATTAAAGACCGACCAACGTATCGACTAAACAATCAATACCATCATACAGAAAATAACACAAAAGCTCGACTAGATAACATTATCCCCTCCCCCACCTCTCATTAATATCGACCCCCCCTTTACACTAATTATGTGTTGCGAATGCATACACCCATATATATAATACACATCCGCATTGAGTGGAAAAAATATAATCAATAATAGATATGGACATTAAAAAGATTTACATTTGTTTGTTTCGTGTTACGATCGCGTGCCTCTCGTCTGTTTTGATTTCTGAAATGTTAATCGGTTCGGGAGATTTTATTAAGGGCGACTTAAATACTCAGAATTTGAAGGAATGTTTGCTGAAGGTGGATTAGTGTGGAAACCTTGGAGTGTGTCTTGTATCGTGAAAGTTTTTGCCTTATTTCATTATTGTTATGTAGTTTAGTTTCTTCAATAAGATTTTTTAATAACTTCTTATTTGAAGGTGTTAAATTACTTAATATTACCGATTGTTAAAACGATAAACGTAATAGGTAGAGCAAGGATATTTTATCACTAATGTACTATGTACACACACACACAAACAAACACTTGTGACGTCACAACACCGCACTATCGTAGTGTGCACCATCGCGTGCGTAACGCGTGTGTGTGCCTTGAGCAAGGTCAGGGTTGTGATATCTGATCAACGGTCAACCTCATTCGCGAAACGGCCGTTCACAAATCGATTCTATTCGTTCTATATTTGACTACCTCTTGCTAACTAAATGTTTATATTATTATTAATAAATAAATAGTATTAATAAAAAAGTTAACCAGGACAAATAACCCGAGTTTCCATTACATTGTTTACAATAGCAACGGGCGGTTAAAATACAGAGGCACGGGGTAATCCAATATAGAATGCATAATTAATGACGTGATTAATCAGTGTGACGAATAAAAACAGAATAATGATGGGTTTCCTATCGACCGTGACGTCATCAATAATTAACAGCAACGTCATCATTATAAAAAATCAAAATTGATAACTTTTATGTGAATTATATTTTATTTGAATTCTTATAAGAAATATATATTCAAGTAGCAAAAGAAAGAAAATATAATGAATTAAAAATATTAAAGGAATATATATAATGTATAGAATAGGATATTTTTGACATAATAACTAAAACATATATTGTTAAAAATAAACTACTTAGTTGTAGTATCTTGTATAGTTTTGAATGGACGTGTTAAAACAGCTACTACTAAAATCGATATTCTGCCAAACTAAAGGAGAGGGTGGCGTCAGATTCTCGTGGGGCAAAAAAAAGTGAAAAGCAATCAGTGTGGCATAATTAGTGAGTTGTAAGTATGGGGCGGGTTGCCATGGAAACGGCGTCCGTCGATACCCGTTGCTTACCAGCTTTAATTTATAACAGAATTAATCGATTCAATTCCCATCGATTCGGTTGTTTTATGGCTTAACTTAACTATTTGTAGTTATAGTTCCTTAAATAAAAATATTGTTTGTCTTTATATTGTTCTATTAAAAACTTTCAAATAAATTTTGCATTCAGCGATTAATTCTTAATGTAGGTTAAGAATGACAGCTTAGAATTTTTTAATTTCCTCTTATGATGTTTTGTAATTAATAAAATATGATATTAAAATACCGCTAAGAGCCGGCCACAATTAAGTATAACCAAAATTAAGGGCATATCGTAACTACCTACCGTATTCAAACATTCGATAATTTATTGTCGAAATAATATAATTACGGTCTGACGGATTGGCTGAGACCGGAAACTCCAAATTACTGGAGAAATTAAAGCGGAAACATTTGGCCACCGCCGCTAGCAAGATGGCGCGACCGATTATTTTGTCTGTTCGATTTATGAATAATAATTACTGTCGCCTCTAATTATTTGTTTACTCTGTGGAAATCGGTTTTTAGGTAACTAATATTTGATACTCCAGTAAACTGTTGTTGTTAGATTGCTAGACAATTGTTTGAAAGATTTTTTATCTAACTAGACTATAGTTAACAATAAGTGCATTCCTGTGTAATTCAATCGACCAATAAGAAAGAGAAGATATAAGATATCGCGTGCATTCAGTCTAATAGTCGTAAGTGATTGGCTAACTTTTAATTTTGTTATTACTAATTTCTTTTAAGATCACCGAAGTAATGAGTATAGTGAGTATAGAAATGACATATATAATTCAATACATTACCAACTAAACAACTAATGATATTAGGATAGGATAATATGTATTGAATCTTATAATCTCTTATGAGGATATCTTACCTGATACAGAGCTCCGTATGTACATCCAAAGGTTGCCATTCCGTAGTCACTTTGCAGTCATAAACACTATTAATCACTTATATAAATATTAAAACGCTATTAGCGTTTAAAAAAACAATTAAATTCACGAATTTAAATCATAGATTTATAAAATATTTTAGCAGTACAGTAAGTACCTAGTCTGTAAAACAATAAATTATAAATGAAATCCAAAAATAACATTAAAAGATAAACAAAAGGTCAAAAGGAATTCCGAGGATGCACGATATTGTCGGGAATAAACAATAAATACTTCATAAGGTGAAATACTTTTTAACAAAGGGCCCGTGCATGCAAAAATGCATTCCGTTTTTAATCCAAATATTTTGGATAGGTTATTAATACATTTATCGGTCGTGTTTTGTTATCACGATTGCTTATCTTCTATAAACAATAGTTTGTTTTCGATTATATATATAAAATTATACTAATTCCTGTATATGTAGTTTTAAAATATATATTTGATGCCAAATGTCTTTCTATATTATATGAAAGTAAATCAAATTTTTGTTTTAAACTGTAAAATTTAATAATTTAAATATTATGTTTTTTTAATAACAAAGTACTGAATATAAAAATAGATTATGTAATTAATTACAATAAATTTAATCATTAAAAAATATGTAATAAAAATTATCACAAAATTATGATCGATAAAATATTTTTATATCATCTTTTATTATCAAATAACCCAAGTAATGTCGCATTAAATACTACGTTAATTTTTAAATAAAAAGTTACATTAAAATATTATATATAAAACAATGGAATAGTAATAAAATTAATCATTAATATCATTGTCCGTACGTTTCGTTCACATTTAGATTTACGTCTTTGTTTGATGACTTATAAATCATAAAGGGTCTAATTAAATGTCTTACAAAAAGGCATCCGAGTCTCGAACCCGCGAACTTAATTTACGATATCTCATCGTTCATTCTCACATAAACTTTCTAATTTGCAGTTCGGTTCTTTAGAATATATAAATTGGTCGAACAATAAAAACAACACCTCGGTAAAACTATAAAAATATATTGCCAACTGTCAATGTTCAGTTTTGTGACCACACCCGAAAATATTCGCATCGCAACCTTACCTTTATTTTCTGTCAAAGAAGCAATTAAATGTGTTTGATGTTGCAATAAAAATGGGGGATTAATTTTTGTATCGTATTATGAATTTGCATTTTCGCACCTCGCGTGAGTTTCATACGTGCGTTTTTAACCCGTCAAATGAACTTAGCTTTAAATAAGACGGCTGTGTATTTTAATCGCGTTTAAATTTAACTTTATAAATTAATGCACTTTAATTTGTTATACTCATTTTGATTTGAATCGTAAAATTATCTGTCAGTTGAACTCGACGTACTCGTATGTGCGAGATGAAATCTGTTTATAAATACCCAATTATCGTCTGAAAGCTGGTAATATTTTTTGATATGATAAAACAATGAAGTTATAGGATTTATTTACCGTCGCTGCACTAATCGGAAATAAAATATTCACCCGCGAACTCTTGGAAATCGCGATTTGGTCCGAGCCGAGTAATTTATTTTTAAAGCTCGTAAAATCTCACTCTTTAAGTAATAAAAGTAACATTTTAGCAAAGTTAGCAACACGAGCCACGATTATGGCGTTCGTTAACTTAAAGCCTTCGCATTTAGAAATCACTTGTAAACATTGTGACACTAAGAACTGACGTCAGCTCCGCGCTTAATACTTTGATAGCGCTCAAATAGGTGTATTTACATATATTAAAACGAAACCCGTCACGATTGCGTTCCAAAATAAACATTTTGCGCACGCGAATAATTTCTAGAGCGCATTTTTGCATATCACACGCGAGTATTTCACATAATAACTAGCTTAACGCTAACGACGGAACAAAAACAAAGGGAACGAGATGAGAAAAGTTACTTGAAGTATATACGGAAGTTAATTAGAAGTGGAACGAAAAACAACCGTAACCGGTGGCGAAGTTAGCCGTTCTATGCGGCCAATGGTACAAGGTACACACACAGACTCGGCCCTCGCTACCGTCGCCAGCATTTGCATACCGCCCGCCCAGGCGCGCGCCGACGCCCAGCCTGAGCGACAAGGATGGAATACGGAGCGGCTTTGACATTGAATACCAAATTCAAATTTAGTCATTTTTTAATGCACTATACACAACCCCTCGAATGGGTTACAAATTTAAAAAATGGTGGCACGTAATGATTTTAAATTTCTTTTTAATTTATTGATGCATGCAAATAGGAATGCGCCGCGCAGGGAAAAGGATGAAAATAAATTCATCGCCCTCGTCGCGGAAGCGAGCGTCAGATGAGTTTGAGACAACGCGGAGAGCATCAATGGGCTTAGATGTGACCTTAATGACGGTGCGGGATTGATTGTGACATACCACTAATATAACTATAAAGTAATATTTATATATTAAAATTACTCATGTTATAATTTATATTAAAAAAATATTTATTTGGTAGGTAAGCAAAAATAAGTTATATTTTCTACATAGTAACAAAAAAAGTTATGCATCTTTTGTATTATATTGTATTTATTTTATTATTTTAATAATATATTTTTTCTGTTTTGCTGAAAATTTAAAGCCAAGGTATAAAGTCAAAGTCACAGAAAAGTCTCTGTTAATATGAAACAAACTGATGTATGTTTTTTGCAGTTATTATTTAAAGTTTTCATAAAAAAATCTTTTTAATGAAATTATCCATAATAAGAAAGATAATGTTAAAGATAAACCTGAATATGACTGTAAATTATTATCTATAAGACTTTTACCTTTTATTATACCAAAATCATATAACACTCTCATGTGTTATTCACTAAAACGTATTACTACTAGCAAGCCACAAGTGAAAGCACTGAGAGGGCTAAATCTACTTCTCAGCTGTTCATAACACTTTCATATCCTATAACCTCAGTAACTACTTAAGTATTGTTTCAAATAGAAAAAATATTACATAAAATTTCATAAGAAAATATCCCAAGGTAATGAAAACACACAACAGACAAGAACATTGTAATTACGAGGACTACAAGATTTATTGCAGGAGAATAGGAAACTAACCACAAGTGACCCGAGATAACGTACAAAGTAAATATTAAAAAAAAATATTACAATCAAAATTGTATCTTATTATGGTCACAATTAACATCAATTTCCCTGAATACCGACCTAAGTTGGGAGCTTTGTACGTGTTTGTGCATATGCACTGCATGGACGATGTGTGGGAGCACGAAAGCGGAACATGTAGTAGTTAATTTTTGCGCAAAGCTGGTGGAAGCGAGAGGTGAGCTCATTTACAAATAGTTTCCCTAAGTGCGATAGGGATGCAGACATTGGGGGTTAATTAATGAACGTGGAAGCTTGTGCTCTTTATTGCTTTCGTGGCTGGACGCTAAGACGTCTACGCTTAAGGATTTTTCCTTAGAGGAAATGGAGCCATGGTATATTTTATGTTTTTCCAAAGATCTCAAGATAAATGTTATTTCATTCAAACTAATAACTCCTATTTCTAAAGAACTGCAAAACAATTATTAAATTCTTTTAACTATATAACAAATTAAAGAACATGAAACAACTGAATTCAAATTCTAAACACACACATACAAACACAAAACACACACATAAAAAAACATTGTCCGACATATCACACAACATATCAACACATAGAAGTCTTAATGCGGTGAATGTTTTCTTAATTTCATCCCGCTGCGTGAGTGCGCGGTTAAGAAATTAAGAAAATGCCGACGTCTGCAAACCACTTAAGCCGTTTGTATTGTCTTCGTGGATAGTTTTTGTTCTAATAAAACCCTTAAGGTTTGTTAATGAGAGCCATAACATGTCTTTATCTTGCGTGCTAATAAAACTATATGAGGGAATTCGGACCTCAAATTAATTACTTTATAAATACTTTGATTCATATATTTTTGTACTGTTAGGAGACTTAATTTATTTGAAGTTCTCATTTCATTACTTCATTAAAATTTTTACTTAAATAATATTCCTTATTAATAAAACATGTTCTTGAAGTTTACCTTAAATTTATATATTTTTTTATATTAAAGGATTATAGTGGAATGCAATTATAGCCCACACAGCCGGTCATCTATAGGGGAGCACTTGTTGTCTCTACGTATATTCAAATATCTATACACTCACTTGAATAGCGTTGCAGATAAATTATATATTTTTAATCATTCATATACTACCCTGGTGTAAAACAATACTTGTATTAAAAGAATTACTAAGGTTTGAAGTATTTGTAACATGTTTATGGTCAATACCACTATTTTACTTTTAAGAAAAATATACAAAAGCAAAATAGAATTGAAATATACGTATACGATACACACTTATAATAACCTTGATAACTGAGGGGTGTCAACCCTATCGAATACTTGGTGTTACCGGACATCACCCCTAAGGATTAGCGGCGTGACTATAGGATTACCACATTGGCCGCAAATCAAGAATTACTGATTACATTCTATATGACTTTAATATATCATAAATATTATACATTCTATGTATCATGCTGTTAATATTTGAGAGAAACTTACTCTAAATATAGCACTATTCGCAATTAACTTTTTGTTTATAAAGTATATTTTTTTCTCATGCAAAGCTCAAAAACGGTCATTATAGTTAATAAATGGTTACTATTAGTGATAATCGGTTACAAGATGACTCACGGTTACTCACATTTGCAAAATAAACTCGAAACTTGGGAACATATTTAATCGTTCTCAACGGTTCACGAAAGCCACCTCATAACTTAATATGTTCTATACGAACGGCACATTACTTACTCATTAAAAATAATCCAAACAAACGGTGTTCTGTTCTGCGACACTTTGCGGTGCAATTAATTTTACATATTCAAGTTCATAACTCACGTAACTCCCGCATCGCACGTCGTAAATAATGTCTAAATAAATTTACAAACTGTAAGAGTTAACTTTTGTTTACATTCCAGAACCGAAACGTCACATGTATCCGAGTTTTGACAGACGCGGTCACATTTACATCAGCGCTCGAGATATCAAACGTGCATTGAGAGTATGATTGTTCGTTTCGGAATAATCCTTTATTATTTTGTACGTTTTGCGTTCCGTTTTCAGCTCGTTTTTCGTGTGTCCGTCACACAGTTTGCGTTAGTACTGACCACAGCTTAGGGCGCCGGCCACGCGGCGATGTGTGCGTGTGTGAACTTTCTGCACGCGATCTCTTCGGGCTTAAACGAGTGGGGAGTGCGTCGGTGTGCGTATAAAGTTTACTTGTAGAAGTAGGAGGCTAGACTCATTGACTGCGGCCCTTATTGTATGAATGTGGAAAAATTATAGCGTCCACCAATGTTTTGCCTGAAAGTGCGACGCGCATTGTTCATGCTCCATATTGTTGAGCACTTAAGACCACCAATTTGGTCGGAACGTTAATGTCCCTCGCATTGTCTCGCGGACGTTACATCTCAGAAAGTACGGTAATTAAAATTGAAAAATTGTTCTCGACATTGTAATATAAATATTATAATTTATAAACAAACTTTTATATTTTCTAACATAAAAAATCAAGTTTGCAGCTTTAAGTAAAAGTGATCATGAAGTAAAGTTGAAACTTTTTTGTACCATTGTAATGAAGATTAGAGATTTGTAATTTCGATAAATACATATATCATGCTAAGTCAAAAGTTAGTTTGCGTTCTCAAAGTTGAAATTGAACATTTATCTTGGGCGAGCATGCGCGGGTCCATTAAGAGATTTTTCTGAACCATAAATCTCACTTCGCATCATCTCGTCTCGATACAGATATGAGTAAACACTCCGACCTGATAAATGTCGTTGAGGTTTTACTTGCAAATAAAATTGCTAGTTCTTTATCGGTACCGCGATTTATTTTAATTTCTATATTTGTTATTTTGTCTTTGTTTACTTTATATATAGCAGTGATCATGACTCAGTTCGCGCGGAATGTTTTTTAAAATAAAATTAGCCTAAGTTACTCTTTATAACATCAGCTATCCGCCAGCGAAAGTTATATTAAAATCGATTACAGAGATTAGTTGGAACAGACAAACAAACAAATAGAGAGACAACATTAAAAAAAATAGTTTTTTTCTTGTATCGCTTTTATTTGCATTTAGTGAAAAGCTATTAATTTGGAATATATATATATAGGTATATATTAAATTGGATATTATATAATATCAATTAAGATCTCAACTACTACACAGCCCATATTATATTTGATTTGAAGGTTCAAACAAAAACTATTCTGCCATGACGCATTATGTTCGATAATTATAAGTTATTCCATTTAATTATTCGTACAGTTTTGTACTAACAACACCGATCCCGCCCAGTATTCAGTTTTAAGTACTACCGGCCATTTAACCTGTCTTTAAACTTTAAGTCGGATAAAAGACCTTTTGTTTATGAACGAATGAATGTATGTGAACGAACTAATGAATGACTGACTGAATGTGTTTTCATCTTTACTTTAAATGATCGACGTAATTAAATAATACTAAAGACTTAAACAATATAGTTTTGACGTTATAAAAGATTCATTTATTTTAGTTTAATAAATACTTTTCTTTATATAAATTTTAATCAATATTTAAAAATAAGCATACTTATATATACATATAAAGACTTAAATAAAACGGTTTTGACGGTATAAAAATTCATTTATTTTAATCAAAAAAGTATTTTTATATAAAACAATTTTTTAAAATAAATATATATATATAAATTTACACCCTATTATAGTTATAAGGTAGAGACCAAACCGGTTATAGGACGTTATTCGCTTATAACCCTATACTTTAGCAATGTAGTGGACATTGCAAGTTACCAGTAATATTAAATAACGCCATATGGACCGGAAGTACGTATCGTCTGTCAGTTCTTTAATATTATAATGAAAACTTGTTGACCATTACAAAGAACACAATGAGAGACACGCTTCACCTTCCATCCGGGAATATAATTCGTATCTCTGGACCAAATTATGGGTTATTATAATATTCAGCGAATAAAGACCTAAAGTGTCAATTTTATAGGTACTATGTATTATTGTATGTTACTATTATAACTAGTACTTCAACCAGATTTGATAATAGAAATGATTAATACAAGTATAGTTAAGATACAAGAAGAATAATTCTTTTATTTTAATAACATATTCATGAACAGGAGTGACTTAAATTAAGTCAATAATTCCAAATTAGTCAATGTTAAAATACAATTAATTCTGAAGTTTGAGTTGTCTGAAACATATAACAAATATATATAAATAAAGAAAGAAAAAAGTTTTCATAATAAAAGGAACTTCGTCAAGTGTTAAGAGTTTTTATGAAGCAAGGTCGGTGGGACTGTTTACTATATCTCTTAGATATATTTAGATTTAGTATAACTATAAGTCATACTAGATTATGAATAATATATTAGTGGTAAGAATGGGAGGTTTTAGTGCGTAACACGGACAATCAGGTTTTATTACGGGAGCGGTTAAAGAGGTTCGCCGTAACTCGGATACTTCTTACATAGAATAATTCTGTGAATGTTGTGAACGAAAAAAATCTAAAATTTTTATTAATTTTGAGTTTTTTAATGTAAACGTTTAAAATATAAATACTTTATAAATTATAATTAATAAAAATTGATAAAAATGATGTTTCGATTATAAAAATATTTAAACTAGTAAAAATTTTTGGTTACGTTGTTTATCAATAATACAAGGGAAATAATTTATTTAACACTTATGTTTAAACATTTATATATAATATAAAATAATTTTTGTCGCATAAATACTTTAGTTTTATTGCGATGGGTCTGAAGGCACCTTTAAAATTGAAAGTGACGTAAGTGGTGTTTTAGTACGCAATCGGCGGGCGAAAGTCGTAAATCAAAGTTTTAGTGTCGAAATGTTGGGATGCGCGGGCCACTGGGGTGGCCAGTTTAAACATATTTTTTTGTTTAAAAAATAAGAAACAATATAACAATGTCCAGTTGTACGAACCATTCTGGTATTGTTCGACTCACGGGGACGATAAAAATATTTTTGCATCGACATTGTCTCGTTCGTGGTGTTAAAAAGTTTTCACGCTATTGGATCGCTAAATAATTTTAAGTCGTGGAGAAATTAAAATGTCACTATTTCCTCTGATTTTATTTGTTATATTTTAATAATTAACATTTTATTGAAGATGATTTTGATCCAGTTGTTAGTAACGATTTTTATTCTCTTATTCCTATAAACTAATATACAATTATTCTTTTTAATATTAATATATCGTAACAAATTCAATTTATGACACGTGTCTGTGTGTAACACACATGTATATCATATTAGTGTCTTTAAGATAGTGAGGGAACTATATTATTGTATTATATTTATTTTAAGGACTTTAAAATCATTAGGACTTAAACAGAAATGAACTTATACAGAGTAATATTTCTCTCTCTCTCTCTCTCTCTCTCTCTCTCTCTCTCTCTCTCTCTCTCTCTCTCTCTCTCTCTCTCTCTCTCTTATATAATATAATATACTAGAGGGATTTATTAGTGGTTTATGATTTGAAAAGAATCTTAATTTGAATAATTAAATATGAAACTTATCTTACTTATTTAAACAAAATATAATTTGAACACAAAGATCGAGGTTTGGTTGCCTATAAAATGCTTCCCGCTTTGGGTCTATAGATTTTCTGATGTCAAAAGTATATTTATTTATAATTTATTTATTTATTCTAAGAAATTTAAAGTTCTATATATATTGAGGTTAATAATAGTTGTGAGAGAAACAGATAAATGAGCTGCGCGTAAGCGAAGCTCTTAACCGTTTGGGAGATCTTTTTTTGTGTTTAGTTGTCTCCAGAATGCGACGGGATGATTAGCTAAAAATTTTCTCATGTATGTTTGAGCCAAACACGGATGTTATAGCGAAAACAGATTGAAAAAATGTTTAGCCATTCAAAAGTTATCAAGAAAAGAAGAAAGGAGAGGAGCTCAGCTCAACACCCGCCGCGCACTGTTGACGGATGCTAGTATAAATTAACAACAGCATTTTATATATTTATAATTGAACTGAAAATCTTAACAATTATATGACAAATCAGTATTAATTGAAACCGTGAAAATTTAGAAAAAAAACCTTTACAGACAACTCAATTTTTTATTACTTTATACTTTTATGAATTTTTCCTTCACAATTTCGATCTAGATTTTAAGTTAACAACATCATGACTTATAATAAATTTTTTTTCTGAAGTGAAACCAAACCAAGGCCAAACCATCTGGACCAGATATATTGTGGGAGGATTACTGATAAAAAAATTTATACTATTAATTCGTCAGTTACACATACACGTTTTAAGTGTCATCGTTGTTTTAAGAAATACACCTCTTAAATCGAGATAATTAAGGAGTGAATTCTTTTTAAACAAAAAAAACTGCAACGTCAACATGGACACGTAATGAATGAGGATTCACAACAAAAGGTAATATTATAATATTTGTACCGTCAGCACAATAATTCACAAATTTATGTAAATATTTCTATTTAATATAAATTTTTTTCTGACCATAATATTTAATTGCTTTTTTTTTATTCTAATGTCAATTGGATATGCTATATAATATTAAAAAATATAATGTTATTTATTGTACATATACATGCCTTATCTTAAAAGATATGAGACGTAAAGAATAAAAGAAAGAACAATATATAACTCTTTAAAAAAGTTATATATTTTCGTCTATAAATTCGTCTATATAAAAATCTGTTTGTCCATCTGTACCTACGTGATATTGTATTGCAATTCATTTAGCCTGCGGTTACTGAACGCCTGAGTTCATTCTCGCGGTGATATTCAACGGGTTTTCATAATTAAAATTGCCTTTACACTTGTGATGGCTTGAGGTGATGAAATGGTTGCTTTAATTAAACTGAGCTTTCAGTACACAACACGTGAGAATAACATTTAAAATACCACTTTATATGACAATTGTATCTGTTTATATTATACCGAGAAATAAAGATACGACATGATCAGCCTTATCCTTTATGCAATTACGAGTAGGTGGCGACGGTCGCGTTATAAACCCTTATCGAGTCGTAAGAAGTAACAATAGATCTTACAATATGAAATCTTAAATCTTCATACTAAACTTTTTGCCTTCCTCGGCCCGAGGCTATAACGACACAATAAACGTATTTTAAAAGCGCTCACACTTAACATTTATATCGCCTTATAAGTAGATCGAGAAATAATAAAACTAAGGAGAGCGAACATCAAGAAAGCTATAACATCATTATCATAGCCCGTCCGCCATCTCTTTCCGATAGGTCTCACCCCTCTCTGGGCCCCGCCTACCGCGTATCGCCTCTGTCACCTGTATATCTCGAAACATTACACATATGCAAAACTTTCGCGCTCGCATCTCACACACACACACGCACGCAGCCTCCGCACACAGGCGCGGGTGCAGGTTGCATTGCGATGTGTGCCCGGTCGGTATAAATCTGCAAGATAAAAATTGTGCTATATTGCGTCCCAGTGTGTTGCACAGAGGTGGTTTTCTTTTTTGTCGAGATTGTAGCCTGTAGGCGTGCCTAGTGAGTTGTTTGCACCTCGCACAGTGGTCGATATTTCACAATGCGGTGTCATCGACACGACGTCTCCACTAAAATATAGATGCGAGGGTTATCTCGTGGAATGATAACTTTTATCTTCTATCTTTATCCGATTATACGATAAATATTGTTTGCCCTTTGGGTTTTAATTTTTATTCAGTAATACCAACCAACATAGAACTAAACATTTTTTTAAAGACAAATTCATTCTCAACTACTGTCCATTCACACCATACATTTTGAATATAAACATTACAATACCATGTCATCTGTACGTATATTCATATTCCGGTCAAACCGGCGTTGGTAGATTTTTCGTCCGCTCTATTTTGAACAGCAATTATTATTATTTCAGTCACGGGGGCAACTGCAATAATTATTCACATTGTAAATAGTAACTGCACTGTAATTACACCGCTCCGATTCAAACTATTGTTCAAATGTCAAAGCGTGATATTTGAATGAGATTTTTTATTTGCGACAATAATAAAAATTGTTCGCAATTAATTTTATCAAGGTCTCTCGTATTGCTAAATGACCGATGACGATCATGGCGTTCTTGTAAACCCTTTTTAATATTTAGATTCATATAATTTGTCGATACCTTGAATATGTTATTCGTATAATACTTTATTAATAGATACTTTTCCTATTAATAAATAAATGATTGATACCTTGTAAAATGAAGGGGAATAAAAAAAGAATCGACTTCACCAAAGATAATACAAATAAAACAAAATATAATAACCTCTAATAAAATTACCGCGGACCGTTCACAGGTTATTATACCAGTATAAATACTACAATAAAAACATCCGATCAATTCGACCTTCAAACCCAATATTTGGCAGTTAATTACTCTTGTAATCGGTATACTTATGTATAATTTCATCTAGTAATAACTATGTTCAAGATACAACTGTACCGCGCTCCGTGATTACGTCCGCTTACCGTTCCTATAATTAAACATTTTAATAACATCTATCTTTAAGCTTTGTTTCCGTTTGTTATTATTTATTTATTATATATTATATATTATTTATAAAAAATAAAAAAAAACTATTTTAATATTCTCGTTAAATTTTACTGCATTAAACTTTTTATTTTGAATGCCAAATTTTCTGTTCCTGTGTTCCATACAATATGCCACAAGCACAGGGAAACGCACCTTTACCATAAGTTAGAACGGCCGAGTGTCACGCTTGCTTCAAATGAGCAAACACTGCACTAATTACTGTGGATTGCGGCGACAATTTATTTCTCATTAGTGCTGTGGCCTTCTATGGATTTCGGTCGCCCACCTCGCTACCTCGCTGTTATGACGATTATTTTAATTTCGCTAATAACACTTTAATTATAAACCACATTGAGGCCGGTCGTATTGTGTCGGGTTATATAAAACTTTATAAAAATCGTTTTTAATTGGCAATCTTGATTGTTTGCGGTACGTTGATGTTTTACGATCTCTGTAAGTCGAGTATTAATATTAAAACGTGAATGTTATGTTAATATTTTAATATTACAATGATATATATGAATATAGTCAATGGATATGATTAATCGTTTAGACAAAGAGGAATTTGAGACGTGATTTAGTCATTTACTCCCACGAAATAACAGAGTAACGTCACTGGTCTATATTTTGTATCGTGTTCACCTTGAATTATATAATAAATGATATCTTAAAAAAAATATTCCTTTATTTTAAACGTTTATGTCTGAGATATATGTGAATATATTTATTTTATTTTAATTATAAATAACTAAACTCTACGATAATGGATATTCTCTTTGGGACTGTCACAAAACACACGAATAACACAGAGATCTGACACAATTATTCGTGGATGTGGAGATTGAAGTCACAAGCTTGGGCTCCACATTCAAAGCCACTACAAGGCCAAAGGATAAGAAAATAAATGATAATTAATTGATACGTAAAAGAATCGTAATCAAAAGTGTATGAATTCACCAATTTATCAGGTACCCTCCCTATCTGTTGGTCGGATTTACAAGAACCTTTTGACCGCTCATTCCCCACGATTGGCTTTGTCTAAGCCAAGTTTCAATTCGTACGGTCATTGTGTCTCGGAGATGAGTGGAGGTCGTTAGTGAGATCTCCTCAAGTGAGATAAGGTACAAAAGATCAGTGTAATCTCTGTGCGGTTACATTTAGCGGCTTTTGTGATAGTGTGATGTCATTTTTGGACGTTACGACTCCATAGAGTGGACTTAATTGTTATCAATAAACTAAATGTTAGGTTTATCGTTGTACTTACTGAAAAGGTTCCATACTTAAAGGTTTTATAATTTAGTGGGATATTAAAATTCTGATGTAATCTTTGCTAACTTTTTGGGCAATAAAGAAATTCCTGTTTAATGTTTACGAGTTTGTAATTATATACGTTATTTATAATTATTGTGGGCACTTAAAAACACTAATATTTTCGGGTTGAATGTTAGTTGCAGTCCTTAATAAGTAGGTACACATACAATTTCTTTTTAAGGAGGTTTAATAAGTCTGGTAACAAATGAATGCAATAAAGGAACTCAATATAGATATATCTTAATCGGCTATATTCTGTAATTGTGTCTAAATCGAATATAAGCTCTTGATAAGTTTCAGAGACATTTATTACACACACTACCGCAGTGTCGCTATGATAAATATTATGACTTAGACAATGCGAAAGATAATAATGAAAATGGAAGCGGCAATCACTATCTTACAAGTTAATAATTCCTTCGACTATTTTTATTATATTATTATGTTATAAGGAGGGCTTGTATGAAGAGGTTAATGTCTGTGGTCGAGGCGAAAGAGGTATGCAGGGACCGTAGCGTTTGGCGCTCCGTCGTCTCTGGCTAGCCCGCATGGGATATGGTGTGAAGGTAAATAAATAAATAATAAGTTTTAAGATATATAGAGATATAAATTAACTCTTAATAAATATATATTTTTAATACATAAGTATTAAAATATAATTTGGAATAAAACAATTTAACAATACTATATATGTATTTTAGTTAACACGAACAAAACTACATTTAATAATATATTTTTTAAAGCTCTTCCAGAAAGACACCCGCGCCGTCCGTATCTCTGTAAGTACGTCATACTTCAAGGGCGTAATCAAGCAATATTCTTCTTAATCAACCCCACCCACTGCGGCTCGATTCTACCAACAAAGGAATTGATTAAGTAACTATGATATTACCCCGTATTATTCCTCTGTAATAAAGAGGGCTCGGTAACCGTGGTACTTAATGAGACTAAATTTGATTAGACTATGTATTAATCTTGTAATTGGATGAAAGTTTATAAAAACCTTGTATAAATTGTTGGTAAAATGTATAGAAATTGTTAGGACATTTAATATTTTAGTGATACTTATATATAATCTACTATATATAGCTAGTATAGTTGATAAACAAATAAGAGATTCGGAAGGACCTTGACCGACATACGGTGACCATTGGAGGGCAGGTCACTGACCGATTGCGTCCCAAATATGTGACTATTGGAATTTGTAAATAAATAATAAAATTATATATGTTTGTCTATAATAAATAATATATGTTTTATTTAAATAAATAGTGAAAAATAAAAAAAAATGTGTTTTTTACTTGATAATGATATTAAATTAATAAACAATTTTAAAAAGAACTTTATAGACTTAAAATTCAATTAAAAATTTACTGTCAATGATAAGCACCTGCCTCCAAGAGCGCGCCGTAAAATGAAGCAACTTTGCTAATTAGGTTTTGATAAGAGCTGAGAGCAAAGTATGACTTCTATCCTCATTTTTAATATTAAAATTATATAATTAATTAAGTCTAAACTCGGAGAGCTCAAGGCTAACTCATAATATCAATTTCTAATTGAATATTATACCAAATATTAGTTTTAAAAAAAATCATCATCATTTTTATCCCACTTATCCCACTTTAGTGGTCGGTAGTATGTTTTTTCCTTCCATACTCTCCTGTTACTCGTCATCTCTGTACACACTCCTTCTCCATATCATCTCTCACGCAATCCATCCATGTTAGAAAATAAAGTATATAATAATTTAATTTTACATCTCTTTATATAAATAATAATAATTTACATTTTTGATGAACAAAGTAATTTGTAATTTAATGAACATCAAAGTCTATTCTCGCAAAGTTAAGACGCATTAAGCGCTAAGTAACCCAAGTTGGACTTGCGGACTGAAAGTTACGGTGTTATCTAAATGAGAGCATCTTTCGTTATATAACCTAACTTAATTAAGAACTAGCAGATGAGAATGGGCGCCGACGGGAGGGAATTGCCGTGTGGTATGTATATGTCTCTTGACTGTTTAATAAATATTAATACAATTCATAGAATTTATTTGATATGAAAAATCTATTATTATTAGGTTATATTTTTGATTTGATTTTTTTTATTCATAATTTTTTTTTATTATTTTAATTCTAGCTACTGCATCATACACTTATACAGCCGCTCCTAAACTAAGTGCTGTCACTTATGTGTGTGTAGGGTAAAATAAGTTTCGTATGTGTGTGTAATGTGTGCAATGGATTAGTCTTATAATAAAAGTTTTTGCAACAGATGTCAGATATTAAACACTGCTTCGTATTAATGGCCGCGAGTCGAGGAAAATATATAAAAAGTTCGCAGATTAGTCCGGTTGTGTGTAATTTGTTTTCTTGGTTAATGTTACTTATTTAACTTTGTCCTGATATTCCGAGTGTCTTAATTATTTAATATTAATTTTATATCTTTATATAATTTAGAATATTTATATATTTTCAATACCCAATATTATAGGTGTCATAAAAATGAAAGGAAAATATGACTTCCTTTTGATGTAAGAGTTATTTTATGTTTGAGAAATAAGTAATGAATATATTATTTGTATTTTCACTTACATTGTAATATCATGTCTGATAACATTATCCCTACGCCGTAGCCCCGTAGCACGTAGATAAACGTCCGATAAAGTAAATCGTAGCAATATGTCAATAGCACGAGCTAATTACTTATGTAAACGGTCCTCCCTCTATCACTTGTGGACAGCAGATAAATAATTTGGCAACAAACATTTATGGGATAACATTCTAGAACATATTAGATTACTCCTTATTCTGGTAACAATAGAACGGTTTTTATATTTAAAATTGAAATTAATACTTTTTTTTTGTATTCAGATTCAAATATATATTTTTGTATACTAATTGGGGCATCAGCACAGAGTGTCGTAAAAATGACATTGTTTCCCACAGCTCGTTAACCGACAGATGTCGTTAAAGGGTGACACGTCTTACGATTACACCAAACCCTATCATTTTTAGGTTATTATGTCATATTGTGGACAATTGAGGACCTCTCGAACATGGTCTTGTTTTTTTTTATCTGTCATTATTTGACAACCTGGTGTCCAACCTTCATTGCAGTTTAAATAAATTGAACCAAATTTAGAAAGTAATATCGCATTAGTAAAATATCTCAGAGCTTAGTAAAAATATAACATATAAATAAATTGTGAGTATCTGTTTTATTCTAATTTAACAGCGTTTCACTAAATGCATATGAATGTATACACGTTACTTAATAAAAGAAAAAATATATTTTTTCTCTGTTTGTTTGTCTGTTTGTTCTGGATAACTTCTGGAACAGCTCTATAGATTTTAACAGGACTTTCACTAACGAATAACTGATGTTATGAAAAGAAACTAACGCTAATTAAAAAAATATATTACGTGCGGACGAAGTCATGGGCACAGGTAGTGCAAAATATAATATTGCTAGTATAAGTAATTTATTCGGCTTAATCAAAAAGTATAAATGTGTTTTAGAATCGTCATACGAGTATCTGTATGGAATTATTACAAAACACTGCAAGGCGTGTGAACCAACACGTGCTAGGCGTGAACAAAGAGAGTAACGTGTCAATTAAATCTACTTACATTTTTTTTCCTCTGTAACGAAGCGTAATGCAATTATTCGTAATAACAGGATGAATGTGACAGTACACCCGGCGACGCAGACGGTCGATATATAATTATAATTTTAGCTCCTATGCGGTCGCAATAAGATTGTGGTTTTCGAAGGAAGCGCGGCAGACTGTACCGACCACGAGTAATCACACAGACAATTAAAATGTCATTACCTCGCCAGTTTTTACACCTAACCGAGGCTCCTTTAATTATGTCGGGATAAAAAGCGAATAAAAAGACTTGGAAATTAATGTGGCCGCGGAGTCGAAAAAATTACGGACTCCGAAATAAGGCTGCGTGACCGACACTTATTTCGATCATTTCTATTATCACCGTATGGGTTATAGGAACAGGGATAGGAACATTTTAATTATATTTTGTAATTCAGACTTTAATTAGTCAATATTGACCACAAACTTTAGCGATTTACAATTCATACGAAGACATCAGGCATTCTCTAATCGTGTTCTTTCCATATATATTTAGAAATCAGTAATATTATTATAATACATATTAATAATCATCATATCAAAAAAACCCAAACGAACGGTACTCTTCGTGAGTCTATTGTCAGCAAAAAAGAAATTTAATCATGAGAAACAATAATAACGTCTAAGAAATTAGTCCGGTGTAAGTACGGGAGCCACGCAACTTAAGTTTGGTTGTTACTTTTTGAATATTCAAATTGACTGTTAATCTGAATTAAACCTTATTATATTGGTATAAGGATTATATTTATATAATAGGTGATGATGATTTCACTATTGTTAAGGCTGTATCTATCAATTATGTCCATAGAGTATGAGAGAGTGCATTGTGATCGAACAGTAGCTTTCGGTCAAACCGATTGAAAATTAAAGAACTGATATAATTTGATATCGGTAGTGATGTGAAAGCGTGGACTTGAAAACAATTTGTAAATGATTTTTAATAGCTTGTCTGAATCATGAATCAGCGTTAAGATATATTTTAACACAAACGTATTGTGTTTTATATTTCATTTCGATTTGATGTATATGATTGTTTTAATGATAACAAAAAATATAATTATCGAAGGTATTTTTTCTTTATAATAAATTATTATTTTTTTTGCATTCATTTAAATGGATATGTAGAAGATTTGTTCAAATGTACATATCAGATTATTTTCTCATATCAGTTGATGAATTTATTGAATATATTCACATCACTATTCGACATTAACACATCACTTGTGAAGATAATGGTTGAACCGTGCCCCGTTTAATTGCTTTAATAACTTCCTGTGTCAAAATAACAAAAGAACTGTGTAGTAATAATACTGGCCTGTGGCAGAGTCGAGTTGACTCGTCCTTCCACTGTACACTATACGTGGTCTTTAAGGCGATGCGGTTTCCGTATTAAACAAATATGAGACCTCTGAAGTATTTATGTTACCTATTTCTAATTATGTTATATAGTACTGTTCTGTACTGTATGTATTGTATGTAGTACTGTACTGTACTGTATGTAATGTATGTAGTACAGTACTGTACTGTATGTAATGTATATAGTACTGTACTGTACTGTACTGTATGTAATGTATGTAGTACTGTTCTGTACTGTATGTTATGTATGTAGTACAGTACTGTACTGTATGTAATGTATATAGTGCTGTACTGTACTGTATGTAATGTATGTAGTACTGTTCTGTACTGTATGTTATGTATGTAGTACAGTACTGTACTGTATGTAATGTATATAGTACTGTACTGTACTGTTTGTAATGTATGTAGTACTGTTCTGTACTGTATGTAATGTATGTAGTACTGTTCTGTACTGTATATAATGTCTGTAGTATTGTACTGTAGTACTAGTTTTAATTCTCAAATCTATGAGTCAGTTTTTTAGGTCATTAAGGCATTTCAGTTTTTGTACTAATTACTCATGTTATATTAATTTAAATATCTATTTATTTAAATACATTTTAATTTCACTTTAACTTTAAGTTTAGTCTTAAGCAACACGAAACATGTTTAAAGCTAACAAATAAATCGATCTACCTTATTTCATGACACAATTATCTTAATATAATATAATTGTAATATTTTATTTTACTTAAAGTGATATCGAGGTAACGGTATGTGGTTCAAAATGTAAGTTTACCAAAAAGTTCACAAGCGAATTAACACAAATAACTTGAATGGATAATTTGTGTGAAAGAAAATGTCCAAGCAACGGTATTAAATGATCTCGAATTCATTATAACATCACATAGATCCTATTTTATACTTAAATCTTAATTGTAATACGATTTAGTCAATATAAATTGAAACCTGAATCAAAAAATAAGTAAGTTCCATTAAATTATTATAAAAAAACAGAATCCAACGTTTATATAATTAAAATGCTACGGTCATGCGCTGGTTGGTTTTAAAAGTTTTGAAATCATTTTAAAATTCTACCATTATTAAGTATGAATCTGATGACATGTTTATTTCGTTTATAATTTGTTAGTGTCTTACAGAGACTAGCTGTGCGCGTGACTTCGTTTGCGCAAAATTATTTTTTTAATAAAAGTAGCCAAGTTTATAATATCACCTATTCGCTAGTGAAAGTTCTGTTAAATCGGTAAAGCTGTTTCAGAGATTAGCCGGACCAAATAGACAAACAGACAGACAGAAAAATACCCTACCGTATATATTTTCATGTGTGTTTAGTGAAAAACTGTTAATATAAAAATGCAAACAGATACTCCAATTTTATTTATATCTATAAATAATCTTTGAGATATTGAATTTGCTATAGTTTAACACATAATACCGTTTTTAATATAAATTACTTAAATCAATACACGAACAGCTTTTCTGAATAACTTTATAACTGCGTAGAAACAGTTACTTCATATTATGTACCGAGGTTGATATGAATAGGAATATTCAAATATTCCAAACATAATTCCTTTTACACAACACGTGTGTGTCCTTGTATTTACAAAGACCTTAATTACTTTTGTTTAGCTTTTAATACGCACGTGTTCCGAATGTGTAACCAGCCTAATATTTTAATAAAAACAAAAGTGTTCAAATATATTCATATTATTTTAAATTTAAAATAACAATTAGTATGCCATAATTATATTAATTGAGCACTTTGTCGGAACGCGACGCAGTCCGATGTAAAATTACAATCCGTACAATGATAATTGCATATACAATAAAACTTGTACGGATGCTATCTACTTATGTTTCATTATAACTTAACAGACACTTAACGCCAATTAAATAATACACAATCTATTTTTACATTACCCCAAAATAATATATACGATCCTCTATTCTATTACAAATGAATAAAGACCAAAATGTTTTAAAATAAAATAATTAGCCGCATTTATAAATTTGTTAAGATTATTCAAAAAAGGGGGAAGGTGCGTTTCTAGATATATTACAATAGAATTTTAATGTTCTAAACGATTTGATAATGTTTTTATAATTTGTTTGTTTTATTATCTTATTTAAATTTTATTATATTAAATTAGAGTCTTTCAAACTCGAATGCTTTTCACCCTATAACTTTTAACATGCGCCATGTTAGTTATATTTATATCATTATAATTATTTAATTGATTTTAAAATAAACTACCATTTTATATATATATAAATCATTGAAATTACATGAATTGATTGACGATAGTTTGAATTTTGTAAAGTATATTTCATGTCTATAATAATACCTTTAAAGTTAAAGTTAAACACTATTTAGAGGTAAGAATGAATAATAAATCTCTTATTAACGCCATAAGTCGACAATAACAACCTGGAAGGGTTAATTGTGACTTTAAATAGACTACACAACAGATAATTGCTGTGCAAGTGTGTTGTAAGGTATACATGGATATAGTGTCGTGAGAAGCGACATCTTTCGTGCTAAATATATATATAGCCTTATTTTTATTTTGACAAAAGCGTTGCTAACTTATATAGTATATACAAGCTTAATATATCTATTTTAATAATAATAAATATTTTAATAAACCCACCCATGTTCACTTTTAGGAGATTATTTTTATTTCTTTTCTCTTTTACCATTTTCCATAACAAATAAGGAAGATAAGCGGTCCTTTAACAAGTATCTTATTAATCTCCAATTAGCAATTATGTTTTGTTACAATATAAAAGATATACTTATTACTCTGCGGTTGTAATTGTATTGTATTTTTTTTAAATTAGAGTTATTATGTGCGGTTTAAAAACACGAGTGGCGACTGTCCCTTTGTTGAAATATAATAACATGATTTTTGTAAACAGCAACATTTGGTAGAGGAAACCAGGAAACCTTATTACGATATTATTACATTTAAGAAAAGTTAATATATCACACTGCTAATACTTTAAGGAATAATTTGATTTCTTAAATAATAAAAATTATATCCCCTCCACTTGTTGGTGTAAATTTTCATCCACTCCATCCAATAGTAAAGTTGAGTGGAACATTTGTTTTCATCCGATAAATAGACACATAGCACTTTGGCACCCCGTCATTAAACAAAATAAACAACCATATCTAACCCTCAATCGCGGAGGCGGGGCCTTAATGACTGCTAATGAGAGTTTTTATTATTTTACAGTTGTAAAATTATTTCTTATGCTCTTTATACCTAGATAAACATCGAAACTCGCTTCGCACCTCGATCTGATAATCGAATTAATGCTCTCGTACCATTTCACGCCGTTTTATTGCTTTTTGTGTGCTTAATATCGGGTTTTGGACCGTAATTTCGGGTTATCAGTGCATCTGATTGGTGATCTGGATTTGGGCAATTGTTGTAAAGTACCGAAGTGATTCGGAAGTGTATCGCAATTTCCAGGTTTGTTGACTGTTAAGACTAAAATAGAAGTAGATTAAAATTATTATTTAAAATTAAAAATTAATTTGATCTTCTTTTTGTTTGCTTTTTTTAATAAAAAAAGGTTACTTTTTTTGAGATAAAAAAAGCTTAAAAATTAAATTTAATAGTTTTTATATTTTGTTACGTTCTTCTTAGTAACATATTTAATAACAAAAGGGTCTTCGTCTTTTCAGAAAATAATCATTATTAGGAAAATACTAATTCTTTATTTTTATATAATATTGGTCATCACACTCTCACATCCTGCAGGTACCAGAACGAAACAATCAGGCTGGCGATCGAGATCGAAACTCGAGATAACCCACCCTAAGTCCATATAACGCAAGTATTAAGTAAAACGTAATATAATGAAGGACTCCTTAATTTGACCACTTTATCTTTCTTCACCAGGTGTTGTTGTTTCTAATAATATACTATTATCAATCCATAATATAAAACTTGTTTTGACTCAGTAACTATTCTATGTTTTACTGCATAAAATTATGTTAAAGAATCATGTAAATCCGGTAACCAGGATTTTTGTTAGGTTACACTCAGCCCCTCTCTTTTAGATACTTAAAAATTTATACATAATCTAACTATAATAACGGGAAATGACGGAAATGAGCAGAAAAGAGGTGAGCTGGATTAGGTAGTAAGTGCAGGAAATGCTGGTCTTGAGCACTTGAGAGGAAAGAACGATGCAGGAGACTGCTCATAGTATGTGCAAGATATATTATAATACCTGAAAATTAGGCTAATTTCAAATACTTAATTTCCCATGTTGAGAACATTTTTTTTTGTTATCAGACAATTTTTATTACATTTTTGACATTTAAACGTTCAAAATGATTTCTCAATTAAATCAAATGGTTAAAAAACACGGCTGTTAGGTGAATTGCCAAATAGAATAATGGGGTCAGCTCAGTGATTATATTTCTTAGTGTTGTTACAGACACGTGTAATCATCTCATTCGCACTCTATATCCAGTACGCATTGAATGTTCGCGGGATGTCAGTAACGATTAATACCGTATTACAATAACAAAAACCTGATAGATCCCAAATAAAAATGACAGATAAAAGGCGTAGAAAAGCTGCTCGTGCGCACCACTCGCCGAATTCTAATTTTAAATAGTATTTACATTGGCTATCGAGAGCGCGTAATTAATACAATCTTTGTTAGAGGGTAATTTGCCAGAGCTAATGCCGGCGTGTGTAATCTTCAAAGGGGATTTAGAAACACGCGTTCTATTCTATTTTAGTCTTGTTCTGAAACAGAGAAATATTTACAATCTGTGTGGAACACTTCGGCGCATCCGACGGTCGTTATGCGCGAACGCATCGATTCTGTGAGTCAGTCGAGCTTTGATTGGATCGTGCAGGAATGAGATGCATTCATTAGTCTTGATGGCGATTTGCATTCTCTCATTAGTACTCATTAGAGATGATTTGACCTCATTTTAATATTGCTTTCTATACCATATCAACATGTTCTAACTGGACCGCGAGAGTCATTAAGATTTTAAATAAAATAATATAAATAGTTTCAAGTAATGCGCTTCGATATATCTTTTATTAACACGTTAGTTTATGATGAACGCTTTATTGGATTTATATGAGGTGTTATTGGCACTGAATTCGTCTAGTCAATTTGTCATACTCATCGGCGCCATACTAAAACAAATTTAAATAGATTTCATTATAACATTTTAAAAGTTATTCTAGGTCAAATGCTTTTTGTCATTTCTGACTGCCTACGCAAGAAGTAATTAAAAACGAAAATAAACAGAGCGCTTCGAATCGTAAAAAAGAATATCTAAGTCGTCTATAAATGAGTACAGATGAACGTAGAGGCAATAAAACTGATTCAAGTCACAGAAATAAATCTTATGGGTATACGAAAGCATAGGTGAGGAGATTCGGGCGGTTTTATTGTATTGTTGACGTAATGCCGTTTTGGAATGCCATAAACCGAAAACTTTGCTAAGCGCCACGGGTTATTAAATGATTGAGGACCTATTATCTATTACTGTGCAATGGATGGGAATAAAATTTTTGGTATTTGCAATAAACAACCTACTGACCGATGTAGAAATAAACATAAACATTTAATAGGTTCATAGGAAGATTACTAAGTAGATTTAGTGGGGAATAAATTTGCTCAGAATATTGCATTAGATTACTCTCGACAACAAATGAAGCAATTCCTCCGTAAATACGATGTTCTATCTAGATTTCAAAGATACAGATTATCTAACCGTGTATACTTTGTAGATGTATATATTTTTTTAATTTGCAAACAATTTATGCAAAAGCCTTTATGTATTAAATGCTCGGCATCTTGTTAAAAGTGATTATTGTATGTGTAAAATTCTATCGAATTATGAATTTATGGGCGACAACTCCCTAGTGTTCAAGAGGGTGGTACCTTTCCCCAAACTGTTACAATAAAAATTGGTCCAGATTCCACATCGAAAATAAGACGTTTTTTGGTCGTCTGCCAAGTTCATTATGAGCGTTCATGAAATTTCACATTTGAATTATTTTACTGTCTGACTTATGGCCGTTACTTAAATATTTGGTAAACAGGAAAAATATAGCTCAGATCGATCAAATTTAATGTGTTACGTTGAAATAGCATCTATAAGTGGATCGAGTTATTATAGTTTTCATTTTAAGTGTATTCATAACGAGAGTATTCTTATTTTTATTAGTAATGAAACCTGGAATTTGGATTATATTAATACTTACCACGATTCTAATTATTGGCCGCATGCTTTATAGTCAACAATGAACTGGACATTGCGTAATACCAACGTGCCATATGTTATCTAACAATAGAATGGAACATTAGGTATGAATCATCTCCACTAATCCAAGCATTGGTAGGAGATTATCGAACTAGTACACAACACTTGCGGGATGCATTAAAATGCATGTAAATTTTACTCATGCGAGTAGTCTTCAAGACAATTTATTAACAAAGTAGAAATAATTTATAACTTGTACGCACAATAAAGTGACTTCCAATCTTCATGTCTAAACAATCGATTCGACGGCTGCTTTAACTGGATCTTTTTAACTTGCCCATATGTCTGATTGAAAGAGATCTACATTTTAAATTAGAGATATATAGTAATTGGATCGAAATTTTTAATAAGATAAAATCAGGCACATTGTTGCAGTAGTAACAAACATATTGACGTCTGTTTACGCGATCGCAATTAGATCATCCATTGATGTATTGGTGTTGCTTTAGTACGTCGGTGTGCGAGCGTCCGATTGAGAAGTAACGCGAGGGATCTGGTACTGATTAGCGGATGCCGATGTGTGAGTGCAGTGTTGTTATGAATAAACGTGCCTATGTGTTGTTGAGCATTAAGTATGCTTTAGATTTTATTATTTAATGATTCATCTTAGGGATGTGGAAATAGTCAGGAATGCTTGCGCCGTTCGTGTTGAAAAGCCAGTAATAATAGAATATTGGCACATCTGCCCCACTGTATAAGTTTTAATGTTATTACTCTTCTGCCATATGATATTTCGTTCCAGGTTTATTTTAAGAGTGTTTTATGTTTTTAATTGCGATCTGCGGATTATTTTTCGACTCCGAACTAAAATTTTTACAGCTGTTTTATAACGACCAACTTTCCGATGACAGAATTAAGATTGTTTATGAAATATACACGAACGAATCTTGATATAAATTTTAGTTGTGGTTATGATTCATTGTCAACATTACGAGGAGTGAGCGATCATAAAAGTTTCAAATATCTTGATTCGCTGTATAATAAAATTAAAAACTCCGAAACGGTGTTTATTATGTTACAACAAAATTTGTATGATTCCTTTAAATAGTGAAGCAATTATTAGATATCTATTCAAGTTATATTAAGTAATATATTTCACTACTTCGCAAGGCATTTAAATTTTAATTAAAAATTAATTATTATGATAAAATATTGAGAAACTAGTGAAACTTCACTATACAATGCTTACGACAGTGTTACCAGATTTGTAAATTTGAAATTAACGTGTCCAACCGCCCAATCTAGTATGATCTACAAACGGTAACAACATTTCAACTAATGTCTTATATTTGTTATTTCTTAGGAGATCATAACATTTTGGTCGCATTCTAATCCACAGCCATTAATGTGGATCATTAAATAGAAAAGTAAGCGTAAGTAAAGCAATCAGGCCTTCCAATGTTATTAACAATCGTGTTCCGGGTGTGTTCCTATAGGATGTATTGTTTACATAGAATGTGTTATAATTTACCGATATTATATTTTTCCTTGAATCTAGTTACATTTATTCATGTATTTAAATATAAATGATTGCAGGATAATTAATATGATATTGAAATACCAAAATAATAACCATAATAAAAATATCTGGAGGGAACATTGTAAGAGTGAGAGGAGATAATTAAAGTTGAGGCTAAAAAAGTCTATATATTTATACATTATTTATAGTTTCTGTAACTTAAAATTTATATAAAAATAGTTTAATTGGTTCAGAGTTCATTTAAAAAACTGTTTTAAATAGATGTGTAGAGATTAATACAGAGAGGTTTAAAAATATATATTTTTGTCTGTAATTATTTACTTTAAGTTCGTTCATTTTATCAGAAGGGACAGTTTGTTAGTAAGGGTTACGTTTAAAAAACTGAGAAATGATAACTTCCAAATAATGTTATTGTAATAGACACAAAGATTATTTTATGTGGTATGTCAAAAATATGTAATGGTCATATTAAACGTAGTAACATTAACGAGAATATTTTCAAATAATAATTTAATATCACTAAATTATTGTAATTAAAATTATATAATATTCAAAATAAAGTTTATTTTACTTAATATAATATATACGCGTCATTAGCCCCACTTAATCCGTTTTCGGCCAAATATTATCAGATTTCGTCACACTTTTGGTAATTTTTGTAAGTCCCTAATGAGTTCTGGTAACGCAATGAAGGCACTTACCATTATGAGTATACGGATCATTATGGTTCATTAAAATAATTATAATAGAGTGACCCAAAAATACGAGTTGTACCAAGTGTTGTAGGTGGCATAATTTGTTTTGATATCACAAGTAAAAAATATTTAAACATACTGTCATTATGTTAGAAATGTCATATTAAGATATATTTCATATAGCTTTAAACAAAACATTTTTTTTGGGTTAAACAAGCTTCAATTAATATAAACGAAATGTGTAAGAGTAGGAATTGAATTGAATATGTTTCTCATATTGGCATAAAATATATTTAAATATCAAACAAGGTGGTACTTGTATATGGAATCAATAATACACATTTATTATTAATTATAAAGTGTTTTTATTACTCTATTAGTTTTTGCCACGACTTTGCTTTGGTTGGTTGGTTGGTTGGTTGGTTTTTTTAATAAAAATAGTCTCATTTACTCCTTATCACATTGGGTAAGTGAAAGTCCTGTTAAAATCGGTCTAACCATTCCAGAGATTAGTTGGAAACAGACAGACAGACTTTTATGTAAGTACCATATATACGTTCAAATACATGTAGTGAAAAGCTGTTAAATGTAATTACAAACAGACAGAATTTTATTTATATATTTGTGATAATGAGGTTAAGTGACAATCAAAAATAACCACCTGTAATAACTCCATGAAATATTTTAAATATATATATAACAAATTATCGCTTAGATAAGACATAATAAGGTGACTATTAAATTAAATATAACCATGATAGAAGATAGAGTGATAATTGTTTTCACTTAAAACGAAAACAACGCGTGAATAAATTGCAATCCGTTTATCATTCATACTTCCGACAAGACAGACGCAGTCCGCCATTCATTAGTGGCATGAACTGGTCTACTAAGGCCACTTATACACTATCGGTTATCATTAATCTACTCTAAATTAGTCCTTTAAGGCCGCCGGTAAATAAAATACTTCTATCTTCCCATTTTATTAGTGTTTTTGGTACAAATAAACACATATCTTTATTCAAATTCAGTATATTGTAGTTTTGATTAAATATTATTTTTTACTAAATAATATAAGTAATATATTAATTTGTTTTTTTTTCTATTTCATTTTGTTATGTTTCTTAATATGTATTTAGCACTCGGTATTATAAGATATTCTGTAATTACTAAAGTAATCAATGATAAATAATAAGTTTCTAATAATGATGTATGGATAGTAAGACTTATATAACCTTGACAAATCACAAGTGTAGTCACTGTCGCACTAGTATGAGAAGCCTTATTTTCCCCACGTATTGCAGATAACTCTCCATCAGTGATAATTTATTAATTTCGCTTCTCCTTTGTTTGTTCCCCAATGATCAATGTACGCTCTCCCCCGAATGATAAGAGTTTTGTTTTCGTGATTGCTCTTTGTTAATCATACTTTCTTAATTAAGGAAAAGTTGGAAGTTCTTAGCTAATTTGTGACGATCGAAGGATAAGGAACGTAGTTAATGAGTTCAGATATTATGTTGCTTTTATGGTTGGTTTGTTTTCTTGTGTTGATATTACAGACTTACGAATTTAAGTTGCAAGTTTGCAATTTTAACTCAAGATCAAAGAGATATAAAGTGAATTAAAACGTTTACTTGCTTTACAATTATTATTAACTTTACACGTAACTTAGATAATAAATTTATTTTGTAAATTCTTATTTACAAAAAGGTATTAATTTTCTGCAGTTTGTATAAGGTTCGCGAATTTTTAATGCAATTGCATAACCGGCACGCTTTCACAATACTATCCGAATCCCGCGTAGCCAAGGGGCTATTCTCCTATCAATCTTGAAGATGATAACCGGCTTTGCGATAGTCGAGATGCATAATGCTCGCTTCAGATAGCTGTCTCAAGCACGAAGCCTCGAAGCTTCGCAATTTATTGTTTCACGATCCCGAGCTCGCTCATTATTAAAACGGTTTGATACGTAGAGGTGTTGCTGATGCCCCGGGGTCTGCGCCAATTACTTCCAACCGTTGTAGTGTACTTTGACTTTAACCATGCCGTTGATACTTACATAATAGATCTGCCATTCTTATATCTATTATATCTTTTAAATACCTTTCCATAAATTTATATCACATTTGATTACATTTCAACCCAAGCCTACCCTTAAAATCAATATTCAAATTAAAATAATAAAACAATTGTTGATAAATGCTCTAAATTACGTCTAATTTCATAGAAAACTTAATGACCAATAATATCCCACATAACAATTTCTAAACTGTTTCAATGAAAAACGTAGGGCGTATTTCTAATTATGAAATCAATTGTCCTAACAATAATTATCTAGCACACGATCCAATTCAAAACGATGGAAAATCCATTAGTCGGAAAAAACTGCGGCGATTAAATGCCGAACTAAAACAATTTTCTTCAACTTCAACAAACAAAATCGATTGGGCTTAATTGCAGTCTGATCAATAACTAATTGTGTTCCCCACACGTATAGACGATAAAGAATAATTACTGGCTGCCGGCCAAATAAATCGATCCACATCAAAACGCGAGGTTAATCCATCATTTAGATATTACAGCGCGATTGAAGCTTACTGTTTTTAATTTCCAAAATTACGTCCGTAAAGTCGGTCGAAGGCGCCTAAACGCGTACACATAATTACTATGTCGTAAATTGCCTTCCATCGAGGGCCGATGTTAGGCTCGCGTCACACTGACCGTGTCGTGTTACTTTTGTAATCACTTTCCTTCATATAACACGACATTAATTAAAATTTAGTTTCAGGCCATTAGTTACAATCGCGTTTCTTCGAGTTTCATTTTTTTCCATGCTTGTAATTACAGAGTACGGGTGCGAGGCTAAATGGGCAGGGTAGTGACAAATAACATTGTATCGGAGGCAGCCATGAATTTTGTATTCAAATTAATGCTACTAATAGGTTTTAAGTGTGGATATTGTGTCGCAATGCGCCTATTAATGACTAAGTAATTTCCCGAGCTGTGTGCGCATAGCACAGTTCGTTAGCAACGTCTATAGAAAACCATTACCGTGTGATTAGAAATCAAGAGCCAAAACTGAGAACTGGTTTAGGTTAGTAGTCGGTTTAGACTCGTGACTTGTGATATTTTAGTGGTAATAAGGTTGTGTATACAGTGCTCGGCGAGTTATTAATTAACAGGTCGACAGCAAACAGAGAGCGGCTACCGGACTGCGCTCGGTACACAAAGTTATTTGTCCAGCGAGACCTGAAGTGAGCGGCGCGCCGTGTAGAATCTCATTACTGTGATTCTGGGAAAATTGGAAGTGAGAAATGAACTTAAAAAGATAATGCCAGTATGTCGATGTTGCCGTTTTTGTTCCCTTGTTATCACTCGTCAGAGGTTGTGTTAGATGTTCTCGGAAGGGTCACTTTAACTTTTTGTTTAAGTGTACACATAATAAAATTTTTAGCGTTCAGCTTAGTTTTAACGTACAAAACAATTGTAACGTAACACGGTTAACAATATTGTGATACAGATATTATAATATCATAGATATTACTTTGTTTGTCATAACTTTTAAACGTACCTGTCTCAGTGATGCTCCAGTGCTATTGAATCTGGTAAAAAACGTGATTCACTTATTGACAAGTCAAATATTGGTTCCCATACAGGCGAGTGCCCCTCACTCCGGCATATTTACACAACACAGAACAATCACTGTTCTGATATATATTTACACTATTAAAACAACATGTGACATATCGTGTTCGTATTAGTTGGGCGGGCGGTGTCGAGGCGTGCGCAGACGCCGGCTTCTGATCGGTATTGGCGTCGCATCCCGCGTCTCAATACACGCAAAGTTTGTGTTTCTGATATAACCGTCGCTGTCAATGGACCGACTCACTTTACTGTTAGAATATTTCGCTTTTAATGAACAATTATGATTTAAACGAACGTAAAACTATCGAGATTCACATACGTTATAATATCCACTTTAGTCATTACTGTAATACTAAAACTCTCTTAGTTTGAAATATAATATTATTTATATAGAATACTTCGTATTAAAAAATATAATCCATTCATTTTGGTCTAGTCGATAACATTAGTTCCGTATTCAATTCTTTAATACAGAATTAAATAAACATTTTTAAAAACTGTTTTTAAAATGTCACTAATTTCAAATCATACATTACATAAAATTATACGATTCGCGTCCGAGTTCCACGCAATCGGAACTGATGACTCCATTCTTATTTTTTATCGGGAGGAGAAAAGTTATAATGAGATGAGCTATTTCGGATTCCACTTAGATTAAGAATACGCGTGGTATTGGGCGTTTTATTTCTCTGTGACCTTGGTGTTTAATTGAAAGTGTTGACATAGATCAATGATTTATCGGCATTTCACTGATATCAAAGATGTGGAGGAACACTATAGTACGAAGTGAATTTTACTTTTTATTACAATAACCATAAATCACTAACGGATACACTTCTAAACAGTGTATTTTCGAAATTCTGTGGTATCATCGAATGGATTTAGATCCGCAATCAAATATTTAAAAAAATACTTCACGTAAAGTCATTCTTACTTCATAGTTAATAGATCTAGTTAATATAGTAAAAGCTTATTAATTAAGAAAGAAATCGTTAGAAGTGAGTATAATTGGCGGAGTTAATTAGGACGGTCGCTAATAAAACTGGCTACACTAATTAACCCAATTATAACGAGCGACATCGGGTCAGTCGTTAATTATAACAATTGTTGCATCGCCAAATCTGACTATGACATTATTGTATAAAAAAACAACCAATTAAAATGAATAATTTTATTTAACCACGGCCATTTTGAAAATTGTGATATTTACAAAGAAGCTAAAGATATATTATTCTATTATTCCATCTATAGTTCCATTTTAAATACATAGAAAAAATTAAATTTTATTATTTTAACAATAAAATCAATCCGATTAATAATATGTACATGAAAATAATAAACATGGATGGTATCAGACGTTTGAAATAAATATTATTCTGTTCTGGTTGCTTATGTTAAAACCATTTTTATTAAATTTTTTTAGTACAAAAATGTTTCATCTTACTAACCTATTTTAAAATTACACTAAGAATTTGTATTATACCAACAACTAGGTTATTGCACTCGGCTTTGCTCGTTTGGTTATAGGCATATACAATCCAAATATTTATGTATCATCCGCTATAAAAACAAATTAAATGTGGCAAGAGACAGTAAATTGTGATTTAGTGGAGGTCAATTAGAGTTTTAATCACGACAATGGTGTGTTATAATGTGTTAAGTACCGCGGCAATAGACCAGAGAGATGTGAATGTACAGACAGGAATTAATATTAATGAATACAGTTCGATTATTCAATGAAAAAAAAAATATTCCCCCTAATAATATTACGTAACAATTTTAATATAGATTACTTTGATTTAATATTAGTTACTTAAAATATTTATAACGCGTATAGTATATATTTAATAAAATCTCAATACGCATTGATCTATAAAAACAAAAATCATTTGCTATACGTATTAAAGAGCGTCACTCGGGAACGGATTGATTGTTTTGACATGTCAGAACATGATTCTCATACAAGACATTGTTTAGAAAATCTATTTGATTGAAAAAAGAAAATTAAATTAAAATTTGTATTACTTATTGTATATATAGATAAATCCGCAAGGGAACGCCGGGATGAAACGCTAGTTATTATTAATAATAATTTTATTAAAATCAAATCAAATCCCAAACCGTCCCCGCTCTAACAGCGAATGCGGGCTATCTAATTGTTGAGAATTAATTGTTACATCCATTTAAAACCACTGCCATTGTGTTCATACAATTGTCGCCTCATCCACTGATTGGAACTGTAATTCCTCTCATTGAATCGACTTGCACTTAATTGCTTGTATGGGTACGGCTTTACCCAATATTTTTAATATATTATATGTCAAAAACGTTCATTGTGTAAGTAATGGTATATCTATACATATATACATACATATACATACATACATACATATGATTCTGTACATATAAAAAAGTGTATGTTTGTAATTCCAAATTAACAGCTTTTCATTAAATACTTATGAAAGTGTGTATACTATAAGGTACTATTGTGATACAGACATGAAAAAAAAACGAGTTTTTAAATTGTTCTCTGTCTATCTGTCTGTTTGTACCTGCTAACTTCTGAAGCAGCTGGAACGATTTTAAGTTGCGGATAGATGATTTTATGAGTAATTTAGACTACTTTTATTTTATAAAAACATTAAACGCAAACGCAGTCACGGGCACAGATAGTATGAAATAAATTCAAATATCAAGACTCGAATATATTTATTTATTTAAAACAAAACAGTAAACATAAAGCTTAAAAGACTCATTTTATATTTTGGAAATCATATGTCTATAAGGAAACCTCTGCCAGTTAACCAATAAGAGTAGTAAAAAATTACAAAAACATAACATATTTAACCATAAAAAATTAATAGAGAATTAATTAACTAAAAATAAATAGATAAATAATAAATAAAATGTATTTAACAGTGAAAAACATTAAAATTTTTGTGTTTACAAAAAATCATAGATATAATATATTTTTGAATTGTGCTTTTATGGACAGGGTATAGAGTATGGAAATAGGAGTATCCGAATCTTAGTCTTAATTCGCCATATAATTTAATTACATTACAGATTAGAAATTGTTTTTGTGCGTACTTGAAATTTGTGGCAAATAATTGCTTAATATTGTTTAATATTGCATTTATATAACTACATTGATAATGAGCACTGTCTTAGTGCTTCTTTAATTTATAAAAAGATATAATAGTGGAACTATTATAAATATCATCATCGAATTTTATCATTGTGTTCCTTGTTAATGAATCAGACAAGAAGGGTAAGTTAAAACATTGTATCGTTTGCAAATACAACACGATGGCCTGTCATTGGATGACAATAATTTAAAACGCTGATGTAGATATTATATAGTTATTTAAGATGTTAAAAAGTGCACAGGCTTGTATAAACTTTAACGTCCTAATTTGGATAAAGGATAAAGCTTTAAAATGAAGAGATGATTGTAGTCAAGTAGAGGTAATTATAAAGATTGGACTACAAACATAAACATCATAATGTGATTGGATGTATGTTTTTTTCATTTGGTTTAGAGATTTCTATAAAACATATGTTCTAATAGTAAAAAACCTAGACCAAAACGCTTATTAACTCGTGATAAGCGTTAACGCTTCTTTAATTTAAAAATATTTGAAAACCGAAATTAAAGTTACACGGCAATAGTATGAGTGATTTATGAACCAATAAACATACATTTATTTATATAAATATAGAAAGAAAACATGAGAAAAGACTTCAATGACGCACAAAATTTATTCTAAGGTTACAAATAAATTATCCGACGTTGTTATCTAACACCTGATTAAGAAGTAGTTGATAAAGCACTATTCTGTATCAGAAATAGAAAGTACAAATGAATGTGCGTAATCAACATCAAAAGAACAATATTTTACTAACTATTAACATGTTTTAAGGCGAATATCTCGTAAATAAGATTAGAGTCGTACGTCCTCGTTCCGTGTCTCATTTAGCAATCGTTACATTTTTCTAGAGCATTTATCATTTAAATGTTAACGTCGACCTCGGATAGTCCCAGTAGCAGAGAGAGTCATTAATTATTATTAATAATATTTATAAAATAATTTAAGAGGACGTGCCATAAATTAAAATTTTAATAACTTTTATCTTTTTTTCATATTATGTTTCTATTATCTGAAAACTTGCTTCGACGCCTGCGTCACGTCTGAAGTGTGAAATAAAAGCAATTATTTCTAATTAACTCCGTCCGAGATTGAGCTGTTGCCTGAAATAGCTTGTCTGAATTACGCACACTGACGGTTAGTAAAAGTAAATGTTTAACAATCGGTATTTATATGATTGTTTCGAAACTTAACGATGTGTTTTAATGATAATATTTCTTGAAACTTTATTATAGTTACAATAATAAGGATGAAGTGGGATATTCCAATCCAGACAACTCAAACACAGCACAGATGAGAAATACTTAAAATATAAACGCATCCACTGACTACATATTGCTTATTAAATTAACGTAAAAATAAGCAAAAAAGCTCCTTTAATTAAGCAGCTTATCGATAAGTCGTCTCGTACTTTACCCCATTAATTGACGTTTTCAACGCACTTATATATCATTAGTATGCACATCTAATTCGAGCGTCGAACAGCGAATACCGCGTTCACTACTGACTTGAATTAATCGTCCTTAATTAGATTGATATTAATGTCACATTCCATTACCCGTTAGATATAGGAATTCATGACTCATCACACCAACATCAACAATCATAAATGATCCATATTGTACATAATATTTTAAAATATTGGAATCTCCTCTGACATTTATTATAATATATCAATTGGTGATAGACTTACATGACGCTGATATTCCATTATAAAAAGACATTTTTTCAAAATAATATTTTATTATTTACTTACTTCTTATTATTTTGTTTACTTTAAAGGCATATAAATAATTTTTATTATAATAAAAATAATAAATTTTATAGTAATGGCGGTAATAGTAAGTAGTGTCGTGTAAGCCAAGTTTACTTTCATCTTATTTGGTACCAAAATCGTTAGTATAATTTAAATAGTATAATCTGATCATTTTTTTAATATTCCTAAGAGTCTATACATCTTCAAAACAACAATAAAAATTTTAATACACGTTCTTAATCCCTTAATTTAAATAAAATAATAGTGGCATGGAATTATTCAAATTGGTTAATATTTAAACGAATAACAGAACTGTGTATTAATTTAATATTTATGTCACGTAGATTTCGAGAAGAGTCGTAAACATTTTGTAATGAAGACATAATTTACGTGGTTTTTTTTTAAATTCGCTATAAATATAATTTAATTTTAATGGTCATATTTATTTAAATGTGAGTGAGCATTTTATTTATTTTTCTATACAGTATTTAAATAAAATTTATACCTACTTTTGGGTGTATTCTGCAATGGTTGCCATAATGGGTGTTATTTCTCTTAAGGTGTTCATTTTTGTCTCGCAAAACAATTAGTGATGAAAAAACTTATTCAATGTTACATAAATATGTGTTTAATAATTATAATAATATTATTAAATAGTCTTTAACCTCACACATTGACAGCAATATCCAACACATCGTAAACACGAAAAGGCTGGGTCACTTAAAATATTTAACACTCAAGTGACACGTGCGTCTATAAAACTAATTTTTATTTAAAGTTTATAACAAACCTTAAAATTTAGTTGTATATCGAATTACTAATTGACTTTACTCGTCTTTCATTGCTTTATTCTTGAAGACGTTCAAAGAAATAATTCATATAATACTATATAAGAATAATATTTAATAATAATTCTAAACGAGATGTCGCGTGCCTTTTAAATTGATTTGAATAATCTAAATTAAATTTGATAGTCTATAACGAATTAATCACACACTTTTGTAACCTTATTTTTTTTTAACCCAACGATTGAAATATTCGGATATCTCAAAGCTGATTTACATTAATATGTAATTAAACAAATTTGGGTTGGAATGTTTGGGATTCGACACACGTGGTCTGTGTACGAAGTTTTTTTTACATTTTTTGTAGGAAATATAATAAATACTAATATAAACTAATTGATATATAACTATAAGTGCTTTGTCTTTTAGTCTCATTTTTTAACACTAAACCTACCAAGTACCGGTCAAATCGACCGTTCTTAAACTTTTGTAAAACTTACACAGTTTTAAACGTAATAATATCGTTATCAAACTACATGACAATTCTTAGAATATGCATGTAATATTGTCTTCACTCTTTACTTTTAGTTATTTCCATTATTACCTGCGTTATATAATAAAATAATTTTTAATTACCGGTCAATTTGACGACGTGCGTTAGGAACAGGTATACAAGAATGGTCGGTAGGTTTAGTGTTAAATAAGTATTAAATAATGTTAAATAATACTGCTTTAAAAGTTCATCACAACGGAATCATTATAAGTTGCTATCTTTAAAATAGTTGTGATAGCAAACCGTATAATAAATAACGTGTGTCTTTCCATCTAACGTAGTTATTTATCTTTGTAGCTGTATTCCAACAGTGTACGAACTAATTATACGTATCGGTATTGATAAAATAACAATTAAAGCCTCTTTAATGGTACAATGGACTGGAAAGCGACGGACTTGATAAATGATCGCTCTGCCCGGCGTGTGTTTGATTTATAATATCTTTAAAAGAATTGTTTATTCAAACTTAATCGATACGAAAGATCGCTCGGCATCTCGGCCCTAATTGAGAATGCGTCTGATTGTTTTGTTGTTTTAATAAAATATATATTTTTTATTTTATTGTTTTTATTTTTAGGCTAGATTGTGTATAAATATCTGTATAGATTAATAAAGTAACTGTTGTTTCAAATTTCACCTTTTTTTTGATTGCTTGATAGATTTTGAGAGTATTATACATGGAATTTTGGAAAGTTCAAAAGGATTTTTAAAAACATCACGTTGGTTACATGTAATTAAAATTATATAAACACCGTATTGAAGACGTCGGCTATCTCCATAAGTTGTGGGACATTTTTTTTTCTAAATATATAAAATCGTCCTGTAATGTAAAAAAGGGTAGAACCTCAAGTTTACGATGATCGTAAATGCCACATAAAGAAGGATGAAGCTTTTTAATTTCTCGCCTCGAATGATCCCCGATATGCCACTAATTCTTTGTCATTATAAGAATTTTATATCATTTTACTGGTTACATAAATTTTATCCGGTTACCTTTGTTTGTTTAATAAGTTTTCATTGAATTCTATGAGTGTGTGAGTTTAAAATTAGTTACAAGATATGTTAATATAAAATTATATATATTTTTATTAAATATGTTAAAAAGAAAACATCGGAGTTTGATTTCGTGTCATTACTTTTAATGTGTTTGGACAAAGTGACATTTTACGGTTTTATATAGTATATATATGTGTTTCGATTTCAAAGTGCCTATACCGTGTTATCTGAGATATAAAAATACCAATAAAGATAAATGTTAAAATAAACTTTAATTATTGACAAATTGGTTGCATTGGAATGTATATGACATAGTGTGTTTAATGTTTCATTGTATTTGTTAAATATTATGTTGTTTCAAAATATAATATTCATATATGACATAGTGTGTTTAATGTTTCATTGTATTTGTTAGATATTATGTTGTTTCAAAATCTAATATTTAAATCTTATTGAAATATAAAATGACTTTGATATCACAATATCATAGTAACAGAAAATTTTGCTCATAGAGTAGGTACAAAAAAAATTTGCAGTATCTTATAAATCTTTCAAATTCTTTAATTGCGTAACTAAATCAACTAAAAACAAAAATCGCGTAAGATGTTATTTACGGCTTTTTATTTTTTAATTCGGTGTTACAAATCACGGAATCAATAAATTAATGTCAATTAGATACTGCTCTTTGGCAGCGGTGTTCGAAAATAGTGCACATAGGTTATTCAAATGACGAATAATATAACATTCTTTTTATAACAATAATATTTTAATTTATTAATGTTATATATTTATTTACAGAGCAACGACACAAAAAGAAACCACGTCGTGACCCGAGCCCGTACTCATATATTTAGTTTATCTTGTTCAATACACTTAAATACAAATTAATACAACCGAAGGACCGGCTCTTAATGGCGGCTCGGACTGTTTATTTTACACCTCGGATGGGACACGGAGGTTTTATTTTTTTTATTGAGTCCACTCAGAATGTACTAGCACAAACGAGACTTCAATATTATATTTAAGTTTCAATGTTATTTATTGCATTATTTCTCTTTTTTTATTTTATTATATTATAATTTGGAAATGTATTTAGTTTATTGTTATATGTATGTAGGTGAATTGTGTTTTATATTTGTAATATCTATAGAATGTCTAGTCTAATGTCTGCGCTGGATGAGCGTCGTTGCAGCAACTTTGCTTTTAGCGCCTTCTTAGATGAGATGTAACGTACATATTTCTCGGAATTAACTGCTAATAGTTGTTGAATAACTAAACTATTTTCGTCGCCTGTTTATAAATATTTAATATTTAATTACATGGAATGTTCAGAGATAATTTTATTAACGGTTTATTATATGGGCAATTAATTAATGTAAAGTGACTCATCAAGTTGCCGGAGATTGTTATCGGACAAATTTTATCTTAACGAGTTATTTTAATACGGGTTTATCGTTGACGATCTTTGAATTATTATATAAATAAATAAACATTCGCGTTTGGTACTCGTAACTGATCAAACGCTTGCAATTTATCATTTTACACAAGAAAAAAATTAAACCCTATCTCATTTATAATCTTAACCGTCTATATTTAAATATGTTATACACGGGTATCTTCTAGACTGGTACGCATAAAACGATATTGATTGTCGATATAATATTGACTTTAATATTCAAAAAATATTATCAAAGCGCCTCTGCTCGATAAGAATGTCAGGCCACACGCAGCAGGTCATTAGACACCTCCCCGAGGAAAATAAATTAAAGTAAACGAGATATCTCTACCTATAAAGTTATTTCAAATTATCAACCATCTGTTGGTTGTGTTCAGTGACTGTGTTTGAAAACCATTGCCGCTTATTATTGGAACGTTTGGTATCGTTTGCTTCTGATCGCGCAATATACACGTTCAATACGTGATTTTCGAGATTCGTTGTGTAATAAGAAAATCCGGATCAATTAAATGCTATCCGATCCAAGTGCAGTATGAAAGGGAAATCCAAGAAGTAATGACTTCGGTCCCTAGTTTATGACGAAACAGCTCGGTGTCTTGTTATATTCTCATTATTTTTTCTTTATTACTCATTACTTTCTTTTGTCTTTTATGTAAGAAAATCGTTTAAAAGATAAACAACTTTATTAAAATATAATTTAATAAATCATAGGATTATAAGTTTTATTGCATCACTAACTTACCAGTAAAATGGTACAGAAGTATCATATGAGATTAATTTTATCGATGGTTATAAAGTGATTTTATCTACTCATAGAAGGATTAATACTACCAATAAAACATCAATTTTACTGAGCACAGATTCCTGGAATCACAATAGTCATTATTATTCAACCGGACACAGATAACAATTAAAAATATATTCAGTATGCACAGGACGAGTCCTCCATGACAGTTGTTAGTAATAAAAACTGCTGCAACCAACATAACGACGGATTCAAGATGTACTTACAACAAGATTTTTAAAATCCTCGTACCTCGTACTTCGACTTCTTAAAACAACACACATGGTTATAGATTATACGGTAATTTTTTTGAAAGTAAACAAATTTGAGCGCCGATTTGAATTAAAATATAAAACATCAAACCTTGTAACTAAAACATCATCTTCTTGCCCTTATCCCAATTTTGGGGTCGACCCAGTATGTTTTTACCTTCAACATTCTCTTGTTACTCGTCATCTCTGTACACACTCCCTTCTTCTCCATATCGTATTTTATGCAATCCATCAATCTTTTCTTCGTCCGTCGTCTATCTGTGATTTTTCTGTCACGGCTACCTCTAATTCTGTCACTGGCGCTACTGCCCAAGCTTCCCCTAATATATACCTTGTAACTAAATATTTAACTTTATTACTAATATTTGTAAGATATCTGTATACTTTTATATAATCAACACATAGTGTTATCTATAAAAATAAAACATTCTCATTGTATAAAAAAGTAGCAACCAGACGAAAATATTTTTAATATTCACTATACCTTTATTTTTATTGGAAGTTAAAGTACTATATTATTTTATTTTAACGTTTAATCAGAGGTTGGACCTGATATAATAGATCCAGATAGATTTGGAATATAAAAGTCTGAATTAAGATGTTAATATTCTTATAGGACTATAATATTGAATCCTAAAACTATCACATTCGCTTGAAAGGCTTCGAATACCAAATGATAAGGTTAGGTTATCGTTTGACGAGGTTTGTCACGCAACTATAAATCAAGATGAATTACAACAATGATAGATTCTTGACGTTATCCTGAATTCATTTCATTGTACGAAGTCGCGCCGTCGCCTTCTCTTCTGAAAATTGGGTCGACGTTTCATCAATAAAAGATTTGTAGTATATGTTAGTATTCATTTATATCAATTATAATATTATTGGTAAGTAATATAAAAATTCCATTATTGATAATAAAGTGTACGAGCATTTGATAATTATCAAACCATGCAACTAATATTTGGTTTTAGTAACGCTCAATATATGTCGATCTAAGTGATAATCAAACACAAAAGTATTTTAGCAGTTTAGGTTATTTTAATAATAACATGCAAGCAACCAAAGAGACATCAAACCACAAACAGTTGAAACCTAAGACATATAAGATATTTAATTGAATTCACTGAACTAGAAATAATCTAAAGTACAGATATTATTTGTAACCTCTTTATTATATTAAGAGTTTATTTTAGATATTTTACACAAACTAAAATCTATTAGAATTTACTTCTTAGGTAAAAAACAGTGAATCAATTTAAATGATAATTTAAATTTTAACCGGACGTTTCAAATGTTTTGCAGGAATCATATAAACGAAAAGACAAGATGTAAGTCAGTATATTGATGAAATAATAATAGGTTCCTAGTTATCCCCCGTTGTTGTCTATATTAATTTTGTAAAATTCAAAAGACGGTATTCTTACTCATCACCGCTCTTGAGATCTATAAATGATACGTAAATGACACTTACATTGTTAAATACAATAGAATCACAAGAAAAAATCTCTAGCTTTCCCTGGTGTTCTAGTTATCAAGAAACCTGACAATATACTAGGCCACAATGTATAAAACACCTGATAGAACAACCCTTGATAGATTAGAAAATCGTTATGAAAGAAGAGACATTGGTACTAATATTAAGGAATATATTAACTCAGATGGGAAAAATAGACGTATATCATAGTCGGCAGTTTGTGAACAAATAACAGACAAGCCCAAACCATATTTAATAGTTCAAATTCTTTACAAAACATAAATATATTTCTAAAATAATTTGCGATACTATTGTAATCAAAAAACAACAACTTCATGGACTATCTATATTAAATCCCGCGTCTATGAACACAATGAAAGAATACTATTAGTGCGATTTATGTGGATCGTATATGTCCGAAATCTAAGATACCGTTAAGTTTAACACATTATTTACTTGTACTTAAATGACAAAAGACCATCTCAATTTAATAGAAACCTTCAGTAAGATAACTTAATCTCTAATGAGCTTATAGACACATTACAAGTGTTGGTATTACAAGTTTCAAAAAGTGCGTTAGAAAGAATTTTATCTATAAATTATAATTTTTATTATAAAATACACAAAACTGACTAAATAAATAATTAATAAGATAACTTAAACGACACAAATAAATTCAACTTAAAAGCTTAAACATTTTAGCTTCTGTATTTATATAATATAATTTAAAGTTATTTTAATGTAAGACCGAATTTAGATCTTTTATTGCGTGTATAAATTAATGTGATTAGCATATCAAATATGTTTAGGCACTTTGATTCATATTTAAGGTATTATAAATTACCATCTGCCCACACTTGGATGTCATCATTGCGATGTATCTTGTCTAATTTAACGAATATAGGAATTTTTAAAGTTCTGGTGTGGTGTTATAGATTTTATATGTATCCTTGTAATAAGTAGTTGTAATTATTAATACTTAAAATAACCGAAGTTCAGAAATATTCACGCCTAAGTATGCGATATATTAAGGATTATATGAGGTGTAGATACGGCTTTAATAAACACCTAAGTATTTCAAGTTACAATAAAACAATACAGAATAAAAAAATGAGGCTCTGATATATAGATTAGAAAGCTAATAATGCCCTGGTTTGAAACAGGCCTTATTAATTATTCCGAAGTGTCGTTAACCGACTGATTTGAATGGCCCCTTGCTGTAAACAACGGTCTTGATATTCTGAGAACAATACAATTGGGAACTACTAATGAATCAGGATGTGTCGCAATGTCTACCTGTCACCGATCTAATTTAATCGTACGGTAAAACCTAAAGAATTAATTTTAATTTTATTCTCAAAATCTATATATGTATTATTAATTAATAGATCTATGAGGACAATTTAGTTACATCCGGTTCGATGAATATATTAAAACTAATTGTGCTCACGACTTTGTTTGCGAATATGTTTTTTTTAAGTAGTAGTTACTCCTTGAAATATTAGGTATCTGCCAGTGAAAGCCCTGTCAATCCCAACCCTTGTCAGTGTTGATTCAGTTTAACTTTAATTATAATTGTAGATTTCCCAAAACTCTAGTTATACAACTAAATCGTTTAATGCTGGTCACTCTCAAATACTTGAATGGACAGTCTGTTATAGTCACTATTATATCGATTTAAGATTAATTAAAGTACTTGTCAGATTATTGCTACCGGTGACACTCGACCACGACATTAGATTTACTGTCTCAAATGCTACTACTAGATTTATCTCGTGATACAATCAATATAGTTCAAGATCTAATGCCAAGTTTTGACACGTTTTTTTAATCTAAATGTAGGTGACTAATATTATAATCCATATGACACTTCTATTTAAATATATACTTGCAAATATTTGTAATATTACCTCACCTCAATAAACGTACGTGTTTTACCGCTAACAAACAAACATTAATATGTGAAGCTCACCTCTGCCAATGTGCCAGCGACGCTGCCCCCACAAAGATGGCTATTGTCTTTCAAAAACGTGACTCCAAATGTTAATTGGACGATTAAAAGCTGAATGCGGGTCATTTCGACCATTACCAGTGGTACCCTTTTGAATATGTATAATAAAATTATTAGATAAAGTGACTTCTCAATTTGTGTTAGGTTTCTAATGAGGTTATGTGCTTTCTTGTCACAAATTGTGATCGCGGTATGAATGCGCAAGCGCATAGCCGGATGCGCGAAATGGTATTTGTTGTATGGCTAACTGTTAGGGTCGGATGCAGAATATTATATTAATGCTTTACTGTGGGACCTTAGTTGATATCTTATATGGTGTTGTATTAAAGTGATTGCGATGACTACATAATTTATAGCTCCGTGATTGTATTTTTATTGGTCATTAATATGTTAATAGTAAATGGAAATGATAGTTCTATAGTGTGTATTGGGGATCGCCATAGAGTTTATTATTCCATATGAAATAAATAAATTATTTAATTTCAAATAATTTTAATAAAAACTCATTAAAATTTAAATTATATTTATTTCTATAATCGTTTTTAGAAATAAAAATAGTTTTAGGTATATTTTTGGGTTATTCTCATTATTATTTTGGAGACTTTTTTTTTTAAGTCAAACAGATTGTTTGCAATTTCTAATTTACATCAGCAAATGTCATGAGTCAATTGTAGTACTGAACACGTATCGTGTATGAGTCACTGTTAATGTTATTCTGAAAACAAGTAACATTACTTAGTTTAACTTTGACAAAGCTCGCAATAGCAACTCCAATTTTGGATTGAGAGACTCCTGGAGTTATGAGTGGTGGCTTTTCTTGATACAGATAATGAATTCTATAATTAAATTGAAGAAAAATGCAACTTTTAAGTTATTAAGGTCTTATGTATATAGAGATTGTAACCGATTTCATAGTTAACTATGAATCGTAATCGCTAATCGGTGCGATATTAATCATGTTGTTCATATCAATTAATAGAATAGTTATTTTATAAGCCTTAAAAGGTCATTGACCTATATCGACGCTAGTTTGATATGTTAGCCTACGCCATTTGCAAGTTTCTCGCTTCATTATCTTTTCTTTCTTTAGAGATGTTGGTGTGGTGCCAAGTCAATAATATTTATGTTGAATAAATTTACCGGACGGAGGCTTAACCTATAAATATAGTACAATATAACCTCAGGTTACAATTTAAAATAAACTATAATAACTTTTTAACGTGCTAAATTTGTATTTTATATAAAAATAATTTAACTTTTCTGAGTTCAAGAAATAAGTTATCATGCGATGAGTGTCACACGGAATGATAATCAAAAGGCAGTTTATTTAACAACTCTGACATACAAAATAATATGTTATGCATTTAAAAACTAAAAGGGTCAACTTTTTTTTTTTTTTTTTCTCAATGCGCTTCATGTATTTATTTTATTGCAGCCATAAAACGAGATCAATTCGAAATTCGCAATACGCAGGTGGTTTAAGAAAACTTTGTTCTCATTATCCATATATAACTTGAGTTCAATGACCTTTATTAGATTGTAATCAAATTATAACATTGTTACAATATAGGAATGAGTAATGCAAAATAATGTTTCCATGTATTCTTGGTTACATTTCAAATAAAATAATAAACGCGAACAGAATTTACAATTAGACATTCATCGAATGTGAATTTAGCAAATGTCGAGAAAAACAATGACCTTAGTGTATAAAATATTTTATTGTATATAATGAGTTCGTCGGGCCATCTGTCAATCGTGGGCCTTTGGACGCGGCATATTTTATAATTACACATACATCAGGCAGCATACATCGAATATCAACTCTCATTGGTCTGTCTGCGCGAATGGCCTGCGAACAATGCGTATCGCATTTAAAATGCGCAGGAGACGGTCAAATAACGCTACGATCAAGATTTCTCGGTCGCGATCTAGAAACAGGTGCTTGGACACTTCTCGTTATACGTGCTTTATTACAGGAAAGTTATATTTAGATGTAAGAAGAATTGCATATTATTAAACATATATTATATTTAATTATAATTTATATATAGTTATAATTCAAGGCACGGTTATATAGGAGTTAAACATGTGGTTAGCGGTACTACGAAGGTTGTACGGTGCCAAATATGCGCTTCGTAACTATTTACAATCCTTAAATGGTTTATAAAGCAGCACCGAGCGAAGCAAAAAGTATACAGTTATCTTTCTCTAATTCTAAATCCACCGTATATGGTTATCTAAATCGTTTCATATGTGATGAGCGAACATAAAAATAATAAGCTTAGGTATGTACCTACTCGTTATACGTACGTGTTATTTTTTTTTATATAATTTGTAAATGAATTAATGCTGTATTTGATTTGATGAAGTTCTATAAAGAGTATCCGATTTTGTTTTCTCTTTTGGAATGTTACAAGAAGTAAGTTCTTATAACGTTTTATTAGCATAATAATATTTGAAAATTGTATTTACTTTAGATACAACACACGTATAGACGTTTTAGTTTATTTAAACTCTGCATCATTTATCTATGTATATAATCACTTACATAATTTGTCTCTGGCTCGATTATGACAAGTTTTCAAAATTCGCTTGTTAATAACAACGGGGAGCCGCTGCCTTTTGGTATGAAGCGGTACTTTTATTCTGTCTAAGATATCTATCTTAAACGTGAGTGTCGTTCATAAGTACACCGCATATATCTATGAATGTCTTTATTACTTTGTTTTAGTCATTTGTAAGATTTTCTCATAATGATTGTCTCCAAAACGAGTGTGTGCCGTCAAAGCTTTTGTCTAATCGCTGTGTTTGTTCACGTTCTCCACTCGCTACACATCCTGCTTATGTCAAACATTAAAACATGAATATCTCCGGATCTTATAATTTTTACTGTGTTGAAAACAAGTATTTTACTCGCTTCTTTCTATGAATGCAAAGACCAAAAGATTCGTACATAATCTTAAATCTTAAGTAATTCTGTTTAATTTTTGAAATATATAGAAGAAATGAGCACCGGTATTTTATTATAATTTAATCTTGAAAATAAACATAATTAATAGTTTTATTTATTGAAGATCGTGTAATTGTAAGAGGAGAAGTGTACCAAATTTTTTAAATGTTTAATTGATTACCTAATAAATAAATTTTCAAAAGTTTAGGTCCTGCACCTACATCGGTCGCGGGTATAAGTCAAAAAAAACAGTTTATTGCATCGTTATTAAATGTTTATGAGCCGTTGATATTATTTATTTGTTATTATATCGTTTTGATCATAAAATACTTATTGAATTAGTGATTTTTTATTTGCAATATTGCATCAGATAAGATCCAAGAAAGTTTTTATAATAGCAAATCAATAAAAGCCGGACCTAGGTTGACAATTACTGTAATATGATTGAGTGGCAAACGATTACAAGTTATGCTGTTGCACCTTTACAACTTTGTATTATAGTTGTAAAGGCATTGATTGCTACGTTTTATATCTTCTTGCCACCGTAACCATACTACTTCACTTGCGATGGTGGTAGTAACCCCATCATGCCAACACTTCGTTTACGGAAGTTGAATATATTAAAAATGTTAATAAAAAACTTTAATTCTGATAATAATAAATGTCGAGAAAACTGCTGTCAACGCTTGTCTCACTCGAGCTACCTTTTCCAAGAGTCTGAAGGGTTTATAGTAGCATATACTAGATAATAGATAATATGTGTAGAGAAATTGTGCAAAGAGAGTACAAGGCCATCCTCACGCTCAAGTAACATACTAAAACACAACCTTAAACCCTTAAAAACTATAAATATACGCTAAAAACCATGTTAGTAAATAATAAATAATAAATTTACTTTGATAAACGTGTTGAAAGATAGAACTATCCATTTTTAGCGTGATTTGCAGCTAAATAATAATTAGAACTAAAAATGTTATTTACAAGTAAAAAACAGACACGAACTTAACTGACTTGGCTTGGTCGATCTAATAATATAATACATCAGGCTTAAAACAGATTTAATTAAATAAAAAACATTAATAATAATAATTTTTGGATCATACATGGATCATACATGGATCATACATGGATTCCACAATAGATATGCAAAAAAATATAAAATACGTTTTATAACACAATGGTGAGTAAATAATAAAAATAGGATTGTAAAAAATAAAATATATAATTACTTGCTATTGATAAATTATTATTGAATAGAAACAGCAACTGGGGATTTACTTTTAAAGTTATTGATAGATATATTCTTTATAATATTAATTTGTTTTTTTTCCGGTATATGATTATATATTTCAACGAAAAAACCGCAATACTTAATGCCTTGTGAAGTGAGAACATTTTAGAACTTAGAACGTGTTTAGTTATTCTAGCCTTTTTTCCATATCAATCATGTCATGACTATGGCTCAATATTAGGTAATTAAAAAATATATATATAAATAACTTAAGTATCCTAAGGTTTGCAACTAGAGCAGCTAGTTTAACGTTTCTTAAGTGCAATACCCAAACTAAATATATCAGGTTAGCGTTATTCAATAACGAAGAAAGCTTAAAGATTTAAATAAGGAATAAATTTTCAAGAAAGTTGTGGAATATTGCCAAAATCGGTAGGTAAGATGTGAATAATTAAATACATCCTTATACGGTTTGAGACAAGTGTTTTATCACATTCGTTAAGGGATATCAATAATTCATAGCGCGATGATGTTATGCGCTTCGCCAACCGTTACTTGGAAGGCTTACTCCATTCATTAGTAGTTTCACCGCGGTCCGCTTTGGCAAAACCGCTGGGCTACATTGCGGGATGGCATAAAGTAAATGGAATCGATATTATACATACTGTTAAATAGATTAATATGTAAACAATTTGCATTTTTGAACACAATAGCATTATAATGTACAAATTTTGTAAATATAACCTGCAAAGAAGACCGGGTTATCCAAAACATATGACTCACTTTTGTCTAAGGATTAGGATTACTTTTTGGTCAAATATTTTTTCAACACAACCTAATAATCAAGCACTTGCCACATCACTGAGTTAAACATCGCTGGTAACATTTGTAACCCGTTCAAATAGAGTTCGTGTATTGAAGATTTAATAACATTTCGATCCAGCTACTTCGCGATATAGCGATGTGGGTGTCCGATATACGTATGCTAATATTATAATATATTGCAGGCGTTAGCGGTCTCGCTGTGCCGTACGTGCAAACATAATTAACAATGGATGACGTGTGGCAATTCAGAATAGATATTTTACAAATTGGATATAAATATTGTTTAAAAGAAAGCCAGTCTTAAACTTTATTATAAAGGTTACATGTTGAAGTTCTATTAAAATAATTAACTTAACCCCGAATACAAATGTCTAATCGCAGTGGTTTAAATAAATCATAAACCTACAATTCGTCGGGAGTTCCTTTGTTCGTATGAAAATGCATTTTCCGCACATTGTTCACGTAATATTTAAGTTAATTATAGGATTACGGCGGGTTGCATTTAAAGTGGTATTTTGGTAATATAATAGTCAGATGGCACGCCCGATAACTTCTAACCCGATACTCGGAAAGCTTCACTCATTACGCATTCGGGACGCACATTCGTTCGTGAACTGAGGGATATAATAATTATGGACTGAACTTATTAACGGGTGGTGTTTTTATATTACAAAAATTGGAAATTTTTACTCATATATTATGAATGGTATGAATCAAAATCGTTTTTAAAAAATATCACATGTACTTCTAAGATAGGGAAAATAGTTATTGCTAAAATTTTCCTCAAAAATGTTTTAGGGGTTTTACCGGAACACCGTACGTGTTTGTTTAATTATTTCGTGTGCGGAATACTAGATTCTAAATGATTAGATTTGTACATTTTAAATAGAGTACAACACACACACAGTTTTGAAAATCGAATTAAAAATATGTCTAGAAATATGTAACAGTAACTCAAAATCTTATGAACCGTAACACTCATTAATTGATTAGTTGGACTTTCATATTACAGATATAATTTGAGAACGAATTTAAAAAAACTCGGGAACAATAATAGTCACAGTAATTATTTTTTATGAATATTTGTCAAGTATAAATTTACTATTTATTTGCTAATATTTCAGGACTAATACAAGCGCCATGATCGTCGAGTTTACTCCAGAAAACTGTTTATCTTAATAATAGTATTCATACGATAAATAGACATTTTTATCACGTTTAACTGAATTTAATACGAGGAAAATAAATGCTATTCAAATCATCAGGTCAAATCTTTGCGGGATACTTGTAAAGCTTGTTTTCACATCCTTAAGCTTAAAGTCATACAGCGCTTTAAGCAGCTGAAAATATAACAGTCGTATGAACAGAGTTAGTAAAACCACACAACATTTCCACAAAAGTGTTGGAAAACTTTTAACATTCATTTATTAAAAGTTTTTTGTTAGTTACAGAATTTGTTATAAACAAATTCAGTATATATAATATTTGTCATATTAAAATTTGTTTTCTACAGAGATTTTCTGTAAACCTCTTTATCTAGAGGCTCTACATAAATAATAATTGTCTATAATTCCTTTGCAATCATTCTTATTTGTAGCAACGGTGCCGGGTAATACATGCATGTACTTATGCCAGGGTGAAGGGCAATAGTAACAGATTTCCTCTCAAATCACAAATGGGATGGTAAGATATTTCTAATTTGTAGTTTTCAAACTAAATTTTAACTCGATTTTATGATCTATAAAACTACTATCATTTGAAATTGAGTATTTTTATTTAAAACCATAAGTTAATAAAACGGATAGCTTTAACATATAACAAATTGCTTTCCCCAATATTGATATTCCAGTGAGGTTTTTAAGTTTTTTCGTGCTATTAAAAATGGTGAATCACTTCAACGGCATTTATTTGGCAATAAAAAAATACAGTACATTATGTGTGACTGAATTAGTTAAGTAGTTAACTGAATTAATGTGGTGTATATATATATATATATATGATGGGATGAAAGACACGTGACCAAAAGAGTGCTAGGTACGGTAGTGGAGGGATGGACAGGTAGAGGACGGCCGAAGAAAAGATGGATGGATTGCGTGAAAGACGATATGGAGAAGAAGGGAGTGTGCACAGAGATGACGAGTAACAGAAGAGTATGGAAGGAAAAAACATACTGTGCCGACCCCAAAATGGGATAAGGGCAGGAAGATGATATATGATATATATATATATATATATATATATATATATATATATATATATATATATATATATATATATATAATAATACTAAAATGTACATATTACACCATTTTTGTAGTGTTACAATAAATTTAAACATTTTGTCTGGAGGAAACAAATCTATAAATAAGCTACCAAATGTTATTTCAAATAAGGTGTAAAATATATTTAAATTGGTACATTCATAATTGTAAATGATCTAAACTGACCACACCTATTCATTAAAAAAACACAGTAATTACAATAAAAATGTAATGAGACGAGTGGGCCGGGTCGTTTAAAAAGCAGTAAACAAAATTATTCGACCCACGCCAACAATTAGTTCGGCTAGAATTAAATCGGACGTTCCCTCGAAACTTTGAATTAAAACCTTGCACGCCAAGTAAATGTGAATAATTACGTATTTAATAACGCTTTTGTTCTCTAAGAGACGACGAGAAAATTCAAGTAATTCAATTGTTTAGAGGCGTTTAATTCGAGCGTAGCGGCGTGCTGGTTGCTTTCTAGACTCGTATCTACTATTGATACTTAGAATCACTGTCCTGTTTACAAAAACTTTCATAAGAAAATTAATAGTTTTTTTTATGTAAGAGGAGGGCAAATGAGTTTGCGGGTCAAAGTTACGTGATCACCGCCGCCCATGAACTCTTCCAACATCCGAGGATTCACAAGAGCTCTGCCGGCCTTGGCGGTAGGAGTAACCGCCTTTTTTGAAGGTACCTATGTCGTACCGACCTGGAAATACTGCCGAAGAGAGTTTGTTCCACATTTGAGTGGTAAGTTGAAGAAAGGTCTTTAAGTATCGACACGCATCCATCCAGGTGGTACGGATGTTATTGGAGGCGAAGACGCGCTGTGCGGTGAGGAAATTCGGCGGTAGTCATCAGATCGAATAGCTCATCGGAACACTCCCCGTGGTAAATGCGGTAGAAGGCGCAAGTAATCTCAAACAAGTTAAAAATTATCAATAATCAGATAATGCAACAGTATCATTTTTATAGAATTGAATTCCAATTAGTGTATTTGAAATCATAGAATTGTAAAACTAAATTTGACTGTAAAAACGGAATATCGATGATCGAGAAAGCATCGCCTAACCTATAACCGTAACCATCTTTGAATTAAACATTAAGAATGATTTAAAAAGTCCACTAAATGCAAAATTCTAAGATAAAGAATCTGCAATGCCATATAAAAATAATATAAAGAGTCATTAATACGTTTTGGGGATTGAGATTTAAAAACTTCTTGAGATAAATCAAATTTATTACTAAAGGGGGGCTATAGTTAATCTTGGCCAGGAAATTAAACGCGGCATTACCATAATTGATACGGTTTGAGTGAATCGGCGCAGAAAACTGATCGCCTTTATAACACCTTTGAGACAGAATTTACTGAAAGTCTTAGAGTAATGATCGTTAGGTAGATTTAGCTTCACAATTTTATATTAATATTCTATAATACTAAGAACAATTTAATACTAATTGCTATAAAGCATTTGTTATTTTGACCGTGAACTATGCAATTATTAAAGATAAAATTTCATCCATTAAAAAATCATTACCAATGATTAATAACGAGCAAACATAGATTTATATCGACACGCGTCAGCAATAAAAATACTTAACCCTACCTATTCTTTGTAAAGCCTTGTTCGAATTAATCAAATCATCCTACAGATTCCTATCTTAGAAGTGTATCTTAAAATTAGAGCAGGAGGGAACGTCAATTGTTTTCTCTCGCCCACGAATAAATGCCCATCTCGTTGTTATTTTTTTTTATATAGAATATTCTATGGAATAGATATAACGGATTGTAATCATCTCATTGTGTGAGCAGAGATGTTTTTGTCCGACGCGACGCTAGCGGAAAGTATTGCATAGTGTTATTAAAATATTTCTTTTAATAGTAAAAAATAAGGTTAGAAATTTTAGATTACTATATATTTTAATTATATTGTGCTTAAAGAATTAAAAAAGTAACTTTTTTAAAATAAAATTTGTATTAAGATGTATACATAAAAAAAACATTATTTCAATTCACAACATTTATATTAAATTAAAAATATTGAGCAAAAAAAACATTTAAAAAACTTTCTCCCTACCTTCCAGCATCCGATAAAACAACATGTGTTTCTTCACCTAACGAATCTCCAGCATAATGAGTAAGGTAAAGTGGAGTTGTATTTACATAATGTCAACTAAGTAGGTGTAAGTCACTGAACACACTGAAGGTACACTCGAACATCATTAATCGAAGACTGGAATGCCTTTGTGTTATTGTGTGTTTTTTAACCGGTTTCATTTTGATGCGACTGTGATTTGTGTGTTTTTAAATTACCTATTTTCAATTAAGGTATTTTTTTAATTTAAAACGACATTCCCTGTGGATTTTTGTATTTATTAAATACAATTTTGTAATTCTATTTCACAATATATCCAATAATATCATAACTAATCATATCCAATCGTAATAATGACAATTAATTTGTGCTTTTCGTTTCATAAATCACTTTATATAATCATTAATTTTAACAGATTAATTAAGAGGCCAATTAAAGATGGCGTTAAAAACTATTGATTAATTTTAGTATCTGAGGTTTGTGTTTAGTAATAAATTATGTTAGTTTGATAGTAATCAGGTACATCTCGTCCGTCGGTGTTGGATTACTGTTATTTATTGTTAAGCATCTTATTGACTGGACATATTAGGTTGCTATGGAGAGAAGACTTTGAATTTTGGTTATTTTTTTTAAATTTAATTATCTTAAATGAAAACTTATTTATATAATACAATTGTTACGTAATTGGAAAGCTTGTTTCATAATCTGGGTAGGTAATATATATTTTTTTAAAACATAAATTTTAACCACTTAAATTTCAAAGTAAAGAAAAAATTTTATCAATAAATCCCTATTATTTATATTTGTGTTTTATGTTATAAAAATATAAATTAAATTATATAAATATTATTATTATTATTATTTATTTCCTATCTACATATATTATATATGTACTAGGATCCGCCAACTGTGCGTGGCGGGTGTTTAGCTGAGCCCCTCTCCTTTCTTTTTTTTTAAATAATTTTTGAATAGCTAAACATTTTTTCAATCTGTTTTCGCTATAACATCCGCTTTCGGCTCAAACATACATGAGAAAATTTTAGCTAATTATTTCATCACATTCTGGAGACAACTAAACACAACAAAAGGTCTCCCAAACGGTTAAAAGCTTCGCTTACACTCAGCTCAATAATTATGAACTGTCAATATCATAATAAATGTCATATCAAAAAACAGTTATTCCGTGATCATTAATATACATACAATAATTAAAACCAAATTCATGTTATCATTCAATAAATTCGTGTTTGAATAACAATATCTATAAATAACTGATGGATTCCAATCGTTATAACTGGTTATGTATTGTTATACCGGTGTTATACCGGACATAACTTTGTTTACATACCAAATATGGTAATTAAAAAATATTTATGGTTTTTACATTACGAAGTTAAGAAATATCTTAACTTGGTAATTTTATTGAGTTATTTATATGATATCTTATTTACATTTAAAATAGTTTCCTTTCCCTTATTGTCTTATCAAATAAAAGTTCTATGTTTTTTATAGAAGTTAGTCACCATGAAAGCTATAATCGACACTTTGTGCTATAGGCTTAGGAAGAGTTTGCAGAAAATTACTGGTATTGGTTATTCTATCAGCCAGCAAGCGCTTCATAACAAATATTTGGAGTATCATGCTCCAAATATTCGGCAATACTGTTAAATGGCACACAAACATTCCCAGACATTAAAGGGTAACTTGAACGTTTAGTGAACGCTTTATGAAGAAGTATACACAGTGCCACATATAAGAGTTACTTATTTTTTAGTCTATTAATAAGTAATTTGTCTTTGGGTTTATTCCTCATATTAATAATAATAATATTACCTAATTATATTTCTCAATAAAAGTTAACTGAACGTTTGTATCAATGAGGAAGAAAAAAATGCTATAATTGTAACCTTGAGCTGGACCTGAGAGAGTATCTTGTGGGTCCTCCATGTCAGTCGGATTTTTAATCGATTTCCATTCCCCTCAACCCTCTGAATTCTATTAAGCAAGTATGAAATCAAAAGCTTCATGATAGTTTTTAATACCAGTATTACTATCAATGTTGTATACTGAACATAATCGAATGCCTTATGTAGATCAAAGAATACTCGTAGGGTATCCTATAATTCCACTCAAAAATCAAATATGGGTTTTGTGAGAAAGACAGACAGACACTGCGATACAGCAGTCGATATACCACCGATGCAGCCCATTTACCACCGATTTACAAAGTTATTAATAAGTGAAAATAAGTACAAATGCAGTGTCTAGACAGTTCTCCATGGACCTTTCCCTTTGAATCATGCAACTAAAGTCTGACTTTTCATAAGTACAATGTTTGCCTAATTGAAATCAAAAACCTTGACTTCGGAATGAAGTCTTAAACTAATATATAGGATCCGTTTATAATGCCATCGTTACCGATAAGGCACGTTCGCATCTGCCGTATTTGCATAGCCATTGATTGGGATGCGAGATTAATCCCCACAATATTTTTTTGTCTCGATCATCATTTATACGCAATCAGGCGTTTTGAAGAAAAAAATAATCATTATAATACTTCAGCCCTTAAGCAATTTTTTCAGATAAACAAAGGGGTGCTTGTTTGTTATTAGGTTAGGGGCGATAATGTTATGCAATTACTTTTTTTACCTAAAAAAAGCTAAAAATCATTATTCAAATCCGCCAGCTGAACAAACAGGAATACTGATTAGACATTATTATTATTAATGGCTTAAATCATGGTGGTATTATACTTACGTCACAACATTAAACGCCATTACAATAACTTAATAGCTCATTTTATGCGCGTTTACCTTAATATCTATTTAATACTTATCAGGCTTATAGTGATATAACATACAGTTAAACAAAGGACAACTATCATTAACGTAATGGGATATTATCATACAAAAATCAATCATTAAATAAAAAAACATTATATAACAATAGGTATCAAAATCCAAAATCAAAATGTATATTTGTAATCGTTATTTAAAATAGTACCAACGTATCAATTAACATCACATCCCCCAAGAACAGATGAGAGAAATTCATAAACTGACTTATCACTTCATCTCGCAACAGTAACAACCCTTTGGGAGGGCATCATTAGCCGGAATAAGACCATTAGCAGTCCTTTCTCTTAGATGCCATGAAAGGGTTAAATCGGCCCTTCTGGCACAATGCCTTTATTCTATTACAGTCGCTTACACGCGCGATGTAATAAATATGAATGTCGTACAACGTGGATTATTCCTTTGCCTGGGGTCAAAATATTTAAATATGCGACGCAATAATTTGTGAAGGGTTAATTGATGGGTCTTTATAAACTTGTGTGGTTCCGTAGATATACATTTTTATTTCACTCTCAACATTGAAAGATTACAACTAACTGTACTCACAAAATCGACTGACAACAACAAAATAAGAATAACGTTATATAAATTTTCAGTTTAAAAGCACTAAATACATAAAAGAAATAAAAAAACAAACAAATACCATTTGATATAGTTACAACGTAACTTTGATATCTCACTTAATACAAGAACCATATTGTTCACAGACCAATAATATTACGAGTTCTGAATCTGGTAACAATTCTAAAGCACTCTCAGCGTCCGCCATCCAACTGGCTCGTATAATTATTAAGAGAATCAACGTCAGTGCAATGGCTAATTACAAAGAGGGGCTTTGATAGTCAAAAGAGTAAAAAAAAACTATTATTAACGTTACAGTGGTCGAGTGGCCCGGTGTATAGCACATCTGTTCACCCTTGCAGATTAGAGTGATAATTATTCGTTGTAATTACAGGATTTAAAACCGTGTTCATTGTTTGCTGGGATAAGTTTTTATTAATCTGTATTGACATCTGTTAGGACTTTGATTTGATCATCTAATATAACTCGAAACCCTATATTTAATATAGGAAATAAGTTACAGTGTTTTTATTTTTAATATTAAATTGTTTATATAGTTTTTATTTTTATTACATTGTACTATTTCAAAATTAAACTAATGGTTACAATCTTGCTGAAATTTAAAACGCTTAAAAAGATTTAACAAATAAATAAACAATGTATTAAAAATATTTATACCCTATATTCCCTGTACCATATTGAAAGCCACGTGCCAAAGGGTTGCTTTTGTTTCTTCCCTTTAAAAAAAAAACTTGATGGCGGTATCACTTTCAATTCGTAATTACTGTGATTCTACTAATTGTTGAATCGAGGACCTCTTAGCTTTTGTTTTGCCTTTGAGCGATTATGCATGGTGTATTGAAGTTAAAGTGTACTTACTTTTGTCGCAGCTTCACGTTGGGAAAAAATATTTTGGCCTTTTATTTATTTAGCATTGTTACATATTTTAAAGTTTAAATGTTATATACGTTATAAAAATCAACAAAGTTATGCGCATATAAACAGTTATATAGTCGACAATTTTTTATATATTTTCCATCTATAAAATCTCATACTCGTAATGGACTTGAAACGTAAAATCCAATGAATGCATTATTCGGAACCAGCGTAGACCCTGTTTAATTACACATTCATATGCAAATTTCGTAAAATGGTGCAAAGATTCGTTCATACATTTTACCAGCAAATATGCGTTCATGCGTGCTTCGGTACACCCTAGCAAAAAAGTTAATAACACTGTAGAATAATAAACTTTATTTATAACTGGATAGGGGTTGTAAATATTCGAGAGAGCTGTGCGGTTGACTGTACACGTCGGTACTATAATTATCAGTAATATGAATGGAACTTTTTAACAGAAATTACCAGCTTTTAAACGATGGAAAATGTTGCAGACTTAAATTTATTTTAGAACTTAAACATTTTTATAATAGCTTAATGTGAAATGTGAAAGTGAATTAAAAGTTCTTGGTAATGTCCATTCATTCCGTGATTAAATATTATAAATAAGTTCTTTATTTAACATAGAAGTATTTTATACATATATCAACTCGTTCTAATCCAATAGTCCAAATGGTATTTTTAAAGAGATACTATTCATATTTCATAATCAAACACGATATCAACACCACAATTTTACGATTATTTCTTTAAAAACATGTTATTATTTATAGATGGCGCTACATACCGTAATCCATCGGTGTTTTTGTGTTTGCACGCGATCAGATACAAAGATTCAAACGCTGTGCTTTGAGCACTAAAATAAATCACCCGTATACCTGATCGGGTCCTAAACAAGCCCCGTTCGTTAGGGGCTTAATTAAAAAACAAAATCAATTTTATTAATTGGAAGTGTTAAAACGGCCGGAAGAGGCGCTCGAGGGCCGTATCTCCCTCGTATCTCTTATTTAATCCGACAGAGAATGTGTTATTTTTACTTTTCTTAGTGTATAACGAATAAATTTTATCGCTCGGGACTAATTTGGTTACAAATTTATTTGGCTGTGGGGTCGTTAACAAGGGAGTACATACTCACGGCTATCTCGAATGCACTCTTTATGCCCGGAGAGACCGTTATAACAATATATCGATACTTGAAACTTGATAAAATGAAGACGACACTTCACTTAGGATTAAATAATAATACCTTGTTCCTTTTAATAATTCTCTTTTGAGTTTTTAGGGGCATGTCCGTGATACATAAAATTTTTATTGTTACGAGTATATTTCGATCGCCTTTAAGCTAAGTATGAACCTCATCGATACCTGATTGTTTATATTGAGTGTACTTTTAATAACTATGTCACGGTTCTCATATTTGGTATAAAAATAAAGTATTTTTGGATAATATCATAAAATAAGAAGATATAAAATGTGACAAGTTTTGTGAAAGCGATATATATATATATATATAATATATATATATTTATAAAGTAAATTATGATATTAAATTGAATTTATTATATAGTAATAAAAAATAAGTTTATATATATAGTCTGAGTAGTTAAATAATATAAAAAATGTTGTTTCAGACACTATCTAAGCTTGTCTACAAATTTACAAAAAGGTGGTTAATGGTTTTCAAAAAAAGCCTATAAACTATATATATTCAAATAAAAAGTAAGTCTATCAATACTGAGATGGTGGTACAAAATAAATAGATCATTCCATTAAGAGTGGGTCGATGGTGAACAAGGCGATCGCACATTGTAATTCTTGCCCGAAGTGTAACATTGTACAGGGACGGATTGAATATATTTAAATAAATAATCTGATCTAATTAAAATGTTTTTATTCACGTATTCTTTTCAGCTCCAGTTGTTATGGAAACTTCAAACTTGCAAATAACAGATATTCGCAAATTAAATTTAATTTTATTGTCTGATTAAAAAAATATCTAAACAAGTTAGGTAAAAATTATTTCAGATATCAACTCTCTTTGACGATTTTTAATTATTTATATACGAAAATATATTAACTCTTTTTGAACTCTATATTAATAATACAAAAAATATGAACACATGAAGTGATATTATTACTTAGCTATAAGCTATTTATAATATAAAGTTAATAAAAACACATAAAGATCAGCATTAAACATATGATAAATCTATTATATAGTATATCTTCTGATTTAATTTATATTAAAATAATATGAACAATCCGTATCTGTTAAGTGCGAAGTGCAAAATACTGTGACTGGACGTACTCGTAGATATGCGCAGGAGCAGCCACGTGGGCCGTACAATGGTAAGCCTATCAATATCTATTTTTGTAAACCATCCCATAAACTTTACAATATCATCAGTAACAAATAAAATCTTATTAAATGTAAAGGCAAAGTCGAGTTATGTAGTAGTGTTACAAGTCATCGTAACTTCGTAAGTGTTAATATTGTTATTTGATGGTATGTGTCATATTGATGTGTTATCTAAGATTTAATTTCACCCGTCCTCCGCCACCCACGGAGCGAGGTTCAGATTAAATTAAATCTTTTAATATCATTGTTAATGAAGTCTCAAGAGTGAAGCATGTTATTTTAAATCTTCAAAATCAAGTTGTTGTTATGTTTGGATTAAGAAATAATAATTCAGCTTGGATAGACATTATTTATAGACAGATTTTTATATTATATTCTGAATATAAAATGTAATGAATTCATTGTAAATTAAGTTATACCTATAAATAATACTTACAGATAAATACAAAATGCATATAATGAACAATAAAAAAAAATTACTCAATAAAATAAAAAATACTTAAAACCAATTCAAAAATTTCACTTGCATAACCATAATTTTAAATCTGAACTAAATTTCCAAATACCAAAAGAATAATTTAACTAATTGATAAGGTATCGTAAATAAAGAATCCGTGTTTAAAACGTGTGCCACTTCGAGGTCTGACCCCGGGTCGAATCGCCCGATCATAATTACCAGTGAAATAACCTGATTGTGATCACACGCACACGCTTGTATTTGTTAGTGCTTCCCAACATTATATATTTCAAGTGATCAACAAATTTCTCTTATTAAAGATAAAAAATATTCAAAATATGCTAAGTCTATAAATATGCTAGCAGTAGTTAGTAATATTTGTTTAGATTTTAAAAATAAGCCTAGTAGTTAGCTACCACCGCCGCCGTCAAAGACACTTATATATACTATAGAATATTAAATACACCAAGGCGAAAGGTACAGGTAAATCAAGGTAAATCGATGGGACCATTTTCCAGACATCGCGGGTTTGAGTCCTGTGTTATCATTCAATAATTATTTACATTTTAAATAAGATACATTTCAGATATGAGAGAGATATGGCAATTTGTAGACTAACCAGCCATATACTACAATTTATATTTTTTATTATATTTATTATAGTCTCTCCATGTTTCACGACTAGGCCTGTGTTTTTTCTTATTTCAGATAAAGTACAGCTCTGCAATTGTGTTTAGTAGCCCTGTTTTTTGACAGAGTCCCAACTTACAATTGATAATTATTTTAGGAAAATTGTCCTTGTATGGGTTTGATTCTAACAGAGATAATATTCGAGTTTGGTAGTTGAAGGATATCTAATTTAATAATAATAATTATCAAACATATTTATAACTGATATTGTATTTTAAAACAATAATTAAACTTTGGGAAGCACACACGCATCAATGTATGCCAAAGTCCAGACAAAACAACTAGTAAGGCACCCTACGTCTTACACCATTTTGTCTATCCTGTTAAATAGCCGACCTGTCGATACATCAATCAAAAGAACAAGCATCATTTAAATATTTTCTCTTCAATTAGGTCTTTTGTAGTACATAAATACATTCAGATATGAAATTAAACGTGTCGTTAAACATTGATTTTAGGAGTTATATTTTGTGTGTATTGTTGTATTAATGGATGTGTGTGTGTGTTGTGTGCGTGTGTGGGTGTTTGATAAAAATAATGTTATATGTATATTATGCAGCTTTCCGAGTTTCTGGTGAAAGATAAAACAAATCATTTTAATAATTCAAATATAATATAAAATATATAACAAAAAAAATCTATTTAATTTATTTAATTTTTAATGTCAGTAGTTTTATTGCCATTTATGTAACATTTATTTCTGTATTGATAATATAAAAAAATAAGATCATTAGGCTTCGAGATAATTGAAAAATCATCACAATAGAATATATAATAATACATAGGTATGTATTTTAACAAATAATAAAGATCACTTAGTGATGTCTTTTATTTGGCGAGTGAATCGAAACGTCGATCAACTTAATTGTACATTCAACTTGATCCTCGTACTTATTATATAGGTATTATATTTATTTGAATTCCAGATACTTAATCAATTTGCAAACATCACAGACGGATCGCTCCATCATATTTTTGACCCTAGATCAGAGTACAATGAGATGCTGCACATCACTAAATTCAGTTTATTATTCTGAATAATCGAACATTTACCTAACATATAATAATAGTAAACTTATATCAATTAATCAGCTGATGTTTAAGCCTTTTTGTTATAGATAAACTTCAATGAATCTATAATTTTGTCATATCTGAATTTTAAACTCATCATTGAACAGTCTGACAATTCGTCATCATCGCCGGGGAATTCGATAAAGGGCAATCTTTAGTCGATTGGGTGCGACCTTATCTCCCTTTATGGTACGATCTTAAAAAGATTTATGATAACGCACGGAACGAACGGGTACAAACACTTTAAAATAAATGACAAGAAGTCACATCCAATTGTAATGGAAATGCTTTCTGCAGTAAAATTAAACGATAACCCTGTCGTTTAGAGAGATTTAAATGACTTAGAGGATTTTATTGCATGTGAGTTTTATTTGGTTGAATTTTACCATTTTATGACTCTCATCCGCAGTAGCATCTCTGCTTTAATAATATAATTATACACTATCAATACATCAAAACAATTTTATTAAATTAAACAGGAACACAATTTATTATAATATTAACGTTAATACTAAAACTATTCGCGTATTAAATGCAAGGAATACTCATATGTGAATTCTACATCAACCGTGGGTGGTCTACCAAGTACAAGCATCAAACATTGTATGCAAAATAACCGACTAGAAGACTAGAATTACATAAGTAATTAGTTTAAATTTATCACCTATCTATATTCCCATTTGCTGGAACATGTCTCGCGTATAACTTACCTTAGAGCTAATTATATAATCAGTATAGAGGTTCATTAAAATATCCAGTTACTAATATTTTGATGTGCATTGCTAAGACTTAAACAAAATATCTTTGTCCCCAAAGTGCAGAACAGAAAGTTATATCATTAATGGTCTAGATTCTGATGATTGTAGTCATCATTGGTTGACTCTGGGATCACTAAAGCTTGGTGAATACAGCATTGTTTCTGTAAATGATGATGAAAAGGATCTCGTCGTAATCATCTTCCAGTCCACTCTATATCTTTGTTAACACTTTACAAATACAGTCAGCATCTAAGAAAATTATTTTCGAATCTTTGTGGTTCTTGAAAACAGTATGGTAGACACGGTTACAGATTTAACATCACATACTGTCTATATATATTATATTTATTGTATTATACTCACTATATGTATATTTAGTAAATAATATCAACAATTCATTTAATTATCCCGGTAGTTTCTAACACCTCGATGGATAAAAAGCGTAGGCGTAACGACCAAACCCGGACGGGACTAACGATGTTATTTCATTCCCTACCTGCAGTGCGACAACAATTTGTTTTATTAACAACACTTAAAAGTACTTATTAAAAATGTTAGTATATTTTTTATGTCCTCTCGTAAGGAGACATGTTTGTGGAGATTAAAATAAACATTTATATTAAAACAACTACAAAAACATCACTGATTTAGATGGGTATTAAAAATATTTTTAATTTAAATAAAATACAATCATCAAAGAGTATAAGTATTATCTTTAATTAATGTATATAACAAATGATAAATCTATTTTAATATATTTAATTAATACCGATACATTGACATTTGCTAACATACTTTGCATCAATTAAAACAATCGGTCTCAAGACGGATCCGCATTCCTGACACGTCGGGTTAACGAACTCTTCTTTGTCATCGCTGCTTGTAAATCCTTTCTATAATAAAATTTGTTTATTATTTTGTAATTATAAACATTTTGGTGATAATTAGAATTAACATATTTTTATTATATAAAGTAGTAACTTTACATCTTTCGGTTAATATAAGCGAATCTTTGTAAACGTAAAATACAAAATTTTTCATGTATTTTCATATTTATTTTGTGTCTGTTAGCGGCTATTTTGCCAAAACTTTTTGTAAGTCAGTCAGTATGTTAGTATATAATTTTTCAACCAATAAAATCCAATAAATATCTCTGGGTCACTGTAAGTGTTTCTGATTTTACGATTAACCTTTAAGTCTTACTTCCGAAAGCTTTGAAATTTATTCTCACACATAAAATTTGCTTGTTTTATTGGACAACAAATTAAATTTTGATTATAACTTACTTAACAATAAATCTTAGTTCACACTAAAGGATTTGCGATATATTTTTTTAAAGGCAGTTACAGACCAGCAACTTTAATATTGAGAATAACTAATGAGATTTGATAGAGAAAATTGTACTATACTAACATAGTTATATATTATAATATACTTAAGATTTAAGTTTAATAAACAATAATTGTAAAACATATTTAAATGTTAAGGGATTTCGATGATACCGTATCTCGAATAGATAATAACATAGATTTAAAGTTTTATCTCAGCGATACAGATATCTTTGAAAAACAAATTTATTTCTCAATTTACATATCCTAACAATGACAGAGAACCAATAACCAATAACGTAAGATGGCTGACACTAATACATATTAATATATTCGAAATAATTCCAATGCATACGGACATACATAAAATGTGAGAATTGATATCCTTTATTGCCTATTTATATAAATCTTATTCTAGTTGGAATAGGGTTGATATTTGGTAGTCAAGTTGTGAATGATCATCCTAAGAAAGCTGGTGAAGAAACACCCTCTATAGGCATTAGAAATACTGTTTTGAGATCAGGGTGACATATACGTAATTTATATTATGCTATGGAAGAAATATTACAATAATTAAGACTTAATAAAATTCAATGAAAATCTTTTCACTTATTAATAACAATATTGGATATCAAAATTAAATTCCACAAGGCCGCAGCTTAAAACAATTCTCAGCGGTAAAGCTCTAAGCTAATCAGAACGGTAAAGATTGTGTCGGGAGATATAAAAAAAAAAACAATCATAAATACAATTCAGCAAGTCATAGTTTCCGACGCAGTAAGATCTAGAGATACGTCTGGGTGTTTGCCAGTTCAATTATCATTACGAGAAAACATTCAGTCAAGTCATCGTGTTATGGGTGACCCGCACTAAATCGGTTAATTCAAACTATTTATCAAATCCATTCGTTATGCATAAGATATGATTTTTTTAAATTGTTTGAAGATGTTGCTGCGCGGTCCATTGTGTGGTATAGTTGATGGGTGTGATCGAAGCTAACTGAAGCGATGGAATCAATTGATAGTTTAAATTAAAGTATAGTAAACGCATTGTTTTAATTTAATCTTTTGAATATTGTAATGATGAAAATGTAACTGCTACCTGTTGTTCTTTGATTTTAACTGGATAATACCATTTTTAATGGGGGAGAAATTTACAAAAGCTTATACTAACAAATCTAGTTACAATATATGATTAAATCGATAATTACTATTGAATATACATGTTGGTCAATATAAAATAAAGCACGAGCTGCAAGTACAATGAGGCAATTGTTCACGTCCAATGAATAGATTTACATTGCACGCTTGACACAAATGAGCAACTAATTGGAACATTACATCACATGTCCTAAAACCGTATGTATATGATGGAAAATAATAAAAAATATATATTTTGATTAAGTAATTAATACACAGGTTACTAAGTTGTGTTTTCCTCAATGTTAAATACGTACGTGATATTCCAAGAGACAGCGTTGATAATGATCAGTAAATGATTACAGGTAAATTAAAACACTGATTGTGGCTTCGTAAATCACGCGAGGAGTAATTAAATATACATGCTAATAAAATTTCCATGCAAAACAGATTTCCTCATTGTTTTCCTTATTAGTCAAGATTAATATTAAGAACCTAAGATTAATCTTGGATGAATATAATTTAAAAAATGATGAACATTACGTAGGCTTACGTAATTCTTATACAAAGACCTACTCGTACAAATACTTTGCGAGAAACTTTATATTATAAAAAAAAGTCCTGATTGCTCAATATGTATCTATATTGGTTAAACCAATCATGTAATGCAAATACCTGATAGTGTTACCACTTTTGTTTGACCACAACCAATAATTTAAGTTAAATTGAAGAACTCCGATAACCTTACTATTTTTGACATTTTAACTGTGTCAGTCAGCCTTCGTGTGTCATCGTGTCGTGACGGCCGAAGTGGCGACTTCGTGGTCCAAATTAATTAAAACGAAGACACAAAACTAAAGCCACCACGATTACTTTTAATGTTTAGGATAATATGGATGTGACTTGTTCATGTTTAAAGATTTATCTTCATAAGTATACGAATTAAAATTGTTTCCTCTGACCTAATCTGAAAATGCATCCAATTTCTAATTCTAAGAACTCTTCTCAGAATTATGGTAAGATGTTTTGGGGAAAATTTGTTAAATTAAATACATTTTAATAAAGAATATGATTTGCATAAATTTCCAATAAACACCTGTAAGAACTAGTTATAACATAACACACGTATCCATGTATTAGAGCTCATAAAAATCTTAACATCGGGCCACCGCTGTGCAGTATGAGGCTCCACACGCCAACCGTCACATTTCAAAATTCAATATGCTAATTAACATGGGCCTTTTTTTTATTTGCGCTACGAGCTCTCAGAAATGAATGCAAATTCCCGACGGGCCTTTAATTACGTTCCAAACACGACCAACGACGGCGTTAAAGATACAGTTTTAAGAATCGTCAGTGTTTGCTCTGCGCATACGCAGGGATTTAAGTGGTAAGCGGATTTAGTGTTCGCTTTGAGAATGACTATGGAAATGTTTATTACTTACACTACAAATAGGGTTGTCAACTTCATTTAATTCTCACTTCCATTTTGAATAGATTAATCTTGTTGTATTAACAATGAAGGTTCACAGTATTTCCAGGAACCTTTATATAGGGCTCGGGGTTTATCGACACAATTCATAATATGTTAGATGTCACCAATCAACAATAGAAAACGACATTAATTTCTATCCATCATGTTGTACCGAAAAGGGAAGTTCATTAAAGAATACATTCCTGGAGTATTATTCTTTGAAAACTGGTAATAAAAATAATAACACAAGGGCCACCCTGCCAAGTGCTATCAGCTCCATCTGTTGTCGCTGCGGACAAACTCGCCTAATGAACGATGATAAATCATATTCGAGAGGCGGCTCGCAGGCTCCTTCGTGTGTTTCTTGATCTATGCATAAACACGTCTATTTCGTTTGTTCACCTTACACTACCGCTTTTGTATAGCGTCATCCGAATTTGTGTAAGTTAAGTTGTCAATGGTGTGTGCACGTTATATGTTTTGTGTGCAGGTGAAATGTTTACAGGTGATATTGTAAGATGCCACTCGCTCGTGTCCCTCCCCGCGGACCATTGTGCTTACTAATGATTTTATGCAAATGCAGCCTCTTTAGATCGAAGTCTTAGCGCGATCTCGAACCGTCAGGTACCGGGCTCATTACTATAATTTGAATTATGACTTGGGAATTTTTAACAATGTTCTGGAGATAAATTTTTTATTACTTTATATCACATTAATTTCGCTTTCAGAAAATACATTGTAATTAATAATATTTAAGGAAAAGTCCTGTTAAAAATTAATTAAGCGACCACTTAAGCACTGTCGGTAAATAAAGGAAGCTGCTAATCGTTGTTTAACCTTAATTCGTCTTACGGTATTGTCTTGTCGCCTTGTCGTATTTACAAACATACAAACATTGTAAATCTAAATATGACTTTAATTATTACTAAAAATGTACTGTAACAATATGTAACAATAACTCATATAAGCGTCATCTTATTCTTTAGTTATTTAAGATGTAAGGATCTCTCGAATTAATATAACTTTTTGTCTAGAATAATGTAAATGTAATTAATTTTATACTCAACAATATCGCCTATATAACCGGGTAGTTCAATAAACTTATAATGCTAAGTATAATAAGTAATTATAAATTAATACCTAATGGATACAGACAAACTTATCGACCGATCTTATCACAAATAAGCTTCACGACTCGAAAGTAAAACTGTCTGAAGTAATTAAATTAACAGCGACTCCAAATACCTAAGTCATTCGAATATTGTCTAATGCCCTTTGGGACCGTGAGAAAAGTTTGTGGTCTGATATTAATGAGTTGAGTAATTTGAAAAGTTTTCTGTGACTCACAAAGTGAATGCCCTGTTTGAGTTTGACTAAACGTTAAATGCATTTTATATAACCTATTGTTATTTTAATAATGCTAAACATAATTTGAAGTGCTGCGCAAATGTTTCTTAAATTCAGATAGATTTTCAACATATTTTTTGTATATACAATTAACTATAAAGTAATTAGTTGAATGCATATTCATTTTAAATATAACAAAACAATTATATATGCAAAACAAACTAATACATAACTTGAATATTCTCGGAAATAACCTGGTTTTATGATCACGATCGACTAATTACCACTTCCAATAAGTACCTCGGTTACGTACTTGTTCTATCATGAATAAGGACAAATATAATATATCTAGAATCCAAATTTAAAGATATTTAATTTACATTTCATTACACATGTAAGACCTTGTCTTTATGATACTCGTGATTTGTCGTGTTTAAGATATTGAGTTTCGTTGTATTGTGTTTATATTAATTATTTCGATCCTCGTGACGAACATGCCGTCTGTGATAAACAAGCTCCGTGTTTGCTTAAAGGTTAATTGTGTGTAAAACCAATATTGTATCCTATGCATTACAATATTCAAAAGTGTAATTGTTTCTTGGTAATTATTAAGTTATAGCGTACCATACCGGTGGTATAGAATGGAAGTCTCAAGTTTGATTTCCAGTTAATTCTTTAATTTTCTATTGGTTCTAGTTGATTGGTAAAGGAGAAAATTTGTTAACTACTGTGTAACAAAGACGAAGAAGAGTTTCATGTTGGGTCAAGCACTATATCCTTCTCAAAATTATAAAATCTGTCTTCTGACAGCAATGGTGTTTGTCTTCAGCTAAGGTATGAAAGTAAGGTATAATAGTACATAAGGATACTAATACTGATACGCTCTAGTCAGACGCCAACAAAGATCCACAATCCAAAATCTTTTAATTGGCATTAAGTATGACGACAGTCAGTGACTTGCCTAATCTACCTTATAATGATATGTATATAGAGTGGATACAACCTTATGGAAAAATAGTTCGTAACACCACACTAAAGACATTGTATGAAATATTTTAAATCACGTAAATCAAATTAAAATTGAATTCAAATATTGAAAACATTATCGTGAAATCATTTTAAATATTTGCAACTATTTTAAGTTTTCTTCTATCATTTAGCATTTTTAATATATCAAATAACCTCCAAAACAGGTAACGCTTTTGTGAATCCTCGGATGCAGGAGTTCATGGTCCGCGGTGATCAAGTACCATCTGTGCCACGCAAGCTCGTTTGCCCTCCTCTTACGTAAAAAAAAGACTAATACTGTAACAACTCTCAATAGTTCCTACATGGATGCCATTCTAATCTGTCACGTCTAGGAGGTCGAGCGGTGTAAAGTTCATCAATGCTGAATTCAATTATCGATTACACCATTGTTCCGCTCTTTCGATTTATATTTAAATATCAGGCGTTTACTAGAAATGTATTGTGAAATTAGATAACTATTTCATTGTATTAAACGTACGCTCAGATTAACCTTAGATAACATAGTTTATATTAATTTCTAAGTTAAAAACACTAAATTGATACCAACAACAAACTTTGAAATAATTTCTTTGATAATGTTACAATCTTACTTCATCATTAATATATAATAAAATTGATATAATACAGAAGCTCCAATTAACCGATAACGTTGTCTCATAAACAAAAATGTATCGGTTGACAACGGACGATAATTTTCTTGGTGGTCTGAGAGCGGGCTAATCTGTCATTCGAACTGTCAAATTACTAACGGAAGAGCGAGCGATCGGCTACCGAACACACTGTATATAAGACATAGATTAGTTTAGTTACATAGATGTGCATCGGAGACTTGGACTTTAAATAAAAATAATATTAAAATGTTGTAAAAAATATTGTATTTATTTACATTCTAATCTTTATTAGCACCTAAATTTGTCCTCACATTAAATAATCGTAATTAAATGATTAATCTTTGATCCGCAAAACAAAATAAAACAAAACAAAGTAGATATGCGTACGGACACCTGATTTGTCTTACTTTTGTTTTGTTTTGTTTTGTTTTTGTGTGGAATTTTAATTAATATACGCTGTCAACTGTGGTCAAACAAAACGTGATGATTAATTAGGGTTTATAAACTGGTTGGTGCAATGTATTTGTCATTATTATAAAGTTATATAAAAATGATTAAACTTTGATTTAATTTCTCTCTTATTTGGTGAATTCTTTTTCATTTTATAAATAGATTTTTTTTTAATGAAAACTATTTTAGAAGACTTGCTTGAGTTAATAAGACTATGTTATTAGAATCAATGACTAATATTAAAAATATATGAGATATTATATTGTGAAGCTTTTAACACTAAACCTACCAAGTACCGGTCAAATTGACCGTTCTTAAACTTTTGTAAAACTTACACATTTTTAAACGTTATAACATCGTTATCAAACTAGATGACAATTCTTAGAATATGCATATAATATTTTCCTCACTCTTTACTTTTAGTTATTTCCTTTATTACCTGCGTTATATAATAATATAACTTTTAATTACCGGTCAATTTGACCGCGTGCGGTAGGAATAGGTATATAAGAATTGTCGGTAGGTTTAGTGTTAATTATAACTTGTATATTGATTTATTTGTAATAGATAGGTGTTGAATAAATAAATATAATAATTAATAATAAAATAAAATAACTCGTAATGATGTTAGTTTATATATTTCGCTCTTTCTCTACAGGTAGGTTTTTGTAGGTAGTAGAGCCTCGCTGGTAACAGCGTGAATGGGCTGGCTCGACCGGGGAAGTACTACCCTCTCACAGAAAATCGGCGTGAAGTAGCAATATTGATACTGCTGCGTTTCGTCCGGTGAGTGATGAGTTCCGGAAGCCCAATAGATGCAAGGATGGCATCGGCTGCAGTATATGTGGGACCAGTAGAGTTATCGTGGAATCATTGTGTGAGTGGTGTGAGTCGACCCACCGGACAGGGAGACCTGTAGAAACGGTGGTGCCGCTGGCCGCCCGCGGCATAGTACAGGGGCCCAACTTGGACTAACCACCTAAGGAGGCTGCTCCACCAGGCCGCGCATAATCCCGGAGTGGTTCGTCGTGCCGATTGGTGACCGGACGGTGGGACCCGGCGACCATTTCCGAGAGGGTACAGGGGCCCTTCCGTCCGGTGGATCGGCTACCGCCATATCACACAGTTCAATGACAACACAAAGCTCTGCACCTTGTTCCATACTGCTGCAACCGCTGCCATCTTTTTTTTTCCACCTCCCTTCTCTTCAACCTTATGGCAGTACAAAGAAAAGTATTTAGTTCAACAGCGGCCCTTCCCTCCCCCACCAACTCTCTATTTGAGGTGGAGTTCGCTAACATCCGTGGACTCCATTCAAACCTCAATGCCGTCCACCAACATCTTGAGACGGCACGCCCGGCCATGCTTTTCTTAACGGAGACACAAATACGCCGTCCTGACGACACTGCATACCTTAACTACCCCGGCTATATGCTCGAAGAAAGGTTCCTAGCAAAAGCCGGAGTATGCGTTTTCGTCAGGACGGATATTTTTTGCCGTCGTCTGCGCTGCCTAGAGGACCCTTCCCTATCTCTCCTTTGGGTACACGTAAATCATGGCTCTCGTAGTTCGATTTACGCGTGCCTCTACCGATCCCACACCGGAGACTTTGAGACAACTCGACTCTTCGATCACCTGAATCAGGCTGCAGATCAAGCGCAGGAGCGGTTTCCGAACGCCGAATTGGTATGTCTAGGAGACTTCAATGCCCACCATGAGACCTGGCTGGGATCTCCCAGATCGGACCATGCGGGACGAACTGCCCATGCATTCGCTCTCACGCACGACCTGACCCAATTGGTACTCCAGCCCACCAGGATACCCGACGTTTCAGGTCAAGCGTCCTCTTTGCTGGACCTACTGCTGACGAATCAGCCAGCCCAGTATAGTGTATCGGTGCGCGCCCCACTGGGTACCTCCGATCACTGTTTGGTATGTGCTTCAGTGCCCTGTCTGGCCCCTCCACGACCCGTAGAGGTGAAGCGACGACTCTGGCACTATGCGTCAGCAGACTGGGATGGTATGAGAGACTATTTCGCATCCATCCCATGGGCCTCACGCTGCTTTGAAAACAGGGATCTGTCGGAAAGTGTTTCTGCCGTGGTTGGTGAAATCAGTTTAGGTATGGAGTATTACATTCCGTACACTGAGGTCACCAAACCGAACAAAGCTCGTCCCTGGTTCAATCGTGAATGTGCTAATCTGATTGTAAAAAAACAGTTAGCGTACCGCGCTTGGATCAAGGCACGGGCTATCCACGATCCAGATATTGATCGCCTAAAAGCAGCGTTCAACAAAGTCACTAAGGAATGCAAGAGGGCTTACATCAGAGCGGATGCCCAGCGTATTGCACGCTTTGGACAAGAACTTTTATCGCACCCTACGGGCAGCCGTAGCTACTGGCGACTTTCCAAAGCCGTGCAATCTAACTTCTGCCAGCCTTCGTTGCCCCTGCTGAAATATTCGGATGGATCGCTTGCTCATGAGCCGCAAGAGAAGGCAAATTTGCTGGTAAATCTCTTTGCGGCTAATTCCCTCATTGATGACCATGGTAGACAGCCACCACATATCTCAACCTGTGACGTCAATATGCCGGATATTCGTATCAGGCAATGTGATGTCCGAGCAGAACTACGGTCACTCGATGTGCGGAAAGCCAGCGGACCGGATGGTATTCCCGCGGTGGTACTCAAAAAATGTGCAGCGGAGTTGTCCCCGGCACTAACGCGCCTCTACCGCCAATCCTACTCCACAGGAACAGTGCCGGAGGTTTGGAGACAGGCGAATATCCAACCGATCCCTAAAAAAGGGGATCGGTCTGATCCAGAAAATTATCGTCCAATAGCCATCACCTCAATTCTCTCTAAGGTGTTCGAGCGAATCATTAATAAACAACTGATCCAATACCTAGAAGATCACTCTCTAATCAATGATCGTCAATACGGCTTTAGACCAAATCGATCCACGGGTGATCTTCTTACGTATATCACGCATCTCTGGGGTGAGGCTATGGATCGGCATGGCGAATCTCTGGCTATTAGCCTCGATATTTCCAAAGCCTTCGATCGAGTCTGGCATCGTTCGCTTCTGTCGAAGCTTCCTGCTTACGGTCTGCCACCCCGTTTGTGCAATTGGGTTGCCGCTTTCCTGCATGGACGTCAAATCCGAGGCCTTTGCGACGGATCGGCCTCCAGTTTTCGGCAGGTAAATGCGGGTGTGCCTCAGGGCTCCGTTCTATCGCCCACCTTGTTTCTTTTGCATATCAATGATATGTTGAACCTAGGCAACATTCATTGCTATGCGGATGATTCTACGGTACACGGGAGATATTTCGGACACCCTGCGGCAAAGCAGACTGACATTGAGGGGAAACGAAAGGATCTTGTTGTTGAAATGAACCGGGTCCTCAACCTTGTCTCTCGATGGGGTCATGAGAATCTGGTTGAGTTCAATGATAAGAAAACACAGGTATGCGCGTTTTCCGCCAAAAAGTCTCCGTTCCCTTCTCTTCCTTCGTTTCGGGGCACGCAGTTAGCGCTCCAGGACAGCCTCAACATCTTGGGCGTAGACCTCAGCCGGGACCTCAACCAAAAGGTCTACATCGAGAGTGTCATTAAATCAGCCTCACGTAAGCTCGGAGTGTTGAACAAGGTGCGACGGTTCTTCACGCCGGAGCAGCTGTGTCTTTTATATAGGACGTAGGTTCGCTCCTGCGTGGAGTACTGTTCTCATCTTTGGGATGGCTCAGCTCAGTACTTGCTTGACACTCTCGACCGGTTGCAGCGGCGAGCAGTTCGCATTATTGGAAGCCCAGAGGCCGTAAAGATCCTGGAGCCTCTCCAATTACGTAGAGACGTTGCTACTATGGCAGTCTTTTATCGCTTACACCACGGCGAGTGCTCCGACGAACTTTTCCAACTTATCCCATCCTCTCCTTTCCGATCCAGAACAACACGTGCGGGACAGAAGTGCCATCCCTTCACGGTGGATTCGGTATCTTCACGAACCAAAAGGTTCAGCAGATCTTATTTATGTCGGTCCATCAAAATGTGGAATTCATTACCACGGCACGTGTTTCCTTCCCACTACGATCCTGGGTCTTTTAAGCGGGGCGTGAAAAAGCATCTCGTAAGGCCGCCATAGTGGAGGCCACCATTCGTCATTCTGTTATGTTTGAATGAGATTGGTGGCATCCATTTTTGGACCTCACTGACTGCTTAACATCAGGCAGGGTGGAGTCATTTTGGTAGGCAGATATATAAAAAAAAAAAAAAAAAAAAAAAAAAAAAAAAAGATGATTCATACAATGGTAAATGAAATCACGAATTTCTATAAACTTGCAACATTATAACGCAGTAACCTATCAATCAATGGAAAGTAAATATAAAGGGCATGCGAAGTGAAGGTCAAAGGAATGTGCAGAATCACGAGCGCAATGATTTCTTGTCATTACTCATCTTCAAATAATAGTTTGCACCCCATAGCTAGCTGTTTATTACGAATAACATTGATACATACATACATACATACATACATACATACATATAATATTATTATAATTTTTCATTGATAAATATTTAATTAAATTTTTGATTAAGTTCGATGATTTTGTCGCTTTTTTAAAGTAAGATACTCTCGAAGAAGAAGTAGAGTTTGGAAAGTTATTAAAAACAATATCAGCGGAACCCATAAAGTTATTCGAAATGAAAAAAAATCAATAATATAAATTACATCTGCCAATATCTCTCGAGTCGAGTCGAGTCGAGTCGAGTGTACCTTCACAGCGAGACGCAATTCCATCCACACTTTCATTAATTATTCCAACTTAGATAAGACACTGCATTCTTAATGACCCTCCGACCAAGTCATTGCTCATGTGGCTACAACCATCATCAACAATGGTTGTATTGAAATATGTTCTTATAAACTTTTTATGGTTTATATAGTTTTCTCGTAGAGAAATCTTACTTTTGACATAAAATTTTGATAACACCACACTTCATACGTAAATACACATAAAATATAATCGATGTGATTGTAAGAAATATCATAGGCCCTAATAAAGAGCTCCTTAAAACCATCCCATTCGAGTATCGAAAAAAAATATATTAAAAGTGAAATCCAAAGTTCTGATTGACCACAAATCAATATTAATGATCTAACCCAGCGGGTGTTCTTGTGGGATGTTCCATCCTCCTCGATACCATTCAAAAGAAAAGGACGGAAGATGTTTGGACACGTCGCCCTTAAAGCGTTTTAAGTGCTAAACGAATAAAACCATTAATTACACGCAATTCAATGTACATATTGAATTTATTCAAATGGTGATAAATGGGTGTAGAAGAAACAAGAGGTGCGAAAGATTCTCGAGGACTGTTGGGTTTTGGAATGTTGAATGTGATTCAGTGCTTGGAATCACGATAGCTTTGTTATGAGTGAGATGAATTAATATTTCCTATGTTAAATCTTTTGTTACTTAAAAGGTTAGGGTTGTCACTTGTCGATTATCAATTATTAATTATTTTTTACTCTACATCTATCTGTCCGTAGTTAATATTATTATGATTAAAATAATATAAATATTGAAAATGACTTTTAAATTTACGGATATAGATGGATTAGATTATTAGGCAGTAATTATATGCAATATTAAAACACTGTTACTTCACCGGTTATAGTGTTGGAATAAATGACAGCAGTTTTTATCTTTTAGTACAAGACATGAAGTATAATCTACTTGTAACGCCATCTAGCGGCATACTGTGAACACTAAACATGAAACGCCATGTTTCTATCTCTATGGGTTAGAAGTCAGATAAATTCCGATTTAATTAACGTGGGTATATCCTGGTGTATATAATAGTAATATTATAAAAAATATAAAAAATATTGAATTAAGAATATTCAATATATCGAAATATATATATAATAAAGTGTTTGTGGTTAAAGTTAACGTATTACAATTGTATAGACATAATCCCTATCCTAGAACAACAAATCAACGGTAAGTTCGCAATGTGACAAACACAAAAACCATAAAATTAAATTAATGTGCCTTCAACACAGCCTTGCATCGTTTCCTTGGATATAAGAATTTTGAGGTACGCATTATTTTATCCTTAGGCCTAATAATGGATACATTTTTAGAATATCCTTTAATGCTTTCTATATTAAAATAAACACTATATTAAATTAAAAAATATTTGAGAGTTACTTTCTTCAAATATTTACCAATTCGATGTTTCAGATAAATTAATATAAAAGTTGAGAAGCTAAAGCTAAATGGAAAAAGTATTGGCAGTCGAGTTCATTCATTAAAACTGAAAAGTTTTGGAGCGTTGAGGAAATAAAAGTTATTTTAATATAACGAGGAAAGTATGTAAATGTTTTATCTCACTGAACACAAATTCTAACAGAATCGTACCGACAGACCGGGTGGGTCATTAAATAACGTTGTTTTAATGAACTCGTAGCGTCATCTTGTATTGAATAGCATAAAACATTTTACTATTGAGAAACTTTTAATGTATTTATACAACAAAGTAGAAGTCACAACATGTTATACCTAAAGTTTAAATAGATCAATGGGCAAATAATGCCAATCCCTATTACTATCAAAAAGCTATCGGCCCGATAACCGATAGCTTCTCTAATTAATCAGCCGCACCCACACATTAAATCTTTACGACTTACGTGAAGGCATTCAAAGGCTTACTTTGTAGATACAATATGTTATTTTAAATATTGATTTAAAAATAAAAATAACAATACAATCTTGTATCTGTGTACGTTCGGAAAGTTTTGGTAAATTTAAGTTTTTTAAGTACATATTTATGTATGTATACTAAATATATATTTTATATAATAAATAACCGAAACTCGAATGTGATAACGCATCAAAAACACGTGATTTCCCTTCGTGATAGCACCTCACGCTCCTTTGTTAGGAGTCTCCGAAAAAGATTTCCTGCACCGTTATGAAGACATATTGCTTTTCGCGTTTTTGAACTCGCGATCTCGACGCGTATTTACGTATTCACACTCGCATTACTCCTAGTAGTATGTTCGGGATGAGATGCGAGCCTGTGTGATATTTGTATGTATGCGTCACCCTAACGATACCAATATAGCTTGCACCTTTAAACCTCCCGCGATTCTATGCAAACGAGGAAAGAGTACAGATGACGTATGTAAGCAAAGAGATCTTATTCCATTGGTGATTTGCAACGTAGGCTCTAGTGAACGTGTGTGTGTGTGTTGGTATGCCAGTCGCCTCTAGGCGCGCAATAGACGGGGGTGGGCTGCCCGAGAGGATGGGGTATAAAGGAAAACCATTTACATTTGAGCGATTCGTCCAATTTAAAATTCCTACAAGATAGCTTAGACACGGGTGCCATTCTTTTGAAGAGGCGAGCATCATGCGAGGGACTTTGCTCTGTTATTTCTTCAAGCTCCTGGAATGAAATGTTTTTAATGACCAATGTAGCGTACTTGTCATAAATTATGAGGAATTTAATAATTTTTCCTACAATATAAATATTAAAGTATATTAAAAAGAAAATGACACCAGTAAGCGAGTATTGGTTATGAATATGAATCTTGGGTACGAATCGGACGGGGAGCGTTCCATCAAAACGTCATAGGTCGCTCCGAGGACAAATTTGCCCGCTTGCCCACGTCCCGCGTTTTACGAGCCACGGCGACGAAGATTCAGCACCCAAGGGAGACATTCGGCCTCCAAAAACTTTACCCGTTACAAATTTGTTTTTTTTTTCTGCCTTATCTGCTCCCCGCGCTTTGGCAAACCTAATTCTGTATTCAAAAATATTTCTGCAAGTATTGTGCTTGTACGGAACGAACATTTTATTGCTGTCCATATAACGTTTTAAAAGTTAGACAGTTTTGCCACGCGGTCGCGTTTTTTCCTTTGAGTGCTCCTTGACGAATTTTATTCCTAACAATTATTATTGTTATAAGTTTTTATTCCCTAATCGTTTTATGATACAATATGGCGTCAGCTTTGAGCTTTGTGTACGACGAAACATTCGATACTTTAAAAGTTTTATACACAAACTAGTGAAGACCATAACAATAAATTTTTATTATTACAATGTAATTAATGTATTGAAACTATATAATATTATTACAACTGACATTTCATGTGTCATAAACAAACACGAAAGTGGCTCAGTAAGTTCTAATCAGGCAATACACGAACACAGACAATACGTTGTTGTTAGTAGCTTATTTTGCATTCATAGAATTTTCTTAAGCTCTGTTCATGGGGTGGTGGGTGGATCCAATTTACCATTCATATTTCGAACCCAATCGGCTCGGTAATACCAAAGGTCGACACGTTCATCACGGAGTGGATACTCAAATATTACCTATTTGGAGCAAACTAAATAAATCTAAAATAATCGTGTTTGAAATTGACTCACAATTTGAAAGGATTTCTTTATATTCTTACGAACATTTTGTGTTAATTTAATTAACGTTTAATATATGTCTCTGTATGTACGGTTTTGAAAACAGAAATAATTACAAAAGTCATGTTTATTATAGTACTTAATAATAATAATAATCATTTAATTCAGGACCAGCCCATATAGTGTTAGTAACAATATAATTCTTAAAAACTAGTGTTAATAAAATTACAAATTACTATTACAAATTCAATTAGAATTACTTATTAACCCATAGATTTTTATTTTATTCTACATAAAAATATAATATATATATATACATATATATATATATATATATATATATGTATATATATATATATATATATATATATATATATATATATATATATATGTATACATTGTTAAGTAAGCACACAAAATTATCTACACTTCACTACTCAATACATTTTATATTAATTAGTAAATTGCTTGATATGCCAATGAAAATAACCACTTTAAAAAATAACCACATTAAAAAATAACCACTTTAAGAAATAACCATCTTAAGAAATAACCACTTTAAGTTATATCTGGACTTGTGTAGTTCAAAATGACATTTCGCTTGAACCTACGAATATTTCAATTTGATTTCTCGACATCATATTTTTGTCATTGGTAAACTATTGATTAAAAAAACATATAATTTATATTAAAAAAAATATTGTTATACGTGACAAAATATATTAACATAAATAAATATTTATTAATTTGAATATTAATATATTTCGTAATACAATACAATACAATTAAAAACCGGAGATATTTTGGAATAAACGCTTCTAGTTTCATTAATATTCATATAATTTAGATTTAACTAAACAAGTGGTGTAACCATAATCAATTAAATATATTATATATGTACAGACACCAAGTAAATATATTAATCTTTTTTAAAACAATAATTCTCTATTAAAATGCAACTTGAAAATGCAATTTCATTGTGTGCTCAAAAATTATGACGTATGTGAAATACCATTTGTATAGTTTAAGTTAAGCGAAGTAAAATCGCTAAACAATTTTATATAATAGGCTTCGAGCTTTCGTATTACTTATAACTGTTGGTTAAAATTGGTACAATGTTATATAATCAATAATAATGTATACATATATATATATATATATATATATATATATATATATATATATATATATATATATATATAAATAGAATTGAAGTGTCCGTTTGTGTTTTACTTAAAAACTTTTCAATATATTCATTTAAAAGTATACTTACATAAAAAAAAACTATTTTTATGTTTCTCTCTTTCTTTTATTCTTTCTTCTCTTTTCACAATCTCTCAGTCTATTTGTTACTGAACTCTGAAAATGGTGCTCCTATTTAACAGGAGTGAACAGCTGATGTTATGAGGCGTTAGGCTAATTTTATTTTAAAATATCGAGCAAAGTCATGAGCATAACTAGTATACAATAAAATTATTATAATATTTAATAATAAATAAATCTAATAACGGTGTTTTAAAATTTTAATAATAAAACAGGTTCATATTGCGAGGGAAATGTAATTTTACATGCAAATAGTTACTACCATTCAAATATCACATCGCCATTTTAAATAAACAAATTACATGTATTACAATATTAATACGAATTTATTATAAATTATAATATTATTGAGCAAAAATATATACATTTTGTAAGAATTTAATAATTTCCTTATTTGTAATATTAATAACAAGATTTAAGTATAAATGTGATATTAAAAATTACAATTAATTACTTCTCTTCTGACGGTACAAGATAAAACTGAATTCAAATTATACTTAGCCTTTGACACCAGCCTTAATTAAACATATTAACATAATCGATTCGAGATTCCTATAACCATTGTACAGTTATATTATAGGTTGATTTTAAATATATAATTAATAGATTTATGTGTGTTTGTTTGTTTGTTAAATATTTTAGAGTAACTTTACCTCCCGAAGGCTGTGTCACACGTGAAACTATCCTACCATATCTAATAGATGACATTAAAATGAAGACACGATATCAAAGAAAAGTAGTAATAAAAATAACGACCCCGTATCACGCATCCGAAACTCAGTCAAATTAAAAGTTGACTGCTATAAACAATAAATTCCATCTTTGTTTTTACGTAAACAGTTTTGTTTTGTAGTTTCATTGCTGTTTTAATGATCGTATTGTAGGTAATGAGTTTTTTTTTTCGATTGCATGATATTTTTTATTGTTTTTTTGAGGCATTGAAAAAAAAAAATTATATCATAGCTTAGTAGTGAATAATTTTATCCATCACTCATCTTTAATTTTAGTGCTTTTTAATCTTATAGTAGAAAAATTATTTGTCATGATCCATACCATGTACGGTATGTTATTAGGAAATATGAAAGGCATGTATCCAAAAGAGTGCTGGGTACGGTAGTGGAGGGATGGACAGGTAGAGGACGGCCAAAGAAAAGATGGATTCCCTGAAAGACGATATGGAGAAGAAGGGAGTGTACAGAGATGACGAGTAACAGGAGAGTATGGAAGGAAAAATAATGCGGTCTCCAAAATTGGGATAAGGGCAAGAAGGTGATGATAGTAGAAAAGTGGTATTAACACTTAGAATTTGACCGAAGTTAATAAGTCCTATTGATTTAGATTCAATACTAGGATCCGCCGACCGTGCGCGGCGGGTGTTGAGCTGAGCCCCTCTCCTATCTTCTTTTCTTGATAACTTTTGAATGGCTAAACATTTTTTCAATCTGTTTCCGCTATAAAATGATACATACACATACACATACATCAAAAAATTTTTAGCTAATTATCTCGTTGCATTCTGGAGACAACTAAACACAAGAAAAGGTCTTCCAAACGGTTAAGAGCTTCGTTAACGCTCAGCTCAATCAAATATATATATTATATTTCGATTAACATATACATATAGATATTTTTTTAACGTAAAATGTAATGAAAATAAAAAGATTTAACGTAATTCACTTAAACTGTCCATAATGGACGATAACCGTCAAATTAAGCATTGTAGATGTAAACAATTGACTAAGAAAAAAATTGCCACAACCAATTATATCTAATGACATCGGTTAGATATTCAGAAACGACATTCATTAGTCGGTAATGACAATTTAAAGACTTAAAGGTTAGCTTTATTATCATGTCATATGACTCTAGGACCTATTAACCCTTATGACAACATTCTAATGATTTTGGAGCACGCGAACCTTTCTTGTTGGACTGCTCACATACATATGTTAGTCATTTATAGTATTAGAGATTTTGTTGTCTATTTATATATATATATATATATATACATATATATATGTATATATATAAATATATACACCTAAGTCTGTTTTTACACGGTGGTTTTTTACACGGTTTTGATATAACACGGTTTGAAAATAAAATATTTTTAATTTTTTTACACGATTTTATTCCAATATTTTGTGAATGATCTTTAATAACTATGCTTGTAAAAATAAACATTGTATATGTGATTTAATTAAATAAACATGAATACCCGTGCTTAAGAAATCCTTGTTTTTCACTGATTTTAATAAGTTTTAGAGATTAGGAACCAATCAGATGATTGGTTCCTAATAAGTATTTTTGTATACTTATTTGGTTTTTTTACACGGTTTTTTCTGGAACCAATCTACCGTGTAAAAACAGACTTAGGTGTATAAGTGTCCGTTGGTAGAGTATATGGTAATTACATAGAAACTGCTTGTCCTAATCTCTGAAATGACTGGAACGATTTTAACATGACTTTCACTGGATAGCTGATCTTATATAGACTACTTTTTATTTCTCATCTTCGCGAAGAAAGTCGAGGGCACAGCTTGTTTTTTAATAAGTATAGTGATTGATCAATGATATTTATCATATAATTATTATTGCTAATACCTTTTGCTACAAATCCTGTTAGATACTAACAAACCATGTTCAGATATTTTTATATAAAATTTTCATTTGCAAAAATCTTTAACTGGAGCGTAGTTAGTTGCTTTAGTAATTTATTAAACGCTATCAGCCAACTCAAGACTAATCTATAAATTCATATGAAATATAGTGTGCTGACACCATCTTGATACTATAAATAAATTAAAATACAAATATATATAAAAAAAATCTGACGTATTTCTGTCGCGAAATACTTTTTAAGTAACGCTCAGTAAATTCCAAATATGTATTTTTTAATCCAAAGATAAAAATAATAAAGAAAATAATTATATTTTTAATAATAATAAAATATTATATTTTTAGTAATTCATATAAGTTATAAGTTCAAAATTGTGTTAACTTGGACGCACTAATGTATTTCTTAGGGGCGGCTTCGTCTAAGTATACAGGCTATTACCGTTCTAATCTAAATTGATGGAGCCTCCAAAACCGTGCATTTTACCTCGCATTAGTTATTTTTCCGCGTAAAATAATGTAATAAGTATAATCCATTCATTACTTAAGGAAAGTTATTAGTTATTAAGGTAATGTTTTAATCTCGGTCCCGTGTTGCGAGTGGGTTTGAAATTATTTATTGATTTTATTTGGAAATATATTTTAAAACCAGTGAATATGCAAATACCAAGGGTATTTACTGTACGAACTTTGACGAAATTATAAATGTTAATAAAAACGATTGATTTTTAAGTAAAATGATTATTATTTATTGAAGATAAGAATATTTTAAATACATGTTTATTTATAATTACTAAAAAAATTACAAAAAGTATGATTAATTATAATACAAAATAGTAATATAATTAAATATGCAAAATAAACTAAATCAGTAAATTGAAAACAGCGCCATCTCTTGACAGTAATGCAAAATGTTTCCTGCCTACATATATCCATCCGAGAAAAGTGAAAACAATACAGAACGAACAAAATTCGTTCGTGAAAATATAATTATTTAAAATTAATTTTAATTAAATAATTAAACGAAAAACAGTCACGTGCGTCCATTAAACACGATACACTCGGAGATAACATGACAACTACACAAACAATTTATATGTTAACACTAATTGTATAGAGCACCACTTTCACAGACACTTAGCAGATATCATATAATTAATTTAATTTTAACACGACCTCATTTAACAGTTAGTTATACCCATGTTTAAAAGACTGATAATTTATTATTCCATAACAAATTTGATTAGAACTTGTCTTATATGTTGTATGTTTTTTGGTTACTAATTCATTATTTCACGATACATTACTCTGTACAATTAGTCTAAATTGTCCATTAAAATCGTCAGAGATTCATGCAAACGACCCATCGCTGTACGCATTTCAGACACAATCAGCACCAATCAATAATCTATTGGCAGGCTAATGACTAGCCAAGGATGCTGCAATTGGACCCGATTGTAAGTGCCACAGATAATTGGAATAATTAAAATCGTCTCGATATCGGGTGATGTTTTGATTGTCAATTCTGTGAAGTTATTAATCTGTGCATTCTTTTAGCAATTTATATGAGTTATATAATTTCAATTTATAATAATAAACATAATATGTATTCAGTTAGTATCAAAACTTAGACGATCTGTTTTAAAATCTAATCATATATATATATATATATATATATATATATATGTGTGTGTGTGTGTGTGTGTGTGTGTGTATTTGTTCAGTACATTTACATTTGTCATTACTGTATCATGCTCAAGTATTATCATATATCAAGGTCTTTATTACCATTGCTGCTTTCAATATCATTGAGGTAAGGAATAATTAGTTGTAGGGACCACCGAGCCGGCCCACGCCTCATGGTGTCCCATAAACATGGGGTAAGGATCCCACACCGCAATTGTTGTGTCCGGTGTTAGTAAAACGGCGTATATTTTAGCTATTTTGACAGTTTCAAGCTATTCGTATCTTGGACACAGTGGCACAACGCTCAACGAATAATCGACTAAGATCTTAAACTAACACGATCATTTCAATTATACTTATATTTCTTATCTTCCTTAACCGATTTAGTTTTATCTATATTAAAATTATTCATGATTCTGCAATTCATTCCGATAATTCATATATGAGAAATACATGATTAAAATGACATAAACAACTTCAATTAAAAAATTGCTGCTGCAATTAAAACAGTGTGACTTCATGCATTTTTAACGTCAAGAAGTTAATTAGACAAAGATGTATTCATTAAATTATATATATCAATGTTTTTACTAATTACATTTTATATGTATTTGATTTGGAGCTATGAGATATGTTGGATATTTTAACTGTCCGTGTGTGTGTAATGGCTGGAAGCGACTCGGTACACGCCTACGGTGCTCGTGAAAACGTTCTGCTTACAACTTGATTTGTGATTTCAAAGATTATTGCTTGTACAATCCATTATTGAGTTTCTGTAATTTAGTTTAGAGATCCTATTGCTGTAGTGGTAACCAATAAAAACATACAATTGATCTTATTACATATTTGAATCAACATGTTATAAATTCATTATAATTTAAATGAAATTTAATAGAAAGATAACATTCTGATTATAGTTTAGATGACGACAGAGTTCTGACACACACACATACAAATTAAGAAAGAGAGGATCGTCTTTGATTAAGAGACTTTTGAGAGAGTCATATTGTAAGCTAAATAAGTACTGTTTATTTATATTTGAATATTTCTAATATTCAATTTTTTTTCTTTCTTTCCCAATTTCTAAACCTTAATTCTTGATTAAAACATTATTAAGGCTATTGTTGCAGTTTAAGTAGATGGCATATCGATAGGAAAATTAGACAAGTAACTAATTGCCACAGTGAGGTTAGTTAACTTTCATAATAATATGTTTAACGACATACTGGGAGACATTGGGAGCAGATATAGCACCCAGATTTATTTCACAAAAGTGATCTGTGGTATTAACAATGGAAATAATCGTAAAACAATAGTTATTTATACTCTCTAGATTTTGTAAATAAAGCTTATTATAAAACTTAGAACTATAGTGACAGAGAGACCTAGATATTATTTATTTATTTTTTAGTCATTCTCGTCTCCTTTAAGTATTGTTTGACTTGAATTCTAACTTGTGTCTATATCAGTTATGGCTTCGCCTCAATAGTCATTATTATAAAAGATGTTAGTTAAAAATAGGTTAATAAATAAATAAATACAAATATAATTTAAATACTAAATCAAGGACACTGAAATCACTCGTTATATATCATAAAGCCCTAAGACGCTGCAATACATTACCATGCAAAAAAAATGCCACCTTCACCTAAAATAGTGATAGCGCAAAAACCTGGAAACTTCTAAAATGGCTTAGAATTTGTAAATTACCTCACATAGTTTCCATAAATAGCAATATCAAACTTCTCAATAATCCGTTTTCTTTTTCTGAAGAAATTGTCAGCGCTGATTAAGAAAGAATACTCAATTATCTTTCATTTTACCCAAGTCCAGATTTTTCCCCTTTTAGCTTCAGATCTTTCACTGTGTGTGGTGTCACGAGAAGTATGCCATATATTTCTTCGAATGCTATACTGTCAAACGTCTTATAATTTAACCCATCCTAGAAATCCTCTCAAATATATTAACATATATTCTTAAATGTTCCATCATCACCAGTAAATTTCCAGTTGCTTAACATATCTTCATCAGTAATTCATAATCATTATCATCATAAATTAGTTTCAAAGTTCCCTCACTGGCCGTAATAAGATGTTCCCGTCCTGGTGTCATTTCTGGACAAGGGTTCCTCAAGGTCGCGTGTTATGTCCTTTACTCTTCTCAATTGTTATTAATTCATTTAGTCAAAATATTTCTTCTCTCTGTCACATGTTTGGTATTCCTGGCATGATATATGAAGACAGAATTGACTGGCACAATCTCCTTCCAATTATATATAACAATGTCACATTCTCTTCTCCTCTCTATACTTGGTCATGCTGATACAAACTATCTTAATCTAACCGAGGACTATTTAAATAAGCTTGAGTGACTCCAAAACACTGCTATACGATTTATATTTAGATTGTTCACATGTGTCTATATTTCTGAATGTCGTAAAAAACTCATGTGATGTGTCTTTCAATTTACCGTCGTCGGGATTTGCGCTGTTTCTCTTCTGTACTATGTTTTATTTCTTCCAAATGCTCCTGCATATCTATCAAAGAAATGTATGATTTAAGGTCACTAAGCAGTTAGTATACTATATACTATACTATATACTAGTTAGTATACTAATATTACTTATTACTGGAATGCCTATTCATAATACAAAGTTGTATACACTCTTTTACACTACAAGCAATTAAATTATGGAATTTCCTGCCTCCTGTAACACAATCTAAATCTTTATATATTTTTAAACATTATGTGAAAAAAAACTTCATCAAATACTGAGACTTCAGATATGCTATATATTATATTATATACAATTTATTATATGTCTATATAATAGTGTTTTCTATATTGTACCATCATATTTATTATATATAAATATATTATTAGTCCGTAGTTATTTCTATATAAATCTATTATTTCTAACCTTACATCTTCTGTACCAATTAGTTCACATTTTTTCTAATACTTGTCTGGAAGAAATTGAAAAAAAGACCACTTTTGTTTACCAAATTTAAATAAAAATTAGCTTTGATATATAGCAACTTAAGTAATTTAGTTTAGAAACTTAAATTTATTTCAATGTTAACTTATAAATAAATATGTTTTTTATCAAATTAGCTGTTTAAACAAAATATATGATTACCTTTTTGCGTATTTGTGCATGTCTTCTTATCATAAATGTAATATATATCTGACACTTGCATATTACCAACACGGATTGTCATTTTTATGTATATCTATCTACTAAGCCTTTGCCTTAAATTTATCACTTAAATATTTATCGAACCTTTTATGAATGGTTTGTAAACATTTAGAATTTATTTACGACTTTGTTTAGAATATCAGGACCTTATGACAATATGAATAAAGATTACAATTATCTAAATCCAAGCAACGCCCACTTGGTTTCACTTCCTAAGTTACAATGGAGTAGGTACGTTGACTCAAATTTACCATTTTTTAAGTCCGTGTCAGATGTTTTTTTTAATCTTTTATGACAATTTTATTAAGGCAGTGCCTACGCAATGTCTCCCTCATTCATTAAAACGATACGTGTAGGCATTACGATATCCTCTTCAGGTGAATGAGAAAATATTTTTTATGTTAAAAGATTGTATTGTTCGTGGTTGAATTATATATTCAAAATTTATACAGCAATAAAATGAATGTAATGATATAAATACAAATATATTTTTATATATTATATTAATTTGGAATTACAAACAAACACTTCAATTTATTTATATATATATATATATATATATGGTTGAGTGAGTATTGAGTTGGGTTGTATGCAACATTTCGTGTTTATTTTTATGAAATAATTTTAAATCTCAATACCCATTGAACACAATTTAGCGAACAAAAGAGAAATAAAAATTAACTTGATGTGCTTAAATAATTTTGTTCACTTGATTCTACATGTCACTGATTTTGGGCAAAGCTAATAAATATGTTTTCACAATAAGTTGCCCAAATATACCACATCTTACATAAAAAGCCTATTAATTAACTCTTCCGCACTTAATTAAAACCACTTCCAGTAACTATTAATATTATTAATTTATATTATAACATTATTGTTATTTTGATGTTAGAACATCATACATATAGTAATTGGATTATTAGTTATTTGGTATTAGAATAGCATTCAAATATATTCTTAATTTCAATTATTACTGTCATAATAGTCATGAATATATGAGAAATTAAAAATAATAAGAGTATTCACTTTAGTTCTTTTCCATGTACCTTTTGGAACTGATCAAGTAAAGTCTGAGTACACATATATAATAAAGTTCCTCAATATCTTAGACCATCATTTTCTTAGTTTTAAATTTAAAATCAAAAGTTTATTATTAAATAAATTTTATTATAACGTTTAAGAGTTTTTAGTGGATCGAAATGTGTGGAATTAATTTGTTGACTCGTTTGCAAGATTGTAATTGTAATGTACATAATCTAAGATTGTTACATTTCTTTTAAAAAGAGCAACTGTTGAGTTTCTGGCCGACTCTTCTCAGCAGAGCAGCATTCTGAGCCCGTGGGAACTCACTCATGGACTGACTACACTGACCTTTTTTATTGTAATAATTGACGATTCAAGAGGTCGTGTAAATGCCTACTTGAATAAAGATATTTTGAATTTGACGTTTCAAGAGTTCAGTATACATTTAAAATAAAAACTTTTACTCGGATTTTGACTTTTAATTCGTAGTATATGTATGCATGATACTCGTTAAATTGCAATTTCATAATGTTTTATGGTATAAATGTCGGTCTGATATTTAAAATTTATTTTATTGTTAGCTTACATTGCTTCCATGTATTAGAGATTTAATTAAACGTTACGTAAACTTACTTTTACGTGCAATTCTTTAACTGAATAAAAATGGTGCTTCATCACAGAGACAATGAAATTTTATTTTGGTTATTTAATTCCTTCAAGGTTTTTAATTTTGTGGTTGTATTTCTCATGTTACAAAACATTCGTATAATACCTAATTGTAATGCAACCCACGCTTCGCCTGTCTCCGAGAATGCATTAAAAATATAGCTGCATGTCTTTTTTCGCACGGGAATTATTATGGTCTGTTTAAGTAATTGCTGTAGGTAACATTGCTAAGATTATGATGTCATGATTCCATTTGGTTAAGCCGTCCAACGCCATCTAGCGTCGAGAGGCGAAAGCTTACAAGAACTACAAGTGGCTAATAAAATAAAGTATTTTTATTAGATTTAAAGGTTTATCTACAAAAATGGCTTATACTAAGAAATGCAGAACTATTTTATGAAATGTTTTCAATGTAGTATGGTAGCTAAAGACCTTTACCATATTCTCTTGTCGGATAGAAATAAGAGGTGGTATTCTGATACATATATACAATAGAATTACTATTATTATATTTATTACAATGAATTCATACATATTTATTGATTAAGTACAAGATAAGAAAATAATATGTTAAATACTTTGATAAAATAATATTTTTGGTATATACTAAGTTGTTTTAAATCAACCTAATTGAATTCTACGAATTCATATTAAATTTAATCAGATGGATACAATTTAAGAAAAAATAAATCATCAAAGAAAGTAAAGAAACATTACAAATGAAATGAAATGTGATTATAATTTATATAAAGAAATATAGTATGTATTTATGAAATAATAATATACATACATGTATTTATGAAATTATAATATATATATTGATTTTATAATAAATACAAGCTGTGCCCACGACTTCGTCTTAAAATTAAAATCCATTCGTATTAGGGGTTAGTCGGAACAAATAGACAGAAAGACAGATTTTTTTTTATGTAAATTCATATATATTTTCATATGCATTTAATGAAATGCTGTTAATATGGCAATACAAACAGACACTTCTATTTTATTTATATATAGATATAACTTATAATTCCATTATCACGATAAATTTGTAAAATAAATAACACTTATTACTATATAAAGTATATCTAATCTAATCTAATCTAATCTAATCTAATCTAATCTATTTGGTATAAAAATAAGTTATATATAACAAAGGGTTAGGTATAGGTTGGTTTCGTGAAGTCCGACCATAGTTTAATGAGTTCGGAGCGTGTGAAGGATCGTTTGAAGTAACCCTTTATTGAAAATTTATACATTTAATTGGTGATTACATCCCGTGTGGTCGGATCAGTATGTGAGGTAAAGGGTTAAAAGTTTTAGATGAGGAAATTGTACATCCTTCATATATTTTGAGGTTTCTTTGAAGTGTTTTAATTACAATTTCATCATACTAGATACGCCCGTTATATAAAGAAACTTAGATAAAGGAAGGCATAAAAAGTGTAAAGCTTTATTATTTTATTAATTATGTGCTATATTTACTAGTGAATGTTAATTTTTCTGTACAAAAATAATTTTAAAGTAACGTTAGTATAAACACTCGAGTGACGAAGAGACATGATTAAAAATTATGTTATTTAAAACGTCAGATTAAAATGAAACATCGGGATAAATTTAATAGTTTTATTTAATATTATATTAAATTTTTTCATCATAAAACATATATAATTATAAATTTATCTGTCATATTAAGTACAGATGTCTGAAAATACAAAGATAAAAGAGAAGGCAATATATTTTCATCTCTTAACCGAATATATTTCTTTAATTAGAACATTTAATTACATTATTGAATTATGAATGAATTTGGGAACAATAAAAATATCGACTTAAAAAACATAACTTATTTTTATATTTCATTTGAATGAATTAGGGAACACTTACAAACAATATCTACTTAAAAAGCCATATAAATGTACAAAATGTAAATATAAATGAAACAGGGATCGAGGAATATTTTAAAGCTACCGACGATCATTTATATGTAGATATATCTCAATTTATAATCATTCACACGTATATTTTTCTCACGACAGTAGCTTAATATGGAAGTATTATATTGAATACAAAATATCTTTAAACTATATTAACATACATACTATCCCTATTTGAATTTTATAATAAGGTATAATCGAAATATTGTTAGTATGTTCTACCATTACCTACACCTTAGTCCAAAAACTCAATAATATTATAAACTACAAAAACTAAACTGAAAATTCAAAGACAACACACCCTTTCAAACAAAAAGCACTTAATATTCGCGTCAGCGAGGCGGCACGTTCCCGTGCTCTAATATTATTCATACCATTTATATTAGTTACAAATGAATGGATACCGAAATCATTTAAATGCTAATTCAATAATTAAGCCGAACCGTCCGTAACGCGAGCTATTGATTCGATACAATTGTATGTCTCTGCGTTATCTGTTCCAACCTGCATTCATCATCTATGGGAAAATTCACAATTACATTTGTAAAATAAATTAATACTTAAATATTGAAAATTGAAGATATTATTAACATTGTTATATTCAAAATGTATTCACAAAATAATATCCAATCTAAAATTCAGTACAATTGTTCATAACTTGTATCTAAATGCATTAATAGCAGACAGAGTCATGGGAGTGAATTAGTGATCTCTTTGTGCAATCAGGCGACCCCTTCCCGACTAATGAATATGAATACTGCTACTCATTATTGTAACGAACTGTTCATATTATCTACAGTTTATTATTTGACATACAATGTATGATTACTGACTTCAATTTAGTTTATATCGCGTTTAAATAAACGATTGTTTATACAAGTAAATTAATGAATACCTCATTTTAGGTTAGTTTAGTCGTTAATGGCCGAGATTTAAATTTGATTTGATATAATTAAAAAACACATATAACTTTCGAGAAAAACATTGTTTGAACAATAACAAACAACGTTAGATTAAAAAACGCAGTTATGAACACATTACAAAGGGTTATGATATAACAAAAAAACAAAATGGCCGTCGTCACACAATCACGTGATTATCTCTTTCATTACCAAGAAAAAGAATTGTCGCTTCAGCCAAATTGTCGAGAGGTTCCCATGAAGTTATAGATGCTAAGATAGTGTTGTAACAATTAAATGTTAAAATTCAGTAGCAAGCGTGCCGGTAATATCAAATAGGCACTTAAGGAACGGCTTAACAAAGGTATGTTTCTCGTAAAATTAAAGAGATTTTTATCATATTATCATATGTTATTCGTGTTTCGTAGCACGTGCACTAGTTAACGAGGTGGCCATACCTGTTTTGTTGTAACACATTATATTAGCATTATTTTTTGATATTTCTAATCTTATAGTGAATAAGTATTTGACAAAAGCTTTTCATAATTTGTCAGCCGCTAAATTTGTATATAGAGAAAGTATATGAATTTTTTTTTTACAACTTTATATATAGATAAGATTTTTATCTCTGTATATACATATATATATATATATATATATATATATATATATATATATATATATGTATGTGTGTGTGTGTGTGTGTGTGTGTGTGTGTATATATGTATATGTATGTATATATTCATGTTATATTTTTGTTAGGTCCTAATTAAACACGTGTCTTACAGTTTCTAAGTAACAAAATAATCTCAAAACGTACATCTAAAGCAGACGCAGACGTGTCTTCCTTTAAGGGCTTGCCCTTCATATCATATGCTTCATCTAAGGTTACATCTCAAAATAAATTAATTATTAAAATTAACGAATAGATTTGATTTCAGTAAAACTCTATTAAAAACAAATAAACATTCAAAAACAATAAGTAGTACACCCAAAAGTCTTTACCATTATCGCCTTTCGGAATTGCTATATAATGGTGAACTATCATATTCCTCGACAACACTGATGCGGCTCCATTCACTTCATGTGCATCATTTTCTAGTTATTTTTAAACTTTTTCTCAATACAAAAATCTGTATTCGTTTATTAATCTTTTCTATTACAGAATTTTATTCTTTAAATATTTTATAAATGTCCTCTTAATATTTTAACAAATTGTAAATATATATATATATATATATATATACTTCGTCTCCTTGTCAATATTATAATAGCTGTCAGTTCAAAACGACTTCGACATTCCACCCAAAATGTTTTTAGAATATTGCATGTATTGGGGTCCTGACTTTGATGGATAATAAAATATTGCATTTATTATTTAGCAGTTCGTTTAATAACAAACGTAGCAATTAATATACAAGATACAAACATAGCATGAATCGCAATTCGCAATTAACGATTTATAACAATTCAACCGGAAATATCTAAACTCCATCAAACATTACAAGGGCTTTAAATTAAAACAAGTGCAAATTCAACCCGAAATTCTGATTCTCAGAATAACCCTTGCCCTTTAACCCTTCTTGTGATTGAAGAACAAATTAATCATCATCATTTACATGCAACGCTGGTAGCAGATTTGTTTCTGCGATTATGTCACCCTCCCTGGTAGGGGTTGGTTAGGGGTTGGACGGATTTTGTGGATGTCTTTTAATATTTTGAATGTTAATTATGATTTTCATTTCTATCTATAACGCACAAAAAAAAATCTAAAATGATAGAAAAATTTAATAATATCCCATCTATTTATCTTTTCCACTTTGTATCAATGCTGATTACTTGTGTATCAAGTGGAACTGTCAGGACTATGATACCATATTTATCAAAATAAGTCCTTCTGTAAGTCTCTCCAACTAAGATAAGGCAACGAGAGTTCCAATGGTCCAAACCATGGTCTGAATACCACACAACAAATTTGGCCTATTTGTGATCACTGTTTCAAGTCAATATTCAGTGAGTTATCAACACTTGGTCAATGTATTTCCTTTGATCCACAATAATCTTTCATTGAAAATCAAATATAATCACGCCCAGAGGGAATGGGCAGTGACAATTATTGCGTTCATTTGGATTTAGCACAAATGTCCCCTATCGGAAGGGTTGTGTAGAATGTCCATCCTCATAGAAAATTAGTATAATAATGAATTTATTTTGCATCCTATATGTTTATTCTGTGTTATTGAATTAATAATTTCAATAATTGATACACGAACTGATTTATTGAAAAAAAATTTATTTGCACAAGTTCTGGAAAGGCAATTATTTTTCTAATTTTCACACTTTCTTGCTCGCTATAATGAAATAAGTTTAACACATATTATATTATATTTTCAAATCAGAATCAACGTTTAAGGTTACAAAATATATTACAAAATTTTACCAGTTCATTAGTTTTCTCCCCTTAGTCAAATAAGAAAATCATGTCAAGATGTCTGCAGTATTTCTAATATTTAAGGATTAATGATTCCTCTCGATTTTAAGATATTAAAATCTCCGAGTTATTTGAATATTAAAAACAGTCTTACATTTAGTGTCAAGTCTTGTTATTCCAATATTTATTACCATAAGCCGAACTTATTCGTTCCTATTGTTCCTCACAAAATGACTCGAACAATGCCTTCATAATTTACTTCTCGATGCATCCCTCTTCTACGGCAGATAAAGTCGTGATAACAAATGGTAACTAAAATAATAAAATAAACCGTGGCTCCGTAGCGACATATTTCATTAATAAAGGCAAAACAAACAACCAGCTATCATACGGACTCACTTCGCAGTCTCCATACGTTATAGAGATAAAACAAAAGATTCGAGAGCCGTTGAATTTATGCGTTATCGAACTTGGACTGATGCTTGGTAAGGAACAATGGACGATCGTGGCGCCCCATGTGGCGAAATACGTGAACTTAGCTATACATTTGTAGGGCGTGTAGTGACACCTATTGTCAAGTAGGGAAACTAAATTCTTTTTACATTAATTTGCTTGCTGTCCTCATTTTGTATTGTCTCAACACGCGTACGTTCTTAATTTCAATAAATAATATTACAAATTCAGTTAAATCGATTATTTTGACGTGGCCCAGCATTAAACACAATCGAAAACTGCATTAAGTTAAATAAAAAATACCCTTCCAATAGAAAGGAGGCGAATTTTGCCAAAAATATTCATAAGCTGTCATCAAGCGACTGGACCTACGCCAGATGCGGCAAACCGACGACGAAATATTTCGCAGCAAAATACTTACTCAAGTAAATCACCCTCCGCTCTTTAAAATCACTTTTGAGAAATTGAGCGGCAATTCCTTCAAAGTTTCGCCAAAATTAAGCGTCGAAACTTTATTCGAATTACGGGCGGAAGTTTTTTATGGTTATGACAGGTATATATTTCTTCATCGGGAAAATTATATCAGACTGGAGTATTGGCAAGACGCCTGCTTAATTAAGTGTTTTAGAATTTGTATTTTGTTCACTTTGATCTTATTATATCCTAAAATTGGAATCACTTCCGCATATTTTCTTAAACGCACCATTACAGTCACTGGCCGTTGTGACGTTATTTATGAGTTACATTAAAAACAAAATGATATGCCTCCGCTGCTGAAAATCTAAAAAGAATAAGCAATAAAACGATAAAACCCAAATCTGATACATACTAGGGCCGCAATCTTCCGCAAAGCGTGCGAGCGGGATGGAGTTATACATTCGTGGAATGAATACGATGCTACTGTTTCATCTCTCACCTCTATCGGCCGGCGATCTCTGAAGCGTCCTAACTGTGCTCGAAATAAAATAAAATTCAACCTTACATCAAGGAATCAAACCTCCAATATCGAGTGCAGATTATAACAAATGGATTTGAGATTAATATAGTACGAGCCACCCCGTCTCATACCACCCCATTCGGCATTCAAATAGGAATCGAACGGATGACCAAAACATAATATCGTCGGAGGATTCAGCCATAAATCAAATGAGAAATAATCTCTTTAGGAACAAGATAGTCGCGATGCGCGCTCTCGCCGATACCTATAAAAACGCAAAACGTTCTGATTGAAATAGTTTATAAGGGCGACTTTTTTGGCGTTATTTCCCATTTCATTTTCCTTGATGTATAATCAATGTGTTAACGGATGGCCGCCGAGGGCTTTGAGTAGATTTGCCACACAAAAGATTCTGATATTGAGTTTGAAAGTAGTTTCTCTTCTTCCTTTATGTTAATGGCACTTTTCGTGTCGTAATGGCGCGTGTGAAATGTCATGGACTTGGATCTAACATAACGTAAGACGTAAAATATATTAGTATTAATAAACGTCAATTTATAATTTAAGAAATTCGATAATATAACCAACAGATTGCGCCACATGTCGCATAACCACGGCACATGCCATGCGTTCAACAATATCTAAAAAAAATAAATAAATTTTAATTCAAAGTTAATCAAAATTGAACTCTCCGTAGCGTTACCAAGATGATAATTCTTCTAACGTACCAAACCATCTGTTGTTGATGATAGTTATCGATAAATTAACAATTTGTTTAAACTAAATGAAGCGGCAGGTTCGTAAATTATTGGTACGTTTAGCGACTTTTGACTTTTATGTTCACCGAATGTCACCTTTCCTGTGCGAGTCGAGTTATCGTTTGATCTTGAATCGAAATTTTAATATGTTTTTTATTGAGCGTACCACAGCTGTCTTATTCTGTACGACTTTTGCTTTAATAATATATATATATATATATATAATATTACAATATTATATAAAAATTGTTACATGAAACCAATAAAATCAAGAACATAGTACAATAAAACTGTATAACTTAATCTAAATCAGCCGAATCGGATATTACGACTTTATTTAGTTTTACGAGTTTTACGACTTTTTAAGAGAATATTACGAGAATCGTGTTCGTGATAGCTCTTCATTTTGGTGTCATTAACGAAATGATATATTACTGAAAATAAAAAAAATCAAAAATTAACCAAACCAAAGCTCCAAATAGACAATCGCGTGTTGACAACTAATTATCAAATGTCTTTTCAACTTTTTTATATATCGTGACTGTTTGAACAATAAATCTTATACTAATGAGATATTTATGCGAGCTTACTCTTTTTTTACACGATTAATCCTTTTATACTTTTAGTGTTGTGGAAATTACATATTTCATTTTTTTTTCAGTCAAATTAAACGAAAAAAATAATGTAAATTTGAAATATATTTTTTTTTAAATAAATATAAAATTGTTGTCTTTTGTGACGTCACGATCTTATAAATAATTTATTGTATATAATATTAATATAATATTTTATAGAATAATAAAAACTGTAAATATTGTGAAACAAGACAAAAATTTCAATTTTATATGATTAAAAGATATATATCTATCTATATCTTTTTTGTGTGTATTTTTTACTTTAATAATAAATACATTTATGTATAAATAATTATAATATTAATTTTAATACCCATAAAGAAAATGTACAAACGTACAGACATTTTATCGTATATAGATATAATATGAAATATAATTTTTATACATATAATTAATATACAATAATCTTACAATTAAATCAAAGGCTTATTCTTAACGTTAGAGGTAAAAACTTTTCTAAGTGTAAAATTAACTGAGCGGTTAAATTATCAAAACTATAGTTAATTTTAGATATATAAAAATATAATCTATAAAAAAATGTTTAAAAAATAAATAAATGTTACCAAAAAATGACAATAACTTGTCCTTTAAGATTAAAATACGTTCAATCAAATTAAACAACTAAAAAAATTTAAATAAATTAACGATATAGAAATAAATACATATTGACAAATATATAAATATATTAATATATATATATATATATATATATATTGTTCAGTCGTGTGTGACGTCACGATCTTATCAATAATTTATTGTACAATTAATTTAATTCCATAAAATAATATAAATTCAATGAATAACTGACGATCAAATATTCGCATACCAAAGTATAGGATTCAATTTTAACTATATTTTGGTAACTTCTTTATACATTATTCTAATATAATATATTTCTTTATTTAATATATTTAATTATAATATTATAAATTAAATTTCATTAATTTGATGGAATTGTATATTAATATTTTGCTTTGAATATTCATTGTAATAATTTTTTTACAAATGTATGTGCATGTATGTAATGTATGTGTGTGTGTGTGTGTATGTATGTATGTATGTATGTAATGTAAATGTATTTTGTATGAACTCTTGTTGGCAGTTCTATATTATGAAAAGTTTGTTGATTGGAAAAAGTAATTATATTCAGGTTAAACTGCGTTATACGGAGGAAAAAGTTAGTCGAAAAACCAATATACATATATATATATATATATATAGTACATGTCATATATCTATCAGTTTTGTATCTCTGAGACGCTTAGGTATTATTCAAATAATATTATATAGTAGTTTATATATTAATTTATTTCTTTTAATATCTTTTCAATGCATACCGTTGATAAAAATACCAGAATGTTCGAATTTTAAAATTATAATAAAATAAATAAAAACATTATAATATCATCCATATAAATCCAAAAACAAAATCCTCATTCGGCTAGTTCGTAATTTATGGTGGAGGAGCGAATAATCACGGAGGTGGCGCATAAATCGTGGACCATTTGTAAAATAGGAATTACGTTCCGGCCGTTGTCACCCCCCGTATCTACCCCTCCCCCTCCCCCCGGGGTTTCAGGATAATATACTTACATATATTGAATATCTAATGTACGAATTAGATGTTTTGAAAATAGTTAATGATAATATTTTTGTCTTAAGATATTAAAGTAGGTTGCTGATGCAAATATTTTTTATGTTAGATTTCGAGTTATTTTTAGGAAATTAATATTATTTTTATATAAAATTTTATATTTGAGATGAATCATAATAATCATATTATATTTTATTTTATTATAAACTAAAAATGGCGGATAAATATCATTTAATATGGTATGAAACCTTAAAAGAATCTAAACATGTGATATATGTTGAAACTAAAGAAATCCTAGCTCAGGTAACACTGAAGGAAGCTTCGAAATTCTAATAACACTCGACTCGACTCGACTCGCGACTGCGAATACGAAAAATAAACCACATATCGACTTCGGAATTTTTAATAGTTTCACCCCTTCTAATGTATTTGGAATCTCAATCTGTCTTGCTATTGGAAATTGCTGTTTGGAACAAACATTGGGCCAACTTTTAACTACCGTATACAGCCATTTGTATCCAATGCAGCGGGGAAGTTGGTGTTAATAGGTACTATGTGTTTAAATTCATTGTTTTTGTAATATTCTTAATAAATTATCTGTAATTAGTTATATGTAGATCTAGTTGAAAGTTAGTTTTAGAATCAATTGTACATGTGATTTAAGCCAAAAAGTTGTTTTAAAAGTATAAATTTGATAGAATAATTAAATTGTAAAAGCAATATAAGTAATGGCTTTTATAAAATTTCAACTTCTTGCCCAATCACCCCCATCCCCCCTCTGTATCGCAGACGCTTTATACGTATCTACGAAAATGCACATTAATATTAAATGGTTTGGAAATGCGTGGGGAGGTAGGGGCAGCGTGGTGCAATAAAAACGCTACTGTATTTAAATTACATTTATTTGTTTATGCGGTATTTTGTTTATAATTGATGGGTTTGTTAATGGCTTATTATTTTTACCCGTTTTAGAGTTATTAATTCATATTTATATGAAAATTCAGAAATTCAAAGCGTCAGATTATGTTATAGTTATCAACTATAATGTCAACCGTACCAGTTCCCTAACAAAGCTTACGTGTTTTCCTTAGACCTATATCCCCCTTTCCCCCGATAGTTTCGCCATCCAATAAGAGATGGCGCTGAGTGAAACTAGTCTTGCTCTCGCTCGGTCAATTTACTCCTTGCACTAATTAAAAGAGCGAGCGAGATAGGCCACGCCTACAGCAGAGAACAAATAGATGGGGGGAATGATTTCCACCAATCGGGAGGCTTGATTATTTATAATTAGAACGCCGAGCCTTTCCTCCGAGATAGATGACCAATGGGATTTAGTATTCAGCGTCACATCTTTAGTTTCTGAAGGAAAAATTTCTTTTAATTATATTAGAAACTCTGTGGAAACGTTTACTGTGCAATTAATTTACGTGGGGCGTGGAATTTTTTTAGGTTTTTATATTTTATGATTAAAGCTAATTCACTTTTTCTTCGTAATTTTCTTATATTTAATAAAGATTGATTAGTTCATGATTTGAAGGTATTTTTAGTAAGTTTCTTGAATTGTACAAATTTTTATAGTAAATTTTTACTTTATTTTAATATATTATTAACTAAAAATCATCATAGTATGTCTTTTACGTTTATACTTTAAGAAATATAACACATATCTAACTGAATAAGAAATCTAAAATAAAATATACTGACAAAATAACAAAATTTCAACAATAGATTAAAAATATACATTAAATCTATAGATGATATTTCATCACAAATGTAGTTCAGTTCAACAAAAAGTTCCATTGAAACAGCACAATCATTCAGAGAAACTTCTCAAGAATCAGAGCCACAATGAGAACTTCTGCCAGTTTGCATATAGAGATAAAAGTGGGGAATATTAATGTAACCCCCCCACCCAAACCCCCCAACCCCCCGGGAGGACGGACGGGACAGTCGTGATTTTAATTATATTGCGACGTAAGAGAAATGGTTTTGTTGAAAGTTACTACAGGTTTAGAGAAATTTGTATAATTTCTTGTTTTAGGTAATATTATTTGTGTATTATTTTTAATATATATAAAAATATTTAATTCTATAACAATTTTTCAACAATATATATAAAAAATAAGTGGACGTTTTAGGTAATACATATATACTAATAAATCTTGCATATTCAAATCGCTGAATCTTATCTAAATAGATAAGCTTCCAAAACTACAACAATGCTCCCATAAACTTAACCCCTTATTCAACTACATCCAAGTCACATAAATTTATTTCGACAAACTAATGTCAATGTAAGAACGCCATTAAACAAATTCAGAATCTTCACTACAGATACATCTCGATGTGTGTGTACACGTGTATGTGTTGTACAGAGTAAATTAAAATAGAGGATAACGTATTTAAAAATTTAAAATAACCTGAATCATTAAAAATATACAGACTAGGATCCGCCAAATCTCTCTCTCTCTCTCTCTCTCCTTTCTTCTTTTCTTGATAACTTTTGAATCGCTTAACATTTTTTCAATCTGTTTTCGCTATAACATCTGCGTTCAGCTCAAACATACATGAGTAAATTTTTAGCTAATTATCTCGTCGCATTCTAACGACAACTCAACACAAAAAAAAGGTCTCCCAAACGGTTAAGAGCTTCGTTAACGCTAACAATAAATAGAATTAAGTTAGCTCAGATTAGAATTATTTATTACATTCATTTTTAATCACATTTTTTTTTATTCATATATGAAATTGTATGTATGTCTCTATAGTTTAATTACTCTATATTACACATACGTCAAAGGGCATATGCATATAGTATGTAAATACGTATGTGTGTCATTATCGACCTAAGGTCACCGCGCATGCTCCAACTTGCGACAGCGGTACGTAATTGAGTTACGACTTTGCAATTCTGTTTTTTTCTTATAACCAACCTAATTGGAGATTCATTTATTATAACTTATATGATTATAACATTTAATTAATTAATTTTAATGTAAATTAATGTCATTAACGTGTTATAGTTTGGAGGGTTCCATCTTTTGATTATAATTAAATGATATTTTGTCAAATTGATTCGAATTGCATAATATCAAATATTCATTAAATATATTTTTACCACCCGACTTTACTTTATATTCACGAGACGTACTTGTTAATAGTTGGCCCGCTCGGCCTTATCTTCGACACTCAGACTTACAGCGGACGAGAGTAGTCTTGATACTTGGTATTTTATTATTCATATTACTATTTTAAATCAATTGATAATTTAATATTATTATTGTCTCTCATTGGTTTAAAATTTATTTTTGTATATATTTAAACAACGAAATTATATATTTTAAAAGGAAAAACCAATATTAGTTTAGGTATATTTCTATATACAGATATATTTATAATAAATAAGTATTCCATTACATATTTACAACATTCATATGAGCAAAAGCGCCCATGGGCTTACCAGATTAATTACCAAAGCGGTGTCAGTGCTATCAGCGTTTACCAGAATAATTACCAAAGTCCTGTCAGTGTTTTCAGCAGCTAGTATGCATTGGTTCTTAGAAGAAAATGACCAGTACGCCGAATCCAGATTCTGATTAGTGCTACTATATAAAAATTTATAAATCAAATAAGTGCTGCAAATACTGGTGGAAGCATTTCTGTGAAAAATTTGGTAAAGCGGTACACAAACCAAAGACCCAAAATAATTTGAATAATTATTAAAAAATATTGTTTGTCACTTTTTATTTTCACTAAAGTTCTTAATTTTTTATAATATTAAATAAATGCTGTATTTTTCGTTATGTCTACATATAATAAGATGTTAAAAAAAATTTAACATATAATTAAGTCTTTTACAACACTCCTTTATATATTAAGTAAAATAGAATATTATGAATAATAATAAATTTGACACATTTTGAAACATTGTAAGAAAAACTATCAAACACTATTATTACTTGACTTCCAGATTTTTTATTGTTCTTAATTCTTGTAGCAAAATCCAATTGTTTCCTGAACATGGAACTCTTTTAAGGATCTTTAAAGTTCAAGTAATTATTGAAATCAGAGATTTGTTTTCACGTTTTTTTGTTTAATACTGGTTGTACCCGCGACTTCGTGCAGGCGGAATATATTTTTAAAATTAGAAGTAGCCTTAGTTACTTATAACTTCAGCTATCAACCACTGAAAGTCCTGTTAAAATCGGTCCAGCCGTTTCAGAGATTATGCGATACAAACAGACTAACAGAAGAAAAATATTTTTCTTTGTAAGTACCATAAATATATAGTAAACAGCTGTTAATGTGGATTTGCAAACAGGCACTTCAATTTTATATATTATATATTTTGTACTTAAAAACAAGAAGTAATCTAATAAAATTATAGTTCAAGACTCATAAATCCGACTCTTTTACCTTATATACGGAGGCCCAAGGGTAGGGAGAAGGGGTTATTCGTTAAACACTAACTAGATGTAGATGTAACGAGAATGTATAACTAATCTAATATTAATTTCATTTTATAATAAAATTATTATAAAATTTTTATAATCTTACAAATATTTATATATGAAATATTAATTAATTTAAAGAAATCTTTATATTATATTTAAGTACTTTTGACGTAGATCATATAAAAATAATAATAAATGCAAATTCAAAAACAAAAGCTCCATAGAATGGAAACCCTGTTGGCAACCCTACCGGAACTTAAGCTGGAGTACCATTTATTTGAACAATATCCGAGTAATAATGTATGGAGATTAGGTAGCGGACAGACGCGCTTGATCCGACATTATACATCAACGTCCACTGGACACTCCTAATACGGACCCTCCGCTAACCAACTATGGAATGCATTTTAATATATTATTTTGTTTGATATATTAATTGTAAATTTTAAATTTGGATTTAATTACTGTTTTATTCCATTTTTTCTTTATTACGTTTATATGTACATAATTTTATTGAGCTGAGCGTAAGCTCTTAACCGTTTGGAAAACCTTTTTTTGTGTTTAGTTGTCTCCAGAATGCGACGAGATAATTAACTAAAAATTTTCTCATGTATAAACATACATGAGAGAGACGAACGCAGATGTTATAGCGAAAACAGATTAAAAAAATGTTTAGCCATTCAAAAGTTATCAAGAAAAGAAGAAAGGAAAAGGCCTCAGCTCAACACCCGCCGCGCACGGTTGGCGGATCCTAGTAAATTTCAAATTTTGATTCAATATTATTGTTTTATTCATCTATGTAGGTAAATTAGCAGTTTTTAATAAATGCATATGATAATATATACTTACATAAAATTGAAATATTAAAAATTTTCTCTCTTCCTCTATTTGTTTCGGATAATTTCTGAAACGGCTGGACCAATTTCAACAGGACTTTCACTAGCATATAGCTTTTGTTATAAGGAGTAACTTATTTTAAAAACATTTAAATTCACAAAAATTAATAACGGTAAAAATATTAAAAATAAAAGTCCACTTCCACATTTTCTACAACAATGTCAAAGACTAATAGCTTAGAAGTTTGGACACGGCTTTGCATACGTAAAAGAGCTTGTTATACGAATTAACACGTGACAGATATGTCTTTTGTCATTAACATTAAATGTCTTGTTGTTATATTATTTATAATATTAATGTTTGACACGAGCCGTACAAATGATTTTGATATTGACTCTGAATGGATTACAAGTGTAATAACATATCAATTTTATCCTTCTCTATCTTTTTCGGTATCTTTCTTCTATAACCATTCACATTTTCAACTCAGATTATTTATTGCAAGTTTGTTTTCCTCATAACATAACCATTACAGAACAAACGATTACTCTTATAATATCTTTTCTATTACTGGTGGTATTTTAAATGTACCTCTTATTTATACATTTCTTACTTTATCCATTATCCACATTTAAGAATCATGCACTTGTCTTTCATCTATCCCTATCGTAGTCCAGTAGACCGATCCATATAAAACAGTAGATCGTATTATTGTATTAAAAATGTTCATTTTCAAACTAAGGAAAAATGGAAGTCACAATTAGTGTCCGTAACCTGTTTCTATTTCATCTACACTGTCTGACAGTTTTATTTATTTCGCTATTATCTTGATAGATAAAGAAAGATACTGAAAGACAGAGTAAACTGAGAATGGAGCACCGTCAAGCGAAACCCACTTGTTTAAAAACGAAGAAACTGTTGTAGAACGTATGTTTAGTTTTAATTTTGTTTTGAACCTCAAAGCTGTTCTTACGGATAATAACATTGCTATCAAAAAGGCTACTAATACCAGAATGCCTTATATATCTTATCCTCTATATATCCTTGTATCCAAAGATTATTATACAACTAAAGATGTTGACCATAGAGAGATCTAGCAATAATCAAGTTGCTAATAGTTCTACACATTATTCTACATTATAACCACTTCCTAGATTATTAGCATACTTAAAATAAGATTTTACTTTATTTTTTAAATAAATATAAAAGGAAAAAAAATATACTATGTCCCTATTCCAAAATCGAATCAGGGCTTAACGAGCTAGAGTCCGGACACGAACCACCAAGGTGTTATTGCATCTACCCACCCCTAACTAAATAAATTTTTGTAAAAATCCTATATTAGTATTTCATAATTACTAACTATATTTATGTTTTACACTTAAAACCAACCATTCCTGCGTTCACCCGAGGTGGAAGCCCGAGAGCGTGGCAAGAGACAGAGGCTGCCTCATTTCTCTACATCTGGCCGCAACCACGCCTTTCCCTTACCCTTTTCTTCCAAATCCTTGCAGACACGAACGATCCCAACGATGATGCAAGGAATAGCGAGCCACTCAGGATATTCACGGATGGTAGCAAATTCGGTGGCAAAGTGGGGGCAACTTTCACCTGCTGCAAGTGTCCAAGCAAAACCCTAACAAGACAATTTCGATTGGAATCGATAGCGATCGATTGCGATATCAATTTTCTTACCAGTATATTCTCAATAAATTAATATCCTAAACTCTATAAAAACATATGTTTATTTATTTCGATGTTTATCGTTTAATCCATGGATTGAACGTTAAATATGGTTCCAAGCGGGTTTCGCGATCGAGAACGCTCAATAACGGTTCTGTCACGAGCTCCTCAAAGAGTTGGATGTGGATTCATGGGGAGGCAATATAAAATACTTTTTCTAAGAGTCTAAGAGTGCAGCCTGTCCCACCATTATATGGTTGGGTACTACCATCTGATTTGAAGAGCTGAGGGTAACAGACGAGGAGTTGCAAAAAGCCATTAGACGTCGCGCCTTGACCAGGCGGGATTTCGGGTAAAACGTTGGCTCTGGCTACCTTCGCTGACCTGGGAGACCACATTAAATTGTTGTTTGAAGGCTGCTTCCGCAGTATGTGCCCCGAGATTTATAACGAAGGTAAGATGTTGTTGATGAAAGCAGAGCCTCGAATTCTTCCTTTGAGCACCAACGCTTACTGGCCATATCATATGTTTAATGGCCAAGGCCGGCAAGTAGTTCGAAAGAATAATAACTGTTCATGTCGGCGATCTTCTCTCGAACACTGATCCCGATATATTAATCATAGGATTGGTAGCAGTAGTTCGACTTTTGAAGAGTCATCGACAGTAGACGTAAGCCTTCGAGGCAGCAGACTCTAAGAATAGGGTGGCGTTGGTAGTATCTTTGGACATCGTGAATGTCTTAAGTCCCTGCCCTCGGGGGCAATTCGAAGGGCGATCAAATTCCATTGTGTTCCCTCCTACCTGCAGAGAATTACCGTACTTTAGTAACAGATAGATCCAATGTGCGTATAGAGCCAGGAAGCATCATCGGGGAGAATTAATGGACCGCGTTCTCCAGAGGTCGTTCCTAGGGCCTTTTCCATGGAACCTCGTATACGATACCTATATGTCGGTCTCCCCCTGAATGTTGATGTGATGAAATGTATTATCATTTACTGTAAAAGTCAGAAATAACAGTGACTATTTAATACTGATAGAAGATTTCAAGATCTCATTGCAACATATAAATTGAAAAATAAAAAAAAATATTAAAAAGTTAATACTAAAATAAATTATCGATAATCTTGTTTGAAATTCGTAAACAATAGAAATAAGTTGAGTGATATGAATAAAACGGGTAATATTATTTAAATGTATAAATCCATCAAATAAATCAATCAATCAATCAATTACTTCATAGATTTCAAAATGTAATAATATAATAATAATAATAAATATTTATTTCAATTATTATTACATGCTATAATTTAAAAAATATAGTTTCAGCTAGTTGTCTTAGGAATTAGTTGCTTTGATTCATATAATATTATAGGGATGATCCTTTCAATAGAAATAATAATTAATGTGGAAACAGTAACAACACAAATTAATTACATCTTAGCTACTATTGTTGCTTTATTAACACTAAACCTACCAACAATTCTTGTGTACCTGTTCCTACCGCACGCCGTCAAATTGACCGGTAATTAAAAGTTATTTTATTATATAACGCAGGTAATAAAGGAAATAACTAAAAGTAAAGAGTGAAGAAAATATTATATGCATATTCTAAGAATTGTCATGCAGTTTGATAACAATATTATAACGTTTAAGAATGTGTTAGTTTTACAAAAGTTTAAGAACGGTCAATTTGACCGGTACTTCGTAGGTTTAGTGTTAATGTCATGGGTCAAATAATTAATACACTTACCCATATTTTATATAACACAAAGTGTAAATTTACACCGAATTAATGAGATAAAAATTTTGCTCGTCGGTATTTCCATTAAATAAGTTTTTCCATATCTAAATCGTATTATTATTGCATTTATTTCCACTTTCATTGATTATATCTTATTTAAAATAAACAACATTGAATTTGAGAATAAGTTATGATATATAAAACATGACGTAAAAGTTACAGGTAAGAAGAGGGTTTATTATATCATGCAGATATTTCGACTTAGCTCGAGATTGTAATCATTAAAGTTTTGTAATAAATTAAATAAATATATATAATAGAAATCCTATCTGTAGAATCCTAACATAGAACCGATAGAATTATATAACATTTTAAGCGACCACAATGTCATATAGTATAAACCGAGCGCAATGTTTTCGTTCGATCAGCGGCTCGTGCTTCTGAAATGAACTTGGGTATTAGAACTATCTCCTAGACTATTCAATTTGTTTGTTAACATTTCCTACCAGTTATTATATTATATATAATCTTTTAGTAAAAAAATATATAATATCCACTTTTAAAACATCGAAAAATCGAAAGTAACGTAAATAAAAAAACACAATTGTTATGAACAGCTATAAATAAATATTTTTACATATATTTTGGGTTATTCATGTAATTTCTCCATCACATATCGCCGATAGGGCGTGTTCACTCTAAGAAATTACGTGGGGTGTGACGTCACGGGAATAAATGTGATGGAAATTGGAGGATTTGTTTACCGATTCCTCTCACACTTTTGACACTAAAAGGTGGAACGGGTAATGCTTTGTTAGCGTAGTCACTATTGGTTTTGTTTGAACATACTACCTAATGGAGAAATAATATGAAACCCTTTACGTCAAAGAGATAAGTGGCGAATACGTTTACTTTCTTTCCTATTCCAATATTAACATGAGCAATTCTAATACAATATTATTTTACAAATATTAATTATATTATATAAAAGCAAACAGAACTATACTTTTCGACATCTAACCCACGTTTCCCAACCATTTATTCTCGTCCGACCCAATATCCCGTGAACCTCGTTATTTAACATACCATATCAGTATTAGCTTGATATATGCTTTGATCCCTACAATTTTGATTTATGGTTGTATTAACACATATATGTGATGTCCACTGAATGTATATTTCTACACATACTTGCATGTTTTGTTGTCCTGAAATGGTATACATAAAAAAAATTAAAAAACAACGTCTGTTATGTATTTTTTGAATATATATTCCTACACATAGACACACACTTGAATATTTGGTTGTCCTGAAATGGTATAAATAAAATAAAAATTAAAAAAACAACGTCTTTTATATATGTATTGAATATATATTCCTACACATAGACACACACTTGAATATTTGGTTGTCCTGAAATGGTATGAATAAAATAAAAATTAAAAAAACAACGTCTTTTATATATGTATTGAATATATATTCCTACACATAGACACACACTTGAATATTTGGTTTTCCTGAAATGGTATGAATAAAATAAAATTAAAAAAACAACGTCTTTTATATATGTATTGAATATATATTCCTACACATAGACACACACTTGAATATTTGGTTGTCCTGAAATAGTATGAATAAAATAAAATTAAAAAAACAACGTCTTTAATGTATGTACTGAATATATATTCCTACACATAGACACACACTTGAATATTTGGTTGTCCTGAAATAGTATGACTAAAATAAAATTAAAAAAACAACGTCTTTTATATATGTATTGAATATATATTCCTACACATAGACATACACTTGAAAATGTTGTTGTCCTGAAATGGTATGAATAAAATAAAATTAAAAAAAACAACGTTTATTGAATATATATTTCTACACATAAACACATACTTGAGTATTTTGTTGTCCTGAAACGGTATGAATAAAATAAAATTAAAAAGAAACAAACTTTGTATCATGAGAACACTTCCAAAATAAATAGTATATATATATATATATATATATATACCTACTCAAAGTAACAATTAACTGTCTGTAACACTACATACATAAAACAAACCATCCATATCAAAGACCTAGCGACGTTTTATAATCGCGTCCACGGGTCGGATAAGATCATATTTCATGCGCCCCGGGCGGGTGAGGGAGATGAGTTTTTACGCATTACCTCACATGCCATCTATATGGATTATATCTAATATTTTAATAGTTGTATCTAGATATAGTATTGCGAATATAGTTAGGGTTAGGGTTAGGTTAGTATAGGGTCTGATGTTGGTAACATTGGTAACATTCAATCGCACTTTTGAATGAATTAAAGAAGCTACCAGCTCGGAATGCTGCTCTGTTAAGAGCCGGACAGAAACTTAACAGTTTCTATTAAATCAATACAAAGAATTAAATATTGTATAAAAAATTATACTATATAGAGTTATTGCAAATCTTGTTAAGAAAAAGCGGTCTGATTTTGGTAACATTGTTTTAAAAAATGCAGAAATATTGAGGAATAATAGTTATTTAGGGGCATAAGATGGGTGACAAATTAAAATAATTAAATCTCTTTGTTACTATCAATTTTGGCTAACGAGTTAAACAGGTCAGAATATATAATAATAATATAAATTTATAATATAACCTTCCATTATTTGTTTATTAAATATGAATTTAACAAGGTTTAAGTGAATTGAATTATAATTCAATTTATTTGTCAATATTCGTCTTATCCAAATACATTCGCAGCACGCATTTCCCATAGAAAGTAGGATTGCCTAATATATTGTGTCGTTGGGTGCTATTTTTCCATGTGATCGATGGAATGGCATGGTTTGGTGTTAAATAAATTATATATATTGAATGTTGGTCTGTTTGTTTTGACAATTCAGTTTAAAACAGAATAGCAATATTTAAATTAATAAGATTATTTAATGAATTCTATAAGAATTATTAAATTATTACAATATATGTATATTTAATACTAGTTGTACCCTTGACTTCGTTCACGAGGTGAATGTTTTTTTTAATTAAAAATTGCCTAAATTCGGGCCTAGTTTCAGAGCATAATCCGAACAAACAGACCGACAGAATTATTTTTTTTTATTTTTTTTTATTTTAGTACCGTATATTACACATGCATTTAGTGAAAAGTTAATTTGAAGTTACAAACAGATACTTCTGTTTTATGGATATATATATATATATATTTTAATATCTCCCCATGGGTGAAATAACCAACACATTTTATCTTATATCTTATATCCGGTTATCATCAGTTCATCTCACGCCCGCGGCCGCTGTTACAATAACATTATTTTAAGCTTTAACCCCCAAAGTTGATTAAATTGATGACATTATTGAGAACACTCTCCCTTGCTAAGATGATAAAAATGCATTCAAAAATCCCCCTTATTGAGTGCAGATCTCAAGCTATAACTATAGTTTAAATTAACCGACTGTTTGAACTTGAGGTACTGGATTCTGTACTAACATACATACATTCATACATACATACATACATACATACATACATACATATACACATACACACACACACACACACACACACACATATATACATACATATGTATGTACATACATACACACATACAAACATACTTGCATAAAAGACGAATAACATATTTTAGTTTCGAACTCCATACAACATCATAGAATTAATAATTTAATGTGATACTCATCTGTTTAACTTATCATATTAAGTTATTGTACTATTGAACTCAGCCAATCATCGGCTGTCCCTTAAACCCTAAAAAGGTTTTATATATAAGGCTCGGGCGTTAAAATGCAGAGACATATGTATGTAACTTTCCTATTACTTAAAAAAAACAAAGTTACTTCAAACGAAATAATAAGGAAAGAATGAAGTATAATGTTTTATGACGATATTAATTAAAATAATACAGATTTTGTGTTACTGTAACACAACAAAACAAAATTAACACAAGAGTTCAAGTTGTATTGGTTTTTGATATCGCATGTGCTTAAAAGGCGACTATAATAGATCCATCGTAAGGAAAACAAGGTCCGAGATAAACTATGTACCAATCTTGTGGTATCCAAATAATCTCCTCGTCTCTTATTATATGCGTGTATACAATAAAAACTTGTACAAGAATTATGAGGATAATCACACATTTCTGCAAAGTTAGTTATTAAAATGTTAATTTTTTATAGTATTTACTAATGGTAATAATAAAAATTGCTTAAAGTATGTGCAAAATATGTTTTTAATGTATTTTAAGATGTTATAACCAAAAACAGAAACGTTCGTAGAATCCTCATAAATGTAAGTGATGTAGGCTTATGTCATAAAAATGTTTAGTTCAAAAGTTATCTAATGTGAAATAAAGACCCTCAAGGCGATATAAAGAGTTGAATTGATTTATAACTAACACCTTCCCCAAATCCATTTGCAATTTGGTCCCACAACTATTACAAATAAAAGGAATTCCTAGTACAAAAGGGAAACCTGGGAAAAGGAAATAAAAAATATAATAATTCAAAATGGCGTCTGGCCACTTAATAACTGGCTGACACCATTGGGAAATATAATTTAATTTTTCTCAAACTGCATCCCTTTCACTCTTAAGGGTGATATCACCTGTCCCTGTCTCACGTTTAACTGATGCTCCCGCCTCCTCCTTCGAGAAACTTCCATTTGTTCGGGTGGTTCTCTGTCACCCAGTTTTCTGGACAAGAAATATTTGTGATATTGTGTTTTAGATGATTTGTGTAACGTTCGAACACTTTGTGTTATAGTTCATTGAATTATAGCCTTTAAATGTTCGACGGTAAATATTATTGTTATCTCTTCGATTGCTTCTATCTCTACTATTTTATAGACATTCTTTTAAACAACAAACACTAAAATAAATTATAATAATTTTAAAAGATTGTTTATATCATATATTATAAGTAATAATGGTATTTATACTTAAATATACAAACGGCAATACACTTGAATATTACAAAACTTTATTTAAACTTACTTTTTATATTAAAAACAATATTAAAGTTACTAAACTATTAACTAATTAAATCGAACTATTTTAATGGGAATTCTAAAGGGCAGGTGCGACCAAAATATTTAAAGTTATTCCACAGTACTTGCATGACAATTGAAAAACCTATTCCCATATATTAAGAAAATACACTACTCTATAATATCCACAGTTTTAGTAACCTAATTTCAAGTTTAAGTTGCTATTTAAGCCAACCTTTAAAATGTTGAAATAAAATAATATAATACAATTTAAAAAAACGACATCTTTATAATAAAAAATCCAATTCTATAATTGATATGATAAGAAAAATAGGTATAAATATATATTGCAAAGCGCGCCATCTAGTGAAATATAGTTAAAGTACTACAACCTGTCGTTGTCTTGCTGCGTAATGTTGTAATTCAAGCTCTATCCACCTACCTACTTATGTAGTATTTTAAATTGTCAATAGATGGCAGTTTAAACAAAATAAATTATAAATTAATTCAATATGTACTATAACTTTTAACCTTGCTTGAACCTTAAACTCTTTTCATCTCCATCTGTTTGCGGACCCTGTTCCTTAATCTCTAATAAGCTATGAACTATCACTTATTAAAATAATCCATACATATTACATTTTGTTATTATTATAGGTCATGTGGCTAATAAAGAAATATTATAAATTTTCCTTAAAAACTATTCAGCTGTTTTAATTTTATTAGAGTCCTAATCAGATAATATTTAGTTTCGTGGAATAAAAATAATTTTGTAATACAAATTATATTTAGCGTCTTTCAAAATAAACTTACACAAAAAAATATAAATATTTTTCCTCCTTATAATTTCTGTTTAAATAATATTAATATATAATTAAACATTATACTTCTCCGAGTCGTTGGCTGATAGTTTTTGATGAAATCCTCATTATCTTGATATGATGTTATTTGCGACAATATTAAAGTCTATCTCGTCGCGGCAATACGTATTAACTTTTATATAAAATGAAAAATTCTAGTGTTACCGTTCTACCGATATATTTCAATGTGGCTGAATATTGTTTGTTCGGGATTATTGTGGGTGTTATTATTGGAATTATTGTTTATTATTTATTTGTTAATCACAAATATAACACTGTGTCCGGGTTTTTATTTGGTGGGAAAAATATGTCTGTAATATCTATTTCATTGGCTCTGACAGCGAGGTGAGATTTTGTTTTTTATTTTTAATCCAAATTTCAGCGTGTAATTAAATATTCATGAATAGTTGATAGATAGAATGTTACTGTTATATCGATACCAATATAAAATATTTATAAATTATTGCAACATTAATACGAATGTTTAAAAAAATATTATTATAAAGATTTTTTATGATTATTTATATTTTTGTTTTTAAAGACACAAGACTTATACACTTCAGATTCTAAAAGACTATTTAATAGTTCACAACTTATAAATATTTTATACGATTAATAATATTGTTCATATTTCATAGTCATCTCTGTTAGTATAATTTATCCTCCCATCCCTGTCCCTACTCAGACTCAAATAAACCATATATCACCACTAAAATGTATGCGAATCCATAAACAAACGGACAAAAATAATAAAGACAATTGTTTGAAGTCTTTCTTTTATATTTAAAGTACAATTTTGTTTTATTATACTATTTATTGATTTAATGTAAAGATTTGAAACTGAAAAAATATTTTCATGTTCAAATAACGTAATTTTTTTTTATTCTGAATAATTTCCTTTGGAGTCAATATTTTTTGCTTCGCTTAGTTATCAAGATATTCTAAATAGCTCTTGCTTCTGTAATGTTTTGCTAATTTACCTGCTATATTTTTTTCTTATATTTCAATCTTTCAGTCACCTCACAAGTATAACACTACTTGGAGTACCTGTAGAAATATATTTACGAGGCACACAGTACTGGGCGTCTGCGCTATCTCTTATCATTGTTACTTTCTTAGCAGCTGTGATTTATTTACCGGGTAAATATTAACTGAATGATGCTTTACAGTTATTTGTTTTTGTGTTTAGTACAAGTTATTTGTATGGAAATGTTAAATGATCTAAAGATAGAAATTGGATGATTTTGTTCTTATCGATGTATATAGACTAGGGGCGCCCACAGAGTCTCAATTACGACTCGCTTCGCTCGCGAAACCTCGGTTGCCGTTTGCATATTGAGCGAAGCGAGCCCAGTGTAATGACTCATCGTTGTGGACAATGTCGGTAATATAGGAGATTTCAGTTTTTTGACGATTTTTCCTCAACGACATGACATTTTTCAAAAATTTTTTTAAACTAATGTATGTCTTTTTGATTGCAAAATTTCATAATTTTCTCTCAAGTAGTTTTCGAGCCTATTCGTGACAAAGAATGTAAAAAAGTCTGCAATAGAACGCTCCCCTCGCTTCGCTCAATAATACGAAATAAAGAAAAAATATTTATTTTTATTTCAGTGTTTCATAGATTACAATTGTCATCATGTTTCGAATATTTGGAAATCAGATTCTCAACGCACATACGGACGATAGCTGCAGTATTATTTGTTATTAGTAAGCTGATGCTGCTCCCAATAGTTCCATATGTACCACTTCTGGCATTTAGATTGGGTAATAAACATCTACAAACTTTTCTCCTGTACTTACCTTTTTATTCACCGCTTATATTTTTTGTACATAAGTAAAAAGTATTGATATTATTTTCAATAATACCATAATTTTTTACATTTATATTGCAGTGACAAATCCTGAAGCCAGTCGTATCACCGCCGCCCTATGTGTTACTTTCTCCACACTTATAGCTGTAGGAGGCTTACGAGCTATCGTCAGCATAGGAATTATTACAACGTTTCTAGCATTTGCTGGTACAGCTTTACCTAGTGGACTGGCGTTATTACCTATGGGGTTTAAGAAAATGTGGGATATTGCCAGCCATGGTAGTAGACTTGTTCTTTACGAGTAAGTCAATATAGTCAATAAAAAAGTTACATTATCAATATATTTTAGCTATAAAAGTCGATTTTTTTAGTCCTGATCCCGAAGTCGCTCACCATACTTCGTTCTTCGTCGTTACTTTAGCTCTAAGTACAAACTGGTTGTGGAAGATCGCGTTAAGTCAATCTTCATTACAAAAATTATTAGCTGTACCCACTATTAACAAGGCCAGGATATGTTTGGTGATATCCTGTGTGGGAATAATCTTAATGAAGCTGCTATCATGTTTTCTTGGGCTGGTGTTGTACGCATATTTTGCGGGTTGTGATCCACTACGCACTGGACAAATAAAGAAACACGAACAGGTTATACCAATAACTATTTAATATAAACCAAAATTCACTAATATTACTAAATAAGTGTTTTTTTTTGCAGTTGGTACCTCACTTTTTGAATAAATTATCAACAATGTTTCCAGGGATATGTGGTATATTTATAATATCTATATTCAGTGCAACCACGTGGTACGTATCAAAGGTACAGTTTAATGACTTAATATTTGCTAAAGATAGCAATGTTGTTACAGTTGTATTGCGTCTCTCATAAATTCAATAGCTGGGGTTGTGTTTGAAGAATTTATTAGGCCATGGATGCCAGAAACTACAAATGAAGTAGCTTGCTGCAGAATTATGAAGGTATCATTATTGTTTAGTTAAGAAGAATATCGCTTTTTTGATATATCTTACAAAATACTGAGTTCAAGCTCAATATATAAGTATATATGTCAAATCGTTTGTAAATATTTAATATTCAAATTTAAATTCAAAATGTATTGTGTTCAATTAGGCATTTAAATGCAATTTTGAATAAATTATTCCATTAAAAAGGTCAGTGTAGTCCGTGAGTAAGCTAACAACACGGAATGCTGCTCTGCTAAGAGCCGGAATGAAACTTAAAAGAAATTTAACAATGTTAAGATAACGAGTTAATTATTATAATTAATTATTATATATTTCTACAGTCCCTTTGTATAGCGGTCGGTCTGTACTGTGGTGGTATTATTTGGGTGGTGAGAGAATTAGATCGTCTTCAACACGTAGCTTCCGGAGTAACTGGAGTCACTGCAGGCACACTGCTTGGACTCTTCACTTTGGGCATCGTCTTTTCGAGAGCCAATTGTTCTGTAAGTTAAATAAAATATTTAACTATGGAGTTAAATTTACTCACGTCCGAGATTTACTTAACAGCGCCATCTATGAACAACTGTTTACAACATCTTCAACACTACATATTAAAATATTTTCAGTTTTCGCAACAGATGTCGCTTTCTTAATAATTTCATTTATACATGATATTAGATTTTTAAACAGTAGAAGTTAATGTAACTTAATTAATAACTGTTTTTTTATTTATTTAGTTTGTAACTGTGTATATCTAAAATTGTATTTAAACATGTTTAAAAATATTTAATATATTAAAAAATATAACATATTTTTTTCCCATTGTATTGAAAATTTATATTTAATTATCAACTATCAATTAGACTATAAATTTATAAATATTTTGAAGACTTGGTACATTATTATCTTAATATCCGTAATATCCATAGCACCTTTCCACAGTATAATAAATTCCCATACACTTTCAGGGTGCTTTAAGCGGTTGCCTTTTAAGTCTTTTACTCTGTGGCTGGCTTCTGATTGGAGCTGAAAACGCTTTAGCCACGGGAGCATTAACCTTTCAGGGTAAACCGCTTTTAACGTCAGGATGCGGCAAAACTAACTTTACACATATTCTGAATATCACAACTATTACTCCAGTAACGTGAGTATTATAATCAACAATGAGTTATATAATGTTCCCTGTATTTACCTGTTAATTTAAAATTTTAGATTAATGCCAAAGAAACCACTTCAGTCGTTATTTCGTATTTCCTTCACTTACTGTCCTTTCGCGGGAGCTATAGCAGTGCTCTTCATTGGAGTACCAATGAGTTATTTAACAGGAAAATCAAAAGCAGATTCCATGAACCCAGATGTTTTTTGTCCGCTCACACAAAGCCTCCTACACAGGCTACCGGATAGAAGCAATACCGTCTCTTTGGAACTTCGACCAGCGAATACCCAAGAAGTTTATATGGCCTTGGATGAAGCTCTTAAACATCTCAAGGAAGTAATAGATAAGAAATAAAGTTTTGCAAGCACTTAGGTTTTTATTTTAATTGTTATAAATGAATCAACAATCCAATGATATAATGATAATTAAAATTTTAAATTATTTTATTTTAAATTAAAATTTATATATATAATATCATCAAATAAAACAAATTTATTTAATTAATTCACATTCATAAAATTATTGTATAAAACACAATACAACGACTTATAAAATACAAACTAGCGTTTGACCACGGCTTCGCTCACACTTAGCTCGTTATTGAGTTCTCCACTACCCACAAAGATTTTTTTTACAAAATTCTATAGAGTTTTATCATTTCTTCTACCTCCTAACATTTGCGCCATCACATTTAATTAGTGTATAGTAATTCGTATCAAGATCGAAAAGGCTCTTGAGTTTTAAAAAGACACACATATAAACAGACAAATACAAAGAGATAGAATCCTAAACAGTGGGTAAACTTTTATAGGTCAACAAATTAAAAAGGAAAAAAAAATGTAACAATATAATGATTGCGAAAAATTACTGTTACTGTTCTAAAATCGTGGGGTGTATTGTAAGAAATAATTTAATTTAATTAATTTAACCGCAATGAATTAACTTTGGTAAAATTAATCACGTGCTACAGCTTAAGTGGGATGTTAATAGGCTATCTAGAGGTCAAATACCTTCAATAAAGACGTTAAAATTAAGGGCTTATATACTTTGATGTTATGTACGTCTATGTCGTGTTTAATATATTATGGTAACAGTATAAATTGTTACATTTGGCAATGAGTCACAGATTATCATATAAAACATTGAGCGTGTTTCATCATAAATGCAAATAATAATAAATAAATTTATTTGAACATGCTACACAATTTAGTTAATAATTATTACATACTAGTTGCTATATATGTATTTTTCATATCACCTTTATTATTACTATATTGTAATGGCTCTTCTAAGAGTGCAAATTTCTTATTATCCTTAGCTCTTTACCGCCAGTTTCTCGACTTTCTCGATTTCCTCCTCCCTCCCACCAGGTCAAGGATTTTTCACTATTTCCGTTCCAGTATTTCCGTTTTATCCATTCTTATTTCCCGTTTTTCGTATGTTCGACGAGCTGCGAAATAAAGACAAAAAAAAACAAATAAAAAAGACGGCGGCGGTTTCAGTAAAGACGAATACTAAAAGAAAATCAAGAAAAATATCAGAATCCGAGTAAAAATTATGAGTTGAATGGGCTTAAGATATTGAGAATATTCGGTTGGACTTCTACCAAAAACTAATTACATCCCGCCGTTCCCTAATCGATAAGGCTGATTTGTGCCTACGGTCCGGAAAGTCGTATAAAACATTTGAAAAATTTAGGATATCTATTTAAAAAAAGTTGGCAGAGGTAATAAACAATGAGAAAGAAAAGACACAACAAAAGTTTTCAGTTTACGCTAACTATGAAAGAATTAGGTAAAAGAGCAAAGTTCACCGACTTCTTAACATATCACCAATTTACGTCATACGAATCACTGAAACAAAAGATGAATCACGAAAATAAGCAACATGACGCTAAAGTAATAATTCAGATAATATGCGTCGCGATGTTGACTCCAATACGCAAAGAGCAACTATCAAATCAAACAAGCAATTCAAGGTTTAAGCAAATAGTATGGTGAAGCGAAGGTAAAGGTGAAATATGGTGAACAAAATTAGTTCTTTCAATAGATATATCACCGATAAGTATATATATAAGCTTAAAGTAAGTACATAAGCGGTAAGTATATAAAACTGAAGTATACAAGCCGTAAGTATATAAGCGATAAGTATATAAGGCCAAAGTATATAGCCGATAAGTACATAAGCAGTAAGTATATAAGCCGTAAGTACATAAGGCTAAAGTATATAAGTAATAAGTATATAAGCCGTGAGTACATAAGGCTAAAGTATATAAGTAATAAGTATATAAGCAGTAAGTATATACACCGTAAGTAAATAAGGCTAAAGTATATAAGTGATAAGTATATAAGCAGTAAGTATATAAGAGTAAGTATATAAGGGATAAGAATATGTCGTAAGTATATAAGAAGTAAGTATAAAAGCTGTAAGTATATAAGGTTACAGCATATAAGCCGTATGTATATAAGGCTAAAGTATATAAGCAGTAAGTATATAAGCGATAAGTATATGAACCGTAAGTATATAGGCAGTAAGTATAAAAGTCGTAAGTATATAAGGCTAAAGTATATAAGCCATAAGTATATAAGGCCAAAGTACATAAGCGATAAGTATATAAAGCTAAAGTATATAAGCCGTAAGTAAGTATATACGGCTAAAGTATATAAGCGATAAGCATATAAGGCCATAAGTATATAAGCTATAAGTATACAAGCAGTAAGTATATAAGCGGTAAGAATATAAGACAAAGGTATATAAACTATAAGTATATAAGCTGTAATTATATAAGCGATAAGTAGATAAGCGGTAAGTATATAAGGCTGAAGTAAATAAGAGGACAGTATATAAAGAAAAAGAATATAAGCGCTAAGTATTTAAAGCCATAGTATATAAGCGATAAGTATAGAAGTTATAAGCATATAAGCAGTGAGTATATAAGCAATAAGTTTATAAGGCTAAAGGATATAAGCGATAAGTACATAGGCTAGTACTATTAAGCAAAAAAAGGAGTCCCATTATAACAGTAATGTTTGGATTTACTAATTTGGATATGGTATGGATAAATAAAAAACGGACAGCAAGTGGAGAAGTTACAAGAACATCAAAAAGATTTCGGAAATCCAAGAATTAGTGCAAACAAGTAAGAATTAGTGCAAATATGTTTAGCAGAGACGGAAGATACGAAATCGATGTGGAAAGGTGTATTGCTGCCGGTATCAGTGTCAACGGTACTTTGACTGCATTGTTGAGACGGCGAAACGTCAGCATAGCTGCACGTTGGGTTGTACACAATGCGGTTTTGCTACCGACGCTATTATACGGCAGCCAAACGTGGGTAACACAGAAGAAGAATGTAAGAAACATGAATGCTGTGGAGATGCAATCTCTTCGCAGAATATGCGGAGTCAGTCTAGCTGATCGAATTCTCAATGAAGAGATCCACAGAATGGCAGGTACTAGCGAAGATGTCACTGTAAGGATGAAGAAGAACGTGCTCAGGTGGTTTGGGCACATCAAACGAATGAGATAGAAGAAAAGAATAATGTAGAAAAAATAATAATAATCAAATGTCTTAAAATGAAGTGTAATTTTTGTAGCAATCTAATATAACATCAACAACATAGGTATATATCTTATCATTGCATTAATATAAGATACTTTTAATTACTATTTTTATATGTTTATCGATATTCATTGTACTTATACTGCAAATATAAGATATTTTCTTCAATAATTAAGAGTTGATAGTCATCTCTTTTAAGATATAAGTCACCCTTTGTAATAATTTTATTTTATATACATTGTCATTTGTATTTATTCCTTGTGAATTAATAAATACATTTAAATTTAGTTTGAGGTCAGGTCGAGATGTGCTTATATATTTTTTATGAGATAAAAAAGATTATAAAATAATAAATAAAAAAAATAAACTCGTGTTTGTATAATTTTACTGTCGACAAAAAGATATTAGGGACGTTGCGGGGTGGGAAGTGTGAGAGTGTAGAAATTAGATTGCACGATGGCGTAAGGTAAAGATTTTATAAATTGGTAAAGAGGTAACAAGTAAAAGAGGTTGTTGCGTAATAATGTTTTGTGAAACGGAAAACAAGGTAATCTGAAAAATAAATTTTATTTTATGTCCACAATATCAGAAAGTATTATAAATACATATTTTTAACATCTACATATAAATATATAATCTAGTCCAGTCCGGTGAACTGAAAAGAATTTGAATAGCACCCTGCCCCACGTAAAAATGCTTAATTCCAAATTGTAGACCCAGATATGTGCATTTTCCGCAAACTTGTAAAGGGGGTTTAATTAACTTGAACAATAAATAATTTCTCCGTCGAGATATGACAATTAAGATACAATACTTTTTTTGTCGCTTTGTTACATTCTATAATTGAGATATCTATCAAAAATATCGGTAGTAGAATTTTTCTGCGGATTTTTTTTTTGGTGATAAATAATGATAAATTTCTATTATCAAATCTGTGGAGCGTGTTCAGGTCTACTTCTTCAGGTTCAGGTGTAATTTTCTTTTTTCTCGATAAAAATTATGATTGAGACGGCACGCGGCTACTAGGAGGCGAGTGTCTCGGCAGTCGTAGAATTCATCCAAGTCGTTGGGAAAATGCGCAGGTAGATTCCCCGGTATTTGCAAAAAAACCAGGGCCCGTTATTTTCACGGACCGTGGAAGGCACTTCCGATCGATTCGAGTAGGTGGTCGGCGGATTCTCCGTGGCTGTTAACCGTTCCACTGACGCTTTCTCGAGAGTCAGTGGAGCTTCGACGATTTTCGGCGGCTTTTATCAAAGCTCGTGAGAACAAGCCCAGTGCTCTGTCGCGTCGTAACACATGTTTCGACTGTCTGGCGGGCGGGGGCTCCCTGTGTCCATTTTCATGGATGTTTTCAGGGGTACGAAATGCGGGGTTCCGTCTCTCCTTAGTGCAGGCTTATTCACGGGTCCGTTCGTGGGACGGAGTTACAACCTTTGCAAAGATGGCTTTCAAGGGTTGTAATTTTGGAGAGTAAGTTCCTGTGACGGCAAAAATTAAACTCACAAGCATTCACATGAGACCTTCGAATGGCTGCGACTGGCGTTGCCACAGGTTTCAACTTGTTACAATACGGCCCTCTGAAGCTCTTTTTGTGAAATTATTATAATATGGTCGTTGCGGAGAAATGCAACTGTTTCATTTAACCCACCCACGGAATTTTGTACGCCTTTCCCCTAATACTCATTTATTTTACTTAGGGTTTAAAATGTTTATCAGCTTATATCTAGGTAGAACGACTATATTGTGTTGGGCAAGGTCAGATTCCAGATCAGAATTCCAATATTAAAATTTACGTGATAAACATTCAAACTTCACTACCCAATAATGAGAACAATGTTCTGGATATACCCACTTTAAACATCAAATATTTTTAAGAATTTATAGCAACCCTTCAAAAGAAACATTCCTAAAGATGGTGATTTAAAAAACCCTACTTCATTCATACCAACAATTAATTAATTTATGAAAATAATTACTGTATACTATCGCTTTATCGGTTTTAATACTTACTCGTATTTCTGCTACCATTGAAAGGTTAATTTTCCATTCCAATTGTTCTCCTTATTAATTAACTTAGAAAAATATTTTTCCAGTCCTCTTTTATAGCCCCATCAAAGTAAATCCTTATTATTTTAATTAAGCTTACATTGCACTTTTGAAACGTCGGACTTTTATATACTTTTATAATAGTCCGCCCATTATATACTTTTATAAAATAAGAATATTTACTTTTTCTCGTTGATGCGTAAAATAAAGTCAAACCATAATTTTTTTACATTAATAGTGGATATTGTCGGTACCACACAACCTTGGGGAACACCAGCTTCACGGGCTTGGGGACTGCACAAAATCCTTCAAGAACAACCTGTATGCTTTGCCTACTTCAAAGGTAGGTTCACTAGCACAAAATCTTCAGGAGCCCAATGGAAAGTAACTTCGACAGAAAAGCCTTAAACGATACACGGACCAAGACATTCAAAATATGCGTTTTATACAGAATAGGAGGATTTAAGTGCGGAGCACATGTTTGGTTCACAACTTAAGGTCTAAATAGAGCCTCAACGCGCAAACTATCACAGATTGGCATTACAGATGTGCCTACATATTATGTTATTAATATAAGCCAATGCCACTGTCCATATTTGGCATCTAGAAACAGATCGATATTCGATATGCTACATAGTGACTTATAAATTATTATATATTTTCAAACCAGTCGCCATCCAAACTTAGCACTGTGATATCGTCGCATTAATTGAATACTATAAATTTATAATATTGCAATACATATGTACATCTATATTCAATTGCCCTTCATTATATCGACTACATAAATAAAATAGGCAAACAGAGCTTGGTATAAATATCCATTCCCTCCATGGGACCGGTTGCGTATTCACTAGGATCGCTGAAATAAAAAAAAATGGCTCCATTTTATCCATCCAGAGCCATTCCATCCGAATCATCCAAATCTTTTGACATATAGTGCTAGAAGCACCTGTAGTCCAAAAAGGACGGTTTTTAGACACTACACTCTACATAAGCTAGCATCCAGGAAAATGTCGACAGTTACCTGGTAGTTATCACATGTGTAAACAATAAAAGATTCAACAATGAGGGCATGTGACTTTCCATATCCAAGAAATAAGTAAAAGTATCAACCAATTGGAACCTTTTAGTGTTGCAAAGTTAAATTCAGATCTCTCCGGATAGTAAGTGTCACGTGACACTACTCAATCGGTATGAAATGCATTAAAATCTCAAATAATTTTTATTTCGCCGGAATGGATAGTAAGTACATCGTTACATGTCGATATCGTCAAACTTATAAATAGATAATAGTATTAAAAGAACATTAATTGTACTCCAATATTCACACAATAATAAGTAATACTGATGGTATATCCGATTTAATCGTGAATTAGGAAAAAAAAAAGATCTACATTTAAATAAAATACTATTTGTAAACAAACGAGTTTATTTCGTCTCTATCAAAAGAAATTCGACTTATCTTCGATCACGTTATTTCGTCGTATAAACTATTTATATAATAATATATTTTATTTACAATAATCATAATAAACGCAGTGCGACGGACCAAATGCTGATCATCAGCATTCGGTTAGGGTAAAGTATAACAAACGAACATAGCGTATCGTTTCATGTAAAGTGTAAAGAGCCGCACTATCTAGCGCGGGGGCGGTGGACGCGGCTTGGCCGCCGCGTACGCTATCTCAGAGAGACGCACATCAATGGGAGCGCGCTCGTCGTACAAAGTGGGTGCTTGCAGAATGATGCCAGCGGAACCCACCAGCACGGCTAACGTGAATATCCACAGAAACAATCGATCTAACACCATGGCAACGTACTTCCAATCCTCCTTAACCTGCAAGTAAAAATTCTCTTTACATCCATAAATATTGAAATTATCATATAAATCGTTGATATTAAATTGTATGATTGAGAAATTGTATAATGGTGGGTATTCTTAACTAACAAATGACAAAGTAAAGTTAGTAAACTAAACTTACCCTAGTAGATTCTTCGTCTTTACGTGTATGGTCGGCGATATAGTTAATACCATCGATGGCTTTGTGCAGCTCAGGACAACGGTGCCAGCGCCGTAGAGCATCGCAAAGCGCTGGTGCATCGTGCACGCGACATGCGCCAGGTGATGGAGAGCGTTCTTCATGTGCCACCGCCGCGCTGACGCCCAGTCCCATAGGACCCATCTGACCCATGGACCCCGTTGGTCCCATGCCTACCGGACCCACTATAGGTGACCAACCTTCACTAGTTACCAGCCCAGCACTGAAACACGTTTTAAAGATTTTATGGAATATTTTATCATCGTTTATATCTTGGAAAACCACTCACAATCGGCTGCGGTGCGGATCGAGGCGAAAATGCGGGCGACGCATGACGAGCAGACGTGGTAGTACGTGGATAAACACTCTTCGAACCCACGGCGCCATCGTGTGCGTCTGCGGAGACCGGAAGTGCACGTTCAACACCACCACCGTCACGCAAATACTAGAAATATGTATTAAAGGTTATCATAGTGTTCAAGATTCACATTCAAGTATTATCCATTAAAACATGTTATACTAACCTAAACGTGTCAAGTATCATAGTAAAGAGAACGAATTTCCCAAGCAGAGGCACGACAAGAGATGTAGGAGGAATGATCTCCGCCAACAGCAAAAAGAACACAGTAAGCGAGAGAAGAATGGATATGGAAAGCGAGACCTTCTCGCCGCTATCGGATGGCAGATAGAATACGAGCACTGTCAGGAAGGAGATGCCCATACAGGGTATGATAAGGTTCACCGTGTAGAATAGAGTTTTTCGACGCATCGTAATGTTGAATGTTATATCTAGATATGGCTCATCGCAACATGTGTAGAATTTTTCATTTCTGTAACAAAAATTGTCAATGAAAATTAGTAGACAGTAATAGTTAATTACTTAGCAGCACGTAAATTACTTACAATATATTTATTCAAAAGACGCTTGTAAGATACTAGAACGAAGATTGATTCAAAAAACTTAAATTAAATTGATACATTTGTCAAACACAAAGTTATAAACTCCAAAATACATTAACTAATTTTACGAAGTCGGATGTTATGATGTTTTTTGATAGTTTGTCGGTGTTTGTTGCAGTTCGAATTGTTGTTATAGGAAAGCAGTTTTTACATTTGTTGGGTCATATGATTCAGCGTCGGTCAAAATTGCGATTAGATCACAAGTTTAGAAATATATGCATAAACTATATATGCATAACTATCATAGATTTACATTATATGTGTCTATTTGCCAACATAGTACGTATATGTGTACGTATATAATAAATACTATAAACATATTATTAATATATGAAATCTTTTGAAAACAGGTTAGATATATTATTTGATTCTGAAAATAAATATGTAATATAATAAAAGATGATTATATAACGTTTATAATTATCAAATCCAACAACGAGACGATACCTCAGTTGGAAGGGCGAAAGAGATGGACTCCCGCAGGTCGCAAATTTAAGTTCTGCTTTTAATGTTGATTTTTATTGTAAATTCATGCATAAATATAATATTGCATTAATAATCTTGTTATTTTAATGCAAATAGACTGTTGCGAAATAGTAAGGTAAAAAAATTGTATTTTTTAACCCTATTTTCCTCCAGTAGCCTTAATTTAAAGCTTGATTGCAAGTTACCTTTTTTGATTGCAAAACCGGACTTACAATAAACCCATATTTTTATAATAATTATCATTGCTCAGAGGAAACGGCAGTCGTTTTTAAAATAATCTACCAGATATGTCGTATCATACGAGTACTTTCTTTTAAAGGTTATTTTATTACTTCACTTTAATAGTAATGGCAATAAATAAATAGTTGAATTCTGCACATATCATTTATCTTTAACTGATACTATTATTGTAGCTTTTAAAGTAATTGTAATAACTTTTTCTATGTCATTCATATTCATTTAAAAATAGGAAATATAACACTTACCTAACTGCAGGAACCTCCAAAATATCCCACTCAACGGATGTGTAAAATTCGCTAAGGTCCACGCCTAGTTCCACTACATTAGTACCGCGTGCTTCATCGATATGCCGTAAATCCACCTAATGATTAAAAATAAATAAAGGAATTTACCAATTCGACAAAACTATGGAAATTATTATAAAAATATTACCTGAAATCCATCATACGTCCACGAACCAAATTTCATTATACACGTCTGTTGGTCAAAGGGAAAATATTCAACGTCAATTTCGCAAGAGGATTTATAAATGGCAGGTGGGCGCCACTCGACGCGGCCCGTGTAATTTAGAGTCGCCTTTGTAGCCAAGGTCACCTCAAAATTGCCATCGGCGCTGAAAACAATCAGAAAGGATTACTAAATAATTGAGATTTTAATCGAAACGAAACAAATTAATAATTCTCTAATATTTATTTTAATTTCCTAAAAATATTAGTAAGTATGTATGTATTTGTTATATTAAGTTTATGTGTATTGTATAAAAGTTTGATCTTTTTGTTTCAGTATTTAAATCTTAATAATATAATCTATAGTCATACTCAACTCATGGTTTTACTCACTCGATTCAAAAAAGTGAGTTTTTCATGGGACAATGTATACATTTTTAACAAGCTCTCAGCAAAAGTTCAGATTTCATTTTTTAATAAATTTAAAATCTTATTAAGATACGTTTGTTTGCTAACGGTTACTACAGTATTAGAGAATATCTAGAACACGACACGCTCGCTACTAGACTATTTCAAAACTTATTATAAATGTAATTTAAGTTTTAAAAAAAGGAACATAAGACAAGTCCGCTGAGTTTCTATCGCTAGTTCTTCTCAGGTTTATTGCAAATAACTTTTCGAGCTAGTGGTATTTTTTGATAATGGTAAAACATTTTGTATAAAACTTACTTTAAATAATTTTTGAGTCGGTGTTATGTTACAGAAGACGTGTTATATTTCAAATTCTATAATCTGCATATTTTTATCTAAGATATTATATTATACCAATAATTACGATATAAAATAAAATAGTATTCATTTATATACTTGTATAGTAAATTTTGTGAATTATTATAAGTTATCTTACTTGTTATACAGCACTATGTCGGGTCGCCAGATATGATCAGAGGGCACATGGAGCATTTCGACTCCGCCATACTCACGAGGTTCCCAAGATAACTTGTAATCGTACCAGCTCTGAAATTATTAAAGAAAATTAAATTGTCCGCACTTGAATTATCTTGTCCGTACTTAAGCATCGCAAAGGTAACTGTGTTGAAATAATTGGACCTCGACCAAAATGAGAATCATAGTAAATATCCCTAAACTGATAATGATATTAAATTTAATTATTATTTCTTTCTGTATAGGTAAACATTCCTTAATTTTGTTACCTGCTCCACCCATAGATTTGTTGTCATAATTTGATTCTTGAGATTCTGGAAGGAAATTAAAATTTAATTAAGAATCTTGTAAGAATAGAAGGTTAGATTTAATGAAACACTTACGACGTCTATGAGCTGGCTGAGCTTCAGCTTGATCCGTACCGTGAGCGCGTCGCTCACGTTCAGAACAGGCCGCACTAGCTTGTTATAGTTGCTGAGCAGATCGTCATACAGACGCTTTGCATCCGGATTCCCTGCACACCCTGCATGTATTTAAACATTAGCTTGCGTCCACTTCATTTATTTATTTAAACTATTATAATTTTGAGGATTTAATGCTATATTGTCTAATCGTCGACTGAAATAGGATACAGAAGAAACAATGAGGGGAACAATACAGAAAAATAGCTGCACTAAAGTTAAATTATGACTTCCGATTAAATAATTATTTATGTTAAAATATATACATGCAATATACTATATTAAATACATAAGTCCTATACGACATTATATCAGATAAATATTATGTTTTTAAGTTCTGTGGCAGAGCAAAATTTTTAATTTATTCCTCAAGGGTGTACTTATATATATTTTTCTTGAGCACTTGCTTGTTGGGGCGCGACGAAGGAATTCAGGAGGCCCTTCTGTTTAAAATTTTTATATATATAAATAGACTAAGGTTAACGACAAACGACGATTCAGATCAACGTTGTGCCCAAAAATGAAATTGGGATTGGGAACAGAGACCGAGGAGATGAAGGATCACTTGTATGGGAAATAGTTGATTTAAGGTCCTCAAAATTCTTCTTTCATGGACGGGAAGCCATTTAAGTTTAGAACTGTAAAATGTGGTCGAATTTATGTAACCCGAAAATAAGTTGATCTAAATTATTAAGATTGGTTTCCGAGGTGTTAGAGTAGTATTCATTGGCTTAGTCAATGAGAAGAAGGATAAGAGTCTGAATTTGCAGTTTTAGCCTGAATAGTTAAAAAAAATGTCGTTAAAATGTAAAGTAAACAAATATAGCACGTCACATACCTCAACTGTGTTAACATTTCAGTTTAGTGTATTGTCTATAAGAATTCTTAATTTACGACATAAGTGGAATATCTACGTTTTTAATCCCAACTGGTTCCACATCCCTGTCGTCAAAGCTATTGAAATTATTCTTGCTGCCGATTTATAATATTAATTACGACTATGATAGAGGTCTCGAATAAGCATAGACATAGTATTGGTACAGAAAGGACACATGTGCTAAGCTAAAATTTTGAAAATATCCGTTGGATAAAAACAAATTAATAATATACGAAATGATGAGAAGGTGATGATGCTTACTTGATGCATACAATAATAAAGCATATTAAGTGAAAGCATAAAAGTGCAATATTTGATACTTTTAAAATATGATCATAAGATAAGTCTACTTATATCGTTGAAAGAAATTAATTTTATTTTGTGTATATTTTATTTACCCGCCAGCAGTAACGCCAGCAGCAGCAGTCTCGCCGCGCGGGCGGGCAGAGCGCGTGCGCGCATCTCGGCGCGCACATGGCGTCAGCGCATCGCGCGCGTCGCGCCCCTCGCTGCTGCCTAATCCCTCTGCATATAAATATCATTACCTTAATATGGATATGTAACCAGGGTGAATTCATATGAACAATTAAATCCTGAACGATTCGTTCTTGTTACACTTAAATTATAATGTTTAACTTTATAAATAAAAAAATACAGGACAAGAAAAAAATTATATGTTTATGATAAAATAGATATAGTGATAAGGATGGAAAACTGATATTATTTTTTGGATAAACGATCCGGAAGGATTTAAGATGTAAGATACGAAAAACACTCTACAAATTAATACTACTCTTGTATCAAGCCATCTAAAGAAATTTATTAATTCATTTTATCAGATGAATTAATAATTATCTTTATTTGCCTATCGTTTAATAATTAATAATAACAATCGTTTTAGCGATCCTTGAAAAACATTCATTAAGGGTTAAGTATCGTAATTGCTAAGTAATGGCTATTACTTCGGATATTTGATTAAAATTATAAGAGCTTTGACAAAATAATATGATAATTGATTTTGAGTTAAAATTACAACCATCAAATTATATATATATGTATATAGCGACAATTACACTGATATCTATGAGTATTTATTTAGTAATCATACAGAGGATTATTTTACTATTTTATTATAAACAATCCATACTCCGCCAAGTTATTTGCAAATAGAATTTACGGAATGTATTTTCTGTATTTCTCTGAAATTGCTGGCCCGATTTTAACAAGACTGTCACTGGCGGATAGCTGATATTATAAGAAGTAACCAAGTTAGATCCTTATTATAATAATTCTATTTTTATTTTAAAATATATATTGCGAGCGAACGAAGACGTTGACATAGATAGTTATAAATATAATTCTAATTATGTAAAAGATAAAGCAAGGAAATTCCTTTTTAAAAATAAAACCTAACCATTGAATATGTTTATCTTTTATTATTATTTCAGCGTGTTTATCTAATTTGCGACCGTAGATCGGGGTGACATTCTGTATTATGAAAAAACTAAAGCTACAGATGTTAATTTTCTTTTAGTTAAACTTAATTTTATGAAATAAATGAAACTTAACACGATGCATAAATCACTAATAATCTTATACCATAGCATAATATATCTGTTAAAATATGTCTGGTAAATTATAGAACCAATGAAATTTTAAATAAGCACTTTTGTTTATTTTATCGTTGATAAAACTGGTAAAAATATTGAAGCTGGTAATCAAAAATATTAATATTTTATTAAATATAAATTTAAATAATCCTCACCACGGGCGGCACATGAACCTATGACCTCTTGGCTCTCTGCTAATTGAGTTACCCTATCGCTAGCCGCTTTAATATTTTCGTGTTATAGGACCGTCCCTAATAAATAAATTTAAATAATTTAACATAATAATTCTTTATGGCTAATTTCAAACAAATTAAAATTATTCAATACAAAACATATTGAGATGAAATGGTTAAACTAAGATCATATTATTATATAGAAGCATCTGTGTAGTACAATAGAAGATATAATATGAAAACTATATAGTTATTGAAATTGATAAAATTTGATACAATGCATAATCTAGTACGTGTTTTCAAAATATGTTAATTTTGTACTAATTTCTAACATCATTTGTATAGCTTTCTAGTAAATTGCAACACTTTCGCAGAATTTTATTAAAAGTGCCATAATATTGCACTTATAATTTGATGCCGCCACAATACGTTTCTTAGCTTAGTTAGTTAGCTTAGTTGACTATTTGGGAGTTATTTAGTTAGGTTATTTGACTATTTGGTAGTAATATATAATTATGTAATAAAATGCCTTACTTGATAAATCTCCAATAAGGTATTTTGTCTGGTAATAAATTGAAATTACAAAAAATCTCTTCATTCTCTTTTGAATCGAATTTAAAATTATTTTTATTTACAACTATATATTTATATTCAGAAAGAACGATAATAAATTTACAACATAAAAAGTTTAATATTATTATAATTTAGATTATTAGTTGAGCTCTAAGTTGTAAAACGCGTAATATAATTGCTTTATGATAAGGAACACGTACAATACCCATTATAGTATATACTCTGTATTGTTAGCTATAATTTTTAACAAGATTGCCTGCAAAAGAATTGCCTATTTACGAGCATATTAAATCTAAAACTGAGGACAATCGAGTAAATTGTGAAACAGAACTGCAACCACACCTTTATCATTCTATAAGAATATACTTTCATTAAAAACTTGGACTGGATTAAACAAGAAAGTTGAATAATCGATGGAACTGTTTTTAATGTATGATCTTCCATCATATGACAATTGATTTTTATAGATACAAGTTATGTCATGAGCACTAAAATTTATGTACAATATAGTTTGAGGGCGGAGTTAAAAGATGCTCAATAAGTGTCTAAGTAATAAAACATTTTTCTGTTATATTTTCATAAGTTATGGACGCGTCAATGTTACTCGTATAAAAACATTTTTGTATAAGAGGCTCTTTACTCCCATTCTCTGGTACTGCGTCTTTATTTTCATAATACGCTAATGTATCAGAATAAATTTAGTATAAAAAATACATTATATTCTTCACAAAGGCTGGGCACGTTCAAGGGTTTATAATCTGTCAAAGTTGTTTTTCTAAGAAACGATAAGAGGCAGGTATCCCTTCAATTTTTTACGTGTCAAAAATCGTGTTGTCGTTAAAAAATTATTTAATATGTAAATATTTTCTAACATCTATACCTAGTTAAATTTTAACTTTTTAACTATTAACAAACTTCCGTTCAATATTTATTGCGCATTTTATGGAATAAATCCGCATCTTTCGGATTACATTTACTATTTTAATTTGACCTTACAAATATAATAATTATAATGATTTAGATGGAATTATCTAGTATTCTATGTTAAACTACTTGTATAATATTATTACTAAAATATGTACGTATTATAATATTTTGTAGTTTTTATTGAAAGTTGTATAATTTGTACTCAAATAATTTTTTTTATATCGCATTAAAGATTAAGATTACCTTCTGAAGTATGATACATGTTTATATTCCCAGATGTTCCCGTTGTTCCAGCTATCTAAATTGTATATTCTGACAGTGCATTAATACGTACAGACAAAATATTACGTGTTCATAGATTAATACAATTATTATATATTTTAGAATTTAATGTAACTAGTAAATCCGATTTGACCGCTTTCTTTAGTTATAGTATAAGTCGCAGGAACAATATCGATTTTATCAAGTATTTTATTTTTATCTACAGTATAAATCATGAATAGTATTTTGTAGTTAATAAGTATTATACATTGAATTATTGAAGTAAATTTCAATTATAATTTCCTTAAAAAGATGAAAAAGTGTATTTATAGATCTATACTTTATTATAAAATATTTAATACAAGTAAAATTATGTACTAAGATATGTAAATGGAAGTATATGAAATGAAAGCGTGAGCGAAAGAACGAAGAAGCAACGGAGAATACCCGAGAATTTATTGTCTTAACGATCAGTTAGGAACAATTTCTCGTAACATCTTTTAGTGTTACAAGGTTCTCTTATTAAACATTTCCAGAAGTTTTTTGGAATAACACAATTTATATATTATAATAAGATAATATTAATGTTTTAATCGGAAATTATTTAATAATACATTAATTTAAATTAAGTTAATTTTTTCCTCGTCCCAATTTTAGTAATCGTTTCAGTGATTACAAAGTTTTATCATTTTGAATTTAACATTACGTAATGCATTGCTACTTTTATTCGCTAATGCTATAAAATTTTGTCATCTTTTTTTAATGTTCACATTTCGAATTTTATATCAGAAAGATACATATTTGGTATTGTAATATTGTTTTTTATCAACATTAATTAATTTAAAAAAGTAAATTTTACGTGCTTATAATATATATTTGATATTAGGCATAATAATAAAATATGATTTACCAATCTTCTTCCTTTAATTGTTTTGTGATGCAGCTTTACAACTGAACCATTATTAACATTTAATTCACTTTACACAGTTCTTTAGGCAAGCGCGTGAGGCGGCGCGGCGTGCAGAGCGATCTGTGAGCTGCGTGCTACTCCATCGGGCGGGCGGCAGAGTACCGTTAGCGACGAGTCGCTCCGCTCGCTGCACGGCGACTGCGGACCGCGCAGCACTCCGCGCCCACTTACAACACTACAGATCAATTCACATTGCTTACTATGTGTGGCAGCCCTAGCGTGACGGACGCGACGTTCAAAGGAACGTTACACTTTATATCTTCCTAACTAACTTTTACTAAGACGTTAATACATTTCATAAGGCAAAGTATGTTTATGATTATAAAACTAACTATCCTAGAGCGTATTTTGAAATTAGAGAACATAAAACTAATGTTAATTTCCTTTTTAGATAATGATTCATATAAATTTACATAAAGACATACTTTAAAAGGGCATGCTTTATTTTAATGTAATTAATATTATGTACCTATATTAAATAGATTTGTTGTGAGAGAATTAAATACTCGTGTCGAGAATATAGTATTATAACTATAAACTTTTGTTCAAATTGCACTTTTATGTATGAAAATAAAGTATGTCTGTAAAATATTGTACATTTTTGAAACACGTTGGTACTGATGGCAGCTGATGGTTGATTCTGTCAAAATTTGGTTTATTTATGTAGGTTCCGTGATGAAGTAATAATATGACGCCAAAAGCTTGATGATGAAGCCGGGATGTAAAAATAAAAAATGGAAGCAGCGGACCTTGAGCAGAATGTTCTTTGTTATCATTAATACTAGAAAAACTTTCGCATTACACACAATGACGAGGGTGTGGATATTCACTTTATTCCTCATGGAAAGTTATAGATTCATTTCATTATTGATTGTAAGCGCACTATTTTCCTAAAAAATAACAAGTTAACATTGCTTTACTAAAACTAGCTCGCTACCAGCTCACTAAAAGCCTTTTTAATGGCTGCTTTAGTCATGTTTGAGTATCTCATTGTTAATTGTCTTGAATACTTCCGCGATCATGTGTAATGACATGATGACGAAGGTCTAACGATAGACCTGAACGATCATCGCTAAATGGGTGGTGTAATTATTTACTAAATATGGCTTTCGTAAATAATTCTTTCGTTTTCGTTGATAGTTTATTATGAACGAGCAAAAAATATTTATATTTTCAATTTAAATAAGCTATCTAGGTCATCTTCCTTTACTACTGTGTGAAATAAAAAATCTCATAATATATTTTTTACGTTTTTTTTAATGGTATTTTAAAAAGAAAATATTCTGTAAAAAAATGTTCGAAAAGATTATTAAGAAAAACTAGATACGAGTAAAGAAGAAAACACATGACACCGAGGCAAAGACAAGAAATTGCTTTAAAAACAGACATTAACCTTAGTAAAGTTTAGACTTAAGTTATAGGGATCAAAAAGTGTATAAAAGCTTAAAACCAACCAGAGAAACAGAAATGTAAGCTTGAGTATATTGAAACTGAAGCTTAAAGATACTTATGAATATGTCGTTTAATTATTAATAAAAAAAATATTGAGTTCATGTTGTCTAAACTAAAGTTATAATTTGTATATATATATGAGTATATATAAAAAGGAAAGCCATCACTGGCTATATTATTGGAGTAATGGTGAATCCGACTTTTTAAAGTGCCTTCAATCCAATCGCCAGTCTCGGTAATTGTATAAAATACCTCGCTGTCTGCTGAGACGGCGCGGCGCCGCAGCCGGAGACGACGGAAGTACGGCGTTAGTAATTTCCTCATTGATCAGCATCAGTTTCAATTTACGCCATATCATAACAGTCGATTGGTGCTGCTTTTAATCTATTTCATTTTTCTTAATTGCACCTAGATTTAAAGGTTATTTTAGCAAACTTTTAATTTGCTTCAATTTATTTTTATTAACAAAATAAAATATTCTTTAAAAGAAAATTTTAATAACCTTATGTTTGAAAAGTGGTCTCAGAATCCCAAAAGTGTTAGCAGAGTGTTATCATTTAGCAATTATAGTATGATTACTTTGAACTTATTTAAAGGAAATAATCTGGTGTTTCAGTACAAGTATGGACAAGATATGCATATTTAGGCTACATATTTTTTATGCCCTGTTGTAAAAAATAAAGACATAAGAAAGAAAAGCAACTTCAATAGATTAGTAATAGAAAAATATCGCTGCGGTACTAAAAATAAATATTTAACAATATTAAGGTAGATTCGCAAATATGGAATGGTTGCTGTGGGAGGGGGCGAGACGCGCAGGTGGTAGGGTGGCACACGATCTGCAGATTCATTTCCTTTTGTTTATTACAGAGATACGAGTCACTTTATTTTTATCTGATTGTAAGTGCGACGGCAACCGAGGATGTCTGAAACAATGTAAATTACACTTCGAACCATAATTATTTTAATCTTTAAGTTCACAGACGGGGGATAATAAATAAATGGCGTGGTATTTAAAATGTAATCTTAACCCAAACTCCTGTAATTGAATAGTGGTCATAATTAGAATAGTGAAACTAGTTACCATTGAGCATACCTATACAGAAATGTTACTATAACAATACTAATCTGATTTTATATTTACCTATATGATAAAAATTAAAATCAGGATAAAATAAAAAGTTGAACATAAATTTAATATCGTAAAATTCTGGAAATTATAAAGTTATATCATTTTATATCATAATCTACGAAATAAATAATGATATAAAATTGTAATTTAACTGTTAGCACTATAGGTTGTCTAAGGAGTACAATTTAAATATTAAAATAAATTGTAAAAAAATTTACATAAATTTTTATACACACTAATTAAGAAAAAGAAAATTATACAAAAAATAAAAAAATTTGTTTTTATTAAACTCAGCAAGACCCAACCGATGTTTTCGATTATATAAAAAAAATCCCTACAAATTTTCAGGAATTTTTCCTGTCCACAGACATCCATCCATACACATCCATTCATCCATCCATCCGAGAAAAGTGAAAACTATACAGAACGAACAAAGTTCGTTCGTGAAAATTTTATTAAAAGATAATGTTACAGAAACAGAAAATATGCTTTTTAATTTATACACGTGTATTCACAGTATTGTCTCTGCAGATTCTATCTCTCTCTCTGATTATGATCTGCTAACTTTCAATGACAAAAGTAGCTCAATGAGAAAAAAACAAACAGCAAACAAACGACAAGCTACATTAATATGATGATATGGACGGCGCTCTACAAGCGAAACGACTTTAATTCTGATGTTCGATTGATGATAACGCGATAATAATAATTAGATCATCAATGCACGGGAATGTGTTTATCACGAGATGAGTTTGAATTTAATGTTTTGTCCAAATATTTAGGTAAAATTTTACACTATAAATAGATTTTGTAATGGTGTTCATCCCGATTATCTCATATTTTAATTAAATAGGCTTGTTATAAGATAACTATTATAAGAAATTCATATTTTGAATAATGGTATATTATTGGCGCGGAGTTGACGCTCGTAAGCACAAAAAGCCTTTGGTCTTCTTTATATAGATACCACTGCTTATATTATATATATTCTAAGGCTTCTGAATATTATATATATTAAAATTTTGACGCATTTAAGTATTTGCTACCCTCATTTCGCTGTTAAAATTTATTTATTTTTACTTGTTCTTTATTACTGTACTTGTTATTATAGCTGTAATAGTTGTTTATTGCTGTCACAGCAGAAAAACTACATTTACCAGAAGTACGGTATAGCAAAAGATGTTGCAATGCTCATGCTGAGCTCAACATTTAAGCTGTTTGTCTTTGTTGTATCACAGGTTGAGGCATGAAGCAAGAATAATACAATTATTATAGATTATATATATATAATAAATTGTTCATCATCCTCCATTGAAAGTGTGAAGGTGAGGTCCATTGAAAGGATTGCAAACCCAGTCTGATCGGTCAGATATGATATTGAGTCAGATTTTCGTGTTTTTTATTAAATATCACTTTAAGAAAACAAGTGCAACGTCAATACTATTTTTAATAATTTTATTTCTAGAGGGCCTTGTGAGGCAGTGAAACAGTAAAAATTTAGTTTATCTGCTATTTGTTCTTTCCATAGAAGCAACGTCGTGTGAAATCCAACCCATATTTGTGTTATTTTTCTGCGAGGAATTTTTATAAACATGTAGTTGGGATATTTCAATATTTTTATATATCCTATGAAGAAACTTTTGCGCATCCTTGTCTGATTCCGCCCGTAGATAAGTTTAAAACTTTTATTCTTATTCCTACACACGTGTGAATATATTGCTCTAAAACCAACGAGACATGAATTAATAAATTAGAGATATGCTCGGCAACCATTTTTTGTCACAAGACTGATAAAAAAACTAGCCGTCGTAGATTTTGTTTTAATATACTTAAAATTATGTATGACACAATAGTCCATTTTTAGTTAGGAGCTTTGATTTTTTTTAAATATATTGTTGTTATCCATACCCCAGACATCGCTCATGTACCATCCGTATGTACACTTTTCCCATTTGTTATTATATTCGATAATGTGTTAATCTTAAACCGTAAATAAATCATTAGTTTTCCCACAATCACATATTTTTCAGTTAAATCTGCATATCAATTTATCTTCGTTTTTACTATCACTAAGCTCATTCGAATAATCCTGAAAGATTTTGCTATAATTAACTCATTGATATTTTCTGCCATATCATGAATAAGGTTAAACGTAGTATTGGAAAGAGGTAAATTTTATTAGCCGCCGATCCTACAATTAAGACTGTTACCATAGAATTCGGTATCGGCAATTGCAGTTGCATACTGTGAATTATACTATACGAACTAACTTGTAGGAAGCGATAATTTGAAATTCAAAATCTGATGTTATTGAAGACAGAAATCGTGCGGTGCTTACTTAACTTGGTGACATCGATACGAACAGCTAATCTATGTAAATAACTTCACGACGCCCCTGGGATGAGTTGCGGCGCCTCAGGGCATCGTTACTTATAGTCAGGGAAGCCCTATGTTTTAATCATTATAAACTTAATATTTCTTGTCATATTAATCTTTGCTTCTTTACTATTCATAATAAACCTTAATAAAAGTTACGTACTTCATTCTACATCATTTTATTTTTACTCAAAATTTTGTTGTATAGCTTTTGCCTCGCTTAAAATGTGAATAATAAGTTGCAGTAACCTGCAATAATACTTAACTTTCAATAATTTTACTTTCAAAAAAAGTTCCTGGATTCTATATCACGTCTATGTAGCACGTCCATCATTCCATCTTGCATTATTTAGTATTCCGTTTATTTATAAAATAGGAGCTTCGAACCTGAGATATGTTATCGAATAGGTCGTGAAAAAAATGTATATCAACGAGAAACATTTGTGGGAAGCAGGTTAACTTATCTGCTGTAATAAAGTGAGACGGGACATGACGTCACACGTGTCTGATAAACCTTAGCCGGTAATATGCAACCGCTATTACGGAACATAGCTTATCTAGACCTTAACCCCTCTCTTCTCTCCCGCGACCCTCCGTCGTCTTTGCGAACACGTCTTGGGGCTTAAAGGCAATTCTTATCAACAAGGCATTGTGGAATACAAGCGTGACTCTGACACATAACACACTGTACCTTGTCCTCGCAGGATACGATTTTTTATTACAAAGGTTATATGTATAGTCAGGGAAGCCCTATGTTTTAATCATTATAAACTTAATATTTCTTGTCATATTAATCTTTGCTTCTTTACTATTCATAATAAACCTTAATAAAAGTTACGTACTTCATTCTACATCATTTTATTTTTACTCAAAATTTTGTTGTATAGCTTTTGCCTCGCTTAAAATGTGAATAATAAGTTGCAGTAACCTGCAATAATACTTAACTTTCAATAATTTTACTTTCAAAAAAAGTTCCTGGATTCTATATCACGTCTATGTAGCACGTCCATCATTCCATCTTGCATTATTTAGTATTCCGTTTATTTATAAAATAGGAGCTTCGAACCTGAGATATGTTATCGAATAGGTCGTGAAAAAAATGTATATCAACGAGAAACATTTGTGGGAAGCAGGTTAACTTATCTGCTGTAATAAAGTGAGACGGGACATGACGTCACACGTGTCTGATAAACCTTAGCCGGTAATATGCAACCGCTATTACGGAACATAGCTTATCTAGACCTTAACCCCTCTCTTCTCTCCCGCGACCCTCCGTCGTCTTTGCGAACACGTCTTGGGGCTTAAAGGCAATTCTTATCAACAAGGCATTGTGGAATACAAGCGTGACTCTGACACATAACACACTGTACCTTGTCCTCGCAGGATACGATTTTTTATTACAAAGGTTATAATGTAGGAACATTATATGTTTTTTTTATATCAAACTACTATATGACAATATAAATATTGTCACTCGTACCCAATTTAATCATTTATGCATTGTATTGCCTTTATAACTTTTATTGATTTCTTCTAGAAACAATAATTACCGATATGTTAGTTTTAGTATAGAATATTTTTTTTTAATACATAGTATTGAATAGGTAGTAGACAACAAAAGAGAACTAGAGTATCTGCTTTTTATAAAATATTCTTACTTAATTGCATTGTGGGCAGATAACGATATCCGCGCAAACATGATATCAGGAAATAAGTCGTGTGCGGGCTTCAGGCCAAAAGATCCGGGAGAGGTAGTACGAGGGGACAGGGGTGGCTCTAAGAGAGAGGGAACTCGGCCCTGACCCAGTTTATCACTTCGTAGGTGTCATGTTCAGCACGCATTGTGCAATCACACGTGATAGGGGATTCTATAATGTCTGTAAGAATTTACGCATTTCTCATCTCGACATTTCAATTATTTTAAGCAATTAGTTTTTCTTATTGCAAGTTGGTATTATGTATTTGATTTAAGTAGGTAGATTATATCATTCATAAAAGCATGCATCATTTGTGTTCTATATCACAATAAATATTGATAACTATGGTTAAGATTTATAAGATTAAGATTAGGTACGTAATTCGAACATTAAATGTAGTGGACGAAATGAAAAAAAAACTTGATTATGAGGCTCTGTTATATATTATATTGTATTTTTTTCTATAGCGCAAGACATGGTACTCATTAATGAAATGATCCTTACATAAGATCGAAATGATCAGCGAAAAAAAAATGCTGGTCAATACTACTCATTTTCAGCTATAGCTGAACCTGAGCAAAACGAGACTCGTGCCAAAATTGTATTCATTTAATAAAGATCTAATGTTAAAAAGCATTTACTTCCCGATTTTTTTCTATGGTAAAAAAATTGAATGTTTCTTAAATGATAATGATCAACTTTGTCAAATTTACAAATTTCAATCGATAAATCACTTGTCCAAAAAATTATTTCCGCATTTGCTAACACAAAAAGGATAAATGATTGTGGAGGAAGTGTATGTTTACCTCCTATTTCAATTTCGATTTAGAGTTTAGAAATCTTAAAGATATAAATATACGTTTCAAAGCTACGTTTCCGTCATCGGAAAAGTTTTATTTATGTAAGTGTGATTGAGATGGTTTATTCCTATAGTATATATGTCAAGATGTAAAGCAGTAAGTTTATTTAAAATTCAGCATAATAGATTGTGTTTTGTTACGTAACGACGACTTCGTAACATGTCAGCTAATTGGAGGAGGTTAATATCAGTTAAATATAAGTTTAAAAAGAGATATTTTCTTTTTAGTAGATAAAGGATGACTAACTGTGTTAACTAGGTACTTAAGTTAAACTGAGTTTATTATAAAAATATGATACCTGAACTTCCTCCTAAACGACAAAAGCTTAAAAGATAAAATTTCCTTTTACAAAGATGGTGTTTAGATCTCTTCATTTCAATAGAAGCAGGAAAAGCCTGACAAAACGCTGTCATTCTTTGAATGGAAACGATTGCGTGCGGAGGAAGTATACAATGGCACTTAGGGCGCTTTCCGAGAGGACAATGCGAGATGCGGGGTGGCGGAGCGGCTGCGGGACGAACACCAGACGCATGGTAGGAATTGTTCGAAAATATAAAATGAAGGTGATTGTTAGACGCTGCCGAGTCCAAATAATATCACTTAGTTTTCAATCTTTATCTTTTTGTAATTTAATTGCCTATTGCCCGGTACATGCTCGGAAAAAATTAAACTCAAAATTAATCTGAGATTATTTAAAGCTTAAAGATTTTATCTATTTGAATGTAATAAAATGGGTCCATATTTGACTAACGAAATGAGCATTATAATTAACACTGTACATTAAGCAAATATTTAAACGAAGAACATTGAAGACTCTTTTGTCTTTTAAAAAGAACGAATTATAATTACAAACCACTGCAATTGCGTTTAAAATATGAGGGTACTCTGTGTTCTAAAGCATTAAGTGCGGCGCGACGGCGCTCACGAAAGACTTGATTTACGTTTTTTTTCTGAACTCTCAGCTTCGGTTATAAAAAGAAATGTAAGATCAACTGAGCTAAATAACGATTTGTTGAAATTTTTTTGTTAGGAAGATCGTATTATTACAAATAAATAAGGTTTAATTTCTAATGTTTGCAACAAAAAAATATTGTTTAACACAGAAGATTTTTACGGACTGTGGCTCTATATATAAAAAAATATGGAGATAAATTTTAATTAGTAAAAAATCTTTCTGATGTAAGGAAAAAACGTTATTAATACCATAAGGTTAACGCATAGCAAAGCGCCTGCCTCTTTTAGTAGTGATTACTGCGAGTGTCGGATAGATCATTTGCTTAATGTATGTAGTGTCGCGAAGGCCGCGTTCTAATTCCAGAGCGCTAGACATTAATCGCTGTCAGCGTCGCCATTAGCGCCGCCCCAATTTCTTTCTTTTGTTAAATTGACAGATTTTAATATCGGCCTCGATGGCGAGGAATCAACGTTCGGACGCGTCATCTTCAAGAAAATTGGCATTTAAGGTTTCTTCTAATACCTGCTGTTTGATTAAATATTTTTAAGACGTAAACGATAACTTTATTGAATGCATTTTAATATCTCACGATTTTAGTTTGAAGTGACCTACAAGAAAAAATGAAATCAAGGATATTTATACCTCCGTAAATTATTGTATTTTTTTTTTATTTATGTATGATTAAATTTTTATGAAAAATGTATGTGTGGAGTCGATATAAAATAGATATTTAATTTACATAACAGGTTTTTATATCTATTTCATCTGCCATCCTATCTTTTTTCCGCGTAGATTCAAATCATAACCGATCTATCAGACCGTGCAGATTCAAACCATAACCTATCTATAAAACCATACATTTTAAGTATTCTAATAATTTTAGTCCAAACCACTTTTTTCATTTTCCAGCAAGTGAAAGCATCATATATGTTGACTTTGAAAGTGAGCGTGTACCATACCACTTTCTCAAAATTCTGTAAAGTAAAGCTACTTTACAAATATTGATTGCATAATTATCAATTTTTATGTGGTCTCTCCAAATAATAAAATTCTAGTAAGTATGAACTATAGTGTGAATGATATTTTAGGGAGTGTGAATAAAACATTACAAAACATCAATTACTATCCTTTGAACGTGTTTGAGTTTTACTGAAAAAATTTGAGTATTTACCAAGGTAAAACGTAGAATCAAATATAAAAATAGGTTTGAACGAAAAAAAAAAACAAACCTTTAGCGTTATTATATAAGTAAAGAAAGATATACAGGGTAACAGTTATAAACTTAATAAGATAAATGTCATCCCTGAATTTCTTTGTCTTAGTCTTGTCTTGCCCACATCCACTTTCATACATAAAACATTTCTTGTGATATCCTTTTCATAATGCGTTGGGCATTAAGTGACTGTATAACACTGAAAATCAAGCTCCATTATTTTTCATTTTAAATAGGCATATATTGGTACTTATCTACTGAATTTAGTTTCATCTTTCTAGTAGGGTGTTATGTCCGTGACAAGAAACTACCGATACTATTGCAACTTATGTGTCAATGTTTGTATTTTACAGGCTGTTGAGCCACGATAACTGTAGAATTATTAGTAAGTTGAATAATTCTGGTATTACACAAAATTAATCGTCAAAATAGTAAATGTTTCATTTTTTTTCAGTTTACTATATTTTTCTTTTAATATAAAGTGAAGGAGACTGTAGAATATTAATGATTTTGCAAAAATATTAAAGTTTAAATCCCTTATTGTTGATAGAACGGACTATCCTTTAATATAAAAATCGATATTATTTCCACCAACGACGAAATATGACTTTCTTTTTTATATCAATAAAACTTTTAAGTTACCTCTTGAATACTTATTTCTTATTTTATTTATTCGCGTCACACCGCACATCTATCTCAACATACGGATATCAGGAAGAAGACGGTAGTTGGAGATCGTTTCTACAAACTGCCGACAATTTATTCATGCAATGATATGATCATTTATTTAGATTAACATCAATTAGATACATTACATTCGCGTCTGAATTGCACATCTTATGTACATTTTCACCTCTAACACTTACAGAACTTTTCTACGACAGAGCGGTACCACTAAGACAGCTAGTGGTTAACTGACAATTATTAAAAAGATCATCTCTAATTATAAAAGATAAACTGTAATCATCACTCATTTATTACTTTTTTACGCTTTAACTTATTACCCATTATGTTAAATACACAAAGTCGAAGTAAAGTTAAATTACTCCGAAAACGATATTCTAGACAATTACTTTGTAATTATTAGCGGCAGAATTAAATTTATTATTTATATCTTTTCTTATTATTAAATAATTCTTATACAGAACAATAAATATTTACCTACGAGAAGCATGATGAATTCTTAGCTATGAGTCGGTTACGGGTTTGACGGTTATTCATAAAATACGTCCCTTTACAATTTGTTAAAACGCCTTGACCTTTTTAACATATTTAATAACCGACTCATTTTGTCCGTCTTTTATGACCCGATTTTATTTATTGATGAGGAATTCTGTAGGTGCTTTCGTTATAAAATAAATATATGAAAAGATACCCACCTTACTTCCTTATAATATTTTTCAAATAAAAAAAATTAAATAATGGAAAGTAGATGCAAATTGCATATTTTTTATACAATATAATCTGCCACTAAGTGGGCGTATTATATAAGTTGAAAGATTTATGAATTTTCATAATAATTTTCGTTGTTCAATTATTTTCAGATAAATAAAAGCTTTTTACATAATTACCTCTAAAATATTACACTGCTAATATTTTACATCAGTAGGAGTGTTAAGATTGTTTATTAAATAGAAGTAAATATGTTTATTTTTATTTGTACTTAGGTAAATTATAACAAAACTAACCTAATAGGGTGATTAGAACTTACTTATATTATCTAATTACAACGGTAGCGTTAATAACGTTAAGCAGGATTTTAATCTTTGGGAATTTAGTTCCAGGCACTGGTCTCAGACGACTTGGGGTCGTGTTCCGGTGGCTCAGTGCTTCTGGGGTTTGCCTGCTCGTTCCTTGTTGATGTACTACGAGGTGGAAAGAACGCTTAAATAGTTGGCAACCGACAGCATCCTATCCCTATATTAATAAAATAAACACTTGTTAGCTCGATTAGACGAGAACGGACGTTTTTTAAACAGACCTTACACAGCTCCATACCCAATATTTCAAAAGAAATTAAAATTTTATAAAGTGACTAAAAGCGTGTAGAGGTATTCTTTAATTACATGAAACATTTATATTTTTTTCAGAATAAATAATTAGGTTACGTTATTAATAGGAAGGTAGTACATAGGGGGGGCTATTATTGGTATAGCCCCTTTATTGTTGTAGCCCTCTTAACCGTATGGGAATAAATTTTATGTCGTCACATCACACATAATAGTCGATCTTCTACAGAAAAAAACTGATTAATAAAATCTTGATTTGATCGAAAGTTATGGTCGAAAAACTGAATCTTTATAGCCTTAAGCTTAGCTGTTTTCGCACCCGCCTCCCGACCGTCTTCCTCAAAATGAGCTAAGTCGCTTTATCACATGAAAACAACTGGAGCGATTTTAGTCAAAGTTGGTAAGAATGTAGAACTAATAAGCTAAGAAAATAGCTGAATTAAATCAAAAGTTATAAAGAAAAAACCAAGAGACTCGTGATTGTGTCGCTCGTAGTCCAACTTGCATAGCGACAAACTTTTTCAATTAATTGTTTATTATTGTTATTAAATATTTATTTCCTTTTATTCTTTTCTAATGGATTTTCCTGCGCTCAGCTCAATTCCCGCCACGCACGATGGGCGGATCCTAGTAATTTATTATTCTGGGGTGCTAGGCTTATTTTGTGTAGGAAATGTAGGTGGAGTATAGATGAAAAGAGGTCTTGCTACCCTATTCGACGGATTTTTTCTTAGTGCTTTGCCAAATGCCACCTGTCTGGGATTAAGTGCAGTGTTATTCATTTCACGAAAGAAGATCTTATAGCGTTTTATGTTGAATGCGTTTGTGCCCAGAAAAAATAGGATAGCGTACGGGATTAAGATGTTTCATTATAATCTGCACCACACACATTTCATACTAAGGACTGATCATAAATGGACGAATTTTTTTATAATAAATCAGGTATAACGATTATGACCGTATCTCGTGTATATTGAATTCTCTATATAATATCTTCTGTTGCTTCAAGTAATAATTTCGTAGATACATAAACACGGCTTCCTCAAATAAAATGTGTGATGGCCAGAAAATAAGAATTAACATATTTAAATTTTGTACTTAATTTCATGCCAGTAATTCTACCTTAACTTGTTTCTACAGTAGGAAGGCAAGTCAAGTCGACAAAAACAACGCAGTTTATTTCACAAGCCTAATGTACGTGTTGTTTTTAATTTATTTAAATTATAAAATACCAATAAAATTTTAATCGCATTTTAATAATTTTCTCAATTTATCAAATTTGTAATCATTACAAATTGACTATCTAAAACTAATTAATAGTTTTACCAAAACTAAATTGATGCAATTTTATCCAAACGAAAAGCGACCAATGATTGAATAACAAAATGATAACTAAAAATGTTGTACGGCTATAACAAATTACACAAGAAAACTAACAGGCACTATATTTTTTATGTAAGTAAAACTAAACAAATATTGGCAACAAAAAATATTATAGTAATGACAATAATTTTAAGATGATGATATTGACATACTAAGAAGTTAATGACGCATGTATTTTGAATCTATAGATAGATTTATTTTATGTTGTAATTTATGTCTAGATATTTAATATGTTATAGTTATCAACATAACAGATATTAGATCAATAGTTAGTTAATATATATTTAGTAGATTTAAAATATCGTAACATAGACAATATGGCCTATTTTTCTAAATCGGTCATATCATTTATAAAGTTATTTGATTAATAATGGAGTTTCAATATGTTGATAAGTTAAATTTGTGATTTTGTGACTTTATTGCTAACAAGGCAGGTCAATTATTAACATTACGTTAATGACTGGCATTTTAAATAAAGTAACCAGGTCTGCTGATCAAATAATTTATTCCAGCGGTATACCAGGGCAGGTATCCCTAATGGCTTAATAAATTATTCCGCGAACAAGAGATATGAGAACTTATTATATAACGATTTATCTTTATTAACTCAAGATTTAACAATTTCACCAAGAGTGTTAGAAAATGTGAAAATAGATGTAACAATAAATAAAAACAAATTTTAGTTTATTTATTTATTATGACCTAAGCGATCTCTTTAAGCCGTTGGCTATAAAGTGGATTCTCAACTTATATTATATCAACAACATTAAAATCCTTATTACGCAGCCTTCGCGATTCTTAAGGACCTAGAATATTGTGTATGAGACCTGACCGGAAAAGTAAACTATATTTATAAGAAGGTTATAAAACGTGTCCTTAAAAGACTTTAAAAGATAGCCCTGACGTCTCTGCTACAACTGAGGCAGTAAAAGTTACGGTTAATTAGTGGCACTAAAATAACTTTTTTAAACTAAATGATATCAAGAATCAAACCGTGCTTAAATGTCAAATATATAGATAGTTAGACAACATTAAAAATACATCTCTTTATAAAAATTGTCTTCAATATTTTAATACAAAATCATAATAAGCAAGTACATATTGGTGGCCTTGAATCTAAAGTATTTTCGAGTTATTAAAGTTTTATAAAAAATGTACGTATTAAAATGAAAATAAAACTTTTTATTAGTTTTCTTCATAATAGCTTTTACCTGCGACTTTGCTTGTTTTTATTATTTATTTTAATGGCCTCGCGCCCGACAGTCCGTCCGTATGGACAACTTTATTATAGTCACCCGCACTCGCTTCCTTATCATCATAACTTTAAAAATATTTGTCGAATCTATGTAGTGTAAAAGAAGAAGTTTCTCTACTTTAAATATAAGAAGCCACAAATATATTCTTTACAAAATTAATATAATGTTAATGTAACTATGTAAAGAAAAACATTTCAACTACACATAATATTTTCGAATCTTTTGGGTTTCCACAGGGCATGCCAATAGTTCGCAGATGGCCGAGTTTTTGCTTCGGCTTACTAGACATTTATCGTTTTATTTGTGCAATGTATACAATATCCTTATAAATTATGAACCATTTATTTTTCTTAGGTATGAACTTTATTATTATTAAAAGTTATAATAATAGAAATTTAATAGTTTTATAGTAAGTAATGAACTCAGAAACTTTCGCATATATTAACTTAGTAGTATAATAAGACTACTAAAGTGCTAATTTTAATTGTTAGTAGCGTTAGTAGTAAGGAAATAGCCTAGGATCTTGTTATTTAAGGCGATAATAAAAATACTATAAACTACACTATACTATAAAGAATTGCATAGTGTAGATCTTGGGAAAACAATAATAAACTTATGGTTTTTATATTTAAAAAGATGAAATACTAAATTATCCGATTATTTTACTGGTAACACTTTTACCGATTATTTTAACAGATATATTCAATCAATCTCTAACATACCGTTTATAGCAATTTATAGTCAAATTTTCGATACTTTTGTGAAGTCAATACTAATTATGTGATACGAAATGAACTCGATAACATACACGATTAGATAAAAAAGCTACAACTTATTTCAAATTCAAAATTAAAACAACAGAAAATCAACATTAGTTGTATGAAAGATTGAAGTACTGGAAGAATTGGATAAAGTCGATCTTAAGTTTACTCTCTCCAATGAAAAGGTAACTTTCTACTTGTAATAATATCTATGAGAGTATATGCATTCACTATAGTTAATTCAAATGGCTAAAAGATAATAGATTTAATTACTCCTGAAACGCAACGATAGACAAACATTTCACTTATAAGTTATATAATATTATTTGGAGCACATTTATTTTGTATGAGTCTGGTAAACAGAAAATTCAGTTTGATAAGCGTTAAAGGAATCCTTTGAAAAGAAGAGGATTGAAGAAAAAATAAATTTAATTCAAATACATGACATTTGTTATATATCCACGCTACACATCGCTCATTACATCGGTGCAATATATCAAAAATTACGCACTAGAATATAAGAATATAACAATCGGATATTCGCGATCTTTGTTTGTGAGTCTCGTTTTTTAAAATTATTTTAACTATAAATTTATTCCAACTTTTAATTTTATATACTACCACTATAGTTTATGTTCTTTAATAAGAAGTCAAAGTCATTCGTTAAGAAGATTATGTCAAAACATTATAGCATTATTAATATGACTACAACTATGCCCTAACACCTACTAAATTGTTTCGTAAGTTGTTAGACATTCATAAAGTTATATACAGGCGAGGATTTGATATCAGTGGTATTTTGTTTTATTCTAACTAAAACTTAAACATTTATATAAAACGCACAAACTGGAATGTGTCTAAAAATAATAATAATTTATAATTTACTGTACACCACAAAAAAATACAAATACAGAACAGAAAAAAGAACTTGAAAACTATGGGGTAGATATACAATAAAGCCGTGTTCTCGCTAAATAACGATCTGTTTCAGACAATCTCATTCTGGTAAGACAATCTCATTCTGGTAAGACAATCTCATTCTGGTAAGGTAAGGCAAACATAATACAGAGTAGTGAATAATATATAAATTCATAAATAATATAAACACAAACATAATAAATTACATCATACATTTCGACTAATACAAATATAATTAATAATATATACAATAAAATAATGAGAACAGGAAAGAGGTTATAACACAACATAAGGGAGTATAGCTCAGGAAATAATTTTGAGATAGCAAAACTGCTTGTACATTTAATGAATTTTTAAAGAAGGACGTGGAGGGAGTGAGTGCAACTACTTTAAAATGAATACATAGGAACTGGCATTGGTCTTTTAAAAAGGTGTAGATGTTATATCTTCTACATTTTGTGTTATTCATCATATTTCTGCAATCATATGTAAATCCTTACTATATAATAATGACCTAATTGACTCTGTATGCACGCGCATCACTTATCACCCACAAATCACACAATAATGTGTCATACATCAAAAAAAAGCTATTGAATCAGGCTACAAAATAGGGTGGGGTAGGGTGCCAACCTTATACGTGACATTTGACCCTTTCCGGCCCTTCGGGCCGGGAAGTTCCCTCGTATGTAAATAATAGCAAAAAATGAATACAGTACAATACATGAGTTGAAACCGAAATTTAGATCAAATGAGCCCATATAAGCAAATGTCTTCTTGCTAATTTCATTTAAGTGGGTAGTCAAAGATAAAGTTTTATCGAAATATTTTCATAGATTTTCAACATTATCGTTAAAGGGAATAGAAAATCAATTAAATGCATGAAATCTAAACAGTAAATTTTGGCGATCATACCTCGGGAGCCAACAATATTTGTCTCACATCATGTGGCATTAACATTAATACAGTATAATTTACTCGGCGTTAGAATCGAGGAAATGTTTTTATTAAGCCTTTCAATAGTACAAGGTAGGTCTTTCAAAACTGCATGTGGGATATTTGTAAATCATCTGTATATATGTAATAGGGGACAGAAATATCGCGAGTAATCCTATTAATGATGATTGAGAAAAGTAATGGTAACCGTACGCCACCCTGCGGTGCTCCGGCATTTGCATTGCACTATGAAAAGAGGGATTCCCCAATACGAATGCGATGACAGCGTCAATGCAGGTAACTATGAAACCAATCAAAAGCCGATGAAGATATGTTACGAGACACTACCATAATAATTGTTAATAATTATTCACAAGAAAAAAAATATTTGTCTTTTTATTAACATATGTTTTCTTATTATTCTCAGTGTTTAGAAATATAAGTACGCAAATTGAATATTATACTAAATGTAAAATACTAATTATGTCATTCATTATTTCTTTATCAGAAAGAAAAATCAAAATAATTGGAACAAAATTTAGAACGCGTATCAGTATTATATATTTTTTGTTTTTACTAATTATTTATAATGGTTGTTTTTTAAAGAAGGCAATTAACGCATACATGTTCTATTTCGCTATTATGTTAATTGGTTGGTTGAAGATGTGATGATTAACAAAATCAGTATTATCTATTGTAATTTCCATGATTCAAAAATTAATTGTTGTTCAACAGTTTTATTTAAAAACGAACCTTCTTATAGTCGTGCCGCAAACGAAAGCTGCTTATAGGAATTTCATCTGAATCGTATAATTGGATTACGCTTGAAGGATCTCGGTAATCGTAATTGAAATATTAAACGTTTCAATTTTTCGGTATGTTACACATACGAATATTTGTTTTTGCATTAACTGTAAAATTTATGACATCGAAGTATTCATAACATATTAATATAAAATGAAACATCATTTTTATTTTTAGTTCTCTATTTCACTCAATGTTGAAATTAGCAAATACAATAATTGTGGACGATATTCAACAAAAGTAATATCTTAATTAATGTATAAAAGAATGTAACCCAAAATACAGAACTTTCTAAACTTATTTATGACGCATTTTAAGCAAAGTCAAGAGTGGTTAGAAGACTTGAATTATTAATAGCACGATGTCGGGACAAGTATAGCTGTGATCTCCTAAGATATTCACAAGAGGGGGAGTAGATATTGTACTTTAAATGCATGTGCAGCTTAGTTTTCGGTGTTGTACTGCAATGTAGTCCTGATAAATATAAATATTAAACCCTATTACTTATACAGTAATACCCCGCTTTACGCGACCCCGTTAGACGCGGTTTCACTATAACGCGAACGTAAATTTCGTGCTCAAATGCCTCGAATTACGCGAAAGAGTGTGTATAAATATAATGTAGTCATCAACAATAGATGTGTTTTTCCGTAAAAAATAAGAGTAAATATTACATAAAGTGTTCCTAGAATTAAAGTGATTGATTAAAATGATTTGTATTTTTTGTAATAATTTTTTACTATGTTTAATCATAAACCTCGTTATACGCGTATTTCAGTTAACGCGATTTTTTTTGGAACGTATCCCTCGCGTAAAGCGGGGTATTACTGTAATATGTTTTTATATTATCTTAATAAGACTCGATTAAAATTAATGAGATTTCTGTGTTTATTTAATCTGTAAAGAATAGTAGCAAAAAGGGCAACTATTTCTGTTTTCTAAACAAACATAAGTATGTAGTTAAATCTACATAATCTGTGGGTCTTAAAGAGAGTGAATGTTCAGCTTTTCTTTAATTAAAACTGAATAAACAATGTGGCTTCGGTCATTTTCTCCGTTGCCAGTTTCAGTTAGCGTCTTCTTCCTAATTATTACTTTGCAATGAACTCGGTAGGATATTCTCTGGGGTGGTCTTAAGTGAACAATTTATTACTTTTATTTTTAGTTTTGTTTTTTTTTATATTTGTATAAAAAAATTGTAGAAATAATTAATAATAATGGCTTAAAACATTCTCAGAAAGTACTCCTATCAACAGAGAAGTGTAATGAGGATATACTCGTATTGGAGCCAATAATGATTTCACTTTATTGCGCTCATATCGTGAATGTTATAAAATGTTGTAAATACCATATTTATGTTAAATCTTCAAATGGTCATTTAAATACCCTCAAATTCAATCCAGATAAAACGAAGTATTTGGTATAAGAAATCAATTAGCAAATATTGGTGTCTTTTAATTTATATAAACACTAAAAGAATTTAAAGGTATTTAGGTTTGCTACTGGAAAAACAGCTTAGGTGCCAAAATCACATAGTAATGTAAGATGTTATGTTTAACGTTTGAATGTTTTATATTAAATACGCAAATAAGCACCGAAACTTGAGTAAAGCTCTGCGATGCACTCGTTTTATTAAAATCTAACTACGAGAATGCGGTTCAAGGACCCCGACTACTCAGTCGCACAAAAAAAATTGTTTTAACTAAACTACTAAAAATGGAATACCAAATACAGATGTATTTTGCAACTTACTATTTGGAATCACAAAATACAAGATATCTGAATACCTGAAGTTGGTCTGACATTAAAAAATGTTCTGTAATGGTATCTCCTAACTTGGTAATTATGAAACCTCGTCCACTTACCGTTTTTAAGGGTAGTTTTAGATTCACTTAAAAAATATATTGAACGAACTCTCATCTTCTGTATGATCTAAAACCATTTAGATTAAAATATACTTCGAATAAAATGTTCTTTACATTCACTAAATTTGCTATTGCACGTTCAGCTCGCAGAGCAAAATTAAAAGTTCATCTATATGATGTGAGTACGTTAGACACAATAATAAAATAGTTAGTTAGTTACTTTAAATTTTTCTTAACAGTAATTATCTTCCCTATCTTGGCCACCAATTATCGGTTTTACAAGTTTAGTAAAATTTTATAAGTTTTAGCCACTTTGGCCCGCAACATTTATCCACTTTGTCGCAACCCACCTTTACTCGTATAATGTTACTACCTACTCTTCCGGGGATGTGTATACATTTATAATTATTATTATAAATATATTTTGCTACATAATATAAAAAAATTACAAATAAAGTTTATAATAGAAAGTGTATGTATACCTTTTTAAGAAACTTATATGTGAGAGAAACAGCGAGTTTTTCTCAGATCTCTCAATGGGAGAAATATACAAAAGTGTTTCAAGGAGTTCTAATGAGATGTAATCATCATGTATTTTCTATGTAAAAACAATAATAAAACAAACCAATATTTTTTAACTTATTGTTATAACAGTACAATATCACGCCTAGGAAAGCAAAATTTTGACTTAGAAATTTATAAAGCTTAAATTTCTAAGTCAAAATTTTCAAAGGTCACTATTTTAATACAATTTCAGAGAAAATCGGGTTTAATTTCAACATTGTATAGAATTTATATTTTATATAAGTAAATACACCTATACTAGGGTCTATAAACACATTTAGAGTGACCGGTGGTGTCCGAGGCTGCAGCTACAAAGCACTGGCGACGCGTCGCGTCTAACTCGGTCACAGCGCGACCCATTTCTCTTTTTAAATACAAATCGATGCTCTACAATTCTCGTGATACCTTTTGAATTTATTTCGATGGTTCTCGTTAAGCGGATTTACTGGTATCATCTTTTATGGAACTTTTCATATATAGCGTGTATACGACAGACATTTTACATGCTGGTATTTTTTTCTTTCCTTACTTTACTTTAGGTTTAAAATAGAAAACTTTGATATATTTTACATTTATGAAAAACCATAATCATTTTTACTTCGAATAAAATTATTTTGTTTTTTAAACAGTACAGTTTCCTTTGGAATAAAAGTAATTAGTAACGGTAGGATCAAACGTACCGCTTATCAAACGACTTTAAATACTTATATGAGAAACTTTGACAGGCACAATATAAGGAATAAAAACAAACTCGTAATGCCCTAATTTCCTCTTCAAATAAATAAATCCTTCCCGGATTTTAGTATACGCATATATAATAAATTTCCGCAAGATATTTTAGACCTTCCATTTTTTAGTTTTAAATCTAATATTAAATGTGTGTTATTATAATTTTATTATAGCATGCAAGAGTTTTTTGTTGATCGACATGAGGTGAAACTTGGTTGTTTGATTAATTTGCATGGTTGATATTATGTTTCTTTTATTTATTTATTTAAACTTTATTGTATAAACCTATAACTAAGGAATAAAAAGGGCGGACTTAATGCCTATTGGCATTCTCTACTAGTCGACCCGTGGTGTTGGTGAGAGGGTATAGTACGTGCACACAATAGACGTGAGTAGCTAACGAAAATTAACTTAATTAAAAAAACTAGTAATAATAAAAATAATAGTAGAGTATAATTAAATAATAATAATAAATAATAATAATAACATAAAATAAATATAAATAAATATAAATAATAATAAATAATTAAATAAAATTTAATGATAATAAATAATAATAAGATTAAATAAATTTAAATAAAAATAAATAATAATAATAATTATGAACATAATGTAGTAGAAATAAATACACTACTTCAGGAGTTTTTATAAGTTTATACATACTAAGTGTGTTGTATCAGAAGATGTTGTCGGACCTGTCGCTTAAATGAAAACTTTGTCGTTGATTTTCTGATATCAAAAGGCAAGGAGTTCCAGAGTAGTATATAGCCTGAACAGTGAAAGAGTTATGAAGAAATGCCGTTCTGTGCGGTGGAATATAAACCCTAGAATTAGTAGACGAGCGTAACACTCTATCGTGTATTGAGCAGAGCAAGTGAAAGTTTTCCAATAAATAAGGAGAAGTTGAATTATTAAGAATAGTATATATCGTGGAAAGTATTCTGGAGTTTATTTATTGATTTACCTTCACGCCATATCCCTTGCGGGGTAGCCAGAGACGACGGAGCGCCAAACGCTACGGTCTCTGCATACCTCTTTCGCCTCGGCCACAGACATCAACCTCTTCATACATGCCCTCCGGGGGGTCCTCATGCTTTTTACGTGACCTTCCTCCAGTAACATTGATACTGTGTTTTCGAAGGTCACTCGAGGCCTCCCCCTGTCTCTCTTACCGCTCACTTTTCGTATATAAATCTGTTTTACCATTCTTTCATCACTCATTCGTTCGACGTGCCCAAACCACCTGAGCACGTTCTTCTTCATTCTCACTGTGACATCTTCGCTAGTACCTGCCATTCTGTGGATCTCTTCATTGTGGATTCGATCAGCTAGACTGACTCCGCATATTCTGCGAAGAGATCGCATCTCCACAGCATTCATCTTTCTTACATTCTTCTTCTGTGTTACCCACGTTTGACTGCCGTATAACAGCGTCGGTAGCAAAACTGCATTGTGTACAGCCAAACGTGCAGCTATGCTGACGTTTCGCTGTCTCAACAATGCAGTTAAAGCACCGTTGACTCTGTTACCGGCAGCAATACGTCTTTCCACATCCATTTTGTATCTTCCGTCTCTGCTAAACATACTTCCCAAATATACCACTTCATTCACTTGTCCCATTATCTTATCATTCACGTTGATCTTGCATTCTGTTCTTTCTTCATTTCTTTCAAATATCAGAACCTTCGTCTTATCTCCATTCAGGTTTCACACCCATCTTTCAGAGTGGTGACCAATGTCTGCAAATTGCATTTTGATGATGCGATGAGCACTGCATCATCTGCATATAGCAAGCAATTGACCTTAAGGTCACCTACTTTCACTCCCATGTCACTGTCTTTCACGCCTTGCAGACGACTATCCAAATACAAATTGAACAATCAAGCTGACATAGCGCAACCTTGCCTAACACCCGATTGGATGACAAACCAGGGTGACATGCCAGCTCTTACTCGCACACAGGCTGAGTGATCTCTGTAAAGAGACTTTACAGCCTGTAGCAAGGGTCCGTACGCATTGTATCGGGGCAGTATCTCCCATAATTTCTTCCTCACAACCCTGTCAAACGCCTTTTCCACAAAAGCACAGAAAACCTTTTGGTTTAGGGCCAAAAACTTTTCCGTGATCATGCGGAGGGAAAAGATCTGATCTATACACCCTCTTCCAGGTCTAAAACCTCCTTGGGCCTCCCACAACAGCCTTTCAGATCTCTCTTGCATTCTTCTCGCTAAAATTTTAGCATAAACTTTACAGCCCAAGCTAATCAAACTGATGGCCCTATAGCTTGCACAGTCTATCTGTGAACCTTTGCCTTTATATAAAGGTACGATGACTGCACTTCGCCAATCGTCTGGGACCTCCTCGGATTTCCAGCATAAATTGCACAAAAACCAGAAAAAGTCCCGCAGCCTTACCACATTTCAGACTTCGAATCACGCTCTCTACTTCTTCCAAACTGATATCACCATCGGCTACATCTTGACTCAGCATTACGCTGGTAGTCAAGACCAAGGCATCCTCACGTTCATACATCTCCTTATAGAATTCCGCCCACCGCTGCAAAACGTGTGTTTGCTCAGTTAAAATTTTACCGCTCTTCGAAAGCACCCCTTTCATTCTACAGGTTACCGAACAACCCCGGGAACCACTAACTTCTCGCCAGAAAAGCTTCGTGTTTTCCCGGAAGTTGTTCGTCAACCTTTCATCCCTTTCTCTCTCAGAATTTTCACGCTTCATCTTTATAAGTGCTTTCGTTTTGTGCTTTTGCAGCTTTTACGCTCTTTTTCTTATCTCTCTCATACTTTTATCCTTACCAGAGGCTTTATAATCCAGCCATGCTTTCTTCTTTAACTCTTCAGCGTTTTTCACTTCATCATCCCACCATTCATCGCGCTTTTTACTAAAACCTCTTTTCCTTTTACCACATACTTCTGTCGCTACTTTCACCATACCATTCCTAAGGTTCTGCCAGCATACTTCAACACTTTCATTTCGAGAATCACAGCTTTCAAGCTTCTTGGAAACCCTTTCTTGATATTCCTCTCTGATTGGTGGATCTTGAAGCTTCAGGCTTCTTATGCGATAATTCGACGCCAAGCTTGGATACGTCGTGTGGCTGTGCCAACCTGCGAACAGACTTCTTATTCTAGCAACGACTAGATAGTGGTCCGTTCCCAGATCAGCACCTCTGAACACTCGCGTGTCCATAACTTGACTTCGAATACGCTGGTCCACTAGGAATAAATCAATCATACTTCTTTCTTCCGCTCGCTCCCATGTGAACATGTGAATTTGTTTGTGATCAAACATCGTGTTTGTCACAAACAAACTTTTCTCCTTACAAAATTCCAAAATAAGCTTTCCAGCCTCATTTACCCTCCTATCACCGTATTTGCATAGTACGCTTTCGTAACCGCTTTGCTCGGTTCCAAACCTACCATTCATATCTCCACATACTATCAACTTTTCATTATCTCTGGCACTACTTAGAATATCCCTGACATTCTCCCAAAACTCCTCGATCTCGCTCATTTGAGCTGAGGATAATGGCGCATACATGGCTAACAAGAATACTCTTGTTATCCCCAGCTTAAAGCGAACCCAAATAAGCCTCGGGTTGATCGCCTTGTATTCTACCATTGCATTAACCATTCGAGAGGACAATAATATGCCTACACCTTGGCAACCTCGCTCACTCTCTGGAACCCCAGCCCAGAAAGTGATCCGGTTGCCAGGCAAATCGGTCGTATCATTGCCTTTTCGCTTGGTCTCAGACACACAAATAACATCCAGATCTTTGTCATCCATCACATCTAATAATTCATTCATCTTCTGTTCCTTTCCTCCTCTTACATTCCACGTAGCTATTTGTAGCTCCGTCCTCCACCTTCGGCCGTTCGGAACATGGCGTGTTGGTTGGCGGTTCCCAACGCCGCAATTATTCTGGAGTTAAGTAGTCGAATAGGAAGCCAATTAAGTTGCGAACGATATTGAGAGATATGATCATACTTTCTTAGACCGAAAATGTATCTGATACAGTTGTTAAGAAGGCGTTCTAATTTATTAAGAAGCTATTCAGTTAGGTCTGAGTAACAAACATCTGCATAATCAATGATGGGCATAATCAAGGTTTGCACTAACATGACCTTAGTCTTTAATGGCAAGAAGTGTTTAAGTCGGTACAGAGATTGCAGGGTACCGGTAACTTTTCGACTAACTTCAGATTCTTAACAGTACCGCTCAATGGGATAACAGTTTCATTGTAGGTGATAGGAGGAACATTGGTACTATTAATCCTGGCCAGCAATTGCGAACTGCCAATTGCTGGCCAGGATTAATATGTATAGTTTTATGATCTATAGGTATATCAAATATTATTACATTTTATATAAAAAGAGCAACTGTTGAATTTTGGACAGTTTTTCTCAGCAAAGCAGCAATTTGGACTGGTGGTAGCCTACTCATGGATTTACTATACTTTTAATAATATGATAATTAATGATTTAAAGTGTGTTTAAATGACTACCTGAAAACCTATATTTTGAATTTAAATTTGACCTCATTACACAATAATCAATCTAACTTTATCCCGCGCCAAAACGTATTAATAGTGTTGTAGTAATATAATTATTATGCTTTTTCATATTTAAAAAAATTTACTTCGATATCGATAAACGAAAATTAAGATTGAGACGTGATATTAAATTAGCTTTTATTAAAATTCATCCTCACAGCTTTGCTCAAAAACTTTTAGTTTAATTTATGCAAACGACAATATATTTATAATATTGAAACTCAGTATCGCGGGAACGGCTTTTGATTTACATAATTTTTCATTTGTAGGCGACTCTTTGTGATCTAATCAACGTAACGAATTGCTGGATCAAAGAATTTTATCTATAGTCTATTGTAATTTTATTAATATGTTAAGTTATAAGCTTTGAAAATCAAAATTTGTTTTAAACGGATGATGATGATGCCCCTTTCAACCACCCGTCATAACATAAATATTTTTGGATAAATTATATGTACATAGAAATCATTTTTATTCGTTGTCGTAATATAAAAAGTGTAGGTTGTAAAAAAAATCTCTGGTATCTTCATCGAATAATAAATTTATTAGTAATTCTGTTTTTTTTTAATTACTTAGCTAATATTCCTACTTGGATTTTCTAATTTCACACGTAAGAATTAAAGGTGTCGTGTTATGAGCCACAACCCGCAGTATTTAGACTAATTAAGTAAGCAGTGTTAACGCCCGCCGCTCCTTCACTTCGTTGTATAGCACCATTCCTAGTACAAACAACGTAGGATAGATTAAATAACCCAATTGCTACTCGGCATTTACTTTCGTATAAAAGTAGTTAATTTTTTGTGAACAAGTTTGTAAATATTTCGCTACGCTTGGGGTCCATATTATCATACCTTGTTCTAGCTGCCTGCCAACTAATGCATAATATAAAACTAAGCGTTTTAATATTAGTCAGAAGTCGAGATAGTATTAAATAGTAATAGATATAAATCTCACGATAGTATTTTGAACAAAAACAAAATATCTGTACCTCTTCAGTACAGGTATATGCTCACAAAACTTTGTCACTGTAGATTGACACTCTGTGGAAGAAAGAGAGACTGGGGAGCTCCTAGTTCTATTCTAGCTATCCATAATTTCACTGTCAATGTTACAAATTGTAAGATTTCTTTGCTCCCAAGCTATTTCACTGAAACACGAGATGCTTTTGCTCATTTGCTGAAAGTCTATCATTTTGTGGCCACCCTCTTAAGGGTGCAGTACACCAAAATAATAAAAATAAATATGTGGAATGTATATTAGACAGTGAGAGCGAGAGGGAGGTATGTGTGAGGAGGGGTTGGGGGTGAGAGTTATGACAGAGCACGATTAGGACGGAGGACGCGTGTAAGATGGTAACCTAAAGTAATAAACTGTATTTTAAGTGTCAAATCCACAAATTTGACTCATCCCTTCCGGTAAATAGTATACGAAATAAGAAAGAAAGATAATAACAGTACTTTGAAAGTGGTTAAAGTGAAGGAACATTTGAAATCGATATGAATCGATCGAAGAATCGATAGCCTGATTTTTGCCTTCATAATTTTTTATTTTAGATAAGACCATGGATGCAAAAAAAAATACTGTATTAAGTGTAACACAAGTAACATTTTTTTTATACAGACATTGTAATTTTGTTCTTAAGTATAATTTCGAAGAAGAAAATATTATTTATTTAATAACCCGCGTATTAATAATAGTCGTGTCGAGAAGCTGTAAGTGAGTTTTAATAAAAGCTTAAGTATGATGGATCACTCGGACTCGCGGCTCTCAGAGAATATCCTGAAAAGAGTTTAATGAATAAGTAAATAATGAATGTTTGTATTTTTTTAATAAATGTCTATTAACAATAGTAAATGTAATTTTCGTTTTATTATTTATTAATTATATGATTGTTGATATTTCTCAGCTAAGCTAAGTCTAGTTTGCTGCGTCGTGCCGGGTTTAATGTTTAATTGCGCTCGAGTTAAGACCGGCTTAACGAGCGTGCAATGCATGATAGCGTGTGAAGAATTCCTTTGCAAGGCAAAAATTGGTTGCAACAATAAATTACTTGTTTGTTTAGTTTGTAACAGTTTCAGTATTCGTGAGTTAAGTTAAATATTTTTGACACTAACCTTTATATAATATATTTTTTAGTGTTTTTCTTAATATTTCTTAGATATATTTATAGTGCCAATATTTATATAATTGATAGATATGATTGTTTCCATTAAATTGTTAATACAATTCCAAGAACAGAATTTTATATTTTATTTAAATGTGTGCAAATCGTGAAAATCTAGGAAAAAAAATAAGCATCTCAAAAAATGTTTGTAATAAAATTTTGATATATTCTTTTGCACAAAAACGTCTGTGTCACAAAAATAAACTCTTGCTAAATCGAATTGTGTAATGTCATTATTTATTCAGCAAAAGCAACTTATTTTAAGTGGGTATCCATTAACGTTTCCCGTACGACTGACTTTAATATATTACTTTTTAGACTGACAGAACATGGACTTTTTACGTGTATCGTAAAACAAACCCAAGATCCATAAAAAAGTGTTATTACAATGAACCTACGTTAACTTGGATAGGACTAACGCGACGAACTTCTTCCCTTCTGCCAAGATTTTTGCCATTGGACAATACTCGCACAGAAAACCGGCGTTCCGCAAGGGCCTACCTAGTGCTACTATACTATACAACCCTCAACCCTATACTTGAAAATATGGGAGGGCCCCTATAGATGGCAGCTTTTGGCTTATCTTGAGGATCTGCAGTAAGTCAGTAGGAATCAACGGCTTTCACCATGGTGTATTATGTGGTCGATATCTGGTTGTTAGATTCACTTGATACATTATTAGACGGTGATCACGAGAGGTAGGAAATAAAGCAGAATATTTGTCTATTAGTCAGGATATTCTAATCTTCGTTTGAGTTTGGCACGAAGAGCTTCTCTTGAAGCAACCTCTCTATGGACTACCTATATGATGATGGGAGATGCAATCCAATTCAGACCATGCAGCAAACGTTGTTGATGTAAGTAAGCTAGTAAGTAACTTCTTGTTATATTACTGGGCTCCATACACTGAAACCGCATAGAGTAAGAGTTGTAGTTCCTAGTGAAATAGAGGAGTAGAGAGTTGTGGTCCTGCCAATAGTCAGTTAGATCTTAGACCTTAGTTTATATTATCTATAAGATAAGTTTCTATTGATATTCACTCGTTACAATTTTATGTGATGTATATTTAGGAAACAAACAATAATCGAACTGGTTAATATTGTATTATTTTTTAGCATTTAAAAACATCAGAGAATAATACAGAAGTAACAAACACGAGTAACAAACAGCAAACTAATGCTACTATGTGACTCGAGCGCTGACGTGTTTAAGAGCTGTTACACTAGACAGAGTGAGTCCGACTGAAATAAATTCATTTTTCTACCTTTACAAGTGAGTTCAAGTGCACTCACTTTTATATTGTTTTGCAGCCGCTTTGTAAGTTTTAGTTTTATGGTATCTTTCTTCGAAATGTATTATATTTTTCAAAAAGTTCAAGGATTTTTTGTATCGTACATTTGTATTAAATCATCATTGTAGTTACTTTTACCAACAAATCGGCAAGTATTTATCCGGATTAGTATTCAAAACCGTTGAAAATTGACAGAAAAAGTTTTGTAGATTTGTACATCGTGCCGTTGCACGTGTATCTTAAAAACAAAAATGTGTATTTTTATCATAATCTTCTATTAGTGAAGACCATCCTCTGGGTTTTGTAATTTTGCGAAAATAAGGAATATTTTTACCCTCTCAAACAGAAAAGCAGTAACAAAAATTTGACAAAGTAGATGATTTTTTTACAAGCTTTAAATTGGCATGTAAACAATAATCTAAACTAGCTAAGGTCTATTTAAAATAGGAATATAAAAAAAAAAAATTTGATAGCGAAACTCTGTAACCTTCTTCTTCTTCTTCTTTCATTCATGTACATATATATTAATAAATATTAGTCCTTTTCTCAATTTCATGTAAAAAAAAAATACATCATTATTTTCAACCATGTATATGATTACAAAGCCTCTTTCTGTAATTCTATATGTATTTTTAACGAAAACATTTTTCTAAACATTTAGTGTTTGAGTAAATTTTGGGATTTTCGTTTGATATATTTCTTCAATAACATTCAAAACGAGTGTGCGTTGTCGCGAAAATTGAGCTCGTTAGACTCCCGTAAAGCGGTTTGCAACTGGAATAGAATTACAGCTAGCTTTTACGAGTTTTGTAATTGCTTTTAACTCGCGCGGGAAAAACGTAACTCACACATCGTTAGATCACACATACGAAAATGTTCATATTAATGTACACAGTTACACATTACATACTAAAGTTACCGCCGTTTATACGAGTACATATGGACCTAAGAGAACGGTAACGTCAACTTGAAATGTATTTTGTTTGGGTTGATAAGAATCAATACCGATTCCAAACCCATAATTTGTAAAAATATTGTCTTTTGCTCTTATATACACGATAAACTACAAAATTAATTTAGATGATATAATACTGCGTAGATTCCAGAGATAGTTTTGGGATATTTGATGCTTTGGCCTAGTTTTTATCTTAAAAATATCGTTATGGAATAATTTACTTAATATCGGGATAGCGTGAATTGTGGCTATTAATACTTACGATATAACTGCTAAAGAAACACATATGCAACATTTACAAAGAATATAATTATATAGCGCTACCTACACTTTAGCAAAGAATTTTAATGATTTTATTATACAATGTTGTTTTATTTTTTGAGCCAATACATAATTTGTCGTTGTTTTTAATTTTTATTAGTTTAGTAGGTTTTAACAAGGTTTCTTCTATCCTTTCACTAATACATGGTGGTAATTAAAGCAAACTTTCAAATATACATTTATACAGAACCGTTTTGTTTTTGATCTTCGATTGTAGAATCACATGAGAATAGAATAATTTGTTTGTGACCTCTCTCTATTATCGTTCCTTAATCTAATTAAGTATAAAAATATGCAAATCAATAAAAATCGTAAACTCTCTTGTTATCTATATATTTTTTCCGACTTTATGAGATTTAAAAAGTTATAATGTTAAGAGATGTGGAAAGAATAATTTGATGAACGTTTAAGGGACAAAGACATTTCGTAACGTATTATACAATCTGACCCAATAACGACGCGAGCAAGCAATTGTTCAGTAGCCAGAAAAGACGTTACTATTATAGCCTCCAATTTGGACACATTTCATGAAACAAATTTGGTCATCTAATGGGACTAATACCTTTCCTAAATTGCTTTCTTTGTGACAGGGTTTAAAATGTTTGTCATATTGTCATATAGTATATGAAAGAAAGTGGCACTGGACTAGACCAGATATAATTTTAAAAAATCGTGAAGTGGGGTTTTTTGGAAATTATATCTGTAATATAAAATATATTTGATTATAGGTGATAGAGTAGCTCCTGGCAAATTCTAAATTGGTAAGTTCCTAGCAGTCTAAGTTGCAAATATTCCCATAGAGGTTACTAAATTGAAACGCTTCTTACATATAACTTTTATTCAAATGTACCTATTTTTAAAAAGAAAGGGAGACAATCGTGTGGGCTTAGCTGTTTTATTTATCGTTTTATATATGTACGAGTATATTATTATACTGTTTTGTTATATTTTTATACCGTTTTAATATATTTCCTTAAAAAGTAAAATAATCCCAAAATGAAAGGTATTGTTTAATTACAAATAATTCCTTTCATTTTACTAAACAATTAGTTCTTCAGTACTGAATGCTTATCTGCTGGCTTTTGTTTGGATATAATTATTTTAAGATCAAATTATTTATTAGATTTTTACTATGTACTAGTTGTTGCCCCCTCTTCTCGGACTCAAATAATATTTTTTACTCTACGCCAAAGATTATTTTTACAAAAAAGCAACCATTAATTTTATTGCATTTAAATTTTTAGTTCAAACAAGTTTTAATCTTTTCCATTGAAATAGGATTTTTTTTTACAAATTAAAAAGTAATAAATATGTTGCCAAAATTTTATAAAAAGCTTTTTCTTGTAAATTAATAGTTCCTTCATGAATCACGAACAAGTGAAAAGGTATATGGACAAAAAAATATTTTTTTGTTCTGTCTCATTTACAAAATCTGTAGCAATTATTTAAGTATTTATTCTTATTGCACTTTATTAAAACTAGGAGAAGGATAGCGAAAAGAAGATAAAGAAAGAGAAAGGGACAAGAAGAAAAGAAGAACGAAAAAAATAAGTTTTATGACAACTATTATGGTGAGATATAATTATTATAATATTATATTAAATGTAGAATTGGGTTTTACTTATAAATAAGTGCTTAATAAGCGCTTCAAAGCATTTCATTCTACATTAACTTGCTCATAAAATTTCTCATTTGCCATTCTGTGCCACAAATCCGGGCATTAATAAAATATTAACGTTTTTACCTCCTCTGGAGCAAAAGGCAGTCGGACGCCTCAATTACCTTACCTTGGGTTTATGCCTTTATATTTTATGATGTTTAATATTTTTTGGATTAACTAAAAAATAAATTACGGAGTTACTTTTTTAATTTAACATTAAAATGAGATAAACCTTAAATATAAATTAAAAGTGTTGTGTTACATTAAACAAAACCTTATAATTCAAAACTCGCTACGTACCTGGCATTGCCAGTATCTGTCACATGATACTCTGCTTAAGCTATCGGGAGTTGCTTTTAAAATAGAGTATTTGTCGATGAAAATTGTTCCTTTTGTATAAAATGCTTGTTTCAAAGTTAAATTGATATTCGCATCTATATTAAAAAAATATATATATTTGGGAGACGCGGCATCTCTATTTAAAGCATATCCACCACACTATTAAATTTGACTGTATTCTAGTTATAATATTAAAAATATTATAAGTAAAATACACTCAAACTGACATTTTGTGATTACCTAATTTATTAAAACATAATATTTTTGGTTTTATATTTTTTTTGATGACTAAAGTTCGAATTCAAATTCCACAAAGTGGAAAAACTCTTAACACGACTTCATTCTTTTTTACTTAATTTTTTTTGCAAGAATTTTAAAGTACTTATTGTTTTATACGATAAAATTATCGATCTCTACATTTTGCACAAAATTGAAGTTACGAAAACTATTAGTTTATTAGAAATGTTTTATCCTCAATCTAAATGTTATCTGAAAGATATCGCTTTTCTCTCATTTTGTAGCAACATATTTTGTCGTATTGTGTATTTATAATGATTTTATATTTCTCCTTTGGAGCACAATAAAGGTTATCATCATTTTTTTGGTATCTGTATTCACTTTTTATTATTGCCTAAACGAGCATCTTAAGCCTCCTGTAAATTGTAGTTCTATTACTTGGGTTTCCTAGATATTTTTGAGTATTTATTGAAAAATGAATAAATTATTTATTTTCTTCTTTATAAATAATATTGAGTATAATTATATATGTACAATACTACTTTAAAATATTTATTATAAAAAAGAACCAAAAAAATCTGAGAAAAGGATTTGTCAAAAGTAAAACAATTATTTTAAAAAAATATAGGTGTTTATAACCCAAAAACTTAAAATTTATAAAAAAGAATAGTATTTATATCTTCAAGTTCCTCGATAAATCTGATATTCTATTGACGAACTTATTTTCAATGCAATAGAATTTAAATAATATGGTGGTTTAAACTGCACATCAACTTTTTATAGTCCAATTTTATTTGTTTTCAATTATTGAATCGTACTTATAATTTTTATGACCAAAATATATCCTTTTCTATATGAGTCAAATCTTTACTTTCACTGATCATAGTTTTAATTGCTAATAACTTCGCGCGTTATGTCTGAAGTAATCATTAGAACTTTGATACTAAATTAAGTGATAAAGAGTGATTAACTCTTTCGTTTCATTGACTGTTAATAGCTATCTGTCTTGATTGTTTCACGATACGCTTAATGACGCAACTCACGAACATATACGACCCATTTCCTCGACGCCTCTGGCACGCGACAAGACACATCGCATCGCTGATACCCAACCGACATTTTAATCACAGGAATTGAGATCGTTCAAACATTCCACAATCAATCTCATGTCACATCTTTTGATTGTTTCGTCGCTGAGTTTTCATTAAGGGTTATTTTACACAAGTAAATAAAGCTTTCTAAGCTTACGAAGTTGCTGTACAGTCTCAACGTTTTGGTAATGGCTTTAGCGTAAATGAGGTCAGGTCATGAACTACGTCTATTATAAAATATTTTGTATATGAAAAACAATTCATAAATAATGTATCAGCTGACAGGGGCTCATAAATATTGTATTAACAAATAGCTCCATAATATTTGGGCTTCGTACGATTTTATGGGTCGTCAATTATCAACTCTAGTGCACTTGCAATACGTTTTCCAGCAACATGAACTGGAAACACTCCGAAAACTGCGAATTAATATTCAACATTTATTATTGGATTATATCGAAAACCAATCGTTGTTTTTATAACATATTTGTATTTGTACTGTATTGTAAGAATCACAAGTTAGTTCTTTCACTTAATATTGTGATTTATGCATATTTTTTGTCATAATAACTATTGAATTTTGAAAAATAATAAGAAATAAAATATTGGAATAAGTTGAATTTTAATATTAATCAAATATTTTATATCAAATAGTTTATATTTCCTTCAAATTTTACTTTTACCTCCGTTGTTTAAAAATGATAAATCCTGATGTTTTGTTTTACCGTTAAGTTAATAAAATAAAGTAATCAAAAGCTGTCTGTCTGTATTTAAGTGAATTTGCTCGAATAAGCGTTTTTGAACTACAAGCACAATTCTTAAGGAAGGTTTAGGTAAACAGTACATTATGCTATATGTAAATTGACTGAAATATAACGATTACTATGAAAGAGGTCGCGCGGTCGTAAAAAATCTAGCTCGCTGAGAGCTTTACTCGCGTGAGACGCTTAAACCAAGAGAGAGAAGAGATACACTTAAGTAATCTACAAAAATACTACACAAAAGTCCGGGATTTTATCTCCGATCTCTTATGGGTAACTCACAATAACTACTTTTATGTTAAAAATTTTTATTAAAAGTATTACTTTGTTTTCGCGGTATATTTCTTTTGTTCAGTATTATTCCTTATATAAATTAATGTATTTCATCTATATTAGCTTCGCCATTTAAAATAGATCAAAATTCACCTGTACACTATATTAATCAGGTTAATACTTTGGAAGATATCCCGTGAGTTAGTGCTCTTTCCATGACATGTCGTTGACGCCTGCTCATGCTATATAACCCGGCAATGTTATATACTACTTTATATAAAATGTGAGGAAGCTGCGGGTAAAAGCTGGTTTAATAATAAATATATAACCTTCCGTGAAAAAATATCATTAATGGCGTGTAAATTTAAATACCAATATATTCCAAATGTCTGCACCTCGACTCTTTAGACACTAAAATCAGAGTCGCTTATTAAAACTGATATAAATTCTGAAAGCTATTTTCGTTTTCTTTCAAAGATCATTATAAGTCAGCAAGGAAAGTTTGGTGATTAAAATAAGACTTTCTTATGAGTGAATGTTCGTTTAAAAACCGGAACTTCTAACATATTTAGCTGTTATTAAAATCTAATTATATTTACATATATCGATAAATACTATGTAATATTTATAGTAATAATATAGTCACCGTTTTGATAGCAGATACTGTATACTCGGCATGAGGTATAAAATGGTGTAAGTTTTATAGTCGGGGTATCGATGTATCTAATGTAATCGTCAGATGACCTATTTCTTAAGTTGTTATTGGTACTTTCATATTTAACCCTATGTACATTAAATATTTTTGGGGCTCAAGAGGTCTTTTTGGGCTGACGCAGGCCACAAATCTGCATATAAAGCAGAAAGAAAAACTACTTGCTAGAAAAATATTTAAGCTACCCTTATCTAATTGTATTCGTCCACGAACTCAATAGCACATTATTTTTCTTAACCACACATTTTATAACATTAAATTATTCTGTTACAACTTATCAATATCAATCATGTTTAATCTCTTATATTATCAATATATAAAGTCATTACAAAAGACCTTCGTAATTTTTATTTATATGCCAATGGGTCACAAATAATGAAGTGATATTGAATTAAAAGAGTTAAGGACGCCACGACTCTTACTTCAATAGTAACTTTAAAAAGCGTGATTCATCTGATTTGATATCATGCACATAAATCTAACCATCAGTTATAAAATTGTAAAAAGTTGTAGCTTTAATTAATATATATAATAATTCTATAGTACAGTTTTTATTGTTTATTAAATTATTATAAAGAATACAATGTTTTTTAATTAAAAATTAATCACTTGACGAAGAAATTAATGAAATAAAAATAAATAGGTAAATGCTGCAGTAATGTTGTAATGCAATTTACCAGTTAATTTCGTGAAAAACTATTGTTTAATTTGTTGCGAACTACCTAAACACGACATGTGCTGCAGCGAATAATATGAATGATATGAATAAAATAATAAACATATTCTTGGTTACGTTCTTATCAAAGTAAATGAATCTTATCCATTATCAAAAATTGATCTAAAAAATCATTATCTCTTCCCTAATAATACATCTTTCGATTTATCGCTCTTAAATCCTCAAATTAAATTAAATTCACGTTAGAGAGTCTAGTGTCTCTAACGTGAATTAGTTTCCACAAAGGCCACATATGGGCGGCCATATGTGTAATTGTTAAATAATATTTTCCGCTACTTAAAGCAATCATATTAAAACCTTAGACATTTAATAATATTTTACGGGATTGCAATGAATTTAATAATGAAAGTTTTAGTAAAAGTACATATGCCTTCTGTTAATGTTTGTGTTTGTGTTGTGCTTAGTCTTAGAGTGAGCTGTTTCTGCTCTTCATAGGTTAGTGAACCTGCATTGGCCTCAATAATATTGCATTTCTGTTTTATTTCATTATTTTACAGTTTTGTTTTTTGTGATTTTATAGTTTATTGTTACATTTAATTTCTTTATACATAAAAGTAATGATTAATTTATAGAAAAGTTTCAATAGAGAGCGAAGATAATAAAATCATTAATACACTCGTTATAATTACAATGTAATATATTACTGCGCATCAGAACACATCAGTGATATGTCAATTTTAATCACATAAATGCCTGGAGTAAAATACGCGCACAGCAGTAATTACATGATCTCATGACAATACTAACAAAATGAGATCAATCCATTAATATTGAGCGCTCAATTATTGCATGTTTTACGTTGAAATATACGTTTTACTGATATATATTTTGTTTTTTCTTTATTTATACTTGATTATTTCTTTTTTAAATCATATTTTAACATATTGTTTCGTTCCGTAGAAATTTATAGCTTCAAACTTCACATCACCAGACTGCTTTCTTATCCAAATGTTTTGCTATCACTAGTTCGTTTATGCAATATAAATTATGTTACGTGACGCATTCAAACGCAATGTTTCGAATTTTCGTAAAAAATACAATAAATTACACCCTTAGAAATTATTATCATTTTTAAATATTATTAAAGACGGTAATACCTACTGTATTGTATGGATATGGATGATTGGACGAATGGCTTGAATGATTGACAAACTAAGAAAGGATTGAGTACGGTAAGGTAAGTAATAACTCTGATATAAGTTGAGATATTGCTTGTTGAGGTATGGAGACATTAAAAGACGAGAAGAAATTTAAATGTGAATATGTAGAACATTTGGTGTGAGTACTTGAAACGTGAGATGGCCAACAAGTCTCTAATGAGATTTGTATTGATAGAATATTCTGAAAGAGATTACCATAATATTGAGCCAAAACCAAATAATTAATAATTATATAATTTATTATGTCATTACACATTATTCATCTAATTTATGTGTATTTAAAATTTACATAACATGCTCATGAGAGAGATAACTAAATTCTGTCCTTTATCCTACTGTTTCATTAACAGTCTTGATGAATATTCTCGTATATGCAATTGTCTGTATCGGGACGGCGACGACGATTAACATCCTAACGACGACGCCGAAAATTCTAACCAAAATTTTTAATTTTTCAGAATAAGGTTTTTAATTTCACGATAGGTTTAGGATGCGATCTGTACAGAAGAAGTGGCCAATATCCTGACAGCCTCTGGAAGAAACAAAAATATCGAATCACAAACCGACAGGCCGGCGGACCTTTCTCGTAAATAAAATATTGCTTATGATAGATTTAGCAGAGCTTAGTTAATAGTGTTTTACCAGCTCAGGGTAAATATTTGGAAAAAAATTATAAATATTTTGTGTTTTGTCAGTCTCTATCATACGCCGCACAACACTGATGTTATCTTCAGTCGTCGCTGTAGAAGGCCGTCCCTCACGCAAATCATCGGTGAGATTAGTTCGACCACGTTTGAATTCATTAAACCAGTTGTAAACTGTGGCACGAGATGGGGCTTCATCGTGAAAAGCCAATCGAAGTCTATCATAACTTTCTTGTTGACTTAAATGACATCGAAAGTCTTAAAAAATCATTGCACGAAAATTTTCTCGGCTTAAATTCATTCTGACGTGCACAGACAATTTTCAATTTGCCGCCAAATCGTAAAACAAATGACAAATGAATGAAATGTACACTCAATAATATTGGTAAAGAGTTCTATTTTCAAAATTTAAACTATTTTTTTTAATATAATGCTTTTAAGTGGCCAGTTCTAAAAACTTTCAGTTTGGCCCTCGTAAACAATTGTAATCAGAATATTAATTAGTTATATAAATACAATTAAGAATTAGAAAAACTATGTACACTTTCGACCTGTAATTAAGTTAAAACTAGACTGAACGATGACGACCGAAGGGGGGTTTGGTTAATGAACTGCCATCACTAATTAATTTAATTAAATCCAATTAAGTACTACAAGGTTGCTAACAGCGAACACATAAATTCTTTATATTTAAATGTTATGTGAAGTTATTTTCGTTTTAAGGTATTAACATTCAAAACATCACTCTAAATACTAGAAATATCATTTAGAAAATGTAGGTCGTTAGCTATAATATTAGATACAGAAATAACTAGAGGGAAGGATTTTATAGAGTGTAAATAATCTTTACAACTATTAAACTTTTACACCTCGTTTATTATATAGGTGCATACCAGGATAGATTTAACAGGCATAGGATATTAAATAAACATGGTTCATAGTTTTTATGTATGAGAATTCTAGAGAAATTTAGAGGTAATTCTTCTTGTTTTAGTTATAGTTATTTTAAGCATGTTTTTGTATCTTTAAATCTCTGTCTGTGTGGATAGTATATAGTGATTTGGTGAAAGCAAAGAATATCTCCACGATATTTAATTATCGTTGTTTACTTTTAATTACGCAATGATTTTTTTATGAAGTAATTATTGGTTAATAAATTAATATAACTGTATTCATTTGAGAGGGTGGTTATATATATTGCAATTAATTAGATTACGATATGTATGTTAAATTAAAATTTTATAAGTAATTTATTATAATTGTTAACTAAATAATAATTATTTGTGTAATCCATGCCAAAGTAATATGAATTAAAAACCCAAATAAACAAATAATACGCCAATATAATGTGCAATAAAATACTGTATATGTTCAGATTGTATTTAGTTTTCGGCATAAATTTTATTATTTACAATTTAAAACAGTGTGCTAGAAAATTTATTACAAAAAAAATGTGATAAAATTCAAAAATTGCGTAAAAATAAAACAATATTTGTGAGAGATGTTTTTTATAAATATGATAGGTAATTACAAACACGTCTGAAGAGTATTATGTACAATTTATTTAAGATGAAATGGGGGAAAAAATAATTGAGACATATTATTTTAATATAAAAAAAAAATAACTGGAATATATTTTGTCTTACTTAAGTCTATGATCTATAGATTATTAGTCTCCTTTATAGTCCATATCGTATCGTGAGAGGTTCTATAAGCTCATTCTATTAATAAATCACTTCAAGCAGGTCAAGCGTTTATTTGTAGGATTTTAGTCTTCGTTTCTACATAACCTCACAGCTCACTAAAACTTAACTTGTCCTTTATGATTGCCTCTTGAACCAATAAAATCATTTTTAATCTGAATTTTAAACTCAAATTATTACCCATTATCCTTTTTTTTGTTATAATTCCGAGAAAATATATTCTAATAATAACAAACTGTTATTTACCTATTTTACCTAAAGTTAAATGTCAATTTCTAATTTCCTATCATTGCAAAGGATGTTGGGTACATTGTGATAAAAACAACTGATAACTGCATCTACATTTTTTTTATACCTCATAATTGAAAAAATTCTTCGTGGACGCATATTTAACACATTTTTAGACTATTTTTCGATCTATTACCGCAGACGTTTTTTAAATGTGTTGTAAATTGTTTCTCACGAATTTATAATAAAGATGGGATGCATAAAGATTTGAGCGGAATATTTTATAAGAAAGCTATAAATAAGGATTTTTCATATTTGTATTATTTTACATTTAAACTAATCTTACTTATTCCAAAATTTCCCATTATAAAACGATATAAAAATATATAAGTAATGCACTTTATAGCAATTTTGTACCTATTTACTGGTCATTAATTTTTACGTGTGCTGGGGTATACACTTTGGGTACTGTTTTTCGGTATATCATAAAAAATGTGTATAGGACAGCAGTAACAAGATGTATTTTTGACTTTTTTCCCTGCTTAAATGCCACATAAGCTATAGCATATGATTGATTTGACCAAAGAATTTGTTAGTGTGATCAGAATTATTAACTAAAGGTTTCATTTATTCTATTGTCTTGCATTTAAAATTCTATAATATACATGAAATTTTAATAACATATGTTTATCTTTAGGATTACATTAAAATCTCTATGGATTCAAGGAGAAATTTATGAATATTAGGAGATTGAAATGGATTGTAAATCTAATGTTTGTAGTGCCCTGGGACAAGCACGGATGGAATTAGAATGAGAAAAGGGGTAAAGCTTTTACCCCTCATTTATCATTCAGGCTGCGAGTAGGGTGACTGTGCTTCATCAATATGATTACAAAGAAGAATTACTATCCGAGACTGTCTGTTAATCCATTTAGTTATTTAAAATTAAGTACCATTTTCAAAATACATAAAAAACATATATTTTGATAATTAATTCCAAAGGCTTTAATAATTCAGCTTCATAGAATTATAAGTCCTCTTAAACAGCCTATTGTAAAATTTAAACTGCTTATTATCTAGACTAACAGATTAGAAAAAATAGTATAAGTAGATAGAGTAGTATAATAGACTTACAGATATCTGAAGGTCTAACTGTAACGATACGTATTTTTAAATATAGTATGAATCGATGAGCTTAGTCAAATAAATAATATTCCTGATTTATATAGTTTGTCTTAATAAGATGGTTACCTCTCGGGGTGAACAATCACAGCGTCCTAATTTCGTGTCCCATCATGCTCTAATGATATCTGCAAATCGATTTTTGCTTTCGTTCCTTTGTAGAAAAATAATGACACGCATTTTCTATTTCCGATTCTAAAAAAATAATCGGTCTATCTTAAGTTAACATGTAATTAAACTTAACATACTAGTATATATGAAATGACATAATTATTCATAAAACAGCCAAATTCGAACCTATGACCACGCCTTCCATCTTCTAGAAGTAATTTAATGTATCATTATCTACATTACTATGTTGAACGTTATTAATATTGTGTATATTATTACTAGTATTAATTGAAAGAGGAAGAGTTATAAATAAATAATTAATATATTTTGATAAAATTGCATAAAATTGCATAAAACACATCAACATTGTTTCTTGTTCAGGAACCATAACTACAGCTGTCAAAGATTTATCGAATAGTAAGACTTTTATAATAACCTCATTAATAGACAAGTTAAGAAGTATTAATATACAGTCAATCGCTAAGATGCAAAACATAATAATATTATTATATATTCTATTAGCTTTTAAATAGATAGACATTTTTAACAAAAATCAATAGCTACTCCGATAAACTTAAATAGCGATAGGCGAAATCTGAACATTCGGTTCTGAAAAACGAATACTATGTATTTAGTAAATACCACTGAAACCAGAACAGAAGTTTTTTTTAAATTTTTGTTTGTTTGTTTGACTATTAGTTTGTCTGCGCTTCTGGTAACATTTACTACGAGTACATGAAATTTTGTATTATAAATTTGTGCAAAATAAAATTCCACGACGTAGAAACTGATCTGGACTATAAAGAATACGAAATACAAACTCATAAACGAGGTTTTTAATTTCAATAAAACCAAAAACGTATGAATTTCTATTATACAGTAAAATTGAAATTTGATTCGAAAAGGGATCATGGAAGGGACGGATGTTAAAAGTACTATTCATTTATTTATTCAGCCAGTAGAATTTTAATGTATAGCAAATAATCTAATTGTGAAAGTTATTTTATGAAATACTAGCAGGTTACCCGTGCTTCGCGACGGTAATAAACAAAAAAAAACTGACTTTCGTGAGTAACGAAACCATGACCCTACCCTTCACACATACACGCTCTATCCTCCAACCCATCATGACTCGCTATCAGTGCGAGAAAGCCTGGAGTTTGATAAATACAGAGTTTCATTCCTATCGGGTTATAGGTACACTCTTGTTTCTCACATCGCAACGTGTTGAGAATAAACATAGTGACTGACCAAATAATTTTAATTTCTACTGCAATGCAATGGGAAAAGAGAGGGAGCGGGGCGTAAGTTTTGCAGTTTTTTAGCTGTAACTTTGCAGCGGTTTGGATCTTTGCAAAATCCTTTCTTATTGCACCTATTCAATACGTCAGGAGTCTTGTGTCCAAATTTCAGCTTTCTAGGTATTACGGTTTGGGCTGTAGGGCGATGAATGAGTCAGTGAGTGAGTGTCTTTGTATATTAAGATATATTAAGATTATGATATTAATTTAGAAGTGATTCGTGAGTGTGTTTAATAAGTGTGTTTAATAAAGTACCTATGAAGTGAATCTTTATTAGTGTTTGTGTCGTATATATATATATATATATATTGACACCTGTTATGTTTAATTTTTGTGTCATTGTTCAGTTTTACTTGTTTAAGGTTTTCCTTTCTCCATTTTAGTGTAGGGCTTAGAAAGGGCTTAAAGGATTAATTATAGTTCACTGTTACATATTATTTTCCCTTTAATTTTAAATTAAGTTTTACACTTTTTGTAAAGTAAATGAGGAATCATAAAAAGCTAAAAAAAGTTGTTATTGTAATTAACGACACTCATAATAATTGCAAAAAATCTCTTACTTTAGTTATATATTTATCATTAAATATATTTTTAACCTTTTAACACTTTTTAATACATTAGTAAAACTACTTTTACTTCAGTCTTTTACTGAAATAGTTATATAAAAAATTGTGTTACGATAACAAAAGCGAAATGAATGTAAAAAAAAATAAACAGTAAGTAAGACAACATTAAATAAATATTTTTTAAAGCAACCTTTTTTGAAACACTTCTAACGGAGTATTATAAAAGAAACTACGACCGTAAAGATATTATTTCAAAGCAAGGAAAATATAAATGTAGACTTAAATACAATAGCTCTATTGTGGTTTTCGTCTCATTGTACCGAGGCTAGCTGGGGCGTATTAATATGAATATTAGAAATAATTTATTTCACAATTTATGTCTGCATAATATAAAGATCTTATTTTCTTAGACATTCCATCAAGATTTATCAAGTTCCACACATATAAGGACTCAATTTTAATTAATGTTAATGTATGATTTTTTTTCCCATTTCGTTTTTCATTAATATTATCGAATATTTTATTTCTTTCTCTTCATTGACTTTATAAAAGTCACAGCTAACTTTAACTATATATGTATATTTATGCTCCATACTAGTCGATGAGACACAAAAATAAATGACCGGTCAATACTTTCACAGACAACATTACAACATTTTATATCTGCTATAATGCTAATAGTATATGATAAGTAACAATAAAATAACCTTCGTCTTTTAATGTTAGTTGCATAATAGATTCTCTATAAAAATATTATTACTATACAAGATACGCGGTTTCCGGGCCCGCATTACTATAATTACAAGTATAACATCTCGTCGAGTGTGTTTTATTCTTGAAATTGAATTTAAATCCACAAAGTCAAGCGGTTGTAAAAGTAAGTAACTCTTCTGTGTTGTAATGTATACTCTTTTTCAACAATCTTCCAGTAAGCGTTTAGATTTTCGTCTTGCCACATAGAAATTTCATTTTGAAGTAATTTAAATATTTATAGTTATACATTCAAATTTTTTAAAATGTTTTTTAATTGCTTAGTCTGAAGACATTAGATTGAGTACTTATCTCTTGACTGATAAATAGGAAGATTTAATAAGTCTGTGATATTTCATATTCTTTTAGAAATAAGATGTACCGGTTACTATAAGTTTCTTGAACTATTAAAGAAAATATATACTAGTTTCTAATAACTGTACAAAATTCCAACCCCTATCCTCTAATCCTATCCCTGAGGTAGTATTTTTTTCACCTGTGTCCTGAAAGAAATACGTGAGGGTGCTTTTTGAATTCATTTCTTGTAATATCATCAAAGTCTAAATCTTTATTAAAAGTTAGTTTTATAGAAACCATTATTTATTGTCAAAGCTACCGCCAGCAGGCTTAAGTTAGGAAATTTACACTGAGAAACTAAAGAATTTATATATACTATAAAGGATAACGTCAAAAATCCAAAAAATATATAGTAAAAGATCTCTTTGTTACAAATGATCAATGCCGCAAATATCATGTACAACCAGAAACCATCCAACACGTAAATGGAACATCCATCATTCTCACACAGAGTGACTACACTCACAGATAAACAGGTGATAAATATCATTCAACAAAAATTTGTTTTGTAACAAACTCATACAAGATATCCTTTTTTCTGTTGATAATCTTTCTAGAAAACGAATCGTGCAAATTACTCTATGACCGTCCCAGATCACACCAGCCCGAACAGATAATAATGAAAGATAACGTTACGAAATAAAAAACTTAAGAATACTTACCTAATATTTATTGTGACTGTTTATTATTTGCTGAAAATAACAACAGAAAAATTTGCAAATATACAAAACTGAAAGAAGACCTAGCTCAAATAATTACGTGGTTCCAATAGTCCTTCCACATAAGAAATAATTCCGAAACATTTGCATTATATCTTCAAATTAATAGACCCAAAAGGTCCCGTTTATATAACGCTTCAAAAAGCCGGCATCTTAAATACCTGTATAATAGGGACATTTTTTATACAGTTAGAAGAAAATGACATTTAAAAACAATAAATTAATTATACATCACATATGACAAGTAAATGCAGCGGGCATTTACTTGGAATTAATTGTTAAATTAGGTTAAAACAGCTGTGCTGTGAAAGAAAGGTTTTCAAAATAATAATATTTTTTGTAATAATAGTAAGAAAAATAATAAATATTTAGTAATACACCTATTAACGGAATTAAAGAATTCGTGCTTTTGCTCTCTTACAAGAACGTGAAGAGGCTTTCCTACTGATGTGGGTCGAGAGTGATCCCCTTTCAAAACCTACTTGGGTGGATGCTGCCCGCATAGACTGCCTCGCACTATCATGACGGGCCTTGACTTTTACAAAATTGATTATCTTTTTCAGAAGAGTTACAGATTCTTTTTTATGACACTTTAACATTGTATGTTTTACAAAAATACTGATAATTAGTTCGTAGGACAATTCTAATAAATAGGAAGCGGAAGTCACGCTTCTATTCATACATGGTAAATATTAAATTACCTTAAATATGAATTTATATTTCAATATCCTTGGCATGGCTAAATTTTCGCAATTAATTTCGGTTATGACATTTTTTCAAAACCTGTACTGTAAAGATAAAAACATTAGTTATGATTTTTGTAAGAAGTCTAATAGATGTAGCCACCTCCCCGATAAAGGTGACAAATGAATAGATGATGGACATTTAATAAATACTTAAGGAGCAACGATAAAAGTGCCCGGTAATGTAGAAATGAATACGATTGTAATCTGAAGGATTTATAAATTGATTTCCTTAATTAAAATTAATGTATCTCTTTATTTATTGAAATTAAGAAAAACCATTAAGAGATCCATATTCTTGGTTAGCTATTGGTTCATTATCCGGAATGTCCTGGAGATACCAGTCTGGTCCTGACAGGGACCCTTGTTCTATCTCTTATCGTTTGACGTCTTCATGCTGACATTATCTAAAAGAGATATACTAGTACTATTTATTTTGAAACTATGATAAAGAAATTAGAATAATGCTTTTTTAAGGTACCCAACAAACTAACATTAATAATATTTCGAAAGAAAAAAAATATGCAGCTGAAATATATTAAAAAGTTATTTGCTTTAATATTGAAAGCTTGATTTTATGAAACAATTATTATATGATTAAGAATGTAACCCATTGCAATGTTCATTTTATATGTTGTTATACAAATTAAGGACCGTCGCTTGAGTGTTACATAAATACGTATCACTGACCTGATGTGGGACCTACGTCGGTTTTTATAATATTATATCAGATGACAAAATTATATTTATTATATAACGTTTTAACAAGAACTGGTATGCAATAGTTGATAATTATTTGAAAAAAAAGATGAAAATAGTAAGTGATTTTGACATTTTCACTATTTATTAGGGATTGAACATTGGTGTATACTTTATCAGTCTTCAACACGCTATATCCCTTGCGGGGTAGCCAAAGACGACGGAGCGCCAATCGCTACGGTCTCTGCATACCTCTTTCGACTCGGCCAGAGACATCAACCTCTTTATACATGTCCTCCGGGTCCTCATGCTTTTACCTATTTATATTCATTTTTATCTATTTATATACATATGCGTTAAAGTAATGTCGTTTAGAATATAGCTTATTTATTTATAATTTATTTGTTATATATTAATTAATATAACCTGTAAATTACAGAAGAATTGACACATCACAATTCATGTTATTGCCTGTTACTTAAAATATTATGAATACCAGTTACATTGAGTTTAGCTGAAGTGAGATGAACTCCAATGAGATGACGTAAACAGGTCAAGGGAGCGACCTAAGCGAGAATTCTTGTGAATACCCTCCTGATATTCATGAGGAGCCAGGGTGACGTGTCGGGGCACGTATGCTTTCGTAACTCATTTTAGTTGGTACTTGCGTTTATAGTCTATACCATACATTATATACAGTACTTATATTACTCATTAATTAATAAAGCAATTAAAAATATTCTAACTTTTATTTATTTATGTATCTTATCTCACAAATTTACAAAAGGCGGGTTAAATGTTAAAAAACATTCTCTCAGGCTAGTCAGCATTAGGCTGTACAGAAGAGAACGTCCTGTTTCGAATTTAACAACGGCAACTAAACATGCTTTTCTTATGGAATCAGGTAATAAATTTCAAAGTCGAAATACAATTACTACGAACGAGTTGGACAAAAAATCTAACCGATTATCTTAATCGGTTTAGTTGTACTCTTGTACAAAGCGCTAAATGGCTAGGCAAACGGAGAATTGATGTAAAGCAGATAAAAAGAAAATTTATCTTGAAGATTTGCCGGATTAATCAGAGAGAATATCAAGGGCACAGAATTCTAAGATTTTGGGCTCTATTATTGGAAGCCATTTTATTTGCGACCTAAAGCTGGAAACGTGGTCGAGTATTTGTGTAATAACACAGTGCGTGTCAAAAAGACGGGTATTTTGTCATAAAATATTTTATTAGAATTCAAATAGCACACACCAGCACCATCAATAATGCTACGCCTTATTAAGTAATAAAAATTAACTAAATGTAATTTGGTATTAAATGATAGAAAGTTTTTAGAGTAAAGTCTTGGTAAAAGGATTAAGGTGCTATAAAATTTACATGATAGCTCTTTAACATGATCCTGACAAGTAAGCTATTAAAAGAAATTCCGTTTTTTTTTACTCGAGAAGAGAATTGTATTACATTGTTATCTGAAATCGTATTCGGTAAACAGTTTGCATCGATTTTCTCTAGCTTTTAGGTATCACCATTAATGATTACCTAGCACTTACGGGGATTAAGTTATAGTATTCGTTCTAGCGTGGCTTTTAAAGAAGAATTTGGAAACGCAATGGAATTGGCTTCACTGTCAAGCTGCATGCCATTAGCATACACATGGTATTGATAATGTAAGTCGAAATTAATGGAGTTAATAAAAGTAATAAATAATAAAGGTACAATACCGCCTTAAGAGACACCGGAATGTACTGCGCTCCATTGAGGAGAAATCTTATTAACTCAAATAGCCTGCTAATATCTTCGAAGATAGGAGGCACATTATCTGTTAGCATATGTCGGGACATTGTACCGGGACAACAAAGCAAGTAGAAACCCACAATCAACTTTTAATAATGCCGTACTTGTGTTAGGCCCAGTGTCTGTCCAAAAAGATCTTTAAGATGAAGATTTAATAAAAAAATGGTAATAGCTGATGGTTTACGAAGGATTCTATAACGGTCGATAAAACCGGTAATGGGATGGTAAAGAGCGACTCGAAATCTTTGAAAGAGGAAGGATGAGATCCTTACATCATAAATTCAAATAAGTGCTAGAAGACAGGGAAAAGTTAATGATGTGGATAAGAGGAGCAATGAGAAAGTAAATATAATAAAAAACTTTTCTAAATATTTTGTTTCTTATAAAACAACAATATATATTTTGTTTATTAGTTAAGTGTCGTTACTATATTATGTTTCTTCCAAAAGTAAGGTCTTAGTTGAAATTTGGAATGATATAAACTCATGAGAATATATTTCTTGATTATCTTGACATTTAAAGATTACTTTAAGTTTTCTTAGTGGTAGTCTATAAAAGTTACATATTTATAATGTACACTAACTGTAATGTATACTGGAAAGTTTCTTACTCAAAAAGTAGTTTGCGCACTTATTTCAAGAAATAAAAATACCATAAAATTGAAGTAAAATATATATTAAAATTAAGATATTTAACGTACAAGTGGATACATAAGTTAACGCGTCAGAAAAACAATCATCAGGATGTCACTACTAATTATCATATCTTTAGTAGATAAATAAATAATTGTAAGCAAGATATTTCTCGTAATAATATTAATTACAAACGTACATTATTTATAATTATACCAAGTAAGTTTATGAATTATACATATGTTTGGTTATGCCTTTATTCAATTAGGCCTAAGTTAATTTAAGTGATTGAATTATTTATTTAAAAAGAAATTAGAAAATTAAAAAAAAAATAAGCCTTAATAAAAAATATAACATTTAAACATTAAATATTAACGTGTATAATCTTAGTAATTTTAGAGAATAAACTAAATTATGTTAATGAGAGCGGGAAGAGCAGTGGAAACCGTCTCAGAGGATTCATTAAACTTTGCACGTGTAAAGGACGTGTTTGAATATTCAATGATACAAGGATAATAACACGAGAAGTGTAGGTTTACTGGAAACAATTAAAAAAAGTAATATTTTTGTTACTTTGAAACTAATGTGCTGTTTCATTGAAACTTTAACCCATCTTTTACATTATTTAGTGCTTCAGTGGATACTATATCATTTAATCTTATAATAATTATAAAATGGAAGGGGAGGGGAGATAAGTGTCAAACTACGAGTCACATTCATGTCATATCTGTTATTTTGTAAGCCTAAAACTTACTAGTTACTAAAACATTTTAATTCTGTGTTAACAAACTGTAAAGCTATTATTATAAAGTAAGAATTTTATTAAAAAAAATTAATAAAAGAATCAATAATACAAAATATTTTATCAATTATTAGTATCGCACATTTATTTTTCTCTCGGATTATTCCGACTTCGAATTCCCAAAGTAAGTTTTCCTTCTATAGTAAGATCTACTAGGTGCCTTTGGCTTCTTATGCAAATGTATGTAAGTCCAGAGAGCATTGCTTAGACTTCTTGTCGTATCCACAGTGAATAATTCATCGGATGATCTTGATATTAACATACGTCACGTTGATACATGCATGTCTATTGCTAGAAACAGTCGCGATTTGTATGTAAAGTATGTTTAATTTTACAGGATTTTGTTTTAAACCAAACCGAAGCATTTTAATGAAATAGAGGGTTTTGAGAATATTAATATAACATAAATTTCATATAAGAGATGGAAATTACCTTAAAATAGCAATTTTATCACATATATTTAGAGTAAAAGTTTATGCAAATGTTTGGGCGGTATAACTCTAAATGTTGTGTAATGTGCAAATCTTACCTCAGAGAAAGTTTAGGGTAACTTTATATAAAAAAACTGATCATTTACAGTAAACTATTTAATGTTAACTAACACTTCGGTACTCTGCTACCTAATGAGGATATAAATGGTATACATAATTCACTGTGAGTGTTTAATATTAACGATTTGATTTATAGCTACGCGATTTAATTTAAGGACTAGTATATTTCAGTAGCCTTTTTATCAAATCTACCAAATATATAATACAATAACATTATCTATATCTTAATATAATGGTAAACATCCCTAGGCATGTTATATAGGCACAAACAAAAAATGAATCATCATAAAATTATCAGGATAAAGATGAAGTTAGCGGCTTATGTGATATGAGTTTCACAGCATAAATTTTGTTGTAACAATGTTTTATATTGACGAAACGCCAGGTGCGACGCGGAGACGAATATGTGGTTATAAGCCGCTCGAATTCAACAACATTACAAACTTTGTTAAACTCAGAGTTTATAAGATCTTGATCTTATTTTATTTACTTTTAAACATTTCAAAAGTAAATTTGATATATTTTTTGTAATATATATTAAACCAATTCAGCAGTGTGTATGAAAAAAAAACCTAAAAGTCATTACTACGATGCATACTCTACCGAACAATTATATTTTCATAATATATTGTTATCTCAATTGAAAGATACACTTATTTATGCATATAAATTTGTAAAACAGAAATTTGTAAATAAAAAATCTTTATTAACAAATCTTTTTAATTATTAATACTTTCTAGAAAAGTTATAAAATGATCCTACTTTTGCATTATATATATATACTTTTAGGTTCGTAAATCACCTTGCGCTGTTTGGCTCTTCCTGACTTATTAACCATTAATTATTTTATCGCTTAACCTTTTAACAATTATAACATATTTATGGGGTTAATACGGTAAGGGGTTCTGTCCCAATACCGTATTAATCTCATAAATGTATTACAACGGTAAAAAGATTAAGTGGTGAAATAATTAATGTGAAAGTGATTCGGAAGGTTTTTATTTTAAATATTGTTGGTGTATGAGAGGTCAGTTTTAGACAATGGTCGCTTGTTTATTGATAGATGTGTGTAAGTTGAAATTTAAAATGACATGTGGAACGAATTATGAAGAATGTAAGAGGTTGTATGAAGGTGGGGGGTAAGGAAACCATAATAAGGATGAGAAATCGCTATTGCGAACCGTTTTAATTTTTTGTCTGGCCAGAATAAAAACTTTACTTTCAGAAAAAAGATCAATGGCTTGAATAGGATTAAAAAGAAGGAAAAAATTATAGTAAAACAAATGAACACCCATTTGAAAGTAATGATAAAGTAATAAAGTTTAAAAAGTCTTATAACATTAAGATTGAAGTATAATAGAAACAATATTTCTTAGATTTAATTAAATTATTAATACATAAAAAAAATCCTTGGGTAAATAAAAACTGAATGACTTGAAGACGTATACTTACACGATAATCATATTAATATTAAAGTAATTAATAATTTACTCACTTTTGTACGTCAATTTGTATCATCCTCATCACAATTATCATCTATTGGGAATATTGTTACTAACAAGTGTAAGTGACCTTTATTGCACGATAAGTGCTTACTTGACATGCAAGTAGTGAGTAGGCAGGTAGTAGTGTGTAGGTAAGTAGTAAGTCGGCAGGAAAAATATGACAACTCAAATGTACGAATGTAATCGCTTAAATTTTGTTATTATTTTACATTGTGGTTCATAATTTTGCTTTGTCAATTATGAAAAAAAGGTACCTTTTTTACTTTTGTACATTGTATTGTGTGATTGTACTTTCTTATCAAAATGTTTTAGTGTTACTTTTAAATCATTGTTATTTTTAAAACTTTTAATAATTAACAACTAATTTTAGAATTTTAAAATAAGACTATGAATACTACATACATAATATTTGTATATGTTTTACAAAATCTAAATGAAATGTAAGGTTGGAAACTATAATATTACTAACAGTTTAAGAACTGACTAATACTAACCAGCACACTAACTGTTCCACAGACAAACAAAGGCTCAAGAGATCAAATTCTAATAAATATTAATAGAGGCATCAACACAGAAATGTGAAACGAAACGCGGAATCCCTGAACAATAGATTGGAACTCGCTCCGAATGCGTCCTTGCTTCGACCTTGATATTATCATAATATTTCTATTATTTTCTAATTTTTACATCAGGAATAATGAAAATGTTGATATGTGTCCATTTATAAAAACCTAAAATTTGGTATTGAACCTTAGCTAACTTAGTGCACTTGAGGTTGAAAGATGTATTTTTTTTTAAAAAAAAAAGCTCACAAGCGCTGGTTTATTTCATTTTCGATGTGTTTCATTATAATAGTATGTTATCTTAGAGGTCAATAGGTTTATAAAATATAAAAGTGATTTATCACTGTACAGATTTTTTTTATGATATAAAAAAAATCAAGTATATGTGAAATATTGTAAAATATTTGAAGATTCCAAATTATCATACATAAAACTAGATCGTTGTCCACGACTTCGTACGCCTTGGCATAAGTTGATAAGGACCGTTGTGTTACCAATTTGTCTGGATTTAATCCGACATACGACGGTTTTAATACAGTGAAAATATTGGGATAAAAGTAGTAAAATGTTCTGTGGCAATGTTGCATTTTACGGGTGAAAGAATTTTATGAAATCATTTTGGCATGTCAATTATTAAATGCAAATTTTGCAGATTAACTTTTTTGATATAATCCGTATGTGAGTCCTTAAAATGTAAATTAATTTTATAGTAATATAACTTGCGAATTACTTTTTATGCATTTTCAACTCATTTTATTTTATCCCACATGTCGGTGACTACCGCTATTAAAACGTTAAATGATAATTAAATCACGTACTTCTGCGAAATTAATTTCTGCTACGCGTCTAAAACCTCAGGTTAAAATAAAATTATAACAGATACACAGATTATACCTGTAGTAGATAAATAAAAAAAACTTAGCAAAATTTCGTCGTCTGATTATGTGCTGTGGTGACGAAACTCCTGTACTTGTTTAAGGTCGACTAGTAGACCACATCTCTATCAATATATTCAGGACTGAAATGTACTTTTTGTAAATTCTCTCTCTATGTCTGATGCGGAATCCAAATTTTTAGGATGTATATATATTTATTTCAATGTACGCAAAAAGTACAAAAGAAGAAGAAATATTTAATTAAAATAATAGAAGTTATACTTATTTACAGTAGGTAAATAAGTATAACTTCTACATCTGAATAACATTTACACCAAACCACACAATTTTGTGGTGATGGTTTAGTGGAGATATGTTCCTTGAGCCATAATTTTCGTGGCTGTCTGGTATCCGTTTTAGATTATTACAAAACAAAAACAAAGCTTTAATGGCATTGTACACTTATTACGAAATAGTTTTTGATATATAATCTGTTTTAGGGCTTACGATAACAGAAGAGAGAGAGAGAGAAAACAACTTTAAGACTGTTCAGTGTCGTTATAATCAATATCAAAAGTAATGTTCCAATATACTGAATGTGATATTGAAAGTATCTACAGTTATATATAACTACAGTTTTCATATTTCATCATAAGTTATTGAAATATATATGGGATCGTTTAAGAGCGGGACCGCGTTATCTCAACAGCACGGAGGTACTATATAGCGTCGTTAACTGGTGTCGCATTTCACACGTTTAAATCGTATCAAAAGTTAAAATGTCTTTAGATGGAATATATCTGTATGAAGAAGACAATGTTGTCTTATAATATATATAACACAAACATTTATTTATAATTTGTAATAATTATTCACCCAGAATTAAATAGGTTTTAAAAGGCCCTCACTCACAATATTACACTTTTTCACTGACTCCTCCTTCGGATCCATTTAACTTGTCTCTGTAACAGTTTATTCCTTTCAAGCAAATTTCAAGCACTTTTATATTTTAGTCGAAAGTAATGAAGTTAATAAGAGTAGAAAACAATAAAAGAACAATACCGTCTTGAGAGACACCAGAATGCACTTCGCTCCATCGAGGAGAAATCTTATTAACTAGAATAGTCTGCTTATGTCTAAGAAGATAGGAGGAAAATTACCTGTTAGCATAAGTCGGGGTGTTGCACCGGGGCAACAAAGCAAGTAGATACACAAGTGATCACTGGTATGGATTCAAATTGGAAAATGTATAAATAAATAAAATAAAACTAAATAAAAATAAATAAATTGATACTCAACAATCAACTTTTAATAATGCTGTAGTTGTGTTAGGTTCAGTGTGAATGAAACGAATTTTAACGGGTCAAGAGGATTATTAAGATAAAGGTTTAATAATTAGCCAATGGTAATAACTGGTTGTTTTCTTTGAATTCTATAACGTTCGATAAAAACGGTAAAGAGGGACTGGAAATCTTTGGAAAAGGTAGGGTCATAGCCTAACATCATAAATTCAGATAAGTGCTGGAAGATAGGGAAAAATTAATGATGTGGGTAAAAGGAGCAATAAGAAAGTAAAAATAATAAAAAAACCTTTCTAATTAAATTTATCTTATAAAAAAAGGATAATATAAAATTTAGTTTACTAGTTAAATGATGTCTCAGTTGAAATTTTAAATGACAATTTCATGAGAATATATTTCGTAATTGCCTTGAAATTTATAACATCAAAGTATTGTTTAAGTTGTTTTAGTGGGAGTCTATAAAAGTTACATATTTATTATATACATTGTAACTGCAATGTAAACTGGAAAGTTTCTTACTCAAAAAGTACCTAGCGCACTTATTTCAAGATATAAAAATACCATAAAATTTTAATAAGACATTAAAAAAAGATTAAAATTAAGAGACATAACGTAAAATCTAGCAAATCAGAAAAGCAATAATCAGGATTTCACTACAATATCATATCTACTATATAAATAAATAATTATAAGAAAGAAATTTCTAGTATATAATATATTTTCTATATTAATGAAAAATGTACACTATTTATACTTATACCAAGACCCACTTTGTGAATTTAAAATAAAGTCTTAGCAAGTTTATGAGTTCTAATAATTATACAAATATTTTTTTATGCTTTTATACAATTAGGTCTAAGTTAATTTACATCATAGAATTATTTAGGTAAAAAGTAAAATAAAAAAATATATAATAAAAATGTACCATTTAAATTTAAAATATTAACTTGGATAATCTTAGTAATTTTAGAGGATAAGCTAAATTATGTTAATGAGAGCGGGAAGAGCAGTGGAAACGGTCTCAGAGGATTCATTAAACTTTGCACGTGTAAAGGACGTGTTTGAATATTCAATGATACAAGGATAATAACACCAGAAGTGTAGGTTTACTGGAAACAATTTGAGAAAAAGTAATATTTTTGTTACTTTGAAACTAATGTGCTGTTTCATTGAAACTTTAACCCATCTATTACATTATTTAGTGCTTCAGTGGATACTATATCATTTAATCTTATAATAATTATAAAATGGAAGGGGAGGGGGGATAAGTGTCAAACTACGAGTCACATTCATGTCATATCTGTTATTTTGTAAGCCTGAAACTTACTACTTACTAAAACATTTTTATTCTGTGTTAACAAACTGTAAAGCTATTATTATAGAGTAAGAATTTTATTAAAAAAATTTAATAAAAGAATGAATAATATAAAATATTTTATCAATTATTAGTATCGCACATTTATTTTTCTCTCGGATTATTCCGACTTCGAATTCCAAAAGTAAGTTTTCCTTCTATAGTAAGATCTACTAGGTGCCTTTGGCTTCTTATGCAAATGTATGTAAGTCCAGAGAGCATTGCTTAGACTTCTTGTCGTATCCACAGTGAATAATTCATCGGATGATCTTGATATTAACATACGTCACGTTGATACATGCACGTCTATTGCTAGAAACAGTCGCGATTTGTATGTAAAGTATGTTTCATTTTACAGGATTTTGTTTTAAACCAAACCGAAGCATTTTAATGAAATAGAGGGTTTTGAGAATATTAATATAACATAAATTTCATATAAGAGATGGAAATTACCTTAAAATAGCAATTTTATCACATATATTTAGAGTAAAAGTTTATGCAAATGTTTGGGCGGTATAACTCTAAATGTCGTGTAATGTGCAAATCTTATTTCAGAGAAAGTTTAGGATAATTTTATATCAAAAAACTGATCATTTGCAGTAAAACTATTTAATGTTAACTAATACTTCGGTACTCTGCTACCTAATGAGGATATAATTGGTATACATAATTCACTGTGAGTGTTTAATATTAACAATTTGATTTATAGCTACGCGATTTAATTTAAGGCTAGTCCTTAATATTTCAGTAGCCTTTTTATCAAATCTACCAAATATATAATACAATAACATTATCTACCAAATATTGAGATATATTCTTTAATACTTCATTGCTTCTCTTAATAAATAAAAATAAAGTTAGCGACTTATGTGATATGAGTTTCACAGGATAAATTTTGTTGTAACAATGTTTTATATTGACGAAACGCCAGGTGCGACGCGGAGACGAATATGTGGTTATAAGCCGCTCGAATTCAACAACATTACAACTTTGTTAAACTCAGAGTTTATAAGATCTTGATCGTATGTAAAGGTTTAAAAGTAAATTTGATATATCTTTTGTAATATATATTAAATTAATTCAGCAGTGTGTATGAAAAAAAAAACCTAAAAGTCAATTACTACGATACATACTTTACCGAACAATTATATTTACATATAATATTGTTATCTGAAAGATGCACTTATTTATACATATAAATTAGTAAAACAGAAATTTGTAAAAAAATCTTTATTAATAAATCTTTCATTAATACTTACTTGAAAAGTTATAAAATGATCCTACTTTCGCATTGTAAATAATGGCGTCCATAATGAAAATTCTTAAATTTAGTAACACTTTACAGGAATGCAAAACATTTAATTATAAAAGTTATCTTGTGATTATTGTAGTAAAAATATATAATATTAATTAAGAAAAGATCAAGGAATACTTTTTCGAAAGGCATTGTTACTGTTAATTTCGTAAATCACCTTGCGCTGTTGGGGCTCTTCCTGACTTATTAACCATTAATTATTTTATCGCATAATCTTTTAACAATTGTAACACATTTATGGGGTTAATACGGTACTGGGGTCCTGTCTGAATACCGTATTTATCTCATAAATGTAATACAATGGTAAAAAGATTAAGCGGTGAAATAATTAATGTGAAAGTAATTTGGAAGGGTTTTATTTTAAATATTGTTGGTGTATGAGAGGTCAGTTTTAGACAGTGGTCGCTTTTTTATTGATAGATGTGTGTAAGTTGAAATTTAAAATGGCAATTGGAACGAATTATGAAGAATGTAAGAGGTTGTATGAAGGTGGGGAGTATGGAAACCGTAATAAGGATGATAAATCGCTATTGCGAACGGTTTATCTGGCCAGAATAAAAACTTTACTTTCAGAAAAAAGATCAATGGCTTAAATAGGATTAAAAAGAAGGAAAGAATTATAGTAAAACAAATGAACACCTATTTGAAAGTAATGATAAAGTAATAAAGTTTAAAAAGTCTTATAACATTAAGATTGAAGAATAATAGAAACAATATTTCTAAGATTTAATTAAATTATTCATACATAAAAATAAAAACTGAATGACTTGAAGACATACACTTACACGATAATCATATTAATATTATAGGAATGAATAATTTACTCGCTAATATTTGTGTCATCGTCATCACCTAATGATGATAATTCATCTATTGGGAATATTGTAACTAACAAATGTAAGAGCGTTTATTGCACGTTAAGTGCTTAATTAACGTGCAAGTTGTAAGTAGACAGGTAGTAGTAAGTAGTAAGTAGGCAAATATAATTTTTCATTGTGGTTGATAGTTTTGTTTTCTCAATTATGAAAAAAAGTACCTTTTTTGACTTTTGTACATTGCATTGTGTAATTGTATTTTCTAATCAAAATGTTTTAGTATTACTTTTAAATCATTGTCATTTTTAAAACTAAAATAAAGCTCTAAATAATTAACAACCAATTTCAGAATTTAAAAAAAGGACAAAATCTAAATGAAATATAAGGTTGGAAACTATGATATTGTTAACAGTTTAAGATCTGACTAACACTAACCAGCACACTAACTATTCTACAGAAAAACAAAGGCTCAAGCGATCAAACTCTAATAAATATTAATAGAGGCAACACAGAAATGTGAAACGAAACGCGGAATCCCTGAACAATAGATTGGAACTCGCTCCGAATGCGTCCTTGCTTCGACCTTGATATTATCATAAGATTATTAGATTATTTTCTTATTTTCACATCAGGAATAATGAAAATGTCGAAATAAGTGTTGATTTATACAAACCTGAAACTTGGTATTGAACCTTTGCAAACATAGTACACTTGAGGTGAAAAGAAGTTAATATTATTATTCACAAAGCTCACAAGCACCTGTTTTTTTTATTTTCGGTGTGTATTATTATAATAGTATATTATCTTAGAGGTTTCAATAGGTTTATAAAATATAAAACTGATTTATAACGGTTCAGAACTTTTTTAAATTCAAACTTCAATATATAAAAATCAATATTTTGGGTGAGGCACACGTGAAATATTTCCAAAAATTTATATTAAAAAAAAATCTTTAAAATAAATATTGTCAAATTTTGGAAGATTCTAAATTATCAAATATAAAACTAGATGTTGCCCATGGCTTCGTGCGTGTTGACATAAGTTTATAAGGACCGTTTTATTACTTATTTGTGTTTATGAGAAGCTTTTTTTTTAACAGGTTAATTTACGAGTACACCCTGTAGCGCTTTATAATCCGACATACGACGTTTTAAATCCAGTGAACATATTGGGATTAAAGTAGTATAATATTCTGTGGCAATTTATCATTTTAACGGTCAAAGAATTTTTGAAATCATTTTGGCATGTCAATTATTAAATGCAAATTTTGCGGATTAACTTTTTGATGTAATCGCTATGCGAGTCCTTAAAATGTAAATTAATGTTATAGTAATATAACTTGCGAATTATTTTTATGCATTTTCAACCCATTCTATCTTATCTCACAGGTCGGTTAAATGATAGTTAAATCACGTACTTGCGAAATTAATTGCTGCTACGCATCTGAAACTCTAGGTTAAAATAAAATTGTATCATATATAGGGATTATTCCTTTTGTAGATAATATTAAAAAATATATATATTACAGACTTCAATATTTAAAACAGTTAAAATAGTAAAATCGTGTAAGCTAAACAATAAATATATAATAATCATTATAAAAAATTTCGTCGTCTTATTATGTGCTGTGGTTACAAAACTCCTGTATTTGTTTAAGGTCGATATTATATTTATAGTATATTTCTTTCTATTGCACGCAAAAGTATAAAATTTTACAATATAACTTATACATCTGAATAACATTTAGACCAAACCGAATTTGGTGGTGAAAGCTCATATGAGATATGTTCCCCGAGTCATCATTTTCTTAGCTGTCGGGCGTTCGTATCGGATTTTTTCAAAACAAAAGAAAAGTTTAATAGCATTGCATACTTATTAGAATTTTTTTTTTATATATAAGTATAACCTGTTTAGGGCCTAAGATAAGAGAACTTGCTAAGCTTTGAAATTATTTAGTGTCTTTACAATCAATATCAAAAATAATCTTCCAATATACTGAATGTGATATTAAAAGTATCTATAGTTAACTTATTTTTCGTATATCATCATACGTTCTTAAAAATGCATAAAGTTTTGACAGTTTCGCAGTAAATATATATGGGATCGTTTAAGAGCGGGACCGCGTTATCTCAACAGCACGGAGGCACTATACAGCGTCGTTAACTGGAGTCACATTTCACACATTTAAATCTCATCAAAAGTTAATATCTTTCAATAGAATATATTTATATGAAGCAGAGAATGTTGTCCTATAATTGTATAACACAAAAAAATATTTGAAGTTTTCTTTCTAGTAATTATTCACCAATAATAAATAGGCTTTAAAAGGTATTCACTCAGAAGTTTACACTTCTTCACTCACTCCTCCATCGGTTCTATCTAACTTGTCTCTGTAATTTCTTTTATAGGCATGCAGATTCCAGGAGTTTTATATATTTTTTACGTCTTCAGTTTCAATAAAATAAGTACTACTTACCAAAACAGATGAGATACCATCAACAATATAACATATAGAAAAAATACAAATTTCGCAACGACTTAAATGATATGAAATGCAATCTAAAGTAAGTCAGTGAATTCAGTATACCTATTTGTTATTTTTGTTTACTGTGTTCGTTGATTGGTATACTTAAAGAGTGTTTTAACATTAAGTTCGCTAAAGATTTTAATTATACAAAAATGCTTTGGCGCCTAGTACCCTCAAAATATTATGTTCTATGTATTTCACAGTTCATCTTTATTAATCTGTGTTTCCTATCTACGTAGTAAACTTTCTTATTAACTTTTAATATGCCTTTATTAGCTTTGGTCCTTTGTTTGTATAACTTTAAACACGATTTTGAGGTATTTCAAGACATCGGATTAATTTGAATAAGAAGCACCCGACACTTTTTTTACAATACGAAACATTTTTTTCTTACTTTGAATTTCTTTTTTAATTTTTAGCTTGGATTTTATGATAGTATGGTTTTTAGAGTTTTTTTTTTATTATTATTTAATTGTGAAGTTTACAAACATTTTATTACCTCACTCAAATAAATCTCTTACTCCAAAGCGATGTTTTATTTTCTTACACAAAGTTAAGTCATATGGGTATACAAATTCAAAGTAAATATCCAAAGAAATTGTATTCCAATATATGGTAATAACTTCATTCATAAAACGTGAACATGTAAATTTAACGCTAGTTTGTACGTCGCCTGGCCTCTGTACACTGATATTGCGTCTTCTTTATATAGAGTAAAACAGTATTTTAATGGCGCAGATAAGTAATATATTTATAGTAATATAAAGGTTTAATAACAATAAAGTAACATTTACTAGAAATAATATAAATCCTTCAACTAGTATAAGGGTTTTTGATTTTATGGCTTGAAGAGCCTTAAAGAGGTGGGAATAAAGAAATGAGAAGATATGATATTAGAATATTTTTCTAACTTATTCCATTTCAAAAACGTATTTTGTTGTAATTACTCCGAAATTAATATTGACATTTTACTCAATTGAAATATGTTAGCAGAATATCGAACTTTATTTTTTAATTCTTGTAATTAAATAAAAAATAAATAAAACAGGTCAAACAAAATAAAAGTCTATGTAATCTTTAACAATATTAGAATATAGAGGAAATACACACAATAAATATTTCCGTATATTGGCAAGTAAAAAAATTCAAAACAACATTTCTCGTGCGATATTTTGAGGAACATACTGAATAGTTAGAGCCGCACGGTAGCACAATTGGTAAGACAACGGGACGATATCTCAAAAATCACAAGTCCAGGCCCTACCAGTGTTTTTAGATTTTTGATTTTAAATTTGTTTAAAATCATTGTTTAATATTATATCTTTAACGACATTCCAAAAATTAATTTCAGTTGTAGCATAAATTTAATGTAATTAATTCTATACTGCGAAGTGTGAAAGATGGATCACGCTTTTTAGAAAAAGCTATGGCGGCTCCAACCTGAGTTATATCCATCGAGGCGGGTAGTGGCAAGGTAACTCAATCTGCCTATTGAGTTAACATGTTACTCCGCCGAGTTTCAGCTCGGTTTCTCATAGCTCGCAAGTTCAAGCCTTGCCCATGTTGGTTTAAATTCCTCATTTTTGATAGGTTTTTTTTTGCAACTCCTGACCTTGATATACATTCTTGTATCCGAAGAAAAAAACATTAACTATAAAAAAATATAAGTAAATTGTAGTATAAAATTTTTTAATAAACAAATATAATAAAATAAGTTAAGAATATATTTTCACAGTTATATCAAGATGAATACCCTGGTAAAAAGATAAAATATACCTTGTCCATTAAGTGTTCAACGCGAGCGGATTACAAACAAGCTGTCACGCGTTTCTTATATTTATATTATTACAGCTTCGCAAAGCTCAATTGTGTATTGAATGAAGTGAATTGAATAGTATATTTTTTTCTTTATTTACTTTTCATTGTAGTGATTATTTTGTTGAATTAAAAGACAAACCCGTTACTTTTTGTGTCACAGACAATTGTTTTAAGTATATTATTGTATTTTTTTTAAAACGGTTTTATTTAGCTCACCCCGTTTGTTTGTTTGGGTCAAATTTAGTAATTGAAATTTAACCCTCTTCCCGTTAACCGATTGATCTGAAATTTGGTATACGCCTTTGATTCTGGTGACAATACAATTATCCATATTCAATATTATATATATATTTATATATAATTCAATATATATATAATATATAAATTATATTATATATTATACTCAACGAATTGAATAGAATGAGAAATAAAAACTAAAAACTTAAAAATAAATTGTTATTTTTTTTTAAGTTATACAATTTTATGTTGCAGATAAATGTACTAAAAGCTAAAAAATAATTTCATGGATACAGTCATGGGTACCAATATGTATACAATGTTATATTTTCAAAATAAAGTAACTCGTAACCTACTCACTTTCTGGAAATGTCTATGGTCACATAAATTCCTAAAAATGCAATATACATTTATGTAAACACCTATGACAAAAGAAAGCATTTTTGAAATATACAAATTTTAAACATTATTATTTTTTAACTTTTAGTACATTTATTATTATTATTATTATTTATTCTTTATTGTACATCACAAAATATTAAAAAAAAATACAAACAAAATAACACATAAAAAGTACAACAGGCGGCCTTATCGCCTAACGGCGATTTCTTCCAGGCAACCTTACATACATTAAATATTAAAAAAGAAAAAACATTATTACAGGTAGGTGGCGTAAAGTTACAGACTAAACATACATATAAATAATAACACATTAATAAACATATAATATAAAAAACAATAAAAGGTAATAAACTAAACAATGCAATATACTACTTATATTATATACTATATAATTAAAATAAATAAATAAATAAGTGATGTTCAGTGAGTGTTATACAGAAGTTGTTTTAACTATCTTTACTTAGAAAGTATTCTTTTACAGTTTTTTAAAATAAAATTAATGTTTTCGATTGCCGTATAGACAAATTTATATCTGCAATATAAAACCGTTTAACTTATTTTTTTTTTTACATTTTTTTTTAATATTGTTAACTCCACAATTATACAATAATTTAAAAATTCTACATGTAAACGACGTTGAAAATTACATATATATATGAACTAATTTTTGGACTTGTCGGACTAGATTTGAAGAGAATCGCGATCTTTAATTATGTACACCAATATGGTGACCCTTGTCAATAATGTTTTCGTCAACGATACCGGTGCTGAGTTTCAGTAGTGTCGCTGTTACGAAAGCGAATTATGATTTATGTTATTTAATTCTTAAAAATCATAGCTCTCAAACCTACGAATAAAATTTTGTATTTTATTTAAATTGAAAACCTTTTTTGTCGAGATAGCTGTAAGTTGTTTGGTTTGGTGATAAAAGCAGTTGTCTCCAAGATATCCAGCTCTCATTGTAACTACTGATAGAATGCGAGTCAATTATGAAGCTAATAAATCAGTGGTTTTCATTGATTCTGTGTAACTTCAATTGTGGCATGGTTTTTTTAATAATATGATTAAAACAATGTTTGGTTCATTAGGTAACTGCTGTGTATTATTTAGAGAATTTGATTATATATTTAATTTTTTTAATAAATATTCAATAATTAAGGGTTGATAATAAATGCTTTACTTATAAATATTTTAATTAAATACTTATTAATTTTTAAATACTCTTTTGGAAATTTCCTGTCCACTTAAATAACTAAGCTTCCATAAACCAACACAAGCTATATAATGTGTTATCCACAAGATAGCACTATGTCGGTATTTCCAACAACTTCTACTAATGTGAAATATAATAATAAGTTAAGAATCATAAGAGATTCCGGGAAGTTTCTTGCCGGCCTTTCTCAATTGATCGCCGTGAGTTCCATTGGCTAAGTCTCTTTCTTTTTCTATAATTTATTGCCACTAGAGTTTGAGGTTTTATAAGTGCAATGTATGTCTATTTGAAACAAAAAAACTTTGATGTTTCGTCATCCGTCCGTCCGTCTTGAGAATCTTACTACTAGAAAGCTAAATGAGCGTCATAAACTACATATTAATCTCATGGTCCTCATGGACAAACGGACTTATAAAAAAACTATTTTAAGATATAAGACAGCAAATATTTTTCTTAGATATATCTAGAATATTTTTTTTTATTCTTACTAACAAACAGATTCATGTTTTGTTGAATAATTTACCCTATAACTATAATAAAAACAATTTTGATTTATATTAAGATAAAAATGTAAGGTACAGAAAAACATAGTAATTTCAGGCCACCATCGTATAGCGGAGTTAATATTTCTAGAACTTTGTTAATTAAGAGCTGCGGCGGCTCTCATATACTAACATTAAACTAGCTTGTTAGTTGGTTTAGTCGAAATATCCTTCAATAAAATTTGTATCTCTTTATTTTAAAAAGTATATTTTGATTTAAAACGAGATGACGATGTTAATATTACAATATATTTTCTTAAAATATAAACAATATCTTTAATATCACTTAGTAAATAGAAACAAAGTAGATATTTGGTAGCCTCGTACAAAAACCTATAACATAATGTGTGAGAGTATAGTGTTATACAACAATTTACCTGAAGACATAATTCTAACAATATTACACAATATAAAAATAACCTTAAATTACATTTATATTTGTATATAGCTTTAGTAATGTTAACGACCTTAATGTTAGATAAATAACTTAACCTTCATATCAATTCCTTATACAAAAAAAATATTACTTCATTCATTCATTTTTATTTACAAAAAAAAGTAATAGTTTTGATCTATGTAAAAATAAATAGAATATAAGCAATGCAAAATAACCTAAATATAAAAAAAATATCTCTGTATAAGTGAACAGTATGTCCTTCATGTGAAATAAATATCTTTAAACCTTTATTGTTACTTTTCAGCAAAATTTTACTAGCCACGGTAATGCGAATCAAAATTTAATACTTTTTTTAACTTAATGTGTTAATTGTAATCCAAAGAAACCAAGGACTCGGTAACCTTCAACATATTGTCTGTTGCAGGCTACTAGTGTATTAGAGTTATTCGTACTTGGTGTTTTAGAAGTATTTATTTTACTCTAAAATAAAATAATGTGTAAAATAATAACCGAACTAAACAAATAAAGCTTAAAAAACAATGGCATAAGCTTGTGTTATCAATGAAATTGTTTTATATGACTTGTTAATTCTTATGAAAAATATTACAAATTGCTGGAAAAATAATTCTTAACTCTAAATAATTTTACTCAAAATTGAGTTAACTTATTAATCATAAAGTATTAACTTTGTCATTTAAAATTATTATACTATACAAAATATATACTAGGGACAAAACAACTTAAGTTTAACAAATCTATAAAAAACGTTATACAAAAGAATAAAGTTAGATATCACCAGAAAACTTCTCAATAATATAACGTAGATCAGGATTATAATAGCAAGCTGTAAATTATCTACAATATAAAAATCCGTAGGGAGCATGGTATCAATAGATCACTAAAAAGTACCCTGCGCTTTTTTACATTGTAACACATTTTTTTTATTATTGACACTATTCTTATGTAAAATTTATATATTTATTTGTTTTTATTTTATAAAAGCGTTATTATTATTATTTTTCAACTATTTATCTATTTATATTTTTTAGTTTAGACTTCGTAAAAGCTTTTTTTTTAAATTGATTTGGTTTGATTTTATTTTTTTTAATTTATATTATTAAACTGTCAGCGGTCCTATGGTACGGTAAGTATGCAAAGTTTCAAATCTCTCCGATATCTTGCAGTACGTCAAAATCGTGTTCAAAGTTGCCGTTACATACAAACATAAGACCGAAGTTAATAACAGCGTGTTAATATTCAGTATCTACATGTATCTGTGAAAAGTCTAATGTTGAGAAATACTTAAGATTAAATTCGTACTAAAGCAATAAGAAAGACGTTTATTTGTTGTTTCATCACTCTATCGTCGCTCTTTAATAATAAATAAACTTTCAGGAATATTCGCAAAATTACGCACTTTCCAAAATTTTTGTTCTAAAAATTAATAAAGTAATGTTTTATTTTTAAATTTCAATTACAATCAATTTATAAGTTTTTTTTTTAATATAAAGTTGTTGCGTTTAACATAGACAACAACTAATGGAGAATAACAAATTAAAAATATAAATAAAACCAGTGAAGGTGCACATACCCAGGGTATTTCCCGAACGAACTTTGACGAAATTATAAATGTTAATAAAAAAACAATTGATTTTTAAGTAAAATGATTATTATTTATTGAAGAAAAGGAAAAGGTTAAATACATGTTTATTTATAATTACTAAAAGTTTACAAAAAAGTGTGATTAATAATAATATAATAATACAAAATAGTAATATCATTAAATATGAGAATAAACAAAATCAGTAAATTATAAACAGCGCCATCTCTCGACAGTAATGAAATTTTTTCCTGTTCACTGACGAATGGATGGATGTATCCATCCTTCCTTCTCCTTCTTCCTTCCTTGTCTTAATTAGCACAGAGTAAAGATTTATCTACGACTAAGTAATATATCATATCCGTTTACAGAGGTTAAGATATATATTTTATGTCTACATTTTTGAATATAAAATATAAATTCTTCTATCTAACTTCTGAATTTCTGAAATTATGAATTCCAATATTCTAACCTGTAGTGAAATATATTCATATATAAATTATTATTTTGCTATCTTTTAAACTCAACTTTAGCTTTAGCTATTCTGAAGCTATTGTTATTTATTATTCATGAGTATCAGCATCCTTCGTTCTACACTCACTGAATATTTCGCTCCCTATCTTTATGCATGGTGTTTCGGTTCTCGCGAAAGCTTATTTGAATAATATCACAACAACATGTCAATTATTTTTAAATAACTCAAATTTATTTTTTCAAATTATTGTGATTAAACCTAAAATATGTATTTACTTGATAATTTGTGTGTTTAAAGTTTCGAAAAACTTGTTTTTACCGAAGTAACTAAATCACTTAGAATATTATTTAAAACATTTATAAAAATACAGATAAGATGTTATTCCATAACGTATTTATAGAGATTTAGAGTAGAGATGAAAATCAAGTACAATGACGTTACACGTTTTTAAACGTTATAATATCGTTATCAAACTATATGACAATTCTTAGAATATGCATATAATATTGTCTTCACTCTTTACTTTTAGTTATTTGCATTATTACCTGCGTTATATAATAAAATAACTTTTAATTACCGGACAATTTGACCGCGTGCGGTAGGAACAGGTGTACAAGAATTGTCGGTAGGTTTAGTGTTAAATACATAAGAAAAAACATCAGATAATCATAACATGAGATAGGAATTCAGGGATTTTTTTGTTCTTTCATCATTATAGTTCTGTATTGTTTTTTTTATTATTTATTATAATATCTCAAAGACAGTAACATTAGCACTTAATCTCTATAGTGATGTAAAATCAAGAACCTAGTGACTTAATTTGTGTTACTCAATTTCTGAATTATTAGTATAATAACTTACAAGTTATAAAAAAAAATCATTACTTAAATTGAATATTATAATATGTTTTATTGTTATTATTATTAAAGATATATTAAACAATCGGAAAATTAAAAAACAATAAAATTTTTTGGAACTTTTTATAAATACAAATAATTATCTGTATGTAAAAAATATGTAATATCTATATAAATCATGAATTAGTTATTGACAAGCTTTTTACAATAAATTAAATAATTAATCAAATTGTTCTTCTGTGAGAGTTCTTGTGTTTTACTAATGAACTCGGTCGGCTCTTCGCCTTGCAAGTTAATTGGATTTTGAAGTATCATGCTGACATTTAGATTATTTCATTGAAATAAATATAGATTCAGAAAAAAAATCATTATATGGGTCAATATATACCTTAGAAGATGTACGAACGTATTTTAATCATTCAATTAAAACAATTGAAAATATATGAAGTATTCTGTATTTTAGAAGTACAGAAACACGTTTCATTAAATGTAGAAATATAGTATTGAATTCAATTTAATTTAAAAAAATAATTAGAATAATAATTAATAATATATCTATCGTTGTTATTATATTAGTTAAAAGTAATTTATTATATTAGTTAAAAGTATTATACCCAGATCTTTTAGGAAAAATTATGTTTTAACTCAGAGTTGCTTATAACATTTTTTCCGGCCACGAGCTAAGAGTAGTAGGATGGAAGCAAAAGAAACTAGATAAAATAAGAAGATTATAATATGAAATATAACGTATTTTCTTATGTGGAATAATATATCTTTAGTTTTGATTTTCTTTTCTTAATATTGTTAAATGATATCTATGAATGATACACAAATATAATATATATATATGTTTAAATATGGTTTTTGGTTAATACATAAATATACTTATGGCTAATTATTTTTATTAAGTGAATGTATCAAATGATTAATAAATGCTTTCTCACGTACACACTCATAGACAGCTGTGCCAGAGATAAAACAGAGATGTACAACAAGACTCGTGTACTAAGAGCTATGTGAAATATTTAAAGTCGTAGAATGAACCAGAGATATACAAAGCGCAAAAATTTAATATAACATATGCAGATGCAATTTAAATTTTATATCTGCAGAAAATTTTACTTTAGAATATAATAGTTTTCCAGATTTTTCAGTTACTTGTATTAATGGTATAAATATATATTATTAGTATACAAAGATAAGGAATATATATGGGAAAGAAACAGCTACTTACTATACGATAATAATAATTTAATATTTACAACGATTAGATTTTTAAAATAAAGTTTCTAAAATTCTATTTCGATAAACCAAAGTCTCTGTGTGAAGAATTTATTTATTTTTAATTAATTAGGCGTTGAGTTGTGCATAAAATGTATCTGCAGCAATCATTAAAAATAAACTAAGCAATTGAAAATGACGTCACAATAGTTTTTATGCAACTGTAAAAGATTAAACACCTAACGTCATGCTATTCACTGAATCAGCTTATGTGCAATAAGGACAGCTATATAACAACTTGAATTTCGAATTCAGATCACTTCGATGAAGGCAGCTTTCCTTGTCTTACATTTAATTGGAATACGAGTCACACCTGAACCACATAAGTTTAAAATTAAATTATTGTTAAATTATTAAATCGTTATTTGATACAGTCATTTAGTTAACATAGCATCTTTTTATTTATATTAAATAATTGTCATTAGTTAATTATATTATTAATATCGGTCTAATCCTAAATCCTGAATTCCAAAGACAATAGTGAACCTACAGACAGGTCAACTTCTTCCATTTCTACAACATATCAATGCTGACTCCGAGTGGGAGTCAATATTCATTTAAAAGGACTTCTTACAAAAACCCTCGAGTATCTAAAAGCCTTCAGGTTATGTTATTAAAAATATCTGTTTACACATGTTGAGGACATGGCTTTCCATGTTTTTTTATAAAGAGTAACAGATTGTTATGTTATAAAATTTTAAAGAGCAGGGCGTTAATGTTTAACATTTATTTTTATTGAAATTGTTGTTAATATCACAACTACCGAATTTTCAAAGCATATAAGTATACGGCGGAAGATAAGGAGCGAACAATTTGCAGAATGACCTTCTGCAACATCTGGGGACTTCACCCCAATCTAAACGTCATCCACTATAACCTAGAATGAATGATATTTGAAATAGCACGTATCACTCAGAAAACTCTTTTGAAGCGACATCATTAGAGGACTCCAAATTTAGTTGTTTAATTAGGTAGAGGCACAGCTATTTTTACATAGGTTACTTAGGAACTTTAACTGCCATTATTACAGTTGATATTCATAAAACTTTATATAGTTCTGGTTGTAACTAGCGAAAAATGTAATGAAAATGGCATTTCTTTTAATTTTGTAGTTAACACTTTTTAGGTTACTTGAATAATAATATAATGAAATTATAATCAATTACTTCAAAGCAAATAAGAAATCATACAATTAGTTTTTAAACAAGAATAATAATCAAAATGAATCTTTAGGTTATCTTAACAGAAGAGACCTGCATTTTAATAAGTTTTATACCAAAATAGATGACAACAAAGCATACACAGTTGTCACACACAAAGCAACTAAGCGCACGAAGCGCTTAATAATATGAGTCGTCCCCGCCCTGACCTACTTTGAAACCTTCTCTGTCCTATTTCCTTGTTTCGACCGTATTATTATTTGGAAAGACTGTTAAAAGATAAAAAGAAACTAAAATATTTGTTTATGTTTAAGTCATAAAATAAAAAAAAGAGATACCTATTATTAAAGTGAGTAGCTTCCTTGTTATTATTTTAGAAATGTGATAAGTAACGTTCCTTTCATTACTGTTCTGTAATAATTTCATAAAAATAGTGTTATCTCTTATTCAATATCTTATTTTTATTTTATATTTGAGATATATTCAGTAATCAATCCTCGTACGCGTGTCGACGGTCAGCACAGTGTATCATCATTTATCCCGCATTAGCGGTGAAATATATTGTTATGCCGCCAGTGTTGCAGTGACTTACCAATGTTACAAAATTTTGAAATAATAAAAGTCAATATATTTTAATTTACCTCATCTTTTCCAAACACATTTATTTTTAGGGACATATAAAAAATTGTTATCTATAATAAAGTTAAATATGTATACTCTTACTGTTATACACAATACAATTTAAATAGTTATATAATATAAACCAACGCATTAAAAATTTTCAATTTTGCGGTGAACTTAAAACTGCAAGTCATTTATATTTATAGATTGTACTAACAATCTAATCAAGAGCTTGAAATTTATAGTATTATGAAAAAGGATCACGATGATCTTTCATCATCACGAATGATCTTGTTGACGGTTTCCAAGATAAATTGGGAACAAGATCAAAATTAGGATATCGTTATCCATTATATTGAAAGCATTAGGGAATTCTATGGGTACACTGACAATAACCTGCAGATCTTCCACCACAAGTATAATATAATAGCCAAATATAATAAAAACAGTTTTAGTCGTGTGGCTCGTACCAAATCCAGACTGATATATTAATGTCACTGAATTAACCATAGGTTATGGAATATAGAAATGTTTTTACATATAATCTCATGGTTCTTTTCATAGCATTATTTCCTTCGTTAAGGCAGTCTGCATCTTTAGTAAAAACTGAAAAAATTTGAGATTGCAGTAAAATATTTAAGAATTCTAGAAATTATTATAGTATTGGATTATAGGATTCATTACATAGATGGAAGAAAAATACCTCGTTCGACAGGGTCGATCGTGTTAGGTAGATTCCCGTCGGTCAGACCGACAAAGAAAAACTAGCCAGCAGTATTCTACTGATCATTACGAGTCTTATGACGGGTCACTCTGCATATATTGGGTGAGCGGGGAACCACCCCCCACCCCTATTTCCTAAACGGGGGGTCGCATCAAAAAACTTTTCTTACAAAAATGTTTCCTCTTTTAATTGGTTAATTTTCTAAGATTTTTCCGACGGAAAAATTTTGCCTTCTTCTGTGACTTTTTTCGGTTTTTAACTTTCAACCCCCCCAGCCCTCCAACCCTCCGACCGATTTCCCCCGTTCAAGAACTTAACCTTCATTTTGTCTTTAAAAATGTGTATACCAAGTTTGAAAATCCTCAGTCAATATTTGCGACCTGTAGCGTGTCCCAAAGGTTTGCACTTTCACCCCCTCTCCCAGCCCCCCCTTTCATTTTTTTCAAAAAAACGAGATGCTACGTTTGTCCTACTAATTTATCCTATCGACCTGTGAAGTCAGATTTTACCTACGATGAATTTGGACTGATGGATCATATATACATATATATATAGAGGGATATATAAACATTTTTTTTTCGACGGATTCTCAATCTCCAGTTCATAAACGGCGTAGCGCCCCTACTCTGGGGTCTGGGTCCCGTCATCGCATCGATTGCAATAGGTAGATTCATCTATGGAATCTACCTAATTATAATTAATTGCAATGTAATTTAGAAAAGAAATATAATCCTTCGTGACAGGCTTGCTTATATTTAATGATCAGATGTCAGCGTATAGCAAGCTTTATGAACCTACAAACTCGAATATTGAGCAAATTTTAAATCTGAACATTTTTAGGTAATTAACAAATTAAGAGAGGAAACTTTTTTGTCTGAAAAGTTTTTTGATGGGACCCCCCGTTTAGGAAATAGGGGTGGGGGGTAGTTTCCCGCTCACCTAATATATGCAGAGTGACCCGTCATAAGACTGGTAATGACCAGTAGAATACTGCTGGCTAGTTTTTCTTTGTCGATCCGATCGACGGGAATCTACCTAACACGATCGACCCTGTCGAACGAGGTATTTTTCTATGCGTTTCGTTTAAACTTAAGAAGTTCCCTTCATTATCAAACCTATACTAATCGGTTTGATAACTAAGGGAACTTTTTAAGTATATTATTATTTTATTGTCACCATAACTTATATGTCTACCATAATATGTGTGATAACGGTTCTCCCGAAATTAATGGACTGGGTAATGTTGCGTTGTTTTGTGGCTATAATAGAATTTGATTACGGATTAGTAACAAGATTGCCTAAGGTCATGACTTGTACTCGTAGGTACTCTAAAACAATAAACTGGTTGTTATTGTGTAATGTATTTATGTTATTTAGAATTTAAGAAAAAAAAAAAAAACAAATCATGACAATCCCGCTGAGTTTCTGTCGCCAGCTCTTCTCAGGTCTGTGGAAATAATTTTCCAAGCTGGTGGTAGCTTTGACAATGAAAAAATGTTTTGTATGAAACTTATTTTCAATAAAGATTTTTGATTTGATTTGATTTGATTTGATTTGTTAAAATACTTTAGATATTTTAGAAAATAAAAATATTTTAGAAAATAATCCCATTTTTTGCAGTTTTTTATATAAATGATCTGCCTATACTATTTAAACAAGTTTGTCTTTAAAATCGTGTATTGTTTTAATTTAACTACCTGTTACCTAAAAATAAAACTACTAAACATTTCAGATTTAAAACTCTTAATTTAAAACAGGTAGCAACTAATATATGTCAAACTAGAAAGCGATAGAAGTGGTTCAATTCAGTTTTTCTTAGTACCACCGTAGATGCAAAATTAAAATGGGCCTTTCATATAGCTGAATTGGCTAATAAACTTAGTTCTTCTACTGTTGAAAAGATAAGATCCCTTACTGACGGGATTACTGCCAATGTCGTATGGTATCCTACTCTGAGGTATATCATCAAATATAAGTTCCATTTTTGTTTTACAAATGATAGCTATTCCTATAATTTACACTTTGGGTCCTAGAGATTCTTTACAAGACAATATAAACACGGTTGCAGGTCAGTATATTTTTAAAAGTCTTAAATAATAAGTCTTTATAAGAATAATGATAATTTTATTAAGCATAGTGATATACTTGCATATATATACGAGGAACAAACTCAAGCTCTCTTTACCAATAGTAGACTAATAATTCTACTCCAAAATGTATAGTTGCAAAGAAAAAAAGATAATAAGAGATCGCTGAGTTTCTGTCGCCAGCTCTTCTCAGGGTTATAGCAAATAACTTTCCGAGCCAGTCAGCTTTAGCATTAAAAAGTGTTTTATATAAAACTTACAGTCAATAAAGCTTTAGTTTTATAAATTTCAATATCCAGTAAGGTTCTTTTTATCGCTGCAATATTAAGTAAAGTAAAATAAAAGTAAATTCAACCGAAGCGAGTATTTGGAAAGCAATATCGCTACAGTTTTTTTGCAACTTACATAGCGAATGCTCGCCTGAAATTGCTTGAAAATTGCCTCCTAGTTTCGGTCCGAGTGATGTTCCTTAGAATGCTTTCTATTTGTTATTAACGAATATTAATAGAAACGAAATTAATGGATGGATATAAAATGTATTTATTTAAGTTTGAATCAATGTTTGCCATTGCGGTGGAACGAACCTGCTTTGCTTTGATAGTTTCTCTAAAAAATTTACGGTTAACATTTATATATCACTGATTTATACTATGATATCACTACTTATTTATATCATAAAGATAACAAATCATTGAAAAATCGAAAGATATCTTTTTAATTATCTTTTTAGATATATCATATAACACTAAGACTATATACAAAGTGACGTAACACTACAGCTTAAATGCTAGACGCCACAGATTAAGCGAGCGCGGGGCAAATAAAAGGAATATTTGTCCAAATGAACCCGCTTTAATCCTTAGAATGGCATCTCAAGTGGTCACGTAATACAGTAAGGGAGAAAAGGGTCGTGAAAATAATTTTCATTAGAATTCCTTGTGGATGCTATTAATTTCATTTTAACAATTAATTTATATTATTTTATTTTATTTATTTTAATATCGTTGCATACAACCAAATTTATCAACAGAATATCCATTTAATTCCATTAACCTAATGTATCCTATCTTCGTCATAAATAAATTTAATCTATACAGGTGTAAACCTCTCATGTTAATTTTTACTTTACTTTTTTTTTATTAACACTATAACTTCACAGTTACATTTTATGGATTTATTTTAATATACATATAATTGAGTAGTTCCTTTAACTATAACATACTGCTGCATTATACATTTAGATTAGGTAAGTGTTACAAAGGATATATCCTATTTGTGATAACAGATCACCATATAAATCTTATATTTTTACAAATATTATAAACGAAATTGAAGAACACGTTCACAAAGCTTAAGCCATTAATCTTTTCGGGAGTAAGACTAATCGATGTTCAAACATCATTCCCGCATGACGGCACACGAGCTGAGGTCATCGTGATTGTTACAACCTACTTATTACAATTTAAGCGACTCACATACAAATTGTACCAACTGTAACAATACCTCATACTCATTGCAAAATTTATGAAAACACATCCTGTTACAATTTATAACCAAAAAAATTTCAAATATGTATTACAAAATGGGCGAATTTTTTTGTTTTGTCATATAATTGTTTTATAATTGTAAACCTATTAATTTTTAGTGGTTTCTTATGATAAAGAAAAAAATCGCAGAAATATATTATAAATTATAATATTTTTTGTTGATAACAATAGAAAGGAAAATCAGAACTAAGATATAAGGATATCTCTACATTGGTCTCTAATTTATGTGCTCTTAAAGATCCAGATCACTGACAACTTACTTTCCTACAAACTACATAACAAATTATATTGTATCTTGGATGGTGTATCCAAAATAAAAAAAAAACATTACACCTACAATAAAGAATATATAATAAATGAAATGTCTCAACTTTCGACTTTTGCAGATCAAGATTTTAAACTATAGCGAGTAAAAAAGTCTAACTTTTGTACTATAACATAGTAGTTTATTCCCGGGATCAAGGAAGATGAAGAATCTAAAATAAAGTAATTGCAATTGTAACAGGACTCCCTTTGATTTCTTTCTAGGACGCTAACATACTTACACTTCTACCACTTAATATTTAAAAAATGAATTACATACCTTATATTAAATGTATTATTACATACATATTTAACTTTCATTCCATAATAAATTGCAATATGGGTAATGTAATAACAATTGTTTATATAATTTTTTAATTCTAATAAAAAATGGTGATATAATTGGAAAATGATGAAAGTGAAAGTGTATTATGATAATATTCATTAGAATTAAGATTTTTCAATTATTTAGAACATTTGTTATTATAAATATCTTATATTAAAGTGGTAAAAGTTATTGATTTGACATATTGGCAAAAGCCATATTTCTGGTATTAAATTATTAGGTTTGTATAGTTAAATATGTTAAAGACATTTGTGTTTGAGTGTGAGTTATGGTTGCTAAAAATACATTTAGGAATGTAGTATTTTTCAGAATAACTAAAATTAAAATATCCACTTATGTATTCTAAGAAGTTTCTTTAATAATTAGCAAATTATTGTCCCTAAATTTATAGTTGCAGACACAAAATAGTAATTTCTGTACTAGTAATACTTCTGACTGTAAGTGAATAGTGAATTAATGAACAGCAAAGTAAGTTATTAATGAATTTTTTGACTGATTTTCTCCAAGAACTACAACGGCCTTCGTTATAGTTCTTTAAAATATTTCATTATGTCTTTCAATGAATCATAAAAAAATATATTAATAATTGGCAACTACAGAGACCAGTCTTTTAAAGTATTTATATATTTATATAAATTAAATAGAGTTGGATATAAATTTTGTTAAATGAAGAATCAAAATTAGTAGACAGGTTTAATTAATATTTTGGTTTCACTGTCACCTCTCGTAATTAATAAAGTTTTAGCACCAAACACTTGGGTATATGTTGCTTAGATTAAAGTTTACAGAAGAGCTTAATAAAGTTTATTTCAAAGACATTTAATAATAATTAATTAATCAGTATGAAAAAAAAAAATTGATGAAAAACGTCAAAAATAAAAAAAGCATACTCAAATTATTAAAAAAAATTGAAAAGATGTAACTTTTTATTAGAGTTTTATATCAATATAAATTAGGGGGAAATTATGATAAAGATGTTTAAACTTTCTTTTTAATAATAATTTAAATAATTAGTAATCTCTTATTTAATCTCCTTCAATAAGAATTAAACAAAGTACCAATCAAATGAATGCCCTTGACATGAACGTAATTGAATTTGGGAACTCAACGGAGATTACATCACGTACATTTAATCTTGAATGAGTGGTGGTTGGAACTCACCGCGGACAGCCTCGTTGTTCCGACCTTCAGATACCTTGGCGAGTATTTGATTCTATTCACAGAACACTTTCATCGCGTATTGATATACTTTGTGTTCACGGAGCTGAGAGTTGTGTTTTAAAACTACGTTTATATATGTATTTAAAAAATGTTTCATAACAGACTTAAAGATTTTTAACGATTGGATTGCGTTGGTGGATAATAAGCTTTCAATAGGTAGTTAATAAAATATATTTTTTCGTGACATACATTTACTTAAAATAAAAAACAATATAGTATATTTCAGACATTTTTAATATTTCAGTATCAATAAAAGAAAGTTGATCCCTAAACCAAATCTGACGATCAATGAAGTGTGCCTCAGTGGCAAAGGGTCTGAAAGGGTCAAAGTACCAAGGAAACTGCTTTTGAATGCTGAAAAAATATATTGGAGAGCAAAACAACGAACGAAACAACATTAACAACTCTAATAATTTTATGTATCGATCACACGAATTTTAAAGTATTATTATATTTTATAGATGATAATATACGTATCTTTTTTTCCATGCTAAATCTTGTACTGTAAAAGAAGAAAAAACCGGCAAAGTACACTTCGGGCCACGTTCCGTAATTACCTCCGATGGAAAGATAGACATATGGACACGCGACTTTTTTGTAGATTTTTTTAAGATATTCAATTCAATAGTACATTATTTCGATATATATTTTATTAGGATTTAGATTGCGTTAGCAATATAGGTGCACAAAAAAAATATTTTAATTTAGCTGACTATTACTTGTAAACTTGTAAAGCCTATCTAGTTGTGATAGTTTATATTTTACATTTTGATTTTTTTTACACCTTCAAAATCAACGATATAGTTGGCACGGTGGGGCGGGACACTTAAAATTAACAGAAAATTGGACTTGAAAGCTTAATGTTAGTCTTTATGTTACGAGTCTTCATGAAAAGTAATTATCACAAACCTTTATCAAAATTCTTTAAAGACCTATCTAACTACACTCCACATCATGATCTCAGGAAAAAAAGAACCCTACTGTGGGTGTTGAAGTAAAATAATTGATATAATAAATTTTATACCACCACTTTGTCGTTGTGTGTTCATGCCGAATTATAGTTTTCTAATACCAAGATTCTCTTTGCTTCGGACTGACGGATATGATCAAACTATAAGGGTTCCTAATGGACTAAGGAACACAAAAAGAACACTTTGGGATTCTTTTGACTTTCTTCAAGAAAAAAAAAATATTTAAAACGTAACATGATTGGTAACTTGGTCATTTTATTGTCGCTGAAACATTTTTGATTAGTTAAGAAGTAAGGTTTCCTCTGAACAATCTGAATACAAGATTCTTGTTAAAACTGATGGGAAATAGACTGTAGTAAACTTAAATAGTTATTATAATATTTTATTGAAGTTGCCACCTGGCTATATTTTTTCTTGGTAATAAAGTTTAAAGCACTTTAAGAATGACGATTGTTGTTTGAAAATTTAAAGACCATTTGCAAACTTTTCATTGATATTCTTTCTGGATTTATTTAAAACAATGTTTTTTTAATACTCAATAATTCGTTTGAAGCTTACTTTATTGGTAAAAAAAATATGAATTATTTATTTAGAAAGACTAAATTAAAGTAAAAGTAAATTACGCGTATGTCACTCCATAAAGCAATTTTAATATCTCACCTTATGTTTTATTATTTAGTTTTATGACGTATTATTTATTTATATGAGGAGGACAAACAAACGTGCCAGTCACTGTTGATAAGTTATCAACGCCACACACAAACTCTTGCAACATCCGGGACCGTTGCTAGCTTTTTAAGTGGGATATAAACAATAGGAACTCAATATTTTTATATTTTTTTTATTCTAAGGTTTCAATTCTAACTATATGGATGGTATAAATAGGCTACCACAATCAACAGCAAAATTCTAGTACTGACCTTACTAGTGATGTATAAAGTTGATGATGCCTTTTTAAATGGTTTAGTAGTGCGAATATTAAACCTGAATGATTTGTTTGCTTTCATTGTTACATAGTCGTAATGCATATAGATAAGTTTAAACTAATAGAGCTTTAAAACTACGAATGATTTTAGATAAGTGATTGTTGTAAATTTGATAATCATGTTTATGTTTAGAGGGAAGAGAATTGTGAAACTTTTTTAGTTGCATTTATTTACCTCTACAGATATGTTTAATGATATTAATATCATTATAAGGAATAGCAAGGGGCTCAAATTGGATCCACACATATAATAAGGCACACATTCAATGATAGAGAATAACATCATAATCAATGATTAACTCGATCAAAAACTTTCGGGAAGTCGTTATATATGAATTCAACTTGTAATCGCATGTCGAAAGATTTATATAAAAAGTTTGAATAAGATAGGAGGTTGGTATAAGTTATAAATCCTTGCTGTTGGGACTGAAGCTGGTTTTAAATGTAATTTTATGTTTTGTATAATCATAGACAATACTTTTTTTTAGGTATTTTAACATACGACGCAGTTAATATACAAATCTGTACTTGTTGCAACTTTACTTTTACCGTGTTGGCTATTTATAATTACTTAACTGAAATTTTTTGAGAGGACAAAGCGGTGTAGTCTTAAACTAATAAGGTCAAATCTTAGGTTATTGTTATTGACAGACAATTTAATATAACGATTTAAGTATACCCTATTATACTACTGTAAAAAAATTGGTATGTGTTTCAATTACACATTATCTTGGACTTGTCTTATTAAAAAACTTAACGGAAACATTTTTGTAGTATTGATTTCTCTTGTTACCCCTTTCTTTCTTTTACCTCTTTCTTTTCTCCTTCCTATTGGCGCTTACGCCGACGCAGTCTATCCTAATTCAACTGAGGACCATCATAATACTATTCCTATTTGGCTTACCTAAATAGGATCACATTCCTTAATCTCTTCAAAAACCCTACTAGCTCCCAATTCGCCTCTACAGGAATACACATATTTTTTCTTTTATTAATGTGTATTATTTTACCTGACAACATATTGATATCTGAAAAAGAGAATTAAGTTTTTTTTAGTTGACAACTAATGTATGTGCAATTAAATCTTTTATCATCCGAATGATTCTTCATATCATTTTTTTTACAGTCTTGAAATAAAATTGTGAAATACGCTCCCTCTTCTTTTATGTAAATATAATATTTTGTAATTTTTTTTAAGTCCCTGAAAGATTACTATTATCTAGCAATAGAAAACTGAAACGGCTTACATATAATGTTATCATTATTTTTATAAGTTCAATTTATGTTATGTAATATATTATTACTATTTTTATTTATTTCTGGATAAAATTGATTTTTTAATTAAAAGTAATATTTTGATGCTGTATAATATATATATATACATATATATGTCGTTTCCAGTTGTTTCACGACTACCGGAAGTTGCATTGAAGTGTTGCTGACTTCACTTTGATGCGACTGGGCGGAGCTGTGACGTCACCCAAGGAGGCGAAGAGGTTTGCGACCACACTTGATTCCCAGCTCTCGAGTAGACACCACAGAATCATTTCTACGCTATTGTGTTGTTTCTTTATTTTAAAATTATCATTTAAAATCTATTAAAGTAAATTTTGTGTTCTACCCTGTTAATTTTTTATTTTGCATTTTCTTCAACAAGATTCGACATATATATATATATATATATATATATATATATATATATATATATATATATATATATATATATAATATTACTTTATAAAATAACATTACCAGTCATAATGTTTTCTTAAAAATAAGAATACTAGCAATGTTAACGTATTATTAATGTATTCCGACAAAATGTCTCCGAATTTCATAACAAGATCAATATTTTATGAGCTAGATATATCCAGTGTTAAGAATACAATTTGTAGAGAACCGTTTATGAATAATAAAATGCACACATACAAGCACACGCACACGCACATTTGCACAAGCACGTGCTCACAATCACATTCGCATACACATATTTTGCACACCTCTCTCGTATTTCAACATTTTTATTTTTCGGTAAACGTTATTATGTTTTATTAACAGATTTTTTACATGTAATTCATAATAGTATAATCCTGTTTGGTCTTAGTCATAAGCAAATATTGTATAGAATAGAAAAAAATACATCGTTAGATGACCAAATAAACAAACACATCATAAACTTTTTGCCCTTATCCGAATTTTGGGATCGGCGCAGTATGTTTTATCCTTCCATATTCTCCTGTTACTCGTCACCTCTATACACATTCTCTTCTTTTCCATATTGTCTTTCAATCAATTCATCCATCTTTACTTCGGATACCCACTACCTGTCCATCTCTCCATTTCCATATCTAGCACTCTTTTGATTACGATACTAGACAGCTACATCTATTTTGTTCTCTCACTGGTACTACTACTAGTACTGGTACTGGTACTCAAGCATCCCCTAATTTACTAAATACTTATCCTATCCTTTCTTTTCACCCCACACATTCAACTTAACATTCGTATCTCCGTTACATGCAAACGCTTTTCATCCATCACCTTCATCGCCCAGCACTCAGATCCATACATAACGACAGGTCCCGTGTTGATTTTGCGCTTTACGTCCCAGTCAATATTGCTGTCGCTTTGTATAAGAGATCCAAACTAGCGAAAGTCCAACAAAATTGGAACAAAACCAGAGACACCTCCGAAATCACAGAACAAGTGCTCTGTTTTGGTTCAGCTTATTTTTAGGCCAACACTCTCCAGCTTTTGTTGCCATTTTTCCAATCTGCTGTGCAGCTCAAGTATATCATCGTCGACAAGAACAATGTCATCAGCGAATATCATGCAGCAGATTGCTTCTTAGATCCACTTTACATTACACTAACCAACCCTACATACTTCCCATGTATATCCTTCTCTTTCATCATCATTTTCAGAGCAATGATGCTATCACTTACCCTCTTCACCCCAGTCACACACTATTTTAACTTCTCATCAAGCATAATTCCGACACCATTCCTGTTTCCAACATTCCTGAAATAATAAAACTTGTATGCACCACCAATCTCTCTCACTTTTGTTCTATCCTCTTCCATTTCGTCTCCTACAAACATTCCAACTTCCAAAACTGCCTAACATCCCTTTGTTTCCGAGCTAGCTACTTGTCTGGCACCGGTACTACCATACTGCTAAAAGACTTTGTTTTACAGTCGACCGCCTGCCTGACGACAACGCTCTTTGGGAATGTATAAGTAAACAAATAAATAAATAGATCAATAATTAACTGTTACCTTAAATAAAAATACGAGTTTTGAAGATAATGACAGAAACGTTGTAATACTGGAATACTACCGCCAGAGTTTCCAGCTCATAACTGTTGTAACTCGACTTCGCGCCCTGAGTAGGCTTACTAAAATAATCCTACCATCTTTTTTCTTAACCGCATGTTCCTATAGCGTTGGCATACAATTCTGTAGACAACATGATGTTTCAAAAAAGGTTAATTTTCTTTTTCAATAGTAAACTTCGTATCAAAATTTAAAGTGGAAACTGTTCCACTCACTGGAGTTTGCCAAATACTATACTATCATTGATTGTACTTAATTTTTTGTTTTTGCAGAATTACTATTTAATTTAATCTTGACATAACCTATAAGATTAAAATTTAAAAAACGAATCTACTGTTAGTATGTACGTTTTTACGACAAAATAACTTCATTTTACAATAATTTTGTAGGAAGTTAGTTACTAGAGTCTAGAAAAAAAAAAACAATTCAGCAATTAAGATGGTAGTAGTAAGTCTGATGGAAGATAGATTCCTGCCGTTAATAGAATATTCATAAAACGTCAATGCATCAGTTTCACTAAAGCTCTAAGCTTCAAGGATTATTTAAAATATGATAATGAAGCTATCAAGTACCCTCCTCCTCTTCTCCTCTCCTTATTTAGGAGATTATATTGGCTTTAGAGGAATCGACTTTAGCTGTCTAGTAATAAAATGTTTTAAAAATATATCAAAATAAGTCAAATCTAATTTACCACGCATATATAAAGTGCAGTTGTTTAGATAAACAAAAAATTACACCCTTATCTCTTTAAATATTTTGTTTTTTTTATTATAGTTACATTTTTAGTTTTTTTTTATTATAGTTTTATTATAGCATACCAAGTTAAATGAGACGTAGATATTTAAGTCGACTGTTACAGTACACTAATAATGAGTATATCCTGGGTATAAACTTTTACGTTACTTTTTACCTCACTACGGGGTATATTTGGTATATAAATATATAACTATATATATATATATATATATATATATATATGTGTTTTCAATTCAACACGTTTATTCATTATAAAATTGATAATGATTTTTTATATGATGTAAAGTTGAACAATGATGTCATATTTTAATATTTATTTTGTTTTGTAAATGTATTGTTTGTTTGTTTAAGAATTTTAATGTGGAATTAAAGAATTTGCATTTCGCTAAGTAGTTTTGTGCCCATTCCACATTATTCAGGACGTCTCTTTAAAAAAATGTGATAATATTTCTTTTAATATATTTACACAAGGCATTGTCAATAATAATCATAAAAATGTATGAAAAAATTTCCAATATTCACATCAATCCTTTAATTTGTCTTCGACAATTTTAAACTTACTATCGTATTGCTACTACGCTGCCATCCAAAGTGCTTACGCCATTGATTATAAGTTGGCAAGTGTTCAATTTTTCCAACTGAAATAGTAGCTTTGACAAAATATCCCCGTTTTGATTGTGTAGTTTTAATATTTATTATTTAATTTATAGAAGTATTGATATCTTATTTTATGACTTTAGTAGCTCATACCAACTAATAATGGCTGTAACTGCATTGGTTTTCTTAAATTGTTACCTTAATTTTTGGGTTATTTGCTTATGACTGAAAATAATAGCACCTTAACTAGTTTAATATCCTAACTATAATATGTAATTATATAACTGATAACATAAGTTAGAGACTTAAATTATTATAGTATTTCATTTAAACACTGAATTTAAGTTATTAGTTAATTAGAATGCTTCTAAGAGAGAGGATTTACAAGGGACGATAAAAGTATCGCGACAGTTGTGAGTGTATTAAATAGAGTCATTGCATGTTGTGTCTTGAACCCCAGCACCCCAGCACTCCACACTATTCGTATATATTATTTTCGATGCTTGACTTTATATAAGTTGTAGTTTAGAAAAAGAATCCTGAAACAGTAATTGCAAAGCATGCTTTAAACATATGTTTATTTATCTCTTTTCTACTTTAAATCAATACCAGTGATCACTTGTGTACTTCAAATGGGAGCTGCAGGAAGACCTATTTTGATACCATACTTTTTAACATAAGTGCTTCTGTAAAGACACTCTCAAACTTAAAATGAGGCTATGAGAGTTCCAATGGCACCGTTTTTTAGGAAGAAACTCACAACAAACATAGCCGGATATTTCTTTATTGTGATCACTGTTTCATAAGCTTCAATATTTCTTTAATCAGAAATTGACGAACTAGAACCTTCGCAATCAACTCGATAAGCAAGCCTAATGTTTAGTTAAAATTTAAAAATCCGTGGCTTGCAAGACGACCAGTTATCACACGCAACACACGTTCACGGATATAAAGCAAGGGTCACCCAACACCCCAATATTTGAGGGATGTGGACAATCCGGCAGACATCTCTATCACAAGTAATCTCATGGCCTAATATTGTAGATTAATCCTACAGCTCGATTCTGCAATGCAAAAATAGTGTCCATATCTTATGCATTTTTTTTATTCTGGCACCTCCGGCGTTAATGCCGCAGACTTTTATAGAACATCTAGACTTTCATATCAGTTCTCGCTTGTATGCTTCTCGTACTTCCATTCTACATACTATTTCTTTCTTTCATTCATCACACATTCTTACTAATAATGGCTGGGATTGCCGTCTATCTTTTGGCTATCTTTTTATTTTTATAATTTATTTAATACTATTAACACGGGTGAATAAATGGGAACACTTTTGGTTATACTTCATGCTTTCTGGGGTTGGCTTACACTATTACTAATCATTTAAAATACTTTCTTACACTAATTATTACTAACAATTCTTAAGTTAAACAGTTCATTTTAAAACGACTTACTAACTCTACATTTTACTTAAATTAACTTAAACTTCTATTTCTGTATTTTAATTTAAACAGCTTAACCTTATACTACTAACACATTTTTTTTAAGAGGTTTATTACTAACACGATTGCTTGTTATATGTACTACATAAATATACTTAATATTTATTAGTCATATTATTACTTTGCTATTTATTCCTATTATTAACACTTATAACTACTTTTTTTTACAAAATTCTAATAAATTTTCTCCATATTTGCTTAGCATAATTATATTTATATTCCTTATGTCTATTTTATGGTATTATTATGGAGGTATGTAGGGACCGTAGCGTTTGGCGCTCCGTCGTCTCTGGCTACCTCGCAAGGGATATTGCGTGAAGGTAAGTAAGTAAGTATGTCTATTTTCAAGTCCAGTTATTGCTCAGTGTTATTTCTGTCAGTAACGTGCACGAGGTACTCCAGGAGGACGTGCAGCAGAGTCTCGTCGTGGTCGGGTTTGCAAACAGACGTCGGGTTCTCCATGCATCTGTAGCGATACAGATACTCAGAGAACCCACCGTGGCCAATCAGAATCTATGTCAAGGTAACGTCTATGGCGTATAAAATGATATTGTTAAAATAACTGTGTAAATAAAATTGTTGTCCATGTAATATTTACGGGAATATTTGATAAGCTGATGATTTTTTTGTTTTTGGTATTTAGTTCTATATTGGAAATAACAAAATGAGTTGTTGAGAGGGTTGAGGGGCAATTTGTTTAAATTGCATTCGGAGCTGTTCGAACAGCAGACATCAACATAGTTGAAAGATGTAAGAGTACTAAATAAATTGAAACTAGTTACAATGATGTATGTTATATTCCTATATAGTGTGTGATCATTTAATAAATATTTCTAATATTATTACAAAATTATTAAATTAGGATTTATTATACTCACAAGAATCGTGGAAGCGCTATTTTTGCAGGTACAGGCATTTGTCAACACCTGCAAAATGGGTGCAGGTGCAACTGCAGGTGCAAAACAATACACCTGCATTGTATCTTATTAAAAGCCCAGAATGTAATATCTAAAACCTTTATTTATTACACTTGTTTTTTCTGTATTATTTTGATTAATATATTCTTTTTTTATATTCACTCTTGTCTTCAACTTTGAGCATAGTTTGTAAGTTTGGAAGTTAAATATAATAAAATTTTAAGTAAATAAATTTGCATTTTATTAGATCTTCCGGTTGTGATCGACGTAATTAGTAACATATACACTAAATTTATTCATTTATTTATTTAAATCCTTATTGCACAATATACAATAAAATGTACAAAATTTTGAATTAGCTTCTTACTATTTCTAGACCTTCCTTCAATGATATAAGAAATTACGTTAGGGATATATCTAATTCAATTAAAATAAGTTCATAAACGTACTAATTAGAAGCAATCGAATGTTAAAAATGTTTATTATTCGATTTATGAATTAACAACTCTATTAGATGATATTGTTATATTTTTAAGCAAATAATGAGGTAAGGCAATGTTAAATGTAATATAATTAATTAAACCACAAGATTTTGTATTCCTCTAACCGCAGTATCGCTATTATTACCGCAGCGTGGAGAATGCAACTGCCGGGTACACTAACCGCACTCACAAACATTAATAAAATATTTCGTTAACCATTATAAGATATACTTTATTTATTAAAAATATCAACAAGCAAAAAGTTATTATATAATACGTCAATAATTAAAATTATTGCAATTATATTATTATTATTATTTTATTTATTAGTAAAGTTTTCTTTTTAGATATATTATATATATATATATATATATATATATATATATATATATATATATAATGACAAATTCATCAACACGGTTAGGATTCAAACCTACAACCTCTTGAGCCCGTCGTAAAATTACTACTGCTACATTGTATGTGTAGTGATATGATACTTACGATAGAAATAAACAAATTTTTTATTGTTATTTTTTTATATTTATCAAGAATCAATATTATATATGAATATTTTTATCTGCTGTTTCTAAGATGATTTTTATTCTCCTATCATTTAATATATTTTAAATTTGAAGACAATAAAATTTGAAATAAAAAACCAAATTTATTTTATAATATTGACATTTTTCAATGAGCTTAGATTTGTTTATGGACTAGTGGCAGTAATATTCTTACCAATTTGGCCATAAGATGAAGGGATGATAAAAATTTGTGAAAAGTCTTCCTCCTATTTATATACACTTTGCTAACTTCATTGAGAAGAAATCTAATTTTCAAATATAATCCTTTTAGCAATAATCTTATTATCTTTTATTTACCTACATTAATTCCTGTAAGTCTAGTTGTCGAAAAGTAGTAAAACTCAACGTCAGCGCTTAAATTAAAATTAACTCCTCAAAAAGACGAAAAAGTACGAACGAACATTGCTCTCGACCAGCTTTGAGCATATTATTTGAATGGTTTTATTTAGTACCGTGACTCGTATAGTTGATAAAACTAAATTCGGAGAGTTTATAAACTGGACCTAAAAACACTTTATGCACTTTTTGTTGTATAAATGTATCTTGTGACCTGTGTATTGGTGATCGCTGACAGCAACGCAAAAAATAAGAAAACGCTAAATATGTCCCCACCCATACTGTTACCAACCGTGCGATGTTAATTTCCTTCTTTCTCCATTCATTAAAGCCATAAATACTGAATGCTTCCCCAAAATGTGTTAGCTTTTTTATGTTTTATCAGAAACAGGTTTTAGTTACTCTAATGGTACATTACAGAAATAAAAAAAATGTTGTTTAAAAATGTTTATAATCAAGAACCTTAAAAAACATCTCGTTACTGCGACTAATACAACACACTATTTTTATTTTTATTTTACTCCTTATTATACAGCACAATACAAATAAAATAAAAAAAAAACGTTACAGTGACATGTATGGAAAAAAATTGTACCGTGCAAAAGGCGGTGCTATCGCCTAATGGCGATCTCTTCCAGACAACCTTAGGTTTAGGAAAACTTCAAACACTTACGTAATGGATGGTGGTGTTATTATAATAAACATAATTACTAATAATTACACATAGATACATATCAATAATACAAAAATATCAATATATATATAATACATAACAAACATACACTAATAAATACAATATAATAAATATGTTATATGTTTAATAAGCAAGGGTAACTAATAACACTATAAGTAACAACTCATTTGGAAATATTTAGTACAGATTTAAGCGGCAAACTTCTACAACTATAATTTATTTACGAATAGAAATCACTAATACCTATAGTGTGCTCTTTAAAAGTGTGAAATTAATTTCTGAACTTAGTAACTTTATACAAAGCTGACTCTAACCTAAACTTCGTAAAATATTTGCTAAACTAAAATGTGTCTTCACAAACAAATTTATAGTCCACTATACAATACGCGTTACAGAAGAAGTTGATCAAACTTTTACGGTAGTAAAAGTTAAGGGTACTTAAAAATGTATTTGGGTAAAATTACTAAATTAAGAAATTTTAAAATACTTTTTATAGGCCTGGCGGAGAGAAGATTCTGTTTAAAACATTTTAGAGGAAACGACTTACTAAATAAAGAATATTGAAGATAAAATTTTAAACATTTATTTATAATATTAAAAAAATCGGATTTATAATAATTATTGATTGCAAATATGGCCAAAATTAGAATATCTTGTAGATAATCCTTATATAGTCCTATATAGCGAGTGAGATGCGTATACATTTTCATTTAAATTTTTAATAATATTTTATTACTCTTTTTAACTTTTATACTCAGAATATGTTACAGACATCAAAACTGATTAAGTGAATATAAGTCAAGAATGAAATTTAAGTCAATAAATGGCAGCCTTCGATTTTTGTCCTAATATCCTGGTGACTGCTGATATTAACCACAGCGGATATTGAGTTTGTAGCTAAATTTCAGGAAGTAATGCGGAGTAAGCAATGCCAAAAGTGGTTTAATCTCAACCATTGCCCCAATTGACTATTTCTTTTATTTTTCACTGTCTAAAAATTTTAAATGATTTATATTTCTTTTTTTGGTTCAGTTCACATAAAATTTAATAAAATATATTTATTATAAGAAAGGAGGAGTCAAAAAAAGTGCAAGTCTTTGGGTGGAACCAAGATCGGCACCTTGTGGGATAAGCATTCCTCTGTTGCTTCTGTAGTCAACCAGTCGAATATGTCCGATATGCGAAGAAAGCCCTAAAAAGTTACAGGCTTTTGGAGTCTGGTCTCAAAGGAAATCATTTACATCAGACAATGTTAAAAGAACAGATATTAAAGGATTTATGATAATATTTATCTATATATATAAAAAATGTAACAACAAACATACTTGCTCTAAAATAAATGTAAGCTCCTGTTACATTTGCTTTGTATTTATAAGTTTCGTGCTCAGGAAGATAAATGTATACAGGCCTTATTTGTATTTACAGGCTTTAGTCACATTGATCATTATTTATAACGTTTTTGTGGCTGTTGCTTAGGACTAGGACAACAAACATACTTGCTTTAAAATAAATATAAGCTCCTGTTATATTTGCAGTGTATTTATAAGGTTCGTGTCCAGGAAGATAAACGTGTACAGGCCTAATTTGTATTTACAGGCCTTAGTCACATTGATCATTATTTATAACGTTTTTGTGGACGTTGCGTATTATTCTAATATAATTTTATATAATATAATTATAATCAGATTATAATGAAATAAATTTTGTATTTGCTCATTGCAACACCAAGACCCACATATAACGATGGGTTACATAAATATGTATATAGTATATTAGTTTTAGATAGAGTATTTATTCATAATATTCTAAGACAAATCCTAAGTTTTTCATTGATTCGGAAATATAATTAATATTTTTGTAGGTCTAAAAAAAATTCTCAAAAAATATTGTCACTGAAAGGCATTACAAGGAATAATTAAAATCAAATTATTATTAAATTTAATTTAATGCAATGTTTGACAGTATTTTGCGCTTTAGGTTTGAAACTTTCTGTAAATTTGATACCAAACTTGATGTATTTTAAAATATTACATGTTAAATACTGGCCGATTTGTGATAGCTTCTGTATTTATACATTACTATTACTTAGCCGCAAACTTAATATCCGCTACGGCGAGGCGGCGGTCGGTATTGTTATGAGACCACTTTGTATGCTTCATTTTATTAAAGCAGCCTGAGAAGTAAACAATGGATTCTCTAATGTGGATATGGTTTTAGTTGCTTAGTTTATTCTCAACAACATCATTCATCCCATTCGACCGAACGATTACTGATCATTTGTTAATGTTGAAAATAACATTTTGATTTCTTTAAAGAAATTTTAGTTTTTAATAACTATTTAATAAATTGAAATATTCTGCTTTCCATATAAATATTCTGGAAAACTGAATATACAGTGAAAAATTGTATTCCTGAGTTCATTACCTGATGGTTTTTTATATTGCGATTGTCCTTTTTTTGGTGATAAGATATAAAAGAATTTAAATAAATGAAGTTGTAAAACTTCCCCTACACTGAAAAATAATAAAATGTTTTATTTATTTTTAAAAGAGACACTGGAATTGAGAAATAGATAGGGTTAAAATAAACAAACAAAGACCGTTAGTCTAAATAGCAAAAACAATCTAGGTTACGTAAATTATTTTCAAACTATAGAGCGTTTTATTGTCGATGATAGCACGATCATAAATCCTAAATGTTATAATACTATCATAATCATAATCATAATAATATTATAAAGAGAAAACATGTGTTTTTGTATGTATGTTTATAATATTTTCACACAAAAACTACTAGATAGATTAAAAAAATTCTTTAACCATTAGAAAAATGCATCTTCACTGAGTGACATAGGCTATATTACATTAAAAAAAATAAGAATCCCTAATAAAAATGCAATAATGTTACCCAAAGTGTGCAAAAATGGCTATAAAAATCTGTCATTTCGTGCGTTGTGGAAAGTATCGACGATAGAACAAAAAAATGTTCTACAGTATTATAGAACGTATTAATCTCTACAAGAAAAGCCGCGATACCATATATATTTTTATAGCCTCGTTATTAATAACACTTACATGTTTTGTTATTCAATCAGTTTTATGTGACCGGCAATCTTAACTGGTCGTTTTAGATTATCTAGTTTAAATATAAAATTATAGTATTCATCGATAGGGGAAGGATTGGAACCTGCGACCTCAAGAAACCGTTCTGACTTTCTTCTAATTAAGCTATTTTATCGCCAACCATCTTCATCATAAAATACTTATTTAAAAATATTTTCACATATATTTTCAGTAATATAAATATCTATCTTAAATAATATTCTAATATTGTTACAAAACAGACCAATACATAATGGTATTTTATTTCGATGAAATTGGATCTAAAATCTAAAATAAAATAAAATATATTCCCAACATTGCAAGCCTCAAGATCGCTTATTACAAGTTAAATGGTATAGATAAGGCAAAATAATGCTGACATCAGCTTAGCATAAGATATTCATAAATTTGACACTTACATGTTTTGTTATTCAATCAGTTTTATGTGACCGGCAATCTTAACTGGTCGTTTTAGATTATCTAGTTTAAATATAAAGTTATAGTATTCATCGATAGGGGAAGGATTGGAACCTGCCACCTCAAGAAACCGTTCTGACTTTCTTCTAATTAAGCTATTTTATCGCCAACCATCTTCATCATAAAATACTTATTTAAAAATATTTTCACATATATTTTCAGTAATATAAATATCTATCTTAAATAATATTCTCATATTGTTACAAAACAGACCAATACATAATGGTCTTTTATTGCGATGAAATTGGATCTAAAATCTAAAATAAAATAAAATATATTCCCAACATTGCAAGCCTCAAGATCGCTTATTACAAGTTAAATGGTATAGATAAGGCAAAATAATGCTGAGATCAGCTTAGCATAAGATATTCATAGATTTGAAAAACATAAGATACTCGAAAATTATTATAAGCAATATATTTTTCTCACCGGTATTTTAGCCTGTTTGTAAAGATTAATGTTAAGTTTTTACTATGCAAAACTTATATATTTTTCCTATACCGTTTGGAATCATCAATTTCATAATGACAATATGCAGATTTGAATTGTGTGGCGGTTGAGGATTAAGTTATTCCTATTTAGCACTACCGTATCATTAGAACTTTAAATCTTATTATTATTTTTATCTACTTAGACAACTAAATTTTATTCCTGTCTACGGTTAAGACTATCTAGCTGGGTAATATGGTATTTCTTTTTACAAATATTTATAATTTACATTTAATAACAATATCTTTCTAATTTATTAAGTAGATGTACATATTTCAATAATATTTAAACTATATACAAGTATTGATATTAGAATTAGAACAATTATGTGATAAATAAAGTATTAGAAATGTAAGAAAATGGTATTTCAAAATTTTACAAGTATATAAAGTTTAATAAACAACACTTTCATATTTTTTTCAGGAAACAACAAAGTATCAAAATTCTTCTATTCTTACAAACAAATCTCACCGAATGACACTATAATTTCTTAGTTTTCTATTCAACTCTTTCTTAAGTAATTATACTTTTGATTCGGTATGAACCCTGGCATTTGGGTAATTTTTTTTATTTGTCATTTGCAAGTTGGGAAGGTTGCTTCACCATGGATACTTCAATTTGTCATCAAGGAGCAAAAGTTCCATCGTCTTGATTGCTGCAAATTTATAATTGAAAAGTAATAAGGAGATCCACAAAACGTATCCTGTATCCTTAAAATTTACGAAATATCTACAACTACGATCATCTCACGCAGCATCAATCCACAAAAAAGATGTTTGAGAGAGGATGAGTTGCCCACATAACTTGTGCGTGGAATTCAATCGCGAGCACCCAAGGTATGGCATCCGCGGAACTCTTTTCCACTAAAATAATGCGCCCGCTCACGCAGTTTCTCAAACCATCAATTACTTGACATCTTCGGGTTTGTTACAAATACGCAACCTCCGTACACCTCAAATTTAGTTCCATGCGATTTTTTTTCCACAGTTAGAATAATTTCGGTGGTTATGTTTTGATCTCTCACAAGAGATGTTTTGTAAATGAATATTATACATATTAAAAAATGTAAAAAAAAAGTATTATAAAAATGTACTTGAAAGCTATCAGCTACTGGCCAAGAGAAAAAAAATTGTAGAGAACATAAATTTAGAAATATTACGTTATTTCCTTTAGAAGATTTAAATGGGTTTTATATTTTTTGGCATTCTTATAAAAAAATTTACTTAATCAATACAAGTTACATTTAAATTACAAACTTTAAAATTTTATATATACTTATTACCGGCAATTTCTATTTAGTTACTTTTACCAAATTTTAACGTTGATCATGATATTACTTCTATATTAAGTTTCTGGTCAGCGAGCCGGCTCCCACTATCGACATTATTTATAAGGGAGAACTCCTACCCAATAACTATTAGACCCGATATCTTTTACGATTTTATCCCCTTCAGGGCAGTAGAGCAAAAACAATAACATATTGGATGGATATACATAACATATTAAAAAAGGTACTTTAACGTATGTTGTCTCTCAATAAACCACAATTAATGATAAGTCGATTTTAAAATAACATTTACAAAAAATACAATATTAAAAAAGGGTAAAAAAACAATTGGAATATTACACTTCGTTAGTGTTATGTTTTTCTTTAAAGGAATCAAACAACATACGAGTAAATAAAAGAAAGAAGTAACAATAATTAAAATAATTACTTCACTAATAATATTATAAATTGAACAAAATTTAATCAAAATCCGTTCAGTGGCTTAAAGCATAACAGATAGAGTTACTTTTACATTTATATATTAATAGTATAGTTTTCTACTGCATTTATCAAGTCACTCAATTCTTTATGATGTAAGAAAAGTAATATTTATATAGTTACAATCAAGGGTTATTAGTAACTAACAAGGTACCAATTATGACAAAGTGGTTGGATAGCTGTTCCCATAGATTGGTAAACTAAATTGAACGACTTGGTTTATATTGGATATCATAATTTTTATACTAGTATCTTACGTTTGAGCTTCCTCAAAGCCCATTGCTCCTCTGCGTGTTTTGCTCAAGTAATTAAACAAGTGCTGCATATCCAGTTCACACACCAGTTTCGCCTCGATCAGGGCTCCTGACTACGACCCTTGATGGGTTCAAAAATAGTCGGCCAAATTCCTATACATTACGTGAATACAGGCGATTAAAGATAGACGTATAATAATAATTATAGATGACGTAACTTAAAGTACAAAAAAGTATATATTTCCTTTAAAATATTTAAAAAAATTGAGAAACCAACCTAAGCTGGCAAAATGTGAATTGAGAATGAATGAAAATAATTAACTAAAATATTAATGAACGAAATTTTAAACCTGATATTTTTATTTAAAGCTTGTTAACTTTATAATACTTAAAGTATAAACTTTATAATATTCGCTGAACTATACTGTCAAAGTTTCTCTAATACTTGTATGTTGTACTTATGGGCATCAATTAATATACCTTTCATAATATACAGTCGAATATTGAGAAGGATTACCTTGTGGTCTATTACAAAAAAAATGTACTTAATGTGTACCTAATGTGCGTTTTCATGTAATATAAAGTAGAACGACAACTATTATGTATGTGATAAGCTGCTTTTAGGACTGAAGAAGGAAGCTGCTATATAAGATATATTAAATTCGTTGTTCAAATATTGTTGTTATATGATTTATATCTCCTTATTTTACTCTTTGCACGATTTCCCACGTATTCCTGACTGACTGACCTCAGTTTCTGGCGTTCTTTATCGCTACTTATATCATGGTGTCGCATTGACATTCGATATGATGGTGCATTGTCTTATATTACGGAAGTATTTGTCAAATAATATTTGTATATGCTGTACAAAATGTATGATAAAATTATTCGAAAGGTTGCGTCAATTTTATCAAGAGTTGACAAAAGGGCTTTCTTTAAAACATTTGCCACATCTAAACCTGTTTTGATATATTATATTCTCTAAGTTAAGGTACAAATAAATAATAGTAAACAATATCAAAAAATAATGTTAACTTGTTTAGTTTAGGTTAAAAATAAATTATTGCAGTTCCTCAGTACAGTGTAACAGTTAAAAGTTTTGAGCATATATTGTGCAAAAAGCTGTTCGATTATGGCTTTGCGTTCTGTTAAATACGAAAGTAATGGGAAGTTTTGTGTGTTATCGATTCACTTTAGTTATATTATTGCCGGTTTTTAGTTTATTTATTTTATGTGAAAATCATAACAATATATCTTAAAGGATTTTAATTTAATCTTTAGCCTATATTTTAAAATCGGCAGCGAAATTATTATCATATCTCAGATCGTGTAATTTTCTACGCCATGAAGTTCAATTCATATTATTTCCCCAATTTTCCGCTAGAAAACCGATATGATAAATCAATACGCAAGTGAAACTATTATTATATATCAGATTTTACATTTAATATCAAAATTGTGATATTTTGCAGCGAAGAGGCAAAGATATTTATAAATATTGTTCTTATTAATATAATTATTCTACATTTACAATTTTTTACATTAAAAAACAACTCGAACTTAAGTTCAAAAAAATAAGTAATTATAAACTGATTATTGTTAAATTATAGTCTCTTTATTATAAATATTTCAAACAATTTACTTCTAAAAGAAGTCGCGAGAACTTAGTAACCTAATATTTAGTGAAATGGATTAAATTCTCAATTAAAATACTTTTTTAACTCTTTAAAATGATAAAAATAAAACACTTGTACGTCTCATAATCAGAAGGAAATTGTGATCTTTTTGCAGTGTATTTCATTTTAGTTTAGACGGAATATTACATAATCAATAGTTGGGCTTTATCTTGATATACTGATACTATCGCTTCGACGACTTGAGCGTAAAATGGATATGTAAATTGGTTTAAAAAAACATTTTTGCGTATTAAAACATTTCTATATCGCTAAGAATTATTAGTCAGATAATCGAACACATTTCTAATCAGCAATTATAATAAAAAATACAATTGTAACAATAGTGATAGCTTTTGATACTTATAAAGAGCGACCTGTCTAATATTTTGACAAACATTTCGATTTAATAGCTTGCAATATCGACATTGGATTCATATTGTACTTTAGAGAATATATTTGAGAGTCAAGATTTCCTAATTCGATTTGTTTTGATCTACATGTTGGATCTATAATTCTATTAGCATTAAGTGTCTGAATTAACGTATACTATTTTATTTCTAATTAATAAATTATAAAGATGCATTTAAAATATAAAAATTAAACAGAATCTCTTCAGAATCACAACTATTTTCAATAGATATTATTAAAATACAGGTAATTAAAAGTAATAAAATAACTTAAGAATTGAAAGCAATTTATATCAAATAATGTAATTTTATTAAACATGTATACTAATATAAATTCAATAAATGTTGTACAAGAATAATTTATTAATTAAATTAAACTAAGTATCCTTTTAGATCGTGCATCGTGGATGACGTCATTACGAGACGGCATTAATCAATCACATTATGATATCATACAGCGGTTAATTATATCTTGAGTACCTACTACGTTAATTACATAAATATTTACATGAAAATAATTATATATCCGTTTATAAAACTTTCTTCGAAGTTGTTTATTAATATGATTTATTTATTTATATATTATAGAACACAAAGATTAGTCATATATTTAAGAAGATAAATTTGGAAAAAGAAATGAAAGATAAATTAAATTAAAAAAAAATTTACTTACAAAATTAAACTAGATTCATCTTTACTTATGTTACAAAGAGATAGCATTTCTTTGTTCTAATTTGTTTTGTATTAAATAGCTCATTGTTTACGGAATCTATTTTAACGTCATCTATAAATCTCATAAACTATAGACTATGTTACTAAGTCTTCTTTTTATCCCAAAATTCTCACGGGATCGGCGGGAAAACGTAAACATTTCTCGGGTCTATCAGACCAGTCTCTTGAGTCGTTACGTGACAGGATACTGGAGGACTCGGCTTTAGAGGTATAAAGTTTAGGTAGTAAAGTTTCGTCAATTCTTGTTAAGATCTTTTGTGAGAAGTTTATGACTTATCCAGATACCAATACACAACACATTTTACCCCAAAATCAGTTAAATGATATGTCATCATCTAAAAATTGGTTATTTTTGAATCTTTGTTGTTCAAACATATTTTTAGATTTTTAATTTAATATAAAAAATAAAATATAATTAAAAAATAAAGAAGACAGAAGAAGAAGAAGAAAATATCAAACTTTTTATTTAATCAACAATTTTATCTTTCTATACTTTAAGATTATTGGACCGTCATTGAAATAACGAGCAATGTTAGATTTATTATTGAGATTTGGCTTCCTTAATATTTTAATTATATGCGAATAAATTTATATTAAAATCTTTTTAAAGATTTCTCTATTTCATCTATGTTTTAAATTATAATTTTATTTTATTTTTTATTTTATTTTTAATTAATATATAAATAGGTCACAAAAAGAAATATAATAAGACATGTAGAACATTTGGGTGTATATATATATATTAATCTAATTCAATTACAAATAATTTCTTACGAGTATAAAAAAAATTATGTATTAAATTTACATCATATCATTTTAGTCGTAATTAACAAGTTCATAGCGTGACCTTTTCTAATTCACAAAGTAATTATTTATATTCTTGAGCAAAAGTGTCTCAGTTCTATCTTATTTTAGATTGCAAACAAATGCATGCAGTGTGAGCCTGAGTAATACCATTTATTTGAACAGTGTTCACACGAAACGACCTACTTTCGGCGGCGCATTTGGATTATATTTGACCCATTTCACCGCATATTACATTACGACTGACATTACTATGGTTATTTAATAATATTATTAGACTTAACCAGCTGAGAGAAATACACATGCGTTTCTTAATACACAGAGTTTACCCAAACGTATTAATTATTTTAGATAAAACAAAAATTTGTTATAATAATAAAATATAGTATTAATCTATATTACTATATTTTATATTAAAACATTTATTTACCAATGTTCATCGAAGCTATTAATAAATGAATATTAAAAACTCATAATTAATGATAAATAAGGTAAAACAAATTATCTTAAGACAATAAGGAAATGGTTTTAAAACATTATTTAAGAACTTAAAATTATAATGTAAGTCAAATAAGTGTTTCCTATCTAAAAAAATGGGTTAGGCAAAAAAGTTTGACTTGAGTTCACGGGAAAGCTACACTCGTATGCCAGTGAGTAAAGATTCCTGTTTTCCGTAAACAATAAGAAGATTTTAGACTTTAGATTAAATTTTATACTTGCTTTATTGTAAACCTTATTAAGATGATAAATAAAGTAAATATAAAATAAAATTAAATTAAAAGTATTACTATCGACTTTCATGTTGATATTTCGGGACCCAGCCCCAATCTTCAAAATCTTGCTACTCGGAGCACGTAGTATGATCCGTGGGTTTCGAATTAGACATATTAGCGTAATAATTGCCTATTTTGGAAGAGACAAGTATTTAAATATTTTTTTATCTTAAAATACCGCGAAAACAACATTTACTTAATTAGTACTTACACCTATTTTTATCTTTTTTTGTCACACTAATTTTATAAATAAATGATTTATTAAATCTAAGTATGTCCGAAAAGAAATATTTTTAATTTAAACCTCTTTCAAGATAGCAATTAAAAGTTACTTGACTGCAAGGAAACTTACCACTTCTCCGTCTGAAGTTTTTTAAATTGAATCCTCTAAATCTTCAAGATCGATAGTTTAAGTAAGTAAAAAGTATGCTTTTTAACTAGTTAAATTATTTCAATTTTAATTTTATTGAATATATGTAATATATTTTATTAATATATGTCCCTTAACAAATTATATCAAATCTTATTTGACGTTGAAATAAACAGACTACCTAATCGTGAATATAATTTATATAATTATTTTGTTTCCTAATTTAATCTTTATTGCCCCAAAATTTTGTTCAATAGGCAATCTTAATGCTTAGAACATTCTCCCACTCACCAATCTTCAAAAATTATACGATCATTCTCAATCAAATGCGGTTAGATAATAGGTGTTGACTGAATTTGTTGTCACTTAGCCAAGAATAATACGTCCCATTTATGACCAATAGTTATGGCTTCACACACTAACACTTATGGCTTTCTATTCACTATTCACATATGTCTCAATCTGAGCAATATATTTAGGAAAACATTTATTTATCTCTGAATATTATCTTCTTAATATAATGCGTAGCCGTGTGGTGGCGGCATAAGAATACCATTTCCACCACCCCTTCTCTTCTCGTGGGTGTCGTAAGAGGCGACAGAGAGAATATACCAGCTCAATTGCCGAGGGAGGAACGGGCAGCAGCGTTCCTTCTCATTTTATTACAGTCCATCTGTACTGCGCTCGCCAACCCGCCTGCCCAGCGTGGCGAGTACGGGCAATTCCCCTTAATGATACGACTACTAAAAACCAGGCCCCTAGCCCCCGGCAGCCCTGCTATTCCTGGCTCCGGTAGCAGTCATGGTAACGGCGGGGCAGGGGGTGCTAAGAATCCCCGGAAGAGATTCGGCTACCACATCAAACGGAAACTGGCCCTGGTAACACACAACATCCGCACTTTGAGGACAGACGAGAAGCTTGTGGAGCTGGAAGAAGAACTGAGTAAGTTGAACTGGGACATAATTGGGTTATCGGAAGTCCGAAGAGAGGGTGAGGACACCGTGACCTTGAGTTCCGGCAACTTATTCTTCTACCGGGAGGGTGAACACCAATCTCAGGGTGGTGTCGGATTCATCGTCCATAAGTCCCTTGTAAATAACATAGCGACCATCGGAAGTGTGTCGAGTAGGGTGGCATACCTGATACTCAGAATATCTGAAAGATATTCGTTGAAGGTCATCCAGGTATACGCACCGACCTCGTCACACACTGATGATGAAGTTGAGGTTATGTATGAGGACGTAAGTAGAGCCATACATACCTCCAAAACTCTCTTCACTGTTGTTATGGGGGACTTTAATGCAAAACTCGGCAATAGAAGCGATTCAGAGATGAGAGTGGGGCAATTTGGATATGGACAAAGGAACCCAAGGGGCCAGAGGCTGGCCGAAGTTGTTGACGAATACGTATACCTAGGCCAAATGGTTCAACTAGGTAAGTCCAACTTTGAGAAAGAGGTCAATCGACGAATCCAACTCGGTTGGACAGCGTTCGGGAAACTTCGTCACATCTTCTCGTCCAAAATATCTCAGTGCCTCAAAACCAAAGTCTTCAATAAATGTGTGTTGCCAGTGATGACTTACGGGACTGAGACGTGGTCTCTAACTATGGGCCTCATAAGAAGGCTCAGAGTCACGCAACGAGCTATGGAGAGGGCTATGTTAGGTGTTTCTCTACGCGATCGAATCAGAAATGAGGAGATCCGTAAAAGAACTAAAGTCACTGACATAGCCCAGCGGAGTAGCAAATTGAAGTGGCAATGGGCAGGGCACATAGCTCGACGAACCGATGGCCGTAGGGGCCGTAAGGTTCTAGAGTGGAGACCACGTACGGGAAGGCGCAGCGTGGGTCGGCCCCCCACTCGGTGGACGGACGACCTTGTAAAGGTTGCAGGGCGCCGTTGGACGTCAAGTGCACAAGACCGTCCGTTTTGGAGATCGTTGGGGGAGGCTTATGTCCAGCAGTGGACGTCAATTGACTTATGATGATTACTATCATTGTCATCATAATTCAATCGACATATATAGCCGTAATAATAATAATAATAATAATGCGTAGTTAATAAAAGTTATAAACTGAAATATCAAATAATTTATTTATTACATTAATATTATTTTTTTTAGAAACTTCTTATAAATGTGAAAAAATATTTTTTTTCTCAAGGGGAAAAAATATACACAAATAAAACATATATAATAATGCAGGACGAAATATTTTTACTTCCATTTCCTAACAAATTGGAATCAAAGATAATTAAAATTAATAAAATGATAAGTGTCATATTACCAACATTATTTTTATGTTTCTATTTCAAATACCACTACGGTACGAGTATATAATACTTTCGATAGCTCAATAATTATTTATTATATCTCCAATAACACTTCTAGATTAATAATTAATTTTAGATTACTTTAAGTTGTTATTATATAAAACTGGAAAGTAAGATTAAAGTTATATGACTTTAAGAGAGGCTGGTATGCCTCCGCGTAATGGTTCTCAGTGGGTATAACGTTAAATATTCGATTACGACTCCTTCAGAAAAGCAATCATAAAGTTTTCACCAAACATACTTTCCAATTAAACTTGAAATTTAGCCAAGTTAAATTAAAACCCAGTCGAAGTTATTTCAACCACAAGGGTTAATATAGATTATATTATTTATATAAGTGCTATCTGTGTTTAAACATCTTTTTTAAATATTTTGTTATTGATTTTCTTTTTATAATATTTTTTTTTAAATCTTCACATTTCATACTTGTGTACTGATGCAAGATAAATCCTTACTACTGAATATTGTTTAAAGTTTTACTGCGATATAACTGTTCATATATTTGTTTTATTATAATGATCCTATAACATAATATATGCTGAAAAGGTTTAAAAAAGGTAAACAAAGTAAAAACTAAGAGCAAAACCCGCTGCTATATAAAAAAATAAGAGACAATAGTCCAAGTATTATGTAAAGATAACATGAAATCTGAACAATGCTCTGCAAAGTTTCTTATTCTGAACCGGCGCTATTGTTGAAAATATTGATTTCTTGAGACTTCGAAGTTTTATCAAAGCTATCAATGAGGCTCGCATTTGTTCGATTTTTTTATTAATAACAAAGAAAAATAGCTAAAGAATTGACAAAATCTATTAATCAAGCTTCATTATACTGTCTAATAAATAAAAAAAACAAAAGTACTGATAGTTCATTATGCCAAATAACATATCATAATAAGTATCAAATAAGTATCATAATAAGTATCAAATAAACTCACTATAAAAGAATATAAAAAATATACTATTTAATAGATTACTAATTACTTAATAGATTTAAATAAGCACAAAAAAATTAATAAGAATTTTATAAACAATTAAAGTATAAAAATATTTAGCTAATCAGATATCCAGTTAGAGATGCTATTTTGAATAGTGGATCGAAGTCATATTTATACCAATTTAACAGTGAAACAAGCGCCAGAGGTCGTGTATTTCATGGCTGTAGAAATCTCAATAAGTTTAATACTTAACTAAATCAATATTTTTTTCTGAACAATATAAAATTCCCGAATATTCGTAGCTACCAACACTTCCATATTTGTCTTAAGTTTATTTAGCTATACAGACAAATATTTAATATCATAAATATGGCTTCTGTCAATTTGTAAAAATAACAACGTTTACGATTTTAATTAATTATGTTTAGTAATAACAATTGTTGGTAGTAATTGTAAATTCTTATAACTAATATGGTAAATAAATAGAATTATATTACGCTTTAACACACACACACACAATAATACAAAAAAACCTCACACAATAAACAAAAAAAACTTCTTGTACCCTGTTTGGGTTCCACAGGGCTGCTATTTACTAATTTCGGGTTGCAATTTATTAAAAAAGAAAATGAGAATTTAGCTTACTAAAAAAAGATATTTATTCAGTAAGCGAACTTACTACTAATACTAAGATTTGTATAAAAATTACACGCAAGTGGTACTTTCGAATAAGAACATTTGCAAAAATAAATATCGCCATTGTGTTGACGCTTGAGTAATGGAACTTGATGTAGTGTAATAGAACATGAAAAGAGAAAGGAAGGAGGTCACAAATACAGATTGTCACATCTAAATAATAAAAATAAAAATATTAGCCACTCTGTGATGATATTCTGTAAGAGATTGATACTAGGCCGCTCGACCGCATATGTACGACCTACAATCACTTGAAAATCACTCAAAGCTACACTCTACCTCCTATAAATAACGTTTCCCCCGTTCTCGTGTTCTTATGAATTGTGTATTCAAGATTTAGGCCTTAAACCATGAATACACAATTCAAAACTCGTCTTACATTTTTTAACAACAATAAATATTCATGTGATGGTAAAAGTTATGTATGGTAACACATATTTGGTCAAAGCGAGAATTTTAAAAGCTTTCATAATAAAACTCAAACAATTTTACATCACCGTTTCATTGATAAAATATTTAAATACTAATTAAAAACAATATATTATAAGAGTAATGGGCGTGAAATGTTTTCATAATTGAAGATATGTTAGTTATTTTATATTGATAAATCTTATGAAACGACAGTATAAAAATAGTGTTTACAAATATATAGAAAATAAAATTAAATAATTTACAGCTGTAAACATAAATTAAAAAACATAAAACAAATGCTCGAGACGATTAAAAACTGTAATTTGGATGTGTTAAAAAACATTTAAAACGTAATGGAGAACATCCAAGCGTTCACAATAAGATAGATATATAAATCAACTCGAAGAGTTCACATTCAATGACAATTTCTAATACAATTAATAAAATAATAATAATAATGGAAGAAAATAAAATCTTTTATATTTCTTTTGTATCAATTTACTATATTTATTAAATATGCCAAAATCCGAAAAAGAGTATATAATACGGTTTTCTTTTCGTAGATGAGGAGGTCTGAGCAATGCCACGGACCGTTTCTTTAAAGTTATATTACAAACTAACAACTGAATATTCTGAATCATTCTACTGAAATATCTCAATTTACATAACCTAACAACATACCCTAATTAGGGGGTGGAAAAAGACTAATAAAGTGATAAAGCGAGAGAATACTGGACAAATAAGCTATTAACAATTCACAAGCATTGGATAACACGAGGTGAATTAGGTGAAATAAAGATATAAAAAGTGAATATGGTTACTGGCAATGTGATTAAAGTGACGTTAAAAGCATCATATTAGTACAATTCCTAAATATACGATGTAGATATAAAAGATGAAACTTGGTCATAACAAAACTTTGTGGTTTGTACATAAATTTATATACTTTTTAATATTGAAAAGTTTTAGTAGTAGGTACATGATCTTTATTAGAAGTTAGAAAGAGTAATGTTGGGATGGAGTTTGTAACAAACAGAACCTTCACTGCGATACTTTATGAAGATATTGACATAAACCATTTACAACATTATTCAAGATACAACGACCGAATCAAGCCTAGCGTAGAAAATCTTAGCTTAAGGCAAAATATTTGCCTATTAAAATAATTGCCTATTCCTAATCCTCTTTACTTATAACGATGTTGGTTTTCATTATGTAAAAAATAATATAAGTAAAGTTCGAGAACAATTTCAAATTTAAAAATGGTTTTCCTAAACCTTATATTAACCTATAACCTTTAAATTCTCAAGAAATTAATATTTTTATTATTAGAAAACCCGAAATTGCATTTTTATAATAAGTTAACGTTATTTCGGACGCAAAATTATTGTTGAAAGAAAAAATATTAAACTAAAGCTTTTAGGATAGTACAATAATGGAAGGCTTTGTAAGTAATATTTCACGTTGAAGTCGTTTATCATAGTCGTTTTTAAAGCCTTTCATACTCCGTCTAACTTCCAAGCTATGTAATTTACTCTCAAATTATCAACTATAATAAAAATGGATTTCGCAAGACCCAAAATATAATTGAGTTTTGCAAATCTTATGCAAAACCTATATTAAAATAATTATTTTCAAATTTCAAGTCGTATTTCTTACGCAAATAATTACATATGAACATATAAACTTTAGAAAGTAGTTAAGAGATTTTTTTTGTTGCAATTTCTCGTTTTATCGGCATAACAAAATAATAAGTAAATTTCTAGTAGGTTAAGCCACAACATTCAATTAAATAAATTTTTAAATATTTTTTGTGTTATTTATTACCCAATAAAATATTGCAGAAATGGCTACTACTACTGATGATACTTTTGCAAATTGGAATAAATCGCACAGTAATAAATATATGCACGACGTATGTTAACATAAATAAATCATTAAAGAATAGTAATGATCGAATGTAGAAAATAAAAAAAATCATAACTGAATTTTCTGTTTTATAATTTTATACTACTTTTATAATGTTCTATTATTAATAATTTACGTCTGAGTACATTGAGCGATAATAATAAAATTAAATTCACGAATTTATGAATTAAGCTCCGACCAGAAAATAATGTTATTTATTCACTGTTTCCTATTTTTTAACTTATTAATATAAAGACTTTAAAGTTGAGGGTCGCTGCTTTACTTTGCTCCAAAATTAAGGTCACGTCATTGTATCATGTCACTAATTAGTGATCCGATGTTTTCCAAACAAACATATTTATATATTCGCGGTTCAAAGAACTGATTTCAAAAGAAAAACTTTTTATTTGTCTCAATTATTCTTCTATTTGTTAAAGAAACCGATATTTTATTACTTTATTCTATAGTTATAATAGTTTACAAAGTTTTAGACTTTTACTTATTTTGACTACTTTTAAAACAACAAATTAATTGCAGTATATTACAAATTTATTTATTTATTAACCTAACAACAATTTCTCATTTCAAATAAAAAATATGCAGTTTCCCGTGAGGGTAGGCTTCTCTACGATCATTAACAAACCGCAAAGTCAGACACTCACCAGTCAGACAGTCACCAGTGTGACCAGACGATCTTAGGACCAATCGTTTCTTTTACAGAGAAATACTTGTTGCTTTAATATAAGTATATTATTTGTTTGTTTTGTAAATAAATATTTACCAATTTATGTTTATTTTATTTGTATTTATTTCCCTTCATTAAGAATATGGATTATTGAGTTATTATTTCATGTTTTTGTTCATTCTATATATTTCACCTGAATTGCTTCCAAGATAGCAATTTCTAAAGAGAATTTTACTGTGAAAACCTTTAGAGAAGCTTCAATATATATTCAAAATATGGCTGTCAAATAGTAACTTCAGCCATATTTACTACAACGTTATATATGTTCATGAATATTGGAATCATATATTCAAAGCTTTCTAGCTTTGCTTTGTTTGTATGTAAGATATGTTTCACAGTTGAATTTGACCATTGGAAACATAAAGGTGTTTTTTTAGTTAAACGGAACCGTAACAAGTATTTAATTTTATATATTAAACTGAGAATGGAAAAATTTAATCAATACATATTTTATGTATAGCTCTATGATAATCTCTATATAGCTCTATGATAATCTCACATTTACAAGAAACTTACTTTGAATGATTCTAACTTTAAACGTTCCAAAAAATAATAAAAATATAATATCAAATTTATAGTATAAGAATTTTAATAGACAACAACAGTAACGCAAGACATGCAGAACTACTAGTAAGTTAATTAATCGTAATAGTCTTCAGTTTTAATCAAAATATAAATTAACTTCTTTTAAAAAATATACTTGTGTTTGTAATAATCTATATAATTAATTTTAATAACCTGTAAATATATTTATCATTTAATAAAAACAATGACTAATTTATTGACACGATTTGATTAATTAATGTGATTGTATGCTTATTTCAAATTTAAATAATCTGAATATAATGAATAAGTTAAGAGATAACTTCAAACATTAATTATTAATGCCGTTTAAATTCAATGTTATTTTATAATGTAAAGTTAGAAACATAGGTTAGGATTTTCATAGAAGCCGATATGATGTTACCTCCGTCCCGATAAAGACAATTAGATATGGAATTTTGCATATTGATTAAGGCGAGTAGCGACGCGTGTAGTTTTTTGTTAAGATATTAAAAAATACTAAAAGAAGTGAAGGCAGTTATCATTTACATTATGAGTAAGTGATGCATAGGATAATTATATTGCAGCTTCTTATTACATATACAGACATCTTTTAATTAATAATAATTTTATACACCTTATTTGTAAGTTTGAGTTTGCTTCATTCATTTAGAATACTAATATATAACAAAATATAAGGAATTATTATAAATGACGTACTAAGTTTGATTAATTTTCTAATAATATAATAATCTTATCGCTTCCAGGTCTTTTTATATGTAATGAATTATTGATAAAATCGAAAATATTATTACTCAATCAATGGTTTAAGATTTACCAAACAATGTTAGTTTTGTAATATGCCGGATACAATTGTTTTTTCTTCATTTTCTCGATCTTGCTAAATGTGGATAAAATAAAGTAAAAAGAAAAATATATTTTCAAAGCACTTTTTCAATGTAAACCTCACAAAGCTAATTTCGTTGTAAAGATACAATATAAAAAGCTTTATCGTTGTCATTATACCGCAAGAATGTTGGAGGATTATTTATAATGCATACTGTGGAGAGGAAATTTTTCATATGTAATTGTGCAAAGTATCTTATGAACTATAACAGATATAATTAAGTTATGAAATAAAGCTCAGAATGAAATAGTTCTAATTTAAATTTATAAGTCAAATTTAGGTAATTCTAATCAGATAGTAAAATAATGTATTATGGCTCACCGCACAGAAACAGTTCACTGATATTTTAGTTGACCCTCTGCTCCTGAAACGGAGATACATAGGTAATGCAGAAGGTATATAATATTCATAATAACAATTATAATAAATTTTGTATTATAATTGTTATTATGAAAATAACAATTATAATACAAAATTGTCTTAGAATCCATTACAATTTAAAGTTTCTTAGTAATTAACTTATAAATACAACTAGAATGTAAAAATTCACTTTATATTATTGTTATATTATGTACTATACTTAATGTTAATTTATTTTCCCATTACTCTTATAAGGTTTTGGCAAGGTGTTAACTTGGATACACTTATTGAGGTTCGTCCCAACTTTGTTTCTAACTTATTTGTCACTTGTTACTCAAATTACTATACATTGATGTAAGTTACTTGAAGTTACTCAATCGTGTTTTAGGCATGAGGTCAAACTCTACTACACTTAGCACAGATGTCAAACTTTTGTTGGAATACATACCATATTATTTAAACTTTTCTTTGAATTATGTGCATTTTTTGTCACTCCTCTTTTCTATGAGTTTCTGCTCTTAAAGTCCTGTTAAATTTTGTTTTGGCATTTGTGAAAATATTGTTGAATACCAGATGTTTTAAGACAAGAGGTTGTTTTGCAACATAAGATTGATATCGTGTGTTATAAAATATTAACGATTTCTATAAACACTTGTTGTATTATTGGTGTTATTGCGGTTGATATTTCACAATAACATGTAAGAAATTTAACTTTTTAACAACAGTTTTTTAAAAATTTTAAGTACCTACTGCGAAGCAGTTTACTTCAAACTTCAAACTTCAAATTTTACGGAATTTCACACTAAGTATGAAAATTAAGTTATAAATTTGACTTGACAGATCGACATTAACTTTACATCACTTCTAATTAGCAGAGGTTTTTTTACTTTTCTTAGATGTTTAATGTTTTCTTTTATAACAAATATTTTTAATAACAAACATCAACTTTTGTTTTGTAAGCTGAATTTGAATATTTTATCTTTTAAAAAATGTAAATAGTAAAAGTCTGTGATAGTAAAACAGCATTAAAATACGATACTTATTTATTCATATCATAATATTGTCTACATATAATATTGATACAATAAATATATTTAGATATATCTATACGATGTGTATATGTATGTGTAAGTTTTCGAAAACAAATAATAGAAAAAAGAAAATTTACTAAGTTTACTGATAAAATTTCAAATTATTACATTAATCTGTCGCAAGGTAATGTTATATAGGTCGAGTTGCCCATTCCTCTCAATGTTAAATGGAGCGCAGTAACAGTATTGTAATCGCTTGTGTGTGAGTCGAGAGTGTGCCAATGTTCGAATCGAGGTCGTTGCAGTAGTCTGTACTCCAGCGATCATAATAAACTCTTTTCTTAAAATATACAATCAATATACTAGATTCATAAGATTGTTATAGGAAAGGTATTGTTAAAACTTTCCGATTAAACAATGTTTTTAATATTCAAAATATGAAGTAAATAATATATATTACTTTTATGGACCTTGATAAAAAGTAGTTAAGAGTTGACAAAACTCATTATCTATCCTGCCATTAATCAACTACTAGGTAACTAATTTATAAAAAGAGGAGAATTTAAATGATGCAAAGCAAGTTGGTTGCAAATACATGAGCTTAAGAAGCGCCCACTCAAAAGGTCCACTCTTTGAAGAATTATGAAACATAGCTCCACTCGAGACATAAACATAGTAACTCAGGACTAATTATAGATATTTTCCCACTTAGGGCCCACTTTCAAGAATGATGAGATGAGTCTTAGTATCTTTACTCCAGGCAGGCAGCAGTAGGATTGAAATTTCGAAAAAGCCCTATTTTAATGATTATGAGTTTTTTGAGTGTCAGATATAATAAATATTTGCAATAAATATATAATCTTACATACAAGTATTCTGTCTACAATGCTCTAAATATCGTGGATCCAACTGGAGGTGGGTAACATCGATTTCGTAATAGAGAAAAGTATCCATTTCGACTAATTCACGTTTAAATTTAATAGATTTTGTTTTAACTTGTTTCGGTGTTCTTTCCATAGAAACAGGCCATGTTATCCGTTGAAGTATTATAGTTGTCTTGTTAGCTTCTTTTATTAGTGATATTTTTGAATTATTAAATTCTTTATCAATTTTTTGTGTGATTGTATCTAAAGCAATAGAATAATAAAAACAAATTATTTACATGCAATGATGTTCAAGGGATTCAAATCTAAGGACAAGAATTAATAATTTTTACTTTTTCGCAATATATATTGTTATTATGGTCCACTGTTTTGTATAAATTTAATTACTAGTTCAATCGGACTTTATTTTAACATAAAATGAGGTTAATTAAAAGCAAAAATTATATGATCACCTTGTCGTTTGTACTGTACATTAAGTAGCGTGTAATTAATTTATCAGATCATTGTATTTTTGTTTCTTTTTAATATTTATAATAACCATTTATTTATTATTTCTTTAAATTACAAAAGGATATTGTTTAATGTATAGTAAGTATTACAGCGTATCTTTGTTATTATTTCTTACAAATACACTAAAGCTATAAACAAAATGTTATTCAATACATTGTTATATATGTTAAGGTACTGTTCAGGTCAACTTTTGACTGGTTGAAGTGTCTGTTTGTAATTCCAAATTAAAAGCTTTTTACTAAGTCTTGGGCATAGTACATTAATATAAGTTGATCTATTATATTAGTATCAGTACTGAATAGATATATTAGTTGACTTCAATTTGTTATGTATCCAAGGAACCTGCTATATCAATAGCAATCAAGTTTCCTTTGTTGTCTTCCGGTGTTTACATTCGCAAGCGAAATATCTTTACAAGAGACTCTGAGGCAACAGAACATGAAAGACTCGACACGGTCCAGATATTACTAATATGATCATACTTTGACTGCAATATATTGTGTAATTTATAAATTTTGAATCATTTAACAACTTATGTGTCTGTGATAATAGGAGTATGTTCTTATTCGTTCAGCGGAGATCATAATATTTCATTTTAATTTAATTATTGACTATTTATTTTCTTGCAATTGTATTTATATAAAAGATAATTTTATCTTTATTGTCCACCTTTGTGAATATAATATTCGACTTTAGGAAAAATATATTTTCATGTTTGAATAAAACACAATTATTTTTGTAAAGAGAAAAAAATAATTAAAAAAAAATATTTTTTATCCGGTTATGACAAATATGAAAACGTTAATCGTGGCTCGTACAGATTCTATATTAGTAGTAAAATAAAATATATTAAAAAACATTAATTTTTGAGTTTTCATATTAATAAGTGAATAATAATATATGGCATTGGTAATTAATAATTTAAGTTGAAGCGGGTTGCAATGTGATTTAATAGATAGTATTGCATAATACTGATAATAAATTTCAGCCAGAAGCAATAGTAATTGCTTCTTGCTGAAATTTATTAACTAGTAACTCATTGGAAAAACACATGCAGCAGAATACATAGTTCTTTACTTTTTCTCTTTAGTTCGTATATTTAGTTATCACAGTATATACAGTTATCTCAGGAATTTAAAAGGACAGAGCACGGCGCTGCTCAATCAATACGGTTAGCGTTGCGCGTTCACACCGACACAATTTATCGCACCTAAATCGTATTGGGTTATCAGTGCAGCTATTGAGATAAAAAAATTGTTATATCAACGTTTTTTATTAAACATATATTTTAATTTGTGAGTAATTTAAAGTCTAAAATAAACTAAGTCTTACTTTTATTAATCTATTGCATTTATTTTCGTTTACGAATTCTTTTAGGTTTAAAGAACTTTATTCTCATAAAAACATTAAGTTTACTTAAAATGAGATACAATAAATTTTCTAAAAAAATAGTATAACAATAAGTTGCCTCTGGAGCGACAATTCAAACATTTGTAAAAATTATAAAAAACTTTTTAAAACTTATTTAACAACCTTGATTAGATTTTATATACATATTCCTTTAAGTTAGCTTTAAATACACTCATGCTCTTCTCACCTTTAAGATCATTCGGTAAGTTATTATGTAGTTGCACTCCCTCAAACAGTATCGTTTTCTTGCCACTCTTAGTGCGCACACCACTTAGCATAAGTTTATCTTTATTTCTTAAATTACGTTTAGTTTTTTTTGTCAATTTTAATGTTAGAGTGAATTGAGTTGGTGATAATGTTTTTTATCAGTATGCAGCTGTAATAGGTGTATAGTTGAGTGATATTTAGTAATTTTGTTTCTTGATACAATTTATTGGTTGTGGTGAGATAAGGGTAGTGGAATAGCACTTTAATAACTTTATTTTGTATTCTTTGTAAGGTTATTAAGTTTGTCTTGGCGGCAGATCCCCATACTTCTATTAAATATTAAATTTTAGATTTAATTAAGCTGTTATATATTATCAAACGTACTTTCTTGGGAATGGGATGGAAATGGGAACTGGTAAAATTATCCATTTTTACAACTTGCTTCCTATCTAGTAAATAAGATTCAAAAATTTTAAAAGCCCTACCTGTAATACCGATATTAATTTCAGCAAAAGCTTACTGTGACTTACCGCATCAAAGGCCTTCTTCAGGTCAATAAGCATACATTATTCCAGTAAAGGTTTACTTTTAGCATAAAACGGAGCATCTCGTGATATAATCATCTGTGAGGGATGTGAGATAACTCATGCGCTGGTCGAGCGCCGTGTGCCCGCAGAGACCACAGAGCGCGCCACTACGTTACATCTCATTCCGTACATTTAAATGAAAATCAGTAATGTTCGTTATGTCTGCAAATGTCATTGTTAAATAAAAATAAAACAAACACATTATTCATCTCTATCACTTTTAGACTGATATTATTTCACATTTAATAATAAAAAAATCTGTTATGTACCTACTTTTGATATAAATAAAAATAAAGTATTTAAAGTTTTGGAATTTATAATGTACTACCATTTAGATAATTCTTAGACTGATGATATTATGTATAATATTCGAATTAAATTTATAAACATTATTGTGATATCTATTATTTCTCAACCAATTAAATTAAATTAAAAGTACTTTTATTAATGTCTTACAATAGCTAATGCAGATGTTATATAAATTATATCATGCCAAATTTATATATTTTCTTGTTAATCCAAATTAAATCTAAAGATTAACAATATCAGTATAGTGCAGCCGCTGCGAGAGCGGAAACTTACTTATAGAACTTATTTCTTGTACGTATATATATATATATATATATATATATATATATATTGTTTAAAAGTTTGTATTCTTATTATAATATTACTAAAAGTTACTACAATATTCACCTCAACGCTTACTTTACTGTTCGTAAAATTAAAACGACCTAACTCAAACCGTCCCATTTAAAAATAGGTCACAATGGATACCGGTGACTGCGACGCGATCTTTGATATTGTATTTTTTTTCGTAGAAAAGCAATCCATTGTCATAGTGAATTATATTGGTCTACTTACAAAGCATTCGAAAAGAATTTGTTATCTCATTTGCGTTGATTCAGTGATAATAATTGGTAGCTCATGTTCCGGGTTGAAATTTATTTGTTTTTAATTATTTATTCATAATATATTTATTATATAGTTTGTAATAAGAAAGTATCTGTGTGTATTGCGCTTTAAGTTCAGAATAACACATGAATTGAGGAGTTTACTTAACTTAAATTTTAAAAGTCAAAGTATATTTAAAAAGTTAGTGCTAAAAGTTACTGGAAAATATATTAAATTCTGAAAGCTCCTCAGTAACATTTCGGAGACCTTCCAGCTATTTCTATTTTATCCAAACAACGGTATCTATTTTGTTACTCAATTACCTTTTATGATACGGTTTACTAGAGTTTTGCTCTAATTAATTTAATGAATAGGAGTTAATCTCGCACGTTGAGACGGTCTTGATTGGTACATTGTGCTGCAACGATGGAAATTACTTTAAATTCTGATCGTGCACTGACTCTCAATTCAGTTGTCTAAAATGGTAATTAATTCTTATTAAGCGAAGTGTCTCAAGTATTTTTGTACTTTAGAAGAAAAAAATCATTAACTTCGGACTTGTATTTATTATTTTTATTTTGAATTCAAGGAACAGAGTCAACAGCTTTATTAGAATTAAAGATAAGATAGCTATGATTTTCTTTTCTAGTTTTTTTTTACTTTTGCATATGTTTTTTGGCTGTAATATGTGTATATGTTATTTCCTATTAAGTACTGATTTGATTGTTTATTTAATAGCACACCCTTACGACCTTCATTGACAAAAACATCATACAAATATCAAGAATAAAGTATCGAAAACTGGTCGAAATAAACTCGAACCTGCAAAACAAAAAAAAATGAGTTATGTGGTCTGGATCTGCCTTTTATCAAGTAATGAGTATTGTTCTACTATTGTAGAACAATACTCATTACGAGAATACTACGAGTTATTATATAAAACTAATTGTTTTCTTTTTGATTTTATTTATTATTTTTATAATACTATAAAAACTAAAGCGTATACTTCGCAGTCATAGTTTAACACTTGTTAAACTATGACTGCAAATCACTACTACTACTACTGTCCTACTACTGTCACAATAGTAGATATTATTACTAAGTAGTAATAATATCCACTATTGTGACAGTCTATTCATAGTCATCATTACACACAAACTTACTTACTATAGTTTTTATAATATATGTATATATTAGAATCATCATCGTTATCCTAAAAATAAAGTACAGAACTACAGACACCTTATGAACATAAGAATTTAATGCTTTTAAATAATAAGCTAAAATGTCAATGATTATTGACAAATATTTTATTAAACATAAAAATAACAAATCGCATTGATTAAGTATAAAATCACACAAATTTGCTTAAGTATTTTTAATACTGTATGGTATATTTACAATATTTTTTAATGTCATTTCTAATCTTCAAAAACTATTACATAGGTAAGTTATTATTTAAGAAGTTAATTAGTTATGTGACAAAATTACTTTAGTTTTCTGAGAGCATTAATATGAAAAAAATGTTAATTGAAAAACAAAAACCATTAGCGAAAGACAGTTTACTATTGCTATGACAAATGAGTACAAATAAATACACTCTCATTTTTTGCTTTTAAATAAAATTATAACAATCTATAGTAATTGTGGCTTTGCGCTCGCATGTGATAATCGTTGGAGACGAGATAAGTTTAAAATTTTTAAAACATTTAATAAAAAATATAAAATTTCCAAACACTCAACGAAGGTAAGTACAAGAACTACTAACACCCATCGAAATAGATGACAAATAAAGATAACCGCATTTTGTCTTGCAAAGTAGTGTTATTTAAATCATCTCAATCTTAATTCTCAAATACTATTCCTGTAAATAAATTATAAGGCGGATGTCATGTATTTTCGTAAATGTATTTCTTTCTTGTAATGCAAACCCTCGAGTATGCGAAAGAAATAGTAATAGTTAGTTTTACTGTTATTTATTAATATAAAAAAAATTGTATACTGTGTTCTTAGTTCTTTCAAGTTCACATAAAGTATTTTCATATGATCCCTCCCATGAACTAGTAGCTTCAGTTTAAATCACAATTATATACTAGACTTTATTTTTTATGATGATGATATACACAAAATGTTATGTCCATGTATAATTGAAAACAATAAAAGCCTCAATTAACAAATACAAATACTTTGTTACCTAACACAAAGTCAGTCCACATTACTTAATTATAATTTATTATAATAATACTGTCATCTGAAAATATCAAAGCAGGCTCTCAATGGTTGTTTAATTATTAATTTGAAGTCGGGACAATGGGTTGGTGGCGATGTATTTTTAAGAAGGCAATTTCCGGTATTCAATTTCTGATATTTATAACAAAGTCTCTATTTTTTCTTTTAAACTTCTTTACTTAGAATTCATTTAATAATAATTAACACCCGACGGATAAACTATACGAAGGTAAACACAAATAAAAAAATAGGAAAAGAAATATATAGCGACCAAATGTAAGCCTCAACGATAAAGGACAAACAGTTATAAATATTAATATAGGTATTAGCATAAAAATGAGAAATAAGCCCGGTTTTGTACCAAAACAGTAAGTAGATGGGTGATATGATCTGAACGCAACTTTGTTTCATCTTTTATTTATTGTATAGTATAAAATATTTTCTTATAACTGAATGCTAATTAAGAACAATATGTTTATAAATTGATATTCCTGAAACAGATGAAGGCATTATTAGATACAAAAGACCCGTTTAATGTCACTTTACATTGATTATTAGTGGTAACTTTCTCTTATGTGTGGTAAGTTATCAAGCATTATTTGAAAATGTTTGGCCATGTTAAGCTTATTAAAACCTCTGAGGTCCTGTCCATGTTGATAAATAGTTCATTGTATATATATATAATATTTAAAATTTACAAAGCAATCATTTCATGTTATTGTATATTATCAGAAGTTAAAGTTTTTGGGCCATTACAGATAAAATAGATAAAGTCAAACTAACTATTCACAAATGTAATTAATGTTATAAATACTATCAATATAAGACTATTGAAACTCTATAAAAATTCGATTTCCACTTCTACTGAAAAGAGATAGGCGGAATGAGGAATCGCGAGTTTTGCAAACAAATGATAATTGGAACACGTTTCGACATTTAAATAACACAATGAAACTGGACTAAAAGTGGCTCTAGTACAATAGCCGAGCCGACCTAGTGTAGCGAAAGAATTGTTATAAAATACTAGTTTTTTTCTGTAGGGGCTTAATATAAACTATAGTTTATAGGATTTTTATAATACATAAAGTTGAAAGAATAGCCTACTAAATATTATAACTTCGTTTAAATCGTTTAAATTCCTCAGGAATAATGAAGAATAAATTTTACTCTCTGTTACTTTAAGCATAATCCAATTACGGATATTGCCGTAAATTAACTTATATTTTTCCATTGAATAGGAAGAAGCGAGTAAAGTATAATAGGTAGCGGCTCAGCGAGATCCGTCGACTCTCTACGGCACGTCTTTGAGTTAGGTAATAATATTTTTCCACACAGAGCAATTAACCCACATCAATAGTTGAAAAAAGAAACATATAACTCTCGCCATTGATAAAACTTTGCAGTCATACGTTGATTAAGATTTATTATTTGTGTAAAAACTGGTATAACAGACTCGTAACTTTTGGAGCTGGTGGTACAAGGCCTTTACAATGAAAAAATGATGTGTATAAAACTAACTTTCAATAAAATATTGTCGATTATTCCGTAAAGGATTTAATATTTATAGCAATTTTATTATTATTAATATAGTCTCCACTCTATTCTAAAGTTACTTCAGTAGTTAGCTATAGAATTCCAATAAGGCTAGAATCACTTCACTTAGAGTCTTGACAAACATATACGTTATTGTATACACATATATATGTTAAAAGAAAGGGATATCGTGGCTAAAAATGGAATACCAGAGGAAAACAATTTCATTATACTTTTAGTGTATAGTAGTTATTTAGTTTTTTTTTCATTTACTTGACATTGGCGAATATACCACCTGATAGGAAGTATTCATTGCCGATCTTAAGTTTGGAGAATTGCAAATGCAGTCCCTTGAGGAGCAGGAAGGAATAAAGATATAATATAAATTAATTAAATTGATGCTGAACAGTATCAAATTAATAACATGATTTTAATTAGGTTATTATAGTTAAATTATAAACATGCCGTGCTTGTGATGATCAAAACTACAGTGATTTGTACAATTATTCGACTAATCTCAAACCAGTTTATACGTAAATTGATTATGTTGATAAATCGCATTGTACTAAACATTTAATATTGGCTTATTTGCATTCTGAATCAAGAGTTCAAATTTATAACAGTTAAACCGATAAAACAAAATGGAAATCCTTAATTTTTTTTAAATAATTCTACAATAATGATAATAACTTTGATGAGATAGACACTGAAATGATCGTCGAGGACTCAAGTTTATCTAGTATAATCTGTATAATCTGGACGAAAAACTGGAAATGATAGTATAAGTTTGAATGACTATCTGGAATATTTATGTTCAATATAATTAATTATACGCACGTATTTAATTAGGTTTATTACTGTATTTGAATAATAGTCATTTTATTTGAAGATCATTAGGTATTATAAATTAAAATATATAATAAAAATTTATACAATTTACATAAATTGTACAATATTTTTAAAACATAAAAAAAAATGCTAAACATAAAAATAATTCGAAAACCTTGACCAAAAGAATAAAACTATATTATATCTACTTTAGAATAAAATATATTTTCTACGAGTACAATCTGGCAGCTCTTTTACAGTAAAAGAATTGAGTCTCTTTAACTCGATATCCTAAAGTATAAAAACAATTATGTACACTTGTTCCTAGCAACAGCAGAGAACAATAAAATAATGTTTTCTTTTTAAGAATATTTTACTAACATTTTTGTAGTTTGTGTATTATTTATTGTAGTTATCGCTCTTTTACGTTTTACATAATATTAATAGCATGTTGTATTTTGTCGTACAACTTAAGATTATGTTTTTCGTTATTATTTATACAAACATTTATCGTAGCTAAATACAAAGAGTCAAATATTTTTATTGAGTAGAAAGGTCAAATTTGAACCGTAGGTTCATTTTATAGTATATTCATTTGTTATAGAAAGATTTTGGGTTCGTTGGGTGTGTAAAGTTTTAGACTGAAAAATTCATTAAAGAATCATAAAATAACTGAATATCATGTTTTTTTCTCGCTAACGCCAGGTTTAAATATTCTCAATGCAGTTTTATTATTCCTTGTTTCAAGTTCCTTGTTTCTTTCTGACCATATAATTTTAGCATAATTAAGTTACTCTCTACTTATTTAAGCCGATTCTAAGCTACAATATAAAACGTTTAAGATATATTTTGAATTTTGAAATGATAGAAGCATTTAATCAAATATAAATATTCTTTTAAATAGTTCTCTAACTATTTACACTACATGGTTGTTACTATGGACTATGAAATTGGCTCTCTTAAAGATTTTCCTCTGTCGAGATGCTAGTGACGTGAAGGAGTTGTAAATGATGTCCTTAATTGTAATTCGGTGATAATATTCCTCTACTATTCATTAGGAGCGACCTCGCACTAATTATTCAGGAATTTCTATCGAGTAAAAGCAATTACTCTGTAGGTTACATTGCGACCTTAAATGTATATTAAAAATAGTTCCTTCTTTCTTATTAAATAAACAGAATTTGTAAATTTTTATGTAAATATTTAAGAATTTACATGGCGTATTTTACTTATATTGTTATTTTTCCATCATTTGATTAAATAACCTATTTATATTGACAACGTTAACACATAGTATTTATATTCTAATGAAAAAATAAACTCTGTTTAGAGTTTGGAAGTCCACTAGAAACCTTTAGAATTTTGTCACGTCCGATCGTCAGTTTCTCCGCAATCTAGCTCAGACTTTTAGTAGTAGGAAGTTGTAATGCGTCATTAGCATACACATTAGCCATGCCTACAAACTGATAGAAAAAAATATTGAATTTCAAAATTTTAAATGGTTTTCTAAAAATCCTTGAATTCTTAAAAAAATATTTTAATTATTAGAAAACCCGAAATTGCATTTTTATAATAAGTTAACGTTATTTCGGACACATTTATTATAAAAATAAATTCACTTATTTATGAATTAAACTCTGACCACAAAATAATATTTTGATGTCATTACTTCACAATGTCTTATGTTTTATCTAAAAATATATAATATTTAGACTTTAAAGTTGAGGAGCGCTGGATGGCTTCGCCCCAAAATGGCTCTTCATTCACTGTCATTGTATGATGTCACTAATTAGTGATCCGATGTTTTCCAGAAAATCCGATTGTTATACGTATATTCGCGGTTAAAAAGACATTTCAAAAGAAAATAATTTTTTATTCCATATTTTATCACTTTAATCTTTGGTTTCAAATTTTCAAAGTTTTATACTTTCTTAAAATTTACGAAATATTATAAAACAACAAATTAATTGCAGTACATTATAGATTTATATGTTTATTAACTTAACAACAATTTCTCATTTCAAATAAACCATGTGCAGTTTTCAGTGAGGGCATGCTTCTCTACTACCATCAACAAACCGCAGACAATCACTCAGACATTCACCAGTCAGACAGTCACCCGTGTGACCAGACGATCTCAGGAACAATTGTTTCTTTTACAGAGAAATACTTATTGTTTTAATATAAACATTATTTAGTTTATTTTATAAATAAATATGTACCAATTCACGTTTATTTTATTTGTATTTAATTGCCTCCTGCAGTAATAACATATTGATACTTGAGTCCTTATTTAATATTTTTGTTCATTCTAAGAAAATATTAATGTCACCTGAACTGCTTCCGAGATGTCAATTTCTAAAGAAAATTTTACTATGAAAACCTTTAGAGAAACTTTAATATATATTCAAAGTATGGCTGTCAAAGTAGTCACTTTGGCCATATTTACTGTAACTTATATATATTCATGAATATTGGAGTCATTTATTATTATAAGTTATATTTATTTATTTATTTATTTACCCTTTATTGTATATTACAAAAGGCGAACTTAATGCCTGTTGGCATTCTCTACCAGCTAACCTATGTGGATGGTGAGAAATTGCGGTAGGCGTAACAAAGTAAAATTCAAAACAAAACTAGTACTAAGTGAAATAAAAAAAAATAAAATAATAATTATTATGTAATAATAATAAAAAATAATAATAATAATAAAATAGTAATAAATAAACTATAATATATGTATATATATATAAAAATAATATATATATATACATATATATATACATATATATAAATTATAAACACATATAACTTCTAATTAAATATACTTACATATAATAAATAGCATATATATCTGAATGAAATGTGTATTAGGAAAAATCTAGAAAGTAGTTGCGAATAAGATTTTTAAACGACCTTTTGGTAGGTGCCCTCCTTATATTTTCAGGTAGATTGTTCCAAAGGATAGAAGCTTGAACTCTAAAAGACTTCTGAACAAAATCAGTTTTATGGGGTAGAATGGAGATTTTAAGGTTGGAAGATGATCGAAGCACTTTGTTATGTGTTACGTGAAGATATTGGAATTCCTTCTTTAGGTATGGAGGCGCATTTGGATCATTTAAGATTGAATAGAGGAGATTAAGTATTCTAGAGCTACGCCTCTGTCGAATAGTGAGCCATTTAAGTTTAGTGCGAAATTGAGATACATGATCATACTTACGTAAGCCGAAGATGTAGCGGAGACAGTTGTTAAGGAGGCGCTCTAACTTGTTGAGAAGATCATTGTTTAGGTCTGGATAGGAGACATCTGCGTAATCAATAAGGGGCAAGATAAGAGTGTTGATTAGCATTATTTTTGTCTTAATAGGGAGGAAATGTTTAGTTCGATATAAGGACTGCAATGCGGCATTGACTTTGCGGCATATTTCGTTAATCTGCTGGCGCCAATCCATTTTACAGTCAATGCACAACCCCAGGTTTTTTACGGTCTTAGATAGTGGTATGACATTGCCATTACATGTGATGGCAGGCATGCTGTCAAAATCCGTTCTGACCAGCAATCTTGAGCTTCCAATGACTATAGCTGTACATTTTTTAGGATTAACAGAAACACCAAATCTGGAGGACCATAAACTCAATTGATTTAAGTTGCGATTAATGGTAACAATTGCATTTGAAAGTTCATTTATATCAGTTTGCACATAGAGCTGAAGGTCATCAGCGTATAAGTGATACGAACAGTCGAAGTTGGGAAGTAATGTATTAATAAATAAAAAAAATAAAATAGGAGAAAGAATTCCGCCTTGTGGCACACCAGTTTCTATGTTGGCCCATATGGAGGATGAGCCACCCATGCAAACTGACTGTTGGCGGCCACGAAGATAAGATGAGAACCATTTAACTGCAGATGGGCTGAACTTGAGTAAAGATAAAATGGCAAGGAGGATTTCGTGGTTAACTGTGTTGAAAGCATTTGAAAAGTCCACAAGCACCAACACTGTTAATAGCTTTTTGTCCATACCAAGTCGTATATCATCTGTTACCTTTATGAGAGCGTTATTGGTGCTGTGACCTGGACGAAACCCAGACTGGTAAATACTCAGTAGGTTGTACTTGAAAATATGAGAAGATATTTGCTTAAAAACACAGGCTTCTAGAACTTTTGATAGGAATGGCAATATGGAGATGGGTCTGTAGTGATTTGGGAGAGTAGGTTGAGGAATTTTTGGTAACGGACGCACCAAAGCTTTTTTCCAAATATTAGGATATTCACCAGATGTTAAGGAAAAGTTAACAATATGAGACATTAAAGGTAAAAGAGGATCCAAAATATTAAGAATCATAGATCTGTTAATATCGTCACAGCCCATTGCCTTAGATTTTATAGAGAAAACGGTTGTTTTAATTTCATCCTGTGGTACAGTTGTGAAATAAAAAGATGGGATATCAGGACTCTGCATTGATGAAATGCAAGCAAGTGTTTGAGATAGGATTGTATGATCTAATTGAGGAATAGAGACAAAATAACGATTAATTTCATCTAATGCTAGAGGGGAACAAGGTTTAACGGAAGGTGACGTGCAAACACCAATAGAATTTAGAAACTTCCATGTATCGGAAGATGAAGAATTGCTTATATTGTCATGTATATAATGGCGTTTAGCTATTCGTATCACTTGATTGCACCGATTCCTCGCACGCTTGTAAATTGACCAATTCTGTGCATTGCGGTCTTTTTTGAATGCTCTAAATAAACGATCCCGTTTAATCATAGCAGCCCGAATAGAGGCAGTCATCCACGGCGCTGCAGGTCGCTTTAATTTAACTTCATGAACTGGTGCGTGAATGTCATACAAGGTTAAAATAGTAGTGTTAAGATAATGAATTTTGTCTTCAACTTTCGACGCTGCATTTATTACCGAGAAATCAATATTGTAAGCATCCCGCATTAAATTATCTAAGTTTATTTGTGACAAATTTCTAATTTCCAAGATTTTAGGTTTCTGTTTAGGGGGTTATACATATTTCACAGCTGCTTATTTGACCATTTGAAACAAAAAGGTGTTTTTTTTAGTTGAACTGTACCAGTTGAACCGTAACACACAGAATAAAATTAATATTTCAAAATGAAAGTTGAAATTATTGAATTCTATTTTAAGTAAAGGTCTTATAAAACATCGTTATTAATTTGCATGCATGTATTCGCTATTGCGTCAATTAAGACAATTGAATTGAATTGAAAGTAAGAACAAATTAAAATCCAAGTAAAGCATTTATCAGAACTAAGTTTATAATTGCTAACTGTGACACTACTATGATAATCTCACATTTACAAGCAACTTACTTTGAATGATTCTAACTTTAAACGTTCAAAATAATAGTAAATATATCATATCTAATTTTTGGTCTAAAATGCTAATAGACAACAATAGTAACGCAAGATGTGCAGAACTTCTAGTAAGTTAAATATCATCAAAATAGTCGTTAGTTTTAATCAAAATATAAATGAACATCTTTTAAAAAATATACTTTTATTTGTAATAATCTATATAATTAAATTTTAATAACCTGCAAATATATTTATCATTTAATAAAAACAATGACTAATTTACTAACACGATTTGATTAATTAATGTGGTTGTATGTTTATATCAAATTTAAATAATCTGAATATAATGAATAATATATAGATATAGATAATTTCAAACATTAATTATTAATGCCGTTTGGATTCAATGTTATTTTATAATGTAAAGTTAGAAACATTGGTTAGGATTTTCATAGAAGCCGATACGATGTTACCTCCGTCCTATTAAGACAATCATATATGGAATCGCATATTGATTAAGGCAGTTATCATGTACATTATGAATAAGTGATGTATAGGATAATTACATTACAGCTTCTTATAACATATAGAGACATATTTTAATTAATAATAATTTTATACACATAATTTGTAAGTTTGAGTTTGCTTCATTTATTTAGAATACTAATAAATAACAAAATATATGGAATTTATTATAAATGACATACTAAGTTTGATTAATTTTCTAATAATATAATAATCTTATCGCTTCCAGGTCTTTTTATATGTTATGAATTATTGATGAAATCAAAAATATTATTACTCAATGGTTTAAGATTTACCAAACAATGTATGTTTCGTAATATGCCGGATACAATTGGTTTTTCTCCATTATCTCTATCGATACAAAATGTGGATAAAATAAAGTAAAAATAAAATATATTTTTTCAAAGCACTTTTTCGTTGTAAACCTCACAAAGCCAGCCATTATTGGATTCCTGTTCATTTTAAACCTAATTTTGTTGTAAAGATACAATATAAAAAGCTTTATCGTTGTCATTTTACGGCATGAACGTTAGGAAATTATTTATCATTCACACTGTAGAGAGGAAAGGTTTCAAATGTAATTGTGCGAAGTATTTTATGAACTTTAAGAAATATGATTAAGTTATGAAGTAAAGTTCAGAATGAAATAGAAAAATTCTAATCTAAATTTATAAGTGACATTTAGGTAATTCTTATCAGATAGTAAAATAATGTATTATGACTACATGTGGGTAGTAGAAAATCCATAAGGCTCACCGCACAGAAACAGTTCACTGATCTTTTAGTTGACCCTCGGCTCATGAAACAGAGATACATAGGTAATGTAGAAGGTATATAATATCCATTAGTTATCTTCGACCTCGAGATCGTGAATAGACCCTTTGAAAATAACAATTATAATAGAGAATTGTTTTAAAATTCGTTACTAATTTTTTATAGTAGTTAAATTATGAATACAACTAGAATGTAAAATTTCACGTTATATAATTGATATATTATGTACTATACTTATGTTAATTTATTTTTGCATTACTCTTACAAGGTTTTGACAAGGTGTTAACTTGGATACACTTATTGAGGTTCGTCCTAACTTTGTTTCTAACTCATTTGTCACTTGTTATTCAAATTACTATACATTGATGTAAGTTACTCGAAGTTACTCAATCATATTTTAGGAATGAGGTCAAACTCTAGCTACACTTAGCACAGATGTCAAACTTTTGTTGGAATAGATACAATCTTATTTAAACTTTTCTTTGAATTGTGTGCATTTTTTGTCACTTCTTTTTTCTATGAGTTTCTGCTCTTAAAGTCCTGTTAAATTTTGATTTGACATTTGTGAAAATATTGTTAAATACCAGATGTTTTAGCACAAGAGGTTGTTTTGCAACATAAGATTGATATCGTGTGTTATAAAACATAAACGATTTCTCTAAACATTTGTCGTATTATTGGTATTATAGCGGTTGATATTTCACAATAACATGTAGGAACTTTAACTTGTTAACAACAGTTTTAAAAAATGTTAAGTACCTACTGGGAAGTAGTTTACCTTGAAAAATATTTTATCAAATTTTACGGCATTTCACACTAAGTATGAAAATTAAGTTATAAATTTGACTTGACAGATCGTCATTAACTTCACATCACTTCTAATTAGCAGAGGTTTTTTTACTTTTCTTAGATGTTTAATGTTTTCTTTTATAACAAATATTTTTAATAACAAACATCAACTTTTGTTTTGTAAGCTGAATTAGAATATTTCATCTTTTAAAAAATGTAAATAGTAAAAGTCCGTGATAGTAAAACAGCATTAAAATACGATACTTATTTATTCATATCATATTATGGTGTACATATAATATTGATACAATAAATATATTTAGATATATCTATTCGACTATATGTGTAAGTTTTCGAAAACAAATAATAGAAAAAAAAAAATTTACTAAGTTTACTGATATAACTTCAAATTATTACATTAATCTGTCGCAAGGTAATGTTATATAGGTCGAGTTGCCCATTCCTCTCAATGTTAAATGGAGCGCAGTAACAGTATTGTAATCGCTTGTGTGTGAGTCGAGAGTGTGCCAATGTTCGAACGAGGTCGTTGCAGTAGTCAGTACTCCAGCGATCATAATAAACTCCTTTCTTAAAATATGTCAATCAATATACTAGATTCATAAGATTGTTATAGGAAAGTTGTTGTTAAAACTTTTCGATTAAACAATGTTTTTAATTTTGAAAATATGAAGTATATAATATATATTAATTTTATGTACCTTGATATAATATAGGTAAGAGTTTACAAAACTCATTATGTATATAACCTGCCATTAATCAGCTACTAGGTAACTAATTTATGAAAAGAGGAAAATTTAAATGATGCAAAGCAAGTTAGTTGCAAATTCACGAGCTTAAGAAGCGCCCACCCAAAAGGTCTCTTTGAAGAATTATGAAACATAGCTCCACTCGAGACATAGACATAGTAACTCAGGACTAATTATAGATATTTTCCCACTTAGGGTCCACTTTCAAGAATGATGAGATGAGTCTTAGTAATTTTACTCCAGGCAGGTCGCAGTAGGATTGAAATTCCGAAAAAGCCCTATTTTAAAGATTATGAGTCTTTTGAGTGTCAGATATAATAAATATTTGAAATAGATACTCGTATATAATCTTACGTACGAGTATTCTGTCTGCAATGCTCTAAATATCGTGGATCCAACTGGAGTTGGGTAATATCGATTTCCTAATAGAGAAAAGTATCCATTTCGACTGATTCATGTTTAAATTTAATAGATTTTGTTTTAACTTGTTTCGTTGTTCTTTCCATTGAAAAAGACCATGTTATCCGTTGAAGTAGTTGTCTTGTTAACTTCTTTTATTAGTGATATTTTTCAAATTATTTAATTCTCTAATAATTTTTTGTGTGATTGTATCGAAAGCAATAGAATAATAAAAACAAATAATATACATGCAAATAAGTTAAAGGGATTCAAATCTAAGGACAAGAATTAATAATTTTTAGTTATTTGCAATATATATTGTTATTGTGGTTCAATGTATAGTATAAATCTAATTATTAGGTCAATCGGACTTTATTGGAACATAAAATAAGGTTAATTAAAAGCAACAATTATATGATCACCTTGTCGTTTGTACTGTACATTACGAAGCGTGTAATTAATTTATCAGATCATAATAGCATCATAGTAGCTATTTATTTATTATTGCTTTAAATTGCAAAAGGATGTTTTATCATATACAGATAGTTTTACAGCGTATCTTAGTTATTATTTCTTACTATACAAATATACTAAAGCTTTAAACAAAATGTTAAGCTATTAAAAATTATAATTAATATAAATATATCAAGCAAATATTTTAAAATGCTAAGGTGCTGCTCAGCCAACTCGTAACCTATTCTTATAAATAAAATTAAAGTGCCGTTTGAAATTCCAAATTAAAAGCTTTTCACTAAATTCATTTGAAAGTGTATACGGTACTTAAGTAAAAAAAAACCTTTTTTTAAGTTTTTGTCCGTCTGTCTCTTTATTCCGGCTAATCTCTGCAATTGATTGACCGATTTTAACAGGACTTCATACATACGGATAGCTGATATTATAAGAAGTAACTTAGTCTACATTTATTTGAAAAAAGATATTTCGATCGAACTAAGCCCTGGACATAGTACATTAATATAAGTTGACTATAGTATTAGCACATTTTACCAATATTAACCTTAAATTTAATAAGAATCCAACGAATCTGCTACATCAATAGCAATCTATTTTCCTTTGATGTCTTCTTGGGTTTACATTCGCAAGCGAAATAAATTTACAAGAGAATCTGAGGCAGCAGAATATGAAAGACTCGACACCGTCCAGGTCCTTGTCTAATTATGGTTCTTACTTTGACTGTAATATTCACATTATACGAGTATTGTATAAGTTTTGCATACTTTATACATTTTGAATCATTTAACAAATTTTGTATTTGTGATAATAAGAGTAATTATTATTAGATAATCCTATCCTAATCGTCCGCTTTAGTGAATATAATATTAGACTTAAAAAAATGTTTTCATGCTTGTATAAAACACAATCATTATTTTTATGATAAAAAATAATCAGGGTTACAAAAAAAAATTGTTTCCGGTTATGACCAATATATAAATAGTTAATCGTGGCTCGTACAGATTCTATATTAGTAGTAAAATAAATATGTAAAAAAAACTACTGTTTAGTAATATATGACATCGGTAATTAATAATTTAAGTTGAAGGGTTAGTAATTCATAATGCTGTTAATATTACTATTGCTTCTTGCTGAAATTTATTAACTAGTTACTCATTAGTAAAACACATGTAGCAGAATACATAGTTCTTTACTTTTTCTCTTTAGTTCGTATATGTAGTTATCACAGTATATACAGTTATCTCAAGAACTTAAAAGGACAGAGCACGGCGCTGCTCAATCAATACGGTTAGCGTTGCGCGTTCACACCGACACAATATATCGCATATAAATCGTATTGGGTTATCAGTTCAGCTGTTGTGACAAAAAATCGTTATATAAACGTTTTTTATTAAACATATATTTTAATTTGTGAGTAATTTAAAGTCTAAACTAAACTAAGTCTTACTTTTATTAATTTATTGCATTTGTTTTCGTTTACGAATTCTTTTAGCATATATTATTCCAGTAAAAGCTTACTTTTAGCATAAAACGGAGCACCTCGTCATATAATCATCTGTGAGGGATGTGAGATAACTCATGCGTTGTGTGAGCGCCGTGAGCCCGCAGAGACCACAGAGCGCGCCGCTACGTTAGATCTCATTCCGTACATTTAGATGAAAATCAGTTATTTTCGTTACGTTTGCAATTGTCATTGCTAAATTAAAAGAAGACAAATATATTATGTATCTATCTTAAACTGATATTATTTCACATTTAATTATAAACAATTCTGTTATGTAGCTACATTTGATATAAAAATAAAGTACTTAAAGTATTCATATTGTACCACCATTTAGATGATTCTTAGACTGATGATATTATGTATCATATTCGAATTAAATTTATAAACATTATTGTGATATCTATTAATTCTTGACCAATTAAATTAAATTAATAGTACTTTTATTAATGTTTTACAATAGCTAATGCAGATGAAATATAAAATATATCATGCCAAATTTATATATTTTCTTGTTAATCCAAATTAAATCTAAAGATTAACTGTTAATATTAGTATAGTGCAGCCGAGCTGCGAGAGCGGAAACTTACTTATAGAACTTATTTCTTGTACGTATAGTAATATTGTTTAAATGTTTATATTCTTATTATAATATTACTAAAAGTTACTACAATATTCACCGAAACGCTTACTTTACTGTTCGTAAAATTAAAATGACCTAACTCAAACCGTCCCATTTAAAAATAGGTCACAATGGATACCGGTGACTGCGACGCGATCTTTGATATTTTTTTTTTTTTCGTAGAAAAGAAATCCATTGTTACCGTGAATTATATCGGTCTACATACAAAGCCTTCGAAAAGAATTTATTATCTCATTTGCGTTGATTGAGTGATAATAGTTGGTAGGTCATGTTCCGAATTGAAATATATTCGTTTGTAATTATTTATTCATAATATATTTTTTTTATAGTTTGTTATAAAAAAATCTGTGCCCGAAAGGGGACACGCGTGAGTAGACCTCGTGTGTAACTCGTTTAAAATATAACTCACTACCTAAGAATAACACTCCTTGCGAGAATAAACTGTGATAATTTTATTTGGCTTAGTTAAAGGAGTACCTAGTGCGTTGCCTTAAATTTAGAGTAAAAAATAACCTTTCTATTAAAAATATTTGCGAGGAGGGAATGTTTACCAGAAAAAAGTTGCCGTGGTTTTACCTACCTTAAATTTTCCAGCTAAAACCGGTTTTTATTTTTATTCTCGGAAACGGTACATTTTACGGAAAAACTTTTGGTACCTAAATTTAGAGTAAAAAAACTTTTCTATTAAAATTACTTGTGATGTAAGAATGTTTACCAAAAAAAAATTATGATTTTTTTTCCAAAAATTTTCGGGTTTTTACCCCCACCCCTAAGTTATTGAAGTTAGGATTTGGTTTATCTACATTAGTTATAGGTATTCATCAAAGACATCATATAATATGAACGCGATTGATCTACTTTGTATAGTGAAAAAGTTATGGTCGAAAAACTGGAATCAGAAAAATTGAGGCCCTAGCTCTCCCCGTATATATATATATATATATATATATATATATATATATCTATAAACTTTTTGACCAATGGTCATTTCGGACTCAGGGGTCATAAGAAGACCTCCTGTGAAGATTTTTTTCCAAAATTCGAAAGTCGGATACACCTGAAAGCGCAGACCGAATTCTTCGAGGTCTACCCAAAAGTATCTGTGTGTATTGCGCTTTAGGTTCAGAATTACACATGAACTGAAAAGTTTACTTAACTTAAATTTTAAAAGTCAAAGTATATATATAAAGTTAGCGTTAAAAGTTACTGGAAAATGTATTAAATGCAGAAAGCTCCAAAGTAACATTTCGAAGAGCTTTCAGCAATTTCTATTTTATCCAAACAACGGTATCTATTTTGTTACTCAATTACCTTCCATGATACGGTTTACTAAAGTTTTTCTCTAATTAATTTAATGAATAGGAGTTAATCTCGAACGTTGAGACGCTTTTGATTGGCACATTGTGCTGCAACGAAGGAAATTATTTTAAATTCTGATCGTGCACTGCCTCTTAATTCAGTTGTCTAAAAAGGTAATTAATTCTTATTGAGCAAAGTATCTCAAATATTTTTGTACTTTAAGAGAAATAATATCATTAATTTAGGACTTGTGTCTGTATTATTTCAATTTATAATTCAAAGAACAGAGTCAACAGCTTTATTAGAATTAAAGATAAGGTGATGATGATGAAGCTATGATTTTCTTGTCTAGTTTTGTTTACTTTTGCATATTTATTAATTTCTGTAAATTTTATTAACCGTTGTGATGCAAGCGGCTTTGCACTCGCTTTTGATAATCGTTGGAGACGAGATAATATAAGTTTACTAATTTTCGAAACATTTAATAAAAATTTAAATTCCCAAAGACTCAACGACGGTTTAAGCACAAGAACTACTAACACCGTTGCGAAAAAGATGACAAATAAAGATAACCGCATTTTGTCTTGCAAAGTAGTGTTATTTAAATCATCTCAATCTTAATTCTCAAATACTATTCCTGTAAATAAATTATAAGGCGGATGACATGTATTTTCGTAAATGTATTTCTTTCTTGTAATGCAAACCGAGTATGCGAAAGAAATAGTAATAGTTAGTTTTACTTTTATATATCAATATATAAAAAAATGTATATAATGTTCTTAGTTCTTTCAAGTTCACATAAAATATTTTCATATGATCCCTCCCATGAACTAGTAGCTTCAATTTATATTACAATTATTTACAAGACTTTATTTTTTATGATGATGATCTACACAAAATGTTATGTCCATGTATAATTGAAAACAATAAAAGCCTCAATTAACAAATACAATTACTTTTTTACCTAACACAAAGTCAATCCACATAACTTAATTATAAATTATTATAATACTACTGTCATCTCAGAATATCAAAGCAGGCTCTCAATGGTTGTTTAATTATTAATTTGAAGTCGGGACAATGGGTTGGTGGCGATGTATTTTTAAGAAGGCAATTTCCGGTATTCAATTTCTGATATTTATGACAAAGTCTCTATTTTTTCTTTTAAACTTCTTTACTTAGAATTCATTTAATAATAATTAACACCCGACGGATAAACTATACGAAGGTAAACACAAATAAAAAAATAGGAAAAGAAATATATAGCGACCAAATGTAAGCCTCAACGATAGAGGACAAACAGTTATAAATATTAATATAGGTATTAGCATAAAAATGAGAAATAAACCCGGTTTTCTAAAAGAACAGTAGATCGGTAATATAATCTGAACGCAACTATGTTTCATTTTTTATTTATTGTACAGTATAGAATATTTTTTTATAACTCAATGCTAATTAAGAACAATATGTTTATAAATTGATATTCCTGAAACAGATGAAGGCATTACTAGATACAAAAGGTTTAATATTACTTTACATTAATTATTAGTGGTAACTTTCTCTTATGTATGGTAAGTTACCAAGCATTAATTGAAAATATTTGGCCATGTTAAGCTTATCAAAACCTCTGAGGCCCTGTCCATGTTGATAAAAAGTTCATTGTATATATAGGTATACAAAATTTACAAAGCAATCATTTCATGTTATTGTATATTACCAGAAGTTTATTTTTTTGGGCCGTTACAGATAAGATAGATAAAGTCATTTATCAAAATAAGACCATTGTAACTCTATGCAAATTCAATTTTCACTTCTACTAAAGAGAGATAGGTGGGATGGGGAATCGCGAGTTTCCGAAAACAAACGATAATTGGAACACGTTTCGACATTTAAATAACACAATGAAACTGGACTTAAAGTGGCTCGAGTACAGTAGCCGAATCAACCTAGTATAGCGAAATTACTAGATTTTTTTAGGAACTAGATTTTCTATACTAGATTTTTTTTCTTAAGGGGCTTAATATAAACTATAATTTATTGTTTTTTTATATAATACATAAAGTTGAAAAATTAGTCTACTAAAAGAAATTATAACTTAATCGTTTGTATTACTTAGACATGAATAAGTACAAAAATATATATTTATATATTGCGCTCTTATTGGCAATACTTTTTACTCTCCGTTATTTTAACTATAATCCAATTACGGATGTTGGCGTAAATTGACTTATAATTTTCCGTTGAATAGTAAGAAGCGAGTAAAGTATAATAGATAGTGGCTCAGCGACGTCCGTCGACTTTCTACGACACGTCTTTGCATTAGGAAATATAATTTTCCTACACAGGGCAATTAACCCACATCAATATTTGAAAAAAAATTAAGAATTCTCACCATTGACGAAACTTTGTATTCAGACGTTAATCAAGATTTATTTTTCTGTAAAAACTGATTTAACAGACACATGACTTACCGACCTAATGGTAGTCTTTACAATGAAAAAATGTTTTGTATTAAACTTATTTTCAATAAAATATTGTTGATTTTATCGTTAAAGGATTTAATATTTATAGCTATTTTATTCTATAAGCGTATAAGTTACTTTAGTAGCTAGCTATAGAAATCCAATAGGGCTGGAATCACTTCACTCAGGGTCTTGACAAACATATGCGATATTATATATATACACATATAATATATGTTATAAGAAAGTGTACCTAAAATTTAATACAATTTCATAATACAATAATATATTTAGAGTATATTAGTTATTTCGTTTTTTTTTATTAACTGTACAGTAAAGTATTCATTGCCGATCTTATATTAGGGGAATTGCAAAGGGACTCCCTTTAGGAACTGGAAGGAATAAAGAGTGACAGTACACAGTGAAGAAGAGAGACTAATTGGGTATAATTTTTCTATTTTAATATTAATTACTTCAATTGTAGCTGGACAGTATCAGAATAATAACATGATTTGAATTAAGTTAGTATAGTTAGTTAAATTATAAACATGCCGTGCTTGTGATGATCAAAATTACAGTGATTTGTACAATTATTCGACTAATCTCAAACCAGTTTATACGTAAATTGATTATGTTGATAAATCACATTGTACTAAACATTTAATATTGGCCTATTTGCATTCCGGACCAAGAGTTCAAATTAATAAATTCTAATAGTTAAGCCGATAAATCAGAATGGAAATCTTTAATTTTTTTCTAATAGTCCTACAAAATATACTACTAAGTGATATTTAAAATCAACTTTGATGAGATAGACACTGAAATGATCGTCGAGGACTGAAGTTTATCTAGTATAATCTATAGAATCGTGACGAAAAACTGGAAATGATAGTACAAGTTTGAATGACTATCTGGAATATTTATGTTCAATATAATTAATTATGTTCACGTATTTAATAAGGTTTATTACTGTATTTGAATAATAGTAATTTTATTTGAAGATCATTATGTATTATGAATTTAAGTTAATAGTAAAAAAAATATACAATTTGTATAACGCTTAAAAGCTAAAAATAAATAGAAAAATAATTTGAAAACCTTGAACCAAAAGAATAAAACTATATTATATCTACTTCAGAATAAACTATATTTTCAACGAGTACAATTGTGCAACTCTTTTACAGTAAAAGAATTGAGTCTCTTTAACACTATACCCTAAAGTATAAAAACAATTATGTACACTTGTTCCTAGCAACAGCAGAGAACAATAAAATAGTGTTTTCTTATAAGAATATTTTACTAACACTTTTGTAGTTGGTGTATTATTTATAGTAGTTATCGCTCTTTTTCATTTTATATAAAATTAATAGCCGTTTCTATTTTTTTCCGTAACTTAACATTATTTTTATAATTATTATTTATAAAAACAGTCGTACTAGCTAAGTACGAACAGTCACATTTTTTTATTGAGTTGAAAGTTCAAATTTGAACCATAGGTTTATTTTATAGTATAATCATTATCAACAAAAATATTTTGGGAACGCTGAGTGTAAGGTTTTTTATACTAAAATTTCATTAGCGCCGGGTTTAAATATAATCGTAACTTCCTACTACAAACTCCAGAATAGTTAAGTTTCTTTCAACTTATTTAAGCCGATTCTAAGCTAAAATATAAAACGTTTAAGATATATTTGAAATACAGAAATGATAGAATCATTTAAACAAAGATAAATATGCCTTTGAATAGTTCTCTAACTATGTACACTACATTGTTGTCACTATGGACTGTGCAATAGACTCTCGTAAAGATTTTCCGCTGCCGAGATGCCAGTGACGGCTGTGGAATTGAAGCAGTCATCCATCACTTCTGGTGGTAGAGCCAAGCTGCAGTTAACTGACTGCAGCTCGTATTGGGCTGGCTCGACCGGGGAAGGACCACCCTCTCACAGAAGACCGACGTGTAGTAATCAAACTCATTTGGTTATGTTCCGTCGGTGAGTGAGAGAATCCGGAAGCCCAACCCCCCCCCCCCCCGCCAAACATGAAAGCGATGCCGAAAAGAAAAATACCCCAGGAGGGTACCGGCTTTGATGAAGCCGGGGACCCCCTCCCCGAGCAAAATCGGGGAAATGATTCTCGGATTTTGCTCGGGCTGCCCGTCGTATCTGGGGCGGGCAAAGTATCGCCTTTTGTGTTTTTTGAGGGCAAACGACGAGTCAACGCAGCGGCACCCCGACCCACTCTAAATGTGGACTTTTGCAACATCCGGGGACTTCATTCCAACTTGAACGCCGTCCACTATCACCTAGAGACGGCGCAGCCCGCCTTGTTGTTTCTGACGGAGACGCAGATATCTCAACCTAGCGACACAGCGTACCTGTCATACCCCGGGTATAAACTAGAACACCATTTTATACCACACGCCGGGGTATCTGTGTTCGTAAGGGAGGATATCTGCTACCGTCGCCTTCAGGTTTTTGAAGGTCGGGACCTGTCCGTACTCTGGCTGCGCGTGGACATGGACGACCATGTCAGAGTCTACGCGTGCCTCTACAGGTCCCATAGTGGTAATGCAGAAACGGTTCAACTCTTGGGCCATGTTCAGGCGAAGATTGACGATCTGCTTTCACAGATTCCCTCCGCCGAAGTCGTAGTCCTCGGGGACTTTAATGCGCACCATGCCGATTGGCTAGGGTCACGTGCCACCGACTACGCGGGGAGATCTGTGTTTGACTTTGCTCTGGCAAATGGTCTGTCCCAGCTGGTAAAGACGCACACTCGTCTACCGGACGTGGACAGCCATATGCCCTCTTTGTTGGATCTTCTGCTGACTACACATCCCGGAAAGTACCAGGTCACTGTCGAGGCTCCCTTAGGGTCCTCTGATCATTGCCTGGTACGGAGTGTAGTGCCCATTGAACGCCCAGCTCGCACAAGACCTGCGACTCGACGCGTTTGGCACTACAAGTCAGCGGATTGGGATGGAATGCGGTCCTTTTTTGCATCCTACCCATGGGGGCCGATTTGTTTCTCTTCCAATGATCCTAGTGACTGCGCTGCGGCTGTAGCTGATGTGATACTTCAGGGCATGGAACTATTTGTACCAAGCTCTGTGGTACCACTTGGTGGCAGATCGCGGCCTTGGTTTGATGCGTCTGTCAGGGCTGCAGCAGCTGGCAAACGGCAGGCGTATCAAGCTTGGGCTAATGCGTTAGTCACTAAGGATCCGAACTCTAGAGTTCTGAAGAGGAAATATAATCGTGCCTCCAGATTCTTCAAACGGAAAATTGCTAGAGCAAAGTTCAAGCATGTCGTCAAAATAGGGGATCAGCTGGCAAAGTACCCGCCTGGCACGCGCAAGTTCTGGGCGCTGTCTAAAGCCACGCTGGGAAACTTTTGTCAGCCATCCCTACCGCCATTGCACACTGGGAACGACTCTCTGGCCTACACGGCAAAAGAGAAAGCCGATCTCTTGGGCACTCTTTTTGCCTCAAACTCGACTTTGGACGACCAGGGGAAGACACCGCCTATCATCCCGCGGTGTCCGAGCTTAATGCCGGAAATAGTTTTTCGGCAAAAACTCATCCGAAAAGCCCTCCTTTCCTTGGAAGTTCATAAGTCGAGTGGTCCAGATGGTATCTCTTCAGTTGTGCTACGAACATGTGCCCCTGAATTGACACCAGTGCTAACGCGTCTATTTCGGTACTCCTACCTTAAAGGCGTAGTCCCGGTCTCATGGAAGCGTGCCCTTGTCCATCCGATCCCTAAAAAAGGTGATAGCTCGGACCCAGCTAACTACAGACCTATCGCCATTACCTCTCTTCTCTCCAAAGTAATGGAGAGTATCATCAATAAGCAGCTCCTAACCTTCCTCGAGGATCACCAGTTGGTCAATGACCGGCAATATGGCTTTCGCCATGGTCGATCGGCTGGTGATCTTCTGTTATATCTTACGCACCGTTGGGCAGCTGTTATTGAAAGCAAGGGAGAGGGTCTGGCAGTTAGTCTGGATATGGCGAAAGCCTTCGATCGTGTATGGCACAAGGGGCTTCTTTCGAAGCTACCTTCCTATGGGCTTCCCGAGAGTTTATGCAAGTGGATCACCAGCTTCCTCACTGGGCGGAGCATACAGGTCGTTCTCGACGGTTTTTGCTCGGACCCCAAGCCCGTGAACGCTGGTGTACCCCAAGGCTGCGTGCTATCCCCAACTCTGTTCCTCCTGCACATCAATGATATGTTGGATATCTCCAACATACATTGTTATGCGGATGACAGTACTGGGGATGCGGTATATTCCGGCCGTGCAGGTCTCTCTCGGGAAAACGTCGACGAGTGCCGAAAGAAACTTGTGTCTTCTATAGAGACTTCCTTAGGGATAGTTTCTGAGTGGGGTGAACTGAACCACGTTCAGTTCAATCCCCAGAAGACACAGGTTTGCGCGTTTACCACTAAGAAAACCCCATTTGTCGTATCACCGCTCTTCGAGAGCACTCCCCTTATTGCCTCGCCAAGTATCAGAATACTGGGTCTCGACATTTCGAGTGACTGTCGGTTTCGTGGTCATCTGGAGAGCAAGGCCAAGTTGGCCTCGATGAAATTGGGCGTGATCAATAGAGCGAGGCAGTACTTCAATCCTGGCCAAAGACTTGCGCTCTACAAAGCGCAAGTCCGGCCACACATGGAGTACTGTTCTCATCTCTGGTCCGGATCACCCCAATATCAGCTTCTACCATTTGACCGCGTACAACGGAGAGCCGTTCGGATTGTCGGGGACCCGGTGCTCTGTGAACGGCTGGACTCTTTGGCATTGCGTAGAGACGTTGCATCTCTGTGCGTCTTCTACCGCATTTACCACGGGGAGTGTTCCGAAGAGCTATTCGATCTGATGCCTACCGCCGAATTCCATCACCGCACAGCGCGCCATCGCCTCCAATACCATCCCTACCACCTGGATGCGTGGCGATCCACCACTGTGCGGTTCTCAAGTACATTTTTTCCTCGTACCACTCGAATGTGGAACGAACTCCCTTCGGCGGTATTTCCAGATCGGTACGACTTGGGTACCTTCAAAAAAGGCGTTTACTCCCACCTTCAAGGCCGGCAACGCTCCTGTAAATCCTCGGATGTTGCAAGAGTCCATGGGCGGCGGTGATCACAAATCATCTGTGACCCGCCAGCTCGTTTGCCCTCCTATTCCATAAAAAAAAAAAAAAAAAAAAAAAAAAAATCACTTCACTTTAGATACTCAATTTAAAAACGATTAAATCAATCATAATATAATAATAAGTATTAAAATTTTGTTATTATCTTCGTTAATTTTTAATTGTAATAATATTAAATATCTTCATAATATTATCTTTGGACACTGCGCGGACCAGAATCCGGCGTTGCGCGATCAATACTTCACAAAGCTCAGCCAAGAGCTCCTACTAATATATTTGGTATTGGTAACTTCTTTAGAAGCATTGATAAAGTATAATTATATATAAAAAATAAAAGTGGACCATAATATATGACAGCGTCAATGTGAAGTATGAACTAACTAAACAGTTTTCATTGTAGGTTTAACCGTTGTTAATTTATAATGAGAATGAAATATGACGAATTTGTAATAATGTATTTAGAAAAAAATTATAGTCGACGGACTTTATTAAACATATAATTTTTAATAATAAATGTAATATTTTACATTTTCGTTTGAATACCAAATTTAGCAAGTATTATTTTTTCAATATTTGAGATTAATTATCGTATCGTTTATTACTTTCTGCTATATTTATTTTACTCAATTTTGACATAATAATATCTTGTTTTTGGATTATATTCCGGTCTCAACAACCTGCCAAAATAACTTATAGAGGTATATGACCTTTTTTGGACTTTGGATTAAAACACAGGGACCATACACCTAGATTAGAAGTCAGGACAACATGTTTGTTTTAATTTCAAGCCAGAGTATGTTACATTCCTATATATTTGCGATTATTAATTAAATATTTCTTATATTCTTATTTGTTACAAAATAGTTAAATTCGCGTTTATTATATTATCACGAACCATGGAAACGCTGATTAGACACAGGTGCATTGTATTATGTTAAAATCCCAGAATGTAATATCTGAAACCTTTGGTTGTTACATTTATTTTTCTGTGTTCTTCTAATTATAATTTCATTTTATTATATTCATTCTTCTCTCCAACTTAAAGCAAGGATCACGTAGTTTGTAATTTAAATATAATTATTAAATTTTAAGTCAATAAATTTGTATTCTTTTGGATCCTCCGGTTGTGACCAACGTAATTAGTATGCAATAATAATTGTAATTTGGTTTAATTGCTTATAATAATATGTCAAAACAAACATTTCATTTACACTTGTTCATTTACTTTTCTATTTGTTTAACGCGTGCTTTCTTTACGGATGCAAAGATAATTAAAAAACAATGCGAGGAATCGTAAGCGATGTCCTTAACTGTAATTCGGTGATAATGTTCCTCTGCCATTAATTAGCACCGACCTCACACTAAATATTCAGGAATTCCAATTGAGTAAAAGCAATTACTGGATAGGTTACATTGCGACCTTAAATGTATATTAAAACCAATTCCTAATTTTTTTATTAAATAAACCAAATTTCCTAATTTTAAATATTTAAGAATTTACATGGCGTATATTACTTATATTGTTATTTTAACCAACATTTGACGACACAGCCTATTTATATTAACAACATTAACACATAGTATTTATATTGCAATGAAAAAATACACTCTTTTTAGAGTTTCGAAGTCCACTAGAAACCCTTATAGTTTTATCATGTCCGACCGTCAGTATCTCCGCAATCTAGCTCAGACTCTTAGTAGTAGGAAGTTGTAATTCGTCATTAGCATACATATTAGGCATAACTACAAAGTGATAGAATCAAATATTGATTTTTTTTTTCTAGATCCTCTACACGTGTAGTGTATATTTTTTTCTCGAGTACCCCATGATGTGGGGTACCAATAGATAGATAAAAATATGGTGAGTTTTTTAACTACTTTTGATTACAACTTTTGTTTGCTAAATATTAAGTTGTAAAAAGTAATTTTTATTATACTCAAGTGTGGTGTATACTCCTGGAATACCTTTGCCAACTAAATGATTGATTTTGGAGATGTGAAAATTTGACAATTGTAGTACACATAACGCATTTATATATATAGTGGGTAATTAAGAGTATATATTTTTTGTGCTTATATTGGCAGCGTTGGCTAAATCCGTAATGGAGAGTATTATAAATAATCAACCCCTGGTTTTTCGTAGGACCACCAGTTAACAAAAGAATACATTTTTGACCAGTTAGCGATCTTCTGATATACATTGAATGTAACAAAAATGTACTTTTCATTGATATAATCGTCAAAGTATATATCTGTCCAATTCTCTTTAAAGGAGACAACTCATACAAACAAGAACCAAAAATTTATTTTGTTATATATACCTAATAAAATATGTAAAATTATTGATTTCTATAACCAAATGAATATATAAAGTTTTATTTGAACAAATTATCTTTAATTGATAAACTCCCATAATACTTAATAGAAAACTTTTGTCTGTAATTTAAATATTAAAACTTATTCTAATTATCGTTAATTTTCGTGAACATTCGTTTTTCATTATCATTTTCCCCTACTTTTATATATGATAATGTTAAACTATATACATACAGAACACTGTATATGTATAGATTAACATTGAAACAACCAGTACAATACTGTAATAAATGTATGTTTGTATTGGCAAGGATTGGCACAGCTCCTAATTTATGACTTTTGAACTTCCTCTGCTTGTTTTTGAATTTTGCATGCAAGCTTCAACTACATGAAATAGAATAAATTTTAATTTATGATAAGTTATAAGATATTCTTACATAATATTGAAATGAGTTAGATATTATTTTAACGCAACAAAAACATTTCTAACATTTAAAACACCACGCTGGACGTGACAAAGAGATGTAATGAGAGGCAGGTAGGATTGTTTTAAATATTTATAAATATAAATTTGTTCTAAATATAGCCGTTACGCCGCGAACAATCTCCTAACTGACAATTAAACAAACCTTGGGATGATATTATACTGACAGATAATACCAGTAATATTACTCTAATGAAATGTAATGGTCTTCAAGTAATTTGATTTCGATACGTATAAAAAACGATTGCCGTATTGTATTACGTTTCAACATAATATGAAAATGTTTGTTTTTTAATTGAAATAATAAATAATCGTCAAGATAATATTGATATATACTATCAGAATTGTTTAAACTAATTTACTACTACATATACGACCACATAAAAATGATTAATTAGTCTAGGTCTTATGGAACACTCGTTGTATTTAGTGCTATGATCTTTTCAGTTAAAAATATATTGGAAGTTTCATTTGCTAAAAAATTCTTTAAAAAACTCGCTATCTGTTGCGAGAATAGTCATTAATTTGAAGTTTAAACCTTTAAAATAAGTACAGGTGTTCGGCCTTTAATTCTTTTTTTGTATCGTCGCACAGTTTTTTTTTGTTATTTAGTTACCACTATATTCTAATAAGCTTGTAAATAAAGCTATGTATTTGGAGATTATTTTATCACTGATATTAAAATATGCGACTTTTACTTTTATCTTTTTATTTTATCTTTGCTACGTCTCTTATTTTTGTGTGATCAGGATTTTGATTTTCGTTTTGGATTTAAAAAAGCGTTCAACTTAGAAAAGCATGGGTTCTTACCCATACTTAGCAGAACAGCAGTGTCCTGAGCTATTTGCTTAATTAAAGTCTGTTATATAAATATAGTAAGCAGTAACTTGTTCGTGTAAAATCCATATTTCCGCTCTTTCCATTACATAATAAAATCTTAATCATGAAATATTGAAGATCGAAGAAGCTTGACTGTTGCCGGGATTTAATGACGAGGAATTGTTTGATGCTCGTTATAATGCGTATAGAACCGATTGTGACTATGAACGATTAGGTAAAAAAATGGAAAGTGGGACCTTAGTCACCATTCAACGTACTCTTATTAATAATTTACTAAATATTTGTGATTTGCCTACATTTCTTGACGCCGAAGTTATACAAGTTAATGTATCATTATGTTAAATGCCTGTGAGAAGAAATTTAAGACTATTTTGTTGCTATTTCCCTTTCAATTCACATCAAGCAGCATTGTAACTACAATTTTATGAATATTTATGTTATTTAAATATTAAATATAGCTCGAATAAACATTTAGTATCAGAAGATTTGAATGTAAGAAACCTTGAGTCAAGGCAGTCAAGTATAAATAGTTCTATCTTCATTATTTTAAATCTTTCTGTTGATCATTTAACATCAAAACTTAACTCGTTTCATAATACCTTAATGGAAGATTTAAAATCGTATATGTAGCTGTGAATATGATTTCTGTAAAAAAGAGGTGTAAACACAAATACCAATTTTTTTATACAAAATCAATAATGAATTGGTTGCTTTTCCTTACTTTTTATATACATTTTCTTTTAATACACCAAGTTTCAGTAAACGTAACATTAACCATTTTAGATTCATTATCAGAAAATTAGAGACTTACGAAGAAAAAATGTGGTATCAAAGACATTAGACAATATTAACCCATTTGATGTGCTCTTATTTACAGACACTCCCAATTTTTGGTTAATTTTCTTTTCTTCATTGAGTTTATTAGGAACCATACTCATTGATTACCAGAATTTTGTACATTTAATATAAAGCTGTCGTTTTTAAGGAACTTCTATCGTAGAAGATTAACAATTCTTACAGACAATACTATTGTACAAGACAATAGAGCAGCGTGGTACATAAAGGCCAGCACACGTTTTGCAGCGGTGGGTGGAATTCTACAAGGAGACGTATGAATGTGAGGACGCCTCGGCCTTGAGTATCAGCGAAATGCTGAGTCCGGATGTAGCCGATGGTGAAATAAGTTTGGAAGAAATGGAGAGTGCGATTAGAAGTTTGAAATATGGTAAGGCTGCGGGAGCAGATGAAGTTACTGCCGAGATGATCAAATATGGTGGGCCACGCGTCTGGGACTTATTCTGGTTTTTGTGCAATTTATGCTGAAAATCAGGGGAGGTCCCAGGCGATTGGCGAGGTGCAGTCATCGTACCTTTGTATAAAGGCAAAGGTCACAGATAGACTGTGCAAGCTATAGGGCTATCAGTTTGATCAGCTTGGGCAGTAAAGTATATGCTAAAATATTAGCGAGAAGAATGCAAGAGAGATCTGAAAGACTGTTGAGGCCCAAGGAGGTTTTAGACCTGGAAGAGGATGTATAGATCAGATCTTTTCCCTCCGCATGATCACGGAAAAGTTTTTGGCCCTAAACCAAAAGATTTTCTGTGCTTTTGTGGATTTGAAAAAGGCGTTAGACAGGGTTGTGAGGAAGAAATTATACTGCCCCGATACAATGTGAGCGGACCGTTGTTACAGGCTGTAAAGTCTCTTTACAGAAATCACTCAGCCTGTGTGCGAGTAGGAGCTGACATGTCGCCCTGGTTGGACGTCCAATCGGGTGTTAAGCAAGGTTGCGCTATGTCTGCTTGGTTGTTCAACTTGTATTTGGATAGTTGTCTCCAAAGCGTGAAAGAAAGTGACATGGGAGTGAAAGTAGGTAACCTTAAGGTCAATTGCTTGCTTTATGCAGATGATGTGAATGATGATGACGATGAATGCGATTTGCAGGTATTGGTCACCACTCTGAAAGATGGGTGTGAAAATAATGGTCTAAACCTGAATGCAGATAAGACGAAGGTTCTGATATTTGAAAGAAATAAAGAAAGAACAGAATGTAAGATCAACGTGAATGGTAAGATAATAAAACAAGTGAATGAAGTGGTATATTTGGGAAGCATGTTTAGCAGAGACGAAAGATACGAAATGGATGTGGAAAGGCGTATTGCTGCCGGTAACAGAGTCAACCGTGCTTTGGCTGCATATTTGAGACGGCGAAACGTCAACATAGCTGCACATTTGGCTGTACACAAAGCAGTTTTGCTACCGACGCTGTTATACGGCAGCCAAACGTGGGTAACACAGAAGAAGAATGTAAGAAAGATGAATGCTGTGGAGATGCGATCTCTTCGTCGATTATGCGGAGTCAGTTTAGCTGACCGAATCCGCAATGAAGAGATCCACAGAATGGCAGGTACTAGCGAAGATATTACGGTAAGAATGAAGAAGTACGTGCTCAGATGGTTTGGGCACGTCGAACGAATGAGTGATGCAAGAATGGTAAAAAAGATTTATAAAGGAAAAGTGAGCGGTAAGAGAGACAGGGGGACACGGTGAGTGCTAACGCGATCCCGTGTCGTCCCATTAAGGCGTTGAGGGCAACCGTTGGTTTTTTAGTGGGTAGCCTTAAAAATGGCGGCGTCCTCTATACCGCCGGGTAGTCCCACATAACCCTCCGGCCATCACCTCCTGGCCGGCGGGTATCCGTAACGGATCTATCCAAGGCAAAAAAAAAAAAAAAAAAAGTTAAGTTATAAAGGCTTAAACACAACCCAAGAATCAAATAAACCACAATAACAAGGACGTTAGACTATAAGGGACTATATATAATTATGTAGGGACCTTCAAACTTTTGCAAAACAATGAGGTAGAAAGCAGGTGATTAAATAATAAAATTAAAATATCTGAGCATTTATAAAATTCTTAAAAGCAAATATTTAATACTTAAAGATTATTTATCAGTTTTTCATAAAGTTTTCCAAAAGAGTCAGGAAGCAGGGCAGCGTGAAGACCAACTTTCAGCTTTCAGAAGCACTCAGGATCGAGTACCATTCAGGAAGTTGATTCACCCACTTTGTTTATATCATATTTATCAAGCATTTTATAATTGGAGTGTATTATAATCCAAATAAATTATAAATAAAAATATGTCCGTTTTGTGTTTTTTATATTATCCAACATTATTCACCAGTTCATAGGAACTACTCATAGTATTTGCAGTCAGTGCAATTTGTCTAGTATATTACTACAGATTTGTCTGAAGTTTTTAATATGTCTAAGAGCCCTTCGTATAAAGTGTATTTATGGTATCTTTGCCGCTTTTCGGTTATATGGAATGGTGCCTACTGAAAGATTTGTCCCTTAGCTGGCTGTACCTTCACTCTCAAAAATTATTGGGCTGTTTGATTATATGATAGGAACTTTAAATAAATGATATGAGTGTCGGCATAATACCGTAAATAAAGAAACCATAAAAACCATTTTTCAAATAGCATTACCCACTTTTAAACATACTATTTGTTACGTTTTTAATTCGCGTACTTACTCGTAATTTGTACAGCAGTCCGAGTGTGCTCATAGATGAGTGAGAATAAAGTTGTGTGTTAGTTAAAACTTAACATAATAAATGGGTCCGTTCTGGCTTTTTAATTAAATTTTGGTGATTATTAGCCTTATGTAATATATCTAAAATTTAAATCTGTCTACTCAACCTCTAATTATAAATATATATTATTTAAGCCTTAAAGCGATATGAGTACGTAACTAAGAATAAAATAAAAAAACAAATATAACAAGTCGTTGTATCTTAACCAGTAACATAATACTTAATTAATTCACCATTTGCAAAATATAACACTATAATGGAGTATCTAAAAGCGAATTCTCAATTTATAACACAGTTTACAGACATCTCAATACAACGTTATTTTTAAAAATTGTTTAAAACTATCAAACGATTATTAACAAAATATTCTTAAAACTTACAAAAAAGCTAACGAAAATATTTTTACGTTACAATTTATTAGCTTATCTTTTATTTATCAGTCCTGTATTTTTGTAAATTTAATGCAACGTTTATTTAAAGTAAGCTTTTTACAAAAAATGTTAGTGTTCCTAATAACATTTGCTTATATTTATATAAGCTGCTATCTTATATAGTAATTATTTAGCGAAGTTTAGGGTAGTATAATATGCGAGGTTATATACCTTGCGAATTATGACTGGATAATTAAATATCTCAAAATTTTACCTTAGGACCGTGTGTTAAAATAAAATAAAACAAAAGAAGGACTGTAAATAAAAAAAGTATTAATAATAAAAATTAATCAAAACTTTCTTGATAATGTTTAACTTACTGTAGTATTACAGTATTGTGTTTATATAAAAAAGAGTTTGTTTATACAATTTGATTTGAGAAATATATGAGTATGAAAACTGTTGGTCGTAAAGGGGCCGTAACATTTTCCGCTCGGCTAAGTGACAACAATTGGGCAAGCTGCTTACTGCTTTTGGCTTCGTATAAAAGATTGCCATACATTTTATTCGACTACCAACTCTAGACTCCAGCCATATGGACTACAAAAGAGAATAACTCGGTCGAAATTTTAGTTCCGAATTGAAATGGTCGAAGCAGCATTTGAAAGAAACAACACTATCCTAACTATTATATTTTTGTAAAAAAATCTTTTAATATTTACTATTAATTGAGTCTTATTTGGATGTTTAATAGAATATAATTTAAAATATTAATTAGATATTGACAGACAAATTAGATAAGTTCAAAATCATTTTTATGTATCAAGATTAGAAGTAAGACGTACTTTTAATCTGTATTATAAATATGTTAATACGTAATCACTTATTCAGGAATATATGAAAACTTTTAAGATAAAAAAGAACGTCTGTAGTGTCTGATTCTGATTCTGATCAATTGTTATTGCGGCTATAAGATAACAAACAATGTTTTACCTAACTAAACATATATGTATCAATTAAATAAAATCTTTTGAATTTTCACTTATAGAAGCTCTAGCAACATACAAAATAGATTCTCAACAAAACTTTTAAATCTCTTTACAGAAGCCTCAATTGGTGCCAAAACTTCCGAGCTTTGTAAACAAGCTTACGATTCACGATTTACAGCGTTTGCTGCTTACACCTGTGTTTTGTATTGCAGTTGCTTGTTTCTAAAAGTGGTCCAATGTTTTATATCTTCTTGTATATTAAATGCGAATAAATCAATAACTCTTTAGTATATTTTCGAACGAAGATTTACTGTGAATGTAGATTTCTTTAGGACTTTCTATTTTTCTATCAATCTATCTATTCGGATACATCACATATTGTCTTGAATAGCAAATAGTAAGATGCAGCACCCGCTCTCCTCCCTTTTCTCAGCCCTATTTCTCTTTATATAATTTTGTTCTTAAATGGTTGTTTATTATAATAGAAACTCAATAGTTTCAACTCAATAATTTTTGTAAATATAAATTTATTTAAGAAAACCCAATTGTTTGCATGAAGAAATTAATATTAACATTCAGTAAGTATATCAGTGACTTTTATAATAATACATATTTCTAAACTGCTTGAATTAGAGCGGCAATAAATTAAAGCTTCATCATATTATAATCATTTTTAGACCTACTCTTATGTTTTGTAGAACGCTTGTTCGTATATCATTATCTATATTCAAAACGCATGATGATATATCTACTTCCAGCTAGGTAGGCCTAATAGAAAGTGTTCCTTTTAAGAAGTGCTTGAAAATCCTTCACAAAGGTGTCAAAAATGTATACGAATATAAAGTTTTAGATAATATATAATAAGTTCATATACAAAAGCTAGTAAATAGTTTGTTTCTGTAACTACATTATTTAATGAAATTTATATAATAAAATGTTAACTGTGTAGAAATTAACAATAGGTAATCTTAGGCCAGCGTGTAAACCAATATTAATTTACATACTTATAATATTTAGACGTTTTTTGTGTTTGGCAATTAAAATTTTCCGTTTCGTTATTATTTGTTATTAATATCTGTAATATATTAATACCAATTGTAGTAGAATAAATATAAATACTCTCATCACCACTATTATTGCCTTATGGTGAATAATTTATACCCAATTTTAAGAAAAAAGCTTCGGGCATTATTTGTCTTTGTATATCGCAAGAACGAGATCTGTATAATAATAATTTAATATCTTTATTTAGACCAAACAATAAGTAATATATTGTAGGGACAAAAATGTCCTATCTGATATCATCAATAATAAATGAATAGAAACACTGGATTTCACAATAAATTCTTTTATAATATTTAAGTAAAAAAATATTGGCAAGGTCGACCACCATCATCAAATCGATAAATTTGATTGATGCGGCCTTATTATGTAATTGTGTTTATGTATGTATGTGAATTGTGTTTGTATTGTATTTTGTTTTGACAGTAATAACGTAATAAGTAATAACAGAAAACCGCTCGAGATAACGATACACGACGTAACTTTTATATAAGACTACTTCAGTTTCTTCATAACATCTTGTTTGATACAATTATGATATATATATGATATTTCGCTTATACCTAAAATATTAAATACATGTGGAAAAATATTTCTGTAAATATATAAATTTATAAATAGAAAAACATACTTATTTGTCTCAGCTGATTAGTTCCAATAATAATATTATTATAGAAACATAGAAATGTGAACTGTAATATAACAAACAAACTGGCCAGATATAATCCAAATACGCCACTTAAGTAGGTCGATTTGTGTGAGTAGCGTCAATAGCACCGAATAAATTTTATTATTGGACTTGCGCTCTGAATATTTTTGCAACATTATTAGGATTATAAGAATCGCAGAAATACTTAATGCTTTTTGTTTTTCCATACTATCGGAACGCTTTACATTTCTCATAGCACACCTTATTCATGCATAGCAATAAAATTATCTTTTTATTAATAGGGTTTTATCAGTCTTCTAGTTAGTTATATTAAGGATTTCTGTTACTACATAAGGCAAAGAAGGGAATGATGTACCTAGTGAGTACAATTCTAACCACATATTTTATAAACGTGTTTTAAAAAGCCAACATTTTTCCCTTGATTTTCTCACAAAATATGCTTACGTTAATAAAAAACTTGAACTTTTTATAATGCATACAAGTAAAAATCAATTGTACAAAAGTGAACGATTACGGTTTAAGTTTTTGATAAATTTATCTGTAGTAACATGAAAATAAAATGTTTATTTTATATTGAGAGTGCAATTAAAAATATAGTTATACTATTATTAGTGAAAGTTTAAATGAGATTCGTTATGTCCATATATTATTTAATTTAAACATTTATAATATGATAAGTAGGATAAAATACTGAAGTAGTTACTATATGAGCCTTGTAAACATGATGCAAAGAAATAAGGCATTGAATTTAAGTAAATGGAATCGCTATCTATATATTTAACTTGGTGACTAGTAACCCATTGCTCCAAATCGTAGTATGATCAACTGTAGGTATGTGAGCGAGCTCGTGCGACGTTCAAATGCTGTGTAACCGCAACGACCACGGTTACCAAGTTACTCTGAGCCTCCAGCCTCCACATTACATTCGAATATTACTAACGTTTACATTCCAAAACAGTTAATGTTGAATTCCATTTCGAAGTTTCTGTAAACTTTTTTTTTTATCTAAAACAATGCTTATATAATTTTTTAATAATTAAACTATAAAGTTAAATCATTAAAAATTCTTCAAACATATTTATTGTTAGAGGGATTCTATTGTTGCATTAAATAGTAAAAAAAAGAAAGGAATATTTTCATAATTAACAAAAAACATATAAGTAGTACAATAAATCTGTCACAGTGTCTGTACAGTTCGGATCTTAGAGCGTAGGCTGAAGTTATAACCACATTGTCTGTTGCGGTTTATTATATCAGTGTTATATACACACTATTGTTATTTCTATTATTTATTAAGTTATTTAGTAGTTAGTCTATGATACTTTAAAATAAACGATAAAATAAAATAAATCGAAATAAATAATATTTAAGATATTCTGGAAACCGGAAATTGATCTGTTACTGTATTTTAAATAAACTTACTTTTTGAATAAACTTTATCTATTATAATATTGTTATAGTGGGTCAAAAGTAGTCAGTGTGATTTGTTCGATAATGTCTCAAGAGTACATAAAAAAACAAGTTTTGTTTATTAACAATAACTTATAAGTACTAATAGGTACTTATCACTATTTAAAATTTTATTATTTTCATTATATAAAGTTATTATTTGCATAATATATATGTAAAGTTAAATACTTAGAGAAAGGCTATGTAAAGTACACAAAATCATCAATAACAATTTTTAGAGACAATAATCACAATGCAAAAGAGAAGGCATACATGCATAGGATTTTTGTAATTACGAGTATGTCAGTACTGATGTATCATTCGGTCAGAAATTAAAAAAAACTTCTAACTCTAGTTTATATTTATCCTGTGATAGGCAGCAAGATTCGTATTGATTGAAATGAACCGAGCTTCCCCGAAGTGAGTGACTGACGCTGTTCGAAACAGATATTGACATTTTTTATAAAAAGAGGCATTTTTATGGAATTATTTCTATTTTAAATCGAAAACTTAACTAGAAAGTTAAACATTGATATTGAAGCAAAAATAAAACATATTAAAATTGGTTTCAACTATATATTTCGCTTATTCAACATTAATCTAATAAGTTAAAGAGATTTTCTCTCAGCAGTGAAGCAGGCACAATATAAACTACTTAACGGTTATTTGAGAACAACTTTAACGTTAATAACTATAAACACGTAATCTGCACTGAACTGAAATGTTTCTACATTATTTTATAGAACTTGCATTTTGTTTGATATTAAATAAAAAGAGAGACCATAAACTTGTCAAACAAAGAACATAATTCAAAGCAGTGTTTAAAGCTCTATTAATGGAGACTAACTTTCTTTATTATATCTTTTAACTAGCATTTGAATATTAGTATGCTTTTGTAATATTTTGTACGCACTTTTTGTCCACCTTTTAAAAATATTAGTTCGGCTAAGAATATTTATAAAAAAAACAAACTTTTTCTTATTCTCCAAAATTAAAAAAAAATTAATTTAAATTACTTTCGTGTTTTATACTCTGAAAAATGTTTTTAACTCAGTTGTTCTTCTCACTATATATGCAATGAAGTTATTGCCTTATATATTAAGTAACATCTACCCTATAATATATAACAATGTAGTTACAGTGGTTACAAACTTTATAAACATGTAATATAACATGTGAAAAATTTTGACATACTGAAGTTAGTGTTAAATATTAGGAATACGGACGGCTGCTTGGTAACCTGAGTTTAACTTTATTCAGTAACACAACAACACCTTAGTCACAGACTAAAGCCATGCCTGCAGCTTACTGACCGGAGAGATCTCACAAATATTTGAGCTGGCAATTACAAACAACCATTCCAAGCACACTATGCAACTTGTAAATTTACAGATTACCTCTTAATGTCAGAATTTATTTAAGATTAGTAAACACAATGCATTGTTTGTAAAGCTAAGACAATTTAATTTAAATGTGATTAATGAAATAACGTAAAATATATGAATGTTGCTAACTTGTTATAATTTTTGAAACACCCCGTTATATTTAGAAGACCAGAACACACGAAAAAAAATAGAGTTGAAATATTTAAGTATTTTTTGTTTTGTATATCTATACAAAACAAAAAATACAATACAATACAGGAAAATATTAACAAATTCCTTTTTACTACTAATTTGAAAAAAATGTATATTTTATATCTCACCGAAAAATACACCAATTAAAATCTTATTAGATTTTACAATATTGAAAAGAATACACATAAGCATATGATAAGTTACTCGCACAACATAGGAATGGGTAGTTTAATAAACAAGGAAGACAAGCATACATAAATATATCACAATAAAAAGTATAATATGTATTTTATTCATTGTATAATATTTATAAATCAATTTAAAGATAGTGTAGTCGTTGTTACTATAAGATAATGTAAATATTGCAGACATCAAAATGCGTTTCTGCAGGATTTCATTAGGTTATTAAAAATTGTAATAATGATTTAAATAATGTTATTAATAATACACGTGCAAATAGTTATTTAATGTTATCACAAATTTATTATGAATTTCTAAATTTTTTATTACCTTAATTAAAATAATATTTTTGTGTACGTAACTAAAAATGGTGATGCGATTCGTAAATAAAAGTAATGAAGTAAATTAGACCTAATCGATACACTAGATTATAAAAGACAACGTATTAAAAATGATTACTACGTATTTTGAATAAGGGTTACATTACTTTACTATTTGAAATAGATAGTAATATAATATACATAGATTGTGTATATTGTAATAGACAGATAGATGTAAAAAATGTACTATTAATTAGTTATCCACACCACTGTAACAATTCTGTATAGATTTTGTTAAGAAAAGCCTATGTTTTATATTGTTACACTGGAATTTCATTTTTGTTGTAAATTGAATCTTATAGTCCCAGTTTGTATATGTTTGTCTAACCTCTGTTGATCGCATAGTCTGAAGATATTGGGTTGATTATCTGTTGACAGTTAATTAATGAACTAATGCATCTGTTGCATTTCGAATTATTTTTGAAATCAGATGTTGCCAGCTTGAGATTACTTGGAACAAAAAAAATACATATATACAAATTTTATTTCTATTAGGTTTTATTACATTAACTAAATATTTTATTTTTTAATAGTAACTGTCACTATAGATGTTAAGATGCTACCTACTGTTTATTGTTCTATAGAGTATTATATAAATATGCAATCAACCAATTAATGACGCTTCTTTCCAAAGACAGTCAAAACATTTGCTTTAATATTATTTAATTAATTATATTCGTAGGTTGTTATTTCCAATTTACCTATATGTAGTTTGATATACACACTATTTGCTTATTTGCATATTGTAAATATTATTATTTTTTTTTAATTTATTTTCTAATGACCTGGTTATCATATTTCTTTATCCGTAGCTGTAGCTTAATGTGAAGCCTGCCATTATATTCCTAAATCTAGTAATTTTATTGAGAAGTGTTTTGATGATGTTCAACTTTTTAATATTTTCAATACTACATTAACATTTGAGGAATAAATGTTTGATTATAATAACCAAGGGCTGTGTGTATGTCTTCGCTTGTCCATTGTCAATAGCGTGTAGGATTTCAATTTAAGAGATAATTATGACATAGATATATAGAAGTTACCCACTGCTGAGTGTAGTTAGGTAACATTTTTTGTTCTTTACTAGCTTCACTTATCACATGTTGAAATTGATCATAGCTTTTCTTCCGATGTACATGTTGCTTCTTTTTGCCTTGTTCGAATGAACCCCGATAAAATTTATGCGGTGAAATAATGCCCCGGACAAAGTACTTCAAAATCAAGAATTGGTAATAAAAATGGTGGTATCACTAATACTAATTAAGGTGTTTGAGAAGTCTTTATCTATTCTGTTTAGCTTTTAGCTATTCTGTTTAGCCAAGTTTGGCCTTTAATAGCGTATACCAAAAGGGGTTTCTCTCAAAGCTAACAACGCATTTCCCATGAGTTTATGCAACTACCAGCTTCCTTACTGGTTTAACTTACGGATCGTTCTTGACAGATTTTGCAAGGGCCCTAAGCTGGTATTACACATTGATTGCGTCCTATCTTCAACACGGTTTCTTCTGCGTATAATTATTTTGTTGAACTTTATTAGCATTCACTGTTCTTGGACAAACATGACGAATGCCGAAAAGAATTTATATTAAGAACTCCCAAGGTAAGCTTTGAATAGGATAAATCGAATCTCTTATGCTTTATTTCTCAGAAGACATAATTTTACTTATTTACCACAATAAAATCATAAGTTATCCTATCCTATCATCATTCATTAATAGTAATACATACTTTATGCGATATAAGATCTTCCATTTTATCAAAATTCTTTTATTTTTTTACTTGTTAATTTTATTATTAATACATTTTAATAATAAAATTAACACGTGAAGTAAATTCTTTTGAATTGTATAATATTAAGGATCACGGCTTTATTAACACAAAATAAGGTTAGCGCCAAACAATCGACAGACCGCATTGCGCATTATTCAACATATTTAATATTGTATGATTGTCGCTGATCGGAAAATTTTAAGGTACCTACTAGATTCTTAACAATATACGATATATAACATAATAAGCAATGTGGAAGAAAAAACTGTTAATTACTCAATGGTATTTTAAAACACACCATGAGCTGATATAAAATCACTCGGAAAGAGCACAAGGAAACTATTTTAATAGCTGCAGTACAGTTTAGAAACTTGGATAGGTAAGATTTCAAAGGTTTCTAGGAAACTCTCGGTTTAGTAAAGTTTACATAGCAAGGTATTATTGGGTTAAATCTTTACTCTATTTCTGAAATGAGTGAACGATACTAATTTAAATAATATGTAAATGCATCACCTACATTTTTGCTGTAGCTTTATACCATTTAAATGAGAGCGAAGAATAGAACATAAATGCTATCAAACGTTTTATAAACAATTATTTCAAAATTAAAGATTTTTTTAATTTCAAAAGAACTCAAATAAGTACCAACCAATGAAACAAATATTCTACACAGGCATGGGCGAACGTACCCTTATTTAAACACGCCACATTAATCCACAACATGACCATAAGTCACAGAGTAGAGCATTAACAGTCGCACTCGCTTTAGAGTGTAATGTACAGAGTCCGAGGATTTAATACACATCTATTGGCATGTAATACAAGTATTACGTACCTACAAATATTCCATTGAATGAATAGTTAGGTTAACCTAATATTAAAGGTTTCGAAAATAATAATAGAAATAATGAATGTTCATATATAATTTTTATGACCAAGAATGAATCCAAGATCCGTAAATTCAATAACAATTATTAGTACCATCATGCAGATGGTCATCCGTATTTTAAAGTTATTAAAATAATAATATAAAAGTAGGTTTAACTGAAAGTGTTTTTGATTCAAACCTTGTAATAATGTGACCACTCAGTTTACCTATCTGAGTTCGCAGTCATTATTCAGTCTCTTATCGCTTTCTAAAAGCATAATACTGAGCCCTGTATATATAATACAGTCCCTATAATAAATATTATTCTTAGTATTAGAATATAAATTACAATATGTACTTCCACTTATGTAAAAAAAAACTTATTTTTTCTTTTTTTTAGAGCCTGCATCGCCTCAGCGTGACACTACGAATGTGACAAGGTACGAAACCGTAACAAGATATTATCAATTACACATTTTAATACCAAGTAGTATGTGCTATTACTACACAACACGTTCCATTATATATTATATCAGCCTTTGTTTTCACCAATATCAAAGGTATAAAACCAATTACCATTAAAACAAAAAGAGCAAATAAAGGTAGACAGATGAGTAAGCGATTCACTTTATTCCGAGGAGCAATTTGTTTCTAAGATATACGTACTTGTATAATTATAACGCTTCTAGTAGCGAATAATAGGTTTACAAAATTTGCCGGATCTGCAATAGAATATATCTTTATAGGGTGCGGATTGTAAATTAAAAATAACATTTGAGTATAAAATGACTGACAAAAAGGACGTTGAATTATTCATACCATATTTGAAAATATAATTGAGTAAAGTAAAGTAAAGTTGTAAATGTTATTGATACCGGAAAGTAAAGGACATGGGGTACCATGTCCTTTACTTTCCTGATATTCATTTCTCCCTGTTCTTCAAACTTAGCAACAACAAGTACCAACTGTTTCTGTAATGATTCTTTTATATAATTATTACAGTAAATAATGTAAATGCTATGTAATAGTTATTATAATTTTTCCTTACGTTTAAGTCTCAACGAGCGATAGACGGTTTATCCAATAATGTTGTAGCTTTTGGTAAGAGGGTATATGACAAACTTTATGAATTATTCACGATAATATTTTGTTGGGTGAAGATCATTTTAAGATTCGATGGTCGATAAAATGATATAAAATAATGACACAAATTCAACGGCTGCTGAATAGTAACGCTATACAATCTTTTATATTATTGACTGATCGTTTTATAAATAAATAAAGTATTTGCATTCACAATTTATTTTAAGTTCACGTTACACATTTTAAAGTAATAATATTAAAACCGTTGTTATAAGTATACTATAGTTATTACTATAAATCGTAAACATAATATAGACGTCGTCAACACTTTTGTTTTATCTTTAATATATAATAAACATCAGGATTTAAATAATTTTGCACATCTTAAAAACATTGATGATTGATAAATTCTTCAGTTTTTCAAGGAGCATCAACATTAAATTAATTTTCTCGTGCTAGATAAAAACTACTTCACTTTTTCAACTTTTATATAAAATACCAAAGTAAAAATATTTCCTTCCTCAGTTTTGATAACAAAACCTAACAAGAGGTTTTATTGTAAATAGTTTATTTATTTTGTAATACCCGAGGTACTACTTAAATAATAAGTTCATTGTTGTCCCATTAACAGCGGCAACAATAAACGGAATGATAATAATGATAAAGCAGTCAATAGAAGACAAATGACCGCCTGACCGCCGACGCTGCGACCTCGTCACCCATGATCGATGACAGTCATACGATTTGACCATCAATCAACTATGTAGTGATTTTGATATTATACAACAAAGCAAATCAATATTGATTAACCACAAATTAATAAGACATTAAAATTTTAAACTTAACGAAAGTATCATTTCAATATCACTTCATTGTAGTCTTATTAGAGCTGTTAACTAACATTATTAATGTATTATTTTTATATTACTTATTTTCTAGAACAAAAGGTAAATTTACAATTATTGACACACCAGCTTCTGTTGTCCGAATATTTTGACCAATTTCAATATAAAATATATAAGTAGTAGTGTTAAACTGCTAGTATCAATTTTAGCAATGCTTAATGAAGCTGTTTTTTACTTCAGTTAAGGATAATAATTTTAGATACTAATAATAAGGATAATAATTTTAGACATGATATTTTTTGTTACATCAAGGTGACGGGTCATACCGGTGTGGACCTATTACATGGAATATCTGTTGAAATGATCTCACAAATCCCTAGGATGGAATCCCGAATGGCTATGTAATGAAAGATTAAATTAAACGCCATGAGAGTATACTTTAACTTCAATAAAATAATAAACAAGTTTAAAAAAATTTAAGTAAAATAAATCGTGATTATATATCGAGAAGAAACTTCCTGGGATCAAAACTGAACAAGATTCAATTTATCTCATTTCTAAATGTTCCATAGGGAGGTCGCGATACAATATACAAATATCTTTTGATACTCAACAACGTTTTGAATTATTTAATTTTTATGTCGAGCCGTTTTTTTTATTGTCCCAAAAATCAAAACTGGCATTTTTTAGTTTTGTATTTGGCGTAGCAGGAGCAATTTTCATCCGATCGCCACAAATAGCTGATCATGTTTTTTGAGTTATTAATTTTTTTTTGACCGGCCAATTTTCTTACTGGGAAGAAAAATCCAAAATGGCGGTGATTTAAGTTTTTGTTTTGGCGTAGCAAACGTAATTTTTATGCAATCGTCACAAAAATTGGTAGGTGTGTTCTTTGATTTATTTAAATTTTTATGTCAAGCCTTTTTTTTGCTTGATCAAAAAATTTCAAAATGGCGGATTTCTGATCCGTACCACAAAAACAAACCTTGCGGCAGTTCGCGGGCTCAAAATTTCGTCTAAGTATTCTTTGCCGAAATCTAAGGTGTTTTTTGTTATTTCAAAATCCAAAATGGCGGCCATAGTGAATTATCAAAAATTTTAAAGTTGAATAACTCCGTTATTATTGTATGGTACACTTATTCCTTTTTGGAAAAGGCACTTAAAACATAGTCTACTGTTCACAGAATGACTAGTTTATATCCTTTCCACTTTGAATTAATACCAGTGATCACTTGTGTACGTCAAATGGGAGTGGCAGGATTTAGGTAATAACCTGTATCCTCTATTCAGTGAGAAAATTCATGATCCACATGTATTGTGATATCACATTGTGTATTGTGATATCATATTGTGATTAACAAGAAGACCATGAGAAGGTAGGTAGTTCCTAAAATCTATAAGTGGCTGATATTGAATTTCGTATCTTTTCTTTGCAGTATATCAAGGTATTATTGACAAGCACTGATAGTAAAAACTGAAAATCGAGTCCCGGACGATTTTGAGGTGTATTAAAATTAAATAATTGATATCGTCATCCATCTTCTCTTACAACAGTTATTTGGGATTCACCCACTTTACTACTTTCATTCTCTTTTATTATGCGTAATCGCAGAGTCACTGGTTTCTTCGTCATATCATCTTTTACGCACTTTCTCATTTACACATAGAATAGAAATTATAGACATATCTTTTTATTTATTTTTTATTGCCTTTAACTAATTTATATATAAGAAAATGTACTGTTGGTTTGTGTACGTTTTAAAAACTTAAATATAACGCACCGATTTATCAAATTTTGACACGATTTACAACTCGTTTCAGACATGGTTTTTTTTCTGTCTGTTGTCTATCTTATCTTATTTTATTTTGTCTATTTTGTATAATTGTAATCGACTGGTTATTATATTGGCATTAATATTTTAGTTCATGGTTTCTAACAATATTAGTTGACTGATAGATAATGCACTAGCATTAAGTCCGCAAATTGTACTATTTTCTCTACCGTGACTTTTTTATAAATAAATATAGTTTTGAATATTTTTATCAATTTTGTTGTGTATACTTTTGTACTGTTAAATTTTTTTTTTTGGTCTGTTAAAAAAATGTTTTTGATTTATTAACGTTTTGTGTGATGCTTTTTTCTTTCATGTTAAAAAATACGAGAAATAAGAGCTGTGAGAGCCATAAGAGTTAATAATTTTATTTGCTATTTCTATTTCAGTGAAAACAAAATTATTCTCTCGCACAAAAAAGAATTAGGGCCGTCGTACTCGCCACATGGAAGGATTGCGAAGATGGCTTTCAAATATGACTGATGAAGAGCGGGCATCTGTACAAAAAAGGACTAAACATCTCCAAGCGCATAACACAGAACCAGCAAAAAGACGAGATTGCGAACACGGGAATCATGTTCTTCAGCTATAGCCTTGATTCGATCACAACTGAATAAACGGAAAGCATCAAGGATAGCTAAAACACGTACCTAAAATAGAACAGATATAATCTCCAATACAATCGTTTAGCATTCCAGTACAGTCCAAGTCTTGATTATAATCGAATTCAAGTCCGTATGTTGTCATTGGTCAGATGAGTCATGTCTGTACCAACTGTCAGGCTCTAAAGCTCAATAATGAAACAAAAAAATATGTTGCGTTAATGAACTACCGGAGCCGGTAAAAACCTGCATGCTAGATATACTGCTGCTTCTACTTCGACTTTTTCTATTGAACATTAGGAAATATATTATGAATGAATGTATTGGTTTGTTTCTAAACAAGGCATTTCTTCTATATTATACTGAAGATGGCCTCAGAATTTTTATTTTTTTATCAGATCCAAAGTTCGTAATTTACGTACGTACCATTTACATTAGTCATTTAGACAGTGACATACATCTTAGTATATATATATTTTTTTAATGACAGCTAAAGTTACTAAATATGTTGTACTGATTGTAAGTCTATGAATAGATAGTTAAATTATTATAAGCTGAACTTTGTAGCAATTTCTATTTTGAAAATTATTATATCTTGAATAATACAAAAGAACATTTACATACTAATCGGCAGGCAGTAAGATGTTTTAATTATCTCAGTGAAGTCAACCAACCTAGTAAGGTACGAAATGTAAGACTAATCTCAATGCTATTTGGCAATCAAGATAGGTTTTCATGTATAAATATAGAAAAAGCATTATTATTTTTTAATTAATAATACTTAAAGTAAATGCTTCCCCTTTCACAATTGTTCAAATATATTCGATAAATACAAACAAGATATGGGCGGCGTTATAATTTTTTTTATTATAGTTATTTCTAATACCTAATTCTAATCTTGTGAAAATTCAAAAGAGGTTAAAAAGTATTATATTATCTATATGTTTCGACATTTGAAATGGAAATTAAACATCTAGTGTGTACATGAAACGACACCCGCCTAAAATAAAATGATATAGGTAGGATAAGTAAGGAAACGTAGTAGTGGAATGAAGATGTGCAAAAGATTCTAAAAGAGATGAAAGATGCCTTAAAGCAACGGGAAGAAGAATGCTGTGATAATGAATGTTTGAAAGAAGAGATGAAAATGCTATACAAAAGATTTAAGAAGAGAGCGAAAGTAACTGTATCCACTCATGTTATATGGGTCACTAGAGTTTCCTAAAGGTTAAAAGGAACTCTACCATATTACAAAGCGTAAATAGAAGAACGATAGAGATGTCATACATGTAAAATGATTAAAATATGTAAAATTCTTAGTGATGAAGTGAAAGAGTTGGAAGTATGTGGAGTTGGTTTGGGTAATGTACGGTCGATCTAGTATATTTCCGGTCGGCCGCTGGAAACACCGATACATTCAATATGGCAGTAGGTTTGCATCAAGGGTTGGCTCTGAGTTTTTGATAATAGATACTCTGACATCAGACATACAGAAAGGGACATACTGTTCCTATTTTGTTGGATGGTGCAGTCTGCTCTGACTATCGCCACATTGGACTTTTCATACAAATCTATGGCAATATTGATCGGGACGTAAAGCAAAGAATCAACACAGGATGGATGAAATGGCGGTAAGTCACCGGGACAATATATGATGCCCGAATTTCCATTGAACTAAATTCCCAGTGAATAAAACTATCATTAGATCTGTCTTTATTTATAGATCTGAGTACTGAGCGATGAAGGTGATGAATGAAAACCGTTTGCATGTAACGAAGATGTGAATGTTAAGACGGATGTGTGGGATGACAAGAAAGAATAGAATAAGAAATAAGTATATTAGGGGAAGCTTGGGAGTAGCGCAAGTGACAGAAAAAAATATGAGGAGAGATGAAAGGGGTGTAATCAAAAGTGTTCTAGGTATAGAAATGGAGGGATGGACGAGTAGAAAGAAGGCGGCCGAAGAAAAGATGAATGGATTGCGTGAAAGACGATATGGAGAAGAAGGGTGTGTGTACAGAGATGACGAGTAACAGGAGAATTTGGAAGGAAAAAACATACAGCGCTAACCCCAAAATTGGGAAAAGAGAAAGAAGATGATGATGACATCTTTAGACATTGATATATCCACTAAGTATTTAGAGTATAAATTTGTGTTTTCTAAATATTTTTTTATTGCTTATATCTCTATACAAATTCATATTTGCTATTTAAATAATTACAAAACAAAAAATCAACAATTTTTGAATAAAATGTTTAAAGCAATGAAACGTTACCCTCAGTGGTTAAAGCTACAGATATGAATACAGTTGCCATTGATTAATTTGACATGACTTTTGGTTTGTTTTTAAATCCAGTTTCTTTTTGTCAAGTGCTTCAAACATCTCATCAACTTGCACCTAACAGTAATTGAAACATTTAAAATAACGGGATATTATCAAACCCTTATGATATTTTTTAATAACGTGACAGATTAACACCGAGAATAAGGTACCCGGGATTGTAATGTAATATAACAAAGGCCTTCTTCCAACCTTCTGATACTTAATTGCTTATGGAGCTTTTTGTTTAGGTTATTTTTAAATTTCTAACAAGTCCTTGATATGGTGTCATTAGTGACCGAGACACGCTTGGGTTTATATATAATAAAGTTATATATACAATTTTATGATTTTAAAAAATTAGTAATACTTACATAACAATCACAATGGCCTCCAATAAAAACCTTGACACTTATTAATTAAAAGTTGAAGGTCTATAAACGCCTTTTATATCTTCGTATTTAGCCTTACATTATTAAAAGGTTTTGAATTGTTATTTATGAACAGTTCACCCTTTTATCCCAAGTGGCTTGTTTAACAAAGTTTATAAATTAATTATGAATGTTCGCTAAAAGCAAGTGTCAGCGGCGCTCTTTATTTATTTTTTGGCGCTTGGCAGTTTGCTTTAAAGATTTTCGTCATTAGTAGTTGTCACAAGCAAAATTACGAAACTTTTTTTTTTATTTTGTAACTTTTAAAATCTGGAGTTTAACAATAATAATAGAACTGTTATATTGAACACGATATTCTTGTTAATATTTTTGATAGTATTGCAGTAATTCATCCAAATTTTTATGCCACAATAAAAAAAAAAGCAAATGCATATTTACACGCACTTTTGAATCATCAATTGTAATAATAAAAAGAGGTCAATATAGACAGTCCGTGAGTAAGCTACCACGGGCTTGGAATGCTGCTCTGTTGAGAAGAGCCCGCCAGAAACTCAACAGTTGCTCTTTTTAAAAGAAATTTAACAATCTTAGATGTACATAACATTACAAAACCACCCTGCAAAGAGGTTCCTTTCAAAAGTAAAAAGTATATGGAGAAGAAGCTACAAGAAACTACATGGATAATCTTTTAACTTAGTAGTCATAATTGACGTGTGAGAACAAATAAACATTCAAGTAAAACGTGGCATCTAATAAAACTGGAATAATTTTCCGCGTTACTGCAACTTTTATAATGCTTTATATACTCTTGCGTTCATAAGAGCTTAAACTTAAACATTTTTAATAATAATAATTATATTATAAACTTATATTTAAAACAAGAATTCTAAAGGATAGAATTAGAGTTTTTAATACTTATTTTACAATAAGTTTCTTCATTATTTATATGTTGTTTGTTGACTTTAAATTTATAAGTGTTCCCACTTTTTAAGGGTTTTTATAAACTTCATTACGCTATACTATTGATGTCGATATTGATATGTTTATGTACTAAATTTTTTGTGTATAGATGTATACGACTTTATTCCAGATCTTAGTCTTTTATTTAGTAATTTGAATGACATGTCTTAACGAATTATTTTATAACACTCTGATCGTCACATCAGATACATGATCCACGTTAGATGGATAAAATTTCTGAATAACCTTAACAGTCTGATTGAAAATATGAAACATTCTTTTATTTACCCGTCTGAAAGATGGCGCTTTTTAATGTTAATTTTTAATAAATATTTTAAATATTCAATAAAAACATAAATTATTACACTTATCAGTAGCTTGATTATTGCCTGGGCTACCTATATACTCGTAGTTTGAACTGCTCTCTTTTGTGAAATCAAAATAGTTTAAACACTTGTCTAATCTAACTGATCTGGATAGAATGCTGTAATACATCATATTATGGTAATATTTAATGTAGACAAGCTGTAGCAATATCAGCTGTGTAATTTTCAGATCACCAAAACCAATGTACTTAAACTTTTAACTATATGTTGATATGAGTAATAACACTGTAAGTTTGAAACTAAAAATAACTGAACCTGAAATTGCACAAGATTACGATTTAAAGAAAACTTAAAATATTTTGTTTTGTCGTTATTAAGCAAAATATTTGAAAGTTATCATTAAGACATCATTTACATATAAAACATTCGGTTGTTTGCTTGCTTCTATTTTGTCTGCTTTTAAAATGATATATTGTCGGCGAACTAGTGTATATTATATTGATTTATCAAATATCAATAATCAAAGATTATCAAAATATGGATGGACTCTAGTTAAGATAAAAACAAAAGAACGATCAAGAAAGTCCCCCATTTTTATTAATGTACCCAAAGAGTTGTACTGTTATTGTACTGTACTATACTGTTTCCACTAACATTATATTGTCTATTTGATAAATATGGCTAGATCAGTAGCTGGTTCAAGAAGTCCGTGATGGTGAAGTTTACTGATTAAGATATTGTGGTATCGTTAAGTACAATCATTAGAATCTTAGGTCATATCAAGATTATTGATATCCAAATAAGAAAATAATATTGAATGATCATAAAGTACACATATATTGAAATATTTCACCGTTTAAAATTTATTAGGTATCTAATGTTAACCGGGCTAAACATATGTATGTATGTAATATAAAAATTCACTTTTATTTCTTTCTCTCTGTCTGTATGTATAGACCGTATATTGAGGTTTAAAATTTGAATAGACCTCTTATGTCGAACTACTCTACTACCTAATTGTGTTTTGGTGGTACAATTAAAATTTATAATTAATTAACACTAAAAAGATGATTCCAGGTCAGCAATTGACCTAAGAATGCCTGTAGTGCCAGTAGTTTTTAGCTTGTTTCCCACCGATCACTGCAAGTCGTCTTCGTTTCACATGAAGGTGCTGCGTCAGTATTTTAAGAATCTGCACTTTTATCGTGGGAATTGACTTTGTCTTAAATGTATGAATTTGCACTCGCTATGCTTTCGTAATAACCTCAATCTATTTTCTCATTCATAGAAACCAGAAAAATTACTTTATCTGATTTTTTTTAATGAAAAGAAAATTTAATTAACACACTGTGTAAAATAAAAACTTATAAAATATTGAATAGATGACATCAATGATGACTCAAAAAAAAACAATTATTTTTAAAAATGTGGCTTACGTTATAAACGGCATAATACAAGTTAGAATTACTATTCTATTCTATTTCTATTTGACTACTGTCAATGCACAAATATAAGAATGCAAAGTGTAAATGGACAAGTTTGATGGAAAAGCAGGAACTTTCGTTGAAAGTATTAATTTCGTTTTGTCCTCCAGGTGGTACGGATTGTAGCTATGGCGAGCAGTCCAATAATAAAATTAAGCGGCATGAGTCCGAAAAAATAGCTCTACGGAACACTCACAATGAGATATTCTATGAAAGATAGATAGTAATGCAATACAAAAGAATCTAGCCTTTCACTGTGCAGTAGGTAAACTGAATTCTAACCGGTTAGCGCCCAATAAAATGGCAGCAGGGTACCGGACTTGTGATTTATCAGGAAAGTCTGTGTTCAGTATCTATGTTGACTCATTCTAATAATGACTGGAAATCTGACCATGCCCGTCAGTTGAAATTACGAAGCACCTGACTCAGTATTCCGATACTTGTAGAAGAACTTAGAAAAGCGCGGTGCAATAGTGTTTTGTGTATATCGGAGCCTAACTTAAGTAAAAGCGATCTGGGAAGCCCATAGGTACATCAAAAGATTGCTGATCAAGTATGGTAATTCAGTAACTAATCATTTTCAAGATAAGCTAGAATCAGGTCTTTAAAATGCTTTTAAATGTTAAAAGAGCCGAGGAATAATTGCCATACATCTATACTTACTTAGCTTGGCTTAGATGGACAAGTTCTAGTGCTAGGTGGAAAGTTTTGGAACTCGAACATTTATGGAGGAGTGATGAAATGCGTTATCACAGAAACCTATTTCCGTCCGGTGTCATAACAGTGCTCGATAAAAAGTATATGATAAGTAGCCAATGCTTGTCATTTGTCTTCTATTTAGTTATGGTATAATGCCAGTCAAATCAATTCTACATTCAACGTCAACATTCTTCAGTTCATTTAGAGTAAGTAAACTCTCTCCTGACAGTAGTCCACAGGATTTTGGAATTCTCTGTAGATAAAATTCAGAATTATTTCGAGATCTTTTTTGAGATTTCGAAATCATTCTTGTGATCATGGTGTTTAAAGAAAATCATAAAGTTAGAAGTATAACCGAGGATAGTATAAACGAGGCCATAAAATAAATCACCACTTTCCTTAACCCGGTCTTAACTCGTGAGGAACCGTGATTACCGGTGATTAAGTTTAATTCTAAAGCGAAGTTATCTGCCCATAAAATTGTGAGTTCGTTTTAATATCGGTTTGTAGAATGTATTTGTAAAATGAAGAATCTTGAAACACAGTAGCTTTAATTTCTATAATTCTGTTTCGATTTTCAATAATGTCTTATATTTGGATTTCTTATAATGTATATATTTTTAACATTAACATATTTGTTTCTCCTAATTTGGTTGAAAGATTTACATGCATTGGCAATGATTGTATTGCAAAATCTTATATTTATATAAATATAACAATAACCAGATAGATGAAATCTGTTTATTATTCCCATGACGTAACGAATATAAAACAAGTGGGATAATCATATCCCTTCCTTAATATTTAAAAAAGATAACATTACTTATTTATTTCTTATACTTATTCTTTGATTAGTTTAAAGCCAAATAAATCTTTCTGTATAAGACTCGATTATATTTTACTTAAACGATTTTATGTCTAGACTTAGATCGGATAACTACTATTTAATAATTCGTAGAGTCAACGACAAGATTTATTGGATCTTACGAATTCATTATTTCAACATTGTTCTTTAATTTGATCGCCATAGGTTTAGCTATATAAGTCAGTAATTTACTTTAACGTGATTACAAGCACTTTAAAGTAATAAACTGTGATTAAACGTACATTATCGTTAACATTTGTGAATTTTCCCATACATGACCAATTCAACAAATGATGTCCATTGGGTTTTCGTTCAGATTTTTTTTTAAATAAATAATTATCATAATTTCATATATTTTTCTTAACCGTGTCGGAGCATAGAGCGATTGCATCAAGGTGTATATTGTTTAAATGTTTATATTTTGTTTATTTATGTAAAAAATATGAATCAAATGATGATTATTTGTTAAGGCTAGCGAAGGTTACATATTTTAAATTGTACGATTGAATAAAATATTTAACCATGAAATACGAATAATCTATTATAATTATAGCTAATTTTGAACAGGAACATATTAAATGTCTATTACTGTTAACCGCATCAATATAAGGGACCTGAATTGATTCGTGCCTAGTATGAAGCAGCGCCATGCTCTGTTCTCAAGGGATGGCAGATAATAAAATACACTAAGGCAAAAAATATAATGTATCTGATCTATCAGCTATTTACAATTATAATATATTTGACAATCATAACTTCTAAGTAACAAACATACTACACAAGATACTAATTTTCATTATTTATTATATGATAAATAAAGGACAACGGGCAAAATGTACCCACCGACCAATAACGACCAGACGTATGTCGTTAGATAGCTCTTTTCATGACTATCATTTGTTATTATGGGGTCTAGTCTCAATTCGTTGTGGGAAAAATGTTTTAGTTACTTAAATGATATCTATAAAATAAAAGTTGCTAGTTCTAAATATATAAAAAAACAGTTTTTGTGTAGACTCCATGTACTTTCAGCGTTAAATTAACATGAGTTAAATATTAGGACAGTCAAATTGTGAAAAAGAAACCTAAAATAAAAAAAAATCGTTAATTACTGATTTACAAACAGAATTCTTATTATTTAAAAACTAGTCATCTATGTTGTCTACAATTACATCATTTAAAAATGCTGCTGGAGGATTGAATACCTCATGCCTTGATTAACCAATATACAATATAATTGAAGTCAAAAAATAAAAAAATAAAAAAATACGTTACTAAATACGCCGTTCCGTACAAATAAAGGCGGCGATCGGAGGCGCGACGGGCGGCCGGCGGGTGACGCGTACGCAATGAGCATTTCGGAAATTCCACCTTGCATTAAGGGTTTACGTAGGGATTTTTAACTTTTAAACACATTTTTTTTTAATATCTGAAAGACCCCACAACGATATGAGACTAGCCCCCATAATAACAAAGATAAAATATCTGGAACTAACTACTTTTATTTTAATAGATATCATTTAAGTAACTATAACATTTTTCCCACAACGAATTGAGACTAGCCCCCATAATAACAAATGATAGTCATGAAAAGAGCTTTCTAATAACATATGTCTGGTCGTTATTGGTCGTGGGTACACATCCCATACAGTTTTGCCCATCATCCTTTGTAAATAAAGTACAATATCTTATGATACGTCTACGGTTTCATGTTTTTATTTTGTTTTATTTTTAATAATATTTCCTTTCTTTTAAAAATTAGTCAATTATAAATCTCGAAATGCTTGAAATATTTCGAGAACACAATATCGTTTTCAAATTGAAATCTTTATTCTATAGCTAATATTTGTTTTGCAAATAATTAATTAGCAACAAATATAAAATAATTAATTAACAACATCGCAACAAGACAACAACAAGCAACATCGGTAAGAACTAATAAAGACAAATCTGTGTAAAAGTACCTAAAGTATTATTTTTATTGTTGATAGAAACAGTCGTCTAATATTGTCTTAATGCACACAATATCAAAAACACTCAGATTTTTAAGCAAAAACATAAAAAAACATCTTTGAATTCGAAATTTAAATAAACGTTTTCTTATGAGCTTGGATTCTAGACAATGTCAATTTGACAAGTGATTAAACAACTTTTCACTTAAAAGTTAGGTTTTTCTGAAAAAAAAGCATTAATTTGTAAAGAAAAAGTAATTGTTATAAATAACGTTTAGTTTAATTTGTGTTTAACATTTCGTATATTTCAGTAATTGTAGACTTATTGTGTGTATTGTTCTCCTCAGCATTCACAGAGCTCGTTATAATGTTCTTTTTGGTGTCAGTCGCAACGGAGCTATTTAAAGTTAACAAAAGCTTACTTTCGTTGGGTAAAAATGAAAACATGTCAAAGCCTGGACCAGTAACAGATGATCAAACAGTGGCAAAGAGGTTTTATACATTTTTTTGAGTTTGAGATTATTATTTGTTATTTTACTCTTATATCTCTATATATAAAGATCGGGAGTTATATTTGTTGATTTAGCTTACTACCTAATAGTGAGTTTTGAAGACGTGCAAGACCAATTCGTTGTGCAGAATAAAATGCAACCCGACCATATAAAATTATTACAGATATCGTTAAAAATAACAAAATGATTATTTTGTTATATACTTAGGATTCGAGTAAATTAGTTTTTTGAATTAGTTTTTTTTTTCTGCAACATTCAATTCCATAAATTGATTTAAAAAATACTATAAAACTAATTTAATAATTAACTGTGTATATATAATGTTTATAGGTTAAAAGAAAACAAAGAAACTTAAATTATTAAACTATCTGTCCTCTATTCACATTCGAGACATATATACATAAATCTATAAAACCAGTATTGTGTTAAGTATGGGCAAATTTTTGTCAGCGTATTATCATTTTTATAATAAATTAATATATCTTGGATGTAATATGTTCATTTCGTGTAAATATATTTAAAAATTCAATACTATAACATATGTAAGATAAGACATATTACTTATTACTTATTGAATATTGAATTAGTTTATATTTGATTCGATTACAATTATTTTAAAAAGTATTATCTATATGTGACATAATAAAATACGCCCAAGTATAATTAACGACAAATAGTGCAGTAATAGAATAACCTCTACATCTTGACGAGAATCTTTTTTGTTTTATAGCACGTGCTTTATCTAACATCTCATCTTGACTTTATTATTTTGTTTTACCTTAGACCCCTGGCTATTAAAAGTGTACACTGTATGCTTATTTAAAAGTCTAACATGTTTTTATTTTCTTAATATACTGTATGGGAATGATAATTTGAAACTAATTTAACGCTATCTTTTGCAAGGGTATGAAAAGGGCAATGCCCATGTTACGAAATATATAATTTTTGGAACTTCGCAGTTCGCTTTCTTTGCATTGTAATGAGCTCGCGTTCGAACTCGAGGGAAGCTTCTGAAATATAACACTTTAAAGTGCTGGCTTAATAAATAAATATTATATCGTCAACTACATTAAGAAGTCATCGTTTGGAGTAGTGTGGCAATAATTTCTATTGAAAGTGGCTGTGATAGGATAGATCCTTATTTTTAGTATAACTGTTTCTGTTTACAAAGTACGTAATACATACCTGTTTTTATTGACTCTGTCTCTTTTTTAATAAAGTTTAATAATTTTCTGTAATTATTTTCATAAACTATTTAAACAAGTTTATTTATTAATAATCCGAAAAAAAACACAGTTCATATAGTATTTTCTTTTTTTTAGTGCATTTTATTAATTTTTTAAGTTACATTTAACTTAATTTGTAGACGTATAACAAAAATATTTATTTGACCACAAATAAGTCACACGACATTATAATTACAGAAATCATAATAAAAAATATTTTCAGATCATGATATATTTTTTTAATAGAAATAGTGTCAACAATAGGTCATAAACACATTATCTTTAGATATTGTTATTGCCTTAGTAAATCATTGTTAACATATTTCATTAATCCGCTGTAAGTGCCGAAGTTCGGAGCGTACTTGTGTTTAGTGAGAGTTATCAAACACGAAGTATATTCAACTTCTGATGGGACAATATTTTAGCGTTACTTTGAAAGTATTATTCAGAAAGTATTGTGAACTTTTTGAATAATACTTTCAAAAAACATATTATATATGTGTTATAAAAGTAAATGTACCAAATTTAATCACCACTCAACTCCAACTACTAGTATCGCCTTTATAAGCCATGGTAATGTATAAAAATGTATATACATATGCAGAAACAGGTTAGATACTATGTATACGCAAAATAATTTTTTTTTAATAGTTTTCAGTTTACATTTAGGTAGTTTCATTATTTTATTCGAATTGTCCAAATGCAAGTGAAAACATAAGTAAATAAGAAATATAAAGACGCTATACTATAATTGTTTCAAGATTTGCTTTTTTCCTTCTTTGAAACAAAGTAAAATTGCTTTACCAAGAATAATGAAATATGCTTCAGAAATTAATAAACGTTATTTTTTGCAAAGTTTTTATAAACAAGTCTTCGCTTTGGAGATATACGAGATGTTATTTGAGTTAGCAAAAATAAAGTACCGAAGTGCTTACTCTTTTATCTAAAATATATAAATTAAATTTGATCTTTAACTCTCCTACATCATATTAATAAAATTGTTCGTAAAATCTCTTCTGTTTTCATGATGGAAATTATATACTTGTAATAATCTAATGGAACTCTTATATATTTTAATTGCATAATTTTATAATGACTAGGATAATACAATTTAGAATGACAAACTAGCTATTATTAATAAATTATAATAATAATGTTTTTGTCTAATGATGACAATAATAAATAATAAAAATAATTATTATTGTAATTGCCACTGATGTTCGCGAGTCCTTCCCAAATCTGTGGGAAACTAATTTCCGAGGTGGTTGTTTGACAACGAATACCACTTACCTTCAATAAATACTTATTATTATTTTATTTCGATAACGTATTAGATACATAGCCGTGGTGTAGACTCTGTTTAGAAATATATATCTTTGCAATTGTCATATGGTAATTTGCTGTGATTTTCTTACTATATATTTTCTAATTTTGTCTTTTATTAAAAAACAAAAAAACAAAACAATCGGAATCTGGGCCACTTGAACCTTGAAGGAAGCGTTGAGAGAACTCTCACCATATTTTGACGTTGCCTCCTCCTGTCCTCCTATTCAATGTCTCTCCTCGGGAGGAGGATTTTAAATAAGAATTTTTGGAGGCACATTTAAAAATTTATTGCCTCTTTTTAATTGGAGACTTAACTTTATTTTAAAAATTATATTTTTGATACTTTAGATGCTCGATAGAATGCAGTGAGGAAGATTAAACAACGGTAATAAGAATTAGTGCCTTCCCGAAAACAATGTCTTCTCGAGAACAGCTTTAAATTTAAATATGTATAAAAATCCCCAGTATTTTTTTTTCATTTGTGACAAAACATTAGAAATAATTTTATTTTCAAACGCAACTAAAACTAAATCTTCTTTACTTACATGATTGTTATTGTTGGTTGGTTCTTGATTCCTTATTTACTTACTAAGGTGAAAAAGAAATTATCTAAGAGCATTTAATGAACTTAGAGCCATGAATAAGTAAACTTCGTCTATAACACATTCTTGGCTGTCGTTTGTTTTATATTTTTGTAGTTCTTGTTTTAAGGATAAGATGTAAAGAATCTCTATATTTTGTAACAGAAGATATTCATAAATAACTATATTTTGTATAATATTCAAGACGTTGAAGTTCGTGCTTATTTTATTGTTAATTTGTAAGCCAGTAACTCCCCGAACGCAACAAAGGTCATATTAGGACAAATGCTTGTAATTAACCACTTTTTAGGGATAACTACACAATTATGGTTGAAACTTTTCAGTAATGTTGTGAAAATATCTCATATTACTTATGATTATAGCTACATATGTTCACAGAACTATGTTATAAATTAAAAGACTACTCATTAATTTTCTTGCTGTTTCTCCATGAATTAACTATTTGAAAGTAGGTATATAATCTGATTGTAACTAAATTTTATTTTCATAATTGCAGTATATATTGTGCTTATTTGATACTAAAAATGTTTATCTTTCACAGATTAATGTAATACGTAAAAATGTAATACATATTAAGTTCACACCACCAATACCATCCAAAACAACACATTTATAGTATAGGAAATCTCAGCACGCTTGAAACATTTGACAGTGCTTTTCGAGTAGCTGATGCAGAAAGAAACACACGTCAAAGAAGAATTTAGAAAATATAAAAGAGGAATTTTCATAGAGCTTTAAAATACGTTAGTAATTCAGGATTTCATCACTTAGAAGTACTAAATTGGTTTTATTGAACATCCTTATTAAGTATATTGTATATCTCTATGTACGCAAATTAATAAGTAGTGAAACATCTCTAAGCAAACTTATTAATTAGAAGTTATGGTAATTTAAAAGTCGTTTACATGTTACCTCGCCTGTGACATATCGATCACCAATATCTAAAAAGGAAATATCAATAATAGTATAACAAACTATCCACTCCATTAGTTCATCTAAATTAAGAGTTCATGTAAATAAGATCTTAGATGTTAAGAAAATGATTTCATGTATTTATTTATTTATTTATTTAGCTTCACGCCATATCCCTTGCGGGGTAGCCAGAGACGACGGAGCGCCAAACGCTACGGTCTCTGGCTATTAGTTATAAGCTATTAGTATTATTCCCTACCGTTCTTGTTATGACAGACTACAAATGTTATAGCTTACTCGTGATTTACTGAGGTTTGCTCATTATACAAGCAACAATGAAATAGTGCTGTTATAAATTTATATTCCATGACCAATACCCATTAAACCTTCACTTAGAACAAGACATAGGTATATTAATGATAGTAAATTAAAGGTAAAAAATATAAATTTGAAATATTTCTGTGAATTACTGTCTACCATACGTTGACCTTTTTACGAAGTACTGAAATTGGTTATATATATTTTTTAATATTTGTAGCTCCTACCTCCATATCTGATGTGATTGTTACAAAACGATTTTTAAAGATACTAACTATCATGACAAGTAAGAAAATATACAAATATTTGAACATAACGTAGTTTTTTTTAACGTTTGTGTGATGTGTGACTTTTGATAGAGAGTTGTACTTTCAATCTATTATAGATTTATAGATTATCTATAATTAAGCATTTTTATTCTTAGAAATATATATAAGTAACATATCTTATTTTGGATCATATAGTTGTTTGTGTATTAAGGGAAATTCAGAATACGGGATTATTACTAAAATAATATAAAAGCCATGCATATGCAGTCAAGCATGTCTGTATTTCAATTCTAAGTATTAATTCATATCCTCAGGACGTAGAATAAATAAATTAAGACTCGTGAATTATAGACAATGTAATTAATGATTTATAAAATGTTCTACAAGCAGAAATATTTAAATTTATGATTTATTAGATATTGCAGAAGTATTCAAGACAATTGTGGTATTTTACTTTTCCTAACTTCCAAAACTCCGCAAGAAGCGTTTCGCATAATAACAAGAGGGGGAAAGAGAGTAAAATAGGGAGGCATGGGAGGCAGGGGTGGATGGGGGGTGTGATAAATATCTGTGAGCCCGAGCAGATGCTTAAATAAACACCGCCGCAAACCTTTTCATGCGAGAAAACTCTAAATTAACGATTACTTTTTTATTAAACTATCTAATCTGTAGTCTATTTTATGACGTCAGAATAATATTTTTTTTACAATAAGCAAATCTTAAACTAGGATTAGACACTATGAGTAAATATATTATTAATACTAATGATATACAATTAGTCTAGTGATGATAATAACTGCTGAGCTAATTACTTATTAGTACTACACTTAATTGTTCGCAAATATTTTATATTAACAATTAATTACAAATGTGACATTTATTTTCCTTCATAATTTTCATTACCATTGTATAAAGTGGTCAGGCAATGACAGAAATATGAAGAGCTAGAACAATATTATATAAACCTATTTCTAAATTAAGATAAAATTTTATCAAAAACTCAAACATTTCGCTTTCTCTCCGAATATATTTCACCATAACATGAGACATATCTTCCACTACGCCACATTCTGAGTAGTATGGTGATAATTGTTTTCCGATAAGAAAGCTATTTAAAGGTTTGTGTTTGGAACGAAGACGAAAAGCTGTTACACTATAGTCCCTGCTTATATCCATATATGTAAATCTTGATGATTCTGTCTGAATTGTTTTGTGCCAGATGCCCTTAAGAAGGGCATGTTCATCAAAAAATTCTTTCTATAACTGTCTACATCAATGTTAACTTAAATACATTTACACAATTATATCTTTAAAAACGGATAAAAGATGAGTCAAAGTACCGTCTACACAAGCTCGTTTATTTGCAATTTAATTAGCTTTTAAATACTAATATTAGCAGGTATCCACTACAAAATATCTGTTGCATTAATAAAGTTTGTCTGATAAAGAGAATTCAAAGTATCATATGACCACCTACGGGTACCGGTTCACCTCGAAATCTTGAGAAGTTTCAAACCAAATGCTGTAAGGATCATGGATCAGTCAAAATTTAAAAAAAATTAATAGATTTTATATAAAGATTCTAAAATAGCAATAATTTCAACATACATGATAGAAACATTATTAAAATGTTTTCGTTTAATACTTTCATTAGTTTGGGAATAAAAAAAGTTGCCCCCATACCCTAATCATCTCTGGATCTATCTACATACTTTTTATATCACCCGGAGTATTTGAAATCCAAAAATAATTCGCACAATTTGTTTAAACCCAGTGTGTCAAAATTATTTTTGCTTATATTAATAAAATTCATTTTTATTTGAATAAATAAAGGTAAATCCACGTTGCTTACTCAAGTGCCCAAAGAAAACATTTATACATCAATCAACAGGGATACAATCGAGATATTCGAAGAAAGTAATCAGCGAAGGATTATTTCTATCCTGCAAATGGCAACCTGACATAGCAACTGTAATTTTTGGAAGAATTATATAATTTCGTTATTTTGAAAGGATTTAATTGCCTTTGAAACAAAAATTGTCCCCAAAAAAATATTTTCGTGTTAGGATAGGTGTCGTTTTTATAAACCCACCAATAACTCTGAAATGTATTTTTTGAATTTAATCTACTTTTTATAAATTTGTTCTATAACTGTGGTCATACAAGAAACATATCATCTTCCTACTATCTAAATCGAAATGTATAAGCGTCTAATATTTAATGGATAAGCCCCCATTCAGCTAAAATCATTTCAAGCATAACATGTTTTTCAATAGGCTAGAAAAAAATGAAAGTAAAAATAAGTTTACTAAGTTATTGTAGTACATAATATTAAAGCTGCAAAAGAACTTAGTTATTATTCTGCTCCTCTCGTCAAACATGTAAATAATTAATTTCAAGTAATTGAATTACGACCGACCAAATAAGAAACACTTTAAAAAGTTTATGTTAAACTAGAAACTTTAACTTTTTGTTTATTCGGTCTACAATATGTCAATCCTTTGGATGTATATTTATGAATTTGTTAACAACATAGAACATGCAGTTTCGTAAACTGTAGGATGTTTTAAATTTACACAATATAAATCTACAGCATTTTTATACATATATACTAAATAAAACGAACAATCGAATACTACTTTTCACAGAAATATAGGACTAATATATCGTACTTCATTTGTTTTACAATATTTTAAAATGTATTTTTCTATTTTGTTGTCTCTTCTTTTGTGTTGCTTAGATGAAAATGTATATTCTATATTATAGGAATTCAATTGTTTTTATTATATTAAGTTTCTTTTTTTTTATTATTTATTTTATTATATTTATTTATGTACCATTAACTCACAAAAAACAGAAAAATATACAATGACAAGAAAAAAAGTGTACAAAGGTTTAACTTATCTCTTTAAGAGATCTCTGCCAGTTACCCTTCGGCAAAAAGGAAAAATTAAAATGACAATGCGGATTGGTACGTTAAAAACATTAAAAAAAAACATGCAAAACAAAAAAAAATATGAAGCAAATTTTGTATTATTAATATATATATATATATATATATATATATAAATATATATATATATATATATATGTACATATGTACATATATATATATATATATATATATTTACACACTATATATACATACTTTATATAGTGTGTAAATATATATATATATACAAATTACATACTAATTTACATATATTAATTATGATGAAGAGGAGAGGTAGTGTTGTTTCAGTCTTAGCTTGAATGAGCTAAGGGTTGGATTTCCATAAAAGATATTATCTGGAAGAGAATTCCAAAGACGAGCAGCAACGAATAAAAAGAAGTATTAAAGTGAGGCACTTCCAGAGATTTTAAAGAGACACACGAGCGATGTGGTCTTGTTCTGTGTGGGGTTAGTTGAAAACGTTCACGTAAATAAGAGGGAGAGGAGTTATGTAATTATATTATATTTATAAATAAATTTAAATAAATCAAATGATTAAAAGAAGGAGGTGTTTATGTTATAATAAAGGAGTTAGAAGTTCTACCGTCTATTTTCTTAAATCCTAAGATAGTTATGACAAAGGTTATAAGTCCTAAGATAATTATCTCATAGGATATTTGTAACCTTATCGAGATATGTATTGAATTGTTTGACGGAATTTAACCCACAAATTTTAGATATGTTTTATATACTCATACATATAAATTACTAGGTATTTATAATGTAACTTAAATAGACCAAGAAATTTTTATTGTAATGTTTATGGAAAATTGAGATTATTTTTTTTCCGCTGAAAGTAAGCAGAAGTTTTTGTAGGAACCATATGTAAAAAAATTGCTTTCTAAGTTGCAATAGCAAGGAAATAAACACCAAACTTCACTGTCATTTATAAAAAAAATAATTCGATTTTGCATATAATTAAAAAAATAATATAAATATTCACTATCTTTTTAAAATATGTTATGAAATATAATATATAAATATAATATATAAACACAATATTAGACTTGAATGTCTTTTAGCATACTTCAACGTCTTCTCCTTAAAGCTTCAACATTTTTTTCTTTTATTCTTCAATTTACGACATCCACTAGCAACGAAGTTTTGTAGTGAAATAAATAGTAAGTAATAAAGGTTCTAGTGTGAAAGCGACAAGTCGTTGTGTATGGACGTAGCGCTGGCAACGGCAAGTAATCCTGTGTTGACGGCTCTACTGAACTAAGACATGATTTGTAATTTACCAAGGTCTAAGCACGATATAGTAAGACATCGGTATTAATTAAATTTTTCGCTTTTGTATCAGGTTTTTTTTTTCATCTTATTTTTATTTAACACGTGTATACACAATGGCAGCTTCAAATATAATGTTCTTGATATAATGAATTTAAATGCTTAATTATTCACATCAAGTTACCGACAACAAATAAACTTTAATCAGTGTTATTTTCATTCCATCTTTGTTTTTCTCCAAAGCTAATTAGTGAAATAATTCAAGTACGTTTGATTAATATATAAGTATTTAGATTTCTTATTTCATCTTGAAAAATGTCATTGATTGCCTATTTCCTGAGAGAACTGAGAAGTTGTAATCTTGCAACGAAATATTTAATTTTCGAAAGTAATAGTAATATTGTAAACATTTAGTTTTAGTGGTCGTTCTCGTAAGCCAATATATATGTTATTGGAAGTGAATCAAGAAACAGATTATAGTTGTAAGGAGTCAATTCAAGGCAAATAACCGTTTGATATTCAACGCTGTGATCTCGCACGATCGACGCTTTTAGAAGCAAGTCGATATTGTATTAAATTACTTTATAGGGGAATAAAGAAAGAACAACAGAAGCATAAACAACGATATTAGGAAATGTAGCCGATATAGGAAATTGACAAGTACAAGTTAATAAGATGAAGAACCAGTGACATATTTATTTAATTAAGGAAAAAAAAAATACAATTCATTTAACTCGGACAATAAAATTCGGCAAATATGGTCGAAAACGCGATTAAAAACACGTAGTGGTGGCAAACAGGGGTCAAAAGGGGATGTTTTCTTCGGGTAACCCTATTTACTTGTATTGTCACCGGAACCGAACATGTGCTCTAATTTTCATCGAAATTCATTGAGTCTGAGTATTACAATTTCGCGTTACAAGATTTGATCCGATACATGTCAAGTTAAATAAAAGCATTTAAAAAAGCATTTAAAATTATAAAAAAGATGTGGTAACATATTGTGAAAAAAAAAATAGCACCACATAGTTAAAGGAGACGCTTTTGGACAAATAACTAACAGTTACAAGTTTATTAAACCAAGCAAACGTTGTAAACTATAACTAAAAGTACTATAAGGCTAAACTGTATTAAATTATAATGTTTCAAAGTTGAAATTTCTGTACACACTATGCTAATCAGTTAATAGTTTCGACTGCAAATTTCTGGAATTTCAAACTTAATTTAGTTAAACACAAAATATTCGAGCTACATTACCTATACGTAATTTGGGGAAATGAAAGTCGAATAAGGCAAAAAAGAACGATTCGATGTTAAATTTAATAACAGTCAAGGATTTGTTAACAAAGATCGATGAAAAAGATTGAAGACAATGCAATGGTATCTGAGATACATTATGCCATCTAGCTTAATAAACGCAAGTATAATTAATCGTTCAAGTGATCAATGTAATTTTTTACATTTAAATCCATTTTGTCTCTCTTGTTTCTTTAAATACAATTTATTTTTTATTTATATCGTATGTGATACAAAACTTATAATAGAAAAGAGCCTTTTTAACAGTGCGAATACTTTCATGGACGTTGTAAATTAGTTACCGGAACATTTTTGGCGAAAAAAGATAAAAGTACTACAGATTGATCGCTATTGTTTAAATCTGATGCTACAAAATGTATTAAATTCTTGAATTGTATTCTTATAAATAATAAAAAATATATATTAACTTTAAATTAATAGTTATTGCAAAACGGTAAGATATTCTTTAATGAAATATGAATACTACGAGTATGTTAAAACCAATCTCGTAATTGGGTCTCATAACAACGTCAAATTAATCAACGGTATTCCAGGAGTGGTATAATATCGCTGTCACTCAAAGCGGGTATCAAAGCGGCTTTAGAGGTTTGATTATCAATTAGTAGATCGTTCGCGACATGTCGGGTATGCGGTTACGTTTATTTGAACCACTCTCTCTAACAAATATGACTGATAGATTGGTCGCTTATTCCAGGCCCTAGCCCCTAATTTTACATTTACGAAGTCATAATGCATAGAGCAGGCCATAAAAAAATCATATATTGAAAAGTGAATATTACTTTTTAAAGTTCTTGGTTAAAGAAAACATTTTTACCATTACACAATTTACCATTTAATAATCCCGTATAGTAAAAAGCATCCAGACCGACTTTAAATCGCTATGCATAATATAACAAAAAATACTAAGTCCGCAGTTGGTTAGCTTCGGCTTTTGCCAAAATTTAATCAGCTGCCGGCCACGTCTTTGACACGTTCTCATTTCTGTCCAATGAGGACGTTCTATTGTAAAATTTTAATCAGTTCCAACACGGTTGATATCAAAGAACTGAGCAACATTTTAAGAATTTTTGAAATAAATAAATGAAAATAAAATAAAAATAAATAAAACATTATAAAGAAAACTACAAAGAACTATATGGAAATAACTATAAAACAATTATAAAAAATTTCAAAAGTATTCTTATAGATATCTCATGTTGACATATATGAATATATGTTAACAGGTAATCTTTTTTACTTTGAATTCACACCAGTATTCACTAGTGGACATCAAATGGAAGTGACATGAGGGCCTAACACGCCCTGATCTGAAAAACTCAGCCGGGTTTTTTTTATTCTGATCACTGTTTCACAAACGTCAATATATATATTTTTTAATTTATATATTTATGTGTTAACTTAAAGAAAAACAAAAATTATACAATGAAAAAAAAACGTGTACAAAGGTTTAACTTATCTCTTGAAGATATCTCTGCCAGTTACCCTTCTGCAAAAAGGAAAATTAAAATGACAATGTCGTCTGGTATGTTAAAAACATCATTAATACTTTGAATCGAGTAAAAAGTCTCACCAATAAAACGTTACACGATTAATGATCTCGAAGTGTGTACTGTCAGTCGCACTGAATCGGACTTTTAACCTCTTTTATTAAATTAAAAAAAAATAAAAAAGATAATTATATATTATTTCGGGAAAAAACTTAATATTAAAAACTAAAATTCAAATAATGATATTAAATGGTCGTATATTATATTTAAAATTTTGTAGCTCAGAAACAAAAAAAAAACAGAGTTAATATTAAGGTCTTATATTTTATTTTCAATAATATTAAAAATAAAAATCAGAAATAAAGATAAAAATCCACGTTTGCTGATACTAATTTCAGAATTTTAAGGACAGCAGTAGAAATCTCGCATTTTATTCTATTTCATCAATTCTGTTCTAGTCATTAAAATATGTATGTATTTATACGAGTATAATTGATTATCAATATTATATTTATAGTTACTTTGTATTGCGATTTTCTAATTGTTTGTTTGAAACAAAGTATTTTAATGTTAAATTAACTTTATATTCTATTCTTTGGCTTTTGTGGATTAAATTGTTCCACTTAAGTTTATAACAGTGTAATTGAAATCGCATTTTAAATCCGCTTCTGTTTAATTTAATTTTTCAACATTTTAACATTTAAAATATACTTTTCCTTTAATAAAAAAAATCTTACAAATTTAACTACTAGGTTTACCAGTTTCTACTTTGTACAGTCACGTGCAATGAAAAGTATACACGGGCAGATTTTCAAATAAATATTCACTTTGAAAATTTCAAAAACAAGTAGCCACATAACAATTCATACTATATAACCACCAGAATTTATCACAATAATGTACATATTTTTGAATTTTTTTTGAAATTACATAATGATAATATTACATAATAATATTATCATATTACCTTCTACCACTACGATAAGCCGGCGTAAAATCTATTGAAAATGTTAAACTACTTATGTGCGGATCAGTAATGTGTGATGTGATATTGATATGAAGAATAAACTGAACGAAATACAATCAAACCTGTACATGATCTATTCTATTACTTTTTAATAACGTGTCCTTGGAATTAAGTAAATATCGTTTTATATATATGTTTTGTAGTTTAATGTAAGTAAGCTTCTAAAATTACATTATATATTTTGAAAACCCGAACTTTAAAAATAATTACTAATTAAAGTAAAGCTATTCGCTCTAGTTTTAATCTTATCTTTTGACTGATATTTATTTTTCACAGCAATATTTTATCAAATAATAAGAATGTAAAACCAAGCTTTGTGGGCTTTCAATTTGAGTAAATATGAATGAACGATGTGTAAACAAGAAGATTACACAATTATTAAGTTTCTGATGAGTGGGCTAGTTTCGTTGGTGAACTTGTTAACGAGGACAAAGCTTTACCCGGTAACCAATATATTACATTATAAACCTGATATTCCCTTTATTGTAATACTTCTTGGTTTTATAAAGTTAAAATTAATAACGAGTAATAATATAAAAACTGAGAAAAAAAAATGTTATTTATTATTTTATAAATACTTCTTATTAAGTTTTAGTGAATTCAAATAACAAGTATACATGGCATTATTAGTTAAGACATTTGATAATACCTTAACCTGAGTTCTAAAACGATTAGTACGATGTTTTTATACTCTTAAAATAACGGAAAGAACAGATACAAAATCAGAAAAAGTTAACTTGATTGTTGTTTAATATAAAATAACAAGGACAAAGAAGTCTTTGTAGATAGTTAACGAATTAATTTCGACGCTTTATACAAAAGCCTTTGGTGCAAGTTTAGTTCATTAACATGTCTGAAGCTCTGGTGAGATTAGATAAAGTTTTTATATAACATTTATGGTAGTTACCTATAGGAAAACGATAACGTAAATACTAATATAATTAAAGTAAATATTATTATACATTTTATTTTTTATTTTTAAAACACTGTATTAAATGGAAGTGCAATTGAGACTTGAAAAATATTTTTTACAAGAAACTAATGTTTCTTAATTTCACACGGACAAAACTGGAAAATGAAACGACAGATAGAACAACGGGGAGATTTCTCAGAAGTCCAGGCCTAATCTTATTCCATACCTATGTAAATATCTAATGTAATATAACTCTTTAGCCAAATTATTTCAAATAGTTTATATACATCGTTATGTTTATCGATAATTTGAAACATTACCAACCATTTCTGAAAACAAAAGTAAACAGCTAACATTACAAATAATTAAAACCATTAATAGCTAGATTAATAAGAAATAAATTCTCAAACTATAGTTTCATGGAACAAATAATATGCCAGTATATATAATATAGCCATATAAATATAACACAGAGTAGTAAATTGCATCCAAATCCTCTAGAGACAAGCGTACTTTGGTACGAGTACTTGAGCTGTGCTGAATATTGATAGCGTCTCGTGTTAAGTCACGACATTTAGTTTTAATATAAACGATTGGTGTATGAACATATAATTCCTTAATTTCAAAAATAAAATATATTAATTATACTTTGAAACATACCGCTACCTTGATGGGTATATAGAAGGTAGAACTTTGGAAATCAATCCAGTTTCAACCATTACAATCGCAGCTTAAGTGAATAGCTCTGAATATTTATATAAACTATGGCTAGAATATCTGATATGTATTTTAAACCTGAAATGGTACACCAATTAAATGTTTATACGTTATTATACGGAGCTACATCTCCGAAGACATATTTACACCAATTAAATTTTAACTCTATATATGTCTTATATTCTGTTAATGTTTAGACACTGAAATATTATTTTATATTATTTGTTATCAAAATCATAAACATTGCAAACGTGTATTGTTAATTAAAATAAATAAATAATATCTGGAAGGACCTTCTAAGCGTGGCCGTCCAAAACACAATTGGAGAAGTTCAGTGGCAGCAGAACTGAAGGCGATCGGGTTGACGTGATCCGAGACGAAGCAAATAGCCCAGAACCGAACGCGATGGCGGAGCGCTGTGAACGCCCTCTGCCCCACATGGGGATCTTAAGTAAGTAAAGAAGGACCTTAACCCGAATCCACACAACGTCATTAACTTTGTAATGTTCGGTCGAGATTTTGATTAGCATTCAACCTTCACCCTTTAACGACTTTTTCTATCTATCCTGATTTAACTTTTGACGGACGAAGTCGAATTTAACGTGATTTATTTAGTTTACTAAGATGAGATGAAATTAGTTATTTCATTACACAAAGGATATTATTTGAGTTCATTACAAACATGTCTGTAATTGCCTGATGTGATGCGATAGGTTTGTAATAATACATCATACGACTAAGAAATATTGCGAATTATGAGATTGGAATAGACACTGATATAGCAAATTAAAATAAAGAAATTGCTGTATTGATCTTATGACACGAATTAAATTCTTTTTACAATTATACCTAGTCATTCTAAATAAGTTTTTTTTAAGGATCGTTGCTACGCCGGAATACTCGCAGCACGTCCACATAAGTTTTTATTAATATAACGTATATTTATTGGTATAATTTATTAGTATAATTAATATAACGTATTTTTATTAGTATAAGCGTTTTTTAAATAAGCGTTCCTTATATTGTATTGTGGCGTTGGGAACCGCCAACCAACACGCCATGTTCCGAACGGCAGAAGGTGGAGGACGGAGCTACAAATAGCTACGTGGAATGTAAGAGGAGGAATGGAACAGAAGATGAATGAATTATTAGATGTGATGGATGACAAAGATCTGGATGTTATTTGTGTGTCTGAGACCAAGCGAAAGGGCAATGATACGACCGATTTGCCTGGCAACCGGGTCGCTTTCTGGGCTGGTGTTCCAGAGGGTGAGCGAGGTTGCCGAGGTGTAGGCGTGTTGTTGTCCTCTCGAATGGTTAATGCAATGGTAGAATACAAGGCTATCAACCCGAGACTTCTTTGGGTTCGCTTTATGCTGGGGATAACAAGAGTATTCTTGTTAGTCGTTTACGCGCCAGTGTCCTCAGCTCCAGTGAGCGAACTCGAGGAGTTTTGGGAGGGTGTCAGGCATGTTCTAAGTAGTGTCAGAAGTAATGAAAAGTTGATAGTATGTGGGGATGTTAATGGATGGGATGGAACCGCGCGAAGCGGTTACGAAAGCGTGCTAGGCAAATATGGTGATAAGAGGGTAAATGAGGCTGGAAAGCTTATTTTGGAATTTTGTAAGGAGAAAAATTTGTTTGTGGCAAACACGATGTTTGATCACAAACAAATTCACATGTACACATGGGAGCGAGCGGAAGAAAGAAGTATGATTGATTTATTCCTAGTAGACCAGCGTATTCGAAGTCAAGTTATGGACACGCGAGTGTTCAGAGGTGCTGATCTGGGAACGGACCACTATCTAGTCGTTGCTAGAATAAGAGGTTTGTTCGCAGGTTGGCGCAGCCGCACGACGTGTCCAAGCTTGGCGTCGAATTATCGCATAAGAAGCTGGAAGCTTCAAGATCCACCGATCAGAGAGGAATATCAAGAGAGGGTTTCCAAGAAGCTTGAAAGCTGTGATTCTGGAAATGAAAGTGTTGAAGTATGCTGGCAGAACCTTAGGAATAGTATGGTGAAAGTAGCGACAGAAGTATGTGGTAAAAGGAAAAGAGGTTTTAGTAAAAAGCGCGATGAATGGTGGGATGATGAAGTGAAAGACGCTGTAGAGTTAAAGAAGAAAGCATGGCTGGATTATAAAGCCTCTGGTAAGGATAAAAGTATGAGAGAGATAAGAAAAAGAGCGTACAAGCTGCAAAAGCACAAAAACGAAAGCACTTATAAAGATGAAGCGTGAAAATTCTGAGAGAGAAAGGGATGAAAGGTTGACGAACAACTTCCGGAAAAACACGAAGCTTTTCTGGCGAGAAGTTAGTGGTTCCCGGGGTTGTTCGGTAACCTGTAGAATGAAAGGGGTGCTTTCGAAAAGCGGTGAAATTTTAACTGAGCAAGCACACGTTTTGCAGCGGTGGGCGGAATTCTATAAGGAGATGTATGAACGTGAGGACGCCTCGGTCTTGACTACCAGCGTAATGCTGAGTCAAGATGTAGCCGATGGTGAAATCAGTTTGGAAGAAGTAGAGAACGTGATTCGAAGTCTGAAATATGGTAAGGCTGCGGGAGCAGATGAAGTTACTGCCGAGATGATTAAATATGGTGGGCCACGCGTCTGGGACTTTTTCTGGTTTTTGTGCAATTTATGCTGGAAATCTGGGGAGGTCCCAGACGATTGGCGAAGTGCAGTCATCGTACCTTTGTATAAAGGCAAAGGTTCACAGATAGACTATGCAAGCTATAGGGCCATCAGTTTGATTAGCTTGGGCGGTAAATTTTATGCTAAAATTTTAGCGAGAAGAATGCAAGAGAGATCTGAAAGGCTGTTGTTGGAGGCACAAGGAGGTTTTTGATCTGGAAGAGGGTGTATAGATCAGATCTTTTCCCTCCGCATGATCACGGAAAAGTTTTTGGCCCTAAACCAAAAGGTTTTCTGTGCTTTTGTGGATTTGGAAAAGGCGTTTGACAGGGTTGTGAGAAAGAAGTTATGGGAGATACTGCCCCGATACAATGTGAACGGACCCTTGCTACAGGCTGTAAGGTCTCTTTACCGAGATCACTCAGCCTGTGTGCGAGTAGGAGCTGGCATGTCGCCCTGGTTTGACATCCAATCGGGTGTTAAGCAAGGTTGCGCTATGTCAGCTTGGTTGTTCAATTTGTATTTGGATAGTTGTCTCCAAGGAGTGAAAGTAGGTGACCTTAAGGTCAATTGCTTACTATATGCAGATGATGCAGTGCTAATTGCATCATCAGAATGCAATTTGAAGGCATTGGTCACCACTCTGAAAGATGGGTGTGAAATTAATGGTCTTTACCTGAATGTAGATAAGACGAAGGTTCTGATATTTGAAAGAAATGAAGAAAGAACAGAATGTAAGATCAACGTGAATGATAAGATAATAGAACAAGTGAATGAAGTGGTATATTTGGGAAGTATGTTTAGCAGAGACGGAAGATACGAAATGGATGTGGAAAGGCGTATTGCTGCCGGTAACAGAGTCAATGGTGCTTTGACTGCATTGTTGAGACGGCAAAACGTCAGTATAGCTGCACGTTTGACTGTACACAATGCAGTTTTGCTACCGACGCTGTTATACGGCAGCCAAACGTGGGTAACACAGAAGAAGAATGTAAGAAAGATGAATTCTGTGGAGATGCGATCTCTTCGCAGAATATGCGGAGTCAGTCTAGCTGATCGAATCCGCAATGAAGAGATCCACAGAATGGCAGGTACTAGCGAAGATGTCACGGTGAGAATGAAGAAGAACGTGCTCAGGTGGTTTGGGCACGTTGAACGAATGAGTGATGAAAGAATGGTAAAAAAGATTTATATGGGAAAAGTGAGCGGTAAGAGAGACAGGGGGAGGCCTCGAGTGACCTTCGAAAACACAGTAGCTACGATACTGGAGGAAGGTCATGTAAAAAGGACCCCCCGGAGGGCATGTATGAAGAGGTTGATGTCTGTGGCCGAGGCGAAAGAGGTATGCAGAGACCGTAGCGTTTGGCGCTCCGTCGTCTCTGGCTACCCCATAAGGGATATGGCGTTAAGGTAAATAAATAAATAAATAAATAAAATATTGTATTGAGAGTGAAAAGTAGTAAAAAATTCTAAAATAGCAGCCGTTAAAATGTTAGGAAGACAATAGTTTAATTCAGTTTCTATATACAAAATAAATAATAATTAAATTTTTCTTATATATAAAAAATGAGCATAATATTATGAAATATTCTTATACACATTATTTATATAAGAATTTATTATTGCAAGCGTTGTTAGTAAAAAATGCCTCGTTCGACAGGATCGTGAGAGGTAGATTCCCGTCACGCGATTCTCGATATGCAATATGCGAAGGTAACAATGATTAGAATGAATGATTTACTTTAGTTGTGGGGCGGGGTGGTGGTCGGATCGACAAAGAAAAACTAGTCAGAAGTATTCTACTGGTAATTACGAGTCTTATGACGGGTGACTCGGCATATATTGGGTGCGGGGGGAACCACCCCCCACCCCTATCTCTTAACGGGGGGTCGCATCAAAAAATTTTTCGGACAAAAAAGTTTCCTCTTTTAATTTGTTAATTTTCTAAGATTTTTCTAAGAATTTTGCCTCCTTCTGTGACTTTTTTTGGTTTTTAACTTTCAACCCCCCCCAACTCCCCAACCCTCCAACCGATTTCCCCCGTTCAAGAACTTAACCTTCATTTTGTCCTTAAGAATGTGTATACTGAGTTTGAAAATCCTCCGTCAATATATATATATATATATATATATCGGGATATTTTTTTTTTCGACGGATTCTCAATCTCCAGTTCATAAACGGCGTAGAGCCCCTACTCTGGGGTCTGGGTCCCGTCATCGCATCGATTGCAATAGGTAGATTCATCTATGGAATCTACCTAAAAAATACCAAAATTCATTATAGATCATCCCAAGTAAAATTGCGTTTCAAATGTTATCTGGTCGATTTACATAGTCGATATTCGTCGTGCAGCAGTAACCGACCTCCGCAAATCCCGCATTACGAAGCATGAGGTAACGAGTGGACGGAACCCGTCGAGCCGCAACATGAAATTATTACGGACGCTTTTAATTATACGGATAATTTATGTATTCTATGTAATTTAAATTTTAAAAATACTGACTATTGACGAGGAAAATATGAATATCGACTTTCACTCTCAAATTTAATGTGGTTTGACAAATATTTTAATCTTTTAAAATTTTTTTTATATTGTTCTTGCTTCAATTTTGCAAGAAATTAGATCTTATTATTTGGTCTCAAAGTGATTAAGTAATTAAGGCACACCTAAGAAATTGCGTATATGAAACGTAAAATCTATTTACGTGTTACTAAAGAAAATAAGTCCCTGGAAAAAAGATAGCAAATTTTGAAATTTGCTATTTCCTAATATAATTATTAACAAGTCCATGTTATTGAAACATTGAACTTTGAGAAAATAAAATTGTATGTGAAAACAAACTAAACCAAGCTACGACGTTGTATTGACGAAATCAGTCAATATAATCAGTTAATTATATTGCTTTAATAGTTATTAAGCTGTGGTAGATAAGTAAGAAACTAAACTGAGATAAAAGAACAAGGAGTTTTTAGGTGGTAGAGCCTAGCTGTAGTTATCTGACTGCAGCTCGTATTGGGCTGGCTCGACCGGGGAAGGACCACCCTCTCACAGAAGACCGACGTGTAGTAACCAAATTCATTTGGTTATGTTCCGTCGGTGAGTGAGAGAATCCGGAAGCCCAAACCCCCCCCCCCCCCCCCCGCCAAACATGAACGCGATGCATAAAAGAAAAATACCCCAGGAGGGTACCGGCTTTGATGAAGCCGGGGACCCCCTCCCCGAGCAAAATCGGGGGAATGATCCTCGGATTTTGCTCGGGCTGCCCGTCGTATCTGGGGCGGGCAAAGTATCGCACTTAGTGTTTCCTGAGGGCAAACGACGGCAAACAGCGGCACCCCGTTCCACTCTAGATGTTGACTTTTGTAACATCCGGGGGTTTCATTCGAACCTAAACGCCGTCCACTACCACCTTGAGACGGCGCAGCCGGCCTTGTTGTTTTTGACGGAGACGCAGATATCACAACCTAGCGACACAGCGTACCTATCATACCCCGGGTATAAACTAGAACATCATTTTATACCACACGCCGGGGTATCTGTGTTCGTAAGGGAGGATATCTGCTACCGTCGCCTTCAGATTTTTGAAGGTCGGGACCTGTCCGTGCTCTGGCTGCGCGTGGACATGGACGATCACGTCAGATTCTACGCATGCCTCTACAGGTCCCATAGTGGTAATGCACAAACAGATCAACTGTTGGGCCACGTTCAAGCGAAGATTGACGACCTGCTATCTCAGACTCCCTCCGCCGAAGTCGTAGTCCTCGGGGACTTTAACGCGCACAATACCGAATGGTTAGGGTCACGTGCAACCGACTACGCGGGGAGATCTGTGTTTAACTTTGCTCTGGCAAATGGTCTGTCCCAGCTGGTACAGACGCACACTCGTCTACCGGATGTGGACAGCCACACGCCCTCTTTGTTGGATCTTCTGCTGACTACACATCCAGAAAAGTACCAGGTCGCTGTCGAGGCTCCTTTAGGGTCCTCTGATCACTGTCTGGTACGGAGTGTAGTGCCCATTCAACGTCCAGCTCGCACAAGACCTGCGACTCGACGCGTTTGGCACTACAAGTCAGCGGATTGGGATGGAATGCGGTCTTTTTTTGCATCCTACCCATGGGGGCCGATTTGTTTCCCTTCCAACGATCCTAGTGACTGCGCTGCGGCTGTAGCTGATGTGATACTTCAGGGCATGGAACTTTTTGTACCAAGCTCTGTGGTACCACTTGGTGGCAGATCGCGGCCTTGGTTTGATGCGTCTGTCAGGGCTGCATCAGCTGGCAAACGGCAGGCTTATCAAGCTTGGGCCAATGCGTTAGTCACTAAGGATCCGAACTCTAGAGTTCTGAAGAGGAAATACAACCGTGCCTCCAGATTCTTCAAACGGCAAATCGCTAGAGCAAAGTTCAAGCATGTCGTCAAAATTGGGGATCAGCTGGCAAAGTACCCGCCTGGCACGCGCAAATTCTGGGCGCTTTCAAAGGCCAGTCTGGGCAACTTTAGCCAGCCGTCCCTACCGCCGTTGCACATGGGGAATGACTCTCTGGCCCACACGGCAAAAGAGAAAGCCGATCTCTTGGGCACTCTTTTCGCCTCCAACTCGACTTTGGACGACCACGGGAAGACACCGCCTGTCATCCCGCGGTGTCAGAGCTCAATGCCGGAAATAGTTTTTCGGCAAAAAACTATCAGGCAGACTCTATTTTCCTTGGACGTTCATAAGTCGAGTGGGCCGGATGGCATTTCTCCACTGGTGCTACGAACGTGTGCCCCTGAGTTGACTCCAGTGCTAACGCGTCTATTTCGGCACTCCTACCTTAAAGGCGTAGTCCCGGTCTCATGGAAGTGTGCCCTTGTCCATCCGATCCCTAAAAAAGGTGATCGCTCGGACCCAGCTAACTACAGACCTATCGCCATTACCTCCCTTCTCTCCAAAATAATGGAGATCATCATAAACCGACAGGTCCTAACGTACCTCGAGGATCACCAGTTGATCAATGACCGGCAGTATGGCTTTCGCCATGGTCGATCAGCTGGTGATCTTCTGTTATACCTCACTCACCGTTGGGCAACGGTTATTGAAAGCAAGGGAGAGGGTCTGGCAGTTAGTCTGGATATGGCAAAAGCCTTCGATCGTGTATGGCACAAGGGGCTTCTTTCGAAGCTACCTTCCTATGGGCTTCCCGAGAGTTTATGCAAGTGGATCACCAGCTTCCTCACTGGGCGGAGCATACAGGTCGTTCTCGACGGTTTTTGCTCGGACCCCAAGCCCGTGAACGCTGGTGTACCCCAAGGCTGCGTGCTATCCCCAACTCTGTTCCTCCTGCACATCAATGATATGTTGGATATTTCCAACATACATTGTTATGCGGATGACAGCACTGGGGATGCGGTATATTCCGGTCGTGCAGGTCTCTCTTGGGAAAACGTCGATGAGTGCCGAAAGAAACTTGTGTCTTCAATAGAGACTTCCCTGGGAATGATCTCTGAGTGGGGTGAACTGAACCACGTTCAGTTCAATCCCGACAAGACACAGGTTTGCGCGTTTACCACTAAAAAAACCCCATTTGTCGTATCACCGCTCTTCGAGAGCACTCCTCTTATTGCCTCGCCAAGTATCAGAATACTTGGTCTCGACATTTCGAGCGACTGTCAGTTTCGTGGTCATCTGGAGAGCAAGGCCAAGTTGGCCTCGACGAAATTGGGAGTGATCAATAGAGCGAGGCAGTATTTCAAACCTGGCCAAAGACTTGCGCTCTACAAGGCGCAGGTCCGGCCACACATGGAGTACTGTTCTCATCTCTGGTCCGGATCACCCCAATATCAGCTTCTACCATTTGACCGCGTACAACGGAGAGCCGTTCGGATTGTCGGGGACCCGGTGCTCTGCGAACGGCTGGACTCTTTGGCATTGCGTAGAGACGTGGCTGCTTTGTGCGTCTTCTACCGCATTTACAACGGGGAGTGTTCCGAAGAACTATTCGATCTGATGCCTACCGCCGAATTTCACCACCGCACAGCTCGCCATCGCCTCCTTTACCATCCATACCACCTGGATGCGTGGCGATCTTCAACTGTGCGGTTTTCAAGGACTTTCTTCCCACGTACCACTCAAATGTGGAACGAACTTCCTTCGGCGGTATTTCCAGATCGATACGACATGGGTACCTTCAAAAAAGGCATATATTCCTTTCTCCAAGGCCGGCAACGCTCTTGTGTATCTTCGGATGTTGCAAGAGTTCATGGGCGGCGGTGATCACATATTAACGGTGACCCGCACGCTCGTTTGCCCTCCTATAACATAAAAAAAAAAAAAAATACGCTATTAATGATGAACTTTAAACTAAGTTGTGGTTAAGCAAACAACTTCCTATTAACGAGAAAAATATATAATAATATTAAAAAGATTTTTTGATTTTAAATGTTATGTAATATTTGTTAGAAAAACTCATAAGTTGAATTAAATTTAAATAAAAGTTTTATATTTGAATGACATTTATCTCTCTGAAATATATATCTCTATAAAAGGGAGTTGTGACTAATTTACTATTCCTTACGGAAATCTATTCTTAATGCGTTTTTGTTTTACGAGACACTGTGGGGGGTCCGGCTTGTTTCGCTACAACATTAGAGAGAAACACATTAAGGAAAACACGTCACATGGACTTTATACTCTTCAGACAGGAAAAAAACTTAGGATTGGTAAAATTACACTTTATCTGTTCCATGTGTTTGTTCAATATTCTAGATCAAGATTAATAAATAATTAGAAGAGTGGTAGAAAGGGAAAGTACTAAAATTATGAAAACAAAAAATAAATTGCAAAAGTTCAATACACAAAGAGAACTTCTTGTTTTGCTCAGACCATTGCAACTTCATTTGTGCTTATTAATTTAAATGTCATAACTCTGATAGCCTAAAATTAATTTACACACGAAATTCTTGTAAAAGGCTAGGCCTTTATTAGCTTTTTTTTGAATTTTTTAAAAATCTATAATGAAGATAATGGCATTAAGGTAAAATAAATATCAAAGGTTTTGTCAACAAATTTGTATTTATATCTGTCGAAGTCTTCTAAGATCGATTATTTCAATAAGGGTTATTCCTACGTTTTTAAAAAAATAAACAAATATATATCTGTACTCTATTTTGTTTCCATATACAAAAATCTAACTGAATATGTAGATAAATACATATATATTATTTTTAATAACTAATAACACGGAATTTAGTTATTAGTTAAATAACTAATTCCACAGACAATTTATTACTTAAAATTCCTTCTCACTCTACTACCTTCTATACAAACTTCTTCACAGTCCAAGGCTCTCGTCTCTGGAATTCTATGCCTCTATATATTCGATGCTCTCAATCTCTGTACATTATCAAAAATGCTGTAAAAAATATTTCCTTTCGAAGTAATTTTCTCCTACCTTTAAATCCATTCTTTATAGTATACTATTGTTATCTTTTAAGTACGGATTACTTAAAAGATAACAATATTGATTGATTGATATTGATGTATTATATCTCAAATATATATTTAATACTTATGATATTGTATTATATTATGTATTGTGTATTTGTTGTATACATATTATTTTGATAGTTGTACACCTCTTCCGTCTTTATATGTTGTAACTCCTATGACGTTGGGGTTACCTGGAAAAGATCGCTTATTAGCGACAAGGTCGCCTCTTGCACATTTTTTTATCTCTTTTTTTCTTGCTTTTACTATGTACTGTTATTACTTTTTCAGGATATGCAATAAAGAATATTATTATTATATATATATATATATATATATATATATATATTATTAACTTCTTCTTCCAACGCGAATGGTATGTATGTATGTATGTCCTGAATTATAAACTCATCAAAGGATCTTTGTAACTTTTATGAGGGGCAAAGTAAAAATCTGTCATGGCTACGTGTTAAGAATAGTTTCATCTTCTAGTTGTATAGGTCAACTTAAAAATCTTTAACATATACTTAAATAGCAAAGAAGTTTATTAAATGTATATAATGTGTATCTCATGCAATATCTGCAATAAACTAACGTATTACTAGAAAAGAGAAAAAACGGAACAAAGATTCATATTGTTATTTCATTTTAGCACATATTTAAAGATAATATGTTCATTCTTTGGTGAATGAAATAAAGATAACTGTTTGTATATAGTATTTTCGGCGTATGTTGTTTAGAACATAGGACTCTCATACAGATAAATAATAATATATTAATGCTTGACAATTAATGCAAAATTAAACCACAATTATATTAAAATACTGACCAAGGAAGACTTATCATTGTTTCGAAATTGAATACATTTCATTGTTGATGACTGTCATTAACATAATTAGGTGCCGAGATTTAGCTGTTATAAATTAGTGACGTATGTTTGACACACATTTCTAATTATTAATTCACAGTTAAGTTTATTATGATTTATTTGACATAAGATTTATAATTGCACTCCACCAAATTTTAGTGTTTCCAATATGAAATTTTATTAATAGTAACGGTTATAGGGTAGTTATAAAAAGATATTCAAAATTAACTAATCATGAGAATCTCTATATTGCAAAAACAGGAGTTACAAAAACGAACTAACTGAAAGTGGCAATATTGTTGAACTGCTAATCGTTTCATTGTCAAATTTTGGGTTTTATCGTTGTATTAGCGGATGCTAATGCCCATGGATATGGGACCGCTCTGAATCACATAAAATGTTTTTTCTTGGTGCTTTTATTTTATTCATTCCGTTCTTTAAATACGAGCAAATATGAATATAATTCATACTATAAAATTGAAGCAGAATGCTCTAATGGCGTCATAAGTTTCAAAGAATAAATGAAGTTCTTAAAGTATTGACAGCATTGTAATCGAACAAAATTTTTGAGAACGACTTAGTTGTAGTATATATTTTCATAGATAAACACTAGTAGTAGTACTACTAAGTACTAATAGTAGTAGGACTTCGTTTAACATGTAATTTAAATAAGATGTTTCAAATGCAACTATATACATGAGAAAATAAGAGTAAACGAAATATAAGACAACTACATGAAAATCAACTGCAAACAATTGATGCAAGTTGAATCTGTAAAATGGTTTTATCGAATGGTTGTCATTCATTCAAGTCGCTACAGACTAACGAGAGTGTTAGCTATAAAACCTGTTTAGGAAAACTACAATTTCGGCGTCAGGATCAAATATATTGCAATAATAAAGCAATTTGATAGAATAGAAATTCAATAAATAGTAAGAAAAATACATACCATCTGAATAAACGAGCAACCCTCGATAAAGCTAGCGATTTTGATTGATACGGGTACATTTCAACACGTATTCATCTCTTCTCCCATCGCGGCATAAATTAGTTAGATATGCAAAGCCGCCAACACACGCCTGCAAAATTGTAGATGTAGAAACATTTAAATTGACCTATTTTTCTTTTTGCTTATATAATTCATGTGAAACTACTTTTACGGTACTGCAAATACTATTTTTAAGTAAATATTTTGTGTCTGCTGATGAAAAAAATTACGATTAATATAAATAACTAAATATTATAAACGTGTTAAAAGAAGAAAAAAAATGACTGTACTTAATACAAATTTAAATCTTAGTTAAAAAAATATTGTCAGTAAAAATATGGATACATTTAACAAGCAGCTCTTTTTAAGTCAATAGAATCAAAATATCTTTATAAAGGATGTCCTGCTATCTATCACACAGTAATAGGCAATATGCAGAACCCTTAACGTAATACAATTATATTATACTCTGATGTTTATAAAATCGTTGTGACTAGCGGCGATTGTCGGCTGTTATCGAGTTACGTTCATAGAGACGCAGGAAACGCTTTACCAAAGGGTAATTTATTTTCCGCTTCACTTTGATTTGTAACGAAATTACTAAAACAAGCTACCGCAAATTAGTGTTCCTAAAGTAAAGCAAAATTGTTGTTATACATAAAATGTTAACCTAAAATATTGCTGCTCATTTATAATAAAGTTTTAAATACACATCGTATAAAGGTGTCATAATCTGTTTAACTTTCTATACTGATTAGCTCAAATTTGCTCCAGCAACATACCTACTCGTAAGTAGTGAATGTCTAAACAACGTTCACAACTTTGAAGATGATTAACAATCAGAGGGGTTATTTCAATCGATAATAGATATTAATATTCATAGATGATAAACGTACTTATACTAGAAACAATATATACTTATATATCTACATATTTTATTATATACATATATTTATATATACCTTTATACTTTACATATATAGAAAATGTTGCTTTAAATGATTTTTTAAAACTGATAAAGTATAAACAATTAAAATACTGCTGACAATAGAAATAATAATAATCAAAGCAATCGAAGTTGTTCAGAACAACCGCGTTCTTAAATCTACGCACTTATAAACAGCCAGCGCATTATTAATCACGTCGAAACTCGAGAGATGTCGGGTGTCTAATTGAAATATTCAATAAAGAGTTTGATGTATTTTGTATAAGAAACACAGGGTATGTTTTAACACGGTGAGATAAGAGTACGTATTTCAACCATTACGGCTACAAATAGAGTAATGAAGAAAATAGTTTTGTTTTTTGGTCATTATTATTTGCCCCCATGTTAATCGACCAGATAACTTTTGAAACGCAATTTAATATTACCCCCATGTTAAATTGCATTTCAAAAGTTATCTGGTCGATTTATATATTCAATATTCGTCATGCAGCAAAAATCGACCTGAAATCCCGCATTACCAAGCATGAGTAACGAGTGGACGGAACCCGTCGAGCCGCAACATGCAATTATTACGGACGCTTTTAATTATACGGATAATTTATGTATTATATGTAATTTGAATTTTGAAGACATTAACTATTAACGATGGAATTGTCCATATTCACTCTCAAAATTTAATATGGTTTTCTTCTCTTTTACTATCTTAAATTTTTTATTTTTTTTTATTTTGTTCTTGCTCCTATTTTATTAGCAAGAAAGTAGATCTTGTAATTGGTATCAAAGTTATTAAGAAATTAAGGCACACCTAAGAAATTGCGTCTATGAAACGTAACAAGTAACGTGTTACTAAATAAAATAAGTCCCTGGAAAAAAAATATAGCAATTCAAGTATGTTTATTCCCTAATATAATTATTAAGAACTCCATGTTACTGAAGCATTAAAATGTGGGAAACTAAAATTGTATGAAAGAACAAATTAAACCAAGCTACGATTTTGTATTGACGAAAACAGTTAATTATATTGCTTTAATAGTTATTGAGCTGTGGTAGATAATTAGGAAACTAAACTGAGATAAAAGGGCAAGGAGGCTGTGTACGATATTGATGATGAACTTTAAGTTAAGTTGCGGTTAAGCAAGCAACTTCCGTTTAATGTGAGAAATATATATTAATAGTAAATAGTCTTGGTTGATTCTAAATATAACGTCATATTTGTTAAGAAAACTCATAAGTTAAATTAAATTTAAATAAAAGTTTTACATTTAAATGATATTTATCTCTCTTAAATATATCTGTATAAAAGGTGGTTGTGACTAAATTACTTTTCCTTACGCAAATCTTTTTGTAATGCGTTTTCGTTCTCCGAGACACTGTGGGGGATCCGCCTCGTTTTGCTACAGTATTAGAGTTAAATACATTAAGGAAAACACGTGACATGGGCTTTATACTCTTTAGAGAAGAAAAAAACTTAGGATTGTAGATCAAGATTAATAAATGATTAGAAGAGTGGTAGAAGGGGAAAGTATTAAAATTATGAAAACAAAAAAAAATTGCAAAAGTTAAATAAACAAATAGAACTCTTTGTTTTGCTCAGACCATTGCAATTTCATTTGTGCTTATTAATTTAATTGTCATAATCTAACTAATTCTGATAACCTAAATTTAAGTTACATACGAAATTGTTGTAAAAGGCTACTTCGCCTCTATTAACTTTTATTAGGTTATTTTTTTATAATAAAGATAATGGCATTAGATAAGGTAAAATAAATATCAAAGTAAATTTTGTCTACTATTTTTTGTATATATATCGCGTTTCTGTAGAGGTATTCTAAGATCGATTAGTTCGATGAGAGTTATTTCTATATTGCTGATATGCTTTGAGAATAAAAGAAACATTTGTACTCCATTTTGTTTTCATATACATAAATTTAACTGAATATGTAGATATATATTATTTTTAATAACAAATAACTTCTCTTTCCTTTCCCTCCAAAGGGAAATTACATTATTAAAAAAAACTGACATATATAGTATGATCATGTATGTAGTATGTATGTATGTCCTGAATTGTGAAATTATCAAAAGATCTTCGTGACTTTTATTGAATGCAAAGTAATAATCCCTCATGGCTTAGTGTTAAAAATAATTTTCATCTTCTAGTTATATAGGTATTTGATAAATCAACTTAAAAATCTTTAACATATACTTATATAGCAAAGAAGTTTACTAAAAGTATATAATATCTATCATGAAATATCTTCAATAAAATAACTACTACTAAGTAAGCGAAAAACATATTGTTGTATTTCATTTTAGCACATAGTTGAAGCATATACATCTTTATTTCGTGAATGAAATAAAGATAACAATTTGTATATAGTATTTACGGCGTATGTTGTTAAGAACATAGGACTCTCATAGAGATAAATAATACATTATGGTTTGACAATTAATGCAAAATAAAACCACTATGAGACGAAGCTTCTTAGCATTCCATGGATTCACCGTGCGGGTGCCGGGCCCATCGCGTTGCAAGAAGAGGAGCGCAAACAATGCCTGGAACTTGCGACCCAGATGTAGGTTTAAGGGGCCCCTTCACTGTTTACGCTCCTCTCCCTACCTAACCAAATATCGTAAGAACCTACTATGTTCCTTTGAAATATGTTCCAGAAATGAACTGATGATCATCCTAGAAAGGCCGAGATCCTTAAATAAGTTGTAGAGAGATTTTGCTGTTATACCTCTCGCTCCTACTTCTACAGCGTACAAATTAACTATAAATTTATTCCTGATCAGTTTGTTACATAGTTCTTAATACTTGTTAAGCTTAAATGTATGATCTTTGGGTATGTTTGTTTCCCAGTGTACAGTAAGCTCCACAAGTATAACGCGCCTTAGTTGTTTTGAGTACAGGAATAAGCCCGGCCTAGATGAAACACAAACATCCTCGGGGATTTTGTATTGCCTTTCGTACGTGTCCATCATGAGAGTCCAATCAGGAGACGCGTCCAAGATGAAATAAGGTTTCAGTTTACGTTTTTTGGACGAACCTGCCTTTACAAACTCTACTGATATTTTAGTGGTTGATATACCCTTCTGCGCTCTTGCTACAGAGAGACTAACCGCTTCTCGTACGATTTCTAATACTTTATCGTGGCGACGCGAGTATTTACCTCTATTTAGAAGTACACTACACCCTACTAGCAAGTGTTTCGCGGTTCCTACTGCCTCCCCACAGATATTGCAAGATTTTTCGGTGGCTTTGCCCCATCTCACTAAGTTACTTTGAGCTGGGAGAGTCATTTGGAATGCATTAAGATAAAATTTTAATGATGCTAGGGACCAATCATGAAGAAGAAGAATGTGCTCAGGTGGTTTGGGCACGTCGAACGAATGAGTGATGAAAGAATGGTTAAAAAGATTTATGCAGGAAAAGTGAGCGGTAAGAGAGACATGGGGAGGCCTCGAGTGACCTTCGAAAACACGGTATCTACGATACTGGAGGAAGGCCACGTAAAAAGCATGAGGACCCCCCCGAGGGCATGTATGAAGAGGTTGATGTCTGTGGCCGAGGCGAAAGAGGTATGCAGGGCCCGTAGCGTTTGGCGCTCCGTCGTCTCGTCCGTGAAGCTAAAGAAAAGTAAAGTACTAATCATGAAGCAGAGTGCGCCATCGTAAAGCTAATAGAATACAAAAATCTCCTATGGTCACCCATTCGTTTTGCAATTCAAGGCTCATCGCGTGCAACCGGTAATTATCATTTTCATCGTGCCGAATAAAGGATTTTATTATTTCTATGTCTTGTTCTTTTTTACTTGATCCTAGCCCTGCTTTATTTGTTTGAGCACCTATCATAAATTGTTTATGGAATTGAAGTCGTGACTCCAGCTCTGCGGCAATTTTATCTTTTGGGAGAGATGTTACAGTATCATCATTCGACTTTGAGATGAAATGTCTTTTGGTCACTCTTAGGTGTTCATAGAGTTCCGATGGTTTCTTTAATTTTAACCCAAAATTGTGTCGGTCTCTAAATAAGGTAGAAGAGTCCGCTTAATGCGCTAACCCGAGCCATGACTTCAATGTCCTTATTAATTATTATTAAAAAAAAGCGCGGCTGTGCAGGGCTGTGAGAGCCCAGTATCATTGCGACCTAAAAGATCTATTGTGATTGCCACTGCCTACAGTTCACTGCATAGGTCTGCCACTCTGAGGTATTGCAGAATTTCCTTTGCAGTGAGGTGTCGGACATCCACTGGGTCCAGGATGTGTCTCCCCAGGGTGTCACTGCGTTTACGCATCAGTGGACCGCACTCGCATAGCAGATGGAGCGGGGTTTCATCCGCCTCGTGGCAATACCTGCACACTTTTCCGTCCACTAATTTGAGGGTCGCTAGGTGCTTATTCAGGCAACAGTGCCCTGTAAGCGCTCTAGTTATGATGCGTAGATTATTCCTGCTCAGCCCAATGCGCTCCTTAGCTGCTTTCGCATTAAAGGGTTTGATAAGGGCTTTGGAATTGTTGTGGCCCGGGATCTCCTCCCAACGCCTCATAGCCTCACACCTAGTGAAGTTATTCAGGGTCATACGAGCTAAGCTGTTGGGAACACCACATATTGGTTCTGGACCATATGTTTTGCTCTTTGCTCGTGCAGGAGCACGGGCCAGCTCGTCGGCAATCTCGTTGCCGACATGGCCCTCGTGGCCCGGGGCCCATCTTAGAACCACTCTGTTTTTGCAGCCCAGAGTGTTCAGTTTCGTCAGGCAGTCAAGCACCAGTCTCGACGTGATGGTGTTCGAGTTTAGGGCCTTTAGTGCCGCCTGACTATCCGAGTTGATGTAAATGGTCCTATTCGTGTAGTTACAGGTTCAGGGTTCAGGGTCGCACAAGCAATTATGGCGTACACCTCTGCCTGAAAAATTGAGGCGTACCTACCCAGGCTTACGCTTTCCCTGTGGCCAGGGCGCTCTCCATATACCCCGCATCCTATATTAGGTCCCATTTTGGATCCATCGGTGTACCATATAAGGCACCCGTTCCTCCAGGGGATGCCGGTCGACCATTCCTCCCTTGACGGTATTTCCACAGAATAGTTCTGCACAAAGTTGCAGTGTGGAACCATGCTATCGCCATTCATCGCCAGTACGTTGTCGCTCATGACCGAGTCCTTAAAGGTCCTCAGCCTGCTCGACATCCAGTTTGTACTGCCCTGGGCCGATACTCTGAGTATACTGCCCCTAGCCACCCTCTTGACATGTAAGTCGAGAGGTGGGAGATCCAGTAGGGCATTCAGAGCCGCTCCTGGGCAACTGGATATTGCGCCAGTCATCATGCGACAGGCAGTCCCTTGGAGGCTGTTCATCCTGTCCCTGATCGTAACCTGCTGGCACTTGCTCCACCATACGACGGATGCGTAAGTCACCATCGGCCTTACGATCGCGGTGTAGAGCCACAGCATCATCTTGGGCTGAATGCCCCACCTGCCGCACGCCATCCTACATCTCCCTCCCTAAACTCCCTAAACTCCCAAGGCCCTCTTAGCCTTGGATATGGTTCCATTTCAGTCTTTGGTCTAAAGTTACGCCTAAATATTTGACCTCACGGGAGAATGGAATTACCTTCCCATTGAGGACTGGGCATCTTAGACCGTCCAGACGCCTCTTATTTGTAAATAGAACAATCACCGTTTTATCCGCATTGATGGATAGCTCATTCTCCACACACCAGCTTGCAACCAGGCTCAGAGCCCTCTGCATGATGTCAGAGACGGTCACTTGGCTGTACCCACGAACGACAATGACAAAGTCGTCTGCGTACCCCTGCACATCATATCGGAGTTCAGCCATACTGTGCAGCAACTCATCCACCACCAGTGTCCACAAAAGCGGCGATAAAACGCCACCCTGTGGGCATCCTCTGGTGGACGTAAACTCCACAGTGGTATCATTGAGGGTAATAGTTGCCCTCCTGTTTGAAAGCATTGATTCGACCCATTTCACCGTGGTCGGGTCTGTTTGTTTACACATAAGGCGCTTGACCAGGGATCTGACAGGCGTGTTGTCAAATGCTCCCTCCACATCTAGGAAAGCTCCCAAGGCAAGTTCACGGTCCTCAAGCGCCTTTTCGATTTTGTCAACCAAGTTGAGAAGGGCAGTTTCGGTAGACCAGCCCTTGCGATAGGCGTACTGTGAGGGGTGGATAGGTTTCACCGTTAGTATACTTTCTCTGATGTGTAAATCGAGTATTTTTTCCAACGTTTTAAGAAGGCATGAAGTAAGGCTGATTGGTCGAAAGGCTTTCGCTGTACTGTAGTCCTTCCTGCCAGCTTTTGGTATAAAAATAACCTTTGTATTTTTCCAAGAAGAAGGTATATATCCACAGGCAAAACTTGCTCTGTAGATTTTAATTAGATGCGGCCGCAGTATCTCCAACCCCTTTTGGAGGAGTATTGGAAAGATACCATCCAGTCCGCATGTTTTATATGGTTTGAAGGAGTCTATGGCCCACTCCAGCTGCTTCGGGCGGATTACTAAAGCGGCTCTTCTCCAGTCCTCAGTACGAGTTCTTTGTTGGAGGGCCGGTTCGTTCGCGGCAGCGCCGCTGCGATCCGCACTAGGGAAGTGAGGTCTGATGAGCTCAGTCAGAGTTTCATGCTCACTTGAGGTGTGAGTTCCATCTGGTCTGTTTAGTATGCCCAGATGGCTGGCCTCTGACTAAGAGAGCATTTTGTGAAGTCGTGCTCCCTGAGGCAGACTCTCCACTTCCTCGCAGAGCTTCCTCCACGAAGCTCTCTTGGCTTTCCTAATTTCTTTGTTGTATTCGGTTAGAGCACTTCAGTACTCCTCCCATTCGCGAGTCCGTTTAGCCCTATTGAATAACCTTCGAGTTCTCTCTCTAAGCTTTTGCAGCTTAGAGCTCCACCATGGTACCTTCCTCTTTGATGTCTTTGTTTTCAGCGGGCAGCTGTCAGAGTAGGCAGAACGTATGCCTTCCTCTAACATTGTCACCGCTATTTCCAGGCCATCAGGAGTCTTGATACTGCCAGACAAGTCCTCAAGGTTTTGCTTTAAATTGGCACAATAGGATTCCCAGTTTGTAGATCTGGGATTCCTATATGACATGACTTGGCCGTCGATTGATGCCATAAGTCCGAACGCAATGTGTCGATGATCACACATCGAGGTTTCGTCGCTCACACGCCAGTCAGTAATATGCCTCGCGAGGTTTTGAGTGGCAAAGGTTATATTCAGGACCTCAGCTCTGGATTTCGTTACAAAAGTAGGATTATTGCCCTGGTTCAGTATATAGAGGTTAGTTACTAATAAAAAGTAATGGAGCAACTCACTTCTTCCGTTGATATTGCTGCTTCCCCAAATGGTGTGGTGGGCGTTCGCGTCGCATCCCACCAGGAGCTCGGCATGGTGCTTGCGGGCGTATTCAACGACCCGCTCAAGCTCCTCAGCGGGGTTACTTTTCTCTCCGGGAAGATACGCCGATCAAATAATGACTCGGGAGCCACTCCATCCTTTGAGATTGCAGAACGCTGCAACCAGGTCGTCGGTGCACAACTCTGAAATTGGTAGAAGCTGTATATTCTTATAGTACACAATGCATGCTCTAGGCTTAGTGCCGTTAATGTTGACAAGTGTCTTACCCGCGGTGTTGAGTCCCAGAACTTTAATGCCACGAATCCAGGGCTCTTGGAGTAATGCGAGGCTAGCTTTCCCGTCCTTGAGGCAGCACTCCATCACAGCGGTCGCAGCCACAGCATGATGAAGGTTAGCCTGGAGGAGCCTCACTGGTTCCCCGGTAGTGGCCATTATTTACCGGGGTAAGGTTTGCGCGACCCGGTTGGTTTCGGTTTGGGTATAATTGAGAGTTTTGCCCCGTCCCAAGGCGATAGTTTAGGGATTACCTCCATAGCCCAGTTCGTTGAGACCTGATCCATGCATGTGATCAGAATCCAGCCTGGCTTGTGGGTGAAACCTCCAAATTTTGGTATAACGCTCTCCGATTCGATGACAATGATGGCCCGAACCAGAGCGCTATGCACCAATTTCATCTGGTCCTCCGTCATCGGCGTCGTGTTTTGAACACCGATTCTTGACGACCCCGCCACCTGAGAGAATGATGGAGGAGTATGTGCCTCGGCCGTGGCAATCCTTTTGGCCTGCGGCTGCGTGCGAGGTCACTCCTCCTTTGATCGAGTGCGCTTAACCGCCCTCGCATCCTCCGGTGGTGGTTTTCTGCCCGGAATTTCGGCCCAGGTTTTGCGGCATAGGGTTAAGGCCTCTTCAGCGCTTACACCCGATGCTTTCAGCCTTTGTAACCGTTTCTGGGCGGCTCCTGATAATCGGAGTGGTCGACTTGCAGGGTCCGTCTGGGCGGTCCCAGGAGTCTTTCTGGAGTCAATACTGCCTCCAGCTTCCTCCTGGCTCGTCCCGACGCCTGCCTCATGAACATTCTCCGAGGAGGCGATTAACTGCACTTCCCTGTGGTTCCCTCCATTGGCTGGGGGGAAGAAAGTAGTAAGTTCTCAATGTCAAGTTCTTCCATATGAGTCCCACGAGTAGCTAGGGAAATAAAGATCGCTGACCGGCAGAGCCCCGCTTGCCGGCCAGAAGGGCATTGGATACACCCCGAGGCGCCCCGGTATCGGGTGGCACCGTTTGCGACTGTACTTCCCTACAGCCATGCATCCTTAGGCACGGTTCGCATTACACCATGGATTGGGTCAATGTCCTTATGACGCTTGCATCTAACTTTAACAAAAGAATCTTATTAATATCGTAAACGAGGAAAGGCCAATTTAAACGTGATGTTAAATAATTATCATGTATCCAAGCCTTTTTGATGTTACTTTTTGGCTGATTGTCTACCTTTTTAAAATCATTCAAAAAGCTATCGACTATTATATCTAACGATGGAATGCGCTCTTGGTAATCGATTTTTTTGCCTAAGAATTTGAACTGAGCTGCGTCGGTAATAGTAGTAACGCACTTACCGCTTATTATAAGACCCGGATCGTAAGAGGTATATCAGGTGTTCCTCCTACCCAGACATAGACTGTAGCATTTATTGGGTTTTGTCCTCAATCCGTCCGTCCAAGCACAGAAATCCTCCACAACATTTAAAAGTAGCTGACATTGTTTTGGATTACGTGTCAGTATCGCGAGATCGTCTGCAAATGCTAGTATGGATTCTGTGTATTTATTGTTAAACTTAAACCGATAACCCCATTTCTTTTCGTTTTTAATTAATTTATCTATTAAAATATTGATCACTACGTTAAATATACTCGTAATTGGAGAAATACAACAACCTTGAAATAAACCTATGTTGTAATTTAATGGTTTGGAATGATTTTCATTCGTGATTATGAAAAATTTTAATTTTGAATAATATGATGCAATCATGTCACTTACTAACTTTGGAAAGTTATACCACCTTAGCGCGAACATCATCGGTTCATATCGTACCGACCCGAAAGCGTTCTCTAAGATTGGATTGGATTGGAGATTGGATAGACCAACATACCGTTATTTGTCTTTCACTAGTTCTGGCATCTTTAAGGCTTTCCGATAGTAACGTGTTATATTCGAGGCATCCAGAAATGCCAGGCAAAAACCCTTTCTGGTGATAAGGCCTGAAATATTTATTATCTATCATGAATTGCGTCATTTTTTATTGTAAAAAGAAAAAAATATTTTTGATATTGTATTTGTTGCATCTAACTTTAACAAAAGAATCTTATTAATATCGTAAACGAGGAAAGGCCAATTTAAACGTGATGTTAAATAATTATCATGTATCCAAGCCTTTTTGATGTTACTTTTTGGCTGATTGTCTACCTTTTTAAAATCATTCAAAAAGCTATCGACTATTATATCTAACGATGGAATGCGCTCTTGGTAATCGATTTTTTTGCCTAAGAATTTGAACTGAGCTGCGTCGGTAATAGTAGTAACGCACTTACCGCTTATTATAAGACCCGGATCGTAAGAGGTATATCAGGTGTTCCTCCTACCCAGACATAGACTGTAGCATTTATTGGGTTTTGTCCTCAATCCGTCCGTCCAAGCACAGAAATCCTCCACAACATTTAAAAGTAGCTGACATTGTTTTGGATTACGTGTCAGTATCGCGAGATCGTCTGCAAATGCTAGTATGGATTCTGTGTATTTATTGTTAAACTTAAACCGATAACCCCATTTCTTTTCGTTTTTAATTAATTTATCTATTAAAATATTGATCACTACGTTAAATATACTCGTAATTGGAGAAATACAACAACCTTGAAATAAACCTATGTTGTAATTTAATGGTTTGGAATGATTTTCATTCGTGATTATGAAAAATTTTAATTTTGAATAATATGATGCAATCATGTCACTTACTAACTTTGGAAAGTTATACCACCTTAGCGCGAACATCATCGGTTCATATCGTACCGACCCGAAAGCGTTCTCTAAGATTGGATTGGATTGGAGATTGGATAGACCAACATACCGTTATTTGTCTTTCACTAGTTCTGGCATCTTTAAGGCTTTCCGATAGTAACGTGTTATATTCGAGGCATCCAGAAATGCCAGGCAAAAACCCTTTCTGGTGATAAGGCCTGAAATATTTATTATCTATCATGAATTGCGTCATTTTTTATTGTAAAAAGAAAAAAATATTTTTGATATTGTATTTGTTAGAGCTATCGGTCTAGTATCCCTAGGATCCGAGACATTGTCGCTTTTGGGAATGAGGACAAAAAGAGCATTTCCGAATGTTACCGGTGTTTGTCCTCTTGACTAGATTTTATCGAATATATTCAATAGATGTTTATGAATCGACGGACATTTTTTATAAACTATATAAGGGATACCATCCGGACGTGGTGCTGACTTAGATGGTTTCTTTTTAATTATTTTATTGATTTCCGCCAAAGTTGGTGGGTTGGCATGAAAATCTATGGAAGGGCTCTCAGGTTTTCGATCGTTGGGATCCCCATACAGTCTTTGATTTTTAGGCACTTCGTATGTGCTTTTATAATAATCAAAAATTTGCTCGTTGGTCAAGAGGAGTTTACCTTTTTCGTCTTTGAAAATGTTTTTAGAGTACTTAAAAGGATTTTTATCAAAGTCTACTTCGTGTTTTGCCCGGTCAAAGCTATCACGGTTTTTTTTTGTGATATGCCTTGTATTAATTTAAGAATTGACCTTAATGCCCTAGACAGTTGATGACTAAGTTGGTTGTCGCCCATAGGGCCCATGGCTTTGGCCCTACGAAGTTTCTTTATGAGGTCTCTTTTTTCCTTCTCATTTTCAATTTAAAACCGTTTTCTTTATACTTGAGAGCGTAATTGTGATTTGAAGGTGGATAGTGTTCATTGAAGTAGTCAAAAATAGTATTTTGTAGAGGCTCTACTTGCGCGTCGAGTACCTGGTTTGAGCCCGGATGCTCTAACAGGTCCGCTATATTTTGGTCGTGTATTTTCCATGTCGATTGTTTAATATTGGGAACGCTAAGACGCGTCCTGATGGTCATGGACTCCTGGTGATTCGCATTCAATGGCTCACCATGGGATACATGAGGGTAAACTCTATCCAAAGTGAAAACTGAAGATATTACCGGCGATTGCCGCGCTTCAGCACTATCGTGTGTTTTGAGATGTTTAATAAACCAGGCTCGTCTTTTGTAAATTTTCCCGCACGTAAGGCATTTCAATTCCGTTTTCGCGCCGTTTTCGCCGTTAATATCAACCGATGGACAGTTTTTCCGCCCTGTCCCAGGGGTATTTTTCTTTTTCGGACTTTTAGCTTTAACGAAATTCCCGGGCTTGGCTTGCTAGGCCATCACCCTCGGCTGTCTTTCCAGCAGTCATCTGTCTTCCCAGCTGCCATCTGTCTTTCCAGCGTCAGCTGTCTTTCCATCGTCATCCCGTCTCTCCGGGCTGTCAATTAAAATGAGACGAAGCTTCTTAGCATTCCAAAGTTAAAATACTGACAAGTAAGTAGTATTCATTGTTTCGAAGTTGAATACATTTCATTGTTGGCGACTGTCATTAAAATAATTAGGTGCCGAGATTTAGCTCTTATAAATTAGTGTCGTATGTTTGACAATACATTTATTATTATTAATTCACAGTTAAGTTTATTATGATTTATTTAACATAAGATTTATAATTGCAGTCCACCAAGTTTTACAGATCACGTTCAGTCAAAACAAGTTTCCAATATGAAATTTTATTAATAGTAACGGGTATAGAGTAGTTATAAAAAGATATTCAAAATTAACTAATCATGAGAATCTCTTGCAAATATTGCAAAAACAGGAGTTACAAAAACGATCTAACAAAACGTGCCAATATTGTTAAACTGCTAATCTTTTCATTGTCAAATTTTGGGTTTTCTCGTTATATTAGCATCCATGGGACCGCTCTGAATCACATAAAATGCTTTTTCTTGGTGTGTTTATTTTATTCATTCTGTTCTTTAAATATGAGCAAATGTGAGTATAATTCATACTATAAAATTAAAGCAGAATACTCTAATGGCTTCATAAGTTTCAAAGAATAAATGAAGTTCTTGAAGTATTGACAGCGTTGTAATCGAACAAAATTTTTGAGAACAAATTAGTTGTAGTATATATTTTCATAGATAAACACTAGTAGTAGTACTACTAAGTACTAAAAGTAGTAGGACTTAGTTTAACATGTAATTTAAATTAGACGTTTCAAACTGTATACATGAGAAAACGAGATTAAACGACACTTACATGAAAATCAACTGCAAACAATTGATGCAAGTTGAATTTGTAAAATAGTCTTATCGAATGGTTGTCATTCATTCAAGTCGCTACAGACTAACGAGAGTGTTAGCTATAAACCCTGTTTAGGATAACTACAATTTCGGTGTCAGGAAGAAATATATTACAAACGTAAAACAATTTGATAGAAAGACATTCAATAAATAGTAAGGATAATACATACCATCTGAATAAACGAGTAACCCTCGCTAAAGCTAGTGATTTTGATTGATACGGGCACTTTTCAACACGTATTCATCACTTTTCCCATCCCGGCATAAATTAGCTAGATATGCAAAGCCGCCAACACACGCCTGCAAAATTGTAGATGTAGAAACATTTAAATTGACCTACTTTTATTCTTGCTTACATAATTCACGTGAAACTACTTTTACGGTACTGCAAATACTATTTTTAAGTAAATATTTTGTGTCTGCTGATGAAAAAAATTACGATCAATATAAATAACTAAATATTATAAACGTTTTTGAAGAAGAAGAAAAATGACTAAATTTAACACAAATTTAAATCTTAGTTAAAAAAATATTGTCAGTAAAAATATGGATGTCCTGTTATCTATCACACAGTAATAGGCAATATGCAGAACCTTTAACGTAACACAATTATGTTATACTCTGATGTTTATAAAATCGTTGTGACTAGCGGCGATTGTCGGCCATGATCGAGTTATGTTCATAGAGATGCAGGAAACGCTTTACCAAAGGGGAATTTATTTTCAGCTTCACTTTGATTTGTAATGAAATTACTAAAACAAGCTACCGCAAATTAGTGTACCTAAAATAAAGCAGAATTGTTGTTAAACATAAAATTTTAACCTAAAATATTGCTCATTTATAATAAAATTTAAATACACATCGTATAAAGGTGTCACAAACTATGTAACATTCTATACTGATTAGCTCAAATTTGCACAAGCAACATACCTACGTAGCAAATATTTAGACAACGTTCAGGTTTATTAAAGAGTACAGTAATTAATATTTAATCCCCATAAATAATTATCACAACAAAAAAAAAGTGAGTTTAACCTACTTAACGGATGTAAGAAAGAGATCACAGGAAATTACTGTTATTAAAATAATAACTAAATATTTTGTTATTCTACAAAAATAAACTAGTATTTTAGTTATTGTTATGGTTATTACTTTAAGTTCTCTAGGATCACTGACTTGGAATTAGTGTTAAGTAAATGAATAACATATGATTAAGAGATTCCATCTTATATAATATTGCCTTGTTCCACAATATTTGAAACATATTTTAGTTTTTCTTAGTTTGATGCTAATTGATTGAAAGTTATATTTATAAATATTTATTGTTATTATATAACATTCGCAGGAACAAAACATATATTTTAAGACACATACGCATATTAAATAAAACTATATAGTGTAAAAAATTAAGTTTTTTTTTTCAAAAAGTAAAATACAATGTAAGAATATCTTTAGGTGCAAGCTCAATTCAACGAGTGTGACAACTGAAGAAAAAGTAATAATCACTGAAACTTAACCAACAATGTTTGTATTTTGGCGAACAAGAACATTTTTAAGCTTTATATTTATATCTACATATATATATGACTTTTTTTTTAAAGTTGTAATGTAATATTATTTCGTGATAAAGGTTGTGTCTAATATTGATTTAAAAAGTTCTAAAAGATAGCAACATCTATATTCCTACATATAATGTTTGTTAAGTTTTAAGCTTCTAATAGCGACTAGGGTTTTTGTAAAACCCTACTCGCTATTAGAAGGACCTCCTGACAGAAAACATAATATACCTACTACAAATGAATTCCTGTATGTTATTGATGCTTATTCTTGATAGTAATCATAGCATGGTATAGTGTTTGTATTTGTGACAAAATATTAAAATCAGCAATATTTTATATGTATTTATTTTTTTATTAGTATATTGTTTTTACATCGGAACGTACTTTTTGCAATAGAAAATATATAACTCTGACCTCTTCTTTGTAAAGTGAAATTTATATTGGAAAGATTTTCTTTTACGTTTGTGTTTGTGAAATTGAAAAATGACTTAGAAAAACAACGATATTCAATTATTAATTACGCTTTATACAAAGTGAATGAATCGGTAGACACGGGTCTACCGATTCATTCATTGAAAGCGAATAAATCGTGTATGTGTGAGCGCGCAATGCCGACCGTATTGATTGAGCGGCGCTGTAACGTGTGACAGTAGTAAATTGCTTTAGTATCTAAAGACTTTGTAGCCAAAAATTTTTATTTTGTTTACTTTAAGCGATAAACGTTAAACAATCAAAGTGCTGAAAATGTCAATGACGTTTAAGAGTTTCCCTCCCGCAAATAAAATATGTAATTTTTAGTTGGTTGATTTGTTGGTAAAATTTAAGTTAAATCTAACCTAACCTAACTATTGGCAGAAAAAAAATATCTTACTTATAAAATATTGTAAATAGCAATCTTGAGCTTTAAAAATTAAATAATAATGACTTCTCTGACAATAATAATATCAGAAATGATAAGCAGTGATTGAGCCAAATTGTCAATAATCTGATATTAGGAGCAATTTCTGACCGCGTCGTCTCCAAATAATAAGCAACATCTTGTTATATTAGTATATCTATTTCAAACTTTATTTATTGATTTTTATACTAAAATAACTTTAAATACAAACATGGGTTATAAAACGGGAAAATTATATTAGCATTATTAATATTTTATAAATCGAAAATATTTATTTAAACTAATTAATGATCTATATTTTAACAATAAAGTTAATTATTTTTCTACTAAATCTACTAAACCTAATAAAAATACGTATATTTTATAGTAACTTAGAAGTTCATATATTTATTGTTTTTTAGGCATTAAAAGATTATTGTTTGTGGTATAACTTGTTCTCACTTATATTTCATATAAGTATCCATCAAGATTTTCATTATTTCTCCAAATTGAGTTTTTGTAGATCCTGTCACACGGAAAGAATCTATCGCTTCATAAGTGCCATGACGGCTTTAAAACATGATCTTTGACTTTTATAATAAATATAATACGTGGACGATGACAAATATAAATACAATTTGATGTAATTATAATGAATTATCAATAAACTCAAAGTATTCTCAAATAACGGTGTGGACTCATTGAAGTGAAACAGGGAACTTTGCAACAAACTACGACCGCTGGGATTCAATATCTACACAAACAAAACTTCAACTTTTAGACAGAATTGTGATACTCATCCATCTTTATAAATATAAGAAAATTCTTTTGTTAAATATAAAACACAGTTCACTTATAAAGCGACACTCAAAATACATACAAACATGAACTAATAAATAAGTTATACTATTTAGCTGATATAGCTAAAGTAATATTTAGTAATGTTTTTTTTTATTCTATACTAATTTTGACATAGGAATAAAGAAAGTGAGTCATTATGATCAATACGGATTACAGACTACTGGATCGATCTCGCCCGAACATGAGCACGCACGTCTCGACTCTCATATGTTACTAGTGATTACAATACTGTTACTTTACGCACAATTTACGATAAAGGAGTCGACTTATATAATATTACATTGTAGTGGATTAATCTAATAATTTAAAGTTTTATAAGTAAAATTATTTACTCTGAATAGCTTTATATGAATTTTAAAGCTTCAAAATATTAGTGTATTAGATTTAATTATATAAATAATAATGAAAAAAATTTTTGTACCTGTTTGCATTTCCCCATTAATAATTACTAAGAACATGTTATAAAACTATATGTACATTTGTCATCTAAGTTATCATTGGAAGATTCTTAAGTTTAACCAATATCCTATCCACTTGAAACCACTAATAAACCCCTGTACCGGATTAGAGAAGAGAGCTTTCGATCGACTAAGAACGGCCTTGAGCTGTGCTCCGCAGGTCGGGCGCTCGTTACTGACACAACATCGCCGACCTAGAGCACTGTTGTCGGAAGTGATATTAATTCGCTTATGTAGTTCCAGCGTCGGTAATTGATTTACAATCTAGGCTTATTAGTTTAACTTGTATGTTGTTTTATTTTATACTTGTTGTTGTGACGGTCGTTTATTAGAATTTGTTGAAATTAAATCAAATAGAGATTTAATTTGTTGAACATTTAACCTTTATTTGAACGTAATAATTTTTAAATATTTGTTAAACAATTATATTCCAAACAAATCTAGTTGCTAAATATTCCTGTTGTTTATCAACTAGTTTACACTTCTTAAATAATAATATTATATTAGTTATTTAGTATAATAATAACAATCCAATACTAGTTTCTGACTAATTCTGATTAACTTGTTCGTATCGTTTCAGAGTTAAAGTTAGTAAAGTGATCTTCGTAAGTCGGAATTAGGCGGCTGTTAGCGGTTCATTAGCAGCACGACTGAAACACATTAGAAATTACCAGAAAGAGATTAACGTAACTATATTTGGGCTTATTTATTTTTTTTTTATATACAAGACAAATTTATTATTACGTAAAGTATTTATGTTATTACTTTAGAGATTTGTTAATTAAAAGTGTGTGTTTTGTGTAAATATGTAAAAACAATTTTTTTTTCGAAGAACTCTTCTTTATACTCGTAGCTATTAGGTGTAGTGTGAATTTAAGGCAAGTTCCTGAGATACGAACATGAATAATTATATGATTATATAATTTTCTAATAATATAGATCACTATTCACAAAATAAAAATAATAGGGTCCCATTGATGTATATGAAAATTTAAGCCTGCTTATAAAAGCTCAGCTGTAGCCAAAACTTTTCAACTTTGTTAATAGGCTTACGATAGACGATTTATAGCACTTTGTGTCGCGCATGTAGATTAGTATGCTATTCTGTTCTTTGACTTTGAAAGAAGTGGACTTTAAATTATATTTTTATATTATTTTAAATAAATACAAATAAGAGTTTGCAACAAGTAACTAGGCTTGTAATATGTAGTCCTTATACAAATTATATATCAATTTTTTTCAAGCTCCACTATTATTAAAATATTTAACCAATATTTTCTTCTGCCTTTACATACACACTTGAGACTTTTCACTATGTGCTGTTTATCCTTCGCCTTACGTGGTCATACGGCAATAATCATTTATTTGTTTTGATTTCTATCACTGATTTCAAACGACCGCTTACATACTTATTTTTTACTTCAACCGTGACGGCACACATTCACCTCAACATTCTCAATTCACTTGCACGTTTGCACATGTCTGTCTTATCTTATTCTTCTTTCATTTAATGTCATCTAACATGTCATGTCATTAATATCGACGGGTCGTATTAATTTCTAAGCAGAAAACGTTGCCTTGATCTATCACCTTTCAGTTAAATTTAGGCCGTAATACTTTCTAAAAACATATAACGGATACATCTAAATAAATAATATTTTATAAGTAACCAAAACTCCTTTATAATTAAGACTCATGAGGCGATTAGTCGCTGAACAATTGCGCCTGTCGGTCTTTCTCCTGAGTACTTCACGTAGAAAACACCGGTGTGTGAATGAACACATGTCACTGTGTTTATTGTGAATATTATTTCTAATGGCCATATATCTCTAATGAAAAAGAAAGAAATTAATATTTTTTCAGTTAAAATCATCAATCAACTGCAATATTACGCAATGTTATAAATTTAACATTTTATTGGATTGTAGCGTTTTGCCTCTCGTTAACATTGTAATAAATAAATTTAATTTAATATTTTTACGGTTTTCTGTACTATATTTATAATATATCCTATTTTTTGTAAGATCACAACGGGATATATGAGTCCTTTATTATATAAAGAAAACTATCGTTTCTTTTTATATTATTGTGAATTTAAATTCTTCTTTAAAAACTTCTAATAAGAAATTTGACAATATTATTTTTTTTCTAAATTATTTTATGTATCATCATTACTTTTTAGGTATAATTATAAGTCAAGGCAATAAAGGTTTCTTTGAAAAGTCGAATAAAAGTTAAGAGTCAGGTAAAGTTAGTAAATGTCGGCCAAGTTGATAATTTTACGTGCGTACTTGGTGTGAAGTTTTGCCATCTTGATTCAGATATATTCCCCCTTTAGGAACCTTAACTTTCTAACAAGCAGGTAAATTTGTTTTATCTTATTTGCGCTAACTCTAATTCTTTTTACTATGAAATAATTATAAATACCCTCATAAAATAATAATATTAGATAGTAAAATATACTAATAAGTATGTAAGTACTTTATTAATAATCAATAATATTAATGTCTTGGAAGACAAAATATATTTTTCAAGTGTCTGCGATGCGTGTTATTTTAACCATTATGTTTTTTTTATTATCTATAAATTTTTATATTTATAAACCATTTTTTATTACTTATTTATCTTGGACTATAGAATGTTATTTAAAAGCTAGTAGTGTACGTTTACTTCACTTCATTTGCAAGTATATATAAATGAAGATTAAATGCCTTGATGTTTTAATATCTCATCAGTTTAAACAATGATATTATGATATTGACAAGGAATGCTTTATATAAAGGGTTACATCATAAATGGATCATTAAATATCATAATTTTGTATGAAATACTGTTCCATCCTGTCCTATTCTATTAAATTTATAATTAATTTGCTGTACATGAGGTTGACAAGGAACGATTGTGTCTGCGTGTGGAAATTTTATTACAAAATTACGACCATAGTAACAAATTAATAACGTTACAAGTAATTAGAGAACTCGTTTACGACTTATGATATCACTCGACATCAACCTGGACTAGCAGTTATAATCGAAAATATCATTATTTTGTGTCATTGTGTATCTCTCTTAATGCAATATTAAGAAGTCGTTTCGGAGACATATTGTTTAACGACTAATAAAGAATAAATCTAAAGCTTGTGATATTTACAGTTGCTTGACAGCCTGACATATAAGTACATTTAAGTATTTTAGATAATTGCTATAAATTACTAAAATTGAATACTTCTAGCCAAAACATTGATTTTTGTTGGATTTATAAATCAATTCCCTTTTTCATATTTATTTTATCCAGGCAAAGATTTCCTTATTTATTAAAAATAGAATATAAATTAACGCCGGTTCTATTTTAGTCCAATACCCAAAAGCACTGGAAATGATTAGATGAACAAAAGACCAGTTCCCAACGGCCCTTTCTCGGTCTAAGTAGGTACTCATAGAAACACAAATCGCAACTAGAGAATGACTTTATTCTCATAACAAGTAATTTACGAGCAGTGTATATCAATGCAGCAACGACAATTAATGACAAATGAGTTAGAAACAAAGTTCCATCTAACTTCAATATAGGAAGTCTAAGCAAGTTAACGGTTTGACAGAACTTTCTGAGCTCTCCTGGGAATGTACTCTATAAATCAAAATTTAAAACACAAGCCTACATAACAATAAAACATTTATATTCTGAAAAACTACATGCCTTAGTCTAATTTCTTCGCTAATCTGGAACTAGAATAATTAAAAGAAAATGGAAATCTAAGGTATGTTAGAGGTAGCGGTGATACTCTCTCGTCTTGTTAACAAATAGTCACTGTAAATTTTTCATTATAAAAGAACTAAATTTAGATGGATATTTTGAATTTAATGCTTACAGACTATGCCTGATTGTTACTTTTAGTCAGATATATTTGACGTTAATATTTAAAATTACTTCAATTAATTATCATTTATTGGTCTAAAAACTGCTTTGATTTACCCTAACCGGTTACGGCCTACCTCTGTTTATTTATGAACAACGTATTCTTAAAAAATATATGTCCATAGAGAAAATATGGATAGTAACTTTGTATGTTGATTAACATTAATTTTCTATTACTGTAATTTTTTGTAAATGTTTTATTTAATAAAATAAAACATGATGATTCTTTTGGTGTTAAATTACGGTAAGGCAATATGTATTATTAGAAAAACGTTTGATCTCGGTATCGGAATCGGTAATGGTATAATTTACCATATTAGTTTTTTATATTATTATTATGAATGTAATTAATTCACTAAAAAGTATGAACTATATACTTAATTATATCTATCTACTCTCTTTTTATACTGTATCATTCGAGGTAGAAGGATGCTCTACTCTATACATAACTGTCACACGAGCTATTACCGAAAGCATCTTAAATCAAATAACAAATGTTATTGTACTGTACGTTTGATTTATTAAGTAAAATGTCATACATTTTGTATGTTAATGTTAGTCTTTATTGGTCTTCCTCATTTAGTTTAATGACATTATATTTCATTATGAAGATGTAAGTGAATTGAATGCGGCCGACATTAAAAGATCTAATTAAAAACATTTTATATATTTTCTATATAATTTTAAGGAGACGTAACTAGAGTGCGGGTCACTTGGTACCAATTCATTAATTAAAAATATTTCACCATAAATCAACATAATCCACATTAGTTATCGTATATATACTATTTATAAAGTATATAAGTATAGTATATATACTATATATTTTATACAATATGATTATAGATTTTAAGTCTCGCTTAGATGATACTTACTTAACTTAATTACAGATTTTAATTTTTCTGATGAGTTCTAGTAATGTTCATGGCATGTTATACTTATAAGAAATTTCATAGAAACGTACATAAGATTATTATTGACGCTTTGATCAAATGAGATAAAATAACATAAGGTCTGCTGGTACCAAACTACACTAGAATTATTCCAAAAGAATGAGTCTGAACAATTATAATAACACTGCTCGTTATATGTAGTAGTCAGTGCTCTGCGAGAGATAATCACTCGTGACGAATTTTAAAATATTCCAAAATGTAGTAGTTATTTTTTTATACTCACCTGTTCCCAACACAAGTACTTATTAACGACTACCTGATTTTCGTAGTTTATTTTACTCATGTTTGTACTTTTTTTTTATACAAAATATTAAAACCGCCACTGCTTTGTTTTGCTTCTATATACTGAAACTTAAGTTTAAAAAATCACCAATATTAGCCTGGCTAATTACATTAACTAAAATAAGTTTCGAAATAAACAGTAACAGTGGACCTTGTGAAGTTTACAAATAGTGTCCATCGGAAGAATTTATATTTTCTTTCATAGTTAATAGCTTTTAAGCATTGAAATAAGATTTTAATATGTGCGAGTAAGATGTATAAAAAATAAAAACGTATTTCCAACATCTACTGTTCAGTGATATATACAATGATAACACAATAGGATGTTGTTATAATATAGGAATTTGAGTAATATGTTTTTTAATTTATGTCAGACTTTCGTTTCTTTAATATCAGGAAAAACTATAGTTAAAAATAGAAACCTTATCTAAACTAATTTATATCGTCATACTAGTAATGTAACTAAAAGCGTACCTTTTTAATGTCAAAAAATCTATATTATTGGAAAATTATTAACAATATCATTAGAAAATTAATAAGTAGTTATTTATAGAAAGGTTTGTTTATACAAAGGTTTGGTTTGTTTGGCTACATTTAATAAAATAATCCTAATACAGACATATTTACATCGTAGACAGCTGTATTTACAAAAACAATTAATTTAATTAGCATTGCTATCAATGGTACTAATAATAATCAAAGCAATCAAAGTTCTAAGAAACAACCGTGTTCTCAAATCGAAGTACTTAGGAACAGCCAGCGCATTATTAATCACTTCGAAACTCGAGAGATGTCGGGTGTCTAATTGAAATACTCAGTATATAATTTAATGTATTTTTTATTATAGACACAGTTTATATTTTAACATGGAGTAATAAGAATACGTATCTCCACCGTTATAGCTACAATTAGAATCATGAAGAAAATATATATTTTTTGTTATTATTAAAGTTTGACTACAGAAAACCATTAAAAGTATTTATGTTTAAGACCGAAGATCACAAACTATGGTAAAATATGGTAGACAATGTTTTTGGATAAAAAATATGTATATATACATTATATTTTACCCTTATATTTAAAAAGGTTTTAGTTGACTCAAATTATGCAACATAAGCAGATTTGTTAAGGTTTTCTGATAGAAAGCAACATTAAGTATCGACTTTCACCTTGCCTGATCGTGATATTTGGTGCTTCGCCTGCTGCTGCGAGTGAGGTCCCACTTTATCTATTCTATCTTCGCTAGAGCTGAGCTGAGCATATGCTGATAATATATCTATTTCGAGTAGAAAACCACTTAACGAAATATAAACAAAGAATACAATACAATAAGTAGCCATAGATAGCTACGATATGTAGCTACAATATTGTTGAAAAAATAATTTAAATTTCCGTGCATTTATACTGAGTTATTTTTAGAAATCTCATAATAATGGTAATAATAGGAAAGGTTAACAACAAAGGAAGATGTGAAGAACTGCTAGAAAGTTAATTATTGTCAAAACAGTCATTAGTTTTAATCATAGTAAAGATAAAATTAAAATGACTTCACTGTGAACACGATTTCATTCCCGCGTAATATGTTTTTTTTAAGTTTTTTAAAAATTGTATAAGATACTCCTTGTTATATCAGATATTCGTCAGAAAAAATTCTGTTAAAATCGTTCCAGCTGTTTCAAAGGTTAGCCGAAACAAACAGACAGAAAAAGAAAAAGTTTAAAAATTGATTTTCTCTGTAAGTACCATATATACTTTCATATACATTTAATGAAAAGTTATTAAATTAAATTATAAACGGATACTTAAATTTTATTTATACGTATAGATGTCAAAGTCACTTAAATTTGTAAGTAAAGCAGAATGAAAAATGTATTACATGGTTAAATTATTTAATGCCCTTCTATATTTAAAAAATTTAAAAAGCTGAATATGTTTAGAGATAATTTCGAACATTAATTGATACATAGATTGATATATTATATATTAATTGATATATATAGCGGCTTGTTTTCATGGTTATACTATAATAAAAAATTTAAAACATTGGTTACGATTTTGACAAACCAATTCGATGTCACCACCATGGAATCACTCATTCAGCAATGCGGATATCGACACGGGTAGCCCTTAGGTTCTGGTGAAAAAATAATAAAATATTGAAATAAATGAATTCAGTTAACATGTATATTATTAATAAGTGATGATAATTACATTCCAGGAGCTATAAGGAGAAAATTTTTAATTAATAATAATTTTATTTATTTTACCAATTTAAATTGGTTTCATCTATTTAGTAAATTCATTTATAATTTATATTTTTTTTTTTACATTTGGGACCTGCAAAATTTGATTATTTTATATTTATAATATAATCTTATTGCTTTCGAATTTTTTGAATCTGAATAAATTTTTATAATAATCAAAAATATAACGGATAAAAAATGTAGATAAAACGAACTAAAAAGGAATAGAATTTTTCTAAAGCGCTATTTCGTTGTAAACCTCACAAATCCAGGCATTATTGGATCACTGTCTCTTACTAAATTAATCTGAAAATGATTAAAACTAATTTCGTAAAAGATACAATATAAAAGTTTTATCATAACGCCACATGAATGTTGGGAGATTATTTTGAATTCACACTGTAAAGAGTAAAGGTGTTAGATGAATTTATGTTACGTCTTTAATAAAACTGTGAAGAGATATGATTAAGTTATATAGTAAAGTTTAATATAAAATAAAAAAAACATAATACTAAAGCATCTACATAAAACTGCTCATCATCTATCAGCCACTACGTCCGCTCAAACAACAGTGAATAAAGATGGTCTGACCGAGTGTAAATTAAAAATTACTTCGGAAATAAAGTAACTCCTATCATATTTTCACTTGCTAACTACCTTAGATGTGATACAATTGAAACACGTAACCGTTTTGTAAGAAATTTAAAGGATTTCTTGATATATCGCTCTTTTCTGTATGATATATATCATAAAATAAATCTTTAGATTTACTATAATCTTGCGTATTCTACCAAGCACTAAACATGGAGGGTCCCCAAGTCAGAGCACACTCGTCATATAATCTGTAAGGGATGTGAGATAACTCATGCGATGTTCGAGCGCCGTGTGCCCGCAGAGACCACAGAGCACGCCGCTACGTTACATCTCATTCCGTGCATTAAGATGAAAATCAGTTACTTGTATATATTTGTAATTGCTATTAAATAAAAATAAGATAAACACATTATTTCTCTTTTTCACTTTTAGCTTAATATTAGTTACTGTTTCACATTTAACAATAAACAATTCTGCTATGTACCGACTCTTAATATAAATGAGCATAAAGTACATATTGTTTTATAATTTACTATCATTTAGATAATTCTTAAGTTGACAATAATATGTATAATATTCTAATTAAATTTATAAATATTATTATTATTAATTCTCATTCAATAAAATTAAATTTAAACTACTTTGATAATTTTTTTACAATAGATAATTCAGATAAATCCAATTTATTTTAAAGATTCACTGTCAATATCGCTATAGTGCAGCCGTGCTGCGAGAGCGGAAACAAATTACTTATAAAATCTTACTTTATGTACGTATAGTAATATAATAATATTGTATTCTTATTATAATATTACTAAAAGTTGTACAATATTCCACTTCAACACTCACTTTAAATTTAAAACGATCCCACTCAAACCATCCTATTTAATAATAGGTTACAATGGATACCGGTGACTGCGACGTGACCTTTGATATTTAATTTAAAGACTCGCGCACCGTTCCATACCAGTTTATAGGTTAAAAATAGTTTAGAATTGAGGCACGAGCTAGTCTTAAAATTCTAAGCTAATTTAAATAAATAAATTAAATGAAATTAAATAAATTCTAATAGCTAGTCTTTCAAAACCGTAAACAGTATTTATATAAATAAGAATTAAGCATACTAATAAATTATAAAAAATATTTTGAAATGTCCACATCAAGTATTTTCATATGATCCTTCACTTGAGATTCAAATTTAAATTACGACTCCCTATAAGACGATTTTTTAGGTATTAATTATAAATGAATAGTTTCCAAACCACACTCCGTTTATTTTTTATTAAACATTAACAAAATGTCATATCCCTGTATATCTAAAAATTGTGAAAGCTTCAATTAACCAAAATAAATACTATGTTACTAACTAAATCTAACATTAATTCAATCTATAAAACAAGTTATAAATGAATATAATACTACTGTCATTTGCGATTCTCAATGGTTATTTCATTATCAATTTGAAGTTGGCACAACGGGATTGTCGTGATGTAGTTTTAAGAAGGTAGAAGTTTATAACAAAGCCTAATTTTTTTTGCATTTCTCTATTTTTAATTAAATTAATATCCGACGGATTGGCAACACGGACGTAAGCACAAATCTAAAAAAATAGGAAAAGGAGTATTTTATTTTATTTCTTCACTTACAACTTCAAACCCCAACCGAATATAAACCTCTACGAAAAAGGACAAACAGTTATAAATATTAATAGAGGTATCAGCATAGAAATTAGAACTAAACCCAGTTTTGAGACAGAAAAGTAGATCGGTGATATACTCTGAAAGCAGCTTTATTTCTTCTTACATTTATTATAGATTATAGAATTAATTTGTAAGACTTAATGCCTAATTAAGAACAATACATTTTGGAATTGATATTCCCGAAACACATGAAGACACTATGAGAGGAACTTGTACGGCTACTTAACATTGGTTTCTAGTATTTTTTTCTCTGTATTTCTTAAGTAAGTTTGGTTTTACTTTACCAAGTATTTTTAGAAAAACTTCAGCCATGTCAAGTTTATTTAAACTTCTGGGATCCTAATTCTTGGTAAATTCTTCATTCTACATATATTTAAAATTGACAAAGCAAGCATTTCATGCTATTATATGTAATCAGTGGTATAGTATAGGTCAGTGGTATATCAGTATAATTTTACTATGATTAAATATATAAAATCACATCAGCTATTCACAAATGTATTTGATATTATACGTACTGTTAATATAAGACTATTATAACTCCAGTATCAAGTAACACATACTCGTACATGAGTCTGTACAGTGGAATGCAAATTAAATTTCCACTTATAGTACTGTAGAGAGATACGGAAAATGAGAAATCGGAGTTTCGCAAAGAAACGATAATTAAAATAAGTTTCGACATTTAAATAACACAATGATGCTGGACTTAAGGTAGCTGTAGTAGAGTGGGCGGGCCGACCTACTATAGCGACCGGGAGAAAGCCCTAAGGATTGTTATAAATGACTGCTTTTTTGGGCTGAATATAAACTATAGTTTATTATATTTTTTTTTACAAAACATACACAACATAACATTTATAACTTAATCGTTTTTATTCCTTAGACATGAATAAATAAAAATAAATATTGCCATCTTTTTGTAATACATTTTTGTTTCCATTACTTTAAGCATAATCCAATTATAGATTTTGTCGTAAATTGCCTTATAATTTCCCGTTGAATAGGAAGGAGTGAATAAAATAACAATACATAGCAGCTGGGTGAGATCTATCGACCCTAATAAATTAAATATATTAAACTAAACTAAATATATTAAATAAATGAAACTATAAATATAGAACAGTCTTTTTACAAGCAATATTTAAATTCCCACACTATTACTATTTCTTTATCTGAACCAAAGGTTATGTTAATATTAAAAATAAAAACTGTTGTTTACGAAAGATACCTTAAGTTATACTAGATAATTGTAATGTGATATTATGATTTAACTGCTCTGACAATCAAACAACCTTTGTCTTATGTAATAATCGTATAGGGAAGTTGACTAAGGTAGTGTAAAATGCAAGATTTTATATCTTGAGATGTTTTTGGAAAAATATGATTGAAAAAATTTGAAAGGAAGGAAATAAAGAATACAAATAGCAAGTATTTTTAAATAAAAATCAATTTAAGATTTCTTGATACTAATAATCTTGATATATATATACATAAATATATGTATAATATTTTATTTACCGCAGTCATTCGGGAATATTAAAATGTTTTATTCATATAAAAAAGGATTTCCTATATAAAATTTCGTTCCAGAAATATATGAGTATGAAAACTGTTCGTCATAAAGGGAGCGTGACAGGGGATAATAATAAGTTGGCAAGCTGCTTACTGCTTTTGGTTTCGTATACAAAATTGTCATATATTTAATTTGAGTACTAGCTTTGGAGTACCCGTATGGAGTACAGGGGGACATAATGAATCAGAACTTTAGTTCAGAGCTAAACTTATCGAATCAGCGTTTGAAAGTAACAGCTTTATCTGCATTTGTTATATTTTTGTAGTAGACTGTTCCAATATTTTGGAACCAGTAATTGGGTCTTAGGTCGGATATTTTATGTAATATTATCTTCCTCATTAATTCTATTAATTAGATATTATTAAATATATTGTTTATTACCTCGGACCTTTGTATAAAGGCAATGGTTCACAAATAGACTGTGCAAGCTATAGGGCTATCAGTTTGATCAGTTTGGGCAGTAAAATTTATGCTAAAATATTAGCGAGAAGAATGCAAGAGAGATCTGAAAGGCTGCTGTGGGAGGCCCAAGGAGGTTTTAGACCTGGAAGAGGGTGTATAGATGAGATCTTTTCCCTCCACATCATCACAGAAAAGTTTTTGGCCCTAAACCTAAAGGTTTTCTGTGCTTTTGTGGATTTGGAAAAGGCGTTTGACAGGGTTGTGAGAAAGAAATTATGGGAGATACTGCCCGATACAATGTGAGTGGACCCTTGCTACAGGCTGTTAAGTCTCTTTACAGAGATCACTCAGCCTGTGTGCGAGTAGGAGCTGACATGTCACCCTGGTTTGACATCCAATCGGGTATTAAGCAAGGTTGCGCTATGTCAGGTTGGTTGTTCAATTTGTATTTGGATAATTGTCTCCAAGGCGTGAAAGACAGTGACATGGGAGTGAAAGTAGGTGACCTTAAGGTCCATTGCTTGCATATATGCAGATGATGCAGTGCTCATTGCATCATCAGAATGCGATTTGCAGGCATTGGTCACCACTCTGAAAGATGGGTGTGAAAATAATGGTCTAAACCTGAATGCAGATAAGACTAAGGTTCTGATATTTGAAAGAAATGAAGAAAGAACAGAATGTAAGATCAACGTGAATGATAAGATAATAGAACAAGTGAATGAAGTGGTATATTTGGAGGGCATGTATGAAGAGGTTGATGTCTGTAGCCGTGGCGAAAGAGGTATGCAGGGACCGTAGCGTTTGGCGCTCCGTCGTCTCTGGCTACCCCGCAAGGGATTTGGCGTGAAGCTAAATAATATAAAATAAACATATATATATAACAAAAATAATGAATTTTTAAGTTTTGGTAAAAATTGTTTTTCTGTAGTTTTTTGACAACTTTTGACAAAGGTATTTGATTTACAATAAGCTAAATATTGATTGAGTACAAAATCATATTTCTGTATAGGGATGAAAAGTTTCATTACTGTACATTACATAGTTTGAGAAATAGTTAATTGCCTATTGCCCAAATAGTACCCGATGTATATTTATGAAAAATTTATTATATTCAATATATTTTTTTTATTCAAAACTTCGCTAATTCGGTAAATAAGAAAAAAATAACTAATATTTTGGTTATGAACACAATACAATATAGTTTATGTTGCACTGGATTCGTTTTACTAAAATGTGGTGAGGTTTTTTTTGGCTTATTATGTAAGTCTGTCAGTTGTCAGTTAACTTCAACGGGATACTGTTCAAGCCGAAAAGTCGGTTAGAAAGAAAGTTAGTTAAGGTAATAAATACATTAAAATTATATGGATTTAAATAAATATTTTTTTTTTTCATGCTTGAAATCGGGAGAGGAGGAGTACATTGGTTAGTATATCCTTCAGTACACCATACGGGAAGCACTCCAGAGCTAGTACTAGACGTCCACTAAGAACGGATTTTAGGGAATTCCTATGCCAAAGGATTTCAACTTTTTGCATTTCACCAAGTTTTAAACTTGTAGCAGCTATACACTTCAGTAACGCGGGGGTAAGAGTTACTGTAGCAACGGTTACCATAGCAACGGTCACGATTACAACGGATAATATGACAGGTTACCATAGCAAGTTCACATCCAAAATAATAGTGTGCCCGGCGAAGCGGGAGGGAATAAACTAGTTTATGTTTATTTATGTGTTCATTTATTCCCAGCATTTTTTATATCACACACAAATATATATACGAGTATATATATATAACAATAATAAAAAACACATTGTTTGTTTTATATATATTCTGTGTGTACATTAATGTTAAATAAATAAAGAAACAAAATAAATGAGAATGTTAATACTTAAACAAAAATACTCAAAACAATAAACTTAATGCTCCCCGTCCGTCTGTCAGCCCTATTTCATCTCGCCTTGTTCTTGAATGATGGATTATTATTTACATATCCTATCCTTTTAAATCCTCCTTAAAATAAACACATATTCAAAATTGCATAACACTCCAAAGTGTAGTTGAATACACTTATAAAGTTTTACATTATACATACAACAAATTAAGCCATCATATATTATGGCTTAATTTGTTAGGGCATTCAAAAAAAAAATTATATAAAATAGTTAACAACCTATGGATATTTAGTGACAGGCATATATACATAGTGTAAATAATTTAATATTATAATAATGAGTAAGCGTCATCTGTTTGTCCTCGAGTTTCGGAACACAATAGCACATTAGCAGTGCAGCGTTTTCACTGAATCGACTGCTACTTGGCTTTCCTGTAAATATATTATGTAATAAAATGTATCTTCTGTGTGTTATAACTATGACTTGATAAATACTCCTCGAACTCTGATATGGTAAAAGTTATAATGAAATATTTTATTTAGTTTATTTTATAAACATCATAATATGAATGAATGAATTTCTATCAATAGCATATTTAAATGATTATCTTAAGATAAAACTACGTTACTTCTATGTAATTACTTCGTAATTTTTAAATATTATATTTTTTCTATAATAACTAACAAATAAATATACTTACTAAAAGAACCATGAAGCTTGAAGATACGACTGGATTTGTAGGAATATCAAAATTATAATTGTTATTTATTTGTTAATTAGCAATCTATTCCTAGTATTGTCTAAATATATAAAATTACAATCTATAACATGAAAATATTTGTGAGTAATGATTATAACATTCCGCTTTAGAATTTAACAGCACGTAGTCTCTGCGGCCAGCGTGTAACCGATATTAATGAACATTGTATTGTACAATATGTCCTGTTCAGACGATTTATGTATTTGGTCATTTAAATTATCCATGTCGTTACTATTTGATGATTTTATCTGTAATATATTAATATCATTTGCAGTAGAATATATATAAATATTCTCATCACTACCACAATCGAGTTATCGTGACTAATTTATAAATTACTAGTTACTAGTTGTTAGAATTAAGAAAATAATATTGAGTATACCCAATATTATTTTCTAACTACTACTAGAAGTAGTAGTAGTTATTAAGTATTCTTAATACTTTTTGTTTTTCCATACCTTTGGAACATTTTACATTTCTCATTCATTAATGTTTAGAAATTTATTTTTTATTGAATGTTATTAAAAAAATAATATGACACAATGGGAAGAGACTAACATATTTACCTTATTCATGAAAATGAAATTAATTATGAAATAAAAGGCAATCCAATAATGATAAATTTGTGAGGTTTACAAAGACGAGAAAGTTACATCTGGAAAGTACTTCTGTAATCTTATAGCTATCATATATATATATATATATATATATTTCAATCTTACATACAGGTTTTGTCAACTGACAATAAATAAAAACTAACGTTCTACGTTTATATCAATAAAAGTAAATAAATTTGAATTACATTCCAGCAGTATTCTTATTGTAAATTTATGTGACATGAATATTTTTTAGTTATGGTTATACAAAATTTATTCATTAATTTAAGACTATGTATAATTTAGACGGATTATTTAGAATAATAATTATGCCGCAATAAGCTTTACTTATATTATTGAAATATTAGTTATAGGAACCAAGCCCAGAGTCCAAGTAATCAAAGAAAAATTTAATTTACACAAAAAACAAACTTATGTATATAAATAACAACTAACTGTTATTTTTTTATTTCATTTATAAATTCAAAGAAAACAATTAAATAAAACAAGGCGTAATAGCTATATAATTCACTATTAGTTCATTTATGACTGTTTTATTATGAGGTTGTAACTAATTAGAAGTTCTTAGGGTTTTTTAACATAGTTTAGAATCATGAACAAAATAAGTAATAATACATAAATACTGAATTTAAAATTATTCATTTAATTAGTAACGGATCATTTCAATTTACATCCAGCAAATCTTAATTGTTAGATGCCCTGAGCGTGATTTATGCTAATTTTACTAGAATCATTTACATATTAATTTAGGAAAGAGGGTTAAAGCGATTTTAGATTCACTATGCAGAATATAGAAATACGATTACGCATACAAATAAGAAAATAAATGACATTTTAATAGAAATATTACAGTCTTTTATGATAACTGATAAAAAAAGGTATATACAATAAATATAAGAGATATTATCACAATTATTTAGCAAAATATTATATTATCTAGCTAAATGAATACTTTAAGCGGCAACTCTGTAGTTAAACTATTATTTGGAACTTGTTTAGCTAATGTTTTAATTAAAAATTCAGCATATAATAAAATATGATTGAATGTATTGACCATAATAATTTAATATAATAAATACCAGTATAACATTCTAACCATTGTTAAAATCACATAACCTTTTAAACTTATTTATTGAGCCAACCAGAATAACCGAATCTATATTGCTAATATTTTATCAAATTTTGTATCAACATTGAAAAAAAATAATATATATTTGAAATTCTGATGATTGAATGATTGATGAATTAATATCATTTTATTACATTTTAAGTAGTAGCTGCTATAAATAATCCTATAAATATAAAGAGCATGTAAAAGTTTAGAAATAATAATTTGGATTCATATTTGAAAAATTTAACAATCATTCTAAGCAATATGAAATTTCTTCAAGTTAATAAGTTCTAAAGTTTTTTTTTTATATCCAAAGTATTACCATGAGTTTACAAAAGTAGATAACAATTGTAAGACCTCTACGGGAAGGAATAATTTCATATCAGTAACTGGTTGAATAAATCTCAACATATAAAAAAATTCAGAAGTATTTCTTATAGTCTGTTTATAGGCCTGGTACATTTCAGATTATACCACTATTTTTTTAATATCTTCTTAATACCAGCAACCAAATCTGTTACTCAAAACTCTTTTTCTGGGCCATACACACTCTTTTTTTACTTGAACAAGTAAACGTTCAGCTATTATTACCATTTATCAATTTAAAAAATGTATTAAGACAAATTTGTATTTTCCGCATACTATATTATCTAGAACATTATACATCATCGATAGAAATAAATCAATGTTATTTAAGCTTTAAGTGTGGGTTCAAAAAAAGAGAAAATAAAACAAGATATGTTGTTAACAACTTTATGCAAGAAAGTTGCTTTTGAATAAATAGATAAAAAAATATGAATATGTACTTTTTTTTTGGTGATATTCATGTTATCAATTAAAATTATAATCGTGTTATCTATATTATTATCCAAGTATTATAAAGTGATAACAAACAATATTTATAGATATGAATTATATTTTAAATCATCCAACTTCATAGTTAAAAGTGATTGTTTGTTGTACAGTTGGTTTATTTTAAAGCTTAACGGAGCTTTAATCTGGGAAATGAGAAAGTATTAAAACATAGCTTTTAATATTCCAGTTGCGGATACAGAACTCGGGTATTTATGAGAAAAAGTATATATAACCAAAGCGAGTATTCTCAAAGGGACTCATTAAAATTATTTTATAGATTTCATAATAAAACTCTCACTCAAAACTGCTTGCACAAGTTTTCATTTTCTGTTATCAAGTGCAACTTGCTTTATTAAAACTGGTTTGCAATTTGACATTAAACTATTATGTTATTTAATACATAACTTCAGTTGGCTCTATATTTATCATAAGTTTAAATCAGAATACTATAAGGATAACATTGATAATATAATCGAAATGTAAATGAAAATTATTCGAGTTAATAATATCGATATAAACAGTTTCATAGTACCGTGACAACCCCGCACTGATGCTGTAAGTGAGAAGCAATACATAATAACATATCGTGTATTTAATGAGAAGTAATAACAATATTCAATAATAATTTATAACACGAGTTGAATATACCTTTAACATTTTTGAGAATTCGTTTATAAATTAGTTCCATGTGTGAAATTAATAGCACAATCAGAGTTCGAAAAATCTTTCTTTCCAGAAGAAAATTATGTTGTTTTTATAGTTAACTAAAGAAAAATTATATTAATTGCTTACTCTTACTACATTAAAATAATTTAATTTAATAAATATAGCAAAAATCTCTTTTTAATAATAGGGATTAACTTTTTTTTTCTCTAACACTATATTAACAATTTCTTTTACTACATGAGACAAGGAAGCGATGCTTACATGGTTCATTAAACCAATATTAATAAAATAACACTTGAAGATTATGAAATTGAGCATCAGAAATATAACAAATTTAAAAGTTAAGGACTACAGTACTACAGCTTTTGATAAATATATATTTAGAAATATAAAGATAAAATAAAATTATATATTGTATTTTACTTTATTTAAATTTATTCTATTATATAAAATAAAAAAGTAACAAAAATAGACAAATAAAACACAAACAGAAATAAAAACCGTGCAAAGGCGGTCTTATCGCTTCAAGCGATCTTTTACCTACAACCTTTGAAGATGATTAACAATAAGAGATCATAAGGGGTAGTACAATTTTTAATGCATATTCTTATTCATAGATAATAAACATACTTTTACTAGAAACAATATATACTTATATACCTACATGTTTTATTATTTGTATATATATATATATATATATATATATGTATAAGACGATTTATGTTTTTATAGCGAAGATATGTTTCCAACGTCATAGAGAACCAATAGTAGCATAGATTTTACGTTGATATTTTTAATCTGTGGTACCCATTAAAGGTTACTATCAACTAATAATCCCAGATTATTTATGATGCTAGAAAAAGTTAAGACGGATTTATTCCAGGTAACTATAAAATGTGTGTTAAAATGTTAAAGTTAATTTTAGATTTTTTTATTAAATATCCTACAACAACAACCTGAGATATATTGGTATTAACAGTGAGACTAAAAGACTAAAAGCGTTGCTTCTTTTAAAGACTTTATTAAGCTCTTGATTTAAGAAATTGTTCTATAGTCAATATTTTCTGTAATTCCTGTGACATATATTTGTAAGTCATCGGCATAAATATGGTAAGAGGAAGAAAGGATAACTGATACGGTATTAATAAATATAGAAAGAGAAAGGGGAGAAAGCACACCACATTAAAGGACGCAGGTAGCAAGTGGCAAATATTGGGAAAACTTTTCATTTAATTTTAGGTATTGCTGCCGATCATCCTTACTAAATAATAACGAGCTAATTAACTCTGTATGCACGCGCATCACTTATCACCCACAAATCACACAATGTGTAATGCATCAAAAAAAAGCTATTGAATCAGGCTACAAAATAAAGTGGGTGCCAACCTCATACGTGACCCCTGACCCTGACCCCTGAAGTTCCCTCGTATAAAATATGAACGTAACCATTGTAACACATTGAGAGATACTCGTATATTAACATAATCAATATTATTAAATGCGTTGCTAAAATTAAGTAAAACTATGACAGTGTCATTTTTATTACTAATTGTTCTGTGAACAGTAGACCTCAGTACGCCTTTTCCAACAAGGAATAAGTATACCTATGTATGTATGTAGGTATGTATGAATGTATGTAGGTATGTATGTACATAACTACCTAACGAAATTTGGCTCCACCAAATAACATCGGAGTTATTCAACTTTAAAATTTTTGATAGTTCGCTATGGCCGCCATTTTGGATTTTGAAATAACCAAAAAACACCTTAGATTTCGGCAAAGAATACTTATACGAAATTTCAGCCCGTTAGCTGCCGCAAAGTCTATTTTTGTAGTACAGATCAGAAATCCGCCATTTTGAAATTTTTCGCCCAAGCAAAAAAAAACGGCTCGATATAAAAATTTCAATAATTCAAAGAACACACAATAATTCAAAGAACACAAAGAACCTACCAATTTTCGTGATGATTGCATAAAAATACGTCTGCTACGACAAAACAAAAACTTAAATCACCGTCATTTTGAATTTTTCCTCCCAGTAAGAAGAAATGGCCAAACAAAAACAAATAAATAACTCAAAGAACATGATCACTAATTTTTGTGGCCATCGAATGAAAATTACTCCTGCTACGCCAAAAACAAAACTAAAAAACGCCGCCATTTTTGAGTTTTATCGCCCAATCAAAAAAACGGATCGACATAAAAATTCAAATAATTCAAAAAATACGCCTGCCGATTTTCGTGACGATAGGACGAAAAATACGCGGCTTCGCCGGAACAAACATCCTGAAATACATACGGAAAAATAAAATATCTAGTGGAAACGTAGTCCTTCGGACAAACACTTCGCTACGCTCAGCAATCGTCCTTCGGTCAATCAGCAGCATATCATCGCAAACTTTTATAAGTGGTGAGGTAGTGCTATGCCCAGTCCGGAAACCTGATTGAAAAGGGATAAGCATATTGCTTAAGAGAAGATGAAAACATACAATTGATTATGCACAATGCGCTCGAGAACCTTATATTGAGAGATCAATTAAATATATAGTTAAACTATTATTAGTTAAAGATTGAATAGCATCTACGTTTATATATTTATAAGTATTTACATATTCCAAGTTTTATTTATTAATTTTATATTATATTTATTACTTTATTTTAAATGTTAATATGATTTTCAATCTTAATTGTAATTTTATGTTTGTCATTATTTTTTATTTTTTGACGCGGTGCGTACTTACTCGTATACGAGTAATGCCTCTCATTTTCTATTCTCCATTTACATTTTTATAAATTCTGTATGTACATAAATGTGGGATAAATATAAAATACAATTCCATATCAATAATTATATTATATGTTATGTGTATGTTATGTAATCATAAAGAAATTTGTATGACGTAACTGTAAATCATTACTTACAAAAATGAGATAAATTACAATAAATAGCATCGGTATCTACATAATTAATCAATGACTGGGTGACTCGTAATCCATTGCTCCAAATTATAGTAGGTATATTCAATTGTAGGTATGTGAGTAGGCTGTGCGAAGCTTGAACGCTATGTAGCCACAACCACAACGGTTACCACGTTACTCTGAATTTCAAGCCTCCACATTCAATTCCAATACTACTAACGTTTACATCCCAAAATAATAAACGTTGAATTTTAATTTAAAAATGATATTTCTATAATATTAAATTTAGTTGATCTTAAACTTTAAAACTTAGATTCATAGTGTAAATAATATACAATATTTTTGTATTTTAAAACAAAGTTTATATGTTAAATAAAGCCAAAAAAGGAAAATCATTCAATATTTTTGAAATTTAAATCATTGCAAAAATATAATTAATTACTTTCACAAATAACAGAAAATTAAAAAAAATTGTACAATAAATCTGTCCCTATACAGTGCAGATCTTAAACAACACAACTCTATGTATAAATATATTTATTTTCCATCCAGTAAGAACAAAGTGTTAATGAAAAAATATTAATTAAAGCTACTATATTCTGTTAGTAAGTAAGTAAACGATAGATTTCCGGTTAAACCAATAACAAAGATTATATTTATCTGAATTGTTACACTTTTTATAAAATTTTATTTTTCTTGTGGTTTTACATTATCTCAGTTTTATCTGCATACTATAATTATTTCTAGTATAATTATTTATATTTAATTTAAGTATTTGATAATTTTGTACACTAATAATAACTTAAGATATTTTTTGCATCAAATTTAAATCAATTTTATTACAGAATAAAGTTATTCTGGAAACCGGGGATCTTAGAACAGAGATTTTTTTTTAATCCATCTGTTCTGATACTGTAATTTAAATTAAGATTTTTAAACAAACTTTAAAAAGACACTTTATGTATTATTACAGTGTCCGCGTGTATTGCCAGCTAGTCGCTCGGTGGAGTCGAAAATTTCATTTTTTTTATTCATAAGAACATTCAGGTACATTCAGGTACTCATTACTATTTTAAATTTTATTATAGGTATAATATCGTGTGCGTAGTGTTTGATCTTAGTGCCTCTTACTTTAACCAAAGTCCAAAGGGTTGATGTAAATAATTCTTAATCAGTTGGTTCTCAGATGGGTGTTCCACAAAGATCTATTCTTGGCTTCTTTCACTTTTTAATTAATGTTATCGACTTGCCTCTTTTTTGTAAAAGGTCTTTGTGACATTGTACTTTTTGCAAGATTGATATTATAATATATATCGGGCACTGTTAAATTTCTTTTAAGAAAAGCAACTGCTGGTTTTCTGGCCGGAACTTCACAGAAAAGCAGCATTCTGTGCTAGTGCTAGCTTCAACGATTCAAAAGTGCGTGTAAATGCCTACTTGAATAAAGATATTTTGAATTGAATTGAGTCGTGTCAGTAATGTTATAACATTCTATCAGAAATTATAAATAACTTCTCATTTTAGTTAATATTTATTCTGTGATAGACAGCAATGTTCTTATTGATTGAAAAAGACCAAGAGCCTCCAATGTAACGGACGCTGGTAAACAGATATTAGTATTCTGATGAAAGGGGGCATTTTGATGGAATTATTTCTTTTTAAAACAAAAAGTCAATTAGAAAGTTAAAAATTGAGATTGATGATGATGATGATGATGATGATGCTGAAGGAAAATACATTAATATTGGTTTCAAATACAGATTACTCGTAAACAACTTTTGAGCCAAAGAGATTTTCTCTCAGCGGCGAAGAGCAGACAAAACATAAACTACTTAATTGTTATTTCAGAACAAATTTAATGTTAATAACGATTTGAGCGTAATCTAAACTAAGCTGTTTCTACATTATTTTATAGAAATTGAAAATGCTCTTATTATTATTGCAATATTTTATAGAAATTGAGAATGCTCTTTTTGTCCTCATTCACAAAAGCGACAATGTCTCGGATCCTAGGGACACTAGACCGATAGCTCTAACAAATACAATATCAAAAATCTTTTTTTCTTTTTTACAAACAAAAATGACGCAATTCATGATAAATAATAAATATTTCGGGCCTTATCACCAGAAAGGGTTTTTGCCTGGCATTTCTGGATGCCTCGAACATAACACGTTACTATCGGAAAGCCTTAAAGATGCCAGAAATAGTGAAAGACAAATAACGGTATGTTGGATAGACTTAGAGAACGCTTTCGGGTCGGTACAACATGAACTGATGATGTTCGCGCTAAGGTGGTATAACTTTCCTACGTTAGTAAGTGACATGATTGCATCATATTATTCAAAATTAAAATTTTCCATAATCACAAATGAAAATCATTCCAAACCATTAAATTACAACATAGGTTTATTTCAAGGTTGTTGTATTTCTCCAATTATATTTAACATAGTGATCAATATTTTAATAGATAAATTAATTAAAAACGAAAAGAAATGGGGTTATCGGTTTAAGTTTAACAATAAATACACAGAATAAATATAAAAATACAGAATAAAAATACAGAATCCATACTAGCATTCGCAGACGATCTCGCGATACTGACACGTAATCCAAAACAATGTCAGCTACTTTTAAATGTTGTGGAGGATTTCTGTGCTTGGACGGACGGATTGAGGACAAAACCCAATAAATGCTACAGTCTGTGTCTGGGTAGGCGGAACACCAGATATACCTCTTACGATCCGGGTCTTATAATAGGCGGTAAGTGCGTTACTACTATTACTGACGCAGCTCCGTTCAAATTCTTAGGCAAAAAATCGATTACCAAGGGCGTACTTCATCTTTAGATATAATAGTCGATAGCTTTTTGAATGATCTTAAAAAGGTAGACAATCAGCCAATAAGTAACATCAAAAAGGCTTGGATATACGATAATTATTTAACATCACGTTTAAATTGGCCTTTCCTCGTTTACGATATCAATAAGACCCTTTTGTTAAAGTTAGATGCAAGCGTCATAAGGACATTGAAGTCATGGCTCGGGTTAGCGCATCCAGCGGACTCTTCTACCTTATTTAGAGACCGACACAATTTTGGGTTAAAATTAAAGAAACCATCGGAACTCTATAAACACCTAAGAGTGACCAAGAGACATATCATCTCAAAGTCGAATGATGATATTGTAACATCTCTCCCAAAAGATAAAATTGCCGCAGAGCTGGAGTCACGACTCCAATTCCATAAACAATTTATGATAGGTGCTCAAACAAATAAAGCAGGGCTAGGATCAAGTAGGAAAGAACCAGACATAGAAATAATAAAATCCTTTATTCGGCACGATGAAAATGATAATTACCGGTTGCACGCGATTCCAAATGACTCTCTTAGATCAAAGTAACTTAGTAAGATGGGGCAAAGCCACCGAAAAATCTTGCAACATCTGCGGGGAGGCAGTAGGAACCGCGAAACACTTGCTAGTAGGGTGTAGGGTACTATCAAATAGAGGTAAATACTCGCGTCGCCACGATAAAGTATTAGAAATCATACGAGAAGCGGTTAGTCTTTCTGTAGCAAGAGCGCAGAGGGGTATAACAACCACCAAAAAATCAGTAGAGTTCGTAAAGGCAGGTTCGTCCAAAAAATCTAAATTAAAACCTTATTCCATCTTGGACGCGTCTCCTGATTGGACTCTCATGATGGACACGTATGAAAGGCAATACAAAATCCCCGGGAATGTTTGTGTTTCGTCATCTAGGCCGGACTTATTCCTGTATTCAAAACAACTAAGGCGCGTTATACTTGTGGAGCTTACTGTACCCTGGGAAACAAACATACCCAAAGATCATACATTTAAGCTTAACAAGTATTACGAACTGTGTAACGAACTGATCAGGAATAAATTTATAGTTAATTTGTACGCTGTAGAAGTAGGAGCGAGAGGTATAACAGCAAAATCTCTCTACAATTTATTTAAGGATCTCGGCCTTTCTAGAACGATCATCAGTTCATTTCTGGAACGTATTTCAAAGGCAACTTTAGTAGGTTCTTACGATATTTGGTTAGGTAGGGAGAAGAGCGTAAACAGTGAAGGTGAGCGTGTATGCGCATAGTAAAGGGGCCCCTTAAACCTACATCTGGGTCGCAAGTCCCAGGCATTGTTTGCGCTCCTCTTCTTGCAACGCGATGGGCCCGGCACCCGCACGGTGAATCCATGGAATGCTAAGAAGCTTCGTCTCATTTATTTAAATATTTAAAAAAAAAGAGAGAACAATAAAAAACTTGTAAAAACAAAGAAAGCTGTGTTAAAAGCTCTATAAATGGCGACTAACTTCCTTTACTATTTATTTCAACTGGTATTTGAACATTGGAATGCCTTTGTAATATTTTACTTGTACTTTTTCTACAACTTATAAAAAAATTATATTTAAGAAAAAAATATAACTTTTTCTACTTCTCTAAATAAAAAAAAATATGAAGCCGAAAATATTTGTTAAATATTAAGAACACGAACGTCTGCTTTGGAACATATACTTAACTTCATTTAATAATACAATAACGCATAGGTCACTGTTCAAAGTCATATAGTCTGCAGTTTACAGTACCGCAGAGGTCTCACACATATTTGTGAGCAGGGCAAGACATGTTACAATTTCAACCTAAATAGGAAACTTATAAATATGTTATACTTAACTACTTACTTAATTTATCGTAATTTAATGTGATCAATGAAAATATGCAAACTATATGAATATTGTTGTAATTTTATATATAGGATATAAACCCATTAAAGACACACAAAGAAGAAAAGAGATGATTTTGGCTTCGGGTTCTATAAGATATACCATACAACAACATATTAATATACTCCTTTCTAGTATTAATTTTGTTGAATTGTGTGTGTGTGTGTGTCATCTATCTCATATGAAAATACAGTTTTGGTTGATTGCATGAATTTTATCACATTGGATAATAATAAAAACAATACTCATTGGCATACGACAAGTTGCTTATACAACATGGATGTGTGTAGTTTAATAAACAAGAAAATATTATTATTATTATTATTATTATTTAATAATATTTATTATTTTATTTTTTTAATATTTAGGAATAATACATTTCAAAAAGTTTTATGTCACTTTCATAATAAGATAACCGTGCGTTCCTTTAGGATACATTATTGAAAATCTTAATATTGATTTAAATAATTACAAACACATACAAATTGCTAAATAATGTCATCACAATATAAGTATCAATTGTCAGAGCAATCCGCGGGAAATAAGACAAAATTGGTGACACTTTTGGATTTCTAATTATTATTTTATCTTAAGTAAAATAATATTTTTGTCAACGTAAATTGGAATCTATTCTAGTACCTAAATAGTAGGAAAAAGGTGAAACGGAAATAATTTATTTAAAACTGTTATAGTACACTATAGGATAAATATTTAAGGATTACATTACCTTGCTATATGTAATTGTAACTTAACCGTTTGGGAGACCTTTTTTGTGTTTAGTTGTCTCCAGAATGCGACGAGATAATTAGCTAAAAATTTTCTCATGTATGTTTGAGCCGAACGCTGATGTTATAGTGAAAACAGATTGAAAAAATGTTTAGTAAATTTAATCTTTACTATAAGCTGGTAGTAGTACCATAGGCTTTGTAACTTTATTTAGATCTTCACGATGCTAAATTTCAGTATTATTCCCGTTTAGATCATTCCAGCATTCGACATAAGCTATTATGTTGATTGAGATATTTTTTCCTCCATAAGATAATCTTACATTTTCTGGTCTTATTATGGAGTGATAAGTTGTTTTGTAATTGAACTTGTATTTTTTTACCGAATTAATTTTTATTGTATATTCGTTCGTATACGGAAAACTTCAGGGCGTCTACTGTATGTCTAATTTCCATACCTGTAACTGTAGTTGAAGCTGAATGTGAAGCCTGCCGGTATATTCAAAAGTCTCGTTATAGTATCGAGAAGATCATTTTTTTATATTTTCAACAAGTATTTGATTGCAGTTTTCTGGTACTTACTAACAAGAGCTGTGTGTATGTCTTCGGTGACCCATTGCCAGTAGCTATTAACACTTTCACCGCCAGCTCCGTAGCGTATACGGAGACGCAAGTTTCACCCCGTGTTTCACCCCAGGGTCGTAGCATGTACGGAGCAGTTAAAAGTTAATTTTTTATAGTATTTAATTGGCTCAACATTTTTTTTACTATTTTTCTGTTTATTTAAATGCCTTTATGCAAACGTTTATATGAAAAATTGAAACAGCACACAGGGCTCAATTTCTGAAAATCTGGTGGCAGCGAAAGTGTTAATATTTTCATTTATGAGAGATTATCATTATTATAGGGGTTATTCCTAGAAAAACGTCGATGAATGCCGAAATGAACTATTATTGCGAACTCCCTAGGGATTCCTTTGAAATGGAATAAAACTTAATCTCAATCAGTTTAATCCTCCGAAAATACAATTCTAAGTATTTACCACTAAAAAAACAACGCGTGCTATCATCGCTTTTGAGAGCGCCTTTTAAATGACTAGCAAGATATCGGAGAGGTGGTCCTTGACATTTCGATGAAATTGGGAATGATCAACAGAGAGAAGCATGTTTTCACTCCGGATCAGACACTATTTATTTATTTTTATATTTTAAATTTTGAATCCATACCACTGATCACTTATGTACGTCAAATGGAAGTGACAGGAGGGCCTATTTTGATATCGTACGTATCTAAATAAGCCCTTCTGTAAAGACACTCTCCAACTATATAAGGCTACGAGGGTTCCAAACGCGCCTGGATCTGAGAAAAACAAAGGTCTATATAACTAGGTTTATATAAAACACAAAAAAGCTACATATGGAGTACAGCTCTCATCTTTTATCTTTTTATGTACAATTTGTACTGTAAATATCAATATTGCTTTAATTTGTTACAAAACGTAAATACCAGTACTAAATAAGATTTTTATTTCCAGAATTGTAGTCACTATGAAAGATAACTTGAATAAAAACACCAATCTCTGCAGCGTATACGAAACAAACCGCTGACCGCCGTGAAATATATTACTGGCAGTTCTGTTTTAAAAATAAAATAGGTTTACGTAATGTTTGCCGCACCAACAATATCAGCTCAATAATTTAAAATAAATGTATGACGCAACACATATTTTATAATTAAACGAACACAATTTTTTTTCAATTTTTTATTTTATAAATAGGTCACGACTTTATTAACCGAAAAGATGGTGAGCGCAAAGTGCAAAACAACCGACTGACCGCATTGCGCTTTACATTACACATTTAATATTCAACGACTGCCGCTGTTCAGTAATTAATTTTCGAGGTAATAGGTACTTAACAATAATATGTATAATATATATTAACGAAGTAGCTAGTCTTGCAACGTGGATGATAAAATATTTGAAAACACACTATGAACTGATATAAAATAACTGTACAGGAGCCACAAGGAAACTATTTTATTGGCTATTTTATTGTAGTACAGTTTAGAAACTTAGGTAACCGAGGATTAACATATTTCTTGTACCTGGTTTTGTAAATTATTTATAGCAAACTGTTATTGGATGAACTTTTAACTCTATTTTCGGGAACAAGTGAACGACGTTAACATTGGGAAATAACGTACAGTAAAAAATTACGAAAACTTTACATAATTTGTAAATGATACATATTAATTAATTTATCTATAGTTTACAGAATTGCCTTTATTTTTGGCAGTACTTATATTTCATTAAAACGTGAGGGAAAAGAATACAAAATTAAAACAGTTATGTCGAGAATCTAATCAACAGATAAGTACCAGCCAATGAAACAAATATTCTACGCACACATGGGTGATAAAACGTACCCTCATTTAAACAGGCAACATTAAATCACAAAATGCACATAAGTCACATAGTACAGATTTGTAACAGACGCACTCGAAGTATTGTGTAATCTGAGACCGAGGATCTAACATGCATCTATGTGTGTGATATTTGTGATTTGAAAACAATAATACAAATAATAAACATACATCATTTTCTTAAAACCAGGGACGATAATAAATGGTCGTAACAGATGGTCATTGGTAGTTAACGTTATTGAAATAATAATATAAAAGTAAGGTTATGCTGTTTTAATTAAAAACTTGTAATAATGTGATCACCCTGTTTCCCTAACCGCGTCCGCAACCATTATTCTTATCGCTTCCTGAAAGCAGCTTACCGAGCTTTATATAATGAAGTCCCTATAATAAATGTTATTTTTAGTGCAAGAGAATAAATTACAATATAGACTTTTACATCAAGTATAGCAATAAAATTTATCAAAGTTGGTTTACCTTAAATATAAATTGACCAATACCGATATTTATCTTACTATTTACATCGAAGCAGACAAGGTCATAAAGGATATCGGGCCTAGCAACAATTGAGTGGGGTTCTTATAAAAAAGATCAAATGATGGGGTCGGTCAACTAATAAGAAACTTAATAGCAAAGTAATCATAGTATATTTGGCAATAAGAAAAATCGTTCAATGCGGTTAGGGCTGTTTAAATTTATTTGAGATAATACGTTTGAATTTTATTTCAAAATGTTGAGAGACATTAAATATTTAAGACAGCAAATTATGAAAAAAGTTTAACTGTAAACTATGTTTTATTAAAAGAAGAGGTGAAACATATAATATACTTAGCATTCCTGGAAACAATTTGTTTGTAAGATATTAGTACTGGGATATATATATTTCATGATTCAAGTATCAAATGTACCATGGGTACCATGTGCTTTCTTTCCTTGATACTCATTCTACCCTGCTCTTAAAATTTTACAACAACCTATACCAACAGTTTTTGTAACAAGTGTTTTATATAATTATAAAGTATTGATAATATTTCTTTACGTCTAACTGTTAAGCATTTGGTAAGAGGGTTTATGACAAAATTTTTGAATTATTCACGATAATATTTTGTTGGCTGAAGATAAGTTTCTTAACGATTATAAGATTAGATGATCGATGAAACGATATAAAATGCTGACACAAATCCAACGGCTGCTGATAATTCTTTTAATCTCGATCGAGAAGTTACTAGGAATTTTACAATCTGTTATATTATTGATTAATAGGACTTGACAATTTGAAAATAAATAAAGTATTTTCTGTAAAAATTCACAATTTTCTTCAAATCTATAATTAACATCTGGAACTCAATAGTTTTACCAGGCCTAAAAACACGACAGATCTAAAGTATTTATGGTGAATGATACATGCTTGACAGTTTTTCAGGGATCTTCAATAATATATTAAGTATTATCTTCCGAAAAAAAAAAAATTATTAGCTATTCGTTTTTGTATAATTAAAATGAAAAACTACTACATCAAATTCAAATGACCTAAATATACACTGTCTCATTTATTATATATAATCCTAATAAGAAGTTTATAATATGTTAATGTTTATTTTATAATAAACGTAACACTGCTCAATTAATCATTTCATTGTTGTCTCATAACAGTGGCAACCATAAACGGAATGATAATAATCATAAAGCAGTCAATAGAAGACAAATGACCGTCTGACCGCCGACGCTGCGACCTCGTCGCGCATGATTGATGACATTCATACAATTTGACCATCAATCAACAATGTATTGAATTTGAAATAATACATCGAAGCAAGTCAAAATTGATTAAATACAAAATTAATTACAAAACTATCATTTCAATATCACTTCATTAGAGCCTTTTTATTATTTACTAACATTATTAATGTATTTTATAAATTGTAATTAACTACTTATATTAATTGTTTACTTGAATAAAAGATGTACTTATAATTATTGACACACCTGTACCGATTGTCTCCGTACTTTGAGAATACTGAAATACTTAATATTATAATAATTTTTTATTTTATTCTTTATCGTACACCACAGGTACAAGTAAGTAGCGTAAAGTTACATGAATAAATATACTTATACATAATATTACACTAATAAACATATACTACAAAAATTTTATAAGACGAAATAAACTAAACAATGCAATACACTATTTATATTATATACCTACATAATTAAAATAAATAAATAAGTGATTATAAATTACTTATATTATACAGAGTGTTAGTCAAAAGTTGTTTTATCTATCTTAAATTAGAAAGTATTCTTTTACAGATTTTTTTAATAAAATAAACGTTATCGATACCCGTATAGACAGAGGAATAGAGTTCCACATTTTTGTGGCAAGCACTGTAAAAGAGTGCTCGTAAAATGTTGAATTATGGATTGGCATTTTTAATATTAATAATTGTGACGATCTCAAATCTTCCTGTGGCCCTAAAAATTCAAAGTTTTCCTTTAGGTATGAGGGTGTTACTGGATGGAACAATACACAGTATACCACAGAAAGAACATGTAAATCCCGGCGTCGACGAATAATAAGCTACTTGAGTTGTTGACGAAATTGTGAAATGTGGTCATATTTGCGCAAGCCAAATAAGAAGCAAAATAGCTATATGTTTAATTCCTAGATAAAGTTAAGAAATATAGCGTCGTCATAATCGCGAATAGAAAGAAGTAGAGAATGCGCTACCATAATTTTGGTACGATTTGATCTAAGTACAAATCCAGATCTTTAACTGAGTCATAGTATGCTATTGTTACCAAAGGGAGATTTCGCCTATCAAGCCTTCCAATCATGCTGGGGCTGCCAATAACAATAGGCCGTGATTTGTGGGATTTATTTTTAGATGATAGAGAAAACTCAATTTTATAATTACAGTCAGATCATCATTAATGACAAATGTAAAGGAAAACAGATTATCGATCGTATTGTCCATTGCTAACCGAAGTATGCATTTTTACCAGCATTGTCCAATATTTCAGAAGAAGAGAAATGTTTATTAAGAAGTTCAATGTCAATATTTATAGAAATATTTGTACTTCTGCCAACTCCAACCCATTCAAGAAATTTCCATGTTTTGCATGTGTTACCATCTTCGATTGAGTGTTACCATCTTCGATTAAGTGATTCGAGCTGTGTGGTATTTTGAACAGTTGGTATCAGGGTTATCTGAGAGAGAAGATACCACACTAAGAATACCAGGGAACCACCATGGAACACTTTTTATTATCACCTACAAGACTTAGAAATGGCTTTTCTCAGTTGGTTGTATAATAACGCTCTGTTTATAATATCAACACTTCGTTTAACTTGATAAACGACCCACGTGATTGATGCCAAACTTTCAACAGTCTGAATATTTGATACTTTTATTTAACTACTTACCGAAATATCACAAAACTGTGATCCAGCAATCGTAAATATCCAGTAAAACCATCCACTATTGAACTTGTTAGCAGGTTGAGTATTGCAGGCCTCTATATATAGTTTGAAACTCTTTCGTGAATTTAAAATAAATTAAGCATCTGCCCCCGATCCTTAAACCAGAATGCTGTAAAAAATCATACTATGATAGTATACCAAAGAAGTCTAGTTACTACAGTAATATCAGTTTTCTTATTTTCAAACCCCAAAACCTCCGTACTTAGCCAGTTTAGGAAGTCCGTGAAGGTGAAGTTTAATAATTAAGCTATTATGGTATTAACAGGTAGAATCGTTACAATCATATAACCATATTAAGTCATAATATGATTGTTGACACCAGAATAAGGAAATATTATTGAATAATAATAAAGTACACATATGTAAAATAATAACCATTTAAAATTTATTAGGTTAAAATTTATTAGGTACCTAATATCAAACGGGCAGAACATATGCAGAAATATAGATTTTATTATTTACACAATTCTATAGATATATTTTCATATATTTTTCTATCAATTTGGAATTGGTTTCCGTTATAACCGTTTTCCCACCAATTTGGAGTTTTATTTCCACAATACAATTACAGATATTCCACCGTAAATTGGGTCAAAACTCGCAATCGTATCAGAAAAAGTGAAATGCAACAATAATTGCTGTAGCGGCTCTGATATTTTTTTACTCAGAACAATCATGTCACGACATTTTATAATAAAATAGCTTTCAGCTTTAATTTGTGAACAATATGTTATATCTGTTAAATCAACGAGATAGAGTAAAATAAAAAATATTTATCTAAATGTATAGTATGTATAAAAAGTTTTGAAATTTTATTATTAGGATGAATGAACGTGTAATAAATAGTTTATTATTATGAATAATTTTAATAAGATACTAAAGAAGCTCGTTTCCTCCTGAAATCGAAGTAATTAATATATCGGAGGCATGACTTATCATGCCTCCGAAATATTAAGCCTACTAAATACTAAGCCTACTGTGTTTTTTTTACTAAAATTTGACGAATAGTCTCTATCACCTTAATCTACGTCATTTTTGGCGAAATAAACGATATTCTTAAAAGCTTATTATTTCCATTTTTTAATTATTTATTATAGAAAAATTTAAAAACACACTTCGTATTGATCTGTAAACCACCACATAAGTAATCACTTCACATCTTACCGCCTGTCCGTATCACCGTACCACCTGGAAGCAGGTGACATTACCTGTAGTTTATACAGAATAGCCTTTGTTCAGTTTTGATGTTTGCCTCGTTCTGATGATGATGATGACCTCCTAAAATATCAAGGCTAACTTGGCCTTATTGTCCAGACGACCGCGAATCTAAACATCACTTGAAATTACCTGAACGGTACTTGTTCAAGTACGTAGAGCTATGTATATAACGAAATGTTGCATAAGCACCAGTTTTCACGCCCTTGGCATTCGAGTAAAATCGGCAAGCTGGTAAATCATTAACTCATTCATTCAGAGTATTCATTAAGAGTATTAAAATAAATGCAAAGATATCCATCTATACAGCCTCCAAACTCCAAGGAAACCACAGCAGTAGAAGATGATTTTTAAACGAGGGCATAAAGTAAATTACCAATTTTCGTGTAGAACCGTGATTATTACCTTTTGTTCTAAAGATAAGTTATCCATAAATTACGATACGATTTCGTTTTAATATCGATTTGTACAGTGATAACCTTAAATTACAGTAGTGCGATAATTTTGTTTTGATTTTCAATAATATCTTATAATGTCGAAAATAAATTTTCTTTAATGTATTTATTTTCAACATTTTTCGTTTCGCTTAATTTGCAGTGGTAATTGTTGTATTGCAAAACTCTATTTTATAAATACAATGAACTTTAAATTAAAAATATAATCTTCAGCGTTAAATCATACTGTAATGTCTTAACATATATATCTCCTTTTATTGTGAACCAGCTTGAGTGTTTAATTGTACTTGATATATTGTTTTAAAATATTATTGTATGTATAACTAAAAGAGGAATATTAGATTTTAATTAATTGAATAATTACTTTAATATCCAATGTTACATATTTTTGACATTTCAAGGAATGCGAAATGTATACCCATCACAAAAGATTTAAGTAGAGGTTTCATTGTCTTTAATTTAAAGTTTCCTATAATCTTCTCCATGCCCTTATTCCATTTTGGGTTCGGCGCAGTATTTTTTTTCTTCCATACTCTCCTATTACTTGTCATCTCTGTACACACTCATTTGTTCTCCATATCGTCTTTCATGCAATCCATCCATCTTTTCTTCGGCCGTCCTTATCCTGTGCAACCCTCCACTTTTATACCTAACACTTTTTTTGATTAAATGCCTTTCATCTCTTCTCATAACATGCCCATACCATGACAGACGGCTACCTCAAATTTTATCTGTCACTGGCGCTACTCCTAAGTTTCCCTAATATATTCATTTCTTATCCTATCCTTTCTTGTGACCCCACACATCCATCTTAACATTCACATCTCCGTCATATTTAAACACTTGTCATCCATCGCCTTCATCGCCTTCATCGCCCAGCATCCATAAATAACGGCCGGTCCTATGATGGTTTTATAGATTTTCCCCTTTAGTTGAAGGGGAAAATTTATAAAAGAAAATAAAAAAATAGGTTGATTTTAGCATTACATTATTTCCATATCGCAGAAATTCGATTTAGAAAGAATTTGATAACATTTTTATTACTATTTGATATTAAAGCGCTTCCACAATCCACCGAAGTATATTTTCATTGTTGGATAGGATTAGCACTGTCTTTGTGTGTAAATAATTTTACATTACAGATTAAACTACAAACAACAATAGCGAATTTTCTAATAAAAGTTTGTTGACAAACATGAAAACTCTATGAAAGTATAACTTAGAGTTTAAATGCCTGAATCATATTATATTAAAAATGTTGTATAAGTAAACTCTTAAAAAACATATTTTTTACGACAGTGTTATCATATAATGCTGTTCCATGATAGGTGTTTATGAAAATTTATCGATATTCTAAATTGCTCCGTTTATTACTTGGGAAGCGTAGTGTTGTCACAGAGGTCCGTACGGTCCAAAAACTAAAGCGAGATAATAAATATATCTGAATCGGTAAAGGTCGGTCCGTTGTCATTGCGTCGATAATTATTATTATATATATTTTCCCGACTGTACTCATTTTATTTAAATTAGGGTAAGCCTGACTAGTTTTTAACTAAGACGGACTTTCTTATGAGCTCTGCATGCGCTGCGGATCGAGGATCCGCGATCTAATATCGTTTCGCATGTCGCAAGCGGAGAGGGATTGGTTTAAGAATATATATGTATATTGTTTAAATGTTTATATTGTATAAATTTTTTATAGTATATGAACTAAATTAAGGTTACTTAATACGATGGAGGTGTAGACATAATTACAATCAGACAGTTAGATGTAACATAATTAAAATTTCACGATTGACTTAAATATTGAATACGATTAATATGATATAATGTCAGCAAATTTTTGAGGAACACAAATAAAAACCATGTCAATCACGTCAGTGAGAAGGCCCTGAAATGATTCGTGCCTAGTATTGATTACACAGCGCCAGGCTCTGTCCTCGAGGGATGGCGTTCAATTTAATGTACCAAGACCAATTGAGTAAAAATAATAATATAGTATTAGCTAATAATCATAGCTTCTTCAAAATGGCAAAAAAATACACTAAATTAAGAAAAATACAAAAAATACAAGAGACAATAATTGATATTTTTTTTTATACTATGAATATATTGGTTAATAAGGTATGACATCGTATGTTACGAATACGTTTTTAGGTTTTTATTTTGTTTTATTTTTAATAATGTTTATAAAAGTGCAGTATTAAAGGCAAATCCTCGTAAGAGTACCAGAAACCAGAGATTGTTTTTTACAGTTGTTAGAAACAGTCATTATTGTCTTAATGTTTTTAACACAATATCAAAAAACCAATTAAATTTTAATCTATAACCTCAGAAACATCTTTATTTGAGTTCAAAATTGAAATATAAGACTTGTTATGATAGATAGATAGATAATTTCTGTCTGACCATTGACAAATTTTCTGTTGAATTGACCATTGACAGTTTTTTTTTCTGAAAAAGAGGATTTATTTGTATATCAAAAAATAATTGCCATAAATTAAATTTGGTTTAACATTTCGAATATTTTAGTAATTGTAGAATTATTGTGTATATTCTTTTCCACAGCATTCATCGTGGTAGCTTGTTGTAACGCTCTTACTTGGTGTCAGTTGCGACGGAGGTACTTAAAGTTAACAAAACGTTATTTTCGTTGAATAACAATAAAAACGTGTCAAAGATTGGACCCGCAGCAGATGATTAAACATAGAAAAGGAGATTTTATAATATTTTTATTTGGAAATTTATTAATGGTGCATAAACGACCCGATCTAAGTAATGAAGAAAAATATACGTAAAAATAGAACGTAGGTTAGAATATACTATATAGATAGTCTTTTTATTTTAATACCTAAAATCCTTATTAGTATGAAATTTAAGTCGAAAATATTAATAAAAGATAGATATAATTCTTTTGAAAAATCGAAACAATTGTTATATAATACGAGTATGATTAGGATAAGATTCAATTAGTTTCTTAATTAGATTCTGCGTTCCTACAACATTTACTTCTACAAAACTGACATAAAAGAAAAACATATATAATATATAAAGAAAAAGTACCGATCTTAAATTATGAAACTTACTGTCTTCAATTAATATTCCAGATATGTATGTTTAAACCTATGATATAAATAAATCTCAAAGCTTAGATAAAAAATAAATTCTTATATTTATATAGATTCAAACACAAGTTTTGTCTTATTTATTATCATACGTCTTATTAATTATCATATGTCTTACACTTTAATATGTTTATTTCACGTAAATTAAATATTTAAAACTTTATACTATAACATATGTAAGATTAGAGGTATTACTTATTGAGCATTGAATTGGTAAGTATTCGATTCGATTACAAATATGTTTAAAAGTATTACCTTAATATTTGACATAACAAAATCCTCTCACTCTAAGTGTTGTTAACAACAAGCAGTGCAGTAATAGGACCACGTCTCCATCTAGACGAGGACTTCCGCTTAGTTTTATAGCACGTGCTTTATCTATCATCTCATCTTGACTTTATCATTTTGTTTTACCTTAGACCACAGGTTATTAAAAGTGTACAGTGTATGCCTATAAAAAAAAATAATTGTTTTTTATTTTATTAATATAGTTAATGGGAAATATATATTTAAAACTAATTTAACGCAAAATTTTGGAAAGGCCAATACTCATATTACAACGTGTAAAGAGTACACGTTCCAACACGAGGCAACGTTTTGATATATAAAAAAAAATAGTAAATATATTACTTAAAATATTACTGGTTCCTATTAACGAAGTACATAGCTAGATATTTTTAATGACTCTGCCTCTTTAATTTTTGGGTTATGTTAAGTTGAGAGAATTATTCGTAATTAGGACTTTACATAAAAATAACATTTACATCATTTTATTTTTATCATCTATTAAAGAAGACAAAGATAAATATTGCTGCTGAGGAAACGCAGTGTTCATATGACTCATGTTATATATTTGTTTATATGAAATAACACAATTTCTTTATTAATTAGTTGTTATTAAAATAGCAATCGGGTTTAAAAATACCCATATACAGTTAAAATATAAAGTCAATAATAAAGAAAACTTTTTAAAATTTTATTGATAGGATCTGGTGAACTGGTATATTTTAGTTAGTATTTAAGCTACATTAAACTTAATTTGTGTATCGAAAATAATGATATGACATGAAAAATATGACATAAAAATACAATAATCTCAGTAAATAAGCTCAAAACATCAAATTTCAAAAGTTGATGCTTAGTATCGGTTACTTTATATTCTGAGAATCACACTGCTATCAATTGCAACATAATTCTCATTATAAAAAATATTTTCATATCATAATAGTGACATTTTATTGAAACGCAAATAATGTCAACAAACAAATTATCCTTAAATAATGTTTGTTATTGCCTTAGTAAATCATTGTTAACATATTTCATCAATTCAGTGTAAGCACTGAAGTTCGTAGCGTAATTATGTTTAGTGAGAGTTATCAAACACGAAGTGTATTCAACCTCTGATGGGACAAAATTTTAACGTGACTTTGAACGTATTATTCAGAAAGTTTAGAATATGTTGGCAACTATTTAGTCACCTTGTATTTTAATTATATATATTATTGGAATCTTCTAACTATATTGAATTATTTAATTCTTTCGTTTACTTTAAGATTAAGACGATTAAAATCGTTTTGATATTTTAAAAACATATTATTTATATATTATAAAAGTAACAGTACTAAATTGAATCACCACTTAACTTGAACTACGAATATCATATACTTAATTTTTTCTGATCTTCCATAATGTGTGTATAATATGACTATATGCATTTGCAGAAACAAGTTAGATATTATGTGTACGTAAACTAAAATCTTTATTATAACGATAAAGTTAAAACAATACATCTTTTATTATAAATTATAAAGAACTTGTAATAATTTTCGGTTTACATTCAGGTAATCTCATTTTGTTCACTACGTAAAAATATAAGTAAATATAAAATGTAAAAATGCAATACTATATTCTTTCTTGCAAAGTTTTTATAAACAAGTCTTCGCTTTGAAGATATACGAGATGTTGTTTGAGCTAAAAGAAGTAGTAACTCAAGTTTGAATTTTTTATTTAAAATATATAAATTAAATACGATCTTTAAACTGACTTCACGAGAACTCTTATATCATATTAATAAATTTTTTAATAACATATTTGTTTTTTTTTTTTTTTTTTAAATTATATACTTAAAATAATTTAATTATACTCCTATATATTTGAATTGCTTAGTTTAATAATTGGTAGGGTAATACATTTTAAAATAACAAATTAACTATTTTTAATAAATTATAACAATCACGTTTTTTCTAATAATGATAATAATAAAAATAATTATTATACTTGCTACTGAATTTCGCTAATCCTTCCCAGATCTATGGCAAAAAAAAATCTGTAGCGGTTCTTTGAAAACGAAAACTTTTTTTTATACCACTTATCTTCAATACATATTTCTGTGAATTTTGTTTTAATAATTTATTATTTATTTATTTACACTCTTTATTATACATCATCTATCAATTAATAAACCTTATAATATGTATAAATATTAATTGTACTGTATAAAGGAGATCTCATCACGTAATGGCGATCTCTACTAGGTAACCTTTGGCTTAGGAAATCGGCAAACACTCAGGTAATGGTTGTTGGTGTTATTATAATAAACATACTTACATAATTATAAATCAATAAATTCTAACAATATATCGATAAGTAATACATAACAAACATACTAACAAATACAAGAGTACATAGAAATAATAGAAAAATGATAGTTATTTTAGAAAGCAACTAATTTTCTACAATTAAGTTTTTTCTTAGTGATTTTTTAAGAAGCGCCAAAGTTGTGACCGTAGTGTATATACGAGAAGTGCATTTCAAATCTTCGTGGCACGAATTGTAAAAGAGCGTTTGAAAGAAATGGAATTATAAACAGGCATTTTTATAATAAAATTAGGGATGTTCTCGCCATGTCTTGTAGACCTAAAATATTTTTTTCTTTTAGGTAGAAAGGTGTTTTTGAGTGAATTAAAACCTAAAACAAAAAGAAAATATATTTAAATCCTGCGTTACTAAGTTATCGTTAATGATGATAATAGAAGAATAAAAATTTTCTAGACGTAAATAGTGATAAATTTATTTGATTACACAGGCACACAAAAAAAAAATCATGAACCAGAGGAGAGACCCCATTATTCTTAGGGATTTGGGATAGCTGAAACCGAATATGACAATAAAAACTAATTTTAATTGCCCGTTTTCCCGCTAGCACCCCCTTACTACCTCGAACAGAACAGAAAAGAGCCAATAAAAGGAAACCACTTAGAAGATCTTTTGAAAACAAGAGAGTTCGTTATCGTAGAAACAGGTAGACGCTGAATAGTAAGGGGCAAGCGGACTCACTTTAATCCAGCACCCCAAAAGGGAACAAAAATCTACTACGTCCACGCCGTTGTTCCTGGGTTACGCTAAGAGTAGCATTAAATCATGAATATATCAGATACTTCTGATTGATAAAGCATTTGCATTTCTAATATAAGAGCTAAGAGTAACCTCAAATTAGTTTGATAAACATGTCATTTACTGTAAATCGTTAAAATTTCTTTATACATCTTGATTTTATACAAAATTAAAACTACCCTCACCCCCCCGTAAGGGGTGGTTGGGGGTGGTATTGAGTAAAAGAGGTATCAAATTCACTTTTGGTTATCATTTTCAGTTCCAGCATCCCAAAAAACGTAGAAATACACATCTATCTTGATTTTATAGAAAAATTTAAATTTTCAACCCCTGTAAGGGGTGTTAAGGGGGTGATAGTGGTCATGAATTTATTTTTAGTTATCATTTTCGGTTTCAGCATCCCAAAATACGTAGAAATACACATCTATCTTGATTTTATACAAAAATTTAAATTTTCACCCCTTAAGAGGTAGTAAGGGGGTGCTAGCGGGAAAACGGGCAATTAAAATTAGTTTTTATTGTCATATTCGGTTTCAGCGATCCCAAAACCCTAAGAATAATGGGGTTTCTCCTCTGGTTCATGACTTTTTTTTTTGTGTGCCTGTGTTATCATCTACATACATGAAATGGAGAGAAAAGGTATATTTGGTGATGGAGTCAATGAAAATTGCAAAAAGTAAGGGAGATAAGACTCCGAATTTGATAGTCCCAATGCGTTTTCGATGGCCTGCGAGGTAATTTCGAAACCAGAATATCATTAATGGAGAATGCGACAGGTCAAACAGAACATCCTCGTCAATGTTATTAAAACATTGCTAAGATCCAGGAAAGTCAGAAGTGTGAATTGTTTTTTGTCCATTCCAAATCGAATGTTATCTGTAATCTTAACTAACTCTATGAGTGTACTGTGAACAGGATGGAAACCGGGATGAAAGGGCTCAGGAGGAGATTTTGTTTAGGAATAGACTTTAAATACGTAAAGGTGTAGATTTTACTTAGAAATACATATTTTTGGACTTGTAACATGGCATTTTGTTATGATTTTCTTACTTACAATATCTTAGCTAATATCTAATAATTACCTTTTGTTAAAATAAACAAAATTCAGAGAAGAAAAACTATCCGAACCCCGATTGTACTTGAACCTGAAGAAAGGAACGCTCAGAAAACTCTCACAACCTAAGGAGAAGTGGAAACGTAACGAAATTGGATTTTTTGGAAAACTTATTTTGATAATTAGTGCTTCACTTTAATTATAAATTTAAGATTGTTTTAAATATAATATTTTTGTTATTTTAGAGACTTTATAGAATACAAATATAGATATTATCATATTAGAAATAACACTACAGATATTTATTATATTATTTTACAAAATAATTTCATGTATATTATATCTAATGATATATAATAATTATTAGTTATAATTTAATAATAAAATTATAAAGGGGCGTCAGTGTGACCATTTAAAAGTTTGTACAGAAACATGTCCAAAATCGTCCGACGGTGAGATGTCGGTTTGCTGTAAGCAAACATCAGAACATGAGCATTACTGATAAACTGCAATTGTTTGACAAGTAACATAATAATCTAATTTGTACATTTTTAATACTCTTTTTACTAATGTCATAGTAAAGCTTCCACACAATACTACAAGATTCCAGGCAGCTTTGTAGGTATTATTAATTTATGTGCTGGGGTTTTTTTATTTCTCTACAATTGTGTAAGACAAAACCTAAGTTTTTGAAGACTTTTCTAATTATGATTTCAATATGCAAATGAAATTATAAGCTGCTAGAAAAAGGCACAAGTTGGCTGAGACACAAAGAAATTTGGATAAATTTACACTTTTATTTTGGATTACCAAACATTACGGGTTCAACAATAACCATTAAAACCTTCACTTAGAACAAGCAACATAACAATAATAATAGCAAATTAGATGTACTAAATATACATTTAAAATGTTGCTGTGAATTAATATCGACAATATCTCACCGCACTTAGAAAGTAACACCCCTGAATATAATTTGCAACTTCTACCTATCCTAAAGCACTTTTGATCGATACAAAACAGTTTTGAAAGATAGACTGTCATGATAAGAAAGAAAATATACAAATATTTGAACATGATGTAATTGATATTTTTTTTTATTGCTTTTTTATTATTGTTGTGCTGCTATTATTCCAGACAATAAATTGACATAAAGTAATTTAAATAAGCAGGTGTAGGTATGTGTAGTTATGACTGGCTCAAATAATATAGCTCCTATTTTCTTAAGTCCTAAGGTAATTGTCCAAAAGAGTGATAGACTTAACCTTATCAAAAGGTATATTAAATATAACTACACTTACCATATCTTACTAGGCATATACTTTGTATTTTAAATAGGTCAAGATATTTTTTTTCTATTTTTTTTGCACCTACACACTTTCATTTAAATATATTATATTATTTATTTATCTTCACGCCATATCCCTTACAGGGTAGCCAGAAACGACGGAGCGCCAAACGTTACGGTCCCTGCATACCTCTTTCGCCTCGGCCAGAGACATCAACCTCTTTATACATGCCCTCCGGAGGGTTTTCATGCTTTTTACGTGACTTTCCTCCAGTATCATAGATACTGTGTTTTCGAAGGTCACTCGTGGCCTCCCCCTGTCTCTCTTACCGCTTATTTTTCCTATATAAATCTTTTTACCATTCTTTCATCACTCATTCATTCGACGTGCCCAAACCACCTGAGCACGTTCTTCTTCATTCTCATCGTGACATCTTCGCTAGTACTTGCCATTCTGTGGATCTCTTCATTTTGGATTCGATCAGTTAGACTGTCTCCACATATTCTGCAAAGAGATCGCACGTCCTCACCATTCATCTTTCTTACATTCTTCTTCTGTGTTACTCACGTTTGGCTGCCGTATAACATCATCGGTAACAAAACCGCATTCTGTACAGCCAAACGTGCAGCTATGCTGACGTAGTGCTGATGCAGCCAAAGCACCGTTGACTCTGTTACAGGCAGCAAAACGCCTTTGTACATCCATATCGTATCTTCTGTCTCTGCTAAACATACTTTCCAAATATACCACTTTATTAACTTGTTCTAGTATCTTATCATTCACGTTCATCTTACCTTCTGTTCTTTCTTCATTTCTTTCAAATATAAAAATTAGTTTTTTGTTGTTTTGTTTATTTTGTTTTTATAATTTGTTTCATTTAAAATTGATATTTTTTTCTCCAGTTGAAAAAAAACGTGCCACGACTGACTAGTTATATGAACCATACACAATAAAAAAGTCTTTCTAAGTAGCATTAGCAAAGAACTAAGAAATAGAATTTAATTTCGCTCTAATTGTGAATAAAAGTATTTAAATATCCATTTGTTTCTAATATGTTATAAAATCTTTTATAAAGGCACATTATTGTACTTGAATACAAACCTTATAACCTTGAATGATTTCTTTAAAACTTTAATTTTTTCTTTTCCATTTTTCTTTCAATTACGACGACCACAAGCTATAAAGGAAGCTTATAGAGAAATAAATATTAAGTAATAAAGGTTCTAGTGTGAAAGCGACAAGTCGTTAAGTATCCGGACGTAGTGCTTGCACTCGCGAGCAATCCGGTGTTAACGGTTCTACACAGACAAGACATTTGTCAGACAAGTCACTTGGAATTTATCAAGGTTAAAGCATGACATGGGGCATATGAGTGTAGATTAAAATTTCACTTCTGTTTTAGGACCTTTAAAAGTTAATTTTATTTAACATTTCTAAATCTAATATGGTTCATGAATCTAAATTTTTAATTGTTACATCCATACCGAATACAAATAATCTTAAATCAGCGTTATTTTCAGTCCATTTTCTTCTTTTCCATAGCTAATTAGCGATGCAACCCAAGCATGTTTGATTATAATAAAATTGTTTTCAATTTACAGATTTTTTTTTTAAATCATCATGAAATTTTAAGAGAAGTGAAAAGCTATGATAAAATCTTGCAACAAAGTATTTAATCTTTGAAATTCTAGGTATTATAAACATTTACTTGTTACAGTCATTTTTGTAAAGAAGATTCAAAAAAGGGATAATAGTTAGTTATAAGAGAGTCAATTAAAAACAAATGACCGTCTGATACTCAACGCTGTGATCTCTTCGCGTATGATTGAGGACATTCGAACAATGTAACCATCAATCAACAATGTAGATGTACGTTTTAAAGCTAGTCAATATTGTATTAAATTACATGATAGGGTAGTCAAAGATGAGTACTCTCCTACTCACATCGCTTTGTTAACTGGTATTTAAAAATTACTAAATACAATTATGTCTTTTGTAGATATAGACGCATTAAAAATATTGATAGTATTAATATATATATATATATATATAGTATTATATTTTTTTTTGTATCGGATAAGAGAAGATTGAATCAGTGACATAAATATTTAATTAAGGAAAACATATATAAAATTTTGTAGTAACAAATTGCTGAAATTAATAACAACTGCAGGTTTATGAAGCCTCAAGTAAAAGTAATTTACTATTAAGCAAGAATGCATTAATTTATAACACTTTAAATTTGGAATTTCTGTACACATTATACTTATAAGTTAATAGTTAACACATTAAGTGCGATCATGTATTCCTAGGAGACCAGAAGAAGTTGAGTACGGACAAAACTAATTTATATTACTAACATCACTGTTATAATAAGTATTTGTTATGAAATTACGAAACTCAATATTAATTAAGCACACTAGACCGATAGCTCTTACAAACACAATATCAAAAATATTTTTTTTCCTTTTTAAAAACGAAAATGACGCAATTCATGATAAATAATAAATATTTCGGACCTAATCACCAGAAAGGGTTTTTGACCGGCATTTCTGGATGCCTCGAACATAACACGTTACTATCGGAAAGCCTTAAAGATGCCAGAACTGGTGAAAGACAAATAACGGTATGTTGGATAGACTTAGAAAACGCTTTCGGGTCGGTACGACATGAACTGATGATGTTCGCGCTAAGGTGGTATAACTTTCCAACGTTAGTTAGTAACATGATTGCATCATATTATTCAAAATTAAAATTTTCCATAATCACAAATGATAATCATTCCAAACTCTTAAATTACAACATTGGTTTATTTCAAGGCTGTTGTATTTCTCCAATAATATTTAACATAGTAATCAATATTTTAATAGATAAATTAATTAAAAACGAAAAGAAATGGGGTTATCGGTTCAAGTTTAACAATAAATATACAGAATCCATGCTAGCATTCGCAGACGATCTCGCGATACTGACACGTAATCCAAAACAATGTCAGCTACTTTTAAATGTTGTGGAGGATTTCTGTGTTTGGACGGACGGATTGAGGACAAAACCAAATAAATGCTACAGTCTATGTCTGGGTAGGCGGAACACCGGATATACCTCTTACGATCCGGGTCTTATAATAGGCGGTAAGTGCGTTACTACAATTAAAGACGCAGCTCCGTTCAAATTCTTAGGCAAAAAAATCGATTACCAAGGGCCCACTCCATCGTTAGATATAATAGTCGATAGCTTTTTGAATGATCTAAAAAAGGTAGACAATCAACCAATAAGTAACATCAAAAAGACTTGGATATACGATAATTACTTAACATCACGTCTAAATTGGCCTTTCCTCGTTTACGATATCAATAAGACCCTTTTGTTGAAGTTAGATGCAAGCGTCATAAGGACATTGAAGTCATGGCTCGGGTTAGCGCATCCAGTGGACTCTTCCACCTTGTTTAGAGACCGACACAATTTTGGGTTAAAATTAAAGAAACCATCGGAACTCTATAAACACCTAAGAGTGACCAAAAGACATATCATCTCAAAATCGAATGATGATACTATAACGTCTCTCCCAAAAGATAAAATTGCCACAGAACTAGAGTCACGACTTCAATTCTATAAACAATTTATGATAGGTGCTCAAACAAATAAAGCAGGGTTAGGATCAAGTAGGAAACAACAAGACTTAGAAATAACAAAATCCTTTATTCGGCAAGATGAAAACGATAATTACCGGTTGCACGCGATGAGCCTAGAATTGCAAAATGAATGGGTGACCATAGGAGATTTTTGTATTCCGCTAGCTTTGAGATGGCGCACCCTGCTTCATGATTGGTCCCCAGCATTATTAAAATTTTATCTTAATGCATTCCAAATGACTCTCCCAGATCAAAGTAACTTAGTAAGATGGGGCAAAGCCACCGAAAAATCTTGCAACATCTGCGGGGAGGCAGTAGGAACCACGAAACACTTGCTAGTAGGGTGTAGGGTACTATTAAATAGAGGTAAATACTCGCGTCGCCACGATAAAGTATTAGAAATCATACGAGAAGCGGTTAGTCTTTCTGTAGCAAGAGCGCAGAGAGGTATAACAACCACCAAAAAATCAGTAGAGTAAAGGCAGGTTCGTCCAAAAAATCTAAATTAAAACCTTATTCCATCTTGGACGCGTCTCCTGATTGGACTCTCATGATGGAAACGTATGAAAGGCAATACAAAATCCCCGGGGATGTTTGTGTTTCGTCATCTAGGCCGGACTTATTCCTGTATTCAAAACAACTAAGGCGCGTTATACTTGTGGAGCTTACTGTACCCTGGGAAGCAAACATACCCAAAGATCATACATTTAAGCTTAACAAGTATTACGAACTGTGTAACGAACTGATCAGGAATAAATTTATAGTTAATTTGAACGCTGTAGAAGTAGGAGCGAGAGGTATAACAGCAAAATCTCTCTACAATTTATTTAAGGATCTCGGCCTTTCTAGAACGATCATCAGTTCATTTCTGGAACGTATTTCAAAGGCAGCTTTAGTAGGTTCTTACGATATTTGGTTAGGTAGGGAGAGGAGCGTGAACAGTGTATGCGCATACTAAAGGGGCCCCTTAAACCTACACCTGGGTCGCAAGTCCCAGACACTGTTTGCACTCCTTTTCCTGCAACGCGATGGGCCCGGCACCCGCACGGTGAATCCATGGAATGCTAAGAAGCTTCGTCTCAAACTTTATTTAATTCAATAAAAAAATATTTTACAAAATGCTCGAGCTGCATTTTGTATTACATACAAATTGGGAGAAGCAGAAATCGACGAAGGCAAACTTATATCCTGATTTATAATACAATAGACATACCATGGACACATTATACCAGCAAGCTTAAAAAAAAAGATGTAAATTAATTAAACATTCAAATGATCTTTGTTCTTGGTTTTTTGTAAATTATCACAGTGTCATCTATTTTACCTCCTTTACTTCTCTGAACACAACCCATTATTATTTATATTGAGTGTGAAAAAACTCTTACGATAGAAAAGATTTTTTAAGCAGTGCTATCGCTTAAGCTTAAGTACTTAATTAAGCAACAAAATATATTAAAAACAAAAATTTTACAACTTGAAGCATAGAATATATATATTTTTTTGTTATTTCAAAATAGTGAATTATACTTTAATGGAATATGAAATCTATGTGAAACCAATCTCGTAATTGGTTCTCATGACAACGTCAAATTAATCAACGGTGTTTCAGAAGTGGTGTAATATTGCTGTCACTCAAAAAGGGTATCAAAGTGGCTCTCGAGGTTTGTTTAGTTATCAATTAGTAGATCGTTCGCCTCACGACAGATATGCGGTTATGTTTATTTGAGACACTCTCAAAAAAAATAATAAATAGAAAGATTAACTCAATAAAACAAAATTGCAAAATTTAAAATTATTTTAATCATAACTAGGTTGTAAATTCTTTTCCCAGCCTGACAACTCGTCTGTATCAAATCATCATTTAAAAATCATTTGTATCCATTTTTTGTTAATTTTTTAGAATTTTTTTTTTTTTGAAAATAAGATATTTTCAGAATATAAAAGTTTCCTGTATGTTGACATAGATAACAAGCGAACACCAACCCAAATTTTATAGAAGACCGTCGAAAGGTTTGTTTAATTTTAGTCATGAGTTTCTCATATTCCGTAACAAATAATCAGATAAAGAGATAACAATTACAAAAAATATTTGTTTTGTGTTTATAAAACAACACAAGTATTGTATGCGTATTACCGATTAACGGTCGAATATTTACAATGATTTGAATGAACCGAAACTCAAAGATTTATGTAATGAAACTGACTTCAATTACTGTGACGGCTAAATAGAAAATGACGATGTATTAAACATTATTCGCGATTCAATTATTGTGGAATGTTTGAAAATAGTTTTTATGTAAATCATACATGTCGATTTTAACAATATTTCATGGTTCAACAATGCATAATTGAGTAGCTTTTTCTTGCGATTTTGCACCTATAGATATATGATTTTTTATTTTTCGCTTGAAAAAGCCGCACTAACATCTGTTTGATAGCTATGATGTCAGAGATAGATACGTCGATACACACTTATAATATTCACCATTCTACGGAAGCTAAAAGATTGGCACTTCTTTAAATTTTCATACGTTATACGAGTATACCTAAATAACTTTTTATTTTTTCTTATTACCGTTTAATAACACTGTATAGTAAAAAGCCTACAGACCAACTTTAAATCGCTTTGCATAACAGTGACAAAAAATACAAAGACCGCAGCTGGTCAGTTTCGGCTTTTTGCCAACGTTTAATCATCTGCCGGCCGCGTCTTTGACACGTTCTCATTTCTGTCCAATGAGGACGCTCCATTATTATTTTAAATATTTCTATCGCAGCTGAGATCAAAGAACCGATTAACATTTAAAAAAAAAACTATACAGGGAAATGAAAAGTACAAAAAAGAATAATGTAATGTAATTATAGTAATTTTTATAAGTACCATGTAGCCTTATATATAGTTATATATTTTACAGGTATTCAATTCAATTGGATATATCAACATCTTATGTCAATTAAGGATTTTTGAAAAACGTCTAGTAGATATCGCCTCGGTCCATATAAATTGGTATTGGTAAAGCAATGAGACAATATCTAACAGGACCCGGGTTCGATTACTGCCCGTGTCGATGAATTTATACGTATTTAATTCGAATAATATAATTATATAAATTAGGAAGTTTAAGCTCCATGTACTTAGTTTTCTTAGCATTTATTATAATCAACTATTAAGTTGTAGTAGATAAATAGAAAACTTAACACTGTTTAAACGCAAGGAGATTTGTTTAAGCAATTGAGGATGAACTTTTTTCTGTAATGTAAAATGTATTAAGGTAACTCTGTATGTTATTAAAAAAGAACAAGTCTCGTTACTTATAATTAGGACAAATTAAGATTCTTTAGCTTGTGAAGTGCAGTCTTTAAAAATATTGGTTTTATTTAGACTAAACTATATAGAATTTAAATACAGACATTTAATTCCATTCACCCTAATTAAATACAAATGTATAAAAGCGGGCTTTGACTAACTTACTATTCCCTAAACAAACTTGTCCTTAATACGTTGTCGGACTACGAGACGCTGCGGGGATCTGTCTCATTTCGCTACAGTATTAAAGAGAAATACATACAAAGAAATACGTGACATGGGTTTAATATTCTTCACAAAAAAAAAAAAAAATTAAACTTAAAGATTTTGAAAATTTCTCCTTATCTATTCCATGTATCGATTCAATATTCTAGATCAAGATCAATAAAAGATTAGAAAAAGAGTAGGAAGAGAAAATTTAATATTTTCTCTTCCCACTCTTCCTTCCTATTACTCCTTCCTACTCATGAAAACATAGAAAAAAAGTTTAAAAGTTCAATAAACAAATCTCTTTGTTTTTTTCAAAGCATATATGCTTAATAATTTATTTGTTGTAATACTGATATTCTTAATATATACATACATACATTACATACGAAATAATACAGACATACATACCTACATACATTATATACGACATTTTTGTAACAGGTACTTCACATTAATAAACTTTTATCTATATCGAGAGTCATTAGTAAGTTACTAAATATGTTTGAGAATAAAAACTATATGTATTCTATTTGTTTCCATATATATAATTCTAACTAAATATATATTATTTTCAATAACCAATAAATTTTTCTTTCAAAGCAAAAAAAACTTATGTTTATTAAAGAAACTTATATATGCAGTATGTAGTCCTTGTTTGGGAACTGATCAAAGGATCTGACTTTTATTGAGAGCAAAGTTAAAACCTTTGATAGCTACGTGTTAAGAATAGTTTTGCCTTCTAGGTTTTTAGGTATTTTGTATGCCTAGAAAACCTTCATGAACTTAAAAATGAAGGTTATTAAATATATAGGATTTACGATCTCAAACAATGTCTTAAATAGAATAAAGTAAATAAGCGAAAAAATGGGACAAAGATTCATATTATTCATTGTATTTCATTTGAGTATAAGGTTGAAGCATAGATTGTTTTTTGTGGATGAAATAAACATAACCAATTGAATATAGAATTTTCTACTTTCCTAAGAATAGGATTTTCATATATATATATATATATATATTTATATATATATATATATATATATATATATATATATAATATATTAAGACTTTGTAATTAATGCAGAATTAAACCACAATAATATTAAAATACTGATAAATTAAGATCAAACACTTTTCCGAAGTTGAATACATGGTTGACGACTGTTACTAACGCAATTAGGCGCCGAGATTTAACTCTTACAAGTTACTGATGTGTATTTGACGATACATTTCTTAATTCAAAGATAAGTTGATTAAGATTTATTTAAATGTAAAGTTTATAATTGTAGTCCATGAAGTATTACATGTAATAGATCATCACGTTCACGATCATCGTTTGTTACCAATATGAAATTTGACTATTAGTGGCCATTATTGGTAGTATTTCTTATAATAATATGTTCTAAATTGACTAATCGAAAAAAATCTCAATAAAGCAAAAGGCAGTATTTATACGAACGAACTAATTAAACGTGCGCTTTGGAACGACTTTTTGTTGAAATGCTAATATACGTATCGACTGGCAAATTTTGAATCTTGTGTTATAACAACCATGGATTTGTTCTAAGTCACATAATAAGTTACCATTGACTTCAATAATGGGATATCAGTTTTTTTTACATGCTATTAAAAAAAATTTTTTTTTGGAGGACCTTTTTCAAATTTTTTTTTTTAAAACCATCACCTAATGTGTATCTTTTTGATTGCAAAGTTTCATAATTTTCCGTCAAGTAGTTTTCGAGCCAATTCGTGACAAAGAATGTAAAAAGTCTCCAGTAAAACGCTCCGCTCACTTCGATCGCCTCACTCAACCCCACTTTTTAACACATCCAACCATAAGTATAAACCATACCATTTAAAAAATGAGCAACCCTCGATAATACTAGCGGTTTTGATTGATACAGACACTTTTCAAAACATATTTATATTTTCTCATTATCAAATATAAAAAATAAAAGAATATGTGGGTGTAGCCTAATTACCGGATTTGGGAGAATCACAAGAAGGTATAAAAAAGAGTTGTAGCATTTCTAGTATTTATGGTTGTCTAATTTAAGCCCTGTAGAATCAGTTTCTTAGAATTTTTGTCAAATAATAGAATAACATATGGTAGACAGATTGAATTTTAATCATGTTGACTCTGTTTATGACTAATTATTATTTTTTTATTTTTCATAAATTGATGCTAGTTGGTAAAAACTTTAAAATATATAATAAAAATAGGTACAATTAAGAAATTTAACTGTTTTGTGGCTCATTAATATTAGAGGTATCATTATGTCTTTTTTCGTACACTTATAAAATTTACAGTATCAGAACATGCATTTTGAAACAAAAAAAATCTTAGATAAAACTGGTTAAAAAGTTAATTACAATGCAAGAATATCTCCAAAACAATACTTTAGATGCAAGCTGGCTTTAACGAGTGTGAGAAGTGGAGGAAACATGATAATCACCACCAGTAACCTATTCACTCTTTTCTTGAAGACACCCACATTGTATTGGGACGGAAATACCGACGCAGGCAAGCTGCTCCAGTCCTTCGCTGTACGAACTAAAAAAGACGAAGCAAAGCGCTTTGTTCGGACAGGGGGAATGTCCACAGCGTAAGGATGGATATCCGCCGTGCGTCGGAACGTCCTGTGATGGAAGGGGGATGGAGGAATTAAATCATGTAATTCCTGCGCACACTCACCAAAATGTATCCTATAGAATACTGAGAGGCTAGCAATTCTACGCCTGTGTTCAAGGCTGCGGAGGTTGGCTTCAACCAATTCAGGGTCGCCTATAAGCCTCTTTGCTCGCCTCTCAATTGAGTCCAGAACCGCAAGATGAGACTTAGCGGCACCAGCGAATATATGCCCACAGTACTCCACACACGACCGGATCTGTGCTTTGTATAATACAAGAAGCTGTCCCGGTGTAAAGTACTGACGGATCTTCGCAAGAACGGCAAGCTTTCCTGCAGCTGCTCTTGCTCTGGACTCAATACACCGACCTAAGTTGAGGTTCGAGGAAATCTCTAAGCCTAACAACTGAAGCCGGTCACTGTATTCCAAAGATACACTCTGGAAAGTAGGAGCCAAGGTGAAAGGGCTCCTTTTGGCGGTGAACAGACACGTCTGCGTTTTGGTGGCGTTGAATTAGACAAGATTGGCTTTGCCCCATGCGGAGACTGCCTGAAGTTTGTTATTCAAACGTTGCACCATGGCTTCTCTTTCAGACTGTACTTGATCTCTACTAGCCCGACTACTCGGCAGGTATCTTTCTACAACTGTGCTGTCGTCTGCATACCCATAGATGCCGGGGTTCAGCAGATCGTTAATGTGCAGCAAAAAGAGAGTTGCAGAAAGAACGGACCCCTGAGGCACTCCGGCATTTATTGTCAAGGGTTCCGAGGAACACCCATCGACAACTACTCGGAGAGATCTTTGGTTTAGAAAGTCCGTTACCCAGCCGATCAGACCAGGAGATATGCCGTATGTTGAAAGCTTGCTTATAAGGCTCGCATGCCAGACCCTGTTAAATGCCTTCGAGACGTCAAGAGAGACGGCGACCGCTTCTGCGTTTTTCTCGATGGCCTCGCCTAAAATGTGCGTAGCGTACACTAAAAGGTCCCCAGTGGACCTATTTCGGCGAAACCCGTACTGTCGGTCACTGAGGAGATCGTTACCTTCAAGGTACGCTAAAAGGCGCGAGTTCAATACACGCTCCATAATCTTGCAGTCTATGGAGGTGATTGAAATCGGTCTATAATTGGCAGGATCGGCACGACTGCCTTTTTTGGGCACTAGTTGCACGTTAGCAAGCTTCCAAGATTTCGGCACTATTCCAGATTTGAAAGAGAGACGATACAGACGTGTCAATACAGGAGACAACTCAGCTGCACATGTCTTGAGCAGAATGGCTGGTATACCATCAGGACCACTGGCTTTATCCACATCAAGACGACACAATGCTCTCCATACCTCTTTGTTGGTGATGCGGATTTCAGGCATCGAAATACCGCAGTGAGGAAGATGTGCTGGAGAAGCATTGCCAGTGTCTAGATGTGAATTATCAGCGAACAGAGAAGCAAATACATTCACTTTCTCTGTCGCTGTGTGGGCCAGAGATCCATCCGGCTTCTGCAAAGCAGGTAGTGAAGGTTGGCAGAAGTTCGACTCGATCGCTTTGGCAAGAGACCAGAAAGCTCGACTGCCAGTAGGTCTGACAGAGAGCTTTTCGGCATTCTTAGCGATACGATCGTGACGAGCCTTCCGTAATGCCTTTTTATAGGACTTGGTAGCTTGGTTAAAGGCTCTCTTCTTTAAACTTACATCCGGAGTTTTGCGGCTTCGAGCATCAGCCCAAATTAGGTATGCCGAATGTTTTCGGTCTTCGGCATGACCACATTCGGCATTAAACCATGGGCGAGCTTTGCCACCGATGGGTACGTCAGCAAAAGGAATGAAGTACTCCATTGCCTAATGTACCACATCGGTTATAGCATCCGCGCAACTCGACGGATCCAAAGAAGAGAAGCAGACCTGCCGCCAAGGATAAGACGCAAAGAAGTGCCGCATCTCATCCCAATCTGCTGACTTGTATTTCCATACTTGCCTAAAACCAGGTGGTTCGAAAGCTGGTGGGGAATATGTAAATACAGATTTCACCAAACAGTGATCGGAGGTTGCCAAGGGGGAGGTCACCTCGACACGATACCTGTCCGGATCAGTTGTCAGCAAAAGGTCCAGGCAATTGGCTGTATGGCCTACTACATCTGGTACCCTTGTCGCTTGCCTCACCAGCTGAAAGAGGTCAAAAGACAACGCAAAATTCCGCGATTCTCTTCCAGCATGGTCGGTCTTCTGGTACGGGAACAGCCAGTCCTGATGACAGGCATTAAAGTCCCCCAGAAAGACGAGCTGCACTGAAGGGTACTGATGCAGAGCTAGGGTTATACCCCGGCACGTGAGTGAAAGTTGTACTGTAACGAGTAACCAGGATGATCCAGGTACGCAGTGCTTAGAGGACATTGTATCTGTGTCTCCGTCAAAAAGAGCAAGTGCGGTTGCTCTGTATCCAGGTGGTGGTGGACAGGTAAGAGATTAGAGTGCAAGCCCCTGATGTTAGTGAGGTGCTCTTTAAATGAGGAGGAGTGCAACCGCTGTAAAAACTTCTTCTTTTTATTGGACTTTTTCATAAAAAAATAAAATAAAAGAGTGAATAGGATGAGAAATGGCAGTTGAACGAGGCGGTACGTATCAAACCCGGCGCCGAAATTGGTGATGTCATGCCACTGGGAGGCTAGTCTGGAGACTGCGGGGACGCCCGAACCCCCCCAGGGATCGCCATCGGGCCTCCTAATCTGGTCGCCAACCAGCACGATGGAGCCACCCTGGGATTTTACGCAGCTGGCGGGGCAGCCTTTCGTGGGTGGCGGCCAGCGGAAAGCCGTTGCTTCGGATCCCGCTACCCTCCTCGACTAGGCACCCGACACAATAAGCACCAACTCAACGCCAAACCGGTTCGCCAACGCAACGCAGCTGTTCAGACCCATTTCCCATATAGACGGCTTCATCGAACAACGTGCCGGAACACGACTAGGTCGCTTTGCGGCACGACTTTGCCCGATGGGTGGTAACCTTGCCGGCGACTCGATGTTATGGTCTACCACTGAGAAATGTATGATTGTCCATTCAACTTGTTGCGGCATGGAAACCAAAATAGGTAGTGAATTTATATAGTTAGTAATTTTAGTAATAAATAAAAAAAATATTGAGTTTAATTACTTTAGTTTTAACTTAAGTTATATAATTCGTTTATAATTCATTCGACAGATATCTAATCTATCTAATTAAATGGTAAACCTTAAAATTAGAATTCAAACTTGAACGACGGAAAAAAATTTTTACACTGCATTTTCTAGATAAAGGAAATATAATGCTTTGAGTATGTATTCAGTTTCCTAGACAATAAAATATAAAATATTGCATCTTTTACTTTAGATTTTAAGTTAAGTACATATATGTTTTAATATGTAAATATAAAGAAACAGAAAAAATATTTACTGTTAAATGCAAGATAAGGTTACACTGCTGACGCCAGGAATGTATATGCAGTTATATTTAATGTTAGTGTTGTTTTTAATTTAAAGAAACAAGCATTGATATTCCATAAATAATTACGATTTATATATTTTAGATAAGTCGGTGGGCATGGGTTTGATGTGCAATAAATTGTGTGTGTGTGAGAGCGTAACACCGACAGTATTGATTGACGCGCTGTGACGTGCAGTCGATAATGAGTTGCTTTACTAAAATATTTATTTTGGTTCATTAAAATCTATTTTCTTAACTTTAAATATGTAAATATAGTTCAAATTTGTTTACATCTTTTCCTCCAAACGGAAAAAAATGCTACATTTAAGCTTTGAAGCTTAAACAATGAATTAACAATTTAACATAAATTTAACGACACTCGTATATTTGAAGTTTAAACAATGACTAACTATTGCTGGAAAATATTATCCTAAGCTATAAAATAATCAATAGTGATCCTTTTCATTAGTAATAAAATAATAGTCACATTTCTGACAATTGTAATATCAGAAGTGATATGCAGATAGTGTACAAATTGTCAATAATCTAATATTAGGACCAATTCCTAGCCGTGTTTATTAATAACCGGGGTCTTGCTATATTATAAAAAATATGATATCTTCTTCAAGACTGAGGTTATTCATTAATTATTATACTAATAAAATTGATAAAATACAGACATGGGTTATATTTATAACTTTTTAATAATGTTCTGTATTTTAACAATAACCTCAATTGTTTTTTACTAAATCTGCTAAATTGAACTTCTATTAAATTTTAACACCTAATAAACTTTCGTAAATTTAGTAGTTCATTGTGATTTTTTTCCTTTATGCATTAAAAGTTTATTATTTGTGGTCTCATTCTGGTCTCTGTGGTCTCATTCTCATGTGGTTCTCAAGTTCTCTCATAACATTAAGGGATTAATGTAATATTTTGTAGAATCAACTAGTTAATTTGAGAAAATTATTTTATATAAATTGAGCGAAGCGAGCGGAGCGCCATACTGGAGATTTTTCACATTCTTTGTCAGGAATAGGCTCAAAAACTACTTGATGGAAAATTATTAAATTTTGTAATCAAAAAACATACATACATTACGTGACGGTGACGGTTTAAAAAAAAAATGAAAAATGTCGTGTCGTTGAAGAATAATCGTCAAAAATCGCGCGAAAAATTTGCTTTACAGTGAAAAGCGCCTCCTCTTAACATGCCAGGTATTCATGTCCGGAGCAAGCCGTTTCCGGAATATAAATACGGCGAAGGGGAGTACGCAGGCCACCTCCATGTGGTCGTCTCTGGATAACGCTAAGCGCCTGCATTGGTTCAATCCTAATTGTCATATTAGGTTTGATTGATTGGTTAGATAGATGGAACATGGAAAATGGAATAAATATTAAAATTTCAACAAAAAAATGTACGTTGTCAAATATTCCTATCGTTTAGCCACTAGTTTTCACTTTTAATAATTATATTTATTGATAAATCAGTTTTTAGCCTAATAACAACAAACTAATACCAGTTTCTGACTAATGAAATTCTGATCAATTTGTAAGTATCGTCTCAGAGTTAAAGTTCGTAAACTGTTTCGTTATTTTCGCAAGCGGGTGTTAGCGGCTCATTAGCAGCATGATTGTGACTTATTAGATATTTCGTAGAAGGAAATTAACTTAACGGAGTGTTAAATAAATATTTTTTTTTCAATTCAATTTAGGAGCCACTGTACCAATTATTTTGGAGCTTGTGCAACATACCACCTTCTTTCAAGTTACACTATCTTTAATATCTTTCACCCATATCTTCTTCTTTCGCGCTATGCCGTAACATATTATACATACTTGAGACTTCTCTCTCCATGCGTTTTATTCTTACCTTACTTAACCTTTTTCCAACTTTACGTAGCAATATGACAACAATAAATTACTTGTCTTCATTTCTATCAGTGATTTCAAACGATCGCTGATATACTTATTTTACAGTTCAACCATTAAGTCACACATTCACCTCAAAATTCGCAATTCTCCTGGACACTTCTCTGTCTTATCTTATCTTATCTTATCTTATTTTTTTTTCCATTTATTCGTTTTCTACAACACAATAACTAGTTTTAATGTTTAGGAAAAAAGCGCAAAATACTACTATACGGCAACATGTGTAGTGCGTATAATGCGTAACGTGCATCCATTTAGAGACATGTTAAAACACATTAAGATTAAATAAGTTTTTGAACTCCGTAATATAACTTTATGAAGAAGATTTTTCTTTATAATTAAAACTCTGAATTAAAATTAAAAGATTGAACAATTTACATTTGTCGATATTTCTCTCGAGTACTTTACGCAGAGGCCTGTGAATTAGCACATGTCATTATGCTTATAATAACATAATATTATAAATTTGAATATATTTAAAATATTTCAAATAGAAAACAAAGAGATAATAATAAATTAATAATTATTATTCTTATTATTATTCGGTTTATTTTTATTATAGCTTTTTGCTCTCTTTTTCAAATGTATTAATATATTAATTTGAATATTAATAAATTTGAATATTAAATTTTTTTGGAAGATTGCAAAGGGATCGGAGAGTCCCTTATTATATAAAAGCAGTTTCCTTTACTTTTCATTCTTTATTAAGTTAAGTTTTCAGCTATAAATAGTTTTCTACTAAAAAATTAAGTTTTGTAATATTGAAAAACATTTTTCTGAAATATTTTTTTTATCATAACTTTAGTTTTGCTATTTTTATATATTAACGCAATAAAGATTACTTTGCAAAGATAAATAAAAGTAAAGTTAGAAAATGTCGGCCAAGTTGATAACTTTACGTGCGTGCTTGGTGTGAAGTTTTTCCATCTTGATTCAGATATATTCTTCCTTTAGGAGCCTTAACTTTCTAACAAGTAAATTTGTTATTTCACTAACAACTTATCCCAGTTGTCCGTCTACAATTTTATCTACTTCAAGTGTACCACAATTCGTAGTATTCACTATGTTGATATGAATTACAAATACACCCATACGTAAAAAAATAATAATTTGACGAACTTAACAAAATAACTTATCGGTTTCTTTACTATTTGTAGTAGTTTTCTTGTTATGTATTTCTACTCTTAGAAGTCAAGTGACGTCAAGTTATTCAATATAAAAGTTAGGAGAACTTGCAAATAAACTTCTACATTTTCTCCCCCAATATTATTCTTTATTTATTTCTCGCCGTTATCGTCATATGCAAGTAGTATTTATTTGCAATAATTGAAGTTCGAGATTAATGATTTCTGTATTTATATGGCCTCGGTTCGTTTAAAAATTATAATTTCACATATCATTATCATAATTTTATTGTTAATTATAATAATAAATATGAACTTTATTAACAATCCATAAAATTAACCTCCTGAAAGACAAAATATTGGATGCGGATTAATTAATGTGCTGACATGACGGCTTGTGTTGTCTTTTATGATTTTTTATTATCCAATGTTTTTTGTCTATGACACGTTTTGTAGCATTATCGCAGACAATTATTAAATATTATTTTAAAGTTAGCTAGGAATTTATTTTTACTTTACTTATTTTATTTGTAGGTAGGTAGGTATAAAGAAGGATTAAATCTCTTGATGTTTTAATATTAATATATTACAGTTAAAGCAACGATTTTATGACAATAATATAGAATACTTGTAATGAATGACAATTAAACTTTATTTACCTTATTTTACAAATCATTAAAAATCTTATTTATATACGGAATACTGTTTCATTAATATTATACTTATAATTAATTAGCTTTTAGACATGGTGTTACAAGGAATAATTGTGTCTGCGTCACAAAACAAACAACAACAAATTCATAACGTGACAAATAATTAAAGAACTCGATAACCACTCGTGATATCACTCGACATCATCGTTGTATCTAATTTGCATTTATTATAGAAATTATTATTATTAACTGAACAAAAGATAGAAGTACCCCACGGTCCTTTCTCGATCTAAGTAGGTACTTACAGAAACACAATCCACAACTTGAGTTTGACCTTATTCTCATAACAACAGTAACTTACGAACATTACATGTCAATGTGTAACACTTAATGACAAATGAGAAACAAAGTTTCAATTAACTTCAATATGGAACAAGCGACCAAGTTAACCGTTAGACAGAACTGTCTGCCTGTGCTTTATAATTCAAAATTTAAAACACATAAGCCTACGAAATAATACAATTATTTGTATTCCAGTTCTAAACAGAACACGTAAATATTTAAAAATAATTTATTTCAATATAATTTATTACTTAATGTACTGTTTTCATTTTCTACCTCTGTTTATTTATGAACGACGTATTCTTAATAAATATGTCTTAGATAATAGAATGCAGACTTTTTTCCTTGTTTTACCTATTGAAAAAATATGTCTGGAATAATAAAAGATTGAGATGAAGCGAGACGAGACTTAATGACGCTATCAACGCCGGGGAGACAAAACAGAAAATATGGATAGTAACTTTGTACGTCGGTTTATATTTATTTTCTACAGCTGTTTTATCTATACAGTTTATTTAAGTTCATCGGATCCATTTATTTGATGTTAATTTACTAAATTACATGTTTAGGTAGAAAATCTTTTGACATCTGTCTGTAATATGATAATTACATTTATTAAACAGTTTGCACCAAATGTTTAATAATATCTATCTACTAATATTTCATATAATGTATCTTTCTGGTGAGGTAGTGAGAGGTCCTATACATAACTGTCACATGATCTCTTACCGGAAGCATCTTAAATGAAATGGCAAATGTTAGTATATTATATGTTTGATATATTATGTAAAATATATTGTATTCTGTATATTCGTGTTTAACTATATTGACCTCCCTTTAAGTCGATTTAGTTCCATGACATTATATAACATTACGAGGAGGTAAATGAATTCAATTCGTCCAATAATAAAATAACTAATTGACAACATTATTTTTATATTATTATTTAAAATGAGGAAAAGTGAGCATGTGGTTCACCTGATGGATAGTGATCAACACCACCCAAGGTCACTTGCAACATCAGGGGATGCTCGAGATCCTTGCTTTCCTTTGACAAGAGGGTAGATGTCCCCTCTTGACGATAATTATATATTATAATAATATATAATAGAACTGGAAAATACATCTTAGTAGGGATGGTATTGCAGGCAATTTCATGCAATGCGATATTGAAAACTATCTGCAGGAATAAGACCAAGTAACTCTTTAGAACATTCCCCGTCATAAATGCGCTAGAAGATGCACAGAGATAAGACGTTCCTAAGCAAAACAAAAGATCTTACCTGGTATAGACTAGGAGGTCCTCAATAATTAGCTTTTCACTGTACGCAGTCTGATGGTTGAAGCTAATACTAGGGTTATTCGACAGAGAGATGAGCACCAAACTCGATATGTTTCCCTATTTACTGTATTAAGAAATGAAATTGAAATAGTGGTCTATATTTGTAACTTTAATATGTACTTAGACTTTTATATTGTAGAAGATTAGGAATATGTAGCGGAAATGATATTGTAACGTTACTTTGCGAAATCATCATGAAAAAATATACTAAATTAAAACATTTCACCATACATCCTTATCTACATTACTAATAGTTTCAGATATGATCAAGTACTGTCTCGCTTATGATAAGTCCATTATTCATACTTATTTGACTAAATTCCATATCTATTTTTTTTATCACCTCTATTTATGTTCACGCTTTATTATCATCAGTTATTCAACATAACGCTTTGAACAAATGAGATAAAACAACATAAGTTTGTAGCGACCAAACAACACAAGAACAGTTTGAACAATTATAACAACAGTGCTCGTTACGAGTAGAGAGTGCTCTGCGAGAGATAATCACTCGCGCTGAGTCGTAAAATACTCCAAAGTGTAGGTCTATTTTTGTAAGTGTTTTTTACACTCGCTTATCTCTCACTACAGAAATATATATTAACAATTATTATTTGTGTTTGTATCATTTGTATAAGTATTCAAATAAAAAATACAACATGTTTTGTTTTATATTTTTAAAAAACTCATCAACTTTAATGCTGGTTAATTACATTAAAGATTATATTAACATCTAATCTATATATACGTAAGAAAATTGAACTAGTTCCGAAACAGCTGCCCAGCAACAGCAGACTTTGTATTTTCAATTAATATCCATCGGCGAAATATGTTTAATTTGTAGTTAATAATTTTTAAGCATTGAATTCAGATATTAATATAAAAAATAATGTTAGTTTAAAAATATAAGTTAGAAAAAACGGACACAACACGTCGAGCTATTTAATATTATCAAACATTAATTACTTAACACAATACAACTAGAATACAATTAAAATGTCAAAATTATCATTATATATTTTGTTATATTATATACTGTTATATTATTTTAATATTAATTTACTTTCCCGTCACTTTTATAGTGTTAATTAAGATAAGCTTACCGTATTGACGTTAGTCCCAACGTTGTTTCTAGTTCCATTGTCACTAGTAACTCAAATTACTATACATTGTCATTGTATAAGTATATAGACTATAAGTCACTCAAAATTACTCAGTCATATTTTAAGAATAAGGTCAAACTCTACCTACACTATGCACGGATATTGAACTTTTGCTTGAAATGGATATTGTCTTATGCAGACTTTTTCTCGAACTTTGTACAGCTTTTTTTAGCTGATCATAACAAGTCTATTTATTTTAAAAGTAAGTTAAAGTTTGTCAAAACATTGCTAAATAGCAACCAAGTGTCTTAGGACAATAGTATATTTGCAATATATATGATTCATCAATCATGGGTTATAAAATATTAACGATTTCCCTAATGTTATGTATTATGGCTCTTATTGCGGTTGTTATATCACTATAATATTTTTAGACAGATAATAACCTTTTTCTTAGAACAGATACCAATCCGGTTTTTTTCCTTAATGCCTTTAATCAGAGGTTTAATTTACCAAACAAAACTTATTAAGTTACTATTATTGAACCAAACATTACATTAATTTTATAACCACCTGTTAATTGTATATTGTATAATAAACAATTTGCAGGTAGACATTTAGAATGTATAAAATAATTGGTCTCTATAACAGCACTGTGAGACCTCAAGATAATGTTAGTGCATTTTGTGTTCATCTTGAACTGTACGGCCGACGACTAAGAAACAGTTGGAGGTTGATGTCTAATTAACCTACTCATTGATCAACAACTCGTCTTCCCCTGAATAAAAAGACTGTAAAGGTATGATTAGATTAAAATGAAAGTTCTAATTTACTTACATGTACATTAATACTTTATTCGAAGATGACAGAGCATTAAAATGAATTATTATTTTAAATAATATTGAAGGCTTCATTATTTTACAATTATATTGATATAATATTGATAATAATTTAATCTTATTAAGAAGATACATTTGTTTGTTTGTATGTATGTTTCTAAAGAATAAGGTCAATAATTAAATAATAGTTAATATTTCGAAATATAGCAACTATTATTCGTACGTTTTCTTTCTTGTCTAATTAATAAGATTTTAAAAAAATTGTAAGGAAAAAAAATAATTTTCATATTTGAATAAAAAACTAAATATTTTTCATAAACCAAAAAATATGTTTCCGGTGTAAATTAAAAAAAAAGTCCATTGCGGAATTATTTTCAAAATTCTGTAATTTGTTGATTAAGTTATAATATATGTTCAATTATCTAAAGAACTTAACAGGACAGCGCGCGATTCTGCTCAATCAATACGGTTAGCGTTGCGCGCTCACTCCTACATGATTGACTGCATCTAAATTGTATTGGATTATCGATTCAGATAATGTATTAAAAAAAAATCATTATGTCAGCATTTTTAATTAAACATATAAGTTTCAGTATGATCAATTTATGCGTTTGGTTTCATTTACAAACTTTTTAAATTCCATTAATCCAGCAAAATTTTAATTTAACTTTAAACGCAGCACACGCCGTGTAATCGTGTGTGAGGGAAGTGAGATATTTCTTACGATGTTGGATCGCCGTGTTTCCACAGTTACCACAGAGCGCGCCACTAGGTTAGATCTCATTCCGTACATTCCCTCTATCACTCTTAGCCTAATATTACTTATTATTTCACTTTTAACACTAAACCTACCGACAATTCTTGTACACCTGTTCCTACCGCACGTGTTAAAATTTACCGGTAATTAAAAGTAATTTTATTATATAACGCAGGTAATAATGGAAATAACTAAAAGTAAAAAGTGAAGAAAATATTATATGCATATTCTAAGAATTGTCATGTAGTTTGATAACGATATTATAACGTTCAAAAATGTGTAAGTTTTACAAAAGTTTAAGAGCGGTCAATTTGACCGCTACTTGGTAGATTTAGTGTTAAATAGTAACAATTCTATATTGTTGTACCTACTACAAACTTTCGACCTTGGTGTTTGTGTAACCAGTGGGTAGCTTTAAATCAAATTTCAAACATTATATTTATGAACCAATTTGTTTATGTGACTTAATATAAATACAACAGAAAATATACCATTTAAACTCAACGGTGGGTTACTTAAAGTAAACAAGACAAGACAATAAACAAGCGAATACATATACTCAGCCCCCCTTATTTATCGATACAAGAAGACTACAGAAGAAGAATAAGTGTTTATTTATTATTCAAATATGAATATATACCATTGAGCAAATATATATAAAGTGGTATATCACAAGATAACTTCTTAACATTTTCCCCGGAAACTGGACATCTAGGTCGACGCCCCGAATAAAAAACTTCCTGTAACGACTAATTTATATGTTAACCAACAAAATATCACTTACAACTCAATGTATTCAAATTAAATCAAATTATAATACCAAACGGAGAAGAAAGGCCTCATAAGGACTCCAATTGTCGAAATAGGACAAATTGAAATTATGTAAGGTATACCAACTTTATAGTAAGAATTCAAATTACTTATGGTATATCCCTCAAATGAACTTTTAAACGGCCCGTAAAGAGCCGGCAATACGAATTAGGGTTAATCCATAATATTTGATAAAACCTGCAAAGGAAAATTTTAAAATTTAATAATATTAAAGTAAAGAACTAAATGTCTAAATAAAAGTCGAAACAACATTTTACTATAATCTAAATAATCTATATAAATATATAGGCAGCATCTAAATGTCTTAAATGACAGCTCTTAAATTATATTCAGCAATGTGGAGAGCACATTTATATAATTTATGACTTAAGAAAAACACTTAATCTAATAAAATAGTACATATTTTCTTTAAGATTTCGAGGAACTTAAAGTAACCTCAAGCTTACAACATTTAACTTCAAAAAACAATACGAAATATCACATACTGTTTAAGATTTTGAATTGCTTGTCAACAGATAATTAATTAACCTAATGTCAGATAAGGCACTCGATAAAAACCATAATAATTAGAATGTGTGACTAAGAGTTTAAATTTTACTACAGAAATTAAATTTCTACGTAACACTACCCTTAAAATAATTTATTAAAGGTTTTGTAGTTCATAGTTTTCTACCATTTAGATTAATTTAAATTGATAACATTATGTATAATATTCTCATTAAGTTTAAAATAGTCTTGTTATATATTTAAATAATTATTCAATAAAAACTACTTTGCTAATGATGATAAATATCTAAAACATATCATACAAAGTTTATACTTTTTCTTGATAATCCAATTGAAATCTAAAGATTAACTGTCAACATCAGTATAGTGCAGCCGTGCTGCGAGAGCAGAAACAACTTACTTATAAGACCCTATTTCTTGTACGTTAGTAATATTGTTTAATATTATAACAAGAATACATCCTATTCTTGTTATAATATTACATGTACTTTTCTTTTCAATACTTAATTATATTAAAAGTTACTACAATATTTAGTTGTATACTCACTTTATTGTTTGTGAGGCTAAAATATAAAACGACGTAACTCAATCCGTCCTATTTAAATATAGGTCACAATGGACACCAGTGACTGCGATGTGATCTTTGATAATTTAAAATCATAGAAAAGAACTTCATTTTCACGATGAATTATATTGGTCTACTTATAAGGGCTTAAAAAATTTATATAAACCGAGCTAAAATATCTTTGTCTGATATTATTCATAATATATTTATTATATAGTTTGTTAAAAAGGTATTTATATGTATTCCATATTCAGAATATCACATTTATTGATGTGTTTACTTAACTTTATTATGATTTTACGCAAGTTTAATTTCTCACTGTATTTAGTACTGTATTTGTACTTCTCAATTTTTCCCAGTAACAGCTTAAATCAATCAATAAAACTTAATTATTAATTGTTTTACTACTACTGTCATCTGCGAATGGCGAAGTAAACTCTCCGTGGTTATTTAATTATCAATTTGAAGTTAGAATTTGTAGCGATGTATCTTTAAGTAATAAAATTCCTTAGAGATATTTAAAAAAGAGCTTATTTTTTCTCTTTTACACTTCTCTGTTTAGAATTCATTTATTCATAATTAAAATTCAAAGCATTGACTACACGGACGTAAACACGAATAAAAAAATCCGTGCCCGCAGGGGGACACGCGTGGGTAGACCTCGTGTGTAACTCATTTAAAATATAACTCACTACCTAAGAATAATACATGATGCCGTTGTTTACATCAAAAATTTTCAAGCAAAAAGCGGTTTTAATTTTTTTTCTCGGAAAAGGTATCTTTTTTGGAAATACTTTTGATACTTAAATTTAGAGTAAAAAATAACTTTTCTATTAAAAATATTTGCGAGGAGGGAATGTTTACCAGAAAAAAGTTGCGGTGGTTTTACCTACCTTAAATTTACAAGCTAAAAGTGGTTTTTATTTTTTTTCTCGGAAACGGTACCTTTTACGGAAAAACTTTTGGTGCTTAAATTTAGAGTAAAAAATAACCTTTCTATTAAAAAAACTTGTGATGCAAGAATGTGTACCAGAAAAAAGTTATGATTTTTTTCCCAAAAATTTTCGGTTTTTTTACCCCCACCCCTAAGTTATTGAAGTTAGGTTTTCGGTTTATCTACATTAGTTATAGGTATTTATCAAAGACATCATATAATATGAACGCGATTGATCTCCTTTGTATAGGGACAAAGTTATGGTCGAAAAACTGAAATCAGAAAAAGTGAGGCCCCCTGTGACCGGATTTCTCTGGTTAACGAACTTGACCTTCATTTTTGGATGGTTGATTTTTGTGCAAAGTTTGAAAGCGATCCGAGTGAAACTGCGGCCGCTATCGTGCTGACAAAAGTCGAATCTGGACGCACGCACGCATATATATATATATATATATATATATATATATATATATAAACTTTTTGACCAATGGTCATTTCGGACTCAGGCGGTCATAAGAAGACCTCCTCTGAAGAAATTTTTAAAATTCGAAAGTAGGGGACAAATGAATGGGCAGACCGAATTCTTCGAGTCTACCCAAAATGAATAGGAAAAGGGAAAAGAAATATTAAATATTATACAAACATTAACTGAATATAAATCTCTAGGAAAAATAAGAAAATATGAATAGCGGTTTCATAATAGAAATGAGAACTAAAGGAAATTTCGCGAGAGAACAGTAGATTGGTGATATACTCCTACCCTAATCGTAGGATTTCTTCTATTTTCATGTACTAAACATTACACACTTAAATTTTAGAACTCAATGTCTAATTAGGTACCATATCATTTTGAATCGATATTCCCGAAACTCGTGGAAACACTATCAGATACGAAAGAAGCGTTTACGGTTACTTAACATTGGTAATTAATTTTAAAATATGTTAAGCTTATTTAAACCTCTTGGATCCTATACATGTTGAACTATTCATTTTATATATATTTAAAATTTACAAAGAAAGGCTTTCTTGTTATTATCATGTAATGAGGGGTGCTAATTTTCTGACCCATAAGTAATATTAAAACATATAAACAATTCAGAAAAGTAATTATTGTTATAAATACTATCAATATAAGACTATTGTACCTTTAGCATCAAGTAGCACATGCATAAGACTGTGCAATGGAATGAAAAATCAATTTTAATGAGGAATATGAGTTTCATAAACAAATTGGAATACGTTTTAACATTTAAATAATACACGAAACTGGACGTAAGGTAAGTCAGGTCGACCTGAAAGAGTGATCGGAAGTAAATCGCTAAGGATTATTATAATAAACTTTTGAGTAAGCTCCGGAAGATACAGAAAACTAGAAAACTTAAACTAATATTTATAGTTTATTTAAAAAATTCTTGAATTCACAATTATAAAATATGAAGTTGAAAGAATAACCAACTAAAAATGTTTAACTTTATTATTTGTATTCCTTAGACAATGGATAAGTAAAAATAAAAAAATATGTTTTCCATCTGATTTGCAATACATTTTATTGGCGTTACTTTAAGCAAAATCCAATTAAGGATATTACCGTAAATTGGTTTAAAATTTTCCAATGAATCGGAAGTTGCGAGTAAAATGATAATATGTGTCCGCATGCTGAGGTCCATTGACTCTCTACCTGACGTCTTTGAATATGATAATATAATTTTCCATCACAGAGCATTAAAACACATCAATATTTGAAAAAAAATCTTATTACCCATTATACCCTTACCGTTATTGAAGCTTTGCAGCCAGATGCTCATCAAGATTAATGATTTAATTAAAAAGCGGTTTAACACAATTGGTCTATTCTAAATCGTTCTCTCTTCTTTCAAACGTTTCCCTCTTCTCTCCTCATTCCTCACCCCCTATTTTAATAAACATCGAGTTTATTGGCTGAGCTACGATAACTTTTGATCGCGTCTAGCATAATCCATCTGAGTTCTATTTTTTGTATTAACTCCCGAGAATTCCAATAAAATATTGTTTGTTATATATCGTTACATAATTTAATATTAATAATTTATTTTTTTATTGTTAGTGTACAGGTACTTTATTCTAAAAGTATATAAGTTTTTATAGTACTTAACTATTGAACTAGTCATCCAGTTGGACTCAAATCACTTTACTTAGTGTCTTGCAAAAACTTTGCAAACTCTATGTTCGGAATAGCTATTAGGTAAATTGTACAGTTGCTAATAGCAACCGTCCGGCGGTAAATATATTTCAATTATTAACAAAACGAGGGTAAATGTTACGTTTTTGATGGTGTGACAAACACGCGTAACGATCGAGACAGTTCTCGAATATAGTTCTCGGTGAGCAGTTCTCGGTGAACCTTGGTGCTAAACGATTTTGCGGAGTAATCATTATCGGTTCTAGTAGTTTCCAAAAGAGTAAATTACATTAGTATCGAGTGTTTGAATTGTTGGCTGCAGCGCCGAACTGGTGGCTGCCTTCTCACTCGAAGTGTGCGTGGAACCGAAGGTCACGGTCAGGTCACACTTAAGTATCAAATTCTTTGTCCCATAATTATTTCCCATTTTACTAAATATTATACAATTTATCCTGCACTCTAGGGAACCCCAAATCCTTTACTAGTACAGACTGACAATGTGACTTCCTTTTTTGAAACATAACGGAAGCAGACAGGTGAGTCGTTAGTTTTAACTAGAGAGTAATCGTAGCTGTTGATGACGTTGCCCGTTTAGAGGTTGTGTCGTGGGGTCCGCCGAGCCCCTTTGTACGATACAACTATTATAAAGCTTGTATATAGTGACGAACTTTGGAATACAAGAAGTTTTAGTAGCAAACAATTTTATTATTGTTTACAGTTGTTTAACTATTATTATTGATTTTTATGTTTTTTTCATTCACTTGACAGAAACGAACAATCCACCTGGTAGTAAGTGTTGCAAATGCAATTGCGTTTTCTTGCGCAACAGGAAGAATTAAAGTGTGATAGGACGCAGTAAAGAAGAGATAGACTTATTTTTAATTTAATATTAATTATTTCAAACATTTATGAAACGAGCTTTACCCGCTGACCCGTATGAGATCCGAAGTCAAATAAAACAGCTATCCTCTACATCCTGTATTTACTCAATATTTTAGTTGTTTTAATAATTCAAGTTTATAGACATAGAATAAATGTCTTTTTTGTAATAGTTCTACAACAAACTATATTACTAAGTGATATACAAAATAAAATTCCCTGAGATCTAGTATATGAGATTAGTATCAATATTGTAAAGATGTCCTTCGGCGAAAAAAAAAGTCTAATTTAATTATCGAATAATAGTAATCTTATTTGAAGATCTTTAGGTACTATTAGTTGAAGTTTATATTTTAAAATATTTTACAATTTATATAAATATTATATAAAATGGTATATAGAAAAATAGTCGGAAGACATGGACCAAAAGAAGAGTATTTCTACTTGAGCATAAAATATATTTTTAACGAATGTAATCGCCCACCTCTTTTACAGTAAAAAAGTTGATAGACTGAGTCTCTCCTTAATACCAAAATATATTCTAAAGCATAAAAAATTATGCACAGTCGTTCAATAGCAGAGAAAAATACTACGGTTTTTCTATTAAGAATATTTTGATAACCCTTTAGTAGTTGGTATATTATTTATTGTGGATTTCGCTGTTATATTTTATATAGTATTAATAATAAGTTTTAATATGGCCCACAAGTTAAGATTATGTTTTAAATTATTATTTTAAAATCATTTGTCCTAACAACAAACAGTCAATACTTTTTTATCTAGCAGAATTGTTAAATTTCGACCATTGTATAATATAATCATTTTCTACGTAAACATTTTGGATTCTCTGTCTGTAAAATTTATACTAAAAATTCATTAATGAACCATATTAAAACAGAATATTTTCATTTTTTTTATAATTTCTTATCCCCATAAAACTTTAATGCATCCTACAAACAAAGTGTCAATTAAAAAAAAACTCAATGCAATTTTATTATTTCTTGTTTTAAATGCTTTTTTTATTTTCGACAATTCATATAATTTCGATGCCATTAAGTAACTCTCTACTTATTTAAGTCGATTCATAAGCTACAATAAAAAAAGTTTTAGATATATAATATCAAATTTACAAATGGAATACCAAAAATTTTTAACAAAGAAGGAAATTCTTCTTGATAGTTCTCTAACTATTTACATTAACTGCGGTTGTTACTTTGGAAACTCTGAATTGATTTTCCTAAAGATTTTCCGCTGCCGAGATGCAAGTGACGGCGGTGGAATTGAAACAGTTACCTTGCATTCCATTTTGCATACTCTACTTAAAAAAGATAGAATTAAATCTGAAATGATTTAATAATAAGTAATATAATTTCATTGTTACTTTCGTAAAATTTTATTGCAATATTATTAAGCATCTTCATAATATCATCTCTGGACAGTGCGCGGACTAGAATCTGTCTTTGTGCGATCAATACTTCGCTAAGCTCGGCAAGAGCTCCTACTAATATTTTTGGTATTGTTAATTTTTTTGGAAGCATTGATAATTTTTTTATTATATATAGGAAATTCAAACGTAGACAACTTGAATTTACATATATTTTTATGTTTCTTTTCTCAATCGAAATAACTTTTTCATTATTTTATTAAAACAGTAACAAATTTCTTAAGATCTTCCTATGTGCTGCAAAATGAAACTTTAAGGAAACTAAAGTTAGAAAGGAAATTGTTGTACAACCTTTTGTATGACAGCGTCAATATGAACTTGTGAACAAACTTAATAGTTTTCTCTGAAAGTTTAACCTTTGTTCTCTTATAAGAGAATCAAATATGACGAATGTAATTCAGTAATTTGCAATATTTGTCGCAAGTATAATTTTTAAATGATTTTGATGATAATTATCAAATTGTAATGTAACCAATGATAAGAATTTTTGATTATATTTATATTACCCACTTTTAACAAAACAATATCTTGTTGTTGAATGAAATTCGTGCTTAAAATAATCTGTCAAAATATGTCATAAATGTAAATGATAAAAAGCCCTTATAATACGCATGCTTCACAAATTTAAAGATCATTAAAAATAATGAAAGGAGTTGTAAACGATGTCATTAATAATAATTTGGTGATAATGTTCCTCTTCCTTTAATTAGGACCGAGCTCACACAAATTGTTCAGGAATTCCTATCGAGCTTTAGTGAAAGTAATTTTACATTGAAAAGAATCATCATTATGTATAGACGACTGGCGTCTTTTCATTTACGGTTATATCATATAAAAAACTTCTTAATTTTGAGTATCAAATAATGTATATAGAATCTTAACTTATGACGAGAACAAATTAGGAGAAAGACATTTGAAGAGCAATAAACGCATTCCGTAGTGATTTTAGTGAATTTATCAATAAATAAAACAAAAAGAATGGAGATAAAACTTAACTACAAATTAACTCTATTTGATATTTAATATTAGAAAAAACTATTTGGCGGTACCAAATTATCTGAAATAGATAAAAAAAAATGATTATTTTAAATGAACTTTACTTTATACATACATACTTTATTCATATCAGTTATAAGTGACTTCTTACCTTAACCAATATAATAAATTAAGTTCGTACTCCATGAGAATGAAGTAAAAATTAAGCCTTTGGAATTAATGTTTATATTTAAAAAAATACTGTGCTTGTATTGTGAAGCACATAAACTTGTTTACTAATGGACTTAAATTTTTTAATGGATGAAAGTGATCTCCAGGAACACTTGCAACATCTGGGGAATCGAAAATGTTATCATGTGGTATCGATTCGAAAATACCGCCGAAGGAAGTTTATTTCACTGCAAGAAAGGTACTTGAAAACCACTTAGTAGCAGATCGCTATGCATCCAGCTGATACGGATGGTAGTGTAAGTGGTGTAACGTTTGCGATAACGAAATTCTGCGGCAGGCTTCAGATCAAATATCTCTTAGGAACATTTCTTATTGTAAGTGCTATAGAAAATAAAGAATGACATTGATTGTGAATATCATCAATCATTAACAATGTTTTAAGACAGACGGTCATCTACGGTCTATTGACTGCTTTATGATTTGTATAATTCGGTATTTTTTTTCTCAGTTTTAACGAGAATTATAAATAAAGAAATGGTGAATAACCTATTTTACCAAAATGATATGTATATATCAATATCTAAAACAAATATATAACATTATTTAAAACACGAAATCTAAGTAGTAATTAATTTTATTTTACCATTATAACATTGTAAAATGACAACACATTTTGTTTGATTCTTTTCAAAACATCAATTATCTTCAAATACAACTGTCTACTCAATACATATAAATAATGAATATTTTATAAGTAAATAAATGATGCTAATTAATACGAGGAAAGAGAAAGTATAAATTTGAATACAGTAGTACTTTATAAATAAAATCTGGTAGTGAATTCGAAAGTTGCGCAGCAAGAATATAAAAGGACTTAAGATAAAAAATTGTATTGTGTTTTGGCACTTCAAGAAATTTTTATGTAACACAAGAGCGTTCAAGTCAATTTCTAGGGAAGGATAATTAGAAGTTTTCCTGAAGGTATGTCGAACCATAACTTTTTAAAACAATGTATAAAAGTACATATTATCACATGCATGCATTTCTTTATCCGGTCTCTCAGGTCTTTGTTGCTAATGCAATTGAAGTAATCTTCAATCGAAAATATATCGGATAGATGCTTGTAATATATTTAGACAAAACACTTTGAAGCATTTAAAGAGGTTTTTAATATAATTCCATATTTCTACTCCTTCCCCCTCAGCAGCAAATTGTATTTTCAAATTTTTCCATAGCTCTTCTTAAATATATGAATTACCTTTATCAATATTTACGATAAAAGTTTTTCTTATATCATAAAACTGTCTGTTCATATAAAACTAGCATACTATAAAACTTTCATAGACAACACTTATATCAAATCTATATCATTATAAAAAGACTTAAATTTTGTCCAATTAATTATCTTCTTGTATAAAATGATTAATTATCAATCATAAATTTTAAAATACTTATTAGTTTATTGCAATTAAATATAAAACTATAATACAATTACTTTAAAGTGATATTCCTTTTTATTATTTCATTTTATAAAAATCAATAAACTTAAAACGGGTAAAACGACCTTCTCTATTAAGTTTTTGGTCAGGTTAGGTTAGATCTTACTCCTGACCGATTAATAAGGAAAACAACCCGACCATGTAACTGATAGACCCTATCGGGTCTAAGGTATCGTAAAGGGTATCCCCTTTACGATCCTATCCACTTCGCGTCAATAGAGTTAAAGCAGTGAGAGACTAAAACAAAAATTTCAAGAAAACATAGTTTTAGATAAATATAATTATCAAATGTCCAAATTTGTGAATTCAGTAAATAGAATAAAAGTTAACTACATTAACTTTCAAAATACTTGTATAAAGAAATAAAATATTTAAATGAACATAATCCTAACTCAAAAAAAAATTCAATTACCATTTACTGTCTCTTCATATAAATCAGACCTATTTAGAATGATTTTATGTATTTGGTTTATGCTTTTATCCACATCATAGAGATGGGCTTCTCTCAAAGCCACGTGACTATTATTGTTTATTTTTTATATCCGATGGAACTATAAAAGTTGTTGAAGTCCGTTACGTCATGGCTCGGCGGCCACTCATCAACGCCGCAATCATGCACTTCCGCAAATGCAAATAAAAAATGCAAACGCAAATCATTTCGGATGTCACAGATTCAAATGGTAATAATTTTATTCCATTTTTGAAAAATGACATGATGAAGAATAAAATTGTAAAATAGCTTGAAAAATCATTAAAGTTTAGTAAATATGTAAATAAATGTAAATGTATAAATTTGTTGAAACTTTTTTGTAATCAATATTTAGTTTCCGCTTGTAAAAAGAATAAGCTTTTATCACTGATTTATTAAATTCAAGGAAAATGTATTATAATTAAAATATAATACAATTTATAACAGGTTATTGTTCACAATATAATATAAATAATAATATTTTATATAATTGCTGATATATAATTGTATAAGTTCATACTTATGGCTCATACTTGGTTATAAAAATCATGGTTAAGTTAAATTTCAGTTTAAGGTTTATTCGACCTTGCAAGATTTGATATTCTTTATTTCCTTTACACCCCTCCCCCAACAATATATTAAATTCCTTCCAGGAATTTTAAATATTATTGATCCGAGCGATTTAATTCATATCTATTCGATAATTAAAACTTTCAAAGTAAACAAAAAAAAAATAGAAATAATATTTACCAATAGTTTAAAAAATCATAAAAAATACATTTGATACCAATGGTACAGATGGCATTACAAGCGAATTCGTGCTGTGCGATGATGAAATTTAACACTAGGCATGAAATCTAATAGCTCTTCGAAATATTTCCCATTGTAAAGACACAAAGAGGCCATAACGCTACGCAACATCAAAGAGTCCAGTCGTTCCCCGAGCACCGGGTAGCCGACAATCCTAACGGCTTTCCGTTTTACGCGCTCATAAGCAACAACAACAAAGAAGGCTGATATTGGGATGATCCGTACCAAAGATCAGAACTACTGTTCTGGTCTTTGTTCTCACTCCATCCCCAGTGCTGTCATCCGTAAAACAAAAACCTTCGAGAATGTCCCGTCTGCTCCGCCCAGTAAGAAAGCTGGTGATCAATTTACAAACAAAAACGTAACGGATATTTGTTCTTTCCTATTTTTCTAATATTACGAAGAATTAACAAATGCTACTTTTTCAAGTATATACATGAGAAAAGATAGTTTAAAATGCTATTTCAATTCAGCCTTTTATTTTCAAAACTATCGTGGAAATCGATGAAATGAGAATTACTCGCTATGATCATATTTACTTAAACAGTAGCTAAAACTAATAATTTGATATGTTTTTTTAAATTGAACTATATGCTTAGTCCGTTTACAAGCAATATTTTAATTCCTTAAGTATTTTTCAAATCTAAACCTAGCTCGTTGTTAGCGAAAGCTACGTAAATTTTATAATGTGATAGGACATTATGATTTAACAAATTTATTTAACTGCTCTGATAATCAATATAAGAAGAATTTAAAGAACTTCTGTCTTGTTTAATAATTGAATAGGGTAGTTTAAAATGCAAGTTTTTATTCCTTGAGCATTATTTTAAATTTTTACTTTAAGTCAGTATGTTAGAATAAAAGAAAAGTTTTAAAAATAAAAAAAATAGAAAAGGTTTTCTAATAAAAATCAATTTAAGTTGTCTGGATAACAATAATCTTGATATACGTATGTAACATATATATATAACCATGGGTAACTATATATACTGTAGTCATTGACAAATTTACTGTAGTCATTCGGCAATATTAAAATGTTTTATTCATACAAAAAGGATTTCGTTTATAAAATCTCATTCGAGAAATATGTGACTATGAAAACTTGGTCGTAAAGGGGCCGTAACATTTTCCGCTCGGCTAAGTAACAATAAGCTGGCAAGCTGCGTACTGCTTTTGGCTTCATATAAAAGATTGTCATATATTTTATTCGAATACTAGCTCTAGCCTCCATCCGTATGGAATATAAGTCAGTCAAAACTTTAGTTAGATCTAAAATTATCGAACCAGCGTTAGAAATAAACAGAATTTTCCTCATATGTTAAATTTTTGGAGTAGACCTTACCAACATTTAAATATAAAAAAAAACCTAAGTTTTTGTAAATTAGTAAAGATATATATTTTTTTGCAGTAGTGCTTTCAAGAAAATTGATAAAATAAATTGCTTTACAATATCCACCTCCATTTTGAGTAAAAAATATTTCTATATTAGAATTAGATGTTCCTCTTTTAATATAATTATATTGTAATGACGATAATGATGCAATTCTGTGCATTAAGCAGTTTGTGAAATAAATAATTGCTACACGTTCCGTACATAACTCACATCTCAAATAATATTTTGGAAAATATTCGTTTGATTGCACATCCAGCAAATAGTTACGACGTATTCTTATGAAATTTGGTTACATGTTATTCATTATTATTATTTTTTTTCAAACTTTATACAAATTACGATGACAAATATAATACAATAAAACTACTGAACCAGTTTTAATTTTGGTTTGGTGTTGGGGTATTATCTAAGTCAACTTACGGAAATTCAGTCAGAGATGATATTAAACTTAGTTATAATTACAATAAAAAATTTGGATTGTATATAAATATTAAGTGATGATTATTTGCCTATTATCTGAATCAGGAGAGGAGGAGAGCAGTGGTTACAGCTAATATATAATATAATATAATATAATATATAATTAATATAATATTCGGTCGGTCGGTGACAGCAATAGAAATACCTTTTCAGTGATCATTACAGGTCGTTAAATTAAGGTAGTTAAAAAATATATTACCTTTATATTTTTCGGATATTTATTTGATAAGTTTGTATGGGATATTGGGAATTTATAGCAACAACTATTTGACATTTTCTATTTATTTCCTTAAGTTTAGATCGGTAGTTCTAAACGAAATTCACGAAAATACTTAATCACTAATTCGGGACTATAATAAAACTTTTGTAGATAAAAGAAAAGTCTATAGTGACTGATGAGTGATCAATTGTTATTGCTACATGATAAAAAACTTTTTTTACCTAAGAAAAGGTATGTTGATTAAATAAAACCATTTCAATTGTCGTTAATAGAAACTATACCAACGTACAAAATCGATTATCAACAAAAGTTTTAAATCTCCTTACAGAAGCCTCAGTTGATGCCAAAACTACCGAGCTTTGTAAACAGGCTTACAATACACAATCACAATTTATAGCATTTGCTGCTTATAGAAATATGTATTTGCTTTAGTAGTGGTTTTGCTTGTAGAAGTGAGCCAATATTTTTATATATTCATGAATATTGACTGCGTTTAAATCAATGTCTTTTGGAGTATACTTTCGGATGAAGGTGAATGTGAATTTAGTTCTTTTAGGACTCAATTTTTTGTAACTTCTTTGTCATCATATCTATATTCATTAGAATGCATCACACATATTATTGAACACTAAATATTATGAGCAGCATCCCCTCTCCGCTCATCCCTCTGCCCTATTTCTCTTCGTCTCTACTTGTTCTTGAAGTGTGGTTTATTATAAGTTAAACTATTGGGCTGGCTTAAACAAATTGATATTTATATTTACTAAGTATCTCAATGACTTTCATAATAATATATCAATATTGCTTAAATCACAGCGGCAATAAATTAAAACTTCGCCATATTGCAATAATTTTCAGTCTTACTCATTTATTTTGCAGATCTTGTATTCGCTTAACCTCCTTTATATTCGAAGCGTAAACCTATACCACTAAAAAAATATTAAAGTTTATCTTATAAATTCTTAATTGAATTTTATTGGCCTCTGAATCATGCAGTAAAGTTAAAACCTATTAACTTATTTATATACTCGTGTATTATAATCCTCAGACTTCTTTCACTTTATTTGTTCGTATAATTTGTATCTGAATTAGGCTAAAAGTATATTAGATTACTCAACATCCCCCAGCGGCGTACGTCAACCGCCCCGATAGGGCAGCATCTTGAGAATGAGCGATAGCTTGCTTTTTAACCAAAATAATTTCATATAACCCTTTCAAGCTCTTTTAAAACATCTATGCAAGATCGCAGAATACTCAAAAGTATAGTGTCAAAAATTATGAAGATAACATATAATTAGTGTACATATCACATCATCATCACATACAGTGTGTATAATAAAATATTATTATAACGAATAAGCGACATCTGTTCCCCCTCGAGTTTTGGAACACAATAGCACATTAGTAATGCACTGTCTCCATCGAAACGAGCGCTACGTGGCTTTTCTTTAACTACATTATTTAATAAAATTAAATTTTGGTACGATACAACTGACTTTATAAATACTTCTTAAACTTAAACTCTGGCACAGTGTAAATTATATTATAAGATGTTATTTAGTTTATTTACTTCAAATATAATTTCCCGTGAGTACAACCACCATAATTTGAATGAATACCAATGATTAATTTGATTGATGCGATCTTTTTATTTAGTGATATTTATGTGTATGTGTGAATTGTGATTGTATTAGAAATGATTTTTACAGTAATAAAGTCATAAAGTAGTAAGTAATAACAGAAGACCGCGCGAGATAAAGATACACGATGTAGCTGTTATAGTTATGACTATTTCAGTTTCCTCGGTCATCATCTGGTCATGTTTGATCTGATAATTTCATCATTGTTTATTTTCGTCACATCTAAAATATTATACATATTTGGGAAAATATCTATATATTTAGAAAGATATATTTATTTATCTCAACCGGTTAGGTCCAATAAAAATATTATTATAGAAACTGTAATATAATTAGTGAAACGGGCCAAATATAATCCAAATATGGCACCTTAAGTAGGTCGTATGTGAGTGAGTATATGTGAGTTGGGTCGGGAGTTGGAAATAAATATTATTATTGGGCTTTGAATATTATTTTAGCATTAGTAGAAGTGACAAGAGACTAATAAAATAATATAAATCTTTGTCAGTAATGAAAAAATAATGTGGATCCCAAACATACTTAAAACTTTTTGTCTTTTCTTACTATAGGAAGGTTTTACATATCTTATGATACTTGTTTCAAATGATGGAAATATACCTGTATGATTATCGTCTTCGTGGTAGACCTATATGATTTTGTAATTAACAGCGATCAAATAATAATAGTTTTGTTAGGTTTACAGAGACGAAAAACCTATTTAGAGAAGTAATTTTATTATATTTTAGTAAGATATTATAAATATTTATATTTTCCATTTATAGTTGTTGTCAACTAACTTCAGGAATAATAAATAAAAATAATCACAGTACACTAGAGACTAAAACGATGACTAGACAATACTTAATACAATACTTAATACTAGACTTTTTATAGTCATGATAGTATTGATATATCATTGTGCCAAAAATTATAAACACTTCTAACTATAGTTTATATGTTCGCTATGATTCAAATGAACTAAGCTCCTCTGATAGGAGTGATGGATACTGTTCGAAACAGATATTGACATTTTGATGAAAGAAGACATCTTAAACTTGAATTAAAGAAGACAAATTTAATAATATTGATTTTAAATACATATTGACCTCATTATACATTAATCTCCAGAGTAAAAGAGATTTTCTGTCAGTGGTGAGGAGCAGACAAAACCTGAACTGCTTAAAGATTATTCGAGAACTACTTTATCGTTAATTTTGGTTATTATGTTTGTATCATTACAAAACTCAATAATTTACATTTTTCTACATTATTTTATCGGACTTATATTTTCTTTGATATACTATTTTCTTTGATATTTAATAAAAAAGGAGAGAACAATAAAGAACTTGTAAAACAAAGAATATAATTCAAAGCAGTGTTTAAGGCTCTATAAATGGAGGCAATTTCTTTTCTTTTACAATTTCTTTTAACTGGTATTTGAAAATCGGCATACCTTTGTAATAGTTTGCTTATATTTTTTTGGAAACCTTTAAAAATAAAATAAAAGGTTAAAGAATAAAATAAAATTTAATAACTTTTTCTCATTCTCAAATATACTAAATAAACGATCCATTTAAAAACTTCTTCCTATCTATATCGTATATATAAATTACAAATAAGATATTAAGTATTTGGTTTAAATTATAATCACTAACCAAAATCGGACAAATGAATGGGAGAGCCCGGAAAAGAACATAATATAAACACCTAATTGGTTTCATTAACTTGATGCCTTATTAGATACAACGGAGAGCTACAAAATTCTGTTTAAAAATTAAGTTGTTTCTTATTTTTCACAAAATACATTCTAATAATTAAAATAAATTATTTAATACTGAAAACAAGCTGAAAACGATTATCCTAAATATTAAGAATACGATCAGCTGGCTTGGAATCGGTACTTAACTTGATTCGATAACACAACAACGCATTAGTCACAGATCAAAGCCATGCAGTCTGCAGCTTACAAAACCGCAGAGATATTACAAATGTTTGTGAGGTAATAATTACAAGCAATAATTCACACAACACTATGAAATTTGTATAGACTAACCCTTGATTTAATGAATTTTCATGTCATTAATGTAATAATAATGCAATATACGTATATATAACGCTATATATATATATATATATAACGCTAACTCTATGTCAAATTTGAGGACTGGGGTTAAATAATTTTAACGATTACATATTATAATATAGTTAAAGAGTGTCAGTATGATATAAGTATTCATTGTCATCTCAAGTTGCATTAAATAAGTGAATATCTTTAGTAATTTCTAATTATTTATTACCTTAATTAACATCATATTTTTGTGAAAGTGAAACTAAATAAGATGATGCAACTTATAAAATAAAAAGATATTGTAAAAAGTAGTTGTCTAAAGTAAATTAAAATCAATTGTAGAACCTGGACAGTAAATTGCTCGGTTTTGTACAGTTTAAATAGCTAACTATTATTGGGTTACATTGTTACTCTGTTTTCTGAAACGAGTGAACGATACTGACGTCGAGAAAGAACACAAACTAAGAAATAAAGAAAAATAATGTCTATAGTACACATCTAAATTAATTTACCTGCATATAATTAACAGCTTTATCTACATTTTAGGCAGTAATTGAATTTCATAAAACCTTGAAGGATGAATACAGAAATATGCTAACAAAAGTTTTATAAACAATTATTACAAACTAAAGATTTGTTCAATTTCGAAAGAACTCAGATATTTACTGACCCATGAAACAAATATTCTACACAGGCATTGGCGATAAACATGCAACATTAATCCACATAATGCCCATAAGCCACAGAGTAGGACCTGATCAGTCGCTCTCGCTGTAGTGTGTAATGTACTGAGACCGAAGATGTAATATGCATCTATTGGCATAATAACATAATACAAATAATGATCACGTCAGTCTACGCGTGCCTCTACAGGTCCCATAGTGGTAATGCAGAAACGGATCAACTCTTGGGCCATGTTCAGGCGAAGATTGACGATCTGCTTTCACAGACTCCCTCCGTCGAAGTCGTAGTCCTAGGGGACTTTAATGCGCACCATGCCGATTGGCTAGGGTCACGTGCCACCGACTACGCGGGGAGATCTGTGTTTGACTTTGCTCTGGCAAATGGTCTGTCCCAGCTGGTAAAGACGCACACCCGTCTACCGGACGTGGACAGCCACACGCCCTCTTTGTTGGATCTTCTGCTGACTACACATCCAGAAAAGTACCAGATCACTGTCGAGGCTCCCTTAGGTTCCTCTGATCACTGTCTGGTACGGAGTGTAGTGCCCATTCAACGGTCGGCTCGCACAACACCTGCGACTCGACGCGTTTGGCACTACAAGTCAGCGGATTGGGATGGAATGCGGTCCTTTTTTGCATCCTACCCATGGGGGCCGATTTGTTTCCCTTCCGATGATCCTAGTGACTGCGCTGCGGCTGTAGCTGATGTGATACTACAGGGCATGGAACTATTTGTACCAAGCTCTGTGGTACCACTTGGTGGCAGATCGCGGCCTTGGTTTGATGCGTCTGTCAGGGCTGCATCAGCTGGCAAACGGCAGGCTTATCAAGCTTGGGTCAATGCGTTAGTCACTAAGGATCCGAACTCTAGAGTTCTGAAGAGGAAATATAATCGTGCCTCCAGATTCTTCAAACGGCAAATCGCTAGAGCAAAGTTCAAGCATGTCGTCAAAATTGGGGATCAGCTGGCAAAGTACCCGCCTGGCACGCGCAAATTCTGGGCGCTTTCAAAGGCCACTCTGGGAAACTTTAGCCAGCCGTCCCTACCGCCGTTGCACATGGGGAATGACTCTCTGGCCCACACGGCAAAAGAGAAAGCCGATCTCTTGGGCACTCTTTTCGCCTCCAACTCGACTTTGGACGACCAGGGGAAGACACCGCCTATCATCCCGCGGTGTCAGAGCTCAATGCCGGAAATAGTTTTTCGGCAGAAAACTATTAGGCAGTCTCTATTTTCCTTGGACGTTCATAAGTCGAGTGGGCCGGATGGCATTTCTCCATTGGTGCTACGAACGTGTGCCCCTGAGTTGACTCCAGTGCTAACGCGTCTATTTCGGTACTCCTACCTTAAAGGCGTAGTCCCGGTCACATGGAAGCGTGCCCTTGTCCATCCGATCCCTAAAAAAGGTGATAGCTCGGAACCAGCTAACTACAGACCTATCGCCATTACCTCTCTGCTCTCCAAAGTAATGGAGAGCATAATCAATAAACAGCTCCTAACGTACCTCGAGGATCACCAGTTGGTCAATGACCGGCAATATGGCTTTCGCCATGGTCGATCGGCTGGTGATCTTCTGTTGTATCTTACACACCGTTGGGCAGCTGTTATTGAAAGCAAGGGAGAGGGTCTGGCAGTTAGTCTGGATATGGCGAAAGCCTTCGATCGTGTATGGCATAAGGGGCTTCTTTCGAAGCTACCTTCCTATGGGCTTCCCGAGAGTTTATGCAAGTGGATCACCAGCTTCCTCACTGGGCGGAGCATACAGGTCGTTCTCGACGGTTTTTGCTCGGACCCCAAGCCCGTGAACGCTGGTGTACCCCAAGGCTGCGTGCTATCCCCAACTCTGTTCCTCCTGCATATCAATGATATGTTGGATATCTCCAACATACATTGTTATGCGGATGACAGTACTGGGGATGCGGTATATTCCGGCCGTGCAGGTCTCACTCGGGAAAACGTCGACGAGTGCCGAATGAAACTTGTGTCTTCAATAGAGACCTCCCTGGGGATGGTCTCTGAGTGGGGTGAACTTAACCACGTTCAGTTCAATCCCCTAAAGACACAGGTTTGCGCGTTCACCACTAAGAAAACCCCATTTGTCGTATCACCGCTCTTCGAGAGCACTCCCCTCATTGCCTCGCCAAGTATCAGAATACTGGGTCTCGACATTTCGAGCGACTGTCAGTTTCGTGGTCATCTGGAGAGCAAGGCCAAGTTGGCCTCGATGAAATTGGGAGTGATCAATAGAGCGAGGCAGTACTTCAAACCTGGCCAAAGACTTGCGCTCTATAAGGCGCAGGTCCGGCCACACATGGAGTACTGTTCTCATCTCTGGTCCGGATCACCCCAATATCAGCTTCTACCATTTCACCGCGTACAACGGAGAGCCGTTCGAGTTGTCGGGGACCCGGTGTTCTGCGAACGGCTGGACTCTTTGGCATTGCGTAGAGACGTGGCTTCTTTGTGCGTCTTCTACCGCATTTACAACGGGGAGTGTTCCGAAGAACTATTCGATCTGATGCCTGCCGCCGAATTTCATCACCGCACAGCGCGCCATCGCCTCCGATACCATCTTTACCACCTGGATGCGTGGCGATCCTCCACTGTGCGGTTCTCAAGGACATTTTTTCCACGAACCACTCGAATGTGGAACGAACTCCCTTCGGCGGTATTTCCAGATCGGTACGACATGGGTACCTTCAAAAAAGGCGTTTATTCCTACCTACAAGGCCGGCAACACTCTTGTAAATCCTCGGATGTTGCAAGAGTTCATGGGCGGCGGTGATCACGTCCATCCGTGACCCGCCAGCTCGTTTGCCCTCCTCTTACATAAAAAAAAAAAAAAAAAAAAAAAAAAAGATCATACATCATTTTCTTATGATCAGAGACAATGACTTTTATTAGTACAGTAGTAGTATGCAGATGGTCATTAGTTTTTATAGTTACTAAAAGAATTATTTAAAAGTAAGGGTAAGTCAAGATGTTTTTAATTTATAACTAATAATGTGATCACTTTGTTGCCTAAAGCCAAGTACGCAGTCATTATTCAGCCCCCCTTATCGCTTTATAAAAATAGCTTGTCGACCCCCTTTACATATAATAAAGTCCGTATAATTAATGTTATTTTGTTCATATATTATTATTTTGTTTCTTTTTTTAGAGCCCAGCATCGTCTCCGCGTGAAATTACGATAATATAACACAGGAAATTAAAAAAACTTATTATTAATTACGCATTTTAATAACTTGAAAACATTATAAAGAACGCACAATTTACACACAACAAAAATTTAACGAAATTATATGTTATTGTTTATTTAATTAATCGATATTCCCCAGATAATCTGATGTTCTTGTTCTTATGCCCTTGTGATATTTTATTATATGTTTACAAGGTATAAAATCATTACAAGCTTGTTTACCGGAAATATAAATTGGTCAATACCATTATTGCTCTTACTCTTTACATTGAAGCAAACAAGGCCGTAAAGGATATTCCGCCTTTCGAATATTGGGGGATTCTTAAAAAGAAGATGGCTTCGGCCCCATGACAAGAAATTTAATAGCAAAGTAATGTTAAGATGTTTGTCAACAATGTAAAGTTGTTATACGTTGTTAAGACAGCTGGAATTTATTTGAGATAAGCCGTTTGAATTTTATTTCAAAATGTTCTGAATGTTTAAAGACACAATAAATATTTAAGAATGCAAAATATCCAAATATTATTAAATTTGTTAAATAAGGAACATTGTTTTATATGAAATATCATAATATAAATAGTTTTCAAACCGATAACTGCTGTCAACAGCATGAGGAAGCAAACAAAGGTAGACAAATGAGTGAACGATTCACTTTGTTCCATGAAGCAATTTGTTTGTAAGATGCGAGTATATATTTTGCGCTCGAAGTAACAAATGATAGGTTTTCATAATTTGGTGAATTTGCGATGAAATTTATATACTTATAATTATCAGATTGTAAATTAAAAATAAATGTGAAACAGAAATGGCGGTAAATTCTTCATACCGTATTTGAAATTAATATTACGAAATAACGTGATTGTGATACCGAGTACGCAGTGTCCTTCCTTCCATTGTAATAATTTCTTCTTACTCTTCAAGCTATAACAACAAATACCAACCCTTTGTTTAATTATTGTTTCACAGAATTTTTACGTTACATAATATAAAACTTATAGATTATTATAGTTATAATTTCCTTACTTCAAAGTCTTAATGTGCGATAAACGATTTTTCCAATATTTTTTTAGCATTTGATAAGAAGGGCTATGCTAAAGTTTATAAATTATTCACGATAATATTTTGTTGGCTGAAGATAAGACTCTTAACCATTTTAAGATTGGATGATCGATAAAACGATATACAACCGAGACAAATCCAACGGCTGCTGAATAATAATGCTTTTAACCCCGATCCTGAAATTAAGAGAAATTTTACAATCAGATATATTATTGATTGATATGACTTAAACATTTAGTAAATAAATAAAGTATTATCAGTAAACATTTACAATTCGCTTCATCACATCTATATTTAACATCTGGAACACAATAATTTTCAAAAATGTTAAAACACGACCGATCTAAGGGATTGATGATGAATGATTAATGCTTGACAGTTTTTCAGGGATCATCAATATTGTGTTAATTTATACTCTTTCGAGAAAAAGCTGATCCACTATAAGTTTCTTTATGATAATAATGAAGTACTACTACATAAAATACAGATCACCTAAATATAAACTTTCTTAGTTTTTATAAATAAACTTAAATAGTTTATTTATAAAAACTAAGAAGTTTTATTGTAAATAATTAAGTCAGTACATGAAACTAAAAGAACTGCCCACGATTTTTTTATTTTTATTACATAAGTACTTCATGCAAAGCTATTAAATATTAAAGTTTTGTAAATTAAAGAAATGCTAAGTATTTTATTATATTCCATAAATTGTTAATTTATCAAATACTCGTATGTCCTTTACAGTCAGTCTTTAGTTTATATGAAATTCCTAAATCTATACCTACTTACTTATTTAGCTTCACGCTATATCCCTTGCGGGGTAGGCAGGGACGACGGAGCGCCAAACGCTACGGTCCCTGTATACCTCTTACGCCTCGTCCACAGACATCAACTTCTTCATACATCCCCCTCCGGGGAGTCTTCATGCTTTTTTTGTGACCTTCCTCCAGTATCATAGATACTGTGTTTTCAAAGGTCACTCGAGGCCTTCCGCTGTCTCTCATACCGCTCACTTTTCCTTTTTAAATCTTTTTTACCATTCTTTCATCACTCATTCGTTCGACGTGCCCAAACCTCCTGAGCATGTTCTTCTTCATTCTCACCGTGACATCTTCGTTAGTACCTGCCATTCTGTGGATCTCTTCATTGCGGATTCGGTCAGTTAGACTGACTCCGCATATTCTGCGAAGAGATCGTATCTACATAATATTCATCTTTCTTACATTCTTCTTCTGTGTGACCCACGTTTGGCTGCCGTATAACAGCGTTAGTAGCAAAACCGCATTGTGTACAGCCAAACGTGCAGCTTTGCTGACGTTTTGACGTCTCAACAATGCAGCCAAAACACCGTTGACTCTGTTACCGGCAGCAATACGCCTTTCCACATCCATTTCGTATCTTCCATCTCTGCTAAACATACTTCAATGAGCACTACAGAGATCACTCAGAAATAAATCTAAATAACTAAATCTATAGGTGGCGGATATTTAATTTTGTATCTTTTTTTGATCATATATAAAGGTATTGTTGATAAGTAAGTTTTTAAGGTTAAATATGGATATAGTCATACATCTATTTACCTTTATCGCAAGTTAATTAGAATTCGCCCAAAATGACTTTTTTCTTTCTCATTCTCTTGCTCATATCATCTTTTACGCACAAATTCTATTTCTTATTCATACATGAAACATAAATTAAAGCTATATCTTTTATAATTTTATTTAATGTTTTCACCTAAGTATTTATTTTTATTTATTTATTTATATCTTTTCCACTTTGAATCATTATCAGTGATCACTTGTGTACGTCAAAATGGAAGTTTCAGGAGGGCCTATTTCGATACCAGATTTATCGTAATAAGCCCTTCTGTAAAAGCACTGTCCAACTTAATGTTAAAGCTATGAGGGTTCCAAACGCGTCCTGGTCTAAGTATAAATTAATGTATTGGGTTGTAATATATTGGATTTCAATATTCATTCTATTTATATTGAAGTTGGACTGTGAGCTTCTTTTACTTTCGAAAATTGAAGTTCCTTAATTACGTGAGTACCATTTGCACGACAGTCATTTAATCAGCGACATACATCATGGCATATACATTTTTATAACTTCACTAAACTCACTAAATATTTTATATCTATTGTAAGTTTATAAATAGGGAATTAAATTATTTTAAGCTGAACTTTTGAGATATTTCTTTTTTGATACTTATATGTGTCGAATAATATAAAAATTCCTTTTATCAAGTACTTAAAAGATACGTGAAGTAAGAAATCGACTCTGTAATTGGAACACGTTAAAAATAATGAGATGACATCAATATCTTATAACGACGTTTTTTTTAATAACGTGGTAGTTTGACGATGAGATAAAATGAGGTGTCCGGGGTAGTGGAGGACAGGGAGGGAGGACAAGCACCTTCTGCGAACTTTGTGATACTAAATTGCTTATGGAGCTTTTTGGTTTGAGTAATTTTAAAACTTATGACATATCTTTAATATCGCTCGGTCTTTCGAGTATATGTATTTTAAATTGAATGTATTTTTAAATATCATTCAATATACCAGTCATCATGTCCTTCCATACTTATAATTTACAAAAGTGAACAACAAACCTAATTCTGATATACAGAAAATTATTAGATATTATTATTTTCTGTTATTTATTTTTCTGATAGTACTGTACTATAGTCGCGTTTTATGTCCTCGTATTTTGCATAATGTTATTAAGAAGTTTAAAATTGTTCATAAATACTGTTCACCCTTTTATCGCAAGTGGCTGGTAAACAGTTTAACAAAGTTTATGAATTAATTATGAATGTTCGCTAGAAGCAAGTGTCAGCGGCGCTCTTTATTTTTTGACGTGTTTTCGTCCCGGCAGCCTCAGTCGCTTAGCAGTTTGCTTTAAAGACTTTTGTCATTAGTAATAGTAGTTACAAATAAAATTAAAAATCATGAAAATTTCTATAACTTCTTACTTTTGACAATAATAATGAAGCATTAATCCAATTTTACTGAACACGAAATTCTTATTAGTCTCTTTGACGGTTATCCAGTAAATCATCTAAATTTCATTGTCAAAGTCAAAATATGTTATTCCAATAGTCAAAAATACATGGAAAAGAAACTGCAAGAAACTCGATTCTCTTACTAATCTTTTAAATTATTTTAAATCCTATGGTATTAAATATTGAATCAGGGTAATAATTGACTTATGAAATTAGAATTCAAGTAAAGCGTCGTATCCAATAAAACTAGAATAACTAACTACTTACTTTTATAATGTTCTTGCCTTTATACGAGCTTAAAGGATAATAACTTAAACCTTTGAAATAATACCAATTAAATAATTTATTTAATATTTAAGAAAAGAAGCAAGAATTCTAACAAGTAATATCTTGGAATTAGACATTTTAATGATTATTATATCATCAAATAAAAATAGATTATACACCTGCCACTGATCCTTAAACTAGAATGCCGTATAGTAATATGTAAAGTAGACCAAAGTAACCCTTAATAATATTAGTTGTCTATTTTTCAGTACTCCAAAATTGCAATTAAAATTTTAGCTACGTTCATATGAGTGTGACAAAATATATATAAATATGATATGTATTTATAATAATATTAAATATTATAGGACACTATACGAACTTCATTTTTAAAATATAAGCCTGATATAAAATTTAATCCAGCAGTGTGTTAAGTCGAATGTAAATTGGCACATGTTCATACAGGGTGGGCCATGAATTAGTTAACATTTGAAAAAATCGTATAAAAAAAATCATTTAACATATTTTAGAAATAGTTTATTAACGAGAAAGCTAATTAGTTGTAATTTATTTTTTAAAAATTATTTCGTCTAAATGACCACTGTTTCGGTTTTTGCACTCATCTAAGCGAGTCCTGAAGTTTTCGAATACTCTTCTGCAAAGAGACCGCGAGATCGTCGACATCTCTTCGATAATTTTTTCTTTAAGTTGACGGAGTGTATTCGGTTTATCAATGTAGACACGACACTTTAAATAACCCCATAAAAAGAAGTCTGCTGGGGATAGATCTGGACTTCTGGGCGGCCATGGGATGTCACCTCGTCTGGAAATCAGCTTTTTCGGAAACATTTCTTTGACCACCGGCAAGGACTCGTTCGATGTGTGACACGTGGCTCCATCTTATTGAAACCATGTGTTACGATTATAGCCAGCAAATTCCAGTAGCATCGGTGCTAAAAACTCCCGTAACATTTTCACATACTCGGCAGAATTAACAGTAACTGAACGGCCTCGAGAATCTTCAAAAAAGTAAGGTCCGATGATTCCTTTCTCCCGATATAGATCCCGTCTCTTCGAATTTCTTCACCCATTTCTTTATTAAAGGAGCACTTGGACACTGACTTAAGTCGTGTAAACCATATTCAACGGGAAATAAGCGTCTCACAGTAATGAGCGAAAAGTTGTTTAAATAAAACTGTTTCACACAGTAAGCACGTTGTGGCCCCGTGAAGCGATCCATTGCGACTAAATTTCCAAGAAGCGAGCTATTGCCTCCGCCCGCGCCCGCGCCCCGCGCGGCAATAGTTTGCGTGGTAAGTTACATTTAAATGTTAACGAATTCTTGGCCCACCCGATATAATACACGAGTATACAAATATAAATTGGATATTATTAAAACACATAATAGAATTATTATTACATTAATACCTAAATTATAAGCGATTATTGGAATAGATAGTTCAATGTCATATAGTTGTTGATGTTATATTTCACAAAACGATCGTTTGGCTCAACTTTGAATTGATACATTCATAGTTAAAAGATCTCAATATACTAATTGGATATATAAATATAAGTAATAAGAACTATGTGTAAAATAATACTTATATTATCAATTACAACTCTCAAGTTATATATGAATATTTTAATAGACATTAAACCGACGTTAATAACATTATCCTAATGTAATATTTAATTAAATAGTGTTTTGATTCTCCTATCCATTGTAACATTTTCACATTCTTAAGAGTTTTTGTTTGAAATTTAGTTTAAAAGGATTTGAATACTGAGGTACAGGTTGAGTTGGGAATTGGTAGTTGGGAGTTACTCTTTGTATGATTAGGTGGATAATAAGTGACAGTGGAATCTATATTAAATATATATCTCAGTAAGAGCAAAATGACAAAAAAGTGTTATTTAACGTGTGATTAGTTTGAAGTTTTGTTGCTAGATAAGAATTAACATCTAAGGCATATAGTAAGATGTATATTGAATGTTTAAAGTGATCTTTAATTATAAAAGTAATATGATAAATATTATTGTTTAATTTCAGCTTGTTTCATAATTTATTGCTTTTGATAAGGAAAACATATCTGTAACATTGTACATTAAAAGTAAATCTCTTAAGCACTGTTGTCTTTTAAAATTTGTTTAAATTGCAATTTTATTAATGTCTCAAATACGTTGTAGTCGGGCATTAAATTAATAAGGCTTACTTGGGGAATATGAGGTAAACAAAACTTGTGAACATTTTCTTCATTGTTATTATTAAGAAAAATATTATATGCCGCAAACCATTGGGAAAGGATCATTTATGTATAAAAAGTTCGGTTGTTCGTTCGCACCTTTTTTGTCAACTTTAATAATACACGATATTTTATCTGTGAACAAGGCTATTTTACATTGATTGGTCATCAAATAAGGAAGCACGCTAATGTAGGTCAAGTATGAAATAAAGATCAAGATGAACGTCAGAATGATCAGAAGAATGTTACTGATTAAGCTTTTAAAGAATAATTATAATACTAGGTCATATAATGACATTAGAATAAGGAAATATTATAGAATGGTAATATAGTACACATAGATTAGAATATTTTACCGTTCCAAATATAAAGGTAGTTAATAAGTAAGCCGGGCTATAAAGCAAAAATTTCATTTTTTTTTTTTTCTTTCAATTTGAAATTGGTTCCCGTTATTATTGTTAATCCACCAATTCGAACTTTTATTTTCACAATACAATAACAGATTTTTTTACCGTATATTGGGTTATAACTCGCCACCGAATCAGAAAAAGCAAATGTAACAATAATTGCTGTAGCGGCTCTGGTTTTTTGACTCGATAAAATCATGCCTCCATCAAACTTTTTGTTTTAATAAAATAGTAAATAAAATATTACATATGTTCGTTAATAAAATATAACTTTCTCTGTCTGTGTGTATAGCAAGAATATTTAAATTTTAATAGGCCACTTAGGTTGAATTAAATCTTACTAATTAATAATCTCTTATGAATATTAAAGAAGCTTCGTTTTTTTGTAATAGGCACACTATATAATATTTTTTAGAAATGGTGAGATGAATTCTGTGTTTTTTTAATACAATTTGTCAAATAGTATATCTAATATATCTACTATCTCAATCTACATTATTTTGTAAGAAATAATCAAAATCCTTAAATACTAATTATTTCTTTTTTTTTCATTAATACAGAAAAAAAATTTAAGCACTCGATAATGAAAACCAGAAAACTTACTGTTTCACATTATCAATAATAAAAAGGTGAAAAGTCGGACATTAAATACAATAAGTCGGGTATACAATAAAAACACGTGCATTACTATTTACTGAAAAAAATATAAATAGATGACACCGAACCTCCCCTAACCATGAAAGTGGGGTTGATTTTTTTTCTCATAGTATATTATCGCGTGAGGTATTATTAGAAAGGACATTCAAAAAATATTATGATGTATAAATCATATCTTTATATACAAGTAAAAATTTTTGATTAATTTTTGTTAATCGGGAGTTCTGAAAACCAACTGGTTGCTGGTACATATAAATAAAAACACTTTAAAAAGTAACACGTATAACGAAATTTAAAGGAAAAACTACCACAACTAGGTAGGTTTAACTCATTAAAGATTAATAGCAGAATAGCGACGTAAAATATAAAATTGGTAAAGGAAAACCCCATATTAATTTAATTTGTGATAGTTCCAGTCATAAGACTATCTAACTAACTAACTGAATGTTTAAGTTTCAAAAAAAAACCCAAACGAAGTCAGGGAGGGCTGCTAGAATCTATTATTTTGAAGTTAGAACTTATGTTATATTAACACGATAACAGTGGTGACGTGTCAGCGGGTAAATCCCCAAACGCAATTAAGGTTATTTTAGGACAAGTGCTTGTAATTAACTGTTATGAGGATAATATAAAGTACACAATTCTGATTGAAAATTTTCAGTAATGTTGTAACTAATAAATACTCATAGTAGATACACACGCAGTATACACTAATGGCAACATAGCATCTATTCTACAAACTGGGTATTTGTGATCATCACCATCACCGTCCATCACCTTATATTTAAAAAAATGTACGTCGTTAAATACCAAAACCATAAAATTATTTTTCCAAAATTTTGCCTCGCAGAAACAAATTATTAATAAATGGCTGAAAACATTCATTTTTAAATAATTTTCCCAAACCTATCGAAGTAAAAAAATATCACGTTACGATTATAAATTCAAATTTTGTATAAGAATAGGAATATTAAGGCATTATTTTATAATTTAATGAGAAAATTGAAAGACTATTAATTTAATCTCTTGTCATTTTATTTCCATGAATCTATCATTAGAAAGTTAAAATGTAATTTGATGCTTACAAAATTTCATTTTCATAATTCATTCATTTTGTTGGATTTACATACATAAATAAATAAATTGCAATGTATACTTATTTGATAAAAAAGCTATGTCTTTTTCACATTAACATAATATCCAAAAATGAAATATATATAAAATATACAAAATTAATACTATCCAAAATAACACAATTATAATATAGGAAATCTTAAAACGCCTTTAATATTTGAAAAATGCCGAGGTCACAACCCTCCTCAAGTAGCTGACGCAGAGACACGTATTAAAGTAAAATTTTGCGAATAGCAAGGTGAAATTATCTTAGAGCTTTAAAATGCGTTACTATTTCAGTATATTATCGTTTAGAAGCACTAAACTGGTTTTATTGAATATTGTTATTATATTATATATAAAGAAACATACTTAATAATCTCCATCACATCGGTGTGAAAATGATAAAAGTAAAAATCAAGGTATAAATATATTCAGAAAAAATGTGCAAAGGTGTGGTGATTTAAAGTCGTTTACAAAATGTTACCTCTTGAGGCATTTGACATATCGATTTCTAACATCTAAAAAGGAGTTATTGCTAATAGTAATGCAAACTATCCACCCTATTAGTTCTCCCTAATAAACATATAAACAAGATATTAATAAAATTATTTCATGTAAATTTAACTAATTTGAGGAACATTATTAACATGTCTTAAGCGGATGTTAACTGGTCATCAAAGGTCTGGCAGAGTCGGTTAGGGCACGAGGAGTTGTGAATAAAATTATTTAAGGTTACACATGGCCTCGCTGATATTTTTATAAATAGCAAACCTATCTACCTCCCACCATTAAAAATAATTTTATGTAATTACAAAACATTACGTGTGCAAGAATAAATTATGATACATATTTATTGTTTATTTAAATTTGTATGATTAGTACTTCAAAATAACTATTAAACAGGGATTATTCAATATGAATAATCATAAATATACATCATATTTATAATAATCGTATAAATTATTAATATTATTCTCTATCGTTCTTTTTATATAGTTTATTTTCATTATACAATTAAGCACTTTTATTCCAAGAAATAGATATGTAAGGACATATCTTATTAACGATCACATAAATGTTTGTGGATTTAGTAAAATTTAAAAAAAAAAGGAATTGTTGCTGGAAAATATAATATATATAGCTGTTAGCTTATTTAAAACTCTACAAAAAAAGACGGCCAAACATAAAAGTATAAAGGCAATTTTACATGTCTGTAGATCATATTTTATGAAAACTAAGCATATCTTCGGTACCAAGAATAAATAAATCATAAGCACTGTAATTAATGACCAAAATATTTTAAAATATTAAAATTTATGATTTATGAGATATTACAGACCTATTCAAGACAATTGTAATATTATTTTTTTTCAACTTTCGTAACATTGCTTTCACATATCAACAAGAAGGGCAATGAGATTAAAATAGGGTGGTATGGGAGGCGCGGGTGGATGGAGGTTATGATAAATATATTTGAGGCCAAGCATCTGCTTATATAAACATCGCAGCAGACCCCTTTCAGGCAAGAAAACTCTAAATTAATAATTGTTTGTTAATTAACGTAAATCTTCAGTCGACATAATAACCTTATGATAATTATTTTTCTTTTAATTTACAATAAACAAATTTTAAACATAGGACAAGACATTAGAGTTAAAAATATTTATATTTATTATATCCTCTTGGAGTAATGTTTAGTGGCAATAACTTAAATTATTAGATCCAATCCTGGCTTAGGAATTACAACTAACAATTTTTCTCTCCACTGGGGAGGAACAAATCTCGCACGGTAGAATTTGTTAAGTAGCGGAATATTTTTTATTATAATATCAGAATCCAAACCTACATACATTCAAGATTTACTTTACCATAACTAACGTAAACTGGACATATTTTATGAAGAAATTTGCAGTATAAGTAGATGGAAATTTTATTACTTTCATCCAAAACTTTTTGAACACCGTAGTACACATCGTGTAAGAAGATGCTTTGCTAAAGATGATCACAAATTATGCTATCTTCAGCTTTATGTAAACAATATTGAGCATTAATTATTTTATGTTTTAATTTATTTACATTTGAAGGAATAGGATTACGGAGAAAATAGGAAATCGCTAATTGGCGTTCAGCTAAGGCTTTCGATTATTTTTCATTCCAGTATGGTCTTTGTAAACCAAACTTAGAAGTCGATATTTTATTAATTTTAATTGATTTTCTTATATAGTCATGTCATGATTCTTGTACATTATTTCTAATTATATAATTAAGAGAGAGAAGTAAAAAGTTATAATAAAAGCAATTCTTGAAACAAACAATCGAATCTTGAAACAGCTTACTAAGTGGTATCGGTAATTTAAAAATAACTAAATACGAGTATGTCTACTAATCCATCCAAAATATTGATATTATTATAATGTGTGTAATATTATGATATTTTTAATATTTTAAACCTAAGTGTAAAATAAGAGGTGAAGAACCATTGACATATTTATTTAATTAATGATGAAAAGCAAAAAAATGTTGTATTAACAAAGTATCCAAACAAGGAAAATTAGCACTAAGTAGCTGAGGGTGACTCTAACAAATAGCTAACAATTGCAGTTTTATATAAGCCAAGCAAAGGTCAAACATCTTAAATTATAAAGCTTTTTAGCTGGAGTTTCTGTACACACTATGCTCATAAGTTAATAATTAAACATGACGTGCGAGATATTCCTAGGAGACCAGAAGAGGTTGAGTTCCGACAAGAATTAAGTTGTATTAACAACATCACAGATATAACAAGTAATTGTTAAGAGATTTCCAAAATCAATTTTGACTGAATATTTACGGAATTTTAACGGAATCATAATGCAGACAGACCTTAAAAAGATATATGGTAACTTTTTTCAAACTTTGTACCCACAAAGAAGTAATCTAGCATAGATCTGCCGGCGGCTGCACAGATATCGCGCACTTTTATTTAGAACTTTTTAATAAAAATTGTCTTAAAGAGAACTGAAATACTAATTAATGCAGACTGAATGATATTGAGAATGAAATAAGGACTACATTTTGTAAATAATAATAAACTGAAAAATTCGTTTAATAAAATGTTGTTGTACAAAGTTTTTTAAATATTTTGATCGTAACTAAGTGCCAGATTGCTCTCTCAGCTAAAATGATTCTTCATTTTCAAATCATCACTCAAAGTCATATATTTCATTTTTTTTATTATAATGGAATATTATTACACATAGATTATGTTTTTCCTTTAAAATTTGATATTTTTTCGGATATGTAAGTTTCGTGTATATTGACTTCGACAATATTTTATTATAAAATTTCAAAAAAGACCGTCGAATGGTTTTGTTGAATTTTATTTAGTCCTTAGCTTATCTTTTTTCGTGAAAGTCAAAACAGACAAATATTACAAAAAACTACTCTTTTGTGTTTATAAAACAACATAAATATTGTATGCGTATTACCGATTAACGGTCGAACATTTACGATGATTTGAATGAACTGAAACTCAAAGATTTATGTGATGAAACTGACTTCAATTACTGTGACGGCTAAATCAAAAATGTCGATATATCAAACATTATTCGCCATTCAATTAAATATTCCAAAGCTTGGGATACTTGACAATTATGTTTTGTGTAAATGATACATGTTAATTTTAACAATACATTGTGGTACAACAATGCATTGTGAACTAGTTTTTTCCCGTAATTTGCACCTATAGATATTTTACAAGATTTTTTATCTTTTGTTTAAATAGGCTTTTCTCCCACCCGTTTAATGTCACACACGTTTTACTTCGTTCTTACTTCGAAAGTTAAAAGATTACCACTTCTTTGAATATTCATACATTATAATAGTATACCTAAGTAACTTTTCACTTAATACCATTTAATAATCCTGTAGAGTAAAAATCCTCCATACTCGACTTTAAATCGCTCAGTACAATGTACGAATAAATACAAAGACCGCAGCTGGTCAGCTACGGCTTTTAGCCAACGTTTAATCATCTGCCGGCCGCGTCTTTGACACGTTCTCATTTCTGCCTAATGAGGACGCTCCATTGTTATGTTTTAAATAGTTCCATCATGGTAGAGATCAAAGAACTGAGCAAAATTATAAAGAAAAACTGTACAAAGGAATAAAATGTACATATAATATTAATAATGTAATTATTAAAAAAATCAGAAGTACATGGTATATATTTACATATACCATGTTGCCATATATAGATACATATTTTAATATTTATATACGTATTTAATTGGATATATCAAGTTAAAAAAATCTATAAACGTAATTATTCGTGTTAAGATTTTTGAAAATAAAACAATTGTAATATATAAACATGAGGCAAGGCACATTGTCGTATAGACGACAATGGGATTTCTGGAACAAAATAATGCCATTAGTCTTATCATAGGACTAATGTTATAAATATATATAATAATATATATAACTGGGCTGTACCTATAAAAACTATTAGTAATACAATGCGTGGTAATGCTATGTAATATTTGGAAAAAAAAATGAGTATTTATTGTGTACTGTAATCTAAAATATAATGCAGAAATTACACCATTTAACACCATAAATTTTTTACGAAAAAAGGCATGTGTGTAGTTGAAATTCAATCTTAACAACCTTGACAGGATTGTAAACAATAACTTACAAAACTGTTCTCATCGAATAAAAGAGAACAAAAATATTATAAAAGAGATTTGTGTATATCGCAATAGATAAATATAAAATTTCTTAAACTTATTAATATCTATGTTACGTTCTCTTCATATCTATCCATCAGTGATAGATTGGTTTCAGAGTTACCATACTGGCCGTCAGCAGCGCACACGGATCGATAAGGTGTTCTCATCCTAGTGTAATGTCTTGGCAGGGGTTCCTCAGTGTTAACTCATTTACCAATTTAAATTTTTATCTATTTCATTAGTAAATATATCTTTTCCGTTCCTTTTTTTTATTTTCTTTCCTGTTCTTTCCTTTCTTTTCCCATATTAGCCAATAATAATGACCTGACTGCAATCTCCACATGAAGCAAAATAATATGGCACAAACCTTTCTGTTCAAACGTTAAAGATTATGGCGTACACTTAAATGACACATTGTCCTTGTCTGTCTATCTAAAAGAATTTAAAAAAAAAACCTTTTTGCTTAATTCTTTGCTTTTGTTACATTGAGTTTTCGTTGACGACTGGAATACTTGCAGTCAAATTCTATATCATGTAAGATTAATCATATATTCTCTTCTCCTCTCTATATTTGATTATACGGATGTTAACTAACTTAATATAGCCGACGATTATCTATATGATGTTAAGCGACTCCAAAACACTACTACATGGTTCATTTGGATTGCCCAAACATGACCACATTTCTGAATTTCTTCAAAAACTCAAGTGTTTTTTTATTCGCCGTGGCCGTGATTCACATATTCTTTACTGTGCTCTGTTTTCAGTTCAATGTATTATTTTTTCCAAATCTGCATACCTAAAGGAGAAAATGAAGTTTATAAGGTTATTAAAAGGTAAAAGCTGCTGTATAAACATATCAAAATCTTGTTATTAGAATGCCAATTAAAATAATGGAGCGCACAGACTCTACCTGCCTTAAATCAAAATCTTTAAATATATGAAAAACTTCACATATCTTATATTATGTATAATTTATAAAAAAATGTATATAGAGGTATATGTGTATTAGTGTGTAGTTATTTCTATAATTGCCTGTCAATATTTCTCAATATTTAATCCATTATAGAATAGTGTTGCTTATTATTAAATAACAATATTGTTTTATTCAAAGATTTTAAATAAATCTTTTTGTATGGAGGAAAACCTTTCACCAATAAAACGTTAGAAGATTAATGATCTCGAAGTGTGTGCTGTCAGCAGAACTGGATCACTCTATTTACTTCTTTTATTAAATAAAAATATTCAAAAGAGGTAAATACCTATATATATTCAGTTGTGAATCTATTTAGATTTAAAAAATCCTATCTATTTTCACTTTTGTAAATATATATAGAAATTATATTATTAAATATTTGTATATGTTTATATAATAATTTGTATTAAATTATCTAAATAATTTTAAATATTTATGTAATTTTATCAAAAATCTAGTAGCTTTATGTTTTAATTTGAATAAAGCTTGATAAAGAATATTTTCAATTGATATGACAAAATACTATATTTTGCTATATACTTTGAACATGGCTTTATATCAGATTTTTATCGACAGTAGTAGAAATTTTAAATTCCACACTATTCATAAACTTACAAATATAATTTATTTTCATTATCGCATATTTACTTCGTATTGAGATATTCAATTGTTTCCCTGAAACAAAGAATCGTTTGTTCTTTTATTTCATTGTGCCGACAGTTTTCACGTATCTTTATGTTCTATTCTTTAGCTTTTGTAGACCAAATTGTTCCATTTGAGTTTATAGCAGTGTAATTGAAATCGTATTATAAATTTGTTTCTAATGATTTCGATCTTAAATTTATTTTACTCATAATGGGTTTTAAAAGAACATTGCATTTTCTTTAGTGACATGTCATCTGCGTATGAAAATATTCATGAAAGTATGACATGAGATGAAACTAGTTTTTACTTTACTTATAATTCATAAAATAGTAGTTCTGCCAACGCCTTCGTATATAGTGTAATTTGTCATTACTTTTTTTTAAAACTGCCCAGAAGTAAGTAAATATCGTATTAACCAATTGGTGAAATATAGCTCCTATAATTGGACATTACGTTGTACTCAGCCTGGTAATAAATACTGTTACAATTAAAAACAAGCAATATATTAATTTCGGATTTGGAATCTGTCATTTTTATACGATTGCTGTGTTAAATTTCACGGCTGTATTTAGTATTTTGTTACTTAACCCTCAAAGCATTTTGGCCGAGGCGAAAGAGGTATGCAGGCGTTTGGCGCTCCGTCGTCTCTGGCTACCCCGCAAGGGATATGGCGTGAAGATAAATAAATAAATATACTGATTAGAGATTAAGTCACTTTTTTACATTAGACGTGTAGTTCAAAACATAAGTTATATTATTATATTAATTATAAGTGAATTATATTAGCTTACAATTTTTACATAGTAATAGAAATTGTCTCTGTTAATTTTTGTTGGCCTTGCAGTGGTTTCAATAAGTAGTTTAAATGTTTTATATCACATATTTTAGAAATAAACTGTTGTGACCATTGGGTACATGGAAATAGTGATAACATTTTCTAAGCCCTCTGTTGCTTTAATTAAATTAAAAGCAAAATAAAAAGCTAACGTTATATATAATTAAAACCATAAATAACTACATTAATAAGTTTCAATTCTCATAGCTTTTTGAAGCGAATAGTATATTTTAGCATGATTAAAAGAAACAAATTCCAAATTTATATAATATATAGAGCACAGTAATAAATTGTATCCAAGTCCTCTAGAAACCAACGCACTTAGGTACTTAAGCCGTGATGAATATTGATAGCGACCCGCATCACGACACAACATTTAGTTTTAATATAAGTGATTGGTGGATGAAATTATAATTCTTTATCAGTTTTAATTTCGAAAATAAAATTATACTACTTTATCGAATTCCGTAACCATCACTTGAAAGTAAAACATTTTTGACAGGGCACTTCATAGTTTTCAGAGTTACAACCGCAGCTTAAGTGAATAGCTCTCTGAATATTCACATTCGACATATTATCTGTAACCTTTACTCTGGCGTTTGAATATTTGATTTATTTTAAATGTAAAATAATGTATTTTCAGAAATATATTTTATCCAATTAAATTCTTTAGTCTAACATTATTTTTCTGTATAAACTCCTATTTATTACTAAAATTGAAAATATTTTAAATGTGGATAGTTAATACTCAGGAATCAAAAACAAATTCAATTATAATTTATCCATTGCTAAGCCCTAAATGAGAAGTGGTATAAAGCAGAGTATAAAGGTACAATAAATATCAGTTAAACACAAACAAATGAAAGCAACATTTGCTTTAAAATAATGGCAGAGTATTGTTCTTTGTTGCAAGAAACAACTGCGAACTATTGTCTTAATGCTTATGAAATAGAATCAAAGAAGCACTTAAAGACCGGATAATATAAATTGTGAGACACATTTTTATAAATTATATCCACTTATTCAATATTTTTTAAATAATAAGAAAAAAAGATTATCTATATATTTTCCTCCAGTCAACTTCTGTAATAGTTTGTTCAGATTAATTATTAATCCTTTTCTCCAAAGATAAATACTTCTTATTTTATATAAATTAAAGCATGTCATAGCTGTGAGTTAGCAGCAGGTTATCAAATATTGATAAAGAGATTTTGAAGTTTTTCATAGTGTTGAGTAGAATGAATAAACCATCGTGTCTGTCATGTAATTTTTTCAAATAAAAACAAAATTAAATAAAGTAATTACATTCATAACAGCTTTACTACACATCCAATAGTATATAAATAGAAAAATAATACAATATTTTCTATAGCTCATCGGTAATCTATTAAAAAATGTTGATTATAAGAAATGAATAAAAGACGTCTGGAAGGACCTTAACCTAAGCCCACATAACTTTGTACCGTCATTATCAATGTTTGGTCGAGATTTTGAGTAGCATTCAGCCTTCACCCTTCAACGACCCTTTCGGTATCTTAATCTAACTTTTGAAGGACGACTTCGAATATAACATAAGTCATATAGTTTACTATAGGATTATAAACACAATGGTTTAAAGTTCTGGATAATTTATGAGTAAACTGAATTGAAGTTAGTCGTTTCATAACACAAAGGAATATATTTCTTATCATCAAAAGCATGGCATGTTTAAAGCTAACTGCAGTATAGAGATAGTTACGTCATACATTAAATAACTAAGGAATATTGCAAATATTGGAATGGACATTTTGATATAGCAAATTAAAACAAATAAATCTTATACGCTGTTTTTTTTTACCGCTATTACTTAGTCATTTAATAAGTAGGTAGGTATCCTATAAGTATCGTTGGCATACCTGAATAGTTATAGTACGTTCATATTATGATTTCTTATTAATATGTCGTGATTATATTATCATTATATTTATAAGTAAGTGTCCCTTATTTTGTATTGAGGATCACGTATCAAGCAGATATATAATACTACGATCATATAGTGATATGTTTTAATTTATATATGTTATAAATTTTATATTGTGCAATGAAGTTTACTGGAGGGAGATTTTTTGTTATATTTAAACCTGTGAATTGTAAAAAAAATAGTATGTGTATTTTTTCACACACTAACACCCGTTTAATAAATACAAGTAGGATAAGAGAATTTGTCTTACACTATTGTAAATAGCTAAAATTCGAGTTTTAGGAATTTAAGAATTTATTGTAAATATATACTATAACAAGTTTATTCGAATCAAAGGAATAGTGCTCTTCACTCATGCTGTATTTTGATATCTGTGCACATTTTATTATTATTATAATTAATCAAACTTCTTAATTTTAAGGAACTAAAATTCAACCAATATTATTGAACAACAGACTATACAATCAAAGTTTTACATGTGTTGTATTTTGGTCTTTAACCCTCAAGTCAATTAAAAATATAAGTATATCTTTTTACTTTACATTTTTATTGCAGTACTTGGATGCTTTAATAAGTCGTTAAAAAATACAAACCTTATCTATTAAATTGAAGTTAAGGTAAATAGTGTTAAACACAGAAATGTACTTTTATTTACTGTTTGTTTAAATTTTAATTTATAGAATTAAGCAATGATATCCAATTAATAATTATAGAATGTAGATAAAACAGTAGAACTGAGAGTGAAATGCAATAAATCGTGTCTGTGTGATCGCAGAACACCGTCCGTATTTATTGTGCGGCGCTGAGACGTGCGTTGGTAGTAAGTTGCTTTAGTAAAATATATATTTAACCCCCATTTAATTTTAATTCTTATTTTGTTAACGACAAACATCTTATCGAAGGTATTTGGAAAGTTCTGTGTTTTCTGTGGTAGAGCCTAGCTGTAGTTATCTGACTGCAGCTCGTATTGGGCTGGCTCGACCGGGGAAGGACCACCCTCTCACAGAAGACCGACGTGTAGTAACCAAATTCATTTGGTTATGTTCCGTCGGTGAGTGAGAGAATCCGGAAGCCCAACCCCCCCCCCGCCAAACATGAACGCGATGCATAAAAGAAAAATACCCCAGGAGGGTACCGGCTTTGATGAAGCCGGGGACCCCCTCCCCGAGCAAAATCGGGGGAATGATCGTCGGATTTTGCTCGGGCTGCCCGTCGTATCTGGGGCGGGCAAAGTATCGCACTTTGTGTTTTCTGAGGGCAAACGACGGCAAACAGCGGCACCCCGCTCCACTCTAGATGTGGACTTTTGTAACATCCGGGGGTTTCATTCGAACCTAAACGCCGTCCACTACCACCTTGAGACGGCGCAGCCGGCCTTGTTGTTTTTGACGGAGACGCAGATATCTCAACCTAGCGACACAGCGTACCTATCATACCCCGGGTATAAACTAGAACATCATTTTATACCACACGCCGGGGTATCTGTGTTCGTAAGGGAGGATATCTGCTACCGTCGCCTTCAGTTTTTTGAAGGTCGGGACCTGTCCGTGCTTTGGCTGCGCGTGGACATGGACGATCACGTCAGATTCTACGCGTGCCTCTACAGGTCCCATAGTGGTAATGCACAAACAGATCAACTGTTGGGCCACGTTCAAGCGAAGATTGACGACCTGCTTTCTCAGACTCCCTCCGCCGAAGTCGTAGTCCTCGGGGACTTCAACGCGCACAATGCCGAATGGTTAGGGTCACGTGCAACCGACTACGCGGGGAGATCTATGTTTAACTTTGCTCTGGCAAATGGTCTGTCCCAGCTGGTAAAGACGCACACTCGTCTGCCGGATGTGAACAGCCACACGCCCTCTTTGTTGGATCTTCTGCTGACTACACATCCCGGAAAGTACCAAGTCACTGTCGAGGCTCCCTTAGGGTCCTCTGATCATTGCTTGGTACGGAGTGTAGTGCCCATTGAACGCCCAGCTCGCACAAGACCTGCGACTCGACGCGTTTGGCACTACAAGTCAGCGGATTGGGATGGAATGCGGTCTTTTTTTGCATCCTACCAATGGGGGCCGATTTGTTTCCCTTCCAACGATCCTAGTGACTGCGCTGCGGCTGTAGCTGATGTGATACTTCAGGGCATGGAACTTTTTGTACCAAGCTCTGTGGTACCACTTGGTGGCAGATCGCGGCCTTGGTTTGATGCGTCTGTCAGGGCTGCAGCAGCTGGCAAACGGCAGGCTTATCATGCTTGGGCCAATGCGTTAGTCTCTAAGGATCCGAACTCTAGAGTTCTGAAGAGGAAATACAACCGTGCCTCCAGATTCTTCAAACGGCAAATCGCTAGAGCAAAGTTCAAGCATGTCGTCAAAATTGGGGATCAGCTGGCAAAGTACCCGCCTGGAACGCGCAAATTCTGGGCGCTTTCAAAGGCCAGTCTAGGCAACTTTAGCCAGCCGTCCCTACCGCCGTTGCACATGGGGAATGACTCTCTGGCCCACACGGCAAAAGAGAAAGCCGATCTCTTGGGCACTCTTTTCGCCTCCAACTCGACTTTGGACGACCAAGGGAAGACACCGCCTATCATCCCGCGGTGTCAGAGATCAATGCCGGAAATAGTTTTTCGGCAGAAAACTATCAGGCAGACTCTATTTTCCTTGGACGTTCATAAGTCGAGTGGGCCGGATGGCATTTCTCCACTGGTGCTACGAACGTGTGCCCCTGAGTTGACTCCAGTGCTAACGCGTCTATTTCGGCACTCCTACCTTAAAGGCGTAGTCCCGGTCTCATGGAAGTGTGCCCTTGTCCATCCGATCCCTAAAAAAGGTGATAGCTCGGACCCAGCTAACTACAGACCTATCGCCATTACCTCCCTTCTCTCCAAAATAATGGAGATTATCATAAACCGACAGGTCCTAACGTACCTCGAGGATCACCAGTTGGTCAATGACCGGCAGTATGGCTTTCGCCATGGTCGATCAGCTGGTGATCTTCTGTTATACCTCACTCACCGTTGGGCAACGGTTATTGAAAGCAAGGGAGAGGGTCTGGCAGTTAGTCTGGATATGGCGAAAGCCTTCGATCGTGTATGGCACAAGGGGCTTCTTTCGAAGCTACCTTCCTATGGGCTTCCCGAGAGTTTATGCAAGTGGATCACTAGCTTCCTCACTGGGCGGAGCATACAGGTCGTTCTCGACGGTTTTTGCTCGGACCCCAAGCCCGTGAACGCTGGTGTACCCCAAGGCTGCGTGCTATCCCCAACTCTGTTCCTCCTGCACATCAATGATATGTTGGATATCTCCAACATACATTGTTATGCGGATGACAGCACTGGGGATGCGGTATATTCCGGCCGTGCAGGTCTCTCTCGGGAAAACGTCGACGAGTGCCGAAAGAAACTTGTGTCTTCTATAGAGACTTCCTTGGGGATGGTCTCTGAGTGGGGTGAACTGAACCACGTTCAGTTCAATCCCCTAAAGACACAAGTTTGCGCGTTTACCACAAAGAAAACCCCATTTGTTGTATCACCGCTCTTCGAGAGCACCCCCCTCATTGCCTCGCCAAGTATCAGAATACTGGGTCTCGACATTTCGAGCGATTGTCAGTTTCGTGGTCATCTGGAGAGCAAGGCCAAGTTGGCCTCGAAGAAATTGGGAGTGATTAATAGAGCGAGGCAGTATTTCAAACCTGGCCAAAGACTTGCGCTCTATAAGGCGCAGGTCCGGCCACACATGGAGTACTGTTCTCATCTCTGGTCCGGATCACCCCAATATCAGCTTCTACCATTTGACCGCGTACAACGGAGAGCCGCTCGGATTGTCGGGGACCCGGTGCTCTGCGAACGGCTGGACTCTTTGGCATTGCGTAGAGACGTGGCTTCTTTGTGCGTCTTCTACCGCATTTACAACGGGGAGTGTTCCGAAGAGCTATACGATCTGATGCCTACCGCCGAATTTCATCACCGCACAGCGCGCCATCGACTTCTTTACCATCCCTACCACCTGGATGCGTGGCGATCCTCCACTGTGCGGTTCTCAAGGACCTTTTTTCCACGTTCCACTCGCTTGTGGAACGAACTCCCTTCGGCGGTATTTCCAGATCGGTACGACATGGGTACCTTCAAAAAAGGCGTCTACTTCTACCTACAAGGCCGGCAACACTCTTGTAAATCCTCGGATGTTGCAAGAGTTCATGGGCGGCGGTGATCACAAGTCATCTGTGACCCGCCAGCTCGTTTGCCCTCCTCTTCCATAAAAAAAAAAAAAAAAAAAAAAAAAAAAAAAAAAAAAAAAAAAGTTCCGCTTCCATAACCTCTTAACAAACATATTTATAAACACTGTGTTAATAATATTCTGCATTTTAACAATAATTCCAATTGTTTCTCTAATAAATCTACTAATTCTACTTCTAGGAAATTTTAAGCATGAGAAACTTTTGTAAGTTTAGTAGTTCATTGTATATTTATTGTCTTTTATTCATTAAAAGATTATTGTTTCTGGTCTTATTTGTTCTAATATTTGCTCACATTTAAAAAAGTATTTGAAGTAATATTAGTATATATATTTTTTATTATCCTATCCACTGGTCAGATCGACAAAGGAAAATTAGCCAGCAGTATTCTACTGGTCATTACGAGTCTTACGATGGGTCACTCTGCATATATTGGGTGAGGGGGAACCGCCCTCCATCCCTACCTCATAAACGGGGAGTCGGATCAAAAAACTTTTCGGACAAAAAAGTTACCTCTTTTAATTTGTTAATTTTCTAGGATTTTTCCGACGGCAAAATTTTGCCTCCTTATGTGAAATTTTTCGGTTTTTAACTTTCAACTCCCCCAGCCCACCAACCCCCTGACCAATTTCCCCCGTTCAAGAACTTAACCTTTATTTTGTCCTTAAGAATGTGCATACCGAGTTTGAAAATCCTCCCTCAATATTTGCGACCTGTAGCGTGTCCCAAAGGTTTGCAATTTCACCCCCCCTCCCAGTCCCTCCTTTCATTTTTCCCAAAAAAACGAGATGCTACGTTTGTCCTACTAATTTATCCTATCGACCTGTGAAGTCAGATTTTGCCTACGATGAATTTGGACTGATGGATCATATATACATATATATATAGCAGGATATATAATTATTTTTTTTCGATGGATTCTCAATCTCCAGTTCATAGACGGCGTAGCGTCCCTACTCTGGGGTCTGGGTCCCGTCAGAAACATAAAGCTGGCGAACCCAAAATAACGGAACCAAAAAAAAATTGTTGCATAATTTACTGCTATTTAATTGCTAATTAATTACTGCAAAAAAAATTTTTTTGCTTTTTTTTATAAATAATTACGACGGTTCAGCTACCTTGAATTCAAGCTGGCGGAGCCACCGAAAAATTTTGATCAAAACCAAAAACGAATCGTAGCATAATTTACTGCTTTTTAATTGCTATTTAATTACCGTGATAAAAAATTTATTGCTGTTTTTTTTAAACAATTACGACGGTTCAGCTACCTTGAAATCAAGCTGGCGGAGCCACTGAAAAGAACCGAATAAAAATTGAACTATTATTTATTACTAATTAATTGATATTTAATTACTGCTTCCAAAAATTTATTGCCCCCTTTTTTAAAACAATTACATTGTTTTATTTGTCGCATACGTCAGACTGTTTATGAGACGGTACAGTCACACCAAAAAGGTTCGGCGCAGGTCATATTTGGCGCAGGTAGAAAAAAGACCAAGCCGGGTTATACAAGACAAGTATGATGCGTGATGTATTAGGAAATGATTGAATGTGCATATGATTGAATAGAATTTTTTTTCAATAAAAATATTTTGTTATAATTGGAGTTTTTTTTGTACATTTTGAACGAAGAGTTTCAAACATTCCCGCGTTCTGAATGAACCAATCAGAAAAGAGTAAGGTGTTGGGTAATGAAGAAAGGAAAAGAAACAAAAAAAACAAATAAAAAACTTTCAAACAGTCGACAAAAAAACATTGAAAAAAAACAACAGATAAAAAAAGATCAACTGTCAATAATCTTCGAATATTTGTAACGAAGGAACCTGCATTGGAGAATCTACAGGTTTCGTAAGAGCAATCGGTATGTTAAAATAAATGTGTGTTGTAATTGTATATAAAAAACTCAAAAGTCTGTTAAATGGATAAAAATTATATTTTTTTTCCTTTTTCTTAAGAGACATTTTGCTTGTTGAAGTTATAAGTAGTCAGGATCCGCAGATGATGAGCCAAGCTGTATCGCTGAGAAACATTCCAAAAAGGGTTTTGAGTCCGACTGGAGATGGAACAGAACTAAGATTACTAGGAGCGATTGCGTACACGGGCCCGGCAAGGATCACATCAAGTCGACAGCACCAAATTTCCCATTACACAGCTGTTTGCCTGAGGAACGATTGGTGGTACGAGTTCGACGACAAGTTTCCATTGCGCAAGAAGAATCGTTCCGATGGTGCAAAAATTGTACCTGAACTTTTAATTTATTCGCCATTATCATAAAAAAGTACAATTGTACCCGAACTTCAAATATATTTGTCAAAATTACAAAATGGAAATTACTATCTGATTCACCTTATAACATCGATGTACAAAATGTGACTTTTATTTTTCATTTTATTTGATTAAATGAATTTCTGGAATGGTTTGTACATTTTTGGATTGTATTTCTAAATTCAGTTCTGTTTATTCAAAACCATGTAAACCTAATACATATTCAATTCCAATGAGTTTCAAAAACAGCCAGAAGAGCTGGGCCATCGTAATTGTTAAATATTTACATTTATTGTAACATGAGATTTCTTATCGAGTAATAAAATGAAAAGACAATTACGCTTCATTGTTCAATAGGAGGAAATAAAATTGTAAGAAATATGTGGTGCTCATTTACCAACACCAGAAATTTTGCTATTTTACCTGGCTTGATCTTTTTTGTACCTACGCCGAACCTTTTTGGTGTGACTGTACCGTCTCATAAACAGTCTGACGTATGCGACAAATAAAACAATGTAATTGTTTTAAAAAAGGGGGCAATAAATTTTTGGAAGCAGTAATTAAATAGCAATTAATTAGTAATAAATAATAGTTCAATTTTTATTCGGTTCTTTTCAGTGGCTCCGCCAGCTTGATTTCAAGGTAGCTGAACCGTCGTAATTGTTTAAAAAAAACAGCAATAAATTTTTTATCACGGTAATTAAATAGCAATTAAAAAGCAGTAAATTATGCTACGATTCGTTTTTGGTTTTGATCAAAATTTTTCGGTGGCTCCGCCAGCTTGAATTCAAGGTAGCTGAACCGTCGTAATTATTTATAAAAAAAAGCAAAAAAATTTTTTTTGCAGTAATTAATTAGCAATTAAATAGCAGTAAATTATGCAACAATTTTTTTTTGGTTCCGTTATTTTGGGTTCGCCAGCTTTATGTTTCTGGTCCCGTCATCGCATCGATTGCAATAGGTAGATTCATCTACGGAATCTACCTAAAATGAACAGTAAATTTATTGCTATAAATTGATACAAAGCGGCCTTATCACTTCGAGTGATCTCTTACAGGCAATCTACAACTATAAGGACATTTATTTAAAATTAAAATTGCAGTAGTTGGTGCATGAAATAGATTTAAAAAAACTATATATATACATATACTATACCCTACTATATAATTTGCGAGCGAAGGACCATAGAAAGTGAAGAACCAGCACCAAGCTAATTAAAACATTCCTTAAGATATGGAAGAGTATTAGGATGGAAAGTAATTTTATAGAGAAGAATAAGACAATGAAAGTTTCGACGATGTTGAATAGTAAGCCATTTGAGCTGAAGGCGGGTATGCTGTGATGTGGTCAAACTTCTTTAGCCGTTAGACGTTCGAGCTTGTTTAGAAGTAGTTGTGACAAATCTAAATAGCACGTATCTGTATAGTAAGTAGGCAAGAGCTGAGAGGAGAAGTGTTTGGACCAGAGAAGTTTTTTTTCTAATTGGTAAGAGATTTTTCCACCTTAACCTACCAATGACACAGAACACCCTACGGCTTAACTTAGATATCTGAGGAGCCCAGGTTCGACTGCTATCCATCGTGAAACCCAAATTTCTCGCAGAGCTACTAATCTGCAAGGGAGTACCATCAAATACTACTAAGGGAAGGCAAACGTAATTTAATTTAGCTAGTTGATGATGTTTGCCAAAGACTGTAAACTGTAACTTGCACTTAAACCAGTCGCTAATAGCTTGAAGGTTACAGATGAGATGTTCAATAGCCTCGGTGATGTTATAAACAGTTGTAGTCATATAAATCTGCAAATCATAAGCATAAAGATGGAAGGGTAATGTGACAAGATTAGTTATAGAATTTATAAAAATAGAGAAAAATAAGGGGGGAGAACACCACTTTCGGAACACCGGCTTTGAGAGAGCAACATGAAGATATTTTATCTTTATCCCGTATGCATTGCTCACGATTATTTAGATAGGAACTCAACCACTCAACAAAATTACTACCAATATTTAGAGATTTTAACATGGCTAGAAGAATATCAATATCCATCAAGTTAAAAGCATTAGAAAAATCTAAGAGAGCCATGATAGTAATATCCTGGTTGTCGATTCATAATCTAATATCATCGCACACTTTAGTGAGCACCGTTACAGTGCCATGACCGGCGCGAAAGCCAGATTGGAAAGGAGAAAGTATATGATTTTTAATAATAAACAAAGAACCTTGTATTTCTATGAAACGCTCCAACACTTGAACAAGAAAGGAAGATTGTAAGTCGGGTGATAATCTAAAACAGATGTGGGATTACAGATTTTTGGAAGTGCAATTATAAATGCAAGTCGCCAGATTTTCGGAGAAATATTAGAGGAGAGAGGATAGTTAAAAATATGGCATAGTACTGGCAGAATAATATCAACAGCCAAAATTATTATTTTACGACTGATGTCAACACAACCGATGGCGTCAGATGTAATAGAAAGAATGTGAGTTTTGAGGCTATCAATATTAATAGTACTTAAATTAAAATAATCGTAGGATGGTGTCGCAAGAAAGGAAAGAGAGTGTATAGTGTTGCGTTTGACATTGTCACTTAGTAGCTTGACTGTCATAAAATGTGTGTTGAGTAAATTAATATCTATACTGGACCTTAAGCAAGATGTCTTCCTACGACCTATACTCATTGTGTCAAGAAATTTCCAAACCTTGACTGGACTATTATTATATACAGACGAATGTATGAATGCCCGTTGAGCATCTCTACAAGTTTTATTGCATCGGTTTCGCAGTACTTTATATTTTTCCAAATTTTCTTCAGATGGGTAAGATTTGTACTTTGATTTAGCATAGTTACGCTTGGCCATCAATGCTTTAATTTGCTCCGTAAGCCACGGTGCCGGAAGGTGTTTGATTTTTATTGGTCGTAAAGAAGCATGAATGTCAAAGATTTCAACCAAGAAAGAATTAAAATTATTACTTTTGTCATTTGTATTCGGAGCATTAAAGATGCCACCCCATTGAATGGCATTAAGATCGCGCATGAATGCGTCGTTATTGAAGTTTTTGCAACTTCTACGCATCACCACTGTTAGTTTGATTTTAGGCGGTCGGATTTTATACGATACATAAATAAGGTCATGATAGGAAAAAGCTTCTGCATTCAGTTGTCCATGTGGCTGAAGACGGTCAGAAGACGACACGATGCTTAAGTCCAACAAAGATGGAAAAGAATGAGGAAAAAATTTTGTGGCGTTAGAGGGCAGGATGTTAAGATTGGCACTACTGATAATAGAGTTTAATAGAGCTTAGCGAGAGTTGTTTTTCAAAAAACATGTATTAAAATCCCCCTTATACAGGGTGGGTACTAATTTTTGCACTTTTGAAACATGTCTAGAAATAAAAGTACTAATGTTATTTTGTTTATGATTTATTTAACGTAATTATCATTTATTAAAATTTATTTTTTAAAAATGACATCGTCGTGATGTGCTCCGTCTCGTCGTTGGCACTCCTGCAATCGACTACGTAAACTTTGGAAAACTCGTTGACACATGCTGCGAGGAATCCCGGCTATCTCCTCGTGGATGTTTTCTTTTAATTGGGATATGGTCGTCGGCTTATTAAGGTATACTCGACTCTTCAGATATCCCCACAAGAAAAAATCGCAAGGTGTAAGGTCCGGGCTTCTGGGAGGCCATGGGATATCACCTCTGCGAGAAATCAATTTGTTAGGAAACATTTCTTTGACCACCGGTAAAGTCACGTTTGATGTATGGCATGTTGCTCCATCTTGTTGCATCCAAGTTCGGCTATTGTATCCTTCAAATTCATGCAACTGTGGTGTCAAAAACTCTCGCAACATTTTCACGTAATCCACTGAGTTCACAGTTACGTTATTTCCTTTATTATTTTCAAAGAAGTATGGACCGATAATGCCCTTTGCGGATATGGCAGCCCACACTGTCGTTTTTGTTGAATGAAGAGGCTTTTGGTGTTTATAGTGAGGGTTTTCCGTGCTCAAATATCGACAATTATGTTTATTTACGTGACCATTAATGTGAAAATGGGCCTCGTCCGTAAACAATACATTCTCAAGGCTGGAGAATCGCTTCAGTATAGTGTCAGCAAATAACTTGCGTTGAATGTAATGGTTTGGTTTCATCTCCCAGGTGCAGTTTAAAGTCTAAATGCAAGATTCGCCGCAGACTAGTTCTTGGTATAGCAAGAGCCGCCGACCGCTTACGCGTAGATGATTCTGGATCGTCCCTTACAGAAATTTCAACCTCCCGAATGTTCTCTTCGCTTCCTCTTGAACGTGGTCGCCCAGTTTGTTTAATATTCGTTGTCGATCCCGTTTGCTCAAACTTTTTAACCCAAGCTTTAATTAAATTAACACTTGAACACTCACTTACACGTTGTAATCCGTATTCAACTCTAGAGAGGCGTTGTACAGTAACGTAGGAATCGTTGTTTTTGTAAAATTGTTTTACGCAAAAAGCACGCTGTTGTCCCGTGAAGCGCTTCGTTTTTTACAATACTACAGGCGTTTGATAGTCTAAAGAATAAACCCAAATTGTTGCTGTGACATGCCGCCATTCAATAAAATTTAGTACCTAATAGTTGGTCTTTCCAAAGACACATTACAGTTAAATGAGTTTCGTAACTCTTTCATATATTTTATAAGGAAGCAAATCTCCTCTATAATTAAGACCCTTTAGTATCGAGGCGGTCAACCGCTAAACAATTTTTTCTAATCACTTTATGTAAAGAATACCGGAATACCGATCTGTCAATGACTGCATAACAATTGGACCATTATTATTATATTTTAATGAAAATACATATAACATGATAAAGTAAGAAATTTATAATAAAAAAATAATAATTATTCTGTATAAACAGAACGTACAATAATAATAATATTATTGGACGTTTTTGTTCTCTTTTTCATTTTAATAAATATATTAATCATAATGGAGGGCTCATTATTATATAAAGAAACTGTCGTTTTTTTCTGCTACACAGAAAAATATTTTTTTCTTAGCTTTTTCGAAACTAATGTTTCAATAAAAAAATAAATTCAATAATATTAAATAAGCATGTCTTGAAACCAATTTTATTTATCATATATATGTTTTAGTTATACATGTTAACGAAATAAAGGTTTCTTTGTAAAGTCGACTAAAAGTTAAGTGTCAGGTAAAGTTATTTAATGTCGGCCAATTTGATACTTCACGTGCTTACTTGGTATAAAGTTTTTCCATCTTGATTCAGATACATTCCCCCTTTAGGAGTTAACTTTCCAAAAAAATAGTAAATTTGTTTTGATTTAATTATGCCTCTACAATTTTATTTGAAGTATACAACAAATCTAAACTTTTACTATTATGAAATATTTATAAACACACCCATATGTAGAAAAGTAATAACTTGACAAACTTAACAGTGTAACTCGTTACCTTACCATTTGTAGTAGTTTTCTTTTTAATTTGAATCTACTCATAGCAGTCATGCGACGTAAAGTTATTCAATATTATAATTAGAAGAACTTGCAAATAATATTCAATAGGCTCTCCCTTAATGTTATTCTATATTTATTGTTCCGCAGACATTGTTATATGCAAACGTTACTTATTTATTAAGTTAGGGGACAAAATTTTTCTGTATTAATATATATTCATAATAGCGTTGACAATCAAAAATTTCATTTCTCATATTATCATAATTGCATCGTAAAATAGAATAGTATTGCTGATTATTAACATGGTTCATTCGTATTAATATTCAGCAATATTAGCATCCTGAAAGACAAAATATGTTTTCCAATATCTGAGGATGAATTAATGTGCTTACACTGCGGTTCGTATTGTATCTTTTCAATTATGGTTTCTTTTTATTATTTTATTGTTTATTAAATTTTAATATCTATGAGCCGTTTTATATATATCACAGAACATTTAAGTGAAAAAAGCTTAAGCTATTAAGTATTATTTAAAAGTTAGCTAATATTGTACTTTTATTTTACATTTGTCTCTGGTATAGGATATGGATAAAGTGTCTTCATATTTTAATATTAATATTATCATATTTATATCATATTATATCATCAGTATCAGAAACGATTTCATGACAATGATAATGAATACTTTATATTTAAGCTTACTTCATAAACAGACCATTAAATATATTCATTATGTATGCAATATCATTTCATTTGTATTATAATTATAAAGAATCAGCATCTACAAATATTATTGCGAAATAGCGATGGCAATACCAAGTACTTTTTTTGCGGTAATTGCTAAAAAGTATATACGTTTTTAATCCCAAATTAATATTTATTTGCATTCTTAGCATTATTAAATAAAAAATGAACATTTTTTTTCTGTACCTGCTAGGAGTCTCTGCTATAACAATATTCACTATAACACTGATACTAGGATTCCATGCAAATGCTTACCCAGCGCTTAATATAATAATAGGAATGACTGAGTTTGAGTCAAAAAATTTTCCCATATTGCATCATAGTTTACTACGTTTGGAATCTTCGTTCTAATAGCCGTTGAAAGCCTACAACTGCAGGTTGTTATCTAAGTAATAAGTAGTAGTTATGTAAGTAACATGCAGTTTTGATATGAGAAGTAGAAAGAAAATTCTTGCAAAACGGAAATGAGTAAATATGTCTACGACTATATCGAGAGTTTTATCACATCATCTCAAAACACCTGATCGTTGCTTGGAATAAAACTCTAACGTCTGGTCCTCCTTGTATTACAACTGAGTTGAAGGCAAAGCATTCTTAGCCGACTCGGTCGAAAAGGATCATTAGGAAATAGTTAATGAAGTTAGTTAAATTATATTTTAATTAATTAATTCTCACTTGTAAGTTATTTAATGGTTTCTTATTTATCTTTTTTGGTAACTCATTTTTGTTACCTATAACAACTGTCATTTATTTACAAGTTCATTAGAGTGATATTATTGCATTATTTAGAAATACACTTCGCTTAAGACTTTAATTCGCTTTTCTATTTTTAATATAAAACGGAAAGATAGTATTTTCCCTCTATTCATATTTCACTGCTTCTCTTCTTCTTTTTCTTAGATGTTAAAAACTAACGTGGAATCCATTTCCCCGAATCCTTCTGGTGCAGACAGCGTTAGCCGTAAAATGTTCCTTTCTATCCTAAATCAATCCATTTCCACTAATAAATTTTCTGAAACTTAGTTGTAGGCCTAAATAACTCTTATTCCTAAAAAAAAGCAAACATGTGACCTTCAGCAACTTTCTATCCTATATTTTCTTAATTTTACCCTTCCCTTCTAAAATCATAATTAGTTTAAGATCAGGTAAGCCTATTCCTTAACAAAAATCTTCTTCTTGATCGGATTTCGACCGGATAACTATGCTGGGCAAAGTCACTGATGACGTACGGTTGGCAGTGGATAGTTAAATAGGTAAATTCTGCTAAATCTCAGGCAATCACTACTGGTACTTTTAAACCGGTACTTTTGTGATCCAAAACCTAAAAACGCTGCTGATGATTCACTAAACAAAAGACAGGAGTACCCCACGACGCATTCTCGATCTAAGTAGATATTTACAGATACACAAATCGCAACTTGGGTTTGAACTTATTCTTATAACAACAAGTAACTTACTAGCAGTATATATTACTATGTGGCACTTAATGACAATTGAGTTAGAAACATAGTTTCAACTAATTACAATGTATCTCACATTGTAAGCAAGTTTGGTTTGACAGAACTTTTTGAGTTCTCTTAGGAACTTACTATAATTCTAATTTCAATAATTAAATTATATGTATTCGTGTTTTAAAAAAAACAAGCCTTTGTCTCATTTCTCCGCTTTTTTTAGGAAAGTAAGAAGCAAAATAATTCTTAAAAGAATAAACCCAAAGGTATGTTATAGGAAGGGGTGACGCCTTCTCGTCTCTTGTTAACGAATAGTTGCTGCTAGTTTTTAATTGTAACAAACTATATTCAGTTATTTTGAATTCAATGCTTACAGATTGATATTTGAAGTATTTGACGGTAATATTTAAAACTACTTTAATTAAATAATAATTATTATTTTACAAACTGCTTTGATTTTGCCTAACCGATTGCGGACTACCTCCGGTTGTTAATGACTAATGTACTTTTAAGAAAATATCTCTTAGAGTATAGAAAACACACTTATTTCCTAGTTTTACGAAGTATTAACGCCAGCGGGGGATAAAACAGAAAACATAACTTTGTATGTAGATTTACATTTATCGTTGTTTTACCTATACATTCCGTATGATCATATAACATGATCCATTTTTTAATGTTAAATTAGTTAAATACATGCCTTGATAGAAAACCGTTTGACCTCTGTCAGTAATAAATTTTTGAATAATTGAATAATTTGAATAATTGAATTTATTGAACCGCTTGCACCAACTATTTAATAATATTTATCTACCAATATTTTGTATACTACAATATCATTCAAGGTAAAGAGGATACTCTATATATAACTTGTCACACTAGCTCTTACCGAAAGCATCTTAAATCATATGACAAATGTTATTGTACAGTACGTTTGATTTATTCTGTAAAATATAGTGTATTTTGTATTTTCATGTAAAATTTTATTGTCCTCCCTTTATTTAGCTTGAATTTTATGACATTATATATATTATAATGTCATAAAATAAGAGGTAAGCGAATTAAATTTGGTTAACAATAAAATCTAATTAGAACATTATTTTATTTTATTTTTTAAGAGAAGGAAAAATGGCCACGCGAATCACCTGGTCGAAATTGATCCCGCCCCCTCACGGTCTTTAGTAATATCAGAGAATGCACAAGAGGTCTTTTAAAAGAAAGTATTTATTCTCGTCTTGAAGATAATCATATATTATACCCAAAAGAATAAAACCGCCCAAAAGAAGTACTTTGAGAGCCGCACTGTTGAAAGACACCACGCATCCATTAAAAGAGATAATAATGCAGGCAGTTGTGAGCCGTGTCGAAATGGATATTTCCATATCAACAGGAATCACACGAAATAATTTTTTTCAACACTCCTCGTGATAAATGTAAAGATGCATGGAGATAAGATGTTTTTACGCAATGCCAAAGCATCTGGCCTGACAAACTGAACAGTCAAAACTTTACTATATGAGGGCAAATTGTTGAAGCTTATAATAGATCTTATAATATCTTAACCGGCACAGAGATGAGAGTAATACTCTATATGTGATCTGTAGTGATAAGTAGTAGGTATCTCCGTGGTAGATTTTAGTTACTATTTACTATTACTTAACTAAGCTACAGATTTATTTTTTTCTTATAAGCTCTAGTTATGTTCATGCCTACAGCATGATTGTTATTGATGCTTTGAACGGATGAGATAAAATTACATAAGTACTGCAACCATACAACACTAGAACTTTTTCAAAAGAATCAGTCTGAACAATTATAACAACAGTGTTCGTTATAAGTAGTAGTGAGTGCTCTGCGAGAGATAATCACTCTCATCGAGTAAAATACTCCAAAATATAGGTATTAAATTAGTATTTTCTACACTTACTTGTTTACACTTGTTCACTACACAAGTTTCTTATTAACAAGTAGCTGATTTTCGTGATTTATTTTACTCGTGTTTGTAATTTTTTTTAATAATTATTTATCTGAACACAACATACCTGCATTGCTTTGTTATGCTTCTCTATATTAAATCCCTAGTATAAAAGAATCACCAATATTATACGAGTTCAATACATCAAAATTACAAATATAAAATTATATTTTTTAACGTATTTATAGAACTAAATTAGTTCCGAAATAAAGAGTAGACTTAATGAAGTTTTCAACTAGTGTGCATTGGAGAAATTTATATTTTGTTTCGTAGTTATATATTTATTAAAATCATTTCGATATATAACATAATGATAACGTATTTAAAATAAAAGAGCGCTACATACATCTAAATGTGAGATGAAATATCTTAACTAAATACAACTTTATTATGATATGGGAATTTTACTAATGTACATGAATATGTATTAAAATTTTTATTATTTTTTCTTTTATTGTAATTTCAGAAAAAAATAAAGCAACAATGAATATTTTTTTGATCGTGATACTAGTAATGCAACCGGATATATTTTTAACGTCAAAACCATATTATTAGGAAATTATTAACAATATCAGTACGAAATAGATTGATAGCTAAGTAGGTGCGTGGTTAGAGTTAATAAAATAACCTTAACACAGACAAACTTCAATCCTACTCATCTTTAATTATAAACGCAATTATAATACTTATGACAATAGTACTAACAATAATCAAAGCAATCAAAGCTCTTATGAACAACCGTGTCCTCAAATCTACGCACTTAGTAACAGCCAGCGCATTGTTAATCACTCTCGAAACTCGAGAGATTTTGGGTGGCTAATTAAAATGCTTAGTAAATAGTTCATTTTATTTTTTATAAAAATCACTGGGTACATTTTAATATAGCGCAAAAAGATTACGAACTCGTATTTCAACCTTTAAAGCTATAGCGAATTGTTAATGATCATTCTATCAAACTATTTTCTTAGTTTTAATTCTTTGGGATTATTAAGAATAGAGTACTTATTTAACTTTAAGATCGTAAACTGCGTACAATGGACTATAGAATATGTTTTTTAATTAAGAATATAGTCTACTTTATATTTTTATTATATTTATGATCAAACATCATAAAAATTAAAATCGTCGGTAGGATAATGTAAATAAAATCAAAATTGTCTTAGGATAAATCATAACTCAACTTGTAATAAGTTTAAAAGAAATATATATTATACTAAAGTTATATCTGAAGGTATTAAAATTAATATCGCAAGCTAACATTATAAAAAATTAAATCCATACATAACTAGATTAATACGAAACAAATAAGTAAGTAAGTATACCTTGGTATAATTCCATTTTATATATATGTATATATTATATTATATATATATATATATATATATATATATATATATAGATAATAGCATACAGGGAATATAGAATACAGCGGTAAATTGCTTCGTAATCCTCTAGAGATAAACTCACTTACTTGAGCTGAATGAATATTTTGATTTAGTTTAGTTCGTTTAATTTTAATGTAAATTGGGGTATGGATATATAATATATTGTTCGTTTTAATTTGTAATATATTTTTTTACATTTTAAGTAGAGAGGAACATTAAATATATTTTACTTTGATGAATACCGCAGCCGTCACTGGCATTCTGAAGGTAGAACATCTTGGAAAGAGCAGTTAAGAGTTTCCACAGTGACGACCGCTTTAGCGAATAGCTCTCTGAATATTCATATTCGACATCTTTCTTGAACCTTTAACGCACTTGGCATTTGAATATCTGGTATTTATTTTAAATGTGAGATGCTTTAGTTTTACAGACAATCGGACCAATTCTATTTAAACTATAGTCTTGTATTCTTTTAATGTCTAGACGCTTAAATATTATGTCATACAGATTTTTTTACAAAGTACGATTGTTGTATGCTATCACAATTGTAAACTAAAATGTTTACAATGATGTTGATGTTTATAAATACTGATGAATAGAAAACAACATTGTTCTATTGTATTTTTAATATCAGTCACAGAGCCGGAGAATATAAGCGACAAAGAGCAGAGTATAATGGTAATAATATAATAATAATGGTGATAATAATATCACTTTTCCACAAATAAATGAAAGCAACGTTCACGTTAAAAATACCAGATTATATACCAGGTTATACCCTGCCGTTGCCAGAAACAACTATGAACTGTTATCTTAATGCTTATGAAGTTAAATCAAAGACGCATTTAGAGGTCAGTTATGTTAATTAACAAAACTATATAACACATTTTTATTCTTTGTAAATTGCATTCATTTGGCTTTTTACTGAAATTCTATAACAATTCTATAACAATAATAGTTATTACTTTAGAAATACGTAAACCAAATATATACTTTAAAAATAATAAAGACAAATAGATTCTATTCCTCTAGTCTACTTCTCTTATAATTTGTTGAGATTGATGTTCAATGTCTAAAGATAAATAGCTCGTATTTGGTATAAATCACAGCGTAATATAGCTGTGGATTGGCAGCAGGTGATCAAACATTGACAAAGAGATTTTGAACTTTTATCATATTATTGAACAGAACGCATTGTGTATAAGCCACCGTTATGATATGTCTTCTTATTATAACAGTTATAAAAAAAAAAGTAACTAAGTTATATTACCAAACAAAACTCATAGAACTAGAACTCATATTAATTAAAAAATGTTTATTTAAAAAAAACGTCTGAAAGGGACTTAACCCAAACATACAGAAGTTTATGAACTTTGTACCGTCATCATCAATTTTGGGCCCAAGTTTTGAATAGCATTCAACCTTCATCCTTCATTGTTGAACCCTTTCGGTATCTTAATAAAATTTTTGACAAATGACTTGGAATATAATATCATTTATATTGTTTTCTGTAAGATTATATTTGCAATGGTTTAACATTATGCATAATTTATGGATACACTGAATTGAAGTTACTCGTTTCACTACACGAAGGACTATATTTCAGATCATCACAAGTGTGATATGTTTATAGTTAGCTGTATTGAAGCGATAGTTACGTAACAATACGTCATACAACTAAGGAATATTGCAAACTAGTGGAATAGACTTTTTGAAATAGCAAATTCATTAATTTGCCATTCTTCTTACAATTATTACATAATCATTTTAAATAAATTTCTTTAAGAGTCGTTGTCACTCCCTCGAGAACTCATAGCCCTTTTAAATAAGTTTTTATTATATTTTCATTATACTTATTAATAATTGTCTTTTATTTTGTATTAAAATTGTAAACTTGTAGAAATTCTTGAATTGGAAGGTAATATAATAGTAAGACAATAGCTCATTTCAAATAGTTTCTATACATATATTATTTCTTCTATTCCTATACTTCATACGTATTATATATGAAATATATTTATAATTTTTATATGAATAAGAATTTAGTATTGCAAGTATCCCTGGTAAAAAAATTGTAACCTAAATAGATAGATAAATAAATCACAACCCCCATGTTAGATCATAGTTATATATAGTTGTAGTTTATATACGCATTTCAAATATTATTTGGTCGATTTGCTATTAAAGTAGTCGATATTCGTCAAGCGGCGGATATCGACCTCCGTAAATCCCCCATGACGAAGTTTGAGGTAACGAGTGGACGGAACCCTTCAAGCCGCAGCATGTAATTGTTACGATCAATCTTAATTATACAGATCCAAGTTTACGGGATTATTGACGACATCCAATCAAAACTGTTAGAAATTTTTGGCCCCTATTTTAAGTCAACATTAGTCACAAAACCTTTATTACGAAATAGTAGAGTTTATTTTTGTTCGCTGAAATACAAACTCTCTTTGTTAAGTTTTAGTGTTTATCACATTTCCTCAAGTTCTCACATTCGTTGGGGCGAGCTTGCTTCTAAAGTATTATTATAGAGATACTCTTACATTGTATTTTACTTCTAAAAAAATATAACTTTATCACATTATTAAGTTTTATTTAAGTTTTCTCCCAAAATACATGTTTTCTTAGTGCGAATGTTATAATACATCTTCAAAATGTACTTACTAATATCTCAAATAATAATAAGCTTTATGTTTTAATTGCAAATTAAGCAAAACAGTTGTATCTGTTTTTATTATATATAATTTTTTATTATATATAATATAATGTTGAGACAGATTAACAAACACTGAGACACCTTTAACGATGTGTATTTAATACTTTATTATAAAATGGCAATATTTCAGGTTAGCATTTTATTTATTAACATTATTAAGAGTAATTCTGCTTTTCTTTATTGACACTAATTTAAAGTAGTTTATATTAGTAATTTCATTACAAAATCAAGCAGAAAATAATTTCCCATATTAGTAAAATTGAAAGTTAATCGGACAGATATTTTCGGAGATTTCGTGATGAGTCAGTGAGTGGTAATCAATATAATATATATATATATATATATATATATATATATAAACATATTTTTTATATATATATAATTTTATTATATTGGAAACTGCAATATCTTAGAAGATAGACTACAATAATGTACTATACTGTATATCTTAACAAGATCTACGAAAAGTCCGCTAGTGTATATGTCTATCTATACGTCATGTGCAACTACGGAAGCCTAAATTGCATGTAAACCGAGTGCATACATGACCTGGTTTTTTATCATTAGGATAGTATTTTGAAATCATGTTAGGTTAAAATATTAATGTCAAAACTGTTTTGTTAATACTACTTCCGAAGCGTGAAAATCTATAAATGTGTTTCATTCCAACCTAAATTAACTCTTAAACCTTTTTTTCTTTCGCTTTTGTGCACAAAAATAATTTAGTCGGCCTATTGCCATTTACTTAACCCACCTCCTGACTTTTCTTGCGAAACACCACTTAATCAATGACTGAAAACATTTTTAATTAGTTGGCGATCTTACGATGGCGATAAGATGATGTAAATGAAATTTGAATTTCTTATTATTTAACTCAATAAATGGAGCAAATTTTTGTTTATAATATATTTCTTATAAAATCTTCTTCCATAATATTCGAATGAGTTAGATATTATCTTAACTCTACAACAAAGTTTCTAACTTTCAGTGTAAAACACCACGCTTGAAGTTACAAAGAGGTATAATGGAAGAGAGTTTGAATTATGTTTTATATTTATGAGTCAAAGTGGTCTTCTAAATAAGTATACCCGTCATGCCACGAACAATCTCCTAATTAGTAATTAAACAAACTTCGAGAGGATATTACGCTGACGGATAATATCAGTAATATTACTCCAATGAAATTTAAATAATAAAAAGGCAATACTGTATCGATTTACGTTTCAACATTATACGGGTTTTCTTTAATAATAATTGTTATAAATTTAATGACAATACTAATTTATTGTTATAAAATTTCTAAATCGTTGATAAACTTTTTTAACATTGTATATACGCCCACTTAAATTTTAGATAAACATAGTCTTATAGGATTTACGCAGTGTGTTTTAGTTCCACGATGTTTTCTATTAAAAATATCTTGGCAGTTTAATTATTTGAACATACAAAGAAAATCGATAATTTCAAAGTTGATTTTCACTTTATACATAGTCATTTCAGTTATAAATGGTTTAACGAGAAGCCGCCGGAAGAGCTCAGGGGTCGCTGAAGTCCCATCACGTCGATTCTTGTCAGCAATCTATCGTCCCACAAGTCTCCAAAGATTTGAAACCGAACTATCCATTAGTTTGCTTACTGTTTTATAAAATGTCTCTTAATTTTGTCAAGTTTCTTAATCTATAATACATAAAGTTTAAACTTATTGAGAACGAAGTAAAACATTAAAAACTCCGGAATTAGTATTTCTGTTTAAAAACTTACTGTGCTTCTATTATTAAGCACGTAGACTTGCTTTCTAATGTACTTCTGAACTTACTATCACATTGTTATTTGATGGAAAATTAAATAAATATCCTCAATCATAAACATCCTCTTCGAACAGACGGTAATCTGTTTTCTATTGACTGCGTTATGTTTGGTATACTTGGTATATTTTTTGCATTAGTTTTAACGAGCATTATTAATCAAGTAACAGTGTATAAAATATTTTACCAAAACGAAATATATTTATTATAAAATATACAACCAGACCACATGACTAATAGACCTAGTACATTGTATGGACTATTAGTCTTATCTACTTTGAGTCAACAGAGTTAAAAGAAATATATATTTTAGGGCAACACACTTTTAGAAAAATATAAATGACAATAGTCCTTTTTTTATAAATTCAGTCAAAATTAAAACAGACCATATTAGATAACTATATCAACTTCTAAAACACTTAAAAAAAAATGTTGAAATCACTATAATCCTATCGTAAAATAAAACTACTATTATTTTATCTGTCAGTTTAATATACGAGATATATATATATTTGGTATATTTTTTAGTTACATCAGAAAATTGGGCGTCTTTTAAATCCACGCCACTCTACTATTTTTTTTTAATATCCGATGTGACTATAACAGTTGTTGAAGTTTTTTATGTCTTAGCTCAGCGGTCACTTATCAGCGTCGTTGTCAAGAACTACCGCAAAAGATTGCGGTCATTCGTTTCAGATGTTACAGGTTCATTAATTTTTAAACAAGATAAAAAATAAATTTGTAAAATATATAAATATATAAAAATTTTTTTTTTTTTTTTAATTTTCTTTATGAAAAGGATAAGATATAAGTTTTTATTTGTTTGATTAACACTATAGAATAAAGAAAGTATACTTCCACTTGGAGATACATGTAATAATACATTATGACATAAAATGTATTATATACAGATATCTTTAACAGTTGTATATTGTTTAATTAAACTCACCCGTGCTCCAGAGCGAGTGCAAGTCTCTGACCTAATATTATCTAACAATATACGCCTTACTGCATGTTCTGTAGAATCAAAAGTTACATTGTTACTTATAAACGTAATTTACTTAAAAATAAATGAAATATTTTCCGATTCTGTTCTAATTTGATTACAATAAACATTACCACAGATGAAAATTTTGAGAATTTCAGAAACCTTGACAAAAACAACATGTAACATATATATAGCACAGGTATCTAATAAATTACGATTTTGTTTTAAATAAACACAAAATCATGAAAATAAATAAACCTATGTTAATTTTAAATGAGATCTTAAAGTCATGAGCACATGTTATGTATTTAAAAAGATGTCAAATATCTTTATTTTCTTTCTATATGATACTTCGTCAGTCTAGCTATTCTTGGATCCATTTTTGTACACCTTCAATCTGTTGCTAATGCTGACCTTCCCATTTTCTGCTTATTTTCTTCACAATATTTATGTTATTTACATTACCTTTTAATTTTAAACCTTTACTACCTTTCTTTTTGTCTTTGTGTGATGAGGATTTCTTGTGTTTTTTTGTTTTGGCAAACCTGACAGGACAGTTCTCCCCAACTATTTTCCTAATGTGCAACCCATTCCATTATATAATCAAGGTAAAAGGGTCTCAGTCTATTTTCCGACTTCTGAACTAGCCTAGTATAACACTTTACGAAAGCAGGATATCACTGCGACACTATGGCTTGTGCAAGTTTTGTATTTTTTTTTTGTATTCTTATATGAGTAATACGAGTAATACGAGTAAAAAGTATATGAGTAATACGAGTAAAAAGAGTACAAAATCCATGTTCTATTTCCTTCCATTACGTAATGAAATGTTACTGAAAAATTCATGAAATATTCAATACCTGAAAATATTTTTCATTTTTATTTATTATAAATTTTATTGTGATCCTCTTTTGCGTTGACTTAACTAACTTTTTTAAAGGTTAAACTTTAAAGTACCTAAACTTTAGTATTGATTAGTCACTAAAATATTTTAAATCATTGAAATACATTTCAAATATATTGTGTATATATTTGAAAAAAAAAAGATTATATTTTATTGAAATATGACCATGATCAGTGTTACCAAATATCTATATGATTAGATAAAATTAATGAATAAGCTTGTAGAATAAATATACTGTTGCAATTTCAGTGCCAGAAAAATAAATTTATCTGATAAAATCTGAATATATTGCACCCCATTTATGTTCACAGTGAGTGCTTTTATTTAAACTATAGGAGATATTAAACAAAGCGTTGTAAAGAATTCAAAATTAAGAGATATTAAACAAAGCGTTGTAAAGAATTCAAAATTGTTAAATGCTTTTTCAAATATGTATTCTTTTATTGGCTTCAGATTAACATTTAATATTGAATTGAATAAACAACCATAATAATAATATTGGGTTTAGTATTTGAAAATATCTTGTTAGTTCTAAGACGGTAAAAGGTTCATAGAGAGAATAAAATTACGTCAAATATTTTCGTTTACATTAATATTTCAAAAATAAATGTTATAAGCAAATTAACAAGGAATACTCGCTATCGTTTCATTTTGCTTCATAAAACGTTAATTTATTTATTATTGAACTCGGCTAAAACGCTCTTATCCTTTTTGACACCCCTCAGGGTCGGATTTGAAGGGATGGAATTCCTTAATTATTAATTATATCCGACATAAAATATTTTTTTTCGGTCAAGTCTTACAAAATTGTATGTTTAGTATGTTTTACTTTAATAAAGACTGCAGTAATTTGTTAAAATCGAAAACTATTTATTGAAAAAAATAACAATATTATTGTATTTTAGTAAGTATTCTTGTTAAATAAGCAAAGCAAAATGTTTGGGAAGACAAAGATAAAAGTTGCTGGCCTATCTAAATTTGGATATTTTTTAATCTTCATTATGGTTGCCCCTGTCTTCTAGAGGTCTCGCATTCTCTAAGTTCGGCCCTCCACCCCCCCCCCTCTTATGATATCTTAAGATCTTTTTTTTTTTTTTTTTTTTTTTTTTGGTTTTTAATTTTTTCACAATCTGTGATAATTAAAACTTTCAAATTGAACAACGAGAATTCAAGCGAAATATTTTATATTTATCATTCATTTATAACAAAAACTCATAAAAAATGCATTTGACTATATAGTTCATCAGGTTTTGTAAAAAATCTCACGTTAAACATAATGAATGAAAATTAGATTACAGAGCCCGAAGGTATTCTCATATTATGCAATTTAAAAGTATTTCAATAAGGAAAGCTGAAAATTCAAGAATGTAGGAAAAATTCAAATGAGATAGAATAAATTATAATTATTTAATTATTCTGTATTTAAGAATAAAGTCAGTGTAAAATTCTGTATATCAAATATTTAACACTTAAAGATTATTTAGCAACAGCAAAATAAAAATAAATAAATTTAACGCAAAGTGTTCGAGAGATTGGAAACAGAGAGACCGTTTTCCAATTAAGATTACACACTTTTAAACATTCTGTTTGTTATGCTTTCAATTCGCGTATTTACTCGCAATGTTTGCAGCAGACTGAGTGTGCTCATACGTGAGGATGAAGCTGTGTGTATGTGAGTTAATACTTTATCATGATAAATGGGTCTGTTCTGACTTTTTTATTACATTTTGGTGATTGATAACCATATCAAATATCTCTAAAATTGAAATCAGTTTTGGTTTCAATAATAAAGATAGTAAATAAATATTAAATAGTTAAGAGCCCTAAAAAATATGTTACATATACATGAATAACCAAAATTAAAATAAAATCATAAAAATAACTAGTAATTGCATCTTATCCAATAATATAATATTTAATTTATTTACCGTTTGCAAAACAGATGGCAGTAATACAGAACACAACAGGCAATTTTCAATAACATAGTTTACAAACATCTGGATATTATTGTCGTTATTTTAAAACTATCGAACGATTACTAACAAAATATTTACAATAAAAATATTCATTGAAAAATTTGGCCGTCAATCGATATTAGGAATGTCTGTCAAAGAGAGCTCTATACTCTCTAGTCTAGTCATAGTCTCTCTAGTCTAGTACTCTCTAGTCTAGTCTAGTCTAGTCATAGTTATAGTAGTAGTTAGTGTAGGTGTTTCTTAGATGTAAATGTAAACTTAGTAGCTAAATATAATTAAAATCGAATGTGACACACGATGTCGACGTGGATTATAACAATATACAAAACTTTATATTTACATAGTATCGTAAGAATTTTATTGCACACATTTTTTTGTTTTTTTTTAAATACTGCAATGTCTTGTTATTACTGTCAGTTTTGGAATGTATTCATTATATTAAGTTTTTTTAACCATAATAAAATCTAAGGTTGTATCTATAATAACTAGATTCGAAAGTTAGTTTTAAGTTTTGGGTAGACCTCGAAGAATTCGGTCTGCCCATTCATTTGTCCCCTACTTTCGAATTTTGGAAAAACTTCTTCACAGGAGGTCTTCTTGTGACCGCCTGAGTCCGAAATGACCATTGGTCAAAAAGTTTATATATATATATATATATATATGCGTGCGTGCGTCCAGATTCGACTTTTGTCAGCACGATAGCGGCCGCAGTTTCGCTCGGATCGCTTTCAAACTTTACACAAAAATCAACCATCCAAAAATGAAGGTCAAGTTCGTTAACCAGAGAAATCCGGTCACAGGGGGCGCTAGGGCCTCACTTTTTCTGATTTCAGTTTTTCGACCATAACTTTGTCCCTATACAAAGGAGATCAATCGCGTTCATATTATATGATGTCTTTGATAAATACCTATAACTAATGTAGATAAACCGAAAACCTAACTTTAATAACTTAGGGGTGGGGGTAAAAAAACCGAAAATTTTTGGAAAAAAATCGTAACTTTTTTCTGGTAAATATTCTTGCATCACAAGTATTTTTAATAGAAAGGTTATTTTTCACTCTAAATTTAGGTACCAAAAGTTTTTCCGTAAAAGGTACCGTTTCATAGAAAAAAAATTAAAACCACTTTTAGCTTGTAAATTTTAGGTAGGTAAAACCACGGCAACTTTTTTCTGGTAAACATTCCGTCCTCGCAAATATTTTTAATAGAAAGGTTATTTTTTACTCTAAATTTAAGTACCAAAATTATTTCCAAAAAGATACCTTTTCCGAGAAAAAAAATTAAAACCGCTTTTTGCTTGAAATTTTTTTATGTAAACAACGGCATCATGTATTATTCTTAGGTAGTGAGTTATATTTTAAATGAGTTACACACGAGGTCTACCCACGCGTGTCCCCCTGCGGGCACGGATTTTTTCTTATTTATATTTATATATATTTTTTTTGCAAACAATAATATTACAAAAAAGGTAAACCTATTGAGTAATAACTATAACATACATATATTTTAGTTGGGATTGTGTAAAATACTATTCAAATTAAAATATTATTAAATATTATTCAGAAAAGTATTTCAAGTGAGACTTACTTTCAAAACAATTAAGGAAATCCGTAAAATAAGTAGTATTTGCTACGATCATATTGAATTGGATTGTAGTTGAAGCTGATAAAATATGATATTAAAACATATTTTTTTAATTAAACTATTAATGTATCGGTCTGTTTACAAGCAAACATTTAATTCCCTCAGTATTATTATTTATTTTTTTAAATGAATAGCAAATAAATTATAAATAATAAAATTGTTGATGAAAGGTACATAAAATTATACAATTGTAATATGAAGTGACAATCAATTCTAAGAAGAATTTAAAGAACTTCTAACTTATATAATAATTGTATAGGGAAGCTGACTAGGTTAGTTTAATAAAAAAAATCCTTGCATAGTGTATGCAAGGTTTTATACCTTTAGCATTAGGACTATGTAATAATATTTTAAAAATTTACTTTAAGACTGTGTGTCAATTAAAAAGTAAAAGAAAAGAAAGATTTCAAATAGAAAATTATTGCATAATTATTAATTTAGATATATTTTATTTTATATTTATGGTTTTACTTACTGTCAGTAATTCAGTAATATTTAAATATTTTATTCAAATAAAAAGATTTTACATTCGAGAAATGTATGAGTATGAAAATTGTGGATCGTAAAGGGGTCGCAACATTTTCCCCCTCGCCTAAGTGACAATAAGTTGGCAAACTGCTTACTGCTTTAGTCTTTGTAAAAAAGATTGTCGTATATTTTATTAGAGTACTAGCTAGCTCTGGAACAAGTTCCTATGGACGACAGAAGGGCGTTACTCGGTCGAAATTTTAGTTCAGAACTAAAATGGTCGAATCAGCATTTGAAATTATAAGACATATTGTTTGTTACAAATAACAAAGTTAATTGATTAACAATATTCAGATTCTGATTGAGTACTAAATAAAATTTCTATACTGGAATTTGAAGTCCCTCTTTTTGTATAATTATAATATAATGATGCAAATCTGTTTATTAAATAATTAGTGAAATAAATAATTGTTACATAGTTAATAGCAATTGTTCAGAAAGTATTTGTTTATTAAAACGTCACGCAAATAGTAACCGACATATTTCTATGAAATTTTCTTACAGGCTATTACCGTATTTAAAATGAAGACTTATTTTAGTATCGAAACTTCATTCTTTTCACTCTCTGTAAAACATTAATAGTTATTTGGTTATAGTGCAATATAATAAAACTGCTGGACTACTTTTTAATAAATTTAGTGAGATGTTGGCTTATTAGTCAATCTTAGTCCATACTACGGGATACTAGAAAAAAAATTGTCAGGACATGTAATGTAACTACATTAAAGAAGAACTTTTATCAAGTTAAAAACAATATTAACAGTAACTCGTTAATGATCCTTACGAAATAAATTCAATACATGGAGAAATATATTAAACTTATATTTCTTTTATATTTGTTTAATGAATTTGAGAATGTTAATAGTTATTCACTAATTCAGACGAATGTGACAACTTTTGGGATACAAAAAGAAGAAGATGAATGATCAATTGTTATTGTGGCTACAAGATAACAAACTATTTTTGCATGAAAAAAGATACAACAATTTAATAAAACCTTTGAATTATCCTTTTTAAAAGCTATAGCAACAACGTTTAACATTGATTTCAACAAAACTTTTTAAATCTTTTTACAAAAGTTTCAGTTGGTGTCAAAACTTCAGAGCTTTGTAAACAAGCTTACGATATAAGATTTACAGCGTTTTGTTGCTTACACAAATACGTGTTTGGTGTTGTAGTTGTTTTGGTTGTGGAAGTGAGCCAATATTTTTATATCTCCATGAATATTGACTGCGGATAAACGAGTCAGTCATGAGTATCTTAACGGCTGAAGATTTAATATCAATTAGTTTTGTAAGGTGTGTTTTTTAGGACTCTATATTTTATGGAATTGGTCATCGTGTCTGTATAGCTAGCTATCCGAATAAATATTAATTCATTCATACATATTATCACACAGTAAACAACGATGTATCAGTATAACCAACTACCTCTTTTCATTTTTGTTCTTGAAAGGTGGTTATAATGTAAATTATTGGATTTGCTTAAATAAATTAATATATACGAATACATTCATTAAGTATTTTAAGGGCTGTGTTTAATACGGTTTGAATATGTGAAAAATACGGTCACCTGCTATGGAACCTGTACTTAACTTAATTCGATAACACAATAAGGTATAAGTCACAGACCATAGCAAAGCAGTCAGCAGCTTACAAAACCGCAGAGATAACTCAAATGGTCGTAAGCCAGTAATGACAAGCAACAATTCCAACTCACAGATTACCTTTAAATTAATGAATTTTAATTTCATTAATGAAATTATAAAACCGGATATAAATGAAATGTCCATAACTGTTTGTTATTTTTGAGGAATAATCATTTTTAGTATTATATAATATAGACGTGCAAATAATTAAATAGTGTTATCACAATATAAGTATCAATTGTAATTTAAAACCGCACGAAATAAATGAATATCGTTTTCCTAAATATTTTGAGGTTTCAAACTCTAAATGTTTATTACCTTAACAACATATTTTTGTGAACGTGTAATGTCTTCTTTATATTTTGATCGAAAATATTAGCTACATTCTTAATTTGTTTTTAATACACTTTGTAATAGAATATTTTTATACATAATTAAGTCTTATATAATATCTAACATGTAGAAGTTCGTGCTAATGTTATACTAACACGATAACAGTTTAGTGTTGCTCTATAAACGAGGTAGTCCCAGAACGCTATTAAAGTCATCTTAGGACAAGCGTTTGCGATTAACTATGTTTCGGATATATTAATAAGTACACAATTCGAATTGAAACTTAATTACTTAATTTTGTGACTAATAAGAATTGTAATGACCGTATTCCGTCTAGAAAATAGGTAATCGTGACTTTTAAAGTTTTTTCTCTTCCACAACTGCCTTCCACTACAGCACACTGGGAATGACACCCAAGCCGACACGGTTAAAGAGAAAGCACTTTTGGGCACTCTTTTTGCCTCATACTCCACAACATCATCATCAACATCCAAAAGTGTGAAAGTTTTGTTACCAAGAACGTTGGCTGTTAAGTCGGATATCATTAGCTTTTACTGCATTTATCGTAAAATCATAATTCCTATTATTGCGATCTTAAAATATGTACTTAGAATAATTTTTATTAATCTCAAAAGAGATCATTTCAAGTTTAACATATTTTTAAGATTTGCTAGAAAAATTAAAATTAAATTAAGTGTACACAGCCAATGCAATAATAAAAAAAGTTGCAAAACAACTTGGTTGCTTCATCGCTACGCTCGTCAAAGTCGTAAATAATTTATTTAGAGTAAGTGAATTACCACCGCCAAAATAAGAAACACTCGACAAATTTTATGTAAAAGCAGAAACTTTAACTGTATTTACTACATCTACAGTATGTCACTCCTTTGGATATATATTTATGAATATATTAACTACATAGAACATGCAGTGCTAATAACTGGACGTTTTAAATTTATATAAACAATGGGTGCAATTTTTTTCTTTGTATATATACTTTAAATAAGAATCCAGCTGTATAAAATCAACATTGCTTGCGACATTTCATTTATAATAAGGCTACAATATTTTAAAACAACAAATCAAATGGACAATCGAATAATCTTTTCATAGAAATAATGGTGACAGCAGCATATAGTACTACTATTAAAGTTTTCAAATACATTTTTCCATTTTCTAATCGGTTTGTTCTTTTTTATATATATTTATTTGTGTATTTTATATAAACTACGTATTTATTCATGTATTTTATAATAACTACGTTTATTAAATTAAAACGTAATGTAATAAAAATAAAAAATGATAAATTATATTGAAAATAGTTTTAAAATGCTTAAATTTATTTTCGGTTTATCTCTTTGTACATTAATACATCACGCAAAATTTATTTAACACATTTTAATAAAATTTGGTTATAGTATGGCTTATTGTCTGTACATTATATGGTATACTCTTTACTTCTCAAAGTTTGTGTATGTTGGCGGACCATTTTATATATGGTATAAGTCTTAAATTATTATAGATGGCTTATTATTTTAGTTCGAAGACGAGTACACAAAGTACTATTAACGGCTATAGCATAGTTTTTAAGTACTATAGTATAGCTATAAATTCTATAGTTTCGCTTTCAATTTAAATGCATGATTTATATATTCAATACAACAGTTAAGTTTTCTAGTTAATTGACATCTCGCATATTTGCTATGCTGGGGAATTAACTAAAAGTAACTAACTAAAACTAATAAAAGCATGAGGACCCCCGAAGGGCATGTATGAAGATGATGATGTCTGTGACCGGGGCGAAAGAGGTATGCAGGGACTCTGGCTATCGCGCAAGGGATGTAGCGTGAAGTTAAAATAAATAATTTAATAAAATAAAATAAATTAACTATGGATGACAATATTTAATCTTACTTACATTTAGTCTTAGTTTCAACATATTTGCACATTATTACGCTAATAAGGGAAATTACTCTTATTATTGTTTTATAGCTTTTTATTACAATTATTAACATTAACTTATTTTAATAAGGAGGTCAGAAATTCTAGCTCCTATTTTCATAAGTCCTAAAAAAATTATCCCAGAGGTTGATAGATATATACCTATACATGTGTATGCACCTCACTAGGCATATATGTACGGTGTATCTTAAATAGGCGAAGATTTTTAAAATTTATTCTAATTTATACCCAAACTCTCATGTAATATTAAGACTTTTTACTATTTTACTACAGAAACTAAAAAATACGACTAACTGCTTTTAGGAACCATACATAATAAAAACATCTTTCTAAGTTGCAATAGCAAAAAACTAATCACCATATAATCCAAAAATATTAATAATAGTATTTTTATATCTAACTATTCAAAATATGTTATACAATCTGATAATGTTATATTATAAGGAAGTTTATAGACAAATAAATATTAAGTAATAAAGCTTCTAGTATGAAATCGACTAAAGATTATGTAAATGAACATAGCACTAGCACTCGCAAGCAATCCGTGTTAACGGTTCTAAAGACTCGCTCGTAATTTACCAAGCTCTAAGCACGACATAGTAAGACATCAGTATTCTTCGTTTTTGTTTTAAGATTTATTCAACATTAGTTTTCTATATGTATACACAATTTCATTTTCAAATATAATGCTATATCCTTGAAAATACATTAATTATTAAATTGATTATAAAATACGGTTCAGGAATCTTTTATTCTTAATTGTTCACATCGAGTTACCGACTATAAAATTTTAATCAACAAATTTTGCAGTTCATTTTTTTTCAAAGCATATTAGTGATGCAATCCAAATACGTTTGATTAATAGAAAATTATTTAGAAATTCACTGATTTCTACTTTAAAAATTGCATTGATTGCTTATTTCCAGAGAGAAGTGAAAAGTGGTAATAAAATCTTTCAACGAAATTATTTTCGAAAAACTCGAAAATAATAGGTATAATAATAATTTAGTTATAATGGTTATTCTTGTAAATCGATATATTATTCAATCAGAAAGAGATAGTAGTTATAAGGAGTCAGTTGAAAACAACTGACCGTGTGATACTCATCATCAAATAATTGATGACATTCAAACAATTTAACCATCACTCAAAAATGTGTACGTACGTTTAGAAGCAAGTCAATATTTTATTAAATTACTTTATAAGGCAATAAAACGAGAGTAGCAGAAACATCGCTAGAAAGAGTTCGGTGGTACCGGCCATTAAGAAATTATTAAGAACAAATACGTCTACTAACCCATCCAAATTATTGATTAGAACTATCGCCATCTAGTATTATGTCAAGTTCAGTCCATTAAGTGTCTGAAGCTATCTTAAGAGTAGATACAGTTTTTATATAACATTTAGTTATCTAGAGGAAAAAGATAAATTTGATAATTAAATAGTATAAATTTTTACAAGTTTTTAATTTATTTAAAACACCCTAGGCTTAGAAACTACAAATTTTTATTTGAGAAGTTATTTTTACAAGTTAATTTTTTTATATTTTACAAAGAGAACTAGAAAAGTATGTGAAAAAAATGATATCTGTGTTAGTGTTTCTTACCCTTACTTTCTTGTGGTTTCAATCAGTTCAGTAAGTATAAGTTAATATAAATATTTTTTTTTATGGAATAGGAGGGCAAACGAGCTGGCGGGTCACAGATGATTTGTGATCACCGCCGCCCATGAACTCTTGCAACATCTGAGGATTTACATGAGCGTTGCCGGCCTTGAAGGTGGGAGTAAACGCCTTTTTTGAAGGTACCCATGTCGTACCGATCTGGAAATACCGCCGAAGGGAGTTCGTTCCACATTCGAGTGGTACGAGGAAAAAATGTACTTGAGAACCGCACAGTGGTGGATCGCCACGCATCCAGGTGGTAGGGATGGTATTGCAGGCGATGGCGCGCTGTGCGGTGATGGAATTCGGCGGTAGGCATCAGATCGAATAGCTCTTCGGAACACTCCCCGTGGTAAATGCGGTAGAAGACGCACAGAGATGCAACGTCTCTACGCAATGCCAAGGAGTCCAGCCGTTCACAGAGCACCGGGTCCCCGACAATCCGAACGGCTCTCCGTTGTACGCGGTCAAATGGTAGAAGCTGATATTGGGGTGATCCGGACCAGAGATGAGAACAGTACTCCATGTGTGACCGGACTTACGCTTTGTAGAGCGCAAGTCTTTGGCCAGGATTGAAGTACTGCCTTGCTCTATTGATCACGCCCAATTTCAAGGAGGCCTTGCTCTCCAGATGACCACGAAACCGACAGTCACTCGAAATGTCGAGACCCAGTATTCTGATACTTGGCGAGGCAATAAGGGGAGTGCTCTCGAAGAGCGGTGATACTACAAATGGGGTTTCTTAGTGGTAAACGCGCAAACTTGCGTCTTCTCGGGATTGAATTGAACGTGGTTCAGTTCACCCCACTCAGAGACCATCCCCAAGGAAATCTGTATAGAAGACACAAGTTTCTTTCGGCACTCGTCGACGTTTTCCCGAGTGGGACCTGCACGGCTGGAATATACCGCATCCCCAGTGCTGTCATCCGCATAACAATGTATGTTGAAGATATCCAACATATCATTGATGTGTAGGAGGAACAGAGTTGGGGATAGCACACAGCCTTAGGGTACACCAGCGTTCACGGGCTTGGGGTCCGAGCAAATACCGTCGAGAATGACCTGTATGCTCCGCCCAGTGAGGAAGCTGGTGATCCACTTGCATAAACTGTCGGGAAGCCCATAGGAAGGTAGCTTCGAAAGAAGCCCCTTGTGCCATACACGATCGAAGGCTTTCGCCATATCCAGACTAACTGCCAGACCCTCTCCCTTGCTTTCAATAACAGCTGCCCAACGGTGCGTAAGATATAAAAGAAGATCACCAGCCGATCGACCATGGCGAAAGCCATATTGCCGGTCATTGACCAACTGGTGATCCTCGAGGAAGGTTAGGAGCTGCTTATTGATGATACTCTCCATTACTTTGGAGAGAAGAGAGGTAATGGCGATAGGTCTGTAGTTAGCTGGGTCCGAGCTATCACCTTTTTTAGGGATCGGATGGACAAGGGCACGCTTCCATGAGACCGGGACTACGCCTTTAAGGTAGGAGTACCGAAATAGACGCGTTAGCACTGGTGTCAATTCAGGGGCACATGTTCGTAGTACAACTGAAGAGATATCATCTGGCCCACTCGACTTATGAACTTCCAAGGAAAGGAGGGCTTTTCGGATGAGTTTTTGCCGAAAAACTATTTCCAGCATTAAGCTCGGGCACCGCGGGATGATAGGCGGTGTCTTCCCCTGGTCGTCCAAAGTCGAGTTTGAGGCAAAAAGAGTGCAAAAGAGATCGGCTTTCTCTTTTGCCGTGTAGGCCAGAGAGTCGTTCCCAGTGTGCAATGGCGGTAGGGATGGCTGACAAAAGTTTCCCAGCGTGGCTTTAGACGGCGCCCAGAACTTGCGCGTGCCAGGCGGGTACTTTGCCAGCTGATCCCCAATTTTGACGACATGCTTGAACTTTGCTCTAGCAATTTTCCGTTTGAAGAATCTGGAGGCACGATTATATTTCCTCTTCAGAACTCTAGAATTTGGATCCTTAGTGACTAACGCATTAGCCCAAGCTTGATAAGCCTGCCGTTTGCCAGCTGCTGCAGCCCTGACAGACGCATCAAACCAAGGCCGCGATCTGCCACCAATTGGTACCACAGAGCTACAAATAGTTCCATGCCCTGAAGTATCACATCAACTACAGCCGCAGCGCAGTCACTAGGATCATTGGAAGAGAAAAAAATAGGATGCAAAAAAGGACCGCAGTCCATCCCAATCCGCTGACTTGTAGTGCCAAACGCGTCGAGTCGCAGGTCTTGTGCGAGCTGGGCGTTCAATGGCCACTACACTCCGTACCAAGCAATGATCAGAGGACCCTAAGGGAGCCTCGACAGTGACTTGGTACTTTCCGGGATGTGCAGTCAGCAGAAGATCCAACAAAGAGGGCATATGGCTGTCCCCGTCCGGTAGACGAGTGTGTGTCTTTACCAGCTGGGACAGACCATTTGCCAGAGCAAAGTCTAACAGAGATCTCCCCGCGTAGTCGGTGGCACGTGACCCTAGCCTTCTTTTTTTCGTTTCTGCATTACCACTATGGGACCTGTACAGGCACGCGTAGACTCTGACATGGTCGTCCATGTCCACGCGCAGCCAGAGTACAGACAGGTCCCGACCTTCAAAAACCTGAAGGCGACGGTAGCAGATATCCTCCCTTACGAACACAGATACCCCGGCGTGTGGTATAAAATGGTGTTCTAGTTTATACCTGGGGTATAACAGGTACGCTGTGTCGCTAGGTTGAGATATCTGCGTCTCCGTCAGAAACAACAAGGCCGGCTGCGCCGTCTCTAGGTGATAGTGGACGGCGTTCAAGTTGGAATGAAGTCCCCGGATGTTGCAAAAGTCCACATTTAGAGTGGGTCGGGGTGCCGCTGCGTTGACTCGTCGTTTGCCCTCAAAAAACACAAAAGGCGATACTTTGCCCGCCCCAGATACGACGGGCAGCCCGAGCAAAATCCGAGAATCATTTCCCCGATTTTGCTCGGGGAGGGGGTCCCCGGCTTCATCAAAGCCGGTACCCTCCTAGGGTATTTTTCTTTTCGGCATCGCTTTCATGTTTAGCGGGGGGGGGAGGGGTTGGGCTTCCGGATTCTCTCACTCCCCGACGGAACATAACCAAATGAGTTTGATTACTACACGTCGGTCTTCTGTGAGAGGGTGGTCCTTCCCCGGTCGAGCCAGCCCAATACGAGCTGCAGTCAGTTAACTGCAGCTAGGCTCTACCACCAAAATTCTTCAGACCATCGAAATGCAAATAGTATAATAATAGTAGTAGTTTTTTGAATATTATTATATGGTCGTTTTATTTAAACATAATTCTTATTAATGCGGCGCTTTAACTTATTTTGTGAGAGTTATTTTGGGAATATTTTTTGCTATTAGAAAAAATACCAAAAGCGAGATTACGTAAAAGACAATTTGAAAAGGTACTTTAAATATATTTAGAATTAGAATACGTATATTTATCAATACGGCCAGAACTGAACCTGAAATGACGGGAAAATGATTGATAAATTTTTGATTCCATATTTATGCAAATGAGCTTAAAGTGGTCCAAGAAATTTATATAACAATTTAAAACATTAATTACCATGCAAGCTTACATTATAAATAATTAAAACCATTATAAATAATTAGAAACAGATTCCATATAGTTTTATGACGTAAGTAGTGTACCATGGCATAATGTAAAGATATAGATTCTATATTTATATAATATATATATATATATAACATAATGGTAGGTTCTATCTTCTAGAGACAAGCGCGCTTACTTGAGCTATGCTGAATATTTTGGTTTAATTTAAATATAAATCGGAATATGGACATATAATACCTTGTTCGTTTTAATTTATAAAATTTTTTTTTTACCTTTTAAGTAGAGAGGAAAATTAAATATATTTTACATTGAAAAATTCTGCAGCCGTCACTGGCATTCTGAAGATAAAACATCTTTGAAACAGCAGTTTAGAGTTTCCACAGTCTAGAGTTTCCGCAGTTTTAGTGAATATCTTTCTGAATATTCATATTTTTAATGTATGTTATTACTACTAAAGAATAGAAAAAAAATCTATTATATTTTAATAACAGTATTCTTCTACAATACAATAAATTTCCACAAATAAATGAAAGCAACGTCCACGCCAATAAAGTAATGCCAGATTATGGTCTTGCAAGAAACAACTGTGAAATATTGTGTTTATGGTTAGGAAATTGAATCAAAGAAGCGCTTAGAGGCAAGATCATGTTGACTACCAAAACTATGAAAAATATTTTTATTCTTTGTAAATTTTATTTAATTAGCTTTACACGGAAGTTCAATAACAATTTAATAGTTAATGTGGAAACTTTTGAAATATGAATACCGAATATATACTTTTAAAATGTTAAGGACAAAAAGATTATCTATGTATTTTCCTCAAATATATTTCTCGAATAGTTTGTTGAGATTATGTTCAATATTGTATTTGATGTAAATGTCACATTATCGCTGTGGCAGCAGGTGATGAAATATTGAAAAAGGAATTTTGAACTTTATTCATAACGTTTATCAGAACGAATCATAAATAAACCATCGTTTTGTCGTGTCCCATCTCTTTATTATAACAAATATTTAAAAAGGAAAAAAAAATAAAAAGTTCTGTACTACTAAATAGTATAAATAGAACAATATATTTTCTATATATCATCGGTAATTTATTAAAGATTGTTTATTATAATACATGATAAAAATAAACAAGGAACCTTAGCCCAAACCCACTGACGTTTATCAACTTTGTATCGCCATTATCAATTTTGGGTCGAGATTTTGAATAGTATTCAGCCTTCACCCTTCAACGACCCTTTCGGTATCTTAATCTAACTTTTGACAGACGACTTCGAATATAATAATATAAACAGTTTACTGAAAGATTATACATATAATGATTGCAATGATTTAACGTTCTGAATAATTTATGAATAAAATAAATTGATGTCAGTCGTTTCATTACACAAATGACTGGATTTCGGCATATTTATAGTGCAGTGAAGGCACAGTAACGAAACAATACATCATACAACTAATAAATATTGCAAATTATGTGATTGGAATAGATACTTTGATATAGTAAATTAAAATAATTATATTGCTTTATTAATCTTATAAAACTAATTAAAATCTTTTTACAATTATTAAGTATTCACTTTAAATAAAACCTTCTCGTTGCCATGTCCGAGTTATATACTTATAACACTCATTTTTTTATTAATATATACAGAGAGATAATATAATATCCATTACATTTATTAATAAGTGCTCCTTATTTTATATTGAGAAAGAAAAGAAAGTAGAAATTCTTGAATTAGCAGCAATTAAATTTGTATATTTCAATTTTATTTCTGCGCTTCTAATATTATTTGGTCGATTTGCTATTGACATATTAGGTAGATAGAAATCGACCTCCGTAATTCCCACATTACGAAACGAAAGTGAATGGAATCCTCCGAACCACAACATGCAACTTATTACAACTTACTTACTTTAATTGTTGAGTCCACAATTTGTAACAAATATTGGCATGTATGTACACAATTTAAATAAAGATTCAGGACATTTAAATTGCATTTACATCCACTAAATACATATGTATTAAATCGGGTTTTTGACTAACTTACTATTCCCTGCGCATACCTGTCCGTAATGCGTTGTCGAGACTACGAGACGCTGCGGGGAATTTGCCTCATTTCGCTACGGTATTAGAGAGAAATACATTTAGAGAAACACGTGGCATGAGATTTATACTCTTTACATAATGTAACTGAGGATTGAGAAAAAATCAATTTGTCTATTCCATGTATATGTTCAATATTCCAGATAAAGTTCAATAAAATATTAGAAAAAGATTAGGAAGAGCAAGTATTAAATTAGTAAAAACAAAAAATTCTATAACTAAATAGAACTCTTTGTTTTGTTCAAAGCTTCGTATTATTATTAATTTTATTCTCACATTTTTGGTATCCTCATATTAATTTACATATGAAATTCTTGTAAAAGGCTACTTGTAACCTATTTATGTTTTTCATTTTTAATTATTATAAAAATATCAGAAGGATAAAATGAATATCAAAAAATAAGATATTGAATCAAATTTGAATTGACATATCTATCCTGTTTCTGTAAAGGTATTTTAAAATCGATGAAATCGATAAAAAATATTTTTACATTCCTAAATTCACTAGCGAATAAAAAAAATCTGTTTTCTATATCCATTTTTCTAACTCAATACCCAATAAGTTCTTCTAACGAGAATCGAATATTTTTTTAAGAAACTTACTTATGAGGAACGAGTATGTAGTCCTGAGTTGAAGTTGAGTTTGAACTGATCAAAATATCTTTGTAACTTTTATTGGAAGCAAAGTAATAATATTTCATGGCTACATGTTAAGAATAGTTTCACCTTCTAGTTATATAGGTATTTGGGAAGAGAACTTAAAAATATTTAACTGTTAGTGTTACATAAGTTTGATTATTAACTTTAAAATAAAGTTTATTAAAAGTATAAGATTTAAAAACTCATACAATATCTTCAGTTAAATAAGGTATTGTTAAATAAAAGCAAAAACGGAAAAAAGATTCATATTTTTGTATTTCATCAATACATGGTTGAGGTATATATTATTTTCATTGTTGTGTAAATGAAATAAAAATAACCAAGTGCATGGTTATATGCACAGAAAAAGACCATAGACTTTCATATAGATAGATAATAATATATTAGTCTTTGATAATTACCACAAAATTAAACCACAATTATATTAAATTACTTACAAATTAAGATCTAACATTGTTCCGAAGTTGAATACATTTCGTTGTTGACGACTGTCACTAACACAGTTAGACGAGATTTAACTCTTATATAAAATTACTGATGAGTGTTTGGCAATTCATTTCTTAATTAAAATATATGTTGGTTACGATTAATTTACTAATATAAAATTTGATCATTAGCAATTAGTGTATTTCTCATTATAAGATAATCAAAATTAACTATTCATTAAAGTCACATTAAAGCAAAAAGCAGAAGTTACACGAACGAACTAATGGAACGTGCTAAAGTTGTTGAACTGCTATTGTATTGATTGGCAAATTTAGGACGTCGGCGTACAGTAACCACGGGATCGCTTTAAACCACATAGCAATGATTGTTACAGGCTTTCGCTTGATCCCTTTATTTTATTTCATTCTGTTATTTAAACATGAACACATGAATAGTTCATATTGTAAAATTGAAGCAAAAAATGATCTAAGGACTTAATAAGTTTCAAAGACTAAAATAAGTTATAGTATTGATAAAATTAGAAAGAAAAGAAATTTTTGAGAAGGATTTACAAATTGTATATATTTTCATAAAAAAAAACAATACGGATTTTATTCACGTATTTGAATACATTGTAATTTAAACTTGATGTTTCAAATTCAGCAATAACGTTCACGGGAAAACGAAATATAATAGGACATATACATTTAAATAAAATGTTAACAATAGACGCAAGTTTAAACTAAAATAGTTTTTTTTATAGTATTTTTAATGTGTTTAACAATCAAAGCTCGATAAAACTACCGTTTCGATGTCAGGAAAAAATATTTTATAAATATAAAAATAATTTGATAGTATATGGTCGTTAGTTAAACCTGTGCCATACTTAATCCTTAAACTTAACACATTGACCACAAGGATATGTTATATACAAAGGATTTTTTTTTTCATGTAAGAGGAGGGCAAACGAGCTGGCGGGTCACAGATGACTTGTGATCACCGCCGCCCATGAACTCTTGCAACATCCGAGGATTTACAAGAGTGTTGCCGGTCTTGTAGGTAGGAATAAACGCCTTTTTTGAAGGTACCCATGTCGTACCGATCTGGAAATACCGCCGAAGGGAGTTCGTTCCACAAGCGAGTGGAACATGGAAAAAATGTCCTTGAGAACCGCACAGTTGAGGATCGCCACGCATCCAGGTGGTAAGGGAGGCAATGGCGCGCTGTGCGGTGATGAAATTCGGCGGCAGGCATCAGATCGAATAGTTCTTAGGAACACTCCCCGTTGTAAATGCGGTAGAAGACGCACAAAGAAGCCACATCTCTACGCAATGCCAAAGAGTCCAGCCGTTCACAAAGCACCGGGTCCCCGACAATTCGAACGGCTCTCCGTTGTACGCGGTCAAATGGTAGAATCTGATATTGGGGTGATCCGGACCAGAGATGAGAACAGTACTTCATGTGTGGCCGGACCTGCGCCTTATAGAGCGCAAGTCTTTGGCCAGGTATGAAGTACTGCCTCGCTCTATTGATCACTTCCAAGTTCTTCGAGGCCAACTTGGCCTTGCTCTCCAGATGACCACGAAACTGACAATCGCTCGAAATGCCGAGACCCAGTATTCTGATACTTGGCGAGGTAATGAGGGGAGTGCTCTCGAAGAGCGGTGATACTACAAATAGGGTTTCTTAGTGGTAAACGCGCAAACTTGCGTCTTCTCGGGATTGAATTGAACGTGGTTCAGTTCACCCTACTCAGAGACCATCCCCAAGGAAATCTGTATAGAAGACACAAGTTTCTTTCGGCACTCGTTGACGTTTTCCCGAGTGGGACCTGCACGGCTGGAATATACCGCATCCCCAGTGCTGTCATCCGCATAACAATGTATGTTGAAGATATCCAACAAATCATTGATGTGCAGAGTTGGGGATAGCACATAGCCTTGGGGTACACCAGCGTTCACGGGCTTGGGGTCCGAGCAAAAACCGTCGAGAACGACCTGTATGCTCCGCCCAGTGAGGAAGCTGGTGATCCACTTGCATAAACTCTCGGTAAGCCCATAGGAAGGTAGCTTCGAAAGAAGCCGCTTATGCCATACACGATCGAAGGCTTTCGCCATATCCAGACTAACTGCCAGACCCTCTCCCTTGCTTTCAATAACAGCTGCCCAACGGTGCGTAAGATATAATAGAAGATCACCAGCCGATCGACCATGGCGAAAGCCATATTGCCGGTCATTGACCAACTGGTGATCCTCGAGGTAGACTAGCGGCGATTGTCAGCGGTGATCGAGTTATGTTAACAGAGACACAGGAAACACTTTACTTAAGTGATGTTTATTTTCCGCTTCACTTCGATTTTGAGACAAAATTACTAAAATAAACTACCGTAAATTAGATTCGCCGAAGTAGAGCATAATTGTTGTAAAAGATAAATTATTAACCTCAAATATTGCCAATTTATAATAAAGTATTAAATAAATACCTTGTGAAATATCTCAATGTTTTTTAATATATCTAACGCTAAACACTGATTAGCTCAAATTTGTACAAGACACATACCCACGTAGTGAGTATCTAGGTAACGTCCAACTTTATTAATAAGCTCAATAGAATCGAAAAATATTTAATCCTCATGATCAATGATTAGACCTACAAAAAGATGTGAATGTAAACTATTTACCGTATGTGAGAGAATGTAACAAGAAATTACTATTAATAAGAGTTGTAGTATTTTTGATATTTTTGGTTGATCTTATTTTTGTGTGTTTAGGATCAGTTATTTGGAATTTGTGTCAAATAATAGAATAAGACTATTTATAAAATATTTTATTTTTTTCATAGATTATTGTCAGTTGCTAAAAAGTTTTATTTAAAATATATAATAAAATCGAACAGAATTAAGAAAACAACTGTTTTGTAGCTTATTATTATTTGACATATTATTAAGTATATGTTTGTAGATATATTATAGCATTCGCAGTAACAAAACATGTATTTTGAGACAAACAACTTTCATAAATAAAAGCCAAATAGAATGTAAGAATATCTCTCTCTCTCTATAACAATACATTAGACGCAAGCTTGCTCCAACGAGTGTGAGAAGTGGAAGAAATGTAATAATTACCTAAACTTAACCCACACTGTTTGCATTTTAACAAACAAGCAACATTGTAAAACCGTTATTTTCACTGGATAAAAGAAGTACGAAGCACAATACATAATATACCTACTATAAATATACTCCTGTATGTTTTTGACGCTTTTTCATGATATTAACGATAGTACGATACTATACCGTATTATTTGTTTAAGTAATGGAATATTAAAATAGTGCACTACACTATTATTATTATTTTTATTTATAAATCGCATTTAGACATTTAGACAAATAAATGTAATTTATGAAAATTTTTCACCTTATTTTATGTATAACACATTATATGAATCAATAGTTCATTATAGCAATTCAAAACCAATAAATAAATGAAATAAAACAGTAATATAACTATGATAACGATCTGCTAATTTAAAACACTATTATTAATTTTATTCAATAATTAAGTTAATAGAACATTGTAAGTTATTTTAACTTAATATAAAGCAATAATTAATTCTAAAACAATAGACTAATTAATATAAAAACGAATAATTTAAAAGAACTATAATAAAATGAAAATACTTTCCAATATCCCGGCAGCGATTCAGAGTGTTATTACGCAAACACAGGAGAAGCTCTTAGTTCAACGCCTGACTCACTTCTGAATCTTTGAGCGGGTGGCACGTTCTTTTAAACTGTGAGATTAAAAGAACGTGCCATCTATCCTACGATACCGAAATGATAGTGTTATTTTAAATCAACAAATTGTTAACAAATGATTGCGACAACTGATGCTCTGTTATTTATATACAAGGGAACTTCCCGGCCCTTCGGGCCAGGAAGGGTCAAATGTCACTTATGAGGTTGGCACCTACCCTATTTTGTAGCCTGATTCAATAGCTTTTTTTTTGATGTATAACACATTATTGTGTGATTTGTGGGTGATAAGTGATGCGCGTGCATACAGAGTCAATTAGGTCATTATTATATAGTAAGGATATTTTTAATAAGTATATTGTTTTTTTTTTAAATAGAAAACATATAAATATATTTAACAATGAATTATAACAATAAACCTTTAACTTGATTCTATAAATCACTCAAGACTTATAGAATTAATACAAGTGATAATTAACTAATTACAAATTAAATATTAAAAATATGAAGTATAAGATAATTCCTCAAATTAATAATAACAATTAACAAAATACATCAATAGGCTATATTTTTTTTAATTAAAAGAACACAATTAAGTGTATTATCAAAGAGAATTATCAGAAGACTAGAAAACTGAATTTAGACTCAATGCATGGCAACATAACAAACATTCCCTTCATCTAGAAAATGCAGTACGCCGATGTTTTACATCATTCTATTTTGCTTGCTAATAATCCTTAGTTATAAATCATTAAACGAATAAAAATCTTACCGTGATGAGGAACTCCATTCGTGTCAAATAAATTATATACGAATTGTATAACTGAAATTACTTCTAAAACCTTTAAAACAATAAATTGTAAGCTATTGTTTCTTATCGTTCTTTTGTAAGGGTTATTGCTCACAGTTTGTTGCTAATTTAAGCAGAACCAACTTACTTAAATTTAGTAGTTCATTATATATTTTTGTTTTTATGAAATAAAATAATATTTCTAGTAGTCTAATTTGTTTTCACCTCACATTTCAAAACGATATCCATCAAGATTTTTGTCATTTTTTCTGAATGAAACTTCCTTTTTCATATCAATACAACAATAATCTTTCGCTTCATTAGTCCTATGACTGCTTTTAAACGTAACCTTAAATTTACTATAAATAAAATAAATTATGGAATCAGTGCCCAGTAGACGACGAACTTTTAATTTCCATTAGAATATAATTTTATGTAATTGTTAAGAACTATCAACAAACTTAAAGTATTGTCGAGTAACGGTGTGGAGCCATTGAACTGAAACAGGTAAATTTGTAAACAACGACAAACACTGGGATTCAATATCTACGTAAACAACACTTCAACTTTTGTTCAGACTGGCGATACTTGTCAATTACTCTTTACTAGTACTTACCAAGTTGTTATTGAAACATAACTCCGTAATTTGCATACATGTATGCATACATATATGCACATACATGTGCATATATGCATATACGTACACATTTACATGTATAATACGCTTCTTAGTACCTATTTTGAATCAAAATTCAATTCGTATGCAGTTAGTAAATATTTCAAAAGTATATATTAGATTAATATCTGACATATGTATATAATGTTACATAAAGAAGATATAATTCATTTTCTATAATCAAACAAAATCCGCTGTCGATTTGGTGAAAGAAAACTTAAGAGACATTGCAAAAGTGGATGATACTGATTTAGCACGTGTCACGAATGTGTAAAAATCAATTAGATTAGTTGAGATTGATATTTTTTAATTGTTTTAATTTTGTTTCAATTTTGACCTAGGAATACAGAAGAAAAAATCATTATGATAACAGAGTACAGACTACTGCATCCACTTCGTCCGAACATTGGCACGCTCTTGACTCACAAACTAGTGATTACTAAACTACGCTCCATTTGCATTGAGAGCAATAGACTCGACCTACTTAAGTCTTATACCTAATACCTTGAAGCGGTTTAATGTAAAATTTTGAAATTTTAAAAGTTACGGCATTTAGTCAAAATAACTTTGATTAAATGGCTACTAATAAAACTTCAACTATAAATGAATTAGATTGAGAAAATAATATATTTATATAATACTCACTCGTATTTATATAATTCAAACTTAATTAACTATACATGGTAAAGAGATGTAGTATGATGTAGAAACAGCTATGATTTAAGAAAATTATTTTATATAGTAAGTTATTACCAAATAAAATATACTTTTTAAATGTGTTTCGGTTTGCAAGTGCCTATTAATAATTACTTAGCGAATGGTATTAAACAAAAATATATCTATAACTTTATATTTGCTATCTTAGTTGTTATGAGAAGATTTAGACCTTTCAATATCCTGTCCACTTGGCACCACTACTAATTCCCTTTACCGGATTATAAAGCCGTTGAGCGAAGAACGTTCTTGAACTGTGGTCCGTAGCTTGAGCGCTCATTACTCACTCAACACCGCCATCTCGGAGCACTGTTGTCAGAAGCATTATTAATTCAGTTGTATAGTTCTAGTGTTGTTAAATTGCATCACAATCTCGGCTTGGTATATTTAACTAGTATCTTGTTTCATTTTAAACTTGTTATTGACACTCTTGTTTATTTGCATCTCTCCAGATATTTATTCAAATAAAGATTTAATTTGTCGTCATGTCATTAATCTTTAATAAAAAATAATAATATTTGGAGCAAAAGGAATAAAAATAAATATTCTTGTCGCAATCGCCACTTCTTTTCTCTTATTTTAATAATTATATTAAATGTTATTAGTTTTTGCCTGATAATGACAAACCAATACTAGCTTCTGACTAATGAATTTCTGATCTTGATGGACTTGCAACTATTGTCTCAAAGTGAGAATTCTCAAATTGTTTCGTTATCTTTGTAAATCGGCTGTAAGCGGCTCATTACCGGCACGACTATAAGTCGTTAGATATCACAAGAAGATTAACTTTATTAATAAAGTGTTAAAAAATCTCTTTGTTTTATTTGGGATTATTTTAATTTTCACACGGCAAATTTATTATTTTTGAAAATTTACTGCGAAAAATTGGTAATTAATAGACTATCTTGTAAAAATATGTGATATTTCATTTTTTTAACAAATAGACAGCTTTCTAGCTATCAAGTGTGGTGTCAAAATAAAGTAAGGATAAGAATCGCACATTGCTCCTGAGATGCGACCATCAATAATTATATGTTTATATAACTTTCTAATATACATAAAATATATCACTATTGCCTATAAGACAAAAATCATGGTTGTCCCATAGATACTTGATGAAAGTTTAAATCTTCTTATAAAAGCTTACAATAACAAAAATACAATTAAGAGATTTTTGTGGCGCCCATTACTTACCTAGTAATTTGTAGTCATTTAGGAGTGACCAGCTAAATCTATATTATAATATTACTGTACGAAATCATTATGAACCAATCTTTATCTGAAATATTTTATCAAGTATCTATATTTATAAACACAATTATAACACTGTTGACAATAGTACTAGTAATAATCAAAGCAATCAAAGTTCTTAGAAACAACCACGTTCTAAAATCGAGGCACTTAGGAACAGTCAGCGCATTATTAATCACTTCAAAACTCGACAGAATAATGAAGAAAATACATGTCTTTAGTTTTACTAAGGGTAGACAGACTACAGAAAAGCAAAAGAAAAATTAAAAGTATTTAAATTTAAGATCGAAGATAATCTATGTCAAATAAATATAGACATGTTTTATTGTACTTTATATTTTTATTTATATAATAATTTCAAGTTTTAAAGTAATAAATATTGTGTGAAATTTATATTAAAGATCTTAAGTATATATTTGGAAGACAGTATTGGCCTTTTGTGTCCAATCCAAATTGTGTTACATAAGTAAAATTGTCAAGATATTCTGATAGAAGCAACATTAAGAACCGACCTTCACTTACTCTGTTTGTGAAATTTGGTGCTTTGCCCGGCCATGACCTGTGTGTGGCTGTGAGTAAGGTCCCACTTTTCTACTCACCCTTCACTACCCTCTTAAACTCTTAGTCGAGGTTTCTACAGATATATATAGCGTTAAAATCTCGGTATTTGTGTCACTCATTTTCATTTCCTTAACTTTAAAACAAGATAGGAGGCATGGTCTGATCGAATGAAAGGGCAAGACGTAAGATAATTCTAATCAATCATTTACGTTTAAATTACAATTACTAAAACCTTCATTCAAATGGAATTAACAACAAACATTCGTCAAATGGCTATATGCTCCAAATGTGTCCGTTCTGCATGGGAAACCGCTTCACAAAATATGCACACGGAAATTTACAATATGTAGCCTGTAGCGACAATATTGGTTTCTGTGTTGAGTGGTTTCTAGAAATCTCCTAAGAATATTAGTTGTAAAAGATAGCAAGATTTGCAGAACTACTAGAAAGTTAATTATCATCATAATAGTTGTCAGTTTTAATTAAAATATTAATAAATATACTTACTTTAACTTCTTTCAAAATAACTTTTATTTAAAACAGTCTATAGATATAATTAACCATGTACATGCATTTAAATTTGAAATACAAACAGAATGAAAACTGTATAAATACTATTTGATTAATTAAGGCGATTCAATGTTTATTTCAAATTAAAAGCTGAATATGTTACATCCAGAAAATGGTTTCTTTCCATCTCACAGAACATTTTGCTAAATGTGGATAAAATCTACTAAAAAGGCAATATATTTTTTCTAAAGAGTTTTTTCGTTACAAACCCCAACGAGCTAGTAGCCATTATTGGATCGCTGTTCATTTTAAAACTAATTTCGTTGTAAAAGATACAATATAAAAGGCTTTATCGTTGTTATTACACCTCATGGATGTTGGGAGATTATTTTGCATTCAGACTCTAGAGAGAAATATAATTGTGCTGTCTTTTATAAAACTTTGATGAGATACAATTATTTATCGTGATTGTGAATACGTATATGTATACCCGTTAAGAATAAAAATCATAATAATTTTTTTTGTATTCATACGATCCCAAATTCTCTTTGATAATAAACCAAATAATCTTATAAAATTCTTTTAACGTATGAGTACAACAAACTAAAATGTAAAAATTCTCATTACATTTTTGATATATTATTGATTATTGTTTTATCTCACGTGACATAGTTTTAATGTTAATTAACTCTTACAAGTTTTTAAAGCATTAACTTTGAAACACTTTAACACTTACGTGTGACGTTGGTCACAAATTTATTTTTAAACCCATTTGTCACAAGTTACTCCAACTACTATGCATTGATGTAAGTTACTCGAAGTTACTCAATCGTATTTTAGGAATGAGGTCAAACTCTAGATACACTTTACACTAATGATAAAATTTTTGTTCCAAATAAATCCATCTTATGTCACTTTTGTGCGAATTATGTGTTTTTCGGTCGTTGATCATACAATCTTCTAAAATCCTATTAAATTATCTAACATTAAGTCTAAGTTATAAAAGTCAAACCAGTAGTTTAAATTGGTGTGTCAGTGTAATTCCTAGCTTTATAATATCTTTGTTAAAAGGGAAGTGAAATTATAACCGTTGACATTTACGTTCAAGAAGTTTTCTTTTTATAAAAATACTAAGGTATCTGTCTGAAAATTCTATAACAATTGTATCAGAAACAAAACCAATAATAGGAAGGAATGGCAAAATTTTAAAAATACACTACAAAGCTCAGAAATAAGGTTAAATGGTTTGCAGTTTAAAAAATTAACCTTTTAGAACTTTAAAAAATTTGATTTACGTAAATAAAACAGCAATACATTTAGTAACATATTTCAAATATTTATTAATAGTTACATTTATAGAAAACACTCTTCCGTTTATGCGGCAGTTATTTAAACTTGGGTAAAGTTATTAATATAAGTTACGTAGTTTATTAATCTGTTTTAAATTCATTTAAAATATATTAGCACTTACATTTTTTTATTTCAATCATTTAAATGTATGAATGAAAACATCAACAATCATTTTTTATTTAAAAAATGAATTTACAATATTTGAACTTTTAAATACGTGTATTATTATATTTAGTTTTGAAAATTATTCATACATTTTTTGTAACATTCATTTATTTGCTTATATATACGTATGTATAAGAGTATATGTATGTATAAGTTTCCTAAAACGAATACTAGAAAGATAAAAAATATTCTAAATTATATTACATATAAAATTTAAAAATAAGTATTTAATCCGTTGCCAGTTAATATTATGTACGTCAGGTCCATTGCTCACAATATTAAATGGAGTACAATAATAGTACGAGTATTGTATTCACTAGTGTATCGTGTGTGTGAGTCGAGAGCGTATCAATGTTCGGACGAGGTCAATGCAGTAGTGTGTACCCTGTAGTGAACATAATAAGTTATCTTTCTTTACCGTACCGAAATAGTTCAGTAAATATACTAGAATGATAAAAAATAAATAGTTAAAAGACTAAAAGCTGATTTTATGTATATATATAACTGGCAATCTAATAACCACTGTTTCCGTTCATACAACCGTATAAGCGATGATGGCCTCAAAAAAGTATAAATATAAAATTACTTCTATATGATTTAACTTCTATACAGGTAGTTTAACAGACGAGATACCTTAGAGGTGACGCAATTTAAACGCGTAACCCTTATACAAGAAAAAATATTTCCTTTTATATTAGTCTTTTCTTCATCATATAATATCATAAAAAAATCTTCTTTAATCTTTCTTTTATTCATGAGGATAGGGACTAATGATGTTTGTTTTCTGAATTAGCGCAAAATTTTATATCCTGAAAATGCTAAGAATAATGGACTGCGGATCACTTGGTCTCTTTTTCATACTTTTTCAAGTATATCTTCAATATATTCAACATTTAAATAAGCTTAACATGGCTAAACAAGTTATACATATTTTCAAATATTATATTGCGGTTATGGCACATTTAAATTTTTTTTTATACTGCAAATTTAGAAACATTGGTCAGAATGTTTGCAAGAAACCCAATAGATGTCGGAACTGTCCCGATAAAGAGGTGCACAATATATATATATATATATATATATATATATGCTAAATTCATAGAGTGACGGGACGGCGAATCGAATTCTGCCCGTTTCGTTAAATTTCTAAATCCATATCTCTCTCTGAATATTTTATATTAAGGGGCTGTTCAAACCAACTTTATACTCTCTACTAATAAATTACAATAATTGTGTATCTATATATATAAATGATATCAAGGTAACTGTTTTTAATTCCAAATTAACAGCTTTTTACTATATGCATATAAAGGTATACCTGGTAAAAGATACAAACAAAAAAATAAATGTCTCTCTGTCTGCTCCTGGTAGTCTGGACTGTACCGATCTTAACTTTTCAATTGATGTTATAGTTTGTAATTTAAGCTGCTTTTATTTAAAAAGACACAGTAGGCACAGCTTGTACATTAATATAAAGGACAACGGGCAAAATGTACCCACCGACCAATAATGACCAGACGTATGTCGTTAGATAGCTCTTTTCATGACTATCATTTGTTATTATGGGGGCTAGTCTCAATTTGTTGTGGGAAAAATGTTATAGTTATTTAAATGATATCTATAAAATAAAAGTTGTTGGTTCTAGATGTATAAAAAAACAGTTTTTGTGTAGACTGCATGTACTTTCAGCGTTAACTTAACATGAGCTAAATATTAGGACAGTCAAATTGTGAAAAAGAAACCTAAAATAAAAAAATCGTTTATTACTGATTAACAAACAGAATTCTTATTATTTAAAAACTAGTCATCTATGTTGTCTACAATTACATCATTTAAAAATGCTGCTGGAGAATTGAATACCTCATGCCTTGAGTAACCAATATACAATATAATTGAAGTCAAAAAATAAAAAAATAAAAAATACGTTACTAAATACGCCGTTCCGTACAAATAAAGGCGGCGATCGGAGGCCGGCGGGCGACGCGTACGCAATGAGCATTTCGGAAATTACACCTTGCATTAAGGGTTTACGTAGGGATTTTTAACTTTTAAACACATTTTTTTTAATATCTGGAAGACCCCACAACGATATGAGACTAGCCCCCATAATAACAAAGATAAAATATCTGGAACTAACTACTTTTATTTTAATAGATATCATTGAAGTAACTATAACATTTTTCCCACAACGAATTGAGACTAGCCCCCATAATAACAAATGATAGTCATGAAAAGAGCTTTCTAACGACATACGTCTGGTCGTTATTGGTCGTGGGTACACATCCCATACATTTTTGCCCATCATCCTTTACTATGATGTTAGCACCGTTTAAGTCCTTTAATAATTGTCCAAGGAATCTTTATGAATAGCAACACCATGACATGATTTATTGCTTCTCAATCGTATTGCAATACTGGTTCAGCTAATGAGATAAAAAAAACATTGTATCAATATTTTAAATTAAACATATGTTTTAATTTGTAAGTAATTTAAAGTAGAAACTAAAGTATATATCAATATTATTAATTTATTACATTTGGTTTCGTTTAAAAAGTCTTTTAGATTACTTTATTCCAGTAAACGTTTAAATTAAACATAAAATGGAGCACATTCGTTATATAATTGTCTGTGAGGGATGCGAGATAACTCATTTTCACATTCCATGCATGTAAATAAATCTTAGTTATTAGGTAGATTCCATAGATAAATCTACCTATTGCAATCGATGCGATGACGGGACCCAGACCCCAGAGTAGGGGCGCTACGCCGTTTATGAAATGGAGATTGAGAATCCATCGAAAAAAATATATATATATCCCGATATATATATATGTCTATATGATCCATCAGTCCAAATTCATCGTAGGCAAAATCTGACTTCACAGGTCGATAGGATAAATTAGTAGAACAAACGTAGCATCTCGTTTTTTTTGGAAAAAGTGAAAGGGGGGCTGGAAGGGGGGGGGGGTGAAAGTGCAAACCTTTGGGACACGAATTATTTTTATGTTCGCAATTGTCATTGTTAAATAAAAAAGACAATATTTCTCTCTATCACTCTTAGCCTTGTTGTTGTATGTTGTTGTACCTACTCCTAATATAAATAAATAAATAATACAAAATATTTAATCTTTTGTAATTCATAATTTACTATTGATTAGATAATATGTATTTTGACGATATTATTAATAATATTCAAATCAATTTAAAAATAATGTTGTAAAATTAATTAATTCTCATTCAATTAAATTAAATTTAGACTAGTTTGGTTAATGTATTATAGTAGATAATGAAGAAAAATATCTAAAACATATCATGCGATGTTTATATTTTTTCTCGTTAACTTAAAAATAAATATTAACTGTCAATATAAGTGTAATGCAGCCGTGTGATAAGGGCGGATACAACTTACTTATAAAACCTTATTTCTTATACGTATGGTTATTTTTTAATAGTATGTATTTTTATTATAAATTTTATTTCAAATACTTAATTATATGAACATTTCCAAATTTATAATAAAAAAGATATTTTTCTTCATTATCTACTATAATACATTCACCATACTTTGTTTGCTTATATATACATACATATGTATATATAAGCAAATAAATGAATGTTATAAAAAATTTATAAAATATTTTCAAAACTAAACATAATACACGTATTTAAAAGTTCAAATATTGTAAATTCATTTTTTAAAAAAAAAAATGTAAGTCCTAATATATTTTGAATGAATTTAAAACAGATTAATATACTTAACTTAACTTAACTTAACAGAGTAATATACGTAACTTATATTAATAACTTTAAGCAAGTTTAAATAACTGCCGCGTTACTATGCTATATTACGTTATGTTACTAAATGTATTGCTGTTTTATTTACGTAAATCGGATTTTTTAGTTCTAAAAGGTTAATTTTGTAAACTGCAAACCATTTAACCTTATTTCTGAGCTTTGTAGTGTTTTTTTTTATTTTTTTTTATTTTTAAAATTTTACCCTTCCTTCCTATTATTGATTTTGTTTCTAATACGATTGTTATAGAATTTTCAGACAGACACCTTAGTATTTTTATAAAAAGAAAACTTTTTGAACGTAAATGTCAACGGTTATAATTTCACTTTCCTTTTAACAAAGATATTATAAAGCTAGGAATTACACTGACACACCAATTTAAACTACTGGTTTGACTTTTATAACTTAGACTTAATGTTAGATAATTTAATAGGATTTTAGAAGATTATATTTTATAAGATTATATTTTATGATCAACGACCAAAAAACACATAATTCGCACAAAAGTTACATAAGATGGTTTTATTTGGAACAAAAATTTTATCATTAGTGTAAAGTGTATCTAGAGTTTGACCTCATTCCTAAAATACGATTGACTAACTTCTAACATAGTAACTTGTGACAAATGGGTTTAAAGATAAATTTGTGACCAACATCACACGTAAGTGTTAAAATGTTTCAAAGTTAATGCTTTAAAAACTTGTAAGAGTTAATTAACATTAAAACTATGTCACGTGAAATAAAACAATAATCAATAATATATCAAAAATGTAATGAGAATTTTTACATTTTAGTTTGTTGTACTCATACGTTAAAAGAATTTTATAAGATTTAAACTTCATAATAACTATTGGTTTATTATCAAAGAGAATTTGGGATCGTATGAATACAAAAAAAAATTATTATGATTTTTATTTTTAACGTATTCACAATCACGATAAATAATTGTATCTCATCAAAGTTTTATAAAAGACAGCACAATTATATTCCTCTCTAGAGTCTGAATCCAAAATAATCTCCCAACATCCATGAGTTTTAATAACAACGATAAAGCCTTTTATATTGTATCTTTTACAACGAAATTAGTTTTAAAATGAACAACGATCCAATAATAGCTACTAGTTCTTTGGGGTTTGTAACGAAAAAACTTTTTAGAAAAACGATATTGCCTTTTTAGTAGATTTTATCCACATTTAGCAAAATCGTCTGTGAGATGGAAAGAAACCATTTTCTGGATGTAACACATTCAGCTTTTAATTTGAAATAAACATTGAATCGCCTTAATTAATCAAATAGTATTTATACAGTTTCCATCCTGTTTGTATTTCAAATTTAAATGCATTTACGTGGTTAATTATATCTATAGACTGTTTTAAATAAAAGTTATTTTAAAAGAAGTTAAAGTAAGTATATTTATTAATATTTTAATTAAAACTGACAACTATTATGATGATAATTAACTTTCTAGTAGTTCTGCAAATCTTGCTATCTTTTACAACTAATATTCTTAGGAGATTTCTAGAAACCACTCAACACAGAAACCAATATTGTTGCTACAGGCTACATATTGTAAATTTCCGTGTGCATATTTTGTGAAGCGGTTTCCCATGCGGAACGGACACATTTGGAGCACATAGCCAATTGACGAATATTTGTTGTTAATTCCATTTGAATGAAGGTTTTAGTAATTGTAATTTAAACGTAAATGATTGTTTAGAATTATCTTACGTCTTGCCCTTTCATTCGATCAGATCATGCCTCCTATCGGGTTTTAAAATTAAGGAAATGAAAATGAGTGACGCAAATACCGAGATTTTAACGCTATATATATTTGTAGAAACCTCGACTAAGAGTTTAAGAGGGTAGCGAAGGGTGAGTAGAAAATTTCCAAAAATAATAACTTCTATTGTTCGTCAGAAGCGACCTTACTCAAATCGTTCTATTTAAATGAAGGTCAGAAGAATACCGTTCGTTGCGACGCGATCTTTTTTGTAGAAATATGTAGAAGATACTTCAAGCTTTTTCGTAGAAAAAAAAACATATTATAATATAGTATAAATCAATATTATACAATTATAGTATAAAATTAATATAGTATAAATCAATACTTTTTAAACACAAACTACATAATAAATATTTTATGAATAATCTCAGACTAACTAACTACATTTAACTCGGGAACAGAATCTGTCAATTGTTATCATCGAATCAATGCAACTGGTATAAGAAATTATTTTCGAAGTAAGTAGACATTGTTCTCTATATATCTATATATAGACATTGTTCTATATATATATATATATATATATAGATTTATACTATATTAATTTTCATTAGTCAAAGTCTTCTATTTTTTTTAACTTATAAGAGATAAAATTAATAATTTAAGATCTGTGTCTATTGTTTCAAATTTTAATTAAAATAATAAAGTCAAGAACTAAAGATCAATCTTATTAGAACTAAAGATAAGATGGCTTTGTTTAGCTTTTCCTATTTTACTTTTGCAAACATGTTTTTTTAATATAACATATACCCGTACATATATAATTTTCATATTAAGCTAATGTGGTATATATTTAAAGACAGATGACTGCTGATGACTTCATAGTACAAATATCAAGAATAAAGTACAATAATATTACAAAATATTTTATAAAACTTTATATGTATACAAAACATTTTTTATTTTATTTACTTCAGTTATTATTTTATATTACCATAAAAATTAAAGGGTATGCTTCGTAGTAACGTAATTAATTTTTTTAACAACTAACATGATGACAGACAGTTATCATTATACACAAACTTTCTTACAACAATTTTTTTTCTCGGTACTTAAGTTTATCAAATGTTTTATATAATAATTCTTTTAATATAAAATTTTTACTCTCCAAAAACATAATAAAGGTAAGTTATTATTAAAAAGGGCAATTAATTATGTAAAAATTTTATGTAAATTCTATTAGCGAAAGTTATTGTTGCTATGAAGTTGGAAGTAAATATTAATACAATATACCGAATATTAATATTTTTATAAATAAAATATACCTGAGATGCAAGTGGCTTAGTTTTCGCCTGTGAAAGTTGAAGAAAACAATTTAAATTTAGTAGTTTTTAAAAGATTTAAATTCAAAAATGATTCCTCAATTGAATTAGTAGCTTCAATTATAAATTAAGATTTCTATAAAACTATTTTTATGATTTAATTACAAACGTATAGCTTCTTAGATGTAAATTTAAATAATCAATTTACACTTCTCTTAATTAACATCAGATAGATTGACTAGATGTACACAAATACGAAAACAAAAGGAAATCAAATATTTAGAAAGCATATACGTTTACAAAAAAGGACAAACTGTTATAAATATTAATAGAGGTATTAGCATAGAAATTAAAACCAAAAGCGGTTTTTTAAACAGAATTGTAGATCGGTAATATACTCGAAACGCAAACTTTTTCTTCGTTTATTTACTATACATTAAAGAAATAATTTTTACAATTCAATGCTTAAAAAAGAACATTTTTTTAAATTAATATGAAACAGATGAAGACAGTATTAAAAGAGTGACCAGGACTAAAATAACGACAAGGAGTACAGCGCTAAGATTTATTATTATATGATTTGCCATCTTATTTGCAATACATTTCCGTTACTTAAAACATAATCTCATTAATGATATTATCTTACATTAGCTTCAAAATTTCGCACTGAATTGGAAAAAGCGAAATAAATTTGAACATTAATCCACATCAACGAATGAAAAAATCGAAGAATTCTCTAAGATACCATCACCGTTCTTAAGCTTTGCATCCAGACCTTCATTACGATTTATTATTTATGTAAAAAGCGGTTTAACATTATTGAACTTTTCTAAACCTTTCCTCTTCCTAGATTTTTCCCCCTCATCTCCAGGGGATAAGGAATGCCTCATCCCCTGTTTGCATAAACACCCAGGTTATTGGCTGAGATCCGATAACTTTTGATTGCGACTCATATAATCCATCTGGCTACTATTTTTTGTAACTACTTCCGTGAAATTCCGATAAAATATTGTTGACTAATTCGTTGAAGCATTCATCCTTTATAGTGGTTTTGTCACACATATGAGCTTAAATATAATATATATTTTATCTTTCATATCGTGACTAACTTTGTAATTGAGTAGAATATAATTTCATGAGATATTAATTTTAGTGTATATTATTTATTTTGTATTTTCTTTAACATGACAGAGCCGAACACCCCATCTGAAAAAATGTGTTAATTTCCGACCGGAACGCATTTGCAATTTTTATAATATTGCAGATTATGGAAATTGCAAATGCGTTCCCGAGGAACAAAATATGGTAATAAAACTTTAAATTTTTATCTCAATATATGAACCAAGTAATGTTAATGTAAATAACTTATCCACAATTTATTACAATAAAATTTGTATGATGTACTGTTACATAACTATTGCTTAACTGTAGTTAACTATAAAAATGCCCTGCGTATGATGATTCGAAATACAGAGATTTTTACAATGATTTGACTTAATAAAATATACAATTTTTTTCCGTTAGTCGATAAACCACTAATTGAACAAAACTTTGCACATGGGTCTATTTGCATTTCGCATTGAGAGTTCAAAACTATATTTCTCTCATTAATTTAAATTATAAATATATATATATATATATATATATATATATATATATATAAAAAGTGTATAATATTTTTGTTATAATATTATGGTCTGATACAGTTTAATGTTAATTTAATTTGTTCTATCACTTACAGATTTTAGCAAAGTTAACTTGGATACCCTTACCGTATTGACGTTGGTCCCAACTAACTTATCACTAGTAACTCAAATTACTATACATCGATATATAGTGTTCTAATTTACTCACTCGTATGGTATTTAGGAATGAGGTCAAACTCTAGTTCAATTTAGGAATGAGGTCAAACTTTAGATACACTTTAGCACGGATGTAAAGTTTTTGTTAGAAATGGATACCATCTTATGTCTACTTTTCTTTAATTTTTCTGTCACTGGTCATATAAACCTCTACAGTTCTGTTTTTTTTTTTAATTAAACTTGTATATTAATTATTTGTTGATTAATGCCTTATTAAAACGACGATTTAGCAGTATGATGAATTATTAGTATGAATAATGTTGATAAATTAATTGTTCTAAAATTATTTAAAATCTTATTCAATATAATTTGAATAGTATTTCAATATTATAAAGGAGGTACATTTGTTTGTTTGTATATTTTCAACGAATAAGCTTGTAATCTTTCCATTTTTGTGTTTGTGAAGGCCATATTGTTTGTCAGTGCAAAAAGACTGCAGTCAAATACTTATTCTTCAAATATTAATATATGTTAAAGTTGTACATCACAAGATATCTGTTTAATATTTCATGGAGGATTAGGCATTTAAGAGCAGTCGTCACATTCAGCTACAGTTACAACAGAGATTAGAAAACTGCACATCCAGGACGCCCCGAAGTTGTTCTAATCTATTAAAATATTATCCAATTATATTACCTTAAGGAGAAAAAAAACCTCACGAGCAATAAAATAGCCTATATCAGGACCAATAATGAAGTTATGACCTGTAAAGCACCTCCTAATTTATAGTAAGAATTCAAATTACTTACGATATATCCTCAAATAAACTTCTAAACTACTCTGGAAGATCCGGCAATTCGAATTATGGTTATTCCATAATTAATAATATACATGAATGATGATGAAAGCCTTATAAGCGTTATTAAGAACACTAATTACAATAATACTTCATCATCATCATCATTATCAGCTGTCGTGCGTCCACTGCTGGACGTAAGCCTTCCCCATTGACTTCCACCGCGATCGGTCCAAAGCGGCCCGCATCCATTGGTTTCCAGCTGCTCTTTTTATGTCGTCTGTCCACCTAGTTGGCGGTCGTCCTCTACTTCGCTTGCCAGTAAGTGGCCTCCACTCAATGACCCTTTTTCCCCATCGGCCGTCACTTGAGCGGGCTATATGCCCAGCCCATTGCCACTTCAGCTTACAAATCCGTTGGGCTATGTCGCTTACTTTTGTTCGTCTGCGAATCTCCTCGTTTCTGACTCTATCTCGCAGCGAAATTCCCAGCATAGCCCTCTCCATCGCACGCTGAGTGACTTTAAGCCTCTCTAAGAGTCCCTTTGTTAGAGGCCACGTCTCGGTTCCATAGGTCATCGCTGGTAACACACACTGGTCGAAGACTTTCGACTTAAGGCACTGCGGTATTCCGGACGAAAATACGCTCCTTAAGTTCCCGAACGCTGCCCATCCTAGTTGGATTCGTCGATTGACCTCTCCCTCGAAGTTGGACCTGCCCAATCGGACTTTTTGTCCCAGGTAGACATATTCGTCGACAACTTCGAGAATGAAGCTCCCAACGGATACCGGGATAGGCGCGACATGGACATTCGACATAATTTTCGTCTTGTCCATATTCATTTTAAGGCCCACCTGTTGAGAGACTCCATTAAGATCGCCGAGCATAATGCTGAGGTCTTCCAGGGATTCTGCCATTACTACTATATCGTCGGCAAATCGAAGGTGAGTTAGGTACTCGCCGTTTATATTGATGCCGAGTCCAAGCCATTCCAGGAGCTTGAAAGCGTCTTCCAGTGCAGTGGTAAATAGTCTCGGAGAGATAACGTCTCCCTGTCTCACGCCTCGCTGTAAAGGAATAACGTTTGTACAATGCTCCTGGACTCGAACCGACATGGTGGCGTTTGTGTACAAATACTTCAACACTTCGATGTACCGATAGTCAATATGGCACCTCTGAAGAGACGACAGTACCGCCCACGTTTCGATCGAATCAAAGGCTTTCTCATAGTCCACAAACGCTAAGCATAATGGCCGATTATACTCCTCGGTCTTCTGTATAATATGCCGCAGCGTATGAATGTGGTCTATGGTACTAAAACCTTTTCGGAAACCGGTTTGTTCGGGAGGCTGGAAGTCATCAAACTTGCTCGTGAGACGAGTCGTGATAACCTTCGAAAACAGCTTATAAACATGGCTCAGAAGCGAGATGGGCCTGTAATTCTTCAGCAAAGTAGTATCGCCTTTTTTGAAGTATAGGGCCACCATACTTCTGTTCCATGCTTCCGGCGTTACACCCTCAAGCAGAACGGCATTAAAGAGCTTCTGAAGGACCCTAAGTACTGGCAATCCGCCCGCTTTCAGAAGCTCTGATGTGATACCGTCTTCACCTGGTGCCTTGTTGTTTTTAAGCTGTTTTAGGGCCACACTGATCTCGTGCAAGCTGATGTCCGGGATTTCATCGGAATAGTGTCGGGTAAGCTCCGCTCTTGGGTCTTCTGCTAAGCTATCAACAGGTTTAGCGACCGAGGTATATAAGTGTCCATAGAACCTCTCGACCTCCCTCAAAATGTCAGCCCTACACGACACTGTGCTTCCATTCCCCAATTTCAACTTCGATAACCGGCTTTGCCCAATTGACGAATCTCGCGCAAACACTTTGGAGCCTTGGTTCCGCTCTATAGTATCTTTAATACGGTTAGTATTGAAAATACGGATGTCGTGTCGCAGATATTTCCGTATGCGTCTGTTGAGCTGCCTATAAGTCTCGGTATCATTGAGGGACTGAAGTGCCAACGCGCGTCGTTCCGCCATAAGTTTGAGAGTTTCGTTGGCTAGTTTTTGGGGTCTATTCTTACGGCCGGGTCTGCAGAATTTTCCTCCGACCGTATGGACAGTTTCTACCAACCTGTTGTTAATTTGGTCCACGGATGCGCAATCATCTAGGCAAGCGAAGCGGTTCGATAATTCAAGTTGAAAGCTTTCGAGATCTTGAATATGAGCTTTAGATGGACGGAGCGTAGACTTCACCAACCGAGATCGTTCCAGCCTGATATTGAGATTCAGCGTGCCTCTTACCATTCGGTGATCGCTCCCTGTTTTTACGTTGTTGATCACAGAGACATCGTTAAATATCTGGCGTCTAGTGGTCAAGATGAAGTCAATCTCATTTCTAGTGGAACCATCGGGACTTAACCAGGTCCACTTCCTTTGAGGCGGCTTCTGGAAGAAGGAATTCACCATAAAGAGTCCCTCTTTCTCCAGAAAATCGGCCAGCCTCTGTCCCCTAGGGTTCCGCTGCCCATATCCAAATTGTCCTACTCTCAACTCGTCGTCGCTTCTCTTGCCCAGCTTTGCGTTGAAGTCCCCCATAACAACATTAAAGTGAGTTTTTGTAGTATGTATGGCCCGACTGATATCCTCATACATAGCCTCTACTTCATCATCTGGGTGTGCGGAGGTCGGTGCGTAGACCTGTATGACCTTCAACGAGTATTTTTTAGAGACTCTGAGTATAAGGTACGCGACCCTACTCGACACACTTTCAACGACTGCAATGTTGTTTATGAGGGACTTGTGGACCATAAACCCGACACCTCCTTGGGACTGTTGGTCGCCCTCCCGGTAGTATAGCAGGTTTCCGGATTTGAGGGTTATCGTGTTCTCCCCCTCTCTACGGACTTCAGATAACCCTAATATATCCCAGCGTAACCTACTCATCTCTTCTTCCAGCTCAGCAATCCTGTCGTCAGTCCGCAAAGTGCGGACATTGTGTGTTACCTGGGCCAGGTGTCGTTTGGGGTGGTAGCCCGATCCCATCCGGAGATTCTTAGCACCCCCTGCCCCACCATAACCACGGCCGCTACCGAAGCCGGGAACAGTGGGACTGCCGGGTACTGGTCCTGTTTGCGTCTGTCATATTTAATTTGCCATACTCGCCACGCTTGGCAGACGGGTTGGCGAGCGCAGTGCGCAGCTCCTCACACCGGTGGCGCTGCTGCCCGACACCAGTCTATATTACTTCGAGCTGCACTGATTGTGATGGATATACCGCCATCGGTCGGTTGGAGGAGAATGGGATGGGGGTAGGTATATTCAAGGGAAAAGAAAGGAAAGGGGGGATATTGCTTACACGGATAGACAAGGGATTGTAAGCAAATAGCTCGAGCAAGTCAGGGTCGCGTACCTGTAACTCGGACTGGCTGATGCCGGGAAGTCAGAGTCCTCTAACTGTAACAATAATACTTACAGGAGGTTAATTAAAAAGTAAACCCAAAAAGTGCTTCTGATAGAAAGAACCAAAAAAAATCCGTGCCCGCAGGAGGACACGCGTGGGTAGATCTCGTGTGTAATTCGTTTAAAATATAACTGACTACATAAGAATAACACCCCTTGCGATATTCTTGCAAGGGGTGTTATTTTAACTTAACTTTAACTGTGATAATTTTATTTGGCTTAGTCAAAGGAGTACCTAGTACGTTGCCTTAAATTTAGAGTAAAAAATAACCTTTCTATTAAAAATATTTGCGAGGGGGAATGTTTACCAGAAAACGTTGCCGTGGTTTTACCTACCTTAAATTTTCAAGCTAAAAGCGGATTTTATTTTTTTTCTCGGAAGCGGTACCTTTTACGGATAAACTTTTGGTACTTAAATTTAGAGTAAAATATAACCTTTCTAATAAAATTACTTGTGATGAAAGAATATTTACCAGAAAAAAGTTATGAATTTTTTTCCAAAAAATTTCGGTTTTTTTACCCCCACCCCTAAGTTATTGAAGTTATGTTTTCGGTTTATCTACACTAGTTATAGGTATTCATCGAAGACATCATATAATATGAACGCGATTGATCTACTTTGTATAGAGAAAACGTTACGGTCGAAAAACTGAAATCAAAAAAAGTGAGGCCCTAGCGCCCCCCGTGGCCGAATATCTCTGGTTAACGAACTTGACCTTCATTTTTGTATGGTTGATTTTTGTGCAAAGTTTGAAAGTGATCCGAGCGAAACTGCGGCATCTAAATGGTACTAAACTATGAATTAATATGGTAAGAATCTCGGGAAATTGTACTTATAGTACAGCATCAGTGCAGCCATGCGATGAGGGCGGATACGACTTACTTACAAAACCTTAAGTAATAACAAACTATTTCTTGTTTGTATGGTAAAATTGTTTAAGAATATTTTTATTATAATATTACTCGTAATTTTCTTTTCAACACTTAAGAATGTTAAAAGTTGGTACAATATCCACTTCAATTCTCTTTTGTTCGGAGAAGAATAAAAATTAAAACGTCTAACTCACCGTCCTATTTAAATATAGGTTACAATGGATACCGGTGAGTGTGACGTGACTTTTGATATTTAAATTTTTTCATAGAAAACAAATCAAACAAATTAAAATATATATATTTATTAAAAAGATAGTGCTACATTTCTAAGACCAATATCTATTTGGTTACTTATATAACCTACATGATACGATTTACTAAAGTTGTTATAATATATTTAATGATTATGAGTTGAGACGCTTGAGACGCTTTTGATTTGCACATTGTATTGCAACTAATTACTTTTAAGGCAGATCGTTATACATTTTTAAATATTTTTTTTTACTTTAAACATAAAAAATCTCGAACTTAGGGCCAGTGTCTATATTGTTTTATTAGAAGAAAAGATAAGATAGCTAGGATTTTGTTTTCATATTGTTTTTGTAATTGTTTTTGATTGTAACATGTATTTATATATATGTATATATGTTATTACATTGTCAAGTGCTAATTTGGTTGAATAAAGAATCTAAAACAAGCCAAAATAACTCTAACCCGCAGAAACAAAAACATCTGAGAGTTATTTTATCTGGTTATGCTTTATATCAAGTAATGAATATTGTCCTACAATAACATTAGAAGTTATTGTATATGTATTGTATATGTACACAAGACAATCTTTTTCTTTTTTTTTTTATTTATTATTATAATACTATAAAAATTAAAGTTTACTTGCAGCCACAGCTTAACAAGTATAAGTAATAAATATAAGCATTCCATTAGCGAAAGTCAGTTTATTATTGCTATGTACATTAGTACTTGTGGTATATTAACATTTCTGTAAATAATAATAATACTTGAAATGCAAGCGGCTTTGCGCTCGCCTGTGAGAGTCGACGGACATGAGATATTTTAAATTTACTTATTGCATAACATTTGATGAAAAATATAAAACGTTGGGAATACAGTGCAAGACCCAACGAAGGTGCCAGTGTATTTTATGTACATACATCCTGAACTCATTAACTAAACGGTAACTAAAAGTCATTACGAGATAATTCACAAACTAACGGCCTCATTGGAAAATATCTTGTCGTCTATAATAGTTTTATTTAAAATATCTCAATTTCAATTTTTAATTACAATTATTGTAAGTAATTTAGAAGGTGCATACCACGTATTTTCATAAATGTATTGTTTTCTTATAATGAAATAAGGCAGAGCCTCTTGGGGCCTCGTGTAAGCACAACGCACTAACAACAGGTGTGCTTAAGAAATAGTAATAGTTAGTTTCACTTTTATATTGTAATGTAAAACAAATATAGTAATTATTATGTTCTTATTTTTCTTTTGTAAAGTTTGCCTCTTATAAGACACATAAATTAAGCACATAAAGTAGTTCACCCCTATGTACGTTGTATGTTAATGTGCAGCTTAAAAGTGTTAGAGTTAAACTTTGAGTTAAGTGTTAACAGAAGGGGCAACTATTAATATAATATGTTGTGCTTTGTTGTGCACTGTGTATTATATATAATAAAGTAAAGTACTAGTACTTAATAACTCTGTAATGGATCTAGATCCATTACAGATAACAGCTTTTAATGGGTGGGTAGGTGTAGATTGTTAGGCTAGCATAATAAAAATGACAACAATCACTATATATATAATCAGTGTTCTTTACAATTACCAAAAACTATAAGTAAATAAAGATCACTCCTTTCTTAAGTCCTAAATTTATTTTTAAAAGAAATTTATTTAATTACGACTCAAGCCTCGTGGGTTCCGTACCAATTAGTAGGCTACAAATAATTCTAGCTCTTGATCGAGCACAAGTTACACCTAAAATTGTATAATTATTCTATATACCTAAAATTCTGCATCCAAAACGGTAAACAGTGTTTTGCTTTTTATATTTAAAAATATATATTCTTTGTAATAAAATATAAATGATATTTTTAACTATCCACATCAAGTTTTTCATATGATCCCTCGCTTGAGCTTCACTTTATAATTACGATCTCCTATAAAACTATATTTATATGATTGAATTACTGATGTGTAGTTTCCAAGCCATAGTCCGTTCTTTTTTACTTACACAAAATGTTGTGTGCCTGTATATCTGAACTATTAAAGCCTCAATTAACACACACAAATACTTTGTTACGTAACATTTAGTAAATCTACATTAACTTAATTATAAATTTTAATACCACTGTCATATGCGAATATCGAAGCAGGCTCTCAAAGGTTGTTTAATTATTTTTTACACTTCTCTACTTAGAATTGATGTTATAGTAATTGACATCCGATACATACACGAACGAAGGCAAAATAGGAAATGAAATACAGACCGAATATAAACCTCAACTAAAAGGATGAACAGTTATAAATATAAATAGAAGCATCAGCATAGAAATAAGAACTAAACGCGGTTTTGCAACAGAACCGTAGATACATGATATATATATAACGCTACTTTGCTTCTTTTATTTATTATACATCACAGAATTCATTTTTAAAATTGAGATTAATATATTTTTTAATATAATTTTCCTGAATCAGATGGACACATTATTATACGGCAGGAATGTTTAAGGTTACTTAGCATTCGTTATAAATTATTATTTTCTTTCTTTATATTCTAAAGCAATTTACCGACCATTATTAGAAACATATTTAGTCATTTTAAGCTTATTTAAATTCTTGCCATCTAGTCCATATTGAAGTCTTTATGATTCCATATTGTATCATTTCAACTTTTTATATGTTATCAAGGGTATAATTTTATTGACCGATTAAGATTGATTTTTATATAAAATCAAATAAACCATTCACAAATGTAACACCTACATGAGTCTGTACAGTGGAATGGAAATTCAATTTCCACTAGTAGTACTGAAGAGAGATAGGCGGAATGAGAAATTGGAGTTTCGCAAACAAACGATAATTGGAACACGTTTCGACATTTAAGTAACACAATGAATATGGACTTACGGTGGGTCTAGCACTTTACCGTCCGGCTGACCTGGTTTAGGGATTGTTACAAGACTTATGTTATAAAACTGTTATATCGTGACTAACTTTGGAATACCAGAAGAAGACAATTTCATTATCAGTCATCACAATATCTTACTTTAAATATTCGAAAACAATGCACTATAGTTAGTTATCATAAACTTTCATTTTTGTTTTCTACTTACCTTAATGTTAACTATATTGTTCGAAAAAATTTTATTTCATCAGTTTATACATATTTGCATTTCGAATGCAGAGTTCAAAATTATAAAGTTTAATAGGTAATCCGAAAAATCAATAAAAGAGTTGAGAAGCTGAGTCTCTCTTTACTACTATATCCTAAAGCGTAAAAACAATTATGCACTGTTGTTCCTAACAGCAGCAGAAAACAATACTACATACACATACTACTTTTCTTTTTAAGAATATTCTGCTAACACTTTTATAGTTAGTGTATTATTTATTGTGGTTATCACTCTTTTATATGATATTAATATTTTTTTATATTTTGCCACACAAGTTTAAAATTATGTTTTAATTATAAAATTTATAATTATTTTAATTACAAAAACATTTATCCTAACTACGAACAGGCAATATTTTTTATCCTGTAGTAAGGCCTAATTTTAATCATAGTTTTGTTATAATATAGACATTTGATTCAAATATATTTTGGATTCTTTGTCTGTAAAATTTTATATTGAAAATATCGTAAAAAAATCATACAATAACTGAATATATATAATCTCGTAATAATTTTCTTATGCCCTTAAAACTTTTATGCATCTTACAGATAAGGTAATACCATTTTTGGTGCATAATCAGCGCCATATTTAAATATGCTCAATAAAATTTTATTATTTCTTAATTCATATGCCTTGTTTTTTTTAACTATATATTTTAAGGCTATTTATAAGCTATAACATAAAATGTATAAGATATGTATCAAATATTCAAATAATAGATGCATTTAAACAAAAGTTAATATTCCTCTAATAGATAGATAATAGATCTCTATGTACCTTAACTGCGGTTGTTACTGTGGAAACTCTTAATTAACTTTTCTAAAGATTTTCCGCTTCTGAGAGCCAGTGGCTGTGGAATTGAAATAGCTAGCAGTCGTTTCATTATCGATCGATCGATTAATTAATAAGTATTATAATTTTAATGTTTTTGTTAATTATTAATTGAAATAATATTAAACATAGATACTCATAATATAATCTCTGGATACTGTGCGGACTAGAATCAGGTTTTGTGCAATCAACACCTTACAAAGCTCAGCTGAGAACTAATACATTTCGTATTGGTAATTCCTTTGGAAGCATTGACGTACGTATAATTATATATTATGTAAAATACAAACATAGACAACCTAAATGTATAAATATTTGAAAATATTTATCAACAAAGTTGTGTCATTTCTCAAAAGGTTTTCTTACTTACTGAAAAATGAAACTTTAAGAAAGCTAAAGTTTGTAGAAAGGAAATCGGATTACAGTTTGTGATATGACAACGTCAATATGAAGTTTTGAAAAAACTAAAATTTTTTTTTTAAGGTTTTACCTTTACTGTTTTATAATAGGAATATATAATATGACGAATCTAGTTTAGCAATTTAAAATGTTTTTAATAATTTAATAATGGTATTAAACATATCAGTTTTAATTATAAATTTAACATTATACTAAATTAGGATTTAAATACCAAATTCAGCTAATATAATTTTCCGATGTTATAGAACACTTATCAAATCTTTTCTTATCTTTAATTATATTTACATTTCCTAATTTTAACATAACAATATCTAGTTTGTTTGTTTGTTCTTACAGCAATATGTCAAAATTAGTGCCAAAATGTACATGAAAAAAAAATCTTTTAATACGCATTTTTTTTACACATTGCAAGATCATTAAAAACAGTGCAAAGTGATGTTATCGATGTTCTTGATTGTAATTCGGTGATAATGTTCCTCTTCCATTAATATCAAGCTCCTATTAATTATTCAGGAATTCCTATCGAATTTTAGTGAAAGTAATTATTAGGTAGGTAACATGTAGCATTCTTAAATAAATAATAGGGACAATTCCTTAGTTTTTAGTAAATTAACAAATTGCACTTAATATTATTTAACAAGAATAATTATTTAAAATATACAATTATAAGAAAACTTACATTTTTTCCGACTATAAAGTAAGTAACGATCAGACATATTAAAATGCTTATTAGTTTTACATACATATTCTAATTCTAAATTTATCAAAATCCATAAACTTGCTGAGTTAACTATAACTATAACCATAACTTGCTAACTTACATTGTCACTTATTATTTCTATTTGAACGTTCAAAGAGTAACTTCCATCAATCTATTCCCAGCTCAACGTGTACCTTAGTATGTCAATACCTGTACCTTAGGATCTTAAAAAAAGACAATGTTACAATTGGTAGTAAAGTCAAAATCACTATTTTATTAAAAATTACATAAGGATAATCATATTAAATTGAGGTTTAATGTATTACAATAATCATATTCATTCTAGTATTATTTTTAATATAAATCTTTTACTTATATATACAATTTGTTATCTGTATTTCTCTTATGTGTATACATAACATATTTACACATATTCTATCAAGGGTCAGAAAATTATCTTCTCTAGTATGTTTCTGGTCAGTAGATAAGATCTAACTCGTCACCTTATTAATAAGGGAAACAAACCAACCATATAACCAGTAGAACCGATACCTTTGGATAAATAGAGTCAATGCAGTCAAACTAAAATATATATATGTAAATATATTTCAAGAAAACATACGTTTGTTAAATATAAATGTCGAAGATAATATTACACATACAAAATCCTACGAGTACATATAAAAAAATAGACCATCTACTTCCATTTATAAAAATCAGACGTATTATGAGTGAACTGTATATTTGATTTATGCTTTTAGCCATGTGATACAGGTGGTTGTTTGTTAGAACCACGCTGCTATTAATATTCTTTTGTTTTTTTAATATCCGGAGGAACTATAACAGTTGTTGATGTTACGTCATGGCTCGGCGGACACTAATCAGCGCCGCTGTCATGGACTACCGCAACTGCCGAATGGTTATTAATTTCGGATGTCACACATTCAACTGGTCGTAATTGAGCTTTTTAAATAAGATGAAGAATACATTTTTGAAATAGCTTGAAGGATCATCAAAGTTCAGTAAACGTGTAATTTAAATATATTAATTTTTTAATATTTTTTTTGTGTTATTTCTTGTTTTTGTGTTTAGTTGTGAAAACAATATAGAAAAAAGTTTGTGTAAATGTTCTATCAATATGACCAGTACAAATCATTTTTATTCAAATTGGTAAGGGAAAAATTTAAAATAGAGTTTGAGGTTTATTAAAAGCAATAGTAACAGTTAAAATTTGTAACAGTCGTTCCTTTTAAATTTATCTTTTAGACTAACTTAAGTATAACACTTTTTTGCTTTAGAGTTTCTGAAAATTATTTATAGTTAATACATTATTATTTTTTACGAAACCTGTAAGTACACTAATGAAATTGTATTACTCGTAAACTTAATTCTCTTAAGTATCCTATCTATTATGGATTGATAAGGAAGTCATTAGGCAATTGGTGGAAACTTAATCAAACGGGACGAAACTCGAGAACATTAGGGCAGGAAGGCGAGAGAACTGACTTATTAAAAGTTACATCCTTGAGTTACTAATTAACTAGAAAAGATTGCATCAACTTATGTAAAATATATAAATATATAATTTATTGTATACAGGTATACTTAACAGTAGCATATTGATAATATTGGTTCATAATTAACCTCAGGAACGTGCTTCACAGCGAGTGCAAGTCTGACCTCATAATATTAGCCAACATTATTCACCTTACTGCAGGCTCTGTAGAATCCGGCTTCTAAAGTGACATTTTTACTTGTATGTGTATTTTACTTCAAAATAAATGACATATTTACGTCTTAACTAATAATTAAGAAACAATTTTGTTGTAATTTGACTACAATAAACATTACTAGATATGAAAATATAAAACATTTTAGAAGCCTTAACAAAAACAACATGTACATGGCAGAGATATCTAATAAAATGCAATTTTGTTTAAATGAATAAAATAACCTCGGTGGTAAAATGTTCTCTTAAAAGACAATAAATCTAGTGCAAATATATTAATTTTAAAGGACACTTGTAAGTCAATCTCATCTTGTTGATTAAACGCTTTCATAATGTAAATATTTTCTTTTTTTATGATACTTTGTCAGTCTTCCTCGAATCATTCGTCTTTGAGTCTACTTTTGTACATCTTCAATCTGTTGCCAAAGCCAACCTTCCATTTTTTACTTGTTATCTTCAGACTAACCATGTGTTCTCCGCCTTATCTTTAAATTTTAAACCTTTGCTACCATTCTTTTTGTTACTGTGTAGTTTGAATTTTATGATTCGTTTTGGTATCGAACATCCAAGTATGGAAGAATAGCTGTGTCTTTAGTTATATGTAATGGGGAACCTTTATATTAATTTATTAGGCGATTTATAAATTTCCTTTTGAGCCCAGTATATTTTCCAGTTGAAAGGGTCTGGTCTGGATTCACACGTTTGAACTAGACTGCTGTAACTCTTTATAACACACGCTATAATATTACACCAAGAGGGATGTCGCAGCGTTACTGTGCCTTGTACATTATTTGTGAATATTTTTTTTTTGGTATTCTAACAAGAGCAACTTATGCAAAATTCATGTTTCGTCTCCTTCCATTACGATATGAAATTTTATTGATGAATTCATCAAATATTCAATGTTTTAGATTTTCCTTTATTTTATATTCTATCCTGTTTCTCTTTTGCTGCTTTATTAAATTCATTTAATATTTGATGCTCCTTAAAATTCAATAATATTCAGCTTCATACTGAGCTTCATATCCGTTTCAAATGGTATAACCATTTGGTATGACCATTTTGGTAGTGATGACTCAACTCAAATGTTAATCATTCTTAAATACATAAAAAGATTTCATTGAAATATAACTGTAATTAAAGCTACCAAATATTTATATGATTGAATTAATGATTAGTCTTCATCGAACTTTGTGTAATTGTTTTATTTCTGGAATTTCAGGGGCAAAAAAACAATTTTGAGATAAAAGTAAAATATATTGCGACACTTTTGTGCTCGCAAAGCTTTTATTTAAACTGTAGGATGTAAAAAAATCCTATAGTTTTAAGCAAAAAAACTAAAATTATAATATGTTTCTTTAAATACATATTCCTATATTTTATTAACAAATATTGAATTCATTATCTAACTATGATGAGATCCGATTTATTATTTTAAAGAATCTTATTAGTTATTTATGTACTTTATAAACCGTTAAAACGTTCATAGAAGCAATTGAAATTACTTAGACTATTTTAATTTACATAAATATTTGGAGTATAAAAGGTTATAATCAGATTAACAAGACGTACTCGCGATCATTTCATCTTCTAAGAAGACTTTCTTAAGTCGCTTACGCTTGATTATTTTACCTAGTGAAATGTTATTTTTTATTCATGAGTTCCGCTAAAATGCTCTTATCCTCTTTTCACCCCTCCCTCCTTTAATATCGTAAGTTCCTCGCAACAGTTTTAAAGGCAGTTGATCTGAGCAATTTAGTCCATATAATTAAAATTCACCAATAATTTGATAAAGTCATAACAAAATACATTTGATCACAAATACTTGTTTGGCTTTGGAAAAAATCTTACCTAAAATAAAAATTAATCAAAATAGGATTACAGATCCCGAAGGTATTCCTCGTCTTGGGCAATTTAAATGTAATTCAATAAGGAGCAAAGCTGAAAATTCAAGATTGTAGGAAGAATTTACGAGCTACGTTTTGAACAATTTTAATGAGATAGAATTAACTATCATTATTTCATTATTACGTGTTTACGAATGAAGTTATTGACTATAACTACTACTAACTGCTATTTAAATTTTTTAAAAATAACTAAATTTTTTACAATATAAATGTATGTGTATGTGTACTCGTATGTGTATGACGAAGTTATCAGGCATTATCCACAAGTATCCTATTTGATTATTTGAGATAAACGCAATATGTCTAGTATATTGCTAGAGATTTGTCAGAAATTTTTAGAAGCGACTGCCATCCATACAATAACCTTTTAAATTATACTTTACGCCCGTTTGCCAAAAAAAAGTAAAATAAAAGAAAGATTACAATTAGAAAAGTATTATTAATAAATATAAAATAAAATTATCTTGATAATAATAATATTAATATATTTAATTATATATATTTTACTTATGGCAATATTAAAATGTTTTGTTCATAAAAAAAAAGATTTCTTATTTACAATTTCATTCGAGACATATATACTCGTAAGTAGGAAAACTGTTGGTCGTAAAGGGGCCGTAACATTTTCCGCTCGGCTAAGTGCCAACAAGTCGACAAGCTATTTACTGCCATTGGCTTAGTATAAAAGATTGTCATATATTTTATTCGAGTACTAGCTCTGGACACCGTAGGTATGGACTACAGAAGGACGGTACTCGATCAGAACTTTAGTTCAGACCTAAAATGATTGAGCCAGCATTTGAAAGAAAGAGCATTAAATTAACGTTGCAGATGGTTAAATTAAGTTAAATAATATATTAACCTTGTACTTTTTTGGATATTTGGTGCAAAATGGGCATTTATAGCTAGCAGCTTTTTGATATTATCTATTTGTTTCATTAATCTTAAAACTGTAGTTTCATTCAAAATTTGTGAAAATGTTAATACTTAATCACTAAATGCATGAAAAATGTATCCAAAATCACGTCTAGGACGACTGATGAGTGTTCTTTTCATTGTTTATAGAGAATATAGTAACGTATAAAATCAACTTTCTACCAAACTTTTAAATCTCCTTACAGAAGCCTGAGTTGGTGCCAAAACTTTCCAGCTTTGTAAACAAGGTTACAATACACGATTTACCGCGTTTGCTGCTAACACAAACATGTGTTTGCTTTTGTAGTTGTTTTACTTGTAGAAGTGGGCCAATATTTTTAAATATTCATGAATAGTGAATGCTAATAAATCAATGACTTTTGGAATATTCTTTCAGATGAAAAATTAATGTGAATCTAGTTATTTTTAGGATTACAATTTATGAGGTTTTTGTCATCGTATATCGTATATATTCTATATTCATTCGGATGCATCACAAATTGTATCGAACAGTAAATAGTAGGAACAGCACTCGCTCTCTGCCCTTCTCGCAGTCCTATTTCTCTTCATCTCTCGTTGTACTTGAAGGATATTTTATTATAAGGGCTATATATATATTGGGTTTGCTTAAAAAAAGAAAATGATATTTACATTCACAGTATCTCAGACTTTTATTATAATGTTTCTATATTGCTTGAATTACATGTATGTTTTTAACATAGTTTAAATAAAATAATATTATAATAATATGTGTAAGCGATATCTGTTCATCCTCGAGTTTCAGATCATAATAGCATCTTGATTAAACGATCACAACGTGGCTATTTTAAACAACATTATTTTTTAAAATTAAACTTTGTACGTTACAACTATGACTTGATTAATACTTCTTGAACTCCGACACAGTGTAAGTTGTATTGAAATGTGTCATGGTTAATTTTATTACAATATGAGTAACGGTGAATACAGCCATTATAATCTGAATGAATTGCAATAATTTCAATGAACAGCATATTAAAAATGTTTATTTAAATAAAATACTTGTCTAATATATAAATACATCCTAATTTTTAATTGTTATATTTTTTCAATGGTAACTAAAACTAAACTGTACATACTAGAAATAACTTAGAACCACGTTAGAATTCGAGTGGTTTTTCCGAGAATTATAAAATTATAATTGTTATATGTTAACTAGCATTTCTTTCTTTACTCATTTAAAGTTATAATCGATATCATGGAAATGAAATAATAAATAATGATTTATGATTGTAACATTCCGGTTTAGAATTTAACAGCACGTAGTGTCGGAGGCCAGCGTCTAACCGATATTAATGAACAATATACATATCGTATTCAGATGATTTGATTATTTGGTGATATAAATTATCGTCGTGTCGTTACTATTTGATGTTTATATTTATATGAGACAAACAGTGTTGAGAAAATAGCTCCGGGCATCTTTTTTGCACGTATATAGCGAAAACGAGATCGGTTTAATAATAATAATATAATATATTTATTTTCGTGTTTCTATTATATCCCTAAAATCAAACATAAGCAATATTTTATAAGGATTATAAATTAAAGAAAAAAATGATTGATCTTGTTGGGAATTACCAGTAATAAATAAAAAAACACACTGATTGATTGATTGATGCGACCTTATTATGTAATTGTGTTTATATGTGAATGTACATTGTGTTTATGTGTGTGTATGTGAATTGTGTTTCTTTTAAATTTTGTTTTTATAGTGACAAAGTAATAAAGTAATAAGTAATTACAGAAAACCGCGCGTGATAATGTCACACGACATGACTGTTATATAGCACTAATTCATTTTCCTCGGAACATCGGTCATGATTGATTTGATAAATTTATTATCATTTATTTCATTTATGTCTTAAATATTAAATATCTATATATTTAGAAAGATATGTATTTATCTTTGCTGATTAGGTCCAATAATAATATTATTATAAAAACAGTAATGTGAACTGTAATAATATATGTAATAGTGGAATGATCCAAATATATTCCAAATAAACCACCGTAAGTAGGCCGTTTCATGTGAGTTGCGTCGGGAGATCGGAATAAATTTTATTATTGGGCTTGTGATTTCCATATTTTTGTTAGTAGAAGTGTTAAAGGCATAATATAGATATAGTGGTAGTCAAATATCAATAAGAATCTTAAACATACTTTATACTTTATTTTTTCCTTACTGTAGGAATGTTTTACATATTTCAATATTTGCTTAAATGTTATAAAAAAATGTTATAGTAATGTGTTAATAGACCTATTTACTTACCTTATTTATGAAAATAGAATTTATTTTTAAATGAAAAGCGATCCAATTTTAGAAGCTTTGTTAGGTTAACAAAGACAAGGAGTACCTACTTCTGAGAAGTACTTATGTATGCTTTTAGTTATCATATATTTATATTTTTTTGTCAATTGCTTTAAAAATAAAATATTTAAAATTCATACTTGCAGTATTCTACTGCAAATTTATGTTGACAATATAAGTTACAATAATTAAATACTGAAACAACAATTGACAATTATATATTTTAAACTAGTAGATCTTTTCAATATGTCAAATAGAGCAATTTTAATTGTTACATGTCCTGAATCAAGTGTGTTTATGTCAAATTTTCTAGAATCATCCATATATTATTTTAGAGGCACAATTTTCAATAAAAGGAATATAAAGATATTGTGAGTACCTTGCCTGCTGATTTTCAATTTTGACGGCATGCTTGAACTCAAGGGATTAGCCGTTTGAAGAATCTGCTTAGTTAAGTTAAGTTAAAACTTACTTACTGTTGATATTTTGCTAATCAGTTTATTGTCAGGCAAGCGAGTGATTAGCCCGCTGAGTCTTAATTCGATAGATGGGTTGCCATTTTAGAGCCTACGGATGTGCTCAGTTTTGTTTTAGGTTCCCTCCATAGTAAGCTGATTCTGTTTTGAAGAGCAGGATACTCGTCTTTCGCCCTGTATCCGTTAGCAGCTGCATTTCGAGATGGTGAAGCGTTGTTGCGGTTGCAGCAGGTCCAACGACGTCCCCAGGACGACGGGGACGGAGATAATTCAGACCGGCTAGGTGTTTGGTGATATTTCACCAGGAGTACCGCAGACGGTTCTGTGGCACTATTTAGGGCACTAACATTAACTCACATCGCCAAAACTATGTATTTTGGTTACGGATTACATTACTTTCCTAGTTGTAATATAATCGGATATATTATGTCTCCTTCATTCTAATCCTCAGAATACACAATTCTGCTTATTTACCATTAAAAATCGTAATTTGTCCTATCATCGCTCTTTGAGAGCGCTTTTTAAACGATTCACCTAGTATCGGCTGGTCCTCAAAATTTTAATGAAATTGGGGGTGTTCAATATATGTATGTAGTATGCCAGACCAGTCACTAACTCTATATAAAGCACAAGCCGGGCCACATATGGAGTATTGCGTTCTTCTTTTATATTTTTTATTGTATTTATAGTAAGAATATAAATTATTTATATTATATGATTTTAAGAAGATTCATATCATAGTAATACATCTCAAAATTTCTTAATTTTATTTTATTTAATTAAATTTTTAACAAAAACTAAACTAAAGAAGTAAGATTTTTAAATCCAAAATTGTAGTCAGTATCAAATATAACTTGAATCAAAACACCGCAGAGAGCAGCGGATACGAAACGAACCGCTGACCGCCGAGATACTCGTATATCAGTGACAGTTCTACTTTTAAAATAAAATGGCTTTACTTAATGTTTGCTGTACAAACACTATCAGCTTAATAATTTTAAATAAATGTATGACGCAATTGATTTTTAAGGTTTAAATAGAAAACGTAAATTCTTATAAATTTTTATTTTATGATATTAATGAAATAGGAGGTTAGTGCCAAGTGCCAAACAATCGAAACAATGACAGCCGCTGATCAGTAATTTTTTTTCGAGATACTAGCTACCTAACAATATGTTATGTATAACATATATTAAGAAGGTACCTAGTCTAGAAACCTTTATAATTAGGCAATATTTTTTTCTTGAGAAGGCAATTAAGCCCCTTAACAACACCATATTCAATAACCAAGAATGGTCCTGTCAGCAAGACTTCGCAATGGTTCATGAAGCTCGATCCACTCGATCTACGTGGTTAGAAACGAACGTTCCGAACTTCATCAGTGGTGAAGACTGGCCGTCATCTAGTTTTGATCTTATTCTACTGGATTATATTTTATGATCACATTTAGAGAGTTAGGATTGCTCTATAAGCCATGATAATTTGGAGTACCTCAAAGAATACATACAATTACTAGTAAAGTAATTTCTTATAGAAAGGGTGCTGCTATTGATAACTGACCTCAACCTTTGAAGGACTATTGCAGGCAATGGAGACCATTTCGAATAAACTTTATATATTTTATATTAATGTGTTAAAAATGGCATGTAAAAGTAATAAATCTTACGTTCAATTAAAATAACATTGTTTTTCTTTGTAACAACATTTATGGCATGACTTGTCTATATTTTTTCATACCCTTTTTTATCTATTTGATATTGGATCTCGTTATTTTCGTTTTTCCAGCCATTTTATTTCCACAATACAATTGCGGGTTTTCTATCCGAAATTGGGTCAAAACGCGCTACCGCATCCGAAAAACCAAATGTCATCAGAAAAAACTGTAGAGCGGCTCTGGTTTTTATTCCGAAAAATCATGGCATGGTAATAAAATACCTTTTAGTTTTAATAAAATTGTGGATAAATCCTATCGGTTCATAAAACGAGATATAAAAAAAGAGTTTTTTTTCACTGTCTGTGTTGTGTATGGCACGCAAGAATAAAAAAGCATAAAGAAAATATTAGGCGAATTAAATGGAACGAATTAAATGTTACTAATTAATAGTTTATTATTATGAAAATATTATAAATTAACACTTAAAGAGCTTAGTCTCAGCCTCTTGTCTCGAGTGAACGAAACAAATATTACATTTGAGAAATGATGTCATTTTTCTAAAATATTAATTCTGCTGTCTTCTTAAGGCTTCCTGTATTTTTTTGAAAAACATCTCTACTAGCTCAATCTACTTCGTTTTGTGAGAAATAACCAAAATTCTTAAATATTATTCACAAACTAATTTTTATTCTTTATTGCAGAAAGATTTTAAGCACTCAATAATGGAAACCAGAAAGTTTACCATCTCATATTATAAATAATGAAATAAAAATAAAAATAGATGGCTATTTGCTGTATATTATTATTATTATTTTATAATAACTGAAACAGAACTATAAAAAACAGTTTTAAAAAGTTTAGTGTCTGGTTACTTGTTTATCTGTTCATATTGGTTAGTTGAGACGTCACGCAAAAATTACTGAATTAAAATCAGAAATGTATATAAACAGTATTGTAATGTTGTCACCTCTTCTATGTTACAAACATTTTGAATGTGTATATTCTTGATTATATTAACAAATTATCAATTCCTATTTAAAAAAAGAAGAAAGCTTTCATATCCAAATATCGTAAGCAAGTATATATGTAAAATATGGCATATTACGTACTTGCTTGTTTACTTGCTTTTATGAGTGAATGAATGGAGGGAAAACTAGGATGCGAGTCAGAACAATAGTCAATTTGATACAACACAGAGTTTTCAAAGAGAACAATTTTGTTGAAGAAGCAGGCGCTGTTTGGAAACACATTTCGTTTTGACCGGTAAACCACCACAGAAGTAACCTTCGATGATTTATTATTTTCACATCTTAATAATCGAAAGTCGAAGAAAGTTTCCTGGGAGTGTTAGTGGTGATTAAAGTCATCAAACCAGGTGATAAGAATGGTTTTGTATAGCGAAATTAGCGACATTAGTCAGATCAAACAGCTCCGCGGATTACTTTGTGATAAATACTTTAAAGGACGGAGAGTGTAGACTATATAGTCATTGATGTTAATGCATTTAGCTTTTCAATAATAGAGATACCTTTAAATCTGAACGATTTATCGCCTTACCCAGTAAAATTGCAGCAACTGGCCGGACCTATAGTTTATATAGGACAGCCTTTGTTCAGTTTTGCCTCATCCTAATGATGACTCCCTAATTGATCAAGGCTAACTTGGCCTAGATGTCCAGATAACCGTGATTATGACAAATACTCGGAAGTGGAGAGGGATTGTTTATATTATTTTATTATATTATTATCAATTATTTATCAAATAAAGGTTACTTTTACGACGAAGGAGCAGACACAATTTTATTCAGATATACAATGGTAACATAATTAACAGTTGTTGTTAATTGCTTTTTTTTTTTTTTAAATGTTTGTGAAAAAATTTTAAAGGAAAAGTTTGTACGATTGAAATTGATTTCCAAATTTAAATATTTAGTCAATAATAAAATATATGTTTTGCACATCAAAGTGCAGCAATTAAGACAAATCCGCGTAAAAGTACCTAAACCCATAATATTGTTACTGTTAAAAACAGTCGTTCATTATTGTCTTACTGCTTTTAAAATATTATAAAAAAATACTCAGATTATTACCAAAAGCGTGAGATACATTTTTGGGTATGAATTGTAAATAACTCCAATGTGTCTATTGATTAAACAAAATTTTAACGTATTAAACAAGCTTTTCTGAAAAAAGGCATTTATTTGTAAAGCGAAATATAATTGATGTAAATCACATGAAGCTTAAAATGTGTTTAACATTTTCTATATTTTATTAATCGTCGGCTTATTATGTATGTTGTTTTCCACCGAGCTTGTTATAATGTTCTTTGTTGGTGTCAGTCGCGACGGAGCTATTTAGAGTTAACAAAAGCTTACTTTCGTTGGGTAAAAATGAAAACCTGTCTAAGCTGTGGACCCGCTGCAGATGAACAAACATTGGCAAAGAGATTTTATATATTTTTTTTGTTTGCCATTTTTATATGTTAATTTAGCTGTTAAGATACAATGTTACATGTAACAATTAATAACACAGGCACACAAAAAAAAAAAAACGTCGTGAACCAGAGGGGAGACCCCATTATTCTTAGGTTTTTGGGATCGCTGAAACCGAATATGACAATAAAAACTAATTTTAAATGCCAGTTTTCCCGCTAGCACCCCCTTACTACCTCTTAAGGGGTAAAAATTGAAATTTTTGTATAAAATCAAGATAGATTTGTATTTTTACGTTTTTTGGGATGCTGAAACCGAAAATGATGATTAGAAATAAATTTATGACCACTATCACCCCCTACCACCCCTTAGGGGGGGTAAAAATTTAAATTTTTCTATAAAGTCAAGATGTGTATTTCTACGTTTTTTGGGATGCTGAAACCGAAAATGATAACTAAAAATAAATTCATGACCACTATCTCCCCCTACCATCCCTTACAGGGGTTGAAAATTTCAATTTTTCTATAAAATCAAGACAGATGTATATTTCTACGTTTTTTGGGATGCTGGAACCGAAAATGATAACTAAAAATAAATTCATGACTACTATTACCCACTTACCACGACTTACGGGGGTGAAAATTTAAATTTTTCTATAAAATCAAGATAGATGTGTATTTCTACGTTTTTTAGGATGGTGGAACCGAAAATGATTACTAAAAATAAAATTTAAGACCTCTATCACCCATTAACACCCCTCACCAACCTTTAAGACTGAATCATGATTTTTGATCTATTCTTCACAAGTTTTTTCACTTTTTGTTTTTTTTTTACTTTCTATTTAATACTACTTATACTGTTATCCATCCGGCAGTGTTGTAAAACGCTTAAAAGATGCTGAACCTAATTCTATGCCTCCGAAATAGAATTGTTACTATTTTCCTGAAAATTTAGGAGACTAAAAGATGCTGAACCTAATTCTATGCCTCCAAAATAGAAGGGATTATTTTCCTGACAATTTAGGAGACTACAGTGAGGAGCAAGATGCAAGGTTCCATCAGGATTAGAGTAGAATTAAATCATGAATATATATCAGATACTTCTGATCGATAAAGCATTTGAATTTCTAATATAAGAGCGAGAGAGAGAGTAACCTCAAACTAGTTTGATAAACATGTCACTTACTGTAAATCGTTAAAATTTCTTCATACATCTGGATTTTATACAAAATTGAAACCCCCCATTAGGGATGGTTAGGGGGTGGTATTGGGTAAAAGAGGTATCAAATTCACTTTTGGTTGTCATTTTCGGTTCCAGCATCCTAAAAAACGTAGAAATACACATCTATCGTGATTTTATAGAAAAATTTAAATTTTCACCCCCTGTAAGGGGTGGTAAGGGGGTAATAGTGGTCATGAATTTATTTTTAGTTATCATTTTCGGTTCCAGCATCCCAAAAAACGTAGAAATACACATCTATCTTGATTTTATAGAAAAATTGAAATTTTCACCCCCTGTAAAGGATGGTAGGGGGAGATAGTGGTCATGAATTTATTTTTAGTTATCATTTTCGGTTTCAGCATCCCAAAAAACGTAGAAATACACATCTATCTTGGCTTTATAGAAAAATTTAAACTTTCACCCCCCGTAAGGGGTGGTAGGGGGTGATAGTGGTCATGAATTTATTTTTAATTATCATTTTCGGTTTTAGCATCCCAAAAAACGTAGAAATAGACATCTATCTTGATTTTATACAAAAATTTCAATTTTCACCCCTTAAGAGGTAGTAAGGGGGTGCTGGCGGAAAAACTGGCATTTAAAATTAGTTTTTATTGTCATATTCGGTTTCAGCGATCCCAAAAACCTAAGAATAATGGGGTCTCCCCTCTGGTTCATGACGTTTTTTTTTTTTTGTGTGCCTGTGTAATTAGTTAAATATAATTATATTCCTTAACTTCGTTCGTTCCTCGGCAGTGAGTTGTTAAGACCTGGGAGACTAATTTGCTGCGAAGAATACTTGGTATAGTACTTTAATATTTAACTTAACAGAATTCTTTCACACTATGCTCACATTCATTAAAAGCAAGTTGTATACTAATAGGACCACGTCTCAATCTTGTTTAAGCTTTGTTTTATAGCACGTGCTTTATGTAACATTTCATCTGGACTTTATAATTTTGTTTTACCTTAGATTACGGGCTATTAAAAGTGTACAGTGTATATTTATTTTAAAGTTTAACATTAACTATATAAAGCTTTAACAAGAAACTAATTTAACGCAATTTTATAGAAAGGATCTATTACTTTTGGAACTTCACGTGCCTAGCATGGTAATGAGCACGCGTTCGTCCACGAGGCTAGATCCTGATATATACGAGTATCACTTTAAAGCACTTTTAAGATTTATTAAATAAACAATACATTGCCAACTTCAGCAAGAAATCATCGTATGTAACTGAATCACACTCATTTATTTTATAAGTGAAGAGAGGTCTTTATAGTATAATTGTTATTACATAACTAGCTATTTCTATTGACTTTTTCTTAATAAGACTTAAAAATATTCTGTAACTATATTAAAAAATCATTCAAGTTTTTTTTTCCCAATCAGAAGTAAAAATACATATTCATACTATATTTCCAGTCTTCATTGTAGTTGCTTTGCGAGGACTAATTAGGATTTTTTGTAATTATCTATTAAATACTAAGAAAACTAAAAGAAAATTACAGTAACTTCAAATTGTTGATGAGGGATTGCAGTGTTTAAATGGCATATTGCATATATTATTATGTGAAATTACAAAACTTCTTTATTGCTTAGTAGTTTCTTAATAGGACACAAAGTGTTATTACAAATCACAAGTGTTTGTGGCCAGGATCAGGTGAAGTTGCTTATTTCGTAAAGTTTTTTTAAGCTGCGTTAATTTTAATTTTTAGAATGTGACTTAAAAATATAATCGGTACAAAAAGAAACCAATACCGAGCATCAACTTCTGATAGCAATGTAATTCATAGAATATAAAATATTTTCAGACAATGATAATTGTATTTTATTGAAACACAAGTATTGTCAACAACATTACACAAACAATTTATGTGTAAATATTAAATCGTTTTATGAATTCATTGTTTGCGCTGAAGCGTAATTGACTTTACTGAGAGTCATCAACCACGAAGTGTATTCAACTTCTGATTGGACAATATTGTATTGTTAGTTTGAAAGTGTTATTCAGAAAGTTTTTAACAGGTTAGGCATTATGTAGTCACATTGTATTGCAATTGGTAATTTGTTTTTTTAAGATTAAAAATACTAGTGGAACTTTCAAACTACAGAGACCTATTTGAATTAGTTATTTTTATTTTATTTTACTTTTACATCAAATTAAAAAGATTTTCATATGAATAACATTATTTAAGTATTGTTAAGGCAGCAGTAATAAATTAATCACTACTTACTTCTAATGTCATATGTTACGTGTTTTAACAATGTATCATTTGCAGAAACACGTTAGATTCTATGTAGACCGAAATCTTTATTATAATCTAGGAATTTAAGTTTAAGCAATAAGTATTTTATTATAAATCATAAAGTGCTTATAATAATTTTCTGATTATAATTAGGTAGTATTGTTCTTGTTTTCAAAAATATCCAAATTAATACGTGAAAAACATAAGTTAATATAAAATATAAAGCTGCAATACTATAAATATTAAAGGATTTTTTTTTCTTTTAAATAAAATAAAATAGCTTTACCAAGACTAATGAAAAATGTTTCAGAACTCAATGAACATTCTTTGTTACAAAGTTTTTACTAACAGACCATCGCTCTGGAGATATACGAGATGTTATTTGATTTAGCAAAAAGAAAGAATTCCCATGTTTTTAATCTTTAATTCAAAGTGTATATAATACTGTATTAACGAATTCCTAAATTATATTAATAAATTTGTTCACACAGTATTTGTTCTGTTTTTATAAATGAAATTATATAATTATAATAATTTAATTGTACTCTTATATATTTTAATTCTATAATTTAATAATTGTTAGGATAATAGAGTAAAAAAAAAAACTAGCGATTATTAATAAATTATAATAATAATGATTTTCTCTGATAATGACAATAATACAAATAGTTAAATTTATAATTACCACTGAGATCAGATCTGTAACAAATAAATATCCTTTGAAAATGAAAACATTATTGATATACCATTTATCTTCAATAAATATTTGTTTTGATTTCATGGTAATAAAGTGTTAGAAGCGTAGGTAGCAGTATACACTCTGCTTAGATATATATATATATATATATATATATATATATATATATATATGTCGCATCCGGTCAACTTTCAACGAGAGGAAAGGTGCAAAACGACTGTTTGACTTCCGGCGCGCCTTGATGGAGTCGTACGTCGCCCGAACAAGCGGATTTGTGTTCAGACGCAGGGCAACACACGAAACCATCTCTCCGCTTCGTATTTCTATAATCTAAATTATATTGCTTGTGGTGTTACAGAAACAGAATAAAAGTGTTCTCATAATTTCCACATCGAGTTTTGTTTGCATGATACCCGCACAAAGTCCACATAATGTCCGAAAATTAAGACCAAAACGATGTTTCTCCGACATCAGAATTGGGATCAAATCATGCAAATAAGTCGAGGGATAATATCAGTAATAGTAATTCTCAGTGACGATTATTTTTTAATTGCAAAACCAGCAAATGCAAGCATTAATTCAAGCACTGAAGAATCCGAGCGAAAAAAAGGATGTCACGTTACCTGAATTGAACCCAGAGAAACGTGACTCGCGTAGGCATGGTATGGGACTACCGATGTTTGCTTCGAGGGAATTGAAGATTAGTTATGAAATTTACGCGGGTACCCTCATCACATTAAGTAATGAAAAACCAAATAAAAATTAAACTCATGCTGCGTACTCAAGGCGAATCGTAATTTATCTAATGAATCGTTGGAAGAATTTAAGCGTAGAACAGATAGCAATATCGACAGCGATTGCTCATTTGACTCAATTCAACACCAAACTTCAACGATTAGCGGTCACAACGGAGATTAATACACGCCATCAGCTACAACATGGCTTTCTCCTACTTCATCAATTTCTGGATACCGTCAGCAGACCGGTACTCGATAATGTGCTACAAGTGCGGCACACCCGGCTATATTGCGAGTCGTTGTACTGAGAGTGAAGCCAGTATTTTCCTGAAGTCGACGGCGCGACGTGTCGACCAATGCCAGGTCTAGTCTCCATCGGTTATTTTAATACAATCTGGTAAGAGTTTAAAATTTGATTTTGATTCGAAGGCTGAAGGTTCTTTAATTAAAGAGAGTGCAGCCAGTAAATTTAGTGGTAAAAGAATAAATAATGTAGTCTCATTAGTAGGTATAAGCAATAGACGTGTTTTTAGTACTATGAAGTTATTGCATCAAGTAGAAATTAACGGTTTAACGACTGAGATTCTATTTTACGTTTTGCCAAACATATACCTTCACAACAATATTGTGTTAGGCCGCGAGATTTTAAATAACGGTTTAGATAACGGTTCGTGTAAGCATGTCAGAGTCTCGGTTAAAGTTGGATAGAGATATTGTAGTGAAACGTGCTCGTCAAATAGCAGCAAGCCCGTAATGATAATATTGATACTGATATCTTACTAAACAGAAAAAAAACGAGTTGGTTAATATAAAAAAAATATATACATAGACAGTTTTCCGACTAGTCATGTTAATACCGGGAGCTTACAGAATAGGCTGATTGATCCAAGTCGCATGGTTCCGAACCGTCCTTACAGGTTAACTTCAGATTAACGACAAGTCATGCGTGATAGAGACAATGAGTAATGTGTGCGAAAATAATTAGGCCGAGTAGTTCACTATTTGCTATTCCCGCGATCTTGGTCAAGAAACAAAATAGGTCACATCGTATGTGTATAGGTTACAAAGATTTAAATTCAAACACTATGCCCGACCGCTACCCGTTACCGTTAATATCAAATACCGTTAAGATCAACTTTCGAGATTTTATGGAGCGAATTATTTCACGAAATTAGATTGCGCTAGCTTTTTCCACTTTATACCAGTGCAGGAAGACTACGTCGAGCATACAGCTTTTATTACACCTGACGGACAGTACGAGGTTCTGACTAAAGGTGGGTATTCTCTTAATTAAAAAAAAATGTTCCTTTCTTAAGACACGAGTGGACTTTTTTGGTTATGATATAGAGGCTGTTGAGATAAAATCGAATAAACGCAAAATTGAGGGTCTGTGTCTTTGCCATCACCAGAAACTTAAGTACTCAAATAAAACAATTTATAGGTTTGGCATCTTACTTTCTCCAGTTTGTCTCAAACTTCTCTCGTATTATGTCTCCGCTCTATAGGCTGACATCAGGGAAGTGCCCCTTTGAGTGGAAGAATAATTGTGAAAAAGCGTGACTAAAGGTAATTAAAATTTTTACAATATCAACAGAGCTCCATACAGACGCCAGCGCCGAAGGCTATGCAATATTGTTTCAAGAGGTAGACGGTAAGCTTCTTTCAGTTGCCTATTTTAGCAAGCGCACAACACTGCCTGAGTCTCGATACCACTCTTATGAGTTGGAGACCCTCGCTGTTTTCAATGCGGTTAGACATTTTAGGCAATATTTGCATGGTCGAAAGTTCACAGAATTGTGTAACTGACTGAAATTCGCTGAAGTCATCACAAAATGAGGTCAACCTTACCCCGAGAGTTCACAGATGGTGGGCGTTCATACAGTCGTTTGATTTTGAAGTGAAATATCGGATCGGTAAGCAAATGGTACATGCAGATTTCTTTTCTCGCAATCCTTTACCTACAGAGTCACAACAACAACAGCTCCGGAGAATCAAGCAAAAAAAAGGGTAAATAAGACTGAACTTTCTGATAACTGGTTTCTAGCTGAGCAGAAGCGAGATAAAGAAATCCAGAGATCCAGAAACTTGTCACTGCTTTTTATGAGGACCAACTTGACGATGACATTGCCAAAACCATTAAGGTAAGATCGTGTATTCTTTATCGTAAGGTACAGCGCAGTGGCCGTACGAGGTCTTTGCCTATTGTTCCTCAACGATGGGTCCGGCGATGGGATGATTGGTCCTTCATCAATAATATCCACGAGTCTATTATTCACTTCGGATTGGAGAAGACCCTGGAGGAGTTCTACAGCCACTATTGGTTTGAGGGCATGAGTCGGTATGTACGTAACTTTCTAGACAACTGTGTAACCTGCAAGATTGCTAAGTCACAGTCTGATAAAGTATAGGTGCAGCTTCATCCAATACTAAAAACGCTAATCCCTTGGCACACCGTGAACATCGACGCAACTGCAAGAGTAGTATCAAGACTATAAAAGACAGCTTTATTTGGAGTACCTACACGTCTCATTGCGGATCAAGGGAAGTGCTTGGCAAGTAAAGCGTTCAAGGACTACTATGACGGTAAGAATATCGATCTTCATCTTATTTCTGTGAGCGGTAAGAGACAACGGGGGAGGCCTCGAGTGACCTTCGAAAACACTGTATCTACGATACTGGAGGAAGGTCACGTAAAAAGCATGAGGACCCCCCGGAGGCCATGTATGAAGAGGTTGATGTCTGTGGCCGAAGCGAAAGAGGTATGCAGACACCGAAGCGTTTGGCGCGCCGTCGTCTCTGGCTACCCCGCAAGAAATATGGCGTGAAGCTAAATAAATAAATAATAATATTGTTAAACTTAAACCGATAACCACATTTCTTTTCATTTTTAATTAATTTATCTATTAAAATATTGATGACTATGTTAAACATAATTGGAGAAATACAACAGCCTTGAAATAAACCTATGTTGTAATTAAATGGTTTGGAATGATTTTCATTTGTGTTTATGGATAATACATATTGTAAAACTAATGTCGTAACTGTTAATTCGATGCTAAATTTCCTAAAAGACCAGGGTTTACTGACCAAGACAGATATGAAGACTTTTAAGTGGCCTTTAAAATACATTATACCATCAAGCTTAAAAAAATCAAGATGTATAATAAATCCTTCAAGTGATCTTTGTTCTTGGTTTTCTGTAAATTGTAACAAACACAATGCGTTTATTATTTATACTGAGTGTGAAAAAATCCTAACAATAGAAAAGGGCTTTTAAAATAGTGCAACCGCTTTGATGGACGTTGTAATGCAGTTTCCGGAACATTTTTGACTGAAAAGACAAAAGTGCTAGGGAATGTTCGTTGTGGCTTCACTCTGAATCCTCAAAATGTATTCCATTCAATGTTGTATTTAAAATAAAAGATTTTAATGATATTGTTATTTTACAATTGATGACCACTAGCACTACCATTAAATGTATGGGGCAATCATATATATATTGGGGCTCCAAAGTCAAATAGATATTTTATTTATTTTAGACTACTTTCTTTTGTATCCAAGTGTTATAATTGACTACACGACAATGTCTAATAAAATAAGGTAAAAATAATTTATATAAAAAATAAGTATTTATGAAACAAAGAACTTATAATAAACAAATGTCTAAAACACAACATCTTTTTTATGAAAAGAGTCGCGTGATGTCTCTGATGGCAATGAAATTTGATTTGATTTTAGAACTATTTCTTTAAGAATATAGCAGGTCAAGGTCATCCAGTGCTGTAAAAGAAATACATAAATATATATAATCAAATGCTATACTATTAAGCTCTCAAAGTTTAGGGTCAAATTTTATTTACAAAACCATTTATTAACTATATTACAGTTAATAGTTTAATAATAGTATCTCACAAAGATAAAACAGAGGTTATTTATATAACACAAATAATTGTCATTATGAAAAAATATATTATTTAACAACTATATTATTACATTATTTTAAATTAAATTATTTTTTTATTTTATTAGTGTTCGACAAAAAAGTTTTAATTAAAATTAAAAAATTAACATCCAATTGGTACGACAAAATAAAACCATATTTGTGAAGTGACAGCTATTAATTTTCGAATTTTTTAAAGAGCAGTAGAAATCTCGCAATTATTCAATTCTATTCTATTTAGTAACTTATTCCTGAAACAAAGAATCGTCTGTTCTTTTATTTCATTGTGTCGACAGTTTTCATGTAACTTTATGTTTTATTCTCCGGCTTTTGTGAACTAAATTGTTCCATTTAAGTTTATATCAGTGTAATTGAAATCGTATTATAAATTTGTTTCAGATGATTTTTGTTCTGCTTATTTAAGTTTTTATAATAACATTGTGTTTTCTTTAGTCACGTGCCACCTGTGTTCCGATCTGAATATTTCAGCTATCGTTCCGAAAGTTTCTGAAATGTTCCGTTCATCATTCCATACATTCATTCATTCATTCCTTATATTAAATTTAATATTCATAAAATAATAGTTGTTGCCACCAACTTTGTGTAGGTAAGACAACCGTTAAAAACAACCGTTCGACAAGTAGAATGTATATTCTAACGGTTGTTTAAAGTTATTTTTCTGTGTCAATTAAAAAATTTGATTGTTCGGAATTAACAGTGAATATGTAAAAAATCATTACTAAATCATAATAGTGAAATCAAAAAAATACAATACAAGTGCAATGTTTTTTTGGTCATGCAAATCAGCGTGCGAGTCCCCGTTTTCAGGTGTTCACCGCCGCCAACGAACTCTTGCAACATCCGGGGAATCGCAAGAGTGTTGCCTTGAAGGCCTATTTTATTTTAAGTTTCTACTTCGTACATATTATTTTATTACCTTCTTAATAACGTTAAGATAGTTGACAAACGTAAAAAAAAATATACTTATGTGAAAAAATAAACGAAAAACAGTCAAATTTGTACATAATTCATTATATACTTTTTTAAAGGGAACTAATTAAATATAGTATTTTGTCTTGTACCTTAACTTACATATAACTTGCAGGTTTAATAAAGATGCTATAATTGAACATTACGTTATATAGATAAAAATGCTGACTATAAAAATTATTGATTTTTAAGGTAAAGTTACGCGTAAAGTAAGTATTAGTTTTAATCTTATCTTTTATCTGATATCTATTTTTCACAATAGTATTTTATCAAAAAATAAGGTGACTAAAATAATATAAACAGCAAAATGATGGTAACACCAGCATATAACCAAAACATGGCACGTGCAGTTTTTTGCCTTCAACTTTAGCAAGAATTCATGAAGGCTGTGGATACAGATAAGAAGATTACACAATTATTAAGTTTATGGTTAGTGGGATAGTTCCGCTCGTAAACTTGTTAACGAGGAGGAAGCATTACCTGGTTATCAATATATTATATTATATATTTGATATTCCCTTCGTTGTAATACTTATCGATTTTATTAAGTAAAAAAATAAAAACACACGGAAATGAATAATAATTACCCAACTAACTAAAAAGAGTTTGTTTCTAAACTCTGAAAAGAAAAGGCAGGAATAAGAAAAAGTTATCTTTGTTTTGTTTGGTTTTTAATATGAAGGAGCAAGGACAAGCTTACAAAGAACTCTTTGTAGTTAGTTCACGAATTAATTTTGACGCTTTTATATAAAAGCTTTTTACAAGTTTAGTTCATTATCATGTCTGAAACTCTTCTAATATTAGATAAAGTTTTTAAATAACATTTAGGTATCTGTAGGAAGAACATAACTTCGATAATTGCAACCGTAATTACTAATATAATTATGGTACGTATTATTATACATTTTTATTTGTTTTATCAAATTCAAATCGAATTTGAAAAAATATTTTTATAACAAACTAATCTTTAACATTTTAAAATAAGAATTATAAAAGTACCTTGAAAAACAGTTTTGCAATGTAACAGCAGTTATATTCAGTAAGTATCTTTTGCATATAATAATAACATATAGAGGGATGCAAGAAAATACGTATAGAATAATAATATATTTAAGGCGTCCTGTTATAATTATATGATATTTTATTTAAACTAATAATAATTATTATTACGACTTCAACTTTTTTGAAATAGTAATTTAGGGGTATTTGGTTATGAGAAAAAAAGATCAAACGCCATACTACAAAAAGGTCAAGTTTAAAAGGTACTCTCAATAAATATAGAAATAAAAATTTATCGATACAAACAGTACTCGAATCTAAGACGTCGGGTATGTAATATGGCTAAAGTCTTTTATAGTCAATTTGAAACATTACCTATTATAGCTATTCAGCTATCTTTGTATTCACAAAAAAAAAACATTACAAATAATTAAAACCATAATTAACTAGATTAATAACAAACAAATTCCAAAGCCGCACAACGACACGGCGTTTAGTTTTATTATAAATGAGCATATAATTCCTTGTTAGTTTTAATTATGAAGTACTTTTTTTTTACATTTAAATTACAAACATGTTATATGTGAAAATAAAATATGTCATCCTATATCATCATGACGGTAGTACATCTTTGACAGAGCAGTTCACAATTTCCACAGTGACAGTGACAGTGACACTAACAGTGACGTTGCTTAAGTGAATAGCTCTCTGAATCTTTTATTCTCTATATAATCTTTATATTCGACATATATAATTTAAAACTGAACACACCTGGCGTTAAACTTGGTGTCAATATCTGATATGTATTTTAGATGTGATATGTTGTAGCATAAAAGACAGTTGGACCAATTCAGTTAAAACTTTAGTTTTATATTTTTTAAATATCTCCACGTTTCTCTAATATAAGAAAACGCTTAAATATTATGTCATAAAAGTATTTGGACGTTCCGCATTTTTTTTTATTTCTAAAGTTAGTACTGCGGAGTAGAAAACAAAGCTATTCCATTATAAATATAATATCTTTTTAATATTGCATATTGCTGAGGTGGAAATGAGAAGTGAAATAGAGCAGAATATTAAAGTACAGTAAATATCATTTACCCATAAACAAATGAATGCAACTTTTGTGTTAAAATAATGCCAGAGTATTGTTCTTTGTTGCAAGAAACAACTGTGAACTACTGTTTTAATATTTATGAAATTGAATTATAAAAGCACATAGAGGTCCGTTCATGTTAAGTAACAATACTGTGCGGACACATTTATTATTTATAAATTGTATTAGGTTTGCTTTGTAGATATTCAATAACATTTTAATAATTAATGGGGTAACTTTATAACTTTATACTTTATAACTTAATAGCTACAAATAGACTATCTTTGCATTTTCCTCCATATCATAGTTCAGATTAACGTTCAACCTTTATAGATAAATAACCCGTATTTCATATAAATGAAAGCGTATCAAAGTTGTAAGCTGGGTGCAGGTGACCAAAAACGAACAAAGAGATTTTGAACATTTTTCATAACGTTGAGCAGAACGAATATTGGATAAGCCATAGTGACAAGTTCATATCTTTATTTCAATAGTTTTATTTAAAAAAAACAAAAAATAAGTAAAATAAATACAAAATGATATATAATAAATAAAAAATAGTTGTTGAAAGTAAGTTTTAAACATAACATTTTTTCATTGTCAATGCTAATAGCTCGGAAAGTTTTTTGCCACAGCCCTTTGAAGAGTTGGCAACAGAAATTCAGCAGACTTGTTTTACGTTCCCTTTCTTTTAGCAATAGTTTTAACCTAAACTATGTTTATGATAACTATTGAATTAGCCTGGAAGTGAGTGATTTATACCCAGGGTGTTACAGATGTTACAGATATTCGGAAATACATTGATAATAGTTAAACACTTTAAATAAATAGTACAGAATTCATATTAATAATAATCGGTAATTTATTTAAAATTATTTATTATATAGAAAAATAAAGAAAGTCTGGAAGGACTTCAACCCGAACCCACAGAAGTTTGTCAACTTTGTACCGTCATTAACAATTATGGGTCAAAATCCAATAGCGTTCAGGCTTTACCCTTCAGCGACCCTTTCGGTATCTTAATCTAACTTTTGACGGACGACTTAGCATATAACATAATTTATATAGTTTACTGTAGGATTATATACACAATGGTTTAACGTCTTGAATAATTTACGGATAAACTGAATTATAGTTAGTCGTTTCATTACAATACTTCGGCATGTTTGTAGGTAATATTATTTAAAATCAATCTCTATGAGATAGATATAAAGGACGCCGAGTAGAGAAATTTATTAAATATTATTGCAAGTGTTATATTATATGTATTATTGCCTATATATAGAACTTTCATGATATAATATCTTGTAATGTAGGTAATGCAATATCATTGTTTCTATAACTATTTAATTCTAGTGAAATTACGTAATATTAATGTGTTATAGTTTATTATTATAGTACTAAAAGCTTTAAAAATTTATAAGTATTTAGAACAATTGTTATTACTAAACATATTATATTAAAGTGGTAAAAGTTATTGATTCGACTTATTGGCAGAAACCATATTTATGATATTAAATTATTATGTTTGGATACTTAAATATGTTAAACACAAATATGAGAATTATGGTTGCTATAAATATATTTAGAAATTCAGTATTGTTCAGAAGAACTATTTTGTCAGTATTTAACTTATTTAAATGTTTAACGTTATTGTTATGACCAAATGCCATACATGGTCGTGGGCACCTGTAGCTGATAAATTAGTATAAATAAGAGGACGACCCCCATTTGATGTTTAAAAACATCCGTAGTGGACATCTGATAAGCTAAGTATATTTATACTTATATTGGTATTAATATTCTAATATTGTATTTAAATTCAGTGTGTAATTAGTAATTGAGTATAAATGTTTGAACTATTATATGCTTTTATTATGAGATTATCTTAAAAATGTTATTTGTACTGATTTTCTTTGTTTTATATAATTCCAACTAATATCCCATTATATATTTTACATTTACTACACAGTGTAATAAAGCTTGATGAATAGTTTTTTTATTTAGCCATTATTTGCAGTCTTAGATAATGTAACACATGCAATAGCTGCTGCATTTTTTCCATTCAGAGATTATATAATAAGGTGATAGTGGCTGCGTGGTGGAATATAAATATTAAAATGTGTTCCAATTTTCGTAACTGTTTCGTGAACATTAGAAGATTATTTATTTATTGGTTATGGCTATTATTTCTTTTAAAATTTCACTCTTCTTGTTTTTATATTTTGTATGAAGCGCTAAACATAGAACAGATGTAAATTAAATTTGAATTCCTTGTTGTTTTACTCCATTAAGTAGGACAAAATTTTATTTATGATAAATTACTTTTAAAACGTTCTTACATAATTTCAGAGTAAGTGAGTAAAATATTATCTGCGTAAAACACAACTTTAACCTTCAAAACCACCTTTGACGTGATAAAGAGGATTGAGAGAGGGAAGGTAGGATTGTATTTAATATTTATGAGTAAATGTAGCCTTTTAAAAAAATATACTTGTCATTTCAAACAAATTCCTAATTGATAATTAAATAAACTTCAGGATAATACACTGACAGATAATATAACTATTCCAATGAAATGTAATGGCATTCAATCAATGTTTAAATAGTAAAAAAAAACTACATGCCGTGTGACATGTTTCAACATAATTAGTAAGGTTTTTGTTTTTTCATTAAAATCAATAATTACCAACATTTCTAAATTTCAGACAAACAGTCTCGTCATAGTATAATAAAGATTAAATATTCTAGGTCTTACGTGTTCTATTTTAGTCAAAATTTTTAGTTATCATATCATGTATAATAAGTTATTTTTGATTACTTCAAAATAGATATTCATTTCAAACATATTCATTTTAGCTATAAATGTTTTACTGAGAAGATTTAGGAAGAGCTGTTTCAGGAGTCGGTAAAGTCCCATCACATTAATTCTTGTCATCAAACTATCGTGCCAATTGTCGGCAAAGTTTTGAAAGCGAACTTATTAGTTAGCGAAGCTATTGTCTTATATAGTTAATTACGACTTCTTACCTTAACCTGTTTTATAAATTTAATTAGAACTCAATGAGAAATATAAGGAACGAAGTAAAAAAATAAATAAATGTAAAGCTTTTCCCTGGTTCATTTCTCAAAATTGGTATGTCCAAGGCTCTATGCCTACCTTGTTCCTCATTTACATAAATCACTTGCCTCACCAGGTAAACCTAGCCTTGAAGAAAAACAAGGGATTGTGTGGTTTGTTGACGATATTTCTCTTACTTTTATAATTACTAGACAGAAATTAGTAATTGACGATGTAAGTAATGCTCTCTCTGATGGTGTACAATGGTTTAACGTCAATAATCTCTTACTGAACGAAAGAAAACAATACCTATTAAATTAACCTTACCCAACGTGAACGTAAGTAAAAACCATTCAATACAATCAAATAATTAGGAACCGGTTGAAAAATTTTGAAACAGCTAGAATAGTTTATTTTAGATATTTTCCACAGTACCATATCTTTCAGGTTCAGAGCCTAGTTAGCCACCCTGTCACGGAAGATTGACGTGTAGTAACCAAATTCCAAATGACTGTGTATAATCAATATAGTTATGAATATTTTTTTTTTGTATATTTATTGTAATTATTGTAAATGATTGCTATAAATAAAAATACACTTGCTGTGCATTAGCATAGCATAGAATCACGTATTTTTTGACAATAATTAATAATAATTTACTGGGCGTAACTGAATTAATTCAAATTATTAACTAAAAAAAATTGGATATAAAAGGTTATTATAGTGTAAAGGATTAACGACGATATGGACGGAATGGGAATAAATTATATTTTAGCAATAACTAGTAACCTACAATTTTTTTCTGAAGCTGTTTGTTACTCTTGTTAGATCTATTTGCTGCATCACATTGCGTTCTCAGAAGTCATTACATTCTCAGAAGACATTACTCAAATATGGCTAAGGGGTTGATGGTTGATCCTTGCGTTATGCTTGTGAAAGGTTACTACTTGCGGCGACTGGTCGTCTTGCTAGCCACGGATTTCTTTTTATCTTATTAATTAATCAGTAGGCCGGTTTACCAAATTGATTGAGATGATTCTAGTTGTTCGTACATTGCTCACTAAATATATTGAACTTTGTGAGACAGTAATCCCAATAAAAAAAAATCCTGACTGAGTTTGCTGTGTGATTCTACTCAGAGCAGGGCGCGTTTGGAACCCTTGTAAATGTTGAAAACCACATAGTATAATATATACCACGCATTCAGATGGTATGGATGGTATTGCAGGCGGTAACGTGCTGTGCGGTGATGTTGTTTGACAGCAGACTTTAGATCAAATAGCTCTTCGGAAAAAAATCCATTTGTAAAAACGAGAGACAATCAACAATAGGATGGGCGGTAAATTATACAAATATTGTCTATCTTAAACAGCGTATTTGGACAAACGGTAATCTGTTTTCTAAAGATCATTATATAAACAAGAAACGGTGTATAACCTATTTACTAAAACGAAATAACATATACATATCTCTATAATTAACATTACTTGAAATTTAAGTAGAAATACAGTTTACTTTACAATTATAATTTCATATTGTTATGTATAATGTATTCTACATTGGATCGCTATATATTGACATATTAAGGTTTTTAATCTTATATTTTTACTCTTGGCATTGCATATCATATATTTATCAATATTTACGATAAGCGTTTCTCTTATATTTTAAAAATGTCTGTTCTTATAATACTAGCATACTATAAAGTTTTAATAACTTACTACTTACGTTAATTATATCACGTATTACATTTACTAATACTTGATGGGATTATTAAATACGAAACATAATTTTAAGAAAAGCTTTTAGCACAATTATATTCTTGAATAAAATTATTAATTATTAAACATAAGTATTATTATGGTAATAAGTTTCAGTATTTAAACATAAGACGAGTACTTAATAGTGGTATCGTAATTTTAATTTATTATTAGCATTGAATATATCAATTATCAATAAACTTGAAAAGGGCAAGAAAATTACCTTCTCTATTAAGTTTCTGCTTAGTAGGTCAGATCTTATTCGTGACCTTATTAATAAGGGAAACAACCCGACCATGTAACTAATAGACCCGGTACCCTTTACGATCTTATCCAATTCGGATCAATACAGTTAAATCAGTGACGGAATAAAATATAATTTAGGAAAAAATACTTTTTAACAAATATAAATGTCACATGTCCAATTTATCTAAATTTCTGAAAATGGCACTGAAGGCATTAACTTCTAAAATACTTGTATAAAAACTTTTAGTTCTTTTATATAAGTATTTTACATATTTTGTATACATTTAAACATTTTAATGTTTAAATGTCTATAATCCTACCTAAAAAAAAACTACTCTATTTCTACCTTTATTACCATTTTATCTCTCCTATCACATAAATCCAGGTATTTTTAAGGAATTATATATTTGGTTTACCTTTTAACCATATCACACAGATAGTCATCTATCAAAGCTACGCCACTCTACTATTAATCTTTTTTTTTTAATATCCGATGTACCATAACCATTGTTGATGTTACGTTATGGCTCGGCGGCCACTGACCAGCGAGGCTGTCATGCACTACCGCAAATGCTGAGTGGTCAGTCATTATGGATGTCACAGATGAACTAGTCGTAATTTCTACTTTTGAAATAAGATCAAAATTAAATTTGTCAAATAGCTGGAAGAATCACCAAAGTTCAGCAAACATGTAATATAAATTTGTTAAATCTTTTTGTATTCAATATTTAGTTTTCGGTTTTGAAAAAAATACAGACGTAACTTTTTTATAATTGTTTGAAATTTAAGATAAGGTAATGAAATATACGATAGTTTTAACGATAATAAACTGAATATAGTTTGATATTATATATAATTGCTGAAATCATTACGCAATTGGTAGACGCCTATTCAGTTGGAACGAAAGTCGAGAACAATGATATGAAGTTGGAACTAAAGTCGAGAACAATGACACAGAAAACCGAGAAAACATTTACTACTAACTTTTAAAAAGTTATATCTGTGAGTTACTAATTAACTGTATAAAATATATGAATCAATTTAGACATTAACTACATATAAAAATATTTAATATTGGTAACTTCATGAATGTGTTTCATGGCGAGTGAAAGTCTGTAACCTTACAACATTATTAGCCTTACTACAGTTTCTATAGAATCCGGTTTTTAAACTAAAATTTTTGCTTGTAAATATATTTTACTTAAAAGTAAATCAATGATCTAATATATAATATTATTATTATACACTATTATTTATTCATGAAAATATATTTTTAATTTATGTTCTAAATTGATAACATTAATTATTACTAGAGATGAATATGAAATATTAAAAAGCCTTGGCGAAAACAATATGTACATAGCAAAGATATCAAATAAATTGCCATTTTAACCTCGTTTGAAAGGAAATAAACCTAGTGCAAATATATTAATTTAAATGAAATTTTTACGGTAAGGCCTGGCAATACAACTGTGTTCTTATAAATTTCTCTTTGAGCCCAGTATATTTTCCAGTTGATATGGTCTCTACTCTATTTTCTGACTTTTGAACTAGCCTGCTGTAACTGTATATAACCCACACGATAATATTACACCAAGCAGCATGTCACAGCGTTACTATAGCTAATGCATGTTTTCTGAATATTTTTGTTTGGTAGTCTAACAAGAGCAACTTTTCCGTGCAAAATTCACATTTCCTCTCCTTATTACGTAATGAAGTTTTACTGATGAGTTCATGAAATATTAAACATTTAAAAGTGTTTTGGTTGTGTTTTTCCTGTGCGATTTCTTTTCTTTTTTATATTTAACCTTGATTTTCTTTTGTTGTTTTAATTAAAATATTTTTTTCAGATAAAATTTTATGCTCCTAAAAAAAGAGATCCCTTAATATTCAGTTCAGTGAGCTTTTGGTAGTGATTACTCAACAAAATGTTGTTAGTCATTGTTAGATACACAAAAAGGTTATATTTTATTCTAATATAACTGTAATGAAATTTACCAAATATCTATATGATTATATAGAATTTATAAACATTGGACGTCGTATTAATAAATATAGCACTAATGTAATTTTAGTGCCACAAAACAATTTTCATTGTAAAGTCGAATATATTACGACATATATGTGTCCGCAATACTTTTTGTTAATGTAAAGGAAATATTTTAAAAAGAGTTGTAAACAACACAAAATTGTTATATGTTATGTTATATATTCCTTTATTGGCTTCAGGTACACAAATATTGATTTGATTATCCAACTATGATGAGATCCGATTTACTATTTTAAAAGATCTTGTTAGTTATTTATGTAATTTATAAATCCTTAATTGGTTCATACGGGCAATTAAAATTATCTTAAATATTTTGATTTACATCAATATTTGGATAATAAAAGTTTATAGATTATCAAGGAATACAGGGTAAAACACTCTTACCCTTCTTCACACACCTCCAAGCTAGACTTTGGAAGTCTGAGGGTCTTGGAGCAACGCATTAGTGAAGGTCTCTAATTATTAATTATATCAAAAAAAAGAAATGTTATTTTTTTTTCTGTCAAGTCTTACAAAAATGTATATTCAGCAAATGAAAATTATTAAAAAAAAATTGTAATTTGTTACAGCCAAATACAATTTATCAAAAACAATAACAATATTATTAGGCTTGTGAAAGTATTCTACTTAAAAATGCAAAAAAAAACATGTTTGAGAGATAAAACTTACAATTTGTATAATATTCTTTTTATTTTGAAAACCATGTGGAGGCCTGGAGTAGAAGCCCCGACTGTTCTTTCCTAAATCCGGCCCTGCAACCCTATCTCATATAATATCTTAAGCTCCATTCAGAATTTTTTCGGGTTGTTTATCCGAGCGACTTAATAATTCATATCTGTTTCCAAAAAAGGAATTAAAGCTTTTCCATGCTCTTTAAAAAAAGTTTTACTTATAAAACTTTTTAATTAAACTAAAACAATTTAATCGAAATAAATAATATTTATTAATAATTTAATAGAATCATAAAAATACATTTAACCACAAATAGTTGTTTGGCGTTTGTAAAAATTCTCAAGTAAAACAAAATTAATGAAATAAATGGTTATAGAGCCCGACGGTATTCTCATCTTCGCAATTTGAGAATAACTCAACAAGTAACAAAGCTGAAAATTAAAGATTGTAGGGTGAATTCACGTTTTGTGGTTTAAAGAATTTCAATGAGATTATGTCATTATTCTGCCTTTAAGAATAAAGTCATTATAATTTTGTACGACTAACTATCTATGTTACAAATATCATATTTATGTGCAAAAATATATGTAGTATAATTTTTTTTTTCATAATTAGAAACCCATTTAATGAGCCCATAACACATGTGAATGTATTCACAAGAAATGTACATTGAGCTGTCGATTTTAGTATACTTCTGTGATAGAAGAATTCTTACAGACAGCTCTAGTGTATGAGTACATATAGGCTTAAACATGGTTTAAGAGTCAAATTAATTTGACAATATCAAGAACATTAGATTATGAATAAATAGTATAGACTCAAACTACTCCAAACCAACAAGGTAGTAGGTGGTAGGCGAGAAAACTATTCTTGAAAGTGTTTAAGAATTTATGAAATTTGAATATTAAAAAGCAAATATTTAATACATAAATATTATTTTGCAGTTTATCATAAAGTTCTCGCAGAGACACCGGAAGCTGAGTTTCCACCAACTGCAGAGTTCAGAAGCATTCAGGATAGTAATGTTAAAGAAGTTGATCGTATAACCAGTACCTATAAGCAATATTTCAAAATAATATGTAATAGTAGAAGAAATAACAAAATACAATAAGAAACGTATAAGAAGATTATTAAAATTAATCACCTTGATATATTTTATTGTATATTTAAGGTTATAGTTACTGCAATCATTCAGCAATATTTAAAAAAATTCGTATATACAATTTTATTCAAGAGATACATGAGTATGAAAACTGTTGGTCGTAAAGAGGCCGTAATATTTTCCGCTCGCCTAAGTGACAACAAGTTGGCAAGCTGCTTACTGCTTTTGGCTTTGTATTAAAGATTGTCATATATTTTATTTGAGTATTATTAGCACTGGATTTCGCCCGTATAAACAATAGAAGAATGTGCTCGAAATGATCGAAACACCATTTGAAAGAAACAGCATTATCCGCACTTATTGTATTTTTGTAGTAGATTCTTAGAATACTTTGCTCTTAATAATTCGGTTATATTCAGATTATTGTTTGATAAAATATAATCCTACTCATTTGAGCTACTAATATTATTATTAAATATATTCTTTATAACATAATAATACAAACAATATTAATTAAGTTTTGTAAATTGGTTAAGATATTTTTTTTCTGCAAACAGTAAATAAGTACTCGTAAATTGATTTAAAAGACTGATTCTGATTGATTTCAAAATTATATTTCTATATCGAGATTAGAAATTAAATTTAGGGATTAAAAGTTAAATTTAATGAGTTTCTATGAAAAATACTTATTTATAGATAGTAACTTTTGGTCATTATCTATTTATTTAAGATGAGAACGTTAATACTTAATCATTAATTACGAAATAAATAAAAACTTTTGAAATAAAAAAGACATTTGTATCAGATCACTCACCTCTCATTAGAGATGAGTGATCAATTGTTATTGCGTATACAAGGTAAACTATTTTTTACCTAAGAAAAGGTATTTTAATTAAATAAAACCTTATGAATTTAAGTCTCTTTTACTAAAGCTTCAGTTGGTGCCAAAACTACCGAGCTTTGTAAACAACACGATACACGACTAATACCGTTTGCTGCTTACACAAACATGTTTACTTTTGTAGTTATTGAGCTTGTAGAAGTGGGCCAATATTATTATATCACGATTAATGACTGCGGATAAATCGATGAGTATCTGCTCGGAAGATGGTTTACTGTGAATCTAGTTATTTTTAAGGCTATATTTTTAGGATGTTTTTGTCATCGTATCTATATTTATATCATATCTATACTATTCGGATGCATTACATATATTATAATATCGAATAATAAATAGTGGGAGCAGCATCCGCTACCCTGTCCTTCTGTCAGCCCTTTTCATATCGCTTTGTTCTTGAAGGGTGGATTATATTATAAGGGAAACTATTGACTTTGCTTAAAGAAATGGATATTTACATTCACCAAATATCCCAGTGAATTTCACAATAATGTTTCTACACTGCTCGAATTAAAGCGACTATAAATTAAAGCTTCACCACATTGCAATCATTTTCAGACTTATTCGTTTGAAATAACTTTTGTTTGCTTTTTATTCTCTATATTCGAAGAGCAAATTATTTCTCTGAAATTAAATTGAAATTGCCATTACTGAACTATCTTTTGTTTTCTCAATTAAATATCTATTTGTGTCTTTATTAAACTAAAAGTATTTATACAAAATAGTTGACCACAGCACGTTGTGTGTATAATGTAAAATTATAATAATGAGTAAGCGACATTTCGTCGTCCTCGAGTTTCGAAACACAACAGAACATTAGTAATGCACTGTCTTCAGTGAAACGAGCGCTACGTGGCTTTCCTTTAATTACATTATATAACAAAATTACAGTTTTGTACGTTACAACTATGACTAAATAAATATTTCTTGAACTCTGACTTTGTGTACGTTATGTGTGCATGTATTAATTTATTTATTTTATAAGATATAAGTTACTTTGAATAAATTGAAATGATTTCATAAAAAAATAAATAATAATAATAGATACTTGACTTATACATAAATATATAGCACTTTTTTTTTTTTTTAATTTTCATGATAATTAACAAACAATTATGTTTACTGAAAGTAACTCTGATCCACATGAAAATTTGAGTTGTTTCTTGCAGGAATACTTATTAATTAACTAACAATTTTTTTTTCGTATTATCTTATAAAATGATATAAAATTATAATTTAAATCATGAAAATGATTATAACATTCCGCTCAAGAATTTAACAGCAGACTACGTGCTGTTAGCTGTGCTGTTAACTGTGCTGTTAACTATGCTGTTAGCTGCGCCCAGCGTGTAACCCGATATTTTGAACAGTGTACATACGAGTATCGTATTCAGACGATTCGTGTATTTGTTCCTTTGAATTATCTGTGTGATTATTATTTGATGTTTATATCATAATACCATTTGCAGTAGAATGAACATTTAAATCTTCATCACCTCCATTGTCGCTTCATCATGAATTATTTATACCAAATGTTAAGAAAAAAACTCCGGGCACAATTTTTTTGTATATCGTGAGAACAAGATATGTATAATAATAATTTAATATGATTAGTATTTTATATTTTCATTTATATCGTATTTTTGGTGTGGTATAAAGATTACAAATTAAGAGTAAAAAGTTTTGTTCTGTATGACATCAGCAGTAATAAATAAAAACAACACTGGATATCACAATAAAATCTTTTAAATTATTTAATTAAATATTCACAAGGTCTCATCATCATCATCATCATCAAATCTATTATTTGATTGTTTGATTGATACGCCGTTATTATATAATTTAATTGTATTTATGTGTAAGTAAATTGTGTTTGTATGTATTGTATTTGGTCTTTGTAGTAATAAAGTATTAAGTAATAACAGAAAACCACGTTCGATAACGACACACGACGTAACAATTATAATAAGGACTAATTCAGTTTCCTCACAACATCTGCTCATGTTTGATATGATAATGTTATTATTTACTTATATCTAAACTTTTAAATATATTCGGGAAAATGTATTTGTATTTAAAAAGATAATATATTTTTGTCTCTACTCGTTGGGTCTAATAAACATATTATTATAGAAACAGTAATGTGAACTGTAATATAACAAGTGAAATGGGCCAAATTTAACCCGATACTCCGGAAGTAAGTCGTTCCGTGAGAATTGCATCGGAAACTCGGAATAAATTTTATTATTGGGTTTGTGCTTTGAATATTTTTGGAATATTAGTAGAAGTTAAAAGGGCATAATATAGAGCTTTATGTCAGTAGTCAAATATGAATAATCCCAAATATACTTAATACTTGTTTGTCCAAACTATAAGAACGTTAGACATTTCTCAAAATACTTGGTTCATTTAAGAAATTTGTTTATGTCATGAATATCAAAGAATTGTTATATCACAATTTTCATCGACCTACATAGATACATACCTTCTTCAAAAAGTTTTATAAAAATAAAATTGTTTTAAAAATAAGCAACTATTCAATAATAATGACTTTGTTGGGTTTACAAAGACGAAAAAATTATTTTTGTGAAATTTATAATCTTTTAGTTATCATATTATAGCTATTATTTAACAAGTTTAAAAAATATATTGAGGAACATTTGCATTTTAACGGATACTATAATATTTATTATCTGATCATCATCAATATAAATAAGATCAATGTAATTTAGGCTTTACTAGGACTTCTAAAAAAATAACATAAGACAAACTGACTAGATTCCTGTCGCCAGCTTTTCTGAGATCTCTGACTAATAACTTTCCGAGATGGGGCTAGAAACTTAGATTCAATAAATAATTATATTTTAAAATATGGCTATGTACATTTTCGTGTTTTATCATGTCAATAATTTAAATTATAACTTTATTATCTATATTAGTATTCAATTATTGTGTAGTAACGCCAAAAAATCTCTATAGATGTAAATCATATTTTAAAACTCCAATCTCTATTAAAAGTGATTGTTTCTTGTACAGTTGGTTTATTTTAAAACTAACATAGCCTAAATCTGGGAAATGAGAAAGCATTACAAACATAACTTGTAATATTCCAGATGCGAGCATAGGACTCGGGTATTCATGAGCCAGGTACAATAAAAGTAAATATGACCAAAGCGAGTATCCTCAAAGTGACTCACCAAAGTTATTCTATGGCTTTCATAATAAAAATCTTACTCGAAATTGCTTTCTCAAGCTTTTGTTTTCTGTTATCGCAAGCAATTTGTGCTGTTTATTTAGTGTAAATGTGTAATGTATTGTCGCATGTTACAGTAATAAACTATAACATGAGTACATTATACCTTTTAAATATTTGAGAATGGATTTTTGAATTCATACAATGTCTTATAATTATTTCACAATCTGTTAGTAGGGTTATTTTACTTTGAAACTATCTTCTCAGCAGATCGCTTACCTTTTTTTATAATTAACATAAGGAAAACTATTTTCTTACTCTTATTACGGACATTAATACAATTGAATTAATTTTGTATTGTAAAATTCTCTTTTCAGTAATAGGGTTTCACTTTTATCGCTTTTCTAGTTGTATTAATGTTGTTTTTACTTCATAAGACTAGGAAGGGGAATAACATATACAGTACATTCGTTTCAATCCCTTTAAACTTTATATTATATCTAATATAATTGTGCTTCTAGATGATGAAAATATTATACTTTCTTATTTTTAATAAAATTATTAAAAAACTTGAAAAATTTAATCTTTGAAATAAAAGTCAATGATTACGGCTTATTATTTATTTATCATCCCTCCATATCCCTTGCGGGGTAGCCAGAGACGACGGAGCGCCAAACGCTACGGTCCCTGCATACCTCTTTCGCCTCGGCCACAGACATCAACCTCTCCATACATGCCCTCTGGGAGGTCCTCATGCTTTTTACGTGACCTTCCTCCAGTATCATAGATACTGTGTTTTCGAAGGTCACTCGAGGCCTCCCCCTGTCTCTCTTACCGTTCACTTTTCCTATATAAATCTTTTTTACCATTCTTTCATAACTCATTTGTTCGACGTGCCTAAACTACCTGTGGATATCTTCATTGCGGATTCACTGCATCATCTGCATATAGCAAGCAATTGACCTTAAGGTCACCTACTTTCACTTCCATCTCACTGTCTTTTACGCCTTGGAGACAACTATCCAAATACAAATTGAAGAACCAAGCTGACATAGCGCAACATCCGATTGGATATATAAACCAGGGCGACATGTCAGCTCCTACTCGCACACAGGCTGAGTGATCTCTGTAAAGAGACTTTACAGCCAGTAACAAGGATCCGCTCACATTGTATCGGGGCCGTATCCCTCATAATTTCTTTCTCGCAACCCTGTCAAACGCCTTTTTCAAATTCACAAAATAACAGAAAACCTTTTGGTTTAGGGCCAAAAACTTTTCCATGATCATGAGGATTGAAAAGATCTAATCTATACACCCTCTTCCAGGTCAAAAACCTCTTTGGGCCTCCCAGAACAGCCTTTCTGATCTCTCTTGCATTCTTCTCGCTAAAATTTTAGCATAAACTCTACCGCTCAAGCTAATCAAATTGTTTTTTGGTTTATGCTTTTGATAATTATATTTTTATTAACAAGAAACTAAAATTTTGTTTTTATATTGTATTTTATATTGAGAGTGCAATTAAATTATAGTTAAACCATTATTATTGAAAGATTTATTAGAATTCATTAAGTCATATTTTTTTATTTCATAAATTATGTTAAATTTTTTACTATAATTATTAATTTATTAATTTATTTATTTTTATTATTAGATAGATAGATAAGCTCTTTTTTGGCTCACAAAATTAATATAATGAAACAAAAAGAGTATAAAAAAAACAAAATATGCAAAGGCGGTCTTATTGCTAAAAGCAATCTCTGACAGATAACCTTCAGATGAAAGAATTTCAATAATAAGTACGGGATAGTGCTAATACGAGAATAATACATAAAATAAAGCATTAATTATTTTCACATATGGCTTATAAACATTTAACTAATTTAATTACTTTTAAATAAATATAATATATATAAAATAATAAATTTATTATATATATACATATATACATACAAATATATAGTTAATATAATATAATAACATATACTATTCAGAGATAAATGGCTACATAACAATTATAATTATTACTATTTATATTTTATATTATTTATTACTTTTTACGAAATCAAAACTTGTTTGTGAACTAAGCAACTATAAATCACTTCTTAATAATATTAACAGTAAAGCTAAAATAAATATAATATATGTATTGTAAATATAATGCAAGTACGACTAAATAAAACCCCTATCTACTTATTTCATTGATGACTGGGCAACCTGTAACCCGTAGCTTCAAAATCATAGTATAATCAACTGTAAGCATGTAAGCGAGCTCATGCGTTGCTCGAATGCCGTGTAGCCGCAACGACCACGACTATCATGTTACTCTGAGCTTTGAGCCTCCACATTACATTCCAATGTTACTAATGTTTAGATTCCAACACAGTTAACGTTGAATTTCATTTCAAAGGTTATAGATAACCTTAAATAATACTTTTTACATAAAACTTTGATTCCAAGTGATTACAAAATGCAATCTTTTTATATAAAAAACAAAGATGATATGGAAATAAAGTCATAAAGTTATATCATTAATAATCCGTCTTACAAATTAAAAATAGTTAAAATCTAAAAAAAAATGGAATTACACAAGTATCACAAAATAAAATAATCAGTACAATAAATCTGTCACAGTGTCTTTACAGTGCGGTTCTTAGAGTGTAATCTAGTTGGTAACAACATTGTCTGTTGGGATTAGGATGATTTAATTTAGAACTTATAATACCCTTTTATATTATACTTCCAACGATACAAACATGAAATATATTTATTTTCCATCAGGTAAGAAGGGAATGCCCTGTAATGAGAATTATAGAAATATTATTTTAAAGCGACAATATACAGTAAAGAAAGTAATAATAAATAAAAGTACAGATTTCCGAATATTATACTAATTTATTCTTATTGCTAGCTTCGTTATAACAGTTATATAAACATATTATAATTATTTCTATATATTATGTCTTTGATATTTTGTAGATATCAATTATGAATAATGTGTTTTCAATTTATCAACGACGATAACATAAATTAATTATTATCTGAATCTACATGAAATTTATTTTTTTCTGGATCCATTGGTTTTTGAATGGTTTTGGATTTTTTAATAATCTGTTAAATTACTATAATTGAAATCCATATTTTTTAAGAAACTTTAAAAAATCCGTGCCCGCAGGGAGACACGCGTGGGTAGACCTCGTGTGTAACTCGTTTAAAATATAACTCACTACCTAAGAATAACACATGATGCCGTTGTTTACATCAAAAATTTTCAAGCAAAAAGCTTTTGTTTTTATTTTTTTTCTCGGAAAAGGTATCTTTTTTGGAAATATTTTTTATACTTAAATTTAGAGTAAAAAATAACCTTTCTTTTTAAAATATTTGCAAGGAAGGAATGTTTACCAGAAAAAAGTTGCCGTGGTTTTACCTACCTTAAATTTTCAAGCTAAAAGTGGTTTTTATTTTTTTTATCGGAAACGGTACCGTTTACGGAAAAACTTTTAATACTTAAATTTAGAGTAAAAAATAAACTTTCTATTAAAAATACTTGTGATGTAAGAATGCTTACCAGAAAAAAGTTATGAATTTTTTTCCAAAAAATTTCGGTTTTTTTACCCCCACCCCTAAGTTATTGAAGTTAGGTTTTCGGTTTATGTACATTAGTTATAGGTATTTATCAAAGACATCATATAATATAAACGCGATTGATCTACTTTGTATAGGGAAAAAGTTATGGTCGAAAAACTGAAATCAGAAAAAGTGAGGCCCTAGCGCCCCCTGTGGCCGGATTTCTCTGGTTAACGAACTTGACCTTCATTTTTGGATGGTTGATTGTTGTGCATAGTTTAAAAGCGATCCGAGCGAAACTGCGGCCCCTATCGTGCTGACAAAAGTCGAATCTGGACGCACGCACGCATATATATATATAAACTTTTTGACCAATGGTCATTTCGGACTCAGGGGGTCATAAGAAGACCTCCTGTGAAGAAATTTTTCCAAAATTCGAAAGTCGGGTACAAATGAATGGGCAGACCGAATTCTTCGAGGTCTACCCAAGATACACTTTATCTGTTATTTTATTATCAAAGTAAGCCAGCAGCAGTCCGCGTGTATTATCAGCTAGTCTCTTAGTGGAGTAGAGAATTACCTTTTTTATTAACAACAACTTAGATACTCATAAGTACTATCTACTATTTTTATAAGCTTAATATATAGGCATGCAAAGTAAACATAGCTAAATCAGTTAATAAGTGATCACAATAGTATAAACTATACATAAATCAGATAATGTGGACAAACAATTAGATACTTATATTATTAAGAATAATGTAAAAGGTAAATACTTTTGAAAAACCTTAATAAATTATACAAAACTATCAAGAACGAATTAACGAAGAACGACAATATTTACAATGCAAAAGAGACGAAATAATATGCTATACTCATTTCAGTACTGGTGTATCATTCTGTCAGAAATTATATACTAATCATAAACTATAACTATAGTTTATATTTATCCTGTAATATTCGTATTGATAAAAATAGACCGAGCTCCTTCGATGTGAGTGACAGACACTGTTCGAAATAGATATTGTCATTTTGATGAAAGGAGGAATTTGCATAAAATAATTTATTTTTAAAATTTAAAAACATGACTATAAAGTTAGAAATTGTGATTGAAGGAGAAGGAAAAGTTATTCTCCACAAAGATTTTCTCTCAGTAGTGAAGAATATACAAAACATGAGCTACTTAAAAGTTATTCGGGAACAACTTTAACATTAATAGCGATACAATCGTAATAAATAAAATACCTCTACATTATTTTATAGAAATTGAAATATTTTCTGTGTTATTTAATAAAAAATAGAGAACAATAAAGTACTTGTATAAACAAAGAATACAATTCAAAGCAGTTTTTAAAGCTCTATAAATGTGTACTAACTTCCTTTACTATTTCTTTTAACTGGTATTTTCAACACCGGAATGCCTTTGAAATATTTTACTTATACTTTTTATACACATTTTTAAAATATTATATCCGGTTAAAGACACTTGTACAAAATTTAATAACTTTTTCACATTTGCAGATACACTACACACTACACATTCATGTCTTTTACTTTGAGCAGTGAGCACTGTCTTGAATTCAGTTGTTTTTCTTAGTATATATTCCATGAAATTATTATATTTTATATCAAACAACACTTTCATTCTAAGCCAGTAGTTGCATTTAGTACAAACTTAATATAAATTACATATAAGATGTAAAGAATTTGGAAATACTAAGGTTATTTGTTACTTACTGAAGTGTCTTATAAATAAATGGTCAATGGTCAAGCAGTACTGCTCAAAATCGTACATATGGATGGGGGAGTCCGATAAGAGATACATAATATAAACACTTAATTGCTCTCCATCAGAATATTTACTCGATACTGAAGTTAGTTAAATTTAAAATTCCTGCAATACCATTTAAGGAATTTTAATACAACTAGTAGCTACTGAACTCGGAATGCTTAAATTGTTTCCTTTTTTTCACAAAAAAAAACATTCTAATGAGTGACTTTTTTTATAATATGTACACAAACTGAAAACGATTCTGTTAAATGTTAAAAATCGGTCGGATACTTCGTAACTTGTACTTAACTTCTTTCAATAACACAACAACGCATAAGTCACCAACCAAAGCCATGTATGTATTCTGCAGCTTACAAGACCGCACAGATCTCACAAATATTTGAGCTAGCAATGACAGCCAACTATTCCAACCACACTATGCAATTTTTAAATAAACAGATTATCCTTAATTTCCAAAAATATATTTAAAATTAGTAACTACAATACATTGTTTGTAAAGCTAAGTCATTGTATTTTAAAAGTGATTCATGAAATTATGCAGCATTTACGTATATGAATGTTGTTAACTTGTTGATAGTTTTGGGAAACGCAATTAAATTTAGGAGACTAGTACACTCGATGAAAAAAAGAATTGATTTCGGTGTCGGGATAACAAGACAAAACAAGGCAAGGCAAGGCAAGGCGAGGCGAGGCGAGGCGAGACCTCGTATTAATAACATATTAACATGTTACCATGTTACCACAGTACTTATAGTACACACAGTACTTATAGTACACACAGTTATAGTACTTATAAATAAAATATAAATGTATTATATATGTTTCAAACGCATAAGTCTAATCAGTTTTGTACAAAATTAAAAACAGTACACATTGAGTTAATATTTATTTTACTCATTTTATAACAAGGCCAAGGCCAAGGCTGGCAACGCTCTTGTGAATCCTCGGATGTTGCAAGAGTTCATGGGCGGCGGTGATCACATACCAACGGTGACCCGCAAGCTCGTTTGCCCTCCTCTAACATAACAAAAAAAACACATATAGGAATTAATTTAAAAAAAAAGACTGTTTTGTCACTGTTACGATAAGATATGTAACAATGACTAAACTATCTAACTGTAATTACCGCAGACATCAAAATGCATTTCTACAGGATTTCATTCGATTATTGAAAATCGTAAATGTCTACCCTTTTAAATTTCTAATTACTTATTTAGCTTTTTTTTAAATAATACTTAATAAAAGAAGAAAATAGTTTAAAAACATCTAAGAAGTAAATTTACTTCTATAATTAGACACAATTGTTGTACCTGGATACTACTTTCTAAAGACGTGTATATTGTAATATATAAATAGATTGTGTAAAAATAAACAATGACTTGGATGTCCACAACACTATCAATGTTCTATAGTTTTTTACAAACGTTACGTAGAAATTTTATTTCTCTACTAAATTGAATATTGTATATAGTTCCAGGTTGCGTTTGTATAATCTCTATGAATCGTAGTCTGAAGACATTGGGTTAATTAATTATATTTTGACATCTAATTAAAGAGACTTAATGCATCTGTGGCATTTCGAATTCTTTTAGAAATTATATGTTATCAGCTTAAAGTTATACTAAGTTACTCGAAGTTTAAAAAAATATATACTAATACTTAGCATTTTGTTTGAGTTATAAATTGTTCATATTAACAATATACTGCTAAATATTATTTAAGAGTATGTCATTCATTTCAGATGGTTAGATGCTGCCTACTTTTATCGACATATTTAATATTATATCCAAAATCAATTAATTATTCTTCTCAATGCCCAAATATAGCCAGAATTTCGCTTGAATATTATTCAATTAATTATATTCTTAGGTTGTTTTTTTCTTCAATTTACAATATGTAGTAAGAGATCCTGCAACAGTATTTTTTTATTAGCATATTTTGCTATATTTGAGTGCTGAAAGATATTTATATTGAAAATTACCCTAGGAATGTTTTTGGAATAGAATAAATTGAATCTCTTTCAGTTTACCAAACACAATTTTTCATATTATTGCACTTTAATAGTACTTCTATCTATGCTACATAAAATGTTCCATTTTATCAAAATTCCTTTTATTGTTTTTCAAAACAAAATGGCAGTTTTGAATAAATAAAGAAATAAGGTTTTTATTTACAGAATTGTAGTTAGTATGAAAGATAACAAGATAACTTGTATAAAAACACCGCTTGCCGCAGCGTGTAAAAAGCGAGTCGCTGACCGCCGTGAAATATACTGGATTTTAAAATAAAATTGGTTTACGTAATGTTTGCGGCACCAAGAGTATCAGGTTAATCATTTGAAATAAGTGTCTGACATAATACATTTTTTAAAATAAAATGAACACGTGAAGTAAATTCTTTTTAATTTTTATTTTACAATTTTAAGGATCATGATTTTATCCATAGAAAATATAATATAATATATAATAAGTAAGCGCCAAGTGCCAAACGATCGACCGACAGCATTGCGCTTTATTCAGCACATTTTCTATTCAATGGCTGCCGCTAAGTCGAGATTTATTTTCAAGGTGCCTAATCGATATATAACAATATCTTATATGATATCTAGATAGGTGAAGCATAGAACTGTCAAAAATGGTAATTCGAAACACACTATGGACCGATATAAAATCATTCTGCAAGAGCACAAGGAAACTGTTTTAATGGCTGTGTTACAGTTTAGAAACTTACCGAGGTCAGATTTAAAAGATATCTTACAAGTGCTCGGATTTGTAAAGCTTATATAGCAAACTATTATTGGGTAAAATCTTTACTCTATTTCTAGAAACGAGTGAATGGTACTGACGGCAGGAAATAACGTAAAGAAAGAGATGAAGGTAACTTAAAATAGTATATAAAAAATAAATCTAAATTAATTAACCTATATATGTATGTAATTTACAGCATTACCTACATTTGAGACAGTACCCATATATCATCAAAACTTGAGGAAAGAATACAAAAAAATATATATTTGCTATCAACAGTTTTATATACAAAACTAAAGACTTTTTCAAACTCGAAAGAACTCATATAAGTATCAACCAATAAAACAAATCGTTTTACACAGGCATGAGCGATAAAACGTACCCTCGTTTAAACACGCAACATTAATCCACAAAACGTCCATAAGTCACAGAGTAGTAGCCTTTACAGTCCAACTCGCTGTAGTGTGTAACGTACTGAGACCGAGCATTTTATATGCATCTGTTGGCATGTAATACAAGTATTTCGTACCTACAAATACTCCAGAGAATTACAATTTAGGTTGACCTAAAATAGAAATTGAAAAAAAATAATACGAATAAAGTTCATACATCATTTTTATGACCAGTGATGAATCCAAGATCCGGAAATTCAAGGACAATTATTAGCACCGTCATGCAGATAGTCATCCGTGGTTAACATTACTAAAATAATAATATAAAAGTAAACTTAATTGAAGCCGTTTTTAATTTAGAACTTGTAATAATGGGATCACCTCTTTATTCATTATTCAGTCTCTTATCGCTTTTTAAAAGCAGTTAACCGAGCGCCGTATATATAATAAAGTCCCTATAATAATAAATGTTATTTATAGTATTAGTAAATAAATTAAAATAAGTACTTTAACTTATGTAAATAAATCCTTTTTTTTTTTTTTAAAGCTTGCATCGCCTCAGCGTAACATTATAAGACAAAGTACGAAATAAAATAAATTATTATCAATTACACATTTTAATAACTTGAAAACTTAAAAAACAAACCGTTGTATAAACTCGAAAGTGATGCTGATCCAATACCTTTATTTCACTTACTCTTTACACCAACAATGTGATAAAGGATGTCGGGTATAATAGTGAATAGTTATTATTGAGCGAGATTTCCTATAAGAGTGATCAAAAGATGGCGTCGGTCCAATGACAAGAATATTAATAGAAAAATGATCTTAGTATATTTGTCAATAATAAAAAATATTTAAATCTTGTTATGGCCATTTGAATTATATTCCAAAATGTAATGAATTTTTTGCGATTTATTAAATATTTAAGAAAGCAAATTGTGGAAAAAATTAACTGTAAATATTTGTTTATTGAAAGAAAAAGGTGAATACATAAAATATCCTTAGTAATAATAATGATAACAAACGTAGTGTTATAAAAATTAAATTAAATGTTGAAAATAATGATTTAAAAACAAAGTTTATGATAAAATGACCATTCTTCTACTGGAAAATACAATCTGAGTTGATAACTGCTGCCAATAGCATGAGAAAGCAAACAAAGGTAGACAAATGTTTAAACAATTCACTTTGTTCCGGGAAGAGATTTTTTTGTAAGATACGAGTTATACGAGCAATTTGTTTGTAAGATATAGATATATATATATATATATATATATTTCGCGATTCAAGTATCAAATGATAGGTTTACAAATTTGGTGATGTCGCAATGAACTTCTGTCTTTATTATTATATTTTATCCTTATTTTATCCCAAATTGTAAATTAAAAAACATCAGTTGGGATGTAAATATGACCAGCTGTTTTTGTAATAATTGTTTTATATAATTTTTATGTCAAATAAAATATAACTCATATTATCATTACGATGTAATTTCCCCAAGTCTAAGTGTTAATAAGCGATAAACGATTTATCCAATAATTTTGTAGCATTAGGTCACAGTGTTTATGATATAGTTTATGCATTATTAACGATAATATTTTGTTGGCTGAAGTATTTTAAGATTTGTTGATCGATAAAATACTGTCACAGATCCAACGGCTGCTGAATTATAATGCTTTTAATCTCGATCCAGAAATTGCGACAAATTTTACAACCAGTTTTATTATTCATGAGACTTGAACAATTTGTAAATAAATAATGTATCTGCTGTATACAATATTATACAAATTCGCGTATAATATTTTCAATTAATAATATTAACCGTTGTTATAAGTATATTAAGTCATCATTTATAAATCATAGACATATATTCTTCGTCTACGCTTTCATAAAATCTTTAAGGACCATCCGGAGCTTAATAAATCAAAGTTCAAAGTACAATCAATGTGAAGCATTTTCGTTAAATGATAAAATCCTGACCATTTTTCAAGTATAATTAAATACATGAAATACAAAAGCAGAAATATTAACTGTCTCAGTTTTTGTAAATAAAACTAGAAAGAGGATTTCTTGTAAATAGTTTGTTTACTTTATAATACCTGCAACATCGTTCAATTAATCATTTCATTGTTGTTCCATAACAGCGGCAACCATAAACGGAATGATAAAAATCATAAAGCAATAGAAGACAATTGACCGTCTGACCGTCGACGCTGCGACCTCGTGCTTATGATTGATGACATTTATAATATTGATTAACCACAAATTAATAAGATTAAAATTTAAAAGGTAATTAATAAAAGTATAATTTCAATATCACTTTATAATAGCCCCTTTGAAGCTATTAACTGCTAAGCTATTTAATGTATTTAGTACATTCTTATATTAATTGTTTACTTGAATCGACACAATTTACAATTATCGACACACCAGCATCAGTTGTGTCGGTATTTTGAACTTTCAATATAAAATTAATAAATCTTAACTAATTTGCCAACAACCACGCCAACCAATGTCTGACATACGTCAGTGGTTGTTGTAGTTGTTCTGGTAGTGGTTAACCACTAATCTTAATTTTAGTAATGCTTAATAAAGCTGTTTTTTACTTTACTTAAGGATAATTTTAGTCACTATGTATAATAACTGATATGACATTTTATGTCACGCCGAAGCTTCGGCTCAAGTGAACGTAGATATGTAGTAACTGTTCAAATACTCACTAATCCTTAGAATGAAATTCGAGATGGCTACGTAATAAAGTGTTAAACTTGACGCTATAGGAGCGCACTTTGAAATTCACATTTAAATATTGCGTTAAAGTAAATAGTGATAATATATCGCGAATAAATATACCCATATTTCTTTAAATACGATCGCGTTGAAGTACTTCATATATTTTCGTATTAAATAGATAACAATAATAAAATACTTATTAAGTATTTATTCACCATTTTTAAAACGTTTATCATCTTGAAATTTTGGTATATCCTGATTTTAAAATACTTAAGTGCTGTTCCAATACTTTGAAAGCCACTTCGAGAAGCGCTCTCGAAGAGCGGTTATAACACGATTGTTGGTTTTTAGGAATAAACGCGATAATTTGTGTCTTCCTCGAATAAAACTGAAAGAGATTTAATTTATAATATTTCAAAACCTTCCATAGGGAGGTCTCGATACAACATACAAGGATCTTTTGGTCTTGGCACTCAACGACATATTCCCAATGGAGCCCTGAGCCGCCTGAATATCCCATACATACTACATATATATATACAAAACTGCGGTATCATTTGTTTAATAATGAATACTGGAGATATCCAATATATCATTGAAATGCAGAAGAAACAGTTGTACGTATAACAGTAATAATAGTAATAATAATATTATTATCGTAATTGGGTAATATTATAAGAGTAATTGGGTAATAGCAGAATTCAAAGCTTTGACCTCGAAAAAAAAAATCGAGAACGACCTGTCTACACCATCCAGTGAGAAAATTTATGACGTACTTGTATAAAATGGGGGAACACAAATAGGAAGGTAGCTCTGTGTTATAACAATAGACAAGCTGACTACCAGGTTTTTACTTTCTTTAATTATAGGTAGGTTAGGTACACCACAACACTGCCAGCTGAGGCACTGTCGATATCATATAATCAGTTATTCATTAACTGATTATCCTTAAGGTAAGCTAAGAGGAAGGTAATACCAATAGACCTGTTGTTGACTCTCTGTTGGACAATTTTGAGGTATATTATAATTAAATAAAGGATACTGTTATCCATCATCCATCTTCCATAGTTATTTGGGATTCGCCCAAATTTAAAACTTCCTTCATTCTCGATTCTTGATCGTATCATTTTTAACGAACTTCATCTATTTCTTATTCACAAATACTTAAAAAAAATACTGCATTAACCTGATTATTAATGAATGTATTGGGTCGTGATGTGTTACACGAGTTTAAATTTAATTTATATAAATTCACTAACCTTGCTAAACATCTTGTACTGATTGGAAGCTTATACATAAGGAATTGAATAATTATAAACTGAACTTTTTATGAATTTCTATTTTGAAAATTAATTTACGTTGAATAATACAAAAGTACATTCACATATTAATCGGCAGAGAGGGAGAGAATAATAAAAATAATGTTCATACTACATTTTTATGACCTAAGTGATGAATCTAAGATCCGCAAATTCAATGACAATTATTATCACCGTCATGCAGACATCAGTGGTTAACGTTACTAAAATAATAATATAAAAGTAAACTTAATTGATGCCATTTTAAATTTAAAAGTTGTAATAATGGGATCACCTGTTTATTCATTATTCAGTCTCTTATCGCCTTTTAAAAGCAGCTAACCGAGCGCACGTATATATAATAAAGTCCCTATAATAAATGTTATTTATAGTATTAGAAAATAAATTATAATAAGTAGTTTAACTTATGTAAATAAATCCTTTTTTTCTTTTTTAGAGCTTGCATCGCCTCAGCGTAACATTATAAGACAAAGAACGATATAAAAAAAATATTATCAATTTTAATAACTTGAAAACATAAAAAACAAACCGTTGTATAAACTCGCAGCTGATGCCGATCCAATACCGTTATATCACTTACTCTTTACACCGACAAGGTGATAAAGGATGTCGGGTATAATAGTGAATAGTCATTATTGGGCGAGAATTCTTATAAGAGAGATCAAAAGATGGCGTCTATCCAATGGCAAGAATATTAATAGAAAAATGATCTTAGTATATTTGTCAATAATAAAAAATCTTTAAATCTTGCTATGGCCATTTGAATATTATTCCAATATGTTATGAATTTTTTGCGATTTATTAAATATTTAAGAAAGCAAATTGTGGAAAAAATTAACTGTAAATATTTGTTTATTGAAAGAAAAAGGTGAATACATAAAATATCCTTAGTAATAATAAAGATAACAAACATTATGTAAATTAAATTAAATGTTGAAAATAATGATTTAAAAACAAAGTTTATGATAAAGTGACCATTGGTCTACTGGAAAATACAATCTGAGTTGATAACTGCTGCCAATAGCATGAGAAAGCAAACAAAGGTAGACAAATGTTTAAACAATTCACTTTGTTCCGGGAAGAGATTTTTTTGTAAGATACGAGTTATACGAGCAATTTGTTTGTAAGATATAGATATATATATATATATATATATATATATATATATATATATATATATATATATATATATATATATATATTTCGCGATTCAAGTATCAAATGATAGGTTTACAAATTTGGTGATGTCGCAATGAACTTCTGTCTTTATTATTATATTTTATCCTTATTTTATCCCAAATTGTAAATTAAAAAACATCAGTTGGGATGTAAATATGACCAGCTGTTTTTGTAATAATTGTTTTATATAATTTTTATGTCAAATAAAATATAACTCATATTATCATTACGATGTAATTTCCCCAAGTCTAAGTGTTAATAAGCGATAAACGATTTATCCAATAATTTTGTAGCATTAGGTCACAGTGTTTATGATATAGTTTATGCATTATTAACGATAATATTTTGTTGGCTGAAGTATTTTAAGATTTGTTGATCGATAAAATACTGTCACAGATCCAACGGCTGCTGAATTATAATGCTTTTAATCTCGATCCAGAAATTGCGACAAATTTTACAACCAGTTTTATTATTCATGAGACTTGAACAATTTGTAAATAAATAATGTATCTGCTGTATACAATATTATACAAATTCGCGTATAATATTTTCAATTAACAATATTAACCGTTGTAATAAGTATATTAAGTCATCATTTATAAATCATAGACATATATTCTTCGTCTACGCTTTCATAAAATCTTTAAGGACCATCCGGAGCTTAATAAATCAAAGTTCAAAGTACAATCAATGTGAAGCATTTTCGTTAAATGATAAAATCCTGACCATTTTTCAAGTATAATTAAATACATGAAATACAAAGGCAGGAATATTAACTGTCTCAGTTTTTGTAAATAAAACTAGAAAGAGGATTTATTGTAAATAGTTTGTTTACTTTATAATACCTGCAACATCGTTCAATTAATCATTTCGTTATTGTCACATAACAGCGGCAACCATAAACGGAATGATAATAATCATAATACAGTCAATAGAAGACAATTGACCGTCTGACCGCCGACGCTGCGACCTCGTGCTTATGATTGATGACATTTATAATATTGATTAACCACAAATTAATAAGATTAAAATTTAGAAGGTAATTAATAAAAGTGTAATTTCAATATCACTTTATAATAGCCCCTTTGGAGCTATTAACTGCTGAGTTATTTAATGTATTTAGTATATTCTTATATTAATTGTTTATTTGAATCGACACAATTTACAATTATTAACACACCAGCATCAGTTGTGTCGGTATTTTGAACTTTCAATATAAAATAAATAAATCTTAACTAATTTGCCAACAACCACGCCAACCAATGTCTGACATACGTCAGTGGTGGTTGTGGTTGTTCTGGTAGTGGTTAACCACTAATCTTAATTAGTAATGCTTAATAAAGCTGTTTTTTACTTTACTTAAGGATAATTTTAGTCACTATGTATAATAACTGATATGACATTTTATGTCACGCCGAAGCTTTGGCTCAAGTGAATGTAGATGTAGTAACTGTTCAAATACTCACTAATCCTTGGAATGAAATTCGAGATGGCTACGTAATAAAGTGTTAAACTTGACGCTATAGGAGCGCACTTTGAAATTCACATTTAAATATTGCGTTAAAGTAAATAGTGATAATATATCGCGAATAAATATACCCGTATTTCTTTAAATACGATCGCGTTGAAGTACTTAATATATTTTCGTATTAAATAGATAACAATAATAAAATACTTAATAAGTATTTATTCACCATTTTTAAAAAGTCTATCATCTTAAAATTTTGGTATATCCTGATTTTAAAATACTTAAGTGCTGTTCCAATACTTTGAAAGCCACTTCGAGAAGCGCTCTCGAAGAGCGGTGATAGGACGATTGTTGGTTTTTAGGAATAAACGCGATAATTTGTGTCTTCCTCGAATAAAACTGAAAGAGATTTAATTTATAATATTTCAAAACCTTCCATAGGGAGGTCTCGATACAACATACAAGGATCTTTTGGTCTTGGCACTCAACGACATATTCCCAATGGAGCCCTGAGCCACCTGAATATCCCATACATACTACATATATATATACAAAACTGCGGTATCATTTGTTTAATAATGAATACTAGAGATATCCAATATATCATTGAAATGCAGAAGAAACAGTTGTACGTATAACAGTAATAATAGTGATAATAATATTATAATCGTAATTGGGTAATATTATAAGAGTAATTGGGTAATAGCAGAATTCAAAGCTTTGACCTCGAAAAAAAAATCGAGAACGACCTGTCTACACCATCCCAGTGAGAAAATTTATGACGTACTTGTATAAAATTGGGGAACACAAATAGGAAGGTAGCTTTGGGAGAAGCTCTGTGTTATAACAATAGTCAAGCTGACTACCAGGTTTTTACTTTCTATAATTATAGGTAGGATAGGTACATCACAACCCTGCCAGCTGAGTCACTGTCGATATCATATTATCAGTTATTCATTAACTGATTATCCTTAAGGTAAGCTAAGAGGAAGATAATACCAATAGACCTGTTGTTGACTCTCTGTTGGACAATTTTGAGGTATATTATAATTAAATAAAGGATATTGTTATCCATCATCCATCGTCCATAGTTATTTAGGATTCGCCCAAATTGAAAACTTCTTTCATTCTCGATTCTTGATCGTATCATTTTTAACGAACTCCATCTATTTCTTATTCACAAATATTTAGAGACATAAATATAAAAAAAAAAAATACTGCATTAACCTGATTATTAATGAATATATTGGGTCGTGATGTGTTACATGAGCTTAAATTTAATTTATATAAATTTACTAACCTTGCTAAACATCTTGTACCGATTGGAAGCTTATAAATAATTAATTGAATTATTATAAACTGAACTTTTTATGAATTTCTATTTTGAAAATTAATTTACGTTGAATAATACAAAAGTACATTTGCATATTAATCGGCAGAGAGTGAGAGGTTTTAATTATCTCATAGAATTCAATCAACTCAAATACGAGACTCATCTCAATGCTATTTGACAATTAAGGTCGGTCTTTATGTACAAATATTGAAAAAGCATTATTGTTTTGTAATTTAAAGAACTTAATGTTAATACTTTTTCGTTCAGAATCGTATGTATTTTCGATAAACACAAACGATACAGGGGCGGCACTATCAGATTTAAAACTATTATACTATTAGTTACGAGTATATCTAATACATTTCTCTGATGTCAAAGTTCAGAGGAGGGTAAAAAAGCATCATATTCCTACATTTTAAAGACATTGATCCATTAAATATAAAGAGTATAAATGTGTATTTTCTAATTTATTTTATATTGCTTATATCTCTAAATAAATTCCTGTTTTCTATTTGAAATAAAAACGGAAAATTCAACAGTTTTGAAATAAAAAGAATAAAGAAATGAAACCTCTCAGTAAAGTCAAGCTTTGACTAACTACGAGTACTAACAGGCTTAAATCCAGTTACCGTTGATTATTTCACTTTCGTTTTTTTTCTAGATTCACTTTTCCTTTGTCAAGTATTTAAAAGCTTCATGAAGTAAGATATCGACTCTTACACCTAATGGTAATGGCAATATGTTTAAAAAAAAAAAGTCAAAATCTCATGACGACGTTTTCTTAATAACGTGTCAGTTTAACAACGAGAATGAAGCGCCCGGGATTGTGATTAATAGGACAGGGGCCTTCTCCCAACCTTCTGATACTTAATTGCTTATTATCATGGAGCTTGATATTTTTAAATTTATAACAAGTCTTTGATATCACCATCAGTGACCGAGACTCGTTCGGGTTTGTAAGTATGTCTTATTATATACAATTTAATGTATATTTAAATATTATAACAATCACAATGTCATATCTATGTCTTGATGAATTAGATGTTATTATTATTTTCTGTAAATTATTTTACTAATTACATTATCTAAAAGCGTTTATATTTTCGTATTTTTTAAAATATTATTGAAAGTTTTTGAGTTGTTCATAAACGCTGTTCATCCTTTTTTTCTAAGTGGCTTGTGATCACTTTAACAAAGTTTATAAATTAATTATGAATGTTTGCCAAAAGCACGCGTCATTGCGCTCTTTATTTCCTGACATATTTTCATTCCGGCAGCCTAAGTTGCTTGGCAGTTTACATTAAAAATTTTCGTCAATAATAGTTGTCACAAGTTAAATTATGAAACGTTTACATTTTTCTCATATCTTGTTTTTGACAATATTAACAGAACTGCTATTCAATTTCACTCAACACCATGTAATGACTTTTCGACGGTAACTCATTAGTTCATCAAAGAAAGTATTTTATTTCAATATTCAAAAATACATTGAGAATCTGCGAGAAACTCCGTAAGTTTTAAATCAGTATAAATTTAAAATCCTATGATATTGACTATTGAATCAAAGTCATAATTGATGTGTGAGAACCAGTTAGCATTTGAATGCTTTACTTTACTAAAGCGTGGTAACCAAAAAGACTAGAATAATGTTTGTTGCCATTTCATGTGATCAATGTGAGCATTTTCCATAAGCTTTCTAAATTTCAATATGATACACTAATAGTGTCAGTATTTATAACTTTATACACCTTAATTTTTATTCGATAGAACTGTATCACTAGAATTCAGGTTTTAGCCAACGCGAGCTATCCTTTAGATTGTTTTTTATTTAGTAATATCAGTGGCTTCTCTTTGTTTAAAATCGCTCTGTTGTTATCTTTCAACATTCTGCATATTTCATACTTTTATTTCATCACCTGTCTGAAACATGGCACTGTAATAATAAACATGGCGCTTTGTATAATTTAAACCTCTTTTTGTGGAATAAAATTAGATTATGCATCTGCCCCTGTCCTTAAATCAGAATGCTGTAAGACATACTAAAGTAATAGAAATGACACCACTGTAGGTATAGCAATATTAGCAAACTAATTTTCAAACTTTTAACTATGTTGATATGAGTGCCCGAATATAACTAAAGATATATCTTTAGTTTCAGGTATAGGCATTAAATTTCTAATATACTCGAAATTACATTTTCACTAATCCATTAAGTTGTCGCCTCCATTAAGTTGTCGCCGGGCATTAAATTAACAAAGCTTATTTGGGGAATATAAGGTAAACAAAACTTAAAACAATTTGTTTTGTTATTATTAATCAAAATTATCCAACCATTTTGTAAACCATTTGGAAAGGATTATTAAGGATTATAAAGCTATTATGATATCAGTAGGTGTAATCATTGCGATCTTAAGTCATATTAAGAACTTGTAATATATATTTTCATGTCTTTTTCCACACATTTAAAATTGGTTAACTTTTCAGGTAATATAAAATGTTATACCTTATGTAGAGATCAGGAATTACGTTTGTTGATTTAGCTTGTTCCTTAATTTAGAGTTTTAAAGACTTACGATACCAAAACGCTGTTAAGAATACAATCATAAAATATATCAATATGTAGGGAGAAACGCAGACATGTGCAGCGCCTGTAATAAATCATTAGCAATAACGCACTCATGCATCACACATTATTTATTTCATCTCAATAATGGGTATATTTTTGTTCAGATATCTGAAGAAAAATATATGTAAAAAAAGATAATATATTATATAGAAAATATATATTTTTATAACATAAATAAACAGATCTAAAATTTATATCATTAGTAGTAAAATGTGATTCGAAATGTGTAGAAATTAGAGATATCGCTGTAAATATCAAAACATTTGCTGTAAAGTATGATTAGGAATTAGTTTCTCAATTAGCTCCTCTCCCTAGAATATTTGCTTCCACAAAACTGACATAAAAGAAAAACGAACGTTAAAACTGCTTGATTGACTATCTGTGTGCTACTATGTAATATTTATAAGCTAAATAAAATCTACCGAATTTAAATTATTAAACTATCTGTCCTCAATTTATAATCCAGATGTTTTTATTTAAACCTAGGATAAAAATATATTTAGAAACCTAGTATTGAGTTGAGGTATATACCTATATATACATATATATATATATATATATATATATATATATATATATATATATATATATATATATATATACATGGTGTATATTTTATTATATTTATGTATATTTAAAGACAAGTTTAGACGTATGACATATTGAATATCGCATTCGTATGTATTCGATTCTTTCTTTCTATTACAAATATCTTTAATTCCCTTTATCTTTGACATAACAAATTCCGGTTATTGTTTTATTAAATAGCAACAAATACACCGAATGGAAATGATAATTTGAAACTAATTCAACACAAGGGTTGAAAAGGGCAATGTCCATTTTAAAACATCTATAAATTTTGGGATTTTGCAGTTCACTTTACATAGTAATGAGCCCGCGTTCGGTTACGAGCCAAGGTCCTTATATATCACTTGTTAAACAAAAAAAATATATCGCCACCAAGAATCGTCATCGTTTGAACGGATAGTATTAATTGCTCTTAAAAGTGGGTGTGAAAAGATTGATTACATGATCTTATTTTTAATAATATTGTTGCTATTCCTATTCTTGAAACAGAAAACTAGCTATCTGTATTGGCTTGTTACTTTCTTAATAAGACTTAATAATAATATTATTATTTTCTAAAACCATTTATACAAAGTTAATTAATCCGAATCAGATGTAAAAATTTATATTCCTACAATATTTCCTTATTTGATTGTTGGACTTTGTTCAGTTGAGGTTTAGGTTTAGATTTTAAATATATATAAATAAGAAATTTGTGACTTAAGAATTAATACAGAAATAAGCGACACCGAGCACCCATCTCGTAGCAACATAATTCTCACAATAGAAAATATTATCAGGTCATGTACAATTGTATTTTATTGAAACACAAATAATGTCAACAATATTTCACAAACAATTTATCTTAAGATATTTTCTTAGTAAATCGTTTTTTAATATATTTTAGAAATTCAGTGTAAGTGCTGAAGTTTGGAGCGTAATTGTGTCTAGAGAGAGTTATTAAACACGAAGGGTATTCAACCTCTGATGGGACAATATTTTAGCGTTACTTTGAAAGTATTATTCAGAAAGTTTGAAATGTGTTATGAATTATTTATAATATGCTTGAATTTTTAATTGATATATTTAAAGTGGTTAATATTTTATTCTACTTTTACAGAAAATTTAAATCTTAAAATTTAATGAAATGGTACGTTTATAATCGTACGTTTATAACATATTTTGTGTTTTCTTACTAACCGTATTTTGTTATAATATTCATTTGCAGAAACACGTTACATTCTATGTATACTGGAAATATTATTATTATGTAAGTATTTAAATTTAAGCAATACATTTTTTGTTATTAAGTAGTGCTTATAATAATTTTTACATTATATTTAGGTAGTGTCGTTAGTTTTTCGCATTGTCCAAATAACGTGAAAAATGAAAGTAAATGTAAAATGTAAAGCCGTACTATAAATATTAAAAGATTAGATTTTTTCTTCTTTTGTACAAAGTAATAATACTTTACCAGGAATAATAAAAATGCTTTAGAACTTAATGAACATTCTTTGTTACAAAGCTTTACAGACAAGCCATTGCTCTGGAGATATACGAGATGTTATTTAAGTTAGCAAAGTGAAAGTAATCTTTTAATTAAAATATCAAACGTGACCTTTAAACGGACTATTATAACATATGTTCTGTTTTTATGTATAGTTGTATAGTTTAATAATTATTAGAGTAATATATTTTAGAATAGCAAACTAGCGATTATTAATGAATTAAAATAATAATGTTTTTCTGTAATAGTAATAATAATAAATTAATTATAATTGTCGCTAAATATTTGTTGCTATTCCTTCCAAGATTTGTGGCAATTAAATTTTCGAGGTCCTTTGACGACGAAAACATTACTTTCATAACACTTACCTTCAATAAATATTTATTTTCATTTTATTTTGATATGGAGAAGATACGTAGTGGTGTTAACTCTGTATAGAAATATTTATTTTTGCAATAAATTTTGTCATATTTGACATGATAATTTGGTATGAATTTCCAACTTATCTTATAATAGCCTTTTGTTAAAATATAGAATATAGAGAAGAAAACAATCCGAACCAGGACTGTGCTTGAACTTAAAAGTCCTTCGCTGAGAGAACTCTCACAATGTTTTGACATTGAGTAGGAAAAATGAGTTTGAGATTTAAAATTATTTTAAAAATAATATTTTTGATACTTTACACACTCGAGAGAATACAGCGAACAATAAATAAATGTATAATGATATTATATCAATAATGCTATATTATTCTATAAAAAACACATATATTATAAATTATAAAATTAAACACAAAGAAGAAATTAAGTAATATTATTCAGGCCATATTCCAGTAGATTTCACATTTATATCTGCTTTCTCTTTTGCATAGAAACCATCATTTCACTCAAATATTACATAAATCAAGCCAAGCCAAGCCAACAATGTCATTAACATTTTATTTAATTTGTCTCAATTGAAAAAAAAATCTGAGAAATAATATTTGCAAAGGCAACTAACTAAATTTTTCCATGTTTTTTGAAGTTTGAATCTTGAATCCTGATTATTCTTATTTACCTAATAGCGTGGAAGAAAAGTAATCCAGAAGAATTTAATGAACTCAGCTATAAATTGGTAAGCTGTAAGTGAGATGTGAAACATGTTTTTGACTATCGTTTTATATAATTGGCTTCTTTAGACAACGTTAAGAATTATCACGAACGAACTTTGTTCGTTCTGTATTGTTTTTACTTTTCTCGGATGGATGTCTGTGGACAGGAAAAAATTTCTAAGTTCTGAAAATTTGTAGGGATTTTTTTTTGTTCATTTTCATATTTAATTATATAACTATTTTGTATTATTATTAAACACGTTTTTTTTAATTTTTTAGTAATTATAAATAAACATGTATTTAACATTTTCTTTTCTTCAATAAGTAATAATAATGTTATTTATAAATCAATGGTTTTTGTATTAACATTTATAATTTCATCAAAGTTCGTTCGGGAAATACCCTGGGTATTTGCATCTTCACTGGTTTTACTTAAAATGTATTCTTTATGTTTTGATCCGAAGTATAAACTACATTGTTAATTGCATTTTTTAATATACTTTGCAATAGAATATACTTATAAATAACTATATTTTGTCTAATATCTAACGTGTAAAAGTTTCTGCTTATGTTATATTAACACGATAACTGTTTATTGTTACTTTATAATGGAGTTATTCCCCTCAGGTATTTAAGGTAATGTTAGGACAAACGTTTGTGGTTAACTATATTTCGAGGATAATTGATATATAATTCCTATTGAAACTTTACAGTAATGTTGTAACAGTGGGTGTAAAACTCGTGACCTTCATGTGTTGTTCTCTTCCGTAACCTTGTATTTCAAAAAATGTACGTATTTATGCAACAAGTCATAGATTAGGTATATAAAATATCAAAAACTTAAAATTATAGTTTTCTAAAACTAGATTCGCAGAAATTTATAAGTAACGTAATGTTCAATTCTGAGAAAATGTCTAAAGTTATGGTAATTTAAAGGTCGTTTACATAACGATACCTCTTGCGGCATTTACCATATCTAATATCTAAAAAGGAGTTAGCACTAAAAATAGCACATTGTGAACTCAATATGTTCTTCTCAATTCCAAAACAGATCTTAAGTGTTAATTTAATTAATATGAAAAACAATATTAACATATCATAAGCGCATATCAATCGGTCATCAAAGGTCTGGCCGAGTTGGTTAAGGTTCGATGAATTGTGGATAAATTTATCTAAGACTACATTTTCCTTCTCAGATATTTTATAAATGTCTAAACTATCCCGCCATCAAAAATAAATTAATTTAATTTCCTGACAAAATAGGTGCAAGAGCTTATTATGCTACAGTAATGATGTACATTTAAATAAATATTAAACATTACAGATTATTCAATATGAATAATAATAAATATTCATCATATTTATAATATTCATATAATTTACTAATATTATTTTCTACCGTTCTTGTTATGACAGATGATAAATGATACAGCTTACTCGTGATTTATTGAGGTTTGCTCATTATACAAGCAACAATGAAATAGTGCTGTTATAAATTTATATTCCATGACCGATACCTATTAAACCTTCACTTAGAATAAGATATATATTACAATAGTAAATTAGATTTACACAATATTCTAATAGAATGAATATTTAAATTTATGATTTATTAGATATTTGAGAAGTATTCAAGACAATTGTGGTATTACTTTTCCAAACTTCCGAAACTCAGCGAGCAGCGTTTCGCATAATAACGAGAAAGGGGGAAAGAGAGTGAAGTAGGGAGGCATGGGAGGTACGGGTGAAGAAGGGTGGATGGGGGGGTGTGATAAATATCTGCGAGGCCGAGTAGCTGCTTAAATAAACACCGCCGCAAACCTTTTCATGCGAGAGAGAGAACTCTAAATTTACTATTATTTTTGAATTATATAATAATTCTTTATATAAAATAACAATCAAAATAAAAAAATGCGGATTATAATCAATACATGAAAACAAAAATCAAGATATCTAATAAAAATTTACGACGAAGATGAATAAAAATTATGAGAAGTTAAATAAAATATAAAAAATCTAAAAATAAAATAAGATAAAAATAAACAAGTTGATAAATATACTAGATAATAAGTAGATACTAAGTAGGGGCGCGAACCGGACCTCGATTTTGACTTGCTGTGCATGTAAAATCTCGGTAGAGTTCGGCGAATTGAGAAAAGCGAGTAACCCATCTTCAATTCAGCGTTCAAAGCTGAAACCGACAAGCAAAAAATATGAATAATCAAATATCACATAGCGAATTTTTTTTTCCTTGAAGTCTATAGGACTGTAAATTTTTTGGCCATTAGTCCTCAACGACATGAGTTTTTCGCTTCGCTTAATAATCGATACGTCTAGTAGTAACTTAGGTACTTTTGTAAAATGTCTTGAATGCACCGATACGTCGTTTTTTGGATCAACTATGTCAGAGAAAGTAACTTAGTGTTAGCAATATCCGCATAATTAAAACTTGGAGTGGTCTTCTCTTTCTTTAAACTAAACATTTAAGTATATCTTTCGAAATTATTAGGAGACAGTATATCTTAAAAAAATAATAACGGTTCTGCCTTAAAATCCCATTCAGTATTTGTAAATAATAATAGGTTTTGGTATTTTTATGTGCATTATGTATTTATTTGCTTAAACTATTAAACAAAAATAGTATTTATATTACTCCAAAGTAAGAAACCATATAACATTATCACCTAAAAATAACTTTAATATACTAAACTTGGAAGTGGTCTCGTCAGTAGGAAGTCTTATTTTTTTTATAACAAATGCGGCGGCACGTCTAGTTATAATAGCTATATATATGATTGTATAATAGCTATATACATATATCATATATATGATTGTTATTTAGATGATATTGATAACGCTTCGTCTTTTAACAGTACATTAGTTAGCATTTGTTTTACATTTGGAATTGAGTTGAGTTCACCCATCTCCAAATATTTTAATTACTCCAAAAAAAAAACTAGAATAGTTTCATAAATGAAACGGAATGAATGAAAGCTCTTAATACTTCCAACCTACATAACCGCCGTCTCTCCACGTATAAATACATTAGAATTATAAAACACGAGTTTTTGTTTTTGATTTAATAGCTATGTCATCCGCTGACTATGTTGAGATTGTCAATGACAATATGAATATGCTGCTACTGGGTATGAAGAAAATGTGTCAGGACGCTTACAATATAGAGAGGTTGCAGATATCTAACTGAAATACCCTTAAAGAATAGATTGAAATTCTTAATTCTCTTATTACTCAATTGCATGATAAAAATACATTTGCATTTTGTCGTCAATACGCCTCTTCATTCGTACGACGCATCTCCCTACTATGGAGTAAGGAGTCGCGTTCCTTCCTTCCTTTCTGATATCAAAAAAATGCAGGAATAAAAGAATTGGCCACATTTAAGTATTAAACATTTAATTACGTCGTTTGAATTTTGGCTAATTTAACAATAAACAAATGTTTCTAATATCGTACTTCAATTGTTTTACAATATTTTTCATTTACCATTTTCTTGTTTTGTTGCTTGGATGATATTTTATATTCTGTATTATAACAATACAAAGATGTTTTTGTTATATATTAATTTTAGTATCTAATGAAAACTTAGTTAATTTAATTTGTTAGTACTTAAGAAAGTAAACCTTAGGAATACTTAAATTGTTACCTCAGTTAATTTTCGACTGTTTTTATTTCTTTCACTGTTCGATCTGTACAAATACTTATGTACATACGAACGTACTTTATACACAATGATTGTACTCATGTACATTCATAATATTTAAGAATAATCATTTAAACAGATTTTATTAAAATTTAACTTAGTTTTAATTTACCCTAGCCAATTATTTAATTCTCAAAATTGTAGTATGTTGGTGGACCACAATAAAATGACTCAATTTGAAATAATAGTAGATGGTTTATTAATTTAATTCGAGGGAAGTAATGAAAGTGATATTATCGGTTATAGCAGTTATAAATTCTATAATTTCGGTTTCAATCTCAAAAGGTGATTTATAGATTCAATACGCACAGTATTTAGGGTTTCTAGTTTATTACAACACCACATATTGATTATGCGCTTTAATGTAATTCCAACTACCTCACGGAAACCAATTATCTATTATGGAAGCAACTGTGGAAAGTGGATGGCAACACTCAATCTCACTTAGTTCTTATGCTCAATGTATTTACATAATATGATATATTATAACGCTTATAGTAGAAAAATTTCATTATTGCAATTTTTTTTATTAATAAACATCAACATTATTTAAATAAAGCTGTGTGTATACTTAGTCTGACCGTAAATGCGTATGTATGTTATTATAACGGAGTCAGAAGTTCTAGCTCCTAATTTATTAAGTCCTAAGATAATTATCCCAAAGGGTGACGGATGTAACCTTATTTAAATATGTATTAAGTAGTTTGATGGAATTCAATTCACGGACGTTAGGTATTATATTATATAGCTATACATATATCTTACTAGGCATATAAATTGCATCCTAAATAGGACCAGAAATTTTCATTATAATTTATTCACACTTATACCCACATACTCCAATTTATAATTGAGATATATTTCTGCACCCATGCCACGACTATGTGATTGTAGGATCCACACGAACATACAATAAAAGACTTCTTTCTTAGTTACCATAACAAATAACTAAGCACTAGAATTATCTTGCAATTGGACATAATGAAAAATTATTATTAAAAATATTTAAATATCTATCAGTTTTAATATGATATATAATTTAATATATATGGACACAATATTATATTTGAATGTTTGCTTTAAAACTTATTTTCTTCTTTCTTTAATTTACGATATTCACAAGCTATAGAGGAAGTTTATGAAGGAATAAATGTTAAGTAATAAAGGTCCTAGTCTGAAAAAAAAGTCTCTATGTATTCGGACGTAGTACTATATTAAGTTACTTGTAATTTACCAAGGTTAAAGCATGACACAGTGAGTGAGTAGATTAGTATTGATTTTATTTTACATTTATGTTTTAGTTTTTATAAATTTTAATGTTAATTTGAAATCTCTATACATAATGCCATATTCTTGATCAATTTATCATATTAATTGTAAAAAAACACGATTCGCAAATCTTATATTCTTAATTGTTCACATCGAGTTAACGACTACAAATAAAATTTGAGCAGCGTTACTTTCAGTCTATCTTTGTTTTTCTTTAAAGCTATTTAGTGATGCAATCCAAGCACATTCCATTTTTATAAAAATATTTAGAGTTTAATGATTTATTCTACAAAAATAACATTGATTGTATGTATCCTGAGAGAAATTAAAGTTATAATAAAATCTAATCTTTAATCTTCGAAAATAATAGGTATTGATAAGATACATATACTCGTAAAATGGTTATTCTCATAGACTGAAATATTTTTTGAAGTTAATCAGAAAGAAATCATAGCAATAAGGGTTCAATTGAAGACAAATAATCGTCTCATACTCAATGCTGTTATCTAATAGCGTATGATTGATGATATTTCAGCAATTTAACCATCCATCAACAATGTGGATATTCGTTTAGAAGCAAATCAATAATGAATTAAATTACTATATTGGGAAATAAAACAAGAGTAACAAAAACATTGCTATGAGGAGTTTGATGGTCATTAAAAGATATGAGTAAAAAGTACGAGTGCGTCTACTAACCCATTCAAAATGCTGACTGATTGAATAGTCATATCATAGTCATCTTAACATTAAAAGAGAATGATGTATCTGGTATGTATTATGACATTTTTATTATTTTAAGTTTAAGTGAAGTAAAGTCCAACATTGAAGGAATTATTTGATTAAGTAAAAGAAATAGAAAATCTTTTGGTAACAAATTATACAAAAAAAAAACAAGTAGTACCAAGTACACATAGATGTAAAGACAAGCAAATGTAGTGTATTTTAAAGCTAGAATATATTAAATTATAAAGCTTCAAGATTGGAGTTTCTATACACACTATGCTTATTAAACTTAATAGTTAAGAGGAACATGGCGTGCGAGATATTTCTAGGAGACCATATAAGGTGAAGTTCGAACAAGGATTAATTTGTATTAGCACCATCTTCTTATTATTCTTCTTCTTCCTATCAGCCTATAGACGCCTACTGCAAGGTATAGACCTGTCCTTAAGATGACCACGTTGACCGGTCTTGCGTTACCCGCATTCAGCTGTTTCCCACGACCTACCCACGATCTAATGGAGGGCCTACCCACGTCACGTCTACTGGCTCGTGTTCGCCATTCGAGAACCTTCCGGTCCCATCGGTCGTCGGTTGCACGAGCGATGTTCCCTCTCTAAAGTTGCAACTTTAAACGAGAAATTCTTCGAGCTCTGTTGATATCGGTTCTACTGCGGAGCTCCTCTTTTTTTATTCGACCTCGACGCAAAACTCCGTGCTCCTCCTACCTCCCTCCCTGTCCCTGTCCCTCCCTGTACTCCCTTTCCATTGCTCATGACCTTGAACCTTCTTATATAGCCCTACGCAAACGACCACGTTTCAGAGGTATAAGTCATCACTGGTAACAGACATTGGTCAAAAACCGTCGTCTTCATACATTTTGTATTTATTACTTTGGTATATGTGGTATAAGATATTTTGTAGTTTCCCGAACCCTGCCCATCTAAGTTGGAGTCGGAAAAATATCTCTTTCTCGAATTCGGTCCTACCTAGATGGACGGTTTGTCCTAAGTATGTGTAGTCGTCTACAATTTCGAGCGTATCACCACCGACGACTACTTGAGTAGGCAATATTTAGCTATTTAGAATATTTAGAACTTTAGATATCAGCTTCGTCTTGTCCTTGTTCATTTTAAGGCCTACTTTTGTGGAGGCTCTACTGAGATCATCGAGAATTGTACTCAAGTCTTCCATACTCTCAGGCTATAATTTCGAAACTCAAGCTACTATCGTAATTGTTAATTAGATACTAAATTTGATAAGAGCCGAGGATTTTATGACAAAGATAAATGTGAAGACTCTTTTCATTTAGCTTAAAAAACTCAATGTTTAATTAATCCTTCAAGAGATCTTTGTTCTTGATTTCCTTCAAACTGAAAATGCATTGTACATTATTTATATAGAATATGAAAACATTTTAAGTAGAAAAGAGATTTTTAAACAGATTTTTCATGGAACTATTGCCGGAATATTTTTGGCTCAAAAGACAAAAATACTATAGAATATTTGTTTCAGCTTCACTTTGAAGTCGCAAAATGTATTTATTTTAATGTTGTATTTAAAATAATAATTTAAGAAGTTGAATGATATTATTATAAATAATGAAAAGGTTCTTATTTTTAAATTTAAAGCAGAAAACAGTGAAGTATACTTCAATGGAATATGAATACTTTGTGAAAACTAATCTCGTAATTGAGTCTCCTATGTCAAATGTCAAATGAAGAAACAGTGTATCAAATGTCAAATTAAGCACTCAAAGCAGGTAAGGTAGGTATCAAAGCGACTCTCAATGTGTGTTTAATTAATTATCAATTAGTAGCTCGTTCACAACACGACGGGTATACGATTACGTTTATTGGAGCCACCGTTTCCGACAAATATGTCTGACAGATTAGTCGTTTATTCAATGCCCCCTTAGCCCTTAATTTAAATTTACGTAGAACAGGCCTTAAAAATCTTATATTGAGAAGTGATTTTTTTTTTTCATAGTTCGGGATCAAAGAAGGAATTTTGATTAGCTCTGCCCGCGGCCCGCGGCACACGCCTATAGGTAACCGGACTTATAAAAGAGAATAAAATTATAATTATTCCAGTGGCTGACTTAATGAAACAAAAAAATATTAAAACATTTTTGTACAAAGTTGAAAATAATTTTGATGGCAACTAGGTGCCAAATTCTCCTCCTCGTCTCACAAGTCATCAGTATCAAATCATCACTTAAAACTCATATATGTAAAATTTTTATATATATTAGAATTATTTTTTTTCCCTTGAAAATAAAATATTTTGTTGGAGATGAAAGTTACCTGTATGTTGACTTAGATAATAAGCGAACAGCACACCAAATATCAAAAAATACCGTTAAATAGTTTTGGTGATTATTATTTAGAAGAAACAAACAGATAAACAGACAACAATTACAGAAATTATTGTTTTGTATTTATAAATTAACATAATTATTTTATGAGTATTACTGATTTACAGTCCAAAATATACGGTGATTTTGATGATCTGAAACATTATTATTTATATTATTAGCAAAATTCGGGTCAATACAACTAGTCTCATTAGGGACACTAGTACTATTCTATACGATTATTTGTAAATCAATCGCAATCGTAGCCTTTGGTTCCAAAAGTTTCATGAAAGACATTACAACTATATTTTATTTATTTTAGTCTTTATTGTAAAAAATACAGTAAAATATCTGTGTTGAATCTGTTCAATAGCTTTTAATTGTACCATGATAGTTGTACAAGCTATAAAAAATATTGTGAGATGTGTGGTAACGCTATATAATATTTGGACAAAGTTTGAAAATTTATCGTGTCCTTAAAGTGCAAGGTAATGGCGTTATTAATTCACAATATTAAAATTTCATAAGACTCTCACTAAGCATCAGTGTCATTCAATTCCAAAAACTTTAACAAGTTTGAAAACAATAACAAAAGTCTTCTCGTCATCGAATTCGTTTCGAAGTCTATAGGGAGCAAAAATATTTTAAAAGGGTTTTAAGCGCATCATATTAGGAGTACAAGGAATATATATTAAATAAATATATAAAATAATATGTTAAACTAGCATATTGTAGGTGAGTTTTTAATGAAACTCAGCTATCTTTAAATGTTTCTATCGACGCTATCGGAATACTATATGAAAATACTTCGAGTGAAAGCTCTTATTAATATTTGTATTGAGTGTATAATGCTTTAGTTATATTAAAAATATATCCTTCGAAATAAATAATTATCTTGGTTTCCTAAAATATTATAATTGTTTTTCAATATTTATTTTGTTGTTTGATTCAAAGAATTTAAAAAACTCATTTATAGTTTGAAGCGAGGAAAACGATCTCGTCAATAAAACATTAGAAGATTAATGATCTCGAAGTGTCTGCTGTCTTCAGCACTGCATCACTCTATTACCTTCTTTTATTAAGTCAAAGACTGTAAAAAGATTTATGTGGACAAGTTCAAAGCTATTTCGCTTTCAAGATTTTGTATGAAATCGTAATTATACAAATTCTGTTATTAATTATTAGTTTTTCTGTATCATATTTAATATTGTGTTTCACACAAACAAAGGTACAGTTAAAGTTAAAGAAACTTTATTTAAATTACACAAATAATTGTAACGTGGAATAAAAATCTAGAGGTTATATATTTTCTTCCAAATAAAGTTAGAAAAAAAAAGTTTTAACAAAAATAAAAAATAACGTCTTAATTGTCTTAACAAAATAAAACTATATTTCTAAAACTAATTTCAAAATTTTATAGACATTAGTAGAAATCTCGCAATTTTAAATATTATTCTATTCATTTAATTTCAAACATAATTGATTTTCATTATTATTTATATTTGGTATTGCGATAATCAACTATTTACTTACAACAAAGAATCGGTTAAACTTTTATTTCTTTGTGTCGACAGTTTTCATGTAACTTTATGTTATATGGCTTTTGTGAACTAAATTGTTCCATTTAAGTTTATAGAAGTGTAATTTAAATCACATTATAAATTCATTTCTGATGATTAGGATTGTAACTTTCTTGTTTCTTATTGTTTTCATAATAACAATGTGTTTTCTTTTCAAGACAATTCTCATGTATTTTAATTTTTTTGAGCAATTAAGGAGTAAAATATAAAAAAACAAACGTACATTCAAGTTTGTTTATAGCAAAATATTATTTTTAAAAGATGATAGAGATGTAGGAAAGAAGAAACTTTTTCATTTAATTTCACGGTATTATTATATAAATATTACTATTTACAATATACTTTTCACTTTTAATGTTATTTAATTCGTAAGTTTACCACAGTTTCTACTTTGCACATTATCATATCTCCTAACATAATGTCAGAAGATAATCGTTTAAATAAAACGTATGTGCAAATCAGTCATGTGTGATATAATATAAATATATTCAATAAACTGAATGAAATATAGTCATATTTGTACATTATTCATTATATTCTTTTTTACATTATACTCCTGCAACTAAGTTTCACGTTTCGTACCTAAAATTACATATAAACTAAAGAGATACGAGATAGAGCTGCTATAAATGGACTTTACATCATATAGATAAATATGAATGTTGACTATAAAATAATGAATATTTAAAGCACTCTACTTGCAGTCTTATCTTCTATATGATATTTACTTTTCACTATAATAATTTATTAAAAAATAACAGCATATTAGTAATAATGGTAGAATATACCAACCAAGTCTCGTCACGTGCTGATATTAGAATTCAACTTGAGCAAGAATGAATGAAGGCTGTGGAGACGGATAAGAAGATTACACAATTATTAAGTTTCTGGTTAGTGGATAATACCGTTCGTAAACTTGTTAATGAGTAGAAAGCTTTACCTGGTAATCAATACATTAGATACTATATTTAACTAAGTCCGATGATTCTAAACTTTGAAAAGAACGGAAAGAACAGGTACAAAATCTGAAAAGAAAAGGTAATAACTTTAATAGTTTTTTTAATGTAAAGAAGGAAGGACTAAGTTTACAAGGAAGTATTTGTAGTTTACGAATTAATTTTGACGCTTTTATACAAAAGTATTTGGTACATGTTTAGTTCATTAGCTCTGTTAGATAAGATTAAAGTTTTTATATAAAATTGAGTTCTCTGTAAGAAAATATAACTTTAATACCCAAAATATTATATACTTTTTAAAATAATATTTATATATATTTTTATATATTTTCTAAATTAATAAGAATAAATAAATTAATTATATATTTTCCTCTAGTCTACTTCTCTCATAGTTTGTTAAGATTAATGTTCAATATTTTTTTCTAAAGATAAATAGCTCGTATTTGGTATCAAAACAAAAACTTCTCAACGAAGTAAATACCGAGTGACGAAAGCGAATCCACTGACAAAACTCCTGATATGAATTTTGCTACGAAAAAAACCACGAACATTTTTATTCACAAACGTAAACAAACACAAAAAATGTGAATGTGCTCGAAACGTTGCACAAATTGCATTTTTGTTTTTATTTTATTAGATTGATCAAGGCAATTTGGTAACGTTCCGAACACATTCACATTTTTTGTTTGTTTTTTTGTTTGTTTGTTTGTTAGGCAACGTTCCGAACACATTCACATTTTTTGTGTTTGTTTACGTTTGTGAATAAAAATGTTCGTGGTTTTTTTCGTAGCAAAATTCATATCAGGAGTTTTGTCAGTGGATTCGCTTTCGTCACTCGGTATTTACTTCGTTGAGAAGTTTTTGTTTTGATATCAATAGTTTTGTAAAAGGATTGGAAACAAAATGCTTTGCGATTATTTTTCATGCAAATATATACTCATTTATTTGACCAACACATGGAACTATCTATAATGACATGAAGGACTCTCGTAGGGCCTTTAAAAACAAACATAAATGGTGCCAAGACAATTCAGAACAGATTAAAATGGACATACTGGCTACGTCATATAGAAACAAACATTTTGGAAAATTCTGGCAACAAACAGACAAACTGAATACAAGATCGAATATTCCGGCTGAAGTAGGGGGAGTGAGCGGTTGCCGTAACATAGCAAATATGTTTAAAACACATTTTACAGTGGATCCCTGTGAGATCAATTTCGCCGAGGCTGGCAGGGGGGATATCGTAAATAATGGGGAAAGCTTTGTATGTTTCACGTCTAGCGAAGTAGTAGATACAATAATGGGTATGAAGCGTGGAAAGTCGCCTGGACATGATGGCCTGAGTGTTGAGCATCTGCGACACGCTGGTGTGCACCTTCCTAGAGTCCTAGTTTTGTTGTACAATATTTGTATAAGCCATAGCTTTCTGCCGGACTCGATGACAAGGACAATAGTCGTGCCTATAATCAAGAATAGGGCGGGGGATGCGGCGGACAGAACCAACTACAGACCGATATCTCTTGCTACCATCATAGCCAAAGTGCTTGACGGCTTGCTTGATACTTAACTTAGCAGAACAATTAACATACACGATGCGCAGTTCGGTTTTAGGTCTGAGCTGTCAACTGAGAGCGTAGTATTGTGTCTCAAGCAAGCTGTAAGGTACTACACGGATAGAAAGACCCATGTGTTTCCGTGTTTTTTGGATCTGTCGAAGGCATTTGACCTCGTATCCTATAAAATTTTATGGCAGAAGCTTGAAAAGGATAGCAGTTTAAGACCGGAGTTGATATCACTATTAAAGTACTGGTATGGTGCCCAAAGTAATGTGGTAAGATGGGGTGATGCACTTAGTGAACCATATAAATTAGGGTGTGGAGTAAGTCAGGGGGGCCTGGCGTCACCCAGATTGTTCAATATTTACATAAACGGGCTCATAGAGAGGCTTAGCGGGGCAGGCGTCGGTTGTTCGATAGATGGCGTAATGATAAACAATTTTAGTTACGCCGACGATATGGTTCTGTTGAGCCCGTCGGTCAGTGGTCTTCGAAGACTGATAAAAATCTGTGAGTAATATGCAAAGGAGAATGGACTGAGGTATAACGCTAAAAAGAGCGAAATTTTAATTTTTCGAGGAATAAACAAACAGTTAAATTTCATTCCTAAAATACATCTGTGTGGAACTTCTCTGAAACTAGTATCTGAATTTAAATACCTTGGTCATATTGTGAATGAACGCCTGGGTGATGATAGTGATATCGAGCGGGAGCGCAGGGCTCTGTCGGTTAGAGGCAATATGTTGGCCCGTAGGTTTGCACGGTGTTCGACACAGGTAAAATTAATATTATTTAAAGCCTATTGCCAGTCCTTTTACACGTGCAGCCTATGGGAGAACTATACGCAGCGGACATATAGCGCACTGCGTGTTCAGTACAACAATGTGCTGAGGGCTTTGTTGAGGAAGCCTCGATACTGCAGTGCATCGGCAATGTTTGCGGAGGCTCGTGTAGACGACTTCTATGCGATAATACGAAAGCGGACCGCGTCCGCAATGACAAGATTACTGAACAGCTCCAACAGTCTTCTCAGCATATTGGCGTTAAAGCTAGACGCTCCCCTCTGGAGGTCCTGGGATAGTGTACACGTAGCATCGAAGCGTAGCGTATACTGACTGTAGGAGTATAGCGTTGAGTTATTTGTAGAATTAAAAAAAATAATAATTAGAACGATGATTTCCATGAATTTTATTTTATTTAATTTCTTTAATAGTATTTTATGATTTTAGTTATATTTGATTTGAATTGAATTTATATGTATTTGAATTGAATTTATATTTAATTTTAATAATTTTATGAATTTTGTGCATTTTATTAATTTTATTTTTCTGTATAATTTGAGATTGTTATGTTGAATACTAACTACGAATACTATTATAACATTAGTTACTTAAGTTAAAATGTTACTAACACTTATGGATGAATTATCTGAAATAAATTGATTTATTATTATTATTATTATTTGGAATAGTTGCCTCTGACAAAATGAGAGTGTTTTGGCTCAGAGGATGAGCGTTGTAATGGTAATGACAAAGACGAGCCCTCGAGTTCGATTCCCACAGGTGCCCGATTTTTTTTTCATTTGATTTTTTCAGTTTCCATTTATTTTTTTAATTCATTGCTTCAAAACAGAATTTCTTCAGTATTCGGATTTTTTTCTGTAAATTTTGTTTTATTGTTACAGACGGCAATGCGTTAGTGAGTTTATTCATTGTTTATTGTTGTTATCATGTGTTTATTACTGTGCAACTAGCATTGAATTTTAACCGTGTTGTGAGTACGATTCTGGCTTTAAAAGTCATTTTTTGGCCATTTTTGGTCATTTTTCATGATTTTTTGAACTTCTCAGGGCCATATCTCAAAATTACGAGTTTTCCCAGATATGTGCTATATACCAAATTTTAGCTCTAATTTGGGGCTACGAATGAGGAAATTTTCGAAAAAATCGTTGGCGCCGTTTTCGAGAAAATGGCCGATCTGTCCCCGGCCAGTTGGCCATTTTTTGCCTTTTGACCAAAAATGTCACGCCAACAAATGTTTTTGCCATTAAAATGGACATTATTCAAAAGATAAGCTTAAGACCTTTCCAATGATGCCCAATTTGTCAATGTACGTCAACTGGTTTGGCCACAGTCCCTGTACGAAGAATGGCCATTTTTGGCCTTTCGAGGGCTGGCCACGGCCAACATGGCGGCCAAATCGAAATGTCGTAGAACAAAAAAGTCTTAGTTTTTGATGTACTTCAATCCCTGAAAGTTTGAACAAAATCAGTTGAAACTACGAATATACCCACACACAGACAAAGTAATCATCGATGGAGGCGCCAGTAAAAATTTTCAAAATGTCATATCTCATCAACCGGTGGTCGGATTTTGGCGTTTTTGGACTTGTTGAAAAGGTCTCGACGAGGACCTTTAGAAAAATCTTTTTCAAGGTGGAAATAAGTGATTTTATACTGGTGCGGAGCCAAAAACTAAATTTTAGTCTCATTTTTCAAACGGCCGTAGAGCTGAGGCGGTAGGTATATTGCTAAGTGTAAATGCATTTTCTGGGTTTATGGGCCAAGGGCTTTCTAAAAATACCACACTCATACCAGAAGGTCTCATATATAAAAAAATCGATATTGCGCGTATATATACAGAGTTAGACTTTCAGCACTATGGGTGCTTTCGTCACTCTGAGCTAGCTAACGCCCGCTTTGATAAAAGAATGTTAAAGATGTGGGCTGGCAGCAGGTGATTAAATTGATGTTGAAAATTTTTCATAACATTGAGCAGAACAATTTGTACACACAAAACATTGTTATATTCTTTATTTCAACAACTTTAATAAAAAAAGATAATCAATTAAATATATTCATAATAGTTATACTACAGAATTCATATTATATGTTAATATGAATTCTGTACTATCAATATATTTCCTAAAGATCGTAAAAAGTATTGTTTATAATAAAGATAGGTCTGGAAGGATCTTAACCCGAAACTACAGAAGTTTATCAATTTTGGGTTGAGATTTTGAATAGCATTCAGCCTTCACCCTTCAGCGACCCTTTCGGTATCTTAACCTAACTTTTGACGGACGACTTCGAATATAACATAAATTATATAGTTTACTGTAGGATTAAAGACACAATGGTTTAACGTCCTGAATAATTTAAGAATAAAAAGAATTGAAGTTAATCGTTTCATCATATTTATAGTTAACAGCAATGAAGCGATAATAACGTAACAATACATCATACTAAGTAAAAAATATTGTAAATTATGTGATTGGTATAAACAGACATACTGTTATAGTAAATTAAAATAAATAAACTGCTTCATTGATCCTTAAATATAAATAAAAGTCTTCTTACAATTATCACGGGGTCATTTTAAATAAGGATCGTTGCCATGCCCGAGTACTCATAGCACGTTCATGAATATATCAAGATTATATTAGCATTACATTTCTTAATAAGCATTTCTTATTAGTTCCTTAGTATTGAAAATGAAAACTAGTAGAAATTATTGAATTAGCAGTTAAAATGATATTAACACAATAGTTCAGTTCAGACAGTTTCTATAACCATATTATTTCTATAACAAATGAACATTATACTACGAAATACTTACCCATTATACAATTAAGTATATCATATTGCAAGCATCGGTAGTAAAAAAAACTAACCAAAATAGATCACAATTCCCGTATTAGGTTATGGTTATATATAGTTCTGCTTAATTTAGGCGTTATTTGTTAATGTAATGTATAATGATATAATGAATGTTATTTGGTCCATTTTCTATTAACATGATCGATATTCGTCGTGCGGCAAATTCCACCTCCATAAATTCCGTATTACGAAGCGTGAGGTAATGAGTGGACGGAACCCGTCGAGCCGTAACATGCAATTATTTTGCTTTAAATATACGGATTATTAAAAGCAAATCAAACACATTGAAACCTTTACCTCTACGGGATTATTAACAGCAAATCAAACACATTAAAACCCTTGCAATTACATTTCTAAATATCTTTTGTTTTAATGTTAAATAGTGGTAATATACAAATATAATTTCTATTTTGAAGGTAATTCCAATTAACGATGATAATATTAATCCACATTTACTCATAAACTGATAAAAGACTGAAGATTGTTCATCAAATAGATTGAGTTCGATAATTTCAATTTTATATTTTATTTGTTTTTATATTTTACTTTCTTTTATTTTTACTAGTTATGTAGAATCTTTAATAAATATGGTCTCCTCCTTAAACTAAATTATATACAATTTAAATAAAGGTTCTACATTTGAATGGCATTTACCTCTAATGAATACATCTGTATAAAAGCGCGTTGTGACTAACTTACTATTCCCTATGCAAACCTGTTGTTAATGCGTTGTCGTACTACGAGACGCTGCGAGGGGTCCGCCTCGTTTCGTTACAGTATTAGGGAAAAATACATTAGGGGAACGTGCCATGCGCTATGTATTTTATACACGAGAAAAGGAAGACGAACTGAGTATTGAAAAAATACACTTAATCTGTTTAATGTCTCTGTTCAATATTCTAGATATTCAAGATCAATTATTAATTAAAATGTAGGAAGGAGAAGCATTCTTAAACTCATGAAAATAAAAGAGAATGTTATAAAGTTGAATAAACAAATAGAACTTTGTTTTGTTCAAACCATTGCAACTACGTTTGTACTTATAAATTTCATTATCATAATTTTGATATCCTAAAGTTTATTTACATACAAAATTTTTGTGAAAGGCTACTTTGCCTTTATAAACTTTTATTATTTTTTTACGCTAATAAAGAGGTCAGTAAGATAAAACAAATATAAAAAAATACAATTTGTATACAAATTTGTATATATATCGTGTTTCTGTAAAGGTATTTAAAAGATCGATAAGAGTTATTTCAACATTGCTAAATTGCCTTGAGAATAAGAAAATTTATTTTATGTTGTTTTTGTGGTAGAGAATCGTAAGAACGTTGCCGGCTTTGTAAATTCCATTTTGTTTCCATATCCATAATTCTAGCTGAACAAGTAAATAAATATATATTCTTTTCAATAACCAATAACTCCAACGCGAAAAAAGTTGCGTTTATTTTAGTCAAACTTACATACGTAGTATACATACTACGTACGTCCTGAGTTGGGAATTGATCAAAAGGTCTTTGAGAATTTTATTGGAAGCAAAGTAACAATATTTGATCGCTACGTGTCAAGAGTAGTTTTGCCTTCTAGTTTTGCCTTCTAGGTATTTGGAAAGACCGCTTAAAAATATTTAACTGTTAGTGTTACATAAGTTTGGTTATTAACTTTGATGTGCAGCTTATTAAATGGTTCAGAATGTCACAAAATGTCTTAATAAGATAGTGTATTGCTAAATAAGCGAAAAAACGTTACAAAGATTCATAATGTTTTGTGATTATTATCAGTATATATTATGTTAATTCCTGTGTAAATGAAATAAAAATAACTAGGTATATGTAGTATTTTTGGAGTACATTCCACAGACGACAGGACTTTATATAGACAGATAATTATATATTAGGGCTTGATAATTAAACAGCTATATTAAAATACTGATTAATAAAGATCAAATATCGTTCCGAAGTTGAATATATTTCGTTGTAGACAACTGTCACTAACACAGTTAGGCGCCGAGATTTAACTCTTACATCAAATTAGTGATGCGTGTTTGACAATTCATTTCCTAATTCAAAGACGACTATGATTAAGTTAACAATATGTAATTTGAATGTTAGCCACGGGTAGTATTTTTAATAATGAGAGAGTCAAACGTCACTAATCACTTAAATCTCAATAAAGTAGAAAAAGCGTTATTACACAAACGAACTAACGGAACGTGCCAAAGTTGTTGAACTGCTAATGTATTGATTTGCAAATTTTGGATGATGGCGCACAGCGACCATGGAACCGTTCTGAATCATATAATAGTCATAATTATTTTATCTCATTTTATTTAAAGATGACCATATATGATTTGTTCAATCTAAAAAATTGAAGCGGGCGAAAATGGTCTCATGGAATAATCAGTTTCAAAGGCTGAATTAAGTTTTTAAAGTATGGTTCGTTCGGTTCGAAAACGATAAAAAAAAATACTACAGATTTAATTTATGTATATTAGTTACACTGTAACTTAAACTCGATGCGTTAAATGCAGTAATCATGTTCACGTCGTCGTTAGTTATATCTGTGCCGCACACAATCTTAAATCTTAAGCATACCTTCATACCTTCTCCCTTCATGGCATAAATTCGTTAGATATTATAGAAGCCACCGACCGAAGCCTTCAAAATTATAAACGTAGAAACATTAAAATGGCCTACCTTACTTTTCTTCTTGCTTGCATAACTCATAACTGTGTCTAAACATTAATTCATTACTTCAAATTCGCACAAGATATACCTACGTAGCTAATATCTAGACAACGTTCAAGTTTACTAATGAGCTCAATAGAATCCAGAATCCTGATATCCAATTACAAGTCAGTTTAACCTATTTACCGAATGTGAAGAAAGCCACAAGAAACTACTATTAAGAGAGAGTTGTAGTATCTAGATATTAGCTTATCTTTATTGTTATTATTGTAATATTATTTAATATCAGTTACTTACAATTTGTGTTAAGTAAAAAAAGTACACGCTAGAGAGATTCAATCTTTATCATGTCGCCGCGTGTAACAATATTAAAGAAATATTTAAATTTTTCAAAGACCAGTGATAAAAAGTTAAATTTAAAATAACTAATAAAAACGAATACATTTAAGAAACATCACTACATATCTTATTGGTATCTTATTATTATTTGAGATATTATTAAGTATATTTTTGTAGTCATGTATAGCATTTACATATTTTTAGACAAACATATTGCTTAGATAAACTTTTAATGTGTAATAACAAAGTTATATTTTTTAAAAAGGTAAATACAATGTAAGAATATCTTTATAACAATACTTTAAATGCGAGCTCACTCCAACGAGTGTGAGCAGTGGAGGAAACGTGATAAGCACTAAAACTTAATTAACAATGATTGTAGTGAACGAATAAGTAACTTTTCAAGATTTATATATAATATATTCATGAATAACATTTTTTTAAAAATATTATTTCATAATGAAGGGTTTGTGAATAATTTGGACGTAAATAGGGACAAAGTTCTTAAGTTCTAAATTTCTTATATAAATATTTTGGTAAAACTCTTTGCTTGATAAAAGAAGAACTTCCCGATAGAATACAAAATTTATGTGCACTGCTGTATGTTTTTGACGCTTATACATGATATTAACGTTAGTATGTACCAAATACAAATTGTACAAATAACAAATATTATACTATATATATATATATATATGTATATATGTATGTGTGAGGGCGCAACGCCGACCGTATTGATTGAGCGGCGCTGTGACGTGCCGTCGGTGTGAGTTTTAGTAAAATATATATTTTTCTTCATTTAAATTCAAAAACTTTATACCCTTATAAATATTCTTATTGTTCACTCATAATACGAAGTAATAATCAAAAAGGTAAAAAATAAAATTTAAATTGGTTTACATATTTTTTTCATTAAACAGAAAAAAAAACTATATCATTTTGAAGTTTCCCGAGACCTTATTCCTTCCTCCAGAAACTTTGGAATTCTGAAACGACACTCGTTTTATATTTATTATTTAAACAATGACTAACCGTTGGCATAAAAATTACCTTAAGCTATAAAATAATCGATAGCAATCCTCATTGTTAATAATTAAATAATAGTGACATTCCTGACCGTAACGATATCAGAAGTGATATGCAGCTATTGTGAAAATTGTCAATAATCTCATATTAAGAGCAATTCCCCCATGCGTCGTCAACAATTAATAACTATATTATGAACAATGTCATATCCACTTCGAGACTGGGGTTCATTCATTATTATTCAAATAAAATTTCGTGTAATACAAATATTAATTATAATAAAGAATACCGTATAATACGTGTATATACATATGTGTGTGAAAATGTTTTCAAACCTCCAAAATAAACATACAGTAAATATATTTAAAAACGTACACTGTCATATTAAGTAATTAAATATGTCATAACAATTCAATTTATATAATCATGCTAAATTCACTGTCGTGCTTAGCATTTGCCGCTATTTCATTTAGTCATAACAAACTTAAAAAACATTGCAAAATGGATTGCTACTGGTTTAATTTAGTTATTTAGTCAAGGATGTGTCTCAAATAAGGGATAATAACTGAAGTTTTACTGCCTGAAATACAGTTACGTTACAAATTCAAAAAACACAGTAGGCATACTAACAAAGAGAAATTCAATGTACATACAAATTTAAATTAATAAATAAGTTATATTAAATTAACGTTTTTAATTGTTTGTGTCAATTTTGACCTAGGAATACACAAAAAAAAAATTGTTTTGATCACTACAAAGTACAAACTGCATTGACCTCGTCCGAACATTGGCACGCTGTTGACTCACACACTAGTGATTACAATACTGTTCCATTAAAACATTGAGAGCAATGGACTCGACCTACATAACATTACCTTGCAGCGGATTGATGTAACAGTTTGAAGTTTTCGAATAAGAATTAGTAAAATCATTTAGTCACAATTGCATTAAATAATTGATTTTTTAAATTACATTTAAGTGTATACCTAATATGTTTATATAATCTAGATTTTGTACAAAGTAATTAACTGAATATGGTTAAGGAATTTGTAAGAAGTAATTTTTAAATATGTTCCTGTTAGCAATTCCTTGTAAATAAGTAAGTCTTGTTAAACAAAAATATGGCTATAATTTTAGAATATAAGTTATTATTCGAAGATTTAACTGTCACCTTTATTCAATATCCTGCCCATTTGGAACCACTAATAAACCTCTGTACCTGGATAGAGATGCTTCAATCGACTAAGAACTATCTTGAACTGTAGTCCGTAGTTCGAGCGCTCATTACTCACTCAACACCGCCAGCCCAGAGTACTGTTGTTGGAAGTGTTAATAATTCAGTTGTATAGTTCTAGTGTTCTTAAATTGCATCACAATTACACGTAACTTGTGTCTTGGCACATTTAAATTTATCTTGTTATTTTATAAACTTGTTACAGCATCCGTCGTTTATACATCTATAAAAGTGGCGATAAACACAACATAGCCAACGATCGTGGTATTTCGAAACTTTCAGTCATACCGAAACTTTTTGAAAAAATTGTTTATGATTCATTATTCCCTGCAATTAGACCATTTATCACTGGTAATCAGCATGGTTTTGTAAGCGGCCGTTCCACAGAGTCGAACTTATGTGAATTTTTAGATTTTGTTTTGAACGCTATGGATGGAGGTCAACAGGTGGACGCCGTGTATACTGATTTTTCAAAGGCTTTTGATAAAATTAATCATGGTTTACTTGTAAAGAAAGTAGAAAACATTGGTATACACGGCGATCTTCTGAGGTGGATGAAATCTTATTTACGTGATAGATCACAGGCAGTGGTAGTTAAAGGTTATATATACGTCGAGCTTTATACCTATAACTTCTGGAGTCCCCCAGGGATCCCACCTCGGTCCATTGCTCTTTAATATTTTTGTTAATTCTATAACAGATTATTTTAAAAATTCGAAAATAATTCTTTATGCAGATGACAGCAAAATTTTTTCTTTAATAAAATCTTTGATTGCAAATTATTTCAAAACGATCTAAATAGGCTTCATTGTTACTGTTTGAATAATGGTTTAAAATTAAATATTGACAAATGTTTTTCTATAACATTTTCTCGTAAAGTCAATAAAATAAAATTTAATTACAGATTAAACAATAAGAGTCTTGAGATAACGACTGAGGTGAGAGACTTAGGGGTAATTGTAGACAGTGGACTTTCTTTCTCGTCTCACATTAACGCAATCAAAGCAAAAGCATACCGAATGTTAGGGTTTGTTTTTCGACAGTGTAGAGATTTTAAGAATGTAAAAACTTATTTTATCTTATATAAATCGTATGTAAGACCTATATTGGAATCTACAATCAATTACAATCTACAATTTGGAATCCAATGTACTGTTTATAAGAATCACATAGAAGCTATTCAGAAGAAATTCCTTCGTAGGATCAACTATATCTTTGGCAGTGAGGTTATATCAGGTCCTACTCGTATGTCATTAGAGTTACGTCGTGAACATAAAGGCCAAATTTTTGTATATAAATTAATCAACAATATTATAGATTCTCCTTATCTTCTTACACGTATTTATTTTAATTGTCCGAGATTGAGTGCTCGCACTAAATTCGTATTTCATATTCCAGTTTGCAGAACCAAATACGCAATCGTTTCGTGATAAGAGCTTGTAATGTGTGCATTATTATGATACTGATATATTTTGTTCTAAATTGACTATGTTTGGTTAGAAAAGTTGTTCATAATTAAGTTTTTTTATGTTTTTATGTAAAATTTAGTTTTGATTATTATCGATAAAGTTTTTTATAGTTTGTGTATTAATATTTTAATGTTTTTTTTGTCTCTCTTTTTAATTTGTTGTATTTTTTTTCCATCCATTTTGTAAACATGCTTTTAGTAAACATTTTTAATTAACACTAGCTATGTATAAATTAGTAGTGAAAACTTTTTGGCTACTGTATATTGAAAAAAAAAATTGTTATAAATGAAATATTGTAAGCTGTATGTTTTCCAAAATAAATAAATAAATAAATAAATAAATAAATAAATATTTAACGATGTAGTTTTGTTGAAAGTAACACTTAGGATGTTAGGAATAAAATTTAAGGAAATTGTTTATATTCTAATAAATAAATGTCAGTTTTTAAATTTTCTTACCGTCGTTTTTGTTTTCGTTTATTATAATCAGTATATTAATTGTTATATTCGTTATTAAGCCTAATATTAACAAAACCATTACCAGCGACTGATTAATGAATTTTGATCAACTTGTAAGTATAGTCTCAGAGTTCAAGTTCTCAAACTGGTTCGTTATATTCGTAACGGATGCTAGCAGCCGTTAACGGCTCATTAGTATGACTGTAACTTATAAGAAATTACCAAAAGGATATTAACGTATTCAAGTAAATAAATAAATATTTATTAGTAAATACTTATTAAATAAATTGAACATTGTTCCTGAGATATATATATATATATATATGACTATAAATAATTTTAAAACTTTCTAATAAACACAAAACATATAACATTTGACTATTAAAATAAAAATAAAAGCTGTTTCATCGATACTTGATGAAAGTTTTAAATCTGCTTATATAGCTCAGCTGTTGCTCACTTTGTTTCACGCATGTGGATGTTAGTTTGCTGTTCCCTTCCTTTTTTTCTTCGCCCTCTTACTTAATATACTATACTTCACTCTTCTCGTTAGATGCTTTTTATCTTTCACGTTACATCGCCATATCAAAACAATTAATATCTTGTCTTAATTTTTAAAACGGATATTAAAAGATCGCTTACATACTCATTTCTAATTTCAACCATAAAGCCATACATTCATCTCAATATTCGTAGTTCACATGAACTCTTGGACTTTAATTTTTCTTTTATCTGTTCGTTGTCTACAACACCACGGGTCATGTTATTGTCTAAGTAAGAAACCCAAATGGTTGCCGTGACCTGCCACTATTCAATAAAATTTAGTACCTAATAGTCGGTCTTTCCAAACATACATTAAGGTTAAATGAGTTTCGTAACTCCTTAATATTATTTTATAATAAATAATAAAAAGAAAGAAATATATCAATTCAATCATTATTCTGTTTATTATTATTGTACCTTTTTATTGTAATATTTATTTAACTGCACGCCATATCCCTTGCGGGGTAGCCAGAGACGACGGAGCGCCAAACGCTACGGTCCCTGCATACCTCTTTCGCCTCGACCACAGACATTAACTCACTTTTCCTTTATAAATCTTTTTTACCATTCTTTCTTCACTCATTCGTTCGACGTGCCCAAACCACCTGAGCACGTTCTTCTTCATTCTCACCGTAACATCTTCGCTAGTACCTGCCACTCTGTGGATCTCTTTATTGCGGATTCGGTCAGCTAAACTGACTCCGCATATTTGGCGAAGAGATCGCATCTCCACAGCATTTATCTTTCTTATATTCTTCTTCTGTGTTAACCACGTTTGGCTGCCGTAGAACAAAGTCGGTAGCAAAACTGCATTGTGTACAGCCAAACATGCAGATATGCTGACGTTTCGTCGTCTCCACAATGCAGCCAAAATACTGTTGACTCTGTTACCGCCAGTAATACGCCTTTCCACATCTATTTCGTATCTTCCGTCTCTGCTAAACATACTTCCCAAATATTCCACTTCATTCACTTGTTCTATTATCTTATCATTCACATTGATCTTACATTCTGTTCTTTCTTTATTTCTTTCAAATATCAGAACCTTCGTCTTATCTGCATTCAGGTTTAGACCATTATTTTCGCACACATCTTTCAGAGTGTGCGCTGCACTGCACTAAGCACTGCATCAGATAATGATGTGAAGGTCGATTGCTTGCTATATGCAGATGCAGAAGCAAGCAATCGACCTTAAGGTCACCTACTTTCACTCCCATGTCACTGTCTCTCACGCCTTGGAGACAACTATCCAAATATAAATTGAACAACCAAGCTGACATAGCGCAACCTTGCTTAACACCCGATTGGATGTCAAACCAGGGTGACATGTCAGCTCCTACTCGCACACATGCTGAACGATCTCTGTAAAGAGACTTTACAGCCTGTAGCAGTGGTCTGTTCACATTGTATCGGGGCAGTACCTCCCATAATTTTTTTCTCATAACCCTGTCAAATGCCTTTTCTAAATCCACAAAAGCACAGAAAACCTTTTGGTTTAGGGCCAAAAACTTTTCCGTGATCATGCGGAGGGAAAAGATCTGATCTATATACCATCTTCCAGGTTGAAACCTCCTTGGGCCTTCCACAACAGCCTTTCAGGTCTCTCTTGCATTTTTCTCGCTAATATTTTAGCATAAACCAAGCCCAAGCTAATCAAACTGATAACCCTATAGCTTGCACAGTCTATCTGTGAACCTTTGCCTTTTTACAAAGGTACCATGACTGCACCTCGCCAATCGTCTGGGACCTCCCCTGATTTCCAGTATAAATTGCACAAAAACCAGAACAAGTCCAAGAGGCGTGGCCCACCATATTTGATCATCTCGGCAGTAACTTCATCTGCTCCCGCAGCCTTACCACATTTCAGGCTTCGAATCGCGCTCTCTACTTCTTCCAAACTGATTTCACCATCGGCTACATCGGAACTCAGCATTTTCCTGGTACTCGAGGCCGAGGCGTCCTCAAACTCATACGTCGCCTTGTAGAATTTCGCCCACCGCTGCAAAACGTGTGCTTGCTCTGTTAAGATTTCACCGTTCTTCGAAAGCACCCTACAGGTTACCGAACAACCCCGGGAATTACTAACTTCTCGCCAGAAAAGTTTCTTGTTTTCCCAGAAGTTGCTTGTCAACCTTTCAACCCTTACTCTCTCAGAATTTTCATGCTTCATCTTTACAAGTGCTTTGGTTTTCTGCTTTTGCAGCTTGTACTCTCTTTTTCTTATCTCTCTCATACTTTTATCCTTACCCGAGGCTTTATAGTATTCAGCCATGCTTTCTTCTTTGACTCCACGGCGACTTTCACTTCAACATCCCACTATTCATCGCGATTTTTACTAGAACCTCTTTTCCTTTTACCACATACCTTTGTCGCTACTTTCACCATACCATTCCTAAGGTTCTGCCAGCATACTTCAGCACTTTCATTTCCAGAATTACAACTTTCAAGCTTCTTGGAAACCCTTTCTTGATATTCCTCTCTAATCGGTGGATCTTGAAGCTTTCAGTTTCTTATGCGATAATTCGAATCCAAGCTAGGACACGTACGTACACGTAGGCTGCGCCAACCTGCAAATAGACCTCTTATTCTAGCAACGACTAGATAATGTGTACATGTGAATTTGTTTGTGATCAAATACTACTGTAAATTTATATTTTTTGTAACCAATTACATTTATCATAACTATTTTTTAGTTATTTTTATGAGTTAATGCAATAAAGGTACCTTTGCAAAGTGGAATAAAAGTTAAGAGTCAGGTAAAGTTAGTGAACTTTAGCCAAGTAGATAACTTTATGTGCGTGCTTGGTGTGAAGTTTTGACATCTTGATTCAGATATATTCTTCCTGTAGGAACGTTAACTTTATAACAAGCGGTTACATTTATTTATCTGAATTGTACGTCTACAATTTTGTCTACTTCAAGAGTATGAGTACTTATGAGTATTTACTATGATGAAATGAATTATAAATACAATATATGTAGAAAACTATTCACCTAACAAATTTAACAAAATAACCCATCGATTATTTTACTATTTGTTGTAGTTTTTTTGTTATATATTTCTATTTATAGAAGCCACGCGAAATAAAGTTATTCAATATAAAAGTTTGGAGAACTAGCAAATAAAATTCAACATTTTCTCCCTCAATGTTATTATTTATTTATTGCCTTTGACATCGTTGACGTTTGATGTCAATATTAATATATCACCAGTTTGAGCAACGATTTCATAATAATGATAGATATATTTTTTAATGAATAAATGCAGCATTAAATATCCTCATTATACTATAGAGGAATATCTTTCTCATATATATATATTGTCAGTGCCAGGAATTTTGCTCTGGAATACATTACCTATATTCAACAGACAAGCACTGTCCTTGACTTCCTTTAAAAGATTGGTTAAAGATTATTATTTTCGCCTCTGTTCTTCACTGTAATGTAAAATATATGTTATTATATGCATAATCCTTTAACGCTTTTATATATCTTAATATTAACCTATTTCTTAATTTTCCTCTGTTCTTTTCTTGTACGTATAAAAGGTTGTCTTACGAAAGCATAACCAGGGCAAATTCATATATTAAAGACCAAGTCAATTCCCACGATAAAAGTGCAGAATAATAAAATACTGAAGGAGCGAGCACCTTTATGTGAAACGAAGACGAAATCGCCTTCGTTGCAGCGATTGGTGGGAAACGAGCTAGAAACTACTGGCATTGTTGGGTCAATCGCTGACCTGGAATCACCTTTTTTAATATTAAGTTATCATAAGTTTTAATTGTAACTCGTTAATATATTTTTATAAAGTAATTTAAAATGAATTTAATTGCCAAAATATTATTATATAACAGTTGTCATCGAAAATATTATTATTTTGTATTATTGTACTTTTTTACTCTCTTAATGTAATATTAAGTATTCGTTTCATAGAAATATTGTTTAACGACAAATAAAGTATAAACCTAAAGCTTCTGCTGTGGAAACAGCAGAAGCTTTAGGTTTATACTTTATTTGTTTTAGGTTTATACTTAATTAGCTTTAGGTTTATACTTTATTTGAAGCAAGTAGAACACTTGCTATGTAATCTAACTTATAATTATATATTAGTATATATTATAGCTATAAATTACTAAAATTCAATATTAGTTGTAATTACTTCTCTTCAAATATTAGCATCTTGTTTATTTAATCTAAACGAAGGTCTGTAATTTTTCTTTAAACTATAATATAAATAGAAGCCGGTACTTTTTTGATCAAAAATCCAAATCGCTGCAAATGATTCGCTGAACAATAGAGAGAAGATAGCCCTCGATTGAATGAGGTACTCACAGAAACACAAACGCAACTTGAGTTTGACCTTATTCTCATAACAACAAGTAACTTACGAGCAGTATGTCATTGTGTAACAATGACAAATGAGTTAGAAACAAAGTGCCAACTAACTTCAATATGGGACGACTAAACAAGTTGACGTTATGATAGAACTTCCTGAGCTCTCTGAGGAGCTGACTATTTATAATACAAAATTCCAAACAACAAGCCTACATAATATTAAAATAAATAGTTTTCTTGAAAAGAACAGACTTTTGTCTGATTTCTCCGCTTTCCTAGAAGGTATATTAAAAGCAGAATAATTCTTAAAAAATGAAAACCATAGGCACGTTACAGTTAGTAGTGACGCCTCATGTCTCGATTTTAGATCAACACGTAATTTTTGGACGTTCTCTCCCTTTTGGATGTTCTGGAAGGATTAAGGCATGTGGTCATCTGATCTTTCAAAAATGTCAAAATATGTTCCAGGACTATGACTCGCTTTAGTCCACAATTTACACTTATATAGGTAAGTTATATATATAAGTAAGCTCTAATTATGATCATGACATTTTATACTTAGTGATAATTTCGTACAAACCTACATAAGATTGTTATTGTCGCTTTGAGATAATATAATAGAAGTTCTGTTGCAATCAAACAATACTAAAACTATAATAAAGGCGTTAACCTGAACAATTATAACAACAGTGCTCGTAACAAACAGTGAGTGAGTGCTCCGCGAGAGATAATCACTCGCGACGAGTCGTAAAATCCTCCAAGAATAGGTCGGTTTTTGTTATTTTTTTTATACTCAATTGTAGTTCACTACACATGTATGTATTAACAACTGTCTGATTTTCGTGTTTTATTATACTTATGTTTGCAATTTTATTTTTAGAAAGATTTATATTAAAATACACATCATAAATACCTGCTTTTTTACTTTTGTGTATTTTCTAAACTAAAGTTCCGAAATAAACAGTGATTCAGTACTTGATTTAATAGAAAAATTGAAATTTTCATCCCCTCTAAGGGGTGGTAGGGGGTGATAGTGGTCATGAATTTATTTTTAGTTATCATTTTCGGTTTCAGCATCCCAAAAAACGTAGAAATACACATCTATCTTGATTTTATAGAAAAATTTAAATTTTCACCCCCTTTAAGGGGTGGTAGGGGGTGATAGTGGTCATGAATTTATTTTTAGTTATCATTTTCGATTTCAACATCCCAAAAAACGTAGAAATACACATCTATCTTGATTTTATACAAAAATTTAAATTTTCATTCCTTAAGAGGTAGTAAGGGGGTGCTAGCGGGAAAACGTGCATTTAAAATTAGTTTTTATTATCATATTGGGTTTCAAGAACCCAAAAACTTAAGAATAATGGGGTCTCCCCTCTGGTTCATGATGATGTTTTTTTTTTTGTTTGCCTGTGTTATCGTCCAAATAGTCGTTATACAATAATAACATACTTATATTTGAAATAGTCTATGAATATATTACTTTGAGTAATTTTCTAATGATTTAATAATCTTATCCAACTCTTCTTATTTCTTAATTATTTTTTTTATATATATCTGAAATATAATTTTATTAATACTTTAAGAATAACTAACCAAAATACGTGTTTCGTAATATGCCTGATACGGAATGGTTTTTCTCCATTCACAAACGATCTTGAAAAATGTAAATAAAATTAATTAAAAAAGAAATGTGTTTTGTCCAAAGGGCTTTTTCTTTGTAGATCACAAAGAGCCATTATTAGATCGCTGTTCATTTTAAACTAAATTAATTGTTAAAAATACAATATAAAAGGTTTTTTCGTTGTCTTTACGCCGCACAGATGGTAGGAGATCATTTTGCATTCAGACTCTTGAGAGGAAAGGTACTAAATGTAATTGTGCGATGTCATTTATAAAACTATGACGAGATACGATTAAACATTTCAATTATCTTTAAGTTCACCTTCGGCTCGTATAACTATGACAGCATGTCGAACATGCAGAAGGTATGTTATTTGCATTATTGATCTGCAATATCGTGATCGCGAATAGACCCGATGTATATAAAAATTATAATATTTATATAATATTTATAGAAAATTGTTTTAGTATTCAGTATCATTTAAAGTCTAACAGTTAAGTCGATAAATCAAAACTGAAAACGATATTTTTATTTCCTAATATTCCTATAATGAAAGAACTGTCTCTAAGTACTTTTTAATACTATATCCGAAAGCATAAAACAATTATAATAAATCATAATTATCGTCTGAACATAGAATAATAATTATTAATAATTTTAGATCTTACTCAACGTCTTTTAATACTACTACCTATTCAGTTAAAAATATTTCATAAGTTAATTTGTTGAAAAATAAAAAAAAAAAACAATTATTTCAAAATATATTTTCACTTCATACATACTCATTTCAGTAATAAATGTTTTAACAAGAAAATACCGAAAGAGTTGTCTCAGGAGTCGATCCCGTCAATTCTTGACAGCTATTCTCAATTCTCATCCCACTAGTCTGCAAAGATTCGAAAGATAACTAATGGGTATTGTTTTATATTATACTGGGCTTTGAAAGGATACAGAAGTTCCCTTAAAACAAGAGCTTATAAATTCACTTCATTCTGTTATCCTAACTAAAGTAAGTATATAAAATATATAAATCCAATGATTTAGTTCTAACACAAATATATAGTGGTATGCAAAAATACTAAATATTTAAAGAAAAATACAAAGTTCTTTACAATTCTTGTAGTTTCCAATTTGAAAACAAATTCAATGAATAGCATTAATTAAGTATGTATTTATTAATATAATAAAATATATAGTATTTAGTAGAATATTTAGTACTTACCTGGATATTTAAGAAAATAATAATAATTTATTTCACCGGTCTCCCATGTCTTTGATGAGTTACATTGAGAATGTATCGGATTGATACATGTAATATATTTTGACAAGACGCTGCGAAAGGATTTAAAGAGTTTTTAACCTAATTCTTAATCTCTACTCTCAAGCGATAAACCACTCACTGACTCATTACGAAATCTCCGAAACTATCTGTCCGATTAACTTAAAATTTTACATAATTACTTCTTTTATGACGTAGACGTCCACTATTTGACGATTTGACGGATTTCCTATCCCAATAGATTTATTTTTTTTGCATTTCTCCAAGTTATAAATCTGTAGGAGCTATAATCTTAACGCGGGGGTAGGAGTTACTATAGCAACGGTTACGATGGACAATGGATAATATGACAAATGTTACCATAGTTACCTAAGTTCACATCCAAATTAATAGTGTGCCCAGCGAAGGGGGAGGGAATAAGGTAGTATTTGTAACTAAAATGTATTAGACACTAACATGTCTAAATATTTAAATTCTACCTACAAAAAAAACCTTCTATCTGTCCCTTCATATAAATAAGTCGCGGTCCGAGTGAATTGTACGTTTTTAGTTTTAGTCATGTTACAGATATACGTTATGTAAAAAGTTAAAACAGTAACCAATGTAGTAACTTAATATAGGCTTTAAATATGGCTTTTAAAACAGTAACATAAGACACGCTTACAAAATTTCTGTCACCAGCTGTTTTGAGATCCCTGGCAAAAAAAAAAACAAAATAAAAATTAGTTTAGTTACCGACAGAAGATAAAAGATATTCTAACAAAACTTGAAAGTCAGTAATTTTACACCAAATGATTGGACCATGTTATCTGATGAAATGCAATATAATGCATTTATAAATCTACAGTTACAAAAAATAATTGCAAATCTAGGTTCAAAGTTATTATTCATACTTCTGTTTTGGCCCGCTGGCTTTGATAGCGTTATTTAACTTCGACTCGCTTTGTATCAATCTTTTATTATTCCAGACATATTTTTCCAATAGGTATAACAAGGAAAAAGTCTGTTTTAAGACTACGTTATTCATAAATAACAGTCTGTAATTAGTTTGGAAAAAACAAAAATGTTTATTAAATAATAAATAATATTTTTATTAAAGTAGTTTTAAATATATACATCAAACGTAGCGTATTTTAATAACCAATTATTTGCAGTTTGTAATTATTAAATTCATAATAACTATGTGAATATAATTAGTTTTAAAGAAAAGTTCCCAGCAAATATTCGTTTACAAGAGACGAAATAGTGCCGCTACTTGGAAGGTACCTTAGATTAAATTTTTTCTCTTCCTATATCCCTTCCCGCAAAGCATAAAAATCAGACAAAATGTTTTTAAGAACACTAGTACAATCAAACATTATTACGTCTTTTGAATTTTGAATTATAGAGAGTCAGTTCCTATAGAATATACTGAATTTAGTCGGAACTTTGCTTCTAACTCATTTATCATTAAATGCTACACATAGATATATACTGTTAGTATGTCACTTGTTGTTATGAGATGTTATCAATCTCAAGATGCGAGTTATGTGTCTTTATGTCCCTACTCAGATCGAAAATAGGTCGTAGGTTATTCCTGTCTATTGTTCAGCGTTTCAAGTTTTTGTATTTTAAATCAAAAAATATACCAGCTTCTATTTATATTTTAGTTTAAAAAAATCTAAGAGTTTTTGGTCTGGATTAAATAAATATGGGACAGGAAATTTATTTATATGTTCTACCAAAGTCAACGTTTTGGTAAGAAGAAATTACAACTAATATATTTTTTTTGTAATTTAGCACTAAATAACACTTCTCAAATACTCATAATTATAAGTTAGGCTAGACAGCAACTACAAATGCCACAAGGTTTAGATTTGTTTTTCCTTACTCGTCATTAATTATTGCATTAAGCGAGAGATACAATAATATAAAATAACAATATTTTCGCTAACAATTACTGGATCAGATGTTGTTAGAAGTAATGCAATATAAGGTTGATGTCGAGTGATAATATAAGTCATTAATGAGTTCTCTGATAATTTGTCAAGTTATTACTTTGTTACTGCGGTCGTTATTTCGCAATAATATTTCAAGACACAGACAGAATATTTTTTTGTCAGTACCATGTTTGATAGCCAATTGTAATACAACAGCAGTTGGTGCATAATTTATATATTTATTGGTCCATTAATGAAGTAACCTTTACTGTAAAGTATTCTTTACCATTATCCTGAAATTGCTTCTCAAATCAAGTGTTTACAATAAAACAAGATATAAGTTAAATGTAACAAGCCGAGATTGTGATGCAATTTAACAACACTAGAACTGAATTAATAATACTTCCAACAACAGTGTTCTGGGCCGGCGTTATTGAAAAAGTAATGAGCGCTTGAGCTACGGAGCACAGTTCAAATTTGTTCTTAGTCGATTGAAAGTTCTGGGATTCGGTACGGTAGCTTATTAGTGCTTTCAAGTGGACAGGATATTGAATAAAGGTTTGAACCTACTCAGAATATGAAATGGTAGACATATTTTTTTTAATAACATTTGCTTAGCAATGATAAATGGAAAATTGCAAAGGGGAAAACATTTGTTAATTTATTTTATATGGTTATACATCACAATTAAAATTATAATCAGCTACATCGTATAAAATGTCTTAATATCTACATTATACAAATATAGTATTTTCTTAAATCTAATGTATTATTTTTTTTTAAAGTTTTATAAGTCATTTAATCATAGCTATTTTGACTCAATGGTTTTACTTATAAAACTTCACCTTGCACCTAGAATATTGTTATAGAGATATTTATACATTGTATATTACTTTTTTTTAAAACATCACATAGTTATATCACACCACACAGTTTTATTTAAGAAATTTGTTGTTTCAAAATACATGTTGTTGTTACTAGGAATATTATAATATTAGTTTACAAAAGGCTTAATGATATCTCTAATATTAATGATATACAAAATAGTTGAGTTTTTTAGTTGGAACTGATTGTATTATATGTTTTAAATAAAACTTTATACGAACTTTAATTTGTTTATAAACAGAGTCGATATGAATAAATTTCACTACCACACGTTACTTTATTATTTGATACAATTTCTAAGTAACTGCTCCTACAAAGCTTAAATTAGGTTAAAATAATAACAATTAGGACAAATTAAAAATACCATAAATGCTACAATTCCCTTTTAATAGTAGTTTGACAAATTGAAATGCAAATTGGAGCTAATTAGTACATGGCATTAGACAGATTAACAAACATTGAAACACCTTTCAAGATACGTATTTAATACTTTATTATATTATATTATTTCAGGTTAATAGTTTCTGTTTAATAATCATTCTGCTTTACTTCACCGACACTAATATATAAGTTTATTTTAGTAATATCGTTACAAAATCAAAGTGAAGGGGAAAATAAATTCCCCTTCGGTAAAGCGTTTCTTCCGACTCTTTATAAACATAACTCTATCACCGTCTACAATCTCTGCTAGTCACATCGATTTTATAAACATCAAAGTATAACATAATTGAATTGCTTTAAACTTCTACATATTACCTATTACTATGTCATAGACAGCAGGATATCCTTTATAACGATATTTCAATTATATTGACTCAAACAGCTCTTTGTTAACTACTTCCGTATTATTACTGTCACAATTTTTGTTAACTAGGATTTAAGTTTGAGTTGAATTCAGTATTTTTTATACATATTTATACTATTTAATTATTATTATTATCTTCTTACTCTTATCCCAATTTTGGGATCGGCGCATCATCTGTCTGCACTCCTTTCTTCTCCATAACATCCATAACACTCCTTTCTTCTCCATAACATCCTCTACCGTCCTTCAGCTGTCCATCCCTTCACTTCCATTCCTAGCTCTTTTTTGATTACATGCCTTTCATCTCTCCTTATAACATGCCCATACCAGATGGCTACCTCCATTTTTTTCTATCGCCAGCGATACTCTCAAGCTTCCCATAATATACTCATTTCTTATCCTGTCCTCTATTGTCACCCCACACATTCATCTGAATTTTCACATATCCGTTACAAATAAACGATTTTAGTCCACCTTCGTAAATTACGACAGGTCTCAAGATACTTTTATAGATTCTCCCATTCAGTTTAACGCGAATTTGGGTATCATATGTTGTCCCGGTGAATCGTCGTCATTTCATTCATCCCGTGTCGATTCTTTGCTTTACGTCTCGGTCAATATTGACTTCGTTTTATATGAGACAACCAAGGTAGCAAAAATTTGAAGAGACTGGTAATGGTACTCCATCCAACAAAATAGGAACAGAACAAGAGACACTGCCGAAATCGTTGAACACGGGCTCTGCTTGGTTCTGCTTTTTTAAGGCGAACATTCTCCAGCTTTCATTGCCATCAATTCAGTCTTCTCTGCACCTCAAGTCTATCTTCTGTAAATTGCACGAACTAACTCCGCATACTTCCCAGGTATTTCTTTTTCTTTCAAAGTACACACCACATTAAGGAAAACACGGTCGTATGCCTTCTCGAGATCAAAAAACACCATGTGAATCACCTGTCATACTTTGATCAGGCATAAAACCGAACTGGTTCTCGGAAACCTCACTCTCATTTAGCACCATTCTTACTATAATTTTTTCCACACGCTCATAGTCTTTGAAATGAGCTTTATTTCGCGATAACTGTTGCAGTTTTGTAAATTAACCTTTTTTTATAAAGGGGCACTAGAGAACTATTACACCATTCATGGGGGACGACTACTTTATACAGCAACTATTTTATATTAATCGTATTTTTTTTGTAATCAGCACTTACAAAATAAACAATATATATAACATATATAATATATTTAGAAATAGTTTTTGTAGTACCGTAAAAGTGATTTCACATGAGTTATGTACAATTTTCAGACGTCCGTTGGCGTTCCTGACACCGAAGCGATAGTTTTATTGATCAACTTTTATCGCCAAAACTCCCGTTAATCTGTAGCGACCTAAATAAAAGACAACGATTTAAATAAAACTATTTTACAGATTCAACTTGCTTCAATTATTTACATTTTATTTTCATGTTCGTGTCCTATATTTCGTTTTGTCGTGTAATATATGCGAATTAAATCCATACTGTTTTTTCTATCAAAATATATACTACTCGTGAATCGTTCTCAAAAATCTTGTTCGATTGGAATAATAATAATAATAATATTTATTTATTTTCAGGACCAGCCCATTTAGTGTTAGTAACAATATTTCTTATTAACTAGTGTTAGTACAATTAAAAGATATAAATTATGAAATCATTTTCTTTTTTTTTTGATCGTATCACAGTATCACAGTTTGGTCCGTTGTGCAACCGAATCCATCGCTGCATCAGGGGAGAATCCCACCAATCAACAAACACACTCATTATTCTGGTGAAGGCACCGCGGAGTCGGGCTAACATGGAGGCACACCGTTTTCTCATAATAGCATAAAAGTCATCCGTGTGCGCCTCCGCAAACATGCCTGAGACACTGCACTGTGGCGGCAGCCCCATCAGAACCCTGGATGCGTAGTTGTACTGGACACGAAGGTCGCTGTATGCCCGCCGCGTAGAATTATCCCAAAGACTGCAGGTATAAAATGCAATGCAATACTTATTTAAAGAATCCGGGTGGTTACTTGATTCCCAAATTCAGGAACATACACTAAAGCACAGCAACAGCAAACACTAATGTTCTTTAATTCCTTTGTTTAAATTGATTATAAATAAAAATATCATATCAATATCTATTTGCGCTAGCTTAAATAAGAGTACGAAGGAACAATGTTTGTCTAATTATTTAAGTAATTAACATTGAATTATTGAAATTGTGTGTTAATAATGCTTCGTAATGCGGGATTTGCGGAGGTGGATTTCTGCTACATGACAAATATCAACCATGTAAATCGACCAGATAACATTTGCTATGCATAAATAAATAATATATATAACTTTAAATTAACATGGGATTGTGATCTATAATGTATTTAGGTATTTATTTGTACTAATCACGCTTATAATATTAAATTCTTATATATATATATATATATATATATATATATATATATATATATATATAATATGTTTACTAATATTTCGTATATAATGCACATTTCTCATAATGGGTATAAGAAATTTTATGTGCATAGAAACTATCTGAACTAAACTATTGTCTTGCTCACATTTTAACTGCTAATTCAATAATTTCTACAAGTTTTTACTTTCAACTCTAAATACGGAACGTTAATTAATAATTTTAATAACAATATAATCCCTCTATATTCATACAAACTTATATGAACTCGCCCTGTGCATGGTAACGATCCTTATTTATAATGACGTGACGTGAAAATTGAAAATAGAATTCAATTTATCTTTTAACATCAATGAAGCAGTTTATTTATTATAATTTGTTATAACAGAATGTGTACATCAATCACATAATTTACAATATTCCTTAGTTGTATGATATATTGTTACTATCACTTAACTATAAACATGACGAAATATTGTAATGAAACGACTAACTTCAATTCAGTTTATCCATTAATTGTTCAGGACGTTAAACCATTGTGTATATAATCTTACAGTAAACTATATAATTTATGTTTTATTCGAAGTCGTCCGTCAAAAGTTAGATTAGGATACCGAAAGGGTCGCTGAAGGGTAAAGGCTGAACTCTATTGAGATTTTGACCCATAATTGTCAATGACGGTACAAAGTTGATAAGCTTCTATGGGTTTGGGTTGAAGTCTTTCCAGACGTTCTTATTTTTTTATTATGATAAACAATTTTAAATGAATTACAGATGATTGTTAGAAAATATATTAATCAATATCAATATGAATTCTGTACTATTTAATGTGTTTAACTATTATGAGTGTATTTCCGACTATCTATAACATAACGCAACCTGGGTGTGAAGCACTTACTTCCAGGCTAACTCAATAGTTATTTAAACATAATTTAGGTTAAAACCATGGCTTAAAGAAAAGGAACGTAAGACAAGTCCGCTAAATTTCTGTGGCCAACTCTTCTCTGGCCTATGGCAAAAACTTACCGAGCTAGTAGATTTGACAATGAAAAAAGATTTTGTTTAAAACTTTCTTTCAAAATTCGATTTAAATTTTATAATAATTTTACTCCCTTTTTTTGTTTTTATAGAAAAAACTATTGAAATAAGGAGATGAACTTGTCACTATGGTTTATCCAATATTCGTTCTGCTCAATGCTATGAAAAAAGGTCAAGATCTCTTTGTTCATGTTTGATAATCTTTTTGTAGCTATTGTTTTAAGAAGAATAAAAAATTAAATAAATAATAAAAGTTACCACAGTAATTATTAAAATGTTATTGAATTTCTACATACAACAATTTATAAATAATAAAAATGTGTCCACCCAGTATTGTTACTTAACATAAACGGATCTCTATGTGCTTCTATAATTCAATGTCATAAATATTAAAACAGTAGTTCACAGTTGTTTCCTGCTACAAATAACAATACTCTGGCATTATTTTAACACAAAAGTTGAATTCATTTGTTTGTGGGTAAATGATATTTATTGTACCTTAATATTCTGATCTATTTCACTTCTCATCTCCACCTTAGGAATATTTAATATTAAAAAGATATTATAATTATAATATAATAGCTTTGTTTTCTATTCCGCATTATTAACAATACACATTAAAATGTTTACAACTTTGGAAACAAATAACGATGCAGAATTTCCAAACAATTGTATAACATATTTAAGCATTTTTTTATGTTATAAGACTAGCGTTTATCTTAATGGGTCAATCTGTCTTTTCTACTACAGCATTCACATTTCAAATAATTATGAGATATTCAACTCAAGTAACTGAGTACCTTGTTTCTAGAGGATTTAGATGTATTTTATGACTCTACGAAGAACTAAACTTGTAAACGTAAACGTGTTTTATACAAAAGCGTCGAAATTAATTCGTGCACTATCTACAAAGAGTTCTTTGTAAGCTTAGTCCTTGCTCCTTCATATTAAAAACCAAACAAAGATAACTTATTCTGATTTCTATCTGTTCTATTCGTTCTTTTCAGAGTTTACAAACAAACTCTTTTTAGGTAGTTGGGTAAGTATTATTATTCATTTCCGTGTATTTTTATTTTTTTATAAAATAATATATAATAATATTGTTTTCATATATCTGTATGTATCTGTACTCATTATTAATATACTGAATGAAATCGATAAGTATTATCCCAGGGGAATATCAGATATATAATATAATATATTGGTTACCAGGAAAAGCTTCCACTTCGTTAACAAGTTCACGGAACTATCCCATAAACCAGAAACTTAATAATTGTATTATCTTTTAATCTGTATCCATAGCTTTTATTAATTCTTGATCAAGTTGAACGCTAAAAAATGCATGTGACAAGTCTTGGTTGTATATTTTTGCCTTACCATTATTCTACTGTTTATATTATTTAAGTCACCTTATTTTTTGATAAAATACTGTTGTGAAAAATAAATATCAAATAAAAGATAAGAAGAACTAATGAGCCTAACTTTAAATAATTCTTATAGTCAGCATTTTTATCTATAAATCTAATGTTCAATTATAGTATCTCTATCTAACCCACAGGTCATATGTAACTTAAGGGAGAAAACATACAAAATACGACATTTAATTAGTTCCATTAAAAATATTATATAATAAATTATGTACAAATATGACTGTATTTCATTCATATTATTGAATATATTAATATCATGTTACATATAACGTATTTTTATTTACAAAGTATAAATAAACTGGTGAAGTTATTTATTACATTTTTACGATTTTTTTTAACGAAAACAGACCTTCAAGGCTGGCAACGCTCTTATGATTCCACTGCGATATTTTTCGATTTCACTCCTTAATTACTCAATAAAACGGTAATGATTTTTTGCATATTCACTGTTAATTCCGAACAATCAAATTGTTCAATTGACACAGAAAAATAACTTTAAAACAACTTTTGGTCAAGTAGACTGTAGGTTTTAACCATAGAAAGTCGCTGGCATAAACTACTATTTTATCAACCACTAGTTTTATCTCAAGACATACTTTGATGAACGGAATATTATAAAAACTTTCGGAATCAGAACTTGAAATATTCAGATCGGAACACAGGTGACATGTGACTAAAGAAAACACAATATTCTTATAAAAGATTAACTAAGCAGAACAAAGTTAAAATCTCAATCATCTGATACAAATTTATAATAAGATTTCAATCACACTGATATAAACTTAAATAGAACAATTTAGTTCACAAAAGCTGAAAAATAAAACATAAAGTTACATGAAAACTGTCGACACAATGAAATAAAGGAACAAACGATTCTTTGTTTCAGGGAAACAATTGAGTACCGTAATACGAAGTAATTATATAAAATAATAATGAATGTCAATTATATTTATAAGTTATTGAGTAGAATAGAATTGAAAGATTGCGAGATTTCTACTGCTCTTGATAAAATTCTAAAATTAATCGCAAGTTCACAAATATAGTTTTGTTTTGTCATACCAATTGGATGTTAATTTTTTATTTTTTATTTAATCTTTTTTTGTCTAACACTATATAAAATAATAGTTGTTAGATAATATTTTTTTTTATTTAAATAACCTCTCTTTTATCTTTGTTTGTGAGATACTACTATTAAATGTAATATAGTTGTTAAATGGTTTTGTAAGTAAAATTGGACCCTAAACCTTGAGGGCTAAATAGTATAGCATTTGCTTGTATATACTTTGTTATTTCTTTTGCAACACTGACTGACCCTGACCTGCTATATTTAATCAGTTCTAAAAGACATAGTTACTAAAAGCTTGGTTCCTTACTCATTAACAACTGTCTCTAATAAAGTATGTACGCAAATAGGAATTAAATTCATGCTATCAATCATCAATCAAATGTCATTGCCATCAAAGACATCATGCGACATTTTTCATAAAAAAGGTTTTAAGCTTCAGACATTTGTTTGTAATAAATTCTTGTTTCATATATATTTATTTTTTATATAAATTATTTTTCCCTCATTTTATTAGACATTGTCGTGTAGTCATTAAAAACACTTGATCACAAAATAAAGTAGTCTAAAATAAATGAAACATCTATTTGAGTTTGGGGCCCAAATATATTGGATTGCCCCCATATATTTAATGGTAGCGCTAGTGCTTCGCAATTGTAAAATAACAATATCATTAAAATCTTTTATTTTAATATAACAGTGAATGAAACACATTTTTTGGTTTCAGAGTGAAGCCACAACGATTCCTCTATAGAACTTTTGTCTTTTCAGCCAAAAATGTTCCGGAAACTGCATTACAGCGTCCATGAAAGCGGTCGGACTGTTTTAAAAGCTCTTTTCTGTTGTAAGTATTTTTTCACACTCAATATTATAAAAAAACGCATTGAGTTTGTTACAATTTACAAAAACCAAGAACAAGGATCACTTGAAGGATTATTTATACATCTTGATTTTTTTAAGCTAAATTACAGACAGAAAATTCTCTTCTTTTATTAAGTTTTGTATCGAAATAACAATTACGATATAAATTTATAATATGTGTATCATATTTAATTAAATAAACTTTGAAAATCCGGAAATGCTTAGTCAAAATTAAGTACTTATAATTTGTGTGATATTGTTAATATAAATTAATTCTTGTCCGAACTCAACCTCATGTGGTCTCATGTGAATATCGCGCACGTCATGTGCCACTTAACTATTGACTTACTTACTGTCTATGAAAATTTCAACTTTGAATTCAATATATTCAAGCTGTATTGTTACTCTAAACATTGTCTTTGCTTAAGTAAACCTGCAGTTGTTAGTTATTTGTATACCTTTATCCAATAAAGTTTAATACATATAATATAGACTTTTAAACTGAGCTTCTAAACGCACGTCCACATTGTTGATTGATGGTTAAATTGTTTGTATCATCAATCATACGCGACAAGATTACTGCCTTGAGCATCGGACCGTCATTTGTCTTCAGTTGACTCATTACAACTATTATCTCTTTCTGATTCACTTCAAATAAATGATCGGCTTGCAAAAAATACTTTTACAACTAAATGTTTACAACACCTATTATTTTCCTATTTAAAAAATTTTTTGCACGATTCGATTTTATTACAACTTTCTATTTCTCGCTAGCAACAAGCTATCAATTTCATGTTCACGAAAAAATCTGTGAATTTTAAATTTTATATTAATCAAACGTGCTTGGGTTTTAGGTAGACGTCTTTTTTGAAGGCCCCATCCATGTCGTACCGATCTGGAAGTACCGCCGAAGGGAGTTCGTTTCACAGAGTGGTACGTAAAACAAAGGTCCTTGAGAACCGCTTAGTGGAATATCGCCACGCATCCTGGTAATACGGATGGTATTCTGTGGCAGGCATCAGATCGAATAGTTCATCGGAACACTGCCCGTGATATATAAGGTAAAAGACGCACAGAGAAGTCACGTTTCTACGCAATGTCAAAGAGTCTAGCCGGTCGCAGAACACCGGGTTCCCGACAATTTGAACGACTCTACTTTTTACACGGTCAAACGATGGCAGCTGATATTGACTGACAGATTAATTTGCATTTAATGAAAACTATTAATTTGGGATTATAAACAGACACTTCAATTTTATTTATATCTGTAGATGTACAAGGGAAACTTTTCCTACCTTTATTATATCGAGTGTTTAAAGTACAGAAATATTATTTTTAAAATAATCTTAAGTCTCAACTCAAAACGAAGAAGTAAATTTTTATATAAGTTTTATAATAATTCCTATAAAACAGCACTATCAGCACTCCTCCTACTCAACGTCAAAACATCGTGACAGTTCTCTCTGCGTTCCTCCCTTCGGGTCCAAGTAAAAGTTTGCGTCGGATTTTTTTCTTCTCTATATTTTATTTATTTTAACAAGAGGCTTTTATAAGATGAGATATGGTAAATAAATATAAATAGCTTTATATTTAAGCACAGTCTACACTGCTACCTACGTATCTAATATATTATCATCATGAAATCAAAATAAATATTTATTGAAGGTAAATGACATATCAATAATATTTTCATTTTCAAAAAACTTGGGATATTTATTATAATTCATTATTAATCGCTAGTTTATTATTTTAAAATGTATTATCCTAATAGTTATTATACAATTAAAATATATAAAAGTATAAATAATTAAATTATTATAAATATATAATTTCAGTTGTAACAACAGAACAGATATTCAATGAACATTTATTTATTTATTTAGGAATTCGTTATTACAGTCCTATTAAAGATAATGTGTATTTTATACATTTTGAAGATTAACAACTGGGGAATGCTTTCTTTTGCTAACTCAAATAACATCTCGTATATCTCCAGCGCGATGGTCTGTTAGTAAAGACTTTGTAACAAAGAATGTTCATTAATTTCTGAAGCATTTTTCATTATTCTTGGTAAAGCAATTTTATTTCGTTTAAAAGAAATAAAAATCCTTTAATAAATATTCTTATTGTAGCTTTATATTTTATATTAACTTATGTTTTTCACACAGTTATTTGAACAATTCGAAAAACAAGAATGATACTACCTAAATGTAAACTGTAAATTATTATAAGCACTTTGTGATTTATAATACTAAGATGTATTGCTTAAACTTAGATTCTTAGATAATAATAAAGATTTCGGTACACATAGAATCTAACGTGCTTCTGCCAATGATACGTACTTACATTTTAAAACACGAAACATATAACATTAGAATTGAGTGGTGATTAATTTTATTACTGCTGCTTTAATAATACTTAAATAATGTTATTCATATGAAAATCTTTCTTAGGATTCTTTTTAAAGATTTTTGATTTGATGTAAAAGTAAAATTACAAATTTTAATATTTCAATGTTGCTAGAAGGTTCCATTTGTTACTATAATCTAAAAAAAATTACCAATTAAAATACAAGGTGACTAAACAATGGCTAACCTATTGAAAACTTCTTTAATAACACTTTCAAAATAACACTACGATATTGTCCCATCAGATGTTGAATACACTTTGGTTGATGACTCTCAGTAAAGTCAATTACGCTCCAAACTTTAGCGCTAACAATGAATTCATAAAACGATTTAATATTTACACATAAATTGTTTGTGGAATATTGTTTACTACTTGCGTTTCAATAAAATACAATTATTATTGTCTGAAAATATTTTATATTTTATGAATTACATTACATCAGAAGTTGATGAGATATCGGTTTCTTTCTGTAATTATATTGTTATATTTTTCAGTCACACATTCTAAAAATTAAATTTAACAAAGTTTTAAAAAAACTTAACTTCACATGATCCTGTCCACAAACACTGTGATTTATAATATCACATTAGTACACTATTTAAAAAACTACTAATTAATAAAAAAATTGGTAATTTCACATAATAATATGTACAATATGTCATTCAAATTCTACAATTCCTCATCAACAATTTCATGTTTATATAATTTTATTTTAGTTTTGGAGTCTTTAATATATAATTACAAAAAGTCCTTATTAGTCCTTTCAAATCAATCACAATCAAGAAAGGAAATATTGTATGAATTTGTATTTTTACTTCTGATTGGAAATAAAAAATAACGAATGATTTTTGAATAATAGTAATATAATTAGGTCTTATTAAGAAATAGAAAAAGTCAATAAAAATAGCTAATTATGTACTAACAATTATACTAAAAAGACCTATCATATCTACCTATCTATCTACCTAAGTTGGCGATTTAGTATTTATTTAATAAATCTTAAGAATTATTCAAAGTGATATATATCAGGCCTTTGCCTCATGGCCGAACACGAGCTCATTACCATGCCAGGCGGAATACGAAGTACTAAAAGTTATAGACCCTTGCTGTAAAATTGCGATAAATTAGTTTCTTTTTAAATGGCAATCTAGTTAGTGATAAACTTTCAAATAAGTATTCACTATACACTTTTAATAGTCTGAGATCTAAAAAAAAAACTATGAAGTCCAGATGACATGTTAGATAAAGCACGTGCTATAAAACAAAGCGGCAACAATATGTGGAGGTGATCTTATTAGTACATCACTTGTTAATTAACAAATTATATTGTGAATGGATTCTGTTGTCAAATATTAAAGTATTAAGTAAGTAGTAGTACTTACTTCCAATTCAATATTCAATTAGCAATACGTCTATAATTACGTAAATTATTTCAGCTCCGTAGTTTTTTAATCATATAATTATTATACAACCAAAATTCTTTAAATATTATAAAAACATACAGTTAATCATTAAAGTTATTTTAATGTTTTGTTTATTTTATAACAGTTTTATTAAAGGAACAGAGAATTGAATTGAGAAACTAATTCAATTGAATCGAATGATTTTTAAAGCGATATCTGTCATTGCTACATTATTTTGGATTACATTACATTTTATACTTATAAGGATTTTAGGTTTATTCTGTTATAAGAACAAATACTTTCGATATAATATATTCTAAGGAACATTCTAGTTTTATTTACATTTTTCTTCATAAACTGGGTCAGATCATTTTTGCATCTCAATTTCAGATATCTGTACACAAACATACCAATTATTATATTTCATGATTGTATTCTTCACAACGAATCAGTTTCGCAGGTCTTCCACTTAATATCAAGGAAAGAAAAATTTAAGAAATATAATTATTTTTTATTAATTATTAATTTTTATGTATAAAAACTTAACAGCAAAATTAACATCTTAAAATCGCAAACCCTAAAAATATAAAATCTCTTTGCCAATGTTTGATCATCTGCTGCGGGTTCACAGCTTTGATACTTTTTCATTTTTAACCAACGAAAGTAGCTTTTGTAAATAGCTTCGTCGCGACTGACAACAACAAAGCACGTTATAACAAGCTTGGTGGAAAACAATATACATAATAAGTCTACAATTATTCAAATATAGAAAATGTAAGACACTTTTTAAACTAAACGTGATTTATAACAATTACTTTTTGCTTTACAAATAAATGCTCATAGTCAGTAAAGCCTAACCTTTTAGGTGAAAATTTTGCTTACGCACAGACACATTGAAATTATCTACAATCCAAACCCATAAATGTTTCCCACGTTTTTGATTAAAATCTGAGTATTTTTTGATATTTTAAGAAGCATTAAGACAATAATGAACGACTGGACTGTTTTTAACAACACTATAAGAATATTCTTGTTTAGATACTTTTAGGTGGATTTTAATAGTAGACGTATACAATATTGTACCTTATTTACGAGTACAAATGTACATCTAAAAATATAAATTAATGCCTTGTGTCTTTTTTGTCATATTGAAGAAACAAAGATCGTCATATTTTTCAATTATCTAAGTACATTTAATATTTTTATTGTTATATTGTATTGACCGTCATCCCTCGAGGACGAATCCTGGAGCTGCGTGAACACTAATAAGTTCAGTTTGCTCCCACTGACGCGATTGACATGCTTTTAACTACTCAAAAATTAGTTGTCATTTTCATTACATGTTTAAATATTTTATTCAATCACTTACTGTTAATTATGTTACCATTGTATATCTGAATATAATTGTGTCTACACCTCCGTAGTAATAAGTAACCTTTATTTGATACATATATAATTATAAAAAATTTGCACAATATGAAAATTTAAACAATGGAATTAATCCCACTCCACTTCCGACATCCGACGACGACACTAGTTCGCAGATCCTCGCGGCGCTTCCAGAGGGCAGCTCCACGCAGTTCAGACGCGGAACCCTTACGTTCTGAGCTAAGAAGAAGCCCATCTAAGTTCAAAAATAGTTTAAACGGATCCCAATTTCTATAAAGTGAAATTTTTTAAACCTAGAACATCGAAACAAATTTATCTCAATAGCTTAGCTTACAAGTCACCAGTTACAGAATTGCTAGCTACGAGTATGGCTTTCGCTATAGTGGATCACCTGCCTGGTGGCTTCCCGATTTTACTCGAATGCCAAGACCGTGAACGCTGGTGTTTACGTAAGACTTCGTTATATACGAGTACATAACTCTAAGTACTTCGACAGGTATCGGGATTCTTGATCTGATAATTTCAAGTATTTATCAGGATCACGGTTATCTTGACATCTAGGCCAAGTTAACCTTGATCAATTAGGGGGTCAATTATCAAGAATATATATTCATAATGTTTACAACAGAGAAGAAAGAGGTGACAACATTACAATACGGTCCATATACATTTCCAATTTTAATTCAGTAATTTTTGCTTGACGCATCAACCAACCAATATGAACAGACAAACAAGTAACCAGAAACGAAACATTTAAAAACTGTTTTTTTATAGTTCGGTCTCAGTTATTAATATTATTATCAAAAAAAAATAATGTACAAGTTTTATTTTATACACTGTGGCCACTTTTATTTTAATTTCATTATTTATAATATGAGATGGTAGGTTTTCTGGTTTTCATTATTGAGTGCTTAAAATCTTTCTGTAATGAAGAATAAAAATTAGTTTGGGAATATTAAGTATTTAAACATTTTGAGTAAGATTTAATTCGTTCCAAGAGGCCTAATATTTTCTTGAAGCTATGCGTGCTACATACACAGACAGTGAAAAAAAACTGTTTTATTACATCTCGTTAAACGAACAGATGACTTATCCACAGATTTATTAAAACTAAAAGGTATTTTATTACCGTGCCATGATTTTTCAGAATAAAAACCAGATTCGCTACAGCTTTTTCTATTGACATTTTATTTTTCGGATGCGGTAGCGCGTTTTGACCCAATTTCGGATAGAGAATCTGCAATAGTATTGTGGAAATAAAACTCCAAATGGCTTGAAAAACGCAAATAACGAGATCCAATTTCAAATGGATAAAAAAGATATGAAAAACTCTAGTTAAGTCTTTCCATAAATGTTGTTACAAAGAAAAACAACATGCTTTATTGTACGCGAAGTGGTCTCCATTGCCTGCAATAGTCCTTTAAACGTTGAGGTCAGTTATCAATAGCAGCACATAATCTTTCAGTGGGAAAATTGTTAACTAGCAATCGTATGGACTCTTTAATGAACTCCAAATTATTATGGCTTTTAGAGCAATTTAAAAGTGACCATAAATTATAAACCAGTAGATTAACCCATTAAAGGTCAAATGAAAACTACAAATATTATTTTTGTTTTTTTTTATTTTTATATTAAAGTAAGTAAAAAAGAAAATATTTAAAAAAATATGAAAAATTTAGTTTTTCACGAAAATATAGGGGTGTACTCAATTGAGTACACTGACCGCCTAAATATTAAAATTATCAAACCACGCTTTTTTAACACAAAGTGTTTTCAGGCATTTCTTACATTGCCAAAGCACTCTAGAACTGCAAACTACACACCGCAGCTGTTTATTAATTTTGCGGGGGTAATGTCCAACTCCATCTTGACGTAGGCCTTCGACAATTTATGCAGCTTGCCTTGATTTTCTTTGTTCACCCTGTCGTAAATAAAATCGTGAAATGTGACGTCGGAACATGAGCTGATCCATAGGATTATTATTGCAGATTACATGTAAGCGCCAGGCATTAGAGACAGCCATATCTATCATATATTTAAATATAACCCACCACCACCTTTTGTTTCGTGAACAGCAAATCTATGTAATAAGACAGACTGCTCAAGTTCATCAACATCTCCCATATTTCTATTAAAAATTTATAACAAACGTGGTATGTCTTCGTCTAACGAACAGTACATTGGTTCTCGAGATAGCTTATGGTAGCCAGAAATTATCATAATCCCAAAAAAAAAATAGTCATGTCAGTGGAATCTAGCTGAAACTCGTATCTATTGTTTTGGTTAGCGTATAGTTTGCTATTAAATATTATCATATCCATTATGTTTTCAAGTATTTGTACAGGTTTGAGGCCCTTTAGCAGTTCATCAATAGCACTTTTCTTATCAGAGACTTCAGTTGAACTCTGAAAAGTCAAAGAATATGAAGGGGTACATTTGCACCAGTTTGGATTCGGATTCAAAGAAGATTGGCGGGTAGCATGAGCATCAAGACGTCTATTTTTGTGACGCAAGTGGTTCATCATCACTGCACTGATGCACTTATTACATTAAAAAATCTAAAATAATGTACTTACCTCGATGACGTTTCCGTAACACAACTTTAACCGACACTTCTAAAATAAAACTGTCGTACTATTCACTTATTATTTACGAATATACTTAAAGGACCTTACAATTAAGTAAAATAATGAAGTACCCCACGCACACTTAAGAGTTCTGGAAGATATGCCTAAAAATATAGCTGTACTCAAATGAGTACGGTGACTTCTAATGGGTTAACACTAAACCTACCAAGTACCGGTCAAATTGACCGTTCTTAAACTTTTGTAAAACTTACACATTTTTAAACGTTATAATATCGTTATCAAACTACACGAAAATTCTGAGAATATGCATATAATATTTTCTACACTCTTTACTTTTAGTTATTACCTGCGTTATATAATAAAATACCTTTTAATTACCGGTCAATTTGACGGCGTACGGTAGGAACAGGTATGCAAAAATTGTCGGTAGGTTTAGTGTTAAGATCAGAATTAGATGACGGCCAGTCTTCAACGCTGATGAATTCCGAACGTGTTTGTAACCAAGATTGAGTGTATTGAGATTTATAACCTGGCATCGATTCTTGCTGAAAGAACCATTCTTGGTTATTGAACATGGTGATGTTAAGGGACCTAAATACCTTCTCAAGAAAAAAATATTCCTCAATTGCAAAAATTTTGTCATCCGTAATTTTTTTTTTTCTGTCACCTCGGTTTGTATACCGTAGTTATTTTGATTTAACCATCTTAATCTTTTTTAAATTATCAGTTAAAAAATGACCAGTGCATCTATTAGACTATCTCTATAGGCTGTAAGACCAAAAATAGTTTTAAAAATCCGCGATTTGGTTATATCTTAATCAACCTAGGTAAAATTTTTAACTTTCGGACAGGATTTCTTCGAATTCTTTCATAAACGTTTCAGTAATACCAAGTGTATGGAGGATTATTAAAATATATTTGGTTCCATACATACTTTATGTAATAATTAATCACAGAGATTCAATAGCCTTTATCACCCCACTCTATTGATTAGTCAGTCGATTGTTTGGCACTATTAATAAAATCGTGACATTTATATAATAAAATAAAAATGTATAAGAATTTACTTTAAGTAGTTATTTAAGTCATAAGAATAAGTTGCATCATATTTTTATGTTAAATGATTAAGCTGATGCTGTTGATACAGCAAACATTAAGTAAACCCATTTTATTTTAAATCAGAACTGTCACTGATATATATCGGCGGTCAGCGGTTGACTTCGCATCCGCTTCACAGAGCGGTGTTTTATTTATGTTATCTTTTATACTGACTACAATTCTGGATTTAAAACCTTACTTTTTTATTTATTCATTACTGTTAGTTTTTGTGAAAAAAATGAAGGAATTATAATTGAAAGAAACATTTCATGGAGTATTACAATGATATGAATCTTCTTAAAAAGAAATAAACCAGACTTAATATATCCGATGCCATGTCTAGTGAGTTCTTAACAGATTTTTTTTTGCCATTTATCATTATTTTCCGAAGAGCCATTAATGCTGAGAATATTCAACGTATCAATTATATACAAAAGAAACGCATTGAGGATAGTACGGTTTCTTACGGCTATAATACCGGCTTAAAGCCCGAGTAAAATCTGTAGAAAAAGATATGTAAGATCAGCCAGTAAAGAAGCTGGTAACATTGCGAAGAACTTGCGAAGTAACGTCATGCTACTATTTAATTTCTAAGACAATTCGAAATGTTACAGATGCATTAAAGCTCTTTAGTTAGCTGTCAAGAAATAAACTGATCAATCCAATATTTTCAGACTATACGATTAACAGACATTATAAAAAATTGCATCTGAAACTAATAAATTAAATTGACTACAGAAATGAATGTTTTACGCAGCAAAATGATATATCGCCTTTTCTAAATTATTTCGTAGAAACTTAGTAGAGTGAAGGAAGTTCGTTTCACATTCGAGTGGTACGTGGAAAAAAGTCATTGAAAACAGCACAGTGGCAGATTGCCACGCATCCAGAGGGTATGGATGGTAAAGGAGATGATGGCGAGCTGGGCGGTGATGAAATTCGGCGGCAAGCATCAGATCAATTAGCTCTTCGGAACACTTCTAATATTGGATCGCTTTTGATTAAAAAATAAATTCTATTTTCGTAAATAAGTAAGGTAAGTAAATAGGTATATTAACACAATACTATAACATTTCTTTTATAATATTTAAACAAGTATTAAAATATGCAAAACTACACTATCGAAAATTACAGTATGGAAAATTTTAAAGTATTAAGTATGTTTAAGATCTTTGTTGATATTTGACTACTACTATATCTTTATTATGCCCTTAACACTTCTACTAATGTTACAAAAATATTCAAAGTGTAAGCCCAATAATAAAATTTATTCCGATCTTCCGGCGCAACTCACACAAAACGACCTACTTACGGTGGCTTATTTGGATTATATTTGGCTCATTTCACTAGTTATATTGTAGTTCACATTACTATGTTTCTATAGTAATATCATTATTGCTCCCAATCAGCAGAGACAAGTATATATATGCATATTTTTCTAAATATATATTTAAATTTTTAGACTTAAGTGGCATAAATTATAAAGGATTTATCATATCAAACATGAACAGATGTTGCGAGGAAATTGAATTAGTGATATATAACAGTCCATGTCGTGTGTCGTTATCTCGTACGGTTTTCAGTGATTACTTATTACTTTATTACTTTGTCCCTATAAAAAATTAAACAAGCACAATTCACATACACACATAAACACAATAACAAAATAAGGTCGCATCAATCAAATTAATCGATCTGATGATGATGATCCTTGCGATGAATATTTACTTAAATAGTTTAATTTATTGTGAAATCTGTGTTGTTCTGTGTGTGAAATATGTGTACATGTGTGTGAAATATCTGCGTTGAAATATGTGTCTGTTTTGAATTTATTACTGGTGATGTTCGACAGGTCCAAATATTTTTTCTGAATTTATAATCCTTATAAAATATTGCTTGTTTCTATTGTATTCCTAAAACCATGATTGGTTTTAGGAATACAATAGAAACAAGCAATATTTTATAAGGATTATAAATTCAGAAAAAATATTTGGACTAAAAAATATATTTAATTATTATTATACAGATCTAGTTTTTGCTATAAAAACAAAAAAGATGCTCGGAGCTATTTTATCAAAATTGTCTCATATATTAGAAATATAAACACCAAATAGTAACGACACGACGATAATTTATATCACCAAATAAGCAAATCATTTAAATACGATGTGTATATTGTTTTTTAATATCGGTTAGACGTTGGCCTCAGAGACGTGCTTTTAAATTCTAAAGCGGAATGTTACAATCTTAAAACATAAATATTCATTTTCGTGATATAGATTATAACTTTAAATGATTACTAAATATTAAGAAAAAATTGCTAGTTAACAAATAACAATTATATAATTAATTAAATAATTTTACAATTCTCGGAAAAACCGCTCGAATTTTAACGTAGTTCATAGTTATTTCTAGTATATACAGTTTAGTTTTAGTTAGCAGTGAAAAATTATAACACTTACAAAGTTTAATTTTATTAAATAATGTACTTAAAGAAAAGCCACGTAGTGCTTGTTTCAATGAAGATGCTTTGTTAATGTGCTAGTGTGTTCTGAAACTCGAGGATGAACAGATGTCGCTTACTAATTATTATAACATAATTTTAATCAAAGTATTTGTAAATTTTTAAATTGTAAAAAACATACATTCTTATATTAAGCGCGCCTGCCACAAAATATCCTTAGGTTGTCAAAAATTTTGTATCATATCTTTACTGGATGTATTCAATGAAGCGAACAGATTTTACTAACCTTATTAAATTAACCTATTATATATCATCTAAAACTTTATATTCATAAACACCTTTCACACTACACTTATATTATGAAATTTTGCATTGGTATTTCATTTGCAATGGAAAAATCAACCTGTCGCTCCTTCTCAAGATGTTTTCCTAAAGCGAGCGGTAGACAATCGTCGCTTGTTGATGGTAAACAGTAATAATTTAATATAAATACAAATTAAACTATAAGTTAATATATTTTACTGCATGATTCAGAGGCTCGTAACTTTTGATTAAAAAGACAAAAGGTAGTTCAATAAGAGAAATTTTAATATTATTTTAGTGGAATAATGTTCGCTTCGAATATAGAGCTTCAACTATTAAGCGAACAAAAGTTGTGTAAGACAAACGAATATGTCTGAAAATGATTGCAATATGGCAAAGCTTTAACTTATTACCGCTGTAATTCAAGCAGAATAGATATATTATAATAAAAGTTTTTGAGATAATTGGTGAATGTACATATCAATTTCTTTAAGCAAACCCAATAGTTTCCCTTAGAATACAATATCGTACAAGAACAGGAGAGATGAAGAGAAATAGGACTGAGAGAAGGGCGGAGAGCGGGTGCTGTTCTTACTATTTACTGTTCGATACACTGCGTACATCCGTATGAATGAAACAAAAACTTCATAACCATAGAATCCTAAAAATAACTAAATTCACATTAAATCTTCATCCGAAATGCAATATTCATGAATATATAAAAATATTGGCCCACTACTAAAAGAAAAACAACTAAAAAGAAAACCAAGGTATGTGTAAGCAGCAAAGATGCAAATCGTGTGGCGTAACCTTGTTACAAAGCTGAGAAGTTTTGGCACCAACTCAGGCTTTTGTAAGGAGATTTAAAAGTTTTGTAGAGAATCGATTTTTTACGTTATTATAGGTTATATGTGTAAAAAACAATCTCCCTAAACTTGTTTTTGAATACATTTTTCATACATTTCCGAATTGGTAATAAAGTATTAACATTTTCATAAATTTCGAATGAAACTACAATTTTAAGATTAATGAAATCAAAAAGTTGCCCATTTTGCACCAAATATCCAAAAAAGTGTAAGGTTAATTTATTACTTAACTTTCTTCCAAATGCTGGTTCAATCATTTTAGCTTTGAACTAAAGTTCTGATCGAGTACCGTCCTTCTGTAGTCCACCGGTGGTATCCAGAGCTAGTATGCGAATAAAATATATGACAATTTTTATACTAAGCCAGTGGCAGTAAAAAGCTTGCCAACTTGTTGTCACTTAGCCGAGCGGAAAATGCTACGACCCCTTTACGACCAACAGTTTTCATACTCATATATTTATCGAATGAAATTGTATTCACAAAATCTTTTTTTTATAAATAAAACATTTAAATATTGCCAGGAGTAAAATATTACATGTATAATTAAATATAACAGGCTTAAAGAAAACTTTAAAGGGTTATTGTATGGCCGGCAGTCAGTTCTAAAAACTTCTGACAAATTCAAATTCAAATTCAAATTCAAAATATCTTTATTCAAATAGGCATTTACACGCACTTTTGAATCGTCAATTACTACAATACAAAAAAGGTTAGGTTAGCAATATACATGACATATTGCGTCGATCTTAAATAATTGTGGGAGGAGCTGGTGGATAATGCTGGATAACATCGTCATACGAGTGAGTACATTCACATACATTTATATTGTAAAAATGTATTTATTTGTAACAAATTTAGATAGTAGTGAGTAGTTATAGTCAGTAACTTTATTCGTAAACACATAGTAATGAAATATTGACAGTTAATTCTATCTCATTAAAATTCTTTAAAAAGCAGCTCTTGAATTCTTCCTACAATCTTGAATTTTCAGCTTTGCTCCTTATTGAATTACATATAAATTGCCCAAGACGAGGAATACCTTCGGGATCTGTAATCCTATTTTAATTAATTTTATTTTACGTGTGATTTTTACCAAAACCAAATAAGTATTTGTGATCAAATGTATTTTGTTATGACTTTAAATTATTGTATAATTTGAATTATATGAACTAAATTATTTAGATCAACTGCCTATAAAACACTTGGGAGGAAATTACGATATTATAAGAGGGAGGGGTGAAAGGAGGATAAGAGTATTTTAGCGGAACTCATGAATAAAAAAAAACATTTCACTGAGTAAAATAAATAGGCGTAAGCGACTTAAAAAAGTCTTTTTAGAAAATGAAACGATCGCGAGTATGTCTCGTTTATCTGATTATAACTTTTTATTATCCAAATACTGATGTAAATCAAAATATTTTAGGTGATTTTAATTGATCCTATGAATATTTTAAGGTTTTATAAATTACGTAAATAACTAACAAGATTGTTTAAAATAGCAAATCGGATCTCATCATAGTTAGATAATGAAATCAATATTTGTTAATCGAAAGCCAATAAAGGAATATATATATTTAAAAAAACAGAACAATTTTGGTTTCTTGCTAATGCTTTTTAAAAAAACCCTATAGTTAAAATAAAAGCTTCTGCGAGCATAAATGTGTCGCAATATATTTTACTTTTATCTCAGTAAAATTTCATTTAATAATGGAACGAGGGGAAACATGAATTTTGCATAAGTTACTCTGGTTAGAATACCAAAAAAAATATTCACAAAAATGCATAAGGTCATAACGCTGTGACATCCCGCTTGGTATAATATTATAGCGTGTGTTATAAAGAGTTGCAGCAACCTAGTTCCAACGTGTGGAACCAGAGCAGACCCTTTCAGCTGGAAAATATACTGGGCTCAGAACGAAATTTATAATTCGCGTAATAAATTTCTATAAAGGTTCCCCATTAAATATAGCTAAAGACACCGCTGTTCTTTCAGAGTTGGACGTTCGATATCAAAACGAAACACAAAATCCTGACAATATAAAGACAAAAAGAAAGGTAGCAAGGGTTAAAACTTAAAGATAAGGTGAAGAACATGGTTAGTATAAAAAAGGAGAAAATTTTAATTTCAGCTTTGGAAACAGATTGAAGATGTACAAAAGTAGACTCAAGGAGAGCTGACTCGAGGAAGACTGACGTATCATAAAAAAAGAAAATAATTACATTATGAAAGTGTTTAAATCAACAAGATGGGATTGACTTCAAAGCTCCTTTAAAATTAATATATTTGCACTAGATCTATTTATTTTCAGATATTTTTTTACTACCGAGGTTATTTTGTTCATTAAAAACAAAATGGCATTTTATTAGATATCTGTGCTAAGTACATGTGGTTTTTGTTAAAGCTTCTAAAATGTTCATATTTTCTTCTCTAGTAATGTTTTTGTTGTGATCAACTTACAACAAATTCGGATCTTATTTATCAGATACGACTTGCATATTACATTTATAGTACAAATGTAACTTTAGAAACCGGATTCCACAGAACCTGCAGTAAGGTGAATAATGTTAGCTAATATTGTTAGGTCAGAAACTTGCACTCGCTCTGGAGCACGTTCATGAAGTTAATTATGAAACAATATTATTAATATGCTACTATAAGTATACATGTATACAATAAATTATATGTAACACTATATATATTTAACATAAGTCAATGTAATCTTTTCTACACAATTAATTAGTAACTCAAGGATGTAACTTTTAATAAGTCAGTAGTAAATGTTCTCTCGCCTTCCTGCCTTAATGTTCTCGAGTTTCGTCCTGTTTGATTAAGTTTCCACCAAACGCCTTATGACTTTCTTATCAATGTATAATGAATAAGGGTATTCAAGAGGATTAGCTTTACGAGTAATAAATTTTCAGTAATGTACTTACAGTGTTCTAAAAATAACAATAACGTATTAAGTATGAATAGCTTTCAGAAACTCTACAGTAAAAAAGTGTTATACTTTAGTTAGTCTAACAGATTAATTAAAAAATAACAGTTGTTCTCATAAAACTTTTGCTTTTTCCCAAACCAATTTGAATAAAAATGATTTGTAATGGTCATATATAACGATTTCTCAGTCAGTGTATATAATATTATATATTATTCTCTTTATTATCTTTTCTACAATTGCCTATCACATATTTTTATTTGACGTATTTATACTTCATCTTGTTTAAAAGATCAATTACGACGAGTTGAATCGATGACATCCGAAATGAATGACCACTCAGCATTTGCGGTAGTGCATGACAGCGGCGCTGATTAGTGTCCGCCGAGCCATGACGTAACATCAGCAACGGTTATAGTCCCAGCGGAAATTTAAAAAAAACATAAGAATAATAATAGTAGCGTGGCTCTGACAAACGACCATCTGTGTCACATGACTAAAAGCATAAATCAAATAAATAGTTCCCTCAAAATACGTCTGATTTTAATGAATGGATACAAAATGGAAGTAGATGGTAAATTTTTTGTAGATAGGATTTTATATTTATATTTATACTAAAATCCGCCAACCGTGCGCGGCGGGTGTTGAGTTGAGCCCCTGTCCTTTCTTCTTTTCTTGATAATTTTTGAATGACTAAACATTTTTTCAATCTGTTTTCGCTATAACATCCGCGTTCGGCTCAAACATACATGAGAATTTTTTTAGCTAATTATCTCGTCGCATTTTGGAGAAACACAAAAAAGGTCTCCCAAACGGTTAAGAGCTTCGCTTACGCTCAGCTCAATTATATATATATTTATACTAGCAGACCCGGCCACGCGTTGTTGTGACTATGGTTTTTGTTACATTACGTTGTAGTAAACTATTTAAGGGGTAACGGTAAGAAAACATCTGCCATTAGAATAAACAAATAATTTGCAATAAAATTTGATTTCATTCGTTGATTCTATTAATCCGGAGTGGATGAGATCGTAAAAGGTATCGGGTCTATTGGTCCCTTATATCAATAAGGTGACGAGTTAAATCTGACCTACTGACCAGAAACTTAATAGAGAAGATAATTTTCTGGCCCTTGATAGAATATGTATAAATATGTTATGTGAACATAAGATTTATATGTTAAAAATAATATTAGAATGATTATTGTAATACATTAAACCTATTTAATATCCTTACGTAATATTTAACAAAATAGTGTTTTGTTTTTACTACCAATTGTAACATTGTCACTTTCTTAAGATCCTAAGGTACAGGTTTTGAGGTACCTTACCTTACCTTACCTGGTTGAATTAGGAATTGATTGACGGAAGTTACTCTTCGGACGTTCAGATGGAAATAATAAGTGACAGTGAAATCTATTATATAAAAATGAATCGCAAAATGTGTTGGTAAGCGCACAACTCAACAACGCATGGACCAATCTTAACAATTCTTTTTTTTAAATATTCCTTGAAGCCCAAGGATGGTTCTTATGGCGAGAAAAATTCGAATAATTTCCAGGAAAACCCTAAAAGAGCCCTTTTCTTTTTCCTATACAAATATTTTCTAACTAAATTTAGAGTCAATTTGAACTGTATTGCTATACAATAAAGTTCATATTAAATTACAAGCACTCATTTTTGTCTAAACAATGTAGGTGTACGTTAGCAACTAACGTCGAAGAGTTAATTCGCACTTTATTGTCTCTGCACAAAGTTCAAATTCAATCAAATATATATGTGTGCATGTTCACGCAAAAGTGATAATATCGTGAACCCGACCAAATTGAAAAGTCAAAAAATTTAAGAGCTATAGATTTGATTGGCCTTGGAATATCCTTTCTTTTGTTTTAGTTTTGGAATGCGATATAAATTGTCATCAGTTTTCACGTCATTGCATCTGTCAAACAAACCGCGTTAAAAAGCATTTATAATATTTAATAATTAATTTTGATTGTTTTATATCGTGTTTTGTGCAAAGTGTTTTAATACCTGTGAATAATAATTATTGCATGTGACATAATTTAGGTGAGTATATTCGATATGCCTCCTATAAGACGAAGTAATTTAGGTAGAAGAACCCGAAATGCTACAAACCAAACTAATTACCGATCTTATCATACTGCACAAGAATGTGACGATCGAAAAGAACGTGAAAGAATTCGTATATCACGAACGCGGGAAGCAAGAGCGAGAGATTCAACCAATAATCCCGAAAGTTTGAATCGAGCTGCTTTCAATTATGATTTGTCAATTGACTACAGTAACCACCAATGTGTTACTATTGGATCTGTGAACTTGGTTTGCTCTCATTGTAAGGCAAATGAAGCCAATGGATTGTGTTGCGCAAATGGGAAAGTGAAATTGATACCATTGGATCTACCACCAGAGCCATTGTACTCATTGGTTTCAGGAATAGAACCAGATTCCATACACTTTTTGTTAAATATCCAACAATATAACAATTGCTTTCAAATGACGTCATTTGGGGCAACAAACGTAGTTCGGGAAAATTTCATGCCAAATTTTAAGGTAGGTATTATAGCAGTTAATCATTATTATTTTAGTGAACAAAATTTCCTGTTAATTAAGTAAAGGTGTGTCATTAACCTTCAGTTCCTTAATCCCCAAGAAATATATTACTTAGTCATAATATTATTTGGTGATTCAGTATTAGCAACACTTTTATTATTTTGAAACACAATATAATTATTTGATGATGGATATTAGTTACAACTAATTATTACATATTGACATACCTAAACATATCAATTATAAATTGGGGATTCAAATTAGGAGACAGATATACTTTTTACGAACAAATATTATTTATATTTGACAAAAATCATGTTTTTTAATTTACAGATACAAGGCCAACTATATCATAGCGCAGGTTCACTGTTACCAGTGTCAGATAGCAATTACAAATTCCTGCAAATTTATTTCATTGGCAATTCACCACAAGAAATTGATATGCGTTGTTCAAATAACAATTCAGTAAAGAGGTCTATTGTAGAAGAATTACAAACTTTATTTCATAAGTACAATCAATTGATTATGTTGTTTTAAACTACACTGGATCTGATGCCATCTGATAATCACAAAATTGTAATTTTACATCGTCGGAATGATCAATTACAACGTATAAAGGAAACACCGCTCATATGACGCATTGCAATATCCCATTATATTTTGGCAAGGTGAAGATGGCTATGATTTCTCAAACAAGATGATAAATCCCATTACAGGTAATAAAAAATATTAGTTTAGCAAGGAGATATATTATCAGTCACTATATTATTTTTTTTTTATTTTCAATGTTATGAAAACAAAAATCTATTTTCAGGTTCTAAAACCAACAAAAAAGTCAGTTCAATGAACTATTATTCCTACCGCCTAATGATGACAATCATATACTCAAACGTCGGCGATTATATCACAAGTATGTTGTAGACATGTATGTTAAAATTGAAACGGAAAGATTAACATTCATCATGTTGAATCAGACAAAACTCAGATCTGAAGAGTATATTCACCTTCGAGATGCGATTACTACTGATGGTAATGCACAGAATCTTAGTCTTAGTCGAATAACTATTCTTCCAGCAACATACATCGTAAGCCCTCGACATTTGCATGAATATGCTCAAAATGCCATGTCATATGTTTGTCATTATGGTACAGCAGATTTGTTCATTATAGTTACATGCAATCCACACTGGATAGAAATAGACACAGCCAGAGTCTTTATACAAAAGTTGAAATCTTTAATGGATTTCATTGTGAAACATTATGTGTTTGAAGAGACACGCCGCTGGATGTGTTCTGTGGAGTGGCAGAAACGGGGATTGCCACATGAACATATTTTGATTTGGTTAGTTGACAAGATAAAGTCAAATGAAGTTGATGCAGTAATATCCGCTGAAATCCCTAATGTAGAAGTAGATCCTGGATTGCATGAGGTAGTTATCAAAAACATGGTACATGGTCCCTGTGGAACTCTTAATCAAAATTTACCATGTATGATGGATGGTAAATGTTCAAAACGATATCCACGGACATTAATATCTGAAACAATCACTGGTATTGACGGTTATCCTTTGTATCGTCGCCGATCGACAGCAGAAAATGGAAGATCAACAATTGTCAAATTAAATCAACAAGATATTGAAATAGATAACTGCTGGATTGTTCCATATTCACCCATTTTATCAAAGACCTTCAAAGCGCACATCAACGTTGAATCTTGCCGTTCAGTAAAATCTATTAAATACATTTGCAAATATGTAACCAAAGGGAGTGATATGGCTGTGATTGGTATTAATGCAGAGAATTCCAATGATGAAGTTACCCAATACCAAATGGGTCGCTATGTTAGTAGTAATGAAGCAGTTTGGCGAATATTTTATTTTCCTATTCATGAGAGACACCCTACTGTTGTTCATTTAGCTGTGCATTTAGAAAATGGACAAAGAGTATATTTTACAGCACAGAACGCAGTACAAAGAGCTGTACAGCCACCATCTATTACATTAACCAGTTTTTTTTTACATGCCAAAACGATGCTTTTGCTCAAACATTGTTATATTCTGAAATGCCAAAATATTATACTTGGAATCAATCCTTAAGGAGATTTATACCACGGAATCAAGGAAAACCAGTTTCAGGATACCCAGATGTATATTCTACCGATGCGATTGGTCGAATTTATTCAGTACATCAAAGCAATGATGAAAGTTTTTATTCACGAATGCTATTAGACAATGTACGTGGCCCAACATCATTCCAACATGTACGAACTGTTGATGGTGATTTGTGTGGATCATACAAAAAAGCTTGGCAACGTTTGCGATTGCTAGAAAAATGCTCATTGGGATCAAACTCTCAATGATGCTGTAATATCATCACAAGCTCATCAAATACGAACATTGTTTTATATAATCATATCTACATGCTTCCCATCAAATCCAAAGGATTTGTGGATCAAGTACAAAGATAATATGTGTGATGATATTTTGTATCAAATACGGATTAGAAGGTTAAATCCAAATATACAAATAAGCGAAGTAATTTACAATGAAGTATTGATTTCAATTGAGGACATGTGCTTGATGATGTCAAACAAACTATTATTTCAATTAGGCCTGGCCGAGCCCAATCGTCCAATGCATGATGCTTTTAACCAAGAGTTGCACCGAGAAAAACTGTATGATCTCAATACTTTGAAAGAATTAATTCAAACAAATCTTCCACTATTGAATGAACAATAGAAGTATGTATTTGATACACTTGAAATGAAATGAAAGTAATAAATGATAAAATATATTAGTAATTAATTAATAATTTACATCTTAGATGCACCTGGTGGCACAGGATTTTTTTTTTGATTTCATTGATATTAGCAACAATTCGCTCACAAAATAAAATTGCACTTGCACTCGCTTCGTGGGGAATCGCATCAACTTTGCTTGAAAGTGGTAGAACAGCTCATTCAGCACTAAAATTGCCATTACACATGCAAAGCAACGAAACCACAACCTGCAACATTTCGAAGAACTCTGCAATGGCAAAGGTTTTGCAGGAATGTGAATTGATTGTTTGGGATGAATGCACGATGGCACATAAAAAATCTTTTGAGGCTTTAGATAGAACCTTACAAGATCTACGGAGCAATCATAACCCATTTGGTGCAATGATTTTATTAGCAGGAGATTTTCGTCAAACATTGCCAGTGATTCTACGATCAACGCCAGCTGATGAACTTAATGCATATTTAAAGTCCTCCAATTTGTGAAGCATGTGAAGGTATTACATTTAAGCAAATGATATGCGTGTCAAGTTGCAAAATGACCAATCTGGAGACATATTCTCTAAACAACTCATTGACATTGGTAATGGCAAATTTCCTATAGACACCTTGACTGGTTGCATTAACTTTCCTCAAAGTTTTTGTCAGTTAACTAGATCAAAAGATTAACTTATTCAAAAGGTGTTTCCAGATGTTGCTCAAAATTACAGAAACCATGATTGGTTGAGCGAAAGGGCTATATTGGCTGAAAAAAACATAGATATAAATGAATTAAATTTCAAAATTCAAGAACAAATTACAGGCGAATTGAGGATATATCAGTTGATTTGGCTACTAACCAAGATGATGTCGTCAACTATCCGCCTGAATTTTTAAATTCGCTGGATTTACCAGGATTGCCATCTCACAATCTTCAATTAAACCTTTAATTATCGTTAGTTATAATGTTGAGAAATATCAACCAATCACGTCTTTGCAACGGCACACGGTTAGCGATAAAAAAATTATTGAACAACGTGATAGAAGCAACTATACTGAAAGGAAAGTATAAAGGAGAAGACGTGTTGATACCACGCATCGCAATGATTCCGACTGACAGTTTCCAGTGCGGCTTGCTTTTGCTATAACCATAAATAAGTCCCAGGGGTCAATTGTATGTTGCCTGTTCCCATGTTGGAAAACCATCAGATTTGTTTGTATTCACCAGGTAATCAAACAAAAAACATTGTGTATCATAAAGCACTACAATAAAAATAAAACAAATTTTTGTTATTAATACGATTACTGAAAATACTTATATACGTTTTATTTCATTATTCTTTATTTCATCTTATTTAAATGATAAAGTAACATATTAAAAAAAGGATAATTTTACGATTTATTTATCATATTATTTAAAATATTAAATGATAAAAAAGATCCACCAGAAATCTTAATATAAGTATAAATCACGTGTCACGTTGTTTGTCCGCGATGGACTCCTAAACTACTTAACCGATTTTAATAAATTTACACACCACGCACAGTTTGACCTAACTTAAAAGATATATAATAATTTTCAACTCAATTCATAGTCGCAATATTATTTTATTTGTTTATAATTTTGCAGTTAGCTCCTAACAATTCTAAAAAATGGCGGTATCTGTTGACTGGATTGACTAATTACGAATGATGTATCTACCCTACCTACCTCATTCGTAAGTTTAGTGTTCTAAGTTATTTACTAATAACTTTGTAATTTACAAATAGTGTTATAAATTTGGATTAAATTTAAAAAATAATTTTGTTTCTATTTTTGCTTAATATCGACTGTAAGAAAAGATTATGATTTTCATGACAGAAGTACTCTGAACGTTACCCCTTAAATAGTTTACTACAATGTAATCTATCAAAAACAATAGTCACAGCAACGCGTGACCGGGTCTGCTAGTCTATAATAAGTATATATAAGTAAACTGTGGTTGGTCGTATTGCTAGCCACAGATTTCCCATTTCTTAATATTTATTATTATTAGGACGGCTTATCGAATTGATTGCGATGGTTCTAGTCGTTCGTACATTGCTCACTAAATACATTGCGTGATCACTGGTATGGAGTCAAAGTGGAAAATATATAAATAAATAAATAAATAATGTCATAGTTAATGAATATTAAAGCAATTTTTAAAAATAAAAAGTAATGTGACAAATTAATATTATTTAATTTCAGTTAGTTTCTTAATTTATTGCTTTTCATAATAAAAACATATATTTAATATAATAAATTTAAATTAAATCTAACACCCTCAGCAAGTATAAACTTTAATTTTAACAAAAATCTATAAAGATTTTTGTTAAAATTAAATGCTAGTCATTAGAATTAAAATACAGAAAACTAATAAGCATTGTAATATGTCTGATAGTTTATTATTTTATACTCGAAAAAAAAAGAAGTTTTCTTATCATTATTGAGCGAAGCGAGCGGAGGGCTGGAGGCTTTTTCGCATTTTTTGTCACGAATAGACTCGAAAACTACTTGACGGAAAATTTTGAAATTTTTCAATCAAAAAGACACACATTGAGATGGTTTAAAAAAATTAAAAATGTTAAAAAAAAATTGAAACATGTAATGATATTTTCAGTATAACAATTTACAAACACAGAATCCAAAATATATTATAACAAAGTTATGGCTGAAATTAGGCCTTAGGTACTACTGGACAAAAAATATTTACTGTTTGCACTTAGGATAACTGTTTTTGTAATGAAAATAATTATAATTTTTATAATCAAAATAATAATTTAAAACATAATCTAAACTTGTGAGGCAAAATAGAACATATTATTAATATTTTATAAAATGCAACTGCGATAACCACAATAAATATTACACCAAATACAAAAGGGGTAAGCAAAGTAAGAAAAATATTTTGCTGACCATAGTATTGTTCTCTGCTATTGCTGAACTCTGAAACTCTGAAAAAGACGCAGTCTCTCACCTCGTTTACTGTAAAAAAGATAGAAGATTATATTCGTTAAAAATATATTTTATCCTGAAGTAGAAATAATATAGTTTTATTCTGTCGACCAAGATCTTCCGATTATTTTTTTATTAATCATTTTATATAATAGCTACATAAATTGTATTTTTTTACTATAAGCTTCAACTCATAATACCTTCAAATAAAATAACTATTATCCAAATATAGTAATAAACCGAATTAAATAAATTAATTAGGTAAAATTAATATTTTATATTCAACATAAATCTTTCAGATAGTCATTCAAACTTTTACAATCATTTCCAATTTTCGTTCAGATTCATTAGAATGCTAGATAAACTTCGGTCCTAGGTCTTTTCAGTATCTATCTCATCGAAGTTGATTTTAAATACCATTTAGTTATATAGTTTATTGTAAGACATTAAAAAATTGATATTAAATTTTGATTTTTTGGTTAATCTATTAAACATTATAATTAAGACCTCTTTATTCGAAATGTAAATATGCCAATATGAAATGTTTAGTACAAACTGATAAATTGAAATTTTGTCGAATTATTGCACAAATCAACAGTGATATAATAGAAATACAGATTTCTGATCACCACAAGCACGTCATTTTTATAAGTTAAATAACTACATTGAAGTGATAGTTACCTAACGACACATCATACAACTAAGGAACCTAATGTAGATTGTGTTATTGTAATAAATTATAGATAAATTATTTATATTAATATTAATTTATTGAAATTGTATCACCTAATTCTAATTTTAGTTTAAAGTAACAGTTTCTAAATAATCGTTGAATATAGTAAACATTAAAGTAAGCAAAAAACAAAAATGATAGTTTTGTGATAGCTAACTATAGTACTTTGTTTTCGAATATTTAAGGTAATATATTGTGATGATTGATTATGAAATTGTCTTCTTCTGGTATTCCATAGTTAGCCACGATATCACAGTTTTATAACATAAATCTTGTAACAATCACTATTCTAGGCCGGACGGACAACACAGTGCTAGACCCACCTTAAGTCCATATTCATTGTGGTACTTAAATGTCGAAATGTGTTCCAATTATCGTTTGTTTGCGAAACTCCAATTTCTCATTCCGCCTATCTTTCTTCAGTACTACAAGTGGAAATTGAATTTGCATTCCACTGTACAGACGCATGCACGTGATACATTTGTGAATGGTTTATTTGATTTTATATAATAATCAATCTTGTTTAATCAATAAAATTGTACCCTGAAAACATAAAGAGTTAAAATTATTGCGTTGCAATTTTCAAATATATATAGAATAAAGAATTCAATATGGACCAGATAGCAGAGATTTAAATATGCTTAACAACCCTTAATATGTTTCAAATAATGGTTGGTAATTTGCTTTAGAATATATAGAAAGAAAATGATAATTTATAACGAATGTTAAGTTAAACGTTCCTGCCTTATTTAACACTGTATCCATCTGATTCTGAATTATATTAAAAAATATGTTATTCTCAATTCTAACAATGAATTCTGTGATGTATAATAAATAAAAGAAGCAAAGTAGCGTTCTGATGCATAACCGCGTTTAGTTCTCATTTCTATGCTGATGCCTCTATTCATATTTATAACTGTTCGTCCTTTTTCGTTGATGTTTATATTCGGTCTGTATTTCATTTCCTATTTTTGCCTTCGTTCGTGTATTTATCGGATGTCAATTATTATTACATTAATTCTAAGTAGAAAAGTGTAAAAAAAATTATAAATAAAGAACCCTTGCGAGTATGCTTCGATAACAGTAGTATTACAGTAGTATTAAAATTTATAATTAAGTTATATAGATTAACTTAATGTAAGGTAACAAAGTATTTGTGTTTGTTAATAGAGCCTTTATTAGTTCAGATCCATCTGATCTGAACTAATAAAGGAATGGATGGTATGTGTAATATAAAAAAATACTGTTTACCGTTTTGGATGCTGCATTTCAGGACTAGCTTGTACCTCGATCAATAGCTAGAATTATTTGTAACCTACAAATTGATACGGAACCCACGAGGCTTCAGTCTACACCTACCCACAAATTAAAGCAGTTATCTGTAATGGATCTATCGAGTACTTTACAGTGACCACAATATATTATGTTAATCATTGCCCCTTCTGTTAACATTTACCTCAAAGTTTAACTCTAACACTTCCAAGCTTCACATAAACGTACATAGAGGTGAACTAGAATGACAATGTATAAATGTAAATGTTACTTTATGTGCCTTATAAGAAAAAAAGTTTACAAAAAAAATAAGAACAATAAAATATACTATATATTTTTTTATATCACAATATAAAAGTGAAACTAACTATTACTATTCCTTAGGCATACCTGTCGTTAGTGCGTTGTGGTTTTATGAGAGAGTTCTCAAGAGTTTGTCTTGTTTAATTACAAGAAACAATTACATTAATGAAAACACGTGGTATGCAGCTTCTAATTTACTTATAAGAATAGTGATTGAGATTCAGATTTAAATAAAACTATTCTGGAAGACAAGATATTTTCCAATAAGGCCGTTAATTTGTGAATTTCCTGGAGTTCAGAGTGTATTTATACCAAATGCACTGTCACCTTCGTTGGGTCTTGCACTGTATTTCCAACGTTTTATATTTTTCATTAAGTGTTTTGAAAATTTGTAAATTTATATTATCTCGTCTCCTCAGACTCACACACGTGAGCGCAAAGCATCTTGCGTCTCAGGTATTATTAATATTTACCGAAATATTAATATACCAAAAGAACTAACATTTACTTCTAATAAATTACATCTTTATTTGTTGTTATTTTTAATATTGTTTGTGTAGATTGATTGATTGATTTATTTATTTATTTGAAAAAACTCAAATAAGAGCGCATTTATCTGTACTTTTTTGTCGTAGCAAAAATAAACTTACTTTCGCTAAAGGAATATTCAAATATTATTCAATTAATATTGAATAATATTTCGAAAAATTTTAGAATAATTAAGTTATCAACATTATTTATTATAATAATTCATCATATTGCCAAATCGTCCTTTGAATAAGGCATTAATCAACATAAAGATAATTCACAACTGTAATTTTAAAAATTTAACAGTGCTGTAGAACTTTATATGTCTAGTGACATAAAAATCGAAGAAAAGTAGACAATAACTTTCGCTAATGGAATGTAAATGTAAATTTTTACATAGTTAATTGACCTTTTGGGTAGACCTCGAAGAATTCGGTCTGCCCATTCATTTGTACCCGACTTTCGAATTTTGGAAAAATTTCTTCACAGAAGGTCTTCTTATGACCCCCTGAGTCCGAAATAACCATTGGTCAAAAAGTTTATATATATATATCTATATATATATATATATATATATATATATGCGTGCGTGCGTCCAGATTCGACTTTTGTCAGCACGATAGCGGCTGCAGTTTCACTCGGATCGCTTTCAAACTTTGCACAAAAATCAACCATTCAAAAATGAAGGTCAAGTTCGTTAATCAGAGAAATCCAGCCACAGGGGGCGCGAGGGCCTCACTTTTTCTGATTTCAGTTTTTCGACCATAACTTTTTCCCTATACAAAGTAGATCAATCGCGTTTATATTATATGATGTCTTTGGTGAATACCTATAACTAATGTAGATAAACCGAAAACCTAACTTCAATAACTTAGGGGTGGGGGTAAAAAAACCAAAAATTTTTGGAAAAAAATTCATAACTTTTTTTTGTTAAATATTCTTACATCACAAATATTTTTAATAGAAAGGTTATTTTTTACTCTAAATTTAAGTACCAAAATTATTTCCAAAAAAGATACTTTTTCCGAGAAAAAAAATTAAAACATCTTTTTGCTTGAAAATTTTTCATGTAAACAACGGCATCATGTTGAAACATATGGAGAGCCACGAGAAGTGGAGGGCTATTTTGTTAAAATGTGTTATTCTTAGGTAGTGAGTTATATTTTAAACGAGTTACACACGAGGTCTACCCACGCGTGTCCCCCTGCGGGCACGGATTTTTTGATAATAATCTACCTTTATTGTGTTTTTTGGAAAGTAAAAAAATAAAATGTTAAAATAATATTATTCTATAAAACATTTGATAAACTTAAGAACCGACAAAAAAAAATTGACTATCTGTCATCACGCTAGTAGACATTATTACTAATTGTTAATAAAACTAAATTCTGTTACTACGAAGCATACCTTTTAATTTTTTATGGTAATATAAAAATAATAACTGAATTAAATAAAATAAAAAATGTTTTGTATACATACAAAGTTTTATAAGATCATTTGTTATATTATTGTACTTTAGTACTTGATATAATACTTACTTGATATTTGTACTATGAAGTCATCAGCAGTCATCTGCCATTAAATATATACCACATCAGCTTAATATGAAAATTATATATGTACGGGTATATGTTATATAAAAAAAAACATATTTGCAAAAGTAAAATAGAAAAAGCTAAACAAAGCTATCTTATCTTTAGTTCTAATAAGATTGATCTTTAGTTCTTGACTTTATTATTTGAATTACAATTTAAAACAATAGAAACAGGTCTTAAATTAGTAATTTTATCTCTTATAAGTTTAAAAATTAGAAAACTTTGACTAATGAAAATTAATATAGTATAAATCAATACTTTTTAAACAAACTGCATAATAAATATCTTAGGAATAATCTCAGACAACTACATTTCATATGGGAACAGGATCTACCAATTGTTATCACCGAATCAATGCAACTGGTATAAGAAATTCTTTTCGAAGTAATTACACATTGTTCTACTTATATTGATAATTCACAGTTATATTGTTTTTTTTCTAAGAAAAAGATCGCGTCGTAATCACCGGTATTCTTGACCTACAATTAAATAGAACGGTTTGAGTAAGGTCACTTCTTACGAACAATAGAAGTTATTATTTTTGGAAATTTTCATATAATTAAGTATTTAAAATAAAAATTATAATAAGAATACATAATCTTAAACAATTCAACTATACGTTCAAGAAATAAGGTTTTATAAGTAAGTTGTATCTGCCCTTATCACTGCAGCTGGCATTACACTTATATTGACAGTTAATATTTAGGTTTAAGTTAACGAGAAAAAATATAAACTTCGCATAATGTGTTTTAAATATTTTTCTTCATTATTGTAAGATATTAATAAAACTACTTTAAATTTAATTTATTTGGATGAGAATAATAATAATACATTTAACAATAATATTTTAAAGTTTGTTTTGAATATAATAAATAATATTGTCAACAAACGGATTATCTATTCAGCCGTAAATTATGAATTACAAAACATTATATATATATATTATATTAAGAATATGTACAGCAACATACAACAACAAGGCTAAGAGTGATAGAGAAAAATAATGTTTGTCTTTTTTTTATTTAACAATGACAATTGAAAATATATAAATAACTAAGATTCATTTAAATGCACGGAATGAGATGTAACATAGCGGCGCGCTCTGTGGTCTCTGCGGGCACACGGCGCTCGAACATCGCATGAGTTATCTCATATCCCTCAGCACACTCGTCATATATCTGTGACGAGATGCTTCGTTTTATGTTAAATTATAACGTTTACTGGATTAAAGTAATCTAAAAGAATTTGTAAATGAAACTAAATGTAATAAATTAATAATAATTATATATTTTACTTTCTACTTATTTTTTTTTTATGTAAGAGGAGGGCAAACGAGCTGGCGGGTCACGGATGGACGTATTCACTGCCGCCCATGAATTCTTGCAACATCCGAGGATTTACAAGAGTGTTGCCGGCCTTGTAGGTAGGATTAAACGCCTTTTTTGAAGGTACCCATGTCGTACCGATCTTGAAATACCGCCGAAGGGAGTTCGTTCCATAAGCGAGTGGAACGTGGAAAAAATGTCCTTGAGAACCGCACAGTGGAGGATCGCCACGCATCCAGGTGGTAAGGATGGTATTGGAGGCGATAGCGCGCTGTGCGGTGATGAAATTCGGCGGCAGGCATCAGATCGAATAGTTTTTCAGAACACTGTAAATGTGGTAGAAGACGCACAAAGAAGCCACGTCTCTACGCAATGCCAAAGAGTCCAGCCGTTCGCAGAACACCGGGTCCCCGACAATTCGAACGGCTCTCCGTTGTACGCGGTCAAATGGTAGAAGCTGATATTGGGGTGCTCCGGACCATAGATGAGAACAGTACTCCATGTGTGGCCGGACCTGCGCCTTATAGAGCGCAAGTCTTTGGCCAGGTTTGAAATACTGCCTCGCTCTATTAATTACTCCCAATTTCTTCGAGGCCAACTTGGCCTTGCTCTCCAGATGACCACGAAACTGACAACCGCTCAAAATGTCGATACCCAGTATCTGATACTTGGCGAGGCAATGAGGGGAGTGCTCTCGAAGAGCGGTGATACGACAAATGGGGTTTCCTTAGTGGTAAGTAGTGGTAAGTAGTGGGGTTTTCTTAGTGGTAAGTAAGTGGTAAACGCGCAAACCTGTGTCTTTAGGGGATTGAACTGAACGAGGTTCCGTTCACCCCACTCAGAGACCATCCCCAGGGAGGTCTCTATTGAAGACACAAGTTTCTTTCGGCACACGTCGACGTTTTCCCGAGAGAGACCTGCACGACCGGAATATACCGCATACCCAGTGCTGTCATTCGCATAACAATGTATGTTGGAAATATCCAACATATCATTGATGTGCAGGAGGAACAGAGTTGGGGATAGCACGCAGCCTTGGGGTACAACAGCGTTCACGGGCTTGGGGTCCGAGCAAAAACCGTCGAGAACGACCTGTATGCTCCGCCCAGTGAGAAAACTGGTGATCCACTTGCATAAGCTCTCGGGAAGCCCATAGGAAGGTAGCTTCGAAAGAAGCGCCTTGTGCCATACACGATCGAAGGCTTTCGCCATATCCAGACTAACTGCCAGACCCTCTCCCTTGCTTTCAATAACAGCTGCCCAACGGTGCGTAAGATACAACAGAAGATCACCAGCCGATCGACCATGGCGAAAGCCATATTGCCGGTCATTGACCAACTGGTGATCCTCGAGGTAGGTTAGGAGCTGTTTATTGATAATGCTCTCCATTACTTTAGAGAGCAAAGAGGTAATGGCGATAGGTCTGTAGTTACCTGGGTCCGAGCTATCACCTTTTTTAGGGATCGGATGGACAAGGGCACGCTTCCATGAGACCAGGACTACGCCTTTAAGGTAGGAGTACCAAAATATACGCGTTAGCACTGGAGTCAACTCAGGGGCACACGTTCGTAGCACCGACGGAGAAATACCATCCGGCCCACTCGACTTATGAACGTCCAAGGAAAATAGAGACTGCCTTATAGTTTTCTGCCGAAAAACTATTTCCGGCATTGAGCTCTGACACCGCGGGATGATAGGCGGTGTCTTCCCCTGGTCGTCCAAAGTCGAGTTTGAGGCAAAAAGAGTGCCCAAGAGATTGGCTTTCTCTTTTGCCGTGTCGGCCAGAGAGTCATTTCCCATGTGCAACGGCGTTAGGGACGGCTGGCTAAAGTTGCCCAGAGTGGCCTTTGAAAGCGCCCAAAATTTGCGCGTGCCAGGCGGGTACTTTGCCAGCTGATCCCCAATTTTGACGACATGCTTGAACTTTGCTCTAGCGATTTTCCGTTTGCAGAATCTGGAGGTACGATAATATTCCCTCTTCAGAACTCTAGAGTTCGGATTCTTATTGACTAACGCATAGGCCCAAGCTTGATAAGCCTGCCGTTTGCCAGCTGCTGCAGCCCTGACAGACGCATTAAACCAAGGCCGCGATCTGCCACCAAGTGGTACCACAGAGCTTGGTACAAATAGTTCCATGCCCTGTAGTATCACATCAGCTACAGCCGCAGCGCAGCCACTAGGATCATCGGAAGGGAAACAAATCGGCCCCCATGGGTAGGATGCAAAGAAGGACCGCATTCCATCCCAATCCGCTGACTTGTAGTGCCAAAAGCGTCGAGTCACAGGTGTTGTGCGAGCCGAACGTTGAATGGGCACTACACTCCGTAGCAGACAATGATCAGAGGACCCTAACGGAGCCTCGACAGTGACTTGGTACTTTCCGTGATGTGTAGTCAGCAGAAGATCCAACAAAGAGGGTATATGACTGTCCACGTCCGGTAGACGAATGTGCGTCTTGACCAATTGGGACAGACCATTTGCCAGAGCAAAGTCAAACACAGATCTCCCCGCGTAGTCGGTGGCACGTGACCCTAACCAATCGACATGGTGCGCATTGAAGTCCCCGAGGACTACGACTTCAGCGGAGGGAGTCTGAGAAAGCAGATCGTCAATCTTCGCCTGAACATGGCCCAAGAGTTGATCCGTTTCTGCATTACCACTATGGGACCTGTAGAGGCACGCGTAGACTCTGACATGGTCGACCATGTCTACCTGCAGCCAGAGTACAGACAGGTCCCGACCTTCAAAAACCTGGAGGCGACGGTAGCAGATATCCTCCCTAATGAACACAGATACCCTGGCCTGTGGTATAAAATGATGTTCTAGTTTATACCCAGGGTATGAAAGGTACGCTGTGTCGCTAGGTTGAGATATCTGCGTCTCCGTCAGAAACAACAAGGCCGGCTTCGCCGTCTCTAGATGATAGTGGACGGCGTTCAAGTTGGAATGAAGTCCCCGGAAGTTGCAAAACTCCACATTTATTCACACTTCCCCGATTTTGCTCGGGGAGGGGGTCCCCGGCTTCATCAAAGCCGGTACCCTCCTGGGGTATTTTTCTTTTGGGCATCGCTTTCATGTTTGGCGGGGGAGGGGGAGGTTTGGGCTTCCGGATTCTCTCACTCACCGACGGAACATAACCAAATGAATTTGGTTACTATGCGTCGGTCTTCTGTGAGAGGGTGGTCTTTCCCCGGTCGAGCCAACCCAATACGAGCTGCAGTTAGATAACTACAGCTAGGCTCTACCACCTAAGTTACTTTAAATTACTTACAAATTAAAACATATGTTTAATTTAAGATTGAGATAAATCATGTCATGGCGTTGCTATTCATAAAGATTCTTTGGATACTTATTAAAGGACATAAACGGTGCTAATATCATAGTCAATTATTATTAATGTGCAAGCTGTGCCCACTGTGTTTTTAAAATAAAAGCAGCTTAAAGTACTAACTATAACATCAATTAAAAAGTTAAAATCGGTACAGTTCAGGCTACCAGGAGCAGACAGACAGACAACAATTATTTTAATTGTATCTTTTACCATGTATACTTTCAAATGCATTTAATAAAAAGCCGTTAATTTGGATTTCGAGATTTTACAATTATTATAATTTATTAGAGGTTATAGAGTTGGTTTGAACAACTCCTTAACATAAAATATTTAGAGAGATATGGATTAAGAAATTTAACGATACGGGTAGAATTCCATTCGCCGTCCCGTCACTCTATGAATTTAGCACATACATATATTATACAACCCTTTATCGGGACAGACCGGACATCTATTGGGATTCTTCCAAAGATCCCAATCAATGTTTCTAAATTTACAGTATAAAAAACATTCGAAAGGTGCCACAACCGCAATATAATATTTGAAAATATCTATAACTTGTTCGGTCATGTTAAGTTAATATTTTAAATGTTAAATGTATTGAAGATATACTGGAAAAAGTATGAAAAGAGACCAAGTGATCCGTAGTACATTATACTTTTCAGGTTAACTCTCCTCTTTGAAATCTTGCACTAATTCATCAGAAAACAAACATTAGTTTCCATCCTTATTAATTAAAAAAATCTTTTTTCTTGTATAAAAAAAAAAAATCATTCATACATTTAAATGATTGAAATAAAAAATGTAAGTCCTAATATATTTTAAATGAATTTAAAACAGATTATTATACTACGTAACTTATATTAATAACATTACCCAAGTTGAAATAACTGTCTCATAAACGAAAGAACGCTTTCGTTATCTATAAATATTACAATTTATAAATTTGAAATATATTATTTAATGTATTGCTGTTTTATTTATATTAATCCGAATAATATTTTTAAGTACTAGAAGGTAATATAATTTTCCGACAGAAAGTTAAGTACTTTTATATAAAGAAAACTTCTTGAATATATGTCATCGTGTATAATTCCACTTCCCTTTTAACAAAGATATCATAAAACTAGGAATTACACTGAAATACCAATTTAGAATACTGTTTCACTTTTATAACTTGAACATAATGGAGATGGTATGTTCAACGACAGAAAAGCTGCACATAATTCGAAGAAAAGTGGACCTAAGATGGTTTTTTTTGCAACAAAAGTTTAATATCCGTGCAAAGTGTATCTAGACTTTGACCTTATTCCTAAAATACGATTGAGTAACTTTGAGTAACTTACATGAATATATAGTAGTTTGAGTTACTTTGTCAAATGAGTTTAAAAATAAAGTTGTGACCAACGTCAATACGGTAAGTATCCAAGTGCTTCAAAGTTAACAGTTTAAAAACTTGTAAGAGTTAATTAAAATTAAATCTATTTGACATGAAATAAAATATTCCTTAATATTTCAAAAATAAAATGAGAATTTTTACATTTTACATAGTTTGATAAGATTAATAACTATCGGTTAATTATTAAAGATAATTTGGGACTGTAATCAATACAAAAAAAAAAACAATTATAATTTATATTTTTAATTGGTTTACGCATTCACGATCACGATAAATAATGTATATTAAATACCTTTACTTCATAACTTAACATCAAAGTTTTATAAAAGACAGCACAATTATATTCCTCTCTAGAGTCTGAATACAAAATAATCTTCCAACATCCGTGAGATGTAATAACAAGGATAAAGCCTTTTATTTTGTATCTTTTACAACGAAATTAGTTTTGAAATGAACAGCGATCTAATAATGGCTAGCTTTTTGGGGTTTGTAAAGAAAAATCTCTTGGGAAAAAATATAATGTCTTTTTAGTTCATTTTAACCACATTTAGCAAAATTGTCTGTGAGATGGAGAAAAACCATTTTCTGGATGTTACACATTTAGCTTTTAATTAATAATAAGCAATGAATTGCCTGAATTAATCAAATAGTATTTATACAGTTTTCATTCTGTTTGTATTTCAAATTTAAATGACATTTACATGGTTAATTATATCTATAACCTGTTTTAAATATAAGCAAAGTTATTTTACTAGTCGTTCTGTGAACAGTAGAACTCAGTACGTTAGGAGGTGAGACAATATTTTAAGTGCCTTTTCCAAGCATTTATGTAGCATTAATTAAGCATTATGTATTTCCTAAGCATGTATGTAGGTACATAACTACCGAACGAAATTTGGCTCCACCAAATAACAACGGAGTTATTCAACTTTAAAATTTTTGATAGTTCGCTATGACCGCGATTTTAGATTTTGAAATAACAAAAAAACACCTAAGATTTCGGCAACGAATACTTAGACGAATTTTCAGCCCGCTAGCTGCCGCAAAGTCCGTTTTTGTGGTACGGGTAGGAAATCCGCAACTTTGAAATTTTTCTCCCAAGCAAAAAAACGGCTCGACATAGAAATTAAATAGTTCAAAGAACACACCAATTTTTACGACGATAGGATGAAAAATACGCCGGCTACGCTAGAACAAACATACTGAAATATATGCGGAAAAATAACAGAATGGGCCTATCTAGTGGAAACGTAGTCCTTCGGATAAACGCTTCGCTACGCTCAACATTCGTCCTTCGGTCAAAAAGAAGTAAAAATATGTATATTTTTTAATATTTAAATTAAAACTGACAACTATTTTGACGATAATTAACTTTATAGTAGTTTTAAAAATCTTGCTATCTTTTACAACTAATATTAACTAACAACACAGAAACCAATATTGTAGCTACAGGTTATTGGCTATTATATTGTAAAATTCATGCATGCATGCAATGTATTAATGCATGTTTTCCCACGTGAAACCGACATATTTGGAGCATATAGCCAATTGGCGAATGTTTGTTGTTTATTCCATTTGAATGGAGGTTTTAGTAATTGTAATTTAAACGTACGAGTAAATTGTCATGGTTGACATGGTCTGATCAAACTTGCCCATTTGATCAGACCATGCCTCCTGTCGGGTTTTAGAGTTAAGGAAATGAAAATGAGTGACGCAAATACCAAGATTTTAACGCTATATATAGCTGTAGAAACGTTGACTAAGAGTTTAAGAGGGTAGCGAAGGGTGAGTAGAGAAGTGGGACCTTACTCACAGCAGCACACAGGTCACGGCCGGGCGAAGCACCACCATTTCACGAATAGACTAGATGAAGGTCGATTCTTCCTTTCCGGCCTTCTATCAGAAAACCTTGACAATTCTACTTATATAACATAATTTGGGTTAACTAGTTAGAATGCCAATGCTGCCTTCCAAATATATACTTAAGATCTTCTTTAATATAAATTTAACATATTATATATTACTTTTTTTAGTAATGAATTTTGAGACGATTTTGTTCTTATTTATTTTATCCTTTTCGAGATGACAGATTTTATAATATATCATCATAATTATAATAAAAATATAAAATACAATAAAACATGTTTATATTATTGTACATAGTTTATTTTCGACCTGAAATTTAAATAATTTTAATGTTTTTTGTAGTCTACCCTTAAGTATGGTAAAGAATTTAAACTATTACTTCAAGATTCTAAATGTTTCATTGTGCCTGTAACGGATAAGAAACGTATTCTTATTGCACTATTTAAAAATGTGTTTCTTATAAAAAGTTGATAAAACTATTTACTGAGTATTTCAATTAGATACCCGACATCTCTCGAGTTTCGAAGTGATTAATAATGCGCTGGCTGTTCCTAAGTGCTTTGATTCAAGAGAACGGTTGTTTCTAAGAACTAAGATTGCTTTGATTATTATTAGTACTAGTGTCAGCATTATTACAATTGTGTTTATAAATATAGATGCTTGGTAAATTTCAGATAAAGATTGGTTCATAATAATTTTGTAAAGTAACGTTATAATATACTTTTAGCTGGTCACTCCTAAACTACCACAAATTACTAGGTAACTAATGGGCGCCACATAGAGCTGTAAATTGTATTTCGTAACCCCTTTAAAACATTTGAAAAGTTTTGGCAACAGCTGAGCTTTTATAAGAAGATTTAAATTTTCATCAAGTATCTGTAGGAAAACCATAACTTTTATAGGCAATAGTGATGTATTTTATATTTATTAGAAAGTTTTAGAAACATATAATTGTGGATGGTCGTATCTCAGGAACAATATGCGATTATGATCCTTACTATATAGTAAGGATATATTCACACCACACTTAATAGCCATGAAGCTGAGTCTTTTTGCTAAAAACCGAAATATCACATATTTTTACAAGATAGACTACTAATTACCAAATCTTCAAAGTAATAACATATTCATGTTAACTTTTCATAAATAATGAATTTGCAGTGTGTATGCATAAATTGAAACAAACCCAAATAAAACAAACAGATTTTTTTAACACTTTATTAATAAAGTTTCTTCGTCTTGTTATGAGTCTTTAGAGTCTAACGTGTAACAGTTATTGCTCATTACCGAGCCGCTAACAGCCGCTTGCTTCCGACTTATAAAGATAACGAATCAGTTTGAGAACTCTAACTCTGAGAAGATAGTTGCAAGTTCATCAAGACCAAAAATATATTGGTCATAAGCTAATATTGGTTTGTCATTATTAGGTAAAAAGTAATATAACATTTAATACAATTATTGAAATGAGAAAAAATAAGTAGCGAGGGCGACAGGAATATATATTTTTTTTCCAAATCTCATCATTTGCTTAATAAATATTTAAAAAGTGTTATTTTCCACTAAAGGTTCAACATACTCGTAACTACAAACTAAATCTTCATTTCATTTAATATCTCCAAATGCAATTAAACGACAGTGTCAAAAACAAGTTTGCAATGAAACCAGATAAGTTACATGAACCAAGCCGAGATTGTGATGCAATCTAACAACACTAGAACTATACAACTGAATTAATAACACTTCCGACAACAGTGATCCGAGCCGGCGGTGTTGAGTGAGTAATGAGCGCTCGAGTTACGGAGCACAGTTCAAGATAGTTCTTCGATCAACGGCTTTATAACCCGGTACAGGGAATTAGTAGTGGTACCAAGTGGACAGGATATTGAGTAAAGTTCTGAATTTTCTCAGAATAACTTAGATGGCAAATATAAAGTTATAGATATATTTTTATTTAATAATATTTGCTAAATAATTATTAATAGGCACTTGCAAACAGAAACACATTTGAAAATAAAATTTTATTTGGTTGTAACTAAGTATATAAAATAATTTTCTTAAATCATAGCTGTTTCTACATCATACTAAATCTGTTTACCATGTATAGTTATTAAGTTTGTATTATATAAATACGAGTATACATTATATAAATATATTATTTCCTCAATTTAATTTATTTATAGTTGAAGTTTTATAAATAAAGTCATTTAATCAAAGCTATTTTGATAAAAAGACGCTTTTTTTTTTAAATACAAAATATTACATTAATCCGCTTCAAGGTATTAGGTAGGTATAAGACTTAAGTAGGTCGAGTCTATTGCTCTCAATGCAAATGGAGCGTAGTTTAGTAATCACTAGTTTGTGAGTCAAGAGCGTGCCAATGTTCGGACGAAGTGGATGCAGTGGTCTGTACTCTGTAGTTATAATGGTTTTTTCTTCTGTATTCCCAGGTCAAAATTGAAACAAAATTATAGCAATTAAAAAATAATCTTATCTAATCTAATTGATTTTTACACATTGATGATACATGCTAAATCAATAACATACACTTTTGCAATGTCTCTTAAGTTTTCTTTCACCAAATCAGTAAGCGGTAAATGAAAAACACTACAGCGAATTTTGTTTGATTATAAAAATTTAGATGTAATTAAATTTTTATTTTTGTATAATTATATACGAGTACATATGTTAGGTATTAGTGTACATATACTTTTGAAATATTTATTTACTGCATACGAATTGAATTTTGATTAAAAATAGGTATGATAAATATAAATTTGTCGGTATGCATATTACGGAGATATGTTCCAATAACAACTTAGTAAGTATTGGTAAAGAGTGATGGATGAATATCGCAAGTCTGAACAAAAGTTTTGTTTACGTATATATTGAATCCCAGTGTTCGTCGTTGTTTACAAATTTACCTGTTTCAGTTCAATGCCAGCACACCGTTACTCGACATTACTTTAAGTTTGTTGATAGTTCTTAACAATTAGATAAAATTATATTCTAATGGAAATTAAAAATTGTTCGTCTACTTGGCACTTACTGCATAATTTATTATATTTATAGTAAAAATTAAGGTTATGTTTCAAAGCTGTCATAGTTAATCAAATCTTAACAATTGCTATACATTTACTTAATAACCTACCTATAATTTAATAAAATTATGTATATTTGTTGAAAGGTCTATTGATATAAATTTATAGATTATTTCAAAATATATATATAATATATGTTATTTCAAAATCCTAAATGGCGGCCATAGCGAATTATCAAAAATTTGAAACTTGAATAACTCCTTTGTTATTTGGTGGAGCCAAATTTCGGTCGGTAGCTATGTAGCTACATGCATACATAGGTATACTTATTCCTTTTTGGAAAAGGCACTTAAAACATTGTCTCATCCTCTAACTTACTGAGATCTACTGTTCACAGAACGACTAGTAACAAGCTACAAAACAGTTGTTTTCCTGATTCTATTAGATTTTACTATATATTTTAAATAAAACTTTTTATCAACTGACAATAATATATTTAAAAAATTAAATATTTTATAAACATTTTTATTCTATTATTTGACGCATATTCTTAACAACTGATCCTATACACACAAAAATAAGGATAACCAAAAATACCATAAATACTGAAACTCCCTATTGGCAGTTGTAGTATTTATGGAAATGTAATTTCTTGTTATAATTTTTTCATTCATTGATTATGAGGATTGAGTATTTCTCGATTCTATTGAGATTAATAAAGTTGGACGTTACCTACATACTCGCTACGTGGGTATGTGTCTTGTACAAATTTGAGCTAATCAGTGTATAGCGTTAGATATATTAACAAACATTGACACACCTCACAAGATATTTCTCTAATATATTATTACATATTCGTAGGTTAGCAATTTATCTTTAACAACAATTATGCTCTACTACATCGACACTAATTTACGGTAGTTTATTTTAATAATTTTGTCTAAAAATGAAAGTGAAGTGGAAAATAAATTTAACTTAAGTAAAAGCGTTTCCTGTGTCTCTTTAAACATAACTCGATCACCGCCGACAATCGACGCTAGTCAAAACGATTTTATAAACATCAGAGTATAGCATAATTGCGTTACGTTAAAGGTGCATATTGCCTATTACTGTATGATAGAAAGCAGGACACCCTTTATATATAACATATCCGTATGATTGAGTTTAACTAACGACCATATACTATCAAATTATTTTTATATTAATAAAAAATTTCTTCCTAAAATCGAAACGGTAGTTTTATCGAGCTTTGATTACTAAAACACAAAAAAAACTATAATAGTTTCAACTTGCGTGTATTTTTACATTTTGTTTTTATGTCTATGTCCTATTATATTTCGTTTTTTCGTGAACGTAAAGCTGCATTTGAAACATCAAGTTTAAATTACAATGTAATCAACATAGATGAATTAATGAATGAATTGTGGTTTAATTTTGTAGTAATTATTAATATGTTATTATCTATTTATGTAAAAGGCCTATGGTCTTAGAAATGTCGACCGAATATACTATGAATATTTACACAACAATGAAAATAATATACACTTCAACCACGTACTGATATGACATATAACAATATGAATCTTTGTTCCGGTTTTTCTCTTATTTAACATTACGTTATCACATTGAAGACATTATACGAGATAGGTTTTAAATCTGAAACATTTAATTAACTTCATTTTAAAGTTAATAACCAAACTTATGTAACACTAACAGGTAAAAATTTTTAAGTGGTCTTTCCAAATACCTATATAACTAGAAGGTGAAATTATTCTTAACATGTAGGCATCAAATATTTTTACTTTGCTTCCAATAAATGTCACAAAGACCCTTTGATCAGTTTCCAACTCAGGACTACATACTCGTAATACACATGTAAATTTCTTAAAATAACATAACTTTTCTCTTTGGAAGAACTTATTGGTTACTGACTCAAAACAATGGATATGGAATACAGATTTTTTTTTATTTTCTAGGCAATTTAGAAACGTAAAAATAATTCTTATCGAATCTATCGATTTTAAAATACCTTTACAGAAACAGCAGACCTACGTACAAATTTGATATAAAATATTATTTTTTGATATTCGTTGAATCTTAATTTTATTTATTTATAGTTAAAATTAGATATTTTTATTGTGCTAAAAAGGGAAACATAAACTAATACTAGGTTATAAAGGCGAAGTAGCCTTTTACAAGAAATTCATATGTGAATTAATATAAGGATATTTTATTGTCATAATAAAATTAACAATGAAATTACGAAAAAGGGTTGGAAGAAAACAAATAGTTTTTGATGCTGATCTGGAATATTTAACAGATACATGGAATAGACAAAATGAAATTTTCTCAATCCGCAGTTATATTTCTTATGTAAAAAGTATAAATCTCATGTCACGTGTTTCTCTAAATGTTTTTCTCTCTAATACCGTAGCGAAATGAGGCAAATCCCCCGCAGCGTCTCGTAGTACGATAACGCATTAAGAATGGGTTAGGAAAGCCCGATTTTATACATATGTTTTTAATGGATATAAATGCAATTTAAATGTCTTTATTTGAATTGTATATTACTTACTCTAAAGACATGAGAGTATTTGTTATAGACTGCACTCAACATGCAAAAAGTATCTAATTTATTGTCGTAATTATAAGTAATGGATATGTTCTTTTTTAATAACATGGAGAGTTACCTTAATACATGTTACGTTGTATTCGTTATCAAACTAGTCTACAGGCATATATTATATATATATATATTATTTTAAATTAGAAGTAGCTTTGATAGTTATCAAATATACTGCAATAGCAGTTGCAACTTTGTTTGAAGTTTATCATCAATATCTTATAGAAGCCTCCTTGCATTTTCTCTGTTTACTTTCTGGCTTGTCTAGAACAGCTTAATAGTTGATTAAATTGACTGTTTTTACAATACAAAGTAATTGCTTGGTATTATATTATATTTAATATCTGCCAAAATACAAATGTATTTTCTTAAATTTCAATCCTTTAAAGTATGAAGTTTTTAAATTATCAACGATATTAAGAAATTGGTATCTGTGAGGATTTTACTAACCTTTTTTCCAGGGATTTAGTGTCTTTGGTAACATGTAACTAGAGTTTGACATTTCACAAGCACAATTTCATAGATGTGACTAAATTACTTAATAACTTTGATATCAAGATTTGCTTCTAATCTTTACGAGCAACGAAAATATAAAAACAAATGAAAAATAAAACGAAGTAATGTATAAAAAGAATTAAACGATTAAAATAACATTATGTAACTCGATATATTTATCGGGCCATTTTCAGTCACTCATCACCTTGAGATTGAATGTGGATAAAAATATGATAGTAATCGTTTTAATTTATGTTTGATTTGGCATCATACATAATGCAGAAGACATGTCTCTGTTTAATTAATAGCGATTGTAATAAAAGCATGTTGCGGTTTCAAGGGTTCCGTCCACTTACGTTCCGTAATGCGGGATTTACGTTCGATTGCTGCCTCATGACGAATATTTACCATGTTAATAGCAAATGGACCAAATAACACTTAAAAAGCATAAGTAAAGTTGAATTTTACTGCTGCTAATTCAAGAATTTCTACTTGTTTTCATTCTTAATACAAAATAAGAGACACTTATTATAGACACTTATAAACGTAGTAATCTTTCCATATGCCTATATTAATAAAAAAATATGAGTTTTATAAGTATATAATTCGGACGTGGCAACAAGAAGTTTTTATTTAAAGTGAATTGACAATTATTAAGTATAATTGTAAAAAGAATTTAATTCGTTTTATAAGACCAATAAAGCAATATATTTATTTTAATTTACTTCACCAAAGTGTCTATTGCAATCACATAATTTGCAATATTTATTAGTTGTATGATGTATTGTTACGTAACTGTGCCTTCACTGCAGTAAACTATAAATATGCTGAAATCCAGTCATTTGTGTAATGAAACGACCAACTTTAATTTGTTTTATTCGTAAATTATACAGAACGTTAAACCATTTTATATATAATTTTACAGTAAGTTCGTTTCGATTATTCTTTTAAAAAAGTTCGAAATCCCTTTGTCAATGATTGATCACCTGCTGCCACCTGCTGTCCACGACTATTAACACGAACTATTTATCTTTAGATATTGAACATTAATCTCAACAAATTATTAGAGAAGTAGATTGGAGGAAAATATATATGGTATTTATTTGTCCTTATCAATTTAAAAGTAAATATTTGATATTCATATTTCTACATTATCTATTAAATTGTTATTGTATTTCCGTGTATAGCTTATTTTAGGATGTTGATTTATTTAAGCTCCCAGACATTAAAAGAATATAAGGCTTTATTTAAAATTTAATTTGTAAGGCTATATTTAAAACTTAAAGCATCTGATATTTAAAATAAATATCAGATATTCAAAAGCCGGGTGCCTTAAGAGTTATAGGATGCCAGTGATGGCTGCGGAATTCTACAAAGTGAAATATATTTATTTTCCTGTTTATAAAAAATGTAAAAAAAGGTTATAAATTTAAAAGAACAAGGCATTATATGTTCATACCAAATTATATATTAAAACTAATCCAAAATATTCAGCACAGCTCAAGTAAGTGCGCTTGACTCTGGAGGATTTCGAAGCAATTTGCCACTGTTCCACCAATGTTCTATAAATACACTAAATATGGAATCTATATCTTTAAATTATGCCAAGGTATCCTACTTACGTCATAAAACTATATGGAATTTGTTTCTTATTAATCTAGTTATGTATGGTTTTAATTATTTATAATGTTAGCTTGCAATGGTAATTAATGTTTAAGATTGTTATATAAATCTCAAGAGATTAAGAGATTAAGTTCATCTTAATATATATGGAATTAAAAATTAATCGACACGGGTAGGATTCGAATGTGAGACCTCTTGGAAATGATCTCATTTCTTTACCCGTCGTTTCAGGTGCGAGTCCTGCCCGTGTTGATAAATTTCTAATCCTAAATTTATTTAAAGTACTTTTTGAAATTGACTTTTACGCAATGTGGTTTTTGTTTTTTTTTTGTAATAACAAAATATTCCTTAAATGATTTTTACAAAATAAGTGAAAACCACATTAAAATTTTTTATGATTTTACTTTCTTAATTTTTTTATGATTTTACTTTACTCACTATATATATATTTATATATATATATATATATCTATCTAAACTTAATACTATTACTTAATGTTATAAAACTGCGAAGCAATACATCGTAGATAATATCAGGTATATACCTAATTTAAAGTTTCCTACTCGTTAACAATTTTACGAGCGGAACTAGTCCACTTACCAGAAACTTAATAATTGTCTAACCTTCTTATTCCTATCTACAGCCTTAGAGGATAAAAACTGAACGTGACAAGACTTGGTTGTATATTCTTGCCTTACCACTAGTATACTGTCAATTATTAATAACATTTTGTAGTGAAAAATATAGATCAGTTAAAATATAAGACTAAAACTTTACTTTAAATATTTATTGAATACATTATATGGCTTTAGTGAAGTTACAACGTGCATTCTATAGTACTTTCGTTTTTCAGCCAAAATGTTCCAGATATTTGTTGTACTCGTAATGACAACTCCCATGAAAGCGGCCGCAGTTTTAAAAACGTTTTTTTCTATTGTAAGGGTATTTTTCACACTTAATATAAATAAAAATGCATTGTGTTTGCAGAAGCAAAAGAGATAAAAAAGATGTAACTATTACAATTAACAATAAACCAAGAACAAAAATCACTTGAAGGATTAATTATAAATATATTTTATTTTAAGCTACATGGTATAATATATGTAAGAGGCTTCATATCTATCTTTTTCAGAAAATACTAGTCTTTTATCACATTTAGCATCTTATTAACAATAACGACAAAAGTTTGCTTTCGTCGACTTCCACTCTTCACAATTACATATATGTAAAGTAGCTCGAGCATTATGTAAATTATCTTTATATTGAATTAAACAGATTTTGTAAATGCCATAAATCATTAGTCGAAAAAGGTAATTCTTATGAAATTTTATAACAATTACCTTTTTAATTAATTTGCATTAACCTACCTAAGCTAACAAATTTTTATTAACAACACCAGAGATATAATATGTGATGTTGTTAATACAAATTAATTCTTGTCTGAACTCAACCTTGTCTGGTCGCCTGGGAATAAATATTCTAGGAATATAGTACGTAATGTGCCATTTAACTATTAACTTATTAGCTTAGTGTGTACAGAAACTCCAACATTGAAGCGTTATTATTTAATATATTCTATCTTAATGTACTCACCTTTGCTGCGCTCCATAAACCTGCAATTGTTAGTTGTTTCTCTACAACGTCACCTTTATCCACTTGGTGCTACTAGTAGACGTATTAGTTTTTAATATTTTTTTATGCCCGATACTGGTATATATGATAGTTGGCTGGCCAACTCCTTATAGCGTTGTTTCTGCTATTCTCGTTTTCTTGCATATACAAATCTAAACATTTTACAGGTATTTTAAAGTAAATTTATCACCTTTGGTCTGGACCTCCCGAAAGATACTTTTTTAAAAGTCAATAATGTTCATAAGTACTATCATTGTGAATAGTGTATGTACGTATGTATAAACGTATCTTATATATGTACGTACAGACACGCCTATACACGTAAGTATCTATAAAGATCGAATAGTAAATAATATGGGAACCGACATACTCGTACGTTGACTGAGCTAATAAGTTAAGTATTATATTTTAATTTAATAAACGTAGTTATTATTAAATACTAAAATTAATAAATGTAAACAACAGGATACGAAAATGGAAAAAACCTATGAAAATTAAAAAAATATATAATATCGTACTCTATGCTATTGTCTCCAATATTTCTATGAAAAGATTATTCGATTGTACATTTTAATTTGTTGTGTAAAAATATTGTAGCCTTATTCCAATATACTTTTGATAAATAAAATGTCGCAAAACATGTTGATTTTAGAGATATACAGCTGTTTCTTTATATAAAGTATAAATACAAAAAAAAAATGCACCCATTGTTTATGTAAATTTAAAACGTCCAGCTCTTGGCACTGCATGTTCTATGTAGTTAATATATTTATAAGAATGTATCCAAATTATTAACATATTGTAGATGTAATAAATATACAGTTAAAGTTTCTGCTTTTACATAAGCTTTGTCAAGTGTTTTATTTATTTTGGCGGTCGTAATTGACTTACTCTAAATAATTTATTTACGAATTTGACGAGAGTAGCGAAGTAGCAACCAAGTTGTTTTGTAAGTTTAATATTATTGCATTGACTCGGTAAACTTAATTTAACTTTAATTTTTCTAGTAAAATTCGCTTTTGAGTTTAAAAATATTATTCTAAATACATAGTTTAACATCGCAATAATAGGAATTATGATTTTACGATAAATGCAGTAAAAGCTAATGACATCCGACTTAACGGTCATCGTTCTTGATAACAAAACTTTCACACTTTCGGATGTTTTTTTGCCAAAAACTTATTTCCGGAATTGAACTCTGACAACACAGCATGGTCGTCTAAATTGGAGTATAGGGCAAAAAGAGTGCCTAAAAGTGCTTTCTCTTTCGCCGTGTCGGCCTGGGTGTTATTCCCAGTGTGCTGTGGTGGTAGGCAGTTGGGGAAGAGAAAAAACTTTATAAGTCACGATTACCTAGAATCCAGACGTAATACTGCCATTACAATTCTTATTAGTCACAAAATTAATTAAAAGTTTCAATCCGAATTGTGTACTTATTAATATCTCCGAAACATACACGTAGTTAATCGCAAACGCTTGTCCTAAGATTACCTTAATTGCGTTCTGGGACTAACTCGTTTATAAAGCAACACTAAACAGTTATCGTGTTAGTATAACATTAGCACGAACTTCAACATGTTACATATTATATAAAACTTAATTATGCATAAATGTATTCTATTACAAAGAGTAAACAATAAAAATTAAGAATGTAGCTAATATTTTGGATCAAAATATAAAAAATACATTTCACGTTCACAAAAATATGTTGTTAAATAAGGTAATAAATATTAAATTTTAAAACATCCAAATATATAGGAAAACGATATTGATTTAGTTTGTGCGGCTTGAGATGACAACTGATACTTATATTGTGATGACACTAATTAATTATTTGCACGTTTATACTGTATTATAAGAGAATAAAAGAATATACCCTCAGAAAAAAAGTTATAAATACAGTGCGTCAACCATATTGACGGTCAATTACCATCTTGTTCTTGGGTCAAACGGACGTATTCATTGTGTTATTTCGGTGTTAGTGTAAAAGTGTGTGTGGCAGTGGTCACGTAAGCCATTTTTATTTCATTTTCCTATTGTGTTTTAAAAAGAGTAATCGTTACGTTGTTATTTTGGTTGGGACTTGATGATTATTGTTAATTCGATTACTTAGTTAATTTTATAATTTTGTTAAATATTAATAAATTGTAATCTTTGTTCAATTCGTTATTTTTTTAAGTGTTTGCCACTTCTGATTCTTATATCAGAAGTGGGATAAAGGACTAGTTCGCCCACTGAAAACAAGACTTAGTTATTAACAGTTTTTTTTTCTTTTCTACCGTCACTTTGTATTTTTTTTTTAAGTGATTAATGGTAACGATTACTTGTTTCTTTGTTTGACTAACTTTTGTTTTGACTTGTTGTTTTGCTCTAACGTAATGAGTAGTAATAGTTTGTGTGATGGTGGTCCACACCACACTCGAGGCAGGTCGCGGGTTCCCGAGATACGAATATCTCAAAGTAGGCGCAATTCAAGGAGTAGGTCTCGAAATCGATACGGTGGTGTCTCACGACGTGACTCGAGTGATCATAGATGTGAATTGAACGATGGCTTGCGTGTCCGCGATCGGGCAGATTCTCGGGATCGCGAAGTTCGTCGGTCGGTCGACAGAACAGTGCGTGGCGTGCGTAATGAGATCCGGTGCCGTTCACGTAACGAATCTGTGCATTGCTCGCGTGATAGATCTAGAAGTCGGTCACACAGTGTTTGTCGTAGTCGAGAATATCGGAGTCGGTTTCATGAAAGATCGCGATCGCCTAAGCGCCGGTTATCCTGTAGGCGAGACCGAGACCGAGTTCCACCGAAACCGAACGCACCACAGGTGACACCTTTGTCGGATTCGGGAGCGCAGTGCTCTGAGGCATCTACTTTTGCACAAGCATTAATGCAGGCGTTTCAAACCATGCAACCTTCTAATTCACAACATTATTATGTGTCAAACTTTGATCCATCGATTCATAATATAGAGGCGTGGTGTACGGAAGTGGATCGCGCTAGAGACACAAATAAATGGAACGATCATGAGTGCTTGTCGCGAGTAGCTTCTTGTTTAAAAGGAGACGCTAAGGTTTGGTTAAGTGAATGGGTCACCTCGGACAGGACGTGGTCTAACTTTAAACGCGAATTTAAGAATCTTTGCCCGAATAAATTAGATTACGCGAACATTCTTTTCGAGGCTATGCGCACCACATCTGATAGGTACCCAACGTTTGCGGAGTATGCTCGTCGTACACTATTACGTTTACGTATAGTTTCAGGCTTAAGCGATGAGTTAATAACTCTTATAGTTATACGAGGAATTGATAGCCCACAGGTCCGAGCAGCGGCTGCCAATGCGAACCTCACTCCGGATAGTATCGTATCGTTTCTGTCGATTTATACGAAGCCGGTATTCAAGCGTGATAATGTTGGCGTATTTAAAAAAGAGCGTACCCAACCTAGTTCAAAGCATAGTACTAACGAAGGACCTAAGTGTTACAATTGTAACAGGCGGGGACATGTCAGTCGCAACTGTAATTTTTCAAAGTCGAGCACGCCTTCGAGGTCGCAATCAGCCTTGGTTATTTCTTGTAAATTTTGTAAGAAACCAGGACATACAGAGGCTCAATGCTTTGCTAAGGCACGATCGGAATCAAGAAATGCAGAGAAAGTCAATCTGTGTTCTGCTTAGTCCACTTATTCTCAGGGACAAGACGTTATCACTGCTGTCATAGATGGGATTCCTGTTGATGTACTGATTGATAGTGGCGCTCTGAACGTGTCTCTAATTTCTTTAAGGGTACTCAAATACTTTTGTTGTCAGCCAATTTCTAGGCATTGCATTTTGAAAGGAATAAGTGAAAAAGAAATAGTTTCCACAAGTTACGTAACACTTACGGTAGAGTTTAACAATGTATCCATCGAAGTAGAGTTAGTAGTAGTCCCGTCTCCGTTTATCAATGCGTATATTATAATAGGCACAGATGTTCTCAATCGGGATGGAATAAAATATGTTCGAACAAAAGACGAGCAATATCTAACGCATACCGACTCCTCTCACTCTAGAATACATTCGGCCCAGTTAAGTGACAATTGTAAAATAAACACACGTGTTAAGGGTGATGAGTTGGCCAAATTAATGTCGGTAATTAACGATTACTCGGAGTTTTTACCATTGGGCACTGCTTCTACCGACCGTACAAGCTTTCTTATTAAGAAAAACTTAATGTCCGCGAGATCACTAACGACCTCTTAAGTAAAGGCTAGATTAGGCGTTCAAAATCAGAATACGCAAGCCCGATAATTTTAGTTAAAAAACGTGACGGTTCGATCGAGGGAATAGGGCTACTTAGAAGAGTTTTAAAAAACATTGACGTCCGCTGGGTTCTCTATCTATCTTAAAAAATGCTCTTTTCTTGTAGTTGAGGTAGAGTGGGTACTTGGGTAAAATTATAAGTCAAGATCAGGTTAGGCCGAGTCCGAGAAAGGTAGAGGCTTTAGCTAATACGAATCCTCCGGAAAATATCAGACAAGTCCGACAGCTTCTCGGTGTAGCAGGTTATTTTAGGCGTTATATAAAAGATTACGCTTCAAAAATAGTTCCTATTACTTGCTTGACTAATCCAGTAGTTACTGTAAACCATGTTGTTAGACTTCGTAATTGGACCCAAATTGCTCAACTGGCTGATAATGAAACTCGAGATCTCATCGATCAGATTCGCGATGGTAACTTAGACTCTAGTCGTTATTCGGTACAAAATGACGACTTTTATGTTACATCCACAAAGAGCACCGTCTATCTCTTTTGCGAGTTTTTCATGATGAACACGGGCATATCGGCGTAGAGAAAACTCTTGATCTCATATTAAGACACTTTAGGTTCCCAGGGCTCAGAAAGTTTGTTTGCTAATACATAGGCCACTGTTTAGTTTGTATCTCTCAAAAGAGAGTCCCACGAGCTCCACTCCAAAACATGACCTCGTGGGAAAAGCCGGATACCACATTTCATACGGTACGTGTAGATGCATTAGGTCCTAAGTCTAATGGCTACAAGTTCATCATCAGCTACAAGTTTAAACCTCCTCATCGGCACGGAAGCTACTACGCCGATTATCCGTGCCCTAATCGTGATCTAGCTGTTGAAGACCCGGCACCCAATCGTGAAGCTTTGAGGGAGCTGACCAGGGGTACAGCTTGCCAACTGTTGAAGGACAATCAGACCAGACAAGATCAGATAACTAATCGGCATCGGCACACACCTCGTCAGTTTAACATAAACGACCTAGTCTTTGTAATCAAGTTCTCACAGGTAACTGGAAAGCTTGATCCCGGTATGCGAGGACCCTACATGGTAATAAAAGTACTACTCAGTGGACGCTATGCTCTACGGCTGCTGAGCGGTAGCTATGGAAAGACAACTCAAGCTGCGGCCCAACATATGGTCCCGTGGTGGGGCGAGTGGTGCCCCGATACGTGTGCTGCATTCTTTGAGGGTGAGATATTTAATCCTTGTTTAAGGTATATGTGCATAGACACACAGGTTCAGGGCCTGGCGTTCGTCGCTGTACCTTGGCGTCCTTCGCCTTTTGTGAAAAGGTATCGTGTGCTTAGACACTCAGGCCTATGTGCTTGGCGTTCGTCGCCGTACCTTGGCGTCCGTCGCCTTTTGTGGAAAGGTATCGTGTGCTTAGACACTCAGGCCTATGTGCTTGGCGTTCGTCGCCGTACCTTGGCGTCCGTCGCCTTTTGTGAAAAGGTATCGTGTGCTTAGACACTCAGGCCTATGTGCTTGGCGTTCGTCGCCGTACCTTGGCGTCCGTCGCCTTTTGTGGAAAGGTATCGTGTGCTTAGACACTCAGGCCTATGTGCTTGGCGTTCGTCGCCGTACCTTAGCGTTCGTTGCAATATTATGGCGTTCGTCGCCCAACGATGCAAGCTGAACCTATATGTATTGAAGTTACTGAAATGTTGTTACATGTAAAGTCCTGGACTTGGTTTGTATTAAGAGACGTCTCAATCTTGTTTAATAATTAAATTAGAACCAAATGCGTGAGTGATAGTATCGTTGGTGATGTATGAATTAAATGAATGACGACAGAATGAAAGGCAAAAGCAAATTGTGCTGGTGAATAAAGTTTGTTTATGATTTCAGGCGAGCACACTGATCATAACAAGACTACCTCAGGTCTTTCGATGCCTCCGCTGGATGTAGAGGTGAAAGACCCAGAGCTTTTTTTGGCAGGCTCCAGCAGTATCTCCCAAGGGGAACATGCCGAGGACGACATGCGGTCAGGAGAGGCCGTATAAGAGAATAAAAGAATATACCCTCAGAAAAAAAGTTATAAATACAGTGCGTCAACCATATTGACGGTCAATTACCATCTTGTTCTTGGGTCAAACGGACGTATTCATTGTGTTATTTCGGTGTTAGTGTAAAAGTGTGTGTGGCAGTGGTCACGTAAGCCATTTTTATTTCATTTTCCTATTGTGTTTTAAAAAGAGTAATCGTTACGTTGTTATTTTGGTTGGGACTTGATGATTATTGTTAATTCGATTACTTAGTTAATTTTATAATTTTGTTAAATATTAATAAATTGTAATCTTTGTTCAATTCGTTATTTTTTTAAGTGTTTGCCACTTCTGATTCTTATAGTATAATATTAAAAATATTTTCTCTTTCTTAAATTTTTCCTCAAAAATAACAGAAAGTTATCTAAATTCATTTCAGTTATATATGTTGCATAATTTCATTAATCAACCTAGTCGTTCTATGAACAGTAGACCTCAGTACGCTACGGGATTCACTATGGCCGCCATTTTGTATTTTGAAATAACAAAAAAACACCTTAGATTTGGGCAAAAAACACTTAAACGAAATTTCAACCCGCTAGCTGCCGCAAAGTCCGTTTTTGGGGTACGGATCAGAAATCCGCCATTTTGAAATTTTTCGCCCATGAAAAAAAACGGCTCCTCATAAAAATTTAAGTAATTCAAAGAACACCTACCTACCAATTTTCGTGACGATTGCATGAAAAATACGCCTGCTACGCCAAAATAAAAACTGAAATCACCGCCATTTTCGATTTTCCCTCCCAGTAAGAAAAATGGCCGGACCAAAAAAAAATAACTCAAAGAACATGGTCACCAATTTTTGTGATTGGATGAAAATTGACCTTGCTAGGCCAAAAACAAAACTAAAAAAGTTATAGTTGTATATATCGCCCAATCAAAAAAACGGCTCGACATAAAAATTCAAATAATTCAAAGAACACGCCTGCCAATTTTTGTGGCGATAGGATGAAAAATACGCCGGAACAAACATACTGAACCACATATGGAAAAATAGCACAATGGGCCTATCTACTGGGAACGTAGTCCTTTGGACAAACGCTTCGCAGTGCTCAGCATTCGTCCTTCGGTCAATTAAAATTCTTTAACTTAAGGGGTAATGTATATAAGTTGCATAGTGAGGTTTGAATTGTTGCTTGTAATACCTCATAATATAAACATTTGTTATATCTCTGCAGTTGTGTACGCTGCAGACTGCATTGCTTTATTCTGTCACTTATGCGTTGTTGTGTTATCGAATGAAGTTAAGTACAGGTTTCATAGCAGGTGATTATATTTGCGTATTTAGACTGTATTCAGCACTTAAAATACTTGGTGAGAACAAGAAGAGATGAAGAGAGGAAGTTGGTGATACTCCTACTACTATACTGATCCTACATTCTTGTTTACTGTGTGATAATAGGTACAAATGAATGAATATTTATTTCAAATAGCTATACAGATACGATAACCAAACCTCATAAAACATGGAGTCCTAAAAACCCATCAGACAAAACTAATTGATATTAAATCTTAGCCGTTAAGATACTTAAGACTCACTCGTTTATCCACAGTCAATGTTCATAATATAAAAATGTTGGCTCACTTCCACAATCAGAACTACTACTAAACCAAACACGTATTTGTGTAAGCATCAAATGCTGTAAATCGTGTATCGTAAGCTTGTTTACAAAGCTCAGAAGTATTGGCACCAACTGAAACTTTTGTAAAAAGTTAAAAAAATTTTTTGAAATCAATGTTACACGTTGATGCTATAGCTTCTATAAGCGATTATTCAAAGAATTATTTAATTGGTGCACATTTCGAACAAAAATAGTTTATCTTGTGACCGCAATAACAATTGATCATTCATCATATCTTCGTTATCTATATCTCAATAATTGTCATATACGTCTGAATTAAATAACTATTATCATTCTCAATTTCATCAAACAAATATATAAAAAAAATTTAAGGGTAATATTTCTCCATTTACTTTGTTTTTGATCATTAACGAGTTACTGTTCATATTGTAAATAACTTGTTAAAAGTTCTTCTTTATTATAATAACATTACATTTCCTGACAAAGTTTTTTGTTGCATCCCGTAATTTGACTAATATAATGAGCCAAAATTTCACTAAATTGTAAAAGTGAGAGAAATGAGTGAAGATACGGGACTAAAAAAAACTTTATTTTGAATATGGTAATAGCCTGTAACCAAATTTTATAGGAATATGTCGGGTACTATTTACGTGACGTTTTAATAAACGAACACTTTCTAAACTATTACTTTGAGGCGTGGGTTATATATTAACTATGTAGCAATTATTTATTTCACAAATTATTTTATATAAAGATTTGCATAATTATAATAATTACACAAATAGAGAAATTTCAAAGTCGGATACAGAAAATTTATTTTATACTCAATCACAATCTGAATATTGTAAAGAAATCAATTTACTTTGTTATTGTTGTTACAGAAAAAAATGGACATTTATTAACACTTAAGAATTAATTATTTTGGTTTATATCATTTGCTTACGTAAACAACAATATAATTTGTAATTTTAAATGCTGATTCCTCCACTTTAGTTCTGAACTAAAATTTCGTCCGACGCCTTTCTGTAGTCCATAGCTAGCTAGTACTTTAATAAAATATACAATCTTTTATAAAAAGCCAAAAGCAGTAAGCAACTTGACAACTTGTTGTCATTTAGGCGAGAGGAAAATATTTCGGCCCTTTTACGACAAACAATTTTGAATTGAACTGAATGACTGACAGTAAGTAAAACATTAAATAGACAATAAAAATACAAAATTAATAATGATGTAATAATTTTCTATTTAAAATCTTCCTTTTCTTTTACTTTTATTTTAACACACAGGCTTAAAGTTAAATTTTAATATATTTTATTACATAGTCCTATTAGTGAAGGTATAAAACCTTGCATACACTGTGAAGAAGTTTCTTTTATTAAAGCTTCCCTATATAATTATTATACAAGCCAGAAGGTGTTTAAATTCTGCTTATATCGTATTGATTGTCACTTCATATTGTCATATTAAAATTGTATAGTTTTATGTTTCTTTCGCTAACAATTTTATTATTTATAAAGTATATGCTTTTAAGTTATATGAATAAATAATAATAGCTGAGGGAATTATAATATTGCTTGTAAACAGACTTTGCTACATTTATAGTTTAACTAAAATAATATATTTATATATCAGTTTCAACTACAATCCAAGTCATTATGATTGTAGCAAGTAATACTCATTTTACCGATTTAAACATATGAATAGTTATTACTTAATAAGTTTACCTATTTTGTATTATTGTTTCATAAAAAAATAATAATACAAAATAGGTACACACTTATACAATAGGTACAACTTTGTAAATAAAATGTTTTGTATATTGTTATAATTCACGTTGACATGACAACACCTACATACTTAACTTAAATTATTTAACTACAATACAATATTAGCTATGCTAAGACTATATTCTCTTTGTCATACATTCCTAATATCAATTGATGGCCATTTTTTTCAATGAATAAATTTATTATAAATATTTGGCTAGTAATCGTTCGATAATTTTAAAATAACCACCATAGTATGCAGATGTTTGTAAACTAAGTTATAAATTGAAAGTTGGCTATTGTGTTCTGTATTATTGCGGTCTATTTTGGAAATGCTAAATTAATTAAATATTATATTACTAAATAAGATTAACTAACTAAATTAAAGAACTAACTAACTAACTAGTTATTTTTATGATTTTATTTTAATTTTGGTTTGGTTGTATATGTAAAATATTTTTTAGGGCTCTTAACTATTTAATATTTATTATTAAAACCAAAACTGATATCAATTGTAGAGATATTTGATAAGATTATCAATCACCAAAATGTAATAAAAAAGTCAGAACAGACCCATTTATCACGATAAAGTATTAACACTCACACACACAGCTTCATCCTCACGTATGAGCACACTCAGTCTGCTGCAAACATTGCGGGTAAATACGCGAATTGAAAGCATAACAAATAGAATGTTTAAAAGTGGGTAATCCTAATTGAAAAACGGTCTCTCTGCTTCCAATCTCTCGAACACTTTGTGATATATATTTTTTTTATTTAACAGTTGCTAAATAATTTTTAAGTGTTAAATATTTGGTATACAGAATTTTATAAATAGTTAAACACTTTGAAAAATAGTTTTCTCACCTGTTACCTTGTTACCTAATTGCTCTGTTTTTGTAGTAGCTAGAGAGTCTATATTACTTACTCATGTTGTAACGTTCTTCATATTGTCGAGTAAATTTCTCTCTTGAACCATATGTATCACGCTGCTCTGTTGTCTGATAGTACAGATAGACATAGATACAATAATGTTGTCTGTAAGAAGTTTTAACCTTCTATAATGGAATAATAATAAAAGCCATTATAAAGTTATCGGTTATAATAAAGTTATCGGTTAAAATATACATTTTATAAAGAATTATATGTGGAATAGGAAATGAAAGTGAAAGGAAAGAAAGTTCCTGTAAATAAGAAAACATTATTATTATTACATGTGTCTCTAATCATGTCATTATGTTTGTTTTAATACCACATAGTTAATATGTAGTAGTAAGCTATAGTCGCTGACTTTATTCTTAAATACAGAATAATTAAACAAAATTAATAATAATAATTTATTCTATCTCATTGAAATTGTTCAAAACGCAGCTCGTATGACTTGTGATCACCGCCGCCCATGAACTCTTGCAACATCCGAGGATTTACAAGAGTGTTGCCGGCCTTGTAGGTAGGAGTAGACGCCTTTTTTGAAGGTACCCATGTCGTACCGATCTGGAAATACCGCCGAAGGGAGTTCGTTCCACAAGCGAGTAGAAAGTAATTTTATTTTCTCTGTGAAAATTTTACCGGCTTAGAAGTAACATAAATAACTAAAAAAAATATATTCAAATACTAAACCCGATATTATCATAGTTATTTATTCAGTTCAATATTAAATGTTAATCTGAAGCCAATAAAAGAATATATATTTCAAGAAGCATATAACAGTTTTTAATTCTTTACAACGTTTTGTTTAACATCTCCTATCTTCTATTATATAAAAATGAATCGCAAAATGTGTTGGTAAGCGCATAACTCAACAACGCATGGACCAATCTTAACAATTCTTTTTTTTAAATGTTCCTTGAAGTCCAAGGATGGCTCTAACGGCGAGAAAAATTTGAATAATTTCCAGGGAAACCCTAAAAAAGCCCTTTTCTTTTTCCTATACAAATATTTTAAATGTAGAATAAATAACTAAATGTAGAGTCAATTTGAACTGTATTGCTATTCAATAAAGTTGATATTAAATTACAAGCACTCATTGTTGTCTAAACAATGTAGGTGTCTTGCTAACGTCAAAGAGTCAATTCGCGCTTTATTGTCGCTGCACAACGTTCAAATTTAATCAAATGAATGTGTACACCCGACCAAATTGAAAAGTCAAAAAAAGTAAATGTAAGATTTGATTGGCCTTGGAATATTCTTTCTTTTGTTTTAGTTTCGGAATGCGACAGAAATTGTCATCAGTTTTCACGTCATTGCATCTGTCAAACAAACTGCGTTAAAAAGCGTTTATAATATTTAATAATTAATTTTGATTGTATAAATACCTGTGATTAATAATTATTTCATGTGAATAAATTTAGGTAATTATATACGATATGCCTCCTATAAGACGAAGTAATTTAAGTAGAAGAACCCGAAATGCTACAAACCAAATGAATTACCGATCTTATCATACTGCACATGAACGTGACGACCGAAATGAACGCGAAAGAATTCGTATATCACGAACGCGGGAAGCGAGAGCGAGAGATTCAACTAATAATCGCGAAAGTTTGAATCGAGCTGCTTTCAATTACGATTTGTCAATTGACTACAGTAACCACCAATGTGTTGCTATTGGATCTATGAACTTGGTTTGCTCTTATTGTAAGGCATTGAAATACAAAAATGAAGCAAATGGATTGTGTTGCGCAAATGGGAAAGTGAAATTGATACCATTGGATCCACCACCAGAGCCATTGTACTCATTGGTTTCAGGAATAGAACCAGATTCCATACACTTTTTGTCAAATATTCAACAATATAACAATTGCTTTCAAATGACATCATTTGGGGCAACAAACGTAGTTCGGGAAAATTTCATGCCAACTTTTAAGGTATGTATTATAGCAGTTAATCATTATTATTTTAATGAACAAAATTTCCTGTTAACTAAGTAAATATGTGTCATTAACCTTCAGTTTCCTAAACCCCAAAACATATATTACTTAGTCATTATATTATTTGGTGATTCAGTATTAGCAACACTTTTATTATTTTGAAACACAATATAATTATTTGACGATGGATATTAGTTACAACTAATTATTACATATTGACATACCTAAGCATATCAATTATTATTTGGTGATTCAAATTAAGAGACAGATATACTTTTTAGGAACAAATATTATTTCTATTTGGCAAAAATCATTTTTTTTAATTTTCAGATACAAGGCCAAATATATCATAGAGCAGGTTCACTGTTACCAGTGTCAGATAGCAATTACAAATTTCTGCAAATTTATTTCATGGGCAATTCACCACGAGAAATTGATATGCGTTGTTCACATAACAATTCACTAAAGAGGTCTATTGTAGAACAATTACAAACTTTATTTCATGAGTACAATCAATTGGTTATGTTGTTTAAAACTGCGCTGGATCGGATGCCATCTGATAATCACAAAATTGTAATCAGAGCTGATAAAACACCTGTTGGCCAACATGCAAGACGTTTTAATGCACCAACTATTGATGAAGTTGCCATCGTTGTAGTTGGAGAAAACTTGGAATCCCGTGATATTGTTTTACATCGTCGGAATGATCAATTACAACGTATAAAGGAAACACACCGCTCATATGACGCACTACAATATCCCATTATATTTTGGCAAGGTGAAGATGGCTATGATTTTTCAAACAAGATGATAAATCCCATTACAGGTAATAAAAAATATTAGTTTAGCTATGGAGCTATATTATCAGTCACTATATTATTATTTTTTTAATTTTCAATATTATGAAAACAAAAATCTATTTTCAGGTTCCGAAACCAACAAAAAAGTCAGTTCAATGAACTATTATTCCTACCGCCTAATGATTCGTGAAAATGAAGACAATCACATACTCAAATGTCGGCGATTATATCACAAGTATGTTGTAGACATGTATGTTAAAATTGAAACGGAGAGATTAACATTCATCAGGTTGAATCAGACCAAACTCAGATCTGAAGAGTATATTCACCTTCGAGATGCGATTAATACTGATGGAAATGCACAGAATGTTGGTCGGATGACTATTCTTCCAGCAACATACATCGGAAGCCCTCGACATATGCATGAATATGCTCAAGATGCCATGTCATATGTTCGTCATTATGGTACAGCAGATTTGTTCATCACATTTACATGCAATCCACACTGGGTAGAAATCAAGCAGGAGTTATTCCCTGGGCAATCACCTATTGATCGTCATGATATTACAGCCAGAGTCTTTAGACAAAAGTTGAAATCTTTGATGGATTTCATTGTGAAACATTATGTGTTTGGAGAGATACGCTGCTGGATGTATTCTGTGGAGTGGCAGAAACGGGGATTGCCACATGCACACATTTTGATTTGGTTAGTTGAAAAGATAAGGCCAAATGAAGTTGATGCAGTAATATCAGCTGAAATTCCTAATGTAGAAGTAGATCCTGGATTGCATGAGGTAGTTATTAAAAACATGATACATGGTCCCTGTGGAACTCTTAATCAAAATTCACCGTGTATGGTGGATGGTAAATGTTCAAAGCGATATCCACGGACATTAATATCTGAAACAATCACTGGTAATGACGGTTATCTTTTGTATCGTCGCCGATCGACAGCAGACAATGGAAGATCAACAATTGTCAAATTAAATCAACAAGATATTGAAATAGATAATCGCTGGATTGTTCCATATTCACCCATTTTATCAAAGACCTTCAAAGCGCACATCAACGTTGAATCTTGCCATTCAGTAAAATCTATTAAATACATTTGCAAATATGTAACCAAAGGGAGTGATATGGCTGTGATTGGTATTAATGCAGAGAATTCCAATGATGAAGTTACCCAATACCAAATGGGTCGCTATGTTAGTAGTAATGAAGCAGTTTGGCGAATATTTTCTTTTCCTATTCATGAAAGACACCCTACTGTTGTTCATTTAGCTGTGCATTTAGAAAATGGACAAAGAGTATATTTTACAGCACAGAACGCAGTAGAAAGAGCTTTACAGCCACCATCTACTACATTAACCAGATTTTTTGAGATATGTCAAAACGATGATTTTGCTCAAACTTTGTTATATTCTGAAATGCCAAAATATTATACTTGGAATCAATCCTCAAGAAGATTTATACGACGGAAACAAGGAAAACCAGTTACAGGATACCCAGATATATTTTCTACCGATGCGATTGGTCGAATTTATTCAGTACATCCAAGCAATGATGAATGTTTTTATTTACGACTGCTATAAGTCAATGTACGTGGCCCAACATCGTTCCAACATGTACGAACTGTTAATGGTGATTTGTGTGGATCATATAGAGAAGCTTGCCAACGTTTGCGATTGCTAGACAATGATGCTCATTGGGATCAAACTCTCAATGATGCTGTAATATCATCACAAGCTCATCAAATACGAACATTGTTTTCTATAATCATATCTACCTGCTTCCCATCAAACCCAAAGGATTTGTGGATCAAGTACAAAGATAATATGTGTGATGATATTTTGTATCAAATACGGATTAGAAGGGGAAATCCAAATATACAAATAAGCGAAGAAATTTACAATGAAGTATTGATTTCAATTGAGGACATGTGCTTGATGATGTCAAACAAACTATTATTTCAATTAGGCCTGGCCGCACCCAATCGTCCAATGCATGATGCTTTTAACCAAGAGTTGCACCGAGAAAAACTGTATGATCTCAACACTTTGAAAGAATTAATTCAAACGAATCTTCCACTATTTAATGAACAACAGAAGTATGTATTTGATACACTTATGAAAGTAATAAATGATAAAAGAGGAGGGATTTACTTCTTAGATGCACCTGGTGGTAAAGGAAAAACTTTTTTGATTTCATTGATATTAGCAACAATTCGCTCACAAAATAAAATTGCACTTGCACTCGCTTCGTCGGGAATCGCAGCAACTTTGCTTGAAGGTGGTAGAACAGCTCATTCAGCACTAAAATTACCATTAAACATGCAAAGCAACGAAACTCCAACCTGCAACATTTCGAAGAACTCTGCAATGGCAAAGGTTTTGCAGCAATGTGGATTGATTGTTTGGGATGAATGCACGATGGCACATAAAAAATCTTTGGAGGCTTTAGATAGAACCTTACAAGATCTCCGGAGCAATCATAACCCATTTGGTGGTGCAATGATTTTATTAGCAGGAGATTTTCGTCAAACATTGCCAGTGATTCCACGATCAACGCCAGCTGATGAACTTAATGCCTGTTTAAAGTCCTCCAATTTGTGGAAACATGTGAAGGTATTACACTTAAGCAAGAATATGCGTGTCAAGTTGCAAAATGATAAATCTGAAGACATATTCTCTAAACAACTCATTGACATTGGTAATGGCAAATTTCCTATAGACACCTTGACTGGTTGCATTAACTTTCCTCAAGGTTTTTGTCAGTTAACTAGATCAAAAGATGAACTTATTCAAAAGGTGTTTCCAGATGTTGCTCAAAATTATAGAAACCATGATTGGTTGAGCGAACGGGCTATATTGGCTGCAAAAAACATAGATGTAAGTGAATTAAATTTCAAAATTCAAGAACAAATTACAGGCGAATTGAGGATATATAAATCAGTTGATTCGGGTACTAACCAAGATGATGTCGTTAACTATCCGCCTGAATTTTTAAATTCGCTGGATTTACCAGGATTGCCACCTCACAATCTTCAATTAAAGGTTGGTTCGGTAGTAATAATGTTGAGAAATATCAACCAACCGCGTCTTTGCAACGGCACACGGTTAGCGATAAAAAAAATTATTGAACAACGTGATAGAAGCAACTATACTGAAAGGAAAGTATAAAGGAGAAGACGTTTTGATACCACGCATCCCAATGATTCCGACTGATGTACCATTTGAATTTAAACGACTACAATTTCCAGTGCGGCTTGCTTTTGCTATGACCATAAATAAGTCCCAGGGGCAATCATTAGGTGTTTGTGGTATTAATCTAGAAAACCCATGTTTCTCACATGGTCAATTGTATGTTGCCTGTTCCCGTGTTGGAAAACCATCAGATTTATTTATATATTCACCAGGTAATCAAACAAAAAACATTGTGTATCATAAAGCACTAAAATAAAAATAAAACAGATTTTTGTTAATAATTATGATTCACTGGATTTACAATAACGCGATTACTGAAAATACTTATGTACGTTTTATTTCATTATTTTTTATTTCATCGGTTATGAACCCTATGTTAATAATAATAGTAATAAATAATTAATTATCTCTATACTTTGTAATTGAAGCACCCACTTTATAAATATTTGTCACCTTTAGGTTCCCACTATCCCTTTAGATTATTTTTCAATCAGGTTTGAACCTTAAGTTCCCCTCTTGGTTTGAAGCCCTCTGGCAGACATCCCAATCGGGGTTTTTAGTGGGTCTCAAAAGGGTGACCAAAGTTCGTGGAAGCTAAGATACTTAAGTCACCCGAGCTGACCTTTTTCTTTAATTCTCCTGAACAGAACCGTCACCATGATGATAGGGCGATGTTTGAGGATCAGCAGAGTAAAAACGTCTAAAGGTCGAAATATAAACTGCCACATTCCAAATCTATTTGACAGAACGAATTCTGCCGAGTTGTATAAAAATTGTATTTATTAAAAAAAAAATCTTTTAAAATTTAAATGTTTTGAGTTTAACTTTCATTGTATGTATTAGTAAAAACCACCAAATACTTTTAATTATGAACGTCTTAATAAAATGATGAAGTAACATATTAAAAAAAAGGAAAATTTTACGATTTATTTATTATAATATTAAATGATAAAAAATATCCACCAGAATTCTTAATATATATAAATCACGTGTCGCGTTATTTGTCCGCGATGGACTCCTAAACTACTTAACTGATTTAAATAAATTTACACACCACGTACAGTTTGACCTAACTTAAAAGATATAATAATTTTCAATTCAATTCATAGTCGCAGTATTATTTTATTGCAAATTATTAGTTTATCATTTTGCAGTTAGCTCCTAATAATTCTAAAAGATGGTGGTATCTATTGACTGGATTGAGTAATTACGAATGAGGTATCTGCCCTACCTACCTCATTCGTAAGTTTAGTGTTCCAAGCTATTTACTAAAAACTTTGTAATATGCAAATAGTGTTATAAACTTGGATAAAATTAAAAAAATAATTATAATTATTTTGTTTTGATTTTTGCTTAATATCGACTATAAGAAAACATTATGGTTTTCATGACAGATGTACTCTGAACGTTACCCCTTAAATAGTTTAGTACAATGTAATATATCAAAAATAATAGTCACAGCAACGCGTGACCGGGTCTGCTAGTAGTTTAAATAAAAGCACTTAATGTAGACATAAATGTGCTGCGATATATTCTACTTTTATCAGAAAATTTATTTTTCTGGCTCTGAACTTTCAACAGTAAATTTTTTCTACACACTCATTTATTAATATTATCTAATTATATAGATATTTGGTAACACTGATCATGGTCACATTTCAATAAAATATAAGCTTTTTGTGTATATATTTGAAGTGTATTTCAATGATTAAAAATATTTTAGTGACTAATCAATACTAAAGTTTAGTTACTTTAAAGTTTAACTGTTAAAAAAGATGTTAGTTAAGTCAATGCAAAACAGGATCACAATAAAATTTAAAATAAATAAAAATGAAAAATTTTTCAGGTGTTGAATATTTCATGAATTTTTTAGTAACATTTCATTACGTAATGGAAGGAAATAGAACATAGATTTTGTACGGGCAAGTTACTCGTATTACTCATATTAGAACACAAAAAAGTGTCGCAGGATAAGCAGGATATCACTGCTTTCGTAAAGTGTTACACTAGTCTAGTTCAGAAGTCGGAAAATAGACTGAGGTCCTTTTACCTTGATTATAATATAATGGACTGGCACATTAGGAAAATAGTTGGGGAGAACTGTCCTGTCAGGTTTGTCAAAACCAAAAAAAAAACAAGAAATCCTCATCACACAAAGACGAAAAGACAGGTAGCAAAGGTTTAAAATTAAAAGGTTATGAAAATGGAAAGGTCAGCATTGGCAACAGATTAAAGATGTACAAAGGATTCAAGGGTAGCTGGACTGACAAATTATCATATAGAAAGAAAATTAAGATATTTGAAAACTGTTTAAATACATAACATGTGCAACATGACTTTAAAGTCTCATTTAAAATTAACATATTTGCCATGGGTTTATTTGTTTTCATGATTCATTTTTATAGCCGAGATTATTTTGTTTATTTTAAACAAAATCGTAATTTATTAGATACCTGTGCTATGCATGCATGTTGTTTTTGTCAAGATTTCTAAAATGCTTCATATTTTCAACTCTGGTAATATTTATTGTAATCAAATTAGAACAAAATCGGAAAATATTTCGTTAGTTATAAAATATACCTAATATTAGTTAAGGTTTATTACATCTTTCATTTATTTTTAAGTAAAATACGTTTATAAGTAACAATGTAACTTTAGAAACCGGATTCTACAGAACATGCAGTAAGGCGAATAATGTTAGCTAATATTGTTAGGTCAGAGACTAGTACTCGCTCTGGAGCACAGGCGAGTTTAATTAAACAATATACAACTGTTAAAGATATCTGTATATAATATATTTTATGTTACAATGTGTTACTACATGTATCTGACTGTGAACCAAGTGAATGTATACTTTCTTTATTCTATAGTTAATCAAACAAACATAAAAACTTATATCTTATTCATTTCATAAACGAAATTTGAAAATGTTTTTTAATTTTTATATATTTATATTAAACGTTTGCTACATTTTGACGATTCTTCAAGCTATTTCACAAATTTATTTATTATCTTGTTTAAAAAGTGAAAAAGAATTACAACCAGTTGAACCTGTAACATCCGAAACATATGACTACAATCTTCTGCGGTGGTTCATGACAGCGACGCTGATAAGTGACCGCTGAGCTATGACGTAACGAACTTCAACAACGGTTATAGTCCCATCGGATATTTAAATAAAAGAATAATAGCAGAGTGGCGTGGCTTTAACAAACGCACAACTCTCTGACGTAGCTACAAAATATACCAAATATATAAAATATATCTCTTTATATAAACGGACAGAATAAATAATAGTAGAAGTTTTTTTTGTAGATAGGATTATAGTAATATCAAAATTTATTTTTTTATACAATTATTTTAGAAGTTAATAGCGTTGTCTTCTATGGTCCATTTTTGATATTAACTGAATTTATAAAAAAAGGGACATTTGGCATTTATATTTGTCTAAAAAGTATGTTTCCCTAGAATATATATTTGTTTTAACTCTGTTGACTCAAAGTAGATAAGACCATAAAATGTACCAGGTCTCTTAGTCGTATGGTCTAGTTAATTTCTTTATAATATATATATTTCGTTTTGGTAAAAAATTTAATATACTCTTACTTAATTAATAATGCTCGTTAAAACGAATGCAAATATACCAAGTATACTAATCATAACGCAGTCAATAGAAAACAAATTACCGTCTGTTCGAAGAGGGTGTTTATGATTGAGGATATTTATTTAGTTTACCATCAAATAACAATGTCACAGTAAGTTCAAAAATACATTAAAAAGCCCTTGTTTAATAATAGAAGCACGGTAATTTTTTTAACGTAAACACTAATTCCGGAGTTTTTAATGTTTTACTTCGTTATCAATAAGTTTAAACTTTATCTATTATAGATTAAGAAACTTGACAAAATTAAGAGATAGTGTTTAAAATAGTAAGCAAACTAATGGATAGTTCGCTTTCAAATCTTTGGAGACGAGTGGGACGACAGATTGCTAACAAGAATCAACTTGATGGGACTTCAGCGACCCCTGTGACAGCTCTTCCGGCGGGTTCTCGTTAAACCATTTATAACTGAAACGACTATGTATAAAGAGAAAATCAACTTTTAAATAATCGATTTTCTTTTTATTTTCAACAAATTAAACTGCCAAGATATTTTTAATTGAAAGGATCGTAGAACTAAAACACACTGCGTAAATCCTATAAGACTATGTTTATCTAAAATTTAAGTGGGCGTATATACAATGATAAATAAGTTTATCCACGATTTAGACAGTCTATAATAATAAATCAGTATTGTCTTCAAATTTATAACAATTGTTATTTAAAAAACATGTATAATGATGAAACGTAAAACAATACGGTATTGCCTTTTTATTATTTAAATTTCATTGGAGTAATATTACTGATATTATCCATCAGTGTAATATCCTCTCGAGGGTTGTTAAATTATTAATTAGGAGATTGTTCGTGGCATGACGGGTATACTTATTTAGAAGACCACTTTGACTCATAAATATAAAACATAATTCAAACTTCCTTCCATTATACCTCTTTGTAACTTCAAGCGTGGTGTTTTACACTGAAAGTTAGAAACTTTGTTGTAGAGTTAAGATAATAGCTAACTCACTCCGATATTATGGAAGAAGATTTTATAAGAAATATATTGTAAATAAAAAATTGCTCCATTTATAGAGTTTGATAACAAGAAATTTAAATTTCATTTTCATCAATCTTATCGCCATCGTAAGACTGCCAACTAGTTGAAAATGTTTGAGAGTTTGTATATTAATATATATTGTTTTATTTTTCATAAATTCATAAAGTTATATTAAATTTTTAATAAAAACAAACAATTAAAAATTCAACTGTTTTGTAGCTTATTATAAATTGAGATATTATTAATTATATTTTTGTAGATGTATTATAACATTCGCACTAACAAAACATGTATTTTGAGACAAAACTTAAATAAAAGTTACATTTTTCAAGTGTAAAATACAATGTAAGAGTATCTCTATAATAATACTTTAGGTGCAAGCTCGCTCCAATGAGGGTGAGAACTAGAGGAAATGTGATAATCACTAAAACTTAACAAACAGAGTTTGTATTTCATTGAACAAAACTAAATTCTATCATTTCATAATAAAGGTTTTGTGAGTAATCTGAACTTAAAATAGGAGTCAAAAAGTTTTGATTTGGTGTCGTTAATAATCCTGAAAACCTAGCTCAGTATGGTTCCGTCCACTCGTTACCTTAAACTTCGTCATGTGGGATTTACGGAGATCGATATCTGCCGCATGACGAATATCGACTATGTTAACAGCAATTCAACGAAATAACATTTGAAAAGCGTATATAAATTAAAACTTTATATAACTATAATCGAACTCCTATGGTTGTGATCTGTCTATCTATTTGGGTTACACTTTCTTTTACCACGAATTGCAATACCAAATTCTTATTTATATATAAAGTATATTTATATATATTAAATTAAATTAATTAATTTAAATTCTTATTTATATATATTATATATAATACGTATGAAGAATAGAATATAGGATTAAAAGAAATATTATTTGTATAGAAATTAAATTAATTAAATATTTTAGCTTCTAATTCAAAAATTTTTACTAGTTTTAAATTTTAATACAAAATAAGGGACACTTATTAATGATATAATGGTAATATAATCTCATCATATTAATAAAAACATATTTGAAAGTGCTATGAGTACTCGAAGGCGTGGCAACGATTCTTAATGAAAAAATATTGAAAATGAGTGAGAAATAATTGTAAGAAGAATTTAATTCGTCTCGTAACATCATTACCGTAATTTATACATTGTAATTTGCCCTTTCAGTGTCTATTGCAATTATTTGCAATATTCCTTAGTTGTATGACGTATTGTTACGTAACTATCGCTTCCACGCAGCTAACTATAAATATTATAATAATATTTGAGTAATGAAACGACTAACTTCAATTCAGTTTATCAAAAAATTATACATAATGTTAAACCATAATATAATGCTTTCAGTAAAACTATATAAATTATATTATATTTCAAGTCGTTCGTCAAAAGTTTTATTAAGATACCGGAAGAGTTCAACAATGAAGGATGAAGGTTGAATGTTATTCAAAATCTCGACCCAAAATTGATGATGATGGTATAAAGTACATAAACTTCTGTGGGTTTGGGTTAAGGTCCTTTCAGACGTTTTTTTTATAATTAACAATTTATAATTATTTACCGATGATCTTTATTATTCTATATTAATATGAGTATTTGGTAGTATAACTTAGTTACTTTTTTTCATAAAATTGTTATAATAAAAAGATAGACATGTCATAACGATGATTTATTCACAATTCGTTCTGTTTAACAATATGATAAAAGTTCAAAATCTCTTTGTCAATGTTTGATGACCTGCTGCCAATCCACAGCTATAATACGCTTTCATTTATGCCAACTACCTAATAATACATCTTTAGACATTATTCTCCGCACAAAGCAAAATGAATGCAATTTACAAAAAATAAAAATATGTTTCATAGTTTTGTTATTCAACATAAATTGGCCTCTAAGTGCTTCTTTGATTTAACTTAATAAGTATTAAGACAATAGTTCACAGTTGTTTCTTGCAACAGCAAGCCAATAATCTGACATTACTTTAACGGGAACGTTGCTTTCATTTATTTGTAAGAAAGTGATATTTATATTACCATTATACTATGCTCTTTTTCACTTCGCATTTCCGACTCAGTGACTGATATTAAAAATATTATAGAATAATTTTGTTTACTATTCTTCAGTAATAATAATACATATTTAAAATGTTTACAATTTTGATATCATATAACAATCATACTTGCAAATAATTCTGTATGACATAATATTTAAGCGATTAGACATTAAAAATTTTTAAAACTGTAGTTTAAACTTAATTGATACAACTGTCTGTCTGTCAAGCTAAAGCATATCACATTTAAAATAAATTTTCAGATATCCAAAAACCAGGTGCGTTAAAGGTTAGAGAAATATGTCGAATATGAATATTCAGAGAGCTATTCATTAAAGCTGCGGTCGTCACTGTGGAAACTGCTCTTTCAAAGATATTCTATCTTCAGGATGCCAGTGACGGTTGCGGAATTCTTCAAAGTAAAATATATATATATTTTCACCACTGTGTTCTTTATATATTCTGATTAAAACCAATTACTATTTTGACTATAATTAACTTTCTAGTAGTTCTGCTTGCTTGCTTACTAACTTGCTACAAATACCAAGATTTTAACGCTTTATATAAACGTACATACATTTAATAAAGGTGTTAGAGCGTAGCAAAAGGAAGAATAAAGAAGTTGGGCCTTACTCGCAGCAGTGTGCAGGTCACGGCCGGGCGAAGCACCAAACCTCACTAACAGTGTAGGTGAAGGTCGATTTGTAATGTTGCTTTTTATCAAAAAACCTTGACAATTCCTCATACGTAATATAATTTGGGTTAACTAGTCCAAACGTCAATGCCATCCATCAAATATATTATTAAGATATAAGTTTAATATAAAATATACTTCTTTTAAACTTGTAGTAATGAGTTATCCTGAGACGACTTTGGTTTTATTTATATTAAGCTTTCCGAGATGACAATTTTTATGATGTTTCATCATAATTATAATAAAAATGTAAAATAGACTTATTATTTATTCAAAAATATTTTCTATAGCCCACTGTACTCGTATAAATATATTTGTATATAGTTGTGACGGGTGAAATACACGAGTAAGTACTCTTTGTGCTATGGTAAAATATACCAGGTGTTTCTTATAAAAAATACATTAAACTATTTACTAAGTATTTTAATTACCCACCCAAAATCTCTCGAGTTTCAAGAGTTATTAATAATATGCTGGATGTAACTAAGTGCGTCGATTTAAAAACACAGTTGTACTTAAGAAATTTGATTACTTTGGTTGTTATTAGTTCTATTGTCAGCAGTATTATAATTGTGTTTATAAATAAGGATGAATAGGATTGAAGTTGGTCTCTGTTAAGGTTATTTTATTAAATTTAACCATAACCAATTTAAGTGTCAAAAAAATCTTGATGTTTGCTTAAACATAACTAGAGCTTATCGGAAAAAAATAAATCTGTAGCTTAGTTATGTAAATGTAAATAGTGAACTTAGGTGCCGCATCACCCTATCTATTAACAGCTTCAACCATTTGTCGGCAAACAGTGGAGACGTTTTGATTGTTGAGGATGCCAAGTAAGATCCTTTGGCATTGCGTAGAAACATCTTATCTCTATGGAAATTTACAACATTTACCACGGAGAGTGCTGCAAAGATGTATTTGGTCTGATTCCTGTTGTTATGGAAATATCCATTTCAGCACAGCTCGCAACCGCCTGTATTATTATCGCTTCTAATGATTGCGTTGTGTCCTTCAGCAGTGCGGCTATCAAAGAACTTTTTTTTGGCAGTTTTCCAGTTCTTATGGTTACCTTTTAAGAGACCTCATGTATCCTCTGCTATTTGTAAAGACCGTGAGGGGCCGGGATAAATTTCGACCAGGTGAACCGCACGCTCGTTTTTCCTTCTTTTAAATAATAAAATATATTTTATGTTAATGTTGTTACTTAGATTTTATTGCTAGCCGAATTTAATTTACTTACTTGTAATATAATATCATAAAACTCAAGCAAAATGAAGGGAGGTCAATAAAATTTAACATAAATATACAAAAAACTTTACATCTTACACAATAAATCAAACGTACTCGTACAGTACAATAACATTTGTCATATGATTTAAGATGCTTCCGGTAAGAGCTCGTGTGACAGTTATGTATAGAGCATCCTCACTACCTCGAACGATACAGTGTACAAAACACTAGTAGATAGATATTATTAAATCTTTTATGAAAACAGCATAATAAATTCAATTTTCAAAATTACTGTTGTGTTAAATTAGTTAAATACTGTTTTCTTTAAAATCATGTATTTAACTAATTTAACACAAAAAAATGGATCATGTTATAATATGATATACGAAATGTATAGGTAAAACAAAAAATGTAAATCTACGTATACAGTCATATTTTCTGTTTGGTCCCTCGCTAGCGTTAATACTGTCATTAAGCCTCTATTTGCTTCGTAGAACAAGAAAAAAGTGTGTTTTCTTTTATTTAAAACATATTATTGTTAAAATTACCTTGTTCATAAATAAACTGAAGTAGTCCGCAATCGGTTAAGCAAAATCAGAGCAGTTTTTAAATTAATAAATAATATTTAATAGATGTAGTTTTAATTATAGTAATATGTTTCAAATATTAATCGCTTTCAATCTGTAAGCATTAAATTCAAAATAAGTATCTGAATATAGTTTGTTACAATGAAAAACCAGCAGCAAATATTCGTTAACAAGAGACGAGAACATTCCTGTAACATACCTTAGGGTTTTATTCGTTTAAGAATTATTCTGCTTCTTATTTTCCTTAAAAAAAACGGAGAAATGAGATAAAGGCTTGTTTTTTTAAAAACGTGAAAACAAATCGTTTTATTATCACGTAGGCTTGTGTGTTTTGAATTTGAAAGTATAGTAAGTTCCTAAGAAAACTCAGAAAGTTCTATCAAACTGTTAACTTGCTTACATATCCCACATTGAAATGACTTGGAACTTTGTCTCTAACTCAATTGTCATTTAATGCTCCACATTGATATATACTGCTAGTAAGTTACTTGTTGTTATAAGAATAAGGTCAAACTCAAATTACGGTTCCTGTTTCAGTTAATACCTACTTAGATCGAGAAAAGGTCGTGGGGTACACTTTTGTTTAGCGAATCATTGGCAGCGTTTTTATGTTTTGGATCAAAAGTAACGGTTTAAAAGTACCAATAATGATTGCCTGACATTTAGCAGAATTCGCTTATAGGCCGTGCTCCCTACTCCATTTATAAATAGCGCTCACTTCATTATTTGTGAATGAAACAAACGAAGATAAATTTTCAAGGTATGCGATTTCTTTGTATTTTAACTGCATACATGTAATATAGAGAAGTGATATCATTCCGAGTGCATTGTCGTCGGCTAGTGAGGTAACTCCGAAAGCAGTCTGGCATTTGTACAGATGTGTTAATAGAACGCAGTAACACTAGTAAAATACCATAACCAACAACATATATATATATAAATATATATATTTATTGACAAGGATATGTTTGCGGAACAATAAATAAAGAATAACATTAAGGGAGAAAATATAGAATTTTATTTGCAAGTTCTTCTAACTTTTATATTGAATAACTTTACGTCGCATGACTGCTATGAGTGGACTCACATAACAAGAAAACTACTACAAATGGTAAGGTAACGATGAGTTATACTGTTAAGTTTGTCAGGTTATTACTTTTCTACATATGGGTGTGTTTATAATTATTTCATAATAGTAAAAGCTCAGGGGCATCGTAGAGGCATAATTAAATCAAAACAAATTTACCATTTTTTTTTAAAGTTAACTCCTAAAGAATATATCTGAATCAAGATTGATAAACTTCACACCAAGTACGCACGTAAAGTATCAACTTGGCCGACATTAACTAACTTTACTTGACACTTAAGTTTTATTCGACTTTACAAAGAAACCTTTATTGCCTTAACATATATAACTAAAACATAATTGTGATAAATAAATTTGGATTAAAAAAAACTTTATTTTAATATCATCGAAATATTTTTTTATTGGAAGATTATTCTTGGAAAAAGCTAATAAAAATTTAATTCTTTGTGTGACAGAAAGAAACGACAATTTTATTAAGATAATAAGGAGGTCTCCATTATATTCAATATACTTATTAAAATGAAAAAGAGAACAAAAACATATAATAATATTACTATTATTATACGTTCTGGTTATACAGAAAAATTATTAATTTTGTTATTAGGAATGTCTTTCTTTCTCATGTTATATGTATGTTCATTAAAATATATGTTATATACTTATTGTCAAATCGGTATTCCGGTATTCTTTACCAAATGTACTTGGGGAAAATATCGTCAAACGTAATTGTTTAACGGTTGACCGCCTTGACAGAAAAGAGTCTTAATTATAGAGATTAAATCTGCTTCCTTATAAAATATATAAAAGAGTTACGAAGCTCATTTAACCTTAATGTGTCTTTGGAAAGACTAACTATTAGGTACTAAATTTTATTAAATGGCAGCAGGTCACGTCAATTTGGGTTTTTTCCTTAGACAATAAAACCCCCATCGTGTTGTATAAAACAAATAGATGAAAGAAGAAGGAAAGATAAAATAATATAGACAAGTGCAATAGTGCAAATGAACTGCGAATATTGAGATGAATGTGTGGCGTCACGTTTGAAGTAAGGAATGAATATTTAAGCGATCACTTGTATTCGGTGATAGAAATGAAGACAAGTAATTGATTGTAGTGAAACGGCCACGTAATGTGAAAAATAAAAAGCATGTTAATTAAGAGGGCGACTGAAGAAGACAGGTGAAATATCTGAATAGTCATGGAGCTTGAAAGAAATTGGCATATTGCGCAAACTCTATAATAATAGGGGATAGAGGCACGTGGGTAATGACTAGTAGTTACTCCATGGTGTGATCTTTTATTTAAAATTATTTTTAAAATGTAAACGTCAAACGGAACAGCAAAGGCTGTTATATATCTTGGAAAGTTGGCAATAGCAGAACTTTTAAAAGCAAATTTAAACTCTTATCAAGTATCGATGGGACAGACATTTTTTTTTATTTTGTACACAATAGCCAAGCTCAGATTTTGATGCAATTTAACAACACTACAACTGTACAACTAAATTAATTCTTCTTCCGACGATAGTACTCTTATATAGGCCGGTGGTGTTGAGTGAGTAACGCGCGTTCGAGCTACGGAGCACAGTTCAAGATCGTTCTTAGTCGAGCGAAGGCTCTCTAATAAGGTACAGGGGTTTATTAGTGATTCCAAGTGGATAGTATTGAATAAAGGTCTGAACTTTCTCATAAACACGTAGATGGTAAAAAATAAAGTTATAGATATATTTTTGTTTAATAATATTTGCTTAGTAATTATTTATAGTCAAATGCAAACAGGAACACATTTGATTATATTTTATTTGGTTAAAGCTCAATATAAAAAGTAGTTTTCTAAATTCTACTTTTACATCGTACAGAATTTCTTAATCATGTACATCCAATAAATGGAATCATTTAATCAAAGCTATTTTGACTAAATTATATTATTTATAAAACTAAAAATATTACATTACTCCGCTGCAAGGGAATATTATGTAGGTCGTTATGTTACACCAGTAGTAGTCGAGAGCATGCCTATGTTCTGGCTAGGTGGATGTAGTAGTCTATACTCTTTAGGGATCATAATGAACTTTCTTTCTTTATCCGTATGTCTAAATTAAAACAGAATTAAAATAATAAAAAAATATTAATTTCACTATATTGGCTTATTATTATAACTTCATGTTCCTATATACTTTTATCTTTATTAGTATGTTTTTTTAAATTATAACTATTTTTCAAATATTTATAAACTAAATTAAAATTGGTACTCGTATGTCAGTATTAACCCTTTTTGCAATGTCTCTTAGGTTTTCGTTCCCCAAAGTAGATAGCAGTAAACTAATAGTGAATTATGTATGGTTAAATAATTTTCATTATTTTATCATACTAGGGCGCCTTTAGAACCCTCATAGTCTTAACTTTAAGTTGGTGAGTGTCATTACAGAAGGGCTTATTTCGATAAGTATGGTGTCAAAATAGGCCCTACCTACTACTCTTACCACTGTCATTTGATCTATAGAACTAATCAGTGGTATTGATTCAAAATGGAAAAGTTATATATATAAAAAAATATATATTTTCTTGTCAGTTTATAGATGCCCACTGTAAAGATCGTCAAACATCCATGAACGGATATGCCATAATCGCCACGCTTGGCAGGCGGGTTGGCATTTGCATTATGGTGTTATGGTACGCAGAGGACGTTGCTGACCTTCCTCGTGAAAACCGATCCCTTTGTCGCAATTTTTAATTTTGAGTCACAAGACATTCAGAGACACAGTTCTTGTAGGAACCCAGGTCAATGCTTAATGTAACACAATAGAGGTGCCTTATAATTACCAAATTGTATCATGTGTTACTGCGTTCATAGTTATTTCTTCTCTACTTCTTTACTAACAACCACTAATAATTATTTTTCTTTACATTCAAATTGCTCTGTTACTTAAGCTATAAATAATTCACTGCTTTTTCCTATTATTTATTTATTTATTTATTTATTTATTTATTTACCTTCACGCCATATCCCTTGCGGGGTAGTCAGAGACGACGGAGCGCCAAACGCTACGGTCTCTGCATACGTCTTTCGCCTCGACCACAGACATCAACCTCTTCATACATGCCCTCCGGGGGGTCCTCCTGCTTTTTACGTGACCTTCCTCCAGTAACATTGATACTGTGTTTTCGAAGGTCACTCGAGGCCTCCCCCTGTCTCTCTTACCGCTCACTTTTCCTATATAAATCTTTTTTACCATTCTTTCATCACTCATTCGTTCGACGTGCCCAAACCACCTGAGCACGTTCTTCTTCATTCTCACCGTGACATCTTCGCTAGTACCTGCCATTCTCTGGATCTCTTCATTGCGGATTCGATCAGCTAGACTGACTCCGCATATTCTGCGAAGAGATCGCATCTCCACAGCATTCATCTTTCTTACATTCTTTCTTTTTCCTTTTAATTGTGGTGAATCTAATTTTGAGTCAAGATTGACTTGAATAGAAATTGGCTTCTCTCTGATAGTAATTCAGTCCGATGGAGGGGCCACATAGCTTTACAGTTCCTCTTCTACAGAGTAGCCTTGATAGTTGCCAAGAGCCAGCGTTGAGCTGTGTGGATTGATCCACACATTGGGAAATTCTCGGCTATATATTATATCTAGATCTGATTGTGAAAATGTCATACTTGTTTGAAATAACTTATTAAGTACACAACACTTTTACTTCCTTTTCGTAATATAGTGAGGTTTTAAACTTATTTTGATTACAACTTCACCATGATTCTTATGCACCAAAGTTAACAAAATTTTGCAATAAATTCATATTATAAAAATATGTACCGAGGAACACTTCATTTATAATTATTAAAAATACGAGTATTATAGAAATTTTGTCGAAGTAGAATCTAGCAGATTTAGTGGGAAAACAATTAAAGTTATTGTTATCAATGTCATTCTCCTCGTGTGTCCGTCCGTTATCAATGTCATTCGGACGCGTCCGATGGGGTTGGAAGCGGTACGGGCCGGTGCTCCCTGGGGGACGGTTAATACGGTATTTCGGGATCGCGTTAGCCGTCTGCTAATTTCCAGCGCGGGTTTGTCAGCCATGAGATTCGGTGGGAGGGCATAGGCCCTCTTTTCCGGAGGACAGCCGCGGGGTCATTACGGGTACTTCTTTGATTGCAGAGTTGGCCTTGGGGTGCCTCGTGGTTGCGGGGTCTTTGGGGGCGATTAGGGTTTGGGGTTCTTCCTGTCGGAGTCACTCTCTAAGGAGCGGTTCGGGATTTAGTTTCTCCAAACAACAGACGGTGCCCGGATTAACCTTCGTGGAGCGTGACACCACGGTCTTGCTCGGCGATCGTTAGTTCCGTCTTGGTGGGTTCCCGACTTATGCCTCTTTCTTGCTGGACTCGGTTCACCACCGTGTTCGGCGGTAAACGCCTGGCGGGTTCGAGGTCGGGCTCCTTTTTTGAGTTGTGGTCTTGCGCGGCAGCGGTGCGTTGGTAGTCCTCCCTGCGAGCCAGCCGGGTCGTGCTTGACTGTCCGCTCATGTGGGGTCCGAACGGTGGTCTTCCTTCGGGAAGGAAAGGAAGGTCAAACTAAGACCTACTGTTTCATCCACATTCTATAATTATTAATTGGATACCTTTGCTTGCTTCTATTAACTAAAAATAACACAAACATAAAAAAAAACGTAAATTTCTGTGTTCACTAGTGTTACCTTTTCTTGCATTTAATAATAAATGTTTGTATTGTATTTTTAAATTACTTATTAAAGCGTCTAAGTACTGAATTAAAAATGTTAAATAAAGAGATACGCTTATATTTTTAATTGACTAAATACAATACTATGTAAAATCAAAAAAAAAATCGATTCTACAGTTTGTTGTTCAATATTATTGGTTGATTTTTAGTTCTCTCAAAATTAAGAAGTTTTGTGAATTATAAGTATAAAATGAGCACAGATATCAAAATACATCATTAGTGAAGAGCATTGTTCGTTTGGTTCGAGCAAACTTATTACAATATGTTTTACAATAAATTCTTAAATTCCTAAAACTCGTATTTTAGCTATTTTAAATAATTTCAGGAAAATTGTCTTATAGTGTGTGAAAACTTTCAAGAAAAAAGAAAATCTCCCTCCAGTAAACTTCACCTCACAATAAAAAAATAATTACATACTCGTATATAAACTAAAACATACCACTATATGCTTGTAGTATTGTATTTCCAGCTTGATACGTGATGCTCAATACAAAATAAGGGACACTTACTTATAAATATAATGATAAAATAAACACGATATATTAATAAAAAATTATAATATGAACGTGCTATGAATATTCGGGCATGCCAATGATACTTACAGGATACCTATCTACTTATTAAAATGACTAAGTAATAGCGGTAAAAAAACATCTTATAGGATCATTAATGCAATTTATTACTTTAATTTGCTACATCAAAATGTCTATTCCAATATATGCAATATTCCTTAGTTATTTAATATATTAAGTAACTATATCTAAACTGCAGTTAGCTATAAACATGTCATGCTTTTGATGATCAGAAATATATTCCTTTGTGTAATGAAACAACTAACTTCAATTCAGTTTATTCATAAATTATTCAGGACGGTTAAACCATTGTGTATTTAATTCTACAGTAAACTATATGACTTATGTTAAATTCGAAGTCGTCCTTCAAAAGTTAGATTAAGATACCGAAAGGGTCGTTGAAGGTGAAGGCTGAATGCTATTCAAAATCTCGACAAACCATTGATAATGACGGTACAAAGTTCTGTGGGTTTAGGTAAATGTCCTTCCAGACGTTCTTTATTCATTTCTTATAATTAAAATTTTTTAATGGATTACCGATGAGCTATAGAAAATATTGTATTATTATTATATGATTTATATACTTTTGGATGTGTAGTAAAACTATTATGAATGTAATCACTTTATTTAATTTTGTTTTATTCGAAAAATTGGACATGATAGATACGATGGTTTATTCATTCTACTCAACACTATGAAATACTTTAAAATCTCTTTTTTAATGTTTGATCACCTGCTGGTAACTCATAACTTTGACAAGCTTTCATTTATATCAAATATGTGTTATTTATCTATTGAGAAAAGGATTGAAAATTAATCTGAACAAACTATTACAGAAGTAGACTGGAGGAAAATATATAGATAATCTTTTTTTCCTTAATATTTTCACAGTTGTTTCTTGCAACAAAGAACAATACTCTTCCGTTATTTTAAAGCAAATATTGCTTTCATTTCTTTGTGTTTAAGTGATATTTATTGTACCTTTATACTGTGCTATATCCATAGTCATAGTCGCCCTCGCCTCCTTCGCCTCCTTCTGCCCTAATGATTATGTTTATAGCATCTCAATCCCACCAACCCTCTGGTTATAAAGGTTGAGCCGCTATACATATGGTCCAGGTTTACCCCGGTCACATGGATCCTTGGTACGGCAGATCTGACATCCGAAGTCATCCGACAACGGCACTATTAAGCCTAGTAAGCTCGCAAAGCTATCGGTCATAGACAAGTCCAATCGCGACCACCCTGCTACCTTTTCTCCATGAAAGGTTCCGGAGCTGTACGGCACGCTCACTTCCCGTGTGATTTCTCACACTAGCAATAACTTGCTGATATTGTCAGAGATGCCAACTACCAGTTTCCTAGCTGGTGCCGGAGCTGTACGGCACGCTCACTTCCCGTGTGATTTCTCACACTAGCAATAACTTGCTTAGAACGTCAGAGAGGCTAACTACCAGTTTCCAGCTGGTGCCGGAGCTGTAAGGCACGCTCACTTCCCGACAGGCGATCGGGCCGCAAGCCTACCCTATACTACAGTCGGGTGACCGGATAGATGCTAGCTCATCCATCTAACCTCTAAGCAGGAGGCTACCCGAACTGCAGGGACCCCCGAAGGGATCTCTGCTTATGGACCGTTCCAAGCCCCGAAGTAAAAGACCGCAGCAGCCCTTCGCCTTAGGCTGGTCAATTACCTCTCGCTGCGCACGAGATCCGACGAGCCCCCGACAACTGTGGGAACCCAGACAGCGCCGAACCTCTGCAGCTAACCACATTACCACTACGAATCCAACACCAAAACCGATAACCCGGCAGTTTACATGCGCGAGCGCATGCGTCGCTGCCGGGGGGCTTAGGTACCGGGGTCCCGTAGTACCCTGATCTTAGCAGGTGACCCGTAGTTCAGCTGCAAACTATCTACCGCCGGGTATCTCAGTAGATAATTCTGGACAGTTTAAAAAAAACAGGAATGACAAATTAGACTATATACGAAGGCGTTGGCAGAACTACTTTTTTATAATTATTAAACTAGGATCCGCCAACGATGCGCGGCGGGTGTTGAGCTGAGCCCCTCTCCTTTCATCTGATAGCTACAGGAAATATCGATTTCTTAAGACTAATTGTCACGTTCTAGCTCAGCACTTTGCTCTAATGTATTGTCTATGGCAGGGGTGATCTTTTTTTGATAACTTTTGAATCGCTGAACATTTTTTCGATCTGTTTTCGCTATAACATCCGCGTTTAGCTCAAACATATATGAGAAATTATCTCGTCGCATTCTGGAGACAAAAAAACACTAAAAAAGGTCTCCCAAACGGTTAAGAGCTTCGATTATGCTCAGATCAATTATATGTAAGAACTAGTTTTATCTCATGTCATTTTCATGGATATTTACATACGCAGATGACATCCCACCAGAAAACACAATGTTCTTATAAATAAAATGTGTGAAACAAAATAAAAATACAAATTTTAAGAAACAAACTTATAAAACGATTTCAATTACACTTCTATAAACTTAAATGGAACAATTTGGTCTACAAAAGCTATAGAATAGAACATAAAGTTACGTGAAAACTGTCGATACAAAGAAATAAAAGAACAAACGATTCTTTGTTTCAGGGAAACAATTGAATATCTCTATACGAAGTAAATATATGGTAATGAAAATAAATTATATTTGTAAGTTTATAAATACGGTATAATTTAAAATTTCTACTGTTGTCGATAGACGTTGTTGTTCAGAAATATAGCATTTTATCATATAAGTTGAAAATATTTTTTGTCAAGCTTTATTCAAAATAAAACATTAAACCTCTCGATTTTTGTTTAAATTACATAAATAATTAAAATTATTTAGATAATTTAAAACAAATTATTGAATTTAATATAGAAATACAAATATTTAATAATATTATTTGTTTAAATCTTTTCAAAAGTGGATTTAAATAGGAATTCTTAAAATCTAAATGGATTTACAATTGAATATATATAATTATTGATCGCGAAGGACGAAAACTGGGCATAGCGAAGCGTTTGTCCGAAGGACTAAGTTTCCACTTAATAGGCCCATTCTGCTATTTTTCAATATGTATTTCAGCATGTTTGTTCCCGCGTAGCCGGCGTATTTTTCATCCTATCGTGACGAAAATCGGCAGGCGTATTCTTTGAATTATTTGAATTTTTATGTCGAGCCTTATTTTTGATTGGGCGCTAAAATCCAAAATAGCGGCGTTTTTTTAGTTTTGTTTTTGGCCTAGCAGGAGCAATTTTCATCCGATCGCCACAAAAATTGGTGATCATGTTCTTTGAGTTATTTTTTTTTTTTTGTTCGGCCATTTTTCTCACTGGGAGGAAAAATTCAAAATGGCGGTGATTTATGTTTTTGTTTTGGCGTAGCAGACGTATTTTTTATACAATCGTCACGAAAATTGGTAGGTGTGTTCTTTGAATTATTTAAATTTTTATGTCAACCCGTTTCTTTGCTTGCTTCGAAAAATTTCAAAATGGCGGATCTGATCCGTACCACAAAAACGGACTTTGCGGCAGCTGGCAGGCTGAACTTTCATCTAAGTAGTCTTTGCCGAAATCTAAGGTGTTTTTTGTTATTTCAAAGTCCAAAATGGCGGCCATAGCGAATTATCAAAAAATTTAAATTTGAATAACTCTGTTGTTATTTGGTGGAGCCAAATTTCGTTCGGTAGTTATGTACCTACATACATAGATATACTTATTTCTTTTTGGAAAAGGCACTTAAAACATTGTCTCATCCCCTAACGTACTGAGGTCTACTGTTCACAGAACGACTAGTTTATATCTTTTGGAGCTTTTTATTCAGTAAAAGAAGTAAATAGAGTGATCCAGTTTTGCTGACAGCACACACTTCGAGATCATTAATCTTGTAACGTTTTATTGGGGAGAGGTTTTCCTCGATTCAAATTGTGAAAGATTTATTTAAAATCTTTGAATCAAACTATAATTTTTTTTGTATAACATGATACTGTATTCTATAAGGAATTAATATTTAAATATAGAGAAATAGATATTGAAAGGTAATTATAGAAATAACTAAGCACTAATACACATATACTTATATAATATAATATATATATATATATATATATATATATATATATATATTTAAAGATTTTGATTTTAGGCATGTAGGCTGTGCTCTCTAAAAATTTAATTGGCATTTGAATAACAAGTTTTTGATATGTTTGTACAGTATCTAATTACCCTATAAGCTTAAATTTCTCCTTTAGGTATGCAGAAGATTTAGAAGAAACCGAAAGAAAGAAAGAAGAAAGAGAACTCAATGTCACAAAAGTTTTTTTTTGCTTAATTCTGTAACATGAATAGACCAGGACAATGTTTGTGCAAAAGAAATATTAATAAATTTTATAAATTTTATATTTATCTTATATGATATGCATAAATCTCTTTTATATAATTTTTGTTCTCTCGTACTCGATGAGAACAGTTTTGTAAATTATTATTTACATACAAACCTGTAAAGGTTGTTAAAATTGAATTTCAGCTAGGGGAAACATATGCCTATCTTCATGTGAGGTTTATTTAGTCAAATAGTGTGATTTCTGCGTTACATTTTAGATTACAGTACACAATAAAAACAAATTATTAACAATTTTTTTACAATTATAACAAAGCATTTCCACGCATCGTATTACATATAGTTTTTATAGATATAGCCCAATCTAAAAATCTTTAACTTGATATATCCAATTAAATACCTATATAAATATTAAAATATGTATTATTGTATGGCAACATGGTATCTATAAAACTATTCTTCTAACTTAACTTCTGAAAATTTTTTAAATTACATTATTAATATTATATGTACATTTTATTCCTTTGTACAGTTTTTCTTTATAATTTTCCTCAGCTCTTTGATCTCAACCATGATAGAACTATTTAAAACATAACAATGGAGCGTCCTCATTAGGCAGAAATGAGAACGTGGCAAAGACGAAGCTAGCAGATGATTAAACGTTACCTAAAAGCCGAAACTGACCAGCTGCAGACTTTGTATTTATTCTTACATTTTACTGATGTAAAGTGGAGGTTTTTTACTATACAGGATTATTAAATGGTATTAAGTGAAAAGGTTTTTAGGTACACTCGCATAACGTATGAACATTCAAATAGGTGGTAATCTTTTAACTTCCGAAGTAAGAACGATGAGTTTTATAAGTAAAACGTGTGTATCGGCGTACTTGTCTATCTGTGTACGACATGAAACGGGTGGAGTGCAGCCTATTCAAACAAAATATAAAAAATCATAAAAATGTCTAAAGGTGCAAAATCGCGGGAAAAAGCTAGTTAACAAAGCGTTGTTGTACCACAATATATTGTTAAAATTAACATGTATGACTTACACAAAACATAATTGTCAAACACACCACAATAAAAGCTTCGAAATATTTATTTGAATCGCGAAAAATGTTTGAAATATCGACATTTTCGATTTAGCAGTCACAGTAATTGAAGTCATTTTCATTACATTATTTCTTTGAGTTTTAGTTCATTCAAATCACTCTAAATGTACGAACGTCATACAATACGCATACAATAGTTATGTTGTTTTATAAACACAAACAATAAAAACAATACTTTTTGTAATTGTTGTCTGTTTATCTGTTTTGTTATCTTGTTTTTGTTCACGAAAAACGACAAACTAAGGACTAAATAAAATTCAACAAAACCATTCGACGGGATTTTCTGAAATTTGTGTGGTGTTTTCTTATTGACCGAAGGACGAATGCTGAGCGTATCCTAATAATTTAAGCTATTGCCAGTAATCAGTAGACCAATAGGGTAACATTAGTATTAATATTTTTTTTACTTTAATGTCCTGTCCTATGTTTAAAATTTGCTTATTGCAAATTAAAAGAAAAATAATTACTATGAGGTTATAATGTCGACTGAAGATTTACGTTAATTAGAAAATAATCATTAATTTAGAGTTTTCTCGCCTGAAAGGGTTTGCAGCGATGTTTATATAAGCAGATGTTTGGCCTCACACATATTTATCATACCCTCCATCCACCCCCGCTTCGCATACCACCCTAATTTTAATCTCGTTTTCCGTCTTATTATTATGTGAAAACAATGTTACGAAAGTTAAAAAAAATTAATACTACAATTGTCTTGAATACTTTTTCAATATTTCATAAATCATAAATTTAAATATTAGTGCTTTTAGAATATTTTGGTCATTAATTATAGTGCTAAGATTTATTTATTCTTTGTCCCGATTAGTTTTCTTAAAAATTGAACTAGTCTGTAGTTCAATTGACTATTATATAGTTGTAATATTGCCTTTATACTTTTATGTTTAGCCGTCTTTTTTTTGTAGAGTTTTAAATAAGCTAACAGCTGCATATGCTTGACTTTAATATGTATCCAGTAACAATTCCTTTTTTTTTTATTTTCCTCAATCCACAAACAATTATGTGATCTTTAATAAGATATGTTACTTACATATTATTTATATTATATTATATTTCTTGGAATAAAAATGCTTATTCAATATATACCATATAACAAGAAATAAACAGAATAATATTACTAGTTTATACGATTGTTATAAATATGATGAATATTTATGATTATTCATATTGTTTAATAATTATGTTGATGTATTAATTATAAAAATTTAAATGAACAGTAAATATGTAGCATTATATATTCTTGCACACGTAATGTTTTGCAATTAAATAAAATTATTTTTAATGGTGGGATGTGGATAGATTTAATATTTATAAAAATATCAGCGAGGGAAAGTGTATACTTAAATAATTTTATTCACAATTTCTCGTGCCCCAACCGACTCGGCTACACCTTTGATGACCTTTCATGGAAAAAGTGTTTTTTTTTTTATAAGAAATTAAATAAATAGTCTTTCTATTTAATAATTAATTTATAAAATATTTCCTATAGTATAAATTTTTAACATGTGATATTTTTTTACTTCCATAGGTTTGGAAAATTATTTAAAAATTAATGTTATTGCCCATTTATCACTCAATTGTTTCAGCATAAGTTTTGGAACAATAATTTTATATTTTTGTTATTTAACAATGTACATTTTTTTAATATAAAATGATGGAAAAGAAAGTATATAGTCCTTGAAAAAAAAATTGGGTTACGACTTAATTATAGAAGACCAATTTATAGACGCTATGTTGCCATTAGTGTATACTAGTATATGTGTAGTGTATACTAGTACGTGTAGTGTATACGAGTATGTGTCATGTATACTATGAGTATTTATTAGTCACAACATTACTGAAAAGTTTTAATCAGAATTGTGTATCTATTATTATCCCCATAACAGTTAATTTCAAGCGCTTGTCCTAATATAACCTTAATTGCGTTTGGGGAGTTACTCGCTTACACATTACCACTGTTATCGTGTTAATATAACATAAGTTCCAACTTCAAAATATTAGATACTAGCGGCTCGCCCCGACTTCGTCCGGGTTTTGGTGAGACTTAAACCTTCAGGAGTTAGTTAGACAAAAGTTTATATGGAGTTTTACCAATTTTATATTTTACGTAGCTACTGTGATATTAATCTATAATTAGTTAAGCGTATCTAGATGTGATAGTTTTCCTTTGAATTTCATAATATGTGTTTTATTTTAAAAGTGTTTTATTTATATCTACCGACGACAAATTGGTTTTCAGAACTCCCGACTAATTGGCACTAACAAAAAATATTATTTGTAACCTCAAAATTTCGCAAATGGCTACCTTTGGCTATGAGAAAAAATCAACCCCACTTTCAGGTTAGGGGAGGTTCGGTGTCATCTATTTATATATTATTTTCAGAAAATAGTAATGCACAAGTTTTTATTTTATACACAATGTCCAAATTTATTTTCTTTTCTTTATTGATAATGTGAAATAGTAATTTTTTTCTGTAGTAATGAAAAAAAGGAGTAATTAGTATTTACGGATTTTGGCTATTTCTTACAAAATGAAGTAGATTGAGGTATTAGAGACTATTTGTCAAATTTTAGTAAAAAACACAGGAAGCATCTCACCATTTCTCAAAATATTAATTTGTGTATTTACTACAGAAAACAAAGCTTCTTTATTATTCAAAATTATTAATTAGTGAGATTTAATTCAACCTAAGAGGCCTATTAAAATTTTAATATTTGTGCACTACACATAAAGAGAAAAAAGTTATATTTTATTATATCTAACGTAACAAACAGATGTAATGTTTTATTAACATTTTTGTTAAAACAAATCGAATTTTATCGAATTTTATCGAATCAAAAAACCAGAGCCGCTACAGCATTTATTGTTACATTCGCTTTTTCTGATTCGGTGGCGAGTTATAACCCAATATACGGTAAAAAAATCTGTTATTGTATTGTGGAAATAAAAGTTTGAATTGGTTAATCCACCAGGATTAACAATAATAACGAGAACCAGTTTCAAATTGAAAGAAAAAAAAAATGAAATTTTTGCATTATAGTCCGATTGACTTATTAACTACCTTATTATTTCAAACAGTAAAATATTTTAATCTATGTGTACTGTATTACCATTCCATAATATTTCCTTATTCTAATGTCGTTATATGACCTACTATTACAATTATTCTTTAGAAGCTTAATTAGTAAACTTCACCATAATGGACTTCGTGAACTGGCTGGACGTTCTTCTAATCATTCTGACGTTAATCTTGATCTTTATTTTATACTTGGCCTACATTAGCTTGCTTCCATATTTGATGACAAATTAATGTAAAATAGCCTTGTATACCGATAAAATATCGTGAATTATTAAAGTTGACAAAAAAAATGCGAACGAACAACCGAACTTTTTGTATATAAATGATCCTTTTCCAATGATTTGTTACAAATAACCTTTTTCTTAATAACAACAATGAAGAAAATGTTTACAAGTTTTGTTCACCTCATAGTCCCCAAGTAAGCCTTATTAATTTAATGCCCGGCAACAACGTTTTAATTTGACAATTATTGTTACCTAACAACATACATCGTACTATGGACCTTAGATGTTAAAACTTATCTAGCAACAAAACCTCAAACTAATTATACGTTAAATACTACTTTCTGTAAAAAAAAAAAAAAAAAAAAAATATTTTTTTTTCTTTTTTACAAACAAAAATGACGCAATTCATGATAAATAATAAATATTTCGGGCCTTATCACCAGAAAGGGTTTTTGCCTGGCATTTCTGGATGCCTCGAACATAATACGTTACTATCGGAAAGCCTTAAAGATGCCAGAAATACTGAAAGACAAATAACGGTATGTTGGATAGACTTAGAGAACGCTTTCGGGTCGGTACAACATGAACTGATGATGTTCGCGCTAAGGTGGTATAACTTTCCTACGTTAGTAAGTGACATGATTGCATCATATTATTCAAAATTAAAATTTTCCATAATCACAAATGAAAATCATTCCAAACCATTAAATTACAACATAGGTTTATTTCAAGGTTGTTGTATTTCTCCAATTATATTTAACATAGTGATCAATATTTTAATAGATAAATTAATTAAAAACGAAAAGAAATGGGGTTATCGGTTTAAGTTGAACAATAAATACACAGAATCCATACTAGCATTCGCAGACGATCTCGCGATACTGACACGTAATCCAAAACAATGTCAGCTACTTTTAAATGTTGTGGAGGATTTCTGTGCTTGGACGGACGGATTGAGGACAAAACCCAATAAATGCTACAGTCTGTGTCTGGGTAGGCGGAACACCAGATATACCTCTTACGATCCGGGTCTTATAATAGGCGGTAAGTGCGTTACTACTATTACCGACGCAGCTCCGTTCAAATTCTTAGGCAAAAAAATCGATTACCAAGGGCGTACTCCATCTTTAGATATAATAGTCGATAGCTTTTTGAATGATCTTAAAAAGGTAGACATTCAGCCAATAAGTAACATCAAAAAGGCTTGGATATACGATAATTATTTAACATCACGTTTAAATTGGCCTTTCCTCGTTTACGATATTAATAAGACCCTTTTGTTAAAGTTAGATGCAAGCGTCATAAGGACATTGAAGTCATGGCTCGGGTTAGCGCATCCAGCGGACTCTTCTACCTTATTTAGAGACCGACACAATTTTGGGTTAAAATTAAAGAAACCATCGGAACTCTATAAACACCTAAGACTGACCAAGAGACATATCATCTCAAAGTCGAATGATGATTCGCCCAAGCAAAAAAACAGCTCGACATAAAAATTTAAAGAATTCAAAGAACACACTTACCAATTTTCGTAACGATTGCATAAAAAATACGTTTGCTACGCCAAAACAAAAACTTAAATTACCGCCATTTTGGATTTCTCTTCCCAGTAAGATTGCCCCTGCTACGCCAAAAACAAAACTAAAAATCGACGCCATTTTGGATTTTTTTGCCTAATCAAAAAAATGGCTCGATATAAAAAGCAAAGAATACGCTTGCCGATTTTCGTGACGATAGGATGAAAAATACGCCGGCTAAGCCGGAACAAAGATACTGAAATACATAAGGAAAAATAGCAGAATGGGCAAGGACAAACACTTTGCTACGCTCAGCATTCGTCCTTTGGTCAATAAACATTAATAAGTCTTATTCCAAGGTTATTATTTGTTAGAATTCTTACTTCTTTACTTAAGTAATTAATTATTAAATTAATTATTTAATTGATATTATTTGCAATTTTTGCAATTAAAATTTCATAGTTCTTTATTTTGCAATTAAAATTTCATAGTTCTTTCGTTTCTCTCGGCTTCTTACACTCAGGACGATTTAGGATACTACGATGACCTGGCACGATACTTGGATGCAAACTTGATTGATATTATTAAATTACATTATTAAATACTTGCCTTTTATTATCTGGCTTGATCTTTTTTCTACCTGCGTCGAACCTTTTTGGTGCGTCTGTACCGTACTCGAAAAAGGTCGGACGCGTTTCAACAAATGAAACTATTATATTTGTTTACAAGAAAGGAGTAACTAATTTTTCAACATAGTAATTAATTAGTAAAAAACAAATGTGCAATTTTTATTCGGTACTTTTCAGTGGCTCATCCAGCTTGATATCGAGATAGCTGAACCGTTGTAATTGTTTAAAAAAAAGAGTACTCCAATAATTTTTTATCACTGTAATTAGTTAGCAATTAAATAGCACTAAATTATGCTACGTTTTGTTTTTGTTTCTTCTAATTTGGGTTCAACAGCTTTATACACCAGAACGGCACATCATCTCCTGATGTCAGAGTTCAATGGAACATTGGATTACTTTAAAAGTCATTAAGACGATCTTTGATTTCATAAATTGTACGGGTAGGATGGCGTTTCTCCATATATACTATTAAATAGTCAATCAGCTAGTAATGTTTTGGTGTACCTAACACACCGATGAATATTGACCATAGAAAGTAAGTGCCTGGTACTTAGTCTGGATATTATGAAAATATGATACAAGGCTTCTCTTTGGCTTCTATAGGCTTTCAGTAAATTTATGCATGTGGATCTATTTTCTTACTGGGTGGAGCATTCAAGTCGTTCTCGATAGTTTTTTCAGACCCCAAGGCTGTGAATGCCTGTATTCCCCAAGACTATTCTTTATTTCTATTATTCACTCATATACATATATTTCAGAATAGTTTATATAATTCAGAGGATATTAAAAGTATCCTTAAGGAGTTGAATTTAACACTTCATCACATATCCAGAATTTCATATTAGGGATTAGTGAGTTTATTTCAACAGATATTCCATGTAATCGATCCACTTTGGCTTCACCCGTCATCTCAGAGTGACGTGTCATGTTATTAATTCTAGTATCTAAATTTATAGCATAGTGAAATTGAAAACAGTGGTTTTCCAGTACCACAAAAACCACCCCAACCAACCTCTGATTTTTACGTCAAACGTTGGTTAGAGTGGTTGTTGGTAAATTAATTAACACTTATTAATATTCAAATTGGGCAAAGTACGGTGACAACAAGTGCTGGTGTGTCGATAATTGTAACTGTACCTTTTATCCAAGTAGAAGTAATTCATTGGAATCTATTATATAAACTAATGTTAGATAATAGCTCCAAAGAAGTTATAATTTTTTATTAGTTTGTGGTTAACCAATATTGCTTTTTTATATAATTTCAAATTCACAATTTTTTTTATTGATTTTTTTTAATTTTTTTTATTTTTGAGGAGGGCAAACGAGCTTGCGGGTCACCATTGGTATGTGATCACCGCCGCCCATGAACTCTTGCAACAAAAGTTTATGTCCAAATTGAAAAAAAATAATGTAGTCATGGGCGACGTGGACGCAATGTCAAAGGTCAAATGATCATTTGTCTTCTATTGAATATTTTACAATTATTAATTATCTTCCGTTTATGATTGCCGTTTTTATGAAACAACAATGTACTTATTATTTACTATAATAAAAAAACAAAATATTTTCAGTAAAACCTCATTTAAGTTTACTTATAAAAACTGAGACAGTTTATATTTAGGTGATTTGTATTTTATGTAGTAGTACTTAATTTTTATCATAAAAAATTATATAGTGGATCTTTACTCGAAAGAGTATAATTAACACAGTATTGATGATCCCTGAAAAACTGTCAAGCATTGAATGAATTTTGAATGTTTACAAAATACTTCATTTATTTACAAAACATTCAAATCCTATCAATCAATAATTTTACTGATTTTAAAATCTCTCTTAACTTTTGGATCGGGAATAAAAGCATTATTATTAACCAGCCATTGGATTTGTGACGGGATTATATATCGTTTTATCGACCACCCGATCTTAAAATGCTTAAGAGTCTTATCTTCAGCCAACAAAATATTGTCGTGAATAATTCATAAACTTTAGCATAAACCCTCTTATCGAGTGTTAAAAAAATATTGGAAAAATCGTTTATCGCACGTTAAGACTCAGAAGTAAGGAAATTGTAATTGTAATTGACCTTGTCTACTTCGTTGCAAAGAGTAAGAGCAATAATGGTAATGATTAATTTATATTTCAGGTTCAACTAGCTTTGATTAATTTTATACCTTCGACATATTATTTTTGACCTCTTGTCACTTATATAATACCCCACAGCCCACAAGAACAAGAACATCAGATTATATGTGAAATATCGAGGAATTAATTAAACAATAATATATAATTTAAAGTGTTGTGTTGTGTGTAAATTGTGCATTGTTTACAACGTTTTCAAATTAATAAAATATATAAGGGGTTGTTTTCATTTTGTGTATTGTATTTTCGTAATGATGTATGATCATTATTTGTATTATATTACTATGCGAATAGATGCATATTAGATCCTCGGTTTCAGTACCTTAGACACTGCAGCGATTGCGACTGTTCAGGTCCTACTCTGTGGCTTATGGGCATTATGTGGATTAATGTTGCGTGTTTATCGCCCATGCCTGTGTAGAATATTTGTGTTTTTGTATTCCTCCGTCATGGCTTAATGAAATTTAATTGCTGCCTAAAATGTAGGTAAAGTTGTAAATTATATACAGGAAGATTAATTTATATGTATACTTAAGACATTATTTAAAGTTTCTTTATTTCTTACTTTGTGTTCTTCCCAACGTTAATATCGTTCACTCATTTCAGAAAACAGAGTAACAATCTAATCCAATAACAGTCAGCTATGCAAATTTTACAAAACCACATTACTATCCAGGTTATAAAATTGATTCTAATTTACTTCAGAGAACTAGTCTTTTTACAATATCTTTTTATTTTATAAGTCGCATCATCTTATTTAGTTTCACGTTCATTAAAAAAATATGTTAATTAAAGTAATATATAATTAGAAATATACGAAAATATTTAGGAAATCGATATTGACTTATTTAGAGCGGCTTGACATGACAATTAATACTTATATCATGATAATACTATTTAACTATTTGTATGTATAAACTATATGACTTTAAAAATTATTTAACCCCGGTCCTTAAAAAGGATATAAAGATATCAGTATTTATTTCATATATATATTTAGCATTTTTTCATTAATCATATGTTAATTCATTAAATTAAGATTAGTCTATATAAGTTGTATAGTATGGTGTGAATTATTGCTTGTGATTATTACCTCACAAATACGAGTATTTGTGATATTTCTGCGGTTTTGTAAGCTGCAGACTGCGCATGGCTTTGGTATGTGACTTATGCGTTGTTTTGTTACCGAATCTTAATATTTAACAGTATGGTTTACATATTAAATAATTTATTTTAATCATAGCATTCAGGTGTTTATATTATGTTTTATTCGGGCTCTTCCATCCATCCATATGTCCGATTTGGGTTAGTGATTATAAGTTTAGTAATATTCTTAGCATCTTATATGTAATTTATGTATACGGAATAAATACAGTAGAAGTTTTCAAATGGGTCGGTTTTTTAGTATATTTGAGAATGAGAAAAAGTTATTAAATTGTTTTACAAGATTCCTTAACCGAATATCTTAAAAGGTTTTCAAAAAATATAAACAAACAATTACAAAGGTATAACGATTTCCAAATACCAGTTAAAAGAAATTGTAAAAGAGAACAAATTGTCTCCATTTATAGAGCTTTAAACAATGCTTTAAATTTTATTCTTTGTTTTTACAAGTTCTTTACTGTTCTCTCCTTTTTTATAAAATATCAAAGAAAATATTTCAAGTCCGATAAAAAAATAAAGAAACATTTTATTTATTACATTTTTAAGGATACTGACATAATAACTAAAATTAGAGTAGTTCTCAAATAATCTTTAAGCAGTTCAGGTTCAGGAAAATCTCTTTTACTCTCTCTCTTTCACTCACATTGAAGGATCAATTGTATCAATTCAATCAATACATTGTTGTCATATTATAAATATAAACTATAGTTAGAAGTTTTTATAATTTTTGGCACAATGATATATCAATACTAACTACCATGACTATAAAAAGTCTAGTATTAAGTATTGTTTGTAAAGTCATCGTTTTACGTCTCTAGTGTACTGTGATTATTGTCAAAGGTCCTTATTGAAAATTTTGTATAATTTATATATATATATATATATATATATATATATATATATATATATATTTTAAAGTTATCTTTATATTGTAATTATTTCTAATAATATCAATTTCCAGTTGTTTGTGTACATTATCTGATTTATATATATATTATTTTATTGGTATCATTTATTAATTTAAAAACCTATATTTATCATATATATATAATATAATATTAACATATAAAAGAATAAGTACTTAAATTTTGTTGTTAATAAAAAAACTGCACTGAGGGATTTCCTGGCAATACACATTATAAAACAGTTTGATAAGTCATATATATTATATTTATTCGGATGTCTGTTGTTTTATTTAGTTACTTATCAACTGAATATTGTCGCTTTGTGGAAAATAAACATATTTTATACTTGTATACTCGTTCGGCGTATAATATAAAAGTATATTGCAGAAAACTCAACCAATTTGTAAATTGAATTATCCTGAAACCCCAACTGCGAATGTGGTTACGATCTCACTAAGAATCGTACTGTACAGATAAGTACTGTAACAGATTTATTGTACTGCTTATTTGAATTTTGTGATATTTGTGAAAGTATTTCATGCTGTTTTATTATATTTAACAGAACATTTTTTTTGTGTTTGAAGAATTGGTAATGATCAATCTCTAATGATTTGTTTTTTTTTGACTTTACTTAATATATAAACTTTGTTTTTTATACCTTAAAACTTTATAGTGTTGCAACATTTAATCGAAGTTTTAATATTAAAAAATTAATTTAATTTACGGTTACAGAAACTTTGAAATGAATTTGAACGCTAACAATTTTTATTATGTAAACGTTAGTAATAAAAAAATCAGCCCAATAATAAAATCTATTACGAGCTTCCGATTCAACTCACACAAAACGACCTACTTAAGGTAGCATATTTGGATTAAATTTGGCCCGTTTCACTAATTATATTACAGTTTCTATATTAATATTATTATTGGACCTAATCAGTCATCATCATCAATCAAAAAATCATCATAAATATATCTTTCTAAATTCATAGATATTTTCCCAAATAAATATAATATTTTAGATATGAGGAAAATAAACAATAATGAAATTATCAGATGAAACATGACCAGATGTTGCGAGGAAACTGAACTAGTAACTATAACAGCTACATCGTGTATGGTTATCTCGCGCGGTTCTTCTATTATTACTTATTACTTTATTACTGTCATACTATAAAAAATATTTTTAATACAATCACAATTCACACACACGTAAATACAATTACATGATACAGTCGCATCAATAAAATTAACCAATTTGACAATGATGATGCCACCTTGTGAATATTTAGATAAATAGTTTAAAATAATTTATTGTGATATCTAGGTTTTTTTTTAATTTATTACTGCTGATTTAAGTTTTTCTTAATTTATAGTCCTTATAAGACCATAAAATATTACGCATTATGTGGTATAAGGGGTATAATAGATGCACCAAATAAATATATTAACTTATTAGACATTAGTTCTTGCGATATACATACAAAAATGATGTCCGGAGGTATTCCTTTAACATTGAGTATAGATAATTCATGATGATGGTGGTTGTGATGAGAATATTTTTTTATTTATGCTACTATAAATGTAAATAATATATTATACATACAAACATAAAACAATAGCGACACGGAACATTTAAATGGCCAAATACACAAAATAATGAATACGATATGTACAACGTACATTAATATCGGTTTACACGCTGGCCGCAGAGACTACATGCTGTTAAATTCTAAAGCGGAATGTTATAGTCATTAATCACAAATATTCATTTTCATGATATAGATTATTATTTTATATTATTAGTATAAAATATATTTTAAAAAATAGTAATGAGAGTAAATTGCTAATTGAAAAGAAACTAAATAAAATCTTATAATATTACTTTTACAGTGTCAGAGTTTAAGTTTAAGAAGTATTTATCAAGTCAGTTGTAAAGTACAAAAGTTTAATTTTATTAAATAATTTCACAAACAGATGACACGAACAGATGTCGCTTACTCATTATTATAATATTATATTATTCACGATATGATATGTACACCAATTATATATAATTTTTGACACTCTACTTTTGAGTATTCTGCAATCTTGCATGGATTCCTTTTAAAAAGTGCTTGAAAGGATTATGTGAAACTATTTTGGTTAAAAAGGAAGCTATCGCTCCTTCTTAAGATGCGGCCCTAACGGGGGCGGTAGACGTGCGCCGTAGGGGTATTGTGAGTATTTTAATATACTTTTAGCCTAATTTAGACACAAATTAAACTAACTAATAAAGTGAAACAAGTCTGAGGAATATAATATATGTAATTAAGTTAATAGGTTTTTACTTTACTGTATAATTCAGAGGCCAGTGACAGTAAAAAAACTAAATTCACATTCACCATCATCCAAAAAACATTGATTTGACCGCAGTCAATATTCATGAATATATAAAAATATTGGCTCACTTCTACAAGCAAAACAACTACAAAGCAAATACATATTTCTATAAGCAACCAATGCTATAAATTGTAATTGTGTATCGTAAGCTTGTTTACAAAGCTCTGAAGTTTTGGCATCAACTGAGGCTTCTGTAAGAAGATTTAAAACTTTAGCCGATAATCGTTTTTTTACTTTGTAATAGCTTTTATAACGACAACTGAAAAGTGTTTATTTAATTAACATACCTTTTATTAGATAAAATATAGTTTTTTATCTTGTAGCAATAACAATTGATGACTCATCAGTCACTGTAGATTTTTTAGGATCTACAAAAGTTTACATACAGTCCCAAATTAATGATTAAGTGTTAACATTTTCGTGAATTACGATTAAAAGTCTGTAGTTCAAATTAAAGATCTTAAAGATCTGTGTAATCAAATAAATATTGATGTTTTACCGAATAAGTAAAATGAGTAAAGTTTCGGGAGAAAAAAAATATTATTTTAATAAATGACCTGTAACCAAATTTCATAAGAATACGTCGTACTATTTGCAATCCAACAAATATTTTTCAAACTATTATTTTGAGGTGTGAGTTATGTACGGAACGTGTAGCAATTATTTATTTCTCAACTATTTAAATGCACCGAATTTGCATCATTATCAACATTACAATATAATTATATGAAAAGAGGAACTTCTAACCCCGATACAGAAATATAATTTTTTATTCAATATGGAGGTGGGTATCGTAAATCAAATTACTTTGTTAATTTTATTGAAAGTACTAGAGAAAAAACATTATCTTTACTAATTTACAAAAACCAAATAATTAATTATTTTTATATATAAATATTGTACTCTAAAAATGTAACAAATGTGGAAAATGCTGTTTTTTTCTAATGTTGGTTCCATAATTTTAGCTCTAACTAAAGTTCTGACCGACTATATTCCATACGGGTGGAGTCCAGAACTAGTACTCGAATAAAATATATGACAATCTTTTATACGAAGCCAAAAGCAGTACGCAGCTTGCCAGCTTATAGTTACTTAGCGAAGCGGAAAATGTTACGGCCTCTTTATGACCAACAGTTTTCATAGTCACATATTTCTCGAATAAGATTTTACATACGAAATACTTTTTGTATGAATAAAACATTTTAATATTGCCGAATGACTACAGTAAATATATCGTTATATATACATATATATATATATATGTGGTTGATTGATTTTTTTTTTAAATCAATCAACCCATTGATTTGAAAAAATGAAATGATAAAAATAAATTGAAATTACAATATCACTGTTAAGTACTTGTATTATAGTTTTATATTTAATTGCTGTAAACGTGTCATTTTTATTTATGATTGATAATTTATACAAGAAGATAATTGGACAAAATTTAAGTCTTTTTAAAATGATATAGATTTGATATAAGTGTTGCCTATGAAAATTTTATAGTATACTAGTATTATATGAACAGACATTTTTATGATATAAGATAAACTTTAATCGTAAATATTGATAAAGGTAAGTCATATATTTAAGTAGAGCTATGGCAAAATTTGAAAATACATTTGCTGTAAACTGAAAGAAGGAGAAGGAGTAGAAATATGGAATTATAGTAAAAACCTTGAATGCTTTAAATATATTACATGTATCGATCCTATATATTCTCGATTGAAGTAACGCAAGAAAGACCTGAGAAAGAAATTTACTACTAAATCTTTAAATCTGCTACTTATTGAATTTGTTTTTAAATTGAAAACTACAAGAATTCATGAGGACTTTGTATTCTTCTTTAAATATTTATGTTTTTGCATACCTCTTTATTTTCATAACAATTGAACAATTGGATTTATGTTTTTATATCTACTTAACTATCAACTGAACTGGTCAAAAATATCGTTTTGGGATGACATAATCTATATAACAATATGATATGGTGACACAAATCAATTGACAAGATATAATATCATACTCTTATTCAGGATAAAAGAACGGAGTGAATTATAAATTTAAATTTAAAGAGAAATTATGTTTTGAAAAGAATCAAACAAGATATATATGTGTTGTAATTTCATAATATTATAATCACATAATAAATTGTATTTCTACTTAGATTTTTTATTTTAAATCATGTTATACAATTTTGTTTCAATATTGTTTTGGTAAAATAGGTTAATCGCCATTTCTTTACTTATAATGCCTGTTAAACTAATTTAAAAAATACCGGATTATACAAATCATAAAACAATCAATAGACGACAAATGACCGTCTGTCTTAAGACGTTGTTCATGATTGTTGACATTCATATAATTTATCATGAATCACATACTTTATTTTCTATCGCACTAACAAAAGGAAATGATCCTAAGAGCTATTTGAACTGATGCCTGCCCCCGAATTTCGTTATGGCACACGTACACCGCTTGCACTACCATCCGTATCAGCTGGATGTTTAGCGGTCTGCTATTAAGTGGTTTTCAAGTACCTTTCTTCCACTGAAATTTAGTTCCACTTCCTTCGGCGGTATTTTCGAATCGATACCACATGGTACCACACGTTTTCGTGGGGATCACTTTTACAAAAAAATTTAAGAACATTAGTAAACAAGTATAACTGCTTAATAATACAAGCACAGTAAGTTTTTAAATATAAACATTAATTCCAGAGGCTTAATTTTTACTTCATTCTTATGGAGTTCGAACTTAATTTATTTTATTGGTTAAGGTAAGAAGTCGTAAGTAACTATGATTTTCTCGATAAAACATTTATAAACGTAAACGTAAAAATCGAATTTAAAACAATCAATTTCCTTTTTATTTAAACTGCATAGATATTTTCATCTGAAAAGATAATAGACACCTGGAATATTCAATCACTGTTATTTTATGATAAGACTATATTTGTCTAAAATTAAGTAGGCGTTCATAAAATAGTAAAAAAGTCTAGGAACGGTTTTGAAATTTTATAACTATAACATAATAGTATCTTTATGATTATTTATAATTTTAATAAAAAAAGACTTATATATTACTTTGAAACGTAACAACACTGCATTGGTTTTTTATTATCTACACGTATCAAGATCAAATTAATTGCACGCTATTACATTTCATTGGAATAATATTAGTGATATCATCGGTCAGCGTAATATCCTCTCGAGGTTTTTTTAATTATCAATTAGGAGATTAGCAGCGGCATGATGAGTATATTTATTTATAAGGCCACATTCACTCATAAATATTGAACACAATCTTACCTTGCTTCTATTACACATCTCTCGTTGTAGTTGTTGTTTGAAAGATTGTTTTTCAATGGAGATAAAAGCTAATACACTCCGCTATTAAGTTTTATATGTATTCTTTTACAAATAAAAATTTGCTCTTTTTACTGGATTAAACAAATCAAATTATTCTTAACTCCGTTCACGCTTCACGTTAACGCTTGCATGCAAAATACAAAAAAGAGGAGAGCGTAATTTATTTATTATATATAATTTATATATATATTTTTAGTGTTGTACAATAAAATTTATTCTGAAATATATTATTCCACATCTGGCACAAAATTACAAGTTCGAGACAACATGGAAAATAACATCAATTAGCCCAAATTTCTTTCAATTCTCAATTAAGGTTGATTTTGTAAATTTCAAATTTTGTTTACGATATATGACTATAGTTGCATAGGTTGTGGTGAAATACGAACAGTAAGAGTGTAAGATAGCTATCATTTCAATGAAGCTAGACAAAATTAAATTTTATGGCGACAAACGTCAGCGACGTATGGGAGAGGTAATGAACGCAAGCGATAAAAAAGTAAGGGCAATTTATTGAAAATTTTAAGTCTTTAAAAAATAAAGATCTTGTTTTCTCAAGATAACAAAGTGTGGTTCTAAGACAAGTGTGCGTTAGTTCATGGAGTGTCATGTTAATTAAGCCTTGTCCTTTCCATCAAAATTATTTGAAAGATATAACATTAGTTGAAACAGACTTTTATCTATTTTAGATAATATATTAAGCATTATAAAATATCATAATCTTTTCTCTTGCTTTCTATACCAAGTCTTTACTTGAATTTTTTTTTGATTTATGTAATGTTTTTAGATGATTCAAAAAATATATTTTGCTTTACATTCTGTGCCATCGTAACATTCGCCAACTGTAATTTATTCATTTTAATTGACTACGTTCCCACGAGATAGGCCCATTCTGCTATTTTTCCGTAAATTATTCAATATGTTTGTTCTGGCGAAGCCGACTTAATTTTCATTCTATCGTTACGAAAATCGGCAGGCGTATAATTTGAATTATTTAAATTTTTATGTCAAGCCGTTTTTTTGCTTGGGCGAAAAATTTCAAAATGGCGGAAAAATTCTGATTCGTACCACAAAAGCGGACGTTGTGGCAGCTAGCGGGCTGAAAATTTTGTTGTGTAATTTTGTTATTTTAAAATCCAAAATGGCGGCCATAGCGAATTATCAAAAATTTTAAAGTTGAATAACTCCGTTGTTATTTGGTAGAGACAAATTTCGTTCGGTAGTAGGTATGTATGTAGGGTACATACCTACCTACATACATAGGTATACTTATTCTTTTTTGGAAAAGGCACTTAAAATATTGTCTCATCCCCTAACGTAGTAGTGCCAAATTTCGATATTTTTCATTAATTTGTTCTAATGAAAAATATCGAATTGCGTTAATTTGTAATTAAGTTTTATCTCCATTTCTTTTTTGTTTTATTTACTGATGAACTCATCAAAATCACCATCAATATATATTTGATTTTATTGCTATTCAAATATTTTTCTCCTAATTTGTACTAGTCATAAGTTAAACTTCTTTATTCATTATTTGATACCCAGAATTAAGAAGTTTATTATATGATTTATAACCGTAGTAAATGAAATGACGCCAGTCGTCTGTAGATAATGACGATTCTTTTCAATGACAAATTGTCTTCACTAAAGCTCGATAGGTATTCCTGAATAATTAGTATAAGCTCGGTTATAATTAAAGAAAGTGCCATCACCAAATTATTATTAATGACATCGTATACAACTCCTTTCATTATTTTAATGATCTTTTAATCTGTAAAGCACGCTTCTAATAAGAGATTTTATTTATATACATCTATCACTTATTTTGACAAAATATTGTAAGCGTGAATGTAATTCAACAACTAGATGTTATTATTACAGTACTAAATTTATAATTGAAAGTGATATGTTTGTAAATGGCTGTCGGCGATAATATGGTTTAAAATTCATTTAGACAAATAGACAAATTTTGCAAATTACTAAATTACAGTCGTCATATATAATTCTTATTATAAGAGAACAAAGGTTAAACTTTCACAGAAAACTGTTTAGTTTGTTCACAAGTTCATATTGACGCTGTCATACAAAAGGCTGTAAAATTTCCTTTCTAAAAACTTTAGTTTCCTTAAAGTTTCGTTTTGCAGCACGTAGGAAGATCTTTTGAAATTATATATGTCGATTGAGAAAAAAACAACTTTGTTGATAAAAAATTACAAATACTCGTATATATAAATTCAGTTTGTCTTTGTTTATATTTCCCATATATAATTAAATTTTTGTCAATGCTTCCAAAGAAATTAACAATACCAAAAATATTAGTAGGAGCTCTTGCCGAGCTTAGCGAAGTATTGATCGCACAAAGCCGGATTCTAGTCCGCGCAGTGTCCAGAGATGATATTATGAAGACGTTAATGTTATTGCAATAAAAAAATTACGAAAATAACAATAAAATTATATTTATTATTATTAAATCATAATAGATTTAATTCTATCTTTTTAGGTTAAATATCTAAAATGGAATGCAAGGTAATTGTTTCAATTCCACAGCCGTCACTGGCATCTCGGCAGTGGAAAATCTTTAGGAAAATCAATTCAGAGTTTCCAAAGCAACAAACGCGGTTAATGTAAGTAGTTGGAGAACTATTAAGAGGAATGTCTATTTTTTTTTAATTTATGCGTATGCCCTTTGTATATTTGATATATCTTAAACATTTTATATTTTAGTTTAAAAATCGGATTTAATAAGTAGAGTAACTTAATTGTACCAAAATAACATGAATTGTCGAAAATAAAAAAGGGAATTTGAAACAAAAAATAATAAAACTGTATTAAGTATCGTTTTTAATAATTCCTTCTATGCAACAAGGGTTAGCAAAATATTCTTTAAAAAAACCGTAGTATTGTTATCTGCTATTGCTGAACGACTGCGCACAGTTTTTTTATACCTCTTATATCTAAATATAGTATTAAATCTCTCGGACCTAGTCTCTCATCTCTTTTACTGTAGAAGAGGTGGGCGACTACATTCGTTAAAAATATTTTAGACTCAATTAGAAATAATATAGTTTTATTCTTTTGGTCAAAATTTTTCGATTATTTTTTTATTTCCCATTTTATATAATCGTTATATAAATTGTAAAATATTTTTTACTATAAACTTCAACTCATAATACCTAATGACCTTCAAATAAGATTACTATTGAATACTTAAATCAAAACAAAAACTTCTCAACGAAGTAAATACCGAGTGACGAAAGCGAATCCACTGACAAAACTCCTGATATGAATTTTGCGACGAAAAAAACCACGAACATTTTTATTCACAAACGTAAACAAACACAAAAAATGTGAATGTGCTCGAAACGTTGCACAAATTGCATTTTTGTTTTTATTTTATTAGATTGATCAAGGCAATTTGGTAACGTTCCGAACACATTCACATTTTTTGTTTGTATTTTTTTTGTTTGTTTTTTTGTTTGTTTGTTTGTTTGGCAACGTTCCGAACACATTCACATTTTTTGTGTTTGTTTACGTTTGTGAATAAAAATGTTCGTGTTTTTTTTCGTCGCAAAATTCATATCAGGAGTTTTGTCAGTGGATTCGCTCTCGTCACTCGGTATTTACTTCGTTGAGAAGTTTTTGTTTTGATATCAATAGTTTTGTAAAAGGATTGGAAACAAAATGCTGTGCGATTATTTTTCATGCAAATATATACTCATTTATTTGACCAACACATGGAACTATCTATAATGACATGAGGGACTCTCGTAGGGCCTTTAAAAACAAACTTAAATGGTGCCAAGACAATTCAGAACAGATTAAAATGGACATACTGGCTACGTCATATAGAAACAAACATTTTGGAAAATTCTGGCAACAAACAGACAAACTGAATACAAGATCGAATATTCCGGCTGAAGTAGGGGGAGTGAGCGGTTGCCGTAACATAGCAAATATGTTTAAAACACAATTTACAGTGGATCCCTGTGAGATCAATTTCGCCGAGGCTGGCAGGGGGGATATCATAAATAATGGGGAAAGCTTTGTACGTTTCACGTCTAGCGAAGTAGTAGATACAATAATGGGTATGAAGCGTGGAAAGTCGCCTGGACATGATGGCCTGAGTGTTGAGCATCTGCGACACGCTGGTGTGCACCTTCCTAGAGTCCTAGTTTTGTTGTACAATATTTGTATAAGCCACGGCTTTCTGCCGAACTCGATGACAAGGACAATAGTCGTGCCTATAATCAAGAATAGGGCGGGGGATGCGGCGGACAGAACCAACTACAGACCGATATCTCTTGCTACCATCATAGCCAAAGTGCTTGACGGCTTGCTTGATACTCAACTTAGCAGAACAATTAACATACACGATGCGCAGTTCGGTTTTAGATCAGACCTGTCAACTGAGAGCGCAGTATTGTGTCTCAAGCAAGCTGTAAGGTACTACACGGATAGAAAGACCCATGTGTTTGCGTGTTTTTTGGATCTGTCGAAGGCATTTGACCTCGTATCCTATAAAATTTTATGGCAGAAGCTTGAAAAGGATAGCAGTTTAAGACCGGAGTTGATATCACTATTAAAGTACTGGTATGGTGCCCAAAGTAATGTGGTAAGATGGGGTGATGCACTTAGTGAACCATATAAATTAGGGTGTGGAGTAAGACAGGCGGGCCTGACGTCACCGAGATTATTCAATCTTTACATAAACGGGCTCATAGAGAGGCTTAGCGGGGCAGGCGTCGGTTGTTCGATAGATGGCGTAATGATGAACAATTTTAGTTACGCAGACGATATGGTTCTGTTGAGCCCGTCGGTCAGTGGTCTTCGAAGACTGATAAAAATCTGCGAGGAATATGCAAAGGAGAATGGACTGAGGTATAACGCTAAAAAGAGCGAAATTTTAATTTTTCGAGGAATAAACAAACAGTTTAATTTAATTCCTAAAATACATCTGTGTGGAACTTCTCTGAAACTAGTATCTGAATTTAAATACCTTGGTCATATTGTGAATGAACGCCTGGGTGATGATAGTGATATCGAGCGGGAGCGCAGGGCTCTGTCGGTTAGAGGCAATATGTTGGCCCGTAGGTTTGCACGGTGTTCGACACAGGTAAAATTAATATTATTTAAAGCCTATTGCCAGTCCTTTTACACGTGCAGCCTATGGGAGAACTATACGCGGCGGACATATAGCGCACTGCGTGTTCAGTACAACAATGTGCTGAGGGCTTTGTTGAGGAAGCCCCGGTACTGCAGTGCATCGGCAATGTTTGCGGAGGCTCGTGTAGACGACTTCTATGCGATAATACGAAAGCGGACCGCGTCCGCAATGACAAGATTACTGAACAGCTCCAACAATCTTCTCAGCATATTGGCGTTAAAGCTAGACGCTCCCCTCTGGAGGTCCTGGGATAGTGTACACGTAGCATCGAAGCGTAGCGTATACTGACTGTAGGAGTATAGCGTTGAGTTATTTGTAGAATTAAAAAAATAAAAATAATTAGAACGATGATTTAAATGAATTTTATTTTATTTAATTTCCTTAATAGTATTTTATGATTTTAATTAATTTGATTTGAATTAAATTTATATTTATTTGAATTGAATTTATATTTAATTTTAATAATTTTATGAATTTTGTGCATTTTATTAATTTTATTTTTCTGTATAATTTGAGATTGTTATGTTGAATACTAACTACGAGTACTATTATAACATTAGTTACTTAAGTTAAAATGTTACTAACACTTATGGATGAATTATCTGAAATAAATTGATTTATTATTATTATTATTATTATTTGGAATAGTTGCCTCTGACAAAATGAGAGTGTTTTGGCTCAGATGATGAGCGTTGTAATGACAAAGACGAGACCTCGAGTTCGATTCCCACAGGTGCCCGATTTTTTTTTCATTTGTTTTTTTCAGTTTCCATTTATTTTTTTAATACATTGCTTCAAAACAGAATTTCTTCAGTATTCGGATTTTTTTCTGTAAATTTTGTTTTATTGTTACAGACGGCAATGAGTTTATTCATTGTTTATTGTTGTTATCATGTGTTTATTACTGTGCAACTAGCATTGAATTTTAACCGTGTTGTGAGTACGATTCTGGCTTTAAAAGTCATTTTTTGGCCATTTTTGGTCATTTTTCATGATTTTTTGAACTTCTCAGGGCCATATCTCAAAATTACGAGTTTTCCCAGATATGTGCTATATACCAAATTTTAGCTCTAATTTGGGGCTACGAATGAGGAAATTTTGGAAAAAATCGTTGGTGCTGTTTTCGAGAAAATGGCCGATATGTCCCCGGCCAGTCGGCCATTTTTTGGTTTTTGACCAAAAATGTCACGCCCAAAAATTTTTTTTCCATCAAAAGGGATATTATTCAAAAGATAAAATTGAGACCTTTCCAATGATGCCCAATTTGTCAATGTACGTAAACTGGTTTGGCCACAGTCCCTGTACGAAAAATGGCCATTTTTGGCCTTTCGAGGGCTGGCCACGGCCAACATGGCGGCCAAATCGAAATGTCGTAGAACAAAAAAGTCTTAGTTTTTGATGTACTTCAATCCCTGAAAGTTTGAACAAATTCAGTTGAAACTACGAATATACCCACACACAGACAAAGTAATCATCGATGGAGGCGCCAGTCAAAATTTTCAAAATGTCATATCTCATCAACCGGTGGTCGGATTTTGGCGTTTTTGGGCTTGTTGAAAAGGTCTCGACGAGAACCTTTAGGAAAATCTTTTTCAAGGTAGAAATAAGATTTTATACTGGTGCGGAGCCAAAAACTAAATTTTAGTCTCATTTTTCAAACGGCCGTAGAGGTGAGGCGGTAGGTATATTGCTAAGTGTAAATGCATTTTCTGGGTCTATGGGCCAAGGGCTTTCTAAAAATACCACACTCATACCAGAAGGTCTCGTGTATAAAAAAATCGATATTGCGCGTATATATACAGAGTTAGACTTTCAGCACTATGGGTGCTTTCGTCACTCTGAGCTAGCTAACGCCCGCTGTGATTAGACTTCAACCCTCGGCAAACTCTTCAATATTAATACTAATCTCATATGCTAGATACTCGATCTTGTGGAATTTTATTTTGAATATCACCTAGTAATATAGTTTGTTGTAGGTCTATATTTTTTATTTTTACTTTAATCATTGCCTAAGGAATACAAATAATAAAGTTAAACATTTTTAGTTGACTATACTTTCAACTTCATATTTTATAATTGAGAATTCAACAATTTATAAAATAAACTATAAATAATAGTTTAAGTTCTAGTTTTCTGTATATTCTGGAGCTTACTCAAAAGGTACACAGAACTAGTCTATTATAACAATCCTTAGCGATTTACTTTTCGTTTCATGTGTTATTTAAATGGCGAAAGGTATTCTAATTTGTTTGCGAAACTCACATTCCTCATTGAAATTGAATGTTCATTCCATTGTACAGTCCCAAGCATGTGTTACTTGATACTAGAGGTACAATAGTTTTATATTGATAGTATTGATAACAATAATTGCTTTTGTGAATTGTTGATATGTTTTATTATTATTTATGGGCCAGTAAAATAACACTCCTCATAACATAATAACGTGTAATGCTTTCTTTGTATATTTTAAATATATACAATGGAGAATTCAACATGGACAGGATCCCAGAGGTTTATATAGGCTTAACATATTTTCAAATAATGCTTGGAAAAGTAATATACAACTTACTTAAGAATATATAACGAGAAAATGATGATTAATCACCAATGTTAAGTAACCGTAAACGTTTCTCTCGTATCTGATGTAATATATACTAAATATATCTATAAGTATATCGCTGATCTATTGTTCTTTCCCAAAATTTCCTTTAGTCCTCTTTTCTATTATGATACTGCTATTCATATTTGTAACTGTTGCTTATTTTATATTCGGTTGGTGTTTGTTTGTTGTTATTTAATATTTTTCTTCCCATTTTTTATTCATTTGTGTTTACGTCCGTGTCAATGCTTCGGATTTTAATTATGAATAAATAAACTAAACAGAGAAGTGTAAAAGAGAAAAAATAAGCTTTTTTATAAATATCTGTTAGGGAAATTTCTTACTTAAAAATACATCGTTACAAATTGACACTTCAAATTAAAAGTATCTGTTGAGAGGCAATTCAAAATCTTAAACAGTTTGTGACATTTCGTAATATTTTAGAAGTGAGATGTTGCAAGCTTAAGGTTAATCTAAATCTTAAAGAATATATATATATATATATATATATATATATATATATATTATTTTATTATATTAGATTAAGTGTTATTCTTAAGTCAAATTATATAAACGGCTCTCCGTTTATACTGCTAAATATTATTTAAGAGTTGCTATCATTCATTTCAGATATTTAGATGCTGTCTATGTTGTCTTATTAATATATTTACATTGTATTAAAATGTTATCTTTTATTTAGACAATTAGATCTTTACTGTAATATACTAAATAATTTTCGTTTATATATTGTTTTATATTGTGTATTATAGCAGGTTTGATTAAATATTGAGGATTAATCATAGTTCGTATTGCCGGCTCTTTACGGGCCGTTTAAACGGTATATTACATTGTATGTAGTAAACTATTTAAAGGGCAATGTTCAGAGTAAGTACATCTGTCATAAAAACCATTATGTTTTCTTACAGTCGATATTAAGAAAAAATCATAATAAAATAATTATATTTCTTTTTCTAATTTTATCCAAGTTTATAATACTAAACTTACTCAATTACTCAATCCAGTCAACAGATACCGCCATCTTTTGGAATAGTTAGGAGCTAACTCAAAATTGTGACTGCAAAATAGTGGACAAATAATTTGCAATAGTATAATATTGCGACTATGAATTGAGTTGAAAATTATTCTATCTTTTAAGTTCGGTCAAACTGCACGTGTTGTGTAAATTTTATTTAAATCGATTAAGTAGTTTAGGAGTCCATCGCGGACAAACAACGTGACACGTAATTTACATATATTAAGAATATTCGCTTGTCCCTATAATTTTAATTTACGAGACCATAATATTACGGACCAATAAAAGTATTTTAGTTGTTTACCTCAAGTAACCCACCGCTGCGTCAAAATGTCATATTTTCTTTTGTATTTATATTAAGACATATAAAAAAAATGGTTCTTAAATATAATATTTTAATTTTAAGCCACCCACTGTTTACACAAACCAAGATCGAAAGTTTGCAGTAGGTACAACAACATAGAACTGTTAATATTTAAAAGTGAAATAATAATTAATATTAGGCTAAGAGTGATAGCGAGAATGGTCGGAATGAGATCTAACCTAGCGGCGCGCGCTGTGGTAACGGGAAACACGGCGATCCAACATCGTAAGAGTTATCTCACATCCCTCACAGACGATTACACGACGAGTAAAGTGCGTTTAATGTTCAATTTAATGTAATTTAAAGAGGTTGTAAATAAAACCAAGCCTATAAATTGATTAAAGTGAAACTTATATGTTTAATTAAAAATGCTGACAAAATGATTTTTTTTAACTTACTATCTGAATCGATAATCCAATATAATTTAGATGCAGTATTGATTCAATAGCACCGCGCGCTGTCCTGTTAAGATCTTTAGATAATTGTATATATATATATATATATATTATAACTTAATCTACAACTCATAGTTTTGTAAATAAAATTTAATAAAAATTATTAGTTGGTGAATGAAAAAAAGAAAGAATATTTTATTTTTTATTTTTTCTACAAATATGGAATCGGTTTAAAAATAAACGATTGACGTTTTTTCAATTTCACATCGGAAAAAAATTAACAAAAATATTTAGTTTTTTTATTAAAATATTTAATTTTAACCTAATATTTCGAATCCTTTATTCATCTTCAGTCATCTTATTCAGGGGAAGATGAGATGTTGGTCAGTGAGTAAGTAATTAAGTAATTAGTCATCTCCCTCCAACTGTTTCTTAGTCGCTGGATGTACAGTTCAGGATGAACACAAAATGCTCTAATATTATCATGAGGTCTCAGAGTGCTGTTATAGATACAAATTATTCTATACACTCTATATATATGTTTGCAAATTGTTTATTATAACAGGTGGTTAAAAACTTAATGTAATTTTGGTCTAATTTTACTAATTCAAAAACAAGTTTTATTTGGCAAAATAAACCTATGTTTAAGGGCACTAAGGAAAGAAAATCGGCTTGGTATCCGTTATAATAAAAAGTTTATTATCTGTCTTAAGATATTATTCTGAAATGACTAACGCAATAACAGCAATAATACACAATATACGTTAATATTTTATGTATAACACATAACGCCATTCTTATATTGCAAAACATCCTGTAGTCCTATAACACTTTATTTAACATTTAACAATGTTTTGACAAACTTAAACAGACTTGTTATGATCAGTTAAAAAAACTGTATATAGTTCGAGGAATAGTCGGTATGAGACAATATCCATTTCTAGCAAAAGTTCAATATCCGTGCAGAGTGTAGCTAGAGTTTATTCCTAAAATACGATTGAGTAACTTTGAGTGACTTATGTACAATGACAATGTATAGTAATTTAAGTTACTAGTGACAAAGGGATTAGAAACAAAGTTGGGACTAACTAACTGATCGTGATTATAGGTTAAAAATGTTAATTATTAAAGTATTCTTATTTTTTAGTTGTTATTGAATAATTATATTATAAGTAGGTACTATATTGTTGTAACTGAGAGCTGTTAACTTTTAACACACTATGTGTAATTATTTTTTCAATAATTTTTATGTTTGATTTGTTAATTATATACAAGAAGTTTATGCGTCTTCGTTTTTTTAGCTTAAAAGATTTGTTTTTAACCTAAATTTATTACTCGTACCTTTAGCAGGTAATTTTAATTTTAGACTTAATTGATGATCTCATAATAAGACTTCAATATTTGTTTTCCCTTATCAAGTTTACTAATGTAGTAAAATATTTTTTTTTTCTTAAATTGAAGTTTTGTGGGGTTGATTACTGAAAATAAAACTCAAAATTTCCTATTTATGGTGGTTTAATTTTTAGAATTTTAATGTTATCGAAGTCAAAGTCTATAAACTAAACTAACTTATTTGAATTTTTTTCGAGAGCCTATTTGAGATATGATCAAGATTACTTTATTGAAAAATAGTTTATTTTATTACGCATCTTTTGATACCTAAAAAGTTTACGTAATACCTACATATCGTTTACACATAAATTATAAAATAATCCAAATTATTTTTTCAAATGCCGCTCCTGTATAATTTGCTTATTTCGACTTGTGGTGTTTTTGTATTTAAGGAGCGATATATAGACGGATATATAATTCTTCATGTAAATAACCAGCACTATTTATGTAGTGAGAGACAAGCGAGTGTAAAAAAAACACTTACAAAATAAACCTACACTTTGGAGTATTTTACGACTCAGCGCGAGTGATTATCTCTCGCAGAGCACTTTTTGCTACTTGTAACGAGCACTGTTGTTATAATTGTTCAGTCTGTTCTTGTGTTGTTTGGTCGCTACAAACTTATGTTATTTTATCTCATTTGTTCAAAGCGTCAATAATAATCTTATGTAGGTTTGTTTGAAATTACTTATAATTATAAGATGTTATAAACATAACAAGAGCTTATCAGAAAAAAATATATTTGTAATTTCATCAAATAAGTGTGAATAGTGGACTTAAGCGAGACATAGCATTTGATCATTTTATGACGCTATTAGTAATAGGGATGTATAGTAAATTATATATATTTAATTTGGTATATTAGTTCACAATGATTTCTCAAGATAACGTTACAATATCATTTACGCTACTTTTTCCTAATCTTCTACAATATACTAAATAAGTACATAGTAAAATTATAACTAAGAGTTTGTTGCTCATCTCGATGTCGGATGACCCAAATATTAGCTTCAACTATCACACTGCGTACAGCGAAGAGCCGATTATTGAGGACCTTCTAGTCTGTACCAGGTAAGATTTTATGGTTTTGCGTAGGAACATCTTATCTCTCTGCGTCTTCTACTGCATTTATCACGAGCACTGTTTCAAAGAGTTACTTGGTCGAATTCCTGTGGATAGTTTCCATTATCGCACTGAACGCAATTGCCTGCAATGCTATCTCTACCAAGATAAGTTTTCCATTTCTATAATATATAGTTATCATCAAGAGGGGAACACCTACTTTCTTGTCAAAGACCGGCAACACTCATGTGCATTCCTTGATGTTGCAAGTGACCTTGAGTGGTGAGGACCAATATCCACCAGGTGAACTAGATGCTCACTTTTCCTCGTTTTAAATAATAACATAAAAATAATATTGTCAATTAGTTATTTCTTTATTGAGCGAATTGAATTCGTTTACCTCCCTATAATGTTATATCGTCAAACTAAAGAAACTTGAAGGGAGGTCAATATAGTTTCACATGAATATACAGAATACGTTATATTTTACACAATATATCAAACATATAATATAATAATATTTCCCATTTGATTTGAGATGCTTCCGGTAGAACATGCAATTTAATAAATTAATATCAAAAGAATAGATCTGATGAAACGAAATAAAATGTATAGATAGAACAGATATAGAAAATACTCGTAAATATAAACCTACGTACAAAGTTACTATCCATATTTTCTGTTTTGTCTCGCCGGCGTTGATAGCGTCATTAAGTCTAGTCTCGCTTCGTCTCAATCTTTTATTATTCCAGACATATTTCTTCAATAGGTAAAACAAGGAAAAATTCTGTATTCTATTATCTAAGACATATTTATAAAGAATACGTTGTTCATAAATAAACACTTGTGTTTTTTAAATTTTGAATTATACAGACTAAACTCCCAAGAAAGCACAGACAGACAGTTCTGTCAAAACGTTAACTTGCTTAGAGGTCCCGTATTGAAGTTAGTTCTAACTTTGTTTCTCATTTGTCATTAAGTATTACACATTGACATATACTGCTCATAAGTTACTTCTTGTTGTGAGAATAAAGTCAAACTCAAGTTGCGTTTTGTGTTTATGTTTGTACCTACTTAGATTGAGAAAGGGCCGTGGGGTAGTTCTGTCTTTTATTCAGCTAATTACAAGATTTTCGATAACAACTTCTGAAGCAGGTGTAATGATGATGTCGAGTGATTTAACGAATGGTTAACAAGTTTTTACTATTATTCATTAGTTAAATACTTGTCACGTTATTAATTTGTTGTCGTTTGTTTTGTGACGCAGACACAATTGTTCCTTGTAACACAAAGTCTAACAGCAAACAAATTATAATTATAGTTATAATACTTATGAAACAGTATTTCGTAAGATATTTAATTAAGATTTTAATGATTTGTGAAATAAAGTAAATAAAGTTTAATTATTGTCTTTATTATTGCCATGAAATCGTTGCTATAACTAATGATATATAAATTTTAAAACATCAAGAAATTTTATCCTTATCTATATACCTACAAATTAAATAATTAATAGGCCTCGAGTGACCTTCGAAAACACAGTATCTATGATACTGGAGGAAGGTCACGTAAAAAGCATGAGGATCTCCCGAAGAGCGTGTATGAAGAGGTTGATGTCTGTGGTCGAGGCGAAACATGTATGCAGGGACCGTAGCGTTTGGCGCTCCGTCGTCTCTGGCTACCCCGTAAGGGATATGGCGTAAAGATAAATAAATAAATAATGTAAAGGTACATTATTAGCTATAATAAAAAATCATAAAAGACAACATGAGCCGTCATGTCAGCACATTAATTAATTCGCATTCAATATTTTGTGTTTCGGGAGATTAACTTTATGGATTGTTAATATAATTTATATTTTTTATTATAATGTACAATACAATTATGATAATAACATGCGAAATTACCAGTTTTAAATAAACCAAAGATATATAAATGCAGAAATAATTAATATCGAACTTCCATTATTGCAAATAAATGCTACTTGACGATATCGGCGAGGTAATAAGTAAAGAATAATATTGGAGAAGAAACTGCTGAAGTTTATTTGCAAGTTCTCCTAACTTTTATATTGAATAACTTTTATGAGCAGAAATACATAACAAGGAAACTACTACAAATAGTAAGGTAACCGATATTATTTTGTTTAGTGCGTCAAGTAATCATTTTTCTACATATGGGTATATACATAATACATATCATCGTATTAAATACCCAGATTTGTTGTGCACTTGAAATAGATAAATTTGTAGAAACACAATTGAGATAAAAAAAATTTACTTGTTAGAAAATTAACGTTCCTAAAGGGAGAATATATGTGAATCAAGATGGCAAAACTTCACACCAAGTACGCATGTAAAGTTATTAACTTGGCCGACATTTACAAACTTTACCTGACTCTTAACTTTTATTCGACTTTGCTAAGTAACCTTTATTACTTTAATATATAGAAATAACAAAATATAGTTATGATAAAAAAAATATTTAAAAAAAATGAATTTTGAGTTAAATATGTGACATCACGGTTGCACTGTGAAATGAGTTAATCAGCGATCGTTTGAAATCAGTGATAGAAATGAAGACAAGTAATTGAATGTAGCTACATAAGGTTAAGAATAAAACGCATGTAGCGAGAAGTCTTAAGTATATATAGTATGTTAAAATATAGGGCGAAAGAAGAAGACGAAGGTAAAAGATGTTAAAAAAAGTGTAGCTTAAAAGAAGGTATGTTGCACAAGTCCCAAAATAATTGGTATAAATTACTTCATGTTGCTAACTTTTAGTATTATTTACGTAAACTACTTTGAAATACGTAAATGAAAGTCACTTCTGGGAAAAAGAACAGAACAATAAAGTAATATGTCCATGGGCAGCACAAAGCTGGAAAAAGTTGGTACACAATCATATAATTATTGATAGTTGCTTCTAAGGAACAATGTATAATTCTTGCTCTTAGCTTATATTAACATCACAAAGTATTAAAGTGTTATATGTAGCTATAGATGGAACTGGGCCTTTATAAAAAAAATAAATATCACATATTTTCACAAGACACAGATCTTTAACTAATAAATATAAAAATATTTTTGTAAATAATAAATTCAACTTGTGGATAAAATTAAAATATATCCAAATAAAAAAGGATTTATTTAACACTCCCTTAAGTTAATTTCCTGCTACAAAATATCTAATAAGTTGCTGCTAATAGCAAGCACTTGCAAAGATAACGAATCAGTTTACTAACTTCAACTCTGAGAAAATACTTACAAATTGATCAGAATACCATTAGTCAGGAGCTGCTATTGATTTTTTGTTAAGAGGCAAAAACCAATATGACATTTAATATAATTATTAAAAGTGAAAACAAGTAATAATAAACATTTGTTTGTTGGAATGTAAATATTTGTTTAACGAATATTTAAAAAGCGTTACTTTCATCTGAAAGATCAATGTTCAACAACTTAAACCTGTATTTGATGAAATTTCACCACATATAAATGATCGTCTTAATAACAAGTTTAACATAAAACAAGATACAAATTAAATATATACAAAGCCGAGAATGTGATGCAATTTAACAACACTAGAACTATACAACTGAATTAATAACACTTCCGACAACATTGCTCCGAGCCGGCGGTGTTGAGTGAGTAATGAGCGCTCGAGCTACGGATCACAGTTCAAGATAGTTCTTAGTCGATTGAAGGCTTTCTAATCCTATACCCCTGTATTTATTAGTTCCAAGTGGACAGGATATTGAATAAAGCTATGAATCTTGAATGAACGTAATATGATAATGTATACTTTTAATTATTTTGCTTACTGCTACATAATTGAATTTCGTAAAAAAAAAGTATTTTATGTGTATAAAAAAAAAGTATTTTATGTGTATATATTTAAATGCATATTACGAAGTCATGTTCCAGTAACAACTTGGTAAGTATTAGTAAAGAGTGATGGATGAATATCGCTAGTCTGAAAAAAAGTTAAGTTTATGTAGATATTGAATTCCAGCGGTTGTCGTTCTTAGAAATTTCCTTCTTTCAGTTTAATTAATCCACACTATTATTTGTTGAGATAGTTAATAACAATTATATAAAATTGTATTGATATGTGTCGTCACCAGATGACATTGTAAAAGATTATGTATTAAAGCAATCATAGCACGTATGAAGCTATAACCTCTTGATGGATACTTATAATAAATATGAGGTGAGAACCAGTGACACCAGAAGCAATCATCTGTTAATGCATAGAATACAAAATATATAAACAGCTACTAAATTTACGAAAGTTAATTAGGCGTTTAAATTTAGTTAAATATCAATTTAGTACATTTAGTAGAAAAACAATTGAGGTTATTGTTAAAATACAGAATGTTATTAAGAAGTTATAAGTTAAATATATCTGTCAAGAGGTTATGGAAGCGAAAACTACAAAAAAAAATGAGATCAATAACATTTACAAAAGAATAACAAGAAAGACAGATTATGCGTTATTTCGGTTGATATAATTATGTATATTGATTTTAATTTTTGTTTACCATATAAATGTAAGTTTAAAAAAACAATCCATGTTTGTATGAAAAGCAATTTTATTAGTATAATAATAAATTACTTCAGTCTTGAAGTGGATATAATTTTGTTCTAATATAGCAAGACTTCGGTTATTAATTATAGACAACACGGCTAGGAATTGCTCCTAGTATTAGATTATTGACAATTGGCACACTATCTGCATATCACTTCTGATATTATAATTGTCAGAAATGTGACTATTATTTTATAACTAATGAAAAGGATTGCCATTGATTATTATATTTTGTTTAAATTTCAAATGTACGAGTGTCGTTTTAGATTTTACTTCAAAGCTTCTGGAGGATGCAATAAGGTTTCAGGAAACTTAAATGTGGCATTTTTTTCCGTTTGGAGGAAAACATGTAAATAAATTTGAATAAAGTTGTGTTTATCTTCGTTTGTCGCTTACATATTTAAAGTTAAGAAAACAAATTTCAATGAACCAAAATAAATATTTTACTAAAGTAACTCATTACCTACGGCATGTCACAGCAAGTCAATATTGTCGGTGTTACGCGCTCACACACACATATACACACAATTTATTCCATCTCAAACACATGCCTACCGATTCATCCAAATTCTATAAAGCGTAATTAATAATTGAATATCGTTGCTTGATTCTTTAAATTAAAATAATCACTAACATTAAATATAACTGAATATACATTCCTGTCGTCAGAAGTGTAACCCTGTATTGCATTTTACCGTATTTTTATTTATATTTACATATTATGAAATCTATCTATCTATCTATCTATCTATGAATAAAAAATCTTAAGTATAATATATATATATATATATATATATATATATATATATATATATATATATATATATATATATATATATATATATATATATATATATATATTATAAATATAAAATATATATGTATATTTTTTTTGTATTGAAAACTGAATTCAAAAGTTGGGTGTACAATCATACAGTAGTATATTTCAAGTTATATCTATAGATAATAATAAATATTGAATATTTTTGTTTGCTGACATACAAACATTATTCGTTAAGTTAGTGATTAACACGTTACTGTTTAAACAGGGCTTAAATTAGAGAATTATAAATACTATAAATGCTACAACTCTCTTTTTACAGTACTTTCTTGTGACTCTCAAATACGGTTCCAAGGTTACTCTCACATGTTCTTTTATATTTTTTTATAATTGATAATGAGATGTTATAAATATGCGCTGAAAAGAGTCTGTATCAATCAATCAATTTAGTTAAATGATATGTGTTATACTTATAATTGGATGTGTTAAAAAGTGGGGTTGAGTGAGGCACAGGTTTATCTAACAACATTTTTAACGACAAAATGTTTTATATTTATAATATATTTTTTCCTGGCACTGAAACGATAGTTTTATCAATTAGCTTTTATAACTGAAATACACGTTAGTCAGTAGCGGATAGAATAAATGTATATTTTACAGATTCGACTTGCGTTTGTTGTTTACATTTTTATTTGATGCAGGTGTCCTATATTTCGTTAACCCGTAAACACGATTGCTGCATTTCGAGTTTAAATTACAATGTAACAAATATATGCGAATTAAATCCGTAGAGTTTTTTATGGAAATATGTACTGTACACATTTCAGCTGAAGGTGATGATCTATTACATGTAATAACTTCGTGGACTACAATTATAAACCTTACATTTAAATTAATCTTTAATTTATGAATTACTAAGAATTAATATATTATTACCTATCTATTTGAAAGTCACATTATTAGGACACTAGACTGAGAATTATCATTCACAAAAAAATAAAAACAATTTGTGTTTCTCCCTTGTATTCAAATGAAATACAATAATATGAATCCCATTGTTTTGCTTTTTTATGTTTTGTATTTTAAATTTTATTGAAGACATTACATATTACATATGAGATCGTACATTCATCGTACGTCGTGTACATTCAATAAACTTCATTTTTTAGTTGGTAAAAAGTTTTAAGCGGTTATACCAAGGACCTTAAAAACTAAAAGGCAAACAATTCTTTACACGTAGCCATCAAAGGTTTTAACTTTCCTTCCAATTTTTATTGGATCTGACTTTTGTCAGATCCTTTGATCAGTTCCCAAACAGGGACTACATACTGCATATGTAAGTTTCTTTAATAAACGTAACTTTTTTTCGCTTCGAAAGCAAAATTGATTGGTTGTTGAAAATAATACATATTTAGTTAGAATTATGTATATGGAAACAAGTAGAATACATATATTTTTTATTCTTAAAGAAACTTAGCAACTTACTAGTAACTCTCGAAAACATTGATTTTGAAAGACCTTTACATATTTATACAAAATCATATTGTTTGATGTTTGTTATTTCTTACTGAAATCTTTATTATAGTTAAAAAAAACATAACCTAATAAAAGTTTACTTTTCAACCTTTTTTTTTTGTTTTCATGAGTTTAATATTTTGTCTTTCTTTTCTTTTTCTAGTCACTTATTGATATTGATCTAGAATATTGAATCGATACATGAAATAGATAAAGTGAAATTTTCTCAATCCTAAGTTTTTTTTTTTTGTGGAAAAGAGTATAAAACCCATTCACGTGTTTCTTTGTATGTATTTCTCTCTAATACTGTAGCGAAATGAGACAGATCCCCCGCAGCGTCTCGTAGTATTAAGGACCGGTTTGCTTAGGGAATACTAAGTTAGTCAAAGCCAGTTTTTATACATGTGTATTTAATGAAGGTAAATGAAATTAAATGTCATGAATCTTTATTTAAATTGTATATAATTTAGTCTAAAGACAAGCCAAGAATTGTTAAAGGCTGCACTTAACAAGCAAAAAGTACCTAAATTGTTGATCATGTTCTCTGAGTTTTTTTTTTTTTTTGGGCAATTTTTCATACTGGGAGGAAAAATCCAAAATAGCGGTGATTTGAGTTTTTGTTTAGGCGTAGCAGGCGTATTTTTCATGCAATCGTCACGAAAATTGGTAGGTGTATTCTTTGAATTATTTAAATTTTTATGTCGAGCTTTTTGCTTGGGAGAAAAATTTCAAAATGGCGGATTTCTGATCCGAACCACAAAAACGGACCTGTTAGATATTGTCTCATTGCTCTACCAATTTATTCGGACTGACGCGATATCTACTACACGATATATCTAATTGAATTGAATACCTGTAAAATATGTAACTATATATAAGGCAACATGGTATCTATAAAACTACTTATAACAATTACTATAATTACATTATTCTTTCTTGTACTTTTCATTTCTTTGTATAATTTTTCTTTATAATATTACTCAGTACTTTGATCTGTGAGGGAACTTTTTAAAATAATAATGGAGCATCCTCATTGGACAGAAATGAGAACGTGTCAAAGACGCGGCCGGCAGATGATTAAACGTTGGCAAAAAGCCGAAACTGTTAATAGGAAAAAGCGAAAAGGTATTTAGGTTATTTAGGTATACTCGTATAATGTATGAACATTCAAAGAAGTGGTAATCTTTTAATTTCCGAAAAACGATGAGTTACAAGTTTAAAGTGTGTATCAGCGTACTTGTTTATCTATCTCTGACATCATAGCTATCAAACGGAAGTGAGTGCGGTTTTTAAGCGAAAAAATAAAAATTATATCTATAGGTGCAAAATCGCAGGAAAAAGCTACTTAATTATGCATTGTTCAACCACGAAATATTGTAAAAATTAACATGTATGATTTACATAGAAACTATTATCAATTATACCACAATAATTGAATCGCGAATAGTGTTGGCTACATCGACATTTTCGATTTAGCCGTCACAGAAATTGAAGTCAATTATATTCATTACATAAATCATTGAGTTTCAGTTCATTCAAATCATCGTAAATGTTCGACCATAAATTAAGGTAATACGCATGCAATACTTACTCGTATGTTATTTTATAAACACAAAAAAATACTTTTTGTAATTGTTGTCTGTTTATATGCTAGTTACGTATACATACTCCAGGAGGATCGCTGACTGGAATTTACTTCTATGTGAACAAAATGTGTTTTGCGTCATCGCGACGGAATGCATAATTGCATTTTAATTAGAATATAAGTTTAATCAATGTAATAATTAATTCATTATTTTTTGTACTTACATCGAGTAGGTCATACTTTGTATTAGTAAATAAGTTCTTTATTTTAATTAAAGTTAGTTTTAAATCAGTTTTGGTTTTTTTTCGACTCTACGGCTGTAGCTAACGTAATTGGCGCAGTCGGTAGGATACTAGAATAGGGACTGTTAGGTCATCGCTAGTATCCAGAATCTACGGACCAGCTGCAGCAACGGGAGGCGAATCCAAACTTCGATTCACGAGAAGAAACCAGAAATGAAATCTATGTGAGTACATTTGAACCATTCTCGTGTTGCTCTTTCCTAGTAATAATTCCTTTCCAAAATTTATTATCCTAGAGTTTATAATCAACGGGAATCTGCATCGCAGCAGGCCCGTAAGCGTAGTGTAGATATTAATAGAGATTTAGATTATAACTGTATTTTAAATATGGCTCAAGATCCGGATAACATTTATAAAATCCTTAGGATCGTGCCTGAATTTGACGGGAACCCTAATGTTTTAACTAGATTTATTAATATTTGTGACCAAATTGTAACTCAATACTTAAATAATTCGCCCGGTAGTGAATTATCTAATTTGTGCCTATTAAACGGTATTCTTAATAAAATAACCGGCACTGCCGCTGCTACTATTAATTCTAATGGTATTCCCGATAGTTGGCTAGGAATTAGAACATCTTTAATAAATAACTTTTCTGATCAACGGGACGAAACGGCCTTATACAACGACCTCTCATTAGCCGTACAAGGAAATAAGACACCTCAGGAATTTTATAGCCATTGTCAAACGCTATTCAGTACGATAATTACTTATGTTACATTACATAAAACTTTATTAACAACAATTGAGGCTAAGCGCGACTTATATAAAAAAGTGACTAAGCAGGCATTTGTACGTGGCTTAAAAGAGCCCTTACTTACTTACTTACTTATCGTCACGCCATATCCCTTGCGGGGTAGCCAGAGACGACGGAGCGCCAAACGCTACGGTCCCTGCATACCTCTTTCGCCTCGACCACAGACATTAACCTCTTCATACATGCCCTCCGGGGGGTCCTCATGCTTTTTACGTGACCTTCCTCCAGTATCGTAGCTACTGTGTTTTCGAAGGTCACTCGAGGCCTCCCCCTGTCTCTCTTACCGCTCACTTTACCTTTATAAATCTTTTTTACCATTCTTTCATCACTCATTCGTTCGACGTGCCCAAACCACCTGAGCACTTTCTTCTTCATTCTTACCGAAACATCTTCGCTAGTACCTGCCATTCTGTGGATCTCTTCATTGCGGATTCGGTCAGCTAAACTGACTCCGCATATTCGACGAAGAGATCGCATCTCCACAGCATTCATCTTTCTTTTATTCTTCTTCTGTGTTACCCACGTTTGGCTGCCGTATAACAGCGTCGGTAGCAAAACTGCATTGTGTACAGCCAAACGTGCAGCTATGCTGACGTTTCGCCGTCTCAACAATGCAGCCAAAGCACCGTTGACTCTGTTACCGGCAGCAATACGCCTTTCCACATCCATTTCGTATCTTCCGTCTCTGCTAAACATACTTCCCAAATATACCGCTTCATTCACTTGTTCTATTATCTTACCATTCACGTTGATCTTACATTCTGTTCTTTCTTTAAAAGAGCCCTTAGGGTCGCGAATTCGGTGCATGCGCCCGGATACTATTGAAAAAGCTCTTGAATATGTTTAAGAGGAATTAAATGTTACCTACTTACAGCAACGTACAGATGGACTGAAACAGCAAACATCCACTAATAAAACCACAATACATGACAGAGTTTATACACCTCCTCAATCTCAAGGTTATCATCCCTCAACCCCTAACTGGCCAGCCCCTATGTCACATCGACCCATACAACAGCCACAACCTTTTAAATTTAACTTCAATCGTAATCAACCCCAGTATAATATACCCATGCGTTCTAGAACCCAACAAATGTTCAGCGCACCCCCACCTAATTATAACCCACACAGTAATGTTTTCCGCTTACCGCCTAAGAATAATTTTAATCAGAATCCCATGCCCAAGCCTATGAGTGGTGTTCAAAGTTTTATTCCCAAGCCCTTACCTCATACCTTGATGACTGGACATGACTGGCGTAAATCTGGTAATCCGCCGCCGACAAATTACTTAAAAGCTCGTGAGATGAACATGAATGAATGTTTGTCTTATGATAATTTGGAATACAATTATCCTGACTATTATTACCAACCAGACTATAATAACACAGGCACACAAAAAAAAACAAACGTCATGAACCAGAGGGGAGACCCCATTATTCCTAGGTTTTTGGGATCGCTGAAACCGAATATGACAATAAAAACTAATTTTAAATGCCAGTTTTCCCGCTAGCACCCCCTTACTACCTCTTAAGGGGTGAAAATTGAATTTTTTGTAAAAAATCAAGACAGATGTGTCTTTCTACGTTTTTTGGGATGCTGAAACCGAAAATGATAACTAAAAATAAATTCATGACCACTATCACCCCCTACCATCCCTTACAGGGGGTGAAAATTTCATTTTTTTTTATAAAATCAAGACAGATGTGTATTTCTACGTTTCTTGGGATGCTGAAACCGAAAATGATAACTAAAAATAAATTTATGACCACTATCACCCCCTAATACCCCTTACAGGAGGTGAAACTTTCAATTTTTCTATAAAATCAAGATAGATGTATATGTCTACGTTTTTTGGGATGCTGGAACCGAAAATGATAACTAAAAATAAATTCATGACCTCTATCACCCCCTTATTACCCCTTAAAGGGGGTGAAAATTTCAATTTTTCTATAAAATCAAGATAGATGTGTATTTCTACGTTTTTTAGGATGCTGGAACCGAAAATATGTGAATTTCTATGTTTTTCAAGATGCTGAGAGAAAAAATGATTATAAAGTATATGGTAATCTTATTGTATGCATATATTTGTTATTATGATACTGAGACTGAATCATGATTTTTGTCCTATTCTTAACAAGTTGTTTCATTTTTTGTTTTTTTTTTGCTTTCTATTTAATTCTGTTTATACTGTTATCCATCCGGCAGTCTTGTAAAACGCTTAAAAGATGCTGAACCTAATTCTATGCCTCCGAAATAGAAAGGTTACTATTTTTCGGCCAATTTAGGAGACTATAGTGAGGAGCAAGGTGAAAGGTTCCATCAGACAGGATCTTAAGACAATGGAACAGCGCTATCAGGGTAAATGGGATGTCAATATGTTAGCAGACTACTGTTGGAATTTAAAAAGAGATTTTGCCAGAACAGAAAAGAACCAATAAAAGGAAACCACTTAGAAGAACTTTTGACAACAAGAGAGTTCGTTATCGTAGAAACAGGTAGACGCTGAATAGTGAGAGGCAAGGGGACTCACTTTAATTCAGCACCCCGGATAGTGAGAGGCAAGGGGACTAACTTTAATCCAGCACTCCAAAAGGGAACAGAAATCTACTACGTCCACGCCGTTGTTCCTGGGTTACGCTAAGAATAGAATTAAATCATGAATATATATCAGATACTTCTGATCGATAAAGCATCTGTCTTGATTTTATAGAAAAAAATGAAATTTTCACCCCTTGTAAGGGATGGTAGGGGGTGACAGTGGTCATGAATTTATTTTTAGTTATCATTTTCGGTTTCAGCATCCCAAAAAACGTAGAAAGACACATCTATCTTGATTTTTTACAAAAATTTCAATTTTCACCCCTTAAGAGGTAGTAAGGGGGTGCTAGCGGCAAAACGGGCATTTAAAATTAGTTTTTATTGTCATATTCGATTTTAGCGATCCCAAAAACCTAGGAATAATGGGGTCTCCCCTCTGGTTCATGACGTTTTTTTTTTTTGTGTGCCTGTGTAATTATACTGAACAAGAATACCATAACAGTTATTATAATCCAGACCCTTATATTAATAATACTATCACTTATGAAATTAATAACGACGAAATAGTTAAAGAAAGTGAACCCCTATCAGATCCTAGTTGTACAAATCAGGATTTTCGTTTAGACCTAAAATCACCAAAACCAAGATAGAGTTAAATTTACAGACACAAAGACAACTTCCATATATTCAAATAAAAAATCCCCCACTTAAACTTTTAATAGACACTGGTGCAAACCAATCATTCATTAGTCCCAATGCTGTTGAAAAATATTTCTCTAATTTTCCATTAAACTACGACCCTTTTGAAGTTACGAATGTACATACATCAAGTAGAAAAGAATATTCTATAACATTACCTTGTTTTAAAGAATTTACAGACCCAGAGAATATTAAACTCTTTATCTATAAGTTTCACGACTATTTTGACGGACTAATAGGATTAGATTTATTAACGAAATGGGAAGCAAAAATTGATTTAAAGGACAGAAATCTATTAACTCGTACAGGCTCAAATCCTATTAGGATGTATAACTCTTGTAACCTAAATTTTTACGAGGATATAATACCGGCTAGAACCTCAAAATTATTTCTTATCCCCATAAATCAGGACGGAGAAGTTTTTATTAAGGAACAATTAATTGGCAATTGTATTTTACACGAATGTATAACTAACGTGACTTGTAACCGTGGATACGTAGAAGTTGAGAATCCGACACCAAATGACGTAATACTATCGCTAGACCGACTGACTAATGACGACGTATTTAATATTGGGTACGAATGCACTCAATATAAGACACGCGGACAGGACGTCACTTCACGATTACGAACTAATCATTTAAATAACGAAGAAAAAGCCAACCTTATACAACTTTGTTCCAAATATTCTGACGTTTTTTATATTGAAGGCGAATATTTAACGTTTACCAACAAAATTAAACACCGTATTAAGACCACCGACGAGGTCCCTGTACATAGTAAAAGTTATCGTTACCCCTTTGTACATCGACAAGAGGTTAGGGACCAAATAACGAAAATGTTGGAACAGGGTATTATAAGACCATCCGATTCTGCTTGGAGTTCACAGATCTGGGTCGTGCCGAAAAAGATCGATGCTTCAGGTAAGCAAAAATGGCGTTTAGTTGTTGACTATCGTAAGTTAAATGAAAAGACTATAGACGACAAGTACCCAATCCCTAACATTAATGACGTACTTGACAAATTAGGGAAGTGTCATTACTTTACAACCCTCGACTTAGCGAGTGGATTTTACCAGGTAGAAATGGACCCACAGGGCATTTGTAAGACAGGATTCAATGTAGAGCATGGCCATTTCGAATTCCTCCGTATGCCCATGGGACTTAAAAATTCACCATCGACTTTCCAAAGAGTTATGGACAATGTTCTACGAGGCTTACAAAACGAAATATGCCTTGTGTATTTAGATGATATAATAGTTTTTAGCACATCCCTGCAAGAACACATCTATAAAAATATATATCTATAAAATATATCTATAATCTAGAAAAAGTATTCCAAAGACTTCGTGAATCCAATTTTAAAATTCAATTAGATAAATCCGAATTTTTAAAACTTGAAACATCTTACCTTGGACATATAATTAGTAAAGACGGTATAAAACCAAATCCTGACAAAATTTCAGCCATTAAAAAATATCCTATTCCCCAGACAGCTAAATAAATAAAACAATTTTTAGGCCTTCACGGTTATTACCGAAAATTTATTCCAGATTTTGCCCGCATAACTAAACCTTTGATGTTTGATGTTTAAAAAAAGGTAAAAAGATTACATTCGATAATGAATATACCTCTTGTTTTGAGAAATGTAAGACCCTTTTAACCAACGACCCCATTTTACAATATCCAGATTTTACTAAAGAATTTAATTTGACAACTGATGCTTCAAATTTAGCTATTGGAGCCATTTTATCCCAATAGGATCTGACCGACCAGTATGTTATGCATCCCGTACCCTAAATGACAGTGAGATTAATTACAGCACAATCGAAAAAGAACTTTTAGCCATAGTATGGGCTACAAAATATTTTAGACCATACCTATTCGGACGAAAATTTAAAATACTGACAGACCATAAACCTTTATAGTGGTTAATGAATATGAAAGAACCAAGTTCTCGACTCACTAGATGGCGACTTGGACTAAGCGAATATGACTTTACAGTAGTATATAAAAAAGGTAAAATGAACACTAACGCAGACGCCCTATCGAGAGTTGAAATCCATAACGACGAAACTAAGACCCTTATTGAAGAAATTGACGAATTAAACTCTTTACTAGGAAACCCCTCTGAATGCGTACCACCTATAACAAATTCTTCAACTGACACCGTACATACAGACAAAGAGAACCCTATATTAAATATACCAATTACTGACGACCCTCTCAATAGATTTACTAGACAACTATGTTTCACAGTCGTTAGTGATACTAAACGAAAAACGACAGTTACTAAGCCATTCGACACCCATACACGAACTTCTATACAAGTGTTAGAATCAAAATTAGAGGAAGATGTAGTTAATGCCATAAAAGAATACGTGAACCCAAAAATTAAAACCGGTATTCTCATAAATCCACCCCTTGCAATGTATTCAATAATTCCCATTATTCAAGATAAATTTAAAAGTTCTGCAATGAATCTTGTATTAGTAAAATATGAAAATGAAAAAGAATATCTACAACAACAAGAAATTATTAATCATTATCATAATGGAAAAACAAACCACCGCGGAATAAATGAATGCTATTTAGCGTTATCCCGAAAATACTATTGGCCAAAAATGAAGGAACAAATTTCAAAATTTATTAATGAATGTACGTTATGTGGTATGGCTAAATACGACAGAAATCCTATTAGACCCCAATTTAACATTGTACCGCCAGCTAACAAACCCTTTGAAATTATCCATATAGATTTACTGACTATACATAGTGAAAAGTATATAACTTTTATAGACGTCTTCACAAAGTATGGTCAAGCGTATCATTTACGAGATGGAACAGCTGTTAGTATCATACAGGCATTATTAAAATATTTTACCCATCATGGTGTACCCCTAACTATAATAACCGACAACGGAACGGAATTCATAAATCAATTATTTTCAGAATTTACAAGATTACACAAAATTAACCACCATAAAATTTTAGCTCACTCACCTAACGACAATGGAAACATTGAGCGTTTTCACTCAACGATATTAGAACATTATCGACTCTTAAAACTACAACACACAGACGAACCTCTTATCAATCTTATGCCATATGCCCTCATAGCTTATAATAGTACAATACACAGCTTTACTAGATGTAGGCCTTTTGATCTATTAAATGGACACTTTGACCCACGAGACTGTCATGGCTTGGACTTTACTCAACATTTATTACAGCAATACATGATAAATTATAAAGAAAGCATGCAAAAAGTATACGAAATTATTAATAGCACTTCCTTGGAAAAGTGTACTGCTTTGATAAATAATAGAAATAAAAATCGCGAACCAGAAATTGTATATGCACCCGAACAACAAATTTTTATTAGGAACCCTCTGGCAAGCCGTCAAAAAACCGCACCTAGATATACTTAAGACAAAGTTATAGCTGACCTACCAATCCATATATATACTTCCAAAAAACGTGGTCCTCTAGCTAAATCCCGATTGAAACGAGTACCTAAAGGATCCAACTTGTTACAGGATAATACTAGTTCTGCTGACAATCCACGTGACGAACCCCCTAGAGATAAAACTTGAAAGCTTGGATGATGGACCTGGACTATTATAATACAAACTTGGACTGATCAGACTTACGACTCATTACCATATTTTTCTACAATACATCAAACTCGACTCCATAGAAGATAAAATAGAGCTTCTAATGACTCAATTAAATAATCTTAAAACTCTTTTTAGTAATGAAACATATTTACTCTTTGAACTGCAAATAAATTATCTTACTGAAAAGCTTTTCAAAGTTTCAAATCAATTAGGATCTTTCGAACCAAATCGTGTTAAAAGAGGTCTTGTAGATGGTTTTGGTTCTGTTATAAAGTATAGAACAGGAAATTGAGATTATAAAGATGCATTAAGATATAATAATGCAATAAAAATGTTAGAAAATAATAAAAATAAGATAGCTTCCGAGTTTAACAATCACATAAGTTTAAATAAAGAATGGATGGCAAAACAAAGTGAAGTAATAAATCAATTAGTTAAAAATCAAGTCAAAATTAACAATACTTTGCAGATTATTCTAAATGCAAGTGCAGATAACAATAATATTTTATTGAAATATGTAAAATTTGCCCAACTTTTAGTAATCATTGGAGAAAATATAGAAGACCTTATGTCTGAATTAATAAAAATAGAGAATATTTTAGCTTTTACCCATACTTCAAATATGCATCATTCTATGATTCTATGAGAGATAAGTACTTTAAAATTAATGATAGAAAAATTAAGGAAAATTTATATTAAGGATCAAATTATAGATTTAGAATTGAGGGAATACTATGGTATTATCAAGCCGGCATGCTATTATACAGAAAAGCAAATAGTAATAGTTTTTAAATTTCCAATAGTCTCTGCAGATATCTATAATCTCTATAAACTCTCTATTGTTCCTAATAAAATCCAAAATGTCCTCATACCCCCGTATCCTTTCATTGCAATTAACGAGAATTCGTTCTTGTACATGGAGGCAGAATGCCCGAAGCTTAAAAACTGGTACCTTTGTGAAATGGAAGTGAATCAACGTATTCATACAGAACCTGACTGCGTGCAACAGCTTATTTCTCATCAAGTCCTAAAGGAATACTGCAAGCATACAAAAGTTACCCCAGCGAAAGAAGCAATGGAAAAACTAGATGATCAACATTATGTATTTTCTTTCCCTCGTGTCACCAAAGTGCAACTATCCTGTGAAAAAGAAGAATTTACATCACTCCAGGGTAGCTTCTTAATTATCATCCCCGTGAAATGCTACATAAAAACCGCCGAATTCACTATTCTGAATAATAGTGATGAAACAAAAGGTCAACCATTAAAATTGATGCAAATACCATTTAATCCTACGAATCATATTGAGATTCCTACTCATCTCAACCTAAATTCGATAAACTTACAAGAACTTCATGGTATTCAAGATAAAATAATCAAAGAAAATCCCTTACAACTAGAGAAATTTAATCGTCATACAATCTACCATATTACAATACCATTTTACGTCTTCATATTGAGTGCAAGTGCACTTATAATTGTGTTTGGATATCATCGCTACAAGCTACGAAAAACCAAGGAACTTAACAAAATTACTACTTCATCTACTTCAAATGACAATATTGGTGAACAATTGGAAGAAGAAGGGACGCCAACACACAGTAAGAAGATGCAAGCAACATTTTATCTCAACGTTCTAAAATAGTTGCTGATCTGAGGATGGAGGAGTTACGTATACATACTCCAGGAGGATCGCTGACTGGAATTTACTTCTATGTGAACAAAATGTGTTTTGCGTCATCGCGACGGAATGCATAATTGCATTTTAATTAGAATATAAGTTTAATCAATGTAATAATTAATTCATTATTTTTTGTACTTACATCGAGTAGGTCATACTTTGTATTAGTTAATAAGTTCTTTATTTTAATTAAAGTTAGTTTTAAATCAGTTTTGGTTTTTTTTCGACTCTACGTCTGTAGCTAACGTAATTTGCTACAAAATACGAAAAACTCATAACCAATATTAAACAAAACATTCGACGGTCTTTTCTAAAATTTGGGATGGTACTCGTTTATTATCTAAGTCAACATACAGAAAACTTTCAAATCCGCAAAAATATCTTATTTTCAAAGGCTTATATCCCATTTTAATAAAACAATAAAAATGGATATATATGAGTTTTAAATGATGATTTGATATAGACGAGTTGTGAGGCTGAAAAGAGAATCCGGCACCTAGTTGTGATCAAAATAATATTAAACTTTTTCAATTATTTATATTTTTTTAATTTTAATAAATGTTTTTATTTATTATTTCTTATTTAATAAAGAATGATATTATGAATGAAAATATTCATTCAATATCATTCAGTCAACCACTGAATTAATTGTCACTTAATTTTTTTAGGATTGCTTTTAATAAAATAAAAGTTCGTAATATCTCTGCTCGTGTGCGGTCACGGGAAAAGCTATGCTAAATTCTTTACTCTCGAAGTTTGAATCAACTTATCAACATAAACAATATCTTTTAGGACCTAGCTTCATTATAACTTTTTAAATGTCATATTGAGGTTTTAATTAAAACTAATATAACCGCATACCCGTCGTGCGGCGAACGATCTATTAATTGATAATTAAACAAACATAGAGAGCCCCTTTTGATACCATTTTTGAGTGACAGTGATATTACATCATTTCTGGAATATCGTTGATTAATTTGACGTTGTTATGAGACCCAATTAAGAGATTGGTCTTCACATAGCACTCATATTCCATTAAAATATATTTCACTGTTTTGAAATAATAAAAAAAATATATATTTGTAACACTATTATTTGTAAATTTTTTATTTTAAATACATTTAGTGGCTTCATAGTGAATTCACATCGAACATTCTATCTGTACCTTCAGCCAAAAATATTCCGGTAACTGCATTATAGCGTCCATGAAAGCGGTAGCACTGCTTAAAGTTCTTTTTTATTGTAAGGGTATTTTACACTCAATATAAATAAAAATGGGTTGTGTTCAGAGAAGTAAAGGAGGTAAAATAGATGTCACTGTGACAATTTACAGAAAACCAAGAACAAAGATCATTTGAATGATTAATTAATATACGTTTTATTTTTTTAAGAGCTTGATGATATAATGTGTCCATGGTTTAATTAAATATTGTATTATAAATAACGATATAAGTTTGCCTTCGTCGACTTCCGCTTATCCCAATTTGTATGTAATACAAAATGCAACTCGAGCATTTTGTAAAATATTTTTTTATTGTATTAAATAAATTTTGAAATGCTTAATGAAAATTGAGATTCGTTATTTCATAACAACTACTTATTATAACTATGATGTTAGTAACATAAATTAATTTTTGTCCGAGCTGAACTTCGTCTCTTCGCTTAGGAATATAAGATCGCATGTCATGTGCCACTTAACTATTAACTTATAAGTATAGTGTGTACAGAAATTACAACTTTGAAGTATTATAATTTAATGCATTTTAGCTTTACAGAACAATACTTTTATCTGAGTCTTCACAAACCTGCATTTGTTTTTCATTTCTGCATTTTTTTACTACAAAATTTTCTATGTTTTCCCTAATTAAATAATGATGTCTTTGATTCATTCATCTCTTATTCGATACTTAAATTAAGAATAACAAAAATACTATAATACTATATACATATTAATACTATCAGAATTGTAGATGGGTCTACTTCTACTAAACGTAATTGTATTTAGTAATTTTTGAATGACTGTTACCAATTACCTCCTCATAGCGATGTTTATGCTTTTCATCTTTTATTGCCCTATGAACTGATTTAATAGAATATTGAATAGCTTTTAAACACACGTCTACAATGTTGAATGATGGTCGCATTGTTTGAATGTCCTCAATCATACGCGACGAGATCCATAGCATTGAGTATCAGACGGTTATTTGTTTTGAATTAACTCAATTATAACCATTATCTTTTTCTTGAATCTTCTTTACGAAAATGACTATAACAACTAAATGTTTACAATACCTTAAATGTCGAAGATTAAATATTTTGTTGCAAGATTCGATTTTATTACAGCTTTTCACTTTTCTTAAGAAACAAGCAATCCATGTCCGTTTTCAGGAAGAAATCTGTGAATTGCAAATAATATAATTATAATCAAACGTGCTTGGAGAGCATAGCTAATTAGCTGTGGAGAAGAAGAAAATGAACTGTAAATAACGCTTATTAAAGTTTATTTGTATTCGGTATGGATGTGAACAATTAAGAATTTAGATTCATGAACCATATTAGGTTTAGAAATGTTAAATTAAAATAATATTTCAAAAACCTAAAACGGAAGCAAAATTAAAATCAACATTGATGTGATCTCATGCTTTAACCTTAATAAATTCCATGTGGCTTAATATCTTGTTCTGTAGAACCGTTATCGCTGGATTGCTTGCGATTGTAAGCACTACGTCCGGATACTTAACGACTTGTCGCTTTCGCAGTAGAACCTTTATTACTCAATATATATTTCTCTATAAACTTCCTTTATAGATTGTGGTCGTCGTAATTGAAAGACAAAAAAGGAAAAGAAAAAAATAAAGTTTTAAAGAAATCATTCAAGGCTATAAAGTCTGTGTTCAACTATAATATTGTGTCTAGATAAAACATGGTATAACATATAATAAAAAATAATGGATATTTAAATACTTTTATTTAACAATTACATGAAAATTTAATTCTATTTCTTAGTTTTTTGTTAATACTACTTAGAAAGACTTTTTATATTATCTATGGTTCCTACAAATTGTCAGTCGTGGCCATTTTTTTGCATATATATATATGGAGATAAATAAACTCAATTTTACATGAAAGTGTGTAGGTGTAAATAAATTAGAATAAAAATATCTGGCCCTATTTAAAATACAACGTAAATGCCTAGTAAGATATGATAAGTGTAGTTAAAAAAAACATACCTAACATATGTAAATAAAATGATCTCAAACTATTCAATATACCTTTTGATAAAGATACATCTATCACTCTTTGGGCCAATTATCTTAGGACTTAAGGAAATAGGTGCTATAACTTTTGACTCAGTTATAACAATACCTACACTTTCTTATTTAAATAACTTGATGTTAATTTAATTGTCTGGAATAATAACAGCACAATAATAATTAAAAAAAACATTAAAAAAACGACAATTACGTTATGTATATTTTCTTTCAAATATTTGTATATTTTCTTTCTTATCATGATAGTTTACCTTTCAAAACCGTTTTGTATCGAAACTGATTTAGAATAGGTAGGAGTTGCAAATTATCTTCAGGAGTGTTACTTTCTAAATGCGGTGAGGTATTGTCGATAGTAATTCACAGCAATATTTTATATGTATATTTATTACATCTAATTTGTTATTAGAATATATTGCTTGTTCTAAGTAAAGGTTTTAAAGGATATTGGTCATAGAATATAAAATTATAACAGCACTATTTCATTGTTGCTTGTATAATGAGCATACCTCGGTAAATGATGAGTAAGATGTACCATTTTAGTCTGTCATATAACAAGAATAGTAGAGAATAATATTAATAATTTATACAAATATTGTAAATAGGATGAATATTTATGATTATTCCTATCGAATAATCTCTAATGTATATTAATATTGTACTAACAACACTAATTTAAATAAACAGTAGCATAATATATTCTGGCACCCGTAATGTTTTGTAATACAAAATGAAAGTGGAAATTTATCCACAATTCTTTATGCCTCAACCAACCCGGCCAGATGACCAGATGATATTTGCTCGTGACATGTTAATATTTCAAATAAATTAAATTTACATGATATCATTTTCTTAACATCTTAAGTTCTTATTTATATGATAATTAAGAAGAACTGATTGAGTGGACTGTGTAGCATGATTGTTCCTTTTTAGATGTTGGTAATCGATATACTAAATGTTGCAAGAAGTAACATTATGTAAACGACTTTTAAATTACCACACCTTTGCATATTTTTTCGGGATATTTTCATACCTTAATTTTTTTCTTTTGTTTTCTTCATACCGATATTATGCAAATTAAATTTATTATGTTTTGTACATATTGATATATTTTTAGAATTTATTTATTTATAATTATGTAAGTATGTTTATTATAATAACACCATTACCTGAGTGTGACACATTACCTTTGGTGAGAAAAGATTAAATATATGATAACCGTAGTTTAAGTTAAGTGGTGATTCAATTTAGTACTTTTATAACATACTAGTCTAATGGCCCGTTCTACAAAGGGGCAAGATCTAGAAACGTTCAAGAGCTTCGCCAACGGTAGTTGTATTTTTAATTAAACACAGAAAATTCAAAAAGATGTTATTGTTACTACATTGTATTTACTAAAGTAATGTTTATATAAAAATATATATAATGTATTAACCATTCCTGTTTGGATCTGGATCCTACTGTAGCGATAGAAGCGTGCCCATATAACCAAATAACCGTAGAGAAGTATTATTGTATAGATAAATAATGTTTTTAATGTATCAAAACCATTTAAATCGTCTTAATCTTAAAGAAAACTAAAGAATTATATAATTTAAATAGTTCAACGTAGTTATAAGATTCTAATAATATATGTATTATAATAATTCAAATACAAGGTGACTTTATAAATAATTAACAAACTATTCTAAACTTTCTGGTTAATACGTTCAAACTCACGTTAAAATATTGTCCCATCAGAGGTTGAATACACTTCTTGTTTGATAACTCTTACTAAACACAATTACTCTACGAACTTCAGTGCTTACACTAAATTTATGTTAACAATGATTTACTAAGGCAATAACAATATCTAAAAATAATATATTTGTTATATTGTTCACACTATTTGCGATTAAATAAAATGCACCTATCATGATTTTCTATAATGAGAATTATGTTGCAATTGATAGCAGTACAATTCTCAGAATAGAAAGTAACCGATACTGAGCATCAACTTCTAAAACTTTATGACTAAAACTACTAAAACTACTAAAACTACTTTAGAACCATACCTAGTATTCGAACGTGAGCTTATTACAATGTAACATGAATATTGCCCTTTTCTACCCTTGCTAAAAATTTGTTTCAAATTATATTTCACATTCACTATATTAATAAAATAAAAAACATCTTAAATTTTTAAGAAGGCATACAATGTACACTTTTAATAGCCAGTAGTCTAAGGTAAAACAAAATGATAAAGTCAAGATGAGATGTTAGATAAAGCACGTGCTATAAAACAAAGCGGAAGTCCTCGTCTAGATGAAGGCGTGGTCCTATTACTGCACCGCTTGTTATTAATTAATAACACTTAGACTGAAAGAATTTTGTTATGTCAAATATTAAGGTAATACTTTTAAACATATTTGTAATTGAATCGAATACATAACAATTCAATTCTCAATAAGTCTTATCTTACATATCTTACAGTATTGACTTTCTAAATGTATTTACATGAAATAAACATATTAAAGTGTGCATATGTGTATATTATATGATAATAAATAAGACAAAACAGAGTTTGAATCTACATATATTATATAAGAAATTCATTTACAGGTGAAGTCAATCTTCCATCTTTGAGATTTATTTATATCTTAGCTTTAAACATACATATCTCGAATATTAATTGGGGACAGATAGTTTAATAATTTAAGGTCGGTATTTTTTCTTTAAATTATTTATGTGTATCAGTTAGTCTTTAAAGAATATTCTTCTTTTCTTTCAGTTTTGTGAAAGTAAATGTTGTAAGGACGCAGAAGCTAATAAAGAAACTAATGGAATCTAATCTAAACTAAGTTTTAATTTTTCAAAAGAATCATACATCTATCATTTATTAACATTTTCGATTTACATTTTATACTAATAAGGATTTTAGGTATTAAAACAAATACTGTCTATATAATATATTCTAGTGTACCTTATTTTTTACTTACATTTTTCTTAATTTTTTGAATCGGGTCATTTACGCACCATCTAAAAATCTCTTTACCAATGTTTAATCATCTGCTGCGAGTCCACACACATTTCATTTTTATCCAACGAAATTAACGTTTTGTTAACTTTAAATAGCTCCGTCACAACTTACACCAAATAAGAGCGTTACAAAGAGTTCGATGAATGCTGTGGATAAGATAATTCTCGATTCAGTTTTTGGACAGTGCGGACAGCTACGCTTCCCAGGTAATAAACTTAGCAAAGTAGAATGTTGAGGAATTTCCATAAAGACCAATCATAAAACAGCATTATATAATGATAACGCTGGCTTAAATTTATCTTTTTTTTAAACTTTTCTTATACAACATTTCTAATACAATACGATTTAGGCATTTAAACTCTAAATTTTACTATCTTTTATAGACTTCAAACAAGCTCTTATTTGGTTAAATCGTTATTGTTCTTTATAATTTAACCTGTAATGTAAAATTATTTACACACAAAGACGGCGCTAGTCCTATTCAGCAGTGAAAAGATATTGTGAAGGCGCTTTAATATCAAGTAGTAACTAAAATTTTATTAACACTGTATCTAAATCTAATTCCTGCGGTGTGGGAATAAAGTAGTGCTAATAAAATCAATATATTTTTTTTGTTGATATATTTTTATCTTAAAAAATGTTAATAGAAAAATAAATGTGCTGCTATTATAGGAAACTTTATATTAAAGACAATTAAACCTATACTTAAATTTTTGTGATGGGTATACATTTCGCATTCCTTGAAATTTCAAAAATAAGTAACATTGAATTTTAAAGGAATTATTCAATTCATTAGCATCTAACGTTCCTCTTTTAGTTATCCATACATACAAATCCTCAAATAAAATTAGACACTCAGGCTGGTTTATAATAAAAGGAGATATAATAAACACTGTATGACATAACACTGAAGATTATATTTTTAAATTAACGTTCACCATATTTATAAAATAGAGTTTGCAATACAATAATTGACACTGCAAGTGTTTCAACCAAATCAAGAGAAACAAAAAAGTTGAAAATAAATACATTAAAGAAAATGTATTTTTGAAAATACAAAATATTATTGAAAATCCAAACAAAATGATCGCATTAAAAACTGCTGTAATTTAGGATTATTACTCTACAAATCGATATTAAAAGGAAATCGTACCGTATTTTATGGATAACTTATCCTTAGAAGTAAAGTTAATCACCGGTAATCATGATTTTTTATGAATTAAGACTGGGTGAAGAAAATTGGTGATTTACTTTATCAGAATTGTTTATATTATCATTTCAAAATATCATCTTCTACTGCTGTAGTTTCCTTGGATTTTGGAGGCTGGATGGATATCTTGGCATTAATTTTGTCACTTTTACTTAAAAGACAAAGTTCTAAAGCAATATACTACTTAATATACCAACCTAATTAATCCAATACCTAAAAAAGCCCAGCTAAGTTGTAACTATAGATCTATAACAATTATCTTCTGGCTCTTGTATAATAAATAACGGAGAGAATAAAAATAACAGATCCTAACTTATCTTGAAAATTACCCGTTAATGAATTTCCAGCTATATGGATTTGCATTTTTCTGGTGTATCGTGCGTGAACACTGGTGTTTGTTCAACACTTCGTTATATACATAACTCTACGTACTTCAACAAGTATCGTTCAGGTAATTTCAAGTGATGTTTAGGTTCACAGTCATCTGAACAACAAGGCCAAGTTAGCCTTGATAAATTAGGAGATCATCATTAGGACGAGGCAAACCTCAAAACTGAACAAAGGCAATAGCCTTTATAATATTCTGTATAAACTACAGGTACGGTCAACTGCTGCCAGGTGATACGGTGGTACGGTGGTACAGACAAGCGGTAAGATGTGAAATGATTACTTCTGTGGTAGTTTACAGATCAATACGATGTGTGTGTTTTAATTTTTGTACAATAAAGAATTAAAAATTTTTAAATAAAAAGCTTTTAAGGATATTATTATTTTGCCAAAAACGACGTAGATTAAAAGAATAGAGATTATTTGTAAAATTTTAATAATAAAAACTCAGAAGGCTTCTCAACATGATTTTAGGAGAAAACTTTATTAGAACTTCTTGATTATTTTATAATAATTATTCATAATAATAAACTATTTATTACAATTTCATTCATCCTAATATTAAATTTTTCTAAACATTATATACGTACATAAGGATAATTTTTTTTTATTATATTTCGTTGAAGGAACATATATGATATATTGTTCAGAAATTAAACTGACAGCTATTTTATTATAAAATGTCCTGACATGATTTTTCCGAGTAAAAAAATACCAGAGCCGCTACAGAAATTATTGTTACATTCGCTTTTTCTGATTCGATGGCGAGTTTTGACCCAATTTACAGTGGAATATCTGTAATTGTATTGTGAAAATAAAACTGCGAATTGGTCAAAACACGGTTATAACGAGAACCAATTCCAAATTGATAGAAAAATATATAAAAATATGTCGATAGAAGTAAATAAAAAAAATATATGTCTACATATATTCTACACGATTGACATTAGGTACCTAATAAATTTAAACTGTAAAATATTTTATTATACGTGTACATTATTAGTATTCAATAACATTTCCTTATTCTGATGTCAACAATGATATATAACTTAATATGGTAATGACATTGTAACGATTCCACTTGTTAATACCACAATAGCTTAATTAGTAAACTTCACCATCACGGACTTAATGAACTGGCTAAAACATTTAATTGGTTTAGTACAGCAGTTTTGGTTTTCTGAAAATTAGAAAACTAATATTGCTATAGCAACATTGGTCTTCTTTGCGTACTATCAAAGTATGATTTTTTACAGCATTGTAGTTTTAGAATCAGGGGCAGATACATAATTAATTTTAATTTCACAGAAGAGGTTCAAACTATATAAGGAGGCCTAGAAATAATCAACCTGCTAACAAATTCAATAGTATATGATTTTACTGGATATTTACACTTTCTCTATCACAGTTTTGTGATATTTCGGTAAATAATGAAATAGAAGTATCAAATATTCAGGCTGTTGAAAGTTTGGCGTAAACCACGTTGGTCGTGTATCAAGTTACACGAGGTGTAGATATTATAAACAGAGCGTTATTATACAACTAACTGAGAAAAGCCATTTCTAAGTCTTTTAGGTAATAATAAGTGTTCCTTGGTGGTTCCCTGGTACTCTTATTGTGGTATCTTCTCTCTCAGAAAACCCTGATACCAACCGTTCAAAATACCACACAGCTCGAAATCACTGTAAAAATGCCCAACGCCGCCACATTCACAACTCAATCGAAGATGGTTACAAATGCAAAATATGGAAATTTCTTGAATGGGTTGGAGTTGTCAGAACTACAAATACTTCTATAAATATTGACATTGAACTTCTTAACAAACATTTCTCTTCTTCTGAAATATTGGACAATGCTGATAAAGAACGCATACTTCGGGTAGCAATGGACAATATAATCGATAATCTATTTTCCTTTATATCCGCCATTAACAATGATCTGACTGTAATTTTAAAATAGTTATCTCTATTATCTAAAAATTAATCCTACAAATTACAGACTATTGTTATTGGCAGCCCCAGCATGATTGGAAGGGTTGATAGACGAAATCTCCCTTCGATAACAATACCATACTATGACTCAGTTAAAGATCTGGACTTGTACTTAGATCAAATCAAACCAAAATTGTGGTAGCGCATTCTCTACTTCTTTCTATTCGCAGTTATGACGACGCAAGCTAGCTTGCGCTGTAGTGTGATCCATCCAATGATACCCTCATCATGCCTGAAGGCAATATATGAATTTCTAGGGTTACTTGTTGATTTGAATTCACAAAGTTTTAAATAATCAAAATGCCAATCCATCTTTCAAAATTTTATAAGCACTCTTTAACAGTACTTGTCACAAAACTGTGGAACGCTCTGCCTGTGTCTATAGGAAAAACATTAAAGGTAGTTAAAACAATTTCTGTGTTACAACTTTCTGTGTATAATTATAATAATATAAATAATTTATTGTCATTATTCTATTTATTTATTTTAATCTGGTTATATAAATATAATATAGTATATTGTGTTATCAATTTTATTGAATTTAATAATATATCTTTATTAATTAAAGTATTACTGTGTTATTTGTGCAATGTTTTTTTAAATATATATTTTTAAGGTTTCCTAGAAGATCTCGTCGTAAGACTATAAGTCCGCCCTTTGTACTTTAAAAATGTTTTTTTGTTTATGTGGTATATAATAGAGAATATTTAATTAAATACAGATGAATAGTGTTTGTGTATTAAGTATTTCAGTATTGTCGTCTACTTAGTATGAAGATATATAAAGTACATCTACAAGACCGTCATATGTACGACAGACATGTTTATTTGCGATATATTATCACGATTAATTTTACTGAAAAATTAAACCTTATTTAAAAGTGAATCAAATTTGACTTGACCCGTCACCTCGACATGACATAAAATGTCATGTCATTTATTTATATTTTAGTATCTTAAATTATTATCCTAAAAAACAGCTTCACTCACTTTAGTGATAAACTTAAAATAATAATTGATGGGTAACGTCAAACGTAGCTTCGGATTGTTGGTAAATTAAGATTTATTTATTTTATATAAAAATTTGTCAAAGTACGGAGACAACAGGTACAGGGTGTCTATAATTATACCTTTATCTTTTATTCAAGTAAACAACTAATGTATGTAGTTCATTACATTTTATAAAATGTTAGTGAATAATAAAGAGGCTCTAATGAGGTGATATTGAAACGATAGGATTGTAATTAATTCTGTGTTTAATCTATTTTGACTCGCTTCGGTGTATTATTTCAAATTCAATACATTGTTGATTGATGGTCAAATTGTATGTATGTCATCAATCATTGGCGACAAGGTCGCAGCGTCGGCGGTCAGACGGTCATTTGTCTTCTATTGACTGCTTTATGATTATTATCATTCCGTTTATGGTTGCCGCTGTTATGAGACAACAATGAAATGATTAATTGAGTAGTGTCACGGTTATTATAAAATAAACAAACTATTTATTAGAATTATATATCAAAAATGAGAAAGTGTATATTTAGGTCATTTGTATTTTATGTAGTAGTATTTCATTTTTATCATACAAAAACGAATAGCAGATCAATTTTTTCTCGGAAGAGAATACTTAACACATTATTGAAGATCCCTAAGAAACTGTCAAGCATTTATCAATCGTCATCAATCATTTCGATCTGTCGTGTTTTTAGATCTGGGAAAATTATTGTGTTCCGGGTGTTAATTGTAGATTTGATGAAGGGAATTGTGAATGTTTTTACTTACATTTTTTTTTATTTTTGGGCCCTATAAAGATACATCTTTATAGCAAATTTACCAAATTTTGTAAACCTATCATTTGATACTTGAATCATGAAATATATATATATCCCAGTACTAATATCTTACAAACAAATTGTTTTCCGGAATAAAGTGTATTGCTTACTCATTTGTCTACCTTTCTTAGCTTCCTCATCCTTTATCTAGTCATCGGCTCTGATCGTATTTTCCTGTACAAAAATGTTATTTATATTTTTTTGAATTACTTTTAATATTTAATAAAACATAATTTACAGTTAAACTTTTTCCATATTTTGCTTTCTTAAATATTTAATGTCTCTTAACATTTGATTTAAGCTCTCAACAATTTTAAATAAAATTCAAACAGTTTATTTCAATTTAAGCAGCCCTAACAAATTTTATTATTGCCAAATATACTATGATTACTTTGCTATTGGATTTCTTATTAGTTGACCGACCCCATCATTTGATCTTTTTCATAAGAACCCCACTCAATTGTTGCTAGGCCCGATATCTTTTATGACCTTGTCTGCTTCGATGTAAAGACTAAGAGAAATAACGGTATTGGTTAATTTATATTTAAGGTAAACCAACTTTGAAATATTTAATTGCTAAGCTTGACGTGAAAGTTTATATTGTAATTTCTTCTCTTATACTAAAAATAACATTTATTATAGGCACTTTATTATATAAAGCTCGGTAAGCTGCTTTTAGAAAGCGATAAGAGACTGAATAACGGTTGCGGACGCGGTTAGGGAAATAGGGTGATCACATTATTACAAGTTTTTAATTAAAACAGCTTAACCATACTTTTATATTATTATTTTAGTAACGTTAATTACCTGTGACCATCTGTTACGATCTATGATCTTGTTAACGTCCCTGGTTTTAAGAAAATGATTGTTGTTGTTGTTGATGTTTATTACTTGTATTATTGTTTTCAAATTCTACACTAATAATTCAATGGAGTATTTGTAGGTACATAATACTTGTATTATATTAGATCCTCGGTCTCAGTAGATTACACAATACTTCGAGTGCGGATGCTAAAAAGCTCTACTCTGTGAATTATGGGCATTTTGTGAATTAATGTTGCGTCTTTAAATAAGGGAATGTTTTATCACTTATGTGTGCGTAGAATATGTGTTTCATTGGTTGGTACTTATCTGTTGTTTATTTGAAATTGAAAAAATTTTTAGTTTTGAAATAATGTTTATAAAACTTATGATTATTTCTTGTATTCTTATCTAATAATATAAGTACTAATATAAGTAATGCCAAAAATGAGGGCAACGCTGTAAATTATAGGTAAATTAATTATATGTATAATTTACAAATTATTCAAAATTTTCTTAATTTTTTACTTTACGTTCTTTCCCAACGTTAGTATCGTTCATTTGTTTTCGAAAATAGAGTAAAAAGTTAATCCAATAATAGTTTGCTATGCATAATTTACAAAACCGCGTACTAGAAATATTTTAAATCTCTCTTTATTTTTAAACTGTACTACAGCCAATAAAATAATTTCCTGATGGCTCCTGTACAGAGTTTTTATATCAGTTCATAGTTTCAAATATCATTGAATATTTAACAGTCTTATCGTCCACGTTGCAAGACTAACTTCTTCGTTAATATATATAATTTATAACATATTGTTAAGTACCTAGTATCTCGATTTAATTACTCGAAATTAATTACTGAACAGCGGCAGTCGTTGAATATTAAATGTGTTATATAAAGTGCAATGCGTCAGTCCATTGTTTGACACTTTGCGCTCACCATCTTTTCGGTTAATAAAGTCCTGACTTATTATAAAATAAATATTGAAAAGAATTCGTGTTCGTTTTATTATATAATATGTATTGGGCCATACATTTATTTTAAATTATTAAGCTGATACTGTTGGTGCGGCAAACATTACGTAAACCTATTTTATTTTAAAAGCAGAACTGCCAGTAATATATTTCACGGCGGTCAGCGGCTCGTTTCGTATACGCTGCAGAGAGCGGTGTTTTTATATAAGTTATCTTTCATACTGACTACAATTATGGAAATAAAAACCTTATTTACTACTGATATTTACGTTTTGTAGAAAATAAAAACAATATTAATAAGACGAGACATAGATGTAGTATTTATGAATCTGCCAAAACTAATGTGATATAAATAATTTATAATTACACTTAATTCTACATAACAATATAAAAAATGGGAGCTGTACTCCATATGTAGCTTGTTTTATGCTTTATATAGACATAGTGGCTGGTCTGACGTGGTTGCATGCTTGCATGCAACATGCTTTGCTCTGTTGATCGCTCCCAATTTCATCGAAATGTCAAGAACCAGCTTTCCGATACTTGACTAGTAATTTAAAAAGCGCTCTCAAAAGCGATAATAGGACGGGTTGTTTTTTTAGTGGTAAATACTTAGAATTATGTCTTCTGAGGATTAAACTGAATGAGATTAATTTTTATTCCATTCCAAAGGCATCAATAGAAAGTTCTCAGTAAAAGTTACAATTAAATTAATTAATAATTAATTAATCAAAGCAATTTTTAGACTAATAAATAATATTTAATTACAGTAGTTTTAAATATTATCGTCAAATATACCTGGCTTAAAGTTACAATCGGGCACAGTCTGTAAGCATTAAATTCCAAATATCCATCTGAATTTAGTTCTTTTACATTACGGTTTTTACATTTTATTTTTCAATTCCAGATTCGCGGAGAAATCAGGCAAAGGCATGTTCTTTTTCAGAACACGATTCTAAATAATTTCATTATTATGTTGGTTTGACTACTACTACTATAGACTATATATCAAAGCGGGCGTTAGCTAGCTCAGAGTGACGAAAGCACCCATAGTGCTGAAAGTCTAACTCTGTATATATACGCGCAATATCGATTTTTTTATACAGGAGACCTTCTGGTATGAGTGTGGTATTTTTAGAAAGACCTTGGCCCATAGACCCAGAAAATGCATTTACACTTAGCAATATACCTACCGCCTCACCTCTAGGGCCGTTTGAAAAATGAGACTAAAATTTAGTTTTTGGCTCCGCACCAGTATAAAATCACTTATTTCCACCTTGAAAAAGATTTTCCTAAAGGTCCTCGTGGAGACTTTTTCAACAAGCCCAAAAACGCCAAAATCCGACCACCGGTTGATGAGATATGACATTTTGAAAATTTTGACTGGCGCCTCCATCGATGATTACTTTGTCTGTGTGTGGGTATATTCGTAGTTTCAACTGATTTTGTTCAAACTTTCAGGGATTGAAGTACATCAAAAACTAAGACTTTTTTGTTCTACGACATTTCGATTTGGCCGCCATGTTGGCCGTGGCCAGCCCTCGAAAGGCCAAAAATGGCCATTTTTCGTACAGGGACTGTGGCCAAACCAGTTGACGTACATTGACAAATTGGGCATCATTGGAAAGGTCTCAAGCTTATCTTTTGAATAATGTCCATTTTAATCGCAAAAACATTTGTTGGCGTGACATTTTTGGTCAAAAGGCAAAAATGGCCAACTGGCCGGGGACAGATCGGCCATTTTCTCGAAAACGGCGCCAACGATTTTTTCGAAAATTTCCTCATTCGTAGCCCCAAATTAGAGCTAAAATTTGATATATAGCATATATCTGGGAAAACTCGTTATTTTGAGATATGGCCGTGAGAAGTTCAAAAAATCATGAAAAATGACCAAAAATGGCCAAAAAATGACTTTTAAAGCCAGAATCGTACTCACAACACGGTTAAAATTCAATGCTAGTTGCACAGTGAATAAACTCACTAACGCATTGCTGTCTGTAACAATAAAACAAAATTTACAGAAAAAAAACCGAATACTGAAGAAATTCTGTTTTGAAGCAATGAATTAAAAAAATAAATGTAAACTGAAAAAATCAAATGAAAAAAAAATCGGGCACCTGTGGGAATCGAACTCGAGGTCTCGTCTTTGTCATTACAACGCTCATCCTCTGAGCCAAAACACTCTCATTTTGTCAGAGGCAACTATTCCAAATAAATGAGTATATATTTGCATGAAAAATAATCGCACAGCATTTTGTTTCCAATCCTTTTACAAAACTATTGATATCAAAACAAAAACTTCCCAACGAAGTAAATACCGAGTGACGAAAGCGAATCCACTGACAAAACTCCTGATATGAATTTTGCGACGAAAAAAACCACGAACATTTTTATTCACAAACGTAAACAAATACAAAAAATGTGAATGTGTTCGGAACGTTGCCAACTTGCCTAGATCAATCTAATAAAATAAAATCAAAAATGCAATTTGTGCAACGTTTCGAGCACATTCACATTTTTTGTTTGTATTTTTTTTTGTTTGTTTTTTTGTTTGTTTGTTTGTTTGGCAACGTTCCGAACACATTCACATTTTTTGTGTTTGTTTACGTTTGTGAATAAAAATGTTCGTGGTTTTTTTCGTCGCAAAATTCATATCAGGAGTTTTGTCAGTGGATTCGCTTTCGTCACTCGGTATTTACTTCGTTGAGAAGTTTTTGTTTTGATACTATATACTATAGACTACGTTTCTAAGAGAACTCAGAAAGTTCTATCAAACCAATAACTTGCTTAGACTTCCTATATTGGAGTTAGTTAAAATTTTGTTTGTAACTCATTTGTCATTATTTGTCAATGCTGCATTGATATACATTGCTCGTAAATTACTTGTTATGAGAATAAAGTCAATATCAAGTTGGGATTTGTATTTCTATTAGTACCTTCTTAGATCGAAAAAGGGCCGTTGGGAATTGATCTTTTGTTCATCGAATCATTTTTAGCGCTTTTAGGTATTGGATCAAAAAAGTATCGACGTTAATTTATATTCCACTTTTAATAAATTAAGAGACCTTTGCCTGAATTAAATAAATATGAAAAAGGAAATTGATTGACGTCCAAACCAAATTAAAGTTTTGACAAGAAGTATTCAATTTTAGTAATTTATAGCAAATTATCTAAAATACTTATAATTATACGTCAGACTGTAAAGCAACTGGAAATATCACAAGCTTTAGATTTATTCTTTATTAGTCGTTAAACAAAATGTCTCCGAAACGACTTCTTGATATTGCATTAAGAGAGATACACAATAACAGAAAATAATGATATTTTCGATTTTAACTATACCAGGTTGATGTGGAGTGATTCGTTAACGCCTTCTCTAATTACTTGTTACGTTATTACTTTGTTACTATGCTCGTAATCTCCCAATAAAATTTCCACGCGCAGACACATTCGTTCCTTGTCAACATCATGTACAGCAAATTAATTATAATTTTAATATAGATGGAACAGTATTTCATACATAATTGTGATATTTAATGACCCATTTATGATGTAACCCTGAATATAAAGTATTCCTTATCAATATCATAATGTAATTGTTCAAACTGATGATAAATTGCTATTAAAACATGAAGACATATTATTTATTTTATTTATTTATTTAGCTTCACGCCATATCCCTTACGGGGTAGCCAGAGACGACGGAGCGCCAAACGCTACGGTCCCTGCATACCTCTTTCGCCTCAGCCACATACATCAACCTCTGCATACATGCCCTCCGGGGGGTCCTCATGCTTATTACGTGACCTTCCTCCAGTATCATAGATACAGTGTTTTCGAAGGTCACTCGAGGCCTCCCTCTTTCTCTCTTACCGCTCTCGTTTCCTGTATAAATCTTTTTTACCATTCTTTCATCACTCATTCGTTCGACGTGCCCAAACCACCTGAGCACGTTCTTCTTCATTCTCACCGTGACATCTTCGCTAGTACCTGCCATTCTGTGGATCTCTTCATTGCGGATTCGGTCAGCTAGACTGACTCCGCATATTCTGCGAAGAGATCGCATCTCCACAGCATTCATCTTTCTTCTTCTTCTGTGTTACCCACGTTTGGCTGCCGTATAACAAAGTCGGTAGCAAAACCGCATTGTGTACAGCCAAACGTGCAATTATGCTGACGTTTCGGCATCTCAACAATGCAGCCAAAGGACCGTTGACTCCGTTACCAGCAGCAATACGATTTTTCACATCCATTTCGTATCTTCCGTCTATACTAAACATACTTCCCAAATACACCACTTCATTCATTTGTTCTATTTATTATCTTACCATTCACGTTGATCTTACATTCTGTTCGTTCTTCATTTCTTTCAAACATCAGAACCTTCGTCTTATCTACATTCAGGTTTAGACCATTAATTTCACACCCATCTTTCAGAATGGTGACCAATGCGTGCAAATTGCATTCTGATGATGCTATGAGCACTGCATAATCTGCATAAAGCAAGCAATTGACCTTAAGGTTACTTTCACTCCCATGTCACTGTCTTTCATGCCTTGGAGACAACTATCGAAATACAAATTGAATAACCAAACTGACATAGCGCAATCTGAAAAGATCTGACCTATACACGGTCCTCCAGGTCTCAAACCTCCTTGGGCCTCCCACAACAGCGTTTCAGATCTCTCTTGCATTCTTCTCGCTAATATTTTAGCATAATCTTTACCGCCTAAGCTAATCAAACTGATAGCCCTATAGCTTGCACAGTCTATCTGTGAACCTTTGCCATTATACAAACGTACGATGATTGTACCTCGCCAAGTCGCTAGTCTGGGACCTCTCCGGATTTCCAGCATAAATTGCACAAAAGCCAGAACAAGTCATTTAATAGTCCAAGATAATAATAAAAAATGGTTCCTAAATATGAAAATATTATGGATAATAAAAAAGATATAATGGTAAAAATAACACGCATCGCAGACACTTGAACAATATTTTTTGTCTTACAAGAGGTTAATATTATTGATTATTAATAAAGTATATACTAATTAGTATGTTTTACGATACAATTATATTATTATATGGGGGTATTTATAATTATTTCATCATAGTAAAAAGAATTAAAATTACTGTATACCTACTCAAAGTAATTGTAGTAGCACAATTAAAATAAAACAAATTTACCCACTTGTTAGAAAGTTAAGGTTCCTAAAGGGGGAATATATCTGAATCAAGATGGCCAAACTTCACACCAAGTATGCACATAAAGTTATCAACTTGGCCGACATTTACTAACTTTACCTGACTCTTAACTTTTATTCGACTTTTCAACGAAACCTTTATTGCCTTAACTTATAATAATACCTAAAAAATAATGATGATAAATAGAAGGACCTAAATTTTACTGAATGGCGGTAGGTCACGGCAACGTACTCTTCTTATAGTTCAATACGAGTCATCGACTTTAATGTCTTGACATGTCAGATGATATTAAACAAAAGAAGAATAAGATGAGACAGATAAGTGCAAATATGCAATTGGATTGCGAATGTTGAGGTGAATGTGTGTCGTCAATTTGAAGTAAAATTAAGTATGTAAGCGGTCATTTAAAATCAGTGATAGAAATCAAAACAAATTATTATTGTCGTATGGCCACGTAAGGCAAAAGATAAAAAGCATGTGGCGAGAAGTCTCAAGTATATATGTTAAGGCAGAAGAAGACATAGGTGAAATATGTGAATAATAGTGGACCTTGAAAGAAATTGTCATATAATTGGTATAAAAGCCTAAAAGTACACGTGTCATGCCTAGTTACTCCATGTTACAAACTCTTATTTGTATTTATTTAAAATAATTTAAAAAACATAATTTAAAGTCCACTCCTTTGAAAAAGAACAGAACAGCATACTAATCTACATGCGCGACACAAAGCTTATTAACAAAGTCGGAAAGTTTTGGCAGCTGAGCTTTTATAAGCAGACTTAAAACTTTCATCATGTATGTTATCAATGGAAAAGCTATTATTTTTATTTTGTCAATAGTAATCTATTTTATGTTTATTAGAAAATTATGTAATTATTGATGGTCGTATCTTAGGAACTTACCCTTACCTTAAATTCACACTACACCACCACACTAATAGCAATAAAGCTGAGTTCTTCTGAAAAAAAAATATTAGACATTTTCACAAAACACACTTTTAATTAACAAATCTCTAAAGTAATAACATAACTACTCTTCGTAATAATAAATTTGTCTTGTATATATAAAAAATGAAATAAGCCCAAATTTAGTTAAGTTAATCTCCTTCTTGTAATTTCTAACGAGTTACAGACGTGCTGTTAATGAACCACTAACAGCCGCTTGCTTCCGACTTAAGATAACCGACCGAAGATAACGAATCACTTTACTAACTTTAACTCTGAAACGATACTAACAAGTTGATCAGAATTCCACTAGTCAGAAACTAGTACTTGTTTCTTATTATTATACTAAATAACTAATATAACATTACAAGGGAACTTCCCGGCCCTTCGGGCCAGGAAGGGTCAAATGTCACGTATGAGGTTGGCACCTACCCTATTTTGTAGCCTGATTCAATAGCTTTTTTTTGATGTATTACACATTATTGTGTGATTTGTGGGTAATAAGTGATGCGCGTGCATACAGAGTCAATTAGGTCATTATTATATAGTAAGGATAAGGATTATTTAAGGAGTGCAAACTGGTGGTTAAACAAAAGGAATATTTTACAACTCAGATATGTTTGTTGGAATGTAAATATTTGTTTAACGAATATTTAAAATAACATTACAAGGGAACTTCCCGGCCCTTCGGGCCAGGAAGGGTCAAATGTCACGTATGAGGTTGGCACCTACCCTATTTTGTAGCCTGATTCAATAGCTTTTTTTTGATGTATTACACATTATTGTGTGATTTGTGGGTAATAAGTGATGCGCGTGCATACAGAGTCAATTAGGTCATTATTATATAGTAAGGATAAGGATTATTTAAGGAGTGCAAACTGGTGGTTAAACAAAAGGAATATTTTACAACTCAGATATGTTTGTTGGAATGTAAATATTTGTTTAACGAATATTTAAAAAATATTATGTACAAATAAAGGTTAAATGTTCAACAAATTAAAACCATATTTGATTTAATTTCAACAAATTCTAATAAACGACCGTCACAATAACAAATAAAATAAAACAAGATACAAGTTAAATGTTCTAAGCCCAGGTTGTGGAGCAATTTAACAACGCTAGAACTACATAACCGAATTAATATCACTTCCGACAACAGTGCTCTAGGTTGGCGGTGTTGTGTCAGTAACGAGGTCTTAGGCTGCGGAGCACAGCTCAAGACCGTTCTTGGTCGATCGAAAGCTCTCTTCTCTAATCCGTTACAGAGGTTTATTAGAGGTTTCAAGTGGATATTGGTGAAACGTAAGAATTACAAATTAGGTAGCAAATATACATATAGTTTTATAACACGTGCTTAGTAATTATTTATTTGAAAATGCAAACAGGAACACATTTGAAAATTTAGTTAATGAGTTTATAGTGAAATCTAATACATTTATATTTTGAAGCTTTATAAGTCATATAAACAAAGTTATTCTGAGTAAATTTTAAAATTTTACATTAATACACTGCAAGGTAATGTTATGTAGGTCGAGTCCATTGCTCTCAATCTTAAATGGTGCATAGTAACAGTATTGTAATCACTAGTATGTGAACCGAGACGAACGTTCCCATATTCTGGCGAGGTCAATGTAGTAGTTTGTACTCTGTATTGATCATAATGATCTCACTTTCTTTATCCCTATCTCAAAATTGATACAGAATTAAACAAACAATTACAAAATATTACTTTAGCTATATCAGAGTATAACATATTTATCAATTCATGTTTGTTTGTATTTTTAGGGTCTCTTTATTAGTATGCTGTGTTTTTTTTAATATACAACAAAACTATTTTTCTTATATTTATAAAGATGGATGAGTATCACAATTCTTTCCAATAGTTGAAATTTTGTTTATATAGATACTGAATCCCAGCGTTCGTTTTTTACAAATTTCCCTGTTTCACTTAAATGAGTCCACACCGTTATTTGAGAATACTATGAGTTTATTGATAGTTCATAATAATTACATCAAATTGTATATTTATCATCGTCAACTTGGCACTGATTGTATCACTTACTTTATTTATTTTAAAAATCAAATATTTTCTTTGAAAGCAGTCATAGCACTTATGAAGCGTCAGATTCTTTCCGTGTAGCAGGGTCTAAAAAGTCCAATACTTAAATGAAATATGAGGTGAGAACAAATTATATCGCAATTATATTTTAATGCATAAAGAACAATAAACTCATGAATACTAAATTTACGTATTTATTTATTTATTTGGTGTTAAAATTTGGTAGAAGTACAATTTAGTAGATTTAGTAGAAAAACAATTAACTTTATTGTTAAAATACAGAACATTAATTAGTGTAAATAAACATTTCCCGAGTCATAAAATATTAATAATGGTAATAGAATTTTCCCATTTGATATTATAACCCATGTTTTGTATTTAAAGATTTTATTTTAGTATAATAATTAATGAATTACTTTATTCTTGAAGTATATAATAATATAACAAGAGGTCAGTTATTAATTGTAGACGACGCGGGCAGGAATTGATCCTAATATAAGATTATTGATAATTTTGTCACATATCACTTCTGCATATCACTTCTGATTACTATTGTCAGAAATGTCATTGTTATTTTATTTTTAAGGATCAAGATTGCTATAGAATATTTTATAACTTACGAGTAGATAATATTTTTCAGCCAATAGTTAGTCATTGATTAAATTACAAATATAAAACTAGTGTCGTTTTAGATTTTACTTAAATTTTACCAACAAATCCACCAACTTAAAATTACATATTTTATTTGCGGAAAAAAAAATCTTAAACGCCTTTCATATTAAGAGCTGATCTATTTGATTGTTTGTCGCTTATATATTTAAAGGTAGCCAAATAAATATTTTTGGCTACAAAGTCTTTAGATACTAAAGCAATTTACTACTGTCACACGTCACAGCGCCGCTCAATCAATACGGTCGGCGTTGCGCGCTCACACATACTCGATTTATTGCATCTCAAACACAGGTCTAACGATTTATCCACTTTCTATAAAGCGTAATTAATCATTGAATATCGTTGTTGGATTAATCATTTTACATTTCACAAACACCAACGTAAAAGGAAATCTTAAATTAATTTCCTAAATATAAATTTAAACATAGCACCCTTTATTTGTAATATTGTTTTACCAGCTTGAAAACAAAAAAAGGTAGAAAATTACTAGTTTTAACTTTAACTAAATAAAAAAACCGAAGTTCTTTTAGATGTTGGATTTGATTTAAGGCATATAAGTTATATTGGTACGTTATCATGATACGAATTATGTAAGTTTATTAATTTGTTACTTTAATCTTAAAATAAGAAATCTAACTTCAACGATGGAAAACACTGCGTTTACTAGATTAAGAGAATACAATGGAACATGCTTTGAGCATGAATTCAATTTTGTAGAAATTTGATAATTCTTTTTGGTATTACACTTAATTGTTGTCTCTTTTATTAATTCGTCCAAAAGATAACTGTGTTTGTTCACATATTGTTATTATTTAATAGAAGAATTAACTTCATTTTTGTATAAATTATTACAAAAAAATAATATCTGGTAAGATTTATATATTTTCTGTTGCAAAAAGGTGTAAAGTGCGTTCCGATGTAAAAATAATATACTTATTAAAAATATGTAAAATATTTCTGATTTTAATATTTTATCACGAATACAAATAGTATACCATACTATGATTAATATCAAGAAATAGCATCAATAACATACAGGAGTGCATTTATAATACCGAAGTGCTTCCAATAGCAAAAGACGAGTTTTTTACAAAAATATTTCAATTTATTATTTAAAACTTAAGAAACATCATATGTAGGAATATAGATATTGCTGCCTGTTAGAACTTGTAAATCTAGATTAAACAAAACCTTTATTACGAAATAATACTACATTATATCTTATATAAAAATATGAATATACATAAAATATAAAGCTTAAAAATGTTCTTCATCGCTGGAATACAAAACATTGTTGGTTAAGTTTCAGTGATTCCCATTTTCTCCAGTTGTCACACTCGTTGAAGCGAGCTTTCACCTAAAGATATTTTTACATTGTATTTTACTTTTTGAAAAAAGTAAATAAATTAAGCTGTTTGTCTCAAATTACATGATTTGTTGCTGTGAATGTTATAAATATAAAATAATAGACTTATTAATACTTCAAATAAGATACAAATCATTTCTGTTTTTAATTGTATTGTTTATTAAAACGGACAATTTTAAATATAACTTTTTATCAATTATCATCAAACTACGAGTATGAAAAACTAAAATATTTTTTAAACGAGGTGACATTCTATAAGATGGGGTGTCTTAATCATATGTTATTTTTTTACTTAACGCAAATTCTAAGTCAGTGATCCTACAGAACATAAAATAATAACCATAGTAATAACCAAACATACACTACCATATTAGTAGTATCCTGTGACCTCTTACATCTGTTAAATAGGTTACTGTCACATGTTTTTTAGTTCTGATAATTAATTATGGAGATTAAATATGTCTCGATTAATAACCCTTTAATAAACTTGAATGTTGTCTAGACATTCGCTTCGTAGGTATGTTGCTTGTGCAAATTTGAGCTGATTTATATAGAATGTTACATAGTTTGTGACACCTTTACACGGTGTATATTTAAAACTTTATTATAAATTGGTAGTATTTTAGGTTAACATTTCATGTTTAACAACAATTCTGTTTTATTTTAAGTACACTAATTTGCGGTAGCTTGTTCCAGTAATTTCATTACAAATCAAAGTGAAGCGGAAAATAAATTCCCCTTTGGTAAAGCGTTTCCTGCCTCTCTATGAACATAACTCGATAACAGCCGACAATCGCCGCTAGTCACAACGATTTTATAAACATCATAGTATAACATAATTGTGTTACGTTAAAGGTTCTGCATATTGCCTATTACTGTGTGATAGATAGCAGGACATACTTTATAAAGATATTTTGATTCTATTGACTCAAAAAGAGCTCCTTGTTAAATATATCCGTATTTATACTCACCATATTTTTTTAACATTTTTTAAATTTTATCTAAATTCAGTAATTTTTTTCTTGTTCTTTAGACCAATTTATACTATTTATTGAGCTGTGCGTAAACGAAGCTCTTTACCGTTTGGGAGATCTTGTTTTTGTGTTTAGTTGTCTCCAGAATGCGACGAAATAATTAGTTAAAAATTTTCTCATGTACGTTTGAGCCGAACGCGGATTTTATAGCGAAAACAGATTGAAAAATGTTTAGCCATTCAAAAGTTACCAAAAAAAGATCACTCCTGCCATAGACAATACATTACAGCTGCCCTGCGTGTGCGAGAAAAGTGCTGAGCTAGAAGGTGACAATTAGTCCTAATAAATCGATATTTCTTGTAGCTATTCAGATAAAAGGAGAGGGGCTCAGCTCAACACCTGCCGCGCACGGTTGGCGGATCCTAGTATTAATCGTTTTTTTTATCAGCAGACACAAAATATATATTTAAAAATAGTATTTGCGGTACCGTAAAAGTAGTTTCACATGAGTTATGCAAACAAGAAGAAAAGTAGGTCAATTTGAATGTTTCTACATCTACAATTTTGCAGGCGTGTGTTGGCGGCTTTGCATATCTAACTAATTTATGCCACGATGGGAGAAGTGATAGATACGTGTTGAAATGTACCCGTATCAATAAAAATCGCTAGCTTTATCGAGGGTTGCTCGTTTATTTAAATGGTATGTATATTCCTTACTATTTATGGAATATCAATCAAATTGTTTTATTATTGTAATATATTTCTTCCTGACAATTCTATTTATTTATTCAACTTTTGATTTTTTTTTGTCTTCGTAAGTTTAATACCTTTTCTACATTTCTTCTAATCATCTATTATGTTGATTTAGAATATTGTACAGATACATGAAACAGATAAAATGTTATTTTATTAATCCTAAGTTTCTTTTCTCCTTTAAAGAGTATAAAGCTCATTTCACGTGTTTTCTTTAATGTATTTTCTCTCTAATACTGTATCAAAACGAGGCGGACCCCCCGCAGTTTCTCGGAGAACGAAAACGCATTTCAAACAGATTTGCGTAGGGAATAGTAATTTAGTCACAACCCCCTTTTATAGAGATATATTTAAGAGAGATAAATGTCATTCAAATATAAAAAATTTATTAAAATTGTGTTTAATTTTAATTTAACTTACGAATTTACTTAACAATTATTACGTTACATATAGAATCAACGAAGTCTACTTACTATTATTATATATTTCTCACGTTAAATGGGAAGTTGTTTACTTAACCGCAACTTAGTTTAAAGTTCATCATGAATATCGTATATAAGCCTCCTTGCTCTTTTATCCCTGTTTAGATTTCTACTTATCTACCACAGCTTAATAACTATTAAAGTATTATAATTCACTGATTTTATTGACTGATTTGTTCTCACATACAATTTTATTTTGCTTTTCAAAGCTTCAATAACATTGAATTGTTAATAATTATGTTAGGGAATAGAAATTCATGAAGGTTTTGCTAATTTTTTTCCAGGGATTTATTTTCTTTGGTAACACGTAACTAGAGTCTGACGTCTCATAGACGCAATTTCTTAGGTGTACCTTAATTTTTTAATCACTTTGATACCAAATTCAAGACCTAATACGAGCAAGAACAATATAAAAACAAATGAAAATTTTAAGAATGTAAAATATTTGTCAAACCACTAACAATTTGAGAGTGAATGTGGACATTAATATTTCCATCGTTAATAGTTAATATCTTCAAAATTTAAATTACATATAATACATAAATACATCAAATATTCGTATAATTAAAAGCGTCCCTCGGACGGGTTCCGTCCACACGTTACCTCACGCTTCGTAATGCGGGATTCACGGAGGTCGATTTCTGCTGCATGACGAATATCGACTATGTGACGAATACTTGAAATGAAATCTAATATGGGGGTTATGATCTATAATTAATTTTTGGTATTTTTTTTACTAACGACGCTTGCAATATTAGTTTCTTAATATCATACTCATTTGTTATTTTATATATAATAATAATAATAAAGATGGACTGCCTTAATTTGTGTTTTAGTTCCCAAAACAATCTATGTGCATTTTAATGGGTTCAAAGATAAATTAATATTTTTGGACCAAATATTGATTAGCTCTAGATCTCGATATAAATTTCTTATACAATTTTTCGATTCGAGTGTTGATTTTGTAAGAAATTTTAATAAAATTTGGGTATCATCAGCGTACATGTGCAGCAAAGTAGACTTTATACATTTTACCAGATCAGCCGTATATATAGAGTAAAGTAGTGGCCTTAAGATGGATCCTTGTACAACTCCATTGCTTACATCCAGCGGGCGAGATCTTAGTGTCTTACATTTATTATGTATGTATTTTACAATTTGTTACCGATTGTGGAAGTAGCTCTCAAACCAAGTGCATACTAATTCATCACAACCATAGTAACTCAGTTTTGTAATCAGCAATTTATGATTAAGGCAATCGAAAGCACGGCTATAATCTAATAAAACAAGAATTGTTAGAAGATTTTCATTTGAAGCTGCTAGAATCTCATCTACAATATGTAAAAGTGCAGTGGTAGTGCTATGTCGTTTCCGAAAACCAGATTGCTGAGTGGGTAAAATATTATTAATTTCAAAATAACTTGTTAGTTGAGAATTTACAATTTTTTCAACAATTTTAGATAAAATTGGTAACATGCCTATCGGGCGTAAATCTTTTATAGTATTTACACTAGCTTTTTTGGGTAAGGGTTTAATTTCTGCTGTTTTCCATAAATGAGGAAAGTGTCCTTTTAGAATGCATGTGTTAACTATGTGGGTTATGGGTGGTAAGGAATAAGGCAATGTCAATTTTATCATCTTTATTGATATGCCATCTAAACCTTGAGAATTAGATTTAATTGAGTTAATTACTTTTAGTAGTTCGCCAGATAATATTTCTGAAAATGAAAATTTACATTTGTATTGACTTTTAGAGTATTGTTCCAAACAGATATTATTGATATGGTTGCAAACAGGAATTAATTTCAGAAACTCTTGGTTAATAATGTCTAGGTCACGTAAATGATTTGGAAAATCAATAAACCTATGATTACCCAGAATTTTGTTAAACTGACTCCACATCTTTATGGGGCTATTTATATTATTATTAATATTTTGGGTAGAATAATATTCCCTTTCATTTCGAGAGACAGATACTACTGAGTTCCGTAGTGATCGGTAGGAGCTCACATCGTCATCACTTTTAGTTTTCTTCGCAATATCACATGCCCTATTTCTATCTGCCATAATAGCCTTCACAGTATCCGTAATCCAGGGAGTGGGAAAAGTTCTAAATATTTTTGTCCGCACTGGCACAAAGTGATTAAATAGACCAAGCAATTAAATTAAAACAATTAACCATTTCATCAATATTTTGAAGTTGTAATATCCAATCCCAAGGAGTAATACTAGAAGCAAATTCATATGTATTCTGATCAAACTAATTAAATGGTCTATAGCTAATAATTCTTGGTATTTTTTTGGAGCTGCAATTGGAAAACTAGCCTGGATATAAGCGTGATCACTCAGGTCACTTATGCTTAACGCTGGTGCAGTGTGAACTCAGCTCTTTGTTGCAGCAAATAACATCTAAAAGAGAACTCCAAGATACAGATTTGATACAATTTCGCGTACAATTTGATGTAAGCCATGTCCTTCTAAAAGGGATGAGAAATCACGTTGCTGAGAGTCATTACTTAAAAGATCGATGTTTACATCGCCTGTTAAAAATGTAAAATCAAATGTTGAGGTTAAAGTTGACAAAGTTTCATTCAACAGATCCAAAAATATTTTACAATTAAACTTAGGTGATCGATAGAGAACACCAACTACTATTTTGAAACGATATAACTTAAATCTCTAACCACATTTGTTCGAGCTCTGTTGTTGGCATTAGGAGCTGACGAACATTTATTCCCCGCCTGATATATGCTCCAACTCCTCCCCCACGAGTTATCCTAAGAAATTCGGAACGCGGCATATGAATAAATGTGTAATCATTTATATCAAACGAAGTAGCGTTCGATTCGTTACTTAGCTAAGTTTCAGTTACGGTGACTACATCCGGCAAAAATGTGGCTACGGTATTTATTAACTCATCTCTTTCTGTGTTTAACGATTACGCGTTTAATGTCGCGAGATTAAGGTTAGGTTTACGCTTACCTGTCTTTAGTAAATATAATATAAATATAAATATAAAAACTTTCAACTCAATATTAACATACAGCTTATGTGTTTTAAATTCTAATATATAACAATTAATTAGCAATATAAAACAATTGTGTTCAAAAACAAAAAAATGGTACAGTACCGATGATTCTGACACATACATAAAACTATTAAGACTTGAATATTAATAAAGCAAAAAAATGCTTACACTTAGACACACACTTGATAGTCATAAAATAGCTGAATTCACTTCACTGATCTTAGATATTTGAGTAACAGTGGATTTGTTGGTTTTACGAATAAAAAGTTTAGAATCCTTTACCCAAACAAAGGAGTAATTCTTTTCACGGGCTCGTAATTTTGCTAGTCGAAGTATGTGCTTATTAATTGGTGTCAGATGTTCATTGAGATATATACGACGAGTTTCACCACTAAAACCGATATCTGTTGAAGTTAGTCCGGTACCACATTGGTTGTTTAAAATTATTTTTTTGATAATTTTAATATTGTTTCCTTCACCTCTCGCCAGTGAAAACGTACACACAGCCTAGTATTACGAGTAGAAGCAGCAACACTCGCAAAAGTGCCCTCGACGAAAGTATCGTCGGCCATTGAGATGTCTGGTTTATTTAGAGCCTTCCACGACTTTCAAGAGTTCTAAGCCCAGACATTTAGCGATTTTAATAACAATGTTGGGAATATTATAAATATTGTAATGGGGAATTACCACTAATTTCAATATTGTTGATCCGGTCACGTTGGTCCCTCCTCTTGTTAATCTCGTTTTCTAAGACGTTTCGATTCATTAAGTTGGTTACTTTTTATCCAATAAATCAACACATTTTAATTTTTATTTTCAATGTCTTTAACTCTTGTTTGTAAGTCTATCCAATCTTCCTTAATAGAATTAACAATTATTAATTTATTGTGTGCCTGTGTTATTATTACGTGACTATCACATCACTTCAAGTAATTATAAATATGTCCTGCTTGTAAAGACCTTAAATAATATCCTTTACGTAATGAATCAACTAAATTCAAATCTTCTTAAGTAAACTAAATAAATTACGTTAAATTCAACTTCGTCCGTCAAAAGTTAGATTAAGATAGATAGAAAAAGTCGTTGAAAGGTGAAGGTTGAATGCTAATCAAAATCTCGACCGAACATTACAAAGTTAATAACGTTGTGTGGGTTCGGGTTAAGGTCCTTCCAAATATTATTTATTTATTCTTATCAACAATACACATTTAAAATGTTTATAATTTTGGTAACATGTAACAATGTCTAACTTTCAAACAATTTTATAATAAAATAATTGAGCGAAGCGAACGAAGTGAGCGGAGCGTTTTACTGGAGACTTTTTGCATTCTTTGTCACGAATTGGCTCAAAAACTACTTGACGGAAAATTATGAAACTTTGCAAACAAAAAGACACACATTAAGTGATGGTTTTAGAAAAAAATTTTAAAAAGGTCCAAAAAAAAAAATTTTTTTTAATATCATGTCAAAAAATTGATATCCCATTGAAGTCAATGGTGAAACGATGAGTGAATACACTGGGCTCGCTTCGCTCAATATGCAAACTGCACCCGAGATTTCACGAGCGCAGCGAGTCGAAATTGAGGGTTTGTTGGCGCCCCTAGTATTTCAGTATCTAAACATTTACAGAATATAAGACTATAGAGTTTAAATTTCATTGGCCTAAATATATCTCTGGAGCTACAGCATTTCAAATTTGAAATATGTATCAGATATTCAAACCATAGTTAATATAAATATTCAGAGAGCAATTCATTTAAACTGCAATTGTAACGGTTGAAACTCTGAATTGATTGCAAAAGCTGTTCTACCTTCAGGATAGCCGTGACGGCTGCGGCAATTTTCAAAGTATAATATGTTTTATTTTCAAAATTAAAAATTTATATGTTCATACACTAATCATTTATATTAAAACTAAATGTCGTGACTTAACCCGGGACGCTATCAATATTCAGCACGGCTCAAGTACCTAAGTGCGCTTGTCTCTGGAGGATTTGGATGCAATTTACTACTCTGTGTTCTATATATAGGTACTATATAAATTTAGAATTAACATCTTTAAATTATGCTAAGGCATCTTATTTGTCCCATAAACTATAGTTTGAGAATTTAAATTTTATTATTCTAGCTATTAATCGTTTGAATTATATATAGTGTTAGCTTTTTTCTTTGGTTTTCAGTTATGGCAGTTAATGTTTCAATTTGTCTATAAATATAAAGATGTATATAAACCATTTGAAATAATATGGTTAAGGAGCTATAATAAGCTTACATAAATATGGAATAAGATTGGACTTGGACTTCTGGGAAACCTCCCCGTTGCTCTACCTGTCGTTTCATTTTCGAGTTCTGTCCGTGTCTAATTATTTTAAAACAAATCTTAGTTTGTTGTAAAAAAAAATTATAGTCCAAATTGCAATTCCATTTATGAGTATTTTATAAATAAAAAATAAAACTTATAGTAATATTTAATATAATTATATTAGTATTCACGTTGTAATCAACCAACTTATCGTTTTCCTGTAGGTAACTAAATGTTATATAAAAACTTTATCTAATCTCCCCAGAGCTTCAGACATGTTAATGAACTAAACTTGCACCAAAGGCTTTTGTATAAAGCGTCGAAATTAATTCCCTAACTAGCTGCAAAGACTTCTTTGCCCTTGTAACTTTATATTAAATAACAATCAATGTTAACTTATTCTGATTTTTTACCAGTTTTTTCCGTTATTTTCAGAGTTTAAAAACATCACACTACTCTTTTTAGGACTTAAAGTCTTTATAAATTTAATTTAATAATACTAAGAAGTATTACATAGAAGGGAATATCAGATTTATAATATAATGTATTAGGTAGCGGGACTAGCTTTCTCCTTGATAACAAATTTATGAATGGAACTTACCCACTAACGTGAAACTTATTAAATATGTAACCTTTTTATTTACACATCCTTTATTCATTTTTACTCAAGTATAACGCTAAAATCTGCACGTGACAAGGCTTAGTCTTACATTCAAATTTTTTGATAAAATATTGCTGTGAAAAATAAATATCAGTCAAAAGATAAGATTAAAACTAGAGCGAATAGCTTTACTTTAATTTGTAATTATTTTTATAATCAGCATTTATTTTTATTTATATAATGTAATTTCCAATTTTAGCAACTTATATGTACATTAATGTAAGCACTATACAAAAAACGATATTTACTTAATTCGAAGGGCACGTTAATAAAAATCTTATAGATTATGTACAAGTATGATTATATTTCGTTCTGTTTATTATTCATATCAATATCACATCACACATTACTGATCCGCACATAAGGAATTTAATAACATTTTCAATTGATTTTACGTCGGCTTAGCGTTGTGTTAGAAGGTAATATGTTAATATTATTATTTACAGAGAAGAAACTTTTAAACTTAGGAATTAAATTTGTAAGATTATTTTTTATTAAGGAAAAAGTATATTTAATATGTATATGATACAATAATAACGTCTTTTAAAATGAAAAGGTATATTGTTTATATTTATATAATTTCATGAATAATAATATTTCGTTATAACAAGCTCGAATGGAATGGAATGTTTTTTTTGTTAAGCTCTTACTTTAATGACTTAATAAAATGAAGGTAATTTAATTTTGAATATTTGTTGTTAATCCCGAAAAATATATTTTTTTTCAATTGAGACAGAAAGATATATATATACAATCGTTGTAAAAAATGATTACATTTTTTAACTACATATACAAAAGCGCTAGCAAATTAATATTTTATTATTAACATAAGGATAGATCACCTGGTACTTTTATTATAATTATAAGGACAGATCTTGCACCTTTTCATAACCAGGTGACACGTTACTAAAGAAAACACAATGTTCTTATGAAAAATATTATGAGAGAAACAAATTTTTATGGAAACGAATTTAAAATGCGATTTCAATTACTCTTTTATAAACTTAGGTGGAATAATTTAGTTCACAAAAGCCAAAGAATAGAACATAAAGTTACATGAATTCTGTCAACAAATATATAAAAAAAACAAACAAAAGCAGACAATACTTTGTTTAAAGCAAAATAATTGAGTATTGCAAAACGAAGTAATTATACATCATAATATTGATAATCAATTATATATATACATATCTTAAGGAACAAACTAGAATTTAAAATTGCGAGATGTCTACTAGTGTCGGTAAAATTCGGAAATTAATATCAGCAAAGTAAAAATACATTGTTTTATTTTGTCATACCAATTGGACATTGTTTTTTTTATCTTTATTTGTTATTTGGTTTTTAACATTATTTAAAATAGAATATAAGACTTTTATATTTTTTCAAAATTACAATTATCTATGTAATTTTAATGAGCTCTGTTGTATCTTTGTTTGTGAGCTACAAAATTTTAAATATAATATACGAACATTTAATAACATTATTTGAATTTTTGTTTTGAAAGCAAGATTTTTCCCGAAATAGTTATTTATAATTTTATATCTTTTGCGCCATCAATTAAATAAAATAGAATTTAACAGAGCGATTCAGTGCTACTAACACTACACACTTCGAGATCATTAATCTTGTAACGTTTTATTGGTGAGACTTTTTACGCTATTCAAAATATTAATGATGTTTTTAGCGTACCAGACGGCATTGTCATTTTAATTTTCCTTTTTTTTCAGAAGGGTAACTAGTAGAGATATCTTCAAGAGATAAATTAAACCTTTGTACACTTTTTTTTTCACTGTATAATTTCCTGTTTTTCTATAAGTTAATGGTACATAAATGAAAAAAAATTATAAATAAATATATTGACGTTTGTGAAATAGTGATCAGAATAAAAAAAAAAATATATATATATATTCATATATGAGATATTTATAAAAATACTTATGACAATTTTTATAATTATTTTATAGTTATTTCTACATTATAGTTCCTTGTACAGTTTTCTTTATAATGTTGGTCAATTCTTTGATATCAACCGTGTTGGAACTGATCAAAATTTTACAATAGAACATCCTCATTGGGCAAAAATGAGAACGTGTCAAAGACGTGGCCGCAGCTTATTAAATGTTGGCAAAAAGCCGAATCTGACCAGTTGCGGACTTTGTATTTTTTGTTACATTATGCATAGTGAGTTAAAGTCGGTCTGGAGGCTTTTTACTATACCGGATTATAAAATGGTAAATTTTAAAAGCTCTTTAGGTATACTTGCATATGGTATGAACATTCAAATAAATAGTAATCTTTTTACTTCGAAGTAAAAACGATGGCTGTTATAAGTTCAATGTGTCTATCGGTGTACTTGTCTATCTCTCTGTGACACCATAGCTATTAAACGGTTGTAAATGGTTTTTTAATTGAAAGTAAGTAAAGTAAGTAAAAAAATCATACATTTTTTGGCGAAAAATCCCGGGAAAACTAACTGAAAACTAACGCGTATAATTTGTAAAAAAACAATTTCAATGTGTATACACATGTAAAATAAAAAAAAGCTACTACAAAAGCGAAAAATTTTATTAATACCGGTGTCTTACAATGTCATGGTAAATTACAAGTCATATCTTCCTTCACTAGAACCGTTAACACTGGATGACTTGCCGTTTCCAATGCTACGTCCGGATACATAACGAATTGTCGTTTTCACATTAGAACTTTTATTACTTACTATTTATTTCACTATAAACTTCCTGGTTTGTGGATATCGTAAATTGAAAAATGAAACAAAAAAAAATTTTGAAGTTTAAAATCGACATTGAAGTATGCTAAAATACGTTCAAGTATAAAATTGTATTTATATATTATATTATATTTTATAACATATTATAAGTAAATAGTAAATACTTATAATATTTCTTTAATTATACGAAAATCGAATTATTTTTTTATTAATGATAGTGAATTTTGGTGTTTAGTTCTTTGCTTTTGCAACTTAGAAAGTTATGAGGACACTGGTGTTAAGACTGGCATGCGATATCAATCCTACCTAATTATTAGCTTTTAGTATTCTTTGCAACAATATTATGTTTTGATCAGATAGCTTAATTTGTACTTTAATGCATTGTATAAACTTTACGATCCGCAATTTTGTTCCGGACGCTCTTTTAGATAAACAATTATTTTATTCTGTTCTACTTATCAAGCTCTCTTATTTGATACACATACGAAAGTAGTTACAAAAATTTATTACCCGCCATTTACGGTGAAAATTTAGAATTTATAATAAAACTGAAAATCCATATTTCTTTGCCATCAGAATTCAAACGCATCTTGTATTTGAAAGTCTTTAATCGGTGAACAAGAACGGTGAAATAAACTTTTATCTTTATATAATTTTCTTAAACAAGATAAGATCCACATTGGTTCAATTTGCTAAACTTTTGGTTAGATAAATAATATGCAATTAAAACAATACAATAAATACAATATTTTTAGATCTGACTGGGAAGAATTTTATGGTGGTAATGCTGTGTTAATAATATCATAAGAATTAGTCAATAAAAATAAGAGGTAATAAAAATAAGATAATTTAGGTTTTAGAAAGTATTAAATGTCTTGAGGTATAGTTAGACAAATACATCAAATACATAAAATAAACAATTGAAACGGCCACTAAATTTGTTAAAGTATTCAAAATTTTACTTGGATGGGGGAGGTTATCATTTAGATATACCGACCTGTAGGTAAATTCTCTGTATCAGATAAACCATATTAATAAAACAGATATTTTCCAGTGGATAGCTACTAATATTGGTATTTAAAAGGTAATGAAATTGCAAATAAACAAGATTGTGTAGACGGTATTTTGACTCATATTTTATCCGTTTTTAAAGATGTATAGTATTTAAATTTACATTGATGTAGACAGTTATGGAAAAAAAAATTATGAACGTTCCCTTCGTAAGGTCAACTGGTACAAAACAATTCAAACAGAATCTCCAAGATTTACATTGACGGATATGAGCCGGGACGATATTGTAACAGCTTTTCGCCTTCGTTTCGAACGTACCTTTAAATAGTTTTCTTATAGGGTAATAATTATCACCATACTGTTCAGTATATGGCGTAATGGAAGCTGTCTCATGTTATGTTGGCATGTATTCGGAGAGAAAGCGAAATATTTGAGTTTTTGATAAAATTTTATCTTAATTTAATTAATATTGTTCTAGCTCTTCTAACGTCTGGTATCGCCTGAGCACTTTATGAAATGGAATTGAAAATTACTAAGGAAAACAAATGTCACATTTATTACTCTATTAATATAAATTATTTGTAAACAATTGAGTGTAGTTCCAGTAAGCAATTAGATCAGCAGTTATATTCAATAATCACTAGACTAATTGTACATCTTTAGTGTTAATAATTTATTTACTCATAGTGTCTAATATTATTTTTAAAATTTGGTTATTGTAACATAAATAAGTAAATAACAATTATTGTGACGTCACAATGTAGACTGAATATTTAGTTTAATACAAAACTAATCGTTAATTTAGAGTTTTCTCGCGCGAAAGGGTTTGCGACGGTGTTTATTAAAGCATCTGCTCGGGCTCGCAGATATTTATCACACTTCCCATTGACCCCTGGCTCCTATGCCTCCCTTTTTTATTCTCTTTCTCCCTTTCGTTATTATGCGAAATGCTGCTTGCGGAGTTTTGGAAGTTAGGAAAAGTAAAATACCACAATTGTCTTGAATACTTCTGCAATATCTAATAAATCATAAATTTAAATATTTCTACTGCTAGAACATTTTAAAAATCATTAATTATATTGTCTTAGTTTATAAATGCTATGTCCTGAGGATAAGGATTGAACTCCAGACATAATATTAGTAATAATCTCGTATTCTGAATTTCCCTCAATACACGAACAACTATGTGATCCGATAATAAGATATATTGCTTACATAGCTTCTTACATATTTCTTGGAACAAAAATGCTTAACTGTATATTGAAAGTACACTTTTCTATCAAAAATCACATAAAACACAAACGTTCAAAAAACAACTACGTTATGTTCGAATGAAAGGGGTGCTTTCGAAGAGCGGTGAAATCTTAACAGAGCAAGAACCCGTTTTGCAGCGGTGGGCGGAATTCTACAAGGAGACGTATGAATGTGAGGACGCCTCGGCCTTGAGTACCAGCGAAACGCTGAGTCCGGATGTAGCCGATGGTGAAATCAGTTTGGAAGAAGTGGAGAGCGCGATCCGAAGTCTGAAATGTGGTAAGTCTGCGGAAGCAGATGAAGTGACGGCCGAGATGATCAAATATGGTGGGCCACGCGTCTGGGACTTGTTCTGGTTTTTGTGCAATTTATGCTGGAAATCAGGGGAGGTCCCAGGCGATTGGCGAGGTGCAGTCATCGTACCTTTGTATAAAGGCAAAGGTTCACAGATAGACTGTGCAAGCTATAGGGCTATCAGTTTGATTAGCTTGGGCGGTAAAGTTTATGCTAAAATTTTAGCGAGAAGAATGCAAGAGAGATCTGAAAGGCTGTTGTGGAAGGCCCAAGGAGGTTTTAGACCTGGAAGAGAGTGTATAGATCAGATCTTTTCCCTCCGCATGATCACGGAAAAGTTTTTGGCCCTAAACCAAAAAGTTTTCTGTGCTTTTGTGGATTTGGAAAAGGCGTTTGACAGGGTTCTGAGAAAGAAATTATGGGAGATACTGCCCCGATATAATGTGAGCGGACCCTTGCTACAGGCTGTAAAGTCTCTTTACAGAGATCACTCAGCCTGTGTGCGAGTAGGAGCTGACATGTCGCCCAGATTTGACATCCAATCGGGTGTTAAGCAAGGTTGCGCTATGTCAGCTTGGTTGTTCAATTTGTAATTGGATAGTTGTCTCCAAGGCGTGAAAGACAGTGACATGGGAGTGAAAGTAGGTGACCTTAAGGTCAATTGCTTGCTATATGCAGATGATGCAGTGCTCAAGGCATCATCAGAATGCGATTTGCAGGCATTGGTCACCACTCTGAAAGATGGGTGTGAAAATAATGGTCTAAACCTGAATGCAGATAAGACGAAGGTTCTGATATTTGAAAGAAATGAAGAAAGAACAGAATGTAAAATCAACGTGAATGGTAAGATAATAGAACAAGTGAATGAAGTGGTATATTTGGGAAGTATATTTAGCAGAGACGGAAGATACAAAATGGATGTGGAAAGACGTATTGCTGCCGGTAACAGAGTTAACGGTGCTTTGGCTGCATTGTTTTTGGCAGTTTTGCTACCGACGCTGTTATACGACAGCCAAACGTGGGTAACGCAGAAGAAGAATGGAAGAAAGATGAATGCTGTGGATATGCGATCTCTTCGCCAAATTTGCGGAGTCAGTTTAGCTGACCGAATCCGCAATGAAGAGATCCACAGAATGGCAGGTACTAGCGAAAATGTCGCAGTGAGAATGAAGAAGAACGTGCTGAGGTGGTTTGGGCACGTCGAACGAATGAGTGATGAAAGAATGGTAAAAAAGATTTATAAAGGAAAAGTGAGCGGTAAGAGAGACAGGGGGAGGCCTCGAGTGACCTTCGAAAACACAGTAGCTACGATACTGGAGGAAGGTCACGTAAAAAGCATGAGGACCCAGGAAGCATGTATGAAGAGGTTAATGTCTGTGGTCGATGCGAAAGAGGTATGCAGGGACCGTAGCGTTTGGCGCTCCGACGTCTCTGGCTACCCCGCAAGGGACATGGCGTGAAGGTAAGTAAGTAAGTAAGTAAGTAAGTTATGTTCAAATATTTGCATATTTTCTTACTTATCATAATAGTGTCTTAAAAAATCGTTTTCTACCGAACACATCAGATATGGAGGAAGGAGTTGCAAATATAAAAAAAGTATACAACCTTAATTTCAGTACTTCGAAAAAGGTGAACTTATGGTCGATAGTAATTCACATAAATATTTCTAATTCAAATTTATTACTATCATTAATATATTATTCTAAGTGTATGCTTAATGGGTATTGGTCATGGGATATAAATTTAAAACAGCACTATTTTATTGTTGCTTGTATAATGAGCAAACCTGAGTAAATCACGAGCAAGCTATATCATTTGTAGTCTGTCATATAACAAGAAAGATATCGAATAGTGTTAATAGTTTATACGATTATTATAAATGAAATATGATGAACATTTATAATTATTCATATCTAATTATTTCTAATGTTTAACAGTTATTTTTTATATACTGATCATAAGAATTTAAACAAACAGTGAATGTGCAGCAATGTAGCATAATACATTCTTGCACCCGTAATGTTTTGTAATTATACTATTTTTTTTAATGATGGAAAGTGTTATTTATGAAAATATCCGCCAATGTGTTCTTAAATAAATTTATTCATAATTTATCGTGCCTCAACCAACAACCAACTCGGCCAGACCTTTAATAACTATTTAATATCCGCTTATGACAAATTAATAATGTTTCTCTAATTAGTTAAATTTACATGAAATCATTTTCTTAACACCTAAGATCTTATTTATATGAACTCTTAATTAAGAAAAACATGCGAGGTAACATGTAAACGACTTTTAAATTATCACAACTTCTAATTAATAAGGGATGTTTCACTACTTATCAATTTGCATACATCGAGATATACAATATAATATGGATGTCCAATAAAACCAGTTTGGTACTTCTAATTGATGAAATGTTGAATTACTAACGTATTTTAAAGCTCTAAGAAAATTCCTCGTTTTTATTCTTTAAATTCTTCTCTGACGTGTGTTTCTGCACCAGCTTCTTGGAGAGCACTGTGACCTTAATTAATTAATTAAGTAATTTTTTAAATGATTAAAGCCTAATAAGATTTCTTATACTATAAATATGTTGTTTTGAATAGTATCGGTGATGTGAATTTTATATATATTACATTTTTGTGTATTACGTTGATCAGTGAAAAATAAATATTTTTTATATCAAATAAGTAACAATATATACTACAATTACGAACATGAAATTGAGTTAGAATCAAATTATATAATTACTTTCAAATAACAGATTCATGCAAGAAAATAAACGAGTAGTCTTTTAATTTACTTAATAATTTACAACATTGTTCTGTGAGTATTTGAAGCTATAACCATAAGTAATATGTGATCTTTCCTTACTCCAATGAGTTCAATTTTTTTTAATAAATATTATTATTATTATAATTACTTATTTGTTCCTGCGAGCCTTACTTTTGGAATAACAATTTGATGTTTTTGGTATTTAATTTTCATATTCCATGACGTTCAGCGACGTACATTTTCTGACAACATAAGGTGATGGAAAATAAAGTATATTATCTTTGAAAAAAAATTAAGGTCACAAGTACCCAGTTTATAGACGCAATGTTGCCATTAGTATATACTAGTACATGTGTAGTGTATACTATGAGTATATATTAGTCACAACATTACTGTAAATTTTCAATTAGAATGGTGTTATTATCCCCGAAACGTGGTTAATCACAAGCGTTTGTAATGACCTTAGTTGCGTTTGAGGAGTTTCTTACAAATCAACACTAAACTATTGTCGTGTATAAAATAAGCATAAAATTTAACATGTTAGATATTACACAAAATAAACTTATTTTTAAATATATTCTATTACAAAATATAGAGATTCCTAACATCTTATTCTTAAAACAAGAACTAGAAAAATATAAAACAAACGGTAGCCAAAAATCTCAAAGTATGAAAAATATTATTTTTAAAATAAAGTTAAGTCTGCAATCAAAATGAGGCAGTAAAATTCTAAATGAGCTTCCAAAAATTCTCATTTAACATCCTCCTCCCGAAGGAGGGACATTGAGTAGGAGGACTACTCCACGTCAAAATATGGTGACAGTTCTCTCAACGTTCCCTTCAAGGTTCAAGTATTCGGATTGTTTTCGTCTCTATATTTTGTTTATTTTAACAAATAACTAAGAACAGTAAAGTAAGTAAGAAAATCACAGCAAATATCAAGTTACAATTACAAGGTATATATTATTAAGCAGAGTGTACACCACTGCTGTGTATCTAATACGTTATCGAAACAAAATAATAATAAGTATTTATTGAATGTAAGAGGTATTCGTTGTACAACCACCTCGGAAATTAATTTTCCACAGATCTGATAAAGACTAAAAGACTAGCGAATTTCAGTGGCAATTATAATTTATTTTTATTATTTATTATTATCTTTATTAGACAAAAACATTATTATTATAATTCATTACCAAAAGCTAGTTTGCTATTCTAAAATGTATTATCCTAATCATTATTAAACTATGCAATTAAAATATATAAGAGTTCCATTATATTATTATACGTATATAATTTCATTTATAAAAATACAACAATTATGTTACAAACAATTTTATTAATATGATGTAGGAGTTTTAGTGTTATTATCCATTTAAAAATCATATTTAATTGATATATTTAAAATAAAAGAGTACAAACTTGATTACTTTTTGTTAACTCAAACATCTCGTATATCTCCAAAGCGAAGACTTGTTTATAAAAACTTTGCAAGAAAGAATGTTCATTAAATTCTGAAGCATATTTCATTATTCTTGGTAAAGCAATTTTACTTTGTTTAAAAAGAAGAAAAAAGCAAATCTTTTAATATTTATAATATTACATCTTCACATTTCATATAAACTTATGGTTTTCACGTGGATTTGGACATTTCGAATAAAATAATGAAATTACCTAAATATAAACCAAAAAATATTATATCGTGATTTATAATAAAAAGATTTTGGTTTACGTACCCAAATGTATGTACTTACATTTAAGAATATTACAGTTGCTTATAAAAGCGATAGGTACTCGTACTTTGAGTTGAGTGGTGATTAAATTTGGTACTGTTACTTTTATAATACATAAATAATGTTTTTCAAATATCAAAATCGTCTAAATCTTTTTTAAGATTTTTTTAAAAGGATATTTATATTGTAAGAATTCAACTTCATTCATTTTTAAGATTAAAATTTGCTGTACAAGTTGACCAGGAATTAGGGATTCATAACATATTCTTATCTTTCTGAATAATACTTTTGAAGTTTGTTCCACCAGAAGTTAAATACACTTCGTGTTTGATAACTTTCATTAAACACAATTACTCTTCGAACTTCATCACTTAAACTGAATTGATGAAATATGTTAATAATGATTTATTAAGGCAATAAAAATATCTAAAGATTATGCGTTTGTGACATATTGTTAACGCTATTTCTATTTTAATATAATAATAATGTACTGGTGTTTCTTTTATTCTGAGAATAAAGTTTTTATCAGATGTTGATGCTAAGATACCTTCTGTAATTATAATATTTGTAAGTCACACATTGCAGGTCAAATAAATATTTTTCATATATGTGTACAAATTAAGTTTAATGTAGCTTAAAGACTTAATAAAATAGACTAGGTCACCAGATCCTATCAACAATTACGAGAAGTTCTCCCCTCTTAACAACGCCCAACAAAGAAAATTTTGTATGAACTTGTTTTTTTTTTCAGATTAGAAATAAATAAATTTGTTTGAATAGTTTTTGAAAACTATTACAGAAAAAATATTATGCCTTATTAAAAAAGAGACAGAACCAATAAAAATTGCTATGTATTATGCAATTCGTAAGTAGGAACAGTTATACTAAAAATAAGGATCTATCCTATCACAGTCACTTTTAAGAGAGATTATTACCACACAGTTACAAAGCGTAACTTCTTGATGAAGTTGACGATATATTATTTATTTAATAAGCCAGTACTTTAATGTGTTGTTTTGAGTTCGAACGCTACGTCATTACCATGCAAAGCGGACTGCGAAGTCCGGAAACTTATAGACGTTATTACATGGGCATTGCCCTTTTCAACCCTTGCAAAAGTTTTTGCTTTAAATTAGTTTCAAATTATCATTCCCATTCAATATATTAAGAAAATAAAAACATGTCACACTTTTAAATAAGCATACAGTGTACACTTTTATTAGCCAGTGGTCTCAGGAAAAATAAAATGATAAGGTCAAGATGAGATGTTAGATAAAGCACGTGCTATACAAAAAAGCGGAAGTCCTCGTCAAGATGGAGACGTGGTCCTACTACCGCACCGCTTGTTGTTAATTAACAAGACTTTCGAGTGCATTTTGTTATGTAATACTATAAACATATTCTTAGTCGAATCGAATAGATAGTAATTCAATATCCAATAAGATATATCTTATTATCTTACATATGTTATAGTGTTGCGTTTTTAAATATATTTACACGAAATGAACATATTAAGTTATAAAACATATTAGTTTATTTTAAGAATAATAATACGCAAACAAAAATTTGCCCTTGTTTTACATAAATATAAGACATTACTTAACACATCAATATGAATAGAGGAGAGATAGTTTAATAATTTAAGTTTCTTAGTTTTCTTTTAACTTATAGGAATTATGTATACAGTTAATTATTAAATCAGTTTTATAGTATTTATTTACATCAATTCATGAAATTGAATGTAGCAGGAACAAAAGAAACTAATTGAAAATCTAATTTACTCCAATAATACGAAAATAAACATTTCGTTCTTTTCAACGATATCGGTATTTTTTTTAATTGTTGGGTTGCTTTTTATTCTGCACAGCGACTTGGTCTTGCAGGTCTACAAAACTCAATATTATATATTAGGTCTACAACTTTGCTCCCGCCGTTTTTTTTTTAATTTTAAAAATTATATAAAAAAAAATGGTCTCTTATTTATGTTTCAAAGTATTGTCCGTCACTTTCCACTACTTTGGCCCATCTTTCAGGCAACAAACGAATCCCGCGTCGGAAAAATTCTTCATCCTTTGATAAGATCCAAGAATCGATCCATTTTTTCACTTTTTCAAAAGAATCGAAGCACTGGCCCGCCAGGCCGTATGCCATCGACCTAAATAAATGGTAATCAGATGGAGCAACATCTGGAGAATATGGCGGGTGAGGTAAAATTTCCCATTTCAGTGTTTCGAGGTATGTCTTGACTACTTTCGCCACGTGAGGTCGAGCATTGTCGTGTTGCAAAATTACTTTTTCGTGTCTATCAACGTATTGCGGCCGTTTTGCTTTTAATGCCCGACTCAAAAGCATTAATTGCGTTCGATAAAGTGCACCAGTAATTTTTTCAGAAGGTTTTAGCAGCTCATAATAAATTACGCCAGGCTGATCCCACCAAATACACAACATGACCTTGGATCCCTGAATATTCTGTCGAGGTGTCGCCGTAGGAGTGTGGCCGGGCAATCCCCATGATGTGCGTCGCTTAGGGTTGTCGTAGTGCACCCATTTTTCGTCCCCAGTAACAATACGATGAAGAAATCCTTTTTGTTTTTGTCTTTCAAGCAGCTGTACACAAGCAAATAAACGTCGCTCAACATCTCTTGGTTTCAACTGATACGGTACCCAGTATCCTTGTTTTTGGATCATCCCCAGCTGCTCCAGGCGTTTTGATACTGCATGCTAAGTTACTCCCAATGATTTTGCTAGCTGTTCTTTAGTTTGGCACGAGTCTTCATTAAGTAAAGCCTCCAGTTCATCATCTTCAAAAGTTTTTTCTCTGCCACCGCTATGACGATCTTGAACAACAAAATCACCGCTTTTAAAGCGCTGGAACCACTCGCGACACGTTTTTCCACTAATAGTATCATCACCATAAGTACTTGAAATAACCCGATGAGCCTCAGCCGCCGATTTTTTCATGTTGAAATGAAGAAGTAAAATCTCCAGCAAATGACGTGAATTCGGTTTATAAGTTGACATATTTAATTAAGTGTAACTATATGACGCAAACAAAAATTAACTAATATCGATGTAAGGTTATATTTATAGATGTCAAAACTGATGGAAAACAACTGTGATTTATTTATTTGAACTATTACTACTGGCTACTAGCGCCATCTTTTGGAAAACGGCGGGAGCAAAGTTGTAGACCTAATAATATAATTCCCGATCTATATATGTTGAGATATAACAGTAAAGTTAACAAATAATAATCTCAAAAATATATAAATTGTCTTTGCTTGTCTGTTTGATCATCTGCTACTGGTCCACAGCTTTGATACGTTTTCATAATTACCCAACGAGTGTAAGCTTTTGTTAACTTTAAATAGCTCCGTTGCGACTGACACCAAAAAAAACATTATAACGAGCTCTGTGAATGCTGAGGAGAACAATACACACAATAAGTCTACAATTACTGAAAAATACGAAATGTTAAACACAATTTAAGCACAATTTAATTAAGAAAAATTTAATTAAGAAAAATTACTTCTTGCTTTACAAACTATTGTTTTTTTCAGAAAAACCAAACTTTAAGTGAAAAGTTGTTTAATCAATTGTCAGATTGACATTGTCTATAATCCAATCTCATAAGAAATCTAATATTTAAATTTCGAATTCAAAGATGTTTTTTTGTTTTTGCTAAATATCTGAATATTTTTGATATTGTGTGCATTAAGACATCATTAGACGACTGTTTCTAGCAACAATAGAAAATAATACCTTAGTTATTTTTACTCAGATTTGTCTTTATTGTTGCGCTTTATTGTGAAGTAATATTTATAGTGCCTTAATCTTTGTAATCTTTATAATTATTTGGAAAACAAATATTAACTATTGACTAAAGATTTCAATCTAGAAACGATATTGTGTTCTCGAAATATTTCAAGCATATCGAGATGCCAGTTACGGTTGAAAAATTTTTAAAGAAAATTTATAAACATTATTAAAAATAAAATAAAATAAAAACATGGAAACAGATGTGTCATAGGATATCGTATTTTATTTATAAATGTGTTTATCTTACAATAAAAAATACAAATTATTATCTTATGTATTCTGTTTGTCATTTAGAATCTATGATTATCATATATTTATGATAATTGTAATTAGCTGATAGACTAGATATTTTTGGATTTAGTATATTTTATTGTCTGCCATCTCTCGAGAGCAGAGCCTGGCGCTGCTCAATCAATACCAGGCACGAATCAGTTCATGTTGCCCTCCTTAACGCTATTTACAATTGACGCACGTTTAAAATTTTACTACTCAAAATTAGCTGTGATTTTAAATTACTAATCGTATTTCATAGTTATATTTTATTCAATTGTCAAATTAAATTATGTAACCTTCGCTAGTCTTAAAAAATAATATTCATTTGGTTCATATTTTTTTACAAAAATAAACAAAATATTAACATCTTCTGGACCCAATCCCTCTATGCTTCCGACACGGTTAAGAAAAAGATATGAAATTATGATATTTTATTAATAAAAAAAAATAATCTGAACGAAAATCCAATGGACATTATTTTTTTGAATTAGTGATGTATATGAAAATTCACAAATGTTAAAGATAATGTACCTTTAATCACAATTTATTACGTTAAAATACTTCTAATCACGTTAAAGTAAATTACTGACTTATATATAATAATTATAGCTAAGCCTATGGCGATCAAACTAAAGAACAATGGAGAAATAATAAGATCCAACAAATATTGTTGTTGACTCTACGTATTATTAAATTGTAGTTATCTAAGTCTAGATATAAAATCTTTTAAGTAAAATATAATCGAGTCTAATACAGAAAGAAAGCCAAATAGATCTACTATTTGGCTATAAAACAACCGAAGAAATGATAGAGAGTCGTTTTCTCTATCGGTTTTGATGTCAATTGCTTGTTGTGAAAGTTTGTAATATATATAATAATACCAAATAGTAATAAGAATTTTTATTTTAATTTTTTTATTTTTAGGAAGGGATAATTAACCATATGTTTTATTTTCGTTACGTTATGAGATTAATAAAAAGATTTCAGCCTTCTTGTTGTTGTTATATTTATATCTTTAATAAAAATCATATTTAATGAAATAAAAATGTATTATAGGTAATTTTAAATTAATGACAATGAAACTTCGATGAAACGGAAAACATTTAATTCTGAAGGAATCTAGTTTTTTAGTTGTTTAAAATTTAATGTCCTTTTTTCAGTTAGTTTCATATATTAATATTGTAAATACATTTTATCAAATTTAATTAGACACTCGGGCTAGTTCTTAATAAAAAAGGACATAAGAAACATTATAACATATAACACTGCTGATTTCATTTTTGGTTTCAAAATATTTTTAAATAACATTTTGCAATACAATTATTGCAACAAATACATTATAAAAAATATGACATTATTTAAAAATATAAGACATTGAAAATGTATAGAAATACATTATAAAAAACATGGGAGAAAATTATCAAAATAAAAGCTACTATAGTTTAAGATTATCATTTTACAAATCAATGTTAGAACGAACTCACAATTTTATGAGCAGATAACTTCGCTTTAGAAGTAAACTTAATCACCGGTAATCACGGTTCCTCATGAGTTAAGACCGGGTGAAGGAAAGTGGTGATTTATTTTATGTCCTCGTTTATACTATCCTCGGTTATACTTCTGAACTCATGATTTTCTTTAAACGCCATGATCACAAGTATATACAAACATATGCATGGTAAAGATCTCGTAATAATGCTGAATTTTATCTACAGAGAATTCCTAAATCCTGTGAACTACTGTCAGAAGAAAAACGACTTACTCTATTTGAACTGAAGGATGATGAAGTTGAATGTAGAATTGATTCGACTGGCATTGTACCATAACTGAATAAAAGATGATGAGAAGCATTGGCTACTTATCACATACTTTTTATCGAACACTGGTAATACACCGAACGGAATAAGGTTGCTGTGATAACGCATTTCATAAATTTTCCTTAAAGGGCGGAGATCCGAAACTATCCACCAAGCAGTAAAACTTATCCATCCAAGCCAAGCTAAATAAGTATGGATGTAAGGCACTTATCCCCCGGCTCTTCTAACATTTAAAAAAATTTAAAAAGATCACATTCTAGCTTAGCTTGAGAATGATCAGTTACTGATTTAGCAGCTAAATGCCTTTTACCATAATTGATCAGCAACCTTATAATGAATGTATCTATGGGCTTCCTCATTTTGCTGGTATTTAAGCGTGGCTCCGTTATACAGAAAATAGTGTTGCACCTCGTTCTTTTGAGTTCTTTGACAAGTATCAGAATACTGAGTCTGGTAATTCGTAATTTCAACTGATGGTCAGGTTTCCTGTCATTATTATAATGAGTCAACATAGAAACTAAACAAAGGTTTTCCTGCATAAATCAAAAGTCCGGTCCCCTACTGCCATTTTAATGCGCGATAAACCAATTGGAATTTAGTTTACCTCATGTACAGTGAAAGGCTAGATTCTTTTGGAGCATCTTTATATCTGTGCATTGACTACTCTTCTAACTAATATTATTCCACATATAACGTAAGCGTAACTTAAGAATGATAAAAAAAATAGAAAATATCTACTGATTTTGATATTTGTTTACAAAACAAAGTAGATTGAGGCAGTAGAAACTTTGATAAAATGTTATAAAAATAAAAGCACAGGAGACTTCTTATCGTTTCTCCAAAATATTAATTGTTTCTTTTATTGGAAAAAAAGAAACTTCTTTAGTATTCATAATAAATTTAGCATTCATAAACTACTATTTATAATTAGATATTTAATTGGACCTAACAAGTCTATTAAAATTTCAAACCTTAATATATAGGCTCTACATACAGACAGAGAGAAAGAAGTGAAAATAAGGTTTCATATTACTATAGCGTATTTAACGAACAGATATGATTTATTGTTCACAATTTTGTGAAAACAAAAAGATATTTTATTATAAAATCATGCCGTGGCATGATTTTTCCGAGACAAAAAAACCCGAGCCGCTAGAACAATTAATTATTATTACATTCGCTTTTTCTGATCTGGTGTGCGAGTGCGAGTTTTGACCCAATTTGCGGTAGAAAATGTGCAATTGTATTGTTGAAATAAAAATCTGAATAGGTAAAAATCGGAAATAACAAGTACTACAATTGCTTAATCAGTAAACCTCAACATCACGGACTTCTAGAACCTGCTGCTGATCTTGATCTTGATATTTGATACATCAATGTAATATACACTTGTTCGTTTATTTTCAAAGCAGACACAACAGGTAAATGACATCTTAATGATTACTTCCAAATGCTTTGCTGCAAATAACCTTTTGCTTAATAACAACAAAAATAAATATTTTAAGTTTTCTTTAACTGGTATATCGCAAATAGGCCGTATTAGTTTAATGCCTGATGACAATGTAATTGAGACTTTAATGAAATGTAATTACAGGTTCAGGTATCTTTAGTGTCAAAATTACAGTGCTCTCATATCGATATGTAGCTAAAAGTAAGTACAGCAATTTCGGGGTTCTGAAAATTACACAACTAATATTGCTACAACTAGTCTACTTTGAATAGTACCATAGTATGATGTCTTACGGCATTCTATCCAGACTAGTTAGATTATACAAGTATATAAACTATTTTTATTTTACAAAAGAGTGTTACTGTTTAGTTTAATAATTTATGATTTTACTGAATATATTTATCTGTATTATAGATTATGTGTTTAGAATTATAAAAGTAGTAGTAACATGGATAAATATTCTAGTTTTATTGGGTGCCACGCTTTATTTGAATGTTAATTTGTTCTCACATTTCAACTACTACTAAGTTAAAAAATTATCCATGTAGTTTCTTGGGGCTTCCTTTTTATATACGTTTGGCTTTTGAAATGAAATGCTTTGCAGGATTGATATTATAATGTAAATCATCTAAGTTAGTTAAGTTTCTTTTAAAAAGAGCAACTGTTAAGTTTCTGGCCCGCTCTTCTCAACAGAGCAGTATTCCAAGCCCGTGGTAGCTTACTGACGGACTGACTACACTGACCTTTTTTTATTATAACAATTGACGATTGATAATTGCGTGTAAATAAATGCCTACTTGAATATAATACTTTTTTTTATTATTATTATTTTTATTTAAACTATGAAATTTGGATGAATTAATGCATTACCACCGAAAAAATTTACAAGAATATTCAGTATAACAGTTCAATTATTATTGTCAAAAATCAGATTTTAAAAATACAAAAAAAAACGTTTTGTACTTTTACTTGTGACCACTACTAATGACGAAAATCATTAAAGCAAACTGCCAAGCGCCAAAAATGTCAAGCCAAGCCAAGCATGTCTCGATGACTAATGACCCAATATCAAGGCATTGTTATAAATTTAAAAATTACTTTAACAAAAAAGCTCCATAAGCAATTAAGTATCAGAAGGTTGGAAGAACGCCTATTACGTCTTTGTTATATTACGTCACAATCCCGGGTACCTTATTCTCGGTGTTAATTTGTCACGTTATTAAGAAAATATCTTAAGGGTTAACAATATCCCGTTATTTTAAACCGGTTCCAATTACCAATAGGTGCGAGAAAAGGCAGCTGAATTTAAAAACAAAACAAAAGTCATGTCAAATTAATCAATGGCAACTATATTCAAACCTGTAACTTTAAACAGTGAGAGTAAAGTTTCATTGCTTTAAACATTTTATTCCAAAATTGTTTAATTTTTGGTTTTGTAATTATTTAAATAGCAAATATGAATTTGTATAAAGATATGAATAATATAAAGTGGATCAATGTCAAAAGATGTTATCATCATCTTCTTTCTCCTATCCCAATTTTGGGGTTGGCGCAGTAAGTTTTTCCTTCCATATTCTCCTGTTACTCGTCGACTCTGTACACACACCCTTCTTCTCCATATCGTCTTTCACGCATTTTTTATTCTATCCTCACTGTCACCTCAGATATTCTTCTTAAAATTCTCATCTCCGTTACATACAAATCGTAAAAAAATGGTAAATTGGTGGACTTAATGTTAGGGAATTATCTACAGGTCAACCAACATTGTTAATAAAAAAAATAATGAAGTAAAATATTAACGTCTATGCTGTGGATTTTAAAGAGATAAGAAAATTGTAACGTGTCGATTACAATTATGCAAAATAGACAAAATAAAACAAAGATAAGTTAAATGATATATAGAATAAAAACCATCTCGGAAACGGTTATATATCGTGTCAAAATTTGCTCAATCGCTGCAGTAATATCTGAGTATTTAAAACGTACACAAACAACACTGCATTTTATTATCTATAGATTAGTTAAAGGCACTAAATAAAATTTAAACAGATATATTTGTAATTTCTATTCTATGTGTAGATGAGAAATACATACGGTGCGTAAACATTGATATATACCGGAAAACGAGTCGCTATACGATTACGTATAATAAAAGAGAATGAAAGTAGTAATCATTTTGGGTAAATATCAAATAACTGCGATAACAAAAGATGGATGACGATATCGGTTATTTACTTTTAATAGACCTCAAATCCGTCCGCGACTCAATTTTCAGTTTTCACTATCAGTGCTTGTCAACAATACCTTGATATACTACGAAGAAAAGATAGAAAATTCAATATCAGCCTATAGGTTTTAGGAACTTCCTACATTCTTATCATGGTCTTCATGTGAATTTCTATATGTGGATCTTCAATTTTCTAACTGAATAGAGGATACAGGTTATTCCCCGCCTCCTGCCACTCCGATTTTACGTACACAATCGTGATCAATGGTATTTATTCAAAGTGGAAAAGATATAAATAAATAAATTAATAAAATTAATAAATAAATATCCATTATGGTATATTCCGACCGCTCGCGACTCTCTTGGGAAAATGTTGATGAGTGCCAAAAGATATTTGTATATTGTATCGCAACCTCCGTATGAAATATATCAAAAAGAAATAAATTGAATCTCGTTCAGTTTTATTCCAGGAAGTTTATTTAATAATCACGATTTACTTTACTTGAAAATTTTAATACTTATTTAAAAATGAAGTTAAAGTATATGGCGTCAAATTCAACCTTTCATTACATAGCCATTCGGGATTTCATCCTAGGAATTTCTGAAGTCATTTCAACAGATATGTAATCGCTCCACACCGGTATGATCCGTCGCCTCGGTGTAACAGAAAACATCATTTCTAAAATTATTATCCTTATTATTAGTATCTAAAATTATTATCCTTAACTGAAGTAAAAAACAGCTTCATTAAGATACTAGTAGTTTAACACTACTACTTATATATTTTATATTGAAATTTGTCAAAATATTCGGACAACAGATGCTGGTGTGTCGATAATTGTAAATTTACCTTTTGTTCTAGAAAATAAATAATATAAAAATAATACATTAATCATGTTAGTTAACAGCTCCAATAAGACATTTCATTATAATGAAGTGATATTGAAATGATACTTTCGTTAAGTTTAAAATTTCAATGTCTTATTAATTTGTGGTTAATCAATATTGATTTGCTTTGTTGTATAATTTCAAAATCATTGCATTGTTGATTGATGGTCAAATTGTATGACTGTCATCAATCATGGGTGACGAGGTCGCAGCGTTGGCGGTCAGGCGGCCATTAGTCTTCTATTGACTGCTTTATCATTATTATCATTCCGTTTATTGTTGCCGCTGTTAATGGGACAACAATGAACTTATTATTTAAGTAGTGCCTCGGGTATTACAAAATAAATAAACTATTTAAAATAAAACCTCTTGTTAGGTTTTGTTATAAAAACTGAGGAAGCTATTTTTACTTTGGTATTGTATATAAAAAGTTTTAAAAGTGAAGTAGTGTTTATCTAGCACGAGAAAATTAATTTAATGTTGATGCTCCTTGAAAAACTGAAGAATTTATCAATATTCAATGTTTTTAAGATGTGCAAAATTATTTAAATCCGGATGTTTATTATATATTAAAGATAAAACAAAAGTGTTGACGACGTCTATATTATGTTTAAGATTTATAGTTATAACTATAGTATACTTATAACAACGGTTTTAATATTATTACTTTAAAATGTGTAACGTGAACTTAAAATAAATTGTGAATGCAAATACTTTATTTATTTATAAAACGATCAGTCGATAATATAAAAGATTGTATAGCGTTACTATTCAGCAGCCGTTGGATTTGTGTCATTATTTTATATCGTTTTATCGAACATCCAATCTTGAAATGATCTACATCGAACAAAATATTATCGTGAATAATTCATAAACTTTATCATATACCCTTTTACCAAAAGCTACAACATTATTGGATAAATCGACTATCACTCGTTGAGACTTAAACGTGAGGAAAAATTGCATAGCATTTACATTATTTACCGTAAGAATTATATAAAAAAATCATTACAAAAACAGTTGGTACCTGTTGTTGTAAAGCTTGAAGAACAGGGAGAAATAAATATGAGGAAAGTAAAGGACATGGGGTAGCCGGTATCAATTATATTTACACCTTTACTTTACTTTACTCAATTATATTTTCAAATATGGTATGAATAATTCAACGTCGTTTTTGTTTCACCTTTTGGCCATTTTAAACTTAACTGTAATTTTTAACTACTCTAAAGGTACATTTTACAGTAAATTCACCAAATTTTAATCCATCATTTGCTACTTGAAGCCTAATATATATATACGAGTACTTAAATCTTAGAAACATTTTGCTCCTCGGAATAAATTGAATCGTTTACTCATTTGTCTACCTTTATTTGCTTTTTGTGTTTTAATGGTAATTGTTTTTATACTTTTAAGATTGGTGACAAGATGAATAAGAACAAGAATATCAGATTAGAAAGGAAATATTAGACAAAGGAAGATATAATACATAATGGCACGTGTTGTGTAGAAATAGCACATACTACTTGGGAAATTTTACGTTGTCGAGTTATTAAGTCGAGTTATGTGTAAGTGATAATATCCTGTTACGGTTTCATACTTTGTCACGTTCTTAATGTCACGCTGAGGCGATGCAGGTTCTAAAAGAGGGAAAAATAAAATATTTTTTTTTACATAAGTGGAAGTAGGTAAATATTGTATTTTATATTCCAGTACTAAGAAAAATATTTGTTATAGGGAGTTTATTATACATACAGGACTCAATATTCTGCTTTTAGAAAGCGATAAGAAACTAAATAATAACAGGGAACTCGGTTAGGTAAACAGGGTGGTCACATTATTACAAATTTCGAATTAAATACAACTTTAATTAAACTTACTTTTATATAATTATTTTAATAACATTAACCACGGATGACCATCTGCATGACGTTACTAATAATTGTCATTGAATTTACGGATCTTAGATTCATCACTGTTCATAAAAATGATAAATAAACATTATTTCTATAATTATTTTCAAAACCTATAATATAAGGTTAACCTATCTATTTATTCAATGGAATATTTGTAGGTACGTAATTCTTGTATTATATGCCAATAGATGTGTATTAAATCCTCGGTCTCAGTACATTACACACTACAGCAAGTGCGACTGTTAATGCTCTACTCTGTGACTTATGGACCTTTTGTGGATTAATGTGGCGTGTTTAAACTAGGGTACGTTTTATCGCCCATGCCTGTGTAGAATATTCGTTTCATTGGTTGGTACTTATTTCAGTTCTTTCGAAATTGAAAAAAAATATCATTTTGAAATAATTGTTTATAAAACTTTTGATAGCGTTTCTTTTGTATTCTTTGCTCACGTTTTAATGATATAACACTACAGAATAAAATGTAGGTGATTCTGTAAATTACATATAGGTAACTTTATTGTCATGTACATATTACATATTATTTAAAATTATTTCTTCATTTCTTAGTTTACGTTCTTTCCCGACGTTCGTATCGTTCACTCATTTCAGAAAATAGAATAAAGATTTACCCAATAATAGTTTGCTATGTAAACTTTACAAAACCGAGCACTTCTTAGAAATCTTTTAAATCTTTGCTATCCAAGTTTTTAAACTGTACTGCAGCCATTAAAATAGTTTCCTTGTGCTCCTTCAGAGTGATTTTATCCTAGTTCATGATGTGTTTTGAAATACCGTTGAGTAGTTAACAGTTTTATCCTCCATATTGCTTACTATGTTATATATCATATAAGATATTGTTAAAAATCTAGTAGGTACCTTAAAAATAAATTTCCGATCAGTAACAGTCATACAATATTAAATATGTTGAATAATGCGCAATGCGGTCAGTCGATTGTTTGGCGCTAACCTTATTTTGTATTAATAAAGCCGTGATCCTTAATATATTAAAATTGATAAGAATTTACTTGACGTGTTAATTTTATTATTAAAATGTATTATTTATTTATTTAAAATTACATATTATTTATTTACTTTAAATTATTAAGCTTATACTGTTGGTGCAACAAATATTACGTAAACCAATTTTATTGCAAAAGCAAAAATGCTAGTAATATGTTTCAAGACGGTCAACGGCTTGCTTCGTATCCGCTTCAGAGAGCGTTTTATTCTAGTTATCTCTGGTACTGACTACAATTCTGGAAATAAAAACCTTATTTCTTTATTTATTTACTATTGCCATTTTGTTTATGTAAAAAAAAGAAATTTAATAAAATGAAACGTTTTATGTAGCATAAATTAATGTTACTGCATTTTTTTTTTGTTTTTTTGTTTTTAAAATAAAATTCAACTTACTACATAAATGAAATTCAGACGTAACAATATAAAATATAGGCTTTTCTTAGCAAAATCTATAGACAATTGATACAGTGGTGTGGGTAACCAATTCATAGTTTACTTTTTACCAAATCTATGTATTACAATATACACAATCTATGTATATATTCTATCTATTACAAAAGGTTAAGTAATGTAATGTACCCTTATCAAAAAAAATTGTTATCATTTTTAATACATTATATATTATTTTTTCACGTTCACAAAAATATTATGTCAATTAAAGTAATAAGAAAATTAGAAATTTAATTGACTATTTGCACGTGCATTATTAATAATATTAGGAAATTATTTAAATCATTATTACAATTTTTAATAACCGAACGAAATCCTGCAGAAACATATTTTGTTGCCTGCACTAACTGAAATCAACTCTCTTTTTTTCGTGTGAGCTTGTCTTCTAAATATAACGCCGTTTTTCAAAAATAACAACAAGTTAACAATATTCATATATTTTACACAATTTCACTAATCACATTAAAAAAAAATAACTTAGCTGTACAAACAATCCATTGTGTTTAATTATCTTAAATATATTTTCTGAAATTCAGAGGTAATCTGTATATTTACAAGTTGCATAGTGTGGTTGGAATGGTTGTTTGTAATTGCCAGCTCAAATATTCGTGAGATCTCTCCGGTCAGTAAACGGCAGACTGCAGGCCTTTGGTCTGTGACTAAGGCGTGGTTGTGTTACTGCATGAAGCACAGGTTACAAAGCAGCCGTCCGTATTCCTAATATCTAACACAAATAACTTGAGTATGTCAAAATTCATTACATGTTATATTACATTTTTATCAAATTTGTTACAACTGTAACTACAGAGTTATATATTATACGGTAGATGTTACTTGATATATAAGGCAATAACTTTATGGCATATATACTGAGAAGAACGACTGAGTTAAAAGACAGTATATATAGAGTAAAAAACACTAATATTTTTAAGTTCATCGATGTTTTTTTATTTATAAAATAAGAAAAATGTATTTTTTTATAAATATCCTTTGATAAATATAATATTTTTAAAAAGTGTAAATAAAGTACAAGCAAAATATTATAAAGGTATTCTAATGTTCAAATGCCAGTTAAAAAATATAGTAAAGAAAGTTAGCTTCCATTTATAAAGCTTTAAACACTGCTTTGAATTATATTCATTGTTTTGACAACTGTGTTCTCTCTTTTTATTTAATATCAAACAATACATTTCAAGTTCTAGAAAATACTGTAGACACATTTTTTATAGTTATTAACGTTAAAGTTGTTCTCAAATAACCTTTGAGTAGTTTATATTGTGTCTGCTCTTTATTGCTGAGAGAAAATCTCTTTTACTCATTAGATTAATGTTGAATTAGCGTGATATATAGTTGAAACAAATCTTAATATATTTTACTGAATGTTTAACTTTCTTGTTATGTTTTCGATTTTAAATATAAATAATTCCATAAAAATGCCTCTTTTTATCAAAATGCCAATATCTGTTTCGAACAGCGTCAGTCACTCACATCGGAGGAGCTCGGTTCATTTCAATCAATACGAACTTATATTTGCTGTCTATCACAGAATAAATATAAACTAGAGTTAGAAGTTTTTTTATAATTTCTGACGGATACATCAGTACTGAAATAACTAAAAAAGCCTATGCATATATGCCGTCTCTTTTGTATTGTGATTATTGTCTCTAAAAGTTGTTATAGATTTTGTATATTTTATATAGTTTTATTTTTAATATTTAACTTTACATATTTATTATACACATATATATTAAGAAAAATATATAAATTAAAATAGTAATAAGTAGCTACGAGTACTTTAAAGTTGTTAATAAAAAAAACAAGTCATTCTCTACTCTGATACACTATCTGACAATACACACTGACTACTGTTGGTCCACTACAATAATATTAAAATAGATAAGGTTTATTAAAAAGTAAGTTTATAAAAATTATGTTAACAGATAAATTCAAAAAAGCATTTTTTTTTAAAAACCATCGGTATCCAGAATATCTTATTATTGATTTAGATTTTTTTTATTCCATCGTTTATTTTAAAGTGTCAAAGACTAACTACTAAGTAACTTTATAAATAATATAAATAATAATAGTGTGTATTTAAAACTGATCGTAACAGACAATGTGGTTACAACTTCAGCCTACCCTCTAAGATCCAAACTGTACAGACACTGTAACAAGATTTATTAAGTACTACTTATCTGTTTTATTGTTACTTGTGAAAATATTCTATTTGACTACGTTCCCAGTAGATAGACCCATTCTGCTATTTTTCCGTATGTACGTCAGTATGTTTGTTCCGTATTTTTCATCCCATCGTCACGAAAATTGGCAGGCGTGTTCTTTGAATTATTTGAATTTTTATGTCAAGCCGTTTTTTTGATTGGGCGAAAAAATCCAAAATAAAGGGGTTTTTTAGTTTTATTTTTGGCGTAGCAGGAGCAACGTTCATCCGATCGTCACAAAATTTGGTGATCATGTTCTTTGAGTTATTTAATTTTTTTTGTTCGGCCATATTCTTACTAGGAGGAAAAATTTAATTATTTAAATTTTTATGTAGAGCCGTTTTTATGCTTGGGCGAAAAATTTCAAAATGGCAGATTTCTAATCCGTACCACAAAATCGGACTTTGCGGCAGCTAGCGGGTTGAAATTTCATCTAAATATTCTTTGCCGAAATCTAAGGTGTTTTTTTGTTTCATCCCCTATCCATCCCCATTTCCCAACATTGTCTCATTCCCTAACGTACTGAGGTCTATTGTTCACAAAACGACTAGTCTATTTTTATATATTTAAAGCAACAATAGAATCCTTCTAACAATAAATATGTTTGAAGAATTGTTAATGATATATCTCTAATGATTTAAATTATAGCTTAATTAATGCAAAAAATATGTAAGATTTGTTTAAGATGTTTAAAAAAATAAGTTGACAGAAACGTCGAACTGAAATTCAATGTTAATTGTTTTGGAATGTAAACGTTATTAATATTGGAACGTAATCTGGAAGCTCGAGGCTCAGAGTAACTTGGTAACCGTTGCGGGAACACGGCGTTTGAAAGGCGTACGAGCTCGCTCACATACACACAGTTAAACATACTACGATTTGGAGCAATGGTTTACGATCACCAAGTTAAATAAATAGATGTGGATTCTATGTACTTAAATTTCATGCCTTTGCATTATGTTTACAAGGCACATATTGTAACTATTTCACCTTGAATATTAATTTTATTAAGAAAGGATTTACAATTTTATATAAAACCTCATACCATTATATATAATATACAGTAAAAATTTAACATAATTGTTGAAGTAAAATAATATATGCACATAATGAATGCCATTTAAGCTTTCACTAATAACAGTGTAAATATATTTTTAATTGCACTCTTAACATAAAATTAACATTTTATTTTCAAGTTACTACAGATATATTTATCAAATGCTTACACTGTAATCATTGACTTTTATATAATGGATTTTTACTTTTAAGCATTTCAAAATGTTCAAGTTTTTTATTAATGTAAGCATATTTTGTTAGAAAAGTAAAGAAAAAAAACATATTTAGGCTTTCTAAAACACATTCATAAAATATGTGGTTGGAAATATACTCACTAGGTTCATCATTCGCTTCTTTGCCTTATTTAGTAAAAGAAATCGTTAATGTGACTCTAGAAAAGTGATATAATCCTATTAATGAAAAGAGAATTTTATTGCTATGCATGAATGAGGTGTGCTATGAGAAATTTAAAGCCTTCCTATAGTATGGAAAATCAAAAACATTAAATATGTCTGCGATCCTTATTGATATTTGACTAATGGCTTAGAGATATATCATATTCCAGCCTTTCTAATGATGTCACAAAAATATTCAAAGCACAAGTCCAATAATAAAATTTATTCGGTGCTACTGACGCTACTCACACAAATCGACCTACTTACGTGGCGTATTTGGATAATCTTTGGCCCATTTGTTATATTACATTTCACATTTCTATGTCTCTATAAGTAATATTATTATTGGACCTAATCAGCTGAGACAAATAAATAAATCTTTCTATTTAGAAGTTTATTTATTTACATTAATATTTTCCGAAATATATTAAATATTTTAGGTATAAGCGAAATAAGTAATAATGGCATAATCATATCAAACATGACCAGATGTGAAGAAATTTAAGTAGTCTTATATAACGTTACATCGTGTATCGTTATCTCGCGCGGTTTTCTGATGTTACTTATTACTTTGTTACTATAAAAACAAAATACAATACAAATACAATTCACACACCCACACACATAAACAATGACATAATAAGGTGGCACCAATTAAATTTATCGATTTGAAAATTATGATCGACCTTGCTAATATTTATTTACTTAAATATTATAAAAGAATTTATTGTGAAATCCAATGTTCCTTTTCATTTATTATTGATGATATCAGATAGGACATTTTTGTATTAATTTATAATCTTAATAGTATATTTCTTATTGTTTGGTCTAAATAAATATATTAAACAAGGGAACTTCCCGGCCCTTCGGGCCAGGAAGGGTCACTTATGAGGTTGGCACCTACCCTATTTTGTAGCCTGATTCAATAGCTTTTTTTGATGTATTACACATTATTGTGTGATTTGTGGGTGATAAGTGATGCGCGTGCATACAGAGTCAATTAGGTCATTATTATATAGTAAGGATTATTATTATACAGATCTCGTTCTTGCGATATATAAAGAAAAATAATGCCCGGAGCGTTTTTCTTAAAATTGGGTATAAATTATTCATGATGAAGCGATAGTGATAGAGATGATGATATTTATATTTATTCTACTACAATTGGTATTAAGATATTACAGACATAAATATCAAATAATAAGGACACGGAAAATTTCAATAGCTAAAAACTGAAAACGTCTGAATATGATATGTAAAATGTACATTAATATTGGTTTATACGCTGGCCGCAACCACTACCTACTGTTAATCTCTAGAGCGGAATGTTACATCACTAATCACTAATACAAAAACAATTCAAATCTTTATGTCTTTCATACTTATATTTAGTAAAAATATTTTTTTGTTAGTTTTCATTGAAACATATAATAATAAAAATATTTTATGTATTTGTCATAACAAATTGTTTATTTTGTAAAAAAAATACTTAACTTATACATATATAAGTTAAGTATTTTTTTACAAAATAAACATTTAAATATGTACTGATAGAAATCATTGTAATTCAATTTCAAATTATGATGACTTTACTCACGGTTGCTCATATTATTTATGATATATTACACAGTATAAGAGTTGAAGAAATATTTATAAAGTCATAGTACGTACAAAAGTTAAATTTTATTATATAAATTTCATTAAATAATGTAGTTAAAGAAACTATCTACTAACCTTTGTAAAAAAACCTATTATATATTATCTAAAACTTTATATTCGTGTACATTTTCGAAACCTTTGTAAAATTTTGCATGCATTTGTTGATTTTTGAAAGGATTTTCAAGCACTTCTTAAAAGGAACACTTTCTCTAAGTTGGACCCTACCTAAGTGGAGATAGATATTTTATCATGCGTTTTGAATATAGATAATGATATGATAATACAAAAAATAAGAGTAAATCTGAAAATGATTATAATATGGTGAAGCTTTAATTTATTGCCGTTTTAATTTAAGCAGTTTAGAAATATTTATTATTATCAAAGTCACTTGCTGAATGTAAATATCAATTTCTTTCTTTCTTTTCTTTTCTCTCTTTAAGGAAACCCAATAGTTTTCCTTGTAAGAAACAACGCTTTAAGAACAAGGTTAGATAAAGAGAAAACGGAGGAGAGCGGGTGTTGCATCCTACTATTTTCTGATCGAGAATATGTGAGATGTATCCGAATGAATATAGATATTAAAAAGGTTGATAGAAAAAAGAAAGTTTTCAAGACGTTCGTTCGTTCGAAAATATACTAAACAGGTATTGATTTATCCACATTCAATATACAAGGAGATATAAAAATATTTGTCCACTAATACAAGCAAAACAACTACACTACCAAACACAGGTGTAAGCAGCAAACGCTGTAAATCATGTTTCGTAAGCTTGTTTACAAAGCTCGGAAGTTTTGGCACAATTTGAGGCTTCTGTAAAGAGATTTAAAAGTTTTGTTGAGAATCCATTTTGTACGTTGCTAGAGCTTCTTTAAGCGAATTTTTATCATATTGTTTCTTTCAAATGCTGCTTCGGCCATTTTAATTCTATAAACTAAGTTAAAACTATATAAGTACATTATTAAAAAAAATCGCCAAAGTCTTTCTTTATATGTACTTGACTGTAACACTATTTCGATACGAAAACTTAAAGCTAACTTTCGAACCAAGTTATTTTATAGACACATCTTTACATTATTATTATTATTAAAATATATGAAGTATTTTGTAAAGAGATAAGTATGAAAAGAAAAAAAAACAATTTATTAAAGTATATATTTCAAAGCTGACATTGAAAAAAATATATTGCAGAAGTTGGTCGACAAATTTGTATGCACTATTTATTTATTTTTTATTATAAAATTGGATATTCATTGATTTGATTACCAAAAAACATTTTTAACATAAAGTTCTTACAATGGTACTACAATGTAAAATATTGTATCTCGTTTTAAATCACGCTAACATAACTCTATTTTAATTATAGTTTTTCAGTTTTATACTACCTTATATACAACATTAAAATATATACACACTTATGCTTTTTACTTATATTACATAATCAGTTACGCTATGACTTCTCTCTTTATCATACAGATTTTTAGTATCGATTGAGGTGGATCTATCAATTTCTAAGTATAATTTTATTACTAATATTTTGTGAATAATCGTTTGATAGTTTTAAACTATTTTTAAAAATAACTTAGTATTGAAATGTCTGTAAGCTGTGTTATAAATTGAGAATTCGCTTTTAGATACTCCATTATAGTGTTATATTTTGCAAACGGTGAATTAATTAAGTATTATGTTACTGGTTAAGATACAACAACTTGTTATTTTTATGTTTTTTTATTCTTAGTTACGTACACATATTGCTTTAAGGCTTAAATAAGTATATAATAAAATATTTTTTACTATTTTTATAATTAAAGCCAAAACGGATTTAAATTGTAGAGATATTAGCTAAGGTTATCAATCACCAAAATTTAATAAGTAAGTCGGAACGGTCCCATTTATTATGATAAACTTTTAACTAACACACACAACTTCATTTTCACTCATCTATGAGCACACTCGGTCTGCTATGAGTAAGTATGCGAGTAAGTACGCGAATTGAAAACATAACAAATAGAATGTTTAAAAGTGGATAATCCTACTTACATGTCTCTCTGGTTCCTTTATGATTTTATGCCGACACTCATACAATTGATTTAAAGTTCCTATCATATAATCAAACAGACTAATAATTTTTTGAGAGTGGAGCTAGAGCCAGCTAAAGGACAAAACTCTCAGTAGGCACATACTGCTCCATTTATCCAAAAGGTGGCAAAGATGCCATAAATATACTTTATAAGAAGGGCTCTTAGACGGACTTAAAAACTTCTGACAAATCTGTAGCAATATACTAGACATATTGCACTGACTGCAAATACGACGAGTAGTTCCTATGAACTGGTGAATAATGTTGAATAATATAAAAAAGGCAAAAAGGACATATTTTTATTCATAACTTATTTCATGGTTTATTATACACTCCAATTAAAAAATGCTTGCAATTTAAATATGATATAAACAAAGTGGGTGAATCAACTTTCTGAATTGTACTCGATCCTGAGTGCTTCTGAACGCTGCAGTTGGTCTTCACACTGCCCTGCTTTCTGTATCTTTTGGAAAACGTTATAAAAAATCATGATTCCCGGTGGTAGACCATAACATCGAGTCGCCGGCAAGGTTACCACCCATCGGGCAAAGTCGTGCCACAAAGCGACCTAATCGTGTTCCGGCACGTTGTTCGATGAAGCCGTCTATATGGGAAATGGGTCTGAACAGTTGCGTTGCGTTGGCGAACCGGTTTGGCGTTGAGTTGGTGCTTATTGTGTCGGGTGTCTAGTCGAGGAGGGTAGCGGGATCCGAAGCGACGGCTTTCCGCTGGCCGCCCGCAGATAGTTGGGGGCCCAATTAGTGGGCCAGCCACCCACGAAAGGATGCCCCGCCAGCTGCGTAAAATCCCAGGGTGGCTCCATCGAGCTGGTTGGCGACCAGATGAGGAGGCCCGATGGCGATCCCAGGGGGGGTTCGGGCGTCCCCGCAGTCTCCAAACTAGCCTCCCAGTGGCATGACATCACCAATTTCGGCGCCGGGTTTGATACGTACCGCCTCGTTCAACTGCCATTTCTCATCCTATTCACTCTTTTATTTTATTTTTTATTATGAAAAAGTCCAATAAAAAGAAAAAGTTTTTACAGCGGTTGCACTCCTCCTCATTTAAAGTGCACCTCACTAACATCAGGGGCTTGCATTCTAATCTCTTACCTGCCCACCACCACCTGGAGACAGAGCAACCGCACTTGCTCTTTTTGACGGAGACACAGATACAATGTCCTCTAAGCGCTGCGTACCTGGATCATCCCGGTTACTCGTTAGAGTACAACTTTCGCTCACGTGCCGGGGTCTATGTATACGCACGGAACGACCTCTGTATTCTGCGTCTCCGTCACCTTGAAGACCCTACTTTTTCTTCCTTATAGATTTTAGTAGACACAGGAAACGAAAAAATCCTGTATTGCTGTGTCTACCGTTCGCACAGCGGTGATCAGGAGACAACTAAATTATTTGAGTATCTCGGTGAGGCTGCTGATATGGCTCTGCATCAGTTCCCTTCAGTGCAGCTCGTCTTTCTGGGGGACTTTAATGCCTGTCATCAGGACTAGCTGTTCCCGTACCAGAAGACCGACCATGCTGGAAGAGAAGCGCGGTATTTTGCGTTGTCTTTCGACCTCTTTCAGCTGGTGAGGCAAGCGACGATGGTACCAGATGTAGTTGGCCATATAGCCAATTGCCTGGACCTTTTGCTGGTATCGTGTTGAGGTGACCTCCCCCTTGGGAACCTCCGATCATTGTTTGGTGAAATCTATATTTACATATTCCCCACCAGCTTTCGAACCACCTGGTGTTAGGCGAGTATGGAAATACAAGTCAGCAGATTGGAATGAGATGCGGCACTTCTTTGCGTTTTATCCTTGGCGGCAGGTCTGCTTCTCTTCTTTGGATCCGCCGAGTTGCGCGGATGCTATAACCGATGTGGTACATCAGGCAATGGAGTACTTCATTCCTTTTGCTGACGTACCCATCGGTGGCAAAGCTCGTCCATGGTTTAATGCCGAATGTGGTCATGCTGAAGACCGAAAACATTCGGCATACCTAATTTGGGCTGATGCTTGAAGCTGCAAAGCTCCGGATGTAAGTTTAAAGAAGAGAGCCTTTAACCAAGCTGCCAAGTCCTATAAAAAGGCATTACGGAAGGCTCGTCGCGATCGTATCGCTAAGAATGGCGAAAAACTTTCTGTCAGACCTACTGGCAGTCGAGCTTTCTGGTCTCTTGCCAAAGCGATCGAGTCGAACTTCTGCCAACCCTCACTACCTGCTCTGCTGAAGCTGGATGGATCTCTGGCCCATACAGTGACAGAGAAAGCGAATGTATTTGCTTCTCTGTTCGCTGATAATTCATATCTAGACACTGGCAATGCTTCTCCAGCGCATCTTCCTCACTGCGGTATTTCGATGCCTGAAATCCGCATCACTAACAAAGAGGTATGGAAAGCATTGTGTCGTCTTGATGTGAATAAAGCCAGTGGCCCTGATGGTATACCAGCCATTCTGCTCAAGACATGCGCAGCTGAGTTGTCTCCTGTATTGACACGTCTGTATCGTCTCTCTTTCAAGTCTGGAATAGTGCCGAAATCTTGGAAGCTTGTTAACGTGCAACCAGTGCCCAAAAAAGGCAGTCGTGCCGATCCTGCCAATTATAGACCGATTTCAATGACCTCCATACTCTGCAAGATTATGGAGCGTGTATTGAACTCGCGCCTTTTAGCGTACCTTGAAGGTAACGATCTCCTCAGTGACCGACAGTACGGGTTTCGCCGAAATAGGTCCACTGGGGACCTTCTAGTGTACGCTACGCACATTTTAGGCGAGGCCATCGAGAAGAACGGAGAAGCGGTCGCCGTCTCTCTTGACGTCTCGAAGGCATTTGACAGGGTCTGGCATGCGAGCCTTATAAGCAAGCTTTCAACATACGGCATATCTCCTGGTCTGATCGGTTGGGTAACGGACTTTCTGAACCAAAGATCTCTCCGAGTAGTTGTCGACGGGTGTTCCTCGGAACCCTTGACAATAAATGCCGGAGTGCCTCAGGGGTCCGTTCTTTCTGCAACTCTATTTCTGCTGCACATTAACGATCTGCTGAAGCCTGGTATCTATGGGTAAGCAGACGACAGCACAGTTGTAGAAAGATACCTGCCGAGTAGTCGGGCTAGAAGAGATTAAGTACAGTCTGAAAGAGAAGCCATGGTGCAACGTTTGAATAACAAACTTCAGGCAGTCTCCGCATGGGGCAAAGCCAATCTTGTCAAATTCAACCCCACCAAAACGCAGACGTGTCTGTTCACCGCCAAAAGGAGCCCTTTCACCTTGGCTCCTACTTTCCAGAGTGTATCTTTGGAATACAGTGACCGGCTTCAGTTGTTAGGCTTAGAGATTTCCTCGAACCTCAACTTTGGTCGGTGTATTGAGTCCAGAGTAAGAGCAGCTGCAGGAAAGCTTGCCGTTCTTGCGAAGGTCCGTCAGTACTTTACACCGGGACAGCTACTTGTATTATACAAAGCACAGATCCGGTCGTGTGTGGAGTACTGTGGGCATATATTCGCTGGTGCCGCTAAGTCTCATCTTGCGGTTCTGGACTCAATTGAGAGGCGAGCAAAGAGGCTTATAGGTGACCCTGAATTGGTTGAAGCCAACCTCCACAGCCTTGAACACAGGCGTAGAATTGCTAGCCTCTCAGTATTCTATAGGATACATTTTGGTGAGTGTGCGCAGGAATTACATGATTTAATTCCTCCATCCCCCTTCCATCACAGGACGTTCCAACGCACGGCAGATATCCATCCTTACGTTGTGGACATTCCCCCTGTCCAAACAAAGCGCTTTGCTTCATCTTTTTTAGTTCGTACAGCGAAGGACTTGAACAGCTTGCCTGCGTCGGTATTTCCGTCCCAATACGATGTGGGTGTCTTCAAGAAAAGAGTGAATAGGTTACTGGGTTAATGCGCCTTACCGTCTATGACTACATTTCCACTTTCCATCAGGTGGAATGTAGTCAAGCACTAACCTAGAGGGTATAAAAAAAAAAAAATGAAGTATTAAATATTTGCTTTTAAGAATTTTATATATGCTCAGATATTTTTAATAATTATTTACAAACCTGCTACCTTATTGTTCTGTAAAAGTTTGAACGTCTATACTACTTACTGATAGTCTAACGTCCTTGATAATGTGTTTAATTTGATTCTTGGAGCATGTTTAAGCCTATATGTACCACGCTACTCTCGTGTACAGTCACGTGCAATGAAATGTATACACGGGCAGATTTTCAAATAAATATTAACGCTGAAAATTTCAAAAAAAAATTTCAAAAATATATACATTATTGTGAGAAAGTCTGGTGGTTATATAGTATGAATTGTTAAGTGGCAATTTTTTTTTTAAATTTTCAGTTCCTTTTACGAAATGGATGTGCCATTTCGTATCTTCCGTCTCTGCTAAACATACTTCCCAAATAAACCTTATCATTCACGTTGATCTTACATTCTGTTCTTTCTTCCTTTCTTTCAAATATCAGAACCTTCGTCTTATTTGCATTTAGGTTTAGACCATTATTACTACACCCATCTTTCAGAGTGGTGACCAATGCAGATCGCATTCTGACGATGCAATGAGCACTGCATCATCTGCATATAGCAAGGAATTGACCTCAAGGTCACCTTCTTTCATTCCCATGTTACTATCTTTCACTCCTTGAAGACAACTATCCAAATACAAATTGAACAACCAAGCTGACATAGCGCAACCTTGCTTAACACCCGATTGGATGTCAAACCAGGGCGACATGCCAGCTCCTACTCGCACACAGGTTGCGTGATCTCGGTAAAGAGACCTTACAGCCTGTAGCAAGGGTCCGTTTACATTGAATCGGGGCAGTATCTCCCATAACTTCTTTCTCACAACCCTGTCAAACGCCTTTTCCAAATCCACAAAAGCACAGAAAACCGTTTGTTTTAGGATCAAAAACTTTCCCGTGATCATGCGGAGGGAAAAGATCTGATCTATACACCCTCTTCCAGGTCTAAAACCTCCTTGGGCCTCCCACAACAGCCTTTCAGATCTCTCTTGCATTCTTCTCGCTAAAATTTTAGCATAAACTTTACCGCCCAAGCTAATCAAACTGATGGCCCTATAGCTTGCACAGTCTATCTGTGAACCTTTGCCTTTATACAAAGGTACGATGACTGCACTTCGCCAATCGTCTGGGACCTCCCCGGATTTCCAGCATAAATTGCACAAAAACCAGAAAAAGTCCCAGACGCGTGGCCCACCATATTTGATCATCTCGGCAGTAACTTCATCTGCTCCCGCAGCCTTACCGCAATTTAGACTTCGAATCACGCTCTCTACTTCTTCCAAACTGATTTCACCATCGGCTACATCTTGACTCAGCATTACGCTGGTAGTCAAGACCGAGGCGTCCTCATGTTCATACATCTCCTTATAGAATTTTATCCACTAACCTAACTTAACCTAACACTACTACGTATTATTAAAATGTTAATATATATGTAAATTTTGAGGCTATAAATATGTATTATTATACAAGGGCATTATTTATATATAGCACAAACCAGTTTAAGATTGTAGTGAACGGATAAACAAGCAAAAATCATGATTATTTACTTAGGCTTAGTCATAAGGCATTTTCTAACCTTTTTTTTTTGTTTTAGCGTCTGAAACTCATCATGAGCACACACCGCTTTCCAGCGGCGGAAGGCGGTGCTTATGTGAGACTCTCCGCTAGAATGGCAACATATCCACTAAAACCCCACGGTGTTCCACCTCATCCACTTTCTGGCGAGGCAGTGAGAACGTATGACCCATTTACTACCCCGTCGTGGATCACCCGCCACTCTTTGGAAGCGCCCCCTCTTTGGGGGATGGGTAGGAGAGTAGTCCTCCTGCCCTTCCAATCGCAAGAAGGCGTACCGAAGAAATTTTCTAACCTAACCTAACCTAACACGAGTTCAAGATGATCTTAATAAGCTAAAAAATATCTTACAATATAAGTAAGTAGAAAATATTTATATATAACGATGTATTGTCATTATTGAAAGTGAGATCAGTGTTGCAAAGTGAATCGTGAATGGAAAGAAAACAACTATAGTCCAGTCACTACTAGAGTTCTATGTTTTAGGGCATTTAGTGCGAAATGTAAAATGAAGTTTTTGTTCTAATTGTTATGATTTTGTTCAAGCATTTTTTCATTTTTTTAACCACTGCTTAAAATTTTTGTCATAATTATTGATTTATTTTCCTGAATTTGTTAATATTATTAGACTGAAACTACTGCAAACTGCTGAAAACCAACAGTCGTATACTCTTGTATGTGCCTCCCCGTTTTGGAATTTCACATTTATTTTTAATCGTTATTAATATATGCAACCACTAGTTTTTACTATGACTTCGTCTTCGTCGCGCTTTTTGTGTTATTTTTTCCTATGTACATCCATGCTAATATAATTTCGTAAAAGGATAATTCATCACAAATTTTAAATGAATTGATATTCGCCGGATTTTAATCAAAACGGATCCGCCACTTTCAGGATCTTGAATATAGTACAGCAAATTCGTAACTAAATAAACATAAGTACAGGGGAATATATACAGGAATACTATTCCTACATCACAAAAATATAAAAAATATAATTTTAAATATATTAAAAGGTAAGTACCAAATTTGCATTTCATTTCGGAAAGTATCGTTAAAAGAAAGAAACACGGAAGTTATTCTCGAGTATACATACAAAAATATGTAAGTTAAGTAATGTCCAACTTATTTTATTATAATATAACAAGACACAGACGTAATGGAATGTTTTAATTAAAATTATTGAAACCTTCATTTAGGAACGTGTTTTCTGTGATAATGAAAATCAAGGCTCGTCATACGAACGACGAATAATTCTGGTACAAATTAATTAATTTTGTATAATTAAGATAAATTAATCGTATTATTATTTTATTTTATTACCTGCATTCTTAAAATTACAAAGTTCGAGCAGTAATATATTTAAAACATTAATTATATTTTTATACCTCAGTTATACTTCACTTTATGTCCGAAAAAGATTAAATATTAATAAATAAAAAATATTACATACATAATGGCGGCATAGAAAATCTTATTGTTTAAGTCATAAATAGACATTAAGCAAAAAATTCATCATCATCATCAATCATGTCACTAATCACTATTGATTTCTAGATATGATATGATATGATATGATTTTTTTTTAATCTTTAGAAAATCCGTTTTTTTATCTTTAGAAAATCCGAAAAATTTAGAAAAATCCGTTACGGATACCCAGCGATCAAGAAGGTGATGGCCGGAGGGTTATGTGGGACTACCCGGCAGCATAGAGGACGCTGCCATTTTTAAGGCTACCCACTAAAAAACCAACGGTTGCCCTCAACGCCTTAGTGGGACGCTATGGGATCGCTTGCGCACTCACCGTGACGGTCCCGGCATGATATGATATGATATGATGACCCCTAAAATGATAAATGAATTTTCAGAAATATATTTGATTTATAAAAACCTATATATGATAATTATATCTTTAAAAAAAAATGTCATCTTACCAATATTCCGTAAGTTATAAAACTTATCGATAACTTTAACACCTCTTAACCTTAACAGACTTGTTCCGCGTTACGAGATTAGAAAATCACTACATAATGAATAGGTTTGTTGCTTATTTTAAGCTTTGCCCTTCTCCCTTCCCTTTATCTGTTTAAAAGATTTTGATCAAGAAGAACTGTTTTTAAAATATGATAACACTATTTACTTGCAAAAAAAGTTAGGTATTGTTTTAATTTGGGTATGTAATAGCTGATTGCTCCAGTAATTCAAGATTCTCGTAACTCCTTAATTTTTTTTCCATTTTATGTCAACCAATTATTTGGCTTCATACATTTTGATGGTGATAGGGCCTAGCTGTTGTTATTTTACTTTTCTATGTTTTAGGATGGCTCGGGAAAGGACCAATCTCTCACAGAATATCGACGTTTCGTAATCAATTTATTAAATTTATTTATTAAGGTCCGGCTCGCACGAGATCGACCCGAAGCGTCTGACTTTGCATAACTTTTTGTTTGTTATTGATGCAGTCGTATTTAGTGAATTTGTGTCAGCAAGAAACGATTTTCATCAACTTCATGCGGAAAAGTAGTCTTAATAATAGAAGTGATGTAAAATTGTTTATTATCTTAAAAAACAACGTAAAGTTGCTAAATCATTACGTATAAGTAGGACAATACAAAATAGCAATAGTAAAATAAAAACAACTTGGAAAATAATTAACGAGGAAAATGGAAGAGCTAAATCTCGGGGAAGCGACTTCAAATTAAATAAAAACAATAAATATGTTACTTCTGACCTCGAGGTTGTAACAGCTTTTGTAACTTTTTTACTGATATTCCATTATAACTACAAAATTTTTTAGCTCTTCTTCCGCTACCGCACTGACAATAAAGACAATGTATATTAATTTTGTATGAATATTAATTTAAAAAAGTTAATGGCCGAAAAAATAATTAATGTTTTTAAATTAATTAGTCTTAAGAAGATATGTCTATACTTAGGAAACAAATAGTCTTTGTTGTACCACAATTATCATAAAATTTTATTAAATGTATTGATTGTGGTATATTTAATGATCAAATGAAACATAGTAAAATTACACCTTCATTTAAATCCGGTAATACTCGTAGATCCGATAGATGGACCTATTTCAACATTACCCATATTTAGTAAGATAATTGAAAAAAGAAGCTCAGTCAACTAATAACACATTTTAATAAAAATAAACTTTTACATAAAAAACCATTTGGTATCATTCCTGGTTGCTCAATAATAGATGCTGGTGTAGAGTTGCTGAATATTGTCGATGATGAAGAACAAGATGGATTTGGTATATTCTGTGATTTATCGAAGGCATTTGATTGTAAACAGCATGAAAGATTAGAAAATTTTTGAATTAAAAATAAGGCCCTTTATCTAATTAGATCATATTTTTGGTGATAATATTGAAAAAATATCGGATGACTCAATTCGTGCTACATTTGTGCTTAAAACACACGTTTTATGTCAAAATTCATATTGATATGGTAAATAGGTTGTGTAGCCTCTATAAAAAAGAACCACTTTTAGACTTCTAAATATAACTTACAATATGAAAGTAAGTTAACAATATACTGACAAAAATATTGTGTGAATTCTTAAGTTTCCGACTGTCTTTCCTAAATCTTATCTAATAAGAAAAACCGAATCCCTGTTCCTCTAAAGCAATTCTATGAATTCACGATAAAGATTTTATGTAAATAGATTCTAAATGCACGAACGTTAAATAATTACATCTCTGTGATAACAAATTTTGATAATCACAATAAGTAGAAAGAAGCCCAAATGTATAGAATCCGTCAGGTCAGCGCAACAGGTAAACAGTTCTTGTAAAATTGCATTGATCATGAATAGGAATGCCGTTGAAGGACTGGATGAGGGGTATTCAACATTATAACATCAGAGCCATCAAGTATAACACTGTAAAACCAACAACTATTTATGAAGATACAGGGAAGTTGTCTTGTAACTCTACCTAATTTTATTGAAAGTTCAAACTTTGCTATAATTAATAGACATAACAGAAATGAAATTTCCTAAACAACATTAAAGAACAGAAATCAACAATGAAATGTTATTGTCGTCAACAATCCCAGACATGTCTCAAATTGACAATAAAAATCATGTCACAATCCCATTGTAATAATAGTAAGTACAGGTACTAAGCATCGTAGCTATAGTTTATTAAAATCTGAAGCAATGTAAAACTTTTACAGTTATAAACGAACAAAAACTAACAAAGGGCGAAGAAAAGAATTTTAATCATATGGGAGAGATTTTACAATATTATTTCAGGTTCAAGAATAGGTGCTGTTCTTCAGGATGGAGGAGTTCTCGTGCACTATGAGAAGAGCTTATCAGGCGATGGTAATTTCGTAAACTAAATCTATACTAATACAAGAGTTTTTTTGTTTGTTTATTTGTAGCAAATAGGTTTCAAAACTGCTAGACCGATTTTAAACATTCTTTCAATAATAGAAAGTTACATTATACATAACTTAGATATGTGCAAAAAAACAGGTTATTTTAACCAATGTGTAAAAAATATACTCAAAAACTTTCATTTCTCGCGTGCGCATCTTAAATGGTAAATATAATCCAATCGAAATCATTTACTAATAAATTGTAGAATTAAAAAAGATCTACTATGAAGTCTGCGAGGGTATATCTATAAATAATAAATAACTACTACATATCTTAGATGCTTTTCTCCTTGAGATGACAATATGAATATGGGAATTCATCATACAGATAATTTCAAGAAGACATTTTTTATCTTTATATCATCGAGCAAATATAATTCAATTATGAAAATTAAATTTCGAACTTACCATGAGTATAAAATTGCTATACACGAACCCTGTCTCTGCTTCGCAATATTTTTTTTCTCTATTACATGCAAATTTAATATTTTTTTACAGTATAAGTATCTTTATTTGATTTAAAACAACCCTATAATTTTATTTTCAATTTCATTATTTAATTTTACTTATTTTTGTTTTCATACATTAGTAAGCTGTATATAAAAATGATTATCACTTTTTTATTCTTATACCGAGCAAGCAATTATCTTCTTAGTTATAAATTGAATTGTAGTTTTTGACCAAAGTAATTTTTAAAGTTGTTTTTTTGTCGTCTGCCACCTTACTTAATCAACTTAATTATTATGTCAATGTTTTGTAATGAAACGAAAAAAACATAGTTTAAAGTTATAATATATTTTTAATTTACTTATTTATTTAATTCTTCATTGCACAATACATAAAATAATGCACAAAAGGCGGGCTTAATGCCCCAAAGACATTCTCTACCAGTCAACCTTAGGATGTACATGAGAGAATATTGGTAGGTGTATATATATTAATATACACAATAATAAAATATCTATAATTTATACATACATACATAACATACGCATTATAAATTATTCGTTGAAATAAAGTTGTTTTACTTGGCGCTTGAATGAGTCACGAGACGGCGCTTTTCGTATGTCTTCCGGTAACTCGTTCCAAAGTCTGACGGCAGTTAGAGCAAATGAGTTGGATAAGAAACCAGTCCCATGAAGAGGAGTGTGGAGCAGTAAATTGCTAGATTAACAAAGTAATCTGTCATGTACATCTGCTAAGAAGGAGAAATTGCATTTTAAATATGTAGGAGTAGAAGGATTGAACAAAATGGAGTAAAGGAGACACAAAATTCGTACATTTCTTCGTTTACGAATTGGCAACCACTTAAGTTTTGATCTATAGTCGGAGACATGGTCAATCTTACGGAGTCCGAAAACACGGATACACGTATTAAGGAGGCGATTTAATTTATTTAGGAGCATTTCATTGGCATCGACATAGCACACATCAGCATAGTCAAGGATTGGTAGTGGAAGCATGTTAACCACCTGTATTTTCGCTCTATAGGGTAGAAAGTGTTTTAGCCTTAATAGTGGGTGAAATGTTTTATAAAATTTACGAGACAGTTCTTTACAAGGGCCAAACTTTTAGAACTGGCCAAGTTTTTAGAACTGGCCACTTAAAAGCATTATATTAAAAAAAATAGTTTAAATTTTGAAAATAGAACTCTTTACCAATATTATTGAGTGTACATTTCATTCATTTGTCATTTGTTTTACGATTTGGCGGCAAATTGAAAATTGTCTGTGCACGTCAGACTGAATTTAAGCCGAGAAAATTTTCGTGCAATGATTTTTTATGACTTTTGATGTCATTTAAGTCAACAAGAAAGTTATGGTAGACTTCGATTGGCTTTTCACGATGAAGCCCCATCTCGTGCCACAGTTTACAACTGGTTTAATGAATTCAAACGTGGTCGAACTAATCTCACCGATGATTTGCGTGAGGGACGGCCTTCTACAGCGACGACTGAAGATAACATCAGTGTTGTGCGGCGTATGATAGAGACTGACAAAAGAGTGACCTATCAGCAGATTCGGACAAGTCTAGGTAGGCATAGGTATGAGTCAAGTGCACAAAATCCTCCATGAACATTTAGCGGTCAGGAAGCTTTGTGCCCGCTGGATACCGCATAATTTGACCGAGGCTCAAAAACTCCGCCGTGTTGATTGGTGCCGAGAAATGATCCAAAAATTTAACGGAGGTGACTCAAATGCTGTGTTCAACATACTAACGGGTGACAAAAGCTGGATTTACTGTTATGATCCGGAAACCAAAAGACAGTCTGCTCAGTGGGTGTTTCCTTCCGAAGAGTTGCCAACTAAAGTGAAGAGAGGTTGAAGTGTTGGAAAAAAGATGGTGGCCTCGTTCTTCGGAAAGACAGGTCATTACGCGACAGTAGTCTTAGAGGATCAGAAAACGGTTAATGCAGAGTGGTATACTAACAATTGTTTGCCACTTGTCTTGGAAAAAGTTCGAGAGAAACGACCTCGCAGCAGGATCCTCCTTCATCACGACAATGCCTCGTCGCACACCGCCAGGCAAACGATCGACTATTTGGTGATCTCAGACGTGGAATTACTGGGTCACCCGCCGTATAGCCCCGACCTCGCACCCTGCGATTTTTATTTATTTCCGAAAATAAAAGAAAAACTTCGAGGAAAACGTTTTATAGACGCCGAAGAAGCAGTGGCTGCGTTTCAAAACGCCGTCGAAGAGACCCCTAAGGCCGAGTGGGCAAGGTGCTTTTCTCAATGGTTCCATCGAATGCAGCGATGTATTGATGTAAATGGACGCTATTTTGAAAAGTTACAATAAAACTAATAACTTGCTAGAATGCTTAGTTTTTAATTTTCTAAGAACTTTCAGTTTGACCCTCGTAACCTGATAATGCCAACTAAGAGAACTGTCCAGAAAGATTCCAAAATTTTTTACTTCGGAAAAGAATGGTATTATGTTGTTGTTATAAATCACATTCGGTAAAGAATTTGAGTCAATAAGGGCCAACTGGCGGTAATTACCAATAATGATTGCTTAGCACTTACATGGGTTAACTTCTATACCGAAGTCATTAGACCAACGCAACATTCCTTCAAGCGCCGCATTTTTTACGTGAATTGAATTCTCAATTAACCCAACTTCTGTGTATATATAAAGCTGCAAGTCGTCGGCATAAAGATGATAACGACAATTTAAGATAGAGGTAATGGAATTAATAGAAAGAGAAAATAATAGAGGAGACAAAATACCGCCTTGGGGGACCCCTGCAACTACATCGCACCAATCAGAGAGGCTCTCATCAGTGCGAATGGCCTGCTGATGCCCTCGAAGATATGAGGAGAACCATTTGTTTGCAGCCGAGCCGAGATATTGTACTTGGACATCTACGCAAGTAATAGGTCATGGACAACAGCGCCGAATGCGTTACTGAAGTCTACCAGTACAAGAACGGTAACACATTTGTTTTCCATTCCATGGCGAATGTCTTCGGTGACTTTTAAAAGTGCTGGACTTGTGCTATGTCCAGTGCGGAAGCCTGATTGCAAAGGGTCCAGCAAATTGTACTTTGAAAGGTATAGGGAAAGCTGGGAGTGAACGATGGATTCAATTATCTTGGATAAAAACGGAAATATTGAAATGGGACGATAATGAGAAGGTAAGGTGGGATTAGAGATTTTTGGAAGTGGTAGAATGTGAGCTTTGCACCACAAATACGGATAAGTGTTTGAGGAAAAGGAAAAGTTGATTATTTTGGAAATAGGAGTAATGTCTATATCCATAACAAATGTTATCATAGTACGATTTATTCCATCACATCCAGTAGCTTTTGATGTTATAGCTAAAAGATGCTTCTTAACCTCGGCTTCCTCATCAGGTGCGTAGTAAAATATAGGAATATCGGGTTTAGGCAAACAGAGAATGTTTGAAAGGGTGTTAGCTTTTCTTTGGGGATCAATGGTTATAGTACAAGAGAAGTGGCGATTAAGACAATTGACATCCACAGAAGAAGAGCTATCCAGATGTTGAGATTTGCTAAGTCTTAGGAAATTTTAAAGTTTCCACTGCAGAGGAGCAGGTTTTGTTAAGAATATGACGTCGTTTGCGTTTACGACATAATTGGTTACACCTATTTCTAGCAGCTTTATACACAGACCAGTGCGATCGGTCATTTTTAAATTTCCGAAAGGCTCGATCTCTCTTCAGCATGGCTTTTTTCTTCGTTGAACCACGGGGCGGAACGGTGACTTACTTTTATTCTACGAAGAGGGGCATGGCGGTCAAAGAGATCTAAAATTAATGTGCTCAAAAGTTAAACCATTTCTTCAATTGTTCCTAATTCTTCTATTGCGTCCCAATTTAAATTAGAGGAATCCATTGCAATCGCATGTCTATCAATATCAATGTTATTGCGAAGAAGAACATACTGAGGTTTTACTTTAGGCACTTTAGCTAGATATGAGAGAAATATCAAATCGTGGTGCGAAAACGCAGGAGCAGGTATCTGACCAAACTTACTGACACTTTATGTTACCAAGCAGATAATAAGGTCCAATAAAGTTGACGAGGACCTAGTGTAGTGTGTGTCCTACACAGTGCTAAAATTTCCAAATTGAAAGAGTCAGTTATTTGTCGTAATTGGTTAGCCCTGGAATCTTGTCTGAACAAACAAGTGTTGAAATCACCCATGACTGTGAGATGTGTGTATTCCGAAAGCAAATCTTGAAAAACGCTTTCAAGTGTAGAGAAGTAGGTTATATTGGGAGGGGAGTAGACAACGCCAATGAAGACTTTTTTGTCAATATTCATCTCAATAAAAAGATACTCAAGCGAATCATGGAGAGAAGAAGGAGATTGTAGAATGATTTTGTATTGAAAATGATTAGGAAGATAGATGCAAACCCCACCTCCGGCTTTACCAATGCGGTCGTTTCTGATAAGGATGAATCCAGGAAGTGAGAAAGAAGTGGAAGAGAGAGATGGATTTATAGATGTTTATTATATATTAATTAATTTCTTCTTTCAATTTTAACGTAGAAGCCGGAAACAGGTGTAAGAAAAACGTCCAGCTTCAGCTTCAGATTTGATATCTCCCCGTGTAGTTTATAGTTTCGGACAATGTGTGCCATCATTACTTTCATTGCTTTCATTGCGTGTGATTGACCTATTAGAAAATTAAAATAAATTTTCAAAATGACTTCAAGAAAACAAAATGCGTCTAGTATCTTTATAAGATCTTATTCACCTATGCAATTACGGCGTCCCACACCAAAACCAACGAAGGCATTGGGGTTCTCTGGTAGGGTTGACGGATCAAGCCACCGCTCCGGTTTAAACTCTTCAGCATCCGGACCCCAAACATTGTGCCGGTGTATTGAGTAGATACTCAGGAATACAGAGTTTCCTTTGTATAAAGTACAATTTCCTAAAATAAAGAAAAATTATAAAACTTTTAGTAGAAGTAATAAACAACAAGAGTCTTGAAGTTTTTGCAGAATATTACCAAAAAGAGAGCTATTTTGATAAGAAAAACAACAAATTCTGATATTCACAAGCTAAATTTGTTAAGATGATTCTAATAAGAAACATACGTAGTTTGACATCTTCAGTAAGATGGCGTCCCACGAAAGGCACGGTCGGATAGACACGCATGGATTCTTTTATAACCGCCTCCAAATACACTAACTGTGAGAGATCTTGCTTCGTGACATCTCTATCTTCGTCCCCAAAAATATTTTTTAACCTGAAATGTGTTAAAAAACATGGACACATATAAAAGGAAGACTACCTTTTGTAATAAGAAATGCGTTGTTAAATGCTCACTCCTGGTGTATTTTCTCTTGCACTCGTGGGTTGGCTGCGACCAACATGATGCAAAGTGTTAAAGCAATAGACACAGTATCATGACCAGCTACGATCATAGTGTCCACGTGTTCTCTAACTTCATGATCCGTGAAGGCATTTGTATCATGAGCAAGTTCTAAGAGTAATTCCATAAATGGCTTGAATTTTGAACCTATACCCAAAATATTTCTATCAAAAAATCTATTAAATTATCAAATTAAAATAAAAAAGTAAGACGATAGATCGTTAAGTTCATAATCCCATATATATATATATATATATATATATATATATATAAATAAAGCGAGGACCCGCGGTAAGTGAGGACCAGCGTACTTAAGGTGCTCGACGCTGAGCCCATCGTGCCCCGGAGATTTCCTCTTACCATATTTCCAATAACGGTGGCCACATTCTCAACCGTGAATATGTTAGGGACTCTCGCAGCACTGATATCAGAGTCGAGCACCCGCTGCACACTTGGTAACGGTGACTCAACTTTAAAATGGCGCTGGAATAGGTGGGCAATGTCTTTAGGCTCACTGAAACCCCCTACACTCACAGGTAAGCTCGACTTCACATTGAGTCTATTGGTAGATTTCCAGAATTTACCGAAATGTTTCTCAGTATGACTTTGTGTTAGTATATCCATTTTTATTTGTTGTTCATTGTTTAAACAATATTTTAGTTTAGCCTCAAATATGTTCCTAGATTCATACATTCTATTATATACATGTCCGTTTGTAGGTTTGCCGTATAGAAGCCATTCGTGATAACACAATCGAGCCTCCCTGTGAGCTGTCTCCACATACCTGTTCCAGCCTATATACGAGGGTCAAACTGAAAGTTCTTAGAAAATTAAAAACTAAGCATTCTAGCAAGTTATTAGTTTTATTGTAACTTTTCAAAATAGCGTCCATTTACATCAATACATCGCTGCATTCGATGGAACCATTGAGAAAAGCACCTTGCCCACTCGGCCTTAGGGGTGTCTTCGACGGCGTTTTGAAACGCAGCCACTGCTTCTTCGGCGTCTATAAAACGTTTTCCTCGAAGTTTTTCTTTTATTTTCGGAAATAAATAAAAATCGCAGGGTGCGAGGTCGGGGCTATACGGCGGGTGACCCAGTAATTCCACGTCTGAGGTCACCAAATAGTCGATCGTTTGCCTGGCGGTGTGCGACGAGGCATTGTCGTGATGAAGGAGGATCCTGCTGCGAGGTCGTTTCTCTCGAACTTTTTCCAAGACAAGTGGCAAACAATTGTTAGTATACCACTCTGCATTAACCGTTTTCTGATCCTCTAAGACTACTGTCGCGTAATGACCTGTCTTTCCGAAGAACGAGGCCACCATCTTTTTTCCAACACTTCGACCTCTCTTCACTTTAGTTGGCAACTCTTCGGAAGGAAACACCCACTGAGCAGACTGTCTTTTGGTTTCCGGATCATAACAGTAAATCCAGCTTTCGTCACCCGTTAGTATGTCGAACACAGCATTTGAGTCACCTCCGTTAAATTTTTGGATCATTTCTCGGCACCAATCAACACGGCGGAGTTTTTGAGCCTCGGTCAAATTATGCGGTATCCAGCGGGCACAAAGCTTCCTGACCGCTAAATGTTCATGGAGGATTTTGTGCACTTAACTCATACCTATGCCTAGACTTGTCCGAATCTGCTGATAGGTCACTCTTTTGTCAGTCTCTATCATACGCCGCACAACACTGATGTTATCTTCAGTCGTCGCTGTAGAAGGCCGTCCCTCACGCAAATCATTGGTGAGATTAGTTCGACCACGTTTGAATTCATTAAACCAGTTGTAAACTGTGGCACGAGATGGGGCTTCATCGTGAAAAGCCAATCGAAGTCTACCATAACTTTCTTGTTGACTTAAATGACATCAAAAGTCATAAAAAATCATTGCACGAAAATTTTCTCGGCTTAAATTCAGTCTGACGTGCACAGACAATTTTCAATTTGCCGCCAAATCGTAAAACAAATGACAAATGAATGAAATGTACACTCAATAATATTGGTAAAGAGTTCTATTTTCAAAATTTAAACAATTGTTTTTAATATAATGCTTTTAAGTAGCCAGTTCTAAAAACTTTCAGTTTGGCCCTCGTATATATATATATATATATATATATATATCGGTCTCTAGTTTACTGGTAATTAGATATCACCCAAATAAATGCAGGTATTTTCATCATCTATCAGATTCAGATTTTTGTTCTATTATAAAAAAATAAGTAATTTGCTATTTTTATTCAGTTGTTTTTGCGAGACGCAGGAACAAATAAAGAGACTTTTTTTAAAGACCCTTTTTTACTGATTATCTAGCGCGTTGTAATAAGTTTTTCTAACAATAATTAATACAGCCAGTCGGAGTTTAATTATTTTTACAGATATACTGCCAAAAGACGATATAGTATATCGTCTACGTATATAACATACTATTAACATTTAACTTGGAATAACTATTATTTTTTAATATTATTGAATAGTTTTTCGTATAAAGAGAAAAGATAAATAATATGTGTTAATATAATATAATAAATTAGATACCTCTTGGTTTTTCTTTCAGATTTTCAACATTAGAACGGCTTTTCAAGAATCTCTCTTTGCTATTTCTAAGAATCTGAAAATTAACAACAATATAAGGTTAGTAATATGAAAGAAACATGTTTTATCCATACTTGGTCACATTGTTATTGGTCACATTGTTATTGGTCACAAGTGCTATTGGTCACATTGTTATTGGTCACATTGTTATTGGTCACATTGTTATTGGTCGCAAGTGCTATTGGTCACATTGTTATTGGTCACAAGTGCTATTGGTCGCATTGTTATTGGTCACATTGTTATTGGTCACAAGTGCTATTGGTCACATTGTTATTGGTCACATTGTTATTGGTCACAAGTGCTATTGGTCACATTGTTATTGGTCACATTGTTATTGGTCACAAGTGCTATTGGTCACATTGTTATTGGTCACATTGTTATTGGTCACAAGTGCTATTGGTCATATTGTTATTGGTCACATTGTTATTGGTCACAAGTGCTATTGGTCACATTGTTATTGGCCACAAGTGCTATTGGTCGCATTGTTATTGGTCACATTGTTATTGGTCACATTGTTATTGGTCGCAAGTGCTATTGGTCACATTGTGATTGGTCACATTGTTATTGGTCGCAAGTGCTATTGGTCACATTGTTATTGGTCACAGTGTTATTGGTCGCAAGTGCTATTGGTCACATTGTTTTTGGTCATATTGTTATTGGTCGCAAGTGCTATTGGTCACATTGTTATTGGTCACATTGTTATTGGTCGCAAGTGCTATTGGTCACATTGTTATTGGTCACATTGTTATTGGTCACAAGTGCTATTGGTCACATTGTTATTGGTCACATTGTTATTGGTCACAAGTGCTATTGGTCACATTGTTATTGGTCACAAGTGCTATTGGTCACAAGTGCTATTGGTCACATTGTTATTGGTCACATTGTTATTGGTCACATTGTTATTGGTCACAAGTGCTATTGGTCACATTGTTATTGGTCACATTGTTATTGGTCGCAAGTGCTATTGGTCACATTGTTATTGGTCGCAAGTGCTATTGGTCACATTGTTATTGATCACATTGTTATTGGTCACAAGTGCAATTGGTCACATTGTTATTGGTCACATTGTTATTGGTCACAAGTGCTATTGGTCACATTGTTATTGGTCGCAAGTGCTATTGGTCACATTGTTATTGGTAACATTGTTATTGGTCACAAGTGCTATTGGTCACATTGTTATTGGTCACATTGTTATTGGTCGCAAGTGCTATTGGTCACATTGTTATTGGTCGCAAGTGCTATTGGTCACATTGTTATTGGTCGCAAGTGCTATTGGTCACGTTGTTATTGGTCACATTGTTATTGGTCACAAGTGCTATTGGTCGCATTGTTATTGGTCACATTGTTATTGGTCACAAGTGCTATAGGTCACATTGTTATTGGTCGCAAGTGCTATTGGTCACATTGTTATTGGTCACATTGTTATTGGTCACAAGTGCTATTGGTCACATTGTTATTGGTCACATTGTTATTGGTCACAAGTGCTATTGGTCACATTGTTATTGGTCACATTGTTATTGGTCGCAAGTGCTATTGGTCACGTTGTTATTGGTCACATTGTTATTGGTCACAAGTGCTATTGGTCGCATTGTTATTGGTCACATTGTTATTGGTCGCAAGTGCTATAGGTCACATTGTTATTGGTCACATTGTTATTGGTCGCAAGTGCTATTGGTCACATTGTTATTGGTCACAAGTGCTATTGGTCACATTGTTATTGGTCACAAGTGCTATTGGTCACATTGTTATTGGTCACATTGTTATTGGTCGCAAGTGCTATTGGTCACATTGTTATTGGTCGCAAGTGCTATTGGTCACATTGTTATTGGTCACATTGTTATTGGTCACATTGTTATTGGTCGCAAGTGCTATTGGTCACATTGTTATTGGTCGCAAGTGCTATTGGTCACATTGTTATTGGTCACATTGTTATTGGTCACTTTGTTATTGGTCACATTGTTATTGGTCGCAAGTGCTATTGGTCACATTGTTATTGGTCACAAGTGCTATTGGTCACATTGTTATTGGTCGCAAGTGCTATTGGTCACATTGTTATTGGTCGCAAGTGCTATTGGTCACATTGTTATTGGTCACAAGTGCTATTGGTCACATTGTTATTGGTCGCAAGTGCTATTGGTCACATTGTTATTGGTCGCAAGTGCTATTGGTCACATTGTTATTGGTCACAAGTGCTATTGGTCACATTGTTATTGGTCACAAGTGCTATTGGTCACATTGTTATTGGTCGCAAGTGCTATTGGTCACATTGTTATTGGTCACAAGTGCTATTGGTCACATTTTTAAATAATATTAATTTTATATTAAATGATAGCTGTTGCTAATTATGGAATGTTTTGTAAACGTATACAAATCCATATTATATGTATGATTATGATATTAACTTAATTATTTTCATGATAATATGCTAAAATAAAAATCTTTCTGTATACCAATATAGTAACAACATCAAAAAATTATTAAAAACCGTCCAGTATTTGCCTTAATTATCCAAAAATGACAAAATCAGTTTTTAATGCTTTTCATGGAAATGAGAGAATTTGACCATATCAAAATTTACCGCACTTTAATATATCATCTTCTTCTTTACCTTCCAGTAAAAGTATACAACCGATGCAAATAGACAGACAGAATATATGCAAAAATAATAGGAATTTGGTTATGTTTTCAGGTACACTTGAAAACCTTGGTATTTTGAATTCATAGACAGCTTACAATGTAATTGTAAGAAGATTTGTATAATTGACTGTTATGTTTTTCTAATCAGGGTTATAATTATAGAATCAATACAAAATAATTGGACTTCTGCATAGATTAGTACTTACTGTGTTGGACATGTTATGCAGTATTTTAATACAGTGATCCTGTTTTTTTTTCGAACTGGACAAATTGTATATAAAATTGCTATGCAACCAGAAAGTCTGGAATCTATTAATAATAACATTCAACATAGTTTCGATTGCTTTTACGAATTCAGTGTTAGCAGTATTCTTTACATTTATATCCACACCTAAGGCGCTCACTGTAAAAATATAGTCTCTTATTAAATCAAACACAAAGACAAAGACAATCGAATAGCATTTTCAGAAAATAAAAAAGTTTAAGTTGCTGTTAAGTTAAAAAGTGCTGGGTATGGTAGTGGAGGAATGGACAGGTAGAGGATGGCCGAAGAAAAGATGGATGGATCGCGGGGATGACGATATGGAGAAGGGAGTTTGTACAGAGATGACGAGTAACAGGAGAATATGGAAAAGATAGAAGAGAGAATAAATTGAGATTAGGGGAAAAGGATGACGAAAAAGGTTAAAATTGACGTCGGTCTAAAGAAGTTTAGACAAGACAAGTCGAAACTAATCATTATTAATATTTATTTATAAACTTTTATATGAATCAAAAAACATTTACAATACTACAATACAATTACTAATTTTAATACGTGATACTTACAGCATATCGTTTCCAAGGCATATATTCTTATATACTTCATGTGATCAAATAGTCCTTTACCAACTTCTGGCTTTAGATTGCCGACGAGATTACGTGATGTGTCATTAAAAACATCAATAAAACTGTCGATTACATGTGGACTGAAGCTTGAATTCAGTAGCTTTCGATGAAGTCTCCACAGTGTAGCTAAAACACGTGTAAAGGAAGATTTATCAATGCAATTTATTACTGACTTATTAATAAATTGTTAATCTATGTACCATATACGTTAATGATACTTTTTGCACTAATTAAGTGAGCTCAGATGTCATTATCGTTCGAGACAGACAACAAAGAGCTCTTTGTTGTCTGTCTCAAATGATGATTTTTGTTCAATTTATAAAACTTACGTCCAGAAGTTACAAGGCCATCACCAACCCAGGGTTTAGCAAACTCATATATGGTTTCTTTTTGAAAGCATATGTTTGATACTATTGTACATTCATCTGGGTCTGTTAAAACTAAAATAAGTAGTAACGTATATATGAATATGACTCGCAAATAAATATAATAGAATGAAAAAACTTTTTAAATTAAAACCACTTACAGTATATAGTTTTTGGTCCAGCAGTCGTTTTTAGAGCTCCACCCCGTTCTATACACTCTTTATATGCTTTGACTATATTGCTCCAAAACTCTGAAAACAGATGTTGTTACAAGAATTGAATTAATATAATTCAAAATTATTGTTAATCACGTAAACGACGTCGCAAATATCATAATATGATTTTGACTATAACTAGCTTATTTCCTCCCACTTCGCTGGGCTCACTATTAATTTGGATGTGAACTTAGGTTGCTATGGTAACCTTTGTCATATTATCCGTTGTCATCGTAACCGTTTCTATAGTAACTCTTACCCCCGCGTTAAGTGTATAGCTCCTACAGGTTTAAAACTTAGTGAAATGCAAAAAAAGTTGAAATTTGTTGGGATAGAAATTCCCTAAAATCCGTTCTTAGTGGACGTTTACGCCACAAAAGAAGTAACTATGTAAATTTTAAGTTATTCGCACACATAGTTTCGGAGATTTCGTGATGAGTCAGTGAGTGGTCAATCGCTTGTATATATATATATATATATATAAATTTATTTTCCAAATATATATAACATTTTGGGAAAAATAATCAAGGCTTGTAACGAGCCTCTCGCTCAGTTGACAAATGACGGCGCCGGTGTCCAAGGTCCGAGTTGTACCCGTGTTGATAAAACTTGAATTACTCTCATTAAAGATATAACTTTTATTAAATATTTTATAGTATTTCAAACAATTACTTTATTTGTATTTATGAAAATTTGTGATGTTGTTTGAATAATAAATATTAAACCACCTCCACTATCATAAATGTAGCGCACAAATTAACTACAAACATAAAATCTAGCATAATATTTTTTAGATAAATTTCAAAAGCATATAATCGTAGAAATAAAAAAAAGAATTACATACGAGTGCTACTTCCTATATATAGCAATGCATGACCGAGTAGTATTTTACTACCAGATAACAATGGCGGCTCGTCCTTGTATCTGTCTCTTCTAGATAAAGTCCATAAAACACAGGCTACTCCAATCAGTATTAATATCAGCATTATATCTGAAAATAACAAAAGCTTGGAATATAACATATATTTATAACGTAAAATAAACCTTACAGTGCCTCAGATAAATATTTCAATATTAGAGTAGAGAATCATCAAAATGAGAATCAGAGTTAGAGTCAGAGTTTGAGTCTGACTCAGAATCAAAGTCTGAGTCAGTCAATCTCAGATTCAGAGTCTGCTTCTGAATCAGTAAGAGTCAGTCAGCCAGCTCCCAATCAGTCCCCCTCTCAGTCAGTCAGTAGTCAGACTCCCTGGTGGAATGGTTATTGAGGCTACTTGACTCCTATGAACTGAGTACCATTCTAATAAATGAGATAATAAACGAAATTCAAAAACGCTTTACTTAGCTAATACAGACGAAACAGAAACATAAAGAAACATAAACAAAAAGAAACGGAAAAAATTCACACAAGTTTATGTTATCTAAAATTAGTGATTCAGAGCTATGTCGTGACAAATATATTCCTAAAAAAAAAGATTATTGTGTTCCAAGAATCAAATATAATTGAATATATTAACTAAAGTTAATAGTACATTAAAGAGAATGAAATGTAAAAAGTTAGGCTATACGGCAGTAATTAACAGCAGTCTTGTGACACAGGCCACAGTCGGTATGAAACTGCTAAAGCAAACAGTATTTTTCAATGACTATGACAACACAAAACAACACTTTCTCAATTATATAAATGAAATTATGGTTTAATAAAATAAAGTATTAGAGGCGCCAACAGACCTTTAATTTTGACTCGCTGCGCTCGTGAAATCTCGGGCGCCGTTTGCATATTGAGCCAAGCGAGCCCAGTGTAATGACTCATCGTTCCCATTGATTTCAATGGGATATCAGTTTTTTGACGATTACTCTTGAACGACAGAACATATTTAAAAAAAAAAAATCTTCTAAAATTATCACTAAATGTGGGTCTTTTTCATTGCAAAATTTAATAATATTCCGTCAAGTAGTTTTCTAGCCTATTCATGACAAAGAATGTGAAAAAGTCTCCAGTAGAGAACTCCGCTCGCTTCGCTCAATCAGGAGAAATAGTCTAGAATACTTCATATACTTCAAGATTTTATTCTCCTCATATGATGACAAAAAGAACTTCAAACTTGTCAAAAGTAGGTTTTCTAGAACTAATTTAGTGGTAACTGCTTCCGTAGTTAGGATTGTCAAAATATATAATTGTGTTTAGAATGTGATTTTTGTGATCAATATTATAATACATTTCCCGAAATTCTGTTTTTAAATTGTAACAAAAATGTTTTTTTTTTTTTTTTTTTGTTTTACTGCCTACCAAAATGACTTCACCCTACCTAATGTTAAGCAGTCAGTGAGGTCAAAAATAGATGCCACCAATCTCATTCAAACAAAACAGAATGACGAATGGGGTGGTGGAGCTGAGCCGTACCAAAGATGAGAACAGTACTCCACTCAGGAGCGAACCTGCGTCCTATATAAAAGACACAGCTGCTTCGGCGTGAAGAACCGTCGCACCTTGTTCAACACTCCGAGCTTACGTGAGGCTGTTTTAATGACATTGTCTAGACCTTTTGGTTGAGGTCCCGGTTGAGGTCCTCAGCAATGCAATTACTTTTATTAATATTTTTCACGAACGAACTTCGTTCGTTCTGTATTGTTTTTACTTTTCTGGGATGGATGTTTGGATGTCTGTGGACAGGAAAAGTTTTCATTACTGTTGAGAGATGGCGCTGTTTATAATTTACTGATTTAGTTTGTTTTCATATTTAATCGTATTACTGTTTTGTATTATTATTAATGACACTTTTTTGTAATTTTTTAGTAATTATAAATAAACATGTATTTAACATTTTTTTTTCTTCAATAAATATAAGATTTAATCATTTTACTTAAAAATCTATTGTATTTTTATTAACATTTATAATTTCGCCAAAGTTCGTTCTGGAAATACCCTGGGTATTTGCATCTTCACGGGTTTTAATTGTTTTTTATTTGTACATAAATTTTATATTGTTTTCTTTTTTTGGGTTTCTTTTAAATGTTTTTAATTAAGTAATACTATACCTTTTACAATTAATTGTTTTGTTATTTATCTTTTATTTTTACCTTATTATTATATTGTTTTTTATTATTTTGGTTTGCACAGTATGGTCATAGTATAAATTTTGGCTGTAGCTCATAAAATTTGAAATGTCAATCATATTTTTAGCTTATATCTTATAATTATTGACTTAAGTATCATTTAAAGATATAAGGAGCAGGACTTCCTAAAATTGTACGTTAAGTTAATAAGGATATACTTTATAATTTATATTTTGTATTTAATGTTTTCTATCGTATAGTAATCGTTACCTTTAAATTAATTAAACAAAACTAATTAAATAGTAAAATTAAGGAGAATATATCTTGTTATCATACTATCCAAATCAACTTATCTACTAATGTGTCTAATTTATCGTTAATAAGTTGAAATACACAATCTTATTTTTTAATTGTTAAATAATTGTGCAAACCAAACACTTTCACACCAATATTAATTATTGAATTAATCAGGAAATGGAACCACTGTGGCTGTAAGAAGCACGATCTCAAACTGTTGATTTCTTATTTATCAAGGTTCTTTCTTAGGCCCATTTCTTTTACTGGTTTATACAAATGATCTGCCTACTTTTGTAGAAGAAACATTCCTAGCTAATATTCTTTGCAGACGATACTTCTTTTATATTTAAAGTAAAATCAGGTAATGCATGACGATTTAAACTCTCTCTAAAAGAGTGCATTGGTTTAGTGTTAATAACCTATTTCTCAACAATAAAAAGACTAAACTTCTCGGGCTTACAACTCCTAATGTAAAACAGGTAAAAAATTATAAGTACATTAATGAAGAAGCATTAGAAGTAGTAGAATCCAAAACTTTTCTCGGCATCACTGTAGCTAAATTATAATGGGGCCGTCTTATAGCTGGATTGCCTAATAAAATTTGGTCCTTACTGACGAGAATACTACCAAGGTCATTTATTATAGTTATTTTCATAGAATAATAAAGTAATGGTATCCTACTCTGGGGTATCGCTGACGATATAAATATTATTTTTGTTTTACAAAAGAGAACTATTAATGTATTTTATATTCTGGGCCCTAGGGCTGTTTAAATAATGTAATGTATTTTGGTCACTATGTTTTTGAAAATCCTAAATATGTGAATAAGAATAAATACTATTTTATGAAGCACAGTGATGTATATTATATAAATACAAAGAACAAACACAAGCTCGCTTTACCTGTTACTCGTCTCAAAAAAGTAAGTATTTCTTCCACGGGGCAATGTATATGTTGCTTGATAAAATCTGAACGTTTACCCAGAATTAAACTTTCAGATTTTAATAAATTTGAAAAGATTGTTAAGGAACGTTTATGTGCTAACCGATAATATAGTATATCAAAATATCTAGAACATGATGCCCCTGGATATGAAACTGCCCGACTACTTCAGGATTTATTATAAATGTAATTTATATTTTCAGACAAGTCCACTAAGTTTCTGTCGCCAGCTCTTCTCGGGTCAGTTACAAATATCTTTTCGAGTTAGTTGTAGCCGTGATAATAAAATATGTTTAGTATAAAACTTATTAATAAAGTTCTTGATTTTGATAATACTAAGTATTCTTTAATCCGTGATTCGTAAACATTTGTGTTATATACTGCGCAAAACTACCATGGGGACTGTTTTGTTTCCCTTTCACTAATTCCAGTGACTGCGGCTGTTGCTGATGTAATATTACAGCGTATGGAACTATTTGTATCAAGCTCTGTGGTATCCCTTGGTGGTATCGAAATAAGCCTTATAATGTAAATTACTGAAATATATTTCTCTCTTTTGATATGAAAATATCTCTATTCAAAATGTCATTAAAATGTGGTTTAGGTGTGAAGGCATAACAGACATAGAGTTACTTCTGCATTTATAATATTAAAAGTCCTGTCTTTTCATACGTGCGTTTACCAAATCACTCTTTCACAATAACTAACAATTCCAATTGTGCTAAAAAGGATTTATAACAAGGTGGTGGATAGCTTCTCCCATGGTTTAGGTTAAATTTCATTGAATTGCATTGCATTTGCATTGCGAGACTTCGTAATTTTTTTAGATCTTATGTTTTTGATGGGATTTATTATTACAATTTCCAATGGCCCTATTTTAACACGCCCAGTTACAATATCATCATTGAAATCACTGTTACAAAAAATCAAACGCAGTTTAAGGTTTAATAAATATGTTAGATACAGATTGGTTCAGCATAAATTAATTTCTATTTTCAATTCCAATGTAATAACCAGAAACAGGTTGAAGAAACACATCCAGCTTAAGCGTCAGATTTGAAGGTTCCCCGTGCATTATATAGTTTCGACAAATGTGTGCCATAGTTATCTTCATTGCTTTCATTGTGTAGGATTTACCTATTAAAAAAGTTACATCAGAATGATCTTTTAATTCTTTTGTTGTGTGTATAATGACAAATTTACCTAGGCAATTACGGCGTCCCAAGCCAAAACCGACTGAAGCATTGGGATGTTCTGGTAAAGTAGAAGGGTCAAGCCACCGCTCCGGTTTGAACTCTTCAGCGTCTGCACCCCAAACGGAGTGTCGGTGTATTGAATAGATACTCATGAATACAGAATTTCCTTTGTATAAAGTGCAGTTTTCTAAAAAGAAAATATCCATTATAAAATGCTAACCAAATATCCTTGAGGTAACTTACTAATATGAGCTGAACAATGTTTTTGTTTAGAACAATACTTATAAATGATCATGTTATCCAAGCAAGAACAAGAAAATCTGATATATTTATAGAAACGAAAGAGAAATAAACTTAAATGGGTTATAATTAAATAAGAAACGTACCCAGTTTCACATCTTCAGTAAGATACCTCCCAACAAAAGGCACGGGTGGATAAAGACGCATAGATTCTGATTTGATATTCTAGATAGAATCTGAATTGTCATAAAAACATAAAAAGTAATTTAAAAGAACGATCATATTTTATAACAAATTAAAATATGTTTTTGGAACGCTCACTCTTCGTATATTTTCTCTTGGACTTGTTGGTTTGCAGCGACAAACATCATACAGAATGTTAAAGCATTGGCTAAAGTATCATGACCAGCAACAATCACAGTGTCCACGTGTTCTCTGATTCCACGATCCGTGAAAGCATTCGTATCATGAGACAGTTCTAGGAGTAATTCCATAAATGGCTTGAATTTTGAACCTGGATACAGAGAAGATATTTATATGTGTTATTTTATCAAATAAAAAAAAATTGATTGTAGATGATGATTAATAATATATAACTTTCCAGCGGTTTTGTTTTGCTTACTCTTATCTCCCCCCTTTTTAAGTTTGACTATAATAAGGCACCCAACTCAACGTATTTGTTTTCTGTAAACGTAAGAATAATTCCCGGTATGTAAGCATCTTGTGTCAAATTCAGCAAAATATCTTGTATTTGTTGTTATTGCAGTCCAAAAGACTTTTTGTATTTTTCAATAAAAACTAGATAACAAACTCGAGAAAAAAGAATCTTCATAATGCTCCATTTTTATAAGATTATTTTTATTGATATAATTACTAACACGTTGTTTTTATAAATATATTTAGTACACTGCCTCATTATGTAGAATTTACTTACTTTTATAGTATAACGCCAAGATTGGTCCTAAGGCATTGTATTTATAAAAATATAGTATTGTACACATTCAAGTAGCATATAAAAAAATATTTAATTTAGTTTAAAAAGTATGTATAAGTAAATGTATTAATATTATATAAATTAGATACCTTTCGGTTTCTCTTTCACATCTTCAACATTAGAAATGCTGTTCAAGAAGATCTGTTTTCTATTTCTTAGAATCTGCAGATTAAAAATAACAAGATTAGTAACGAATAAATTATCTCAATATCTTATAATTGTCTTCAAAATTAATAATTTTATATTAAATCATAGATATACGAGTAGATGCTGAAGTACCCCCCTTTTGTTAAAAATCATCTGTTATCATTTTAAAAACTAATCAATTTTTTTTACATTTGATTGTAATTATAGCACAAACCACTTCATTTTTGTATTTTATTTAGAGAATATTTCAGTCAAAAACATTATTTATATTCAATTAGGTAATAAATTGATATCACACTTAAATTCATTAAAAATTATTCAGTGCTTTTGTTGAGTTGTAGGTTAACTTAAATATTTTTTGTGGTTTTCCGTAAAATTAAGAAAATATACATCACATATAACGTAACCTTCATGTATACCTCAATAGTCCTCTACCTTCCAGTGAAAATTCCACTAAAAACGCTTGAACTTTTCCAAATATAACCCCGGATGAAAAGAAAGGCTGATAAACAAAATATAAAAAACTGGCATTTTTTCCATTAAGCTTGATATATCTTTAACAACACTAATGCAAAAGCTTCTATAAACTTATATGAATAGAGTCATATAGGCTTATTTTTTTAAAAGTTTCTTTGGACTTATCCAATGATAATAGTACTTACTGTGTTGGACATGTTATGCAATATTTTAATGCAGCGATCCTGCGTTTTTTTCAAACTGGCCAAATTGTATACAAAATTGTTATGCAACCAAAAAGTCTGGAATCTACTAATAATGACATTTAACATTGTTTCCAATGCTGTAACGAATTCAGTGTTAGTAGCATTTTTTTCACTGATATCCACACCTAAAGCGGTCACTGTAAACATATAAAATTATCAATCGATAAAAATCATGAAAAAGGCAGATTTATTTAAAATTTCATTGCTTTGTCTAGGGTTTAAGCTTGAACGAGTTATTGAGTTGATTAAAATACGAGAACTGTTCTAAAAATTGTTAATCACAAAATATGATCTCTATTTTCCCTAAACCATTTTGAATTAACGTCTAATTTTATTACAAATTTCCTTGATGAGAAACTAAAGTATAGATCGTTTTTTTTAGTTTTATCTGTTACGTTTCATTTCTTTGTAATAATGGACATCTAGGCATAAGATTTTCGTGCTATGATTTATCATGATTATGTTGGAAAAGATTGATGGAAGATCTTCCCAAAACGTATGATATATCCTTACAACTGACTAACCTTGTATTCACAGTAACGACCCTCTTACGAAGCAGTAATTTATGCAATGAGTGTAATCTTCAAGATGACGAGTTACCCACAAAACTTGTGGACGGTCAGAGCGTTAATATAAAAATTATATAGTTTATTTTGCCGTGGTGGATTAGTAGCAGTAATTTTAGTATAATATTGCATAACAGTTACTATTGAATGGAATTGTGAAGTTAGTCAGTTGCAGTTTTGGGCAGTTGTATAGCAAGCACCAAAGGAGCAGAGTCCGCGGCAAGATGCAGCGCTATACAGATGCTAGAAACATCTAACTTCACATCTTCAGGGGTACAAATATTACCGCATGCTCCGTTCAGTCTAGATTTAACTCCGTTTGATATCCTTTTATTTCCCATAGTTAATAAAATGCTTCGTAAAAGAAGTTACCACCGCAAACGAGCCCGTCGAAACGCGTTTTTAAATGTTTTAAAAAATGTTTCTCTCGAATTCATACGTGCTTAAAGGTGGAAGGGAAAGATCATAAATAAAGATTTTTCATATTTGTACTACTTTTCATTCCACTAACGCTTCTCGAAACAGTCTGATATTATTAAAACTTTTATATGATTCAAATACATGAAATAAAATATTCATTTTGGTGTGATACGTACAGAATACCGTTTCCAAAGAATGAACTTTTGCGTACTTCAATTGATTAAATAATCCTCTACCAATTTCTGCCTTTAGATTGTTGACTAGACTACGCGATTTGCTGTTAAATACATCAATAAAACTGTCCACTACATGTGGACTGAAGCTTGGTGTCAGTAACTTTCGATGCACTTTCCAGACAGCAGCTATGAAATAAAGAAAATAAATTGTTGATATTATATTAATATATTCACAAAATATGATATATTTCTAAATGAAGTTGTTATCGACTTGTAAGGTATAAAATAATAGCTTTTTGGATTAAGACAGTAAGTTTATGTATCCAATGATAATTTTTGTTCCGTTCGTACTTACGTGATGAAGTCACTAGGCCATCTCCAAGCCAGGGTTTAGCAAACTCGTATATACTTTGTTTTTGTAAGCAGATGTTCCATACTGTTAAACAGGCTTCTGGGTCTGTTACAACTAGAAAAAATGAAAAGTACTAAAATTTAATTAGATGGATAGACAAATCGTAAATTATTAATATTTACATTTCGATCGAATTTTTTACTAGACGGGTATCTTGTTTAAAGTTTATTTTCTAAAATGTGTTGCATAATAAAACATAATTTATTTATTTATTTATTTATTTAGCTTCACGCCATATCCCTTGCGAGGTAGCCAGTGACGACGGAGCGCCAAACTCTACGGTCCCTGCATACCTTTTTCGCCTCGGCCACAGACATTAATCCCTTCATTGCCCTCCGAAGGGTCCTCATGCTTTTAATATAATAAAACATAATAACTGTAGATTGTAAATTAAATCAAATAATATGTAAAAATATTTATTAAAACCACTAACAGTATATAGTTTTTGGTCCAGCAGTCGTTTTTAAAACTCCACCTCGTTCCATACACTCTTTACATGCTTTGGTGATATTGCTCCAAAACCCTGAAAACAATTGTACAAGTATATATTTTTACAAGTATAATGTATTTAGGATGTCTTTCTCAATAATTTTTATGTGTGAACGGTGTTGTTATAATTACTTTATCAGTAATTATAACAACACCGTTATTAAAACACAGCTTTGAGTAATAAGTGATGGAAAAAATGAATCAAGGCTTGTAACAACAATGTGCTGATTTATCAGTCCCAATGGACCGGTAGCTGCGAGGTCGTAGATTCGAGTCCTGCCCGAATTGAAGAAACATTCTTTATTTATATATTATAATATTTCAAGTAGTTATTTATGAAAGTGATTTTACTTGTATGGCGAATATCAAACCTTCAAGGAGGCGAACAAGCTCACTGTATAGAGATAATAAATTATCCAAACAATATCCGTATTAAATTATCGTGTGCTTGTAGTATTAAATACTTGCTATAAATTGAAATTAAATGAAAATATGGATAAAAGTCAGCATTGAAAACTTACGGGTACTACTTCCTATATACAGCAATGCGTGTCCGAGTAGTATTTTACTATCAGATAGTAATGGCGGCTCATCCTTGTATCTGTTTCTTTTAGTAAAAGTCCACAAAATATAGGCTACACCAATCAGTATTAACACCAACATTATACCTAGAAACAAGAAATATTGAAAAATAACAATTATATATTTTAAGTGAGTCAAAGTATTCTTCCGGTTCGTAGTAAAATAAATAACAATAGTTTAAAAGGGTTAGTGATTTGAAAGTGGAAATTTTCTTCTCGACATGTTCATTATACTCCTTTAGGGAAAGGTTTTGAATTAGGTTGTAATATTATGGTGGTTTATTTGTAGCTCCCACCGGGTCCCCCTAAAGACACAGGTTTGCGCGTTCACCACTAAGAAAACCCCATTTGTCGTATCACCGCTCTTCGAGAGCACTCCCCTCATTGCCTCGCCAAGTATCAGAATACTGGGTCTCGACATTTCGAGCGACTGTCAGTTTCGTGGTCATCTGGAGAGCAAGGCCAAGTTGGCCTCGATGAAATTGGGAGTGATCAATAGAGCGAGGCAGTACTTCAAACCTGGCCAAAGACTTGCGCTCTATAAGGCGCAGGTCCGGCCACACATGGAGTACTGTTCTCAGCTCTGGTCCGGATCACCCCAATATCAGCTTCTACCATTTGACCGCGTACAACGGAGAGCCGTTCGGATTGTCGGGGACCCGGTGTTCTGCGAACGGCTGGACTCTTTGGCATTGCGTAGAGACGTGGCTTCTTTGTGCATCTTCTACCGCATTTACAACGGGGAGTGTTCCGAAGAACTATTCGATCTGATGCCTGCCGCCGAATTTCATCACCGCACAGCGCGCCATCGCCTCCAATGCCATCCTTACCATCTGGATGCGTGGCGATCCTCCACTGTGCGGTTCTCAAGGACATTTTTTCCACGTACCACTCGAATGTGGAACGAACTCCCTTCGGCGGTATTTCCAGATCGGTACGACATGGATACCTTCAAAAAAGGCGTTTATTCCTACCTACAAGGCCGGCAACACTCTTGTAAATCCTCGGATGTTGCAAGAGTTCATGGGCGGCGGTGATCACGTCCATCCGTGACCCGCCAGCTCGATTGCCCTCCTCCTACATAAAAAAAAAAATGCTAACGGATACTACAGTATATCAAAATATATAGAACATGAATATGAAATGCTCGCTACACGACTACTTTAAGATTTATTATAGATGTAATTTATATCTTGAGACAAGTCCGCTGAGTTTCTGTCGCCAGCTCTTCTTGGGTCAGTAGCAAATATCTTTCCGAGTTAGTGACAAGACTTACTTTCAATAAAGATTTTGATTTCGATAATGGCTTATTTTCGTGGGGACTGTTTTGTTTCCCTACTAATGATTCCAGTGACTGTTGCTGTTACCGATATGATATTATAGGCTATGGAACTATTAGTACCAAGCTCTGTGGTACCCCTTGGTGGCAGATCACAGCCTGAGTTTGACGTATCTGTCAGAACTGCAGCAGACGGTAAATTGCAGATGTATCAAGTTTGGACGAACAATTTAGTCATTAAAGATCTGAACTCTAGAGTTCTGAAGACAAAATTTATCCTCGTTTCCAGATTCTTCACACAGCAAATCGTTAGAGCTAAGTTCAAGCATGTCATTGGGATTAGCTGGCAAGGTACGCGCCTGGTACGCGCAAATTCTAGGCGCTTCTTGAATTTACCTTTACCGCAGAAGAGAAAAAGCCGATATTTTGGGCATCTTTTCTGCCTCATACTCAACTTTGGATGACCAAGGACCATTCTGCGGTGTCAGAGCTCAATGCCAGAAATAATTTTTCGGGAAATAACTACCTAATCGTCTTTACTTTTCCTTTGATGTTCATAAATCGAGTGGGTGTAACGGTATTTGTCCATTGGTGCTACAAACACGTGCCCCTGAGTTAACTGAGTTGTTTATGCTGTTTAGTGCTGTTTACGTGTTTTCCATCTTTCTCACTGGGCACTGAGCAAATTTGCGCGTTTACCACTAAGAAATCACGTTTACCACTAAAAAAAAAGGACAAAATTGTCCAACCACCCCTCTTCGTTAGCACTCTCCATTAGTCCATCTATCATTAAAATGTGGAATGAACTTCCTTCGGTGGTGTTTCTAGACCATTATGACATGGGTAACTTAAAACAGAGCTTATACTCCATCCTCCAAGGTCAGCAACACTCTTGTGAGTTTTCGGATGTTGCAAGAGTTCGTGGATGGTGGTGATCACTTGTCATTAGTAACCACACGTTCGTTAGCCAACCATTGTCGATTATACTCTTTAAATATAATTAAAATATATATTTTTTATCGCCTTGCAATAAATAAAATAAAATTTTCATAAAAATGTAAATTATATTTGGTTTATCATACTTAAACTAATTTTTTTTCTTCAATACTTATATAATAACCGGAAACAGGTTGAATAATCACGTTCAGCTTGAGCTTCAGTTTTGAGTGTTCCCCATGTATTATATATTTTCGACAAACGTGAGCCATACATACCTTCATTGCGTTCATTGAGTAGGCTTTAGCTATTAAAAAAAAATATTAATAATTTCACATTTGTGTTAGGAAAAAAATATGTTTCTAGTGTAGTACAAATTTTCCAAAGTTACCTAAGCAACTGCGGCGTCCCACACCAAAACCAACTGAAAAACTGGGACTGTCAGGTAGAGAGGAGGGATCAAGCCACCGCTCCGGTTTAAACTCTTTAGCGTCCGGGCCCCATGCGGAGTGTTGGTTTATTGAGTAGATACTCAAGAATTTTCCTTTGTATAAGGTACAATTTCCTAAAATATAGAATTGCCATCTTATTGTAACTAAGCAGTGACAAATAGAAAATATATTAATCCTTAAGGTCACTTTTGACGAATATTAGGTGAACATGAGTTTTCTTTAGAACAAAATTGTAACAACATTTTACCCTAACAAGAGCAAGAAAATTTGGTATATTTATAAAACTGTAAAAGGCCAAATAATCTAAGACATAAAATGAAGTGGTTTAAAATATTTTTGATTAAGAAGACTAACGCAGCTTTACGTCTTCAGTAAGATGCCGCCCAACTAAAGCAACGGGCGGATAAATACGCATAGTTTCTTTTAATACCGCCTCTAAGTACACTAACTGTGAGAGATCTTGCTTCGTGACATCTCTATCTTCGTCACCAAATATACTTTTTAACCTGAAATGTGTTACAAAGACATTTATAAACATGGAAAGTTATTTTAAAGAAACTTTACCTTTTGTAAAATAAATGCTCACTCCTCCTGTATTTTTTCTTGCACTTGTGGTTTTGCACCAATCATCATCATACAATACGTTAAAGCAGTAGAAAAGGTGTCAGGACCAGCTGCAATCATAGTGTCCACCTGTTCTCTGATTTCACGATCCGTGAAGGAACCCGTGTCATGTGCAAGTTCTAAGGCTAGTTCCATAAATGGTTTGAATTTTGAACCTATATGCATCGAAGATTTAGTTTGTAATTTAAAAAATTCTTAGACAAATTTTATTTTGTTTCAATAGTCTTTAGTGAATAATATAATGATATCGATACCTATAGTTTGTTCCTGTTCATTGTCAATATGAGGAAGGCTTTTCATTTTCAAGAAGTTTTCTTTTCTGTTTCTTAGAATCTGAAAATAAAACGAAAATGCTAATAAGCGTAATTTATCTGTAATTACAACTATTGTAATAATATTGTAGAATAGTATTATTATTAGCCGCTGTATAACATATTTGTAAAAAAATATACAGGACACCAGTGTAAATTTTTAATGTGTTAGTTATATCGACATTTTTCGAGAAAATATTCCTAGATCCTGTACCACTTTTTCTTATCTATGGCAATTTATATCCAGTTGTTATTCACAATCTATTTGTGTACAAAATTTCATTCAAACCTTTAGATATTTTAAACATACTACTATATGTAAACTAGGAGCGTCAACAGAGCCTCAATTTCGACTGCGCTCGCGAAATCTCGGGTGCCGTTTGTATATTGAGCGAAGCGAGCCTGGGGATCATCGTTTCAATGGGACTTCAATAGGATATCAGGTTTTTGACGATTATTCCTCAACGACATTACATTTTTCAATTATTTTTTAACATTCACCTAATGTGTGTCTTTTTGATTGCAAAATTTAATAATTTTCCGTCAAGTAGTTTTCGAACCTATTCGTGACAAAGAATTTGAAAAAGTCTCCAGTAGAACGCTCCGCTCGCTTCGCTTAATAAAGTCCTGAGTTGTTTTAATTAAAATCACGTCACTTATACTATAAAATAATATTAAATTTGAATTAACATAGAACAGAGAACATAGCAGCGCGAAATCGATTCATGTATAGCATTTTTGTACTCATGGTAACTTAATTCCATAATTAAATGATATCTAATGGACTAATTAAATTGATGTAAGGAAAAAATATTGTCTACTTGACATTATCTAGATGATGAAATACTTTAAATCCATAAAGATTTATATAATCATACGAAAAAATGCATCTAAAGTATAATTTTTTTTTTAATTATAAAAACGCAATTTATAGCTTAGCTATATATATATATATATATACCTTTGCAAACTTTTTGTAGATCGTTTTTAGTTCTAAAGTTCATTAGTACATCGCTTAGTTTTATTTTTAACCATTTAAGCAGCGCATGAGAGAATCTGAAGTTTTTGAGACGATTTTTTACTCCATGGATAATATAACCTGTTTTTTTGTCTACGTTTTTCAGAAATAAAATTACAGGTTATGTTACTTCCTCATAAGGTAGTAAGTGAAAGAACTTTTAAAACCAGTCTAGTAGTTTTGGATTCCATTCGATACAATAAACAAAAAAATTCTACTCTTTAAAATATTAGTATAGACAGATGACTTGCCAATGTTTTAACAACTATATATATATATATGATGTTTTTTTATTATTTAGGGTTAATATATCTTTAATATACGACTACATACTTACTGTGTCGGAGATATTATGTAATATTTTAATACAAGCATCCTGTTGTTTTTTCAAGTTTGACATATTGAATATAAAATTGCTGTGCAACCAGAAATTTTGAAATCTAGTTATAATAATATCCAACATTGATTGTATTTCTGTTACAAATTCAGTGTTAATAGCATTTTTTTCACCTATATCCACACCTAACGTGGTCACTGTAAAAATATAAAAAATAATATTACATTAGATACATTGTACAATCTAACTAGTGGCACCAACAGACCCTCAATTTGACCCTCGCTGCGCTCGCGAAATCTCGGGTGCCGTTTACATGTCGAGCGAAGCGAGCCCAGTGTAATGACTCATCGTTTCCCATTGACTTCAAAGGGATATCAGTTTTTTGACGATTATTTCTCAACGACATGGCATTTTTCATTTTTTTTAAAACCATCACCTAATTTGTGTGAAAATTTCATAATTTTCCGTCAGGTAGTTTTCGAGCCTATTCGTGACAAAGAATGTGAAAAAGTCTCCAGTAGAACGCTCGCTTCGCTCAAAAAAGTATTTTAAATATGCCGAAAAGACAATTAGACAGTGAGTTATTCGCCGTTGGCCGAAACTTGTGTTACAAATTATTATTATTAAATTTTTTTATCAGAATGAATAAAATTAAGAATTTTAGTATAATACGTACAGCATACAGTTTCCAAGGAATGTTTCTTTGCATACTTATAGTGATCAAATAATCCTCTACCAACTTCTGCTTTTAGATTGCTGACCAGACCACGTGACTTGCTGTTAAACACATCAATAAAACTGTCCACTACATGTGGATTGAAGCTTGGATTTAGCAGTTTTCGATGGACTTTCCACACTGGAGCTACGATAAAATAAGTTTGGTTAAATATCTCATTTATTGTAATTTATTGCTGTTGTTTTTATTAACATATGAATTAATTATCAAAGTTATAAATTAAGCTAATGTTTGTTTTTAAATTATAATCTATGATATTAATTTTTATCGTCGATAATAGTTTCCGTGTTGTTCAATATATAAAACTTACCAGAGGAAGTCAATAGGCCATCCCCGAGCCAGGGTTTAGCAAACTCATATATCATTTCTTTTTGAAAGCAGATGTTTGACACTATTGTACATTCATCGGGGTCTGTTATAACTAGAATAAGTAATAACGTATGTAAATAGTTAAATATGACTAATAGAAATAAAAAAAACATTTTATATTACTGTATATTGTTTTTGGTCCAGCAGTCGTTTTTAAAACTCCACCTCGTTCCATACACTCGTTGCATGCTTTGACAATCTTGCTCCATAACTCTGAAAACAGATTTGTTACAGTGTGTTTAAAATGTAATTCATATTAATGCTATTCGCATCAACGATTAATTGTTAATATAACACTTCTAGTATCATTTACGTCAATAGTATATTAGTAAATATGATAGGGTAGATCAGTAAGCAGCGCCACGGCAGGGTCCAAAAGGTCGTAGGTTTGAGACTGTCATTCTCATAATTTAATTCGTGTTTAGGATAAATATATTACTCGAATAATGAATATAAAAACCACTGGGTCGCGTACAAGATAGCTACAAAGAGCACCCTCCCCCCACATTAAATAATAATAAAAACCAACAAACAAAAATACGTACGGGTACTTGTTCCTATATATAGAAATGCGTGTCCAAGTAGTATTTTACTACCAGATAATAATGGCGGCTCATCCTTGTATTTGTTTCTTTTTAACAAACTCCACAAAAGACACACACAGACACCAATCAGAATGAACATCAGCATTGTACCTGGAAATATATATATTCTTTAGTATAACATTAACATATATTAAGTAAGATGTCAAAGTACAAAATCTCAATATCAGTTCCTTCTAATATAGAAAAATAATAACAGTATCAATGTTATGTCATTTTGTTTTAACATGTTTTTTTTAAATATGTAAATAATTTTGTCTGTTCTTCCTACAAGATTATTAATATAATTGTTTACGTGTCTAGCTTTGTTAGTTTATCACTTCGCATTTACATGAAAAACGATTCCCCTTCACCTTCTAGTATCAGTGCCACTTTACACTAACTGTAATATTCTTATTTAATATTTTCTTATCAAAGAATAACTTTAAAGCTATTTATGACTTATTACTAATATTTTTTAAGATTAGTTGATCAATGGTTAATCTAAACTTAGTAATAGTGTGCCGCAAAAAGATGAAATGTATAAAAAACAGACTTTTAGTATATTACCGGAATATATTAAAAGAAAATAAAAAAATTTATTCATCTTTTTTGTGAGATGACTTATTACAAGTATTTAATTGGACAGATTGATAAACTCATTTGCATTTGCAAATATGTACATGAAAATACGTTGCCGTTTTTGAAATAGACGGGAAAGGAGGAATTTCGACCTTTACGCTTATCGTAAACTAAGCTAACGTATAGCTGTTCTGTAAATACTGTAATAGCTATTTTACGTTAACCTTCAGTGAGATGCTTACTACCCTGGGTCAGCCAGTTATACTTCCTCAATCAAATCACCATAACTAACCTTCAATAGATACAAATTGATTTTAATTTGATCGATTTATAATTAAAAACTTAAAAGAATTCTCTTGGCCATTAAATCTGTCCAAAGATTTTATCTAGGACTATCCAGTATTATATAACTTGAAATATTTCTATTACTATTACCAAATATTACCATTTCTTAATTATGACATTTGCCATGTTAAAGCTAACAATATATTACTATAAATTCTGTATTTAGGTAAACAATTTCCAGAACACAACCAAAGGGAGAACCACTATTGTAACTAACGAATGTAGTAAAAGCCAGACGTTTGTTCCAACGAGGAAAAGGTTAGACAGATGCTTGTTCTGACGAGGAAAAGGTTAAACAGACGTTTGTTTCAACGAGGAAAAGGTTAGACAGTTCTTTGTTCCAACATTAGTAAATTAATTTTCGCGCTTGGAACAGTAGCAAAATATTAATGACTGGCTAATAAGTTATCTATGTACAGTCACGTGCAATGAAATGTATACACGGGCAGATTTTCAAATAAATATTAACGCTGAAAATTTCAAAAAAAATTTCAAAAATATATACATTATTGTGAGAAAGTCTGGTGGTTATATAGTATGAATTGTTAAGTGGCTACTTTTTTTTAAAATTTTCAGAGTAAATATTTATTTGAAAATCTGCCCGTGTATACATTTCATTGCACGTGACTGTACAATAGTATTATCTGTAAGAGTTTTTAATCCACTACGATAGAAGTTTGGTAAAAAGGACAGCTTTATAATAAATGTACAAATTTCTGGTAATCTCTGGGTAGGTATAGTTTCTTATAAACTCAATCAAGAAAAAAATATAAACCAAAAAATAGAAGTGTCTGTAAATAAAAGCACAATAAATGGGTTAATATTGACCTATGTCTTGTGTCTTGCCAATATCAATGTGGTATTGGAAACATAGCTAGTAATAATAAGTTATAGCCAGTGATATTGTTTTTAGAGACAGAAACATGAAATAATTATAATTAATTCTATCTTATTGAAATTTTATAAACCGCAACTCATGAATTTTTCCTACAATCTTGAATTCTCAGCTTTGTTCCTTATTGAATTACTTTTAAATTGCCCAAGATGAGAATACCTCCGGGTTCTGTAATCTTATTTTCATTAATTTTGTTTTACGTGAAACAACTATTTGTAGTTAAATGTATTTTTTAAGAATTTATTACTTTTTTTTCATTTATTAAAGAAAAGAAACAACCTTTACAATTAGATGTCTACTATTACATACAGTTCATACATTGACCAATAAAGTTTTAACTATATATAAAGTACATGATAAACGGATTAATTACATAAAAATATATAATTAATATATTTTTATGGAGATACAAATTTTCTGATATTATATCTAAAGTGGTCAATGGTACCATATTTGTTATTGTATGCGTTACAAGCCCGAATTAAATATCTATTTGGCATATTTGGTTTTTTCAACTCGAACAGCAAAAACTTTATTACTTTTGAATAAAAAGGGCAGGTATGAGCCCCTATATTACTTTTAATAATATCCTTACTGAAGGTCTAACAAACTAAGTATTTTTAAACTTCTATTGTTAATGTTTTTAATGGTGATATTATAATGATGTTATTACTTTGTGTATATCTATTATTCAATTAGTAATTAGGTGAAGAATTGTGAACTTTTATGTTCTCTCTTCGTAACTTTTATACTTATTAAATACGTTATTTTGAGTGGGTTTCTTTTTCAAAACAAGTCCCAATTAATGTAATTATACTATTACATTATAAAAATACAAGTACATTTACTAATACATTTTCTTATTTCTTTTGCCATCTTTTCTTTTAGATTCTTAAATTATCTAACACCAGAAGTGGGATTGTGTGCCTCTTTTAATATTTATATAAAATATATATATAAAATAGTTATATGTTCAACAATTGTAAATTTTTCACATCTCCTAAATCAATCATTTACTTTACAGAGGTATTCCAGGACTATACTCCACACTTTAGTATAATAAAAATTTACATTTTAATATTTAATATTTAGCAAAGAAAAATTCTAATCAAAAAGTAGTTTTAAAAAAATCAACATGCATTCAAGGATCTATCTATTGATACCTCACATCAAGGGGTACTCGAGAAAAAAATCTATACTATACGTATATAGGAGCTACTCTAAAATGTATAAGACAAAACTATAAAGGTATCTATCTAGTGGACTACGAAACTCAAAAAGATTTTTTTTTTATTAGTATATACATACTATGTGTTAATGTTGACAATATAAATGAGCTGTGTAATCAAATGTTTTATAAAATAACAATATAAGCAATATACGGCATGTAATTACTTAAATATTTATATTAAAATAAGGTAGTTCTGTTTATTTAAAAGAGAAGGAATTGGTTTTTTATACATTTAAGGTCGAAATGTAATTGCCCAGTTATTGCTTTTACTTGATACAAGTTCCGGAACATTATCACCGAATTACAATTAAGGACATCGTTTACACCTCCATGCATTGTTTTTTAATTATCTTAGAATTCGTAAACAAAGCACGCGTATAACAAACGAAAAAGTAAATGAACATGTATAAAAGAAATGATTATTTCGAAAAATTATTATAAGCAATCAAAACAAATTACAATTATTATTTCATACTATGGCTTAAAATTAAAAGAATAGGTAGATGTGTTTTAGAAATATAATTCATAAACTAGATATTGTTATGTCAAATTTCCTAAAATGAATATAGCGGAAGATAAGAAACGATTTATCTCAAACATTGAAAACATATACTTACTAAATTTGGTTTTCAAATAAAACATTAACATTAAATTTATTATGAAAATTTATATGTTTAACAATGTCCCTCGACTATAATTTGTTTTAAAATACATTATTACAGGTTCGTCATATTTGATTAATACTTATATTTGATTATAAAAAAATCAACCTACTAAGAAAACTGTTTAGTGAGTCCATACTTCATATATTAAGGTCCAATTTTATTTTTTTGTGTATATAATTATACTCGTGTCAATGCTTCTAAAAAAGTTAACAGTCCCAAATTTATTAGTAGGAGCTCTTGGCTGAGCTTTGTGAAGTATTGATCGCGCAACGCCGGATTCTGGTCCGCACAGCGTCCAGAGATAATATTACGAAAAATGTTTAATATTATATTGCAATTAGAAATTCACGAAGATAATATTAAGGTTTTAATATGTATTTTTAAATCGAGGTTGATTTAATTTATCTTTTTAAATCGAGTATCTAAACTGGTTTATGATTGCTTCAATTCCACAGTCGTCACTGGCATCTCGGTAGCGGAAAATCTTTACGAATCAATTCCACAGTCTATAGTAACAACCGCGCGTAGTGTAAATAGTTAGAGAAATATTTAAAGTAATATTTATTTTTGTTTAAATGCTTTTGCCATTTCAATATTTGAAATATATAAACATTTTATATTGCAGCTTAGAATCGGCTTGAATAAGTAGAGAGTAACTTAATTATATTGAAGTTATATAGTCGAAAAGAAACAAGGAATTTGAAACAAGAAATAATAAAACTGCATTGTGTATATTAAAACCTGGCGCTAGTGACATGAAATCATGATATTCAGTTATTTTATGATTCATGAGTAACATAACATAACAGAATGATTATATAATAAAATTAACCTATGGTCCAAATTTAACCTTTCTACTCAATAAAAAAATATAAGTGTTCGTAATTAGCTAGGACGACTGTTTATAAATAATAATTCAAAACCTAATCTTAAGTTGTAGAACAAAATAGGATATGCTATTAATATAATATAAAATGAAAAAGAGCGATAATTACAATAAATAATACACCAACTACAAAAGTGTTAGTAAAATATTCTTAAAAAGAAAAAAAAAAATATTATTTGCTGTTGCTAGGAACAACTCTACATAATTGTTTTTATACTTTAGGGTGTAGTATTAATTCTTGTATAAAACTCAATTCTTTTACTGTAAAAGAAGTGCCAGATTTTACTCGTTAAAAATAGATTATAGTTTATATTGAGCCTCAAATGAAAAAAAAAAAGTATTTTATAACAATCCTTTCGCTATACTAGGACGACCCGGCTACTGTATCCGAGCCACTTGAAGTCCAGCTTCATTGTGTTATTTAAATGTCGAAACGTGTTCCAATTATCGTTTGTTTGCGAAACCGGCGATTCCTCATTCCGCCTATCTCTCTTTAGTAGAAGTGGAAATTGAATTTGCATAGAGTTACAATAGTCTTATATTGATAGTATTTAATCTATTTTATCTGTAATGAGCAATAAAATTACACCCCTGATAATATATAATAAGATGAAATGATTGCTTTGTAAATTTTGAATATATATATAACGAACTATTTACCAACATGGACAGTAACTTGGTAACTTATATAAGAGAAAATGATCATTAATAATCAATGTAAAGTAACAGTAAACGGTCCTTTCATATCCAATAATGCCTTCATCTATTTCAGGAGTATCAATTTATAAACAAACATATTGTTCTTAATTAGCATTGCGTTCTAAAAATAATTCTATACTGTATAGTACATAAAAGATGTAACAAAGTTGCGTTCAGATCATATCACCGATATACTGTTCTGTTACAAAACCAGGTTTATTTCTCATTTTTATGCTGATACCTATATTAATAATTATAACCGTTTGTCCTTTATCGTTGAGGTTTATATTCGGTCGCTATATATTTTTTTTTCTATTTTTCATTCGTGTTGACGTCCGTGTAGTCTATTCGTGCGATATAAATTATTACTGAATGAATTCTAAATAACGAAGTGTAAAAGAAAAAATAGAGACTTTGTTATAAATATCTGAAATTGAATATCAGAAATTGCCTTCTTAAAAATACATCACCACCAACCCGTTGTGCCAACTTCAATTTTATAATTGAGAGTCAAACAACCATTGAGAGTCTTCGATATTCTCAAATGACAGTAGTTTTATAATAATTTACAATTAAGTTATGTGGATTGACTTTGTGTTTGGTAACAAAGTATTAGTGTTTGTTAATTGAGGCTTTTATTGTTTTCAATTGTATATAATACAATTAGGATATAAAATTTTGTATATATAACTCATCATAATAAAAATAGTTTCATAGTGAATTGTGATTTAAACTAGTTAAGTGAGGGATCATATAAAAGGACGTTATGTAAATATTTTAATTTTGCCTCAATTCCTGAACTAATTGTAACCAACAAACCCCAGATGAGAGAGTCCGACTCGCTTTTTTGTCAGGCTTTATTATGAAATAAAAAATATATTTGATTTCGTTTTTACTAATAGTTAAGAGTTAAGACAGAAGTGTCATTTCTCTAATCATATTTTCTGGTAATTGTAAAGAATACTAGTTATATCGTGAACAATTTCTGAAGTTATTTTTTTTTACATAATGCTAGCCTAATAATGTAGTGAATAAATACGCATATCCATAAAATAAAAGTAGTTTGTAAAGGTTGTACTGAGTGTTTCTACTAATATACATTAAGCATATTATGTTAATAGTTGCCCCTTCTGTTAACACTTGCCTCAATTAATTAATTAATTAATGAGCTGTTAATTCTGACACTAAGCAAAACAATGTTAATTTCTCAGATAAATGGACATATTGAAGATATTACTTATTTTATGTCAATACAATAACACTTAAATATTTAAAGCATCATATATCAGGATAATTAAACTATACAGTAAACATTTCGAAATCACAACTAAATACATTACTTTCGTTCAAAATATCCTTCATCCATAGTCCATAAAATATTTCAGATACTTCACTCAATAAGAATTAATTACCTTTTTAGACAACTGAATTAAGAGTCAGTGCACGATCAGAATTTAAAGTAATTTCCTTTGTTGCGGCACAATGTGCCAATCAAAAGCGTCTCAACGTTCGGGATTAACTCCTATTCATTATATTAATTAGAGCAAAACTTTAGTAAACCGTATTAAGAAAGTTAATTGAGTAACAAAATAGATACCGTTCTTTGGATAAAATAGACATTTCTGGAAGCTCTTCCAAATGTTACTTAGGAGCTTTCTGCATTTAATACATTTTCCTCTAACTTTTAGCACTAACTTTTTATATATACTTTGACTTTTTAAAAATTTAAGTTAAGTTAACTCCTCAATTCATGTATTATTCTCAACCTAGAGCGCAATACACACAAATACTTTTTTATTACAAACTATATAATCAATTTATTATGAATAATGACAGACGAATATATTTCACCTCGGAATAGGATCTACGAATTATTATCATAAAATCAAAATAAATAGGATAAGAATTCTTTTCGAAGGCTTTGTAAGTAGACCAATATAATTCACTTTCACAATGGATTTCTTTTCTACAAAAAAAATAAAATATCAAAGATCACGTCGCAGTCACCGGTATCCATTGTGACCTATTTTTAAATGGGACGGTTTGAGTTAGGTCCTTTTAATTTTATGAACAGTAAAGTGAGTGTTGAAGTGAATATTGTAGTAGCTTTTAGTAATATTATAATAAGAGTACATACTCTTAAACAATATTACTATACGTACAAGAAATAAGTTATATAAGTAAGTAAGTTGTATCCGCCCTTATCTCACTTCTGCACTATACTGATGTTGACAGTTAATCTTTAGATTTAAATTGGTTTAACAAAAAAATATAATCTTGGCATAATCTGTTTTATATTTTTATCTGCATTATCTATTATAAGACATTCATCAAGGTAGTTTAAATTATATTTTCTTGGATGAGAATATAGGGAATCATATTTATAAATTTAATAGGAATATTATACATAATATCATCAGCCTAAGAATTATCTAAATGATAGTACATTAGAAATTATAAAACATTAAATTCTTTATTTTTATTTATATTAAAAGTAGGTACATAGCAAAATTGTTTATAATTGAATGTGAAACAAAAGTTAATAATAAGATAACATTGATAGAGAGAAATAATGTATTTATCTTATTTTTATTTAATAATGGCAATTGCAAACATATACAAATAACTGATTTTTATCTAAATGACGGAATGAGATGTAACGTAGCGAGGCGTCTGTGGTCTCTGCGGGCTCACGGCGCATGAGTTATCTCACATCCCTCACAGATGATCATATGACGGGTTTGCTCCGTTTTATGTCAAATTTAAACGTTTACTGGAATAATGTAAGATAAAAGAATTCGTAAATGAAACCAATTACATAAAAGTGAAACTTGATTTAGTTTTGACTTTAAATTACTTACAAAAATTAAAATATATGTTTAATAAAAAACGCTGTGCATAAGGTTTTTTATCTCAATAGCTGAACTGATAACCCAATACGATTTAGATGCGATATATTGTGTCGGTGTGAACGCGCAACGCTAACCGTATTGATTGAGCAGCGCCGTGCTCTGTCCTTTTAAGTTCTTGAGATAACTGTATAGTAATGTCATAACTAAATATAATAAAAAAAGAGAAAAAGTAAAAACTATATATTTTACTACATGTGTTTTACTAATGAGTTACTAGTTAATAAATTTCAGCAAGAAGCAATAGTAATATTAACAGTATTATGCAATACTATCTACTCGTATTATTTCACAATAGGAGACATTACAATCCGCTTCAACTTAAAATTTTAAGTTGAAATTTACTGCTGCCCACTGCTGCCTACCTCGAGTAAATATACTAGGACTCATCTCATCATTCTTAAAAGGGCGCCTTTTGGTGAAAACTTTTTAAGGCTATGTATTTGAAACCAAATTGTTTGCAACATTTATATAATACTCTTTTAGTTAATAATTTACCATTCTTTAAATTTATATAGTTCGAAAAAACAACAACAATATAACTGCAGTTATTTTAAAGAAATATGGATTGAAAAATGTATCAATACGGACAGCATACAAACCTGCGCCGTCACGGAAGCCATTCCATCGCTCTACTAATCAAACTTCTCTCCATCCGCTACCCACCTCGACGAATTTAGCATATACATACACATATTATATTCGTCTTTGTCGAGACAGAGGCGATATTAATAGAACATTCAAAAGATGCCACGATGAAAATTAATATTTGAAAATGTCTATAATTAGTCCTGAGTTACTATGTTTATGTCTCGAGTGGAGCTGTCTCATAATTCTTCAAAGGTGGGCGTTCCTTAAGCTTATGTATATGCAACCAACTTGTTTGCATCATTTAAATTCTCCTCTTTTCATAAATAAGTTACCTAGCAACTGATCATCTATTAAGATGGCTAGTTATATATACATAATGAGTTTTGTAAACTCTCAAATAATTTTTATCAAGGTACATAAAACCATATAATTAATATGATATGTACTTAATATTTTCCAAATTAAAAACATTGTTTAATCGAAAAGTTTTAACAATAACTTTCCTTTAACAATTCTTATGAATCTAGTATATTTACTGAAATATTTAAAGAAAAGAGATTTTTCTATGATCGCTAGAGTACAGACTACTGCATCGACCTCGTTCGAACATTGGCACACTCTTGACTCATACACTAGTGATTACAATACTGTTACTGCGCTCTATTTAACATTGAGAGGAATGGGTGACTTGACCTATATAACATTACCTTGCGACGGATTAATGTAATTTTTTGAAGTTTTATAAGTAAAGTTAGTAATTTTTGTTTTTCATTATTTGTTTTCGAAAACTTACAAGTACGTATAGTTGTATAGGTATATCTTAATATATTTATGGTATCAATATTATATTATAATATATATAATATGATTTATATCGTATTTTCATGCGGTTTTACTATAACTTTTCCTATTTTAATTAAAAAAATATATAATCAGTTATAATAGAAAGTTGAAAACTTTATATAGAGACAACTTGCGTCAATTTCATTAAACTTTAAATTATTTAAGTATAAATAATTTCACTTCCTTTTTAACAAAAAGTTTATAAAGCTAGTCGTAACACTCATTGTACAAATTAAGAGTCCTAATTAAACTTTTATAACTTTTCATTGTTCAAACTCGAAGTTCAACTAAGAGTAAATAAAAACAACCAGAAACTTATCAAAATTACTCAGAACCCTCAAATTAAAGATATATTTATTTCATTCGTATCAAAGTCAAATGAGTTACTTTTTATGCCAAATAAAAGTATTATGGTATTAATATTATATGTATCTAATATTATGATATGAATAGCTAAGTATCGTATTTTTATTCGGTTTTATTTTCACAGACATTTTCTATTTACATTTTTTAAAAGATAAAATATTCTAATTCAGTTTATAATACAAAAGAATAGATGATGTTTTTCATTAAACATATAATATGCAAATAATTCAAAGAAAAGTTTAAAAAAGGTGGTTTCTATTCCAACAAATGTTTGCAATCTGGGCTAAGTGTAGCTAGAGTTTGACCTCAATCTTAATATACGATTGAGTAACTTCGAGTAACTTACATCAATGTATAGTAATTTGAGTAACTAATGACAAATGAGTTAGAAACAAAGTTGGGACGAACGTCAATAAGTGTATCCAAGTTAACACCTTGCCAAAACCTTCTAAGAGTAATGGAAAAATAAATTAACATTAAATACATAATACAATAATAATATTATGTACATTTTTATATTCTAGTTCTACTCATAACTTTACTAATAATTTAGATTGTAATGAATTCTAAAAACAATTTTCTATTATAACTGTTATTTTCAAAGGGTCGAAGATAAATAATGGATATTATATACCTTCTACATTACCTACTCGTATGTAGCTCCGTTCCATGAGCCGAGGATGAACTAAAAGATCAGTGAACTGTTTCTGTGCCTTATGGATTTTCTACTACCCACATATAACCATAATAAATTATTTTATTATCTGGTAAGCATTACCTACATATCACTTATAAATTTAAATTAGAACTATTTCATTTTAAACTTTACTTCATAACTTAATCATATCTCTTATAGTTCATAAAATACTTCGCACAATTACATTTGATACCTTTCCTACAGTGTGAATGATAAATAATCTTCCAACATTCATGCGGTATAATGACAACGATAAATCTTTTTATATTGTATCTTTTACAACGAAATTCGTTTTGAAATGAACAGCGATCCAATAATGGCTGGCTTTGTGAGGTTTACAAAGAAAGTGCTTTGAAAAACAATATTCTCTTTTTACTTTACTTTACTCACATTTAGCAAGATTGAGAAAATGGAGAAAAAGCATTTCTATCTGGCATATTACGAAACACATATTGTTTGGTAAACCTTAAACCATTCAGTAATAACATTTTTAATTTTATCAATAATAAGTTAATAAAACGTATTGCTATTGTGTATTAATAGTTGCTTATATCTTAATTCTGCCTAAGAATAAAAAAATATGTATTAATTTAAGTCAACATTTAATTTACTTTCCCTTCTCTATTTAATATATAAAATTTTATATTTGTACGGTTCAGTTCAAATAAAAAAAAACACCTTTACATTTTCAATGGTCAAATAAGCAGCTGTGAAATATATCTAATGTACATTCCAGCTTCAAATATATGACTCCAATATTCATGAACATATAGAACGTAATAAATATGGCCAGAGTGACTATATTGACAGCCATACTTTGAATATATATTGAAGCTTCTCTAAAGGTTTTCGTAGTAAAATTCTCTTTCAAAATTGCTATCGCAGAAGCAGTTCAGTGACATTTAAAATTTTCTTATAGAATGTGTTCATTCTATAAGAAAATAAAAAAATATTAAATAATGACTCAAGTATCAATATTTTATTCTTAGAGAAGGGAATTAAATACAAATAAAATAACCATTGATTGGTACGTTTTTATGTTTTGGCAAAATAATAGAACTACTTAAAACAAACTAAATAATATATTTATATTAAAGCAATAAGTATATGACCGTGAATGAAACAAATGGTCTTGAGATCGACACTGGCGACTAAGATTTTTGACTTTGCGGTTTGTTGATGATCGTAGAGAAGCATACCCTCACGGGAAACTGCACATGCTTTATATGAAATGAGAAATTGTTATTAAGTTATAAACAAATAAATATAATATACTGCAATTAATTTGTTGTTTTAATAATAGTACAAAAAAAAGTAAAAGTCTGTTATATGTAAATGTTTATAACTAAAGATTAAAGTGATCAAATGTCGGTTATTGACAAATAAAAGAATAATCGAAACAAAAAAAAATGTTTTGAAATCATTACTTTGAACCGCGAATAAATAATAATATATTATGTTTGTTTGGTAAACATCGGATCACTAATTAGTGACGTGATACAATTACGTGACCTTCGTTTTGGGGTGAAGCCAAGCAACGACCCTTAACTTTAAAGTCTACATATTCTGTAAATAAGTTAAAACAAGAATATTTATAATTACCAAAAATTACAAAAAAGTGAGGTTAATAATAATAATACAAAATAGTAATATAATTATATATGAAAATAAACTAAATAAGTAAATTATAAACAGCGCCATCTCTCGACAGTAATGTTTTTTTTTAAAGTAAAATGATGAATATTTTTTGAAGACAGTAATGAAAATTTTTCTTGTCCATAGACAACCATATATCCATCGGAAAAAAGTAAAAACAATAGAGAACGAACAAAGTTTGTTCGTGAAAATAAGAAATAGTGAAGAAATAACATTATTTTCTGGTCGGAGTTTAATTCATAAATTAGTGACTTTAATTTTATTATTATCGCTTACTGTTCTCAGGTGTAAATTGTTTATAAAAGTAATATTAATTATTAAATTAAAAATTCAATTATGATTTTTTATATTCTAAATTCAATCATTACTATTCTTTAATGATTTACTTGTCTTTAGACACCGGTATCAGATTAGTCGTCCTATTTATCACAATTCAATTTATTATAATTTGCAAAAGTATCATTAGTAGTAGTAGTAGCCAGTTTTACAATAATTTATTAGGTAATAAATAAAACAAAATTTATAAATTAATTAAATTGTAAGTTGTGGCTTACCTTACTTGAAATTTACTTATTATTATTTCTTATGCCGACACAAAGATAAATTGCAACAAAAAAATATCTTAACTACTTTCTAAAGTTCATATGTACATATTTAATTGAAAAAGGAAAAAAGAAAAAGACATACGATTCTTGATTTTTTCAAATTATCATTTGGAAGGTAGGTTTTGCAAATGTCTTCTGGGTCTTCTAAAATCCATTTTTATTATAGTTGATAATTTGAAAGTAAATTACATAGCTTGGAAGTTGGACGGGGTATGAAAGGCTTTAAAAACGACTATGATAAACGACTTCAACGTGAAATATTACTTACAAGGCCTTCCATTATTGTACTATCCTAAAAGCTGTAGTTTAATATTTTTTCTTTCAACAATAATTTTGCGTCCGAAATAACGTTAACTAATTATGAAAATGCAATTCCGGGTTTTTTAATAATAAAAATATTAATTTCTTGAGAATTTAAAGGTTATTGGGAAACCATTTTAAAATTTGTAATTGTTCTCGAACTTAACTTAGATTCTTTTTACATAATGGAAACCAACATAGTTATAAGTAAAGAGGATTAATAATAGGCAATTAAATCAAATCTTTTAAATTCTGTACATGTGATTTCTCAGTAGATATTCTCCGAATTAGATATTCTCCGAAAGTATATATATTTTTTAAAGAATTAATATTTACTTAATTAATTACAGTTCGTAAAAAGATAATGTCGATTTATCGAATACAATCGCTACTTCATAACCTAAACAAAATTTTAATGAAACTGTTTATATTTATTTTGCCTTAAGCTCGGATTTTCTACGCTAGGGTTAATTCGGTCGTTGTATCTTGAATAATGTTATAAATGGTTTATCTCAATATCTTCTTAAAGTATCGCAGTGAAGGTTCTGTTTGTTACAAACTCCATCCCCAACATTAATCTTTCTAACCTCTAACAAAGATCACGTACTGCTAAAACTCTTCAATATTAAAAAGTATTTAAAGTTATGTACAAACCACAAAGCGTTGTCATGACCAAGTTTCATCTTTTATATATACCTTGTATATTTAGGAATTGTACTAATACGATGGTTTTCACGTCACTTTAATCAAATTGCCAGTAACAATATTCACTTTTAGGTAGATTCCATAGATGAATCTACCTATTGCAATCGATGCGATGACGGGACCCAGACCCAGACCCAGACGGTAGGGGCGCTACGCCGTTTATGAACTGGAGATTGAGAATCTGTCGAAAAAAAAAATTATATATCCCTCTATATATATATGTATATATGATCCATCAGTCCAAATTCATCGTAGGCGAAATCTGACTTCACAGGTTGATAGGATAAATTAGTAGGACAAACGTAGCATCTCGTTTTTTTGGAAAAAATTAAAGGGGGGGCTGAGAGAGGGGGTGAAAGTGCAAACCTTTGGGACACGCTACAGGTCGCAAATATTGACGGAGGATTTTCAAACTTGGTATACACATTCTTAAGGAGAAAATGAAGGTTAAATTCTTGAACGGGAGAAATCGGTCGGGGGGTTGGAGGGCTGGGGGGGTTGAAAGTTAAAAACCGAAAAAAGTCACAGAAGAAGGCAAAATTTTGCTGTCGCAAAAATATTAGAAAATTAACAAATTAAAAGAGGAAACTTTTTTGTTCGAAAAGTTTTTTGATGCGACCCTCCGTTTAGGAAATAGGGGTGGGGGGTAATTCCCCGCTCACCCAATATATGCAGAGTGACCCGTCATAAGACTCGTAATGACCAGTAGAATACTGCTGGCTAGTTTTTCTTTGTCGATCCGACCGACGGGAATCTACCTAACACGATCGACCCTGTCGAACGAGGTATTTATATCTTTATTTCACTCAATTCGCTTCGTGTTATCCAATGCTTGTGAATTGTTAATAGCTTATTTGTCCAGTATTCTCTCACTTTATCACTTAGGCTTTTGCCACCCACTAATTCGGCTATATAAATTGAAATGTTTCAATTTAATGATTCAGAATATTTAGTTGTTAGCTTGTATAACTTTAAAGAAACGGTCTATCGCATGGCTCAGATCTCCTCGTGTACGAAAATACAACCTTCACTATTACACTTTTTTTCGGATTATGGTATATTTAATAAATACAGTAAATTGATATAGAAACATGAGAGATTTAATTTTTCTCCATTATTATTATTATTTTATTTATTAGATATTCAACTTATCTATGCATGGAACATTATTGGGATACATACCAATATGTAATTATTTAACACAGTAAGTAATTGTAATATATATAATTATGTCAGTGATTTCGTAAGTTCGAAAAGAAATGAAACGTATTGTTTCATTTTCTTCATGTTGTTTCTCCATTTAAGTATGAGAAAATATTTTATAGGATAAAATATATATTAGTTCATAAACCTGAAAAACAAATACATATCGTATATAGATTTGAATTAGTATAACTTTATTTTTTTTTATTTTTAAATGGGTTTATTGGCTATCAATATAAATAATTAATATTAATTACCCTCTGTTATTCTGCAAAAGTAACTTTACTGTATTTATACTTCTTATTTATTCTGATAGGTTTCTATATTATATATAACATATTTTTGTGTTCTTAATCTACTTCGATGGCAATAAATATCAATAATAAGTACAATTGAGATCAATTTCATTGTTGTTCATTGATATTTATGTTGATATATAAGTGTAATAAAACATAAATTTGAAGATAAAACCTAGAATATAAAGTTGAATTAGAATTGAGACTTTGTCTTAAACAGCAATATTAATTTTATTAATAAAAATGTTTGTATGTGTTTGAATTGTCATTGAATGTTTTATATTGTTCTTTAGAATCATTAAATATTTCAACAAGACAGATGAACTCTTAGAGTTGATTTATCTTTTTGTGAACGCTTGGATGTCCTCCATTACAATTGAAATGTTTTTCAAAACATCCATATTCCAAGTTTTAAGGCACAAAAGGCGCTTTTTAATCGTCTTGAGCATTTGTTTTCTTTTTAAAATTTATATCTACAGCTGTAAATTATTTAATTTTGTTTTCTTTATATTAGTAGACACAATTTTTCATACTATTGTACTATAAGATTTATCAATATAAAATAACTTGCTTATCTTCAATTATGAAAACGTTTCACGCCCATTACTCATAATATATTGTTTTTAATTAGTATTTGAAATATTTTATTAATGAATCGCTGTTGTAAAATTGTTTGAGTTTTATTTATATTCTCGCTTTGTCCAAATATGTGTTACCGTAAATAACTTTTGTCATAACATAAATATTTATTGTTATTAAGAAATGTAAGAAGAGTTTTGAATTGTGTATTCATAGTTAAAGGCCTAAATCTTGAATACACAATTCAAGCTGAAGCGTCTGCAAAATCTCTGCACTCGTTTCGTCTTTGGCCTAAGGAAATTTGATCACATTTCTCAATACCGCAAAAAACTCAACTGGCTTCCTATAAGATATCGACGAAACCTACATATCCTATCTATCCTTTTTGCTATTCTCTTCCATCCTTGGTCTCCATTCTATCTCAAGGATCGCTTCAATTTCATTCGCTCCTTTAAGCATGATTGCACCTTGCGTCCTTCTAGACACTACGTACTACGCACGACTGCGTGTAATTCTAAAAAATACATGGATTCCTTCACCGTAAAAGCCGCTGCGCTGTGGAACGCACTGCCTATTGAGATAAGACAATCTCAATCCATAGCAGTTTTTAAAGACCGTGTCAAAAAACACTATCTGTCACTGTAATATATTTACGTATATAAAGTTTAGTTCTATTATTTATATTTATGTATTATAGACACTTTTGTAGGAGATATTGTTATATATTATGTATGTATGTATGTATGTATGTAATGTGTTATAGATATATATATGTTTGTAAGTTTATTTGTTACTTGTATATCTATATATATATTTATATGTATACATAAATTTATTTATGTACTTGTATTTTTATTGCAATAGCCCGTCTATTAGTACTTAAGTCCGTAAGTGTGGGTTGCCTGGAAGAAATCACTTTAGTGATAAGGTCGCCCTTTGCTAGTATTATTTTTTATCTATTTTTTTTCTGTTTGTTATCTTACATGTATGCAATAAAGTTATTTAAATAAATAAAATAAAATAAGAACACGAAAGAGAAATGTTATTTATAGGAGGTAGAGAGTAGTTTTAGTGATTTTCAAGTGATTGTAGGTCGTACATATGCGGCCGAGCGGCCTAGTATCAACCTCTTACGGAATGTCATCACAAAGTGGCTAATATTTTTATTTTTATTATTCAGACGCAGATTGTCAAATCATTTTCCTTCCTCTTTGCATGTTCTAGAATCCTATATCATATTCCGTTAGTCGAGGTATTCAAGTCAAGTCAAGTTATTTTCATGCAGATGTTCTTATTCGAAGGCACCACTTACCATCATGTGTAATTTTTGTACAAAACATAATATTAAAAATAAGTCCGCTTTCTGAATAAATCTTTGAATAAATCTTTTTTTGGTAAGCGGACTTCTAATTTTCTTTTTTAATAAATTGCAACCCTACGAAATTTGACAGCCGTGCGGAAACCAAACGGGTTGCAAGAAGTTTTTTATTTGTTGTGTGAAGTTTTTTGTATTTGTTGTGTGTTTGTGTATGTGTGTATTAAAGCATAATATTATCCTATTTATTATTTTTAATAATTTATTACTTAGAACAATTAGTATCACTAAACACATTCAGATTCATTTTGTTATAAAAGACAAATTTATGAATGATAGTTGCTACGAATATTCAGGTCTTTAGTATTGTACAGAAAAATATTTATTTATTTAAGTATTAAACTTATTGACATTTCTAAAGTCATGACAAAATGCCAAACACGACCGCTGGCGCTTGTTTCACTATTAAATTCGTATAAATATGGCTTCGACCCACTATGTATAATAGTATCTCTAACTATATTTTTTATACCTTAATTGTTTATAATATTTTCATTTATTCCCTATTATTATGCATGCATATATGCATATTAAAATCTATTGAATAATTAGTAATCGATTCAAAAGTGTGATTTTTTTATATTCTTTTATTGTGAGTATATTTGATTGGGTATAATGAAGTAAATTACTTTTATTAACTATTTATAAGATAGTATACTGTAGCTTGATTAATAGATTATTTTAATGCCTTAGATATCTTTGTTTGTTATTTTTTTAAAATCTAACAAATGCGAGCCTCATTGATAGCTACAATAAAACTTCGAAATCTCAAGGAATCAATATATATTCAAAAATAGCGCTGGTTCAGAATAAGAAACTTTGCAGAGCATTGTTCAGATTTCATGTTATCTTTACATAAAACTTGGACTATTGTTTCTTATTTTTTTGTGTAGCAACAGTATTTTTGATCTTAGTTTTTACTTTGTTTACCTTTTTTAAACCTTTTCAATATATGTTACGTCAATTATTTGATCATTATAATAAAACAAATATATAAACAGTCATATCACAGTGAAGTCTTAAACAATTTTCTGCGCTCAGGATTTATATCAGTATGCAATAAAAAGACTTTAAGAAAGATTATAAATACAATATCTATAACATAATAGTAAAAAAATACGTTTTTAAACACAGATAGCACTTATATAAATAATATAATCTATATTAACCCTTGTGGTTGAAATAACTTCGACTGAGTTATAATTTAACTTGGCTAAATTTCAAGTTTAATTGGAAAGTATGTTTGGTGAAAACTTTATGATTGCTTTTCTGAAGGAGTCGTTATCGAATATTTGACATTATACTCACTGAGAACCATTACGTGGAGGCATACCACCGTCTCTTAAAGTCATATTACTTTAATCTTACTTTCCAGTTTTATATAATAACAACTTAAAGTAATCTAAAATTATTTATTAATCTAGAAGTTTTATTTGAGACATGCTAAATTATGGAGCTATCGAAAATATTATATACTAGTACCGTAGAGTGGTATTTGAAATAGAAACATAAAAATAATTTTGCTGTCAGTTTATCTTTTTATTAATTTTCTTTTACTCCAATTTGTTAGGAAAAGTAATTAACTACAAGAAAATTATCAACAAGAAAATCGATAGAAATACTTATTATTTAATTTATTTTGCATTTTTTACATTACTTAATAAGGTTTACAATAAAGCAAGTATAAAATTAAGCCTAGAATAGCTCTTAGTGTTTAAGGAAAACAGGAATCTTTACTGGCTTGCTTTGACCAGATAGTGTAGCTTTCCCCTGAAATCAAGTCAAACGTTTTTGCATAACCCATTTTTTAAGTTAGGAAACACGTTTTTGACTAATATTATAATTTTAAGTACTTGAATATTTTTTTAAAACCTTTTCCTTATCGTCTTAAGATAATTCGTTTTTTACCTAATTTATCATTAATTTTGAGTTTTTAATATTATATATATAAATGGTTTAAAGTAAAATATAGTAATATAGATTAATACTGTATTTTAGCACAATAATAAATTTCGGTTTTATCTAAAATAATAAATACATTTGAGTAAAAATCTGTGTTTTAAGAAAGGCATGTGTATTTCTCTCAGCTGATTAAGTCTAATAATATTATTAAATAACCGTACTAATGTTAGTTGTAATGTAATATGCGGTGAAATGGGTCAAATATAATCCAAATGCGCCTCCGAAAGCAGGTCGTTTCGTGTGAACACTGTTCAAATAAATGGTATAACTCAGGCTCACACTGCATGCATTTGTTTGCAATCTAAAATAAGATAGAACTGAGACACTTTTGATTAAGAATATAAATAATTACTTTGTGAATTACTAAAAGTCACGCTGTTAATGACGTTAATGATGGCTGGTATGATATGATGTATATTTAATAGATAACATTTTTATATAGATGAAATAGAACAATTTTTAATAGATTTTCACTAAAATTTATTTGCATATAATTAAAATATTAAAAAAAGATCATATCTCGGTAATAAATCTAACATTGTTCATTATTTCAACGACGGTCCAACAATCTTTACGTATAAAAAGATACAATTTTTAATTAAATAAAACTTTGATATTTATTTAAACTTTTTATTTAAAATAAAGAGAATGGTCATTATTTTAAATAAAAAATCTTAACATTTGCTTGAACAATAAAGTTTCCAATTTTTAGATGATGATATCTCATTTAACCGATGTTGGGTTAAAATCTTAATTTATTACATATTTTTTAGTCTATTTTAGTGGTTAGTCATACTCGTAACATTCTCACAAAACATCTTAACAAGAATTGACGAAACTTTTCTATAATTTAAGTGAGATGTAACCAACCAAAGTAATACTTCTAAAGCCGAGTCCTCCAGTATCCTGTCACGTAACGACTCAAGAGACTGGTCTGATAGACCCGAGAAATGTTTACGTTTTCCCGCCGATCCCGTGAGAATTTTAGGACAAAAAGAAGACTTAGTAACATAGTCTTTAGTTTATGAGATTTTAACGAAAATAAAAAAGAATCCGTAAAAAAAATAGCAATTTAATACAAAACAAGTTAGAACAAAGAAATTTTTCCTCTTTATAATAAATATAGACGAGTCTATTTTAATTTTGTAACTCCATTAATTTATCTTATTTTTTTTTTTCTAATTTATGTTGTTAAATATATGACTAATCTTTGTACTATTTATAAATAAATAAATAATATTAATAGACGACTTCGACGAAAGTTTTATAAACGAATATAAAATTATTTTTATGTAAATATAAATGTAATTAATGTATTTAGGATATAATTAACCGCTGTATGACATCATAATGTGATTGATTAATACCCGTCTTGTAGTGACGTCATCCAAGGTTCATGGTCTAAAAGAGTCTTATTTAAGTAAAAGTTTAATTTAAGTAAGGAATTATTATTGTACAACATTTATTGGGTTTACATTAGTATGATGATAATAAAATTAAATTATTTGAAATAAATTGCTTTTAATTCTTAACCTATTTATTACTTTTATCTTTATTTTAATAATATATATTAAAAATAGTTCTGATTCTAAAGAGATTCTGTTTAATTGTTACATTTTAATTGCATCTTTATAATTCCATAGTAAGAAATAAGATAGTATATGTTAATTCGGATTTTTTAATTATAGATCCAACATGTAGATCAAAATATATCTAGTTAGGATATCTTGACTCTTAAACATTTTCTCTAAAGTACAATATGAATCCAATGTCGACATTGCAAGCTATTTAATCGAAATATTTGTCAAATATTAGAGACGTCGATCGGTCTTCATAAACATCAAAAGCTATCACTATTGTTACAATTGTAATTTTTATTATAATTGCTGATTAGAAATCATTAAATTTTTTCGATTAACTAACTAATAATTCTTACTGCTATAGAAATGTTCTAATACGCAAAAATGTTTTTTGAACCAAATCACAAATCCATTTTACGCTCAAGTATCAGTGTAAATCAAAATAAAGCCAAACTATTGACTATGTAATATTCCGTCTAAACTAAAATGAAATACACTTCAATAAGATCACGATTTCCTTCTGATTATGTGACGTATAAGTTTTTTTTATTGTATGAAAGCGTTAAAATATTTTACGAGAGAATGTTTTCCATTTGACTAAATATTAAGATACTCCTTTCATAAATAAGCAGTTTACTAGGTCACGCAAGAGGGGTCATGAGCTGAGCTAACTTTTGGTCTGTGCACGGCAGGCACTACGATGTTTTTTAGCTTAGTCCTTACAAACGCTACGAGAGTTAAATGGAAATATAGAATATTATCTATAAATCATTTGCCAAACATGTCAAGCTTGATATTCGTTTCCGGTCTTTAAATGGGAAATTTTCTACAGAATTGTTCATAACACCTTTCTTTTCGTAATGGCATCACGTTGAAACAATCAGGTCCACTGCGATACTATTGATACAGTAGAAAGCATTCGACCTCCATGGGGATAAAACCTGTTGCTGTTGCTGCTTCGCGTCGTACAATGATTATTTGCAGATCTGCAAATCGTTGAGGAAGTACAGTTGCCATCATTTGAATTTCTTGTTCGACGTTTAAAATATGTCCTGCATAACGAAACTGTCCGAGCCCACCGCTTGCCCTGAGACGATACACTCGCATAATTGGTTGTAGGCGTGCAATGAGCATAGTTTCGATCTGTGTCAGCCCTTGTGTGGCACTGCCCCAGAATCCATAAATTTTTCTGCGGTGAACATTCCTGTTGTTCGAATAGAACAGCATGCAGAGCAAGTATAGGGAACTCCTGCTTCTTTTAAATCGGTTCTTGAACGTTTAGAACAGGAAACGTGTACCAATTTTTCTAATTCTTTATTGAATCGCCGCTTATTTGCTGCGATATTAGGGAGCGTGATATATGTGGCTACACTATCTCGATTCTGTTGTGAACGGACAGAAGTTGCTGTGTATCGCGAAACATACAAACATAACAGACTTTAAAATAAACCAAACAAATTTAAGATGACATTTTTACTATGTGGTAACGAATAAAATGGTTGCCTATTCAAATTGTGGTTGTTAACAATATTAATTTTTATTGTTTGGAATATGTGTAATATATATAAAGTTATAGTTTATAATTTTCAAAAATAATCAATATATAAAGACGTCAGTATATTTTATTAAATATATATATATATATATTTAATAAAATATATATATATATTAATATATACTTACCATTCTTTTAGTGTGCTTCGAGCTCAATGTGAACTGCATTCTGACGAATTTATAGTCAGTTCTGCTATGTATGAGAGTAGTTACAAACTTTCTTAGATTTCAATCCACTCGTAACTCGTTCATCGAGCAGGCGCGCACTGATGAGTCACAAATCGAACTAAATTAGTTTTGTTAATTGTTCAAGATTTGTCGATCGAAATTATCCGAAATTTTGCACAGTCATAAAGCAATGTAACATCAAACACCATGCTGAGTTTCGAAACTGTGGTATGCGTACTTTCGGAGCTAGCACGTAAATTGTCCTAAACTGAATAAGTAAATTATACTGAATTTAGAATTACGATTTTTACAAAATTAAATATATGCTTAGCGCCTTGTGCTCGCAATCATTGTGGCGAGTTTCGTCAACGTAGCTCAAATAGTTTTTAAGAACAGAGAGTTCGCATTTTTTGCGATCTGACCAGTAAAGAGCTTCGCTTCGCTCAGCTCAATAATTACTTAGTTGTTGATAATGAACTTGTGTTCGAGTTGTTTTTTATTGTAAAAAAGTGTGAATGTAGAATAATTATACTAATGAATCCAATAACAATAAATATCTTTGCCTTTTCAGCTGCCAAATATGACAGCTTTGATATTGAAAGGAAAATCTGAAATATAATAATAGTTTCACTTGCGTATTGATTTATCAAATCGGTTTTCTAGCGGAACATTGGGGAAATAATATGAAATGAGCTTCATGGCGTAGAAAATTATACGATCTGAGATATGATAATAATTTCGCTACCGACTTTAAAATATAAGCTAAAGATGATATTAAAATACTTTAAGATATATTATTATGATGTGCACATAAAATAAATAAACTAAAAGCCGACAATTATATAACTAAATTGAATCGATGCCGTGCTTTGCTTTCTGATTTAACAATTCCTTTGAATAATAAATAAAAATAGCAACTGAACGCAAAGCCATAATCCAACTGCTTTTTGCACAATATATGCTCAAAATTTTTTCCTGAGAAACTGCAATAATATATTTTTAACCTAACCTAAACAAGTTAATATTATTTATTGACATTATTTACTGTAATCTATTTGTACCTTAACTTCGAGAATATAATATATCAAAACATATAGCATAGCATTAGCATATTGTAACATTTCTTACAATCTCAAATGTTTCCAAGACTGAACGCTAGCCTCATGTCAACCCTTGATAAGATTGCCCCAACCTTTCGAATAATTTTTGTAATAATTTTTGCACCACCATATCAAATCTCGATGTAATACAATGGTCTAGATGGCGATAAAAAACGCCACAAACTGAGGTCAGTCAGTTAGAAATACCTGAGAAATCATGCAGATTGTAAAATAAGTAGATATAAATAATATAACAACAATATTTGAACATTGAATTTAAAAGAATTCGTAGGTCTTATTTATATTATATTTTCCTGTTACTTTAGTATCTTATATAAAACATTATCGACGAATACTTCATTTTATCTTCAATAAAAAAGCACGATTATATTTTTAACTTATATATAATGAAAAGATGAACATCGTGAACAGAGTTCGAAAATGCGGATGCCGGCCACAACGATACAAAAGTTATTTATGTAAATATCACTTTGCTCATTAATTATTTTATTCACTACGAGGAAATACTATTTATTTTCTTGTCTTTGAAATATGATTAACCTGTTTAATTATGGAAACTATTTAAAAAAGTTGTAAAAAACGTAAATTCTTATAGCATATTATTTTTAAAGAGTCCACAAGTTAATCATTCTCAATATACAACGGTATATTGTAAAGGGTATATGAATTGATGCTCAGAAGTACAATATATAAGTATTAGCGAAACTTTAACAATCTAGTTCAGATAGTATTATAAAGTTTATACTTTAAGTGTTATAGTTATAAATAAAAATATTTTTAATTAAAATATATAATCTAAATAAAAATAACAAGTTTAAAATTTTTAGATATTTATCAAAATGTAATAATATATTATTGGAGTCTAAGAATTAACTATACATAATGTAAAATATGGACAGTCATTGATTCCATTTATTTTATATTATTAATATGAATCATTATAAATAACCTATTGTTGTATAAATTGTTTAATAAAATAAAGAATTTTAGCCACAAGCAGGTCGCAGCGCCGTTACATTAAAACGTAGTTTCTGTAAAAATTTAATTATTTATTATCACTTACTCTCAATTCATATTTTTTCAACTTCAGGTTACTTACTACAATTCTTAATGGTATAAAGAAAATATATACTTTTTATACTTTCAGTAACGTCATCTATAATTATTATTATACATATATCTTTACCCGTTGGTATTTAAGTAATGTATTGGAATTTGCCTGACTATTTTTAAACCCGTTAAGTCCTTAGTCACGAACCCGTATCGTAGCGAAACTGGTTTGTAAACTTGATACGCAGCACTTGATTGATTACATGAGCAAAACATACCGGAAGAAAGGCTAAAACGTAAGATACAAATTAAGAGTTATGATATCCAAACTAAGTCAAGTCGTTTAATTCAGTATACCAATCTATGGGAACATCTATCCAACCACTTTGTCATAATTGATACCTTGTTAGTTTACTAACAACCATTTATTGTTACTATAATAAAATTATCTTTTTTATCGTCATAATGAATACAGTGACTTGACAAATGCGGTAAAAAACTATACTTTAAATATATAAATGTAAAAGTAACTCTATCTGTTATGCTTTAAGCCTAGCCTAAGCCTAAGCCTAGCCTAAGCCTTAAGATAAAATTTTGTTTAAAATATTATTATTAATTTTATTATTTTAATTATTATTACTTTTCTTTTATTTATGTTATTTATTTTTCAAGGAATAATATAACATTTACGATGTGTAATATTCAAATTTGGTGTTTTATTACCGTTGTTTAATATTGTATTTCTTGAAATATTATTTTATAATGGTCTTGATGTTAATTGTTATTTATTGAGAGACAACATACGTTAAATTACCTTTTTTTAATATGTTATATATATCCATCCAATATGTTATTGCTTTTGCTCTATTGCCCTGAAGGGGATAAAATCGTAAAAGATATCGGGTCTAATAGCTATTGGGTAGGAGTTCTCCCTTATAAATAATGTCGAATGGGAGCCGGCTCGCTGACCAGAAACTTAATATAGAAGTAATATCATGATCAACGTTAAAACTTGGTAAATATAACTAAGTAGAGATTGCCGGTAATAAGTATATATAAGATTTTAAAGTATATGTAATTTATAAGTATCTTGGATTGATTAAGCAAAAATTCTTTATAAGAATGCCAAAAAGTATAAATCCCATTTAAATTCTATCTTGGAAAGTAAATCACGTAATATTTCGATATTTATATACTATAATATGTTTTCCCTCTTGACTAATAGTTTGTAAGTTTTTAAGTACATTTTTATTATAACAAAGATATTTTTATTAAGAGGCGTTTTTTAAAAGTCTTGTTGTTGTCTTGTCGAAAAAATCGTCGAAATTCGTCGACGTCCTCGAATTCGGTGTTAAATTTTTTCCCACAAACAAACCAAGTATTCTAACTGTGGAAAATAAAAAGAAATCACATGGAACTAATAATCGCATTTGAGCTGTACGGAGGTTCAGTATTTGTAACAACTCCGAAGATGTCAAAAAAGTAATGATTACTTATTTTGGTGGAAAAGAATGACGCGGACGCCATACCTTGGGCGCTCGCTATTGAATTCCACGCACAACTTATGTGGGCAACTCGTCCTCTCTCAAACATAATTTTTGTGGATTGCTGCTTTGTGAGAGGATCGTAGTTGTAGATCTGTTGTTGTTGATGTAAAATACGTTTTATGGAGATTCTCCTGGGAACTTTTCTATTATAAATTTGCAACAATCAACACGATAGGATTTTTGGTCCTCGGTGAAAAATTTAGGTATTCATGGTAAAGCAACCTTCCGAAATTTCAAATGTCAAATAAAAAAAATGACCCAAATGCCAGGGTTCATACCGAATCAAAAGTATACTTACTTAAGAAAGAGTAGAATAAAAAACTACGAAAATATTGTCATTCGTTTGTGTGATTGTGATTTGTTTATAACAATAGATGATTTGTTTATAACAATAGATGAATTTCGACGCTTTGCTGTTTCCTCAAAAGATGAAAGAGGTGTGTATTAAATATACTACAATACTTGTAAAATTTTAAAACAATGTCATACATTTCAAAAAATTTGTTTATTATATAGTTTCAATTCTGATATAAATAATTATGATCGTAAATAAAATATGTACATCTACTTAATATATTAGAAAGATATTATTATTAAAAGAAAACACCTAGATTTATGTAAATATATAGGTACTAGTTAAAATAAAACTGTCTACAAATACCATGTTAGACAGCTGGATACTCTTAGCCGTATACAGGAATAAAATTTAATTATGTAAGTAGATAAACATAATAATTCGATTTAAAGTTCTTATGGTACAGTGGTGTTAAATATATCTTACTCCTCAACCGCCACACAATTTAAATCCGCATATTGTCAATAAAATATTAATGATAGCAAATGATATAAAAAAAATATATCGCTTTTACGTTATAAAAACTTAACATTAATCTTTACACACAGTCTAATAAAAATATATTTCTTTTCATATTTTACGAGTATCTTTATGTTTTTTAAATCTATGAATATCTTAAGCTAAGCTGATCTTAGTATTGCTTTGCCTTTTCTATAGCATTTAACTTGTAATAAGCGATCTTGAGGCTTGCGATATTGGGAATATATTTTATTTTATTTAGATTTTAGTTCCATTTACATCGAGATAAAATACTATTTCTTATTGGTCTGTTTTGTTACAATCTGAAAATATTATTTAAGATAGATATATTGCTGAAAATAGATGTGAAAATATTCTTATCTATAATAAATCCTTAACGATAAAGATGGTTGGCGATAAAATAGCTTAATTAGAAGAAAGTCAGGACGGTTTCTTCAGGTCGCAGGTTCAAATCCTTCCCCTATCGATGAATACTATAACTTTATATTTAAACTAGATATTCTAAAACGACCAGTTAAGATTGCCGGTCACATAACACTGATTGAATAACAAAACATGTAAGTCTTATTAATAACGATGCTATAAAAATATATATGGCATCGCGGAATGTCTCGTTGAGATTAATACGTTCTATAATACTGTAGAACATTTTTTTGTTCTATCATCAATACTTTCCACAGGGCACACCATGACAGATTTTTTATAACCATTTTTGCACACCTTGGGTCCACATTATTTCATTTTTATTAGGGATCCTTATTTTTAAAAATGTCACTCACGTGAAGATGCAATTTTGTAATGGTTAAAGAATTTTTTAAATCGGCCTAGTAGTTTTTGTGTGAAAACATTACAAACATACATATGTTAAGTATTAAGACTCCATGGAAATTGCAAGATAGCTAAAGTACCTCAATACCAATAATTATTGCATCAGCCTAGTAACGAGTGTGGGAACGCTGAATTTGCTCAACGTTACCCAGAGACATGGAACAAACAACGGCGTCAAATTCGACACCTTGGATCAGCTCAACGCGGTTGCGACAAATAGCGGCATCGCATTCAAGACCTCACCTCATTCCCTTTTTCATCTTCACTTTCTGTTCTCACATCGAACACGATTGTCGTCTTATAATTATAATTAAATAGTCTGTAATTTTTATTAAATTTTTAATAAAGTTATTGTAAGAGTTTCGGTTTTTTTTTAAACTTGTCTGCCGGATCGACTTAATTGGCGCACTCGGTAGGATTCTCGAGGAACGCCGAGTACCTTCAAGCTATCCTGGCGGTTATCAAGCCCCATTCGAGAATCCGAATCTACACGTCGTGACCTGCAGCAAGTGTATCCAGCCCTTGATACAGCGAGGAAGCCGAAATGAAATTTTTGTGAGTACATTAAATTCTTTTTAGTGGATTGCTCACCTTTAACCTTTAATTCCCGTGTTAAATAATATCCTTCCAAGATTTTCCATCCGCGAGAATTTAGGAGTGTTAGATTAGAGAATAGGGTTAGCAATAGGAATAGTTATCAAGATTTGAATAGAGGAATTAGTTTAAATAATTCAGAGGGCAAAATGGCCGACTTAGATAATATTTTTAAAGCTCTTAGATTAGTACCGGAATTTGACGGAAATGTTAATGTGTTAACTCGATTTGTACATTTGTGTGATCAGTTAATCGAAGAATTTATTACAAACCAAAACCCGTCTAACAGACTTGTCGAGATAGCTCTTATTAACGGAATATTAAATAAAGTAACTGGAGCCGCAGCCCGATTGATCAATTCGAACGGAATCCCATCGGATTGGGCTGGCATAAGAAAATCGCTTATTAATAATTTCTCTGACCAACGTGATGAAACCGCGTTGTATAATGACCTAGCATTACTGACACAAGGTTCCGATAGTCCCCAAGAATTTTATGAAAAGTGTCAAAATTTGTTCAGTATAATTATGACCTACGTTTCGCTTCACGAAAATGTACTGACTACAGTAGAGGCAAAAAGGGATTTATATAAAAAATTAACCCTACAAGCTTATGTACGTGGTCTAAAGGACCCATTAGGCTCGCGAATTAGATGTATGCGACCGGAAAATATCGAGAAAGCTTTAGAGTTTGTTCACGAGGAACAAAACGTAGTTTACTTACAGCAGCGCAATAGTCAATTACCTGATAAAAAGACAGTATCGATACCTCAAACGACACCCCAAAGATCTATGCAAGGTTTTAATTTACCGGGGTCTAGGCCATTCTCTTTTAACATGCCCGGACCACCAAAGAATCCATTTGTACAACCTTTGATGCCACAAGGACCCTTGCAATGGCGACCTAATTTTAATAATCAAAATTTGAGAGGTCCAACACGAACTCAGCAAATGTTTAGAGCTATTCCCCCTAATTATAATCCAAATCCATTTAAATTCACACCGCGTAACCCTACACCCCAATTTGGCTCTCAGTATCTAAAGCCTATGAGCGGTGTCAGTCATTTTGTACCGAAAGCATTGCCACTTACTAATGCGTTACACAATAATCCCTCGAACAACAATTATAAAAGTAACCAAGTTAACTTTAATGATTGCGCTAATTACCATGACTTTAGCGATTATTACTACGATTTTTATTCTTATTATGAGCCTAACGAAAACTATACAGATAATTACCACGATATTGAATATGACCAGAATTATTACCCGCAGCCTGAGGTAGATAATTTTATACCTAGTAGTGATGAACAGGCCACTCTAAAAGAGGATTTTCGGGATATTCCAAAGTCAGACAAACCAAAATAGAAGTTAATCTTCAAACACAACGCCAACTTCCATATTTACATATTAAAAATCCTCCTTTAAAGTTGCTGATTGATACAGGCGCGAATCAATCTTTCATTAGCCCTAAGGCAGTCGAAAATTATTTTAGTAACACAAGATTAAATTATGATCCTTTTGAAGTATGCAACGTGCATGCAGTTACACGTAGTGACTATTCGATAACCTTGCCTTGTTTTTCGGAACTAAATGATACCGACGATATAACACTGTTCGTCTATAACTTTCATGATTACTTTGACGGTTTGATAGGATCCGATCTCCTAGACAAGTGGGAAGCCACAATTGACTTTAAATCTAAACTATTAGTAACAAAAAACGCCTCGAATCCTATACAAGTTTATGACTCGCGAAACGTTAACTTGTATGAGGACGTAATACCCGCTGGTTCCTCCAAATTAGTCAAGGTACCTATAAATATCCGAGATGGCGAAGTTATAATTCCGGACCAAATTATATCTAATTGTCACATAAGTGAATGTCTCACAACTGTAAAAAACCAGAGAGGTATATTAGAGATCCATAACCCGAGTCGTAGCGATGTAATTTTTTCTATGGATCGCCCCGTGTGTGCTCACCTTTATAATGTTGAGTGCACGCGCACCAAACAAACGTCTCAGCGCGTTAAGGAAGTGCTATCGCGATTGCGCACTCATCATTTGAATGAAGAGGAGCGCGTTAATTTAGAACTGTTATGTGAACGTTATGAAGATGTATTTTATTTAGAAGGGGAAAATTTAACTTTTACCAATAAAATAAAACACTCAATCAAAACTACTGACGAAACTCCTATATATACAAAGAGTTACCGTTATCCGTTCATACATAGACAGGAAGTTAGTGATCAAATTAGTAAAATGTTGAAACAAGGCATCATTAGACCGTCAGAATCTGCATGGAGCTCCCCTATTTGGGTTGTCCCTAAAAAGGTGGATGCTTCAGGGAAAACTAAATGGAGATTAGTAGTAGATTTTAGGAAATTAAACGAGAAAACTTTAGATGATAAGTACCCCATACCGAACATTACAGATATTTTGGATAAATTAGGCAATTGTCAGTACTTCACGACCTTGGATCTAGCAAGTGGTTTTTATCAGGTTGAAATGAACCCCGCGGATTTACCGAAAACAGCATTTACAGTAGAGCATGGTCACTTTGAATTTTTGAGGATGCCCATGGGGTTAAAAAATAGTCCATCTACTTTCCAACGCGTAATGGACAATGTCCTCAGAGATTTACAGAACACAATATGTTTAGTATATTTAGATGACGTAATCGTATTTTCTACATCGTTACAAGAACATATGGTAAATTTAGAAAAAGTATTTAACCGACTACGCGAATCCAATTTCAAAATCCAGTTGGATAAATCTGAATTTCTTAAACTCGAAACAGCTTACCTAGGACACGTTATCAGTAGTGACGGTATCAAGCCAAACCCAGACAAAATATCCGCAATAAGAAATTATCCACTTCCAAAAACCCCTACTGAAATTAAAAGATTTTTAGGTCTTCTTGGTTATTACAGGAAATTTATACCAGATTTCGCCAAAGTAACAAAACCCATGACCCAATGTTTAAAAAAAGGTTGCAAAATAACGTTAAATGAAAATTATACTCAATGCTTCGAGAAGTGTAAGACGCTCTTAATTAATGATCCTATACTGAGATATCCAGATTTTACGAAGGAGTTCATCCTAACTACGGACGCGTCTAACCTAGCTATAGGGGCCGTTCTTTCACAAGGGACTATAGGTGCGGATAAGCCTATCGCTTACGCTTCTAGGACTTTAAATTCTAGCGAAATAAATTATAGCACCATTGAGAAGGAACTGCTTGCAATTGTGTGGGCCACAAAATATTTTAGACCGTATCTCTTTGGTAGAAAATTTAAAATCGTGACTGACCACAGGCCTTTGCAGTGGGTTATGAACATTAAGGAACCCAACTCGCGTCTTACGAGGTGGCGACTCAAATTGAGTGAATTTGATTTTTCAGTAGTGTATAAGCAAGGAAAATGTAACACTAACGCCGATGCATTATCCCGCGTCGAAATACATAATGAAGAAATTAGTTCCGTAATAGCTAATCCTAGTGAAAAATCGCCTTCTCTAATAGTTAACTCAAACACTGATACAGTTCACACAGACTCTGAAAATCCTATATTAGAAGTACCTATTACTGATTTTCCGTTAAATAAATATCATAAGCAAATCGTTCTAACGCTTGTCGACGATATAAAAAGCCGTCCTTCAGTTTCTAAAACCTTTGAGTCACATATGAGAATACATATTCAAATTTCGGAAAATAATATTGAAAAGGATGTTGTTGACGCCATAAAGGAATATGTTAATCCAAAGGTGAAGACAGGTATCTTCATAAATCCCCCTTTGGCAATGTATAAAATTATACCTATTATACAAAATAATTTTAAAAGTTCCTCTATGGATTTAGTGTTGACAAAAAAGGAATTAGAAAATATTACAGACTATCTAAAGCAACAGGAAATAATTCGTAATTACCACGACGGAAAAACTAACCATCGTGGAATTAACGAATGTTACCTATCCTTATCCAATAAATACTACTGGCCAAAAATGGAAGAGCATATAACGAAATTCATAAATGAGTGTAATATTTGTGACCAGGCTAAGTATGATAGAAATCCGATAAAACAGAAATTCCAAATTGTACCACCTCCGACTAGGCCTTTTGAAATTGTACATCTCGACTTACTAAGTGTAGAGTCACAGAAATATCTTACAATGATAGATGCTTTTTCGAAATATGCCCAAGCTTACTTCTTAAAAGATGCGACAGCCATTAGTATCATACAGGCTCTCTTAAAATTTAGCACACATTACGGTCTCCCCTTGACTATTGTTACAGATAGAGGTCCAGAATTTATAAACCAATTATTCTTAGAGTTCATTAGAATACACAAAATTCAACATCATAAAATATTAGCATGTGCACCTAACGAGAACGGCATGGTTGAAAGGCTACATTCTACACTATTAGAACATTTACGTATCTTAAAATTAGGAAATCGCAGTGAATCTGTCACAAACCTAATGCCTTATGCAATTCTAGGATATAATAGTTCTATTCATAGCTTCACGAAATGTAGGCCTTTAGATATAATCACTGGTCACTTAGATCCTCGAAATCCTATAGATATAAATTTATCAGAAAATACATTACAATTGTATATGCAGGAGCACCGCAATAAAATGCAGAAAGTCTTTGAGTTGATCAATGAATCGTCCCTTCACGATCGAACTCGTATCACGGAGAATGTTAACAAAGATAGGGAATCCGAAGAGGTATATTCCCCAGACCAACCTATATTTATACGGAATCCGATGGCTAACCGCCAAAAATAGCCCCGAGATATACACGTGATATAGTCCTAGCTGACCTTCCGATTCACATTTATACTAAAAGGAAACGGGGGCCAGTCGCTAAGTCTCGCTTGAAACGGGTCCCTAATAGCAACCGATTGTTACAGGATTGTTCTTCTGATCCTGAGCCCAGTACGAGCGGAGGACATAGCGCTGAATAGTTTAGAAAACGGACCCGGCATTTTACCTTTCTTTTTAGGACAATCAAAGTTCATCTCTCACTATCATTCCTTTATTCAACCCGTTAACGTAGATATTATAAGTAGTAATATTAATCTAGTAAGGAAACAATTAGATGATATTTCGCCTCAATTTCATAATAAAACACTCTCCTTATATCAACCTCACATAGAGTACCTGTATAGTAAAATAAAACAGCTATCTAATCAGGTAGAGTTATTTCAATCTCACCGAACTAAACGAGCCCTAATTGACGGTTTAGGTTCAGTAATAAAAAGCATATCTGGAAATTTAGATTACACTGACGCTATTCGCTATGATAACGCTATTAAGTCTTTACGAAAAAACGAGAATAAAATCGTCACGGAATTAAATAATCGTATTAGTTTGAATAAACATTGGATGTCGCAAAACTCAGAAATCTTAAGTAAAATGGCTCATAATCAGATTAAAATTAAAGAAGTTGTCGATGGGATTATGGATAACGAAGTAAATAACGAAAAAGATTTGATTAAATTTGCACATTTAGCTCAATATCTTATTATGTTAGCAGATAACATTGAATCCCTTTCCGATGAAATACGGAGGTTGGAGAACTTATTAGCATTTATACGTGCCAGAAGTACACATTTTCTTATGTTTAAATTAGAGGTCTTTGATAATATGATAGAACAATTAAATGCCCTCTATGGTCGGGAGCAAATACTAAATATTAGTTTTAGGGAATATTTTGATATAGTTAAGTTAGGTTACTATTACAACAGTCAAAATTTAGTGTTGGTATTTAAACTCCCCGTAGTTTTTCCTACAACTTATAATTTTTATAAACTATCCATAGTTCCCAATAAGAATAATAAAGTATTAATCCCATCCTATCCCTTCCTAGCAATTCACGATAAAGATTTCATGTACGTAGAGGCAGAATGCCCGAAGTCCAGTCAGTATTATCTTTGTGAGGATAATATCAATCAACACTACAAGAGTCAAGGCGACTGTATTCATCGTTTAATAACTACGCAACAAATCGACAAATCTTGTCAGTACACTACTACTGAACTGAAGACTGAAGCTGTAGAAGTGCTAGACGACCGCCACTACGTAGCAAGCTTTCCTGTATCTACGAAGATCCGCATGTCTTACACCGAAACACAATATAACACTATAAAGGGTAGCTACTTTATTACAATTCCGAAAGGATGTGTTGTGCAAACGTCAGATTTAATACTAGCAAACTAGGACGACCGTTTGAAAGGACAGGTATTGAAAATAATGAACATCCCTTTCGCAAATAATGCTAGCGAAAACTCAAAAATAAGAAGACTGACACTCAACTCCGCAGATCTTCACAGCCTCCATGATGCTGCTAAAGAAATATCTATGGAAGCACCCCTGACCCTAGACAATGTTGATATTCATAGCGTGTACTACACTATAACACCGCTATACTTAGTGCTATTAGGTGCAAGTGTACTGGGTATCGGCTTCACATTACGAAAGTACGTGAGGCAGCGCTCAGTTGAAGTCACAGTAGAACGTGCTAATGGTGAGATGGAACGAGGCAACGCCTATTCAGAGATTGCCACCAGCACCAATATGAGATTAACTGGATTATCAGCGCTATTCTCGAATCAATCTGCAAATAGTCGCTGATCTTAGGGAGGGAGATGTTAAGTATTAAGACTCCATGGAAATTGCAAGATAGCTAAAGTACCTCAATACCAATAATTATTGCATTAGCCTAGTAACGAGTGTGGGAACGCTGAATTTGCTCAACGTTACCCAGAGACATGGAACAAACAACGGCGTCAAATTCGACACCTTGGATCAGCTCAACGCGGTTGCGACAAACAGCTGCATCGCATTCAAGACCTCACCTCATTCCCTTTTTCACCTTCACTTTCTGTTCTCACATCGAACACGATTGTCGTCTTATAATTATAATTAAATAGTCTGTAATTTTTATTAAATTTTTAATAAAGTTATTGTAAGAGTTTCGGTTTTTTTTGAAACTTGTCTGCCGGATCGACTTAATTCATACAAAAACACAAATGTTTCCTCTTTATAATATTATTCTGATTATGATTATGATAGGATTATAAAATTTAAGATTTATAATCGTGCTATCATCGACAATAAAACGCTCTATAGTTTGAAAATAATTTACGTAACCTAGATTGTTTTTGCGATTAAGACTAACGGTCTTTGTTTGTTTATTTTACCCCTATCTAGTTCTCAATTCCAGTGTCTCTTTCAAAAATAAATAAATCGTTTTATTATTTTTTAGCGTAGGGGAATTTTTACAATTTCATTTATTATAATTCTTTTATATCTTATCAGCCAAATAAGGACAATCGCAATAAAAAAAAACCATCAGGTAATGAACGCAGGAATACAATTTTTCACTGTATGTATTTTTCCATAATATTTATATGGAAAGCAGAATATTTCTATTTATTAATATTTATAAAAAAATAACGTTTCCTTAACGTGTTGAATAAAATCAAAATATTATAATATTTTCGACATTAATAAATGAGCAGGAACAGTTAGGTCGAATGGGATAGATGATAATGTTAGAAATAAACTAAGCAACTTAAACCATATCCACATTAAGGAATCCGTTGTTTATTTCTCAGGCTGCTTCAATAAAAGTATACAAAGTGGTGTCACTTTCATAACAATACCCGACCGCCGCCACGCCGTAGGGGATATTAAGTTCGCGGCTAAGTAAAAGTAATGAATAAATACAGAAGCCTCACAAATCGGCTGGTATTTGATAGAGTATTAGGTTGTAATATTTTAAAATACATCATGTTTCGTATCAAATTTACAGAAAGTTTCAAACCTAAAGCGCAAAAAACTGTCAAACATTGCATTAAATTAAATATAAGAGTAATTTAATTTTAAATATTCCTTCTAATGCCTTTCAGTGACAATATTTTTTGAGAATTTATTTTTTGATCTATAAAATTATATTTCCAACTCAATGAAAAACTTAGAAACCGTTTTAAAAATTATGTAATAAGGTAACTATACTCTATCTAAAACTAATATACTATATACATTTATATGTTATCCTTCGTTATATGTGGGTCTTGGTGTTGCAATGAGCAAATGCAAAATTTAATTCATTATAATCTGATAATAATTATATTATATAAATATATCATATTACAATAATAGTCCTAAGCAACAGTCACAAAAACGTTATAAATACTGATCAGTGTGACTAAAGCCTGTGAATACAAACAAGGCCTAGATACGTTTATCTTCCTGAGCACGAACCTTATAAATACAATGAAAATATAAAAGGAACATACATTTATTTTAGAGCAAGTATGTTTGTTGTTACATTTATAAATATATATATATATATATAGATAAATATTATCATAAACTCTTTAATATCTGTTCTTATAACATAATCTGAAGTAATTGATTTCCTTTGAGACCAAGCTCCTGTAACTTTATAGGGCATTCGCCGCGTATCGGACATATTCTACTGGTTAACTACAGAAGCAACAGAGGAATGTGGCAAGTATTTTTTAAACTGTTTTAAGTGAATGTTTATTATCCGACAACGCATGTCGGACAAGGTGGCGATCCTGTTTCCACCCACAGACTACAGCTTTTATTGACTCCTCCTTTCTTATGACTAAGACTTCACTTATACTGAACAAAAAACAAATATAATTCATTAAACATTTTTAGATAGTAAAAAATTAAATAAATAAGAAATGGTTGAGATTAAACCACTTTTGGCATGGCTTACTCCGCATTACTTCCTGAAACTTAGCTACAAACTCAATATCCGCTGTGGTTATGAGCAGCAGTCGCCAGGATATTAGGACAAAAATCTGATGCTGCTATTTATTAATTAAATTTGAATCTTGACTTATACTCACTTATTTATTTTTTGATATTTGTAATATATTCTGATAATAAAAGATAAAAAAGTAGAAAAATATTATTAAAAATTTATGCGTATCTCACACGATAGGACTATATTTACAAGATATTATAATTCAGGCCATATTTACAATAAATAATTATTATTAACCCGATCTTTAAATAATATCATAAATAAATATTTCAAATTTAAATTTTATCTTCAATCTTTATTCAGTAAGTCGTTTCCTTTAAAATTTTTCAAGCAGAATTTTCTTTCCACCAGGCCTATTATAAGTATTTTAAAATTTCTTAATTTAGTAATTCTACCCAAATACATTTTTAAGGGTAGTAAAAGTTTGGTCAACTTCTACGTAACGCGTATTATATAGTGGACTACAAATTTGTTTCTGAAGAGACATTTTAGTTTAGTAAATATTTTACGAAGTTTAGGTTAGAGTCAGCTTTATATAAAGTTAGTTCAAAAATTTATTTGATACTTTAAAAGAGCACACCATAGATATTAGTAATTTCTATCCGTAAATAAATTATAGAAGTTGTGGAAGTTTGCTGCTTAAATCTATACTAAATATATAAATGAGTTATTATTTATAGAGTGTTGTGTTGGGCGCAGTAATGAGATGGCTTTTCCTTTGGATTATACGTTATTACATAACTTTTTTTTTATTTAATATTACTTTAGAGTAACTAAACCTTGTTTCTGATAAAACAAAAAAAACAACCACATTTTTGAGAATTCAGTATTTATGGCAGTGTTGGTTAAATATTTACTTCTAGTTATTCAATTAGCGAGAGGAGAAACTAGGAAAAAAAATCGCACGGTTGGTAAGCGCTGAATATCCACCACCACAAATTTGAAATATTTTCCACCCATGCTGTTGTATGGGCGGACATATTCAGCGCTTCCTTATTTTTCATGCGTGATTATCAGTGATCACCCATACACTGGTCACAAGATACATATATACAACAAAACATGCACGTTAATGAAGTTTAATTAGGTCAGGTTTACACACTCGCCGGAATTAGTTTTATCAACTATAGGAGTCACGGTACTAAATAAAACAATTCAAATAATGTGCTCAACGCTAGTCTAGAGCAATGTTCTTTCTTACTTTTTCGTCTTTTTGCGGAGTTAATTTTAATTTAAGCTGACGTTGGGTTTTACTAGTTTTCGACTACTAGACTTACTGAAATTAATGTAGGAAAATAAAAGGATTGAAACGATAGGAAAGAAATTATTAATAGGATTAGGAGTATATTTGAAACTTAGATTTCTTCTTAGTTAAGTTAGCAAAGTTTATTTAAATAGAAGTGAAACCTTACACAAATATTTATCATTCCTTAGACTTATGGCCAAGTTGGTAAGAATATTATTACCACTAGTCCATAAAAAACTGTAAGCTAATTTGACAAAAGTTACAGTTTTTGATTAAAAATTTTAAAGTATTTAAATATATTGAATGACAGGGGAATAAAAATCATCTTAACAACAGCAAATAAAAATGTTAACATATAATATTAGTTCTAGATAAATATAAAAAAATTACAATAGAAGACGATTATTTGTAGAATGCTAGATTTATCACAGCACATACAATGTAGCAGTAATATTTCGACGGGCTCAAGGGGTTTCAGGTTTGAAAGCTAACCATGTTGATGAATATGTCATTATATATGTATATAATCTAAAAAGAAAATTTCAATCATTGTGTAAAATATATTTATAAATAATAATATAATCACAGTAATTTTAATTATTGATATAATATATAATAACTTTTGTTTGTTGATATTTTTAATAAATAAATTATTTTTTGTAATTGTTAACGAAATATTCTATTAATGTTTATGAGTGCGGTTAGTGTACCCGGCAGTTGCATTCTCCACGCTGCGGTAATAATAGCGATACTGCGGTTAGAGGAATACAAAATCTTGTGGTTTAATTAATTATATTACATTTTACATTTCCTTACCCTATTATTTGCTTAAAAATATAACAATATCATCTAATAGAGTTTTTGATTTATAAATCGAATAATAAACATTTTTAACCAACTTAGAAAGACGACTCACCTTGTTAATTTATAGTTTTGAAGGAACACTCATTTGATTGCTTATAATTTGTACGTTCATGAACAGATTTGAATTAGATATATCTGTCTTTGAAGTAACTTCTTATATCATTGTTCTTATTACTATAAGCCTAACCAGATTTTGAAGTTTTAATTAACAATCCCAAATTAGATAGGTACCAACAAACAGTAGTGTAGAATGTGATGACCTTATCTAACTACTAGGACTTCCTTAAGATTCCTTAAAATGTTCGAACTAAGCTTTAAGAAATCTCATTGTTGTAGAAAAATCAAACCTTGGATTAGATAAAACTCTTTGCCAATACAATAACAATATTCTGTTAAAGTTTTTATGAATTACTAATAAACATAAACTAGTAAGTTTACAACAAAAAAACGAATCTTTATACCGATAAAAACACAAATCGCAGCTATTATAAAACTCAGGACTATGTTAATGAAAGGAAGACGTAGAAATAAAAAGAAATTAAATAATTTAGTGTATATGTTACTAATTACATCGATTACAATCGGAGGATCCAATAATTTACAAATTTATTTATAAAAAATTTAACACCTATATTTAATTTACAAACCATGTGTTCCTTGCTCAAAGTTATAGACGAGAGTGAATATAAGAAAATTAAATAATATTTAAAGGAATACAGAAAAACAAGTGTAACAAGTAAAGGTTTCAGTTATCATATTCTAGGTTTTTAATAAGACACAATGTCGGTGCATTGTTTTGCACCTACACCTGCGCCCGTTTTTGCAGGTGTAAAACTGCTTCTGCAAAAACAGCACTTCCACGATTCTTGTGAGTATAATAAATCCTAATTTAACAATTTCGTAATAATATTAGAAATATTTATTAAATGATCACATAGTCTATAGGAATATAACATACTTTATTGTAACGACTTTCAAGTTATTAACTACTCTCACATCTCTTCAACTATGTTGATGTCTGCTCTTCGAACAACTCCGAATGCAACTTAAACAAATTTGATCACCTTCTCATCACTTTGTTCCTATATTTAACTAAATACCAAAATCAAAAAAAAATCGTCACGTTAACAAATATTCCCTATATATTACATGAACAACAATTGTATTTACATCAGCTATTTTAACAATATTTAATATTTATTGTTATTGGTCACAAGTGCTATTGGTCACATTGTTATTCGTCACATTGTTATTGGTCGCAAGTGCTATTGGTCACATTGTTATTGGTCGCAAGTGCTATTGGTCACATTGTTATTGGTCACATTGTTATTGGTCACATTGTTATTGGTCGCAAGTGCTATTGGTCACATTGTTATTGGTCGCAAGTGCTATTGGTCACATTGTTATTGGTCACATTGTTATTGGTCACAAGTGCTATTGGTCACATTGTTATTGGTCGCAAGTGCTATGTGTCATATTGTTATTGGTCGCAAGTGCTTTTGGTCACATTGTTATTGGTCACATTGTTATTGGTCACAAGTGCTATTGGTCACATTGTTATTGGTCACAAGTGCTATTGGTCACATTGTTATTGGTCACATTCTTATTGGTCACAAGTGCTATTGGTCACATTGTTATTGGTCACATTGTTATTGGTCACATTGTTATTGGTCACATTGTTATTGGTCACATTGTTATTGGTCACATTGTTATTGGTCACAAGTGCTATTGGTCATATTGTTATTGGTCACATTGTTATTGGTCACAAGTGCTATTGGTCACATTGTTATTGGTCACAAGTGCTATTGGTCACATTGTTATTGGTCACAAGTGCTATTGGTCACATTGTTATTGGTCACATTGTTTTTGGTCACAAGTGCTATTGGTCACATTGTTATTGGTCAAGTTGTTATTGGTCGCAAGTGCTATTGGTCACATTGTTATTGGTCACATTGTTATTGGTCGCAAGTGCTATTGGTCACATTGTTATTGGTCACATTTTTATTGGTCGCAAGTGCTATTGGTCACATTGTTGTTGGTCACATTGTTATTGGTCACAAGTGCTATTGGTCACATTGTTATTGGTCACAAGTGCTATTGGTCACATTGTTATTGGTCACATTGTTATTGGTCACAAGTGCTATTGGTCACATTGTTATTGGTCACATTGTTATTGGTCGCAAGTGCTATTGGTCACATTATTATTGGTCGCAAGTGCTATTGGTCACATTGTTATTGATCACATTGTTATTGGTCACAAGTGCTATTGGTCACATTGTTATTGGTCACATTGTTATTGGTCACAAGTGCTATTGGTCACATTGTTATTGGTCACATTGTTATTGGTCACAAGTGCTATTGGTCACATTGTTATTGGTCACATTGTTATTGGTCGCAAGTGCTATTGGTCACGTTGTTATTGGTCACATTGTTATTGGTCACAAGTGCTATTGGTCGCATTGTTATTGGTCACATTGTTATTGGTCACAAGTGCTATAGGTCACATTGTTATTGGTCACAAGTGCTATTGGTCACATTGTTATTGGTCACATTGTTATTGGTCGCAAGTGCTATTGGTCACATTGTTATTGGTCACATTGTTATTGGTCGCAAGTGCTATTGGTCACATTGTTATTGGTCACATTGTTATTGGTCGCAAGTGCTATTGGTCACATTGTTATTGGTCACATTGTTATTGGTCACAAGTGCTATTGGTCACATTGTTATTGGTCACATTGTTATTGGTCACAAGTGCTATTGGTCACATTGTTATTGGTCACATTGTTATTGGTCGCAAGTGCTATTGGTCACGTTGTTATTGGTCACATTGTTATTGGTCACAAGTGCTATTGGTCGCATTGTTATTGGTCACATTGTTATTGGTCACAAGTGCTATAGGTCACATTGTTATTGGTCACATTGTTATTGGTCACAAGTGCTATTGGTCACATTGTTATTGGTCACATTGTTATTGGTCGCAAGTGCTATTGGTCACATTGTTATTGGTCACATTGTTATTGGTCGCAAGTGCTATTGGTCACATTGTTATTGGTCACATTGTTATTGGTCGCAAGTGCTATTGGTCACATTGTTATTGGTCACAAGTGCTATTGGTCACATTGTTATTGGTCACATTGTTATTGGTCACGAGTGCTATTGGTCACATTGTTATTGGTCACAAGTGCTATTGGTCACATTGTTATTGGTCGCAAGTGCTATTGGTCACATTGTTATTGGTCACATTGTTATTGGTCGCATGTGCTATTGGTCACATTGTTATTGGTCACATTGTTATTGGTCAGTTTGTTATTGGTCACATTGTTATTGGTCGCAAGTGCTATTGGTCACATTGTTATTGGTCACAAGTGCTATTGGTCACATTGTTATTGGTCGCAAGTGCTATTGGTCACATTGTTATTGGTCGCAAGTGCTATTGGTCACATTGTTATTGGTCACAAGTGCTATTGGTCACATTGTTATTGGTCGCAAGTGCTATTGGTCACATTGTTATTGGTCACATTGTTATTGGTCACAAGTGCTATTGGTCACATTTTTAAATAATATTAATTTTATATTAAATGATAGCTGTTGCTAATTATGGAATGTTTTGTAAACGTATACAAATCCATATTATATGTATGATTATGATATTAACTTAATTATTTTCATGATAATATGCTAAAATAAAAATCTTTCTGTATACCAATATAGTAACAACATCAAAAAAATATTAAAAACCGTCCAGTATTTGCCTTAACTATCCAAAAATGACAAAATCAGTTTTTAATGCTTTCCATGGAAATGAGAGAATTTGACCATATCAAAATTTACCGCACTTTAATATATCATCTTCTTCTTTACCTTCCAGTAAAAGTATACAACCGATGCAAATAGACAGACAGAATATATGCAAAAATAATAGGAATTTGGTTGTTTTCAGGTACACTTGAAAACCTTGGTATTTTGAATTCATAGACAGTTTACAATGTAATTGTAAGAAGATTTGTATAATTGACTGTTATGTTTTTCTAATCAGGGTTATAATTATAGAATCAATACAAAATAATTGGACTTCTCCATAGATTAGTACTTACTGTGTTGGACATGTTATGCAGTATTTTAATACAGTGATCCTGTTTTTTTTTCGAACTGGACAAATTGTATATAAAATTGCTATGCAACCAGAAAGTCTGGAATCTATTAATAATAACATTCAACATAGTTTCGATTGCTTTTACGAATTCAGTGTTAGCAGTATTCTTTACATTTATATCCACACCTAAGGCGCTCACTGTAAAAATATAGTCTCTTATTAAATCAAACACAAAGACAAAGACAATCGAATAGCATTTTCAGAAAATAAAAAAGTTTAAGTTGCTGTTAAGTTAAAAAGTGCTGGGTATGGTAGTGGAGGAATGGACAGGTAGAGGATGGCCGAAGAAAAGATGGATGGATCGCGGGGATGACGATATGGAGAAGGGAGTTTGTACAGAGATGACGAGTAACAGGAGAATATGGAAAAGATAGAAGAGAGAATAAATTGAGATTAGGGGAAAAGGATGACGAAAAAGGTTAAAATTGACGTCGGTCTAAAGAAGTTTAGACAAGACAAGTCGAAACTAATCATTATTAATATTTATTTATAAACTTTTATATGAATCAAAAAACATTTACAATACTACAATACAATTACTAATTTTAATACGTGATACTTACAGCATATCGTTTCCAAGGCATATATTCTTATATACTTCATGTGATCAAATAGTCCTTTACCAACTTCTGGCTTTAGATTGCCGACGAGATTACGTGATGTGTCATTAAAAACATCAATAAAACTGTCGATTACATGTGGACTGAAGCTTGAATTCAGTAGCTTTCGATGAAGTCTCCACAGTGTAGCTAAAACACGTGTAAAGGAAGATTTATCAATGCAATTTATTACTGACTTATTAATAAATTGTTAATCTATGTACCATATACGTTAATGATACTTTTTGCACTAATTAAGTGAGCTCAGATGTCATTATCGTTCGAGACAAACAACAAAGAGCTCTTTGTTGTCTGTCTCAAATGATGATTTTTGTTCAATTTATAAAACTTACGTCCAGAAGTTACAAGGCCATCACCAACCCAGGGTTTAGCAAACTCATATATGGTTTCTTTTTGAAAGCATATGTTTGATACTATTGTACATTCATCTGGGTCTGTTAAAACTAAAATAAGTAGTAACGTATATATGAATATGACTCGCAAATAAATATAATAGAATGAAAAAACTTTTTAAATTAAAACCACTAACAGTATATAGTTTTTGGTCCAGCAGTCGTTTTTAGAGCTCCACCCCGTTCTATACACTCTTTACATGCTTTGACTATATTGCTCCAAAACTCTGAAAACAGATGTTGTTACAAGAATTGAATTAATATAATTCAAAATTATTGTTAATCACGTAAACGACGTCGCAAATATCATAATATGATTTTGACTATAACTAGCTTATTTCCTCCCACTTCGCTGGGCTCACTATTAATTTGGATGTGAACTTAGGTTGCTATGGTAACCTTTGTCATATTATCCGTTGTCATCGTAACCGTTTCTATAGTAACTCTTACCCCCGCGTTAAGTGTATAGCTCCTACAGGTTTAAAACTTAGTGAAATGCAAAAAAAGTTGAAATTTGTTGGGATAGAAATTCCCTAAAATCCGTTCTTAGTGGACGTTTACGCCACAAAAGAAGTAACTATGTAAAATTTTAAGTTATTCGCACACATAGTTTCGGAGATTTCGTGATGAGTCAGTGAGTGGTCAATCGCTTGTATATATATATATATATATATAAATTTATTTTCCAAATATATATAACATTTTGGGAAAAATAATCAAGGCTTGTAACGAGCCTCTCGCTCAGTTGACAAATGACGGCGCCGGTGTCCAAGGTCCGAGTTGTACCCGTGTTGATAAAACTTGAATTACTCTCATTAAAGATATAACTTTTATTAAATATTTTATAGTATTTCAAACAATTACTTTATTTGTATTTATGAAAATTTGTGATGTTGTTTGAATAATAAATATTAAACCACCTCCACTATCATAAATGTAGCGCACAAATTAACTACAAACATAAAATCTAGCATAATATTTTTTAGATAAATTTCAAAAGCATATAATCGTAGAAATAAAAAAAAGAATTACATACGAGTGCTACTTCCTATATATAGCAATGCATGACCGAGTAGTATTTTACTACCAGATAACAATGGCGGCTCGTCCTTGTATCTGTCTCTTCTAGATAAAGTCCATAAAACACAGGCTACTCCAATCAGTATTAATATCAGCATTATATCTGAAAATAACAAAAGCTTGGAATATAACATATATTTATAACGTAAAATAAACCTTACAGTGCCTCAGATAAATATTTCAATATTAGAGTAGAGAATCATCAAAATGAGAATCAGAGTTAGAGTCAGAGTTTGAGTCTGACTCAGAATCAAAGTCTGAGTCAGTCAATCTCAGATTCAGAGTCTGCTTCTGAATCAGTAAGAGTCAGTCAGCCAGCTCCCAATCAGTCCCCCTCTCAGTCAGTCAGTAGTCAGACTCCCTGGTGGAATGGTTATTGAGGCTACTTGACTCCTATGAACTGAGTACCATTCTAATAAATGAGATAATAAACGAAATTCAAAAACGCTTTACTTAGCTAATACAGACGAAACAGAAACATAAAGAAACATAAACAAAAAGAAACGGAAAAAATTCACACAAGTTTATGTTATCTAAAATTAGTGATTCAGAGCTATGTCGTGACAAATATATTCCTAAAAAAAAGATTATTGTGTTCCAAGAATCAAATATAATTGAATATATTAACTAAAGTTAATAGTACATTAAAGAGAATGAAATGTAAAAAGTTAGGCTATACGGCAGTAATTAACAGCAGTCTTGTGACACAGGCCACAGTCGGTATGAAACTGCTAAAGCAAACAGTATTTTTCAATGACTATGACAACACAAAACAACACTTTCTCAATTATATAAATGAAATTATGGTTTAATAAAATAAAGTATTAGAGGCGCCAACAGACCTTTAATTTTGACTCGCTGCGCTCGTGAAATCTCGGGCGCCGTTTGCATATTGAGCCAAGCGAGCCCAGTGTAATGACTCATCGTTCCCATTGATTTCAATGGGATATCAGTTTTTTGACGATTACTCTTGAACGACAGAACATATTTAAAAAAAAAAATCTTCTAAAATTATCACTAAATGTGGGTCTTTTTCATTGCAAAATTTAATAATATTCCGTCAAGTAGTTTTCTAGCCTATTCATGACAAAGAATGTGAAAAAGTCTCCAGTAGAGAACTCCGCTCGCTTCGCTCAATCAGGAGAAATAGTCTAGAATACTTCATATACTTCAAGATTTTATTCTCCTCATATGATGACAAAAAGAACTTCAAACTTGTCAAAAGTAGGTTTTCTAGAACTAATTTAGTGGTAACTGCTTCCGTAGTTAGGATTGTCAAAATATATAATTGTGTTTAGAATGTGATTTTTGAGATCAACATTATAATACATTTCCCGAAATTCTGTTTTTAAATTGTAACAAAAATGTTTTTTTTTTTTTTTTTTTGTTTTACTGCCTACCAAAATGACTTCACCCTACCTAATGTTAAGCAGTCAGTGAGGTCAAAAATAGATGCCACCAATCTCATTCAAACAAAACAGAATGACGAATGGGGTGGTGGAGCTGAGCCGTACCAAAGATGAGAACAGTACTCCACTCAGGAGCGAACCTGCGTCCTATATAAAAGACACAGCTGCTTCGGCGTGAAGAACCGTCGCACCTTGTTCAACACTCCGAGCTTACGTGAGGCTGTTTTAATGACATTGTCTAGACCTTTTGGTTGAGGTCCCGGTTGAGGTCCTCAGCAATGCAATTACTTTTATTAATATTTTTCACGAACGAACTTCGTTCGTTCTGTATTGTTTTTACTTTTCTGGGATGGATGTTTGGATGTCTGTGGACAGGAAAAGTTCTCATTACTGTTGAGAGATGGCGCTGTTTATAATTTACTGATTTAGTTTGTTTTCATATTTAATCGTATTACTGTTTTGTATTATTATTAATGACACTTTTTTGTAATTTTTTAGTAATTATAAATAAACATGTATTTAACATTTTTTTTTCTTCAATAAATATAAGATTTAATCATTTTACTTAAAAATCTATTGTATTTTTATTAACATTTATAATTTCGCCAAAGTTCGTTCTGGAAATACCCTGGGTATTTGCATCTTCACGGGTTTTAATTGTTTTTTATTTGTACATAAATTTTATATTGTTTTCTTTTTTTGGGTTTCTTTTAAATGTTTTTAATTAAGTAATACTATACCTTTTACAAGTTATAGCCAAGGACTGGAACAGCTTGCCTGCGTCGGTATTTCCGTCCCAATACGATGTGGGTGCCTTCAAGAAAAGAGTGAATAGGTTACTGGGTTAATGCGCCTTACCATCTATGACTACATTTCCACTTTCCATCAGGTGGAATGTAGTCAAGCACTAACACAGAGGGAATAAAAAAAAAAAAAAAAAAAAAAAAAGCAACAAAGGAATGTGGCAAGTATTTTTAAAAATGTTTTAAGTGAATGTGTATTATCCGACAACGCATGTCGGACAAGGTGGCGATCCAGTTTCCACCCAAAGACTACAGCTTTTATTGACTCCTCCTTTCTTATGACTACGACTTTACTTATACTGAACAAAAAACAAATATAATTCATTTAACATTTTTAGATAGTAAAAAATAAAATAAATAATCAATAGAAGAAATGGTTAAATTTAACCACTTTTGGCACTGTTTACTCTGCATTACTTCCTGAAACTTAGCTACAAACTCAATATCCGCTGTGGTTATGAGCAGCAGTCGCCAGGATATTAGGACAAAAATCTGATGCTGCTATTTATTAATTAAATTAGAATTTTGACTTATATTCACTTAATTATTTTTTGATATTCGTAATATATTCTGAGAATAAAAGATAAAAAAAGTAGAAAAATATTATTAAAAATTTACATGAAAATGTATGCGTATCTCACACGATAGGACTATAGAAGGACTATATCTACAAGATATTCCGATGCTGGCCATATTTACAATCTATAATTATTATTAACCCGATCTTTAAATAATATCATTAAAAAATATTTCAAATTTAAATTTTATCTTCAATATTCTTTATTCAGTCAGTCGTTTCCTTTAAAATGTTTCTAGCAGAATTTTCTCTCCGCCAGGCCTATTAAAGGTATTTTAAAATTTCTTAATTTAGTAATTCTGCCCAAATACATTTTTAAGGGTAGTAAAAGTTTGCTCAACTTCTACGTAACGCGTATTATATAGTGGACTATAAATTTGTTTCTGAAGACACATTTTAGTTTAGTAAATATTTTACGAAGTTTAGGTTAGAGTCAGCTTTGTATAAAGTTAGTTGTTCAAAAATTAATTTGACACTTTAAAAGAGCACACCATAGATATTAGTAATTTCCATCCGTAAATAAATTATAGAAGTTGTGGGAGTTTGAGGTTTAAATCTTTACTAAATATATAAATGAGTTATTATTTATAGTGTGTTGTGTTGGGCGCAGTAATGAGATGGCTTTCCCTTTGGATTATACGTTATTACACAACATTTTTTTTTATTTATTTAATATTACTTTAGAGTAACTAAACCTAGTTTCTGATGAAACAAAAAAACAAACACATTTTTGGGAATTCAGTATTTATGGCAATGTTGGTAAAATGTTTACTTCTAGTTCTTATTTAATTAGCAAGTGGAAAAACCAATATAAAAAAAACCTCACGGTTGGTAACAGTATGGGTGGACATATTCTGCGCTTTCTTATTTTTCATGCGTGATTATCAGTGATCACCCATACACTGGTCACAAGATGCATATATACAACAAAACGTTAATGAAGTTTAATTAGGTCAGGTTTACACACTCGCCGGAATTAGTTTTATCAACTATAGGAGTCACGGTACTAAAAAAAACAATTCAAATAATGTGCTCAACGCTGGTCGAGAGCAATGTTCGTTCTTACTTTTTCGTCTTTTTGCGGAGTTAGTTTTAATTTAAGCTGACTTTGGGTTTTACTTGTTTCTGATGACTAGGCTTACTGAAATTAATGTACGAAAATAAAAGGATTGAAAGGATAGGAAAGAAATTACTAATAGGATTAGGAGTATATTTGAAAATTAGATTTTTCTATCTTGTTACAACTGAATTTAATAAATTGGCCATAGTGGTCAGAATCTAATGTATTGAATAAACATTTAAAATTTGAAATAACACTTGTAAAAATATTATCAATACAAGTGGCACTAGTAGTTGTGATTCTAGTAGGCAAAAGTCTAAATAACTTGACGTCAAATACTTGACTAAGACCAAATATTTTTATACATGTAATTCATAATAGTATAATCCACCCTATTATGAATTACATGTATAAAATCTGTTAAGAAAACATAATAAGGTTTACCGAAAGATACAAATATTAAAATTCGAAAGAGGTGTGCAAAATATAACTATGCAAGTGTAATTGTGCTCACGTACTTGTGCTTGTGTGTGTGCATTTATTATTCATAAACGTTTCTCTACAGATTGTATTCTTAATACTGGATATATCCTCTATATATATCTAGCTGACAAAATATCGACCTTGGTATCAAATTTGGAGACAGTTTGCGGCATTACATTAATAATACGTTAACATCGCTAGTATTCTGACTTTTAAGTACACATTATGAGTAGTAATTTTTTTCTATAAAGAAATATATTTCACAAGGCCAAAATATTACTCTTAAATTAAAAATAAAATTAATCAAACAATAAATGAATGTAGTAATAATAACATAAATTAAACTTTTAAAAATAATGACAACATTATACCAACAGTTTTCCATTGCTAGACAATAATAATCTTTCGGGGACTTTAAAAAAAATACAAAAACTTATATTTACAATAAAAGAAATGAGGATGAGAAGAGAGAGAGTGAGCATATTTCATAATTCTATCGCAAGGATTTTTACTGTGTAAAAAAAATGTTTTATGACTAGCATTCGGACGATAAAAGATTGACATGCACATATATCAGTTGTCGACTCAAAAATCTTAAATTTCTTTTTCAAATATGAATATGTTGTCAAGTAAAATAATAATCAGTACTAAAAGAAAAAATATGTGCATTCCGTCGGCGATGAATTGGGAGCTATTAGGGTTTTTGAAGAGATTTAGGAAATATGACCACAGTTTTATTTACGTAAGCCAAGTAGTAACAGTATTATGATAGTCCTCAGTTGAATAAGAATAGCTGGCGTCGGCATAAGCGACAAAAGGAAAGAGAAAAGAAAGAGCTAACAAGGATTTATGCTAACCTGCTATCTTATTCAACTTTTTATATAAATCTTTCGACATGCGATTACAAGTTGACTTCATATATAGCGACTTCCCGAAACTTTTTGATCGTGTTAATCATTGAATATCATGTTATTCTCTCTCGTTGAATATGTACCTTATTATATTTGTAGATCCAATTTGTGCCCCTTGCTATTATATTTATAAAATACTTATTTGTATTAATAAAATGCGAGACCTCAACTTATGCAGATGTAGTAAACATTTTTCGCCGCATTACGAATATTACAGGCTGTCTTGTATTCTCTGTTTCTTAAAATTATATTAAAACTATTTAACAATGCTGTAGAGGTAACTAAATGCAACTGAATGTGATTAAATGTTTCGCCATTCCCTTCCCTAGAAAATAAACATGATTATCAAATTTACAACAATCACTTATCTAAAATCATTCGTGGTTTTAATGTTCTATTAACTCAATTTTCAACTCTTATATGAATGCATTACGACTATGTAACAATGAAAGCAAACAAATCATTCAGGATTGATTCACGCTACCAAACCATTTAAAAAGCATTATCATCTTTAGACACCACTAATAAGATCAATACTAGAATATTGCTCTTGATTGTGGTAGCCTATTTATACGATCTATATAGATATAATTGAACTCTTATAATAAAAAAATATAAGAATATTGAGTTCGTAATGTTTATATCCCACCTAAAAGGCCGGCAACGCACGTGCGAATCCCCGGATATTGCAAGAGTTCGTGGGCGGCGGTGATCACTTATCATCAGTGACTCACGTTCGTTTGCCCTCCTCTTAAATAAAAAAAAATAAGATGGCATATTAAAATTTTTATTTGTTTTCTTGGTATATGTAATTTAAACGTTTTATTATTACACTAGCTTTTGCCCGCGACTTCGTCCGCGTTTCCGTCGTTTTTCGAAAAAAAATTAGCAGATGTCCTCCCTCATAGTTTTGACGTAACAGGCAGATTCACTTTCGTATTTTAGAAGGGCAATAGTAATATAATATGCCAATCCACAAAACTGTTGAAAAATATAAGTAACCGCAGAATATTATAATATACCCACGCTATACCCACGACTCGGTCAGCGTGTAACTCCTTGTTTTTTATTAAGCTAATATATTGCTAATATTTTTAGATCAAATTAAAATGTTTCAGCGCAAAGCTTCTGGGTAGACTATGTTAAGAGTCGACCCGTCCGACACGTGAACGTAAAGATTCCTAGAATTGCTAACCCGGGAAAGAGCGACGTATAATTGACCATGCGAGAAACAGCTAACACCGAGATCTACTCCAGCAACACGAAAAGTCTGCCCTTGAGCTTTATTGATAGTCATGGCATGGCACACCGATACTGGGAATTGCGTTCTTTTAAATTGGAATGGAAAATTATTTGGTATTATGGGAATTCTGGGAATAAAGACAGTTTCTCCTGCACCGCAACCTGTTAAAATTTGAGCCTCGATTACATTTTGTTGCAACTGGGTTACTTTTAGCCGAGTTCCATTGCAAAGTTGAGGTGGTCTTAAATTTCGGAGCAGAATTATCGGTATGCCAATTTTTAAACAAATTATATGAGAAGGTAGTCCAGGCATACTTAAAGAATTTAAAAATTCTATCGGGTAATTAGTGGCTTCTTGTTCATCAACCATTCTATTTATTGAACTATAAACTTTGCTTTCTCCCTGTATATTAGACAGTATTTTATTATTAATTTCAGATGCCTGGTCATTGCGAGGAGTCAAAATGGACCTTTCGCAAAGCCAAGAATTGTCCCTATTTAATATAATTGTTATGTCACCGTAAACCGAAGATATAAGATGTTGTTGGGATTGCACTATACAACATAACTCAGGTGTCAGAATAAGTTTTCCTTGGTGTAGTTGTGGATAGGTACCTTCACCAATCTTCAATAATGTTTCAGAAAATTCACGATTATCTGCGTTGTCTCCAGTTCTCACTCGCATATTTATAGTCAAATGCACCGATTGTATATCACGCCACAAATAAGAGCTTTTCAGGCAAGCCCTAATCTCATCAGCTCGGGTTCCCCGTGGTATTACCGGTAAGGTTTGTCGGAAATCACCACAAAATAAAACCGTAATACCGCCCATTGGTCGATCATTTTGTCTTATGTCCCTTAGAGTTCTGTCTACTGCTTCTACTCCTTTTCGATGGGCCATCGTACATTCATCCCATACGATTAAATTACACTCACGCAATACCTTAGCTTTGTCGCTATTTCTTGAAATACTACAGGTTGGACTTTCCGTGCGATCTAAATTAATTGGTATTTTAAACATAGTGTGAGCAGTCTTACCTCCTGGTAGCAATGTTGCAGCTATACCTGATGAAGCCACGGCAAGAGCGATTTTACGCTGATTTCGAACATAAGCTAATATTAATTTAGTCAAAAAAGTTTTCCCAGTTCCTCCAGGTGCATCTAAAAACCATATTGTTCCTAAATTATTCTGCACACTCTCGCACACGCGATCATAGACTAAGCGTTGTTCTGCAGTCATCATTGGGACACCATTTTCTAATGTTACCAGCAGTTCCATTGGGTTGTAACCAATCTCTGCGGAATATTCCCTATTGGTAACCTCTCCGACTGAGGTTGGCGTTGGCAAACCATATTCACAAAGTGATTTACCGCCTACTGCTGTTAAGTCTTCCTGAAGAGCTAATAAGCACTGATTTATAGCCAGATCTCGAAAATTATCATTAGTTGCGCCTTCATTATTGTGAGATAAATTCCGAAGAAAGTCTTCTGCAAATTTTTCTTTATATTTTTCCCATAATTGGACAGGATCAGATAAATTACAAAATGTGAGTAATGTTACAAATAAATGGCGTAACTTTCGTGGATTATCACTAACACAGGATTCTGCTAAAGCGTCATCCCAATGTTGATCATTTTCAAGCAAATGACGCGCTTGGCAAGCTGCATGATAAGTTGGATAAACAACATCGTCTACTTTTCTCAAATCTATAAATGATGTTGGTCCTCGCACTGTATGTAATAATAATCTCAAATAAAAACACTCTGCGTTGTTAGGATGAACAGTATACACTCTACCAAGAACATGTTCTTTGAAAATACCTGTCTCGCCATCTACAGGCCTGCCTCGGCGTCTACGGTTAAAGACACCTCGTTGTTTATCGTAGGTATAATACGATGGAACTTCTTCATACAAAAGAGACTTTGCGAAATTATCAGTTTGGCAAAGTCGAAAGAATGCCAATAAAGTTGTTTGTCTAGGGTTCTCTAATCGTTCTGTAACATTTTCGGCGTTAAAATATATACGTTGACCGCCTTCCAGATGAACATCCAGATGGGTCACAGGTGGATATCTTTCGTGAATATTAAAACTTAAGATCCGCCACACAGCTTCTGAAGAGCTGATATATCTGCCTGACTGAAATCTAGTAACTTCATCATGTTCATTTCTTAACGCAAACGTAGCTTGGTCACTGCCCTTGTTAATGTACTTACAAATATATTTAATTGACTCTACACTATTACACATTTCTACATTTATGTGAGCTTGAAATGCTCTGGACAATACAGGCGAATACGGAACGACCCACCTATTATCTAAAGTAACCTGTTGTCCAGACATTCGCTTTTCAACAGTAAAACCACCATTGTCTCTTGAACGGCGACGATATAATGGGTATCCATCATGTCCTGTTACAGTTTCATCCACTAATGCTTTTGGATACCTTTTAGTGCAACGACCGTCTTGCATGCAAGGAGCATTTGCGTTAAATGCACCACATGGACCATGTATCATATGAGTTTTAACAATGTCGTATAACAGGGGATCTGCAGTCGGATCTGGAATTTCAGCACTGATTAATCTGTCTACATCATTAGGTCGAACCTTATCTTTTAACCAAAGCAAGATATGTGCGTGAGGTAAGCCGCGTTTTTGCCACTCAACACTATACATATAACACAATACTTCTCCAAAAATGTTATCTTTGGTAAGAAGATCTATCATTGATTTTAATTTTAAATGAAACACTCTTGCAATAATATCATGGCGGTCATGCGGTGCCTGACCCTCAAGAAGCTCCCGAGTGATTTCATCCCACTTGGGATTGGTAGTTACAGTAACAAATAAGTCGGGACGTCCATATTTTCTTACGTAACAAAAAGCGTCTTGAGTACGTTCATGCATGTAGCGTGGACCACCAGTAAAAGAAGAGGGTAAAATAACTAAACGACCCATATTCACAGTATCGTTATCTTGCTGCATGGCATCGCGAAGGTGCACGTATTCTTCAGCGCGCAGCTGCCTTTGATTAGATCGTATATAAACTAATCTTTCGGTTTCAATTTTTGCGTACATGTCAACAATAAACTGATTAAATAAGCCACGAAAACGTTGAAAGTATACCAATCTATTCCGTCTCACTTGCAGGTGGTAACAATAAAATTGAAGGCATGACACCTTTTTATTATAATTAGGTGCGCCTGTGCGCGGATCGGTTTGGTATACAGCGAAATTATAACCATCTTCCCCTCGACAGTATATCATAGGATATTGCAAACTGTCGTAAGCCCTGTGGGTTTCGAAAATACGTTGCAAACGATTGTCTCTGGAACGTATAACGATATCACGCCTATCACATTCCTGGTCGACCAGTACTACAGCAACTTCATTCGTGGATGGAACGTTATGACGCCCAGGGTGTTCCTGAGTTGGACGCTTATCGGCATTTATAACAATTTTATAATTGTTATTACCATCTTGAGAAAGGGCTTCTAATGCCGATTTAAAACTGCATACGTACGAATTAACCTGATGTAACATGTTCTGAAGTTGTGAAATGAGTTCAGTATTTAAATTCGGAAAATAATGATTTCTTATATTCGACTGTTCGTTGTAATCGGATACAAAATATATTTGAAGAAATTTAGGTTGTTCTTCAGGCAAAAGGGACCCTATCAAATGGTAAACCTGACCTTGTACCTTAAAAGTAGGCATGAAAGGGCCTTCTGAGATTTGTTTAGCACCAAAGGATGTCATTTGGAATGCACTATTATAAGTGCGAATATTATCTAAAAACTGTTTGGATTGCAAATGTTCCCCTAAAAGTAGTGATTTTAAAGGTTCCGGTGGGTCTTCGAACGAAGGCAAATTTATTTTACCTCCAGAACAACAGAAACCAGCAGACTCCTTCCTCCACTTCGAAGCATTACAAAAGGAACATACTACGTTCATATCGCCTATTTCAGAAGATGATCTGTAATCAATTGTGAGGTTATAAGCAAACCCACTTTTATATTTATCGGACCACGCCACCGAATTTGTAGATTGATCTACCACGTGTGTATCTAAGTCATTAAGACCATGTCGAAATCTATCTGCAGTAAGACGGGCCTCTCGCTGTTCTTCTGTTTCAAGCGACCGAATATTTTCAATTCTTAATCTTTCATTAGATAAAGTAATCAATTGTTCTTGTCTCAAAGAATTGTAATAATCGCGTCCCGACTCTAGTCGTTGTTCATGCTCATGTTCATCTTCAAGAGATCGAATCATGTTATGGTGCGCCCTATCATTTGTCAAACGGTCTTGATATTGAGTAAAAGTTTCAGATTCTCGAGACAAAATATGACGTTCGCGATCAGCTGTAAGCCGTAATTCCCTCTCAGTGAAGGTTTCGGACTCGCGAGATAAAATATGACGTTCGTGGTCAGCTGTAAGCCGTAATTCCCTCTCAGTGAAGGTTTCGGACTCGCGAGATAAAATATGACGTTCGCGGTCAGCTGTAAGCCGTAATTCCCTCTCAGTGAAGGTTTCAGACTCGCGAGATAATGTATGCCGTTCGCGGTCAGCTGTGAGTCGCAATTCTCGTTGTAAAGCAGTTTCAGCTTCTCGGGATAACGCATGTTGTTCCCGGTCAATGGAACGCCTTAGCTCTCGTTGAGAAGAGCTTTGAGAAGCCCGTGTTGTAGCTCGTCTCGCTCTTTCAGCTGCTAATCGCATCTCTCTTTCTGGAGAGCTTTCATTAGCTCGAGATGTTGAGGCACTAACTCTCATAGAGTTTAACCGATGTGCTCTTTCCTCTTCCGATTCTTGAGAACGCGTCATTCTCATTCTCCTAGCTTGACTCGAAGTTCGAGATAAAGATGGTCGTTTTTTAGGTGGCATCGTTTATTTTATTTTTAATCGACGGTAACTTAAATTCTATTTAGTTACCCAACAAAAAACTTACGTCAGAGGTCCTAACTATAGCTAAGTATATAATAAATAGAATATAAATCTAAGTGCCTATTAAAACTAAAATAATATTCTAATCGAATTATAAATATGTACGTAGGTACCTACAAATTACAAAAGAATAAAAAATGAAAATAAAGCTATACTTAATGCGTGTGCAATACTATCTACACTTACCTACTTCACTTAAAAATGAATAATAAGAAATACCTACAACTACTGTAATTAATCAAAGTACCTATGCTAATACAAAAAAAACCTTAGATGTTCTAAGTACAGCTGCTATATAATAAAAAAATATAAATCTAAGTGCCTATTTAAACTTAAATACCTAATATTCTAATAGAATTAAACTAAGAAATATGTACCTACCTACCTACAACTTAGGTACAAAAAAAAAAGAAATGAAAATAAAGCTAAAACACGTGTGCAGTATAGGTAGATAGTAGGCAATATCTACCTATACCTACTTCACTTAAAAATAAATAAAAAATACCTATGAATACTATAATTAATAAAAGTACCTACCTACGCTTTTATCTACTCAATACAAAAAAAACTAAACATAAAATGCCCAAAACTAACCTATCAGTAACTAAAAATCTAACAATAATCTAATCTATCTATCTATTATCTAATCTAAAAATCGAATCTAAATCTACTTAAAAAGAAATAAAATAGGAACTATTAATAGTTAAGAATTTAAACAAAACTAAAACTAATTTAGAAAATAACAACAAAAGAAATTAAAATAAACTATTTAAAGACAAAAAGTCGCGCTGATAAGCACGGTTTATAAAATAACAATTATTGTCTGTCAATAAAGTTCAACACTCTGAACGCATCAACAGCCAAATATTGAATGACGCTTGCGCTCGCCTCCCGCCCCTTTTATACTCTGCCGCCGCGAGCCCCGTCGAGCGCGGCAACCATTACGCAAAAATAATCCTTATAGCTTGATTCACTATTCACGCGCGATGTCTTGTTGGCGTATTTCATGTAAGTAAGTATAAGTTTGGTGTTTCTATACCGATTTCAATGATTCTTTTTTTATTGAATTGGTGCTAATGTTTATTTTTTTTTTAATTAGGAATGATGGTGAGCATTATTGGTTTTATAAACGTAAAAGTAAACAAATATAATAAGAAATCTCCGAACTGCTAAGCTATCGAGAGTTATGCGTGTTATTGTGAGTTAATTATAAAAGGTAGATATATGCTGTCTTGGAATATTTTTCGTGTATTTTTATGTAGAATATTTCCGTTATACATAGTTTCTATGTAGCTCTAACCATTAAGGCTGCACACGCGACGGAAGCTTAAAAAATCAAGCAACTTCTCCCATTTTCTCAACATTTCCTTTCACTGCTCTGCTCCTATTCATTGTAGTGTGATAAAAAGTATACTATTACCTGCCCAGGAGTATAAAGAACAATTGTACTAAGTTTCGTTAAAATCCGTCGAGTAGTTTTTTTTTCTATAAATAACATACAAACAGACAGACAGACAGACAGACAGACAAAAATTTTTTTAACTGCATTTTTGGCATCAGTATCGAACACTAATCACCCCCTGCTACTTATTTTGTAAATATATTTCATGTACAGAATTGACCTCTCTACAGATTTATTATAAGTATAGAAGATAATTCTTCAGATTTATGGGGTGACATACTCGTAACTTAGTTTTACTTTAATTTGGTATTTCGAATAAAAATAATAATATTTTTTCAGTTAATTGTCTTTTACTAATAAACTAAGCTTTAAACGAACTAATGATTAAAAAAAACGTTTTGTTTAAAGAAAATCCAGAGAGAATATTATTGGAAATTTTGTAAATACCCTTTAAATTTTCAAATATTAATCATCAGTCTTAAAATGTTTTAAACTTTATTCCCAAGATACAACGTAGCCAGGTCGCAACTTCGATAAAATATTATAATATTTTTTTAATTTAACTACAGTCTATTTCCCATTAGTTTAACAAGAATGTTATATTCAGTTTGTCCAGCGGAATCCTTATTTCTCAACTAATCAAATGTCCTTCGGCGGCATTAAAATGACCAAGTTACCAATCACGTTTAATTATATTTTTTTTTTACATGAAGAAGGTCAAAAGAATACCAAAATGTTCTTGTTGGGTTCCTTAGTCCATTAGGAACCCTTCTAGTTTGGTCATATCCGTTAGTTTGAAGCACAGAGAATCAAATTATTAGAAAACTATAATTCGGCATGAACAAACGACAGCAAGTGGTGGTATAAAATCTATTATATCAATTGTTTTCCTGCAACACCCACAGTAGGGTTCTTCTTTTTTCCTGAGTTCCCCACGATGTGATGTATCTTTAAAGTATTGGGTTTGCGATAACTATTTTTCATAAAGACTCATAACATAAATACCGGTAAAACTAACATAAAGACCAAAATTAAAGCTTTAAAGTCATTTTTTTCGTTAAAATGAAGTATCCCACCCCCAACATGCCGGCTAAATCATTGATTTTCAAGGTGTAAAAAAATTCAAAATTCAAAATAAAAACTATCACAACTAAATAGGCATTACAAGTTTAAGTCTACGAGTAATAGTCGAATAACTTAAAATATAATTTTTGTGCACCTATATTGCAAACGCAATCTAAATTGTAAAAATATATATCGAAAGAATATACTATAAAATTGAATATCTTGAAAAATCTATATGTCTATCTATCTATCCATCGTGGGTAATTACGGAATCCGACAATGCTCGTGGCCCGAATTGCACTAACCCGGTTTTTTTTTCTTTTACAGTACAAGATTTACCATCGGAAAAAAGATACATATATTATCAGCTATGAAATACAATACTTTAAAAATCGTGTGATCTAAATATAAGATTATTAGAGTTGTTGCTGTTATATTTCGTTGTTTTGCTCTCCAATATATTTTTTCCGTATTCAAAAGCAGTTTCCTTGGTACTTTGACCCTTTGGGACCCTTTGCCACTGAGGCACACTTCATTGATCGTCAGATTTGGTTTAAGGATCAACTTTCTTTTATTGATGCTAAAATTTTAAAAATGCCTGAAACTTGCTATGCTGTTTTTTATTTTAATTAAATGTCATGTCAAGAAGAAATATATTTTATTAACAATTGAAAGAATAATCCATGAACGCAACTTGTTTAAAATATTTTAAAGTCTATTATGAAACGTATAAGTACATACGTAAATGTAGTTTTCAAAAACAACTTCCAGCTCCGGATACAAAGCATATCAATACCTGAAAATATTCTGCGAATAAAATCAAATACTCACCAAGCTATGAAGGTCGGAACAACGAGTTCCAACCACCAATCGTTCAAGATGTACGTGATGTAATCTCCGTTGAGTTTCCATATTCAATTACATTCATGTCAAGGGCATTTGATTGGGACGTTGTTATTTGATTCATATTGAAGGAGATTGAATTAGAGATTTCTAATTATTTAAATTATTATAAAAAAGGAAGTTACGTCTTTATAATAATTTCCCCCTTATTTATGATGACTAATAAAAAGTTGCCTCTTTTTAAATTTTTTATAATAGTTCGGGTGTTCTTTTCTTATTTTGTAACATTTTTGGGGCATCAAATTATAATTTTTTTCGTACTAATTAATAAATATTATTAAAAGTAAAGATTTTAATATTCATTGAATGTCATATTGAAATATCTTAAAGTAGGCTTTCCTTATAGTTCCTATACTTGGAAAAAACAGTCGAGAATCTTCATCTATAATTTACTATTGCTTGTTCATTAATTCACTATACATAAGTAGAATGTAGGCTGAAATTACTATTTTATTTATGCTACTATAAGTTAAGGGACAATAATTTGCTAATTATTAATGAAAATTCTTAGATAAATAAGTGGAAACTCTAAGCATGCGTCAGATTAGTGAAGAATATAAATAAAGATGGCAAAAGAAAATAAATTAGTTAAATACTACCAAAATAGTTATTCTGAACGATAATACCAAATTCCTAAACGTACTTTCAACAACTACAACATACTCAAACACAAATGTTTTTAAGATATTTAATTATACAAACATAGGAATTTAATTCTAGATATATGGCTTCTGTCCATATGTTAAATCAATAACTTTTAACACTGTAAGTTAAGATATTTAGTAATAGTAATTGTTCTAAGTAATTAAATAATCTTAAATCTAATTAATACAATCTTAATACACTTTAACAAAATTACATTATAAAGTTTTACTAGAATTAAATAGTTATATAAACAATGTTATTATTACAATACAGATTGCAAAATACAATATTGCAAAATATTATATCATGAAAATTCAATATGTAGGTAATAATACATTTCATATAATACATGTAATGATTTTTTAATATTAAGTGACAGAAGTGTAAGTATGTTAGCGTCCTAGAAAAAACTCGAGGTGACTTCTATTACAGATATAATTTTTTACAATTTTAGATTCGTAATCTTTCCTTCATGCCCGAGATAAACTATTATAGTTACAGTACTATACTCACTATAGTTTAAAATCTTGAGATATACCTGCAAAAGTCAAAACTTGAGACACATTGTTTATTATATATGCTTTAGTGTAGGTGTACGTTTGTTTATTCTGGATATTCTGGATACACCATCCAAAATACAATATAATATGTAATACCGTTTGTAGGGAAGAAAGTTGTCAGTGATCTGGATCTTTAAAAGTACATGAATTAGAGACCAATGTAGAGATATCCTTGTATCTTAGTTTCAATTTTCCTTTTTATTGTTATTAACAAAAAGCATTACAATATATAATATATTTCTGCTATTTTTTTTGGTTATCACAAGAAACCACAAAACTCATTAGGTTTACAATTATGATAAAACAAAAAATTCACTCATTTTGTAATATTTGAATTTTATTTGTTTATAAATTGTAATAGGATGGGTTTTCATAAATATTGCAATGAGTATGAGGTACAGTTAAAGTTGGTATAATTTCTATGTGATTCGCTTAAATTGTAATAAGTGGGTTGTAACAATCACGATGACCTCAGCTCGTGTGACGTCATGCGGGACTGATGTTTGAACATCGATTAGTCTTACTCCCGAAAAGATTAATGGCTTAAGCTTTGTGAACGTGTTCTTCAATTTCGTTTATAATATTTGTAAAGATATAAGATTTATATGGTGATTTGGTATCACAAATAGGACGTAACCTATGTAACACTTACTCATCTAAATATATAATGGAGCAGTATGTTATGGTAAGAGGAAGTACTCAATTATATGTTTATTAAAATAAATCTATATAATGTAACTGTGGAGTTATAGCGTTAATAAATTGATACATGCTTATGAAGTATTATAATTAACATGTGAGATTAACACCTGTATAGATATAATTTATTTATGAAAAAAATAAGACAGATTAGGTTAATGTAATATTAAAAGGATTTTCTGTTGATAAATGTGGTAGTATATAAAAATATTAAAATTACTAAAATAAAATAATATAAATTAATTGATAAAATGAAATTAATAGCATCCACAAGGAATTCTAATGAAAATTATTTTCACGACCCTTTTCTCCCTTACTATATTACGTGACCACTCGAGATTCCATTCTAAGGATTAAAGCGGGTTCATTTGGACAAATATTCCTTTTATTTGCCCCGCGCTCGCTTAATCTGTGGCGTCTAGCATTTAAGCGGTAGTGTTACGTCACTTTATAGATATTCTTGGTGTTAAATGATGTATCTACAAAGATAATTAAAAAGATATCTTTCAATTTTTCAATTATTTGTTATCTTTATTTTTATAAATAAGTAGTGATATCATAGTATAAATCGGTGATATATAGATTTGTAAACGTAAATTTTTTTGAGAAACTATCAAAGCAATGCAGGTAGGTTCGTCCTACTGCAATGGAAAAAATTGATTCAAACTTAAATAAATATATTTTATATCCGTCCATTAATTTCGTTTCTATTAACATTCGTTAATATATAAATAGCAAGCATTCTAAGGAATATCACTCGGACCGAAACTAGGAGGCAATTTTCAAGCATTTCAGGCGAGCATTCGCAATGTGAGTTGCAAAAAAACTGCAGCGATATTGCTTTCCAAATACTCGCTTCGGTTGAATTTACTTTTATTTTACTTTACTTAATATTGCAGTGGTAAAAAAACCTTACTGTATATTGAAATTTAAAAACTAAAGCTTTATTTACTGTAAGTTCGGATAGTTATTTGCTATAAACCTGAGAAGACTTGGCGACAGAAACTTTTATTGTCTTTTTTCTTTGAAACCATACTTTTTGGGGTAGAATTATTATTCTACTATTGGTACAGCGAGCTTGAGTTAGTTCCTCGTATTTATATACAGTATATCACTAAACTTAATAAAATTATCATTATTCTTATGTACATATTTAAGACTTTCAAAAATATACTGACCTGCAACCGTGTATAATTTGGACTGCTTAAACTTGTCATGTAAAGAATCTAGGACCCAGAGTGCCAATTATAAGAATAGCAATCTTTCGTAAAACAAAAATGGAATTTATATTTGATATACTCCAGAGTAGGGTACCATACGACATTTTCAGCAATCCCGTCAGTAAGGGATCTTATCTTTTTAACAGTAGCAGAACTAAGTTTATTAGCCAATTCAGCTATATAAGAACCCCATTGTAAATAAGCATCTACGGTGATACTAAGAAAAACTGAATTCAACCACTTCTATCGCTTTCTAATTTGACATATATTAGTTGCCACCTGTTTTATATTAAGGGTTTTAAATCTAAGAAGCTTAGTCTTTTTATTGTTTGGTAAAAGATGTTAACACAAATCAATACACTATTTTAAAGAGAAACTTGTTTCAATAAAATGTTGTAAAGATAAGGTAAATTTAAATATATTGACTTTTATAATTTCAAAATTTTGTAGCAATGGTAAGTCACTGCAACGCTCGCGGCATGACAATATATTTCACCGCTAATGCGGGATAAATGATGATACACTGTGCTGACCGTCGACACGTGTATGAGGATTGATTACTGAATATATTTTAAATATAACAAAAATAAGATATTGAATAAGACATAATAATATTTTTGTATTAAATTAGTATAGAATTGTTATGAAAGGAACGTTACGTATCACATTTTTTAAATGATAACAAGGAAGCTAATCATTCTCATAATAATAATCTCTTTTTCTATGACTTTATTTTTTTTTTAATATAAACAAATATTTTAGTGTCTTTTTATCTTTTAATAATCTTTCCAAATAATAATACGGTCGAAACAAGGAAATAGGACAGCGAAGGTTTCAAAGTAGGTCAGGGCGGGGACGACTCATATTATTAAGCGCTTCATGCGCTTAGTTGCTCTGTGTGTGACAACTGTGTATGCTTTGTTGTCATCTATTTTGGTATAAAACTTGTTATAATGCAAGTTTCTTCTGCTAAGATAACCTAAGGATTCATTTTGATTATTTTTCTTGTTTAAAAACTAATTATATGATTTACTTTGAGGTAAATGATTATAATTTCATTATCATATTATTCAAATAATCTAAAAAGTGTTATCTACATAAGTCTATAGAAATTTAAAAAAAAAACATTTTATTACAATTTTCGTTTTCCCATTCTAAGGATATTCCCAAGGCGATCTGTATAGAAGACACTAGTTTCTTTCGGCACACATCGACGTTTTCTCGAGAGAGCCCTGCACGGCAGGAATATACCGCTCTTCTGCTCTCATCCGCATATGTACTATGGAAATATCCATAATATCATTAATGTGCAAAAGAACTTTCCAAAGTAACTTTTGAAAGCATACATAACTTGTGCTAGGCATGCGGGCACGTTGCCAGCTGATTTTGAAAACAAGTTTAATTTTTGCTCTGCAATTTACCGTTTGAAGAACATCAAAGCACGGTTGACCGATGATCGTCAATCGTAACAAAACACGTAGCCAGAGACAGGTCCCGACCTTCAAAAACCTGAAGGCCATGGTAGCAAATATCCTCCTTATGAACACAAATATCCCGGCCTGTGGTATAAAATGATGTTTAAGTTTTACACCCGGGGAATAAACTTAAACATATGTATGGTGTACGCTGTGTTACTAGATTGAAATAACTGAGTCCTCGTCAAAAACAACAAAGTCTCTAGGTGATAGTGGATGGCGCTTAGATTGCAGTGAAGTCTTCCGTAGTATACTTCTATACTTTGAAAATTCGGTAGCTCGTAACAACAGTATCAATAAAAATAAATGTTAAACATCGAAACCCTCTGTGTTTAACATTTTAATCTGTTATTCTTTATAAACAGATATTTTTAATAACGAAACCTGAAGGACCCTGTAGATACTCGAGTGTTTTCGTACGAAGTCCTTTTAAATGAAATTCACTCCCACTCGGAGTGAGCATAGATATGTTGTAATAATGGAAGAAGTTGACCTGTCTGTTCAAGTTCAGGTTCACTATTGTCTTTGGAATTCAGGATTTAGGATTAGACCGATATTCATAATATAATTAAGTAATAACAATTATTTAATATAAATATGTGATTCAGAGGTGACTCGTATTACAATTAGATGTAAGATAAGGAGAGCTGCCTTCATCGAAGTGATCTGAATTCGAAATTCAAGTTGTTATATAGCTTATTGCACGTAAGCCGATTCAGTGAATGGCGTAAAGTTAGGTGTTTAATCTTTTACTTTGCAGCTGCATAAAAACTATTGTGACGTCATTTTCAATTGATTAGTTTATTTTTAATGTTTGCTGCTGATACATTTTAAGCACAACTTAACGCCTAATTCATTAAAAATAAATAAAATCTTCACAAATGAGCCTTTATGTATCTAAATAGAATTTTAGAAACTTATATTTAAAAATCTTAATCTATAACAAACAAAAAACACGTTGTAAATATTAAATGAATATTACCATATAGTAACTGTTTCTTTCCCATAAATATCCCTTCTTTTTGTATATTTATAATTACTACCATTAAGGCAAGTAACTGAAAAATCTGGAAAACTATTTTATTCTAAAGTAAAATTTTCTGCAGATATAAAATTTAAATTGCATCTGCATATGTTATATTAAATTTTTGCGCTTTGTATATCTCTGGTTCATTCTACGACTTTAAATATTACACATAACTGTTAGTACGCGCGTCTTGTTGTACATCTCTGTGTTATCTCTGGCACAGCTGTCTATGAGTGTGTACGTGAGAAAGCATTTATTTATCATTTGAAACATTCACTTAATAAAAATAAGAAGTCACAAGTATATTTTATAAAACTATATATATATACATATATATTATACATATCATTCATAGATATCATTTAAGAATATTAAAAAAATTAAAATCAAAACTAAAGATTTATTATTTCACATAAGAAAATACGTTATATTTCATACGCTCTTCTTATTTTATCTATTTTTCTGGTACTAGCATCCTACTACCCTTAGCTCTAGCCGGAAAAAATGTTGTAAGCAAATCTGAGTTAAGACTTAATATTTCCATAAAGATCTGGGTATAATACTTTCAACTAATGTATTCTTCTTGAAAATAAATTATATCACGATAGATGGATTATGAATTATTATTTTAATATTCTTTTTTAATTAAATTAAATTAAATATTATATTCCTACATTTAATGAAACGTGTTGGTGTAGTTGTATAATAGACTATACTTCATATATTTTCAATTGTTTTAATTGAACGATTAAAATATGTTCGAACATCTAAGGTATCTATTGACCCACATAATGATTTTTTTCTGAATCTATATTTATTTCAATGAAATAATCTAAATGTCAGCATGATACTTCAAAATCCAATTAACTTGCAAGGCGAAGAGCCGACCGAGTTCATTAGTAAAACACAAGAACTCTCACAGAAGAACAATTTGATTAATTATTTAATTTATTGTAAAAAGCTTGTCAATAACTATTTCATGATTTATATATTGTAGATATTTCATATTTTTTATCCACAAATATTTAATTGTATTTACAAAAAGTTTCAATAACTTTGACTGTATTACAATTTTTGAATTCTATAATATATTTTTTAATAATAATAACGAAGTTGCGGTGATATATTTTAATACATTGTAAAAGAATTCTGTTGGTTGGTCTTGACACAGTCAAAAGCGTTAGTTAAAACCTTTATTAAATCTATATGATATTTTGTCTTTGAATGACTATTTTTATAAACATTTCTTTATTTAATAATATTTAATTTAAGCATTGATTCTTTTTTATAACTCGTAAGTTATTACACTAATAATCAGAAATTGAGTAATACCAAATAAGTAATTAGGTTCTTAATTTTATATCACTATAAAAATAAAGTGCTAATGTTAGATCTTTGAGATATTATAATAATTAATAAAAAAATACAGAATGATATCTAAAAGAACAACAAATTCCCTGAATTCCCATCTCATATTGTGATATGATCTGTTGTTTTTTCTTGTGTATTTAAACAATATTTATTGCGCCCTGAGGTTTAATGAATACTTTATTTGCATACAAAATATTATGAAAATAAATATAATGGCGTCGTCGTACGAGTTGACTCTCAGGGCATCAATCACGCCACTTTCACGCGCATCATCATTTCTCTCTCTTTATACCGTTCGAATTGTTTGTCAATGACTTTGAAAGGTCTATCGTTGTCGTTGGTCAGTCTGTAAGGCAGTCTTGGTTCTGGCGTGGCTCGATGCACTACCTACCTCTACCTACGAAGTTGGCTTTCCTCGACTCTCTGGATAATTAATTATTATTATAATTATAAATGTGGTCAAGACCTATTCACGATTATTGATTGATTCCTGACTTTTCTCATCGATTATGTAAAAGTAATATGTCATTGTACTTGATTTTCATCTAATAGCTTACTCTAAATTTATACAAATACGTTTTGGGAATACAGATCTTATCTGTATGTTTATAATTGTTTTAAATAATATCCTAAATGATATAGTTACTTCGGTACATACAAAGTTCATTACAACGACGAATAAGGCTTTTACAAGAAATCAGAAGATGACAATACGATGATGACTACATCTTTCACCCATCTTCACAAAGATGTTATATGTATAATAAATAGCAATCATAGATTACGAAACTTTAAAAACAAATCATTTGATTAAGTAAATACAGTAAAAAATATTGAGTTTTTAAAAAATAATTGACATGTTGTTGTGATATTATTCAAATAAGTTTTCGCGAGAACTGAAACACCATGCATAAGGATAGGAAGCGAAATATTCAGTGAGTGTAGAACGAAGGATGCTGATACTCATGAATAATAAATAACAATAGCTTCAGAATAGCTAAAGCTAAAGTTGAGTTTAAAAGATAGCAAAATAATAATTTATATATGAATATATTTTACTACAGGTTCTGAATATTGGAATACATAATTTGAGAAATTCGGAAATAATATATGTAGAAGGATTTGTATCTTATATTCAAAAAAATTTACATACGATATTTCTTAAATCCTGTAACCGGATACGATATACGAGTATTACTAAGTAATAGATAAATCTTTACTCTGTGATATGAATTAAGAGATAAGTCAAAGTTTCTCTGCAGCTCATACAATGTACTTCTGTACTCGTATGTATCAATGAAACTTTTTCGTTTCGGTTTGAAGGTGAGGTTTATCATCCTGTTTATTTATTTTAAATATAAAATAGCCATATTTTGGTTTTATATGAATAAAATAATTCTTTCTTCCCCTTCGCCAAATGAGCTATCATATCGTTACATAAATGTTAACATTCTTGATGTAATCATCTTCGTCTAGACGTATTTTACTTCATTCTAATTTTTTTTCAACTCCTTACTACTATTACATTATATATTATCATTACTTTAAAAATATGCGAAGTTTATAAAGATCCTCTCGTTTTAAGTGTTATTTTATTTATATTTTCAATTTGTTAATCTGATTGTAATTTGAATTTACAAATAAAACAGTATATTACTAAAAGTTTATTAATTATTGATTAGTGGCGATAGAGTGATGAAACAACAAATAAACTTCTTTCTTATTGCTTTAGTACGAATTTAATCTTAAGTATTTTTCAACATTACATTGTTCAAAGATATTGTACATTCTGAATATTAATACGCTGTTATTAGCTTCGGTCTTATGATTGTATGTAACTTTGAACATGGTTTTGACGAGTAAGGTCAGAACTTTCAGTAATTTTGAAACTTTATACTTATTAAGGACCGTTGACAATGCAGTTATATAAATAAAAAACTAAACAACACGCTTCAATGTAAAATCGCACATACAAAATTAAAAATAAATATAACTTTAAAAAACGCTATTACGAAGTCTAAACTAAAAAATTAAAATAGATAAAAGTTGAAAAAATAATAATAACGCTTTTATAAAATAAAAACAAATAACTATATACATTTTAAATAAGAATAATTAAAAAAATATTACAAAGTAAAAAAGCATGGGTTACTTTAAGTAATCTATTGATACTATGCACCCCACGCCTGTTTACATTGTGGCTGAATGTGCTGCCTGCTATTATATGCCTGATCCACATTATAGTATTGATAAGTTTTATAGTGATATGTAACTTTATTTGTTTAATACTACAGACTCGTATTTGACCGAAGGACGAATGCTGAGCGTAGCGAAGCGTTTATCCGAAGGACTACTAGATAGGCCCATACTGCTATTTTTCCGTACGTATTTCAGTATGTTTATTCCGGCGTAGCCGGCGTATTTTTCATCCTATCGTCATATTTTTATGTCATCCTATCGACATATGTTTATGTCGAGCCGTTTTTTTGATTGGGCGAAAAAATCCAAAATGGCGGCGTTTTTTAGTTTTGTTTTTGGCCTAGCAGGAGCAATTTTCATCCGATTGCCACAAAAATTGGTGAATTGGTTCTTTGAGTTTTTTATTTTTTTTTGTTTGGCCAATTTTCTTACTGGAAGGAAACATGCAAATGGCTTGTTTTGGCGTAGCAGACGTATTTTTTATACAATCGTCACGAAAATTGGTAGGTGTGTTCTTTGGATTATTTAAATTTTTATGTCGAGCCGTTTTTTGGCTTGGGCGAAAAATTACAAAATGGCGGATTTCTGATCCGTACCACAAAAACGGATTTTGCGGCAGCTAGCGGGCTAAAATTTCGTCTAAGTATTCTTTATTTATTTATTTATTTATTTATATACTTTATTGTGCACCACACGAAAAAAATTATTACAAAAGAAACAAAAAGAAACAAACATTGGGAACATACAAAAGGCGGTCTTATCGCCAAACGGCGATTTCTTCCAGACAACCTTAGGGTTAGAAGAAATGCAGACAAAAATCAGATGATATGGGTAGATGCAATACAATATTAATACGATATAACAATAGACATACATATACATAACTACACTCTAATACGTAAACCTAATACATATATATTATATAAAATAAATATTTACTTAATAATAAACTAAACAATATAAAAATAAAATATACACAATGTATACGTAAATATAAAAAGTTTTACATAATAAAGTCAGCAAATGCGAAGTTTCAGTTATCATTTGATAAGTAGTAAAGTTTTACGGAATTTTTAAATATCTTTAGGGATTTCGATCTTCTTACAGGTAGAGGCAGTGCATTCCACAATTTGGTTGCTTGTACAGTAAAAGAGTATTTATAAAATTTTGTGTTATGTTTAGGCATTCTAATAATAAATTGTTGACATGTACGCAAGTCGGCTGGTAAACCTAAAAACTGAAACTTCTCCTTTAGGTAAAAAGGAGTTTTTGGAGAGAATAATACACAGTACAGAAGAGAAAGAACATGTAAATCCCGGCGACGGCGAATGGAAAGCCACTTGAGTTTTTAACGGAATTCAGAAATGTGGTCATATTTGCGCAAGCCAAATATAAACCGTATAGCAGTATTTTGAAGTCGCTCAAGTTTATTTAAATAGTCCTCGGTTAGATTAAGATAGCTTGCATCCGCATAATCAAGTATAGAGAGGAGGAGAGAATGTGCTAACATAGTTTTGGTAGGAATCGGAAGAAAATATCGCAGTCGTCGAAGAGAACTTAGTGCCGCGAAAGTTTTCTTACTAAGTACTTTAACCTGGACAGACCAAGATAATGTTTGATCCAAGTGGATACCAAGATCTTTAACGGTAGAACAAAAAGGTATAACTACACCATTATATATAATCGGAGCTAGATTTTGTAAGTCAACCTTTGCTATCATGCCGGGATTGCCAATAATAATTACTTGTGATTTCTCAGGATTTATTTTTAATCCATATTGTGTACTCCACTTGTTGATTGCAGTTAAGTCATTATTAATAGCTAATATGGAAGAAGAAAGACGTTCAAGTTCCGAATGACGATAAATTTGGATATCATCTGCATACATGTGATAGAGAGAAGTGATATATTGACTTATGGAATTGATGAAAATTGAGAATAGTAAAGGAGATAACACGCCACCTTGAGGAACCCCTGCCGTGACATTACACCAGGACGAGAATATAGTATTCATCCGGGTGCGCTGCCGACGGCCAGTGAGGTAACTCTGAAACCAATCTATCACTGATGGAGATATGTTAAGAGAACGCAATATACATAGTAGGATATCGTAGTCCACAGTGTTGAACGCATTACTAAAATCGAGCAATGTTAATATAGTAAGCTGTTTGTTATCCATTGCTAGTCGAATGTCATCAGTAACCTTAACTAGCGCTGTGACCGTACTATGACCAGACCGAAATCCAGATTGGAAAGGATTTAGAAGGCGATGGTTATTGAGGAATGAGCTAAATTGTTCATAAATTAATTTCTCGAGGATTTTGGACAGGAAGGGTAGAACAGAGACAGGACGAAAATCATTGATATTTGAAGGCTTAGTCTTCTTAGGTAAAGGTATAATTTGGGCATGTTTCCAAGTATCTGGGAATTTACTGGTGCTTATGGAATAGTTAAGTATATGAGTTAATGTAGGTAAAATGATATCTAGGATGGGTAGGATCATATTACGGCTGATGCTGTCAGTACCAACGGCATTCGAAGCAATGGATAGTGCGTTTTTCTTAACACCACATTCAGTGAAAGAATAAAAATTAAAAGGCAAAAACTCTGGAGTTGGGAGAGATGAAAGATAATTGAGTGTCTTTTCCTTATCGGCGGGGTCAATTAGCTCAGAAGAAGAGAAATGTTTGTTGAGGAGTTCGACATCGACATTAATAGAAGTTGTGTGAGGTAATTTACCAACTCCAAGCGATTCAAGAAGTTTCCAGGTTCTGGCGCTATCGCTATTTTCGAGGGATTTATGAATGTGGCGTCGTTGTGCATCTCTACACGATGTGTTGCAGCGGTTTCTAGCTTTATGATATCTAGAACGAGTTGTTGCAGTATCTTTGATTTTGAATTTAAATTTTGCTTTAGCTTTCTTTTCCATTAACGTCTTCAACCGTTCGGTTAACCAGGGCGCAGGAAGATGTTTAATTTTTATTAGCCTAACGGGTGCATGTCTGTCGTAGAGTTGAGTTAATAAATCGTTGAATATCTCAACTTTGCCATCGATTGTGTCACAGTTTGTTACCGCAGACCAGTCCAATCGCTGAGCATCCTCACAGAGGCGGTACTTATCGATTCCTCCAAAACTACGCTGCAGAACTGTGGTTGGTTTAATTTTAGGAGGATGAACCTTATAAGAAATATAAATCAAATCGTGATAAGAAAACGCGTCAGCAGAGCACTGGCCGTGTTTTGAAGCTAAGTTGGGACAAGATACCATAATTAGGTCGAGAAGCGAGGGGACACTGCCAGGAAAAAAATGTGTAGCCGTAAGTGGTAAAATATGCAAGTTACACGATTCAGTTACATTTATCAGTTTTTTACTACGATTATTATCTTTTGTAATAGAAGTATTAAAATCTCCCATTAAAATGGTATGGTCATAAAGAGGAATAAATTTTTCTAATAAACTCTCAAAACATTCAAAATAATTTAAAATAGAAGGAGGACAATAAAATACACCGAGAAGGATTTTAGTTTGAGGTAAAATCACTTCGACTAATAGATGCTCTGGCGCATCAAGAGCGGGTGGCTGAGCAGACAAACTAACAATTTTAAAAGGAAAGTGTGAACGTAAATAGATTGCTACTCCTCCACCCCCCTTACCAACGCGGTCATTACGTATAAGTTGATATCCTGGCAGTGCATATGAGATTGAGGGTAAACAAGGCTTTAACCATGTTTCAGACACAAGAATAGCGTGAATGTTAGGAGACTCGAAAGACGCAAGCATATCAGGGTAATGAGCCGGTATACTTTGTGCATTTATGTGGATTACATTAAAATTTTTCAGTGAATCTGAGAAACAAGAATTAAGAGTATCGTTTAGTGGAAGAACGGCTGTACTGTGGAAGCTATCATCACTTACAAAGTCATCACTTGATGACAGGGATAAAAACTGATAACTGTTGACACTATCTGCTGACGACATATATACATACAAATATAGATAAAATATATAAAATAATATAACTAAAATTAACTAAATATTATTAGCAACTAACTAAAATAAATGAAGTTAAATAACTAACCCGCCAGCTATAAGAAGTAAAAGATAATAATAAATATTACAATTTGCAACATTAAAAAAGCACTTAAATTATTATTTAAAAAGTGTTTTAAAATAAAGAGCATGATTGAGAATAAAAATACATAAAGGTATCTTCTTTAAAAATATGCTAAATTAATTTTAACTTTGTTTCTAAACGTCAACTTCAGGCGAATGACAGTCAATGTCAAGCAAAACTAGACTTGTAATTTGTCACATATAAGATAAAGTTGACAAATAAGATAAAATAAATATGTACAACAAATTGAAAATAAAACAACAACAATATTCTATAAATAGAGAAAAATATAAAGCTAAAAATTAAAACAACAGACAACGGCCTGGAACTAAATATCGAGAAGATAAAACTACTTTTTAACGGTTCTTTTCGCTCGAGTAGCTTGAGCTTGCCTGGCCTTCGACTCCACTATTATACCAGGAGGTGTGACATGCAGTTCCCGAGGTTCAGAGGTTTCAAAAATTGAGTTAAGCTCCACCGTTGAAGTTATGCTGTGGCGCTCACCATGTGGCCCGAGTACAATAACCGACCCATCCTTTGTCCAGCATCTTGACATTCCAAAACGCTGTCTTCCTGCCACAAAGGCATCATGCCTTGGTTTAGTTAGAAATTCAGACAACGTTATACCTGTATTTTTCAAGTTAGTCTTAGAATACCAAATCTTATTTCTAAGTGACAGATCTCTGAATTTTATAAGAATGGCTCTTGATTTATCTGAAACTTTACCCAGACGATGACAACGGCTCACATCCTCTGAAGACACTTCAGGAATTTTAAGATGACTAGAAATAATCTTTGTTGCTGTAGATAATATATTTTCTTTTTTTTCTTCCGGAACACCATGGATAAGCAACATCTTCCTCCGGCTCCTCATATCAAGATTATCTATTTGTTTGGACATTAACTGCACCTGTCGTTGAAGACCTTCAAGTGCAGATAACACAAAAGTCCTAAACATACTAAATTGAGCAGCAATGTTGGATGATGGACTTGTGGATGGATGAGGATGGCAGAATTCAAATTTTGTTGAAACTCAGTCATTTTCATATTAAAATGTTGAGTGAGTTGTTGGATTGTTTCCTGAATTGTTTCCATGATTCTTTCAATTAAAAATGTGAAAAATATAATAAACAGTGGTACTCACTGAAAGTGAAGTGAATAATAATTCAACTGTGTTCAACTGTGGATATTATTGTTGGAAAAACTGCTGGCAGGTACAGATACTTTTAGTACATAGTTTATTAACAATTTAGGTGGAAATAAAATTTAATTTAAATATAAATATTCAGAGCACAAAAAAACGTTTTTACTTTTTAGCACCTACCCACTTCTCACTTCATCATATTGCCGATATTCATGATATCATATTCATATTCATATTCTTTGCCGAAATCTAAGGTGTCAATTTGTTATTTCAAAATCCAAAATGCCGGCCATAGCGAATTATCAAAAATTATAAATTTGAATATCTCGGTTGTTATTTGATGGAGCCAAATTTCGTTCGGTAGTTATGTACCTACATACATACATAGGTATACTTATTCCTTTTTGGAAAAGGTACTTAAAACATTGTCTCATCCCCTGACGTACTGAGGTCTACTGTTCACAGAACGACTAGTAATATTTAAAAAATAAGTGTGTGCAGTCTTCTTGTACTGTCAAACAAGTAACAAAAAAGCTCTGTATATGCTTTCTTTTGTCCATTGACAGTAGCGCCTAGCGTTTTAATCTAGTATTAAGAATCTTATTTAGTATCAACCATTGAATTGTTTATCTGAAGTAATCCTTCCATGTTTAGTTTATAAAGATTAAACTTGGAATTTCATTTCAAGCGACCCAATGGTAACACATAAAAAGAGTAAAGTAATACTATAAATAAATTGTTTTAGCTTTGTCATTGATTACAATTATTTGACTCTTGATTATGTTATGATCATTTTAGCTTTCTGTATTCTAAAACAAAGTTTAAGAAGATGTATGTTAAGGAATTGAAAATGTTTTTTTTTCAATCCCGACCTAATAGAAGGACCTAATAGAAGGTTGTGTGCGCTTCGTCAAAGATGAGCACTGCCTAGAAAATTGTATCAATTGGAACGTGGATCTGGCTGGATTACAGATTTAACGAGAAAACGCTTTTATAGGTTTGTTAAACTTAAGTTACCTTACTCCTAGTATATATTTTGGATAGTATAAGAATTGTAAATGACAAAGTTAATACTTTATGATTAATAAGTTAACTCAATTTTGAGTATAATTATTTATAGCTTAGAATTATTTTTCAAGTAATTTGTAATGTTTTTATAAAAATTAACAATTCATATAAAATGCGTTTTTCTTAACACCACATTCAGTGAAAGAATAAAAATTAAAAGGCAAAAACTCTGGAGTTGGGAGAGATGAAAGATAATTGAGTGTCTTTTCCTTATCGGCGGGGTCAATTAGCTCAGAAGAAGAGAAATGTTTGTTGAGGAGTTCGACATCGACATTAATAGAAGTTGTGTGAGGTAATTTACCAACTCCAAGCGATTCAAGAAGTTTCCAGGTTCTGGCGCTATCGCTATTTTCGAGGGATTTATGAATGTGGCGTCGTTGTGCATCTCTACACGATGTGTTGCAGCGGTTTCTAGCTTTATGATATCTAGAACGAGTTGTTGCAGTATCTTTGATTTTGAATTTAAATTTTGCTTTAGCTTTCTTTTCCATTAACGTCTTCAACCGTTCGGTTAACCAGGGCGCAGGAAGATGTTTAATTTTTATTAGCCTAACGGGTGCATGTCTGTCGTAGAGTTGAGTTAATAAATCGTTGAATATCTCAACTTTGCCATCGATTGTGTCACAGTTTGTTACCGCAGACCAGTCCAATCGCTGAGCATCCTCACAGAGGCGGTACTTATCGATCCCTCCAAAACTACGCTGCAGAACTGTGGTTGGTTTAATTTTAGGAGGATGAACCTTATAAGAAATATAAATCAAATCGTGATAAGAAAACGCGTCAGCAGAGCACTGGCCGTGTTTTGAAGCTAAGTTGGGACAAGATACCATAATTAGGTCGAGAAGCGAGGGGACACTGCCAGGAAAAAAATGTGTAGCCGTAAGTGGTAAAATATGCAAGTTACACGATTCAGTTACATTTATCAGTTTTTTACTACGATTATTATCTTTTGTAATAGAAGTATTAAAATCTCCCATTAAAATGGTATGGTCATAAAGAGGAATAAATTTTTCTAATAAACTCTCAAAACATTCAAAATAATTTAAAATAGAAGGAGGACAATAAAATACACCGAGAAGGATTTTAGTTTGAGGTAAAATCACTTCGACTAATAGATGCTCTGGCGCATCAAGAGCGGGTGGCTGAGCAGACAAACTAACAATTTTAAAAGGAAAGTGTGAACGTAAATAGATTGCTACTCCTCCACCCCCCTTACCAACGCGGTCATTACGTATAAGTTGATATCCTGGCAGTGCATATGAGATTGAGGGTAAACAAGGCTTTAACCATGTTTCAGACACAAGAATAGCGTGAATGTTAGGAGACTCGAAAGACGCAAGCATATCAGGGTAATGAGCCGGTATACTTTGTGCATTTATGTGGATTACATTAAAATTTTTCAGTGAATCTGAGAAACAAGAATTAAGAGTATCGTTTAGTGGAAGAACGGCTGTACTGTGGAAGCTATCATCACTTACAAAGTCATCACTTGATGACAGGGATAAAAACTGATAACTGTTGACACTATCTGCTGACGACATATATACATACAAATATAGATAAAATATATAAAATAATATAACTAAAATTAACTAAATATTATTAGCAACTAACTAAAATAAATGAAGTTAAATAACTAACCCGCCAGCTATAAGAAGTAAAAGATAATAATAAATATTACAATTTGCAACATTAAAAAAGCACTTAAATTATTATTTAAAAAGTGTTTTAAAATAAAGAGCATGATTGAGAATAAAAATACATAAAGGTATCTTCTTTAAAAATATGCTAAATTAATTTTAACTTTGTTTCTAAACGTCAACTTCAGGCGAATGACAGTCAATGTCAAGCAAAACTAGACTTGTAATTTGTCACATATAAGATAAAGTTGACAAATAAGATAAAATAAATATGTACAACAAATTGAAAATAAAACAACAACAATATTCTATAAATAGAGAAAAATATAAAGCTAAAAATTAAAACAACAGACAACGGCCTGGAACTAAATATCGAGAAGATAAAACTACTTTTTAACGGTTCTTTTCGCTCGAGTAGCTTGAGCTTGCCTGGCCTTCGACTCCACTATTATACCAGGAGGTGTGACATGCAGTTCCCGAGGTTCAGAGGTTTCAAAAATTGAGTTAAGCTCCACCGTTGAAGTTATGCTGTGGCGCTCACCATGTGGCCCGAGTACAATAACCGACCCATCCTTTGTCCAGCATCTTGACATTCCAAAACGCTGTCTTCCTGCCACAAAGGCATCATGCCTTGGTTTAGTTAGAAATTCAGACAACGTTATACCTGTATTTTTCAAGTTAGTCTTAGAATACCAAATCTTATTTCTAAGTGACAGATCTCTGAATTTTATAAGAATGGCTCTTGATTTATCTGAAACTTTACCCAGACGATGACAACGGCTCACATCCTCTGAAGACACTTCAGGAATTTTAAGATGACTAGAAATAATCTTTGTTGCTGTAGATAATATATTTTCTTTTTTTTCTTCCGGAACACCATGGATAAGCAACATCTTCCTCCGGCTCCTCATATCAAGATTATCTATTTGTTTGGACATTAACTGCACCTGTCGTTGAAGACCTTCAAGTGCAGATAACACAAAAGTCCTAAACATACTAAATTGAGCAGCAATGTTGGATGATGGACTTGTGGATGGATGAGGATGGCAGAATTCAAATTTTGTTGAAACTCAGTCATTTTCATATTAAAATGTTGAGTGAGTTGTTGGATTGTTTCCTGAATTGTTTCCATGATTCTTTCAATTAAAAATGTGAAAAATATAATAAACAGTGGTACTCACTGAAAGTGAAGTGAATAATAATTCAACTGTGTTCAACTGTGGATATTATTGTTGGAAAAACTGCTGGCAGGTACAGATACTTTTAGTACATAGTTTATTAACAATTTAGGTGGAAATAAAATTTAATTTAAATATAAATATTCAGAGCACAAAAAAACGTTTTTACTTTTTAGCACCTACCCACTTCTCACTTCATCATATTGCCGATATTCATGATATCATATTCATATTCATATTCTTTGCCGAAATCTAAGGTGTCAATTTGTTATTTCAAAATCCAAAATGCCGGCCATAGCGAATTATCAAAAATTATAAATTTGAATATCTCGGTTGTTATTTGATGGAGCCAAATTTCGTTCGGTAGTTATGTACCTACATACATACATAGGTATACTTATTCCTTTTTGGAAAAGGTACTTAAAACATTGTCTCATCCCCTGACGTACTGAGGTCTACTGTTCACAGAACGACTAGTAATATTTAAAAAATAAGTGTGTGCAGTCTTCTTGTACTGTCAAACAAGTAACAAAAAAGCTCTGTATATGCTTTCTTTTGTCCATTGACAGTAGCGCCTAGCGTTTTAATCTAGTATTAAGAATCTTATTTAGTATCAACCATTGAATTGTTTATCTGAAGTAATCCTTCCATGTTTAGTTTATAAAGATTAAACTTGGAATTTCATTTCAAGCGACCCAATGGTAACACATAAAAAGAGTAAAGTAATACTATAAATAAATTGTTTTAGCTTTGTCATTGATTACAATTATTTGACTCTTGATTATGTTATGATCATTTTAGCTTTCTGTATTCTAAAACAAAGTTTAAGAAGATGTATGTTAAGGAATTGAAAATGTTTTTTTTTCAATCCCGACCTAATAGAAGGACCTAATAGAAGGTTGTGTGCGCTTCGTCAAAGATGAGCACTGCCTAGAAAATTGTATCAATTGGAACGTGGATCTGGCTGGATTACAGATTTAACGAGAAAACGCTTTTATAGGTTTGTTAAACTTAAGTTACCTTACTCCTAGTATATATTTTGGATAGTATAAGAATTGTAAATGACAAAGTTAATACTTTATGATTAATAAGTTAACTCAATTTTGAGTATAATTATTTATAGCTTAGAATTATTTTTCAAGTAATTTGTAATGTTTTTATAAAAATTAACAATTCATATAAAATAATTTTCTTTATAACACAAGCTTATGCTTTTAAACTTTATTTGTTTAATTCAGTTATTATTTTACACATTGTTTTATTTTAGAGTAATATACTCTAATACTTCTAAAACACCTAGTACTAATAACTCTAATACACTAGTAGCCTGCAACAGACAATATGTTGCAGGCTACTGAGTTCATGGTTTCTTTGGATTACACTAAGATAGTAACCGAATTTAAATAAAGAGTATTAAAATTTAATACGAATTACCATGGCCGGTTAAATCTGAAAGCAAACAATATGGTTTTAAAGACATTTATTTCTCTTGAAGAACATACTGTTTATTTATACAGAGATTAAGTTTTTACATTTAGGTTATTTCACATAGATTATATATATATATATATTTTTATATAGATCATAACTATAACATTTTTGTAAGTAAAAATGTATCTCTTTAATAAACTAATAAATTTTTATTATGGGGATTTTACATGAAGATTAAGTGATTAATCCGACAATAAGGTCGGTAACATTATCAAAACTAAACAATATTATATATGTCATTGAGAGTTATTTTCAAATTGCGTAATATTGTTAGAATTCTTAATGTTAAATTTTTATATAAGATTACACCTTCACACATTAAATTTATGTTATAGGTTTTTGTATAGGTTTTTGTAACCAGATATGTAATTTTATTTCTGTTTGCTAAGTGATATTTAAATTATATATTATTAAAGATATTGTTTATATTTTAAAAAGATATATATTGTATTATTAACATCGTAATCTCGTTTTAACTCGAAATATATTTTTTAAACGACTAGATACAAACTTTATTGAAGGATATTTCGACTAAACCAACAAACGAGCTAGTTTAATGTTAGTATATGAGAGCCGCCGCAGCTTTTAATTAACAAAGTTCTAGAAATATTAACTCCGCTATATGACGGTGGCCTGAAATGACTAATGTTTTTCTGTACCTTACATTTTTATCTTAATATAAATCAAAATTGTTTTAATACAGTTATAGGGTAAATTATACCTAAGAAAAATTTTGCCATCTTAGTTTTTTTTTATAAAAAATCAGCTATTATCAACGAAAATATTGTATTAATAAATTGCGCATATAGTAACCAATACAAAGTTAATAAAAGTTCTTTAATATTTTTTTTTTGCTAACCCACCTGCTATTTAAAGACCTGTCTGACGATACCACACAGAAGAAAATATTTTCAAAATTTTATTCGACCAGTTTGTCTTCGTGGCTAACATGTAGGTTTGTGACGAATTTTAGCTTTCTAGTAGTAAAATTCTTGGAGCCTAACTGTAAACCGACGGAAGGATGGATATGAAGAAAAAGGTTGTAATAGAGCAATGTACGAGGGGAGGTCCAAAAGTTCGTGGAATGAAAGGGATCTTAATAAAATAAAACAACAAAACTATTTTTCCTTTTCAATATAATCACCCTTAAGCTCAATACATTTATTAAACCTATGAATTAATTTTTCTAAACCACCATAAAAATATGTTTTATCTTTTCCGTCAAAATGAGTCGAAATTGCCTCCCTTACCTCATTGTCGTCGGAAAATTTCCTTCCCCTTAAGTCTTTTTTTAAATCGGGGAATAAAAAAAGTCATTTGGGGCCAGGTCTGGACTGTAGGGTGGGTGAACTAGGGATTCGAACCCATGCGTGTGCAGAGCAGCCATTGCAATTTTGCTCTTGTTTACCGGCGCGTTGTTTTTCAAGAGCAACAAACCCTTTGTCAATTATCCTCGCCGCTTTTCCTTGATGGTATACTTTAATTTTTCTAATATCGTTGCGCAGTATTCTCCAGTTATAGTCCTTCCTTTTGCTTTGTATCAAGTATCAACTTTTGCTGGTAATCAAGATTATCCCCTCACAATCCCAAAAAACAGTAGCCATCATCTTTCCAGCCGACTCCGTCACCTTGAATTTCTTTGGCGGTTGTGTCCCCTTTTTAAACCACTGTATGGACTCTTGTTTGGACTCAGGCTCAAAGTAATGAACCCATGTTTCATCTCCCGTAATAATTCGGTCCAAAATCTGTGCAGGTTTATCTCCACACAACTCCAAAAAATGCTTTGACGCATCGACGCGCTGCTCTTTCTGAAACGGCGTAAGCATTCTCGGTACCCATATTGCACTGACTTTTGTCGTACCCAGATGATCATATAGGATTCGCAAAATGGTGGCATCTGATACTCCAACTAATGTAGATAATTGTTTTTTCTTCAAACGGGCATCCTCTAGTACAATTTTCTCCATTTTTTTGACGATGTCCGATGTGGTGGCCTCAACTGGCCTTTCTGAGCGGGGGTCGTCTTCAATTGACTCTCGACCATGTTTATAAAGGCGATGCCACTTGTAAATCATTGATTTACTAGGGCACCATTCCCTATAAACGACGCCCATTTCATACAAAATGGTTTGAGCGTTCTTTCCTTGCTTGGTAAGGAATTTTATCACAGCGTGGTGTTAAATTTTCTCCATAGTTTCAGTTTTCCTCCGGATTGACTTGTTCAGCAGGCGACTGTTCGTAAACGAATGACGCAATCGGGTCGAAACTCGGTTTATTATTATTATTTTATTATTTATTTATATTATTATTTATACTAATGATGAGTCTCCGATTCGTATGACACCAAGTGAGCGGCCCTACCCCCGCTCCATCCTCTCCATTCCACGAAGTTTTGGACCTCCCCTCGTAAGTGCAGTGTTTGAAACCTCAAACTCTAATTGCAAGTTAAGTGAAGAAAAGAAATAGATTGACTTCGCTAATGGAACTCGGGAGATCAATTAAAAAGAGCCGGCAAGAAACTTTCTGGATTCTTTTATGATTCTTAACTTATTATTAAATTTCAAATTAGTAGAAGTTTTTGGAAATACCAACATAATGCTGTTTTGTCAACAACATATATAGTTTGTATCGGTTTATGGAAGCTTAGGTTTTTAAGTGAGCAGAGAAATTTCCAGAAGAGTATTTACAAATTGATGGTTATTAAATATAATTATGTTATATAATTATTTCATGTAGGTTATAAGGGTCAATTGCGTTATCATTATTGATATTAATTAGTTTCTAAGACCTAAAATATCATTTAAAAGCCTTATTTCTAAATATAACCTGAATGTGATATATTTTTGTGAGATACATTTTATTTTTTGTTGTCTTTTTGTATCACCAAATTATTTTTGGGCATATTAATTGAGCTTTTAAACGAGTTAATTTGTTTTCGATATTTGTCATTAGTTTTTCTAAAATTTTCAAATTAAGTTATAAGAATTTGTATATATTTGTATAAGATCAGGAGTTGCAAGTAAAAAAAATTATCCTATCAATATTGAGGAATTTAAATACACCAACATGGGCAAGACTCGACCTTGCGAGCAATGGGAAATCGTCCTGACGCTGTGCCGATTGAATTACTATGTCACTACCCGCCTCGATGAATGTAACACGGGATGGAGCCGACATAGCTCCTTCTAAAAATCCTGACCCATGTTTCACACTTCGCAGTATAGAATAAATTATATTAAATTGATAATACAACCGAAATTAATATTTAAAATTATCCTTAAAATCATTTTATAGAAAAATATAATAAAAAATCAGAGAACACGGGTTGGGCCCGGTCTTGGGATCTCTGAGAAACAGTTCGTCGTCTTGCCAATTCAGTATGTTGCGGAAAATATAGCATGTGATATGTTTTTTGTAAATTTTTGTGTATGTATTTCTTTATATTTTAATATTGTTAAAGATTATATATATATACTTTTATTTTATTTTGTTTGACCTGTTTTTAAGTCGTTGCGAGATTTGTATTTTGTTATATCTTACGTTGTTGACGGGATCTCATTTGTAAGGTAGTTTTCTTTGTTCTCGGACTCTCATCAGAGATTTCGATATTTTGGTTATAAACAAACGTTGCCTACCAATCGTAACTAAACTAGTATGGAGTTTTATAATATATAAAAGAAATAATGTATTACAAAGTTTAAAAGTCTTAGTATTTACTAAGTAGAATAAACACACTTTACTTTAATAAGTTGACCAGACGCTATTCCTCATTATATTATTTTATTTTATATTACATTAAGAAAATGCTTTTCCATATCTCCTATACTTGTACCCCTGACTGATTACTGATACTGATTGATTATGATGGAGATCTGCTACATTTGCACTTGTACATTGCAATTGTGAGTACTCTAACAAGAACATTAAATTACTTAATATAAAACTTATCTGCTTTTAACAATAACTAGAAGGTAGCCCGCACCCTGGGAGCGCGTCCGTCCAACGTCGGATCCCGGCCTCGGAGCGTTTTCAATAAATAGAAATATTCGCTCTCAATTTGTTTGACCTTACAAATAAGATTGTAGAGGAACTTATTGTATCGCTGCTATTATAAGACATATTTTTTTAACATCACATTATAATGTAGTATTTGTATAAAATTGAGTACTTGTTGAGAGAACCCGCTGATTATTTAACATTATGAGATAGTCTTTAGTTATTATATATTAATATGAGTCAACAAAAGATTTTTGATTCTTTCTATTATACGTTGATTGTTGGTTACAATATTAAAAATTGATTTTGAATATAACCATATTTTATATATAGTTTTGTAGGTGTCAGAATAGTTCACATGTTATACTGCATGTGACACTTTTAGTATAACTGGGTTGTAGATCACTGGGTTGGTCATATAAGTATGATTATAAAAATTAATTGAAATGAATATTGCTGTAATTATTAAAACTGTATTGACTGTGTAAAGTAAAAAAATATAAAATTCCTGGAATCTCCCTGCTTAAAACTTCTTGATTTGCCTATAAAAGAAATTACAGAGACAAGTTAGAGGGAACCGAAGGAGTGTGTGAGTAAAGAAATGTAAGAAATTGTTGAATAATTATTACAAACTTAAAATATTTTTTTTAATTTTTATTTTATATATTATATGACAACATTGTCTTCTTCATACAAATATATTCTATCTAAAGACATTTCAACTTTTGATACGATTTAAACGTGTGAAATGTGACGCCAGTTAACGACGCTGTATAGTACCTCCGTGCTGTTGAAATAACGCGGTCCCGCTCTTAAACGATCCCATATATATTTACTGCGAAACTGTCAAAACCTTATGCATTTTTAATAACTTCTGATGAAATATGAAAAGTATGTTGAGTATAGATACTTTTAATATCTCATTCAGTATATTGGAAGATTAATTTTGATATTGATAGTAAAGATACTAAATAATTTCAGGTTTGGTCTAACTGTTATTCAGATGTTTAAGTTATATTTATGTACTGTAAAGTTTTGTACATTTTACCTGCAAGAGAAACAAATATACATACATCCTGACAATTAGGATTCCACATCAGACATACAAGGATCATTCAATTTGTAAAAAGTACATTTCATTCTTGAATATATCGATACAGATGTGATCAACTAGTCGACCTTAAACAAATACAAGAGTTTCGTCACCACAGCGCATAATTAGATGACGAAATTTTGGTAACCTAATATATTACGATGGTTATTATATATTTATTGTTTAGATTACCCGATTATACTTTTACAAAAAAAGCTTTTTTTTTAATTTTATCTACTACAGGTATAATCTGGATATCTGTTTTATTTTAACCTGAAGATTTTAGATGCGTAGCAGCAATTAATTTCGCAGAAGTACGTGATTTAACTATCATTTAACGGCTTATTAGTGGTAGTTATTGACCTGTGAGATATGATACAATGAGGTGAAAATGCATAAAAAGTAATTCGCAAGTCATATTACTATAAAATTTATTTACATTTTAAGGACTCACTCAAAAAGTTAATCCGCAAAATTTACATTTAGCAATTGACATGCCAAAATAATTTCAAAAATTCTTTCACCGTTTAAATGCTTCATTGCCACAGAATATTGTACTACTTTTATCCCAATATTTTCACTGGATTTAATCCGTCGTATGACGGATTAAAAAGCGCTACAGGGTGTACTCGTATATTAATCTGTTCAAATAAAATACTTTCCTCAAGACAAATTGGTAATAAGACGGTCCTTATCAACTTATGCCAACGCGTACGAAGTCGCGGGCAACATCTAATTTTACATTTCATAATTTGGAACTTCCAAAATTTTACAATATTTATTTTACAAAATTATTTTTTAATATAAATTTTTGTAAACATTTCATGTAACCATCACCCACAATGTTAATTTTTTTATTTATTGGTGTAAAAAAAAAATCTGCACAGTGATAAATCACTTTTTTACCTTATAAACCTAGTAACGTCTTAGATAACCTATTATTATAATAAAACACATCGAAAATGATACAAAGAGGTGCTTGTAAGCTTTGTGAAAAAAAAAATATTAACTTCTTTTAACCTCAAGTTTGCAGAGGCTCAATATCTTGATATTGAACCTTTGCAAACTAAGTTTCAGCTTTGTATAAATCAACACTTATATCAATATTTTTATTATTCCTGATGTGAAAATTAGAAAATAATCTAAAAATCTTATGATAATATCAAGGGCGAAGCAAGGACGCATTCGGAGTTCCAATCTATTGTTCAGGGATTCCGCAATTCGTTTCACATTTCTGTGTTGATGCCTCTATTAATATTTATTAGAGTTCTCTTGAGCCTTTGTTTTTCCGTGGAATAGTTAGTGTGCTGGCTAGTTTTAGTCAGTTCTTAAACTGTTAAATATAGTTTATATAAATCCTAAAATTGATTGTTAATTATTTAAAGCTCTAATTTATTTTAAGAAATTACAACGACTTAACAGTAACACTAAACCAATTTCATTACAAAATACAATGATACAGTACAATGTAAAAAGTCACAACAGGTACCTTTTTTTAGTAATTGACAAAGCAAAATTATGAACCACAATGAAAAATAATAACATATTCAGGCGATTACATTCGTAAATAGTTTCGAGTTGTCTTATTTTTCCTGCCTACCTACATTTGCCTACTTACTACTTACCTACTTACTTACTTACTACTACTTACTATTACCTGCCTTCTTACTACTTGCACGTCAAGTAAGCACTTAACGTGCCATAAACGTCACTTACACTTGTTAGTAACAATATTCCCAATAGATGATAATGGTGATGAGGATGACACAAATAATAGTAAGTAAATTATTAATAACTTTAATATTAATATTATTCTCGTGTTAGTGTATGTCTTCAAGTCATTCAGTTTTTATTTACCCAAAGGGTTTTTTATGTATGAATAATTTAATTAAATCTTAGAAAAATTGTTTCTATTATTCTTCATTCTTAATGTTATAAGACTTTTTAAACTTTATTACTTTATCATTACTTTCAAATAGGTGTTCATTGGTTTCCTTCTTTTTAATCCTATTGAAGCTAGTGATAATCTTTTTTCTGAAAGTAAAGTTTTTATTCTGGCCATTTGGCCTCTTACTTTATTTATAATCTCCACATGACATTTTAAATTTCAACTTACATACATCTGTCCATAAACAAGCGAACACTATTTAAAACTGACCTGTTATACACTAACAATATTTAAAATAAAATCCTTCCAAATCACTTTCACATCAATTATTTCACCGCTTAATCTTTTAGTTATTATGTAACAGATTTATGAGGTAATACGGCATGGGGTCCTGTCCCAATACCGTATTAACCATAAATATGTTACAATTATTAAAAGATTAAGCGATAAAATAATGAATGGTTAATAAGTCAGGAAGAGCCCCAACAACGCAAGGTGATTTACTAAAACTAAAACAGTAACAATGCCTTTCGAGAAAGTATTGCCTGATCTTAATTTAATTCTTAATTAATATTATATATTTTTTACTACAATAACCACAAACTAACATTTATAATTAAATGTTTTGCTTTCCTGTAAAGTGTTACCAAATTTAAGAATATTCATTATGGCCGCCAATATTTATAATGCGAAAGTAGGATCATTTTATAACTTTTCTAGTAAGTATTAATAATAATAGATTTATTAATAAATATTTTTTTTTTAATTCTGTTTTACAAATTAATATGCATAGATAAGTGCATCTTTCAATTCAGATAACAATATTATTTGTAAATGTAATAGTTTGGTAAAGTATGCGTCGTACTAATGACTTTAAGGTTTTTTTTCATACACACTGCTGAATTGATTTAATATATATTACAAAAAATATATCAAATTTACTTTGAAGGCCTTAAATTAGATCAAGAACTTACAAAGTCTAAGGAAAACAAAGTTGTAATGTTGTTGAATTCGCGCGGCTTATAACCACATATCCGTCATCCCGCCGCACCTGGCGTTTCGTCAATATAAAACATTGTTACAACAAAATTTATCCTGTGAAACTCATATCACATAAGCCGTTATCTTCAGCTTTATCCTGATAATTTTATGATGATTCAGTTTTTGTTTACGTAATATGTCAAAGGATGTTTCCCATTACATTAAGAGAACCAATGAAGTGTTAAAGAAAATATGTTAATATTTGGTAGGTAATGTTATTGTATTTTATATTTGGTAGATTTTATTAAAAGGCTACTGAAATATACTAGTCCTTAAATTAAATCGCGTACGTATCAATCAAATTGTTAATATTAAACACTAGTAGTCAATTATGTATACCAATTATATCCTCATTAGGTACCAGATTACCGAAGTGTTAGTTAACATAAATAGTTTATTGCAAATGATCAGCTATTTGATGTAAACTTATCCTAAACTTTCTCTGGGGTATGATTACGCGACATTTAGAGTTATACCACCCAAAGATTTGCATTAACTTTTACTCTAAATAAATGTGATAAAATTGCTATTTTAAGGTGAATTCCATAGTTTATAACATTTGAAATTCGTTTTATATTAATATTATCAAAATACTATATTTCATTTACGAAATGCTTCGGTTTCAAAAAAAATCTTGTCAAATGAAATATACTTTACATACAAATCGTGAAAGTTTCTAGCAATACACATGCATGCATCAACGTGTCGTATGTTAAGGTCACCCTATGAATTATTCACTGTGCATACGACAAGAAGTCTAAGCAATGCTCTCTGGACTTACATACATTTGCATAAGAAGCCAAAGCTACCTAATAGATCTTACTATAGAAGGATAACTTACTTTTGGAATTCGGAAGTCGGAATAATCCAAGTGAAAATTAAATGTGCGATACTAATAATTGATAAAATATTATTAAGTTATTTAATTTTTTACTAAAATTTTTAATATAATTCTGACTCTATAATAATAACTATACAAGGTTTGTTTACAAGGCATTAGAATATTTTACTATCTTAGCCTTATAAAATAACAGATGTAAAATGAATGTAACTCGTAATTTGACAGTTATCCCCCCTCCCCTCAAATTTTATAATTATTTTAAGATTAAAGGATATAGTATCCACTGAAGCATTAAATAACTAATATATTGGTTAAAGTTTCTACGTAATAAAACATTAGTTTCAAAGTAACAGAAATATTACTTTTTTCAATTTTTTTCCAGTAAGCCTACACTTCTCGTGTTATTATCCTTCTACCATTGAATATTCAAGCTCGTCCTTTACACGTACAAAGTTTAATGAATCCTCTGAGACCGGTTCCACTGCTCTTCCCGCTCTCATGAACATAATCTAGTTTATTCTCTAAAATATTAACGTAGATAAAGATTATCCACGTTAATATTTTATGTTTTAATGTTATATTTTTTGTTATAACTTTAATTTACATTTTTCTTATTTCCTAATTTCCTTTTACCTAAATAAGTCAATCATTTAAATTAACTTACACCTATCTGAATAAAGGCATAAGCAAATATATGTATAATTATTAGAAATCATAAACTTGCTTAGACTTTATTTAAAATACACAAAGTAGGTCTTGGGATAAGTATAAATAATGTTCATTTTTTATTAATATTAATATATTACGAGAAATTTCTTTCTTATAATTATTTATTTATTTAATAGATATGATATTGTAGTGAAATCCTGATGATTTATTTTCTGATGCACTGACTTGTACGTTATCTCTTGGTGGTATGGTATTTTTATTGCATGTCATAAGTGTGCTTAGTACTTTTTAAGTAAGAAACTTTCCAGTATATATTACAGTTACAGTGTACATTATAATAACTTTTATAGACTCGCACTAAGAAAACTTATGGCAAACTTTAAACTTATAAAAGTCAAGGCAATAAAGGAATATATTCTCATGAGTTTTCTCAAATTTCAACTGAGACTTGACTTTAGGAAGTAACGTAATATAGTAACGACACTTAGGTAATAAACGAATTTATATATTGTCCTTTTGTTTTTATAATACAAATTTAATTAAAAACAAATTTTATTATTTTTACTCTCTTATTTCTCCTCTTACCCATATCATTAACTTTTACCTGTCTTCCAGCACTTATCTGAATTTATGATGTAAGGCTCTCATCCTTCCTCTTCCAAAGATTTAGAGGCCCTCTTTACCATACCATTACCGTTTTTATCGAACGTTATAGAATTCATCGGAAACCACCAGTTATTCCCATTTTTAATAAATCTTCTTCTTAAAAATCTTCGTGACCCGTTATAGTCCGGTACGTTCACACTGGACCTAATACAACTACTTCATTATTAAAAGTTGATTATTAGTTTCTACTTGCTTTATTGTTCCGGTGCAAGTCCCGGCTTGTGCTAACAGGTAATTTGCCTCCTATCTTTGAAGATATCAGCAGGCTATTCGAATTAATAAGAATTCTCCTAAATGAAGCGAAGTGCAATCTGATGTCAAGACGGTATTGTATCTTTACTGTTTTCACCTTTTATTAATTTCGTTACGTTTTACATAAATTGTCAATACCATATGTATGCTAATGGCTTGCAGCTTAATTGTGAAACCAACTCCATTGCGTGCCCAAATTCTTTTTCAAAAGCCACATTAGAACGAATACTAGAACTTAATCCTAGTAAGTGTTAGGTAATAATTATAGGTTTACTACCTATCGATTTTCTCCAGCTGGTGGGAGTGGCCATTAATAACTGTGCTGATGTGTGCTATTTGAATGCTAATGGAATAATTCATGGCAAAATTTACCGTCTTATTAGCACGTTTCCAGCGTAAGGTCCCAAATAAAATGGCTTCCAAAAAGTGAGCGCAAAATCTTAGAATTCTGTGCCCTTGATATTCTCTCTGGTTAATCCGGCAAATCCTGAATATAAATTTTCTTTTTATCTCCTTTACATCAATTCTCCGTTTTTCTAGCCATTTAGCGCTCTGTACAAGAGTACAACTAAACCGATTAAGATAATCACTTTCATTTTTCGTCCAACTTGTTCGTTGTAACTGTATTTCGACTTTGGAATTAATTACCTGATCCCATAAAAAGTGCATGTTTCGTTGACGCTATCAAATTCGAAACAGAAGATCCTCTTCTGTACAGCCTAATGCTGGCTGACCTGAGAGAGTTTTTTAACATTAAGCCCGCGTTTTGTATATATTTGTTTAGTTTTTTGTCAATTTGAGCAATTAATTACAAAATAAATAAATAAATAAAAGTGAGAATAGAATAATAATAATAATAATAAGTATTATATACTATAAATGTAAGTACTAACTGAAATGAGTTACGAAAGCATACGTGCCCCAGCCCCGTGGCTCCTCATGAATATCAGGAGGGTATTCACAAGAATTCTCGTTTAGGTCGCTCCCTTGGCCTGTTTACATCATGTCATTGGAGTTCATCTCACTTCAGCTAAACTCGATGTTACTGTATATTCATAATATTTGAAGTAATAGAAAATGACGTGAATTGTGTGTTGTCAGCTCATTTGTACATTATGTTAATTAATATATAACAATTAGATTATAAATAATAATAAATAAGCTATATACTAAACAAAATTACTTTAACGCATATGAATATAAATAGAAATTTGTTGAATACTGATAAAATATACTTCAATGTTCAATCCCTAATAAATCGTGAAAACGTCAAAATCACAAACGATTTCCTTTTTTTTTTAAATATTTATCATCTATTGCGTACCATTTCTTGTTAAAATAATATTATATATAATAAAATAAAAATAATTTTATCATTATATATAATATTATAAAAACTAATGTAGGTCTCTTAACGATATGTATTTACGTTACACTCAAACGACGATCATTAATTTTATACGTTGTTCGTATAAAATTGACATTGCAATTGGTAACATACTTAATGATAACATTATTGTTTCATAAAATCAAGCTTTTAATATTAAACCAAATATCTATTTAATATTTGTAAGCTGTAGGATATCCCTGTATATATTTTTGCACAAAATATTATTCATGTTTGATGTATACCTTAAAAAGTATTATTATAGTTTCTTTATATTAGTTTCAAAATAAATACTACTAGTATATCTCTTTAAGATAATTTCAGCATGAAGACGTCAAGCGATAACAGATAGAACAAGGGTCCCTGTCAGGACCAGACTTGTATCTCCAGGACATTCCGGATAACAAAACAATAATTAACAAAGAATATGGATCTCTTAATGGTTTTTCTTAATTTCAATGAATACTAACATACATTACGTTTAATTAAGGATATCAATTTACAAACCCTTCAGATTACAATCGAATTCATTTCAACATTACTAGGCACTTTTATCGTTGCTCCTAAAGTATTAAATGTTCATCTATCTATGCTCTCTATTATCTATTCATTTGTCACCTTTATCGTTGCGGTGGCTACATCTATTAGGCTTCTTCCGAAAATCCTACCTAATGTTCCTATCTTTACAGTATAGACTTTGAAATAAACTAACTATAACTGAAATTTATGTTGAAAATTTAACCATGCCAAGGGTATTAAAATATAAATTTATACAGAATGAGAAAAACTTAACCTCAAGGTTCTCCGTTTATTATTTTATTTAAGTAATTAAATGTTTCCCATGTATGAATAGAAACGTGATTTCCGCTTCCTATTTATTGGATTTTGTCATATCAGATTTTATGTAACATATACAATATTAAATTTCATGAAAAGAATCTGTAACTCGTCTGAAAATGATAATCAATTTTGTAAAAGTCAAGGTCCGTCTAGATAGTGCGAGGCAGTCTATGCGGGCAGCATCCACCCAAGTAGATTCTGAATGGGGATCACTCTCGACCCACATCAGTAGGAAAGCCTCTACACATTCTTATAAGAGAGCAAAAGCACGAAACCTTTAATTCGGTTAATAGGTGAATCACTAAAGATTTAGTACTATATAACAAAAAATATTATTTTTATAACCACTATTTTTTTCACAGCACGGCTGAATGTAACCATATTTACGGATTAATGCCAAGTAAATGCAGCGGTGTGATATATGATGTACAATTCATTTGTTGTTTCTGTCATTTTCTTCTAAGTGCGTGATAAATCTCCCTATTTTACAGGTCTTCAAGATTGCGACTTTTTGAAGCGTTATATAAACGGGACCTTTTGGGTCTATTAATTTAAAGATATGATGTACATGTTTCGGAATGACTTTTTATTTGGAAGGACTATTGGAACCACGTAATTTTTTCCTGTCTCCATATCTGAGCTAGGTCTTCTTACAATTTTGTATATTTGCAAACTTTTCTGTTATTGTTTTCCGCAAATTATAAGTATTAGGACTCATAATAAACATGAGATAAATAATCTTAAGTTTTTTATCTCGCAAAATGATATCTAATCTGATCTGGGACGGTTATACTCGTAGTGTAATTTGTACGATTCGTTTTCTACAACGATTAAAAGAAGGAAAAAGAATGTCTTATACGAGTTTATGTTACAAAACAAATTTTTGATGAATGATATTTATCACCTGTTTATCTGTGAGTGTAGTAGCTCTGTGTGAGAATGATGGATGTTCCATTTATATGTTGGATGGTTTCTGGTTGTATATGATATTTGCGGCATTGATAATTTGTAACAGAGATATCTCTTACTAAATATTTCGTGTATTTCTCTGTATTTTTGACGTTATTCTTTATAGTTTTTATAAATTAATTAATTTCTGAGAGTAAATTTCCTAACTTAAGCCTGCTGGTAGGTTTGGCAAAACTAACTTTAGAATTCGATAAGCACGCTCACGTAATCCTTTCAGGACACAGATGAAAAAAATACTACCTCAGTAATCGAGATTTTGTTTAGTTATTAAAAACTAGTATATATTTTCTTTAATCATTCAAGAAACTAATAGTACCCTCACCCCGGTAACATTTTATTTCTAAAATAATATGAAAAATCACAGACTAATTAAATCTTCTTATTTATCAGTCAAGAGATAATAAATCAATATGATATCTTCAGACTAGGCAATCGATAAACATTATAAAAATTTGAATGTATGACTAAATATATTTAAATTACTTCAGAAATTAAATTTCTACATAGTAAGAGGAACATCTAAACGTTTACTTGAAGATTATTGAAAAAGAGTATACATTACAACATAAAAGAGTTACTTATTTTTTATAATCCATTCCCATTCCCATTGTCTTTAACATTTTATATAACACTTAATAATATTTGAGATTTTATGATTTCTCAATCGTTGAACAGTTTTCTATGATAAGAATTAGAATAAAAGAAACACAAGTATTTGTACATCTCTCTTCCTCATATGCCATATATGTCATTATATAATTATAATAAATAAACTTATAAATAATATTATATTTATTTGAACTCGGCAAAAATATTATCATTCCCAAATCAAAATTGCCTTTACTATTTTTCAAAACCCGCTTGTCTATGTGGATTTAAATTCAATTTCAAGAATAAAACACTGGAGGAGATATAATACTCGTAATTAAAGTAATGCGGGCCCGGAAACCGTGTATCTTGTATAGTAATAGTATTTTTAAAGAGAATCTATTATACAACTAACGTTAAGGAATATCTTAAAAAGACGAAAGTGTAATAGGGTATCTCATAGTATAGTCTCCATTAACATTATAGCAGATATAAAATGTTGTAATGTTGTCTATGAAAGTATTGGCGTATCATTTATTTTATTTTACATTGACTAGTATGACATAAATTTACATATGTAGTTACAGTTAGCTGTGACTTTTATATAGCCAATGAAGAGAAAGAAATAAAGAATTCGATAAAAAGAAAAAGCGAATTTTAGTAAAAATAAGTTCATACATTAACATTAATTAAAATTGAGTTCTTTAGTGTGTGATACTTAATAAATCTTGATGGAATCTTTTAATATTATGCAGACAAATTGTGAAATAAATTATTTCTAATATTCATATTAATACGCCCCAGCTAGCCTCGGTACAATGAGACGAAAACCACAATAGAGCTATTGTATTTAAGTCTACATTTATATTTTCCTTGCTTTGAAATAATATCTTTACGGTCGTAGTTTCTTTTATAATACTCCGTTAGAAGTGTTTCAAAAAAGGTTGCTTTAAAAAATATTTATTTAATGTTACTTACTGTTTATTTTTTTTACATTAATTTCGCTTTTGTTATCGTAATACTATATTTTATATAACTATTTCAGTAAAAGACTAAAGTAAAAGTAGTTATAGTAATGTTTTAAAAGGTTAAAAATATATTTAATGATAAATATATAACTAAAGTAAGAGATTTTTTGAAATTATTATGAGACTCGTTAATTATAATAACACCTTTTTATGAGCTTTTTATGATTGCTTATTTACTTTACAAAAAGTGTAAAGCTTAATTAAAAATTAAAGTTAAAATAATATGTTACAGTGAACTATAATTAATCCTTTAAGCCCTTTCTAAGCCCTACACTAAAATGGAGAAAGGAAAATTTTAAACAAGTAAAACTGAACAATGCCACAAAAATTAAATATAGCTGTTGTCAATATGGATATGATACATATATACATACATACATACATACATATAAATATACATATATATGACACAAACACTAACAATAATTCACTTCATAGGTACTTTGGTATTAAACACATTCACAAATCACTTCCATATCATCAGCATATTTCATAAAATAACTTTCACAATTAGATTATTTGCTATGCATTAAAATGCTACTGGCGTAATAAATGAATGGTACTTTTAACATCCGTCCCCTTCTATCATCCCTTTCCGAATCAAATTATAATTTTACTGTATATTAGAAATTCATACGCTTTAGGTTTTATTGAAATTTAAAACCTCTTTTCTGTGTTTGTCAGGGAATTTTTCGGTTGACAAGTATTTTATATGATAATATTTAAAATATTTTTTGTTTTTTTGTTGTACTTTTTATAGTCAAAATAAATTTTTGCTTCATGTAATTTTATTTAACACAAATTTATAACACAAAATTTCATGTACTCGTAGTAAATGTTACCAGAAGCGCGAACAAACTAATAGTCAAACAAACATACAAAAATTAAAAAAAACTGCTATTCTGGTTTCAGTTTTATTTACTACACGTAGTATTGGTTTTTCAGAACCGAATGTTCAGATTTTGTCTATCGCTATTTAATAGGAGTAGCTATTGATTGTTGCTTAACACGTCTATTTAAAAGCTAACAGAATATACTATTATGTATTAAATCTTAGCGATTTGCTACATTATTAATACTCTCATCGTTCTTAATTTGTCTATTAACGATGGATGTCGAGTTATTATAAGACTTATTGTTCGATAAATCTTTGACAGTAGTTATAGTTCTTACAGAAAGAAAATAGGTTTCTGCGTTTGAAGCGATTTTATTAAAGTATATCATTTATTTATAACTCTTCCTCTTTCACTCAATACTAGTGATACTCGTAATATATACAATAATAATATCTTTCAACATTGTAATGTAGATAATGATAGATTAAATTATTTCTAGAAGATGGAAGGCGTGGTCGTAGGTTAGAATTTTGCCCTTTTATGAATGTTTATGTAATTTCATATATACTCGTATGTTAAGTTTAATTACATGTTTACTTAAGATAGACAGATAATTTTTTTAGAATCGGAAACACAAAATGCGTCTCATTATTTTTCTACAATGGAACGAAAGCAAAAATCGATTTGCAGATATCATCAGAGCATGATGGAACACGAAATTAGGACGCTATGATTGTTCACCCTGAAAGGTAACCATCTTATTAACACAAACTGTATAAAGCAGGAAAATTATTTATTTGAACTAAAGTTACCGATTCACACTATATTTTAAAATACGTATCGTTACAGTAAGACCTTTAGATATCTGTTAGTCTATTATACTAATCTACCTACACTATTTATGTTAGTCTGTTAGTCTAGACAATATGCTATTTCAATTTTACTGTAGGCTATTTAAGAGGACTTAGAATTCTATGAAGCTGAATTATTAAACTTACTTAAGACTTAATTATCAAAATATATGTTTTTTGTGTAATTAAAAGTTGTACTTAATTTTAAATAAGTGAATGGATTAACAGACAGTCTCGGATAGTAATTCTTCTTTGTAATCATATTGATGAAGCACAGTCACCCTACTCGCAGCCTGAATGATTAATGAGGGGTAAAAGCTTTACCCCTCTTTTCATTCTAATTCCATCCGTGCTTGTCCCAGGGCACTACAAACATTAGATTTACAATCCATTTCAATCTCCTAATATTCAGAAATTTTTCCTTGAATCCATAGAGACTTCAATGTAATCCTAAAGATAAATATATGTAATTAAAATTTCATGTATATTATAGAATTTTAAATGCAAGACAATACAATAAATGAAACCTTTAGTTCATAAGTAATTCTGATCACACTAACAAAAATAGTAAAATATTATTTTTCTTTAGTCAAATTGATCACATGCTATAGCTTAAATGGCATTTAAGCAGACCAAAAAGTCAAGAAACTTGAATAAACATATTTTGTTACTACGGACCTATACACATTTTTTATGATATATCGAAAAACAGTACCCAAATTGTTTACCTCAGTACACGTAAAAATTAATGACCAGTAAATAAGTACAAAATTGTTATAAAGTATTGCATTACTTATGTATTTTTTATATCGTATTTTGTCTATTATGGTACCAATACAAATGCAATAATACTTTTATTGAATACAAAAAAAAGATCTTCGCAAAATAATTTATTTCTTGGCAATGGCAAATTTTGGAATAGATAAGGTTACCTCAAATAAAAAAATAATACGAATATAAAAAATCTTTATTTATAGCTTTTCAAAATATTCCCCCTACCTTCTGTATCTAATGTTATAGCTAACGACCTACATTTTCTAAATGATATTTCTAGTATTTAGTGATGTTTTGAATATAACTTAATATAACTTACCTTAAAAAACAAATAACTTCACATAACATTTTAATCTAAAGAATTTATGTGTTTGCTTTTAGCAACCTTGTAGTACTTAATTGGATTTAATTAAATTAATTAGTGATGGCAGTTCATTAACCAAACTCCCCTTCGGTAATATTCTAATTACAATTGTTTATATCAATTATGTAAAATATTCTTTATAAAGCCACCGTGTTTCACAAAATTCAATCATCCGCAACCTAAAGATGGTTATGGTAGGGATTCTACCAGAGAATTTATTTCAGGAGGTTACGGGCTCCAGAAAAGTCAGAGAATCATTGCTCGACACACCCTTTCTATTTTGTAGAAGATAGCTGGCTCTACTTTAAATATGGATTTCTGTAACATCAGGAGATTGCACGCCAAGTTAAACATCGTCCACTACCATCTTAAGACGGCACAATCATTCATATTGGTTTTTAAAAAAAGCCGATATATCACCGAACTAACACACAATAATTATCATGTCCCGGTTGTAAACTTTATAAGAATACTGTCAAATATTTTAACTAGCTATGCTGGCAAGGTAAATAAAGCGATAAGTCACGTTATCCAATGCGATTTCATTTCGTTATGATTAATTCGTTTCGTTATGATAAGTAAGCAAAAAAGGAAAACATAGTGCCCTAGAGAATAATAAAAAATATATTATTCCTTTAATGACTTTACAGTGTTACTAATATAATATTATATTGAAGACTTAGTTGAAGCCGGAGAAGTACTATTGTGACAAAACTTTTGTTTTTGGTAATTTTGATTCCTATTCCAGGCTTTACAATTACCAGGCTTTTGTCTAAAGTAAGCGCTCAAACAAAAATATCTTTTAGATCACATCATATTTCGGTTTATATTATAAGGTGGGGCGGATAAAGACTTTAAACATTCATAGATACATACATAGATAAACCCCTTAGATTTTTTAAATAATCAATGATTCATTCAGATTTTTTAATAATCAATCATTTAAAAATAATATATACCAATTTATGACAAACACTTTTTTACCAAATATTTGCTGCACAAGCAAAACACTACTTACTTAGCTCTGCTAGATCTATCATAAGATTTTTTTTTAATTTTGTACCGATCGTGAACGGTCCGCCGGCTTGTCGGTTACTGATTCGGTATTTTCCTTTTTTTTCGGAATCTGAACGTTTGGTTTTTTCCTGTACAGGTCCCATTTTAAACCGATCGTTAAATTAACAACCTTATTTAGAAAATTTTAAAATATTGTTTTTGATTTTCGGCGTTATCGTTAGGATGTTAATCGTCCTCATCGTCCTGATACAGACAAGTTAAGTTAAGTTTATGTAAATTTTAAATAAATATAAATTATATCAATAATATGTTATAATATATTAAATTATATAATTATTAATTATTTGTTTTTGGCTCAATATTATGGTAATCACTTTCAGAATATTCTGTCAATACTTATCTCATTAGAGACTTTCTTCTTGGCTATATCATGTTTCAAATACTCAAACCATATCTTCTACATATTTACGTTTAAATTTCTTCTCGTTATATACTTTTAATGTTTTTTAGCAATATCTCAACTTTTATCAGAGTTATTACTTACCTTACCGTACTCAATCCTTTCTTAGTTTGTCAATCGTTCAAGCCATTCATCCAACCGTCCATATCCATACAGGTAGGTAGTTTTTAGTATTAATAATTTTTTAAAGGGATAATAATTTCTACCAAAGTAATAAATTATTGTATTTTTGACAAAAATTCTTTGACATTGCGTTTGAATGCGTCACGTAACATAATTTTTATTGCATAAACGAACTACAGTGATAACAAAACACAAGGTGATAGTGAAACAATAAGCAATCTAGTGAAGTGAAGTTTGAAGCTGTTAATTTCTAGAGATCGAAACAATCTGTTATGTGATTCAGAAAAGAAATAATCAAATATAAATAAAACAAAAACAAAATGTATATCGATAAAACGTATATTTCAACGTAAATCAAAATAGGCCACTTCTATTTGACGTACACAAGTAATCACTGGTATGGATTCAAAGTGGAAAATATATAAATAAATAAATAAAACATGCAATAATTGAGCGCTCAATATTAATGGATTGATCTCATTTCATTACTATTGTCATGAGATCATGTAATTACTGCTGTGGACGCGTATTTTACTCCAGGCATTTATGTGATTAAAATTGACATATCACTGATGTGGTCTGATGCGCAATGTGATATATTGCATTATAATTATAACGAGTGCATTAATGCTATTTTCTTCACTCTCTATGGAAACTTTTCTATAGATTAACCATTACTTTTTTTATTGTATTGCATCCAACAAATTGAAGGTAACAATAAACTATAAAATCTGAAATAAAACTGAAATACAATATTATTGAGCCCATTGAGGTTCACTAACCTATGAAGAGCAGAAACAGCGCACTCTAAAAATAAGCACAACACAAACACAAACATTAACAGAAGGCATATGTGCTTTTACTAAAACTTGCATAATTAAATTAATTGCAATCTCGTAAATTATTATTATTATTATTATTTTTTTATTTTTTTTTATTTTTTTATTTTTTCTCAATCACCATAGACATTTGTCCATGCCTTTCATTGTAATTTTAAAACAATTTGTTTACGATTTTAATTGTGATGGTAGTGAACTTCGCAGGAAATTGTACACCTGCACAAGTTTACGAAAGCTATTTTAGAATTTAATAGTAATAATAAATAAGGTAAATAGTAGTATTAGTAAGCTAGGTTGTTAATTTCACTAGCTTTTTCATAGCCTCGGAGTCACGGTGAGAAATTGCCATCTTGAGGTTGTACTCTACAAGGTTTCTATCGGAGGTATCGCCGGCCCGCCTAATGAATCTCACAATGGCGTCTTCGTCGATATCCGTGTAGTAGGTAGAACTTCTTGTATGTCTAGATATAGCCACCACTGCGTGTGGGACACTTGTCAGTTACGATTTTGGTTTGGATTTGGTTTGGATGATTATTACCGACTCGTATGTTAATCCCTGAGCTTCATTGATGGTGAGGATGCGCGAGTTTTCCCCTTTTCCGTACCCTAGGTTTGTAAGGTCCGCTTTTTCAGTCTGTGTGTGGACCAGGTACAGGGTATTAGGGAAATCAGCTTCGATGGTAGCACCCGTAAACCTGACTGTTCTCAGAGAGCGAGTCAATGAATGGGCTGAGTATATGCCGTTGTATACCTCGTTTAGAGCATAGCTTACGTCCAGGGGACATCGGTAGGTTCTTAAGAGCTCTTGACTGATAGACGTCACGAGGTATGGGCTATTATATTTCATATGGAACAGATTTAGCCGGTCTATATAAGGAATCTGGTTTGTGTCTCCGATTAGTGTGACTGCTTTGGCCTCTGTTAGTCGGGCCGCCATAACGATCGCTCCGAAATGGTTCATCAAGGCCTCGTCGACGGTAACTCGTTCAGGCTTTTCTTTAACACCATTTATTAATATTGAAGCGATCGTTCGGACCTTGATCTTCCCGTCCTTTGGACAACTGAGGGCTAGTTTATTCCTGAGCTCTAATGCTGCCTCAGTCGTCGTTGTTGCTATCAAGTCACTTTCAAATACGAAATTTTTTACTACCCAAGTCGATTTTCCACATCCAGGAACGCCGTTGACCCAGTGGAAAATTGGTGCTTCCCATTCTTCCCAGGGTCTTGCTGAATCTTCTACGGCTGTAGCCATTTGGAGGATGTTATCTTCCAGCGAGACCTCCGTGCAGCGGGCTACTACAAGTATTGAGTCTTCGGCGGGTGTTAAATACTTGGGCGGTCCAGTTACTCCTTTGGGGGTTTCAATTATTTTAACGAATCTATTTTTAACGCTGTAAGCCGCCATGTGGGGAATTTTAGGTGTTTTACCCCGTACATATTCAGATGTGGTGTTGTTGAAAATGGCGGCTTTTTCTTCCTTGAGTAATACTTTAAGAAGACCTTCGTTTTCGAGTTCGAAGGTCCGCCTGATCTTTTCACAGATCGCAAGGTTAGTTTTGATGGTTTCCCTTATAGATGCTGTGTACTCAAGAAACGCGTTTCGCATATGTTCGTTGGCACCACTGGCGGATGGTAAATCGGGTGCACTTGTTTGTCGCATGTCGGCTCTAGTTCTGTTCTTTTTATGATATTTTTGCTTCGGTTTTAGCATTGTAATCATCTTATTAAATCCTTTCTTAGTTTTTAATTTGTCCCGTGTTATTTTGTTGGATTGAATTTCGATGGCAATTTTCTCTTGAAGGCGTGCGGCGCTGCTTTGTAGGCTCTGGTTGCTTGGTTCGCCCCAGGTGTTTTCGGGGGTCGTAGTCCTATCTGGTGTTTTTCTTATTTTAAGGAACGTTAGGTCTTCTCCGCGGTTTTCATATACAACCACGTCGTGATACCTTGAAGCATTTATAAATTAAATGCTTCAAGGTATCACGACGTACGTACGACGTAAATTATTATTAAATGTCTAAGGTTTTAATATGGTCGCTTTAAGTGGCGGAAAATATTATTTAACAATTACATATATGGCCACCCCTATGTGGCCTTTGTGGAAACTAATTGACGTTAGAGATTATGGTGAACGAGGACTGAAGAGTGGTAAATCGAGGGATGTATTTTTAGGGAAGAGATAATCATTTCCTTAGATCCATAATTGATAATAGTTAAGATTCGTTTACTTTGATAAGAACGTAACCAAAATTGTTTAATATTTTTAATTTTATTTATTCGCTGCAGCACATGTTTAGGTAGTAATAATCCCAAAAAATTAAGTAATAGTTTTTCACGAAATTCAGTGGTAAATTGGATTACAACATTACTGCAGCATCTACGTATTTCATCATCATCATCATCATTTAATCATCTTCATCTAGTGTTTTTTTATCAAAATTAATATTTTCTATTTGTATATATGCACCAATTTAATATAAATACATGTATTTATTAATTAAAGCTACAACTTTTTACAACTTCATAACTAAAGGTTAGATTTATGTGTATATGATATGAAATCACCTGAAACACGCTTTTTAAAGTTTCTATTGAAATAAGCGTCACACCGTTCTTAAAACTTTTAATTAATTATGACGCCATTATTTGTGACACATTTGCAAATAAAAAAAATATTTAGCGAAGGTCTTTTGTAATGACCAGATGTATTGCTTTTATATTAATTGTTATTAATATAAAAGCAATACATCTAAAAGAGATAAAACACGATTGATATCGATTAGTTGTAACATAATAATTTAATGTTATAAAATTATTTTATCATTATTTTATTGGTGACGTAAGAAGCATTAATAATGTGCTATTTAGTTCAGGGACGAACACAGTAGGATTAGAATAGCTTAAATATTTTTCTAGGAAGTTGTTATTTTTTCTGCTTTATACACAGATTCGAGGTCCGCATCCACCCCTACATCTTCTTGAGCCCCACAGTTATAATGTTATTATGTACATGGGGTTAAATGTGAAAGTACCAATAACAACTTAAGAAATACGTCATCTGACGATTACATTAGATACATCGATACCCCCCGACTATAAAACTTACACCATTTTATACCTCGTCGAATATACGGTATCTGCTACCAAAACGGTGACAATATTATTACGATAAATATTACATAATTCTTATAAATATATGTAAATATAATTAAATTTTTATAACTGATAAACAAGAGAAGTTCAGGATTTTAAATAAACATTCACTCATAAGAAAGTCTTATTTTAATCACCAAACTTTTCTTGCTGACTTATAATAGTTTTTGAAACAAAAGTAAATAGCTTTCAGAATTTACGAGTATATTAGTTTGAAAAAGCGACTCTGATTTTAGTGTCTCGAAAGTCGAGGTGTAGACATTAGGAATATATTGATATAATAATTTATGCAACATTAATGATATTTTTTCGCAGAAGATAATATATTTATTATTAAACCAGCTTTTACCCGCAGCTTCGCTCGCATTGTATAGAAAGTTGTATGTAACATTGCTGGCTTATATCGCATGAGCAGGCGGGTAGGGGGGTTAGAAGGCAACGATCTGTCATGGAAAGAGCGCTAGCTTAGAGATGATAAGTTTTTGGTTGCGTGATTCATGTAGTATATAGGACAACTGTAATCTATGTTAAATGGGAAAGCTAATATAGATGAAATTAATTTATATAAGGAATAATAGTAAACAGAAGAAATATACCCCGAAGAACGTAATATTTTGAATTTAATTTTGGAACATAAAAGTAGTTATTGTGAGTTACCCATAAGAGATAGGAGATATAATCCCGGACTTTTGTGTAGTATTTTTGTAGATTTATAATTCTCTAGTTTTATTAATTTAGTGCATCTCTTCTCTCTCTTGGTTTAAGCGGCTCACGCGAGTAAAGCTCTCAGCGAGCTACATTTTTTACGACCGCGCGACCTCTTTCATAGTAATCGTTATATTTTAGTCAATTTACATAATGGTGTTACGTGCTATTTACCTAAACCTTCCCTAAGAATTGTACTTGTAGTAAAAAACGTTCAAATGTCGCTTGTTCGAAGAAATCCCTTACATACAGACAGACAGGTTTTGATTACTTTATTTCATATGTATAGGCTTAGAAGTTCCAAATAAAATAACGGTAAAAAAAATATCAGGCTTTATAATTTTTATACAATGAAGGTAAAAGTAAAATTTTAAGTTCAAATTCAAATTCACATTCAATTTTAATTCTATAGTACATATATTTAAAAGTTATTATGACAAAAAAATATGTATATAACAAAATATGAAAAGAAATAACTAACTTATGATTCTTACAATACAGTAAAAATACAAATTTGTTATAAAAACAACTATTGGTTTTCGATATAATCCAATAATAAATTAAATTCGCAGTTTTCGGAGTGTTTCCAGTTCATGTTGCTGGAAAACGTATTGCAAGTGCACTAGAGTTGATAATTGACGACCCATAAAATCGTACGAAGCCGAAATATTATGGAGCTATTTGTTGATACAATATTTATGACCCCTGTCAGCTGAGACATTATTTATTTTGTTTTTCATATACAAAATATTTTATAGACGTAGAATAGACGTAGTTCATGACCTCACCTCATTTATGCTAAAGCCATTACCAAAACGTTGAGACTTTATATCAACTTCGTAAGCTTAGTAAGCTTTATTTACCTGTAAAATAACCCTTAATGGAAACTCAGCGACGAAACAATCAAAAGATGTGACATGAGATTGATTGTGGAATGTTTGAACGATCTCAATTCCTGTGATTAAAATGTCGGTTGGGTATCAGCGACGCGATGTGTCTTGTCGCGTGCCAGAGGCGTCGAGGAAATGGGTCGTATATGTTCGTGAGTTGCGTCATTAAGGGTATCGTGAAACAATCAAGACATATAACTATTAACAGTCAATGAAACGAAAGAGTTAATCACTCTTCATCACTTCATTTATTATCAAAGTTCTAATGATTATTTCAGACATAACGCGCTAAGGTATTGGCAATAAAAACTATGATAAATGAAAGTAAAGATTTGACTCATACAGAAAAATGATATATTTTGATCATAAAAATTATAAGTACCATTCAATACTTGAAATCAAATAAAATTGGCCTATTAAAAGTTGATGTGCACTTTAAACCACCATATTGTTAATATTTTATTGCATTGAAAATAAGTTCGTCAATAGAAAATCAGGTTTATCAAGGAACTTTTTTTTGGGTTGTAAACGCTGATATTTTTTTAAAATAATTGTTTTACTTTCGACAAATCCTTTTCTCTGATTTATGTATTTTTTTTTGCATAGTAAATACTTTAACGTAGTTACATATATACATATATATATATATATATATATATATATATATACATATATACATATATATTTTTATATTATGAGTAGAATACAGTCAAACTTAATAGTGTGGTTGTAAACGACTATAAAGAAGCGCATTGCCTAGTGGCGGCTATGGTTCAAATAGAGATGCCGCGTCTCTCCAAATATATATATTTTTGATATAGATACGAACATCAATTTTTCTTTGAAACAAACATATTATACAAAAGGAACAATTTTCATCGACAAATACTCTGTTTTAAAAGCAACTGCCGATAGCTTAAGCAGTGTCATGTGACAGATACTGGCAATGCCAGGTACGTATTGAAATTTGAATTATAAGCTTTTTGTTTAATGTAACACAACACTTTTAATTTATGTTTAAGATTTATCTCATTTTTATTTTAAATTAAAAAAGTAACTCCGTAATTTACTTTTTAGTTAATCCAAAAAATATTAAACATCATAAAATATAAAGGCATAAACCCAAGGTAAGGTAATTGAGGCGTCCGACTGCCTTTTGCTCCAGAGGAGGTAAAAACGTTAATATTTTATTAATGCCCGGATTTGTGGCACAGAATGGCAAATGAGAAATTTTACGAGCAAGTTAATGTAGAATGAAATGCTTTGAAGCGCTTATTAAGCACTTATTTATAAGTAAAACCTAATTCTACATTCAATATAATATTATAGTAATTATATCTTACCATAGTAGTTGTCATAAAACTTATTTTTTTCGTTCTTCTTTTCTTCTTGTCCCTCTCTCTTTCTTTATCTTCTCTTCGCTATCCTTCTCCTAGTTTTAATAAAGTTCAATAAGAATAAATAAATAAATAATTGCTACAGATTTTGTAAATGAGACAAACAAAAAAATATTTTTTTGTCCATATACCTTTTCACTTGTTCGCGTTTCATGAAGGAACTATTAATTTACAAGAAAAAGCTTTTTATAAAATTGGGGCAACATATTTATTACTTTTTAATTTAAAAAAAATCCTATTTCAATGGAAAAGATTAGAACTTGTTTGAACTAAAAATTTAAATACAATAAAATTAATGGTTGCTTTTTTGTAAAAATAATCTTTGGCGTATAGTAAAAAATATTATTTGAGCCCGAGAAGGGGGGGCAACAACTAGTGCATAGTAAAAATCTAATAAATAATTTGGTCTTACAATAATTATATCCAAATAAAAGCCAGAAATTGTTGTTGTTGTTAATTGTTTCGTAAAATGAAAGGAATTATTTGTAATTAAACAATACCTTTCATTTTGGGATTATTTTACTTTTTGTGTAAATATATAAAACAGTATAAAAATATACATATATAAAACAATAAATAAAACAGCTATGCTCACACGATTTACTCCCTTTCTTTTTAAAAATAGGTACATTTGAATAAATATTATATGTAAGAAGCGTTTCAATTTAGTAACCTCTATGGAAATATTTGCAACTTAGACTGCTAGGGACTTACCAATTTAGAATTTGCCAGGAGCTACTCTATCACCTATAATCAAATGCTTTGAAGCGCTTATTAAGCACTTATTTATAAGTAAAACCTAATTCTACATTCAATATAATATTATAGTAATTATATCTCACCATAATAGTTGTCATAAAACTTCTTTTCTGTTCTTCTTTTCTTCTCTTCTCTCTCTCTCTATCTTTATCTCCTCTTAGCTATCCCTGTCTTAGTTTTAATAAAGTGCAATAAAGAATATATAAATAAATAATTGCTACATATTTAGTAAATTACACAGAACAAAAAAATATTTTCTTGTTCATATACCTTTTTACTTGTTCGCCTTTCATGAAGGAATTTACAAGACAAAGCTTTTTATAAAATTGGGGCAACATATTTATTACTTTAAAAAAAACATATTTCGGTAGAAAACATTGAAATTGGTTTGAACTAAAAATTTTAATGCATTAAATTATTGGTCGCTTTTTGTAAAAATAATGTTTGGTGTATAATAAAAAAATATTATTTGAGTTCGAGAACAGGGGGCAACAACTAGTACATAGTAAAAATCTAATAAATATTTTGGTCTTAAAATCATTATATCCAACGAAAAGCCAGCAGATAGGCATTCAGTACTGAAGAACTAATTGTTTCGTAAAATGAAAGGAATTATTTGTAAATAAACAATACCTTTTATTTTAGGATTATTTTACTTTTTGTGGTAATAGTAAATAATAAATGATACTGCTCGGAACTTACCCATTTTAAATTTGCCAGGAGCTATTCTATCTCATATAGTCAAATATATTTCATATTATAGATATAATTTTGAAAAAATCAACAATTTACAATTTTTTCAAAATTATATTTTGTCTAGTCAAGTACCGCCTTCTGACCAATTCATTCAATTCATATAGTATATGACAAACATCTTAAATCCTATCACAATGAAAGGTATTGGTCCCATTAGATGACCAAATTTGTTTCATGAAATGTGTCCAAATCGGAGGCTATAATAGTAACGTCTTTTCTGGCTACTGAATAATTGGTTGCTCGCGTCGTTATTGGGTCAATTTGTTTCATACGGTACCAAATGTCTCTGTCCCTTAAACGTTCATCAAATTATTATTTCCACATATCTAAACATTATACCTTTCTAAATCTTAAAAAGTGGAAATAAAAAAAGTCACGTGAAATGAATTGCCTTTACATGTTAGTAGATAATAAGAGAGTTCACGATTTTTATCGGTTTGATTATTACTCTTATTACTCGATTATTACTCTACAATCGAAGACCAAAAACAAAAGGATTCTGTTTACATGTACATTTGAAAGTTTGCTTTACTTCACCTCCGTTTATTAGTGAAAGGATAGAAGAAACATCGTAAAAACCTAGCAAACTATTAAAAACTTAAAACAACGACAGATTATGTATTGCCTCAAAAAATAAAACAACATTGTATAATAAACTCATTAAAATCCTTTGCTAAAGTTATATAATTACATTCGCTATATAATTACATTCATTGTAAACGTTGCATATGTGTTTCTTTACCAGGTATATCGTAAGTTTTAATAGCCACAATTCACGCTATTTCAATATTAAGTAAAGTATTCAATAACGATTTTTCTGAATCATAAACTAGGCCAAAGCATCAAGTATCCCAAAACTATCTCTGGAGTCTACGCAGTATTATACCATCAAAATGAATTTTTAGTTTATCGTGTACATAAGAGCAAAAGACGATATTTTATTAAGTATGGTTTTAGAATCTGTATCAATTCTTATCAAACCCAAATAGTATACATTTATTTCATATATAAACACACCGTTCCCTAATGTCCATATAAACGGCGCTTATGTTTGTATGTAAATTTGTAACTGTGTACATTAATATGAACATTTTCGTATGTGTGTGATCTAACGATGTGTGAGTTACGTTTTTCCGGCGCGAGTTAAAAGCAATTACAAAACTCGTAAAAGCTAGCTGTAATTCTATTCCAGTTGCAAACCGCTTTACAGAAGTCTAACGAGCTCAATTTTCGCGACAACGCACACTCGTTTTGAATGTTATTGAAGAAATATATCAAACGAAAATCCTAAAATTTACTCAAACACTAAATGTTTAGAAAAATCTTTTCGTTAAAAATACATATAACATTACAGAAAGAGGCTTTGTAGTCATATAAATGGTTGAAAATAATGATGTATTTTTTTTAATACGTCATGGAACTGAGAAAAGAACTAATGTTGATTAATGTAATGTAAGGTGGTTATGATGTTACTAAAATAGGTGACAGATTTTCACTAACAAAATATTTTTTAAATATTCGGATTTTAGAACGACCTTAGATAGTTTAGATTATTGTTTCCATGCCTATTTAATGCTTGTAAAAAGTCATCTACTTTGTCAAATTTTTTTTAGAGACAGTTTTTCTGTTTGAGACAGCAAAAATATTCCCTATTTTCGCAAAATAACTATACCTTATATTACAAAAACCAGAGGATAGTCTTCACTAACAGAAGATTTAATATTATGAAAAAAATACACATTTTTCTGTTTAATACATGCATGTGCACGTTTCAAATGTGCACCTTTTTCTGTCAATGTCATAATTTCAACGGATTTGAATACTAACACTGAAGAATACTTGCGGAGTTTTTGGTGAAAGTAACAACAATGATGATATAATTATATACAAATGTACGATACAAAAAATCAATGAACTTTTAGAGAAATATAATAAATTTCGAAGAAAAATACCATAAAACTAAAACTTACAAAGTGGCTACAAAACAATATAAAAGTGAGTGCACTTAAACTCACTTGTAAAGATAGAAAAATGAATTTATTTCAGTCGGACTCACTCTGTCTCGTATAACAGCTCTTAAACACGTCACAGCTCGAGTCACAGCATTAGTTTGCTGTTTGTTACTTGTGTTTGTTACTTCTGTATTATTCTCTGATGTTTTTAAATGCTAAAAAATAATGCAATATGAACTAGTTTGATAACTTTCTTTTTTCCTATCTATAATTCAAATCAAATTGCAACCAGTCAAAATCAATAGAAATTTGTATTTTAGATAAGGTAATAAGCAGGACCATAACTTTCTACAAACCTCTCTCCTATCTCACCAAAAACTAGAACTCTTACTCTATTTGGTTCCAGCGTATGGAACCCGGTAATATAACAAGATTACGCCTAGCAAATACTCGACAGAGTAACGAAAAAAAAAATGAATTGAGAATAAGTAACAGTAACACCTTTTTTTTCGTCTGTAACTCTTAATGAGTACACACCGCATTCCAGGGGAGAGGAAGGCAACGGTTATGTGGGACTCCTACCCACTAAACCAGACGGTCAACACATCGCCATATAGAGGAGCACCACGGGAATGCTTGCGCACACATTCGCGTTGCTCCAATGGCAGGCCAAGCCACGTTGGCGGCCACCACTCCCCCAATGGAGCGGCATAAACTGTTGACCGAGATTTTCCCCACTCCGATGGTCGACTTGTTTTCCATGGGAGGCTCTCCTGCCCCCCGCCCAAGCTGACCGAGCCAGATCATTCTGGACAACTTTTTCACTGAGCCGACGGCAAGCTACCGAACTCTGAATCAAGGAGGAATCAATGCGAGCACACTGCCAGCGTGTGCTGCGCCGTATCCTCGCGCAGCCACACTCGTGACACTCCATCGTGCTTTCCGAAACAACCGTGACCAGAGAGGACCTGCGTCAGGTTGAAGGTCAATACCCCATGTTTGCGACTGACCCAGTTCCTAATAATAGGGCCAATAGTCGTACAAGTAGAGACGCCGAAGCTGGGTGCCATGAACTTTTCTGGAAACCTTTCGAGGAGATTGTCTTGGGCCCTGTGACGCCAACTAAACTCATCACTATCCTCTGACGGAAAATGTTCTCCCCGAACACGGGCATAAGTAACAGTAACACCTACAACATAACAGTAGTTTCAGACACCCTGCGGCAAAGCAGACTGACATTGAGGAGAAACGAAGGAATCTTGTTGTTGAAATGAACCGGGTCCTCAATCTTGCCTCACGATGGGGTCATGAGAATCTGGTTGAGTTCAATGATAAGAAAACACAGGTATGCGCGTTTTCCGCCAAAAAGTCTCCGTTCCTTTCTCTTCTTTCGTTTCGGGACACGCAGTTAGTGGTCCGGCAACATCTTGGGCGTAGACCTCAGCTGGGACCTCAACCAAAAGGCCTACATCGAGAGCGTCATTAAAACAGCCTCTCGCAAGCTCGGAGTGTTGAACAAGGTGCGACGGTTCTTCACGCCGGTGCAGCTGTGTCTTTTATATAGGACGCAGGTTCGTTCTTGCGTGTAGTACTGTCCTCATCTATGGGATGGCTCATCTCAGTACTTGTTTGACACTCTCAACTGGTTGCAGCGGCGAGCATTTCGTATTATTGGAAACCCAGAGGCCGTGGAGATCCTGGAGCTTCTCCATTTACCACTCTGCAGTCTGCAGTCTTCTTTCGCCTACACCACGGCGAGTCCTCCGATGAACTTTTTCAACTTATCCCATCCTCTCCTTTTCGATCCAGAACAACACGTGCAGGACAGAAGTGCCATCCCTTCACGGTGGATTCGGTATTATCACGAACCAAAAGGTTCAGCAGTACATATTTATGTCGGTCCATCAAAATGTGGAATTCACTACCACGGCACGTGTTTCCTTCCCACTACGATCCTGGGTCTTTTAAGCGGGGCGTGAGAAATCATCTCGTAAAGCCGCCATAGTGGAGGCCACCATTCGTCATTTCGTTTTGTTTGAATGATTGGTGGCATCTATTTTTGGACCTCATTGACTGCTTAACATCAGGCACAGTGGAGTCATTTTAGTAGGCACATAAATAAAAAATACTTTCATAGGCAGATAGATACCCGTGAAAAAAAAAGAGGGGAACCAAATATAGTCTGCATTTGGTCGTCGTAATCCTGATCGTAGAGTTCAGACATCAATTTTCACACACCCAGCAAGAAGAAACCTAATTTAGTACCAGTTGAATGAATATCAAGAGGATTATAAATACCTTCACCCAATTTTGTTGTGTATTTACACGGATGGCAGCAAGAAAGAAGGAAAATCTCAAGGTTATGGTAACAGGGAAATGCCGAGACACTATATACTATGTCAACTTTAGTTGTCGAAACATAATAATATTATACATACAATAACACTAATATTTAATCATTTAAAGCATTAAACCTAACATAGAAAAACGAATTACATAGTTTATAGTGAAGATTCAAATGACTTACTATTTTCCAATAAACCTTTTAAACTGCTCAAGGCTTATATATATATGTATATAAGGCAAATATTTTTGTATAATATTTAATCAGCCCTTCTTTTATATACATGAATTTATAAGTACCAACATTTTAAAAGCGTTTATCAGAACACTATTTACAAAAATGCTCATGCTAATTATAAGATAAATTTTGAAAGTGCTTTGATACGAAGAAATCAAAATTACAGTAATCGTATTTACAAGAAAACGAGACTTACTGGCTTACTTACATCAACAACGTTTGCTGCATGGTCTGAATAGATTGCTTCTCCCATACTGCCATAAAGGATGTCTATAGTGAGGTTGCTTCAAGAGAAAAGCCTCGTGCAATATACAAAATAGTTATTCACAACATTCAGACTAATAAACAGATATTCTACTGTATTCTCTATCTCCCGTGGCCACCGTCTCTCTAACTGATCCTCAAGATAAATCAAAAGCTATCATCTGTAAGGGCTTTCTAATATATTCAAGATCAGGGTCGAGGGGTTGGGCGCCACAGTTTGACACTCCCTTATGCAAAATACAGCAGCACTAGGCAAGCCCTTGCTGAACGCTGGTTATCTATACGAGTGTTGTCTAATCAAACAAAAATCTCGGAAGAGCTGAGGAAGTCCGACGCGTTAGTCTTATCCAAGTTAACGAAAGTTCATTGTAATAACACTTATTTACGACACACGTAAAAAGCCCATGTTCTGTCTAAAAAGTAATATATTAATATGTCCGTACGAGAAACGTTAATGGATACCCACTTAAAATAAGTTGCTTTCGCTGAATAAATAATGAAATTACACAATTCGATTTAGCAGGACTTCATTTTTGTGACACAGATGTTTTTGTGCAAGAGAATATATAAAAATTTTATTGCAAACATATATGGAGATGCTTAAATAATAATAAAGAGTAATATTTTTTTTCGTAGATTTTCACAACAAGCATACATTTAAATAAAGTATAAAATTCTGATCTTGGAATTGTATTAACAATTTAATTTTGTGATTGTTTGGAAACAATCATATCTATCAAATATATAGATGTTGAAATGTATGTAACAAATATTACGAAAAACACTAATAAAAAAAATATTATATAAACGTAAGTATCAAAAAATATTTAACTTAACTTACGAATACTGAAACTGTTACAAACTAAACAAACAAGTAATTTATTGTTGCAACCAATTTTGCCTTGCAAAGGAATTCTTCACACGCTATCATGCATTGCACGCTCGTTAAGCCGGTCTTAACTCGAGTGCAATTAAACATTAAACCCGGCACGACGTAGCAAAATAGAATTGGCTTAAATAAGAAATATCAACAAAACATCATATAAATAATAAATAATAAAACGGTTAAATATAAATGAATTACATTTACTAGTGTTAGTAGACATTTATTAAAAAAAATATAAACATTCATTATTTACTTATTCATTTAACTCTTTCAGGATATCCTCTGAGAGCCGCGAGTCCAAGTGATACTTAATCATCATCATCATCATCATCATATTTAAGCTTTTATTAAAACTCACTTACAGCTTCTCGACACGACTATTATTAATATGCGGCTTATTAAATAAATAATATTTTCTTTTTCGAAATTATTATAAAGTATAAAATTACACTGTCTTTATAAAAAAAATGTTTTTGAGAGCGGAAACTTAATACAGTAATTACAGCCATTGATTCCAAAATCATAATCCGGCAATTATTATATCCTGTAAAAATAAAATTAAGTGGTATAAAATGTTATTAAGAATATCTAAAATAATATAATAGAATTAATAGGTGTCATTGTTAATTTATTATATATCAGTAAAGATGTGATATGATGATGATAAGAATTATCAACATTGAGATGACACATTGTGACAAAAAATAGAACTTTTAAAACACGGAAATGTGACTTTTATAATATTACCAATAACAATAATCAGAACAAAGTTCTTAATTTTATGCTCACTGTAATAAAACTAAACATGTTCTTACAATATTTTTTCCAAATTTATTACCTACTTTTCGAATAAAATTCAGAGTTCATTTTAAACGATTTCTTGCATCCATGCCTTATCTAAAATTAAAAACTATGAAGGCAAAAATCAGGCTATCGTTTCTGCATGGAACATGTGCACTATAACCACTTTCAAAGTATTGTTATTATCATTCTTTCTTATTTCGTATACTACTTACCGGAAGGGATACACTATTACTTTAGGTTACCATCTTACACACGTCCTCCGTCCTAATCGTGCCCTGTCATAACTCTCACCCCAAACCCCTCCTCACACATACCTCCCTCTCGCTCTCTGTCTAATGTTGATTCCACATATTTGTTTTTATTATTTCGGTGCACTGCGCCCTTAGAGGATGGCCACAAAATGATAGATTTCCTCGTTTCAGTAAAATACCTTGGGAGCAAAGAGATCTAACAATTTGTGACATTGACATTGATATTACGGATAGGTAGGATAGACCTGAGAGTTTCCAGTCTCCCCTTCTTTCACAGAGTGTCTATCTACAGTTACATAAAGTTTTGTGAGCATATACCTGTACCTGAAGTGCTACAAAAATTTTTATTTTGTTTAAAATACTATTGTGAGACTATCTCGGCTTTTAACTGATATTAAAACGATTAGATTTATATTATGCATTAGTTGGTAAACACTTTGAACAAGGTTTGATAATAAGGACCCTAAACGAAACGAAATATTTACAAACTTGTTCACAATAAATGAACTACTACTACTAGCAATTGGGTTATTTAGTCTATCCTACGTTGTTTGTACTAAGAATGGTGTTATACCATACAACGAAGTGAAGGAGCGGCGGGCGTTAACACTGCTTACTTAATTAGTTTAAATACTGCGGGTTGTGGCTTATAACACGACACTTTTAATTCCTACGTGCAAAATTATAAAATCCAAGTAGGAATATTAGCCTAACTAATTTAAAAAAAAACAGAATTACTAATAAATTTATTATTCGACCTACACTTTTTATATTACGAAGGCAAAAAAAAATGAATTTCTATGTATATATAAATTATCCAAAATTATTTATCCTATGGTGGGTGGTTCAAAGGGCATCATCGTCCGTTTAAAAACAAATTTTGATACTAAAAGCTTATAATTTAAAATATTAATTAAAGATAAATTTTACAATAGACTATAGATAAAATTGTTTGATCCAGCAATTCGTTACGTTGATTAGATCACAAAAGATTCGCCTATAGATGAAAAATTATGTAAATCAAAAGCCGTTCTCGCGATGCTGAGTTTCAATATTATAAATATATTGTCACTTGCATAAATTAAACTAAAAGTTTTTAAGCAAAGCTGTGAGGATGAATTTTAATAAAAGCTAATTCAATATCACGTCTCAATCTTAATTTTCGCTTATCGATATTGAAATTAAGATTTTTTTTAATAGGAAAAAGCATAATTAGTATATTATTGCAACACTATTAATACGAGGGATATTGATTATTGTGTAATGAGGTCAAACTCAAATTCACAATATCCTTTTTCAGGTAGTTTGTTTAAATAAGCACACTTTTGAATTATCAATTACTCTATTATAAAAAGGTCAGTGTAGGAAGTCCGTGACGGTGACAGTCCGGTATGCTGCTATGCTGAGAATAGCCGGCCAGAAATTTTACAGTTGCTCTTTTTAAATAAATTAAATAAATTTGATGTATATACATTATAATATCAACCATGCAAATAAGTCAAACAAACAAGTTTCACGACATGTCGATCAACAAAAACTCTTGCATGCTATAACAAGATTAATTTAGTAGCATACATTTATTATGAGATTTAAAACTAAAAAATGGAAGGTCTAAAATATCTTGTGGAACTTTATTATATATGCGTACACTAAAATCCAGGAAGGATTTTTTATTTGAAGAGGAAATTTGGGCATCACAAGTTTATTTATATTCCTTGTATTGTGCCTGTCACTGTTTCTCTTATAAATATTTAAAGTTGCTCGATAAGCGGTATGTTTGATCCTACCGTTACTTATTACTTTAAGTCCAAAGAAAACTGTGGTTGTACTGTTTAAAAAACTAAATAATTTTATTCAAAGTAAACATTATGGTGCTTAAATAATATAAAATGTATCAAAGTTTTCTATTTGAAACCTAAAGTAGACTAAGGAAATTTACATTTACAGAATGTAAAATATCTTTCGTATACACGCTACATATGAACAGTTCCATAAAAGATTACAGCCGTAAATCTGCTTAACAAGAATCATCGAAATAAATTCAAAAGGCATCGATATTTAAAAAGAGAAATGGGTCGCGCTGTGACAGAGTTAGACGCGACGCGTCACCAGTGCTTTGTAGCTGCAGCCTCGGACACCACCGGTCACTCTAAATGTGTATATAGACCCTAGTATAGCTGTATTTACTTCTATATAATATTATAAATGTTGAAATGAAAAGCAGTTTTCCGTCAAATATTAATAATAGTAAGCCTAAAAAAAAACCTTAAATTTCTAAGTCAAAATTTTGCTGGTCTAGGCGAGATGTTGCACTGTTATAACAATAACTTAAATAATAATGATCTGCTTTCGTTATTTTTTATTTAATTAAAGAACAATTTTAAAATCACTGTCAGAATTAAGGAACTACATGATGTGCTTTCGAATCTCATTAGAACTCCTTCCAACACATATGTTATATTTCTCACATAGAGAGATCTGAGAAAAACTCGCTATGTGAGAGAAGCTTTGAATTGTATTGAATCCCAATATAAGCTTCTTAAAAAAGTATACATTTTTTTTATTATAACCTTCATTGTACTTTTTTTAAATATTCTCAAGTAAAATACATTCGTAACAGTATTTTTAAATATATACACATCCCCGAAAGAATAGCTAGTAACGTTATTAATGTGGGTTTACGACAAAGTGGTATACATAGTGGTATACATTATCTAGTCGTTGCTAGAATAAAAGGTCTGTTTGCAGGTTGGCGCAGCCGTACGACGTATCCAAGTTTGGAGTCGAATTATCGCATTAGAAGCTGGAAGTTTCACGATCCACCGATTAGAGAGAAATATCAAGAAAGGGTTTCCAAGAAGCTTGAAAGCTGTGATCCTGGAAATGAAAGTGTTGAAGTATGCTGGCAAAACCTTAGGAATGGTATGGTGAAAGTAGTGACAGAAGTATGTGGTAAAAGGAAAAGAGGTTTTAGTATAAAAGCGGTGAATGGTGGGATGATCAAGTGAAAGACGCTGTAGAGTTTAAGAAGAAAGCATGGCTGGATTATAAAGCCTCGGGTAAGGATAAAAGTTTGAGAGAGATAAGAAAAAGAGAGTACAAGCTGCAAAAGCACAAAACGAAAGCACTTATAAAGATGAAGCGTGAAAATTCTGAGAGAGAAAGGGATGAAAGGTTAACGAACAACTTCCGGGCAAACACGAAGCTTTTCTGGCGAGAAGTTAGTGATTCCCGAAGTCGTTTGGTAACCCGTATAATGAAAGGGGTGCTTTCGAAGAACGGTGAAATTTTAACCGAGCAAGCACACGTTTTACAGCGGTGGACGGAATTCTACAAGGAGATGTATGAACGTGAGAACGCCTCGGTCTTGACTACCAGCGAAATGCTGAGGCCAGATATAGCCGATGTCTGAAATGTGGTTAGGCTGCAAGAGCAGATGAAGTTACTGCCGAGATGATCAGATATGATGGACCAGGCGTCTTGGACTTTTTATGGTTTTTGTGCAATTTATGCTGGAAATCAGGAAAGATCCCAGACGATTGACGAGGTGCTGTTATCGTACCTTTGTATAAAGGCAAAGCTTCACAGATAGATTGTGCAAGCTAAAGGGCTTTCAGTTTGATCAGCTTGGGCTTTTGTGGATTTGGAAAAGGCGTTTCACAGGGTTTTGAAAAAAAAATGTGGGAGATACTGCCCCGATACAATGTGAGCTGATCCTTGATACAGGCTGGCTGTAGGAGCTGGCATGTCGCCCTGGTTTGACATCCAATCGATTGTTAAGCAAGGTTGCGCTATGTCAGCTTAGTTGTTCAATTTGTATTTGGATAGTTGTCTCCAAGGTGTGAAAGACAGTGACATGGGAGTGAAAGTAGGTGACCTCAAGGTTAATTGCTTGCTATATACAGATGATGTATTGCTCATTGCATCATCAGAATGCAATTTGCAGGCATTGGTCAAAACTCTGAAAGAGGGGTTTCACACCCAATAATGGTCTAAACCTGAATGTAGATAAGATGAAGGTTCTGATATTTTAAAGAAATAAAGGAAGAACAGAATGTAAGATCAAAATGAATGATAAGATAATAGAATAAGTGAATGAAGTGGTATATTTGGGAAGTATGTTTAGCAGAGACGGAAGATAGGAAATTGATGTGGAAAGGCGTATTGCTGCCGGTAACAGAGTCAACGGTGCTTCGGCTGCATTTTTGAGACGGCGAATCGTCAGCATAGCTGCACGTTTGGCTGTACACAATGCGGTTTTGCTACCGACGCTGTTATACAGCAGCCAAACGTGGGTAACACAGAAGAAGAATGTAAGAAAGAGGAATGCTGTGGAGATGCGATCTCTGCGCCGAATATGCAGAGTCAGTCTAGCTGTCCGAATCCGCAATGAAGAGATCCACAGAATGGCAGGTACTAGCGAAGATGTCACGGTGATAACGAAGAAGAACGTGCTTAGGTGGTTTGGGCACGTCGAACAAATGGGTGATGAAAGAATGGTAAAAAATATTTATATAGGAAAAGGGAGCGGTAAGAGAGACAGGAGGAGGCCTCGAGTGACCTTTGAAAACACAGTATCTATGATACTGGAGGAAAGTTACGTAAAAAGTATGAGTATCCCCCGGAGGGCATGTACAGAGAGGTTGATGTCTGTGGCGGATGCGAAAAAGGTATGCAGGGACCGTAGCGTTTGGCGCTCTGTTGCCTCTGGCTACCCCACAAGGGATATGGCGTGAAGATAAATAATAATAACAGTAAAGAACATTTTATTCGAAGGATATTTTATTCTAAATGTTTTTAGATCATAGAGGAGATGAGAGATATCGTTCAACATATTTGTTAAGTGAACCTAAAACTACCCTTAAAAACGACAGGTGGACGAGGCTTCATAATTAGCAAGTTAGCAAGGAGATACCACCACAGAATATTTATTAATGTCGGATCAACTTCAGGTATTCAAAGATCTTGTATTTTGTGATTCCAAATATTGAAGTGCAAAATACATTGGTATTGGGTGTTCCATTTTTAGTAGCTTGATTAAAACAACATTTTTGTGCGAGTGAGTAGTCTGGGTTCTTGAACCCCATCTGCATAATTAGATTTTAATAAAACGAGTACATAACAGTGCTTCACTCAAGTTTCGGTGCTTAGATATTTGCGTATTTAATATAACACCTTCAAACGTTAAATATAACTTCTGACATTATTAACTATGTGATTTTGGCACCTAAGCTATTTTTTTAACAATAAACCTAAACTGCGCGCTTTAAATTCTTTTACTATTTATATGAATTAAAGAACACCAATATTTTATAATGGATTTCTTATACCCAAAGCATCGTTTTACCTGGATTTGGTATGTAACTGACTATTTGGAGATTTTACTTAAATATGGTATTTATAATATTTTATAACATTCACGATATGAGCGCAACAAAGTGAAATAATTATTAGCTCCAATATAGTATATCATTACACTTCTCTATTGATAGGATTACCCTTTGAGTATGTTTTTTTCATACAAATATAAAGAAAAACAAAACTAAAAATAAAAGTAATAAATTGTTCACTTAAGACCACCCCAGAGAATATCCTACCGAGTTCATTGCAAAGTAATAATTAGGAAGAAGACGCTAACTGAAACTGGCAACGGAGAAAATGACCGAAGCCGCATTGTTTATTCAGTTTTAATTAAAGAAAAGCTGAACAAACACTCTCTTTAAGACCCAGAGATTATGTAGATTTAACTACTTATGTTTGTTTAGAAAACAGAAATAGTTGTTCTATTTTCTATTATTCTTCACAGATTAAAGAAACACAGAAATCTCATTAATTTTAACGGAGTCTTACTAAGATAATGTAAAACCCTATTAAAAGTAATAGGGTTAAATATTTATATTTATCAGGACTACATTGCAGCACAACGCAGACAAGTAAGTTGCACATGCATCTAAAATACGATATCTACTCTCCCTTTTGTGAATATCTTAGGAGATCACAGCTAACATATACTTGTCCCGACATCGTGCTATTAATAATTCAAGTCTTCTAAGCACTCTTGACTTTGCTTAAAATACGTCATAAATAAGATTTATATACTTCTGTGTTTAGGATTACTTTTTTTTATATATTAGTTAAGATATTACTTTTGTTGAATATCATCCACAATTATTATATTTGGAAATTTTAACATTGAGTGAAATAGAGAAATAAAAATCAAAATAATGGTATTTATTATGTTTCATTTTATATTAATATGATACGAAAACTTCGATGTCATATTTTTTACAATTAATGCAAAAACAAATATTCGAATGTGTAACACACCGAAAAATTAAAATGTTTAAAATTTCAATTACGATTACCGAGATCCTTCAAGTAATTCAATTATACGATTCAGATGAAATTCCTATAAGCAGCTTTCGTTTGCGGCACGACTATAAGAAGGTTCGTTTTTAAATAAAACTGTTGAACAACAATTAATTTTTAAATCATGAAAAGTACAATAGATATTTATAATACCTACTGATTTTTTTGTTCTGTACATTTTCAAGCAACCACTCATTATGATAGCGAAATGGAACATTTATGTATTAATTGCCTTCTTTTAATAACAAACGTGATCAGTTATTAGTAAAAAATAAAAAAAATATAATACTGCTTCGTAGTCTAAATTTTGTTCCTAATACTTTGATTTTTCTTTCTTCTTCTTTAAAGAATGAATGATCTTATTAGTATTTTATATATATTGTAATATTTTTTAATTTGCGTAACAAGTAAGAATAATAAGAAAATATATGTTATTAAAAATACTTTTTTTTTTTTCTTGTAAAATAATTAACATTTTTTATGGTAGAGTCTCGTAACATATCTCAATCGGCTATTGATTGGTTTCATAGTTACCTGTATTGACGCCGTCATGGCATTCGTATTGAGAAATCCTTCTCTTCATGGTAAATGCCGGGGCACCACACGGTGGCGTATTGTCACCACTACTTTTCTCAACCATCATTAATAGGATTACTCGCGATATCTCTTTTCCCTATTACATGTATGCGGACGATTTACAAATATCCCACATGCAGTTTTGAAAGACCTACCTTGTACTATTGACGCTTAATAAAAACTTTTCCTCGATTCTAACACGAAGTAAATCATACTGTATTAATGTTAATGCCACAAAATGTCAGATAATTGTTGGCTCCCTAAGTATGATCGCTAAAATTGACTGATTAGATTTACCTTCATCTATTTATGCATTTCATGGACTTTCTATTCCCTTTAGTGACAATGTTAAAAATCTAAGAAAACATTTCGAGAAAACTTTATCTTTGACTACCCACTTAAATTAAGTTAGCAAAAAGAGAAAATTTTTGCCACAATTTACATATTCTTTCGCCTCTATGCTTCCGTACTGAGTGTTGTTTATCTGGGATAAATAAACACAAAATGTAGAAGATGGGACGTGTATACTTTTTTTAAAAGACAAATTCCAGTTCCTATGTACTTATTTTAAACTCGCACTCACTCCTTCCACGTCCTTCTTTAAAAATTCATTTAATGTACAAGCAGTTTTGCTATTTCAAAGTTATCTCTCCTATTTTCTGAGCTATACTCCCTTATGTTGTGCTATAACCTCTTTCCTGTTCTCATTATTTTATCGTATGTATTAATAATTGTATTTGTATCAGTCAAAATGTATGATGTATTTTATTGTTTGTATTTATATTACTTATGAATTTATAAATTATACACTACTCTGTATTATGTTTGCCTTACCTCACTAGAATGAGGTTGTCTGGAACAGATCATTATTTAGCGATAACGCGGCCTTATTGTACATCTATCCCATAGTTTTGAACTTCATTTCTCTGTACTGTATTTTTATTTTTTGTGATATACGGTAAATTATATATGTTTATTATTAATAATTAACTTTTTTTAAACACATTCTAATTTATGCGTTTTATATAAATATTAAAGTTTTAGTTAGTATACAACAAAATACCACTGTTATTAAATCCTCGCCTGTATATAACTTTATGATTGTTTAACAGTTTGCGAAAAAATGTAATAGGTGTTAGAGCATAGTTGTAGTCATATTAATAATGCCATAATGTTTTTATATAATCTTCTTAACGACTGCATTAATTTTCACTTCCTATAAAAGAACATAAACTATAATGAGCGAGATCACGTATACAATTCCAATTTTAAAATTAAAAGTTGGAGATAAGAGTGAATTTATAGTTAAAATAATTAAAGAAGAACGAGTCTCACAAACAAAGATCCCGACTATCCCTTCATTATATTTATAGATTCTAGTGCGTAATGTTTGTTAAATTGCACCGACATGCAATCAGCGATGTGGTGCTTGGAAAAATAACAAATGTCTAATTAGCGATACCAACATTCTGGAGTATAATAACTCCCTGAATTCATGTATTGGTATTAAATTTATTTTTTCCTTCAATCCTCTTCTTTTATACTCATACAGATTAAATTTGCTCCAAATAATATTATATAACTTATAATTTCTCTGTCGTTAAGTTTCAAGAGTAAGTAAATCTTTTAGCCCTTTGAATTAACCTTAGTGAATGCATATATCTTGATATAATAATTATTCGTTACTACAACTAGAAAGTTACTTTGAAATTTCTTGTATAATTCTTGGCTACAAGAATGTTATTTCCATCTCTTTTCATTGGAGTGAGGATCTTAAGACCGATTGTTTCTATCAAATTTTTCAACTACTTCACTCCTTCATATAAGTAATGTTGATTTGCAAATTAAATTAAGTTCTAGCTTTTCGATCTAATCATGGATGTTGTCGAGTTCATTTCGTATCACATAATTAGTATTGTCTTCGCAAAAGATTTATGTCTAGTAATTTTAAAAGTAAGAGAAATATCATCAACAAACCACACTATTCCTTGTTTTTTCCTCAAAGCTAGCTGGTGAGGCAAGTGATTTATGTAACTGAGAAACAATGTAGATCCTAATATAGAGCCTTGTGACATTTGACAGTTTGATGACAAGAATTAACGTGGTGGGACTTTATGTACCCCTATAACAGCTCTTCCTAAATCTTCTCACTAAAACATTTATAGCTAAAATGAATATGTATGAAGTGAATATCTATATTACGCCGATGCACAATTAAAAAAAATTGTAATGGTAATTATTAATTTTAATGAAAAAACAAAAAACTAATTATGTTGAAACGTATCGTCACACGGCATGTAGTTTTTTTTACTTTACATTTTTGGGTAGACCTCGAAGAATTCGGTCTGCCCATTCATTTGTACCCGACTTTCAAATTTTGGAAAAATTTCTTCACAGGAGGTCTTCTTATGACCCCCTGAGTCCGAAATGACCATGGGTCAAAAAGTTTATATATTTCAGATTCGACTTTTGTCAGCACGATAGCGGCCGCAGTTTCGCTCGGATCGCTTTCAAACTTTGCACAAAAATCAACCATCCAAAAATGAAGGTCAAATTCGTTAACCAGAGAAATCCGGCCACAGGGGGCGCTAGGGCCTCACTTTTTCTGATTCCAATTTTTCGACCATAACTTTTTCCCTATACAAAGAAGATCAATCGCGTTCATATAATATGATGTCTTTGATGAATATTTTTAATGGAAAGGTTATTTTTTACTCTAAATTTAGGTATACAAGGTAGACAAGTATACTTATTTAGAAAGCCACATTCACTCATAAATATTAAACACAATCCCACCTTCCGTCCCTTTATCACCTCAAGGGTGGTGTTTTACACTGAAGGTTAGAGATATGTTTTACATAGATAATATTTAACTCACTCCGACATTATGTAAGAACGTTTTAAAAGTAATTTATAATAAATCAAATTTTATTCTATTTATTGAGTAAAACAATAAGGAAATCAAATTTAATTTACATCTGTCCTGTATTTCGCGCTTCATGCAAAAAGTAAAAACAAGAAGACTGAAATTTTAAAAGAAATAATAGTAATAGCTAATAAATAACAATCTGGGAATGTTCACGAACAAGTAACGAAAATTGGAACACTTTTTAATATTTATATTCCACCACGCAGCCACTATCACCATATTATATAATCTCTAAATTAAAGAAATACAGAATCTATTGTATGTGTTAAGTTATTTAAGACTGCAAATAATGGCTAAATAAATAAAAATTAAAAATATATAAGGGGATATAAGTTGGACTTATATAAATTTAAATTCAAAATGAAATTCAAATTCAAAATATTTTTATTCAAGTAGGCATTTACACGCACTTTTGAATCGTCAATTATTACAATACAAAAAAAGGTCAGCATAGTCAGTCCGTAAGTAAGCTACCACCGGCTCGGAGTACTCCTCTGTTGAGAAGAACCGGCCAGAAACTCAACAGTTGCTCTTTTCAAAAGAAATATAACAATCCTAGGTGATGTACATGATAATATAAATCCCGCAAATGATTCCACAACTTAAGTTCCATATGTTTCGATCCACTAAAAACTCTTGAACGTTATTATAAGATTTATTTAATAATAAACTTTTGATTTTAGATTTAAAACCAAGAAAAGGAAGATCTAAGATATCTTGTGGAACTTTATTATACATGAGTATACTCAAACCCATGAAGGATTTATTAACTTTTTTAAAGCCGAAACTTTGGCGTTACGAGTTTGTTTTTATTTCTCGTATTTATCGCGTGTCTGTCACTGTTTTTACATAACTATTTAAATTTTGACGTATATATAATATGTTATTAAATATATATTGCGAAGCAACTGTAAAAATACCTATTTCTTTAAAAACATCTCTCAGAGAATCTCTAGCTTTTAAGTTATAAATAGCCCGCACAGCTCTTTTTTGTAAAATAAATAGAGAATTAATTTCGGCAGCACTCCCCATAATAAAATACCGTAAGAGAAAACTATGAAGTAGAGTGAAGTAGAAAGAGAAAGTACTGTGAAAATAACTAAAATAAACAAGTCGAGCCGTATTAATGACTCGTGACAAAGTACTGTTTACTCCGTCATAATTAATCCCATCACGCTCAACTTTAAAAATAAGCGAGGTGTCATCAGCAAAGAGTGCAATATCACACAGACTCTCAACGAAAAAGGGCAAGTCATTAATATAAATAAAATAAAAGAAATCAGTACAAAGTAACATTTTTAAGATAATCTCATAATCGTCCTCTTATTTATACTAATTTAACAGCTACAGGCGCCAACGAACATTTATGGCATTTGGTCATAATTATAACTTTAAACATTTCAATAAGTTAAATACTGACAAAATAGTTCTTCTGAACAATACTGAATTCCTAAATATATTTGTAGTAACCAAAATTCTCACATTCGTGTTTAACATATTTAAGTATACAAACATAATAATTTAATATCATAAAGATGGTTTCTGCCAATAAGTCGAATTAATAACTTTTACCACTTTAATATAATATGTTTAGTAATAACAATTGTTCGAAATACTTATAAATTCTTATATCCAATTAATATAATAATAATAAACTATAACACATTAATATTACATAGTTTTACTAGAATTAAATAGTTTTAGAAACAATTATATTGCATTACCCATATTACAAAATATTATATCATGAAAGTTCAATATATAGGCAATAATACACATAATATAATACATGCAATAATACTACATAGATTTCTCTCTTCGCCGACCTTTATGTCCATCTTATAGAGGTTGATTATAAATATCATTAAGTATAAACATGCCGAAATATTGTAATAAAATGACTAACTTTAATTCAGTTTATCCATAAATTATTGAGAACGTTAAACCATTGTGTATATAATCCTACAGTAAACTATATAATTTATGTTCCATTCGAAGTCGTCCGTCAAAAGTTAGATTAAGATACCGAAAGGGTCGCTGAAGGGCGATGGCTGAACACTATTGAGAGTTTGACCCATAATTGTTAATGACGGTTGATAAACTTCTGTGGGTTCGGGTTGAAGTCCTTCCAGACTTTCATTATTTGTTTATGTAATAAACAATTTTTAATAAATTACCGATTATTGTTAGAAAATATATTAATCAATATTAATATAAATTCTGTACTATTTATTTAATGTGTTTTACTATTATGAATGTATTTCCGAATATCTATAGCATAACACACCCTGGGTGTGAAGCACTCACTTCCAGGCTAATTCAATAGTTTAGGTTAAAACTATGGCTAAAAGAAAAGGAACGTAAGACAAGTCTGCTGAATTTCTGTTGCCAACTCTTCTCAGGTCTATGGCAAAAAACTTTCCGAGCTAGTAGCATTCACACTAAAAAAATTTTATGTTTAAAACTTACTTTCAACAACGATGTTAATTTTGTATTTATTTTTGTTTTTTTAATAAAAATATTGAAATATAGATATGAACTTGTCACTATGGTTTATCCAATATTCGTTCTGCTCAACGTTATGAGAAAAGTTCAAAATCTCTTTGTTCACCTTTGGTCACCTGCACCCAGCTTACAACTTTGATACGCTTTCATTTATATGAAATACGGGCTATTTATCTATAAAGGTTGAACATTAATCTGAACCATGATATGGAGAAAAATGCATAGATAGTCTATTTGTAGCTATTGTTTTAAAAAGTATATACTGTTTTGGTAATAATAGTTATAAAGTTACCACATTAATTATTAAAATGTAATTGAATTTCTACAAAGCAAAGTTAATACAATTTATAAATAATAAATATGTGTCTACACAGTATTGTTACTTAACATTAACGGACCTCTATGTGCTTCTATGATTCAATTTCATAAATATTAAAACAGTAGTTCACAGTTGTTTCTTGCAACAAAGAACAATACTCTGGCATTATTTTAACACAAAAGTTGCATTCGTTTGTTTATGGGTAAATTATATTTATTGTACTTTAATATTCTGCTCTATTTCACTTCTCATTTCCACCTTAGAATTATGCAATGTTAAAAAGATATTATATTTGTAATGGAATAGCTTTCTTTTCTACTCCGCAGTATTAACTTTAGAAATAAATAACAATGCGGAACGTCCAAACACTGTTATGACGTAATATTTAAGCGTTTTTTCATGTTGGAGGAGCGTCGAGATATTTAAAGAATATAATAGTAAAGTTTTAACTTAATTAGTCCAACTGTCTTTTATGCTACAGCATTTCACATTTACAATACATATGAGATATTCAAACGCCAGGTGTGTTAAGTTTTAAAGGACATATGTCGAATATAAATATTCCGAGAGCTATTCACTTAAGCAACGTCACTATTAGTGTCACTGTCACTGTGAAAATTGTGAACTGCTCTGTCAAAGCTGTTCTAGGATGATATAGGAAGACATATTATATTTCCAACATATAACATGTTTGTAATTTAAATGTAAAAAAAGTACTTCATAATTAGAACTAACAAGGAATTATATGTTCATTTATAATAAAACTAAACGCCGTGTCGTTGTGCGGCTCGCTATCAATATATAGCACAACTCAAGAATCTATGTGCGCTTGTGTCTAGAGGATTTAGATGCATTTTACTACTTTGTTCTATATACTTTATCTAATCTTAGCAGAGCTTTAGACATGGTAATGAACTAAACTTGTAAAAGGCTTTTATATAAAAGCGTCGAAATTAATTGGTGAACTATCAAAGAGTTCTTTGTAAGCTTAGTCCTTGCTCCTTCATATTAAAAACCAAACAAAACAAAATAACTTATTCTAATTTCTAGCTGTTCTTTTTGTTCATTTCAGAGTTTAGAAACAAACTCTTTTTGGGTAGTTGGGTAACTATTATTCATTTCCGTGTATTTTTTATTTTTTTACTTAATAAAACCTATAAGTATTACAACGAAGGGAATATCAAATATATAATATAATATATTGATAACCAGGTAATGCTTCCTCCTCGTCAACAAGTTCACGAGCGGAATTATCCCACTAACCACAAACTTAATAATTACGTAACCTTTTTATCTGTATCCACAGCCTTCATGAATTCTTGCTCAAGTTAAACGAAAAAAACTGCACGTGACAAATTTTGGTTATATTCTTGTATCCATTTTTTTCTGTTTATATTATTTAAGTCACCTTATTTTTAGATAAAATATTGTTGTGAAAAATAAATATCAGATAAAAGATAAGATTAAAACTAATGCGCGTAACTTTACCTTAATATCAATTATTTTTATAGTCTGCATTTTTATCTATATAATGTAATGTTCAATTATAGCATCTTTATTAACCTATAAGTTATATGTAAGTTAAGGTACAAAACAAAATACTATACTTAATTAGTTCCATTTAAAAAAGTATATAATGAATTATGTACAAATCGACTGTTTTTCGTTCATTTTTTCACATAAGTATTTATTTTTTTTAGGATTGTCAACTATCTTAACGTTATTAAGAAGGTAATAAAATAATATGTACAAAGTAAAAACTTAAAATAAAGTAGGCCTTCAAGGCAACACTCTTGCGATTCCCCGGATGTTGCAAGAGTTCGTTGGCGGCGATGAACACCTGAAAACGGCGACCCGCACGCTGATTGGCATGACAATAAAAACGTTGTACTTGTATTGTATTTTTCGATTTCACTATTATTGTAGTAATGAGTTTTTACATATTCACTGTTAATTCCGAACAATCAAATTGTTCAATTGACACAGAAAAATAACTTTAAAACAACCGTTCGACAAGTATAATATATGTCTTACCTACACAAAGTTGGTGGCAACAACTATTATTTTATGAATATTAAATTTGAAATAAGGAACGAATGGATGAATGGAATGATGAACGGAATATTTCAGAAACTTTCGGAACGGTACCTGAAATATTCAGATCGGAACACAGATGGCAAGTGACTGAAGAAAACACAATGTTGTTATAAGAACATAAATAAGCAGAACAAAATTAAAATCCCAATCATGTGATACAAATTTATAATACGATTTCAATTACACTGATATAAACTTAAATGGAACAATTCAGTTCACAAAAGCCGAAGAATAGAACATAAAGTTACATGAAAATTGTCGACACAATGAAATTAAAGAACAGACGATTCTTTGTTTCCGGAATAAGTTACTAAATAGAATAGAATTGAAAAATTGTGAGATTTCTACTGCTGATAAAATTCTAAAATTAATAGTTACAACTTCACAAGCATGGTTTTATTTCGTCGTACCAATTGGATGTTAATTTTTTAATTTTAATTGAAACTTTTTTTGTCTAACACTATTTAAAATAATGTATTATAGTTGTTAAAAAATATATTTTTTCCACAATGGCAATTATTTTTGTTATTTAAATAACCTCTGTTTTATCTTTGTTTGTGAGATACAAACTATTAACTGTAACATAGTTGTTAAATGGTTTTGTAAGTAAAATTTGACACTAAACCTTGAGAGCTAAATAGTATAGCATTTGCTTATACTTATATATTTCTTTTGCAGCACTGAATGATTTTGACCTGCTATAATACCTAATTAGTTTTAAAAGACATAGTAAGTAAAAATTTTCTTCCTTACTCAATAACAACTGTCTCTAATAAAGTAAGTAGGCAAATAGGTATTAAGTTCATGCCATCAATCATCAATCAATCATCATGCGACACTTTTCATAGAAAAGGTGTTAAGATGCAAACATCATTAAAAACCATTGGACACAAAAGAAAGTAGTTTAAAATGAGTTAAATATCTATCTGACTTTAGGGCTCAAATATATATGTTTGCCCCAAACATTTAATGGTAGTACTAGTGGTCCTCAATTGTATAATAACAATTCTTTTTGGAAACCACAAAGAACATTCTATAGTACTTTTGTCTTTTCAGTCAAAAATGTTCCGGAAACTGAATTACAACGGCCATGAAAGCGGTCGTGCTGTTTTAAAAGCTTTTTTCTATTATAAGGATTGTTCACACTCAATATAAATAACAAACGCGCTGTGTTTGTTAAAATTTACAGAAAACCAAGAACAAAGATCACTTGAAGGTTAAATTATACATAGTTTTTTTCTCTAAACTTTATAGTATAATGTATCTCAGAGGCCATTTCAGAGTCTTCACATCTATCTTGGTCAGAAAATATGCTTTTTTTTAGGAAAATTTGCATCGAATTAACAATTACATAAGTTTTATGTTTTCATATTGAATTAAATAAAGTTTGGAATTACGGAAATGCTCAATCAAAATTAAGTTTGCTAATTTCATAACAAGTACTTAGGATATGTGTGATGTTATTAATACAAATTAATTCTTGTTCGAACCCAACCTCATCTGGCCTCCTAGGAATATCACGCACGTCATATGCCACTTAACTATTGACTTACAAGTTACTTACTGTTTATGAAAATTTCAACTTTGAATTCAATACATGCCAGCTGTACTGTTACTCTAAACATTATCATTGCTTAAGTAAACCTACAATTGTTAGTAATTTGTCTACAGCATCACCTTTATCCACTTGGTGCTAATTTTTTTTGTTACATAATTTATTAGAACATGGTTTTCTATTTATTTTATTTAATTTAATAAATATGACATTAGTTCATTTATCTCTTATATGACACTTAAACTTAAAATAATAAAAATTTCATAGTACTATATACACATTAATACTATCAATATTTTGGATGGTAGGGTTAGTAGACGCATTCGTACTTTTTACTTGTATTTTTTAATAACTGATACCAGATAAATTTTCATATCAATGTTTCTCTTACTCGTATTTTATTGTCCAATAAAGTTTAATACATACAATAGTGACTTGCTAATAAAGGTACGACCACATTGTTGATTGATGGTTAAATTGTTTGTATCATCAATCATACGCCACGAGATCACTGCTTTGAGTATTGGACGGTCATTTGTCTTTAGTTGACTCCTTACAACTATTATTTCTTTCTGATTCACTTCATATAGAAGATTAGTTTACAAAATTACCCGTGGTAAATGAAAAAGATGCACAGAGAAGCAACGTTTCTACGCAATGTCGAAGAGTCCAGCCGTTCGCAGAGCACCGGGTTCCCGACAATTTGAACGGCTCTTTTTTGTACGCCGTTAAGCGGTGGAAGCTAATATGACTGACAGATTCATTTGCATTTAATGAAAACTATTAATTTGGGATAAACAGACAATTAAATTTTATTTATATCTGTAGATGTAGAAGAGAAAGCGTGTATATTACCTTTATTTACTTTTCCTAACTTTATTCTATCGAGTGCTTAAAATATAAAAATAATATTTTTAAAATAATCTCAAGTCTCAAATCAAAACGAAGCACTAAATTCCTAAATGAGTTTTATAAAACTTTCTATATAACACCCTCACCACTCCTCCTACTCAACGTCAAAACATCGTGATACTTCTCTCAGCGTTCCCCCCTTCGGGTCCAAGTACAAGTGGGCGTTGGATTGTTTTCTTCTCTATATTTTATTTATTTTAACAAAAGGCTTTTATAAGATAAGATAGGGTAATCAAACATATATATATCTAAGCAGAGTGTACACTGCTACCTACGCATCTAATACTTTATCACCATGATATTAAAATAAATATTTATTGAAGATAAATGGTATATCAATAATGTTTTCATTTTGCAAAGGATATTTATTTGTTACAGATCTGAGAAAAAGAGAAACACAAATTTAGTGGTAATTATAAATGTAACTATTTTTATTATTGTCATTATTAGAGAAAATCATTATTATTACAATTTATTAATAATCGCTAGTTCATTTTTTATTACTCTATTATCTTAATAACTATTAAATTATACAATTAAAATATATAAGAGTACAATTAAATTATAATAATTATATAATTTCATTTATAAAAACAGATACTGAATGAACAAATTTATTAATATAATGTAGGAATTCGTTATTATAGTATTATATACACTTTGAATTAAAGATTAAAAACATGGGAATTCTTTCTTTTTGCTAAATCAAATAACATCTCGTATATCTGCAGAGCGATGGTCTGTTAGTAAAAACTTTGCAGCAAAGAATGTTTATTGAGTTCTGAAACATTTTTCTTTAGTCTTGGTAAAGCTATTTTATTTTATTTAAAAGAAAACATATCGTTTAATATTTGTAGTATTGCAGCTTTATATTTTAATTTAACTTATGTTTTTCACGTATTAATTTGGATATTTTTGAAAACAAGAACAATTACTACCTAATTATAAACAGAAAATTATTATAAGCACTTTGTGTTTTATAATAAAATACTTATTGCTCAAACTTAAATTCCTAGATTATAATAAAGGTTTCGGTCTACATAGAATCTAACGTGTTTATGCAAATTATACATACTTACTTTTTAACACGTTACGGTTTGTTAAAACACGTAACATATGAGATTAGAATGGAGTGGTGTTTAAGTTATTACTGCTGCCTTAACAATACTTAAATAATGTTATTCATATGAAAATCTTTTTAATTTGATATAAAAGTAAAATAAAAAATAACTAATTCAAATAGGTCACTGTAGTTTGAAAGTTCCACTACTATTTTTAAAAGCAAATTACCAATTACAATACAATGTGACTAAACAATGCTAACCTGTTAAAAACTTTCTGAATAACACTTTCAAAATAACACTACAATATTGTCCAATCAGAAGTTGAATACACTTCGTGGTTGATGACTCTCAGTAAAGTCAATTACGCTTCCAACTCCAGCGCAAACAATGAATTCATAAAACGATTTAATATTTACACATAAATTGTTTGTGGAATATTGTTGATATTACTTGTGTTTCAATAAAATACAATTATCATTATCTGAAAATATTTTACATTCTATGAATTACATTGCTATCAGAAGTTGATGGTCGGTATCGGTTTCTTTCTGTACCGATTATATTTTTAAGTCACATTCTAAAAATTAAACTTAAGTCGGAATGTGAAGTTCCAAAAGTAATAGATCCTTTCTATAAAATTGCGTTAAATTTGATGTTAAATCTTTATATAGTTAATGTTAAACTTTAAAATAAGTACACACTGTACACTTTTAATAACCCGTAGTCTAAGGTAAAACAAAATTATAAAACAAAGCGGAAACAAGATGGAGAGGTGGTCCTGTTAGTACACCATTTATTGTTTCATTTATTCAATAAGAAATGTGCGTAATCCTGCATATGTCGTAGTATTGAGTTTTTAAATATATTTACATAAAATAAATACATTAAAATCTAAGATATATTAGTATGTTCTAAAAATGATGATACACAGACAAAACTTGCCTTTGGATCTAAATAAATATCTATACTTATAATAAATCTGTAGAGAGGTCAATTCTGTACATGAAATATATTTACAAAATAAGTAGCAGGGGGTGATTAGTGTTCGATACTGATGCCAAAAATGCAGTTAGAAAAATTTTTGTCTGTCTGTCTGTCTGTCTGTTTGTATGTTATTTATAGAAAAAAAACTACTCGACGGATTTTAACGAAACTTAGTACAATTATTCTTTATACTCCTGGGCAGGTAATAGTATACTTTTCATCACACTACAATGAATAGGAGCAGAGCAGTGAAAGGAAATGTTGAGAAAATGGGAGAAGTTGCTTGATTTTTTAAGCTTCCGTCGCGTGTGCAGCCTTAATGGTTAGAGCTACATAGAAACTATGTATAACGGAAATATTCTACATAAAAATACACGAAAAATATTCCAAGACAGCATATATCTACCTTTTATAGTTAACTCACAATAACACGCATAACTCTCGATAGCTTAGCAGTTCGGAGATTTCTTATTATATTTGTTTACTTTTACGTTTATAAAACCAATAATGCTCACCATCATTCCTAATTAAAAAAAAAATAAACATTAGCACCAATTCAATAAAAAAAGAATCATTGAAATCGGTATAGAAACACCAAACTTATACTTACTTACATGAAATACGCCAACAAGACATCGCGCGTGAATAGTGAATCAAGCTATAAGGATTATTTTTGCGTAACGGTTGCCGCGCTCGACGGGGCTCGCGGCGGCAGAGTATAAAAGGGGCGGGAGGCGAGCGCAAGCGTCATTCAATATTTGGCTGTTGATGCGTTCAGAGTGTTGAACTTTATTGACAGACAATAATTGTTATTTTATAGACCGTGCTTATCAGCGCGACTTTTTGTCTTTAAATAGTTTATTTTAATTTCTTTTGTTGTTATTTTCTAAATTAGTTTTAGTTTTGTTTAAATTCTTAACTATTAATAGTTCCTATTTTATTTCTTTTTAAGTAGATTTAGATTCGATTTTTAGATTAGATAAAAGATAGATAGATTAGATTATTGTTAGATTTTTAGTTACTGATAGGTTAGTTTTGGGCATTTTATGTTTAGTTTTTTTTGTATTGAGTAGATAAAAGCGTAGGTAGGTACTTTTATTAATTATAGTATTCATAGGTATTTTTTATTTATTTTTAAGTGAAGTAGGTATAGGTAGATATTGCCTACTATCTACCTATACTGCACACGTGTTTTAGCTTTATTTTCATTTCTTTTTTTTTTTGTACCTAAGTTGTAGGTAGGTAGGTACATATTTCTTAGTTTAATTCTATTAGAATATTAGGTATTTAAGTTTAAATAGGCACTTAGATTTATATTTTTTTACTAGCTTTTGCCCGCGACTTCGTCCGCGTTTCCGTCGTTTTTCGAAAAAAAATTAGCAGATGTCCTCCCTCATAGTTTTGACGTAACAGGCAGATTCACTTTCGTATTTTAGAAGGGCAATAGTAATATAATATGCCAATCCACAAAACTGTTGAAAAATATAAGTAACCGCAGAATATTATAATATACCCAAGCTATACCCACGACTCGGTCAGCGTGTAACTCCTTGTTTTTTATTAAGATAATATATTGCTAATATTTTTAGATCAAATTAAAATGTTTCAGCGCAAAGCTTCTGGGTAGACTATGTTAAGAGTCGACCCGTCCGGCACGTGAACGTAAAGATTCCTAGAATTGCTAACCCGGGAAAGAGCGACGTATAATTGACCATGCGAGAAACAGCTAACACCGAGATCTACTCCAGCAACACGAAAAGTCTGCCCTTGAGCTTTATTGATAGTCATGGCATAGCACACCGATACTGGGAATTGCGTTCTTTTAAATTGGAATGGAAAATTATTTGGTATTATGGGAATTCTGGGAATAAAGACAGTTTCTCCTGCACCGCAACCTGTTAAAATTTGAGCCTCGATTACATTTTGTTGCAACTGGGTTACTTTTAGCCGAGTTCCATTGCAAAGTTGAGGTGGTCTTAAATTTCGGAGCAGAATTATCGGTATGCCAATTTTTAAACAACTTATATGAGAAGGTAGTCCAGGCATACTTAAAGAATTTAAAAATTCTATCGGGTAATTAGTGGCTTCTTGTTCATCAACCATTCTATTTATTGAACTATAAACTTTGCTTTCTCCCTGTATATTAGACAGTATTTTATTATTAATTTCAGATGCCTGGTCATTGCGAGGAGTCAAAATGGACCTTTCGCAAAGCCAAGAATTGTCCCTATTTAATATAATTGTTATGTCACCGTAAACCGAAGATATAAGATGTTGTTGGGATTGCACTATACAACATAACTCAGGTGTCAGAATAAGTTTTCCTTGGTGTAGTTGTGGATAGGTACCTTCACCAATCTTCAATAATGTATCAGAAAATTCACGATTATCTGCGTTGTCTCCAGTTCTCACTCGCATATTTATAGTCAAATGCACCGATTGTATATCACGCCACAAATAAGAGCTTTTCAGGCAAGCCCTAATCTCATCAGCTCGGGTTCCCCGTGGTATTACCGGTAAGGTTTGTCGGAAATCACCACAAAATAAAACCGTAATACCGCCCATTGGTCGATCATTTTGTCTTATGTCCCTTAGAGTTCTGTCTACTGCTTCTACTCCTTTTCGATGGGCCATCGTACATTCATCCCATACGATTAAATTACACTCACGCAATACCTTAGCTTTGTCGCTATTTCTTGAAATACTACAGGTTGGACTTTCCGTGCGATCTAAATTAATTGGTATTTTAAACATAGTGTGAGCAGTCTTACCTCCTGGTAGCAATGTTGCAGCTATACCTGATGAAGCCACGGCAAGAGCGATTTTACGCTGATTTCGAACATAAGCTAATATTAATTTAGTCAAAAAAGTTTTCCCAGTTCCTCCAGGTGCATCTATAAACCATATTGTTCCTAAATTATTCTGCACACTCTCGCACACGCGATCATAGACTAAGCGTTGTTCTGCAGTCATCATTGGGACACCGTTTTCTAATGTTACCAGCAGTTCCTTTGGGTTGTAACCAATCTCTGCGGAATATTCCCTATTGGTAACCTCTCCGACTGAGGTTGGCGTTGGCAAACCATATTCACAAAGTGATTTACCACCTACTGCTGTTAAGTCTTCCTGAAGAGCTAATAAGCACTGATTTATAGCCAGATCTCGAAAATTATCATTAGTTGCGCCTTCATTATTGTGAGATAAATTCCGAAGAAAGTCTTCTGCAAATTTTTCTTTATATTTTTCCCATAATTGGACAGGATCAGATAAATTACAAAATGTGAGTAATGTTACAAATAAATGGCGTAACCGTCGTGGATTATCACTAACACAGGATTCTGCTAAAGCGTCATCCCAATGTTGATCATTTTCAAGCAAATGACGCGCTTGGCAAGCTGCCTGATAAGTTGGATAAACAACATCGTCTACTTTTCTCAAATCTATAAATGATGTTGGTCCTCGCACTGTATGTAATAATAATCTCAAATAAAAACACTCTGCGTTGTTAGGATGAACAGTATACACTCTACCAAGAACATGTTCTTTGAAAATACCTGTCTCGCCATCTACAGGCCTGCCTCGGCGTCTACGGTTAAAGACACCTCGTTGTTTATCGTAGGTATAATACGATGGAACTTCTTCATACAAAAGAGACTTTGCGAAATTATCAGTTTGGCAAAGTCGAAAGAATGCCAATAAAGTTGTTTGTCTAGGGTTCTCTAATCGTTCTGTAACATTTTCGGCGTTAAAATATATACGTTGACCGCCTTCCAGATGAACATCCAGATGGGTCACAGGTGGATATCTTTCGTGAATATTAAAACTTAAGATCCGCCACACAGCTTCTGAAGAGCTGATATATCTGCCTGACTGAAATCTAGTAACTTCATCATGTTCATTTCTTAACGCAAACGTAGCTTGGTCACTGCCCTTGTTAATGTACTTACAAATATATTTAATTGACTCTACACTATTACACATTTCTACATTTATGTGAGCTTGAAATGCTCTGGACAATACAGGCGAATACGGAACGACCCACCTATTATATAAAGTAACCTGTTGTCCAGACATTCGCTTTTCAACAGTAAAACCACCATTGTCTCTTGAACGGCGACGATATAATGGGTATCCATCATGTCCTGTTACAGTTTCATCCACTAATGCTTTTGGATACCTTTTAGTGCAACGACCGTCTTGCATGCAAGGAGCATTTGCGTTAAATGCACCACATAGACCATGTATCATATGAGTTTTAACAATGTCGTATAACAGGGGATCTGCAGTCGGATCTGGAATTTCAGCACTGATTAATCTGTCTACATCATTAGGTCGAACCTTATCTTTTAACCAAAGCAAGATATGTGCGTGAGGTAAGCCGCGTTTTTGCCACTCAACACTATACATATAACACAATACTTCTCCAAAAATGTTATCTTTGGTAAGAAGATCTATCATTGATTTTAATTTTAAATGAAACACTCTTGCAATAATATCATGGCGGTCATGCGGTGCCTGACCCTCAAGAAGCTCCCGAGTGATTTCATCCCACTTGGGATTGGTAGTTACAGTAACAAATAAGTCGGGACGTCCATATTTTCTTACGTAACAAAAAGCGTCTTGAGTACGTTCATGCATGTAGCGTGGACCACCAGTAAAAGAAGAGGGTAAAATAACTAAACGACCCATATTCACAGTATCGTTATCTTGCTGCATGGCATCGCGAAGGTGCACGTATTCTTCAGCGCGCAGCTGCCTTTGATTAGATCGTATATAAACTAATCTTTCGGTTTCAATTTTTGCGTACATGTCAACAATAAACTGATTAAATAAGCCACGAAAACGTTGAAAGTATACCAATCTATTCCGTCTCACTTGCAGGTGGTAACAATAAAATTGAAGGCATGACACCTTTTTATTATAATTAGGTGCGCCTGTGCGCGGATCGGTTTGGTATACAGCGAAATTATAACCATCTTCCCCTCGACAGTATATCATAGGATATTGCAAACTGTCGTAAGCCCTGTGGGTTTCGAAAATACGTTGCAAACGATTGTCTCTGGAACGTATAACGATATCAAGCCTATCACATTCCTGGTCGACCAGTACTACAGCAACTTCATTCGTGGATGGAACGTTATGATGCCCAGGGTGTTCCTGAGTTGGACGCTTATCGGCATTTATAACAATTTTATAATTGTTATTACCATCTTGAGAAAGGGCTTCTAATGCCGATTTAAAACTGCATACGTACGAATTAACCTGATGTAACATGTTCTGAAGTTGTGAAATGAGTTCAGTATTTAAATTCGGAAAATATTGATTTCTTATATTCGACTGTTCGTTGTAATCGGATACAAAATATATTTGAAGAAATTTAGGTTGTTCTTCAGGCAAAAGGGACCCTATCAAATGGTAAACCTGACCTTGTACCTTAAAAGTAGGCATGAAAGGGCCTTCTGAGATTTGTTTAGCACCAAAGGATGTCATTTGGAATGCACTATTATAAGTGCGAATATTATCTAAAAACTGTTTGGATTGCAAATGTTCCCCTAAAAGTAGTGATTTTAAAGGTTCCGGTGGGTCTTCGAACGAAGGCAAATTTATTTTACCTCCAGAACAACAGAAACCAGCAGACTCCTTCCTCCACTTCGAAGCTTTACAAAAGGAACATACTACGTTCATATCGCCTATTTCAGAAGATGATCTGTAATCAATTGTGAGGTTATAAGCAAACCCACTTTTATATTTATCGGACCACGCCACCGAATTTGTAGATTGATCTACCACGTGTATATCTAAGTCGTTAAGACCATGTCGAAATCTATCTGCAGTAAGACGGGCCTCTCGCTGTTCTTCTGTTTCAAGCGACCGAATATTTTCAATTCTTAATCTTTCATTAGATAAAGTAATCAATTGTTCTTGTCTCAAAGAATTGTAATAATCGCGTCCCGACTCTAGTAACGACTAGAATGAACAACGGTTCATGCTCATGTTCATCTTCAAGAGATCGAATCATGTTATGGTGCGCCCTATCATTTGTCAAACGGTCTTGATATTGAGTAAAAGTTTCAGATTCTCGAGACAAAATATGACGTTCGCGATCAGCTGTAAGCCGTAATTCCCTCTCAGTGAAGGTTTCGGACTCGCGAGATAAAATATGACGTTCGCGGTCAGCTGTAAGCCGTAATTCCCTCTCAGTGAAGGTTTCAGACTCGCGAGATAATGTATGCCGTTCGCGGTCAGCTGTGAGTCGCAATTCTCGTTGTAAAGCAGTTTCAGCTTCTCGGGATAACGCATGTTGTTCCCGGTCAATGGAACGCCTTAGCTCTCGTTGAGAAGAGCTTTGAGAAGCCCGTGTTGTAGCTCGTCTCGCTCTTTCAGCTGCTAATCGCATCTCTCTTTCTGGAGAGCTTTCATTAGCTCGAGATGTTGAGGCACTAACTCTCATAGAGTTTAACCGATGTGCTCTTTCCTCTTCCGATTCTTGAGAACGCGTCATTCTCATTCTCCTAGCTTGACTCGAAGTTCGAGATAAAGATGGTCGTTTTTTAGGTGGCATCGTTTATTTTATTTTTAATCGACGGTAACTTAAATTCTATTTAGTTACCCAACAAAAAACTTACGTCAGAGGTCCTAACTATAGCTAAGTATATAATAAATAGAATATAAATCTAAGTGCCTATTAAAACTAAAATAATATTCTAATCGAATTATAAATATGTACGTAGGTACCTACAAATTACAAAAGAATAAAAAATGAAAATAAAGCTATACTTAATGCGTGTGCAATACTATCTACACTTACCTACTTCACTTAAAAATGAATAATAAGAAATACCTACAACTACTGTAATTAATCAAAGTACCTATGCTAATACAAAAAAAACCTTAGATGTTCTAAGTACAGCTGCTATATAATAAAAAAATATAAATCTAAGTGCCTATTTAAACTTAAATACCTAATATTCTAATAGAATTAAACTAAGAAATATGTACCTACCTACCTACAACTTAGGTACAAAAAAAAAAGAAATGAAAATAAAGCTAAAACACGTGTGCAGTATAGGTAGATAGTAGGCAATATCTACCTATACCTACTTCACTTAAAAATAAATAAAAAATACCTATGAATACTATAATTAATAAAAGTACCTACCTACGCTTTTATCTACTCAATACAAAAAAAACTAAACATAAAATGCCCAAAACTAACCTATCAGTAACTAAAAATCTAACAATAATCTAATCTATCTATCTTTTATCTAATCTAAAAATCGAATCTAAATCTACTTAAAAAGAAATAAAATAGGAACTATTAATAGTTAAGAATTTAAACAAAACTAAAACTAATTTAGAAAATAACAACAAAAGAAATTAAAATAAACTATTTAAAGACAAAAAGTCGCGCTGATAAGCACGGTCTATAAAATAACAATTATTGTCTGTCAATAAAGTTCAACACTCTGAACGCATCAACAGCCAAATATTGAATGACGCTTGCGCTCGCCTCCCGCCCCTTTTATACTCTGCCGCCGCGAGCCCCGTCGAGCGCGGCAACCGTTACGCAAAAATAATCCTTATAGCTTGATTCACTATTCACGCGCGATGTCTTGTTGGCGTATTTCATGTAAGTAAGTATAAGTTTGGTGTTTCTATACCGATTTCAATGATTCTTTTTTTATTGAATTGGTGCTAATGTTTATTTTTTTTTTAATTAGGAATGATGGTGAGCATTATTGGTTTTATAAACGTAAAAGTAAACAAATATAATAAGAAATCTCCGAACTGCTAAGCTATCGAGAGTTATGCGTGTTATTGTGAGTTAACTATAAAAGGTAGATATATGCTGTCTTGGAATATTTTTCGTGTATTTTTATGTAGAATATTTCCGTTATACATAGTTTCTATGTAGCTCTAACCATTAAGGCTGCACACGCGACGGAAGCTTAAAAAATCAAGCAACTTCTCCCATTTTCTCAACATTTCCTTTCACTGCTCTGCTCCTATTCATTGTAGTGTGATGAAAAGTATACTATTACCTGCCCAGGAGTATAAAGAATAATTGTACTAAGTTTCGTTAAAATCCGTCGAGTAGTTTTTTTTTCTATAAATAACATACAAACAGACAGACAGACAGACAGACAGACAAAAATTTTTTTAACTGCGTTTTTGGCATCAGTATCGAACACTAATCACCCCCTGCTACTTATTTTGTAAATATATTTCATGTACAGAATTGACCTCTCTACAGATTTATTATAAGTATAGATTATATAGCAGCTGTACTTAGAACATCTAAGGTTTTTTTTGTATTAGCATAGGTACTTTGATTAATTACAGTAGTTGTAGGTATTTCTTATTATTCATTTTTAAGTGAAGTAGGTAAGTGTAGATAGTATTGCACACGCATTAAGTATAGCTTTATTTTCATTTTTTATTCTTTTGTAATTTGTAGGTACCTACGTACATATTTATAATTCGATTAGAATATTATTTTAGTTTTAATAGGCACTTAGATTTATATTCTATTTATTATATACTTAGCTATAGTTAGGACCTCTGACGTAAGTTTTTTGTTGGGTAACTAAATAGAATTTAAGTTACCGTCGATTAAAAATAAAATAAACGATGCCACCTAAAAAACGACCATCTTTATCTCGAACTTCGAGTCAAGCTAGGAGAATGAGAATGACGCGTTCTCAAGAATCGGAAGAGGAAAGAGCACATCGGTTAAACTCTATGAGAGTTAGTGCCTCAACATCTCGAGCTAATGAAAGCTCTCCAGAAAGAGAGATGCGATTAGCAGCTGAAAGAGCGAGACGAGCTACAACACGGGCTTGTCAAAGCTCTTCTCAACGAGAGCTAAGGCGTTCCATTGACCGGGAACAACATGTGTTATCCCGAGAAGCTGAAACTGCTTTACAACGAGAATTGCGACTCACAGCTGACCGCGAACGGCATACATTATCTCGCGAGTCTGAAACCTTCACTGAGAGGGAATTACGGCTTACAGCTGACCGCGAACGTCATATTTTATCTCGCGAGTCCGAAACCTTCACTGAGAGGGAATTACGGCTTACAGCTGATCGCGAACGTCATATTTTGTCTCGAGAATCTGAAACTTTTACTCAATATCAAGACCGTTTGACAAATGATAGGGCGCACCATAACATGATTCGATCTCTTGAAGATGAACATGAGCATGAACCGTTGTTCATTCTAGTCGTTACTAGAGTCGGGACGCGATTATTACAATTCTTTGAGACAAGAACAATTGATTACTTTATCTAATGAAAGATTAAGAATTGAAAATATTCGGTCGCTTGAAACAGAAGAACAGCGAGAGGCCCGTCTTACTGCAGATAGATTTCGACATGGTCTTAACGACTTAGATATACACGTGGTAGATCAATCTACAAATTCGGTGGCGTGGTCCGATAAATATAAAAGTGGGTTTGCTTATAACCTCACAATTGATTACAGATCATCTTCTGAAATAGGCGATATGAACGTAGTATGTTCCTTTTGTAAAGCTTCGAAGTGGAGGAAGGAGTCTGCTGGTTTCTGTTGTTCTGGAGGTAAAATAAATTTGCCTTCGTTCGAAGACCCACCGGAACCTTTAAAATCACTACTTTTAGGGGAACATTTGCAATCCAAACAGTTTTTAGATAATATTCGCACTTATAATAGTGCATTCCAAATGACATCCTTTGGTGCTAAACAAATCTCAGAAGGCCCTTTCATGCCTACTTTTAAGGTACAAGGTCAGGTTTACCATTTGATAGGGTCCCTTTTGCCTGAAGAACAACCTAAATTTCTTCAAATATATTTTGTATCCGATTACAACGAACAGTCGAATATAAGAAATCAATATTTTCCGAATTTAAATACTGAACTCATTTCACAACTTCAGAACATGTTACATCAGGTTAATTCGTACGTATGCAGTTTTAAATCGGCATTAGAAGCCCTTTCTCAAGATGGTAATAACAATTATAAAATTGTTATAAATGCCGATAAGCGTCCAACTCAGGAACACCCTGGGCATCATAACGTTCCATCCACGAATGAAGTTGCTGTAGTACTGGTCGACCAGGAATGTGATAGGCGTGATATCGTTATACGTTCCAGAGACAATCGTTTGCAACGTATTTTCGAAACCCACAGGGCTTACGACAGTTTGCAATATCCTATGATATACTGTCGAGGGGAAGATGGTTATAATTTCGCTGTATACCAAACCGATCCGCGCACAGGCGCACCTAATTATAATAAAAAGGTGTCATGCCTTCAATTTTATTGTTACCACCTGCAAGTGAGACGGAATAGATTGGTATACTTTCAACGTTTTCGTGGCTTATTTAATCAGTTTATTGTTGACATGTACGCAAAAATTGAAACCGAAAGATTAGTTTATATACGATCTAATCAAAGGCAGCTGCGCGCTGAAGAATACGTGCACCTTCGCGATGCCATGCAGCAAGATAACGATACTGTGAATATGGGTCGTTTAGTTATTTTACCCTCTTCTTTTACTGGTGGTCCACGCTACATGCATGAACGTACTCAAGACGCTTTTTGTTACGTAAGAAAATATGGACGTCCCGACTTATTTGTTACTGTAACTACCAATCCCAAGTGGGATGAAATCACTCGGGAGCTTCTTGAGGGTCAGGCACCGCATGACCGCCATGATATTATTGCAAGAGTGTTTCATTTAAAATTAAAATCAATGATAGATCTTCTTACCAAAGATAACATTTTTGGAGAAGTATTGTGTTATATGTATAGTGTTGAGTGGCAAAAACGCGGCTTACCTCACGCACATATCTTGCTTTGGTTAAAAGATAAGGTTCGACCTAATGATGTAGACAGATTAATCAGTGCTGAAATTCCAGATCCGACTGCAGATCCCCTGTTATACGACATTGTTAAAACTCATATGATACATGGTCCATGTGGTGCATTTAACGCAAATGCTCCTTGCATGCAAGACGGTCGTTGCACTAAAAGGTATCCAAAAGCATTAGTGGATGAAACTGTAACAGGACATGATGGATACCCATTATATCGTCGCCGTTCAAGAGACAATGGTGGTTTTACTGTTGAAAAGCGAATGTCTGGACAACAGGTTACTTTATATAATAGGTGGGTCGTTCCGTATTCGCCTGTATTGTCCAGAGCATTTCAAGCTCACATAAATGTAGAAATGTGTAATAGTGTAGAGTCAATTAAATATATTTGTAAGTACATTAACAAGGGCAGTGACCAAGCTACGTTTGCGTTAAGAAATGAACATGATGAAGTTACTAGATTTCAGTCAGGCAGATATATCAGCTCTTCAGAAGCTGTGTGGCGGATCTTAAGTTTTAATATTCACGAAAGATATCCACCTGTGACCCATCTGGATGTTCATCTGGAAGGCGGTCAACGTATATATTTTAACGCCGAAAATGTTACAGAACGATTAGAGAACCCTAGACAAACAACTTTATTGGCATTCTTTCGACTTTGCCAAACTGATAATTTCGCAAAGTCTCTTTTGTATGAAGAAGTTCCATCGTATTATACCTACGATAAACAACGAGGTGTCTTTAACCGTAGACGCCGAGGCAGGCCTGTAGATGGCGAGACAGGTATTTTCAAAGAACATGTTCTTGGTAGAGTGTATACTGTTCATCCTAACAACGCAGAGTGTTTTTATTTGAGATTATTATTACATACAGTGCGAGGACCAACATCATTTATAGATTTGAGAAAAGTAGACGATGTTGTTTATCCAACTTATCAGGCAGCTTGCCAAGCGCGTCATTTGCTTGAAAATGATCAACATTGGGATGACGCTTTAGCAGAATCCTGTGTTAGTGATAATCCACGACGGTTACGCCATTTATTTGTAACATTACTCACATTTTGTAATTTATCTGATCCTGTCCAATTATGGGAAAAATATAAAGAAAAATTTGCAGAAGACTTTCTTCGGAATTTATCTCACAATAATGAAGGCGCAACTAATGATAATTTTCGAGATCTGGCTATAAATCAGTGCTTATTAGCTCTTCAGGAAGACTTAACAGCAGTAGGTGGTAAATCACTTTGTGAATATGGTTTGCCAACGCCAACCTCAGTCGGAGAGGTTACCAATAGGGAATATTCCGCAGAGATTGGTTACAACCCAATGGAACTGCTGGTAACATTAGAAAACGGTGTCCCAATGATGACTGCAGAACAACGCTTAGTCTATGATCGCGTGTGCGAGAGTGTGCAGAATAATTTAGGAACAATATGGTTTATAGATGCACCTGGAGGAACTGGGAAAACTTTTTTGACTAAATTAATATTAGCTTATGTTCGAAATCAGCGTAAAATCGCTCTTGCCGTGGCTTCATCAGGTATAGCTGCAACATTGCTACCAGGAGGTAAGACTGCTCACACTATGTTTAAAATACCAATTAATTTAGATCGCACGGAAAGTCCAACCTGTAGTATTTCAAGAAATAGCGACAAAGCTAAGGTATTGCGTGAGTGTAATTTAATCGTATGGGATGAATGTACGATGGCCCATCGAAAAGGAGTAGAAGCAGTAGACAGAACTCTAAGGGACATAAGACAAAATGATCGACCAATGGGCGGTATTACGGTTTTATTTTGTGGTGATTTCCGACAAACCTTACCGGTAATACCACGGGGAACCCGAGCTGATGAGATTAGGGCTTGCCTGAAAAGCTCTTATTTGTGGCGTGATATACAATCGGTGCATTTGACTATAAATATGCGAGTGAGAACTGGAGACAACGCAGATAATCGTGAATTTTCTGATACATTATTGAAGATTGGTGAAGGTACCTATCCACAACTACACCAAGGAAAACTTATTCTGACACCTGAGTTATGTTGTATAGTGCAATCCCAACAACATCTTATATCTTCGGTTTACGGTGACATAACAATTATATTAAATAGGGACAATTCTTGGCTTTGCGAAAGGTCCATTTTGACTCCTCGCAATGACCAGGCATCTGAAATTAATAATAAAATACTGTCTAATATACAGGGAGAAAGCAAAGTTTATAGTTCAATAAATAGAATGGTTGATGAACAAGAAGCCACTAATTACCCGATAGAATTTTTAAATTCTTTAAGTATGCCTGGACTACCTTCTCATATAAGTTGTTTAAAAATTGGCATACCGATAATTCTGCTCCGAAATTTAAGACCACCTCAACTTTGCAATGGAACTCGGCTAAAAGTAACCCAGTTGCAACAAAATGTAATCGAGGCTCAAATTTTAACAGGTTGCGGTGCAGGAGAAACTGTCTTTATTCCCAGAATTCCCATAATACCAAATAATTTTCCATTCCAATTTAAAAGAACGCAATTCCCAGTATCGGTGTGCTATGCCATGACTATCAATAAAGCTCAAGAGCAGACTTTTCGTGTTGCTGGAGTAGATCTCGGTGTTAGCTGTTTCTCGCATGGTCAATTATACGTCAAAAGAATTAATATTTTAGAAAAATGACATCATTTGTCCAATGTAATATTTGTTTCGTTTACTCGAGACAAGAGACTAAGACTGAGCTCTTTTAGTGTTTATTTAGAATATTTTCATAATAATAGACTATTAATTAGTAACATTTAATTCGTTCCAAAAAGCCTAATATTTTCTTTATGCTTTTTTATTCTTGCGTGCTATACACACAAACAGTGAAAACAAACTCTTTTTTTATATCTCGTTTAATGAACCGATATGACTTATCCACAATTTTATTAAAACTAAAAGGTATTTTATTATCGTGCCATGATTTTTCGGAATAAAAACCAGAGCCAGAGCTACAGAGCTACAGTTTTTTCTGTTGACGTTTGGTTTTTCGGATGCGTTAGCGTGTTTTGACCTAATTTCGGATAGAAAATCTGCAATTGTATTGTGGAAATAAAGTAGCTGGAAAAACGAAAATAAGGAGATCCAATTTCAAATAGATAAAAAAATATGAAAAAATATAAATAAGTCATGCCTTAAATGTTGTTACAAAGAAAAACAATTTTTTTTTATTGTACGTAGCATTTATTACTTTACATGTCATTTTTAACACTATTATATTATTTTATATTAATATAAAATATATAAAGTTTATTCGAAGTGGTCTTCATTGCCAGCCATAGTCCTTCAAAGGTTGAGGTTGAGGTTGAGGTTGAGGTATCAATAGCAGCACCCTTTTTATGGGAAATTAATTTTCTAGCAATCGTATGTATTCTTTGATGTACTCCAAATTATCATGGCTTATAGAGCAATCCTTACTCTCTAAATGTGTTTATACATTATAATCCAGTAGAATAAGATCAGAACGAGATGACGGCCAGTCTTCACCTCTGATGAAGTCCGGAAAGTTTGTTTCTAACCACGTAGATCGAGTGGATCGTGTGGATCGAAATTCATGAACCGTTGCGACGTCTTGCTGAAAGGACCATTCTTGGTTATTGAACATGGTGTTGTTAAGGGGCTTAATTGCCTTCTCCAGAAAAAATTTTGCTCAATTATAAATGTTTCTAAACTAAAGTATCTCAAAAAAATTACTGATCATTCATTGTTTCGATTATTTGGCACTAACCTCCTATTATATTAATAAAGTCGTGACGATTAATATAATAAAATGAATATTTGTAAAAAATTTTTACTTTACGTATTTAATTAAACCTTAAAAATCTACTGCGTCATATATTTATTTTAAATTATTAAGCGGATACTGTTGGAATAGCAAACATTAAGTAAACCCATTTTATTTTAAAAGCAGAACTGTCAGTGATATATCTCGACGGTCAGCGGTTCGCTTCGCATCCGCTGCAGAGAGCGGTGTTTTTATTCAAGTTATATTTAATAATGACTACAATTTTGGATTTAAAAACCTTACAACTTTATTTATTCACTACTGCTATTTAGATTTTGACAAAAAATTAAGAAATTTTGAAATATATTACTGTAATATGAATCTTCTTAAAAACCATATAATATAAATAATTTATATGTTTACTATAAACACAATAAAAATTATAAAAAAAGAACGCAATACTACATATGTGGCCCGGCTTGTGCTTTATATAGAGTAAGTGGCTGGTCTGGCATGCTCTATTTATTTCATCAATATTTTGAAAACCAGCTCTTCGATACTTGGTGAGTCGTTTAAAAAGCGCTCTCAAAGAGCGATGATAGGACAAATTACGATTTTTAATGGTAAATAAGCAGAATTGTGTATTCTGAAGATTAACACGAAGGAGACATCATATATCCGATTATATTACAACTAGGAAAGTAATCAGTAACCAAAATACATAGTAATAGTTTTGGCGAGTTGAATCAATGTTGGTGCCCTAAAAAGTGCCACAGAACCGTTTGCGGTACTCCTGGTGAAATATCTCAAAGCCCTAGCCAGTCTGAATTATCTCCGTCGTTGGACCTGCTGCAACCGCAACAACGCGTCGCCATCTCGAAATGCAGCTGCTAACGGATACAGGGCGTAAGGCGAGTATCCTGCTCCACAAAACAGAATCAACTTAATAGGGAGGGAACCTAAAACAAATCTGAGCACATCCGTAGGCTCTAAAATGGCAACCCATCTATCGATTTAAGGGACAGCGGGCTAATCACTCGCTTGCCTGACAATAAATTGATTAGCAAAATAGCAACAGTAAGAAACCGGACAGATGTTTTAATGCCCGTTTTAACTTCACTGTCCAGAAAATTTCAATCGTGCAGTGCTATGCTCAAAATAATATATCACCGGAGGATACCAATGATATTTTCTACAACGTTCTATACGCATCTTACAGGCGGTAGTGCCTGGTTGTAGTTATTTGACGGCAGCTCTTATTGGGCTGGTTCAACCCGGGAGGGTCAACTCTCTCAAAGAGACATCGATGTGTAGTATCCAGATTCATTTGGTTATGTTCTGTCGGTTAGTGAAGGCCCCTCTAGGCTCCTCCGCTCCTTGCCCGGCAAAGAGTGAATTTCCTATTCAAAGTCCGTCTTGGACAAGATCTACGTACGACCCAATGCGTTTCGCAACAAGACAGCGAACTGAGATGGAATACGTTGCTTTTTGCATTCTACTCATGGGCGATGCTCTGTTTCCTTTTCAATGATCCCAGTGACTGTGCTGCGCTTATAGCTGATGTATTACTACAGGGTTGGAATTATTTATACCAAGTTCTGTGGTACGACTTGATGCTAAATCGCGGTCTTGATTTCATGTGCCTTCTAAGGCTGAAGCAGCTGGCTAACGGTGGGCGTATCAGGTTTGGGATAATGCGTTAGTCACTAAAAATTCAAACTCTAGACTTCTAGAGAGGACATATAATTTTGCTTTCAGATTATCCAAACGGTAAATAAAAAGTTCAAGCATGTCATCAAAATTGGAAATCATCAGGCAAAATACTCACAATATCTTTATATTCCTTTTATTGCAAATTGTTGTTAATAGGTACCTGCAGAATGAACTAGCCAAATATTTACAATATTAACTATTGTATATGTGGTGTTTCTATCATACCATATTTCTATTAAATTTCATTGTTTTCCTATTTCTCAGTCTGCACAGATAATCATATAAAATCGTTTTACCTGCCTCTAAATTAATATATGGATGATTCTAGAAGATTTGACATAAATTACGCTCAAGACATGTAACAATTAAAATTGCTATATGTCAAATTGAAAAGATTTACTAGTTTTAAATAAATAATTGTCAATTGTTTTTTGAGTATTGTAACTTATATTGTCATCATATATTTGCAGTAAGAATACTACCAGTATGAATTTAAAATATTTTTTTTTAATATAGTTGACAAAAAAATATAAATATATGATAACTAAAAGATTACAGTAGTACTTCTCAAAAGTAGGTATTTTCTCGTCTTTGTAAACCTAACAAAGCTTCTAATGTTGGATCGCTATTCATTTAAAAATTAATTCTACTTTCGTAAAAATTGTAAGTAAATAGGTCTATTAACACAGTACTATAGCATTTATTTTATAATATTTAAGCAATTATTGAGATATGTAAAACATTCCTACAGTATGGAACTTAAAGTATTAAGTATGTTTAAGATCCTTATTGATATTTGACTACTACTATATCTATATTATGCCATTAAGACTTCTACTAATGTTACAAAAATATTCAAACCAATTCAATAAAATTTATTCCTATCTCCCGGCGTAACTCATACGAAACGACCTACTTACGGTGACGTATTTGAACTATATTTACCTCATTTCACTAGTTATATTACAGTTCACATTACTGTTTTTATAATAATATTATTATTGGGACTAATCAGAAGAGACAAATACATATCTTTCTAAATATATAGATATTTAATATTTAAGACATAAATGAAATAAATAAATTTATCAAATCAAACATGAACAGATGTTCCGAGGAAAATGAATTAGTGCTATATAACTGTTATGTCGTGTGACATTATCACGTGCGGTTTTCTGTAATTACTTATTACATTATTACTTTGTCACTATAAAATCAAAATATAAAACAAACACAATTCACATACACACACATAAACATAATTCACATACACACATAAACACAATTATAATACATAATAAGGTGGCATCAATCAAATTAATCGATTTGATGATGGTGATCCTTGCGAATATTTACTTAAATATTTTAATTTATTGTGAAATACAGTGTGTCTTTTATTTATGTCCGACAAGACCAAACACTATTTCGTTAATTTATAATCCTTATAAAATATTGCTTATTGTTTATTATAGTGATGTAATAGAAACACAAGATTTCGTTTTCGCTATATACAAACAAAAAGATGTCCGGAGCTTTTTTATCAACATTGTGTATGTCATATGTTACAAATAGTAACGACACGACGATAATTTATATGAACAAATACACAAATCGTCTGTATACGATATGTATATTGTTCATTAATATCGGTTACAAGCTGGCCTCAGAGACGTGCTGTTAAATTCTAAAGCGGAATGTTATAACCATTAATCACAAATATTAATTTTCATGATATACTGTTTAGTTTTTGTTTGTGAACAGGAGAGACGAAGAGAAATAGGACTGTGAGAAGGGCGGAAAGCGGGTGCTGTTCCTACTATTTACTGTTCGATACACTGTGTTATGCATCTGAATGAATGAAACAAAAACTTCATAACAATAGAATACTAAAAATAACTAAATTCATATTAAATCTTTATCCGAAAGTCGATATTCATGAATATATAAACATATTGGCCCACTACTAAAAACAAAACAACTAAAAAGCAAACACATGTATGTGTAAGCACCAAACGCTGAAAATCGTGTGTCTTACTTAACCTTGTTACAAAGCTGAGAAGTTTTGGCACCGACTCAGGCTTTTGTAAGGAGATTTAAAAGTTTTGTAGAGAATCGATTTTATACGTTACTATAGGTTATATGTGTAAAAGAACATTCATCTGTCTCTCTAAACTTGGATACATTTTAATACATTCCCGAATTTGTGATTAAGTATTAATATTTTCATTAATTTCAAAGAAAACTACAGTTTTAGGATTAATGAAATAAATAGATAATATCAAAAATTTGGTGCAAAATGGACGACATTTTGCACCAAATATCCAAAAAAGTATAAAGTATATAATTTAACTTTCTTCCAAATGCTGATTCAATCAATTTAGCTCCAAACTAAAGTTCTGATCGAGTAACGTCCATCTGTAGATCATCATAAACCTTTTAATGGTTAACAAAGTATATAAATAACTAACAAGATTGTTTAAAATAATAAATCGGATCTCATCATAGTTAGATAATCAAATCAATATTTGTTAATCGAAAGCCAATAAAGGAATATTTATTTCAAGAAAAATATTACACTTTTAATTTTTTGCTTAAAACTGTAGGATTTTTTTTGAAACATCCTATAGTTTAAATATGAGCTTTGCGAGCACAAATGTGTCGCAATATATTTTACTTTTATCTCAAAATTGTTTTTGTGGCTACGATATTCCATAAGTTATACTTATTATTATTATTATTGTTAATATTTAGACAAAGTTCGTTGAAGATTAATCATTAATTAAATTTTATAGATATTTGATAACTTTAATTACAGTTATATTTCAATGAAATCTTTTTGTGTATTTAACAATGGTTAGCATTTGAGTTTAGTGATCACTACCAAAATCAGTCAGTCAGTCATACCATTTGAAACAGATATGAATATGAAGTTCAGCATGAAGCTGAATATTATAGATTTTTTTTAGAAGCATAAAATATTAACTGAATATAAAGATTATAATGAAAGCAGCAAAAGAGGAACAGGATAAAATATAAAATAAAGGAAAATCTAAAGCATTTTTAATGTTGAATATTACATGAATTCATCAGTAAAATTTCATTACATAATGGAAGGAGAGGAAACATGAATTTTGCACAAGTTACTCTGGTTAGAATACCAAAAAAAATATTCACAAAAATGCATAAGGTGACATCCCGCTTGGTATAATATTATAGCGTGTTTTATAAAGAGTTGCAGCAATCTAGTTCAAACGTGTGGAACCAGAGCAGACCCTTTCTATAAATGTTCCCTCTTAAATATAACTAAAGACACCGCTGTTCTTTCAAACTTGGACGTTCGATACCAAAACGAAACACAAAATCCTGACAACATAAAGACAAAGACAAAAAGAAAGGTAGCAAAGGTTAAAACTTAAAGATGAGGTGAATAACATGGTTAGTATAAAAAAAAGAGAAAATTTAAAGTTCAGCTTTGGCAACAGATTGAAGATGTACAAAATTAGACTGAAGGAGAGCTGACTCGACGTATCATAAACGAAAAGAAAAAATAATTACATTATGAAAGTGTTTAAATCAACAAGTTGGAATTGACTTTAAAGTGTTCTTTTTAATTAATATATTTGTACTAGATTTATTTCCTTTTAAGAGAAATTTTATCGCTGAGACTATTTTGTTCATTTTAAACAAAATGGCATTTTATTAGATATCTGTGCTATGTACATGTGGTTTTTGTTAAAGCTTCTAAAATGTTCATATGTCCTTCTCTAGTAATGTTTTTGTTGTGATCAACTTACAACAAATTCGGATCTTATTTATCAGATACGACTTGCATATTACATTTATAGTACAAATGTAACTTTAGAAACCGGATTCCACAGAACCTGCAGTAAGGTGAATAATGTTAGCTAATATTGTTAGGTCAGAAACTTGCACTCGCTCTGGAGCACGTTCATGAAGTTAATTATGAAACAATATTATTAATATGCTACTGTAAGTATACCTGTATACAATAAATTGTATGTAACACTATATATATATATTTTACATAAGTCGATGCAATCTTTTCTACATAGTTAATTAGTAACTCAAGGATGTAACTTTTAATAAGTCAGTACTAAATGTTCTCTCGCCTTCCGGACTTAATGTTCTCGAGTTTCGTCAATTAAGTTTCCACCAATTGCCTAATGACTTCCTTATCAATGCATAATAAACAAGGGTATTCAAGCTTTACGAGTAATAAATGTACATTACTGTACTTACAGTTGTCTAAAAATAATAATAACGTAATAAGTATATATAGCTTTCAGAAACTCTAAAGCAAAAAAGTGTTATATTTTAGTTAGTCTAGAAGATTAATGAAAAAATAACAACTGTTCTAATAAAACTCTAACTCTACTTTAGCTTTTTCCCAAACCAATTTGAATAAAAATTATTTGTAATGTTCATATTAATATAACGATTTCTCAGTCAGTGTATATAAATTATAAATTATTCTCTTTATTATCTTTTCAACAATTTTCTATCACATATTTATTATCTTATAAAAAGTATTCCTTAATTGTAATCAAACAATAACAAAAACTGATGTCTATATTATTTTCACAATCGAAAACAAAAACAAGAAATAAAAAAAAAATATTAAAAAATGTATATATTTATATTACATGTTAAATGAACTTTGATGATTTTTCAAGCTATTTGACGTATTTATTCTTCATCTTGTTTAAAAAGATCAATTATGACCAGTTGAATCTGTGACATTCATAATGAATGACCACTCAGCATTTGCGGTAGTGCGCGACAGCGGTGCTGATTAGTGTCCGCTGAGCCATGACGTAACATCAGCAGCAGTTATTAAAAAAAATAGTCCCATCGGATGTTAAAAAAACAAAATAATAATAGCGTCGTGGCTCTGACAACCGACCATATATGTATGTCACATGGTTAAAACCATAAATCAAATATTTAGTATTAATTAAATAGTATTTTGACTTTAGTACCGATTGTAACATTATCACTTTCTTAAGATCCTAAGGTACAGGTATTGAGATACTGAGGTATAGTTTGAGTTGGGAATTGATTGTTGGAAGTTACTCTTCGGACTTTCAGATGGAAATATTAAGTGACAGTGAATAAGAATATTTCTTAGTTGAGTAAAGTGCCAGAGAGTATTATTTTAACGCGGGATTAGTTTAAAGTTCTGTCGCCAAATAAGTATTAACAGCTAAGGTACATTGTAATATGTATGTCATGTAACAATAATTGTTAATAGTAATAATGCCACAGTTGAAAAATGTTAAAGTAATTAAAAAAAATTAAAGCAATGTGATAAATAAATATTATTAAATTTCTTAATTTATTGCTTTTCGTAATAAAAACATATATTTAATATTACTATACATGTAAATTAAATCTAACATTCTCAGAGAGTTTATGGATTTTTGATAAAATTAAATGCTAGTAATTAGAATTAAAATACGGAAAACTAATAAGCATTTGAATATGTCACCAACCTAATAATTGCTTTCACTAGAGGTCGATATGAATTCCTGAATAATTAATAGGAGCTCGTTACTAATTAATGGAAAAAGAACATTATCACCGAATTACAATCAAGAACTTCATCGATAAATAGATATAAATTCAGGTTGTCTACGTTTATATTTTCCGTATATAATTTTACTTTGTTAATGCTTTCAAAAAATTAACAATACCAAATATATTATTAGGAATTCTTAGCTGAGCTTTGCAAAGTATTGATTGCACAAATCCAGATTCCAATCCACACAGTGTCCAAAGATGTTATTATAAAGATGTTTAATATTATTACAATTAATAATTAATAAAAATAATAAAATTATGTTACTTATTAATTAATCGGTCGATCGAAAAATATATTTCATCCTGAAGTAGATATAATATAGTTTTATTCTTTTGGTCAAGATCTTCCGATTTTTTTTATATTTACCATTGTATATAATAATTATATAAATTGTAAAATATTGTTTACTATAAACTTAAATTCATAATAAATGATCTTCATATAAAATCTCTATTATTTAAATATAGTAATAAACCTAAATTAATAATTAAATTAAAAGGGAAAATTATTCACTTTTATTGAACATGAATTGAAATTGTATCACTTAATTCTCATTTTAGTTTAAACTAACAGCTTGTAAATAAGCCTTGGATATATGGTAGTAACAATAAAGTAAGCAGAAAACAATAATGAAAGTGTATAATAAGCTAGTTATAATACTATCTTTCCGAATATTTAAACGAAGATATTATGATGATTGATAATGAAATTGTCTTCTTATTCTAAAGTTATCCACGATATCAGTTTTATAACATAAGTCTTGTGACAATCCCTATACTAGGTCGGCCGGGCAGTACAGTGCTAGACCATAAGTCCATATTCATTGTGTTACTTAATGTCGAAACGTGTTCCAATTATCGTTTGTTTGCGAAACTCCAATTTCTCATTCCGCCTATCTCTCTTCAGTACTACAAGTGGAAATTGAATTTCAAATTCACTGTACAGATTCATGCAGGTGTTGCATTTATTTATGGTTTATTTGATTTTATATAATAACCAATTTTGATTTTTCAATAAAATTATACCCCCATAAAAAGTTGAAATAATTGCGTTGTAATTTTTAAATAAATATAGAACGAAGAAGTCAATGGACAGGATGCCAAAGATTTAAATAAGGTTAATAAAAATAAATAAGTTTCAAATAATGCTTGATAACTTGCTTTAAATTATATAGAAAAAATATATATAATTTATAACGAATGTTAAGTAACCTTAAATGTCTTATCTAACACTGTGTCCATCTGATTCACGCAAACTATATTCAAAAATATATTATTCTCAATTCTAAAAATGAATTCTGTTTTGTATAATAAATAAAAGAAGAAGCAAAGTATATCATGCATCTACGGTTCTGTTGCAAAACCGCGTTTACTTCTCATTTCTATGCTGATGCCTCTATTCATATTTATAACTGTCCGTCCTTTTTCGTTGAGGTTTATATTCGATCTGCATTTTGTTTCCTATTTTTTCCTTCGTATTTACGGATATCAATTATTATTACATCAATTCGAAGTAAAAAAGTGTAATATAAATTATAAATAATTAAACAACCCTTAGCAGTCTGCTTCGATATTCGCAGATAACAGTACTATTAAAATTTATAATGAAGTCATATTGATATACTTAATGTTAGGTAGCAAAATATTTGTTGATTGTGGCTTTATTAATTCAAATATACAGGGATATAACATTTTATGTATGTAAAAAAGGAATATGGTTTGGAAGGTATACATTTCTAATTCAATCATAGAAAGTAGTCATATAAGGTATCGTTATTTGAAAATGAAGCTCAAGTGAGGGTTCATATGAATGAACAAAGAAGGATATGGATAGTTCAAAACATCTTTTGTATTTCATTACGAAGTATATATCTTTTTAAAAATAAAAATAATACTGTTTTCCGTTTTGGATGCAGAATTTCAGGTCTAACTTGTCCTCGATCAAGAGCTGGAATTATTTGTAACCTACAAATTGGTACGGAACCCACAAGGCTTGAGTCGTAATTAAATAAATTTCTTTAAAAAAAAATAATACTTAAGATACGAGTGACCTTTATTTATTTATATTTTCTGGTAATTGTAAAGAACACTGATTATATATATAGTGATTTGTGACATTTTTATTATGCTAGCCAAATAATCTACACCTACCCACCAATTAAAAGCAGTTATCTGTAATGGATCTAGTACTTTAAAGTATATATACACAGTGAGCACAACATATTATATTAATAGTTGCCCCTTCTGTGAAAACTTAACTCAAAGTTTAACTCCAACACTTCTAAGCTGCACAAAAACATACAACGTACATAGGGGTGAACTAAAAGGACAATGTATAAATGTAAATGTTACTTTATGTGCCTTACAAAAGACAAAGTTTGCAAAAAAAAGTTATATATTACTATTTCTTTACATTATAATATAAAAGTGAAACTAACTATTACTATTTCTTAGGCCTGTCGTAAGTGCCCCAAGAGGGCTTGGCGTGTTTCATAATAAGAAAATAAATACATTTATGAATACACATGGTATGCACCTAATTAACTTACAAGAATAGTAATTAAGAATTGAAGACATTATGTTTGGAAGACATCTAAGATATCTTCCGTTAATTTGAGAATTAACTCCAAACGGTTTCTAGGAGTTCAACATGTATGTATACATGAAATGCACTAACACTCTCGTTGGATCTTGCACTGTATTCCTAACGTTTTATATTTTTCATTAGACATTTACCGAAATGTTAGTATACCACAAGTACTAACATTTACTTAAAACAAATTACTACAAATTCTTAATTTGTTGTAATTTTTAATATTGTTTGTAGTGTTAGATTTATTTACCAGAAAAATCATAAAAAGAGAGAGTTTATTAATTTGTCATAGCAATAATAAACTGACTTTCGCTAATGGATTTTTTTTATTTTATTAGTATAGTACATATTATTACTACTTGTTAAACTGTGACTCCGAAGTATACGCTTTAGTTTTTATAGTATTAAAATTTATAATTAGTTACTGCACAGTGTGCCAATCAAAAGCGCCTCAAAGTTCAGGAATAACATATTAAGTTAATTAGAACAAAACTTTAGTAAACCGTACCATAAAGGTTAATTAAATAACAAAATACATATCGCTCTTCGAAATCTAACACTAACTTTTTACATAACTTCTAAAATTTACGTTAAGTTAGCTCCCAATAGCGTTAAAGAAACTTTTCAATACATGTGATAGTCCGAATATGTAATATACTAATTTTGTTAGCAAACTATATAATAAATATATTATGTCAATAATGTCAGACAAATATATTTCACCTCAGAACGGGATTCGTCAATTATTATCAACAAATCACTACAAATGGAATAAGTGATTTTCAAAATATTTACAGAAGATCAAGAAGATTTATAGACGACCAATATAATTCACAGTGACAATAGATTTGTTTTTTATGAAAAAATTTAAATATCAAAGATCACGTCACACTCACCGGTATCCATTGTGACCTATATAGGACGGTGAGTAAGACCTTTTAATTTTTATACTTCTCTGAACAATAGAGAATTGAAGTGGATACTGTAACAACTTTTAGCATAATTAAGTATCAAAAAGAAAATTACGAGTAATATTATAACAAAAATATTCTTAAACAATATAGTAATACGTACAAGAAATAGTTTGTTAGTAGTTATGGTTTAGTAAGTAAGTCGTATCCGCCCTCATCGGACGCCTGCACTGATGCTATACTGAAATTGACAGTTGATTTTTAGATTTCTATTGGATTAACAAGAAAAAATATAAATTATGCATGATATGTTTTAGATATTTATATTCATTATTAAAGTAGTTTTTATTGGATGAGAATTTTAACATAACAAAACTATTTCTAAACGTAATTGGAATATATATATACTTAATGTTATCAACGTAAAAATCTATCTATCTAAATGGTACTAAACTATGAATTAATATGGTAAGAATCTCGGGAAATTGTTACACTTACACAAAGTTATTTAAATGCCAGGTATTTTAAATATAATCTGACCAAGCAGCACATCGTGTTGTATAAAGTTATCAGGGAGAAGAACAAATTTTAATTCTATAGTAAAGCCATCAATATTGACCAAGCAAATTTTTCTACGAGTAGATCGAAAATAATGGTCATCAACGCCTTTCAATAAGGTAGACTCTATAAACTATTTTATCTCTAACAGAGTCCCCCACAATATCACGCATTAAAGAGCACACGGCGCCACTATCTAATAGGCACGAAAAGGTTCCATCGCCAATTTTAATGACGTTACGTTTATTATTGTGGATAATAAGAGTATTCACATGGGTAGGTTTTTCATCTTTTGGTTGTTTGTTTAGTTTTTTAAAGAAATTATCTGACTTATGAACTTTGACTTATGACTTATGACTTATGCGGCGTTGGGAACCGCCAACCAACACGCCATGTTCCGAACGGCGGAAGGTGGAGGACGGAGCTACAAATAGCTACGTGGAATGTAAGAGGAGGAATGGAACAAAAGATGAATGAATTATTAGATGTGATGGATGACAAAGATCTGGATGTTATTTGTGTGTCTGAGACCAAGCGAAAAGGCAATGATACGACCGATTTGCCTGGCAACCGGGTCGCTTTCTGGGCTGGGGTTCCAGAGGGTGAGCGAGGTTGCCAAGGTGTAGGCGTATTATTGTCCTCTCGAATGGTTAATGCAATGGTAGAATACAAGGCGATTAACCCGAGGCTTCTTTGGGTTCGCTTTAAGCTGGGGATAACAAGAGTATTCTTGTTAGCCATGTATGCGCCAGTATCCTCAGTTCAAATGAGCGAGCTCGAGGAGTTTTGGGAGAATGTCAGGGATGTTCTAAGTAGTGTCAGAGATAATGAAAAGTTGATAGTATGTGGAGATATGAATGGATGGGTTGGAACCGCGCGAAGCGGTTACGAAAGCGTGCTAGGCAAATATGGTGATAAGAGGGTAAATGAGGCTGGAAAGCTTATTTTGGAATTTTGTAAGGAGAAAAATTTGTTTGTGGCAAACACGATGTTTGATCACAAACAAATTCACATGTACACATGGGAGCGAGCGGAAGAAAGAAGTATGATTGATTTATTCCTAGTGGACCAGCGTATTCGAAGTCAAGTTATGGACACGCGAGTGTTCAGAGGTGCTGATCTGGGAACGAACCACTATCTAGTCGTTGCTAGAATAAGAGGTTTATTCGCAGGTTGGCGCAGCCGCACGACGTGTCCAAGCTTGGCGTCGAATTATCGCATAAGAAGCTGGAAGCTTCAGGATCCACCGATCAAAGAGGAATATCAAGAAAGGGTTTCCAAGAAGCTTGAAAGCTATGATTCTGGAAATGAAAGTGTTGAACTATGCTGGCAGAACCTTAGGAATGGTATGGTGAAAGTAGCGACAGAAGTATGTGGTAAAAGGAAAAGAGGTTTTAGTAAAAAGCGCGATGAATGGTGGGATGATGAAGTGAAAGACGCTGTAGAGTTAAAGAAGAAAGCATGGCTGGATTATAAAGCCTCTGGTAAGGATAAAAGTATGAGAGAGATAAGAAAAAGAGCGTACAAGCTGCAAAAGCACAAAACGAAAGCACTTATAAAGATGAAGCGTGAAAATTCTGAGAGAGAAAGGGATGAAAAGTTGACGAACAACTTCCGGGAAAACACGAAGCTTTTCTGGCGAGAAGTTAGTGGTTCCCGGGGTTGTTCGGTAACCTGTAGAATGAAAGGGGTGCTTTCGAAAAGCGGTGAAATTTTAACTGAGCAAGCACACGTTTTGCAGCGGTGGGCGGAATTCTATAAGGAGATGTATGAACGTGAGGACGCCTCGGTCTTGACTACCAGCGTAATGCTGAGTCAAGATGTAGCCGATGGTGAAATCAGTTTAGAAGAAGTAGAGAACGTGATTCGAAGTCTGAAATGTGGTAAGGCTGCGGGAGCAGATGAAGTTACTGCCGAGATGATCAAATATGGTGGGCCACGCGTCTGGGACTTTTTCTGGTTTTTATGCAATTTATGCTGGAAATCTGGGGAGGTCCCAGACGATTGGCGAAGTGCAGTCATCGTACCTTTGTATAAAGGCAAAGGTTCACAGATAGACTGTTCAAGCTATAGGGCCATCAGTTTGATTAGCTTGGGCGGTAAAGTTTATGCTAAAATTTTAGCGAGAAGAATGCAAAAGAGATCTGAAAGGCTGTTGTGGGAGGCACAAGGAGGTTTTAGACCTGGAAGAGGGTGTATAGATCAGATCTTTTCCCTCCGCATGATCACGGAAAAGTTTTTGGCCCTAAACCAAAAGGTTTTCTGTGCTTTTGTGGATTTGGAAAAGGCGTTTGACAGGGTTGTGAGAAAGAAGTTATGGGAGATACTGCCCCGATACAATGTGAATGGACCCTTGCTACAGGCTGTAAGGTCTCTTTACCGAGATCACTCAGCCTGTGTGCGAGTAGGAGCTGGCATGTCGCCCTGGTTTGACATCCAATCGGGTGTTAAGCAAGGTTGCGCTATGTCAGCTTGGTTGTTCAATTTGTATTTGGATAGTTGTCTCCAAGGAGTGAAAGATAGTGACATGGGAGTGAAAGTAGGTGACCTTAAGGTCAATTGCTTACTATATGCAGATGATGCAGTGCTCATTGCCTCATCAGAATGCAATTTGCAGGCATTGGTCACCACTCTGAAAGATGGGTGTGAAATTAATGGTCTTAACCTGAATGCAGATAAGACGAAGGTTCTGATATTTGAAAGAAATGAAGAAAGAACAGAATGTAAGATCAACGTGAATGATAAGATAATAGAACAAGTGAATGAAGTGGTATATTTGGGAAGTATGTTTAGCAGAGACGGAAGATACGAAATGGATGTGGAAAGGCGTATTGCTGCTGGTAACAGAGTCAATGGTGCTTTGACTGCATTGTTGAGACGGCAAAACGTCAGTATAGCTGCACGTTTGGCTGTACACAATGCAGTTTTGCTACCGACACTGTTATACGGCAGCCAAACGTGGGTAACACAGAAGAAGAATGTAAGAAAGATGAATGCTGTGGAGATGCGATCTCTTCGCAGAATATGCGGAGTCAGTCTAGCTGATCGAATCCGCAATGAAGAGATCCAGAGAATGGCAGGTACTAGCGAAGATGTCACGGTGAGAATGAAGAAGAACGTGCTCAGGTGGTTTGGGCACGTTGAACGAATGAGTGACGAAAGAATGGTAAAAAAGATTTATATGGGAAAAGTGAGCGGTAAGAGAGACAGGGGGAGGCCTCGAGTGACCTTCGAAAACACAGTAGCTACGATACTGGAGGAAGGTCACGTAAAAAGCATGAGGACCCCCCGGAGGGCATGTATGAAGAAGTTGATGTCTGTGGCCGAGGCGAAAGAGGTATGCAGAGACCGTAGCGTTTGGCGCTCCGTCGTCTCTGGCTACCCCGCAAGGGATATGGCGTGAAGGTAAATAAATAAATAAATAAATAAATAAATATGAACTTTCTTGATGGATGAACTTAATGGGATCGGCAATCTTTATGCAAATGACCTAACTTATAACATTTGTAACATCGTTTTCTTTACGTAGTGTTTTAAATAATTTTTTTTAAACGTATTTTTTTACATTCTAGTTGTGTTCATATGTTTATTATTAAAATGATTGAGATTATACCGAATAACTTACACTAAAACCATATTCTATTATAATTTTTATTTACAACGGGTCTGTTCCCGATCACAATGTAGGAGATCAATAATGCATATTACATAACTTCTGCATTCTCGACATGCTGTCTCCGTTTTACAAGCCGAGGGTAAACTAAAAGATAAGTGAACTGTTTATGTGCGGTGATCCATACAGATGTTGCACTATCCACATATAATTATAATGCATTACATAATTATTTCCAAACCCGTTTTAAAATAATTACAATAAACGAAAATCTGAAGTGTTTATAAGTTATCTTCTTCTAACCTTGGTAGGTTTAGTATACTATTATGTATCAAAAGTTAACAATTATCTAAAAATATTACATAAATTTGAATTACAATTATTTTGTTTTTAACTATACTTCAAAACTTAATCGTATCTCGTCGTAGTCTTATAAAAGAACGCACAATTACATTTTGTACCTTTCCTCTCTAGAGTCTGAAAGCAAAATGATCTCCTAACATCCGTGCGGCGTAAAGCCTTTTATTATATTGTGTCTTTTTATAAATTAGCTTTTAAATGGAAAGCGATCCAATAATGGCTCTCTCTTTGTGACATACAGCAAAAAAGAGCTTTGTAAAAAACACATTCTCTTTTAAATTCATTTTATTCACATTTTTCAAGATTGTTCACGTAATTTGTTTAGTTATCTTGATTTTACATTTTTATCAAAAAATAATTCAGATAAAAAAAGAGCTGGAAGCGATAAGACTATTAAATCATTAGAAAATTATTCAAAATAATATAAATTTATTTAAAATATTTTTCAAACATAAGCATAGTTACTTTAAAAGCAGTTAAAGTAATTTGATTAAAAGTAGCGACTATTTGGACGATAATTAACTTTCTAATAGTTCTAACCAAATTGCTTTACCCATACCCTTTATTATTAACATAGTTATGAGATTTATAGAAATAACCCAGTAAAATGTAGGGAAACTAAAATTATTTTTTTAACAATATTGAAGCTATAGATCGTAGCATAGTCAATGCTAAGCCAAGTATAAGGTGTCATGATCATAACTAGAGCTCCTTTGAAAAAAATAAATCCATGACTTAGTTATGTAAGTGTAAATAGTGGACTTAAACGAAATATAGTCTTTGAACATATTTTTACACTATAAGTTATGTAGGCAAAGGCCACATTCACCTAAGATCAGGTGACCACATGCCTTAAACCTCCCCGAACATCCAAGAGAGAGAGGACGTCCAAAACCTACGTGGTGATCTAACATCAAAAAAGAACTTCACTAAGACATATAGAGAACCCAGAAATGTAAAGTAACATTCGAACATAGACTGTAATCATTAAATTCAAAATAATTATCTGATTATAGTTTTTTGTTGTAACTATTCGCTCGAGACGTGAGGCGTCACCTCCACCTGTAACGTGCCTCAGGGTTTCATTTTTTTAAAGAATTATTCTGCTTTTAATATGCCTTCTAGGAAAGCGGAGAAATTCGACAAAAGACTGATCTATTAAGAACACTATTTATTTTATTATTATGTAGGTTTGTAGTTTTGAATTTTGTATTATAGATAGTCAGCTCCTCAGAGAGCCCAGAAAGTTCTGTCAAACCGTCATCTTGTTTAGTTGTCCCATATTGAAGTTAGTTGGAACTTTGTTTCTAACTCATTTGTCATTGTTACACAATGACATATACTGCTCGTAAGTTACTAGTTGTTATGAGAATAAAGTCAAACTCAAGTTGCGTTTGTGTTTCTGTGAGTACCTACTTCAATCGAGGGCTATCTTCTGTCTATTGTTAAGTTAATCATTTGCAGCCATTTGGGTTTTTGCAACAAAAAAAGTACCCACTCCTATTTATATTATAGGTTAAAGAAAACGAAGAGACCATCGCCTAGATTAAATAAACAAAATGCAAATTTTGCCAAGAAGTAATTACAACTAATATTAAATTTTAGTAAATTATATATCTTATCTCAAATATGAAACGAGTACTTGATATTACATTAAAAGATTGACAAAGTACAATAAGACAAATGTTAGACCAACTACTGTTTTTTTTATTATTGAGTTGACATCCATAGCCGTCCATGCCTTTCATTGTAATTTTATATCAATATTGGCATGATTTGTATTACGATGGTAACTTCGCAGAAAACTATATACCTGCACAAGTTTTAGAAAGATAATTTTAAGCGAAGTTAATAAGTTATAAGAAGTAGATTAATAAGCCCTTTGTAGGTCATTTTATGTAGATTTATGCAGATGTTCACTAGCTCTTTCGTAGAGACGGAGGCACGGTGAGATATTTCCATTTTGAGGTTGTACTTTATAAGATTTCTATCGGAGGTATCACCGGCCCGCCTAATGAAAGGAAAAGAAACAAAGGAAAAATAAGAAATAGCTAAATAATATATAGATATATAAAAGCTTTAAAGGATAATGTATATATTTACACATAATATACAGTGAAAAAGAGAGGCGAAGATAATTATATTTAACCAACCTCTTAAAGGTAGTCAAAGTCCGTGCTTGTCTGATGACTATAGATAACGTATTCCAGAGCAAAATTGCTGGAACGTTGAAAGACTGATAATATAGTACAGATGTAACAGATTTTCTTGTATAATCTATTATATAAAAATGAATCGCAAAATGTGTTGGTAAGCGCACAACTCAACAACGCATGGACCAATCTTAACAATTCTTCTTTTTAAATATTCCTTGAAGCCCAAGGATGGTTCTTACGGCGAGAAAAATTCGAATAATTTCCAGGAAAATCCTAAAAGAGCCCTTTTCTTTTTCCTATACAAATATTTTCTAACAAAATTTAGAGTCAATTTGAACTGTATTGCTATACAATAAAGTTAATATTAAGTTACAAGCACTTATTTTTGTCTAAACAATGTAGGTGTGTTGCTAACGTCGAAGAGTCAATTCGCACTTTATTGTCTCTGCACAAAGTTCAAATTCAATCAAATATATGTGTGTGCAGGTTCACGCAAAAGTGATAATATCGTGAACCCGACCAAATTGAAAAGTCAAAAAATTTAAGAGCTATAGATTTGATTGGCCTTGGAATATTCTTTCTTTTGTTTTAGTTTTGGAATGCGACATAAATTGTCATCAGTTTTCACGTCATTGCATCTGTCAAACAAACCGCGTTAAAAAGCGTTTATAATATTAATTAATTAATTTTGATTGTTTTATATCGTGTTCAATGTGTTTTAATACCTGTGATTAATAATTATTGCGTGTGACATAATTTAGGTGAGTATATTCGATATGCCTCCTATAAGACGAAGTAATTTAGGTAGAAGAACCCGAAATTCTACAAACCAAACTAATTACCGATCTTATCATACTGCACAAGAACGTGACGACCGAAAAGAACGTGAAAGAATTCGTATATCACGAACGCGGGAAGCGAGAGCGAGAGATTCAACCAATAATCCCGAAAGTTTGAATCGAGCTGCTTACAATTACGATTTGTCAATTGACTACAGTAACCACCAACGTGTTACTATTGGATCTATAAACTTGGTTTGCTCTCATTGTAAAGCAAATGAAGCCAATGGATTGTGTTGCGCAAATGGGAAAGTGAAATTGATACCATTGATTCTACCACCAGTGCCATTGTACTCATTGGTTTCAGGAATAGAACCAGATTCCATACACTTTTTGTTAAATATCCAACAATATAACAATTGCTTTCAAATGACGTCATTTGGGGCAACAAACGTAGTTCGGGAAAATTTCATGCCAAATTTTAAGGTAGGTATTACAGCAGTTAATCATTATTATTTTAGTGAAGAAAATTTCCTGTTAATTAAGTAAAGGTGTGTCATTAACCTTCAGTTCCTTAATCCCCAAGAAATATATTACTTAGTCATAATATTATTTGGTGATTCAGTATTAGCAACACAATATAATTATTTGATGATGGATTTTAGTTACAACTAATTATTACATATTGACATACCTAAGCATATCAATTATAAATTGGGGATTCAAATTAGGAGACAGATATACTTTTTACGAACAAATATTATTTATATTTGACAAAAATCATTTTTTTTTATTTACAGATACAAGGCCAACTATATCATAGCGCAGGTTCACTGTTACCAGTGTCAGATAGCAATTACAAATTCCTGCAAATTTATTTCATTGGCAATTCACCACAAGAAATTGATATGCGTTGTTCAAATAACAATTCAGTAAAGAGGTCTATTGTAGAATAATTACAAACTTTATTTCATGTGTACAATCAATTGGTTATGTTGTATAAAACTGTACTGGATCTGATGCCATCTGATAATCACAAAATTGTAATCAGAGCTGATAAAACACCTGTTGGCCAACATGCAAGACGTTTTAATGCACCAAATATTGATGAAGTTGCCATCGTTGTAGTTGGAGAAAACTTGGAATCCCTTGATATTGTTTTACATCGTCGGAATGATCAATTACAACGTATAAAGGAAACACACCGCTCATATGACGCATTGCAATATCCCATTATATTTTGGCAAGGTGAAGATGGCTATGATTTCTCAAACAAGATGATAAATCCCATTACAGGTAATAAAAAATAATAGTTTAGCAAGGAGATATATTATCAGTCACTATATTTTTTTTTTTTAATTTCAATGTTATGAAAACAAAAATCTATTTTCAGGTTCTAAAACCAACAAAAAAGTCAGTTCAATGAACTATTATTCCTACCGCCTAATGATGACAATCACATACTCAAACGTCGGCGATTATATCACAAGTATGTTGTAGACATGTATGTTAAAATTGAAACGGAGAGATTAACATTCATCAGGTTGAATCAGACAAAACTCAGATCTGAAGAGTATATTCACCTTCGAGATGCGATTAATACTGATGGTAATGCACAGAATCTTAGTCGAATAACTATTCTTCCAGCAACATACATCGTAAGTCCTCGACATATGCATGAATATGCTCAAAATGCCATGTCATATGTTTGTCATTATGGTACAGCAGATTTGTTCATCACATTTACATGCAATCCACACTGGATAGAAATAGACACAGCCAGAGTCTTTATACAAAAGTTGAAATCTTTAATGGATTTCATTGTGAAACATTATGTGTTTGGAGAGACACGCCGCTGGATGCATTCTGTGGAGTGGCAGAAACGGGGATTGCCACATGCACATATTTTGATTTGGTTAGTTGACAAGATAAAGTCAAATGAAGTTGATGCAGTAATATCAGCTGAAATCCCTAATGCAGAAGTAGATCCTGGATTGCATGAGGTAGTTATCAAAAACATGGTACATGGTCCCTGTGGAACTCAACTGTGGAAATCAAAATTTACCATGTATGGTGGATGGTAAATGTTCAAAACGATATCCACGGACATTAATATCTGAAACAATCACTGGTATTGACGGTTATTCTTTGTATCGTCGCCGATCGACAGCAGAAAATGGAAGATCAACAATTGTCAAATTAAATCAACAAGATATTGAAATAGATAATCGCTGGATTGTTCCAAATTCACCCATTTTATCAAAGACCTTCAAAGCGCACATCAACGTTGAATCTTGCCATTCAGTAAAATCTATTAAATACATTGGCAAATATGTAACCAAAGGGAGTGATATGGCTGTGATTGGTATTAATGCAGAGAATTCCAATGATGAAGTTACCCAATACCAAATGAGTCGCTATGTTAGTAGTAATGAAGCAGTTTGGCGAATATTTTCTTTTCCTATTCATGAGAGACACCCTAATGTTGTTCATTTAGCTGTGCATTTAGAAAATGGACAAAGAGTATATTTTACAGCACAGAACGCAGAACAAAGAGCTGTACAGCCACCATCTATTACATTAACCAGTTTTTTTTGACATGCCAAAACGATGCTTTTGCTCAAACATTGTTATATTCTGAAATGCCAAAATATTATACTTGGAATCACTCCTTAAGGAGATTTATACCACGGAATCAAGGAAAACCAGTTTCAGGATACCCAGATGTATATTCTACCGATGCGATTGGTAGAATTTATTCAGTACATCAAAGCAATGATGAAAGTTTTTATTCACGACTGCTATTAGACAATATACGTGGCCCAACATCATTCCAACATGTACGAACTGTTGATGGTGATTTGTGTGGATCATACAAAAAAGCTTGCCAACGTTTGCGATTGCTAGAAAAATGCTCATTGGGATCAAACTCTCAATGATGCTGTAATATCATCACAAGCTCATCAAATACGAACATTGTTTTCTATAATCATATCTACATGCTTCCCATCAAACCCAAAGGATTTGTGGATCAAGTACAAAGATAATATGTGTGATGATATTTTGTATCAAATACGGATTAGAAGGGGAAATCCAAATATACAAATAAGCGAAGAAATTTACAATGAAGTATTGATTTCAATTGAGGACATGTGCTTGATGATGTCGAACAAACTATTATTTCAATTAGGCCTGGCCGCGCCCGATCGTCCAATGCATGATGCTTTTAACCAAGAGTTGCACCGAGAAAAACTGTATGATCTCAATACTTTGAAAGAATTAATTCAAACAAATCTTCCACTGTTGAATCAACAACAAAAGTATGTATTTGATACACTTATGAAAGTAATAATTGATAAAAGAGGAGGGATTTACTTCTTAGATGCACCTGGTGGTACAGGAATTTTTTTTTTGATTTCATTGATATTAGCAACAATTCGCTCACAAAATAAAATTGCACTTGCACTCGCTTCGTGGGGAATCGCATCAACTTTGCTTGAAAGTGGTAGAACAGCTCATTCAGCACTAAAATTGCCATTACACATGCAAAACAACGAAACCACAACCTGCAACATTTCGAAGAACTCTGCAATGGCAAAGGTTTTGCAGCAATGTGAATTGATTGTTTGGGATGAATGCACGATGGCACATAAAAAATCTTTTGAGGCTTTAGAGAGAACCTTACAAGATCTACGGAGCAATCATAACCCATTTGGTGGTGCAATGATTTTATTACCAGGAGATTTTCGTCAAATATTGCCAGTGATTCTACGATCAACGCCAGCTGATGAACTTAATGCATATTTAAAGTCCTCCAATTTGTGGAAGCATGTGAAGGTATTACATTTAAGCAAGAATATGCGTGTCAAGTTGCAAAATGACCAATCTGGAGACATATTCTCTAAACAACTCATTGACATTGGTAATGGCAAATTTCCTATAGACACCTTGACTGGTTGCCTTAACTTTCCTCAAAGTTTTTGTCAGTTAACTAGATCAAAAGATGAATTTATTCAAAAAGTGTTTCCAGATGTTGCTCAAAATTACAGAAACCATGATTGGTTGAGCGAAAGGGCTATATTGGCTGCAAAAAACATAGATGTAAATGAATTAAATTTCAAAATTCAAGAACAAATTACAGGCGAATTGAGGATATATCAGTTGATTCGGCTATTAACCAAGATGATTTCGTCAACTATCCGCTTGAATTTTCAAATTCGCTATCAGAAACAATAGTCACAGCAACGCGTGACCGGGTCTGCTAGTATAATTAATATATTTAATGCTGCATTTATTCATTAGGATACTTCACCTTTAATATAAAATATATCTATCATTATTATGAAATCGTTGCTCAAACTGATGATATATTAATATTGAAATATCAACGATGTCAATGAGGCATTAAATAATAACATTGAGGGAAAAAATGTTGAAGTTTATTTGCAAGTTCTCCTAACTTTTATATTGAATAACTTTACTTCGCTTGGCTTCTATGAGTAGAAATACATAACAAGAAAACTACTACAAATAGTAAAGTAATTGGTTATTTTGTTAAATTTGTCAAGTAAATATTTTTCTACATATATTTTATTTATAATTCATTTCATCATAGTAAATACTCATAAGTGTTATACTCTGGAAGTAGACAAAATTGTAGACTTACAATTAAGATAAACAAATGTACCCTTTTTGTTATAAAGTTAACGTTCCTAAAGGAAGAATATATCTGAATCAAGATGTCAAAACTTCACACCAAGCACGCACGTGAAGTTATCTACTTGGCTAAAGTTTACTAACTTTACCTGACTCTTAACTTTTATTCCACTTTGCAAAAGGTACCTTTATTGCGTTAACTCAAAAAAATAACTAAAAAATAATTATGATAGATGAAATTGGTTACAAAAACAAATTTAATTTTTTTTTTATACAAGAATATATCAGCAAAAAACTTTAAGAAAATATAAATTTACAGTTTTACAGAACGAAACGACAGTTTCATTTATATAAAAAAGGGACTCTTCGATCCCTTTGTGATCTTCCCAAAAATTTAATATTATACTTAATATTATTAGTGCAGCAAGTTTTATTAATATTTTAATGAATATATTTATTACAATGAAAAAGATACCAAAAAGGTACAATAGTAATAAACAGAATATTGATTGAATTGTTTTATTTTATTTTATTAGAGATATATGTTGATTAAAAATATATTTACAATAAACCTAATGATATGTGATTATTGATAGATTGGTATTCCGGTATTCTCCATATAAAGTACTTGAGAGAAGAAAATGTTTAGCTGCTGATAACCACGACAGTAATGAATTAATTAGAAAGGAGATTTGGATTGGTATAAAATTATATTAAGGAGTTACAAAACTCATTTAACCTTAATGTGTCTTTGGAAAGACCGACTATTAGGTATTGAATTTTATTGACTGGTGGCAGATCACGGCAACCATTTGGGGTTCTCACCTAGACAATAAAATGACCCGTAGTCTTGTAGACAACCAACAGGTGAAAGAAAAGTGAAAGATAAGAAAAGACAAGACAAATCCAAGAGTTCATGTGAACTGCGAATATTGAGATGAATATGTGGCTTTGTGGTTGAAGTTAGAAATGAGTATGAAAGCGATCTTTTAAAATTCGTTATAAAAATCAAGACAAGATATTGATTGTTGTGATATGGCGACGTAATGTAAAAGATAAAAAGCAAGTAACAAAAAGAGTTAAGTATAGTATGATAAGTAAGAGGGTGAAGAAGAAAAGGAACGGAACAGCAAACTAACATCTACATGGGCGGCACAAAATGCTGTAAATCGTATATCGAAATCCTGTTAACAAAGTTGGAAAGTTTTGGCAACAGCTGAGCATTATAAGCAGATTTAAAACTTCCATCAAGTATCGATGGAACAGCTTCTATTTTTATTTTGAAAATAGTTAATTGTGATATATCTTATACTTTTTAGAAAGTTTTATAATTATTATTATCATATCTTAGGAACAATGTTCGATTTATTTAACACTTCATTGAGTTAAACTCCTTTTGGTAATTTCCTATAAGTTACAGTCGTGCCGCTAATGAGCTGTTAACGGCTGCTTGCGGTCGTTACGAATATAACGAAACAGTTTGAGAACTTGAACACTGAGACGATACTTACAAGTTAATCAGAAATCTATTAGTAAGTCGCTAGTAATGGGTTGTTAATATTAGGCTTAATAACGAAATTAACATTTAATATAATGATTATAATTAAATAAAACAAGTAAAAATGACGGCAAGAATATTTAAAAACTAACATTTGTTTATTTATTCACATTTATTTGTTAATTTTGAAGTGTTACTTTCAACTTAAGGTTCAAAGTTCATCAAACTAAACCATTAAATATATATGTATAAACGACAGTCACAATAACTAGTTGATAATAGAACAAAATAAAACTTAAATGTAATTGTGATGCAATTCAAGAACACTAGAATAACAACTGAATTAATAACACTTCCGACAACAGTACTCTGGGCTGGCGGTGTTGAGTAAGTTATGAGCGCTCGAACTGCGGAGCACTGTTCAAAATAGTTCTTAGTCGATCGAAGCTTCTCTATCCAGGTACAGGGGTTTATTAGTGGTTACAAGTGGGCAGGATATTGAATAAAGGTCAAAGCTAAATCTTCGAATATTAACTCAGATGGTAAATCTAAAATTATATATAGCAACATTTTTGTTTAACAAAGCTTTATTTATAATTACACAGGCACACAAAAAAAAAAAGTCATGAACCAGAGGGGAGACCCCATTATTCTTAGGTTTTTGGGATCGCTGAAACCGAATATGACAATAAAAACTAATTTTAAATGCCAGTTTTCCCGCTAGCACCCCCTTACTACCTCTTAAGGGGTGAAAATTGAAATTTTTGTATAAAATCAAGATAGATGTGTATTTCTACGTTTTTTGGGATGCTGAAACCGAAAATGATAATTAAAAATAAATTTATGACCACTATCACCCCTACCACCCCTTACGGGGGGTGAAAATTTAAATTTTTCTATAAAGTCAAGATAGATGTGTATTTCTACGTTTTTTGTAATGCTGAAACCGAAAATGATAACTAAAAATAAATTCATGACCACTATCTCCCCCTACCATCCCTTACAGGGGGTGAAAATTTCAATTTTTCTATAAAATCAAGACAGATATATATTTCTACGTTTTTTGGGATGCTGGAACCGAAAATGATAACTAAAAATAAATTCATGACCACTATTACCCCTTACCACCCTTTACAGGGAGTGAAAATTTAAATTTTTCTATAAAATCAAGATAGATGTGTATTTCTACGTTTTTTAGGATGCTGGAACCGAAAATGATTACTAAAAATAAAATTTAAGACCTCTATCACCCATTAACACCCCTCACCAACCCTTAAGATTGAATCATGATTTTTGTCCTATTCTTCACAAGTTTTTTCACTTTTTGTTTTTTTTTTTTTGCTTTCTATTTAATACTAGTTATACTGCTATCCATCCGGCAGTGTTGTAAAACGCTTAAAAGATGCTGAACCTAATTCTATGCCTCCGAAATAGAATTGTTACTATTTTCCTGAAAATTTAGGAGACTACAGTGAGGAGCAAGATACAAGGTTCCATCAGGATTAGAGTAGAATTAAATCATGAATATATATCAGATACTTCTGATCGATAAAGCATTTGAAATTCTAATATAAGAGCGAGAGAGAGAGTAACCTCAAACTAGTTTGATAAACATGTCACTTACTGTAAGTCCTTAAAATTTCTTCATACATCTTGATTTTATACAAAATTGAAACCCCCCATTAGGGATGGTTAGGGGGTGGTATTGAGTAAAAGAGGTATCAAATTCACTTTTGGTTGTCATTTTCGGTTACAGCATCCTAAAAAACGTAGAAATACACATCTATCGTGATTTTATAGAAAAATTTAAATTTTCACCCCCTGTAAGGGGTGGTAAGGGGGTAATAGTGGTCATGAATTTATATTTAGTTATCATTTTCGGTTCCAGCATCCCGAAAAACGTAGAAATACATATCTATCTTGATTTTATAGAAAAATTGAAATTTTCACCCCCTGTAAGAGATGGTAGGGGGAGATAGTGGTCATGAATTTATTTTTAGTTATCATTTTCGGTTTCAGCATCCCAAAAAACGTAGAAATACACATCTATCTTGACTTTTTAGAAAAATTTAAATTTTCACCCTCCGTAAGGGGTGGTAGGGGGTGATAGTGGTCATGAATTTATTTTTAATTATCATTTTCGGTTTCAGCATCCCAAAAAACGTAGAAATACACATCTATCTTGATTTTATACAAAAATTTCAATTTTCACCCCTTAAGAGGTAGTAAGGGGGTGCCAGCGGGAAAACTGGCATTTAAAATTAGTTTTTATTGTCATATTCGGTTTCAGCGATTCCAAAAACCTAAGAATAATGGGGTCTCCCCTCTGGTTCATGACTTTTTTTTTTGTGTGCCTGTGTTATTTATAGGGAAATGCAATCAGGAACATATTTGAAAATTATCTACATCGCACCAAATTTCTTAATCATATATAGTTAATTAACTTTGTACAAAATTAGATTATATAAATATAGTAGGTATACATTTAAATATAATGTATTAACATTATGAATCATTATTTAAAGCAATTGTGACTAAATGATTTTACTAAATATTATTAGAAAACTTTAAAATGTTAAATTAATCAGCTGCAAGGTAATGTTATGTAGGTCGAGTCGTTCATTGCTCTAAATGTTTCAATGGAACAGTATTGTAATCACTAGTGTGTGAGTCAACAGCGTGCCAATGTTCGGACGAGGTCGATGCAGTAGTTTGTATTGTGTAGTGATCATAATGATTCTTTTCTGTATTCCTGGGTCAAAATTTAAACAAACAATTAAAAAATGTTAATTTAATATTACTTATTTATCAGTTTATGTTTGTATGTATATTGAGTTTCTCTTTATTACTATATCTAATGTGTTTTTTTTTAATTTATAACATATTTATATATTTCAGCCAATAGAACTTCAGTCATTATCCTTTCACATTTTGATGTCAGTAATTCTTAATTTGAGACACATCCTTGACTAAATGACTAAATGACTAAATGATAGTTACTGATTTAGTTGAGTGTTTTGTACCACCAGACACATTAGTGCACCGCACTCAAATGAGTGCGGTGCAAATGAGAAACACGACAGTGAATTTAGCATGATTATATAAATTGAATTGTTATGTCATATTTAATTACTTAATATGATAGTGTACATTTTTAAATATTTTTACTTAATGTTTATTTTGGAGGTGTGAAAATTTTTTCACACACACATCTATATACACGGTATTATTTATTTATAATATTTGTATTACACGAAATTTTATTTGTATAATAATGAATTAATTACCTCAGTCTCGAAGTACATATAACATTGTTCATAATATAGTTATTAATTGTTGACTACGGAGGCGGGAATTGCTCTTAATATGAGATTATTGACAATTTGCACAATACCTGCATATCACTTCTGATATCGTTACAGTCAGGAATGACACTATTATTTAATTATTAACGATGAGGATTGCTATCGATTATTTTATAGCTTAAGGTAATATTTTATGCCAACAGTTAATAATTGTTTAAATTACAAATATAAAAAGAGTGTGGTTTTAGAAGTTTACTCCAAAGTTTCTGGAGGGATGAATAGGGTCTCAGGAAACTTTAAAATGATATAGTTTTTTTCCGTTTAAAGAAAAAAATATGAAAAAAAAATCAGTTTAGTTTTTTTCAGCTCTTTGATTGTTACTTACATATTATTAGTAAACAAAATAAGAATATTTGGGTATAAAGTTTTTGAATTTGAATGAACCAAAATATATATTACACTATAGGACCTCACTACCGACGGCACGTGACAGCGCCGCTCTATCTATACGGTCGGCGATGCGCCCTCACACGCACACACACACACACACGCACACACACACGATTTGTTGCATCTCAAACACCTACCGATTCATTCACACTCTATAATGCGTGATTCTTAATGAAATATCGTTGATTTATACATTAATATTACCAGTCACATTAAAAAGAACTAAATGTATATTTACGTGTTCAGAGTGTAACCTTGCATTTTATAGTAAATATTCCTATTGTTATTATATATTCCTATACTTATTAAAGCAACTAGATAAAATCTAGAGTCACTTGTATCTTTAATGAATGCCTTGAGTTTAATACACGCACAATAAAACTATAAAAATGAAAGTTTACATGACTATATGAAACTTTGATTTTATTGTCAGTTGCTCAATATTATTATACAGATATCAAAACAGCTCAAATGAACAGCGCTATTCGTTTTGAGTTTTTTATATCTATTAATATAATTTCCAAACTCCTAATAATCTCATTTTAGCTGTTTAGAATGATGTAAGGAAAATCCTCTTATCCCCTTGTATTCAACCGGCGATAACTGAGTGTGTGAAAACTTACACATACTAACCATTTTGTATTTCACAAACAAAACCAATTTTTAACCACTTTACAATAAAAACCTATTCCTTTTACAAATTGAAACATAAGACTGTGATTACAGTATTGTATATCCAAATAGTTACGTAATGGAAACAAAAATAGACAGTGAATTTATAGTTACTAGTTTTAACTTCATATAAATGAACCGAAGTTTGTTTAGGTCTTAAATTTAACTTTAGTTATATAATTCTTATATAATTTATTCTACACCGTTTTTTTTATTCATGAATATATTATACAATGCTTAAAAAAGTACTTATTTGCTGAACTACAAAATGTTAATTAAGTTTCAGTGATTATCACGTTTCCTCCACTTCTCACACTCGTTGGAGCGAACTTGCATTTAAAGTATTTTTATAAAGATTTTCTTACATTGTACTTACCTTTTTGTAAAAATATAACTTTGCTATTACACTATAAAAGTTTATTTAAGAAACATGTTTGTCTCAAAATACATAAATGCTATACATGACTACAAAAATATACTTAAAAATATTTCAAATAGTAATAAGATATAAATAAGAGATGTAGTGATATTTCTTCTATTAACATACTTAACACAAATCGTAACTAACTGATCCTATAGATTAAATTATATTAAAATAATAACTAAAAGGATAACTAAAAATACTTTAGATACTACAACTCTCTTAATAGTAGTTTCTTATGGCTTTCTCTCACATTCGGTAAATAGGTTAAACTGACTTGTAATTGAATATCAGGATTCTCGATTCTATTGAGCTCATTAGTAAACTTGAACGTTATCTAGATATTAGCTACGTAGGTATATCTTGTACATATTGAGGTAATCAGTGTATATTGTTAGACACATTAAAAACTTTGTGACACCATTATATGATGCGTACTTAATACTTTATTATAACTATATTTCAGGTTGACATTTCAACACAAAATTATAGTGAAGCGGAAAATACATTTCTTTTTAGTAAAACCATTTCTTGTGTCTGTATAAACATAACCCCATCCTCAGACGTTCGCCGCTAATTACAACAATTATATAAACATCAGGTATAACATAATTGTGTTACGTTAAAGGTTCTGCATGTTGCCTATAACTGTGTAATAGATAACAGGATTTATTAAAGATATCTTATTTTCAATTGACCACAAAAGAGTTCTTTGTTAACTATGTACTATATGTACATATATATACGTAGTTTCATTTAAGTTATGCAAGCGAGAAGGAAAAGTTTAGTAGGATCATTTTAATGTTTCTACGTCTATAATTTTGCAGGCGTCGACTTTCAATATCTAACGAATTTATACCACGAACGAAGAAGGTATAAAGGTATGATTAACATTTAGGGTTGTCTACAGCCCAGATTTTACTAACGACTACATACTATCAATTTGTTATATACTTTTAATATATATCTTCTTGAAACCAAACCAACTACATTAAAAACTTAATTCAGTCTTTTAAACTGATTAAGCCATTACAGCATTTTTGTCTGCTTCAATTTTATAGTTTGAACAAATCATATGTAGTATCTGTATCTGTATCTTTAAATAACATGAAATAAAATAATCATCTCTATTATATGATTCAGGGCGGTTCCATGGTCGCTGTGCGCCAACATCCCAAATTTTCAAATCAATACATTAGCAGTTCAACAACTTTGGCACGTCTCGTCAGTTCGTTCGTGTAATTCTTGATTTTTACTTTAATGAGATTTAAGTGATTAGTAAATTTTGACTGTCTTATTATTATAAATACTTCCCATGGCTAATATTCAAATAACATATTGGCAACTTAATCATAATCATCTTATCTTTGAAGTAAGAAATGAATGGCCAAATACGGTTAGTTAGTCTTTCTGTAGCAAGAGCGCAGAGGGGTATAACAACCACCAAAAAATCAGTAGAGTTCGTAAAGGCAGGTTCGTCCAAAAAATCTAAATTAAAACCTTATTCCATCTTGGACGCGTCTCCTGATTGGACTCTCATGATGGACACGTATGAAAGGCAATACAAAATCCCCGGGGATGTTAGTGTTTCGTCATCTAGGCCGGACTTATTCCTGTATTCAAAACAACTAAGGCGCGTTATACTTGTGGAGCTTACTGTACCCTGGGAAACAAACATACCCAAAGATCATACATTTAAGCTTAACAAGTATTACGAACTGTGTAACGAACTGATCAGGAATAAATTTATAGTTAATTTGTACGCTGTAGAAGTAGGAGCGAGAGGTATAACAGCAAAATCTCTCTACAACTTATTTAAGGACCTCGGCCTTTCTAGAACGATCATCAGTTCATTTCTGGAACGTATTTCAAAGGCGGCTTTATTAGGTTCTTACGATATTTGGTTAGGTAGGGAGAGGAGCGTAAACAGTGAAGGTGAGCGTGTATGCGCATAGTAAAGGGGCCCCTTAAACCTACATCTGGGTCGCAAGTCCCAGGCATTGTTTGCGCTCCTCTTCTTGCAACGCGATGGGCCCGGCACCCGCACGGTGAATCCATGGAATGCTAAGAAGCTTCGTCTCATTAAATCTCGGCGCCTAACTATGTTAATGACAGTTGTCGACAACAAAATATATTCAACTTCGGAACAATATTTGATCTTTATTAATCAGTATTTTAATATAGCTGTTTAATTACACAGGCACACAAAAAAAAAAAAAAGTCATGAACCAGAGGGGAGACCCCATTATTCTTAGGTTTTTGGGATCGCTGAAACCGAATATGACAATAAAAACTAATTTTAAATGCCAGTTTTCCCGCTAGCACCCCCTTACTACCTCTTAAGGGGTGAAAATTGAAATTTTTGTATAAAATCAAGATAGATGTCTATTTCTACGTTTTTTGGGATGCTGAAATCGAAAATGATAATTAAAAATAAATTCATGACCACTATCACCCCCTACCACCCCTTACGGGGGGTGAAAATTTAAATTTTTCTATAAAGTCAAGATAGATGTGTAATTCTACGTTTTTTGGGATGCTGAAACCGAAAATGATAATTAAAAATAAATTCATGACCACTATCACCCCCTACCACCCCTTACGGGGGGTGAAAATTTAAATTTTTCTATAAAGTCAAGATAGATGTGTATTTCAACGTTTTTTGGGATGCTGGAACCGAAAATGATAACTAAAAATAAATTCATGACCACTATTACCCCCTTACCACCCCTTACAGGGGGTGAAAATTTAAATTTTTCTATAAAATCAAGATAGATGTGTATTTCTACGTTTTTTAGGATGCTGGAACCGAAAATGACAACCAAAAGTGAATTTGATACCTCTTTTACTCAATACCTAACCATCCCTAATGGGGAGTTTCAATTTTGTATAAAATCAAGATGTATGAAGAAATTTTAACGATTTACAGTAAGTGACATGTTTATCAAACTAGTTTGAGGTTACTCTCTCTCTCGCTCTTATATTAGAAATTCAAATGCTTTATCGATCAGAAGTATCTGATATATATTCATGATTTAATTCTACTCTAATCCTGATGGAACCTTGCATCTTGCTCCTCACTGTAGTCTCCTAAATTGTCAGGAAAATAGTCCCTTCTATTTTGGAGGCATAGAATTAGGTTCAGCATCTTTTAGTCTCCTAAATTTTCAGGAAAATAGTAACAATTCTATTTCGGGGGCATAGAATTAGGTTCAGCATCTTTTAAGCGTTTTACAACACTGCCGGATGGATAACAGTATAAGTAGTATTAAATAGAAAGCAAAAAAAAAACAAAAAGTGAAAAAACTTGTGAAGAATAGGACCAAAATCATGATTCAGTCTTAAGGGTTAGTGAGGGGTGTTAATGGGTGATAGAGGTCTTAAATTTTATTTTTAGTAATCATTTTCGGTTCCAGCATCCTAAAAAACGTAGAAATACACATCTATCTTGATTTTATAGAAAAATTTAAATTTTCACCCCCTGTAAGGGGTGGTAAGGGGGTAATAGTGGTCATGAATTTATTTTTAGTTATCATTTTCGGTTCCAGCATCCCAAAAAACGTAGAAATTCACATCTATCTTGACTTTATAGAAAAATTTAAATTTTCACTCCCCGTAAGGGGTGGTAGGGGGTGATAGTGGTCATGAATTTATTTTTAATTATCATTTTTGGTTTCAGCATCCCAAAAAACGTAGAAATACACATCTATCTTGACTTTATAGAAAAATTTAAATTTTCACCCCCCGTAAGGGGTGGTAGGGGGTGATAGTGGTCATGAATTTATTTTTAATTATCATTTTCGGTTTCAGCATCCCAAAAAACGTAGAAATAGACATCTATCTTGATTTTATACAAAAATTTCAATTTTCACCCCTTAAGAGGTAGTAAGGGGGTGCTAGCGGGAAAACTGGCATTTAAAATTAGTTTTTATTGTCATATTCGGTTTCAGCGATCCCAAAAACCTAAGAATAATGGGGTCTCCCCTCTGGTTCATGACTTTTTTTTTTTTTTGTGTGCCTGTGTTATCAAGCCCTAATGTATAATTATCTATCTATATAAAGTCCTGTCGTCTCAGGAATGTACTCCGAAAATACTGTAAACACCTAGTTACTTTTATTTCATTTACACAAGAATGAATACACTATATACTTCAACCATATACTTATAATAATCACAAAACATTATGAATCTTTGTTCGGTTTTTTCAGTTACGAGTATTTAGTTACGTTCTCTTATTATAGACATTGTGTGATATTCTTCAATTATTAAACTGCCCTTCAAAGTTAATAACCAAACTTATGTAACACTAACAGTTAAATATTTTTAAGTGATCTTTCCAAATACCTATATAACAAGAAGGCAAAACTATTCTTGACACGTAGCGATCAAATATTGTTACTTTGCTTCCAATAAAATTCACAAAGACCTTTTGATGAGTTGGGAATACCCAACTCATACTACACTACAGGACTACATACTACACATGTAAGTCTAACTTCAAATAAATAACGCACCTTTTTCACGTTGGAAAAACTTATTGGTTATCGAAAAGAATATATATTTATTTACTTGTTCAGCTACAATTATGGATATGGAAACAAAATGGAATTTACAAAAGCCGGCAACGTTCTTACGATTCTCTACCACAAAAACAACATAAAATAATTTTTCTTCTTCTCAAGGCAATTTAGCAATGTTGAAATAGCTCTTATCGATCTTTTAAATACCTTTACAGAAACACGGTATATATACAAATTTGTATACAAAATCTTATTTTTTGATATTTGTTTTATCTTACTGACCTCTTTAATAGCGTAAAAAAAAAGTTTATAAGGGCAAAGTAGCCTTTCACAAAAATTTTGTATGTAAATAAACTTTAGGATATCAAAATTATGACAATTAAATTTATAAGGACATGTGTAGTCGTAATGGTTTGAACAAAACAAAGTTCTATTTTTTATTCAACTTTATAACATTCTCTATGGTTTTCATGAGTTTAAGACTGCTTTTTCTTCCTACATTTCATGAATTAATTGATCTTGATCTAGAATATTGAACAGAGACATTAAACAGGTAAAGTGTATTCCTTTCAATACTCAGTTCTTCTTCCTTTTCTCGTGTTTAAAATACATAGCGCATGGCACGTTCCCCTAATATATTTTTCCGCAATACTGTAACGAAACGAGACGGACCCCCCGCAGCGTCTCGTAGAACGACAACGCATTAAAAACAGGTTTGCGTAGGGAATAGTAAGTTAGTCACAACGCGCTTTTATACAGATGTATTCATTAGAGGTAAATTCCATTCAAATGTAGAACCTTTATTTAAATTGTATATAATTTAGTTTAAGGAGGAGTCCTTCTTTGTTAAAGATTCTACATAACAAGTAAAAAGTACCTAATTTATTGACATAATTATAAGTAAGTACATGTTCGTTTTTAATAACACACAGAGTTATATTAATAGATATTACATTACATTTATAAATCGAGTCTACATAGAATTATTTTTTATTTATCACTTTAAATGGGAAGTTACTTTCTTAACCGCAGGTTAGTTTAAACTTCATCATCAATATCGTAAACAAGGCTTCTTGCTTTTTAATCTCTATTAACTTTCTTACTCAGATAAGTAATAAAGTCAACAGAGAAGTTATTAAGCTGTGATAGAGACCACAGCTTAATAAGTATTTAGTCAATATAATTATTATGTCAATACAAAGTCATTCCTTTGATTAATTTGTTCTTACAAACAATTTTTTATTTATATTTTCTCAAATTTAAAAGCTTTAATAACATGAAGTTGTTAAATTATGTCAAGGGATAAGTACCCGTGAAGTTTTTTACTACTTTATTTAAGAGAGTCAAAGAGAATAATTCCCTGATCATTCTCTTTGATATGTAACTACTCTGAAGGTTAATAAATGCATATTCTTAAATGTGCTTAGGCACATTCATTTAGATGATTTAACAACTCTACGAACAAGCGAAGCAAACAAATTAAAATAAATAAATAACAAATTAAAAATAAAAGAAAGTAAAATATAAAAACAAATAAAATATAACATTGGAGGTATCGAACTCGATATATTTGACGAATCAGCTTCAGTCACTCATCAGTTTGTGAGTGAATGTGGATTAATATTATCATCGTTAATTGGAATTACCTTCAAAATATGAATTATATTTGTATATTATCACTATTTAACATTAAAATAAAAGATATTTAGAAATGTAATCGCAAAGGTTTTAATGTGTTTGATTTGCTGTTAATAATCCCGCAAACATGCCTCTGTATATTAAAAGCGATCATAATTGCATGTTACGGCTCGACGGGTTCCGTCCACTCGTTACCTCACGCTTCGTAATACGGAATTTACGGAGGTCGATTTTGCCGCATAATGAATATCAAACATGTTAATAGCAAATGGACCAAATAACATTTATTATACATTATATAATACACTATATATAACCCGTGTTAGGTTATGGTTATATACACTATATATAACCATAACCTAACACGGGAGTTGAGATCTATTTAGATTAGTTTTTACTACCGATTAATTATTTCATAGTATAATGCTCATTTCTTAAAGAAACATTATGTGTTTAGAACTGTCTGAACTGAACTATTTTCTTAATATAACTATATATATTTTTATCTTGCTAATTCAATAATTTCTACTAGTTTTCACTCTCATAACTAACAAATAACTAACTAACTAATAAGAAATGCTTGTTAATAAATGTATTAATAATATAATCTCGTTATATTCATACAAACTTATATGAACGTACTATGAGTACTCGGGCATGGCTACGATCTTTATTTGAAATGACTACGTGATAATTCTGAGAAGAATTTAATTTATCTTTTACAATCAATGAAGCAGTCTATTTATTTTAATTTGCTATAAAAGAGAAGAAGATAAAGCTTCCTCCTCGGTGACAAGTTTACGAGCGGAACTATACCACTAAACAGAAACTTATTAATTGTGTAATCTTTTTATCTTTATCCACAGAATTCATTCATTGCTGCTCAAGTTGATCGCTAAAATCAGCACGTGACGAGACTTGCTTGTATATTCTAGCCTTACCACTAATATTCTGTTATTTTTTAACAAATTATTGTAATGAAAAATAAATATCATATAGAAGATAAAACTGCAAATAGAGTGCTTTAAATATTCATTATCTTTATAATCAATATTCATTTTTATCTACGTAATGTAATATCCAATTATAGCAGCTCTATCTAAATCTCTACAGTGTATATGTAATTTAAAACGACATTTACTTAGTTCCAGGAGTGCAATATAAAATAGAATATAATGAATAATATACAAATATGACTATATTTCATTCGGTTTATTGAATATATTAATATTATATCAGACATGACTGATATGCACTTACGTTTTTTTCAAACGATTATCTTCTGCCATAACATTGTGTTAGAAGGAGATATGATAATATTATGTACAAAGTAAAAACTGTGGTGAACTTAAAGGATATTTTTTGAAAGTTAAAATTATATTGATTATCAATGCTAATATTTATTTTATATCATAATACCGTGAAGTGAAGTGAAAAGGTTTCTTCTTTTTTATACCTTTATCATCTCCTAAAAAATAATATTTTGGAATAACAAACTCAAATGTACGTTTATTTTTTATATTTTACTCCATAATTGTCTATAAAATAAAAAATTAATGAAAAGAAAACACAGTTTTCTTTTGAACACAATAATGAATATGTGAAAGTTACAATCCAAATCATCAGAAACAAATTTATAATGCGATTTAAATTACACTTGTATAAACCTAAATGGAACAACAAAAAGCCAAAGAATAAAACATAAAGTTACATTAAAACTGTTGACACAAAGAAATAAAAGAATAAACGATTGTTTGTTTTAAGTAAACAATTGATTATCGCAATACGACTTATTTATACATTATAATAATGAAAATCAATATATTTAAAATTAAATAAATAGAATAGAATTTAAAATTGAGAGACTTGTAAAATTGAGATCTATAAAATATTGAAATTATGTTTATAAATGTAGTTTTATTTTGTCATACAATTTTTAATCCGAAATCTTGAAAATTAAATAGCTTTGCACTAGCTCATATATATTTTTTTATATATTTTTTACAGCTTTTGACTTAATAAAAGAAATTAAAAGAGTGATCCCGTGCTGCAGACAGCACACTTCGAGATCATTAATCTTCTAACGTTTTATTTGTGAAATCTTTTTCTCGATTCCAATTATGAACGGTTTTTCAAAATTCTTTGAATTGTATTCTATAAATGATTGAAATATTGAAAAGTAACCATAATATTTTAGGAAACCGAGATATATATTTTTAAGTATATATTTTTAATATGACTAAAGCATTATACATTCAATACAAATATTAATTAATAAGAGCTTTCACTCGACATACCTTCATTTAGTATTCTGATAGCGTCGAAAAGAATAATTTAAAGGTAGCTGAGTATCATTAAAAACTTACCGGAAAATTGAGAGTTTAACACATTATTTTATTTATTTATTTAATATATATTCCTTGTACTTCTAATGTGATGTACATAAAATCCCTTTTAAAATATTTCTGCTAACTATAGAGTTCGAAACGAATTCGATGACAAAAAACCTTTGTAAGTTATTGTTTACAAACTTGTAAACTTTTTTGAAATTGAATGACTTTTGCTTAGTGAGAGTTTTATGAAAAGTTAATGGTGTTTTTAATAACGCCATCAGTGACCTTTTAAAGTTCCAGGACACAATACATTTTATAACTTTCTCCAAATATTAAATAGCGTTACCACACATCTCATTACTGATAGTTTTTCATAGGTATCGTTCCCCTAATATATTTAAGTTTTTTGTGTGTTTTATAAACATGGGATTTATTACAGTAGACCCACCATAAGTTATATGGCATTACTTCGTTCTACTGCTCTCATGTATAGCAATAAAAAGCTATTGAACAGATTTAACACAGATATTTCACCGTTCTTTTTTACAATAATGACTAAAATGAATAAAACATCTTTGTAATGTTTTTCATGGAACTTTTGAAATCAAAGACTTTACAATTGCGATTGCAAATAATGATACTAAATAGTACTAGTGGTTCCTAATGGGACTAGTTGGATTGACGCTAATTTTACTTATAATATAAATAATAATGTTTCAGTTCATCCAAATCGCTGTAAATTAAACTATTTTAATAGTTATGTTATTTTATAAACACAAAACGATAATTTCTGTAACTATTATTTGTTTATCTGTTAGTTTCTTCACAAAATACGAAAACCTAATGACTAAATAGAATTCAGCAAACGATTCGATTATTTTCTGATATTTGGTGTGTTGTTCGCTTATTATCTAAGTCAACATATAGGCAACTTTTATCTCCGGCAAATTATCCTATTTTCAATCTGAGAATCCGGCACCTAGTTACCATCAAAATAATTTTGACCTTTGTACAAATTTTTTTTTTTTTTTTTATTCATATTTTTTTGTTTTGTTAAGTCAGCCACTGGAGTAATTATAATTTTATTCTCTTTTAGAATTGTATTTATTAAATAATTATAATTAAAGGTCTGGTTTTTTATGGGCGTGTCTAGCCGCGGTCAGAGCTATGCCAAATTCCTTCTTTGACCCAGAACTATGAAAAGAAATATTATCTTTTCAATATAAGATTTTTAAGGCCTGCTCTATGCAACAACAGAGTAGTTATTAAGCTGTGATAGAGACCACAGCTTAATAATTATTTAGTCAATATAATTATTATGTCAATATAAAGTCATTGCTTTGATTAATTTGTTCTTACAAACAATTGTATTTTCTCAAATTTAAAAGCTTTAATAACATGAAGTTGTTAAATTATCAATAATGTCAAGGAATAAGTATCCGTGAAGATTTTTGCTACCTTGTTTAAGAGAATCAAAAAGAATAATTCCCTGATCATTCTCTTTGATATGTAACTACTCTGAAGGTTAATAAATGCATATTCTTAAATGTGGTTAGGTACATTCATTAAGATGATTTAACAACTCTACGAGCATACGAAGTATAAAAACAAATTAAAAGTAAAAGAAAGTAAAATATGAAAACAAATACAATATAACATTGGAGTTATCGAACTCGATATATTTGACGAATCAGCTTCAGTCACTCATCAGTTTGAGAGTGAATGTGGATTAATATTATCATCGTTAATTGGAATTACCTTCAAAATAGAAATTATATTTGTATATTATCACTATTTAACATTAAAATAAAAGATATTTAGAAATGTAATCGCAAAGGTTTTAATGTGTTTGATTTGCTGTTAATAATCCCGTAGACATGCCTCTGTATATTAAAAGCGATCATAATTGCATGTTACGGGTCGACGGGTTCCGTCCACTCGTTACCTCACGCTTCGTAATACGGAATTTACGGAGATCGATTTTGCCGCATAATGAATATCGTACATGTTAATAGCAAATGGACCAAATAACATTTATTATACATTACATTAACAAATTCGCCAAATTAAGCTGAACTATATATAACCACACGGGAGTTGAGATCTATTTAGATTAGTTTTTACTACCGATTAAGTATTTAATAATATAATTCTCATAGAAATATTATGTGCTTAGAACTGTCTGAACTGAACTATTTTCTCAATATAACTATATATATTTTTTACTTGCTAATTCAATAATTTCTACTAGTTTTCACTCTCAATACTAACAAATAACTAACTAACTAATAAGAAATGCTTGTTAATAAATGTATTAATAATATAATCTCGTTATATTCATACAAACTTATATGAACATACTATGAGTACTCGGGCATGGCTACGATCTTTATTTGAAATGACTACGTGATAATTCTGAGAAGAATTTTATTTATCTTTTAAGATCAATGAAGCAGTTTATTTATTTTAATTTGCTATAACAGTATGTCTGTATATACCAATCACATAATTTACATTATTCCTTAGTTGTCAGATGTACGTTACGTTACTATAATTTAACTGCAGTTAACTATAAACGTGATAAAACCACTAACTTCAATTCATTTTATACATAAATTATTCAGGACGTTAAGCCATTGTGTATATAATCCTACAGTAAATTATATAAATTATGTTATATGCTAAATCGTCCGTCAAAAGTTAGATTAAGATACCGAAAGGGTCGCTGAAGGGTGAAGGCTGAACGCTATTGAGATTTTGACCCATAATTGTTAATGACGGTACAAAGTTGATAAACTTCTGTGGGTTCGGATTAAGATCCTTCCAGATGTTTTTTACTTATTATAAATATAAATATATATATATATATATATATATATATATATATATATATATATATATATATATTGGAAATATATAATCTAAAGTATATTAATATAAGTTCCGTACTGATTGCTGTGTAGTATAAATAGTATGAATATTTTTACTTAATTGACCTTTTTTTTAGAAGTTAACTTATTCTTTTCAGAGTTTAAGACATCGCACTTAGTTAAAGATATTACTAAATGTTGTATTTATCATTTCCGTGTATTTTTTTATGATTTTATTATATTGATTACCAGGTAAAGCTTCCTCCTCGTTAACAAGTTTACGAGCGGAACTATGCCACTAACCAGAAACTTATTAATTGTGCAATCTTCTTATCTGTTTCCACAGTCTTCATTCATTCTTGCTCAAGTTGATCGCTAAAATCAGCACGTGACGAGACTTGGTTGTATATTCTAGCCTTAGTATTAATATGCTGTTATTTTTTAATAAAATATTCTAGTCAAAAATAAATATCATATAGAAGATAAGACTGCAAGTAGAGTGCTTAAATATTCATTATCTTTATAGTCAATATTAATTTTTATCTATAATGTAATGTACATTTATAGCAACACTATCTCTATCTCTACAGTGTATATGTAATTTAAGGTACGAAACATGAAATAACGATATTCACTTACTTCCAGGAGTACAATATTAAATAGAATATAATGAATAATGTACAAATATGATTGTATTTCATTCAGTTTATTGAATATATTTATATTATATCACACATGACTGATTTGCACATACGTTTTTCTAAACGATTCTTCTTCTGACTTAACATTGTGTTAGAAGGAGATATGATAATATTATGTACAAAATAGAAACTGTGGTGAACTTAAATGACATTTTTGAAAGTGAAAACTATATTCTAAATGCTAATATTTATTTTATATTCTAATACCGTGAAATGAAGTGAAAAGGTTCCTTCTTTTTTATATCTCTATCATCCTTTATAACAAACTGTATGTTTGTTTTTTTTACATAATGACGCCTTAATTGCTTAATAAAATAAAAAATATAAGACATTTTGTTTCAAAAGAAAACAATATTCTTATGAAAGCAATAATGAATATGAGAAAGTTACAATACAAATCATCAGAAACGAATTTATCTCAAATGAAACTCAAATGAAACAATTTAGTGCACAAAAGCCAAAGAATAGAACATAAAGTTACATGAAAACCTTCGACACAAAGAAAGAAAAGTTCAAACGATTCTTTGTTTTACGTAAATAGTTGATTATCGCAATACGAAGTATTTTTACATTATAATAATGAAAATCAATTATGTTTGAAATTAAATGAATAGAATAATATTTAAAATTGCGAGATTTCTATTAATGTCTATAAAATTTTGAGAATTATGTTTAGAAATATAGTTTTATTTTGTCATGCAATTAAGACGTTATTTTTTATTTTTGTCAAAACATTTTTTTCTAACTTTATTTAAAAGAAAAGAAGAAGAAAGTTTCTACTTTAGCTTTGTTCGTGTGAAACAACGTATTAAATATTATACAGAAAGGCGGTCAATTAATAACATTATTTCTATAATTACAATTTCAACCGAAATCTTGAAAGCTAAATGGCTTTGCACTGGCCCATATATAATTTTTCATATCTTTTTTACAGCTTTTGACTTAATAAAAGAAGTTAATAGAGCGATCCCGTGCTGCAGACAGCAGACACTTCGAGATCATTAATCTTTTAAAGTTTTATTGACGAGATCTTTTTCCTCGATTCCAACTATGAACGATTTTTCTAAATTCTTTGAATTGTATTCTATAAATGTTTGAAACATTGAAAAGTAATTATAATATTTTAAGAAACCAAGATAAATATTTTTGCTCCCTATAGACTTCGAAACGAAGTAAGATATTCTATACAAAATTGTAAAGGTTTTTGAAATTGAATGACGCTGATGCTTCGTGAAAGTTTTATGAAAGTTTAATGGTGTTAGTTGTTAACGCCATCACATGTTACCACATATCTCATTACTGATAGTTTTTCATAGGTATCACTAAGCTAAATATTTAAGTTTTTTGAGTGTTTCAGAAACATGGGCTTTATTAAAGTAGTGCCCTCATAGATCATTTGGCACTATTTAGTTCTAATGCTCCCATGGTACAATAAAAAGCTATTGAACAGACTTAACGCAGATATTTCACTGTTTTCTATTTACAATAACGACTAGAATGAATAAAATATATTTGTAATGTTTTCATGGAACTTTTGAAATCAAAGACTTTACGATTGCGATTTTAAATATTGGTACAAAATAGTACCAGTGGTCCCTAATGGGACTAGTTGGATTGACGCGAATTTTGCTAATAACATAAATAATAATGTGCAGTTCATCAAAATCGCCGTAAATATTCGACAGTAAATTGGTAATAGTCATATAATAGTTAGGTTATTTTATAAACACAAAACGATAATTTTTTGTAATTGTTGTTTGTTTATCTCTTAGTTTCTTTACAATATACGGAAAACTTATGACTAAATAAAATTCACCAAAACCATTCGACGGTATTTTCTGATATTTGGTGTGTTGTTCGCTTATTATATAAGTTAACATATAGGCAACTTTCATCTCCGGCATATTATCCTATTTCCAATCTGAGAATCTGGCAGCTAGTTACCATCAAAATAATTTTGACCTTTGTACAAAAATGTTTTAATAAATTTTTTTTTTTGATTCATTATGTCTGTCAGCCACTGGAGTAATTATTATTTTATTCTCTTTTAGAATTGTATTTATTAAATAATTATAATTAAAGGTCCGGTTTTCTATGGGCGTGTCTAGCCGCGGTCAGAGCTGCCAAATTCCTTCTTTGACCCAGAACTTTGAAAAGAAATATTATCTTTTCAGATTTTTAAGGCCTGCTCTATGCATTATGACTTCGTAAATGTAAATTAGAGGCTAAGGCCTTGAATAAACCACCGATCTATCAGACATATTTGTCAGAGAAAGTGGCTCGAATAAACGTAACCGCATACCCGTCAATTTACTTACTAATTGATAATTAAACGCACATCGAGAGCCGCTTTGATACCTGCTTCGAGTGATTAATTTGACATTTGAAACACTGTTGATTCATTTGACGTTGTATGAGACTCAATTACGAAATCGGTTTTCACAAAGTATTCATATTCCATTGATGTGTATTTCATGTTTTGAAATAACTATAAATTTAAAATTAAGAATTTTTTTCATTATTTATAATAATATTATTCAAGTTCTAATATTAATATTATAAATACAACTGTTCTGAAAAAAATTTTCATATTCTATATAAAGAAAGCACAATGCGTTTTCAGTTTAAAGAAAAAATATCACTTTAGGGATTAATAATACATCTTGATTTTTTGAGCTAAATGGTATACTGTATCTCAGAGGCCGTTAAAGAGTCTTCGCATCTATCTTTGTTATCCAATGCTCGTCTCTTATCAAATTTAGCATCTTATTAACAATTATGATGTAAGTTTGAATTTCGAAATTTCATAACAGCTATTTATTATGTCTGTAAAGTTGTTATCTTCGGTTTGCCGATGACGTAGTCATATTGGTTGAGACTATGGAAGACTTGAGTACAATGTTCGATGATCTCAGTAGAGCCTCCAGACAAGTAGGCCTTAAAATTAACAAGAACATATTTTCACGACCAAAATACCACAATATATGAAGACGATGCTTTTTAATTAATGTGTATTACCAGTGATGACTTATAGCTCTGAGACGTGGTCATTTACGATGAGCCTTATAAGAAGGCTTAAGGTCACCCAGAGGGCATTGGAATAGACTATGCTCGGAGTTTCGTTATAACATCGGATAAAAACGTCTTAAAATTATAAAAATACATACGAGATACATCATTCTCTTTTAATATTAAGATTACTATGATATGCCAATTCAACCAGTCAGCAATTTGAAGGGTAGACGCACTTTTACTTTATGCTCATATCTTTTAATAATCGATACCTACTAACTTCTCATAGCAACGTTTCTGTTACTCTTGTTTTATTTCTCAATAAAGTAATTTGATGCAATATTGACTTGCTTCTAAACGCACGTCCACATTGTTGATTGATCGTTAAATTGCTGAAATATCATCAATCATACATCATACGCTATTAGATCGACAGCGTTGAGTATCAGACGGTCATTTGTCTTTAATTGAACCCTTAATACTATGATTTCTTTCTGATTCACTTCAAATAATAGTTAAGTTTACGAGAATGACCATTAAAACTAAATGTTTATAATACCTAATATTTTCGAAGATTAAAGATTAAATTCTATAATAACTTAATTTTTTTGTCAGGAAACATATAATCCATGTCATTTATCTAGAAGAAATCAGTGAACTCGAAATATTTTTATACTAATTAAACGTGCTTGGATTGCATCACTCATTAACTTTAGAGAAAATAAAGATAGACTGAAAATAATTGCTGCTCAAATTTTATTTGTAGTATTAAACTCGATGTTTATAATTAAGTATAAGAGATTCGTGAATTGATATTTTTTTAATAATCAATATAATTAATTTAAAATCAACAATATGGTATTATCTATAGAAATTTCAAATTAACAAAAAATATTTAAAAAATCTCAAACAGAAGCGTAAAATAAAATCAATACTGATGTCTTACTACTCGTATGTCATGCCTTAACCCTCCTAAAAGTACAAGTGACTTAATGTTTTGTTATGTACGAGTAGTACCGTTAACACGGACTGCTTGCGAGTGCTGGCGCTACGTCCGAATACATAACGACTTTTATATAATCGACGAATTTATTCATTTATTAACGTCCTCTATAGCTTGTGGATATCGTAAATTAAAGAAAATAAAACAAAAGTTTTAGAGCAGAAGACATTCAAATATAATATTGTGTTTATATATTAAATTATATAACATATTAAAACTAATAGATATTTAAATACTTTTATGAATATTTTTGTTGTGCAATTACAAAAGAATTCTAGTGTTTAGTTTTTTTGCTATTGTAACTTAGAAAGAAGTATTTTATTGTATGTACGTGTGGATCCTACAATCACGTCGTCGTGGCATAGGTGCAGAAGAAATAATATATATGTCATTTATATATGATAGTATGTGTTTATGAGTGTAAATTAATTAGAATGAAAAGTTCTGTTCCTAACTAGGATGCAATTTATATGCCTAGTAAGATATGTATATAAAGCATACCTAACGTTCGTGGATTAAATTCCTTCAAACTACTTAATACATATTTTAATAAGGTTACATCTATCAGCCTTTAGCATAATTATCTTAGGACTTGAGAACATAGGAGCTAGAACTTCTGACTCCGTTATGTAACATGAATACGTATTTATGGCCAAACTAAGTAAACACATCTTTATTTAAATAATTTTGATGTTTATTATTAAAATAACTTGCAATAATTAAATTATTTTTCTACTACTATCGTAATAATATATCATCTTATGTAAATACATTGAAGCTAAGAACTAAGTGAGACCGAGTGTTGCTATCCACTTTCCACAGTTGCTTCCATAATAGATAATTGGTTACCCGTGAGGTAGATGGAATTACATTAAAACGCATAATCAATATATGAGATGGTAATAAACTAGAAACTTAGAAATTCATTACTTCGCTTAAGAAGTATTGAATTTCTAAATCACTCTTTTAGACTGAAACCGAAATTATAAAATTTATAACTATACTAGCCGTTAATAACAATTTTGTTCCTCCCGCCGAACTAAATTAATAAGCCATCTACTATTATTTAAAATTGAATTATTTTATATTAAATACTAATATTAAAATAAAAATAAAAACATTGAATATAAAATGTCAAGCAACAAGAAAATGGATAACTGCAATTGAAAAATATTGTAAAACAATCGAACTACGATATACTGCTTTCTCCTATATTTCTGTGAAAAGTGTTATTCGATTGTACGTTTTGATTTGGCGTGTAAAAATATTGTAGACTCCAAATGTCGTAATTCAATTAATTTAATTTAATTTTACTAGTTTGTCACTGTTTACTAGTTGTTAGCAGGTTTAATATTATGTACTGCATTGACTTTGTAAAGTTATTTAAACTTTCATTTTTGTTAAATGCTTTTTTTTTCAAAGCTATGGATACAAATAATGTTGTAACAGTTAATTTTCTATGGTAACAGTTAAGGAGAAATGCAAACTTAAGTTTTCTTCTATGATCACACATTTTTAAATATGGCGTTGCCATCAATCTCTATACATGTTTTATATGTGTAATACTTGATTTTGTTTTAATTAAAGGTTTAAAACTTAAATGTGGCCAATACTTTTATTTCTGCATCGAGCAGAGAAATGCGTCATAAAAATGACGATCCCTCAACGCTTGCGTCTGTTAATCGATGGATGTTTGTCTTGCAATTGAGTAATAAGAGAATTAAGAACCGCAATCTATTCACCAAGGGTGTTTCAGTGAAACATCTGTAACCTTTCTATATTGGAAGCGTCTTGACACACTTTCCCTAAACTCTATACTATAGTAGCTGTAAATTGATAGTTTCATTGACAGTCTCAACATAGTCAGCGGATGACATAACTATTAAATCTGGAGCACAGCAGCACAATACGCAAAAACTTGTGTTTTATAATTGTAATGTATTATACGTGGAGAGAACGGCCTACATAACTGGTCGGAAGTATTAAGGCTATTAAGGCAACGTGATCTTCCGTATCATTCCTGAAAGTATAGTTGTATATCATGGGAAACTGGATTTTAACCCAGTTTCCCATGATATAAAGACTAAAATTACATGAAAACATTCGGTCTAAAACGGATTTTAGAAATGTTATTTAAGTGATTAGGTACAATTTCGATGAAAAACGAAAAATTTACAAAAAAAATCTTTAAAAAAAAAAGGGCAGGGATTTTTTTTGGCCAACTTGTATTCTCTAAATAGGTACCTGAACACGCTCACTTGGTTTGTTGGACCCTCTACAAAACACCCTGTATATATAACTAGACGTGCCGCATTTGATATTTAAAAAAATAAGATCAGCTACTGACGAGACCACTTTCAAGTTAAATATATTAAAGTTATTTTTATGTGATAATGTTACATGGTATCTTACTTTATACTGTACTTACATAAAAACATATTGTATATAAAATTACGCATATTTTACATAGCTTTAAATCATAATTACATTTTAAAATTACAAATTAATGTTATTAATAATATAATTTATTGTTATTACAGTAATAATAAATTATATAAATATTTTATAAATAACTTGGTGCTATTAATAATTATTGTGATACTATTAACAAATATTGAACGGGATTTTATGGCGGGATCATATTTATTTTGAAAATATGCTGTATCATACTATTTCTATGAACATATTATAGTTGATCCATAAAACTAGGATGTGTCGGTGCATTCAAGACAATTTACAAAATACCTAGGTTACTACTACATCCTTCGATTTTATTTTAATCTGGTCCATATCCGACAATACTGGAGGAGGAGACTGGTGTGGTGATTTAATTTGAACCTAGCTTATTCTTAGCTTTTGTTAGTATTCTCTAGTATGTCTACACAGTAAACTTGTTTATATATATTTTTTTTTCGTTTCAGTCGTAAATTTTGATAAAATACCAAGACTTCTGTTATCATGTAGTGATTATACAAACTGTATAACTCAATTTAGCTTTAGAATTATTATATTCTGTTCTATAGGTCAAATACCCGCTATTTCGTGGCGGCGAAAATAAATACATTTAAAAATAATAACAACTAAAGATTTAGTTTAATTCAAAAATAATAGTTAATTTAGAGTTCTCTCGCATGAAAAGGTTTGCGGCTGTGGTTATTTAAGCAGCTGCTCGACCTTATAGATATTTATCACACCCTCCCTCCACTCGCACCTTCCATGTCTCCCTATTCCACTGCCTCTCCCCCCCTTCGTTATTATGCGAAACGCTGCCCGCAGAGTTTTGGAAGTTAGGAAAACTAAAATACCACAATTGTCTTGAATACTTCTGAAATATATAATAAATCATAAATTTAAATATTCATCTTATTAGAAAATCATTAATTATATTGTCTATAATTCATGAGTCTAGTTTATTTATGTGACGTCCCGATACGATTACTATTCTTAAGAATTGAACTGCAGACGTGTAAAACCGTCTTAACTTTAACATTATTCATAATACTTAATTTTTAATTTCCCTGAACTCACAAATAATTATGTGATTCACAGCAACATTTCAAATGTATATTTATTACTTCTAATTTACTATTATAATATATGTCTTATTCTAAGTGAAGGTTTAATAGGTATCGGTCATGGAATATAAATTTATAACAGCACTATTTCATTGTTGCTTGTATAATGAGCAAACCTCAGTAAATCATGAGTAAGCTGTATCATTTATCGTCTGTCATAACAAGAACGGTAGGGAATAATATTAGTTAATTATACGAATATTATAAACATGATGAATATTTATTATTATTCATATTGAATAATCTGTAATGTTTAATATTTATTTATATGTACATTATTACTGTAGCATAATAAGTTTTTGCACCTATTTTGTTTGGAAATTAAAATGATTTATTATTTGATGGCGGGATAGTTTAAACATTTATACAACAAAATAGCCGAGAAGGAAAGTACAATTTTATATAAATTTATCCACAATTCATAGTGCTTTAACCAACTCGGCCAAATCTTTAATGACCGATTGATATCCGCTTATGTTAATATTGTTCTTCAAATTAATTAAATTTACTTGATATCATTTTCTTAACACTTAAGATCTGATTTTTATGGTTATTAAGAAGAAAATGTTGAGTTCACAATGTGCTATTATTAGTGATAACTCCTTTTTAGATATTGGTAATCGATATGTCAAATGCGGCAAGAGCATTAGCAGTAGCGTTATGTAAACGACTTTTAAATTACCACAACTTTAGACATTTTCTCAGAATTAAACATAAATACTTATAAATTTCTGCAAATCTAAATTTAGAAAACTATAATTATAAGTTTTTGATATTTTAACGTTCGTAATCTATGATTTGTTGCGTAAGTACGTACATTTTTTGAATTACAAGGTTATGGTAAAGAACAAAACAAGAAGGTCACGAGTTTCACACTCACAGTAACAACATTACTGAAAAGTTTCAATAGGAATTATATATTTATTATCCCCGAAACATAGTTAACCAAAAACGCTTGTCCTAACATTACCTTAAATGCCTGAGGGGAATAACTCCATTTTAAAGTAACAATAAACAGTTATCGTGTTAACATAACATAAGCAGAAATTTTTACGTGTTAGATATACAGATTATAGTTATTTATAAGTATATTCTATTACAAAGTATATTAAAAATGCAATTAACAATGTAGTTTATTATACTTCGGACCAAAACATAAAGAATATTACATTTTAAGTAAAAATTTTGTTAACGTCTCTCTAAAGATGCTAAATATATACGAACAATAGTCAGAAACATGTTTCGTACTTTAGTTACACAGCTTATCAATTTATAGCGGAGTTCATTAAATTCTTCTGGATAACTTCTCTTCCACGCTATTAGGTAAATAAGAATAACCAGGATTCAAGATTCAAACTTCCAAAAACATGGAAAAATTTAGTTAGTTGCCTTTGGAAATATTATTTCTCAGAATATTTTTCAATTGAGACAAATGAAATAAAATATTATGGACATTGTTTGGTTGGCTTGGCTTCATTTATTTAATATTTGAGTGAAATTATTTAGTTAGTAGTTAGCCTTTGGAAATATTATTTCTCGGAATGTTTTTCAATTGAGACAAATGAAATAAAATATTATGGACATTGTTTGCTTGACTTGGCTTGATTTATTTAATATTTGAGTGAAATGATGGATTCTATTTAAAAGAGAAAGCAGATGTAAATGTGCAAACTACTAGAATATGGCCTGAATAATATTACTTAATGTATTCTTTGTGTATAATTTTATAATATATATTTTTTGTAGAATAATATAGCGTTACAGATATAATATCATTATACATTTATATATTTGTTTATCATTCCTCGCTGTATTCTATCGAGTGTCTAAAGTATCAAAAACATTATTTTAAAATACTCTTAAATCTCTAATTATTTTTTTCTACTCACTGTCAAAACATGGTGAGAGTTCTTTCAGCAAAGGACTTTTAAGTTCAAGTACAGCCCTGGTTCGGATTGTTTTAAAAGACTATTATAAGATAAGATAAGTTAGAAAATCATAGCAAATTGTCATTTGTAATTTGACAAAATTTATTACAAAAATATATATTTCTAAGCAGAGTCGACACCGCTACGTATCTAATCCATTATTAAAACATAATCAAAATAAATATTTATGGAATTAGTATTATAAATGTATGTTTTCGTCGTCAAAGGTCAAAGGTCGTCGAAAATTTTATGCCACAAATCTGGGAAGGAATAGCGACAAAAAATTAGCGACAATTATAATTAATTTATTATTATTACTATTACAGAATAACATTTTTGTTATAATTCATAATTAATCGCTAGTTTGTTATTCTAAGATGTATTACGGTAATAATTATTAAATTAAAATATATAAAAGTTTTAAATAAATTATTTAAAGTTTTTTTTTTTTTTTTATGTAAGAGGAGGGCAAACGAGCTGGCGGGTCACGGATGGACGTGATCACCGCCGCCTATGAACTCTTGCAACATCCGAGGATTTACAAGAGTGTTGCCGGCCTTGTAGGTAGGAATAAACGCCTTTTTTGAAGGTACCCATGTCGTACCGATCTGGAAATACCGCCGAAGGGAGTTCGTTCCACAAGCGAGTGGAACGTGGAAAAAATATCCTTGCGAACCGCACAGAGGAGGATCGCCACGCATCCAGGTGGTAACGATGGTATTGGAGGCGATGGCGCGCTGTGCGGTGAAGAAATTCGGCGGCAGGCATTAGATCGAATAGTTCTTCGGAACACTCCCCGGTATGCTCCGCCCAGTGAGGAAGCTGGTGATCCACTTGCATAAACTCGCAGGAAGCCCATAGGAAGATAGCTTCGAAAGAAGCCCCTTGTGCCATACACGATCGAAGGCTTTCGCCATATCCAGACTAACTGCCAGACCCTCTCCCTTGCTTTCAATAACAGCTGCCCAACGGTGCGTAAGATATAACAGAAGATCACCAGCCGATCGACCATGGCGAAAGCCATATTGCCGGTCATTGACCAACTGATGATCCTCGAGATAACTGTTTATTGATGATGCTCTCCATTAGTTTGGAGAGCAGGGAGGTAATGGCGATAGGTCTGTAGTTAGCTGGGTCGGAGCTATCACCTTTTTTAGGGATTGGATGGACAAGGGCACACTTCCATGAGACTGGGACTACGCCTTTAAGATAGGAGTACCGAAATAGACGCGTTAGCACTGGAATCAACTCAGGGGCACACGTTCGTAGAACCAATGGAGAAATGCCATCCGGCCCACTCGACTTATGAACGTCCAAGGAAAATAGAGACTGCCTAATAGTTTTCTGTCGAAAAACTATTTCCGGCATTGAGCTCTGACACCGCGGGATGATAGGCGGTGTCTTCCCCTGGTGATCCAAAGTCGAGTTGGAGGCGAAAAGAGTGCCCAAGAGATCGGCTTTCTCTTTTGCCGTGTGGGCCAAAGAGTTATTCTCCATGTGCAACGGCGATAGGGACGACTGGCTAAAGTTGCCCAGAGTGGCCTTTGAAAGCGCCCAAAATTTGCGCGTGCCAGGCGGGAACTTCGCCAGCTGATCCCCAATTTTGACGACAGGCTTGAACTTTGCTCTAGCGATTTGCCGTTTGAAGAATCTGGAGGCACGATTATATTTCCTCTTCAGAACTCTAGAGTTCGGATCCTTAGTGACTAATGCGTTGGCCCAAGCTTGATAAGCCTGCCGTTTGCCAGCTGCTGCAGCCCTGACAGACGCATCAAACCAAGGCCGCGAACTGCCATCAAGTGGTACCACAGAGCTTGGTACAAATAGTTCCATGCCCTGTAGTATCACATCAGCTACAGCCGCAGCGCAGTCACTAGGATCATCGGAAGGGAAACAAATCGGCCCCCATGGGTAGAATGCAAAGAAGGACCGTATTCCATCCCAATCCGCTGACTTGTAGTGCCAAACGCGTCGAGATGCAAATGTTGTGCGACCCGAACGTTGAATGGGCACTACACTCGTTACCAGACAATGATCAGAGGACCCTAACGGAGCCTCGACAGTGACCTGGTACTTTAAGTATAAATTTTTTTAAGTATAAATTTCAGCCATAAAACAGAACATATGTTCTGTTTTATGGCTTTATACTCTGTGAACAATTTTATTATTATTATATAAGAGTTCTAATGTTATAACAGTCCGTTTAAAGGTCACGTTTGATTTATATATTTTAAATAAAAGATTACTTTCTCTTTGCTAACTTAAATAACATCTCGTATATCTCCAGAGCAATGGCTTGTCTGTAAAACTTTGTAACAAAGAATGTTCATTAAGTTCTGAAGCTTTTATTATTCTTGGTAAAATAATATTACTTTGTACAAAATAAAAAAAAAAGTAATCTTTAATTATAGTACAACTTTACATTTTACTTTTATTTACGTTTTTCACGTTATTTGGACAATTCGAAAAACGAACGATGTTACCTAAATGTAATCTAAAAATTATTATAGGCACTTTGTGATTTATAATTCAAAGATTTATTGCTTAAACTTAAATATTTACGAGTACATAGTAATAATATTTCCAGTATACATAGAATATAACGTGTTTCTGCAAATGATACATACTTATATATTAACAAAATACGGTTAGTAAGAAAACATAAAATATATTTATTTATTTAATTCTTCACTGCACAATATAAAATAATGTACAAAAGGCGGACTTAATGCTAATAGGCATTCTCTACCAGGAAACTTTAGGATGTTCGATTTCAAATTGAGTGGTGATAAAATTTATTACTGTTAACTTTTAAAATACATTTTTTTTTTCAAATATGGAAACCGTCCAACTTAGGATTATAAACGTAACATTTCATTTCATTATAAGATTTAAATTTGCTGTAAATTAAACTAAAAAATTAACCACTTTAAATATATCAAATAAAAGTTCTGGCTGATTAAATAATTCATAACATATTTCAAACTTTCTAAGTAATACTTTCAAAGTAACGCTAAAATATTGTCCCATCAGATGTTGAATACACTTCATTTTTAATAACTCTCACTAAACACAATTACGCTACGAACTTCGGCGCTTCCACTGAATTGCTAAAATATGTTAAAAAAGATTTACCAAGACAATATCTAAAATAAATTGTTTGTGAAATATTGTTGACATTATTTTCGTTTCAATGAAATACAATTGTACATGATTTGAAAACATTTCTTATTGTGAGTATTAAGTTGCTACGAGAGATGTGTGTGTGGTATCGGTTTCTTTCTGTAGCTATTATATTTTTAAGTTACAAAATTTCACGTCGTATAAATATATTTTGTATATTTATTTAAAATCTCAGCCTTAAACTCAACTAAACTTAACCTCAATTAAATAAGGAAATATTGTTTGAATTTATGTTTTTTCATCTGATTAGGATTAAATAAATTTCTGTAAATGGTTTTTGAAAATTGTTGTAGAAATATTAAGTCTTATTAAGAAGGTTACGTTACAGGTAGCTAGTTTTCTGTTGAATAGGAATAAAAACAATAATATTAAAAATAAGACCAATGGTATGAATCTTTTCACACCCACTTTTGGATGGATGGAAAAAGATATGAAAAGATATGGAAATATATTAAAGTATGTATTACAAGTTCTTAATATGACCTAAGATTGTAATGATTGTACCTACTAATATCATAATAGCTTCATGAGTAAACTTCGCCATCACGAACTTCAGGAACTGACTGTTGATCTCCTTACCTCAAATTTATCAAAATCGAAACTCAGTGTTATTGTATAGTTTTGAGGATAAATTAATAAAGATTGACGTTTGTCTTCATCCTTCTTTCATTATTGGCACTATTTTTTGGCACATTATTTTTCTTATATGATGATCAATGAATGTAATATAGCCATGCTCGTTAAAGATACCTCGTTTATTTTTAAAGTGGACAAGGAGAGTGCGAACGAACAACCAAAAGTTTTACATGTAAATGACTCCTTAATAACCCTTTCCAAATGTTTTGCAAAATAATAACCTTTTGCATAATAATAACAAAACAAATTGTTTTAAGTTTTGTTTACCTTATATTCCCCAAATAAGCCTTGTTAATTTAATGCCCGACGACAACTTAATGGAGGCATTAGTGAAAATGTAATTTCAGGTATACTTGCAATTTAATACCTATACCTGAAGCTAAAGATATATCTTTAGTTACAGCTGGGCAGTCATATCAACACAGTTTAAGTTTATCGGCTTTAGGGTTCTGAAAATTAGTTTCCTAATATATTATAGCTGCATTGGTCTACTTTTCTACTACCATAGTATGATGTCTTATAGCATTCTGATTTAAGAACAAAGGCAGATGCATAATCTATTTTTATTTCATAAGAGAGGTTCAAACTATACAAAGTGCCATATTTTAGACAAATAATGAAATAAAAGTATGAAATATTCCGAATGTTGAAAGTTATCAACAGACCGATTTTATACAAAGAGAAGCCAATGAAATTACTAAATAAAAAATAATCTAAAGGATAGCTCGCGTTGGCTAAAACCTGAAATCCAGTGATACTTTTCTATCGAACAAAAATTAAGGTGCATAAAGTTATAGATACCGACACTATTAGTGTATCATATTGAAATTTATATAAAGTTATGCTTAACCACGCTTTATTCAAGTAAAGCATTCAAATGCTAATTTGTTCTCACACATCTATTATGATTTTAATTCAATAGTCAATAATCATAAGATTTTAAATTTATACTAATTTAAAAGAGTACCGTTAGAGTTTCTCGCAGATTCTCAATGTCTTTTGAATATTGAAATAAAATACTTCCTTTGATAATTAAATTTAGATGAATTAATGAATTACCGTCAAAAGTCATTACATGGTGTTGAGTGAAATTAGATAGCAGTTCCATTATCATTGTCAAAAAAAGGATATGAGAAAAGTGAGAATGTTTCATAATTTTACTTGTGACAACTATTAATGATGAAAATTTTTAAAGCAAACTGCCAAACAACTGAGGCTGCCGGAATGAAAACATGCCAGAAAATAAAGAGCGCAATGACGCGTGCTTTTGGCGAACATTCATAATTAATTTATAAACTTTGTTAAAGTGATCACAAGCCACTTGGAAAAAAAGGACCAAAAGCGTTTATGAACAACTCAAAAACTTTCAATAATATTATGAAAAATACGAAGACTTAAACGCGTTTATAGAATGTTGTTAGTAAAATAGTTAACAGAAAATAATAATAGCATCTAATAATCTACGGTTTCTGGATACATGTAGTTAGTTTCAAAATCTAATAAGTAAAATGGTTTTTATAGGTACGACATTATGATTGTTACATTTAATAATGTTTAAAAATACATTAAATTGTATATAATAAGACATACTTATGAACCCGCACGAGTATCGGTCACTGATGCTGATATCAAGGACTTGTTATAAACTTGAAAATAAGCAATTAAGTAACAGAAGATTGGGAGAAGGCCCCTGTTCTATTAATCACAATCCCGGGCGCCTCATTCTCGCTTTAAAGTGACACGTTATTAAGAAAAGGTCGTCATGAGATTTGGACATCATTCCCATTTTATTCCAATTACCATTAGGTGCGAGAGTAGATATCTTATTTCAAGTACTTCACAAAGGTAAACTGAATCTAGAAAAAAAACGAAAGTGAAATATTCAACCCTAACTGGGTTGAAGCCTGTTAGTAGTAAGTCAAAGCTTGACTATACTGAGAGGTTTCATTTCTTTATTCATTTTATTCCAAAACCGTTGAATTTTTCGTTCTTATTTTAAATAGAAAATAAGAATCTATTTAGAGATATAAGCAATATAAAATCAATCAGAGAATACATATTTATACTGTTTATATTTAATGGGTTAATGTTTCAAAATGTAGTAATATGACACTTTTTTACTCTCCTCTGAACGTTGACATCAGAGAAATGTATTAGATATAACTAATAGTATAATAGTTTTAAATCTGATAGTTCCGCCCCTGTATCGTTTGTGTTCATCGAAAATATATTTAAATACATACAATTCTGAACGAAAAAATATTTACATTCAGTTCTTTACATTAAAAACAATAGTGCTTTTTCAATATTTGTACATGAAGACCGAGCTTGATTGTCAAATAGCATTGAGATGAGTCTCGCATTTGAGTTGATTGAATTCTCTGAGATAATTAAAACCTCTCCCTCTTTTCCGATTAAAATGCAAATGTACTTTTGTATTATTCATTATACATTAATTTTCAAAATAGAAATTCTTAAAAAGTTCAGTTTATAATAATTTTATTCCCTTCTTATAAACTTACAATCGGTACAATATGTTTAGAAAGTTTAATGAGGTTATAAAAGTTAAATTTAAACTCGTGTGTCATACTCAATACATTTATTAATAATTAGGTTAATACACTAAATATTTTTTAAAAGATATTTCTTGTGTGAATAAGAAATAAATGGTATGCGTTAAAGATGATATGATCAAGAATTGAGAATGACGGAAATTGTCCCAAATAACTATGATGGATAGGATAGGAAGATGGATAACGATATCCATTATTTAATTATAATATATCTCAAAATTGTCCAACAGAGAGTCAACAACAGGTCTATTGCTATTACCTTCCTGTTTTTCAAAATAATGGAGAACGTTATAAATCACCGGCTCTTAGCTTACGTTAAGAATTATCAGTTAATCAATAACCGATAATATTATGTCAACAGTGAATTAGTTGGTAATGTGCTGCAACCTAACATACCGATGAAGACCAAAGAAAATAAGCCTGAAAGTCAACCTGGATATTGTTATAAGTTTGACACAAGGCTTCTCCCAAAGCTATCTTGCTATTGGTGTACCGTAATTTTATGCAAGTAGGTCATACATTTTCTCACTGGGTGGTGTAAACAGGTCGTCCTCGATATTTTTTTCAGAGCCTAAAGCTTTGAACTTTAGTATTACCCATGGTTATTACACATACATTTCTTCTGCATTTCAATAAAATATTGGATATTTTCAGCATTAATTACTAATCAAATAACACTGCAGTTTTGTATATATGAATGTAGTACATAGGAATTCACGCAGCTCGGGTCTCCATTGCGAAAACGTCGTTGAGTGCTAAAAGATCTCTGTGTGTTGTATCTAAACCTCCCTATGGAAGGTTTTGAAATAGGGTAATTTGAATCTCTTTAAGTTTTATCTGAGGAAGACACAAATTTTAGCGTTTATTACTAGAAACCAACAACCGTCCTATCACCTCTCTTCGAAAGCGCTTCTCCAAGTGCCTTTCTAAGTATTGCAGCAGCACGTAAGTATTTTATAATAAGGGTATTTAAGATGATAAAAATTTTAATAATGATGAATAAATAAATATATATATATATATATATATATATATATATATATATATATATATATATATGTATATAATATATTGTCATCTATTTAGTAAAAAAATATATAAAGTACTTCAATGTACTACTGAAAAATTTATTCTAGATATATTATCACTATTTACTTTAAGTGAGAATTTAAAAGTGAATTTCAAAATACACTCCTACAGCGTCAAGCTTAACACTTTATTACATGGCCATTCCGAATTTCATCCTAAGGATTAGTGAGTTCATTTGAACAGATATTACATCTATATTCGCTTGACCCGAAGCTTCGGCGTGATATAACTTGCCATGTCATTTATTATATATAGTGTCTGAAATTATTATCCTTAAGTTAAATAAAAAACAGCTTCATCAAGCATTACTGAAATTAAGATTAATGGTTAAACACTACCAGAAAATCCACAGCAAACCACTGACGCAAATGTCAGACATTGGTTGGCGTGGTTGTTGGCAAATAAATTGAGATTTATTTATTTTATATTGAAAGTTCAAAGTACCGAGACAACCGATGCTGATGTATCGATTATATATTGTATGTTATATCTTTTATTCAAGTAAACAATTAATATTAGAATGTATTAAATATATTAATTATCTTAGCAATTAATAGCTCCAAAGGGGCTATAATAAAGTGATATTGAAATTAGTGTCTTATTAATTTGTCGTTAATCAATATTATAAATGGCATCAATCATAAGCACGAGGTCGCAGCGTCGGCGGTCAGACGGTCAATTGTCTTCTATTGACTGCTTTATGATTATTATCATTCCGTTTATGGTTGCCGCTGTTATGGAACAACAATGAAATCATTTATTGAACGATGTTGCAGGTATTATAAAATAAACAAATTATTTACAATAAATTCTCTAAGTATATTTCAAATAGGTCGTATTTTGGACTTTGATTAATTGAGTTCGCGACGTTCCTTGAAGACTTAATGAACGTGTAGAGAAAGTATATATGTTTATGATTTATAAATGATGACTTAATATACTTATTACAACGGTTAATATTGTTAATTGAAAATATTATACGCGAATTTGTATACAGCAGATACATTATTTATTTACAAATTCTGGATCGGGGTTAAAAGCATTATTATTCAGCAGCCGTTGGATCTGTGACAGTATTTTATCGATCAACCAATCTTAAAATACTTCAGCCAACAAAATATTATCGTAAATAATTCATAAACTTTATCATAAAGGCTCTGACCTAATGCTACAAAATTATTGGATAAATCGTTAATCGCTTGTAAACACTTAGACTTAGGAAATATCATCGTAACGATAATATGAATGAATTATATTTTATTTGACATAAAAATTATATGAAACAATCATTATAAAAACAGCTGGTATTTGTTTTCTAATGTGGTTTGTTTCGCCTCTCGTCATAATTACACCCCAACTGATATTTTGGGATCAAAATAATAATAAAGATATATCTTTATTACAACGTCACCAATATGTAAACCTATCACTTAATACTTGAATATATATATATAAACTCGTATCTTACAAACAAATTGCTTCTCGGAACAAAGTGAATCGTTTACTTATTTGTCTACCTTTGTTTGCATGCTATTGGCAGGAGTTATCAACACAGATTGTATTTTCTAGTTCAACAATGTTCGTTATTTCATAGACTATTCTTAAATTATTATTTTTAACATTTAATCTTTGTAACACTATGTTTAATATCTTTATTATTACTAAGGATTATGTATTATGTATTCATCTTTTTCTTTCAATGAACAAATGTTTACAGTTATATTTTTCCCCAGTTTGCTTTCTTAAATATTAAATAAATCGCAAATGAATTACATTTTGAAATAAAATTCAAACGGCTATCGCAAGATTTAAAGATTTTTTTATTATTGACAAATATACTAAGATCATTTTTCTATTAGTAATCTTGTCATTGAAACGACGCCATCTTTTGATCTCTCTTATACGAATTCTCGCCCAATAATGACTATTCACTATTATACCCGACATCCTTTATCACCTTGTCGGTGTAAAGAATAAGTGAAATAACGGTATTGGATCGGCATCACTTTCGAGTTTATACAACGGGTTGTTTTTTACGTTTTCAAGTTATTAAAATGTGTAATTGATAATAATTTATTTTATTTCGTACTTTGTCTTATAATGTTCGCATAGTAATGGGGCCCCTTAAACCTACATCTGGGTCGCAAGTCTCAGGCATTGTTTGCGCTCCTCTTCTTGCAACGCGATAGGCCCGGCACCCGCACGCTGAATCCATGGAATGCTAAGAACCTTCGTCTCTAGCTTCGTCTCTGAGGCAAGCTCTAAAAAAGAAAAAAAGGATAATTTACGTAAGTTAAAGTACTTATTATAATTTATTTTCTAATACTATAAAAAACATTTATTATAGGGACTCTATTATATATACGGCGCTCGGTTAGCTGCTTTTAAAAAGCGATAAGAGACTGAACAATGAATAAACAGGTGAGCCCATTATTACAAGTTTTAAATTAAAAACGGCTTCAATTAAGTTTACTTTTATATTATATTATTATTTTAGTGACATTAACCACGGATGACTGCATGACGGTGCTAACAATTGTCATTGTATTTACGGACCTTGGATTCATCACTGGTCATAAAAATTATATATGAACATTATTTTTATTTTTTATTTCAATTTCTATATTAGGTCAACCTAAATTGTAATTCACTGGAGTATTTGTAGGTACGTAATACTTGTATTACATGCCAACAGATGCATATATAATGCTCGGTCTCAGTACGTTACACACTACAGCGAGTTGGACTGTAAAGGCTCTACTCTGTGACTTATGGACGTTTTGTGGATTAATGTTGCGTGTTTAAACGAGGGTACGTTTCATCGCTCATAACTGTGTAGAAGATTGGTATATTAGTTGGTACTTTTCTGAGTTCTTTCGTATTTAAATAAATCTTTAGTTTTGTTTATAAAACTGTTGATAGCAAATATAATTTTTTTTGTATTCTTTCCTCAAGTTTTGATGATATATGGGTACTGTCTCAAATGTAGGTAATGCTGTAAATTACATACATATATAGGTTAATTAATTGATATATATTTTTATATACTATTTTAAGTTACCTTCGTCTCTTTCTTTACGTTCTTTCCCGCCGTCAGTACCATTCAGTCGTTTATAGAAAAAGATTAAAGATTTAATCTTATAATAGTTTGTTATGTAAGCTTTACAAAACCGAGCATTTGTTAGATATCTTTTAAATCTGACCTCGGTAAGTTTCTAAACTGTAACACAGCCATTAAAATTGTTTCCTTGTGCTCTTGCAGAATGATTTTATATCGGTCCATAGTGTGTTTTGTAATTACCATTTTTGACAGTTCTATCCTTCACTTTGCTAGATGTCATATAAGATATTGTTATATATCTATTAGGCACCTTGAAAATAATTGTCGACTCAGCAGCAGTCATTGAATAGTAAATGTGCTGAATAAAGCGCAATGCGGTCAGTCGATTGTTTGGCATTTTGCGCTAACTTATTTTTCTATGAATAAAGTCATGATCATTGATATTATAAAATTAAAATTAAAAAGAATTTAATTCACGTGTTCATTTAATTATAACAAATGTATTATATTATGTCAGACATTTATTTTAAATGATTAAGCTGATACAGTTGTTGCCGCAAACATTACGTAAACCAATTTTCATTTTATATTGGATATTTCACGGCGGTCAGCGACTCGCTTTGTACACGCTGCAGAGAGCGGTGTTTTCATACAAGTTATCTTTCATACTGACAACAATTCTATGACCTATCTATAAATATCTACCTTATGTTTTCATTTATTAACATGTGTCATTTTATTTTCTTAAAAAGTAGAAGGATTTTTGATAAAATGGAACATTTTGTGTAACATATATAGATGTATAACTAAAGTGCGATAATAGGAAAAATTTAGTTTTTTCTTATGGTAAACTGAAAGATATTACACAGATTATAACTGAAAAAGATAATATACAGACAAGTTATACTGCTCCAAAAGCTTTCAATACAAGTTTCTTTAGGCATCGTGTGCCGAATATGGCAAAATATGCAAATAAGCAAATATTCTTGCAGGATCTCATACCACATATTGATAAATTGAAAATAACAACCTAAGAATATAATTAATTAAATAATATTCAAGCGAAATTCTGGTTGTCTTTGGGAATGAAGAAAGATATGTGTGTATATATATATACATACAATTTGCTTCATATTTTTTTTTTAGTTTTGCCTGGTTTTTTTTTTGATGTTTTTAACGTACCAATCCGGATTGTCATTTTAATTTTCCTTTTTGCCGAAGGGTAACTGGCAGAGATCTCTTAAAGATCTCTTAAAGTTAAACCTTTGTACACTTTTTTTTTGTCATTGTATATTTTTCTGTTTTTTGTAAGTTAATGGTACATAAATAAATAAAAATTAAAAAAAAATAACTATTTGGATATAATATTAAATATGTCAATAAAAATAGGTAGCATCTAAACATCTGAAATTTCATGTCATTCATGACATACTCTTAAATATTTAGCAGTACACTGTTAATATTAATAATTTATAACTCAAATAAAATACTAAATATAAATAATATTAATATATTTCTTTTAATTTCGAGTAACTTAGAATAACTTCAAGCTGATAGCATTTCATTTCTAAAAGAATTCGAAATGCCACAGATGCATTAAGTCTCTTTAATTAGATGTCAAAAAATAATTATTAATCAATCCAGTGTCTTCAGACGATTCACAGATATTATAAAAATACAATCTGGAGCTATAAAATTCAATTTAGTCGAGAAATGAAATTGCTACGTTACAATAAAAAACCTCGGATCTTCTAAAAAAAACTATAGTGTTGTGGACATCCAAACCATAGTTTATTTTTACACAAAACTCTCTATGTATTACAATATACACAATCTATATGTATATTACTATTATACACAATTTATTTAGTTTTTTCAAAAATATTTATTTATTTTTAACATTTTAATTATTATAATAACATACGTATCTAGTTGTTTGTGGACATTGTCTTATTTATATATTATAGTTTATATTATTTTATTATGATTACTTATTAATTGATAATCTGCCTATAAAACATAGAAAATAATACCTATGAGAACCTAAATTGTTGGTAATAAAAAAAAGTTAAGTTATTCTCTACCCCACTGAGGCTTGGATCAATATAAAATTATAATAGATAAAGTCCCTTTTTTAGTTTCTTTATATTTATACATATGGGTTAAATTATTGTAACTTAACAGATCGTTAAAAAAGTCCCCTTCGTCCAAAAACCATCGATTCCAGAATAAATTAAATTTCATATTGATTCAGATAACAATTCATTTATGTTATCGTCGTTGATAAATTGAAAACACATTTTATTACCAATTAATATCTATAAAAGTATCAAAGACTTAATAAATAGAAATAATTATAACATCTTTATAAAACTGTTAGAAAAAAATCTGGCAACACGAATAAATTTGTATAATATTTGGAAATTAATGTTTCATTTTTTATTACTTTTTATTCTGGATATTGTCGCATCGAAATAATATTTCTATAATTCTCATTCACAGAGCATTCAATTCTTAGCGGAAAATAAATATACTTCATGTTTGTATAGTGGTTGGGAGTATAATATAAAAGGATATTGAAGCAAACTCAACTAATCTCTAAATTTAATAATCCTGATCCCAACAGACAATGTGGTTACGAACTCAGACTACACTCTAAGTGCCGCACTGACACATACAGACACTGTGATAGATATATTTTACTGCTTGTACTTATGATACTTGTGAAATATATTGTATTTTTATATTTTATTCAACTATTTTTAAATTTGTTAGACGGATTGTTAATAGTTATTTCATTATCAACTTTGTTTTTTATACAAAAATATTGTATATTGGAATCAAAATTTGATACTTAAGGTTACAGAAACTTCAAACTGAAATTCAAGGTTAACTGTGTTGGAATGTAAATGTTAGTAATATTGGAATGTAATGTGGAGGCTGGAGGCTCAGAGTAAGGTGGTAACCGTGGTCGTTGCGGCTACACAGCATTCGAGCATCGCCCGAGATCACTCACATATCTTAGTAATTGAGTGCTACCATTTGATGCAATGGGATACAAGTTGCCCAGTCATCAATAAAATAAGTAGATAGGTGTTTTATTTACTTGTATAATATTTACAATACTTATATTGTTTATTTCAGCTTCATTGTTAATATTATTAAGAGGTGATACAGTTAGTTAGTTAACAAACAAGTTATTATTACGTAATATAGATAAAAATTTAACACCATTGTTAAAAAAAAATAGTTATACGGACTTAATGAATGCTATTTATTCTTTCAATAATAACGGTATAACTATATTTTAATTGCACTCTCAATATAAAATACAATATAAAAACAAAGTTTTATTTTCTTTTTATTAAAGATATAATTATCAAAAGCATAAACCGTAATAATTGACTTTTATTTTATAAATTTAATTTTTCTGCATTTTATAACGTTCAAGATTTTTAAAATTTTTGTAGAAAATGTTTTTTGTTATGTAGTAAAAGAAACCGTTAATGCAATTAGAAAAACGATAAAAACGAAATTACTGAAAATAGTATTTTACAGTACAAAATTTAATTAAATTGTATTAATATCCGTAATAAGAGTAAGTAAATAGTTTTTCTTTGGTTAACTACGAAAAATATAAGATAAGATTAAATTTAAGGTAGAATTTTCATGGAGTCTACAAAATAACACTGTTCACGGATTGTAATATAATTATCAGACATGGTATGAATTCAAAATCTCATGCACTCATTTTAAAGTTTATTTTTACATGTTGCAACTTCACACTAAATAAAATATGAAGTGTTTTTTTTTAATTATTCCGATTTATCACATTAGTGCGGTGTTATCATGTTACTATGAATGTGTTAATGTCGATAATATTTACTCGTAAAATAATTATATTCATTTACATTTAAATTATAATTTCCATACTATCCTAATAGTATTGTGATTTCAACTTTCGATTAATAAGAATCACCTAAAGTTATTCATTAAAATATTTAATAATTTAATGTTTCATTGCAAAAGAATTATCAAACAGCACAATAAGTTACCACAACAGAAAACAAAAGCTTGAGAAAACAATTTCGAGTATGATTTTTTTTATGAAAGCCATAGAATAACTTTGGTGAGTCCCTTTGAGGATACTCGCTTTGGTCATGTTTACTTTTATTGTACCTGGCTCATGAATACCCGAGTCCTATGCCCGCATCTGGAATATTACAAGTTATGTTTGTAATGCTTTCTCATTTCCCAGATTTAAGCTCTGTTAATCTTTAAAATAAACCAACTGTACAACAAACAATTACTTTTAATGGAGATGGAAGATTTAAAATATGATTTACATCTATATAGATTTTCTGGTGTAACTACATAATAATTGAAAAATAATGTAGATAATAAAGTTATAATTTAAACTATTGACATGTATAAACATGAAAATGTACATAGTTACATTTTAAAATGTAACTATTTATTGAAACTAATTTTCTAGCCCCAGCTCGGAAAGTTATTAGCCAGAGATCTCAGAAAAGCTGGCGACAGGAATCTAGTCAGTTTATCTTATGTTATTATACTTTTTTAGAAGTCATAAATAAAACCTAAATTACATTGATTTTATTTATATCGATGATGCCTAATGCCTTAGATAAGAAATATTATAGTATCCGTTAATATGCAAATGTTCCTCAATATCTTTTTTAAATTTGTTAAATAGTATTATCCGAACATTTACGGGGAATAGTTGTTGAGAATAAAAACTTTTTTCTCTAAAAAGAGTTACTCATCTTAGAAGATGTTAAAGAAATACTATTCTTACTATCTCTATTTCTATCGAGCTGGAACTAAATTAATATTCAACATTAGAAATGCAAGCGATTGCTTTTACCAAATCCACATTGCGTTATATGTTAGGACATAATTTTTTTTATGAATATTGATATAGTTTCTGATATGCCGTACCTGTAAACATATTTAATAGTTTTGTTTTTTAATATTTTGATGTTTATTCTAGATACTTAACTAGCTACTGCGATGGAATTCTTCTTCCCCGTAAAGGTTATACAAATGGAGCGACCTTAAGAGTTTACAACAATAGACAACCACTTCTGTAAATTCCAAGGATCGCTCATTTATATATATATATAAATACTAATAAATACTTCTTATATATATATATATATATAAGAAGTATTTATTAGTATTTATATATATATATATATATATATATATATATATATATATATATATATATATATAAGAAGTATTTATTAAATAATACTTGTAACGTAGAAAAGTGTAATTTTATTATATAATGTAGTTAAAGGAAAGCCACGTAGCGCTCGTTTCACTGAAGACGGTGCATTACTAATGTGCTATTGTGTTCCAAAAGTCGAGGACGAACAGATGTCGCTTACTTATTATAATATTACATTATACACACAACGTGCTGTTTTCTGGATATTCAACCTTTTTTACCTTAACCTATTACTAAATTATTATTACTATATAAAACTTTATATTTTTATACATATTTGACACTTTAGTATGCAATTTGCATTGATGTTCCCTTTAAATAATGTTTAATAGACTTTTGTAAATTTATTTCGAATAAAAATTGTTTCATATTGGGGGCAATAGACATGCAATGCAGGGGGATGGTAAGTAGTAATCATTTAATATACTTTTTAATTAAAATAAACACAAATTAAACTGACTAGTCAACTGAGACAAGTCTTAGGATTATAATATATATTAATTAGTTAATAAGTTTTAATTTTACTGCATGATACAAGAATCAGTGACTTTTAATATAGAAAACAAAAAGTAGTTCAATAATGGAAACTGAATATTATTTTCAGTGGAATAATTTGCGCTTCGGATATAGAGAATAACAAGCGAACAGAAACTCTTTAGAACAAAAGAGTAAATCTAAAAATTATTACGAAATCTTTAATTTATTGCCACTTTAATTCGAACACTATATTAATATTATTATGAAAGTTATTGAGATACTTGGTGAATATAAATATATATATTTTTAAGCAAACTCAATAGTTTCGATAATATATGTGATGCATTCGAATGAATATAGTCCTAAAAATAACTAGATTCTAGAACTCAAGACTCATCGATTTATCCGCAGTCATTAATCATGATATAAAAATATTGTCCCACTTCTACAAGCTCAAGTACTACAAAAGCAAACACATGTTTCTGTAAGTAGCAAACGGTGACCCCGTGTATCGTGTTGTTCACAATGCTCGGCAGTTTTGGCACCAAGTGAGGTTTCTGCAAAGAGATTTAAATTTTCTTGAGACTCCATTCAAAAGGTTTTATTAAATTAAAATACCTTTTCTTAGATAAAAATAATTTATCTTAGCAGCAATAACAATTGATCACTCATCTCTCATTACAGACGTCTTTTTTTATATATTCCTGAATTAATGAGTATTAACGTTCTTATCATAAATTAATTGGCAATAGATAAACCAAAAGTTATCAACTATAGATAATCATTTCATAGAAACTCTATGAAATTTTACTTCTAATACAGAAATATAGTTTTGAAATCAATCAGAGTCTAGGTAGTTTAAATCAATTTACTTTGTGAATTTTATTAAAAGTACTACAGAAAATATCTTAACTAATTTACAAAACTCTATTATTTTTGTTTATATTGTATTACTATGTTATAAAAAATATATCTAATTAGTATTATAGCTTAAGTGAAGACGATTATTTTGTATAAAACATCCGAATATAACCGAATAAGTAGAAGCAAAATATTCTACAAAAATATAACAAATGCGGATAATGCTGTTTCTTTCAAACGATGGTTCGATCATTTTAGTTCTGAACTAAAATTCTGAGCGCGCACATTTTTCTGTACTTCATACAGGAATCCAAAGCTAATACTCGAATAAAATATATGACAATCTTTTATACTAAGCCAAAAGCAGTAAGCAGCTTGCCCAATTGTTGTCACTTAGTCGAGCGGAAAATGTTACGGCCCCTTTACGACCAACAGTTTTCATACTCATATATTTCTTATATGAATGTATATTTCTTGAATGAAATTGTATAAACGAAATCTTTTTAATATTGCTGAATGACTACAGTAAATAAAACTTTAAATATACTATTAAATATATCAGGATTATTAATAATACGTTTATAATTGTAATTTTTTATATCTTCTACTATTATATATTATTTAGAGGCACTGGTTTATAGGTAAATATTACTTTACATAGTCGTAATTCTCAAGGTATGAAATCTTGTATATTAAACTACCTCAGTCATCTTCCCTATACAATTATTAAGACAGAAATAGTTTAAATTTAGCTTATATTAATATTAATTGTCCGAGCCTCAGTTAAAAACATTTGTTGAATCATAATATCACATCACTATTATAAAATTTTACGTTATATATAATTTAGACTACATTTAGATAAATAAACAATAATACTGAGGGAATTATAGTATGGCCTGTAAATAGACTTTGCTACATTTATAGTTTGATAAAATATATCTAATAATCAGTTTCAATTACAATTCAAGTAAATATGGTCATAGCGAGTAATTCTCATTTCCCCGTTTTCCTGGATTGCTTTGAATATAAAAGACTCGCTGGAAATAGCTTTTCTTGTATTGGCATCTGAAAGAGATACATTTGTAAAGTCTTTGAAGGATTAGAAACTAATAAGCACCCGTTACGTTTTTTGTATATTACACAAAAACGTTTTTGCTTAATAATTTTTCTATTGCATTTGTTTTGGGTCTCATTTTGATAAAACTGATGAACTAAAATTTACTATCGACAAAACCACTGAAATACATCTTTGCTTATAAACGACCTCGTTTAGTAACTCTTTATATTTTTGCCCGTGGAGAAGGACACATAAATAGGTGTTTGTGTTAATAAATCCTCAAATACATAAAATTTGAGCAAGAAATATGTAAACAATGAAAAAATATTATTGACACTAACAGAGAGATAAAATAGTTTACTTTATATAAATTTATCATTTAATAAATATATCTTAAAAATGATAACAAGACTGATGATTGGATGATTTGATTACCAAAAAATTTTGACATCATTTTATTCTAATTATACCTACTTTTATTTTACAACCTTATTTATACAACATTAAAATACTTTCAATAAGAAATACGCAAACTCACACTTGTCCTTGTCAACTAATAATATCAGCTATGCTATAACTTCTCCATTTGTACTTACATGTACAGATACAGAATACAGATTTTTAATATCAATTGATCGCCAATTTTTTAATATATAAATTTATTACTAATATGTTGTTAGTAATATTTTTAAAATAACGACTATAATATTATTGTTTCTATTTTATTCTTAGTTCGTACACATATTTTTTTAGGGCTCTCAACCATTTAATATTTATTTACTATCTTTATAATTAAAACCAAAACTGATTTAAATTTTAGAGTTTGTTAAGATTATCAATCACCAAAATATAATAAAAAAGTCAGAACAGACCCATTTAACGTGATAAAGTATTAACTCAAACACACACAGCTTCATCCTCACGTATGAGCACACTCAGTCTGCTGCAAACATTAGGAGTAAATACGCGAATTGAAAGCATAACAAATAGAATGTTTAAAAGTGGGTTATCCTATTAGGAACACGGTCTGGCTCCTTTATTAACGGTATTTTTATACGGTATTTTTAATATTTAAAGTCGAATAAAATGCTTATATATTTGTAAACCACTTATAATCAAACCGCACCATAATATCCTGACAGTGGGTCTAGAGACAACTATGGGACAAAAATACAAATGGATACCACTCTACACCATTTATCCGAAAGATGGTGAAAACCAGACGAATACACTTTACTACGATGAGTTTATTGTCTGGCCTGGTAGGGAATAAATTTCTGTCAATTTTCCTGCAATTTTACAAATATTGCGCCGTCCCCAAATATATCGAATAGGAACTGGTGAATAATAACAAAATTTATGTACTTATTTATCTCATTGTTTATTTACACTAGAATTATAAAATGCTTCTGATTTAAATACTATTTTTATATGAACGAAGTGGGTGAACTAACTTCCTTAACATTACTTGATCCTGACTGCTTCTGTACTCTGCAGTTGGTGAAAACCCAGCTTCCGGTCTCGCTGAGAACTTTACGATAAACTGCAAAATAATCTTTAAGTATTAAATGTTTGCTTTTCAATATTCTTTTTTTATAAATGCTTAACCACTTTCAAGAACAGTTTTCTCACCTACCACCTGCTAGCTTGTTGGTCTGGAGTAGTTTGAGAGTCCACTGCTTATTCATAGTCTAACGTCCTTGATGTTCTCAAATTAATTTGACTCTTAAACCATGTTTAAGCCTGTATATTCCACGCTGCTTCATTATTTTATACTCATACTCTAGAGCTATCTGTAAGAATTTTTTTGTCATAGAAGTACGCTTAAATTGACAGCTGGATGTACATTTCTTGTGAATATATTCACATTTATTATGGGTTAGGAATGGAGGGAGTTAGTTATAAATCAAGTCGCATGTTTGAACAACCCATAAAATTACTGGAAGGAACTTAAGATATTATATGAGATGGGGTTGCAGGGCCGCACTTAGGGAAGGCCAGTCGGGGCTACTGACCGCCTCAATAGAGGCATCCGCAAAATATAGAGACAATTAACAAATTTTAAGTTTTATCTCCTCGGTATTTTTACTAAGAATACTTGTACAAACATAATAATATTGTTATTGGTTTCATAAATTTGATTTTAACAAATTGCAACTTTTTTTTATAATATTTATTTGATTAACTTTTCAAAGAGAATATTTTGAGACGACATTATGAATATAACGATATGAAACTGTAATTGTAAAATAAAATGTATTTCTATTTAATTTCATTTAATTAGGTTGAGTAATGCTATTCATAAATATATGTATATTTCGTTTTGGTAAATAGGAGATACACCGTTTTTTATTAAATTACACTCGTTAAAACTAATGCGAAAAAAGTAACGAATTATACTAACCATAACGCAGTCAATAGAAAGATAGTCAATAGTTGTAAAAAGTTCGTGGGATCGCCCACATCGCCCACACCAACCACACATTCGTTTGCCCCACTCATCCATTAAAAACAAATTACAAGTACATTAGAAATCAAGTTTTTTTACTTTATAATACAAGTACAGAACTTTTCTATATAAACGTTAATTTCAGAGGCTTATATCTTTATTTTTTTAATTTTAAATCAACGGTCAAAATTCTAACTAAACCAGTGGTTACTTGTGTACGTCAAATGAGAGCGCCTGGAGGGGCTATACTATACTTCGATAAGTATATTTATTTGTACTGTACACAGTCATAATAACAAAATTAATTTGGTTACTACACGTCGATCTTCCGTGAGAGGCTGGTCTCCCCCCTTCGTGCCAACCCAAAACGAGCTGCAGTCAAATCATTACAGCTAGTCTTTAACACCTCTAAACATGAATGACATGGTACTGTGAAAGTACTGATTGCTGTCTGGTAATTTTAAAAGTATGAGAAAGATCATCAATAAACCACACTATCCCTTGTTTTTTCCTCAAGGTTAGGCTTACCTGATGAGGCAAGTAATTTATATAAATGAGGAACAAGGTAGGTCCTAATATAGAGCCTTGTGACATACCAATTTTGATAAATGAACCAGAGGAACGCTTTCCATTTTGTTTTTTTTTACTTCGTTCCTTTTATTTCTCATTGAGTTCTAACTTAATTTATTAAATAGGCTAAGGTCAAAGGTCGTAATTAACTGGTAAATAAGACAATATCCATTAGATCACTTTGCCGATCAAAACTTTGCCGACTACTGGGTCGACAGTTTGATGACAAGAATTAACGTGATGGGACTTTACCGACCCCTGAGACAGCTCTTCCTAAATCTTCTCACTAGAACATTTATAGCTAAAATGAATATCTATGAAGTGAATATCTATTTTGAAATAATCAAAAATAGCTTACATGATGTGTAACTGAAAACACGTCACGCAAGACCTAAAATAATCATTATTATTATTCTAAGATGAGACCATGTTTATCTGAAATTTAAAAGACGACGATGCACGATTTAGAAATTCTGGAATGGTAAATTATTTAAATTAATTTAAAAACAGAAAACTTACTAATTATGTTATAACGTATAACGTGGCATGTAGTTTTTTTTATTATTTACACGTTAATTCAACACCATTACATTTCTTTGAAGGGATATTAGTGATATTATCCATCAGTGTAATCCTCTCGAGGTTTGTTTAATTATCAATTAGGAAATTGTTCGCTACATGACGCTCGCTTATTTATAAGGCCACATTCACTCATAAATATTAAACACAATCCTACCTTCCTTCCATTACACCTCTTTATCACGTCAAGCGTGGTATTTTACACTGAAAGTTAGAGATGAGATGATGAGAGATTACACAGATAACATCTAATTCACTCCGACATTATGTAAGAACGTTTTAAAAGTAATTTATCATAAATAAAATTTTGCCCTATTTATTAAGTAAAACAATAAGGAAATCAAATTGCTAATGTTGCAAGGTCCCTGGTCCCTGACAAGTAAATGAATAAAATACACAAAATAAATAATATACACTAAAATTGTAATATACAATGAATCACGATATGAAAGCCTCATACTCTCTACAGTTTGCATATGTTTGGCAAGACCCAAAGTGAAGTGATTCGATTGCTAGTTAACTGTATTATATATTATTATTAATATTTAACCCACTGGATTACTAGTTTTGTATGACTATTAAAATACTTCTACACATTTAGAATAATGTATCAACAAAATTGCTATAAATATTAAATTCTTTACCGATACAATCAACATAATATTATTGGAATACTCGGAAGTGAATACAAAAAAGAGAAGCTAGATGAATTATACGAGACGTAATCAAAACTTTTTGGAGCTCAGCTAATAAACTCAGTGTTTATAAAAATAGCGGGTAAGGAATGAGGAAAGAGGGGGGGAAAGATTCAAGGAAGAGGACAGTTTATAATAGTCCAATAAGTCTGTTAAGCTGCTTTTTACATAAATAATAAATCTTGATAAACACCTCGACGCAAAACTTCAACAATAAAAAAAGTCTTTTTTTTATATTTGTGGAAATTATATTATCATATGCAAAGACCGTAGCGAGTCGATTGACCTATTAATTATTATTTTATTCGCTTTTTCCGATTAAGCGGAAAATGTTAAGCCAATTTACGGTAATATCTGAAATTGGATTGTGCTTAAAGTAACGGAAATCAAAATATATTACATATAAATATGAATATATATATATAATTTTTACTTATTCATATCTAAGAATAATCGAGCTAAATATTTTGAGTTAGCCATATTTTTATTTTATAATTTATAAATGAATTTAAGAGTTAATAAAAAAAACTATAAATTATAGTTTAAATTAAACCCCAAAATATACAAAAAACCTAGTCGAGTTTAACAATCGTAGCGCTTTACTCCGGGTCGCTATTTTAGGTCCGACCGATCACTGTACTAAGCCACCTCAAGTCCAGCTTCATTTTGTTATTTAAATGTCGAAACGTGTTTCAATTATCGTTTGTTTGCGAAACTCGAATTCCTCATTCCGCCTCTCTCTTCAGTACTACTAGTGGAAATTGAATTTGGATTCCATTGTTACAGACTCATGCATGTGTCACTTCAGTTATAATAGTCTTATATTGACAGTGTTTATTACATTTGTGAATAGTTTATTTTTTATATTAATTAATATTTACTGGCCAACAATATTATACTCCCGATAACTTACAATAACGTGAAATGCTTTGTTTACTTTGTAAATTTATATTAAATAAAGAATTCATCATGTTCAGAATCCAAAGGTTTAAATAAGCTTAACACGGCTAAACATTTTCAATTAATCCTTGATAACTTGATATGAAATTTCCTTAAGAATATTTAAAGAGTAAAAGAGCATTAATAACAAGTGTTAAGTATCCGTAAACGCTTCTATCTGATAATAACTGCTTCTGTTTTGGAAATATTAATTCATAAATATAATATTCTTAATGAGGAAAAATTAATTCTGTAATATCTAGTAAATGAAAGAAGAAGCAAGTTACCTTCACAGTATATCACCGATTCATCTTTCTGTCTCAAAACCGCGTTTTGTTCTCATTTCCATGTTGATACCTCTATTAAAATTTATAACTCTTTGTCCATTTTCGTAGAGGCTTATATTTGGGTGGTGTTTGAAATTGTAAGTGAATAAAAAAAAAAAAAAGTACTTCTTTTCCTATTATTATTCGTGTGTAGTTAATCCGTCGGATGTTAATTATTATTAAATGTATTCTAAATAGCAAAATCTAAAAGAACAAAATGGACGCTTAGTTATAAATATCTGCAAGAGAAAATGCCTACTTAAAAATCATAATCACAAACTCATTGTCGCAACTTCAAATAGTTAAACAACCCTAGAGAGCCTGCTTCGATATTCACGGATGATAGTAGTAATTAAATTTAGAATTAAGTTATGTAGATTGACTTAATGTTGGATAACAAAGTCTTTGTTAATTGAGGCTTTAGTTATCTTAAGATATACATGGATATATCATTTTGTATATATAAGTAAGACAGAACGGAGTATTGTTTGAACATTAATATACAATACAAGTAAGCAATCAGTAAACTATATATTTGTAATTAATTTAGATATATTTAGAGACAATCTTATTTATAAATAAAATAAAATTGAAGGTACTAGTTCAAATGTTAGATCGTGTGAAAGGGCTTGATATGGATATTTCAAAAACATTATATTATTTTCTACTTAGCATTAATTCTTATTTATAATGAAAAATATAATAAAATACTGTATAACATTTTGGAGGCGGAATTTCAGGAATAGCTCGTGCCCCCATTTCAGAACTATTTGTAATCTACAAATTTGTACGGTACGCTCGGTGCGCGAATCCGACTCTTGTGCAATTTTTATTATTTTATAAATAATTATATAAATTTAAAATTAAATTAAATAAATATATTTAATTGCGCTTTTACTAAGAATTAAGATTTCAAAAGTGACCTTTAATAATAACTTACCCTTATTTTGTAATACTCTTTAAGAGAGTTAAAGTATTATGTCAACTAATGGGAATTGTTACTTTTATTTTCAGTAAAGTATTTGATCATAATAGTTGAAATTGTAGCTTAATGTTTCAAATATATATATATATATATATATATATATATATATATTTGTATATATATATATATTTATATATATATATATATACCAACTACAAAAATTATAGTATGAAGGTTTGTGTATAACAAAAACTGTTAGTTATCAGACTAATAGATATTATTGATACTTTAAAACCAACGCGTATTTACTACACGGTACTGCTTTCTAGCATAAAATATAATATTATTTATTTTGATCGTTGTAAAAGTTTTTCACTTTTAATTATTTTAAGAGTAAATTTTTATGACATATTTACGTTCTTACAATCGGAAAATTTTCTGCTATTGTAACTATTTTCTCATCATCATTGCAATTCTATTTTTAGTGTAGGTAACGTTATCTTAATATGCTTATAATAAAATGTAATCAGTGATACGATTTAGAATTATTGTAATTAAATACAAGTTTTTTAAACGACTTAGCCAAATGGCGAGCGATTGTTGTTGAGTCCATTTCAAAGGTAGTTTTCATAACTGCAGTTTAAACTTGGTTTAAACTGTGGTTTAAAACCTTTACAATCCCTTCTATTCGATCAGCAAATGTCGCTTGTGGGGTTTTGTAATGTAGGAAATGAAAACAAGATGTCAGCGACTATGAGAACAAAACACAGCTACTATCATTGCCAAGATGATTTGCTACAAATACCGAGATTTTAACGATATGTAAATATAGATGTTTGATAACAGTTTAAGAGGATAGCAAGGACAAAAAGAGATGTGGTGTCTCAGTCGCAGCAATGCACAGGTTATGGCCGGGCGAAGCACCAAATCTTAAGAACAGAGTAGGCGAAGGGCAATTCTTAATGTTGCCTTCTATCAGCAAAATTGACTACTTATATAACACAATTTAGGTTAACGAGTCAAAATATCAATGCCGCCATTCAAGTACATACTAAAGATCTTTTAAATATAAGTTTAATATAACATATTTTTAATAATTCATTACTATCCTGAAATGATTATGATTTTATTTATATTATGCTTTTTGGGATGATAGTTTTTATGATCTTTCAGCATAATTATAATAAAAACATAAAGTAGACCTTATACTTCATCCAAAAAACATTGTCTGCTATATTTTATTAAATTAAGATGTAATATAGTTTATGATATCTTCAATTGATATAGTTTTAATACTTTTCTGTTACCCTTAATATTGGCAGAAAATTAAAAATATTTTCTTAATGACTCTAAATGTTTCACTGTAGCTGTAACGGTTGAGATAGTATTCTTTTTGTTGTTAAAACCTAGCCTGTGTTTGTTATAAAAAATACATTAAACTATTTACTGAGTATTTCAATTAAACACCCGACATCTCTCGAGTTTCGAAGTGATTAACAATGCGCTGGCTGTTCCTAAGTGCTTTGATTCGTGAGCGTGGTTGTTTCTAAGAGCTTCGATTGCTTTGATTATTATTAGTACCTACTATTGTCAGCAGTATTATAATTGTTAATGCAGATATGAACGATTGAAGTCAGTTTATGTTAGAATTATTTTATTAAATGTAGTCTATAATATAGCTTAGTAATAATATAGCTTCTTCAAGGTTAAAAATACAACCTGTTGGTTCCATTACCATGACCAAAAAATTATTTTTTCAGTTTATTAGAATTTAAAACAAGATATTACACGAAAATATATTTGCACTATCACTAATCATCTTCAAAGGTTGTCTGTGAGAAATCGGTTTAAGCGATAAGACCGCCTTTGCACGGTTTATATTTCTGTTTTTATTCTATTATTTATTCTTGTTAAAGTACAATGAAGTATGTCAATAAATAAATATAATCAATTTTAGTAATTTATATCATTGTTGCCATGACCTACCACTATTTAATAAAATTAAGTACCTTTCTAGAAACAGATTAAGGTTAAATACTTGTTATTATATAAAAGAAAATGTAATTTCGTTCTGTAATACTTGTGTTTTAGTTATTTTATATAACGCAATAAAAGTTAAGAGTCAGGTAAAGTTAGTTAATGTCGGCTAAGTTGATAACTTTAAGTGCGTACTTGGTTTCAAGTTTGGTCATCTTGATCCAGATAGGATTCCCTTTAGGAGCGTTAGCTTTCTAACAAGTTTGTAAATTTGTATTATCTTAATGTACTATAATGTTCACTTGAAGTAAAAAAAGTTTTTACTATGATGAAATAATTATAAATAAATCAATATGTAGAAATGTTATAACTTTAAAATATAAACTTAACAAAATAACTCATCGGTCACCTTGCCATTTGTAGTAGTTTTCTTGTTATGTATTTCTACTCATAGAAGTGAAACAACGTAAAGTTATTCAATATAAAAGTTAGGAAAACTTTCAAATAAACTTCAATATTTTCTTCCTCAATGTTATTATTTATTAATTGCTTCATTGACATTATTTATTAATTGCATCGTTATATGCAAAAGATATCTACTATATATCTGCATGAGTATATATTAGGTCTACAACTTTGCTCCCGCCGTTTTCCAAAAGATGGCGCTAGTAGCCAGTAATAGTTCAAATAAATAAATCACAGTTGTTTTCCATCAGTTTTGACATCTATAAATATAACCTTACATCGATATTAGTTAATTTTTGTTTGCGTCATATAGTTACACTTAATTAAATATGTCAACTTATAAACCGAATTCACGTCATTTGCGGGAGATTTTACTTTTTCATTCCAACATGAAAAAATCGGCGGCTGAGGCTCATCGGGTTATTTCAAGTACTTATGGTGATGATATTATTAGTGAAAGAACGTGTCGCGAGTGGTTCAAGCGCTTTAAAAGCGGTGATTTTGTTGTTGAAGATCGGCATAGCGGTGGCAGAGAAAAAACTTTTGAAGATGATGAACTGGAGGAGGATGGAGGCTTTACTTAATGAAGACTCGTGCCAAACTCAAGAACAGCTAGCAAAATCATTGGGAGTAACTCAGCAAGCAGTATCAAAACGCCTGGAACAGCTGGGGATGATCCAAAAACAAGGATACTGGGTACCGTATCAGTTGAAACCAAGAGATGTTGAGTGAAAGAATGGATCGATTCTTGGATCTTATCAAAGGATGAAGAATTTTTCCGACGCGGGATTCCTTTGTTGCCTGAAAGATGGGCCAAAGTAGTGGAAAGTGACGGACAATACTTTGAAACATAAATAAGATACCATTTTTTTATATAATTTTTAAAATTAAAAAAAAAACGGCAGGAGCAAAGTTGTAGACCTAATAATATTAATAGCCTTGATATTTAAAAGAATTAAGTTTAGAAAACTATATACGAAAAACATTAAGTGTTTTGATCTTTTAATACTAATATGTCATCAGTTTGAGTAACGATTTCATACTGTATATTAAAGGTTACTAGGAAATATTATTGCGGAATAACGACCCCAGTATCAAAGTAATAATGTGAAAGTAATTAGAGAACTCATTAACCACTCGACATCAACCGTATATTGGATTACGTCTAACAACATCTGGTCTAGCAGTTGTAATCAAAAATATCATTATTTGTGTTATTATGTCTCATAATAAAATATCAAATAGTCGTTTCGTGAAAATCTCTTTTAACGTCTAATAAACAATAAAGCTAAAGCTTGTGCTATTTCCAGTTCCTATGAAGACTAGGAATATTTTTGTTTTCTATTTTATATTTTATTTAACCTAGACGAATGTCTGTTAAGTTTCTTGAAACTAAAATATAAATAGAAGCTTTTTTTTTTGATCCAAAACAGAAAAACGCTACAAATGATTCGCTGAACAAAAATCAGGAGTACTCAACGGTCCTTTCTCGATCTAAGTAGGTACTCACAAAACACAACCACAACTTGAATTGACCTTATCTTCATAACAACAAGTAACTTACGAGCAGTATATATCAATGAGTAACACATAATTACTAATGAGTTAGAAACAATGTTTCAACTAACTTCAATATGGGTCGCTACGCAATGTTAACGATCTGACAGAACTTTCTGGGTTTCTCTGGGAGTTTCTCTTAGAAACTGAGTCTCTATAATTCAACAGACAAGCCTATATAATAATAAAATTATTTGTATTCTAATACAAAGTATATCTTTGTTCGATTTCTCCGCTTTTCTGAAAGGGCAATAGGAAACAGAATAACTCTTAAATAAATGAAAATCTGAGGTATGTTTCAGGTAGTAGTGGCTCCCTCTCGTTTTTGTTAAATAACAGTTGTTACGCGATTTTCAATATTACAATTATTTAAAAATTTTATGGTTACAGACTGTTCAAGTGGTAATTGTAACATTTGATATTAATATTTAGAACTACTTTATTAACATATAATGGATTATTTAGTAAACAGTTTTGATTTTCCTTAACAGACTCTGTTTATTTACGAACAACGTATTCTTAAGAGGCATGTCTTAGATAATAGAAAAGACACTTTTTCCTTGTTTTACTTCAATAGGATTGCAATGAAAAAAATATGTGGGGAATAATAAAGAATGAGACGTATTTTCTATAACTGTTTTATTTATAAATTTTAATTTATTTCATATGATAACATGATACATTCTTTTGGTATTATTTTACTGAATTACATGTTTTCACTGTTATATAATAATTAAATTTATGAAATAGTTTGCACCAAATATTTAATAATATATATTTACTAATGTTTTATACACTAGCATTCTGATGAGGCATTGAGGACACTCTATACATAACAGTCAAACGAGCTCTTACCGGAAGGATCAAATCAAATGACAAATTTTATTGTATTGTATGTTTGATATATTGTGTAAAATATAATATATTCCGTATATTTATGTTAAACTTTATTGAACTCCATTCAAGTAATTTCAGTTTTATGACATTATATTACATTATAAGGAAAAAAAAATTACTTCGGCCAACAATAAAAAAATTAAGAACTATTTAATTTTTTTATTTTAAGAAATTCTATATTAGAATTTCTTTGATTTTATTACCAAAATTCTGCTGACATCATTTTATTCTAATTATAATACCTACTTTTATTTTACTTTACAACCTTATTTATAAAACATTAAAATACTTTCAATAAGAAATACGCACACACTTGTCCTTGTCCTTGTTAACTAATAATATCAGCTATGCTATGACTTCTCCATTTGTACTTACATGTCTCCATACAGATTTTTAATGTCAATTGATCGCCAATTTTTTAATATATAAATTTATTACTAATATGTTATTAATAATGTTTTTAAAATAACGACTATAATATTATTCTTTTTATTTTATTCTTAGTTCCTACACATATTTGTTTAGGGCTCTTAACCATTTAATAGTTATTTATTATTTTTATAATTAAAACCAAAACTGATTTAATTTTAGAGTTTGTTAAGGTCAATCACCAAAATATAATAAAAAAGTCAAAACAAACCCATTTAACGTGATAAAGCATTAACTCAAACACACAGCTTCATCCTCACATATGAGCACACTTAGTCTATTGCAAACATTGCGAGTAAATACGCGAATTGAAAGCATAACAAATAGAATGTTTAAAAGTGGGTTGTCCTATTAGGAACACGGTCTGGCTCCTTTATATACGGTATTTTTATATGGTATTTTTAATATTTAAAGTCGAATAAACTGCTTATATATTTGTTAGCCGCTTATAATCAAACCGCACCATAACTTCCTGACAGTGGGTCTAGAGACAACTATGGAACAAAAATACAAATGGATACCACTCTACACCATTTATCCGAAAGGTGGCGAAAACCAGATGAATACACTTTACTACGAAGGGTTATTGGCTGGCCTTGTTACAGTAGGGAATAAATTTCTGACAATTTTCCTGCAATTTACTACACATATTGCGCCGTCCCCAAATAATTCGAATAGGAACTGGTGAATGATGTCAAAATTTATGTACTTATTTATCTCAATGTTTATTTACACTAGAATTATAAAATACTTCTGATTTAAATACTATTATTACATGAAGGAGGAGGAGAAAGGATGTACATTTCTTGTGAATATATTCACATGTATTATGGGTTAGGAATGGAGGGAGTTAGTTATGAATCAAGTCACTCGGTTGAACAACCCATAAAATAACTGGAAGGAACTTAAGATATTATATGAGATGGGGTTGCAGGGCCGGACTTAGGGAAAGAAAGTCGGGGCTACTGATTCGGAGTCTCAATAGAGGCACCCCCAAAATATATTATAGTGACAATTAATAAATTTTAAGTTTTATCTCCCCAGCATTTTTACTAAGAATACTTACTTGTACAAACATATTGTTATTGTTTTTTATAATTTTTATTTGATTAACTTTTCAAAGAGAATATTTTGAGACAACATTATGAATATAACTATATGAAACCGTAATTGTAAAATAAAATGTATTTTTATTAAAATTTCATATAATTAGGTTGAGTAATGCTATTTATAAATATATGTATATTTCGTTTTGGTAAATGGGTGATATACCGTTTTTGTTTAAATTCTCACTCGTTAAAACTAATGCGAAAAAAGTAAAGAATTATACTAACCATAGCGCAGACAATAGAAAGATAGTCAATAATTGTAAAAAGATCGTGGGATCACCTACATCGCCCACACCACCCACACATTTGCCCCACTCATCCATTAAAAACAAATTACAAGTACATTAGAAATCAAGTTTTTTTACTTAATAATACAAGTACAAAACTTTTCTATATAAACGTTAACTCCAGAGGCTTATATCTTGGCTTATAATGGTCAAAATTGTAACTAAACCAGTGGTTACTTGTGTACGACAAATGAGAGCGCCTGGAGGGGCTATACTATACTTCGGTAAGTATATTTATTTGTACTATACACAGTCATAATAACAAAATGAATTTGGTTACTACATGTCGATCTTCCGTGAGAGGCTGGTCTCCCCCCTTCGTGCCAACCCAAAACGAGCTGCAGTCAAATCATTACAGCTAGTCTTTAACACCTCTAAACATGAATGACATGGTACTGTGAAAGTACTGATTGCTGTCTGGTAATTTTAAAAGTATGAGAAAGATCATCAATAAACCACACTATCCCTTGTTTTTTCCTCAAGGTTAGGCTTACCTGATGAGGCAAGTAATTTATATAAATGAGGAACAAGGTAGGTCCTAATATAGAGCCTTGTGACATACCAATTTTGATAAATGAACCAGAGGAACGCTTTCCATTTTGTTTTTTTTTACTTCGTTCCTTTTATTTCTCATTGAGTTCTAACTTAATTTATTAAATAGGCTAAGGTCAAAGGTCGTAATTAACTGGTAAATAAGACAATATCCATTAGATCACTTTGCCGATCAAAACTTTGCCGACTACTGGGTCGACAGTTTGATGACAAGAATTAACTTGATGGGACTTTACCGACCCCTGAGACAGCTCTTCCTAAATCTTCTCACTAGAACATTCATAGCTAAAATGAATATGTATGAAGTGAATATCTATTTTGAAGTGATCAAAAATAGCTTACATGATGTGTTACTGAAAACACGTCACGCAAGACCTAAAATAATCATTATTATTATTCTACGATAAGACTATGTTTATCTGAAATTTAAAAAGACGACGATGCACGATTTAGAAATTCTGTAATGGTAAATTATTTAAATTAATTTAAAAACAGAAAACTTACTAATTATGTTATAACGTATAACGTGGTATACAGTTTTTTTCATTATTTGGACGTTAATTCAACACCATTACATTTCTTTGAAGGGATATTAGTGATATTATCCATCAGTGTAATATCCTCTCGAGGTTTGTTTAATTATCAATTAGGAAATTGTTCGCTACATGACGCTCGCTTATTTATAAGGCCACATTCACTCATAAATATTAAACACAATCCTACCTTCCTTCCATTACACCTCTTTATCACGTCAAGCGTGGTATTTTACACTGAAAGTTAGAGATGAGATGATGAGAGATTACACAGATAACATCTAATTCACTCCGACATTATGTAAGAACGTTTTAAAAGTAATTTATCATAAATAAAATTTTGCCCTATTTATTAAGTAAAACAATAAGGAAATCAAATTTAATTTACGACTGTCCTGTATTTGGCACTTCATACAAAATGTAAAAACTAGCAGAGCGAAATTTAAAAGTTTAATAATAACAGTTGTTCCAAGTACTTGTAAATTCTTATATCTAATTAGTACAATAATAATAAACTATAACATATTTATAATACACATTTTTACTAGAATTAAACAGTTATAGAAACAAAAACCTATTACAAAATGTTATATCATGAGTGTTATGTGTTATGTTAATATAACACATGCAATGATACTAAATAGATCTCCTCGGCGATCTTTCAGTATTTATCTCATCGAAGTAGTTTTTAAATATCATTTAGTAATATTATAAAACAATTAGGAACAAAATGTGGCTTTTAATTTGTATTTTTTGGATTATCTCTTAGACTTTATAGTTTAAAGCTCTTCATTCGGAATGCAATTAGACCAACATGCAAAGTCGTTTATCAATGTAATCAAATTATAGATAAACTGATTTTAAATTAGTTGAATCATTTCATAAATCAGTATATTTCAATCACGGCACGTTTATAGTTAACTGTTCATAGTTAACTGTAGAAGCAATGGTTACGTAATACATGATACAACTAAGAAAGAAAGTGATCGTAATAAAATATATAAATTATTCATATTAAAATTCAGTTGTTCAATATGCATCACTAAATTCTTATTCGAGATTCTATCTTTCTACTATATCTTATTTTTTTTTGTAAGTATACAACAACTAGTAGAAAAGTTTGGATATAGTAAACATTAAAATAATTTGAAGCCATAAATGAAAGTGAAATATATCAGTAATACTCGTGGTTAACTATAGTACGTTGTTTACAAAAATCTTTACATAAATATTGCTATAACATTTGCCACATTCTTATAGCATAAGCCTTTCTTTAGATTTTTTTTTGATAACGAACTGTATTAAGACAAATAAATGTATTATTTTATTCTATCACAGATGTAATTTGTTTTGTCAATAATTTTAATTGTAAGAACAACTAATATATATATATATATATATAAACAAATTATTTAGAGCCTGAACTGTTTATATCTAACTTGATATGGGCAGGTTAAAACACTTTTTTTATAATGAGTTGTACCTAAGTATACTCTCTTTTTAACTGTGTCCTACGACTCTTTATTCCTCCGTGTTCCACGAATTTATAATTCCCCTAATGTTGCAAGGTCCCTGGTCCCTGACAAGTAAATGTATAAAATACACAAAATAAATAATATACACTAAAATTGTATTGTGTAATATACAATGAATCACGATATGAAAGCCCCCATACTCTCTACAGTTTGCATATGTTTGGCAAGACCCTAAGTGAAGTGATTCGATTACTAGTTAACTGTATTATATATAATTATTATATCATTAATATTTAACCCACTGGATTACTGGTTTTGTATGACTATTCAAAAACTTCCTCACATTTAGAATAATGTATCAACAAAATTGCTATAAATATTAAATTCTTTTCCGATACAATCAATATTATATTATTGGAATACTCGGAATGAATACAAAAAAGAGAAGCTAGATGAATTATGCGAGTCATAATCAAAACTTATCGGAGCTCATCTAATAAACTCGGTGTTTATAAAAATAGCGGGTAAGGAATAAGGAAAGAGGGGGGAAAAGATTCAAGGAAGAGGACAGTTTATAATAGTCTAATAGGTCTGTTAAGCTGCTTTTTACATAAATAATAAATCTTGATAAACACCTCGACGCAAAACTTCAACAATAAAAAAAGTCTTTTTTTTATATTTGTGGAAATTATATTATCATATGCAAAGACCGTAGCGAGTCGATTGACCTATTAATTATTATTTTATTCGCTTTTTCCGATTCAGCGGAAAATGTTAAGCCAATTTACGGTAATATCTGTAATTGGATTGTGCTTAAAGTAACGGAAATCAAAATATATTACATATAGATATGAATATATATATATATATTATTTTTACTTATTCATTTCTAAAAATACTCGAGCTGAATATTATTAGTTAGTCATTTTTTATTTTATAATTTATTAATGAATTTAAGAGTTAATAAAAAAAACTATAAATTATAGTTTAAATTAAACCCCAAAATATACAAAAAACCTAGTAGAGTTTAACAATCGTAGCGCTTTACTCCGGGTCGCTATTTTAGGTCCGACATATCTGTACTAAGCCACCTCAAGTCCAGCTTCATTGTGTTATTTAAATGTCGAAACGTGTTCCAATTATCGTTTGTTTGCGAAACTCGAATTCCTCATTCCGCCTCTCTCTTCAGTACTACTAGTGGAAATTGAAATTGGATTCCATTGTTACAGACTCATGCATGTGTTACTTCAGTTATAATAGTCTTATATTGACAGTATTTATTACATTTGTGAATAGTTTATTTTTTATATTTATTAACATTTACTGGCCAACAAAATTATGCTCCCGATAACTTACAATAACATGAAATGCTTTGTTTGCTTCGTAAATTATAAATTTATATAAAATAAAGAATTCATCATGTTCAGAACCCAAAAGGTTTAAATAAGCTTAACACGGGTAAACATTTTCAATTAATCCTTGATAACTTGATATGAAATTTCCTTAAGAATATTTAAAGAGTAAAAGAGCATTAATAACAAGTATTAAGTATCCGTAAACGCTTCTATCCTATCTGATAATAACTGCTTCTGTTATGGAAATATTAATTCATAAATATAATTTTCTTAATGAGGCAAAATTAATTCTGTAATATCTAGTAAATGAAAGAAGAAGCAAAGTTGCCTTTACAGTATATCACCGATTTATCTTTCAGACTCAAAACCGCGTTTGTTCTCATTTCCATGCTGATACCTCTATTAAAATTTATAACTCTTTGTCCTTTTTCGTAGAGGCTTATATTTGGTGGTATTTGAAATTGTAATTGAATAAAAAAAAAAATAAAGTACTTCTTTTCCTATTATTATTCGTGTATAGTTAATCCGTCGGATTTTAATTATTATTAAACTAGGGGCGCCAACAAACCCTCAATTTCGACTCGCTGCACTCGCGAAATCTCGGCTACCGTTTGCATATTGAGCGAAGCGAGCCCAGTGTATTCACTCATCGTTTCCCATTGACATTGACATTGACATTGACGTTTCAATGGGATATCAGTATTTGACATGATATTAAAAAAAATATGTATTTTTTTTGACATTTTTCAAATTTTTTTTTTTAAAAACCATCACCTACTGTGTGTCTTTTTGTTTGCAAAGTTTCATAATTTTCCATCAAGTAGTTTTTGAGCCAATTCGTGACAAAGAATGCAAAAAGTCTCCAGTAAAACGCTCCGCTCACTTCGTTCGCTTCGCTCAAAAACGCTCCGCTCACTTCGTTCGCTTCGCTCAATTAATTCTAAATAGCGAAATTTAAAAGAAAAAATGGACGCTTAATTATAAATATCTGCAAGAGAAAATGCCTACTTAAAAATCATAATCACAAACCCATTGTCCAAACTTCAAATAGATAGCTAAACAACTCTAGAGAGCCTGCTACGATATTCACGGATGATAGTAGTAATTAAATTTAGAATTAAGTTATGTAGATTGACTTAATGTTGGGTAACAAAGTATTTGTCTTTGTTAATTGAGGGTTGTTATTTTAAGATATACATGGATATAACATTTTGTATATAAGTAAGACAGAATGGAGTATTGTTTAAACAATAATGTACAATACAAGTAAGGAATCAGTAAACTATACATTTGTAATTAATTTAGATATCTTTAGATACAGTCTTATATATAAATAAAATAAAATTTGAGGTACTAGTTCAAGTGAGGGATCCTATGAAAGGGCTTGGTATGGATATTTCAAAAACATTATATTATTTTCTACTTAGCATTAATTCTTATTTATAATGAAAAATATAATAAAATACCGTTTAACGGTTTGGAAGCAGAATTTCAGAAATAGTTCATGCCCCCATTTCAGATCTATTTGTAATCTACAAATTTATACGGTACGCTCGGTGCGCGAGTCTGACTTTTGCTTGTGCGATTTTTATTATTTTATAAATAATTATATAAATTTAAAATTAAATTAAATTAATATATTTGATTGCGCTTTTACTAATTAAGATTTCAAAAGTGACCTTTAGTAATAACTTACCCTTATTTTGTAATACTCTTTAAGAGAGTAAAAGTATTATGTTTCAGTGAAGTATTTGATCATAATAATTGAAATTGTAGCTTAATGTTTCAAATATATATACGAACTACAAAAATTATAATATGAAGGTTTGTGTATAACGACCACTGTTAGTCATCAGACTAATAGATATTATTAATACTTTAAAACCAACGCGTATTTACTACACGGTACTGCTTTCTGGCATAAAATATAAAATTATTTATTTTGCCCATTGTAAAAGTTTTGCACTTTTATGACATATTTACGTTCTTATAATCAGAAAATTTTCTGCTATTGTAACTATTTTCTCAACATCATTGCAATTCTATTTTTAGGGTAGGTAACGTTATCTTAATATGCTTATAATAAAATCTAATCAGTGATACGATTTGGAATGATTGTAATTAAATACAAGTATTTTAAGCGACTTAGCCAAATGGCGAGCGATAGTTTTCATAACTGCAGTTTAAACTTGGTTTAAATTTAAAACCTTTACAATCCCTTCTATTCGATCAGCAAATGTCGCTTGTGGGGTTTTGTAATGTAGGAAATGAAAACAAGATGTCGACGACCATGAGAACAAAATACAGCTACGATCATTGCCAAGATGATTTGCTACAAATACCAAGATTTTAACGATATATGGACCGTTTATTTTGAAAGTGGTGTAAGTCCATTCTCTTAAATTACAATTTTAGGATTACAATTGTTTTGCTAGAATGACTTTTCCTCTTTTTGTAAAGTACCTTTGTCCCCTATTTCCCTTAATTTTGTTTATGTGTTGCAAATCATTTTCTTTGTTTTGCTCTAGAGAATCTAAATTCTCAATAACAATATCTTCATCTAATCAAGATTCTATCTTTATAATTCTACTTCTCTTTTTACGATCCTCTGAACCTAAGATTATTCTTCTGTTTATATTCATGGGCTTTATGTCTTTATGATTTTTTTTATGAAATAAAATAAATATTTTCAATTGTTATAATAATATAATATTGATTTACCATTTATTCTCATCTATATCACTATCTGAAGTTAATATGAAGTTATACATTTTAAGAAATAAATGGAATAAATTAACAACACTATAACCTAAGTTAGCAACTAAGTAAGATAACACTAATGAATAATAAAAGACACTAATCGGCAACCGACTACTAAGCCACCCACCCTTTTTCAATTGGACTTACACCACTTTCATAATCGATGATTATGTAATTTTATTTACCGACCGATTTTGAATTGTACAAAACATGGGAAATTTATAAGAAATTAAACTTGGACTATACATAAAAATAATGGATTATACATAAAAAATATAAAAAACATAAGGTAGATCTTATACTTCAACAAAAAAACATTATTAAATTAAGATGTAATATAGTTTATGATACCTTTAATTGAAATACTTTTAATAATTTTCCGTAGTACACCCTTAGTATTGACAGAAAATTAAAACTATTTTCTTAATGACTCTAAATGTTTCACTGTAGCTGTAACGGTTGAGATACGTATTTTTTTGTTGTTAAAACCTAGCCTGTGTTTGTTATAAAATTCATTAAACTATTTTCTGAGTATTTCAATTAAACACCCGACATCTCTGGAGTTTCGAAGTGATTAATAATGCGCTGGCTGTTCCTAAGTGCTTTGATGCGAGAGCGTGGTTGTTGCTAAGAGCTTTGATTGCTTTGATTATTATTAGTACTATTGTCAGCATTATTATAATTGTTAATGCAGATATGAACGATTGAAGTCAGTTTATGTTAGAATTATTTTATTAAATGTAGTCTACTTAGTAATAGTAATTGCCTAATAATATAGCTTCTTTAAGGTTAAAAATACTACCTATTGGTTCCATTACGATGATCAAAAAAAATTTTTTTTCAGTTTATTACAATTTAAATCATGATATTATATGAAAATCCATTTGCACTATCACTAATCATCTTCAAAGGTTGTCTGAGAAATCGCTTTAAGCGATAAGACCGCCTTTGCACGGTTTACATTTTTGTTTTTATTCTATTGTTTATTCTTGTTATAAAGTGCAATTAAGTATGTCAATAAATAAATATAATTAATTTTAGTAATTTATATCACCGTTGCCATGACCTACCACTATTTAATAAAATTAAGTAGCTTTCTAGAAACAGATTAAGGTTAAATGCTCTATATTATATAAAAGAAAATGTAATTTCGTTCTGTATCTACTTGTGTTTTAGTTATTTTTATATAACACAGTAAAGGCTTCTTTGTAAAGTCGAATAAAAGTTAAGAGTCAGGTAAAGTTAGTTAATGTCGGCTAAGTTGATAACTTTAAGTGCGTACTTGGTTTGAAGTTTGGTCATCTTGATCCAGATAGGATTCCCTTTAGGAGCGTTAGCTTTCTAACAAGCTGGTAAATTTGTTTTATCTTAATTGTACTACAATGTTGTTCACTATTTACATAATTACAAATTCAAAGTTTTTACTATGATGAAATAATTATAAATAAATCAATATATAGAAAAGTTATAACTTTAAAACATAAACTTAACAAAATAACTCATCGGTTACCTTACTATTTGTAGTAGTTTTCTTGTTATGTATTTCTACTCGTAGAAGTGAAACAACGTAAAGTTATTCAATATAAAAGTTAGAAGAACTTGCAAATGAACTTCGATATTTTCTTCCTCAATGTTATTATTTATTTATCAGAGGCATCTGACATCGTTATATGCAAAAGATATCTACTTGCAATGATGGAAGTTAGAGATTAATCATTTCTGCATTAATATATAATATTAATAGCGTTGATATTTAAAAGAATTTAGTTAAGAAAATTATATACGAAAAAAAATAAGTGTTTTGATGTTTTAATACTAATATGTCATCAGTTTGAGTTACGATTTCACAATGTACATTAAAGGTTACTTCATAAATAGACTATTAAATATCTTAGTTACAGATAAAGACTGTACCATCTGTATTTCAAATATTTTATTATTAATTAATTCGATGTTAGACATGGTGTTGACAATGGTCTAGAAATATTATTGCGGAATAACGACCCCAGTATCAAAGTCATAATGTGAAAGTAATCAGAGAACTCATTAACCACTCGACATCAACCGTATATTGGATTACGTCTAACAACATCTGGTCTAGCAGTTATAATCAAAAATATCATTATTTGTGTTATTGTATCTCCCTCATAATAAAATACCAAGTAGTCGTTTCGTGAAAATATATTTTAACGTATAATAAACAATAAAGCTAAAGCTTGTGCTATTTTCAGTTCTTATATAGACTGTAGATATATTTTTGTTTTCTATTTTATATTTTATATTTTCTTTAAACTATAAATATAAATAGAAGCTTTTTTGATTCAAAACACCAAAACGCTGCAAAAGTCAGGAGGACCCCACGGCCCTTTCTCGATCTAAGTAGGTACTTACAGAAACACAACCACAACTTGAGTTTGACCTTATCTTCATAACAACAAGTAACTTACGAGCAATGAGTAACACATAATTATTAATGAGTTAGAAAAAATGTTTCAACTAACTTCAATATGGGTCGCCTAAGCAATGTTAACGATCTGATAGAACTTTCTGGGATCTCTTAGGAATTGTATTCTAAAACAAAGTATATCTTTGTTCGATTTCTCCGCTTTTCCGGAAGGGCAATAGGAAGCAGAATAACTCTTAAATAAATGAAAATCTGAGGTATGTTTCAGGTAGTAGTGGCGCCCTCTCATTTTTGTTAAAGAACAGTTGCTACGCGATTTTCTTTAAAACAATTATTTAAAAATTTTATGAATACAGACTGTTCAAGTGATAATTGTAACATTTGACGTTAATATTTAGAACTACTTTATTTAAATATAATGGATTATTTAGTTTAGATTTTCGTTTACAGATTATCTCTGTTATGAACAACGTGTTCTTAAGAAACATGTCTTAGATAATAGAAAATACACTTTTTCCTTGTTTTACCTCAATAGGATTGCAATGAAAAATATGTCTGGAATAATAAAAGATTGAGACGAAGTGAGACGAGACTTAATGACGCTATCAACGCCGGGGAGACAAAACAGAAAATATGGATAGTAACTTTGTACGTCGGTTTATATTTATTTTCTATAACTGTTTTATTCATACATTTTAATTCATTTCATGTGATAACATAATACATTCTTTTGGTATTAATTTACTGAATTACATGATCGACTGTAATATAATAATTACATTTATTAAATAGTTTGCACCAAATACTTAATAATATATATCTTCTAATGTTTTATACACTATATCATTCTGAAGAGGCATTGAGGATACTTTATACATAACTGTCAAAGGAGCTCTTACCGGAAGGATCAAATCAAATGACAAATGTTATTGTATGTATGTTTGATATATTGTGTAAAATATAATATATTCCGTATATTTATTTTAAACTTTATTGAACTCCATTCAAGTAGCTTCAGTTTTATGACATTATATTACATAATGAGGTAAACGAATTCACTTCGGCCAACAATAAAAGAACTAATTGACAACATTGTTAGGTTTTTATTTAAGGAGGAAAACTTAGTGGGTTATTCACCTGGTGAACCTGGTGGTGGTGGTAAATGTTAAATTAGCAATAGTCTTAGCTCCATTAAAATTAAAAAACAAGCCAACTCTACAAATTTATAAATATCTCTAAATAACTCTACAGATTTATATATATTTAATTTGATTACATTTTTTTTTTTTTTTTTTTTTTTATGGAAGAGGAGGACAAACGAGCTGGCGGGTCACAGATGACTTGTGATCACCGCCGCCCATGAACTCTTGCAACATCCGAGGATTTACAAGAGTGTTGCCGGCCTTGTAGGTAGAAGTAGACGCCTTTTTTGAAGGTACCCATGTCGTACCGATCTGGAAATACCGCCGAAGGGAGTTCGTTCCACAAGCGAGTGGAACGTGGAAAAAAGTCCTTGAGAACCGCACAGTGGAAGATCGCCACGTATCCAGGTGGTAGGGATGGTAAAGAAGTCGATGGCGCGCTGTGCGGTGATGAAATTCGGCGGCAGGCATCAGATCGAATAGTTCTTCGGAACACTCCCCGTTGTAAATGCGGTAGAAGACGCACAAAGAAGCCACGTCTCTACGCAATGCCAAAGAGTCCAGCCGTTCGCAGAGCACCGGGTCCCCGACAATCCGAGCGGCTCTCCGTTGTACGCGGTCAAATGGTAGAAGCTGATATTGGGGTGATCCGGACCAGAGATGAGAACAGTACTCCATGTGTGGCCGGACCTGCGCCTTATAGAGCGCAAGTCTTTGGCCAGGTTTGAAATACTGCCTCGCTCTATTAATCACTCCCAATTTCTTCGAGGCCAACTTGGCCTTGCTCTCCAGATGACCACGAAACTGACAATCGCTCGAAATGTCGCGACCCAGTATTCTGATACTTGGCGAGGCAATGAGGGGGGTGCTCTCGAAGAGCGGTGATACGACAAATGGGGTTTTCTTAGTGGTAAACGCGCAAACTTGTGTCTTTAGGGGATTGAACTGAACGTGGTTCAGTTCACCCCACTCAGAGATCATCCCCAAGGAAGTCTCTATAGAAGACACAAGTTTCTTTCGGCACTCGTCGACGTTTTCCCGAGAGAGACCTGCACGGCCGGAATACACCGCATCCCCAGTGCTGTCATCCGCATAACAATGTATGTTGGAGATATCCAACATATCATTGATGTGCAGGAGGAACAGAGTTGGGGATAGCACGCAGCCTTGGGGTACACCAGCGTTCACGGGCTTGGGGTCCGAGCAAAAACCGTCGAGAACGACCTGTATGCTCCGCCCAGTGAGGAAGCTGGTGATCCACTTGCATAAACTCTCGGGAAGCCCATAGGAAGGTAGCTTCGAAAGAAGCCCCTTGTGCCATACACGATCGAAGGCTTTCGCCATATCCAAACTAACTGCCAGACCCTCTCCCTTGCTTTCAATAACAGCTGCCCAACGGTGTGTGAGATACAACAGAAGATCACCAGCCGATCGACCATGGCGAAAGCCATATTGCCGGTCATTGACCAACTGGTGATCCTCGAGGTAGGTTAGGAGCTGTTTATTGATAATGCTCTCCATTACTTTGGAGAGCAGAGAGTTAATGGCGATAGGTCTGTAGTTAGCTGGTTCCGAGCTATCACCTTTTTTAGGGATCGGATGGACAAGGGCACGCTTCCATGTGACCGGGACTACGCCTTTAAGGTAGGAGTACCGAAATAGACGCGTTAGCACTGGAGTCAACTCAGGGGCACACGTTCGTAGCACCAATGGAGAAATGCCATCCGGCCCACTCGACTTATGAACGTCCAAGGAAAATAGAGATTGCCTAATAGTTTTCTGCCGAAAAACTATTTCCGGCATTGAGCTCTGACACCGCGGGATGATAGGCGGTGTCTTCCCCTGGACGTCCAAAGTCGAGTTGGAGGCGAAAAGAGTGCCCAAGAGATCGGCTTTCTCTTTTGCCGTGTGGGCCAGAGAGTCATTCCCCATGTGCAACGGCGGTAGGGACGGCTGGTTAAAGTTTCCCAGAGTGGCCTTTGAAAGCGCCCAAAATTTGCGCGTGCCAGGCGGGTACTTTGCCAGCTGATCCCCAATTTTGACGACATGCTTGAACTTTGCTCTAGCGATTTGCCGTTTGAAGAATCTGGAGGCACGATTATATTTCCTCTTCAGAACTCTAGAGTTCGGATCCTTAGTGACTAACGCATTGACCCAAGCTTGATAAGCCTGCCGTTTGCCAGCTGCTGCAGCCCTGACAGACGCATCAAACCAAGGCCGTGATCTGCCACCAAGTGGTACCACAGAGCTTGGTACAAATAGTTCCATGCCCTGTAGTATCACATCAGCTACAGCCGCAGCGCAGTCACTAGGATCATCGGAAGGGAAACAAATCGGACCCCATGGGTAGGATGCAAAAAAGGACCGCATTCCATCCCAATCCGCTGACTTGTAGTGCCAAACGCGTCGAGTCGCAGGTGTTGTGCGAGCCGACCGTTGAATGGGCACTACACTCCGTACCAGACAGTGATCAGAGGAACCTAAGGGAGCCTCGACAGTGATCTGGTACTTTTCTGGATGTGTAGTCAGCAGAAGATCCAACAAAGAGGGCGTGTGGCTGTCCACGTCCGGTAGACGAGTGTGCGTCTTTACCAGCTGGGACAGACCATTTGCCAGAGCAAAGTCAAACACAGATCTCCCCGCGTAGTCGGTGGCACATGACCCTAGCCAATCGGCATGGTGCGCATTAAAGTCCCCTAGGACTACGACTTCGGCGGAGGGAGTCTGTGAAAGCAGATCGTCAATCTTCGCCTGAACATGGCCCAAGAGTTGATCCGTTTCTGCATTACCACTATGGGACCTGTAGAGGCACGCGTAGACTCTGACATGGTCGTCCATGTCCACGCGTAGCCAGAGTATAGACAGGTCCCGACCTTCAAAAACCTGAAGGCGACGGTAGCAGATATCCTCCCTAACGAACACAGATACCCCGGCGTGTGGTATAAAATGGTGTTCTAGTTTATACCCGGGGTATGACAGGTACGCTGTGTCGCTAGGTCGAGATATCTGCGTTTCCGTCAGAAACAACAAGGCCGGCTGCGCCGTCTCTAGATGATAATGGACGGCGTTCAAGTTGGAATGAAGTCCCCGGATGTTGCAAAAGTCCACATTTAGAGTGGGTCGGGGTGCCGCTGCGTTGACTCGTTGTTTGCCCTCATAAAACACAAAAGGCGATACTTTGCCCGCCCCAGATACGACGGGCAGCCCGAGCAAAATCCGAGAATCATTTCCCCGATTTTGCTCGGGGAGGGGGTCCCCGGCTTCATCAAAGCCGGTACCCTCCTGGGGTATTTTTCTTGTAGGCATCGCTTTCATGTTTGGCGTGGGGGGGGGGGGGGGTTGGGCTTCCGGATTCTCTCACTCACCGACGAAACATAACCAAATTAATTTGGTTACTACACGTCGGTCTTCTGTGAGAGGGTGGTCCTTCCCCGGTCGAGCCAGCCCAATGCGAGCTGCAGTCAGATAACTACAGCTAGGCTCTACCACCTTATTACATCAATTTGTTTTAGGCGACTGTAAAAATCCTTTAGTTTCAATTTTAAAAAATCAAATATAACTTAAAATATACTTCACTGTAGTCTAATTTTCTTTACAAATACGCATGACAAGACATAAAATTAAATTTTAGACGCTAATTACATTGTCAAAATTACAAGCCGTGTCTTGTATAGATTTGACTTACGCTCTGCATGTGGCAGTATTTCAAAATATGCATTAGTGCCCGAATTATTTCTAGGTCTTCTATTGATAGATTCTCGTTGAACACTACCATATAGAAATGTATTTTGCTTATTAAAATCAACTATATTCCAGAACTTATCAATAATTTCTATACGTTATGTTTCATTAATACCTACGTTCCATACATTTCTTCAAGCAATTACAATTTTAGGATTACAATTGTTTTGCTAGAATGACTTTTCCTCTTTTTGTAAAGTACCTTTGTCCCTTCTTTCCTTTAATTTTGTTTATGTGTTGCAAATAATTTTCTTTGTTTTGTTCTACAGAATCTAAATTCTCAATAACAATATCTTCATCTGATCAAGATTCTATCTTTATTATTCTTCTTCTCTTTTTACGATCCTCTGAACCTAAGTTTATTCTTCTGTTTTTTCATGGGCTGTACTAAGCCACCTACTCTTTTTCATGTCCATGATTATGTAATTTCATTTACCGACCGATTTTGAATTGTACAAAACATGGGAATTTTTTAAGAAATTAAACTTGGACTGATTATACATAAAAAATATACATAAAATTAAGCACGAATTACGTGATAGCTAATTTTAAAAAAATGGACTTACACCACTTTCAAATTAACTATACTTAACTACATTCTATATTAAGGAATTTTAACAGAGTAGGTGAAGGACAATTCTTAATGTTGTCTTCTATCAGCAAACCTTGACTACTTATGTAACACAATTTAGGTTAACTAGTCAAAATATCAATGCCGCCATTCAAGTATATACTAAAGACCTTTTAAATATAAGTTAATATAACATATTTTTAATAAATCATTACTATCCTGAAATGATTATGATTTTATTTATATTATACTTTTTGGGATGATAGTTTTTATGACAATTATAATAAAAACATAAGTTAGATCTTATTCTTCATCCAAAAAACATTGTCTGCTATATTTTATTAAATTAAGATGTAATATAGTTTATGATATCTTCAATTGATATACTTTTAATACTTTTCCGAAGTACACCCTTAATATTGGCAGAAAATTAAAACTATTTTCTTAATGACTCTAAATGTTTCACTGTAGCTTTAACGGTTGAAATACATTCTTTTAGTTATTAAATCCTAGCCTGTGTTTGTTATAGAAAATTCATTAAACTATTTACTGAGTATTTCAATTAGACACCCGACATCTCTCGAGTTTCGAAGTGATTAACAATGCGCTGGCTGTTCCTAAGTGCTTTGATTCGAGAGCACGGTTGTTTCTAAGAGCTTTGATTGTTTTAATTATTATTAGTACTATTATCAGCAGTATTATAATTGTTAATGCAGATATAAACGAATTAATTTATGTTAGAATTATTTTATTAAATGTAGTCTACTTAGTAATAGTAATTGCTTAATAATATAGCTTCTGAAAGGTTAAAAATACAACCTATTGGTTCCATTACGATGATCAAAAAATTATTTTTTTCAGTTTATTACAATTTAAATCAAGATATACGAAAATATATTTGTGCTATTACTAATCATCTTCAAAGGTTGTCTGTGAGAAATCGCTTTAAGCGATAAGACCGCCTTTGCACGGTTTATATTTCTGTTTTTATTCTATTGTTTATTCTTGTTAAAGTGCAATGAAGTATGTCAATAAATTAATATAATCATATTTTAGTAATTTATATCATCGTTGCCATGACCTACCACTATTTAATAAAATTAAGTACCTTTCTAGAAACAGATTAAGGTTAAATACTCGTTATTATATAAAAGAAAATGTAATTTCGTTCGGTTAATACTTGTGTTTTAGTTATTTTTATATAACGCAGTAAAGGTTTCTTTGTAAAGTCGAATAAAAGTTAAGAGTCAGTTAAAGTTAGTTAATGTCGGCTAAGTTGATAACTTTAAGTGCGTACTTGGTTTGAAGTTGGTCATCTTGATCCAGATAGGATTCCCTTTAGGAACGTTGGTTTTCTAACAAGCTGGTAAATTTGTTTTATCTTAATTGTACTATAATGACAACATTATATATACTTCAAGTGAACAATCACTTGAAGTATAAAAAATTCAAAGTTTTTACTATGATGAAATAATTATAAATAAATCAATATGTAGAAAAGTTATAACTTAAATATATAAACTTAACAAAATAACTCTACTATTTGTAGTAGTTTTCTTGTTTTATATTTCTACTCATAGAAGTGAAACAACGTAAAGTTATTCAATAAAAAAATTAGGAGAACTTGCAAATAAACTTCGATATTTTCTTCCTCAATGTTATTATTTATTTATTGCTTCATTGACATCGTTATATGCAAAATATATCTACTTGCAATGATGGGAGTTAGAGAATAATCGTTTCTGCATTAATATATAGTATTAATAGCGTTGATATTTAAAAGAATTAAGTTTAGAAAATTATACACGAAAAAAAATAAGTGTTTTGATCTTTTAATACTAATATGTCATCAGTTTGAGTAACGATTGCATAACGTATATTAAAGGTTACTTCATAAATGAACTATTAAATATCTTAGTAACAGAAAAAGACTGTTCCATCTGTATTACAAATATTTTATTATTAATTAATATCAGATATGGTGTTGACAATGGTGTCTGCGTCTTGAAATATTATTGCGGAATAACGACCCCAGTATCAAAGTAATAACGTGAAAACAATTATAGAACTCATTAACTACACAACATCAACCGTATATTGGATTACGTCTAACAACATCTGTGCTAGCAGATGTAATCAAAAATATCATTATTTGTGTTATTGTCTCCCTCATAATAAAATATCCAGTAGTTGTTTCGTGAAAATATATTTTAACGTCTAATAAACAATAAAGCTAAAGCTTGTGCTATTTCCAGTTCCTATGTAGACTGTAGGAATATTTTTGTTTTGTATTTTATATTTTATTTAACCTAGACGAATGTCTTTTAAGTTTCTTTAAACTAAAATATAAATAGAAGCTTTTTTGATCCAAAACACCAAAACGCTGCAAAAGTCTCCTGACTTTTGCAGCGTTTTGGTTTTTTGGCGTTTTGGTGGAGTACTCCACGGCCCTTTCTCGATCTAAGTAGGTACTCACAGAAACACAACCGCAACTTGAGTTTGACCTTATCTTCATAGCAACAAGTAACTTACGAGCAGTATATATCAATGAGTAACACATAATTACTAATGCGTTAGAAACAATGTTTCAACTATCTTCAATATGGGTCGTCTAATGTTAACGGTCTGAGAGAACTTTCTGGGATCTCTTAGGAACTGAGTTTCTATAATTCAAAACAGACAAGCCTACATAATAATAAAATTATTTGTATTCTAAAACAAAGCATATCTTTGTTCGATTTCTCCGCTTTTCTGAAAGGGCAATAGCAAGCAGAATAACTCTTAAATACATGAAAATCTGAGATATGTTTCAGATAGTAGTGGCGCCCTCGTTTTTGTTAGAGAACAGTTGCTACACGATTTTCATTATAACAATTATTTAAAAATTTTATGGTTACAGACTGTTCAAGTAGTAATTGTAACATTTGACGTTAATATTTAGAACAACTTTATTTAAATATAATTGATTATTTATTAAGTAAACAGTTTTGATTTTCCTTTACAGACTATCTCTGTTTATTTATGAACAACGTATTCTTAAGAAACATGTCTTAGATAATAGAAAATACACTTTTTCCTTGTTTTATCTCGATAGGATTGCAATGAAAAATATGTCGGGAATAATAAAGAATGAGATGAAGCGAGACAAGACTTAATGACGTCATCAACGCCGGGGAGACAAAACAAAAAATATGGATAGTAACTTTGTATGTAGATTTACATTTATATTCTATAACTGTTTTATTTATACATTTTAATTCATTTCATGTGATAACATGATACATTTTTTTTGTAATAATTTACTAATTTACATGTTTTGACTGTAATATAATAATTAAATTTATTAAATAGTTTGCACCAAATATTTAATAATATATATCTACTAATGTTTTATACACTATATCTTCTGACGAGGCATTGAGGATACTTTATACATAACAGTCAAACGAGCTCTTACCGGAAGCATCACATCAAATGAAAAATGTTATTGTATGTGTGATATATTGTGTAAAATATAATATAATCCGTATATTTATTGAATTCCCTTCAAATAGCTTCAGTTTTACATTTTATTACATTATGAGGTAAACGAATTTACTTCGGCCAACAATAATAAAACTAATTGACAACATTCTTTTTTTTTTATTTGCAAGGAGGAAAACTTAGTAGATTATTCACCTGGTGAACCTGGTAGTGGTGGTGAATGTTAAATTAGCTCCATTAAAATGAAAAAAACAAGTCAACACTACAAATTCATAAATATCAATATTTTTAAGTGTTTCTATGATTACAGTCCAAATATTTTTTTGTTTTCTTTAGTAATTTGTTATTTTGTTGGGGTGTAAGGCATATGGTTCGTTTACTCATGTAATAAATATAAAACTAAATAGCACCTGTTTTGTAGTTTGGGTGAATTGTAATTATAGTTCAAAGTATGATTTTAAACTTTCTTTAAAGAAATCTTGAAAATAACTATATATTATAGAGTTGGAAAGATATCTTGCTGGTACGTCGAAGAATGTCCCACGATAGAAAGTTGAATAACGCCACCCAACCACCGGTAGGGATGGTATTGGTTCTATTTTGTTCGCAATCCGTGATAAATATGATAGAAGACGCACAGAGATAAGAAATGCCAAAAGATCTTACCTGTATAGGATAGAAGAACCTCAACAATCAGAACAGCTCTTCGCTGTACAAGGTCAAATGGTGGAAGCTGATATTAGAGTGATCCGGCACAGAGATATATCCGAAATACTCTCTCTATATGTAACCTAACTCACTGTATTAAGGAATATAACTAAAATAATTCCCCCGGTAACGCTATCATACCCCTACATCTAACAGCAGAAACATATCAAAATGAAGTAAGTCTGTAATTATATTTTCTAGTAAGTACTTAGTTTATAGTAGTTTAGCAATTTATTAGGAATTAGCAGCGTAAAATATATTATAACGTTTCTTGCGAAATCATTGTGAATCAATCTACCAAATAAAAATATTTCGCCGCAGCGAGTAAGTCTTTATCTATATTATTACTACTGTCAAATTAAGCTCAAGTGCTACCTCTCACTTAAGTTCACTTTTCACACTTACTTAATTAAACATTAGATCTACATTCTTCTGATAAGCTCTAGTTCGTGACATTGATTATTATGGAAGGTTTAAACACGAACTAAAATAACGTAAGTACTGTTGCGGTCAAACAACACTAGAAGTACAAAATAATTAGTCCAAACAATTATAACAGTGCTCGTGCAAGTAGTGAGTGCTCTGCGAGAGATAATCACTCACGACGAGTCGTAAAATACTTCAAAACAATTTTGTTACTGTTTTCTTATACTTACTTGTAGTTTTTATTATTATATACAAAACAATATAAAACCCTGTTTTGTTTTTTAAGAGTAGGTTTTTAAAAATCAGCAACATTAGTGCTGGATAATTACATTACAGATTTTATTTGTATCAAATAGTGTTCGTCGAAGAAATCGACATGTTATTATTTTTTAAAGTCTAAACTAAAATCTGATCTCATTGGATCAGATTTTAGTATATAATATAATGTTAAAGAATAAAAAAGTATCTCAAAAACTGGTGATATATCAACACAAAAGACAGCGTTGTTATAATATGAGAATTTGAGTAATGTTCATAAATATACATTTTAATTTATATAAGGTACCCTTTTTTTAAATCAGTAGAAAATATATAGGTAGCTAAGTAGGTGCGTAGGTACATTTAATAAAATAATCCTAAAACAAACCGACTTCATTCATTCATACCTGCATTTACAATTATAATACTGCTGACAATAGTACTAATAATAACCAAAGCAATCAAAGCTCTTAGAAACAACCACGCTCTCGAATCAAGCACTTAGGAACAGCCAGCGCATTGTTAATCACTTCTCAACTCGAGAGATGTCGGGTGTTTAATTGAAATACTCAGAAAATAGTTTTATGATTTTTATAATAAACATAGGGTATGTTTTAACAAACAGCAAGAAGAATATGTTTCGCAACCGTTACAGCTACATTGAAACATTTAGAGTCATTAAGAAAATGTTTTTTTTATACCATTATTAAGGGTGGACTAGAGAAAAAAAAATTTAAGAACTATATTACGTCTTAATTTCATAAAATATGATAGATAATGTTTTTTTATAAAGGAATAAAGTCAACTTTGTTAAATATTTTTTTGTAATTACGAGTATATTGAAGATCATAATACCTGTCATCTCAAAAATCATAAAATTAAAAAAAACATGATCATATTACAGTTATATTAAAAAAAAAAGTCTTACGTATATATTTGGAAAAAAGGTTGACTGGTTAACCCAATTTGTGTTATATAAGTAGAATTGTCAAGGTTTTTTGATAGAAAGCAACATTAAGAATCGACCTTCACCTACAATTCGTGAGATTTGGTTCTATGCCGGGCCGTGACCTGCGCTCTGCTGCGAATAAGGCACTACTTTATTCGTCCTTCGCTACCCTCTTAAAGTCTTATTAAACATATCTACGTTTATATAATACGCGTAAAAATCTTTACTTTTGTAGCAAGTCATCTTAGAAATTATAGTTGCTGTATTTCGTTCTCATGGCAACCGGCATCTCTCATTTCCTTTTCCTTAAGTCCAAAACCCGACAAGAAGCATTGGATGATCGAAAAGAAGGGATGACGTAAGATCATTCTTAACAATCCTTTACATTAAAAATACAATTATTAAAACTACCATTTAAATGGAATTAATAACGATTTACCATTTGGCTGTAAGTTCAGGAGGTATCGATTTCACATGAAAAACCACTTCACAAAATATGGAATCACGAAATGCTACAATAAGTAGCCAATGCTACGGCCAATATACATCTTTGTGCATTTTTACTGACTTCTTTTACAAATGTCAATATTTTAAATAAATATAAGTATTTAATTGCAATCGTTACTAATGTTTGACTGTTTAGATTTTATTATAAACATATTAAGATCCGTTACATAAAATTGCAAAAATGTTTAAAAATTGTAACAGTAGCAAATTGTTTCTAGAACATAGACGTAATAAAATACCCTTTAAATTTACCATTCAAAGTGCATAATTTCAATAATAGGCAAAGTATATAATTTAATATGTTACGTTAGAAAGCACTACCATATAGTAATTACTCGTTGGTTTAAATATTGTTTAGAACATTAATATCAAACATTTAAAATACAATAAATAATACATAAAAAAAAATTATGGAAGCGTAGTCTTATTTTAAATTAAAGAAATACCTAATTAGTGGTCTGCTCTACTCTTTTGACAATGTCGTACTATTTTCATTATTAATTTTTCTGATATAATATATATATTTTGTAACTAAACATTTTATTATTATAATACTGTTTACTCGTACTTCAACAATGTAATATGCAAACCGCAATTATACCGTGAACTATACTACTTATGAAGTTATCATAATTGAGGTTAAGGTATAACATAACTTTTCATACTTCATTTTATTTTGGGATATTTATTAACCTTTATACAAAATATATATCTAAAATGTCATATTTAACGCTTATATACGAGCCAAGTAAGTATTCAGTAGGTGCAATAAAAGTAAATATGCCCAAAGCGAGTACTCCAAAAGCAATTCCCCGAAGTTTCTCTAAGGATCATAATAAAATCCTCTCTTGGATTTGCTACTTTAAGAGTCGCCTCGCGTTGGCATGTCAGTGACATTTGAAATTGAATTGTAGTTTGTGTGGAATAAAATCATTACATTTTCAAAACCTACATTTGTATGCCTTCTGCATGTTAATATTGTATGCAGTTATATTTATTTAAAAAAATATTTAGGAGTGGACCATCGACGTGGGCACGCCCCCTTTCTTTTAGCTTCCTTAGTTGGAAAGGACCTGATGGGCTATTTGATGGAAGGGCGCAAAGTAGTCTCGAAAACGCCTTACGTATTTAAGCGTACCGAGCAGAAAATTTGCGTCCTCAATTATGGTGTCTGATGATGACGAATTTACAATTCAAATTCAACCACAAATTTGATTTGCAATTAAGCATTGGAAGTACAGAAACGGTTATGCTGATTAACTAGGACAGTTTGTAGACACTCGTTGACAGCTCGATGTCCGATCGTTGAAGAGATCGCAATCACCCGCTTGCTAACGTAGTCACGAGGCTACACCCTGCCGTAGTGTGCCAACTTGCACTTGCATTTCGCTATCAATTAGTCTACCGCACTTGCCGTACCGTACCGTACATGACAATTCCCATATATAGAAAGGTTATTACTATGTACATATAGGTTTGTTGAATGGCTGAAGATGTATCTTTGATATCATAATTTTATGTATCTCTTACTAACATTATATCCACAAGTCCATAAATGACACTTTTTTTTTGGTGGCTTGAGTCGTCAATCCCCTTTTTTTAAGCAAAACTTTAAAAATGTACTGTTTTTTTTCGGTGGCGGAAAATTGCTTTTAACTTCATAATATTTTTTTTTTATATACTAGGGACAGTGTATAAGCGAAAAGTATATAAGAAAAATGTATATAAGCGGTATATTGATAAGTGAGTATATATAGTATACCTATATAGTGACGTATATACATAAGTGGCAAGTATATAAACAAATAGCATATAAGTGATATGTATTTAAGAGGTGAGGATATAAGGGATCTTCTACATGTTATATCCATATTGACTCCAACAACGTTAAAAAAAATTAATACACTTTTTTTTCAAATTTATTTGTTTGAAATTTTTACTTTCTCTATTTTAGTGTAGTCATTATTATATCTTAAAATACTCTTTAGGTTTATTGTTATATTTTATTTGCCCTTTAATTTTTGCATACAATTTGACCCTGAATATTGAATGTTAGATAAGATGTGATACAAACCACTTTGGCAATACTGATTACCGATTCTTTTTCGAGAGTTTTGTAAAATATATAATTTCACCACGAACCGATATCGGATTTTCGATTCAACTATTTGTATGGCCCACCTCTAGTCTTGTCAGTGAATTTAGTTGTCAGTTGTCAGATTTCGTCTTAATGCGACCTTATTAATTTACATTCTGGGTTTTGACACTATTTGTAAGGAAATTGTTTACCATTTTTGTTGGTAGTAAATTAATATAACATCAAATGATTCAGAGCGTTACAATATCATTTTAATTATTACTCAAGTGTTTTTGTATTAGTATAAGTAAATATGGGTCGAGATCGTGACAGAGACAGGCGCCGTAGTTCAGAGCGACATCGAAGTAGAAATCGTAGCGAAGATCGACGTTACAGTCGCGATCGAGAGAATCGAGACCGGAGCAGAGAGCGTCACCGAGGCAAGAGCAAGGATCGACACAGAAGTAGTAGCAGAGACAGAGATAAGCATAGAAGTAGCAGGGAAAGACGAGATGACAGTAGAGACAGATATAGAAAAAGCAGTGAAAGGAACAGAGACAAAAGTAGTACCAGAGATTTACAAAATAATAAATATAATAGGCGAGATGCTGCTAATAATCATACGAATCGTGCAAAAACTGAAAATCGTGACAGAGAACGAAGCTCTTACAAGGACTTTGGAGGAGGTGGTGGATTAGGTGGAGGTACAAAACTAGAGTATACCTAGATAGATTTATTTTCATATAATTATTTAACTTTTACTAAACAACACATTTATCACTTGTTGGTTAATAAACGCTATGATCTACCGGATATGCAAAACATCTGTAACCCTAAGACTAACGAGAGAGTATATAGGGGTCACCAAATGAAACTAAACAGAACACCAACCAATAAACAAGCTGCATTTAACTTCTTAAGTAACAGAGTAGTTTCAAATTGGAACAAACTGCCAAAAGAAATTGTTTTTGCCACTTCAATTAATGCTTTTAAAAACCGACTCGACAAGTGGTTGAAATCGGGAAAGCTATCACTTTTGCAAATGTGATTTCTCAATTTCTCAACACAATTGACATAGACACATCAGCTCATAGCTGCTCGTCTATAAATTGATAATAAATAAATAATTCCAATAATATAATAATCATATAATTCTGTTTCAGGGCTTGGTAGTGGTAGCCTAGCACCACGTGGCCGCTACAAGCCACAGGAAGAAGAGTTTTTTGATGCTAGACGAGAGGAGAGGGAGAGAATTGGAGAAATTGGAGTTTCTTCTATTTGGGGGAAATCTCCAATTAGAGATGAGTATGTAACTTTTAATTGTTTAATAGAGAATCATTGATCTCTAGTATATTATATTATATAAAATAATAAGCAAGAGCAGCCTCTCCATGTTAATCTACACTGCATTAAAAAAATATGGTATTCGAAATGGACTTGAAAGTTCTGAAAGGTCAAATATTTATCATAGATGTATTTATTTGTATATTTTGTTGTTCTATGTATATTGTCAGTTACAGTTAACCAATACCGGGTACATTTTGTCAAAAATATTTGTATATAAGTAAATTATTAACATATAACATAATTAATTTTGTCCATTAGAAATTAGCGAACTCATTATTTCTTCTTATTTTACAAGACTTTATAGTGATTTATTAACAAAATCTTAAATATTGTTAAAATAGTTGAATAGCGTATAAATTTTTTTAGCATACAAACTTTGAAAATAGCTACAAAATTTATATTTTTCTTAGTCTCTTTACTCCTTGTGTATTTGTGTTATGGCTCAAGTATATTTTACTACTATCACCAATTACTGTCAGTAGAGATAATCATCAGGTTACTAAGTATTGCAACAAAATTTAAAATAAATAATGTGGTTGACGAAAGGATAATCAGTCCAATAAGCTAGCATTAATAGCATGAAATAAAAATAACTAATTAATATTTATTACTTAGTTACAAAACTGTTAAATGATATAGAAAAAAATAGTTTTTTTATCCAATATTTCAATTTTGGAAATTTAGAAAAGTAAACAAGAATAATACTGTTCCTTTTTTCTTAACAGTTAGTAAAAACTAATCTTATTTTTATTGTTAGCCAAACAGTCGGTGAAGTGATAACAATTCACCTAATCCTGCATATATTAATTTTCAGGAAGTCCAAACTACATTAATCTTTCTTTACAAATTCATATAATATAACTTATTTCCTGAACATTTAATGTTTCTCATGTTATTAATACTTTCCAGTTCCGAAGAAGAACCTCCAGATATAATATCTCAAAGTGGAAAGGAGAAGAAAAAAAATAAAAAATCAAAAGACAAAGACACAAAGCATAAGTTAAAAAAATTAAAGAAAAAACTCAAGAAGGCAAAGAAAGCTCGCAAAAAAGCAAAGAAGAAATCAAAGAGCTCCAGCAGTGACAGCTCTAGTAGTGAGGAAGAGGTGTGGGTGGAGAAAGGAAGTAGGTTACCGCTCCATTATAAATATATTAAAATAATATTATACAAGTTTTTTCCATGTTTACAGAAAACAATTGGCAAATAACAATTAAATAAAATTCTTAAAATTAATCTAATTGGTTTATAAACGAATTTATTATTAACATAATTTAATAAAACTTCAGAGGAGCACGAAGTATCCAGTAAGTCACCTAAACCAGACGAGTTAGCATCAGAAGCGTTCGGTCCGGTCCCACGCGTGGGCCCAGCGCTGGGACACAAGGACTTTGGGCGAGCCTTACTACCGGGAGAGGGAGCGGCTATGGCGGCGTATGTGGCGGAAGGGAAACGGATACCTAGGAGAGGAGAGATCGGTCTCACTTCGGACGAGATTGCTTCTTACGAGTCTGTCGGATATGTTATGAGCGGAAGCAGGTGAATTATTTTGTTACAACTAATTTTTACACTACCACTGTGTATGCAAAAACAACATCAAAAAAAAATTGATTTAATTACAAGAAAAACTTAACAATTTATAATTACCCAATATCAAAACCTGCCGGATCGAAGGAAATATATTTTTACAAAATGTGTGGAAGGCAGTGTTAAGAAAGTTATTTCCATGTCATTACATTTTATCTGAAAATTTTAATGACACCTTTTGCGGCGTGTTAAGGGGAATAATTAATTTGAGGTTTAACAAACAGAAATAATACAAAACATACTCTTTAAACTAAATGGATCAGTTTGCACTTCTATCACAGATAAAATAAATATCAATCTTATTTATCTCCAGACACCGTCGCATGGAAGCCGTCCGTATTCGCAAAGAGAACCAGATATACAGCGCGGACGAGAAGCGCGCGCTCGCGGCATTCAGCAAGGAGGAGCGCGCGCGCCGCGAGTCCGCCATACTCGCTCAGTTCAGGGACGTACTCAGCTCACGCGCACGCGACTAACGCCACCTTGTGTACACTTTAAATCGATTTATCTCATTTTGTGTCAAATAAAATACACAAAATATAAAAGTAAGAAATGTTTAATGTTTTTTTTAATTATGACATCCTTTTGCGAATATTGTATTTAAGACTTAACTTATTAACTATCCACATAACCTTTGCATGAGAATACCGAATTTAAAGTTACCGATGAGTTTTGTTAGAATTTATATTTGAAGAATATAACTATAAAACTGTAAATGATTCAAGTGCACACCTAAATAAATTAGGTATCTTAACCCTTTCGCTACCAGCGTCATACATGTGACGACCCGATTTTCTTACCAGAGCCGTCGGCGTCACAAATATGTGACGGGCGTTCATTACCAGTTTATGACAATAGTTTGTCCCAGATCGTACCGTACATAGATGGGTTATGTTATAAAACAAAAAAATAGATACAGGATGTTAGTCGTGTAAAATAGCTAATTTCACTTAGAACGTTATCCCACAAAAATTAATGACAATTGATATAATCTTAAAATAATAAAATCTGGGCTGTGGTGGCGATTTGTCTCCTGATGCCCTGGTAGCGAAAGGGTTAATAAATAAAAAAATCTTAACTCCAGAACATAAAAATATATATATTTTTAAATTTAAGAGTTCTTATAACATTAAAATTTAAAGGATGAAAAAATATATTTAAAAACTGATTATATCAATAAAATAAAGTCCATACTCCATTTTTACTTTGTATGAAAAGTCCATACTTTTCTTCATACAAAATAAAAATCTAAAATAACAAGAATTATTGAGATCTGTTTTTATTGTCACGATAATCTTGCAAATACCACATAGAAGTTAAAAAGTTTTCTGATTCCACATTATATTTGTTAACGATGGTCATTTCAATTATCTATTTAATACATTTTATTTACATTTATAAGACTAGAAGCAACGTATTAAAACCATAATAATAAACTTTGAAATAAAATCTAAGTTATATTAAGTAGTCTTACTTACAACATTTTTTTTACAAAACTTCCCACATCTATTATGTAGTTATAGAGATATTAAATTAATCTACATCTTCGATGCTAAATCACAGATTTTATATAAGCTCTCTTAAACCTAGGATGTACATAGTTATTGGGTGATACTAGTGTGCCATATTAATTGACGTCTCAGTATATTAAATAACAATTATATACCAGATGTATTGTTTGTTAGTATTCGCTTTCACACACACACAAATGTTTTGTTTTATAACACTTTTCTTGTATTCCACTTCAAACATAATCCAGGACCCAGATTGTGGTTTCATTTTAATTTCAAACTAACTTGTCCCTTTACAATTAGGATTTTTACTGATTAGAACTGGCTCTATCCTATAACCAGATCATATATTTTTTACTCTATTCAATATAATTTTTCTTCTTGTCTTGTCGATTCGCGCTCGTTTCACTGCGGCTGACCCTCATACTCGGCCAGCTTGGCCTTACAGAGCCGCAGCTCGGCTGCCAGGCTGGCGATAGCGGCGTGCGCCTGCTGCAGCTGGCCGCGGAGGGATGCTGGCGACTCCTCCGTCACCTCCTCCGCCTCCTCCGACGGACTCTCCGGGGACTTTAAAAATAAAATGCATTTTATTAAACATTTCAGTTAAACGGATATTCTTCTTACACCTTACACGTGAAACGTGATCCCGACAAAATGAAGACAGAAGGAATTTAGTAATGGACAACTTGAACCGATTGCATCAAAAGAAAATACTTATTGGAATTAAATAGGCAGTCGGAATCATTCACAACTTTTAGGTCGTATGTGAATTTTGACAATAGAATTTAAGGCACTGTATCGTGTAGCCAGGACATTTAACTGCTTCGATGAGAGCTGCGCTAGCAGTAAACGGAATTAAGATGTACAAAAGTTTGTATCATCAACCGACAAAATTATGAAGACCATAACACTATTACAAACTGCAGAAATGAGTTCTCAAAACCATGAAGACAGCCATTTTTTATTAATATGGAGGAGCCGTAGTAGGTTACCCAAAATATCTTACGCTGACTCACTAATCTTGTTATTTTATACTTTTATCGTCATAGAAAACAAAACGAAAAAAGCAATTAAATGTTTAAATAATTACTACTAAGTGTAGTGTACCTAAGGGTTATTGTCAGTACTTTATTGCCTTCCCACACATATAAGTGGTTAATATTTTTAGTCCCAAAAAAGAATAGTGTAAAAATGCCTTATAAAAGAGCTATGCGGGCTATTAATAGCTTTCAAGTTATAAGTAGCCCGCACAGCTCTTTTTTGTATAAAAAATATGGAATTAATTTTGGCAGCACTGCCCATAATAAAATACCGTAATACAAAAAATACTACGAAAATAACTAAAATAAACATGTCGATCCGTGTTAACCTCCGTTAATTGTGATGTTTTCTAATTGGAAAAACGTCCGAGCTAAGTTTGCTCGCGAGTGATGAGAGATGGGGGTTCCACTGGAGCTTTTTATCTAAAGTTTTATCTAAGAAATGGTGTAAGCTACTATTTTGATATTTTACATTAGGAAATGTAAACTTATTGCATTTAGTTTTCCTAGCATTTAAGACCAAAATATTAATTTCGAACCAACAATGAACACGTGACAGAGCGTAATAGGGCTGAGTCCTATTACGCTCAACTTTAAAAATATACGAGGCATTATCAGCAAAAAGTTCAATGTCACATAGACCTTTTATGAAAAATTAGTAATGTATTTTCAAAATAAAAAGGGGCGTAGAATAGATCCTTGTGGAACACCCATTTTTAGGTAAGGATCTCTGGATAAATCGAAAAACACCCAGGTTGCATTCTGCGACTTCTCCCATGCGTCGTCAATGTGCTTAAATAGCGTGGCGCGCCCGCATCAATTGTTGATTTATTTTTGGAGAAAACAATATTATTCATTATGCATGATTTTATTGCTGTAAACAAAATCTGTCATCTTACAACAACTATATATTACATCCCAAATATCATTAATAAGGTCCCTTCAATATCATTATATCCGTAATGTATATACAAGGTGTCTCAAAAGAAAGTTCACAATTAAAAAAAATATTTTTTTTAATCTAGAAGTTTATTGAATTTTTTTTTATTATATATTAAAAACAGTATTTGGGAATTTTGGTTTTAAAAGTGACATTGTAGCATAAATCGTTGCGTTCACGGCATTCATTTAATTGAGCACTAAAATTGCCTACAACGGCTCGGCAGGTATTGTATCCGTGATGGCTACCATGTCATGACGGATATTTTCTTTTAATTATGCCAGGTAAGTCGGTTTGTTGGCGTAAACTTGGGATTTGACATAACCCCATAGGAAAAAGTATATAGGTGTCAAATCGGAATTATGTGGAGGCCAATTTATGTCACCTCTCCTATAGATCAATTTGCCAGGAAAAATTTCACGAATTCTTGGCAGAGACCTGTTGGACGTGTGTGAAGTTGCACCATCCTGTTGGAACCATCATGTTCTTTGGTTATAACCCGGAAAGTTTTGCAATTCAGGCACAAAGAAGTTGTCTAACATTTTCACATAACGCTCTGAATTCACCGTAACTGTGCGTCCCCTTTCATAAAGAAAGTAAGGGCCGATAATTCCTCGGACCGACATTGCGGACCATACGGTCACTTTAGGCGAATGTAGGCGTAATTTCTGATCTTTGTTTTGGATTGGTTGCACTCCAGTAGCTTCAAATTTGCTTGTTAACGTGTCCAATAAGATGAAAATGGGCTTCATCTGAAAACAAGATTTTTTTTTTTGTAAGAGGAGGGCAAACGACCTGGCGGATCACGGATGGACGTGATCACCGCCGCCCATGAACTCTTGCAACATCCGAGGATTTACAAGAGTGTTGCCGGCCTTGTAGGTAGGAATAAACGCCTTTTTTAAAGGTACCCATGTCGTACCGATCTGGAAATACCGCCGAAGGGAGTTCGTTCCACAAGCGAGTGGAACGTGGAAAAAGATGTGGGTAAACGTCGGAAAAATCCCAATCATCTGGTTTACGAAGACAAGCCACTGACCAGCATCCTGAGGCTTTTATTCTCGCACCAACTGAATTTTGAAGGGGTAAAGATTAAAATTTTTATACAAAATGCGGCATAATAACGATCTATGCACACTTCCGAATTGAAAGGTCTAATCGTCCTGATTAGACTGGGTGACGCTGTCTACGTTTTCAACGGTTCTTGAACATCTTGAAAGCCCAGATTTAGATTTTTCCAGTGTTGAGTCTGTCTCTTCAAACTTCTTGACTCATTTTGCAAATTTTCGAATGCTTGGTGCATTATTCAAGTTTCAAGTACGGTTTTTATAAAACTCGCGTACTCACAACGCACGATCCGCTCCCAAGAAACGTTCCATAGCGACTAAATTCCCAAGAGTCAGGCGATCGATTGACATATTTCCCCCGCCCCTCGATATAGTTGCGTTCACGCAATAACCACAACAAATGTGAACTTTCTTTTGAGACACCTTGTACTTTGGAATAAAGGTAACAATAAATCTAGAAAATCAAAAATATTTAACATTTTAGAATTAAATACAGGAATTAGTTACTAGTTCAGTACATAGACGCGAATAGTAATGCTAATATCACCTGCAATGCGCGCGGTGCATGTGCGAGCAGCCGCGTTAGGTGTGTCTTGTTGAGGAGAATCTTCAAGCCAGGACGACCTCGGGGAGACTTGCTCTCTTTCACGCCTAGAAGCTTTACTTGCTGGAAATATATTTAGAAAATACTTATATTAACTGTATATTGTTAGTTTTGAAGTAGTATCAATTAGCTTGATTTTTATTGATAATAAATTATAAATCTATTTATTATACCTGTAAATCATGAGGGTTGATAACCTTCTTGATGGTCTGATCGGACTTATTGACGGACACCATATGCAATCCCTTTACTCCTTTCAGTGTCTTCACGGTCTTCGCTCGTACCATGACACCTCGATTCGCGGCACTCACGTTCGCACTCAATAAATTTGGGCTAATGTTAACATTGTTTACTGTATTGGTGTTGATGGTTGTACCACTCAAGTTGGCACTCGCATTCACAATATTTGTATTTAGGTCTGACGTCACGGTGGATGTGTCTATGATCGATGCGCTAGACCCTACAGTCGCTCCACTGTTTGTGCTCTCTTTTAACATCAATTTCCCAGCATCTGGAACAAATCTTAATAAGTATATAATATATAATGATAAAATAATATGTACGAGGCTCCATAAAAAATTAAATATAAATTCGTCAGTAAGGTCACAAATAAACTGAATATGAACTTCATTCCCATCATTCCCCCTTTTTTCCTTGTTGGTAACATTTAACTTTCACCTTTCGCAAAACTACTTTTAATTTTAAAATAAAACTATTTTAGATATATTAAGTCAATAAGATTTATAGTAACTTGTAGTAAGGTAACCATTTTTTATTTATAAAAAATATTTTCTGTAAATTTTTTACGAAAATTTCTTATTAACGTGCAAACGTATGTAGGTTCGACCGTACCGTACTGATAATCATTGGACAGTTATACTTTTAACAGAAATTCGTACAGATCCGCCATCACCCTACGCATTGATTTGAATTAGTTGGAGGAATGAGGTGAAACTGACCGGACAGCACCACGGTTCGTCCGCTGCGCAGCGCGCTCAGCACGGTGGAGCCGCGGTCGCGCGGTAACAGCGTGATGCCGTGCGCCCGCAGCAGCGCCGCCGCGCCGCCCGCCGCCTAACACACCACAGCGTTAGTACTTTCCACCATTCTACAACTGTTACTATTGATTCTTACCTCGGTCTTGGATTCTATGATTATAGTTTTTTCCGGAAGTTTTGTTTCGGTCGGTGTCTTGATCTCCTGTAGTCCTAGAATTCGGAAAATAGGATGAATACGCGGCACCGATAGCGTTTATATATTTTTTTTAGTACGATACTGACTTTGAACAGTTTCGAAGTTTTGAAGCTTCGGACTTTCCGCCGTTGACGTCGTGGACCGATCTGGGATTACGAAACATTAATTATTATTTGTAATCATTCAGGCCACGGCCTCCGGCAGGTACCGACCTCGGTCGGCTAGCGCGCGGTCGAGCAGCGCTAGCACGTCTCCGGCAGCGGCACGCGCGGCGAGGCAGCGTGGCGTCTTGCGGAACTTGCAGCGCGCGCGCACGTCCGCTCCACGCGCCAGCAACTCACGCGCCACTGCGGCGTGCCCTCGAGCACCCGCCCAGTGCAGCGGCGTCATGTGCAGCATATCACTGCAGACCACGGATAACGCAAATAGATCAATTATTATTAAATTGAATTCAATGTTTATGAATAATTAATCTAAATGATTTGTCTAAATTGGAATTGCTATCGGTCCAGTGTCTCACCGACAGTCGACCATCGCGCCGTGGTCCAGCAGCAGCGCGACGACGGGCGCGTGTCCGGCGTGCGCGGCGAGGTGCAGCGGCGTGCGCTCCACCTTGGTGCGCGCGTCCCGAGACACGCCCGCGCGCAACAGCACTGCGCACGTCTCCACGTGGTTGTTAGCTGCCGCCAGGTGCAGAGGCGATGTGCCCAGCTGGAATTATTTTACATACATTGATAGATAGATGTATTGAGCTATATATATAACAATACAAAATAGGTTTAAACTGTGAACTTAAAGTGTGGTTGTAATAATTAATAAATTTCATTATTAATGTATGCTTATTTATTTATACTAGTGGTCGCCCAGTGGTCGAAATTCGACCATATAAGAAATTTAAATTGTAAGTGACTTAATATACATTATTAAAATATAATATTCAAACCTTACTAAGGTTCTGCTGTCGAAAACTAAACTACTATTTCCACAGATTTGACCAAGACTGTTATTTGCCAATTTCTTTTTGGAACAAATTATATGAAATTAAAAGTAAAATAAAGAATATCTATTTAAAAAAATGTTTACTAAAACAAAACACAACAATTTTATCTTGCTCATTTAAAGTGAGTAAAATATGAGCATGAGGCAATCCTCTTTTTTGAAATTCAATTGTGTAAATGAGTGCTTCAACTTTACCAAAGATATTATTTTGTATAAGGCCCTCTATGAATGCTTTCAATTTCGACTTGAACACATGTATAGTAATATCAGGTCTAAAATTAGGAGCTTCACCTTCACCAATGTTGTTAACTATTTCTGGCCATCTTGGATTGCAAGTCATTGTAATAAATAAGGAAGGTTTTCCGTCATGTTGTACAATTGACATTGCATCTAAATAATTCTGATACATATTTGTTGGTGATCCATTCAATGAAGATGGTAAAATTACTCTTCGGCCAACATTCCTGGCATTCATGTCCAATTCTAAGTAGTCTGTTAAATTGTTGTAAACTTCAGACCTAAGACTTGTTTGATTTTGTCAAATGAAGTGTAATCGTGAGCCCTCTATTCTCACATACATATCAACAATCCACTGCAGAAATAGTTTTAGTGAATGGTGTAACATGCTGAAATCATCTCTAATTGCTAGTCAATAGGCTGTATACTGAAGCATGGTTAATTTATTTCTGGGTGCTCTTGAAATAAATATAGTTGGTGTATTATGAGCAATATTGACATGCCACCCAGTATCATTGTTGGGAAAACGCAGTGGGTACGCTAAAGGGTCTAATGATGAGTCCAAAACTGAGATATTTTTAATTATACCATTAACATTAAGTTGTTGTTACATGTTTGATTAATACATATGTTCTTGTAATCTATAATTAATGGCAGTGTCAACATCATAAAAATATAATTGTACATAACATGGTGAGCGACCATATGCGGCAGTCATTGGGCCTGATCTGTGATAATAAACATCATGTATTTTGAAATGATACACTCCACTTGTAACTGCCTCAGCAACTTTGGCTTCTGAGCTAACCATAGCAAAACATGAATTATATTTCCTAATATTTGCAAAATATTTTTTTGATTTACTTTTTATTGAAGGTTAATTTGAAGTAAGTCCATCATATAATATTTTAAATCAAATATTCATTTTGACTTAAGGGTGGTAATATTGCTTTACCCATGAAGTGAATGCAGTTCGGTCGCCTAAAGTCACTTCGGATTCAAAATGTTTCGCATTGCAAGACCTGCACTCTAAATTCATTAATCCACAATCATAACTTAAAAACACATTTGGAATGACATTTAGAGCACACTTAAATGCATCTCTCAAAATCATATTACTATGTAATACTGCTGATGAGGAATTATTCCTTCCTCTTAGAGAAATATTCCTTCTTCTTTGTCTCTCACTCCGACTCGTTAATGTTCTATGTCGAGGCATAATTAAAGTTCTTTCATAGATTACTGAAATCAAGAAGAGAAAAAGTTTTTACCTATATGATGAATTCTTAATTCTGATAATTCGTACACAAAATCACTTATTTATCCTAAAGTATATGCAATCACTGAAATCGTAAACTACAATAATTGCTTTGAACCAGCAATAGCAAAAAAAATTTGTACCTGAATGTTGTTATTGCAGATTGCTGCTACAGTACTTTCTTTATGCATATAATGATAGTCCTTGAAAGACGACGATACGTTTAAATGTTTCTTACTGCTACACAACACATATAAATTTGTATAAACGCTCAGTATTTCACGTAGTATTCGTCAAATAAAACTTTAATTAACTTTAAACATTCAATAAAACCACAGGAAACAAACTTTTCAACTACCTATGTCTATAATAGTCAAACGAAATAATTTGACCACAGAGTATGTATGCGTGTGTCAAATGCATGCTGGTTAGTATAATGTTTTATTAACTGATTTAATGTATTTTTTATGCATTATTATTAAAATATTTTTTTTATATTTAATTACATGAGACAAATTAAACTTTTTTTTTGAGTACTCTGACTATGCACAAAATGAAAAACAAAAGAAACCATTTGACCACAGAGTATGTATAGGCAAATATATATATTTTTGATATGTCAATGTCAGTACTCTACGTCTGTAGTAAGTATGTGTGTGAATTTGCATGGTAGTGTGTGTAGTGTTTCTATGTCTATAGACAAAATGAAAAACAAAACAAACATGTGTGTGTGAAATGCATGGTAGTGTGGGTAATGTTTTATTTATTGATTTAATGTACTTTATAAGCATTATTATTGAAAAATATTAGCGTTCTGCACTTCTCCTGTACATAAACTATAAGTGTGCCAAATTTTATGCTCCTGCGTCCGCGCAATTTTCGTAAAAAGGGGTCCAAAGTTTTGGCATCACGTATTAATATATAGATATTTTCCGCTTTGAATCCATACCAGTGATCACTTGTGTACGTCAAATGGAAGTGACAGGAGGGCCTATTTTGATATTGTACATACACAACAAACTCGGTGATCACTGTTTCACAAACATCTATATATCAAGTGAGCAATGTACCAATAACTAACCATTACAAACAATTCGATAAGCCATCCAAAATGATAATTACTAATAAGAATAAGTAAATCCACAGTTAGCAATAGGACCAGTCACCACAAGCAGCACCCATTCACCTATTAAATGTAATAAGAAATTCACAACTGTAAAGGAACTCACCCAGTCGGTAGTAAACGGTGCTCCTTTAGCCATGAGATCAAGCACAGTAGTTGTGTCCCCGGCTCGAGCTGCTAATAGCAACCGGCGCCCCAGCTCAACTCCTCCCGCTTGTATCCTTCCACCAACATTGCCAGGTGCTGGTACTATTGTCTCCGACTAAGAGGTAAATGATTTTCATAGGTGAATGTGTAAAAATATCTATTATATTAGCTGCATACATAGTACTAGCTTATAAAAGCATGAGGCTTGTCTGTGAAAAACAAAATAAACCTTACATTTAGAGCTATATGTATAATTATAACAATAACATATACAAAAATGTTCATAGCATGAAGTGTAAAAATTTCAATAGCCTTATGGGAACAAAATTTCAATATTTATTCATATATAAATAACAACAACTCACAAATGATTATATCTATAGAACAACATATAAAAAATCTGACGTTAATTACATATGTACCTTGTGGAATACAAGGTCACTAAATATTTATTTAAAATATCTCTTTCCACTTTTAAACATACATACCAAAGGTTATTAATTGACAGTTTATTATGTATAAAAAAATATACTTACAGATATAATTTGAGGTGATGACAAACGAACGACTACATCTTCACAAAGATCTGAAGTCATGTTGATATATCTATAATAAAATCACTATTTAATCACATAGTCACTTCAATAACAAACATATTCAGGATTGTTATTTTCTTCCAAAAACATAAAACTATTCGAAACATGGTATGCACTAATCCATTCACAATATATTATGCATAAAGACACGTCAAGTATAATGTAAATTAATTTCAGATTGTTAAGACTTATGAGGAATCTACAACAATTGTTTTTATCCATATCGCATATCATTTGAAGTTTGGACAACTTTAAACTTTTCCAACTTCTACGAAAACAATAAACACACAAACAGGATAAGGATGTTGAAATCAAAGTTTTCGATGCAATTGCGATCACTGATCATATACTTCCTTTTCCTGTCGCAGCGGAAGTTCTTCTATTATAGATAAATTATCCATTCACGATAACAAAACAGCTAAAGTACAAACTAGTATAGCGATACTTACTCAAGATCTTAAAATAATAAACAATTGCAATTACTTCATCTGTGATGTTTATAACACAAATATACGTAGACGTCAACTAATTCATCAAATATTTCAGAGACCTACTCTTATACCGCGAAAACAATTGTCAAAATTATATTTCGTTTATTTTTTAACGATTGTATTCAACGAAGTAGGTATAAAAATATTATTTTGTGACAACTTTAGCTCACAAAAAAATAGAGCCATAACAAAGAATATAAATTTCTCTTTAAAGGATTTTGAGGTTATTTTATTAAAGGGCACGGTTGGTAAGCTTGATTTATAATCAAAGACAACATTCCGAAAGGTTTAGGAATAGAAATTTTAATTATTATGTTAATCAAAAAACATATAAAAGAATATCATAATTTGTTTCGAATATTTTTTTTATTTTATTTCGACAAACAAGTTCTTTTGTTTTTTTTTTTAAATATAGTTATGTTAAATTAAAGTTGTAAATATGGAATATAAGTAGTAAGTAGCATTATTTAATAATTAAATAATAGCAAAAAAAACTGTTACTAAAAATAAACATCTAGAAATGACATTTGTCAAATGACGCGAATGACGTCATATGCGACATTGCGATGTAAATAACTTAAGGTTGCATATTAGAATATGTTTTAGTATTTTTAAGTTTGATTTGTGATCTAAAATACTAATAATGAAATTATCTACTCCGAGATATTCATTTTGTTTAATAAGTCAGCTTATATTTATGTTCTGTGATCTTATATTTAATTGCATTAGCTTATTTCCAAAAAGTCGCGATGGTTTGCTTGTATTGTTTATGTACGTACAATATTGTTCAATAATATTAATTATTTTATAAAATTGTCATAAAACTGAACGCAGTCTATAGATTTCAGGATTTATTTCTTATTTTATCCATTACGATGATGCTAATGACATTTTTTTCAACATACTTATTTCAAGTAAGTTGAATACTTAAAAACATAAAAAAGCTACTGTATAAAAACTATATTAGTTTAATAATATTTTTTATAATATTTATTCAGGCTGGTCTAGTAGAAGTATTGATCTGTAAATTCCGGGCAGCTGGGTCAGTAATTCTAGCATATCTAGCAGCCAGTGTAGTCCTGCATGCATCATGGCTCCTGCAGAAGTGGTCAGACCCTGAGTCAGTTTCTACTCCTTTCCTCATTGTGTTGTTTACTTTCCAGAGATGTTGTAAGTAGTACTAGGATTGATGTTACTTTATTTTATTGTTTTTAGATCATTAAAATTATGTATAAACATATTTGTTAGGATTTGTAGAGTTTAAAACAAAATAGAATTTATATAAATGTAATTAAGAAATTTACATTTAATATTCATGTTTAATTTCTATAATCATTCTTTTTTATCAAAATTTATATTTTTTAGTGTCCCCATGGTACTACTTTTTCTACAAAAGAGCTGCACTGAGAGTCAGTGACCCCCGATTCTATGAAGATATAGACTGGATTAATCAACAGCTACAACCGCACCATTAAAATGATAATATACAAAGAAGTTCAGACCTCGGCTAACTCCAAAAATAATATGATAAATGAAATTAAAATTCTTCAATTCAAACAGTATTGTTGTTCTAGTCATATAATAACTAGTGTTCTTTAAATGTAACAATTATTCATATTATATTAAGGTATACAAATAAAAATAAATGGATTAATAAAATATGTTTCAAAGTCATTTATTTCAATACTTTGTAGTGCTGAAATAGCTAACAAATAACAGTTATGTACAACAAATTGAATATATATAACAGAGTGAGTGGTATTTTATTGAGATACTTCATACATATTTACATATAACAAACTTGATATATATTTTATTTAGTGATATAACAAAAAAATGTATAACTGAAAAAAAATTGTACCATCTTTTTATATATTTTTTTATGGTTTTGTGATTATGGTGAAAGGAGTTTTAGTTATATTTGATATAAAATTTGTAAAATCTACAACGGTTTCCCATAAGCAGTTTCACAAAGAACATTTTAATGAATCTGTATCAAAACTTGGAACGACACAGCGGGCAGTTGGACTTGTTGCTCGTACTGAACCACTTGCGCTGAAAATAGATTTAATAGTATATTATTACTGTAACATTTAGAGATATTTGTTGTTTGTTTCCTTAAAGAATTTATAGAAAAATATAGAATAATTATTTATATATATAATGTTTGTAGACTTGCTTGATTGTCAAATGTTGCCTATGTTTGCAAGTGTGAAAAACAGTGTTTATATTAAAGGAGTGTGTGTGCGCTTGTTTGTGTGTGTGTGTATGTCTTAATGTGTGCGTGTGCTTACGAGGCATATCGAATGGAACTTGTTCCGGCACTGGTGGCACGGCACTGTTGGGAGTCGGCCGCTGGAGGGGTGCATGCGGCAATAGCAGATATAGCATTGCGGGGATGCCTCAACGCGCGCCGTCACAGCCGCTATCCACATCTTCAGTGCGTTCAGCAGAGTGCCGTTCTGTCGACGGTCATTTAAATTAAAATTCAAAATATCTTTATTCATTTCCACACACCTTTGAATCGTCAATTATTACATTAAAAAAGGTCAGTGTTGTCGGTCAGTGAGTAAGCTACCAGCTCGAAATGCTGCTCTGCTGAGAAGAGACGACAAAAACTCAACAGCTACACTTTTTAAAAGAAATTTAACAATGTCAGATGTATACATTATACCATCAACCCTGCAAGTGTGTCAATAACTTAAGTTCCACACATTTGAATCCACTAAAAACTTTAATACTATATTATAATATAATTCTTTTAATAATACACTTTTAATTTTAGATTCAATACTAAGAAAATGAAGGTCTAAGATATGTTGAGGAATTTTATTACAACTTATTTACTTGTATCTTATTATATTAGAGTCAGAGGAGCTGACGGACGACACGGTTAAGATCGACAATTACCTGATAGGCCAAGTACAACACGATCCAGTGTGTGTCCGGTGCGGGCGAGTTGGGCGGAGTGGACACGTACGGTAACGCCAGCGGGTGGGAGGGCGCAAACCGCACCGTGAGCTCCAGCTCGCGTTCGTCCAGCTCCAGCACGCAGCGCGCCTCGCCGGCAGAGCGACGGACAAACACGCGGGCGTCCGTCAGCTCAGCGGCGCGCTCCGCCAGCGGCGTCAGCTGCCGGCGAATCAGCGGTGGCGCCACCGCGGTGGGCACGAGGCGGTTTAAGGCGCGCGCGATTCGAGGCTCTGCCGCCAGTGCCCAGCCGCGCGCACCGCCCGCGCCCGCGCCTCCCAGCGCTCCTGCCAGCACCCAGCACGACAGCTGCGTCACCGTATCGCCGTCGCACCAACCTGCGGGAGGTTGAGAATTCAATCTAAGAATCGCAGTTGTGACTTCGAATGCGAGTTCGGCTTACGCTTTAACTCGGTTTCATATAAGTTACTAGTTTGTTTCTGAAACATGTTGAGATACTCGCTTATAAAATCAATGAAAATGATCGAAAACAACTCCAAAGCACTTCTCGTACCGTACACGTCGAAGGCGGGCAATTCGTCGAAATACTTGAGGCAGCGCTCCGGCATGGCGTCGCACTCCTCTAGCGCGAAGGCGGCCACGTCCAGCGGCAACAGACGCAGCGCAGTTTGCATCCACCACTCTGCGTACTTGTTCTCTCTGGAATGACGCAGGGGCGTTTTATTCTTGTAATATTTATTGTTTTAACGTTAAATACACATGTTGTATTGCCTTAAGTTTAATAAATGCAAAAAAAATATTTGCAATTTTGCAAAAATGTCGAATGTCAGCAAAATGAAATGCGAATCAAAAGTTAATGCCAAGTCGCAACAACAGGGAAAACAATAAGTAATACGTCAATTACTTACAATATATAATAAATAACAAAAATGACATCGCCTCGCCATACCTGAACAGCTCGACGTACATGTGGGCGAGGTCGGTTCGCGCAGCCGCCGCGTGCCGCAGCAGGGCCGCCGCCAGCAGCAGCAGCGACAGCGACACCCGCGCGCCCGCCGACACCCACACCACGGCGGACCCGCACACGCCGCTACACACACATACACACCGTGCCGATGATTCGAACCGAACGATTAAATCGCTTAGAGTAGTAAAGTATCTCACGGCACGTGTGCGAGTGCGGCGTCCGCCAGCTCCTGCAGCCGCAGCAGCGCGTCGTCGAACAGCGCCAGTGAGAACTCGGGCCGCGGCCGCTCCTCTTCGCGCGCGCTCCACGCTGCCAGCTTTTCGGCTGAAAGGAGACTCTCGTGAGCAAAGGGGGCCGTCTTCGATTTTTTTTTTGACAGACGGGCAAACGTGCTTGTGGGTCGCTGATGATACGTGATCATGAACTCTTGCAACATCCGAGGATTCACAAGAGCGCTGCCGATCTTGGATGTAGGAATATACGCCTTTTTTTACGTACGTCATTTATCTTGCCGTATATACATCACATACCACTAGAATGTTAAATCGAGGCGACTGATTGTCTTAAATTGATTTTGACTAATGGATTGAAGTAAAAGGGAGAAGAACATAGATCGCCGCTCTTATTCTAATATTAGAACCGATTTTCGTTTTAATGTTTGTAAATCGGTTTAAATTTGAAAAAATTAAAACTTACCATCGTCGAGCACCAGAGGTTTTGATATCAAATTCAGAGTGAAGAACGCCAAATATTTATAAGCGTGGTGCGTCATTTTGTCTAACGCGCCAATGGCGACGCTAGCTATGTTTATTAGCTCGGTTTCGCTCGTCTTCGTCTTGATGTGGTCCCAATTTAAGTGTTCCGTAGCCGCGATGAGACTCGACACGATGGCCACTCGACTCGACGTCATCCGTTCGTCACTCGATTCTAGATATAAAAATGAGAGATAAAAAAACCGGATACATTTCTGCAAATCGATTTTTTACTACTATTGCTACTCACTCAACACGATGACGAGAAGCTCGAACAGGTTTCTGTTGATGTCCGGCGCGAAGATGTCTTTCCACTCGGATCCGAGTGCAGCCACGTGTGCGGAGGCGGGGTGGGACGCGGCAGCGACGGGCACCGCGCGGACGAACGACTGCACCGCCGCCAGCAGACGCAGCACGGGCCGCGCCATAGCCGACACCTGGTTATATGGTCATATGGGTCATTCCATGTCAAATCAACACAGTGATTCAGACTGGATATCTCAGATTTTCATGATTTTTGGTATGCAGCAATATACCATAGACTTGAGAAATGACGAATTTCAGTTGAGATCCCATGATAAAATTTTGCTATATGTTTTTAGATATTCCAAACAATATTTAATAATTTTTTGATATTTTTCAAATTGCCACTTTTTGAGAAATTTAAATTTTAAAATTTAACTTTAAATTTAAATTTTATTTTTATATTGTAACCCCTATTTTGTGACATATCATATTAAAGCCCATTTCAATAGCTTTAAAATAAAACCACTTTCAGGTTTGTATCATCACAGGTTGCCAGCCTACAAGCAACTAAAGGTTCCAAAACATGCCATTTTTTTATTATAATTTTTTTATTTAAATTCATAACTTCAAAAATAATTGTGATACGCAACTGAAATTTGTCATTTTTTTTAATCTATTGAATGTAGCTGTATACCAAAAATCATGAAAATCTGAGACATCAAGTTTTAATATCTCTGAAAAATGTGTTGATTTGACATGGAATGACCCATATATATTAACAGCCTTACAGCTATGCAAATTCCTTTGTGATGGACTGTATCACCCGTTATATACGCCAAACGTTGCAACAAATATGAGACATATTTTTTTATACTTATTAGTAATATGTTGACATTTCGTTATAATGATTAAAATGTGCAATGTCAAAATTGTGAATACCTTCGTACACTCCCATCGGTGGGCGCTGAGTCGAAGCGACGTAACCAGCGAGCAGAGCGATATGTTAGTGAAGTCCCACTCGACGGCCGTCATATCCCAGCCTCGTTCCACAGACTCCACAAGGTAGTCCACTACCGCCGCGTTGCTCACTATCTGACTCCACGGAGCCGAGCTCAAGTCCCTGAACGAAAGCGAGGTTTATTCACTGCCGTCTGATGAGAGGTTTTTATCGTCACTCACCTCTCGTACAACATGACGTGGTTGTGTGCGTAGTAGAGATCGACGACTCCGAAGCTCCGCCCCCAGCCAGTGGACAGCACGTCGGGCTCGTGCGCGTGCGCCGCGAACAGACTTCGCACCATCATTATGTACGCGGTGCGGTCGGCGGGGTTCGACTCCGCCTAAGTAGTATTTAGTACATTAAAATATCACGGCTTAAGCAATTGGGGAAATATCACGGTTTATGGAATTTATTTAAAGGAAGCTTTTGACAAAGTGCAGGCAACGAAACGAACGAAAACTAAAGATTAAAAGGATTGCAGGTCGGCCTACAAACTACAAAGTCTAACTAAAGTGAGCTCGCGGTTTAATCTCAACTAAAACAAGAGATATTAAAAAATTATGTTCTAAAGAGAATAACTTATGTAATTTCTATAATAAAATTAAAATTTTGCAAGTATTACTATTTTTTTAATTATTAAAGCTAAACGTATTTAAAAAAATGTATAATATATAATTTTCTTTCTTCTCACTTTTCTCTTATTACAATAAGACTCACCTGTAAACTATGAAAGAATCCATTTCCGGTCATAATCTCCTTTAATCTATCTACACACGTAGCCTCCAGGACATCCTTGGTTAGATCGGCCTTCAGATCTTTATTACTCTTATCATCGCTTTCAGATTCGTTGTTTGGGTGTAATTTGATATATTCCTTGACTTTATTATCAAAAAGTCGGGCTGCGTACGACCAGTAATACCCTTTAGTGGCCGCCTGCTCCGAGAGATATAGTAAGAGAGAAGTCTTGTGTTCGTACTGAGTTTTTTCAAATATATCCTCCAGTAAACCTTCCAAACGTTTTTTGGTATTGTGTATTATGTCGTAGTGATGCCACTATAATGATTTGAATTTATTAATTATAAGTATAATATAATAAGCCTTCTGTCATGGTATGGGCTTGTTATGAGGGATGAAAGGCACGTGACCAAAAGAGTGCTAGGTATGGTAGTAGAGGACGGCCGAAGAAAAGATGGATGAAAGACGATATGGAGAAGGGAGTGTGTACAGAGATGACGAGTAATAGGAGTATGGAAGGAAAAAACATACTGTGCCGACCCCAAAATGGGATAAGGGTAGGAAGATGACGAAGTATAATAATAATAAACACAACTTTGTATAAAAAATACTTACAAAAGCATACTTGTCGTATAACGTTCTGAGAACGACATATTCGTACAGAATAAGACCGAACTGTTCGTGGAAGTAAAGATCCGCCATTACACCTGAATTACGGGTGATAATGCTTTGAAGGAGGAACGAACGAAAAAGGCTCTTATACACGTACACCATAAGGTCCTTTTTGGATAACTCCGTGTGATCCACATCGGAGGTTTGGACAATCTCCTTTATATATTCATTATCATTTTCCATGGGACAATTGAGATTACCAAAGATAATATCACATCGTAAAGCGTATACTTCTAACGGTACTTCAGGTCTAAAGTTCTCGTCAAATAAATTTTGAGTTAATGACGCAATTTCGTTTATGTTTTCTAGAATATTCTCGTCTGGTATCAGGATATACTGACAGAGAGATGCCGCGTGCTCTATTCGAGCCAAGTCCAACTCTTTTAGGCTGAAAGTATACAGTTTTTCTTTTTAAAAGCTAAAAACTACTTATAAATGTGTACTCCCATTAGAAGGATCTATCTCAAGATCATCTTCCTAAAGGTTCCTATTTTATAATATATATTATAAGTCATAGTACTCACTCTTGCCGCGCCCACGTGGACGCGCGCCGCAGCGCCGCCGCACGCACGCCGCACGCACACACGCGACACACGCACGCACACCAACACACCGCGCTCTAACACACATATGACATGGTATTGGTATACATGAATTTATGTATGTTCATAATTTTTTTTTTTAATCATAGATTAAACTATAAATTAGGTTTTGTTTTATATTCAGATTTAGCAAAAATAAACATATATTTTGGCAAGAATCAACTTTGGCCCTAAAGCGTCGGCCTAGAACAAAATATCATCGAATTAAAATGGAACAGTTAGCTACCGGGTCTCTCAGCGCGAGGTCGAATATCTTCAAGATGGCTGTCTCGCAGTGATCCTTCATGTTGGTGTTCGCTAACTTGGCTACCAGTTGCGATGCCAGCTCGGCGACCACCTCCACAAGGCCGCTGCGATCATCCAGAGCGGACGATACCACGTCTAGCACTTTGATGATCGTCGATTCGCTTACCATTACCTCTGCAAGTTATCAAGTTTTCATGATTAATTATTGAAAAGAGGCTAATTATGAATGTAAAAAGAAAGTTTTGCCAATATAGTAAAGCATTGGTCACCAAACAACACTATTCCTTATATCTTCAATTTCAAGGTACTTTACTAGGATTCCGTAAGGCCTAATTTGACCAGGTTCATCCAAAAAGTGCTATCTGTAGTTTGCGCGTAGCCATCTCGCTCCTGCTGATCACTTACAAACCGCGAGCGACAGGGACGGTGCATTTAGCCACTCACCTCCGTCAGCGTCAACCTCAAGGCACTCCAGCAGCAAATCGCGAGTGGCGCGGTCCTCGGGGCGGCGGGCCAGTCCCAACACGGCCGCCTGCGCCACGCCTCCACGCAGCCATCTCGCTCCCGCGGTCGATCCGCTCCTTGCCAGCGACAGGGACGGCGATAGACACCACTCCACCACTTGTGGCGGAAACTAGGACGCGGAGATATGACTCAGAATGTAAATTTCTATATTTGGTTTAATGACTTCAGCTAATGTAATCTGTAGCAAAATAGTATACAAATAGGACAATTAATAAAAAAAAAATTACCTGTTGGAAGGAGTTATACATTGCATCCAGTTCTTTTTCGGATAAAAATTTTATAAATATGAATAATATATCCACTAGCGTCCTGCACCTCATCGTGTCACCTGATAACCAATTCTTCAATATTTTATCGTAAAAACTGTAAATGGTTTCACAATCAAAATGTCTGGCCAACGATAAAAATAGACTCTCGTTTTCAAACTCTTTTATGAGACTTATTAGGGACGTAAAGACAACTGTTGAAACTTGTTTCTTGTACGCTAAATCGAAGTAATTGCAGCACACTTTCTCTACAGTGTCGTCCAAATTGTGTTTAAAGTGCTCCTTCAATTGCACGTCTAACTCCACCTTAACTGCGATTGGCTCTTTAATCTCTTCATCAGCGAATTTGATACGCTTAGGTTTTGTATCTTCCATATATTCATTTTTAAGCGTCTTCAGCATTAATGTGTGCGCTTCGATCATTTGCGTTATATCTTTGTGATCGACTGACAACTTGTCTGTTTGGTTTGTTACGATTGAACCGATATTTTGCCAGCTGTTTCTGATTATTTGGTCGTATTTCTTGTTATCCTTGGACTGTTTAAGCCAATTTTTGATTAACGTCGCCATATTTGTTATCGAATGTTTGATTAAGTTATTTCTGGCTTGGATGTCTTGTATTGCGAATATATTTTCCAGCCATTTTCTATGCACGCTTGTGATAATTTCTATGACGAATTCGTCATTCTGCTCGGATAAGTATTGGAGACAGTCTGCCAAATTTGATATCCAGATTTGTCTCTCGCTTTTCGAGCTCAATAAGTTTTTATTATTTAAACTGAAATAAAACAATATTCTCAATACTAATATTCGTATTTCTAATAGATTATAGATATAAGCATTGTTAAGCCTTCAAATGTATTTTTTTTTTTTTTTTGGAAATTCAATTTAATGTTATTCAAAATTGCCAAGTAAAAATATGCAATTTGGAAAAAAAAAAAAAATTTTCGTCGCGAATTCAGTCTTAGAGGTCAGATTTGAATTCTAATTTCTATTATGTAAATGAGGTTTTTTGTTTAATGATATATAAATATAAAGAATAAAGGACATTCAATACAAAAAAATGTTAAGAACGCATCACTCATATTTTAAACCTGAAATAGGTTATCGTTTTGATTGTTTTTATTATTAGTTTACCGTGCATAATATTATTGAGCGAAGCGAGCGGAGCGCTCTACTGGAGACTTTTTAACATTCTTTGTGACGAATAGGCTCGAAAACTACTTGACAGAAAATTATTAAATTTTGCAATCAAAAAGACACACATTAGGTGATAGTTTAAAAAAATTAAAAATGTTATGTCGTTGACGAATAATCGTCAAAAAAAACTGATATCCCATTATTATTACGATGAATCATTACATTGGGCTCGCTTCGCTCAATATGCAAACGGCACCCGAGATTTCGCGAGCGCGGCAGGTGTTGGCGCCCTTAGTTTTTTTATTTAAAGTGCTCGAGTAAGTTATTTAGCAAATTCAGCAAACGCGGTCTTACTCACTAATAATAGAGAGTAGGAAACGGATATCTGGTGTTATTTTTTTATGGATTCCATAAAATGATTACATCTGGGGGGAGCAACTCACCCCTTGAACAAAGCGTCGAAGTAACCCAGGTAGAGGTCGCGGGTTCGTCTCTCGGGCGGCACCGACTGCAGCACTCCCAGCGTCGAACAGCACACCGCACTCGCCTCACCACACCCGCCTGACAGCACACCACATACACACCTTACACTCTCTACCACTATGTTTGAGTGTCTTATAGAAGAGCTTATTATTATAAGTTTGGCATCAAAATAGTCCTGGTACTACTTAAAGTGGAATAGACATAAATAAATAAATTAAAAAAAAAAGTATTTTAAATAAATTTTTGTATGGTTTTGGATAAAGGGCAAAATACGCGTTTCTTCCGTAGAGGAATGGGGAAGTTAAAAGGAAACTATCATATGGAGGATGTCTGACCTGCTAGCCCTCTTCTTTATCATACGAAATGTAGCTAGAGGATTTCTAATATATTATTTTTTGCTGAAATACTTATGTATGCCAAAAGACCGTGATTTATTACGTTGACACGGATCCGAGTGGTTCTATTTTCAATGATTTTTCCGCATAGATCAGGTTGAATTTGAGTGATCTGTATTTATTACCTTCGGAGCATCACTCGATTGTGGTGTATTCGCATAGATCTGAGACTTCAAAAAATCCCCAAATCGGTTCGAAATCGGTCAAACGAATTACGATTCAATCGGCGCGAACTTTTACTTTTATTGTCTATCTAAAACCTAAAGAGAAAAGTCATACGAACCACTCTCCAGAACGTCCAGAAGCCGCTTCACTAGAAGGTCCCTCTTATCCAGCCAAGTGTGCCAATCCTGAAATTACGATAAGTTCAAGCTTCAATGTTAATCAACTAGACGCGTCAGTCATTTTGCCAGTGCGCTCGTACCGTGTGGTGCCGCGCGATCACGAGCAGGGCCGTCCAGGGCGCCGCGCTGCGCTCCGGCCGCGCCAGCAGCGCCCGCACCACGCGCCGGGACCACTCGCACGGCAGACCAGCCACCACCCGCCACACCTCGCCCACAAACGAGTACCACGCAACCCTGAGGGACAATTCACACTTCACTCGGTATTCCTACACTTTGTTCACTTATTTATTAATCGCACGAATAAATCTTCTGAAAGCGTTGGTCGGTGATATAACACTACCTAGTACCAGGCCACCCTGAGGGACAATCCACACTTCACTGTACATTCCTTCACTTTGTTCACTTATCTATTAATCACACGAATAAATCTTCTGATAGCCGTTGGTCGGTGATATTACACTAACCAGTACCACGCAACCCTGAGGGACAATCCACACTTCACTATTATTCCTTCACTTTGTTCACTTATCTATTAATCAATCGAATAAACCTACCAATAGTGTCGCTTGTTACTCTAGAAGTAGAAAGTTACTCTAGAAGTAGACTAGTAAGAAAAGAGAATATACCGCACGTGCTGCGCGTCGTGCTGCGCCAGCCGCCAGAAGGCATCGTGCTGCAGCGGCTGCTGCAGGGCTTGAGCGGCCCAGGCGCGGTCGGTGATCGGTAGCGCCCCCAGCACCGCCCGCAGCGCCTGCAGGCTTGAACAGACTATGCGGGACGACTGCAATTTTCGCTCATCAGCATCCTCTACCCTATAACAAAGTTTAGTGATAAAACAGTTTCGTATATATAATTTTAATATCTTTAAAAAATTTTATGTAAAATTTAGTATTCATCAACTAATGTCTAGCCCACATCTTAATAGTTTTGGAAGCTGGTCTATATATGTTTATTGCTTGGCTAAACATCTGTAACTTTTTCATAAACAAAATGTCAGTTTCTTTTGAAATTAAAACCAAAAATCTATTTTACATTCCATGAACACTTATATGATAAAGAATAAAATATTTTAATGTATACAAAATATTGCAACGGGTAATTATTCACAATAAAAATGTTCCATTGTATATATTACTTGTAAAAAATTTGTTATATGTGAAAGTATTCAAAGCAGTAATACAAGATGGAAGAAATTAATAGTGCATCAAACCAAAATGTTGAGATAAGGGATAATATTCATAATGTTTATACGCACTTGTTACTCAGCATTGCTTCAGCATTGCCGGTAATATTATCTATTAGCAGCGATATGATTTCCGACTTGCAGAACGATATTGCCTCTGACAGTTTTCCATCGGGAAATGTACTCTGTTAAAATCAAAAATATATTTACGATTAATATGAATTAAATAATACAATTAAGCATATACTGTTGGAAAGTTATTAGTTATATGTGATTGTAATAACCCGCAGGCTGGATGTGGCCACAAAGTTAACGGGCGCATGTTCGTCGTTGGCGGCTAGCAGCCAAGCGGGCAGCAAGCGGCGGAGTTGCGGGGCCACGCGCCTACCGCACACACACACCAACGCGCCGTGACACACCTGACACACACACACACATAGATTATGTTTTCCTCAGGTTGCCTTGTGTTATTGTAATATGATGTGGAACATGCTACTGACTGAACTCGTATTACAGGAAGTAAGATTCCAGAAGCTATTTGTATGAGTCTTTCAAGCTCGTTGCAAAGATCACATTCAGTACAGTTATGCAGATACTCAATACTTGTTACCAAGTCGTAGGGACAATTATCAATCAGGTACTATATATAAACTTTACTAGAATTTCAATTAAATAATTTTTTTTTAATAGCAAAACTAACATGAAGAATAAATGAATTTATAAAAATAACAATAATAAATTAATAATTAGAAACAGTACCTGTACAGCTTCTCTAACTCTACGGTCAATATCCACAGTGAGAGTTTGGTAACAGCTGGCCCAACTCGGTAGAGTCAGTACTACCTCCTCTACATCACCATTCTTTATCAATTCTGTGAGTTCTTGAAGAGCCTGAAATGTTTTTGAAAAATATAACTATAAAGTTATTTGGTTTGATCTTTGAAGCCATTCAAATATAAGTAGAGCTATAACAGCAATTTTATAACAATAATTATATAATTAAATGTCTACGAGATTTATGGAATAGAGGAATTGATAATTTATAGTTAGAAAAATAATTTATATTGAAAGTTGACAAAATATTTGCCTAATTTGTAAGTAATGTAGTTTTTAATGTATTAAGATTCATTAGAACTCATTAAGTATTTTAACATTACCTTAACTTTGGTGATTGGATCTTTTTTGTGCAATTTTTTGAAACATACTGCATATTCAGGACTAAGTCCCTGATCAATATGTGTAGCAGTTAGGGAAGGAAATAGTGCTGGAAGAACTTTGCCAGACCCGGTCGTTATAAATGATGAGTCCAATTTCAGAGTATTATTCAATAGTTCTGCACTTCTACCACTGCTTGAGGGCTGAAAATACAAGACTTATTTTGAGTATACTGGAGTAAAAGAGTTCAAGGTATATAGCTAGTTCATTTTAAGACTAGCTAATAGTTTACTAGAATATTACATTAAAGTCATATTCTATGGAATTTTAAGTAGTAACCTAGAAAATACAAGAGATACGCAATATGGCAAAACTGCAGTACTTACCCGAACATTATTCTTAGTTCTTTGGCTTTGTTTAGTTTTTCCACCCATTCTAGACTTAGTACGTTTAAGAAACAAAAATTAAGGTTTTTATTTATTCCTACATCTAAAGTTTAATAAATTATTGAATATTGTTTTAAAAGTTTGTCCAAGTCGCTACTGTCAACGATTGAAACGTCACTTTACAATACCTACTTCAACTTGACATTGACATTTTAATGTTAAAAGGTCAAGCTAAAGTCTTTAAAGCATAGAGGCTAATCCTTGGAGGTCCCAGACGGGCGAGTAGCTTAAATTATGTATAAAAAAATTTCTGGCTATATTGATACTTTCGCCATTTATTATCTCTTTATATGCATCATGATTGCGCAGTTTGTTGTATGTAACAATGTGCTAGATGAAACATACAAAAAGAAAATTCCTACTTGATTTTTTTAAGCTACTTCTGTTGCGGAAGGTTTCATTCAAACTACGACCATTGTTGTTAATTTATACCTGATTCCGTTTAGATTGCTTGTACTTAATATTCCAAAATGGTTTAGGATCGTTAGAGAAATTTAACCGTAATTTATACTGATATGCGTCGTATGCTAATGTATTTATACGTTTGACTAATGAGCGCCATCGGGAAAATATATAGTCTTACCGCGAAAATATAACAGATTTTATTCGTTTTAAAAGTCTGTCAAGTCGCTACTGTCAACGATTGAAACGTCACTTTACACTTCACAGTATCTACTTCAACTTGACGCTGACATTTTAATATTAAAATATATTTTCACGAACGAACTTTGTTCGTTCTGTATTGTTTTTACTTTTCTCGGATGGATAGATGTATGGATGTCTGTGGCCAGGAAAAATTTTCATTACTGTCGAGAAATAGCGCTGTTTATAATTTACTGATTTAGTTTATTTTCATATTTAATTATATTACTATTTTGTATAATTATCAATCACACTTTTTTGTATTTTTTTAGTAATTATAAATAAATATGTATTTAACATTTTCTTTTGTTCAATAGGTAATAATCATTTTACTTAAAAGTAAAAAATCATTACTGTTGAGAGATGGCGCTGTTTATAATTGACTGATTTAGTCCATTTTCATATTTAATTATATCACTATTTTGCATTAATATTAATCACACTTTTTTGGTATTTTTTTAGTAATTATAAATAAACATATATTTAACATTTATTCAATAAAAAATAATAGTTTTACTTATAAATCAATTGTTTTTTTATTAACGTTTATAATTTCGTCAAAGTTCGTTCAGGAATTACCCTGGGTATTTGCATCTTCACTGGTTTTTTATTATATACGGTTCGGATGCCCCAGCTCCATTCTCATTATAGTAGGCATTGTTTTGAACGTCATGCTAGCATAGTACTATAGCAATTCTATAATATAAGATTATTTATAAATTAAAAAATGATAATCGGTTTTATGTAAGCTGATTTATAATAAAGTATATTTATTAGATTGTTTTCATTAAATAATTATTTTGAAAAGTAAAGAATAAGCCTTTATGTACCATTCTAAATTTGATGGGATATTTTTCTTATACTTCTAGGTCTACGGTTTAAACGACTTAACGAGTTATATTGGTATAACTTCAAATGAGAATCTTTTTGACTTTATTTTGATTTTAAAAAATAAATTATATATTGTGTATACTTTACAAATCTTTAGAAGGAAATGATTGGTCTGTTGTGAATGGGTTTTTAAATGTTTGTTTATTGAAAATATTTATTGATGGATATTTAAATTCTAGATAATATTTTAACCGATGTATCGTTTTATATTTTTAAATACTTACGATACATCCTGCTATTTGAGCAGTCGCTGATAGACTAAAAAGTTAATAGGTAAAAAGGCTCTTTTTCATTATTAAATAATTAAATTTAGCACACTTTTTTTTTTACTTGGCCTAATTAAATAGGGAGTTATAATTGGCCACCAGTATGTAAGTTGGATGAAATTGCAAAGAAATAATAAATTCTTTTGCATTGAAATGTCAATATATATATATATATATTTAATATTCATAAATTCAATATACATTATAATATCAAGTAAAATGAATTACTATAATTTTTATAGGCAATATTTTAACACAGTTTAATCTATGGTTAAGTTTAACAATCTAGATACCTTAATATAACAAGTGAGCCGCCTCACAGCAGCACACAACAAACATGGCAATAGGAATTCACTTTGGCCTAACGTATCACTAGAATTATAAAAGGAAAAATACTTCTTTGCAATATTATATTGCACAAGAACATAACTAAATATGCCACAGTACATATGCCTTTACTTACATATAACATTTACATTTATAAGCTTTAAAATTATTGGCACAAACTAAACTAGATGAGATGGGATTTTATATATTACAGTTTCCGCATCGTACAATATCATTAATTAATCTTTGGTTTATCTAGCCCACCGGTGATAATTTGGAAATAACTTACAGTAAAATTATAATTAATAAAATATGAAATTTCAAACATGACCGCTAAATCCGATTACATTAATTTATATATTTAATTAGTTTAATACATTTTTTTTTTGCGAACAATGAGTGGCATCGAAATACTGTTTCTACTTTTGATTTAGAAATAATTTCCACAGGCAATAAAATGTCCTTAATATTAATTTTTGCATACAGAAAATTTTAATATCTGTGGTTGTGTTGTCTTGAAAACTAAAGTGTCAACTGTCAAATGTAATGTCAATTGTCAAGTGTAATTTTCATTGAGTTGTGTAATGATTTTAATTCTTACTTCCTAATAGCCGACATGTAATGATTTATATAAATAATTTATTGTAATTTAACAACTAGGTTCGAATACTGTCATCCGGACATTGTTTGGCTCGATATATATTTGATAGCCATCGTTTATGTAATTCGTTGATTAGAAACCTTTAAAAATTAATATTATCTACTTATAGATAAATCATTAGGTATCTTTTACAAATATAATGTATAGGAACTCTGTTCTAATATACTGTTAATTTGGTAAACAAAATCACTTACTGTTTATTTGAAAGTCGCTAGAAATGCTGGAGATTCTAACCAGTATTAAGTACATCCATTAAACAAATTGCAATATAAACTTTTGATTATTATTGCCTGTGACAGAAATACGAATATCTATAACGTTTAATATTACTGTATTACGGGAATTTGAAATAATATAAATATATAATTCAATTTACAGATGTCAATAATTCATTATTGTCTCTTATTCATTGTTTAAAGTAACTAATCTATTCCAATACATTTTAAGCGATCGTATTTACAGATAAAATCTCACTATATTTACAACAAATATTATTTACATCATGTATTAGATACTTATCATTGGATTAATCGAAAGAGTTTTAAACACAGCAGAGATCCCACAGGAGAAATATGGAATGATTTCATCTTAAGATATAACTATCTAGATATAAACACTTATTTTAAAATACAAGGAGATTAAAGATTGTTAATATAGATTATGAAATAATGATTTTATGAAGATTTTCAATACACGTAATTTAAATTCCTACTGACACTAATTAGAAAGTTGAAGTGTCGAAATATCGAGCGAAGCATGAAATTAGATGTCCATACCTGAAGGACGAACGTGTTTTAAAGAAACTAAGTGTGAAAGTGTTTAAAACTACATAATATATTGTCACTATAGCCTGTAACCTACGTCTTAATACGATTTGCACTGTGCTTAATTAAAAATATAAACTACAAAATTATTAAGATCATTCTAAACTATACAATATATATATTTTGACAGATAAGTATAAAAATAATAGATAAAAATTTATCAATGAGTATTATGCTAGGTACTGGCGTGTGAGTCCACATAAAACTATAATTAATTAGCTTAAATATAACAATTCATAAATTTTTGGCATATGAAATGGCACAAAGGTTTCTTTGGTACATTTTTCACTAATTACAATATAAATAATGTATTATTAGGTTATGTATACATCGTGTATAAATATGACGTTGAGCAAAGTTTATATTACAATATTTCCAAGAAAAAAAAAATACCGAGCGAGAATACTTTATTAAAAAAAATATATATATTATTAGTGAGTGAGTTATTTCGATGTCTTCTATGATTCGTTGCATGTTTAGAATAAAAATCCAGTCAACTTGAAAAGGGCGAATACTCAATAAACGATTTTTTAATGGAAAATATTGTTTAAACTATATTTAAGACATATTACTAAGTAACAGCCTCCGCGCAATAAATACGTCACTTTAAATACATAATATATTTAGGATTTCTATCACTTAGTTCTCGTAAATGCTTAATCCGAGTTAGTCTCTGTAGGGTTTGCAGATTGCGAACCTGTGGTTCATGTGCTGGCTGTAAGAGCCAGAGTGAGAGAACTTCTTCAGACACTTGCAGCACTGGAACGGCTTCTCTCCAGTGTGCAGCCGCTTGTGTTCGGTCAGGTGATGCTTGTGTTTGAACGCTTTAGGGCATTCCAAGCACTTGTAGGGACGCTGACCTAGAAAAGATAGACCTGTGTTTTTACTACTTTTTATTCGTCACCTTATGGCAATATTTCAACATTAGATATTAATATATTGAGTATATAATATCATAATTACACTAACCTGAGTGTTCATATTTGTGCCTGGCGAGAGAACTTTGTTTGACGAAAGTCTTATCACATTGATCGCAAACAAATTGCCCTTCTCCCTCTTTGAAATCATTGCCAGCCTTTATCTTGCTCTTTTTAAGTACTGTGGTTTCGTCTTCTAGATCAATTTGAGTCTGGAGATCCTCGTTCCAAGTTGGGCGGTCGTAAGGACTCGATTCTTGTTTATTCTCTGGCATTTGCATGTTGAGAATAGGAGATCTTCCGTTACTCATGTCATTGTATTGAAGAAGTTTATCCATTGGCATAATAGGATTTATGGGTAATTTTTGATGAATCATTCTCTTATATCCATTCATTGTTTCACCCGGTGATGGAGACAATCGGAAGTCGGTGAATGATGATGAAGAGCAATTGGAATGTGGATACGTATTTAGGTAATTGGCACGATGTGGGGTAGTGCTGCGTGACGATTTTTGGCTTAAATTAACTGCTTCTTCAGAATCGGAATGTGTGACTGAAATGCTGTATGTCGGTGAGGGAGACGGGCTTGAAGTTTCAGAAGCATTCGATTTTTTTGTTGATAAATCAAGGGGCTGATCAGAAATGGCTACAGCCTGTGTCATCCTTCGAACTCGGGCTCTATTATTTTGGAACCAAACTTGTACAACTCTATTATCTAAGCCAATTTGATGAGCAATTTTCTTAAATTCCTCTCGATTTGGTCGGGGATTCATCGTATAGTGTTTTTTCAGTACGGATTGTTGTTCTTCGCTCAATGCGGTACGAACTCTTATCTTTCTATCATTATCGTGTATAGAAGTTTTATCTTCACGGTCATCTCTGCCGAAGTCTTCATCTTCACTAGCACTTACCCCACTTTGTATGGATGCCCTCATTTCGGCCTCTAATCTATTGAGTGCTACCGTTTCAGCCATTTGTGCAGCTAGTCCTTCATGTTTCCTAAACATATTTCCACACATTGCTTTGTCATGTTCCAAAAGTTCATTTTTATCATTGAAAACTAAATTACACTTTGAGCAACGATGGCTATCATCAGGCTCCTCTTTAATAGTAATTTGCGATAATGGAGTATCCTCATTAGGATATTCACGTTTAGGTACTGGAGATGTTTGATCGTCGTGTGTTTTAAAGAAATATTTTGTAACGGATGCATTAACGGAATCCAAAACAGTATTAAATCCCGACTTATTATTGTCCGTATCGGGATTATTATTACTAACGGGGACGGATTCACAAATGCGGGATAGAGGCCTTGGATCGATGTCACGGTCTTCTTGTTCTTTTTTTATAGAAACATTGTCGTCATCATCTATATCCATCACGAGCTCTGCACTGCCTTCAGATCTTTTATCTTCTTCCTCAATTACTTCCTCTATTAGGTCTTCCGGGTTTGCAGGTGGACTAATCAGTTTAGGGCTAGGAATCTCTATTTTTCTTTGTGGATAATGTTGAGAAGCCAGTTGCTCAAACAGTTGGCTTAATGAAGTCGGAAAAGTATATGGTGCTATACCAGTAGCAGGACTCATAGGCATACTGGGAGGCATGTAAAATGGATTAATGCCAGGTTGGCCTAAAGGTGGTCGAAGGAAGTTATTTTCTTGAGATGACATGGATGCGAAAAACGCAGCAGCCTCGTTGTATTTTGGTAATATCGGCAAAAATGAGTTGCCATTCGGTACAATATTGTTATTGAGTTGAGAAGCGGCTATCGCATTGGCTCGTTTCCGCGATGGACTTCTGTCTGGGTTTAGAGCTGGGTTATTGGGCTTTATTCTTCCCATTTTAAGATTCATTACAAGACATTTCTTGGAAGTCGTATGAGAAGAATATGAGCCAGAATGTGAAAACTTTTTTCCACAGTTTAGGCATTCAAAAGGTTTCTCACCACTGTGAATCCGCAGGTGTTCCTTAAGGTGATGCTTAAACTTAAATGCTTTATCGCAGTCGTTACATTTGTATTTTCGTAGCTGTGCGCTGTCGTCGTGACTGATCATGTGCCTTTGCAGTCTGTACACGTTCAAGAAACTCTTGTGGCAAATTTTGCAGGTCTGTTAACAAAAAAAATATATATTAATAATAAATACATAAATTACTAGTAAATTAAAAATGGCGATTGGGATGTGAGCATTCTGAACTAAACCGAAATGCTTTAACATTAATTAGGTGTATGCCCTAATTATTGCAATCTACTTAGACTGGTATAGCGTTTGAATGTTACAATGGGCACTGACATATTTGATGTTATCCACCTGTGAGCTCGGCGCGTGTAGTGTCTCGTGGCGCTCGAGCTGCTCGCGCGTGGGGTACGCCCCGCGGCAGTGGCTGCACGGGAAGGGGCCTCCGGGGCCCAGCGGCGAGCTGCCACGGTCCTCCTCCTCCTCGCAGGCTTTGCTCTCAGGCCCTCCCCCGGCTAACGGCCGGACTGTGAATACACGTTTTTGTTAATCATTATTGTTAATTGCCGACCTACCTTTAATCAACTAGTCGTAACTTATAACTTAAAAATCTTTATTTAGATAAAGTTTTCGTCATTATAATTTATTACATTGACTCGATCCGGTAAAAATACTCAAGATTTAAGTATTTTCGAAAACCAGGGACCAAACCCGTGACCTATAAATCCTAAACAAGGATCGGTAACGCTATGCCAAATGGTCTTTCATTGTTGCCTATATACCAATAACAACATAAGGCTTTAATTATATATTTATTATTATTAAAGTTTTACAGATTATAAAAATGAAATCGTTACTCTAGTACAAAACCGTCCTCAAAACACATAAAAATTAAGCCCTTGTATTACATATGCCATAAACAATTAACCATATTTATGTAAATCACCTCGCTTATAAACAAAAACACGACAACAATTCAATTTGGAGTCGGTTATTTCGGTAATACACGTTTTGCCGCGTAATATCGTTTTTAAAAGTGGCGTCCGGCGTCGAGCGCGTCGTGCGTCGTAAATCAAAATATAATAAAGAGCAAAACAACGCTGCGACGTATTAATTAGTGCGTCCGCGTGAATGTTGGAGCCACTCGACGCACCGACCACGTGGAGCCAACACCAATGAACTGCTTGGAGATAATGTAGCTCACGTATTGTAGTTTATAGAAACTGTCTTAAATAAGCTTGTAAAATAATAGCAATATTGGTAAATTGAGGTTAGAATTGATGTTTGTTTATATATGTATCTTTTAACGGCACACCAAATTAAGTAAATATCATAAACCTTACGGAATTATAACTATGTTTATAAAAATAAAATCTTTTAATGTAGGTATGTTATGTATATCTAGATAGGTGTGTCTATATGTTTATTTACTCTTAAAGTTCACAATATAATACCTAGACAGGTATATAGATATATAGATAGTCGACTATCACCTCTGTTATCCACTTTCGGCACACCGGTATTGAATTTTAACAAAATATGACATCGTAAAACGCAAATACGAGCTCGCCGCGGTAACAAGCGAGTATATCTCGATTGTAAATTAGTTTAGGAAGTTTTAATTAACCTGCAATGTAGCTACTTCGATTTAAATATAGTTATCGATTAAAAGTATATTGTATAAGTATGTATGTTTGAATTGATGGTGAAATAATTAAATTATTTCGTTTTTAACATAGTCTCAGCTACTCACCAAGAGATGGCGCTGGGAGTGTCAATCTTGCAAATTCTATAAGGAAAACGTGTCACTGGCATTTCAATGTTAAAAAGGAGGTATTAACAATGATCTTGTGCTAATTTTCTTATCACACATATTTTATGGTCTTAAAAAAGTCTCTTTGTATATTTTTGACAACAATTTTAAAGCTACCAACTTCTTTTGATGACTAAACTCTCCGTAAATTTTAAAATAAAAAAAACATAAACAAGGAGCTGCCTTAAAGAGATTATTATACTTATATTAAATTTGAATTCTATGATACTAGGTTTATTAAAGCTAAACAACTACAATTACAATACTTCGAAAAATATTTAGAAATCCTTGCCAACAAAAAATTTTATAACAGATATCAAGTTGGTGAAAGAATCGCCAATTTCATAGCATATAATAATTATACCCGAATATATGTAAAGATATTTATTAGTAGACTATAAAATTTTAAAGGAAAAACCCTAACCCGGTAGCGCTCTACTATTCCTAAAGGATTTAAGATTGAGTTGTCTTGAAAACATTATTATTCAATATTTGTATACTCAAGGTATTTAAAAAAGATCTCATATACGGTGTATTTTTATCGACGTATAGTGTTGTCCGCCTTCGATGTTTTTGACCCTTCATCGATAAGACAGTCAACCATTTTTCTTCCTGGTACTTGTTTTTAGTGTATTTAATTCTATTACGATAAATTTAAATTTATTATCAGCCTTTACAAAATATATCGATATAAAAACAGGGTTGTACGTACCGTAGGAAAAGTTAAGTCACAGTAAAAATCTAATTTAAATATTTAATATAATTTCACAAATTAGAAAAAAATAGCACTTTTCACATATAAAATATAAAAACATGATTACATGTTATCATGTTTATGATAGGTACCTAAAGTTTATTAGGTGGAGCGGATGAATACACCTACACACAACACGACTGTCGTACCTAATCTGCGCACGGGCACTGCGTCCGTTGATAACACACACACACACACACACACACACAAACACACACACCTCTCTTCCTATTGCGTTACAGTAAATAATTATCGCACTCACACATGCGGTAAGAATGATTGTTGATTATGGCACACAAGAGCGGCTGGTGATTGGCTACACCTGTGCGGTCTGGGTCTGCTGTGGGAGGGAGGGGGGGAATGGTCGCCAAAGAAAAAAACGCCTGGCTAGACTATTGGCTATCGGTATATCGCTGAGTGATTTTGTTGTACGCTATTAATTTTATCTTGCTCCGACGGTTTTTGAATATGTTATAAAATTATATTTATGATTCATTGTATCCTTGTTTATTTTGCAGTCATTTCGTATGATTCAGGTTAAAATTAATAATAATAGCATAATTGTTATAAATTTATATAAATATAGAACGTGTCTCATTTAGAGTTAAATGTAACAATTTTATAGAAACAATACTAATTTATTAATTTTGCATTACATTATTATTATTTTTATAAGAATAATATCTATTGAGGATAGGTATACCATATGTTTTTTATTTTCAAAATATTTCAAAATTAAACTGACAAAAGAATAACTTGTGTAATTAATTTAATATTGAAAATATTTAATTATATTATTCTATTGTGATATAAAAAATCCTGTGATTATTTAATTTTGTACTATTATGAATATATTTAAATAATATAATATAATTTTAAATTTATTTAAAGAAACGAAAACTTATATCAAATATATTGCAAGTTCAGAAAATTCTCCACAGTTTGATGAAATTAAGCATTAATTAGTCTAAAACTAGAAATCCTTTTAAAATATATTACAAGTTAATTCATTATTATTATAATATTAATTATTTAATTGTAAAAAAATACTCACATTGGAGCTAATATTACTGAATGCTCTCCAGGTTTTTTTAAAGCTATTTTTCATTACATGGTCAGAAATGAATCATGTATGAACTAAGTCAAACACCAATGAGTCACTGTGGAGCAAACTATATCTAATTATAAAATTAGATATAGATATAATTTAGATATTTATAATGATTGTTTATCAACTGATTGTGGATATTGGGATTGATATTAATGGAGTAACAAACAAGTGATTAGCGTATCGCTACCCGGTAGCTTTCTAGGTAACTATATAATTAACATTTGAAAAACTTTATTTTCCCATGAAAATAATTATTATCGGCGATGGTCATTTAAAATCACGTCTGAAATATATCAAAATATTGCATCTATAATTTTTTTGAATTTATAGAAATGTACAATTAACATAATATTGGATTTAATATTAAATATACAGTTGGATTTAATATTAATATGTAGTAAATAGAGTGAAAGCGAGTTATTAAAGTAGCTAATAAGCCGCACACCTCGCGCGTTTACGAAACATGTTACACGATAAACTACGCAGTACGATGCTATCTCCTCTGCGCTATAATTGGAATTCATTGAGCAAATAATAACGAAATGACGAGCGTCACAGGAAGATATTACACCTAAACTGTAAATCATTTAGTCCAAACTACAAATCATCTCAAACGTGAGATTTCACCCACGGGAGTGTCCGAGTGCATGTCCCTAATCCACTCCAGACAGGCGGCGTTAAGAATAAAGTGAAAGTAAAAGATAAAAAGCAAATTAATTAAAACAACATAATCATTTACGATTTAAGATGTTAAAAGAGAGCGGGGTTCCCCTTCACAAACCAAACTTTCTTTTAAGTCTGTGTATACCTGTTCCCGATTCTCAAGTGGATGAATTATATCCCGGGGGACCCGAGGGGAGATTACGAACACGGTTATTTCTAATGAAGACGTGTTCGAGTTTTATTTTTAATGGTGAGGTGATATCATTTCACCTGTTTCATTTTAACACCAACTTTACTGTCGGAAAAACTTTTTAATTTTACTCAATTTTTAAAAACTTTATTACATTTAAAATTTACGTATTGAAAATTTTAAATTAAATTGAAAATAAAAAGTTCAAAGACAACATAATAGACTGGGAAGAAAAAATATAAATATATATATAAAAAAAAGCGCAAATAAACATAAAAGGAAAAGAAGCTTACTTAAGGCAGCGAGCCGCCTGGCCGAGGTAGTGGACGTGGGGACCTGCTTACTCCTCATGTCGGCGAGCCAACCGGCCGCCAAGCACTCGTACAAACCGCCAACTCCCATAAGCGAGCTCTGCACTTTCATTTGGCACCTCACAACACACACGCGGTCCGAGACGAGTCCTACTCACATCGACAGGCGCCCCACACGTTGGCCAGGCTCCACAGGCGGTAGGAGTAGCTGTCGTAGCAGCCGAACATGTCGGTTCTCGCGACCATGGCCCGCCGGTGACGTGCTCTTGGCGGCGCGGAGCGCGGCGGAATGAAGCAGATCCGCCTCTCGCCCCGCCCTGCGCCCTTCGCGTCCCTCGCCCTGGCTCCGGCGCCCCACGCCCCCACCTATACTTAATTAGTGAAGCCGAGCCGGCCGTACCCGTGTCTTCCTCTCACTATCGCTCCTTAATCCGTCCACTTTTTGAAAAATCTCACCTGTTTACAAACACCCGTAACTCCACCTTCCGCTATATCTACCTGTCTCTATCTTACATTGAGGTACAATTTTCAAAGTAGCTATTTTTTTTTAATTCATTTCTATTGATTTTAGTAATTTTAAAATTAAATTGTAGACAAAAAATTATTATTCTGTAATGTTAGATAAGCAATCTATTTATGTCTATTTAAAATAATATCTACCAAACATTTATTATTTATATCAATAATCATAATATAAATAAATTCATTTTAGTACTCATAGTACTATCAATCTTTCGGCTCACTATCTCGATAAATTTAGTACCGCTTCTTGTCGCTAGATGGCGCTACACAGCTTATATAGGTTATGTCTTAACTCTTGGTTTTTATAAACTAATCTAGATGCAGGAAACCAAATGTAAAATAAATAATTCAATATAGAAAAACATTAAGCGTCACCTTGTAAATATAATATGACTCTTAATATATACAAGCGGACTAACAAACAAATCCTTCACACATACTGTAGCTATACAATAACTGAACTTTAGAATAAATATATAAATTGAAAATAACAAATAACAATAGACAATAACAAATGTAACCACAAATACTTACACAAAGCGTGATTGATTCAGTGCATTGTGAATATTGTAGGTAAAAATAAATTCTTTGTTTTGCGGAACTATTATATATTATATTAAACTTAACATAAGATTAATAATTAGAAAATAAAATATGGAAATCTGAACTAAGATTCTAAAAATCAAGCGCTTTCTAACCGTTCAGATTGTTAGATTGTTAGATATTATATATTAGATAAAGAAAAATCAAGCGCTTTCTAACCGTTCAGATTGTTAGATATTATTGTATGGGCTCATTGAATATTAGCACATTGTGATGCATTTATTGTAATCGTAAATTATGAAACAAAGCCCACCAACTCGGTCTGGCTACCGGCATAATTACTTATCTCACTCAGTGTTTACTAATTTAGACTGTGTTACAAGTGTATAAGGTTTAAAATGAATTGATAAGGAATTTGTAATTTATACGTTGTGTAACCTTTAAAGGCAAAGACAATACCACCTTGTTCACACGTGTACCACACGTGTGTTCTCGCCGTTTTTAAAACAACTTTACAGCAAATGCAGCGCTTTATCATGCAACGCTCGAGCGCTTTATCATGCAGCGCTCGAGCGCTTCTTAACGTTAATAAAATCATCTTGTTACATACTCGGCTCTTGAAATATTGTTCGTCAAGTTGGATTCTTGATAAGAAGTTTGACGAAAATATTAAATTTCATTGTATTTCAATAATAAATACTTCGCGTCGTGATAGTCTGTGACGTCACAAGAAACTCGTAAATATTGTCTCACTTTTATACCGAGCTATTTTAAATTTTTAACAAGTCAAAGTTCAATATCAATCTTAGATAATTTTTTACATATACATATACATGTATTAACTTCAGTTTTTTTATATATCTTTTATAATACAGACAAATATTTTAAAGAGATTTTAACACTAAATCTACCGACAACTTTTGTATACCTGTTCCTACCGTACGCCGTCAAATTGACCGGTAATTAAAAGTTATTTTATTATATAACGCAGGTAATAATGGAAATAACTAAAAGTAAAGAGTGAAGAAAATATTATATGCATATTCTAAGAATTGTCATGTAACATCGTTTGATAACGATATTATAACGTTTAAAAATGTGTAAGTTTTACAAAAGTTTAAGAACGGTCAATTTGATCGGTACTTGGTAGGTTTAGTGTTAATATTATATACTTTAAGAACGATTCTTCTGTTTATTATTTTGCAGAGACAAAACAATATAGACATATAATTATAATGTAAAATCTATTTAGTAAATATATAAAGACACTTCAAACAATCATTATCATTAAAATGTAATAAGTTTAAAACAAACACGCCTCATTTCCAAGAACCATTAAAGCAGCAACGCATCTTCTCACGGACAAGAAACATCTGGTAACAGGTAAACAACTAATTTACAAATGGTAATATTTAATTACCATTTGTAAACTATTAAAAACATTATTATTATTATTATTATAAAATTATTTGATAAATCATATTACATCTACATGATAAGTAAGGGTATTGGGTTTTTTTATATTTTTTGGTAAATAAGGGTATATTATAGTGTAGGTAATTGGCGAATTATCGATAAAGTTTTGAATGCATTTTGATTTGTTATCGATTGATCGATAAGTTACACCATAGTGCTGGACCCGCATGTGTACTCTGGATTGGATTCATCGATTTTTATGGGGATTGTATTGTGAGAAAATGTATAAAGATTTAGATTTATAATAATAATAGCTTTTATTTCGGGACCAGCCCATAGTATTAGTATACAAAGCATCTTATAATAACTAAATTAAAAATAATAACTATAATTATAATAACAATTATTTCATATTTAACTGCATCCAATGACGCAGCACGGGCTCTCCCACCTATCTTAGGTTATGACGCGCACTGCTTACGAATGATGGCTTTAAAGTCAGCTACGAACATCGCTGAAGCACTGACACCACCAGCCCCAACAGCATCCTGAACGCATTATTGTATTGCACGCGGTGATCGCTAAGCATACTACAGCTGGTCCACAGACTGCATGTATAGTTTGGCAAAATGCTTGGTAGAATATATTTTTATTATTATAAAGATAAGTATGGATGTTTTCAACAAAACAAACGTCAGTCACCTTATCAGTTATCTGAGAGGAAATGTATTTAACAGTAGTATTTAGATAACCACAGTTGGAAGTAAAAATATTGTAATCTGTGTAGGTTATCTCGCTGCAACCTCTCGTACATGTGGACGTTTTTTTGTCAATATACATAACTTTTGGTATTCTATCTGTTTGTTATACCTTCATTATTATGTACGACAAATAACAATCCGAATTTTGTAATTTGACAAGCAATAAAGGTATTACAATGAGGTATTGTGTCTCCGTCATGTGGCGACCAGCCGGTGTGATTGTTGTTTCCTTATTCCTTGATACTAAGAGTTATAGTATGGACTGTACCGTGCCATATGGTCTCAGGCTGCATGGAAGTGTCAAAGCGTTTGTACTTGACTTGCGGGCGATAAGTAAATCCCTTGTTTGTGAATAACAAAGAATAACAACTGATCCGCTATGACACCTAACTTACACGTGGTTGAGCTTACATATTGTTTGAATCCTAATAGGTTTATAATTACTTAAAAGTGATATCCAACTAAAAGTCGGTCTTTGATGTTAATAAATAAATAATTTGAATGCTTACTTAAACATACTTAATAGGTTAGTGTAATATAAACAATTACAATGAATTTAATTATAATATAGTATAAAATAATAGTACCTAAATATAGTGGATATAATAAATCAAAACGGTGTAATAAGCAGGCGGCGTTTGAACTGTTGCCAATCCATGACATGATTACAATAATTACTTGTAATTAGCTGCTAATTATTGGTTATGGCGATGTGATGGGGAGATAACAATGGTATTAAAGGAAACATAAATTTGATGGTATATCATATGTCTTTTATTGCCGTAATAACTGCAGCGAACTTATTTAGATTGCTTTTACGGAATGTGAGTTTTACGGAATGTGTATTTTACGGAACGTGTGTGTGTTATATCGCTAAAGTTGTTCTTTTGTATTTAATTTATTCATATAAAGAGTGAATTATTGTTTATAGTTTTAAAATATGTATAAATCTGTCAAATTGAATTGTTTGTAATTTTAAATTAACAGCTTTTAAGTGCATATGATAGTATATACGGTACTTACATAAAAAAGCAATTTTTAATATTTTTTCCTGTTTATCTTTCTGTTCGGGTAATCTTTTTTTTAATTTCTGTCCTATTTAATATACCTATTAAAATGTTATATACAAATATATGGAGCAGGTTTATCAAACATGAGTCACAATTGGCGATGTTTTTTATATTGATATCACACACACACACACACACACAGACAAACACATAATTGATTTGTTTATTTTCATAATAAATGTCTCCAATATAAAATGAGTATAATTTTTGCGAATTTATTCGTATTAGTCACACGCCACCGACTCCATTGTTAAGTAAAAAATATATCTTGTTATTAATTGCAGCTTCCAGATGACGAGTCGTATTCAGATCAATTAAGGGAGAGAAAAAAGTAATTAATTAATGAAATAAGGATAATTAATGTTAATAATAAGTTAGTTAACTGCGGTTTTGTGTTTCTGTTCGTTAACGTTCACCTACTCGTAGGTATAACAGGAACATTGACGTTTAATTACAAAAATAGTCATATCGAAGTAACAGGAAAACGGGTTGCGATTAGTGTTGTACATACCTATTGGTAATATTTCATATATACTAAATTATTACCTAATATAGTATGATGTCATGTTTTTTAATTATTATTTGACTTTAATAAAATTCAGTGGTCGCGAATTTTTGTTGTCTTAAAAGAAAAATATTAAGATTAAAAAAATGATCGTAAATACGTAAATATATTAAACTACTAAGCGCGTTCTTACTAGATATATATATGCTATATGTATATATAAGACTAGGACTACATATATAGAAATACATATATATAGTCTTAAAAAATAGATAGGTATGCTTGTAACATTTTTTTTTTACATTTTCTTATATGTATATATATATATATATATATATATATATATATTATTTAGATAATAGAGTTGAAAGAAATGTATTTTAGTACATGATCAGATGTTTTTGTCAACCGGTCACCTTCTAGCAAAATATTGCGACTGTCGCGCGACCGTGCGACTGTCGCGTCGTGGTGGTCGTAGTTTCATCGGTAGTTTATTTTGTGAATTGTAAACCGGTCGACCACCGTTGTTGTAGTTTTTGTCGTTTTGGTTTCGTTTCCGCTCTTGGGTGAAAATTAATGCGTACGTATTTTGGCGCGGGTTATCTTGCTTAAAAGTTTTCTCATGTGTTGTCTGTGTGAAGTAAATCAAGATCCGTCCAACTAATGCACTGCGAATATAAACCAAACGTGTGTACGTCCGTACGCTACTAGTCCATTATAATATATATATATATATATATATATATATATATATATATATATATATATATATATATATATATATATATATATATATATATATATATATATATATATATATATATGCACCAAATGTCTCATTATAAGAAGTATATTATCTACCCAATAAAAATTGAAGTGTCTGTTTGTAATACCAAATTAATAGCTTTTCACTAAACGCATATGAAATATATACTGTTGTATGTTTGTTACGGGTTTTCTCTGAAACGGTTGGACCGATTTTAACAAGACTTTGATTGGCGGATAGCTCATGTTGTAAGAAATAATTTGGGCTACATTTAATTAAAAAAAAATGTTCTTCGTTCACGTAGTCGACGAGAGAGAGTGTTTTAAATATTTTTTACATTCTGTATTCATTTTAAAATAAAAATCTCATGTTGTATTTAGGGCGAATAAGTGCAGATTCTCTTTTATTTTCAATGGTCGGTACACCTCAGTGGAGTTGGTGATGTGGCATCGCGCCAACTGTGTCAGGAAGGCTCTCATTCTTATATAACCTTTGTATATCTGTATGTCAGTATTATTAAAAATGCAATACCTACAAAACAGGTAGGAAAATTTAAAATCAACAAAGAGCAATCAATCAGTTGTTTCCGAGAACTAGTGATCAGTAACACGTGAATTGCGTCCGCGACCCCTCACCTCCGCCCTTAGATAACACGCACACAAATAACCAATGACGTCAACACACGCACAAACATACACCACGTCCACCTTATTACCTTCACCCAAGGTGCACTTTGCTTTGCCTATCCTACCTACACGACCTCATTCCCGAGGTTCTCAAATTAACGACGCAGTATGACTATTAAGGCAATAACCTTATATAATTATCGAATTATGATTTCAGTTTTTACCTAGGAGTGACGTCACAACATTTAAGTACCAAAGCTAACAATGTTCATGTTCGATTTGAAGGTAATTTATTATTGAATCCTGAATAGTTATATCACCGGGAAGTTTACGTCCGTTTTAATTTGATAAAGTATGATATTTCCTGTGGATTAGTACCTATTTATATGTATTGTTGTATAAGTGTTTAAAAATTACAACCTTTTTACCTACATATAATATTATTATATATAAATAGAAATTACTGATTTCTCTGTGTTCCAACAAGATACGTAAAATGAAATAAATAATAAACAAAAAAAAGACAAATATATTTTAATAATATTATGAGTAATAAAGTGTATATATGTATATATATATACATATATGTATATTTAGAAACCCGTATCAGTAGCCGTGAAGTGACGAGCGCGGGTTTTCACCTCGTCCTATTATCTAGGACTGACCACTAACAAACTAGAATAAAATACAAAAGTAAACAACTCATGTAATTTATTACTTTTAAATAAACATGTTTACTTGTTTACCTATTTATAACAGATTTCAATGTAACCACATTACTTAATAATATTTTTACTCGGTGCGTGAGTACCAAGATTATTGTTATTCGCAACAATTTAATATGTATACTCTGTATATTATTAATGATATGATAATGATAATGAATTATCCTTAATTCAGCAGCGATAAATTATATTTCATTAAATTTCTCTTGAGTTATGCTGAACGTGTGCTGCTTGCGGTGCCTAGTCTTGGTAGCTACAGCTTTCTTTTTGTTTAAATAATATTAGGGCAGCTTATCGAATTGATTGAGATGGTTCTAGTTGTTCGTATATAGCTTACAAAATATATTGACGTTTGTGAAACAGTGATCACAATAAAAAAACCCGACTAAGTTCATTGTGGTTCTTCAGAGCCGGGCACGTTTGGTTTCTAAGTTTCCAAGTTGGATTGTCTTTACGAAAGACCTATGATAAGTATGGTATCAAAATAGCCCTTCATGCCACTCCCATTTAAGACAAGTGATCACAGGTATTGATTTAATGTGAAAAATATTAATAAATATTTATAGACACACAGACAGAATCATTTTTTATGTTAATTTAATGAATTTATGGTAATAATTGTATGGTTTTGACATGTTTATACGCCTCTGAATCTTAATTTTTTCTAATAATAATATAAATAAAATAAAATCGGCTACACATTTAATTGTTTCATTAATTAATTTTTAATCCCGGATAGTCATGGTCACCTTTTATTGGTTCATTTGAGGATCCAATTTGAAGCGCACTGTTGGACCCCAAAAATAGTATCCACCAAGATTTTCAGTATGTATGCTGGTATGTAAAAAAATTACTGCATTAAAAATCAAAAATTATTTACACCGAATAAAAAAATTTAAAATTTTTGTTTTGAACTTTCAAGTAATCAAGGAGGTGCAATAAATACATGTTTTTGTATAATACTTCGTTTCCAATTGTTCAAGTAAGTTGTCCTACACAATCTTTTTATAACTATATTATTGTTAATCGTAAAAAAACTTTATATTTAATTAAATAAGTATAATATATATATATATATATATATATTTCTCGCCTTTTTGCCTGTACTTTCTTAATTAAATGATTCTTACTTCTTTATAAAATAAACACATTAAAGAAATACTAAGGTTAAAACCAATTAAGATAATATATATTCCATAGTACAGAAGTAGAGAATTAAACTCGTGTTTCTTATCTCAAGGTACAGCTTGATAACGGACGCAGGCGCTTTCCTTATCACACACACACATACACACACACACACACACACATACACACCGTCATTCATACTCTGTATATTTTTTTGTCAATGAAACAAGTAACACATTTCTTTCAAATATATTGTTTTTGGAATGGTATAAATGAACATGTTTCGATTCTTTGCTCATAAACTCAAATATTTAATATTAAGTAATATAAACTATACTAATAATATATTTTAATTATACGAGTATCATATATTACTAACAACTAACAAGCGAAGACATGAGAAATTATTATAGCAGTTGGATATTGTTACGGGTAATATTTAATATTTCTATAATATTATATACCAGTTCTGCCTACAATTTCGTTCGCACTGTATATGTATTATATAGTAGCCTAAGTTACTCCTTATAATATCAGCTATCGTCCAGTGAAAGTCCTGTTAAAATCAGTCCAGCCGTTTCAGAGATTAGTCGGATCAAACAAACAAACGAACAGACAGAAAGATTAAAAAAATATTTGTTTTATGTAATATATTTTCACATGCATTTAGTGACAAACTTTTAATTTGGAATAACAAACAGACTTATATTTTAATTATAAAATAAATACAGCGAAAGACAAATGTAAAGTATAGTATAGATTACAAAAAGTAGTACACGTTTGCCTCTTATCTGACGTACGTCCGCGCACCGCCCTTTGATATTAATTATAACATATATATATATATATATATATATATATATATATATATGTGCATATTATATATTGTTTGCGCACGTAAGGAGTATCGGTTTAATCACCTTCATTAGTGCAAATGTACTTGGTAATTAATTATTTACTGCAGCTCCAATACTTGTTTAAAATTACCTGATTTATTTTCTTCTATACTATAATACTTCTCTACGGTTATTTGCACGGCACGCTCCTATCTACAGTAGGATCCGGATTCAAACAGGAATGGTTAATACATTATATACATTTTTATACAAACATTACTTTAATAAATACAATGTAGTAACAAAAACGTTATCAAACTACATGACAATTCTTAGAATATGCATATAATATTTTCTACATTCTTTACTTTTAGTTATATCCATTATTACCTGCGTTATATAATAAAATAACTTTTAATTACCGATCAATTTGACGGCGTGCGGTAGGAACAGGTATACAAGAATTGTCGGTAGGTTTAGTGTTAAATAAATTGTTAAAGTAAACATGTTAAAAATATATTATTTTGTTATAATGCATATCATAAATATTGTGACGGTGTTTATCTGTGAAAGGTTGTAAGGTGTTGTTTATCGCTGAGACTCTTCCGCGTCACAATCATGAGATTTTATTCTGTTATTGTGTCAGATCAGAGGTGACTTTTTATCGTATTTTTAGATACCAAAGGGAGAGTTTAAACTACGTTTAATTTTGACACATTTATTTTTTTAGTCTTAAAATATTAGGAAGGAATATTTAAATTTTTTTACAAGGATTCCAAGACAAATCTCATCCTAAACTAAACGATATATAGTTTAATACGTTTGAGTTGAAAAGCCGAAAAATGTTGATAGGTAAAATAAATAATGAGGTAGAAAAATAAGTATCTGGTAATCACATCACTGATGTCTGACAGCATTGCTTGCTGGAATCCATACATAGCCACGTGTTGACGCTCACGAAGTAAGTCCACACTGGGTGATTATGAAAATAATAATTTCTCCACAATAATGATATTTCTCGAAAAATATATTAAATAGTTAAAAAAAATACCGATTTTTTTTATATCGAATATTCTCATAATCAAATCCGATTACATTTATGTATTGTTTGGAAAATAAAATATAATATATAAATAACATGACAAGTTTTTTTTGTTATATGTAAACCGCCTAATGTAGTCTTGGCTGTCAGGGAATTCTTCCAATCTGTCTAACGTCTGGTGATTCGAGTTTCACTTATTATCGTACGGTGGGCATTTGCATAAGAATAACAAGGAGGATTATTGATGTACCTCCTAACCCCCCCGCAGGCCTCGACCCCCCCGCAGCTTGGGGATCACGAGAGGGGAGAAACAATGAAAAACATTCCAACCTCACTAATTGTATGAAAAAACAGTCATATCATTTCATAATCATACAAGGTAAAATTACATAGAGTCCGCTGCTGAGTTGTTGTCTCATTATTAAGTTAATTTTAATATATTCTGATATGTCTCCAAAATCTCAATAGTATTATCCGCTACCGCTTGTGACGTATACCATATATAATCTTAATTTTGCTCTCTTTTCATGTTTGCTCTGTATACATTTCTAAAATGGAATGGAATAATTTGACGTAACGCCATCGACGTGAGCTGATGCTTACTCTGCCGACTGCTCCATCGATATTGTATGCAAATACAAAGTTCCTAGTTACAATAAATTATAGATTATTTCCTATCCTCCCTTTGTTATAAAAACAACACAAATTACCATTGTTAATGCATTGTAAGTGCCTTGATTAAATGAAGTTCGTGCACTTTACTACTATTCCTTATATTTTTATGAATAGAAATGTCTTTCTTTTTTCTTTAATGAAAATTTACAATAAAATTAACATATTATTTAATATCTCAAATGAAATTTTCCCCAAATCATTGTTAGTTATATTTTATTGGTAATGATAAGCGGTGTCTCAACAATTTAATCAAGTTTCTTAACAATAACAAGGGTCAAGCTTAAGTAATTTAAGTGTAAAGTTCAGAGCTCGAAGTTGTAGCACCTTTAACGGGTGGCTAATGCAATTAACAGCCTTCGTAGCACGCGTTGCTACAAACTACAACAGTTATGCTACGAACAGGGCTATGTAGTCTCAAATAATGTGAATTAAATAATTATTAAAAAGTAAGTTTTTATTTGTAAAATGTATATAAATAGACCTTCTATTAAAAAGTTTAGAACGAACTAGAAACCCGAATATGAATCTACATTAGTACCCCTTCAATAAATAAACAAATCGACCGATATTGACCGCAATCGGCCGGTAAACTAACACTGACCGCTCAAAATTAACCTTAAATAAACGAACGGAAACAGCGGTACATTCCCACGATTAAAATTCCGGATTCCCTTTTTGCAGAGGTGTTCACAATGAAAGCCTAAATCACGGCGAGTCCCGCACGGACTTAATTCAATCATGATAACTGCGGCGGGTCGCGAGCAAGAAATAAATTGACCAATGACCGCTGTGCTTACCTTAGGGATGTCAAATTTAAAACTTATTTATTGAGGATAGTTAAGATGGTTGCACAACTATTGCAATATAATAATAATGTTACAAGTTAATACATTTTAAAATATTAATTAAGGTTCACAGAGATTGGAAAATCAAGTATTTATAATATATTATACCGCTATACTTACATGGTATAATAGTCTTGTTGTGGTTGTGTCTGTGTACATAATTCTTCTCATAACATAGTTACCATTTTAGATATTATAGAGTAAGAACAATTCATATATATTTAAAATCTGTTAAATATCGGCAGCCCTAGAGTAAAAGAAAGGGCTCTAGTACCTGGCAGGGTGATATTCAGGGGCGACCTTGCAGCGCCAGATAACAATTGAGAGTCGCCGCAAATTCAATATCCCGAGGTGTCGCCGCCTGCGACCATCTCGCCCCCCTCCCCCACCCCCTACACCACACCCTCGCACCTTGTGTTTAGTGTCCACTCCCTGTCCACTGTTAAAGGGGATATAACCACTTAACGTGAACTGAAGTCTAGCTTCAATTGAATTTGGGTACCTACTGTCGACAGTGTTCAAAATATAATTGAATCTACCACGGGAACTATCTCACACACCGGTACGTTTAGCTTTAAAATGAATTCATTATATTTTACAAGTGGTTATTATTGCCATTTTGTTTATTAGTTGAAATATGTCTCTTTTGTTACATATATTTTGAGTTTTATTATTTATTGTGATGAATAAAGCTGTATGCTCATTATTAGTGACTTGAGCATTTGAAAACTAACAAAGGTTTTTGTGTTTTATAACATCGAACTAAATTGTTATAGACATTTAAATTGAAAAGTATAAGAAGTGGACATTTTAATAGACACTACTTCTTTACACAAAAGACTTGCCTGCACAGACTAGTTCCGGATCACGTATCGTGCCGTATCTGTTCGTGGCGAGGCAATATATTAGCAGGAAGATGTCCGGCGATACGCCGGTCCGGCATATTAAATGACGATTAACCCACCGGCCGCTCTGATTTATGTGAACTATTAAAATCTACGAAGGCACTGAATTAATTGCGCTACTTCAGTGTTGGCTGCTTTATTAATTGGGACCGAGTCGCCTGTTGTTTATGGACATTTCCCTTTCCTTGGTGCCCTTATCTTGACCCGGTCCGATCCAATTTGTACACTCACGTTCCGTTAAATTTCAATGGCCATTAAAGGTTCCACCGAATAAAACTACCTATAGATGTAATCAATACAAGACCTGATTGTAATTCTAATTGCACCGAGGAAACCGGTGATTAAAATTCAAATGTGTTGTTACGGGACAAGCGAGGGAATTTATAACTCGGACAAGCGAAAATTATGTGCGTAGGTGGTCGTCAAAACTCCGAGTGGAAGTTTGGGCATTTACATTTAAATGTGGACGCGATAAAATATCACCTTGCGGTGTGTGGGGGGTTAAGGGTTGGGGTTGGGGAGGGGGGAGGGGGGAGCGAACAAATTATGAACTACAATTAGTGTGGGCACTCCGCGATCCGTGTTGTGTCATTTTGCATAAAACATCACATGCTTGTAAACAATTTTTGCTATTCCGAATTGTTTTGTCTCTTTTTTAATATATCTGTAATGTATTCAAATGTTTTAAATTTTTTAATCTGGTTCCTTGCTATCTATTAATAAATATTACGGTGTTAGCCTTGACAATGAAAAAATAACTTTTGAAAAAGAATATACCTCGTTATGTTAGTTTTTGTGGATACGAAGAATAATTATTTCATAATATAATTCATGGCTTTACAAAAACAAACTCATCTGTTATCACAGCTTTAATAATAATACTTAAGAAATAGTACCTTTGTATTTATGTATGTTTTCTAACAAACTGACATATATTAATAACATATATTTATGTGTGAGTCCAACCCTTATCAAAATAGGTGTTGCAGATGAGAAACACAATGCACCTGTGACGGCCGCACGCATTTATCTCCCAATACGAGGGTCCACCCTGGATATTATATATGTATATAATATACAAACCACAGTTTATTTGCCACACCGTATTCGAGCTCTTCCTGCTTTATAACAAAATTGTATCAAGGCTCTATCTAAGTCTATATCTGATAAGTCCCCGCGTCCCCAGAGTGATGTCACCACGCCTGAAGGAAAACCCTCGATCAACCGCTCTCATAAAACCTTAGCTATTTAGATCATCTTAGCGGTTTACGCTTTTTATACTTCGCTCATGACCGCCCAGGGTGGGAGACCCTTTTTATCAATGTAATAACACTTCCAAATGGGTCCTGTAAATTGGACGGTTATCTGTGAGGTAGACAAAGCGCTGATAAGTTTAATATGTGTGGCGAATGTACCATTGGAAGTGGGTTAAGGTTTAATACCTTTGAAATTTGAACAGAATACTTATCAGACAGTATATGTATGAACGTCACAAGCTTTTATTTATTTATGTATATCTTTTCCACTTTAAATTAATACCATTGATCGCTTGTGTATATCAAATGGGAGTGGTAAAAAGGAATTGGTACTATAATTATCAAAATAAGCCCTTCTGTAAAGACACTCCAACTAAAAAATAATTACAAGGGTTCCAAACGCGCCCTGGTCTGAGAAGAACTACACTTTTCATACTGTATATAAATCCAAAATTGTGTATATATTCTTAAAATCCGTTAATTGGTATTTTTATTGATAATGATGATAATAATGTAATTCCCTGTACGTAATATTAATTTTTCCTTGACAAACATGTTAATAGCGGTGTGGTGCCTACGCATTATAATAAATATTTAATACGTCACTATAAATAAAGTAAATATACTATAAAAATAAAATTAAGAATAAATATATATTAATAAAAGAATTCTTATCTTTATAGTATTTATAATGTAATTGCTATATTGTTTTTTTATCATTTAATTTATTGTTTTTGTTGCAATTGTTATTAATTATTAAAACAGGTCTAGTTCTTGAGATAGAAATTATAATATTGAAAGAAAATTCAAGTAGTAATTGGCTTTGTACATTATTTTGTCCAATCTATAATGATTCATACGAAAAAGTAAATTATAAAGATAAAAATATGTAAACTATTAATATGATAATATTTATAATAACTTCTAAAATGTAACTGTACGTATTTTCCATTTGATAATTTCAAAATAATTTCAACTACTACCATTACTATAATCAGAAAAGACTTATTAATATTTCTGATTTGATTATTAATCAATCTCTCATTTTTAATGACAATTAAACAACATTCTCAATAATAACAAACATCTGCTTAAAATCTTAGTAGTACATACATTGGTAGTAGCCCATACTACTGTACTTAGTAGTTATATTTACAATTATGACTTCATGATTGCATTATATTTCTACAATTTATTTATCAATACATTTATTGACCTTTGATCTTTGATCTATCTTTGACTAGTATTATCGATAACTCGGAATACGTAAAGAGATAATTTCTCCATTGATTCAATGTGAATGTGTGCATAGAATAGACAGGGTACCTATTCGTCGCTAAAAGCCTACAAATTCCTACATTCGATTCACAAATAACATAAAACTATATACCTATCTAAAAATGATTTTATTGCCAGTTAGATTTGAAGATATTAGGCTATCTGGAAAGGCCGGTGCCAGCGGTATTACCAATCGCCGTCGGCGAACATAAAAGAAATCTGAACTCGCCCCGAGGTGTGACCTCAGACTTATCAACGACTCGTATTAGAAATGTTGAGATACTTCGATTTGATGTGATTTTATGAACTATCCGTCTGTTTAATGTCACGTATAATATGGACTATTTATGACATAGATGATGGTCAAATTCGCTATCTATATCCGTTCTAGTTTCACGTTAATATTAAAGTATCATCTATATAAGTGCTTATTTTAAGCTAAAGAGGTAAATCTTAACAAGTAAATATCTTGTGGAGTTTAATACATTGATATGACCCACGTCTTAGTGTTGGAATGGGTCGCTTCGGGCGTCATGGCTATAGTTTCTTGATAAGAGACCGCTACATACTATCTGATGTACTTTAATACTGGACGTTATGACGTTAGTTATGAATAATATCATTTTATAAAGTTCTAATTATATTATAAACTAATCAAGATAAGATCCATTAATAAAATTTTGTCTAAAAGCTCACCCCAACATAACATTAATCTAGTAATCCCATTTAAATGAGTAAAAGTACGAAGTCCTCAAGTTGCTATTGAACGAAGATTTCCGCTAATCTAATCACGCCTTTGTATCGCGTTTTTTACTCGCGAGATATTTTTAATATTCTTTCTCTTCAGTCCGCAGCTCAAAGGCGGAGTTGAGTTATGAAATTGTTCGAGCGTTAATTGTAGACGTCCAGTCGCGAATATTAAAGGGGCCTCGTGTGCGCTCAGCTTTATAGTTAACCTCGTACACGAGCGGACAAGTTTCAACATGGCGGGGAAAAATAATATTTAATTTGCGAAGTTGGACCCTAGATATCTTGCTTTGAATGTAATTACGCCCGGTTTACTGTATATTTTGTAACTCGATTCCAAACTCAGCTTTATGGACACTCATTGAATTTTTATTTTGTTTATAAAAGATTTGTTTGTTTTAAAGGACATAAAAATATGATTCTGACAACGAACTATTTATATATACTTGAATTTGAATGCAGAGCATTGGTGTTCGTAAATTAAACATACTTATGTATAGTAAAGTTAAATCAAAATCGCTCAAATTGCACGTGGACTGTAGATTAAGAAAAAATATGTTTAATTTTATCTTAATACTTTCCAGCATCACCTGGAAGTTATTTCCCGCTAACGACATTGTCCGCTTCATTAACCGCCGATAAAAAACAAAGCGTCTCCTAATGAGTTTTCCGATTACCAATCACTAGAAAAAATTGGTTTCAGTCAGTCGATGACGTCACGCCGCCCACCGACTGCGTCAAGCTCGGCCAGTTAAAATTATAGTTAACTTCTAAAGGAATTATAGATAATCATTGTTATTTATGAAATTTTGTTTATTATAGTATTTTTTTATTAAGTTAGTTATGCCAATCTACCAAAAATTTTCAATAAGCTATGAATATTTTTGATACAATCTTTAGTCCATTTTATAGAAACAATGAAACCCGATAAGCCTCCGAACTTAGCACATTCGAGCGGACCGGTGCCGATATAACACTCAGACGTAAACTTGAAATATCTGAAAGGTTCGAGTCATAAAACAGGTCTGCGTACAGCGGCCTGGCACCCATTATTTCATTACTGGGCCCAATAAAACGAATTAAAACCTAATTAGAGGCCGCGATTTTTGAACATTAAAAGAGGGAGGAATTAATTAGTGGAGGGCAATGATTCCAGTTCGGCGAGTAATTGCCGCTCCCGCGTCTTAAATATAAATCAGGACGCGTCCAGGTGATGGGCGGAGGCATATCACCTGATGTCTTCAATATATATATATATATATATATATATATATATATATATATATATATATATATATATATATATATATATATATATATATATATATTATATTTGTATGTCCAATTATTTGTAAATTAGATACGTGAGAAAATTCATGTTTCGATTTTTCCACCGTTATTATAATTGTATTTTCATAGGAATAAAAAACAAACGAAAAATATGAATTTTAATTTTGAAACATTATTTTTATGACCGCTGCAAGTTCATCGTTTGAGGCACAACGGGGTCTTGGAAAAATCTTGGACTGCGGCATTCTTAAGATCCGCTTTGAGGAGGTTCCATTGAGGCAGTGCTGAATTATTCTGTTTGTCCGAGTTCTCAAACATTTGCACACGCTTTGCCTTCATTGTTTAACCTCAGCAGTAACTGTTGGGGCTTCTCAATTATTCTCTAGGTGCATAATGAAGATGAATAAAGTTTTAACTTATACTTATTACTAGTAAAAGTACAATAAAAATATTACTATAAAAAGTTCATCATAACCACTAATTAATAGACCACATTTTTTCAGTTCTGCCCCCTATATTCTAGTAGAATCAAATAATAGTTTATTTTTTTCTTTAGAGTTATTAGTTATTGGAACAAATAAATCGAAGTAGTCCACAATTATTCCACAAAACAATTTCTCACCCGACGCCCAGTGATTGTTATTAATTAATTAATAGCGGAAATAAAATCAACTTTTCTTCCATTATCGCCCTTTCCATAAACACCTTAATTCTCATTAAGGCCCGGTCATTTGGAGGAAAACAAATTAACTGGAAGGTTTTCCTTTCCTATAATTGTTCGAGGAAGTTTGACAGCGGATGAAATGTCGCGAGATTTTTGCTAATTACGAGAAAATATCGACCCTAGCAGGGTTGTTGCGTTATTAAAAAGGACTCGCAAACTTATTTTGATTACAGGGAAAGGGTTATTATATTTACGATAATGACTTACGAAAGAATTCCATCCTAGGATTGCATTAGTAATGAAATTAAACATGTCTCAAATAGTAAGTTAGAAATATTGTTTTAAGAGGTTTTTCTCTCGAGTGCAGCTGTGATTGATTATTATCATCACCCTTTCAGTAATTGTTCACCCCAGCCTGTTACCATTCAACTCCAATCAAAGTGCGCCAAATTAGTTTAGATATTTAAATTACGACGCGCCGCTGGCTATCGCGGAGCTTTTATACGATACGACACGACTGATACTCAGAAAAAATTAAAGACAATTTTAAAATTCCACCTTTATACGACACGACACGACTAATACTCAGAAAAAAACTAAAGACGATTTTTAAAAATATTTTATTCTTGCTATATTTGCTAACACGTAAATACATTTACAGTTTTTAGCAATATTAATTAAACACTGTTTTCATAAAAAACTTTTAAAGTTTATTTTTTATATACTAATGTCGCAAGATGTAAATAATTGTAACCAATAGAAAAGATTGATTTCTTGTTCAGTAACTACACAGTTCTGATCCCCCCGCATTCTTACCCGTGAGATAAGTCCGTTAATTGTCTGTAGGCAGGTTGCTCATTCTGTATCGATCGTCTAAGTTTTTGTGTGTTCCGAGGGGACTGGAGTGTTAAATGATTTTTGTTAACCCTTTTGTAATTAGTTCGTTCATTCGTCTTGAGAAAATAAATATTATAAAGTTCTTTGATATTTATTCTAAAGTAGCATATTCTTTGAATCACACGTTTCTATTTCTGTTATATATATATAATATGTTCATTAAAAAAAATATAAAAATTGTGAACCAAGTTCTCATTGTGTACAAAGACAATGCTCTTTTGTTACACATCCAGTAGGTGTCCAGACGAAGAATACGATCTCTGTGCGATTGTGGCAATTGTTGAAACTAATAATAATGAATAATTATGACTTAGGTCTGTTACAATGTCTTTTTACTATTAAATATCTAGGTTTATGATACAGAATGACATATTGTAAATGTATTATACATAGTTAGATTTCTGAGGTTTTTTATAGTAAACTAAACATGAGTTTCAAAAAAGATCGTTTCGTTCGTTTCAAACTGTTTTAAATATATTCTTCAAATACAAATTTTCGTTTCAATTACCGCCAGCCGTTGATATAACTTGAATTGTAATAACAGATTACTAAATATAAATAGGAAGTAATCTTGCGTTTGGTCTTAATCTTATTGGGTACGAATTGAAAAAGTTTTCTCGTTTTCGGCCAATTATATCGAAGGCCGAAAATCTTTGCCAAATATTTATTCTAAGTTTCATTGTCGCCCGATTGAGTGCAGTCACCCGTCTCCCTCCTCCCTCCCTCCCTGGGAGTGCGTTTCTTTACTACGTCTTGTTTTTAATTAATTAATTTTATTATTTTTCGAGGAGCGTCTTGACTTTATTGGGTGGAATTGGAAGCAATTAGTGTTTTATTATGATATAATTTTTGGAAGGGTTGAGGTGCTGCCAGATGGTCGGTTTTATAATTAAACGGAACTTGAGGTGCCGTGCCTCTGAGACTGATTGTGATTTTTATTTAATCATTTTTTTAAATTTACATTAAAAACAAGGGATAAACCCTTTTCGTTTCTTTACTTCTTATCACAATAAGTTGTTTATACCCAATACTATGTATATATGTAATGTTTGATAGTTGAAGGTAGTTTGAGAAGGCATTACGTAATTAGCTAATAATGTGATTAGAGTAGAGCGCTAGTGCCTATTACCGTAAGTGGTATGAGACTTGTTTGTATTTGTTCAAACGTTTGGTTTAACATGGAGGAGCTAATTCTATGACCTCTGATATTAGTATAACTAATAAAGTAATTTAAGATATTATAAAAGTATGAAAGGACCTGCTAGAGGTAGACTGATTAAAAATACATTACCATTAGTAGTCGAGTTATTCTTGTTTTCTAATTATCTGAGGCAAGTTGTTTGGAGGTAGTAAAAGTACTTATACAACAGTTCCTGTGGTAGGTGTTCTTTTATGTGACGTTTCAATGAATCCAAAAATATTATCGTTTTTGACATATCCTTATTGAAGGTGTAGTTCCACTATTCAGTTTAGACAAGACATGTACCTAAAATATGTAAAAACTGGACACAATGTTAAGATACATGTTCAGATACCATTTTATATAACGTAGTATTAAACATATCTTATATCTTTAAAGGTATTTGTAAGTGTCCTTATATAATGTAATACCAAATACCTACAAGTTACCTCAAAGGTACAGGTAGGCGTGTCTCAGGTACGCCTCACCTGCGCAGGTAGCCCCGCCCCGTCGTGTGGGCGGCACCTGTCCGTGACGAACGCGCTACGTGACTACCTGTTCATTTATATTTACATTTATTACATTTCTTTTTATCAGTACAATATTTAATATACATTACATCCTTACTTACGACTTACTACCACAATTTTTTATTACAGAATCTAAAGATATCGATATCGGAAACATCATGAGACTGACTGAATCACTAAAATTTTTTGAACATTTTTAATTACAACAAATGGTGTTTAGAATTATTTATTTTTTTTTTGTTTATGTACATTCAAATTTTAATATAATTTATTTTTCAATACTACTTTTTAACAAATTGTTTTCCACTATTATGATATAAAATAACTTTTTTGTGTAACTTAGTAACACAAAAAACTATTTGTAAGTCACAAGAAAAATATGTTTACCAAATGTAGATGAACGAAATCTACATAGATAAATATTTAAGGTCCTATACATTTTATTACAAAGGCAATAATATTATATATTTTTTAACTACTTTAAAGTCAATAACAAAAAATATATGAAAGTTGGATCTAAACTTGATCTATTTCCGTCACGAGGTCGTTCAGAACGGAACGGGCTCTTAGACACGAATGTGAGGTATCGTGACACCCATCTGCTCCACTAACACTAAAACCTTAATATTATGTAACCTCAATGAGGCTTTAAACATATTTAATTTTATATAATTTTTTTTCTTTTAGATATAAAAAATTTATTAAACTTGCAACGAGACCCGCAATGTTACAAGAAAAAGGAAAGTACCTCCAAATCCCTTACCTATGAGAAAAATTATTGCCTTTCACCAAAACACTAGGCCCGGGTGAGGACGGTTGGTATTTTTTGCCCACTTAACTCTCAACACGGAAGAGGAGGTGCCGTCTTACAGCTCTGAAGGGTTGACCTCTTTGCTGACCTCCACAAATATGGGCTCTTCCACGCTCAACTTGTTAAATATATTTAAAAATTATTACCTATTTAAATATTTACTGCTAGTGTATATTTAAGTTTTAAACAGATATATTTCATGTTTGGTAGACACATGAAACGATACAAAAAACTTTTGTTAAATGAAAACATATCATTTACAGGTTAATTGCTCACTAAATATTGATGCTTACAATAAAAAATACTTGACTGAGTTTGAGTTTGTGAGAACCGCGTTAAAGCGAAAGGCGCGTTAGGAACCCTCGCATCCTTAATTTTAAGTTGGACAGTGTCTTTAAGGGTTTATTTCGATAAGTACCTATGGTACACAAATAGGCCCTTCGAACACTTGCATTTGACGTAAACGACGTAATAATTGACGTACGATAAAAAAACTTCTTTCTTATTACGCGCGGTGTTGGCTTTATTTACCTTATTTTCCGATTTCCACTCGAGGGACGAGTGTGTGCGATACCTTCGCTTATGTTTTGTGGTACTTTTACGACATCCCGCGGTTTATTCAATGAGGTTTTTTGTCGCCGCGTGGTCGAACCGAACTCGCTTTGCATAATTGAGACTCTATTTGCAAACGCTTTGTTTGTTGTATCGGTCTGAGACGAGAAAAAGCTGTTTTCAACTAACCAAATTTCTTATATAATTTTTTACTTTATTTCTTATAAGTAAAATTACAAAAGACACTTTATCATAACTATTATGATTTTTTTTTATTTATACATACATGTATGGGACTCGACTTTGCTTTATTTTGAATTGTTTTTGATTACAATCTCTTTACTAAGTACACGTTTGTTTATATTCATGATTATTTATTTGTAAGTATTTTAAGTGATTTTTAATTAAAAGGCATTTAGCTCATATATTTATTGATTAAAGTATTCTATAGACAATAAAACACCATCAAAAACATTAGATCGGTATCTAATAGTGGTTGCGAGATGTTGACGAAACAAACACCCTGATGTAGAATAAACAGCACGTAACGAGAACAAGCAAATACGACGTGTTTGTCGACTCAGCACCCCCCTCCCCCCCAGGGACGGTAATTGAAATTTTAATGGAAACAGGTGTTCACTATAACCACTTCATACAAACATTTACATATATAGTACGTAGCGGGAATTAAGAAATTTTATTTAATTAAAAATGGACGCAAATGGAGATATTGAGGATAGATTATTTAATAAGATTACAATTACAATTGGAAAAAAATTATCACTTCAAAGTTTTTGTTTGTCCACTGACTTTTTTATGCTGACCACAATTTTTACAAATGTCTCGCTCAATAATCGCATGGAGTGTCTTTTTAATTATTCCTACCAAAATACAGCTTGAAAAAGTAGTATCTACATATCTAATCACAAATTGTGTCTACAAGAATTTTTATTTATCGTAAACACGAAAATTTATATACATTTCCACTCAAACAAAAACATCTTTGTTCGTGTCTATTTTCCTGGCAGCGTAATTTCATCTCAATAAAACCGTGATGTTTGCTCGCTGGAGGTAGCAAATTTCAATCAAAGTGTAGAGACGGAGTAACGAGACGTCTTATTGTTAGGGAAAAATGGCCGGCAGGCAAACGACCTGGATTGAAGTGCAAATGGAGTTATTCAGATCCGCGGAGCGACGAACAAACAACAATTAGATTACACCAGGTTCATAATCAACTGTACCGAAGCTATTCATGATGATATGTTGTAATATATAAATATATACATATTCAGTTTGTCAGCTGTACATTTATAATTAAAGCAATTAAACTATCTTTAATAAATGTTGAATTTTTGCTTATCAATAATTCAGTATATAATTAATTGTTGTGTCATAAATTTTATATTATAATATACAATTTTATCAGAATAAGGGTATATATTATGAGATTTTATTAAATTTGCAAAATAAACAAATCAAATTCGAGCCGTCGCAGGTACACCGTTTTATATCGCTCGGCAAATATTAGTCCCTCGCGTCAACGATCAATCCAAGAGCACATCGCGAATATAATTTAATTATAAATATTCATTTTTTTGTTCGTTATAAATATTCATGTCGTGTGTTAAAACGAAAAAGACTTGTTATAATACAGTTCGGTTTATATTTGTTATTGAGCTGAGCGTAAGCGAAGCTCTTAATCGTTTGGGAGACCTTTTGTGTTTAATAGTCTCCATAATAACGAGATAATTAGCTAAATATTTTCTCATGTACGTTTGAGCGAAACGCGGATGTTATGGTGAAAACAGATTGAAAAAAATATTTAGCCATTCAAAAGTTATCAAGAAAAGAAGAAAGGAGAGGGGCTCAGCTCAACACCCGCCGCGCACGGTTGGCGGATCCTAGTTATTTTGATATCTTAATAACAGATATAATAGTTGAAAGTTGACAATGCGTTTACAACTTAATAGGGGTTGTTTTGTAATAATTCGGTAGACTTATTTAAGCGTTCTTCTATCGAGTTGCTTTTTTTGTTTACTACTTACTGTTTTTGTTTTTAATGGAAGGAACTTTACTTTAATTTGATTATAGATGCGAATTGTTGTTTTTATTCATTTTATATAAAATATAAGAATAAAGGAAATCTGATTTAGAAAAAAAGAAGGGGCAAATCATAGAAAGTATTTTATCGAAAGCTAGGTTTAGTCAGTATCTGTAATGGAAGAATGCAGGGATGGCAATATTTTGATTGTTATAATATTTATTAGTACGATAAAGTTAATTTAAGGACAATGGACGGTGGTGTGGAAGTGTAAAGTCGTCGCCGCTAATGCGACGACCGAAGGATTAAAAACGATTGTGTGAGAGACCCCCCGCGAGCACTCCATGTAGTGTAGGAGATACCATACTTCGTATAATATAATTACAGTATCATGAATTGTGTAATATAAATAATTAATATAAATATATTAAATTTAAATGATATAATTAAAATATACATCTAAAAGACAGGTAAAGATATTATGAAACATCCCATTATTATATTTAATTATTAATTAATATATATAATTATTGTTCTAGTATAAAATCAATATTATATTTTTTAAAAATTTAAATAAACAAGCTCTTACACTACCACTCCCCGATGTTGCACGGCGAATTAAAAAGTTCTCACAGCGGGTACTCAACTTGCACTGATTGCGTCCGAGACCGGGTATAAATAAATACTTTTCTTCTACCTCCATTTATATTTTATACATATAAGTTATAATGTATTTTTAATGTTTTGGGACAAAAAACATTCCTGTATAAGAAATCATGTGTTTGTATTTATTATTTTATTAACAGTATTTTACAATGTAAATGCGAGTCCAGTCACGGCCACCTACACGAGCGGAGCGTCCGAGGCGCAATATAAGTTATCTCATTCATATGTATTAATGGTCACCAATTTAAACTACATACTACCGACTACCGACTACCGCTATACTACACTACTGCAATTTACATGTTATTTGAAGTAACGGAATTTCATATACCGTATGGCGTTGTTAATTTTATTTGTAGTCTAAATAAGATTGTATTAGTTTAAGAAATTGCCGCTTATATTTACCACAAAAATTTAAGTTCAGAACCCTCGTTACCACTAATCAGTACAAACTCCAAAGTAACTATTTACAAAGGCTCCGTGACGCCAAGTACGATTCTTGGCTGCGGTCAAGTTTTCGTCGTCAAGTTTTAAAGCCAATTAGTCAAATTGACAGTAGGTATGGTTCAAATCGTGCTCTTTGATTTACTTAGATTAGAATAACCTGACTTTGGTTATACTAATAGGATATTGCTTCCAATTTCTCTTTAGAATACAACAAAATGTATCAGTTAATCCATACAAGAAGCTCGTAGTGGGCGGAGTGCAGCGGGATTTATCGCACACGATAATTTATATCCTCAACGATTAATGGACATACATGCGTAATGGTATATTTATGTTACCTTAACTATTGTGTCACTTGTTTTGTTGGTATCTAATCACTTTGGCTACAATCTTAAATCGGAACTCCACGACTGCTTATCGTATACGAGAAATAGTGCGATATTTTAGTTTTGAAGTAGTATGTTCTTGTAAATAAGCAAATATGTTAGCGCTAGTTATCCATGACAAAATAAGTATCAAATGTTATATAAATATCTATGTTTTCTATTACATAAATAGGATTTATTTAGACATTACTCATATGATATATGTTTTCGTATAAGAAAACCTCTAGATAATTCCCTTTAACCAATGTCCATCGTCTTAATAAGAAAACATGTCTTGTCTTATCGTATTTTTTTATTGCCCAGCCTATTAACATGTACTCGTCCGGAGCTCATATGATAACTAAGAAAAAATGAATTTCGCGAAGGACGAGCGGTAATGTCAACAAAAAAATATGATTAAATACAATCAATGAGATGATTTTTTATTTAGATATGTTTAAGTCGGAAAATAAGTATCAGGTAACCTTTTACCTGATAGTGGCAGCAAATATTAGAATTGAATAAGAATTATAGGACGGTTTTAATAACATGAGAACCTATACTTATATTGGTCAAATAGGAGTCTGAAGTACGTTCAATTATTTGGTAACTTTTTATTCTGTCAGTACACAAATAAAGGTCGAGTCGGTACCTATTGAGACAGATAGTAGATAAGGTCCATCCTATTTGCATAGAGAGCAGTGCTCGCTTCGCGGCCAACTATTTATTATGGCATTACTCGCCAGCGACAAAATGACGACAACACTTATACCATTTTGGGCTTTAGACGTGGAGGTTCTCAAATAATTGTATATTTTTAAACTATGACTAGATAAAAAATAATCTAGAGTAATGTCTTGAATATTCGAATACTATACAAGAATCAAATTGATTTACATATATTAGAATGAATGCGCTCTCCTCTAAGAAAGTTCGTTTTCTTACAAGGAGCGCGGTATGAGAGATTGGATGAAGGTAATTCTACATATTCTCAATAAAAACGAGCCCCATTCCAATCAGATGCAATCAGACGCAATCAGAGGCGTTCAGGCGCAATCAGGTGCGTCTATACATGCATGAGTAACGTAAGACTCCTGTATACTCATTTTGATTTCAGGCCTCAGAACTCGCGATTATTTATATGAAACATTTGTATATTCTGTTCAATCTAGCTGAAAGTCCATACATAAATTAATACTAATTGTGTAGTAAATAAGTATATAAATTTGGAGTTATTAAACTAATTTTACATTATATGTTTATATAATAATAATGGTTTGGGCACGTTGAACGAATGAGTGATGAAAGAATGGTAAAAAAGATTTATATGGGAAAAGTGAGCGGTAAGAGAGACAGGGGGAGGCCTCGAGTGACCTTCGAAAACACAGTAGCTACTATACTCGAGGAAGGTCACGTAAAAAGCATGAGGACCCCCCGGAGGGCATGTATGAAGAGGTTGATGTCTGTGGCCGAGGCGAAAGAGGTATGCAGAGACCGTAGCGTTTGGCGCTCCGTCGTCTCTGGCTACCCCGCAAGGGATATGGCGTGAAGGTAAATAAATAAATAAATAATAATTGTTAGTGGTAATAAGTGATTTGCTCGCGTGTTTCGTGGCCGCGCACACTCCTCACGCGCGCCATTCCTTCAATATTGTGTAAAGCAATTTGTATGTAAATCAATTGTTGTTAATACTATTTATGCCGATGGTTATTGAGCAATACTATTTACGAAATACTCAAAAAACTGTACGCTAAAGTGATCTTTATTATATTTGTATAGAGGTGAAAGTTGCGAGGACTCTATCGGAACACTTAAGTCAGGTTCTCAAAAAACATAAGGTTAGGACGTGCCGCGGGGAATTGTTAAGATGCTAGGATTATGGTGGTTATAAATTTTATTATATTATAAATATGGATTTATGTGACCGTTTATAGGAGATGGGTGATGTGTGTCTGCTATTAACTAATTTGATAGATACTTTTATTTCTACCCTGATGTTATCGACTTTCCTTACAATATAACATATATTATTGTTGCATGTTTAACTTTATAGCAACAATATATTCTATTTTAATGATCAAAGTCTCATAGTACCACAGTCTATAAAACCATCCATATTGAAGTTCGCGGACAGTCAGTGGGTTAAGTAAATAGCACAACAAATCACCGCGATCCGATCAGCCCATGCGTTATTTATGGGTGCTGACGTGACGGAAGAGAAGGCTTCAAATGGAGGCGGCATTCAGTATTACTTTACAAAACTTACTTCAATACACAATCATAAAAGCTATTTTTCATATTGCTTAGAAAGCAATTCCAATTTGAGTATTTATGCCGTATCCATCTAAATATAGTTATTGGGTCATGTTAAGTTGTATTTGCTCTATCTCGTGCGGCATCGCGGACGGATCCGATACAGCCTTTAATTAGCGACCTACTGGGCTCCTAAGGAAATAACGTTTGAAACATTGTATGTATGTCACTATTTAAGTTTTTATCTTAATTGAGCGAAGCGAACGAACTGAGCGAAGCGTTTTACTGGAGACTTTTTACATTCTTTGTCACGAATTGGCTCGAAAATTACTTGACGGAAAATTATGAAAGTTTGCAATCAAAAAGACACGCATTAGGTGATGGTTTTAAAAACAAACTTTTTTGAAAAATATCCTCAAAAAAAAAAAAAATTTTTTTTAATATCATGTCAAAAAACTGATATCCCATTGAAGTCAAGTCATTGAAGGTATTATAGAACTTGATTAATGTGTATTAGTTACATATTCGTATGTTCTTACGTTTTAAAATTTTGTTAAACATACCTACGGAAGTATTGATTAAATAATATATAAAATTTCTATATTAAGTAAGCATATCCGGTAGTTTTATTTAGTTTATCTCAAGTCCTTTATAATATTGTGAATATATACAATAATAAATCACGTAGCGACATCGCATCGTGGTCGTCTCGGGAACCTGATCCGTTGCTTAATTTATGTATTCACATTCTCATTGAAATTAAATAAAACAACATTAAATATATGTATGTATTTATTTACTAATTAGAATAAAAATTAATTGAATAATTCTTATAATTCTTACTCGATAAGACAACATTTTTTACATAATATCATAATTACATTATAGATTTAATAAAAATATATTATAAAAATTAATTGTAAACTTAACTATATAAACGTTAATATAAAACCTAAATAGAACTAAAATAGAAGGATGTAAAATAGAGAACAATGCGGTTGAAAGCTCGCATGAAAACTTCTAGCGAGCTTGTTACTTTGGTCAAACGAATGTATTGAAACGTCCTGTTACAAAACTACGAAATATTGAATCTCGGTACGTTGTAACGGGAGTTGGAACTGGAGTTATTTGGTTGGTATGGTTTGTTTTACTAAAATAATATTCAAAATAATCATTACTGTTATTTAAAGAGGATTTTTTTATTATACATTTAGTTAGACATTCCCGTTGCGTTAAACTATTTAATCAATATTATTTTAATGAAAATATTATTGGAATTTCCACAGAGTTGTACTTCTTATATTTGTAATAAAATACGGGACACAAGATTAGACTTATATAGACATTACAGAAAACATTTATGTAATATTTCTTTTCATTCATATAAACAAACAAACTTAAGATTCGACTTGATTATTTTACAGTGAAGTATCCGAGCCCCGCCTCTCTCTACACTTAAGGCCAGCAGTAAAGGCAGGTCGTTTATCGTCTGTTTCAATCCGGCGCGCGTAAACAAACTGTTAGCGTTTTACTCCCGCTCGTAAAATGACATAGAATCAGCGGTTTGGGGACACTGGCATTGTATGTATCGATACTCACTTTTATTTAAAATATATTCATAATATTGAATCGAATATTACCTTCAAGACTCAATTTTGTGGGGTCAATAACATGATTTTAATTTTTAATTTCAGATTATTCCTTACTTACGACGCACATTATTTATAATTAAAATATTTACCAATAAGATTATTTTGTTATAATATTAAAGATGCTAAACACATTAGTAGCATATCAATAGTAAGTTTAATCTGAACAACCATCCACGTTACATCAAAGTGATCCTCTAATAAGAAATTATTCGCTCAAACGGCGCATCCCTCCTGCGACAGATATTTGCATTTCATTCGCCCCGGGCTGTCCTTTACCAGCCATCTTTATATCCTTCAGGTAATAACGTCTTTCATGGACACAACTTACCATATTAAACTACCATAAATTCGCTCGATTGTGAACTTTAACTCAAAGATAGAAGGGCGAGTGTGGGTGCAAGCGTTTGGTCAGTTGAACAAGGGGTTGAGATAAAAGTAAACGGATTATAGCTCGTGTATCGTCTTGCTGTCCGGTCGTTTAATTCTCTATATATATGTATACAGTCTGCTCAGAATGTCTGTACGTAAGTATATTGAAAATATAATGTATTATATTCTTAACTGTATATAAATAATCTTCTTAAATTGTATATTGGGAAGTTTGTTATTAAGATTTCCAATGATTTTCCATTATTTTCTTCAATGTACGTCTTGTGATGTTACAGTTACTAAATGAATGTTTTTCTCTTTAGTGCTTATTAATTATATTTTTTTATACTCAAAAAGGTTTAGTGTTAGTTGTATTTGTCTGTAATCAAACCTAATACTGACTTAATCAAATAAATTGGTAAATATAAACCACTTTCTATGCACGTGATTGTGTGTTAATAATAGGTCGTTAATTCGAGGTGATCATTGTGCTGACGCGTCCCACGCCATCTGTAAAATGTTAGTCGCGGAACTAAATATGACTAGAAATGTATTCATACTATTGTAAAGAAGATAGCTGTTATTTGTGGCTTTGTCCGCGTCAACTTTGCGAGGTTACAATTTCGAATCTTTTTTAAAGGAACTTTTAAAAAGTCACTTTCAATATGTTATATTTTTTTAAAAACACTTTTTAATACAAGTTGCACAGGTGTGTAGTCATATATTGCGTTATGCTCGTGAGGGGTGCAGTTTGTGACTAGTCGTATTGCTAGCCACGGATTACCTTTTTCTTATTATGAATTATCATTAGGACGGTTTTCGAATTTATTGCAATGGTTCTAGTTGTTCGTACATTCCCGCTTTGTTAATCATAGATCACAATAAAAAAAACCTTGCAGAGTTTGTTGTGTGGTTTTCTCAAACCAGGGCGCGTTTGGAACCCTCGTAGCCTTATTTTAAGTTGGAGAGTGTCTTTACAGAAGGGCTTATTTAGATACATGCGATACCAAAATAGGCCCTCCTGTCACTTCCATTTGACATACACAAGTGATTACTAGCATGGATTCAAAGTGAAAATATATAAATAAATAAATATATTGCTCAGAAAATTACTTATCATCATAGAATTGTTATTAAGATATGTAAGTACTTTATCATCAAGTAGCCATAATTAAACAAAAATATTTTGCCAAGGATCCGTTCTCAAAGAAAATTTAAACCATGATATTTCTTCGTAAGAACAATTTTAGATGATTTCCATCATAATGTAATGGCCATTTCCATGGATAGTATGTTGGTTTAGTTCGTTCAATGACAAAGATCAGTTCAAAACAATCCACGTCAATTTGTAAGCTGACAGGTGCGCTCACTAACTATTACCAGGAGCTGCCTAATACAATATTCATTTGAAATATTATCATTCTTACTTTTATACTAGCTGTACCTACGACTTCGTTCGTGTTAAATGTTTTTTTAAGTAGCCAATTTACTCTTTATAATATCAGCTATCCGCTTGTGAAAGTCCTCTTAAAATCACTCCATCCGTTTCAGAGATATCCAGAATAAACAGACATATAGACAGAGAGTTTTAAAATGGTTTTTCTTTAATGAAGTATCTTATATATTTTCATAAGTATTGTGTATAGTGAAAAGCTGTTTAAATTTTATTTTTTTAATTTTTATTTTAAAATTTAAATTTACACACAGACATTCTAATTTTATTTATATGTGTACATTCACAAACTCAAGATGCTGTCCGCCTATAAGCACGTATTTTCTGATAAAATGAAAATTTGTGAAATAATTAAAAATATCAAATTGTCATTAAATAAATAGGTATTCAGATAAAGAAACATATTATTTACGAAGGCATTTAAATAATGTATATCACATCGTCTCTACAGTACCTGTAGGCTACGAATGGTGAAATCGGCGTAGTTTTGCGTCGGTAGTTTAGCACTTCACAGTATAGTCCAGCTTAGTACTACCAATAGGGATTTGATAGTTCACACTACACTTCACTATACATATGGACTTATTACCATTTTAGAATTACTAATATTTCTTTGCCCTTCATATTTAATTTAAACTACGAAAAGATTTATTCATTACCTATAATATAGAATGTTTCTATAAAACAATTAGCGGTATCCGAGATCGGTATTAAGTAATAAGTAATAACTACAAACAGAGATTATCTACGGAGCCTGGCGAGCGGCACGTACAGACAGACCTTCCGGTACTAATGAGACTCATTTTTATATATATATTTGTATTGTTTCTTTGATAACTTATCTCCTATGTCTGGATATGAAATTATGAAATTCTTTAAATTATACAAATATTACCTTAACGTAATTTTGAAGTAGATTAAAAACCAAAAAATATTAACCTTAAAATTTCTGTTTAATAGAAAATTAATTTAACCGACATTAACTTAAATTTTTATACTTTACCCCCAAACCAATGAAATCAAATGAAATATTTCGGTATTCCTCAGTGTCATAAAATTTTAATCCTGTAATAGGTGGAGCAATTTTTGTGTCAATTCATAACAATCGCGTTATAAAACGAATGACAATAAACGTCTAAAGCACTCGGCTCGTAAAAACATAATTTACTCGCCCCCCCCCTCCCCCTCCCGCGTAATTACGGCCACAATCAACGCTTGTAATAATGATTACGCTCTGTAACCTTCGGTAAGGATACGTTCAAATTTACAGCGAATTTTCTAACTAGATAAAAAAACTACACCTTTTTTCCTTAAATATTTTTTCTACACCATATAAATAAGATTTTTCAATTTCTTCAGTCTTAAAAAAATACCGATAATCAACGATGACTCAGGCGTATTCAAAAAATCATATGAGTAGTTCATATTTAATAATAATAATGTCGATTGACTACACCAACTAACAAAACACAACATACATGCATACAAATTTTATTGAACATATATTTAGCACATTTTGTGTCTGTGACCATCAAACCGCCCCTTCAGTGGTGGTACCTCTAACCTTAATCCGCGGTTTACTTTTGTAGCCAAAGTGTCATTAGAATATTGCCCGATTACTCCCCGAGGCGTATTTTTAAAGCTCCGTACAGAGAGTTAATGTGGAAAGTTTAAATTGAAATTTGATCTGAGGCCGTTCCGACGAATCCTTGGGATTTAATTAAAAAGAGCAAAGCATTCATTGCTTTAATAATAATTGCATCTTAATATTGTTGTGAATATTGAAGTTTCAAATTTGGATTTAGTTACATTTTAAATTTTAAGAATAAAGTTTCTAATTCTATGTAAAGAATTGTTATTATTTCTTTATGAGAACTTATTACAATTCAAAAACATTTAAACAAATAGAATCTGGTAAAATGTATTATTAATAACGATAAATATAAATTACACCAATTAGTATGTTATACAAACATGTCCTTTATCTAAAGGTAATTGTTAATGTGTTTACAAACAGTGTGTTTCTACTGACTTAGGTACGGTTTAATGATAACCGAGAAACAATTAGGAACAATTAAGGTACAAACACGCTTAAGTAAAATAATATTGATAGCATGTTGTCACTCGTAACAAAATTGAAACGTTTTGATAATATTAATTAAGTCTAAGAGTCTCAAATAAATAAAATTTTAAAAGTAAAATAAACAAACAAACTTATCCTGTCGATATTTAATTATATTTTGTTTGAAATCCGACCGTTACAACTCAAACGGTTTAATCCCAAAACACGTTACTCGCGCCAATGAATCAAAATGGCGGCCGACGCGTGCGCACAATCGCCCACATGTCCCTGAACTTCTCATTAGCATAATTGAATATTCTATTGTACGTGTCTAATGCAGTTACCTGATGATCGGTCAGCGCTGCATCGCTTTAATTTAGATCGATCCCTCTATACGCACAAAGCACGCCGCGCTTTACGCTAATAAGCACGCTTACGAGTATAAGGTTACCTGTATTGGAGGGTGGCGTAATGCGCCATCTGTCGACGAAGGGACAATGCAGAGATTTATTGTCGCGAAATGCGCTCACGGGGGTTTGTGGGATTCGGTTTTTTGTTGGCTATCAAGTTTCCATTAGCTAATTTCATATCGATTTTTCGCCGGTGAAAGTTTCACCGTGCGCTCGTACGATTCGGAATTGATGGATCGTTTTTATTCATTCAACTATAAACGACCGACGGTACTTTCCAATTCAATTTTTATGAACAAAATTGGTTTGCGGAACGCAAAATTTAATCTTTAGTTTGTAAAAACCGGTCTCAATTATTTATGTATTCATATAAGCGTTGGTATTGAAATATTGTTTTTAATTTCTCAAGTGATTGTTAAATATGAGTAGAGGGTCTGGATGTGTTTGAGCATTTATATTAATTGAAAACGTTAAACAGAATTGCTACCGTCATCAGTAAATCTCTCATGAAGGGTGGCCGTTCGTACCTTCGTCCCTCCGTCGAAACATCTGCATTATCTTACCTACAGCGTCCCTCCAAATCAGCCACTGCACGGGCATACAGTAAAGTGCAGTTGCCATTTTGCCCATCAAACTATACATCTATGGGGTTCAGTGAAAATAATATCATGTAACCTCTACTTTAGAGTTCCTTTTCCATTCTACATATAAAGATCTCTTCAATTTAGCTTCTATGAATGATGATACCTTACATATCTGAAGTTTTGAGTAAAATGTGCTATAGCTGTGTGTAAGAGGGTTCATCTTTAAATAACAGAATAAAAGTGGTGGACGAGTACGCACAGTTTAAGCTAAGAGGGTAGTTCACATGTTGGCGGTGCAATTTATCAAATTTTATTCGTTCGAAGGGCAGCGACATGTGCGGAGAGCGAGGACAATTGCCGGTGCGGGGCGAGGATCAAATTAAATATGGAGCGAGGTGGATAATGGATTAGAGGCAGATGAGGCAGCAGGCGAGGCTCACCTTATGCCACGCAATCAGATTTCGCAGATGCGACTCCCAATACTACAATTGCACCAAACAAATTATGGAATATACATACATACATACATACACTGATTTAATCAATCAGAATAAAATATTAATATTCTGGAGCATACTTAAGACAAACTTAAAATTCATACTCAAGAATACATTTACGTTCATTTATAGTTCGATTATATTTGATCAATGAACAATAAAGAATAATATGGTACAGAAAGAAAAGATGAGTTCTTGTTACTGCTAATTTGAAATAATGTTATTATATATTAGAATATTAGATGGCAAATACGAGTTGTGATGGATCGCTAGCGACACGGCGTCATTACAACGCCACGTGCGTTGTGGCGATATTGAACACGGGACACGATGTACGGACAGCAGATAAATGTATCTAATATTGTATAAATAACAATATAATATACAAAAATACATTTCAGATCCATCAAAAATATCTGGAAAATCATGACTAACATTAATAAAATATAAATGGCGTTCAAGCATTACGTACCTATTTATTAAGTTATTGTTCGATGATTTTTTCCGATTCTTGACCGAATCTTTATTTCCATCTGATATGTTTTTAATCAGTCTCATTCTTATATAAATATATAATGACGCACAGACAGTACTAGCCCACCTATTCACGTGGGTGATGGATGGCGGCGTCGATTAGGGCCGGCGCTGACCTGTTCTTTCATATCTCGCTAATGGCCGACACCTACCTCGATTGCTGGATATGTTCAATATTTGAAAGTATTTTATTAAATTATGTAATAGATAGACAATTGTTGTTTAAGTATTTCATCGCAAATAAATATCTCATACTTAAACAGAAAAGTGTATACCTTATTGTGTTTTTAAAGATGGTTCTTGAAATTATTAGACAAAAGTTGATGATTTAAAAAAAAATATTTGAAATGTATTTCAATAAATTGTAATTTGAAAAATTATAAAAAATGTGCTTCCAGTACACTTACACCAATACATCGGTACCTGTCGGTGTCGGCTGTCAAATGTACAAGGGTCATTACTTAGCCTATTACAGGACGTCAGTAATTAATACAAGCGTTGCCTTTTTGCCCCCAAACCAGCGGTCGGGTTAGGAGCGACCGAAATCAATATACGGAATACGCTTTACAATTTAAGTCGAAGTTTCTGCGGTACTTAAAATGTGCAAGATAAAATTATACTAAACACAAAATGAGTAATATTAGATTAGACAAAACAAATAGTATTAAACTTCTCCATGAGCACTGAACCAAAACCATTAAACGTCACAATGCAGCTGATTGCGACCGCAGCAGTCTAAGCGTTCGATTGCTTGTAGACGTGGATATTTCCCATGCAGGCTGTAAATCAAGCGACAGCTCGTAATGTCCGTGTCTGTACCTGGGGCCCTCTTGTTGTGGGATCAAACAGTAATTAATCTCTCCCCCTTCTCCGCCTTGCTCTCGTCCTACCCCTCAGCGACATCACGGCGCCGATTTCAGGTGACCGCTGATTGATCGCTTCCAGAAGTTTAAATATAATTATAGCGATAAATTAAGCTTTTAAAATGGTATTATATTTTATGTTTTCACGTCCCATCCAAGCAGGACGTATATTTTTTACTTACAATTATTATTTGTTACTTATTTTAAAGCAAGCTTTTGAATTAAATTACCTTTTAAAATAGTTTAGAAAAAATGAGACAACAAACAAGATTATTTTTTATATATAATTTATAAATTCTTTATAAAGTGAATTGAAAATTTGAAACTGGTCACATTTGAACGATGTGCTTAACAGCAGATGTCTAGGAAGACATAGTGGTTCATATCGCGTGGTCTCGTCGACGAGAAATATTGAGTTATCAGCGCGCACTCGGCAGCAAAATCAAATCGCAGTCAAATCGCACCCACCAATAGCTGTATAGTGCTGGTAGTGCAATGAGAGAATGCTTTTAAATGTTTAATATGCTATGTATTAAATATCTTATCTACGTAACTATATCTCGTATCAGACTTTATAATTTCTGATTAACCTATTTGATTTTGCGTGATTAGCCTTGAGTTCCTTTAATTGGATTAATGTATAAAATTTAAACTTCTAAACGTCCTACCTTATTAGAATATGTTGTAGTACGTGTTATATATATCTACTTAAAAGTCTTATTGTGTCACCAGCTGATTTTCATCTCTCCATATAGTAGTTTCATCTGCGTGGTCGTTGATCGGGAGATGATTTACCGACCTCTCACCGACTGGAGTGGACCACAGATGTCACGTGTTCATTTTATTATTTCGATTTTTTACACAAACTTCAACTCTTACATCTATTTAAAATATTGCCTAAGATAAAATGGAAAAAAAGTATAAAATAATCAATAATTTATAATGAATTAGTCTAAAATTAGAAATCCCTAAGAGGAAGTACTATTTCTACTCTTACTTACTACTACGAGTACATACAATTTACATTATATGCCGAATTTAACTAAATATTCACAGATAATAGCGATATAACAAAAACAGTAATCATTAGAAGTGTTCATATTTTTCATCATCTAAAGACTTGTGACCATAAACAATGGCTATTATAGATATGTTCCAGTAAGAAAAACATGAAATGAAAGGTTGTATGTTCCTCCAAGTCCCGTGTAATCTAGTGAAAGTGAAAGAGATAATTGTGAACGGACGGACACACGGACCCGCACGCCTGATATACATCACCCACCCTGACTGATATCTCTCCTTAACATGGACGTGGTACAAGTGACGGGAACTTTGGTAATAACGAAAATAATCTAAGCCTTATTTTAATATATACAGGATAAAATGTAACTCGTCAAGTTATTTGAAATGCATAAAATTTTGTAGGTCTTAATTCTTACTTATAACAATATTGTAAGAATAATATTGTTTGTATAATGTATTTAATTCGGATTTAACGAATATTGTATTTATAATAATTTTTACACGCTCTAAGTATAACCTTTAAACACTTTTCTTTTAGGCTGAAGGGCCGCAGGAAAAAGCCCTCTTTACCTTCCACTAAAACTAGTAAATAGTCGGATTAACTGGACGCATAAATCAAGAGACGATGCCCTCCAAGTTACGAGTGATAACAATCGCCCGATATCAAACCTGCGACTCAGTTGCTAACTCAGTTTGGAGTTCACGTTGATTGACGATCCAATAGACTTGGTTATTAGTTAACTACTTTACTTGGCTTTCTGGAAATTGAGTTTTATGACTTGTAATTACTATTTACTTATTCTGATTGGTTGTTTCTTAAGTTTAAAAATGACTAGTTTGATTATATTGTTGCTACCATGTCAATTTTCAGTTTTGTCTCGAATTCCCAAAGTAGTATAACTTACATTCTTCATTCCCGGTGTAATTTTTAAAATTAGAAGCGGTCCATTTCATTCCAAAGCTGGCTCAGTTCTCCGACTTCCCCCAACTCGCAATTAAGGCAGATCACTTTCCATCTAAGAAGGTGATTCTTATTATTTTTCCTCCCTACCACGGAACGTTAATTGGAGTATTTTATTAAGGCCAATTTGTTGCGAGTACCTGAAGATTGCTCTCGGATTTTGCCTGACGAATTTGTTTGCTTTGTTAGATTGAGGGGATTGTCTATAAGACGTTGTCTACAGAGAATTGAGAAATATATACGAAATGTAAATTTGTGTTGTAATAATGTAGTATGATTAATTAAAAATTATAATTTTCTTATCTGAAAACAACTAATCTTTTTTAAATGTAAACTAATCTCTGATGACAATTTTGTTTTTCTCTAACCAGACTAATGTGTAATGTTTTGCTTATTGAAATCATATTCATCGGGTTAATTTTAATTTATTTCGCAGTTTTAGCGAAATATCTAGGTTCTAGATTGGTATCACATTTCTTTCTGATTATGTGTGGTGACATCATAACATATTGTTTTAGCATAGCCTTACCTGACGGTTACGGAAAAGTTTGTTTTAACATTTAGATTATTTGTTTAGTACTTTTTTTCTTTTTATTATTTTATTAGGGCCTGGCTAGGTGATCTGATGACTGACGACTGACCGGTGAGCGGTGAGTCACAGCAGTTCCCACGTAGCGGCAATTGCTCAAATTGACCAGAATGCGTCGTGTTGACCCCGCGTCGCTGTTAATTGTCTCCTACCTAAAGATACGACTTGCTGTAGAGATATTATTTTTATTTTTGTTGTATTTAATTTATTTTATATTAATAATATTAAAGACGTAACATAAGTGGGTTGTCATAGTAACTCCAGTCTAATAACCTAAGTCATAATCACAGTTTTTATATCAAATCAAAGTTATACATTGACACTTACGAAATGTCATATGTCAAAAGAAACGTCAAGAAATCCCATAGATACTATTTTGTTTTTTTTTTTTATAGTGTTGGCTCGAATCACAGTCATATTGAATTTAATATGAAAAAGGTTTTTAAAGATTTATATACGAAATGAAGTTACTGTCTTTTTGTGATTTTAGAATTATCATACTGGATCAAGTATATAATATTTTAACAGATTTCTTCTTCTTTTCTTTTAATCTTTTCTTTTCTGTTAATCTTTTTTAACTATAACACTCCTTGAATTGATTTTATTATAATAAAAAAATGAAGCACCACTCATCCACTCCACAGAACCAGAGTGAGTTGATAAGTCGGCGTCCACGTTATACAATAACTGACTCACAGCATCTCACGATTAATGGACGCTGTGTCATTAATGTTTATTTTACATTATATATACAACCTATATATGGACACGTGGACATTTAACAGTCTTTTCACATTTAGTCTTATTATGAAATATCATTTCTTTTTCCTCCATTTGTACGTTAGATATCTTAAATAACGACTTGTTTATATCATTTGAACGTGTGGCAAAAATTGGTCATTAAAGTGCTTGTAAATATATAAGTTGCGTTGTAAATCAGAGTAACGGCCGCGCCATTACTGCGCTGTCTTCAGATGATACAGCGTGTTGTTAATATTATTTTTGCATCTCTTTTATGACTTTTGTGATCTGATAAAGCATTTATATGACTTTTTAATGGTGGTGACTTAGTTGCCTTAATATTTATAGCTAAATACACGTGCAAGTGCTGTATTGTGTAGTGTTTCGAGTCATACTACATTAGAGTATATCATAGCCATTATATATATAGAAATTATAATCATCTTCTTATTAAAACAAACACACACACACACACACACACAGATACACACACACACACACACACACACGATGATCCTTTCCTGTCATATTTATTAAAAAGGTTTGAATTTTCCAAATAACTTTGGAGTAAAAATGACGTCTGGTTTTGATTCAGACGATAAGTTATCATTCAGGCAGATATATATTTTAGTAAGTAGTATTGTATTATGTAAGTAAATAACACGCACTTGACTAAGAACTCACTAAATATATTTACTTATTTTTGACTTCGTTGATAATTAAAGCCACATAACGTGGCCTAAATAAGAATAAATTTTAAGTTCAAATTGATATTAATATATAATATATTCCACTCAACTTTTCCTTATATTGTATAATGTTACAAAAAGATTGAGGAATAATTTATTTTATTCTCAAATTAGGTTATAACAAAAACACAAAATAGGGTACAAAAAAACAATTTTAATTACCTGCACTAAGATTAAACTTGTTGCAGGAAATTTGAGTTTGAAGTTTCCTTGTTTTGTATAACATTGAATGTTTTCTAAATGATGTTAATATGTATGTTAGATGCGCGTGCGCCGGTCGTTGCCTCGACTCAATTAATTCGAGTGGCTGAGTGCTTCAAGTGGGTGTCATCAAGCCTATCGGCTCTCTTGTAAACATTTGCTTTAATTTATTAATCTCAACACATTGCTCCATTTCCACCTTCAATTAGATGTTTGAATGTCTGATATTAAGCGTACTTTATAATTTAATCAATTCAAACTATTAAAATATTATTGTGATATATGTAATTTTAAGATAACTATTAGTTTAAATGCATATACATATACACATTGTTACTATACTACATTACACAAGAAAAATATTAGAAATTTTGTATTTTTGGGTCTGAATATTGTTTATATGTATATATGTAAGTATATGATGAAAAGTATGCACACATCAATAGTTCAGAACCCATTGTAGAGATTGCCTTTTTGTTTTATTTACTATACATAAATCTCTCGTAGTCTAATACCTATGTGATTCTTGGTACTTAATTCATGTATATTGTACACGTGATTACTGTAACAGATGTGTTATCAGACGAGGTAATCAACACCTAGTGGTCGACGCATTACCTACTCTGCGATGTGAATCACAGGCACATATGCGACCTCGATACAGGGATTGGTCAAAGGTCATGAAATCAACAGATATTACATTATAGGTTTAGCTACGAATAATCTCGAATACATGTGTACATTCTTGCTTTTTAAGTATTCAATTATTTGTCATTAGGTCCTAATATACATATAAATGAAATTGAACTGTATTTTTCTAATTCCAAATTAACAGCTTTTCACTTAATGCATATACGGTACTTACAAAAAAAACTATTTAATTTTTTTTTGTATTACTGTCTTTCTGGCTGTTTGGTCAAGCTAATCTCTGAAATGGCTGAACCGACTCTAACAGGAATTTCTTTAGCGGTTAGCTGATGTTATAAGGAGTAACTTAGATTTGTCTAAGGTCCACAGCTAATAAATATATTTTTGACAGATGAATCTAACAGAAGTGAAGACTGTAAATGCAGTAAATTTTTTATATTTGTTTATTTTTTTAGTGAATAGAACTTGAATACGGTCAGGTAAGCCACGGATCCTCTGTCTGCATAATCTTTGATGATGCACGGCAAGTAAGACGGCGTGAGAAGCGCTCCCATCTGTCGGGTCCACACTCCACTCGTTTTATTAGCGACAGACAAGCATACTTTTTAATTATCCTGTTCACTGTTTATTGCTGTCGCTCTTGATGACAGGAAAGTGATGCAACTGGGTCAGGCATAATAGGAGGGATTATTTTATTAAGATATATTAACACTATGTATGGTATAAGATATGCTCTATATATATTTCCACTATTAAAACATTCATACACTTACTAAATCTATTGAGAAATTTATGGAAGTATTTAAAATAAAAGACTTATTTATAAATACAATAAAATCATTATCATTACAATGTTATACACTGTACAATTCTTCAAGTCTTGAGGCCGTGTATCATACCTCCTGTTCCCAAACCTCGTGCTATTTTTACGAGGGTGACATCACGTGCCCACAAAGGAGTCTCGAACACCGGCGCCGAGATATCGTCATCTATTGCTCATCCTTTGACAGCCGAATATTTATTATAGGTATTACATACACTGTGTCATACTGTTACTTATACTGATACTTTATAAACGTACTTCCATGACTATATTGTATTTCTTTAGCTTTCTTGAATTTGGTTATGAAAATTAAATTATGTATCATCATACCATATCTTAATATATAAAGCACAAAGACACTCACTCACTGATTCATTCATCGCTCTACAGCCTAAACCGTTATACCTAGAAAGCTGAAATTTGGACACAAGACTCCTGACATATTGAATAGGTGCAATAAGAAAGGATTTTGCAAAGGTCTAAACTAACTACTACTAACCGTTCAAAAGTTACAGCTAAAAAACTGCAAAGTTTACCTCCCACTCCCTCTCTTCTCCCATTCCATTGGAGTAGAAATTAAAATTATTTGTCCTCTCACTATGTTTATTCATAGGATTAGGGTTCCGTAACTCACATACAGTTTGTGATTATTTGTGATTATTTTCTATGTACCTATATATAGTATGTGATTATTTGTAATTATTTTCAATTTAGCCACATACAATTTGTGGTTATTTTCAATTAACCCACATATAGTTTGCGATTCTTTGTTATTATTTGCCCAGCAAAGCGGGCGGGAATCAGCTAGTCAATAATAATATAATATATAATACATTATTTTAAATAAACCATTCGTCATCAAAACAGGTAATTGAATTGAATTGGCATTGATAAGGATTTTCCTTGACCCAAGATATAGAAATAGAATCATTAGAGTTGTTGGAGGCACCCACAGTCCTTATTACCTGTGTAGGCGACGGATACGCCCTCTGTCTTACCTTGTGACCTATGACTGAGTGATTTATGTACGATTATTTATATAACTAAAGCGACTCAAGGTCTCTAGGTTAAGAACAAATAAACTTTAAAATTATCTTAATAAAAATATCTGATTAAAATATTCGTAATACTAATTTTTTTTTTAAACACAGATGTTACAAAAGCAAAAAAGTAAATTGTAAGTTAGCAAATGTTAATTTTAACATTTTGTTTGTAACAACTCTCCTCTCTTCTTTGCCACATAGCTAAATTTTTTGTAAAATTTAAAACGAAGCAATAACTTTATGAAAAAATAATTTAAGAAATATATGAACAACTAAAAAATATGTTTTATCTATATTCTATTTCACGTAGAAAGTATTGAATTATTTTTTTTATGTTTAAAATTTAAGAGTATTGTAAGCTACAATACATCTAAATTCAATGACTATAATTTTAATATATTATAGAAATGGTATAAGAAAATGAAAGGCATCCTAAATTGTTATTATTATTGTAACATTAATATATCAAATATGTCCTTTGCTAATTTCATTATGACTTAAAATTTGGGAGAGTCTTAGTATTAAGTTACTCTTAGCGATTAAGTTTTTGGGTAGACCTCGAAGAATTCGGTCTGCCCATTCATTTGTACCCGACTTTCGAATTTTGGAAAAATTTCTTCACAGGAGGTCTTCTTATGACCCTCTGAGTCCGAAATGACCATTGGTCAAAATGTTTATATATATATATATATATATATGCGTGCGTGCGTCCAGATTCGACTTTGTCAGCACGATTGCAGCCGCAGTTTCGCTTGGATCGCTTTCAAACTTTGCACAAAAATCAACCATCCAAAAATGAAGGTCAAGTTCGTTAACCAGAGAAATCCGGCCACAGGGGGCGCTAGGGCCTCACTTTTTCTGATTTCAGTTTTTCGACCATAACTTTTTCCCTATACAAAGTAGATCAATCGCGTTCATATTATATGATGTCTTTAATGAATACCTATAACTAATGTAAATAAACCGAAAACCTTACTTCAATAACTTAGGGGTGGGGATAAAAAAATCGAAAATTTTTGGAAAAAAATTCATAACTTTTTTCTGGTAAACATTCTTATATTACAGGTATTTTTAATAGAAAGGTTATTTTTTACTCTAAATTTATGTACCAAAAGTTTTCCCGTAAAAGGTGCCGTTTCCGAGAAAAAAAATAAAAACCACTTTTAGCTTGAAAATTTAAGGTAGGTAAAACCACGGCAACTTTTTTCTGGTAAACTTTCCCTCCTCGCAAATATTTTTAATAGAAAGGTTATTATTTACTCTAAGTTTAAGTATCAAAAGTATTTCCAAAAAAGATACCTATTTCGAGAAAAAAAATAAAAACCGTTTTTTGCTTGAAAATTTTTGATGTAAACAACGGCATCATGTGTTATTCTTAGGTAGTGAGTTATATTTTAAACGTTAGTTACACACGAGGTCTACCCACGCGTGTCCCCCTGCGGGCACGGATTTTTTAATATATGAAAGAACTGTCTGATTAAATATCTCATTATAGATAGTTGTGTGATAGTTATATAGTATCTTGAGATGTTTGCAAATCGTCATGTATTAGGAGAGTTTAGCAAAGGTTTCATATGTTGAAAGGATTAAGACTGAATTCAACGGCGACCAATCAAAGTTTGAGCTTTTCTCAGTAATCAATTATAGCGTCTTGCAAGACTAGCAGATAGGGTGAGTGTACTGTCGGCGGCATCACTATACAAATTATATTAGAATATTAGAATAAATCAAATAATAAACATTATTATGTTACAGTAAAATAATTAATTAGAAGAAACTAAATATGTTTTCGATACCTTCAAACAATTGCAAGTTTACATACATATATTTTAACATTTTTTGCTATTATTATTTTGTTTTACCCAACAATAATTCTATACTAAAAGATGATTCTGTAATAACAATTTGTATGTTTGATTTAATTATCAATAGGTTGATAATCGGTACATTTACCTTGTATTCTGCAAGGTAGCTGACTGCGACCGCTGGGCCGTGGCTAACGCCAACTATTCACCAGATTAATTAAATTCTGAGTTCGCACAACTTCACCCGTAACGCTAACTTAACCTGCCCGAATTATTCCAGCTTAGAGTTACACTACAGTTAGGTATTCAGTTTGATTAATTTTGTACTCATTGAATATATCTTGCGAAGTTTCAACGGACCTATCGATGTTTGTTTACAGAATTATTATTTCTAAAGCATCAATTAACAAATTAGTTTCAAAACGAATGACATTTCACCATAATATTCAGTATTTTAATTTAATTTTTTAATCTATTCTAAATAGTTGTAGATTTTTGACAAAAAAATAATAAGTATTTTCTTGCCGTATGTATTAATTCATTGGTTCTGACAATGTGTTTACATCGTTCCTCATATCGAAGTCAAAGGGCAAACACACGGATAGTTGGCCGCCGCAGCCACTTTCCAGTTTGCAACTTGCCGACAACTCGCCGACAACTTGCCGATCTATTTGCGTACACTACACTCTAATCGGATGTAACCATATATATATATATGATTACTTTGAATTTCTCTATAAGTAATTACACCTCTGACTTCATCCAATTAATAGTAGTGGTAAATATATATATATATATATATATATATATATATATATATATGATTACTTTGAATTTCTCTATAAGTAGTTACACCTCTGACTTCATCCAATTAATAGTAGTGGTAAATATATATATATATATATATATATATATGATTACTTTGAATTTCTCTATAAGTAATTATACCTCTGACTTCATCCAATTAATAGTAGTGGTAAGTGATATTAATGAGATCAAATAAAAATATAAAGTAGTATAAATATTTAAGTTATATATATCTGTATGTTTGTCGTCAGGGGGAGACAGGGGTCAAGTGTGCAGTTCCTTAAGACGCCGCAGGGTTTTAACACCTCGTACATTTCGCCCGCTTCTCCCCTCTGATTGCGGAATTTACATTTATACAGCATGGTCAAAGATGGTAAAATTATTTAAGACGATCAATATTAACACAGGTTTATAAAATTAATACGACTTTCTATACAAAATACAATGAAGTAAACAATCTTTAGATTTATATTCAAGATACAAGTATATATGTATATAAAATGAAACATCCTGTATATATCCTCAGACAAGATACAAACTTTAGGCAAATAACCCCCCAAGGTCCGAACAATTTCTTAATAGGCAATAACTCGGCCTCACCAGCTCACGGTGTACGTGCTTACAAGTCACAACTAAAACACCATGTACAGATTAAGTTACTCGAAATGAAAAGACGGAAATAAATGATATTTCTATTTGTATTAATATATCTAATATTATACTTTTGTTCTAAGATTTTTACTTTATAGGATTACATTTTGAATTTAACCATTTTGATGAATTAAAAGACCACCCAGTTTTCAATAAAGGCTAATGTTGCTAAATCCGTTTAAAATAGTTTTTCTCAAAAATATAGTTACATCTTTTGTATTAAAACTACTTCTGTGTAGTATTTAATCTTATTTATAGTGATAAATATTTAAATAATCTATTAAAGATATACTATAGGGTAGTTATTATTAAGGCTATCTTGTTGAAAATTAAAAGAAGTCGTTTTTTTATTTATATGTATGTAATAAATATATTAACATTATTTCAATACACATACCGTCAAAAAAATATAAGAAGACATCAAAATACAGTGGGTACAAAAACAAGAATCTTCAAAACCTTTCATGAGACCCTCATAACCCTCCATTACAGACCTTGAGGGCTGTTTGTCAAAGCGCCGGAAGTGGTCTGCGAGGCCCGCACACGTCACTTCCTCTCACCCATGGCCTGCTCACACGCGACACGTATTGTCCGTTTCCTGTAAAGCCTGAAAAGACAAATACAATGATAAGTACTATTCTACCTTTGGATATTATATTTTATTCTATCAACACAAAGACAATGCACACCACATTTTTATAAGTATGTTACGTGGTTTCTGAATATTTACAATAATTTTGACGATGTTATTTCTTATATGTATACACTATACTATAAAACAAGAATTTGTTAGACGAAGAAGTTGTTAGACCTTTCTGTGGTAATAGATATCTTTGTGAACATATATATATTTTAATTCATTAGTTATAAACAATTCAATTATAAATTAATTAAAATAAAACGTGTTTTAATTGAATGATAAAAATATCTAGTTATAACCAGGCTTTACAGTTAGTGAGTCCAAGCAGCAACTTTGTATCAAAGTTACAAATGCAGTCCGAACGCGTAGATGAACGCTGGCGAGTGCCTAATTACTATAATCCAAAACTGGCCCGTCTTAGACAATTTCCTCACATGTAGATTGCAAATTGACTTCTAACTCCATATTATTCTAAAATAAACCTTAACATGTAGCAACAGTGTTAGTATGTGTGTGGCATGTCACTGAGTGCGATGTTGTAATTAGTCGGGAAAGAGGCAGGTCAAAGGGACGGAAGCTGACCGCGTCGTCATGCGTACTTCCTTCGTGTCACAGCAATGTCTTGTGTCGGAAAGACCCGGCTCGCAGTTTTAGGGTTAATACATATACCTATATTACACATTAACAAAGTAAATTATGTATGTTATACCATATTCATAATAAATTAAATTTCCATGTTAAAATTTTGTCTGCAAGCGTACTTCAATACGAGTGCCTTTATTAATTGGATAAATAACAAAATGAAGACATAGCGAGCTCCAGGTGCGCCGGTTGAAGGGCTCACGCTCCGCTAAGCAAAGCTTGAAAGAACATCAAAGCAGTCTTTCAATTACCCAGCTAATTGGCTTGACCGCCGTCTCATCGTATAAATTGCTGCTAAATCAAAGTTCAGTATTAAATTCTGAGTCAATATAGTTTGAGTGATGTTATGAATTTTACAAAAAGAATCCGCTGTTAGATACTCGTACTTCGGAAGCTATTTAATTAATTGTTAGTGTTAATGATCATTCCATGTTGATAACGTTCTTATTTGATATCATAGTATATATAGTTTTAAAGTGTATTAAAATTCAAAAAATAATTCTATATAATATCGTAACTGTAATTTTACACTTAGTACCTAAGTACTAGTTGAATTCGAATTGAAAAATATTATTCATTGTGATCATGATATTTTTACGACTGATTCGATGACAAATAATGAAAAGTAGTGCGAACCCTAACTTTATTATATTAAATGTTTTTGATAGTATATTTTATAACAATTTCTTATAATTACAGTTCAAATGTAAAGACAATGAAGACTGAAAGTGCTTTATTTCAAACGTTCCTCAATCTCCGAACAAAATAATATCCACACAATAGAATCGAGGGAAACATAAATACAGAAACATTTCTATTAACCTGGGTCACTTGTACCTAACATGAATTATGTATTACTTCACTCGAGATTTCACTCCGACTGAATAATTTAAGTAGACTTTTTGCTTGGTAAGTTTTTCCAAGTTTGACATCTGATATTGTTTTAAAGGAATAAATTACACGCGGGGCTAATTTGAATTATATATATCTATAATATTTAAATGTCTGTCTGTATATTTTTTGTACAGATTTTCATTAAATGCATATAAAAGAACATATAAACAGTACTTACATTAAAAAAACAATTTTTCTCTGTCTGTCTGTGTATCTGTTCTGAAACGGCTAGACCGATTTTTACAGGACTTTTATTGGAATATAGCTGATGTTATAAGGGTTATAGCAAGCAAAGTCGTTTGCATAGCTACTATTATATAAATTTCAGTTTATAATTCTTACATAATTTAAATTCTCATTGTATTTTAGTATGTACGTTTTAGTTATTCCACATCGATTGTTAGATAATTATTTTAATAGCACTTTAAACATTAAATATGAATACCGCATCCCAGAGGCGTATCTAACTGACCATGGTACAGGCTGTCCCCAAACACTGCGGGTCCACCCTTCGGCTGAGGGTCCCCAAAATTTCGGATTAATCTTGTCCTGGACTTAGGCTAAGACAAATATGGCGGACGCTTACTAAATGGCTGGAAATTATTGAATTAAAGGGATACGTTTATCTTGAGATTACGTTTAGTTTTGATGTTCTTGCACTTTGTAGGTATGTTTGTATCAATTTATTATTATGTATATACATTATTAATTTTAGGACTTTAATTATTATAGCAAAACACAAAAATTAGACGGTTCTTCCGTAAAATTAAAATAAGTAATATATTTCTTCTGTTAAATCTTTATCTCTCAATATTTTTTAATCATATAATTAATATTAATTTCGTAAAAATAAAACATACTCTTTTGTAATTGATATTGTTTCAGCTTTTTTACAATAGAAGGATTTAAAATTAAATATTATTCGCAAATGCGAACACGTTTTGATTGGTGTCTCACTAAGTGAAGAAACATTAAACTTACTAAACCACGTTCAGATGTCTGTGAGTTTGAGCGGACCGATTCACACGTTGTTACATCTGTCTCTCGCCTTATTGTTTGCTGCTAATGATATAAATTTTGTATTGTGGAGAATAAATGGAATTTTGATTTTTAGCTACTCAGGACCAAATCATTCGAGCTGTTTATGTATTTTTAATTTTTGAATCGTAATTGTAAAATATATTCGAGCAAGTAAGTGTTCCAAGAAATTGCAAATTCACAAACAATAGCCGAAAGCTAAAGAGAGTATTGAACAAACACGACCAAGTCACAATTTGCATGTTGTAATTTTAATTTGGATTCCGCTGACCGCTGCCGGTGGAGGCCTACAATGGCTACCCTTCAAGTTTCACCTAATGTTAATTTAATACAAGACGAACAATTGGGTGAAGTTGTGACTTTACGTCTTCTGTTGTTGTGGTGATCGTACATTGTGAGATACTCTAAATCCTATTTACTTTTAATAGTTTAATATATTTGTTTATTAAAATTCTAGGTTAAAGCTAGTCTTATACCTTTTGCTCATGGAAGAACGATTAGTTAAGATTACTTATTTAATTTTAATTTCATGTAATTCTATGAATGATGAATATTATTAAGTTTAAATTCGATCATGATAGACCATCATGACCATCTCAATAAACTTTTCTTTCTCATTCAGGTATCTTTTAATGTTTACTAAAATCTTAAGTAACATCACTAAATGAAAATCAGATCTCAAACCCCGCTACACTTGTTTTTGCCTCGTTTATTGAATTATATAACAATTACAGTTGAAAATGTAATTCCATAGTGTCTAAATAGGTACTCGTATATCGTCGGGGCCACGTGTTAAGCTGGCTGTGCATAATTAAGCAACATTCACGGGGCAGGGGTCAGCAAGTGCCGCTTAAACCTGTCGCCGCGTCTTACTAACTTTAATGCTAAATTATACTTTGACCTCCCTGGAATAACTATTTGCTGTTGGTCTTATTCTTGATTATTTCTCAAAAACTTTGTATAGTTATTTAAGAATAATTGTAATTGTCGTCTGAGAATTTTTATGCTTTAAATCTATACCGGAATAAAATAATCAAATTATCTATCTTCTACCTTTGTAAATTTAATTTATAGAACAGTTTCAGTAGACATTTATTAAAGCAACTTTTTATTTCGTATAAAATGTCTTTGACACGCGACAACGAACAGGAGGAATTATAAAAAGATGATCTGTGGCTTTAAATAAATAATAAATTCGGTGAATATCGTCACTATATGAGAAATTGTAAAAAATGTAAAGAAATAATGTAGAAGAATTTAAAAAGAGTCGACACACGAAATATGTTTATGAGAAACAACGTGCTTTGATTTATAACGATCGCTAAAAACACGGGTGGAGCCCGGCGCAGAGTGAGAGCTTCGGAAACTTAATATAATATATTTTTTATTTAGATATTTTAAATACAATAATATATAATATATTCCCAGTAGTATATACATATACTACATAATGCGTTGAATCAATTGAATATTGTCTAAAATATCAATATAAATGTTAGAGTAAGATTTTTTGTCGAGTGTCGATAACTTGGACCACACCACAATATCTTGAGTCACAAAACTGTAAGATTTATCCCCGCGCCGGCTTCAAACTCATTAGATGAAGGAACCCGCGGGATCACACATAGCTTTTGTTTTTACAGAGCTTTAGCAAACAAAACTGTAAGTATCGTAAATTTATACGCAATTTTAGTTCATCTTCATATACAAATGTTTTGTACGTTTGTATTTACATTTTAATATATATTACCAACACCTTAAAAGTGTCCTTGTAGTATGATTATATTAAAAAAACATACGACAAATAAGAAAATATTTCTTGCTATTTTTATATTTTATATTTATGTTGCTTTATTTTTACCAATATCTTTTCTTGGGTTTTCAGAAACAATAATTTACGGTTGCTTGCGGTTGGTTCCACCTTTTATTTATCGTCGGCGCCTGGTGGCAACGTGGTGGGGTTCTTTACTAAATGCGTAAGGTTCGTTTAAAAATTATTTAAATATTATTTATTATAATAAAATCAGCGTGATTAAAATATTGAGCAATAAAGTAAACTATTACAAGAAAGGCCAACAAATCCGGAAAAAGCGGGCGAGTCGCCAATGCACTCTGTTTTCATCGGACGTGTAAACTACGCACCAGAACATTAAAACCTTCAAGGCAATAAACTCCTTGCAGTTATTATTTTCACTGCGCCTTTTTATGAAGAGTAGACGACCACTAATATGCAAATGGACCTTTCTTATTCTGCAACGGATTATTTGTTGCCGAAATTAAAAACATGAAACCGAAACAGAGCGGGGGCAGACAATTGTAATGCAAATTGCCACGGCTTGCCACCTACAGCCAAAAAAAGGGGGCTCGAAAAAATCGACGCTCCACGTTGGAATTTATAATATACTTTTTATTTGGAGTTAAGTGTTGTACGGTCGTAAAGGGCAGAGCAAATGATGCAATATCGGGCGGAGCGGAGCCGTTGAGAAATGACGTTATTATTTATGTTAATTCTCAACGCTAAATGACGTCTTACGTGCTCACGGCACCTTTTACGCTCTAGCACAGCCTCGCCAGGGTTACCGCTATGGAATTTAATATACACTTAATGGCTGCCATATCTTACGCGTAACTGCTGAAAAAAGCTTTATCCAGAATTGTTTCCTCAGTACAGTACAGTTAAGTTTGGATTGATTATAGTAACATTTCCTCTAAATACATAATTTTTATTATTAACTGTAAAGAATTAATAAGTAAATTAGAAAGAAATAATTTTAAATTATTTATTGTATACAAAAGTACAACAATCGATATAGAATTTTTGGATAAAATCTCGGTAAAATAAGTTAATTCAATCAACCGCCAGCCCTAACGTCGCGGGTTCCAAACGCAACTTTTTCACAAGTCACCGCGGTAATTGTACCACTTTACATAATGTCTATTTTAGTGCTAAAGCATTTTTCAAAATACAGCCCTAATGAGTCGTGAAGGGCGTTGATGTCCCTAATGTAAGGTAGCAACTCATTTGCGTTCACGGTAAGAGATTTATGGGCACGTTAAGTGAACTCGATCGCCTTTTCACTTTCACTAACAGCATTTCAGATCACCAATCTGAACAGTGCAATTTGTAAAACATTTTGCATTTAACGCTATACGCTTTTGATAAATAGTTGTGAGCAAGTTCGTGTTATAAGTAAAAGCATCATTCAGTATTTCATATTTCATTGTTAAAATTAAATTACAATTATTAAAATGAGGAAATATCTAAACAGTATATTTAGTATGAAATACTACTAATACTTAAGTAATAAATATATTATCATAGTCTAGTTGAAGTTGAGGAGAAAAGAAGTGCGTCTGTCCCATAAATATCAGTTTTCCGTGGAGTATGAGGCGAATTGTAAATGTCCCATTTGTGAAGTTCACCCGTCGCTCGTCGGATTTATAGCTTTTTCACACAAATCTTGTAGACACCTTGTTTTATCCTTCAAACTTTAAATGAGATCAACTGGCCAAGAAACGGATTTATTTACCAGATACTAAAGACCCCACGTAGGAGACTGAAGATTTATTTTACTAAGTTATTAAGCTTTTTATTTTATAATTTTTAAAATAAGTAAAAATTATTGTGTGGCTAAAACCGTTCTTTATTATACTAATATGATCAATAGTAATCGCGTCTAATTTTGGTTATTCCTCCGTACAAGGTGGGTTCTGTGTTTACGCTAAATGTTCGTAGGCAGTAAAACTCGTGTAAACAGCCGGTTCCGCCCGCTGCGTCCACCTGCCACAGTCTCGTTATAATTTTAAGGTACACAATAAACGGACGGAAGATTTGTTCATTGCCGTGAGGAATATTTTTCATTCATTCAAGAAGTCTATAAATATATATGACAAAAAAATTAAAAATACATTATATAACCCAATCCTTAATCAAAAATAACAAAAAATGCATAAACTACTAAAAAAAAACATTTACATAGACAAAATGATTATTTGTCCTATTTATTACTTTTTTGATGACTAAGTCACAACATATGGCACCAGGCGTTCCTTAAAAAAGTTAAACGTGTAAAAACAACCTCATCATAAATATTTATTTGGGACTTCGCAACCTTTGCACGGGTTAAACAAAACAATCACGGTAAAAGTGACCCTTCGCTATAATACATTAAGGGTTGAAACTTATAATATGATCCTCCGCAAAACGTATCCATTATTTATTTGTCTTGGTTTAAAACAATTCTCTTATGAACTTGCGAGAAGCGGCTCTCATATGTTTCTCAATTCAAATCCAGACTCGTCCAACCACAACCTAATAAAATTCTACACTATGAAATATCATATACATTGTATAAAGATAAATATTAAATCATATTATATTCTAAAGTATTTGTATACAGAATAAACTTTCCCATCCAATCGCTCGGTCAGTTTCCATTTATTTTATTAGTTCTCTAACAAAATCCTTAAAGGAAAATCACTTAGCATAAGTACAGAGTTCACCTGAAGAGAACAACAGTCGTTACATAAATAATAGAATACAAAACAATAATACGCGGACACTCCGCACAAAAATACGTCGACACAGTTATTCATGACAGCCGACTGGGACCGGGACTGGGATGGAAACAACAAAAATAACATCAGATATACGAGTAGACATAGTTAAAGGTTTTATTTGATATTTTTATTAATACTTGAGTACATTTTGTCTTTAATATTAATTGGAATGTTAATGTAATAACTAGTTGTACTCATGACTTTGTTTGTGCGGATATTTTTTAAATAAAAGTTAGTATTATCCGCCATTGAAAGTCCTGTCAAAATCGGTCCATCCGTTTTAGAGATTAGCCGGAACAAAGACAGATAGACACACAGAGAAAATAACATAGATTACTGAACTACTGTATATACTTTCATATGTATGAATTACAAACAGATACTTCAATTTCATTCATATATAGATTAATAATGTTATTAGATAACATTTACTCATAGAAGTTAAATTCTGCACATCAGAATTTTGTTACATGTATTTCATAGTATGTAAATATTTATTGTAAACACGATGTATGATTCTTTATGAGTGATTGATAGTGAAACTATTTTGAATAACAACGATCAGATCAAGACAAAAAAGCTAAACAAAATATGCCAAGATCTTACTTTAGAAGAATATAAAAACCTTTTTACTTTCAAATTAATATTCTTTATATGAATATGATTTCCTTGAGGGAAATTTTTCCAAGAAATCACACAGCAATAATGCATATTAAGATAAAGGAGCGGGCATTCCTCTCGTTTGCAACTATGCTGAATATTTTTAATCAATACAAATTAGGTACGGGCCGGCCTCGGGCGCCGCGAGGATGTAGCTCAGTCGTGCACACTGCTCACTAGTACTTACATGTATAGACAATAATGTTATTAATAAATGTTGATATTTTGTTTCATGTTATAAATGATGGAGGTATGTTCACTTGCTCAAATGAATTTCTATGAATAAATAATAATATTAATATAAAATAATTGTCTAAATAAATGTTAGCATCAGTGTGCGTTGAGTGATGTGCATACGAGATTCTATCCGGGATGAAGTCGGCTCAAGATATTGATTCATTGGCCTCAGGTACCGCTATCCCAACAATGTTCGAGCTATTCATCGACCAATCTAAAATTGGATTTGGGTTTATTAAGGAAAATATTTTTGTACTCAGCATCCAATGTTCAGATTCCTATATTTTAACGTTATATGTATCTGTATATTAAAATAGCATTAAACTAAACTATAAAAAGACTCGTCCTCAATTAGAATTTATCACAAAGATTTACACTTATAGGTTTACATTCAACCGCTTTAAAGTAGATAATCTAATGCAAAAGCTGTACCTAAGTGGTGTCCATAAAACACTGGCGGCTTTCTGTTCGAGTTGAAATGTTGAGTGTGGCCAACAGTTAATGGCAGTATTGTGTAGGGGTAGTGGAGGGGTCGGAAGAAAGGGAGGGGGGGAGAGAAAAGAGATAACTCACGGCGGTTTTCTTGCAGCATTAAAAAGATCTCAAGTTTTTAATACAAAAGGCTAAATGTATATACCTATTATATTATAATGTATGTTGTAATAATAAAATATGTTTATTAGATGTAAAATAAAGTTGTAGTAACACATTTAGTTTACTTATCTTTGGCAGGACGTCCTTCCGTTGGTGTATCCGCGATGCATCTGGGACATTTACCTACGTGATGAGTTTGGTCATTACGATAATAAAATACAACGAAATTTATGTTACTGATTTCTTTAATGAATATATAAACAATAGTTTTAATAAATAACAAGGTATAATCTTTATATTAGCACAATTTAGTCACAGACAGGCATCTCATATCTCACCCAAGTATTATCAAGATATTATTATTGTATATACCAAATAAAATAGCAGAAAAAAATATAATCTAAAACCCAAAAAATCCAGTAAGGACATTTCTAAATGTAAGTTGAGGAGCGCCGCGGGCGGACATTGCTCTGCCCTTAACTTAAAACGAACTAAACTTCACATGTCTACATTCGAACTTACACTCAGACGCTTCTAATAAACTCCTAACAAGCAACCTAAGTTATTTAAGAGATCTCACATGAAATGCCACATGCAAAATAACTTATTCCAGTCTCCAGCTGAACTACCCGTTGGTTAAGATGAAATTAGGCGAATGTATTAGACTGTGACATTTGTTAGGGTTTGTTGCTACAAAGTTTCGTAGTGACCATTTAGGCCTTGAGCAGTTCAAGAGTTGGACAAATTTGAAGTAGAGTAAACCATTAATTACAATGAATTTGACTCAACGTAAATAAGTATTAAACAAGAGAAGGAAATTTAAATTCTGTATTTAAATAATCATAATCATCGTAGGAATAATTCAACGAACTATACAATAGATTTGAAACAATTTTCCAAAGTTATCAACGTCTGAGTAACTGTCAAAAAGTTATGTAAGTTAGAAAAAGTCGTGTTTTTACGACCGCCTAGCCATTTATCAAATGCGATGCTCTTTTATAATCCCCTTGAATTGTTCCTCAGGGTGAATTGCACAAGTCACCGTGTTGTACTTTATAAACTTATCCCGACATCATTACTTTATATTCCATAAAACATAAGAATAGACAAAATAGAATACAATAGACAAAGTATTTAAAACAGTTTATTTTATTATTGAGACAGAGAGGAGACACTTTTTTAAATCACAATAATTTCTTCTTACATCATAATGTATTTCTCCCTGTTTAACACTTACAAAATTCATACCCACTTGCCCCGGGTAACGGCGAAACTTAGACAATAACCGAGAAGATTAGCCGCCCGGGCAAACGGGAAAGGTGTGTGCAAACAATACATTGAATATTAAGGCCAGGGTAATGACATACAAGGAATAGTTGAGGAAACGCCAGAGGAAATGGAGTTATCTAATGTTTGTTGTTACATTTGTGGTTCTATTTAGCCGTGATGAAGAAGGTTTCTTGTATGTGTTAATGGAATTTCTGATATGAATATATTAATCAAAATTTAACAAGAGTTGCACTATTTTATAAACATACTTACCTCTTAAAATACTTAATTGGTTAGTCATATATAGTTTATAATAATGAATTAATAGGTACGTATATATTGTATATTTGAAGATAAAAGAATTTGCTAACATCATTCTAATTAAGAAAAAATCAATTATCGTCTTGCGGGAGGAGGCTCGCTCTTATTTTTTCTGGATGTTTGTTTCTTGTTTGCGGTCGCGAATTATTCATCCCTAATCCTTTGCTTATCCGGATTAACACAACAAGGGAGGTGTTTTCTTCACATTTTTCAAGAAACGATATCGGCAACAATGGGTGGGGACACCATCAGATGAACACGATTAAGGATTATTTTATTTTAAAAATCTTTATTATGGAGTATTTTAATTTGAGTATTTTATATAAAATAATAATAAATAAAATAATCAACTAAAATATGACATCTCTCAGCTTCATTTGCTGAATTTTTTAAATTCTTTATATAATACAAATCAGATGCAATCAGAACTGTATCATTTCAAACAACATTAGTTATCCCTTAACCTTTATGTATCTACTATTAGGCTAGTGGGCTCAAATTATCCTAGTGGTAGGAGTATGCAGACCCTAGTGTCGAGGCAATATTTCAAGCGGTTGCAATAAAAGAAGAAGCAATTAGTAATGTTTTGTTTGTGGGCGACGCCATCACGACTCATGCGACAACATCTCATTGTTAATCTCCGTCACTCTAATTGTTTATAACTTTTCTTGGATTGTCATCGTCGGCTATCTCAAGTTTACGGCTGGGAAAGGGGAGATTTGAGGCTAAAAAATTATTTTTTGACAGTTTTCTTTGTTTGTGAACCCTTCAAACAAAACATGAAATATTATTCTTTAAGTGTCTCACTGGAATTGTGAAAAGACTTTGGCTTAAATAAAAATTGTTTTACCGTTTATTGTCTTGTTCTGGTGTTGTTCTTTCGCAACGCTATTATGTAGGTGTTTTATAAATTTCGAATAGACTTTATGAAAACATTAATATTATTATATATTTTTTATTAAAATATATTGTTTATCGTGCGTTCGTAAAACATATCCGGTATGCAATAGTCATTTTACAAAATAAACAAATTAATCGTTGCAATTGACATTTAACCGTAAAGTCCCTGCAGATTGCATTTCATTTGTGCACTAAAATATCCTGTATTTGGAATTGTTTAAATTACCCCATAAATACACGTAAACGGTTTGCAACAAAGAGATGTCAGAGCCGCGACGCCAGCGGGCGATAAATCTGCAATACAACGAATAACTTTCACGGCTGAAAATATCAAATGTAAAATGTAAATTTAACTACCTAATACTTAAGCTACAAAAGTGCGCTTTAAAGCGCTGTTTGTTTGATATTTGAGTGGTGTTTATGTTTGTGTCGCTGTGAAGATATAAAAACGTCTGCTCGTGCCGAGCGCTCGCGTTATGAATGACCTATGAGATTGGATTATGGAGCCGGATGTAGAATCGACAATTTTCTGACTAAATTATTAACTATATAGCTTATCTAACATATATTAAAATATATTCAAATAATGTTAAGTGATATTATTGTTGTTATGCCAGCCGAAAAAATATATTTCAGTAAATTCTCTTAGCGAACTTGCAGCCAAAGGAATATAAAAAAACTTGTTTGAAAATATAGTTTGACTTTAATTAACATCAAATGGGCTGTAGAATGTCTTGTAATGTCTGTGTTCATATTCTATGCCAAGTGTCTCTTAGGTGGTGGTGCATCGCAGGCAGTTTGCTTGATATAATGCACGTCGCAGCCGTTATTGCTCCAACCTACTTATTTATAATTGTTACTGCCTCCACCACCCTCGCTTGACCCACACCCCCTCTTTCGTGTGCGTCGAGTTAGACCACATCGGAGTGAAACAGTACGATTTGGCGGCTCACATTACACTGGTGGCTTTATGGCCAAGGGTAAGCTTCAAGAGCCAGTTAGGTCGGTACGGGCAATTTAGTTTTCTTTCATAGTGACTGTTAGTGCGACCTTTATTGCGTTTACCATGGCTCAGATGAATCATAGTAATGACCCGGTGTTGGATAAAACAACTATATATTTGATGGTATCTTTTGTTTTAATAATTACTTGGAACGGAAGCCTAGCATTGAATCACAATGTTCCATTTTGACTTTATTGTACTTGGGAAAAGAACGTCTCTGTATTACTGCATTTATTGCTTTCAAGGCCATTTATCTAAATAAAATTGTTTGCAGAGATTTTGCTGCAATAAAATATGTTTAAGGATTAATTATGTCTAAATAAAGATTGAATATTTATTTTTTTAGAAATTTATATATATTTTATAGCGATATATTATTGGTGTGATATATTTCGTATTATGATATGTTAGTCATACCACATGATGACTTGTAATAAAAACGAAAGTAGTCAGAATTGTTGTGATTTCGTCATCGTCACTCTGTTAGCTGATCTATCAATATTGCATACATTTATAAAAAAATCATAATTTTATAAGTTAAATTGTAAAATCGTAATAATTGTAAGAGTAATTAAAACATAACTAAATTTTAAATTATTTATTTTCTCTATATGGTTGTGAACAATTATTATAAAACCCTGAAGTAATTATAATTAGAGATAGGTAAGGAAAGCCCTCCTTCTCCTTTGTAACCAGAAAGTCCGATTAATTTTATTGGCCAGGCTAATTCTATCAAAGACTGCTCCACTTCAGAAGCGCACAACAAAATAAGACCCTTAAAAACTAATGTTCAGTCTTAAGACCGCAAATACCTCTTTGTGACTCTACGATACCGCTATTCCGACGCCGCGAACCTGGCTATTCTCGATTTTCTTACATCTAAACACTGTTGTAGCATTTTAAACCTTGAGAACAGAATATTTGAGTTCACTTTCAAATAATTCTCATCTTCAACTAAAGGCGAAGTAAGATGCTGAACAGATTAAAAAGTTTGAGACGGTCGCGCGATGTCATTGTAAGTGGAAAATGAGTAAAATAAGGCAATACATTTTAATTAGGAGGAAGGGATCTTCCCTTTATTCCTTACGATATCTCGCTCCTCTATTAATTGAATTTCATGTTTAATTAACTCGAACCGAGTCTCAGATAATCCACCGTTGATCTCGATTGTTGTCTTGATTAAACTTAAATTTCGGAGTTTTTGACTGGAGACATATTTCTGAGGCTCCCAAATGTTTATTCTTTGAACTGTTTAGATTGGTGATTGGAAATTATTATAGTTCTCGTTTCGATGTATTGTACAAATTTTAATTTGTAATTGCAAGAGAATATTTTAATAGCGAGACACGAATTGAAATATTTTGCGATTTTTATCAAAATATCAAAGAAAATCAGAATCTTATAATTTGATAGCAGTAATTTTATTACATCCATATTAAGGTATACGTACGAATATATTTTATATTTTATTATTTTATTATATAAGACTGTGAATTCGCCATGAATTCATACTTACCCGCTTCGAGTCTACATTTTAAGATATATAATGTATAGTACTAAATACAGATAATTAAATAACGAATCATTTATCGTTTATGGTTTACAGATTTTTTTTTTTTTTAAATATTACCGGTATTAAGTTAAATCTGTTAAGATAAACGGCGAGAGGCGGCCGAGTGATGATTAAGAGATTAGGAACTTGAACCACCTTTCTTATCGGTTTTAAACTTAATTTTCTTATAGATTTCGTCTTTTTGTGTACAGAAGAGTTGACAAAGTTTTTACTCTTATATAAAAACTTGGTGTTTGTTGATTTATTTAATGTACGTTTTCGATATCTTATCTATCTAAACATATTTAAAAAATTCAAGTGTTCGTTTGTAATTTCAAATTAACAGTTTTTCATATGCATATGAAAGTATATACGGCACTTACATACTTAAATTTTTAATTTCTTTCCGTCTGTTTGTCCCGGATAATATTTGAAACACTGATCGATTTTAACAGGACTTTTAGCTGATGTTACAAAGAATAACTTAGCTATTTTTTTTATAAAAACATACTCCGCGCATGCGAAGTCATGGGCATAACTAGTTTATTATAAAATACGATAAATATGTAAGTTTTATAAAATCATTTGCCTCTTAACAATTTAAAGCTATCTAACTCTATTGAAAGCTTGTTATTACAAATGTATTAGTATAAAGGCTTGTCTATGAAAATAATACTACGATATGAAGTGTCTACGGAAGTGTTAACATCTTATTGTCACCATAACACAATAAACTACTGGAACTACAACTAGAGTAATATTTTTAATGGAATATTGTATTGCATCTATAGCTTAAGTCATTAAAAATACTAATCTAAGTTTATTTAAAATATGAACTAAACAAAAAAGCTGCAGCTCCCAGCTCCCTGGTGTTTTTATTTACATTACTTTAAGTTGATATTGTTACTAAATGACAGGACTCTGTTTTATCCCAAAGAACTCCACTGTCAGATTTTACGAGCGATCACTGAGGAAGCAATTAAACAAACAGTAAAAATTTAATTCGTTTGGAAATAAATCAAAGACTATCCGTCCGCCATAATGTGTCAAAAGTGAAAAGTCACAGGCCATCTTTAAAATACAACAAAAAAAATTCAGACGATAAAAATTACAACCCCATTGTGAATAGGTATATGACGCACTTATTCATAAAATTTTATATATTATTATTAATGTTATAAAAAATACTAAAATTATAATAATTTTATAAAGATTTTAACTTCGCTTGTTGACTTTTAAACAATAATTAAACTATTTATTTTAAACTTATGTTATATAAATATTATTATGTATTTACTTTGTCTAAATAAAGTTTAAATACTTTTCCTGAAACTAAGATTACTTATTTTTAATTATAATACAAATAAATATGACATTTATGACAAAAAAGTAAACTGCAACCGACGTAAAGTAATTTGATGTTGAGCTCAACCCTGATTGCTTTCAACATCTCGTAATTATTTAGTTCATTAAATAATTCAAGCAAATAACAAATTTACGTATAATGGAATAAAGAATAGTTTTCCATAATTATTGGATGCAGCAAAATTTTATAGGGACGTTAAAATCGTAATAGTTTTTGTAGGTGTTGAGATGTGTCGTGTGTGGCGTGCGACAGACACATTTTTTATACTTGCTTATTTTATGTGTAGTCGGTTAAGAAAATACGGCACGGCATATAACGTTAAAGTTAAAGATATGTGAGACTTAAAATATCAATTTTAAAGTCTTGGCGTTTGGAAGATAACAAAATCATAGTCTAACTATCTTAGCAATTTCTAACAGCAACATGTGCCTAAGGCAATAAGACGTATCCAAATCTGTTCCCGCAAATCGAGTGTAAGATTTGATCAGTGATTTATATTGGTATTGCGATACTTGTTTGAAATCAACGCACAGGGTTCGTGGAGCTGTGTTTATTGTAAAATTGTTAGAAATATACATTGCAACATTTTATAATTATAATATGTTTTTAACACAAACCTTGTAACTGGTAACACCATTAGGTTATTTAAGTTATTCTACCGACTACACAGAATCAGGATTCTTCTAAATAGTGTATAGTTCAAACAATATATGCAAAAATATTAAGTTTGATTTGTTTATTTCAATTATTAAATATCTATCCCGTATCACCATATTGACCATAACCAGAATTAAGTGTCCACCAAGAAGTGGTCCCTGGGGATGTTGCCCGCGGTGAGGGTGACCACACTTTATCAGACACCCGATCTGATGGAGACCGCGAGTTATCTTACTGAATTATAAATCAAACAGATCCCTCCTCTAATTAAGGCATTCTACATATTATACTTTGTTCATACACTATAATATTTTATGAAAGGAAAAAATAAATGACAAATCGATTGCTAGCCAATAAAATTTCAATCAGAATATGCTTTTTTAAAGTCTACTTTTGTTTTCTCATATTTAGTCTTAATAACAATATGTTTTTATTTGATTAATCTTTCTAGGTAATATGTAATGTACTGTATGTAATATAAAATATATATATTTTTTACCACAAACACTAAAATTATCAGAATCGACATCCTTTAAGATAAGAACGGTCCATCGTGGTCGATCGCACCCCGTCTCTAATTAACCATTAACGAGTCAGTTTTATTGCACTTTAGGGTTATTAGAACAAAGTTGAATTGTCTGCCATATGTGAGTTTAGAGTTGCGTAAGAATTTATGTCCGAAGGTCCACTTTCAATCCCATAAATTTGATTTACACCAGCCTCGTGTATTAGATTACACCAGCTCCGAATACAATTGTATTGATTATTTATCATGTTTCATGTATATTAACATTTTTATGTTAACTCCTACTATTATGCAAATTAATACGGAAGATATGATCGTTGAAACTAGTAAATTATTCAATGTTTTGAGGAAACGGTGGAACAATCACTCAAATATTGTAGTCCTTGGAGCGCGGAATAATGCAAATCGGCGTATTTACAAAGCAAAGCCGTTGCCGTTAAAAAAAGCTTTATAATAATAAGAAAGGAAGAAAATCTCGTTCGGTGCAGAGGTATTTTCCTCTTAATTTAATCAAATCATGGACTCCCGTGTATTTTTCTGAGTCATTTATTTTTAATTTTGAGAACGCCCGCCTCCGTTGAAGGAAATCAAAATGTTATTGTGTGCTTTGGTATTATTTTAAATGAGTAAACGTGACGGGCTCCGTTTTATATTTGTTTGCTGAATATTCATTCAATTTGATATTAACACTAAACCTACCAAGTACCGGTCAAATTGACGTTTCTTAAACTTTTGTAAAACTTACACATTTTTAAACGTTATAATATCGTTATCAAACTACATGACAATTCTTAGAATATGCATGTAATATTTTCTTCACTTTTTATTTTTAGCATTATTACCTGTGTTATATAATAACATAATTTTTAATTGCCGGTCAATTTGACGTCGTGCGGTAGGAACAGGTGTACAAGAATTGTCGGTAGGTTTAGTGTTAACACAACTGATAATTCGAGATTGTAATTCGAAATAAAGTTAAAACTATTATTATTTCAAATCATTTAATTGTTTCTAATATTGATAACTTATATTTATTATTAACCTCGTTCTATCATATTAATTACATAATATTGTAATATTTACAATAACTGCCACAAAGTTACTTCTCCCCGACATAGGGGTAGGTACAACATAAATCATAATTAAGTGACTACCTTTTGAATAGTTGTTAATTGTTCATAACGACTTGAGACTTTCCGAATGTTAATGCCTGTCTAATATATTGTAGAGTTACATTTATGATTATATTTGAACTTTGACGTCCATTTTGAAGATTATTTTTACATTTTGCATTTGCATTTACTATGGCAGTGCTGACCTTTTTATTGAATATATCTGAAACACAAAAAATATAGTATTATTAATGTTACGTAAAAATTGACAACAATAATAAATTGATACACAACTGAATTTAGTAATTTGGATGTTGTAGTTTCCGTGGTGTAGCGGTTATCACATCTGCCTAACACGCAGAAGGTCCCCGGTTCGATCCCGGGCGGAAACATTTTTTTATCTAAATTACGATTAAAATTTTGTTTAAAAAAGCAATTATCCTTCGAGTTAAATTTTTCCAATGAAAAGCTGTCCTCAGGAATAACCTGTTTTTGTATGTTAGCAAAGAAATTTCAAGTTATTATGTCTAATAATAAATTTACGTAACTTTAATCACATCATAGAATTATATATATATGTGAATTTACCAAGAAATGTAACTAATTATCTCGATACCTTATATCTATTTGATTAATACCCGAAAACTATTAAACAGGCCGCGGGCGAACAAAACTTATTATAAGCGTTGGACCCATTTCAGGTGGAGGAACACGGCGATATATCAAAGTTTGCAACTTAACCGACTGAGAGGTGAGAGGGTATGAGTTATTCTAACCGCATACCCACTACTGTTGTGGCGTGAGTTAGAGGCTGATTGAAGTGTTATATATATATATATGTTGGAATTTTAATATTTTATAATGAGTGCTATGTTTAAACCGACTAAACTTAAAATAATTGATTTATATCTTAAATAATTTGTTTTTGTATAGTATAATTATAATTAGTATTAATAGTAGCAGTATTATATTATAATACAATAATTTTTTTTTCAAAAGTGATGTGTTTTTATAAGAATAAAAATAAACAAGTAAGTATTTACTATTCAGAACACTCTGTATGTACTGAAGGAATAATTATATTTGAATTAAAGCAAATGCTTTCATTGGTACGTAATCACCCGCTCTCGCTCATAACTTGGGCGGTAGTTACGAAAACGCATTTATCGCGGGCAGACCTGTCGCAGTAATTGAGTTAGCACTAAGAAATGGAAACGGCTCGCCGGAGACTTGAAGTTTTGTACAACTAGCGTTATTTACGTCCGCCACACCTTGCATTCAAATTAACAGCTGTAAATTTGAATATTACATGACGTGTTGCAAAGATTAATGTTCCTACACATAATGTTTTATCGATACGAACATTAACACCATATTGTTATAGAAGAAATAGAGAAAACACACTCAATAAAATAAAAATAGAAACTATTTTTGGAATTGAAAGAAAAGAGGCTAAAACACGTAGGAAAATAAACAACTTAGGTGTTTCCTCGACCCCCGGTGTGACTGACAGATAGTTATCAATACGGCTTATCAGCGGATTACGATGCTCACAAAATACTGGACGTGACTCAGCATACTGATAAAACTGTTTTTTGTTGGTTGCATTTTTGGATATATAAAATATAAGTTAGAAAAAAAGTAGTTCAATAATTACCCATATACATCCACAAAAATATAATAATATATAACTAACTTCAGTAATAAAACTAACAACATATTACATCATCCAAACATGAAATACAATGTCCTAACTTTCAACAATAAAATCGGATTATAAACCTGTAAAAACTTTGCCCCATCAATGGTAATAAGCGATCAGAGAAGGCCAATCAGAGCAATTTCCTTCATTGTAACAATAACCAAACACCTTAACATCACAAGTAGTAACAAGAGCCATTGGCGATTCGGTTTACGATCGAGAATATTATCGCAAGCCATTAATCGCTCCCTTTACGACACGTTCTGCCATAATCATATCACAGGATGGATATTGATTGATAAGTGTTTGGTGACTGACAGTCGTTACATCCATGACCTGGACCATGACCTGGACATGACCTGTTTTGAATCATAAAATTATTTGTCCATAACACGTAGAAATTTGAGAAACTGAATTTTATTATTAGCCTTTAATCAATCGTTAGGTCCTTTATAAGGATTCACATCACATCAGATGACGGACAAACAATCGAATAAATTCCATTATCTCGGTGACGTCATCGCTCAGTGTAATGGAGTTAAAGATTACAAGTTCCGACATTACGTTACAGCTATCTTTATCACGGGTGGCTGATATGAACAATATTGAATTAATAATTAATATAGAGTCAATATAGTTTTGGGTTTATATATTAAAATTTTATTTACGTTAGAAGACATTTAATGTCTTACAAATCTAGAGAATTGGTACAATTTAGGTGTTTAGAATCTATTTATCTATTCTATTCTAATAACAAAAATATAAGACGGAGGTAATTAAAAAAATATAATGTGCTATTAAGAATAAACCACACAATCACCTGTAAGTGTAATCTAATACGTTGTAGCCATTATTATAAAAACCAACCAATCAGCTTGCTGCCACTTGCACGTCCCATCCATCGTAACCGCTTCCTGCCCACTACACTGTCGCTAATGACTAATTATGCTTGTTTAATCCCTGCAGCACAATGTACTACAACTATCTCAGCAATCATTTCTGTGGATGCAAATACAGACCTTAATGCCATTACATTTAATTCTTTAGCTAAGAAAGAAAGCAATTCAAGTAAGACGTTTTGTGGTTAAGGGCGTTTGGAGTACGCTCATTAAGTATTTACCATCGTTCTGATGCTTTCGAGCGAAATTGAACCTTATACTTGGATTCTAGAGTTCAAATCAGTTCGTTTCTTTTAATGGAGTTATGATCAGGTTGTAGCCTGCGAGGAAGGCTTCCTGAGAAGATATCGGCACGTAATGAGTTGAGTGCTATTCAAAACATCATTATCTCCGTCGAGATCGTTCTGTAGCTGGCTTTGTGTTTCTTTACATTCCTACATTGCTTGTTCTGTTCAACAACCATCTTGATTTTAGCACAAATATTTTTGATATCTCGAACTCCAATATGTTTTTCCATTTCGCGTATTAAGATGAAATTTTTGAAATTTAATTATATATACCTTGACAAATAAGTCATTCTTAATCTATACTTATAATAAATCTGTAGAGAGGTCAATTCTGTACATGAAATATATTTACAAAATAAGTAGCAGGGGGTGATTAGTGTTCGATACTGATGCCAAAAATGCAGTTAAAAAAATTTTTGTCTGTCTGTCTGTCTGTCTGTCTGTTTGTATGTTATTTATAGAAAAAAAAACTACTCGACGGATTTTAACGAAACTTAGTACAATTATTCTTTATACTCCTGGGCAGGTAATAGTATACTTTTCATCACACTACAATGAATAGGAGCAGAGCAGTGAAAGGAAATGTTGAGAAAATGGGAGAAGTTGCTTGATTTTTTAAGCTTCCGTCGCGTGTGCAGCCTTAATGGTTAGAGCTACATAGAAACTATGTATAACGGAAATATTCTACATAAAAATACACGAAAAATATTCCAAGACAGCATATATCTACCTTTTATAGTTAACTCACAATAACACGCATAACTCTCGATAGCTTAGCAGTTCGGAGATTTCTTATTATATTTGTTTACTTTTACGTTTATAAAACCAATAATGCTCACCATCATTCCTAATTAAAAAAAAAATAAACATTAGCACCAATTCAATAAAAAAAGAATCATTGAAATCGGTATAGAAACACCAAACTTATACTTACATGAAATACGCCAACAAGACATCGCGCGTGAATAGTGAATCAAGCTATAAGGATTATTTTTGCGTAACGGTTGCCGCGCTCGACGGGGCTCGCGGCGGCAGAGTATAAAAGGGGCGGGAGGCGAGCGCAAGCGTCATTCAATATTTGGCTGTTGATGCGTTCAGAGTGTTGAACTTTATTGACAGACAATAATTGTTATTTTATAAACCGTGCTTATCAGCGCGACTTTTTGTCTTTAAATAGTTTATTTTAATTTCTTTTGTTGTTATTTTCTAAATTAGTTTTAGTTTTGTTTAAATTCTTAACTATTAATAGTTCCTATTTTATTTCTTTTTAAGTAGATTTAGATTCGATTTTTAGATTAGATAATAGATAGATAGATTAGATTATTGTTAGATTTTTAGTTACTGATAGGTTAGTTTTGGGCATTTTATGTTTAGTTTTTTTTGTATTGAGTAGATGAAAGCGTAGGTAGGTACTTTTATTAATTATAGTATTCATAGGTATTTTTTATTTATTTTTAAGTGAAGTAGGTATAGGTAGATATTGCCTACTATCTACCTATACTGCACACGTGTTTTAGCTTTATTTTCATTTCTTTTTTTTTTGTACCTAAGTTGTAGGTAGGTAGGTACATATTTCTTAGTTTAATTCTATTAGAATATTAGGTATTTAAGTTTAAATAGGCACTTAGATTTATATTTTTTTATTATATAGCAGCTGTACTTAGAACATCTAAGGTTTTTTTTGTATTAGCATAGGTACTTTGATTAATTACAGTAGTTGTAGGTATTTCTTATTATTCATTTTTAAGTGAAGTAGGTAAGTGTAGATAGTATTGCACACGCATTAAGTATAGCTTTATTTTCATTTTTTATTCTTTTGTAATTTGTAGGTACCTACGTACATATTTATAATTCGATTAGAATATTATTTTAGTTTTAATAGGCACTTAGATTTATATTCTATTTATTATATACTTAGCTATAGTTAGGACCTCTGACGTAAGTTTTTTGTTGGGTAACTAAATAGAATTTAAGTTACCGTCGATTAAAAATAAAATAAACGATGCCACCTAAAAAACGACCATCTTTATCTCGAACTTCGAGTCAAGCTAGGAGAATGAGAATGACGCGTTCTCAAGAATCGGAAGAGGAAAGAGCACATCGGTTAAACTCTATGAGAGTTAGTGCCTCAACATCTCGAGCTAATGAAAGCTCTCCAGAAAGAGAGATGCGATTAGCAGCTGAAAGAGCGAGACGAGCTACAACACGGGCTTCTCAAAGCTCTTCTCAACGAGAGCTAAGGCGTTCCATTGACCGGGAACAACATGCGTTATCCCGAGAAGCTGAAACTGCTTTACAACGAGAATTGCGACTCACAGCTGACCGCGAACGGCATACATTATCTCGCGAGTCTGAAACCTTCACTGAGAGGGAATTACGGCTTACAGCTGACCGCGAACGTCATATTTTATCTCGCGAGTCCGAAACCTTCACTGAGAGGGAATTACGGCTTACAGCTGACCACGAACGTCATATTTTATCTCGCGAGTCCGAAACCTTCACTGAGAGGGAATTACGGCTTACAGCTGATCGCGAACGTCATATTTTGTCTCGAGAATCTGAAACTTTTACTCAATATCAAGACCGTTTGACAAATGATAGGGCGCACCATAACATGATTCGATCTCTTGAAGATGAACATGAGCATGAACAACGACTAGAGTCGGGACGCGATTATTACAATTCTTTGAGACAAGAACAATTGATTACTTTATCTAATGAAAGATTAAGAATTGAAAATATTCGGTCGCTTGAAACAGAAGAACAGCGAGAGGCCCGTCTTACTGCAGATAGATTTCGACATGGTCTTAATGACTTAGATATACACGTGGTAGATCAATCTACAAATTCGGTGGCGTGGTCCGATAAATATAAAAGTGGGTTTGCTTATAACCTCACAATTGATTACAGATCATCTTCTGAAATAGGCGATATGAACGTAGTATGTTCCTTTTGTAATGCTTCGAAGTGGAGGAAGGAGTCTGCTGGTTTCTGTTGTTCTGGAGGTAAAATAAATTTGCCTTCGTTCGAAGACCCACCGGAACCTTTAAAATCACTACTTTTAGGGGAACATTTGCAATCCAAACAGTTTTTAGATAATATTCGCACTTATAATAGTGCATTCCAAATGACATCCTTTGGTGCTAAACAAATCTCAGAAGGCCCTTTCATGCCTACTTTTAAGGTACAAGGTCAGGTTTACCATTTGATAGGGTCCCTTTTGCCTGAAGAACAACCTAAATTTCTTCAAATATATTTTGTATCCGATTACAACGAACAGTCGAATATAAGAAATCAATATTTTCCGAATTTAAATACTGAACTCATTTCACAACTTCAGAACATGTTACATCAGGTTAATTCGTACGTATGCAGTTTTAAATCGGCATTAGAAGCCCTTTCTCAAGATGGTAATAACAATTATAAAATTGTTATAAATGCCGATAAGCGTCCAACTCAGGAACACCCTGGGCGTCATAACGTTCCATCCACGAATGAAGTTGCTGTAGTACTGGTCGACCAGGAATGTGATAGGCGTGATATCGTTATACGTTCCAGAGACAATCGTTTGCAACGTATTTTCGAAACCCACAGGGCTTACGACAGTTTGCAATATCCTATGATATACTGTCGAGGGGAAGATGGTTATAATTTCGCTGTATACCAAACCGATCCGCGCACAGGCGCACCTAATTATAATAAAAAGGTGTCATGCCTTCAATTTTATTGTTACCACCTGCAAGTGAGACGGAATAGATTGGTATACTTTCAACGTTTTCGTGGCTTATTTAATCAGTTTATTGTTGACATGTACGCAAAAATTGAAACCGAAAGATTAGTTTATATACGATCTAATCAAAGGCAGCTGCGCGCTGAAGAATACGTGCACCTTCGCGATGCCATGCAGCAAGATAACGATACTGTGAATATGGGTCGTTTAGTTATTTTACCCTCTTCTTTTACTGGTGGTCCACGCTACATGCATGAACGTACTCAAGACGCTTTTTGTTACGTAAGAAAATATGGACGTCCCGACTTATTTGTTACTGTAACTACCAATCCCAAGTGGGATGAAATCACTCGGGAGCTTCTTGAGGGTCAGGCACCGCATGACCGCCATGATATTATTGCAAGAGTGTTTCATTTAAAATTAAAATCAATGATAGATCTTCTTACCAAAGATAACATTTTTGGAGAAGTATTGTGTTATATGTATAGTGTTGAGTGGCAAAAACGCGGCTTACCTCACGCACATATCTTGCTTTGGTTAAAAGATAAGGTTCGACCTAATGATGTAGACAGATTAATCAGTGCTGAAATTCCAGATCCGACTGCATATAGACTGCATGCAGATCCCCTGTTATACGACATTGTTAAAACTCATATGATACATGGTCCATGTGGTGCATTTAACGCAAATGCTCCTTGCATGCAAGACGGTCGTTGCACTAAAAGGTATCCAAAAGCATTAGTGGATGAAACTGTAACAGGACATGATGGATACCCATTATATCGTCGCCGTTCAAGAGACAATGGTGGTTTTACTGTTGAAAAGCGAATGTCTGGACAACAGGTTACTTTAGATAATAGGTGGGTCGTTCCGTATTCGCCTGTATTGTCCAGAGCATTTCAAGCTCACATAAATGTAGAAATGTGTAATAGTGTAGAGTCAATTAAATATATTTGTAAGTACATTAACAAGGGCAGTGACCAAGCTACGTTTGCGTTAAGAAATGAACATGATGAAGTTACTAGATTTCAGTCAGGCAGATATATCAGCTCTTCAGAAGCTGTGTGGCGGATCTTAAGTTTTAATATTCACGAAAGATATCCACCTGTGACCCATCTGGATGTTCATCTGGAAGGCGGTCAACGTATATATTTTAACGCCGAAAATGTTACAGAACGATTAGAGAACCCTAGACAAACAACTTTATTGGCATTCTTTCGACTTTGCCAAACTGATAATTTCGCAAAGTCTCTTTTGTATGAAGAAGTTCCATCGTATTATACCTACGATAAACAACGAGGTGTCTTTAACCGTAGACGCCGAGGCAGGCCTGTAGATGGCGAGACAGGTATTTTCAAAGAACATGTTCTTGGTAGAGTGTATACTGTTCATCCTAACAACGCAGAGTGTTTTTATTTGAGATTATTATTACATACAGTGCGAGGACCAACATCATTTATAGATTTGAGAAAAGTAGACGATGTTGTTTATCCAACTTATCATGCAGCTTGCCAAGCGCGTCATTTGCTTGAAAATGATCAACATTGGGATGACGCTTTAGCAGAATCCTGTGTTAGTGATAATCCACGACGGTTACGCCATTTATTTGTAACATTACTCACATTTTGTAATTTATCTGATCCTGTCCAATTATGGGAAAAATATAAAGAAAAATTTGCAGAAGACTTTCTTCGGAATTTATCTCACAATAATGAAGGCGCAACTAATGATAATTTTCGAGATCTGGCTATAAATCAGTGCTTATTAGCTCTTCAGGAAGACTTAACAGCAGTAGGCGGTAAATCACTTTGTGAATATGGTTTGCCAACGCCAACCTCAGTCGGAGAGGTTACCAATAGGGAATATTCCGCAGAGATTGGTTACAACCCAATGGAACTGCTGGTAACATTAGAAAACGGTGTCCCAATGATGACTGCAGAACAACGCTTAGTCTATGATCGCGTGTGCGAGAGTGTGCAGAATAATTTAGGAACAATATGGTTTTTAGATGCACCTGGAGGAACTGGGAAAACTTTTTTGACTAAATTAATATTAGCTTATGTTCGAAATCAGCGTAAAATCGCTCTTGCCGTGGCTTCATCAGGTATAGCTGCAACATTGCTACCAGGAGGTAAGACTGCTCACACTATGTTTAAAATACCAATTAATTTAGATCGCACGGAAAGTCCAACCTGTAGTATTTCAAGAAATAGCGACAAAGCTAAGGTATTGCGTGAGTGTAATTTAATCGTATGGGATGAATGTACGATGGCCCATCGAAAAGGAGTAGAAGCAGTAGACAGAACTCTAAGGGACATAAGACAAAATGATCGACCAATGGGCGGTATTACGGTTTTATTTTGTGGTGATTTCCGACAAACCTTACCGGTAATACCACGGGGAACCCGAGCTGATGAGATTAGGGCTTGCCTGAAAAGCTCTTATTTGTGGCGTGATATACAATCGGTGCATTTGACTATAAATATGCGAGTGAGAACTGGAGACAACGCAGATAATCGTGAATTTTCTGATACATTATTGAAGATTGGTGAAGGTACCTATCCACAACTACACCAAGGAAAACTTATTCTGACACCTGAGTTATGTTGTATAGTGCAATCCCAACAACATCTTATATCTTCGGTTTACGGTGACATAACAATTATATTAAATAGGGACAATTCTTGGCTTTGCGAAAGGTCCATTTTGACTCCTCGCAATGACCAGGCATCTGAAATTAATAATAAAATACTGTCTAATATACAGGGAGAAAGCAAAGTTTATAGTTCAATAAATAGAATGGTTGATGAACAAGAAGCCACTAATTACCCGATAGAATTTTTAAATTCTTTAAGTATGCCTGGACTACCTTCTCATATAATTTGTTTAAAAATTGGCATACCGATAATTCTGCTCCGAAATTTAAGACCACCTCAACTTTGCAATGGAACTCGGCTAAAAGTAACCCAGTTGCAACAAAATGTAATCGAGGCTCAAATTTTAACAGGTTGCGGTGCAGGAGAAACTGTCTTTATTCCCAGAATTCCCATAATACCAAATAATTTTCCATTCCAATTTAAAAGAACGCAATTCCCAGTATCGGTGTGCTATGCCATGACTATCAATAAAGCTCAAGGGCAGACTTTTCGTGTTGCTGGAGTAGATCTCGGTGTTAGCTGTTTCTCGCATGGTCAATTATACGTCGCTCTTTCCCGGGTTAGCAATTCTAGGAATCTTTACGTTCACGTGCCGGACGGGTCGACTCTTAACATAGTCTACCCAGAAGCTTTGCGCTGAAACATTTTAATTTGATCTAAAAATATTAGCAATATATTATCTTAATAAAAAACAAGGAGTTACACGCTGACCGAGTCGTGGGTATAGCGTGGGTATATTATAATATTCTGCGGTTACTTATATTTTTCAACAGTTTTGTGGATTGGCATATTATATTACTATTGCCCTTCTAAAATACGAAAGTGAATCTGCCTGTTACGTCAAAACTATGAGGGAGGACATCTGCTAATTTTTTTTCGAAAAACGACGGAAACGCGGACGAAGTCGCGGGCAAAAGCTAGTAGACAATAAAGTTGTGATTAGATCAAATTTATATGTTTTTGAAAGATGTCTCGGTAATAAAATAGAAATGAGAAAATTACATTAGTAGTAAGTTTTCGCTATATAGCTCAATTCAAGGTTGCACTGATATAAAATATACCTATCTAATAATAAAGTTTTATATAATATTATCATGCAAAATATTTAGACTTATTATGACCATATAAGAGAAATTAGTTTACAAGACTTTTGAAGTTAAGGTTTTCGATTGATTTTATTACTTCAAGCGTTCATTTTATGATGACGCATTTGAAAAGTTCATTCCATTGTATATATGTATAAGTCTCAATGTTACAAAAAGATATTGAGCGTGATTCAAAGGGTTAACTTAGTTGTTTGACGTCTTAGAGTCTTGAATAATTTGATCATCTGCTCGTATAGTCCACGCTAACTGCATTATATGTAAAGTTTTACAACCAGTAGGAGCTGGAGATTATTTCACCTAGATAATAGATTTTTGAATATTTGTTTGCTATTGATTTACATTGCATTATCAATAGATGAAGGCAAAAACATATATTAATAACTCTTCCAAGTCACCATTTATTGGATCCTAGTAAGTAAGTATATATTAATTATAACATTAATTTAAGGCATATATAAATAAGACCATAAAAATACTATTAAGATTATTCGTTAATATTTTTTTATAACATTGTTTAAAGTCAAGTTTGTGAATTTTACAAAGTTTGGATATTATGAGCCTAGCTGTATCAGAGAGGACGAACTTTAGTTTCTAAGAGTTTGGTCGACGTATCGATTCTGAATATCTGATATCATGATCTAGTTAGTTCTCCCCAGAGTTAGCATTAAGTACAGTTTGATGGATTACCGCGAGGCATCGCGTCGGTCTGGACTAACTTTGTTACCTACAAGACAAAGCCTGAGCTGGACCGGAGTTAATGCACTTGGGTATATTAAGAACATTAGTTTAAAAAAACAATGAATTGAAATTTTCTTTACATAAAATGGAGTAAGTTTTAAAAGGAATATATGTTAATATATAATATATGAAACGGAAACATTGTTTTACATCTTAAAACAATATTATGTCAAATGGAGGTCGGATAACTCCGGAATTACTCATTTTAATACTTTACGATGCAATTTAGGGTCACTAAGTTAGGACAATTTCAAGTTTTATATTGATGCCATCTTAATATTGGATTAGCTTTGAGAGGAATGATTGGCATTAACGATTCACATCACTCATTACGGAAATGGATCAAGTTATGGGTGACGATAACTTTTTTATAATGTTGTGCGAGTTAATGTGTCCACTGGATTAATATAAGCCTTCGAAATGTGGTTTTGAGTGATTAGACATTCTTTAATTACTTCGTTAACTTTTATGTCTTAATTATTAGCGGATTTTATAGATGAGATCGTAAGCCTCTAATTCGTTTCATTTCGGCATTTAGAGGCCTCTCTTACAAATTGAATGTTAATCTATAAAAAGTAATATTATGTTATAATTTTAACCATAAAGTGTAGATTGTATTCTTTATTTAATTTTATTGTATATGTTATTGTCAACAAGGCGCTATACAGGAAGAAATGCAAAATGATAATTGTCTATAAAAGTGCACGAAAACGCGACAACGTAGCGCAGAACAAGTCGTAAGAAGGAACACCATGGTTTTATTTATTGGACATTGAATCACCTGAAAATAATAATTTAAAGGTTTTATTAAAGTGTAGTCAGGGGTTTATTATTATTTACAAATATTTACCTTAAATTATTTTAAATGTTGGGTTCCGTATTTGCTTAACAAGACTCATAAAATAAATCATTTAGTCTGTTACTGTTTTAGTACTCAAGTGGTAATAATTAAAACATATCCTAATTTTATCTCCACAAGATGGCGTCTCTAGTCGTAAATAATACGACAAGTATCTCGGTCGTTGGTGTAATGTGCGCACTGCGACGCATTACAGCGCCTACTCGCTATTCATACAGCTATTAAATATTATTCATATTTGAAATGCGAATGTTTATGACACGAATTTTTGTTGCAAACGATCTCTGCTCAGGTCGAATGCCAAGAGCTTAAAGGTCAGCTAGGTATTTAATTATTCTGTAAGTGTTTTTATGTTCATATATAAATATGATTTCAGACAAAATCTTTAATCCCCAAACCGTGGTATGCTAAACTTTTAACAATGGTATCTTTCAAATTTAAATTCAAATTCAAAATATCTTTATTCAAATAGGCATTTACACGAACTTTTGAATCGTCAATTAATACAATACAAAAAAGGTTAGTGTAGTCAGTCCGTAAGTAAGCTACCACCGGCTCGGAATGCTGCTCTGTTGAGAAGAGCCGGCCAGAAACTCAACAGTTTCTCTTAAATAAAAACTTGCTTTATAAAATAACTTATAAAAACCTAACACCAACCTTTCTAAATCCGATTAATAAAAGTAGATTTCATCCGGCGCCACTCCCACTGATCCAGCGAACGACGTCTCTAAATCACGGATCTGTATTTATTTACTCACACGCTACAATTTACATATAAGAAACCAATTCAATTCCACGCGCACCGCGTTCTCAGAGATTAAGGCTATAACTTCCCCCCCCCATCCCCACCCCCATTCGAAGACCATTCTCCATAATCTAAATAAATCCACTTTATATTCATCCACCTTAAAGGCCTCAATAAAAGTAACTAGTGTATTTTTACGTTACGACCTCTGTTGATGATGATTATATGACTAATTTGATTGTGATATTATTACGTACATAATAAAGAATATATATAACGTGTATACAATATAAGAATTGCCTTGGAACTGATATGAAGGTACTTGGGTATATGAAAGCCATATTTTCAAATAAAAATCTTAGTCGAATTATAAGTATAAGGAATAATAAGTTTATAGTTGTCATATCTTAGTATATATAATATATACAATAGATTTTATATGAAAAATATTTAAATCAAAGTAATATGAATAGTCGGGGTCTAGTGGAGTGACCCTCCTGCTACCTCAGTGCATCGATACTAAATGTGTATTAAACTGTGGAGGGGAGCAGAGTCGTTGATTACAAAAAATATGGTTAGAAGAACAAATTGCAAAATATTTCTATTAAATTTCTGTATTTCTGATTCTTGCATAATCTTAGATATATGTTATATGATAAGCATAATTCAGATGTGGAGTAAGTATTAAAATTAAATTAGTTATAATTTATACTTAAAAATCTCGTCTGACAATGGAAATAATGTCATTTTTAATATATTACTATAATTATGCCACAGTGATCACAATAAAGAAATACCTGAAGTTTGTTGTGAGGTTCTTCTCAGACCAGGGCCCTCTTGGGACCCTCGTAGCTTTAATTTAAGTTGGAGAGTTCCTTAAGGAGAGCTTATTTCGATATGGTATCGGATAGCATGTAACTTCCATTTGATTAGATAAGATCATTAGTTTCGATTAAAAATGGAAAAAATATAAATACTAAACACTCCATTCCATTCTTGTTGCATCGTAATTCGCAGTTTATATTCATGCGCGTCGAATAGCGACACGCTGCTCCATCATTTCTATTTCTATATTGCTGGCTAAAAGGTACTCCTTGGAACGAAGGTTAAATTAATATAATATGGAAAAACAAACTATGTGGTTATAATGAAATTTCATAAAGCTTTACTTACCATGCTTCTCAATAGATATTGTGGATAAGAATCATATAATTCTTTCCAGTAAAAAATATTCTACAATTTGTTTTCACTAATCAGATAAGACAAGGTTTTGTGATGTATCATATTAGGCATATCTAAAATAGTAATGCGCTTAATGCGCTGTATAATCTAGTGATAAATATATACATATAGTATAAAGTTCTGAAGCCAATATCTTTAAATATTAAATCTTATTGTAATATATTTTGCATGTTTAAACATTAAGCACACAAAGCGTAGTAGCTTCGTGCTCACACAAACGCTCAAGCGCTAGATATTCAATAACCGTCTAAATTTAAAATTGTTATAAGAACAGGCTTTTTATTTGTTTAAGTATTTTTATTTAAAATATTTCTTCTTTATTTTATTCTATAAGCTTTATAAAATATATCTCTGTTGAACAGCAATTTGACTAAAACCATCGAGACGGGGCGAGTCGACGTCCACTCAGCAATCAGGTTTCAAGAGCTATATATTTACATAAATAATAAAAAATCTCGTAACTGTCCGAGGGTCCCTTGTTATCGTTGTCCGACTATTAACTTATGAAAATAAGCTACAATAACACTTTGTTTATTTTGCGTTATGCCTTGCCAGGGAAATTTGTGATGGAGGATTTGGACTGAGTTCGTCAAACTTTCTACTGTCCACTTGGACACAATATTACAGTTATTTATTTTTATACAAAAAAAACAGTGTTGCCACTTGAATTGGTTTAATAGACTAAAGAAAAACACAGACAGTTAAAATATATATAATAAAATTTAATTAAACATAAGACACTTTCTTTTTTAAATAAATTTCTTAGTTTTAAACATCTTAAAGTTTGTATCAGTAATAAAGTAAAAGAAAAAAAATATGGTATATAGAAGCGCATATTTCAAACAAGAAATATGAAGTCAGTGTTGGACCCCACGTTGGGCGCCACTTTCGGACGTGACGCTTGTTGTCACTATAAACAAGAAAACCTTATTCTAAGATAATATTACACAGGAAAGCGTTTATATTACAATATATATTTTAGGTACATTATTATTCAGGACATTCATGATAATTTTGATTCATAAAAATATATATAAGAAATAAGTTTATCAAAACACACAATGAATTTAATGAATTTTTAATTGAAATAATCTTAATTACATTACGTATCTAAAATATTGAATTTGTTTCTTTATCATAAACAAAACGGTACACATTTGACATTTCGGAATAATGAAAGTCCAATAAACAAGGCACCCCGACCCATAAATATGAATGTCTCAGTGGGTATGAATTACATGCAATCGAACATAACCGACTTGCACCCTAACAAATAAACATTACATTCGAAGGAAACACTCAAAAATGGCCGACAAAAGTCCCGTGAAATCTCGACCCACCTCATAAAACACGTGAAACAATATCTTGAACGCACCATGTCATAACAAGCATCGCTGTGCATTTCGAATCAGTCTTATTTATTTACAAATAAAGTTGATATTTGCTCAATAGAATTACAAAATAGTTGTGGTTAGGATTCGGCTTTTCCTGAGCCATAAAAGTATATTGTGCGTCTGTAAACGTAGGCGGCTGTTTGTCACCATTTGCATAGAGATGTTGAGTCGCTCCAAGATTTGGATCCACACAAATAATAAGGGTCGATCGTTTTCATTGCGTTCAGGTGATAGGAAAATCTTTTGATATATACATTTGATTTCTTATATTCACATTACAAATACTGAATAAGTTATTTTTAATTTAAAACATAAAGCGTACTAGAAATAAAGGAAAGTCAGAAGTAGAATAAATAGACGTAAAACAGAAATGTAATATTAGTTAAAAACTACAGCATAAGTATTCAAAATGTGTTTATATAGTATAGAAGTAAAACCAAAATCTGCCGGAACAGAGGTCAGCAAAAAACCATTCCACCGGATTAGGAAAGCAGAAAAAAATATGTTATAGAAGAGATTGGTTAGAAGTTAATAGAATATAGAGTTGGTTCATACAATTCCACTGTATAGCGGAGTGGAACTGAAACTAAAAATTAATGAAATTAATATTTAAGTGGAAATGAAATAAATAAAAGCATTTAATCATTGATAAGACTAACATTAAATCAATAACATTGAAAATACTTAAAGTGAAACTATCTCAGAATAATATATGATAAATATCTTGATTATAACAAATAACTAATCGCATCAAGTATTGTATCAACTTTTATTTAAATCAATTGAACTAAATAGAAGGAAAGCAAGCATTTGAATTCAAAAGATAACCCAATACTCGATTTAGCATAAGCGTTATGACGCTTGAGAAGTCTTAATCAGCCCTCTTTATTTACAACACGGAGTACTCCAAGTAATCGGGTCGGGCGTAAAAAGAGGGGGAAAAAACTATTGTATCACGCAAGAGGTTCCGAAGATATTCATTAGAGTTTATCCGTCGGAATGAATGGAATGAAATGAAAAGAACCGAGGTGCTGATGGCAGAGATGCACTCGGGCATGCCGCTAGAACTAATTGTATCAAATTAGTCTCAGAGTAAAATTAATGATATTTATAATTTACAAATGTATGACACAGTATTAACGGTTTATACAAATTAATGATTATTTTCAATTTTTTCAATTAAAGTATATGAAAAATCATGTAAAAAACATGTAATTATAATATATATATGTATAAGTATGTATTTTATAGTCGCTTGATGTTATTAAGTACGACCCTGTGCAAGAAGTCCTTGATTCAGCTAAAAAGGGTGGCAGTAAGCGACGCACGTCCCGCCTTCAGCGCTCTGCCGTCGAGCGGCTCAGAAATTATATAAATAGGTGATAAATATGAAATAGTCTAAGTCTATATGCTAATCATGCCAAATGGTCATGCCTAATGAAATGTTTTTTGTTAACGCAAATCAGGCTTATGCCTTATTAGTAATTTAGGCATCGTCCATTCCAACTGCGGCTATGCCAAAAGGCATTATCGGCGTGATGTATAAGTGTACTTAATTTTGAGATTAGTACTGCGCATTATTTACATTAGAAGAAATGTATTATATTATAAGATTGTTGAGTGTCTCAATACTATAGTTTTAATCGTGCTCTCATTAACACGCGTCAAGTTCGCAACAGCCCCCAGCGTGTCGCAGTGGTCCGAAACATTCGGAGGACATCCGCACAGTTTGCACTTTCCACTCCAAAAGTCGCCTGTTGTTGACACGTTGTTCGTTTGATAATAATACAGACATTCCATTAATATTTACTATACGTGTTACAAGGGAATTAGTTGTTTGTATCATCACAATTCAATTTAAAGTAATTAAACTTAATTTGGGATTAACATTGACGAACAATAACATTTTTTACAATAATACATTTATTCTTTGTATTTAGCAATATCTTATAGGCTACTTGATTAAGATAAAAAAGGGAATAAAATAATTAGATTTGTTTTTAATTCTGTCTGTATATTGTTAACTCTATATCAATGATTAGACAAAGGTCGGTTGACGTGACTCGTAGCTCGTGACTCGTGACTCGTGACTCGCAAACCAGTGGGCTGTAAAGTGAGATGTATTCATGATGTTTCAATTAACTTTTGTTACCGCTGTTTTGCAAATATCACAATCATTCCTAATTTTAACTTGATATTAATGACTTAATAGTACTTATTAATTTTATATAACTATATAATGCGGGCCGCTTTGGACCGATCGCGGTGGAAGTCAATGGGGAAGGCTTACGTCCAGCAGTGGACGCACGACAGCTGATAATGATGATGATGATGATATAATAATACTAATAAGTAATTAAATGTTACTCGATAATAAAAATATTTTATTTTTATATCTGTTTTAAATTTGTTCATAAGAAGACAAATATGTATAAAGCTTATTTACAAAAGTACAAATAAAAATCATTTAGTTTTTTTTTTTATGTTTATTTAGTTATTTTTTTATGTTTCATTCGTAAAAGTCATACGTAGGGTGACAGCTAGTTTGGGGGAATATAATTTTTGCGCTTACTGCTCGTGTCAGAGGGTAGGTAATGGATCGGTTTAGTGATAAAAGCAATAAATAGGTAAAATGAAACTATTATAGAAACTCAAAATATTTAATATTTATACTATGAGATTTTTAATATTCATAGCAAAAAATGTAATATATAGGTGTATGTTTATCAGCTTGTTGTGCGAAGCGAGCGTAGCGAGCGGAGCGTTCTACTGGAGACTTTTTCACATTCTTTGTTACGAATAGGCTCGAAGACTACTTGACGGAAAATTATGAAATTTTGGTTTAAAAAAAATTGATGAAAGTCGTCAAAAAAAAAATTTTTTTTAATATTATGTCAAAAAACTGATATCTCATTGAAGTCAATGGGAAACGATGAGTGAAACACTGGGCTTGCTTCACCCAATACGGCAGAGATTTCGCGAGCACAGCGAGTCGAAATTGAGGGTCTATTGGCGCTCCTAGTTATGTAAGAGTTATAAGAAGAAGACATCGAATTTATTAGCTTCAATAATATGTTTCAACACTTACAATACAATAAAATAATTACAATAATAACAGTATTGAATTAAATTAATGTTATTATATATTATTTTCCGAGTATACCGAGATATGAAGCTGTCATCGGACGCATTAGACGCGTTGCTCGCACGGTTAGTCGCTTGACACCTTTATTTTATTTGTACGTCATATTAATAATTAATAATCTACATGTGTTAAGTACTTGAACGAATACTACATTGTAAATATCGTTATTAAATTATATTTGTATTGCAATATTGAGTTTCTGGACTTTCTCAAAGCATTCCGAGCTGGAGCTTACTCCCGGACTACACTGACCTTTTAAATATAATTGATGATTCAAAAGTAAATGTCTACTTGAATAATATTTTGAATTTGAATTTGATTTTAAATTCCTTTAAATTGATATAATATGATGTGAAATTAACTTAAAAGTTAAAAAAATTGACAAAAGAGAAGGAGACATCTGGAAAGATTGCAACAATCATATAATAATAAAAAAAATTCTAATACAAAAAAATAGGGGCCTATAAAAAGTTACAACATTTCTTATAAAAGTTATATAATATACTATTTATTATATTAAAAGCTCTTCCGACTATTTGACGAATATGTTTTTTAATATGACTTCAGCTATCCGCCAGTGAAAGTCATATTAAAATCGCTCTAGCCGCCTCAGAGATTTGCCGGAACAAACGTAGATAAAAAATTTTTAGAAATAGTTTATTTTTATGTAAGTATCATATATACTTTTATATGCATTTAGTGAAAAGATGTTAATTTGGGATTACAAACAGATTGACAATTTTATTTATATATATATATATATATATATATATGATAGTAAAGGTTATATTAGCGGATAGTCATCTCATTAACAATAATATGTAATACATTAGCGAATTGAAAGACTACCAATTTACTATAACTTCAAAATCCCAGATAGAATCTATTGAAATACAAAAATTAAAAACAAAATATTAATTCCACCAATTAAATATAGATCCATATATTTAATAACTTCCTGGACGGGGCCCGTGAATCTGTCATCATGTCAGCGGTCCAGTGCGTTTTGTTACCTGGGACTGATCCAATTGATATTGTATTCATTGTTTTGCATATTTATATAATCATCCTCTCAAAACATTTCATTAATGTCTTAGTATAAATGATTTTAATCAGTTATGGGGAAAAAATTTATTATTTTAACAACAAAAAACAAGAATTTATTTTGCTCCAATATTGTTTTTTCAGTAATACTAAAATATTTTATTATATAACCTTTAGTATGTGTTTTACAGTGTATATATGTATTGTCAATATATTAGTGGAGTGACGAAGTTTCTAACTTTCCTGATACCAATATCTGGGTGACATGACGAAGTGACTTGCGGCGAACAATAAACACGTCACTGCCTTCGTTAATCAACGACACTACACCTTGACACGCCGGTGACATCGACACGCTAACCGCACTTTAAACTATTGTATTTTTAAATAATAGATTATTTTCAATATTTGGATTTTCGAAAGGAAGGCTAAAACCTTCGTTAAGTTTTACGTATCATACACATCAAATTCTAAAAGTAATAGATTAATAAATAGGTATTTATTGTAGGATATCTAACCATAAATAGGTACCTACTGATGATTATTTAAAAAATAAAAATAAATATATGTTTACTTTTCATATAATTTTTCTGTTATTTCAAATTATTAATAAATAAACTGAATGTTAACAGCAAATTAACCGTTAGTTTCAATGGTTTCAGCCGTCCGTCCAAAACAATACTCCACCTTGACACAACACGAGGTACAATGGCTGGGATGGAACGAAGTAGGGGGGAAAGGTATAATTAATTACGAGCAGTGACAGGTGCGCGGCGACTGGAAGCTGAGTGACGAAGCTCTTTTTTATCTTTCATTAAACTATTGCTTCCAGTCTCTTTTAGTATGATGTAAAAACATTATAAATAATAATGGAACCTATTAAATATGAGCTCTCAAACATAGAAAGTGCATTGTATTTGTACTGTGTTAATTTACTTTGAATTATGCAGTGTGCAACAGATTTATTATTTCACATCAATATAAGCTTTAAAACCTTGTCTTGAAAGTTTATTTTTGTCTGGTAATAAATATTTACTGTAGACAAGAGTGATGGTATTCAAGTAAATATAAAATATTACCTGAAACACAAAACAATTTAAATTAAACTTAAAGCCTCTTACTTTACAGTTGAAAATGCAATGGCTCTTAAAAGTGAGTCATGTGGTAGAGTATTTTATGTTTTATTTTGATAGTGAGAAGGTTTATTTTGTAATGCACGTATAATGGCCAGTAAATAGGTTTTCACAGGTGCATCCGCGCGGAAGGTGGGACATGATTTTGCATACAATATGGCGGACTTTCCGCTTCCGATAGTGATTACGTTTTGACTTATGAGATGTGGAAGTGTGTGGTGTTGAATCTCTCGGGATTGTTGTATAATACAATTAAAATAATTCAAACATTATCATGCTTGTGAATAGACACTCGTGATTAGATCAGATCTTGTGTGCTAAGATGCTATGCGTAAGCAATTGTGTGTATCTACCTTTATTATCACCACGTATGAGGTTTAATTTTAATAATTTTAATTAGTTTTAAATACTTCAGATATAATAAGATAAAAATGTAGATGTTTGTTTGTAATTCCAAATTAATAATTTTCATAAAATTAATATAAAAAAAACTTTACCGACATAAAAAACAATAAATTAAAAAAAATAACTTCTCTGTCTGTCTGTATAATGGCTAAACCAATTTTAGCAGAATTTTCGCTGGCGGATAGTTGATGTTATAAGGTGTAATTAGGCTACTTTTATTTAAAAAAACATATTCCAATCGAACGAAGTCGTATGAATATAAATGTATGCTATTGCTGTCAAAGGGAACGGTTATGAAAATTACTTGACAAACAACAAATTAAAAAAAAAACAATCTATATATAATATAATATGATATTACATATACAACGTATATAACAAATACGATGTTACATTTATATGTAAGTGTATATAGAATGATCTAGTAAGGAACTGGTATAAGTCACAGCATGGGTCCGTTCCGGCGTCACGCCAGCAGGGGCCTTGGCCTGTCTTATAAAAACAGGAGCAAATAACACAAGCATTCTTTAACTTTAAGAATTATTATCGCCATAACAATTGGGACAGATTTTAAATTCCTTTTACGATAATATTTTTATTTAAAAACTAGTGTCTGAGATACTTACGAGTATGTCGCTTCAAATTAAAATAAAAATAAAAAAATGTAAAAATGGTGTTTGACCGAAAGTTCGTTTTAGTTTCGGTTTAGGGCTGAAACTGATATTGCATTCGGGAATTCTTATTGTTTTTGTTTTATTATTAAAATATTAAGTACCTCTAGTGATGTTAGGTAACAATTTAAATAAGTAATATTGTATTTAATATAAAAACATGTATAATATTAAGAAGAATACTTACTCTAATAAACGCCTCACATGTTTCAAGTATTTCATGCCGTTATAAATATTTTTTTGTTAAATAAGAGGTTGTTATGGTAATTATCAAGAAATGAAAATATCGAAGAATGCATCATAGCTATTTGATTAAAAGTTTTAAAGTTATAATTACGTTATCTTAATTTTTCCTTCAAAACTTGTAATAAGTAATAAGTTTCGGTTGTGGTCACAATTTTTATATAAATAGAATAATCTGTGCATGATTTTAATGGTTAACATAAAATATATTATATTAAAATTAACATATATAATAATTGTAGGTCTGTCTAATGTTCTTGAGATGTAAGACGTGACGAGGTGCAGTATAATGAGGCGTGAGCGCTGAGTTTTGCGGCGACGGGACACGTGCAAGAGGTGTCATGTTCCAGGATATATATGTATTAACATAGTATACTATATGTATGTTAAAAACTTTCTTTATACATCAAAATATATAATAATATCCACTATCCAGATACACTTATGTTATAGTGATAGGTATACGTTTTTTAGTGCATTGAATGGTGTGGTTCATGAGGAATAGCACTTTTTTATTTAGTAAAGATAAAACAATGCCAAGGTTACCTCCCAGTATCGTGTAGGTACTCGCGGCCGGTCGGGGCAAGCAATTAAACGTTTGGAACACTTGAGAACTATGCGAATGAACCTTCAGATTTTGGGCACTGAATTTGGCGTTTTTACTTATTATTTTTACATAAACTTCTATGAATAGAATGTGGTTATAAGGTAAAGCCATATATTTTAATATTTTATTTATATTTAAGTACCTGTACCAATAAATGTGTAGTAAAAAGCAGTCTACAAAATTATTATTTATTTAAGAGATGATATAATTTGATTTCAATTTAATTAATATTCAATTATTTGTACCTATTTGTCAAAGTTTGATTATAAAATGTATACACTGTTTTCGTGGCCACAACGGAAGGCCTTCTCAAGATATTAACTTTAGTCAAGGTATTCGGATATCCCGAGGGTCTATGTAATGTTGCGAAGAGAAATTTAGTTTTAAACCTCCGAGGTATGTTAACCTTTCAGTCTTTGACTAATGTGCTCCGGAGGAATTGAGAACTATATAACTTACATCCTATTGCGTAATGTTGATTTGAAAAAGGGATTACTAGCTTACATTTCTTTTATATATATAATGCAACACGGCCATTATAAAACAAGTATTAATTGTGAAAACAATATTATTTTATATCCAGAGCTACAAAACGTATGTTTAATCTCAGAACCTTGAATACAATAAGTTTAAAGATGTTGCCAAGAGTAATGTCGCATTTGGCACACACAGACACACAATTGAACCTATGGAGGGCTGAATTAGTTGCATTTAGTATGTTTATTATTATGAAACAATATATAACTATAACAATTAATCATTAATATTTTATCAATCATTATTAATATTAATGTAATTATTAATCAAATATTACGAAATAAAGTTGGCAAAACTAATTTTGATTTTGCAGTTCAAGAGGATATTATTAAGGAGAGGATATCAAAACCTCAGAGAGAACTCGCCACAAAGGTTTAATTTCGCCAGACTGTAGCTATGTCGGTTGATATGAAAAATATATAAATCTTTTGTTCGTTTATAATAAAAATATGAAAGTATACTTTAAAAAATATCAGTTTGAGAAATATAAACAATATATGAAATAGCATTTTGGTAATAGTGTTCGAGTATCCATTGTAGGCCAGGTCGCGGTCATATATTATTAAATATCATTCCGCTTGCAGCACGTATCGCTCGTATGTTAACTGGTTTAATATTTGAGCAGCAGGCAGGTGCTGCAGAACGGCTGGAATGTTCTGTGTCAAGATGACTTCATTATAGAGTAATGTATTCACAATCAGTAGAAAGTTGACTCTCTTAATAAAAGACTGTATTATTTGATTAAAATATTCTTATGATCAACGTACACATAATCAAGGTAGATTTTAGAATATGCTACAATAAGAAGTACCTAATCTTAATCTTGTCAAAAGATTATCTTAGAATTTCAAGCTTAAGTTTCAGTTAAAAATAACTAAATAAATTATGAACCAAGTAGATTTTAGAATATGCTATAATAAGAAGTACCTAATCTTAACTTTGTCAAAAGTTTATCTGTCAAGCTTAAAGCTCGCAGTTAAAAAGAACTAAATAAACTAAAAATATATAATTTTAAGGTTTATTTTATTATCAAAGAGTTCTAATAACAGTATAGAATGTGTAAGATATTATTAACGCTGTTCTTTGTCTCGCCTGATGGAGCCGCTCCTGAGGGACTTCATCGATAGCGGTGGTATGCGGGAATATTCTGTGACAACACAATAATTATAAACCCCAGTTTATAAAATATAACAGAAAATTTACTAACAGTCACTTCACTAATAATATTACCAGTTTTGATCAATTCTAATTCAAATATTTCCCAATAGTTTGCTAATAATGTGCTAATTAAATAATTTATGATTGTTATGGAATTTTTGAAATTATAAACACACGATAGGTTTATCTAATGCACTAAATAAATCGAATGTAATATAAAATATATTATCCAGAATAAGATACTTAATGAATCTTGAAGGGAACAACCCTTTACATTCAATTAACTGACACGTCGCAGGAGAAAAATCACACCATAATAGAATATAGGCCTTGATGAAAAACAAACATTATAAGATATTGTTTAGTATATTTATGGAGTATTAACAAAATACGTTATAGTTAAATAATTATATTGGTGAACTTTTATTGAGCGAAGCGAACGAAGTGAACGGAGCGTTTTACTGGAGACTTTTTACATTCTTTGTCACGAATTGGTTCGAAAACTACTTGACCTAAAATAATGCAACTTTGCAATCAAAAAGATACAAATTAGGTGATTTAAAAAAAAAAATTTGAAAAGTGTCCTCAAAAACTGATATCCCATTGAAGTCAATGGGAAACGATGAGTCAATACACTGGGCTCGCTTTGCTCAATATGCAAACGGCACCCGAGATTTCGCGAGCGCAGCGAGTCGAAATTGAGGGTTTGTTGGCGCCCCTAGCAATACTCCTAGACATTGCTAGCGAGTACTTTGTGTCAAGTAATCAAGTTGTTTACTCAATCCTTCTAATTTCTTTACCGATCTGATCTTCAATCTTATAAGGACAACCATAACATACGAGTAGGTTTGCGACAAACAGTCGTTCCGGAGTATTGTAACAAAACAGATACAAGGAGGTAATACAAGTGTAGTGCCTACCTTTGATAAGCGATATGGTAACATGTTACAAGCGAAGGCGATTGTACCCTCCAATTTCAGGTTTTATTAAATTATATGATTTCGCTTAAACACATTATTTCCATTAAAGAGATAGTATTTATTACAAGCTCTGTTCTGAATATAATAAACACTTATGACTTCAAAAGTGAGATATTAGACGTTGATATTATCTTCAATATCCGCTCTTTTTCTAATCCGCTGTCTCTCGTGTCTGTGTCCGTGGTGACATTCACGTATTATACTCGCAATAATCGTAACATTATGCGAGAGGGGAATAACTCGCCGCGATGTTAGCTAATGCTCTACATGTTTGTCAAACCTTTATATTGTTATGTATTATAAATAATCATATAAAATATATAAATATAAACAAAATATACATTTAGTTGCTTTGAGTAAAAAACATTATAGTTTTCTTTGAACATCTAAAACTGGACTGTGCATTTTTATATACGAAAGAGATTTTGATATTCGAAATACTGACTTTATATTATAAAAGGGTGTATCTACTAAACTGACTACAAATGGTATGTTTTATGTATCAAAGAATCAATCAAATGTATCATACGTATAAATCAATCAATCAATCGAAAAACTCGTTTTGCAATATTTTAATAAGCTTACTAATATGTAAAAACACTTCCATAATAACTGACTTATTCAGATTCAATATAGAATATAGTATGAAAATAGATTAGAAGCTTATGTCAATAAAACTTAAAGTATTTAATAAAAATAAAATGAATCTACCAAAACAAACTACTAATATACATTATTTAATCTTGAAAAAGTGTTAATAAATTCTGTAGAAATACACAAATTCATTTTATTATAACGTCAACGCTATAGTTATTTACTTAAAGATAATTATAATCATTTTTAGTTTATGTATATTCTAAGTTTGCCAATTTAACGCTATAAGAACTAGATGATTCAACAATTAAAAATCCCTTATAATAAAGTCAGTGTAAGAAGTGTTCTTGATCCTTTTGATCCTCTTTGCTTGATGGAATTTTTTGTAAACATAATAGCTATTAATTTCAATCGATGCTTCAGTAATAATCATTATGTAATTATACCTAAGTGCAACACTAAACATACAAGTATTCTGAATAGTATAGTGGAGTATGCGGTGAGTTATTAGCTCCACCTGAGGGCGAAGACGATGTATCGGAGTGTTTGCCTCAAACAATAGATTCAAATTGTTATGAACCCTCCTTAATGTGTACCAAAGCCAACTAACTTCCTCACCCATCTGCAATGTGATGTGAACTTTAATCCGCATGAATAGAGTTTAATTTGGATTGTAAATTTGAAAATATTGCTTGTTACACTGCAACTTTGTATATTGACTTAAGTAAATGTACCTATTATTACCTCGATATTAATTCTCATATCGATATGAGGGTCCCGGTCTAGTGGCTTTTGTTGGAATCAATTAATTTTACGTCATAACAATGATTCAATCCCTTTCATAATTGTGAATTTAATACTTGGTAACTGTAACTGAACTAAAACTTATTTTTTTAGGTTAAAAATTAAAGTAATAACTAGGGGCGCCAACAGACCCTCAATTTCGACTCGCTGCGCTCGTGAAATCTCGGGTGCCATTTGCATATTGAGCGAAGCGATCCCAGTGTAATGACTCATCGTTTCCCATTGACTTCAATAGGATATCAGTTTTTTTAAGATTATTCCTCAACGACATGACATTTTTCAATTTTTTTTAAACCATCATCACCTAATGTGTGTCTTTTCGGTTGCAAAATGTCATAATTTTCCGTCAAGTAATTTTCAAGCCTATTCGTGACAAGGAATGTGAAAAAATCTCCAGTAGAACGCTCCGCTCGCTTCACTCGTTTCGCTCAAAAAATCCAAAAGAGACTAAAGCGGTACAAATATGAAGACAAAGCAACAGATAAAATCCCTTAACCCGTTAAAAGCTGATCACGTTCACGTAATCACCTACAACGACGTGTGTAAACAGTTTAGATTCGCAAGTTATTAAAACATTCGTTCGACATCACGTTAATTACTCCAGCCCGGGGTCGAAGGCCGCCGATTAATAAATTTAGACCGTGTTTGAGTTTCGGTTAGGTAAATGGAAACGGGTCATTGTGGATTATGGTTTTTAATGGACGATGATTCAGAATTTATTATGAGTACCTATAATATGAATTTTGATTATTATCATTATTGAATTACTAGTGGAATCTGTCGCTTATAATGTTTGTTAAAAAAAGTCTACTAAATTCTTATAACATGAGCTATCAACTGGGAAAGTCCTTTTAAACTCGGTCCAGCCGTTTTAATGTTTAGTCGGAAAAAACAGAGACAGATTAATTTTAAAAATTGATTAATTTACGTAAGTATTGTGTATACTTTCATATTAATTTAGCGAAACGCTATTATTTTGAAATTAAAAACAGACACTTAAAATTTTATATATATATATATTTACATTTTCCAAAAAGCATACCAGCAAGTAAACTGTGTAACTTATTTTATAATGTAACCGCCAAATCTTCCCTAAAATCAATAACAGTAACCCCTAGGGAGCACCTGGATACTCGCGGGTTGAGTTACCATTCAGTGGGATACGGGCTAACAGCTGCTGCGCTCACTTGATTTTCATGCTTTCTTACTTAATTGTTGCGAATATTTAACATTCAACAAAGAAGCATTTGTTTGATCACATACAAACTGCTACCAAATGTTACCCTGTTTCTCAAAGTTTCTCATTTTATTCCAATCCAGCAAATCAGCAATCTAATTATGTTAGTTGTTGTTAAAGAAGTAAATTAATAAAAATTTTAACAATTAAAATTAACAACAATACACCACAATTGTAAATTTCTACAAACAATTGAGGCCCTCAGGTTAAGTACGGCAGTGTTCCACGAAGCCCGCATGAGCGGCGAGACGACAATTGAACACGCGAACCAATCAACTGTATTAACGCTCTTAGATACTATCATTAAATATAATGTATATTGTCGATGTGTGTGTGTGTGTTTAAGGTCACCATACTCTGTTATTTTGTGACCGATCATAACGTTCATCCGAAATCAAAAAAGTGTAAAAAAATTCAGAATAAGTTGGCAGATAATTTTCTCAACGATATGATGTGTTCCTTCATCTGTCCGTTCTATTTAAGTGTCTATTAAATGAATTAAGAGTTGTAACGGTTGTCCAGGTGCCGATGACTCAGTGAACAATTAAGTTAATAAAGACAACGATCAGAACAACTAAGCCGTAACAATATTTTTCCGTGAAGTTCTGAGACTTCCTTGACGCACGTTGAATTGGATTGAGATATTCCTGATCTATTTAGGAGATTTATTTGAACTAACATTAATTTGGTTGTAATCTTCATATATTTAATGATTCTTTTATTGTCAATACATTTTTTGCAATGAAATCTAATTAGGAAGGAAATTCTATATTATTTCTAATTATTATAGAAACATAACTCTTTAATAGCCTAAGTGTACTTTGTTAATACAATTATTTAACATTTAATAAAATTAAGCAACAACACATAACAACCCTACCTGCATGGTACTTCCTAAAAGCCTCCATAATGTAGGCGGGTGGGTACAAAGGTCAAACTGAAACTACCGCTGTAACTTAAAACGTGTAAAATTAAATAAAGGCTCTTTGTGAGGTGCTAATAGTTAGGACCCGCATGTTGGTGTTATGTTATACTTGCCCTCACTGGTTACGTGAGATTACACTTTTGTTGTTTACATTTGTAAAGAGTATGTCAATGAAGTGACATTAAAAGTTCGTACCACTAGAATGTGGAATCCCTTTAGCGGTATTTCCAGATCGGTACGACATGGGTACCTTCAAAAAAGGCGTTTACTCCTACCTCCAATCGGCCTTGCCAATCCTCGGATGTTGCAAGAGTTCATGGGCGGCAGTGATCAGTGATCACATACCATCTGTGACACGCCAGTTCGTTTGCCCTCCTCTAAAATAAAATAAAAAAGACTTTAATTTACGATAATATTTGTACAATGTTTAAACATAATAATTATCAGCATTCCAAAAAGGCATCATCACGTTCTCAATTATCAAAATTCCACCATAAGTGTAAAATAAGTCCCAATTAAATAAAAGGGCTGAGGGCAACAATTGGCGGATGGTCCAGTATGCGGGTCCAGGATGTTATTAATTTGGACTATTAAAATCACCTTCGTAATTTAGAACAAAAAGGTTCCCCTATTCTTCGTCCACCTATGAACATTTAACGATTAATGAAAATGTGCTTTTGACATACTTGAGATATGGGTGCCTACACCCTTCTACCCAGTGGAGGTAAAGAATCTTTTAGTATTTAACTCTATCGCAATTATATATAATAATAATGTCCAAATAAATCATTTGTTCTTCTTAAATATATCTGTCTCTAAATAAATATTTCTGTCATCTAAAAGATATATTGGTAATTTTATTGAACGTTATATAATGATATCAATAATAAATTTTATTTGTAAGTGAATTCTTATATTAATTCAATGGTTTGCTACTAGTAGTATTTTTAACAGCATTTCTGACATAATGTTGACTTTGTTTTGATTTTACATGGAAATTAAACATATAATAATTTTAAAATAGTATGAAAACAGATGTTACAGTTCATGATTAATCGATAAATGCACGCTACGAAATAATATTAAGAATTAAAATCTGTTATTAAAAATCAGTGCTCAGATTAGGGGGTAGGGTGACCGCGTCGCACGGGGACGGACAATGGGCTTGTGACGTGACGCGTGCTTTGGGGGAAGGGGGGGAAGGTAATGCAATATTTGTTCGGGGACACACGGGTGACACGCGCGCGTTCTATTGTATGCACCTATACACTTGTATTCAACCGTTTTTGATTTATTTGTATTTTTGGCAAAATAAATATATTTTATATGATATGTATGTAGGATTTAACATTTAGGAGTACTAAAAGTTTATAATTTCCACGTTTTTAAACAATAAAATCAGTTAATTTAAAAAGGTGTTTGTCGTGGACTTATATGTATCTTGTTTTTGAAAAAAGGTTTTATTTTTTTTATAAAATTCCTTATAAAATATATAAAAAAAAATGTTGTCAACATCTGGTATTCAGTAATCCGTCTGCTTGGGGTGCAACGATAAAAAGATAATACTAGCCGATGCCGCGTGCGCATCAAAAAACTCACTTTAATGACGCACCTATACAGAGCGGCTTATCGCGCCTGCGTACCACCGCCTCTGTTGAGCTAAAATAACAAATGAGCATAATTATAATACCTTACCGAGGGGTGCAGGAGCTGTGACAAAATAAACATCGTAGCAGGAGGTCTGACGTGTTTTTATTGGCATTGCAGTCAATGTCGTGAAAGTAATTATGGGAATATATTTCGGATTCCCTTTCACTTGATGATTGTATACGTCTTGATGTGATAGTCATTTTATACAATGTATATGGAAATATATCTATATATATAAGTTAATTTGAAGTGTCTGTTGGTAATTTAAATTAACAGCTTTTCGCTAAATGCATATGAAAATATAGGATCCGCCAATCGTAAGCAGTGGGTGTTGAGTTGAGCCCCTCTCCTTTCTTCTTTTCTTGATAACTTTTGAATGGCAAACATTTTTTCAATATGTTTTCGCTATAACATCCGCGTTCGGCTCAAACATACATAAGAAAATTTTTAGCTAATTATCTCGTCGTATTCTGGAAACAACTAAACACAAAAAGGTCTCCCAAATGGTTAAGAGCTTCGCTTACGCTCAGCTCAATAAAGAAATTGGTTTCTTTTTTCAGTATAATCTCTAAAACGACTTAACCGATTTTAATAGGACTTACACTGGAAGATCACTTAAGTTATAACCACTTAGGTTACTTAAAAAAAAAAAAAATATTCCGTTAGAAGTCGTGGGCACAGCTAGTGTTATAATAATATGATTTCATTATGAATTTTAGACAATCTAAAACTACAGTATAACGCATGTCACGTTGCACGAACCAAACAAACTATAAAGTGCCATAAGTAATAATAATTACTAGGCGAAACAAAAAGCCTTTCATAGTAACCCTCAGCTCACGGTTTTCATAACCGGCTCACATTGTTTGTGAGTGTTATAAATCACACGAATATGTCACACGGACTAAAAATCATTGGGAGTAATTTATAGTAGCGGGTAGGGGGGATGCCAAGGTGAGGGCGTTTTTGTTAGCACTATTGTAACGGTCGAATCCCGGTCAGAGTCGGCATTGTTGTCACCCTACCAGAAACGTCATTGCGAAACAATTAATATCGATAGTTGCCCAATTTATTTACTTTTTTACGCTCAATTGACTTTTTAAAGTTTTATTTTAACTTTCATAAAGTTTTTCCGATCTCTCCTCAATCAAGATAATATCAGAGTAATATTATTATAGGTATGTGTTTCATTTATTTTTCATCTCCGTCGCCACTGACAGGTTAGGGAGACAATCTAATAAACTGTCCCGCGTCCCGCTGAGACTATCCGATTATGTGTTCACAATCTTGTTACCCTACACTGATTAATACTAAGGCCGGCCGATGGTGTTACATGCTTCCATTTTATAGAATTGAAACGTAATGAAATTAACCGTGTATCTTCCACCCTTTTAGATTGCTTTGCTTTTTAAAGCTATACAACAACGATTTAATTCAAATATTAATTACTTTTTTATATTATCACTTTGGGTATTAAATAGATACAAAACATCTTTATTTCTTCAATTTTATACGTATATATTGCTTTGTCACAGGAACTAAAGTATCAATAACATGTAAATCAGTTATCGGAGCGAATTTTTACGATCCGAAAAGGGGTGTGTAAATTTATTGCTCACCTTCCGTCAGCAACAGGTAGCCCAACTTTCTCTTACTTGTCGTATATAAAATATTGAGCTTTATCTACTAATATATATAAATAATATATTTAAGTTACCTTAATTCACCATCAGATACTATACCTACAGTATATATTTAGTATATATTATTCATAGTCCCATAATATATTGTAAATGTGATTTAATTTAAATCAGAAGATATTAAATGAGTATCTACATACGAACCAACCGAGTGCGAAGCGCACGCACTCTATTTACCTCCGACTAAACTACTCATTTGAATAATACTAGTGATGTGAAAATATTAAACATTATTATTCACAATAATTAAGTTACCTTACTTACATACATTATATTTAGAATAATTAATTTACTTTTAAGCTATGTTTATAAAAAGCTTTTCATTGAAAGCTTTGATTTTCTAATAATGAAAAATATGATTACTTTTTTGGTCCAATATAAAGTATATTCTATGATTTTTTTTTGTTATATATTAATAATAATATCTATGCTTCTAAGTATCGACTCCTCACAACACTGTAAGTGTCGGTGGCAGCCTGAGTTTGCATAAAATCCTCATTTGTCAAGTACTAATGCGTCCGCGCCAGATCACTCGCCGCCATATTGTGGAATGACGTCACTCGCTAGTTCATATTGGACTTATAAGTATGTTATAATTTATGATATTATTTAGATTATTCATATGTTGAAATTGTTTGTACCTAATCTTAAGTGTTTTTATAGTGTGTATCTACAAATAGGATTTTGAGAGATAGAGAGCGCTAATGTTTTGCAGATCTCTTGTGTTTAAAAGAAGATGAATTCAAACTAAAATATACCTACATATATATGTAGACAAAGTTACTATGGATGGATGGATCAATATCATTCCAATAACCGATATTGTTAAAGTTACTCAATAATTATTATATGTATCAAGCGTCTAACAAATTCATTCCACCAATCCATTAAACATTGTAAAGGCCGACTTTGAAGACCTCTATAAACACTCCAATAAGTGCACATTAAAAGATATGTCTCCAATTTAACTTAAATTTATGGTCACCATAACACCCATAGGCATTAAAGATAATTACGTAAAGTAATCCGAACGTAAAATACATTGAAAATTCTGTATGTAAGTATTGTGAATGTTGTATGAAAACCAGTAATGTATGAGATATCTCGTGATAATCCATACAAATATTTGTCTGTAAGCCTCACGAATGCTTGGTCCCCTTCGAATTTTCCCATAAACGTTAAGAAATGTCCCGTTTATACTTCATAAAATTTATATGCACTTTTATTTTGTCAATAAACTTCGATCTGTCTATCCTGTCTGTTGCATTTTAGCTGTATTGAGAAAGCTTGGGGAGAATAATTAAGTTATTTTGATACAAGCAACACTCGAAAATAAATATATAGGTATATAACAACAAGTAATGAAATAGATTCAGATAAAATTTGGTATTCAATAACATTTTTCACATTATATGAACTATTTCATATGTTATACCACTTAAAAAACCCTAAAATTTTTGCTATAATTTTTATTAATCGTGGAGATGTTTTGGTACTAAGATATTATGAGATATAAACAAACACACAACCAAAGTGATTTATATTAAAATAAATGTTATAATACTCTAAAGATAAACAAAGTTAATCCTCAATTATTCTTCAGTAGACTATTTCTAAGACAATAAATCAAATATTGAATTCCCACCTTTCGTATAGATAACGTTTTCTAATACACTTAACTGAGATGAAGGGGGGGGAGATGAGGGGGGAGATTTCAAATAGACGTCTTGATTTGACTCGCTCGCGTTTATGTTAATTTAATATTCGGGGAAGAGTTATATGGGGAGGCTTTGCCTTTCATAGGGTACAAATTTTTGACAGATCTCATGGTTAATAATAATATAAACAAAACTATAATGATATGTCGATGTGATTTTGATTTGATTATTCACAGACAGTTCTCAGAATTGTGTATAAACAGCAAGCAACCCTTTAAAATTTTCACCCCCAAGACATTTCGGTTAGTGTATTACGGTTTTTATAGCGATTATTAAATTCAAAACATAAATTTCTATTTAGATTCGATACACGAACGCATCATAAAGTGCTGTGCTGTAATCAAATTATGTTTGAATGATAAATTAGCGAAGATTTCTCTTCTCTGGTTTTTAACACATAAAACAAGAGACGATATCATATATTAAAGGTGTTATATGATATAGTTAAAGTATATAAAACTAAAATTGTATATTATAATAATTTAGAATAATATGTACTAGGGGAGCATAAAGCAAGGTGCACACTCACACGCGCTTCGTCCATTGTCCTCGCCCTAGCTGCACCACGTTAAATATTATTATCGCGAGATTTATTGCACGGAAAATTGCACTTATTGTCGTTACTCCCAAAATCGTTATATCATAAATAATTTTTATGTTAATTACCCAGTTCTTGTTAAGGTGGGGACTGTAATGGTGTAACGGTTGTCGGCATTTTGGTATTTGCGAATTTTGACGCTTCGTAATAATACCTCACCATTCTTATCAAATACATGGGTATTTGTCTAAAGTGTGCCGACTCTTCTCAACAGAGCAGCGTTCCGAGGTGGTAGCTTATTCACGGACTGACTACACTGAGCTTTTTTATAATGTAATAATCGACGATTCAAAAGTGCGTGTAAATGTATACTTGAATAAAGTTTTTTTGCATTTTTTTTAATTTTTGTAGATTTATTGTAAAAAAAAACTGATCTGTTAATATATAGCAATAGTTAATTATATGCATTACATTTTCTCACAAATTTATACTTGTTACGTGTGGTTCTAAAACTCTTTACATAAATAGTATGCATATATTTTCTTTAGGTGACTATGTAGGGTATCAAATCATTGCATAGTTACAACATGTTACAATCAGAAACATACTTTAAAAAAGATCATTAATTAGCTTAGTATTCTCTATTTTCTTTTATTTAAATCTTTTTAATCTGTCAAATCAAAAACAGAATCTGACCGAGTCCCCCATTCACGATACATTAGCTAATACCCTTAACAATGTCTCCTGGGTTCACACGCGCGAACAATCCGCGAATGTCCCCTGTTATCCATCCTCCTGTTACTGTTATATAAAATACTATAATATTTTTTGTTCTCATAAACATATTTCGTTTATATCGATCGATATTCACCATCACAAATTTGCATTGTAAAGTTAGTTCATATTTTCTCTTTAGTATTGTCTTGTATATTTACATAAGTTATAACGAAAATTGAGAATTAATTTCATAGTTTAAGTTGTTGTGGTATTTAAAAAAATATATCGTCAAGGTAATGATAGCAAAAGGATAGAGATTTAAATAAGAATGGACGGTCAAACAATGGGGCGCCTGGGATCGTGGGGACGGATGTAATCGCCTTTTCATCTGCTCACAATCGACGAATTATGCACGCTTTTATTAATAATGCGATGTTGCTTTTACACATGGATGGAGATTGATTCCGAGTCAGTTGTTACCTATGCTTTGTTTTGGATTCGAAATGGTAGATTTGTTTAGTCTAATGAAAGTAACTTTAGTGATTTTTGGTTACCCAAATATGTAACAATAATCATTTTTATTAAGTGTACTTCACATTCCACATGTACAATACAAACCTACATTACGGATCAGACATCTGGAAATGTCTGATATCTGACATGTAATTCTGGAGCAATTACAGCACTATCTGTGAATCTGAACCGAGAGCTATCATAGTCAGGGGATCTTTTCATCAAGGTTATCTGCTTCATCGACACGTGAACATTATTTCTGGATATTGTATTGTGTTATAATGGTTTATATTCTTTTTCTAGTAATTTCACTTATAAAATATTTTCATATAATAAGTAATTATTTAAAATAATGGATTGATTGCGTGAAAGACAGTATGGAGAAGAAAGTGTGTACAGAGTTGACGAGTAACAAGAGAGTATTGAAGGAAAAAACATACTTCGCCGACCTTAATTTTCAGAAAGAGAGAAAGAAGAAGGAGAAGAAGTATAAGAGAAGAAGAAGAATAAAGAAATTATTGATGATGAATTAATCATTAATTTTATAATTGGCTAAATGTAACTCATAATAAAAAAAATAAAATTTTGTATAAAATGGTAAAAAAATATTGCCAGATAATTTATCATATAAATTGTAGTAATTCAAAAAATATATGTAAGTTTTTGTTGGAAGGCGATAAGGATATCTCATTTTTAAACAAGATTAGCATTAACAATACGCATTAATTGTGCTTTTCTCACGGAAGGTACACGCACCAAGGTCTGACAATTAATGGGCCCACGGACACGTGGTCGTAAGGTTTTTAATTTGCGACACACGTGCGTGCCGAATGTCGGCGCGTGTGCGATTCACTTCAGGGATTTGTTAGTGCTTAGTATTTGTTAATAAGGAATATGTTAGTTAAAACTAAAGTGTTTTAACTATACACATAGTTAAAATATATCGTAATGGGTTTTACTTTATAAATTTTGTTGTTTTTGTTGGATATTTTTAGAAATAATTTCGCCTGCCAACAGAGTTTCCAAAGTGAATTTAGTTAGTTTTAGTTCGTTCAAACGAATGTTATGGAAATGGAAAAAGAAAACAAAAAAAATGCGCGATAGAAAAACTAGTGAACTAGTGGCGAAATTTATAAAAACGCGGACAAGGCAACGTCAAAGCGAGGGTACAAAAAAACTAATCGATTGTTAAAAAATTCGCTAACAAACTGGCCAGTTGACTCGCAGCTTTTTTACGCCAATAGAGCCGCTTCCGGTGGCCGGACGCGGCCCGAATCCCGTCCGTTTGGGACGGGCCACAACAGGAGCGCTTACCTTAGTTTTTTATTTGTCCACTCTGATGATGACGCGGACTGTGCGCCAAAATGCTTTCGGCACTTGCAGGAAATCTGGCAGTGCCTTTTTTCTCGTCCCAGCCAGTCCGGGAAATAGGAGGAGTTGGAAATTTTCAGTTCGAAAATACGCATCGATACAGACAATTCTACTTTATCTAACGGACTTGTGAAACTGTGTTTTGAGACTAAACTTTCGAACCGAATTTTTAAATCCACTTTCATATTATCCCTTAGTTGGGTAATGTGTTCGTTTTTTACAAAGAGCAGCAATGCAGTGTAACGTAAGGTATAGTAGTGGGTGAAAATACATTTTCTGTTTTTGTCAATCCAGATATAACTATTTGATTCGTCGAACATTTTCTTGTAAACGGATATTATATATCAATAAACCTACACATTAACATTAGTTGTATAAATATTATTTTAAATATAAATTTCAACGCAATTTCTTAACATTTAAAACGTTAAAACGATCGAATATTAAAAGTACTAAATAAAATCTAGTTTCAGTAAAGAGAAAATATATTATATATAGCAATCTCTTTGATACAAAAAGCTGTACAGTTTAAAAGAGAAAACAAAATATTTTTCATTAGAGGCACCGAACAATGACAATTGGATCGCAGTACCTCACAGATTACTCGGACTTATTGCGCCTTGGCAATCCCACTCCGACTCAAAAGAATAATATGTCTTTATAACGGATCCCGTGGCTTTCCCTGCCTTACTTCTTACACATTTTTCACTAAAATGCGAGAGCTTCTTTAGTCTCTCACGAATATGTCAAGTAAATTGCAACCCTATTGTAACATAATAAAGTATAATTTCAAATGGATCAACGATTTGGAAATAGATTGCATTGTCTTCTCGCGTAAATCAAGCTGGAATAAGATAATGTCATATGTTCGTTAGAATTAAAACTCTATTGCACTTAACATAAGATATGAATTTATTATTTCGTATTTGAGGTTTGTTACATTTAAAATTGAATTTGATAGTCTCACGTGGCAAAAGGTCACTTTTACTGTGAAGAACAAATACATTTTATATAATAGATTAAAGTGGTGTTTATTTAGAAAATAAAATAGAATAAATAACTGCATTTTAAATTAAATGAAGTGACAGTTGTAGATAAATCTGTAAATATTATTTAATTATACTTATAAAAAAACTATTATGTCATAAATTGAATAAAGAAAATTGTTAACAAAATATATAACACGACCTCACAATAAAGACACGACAAATAAAAAAGAAAAACAAAAGCAATATTAAAAGGTTCCAAAATAAACGAGAAGCTATCCCGGCACCAATAAAGACGAAATTTTATTTGGGTGCAAAAGAAACACCTTAATTCGATAAACATAATCTTTCATTTGGTGAATTGTTTACGACCGTTGCCTTTCTTATTTCTCTATCCTTTTCTTGTGCAGCATTAGTGAATATGTTCATCTCACCTTCTCAAGGTGCGTCCAGAAGTCAGCTCGTTCGAGCCATTTTGATCGCGTCGTGACCCTTCGTAATGATGATTGGTTCGAATCAGTAAATTGGAGGTGGCGTCGACATACGAATTCACTTAGCGCACCGTTCTGAATTGTTTCTTATGTTTATGCTCTCCTGGTACACCGGAGGCATTAATAAATGATATCTGGGAACAATCTACTTAAACTAACCTAATTATTAATATATAATACTTTTATCAATTAAAATATGTTACGTACACGTTTTGATATTGTTATAATATTTATGTAAGTTTTTCCTAATGAGTTATTAATGTTTTTGTATAATAGAAGGTTAGTATTTGAACTTTATCTCTGTTTTTATAGGCATTAAATAGACCTTGATGAATATTTATGACGACCATACACATTCCCTAATAGCGCGTTGCGTAGACTTATAATAATTTATACACATTTTGTATGGAACTCGCGTCATTACCTTCCTATAGATTTGTTTGCGATGATATTTCATTTTCAATAGCTCCAAGAAAGAGGTTGTAAGGTTTATGCGTTCCTTTATTGTTTGTGATATATCATTTGCCTTTGATCGCGGTCGTGAATACGATATCGGTTGTGTTATAAAGATACCAAATAATAACATTTATAACATCTATGAATTAGAAATACATTCAGCAAAAACACGCGAAAAGTTATTTTAATTGTATCCTAGTTGAGCGAAGCGAACGAAGTGAGCGGAGCGTTTTATTGGAGACTTTTTACATGCTTTGTCACGAATTGGCTCGAAAACTACTTGACGGAAACTTATGAAACTTTACAATTAAAAAGACACACATTAGGTGATGGTTTAAATAAAATAAAAAGTCCTCAAAAAAAAAAATATCATGTCAAAAAACTGATATCCCATTGAAGTCATTGGGAAACGATGAGTCAATACACTGGGCTCGCTTCGCTCAATATGCAAACGGCACCCAAGAATTCGCGAGCGCAGCGAGTCGAAATTGAGGGTTTGTTGTTTATATTACTTTTTACATATTGCAAGATTTTGCTCATTCAATATAATATATTGCAATCAATTTATAGTCCGCGATACCTTTGTAGGTCAAATATTCATTTTCGTATAACTTGTATCATATTTCTCGTCTCGAGTGCGCCAAATTCTCAACATCTGGCAAATAATGAATTCTAACATAACCATTGTATTTCTTGTAATGACCGGAATGGTATTTATAGCTGTGAATAGTATTGATTAATGAGTTTGGCGATTGGCCACACATATTTTATTATGTATCAAGGAGTTCATATTTTTAAGATACCTCAATAATACTGACATGAAAAATGTTACATATTTTCGGTAATCGACTGACGATTTTTTTTAATAGTACTATCAGTTACAAAAGGGTAAATCTACATAAAGTAAACAAATTATTCTAGATATAAAACTCCCTGCTGTGAATCTTCATGGAAACAACCGTTACGAGCGATTAAGTCGATTCATTTGCAATGCGCTGAGTGCGTCGGATGCACCACGCGACCTTCCGCTACGGAGGACGACCGATGAATGAAACTAATTGCGCCACGTGGCAAGGAGTGTGCGATTCGACACTACCCTCACTTTACAACACCAACTCAAACCATCAACACCATCGATTCTCAATTCCATATTGTTGCATTTGAGTTGAATTTCCATTGCATTTGAATGGGAATTCGGCTGTTTTATAATAATTTATTAAAAGGAAACTGTGACAAATGAACGTGAGTTTGAACTTTGAAGTTCGTTCGAATGGGTTTGAATTGATTCCCCAATAGCGTCGGAACGAGATTAAAATTTAGCGTCTCTCAATACTGCTTATTATAAGCGAATTTTGACTGTTATTTAATATTATTATTAGATGGTTCACATCTGATTTTATTTCATAATATTTATGTACTATTGATTAAGTCACAAATACCTATTGTACTTGTGGAAATTAAATTACATGAAAAGGATAAGATCATCAAAATTTTAGTCAAGACTTTTGTTTTTGAAAAATTTATGTGTAAAGTACTATATTTGTAATATTAATTACAATGTTAGAACCAATGGGTACCTATGTTATTAAGCTAAAAATTATGTATAAAAAAAAACAATTTGAAATGTTTGTCTTATTATTAATATATACCCTGTACCCTTAATTATAAACGGCATTTTACCTTAACTTTGTGTGGTCAGTTAGATTTATGTTACCGATAACCAAAAATCGACCTTAACAACGTGTGACAAGATTAAAATTTGTTCAAAAACGTCAGATATATTAAAAACATCGGGCAGCGAAATGAACTACGGAAGATGTATGAGCACGAGGATTAAAAATATTTGTACGGGCCATTATACAGGACGTAATGAAAGCGGAGCTTCTTTATTAACCATACGGGGTGTTTGTTAATTGAACCGGGGATTTCTATGCCCTTTCAGTGTTTGACGGAGGTTCAGAGAAGATTTTAGCAAGTTTTTGTTTCGATGTAAAATGACCGATATCCCGTTGTGGGGGGAAGGGGGGTATAAAATAAGAGATTATCATGTCTAATTGACAGCAACATATAATAATTATAATTGTGTTGTGTGAAACTTGCACAAAGGCTTTACAAACTTATATTATCACTGCAATAATAACGTTCCTGAAGTAAGGTTGTATGATATATTAGTGAATGTAAGTTAGTCTGTTAAAATTGTAAAATATGAAAACATAATTAACGTAAGATTTATTCAAATAAAATAAAAACAGCTCAGAATATGTTTAGAATTCTGTCATTAGAGGTATGTGAATGGAATAGTTGGAATGAGGTATTATGTAAGTTATAGTAGAGTATGTATACCGGGTATCGTGCGCGGGCATTAATTACACTGGTAATGAGCCCGCTCTATCATAGAGCAGGTATCTCATTTTATATTATGTAAGAATATAATTATTAATTGTCATATTTATACTTTATTACCACATAATAGCAAGTACTCTTAATATATTACACGATTTTCTGAACAGATTTTGATTAAACAAAAAATTATTACAACTTTTGATATTAATTTTACATCTGAAGTGATTTGTTAATATATTTTTAGTATTACCCAAATAAGTATAAAATTAGAATATTTATGATCATATCTGTTAAATAATCTGTGCCTTCATCAAGTACTAGCACCTTTTAAGGCTTTTAAAAGGCTCTCAGCGGCTAATCACGAGCCCGCGGCGCTCGCAGCGAGATTATCTCACTTTAGCGGCGCTACATTGTGGTTGGTTTTCATATTTTATGTTTACTTTTGATTTCCAATGTACATACATGTGTTTTGTAATGTAATGATGCTTTTGTAACGATGTAACCATCTAACTATATATATACACAAATAAAATTGAAGTGTCTGTTTGTAATTCCAAATTAATAGATTTCTATTAAATGTAAATGAAAATAAATGCGGCAAATTTTTTTTTTCAAATTTTTCTTTGTCTGTCTGTTTAGTTAATCTCTGAAACGACAACGATTTTATTTAAACTAGGATCCGCCAACCGTGCGCGGCGGGTGTTGAGCTGAGCCCCTCTCCTTACTTCTTTTCTTGATAACTTTTGAATGGCTAAACATTTTTTCAATCTGTTTTCGCTATAACATCCGCGTTTGGCTCCAACATACATGAGAAAATTTTTAGCTAATCATCTCGCCGCATTCTGGAGACAACTAAACACAAAAAAAGGTCTCTCAAACGGTTAAGAGCTTCTCTTACGCTCAGCTCAAAAATGTAATTCGTGCGAACAAAGTCGTATCAAATTATAGGTTACTTTGAAACTTAAATTGAAACCGTAAGCTTTTTCAATGATATTATTAAACTTATTAAATACTTCTATATTCTAATATATAAAGCAGTCTATGAAGTTGTTTTTTTTTAAAATTAAAATCTATTTAAGACATTCTTTTACAAGTATGATAAATGTCAAAATTATTCTCAATTTTGTAAAAATATTTGGCAATCCACGTGTTCTACAAATTGTATTTTGACCGCATAAATTAATAAGTGTCTCAGAAGTATGCTAACTGTGTATCAAAGTACCGGACATCGTAAATTAAAACTAATGAAAGTGAAAAAAAATGTCAAAGAGAATTATAGAGAGGAAACAGCTGATAGTAAATTTGGTCCCAATGACCTTGTGACCGCGATGTTTGATTACTATGTCGTTATTAATTTTATTTAATATATTCTTAGGGTACAAAAAATTTGGTAGCTGTTTGTCTGAGGAGTTGAAAGGCATGTGACTAAATCAGTGGTATGGTAGTGGAGGGATGGACAGGTAGAGGAGCTGGAGAAAAGATGGATGGATTACGTGAAAGACGATGTGGAGAAGGGAGTGTCCAGAGATGTTGAGTAACAGGAGAGTATGGAAGGATAAACATACTGCACTGACCCTAAAATTGGGATAAGGGGAAGAAGATGATGACTCTTAAGGTTAAAATTTTGCCAGTGACAAGTCTGATATGGGAGCATCACTTTATATTATATAATTTTGTATAATAAAATATTAACCACTTACTTACTTTTATTTATTTTTGGGCTATAAAATATTATATTGACAATAAGACCGGATGATTTCTCTCTTTCAAGAGATGTCTACCAGAAAGCAGTGTTATGATATTTCGTATATACATATTTTGTACATATATAATGAAATACACATCTACATATAGTTATATCTATATATAAATAAATGAATCTGATTATTGTGCGAGGAGTGATAGTTTCAATTTAAATTTAAATATAATAGCATTAGAAAAGTCTTTAAAATATATATATATATATATATATATATATATATATATATATATATATATATATATATATCAAAGTATTAATAATTTTGCATCTTTATTCCAACAACAAAAACGTTATTGCTCTGAGAAACGCCATTACGTGGATATTCGCAAAACGACCGCCATATTGAGCGGTGGAATGTAATAAAGCCTAGGTAATACGGAACCCGTCGTTTTTTACGTCCATTACTCGACCGCTACCTTCCAAATGAACTTTGAGATGTATGGGCTATGGTGTCAGATTGCTATTGATTTTATTTTAGCTCACGAGCAATACTCTGGCTTGTTTACTTGAATTTAGTCTTTAAAAGTCATATAACGTTTAAATTATAGTAGAATATGTTTTTTAAATAAAAATCACATCAGTTATCCACCAGTGAAAGTGTTAAGATCGATTCAGTCTTTTTAGAGATGAGTCAAATCAAAAAGACAGACAGAGAAAAATAAACACAAATATGTAAGTATATGTATGTATGCACATTTATCGAAAATGTAATTACAAATAAATACTTAAACTTTATTTATATGTATAGATTATGTAAGAAAGTAATTATGAAGAAGGTGTGTTTGTTAGTGACGTAATCTGTTAAGTACTTCCAAAATATTTTCTTTTTTCTGAGTCTATGATATTCCTACGAAGGACTGGACTTTACCTAACTAACTACTTTAACACTTTATTTTTATATGTCAGTTAATACACATGGAAAGACTTAAAAACCTAATATTTCGGTACATCTTCAGTAAATCCACATTTAAAGTATGTAAAAACATATCAAACGCAAGACGTAAACAATTATCGCCTCGCAGTGATTAGTCTGTGTACAAAGCAGTGTTCATTCTTCTAATTGTGCTGTATAATAATGCTATCATACCGCTATTTTTCTACTAAAAGTGGTCGCTAATGTGTCTTCTATTAACATAATGCAGAGGTTACAGTGAGAGCGATAAACGTACAGATATACAAGAATACACATAATATATATATTACATGGTTTTAATAATACACTTTATGAAAATTACGCATTTGTTTGATTAAAATCCGTAATATCTATACATTAATTGAGCGAAGCGAACGAAGTGAGCGGAGCGTTTTACTGGAGACTTTTTACATTCTTTGTCACGAATTGGCTCGAAAACTACTTGGCGGAAAATTATGAAACTTTGCAATCAAAAAGACACACATTAGGTGAAGGTTTTTAAAACAAAAATTAAAAATATCCTAAAAAAACAATTTTTTTTTTAAATATCATGTCAAAAAACTTCCCATCCCATCCCATTGAAGTCAATGGGAAACGATGAGTCAATACACTGGGCTCACTTCGCTCAATATGCAAACGGCACCCAAGATTTCGCGAGCGCAGCGAGTCGAAATTGAGGGTTTGTTGGCGCATCTAGTAACTAAAAGATACTGTTAGAAATGTAACAATTACAAAAAAATGTCGATTATAATAATAAAATTATATTTTAGATTAAATATTAATATGAGTTGCACCTATGCATATAATAAATAAAATTAATTAAGAGCCTAAAATGTTACATGTCTTTTTTTATAATGTCACTTATAAATCGCTGTAAGTAAAGCCCCAACTTTATTATAATCGTTGACGTCATATACTACAAGTGCAAAGAAATAATGAACTCCTACGCTTCTTTCCACTTTTATATTTCTCTTTTATTATCCATTGCAAAATAGTAAAAAAAGTAAATTTTTGACTTCAATAATATTTTAAGGAACCCTTTAGAAATAAAAACTTTGGGAACAGGTGTTATTTGGTTTGGACCCCTGTGTGCTCAGCTAAAATGTTTGCACACGTGACTCCAGATTGACCCGAAAGGATTTTAATGTAAACTCAATGGAGTTTATTTATATTTAAACAATATTTTAATTAAAATCAATCTATTGGGGTCGTGATTAAGCTGTTACATGATGACTCATTAAAAACAGATAAGTCTAGGCACCTTACAATGTGCATAACCTAACATGTCTAGAAAACAAATCAACGACAGGAAAAAGAATACATGGGCGTTTTATATATTACATATTATATTTGACATAAATATTAATAACCTAACCATTAATCACAGGTTAGGACTAGTCAGGTGACGTGACGTCACTCCCCTGGCCACTCTCCCCTGTTTGTTGAGCTGAAATGTTTGCGCTCAACATCTACTACACTCTGATCTGTAAACCGATTTAAAAGTATCCATCATTTTTATACAATATATATATATTATATATTTTATGGATAAATTTATTTTCGTCATTAAATCCTAATAACATAATTCATGCTACAATAACCAAGTTTAGTATAATTTAACACTAAACCTACAAAGTACTGGTCAAAATGACCGTTCTTAAACTTTTGTAAAACTTACACATTTTTAAACGTTATAATATCGTTATCAAACTACATGACAATTCTTAGAATATGCATATAATATTTTCTTCACTCTTTACTTATAGTTATTTCCGTTATTACCTGCGTTATACAATAAAATAACTTTTAATTACCGTTCAATTTTACCGAGTGCGGTAGGAACAGGTATACAAGAATTGTCGGTAGGTTTAGTGTTAATCAATAACTTACAATAAATGATCATATAATAATTATGTCACAAACTATATTACTATATTTTGTAATTTTATCTTTTTGAAATAATAGGTACCTCTATCAGGTGCGTCTCGTCATCGGACACCTCTCTCCCCTGTCATTACTGTGTTTTGTTGACTCATGCCAGATGAAAGTGACCCAAGCTTTAAGCGGTTACATTATTTAAAAACTATAACCTAGAAATTAAATGAAAACACAAAAGCTGTTACAATGTTTTGTTTGAAATAAGAATTGATAAATTGTGACTATAGAATTCCTATCCAATAATTGAGCGAAGCGAACGAAGTGAGCGGAGCGTTTTACTGGAGACTTTTTGCATTCTCTGTCACGGATTGGCTCAAAAACTACTTAACGGAAAATTATTAAACTTTGCAATCAAAAAGACACATATTAGGTGAAGGTTTTAAAAAAAGTTTTTAGAATTTTTTTTTTTGAATTTTTTGTTTAACAAAACTGATATCGCATTAAAGTCAATGGGAAACGATGAGTCAATACACTGGTCTCGCTTCGCTCAATAAGCAAACGGAACCCGAGATTTCGCGAGCGCAGCGAGTTGAAATTGTGGGTTTGTTGGCGCCTCTAGTAATAATTCTTTTGGTATTTATTAATGGCGATAATTAATATTAATACCCGCTGTATCCTAAGACCTGTACCACACTACCATGTCCACGTCTGAAGTCTGTGAAGCAAACACGCAAAGCAAACATTCAAACAGGGGACTCGTTCAGCGAAATACATCACGATTGTATTCTTCAATTTGTCACACCTTATATGATGGGTTCAGAATATATTTTATTCAATAAATTCAGAGCTGATATACATCTGTTAGATTACTTACAAATATTGAACATTTTAACACTAAACTTACCAAGTACCGGTCAAAATGACCGTTCTTAAACTTTTGTAAAACTTACACATTTTTAAACGTTATAATATCGTTATCAAACGATGTTACATGACAATTCTTAGAATATGCATATAATATTTTCTTCACTCTTTACTTTTAGTTATTTCCATTATTACCTGCGTTATATAATAAAATAACTTTTAATTACCGTTCAATTTGACCGCGTGCGGTAGGAACAGGTATACAAGAATTGTCGGTAGGTTTAGTGTTAATTAATAATAGTACTTAATACTTAAATCATTTTAATGCACTTTCTATTACTTGTAACTTATAATACAGTTATTTCTCTGAGAATTGGGTTATTAAATTCACATTTTTATTACAAAAAAACACTGTTATTATATTGATTATAAAATCAAACTAAAATTAAATACACTATTCAGTTTTATAATATTAATACAAGAGAAATAGATTAAACAAACAAAAGAAAATTTTAGACATTTTCTACCATCTTTCTAAAGTAAGTAAGATTTAACAATGTGGAACTACTAAGAAATATAAACCAACATGTCTTGCCAATACATAAATTCACATGTATGTGTGTGTGTGTATGTGTGTGTGTGTGTGTGTGTGTGTGTGTGTGTGTGTTAGTTGGATGAGACATGAGAGAGTAGCCTAGTAATATAGAGACGGGTAGGTGCGATGCAAATTGAGCAGTATTCACTACTGTAAACCGAGTTACAGTTGCACTCTATGTAGAGATCGGCTAGTGAGGAGAGGAGCGGGAGAGATATCTATAATTAATAAAATTAAAGTATCTGTTTGTTTGTTGATTTCGAAATAACAGCTTCCGATTAAATGCATATGAAAGTATATACGGTACTTACAATAAAAAAAATATTTGTGTATCTGTCTGTTTGGTCCGGCTTATATCTGAAACGGCTGGACCGATTTTTGCAGGACTTTCACTGACGCATAGCTGATGTTCTAAGAAATAATTTAAACTACTTTCTTTGTGGGGAAAAGTCGTGGGCACAGTTAGTTGTTTTATAAACGTTCTAACAGTATCATTTGTCGTGTTTGTATTCCAAAGATTCAAGAAATGAGTTATGTTGATGAGATAGGTACAAATATTTACGTTATATTAAATTTGTATGATTAATTATTATATAACTATAAGATTTCCTTCATTTATTTTTAGATATTAATCCGCTAATCTCTCCACAGTGTCCTCTGCCTTTTAGTTTTACGAGCAGAAAGTAAACGTCGGGTGCAGCAAAGAGTTGCAATAGCGAGGTGTGGCGGAGTTGTTATTAAGTTGCCAGTTTATATATAAAGTATATACTGTAGTCTTTTATAAATTTATATAGACTTTATATGCATTTATATGCATTATAATCGTTTAGTTATCGATTTTTTAATCTTTTATAATCGATAATTCGTTACAATTGGTTTAAAAATAACTTTATAATTCCCAAATTATTTCTGTATCTTCTTAGAAACTTTTTAGATTCAAAAAATACTGATGACCTAATTATTTCTTGAAATATAACACTTTGCATATTTAAACAGGACCACTTAGTCAGTCCCTAATGAACAATTCTCATTAAAAGCTGGTAAAAGCGCTGAAGAAGCCATTAAAACGTATGTAATATCCCTAGGTACCTAATTACTGGAGCACTAAAACGTAGACTACCTAAAGTCCTAGGTAATCAGGCGAGCTCGGAGGCAAGGGGGGAGGGAGAAGCCACTCTAATTATGAAGGAAGATTGAGTGGTGTAATACTGAGAAGTAAATAAATTGGTATTTTTCATTTTTTATTTTCTTGTCCTGGCTTTGTTTTTATTAAGGAATAAAAATATTTCATTTTTATAACAATAAATTTTACTATACAGTAAGTTATTTTAAAAATAGAATAATATTAAAAAATATATATTGAATTATAAAATTTTCCTAAACTATTTATAAATACTTGATAGCTATTGTATGGATCCTGACAGAATTATTTTCATAATATGTACGTTGTACACCAAGATAATACAACACACACATACACAGCATCCATAACAACATCCACGCACACAGACGATCCCACTCTACATACCTTATCGACCTCCTTACAGGGCGCGCCTCACCTAAATTTAGAACACCTCAAGAAAACATCAATCGTTCCAACACATGCGCACAAAATATATATAATTCACCACACACAGACAACCATCCACTTCAACAGGTAACCGAGACTGATGTACCTGTGCTACCTGGACACCTTCAACCAATCAGCGCGCATCACACCTGCGCAGCTCGATAAAACAGGGCGTGGCGAGCGAAGGCGGGTATTTACCTGTCCGTACCTGGTAAGGTACAGGTAAGTACGGATTGGTTGAGCTACACGGTCTTATCTTCCAATGGGATAGCGGAACAATACCTGACAGGTAACACCGTCTCAGGTATTGGAGGGAAAGTGGGTCACGGAGCGTTCCTTATACGTTATTGCGCAGATGTTACTTGTTACGTAACTATGTAAGACCTTAGTGTTATGTGTATTGATATATGCACCTTTGTTATACCTTCAGTAAGGTCTGTGTAACATCCAACTGTAAAGGTCAAGGTCACTCATACCTTACATTGTGATATTCTATATATTCTAATATAATCAAAACAAATATTTAATATAATATATCCAATAAAATATATTAGAGATTTAACTATAAATTATTCGTCTACTTTTAGTAGATAGTAGACTAATAAGTAAGACTGCAATTCAACATCATTATATTATATATAAATCACTTCCCACATAAATTTCCAGTTAAAACTACGTCTGAAGCTTAGGTCCTGGTAATACCTTGAGGGGGCACCTAAGGACGTACATAGGGGGAGGGAGGGGGGGTCGGGTGTGAAGTCGGGAGTGGGAGGGAAAAATTCTCTACCCTGTGTTTTAAGCGAAGGTTTAGATAGCTGTTTAATTAAAAATAAAAATAAGGTAGCTTACTGATGAGTGTTAAATTGAAATTTTAAATAAAATAGCTTATAAAAAGAGACGTATTAAAGAAATGTTGCCTATATAACCATCACATTTAAAGGTTGCATTCAACACCCACGTATGAAGTCTATCCTTTATTTACTTTCTTGTTGGACATTCCATTAAGGGGGGAGAGGGGGGGGGGGTAGAAAGTAAAACACTAAAATGAATATAGATTTTTTAATTTTTGTACTTATACAAATGAATGGAAACGACTGTTAATCATAAAATATATAATAAATTATATTTTAAACACGATGGAGATAGTTTAAAGGTAAACTACCAACTGGTATAAGTTTTAACGAGCGCGCCGCAAACTTGTACAGCAATGTTCAAGACTCGCCATACTGTTGCACTTTAACTTAAAAAATATATATAATGTTTCAAGATCAAAATTTAAAGACTAAAAATGTATTAGTTTTCTTATTATTCAACAAACATTGGGTGGAATCATGCTGCGTGGAAATCAATATAAAAAATTACATATATTTGAAATTTATGTATTCAAATTATTAATTCCCTTTGTGTATTGTGTGTATTTGAGTTTAACTCTAATAATGCAACTTCCAAAGACCTTAAAATATTAAAAGTATTGAGGAAAAAAGCTGTTTAATAGCGCTTAAAATATATAGTATTATTAACACCAAAAATACCACGTAGTTTAAAATAACTAAGTAAGTGATTAATGCAACTTTCAATTATCTTAAATTATTAAAAATATTAAGGAAATAAGCTTTTTAATAGCGCTTAAAATATATAGTATTATTAACACCAAAAATACCACAGTGTTTAAAATAACTAAGTAAGTAAGTGATATGCAAATAGGTCACGACGGGGACACGACGCCACGACAAACACTACCTACTGATAAAGCCTTTTATAGACAGACTACGTGCAAGTGGAATGTATGTAAAAGAAATATATATAAAAATAAAAATAGGTATTTCTTGTTAAATTTTAGACATACATTTTTACATTATTCAAAAGACGAATTAAGTTATAGGAAAAATAAAATACTTTATACAAACAAATTGTTAAATATTAAAATGTAATTGAGCTACTAAAATTAAAAATAAAATCTCATCTCATATTAAACATTTCTCAAGTATTCCCTTTGGGCAGTTGTAATCTTCGCGGGCGAACCGGAAAATTAGACATAGTTGCTGTACCTAATAAGCGTTGTGAGGAGTTTGTGCTTGTTAATGTATTTACAGTTACAGTAACTTGTTACTATGTAACTATTTTACTTAGTTCACAATACTTATAGATAGCTCGTATAAATGGAGTCAAATCACAACTCAAAGTATAATATCTCAATGTTCAATTTTAAAGTCATAGGTAACAAATCGCAAAACTTTCCGTCTCATAAACGAATATAAGTTTTCCAATCTCGCGTTCACCGCAACCTCATATTATATAACTATTTTATAGCAATCTTACAGACCTTATACATTGAAGGTCCAGACCTTTACAGATTATACATAACAGAAACTAATTATACAGATAAAATATTTAATCATAATTAATCCATTGTATAATTCACATTTTTATGACCAATTATTTTATATTAAATTTTGTATATATTATACATTTATTCTTATCCACTTTATTCAATTAATAGTTTATGTATAATGTATACACGATAAGGCATGGGATTGCATAACCAAGATAAGAAACAATTAATTAAATGTTCGTTCTCTGCTAGTGTACAAATCCTTTTACAGTTTTAGTGCAAAGTTGCAATGAAAATAAACTTGAACATTGTCGCTTCGTAATTGTAAATCAGGAATATTGAAAAGGTGGTTTGCTTGCAAATAGAATAGTTTATTGAATTTTTAGATGTGCTTCCAATAAAAGATTGTAAGAATTCTACATTAATATATATACAATTTTGTTTTATTGTGAATTTATTTGTAGTTTTAGAACTTGCTTTTATTAGATTTGGGTAGTATCAGAAGACTGAAATTATTTAATACATATTGGTAAGTTATTATTTTATTATCTGAAACTGTAAATGTAGCCTTGGAATTTCTTTATCTATAACAATCTTAACTCAAATATGATATCTAAATAGTAGCCTTGTTTTGAAATAGGCCAAGGTACATAAAAAGCAAGAGAATATATCACAGGAGAGAACACAGGATCATGGAGAGGAACAGACAAGAAATTCCGTGACTCTTTAAACTTATTAACATAATTCTTTTTGGTCACATGACCAATTAGAATTAAAGTTAGGCCTAGTACGAAAGTTAAACTACAATATAACAGAAGTTCAAAATAATATTAATTTTATAATATTATTTCCATGAACTAAGTAAGAATTCTAATAAACAACACCTTGGAAGTTCTTACAGTAACGCAATATATAGTACACATATGGTTTTCTAATTAATCCTAGATCAGTCCTATCCTATCCTAATCCTAGGACAGTCTAAACACTAAAATCAGTCGATCTGACAAAAGTCATATAATAAGCTGTAGATAGAAGACAGCGCTTCATTTGAGTTGGAAATTTTCCATACTATAGGTCAGAATTGACGTTATCTTTTTCACTGCAGGAAATCATTTGCTGTTCAGATTCTAGCTTGTAGTCAAGTTATCACATAAATATAAGTTTAATAATACAGATTTCATTTCATAATACAGTACATAACATAACATGCAAAATTTAAACTATCTTCATACATACAGCGTGACCTGGTCCCGCAGGACGTCACGCTCTGTTACCGTGACGACAATTATCCCGCTTTGATGACGTCACGCCGCGTTACCCGTCAAAGCCTTATGTACTTGAAACGAGGTCAGCTGTGCTCATATTTTACTTAAATGGAAACCGTATTCAATAGATGTGTTAATTATGACGCGTTTAAAACATTAACAATGTAATTAAATTAAAAAAAACGGACATATAAAGTTCCTATAGCGTTATTAGTTCCGATTCCTGCATCCCGTCACCTACTTTTTGTTCTAAACTCGTTTTTCACGTTCGCACGCCGGGTGCGTGAATTCATTTCGACTTGCCCAAAAACTCTCTACACCTTTTTTATTCGCGAACTGAATATGAAATCTGAAAGTTTGAAAAAAACTCTCGCTCGGTAATCAGCGACACTTTCAAAACGTTATGTGACACTCATTTGAATTTAATCTTTTTATAAAACGTAATTCGTTTATTGACTCACTGTTTTTTTGTAACATATGATTACACCCATATCTGCTTACCTAAGTGAATACCATATACTTAAAAGTTCTTTAAGGTTTTGTCAAAGCAATCTTATTACAATTCAAGTCAAAAAAACAATATAAAAAACAGCTAATTTTATGATAAACTGAACCAGAAACAATTGTCATAAGTGAAGTAATTTATATTACAACAAACTACAATAACCTTTATGTGTGTTTGTGTTTGTGTGTGTGTGTGTGTGTGTGATAGAGAAGTTGATCCTAAAGAGCGAGGTATGTCTGTATGGCGAGCACGTGTGTCCGCACAAAAAACGCGCCTTAATAAAACGAGATGCCGCGGGGGTCGGGCTAGTGGCTTCATATTGTCGATAAAATAATATTTATTATTATTTTTATCACATATAATAAAAGTTCATATAACTTTGGCAAAGGAACATCACTTTTATTTGGATTTATATTTGATTATAGAATGACGGTTGCAAAAATAATTAAACTGCAAATATAATTCAGAATTGATTGATGATTATGTAGATATAGAGATCATTTTTATTGAAAATTAATCTTTTATGTTAATAAAGCAAATACATTATTTTAATATATGTATAGGGCATGTATGAAGAGGTTGATGTCTGTGACCGAGGCGAAAGAGGTGTGCAGAGACCGTAGCGTTTGGCGCTCCGTTGTCTCTGACTACCCCGCAAGGGATATGGCGTGAAGCTAAATAAATAAATAATAAATAAATGAAACTTTCATTAAAAATATAAATATTAATATATAATATATCGATAGTGTCCCTCCCTACAGACGGGTTTAATTACAGTGCGCGGGCGACAGGTTGTCGCGTGACGTCATGGAGCCCTGTGGCCAAGGTGTTACCCATTGCGACTGTTTAATGATACTACAATGATACCGACTACTAAGACTATTTAATGATACTATAGATTACATTATTATACATGCAATTTATTTGTGTATACTATAAAATAAATAGTATCTTAATGGTCAGACTGGATATAAAAAGTAAATAAAATATAAAGTAAGAGGGAATTAAAATGGTAATTAAGGAGGCACGTAGCAGACATTGTAAGGCTTCACCAATCAGCTGGTTAACTACCTTGTATAAGACTTCTATTTAGAATGTGTATTTCAAGCTATGGGTTCGTGTAATGAATTATATGGAAATATTTTTTATTAACGGTTTGTTCCTGAGAATTTCTTCTATAGTTATATTTTTGTTTAGTTTATAGATTGCTTATAGATTGGTGCATAGATTAGTTTATAGTTTTGTTTAGATGATTTATCACCAGTATTAGTAGTTTTTAAATTAATATTCAAAAAATAAATAAGTTATGTATAAGCCAAATTACGTTTATTTAATATTAAGTGAATAAGAAATGAATGAATCGTGATTGAAAAAACTCGAACCTAGGACTTCTAGAAGTGCGATCCTATCGTTATATCAAGAGAACTATAATGTTACTGAACCTTATGTATACAGCATTCTATATTATTAATAATTGTTTGTGCAATATATATATATATATATATATATATATAGTTATTAATAAAAAATATAGTAAAAGGAAGTACAGAAATAAAAAAAATCTTGATAGTAATGTAAAGAATCGTTACAAAATAAATATGAAAATATCAAAATTAATTATAAAACTGATGTTTTCCCAAAATTAAAAGTTTTTTATATAAAATATTTAAATTATTATCTAAAATAACTTAAAAATAACCATTTCCAAAAAATCCGAGTCTGCTTTATCACTCGGGTCAATATTTGACCCAAGTCGAGATACACAACACACCTTAATTGAACTTATAATATATTTTTTCCTTTTGAGAACAATAAATTATTACCCATGTGATAATAAAAATAAAATAATTTTTTTTTATTATCTTTAACACTAAACCTACCGACAATTCTTGTATACCTGTTCCTACCGCACGCCGTCAAATTGACCGGTAATTAAAAGTTATTTCATTATATAACGCAGGTAATAATGGAAATAACTAAAAGTAAAGAGTGTAGAAAATATTATATGCATATTCTAAGAATTGTCATGTATTTTGATAACGATATTATAACGTTTAAAATGTGTATGTCTTACAAAAGTTTAAGAACGGTCAATTTGACCGGTACTTGGTAGGTTTAGTGTTAATATGTTATAATTACAATGTGATTTTTGATTTTGATAATACTAATATAAATTTATCAAGTTTTAGTTAAAATATAAAAATCTGTGAACCATTATGAAACAATCCATAGACACATGGCCCACACCTCCTCAGGTAACTGCGGTCCTTTTAAAGTTTTACCAAAATGTTTATGCTTATAACTTTGTCTTATATCAAGGTTATAAGGTTGGAAATGGCTGTGATGAATATTTAATTATAGTTGTTATATCTAATAAGACTTGATGTCCTTATTTCTGGTACATAAGGTTCAGTTTGGATTGATTAAACCATATAGTCAAAAGTTTAATAAATAGTATAAAAAGTGATGTCCTGACCACATGTGCTTCTAAGAATTAGTTCACAAAATGAAACAAAATTCGTATATATATAAATTATTGGATAAATTTTCAGTGTTTTTAGATATATAACATTATTCGACGTAAAAACGTTACTGGATATCACTAAATGTCAAATAGAATGACTATTTGTAACACTTAAACTACAAAATCTTAATGAAAGAAACAAATAGCCATGCATCCAGCGTCGGAAGAAATAAAAAAATATCGTAAATAACATAATAATCTTGACATTTCTTTTATTTAATAACTTATAATATAGTATATTATATTGTTTTTTAATAATTTAATTATTTTTATTAAATTTATTTACTGTTTATATGTTTAAATAATGTTCATAAGAGCGATAATAATTATGCTATGAAGCTACTAACGCCATCTAGCGGCTAGTAGAATAGGTTGTAAGACTGAAGATGTAACAATGTTTTTGTCTATTTCGAATACGAATATAATTATTAAATTACTTAATATTTGTTACTTTTAGTGAATTTTTATTAACATTGACAATTATATGTAAAAATAATATTAAAAACAAACATTCATTGAAATTGTAATATATTTAGATATTTCTAACAATAGTAATAGTAAATATTTTTTCTTGTTACTTGTGTTTTAATCAAATTTCATATTTAATCAAAATTTAATTTTAAAATAATTAATTTAGCTAATAGAATCAAGGCCATGGTATTTCGCGGAACGTCCGAAGTAGGGCGCGTCGATAACTAGACAACGCAACGAACATCCGACATCGAACTTCACGGTTATATATATATACAATAATACTTATATTGATTCTTATAATATAATATTTTACACAAAATTCCCATGTAAAGAGAATATTTATGTCTCAATTTGCTTTATTTTTATCATCGAGTTATTTTTATGAACTTTTATACTTTCTTTCTTTCGCATATCTTCCTTTTAAAACAAATTAATCGTTTCAATATAAATATATATTTCTCAGATAAAATCTAATTAGAGACAAAGTCAGGAAGTTTATCGAACTCACCTCAAAGCGGTAGTTGTAAAAAAATGGCGGTCGTGAATATAAGGAGTCTTTCAGACACCGGACGCGCGCTTCCCGAGAACCATACAGCTTATGTTACCGCTAATAGTGTTTATTGTATGGCTGATTAAATAGCTTATTATAGCTAAATTAGCTTATTGATTATGTATTAAACAATTTAATAATACCCACACATTACTTGACGTTTAATTATAAGTAATTTGTTGCTTATTTATATATTATTTAATAAAAGATCAGACAGAAATAACACGTGTTTGTAATCGTTAATTCAAAAGCAATTAATAAAGTGTTTATGAATGTTTAAGTAAAAATGTAATGACAATTAATCAGAACCACAATCATCGTCTGGCGGACCGTCAAGAATGCGTGCGATAACAATTATTAGTATTAACACCTCTTCAACTACTTCACCTATTTGCTGTTTATATATTATATACACTCTACTTGTGTGTACGTTTATACATGTATTCTCTGTGTACAATATCATAATTTTATCTTTCTACATAAATATATGAACTGGTTTTGTCCGCGACTTTGCTTATTTTTTTTTTAAAGTAAATTTATCCTTATAACATTAGCTATCTGCCAATGATAGTGCTATTAAAATCGGTTCAGAGATTATTCGGCACAAACATACAGACATCCTTTCTTAAAATGTGTATATTTATATAAACATGTGCATTTAGTGAAAAGCTGTTAATTAGGAATTACAAACGGACACTTCAAAGTTATTTATATATTGATATTTTCACTTGATAGGTTTTATTTCTCATGTTGTATAAAAAAAATATATTGAAATTTAAAATATTTAAAAGTATATTACTTGAATTGATTTTAGAAAAATTATCTATTTTTTTTATTTATTAAATATTTTTTCTTCTAAATTTCATTAAAATAAAAAATAATAACTTTAATCACATTTTTATACTTTCTTCTCTCCTAGGAAAGTCATTAAAAATTTTCTTTCAACTCAAACTATGTAAGTATTTATAGAAAAATTCGGATCGGACGGATTCGGACGAACTAAATTTTCATTTTTGTTTTACTGATACAAAAATGAAATAGTCTAACAAGTAACAATCCCGATTCAGTCCGCACGGGATGACAAAAGTGATGTTTAGTCCAGTCCATCAGTAAAATAAATAGACCGATCAGAAATAATTAATGTCCTCCAATCCATTTAGACGTCACGGAAATCTTCAGTTCCCTTCACAAAATTTTATATGATCATTATATTTACAGATGACTCTGAAATTTAGTTATTTATTCACCAACAAATAATGTCAATTCTACCTCGGATTTAATAGTTTATTGAAATCAATGGAATATTTTAATATATTTGCTTCTAATATATTATTTTCTTAACTTTAGATTTTTCTCGACCTTTCCAAGGTAGTCTAGGTAGGTAGTAGTAGGTAGTAGGTAGGTAGGTAGTCAAGGTAGCCTTTCATAAAATAAATTTTTGAATCAGCTAGCTTTAAGGTCTGTTTTTTTTAAATAAAAGTCACTCCGTATAACATTAGCTATCAGCCAGTAAAAGTCCTGTTAAAATAGGATAGAATAGCCGTTCCAGAGATTAACAAACTGATACAAATAAAGAAAAATTTTAAATACATTTTAGTTGATATTTCGTACCAATACTATAATGTCGTTTGGTTTAACTTATATTTTCACCACATTATTGGTACAACGTAATACTGATTTACGAGGTTTGAATTTTTTTCTCACATCGCCATATATTCTAAGCAATATCTCTAAGTATGTTTGATAAATATCTACACTAATAAACGCTAACAGCGATAAATCTTTTTAACAGGCGATAACTAACGCTCACAGAGCAGCTCTACAACAGAACCACGAACTCTACAACAGAACCTGCTAAGACAAAGAAATGTAGGACAATTATTACTCAATATATATATTGTAATATATCTTAAATCAATTAAAATTTGATTATAATTTCTTATAATTTTTTCTTTTAATTATATTTATTTAGATAACATATAACATAAGTGTGATACAATTCAAAACATATATATATAATAATTACCTAACTCCCAAAGTAATCTGTGTAAAAAATAGGATGCTAAAGCAAATAGATTCAGGCGTAAAATATGGTTTGTAATATTAACCGGAAACGCTTAGCTAATAACAATGGATACGTATTTATACATCTTACATATTTATAAATGGTATTTTATACAATAAATATACTTTTTTTTCAGCTAATTTTAATGCTGAAATTACTATAAACCATGTCTACGTTATAATGAAATAGTGACCAGAACTTTGTTCGGAATATGTTTTTTAATAGTTGCCTAATTACTCCGTATAATATCAGCTATCAGTGAAGGTCCTGTTAAAATCGGTCCATCCGTTTCAGAGATTAGTCCGAACAGACAGACGGATAGATAAAGAAAGATGTTATATTCGTGTATTTAACACTAAACCTACCAAGTACTGGTCAAATTGACCGTTTTTAAACTTTTGTAAAACTTACACATTTTTAAACGTTATAATATCGTTATCAAACTACATGACAATTCTTAGAATATGCATATAATATTTTCTTCACTCTTTACTTTTAGTTATTTCCATTATTACCTGCGTTATATAATAAAATAACTTTTAATTACCGGTCAATTTGACCGCGTGCTGTAGGAACAGGTATACAAGAATTGTCGGTAGGTTTAGTGTTAATAACATAAGATCTGTAATTAACATACGCAAAACAAAGATTTTTATATTTTAAGAAACATCTTTAATAATATTAAAATGGTAATCTCATAAAAGATGTGTAAATAAATACATTGAGATCAGAGGGGCTTGGCAGACGACATCAGCGATGACGGGCTAATGCGTTACTAACGCCGGTCAGTGTGAACAAACCTTGTTTATTTATACAATCTACAAGTAATATACAGAGCCTCTGAAATATATATTTTTATTAGTTTATAATAGTGTAATCGAAAGCGAAAATCAGCTTAATATTCCAAAATGGAGAACTATAACCAAAAATGGCGGCGACGTCAGTTTTTAACAATAATTATTGTACAATTTGTAAATATTATTGAATATAAAAAATCTGAAATGTATATTATATTTCAAAGTTGAACTTATGATTTATTCAATTTAATCAAAATTCCCTAAAAGATAATAAGATTAATAATAAGAACATATAAAAAACAAAATTCAAAACCACGTGCAGTCTCTAAACACAAACTACTCTACCAAATAGAATAACACAAAAAAATGTTTACACCATCGTCAAAGTTATCAATACGCTGTCTGTCCGTTGAAGCGATTTTTGAGTGATCCTCTCTTATTTGATTAATGCACCTCCCTTGGAGTCCCGCCAACAGACTGTTGCTCTAACCGATATACAAGTTTTAATAACTGCTACTAGGAAAACAATCAATTTGGAATATCTTCTACCAACACTTATCAAGATACGTAAGGCGGAAAACATTTAATATGTTTAGAGCATAGCCCACGATTGTAAATGTAAATTAAAGTAACCCACCTCGAAAGAATGTTGCTTTCTCCGACAAGTCCTCCACCTGTTGTCGTATTGGAAACGGTTATTTTTGGACTTTTACTTCAGAAACTTTATTTTAGAAGAAGTAATTTTTTTGTAATGTTTTATAATCATACAGTTATGTGATAACTACCAATTTCATTTTGTATACAATCATTTTGTAGACATCGTTAATTGCAATTAATGTCTTTCCCACTGAATGCCATTCAAAGCTTTAAGAGAATTTCAATACCCAATAGAAAAGCTTAAATATAATCGAAGAATATATTTAAGCTTTTCTATTGGGTATTGATGAATATATTATAGATCTGTAAACACAAGGAAGTCTTTACAGGTAGTGCTAATCGCTTAACATTTCATCCCAGCAGCGTGTTACAACGTGATACGGTAATTAATCATACCGTCACGCTGACACACTAATTAGACTCAATCGCCTGTGGACGTAGATTTGATTGAGCTTTTTCAATTTAAATGTTGTAAGTAAATACTATGATCCGCCAACCGTGCGCGGCGGGTGTTTAGCTGAGCCCCTCTCCTTTCTTCTTTTCTTGATAACTTTTGAATGGCTAAACATTTTTTCAATCTGTTTTCGCTATAACATCCGCGTCATCAAACGTACATGAGAAAATTTTTAGCTAATTATCTCGTCGCATTCTGGAGACAACTAAACACAAAAAAGGTCTCCCAAACGGTTAAGAGCTTCGCTAAAGCTCAGCTCAATAATCTAAAATAAACATTTTTATTGAAAAACATATTTGACATTCACATTTTCAAGTACATCTGGACAATTCCGTGGGTGGGCGGTCTCAATGTAACGACCGTCGGATTCCGCGAAACCAAATAAATATTCAGATCCAGGTGTTCGCATACTTACATAAACTTGTCTGCGCTCTCTTGTTTTACATCTCAGTTTTTAATATTCTGTCCACACAAAAAACAACCTTATTACCTTATAACATAAAGAATATAATATATTACAGATTACAAACACATAACACCAATGATATCTAAAATGAGCTTTATAAGTAATAAATATAGTTGATTTTTAAATATTTCTCACGTAGGGTGGCGCCACGTGTCAACCGCCTGCGAATCAGAAATAAAACAAACGAAAGAATTGTATTATTTTTTTAATAAGAAAAAGTAATAAACCCGAGGTGAATGTACGTGAGATACTCCCGTCGATTGATATAGTTAATGTGAGAAACAACTGCTGTATAACTTTATAATAAAATAATGTAACCATATGGAGTTTATTGTGATTAAGTGACAGAGACACGAATCTTGTTAACGCTAAACCTACCGACAATTCTTGTATACCTGTTCCTATCGCACACCGTCAAATTGACCGGTAATTAAAAGTTATTTTATTATATGACGCAGGTAACAATAGAAATAACTAAAAGTAAAGAGTGTAGAAAATATTATATGCATATTCGAAGAGTTGTCATGTAGTTTGATAACGATATTATAACGTTCAAAAATGTGTAAGTTTTACAAAAGTATAAGAACGGTCAATTCGACCGGTACTTGGTAAGTTTAGTGTTAATTCAGAACAAAATCCAAAAAGCTCTTTTTAAGCTACGAAACCACAAACAAAGCTTACGGAAATATAGTCAGTCATACCTATAACTGCTAAACAGTAATGTGAAGTTAAGACAAAGAATGCATCTTATATATAACGATTTCATTTCATATAAATAGATTGAACTACGTGGGAGATAATACAAGACAATTCTCATTTTTATCTCATACACAATAGAGTCCATGATGGTTCATAAGTGCATTTCCTTCTGAGGTTTTGTTTTTAAACTCCAAATGACAGACGTGTGAACGTCGAGACGTCTGTTTCACAGGACGGTGTGAAAGGGCCTTTTAATTCAGTGATTAGTGAAGGGCTCTATAACGGTGAGTGGTTCACATATTTGGATCGTCGCTTTAATTAGTTTTATTTTTAGATAATTAAATTTTCATGTTCAAACTGAAGGGCATCGGACACCTGTATTTATTTTAGATAACTTAGAATGATTATTTTGCATGAATAGTGTAATAAATCTTTAATTCTTTCTTATGAAAACTTGTAATAAGATGTCTATTATATACGAAGAATTGAAATTCAGAAATATTATTACTAATAAAAGTTAATTTTATAGACATATTTGTCTGATATTTAAATGTACATTACATTTATATTGAAATTTTATTCTCTGATATAAAAAAATATAATCAAGCTAATGAAACTTAATAGCATACTTATATAGCCATACCCATGTATGAAACCGTCACTCAAGTTCTTATTGCTTCATATTGTTCAAATCTAACCCTAAGTATGCAAATTTTATTTTTAAAAAATGCAAGTGGTCGACCACATGTCGCTCGGCCCTCGTTTTTATTACTTTTATTGGATTGTCCACTTTGGCCCACCTTCCTCCGTTTCATTTGAATGCCTACTTACTTTTGGATTGCATATATCGTTTGTTTTTATGTTGCATTTAGTTTTGTTTTATTAAAATTAAATTTTGGTTTAAAGACAGCGTCTTTTTTTCGTTTTAGAGATTGTTTCTTAGTATACCAGACCGATAAGTCAGATGCTTTTGTGTTTAATTCTATCTAAAAATTTAAATTAGATAGTTATACAATTCTGTAGATTTCTCATTGTGCTAACTATAATGTGTGTAATGTTTTTTAGGAATGGTAATTAGCTATTGTTACCTCTTTAGCTTCGAACTGAACACAATTCAAACATATTTGTAACAAATGTAACGAAGTAAAAAAGTTTTATAAAAATGAAGGAAAACCCTGTAAACAGAATGAGTTAAGATCTCATGTGTGATATCTTGATTTTACGATGGTCTCGTTATTACGGACTAGGTGCAAGATTACCGGAGCCTCGTAAACCGGACGCCCGCTGCACGAGATGTCTTCAGGTCGACATGAGGCTTTAATAACTTTATATGTCTAAGGATATACAAAATAACCCATATGTATATATATATCGAATCGAATAATGTGAATTAACATCCTTTAATTAATATAATTGGAGTTAGTTGATAAGTTGTTTGTACTAAACGTAATTTATAATAGAAATAATATATAAAATATTTTAAAACGATGCCATGTAAGCCGTCTTGGCTGTGGCAATATTATATCAAGGAGAAATGTCAACGTAGCGACGTGTTTGTATGAAAAATATTCCAATATCCCTCCCCTCTTCCCCCTTGGCCCCGGCGGGCGGTGTACTGTGATCGTTCCAAGATGGCCGGGACACTTCAAATTATGCTAGCTCTGGACATCACGTATATGTTAAGTTATATTTGAGGATAGATGTTGTATATTAGGTATTAGAAAGTTTTCAGAACAAAAATTTTTTGTAGAAATTTATTAGCGTAATCTTTTACTACTAAATATTTTTAATCAATAGGCCTAGAAATTCTAGATCAGTTCGATTCGTTCGTTTACTTATTACAGAAAATGTACTATAATATATGAAATCTTAACGACATAAACAAGTTACCGTAAACATGATCCCAACATCAAACGGACAAACGGATAGCATCTGAAATATGATAATGGCCGCCCACGGCGGAGGTGACGTCCGAGCGGAAGGGGGTTCCCCTTGTCTTAATTTCCGGTCGCCAGATTTTGCGATATGCCTATTTTTATCCATAGCTTAGCAAGATATGCAGGAATTGACTTTTCAGAAAAAACATTTGTGTTTTAAATATTTGTATATTATAATAATATCAGTTACTATTAACGACTTCTTTTACTTTACAAGTTGTTTGATGATTGTGATCTAAAACTATAAAACTATAGATACAAAGTACAATCCTGGTCACTGGGACATACATCAAACCTGCTACCATTAGATACTATGAAAAACCAACTAAAAACTTTGCTTATTACCGCTCCATTGCCATTTCACCCCAAATGTCCGAACTTTTGTTGAACGAAATGCCAAGTTAGTTGTACAATGCGGCGTTCACTGGACTTGCAGTTAGATTAAAGGTCATATTCTTCGATCTATAACGTAATGTCGAATACTGGTACGATATTAGTATTGTATATGAGAAAACTTTTTCAACTGATAGTGGTCAAATATTGAAGATATATGATTGTTTTGCAACAAGGTTTTTATGTACTGTAACTAATATTTATTGTACATACAATATTATACAAGGAATATATTCAAAGATAAACTTTGTACCGCGTCATCGCTTGCGATAAAAACAATTATAACAAATGCTATTTCTAAATTGCATACTAGCGCCATCTAGTAAATTATTATATAACTACATTCGAGTAAGTTTAATTTTTTGTTCACTTCTGTTCTATCATTTACACCAAAATGTCGTCTCGCAATATCCATTGTTGAATTATTCGATTGTAACTTAGAAGTAGTTATTCAATAACTTGAAATTCTACTAGCAGGATTAAGTAGAATAAGTGATTATATCTTAGGCTTTGTAACGGTGAAAATTAATTTCATGTTAATTAATTTATTAACCTGTTAAAAGTATGACGAAATATTTCATCATACATAGAAGCCTACAATGGAAATAAATCGTAATATATTGAACGCATTAGGTTCTACGTTATTCTTATCTATTAAAAACGATATACTTTTATGATTAGAAAAAACGTCACTGTAAAACGGGTTAACCAAAACTTTATTCCCATTTTAACAGGTTAATTTCAAAATAATACCAAAATACAAACATAGGAAGTAAAAATGGACAAAGAGAAAAATGGAAAATAAATATTCGAGAATAACAACATTTTTTTTTTATTTGTCTGCATATTTAATTGATATTTTAATCATAATTTTAAGCTGAAACAATAGTTAATATATCTTAATATCTCTCTCTCTCTCTCTGGCCTGACTGAAGTCTCTGACAGAGACTGGCCTCAATTTACCACTAGAGTAAGTCCACGTGAGCATTAAGATCCATTTGATATCATAAAATACCTCTAAATTGATAGAACCACACAGTAATTACACTTGTGCCACTGCATTTCATAAGCTTGATACGATTCTAAACCTAAACTCCTAAGCAGTAAATACTATAACCGTGTAAACGTATTTTGCGGTTACGCCAGTTAGGGACTAAAGTACAATTGCGTTGTGGCAACCGGACACCGGGATATGAAAGCGACAATAAAAGGTGGACTTGCTGATTGGTACAGTTGTGCAATCAAGTGACAAATATTATATATATATTAAATAACACTGTAGAAAAACTTTGTAGTGGTACCAAACACGTAAAGTCCCATATTTTGATTAATAATAATCCAAGACTTATCTCGGGGTCATCGAAAATGTTGTCAATAATAATAGTGCAAAAATTTGGAAAGAAATAGGATATTTTTTTTAATGAATTTCAATGTTTTAAGAATAATACTATTAAATATTTAATTTGATACATACAGTTTTATAAAGCCGATCAAGTCGAGTCTGCAGACATCCCTTTTAAAACCGTTACACAGAAAAAATATTCACATGTTTATTACGATTGATTAATCCCCCAGACAGGTACCGACATCATAGGGACGATAATCCCATGTCACATTATCTCCCAGTCAGTCATCGCCCCCTCGAAGTTCAAGGCGGGTCGCGAGGTAAACGCACCTTTATTGGCTCCGCAATTGGTCATATCCGCTGACAGGTCTATGCCCTCACACACACACGTGAAATAGGTTATCATGTGTGTGTGTGTGTTATATGCTATGGAGGAGTAATGTCTGAGATAAACATTAAAATTGCATGTTTATTTTTATATTAAATAAACTTTATTAAGGTCTGAAATGATTTGGAAAATTGTTCTTACAAAAGTAAGCTTTATACAGCTTAATCTGGTTGAAGACAGATATGTTAAAATACTAGCTTTTCCTACGACTTCGTTCGCCAAGGATAAGTTTTTAAAATAAAAGTAGTCTAGGTTCTTATAACATCAGCTATCCGTCAGTAAAAGTTATAATCGGACCAGCCGTTTAGGAGATTATTCGAACCAAACAGACCGACAGACAGACAGAGAGAGTTTTTTTTTAATTTAAATAATGCATTCATATGCATTTTGCGAAAAGCTGTTAATTTTTAAGTATAAATGGATAATTCAATTGTATTTGTATATAGATATTGAATTGCAATTAGTATAACCTTAAGTAAAACATAACTCTCAGTCTTGAACAAGGTTTTAAAATTTAAATCACAACCATCTTTAAATAAAAAGTATCCAAGAAGTATATAGGTCGTATCTTTAGAGTCCGGAGACTAAAAGCAAAGCGAAGTCATATTCCGTAACTCACATAACATGATACAATACCAACAAACCATTACCTCAGTCGATTGCTCGCAATTGTCGACAATCATTGTCAATTTACTGACCCCCCCCTCCCCTCATTCCCCCCACATGCACTGACGCTTTCACTTCTCACCGGTAATGTCGAGGCGAAAAGTTTTTTATCTCCTCTTGCTATAAAAAAGATTGTATGTAGGAAGTAATAATTTGATAATATCTTCAAATGATAGAATGAAAATCTAGCGAACAGTGTCGCGGGCAACAGCTAGTATGATTAATAAAACTCTTAAAAATATACATTTAATGAAGCCCGCAAAATAAAATGAATATTTCTTATATCAGCGCACAGCACGTGTTAGATATTGAACAAATAAACATACGCGGCGTCCGAACTTTGTTTATTATTTTGCCGAATTATGCCTATAATATAATTGTAGGTGAACTAGGTTTTTAATCATTTATTTTGGTTCCGTATCTAATTTACTATGAGACGAAATTCTTATTATACATCCAATTTCAAAATATATAAACAAACCTCAAACATTTAATTTGATTTAAAATTTTATACAGAATATTTTACGGATCCCCAAAATATATAAAGGCACCTCGTCTATAAATCAAGATATTTGTGATACAATAATATTTACATTTCAACCAAAACATTCCTTATATTTGTATATTCTTGCTATGAAGATAATTAAAATATTATTATGTTTTTATATTGCAACATATTTGTAAATTGTTTTAGGAAAATATTCTTTATTATTTGTATTTCTTATTTGTATTTCTTTAAAATAGTTTCAGAATAAGGTCGTCAAATGTTGTATTAAATACATTTCAAGTATATAATCAATTTAATTCATTTACTCAAGATTGAAATATGACACCTCAGAATAATTTCTGAATGGTTTATTTTATTATTGTTATTGTAATTTGTACTCTATTTCCATTGTTGTGGAGTGTATTTTGATTGTAGTATCTGTGTCTAGTGTTTAGGGATAAATCGTTGTATTAAAGCCTGCTATTGTCCGAGCAAGGTATGTTTCATTCGCGCTGTAGCACCTTTCAACCAAACCTCATCCAAAGATTAAAGATTTATTTGAATAAAATATATTAACATACATACAAATATATTTTAATTTATTTCATACAAAAATGCATCATACATATGTTTTAGAATATAAAAAATATTGTTAATCATAAAAATTTATGAAGTCCTATCAAATGTAAATACATTTAAATTACTTTTAGTTTTTAATTAATTAGTTTATATGTTAAATATAATTTTTTATTTATATTATGTATATAAATAATAAGGAATCCTCTGTAAAAATAATCTTGGTCCGTATTTTCCCAACAAAGAGTCCGCATTGTCCGCAGCCGCCCTCCATTGTTATTCCGACAATCACCGACACAGTCCGCTGCTATCCAACATTTGATTCGGGATGATTTTCATTGAGCGAGGATTTCGTGTTATTGTTGTCTGACTTTTATTTTGATTCTTGGATAGTTCAGGTCGGGGGTGATTCTAAATTACCTACGTTTCCTCAATAATTATGGGGTATGACTAGTTCATTGTATACTGTGTTGACTTTGTTCGCACGGACCATTTTTTTTTAATGAAAGCCTAAATTACTCTTTATAACATCAGCTATCGTTCAGTGAAAGTCTTATTAAAATCGGTCCAGCCGTTACAGAGAATATCAGGACCAAACAGGCAGACAGACAGCGAAAATAAGTTTTTTTTTATGAATGTTACTTTCAAAGGCATATATATGCCTGTAGTAAAATTAATTTGGAATTACAAACAGACACTTAAATTTAATTTATATATATATATATATTATATATCGCATAGGTAATGTAATGTTAGATATTATGTATTAAAAATACATCTAACATTTGCAAAGTAAAGTAATAAACGTTGGTTCTTAGATCCTCCCAAAATACCTACACGTGTCCCGTCCACTCTCATCTTCCTGCATTACTTCTATGAATATATTAAACTATAACCTGTCGCTCTAAACAAGGCTTAACTCTGACAGATAGTGCTTTTAGCGAGCTTCTAAAGATCATTGCAGACATTCGACTCCATGAAATTGAGAAGTAATAAGAAATGTCTTCAGTTAAAACTAAAATCATTGTATTATAAAATAAATTAATAGAATTTTACTTTAATTATACATAAAATCAAATATGGAAAGATTACTATTAAGTAATAAAGTTAATTATAAACTTAAGTAGACTGTCCCTCGTCTATTCTGCCCACAAATAAGTCTTATACGTACTTCCTGCACCTGGCAAAGACGCTCTTTATAAACGAATTTATTAGGTATCATAAATACCTCATAGCTATCAAATTCCTCATACAATGTATTAGAGAACTCTTTGATTCACGTGTCTTTGACCAATGATGAAAGGAAATGGACTGAGACTGAAATTATTAGCTTTGGTAATTTTGCTTCTTTTATTTTATGTAATAGCTATAAATAACTATGTGATTTTTTTATGTATCGAAAATTGCAAATAGTATTCACTATATCAATGCTTTTAATATTACAGTTACTTCCCAATTTAATTTATAAAAGTACTTATCATCTAGTATTAAAGATATTTTAACGATTCATAATCTCATCTTTCTTTCTCATCTCATCTCATATTTTACAATGTCATCTCTCTTTCTGTCCCTCTCTCATCTCATTCTCATAAAAAGTATACATAGTATTCTGTTTCAAAACACCAACTATAAATTGAATACCGAAATCAATTTTTCACTCCAGCTCTTAAGCCATCTCTCAACGCTGCGGAGAGATTAGGTGTTACTCCATTACATTACACCTCATCCATCGCAACAGAGTCGTCAAAATAAACAATCACCCGCAACCAAAAGACAGACAGCCCTTTGATCTTATCCTGAGTGATCGTCTCTACTCCGCACTGAGTGCTAACTTGCGTATTATTTCATACTTGGATAAAAGCGGAATTAGTTTACGACCGCATAAATTATCTGGGCGTTTTCGGAATAAAAAGTGAAGCGGTAGTTATAACTGGCCAGGTAATATGAGTTCAGTTAGAAAGAACAGTAGCAAAGAAAAATTTAATGTTGTAATTTTTAGTTTTTTAGTATTCAGATATTATATATAAGAAAAGCGTTATGAAAGTTATGACCGATTCTACGTGTTATAAATTTAATATTTCCATATAGTCATCTAAATTTTCCAGCTAAATCATAAAGTTAAAATAAGTCTATTTAACCATACATGTACATTTAGATTTAATGAGACGGAGAGCCCGTTTCTCTTAAACTAATATTTTTGTCGGAGAAATAACTGAACGTTCCAAGTAATGGTATTAACAGGTATCCTTGCACGTTAACTGAGCTTTATTTGACGCATTTTCTGTATTTATGTTTACACTGATTACATAAACTAATTAATTTGAATAATTGAGGAAAAACCTTGCGAATAATTTCTGTTGTTGTCTTATTTTGTTTAAACGAATTAAATATGATACATTTTATAAATGAACATTGAGTAATCGCTTCATTAGATGAAACTTTTCAGATTGCCTCACCGTGTTCGCGGTTAAAAGAATCCGTGATGTATGTGGCTATTTCTTATTTGTGATTTGTTTATTTTGTGAAATCATTAATATTCTTTATATAATACCAGTTGTGACATTTTCACCAGGTGCATTAGAAACGTTTAGTAGATCAAAATACATATTTAAAGATGTTTTGATAAGAAATCTCTTGATTAATGTTAAATTTCAAGTCTATATATACTGTTATCTTTGAAAGTTTTGTGGTATATTGGAGAAAAACTTAAATGAGGGTATATTTTTACATTTACATTACTACTGAATAACCCAAATATTGGGAGATAATTAGTCTGAATCATCGGGTCGTTCAGAAAGTTAAATCATTCGGTTAAATCGGACTAAGAGTAGATCGTAAATCTTAAATCATAAAGTTGCCATGGAAACGGCAGACGACAAATAGTGACTGGAATTTCGATACTCAATTTGGTATCTCTGCTTTTGCTATTGCTATTATTGATAATAACTGCATAAATCGATACTAAATTATTATACTAAAATTCGCAATTCAGAGGATAGACTAAGCACTAATGAAATTTGTATACGCCAAGATAATTCGTTAGGAATAAAAATAAAATAAAACTTTAACAAAACACGAAGATCTACATCGATTTAGTTACATTATTATTCCATTAAAATTTTCTCGAAACAAGTTCTTGTGTATCAACTATTATAATAGCGTCAAGATGGCCGCCAATTTGTCATCTGTCAACCTGCTGTTTAATTGCACGTCCCCTCGCACCTTGATTAAATGTCCCGGTCTATTTATATTTGTACCGGGAATCAGGTTATTTTCTTTTATTTAGTTTTAGATTTGATTTACTTTTAGTATAACTAAATGTTTTATGTTCGTTTCTATATTGGGACTTGCACCTGAGTTTTTTATCGTTGTTATAGATTATTTATATCATAAAATTAATAAATAATTGAATATCATTTTTGTAGGATTAAGGAAGAGATCCTCTAAATTTTTACTTTGTAAACATTATTTTTTCTTAAACTTTGAAGTTTAACTACAATTGTAGTTCAAAGAAAAAAATTACAATATGAAATATGAAGAGTCAGCCGCGCGATGTAAATCAGATTGAGCGGTCAGTGTGCCATGTGTACGGACGGAGACTTCGTTTATATTTAAAATAGTAATAAGTCCTAATTAAAAAAAAGATATTTTCACTTTATTTAGATACTGGAAATAAAATTAAAGCATTCAAAAAATTACACCATTACACTTAATTCTTAGTTCTAATTCGGTAGTTTTAATGTAACAATATATGTCGTGTAATATAGTTAATATCTATCTTGTAATACAGGTAATATATGTCGTGTAATACAGGTAATATATATCGTGTAATACAATATCGATAATTTATACCAGGTATCAAGTGAATAAAAAATTCAAATTAAATGTTAATTTAATTTAGATACACACATCCCACACAAAATATCTTCTAACAAGATTTTGTTTATGACTGCACAATTTTCGTTTATATATAAACAAATTACCCGGTATTGTTTTGTTTTTGCACGCTCATAAATACCGTCTATTCATCTAATCCCCGATATCTTCTAAACTAATAACATTTAGACGAGCGTGCTCGATCGGTCAATTTCATTTCCTACATCATAACTTAAACTTTAAGTGCTAATTTTCTTAAACTTGTCCTACATTTTTTCGATATACTGTAATATTAAACGTTATTCTAATCTGAACCTTTCAACCATAGATACAGAACTCAATTTCTTTTGTAAGGAATGTGCTCCAAGAGATAGATTTACGATACCGTATTACCTATAATCAAACTAATTTGTGGTTGCTCCAAATATATTGTTGAATGTTTAAGCTTGGTGAAAATATTTTACTATGATATTATTAACTTAAAAATCTGCATCAAAATACATGGTATATATATATAATCATTTAAATACTGAATTGCAAAGTTAGCCAGTCCTGTATATATGGGGTCTAAGATAATAAGAGAGAGGAAGACGAAGAGCTTCCGATCTGAAACTTAAAAAAAAACAAATTGAAAAATTGGTTCTGTATAGTTTGAACTTTTGAACTATTAGGTGTTACATTTGTATATATATTTTGAATATATAACTTAGTTAAATAGCTAATGAAAGTTTACATTTCGTTATCATAACAATAAGTGAAGCAAAATCTTTGTACTTTTAACTAAAATTACGTAAAGTGGAGTTTAGCAGCAACTTGGAGAAGGAAACCAGAAAGCTAACATCATAGTTATGGCATTCGACATACATAAATTAGTAAAAAAAATGTCACACTAGTATCTATACATGACTATGGACATTTAAAAAAATTAGCAGTGTCAAATATATATATACCATCTGTCATGGTATGGGCATGTTATGAGGAGAGATGAAGGGCATGTGACCAAAAGAGTGCTGGGTATGGAAGTGGAGAATACACAGGTAGAGGACGAACGAAGAAAAGATGGATGGATTGCGTGAAATACGATATGGAGAAGAAAGGAGTGTGTACAGAGATGACGAATAACAGGAGAGTATAGAAGGAAAAAAACATACTGCGCCGACCCCAAAACTGGGATAAGGGCAGGAAGATAAGCAGTATCAAATATACAATTTGATGCAAAGAGAGCAAATACACTAAAAAAAATAAAAATATACACATCCATCCAAATTCTTTAACAGTGACAATTTAACATAACATACAAAAACCTAATGTTACTGTTTGAATATAATTAAACATTTATCCATTATGATAATACTTTTATTAGTTTATTGATATCTCATGTTATAGAACACGTGTTAATTGCTAACTATTAATTCGAAGCAGGAGAGAGATGGAAATAAGAACCCAAAAATAGAATCAAAAGCACATGCGGTCTATAAATAAGGCAATTACATTCTTTACACGTTTAGGATTATATGAATATCAAAGTTAATAATAGTTAATTTTGAGTAGTTTTACTAAACTATACTGTAACAAATCGATTCTAGGATCAAGGAAATATTACTCGACTCAAAAAAGTGAGTAATTATTTTAAGAGCTTTTTCCAACGAGCTTTTTTAAACGTTAAAATTTTAGCTTTTAAAATATTTAAAAAATAAATTTATGAACGTTTGTGTTGACGGTATTCTTGAAGTATTTCTGGATATCTAGAACATGGTGCGCATGAAGTATGAAGTGCTCACTATCACGCTACTTAAAGAAATATTGTAAGTGACTTAATTTCACTTATGTCAGTATTAAAAAAAGAACAAGACAAGCCCGCTGAGTTTCAGGCCCAGCTCTTCTGAGGTCAGTTGTAAATAAGTTTCTGAAGTGGAGCTTTGACAATGAAGGAATGTCTTTGACGTTAAAAAAATAAATAAAACTTACTTTCAATAAAGAATTTAATTGTTTTTTTATACGTCAAATTTTCTCTAACTTTTACCTACATTTTCTAATAAAAATATGGTCTTATTTGGCAATAATATTGAATACATTGTTATATATGTTAATATATATTTAATCTCTCAATACAATAATTGGAATTTACCATAAGGTAAATTCCAATTAGTACTAATTCCAATATCATGGTAAAAAACCTTTGGTATTATAATAATTGGAATTTACCTATAATATTATGGTAAAAATTGACCTCATCTAAGACCAAGTGGATACAGGTAAATAAAATTGAAGTGTCAATTTATTTTTTGGCTGTTTGTCTGTCTGTTTGATCCGGCTAATCACTGAAACAACTGAACCGATTTTAATAGGACTTTCACTGGCGGACAGCTGATGTTACAAGGAGTAATGCATATACTTTTATTTATATAGACATTCCAAACGAAGACGTGTGAACAGCTAGTCGTAGCTAGTTAATAAATCGAGACAATATTACAAAAATGTATTCAAATTATATCGTTAAACATTATTAGATCACACAGGCCTTCATCATTAAAAGAAGGTATGTAAAATAAACACGATATTCATTAATATACTGTTGGGGGGTCGCTATAAACATTTCCCCCGGCTCTACTGTGATTAACATATAAATGCGTGCCACTTGCGGTGGATTCGTAAATAAAAACTCAATCGGTACGCCATTAAACGTACGCTATTCAACATGAGGTAGAGTATATTGTAATAGAGGCATATGAACCAAAAAAATAATAATTTAACATTAAATCATTCATAAATAGCACTTTATTATTATTATTCTTAATGATAAGAAAACATCTTAAATTCTCCAACTCTCTCTGAATCGTTCACTACTCTGTGAGATTCCTTAAGATAAGGGGTGTTATCCCCCCAAGGGAGCGTCTTGATTGACACGTGTTTACCTTGTTCTACCGCTTTTGATTGGAAGACAATTTTTACAAGAAAAAAAATATTTTGACAAGGATGAATGATCCTGTTTGTGAAACTCCATTGTATTAGGGTTTATATATAAATAAAATTTATGTTAATTACTGGGTTAATTCATAAGTATCTTAATAAGAGAAAGAGTTATAGAAATTTAGAAGCTTAATCTCCCCTTTTCTTGTTTTTAAATTATTTTATTATTTAAAATTAGTATTTCCATAGTATTAAGATCGGATTTTCTTAATATAGAAATGCTAATGAATAACATATTTGTTTTGGAATCGTGTCGTAAAGCCCCTGTGGCCTAATGGATAAGGCATCGGCCTCCTAAGCCGGGGATTGTGGGTTCGAGTCCCACCAGGGGTAAATATTTTTTGTAAATTTAATAAAAAAAGCCTATTTGAATATTAGTTTATATTATATAAAGAGCATAAAATGGAGGGGAGCAGGTGGATAAAGGGTTGGTCTTCCATCTTTTAACAAAAAAGCTGTAAAAGCTACTATTGTATTATAGTATTCGTATATCTTCTGTTAGTATGATGGGACTGGCCCACTCGAGACTACGGTCATATATTTTTGTTTGCACAGTAAAATCTTTTCATAAATGCGTTAAATATAAAATAAAATTGCAACACGTTAATTTTTCTTCACGCCATTTGCTAAGAAATTTAGACATAATGCAATTCACAGTATATTAATGTCCCCACTATTTCCAAAGAATTCAAAGTAGGTGTGTAAATAAATATCTTTTAACACTAAATTTACTTATGTTTATGACTTGCTGGCAACCCGCTACACCGCAAGCAATGCGCTTATAAAAAAAAAACAACTGTCAAATAGACAACTGTCAAACAGAGAAACGTCAAACAAACCTATGTCTTTAAAGATCTCATTAGGTGCTGGTCAACAATATAGCTGAGGCCTTAAATATTAATATATTTATTTACTCTTTATTGTAAACAATAATACATGTAATCACCAATCTCCTAAATTTTTTCTCCACACTTCACCACATGTATTAGTCTGCAACAACAAGTCTCATAAACAGAAACTTGAATTGGCTAAATATTCCAAGCATATTTGTGAATGAAGCCATAACCAAAAAAAAAATTAAGATTTTTTCTTTGTGACAATCATCAAAACAATATAACCTTTTTATAATTATAATCTTTTATGTACGCGGCATTTTCTTTTATGTACTGATTATAATTGTTCGTTTTTTAATAGAATTTTTATTCACCTTTTAATCATGAAACCTTAAGGTAAGTTTTAGGCAGAAAACTGTTTTTTTTTTTAAATTCAACACTTCAGTCAGATATACTCTTCCGATGTAATATAGTTTTTTATTCCTTTTAATTCGCCAAATGTGTTATACTTAATTATATTGTTGAGAGAAATAATATTTTCCACTTAGTAAACAACTTTGTTTATGCCGGGCTACAGAATTAATAAACAAAATTATTTTAGGTTGTACATAGATTATATTATATTATATTAGATATAGAAAGATTTACTATTTAAATCTTTCTATATATCTATCCACTTATATTTCTTATAAGTCCTAAGGTTTGTGAGATGTACTTAAAGTTTCTGAAAAATCATCAAAACACTTTAATAACTTTTTTATCGAATATAAAAAAAATTACGGCGCATTTATAAAAATTTACATGACTTTTTTTTTCTTGAACGATTTTAATAAAACAAAAACTAAATTGTAAGTAACGGTTATCAAAATGTATAAATTAGATAAGCCGTTCCGGAGACAGCGACAAATGCATTGATAAATAGACAGACGAACAAAAATTCTAAAAGTGACTAAAGTTATGATTTTCCTACTATCTTGTATGAACAAACAGCTATAAGTTACAGATTTATTATATGTATATACTATGATTTAGTTATAAGTGAATGAAGTCTAAAATAAATGTATCTAGAACATTATTTAATGATTCCAAGAAGAACATCGTATCCGAATATCATGAATTTTAGTGTACAATAAACATTATAAAGATATTGCAATATGTACCTTAAGCTTATGAAATACGATTCAATATCCCATGAGTTAACCTAGTTAATTTGATATGCGAATATAGTTTGGGTAATATGGACTTGTATTAGAATTTATTTTATTAGTACATATTTATTTGTATATTACGTGTTAGTACTTACTTATCTCTAAGCGCTCTGATTGGTCAAGGCGTTTCTCACCTGTCTTACCTTATCTTTCCACCAATCGCTAAACAGTTACCTGTCTCACCTCAGGTTTAAACCAATCACCACGCAGTTACCTGTCAGATCGATATAAAGGCGGTCACATCAAGTCATTTCTTAGATTTATAAAAAATGTTTGGTCTTCGTTTTCCTTTTGAGATTTAGATTTAGATTAAGAATCATTGCCTTATACATATTTTAAGGTACAAGCAGAAGGACAAAGATTATCCATAATATGTGAAACATGTTTTAAAATAACGTTGATATATTATTTTTGCAGTGACCAAAAAAAAAGTTGACACGAGACGCCAAGACTTTTTTCTTTTACGTGTTATCTCATAAATACATATTACATGGTATTTTAGCTTGTGGCGGAAATCCGGTGAACAAATGATGTGTGGACGTCTCACCTGGACTCGAAGTCATTAGTGAATAGTGATGTTCTCTGTAAATGTCGATAAAAGGGTTTATGATTTTAACTTGCAATATGATATGACACATTTTTTGTAATAAAAATTTTTGGACGTAATTTGAAGAAAACAATATGATGAAGATACGAATTTGTAAGTCTCGTTATTTCTTCTTTTACATCTCTTCCTAAATGTATCCATGAATTCCATCCCCTTCACCTGTCTCTAATTCTTCTCGGACGCACTGTCTGCATAATACATAGCCTCGTAAAATAAAAAAAATATATAAGATATAGAAATATCCCATCTCTATACAGGCGCCATGTTTGCCAAAACAAACGGACGGCATCTGAGACATGACATGTTTGAGAGCACCTTGACGTGCGCTAACTGCATCTCGTTTCGTTTTTAGACTTGGCACGTATATTCAAAGTTTATTGTTGAGAGATAAGAAGTCGTTTATGTTACTGATATTTCAGACAAGGTACTCAGTTTTAACTAAATAACGAGATAAATCAGAAAATAGAGCCCGTAAAGTGAAACGATTCTAATTGCCCTCCGACCTGCTATCGGATAGCAATTTACCGGCAGAATTGGGGATAAAAAATATCACGCCCTTGGGGTTCAGGTAGTTACATTAAGGGAGAGTTTTTTTGTTATTTACTTAATCTATGTTAAATAATTGGATAATTTTAACTCTAAAAACATACTTTAGATATATTTTGACTTTGGTCTCTGAATGTCCAAGTGTTTCGTTTGTTTGTGTTACCACTTACCACTTTGCCTGCTCGTTTGTCAAGCGAACGCATAAACAAAAAGACAGGTACAATATTTAATTATTTTATAACACTGTAATTAATTGATTAAGAAGTTCATTATTACTATTATTTATGTTAAACACTGAACATAGTAGGTATCATTGATACTAAATATGTAGAAACTATAATTCACAATTATGATTATGTTAGAAAGATAGACAGACCGACAAAAATATATTAATTTACGTCACTGAATCACAGAACGAGTGTTGTTACACAAAAAATATACTATATAAATAATGTAGGTAACATCAAAAAGCTAAGCGTCGCCTTAAAAAAAGCTAATTTCAAATATCGTTTGCCTGAGGCTTATGTCAGTCGTTGCGAGATATGGCGTAGTCCTGATTATTACATGTCTTTATATAACATGTGTGTGGTTGTATTTATGACATTACACACACACACACACACACACACACGCACACACACACACACACACACACACACACACACACACATACACACACACACGACACACACTCATACTTCGCCCTAATAGGTTTAGATAAAAAATGTGTGAGCAAAGATTAAAAACTTTAATTTTAATTATTTTTAGGTTAGATTTATTTCAGAAAATACAAAACTTAATACAGCAATTGAATATAATATCTTTATCAATATAATTTTCATATGAATAGAGAAGAAAAGGAAAGGAAAAATTACGTACTTTTCCTTATCCAGGTAGTCCTGGATGCCTTAAAAATTAGAAGATTTAGATAATTCGAGTGAATAAGAGTAGAAGTTGTTCACGAACGAACTTTGTTTGTTCTGTATTGTTTACACTTTTCTCGGATGGATAAATGGATGTCTGTGGAGAGGAAAAATTTTCAAAATTCAGAAAATTTGTAGGGATTTTTTTTATATAATCGAAAAACATCTATTGGGTCTTGCTGAGTTTAATAAAAACATTTTTTTATTATTTTTTCTAAAATTTTTAATTAGTGTGTATAAAAATTTATGTTAATTTTTATACAATTTATTTTTAATGATTAATTTTAAACATTTATTTTAATAATCATTTTACATAAAAATCAATTGTTTTTTATTAACATTTACAACATCGTCAAAGTTCGTTCAGGAAACCCTGGGTATTTGCATCTTCACTGGTTTAATTTTATTATCGACTTGTGAATCTTAAATATTTTGAACCAATTTTAGTTATTATATTTAATCATATATTATTTAAATTATATTCACAAACAAACATAACTATAGTCTGTATAAGGTACTGGCAAAGCTACATACCATGACTAGAATTCGTTATTTTAGTTTACGTTTAGTGATAAAATACGAATTACAAATGATATTTATACCAATTGCCGTATTATTTTATTGTCGCAAATAGTCCATTAGACAGGTATGTGTTTGGGATGCTGGGCATTACTAGACTGTAGGTGATGGAAGGTGCCAGCGTGGCGTGCCAACTTGTATACAAACATAAATACACACCAAATTAAAGAATTAGTTTAATTAAAATAGCCTAATGATCGTATTAACGTTAAGATCGTAATTCAATTGGTACGAGTTTGTTTAAATTCCTTGAAATCACGTTAAATACCTGCAAATAGTTTTAGATAGAAATACACCTAGTGTTATGTAATTTATAATTATTAAGAACTATATCTAAAATATACAATAATTGACTTCAAGCATCTATATTCTATATATATACATAAAATTGAAGCGTCTGTTTGTATTTCCAAATTAACTTTCACTGAATGCATATGAAAGTAAAAACGGTACTTACAGAAAAAACTAATTTTAAAATTGTTCTCTGTCTGTCTATCTGTATGTTTGTTGCGGGTAAACTCTGGAAGGACTTGACCGATTTTGAAAGGACTTTCACTTGCGGATAGTTAATGTTATAAAGCTAGTACAGCTAGTTTAATCTAAACGACAAATTTTATTTAAATAGCTCACACCTAACTTGTAAATTTCTTTACAATAATATATATTTTTTCATAAAAAAAAAAAGACAATTTCGCTTCATTTGTGTAAATCAGAGCTGGTAGAAATAACGTCCGAGTCTAGCAGCTGCCATCTTAGCCGTTACGTGGACCATAGATTACCTGAGAAATATCGCTTATTTAAAGCAAAAGAAAAAACGCAAAAAGGAGGCAGAGTGCCAAAAAATGTTTGGCACAAGCAAGGTGTTTATAAAGTCCATTCACTCATACAGAGTGCTGTAAAACTGTGATATCTTTTAGATTGACATCATTACAACGGTTATTTATCGACAAATTTATCCATATTCTAATAAAAACACATAAACTCAAGCTTTAAATGATCTTGAACTGGCATTTAAATATCAGTTAAAGTATTTTTATTATTATCTTTAAAATGAAATTCAATTTATATTTTATATACCTGTATATTTAATTCGTGATGGAGAAAGTTCTAATTTCGTTACAAAGAGGTAACTTTTTAATTGCGGTCATACAGTGAAGCACCTACACATAAAAACGACAGGATATATAAATAAATCTCAAATACAGATGCGTCTTCTCTGCTTTTTATTTCAACTATTAGCATATTTTGCTTTGACTTTTGATTGCAGATATTTATATTTTTCCTCTTAACATTTAAAAAAAGTTTTAATTTATTTTATTAGGTTTTGCTTTCAAACGAAATGTACGTTTAAAAAATTGTAAAAGAGATACGTATTTTTTAATATATTGCAGGTGTGTCACCTGACACCTGTCACGCTGACACTAGCCGCGTGACACTTGACAGCGCGTGACAGATTGAGGCGCCAACCGCCCGCGGCCGCCATTGTTTTCGCACCTTTTTCTTTTTTTAATCACGGTTCTTTAATCCTTACTTTTTTGTGTGCGGATAGAATGATTAAAGGCTATAATGCTTGTTTCTAAAAACTTTTAACACAAATATAAAATTGTAAATACCGGAAGTCGAAATTAATTGGTTATTAAAATGACATTGTTCTAGGTTAATTGAGTTTTCACTTTTCTTTGATGTTAAGAGTCTTATTATTTTTGATTTATGAAAGAGTTTTAAAAGAATTATTATATACAATAATGTTTCATTCTTATTAAAGTAATATATTAAATATTAAGTGGCAAATGAAATATCTAGTTTATAAACATATAATATCTAATCTAGAATCTTTGGGACTGACAGACCAATAAACATCTTTTAAAAAGAAATCAATAATTAATAATAATTATTAATACTATCTTTATATAGTTATTTACTTTGTATACTCGTATCTATTTTTGTTTCAAAGCGTTGCCCACTTTTATAGGAAGAATATTTTTAGTAGTAAAAAGCGCAATATTTATGAATACATTTTTAATATTTTGGTTATACAAGATCAAAGCTAATAGTTGCGCACTCTTTGCTTCATGTTGAGATTATTTTAATGAATTATAATAATAGACAGTAGAGTATTATTAGGACAAAATCTATATATATAAATAAATTTGAAGTGTCTGTTTGTTATACCAAACGAACAGCTTTTCAGTAAATATATATGGAAGTATGTAGGGAATTTTTCTGTCTTTCTGTTTGGTTTCACCGAAACATTTGGACCGATTTTAACAGTACTCATTGGGGGATAAGTGATGTTATAAATAAGTTAGGATACTTTTATTAAAAAAATTTAAGTTTTGAGAACGACAAACCAAAACAATGAACACATTAGTGGTACTTTAATAGTAGTTATGGAACACATGATTTGGGTAAATACTAACATACCATCCTCTATTATAAATGTTTACAAAATTATCAGTAACGTCTAACCTATATAAAGTTTGTCAAGTCCGGTCACATCAAACGACTACTAAATTGTTTACGACTCTTTGATCTTCAAGTAGTAAACAAATTTAATTGACCAGAGTACCTTGGTTGGTAAAACACTCCAGTAATTAAACATGAAGTGTATTTAGGAATTGATGTCATAATTACATTGTAGTTTAATTTATAATTACAATGTTTTATGATGATACTCATATTTAATGTTTGTTGTATTAGAAATGGCAGTGCAATTATTTACAATGACAAATTTCTCGTCTTAATCCTGTTAAGTTAAATAAAAATCAGAATATTATTCTGATTACTAATGATACCTTATTTCTATGATATCCAGAGAAAGATGGATCGAGAAGAACCTATGGAATTTTGGCTTTTTTTTAACATATTACAACTTTAATTTTTTTTGTTTTCATATTGTACATTATTGACATTGTAATAACGGATATTTCACTTATTAAAGTCTTAATCTATGTGTGTGTATTAAGCTCAGGGGCAGAAGAGTGAAGGGTTTAACGTCAGAGGTGTGTGAAAGGCAGGACCGGAAATATGCTCTCCGGGCGTCGGGTCAGCTCCACCAATCTCCGGTTCAGATATTTCATATCGTCCGATTATCTTCTGTTAGTTGGGTTTGTTTTGCTCGTCTTTGTTTATTGATATGACTAATAATATGTATATAATATTTTCTTTTATTTTGTAAACCCTAAAATATGTTCATAATAATTGTCAATACCGAGAAGTGGGTCCAAATATTCTATAAAGATTTACAATAATGTTTAACGAAGCGAAGTGCTCGTAAATCGTTTACACTGCATCTTCCGGGAGTCACTGGTAATAAAGACATTACTTGCCCACCCAAGCACAGCGGTTAATAGATTATGGTTTTGCAAATCTTACGTGATATTAGAACGCTTATATTACGTAGTCAAGTAATTTCAGCTCCTGTAATATTCCATATTTATTATATTAATAATTCCAACTAACTTTTGAGTTATTGTTGCATTAGTTAAAGCGACATTATACGGCCCGCCTAATAAGGACCGGTTCAAAATAAGGTCCATCTTTTTTAAACTTAATATTTATTAACCCCATTAACCAGCTAAGGCCAACCGAAGTTCATTGCTTTCGTGATGGTCAGCGGCTCTTTGTTTATCCTCAGGAGAGATAAGACAAGTTATATAGATACTGATTCAATATTGCATATTTATAGTAATAAAACACTAACTTATTATAATCGTCATACTATATCTAAGGCCTGTACAAGAACTCAAATATATCTAGATTAAATGATATATCTCATTAGAACACCGCCGTGCGGTCCGACACTAATTGCCTCTAACTTTAAATAATACATCCATACATTTCATTTTATCGCACGTTTGTTACCTATATGTTAATATAATGGCGATATACATTATGAATTTGGACCAAATTACTGCATAACTTTGTTTATATGACATGTAGATACTCGTTAACCAAAAGCGTTAGCCGTGTTTCATTTGAACCAATTCAATTCTAAGATACAGTGTAGTTTAGCGACTACTTTGTAGTCGTCCTACTACCACAGTCGTTTATAATGTTGTTATATTATATTAGTTAATCTATGTAGTGTAACTTTGATCGTAACTAATTATTACCGAATGATTGATCGTAACTTTGTCTCCAGCTTTGACAAAACAATTGTTGATTAATAATAAATATGGGTGGATAAAATATCCCTTAAAAAAACAAAAAAATATAATATATGTATATAACATAAATAATACCAGTATATATAGATATATATATATATATATATATATTACGTTTATAAACTGTATATGTTTATGTAACTACAATAATAAAAACAAGGCGATGTTGAACTTAGCAATGTAGATTGCACCTCCCGCGTTGAAGGTATCTCAGTAAATAAAAAGCCAATTTAAATGCCATTAAAACTAAATGTACAAGAGATTTAAGACATCGAAGGAGCCGTTTTGTGTGGGGTTTGGGAATAAACCCCTGTAAGTGCGTTTTATGGTGTCATCCCTGTTAATATGGTAATACGATTACTTTAAAAGGTATTTTTGTTTTGAAATGAAATAAAAGAATATTCTATTCTCCAATTTACTAGGATCCGCCAACCGTGCGCGGCGGGTATTGAGGTGAGCCCCTCTCCTTTCATCTGAATAGCTATAGGAAATATCGATTTATTAGGACTAATTGTCACCTTCTAGCTCAGCACATTGCTCGCACGCGCAGGGCAGCTCTAATGTATTGTCTATGGCAGGAGTGATCTTTTTTTGATAACTTTTGTTTAGCCAACATTTTTTCAATCCGTTTTCGCTATTACATCCGCGTTTGGCTCAAACATACATAGGAAAATTTTTAGCTAATTATCTCGTCGTTTATTCTGGAGACAACTAAACTCCCAAACGGTTAAGAGCTTCGCTTACGCTCAGCTCAATTAAACAATCAAAGTGTTAATTTTAAAGATAATAAAGTTTAAAATCCAATGTGTTTCAGGCGCGGAGCGAATTAATATTATCTATAACCATCAGCATAAAATATACGAAATATCGACGTACGGACGACGAGCTATTTAGAGACCACGAAACGAACACACACATAACAGAACAGACAGACTGTGGTCATCTTACATATATTATATACATGTGCAATATATATGTGTATATTGTGTTTTAATGGTTGGAATAGTTAAGATATATGTGTTGTCTAATATAGACCAATAAAAAACATTCTTACAGATATGCACTATGAACTGCTACATTCTTTGTAAAATAATTATAGTTATTCAGAAATCTAGTTTAAAAGAGAGAGAAAGAAACAAACTAGTACTTATTAGATAAAAAACTAACATTATAAATATCTGATAATTCCAGGGTTGTCCTCTCAGAGGGGGCACTGTTTTACGCAGAGTTATGAACTCAATTATTCAGCTAATTTATAATCAGCAGTAAAACAACGTTACGAGCGGAAGTGTTACATTTCAAAGGCATTCTTGTTACCTGTACACTAAAAATATCCCGGATAGCGTGATTAGACACGCCCCGGTGCTCCGACTTTGATCTGGGAGGTGTTCTGATTTTTAACAAGAATATTCTTAGTATTTTGACCGTACTTTACTGCTTTTAGTGGTTTTGGATAAAATGTTGGTTTCTATAATCAAACTAGGTTTTACACGTAGCTCCGCTCGCGTTATGTAAGTTTCTTTCTTTTACTTCGAGATATTTGATTTTTAGATTTTGAACCCGGCATGCCATGAAGAGCGCCGGCTTGCGGAAGTAATAGTTTTTTGGTGCCGTACAATTTTGAATTTATAATATCTTCTTAAATATTTATTTGATTCATATAGTGTAAAGGACAATTTTAATCTATATTAAATGGCAAAGCTAACAAATGGATTTACTAGATAAGAATTATTAATGAGCAGAAAAAAACCGCCTTGAAACAACGTAATATTTGTAATTGAACATTTATTATATGAATGGAATAGTTAATTTAGTTTATGTTTTTGTCCAATATAGAGCAATCAAACAAAAACAGATTCTCACAGATACTTGCTTTATGAGCTGTAGCTACATTGTAAAATTATTATACTAATTCATAATTTAAACGAAGAGAAAGAGACAACCATATATCTTATTAACCAGGCTTTTTCTTCCTCTCAGAAGGGACACTGTGTTACGCAGAAACATGCCTCCATTATTCAGCTAATTAATTTATTATTATGTACTTGTTGTGAATTAACCATAATAGATAGAGACATGCTATTGTAGAGTATTTGTAGTATTTATGTAGATCTACAATTCATTAGTACATTACTTTAGTGTATCTCATTTGGTTTAAGTGATGCACGCGAGTAAAGCTCCCAGCAGATGAGATTTTTAATAGTTATATTTCAATCAACTATTTACTTCAATCTTCCTCAAGAATTGGACTATCTTTTAGTAAAAACCTTACAAAAATCTGTTTAGTAGCTTTTAAGTAAATCTATTAAATACAGACAGACAGCTTTTAAATTCTTTAATATAGATGAGAAAATCGTGTGTACTTTATATTTATCTAAAATATTTCTTAGTTAGCAAGTTTGTATGAGTTTAAATCAATTCTTGCAATTTAAACGAACGGATATGACCGCACTGTCGTGACGACAGACAGGAAAACTAATACTAATGCAATACTCCTAACACGAAATAATATTATAACGAAATTTATCTCAACATAACCATACAATACCTATTTTGCATGATCGTTAAACAAATCTGTAAAGCGCAAGCAGCAATGAACAGATAACTCATCAACGGATTAGCATTCCTGATTGGTGTTGGTGGTAATTGTTATATGATACTATTTGTTCCTGGCTGTGGTAATTACTAGGTAATAATTCAGATGAATGATGGCCAACGGATGCCTCGTTCTTGACCTGAATTCTTTGGTACTGTTTTGTTCAATAATCTTTTAAACCCGGTCAAGTAGACTGAAACTAGATAGTGATTTTGTTAGTATAATTGCTAAAAATAAGTACCATATTAGTATTAAAAATGGCTGTCATTAAGTTTTCGTAAACTATCAAAGAGTTCTTTTACTTTACTTTTAGTTTGCCAATTTTTGAGTTATGTGGAATGACGTGTATGTATGAGAACTTACATAACTATGTATGTATGTATGTATTTAATGCCTGAAAACGTTAAAGTTAAGACAACATAAAATATTTTTCCTCCTAAATCACTACTTGATATTCTATATTAGTCAGTGTTTCATTTCCTTCGTCTGAGCACTTAAGTCTCGTTTTAAGCTTACAGGTTAAAACAAATTCCTTGAACATCCTCACCATCCACTAAATCTGTCACATTAACAAAAAAAAATCCGCTAAGACCAAATTGACTGATGTAAAAAGAAAAAGATTTTACACCTAACACGGTAACTCGTTTAAAATACACCATGACTCAACCTTATCTCGTCAGGCGATTCTAAACCCTTTTGTGTTATATTAACGTTAAAAATAATTCATTACAAGATACCTCAAATCTAAGCTGTATAATGTCCTTAAAAACATGATAGGAATATTGTCCTTCAATATGGGCTAATAAGGACCAAAATCCTGTCAAGATTTTCTCCAGGTGGATCCCTAATGGCATACTGTAAAAGGCGTACACGTGTCGCATTCTGTACCTGCCAGCAGAAATAATCACAAAGGAGCGCGCACAAAGAAATAAGGAACGTATCAAAATCGCTTTTCAGTGACTCACTCGTCTGAGAATTACTTTCAGTATTGGAATTCCATTTTAAATTTGGATCGAATTTATATTAGTTAAATATATATTAAAAATATATATATACAAACACTTTAAAGTGTTTCTGTCTTTACTACATTTGAAATGAAAAATATATGTAATTATTTGATTCTGAGACTTAATGCACGCAAAGTACCTAAGAGCTATAAATCCAGCTGAGAGGAACACAAATGCGTATCAAAATGAATTATTTGTCACGTCTGACTCAATATCTTAAACATCTCCATTCCAAACTACATACACCTGTATTTCGTTGGGTTCAAACAAGAATAATTTACGACTACCGTCAGTTATAAATGTAATGTATCAACGTTAACAGTCTGCACTCCGCTATGAATGATCAGAAGCTGTAAAGTTTTTATTACGGCACGAATCGAAATACATTTTGTTGTACATTGTAATGGGGGATTCATTAAAAGTTGCATCGTAATACCACTAGATGGCGTGCATATTTATCATATAATAAATTTTATATGAAATAGCTGAAACGATTTGTCGATACGAGTTTGATCGTTATGCGCTCGCGATCTTTAATTGACTATAAATCGGACCACCCAGCGTCGATACTCACTCAGACATTTCTCTTTGTAACTTTGTGTATATATACATATATATATATATATATATATATATATATACAGTAAGTCATTTTGAACGTATCCGTCGCGTAAAGCGGGGTATTACTGTATACAGTAATTCGCGTATAACGAGGTTTATGATTAAACATAGTCAAAAATTATTACGGAAAAATACATCTATTGTTGATGACTACATTATGTTTATACACACTCTTTCGCGTAATTCGAGGCATTTAAGCGCGAAATTTGCATCCGCGTTATAGTGAAACCGCGTATAACGGGGTCACGTAAAGCGGGGTATTACTGTATACAGTACTTAAATATTATTTAAGATAAAATTTATTTATTGATTGATAAAACCTTATTCTATATTTTAATAAGCAAAGCCTTATTTATGAAAATAAGTTTATAAGCCGCTGTCATCTCGACCTTTTCCTCAATAAGCAAGGAACAGTGGCGACTATTTTCCAATAAGGCTCGTAGAAATGCTACCGTTCGGTTGCGAAGTTGAGAGAATTATTAAATTTCTAGTAATTGATGTTAAATTATTTAATACAAGCTGTGCCCACGACTCCGTCTACTTGCTTTTTAAATAAAAGTAGCCTATGTAAATCACTATGATATCAGCTATCCGATAGTGAAGTCCTGTAAAATTCAGACGTTTCAGACATTAACTGGAACAAACGGATAGACAGAGAATGTTTTTTTTAAATTAGTACCGCACATACTTTCATATGGTAAAAAGCTCATCATTTAGTAAAAAGCTGTTTATTTGGATTTACAAACAGACACTAATTTATATATATGTATATATGTATAGGTTGTCATTATTAAGTTTTAATATATTTGTAACAAATATGGAATTATTGCTAAAAGACCTATCTTTCCGTCGATCCGTAACGGAAGAGCGGCCCGTTGTTTAGCGTTATTAAAATATCTCGCTGTGATTTCCTGAGCCTTTAAATTATCTTCATTTCGTTAATAAAACATTCTTCTTTTAATTTAGATACATTATTGTTTGAGAGGAATTATTTTACATAATACGTATAACAAAAAATAATGTAGCCATCGTCCGTGAATAATATTAGATATCTTTTTTGTTAATTTATGCTATTAGGATTAGTCTTTTTAAACATACTAAAAGTGGTTACCATGAGTAGTCAACAACGCTATTTTTTGAGCGAAGCGAGCGAAGCGAGCGTAGCGAGCGGAGCGTTCTACTGGAGACTTTTTCACATTCTTTGTCACGAATAGGCTCGAAAACTACTTGACGGAAAATTATGAAATTTTGCAATCAAAAAGACATACATTAGGTGATAGTTTAAAAAAAATTATAAATGTCATGTTGAGGAATAATCGTCAAAAAACTGATATCCCATCGAAGTCAATGGGAAACGATGAGTCATTACACTGGGCTCGCTTCGCTCAATATGCAAACTGTTAGCGCCCCTAGTAATTTAAAATTATTACAATTAAAAAACGCTCAGCACTCAGTACAAGTTATTTTTTACAAACCGCGATCTGTGACGGTCATGATTAGTTAATTATAATATCGAAGATTTATTAAAAGAAAAAAAAACCTTAGTAAGACCGATCCCAAAAACAAACCTCAAAAAACACAACTAAATTAACACACCTCAATAATTTAAACTAAAAACACGAGAGCACATTACACTTTTTAGTTTTTATGTGTCCATTAAGACAACATCAGACCGCTCCCCAAATAGAGTTCTAACAATAGTCCAGTCCATAAATATGAAAGCTAGCCACAAAGTGGGCTAAGTTCTGAGATATCAAAGTGTTTGTTAAACGGAGCATATTATACAACACTCATAAACAACATTACCTGTGAATTATAGTCTGCGGTGGACTGTCGTGAGGTGGCCATGGACTATTGTTTTTCTGGACTATTATACAATATATATTAATAAACATTATATATGCAAAATAATAAAAAAAACAATAGTTATTCAAATGCCGTAAAACACAACCAACTATATTTTCATTTTTAACTAAGAAAGAGACAAAATTGACAAATTGTTACCTTTAACAACCAAATTATAAGGAGTTATCAGTTAAATATAAATGTAATCTCAGTCACCTGGCCAAGCATCAGCATGGCCACCTGTCACTTGGCGGGTAAGCTGTACGCTGGCGGAGCGCCAAGTCCTCGCTATTTGCTTATAATTCGGAATCAATATGCTAGCACACGTGCGTCTGACTATTTCCCTCATAAACGTTGTAATCGCCGTTGTAATTCACGCGCAATTGCAATTTAGACGCACCCTGCGCGTGTTTGGTTTAGGTATGACATTATAGGTTGTTAAAATATTTATTGCATTATTAATTAGTGACTTCGTTTTAATTACTTACTAGTTAATCTATAGATTCTTCTAGCTAATCTATATATAGAAGTTGGAGTAGATATAATTATTTCTCCTCATTTTTCTTTCAGTCTATCTAATTTCACATACGGTAATGCTTTGAATACAAATTGATTATTATTATAATACTAAATGTGAACCAAAACATCGAAACATTATTAACAGATATAAATAATGAATATATTTGAACATTTATGTATTGAATCGAAACAAGGGTCTATGAAATGTTAGAGTATTAATAATGTTGTTATAGAAACATCATAAAATAGTAGAGGTAATAAATAGTTCATTCTTCGCGGTTAAACATCACCTAAATATAAAAAAATCGAACGCGATTTTTAAATTTATTTTAAACGATACGACATTTAACAATTTCGTATGTATGAACAAACATACATTAGAGAAACGTATCCGATATATCGTATGGTGTAAAGTAGCTAGGTGTATCAACTGAAAGTTTGCCAAAAGATTAGGGAGCTATTGGAGATGCGTGGGCTTTATTGATGACTGAAAAACTTTACGCGGCTTTTAACGGATTTTATAAAGATATACGTTGTTTATAATATTTTTTATATAACAAGAAATATTTTTGTTAATACTATACGATGTGATGATAATGGTTTTATAGACTAGCTTCTTCTAACTCAAACTACAACATTTTTATCTTACTGATTGCAAGAGGCCTTGGTTTCTTTTGGTAATTTTGTCTCTAGCACGTGTGTGAAAAGAATAGCTTATTTATTTATATAATAAGATAATGAAAGAAGAAATAATCGTTTTAAAGCATTTTCTCTGTTTTCTCACAGAAAATATTGTATGGTTTTTAGTTATTGCAAGGTAAATAAATATATGAGTTATATTTAAACTTACAGACAGATATAAAATATTAATTTATCTAAGTACGTGTTTTTACCTAAACTTTAATAACTATATTTTCTTTATTATATAATATATGTAATGTACATAAATTCAATCACATTACACCAATTTGCCAAAATATATAATAAAAATATATGTTTACGTATTCAAAGTATTTTATCGCGAGCTAACTCTTTAACTAATACATTATTACGCTATTAGCGAGATTTGTATGAATTTACATTCAACTTTACAAATTAATTTAATTTATTTTATTGAATTGTGGCGCAAATTGCACACTATTTGATATTTATTAATATATTAAATTAAATATATATATATATATATATATATATATATATATATACTACTAGTATATATATATATATATATATACTAGCTTATTCTCTCCCACTTCGCTGGGCACATTATTTATTTGGATGTGAACTTAGGTTGCCATAGTAACCTTTGTCATATTATCCGTTGCTATGGTACCCGTTGCTATAGTAACTCTTAATCCCGCGTTAAGTGTATATCAGGTTTAAAACAGGTTTAAAACAGGTTGTCGAAATGCAAAAAGTTGAAATCCGTTGGGATAGGAATACCGTAAAATTCGTTCTTAGTGGACGTCTACGTCACAAAAGATGTATGTAAAATTTTAAGTTATACGGACAGATAGTTTCGGAGATTTCGTGATGAGTCAGTGAGTGCTAAATTTATGTATATATTGGTATTATAGTCGATAAATCAATAATAAAACAAAAATAACGTTAAATTAAAACTCACTTAGAATAATAGTATAAATAAGTAGTTTTAGAACAAAAACACACTGAAATATTATAATTGAAGGTAATGGAGTGTCGGTTTCTTCACGTCAGATAAAAATCAGTTTAAATTATACGCATCATATTAATTGCTTTTCACCTAATTTCACGTCTGTCAAACAAAATAACGAGTGTATGTGGGACTATTCTATTTCCGTGCTACGATTTTTTTATTTATTTGTGTCTATTTGTGAGTTTGTGAGTTTGGATCAAGAAACGTATAATAAACACCTGAGGCATTGTAAATACATATACTAAATAGTTTTTTTGGTGAAATCTTGCTTTCTATCCACGAATTTCTTTTTATTACGTTATTTCGGTAACTGATTATGAATAGACATTTTGCTACTAACGAATTTTGTTTATAAAACTAGTCATCCAAGATCAGTAGGTAATCTAAGCGGAAATTGTATTTAAAGAAATATAACTGAATTTATTAATTATATATATGTAAATAAAATTGAAGTGTCTGTTTGTATATAACAACTTTTCACTAGTATATGTTTACATAAAAAAACAATTTTACTATTACTCTCTGTCTCTCTGTCTGTCTGCTATATGGAGTACACTTAGGATTAAGTAACTTAGGCTTTTTATTTTAAAAACATATTCCGCGCGAACGATGTCGCGGGTAGAGCTAGTTAATAAACAGATTAAAAGATAAAGAAACATAAAAGCTTGTTCCAATCCCGCGTCATCTAAACGAGATCTCGCTGTCGTCTGTCAACCTGGCTATCTATAACTAAAACTAAAACAGTCCGCCGCAGACGCCATTTATCTAATATCTATAAACTATTTTTAAATTTATCAAAAACAATAATTTACTAGCAAATCCTACTTATAGAAAATACCAAGTATTTTTTCATTTAAATATTGATCTCATAAGCATTTACGTCAATATTTAGAAAATAATTAACACTAAACCTACCGACAATTCTTGTACACCTGTTCCTACCGTACGCCGTCAAATTGACCAGTAATTAAAAATTATTTTATTATATAACGCAGGTAAAAATGGAAGTAACTAAAAGTAAAGAGTGAAGAAAATATTATATGCATATTCTAAGAATTGTCATGTAGTTTGATAACGATATTAACGTTTAAAAAAGTGTAAGTTTTACAAAAGTTTAAGAACGGTCAATTTGACCGGTAGGTACTTGGTAGGTTTAGTGTTAAATAGGATAGAATCAGATAGGCCATTGATAATCAGAATATAACTGTAGGTGGATTTAAAAAATCTTACATTTTGGAATCAACACACAAATTGTTTTTATTATCTATATCAATAACAGACTTTGAAATCAACACACAAATAGTTTTTATTAAAATATTATATAAACGTTATAATTGCAATTTAAATGTGATTTGAATAAGCATTGAGTTTTGAACAGTTCGGCTCTAAATGTCGCGCAGCCGTAAATCAGCCCTCGTGATGCTGTAATTTATGTCCCAACCTTCATTATAAATTATATTTTATTTTATTATGTGATATATTCTATTCTATTTAGCGTTGAATTGATTGTGACATTTGTTTTTTTGGGTGTTAAAAATAATTTAACAGACTTTATATAAATTTAGTTTATTTAGACATAATATTGAAAACTAGAAATCTAGATCTGAAGATCAAATACCGAATAAATATTTAATCTTTAGATAATTTAGTAATTAGTAAAAATTAAGAGAATTGATCTTCTGAATGGAAATGAGTTGTCGTCAAATACTTAAAATGGAAATTGATGAAATTTTAAGTCATCAATAATTACAATAAAAAAATCAGTGTAATCAGTCCGTGAGTACGCTAGGCCGTCAGTCGTGAGTCTATAAGCGAAATCTGTAAACTGAACGTCATACATTTAGTATAACAAGAATGTTATAATTAACACAACCGTTTGGTTTTTGACCTCAATCACATAAAGCCACACATTGTGCTGTGAATAGAAGTCAGGTAGTGGGCATAAATCGAGCGCAGCGACGCCCGCGCATACCGGACTAAATATACACGTATAAAAACCAAATACCACACAGAATCCTTTGTTTACTCGAGCATTGAGTTTAAATACAAAAAATATTGATTATTAATAAAAACACAAAACACACAAAACACTAAAACACACAAAAAAATTTACACTATGTGACAATTTTTATATGATTTTTTTCGGTTTTTGTTTTCTTGCTACTGAAAACACCTATATTTTATATTATATATTTTTTTGTATTTTAAATGAAAGTCGCACCAATATAAAAACGTACTGAAAGTGAAATTGAAAGTGAGTTTTCTTAATTTATAATTTTGTTCAAAAAATCTTAGCGTTTTTTAATTTGTTATATAAAAAAATATATAAATTACTGATAGTTATTAATGACGCTTTTAGAGAAGAGTGGGATTATTAATATCACTTTGAGAATGAAAGACTTATAAAATACCTATCTACCTACCTACCTATATACATACCTACCAGGTATATTATATTTTAAAAGTGACGGAGTTTTAATTTTAAGTCGCGCGGCCATGTTTGCGTGTTATTCAGAAATTCAGTGTTAAATGTTTATAGGGGAATTTACTAATTTGTGTTTACTAGATTTACGACAACAGGTGTGTACGGGTTTACGTGTTTACGTGTAACGGTTTAACGTTTTTTGACGGTGTAAATATTTCCACAATAAAAAATTTATTGCTGATTTAACTGAAAATACCGCGTTTTCCACGAGTAATATTAACTTCATCATTATTACCTAAATAATAATTGAAATAACTAAAGAAGACTTAAGTTTTATTGTCTTCGGCTTTACACACACACACACATACATACATTATTATATATACAAACTACATACATACATACTATAAGTATTCATTTTATAAGAAAACACATTTTTTTAAATTTCTTATGGTGTGTTTTTCTACATGACATTGACCTACAGAGTCAATTTACTCAAAGAAATTTTAATTCCAACCACTTTTATAATAATATATTTAATATAAATTATCAATATATAATATATAAACAAAATGAGGTAAGGATGTTGAAATAAAAATTATTTTCTGTAGTTAGTGGCAGCGCGGAGGTAAACAGCTGTCACGTCACTCAACTGCCGGCAGTTTTTAATTCCACCGGATATATTGAGAAAACGGGTTGTGCTACAATGACCACATTATATTTTTATAATTATATTGTAATAATAATATAATATAGTTTTATTAAATATTTAGAATATAATAATAATGGTTATAAATTTGAGTAAACAAAAAATCTAATTTGAAAAATTTTACAATTTAATGAAATTTAATAGTTACAAGTTCTAGAAGCAAAATTCCAATATAAACCGATATAAAAAAAAACAAGCATCTTTTATATATATTTTCTTACAAAATTTTATATTATCTATAATTATGTGGTCATTGTAAAAGCGGTCAGTTTTGTTTACATTATTCGCGCGTTTTCATTTACCTCAATAATGGCGGATGATGCAGACACCTGACTTCCGATCTACATAACAGCCGTGGGCGTTGTTTGACGTTTATTATCAGATTATTATTTAAGATAGAAGTTAAAGTTAATTTATTATTATAGAGACATCCAATAAAAGAAACATTATTAATGGCCTCTTACACATGAGTTTACAATAATCTGATAGTTCTTACAGTCACAGGTTATTACAACATGCTGAAATAATTATGTCAAGTTAAACACAAAGTTCAATACAATTAATATAATTAAGTAAAACAGAATTAACATTAATTATTGTATACCTTCAATAACATACCTTTCAAAATTCATATACTCAATAATTTTCGTATAAATATACATAGTAACAGTTTAAAAGAAGTAGATTATATAAAAACACATTTCTTGGACAATATTCATGTGCATAATAAATAATACTTAAAAAGCAACTAGAAAAAAAACAATAAAGCGGTAATCTTTATAACCACAAGCGAGCGAATATAATAAATATGATCTCAAAGCGCTATTGTGATACTGAGACGTGACTGCCAATTTGCAATCACTAAGGCTGTGTACACACTGATGTGTGTAATCAAAATTATTACTATAAATACAACAATACACAAATACATTTTTCTTTACAATACAAAAACACACAAATACATTTTTCTTTACAATACAAAAATACACGAATACATTTTTCTTTACAATACAAAAATATATTTTCCTTTTACCAACATGTCTTTTTACAATACAAAAACACACAAATACATTTTTTTTTACAATAAAAAAATACACGAATACATTTTCTTTTACGATACAAAAATACATTTTTTACCAATATGTCTTGTTGAAAATGATGAAAATAGTAAATTTATTTAAAGATAAAAAAAAGATAAACTTTTTAATTTTTTTATGTTAAAATTGTTTAAATAATAGTGTATAAAAACTATTTCGATCAGTGGCCAACCTAATCCGCCCACGATTTGTGTTTGCATTTTTAATAACGCTGTTTGGATGATACAATATTATATATATATATAATAGATTTCTCAGATTATATGTTTAAACTACTTGGTATTGTTAAACTACTTTATTATAGTAAAACTTCTCTTTTTCAGTAGTAATAATGTCTAATGTCTCTGTATTGAAAACATCAACAAAAATTATTGAAATTTGAAAACAGAAAGAAAATATATTGAAATGATTGCATCTAACATTCGTTATGAAACACATTAGTATTGTCTTTACTTTGTATTTTACACATAAATATGTACAAAGATTATTATATATATATAATTGGTACAAAGTGACCTCAACTAAATATTTACAGCATCCGAATCCCGCGAAACGTGATAGATTAGTGTTAGAGTGCTTTATTTCTGTCTCGTCTGACCGGACCGGACCGGACCGGCGCCGCGAGATGGCGAGGTGCGGACAAACACACGAACCACTGGTAGGCTTTGATCTTATACAAATGTTTATAAAATACTTTATACAGTGTTAATTGGTTATATTTGTTTTTCACTATTTTTGGTTATTTTCCGGTCCTATATCCTATTTTCGTTTCATCAAAAACATTAAAATTTTTAGTACTAGTAATATTTTTCTTGTTTTGTTTTGAGTTTTGTAAGTCATATTATAAGAAACTTGTATGGTTGTTATATATATAAATATATGTGTATATTAATGTCTGTATGTAAGATATTAACGGTAATCTGTATGTATATTTAATATTGTGCGTCATGAGATATTTAATATATAAACACACACCTGTTATGTAATTAATATTAATAAATTATACATCAAACATTTTTAACACCTACTCCGTTTTATTTGTAACTTTTCACACACATACACACATACACACACATACACGCACACAAACTCAAATATATAATACTAAATTGTAAAATCTTTTTGAAAAGTCGCAAACCTTTAAAAAGGTCACTCCAATAAAACAATGCTTAAGATGGTTAATAAAATTCAGGGAAGCTAGCCAACCTCCAGTTTACGACCCCTGCGGTCCGAAATATAAAACCTATCAAAATAGAAATACAGCTGTAATGAAGTGACCTAGCGCACCGGATGTCGGTGTCCATTTCAAATAAAACCTTCCTACATTGTTATAAGATTAAAAATTACATAACAACATTATTGTGTATAGGTTTGAACCAGTAACCATATTCAATATTTATGCTGCTGGCAACCTACCTCGGGGTATTCGCTTTCAGAATATTGTTAAAATTTTCTATGTAATACATACATATATAAAAATATTAAAAATCATTTTTCAATTCAAATCCTTTATTATAGAACACAAAGGAAGTTTTTTTATAATCATTTGAAAATTGAAATGCATTTTAATTATTAATCTTTTAAAAACAGATGACCAAACTATTCATGTCAAATCAATGGCAACGGTCATTGTTTGACCGCGGGTGATCTTTGTGGAACACAAGGGGGGGTACCCTAAAAGTATTGATCGATTAACTATATATATATTACTATGGCTATTCTATAGCACCTAATAAAAACACTAATTTACACTTAAAATATAGGAGTTGTGCCTCTCCTATGATAGGAGATTGACAAGTAACAATTACAGCTAGATTTAAGAAACAGAAAGGCATGACAAGAGAAGTATAAAAAGAGGGAGATTACCCCCCTTTTTCATTCATCTCAGTAGATAATATAAAGACAATCTGCATTTTCAGATTCAGTAGAATTCAGAACCTGTATTTTCTGATTGCATTTCGAATCATCATCACCCAAAAAAAGATGTCAATATTTAGTTAATGTGCGAGAACTTCAAGTATCCTGGTACCTGCATACAAGTCTGAATGAAACGTGATTAATGTTCTGTACAATTAAAATAGAGAGTAGAAAACACGAGCGCTCCGAATCTCATCACCCGAAGCCCGGAGCTCGAAAATGAAAGCAATTTGTTAAGATTACCGTCAAACCGCTCCTTGCAGATTGTTCATTAAGAGGGCTTTAACTTTTAACTTCATTTCTTTAAAATATACCATTACATGTATCTTTGATTCTATCTGTTAATTGTTATTCGAGAAATATTTTTAGTGCTTGGTTTATCAAGATTTTATGGTCACATCTATTTTTGTGTAATAAAAAATTCGTCATCACGGACAGAAATCGAATCTGCAAGCTCTATCATGTCATCCTATCGCTTTATCAACTGATCTACCGTGTGTATCAGTCTATATAGACCTAGGTGATATTTGGCTTAGAAAAACTTGAAACTTTCAGTGTACATGAAACAGAAAAGATGCCATAATAGAAATTAATGTTTGAAGTTAACTATAAAGACATTAGGCATGTCATAGCCAATTTATTATAATTCAATAAAAAAAAATTGGCATAGTATAAAACTTTCAAAAAATCTGCGTATATTTCTGTATTAGGTTTATATTTATGAAAAATAAATCAATAATTTTATTTCAAACCAACATAACCAACCAACACGAAATATAATTCATATTGAGGTATAATATGTAAGAAATATAAGATAAAACATACCGATGCCATAACTCACAGTAAGCTGTTTAAAACCTCTCCAAATGGACCTGGCACGTATCTACAACTTTCTAACTAACTTTACCAAAACATTAAATATAGGGCATGGAATAAAAACAAACTTTTCATATATTACATTTTGATTGAGCTGAGTGTAAGCGAAGCTCTTAACTATTTGGGAGACCTTTTCTGTGTTTAGTTGTCTCTAGAATGCGACGAGATGATTAACTAAAAATTTTCTTATGTACGTTAGAGCCGAACGCGGATGTTATAGCGGAAACAGATTGAAAAAATGTTTAGCCATTCAAAAGTTATCAAGAAAAGAAGAAAGCAGAGGGTCAGCTCAACACCCCCCGCAGTTGGAGGATCCTAGTATTTTAACCGACGAAACGGAAATGTGAGTTACGTATCTGACAACTCAAGGCAATATTTATCACCCTGTACGTGCTAATTACCTTTATAGCAAAGTATTCGCAAACCATAATAAATTAAACATAACATTAAATAGCACGTTATGTATTTAACAAGAACATCGTAAAATATAAAGCTCTCAGGTGACTCCATTTTGACAAACTAATTTACTACTTGGTGTTAACCGCAAAATTAGATCTTCATTCGATTATTTCGCACGAGATCTTAATATCATGTAAATAAGATTTAAATTACAGTAACATTATATTTATGATCTGTAAATGATTTTGGTACTGACATTTAAAATAGAATAAAGAAATGTTTAGAGTCGCGTTAATGATCAATTTATATAAAAACGCGAACGACGTCAAAAAAATATTCTAACATAAAATCCTAGCTTTTGAAGTAAAGTGTAAATCAAAGAGAACCTGAATACTAAAATAAATTAATTATATTTATTTTTCATACCTCATTAAATACATAATAATTGGGAATTAAATATTATATATTTTTATTTCAGTATATAATTGAATTATAGACAATTTGTTATTTATTGTAAAAAAACTTATAGTTTTATATTTTCAAATCAGAATACTTTCTTTAAAGTATTATTCAAATTTTAGAATCAATCACTGCTATAATAAATCACTTGTAAATCCGTTAAATCCCCAAAAATCCGAACACGAAGCGTTTATAAAGATCCGATTAAAATATTCATTAATTGATTCCACCCTCAGATACCCCTCATTACTTGGGGGTTGATTAAACGCAACCTGTTCCCTTTTATAAGATAAGACATTTAAACCCGAGATAAGAACTGAATTTATCGTTATCGTCACGTTACAGTTGTGTTTAAAAGCAGCCATAGCTATTATATTATGAAAAAATAACTTCTCATAAAGTAAAGTTAAATCTAATAACGATCCCCTGTTGTAAAGACCAAAGATAGGTTTCTTCGCTAATAGGTTGATGTCATTTTCCACATCCCGATGGCTTCGACATCCATAGAGTGGAATCTCACTACAATATGATACTGTTGTTCTTAAAACAATACATATATATATATATATATATACACACACATATATATACTTTTAAATTAAATATATAAACACATAATACTTAATAATAAAGTGGTATAAAAAAACCGATAAAAGAATTAAAAATATTTTAATCCCAAAAATAAATTGAAGTTTCAGTAAAAAATAAATATTATAAGAATACTGCATTGCTCTTACTTCTACCTCGCGGATATTAATTAGAGGTAAACAAGTTCCCTTTGTGAGATTTTCGCTCAGTGACGTCACAAGGGAGGGACCCTTGTGACGTCATCGACGAAAATAATATAAATATCTCCGACATTTATAATACTATCATTATTATGGTAAATCTTATTTATTTGTTTATTATAAATAATTCGCATTAATATAAAGTTTGATATAATTTTTTCCTGTTAAATGTCAAGAAGGCCTCCCTCCCTTCCTTCTTCGTTCCTTCCCTAATTCATCTTAATCACTATCAGAGGTGACTACTAATTACCGTCTCCATATTAATTCATTATCTGTGTCACCTACCGTATAACAAAATTCATATTGCACTGTAATAATTACATCATACCAAATTCACTTCTATTGTTATACAAAATAGAGTCAAAATCGGGTGAAGTTATTTACAAATTATTACAAAATGCGTTGTGATAGACAACTTTGTAATGTTATGATATAATAATTTTGTATTCGATTAAAACCCTTATTACCTTTGTAGTAGAGAGTGAAATAGGATGATATAAGTCAAGTTGATTGAGACTGTAATGTTATTTAAACATTTCAAGGTAATTAGTGTTAATGTACTATTGACTACGGATATGAAGTGTATTTAGTATGTTTTGATATCAGCACAGAGCTTATCGGACATCTGTATACACACATATGGACACACATTTTAGTGGTTCATATTAAATACAAATATGTTGTTTCCACGTACAAATTTCCAAAATTAAAATACCAAGTTAGAAGATATTATGTATCTATTATTTGTTTAGAAAATACATAATGGAAAATGTGTTTGGGAAATGTGTAGTAAATCGAACATTGAAGAAAGTAAGTCAATGCGTTCGTTTAGTTGTGTAGCGCGTAGACAGCGCACCTGGCGGCGAGTAGCGACAACTTCGTGGTTCATATCTAAGTAGAGAAAGCTTTGACTAAAAATATGAAAATGAAAAAAATAATTTAAAATATACATGTTACAGATACTTATTGTAAATTCAAAACAAAAATAAAATTATTACTTATACCCGATACTTGTAAATTAAAAAAAAAGTATTTATTAATCGCTTATCGCTTTTCCAATCACCTAAAAGTTTATTAGCGTAGCAATGAAACGAATTCATATTTATTATAAAAATCCCTTTTACAATAAAGCCCTGTCTGTATTTTGCAATAAAATAAATCCAGTTTTACTGCGATAAAACAACAATCGGCACACGACCTCTATCCCTCCAAGCTATCCACCTTTATTGCATCCTAATCCCCGATAGATCATAAACGACCAAGAGCGAGTCGTGGTTTTCAAAATATTTTAACAATAATTATTTCCTAGAGACTTTAATATATACGGAACTGAAATCTTAAAATATTTCAGTATATTAATATTATTATTAAATATCTCGGTTTTATCACATCTGCGATTTAATTTAAAAGAACCCTAAATACAAAAATAACACCGTAATGACCGTTTCGCCCGCAGCATCCCCTATTAATTCAATACCATTTATTTACAAACCCGACAAATAAAGGTGAAGGTAGATCGAAATTAAAACTTGAAGTGCATAGTTTGGGGGTCGGCAACCCCTGCCGCGGGCGCAAGGGGTGGAGTGATTATTGTAAAGGTAATGCATGTGAGCATTTTTTAGGCCTTTATGTAAATTGACTTGGGGGAATAATTAATCGAACCGAAGGGTTTTTGTTGTTTTGTTGCGAACAATTCTGTGTCAGTCTGTCTATAAAATACTAAATCTTAATTAGTATCGCGTATTTTCACAATTTAATTTTTCATTTCACATTTTGTTTATAATTTATTAATTAGATTTTCTATTTTTGAGATATATATTTGTTAAGGGCTTTTCACGTTTTTATAAAAGTATTAGAATAATATTATAATATATGTTAATCTATATTGAAGGTACAGGAATGTTATATGCCAACACGTTCCCTATTTCATTTAATCTCGTTCCCGATGCGAATGTAATCCCATACCTGGCTCCTCTCTAACTGGATTGATGCACGCGCGGTTGAAGGCGACCATCGGATTTGTGGATGCACAATATGGTTTGTATATAATGATTTTATCGCTACATATACACACATATATCCACAATTAAAATTCTTTATCAATACGCAATTTATATAACTTTTTGTGAATTACTAACTACTATTTCGTGGAATTTCTTGTGATTTCTTTTCTTTGACCTCTTTAAAAATACGCAGCTATGTTGTTTTATACACGTATTTCTAAACGAAATAAACAATTTTGAAAGGACTGTCTATATATTGTACATAATCATTAAGTACTATTTAGAATTAAATTTTAGTTAATACATGTCAATTGGTAACAGGTCCAGATTACGAATAATAACACAAATAATATATCGTAAGACAAAAACATCTTACCTTGTCAAAGTACAGAATGCAGAACCGATGTTGCATGATTTCAGAATATAATATAAGTTAAGGATTATTGACATTGAAGAAATAATTTAATGAATTTGTAATATTTGTTTAATTATATTTACTAATACCATTGGAAACTCACTAAATTGAACTTTCAAAAGCATTCCGATTGTCAATTACCTGACAATAGTTGTATAACCTTTAAAATTATTAATCATGAACACAAGCTATATAGTTCTATAGAATGATAAAAATGGTAAAATAACACTTGTATTATATATTGCATGTTGAAAAAAAATAACATTTAATATCAGACTTAAACGTATATTACTTTAGAAACAAAAATACTATTGACTTATGTCAGTGTACACAATTTTTTTAATATATACGTGTATATATATACATGTATATATTTAACACTAAACCTACCGACAATTCTTGTATATCTGTTCCTACCGCACGCCGTCAAATTGACCGGTAATAAAAAGTTATTTTATTATGTAACGAAGGTAATAATGGAAATAACTAAAAGTAAAGAGTGTAGAAAATATTATATGCATATTCTAAGAATTGTCATATAGTTTGATAATGAGATTATAACATTTAAAAATGTGTAAGTTTTACAAAAGTTTAAGAACGGTCAATTTGACCGGTACTTGGTAGGTTTAGTGTTAAATACCGGCACGCTACATCGATAATATATATTCATTACAAATTCAGTACTATTAACCTCAGATTTGATCAATAGATCTGTCTTATTGGTATTCGCTAAATCACTAACTACCTTCATAAAAAAGAAATGCAGCAACTGAGATTTGAACTTGGTGCCTACTGTTAGAGAAACTATTGCAATGAGTTTTCTTCATATTTAAGAATTTAATATATATTAATCAATAATTTTATCAACGTATAAATTTTGTTAAGATCCCTTAAGCGATATTTAAAAACAAATTAAAATCTTATATAAATATATTAATATTTAATAATTTATTTTTACACTGAAATAAAAGTATAGATTCAGGTTAATAATTAAAATAGCAATTAAATTAAAACATCTCGAACATCTATCTATTATTTTTATATTAATAAATCAAATTTAACCTGTAGTAATATATATATATATATATATATATATATAAACTCTATAACCTCACTGTCTGTAATAAACTGGTAACATTTGTCAGCGCGCGGGAGTCGCCTTGAAAAACAAAATTTTCCGCAACACATATCATAGACGACAGGCGAGTCACGCACTGCTCGTATTACCGCTGCGATTTATATTAAATTTATAATTTATTATATTATTTTACACACATTTTTGTTTTGATTACTTTCAAACTTCCTTTCCAATGCTAATAGAATTAGATGATAATAGCTTTAATAATATTTCAAGCAAAATACATGTGTAAGTTACTGTAGAATGAAGAGCTGTTTTTGCAGGCAGTGCGTATATAAGGTGGAATCCACGAGGGTGACGGCACGGTCAGTGCGTCCGCTCTAAAGAAGTGAATAAATCTGCCCACGACTAGGTGAATATAAAGAATCCGCAGACTTACTTCCGTAATAGGGTCGTAACAAACAGTTATGGATAATTTAATTTAATTTGTAAAGACTGCTTCTAATTCTAATTACTTTTAAAAGATTTCACAGCGATTTTAAGTGTTCTTTCTTGATCATGTAGTAACGAACATCTGTTATTAGTTAGGTAACATAAAGTACCGGCTTAAATATATTTACTTAATTATGAAAACCTATAATAACAATATAATTCATCCGTCTACTTCCAGACTTGTGTTGGTGTAATATAAAATGTGTCAACCCTGAGTCGTGAGTCTGAGCGGGCACCGTGAAAGGTGATCATAAAGGACCGGTCATGTTCTTACATGGTAATATTGTGACGTCCCTTCCAAGGGCTGGCCGGTGCCCGACTTTGAGTTTCTATATTATGCTGACAACTTCTGTGATATATTTGCATTTTTGGGTTGTTATTCGGTGGGGAAACTATATGATATAGGTATAATATTTTACTATTTGTTGAGTCATTTAAGAATTATGTAATATAAAAGTAGGTTAATATTTATTGTACCTTTTAAGAAGTAGGTTTTATTTCAAACTTTACAGATATACATTATATTTAAATAGATATATGACATTAGTATTATAGATGTTTCAAAATTGATAAGATTCTGAAGAGTTAGTATACTAAGTTGTAAAATGAATTTAGTCTGCATTTTATCATAAAGTATAATGCCTTTTATCTATCTATCTATTATCTAATTTTTTTTTTTCAAGTTATCTCCACAGAATCTCTGTCCGCAATGCAGAGGGACAGGAAATGGTCAAAGACAAACTACTCAGGCGACACGCGTCATAACGCAACGAATAAGGTAGTTGAAATGAATAATGCTATGTTTCTTTACGAGCGGTGCCAGATTTGTTGTGTCATGTTTGTTTGTCCAATTTTAAATTTATAAAATCACTGTAGTTGTTTGAATGGCCTGGTTATGGGTATTGTGTAACAGAATTATTGTTACATAACACTTAAAAATATTTATTAACACTAAACCTACCGACAATTCTTGTATACCAATTCCTACCGCACGCCGTCAAATTGACCGGTAATTAAAAGTTATTTTATTATATAACGCAGGTAATAATGGAAATAACTAAAAGTAGAGAGTGTAGAAAATATTATATGCATATTCTAAGAATTATCATATAGTTTGATAACGATATTATAACGTTTAAAAATGTGTAAGTTTTACAAAAGTTTAAGAACGGTCAATTTGACCGGTACTTGGTAGTTTTAGTGTTAATAAGCTTTTTTGTACTTTCACTTCCCTCACTCTCTCCTTGGACTTCTCCTTTGAAGTCTTATCTTTTTGTCTTAAATTCATTCATTCCCAATGACCACACATGTATTTTAATTTATATTCTATCCTCTTGATGTAGACCACACAACACGAGAAACAAAATACAAATTCTTTACTTTTCGACGCCTCGTTGGATGTAAAATAATGTCAACCACAGATATTTTCATCTGTAAGTTTAAAATGTATTTTTACGCTCAATAGATTGTGACAGTTGAATTTGTTTTAGCCCTCCTATCTGTAAATTAAAATTAACTACTTTTGAATCAATATATTTGTGAACTACAAGTTTACTTTAATTGAATTAATTCGCATATTTACTTATATTAAAACAAATGTTATTGTCATTAATCTAAACTTAAGAAACATAATTTCTATTAACAAATTATACATACATACAAATATTTTAGGTATTTTTGAAGAGTTTTATTGCCAAGTATTAAATGTTATATTGACCACGTTAATTAAGCTATAGGACTTTCCAATCCTATATAGAATTACGTTTAGTTTTAAAACATTCCACGTACATACGGTCAACTTTTTATTTCAATCACCACTCCTTTGTAGGTGAACCTTTGTACCTTCAAATGAAACGAGATTTCTTTTTATTATGTCGTCCCGCCGCAATCACACACTTATTCAAACATTTCTGTGTCTAATTTGCTTTTTTATAAACAGGGGCTTGCATCTCTCATAACACACTCAAAGGATTTTATTAAAATACTGACTGACTGACTACAGGTGGAGAAGTAAGTTCGCCAAATAAAATAATCCGAGTTTTACAATTTTTTGTGTTTTTTTATTGAACAAATATTTTCCTTATTATTTTAAAATTAAATAAAAACAAGACCAAATTTCTAATAGGTTTTATTTAACTTATTTAAACACCACAGGCTCGGTATCTGCTTCTGTAATTCTAATTTTCAATTAACTGAAGTATCATCAAGACAATAAGCATCACTTACCCGCTGTTACCTTCATTAAAATACTTATTTCAACTTCTTAATTACCTGTAATATAATTATTTTACCAACCGGAGACTTGAGCTGAAAACTCATTAGAAGAAGCGACAATCTTCATTATTTACCTTGAGCTCTAATTAATTCCTTGTCATGGTTTTTGCTTCGGCGTTTGAGTTATATCTTAAAGCTATTGGAAAGAAATAGGCTATACATATTTTAGTGGGTTGAAAAGAGAAAGGTGTATGTCTCCGGTAGCTGATTACCATCTTTTGGCAATTAGTAAAACACACAAAACTCCACCCCTGGCGTGTTCTGCTCCCCTGGTAGGTGATGCTTAATATTCGCCCGTAAATTACTTGAAAACTTAGTGCCAAGGTGGGACTAGATTTAAATTTAAATGCACTTGAACATCGTTGCTGTCTCCTGATAAGGTGCGTTTGTTGATTAACGGCCCTGTCTGTAAGGATGCTCTGTGTAGAAAAATATATTATTTATAACATTTTAGTTTAGCGTCACTAAATTAGAATGTACACCAAAAAAGGGAAATATCTTGGAAAGAAGTCGTTTCGTAATGCTGGAGATGAGAATAATCTCGTTCACTTTAATCCAACTTGTAGCAACGAATCTGGGTAAAAAAGAGCTCTGAAAAGATTCATTCAAATTCATTACATTATTTCGACTTTTTAATTAAATTTATTGTATGTTAACCGCCTTTTGGGTGGATAATCGGATCTTCACACGAATCCATTGTGAATTTTCCGCGCGACTAAATGTGAAAAAGTTGGACAAACGAATAAAGGTCGCCAGTTGATGGTAATTTTAAAATTCCAGCAAACCGTCGTGACCGATTTCAAATTACAATTTATTTGATTGGAAGGTAATTTGATTTGGCTTTGCCTTGGAATCTCAAACTGTTGAGGATTTCAGGGATTCTTAGTTAATAGAAAATCGTAACTTATGTATTTCTCATATTTTTAGGTAATAACCCATCTGAAGTACTAGATATTATATTCTCCCAAAATGATAATGATCTAAACCAGAATCGATCTCAACACACCTCGCCACTTGAAACATGGCTCACTCAGAAATAGGGGAAATGCAGCATGTAATACTAGTATCGTGCAGCTACGAATGTGAAGGGTGAATCTGGATGAGGCATTACTAAAAATAAAAATGTCGGTCCAAAATCGAATACTAATCGACAAAATCTTAACTCTTTTTAGAAATATCTAGAGAAATAGAAATTGGAACATATAATTACAATATAAATGTTATGTAATACCATATTTATAATTAAATAAACTATACATAGCTCCATGATTTACCTTTTTATCTAGCACAATAGCCCTCGATACGATTGCCGCGGGCGGACTGCGCCATGTTTGACCGACAGATGCACGCTCATTCTAATAGTTTTTTGTTTGAAAATTGAAAATTATTTGGGCACTTAAGTTTGTAATAGGTTTGAGTGACGTGTGCTTGTATAAGTGTATGTAATGAGGAGTTTTATCATGATTGCACATACAATATCTTCTTCTTTCAGACTTAATGTTTGGAAATAATAAAAAGTAACTTTATCGTCAATTTACCTTCTACCCCACGTATGTAAATTAAATTAAGATCACAAACAAAATACGCCTAAAACAGATCGATCTCGATTCAAAGTTATCGAAGCACCTGATCACAAATTACTAGGTATTTACAGACAGGGACGGACACTCGACAAACTTGATTATACCACCTCCATCAACGTCTACATTGATTGATGAGACCGGTGGTATTCGAAATAATGAGAATTATTTTTTCTCTGATTGTACTAAACTATTCATTTTAGATTAACTATTCTTTCAATACATTAATCCGAAAAGGTAAATTATTATTAAACCAAGTACAATAATAATGGTTGCTCTTAAAGTTACCTAACTAACTACATGTATAGATATCAGCATAATTAGAGTCGCATTAATCAGCGGCAAGTGCTAATGAGCAGCAGGAATGCGTCGCGGTAATGTAATGAACAATACACCGCTTTATATAAGTATTCACTAGTTTATTTATTACTCTGTGACTGGATTAAAATGGATTTATCAAATTATTTTTAATTGGTTTTAAATAAATTATTTTCATCGTTGAATATTTGCAGAATAAACTTTTTTGTTTTGTTTAGTTTTGTTGTTAATGAAATTTAAATTACTTCTGAAGAGCGAGTGATCAAAATATGTCAATAACAGGGAATGATAAGGTAAAAGCAATAATTTTATCTATTTCTATATTCTAAGTAAATACAAAAGTTTCTGTATATTAAGAAGGCACACTTTGGCACAGACGAAACACCTCGTGGCAGTTATTATTACATACAAAATAAACCAACACGTTTCACAAGAGTGATCTAGCGTGTCTGTGAAATAAATTCCATCTGCTAATTGGAGCAAGAGATAAGTGACCACAATTAATTGCTTTGCTAGGGACAATGGTGAGGCATGCGTTCTTGGTAACCTATTCTTGTATGCGATCGGACTTACTTTCATTTATTCACCTTTTTAGATATCCCCTTTGTCTTATTGGAGCATGCTTCATGTGGATGCAGAAAATCAAAAACATTAATGGTTGTTACTAGTAAAGTCATAACTTTGTTTTAATCAAAAAAAATTAACGTATATGGTACGAAATATGAAATATTATTAATTTTATAAAATGCTTATGATCTGAACATAAAGGTAGCGCAGCCACCATGACGTCTAGACTAGACTCAACTAAAAGGTCTATTTGAGCGCCATCAGAGCGATAATAACATTAAAATGGTAATACGAACATTAGCAGACACGGGAAATTAGAAACTATATACACTTTTAAATAGATAATTATGCGTTTAATGTCATGTATATATAACTTACCTGTTACTTATTTGGTACCTTACTTACTTTGCTGTTACTTATTTGTTACCTTACTTACTTATTTGTTTTAAAATTATGATCGAATTTTATCAAAAGAGCAATTAACTCAAAACTAACTACAGTCAAATTTATGTCCTTATAATATAACAAAAAATTGACAACAATTCAATATGTATCAAAATACCATTTAAAAGGTGAAACTCTAAAAGCTTTTGTTTACGATAAAATCTTAATACGTAGTGTGATTTATGGTTCATAGTGAGGGGATCTTATCGAGTATATCGATGCAATAACCAATAAAGGAATTTAGGATGAATATGAGCCATTTTGACGTTCGTGTCGCTTCATAGAAGCTGTAATCTATTCCTTATATACCATCATTATAAATCTGTACTTGAAGAAAACTATGAAATGGTTTCACATTTTTTTTTTACCAATCATTGCCAATTAAAAATCAAGTAAAAACACATGTTATACATAAATGAAATAATAATAATATCTTCATTTAATATTTGAAATGAAAGAATATATTTGAATGTAATTACAAATGCGTTAATTGCGTCTGCAAATCGCCGTCACATTTTCACGGTCACGGCGGCCACATCAAAGAGTTAGGGCGCTCCCCTCCCGGTCAGACCCCTACGTTTTCGGATTTTGTATACCACAGAAGAGAGTGCGTTATAAAATATTTTTACAGTTATTTTCAGCACTTAATACATATTTTTGTTTATTGCAATTATATGATTATCATAAGGACAATGTATTTGACTTTTATTTCAGTACATATTTTAATAAGATATTTTCAATTTTAGCCTTACAAACGAATAAGTTATCAATATTAACTCTATACAATTTTATAAAAAGTTGTTAAAAGTATTAGAGTTTAACAGTTTAACAGTTAGAGTTTAACTAATCAGCTACTTTTCTGCTCTTTTATAAAATAAAAGACATATTTGAAGTTTCCTTAATTTTTTCCTCTATGCATTAAACGTGTAACTAAAAAAGTGCACCCAGTACTAAATACATGTAATATGTGTAATAGTTAATACTACAATATAAATAATAGATATATATATATATATATATATAAATAATACAATTAAATTCAGACAAAAGTTTTGTCTTCAAATTTAGACAAAATTACACCATTAATAAATTGCATCTACATTGGTCGTATCTATCTTAAAGGGCCGGTGCATACCTCGCAGGATCGCGATTCGACACCTGAGCACTGCACCCTCGTGTGGGGGAGTGCAGATAAATATAGAAAGAGATTTCATCCCTATTATTCCTGGGAGCAATCTATACTTATTTTTCAGTTTATTGTAAAATGAAAAGTAAGTAAAAAATGATTTTCAATCTATACATATAAGTGTTTGCTTCAACAGAGCTTTAGCTCAGATTCAATAACTTCATTGCAAGAAAATATTTTTGTTAGCCAAAAATGGAAATATTACAATATGTTTGTAAAATAATAATTAATTATTTAGAGAACAAAGTAAAATAATAAGGTTTTTAAAACAACAGAAAATAGAGCCATTTCCACAGTGGTCCATCTCGTTTTAAACAGATTCGATCTGTAACATTAGGGGGTTGAAAAAATCGTCACAGGAACAATTACACGGCATCTGTCGCTCGCTCCCGAAGAATTTATGTTGATTGGATTCACACCAGAATAGAATATATTATATCAAATTGCAAGTTTAGAATTATCGACAGGACACTGTATCATCTAATAGTCCTTTTCAAACTTCTGTTTATAAAAAAAAATCATTCATTCATTCATTCATTCATTCGTTCATTCATTCATTCATTCATTAATTCATTCGTTCATTAATTCATTCATTCATTCATTCATTCGTTCATTCATTCATCCATTCATTCATTCATTTATCCTAAAAGATATTATAAAAAAATACTCACCATTAAAACATAAATATAAAACTAAAAATAAAAACTAATAACACCAACGCCATTATGTTCAGTTCCATGCTTCAGTGTCCTGGCATCATAACAATAGGTAATTTAGTGGTAGATATACCAATATCTAGTTTTATTGGACCCTGGCCGTCTGCCAGCGGGTCAGGTATATGTCCATAATAATGAGTTTACATTTCATATCATAACCGTTTGGCACCGAATGAGAATACCAAAATACATAATAAATATGTTAAGGTGAAGGCTTCGTAAACATAATTTAATATTTTAAAGGAGTTTTTAGTTTCAAAATATAATAATAAAAGCTCAAAGTGACGTAATATGAGCAAAAGTAACATCTAAACTAAATTCGTATTATTTTTAAAGTTATACCACAAATTACAATTGGAGTAGTCTATTGTTTTCTCGTAGGTACCCCACCCGAACGAGCTTTTTGATTATCACGCCTCAGTTAACAAAGCTCCTCCGTAATACAGTAAACAGGATTTTCTAATTGCATTACCGCTGAGGTACTGCGTGTATCTGACGCAATGCCATGTGGCATTTGTATTATAATATTAGTTATTACACACTAATTTCCTTCCAAGTTCGAACATGTTTTTTTTTTGGTTATTTTGACTTTTCATGGATTTGAACATGTGAGAACATGTTTTTTGTTGGTTATTTAAACTTTTCATGAATTTGATAATTAAAGTTACGTTGATTTAGATACGCAATGTACACATAGATCGTTGACAACAAAATATTTATCAAAACAGAAAACTAAAAAAAAAGTTAGCCTTCATAACCTCTGTAAAAATAGAACTTTGGTAGCTACTTATTGTCCGCGACTTCATCTGTGTAATAAATTAAAACCTCGTAAATTTTTTTTCAATGTCAAAACTAATAAAATCCATGTACACATAAACGACAAACAAACAAGACTTTTGTTTTTATTGTCTAGGGTTTGGATTTTAATTTGAATCTATATCATGCACTTGCTTCAATATGAGAAATACTTGTATCTTCCTATTCTTAAAATTTTAAGCAATTGTATACTGCGATATTATTTGATTGCTTGTTTTAAAATTTACCTTTGCCCTCATCTTCAGCAAATGCTTAATAACACAAATAAAGACAGCTTTTGGATAACTTTGCTGAAAATTATTGCTCAGTTAGCAAAACAAACAAACAAACGAACGCAAATAATTTGAAGGACAGCAACAGCTGAGCTTTATCCGGTTGAAAGAAGTTAGCGGAGCGCAGGTTCCCGGTAAAAGTACAGGAATAAATACAACTCTGTGTTTAAGAGGTATACGAGAATCAATAATGCTATGGGAACATTTACCCATGTTTATGATTGATACAATTAAACAGGTTTTGTTTATACGTGTAATATTTTGGAAATCAAATTAATTTAAATTTAATTTAACAAAACAATTTTAACACTAAACCTACCGACAATTCCTGTATACCTGTTCCTACCGCACGCCGTCAAATTGACCGGTAATTAAAAGTTATTTTATTATATAACGCAGGCAATAATGGAAATAATTAAAACTAAAGAGTGTAGAAAATATTATATGCATATTCTAAAAATTGTCATCTAGTTTGATAACGATATTATAACGTTTAAAAATGTGTAAGTTTTACAAAAGTTTAAGAACGGTCAATTTGACCGGTACTTGGTAGGTTTAGTGTTAAATCCACAACTGACTTAAAATGTATTACAAAAGCACGGCACAGTCGATAAAACTTCGGTCTCAGGTGCGTCGGCCGCGTTCTATATATAACATCTGTATTTGTATTTCCGACTGTACCATGTTTTTACGTGCCCCGTAATTGGAAGGTAGTTTTTAATAACAACTTATTTCTGTATTTTCCATTAATGTTTAGAGGTATCCCGTTCATATTGTTCTCGGAAATCCGGTCTTAAACACCTGGGTTTTTGTTTCGAAAATAACTTACTTTTAATATTTTAAAATCAATGCTATATTTGAATATGAAGAAAAAGTGAAAAGGATGTTAACCCTTTGCACTCGCTCACCACGTGATTTAATAATTCAATTCTGTTTTTGCAATAAATGTCGGTGATTGGTAAGGACCATTTCTATTTTCTTTTCTGATAATATTTGTTTATTATTGCTGCATATTTTAACAGTACACACTTCGAGTTGCTGTGCAGTCCGCGCTGAAATGACCTCGAGTGCAAAGGGTCAATAAAAAAACAATGAAATAGATACAAAAATTTACTAGGTTCGCCAACAAATCCTCAATTTCGACTCGCTGTGCTAACGAAATCTCGGATGCCGTTTGCCTATTGAGCAAAGCGAGCCCAGTGTATTGAGTCATCGTTTCCCATTGACATCAATGTGATATCAGTTTTTTGACATGATAAATGATGATATGAAAAACATAATCAAAAAAAAAAAAAATTTTTTTTTGAGTACATTTTTCAAAAAATATATTTTTTAAAACGGTCACCTAATGTGTGTCTTTTTGATTTCAAAATTTCATAATTTTCCGTCAAGTAGTTTTCGAGACAATTCGTGACAAAGAATGTAAAAAAGTCTCCAGTAAAACGCTTCGCTCAATAACAACCTTTAATACATTAAAAATACTTGTATTTGTTTACATATTGCATTACATTAAAAATTAATTGCAAACCAAACAGCAAAAGAGCATTACGAGACGAGGCCAAAGTGTTGTAAGTAAGAAACTCGAAAACTTCACAGCAATTAAACAAGGGTAAAGATAGCACATTAATATTTGATAACACAATTAATTCGCTCCAGAGGTTCGCCTCGTAAAATTTTCAATTTGCTCCGTAGAAAGTTTTACCTGATAAACGTAAAGTTAGGTGCGGTAAAAGGAAAAGTCCTTTGGAGATAAGCGGGACGAGTGCCGCCGAGTAATTACATCTCGGTGCTTAGAGTAAGGAATTATAATTTTGTAACTTTATTTTGCCTTTTGGATGAGATGGATTAAAAAATATATATATTTTTTTTATTATAATAACCGTAAAACTTATTTCCAATTGTATAACATATTGATAATACTAAGTGCCATCTGTGTGCGAGTAGCAGTAAATATAAATCATAATTCAATTTATTATAATCGAAAAAGACGTATGTCTTTACATGTATGTTTAAAATTGTTTTATCTGAAGTAGATGCTATGATCGCTTAAAATAATATTATTAACTCAGAACTAATGAAAAGGGCTACTGAAATACAAAGGTATTCAAAACAGGAACGAATATAAATCGCGTACAAAAACAAACTCACGTTGAAAGCAAAACATTATTATTTTAAAATAATGTCATGCAGCTGTTATTATGTATATATATTGTATATAATAATAATAATATATGAATGTTATTGATAAACTAAATATGTTTTACTTGTATCCTTGCAAAATTCAGTTTAAGGCCAAAACTTTTTCAAAAGTGCATTTATTGAGCGAAGCCAGCGTAGCGAGCGGAGCGTTCTACCGGAGACTTTTTCTCATTCTTTGTCACGAATAGGGTCGAAAATTACTTAAGGGAAAATAATGAAATTTTGCAATCAAAAACACACACATTAGATGATGGTTAAAAAACAATTTTTTTTTTAATATCTTGTCCAAAAACTGATATCCCATTGAAGCCAATAAGAAACGATGAGTCATTACACTGGGCTCACTTCGCTCAACATGCAAACGGCACCTGAGTTTTAACGAGCTCAGCGAGTCAAAATTGAGGGTCTGTTGATGCCCCTAGTTATTATCGACAGAGAATTTATATTGCATTCCTAGTCACTTACTGAGCTAGAGACACCAATGTAACAAAGTCGTTAATTACACACATTTAAATAGTGTTAGAGAGACCAGTAACAGGTAGATAAGTAGATGATAGATATATAGATATATAGATATCAATATCAAAGCAATCGTAACACAAATGAAATGTAATTAGACAGTCATCATTCACACCTAATTTAAATACATTAGAATGTGATATACGACCAAGAGGCTCTTGAGGCATTTAGATCTCGGCGCCCGGCACGACCGAGCGACGACAACGCCACGGGAACGTGACTGGAACGCAGCGGGCGCATTTATCAACGACACGGATACGTCAACGATTTATCGACATGCATTTCCCTCTGAAAAGGTGAGCCCTGAATTAGATTGTTATTCATTGAGGAGTGTTCTACTCTAGACTATTTATAGAACTACTGTGATTACTTTTATTATGATGGCTACCTTGAAAATGCAACAGGATAGTTTTAATAAGCGACGAATCTTTAAAATTCATTATCATGCAAAAATTTTCAGTAAATTAAGGCAATAATTTAGTATAATATTATTCACTTTTTGATTCCTACATTTTCATACTATAGTATTTAGGGATAAATTTCAAATTGATTAAGAATAGACACTAAATTTTACAATTTAGTATAGAAGTACGGCATATATTCTTTTTAAAACAAATTTACGATAGAACTTTTGAAAGATCGGGACAAAACTAACTCTTAACTGTGATACCTGTGACGTCACATGCTAGTAACATATATGAATATCAATATAATATATATAGTTTCCTTAATGAATTATCTAAAACCCTACTTTTAAATTTATTCTAAATTAAAATCTTTAAATCATTCGTTAAAACAAAGTTTCCTCATTGCGATTAAGTATAAAAAATTATAAGTTTATTTTGATGCAAAAATGCTACCTTTGTATTCATTATTATGAAGTATATGTCCCTGTAAGTATCACAGAATAATCGAAAGGAATCGTTGTTAAACTAAAATTATTACGCATATTAAAAGGTATCGATTTTACAATAATATGTGAATAATATTATATTTAAGTATATAAAATTATAATTATTATAGTGAAGTCGATCCCAAGTAATAAATAGAATATATTTAATTGTATCTTATTATAAATCTTTAATTACAAATCGACGACCAAATATTCATAATTTACCTAGACCTATTAGACGTAAATTTTTTGTATTTTAGATGACAGTTTTGGTGCATTTAATTTTTTTACTAGATATATTTAACATATTTTGACAGATAACGCACTGAAGCAATAACAATGCTTCCATCAAAAGTTACCTTAACATTTTCAAGGTAGGTTTCTAAATAAACTTACAAGGTACCATATTATAACAACACAAATTCATATATATTTAGACATTATTGGTACGTTAATCGATGTATAATAGTAAACACTTTTATTCCCCACTTTAAACTTTATTACAAGTGACGACATACATCCTGACAAAACAATTTATTTTCTCAACACTTTAACGTCAGAACAGTTTTAAACAGGTGTACGCTCAAGAGGTTTAAAATTGGCCAACAATGTTATTGGCGAGGAGTGTTCCGCATATTTTTTACTTATTTTTGAACTATCAGATAATATAATTAAGCTGAGCGTAAGCGATGCTCTTAACCGTTTGGGAGACCTTTTTGATGTTCAGTTGTCTCCAGAATGCGACGAGGTAATTAGCTAAAAATTTTCTCATTAATGTTTGAGCCGAACGCGGATGTTATAGCGAAAACAGATTGAAAAAATGTTTAGCCATTCAAAAGTTATCAAGAAAAGAAGAAAGGAGAGGGACTCAGCTCAACACCCGCCGCGCACTGTTGGCGGATCCTAGTATTGATTTGAAGCTATAAACCAATAAGCTATCTCAATTTGTGCGTAATCAATCAGAGATCAGTATAGCTCATTAGGTTTATTTATTTACCTTGGGAACTCTAAAAACCCATCGGTCAGTAAAATAATAAAATGTAATCAGCGCCCCAATTCGGAGCTGAAAGTAAAATAAATAGATTTAGAACAAAAATAAACTGAACGTTTTAACGTGCGCGGGCGCCGATACGCTGTTACGCTGTTACCTGTTGGTTTTACTGAAATGTTTGATGCGTTTGCGTTTGATCGACAGATTTACTGCGACTAAAACAGTTTAATATTTATATATATATATTCTTATTTACATACATCGTACATAGTAAATTGCCACAAAAACCTCTCAGAAGTTAGCTGGTTAATTGAATTACAACTATTGATTTGTTATGATATGATTTCGTTATTTTATTCTCCTAGAAGACAATTATGATATCTTTATTTTTCTTTTTATTTTTCCTTACCTTTTTTTTTACTTGTTGCGTCTGAGAAATAAATATTTTTACTATATAACCGAAGACTTCGCCTTTTTAATAGTACATGTTTAAAGTTAATTTAATATTATAATAGATAATTAATTGTACAATAATTATTTACACTACATACAATTATTATTATTATTATTTTAAATTTTAAGCCATTGTTTTAATAATTGAATTCTCATAACATAATCGTGTTGGGTGTTCGAAGATTTTCATTTTAGTTAAATAAGAATTGTAACTATCAAGACTATTTAATCCACATCTAGTAACACCCGCCATGTGTTTCGTGTCTGCTCGCTCGCTCGCTATCGCCATTACCTGCGAAGCGAAGGTATTTTTATTTGGGCTATTTCCAAAACGTTTAACGATTATACCGTATTACTATTGGTAAAGATTAAAATTTTATTACTTTTTTTACGTAATCAAATACAGCAGTTACGGTTAGTGATTTCCGTTCTTTCTTTATTACATTTACAAAACCTATATTGGTCAATTTGTTATAATATATATTTAATTAAAACTTAACATTTACTTATAATATGTTACTTAGATTATATTCAGATTTTAGAAATACAAATAATTTATACTTATTACTTATTACAAAACACTTTATAATTGATATTTTGTTGATATTATAACCATTTTCTTGGGGGTGTGTATATGTGTGTGTGTGTGTATGTGTGTGTGTGAATTCTCGTAATAATAATCAAAGCCAATAATAAAACCTTTAATATCATAAGACTAGTGATAACGCTTCATGATCCTCTGAAAACGAATGTCATTAACTCCTACCTGCATCTGAAACAATGGCGCCTTTCAAATATGAAACACTTAAATACACTCTAACAGTGTACAACACTTTATAGTGATGAGTATTATATCGATATTACAAGTAAGGAGAGAACGGAATATCCTTTTTTTATGCATAGTTTTAACATGTTTCGACTTCTGAAAAATATCATTAAGCCTTCCTTGTCCTTGAAAGCAATCTTATCGTAGTTACATCTTAAATAATTATGCCTATATATTTAAGAGGTACATCATATTCCTAATACACACATACATACATTTTACTGTACCTATATATGTTTAATATATCGATAGTTTTGACAACACTAAGTTTATAAACATTAGGGTTGTCACAGAATGAAATTATACAATCTCACACACTTGTAATAACACACTGTTAATTTTCTTCAAACGCTCGTTATCTTTTAAACAATCATTTGCAACTCTATTCACTAGATATTAAGGTTTATAATCGTATGAGAACATGTTATTTGAAGTCAACCTGTTTCACGACTCAGTTAATCCCTTTTATCTTAAGGTGACAAGACGCGGTTTATTATTTCTGTTGAGATATGTTTGTAATTCCCCTAAGGGCTGCGAAATTGTAAGAAAATTTAAATTAACTCTGCCGTTACAAACATTAACATAGGTTTTAACTTTAATGTATCTAAAACAAAAAATCTTACATATATAAGCGATTTACCACTTATTGACTCATCACGAAATCTTAAAATAACTATTTATAATTTTAAATTCTGTCCGATTAATTTAAAATTATAAATAGTTACTTCTTTTGTGACGTAGACGTCCACTAAGAACGGATTTTACGGAATTTCTATCACAACGGATTTCAACTTTTTGCATGTCGCGATATTTTAAACTTGTAAGAGCTATAACTTAATGCGGTTACATATAAATGGTTACTATAGCAACGGTTACAATGACAACGGAAAATATGACAAAGGTTACCATAGCAACCTAAGTTCACATCCAAAATAATAGTGTGCCCAGCGAAACGGGAGGGAATAAGCTAATAATATATATATGCTTCAATAACTCAACCACTATTTGTTAGAATTTTATATATATATAAGTGTAACTGGAGATGGACGAATTATTAATAACTTTCGGAAGTAGAAAATATGATTTCATTTATACAATAACTTCGGACGATATCAAAAGAGGTATATTTTGTTCCCGACCTTGACCATGACAATCATAAACGTGTAGGGGAGACCGGGGATGGTTGACCAATTTTCAGTTTAAAAGTTAATATTTTTAATGCTTTAATGATTATGTTTGTGAAAAGCAATTCCATTGATAGTGACACTATTCAGCTCTAGAAAGAAATTACAATAAGCTCGATATCAATCAAAACATAGTATATAGGCTCGATTTTATAGAACGGGAAAAACGAGTCAACTTACCCCGTGCCTGGGGCAGGTTGACTTGTCACTAGGGGTAAGTTGACCTAAGAAGTAATGAGTACCAAGACTACGAAGGAACAAGATTAAAATACTAAAGTAAATGCAATCATCATTTTTAAGAACATCTTCAACAACATTAAACATCGTTAAGAGCCTATCGGTCCACCTCCAGTCTAAAATAGTCTTTGATAGTCCTTTAGTCTAAAATAGTCAAAATAGTATTTATAGTGGGATAACGAAGAACGGAAGGACCATATTGCCGAGGCCGAGATAGCAACTGCCACTGTCACCAGGGAAACCTCGGTCAGCAGACGTCATTTTTTCCCAATTTTTTGGTGCCAAGATGAGCTATGTCTCTATCAGGAATGTGAACCGTTGTCAGGTCTGTTTCATCTACATTCCAAATATACTTAGGGCTTCAATTAAAAACGTAGGTTAACGGTTATTAGGTAATCAAAGAACAACTGCACGTTGTTTTTATTGAAGAAGTGGTTCGAAATAAACTAGTAGCTTGAGGAGATCGAATAGAGAGAATAGGATGACGTTTAATCACACTCCCTACCCAATCTTTATCAGCATTCTGTTTTTTATCCCATGATTCAGGAATAGATTTTTTTTTTTTCGCAAATTCATATGCAAATTTTCGGGACTCGTAAGGCGTTAATCCATAATAAACATCAGCAGCTCCCTTATGGACAATCTTCTGATGCAAGCTCTTCCTCGTCACTTAATATTTGTCTGTTTTTTATGTAGCCAACGCTTTCCAAGGTCAATTGAGATCTAGACAGTCCGGGATTGCATTTTTTTTTTCATATTTACTACATGGCGATATTTTATATGGCATAGCAAAATCTTTGAATTGATATTTTTTTCGGCGAAAATAACTTGTCGACATACTCTCTCCAGTATGTCCTTATGTCGATTTGGCTTTCGTTTATAGATTTGCATCGTTCTGAACTGGAAATATTAGGTTAAGAACAATAATTTTTATACCAATTTATATCTAGTATATCCAAAATTGTATGGGGCAGGTTGACTAGATAGTCAACTAACCCCTTTCAAAATGAGTCAACCAGCCCCAAACAACCTAGTAATTTTTAACTACGTGCCTAAAACCTTAAAATTGTGAAGTAATTAAAAATAATAAGGAAGCCTAAAAGTTCGGAAATCAAACATTCGTATTAAACAGTTTGACAAGCAATCAAAACAAAATGAAAAGAGTTATAACAAATAGAATTAGGAAAAAAATAGTTACTTAAGTGTCTTGTTTTTGAACAATAGGCTCTAGCTGACAAACGGTTTGGGTCTGCTCCCCGGTTTTTCTGATGATTGTGCGCGGGGGAATAATGGATACGCTCACCTAGTCGGCTGATGCAAAAAAAATTGTCTAGCTCGCGTTTTTGACAATTAGTCTACCTGCCCCTATAGTCAACCATCCCCGGGCTACTAGGATCCGCCAACCGTGCGCGGCGGGTGTTGAGCTGAGCCCCTCTCCTTTCTTCTTTTCTTGATAACTTTTGAATGGCTAAACATTTTTTCAATCTGTTTTCGCTATAACATCCGCGTTAAGCTCAAACATACATGAGAAAATTTTTAGCTAATTATCTCGTCGCATTCTGGAGACAACTAAACACAAAAGAAGGCCTCCCAAACGGTTAAGAGCTTCGCTTACGCTCAGCTCAATTAAACCAATTAATAGATAAACATAATCATCACACTACACATATTAGATTAAGGTTTTATAAACGCATTTGCTTTTATAATCAAATGTATACATATAAATAAAGTTAAAGTGTCTGTTCGTAATTCCACATAAACAGATTTTTACTAGATGGATGTGACATTGGTTACAGTACTTAAATAAAAAACAATTAAAAAAATATTGTGTTTGTCTTTCGGCTAATCTCTGAATCGGCTGGAACGATTTTAACCGGACTTTCACTGACGGATAGCTGATGTTATGAAGAGGATGCTGATATAAGGAGTAACTAAGGCTACTTTATTATTATTATTAAATATATATTCGAAGAAAGTCGTGGGCACAGCTAGTATAATATATAAAATAGCTATAGAAGATATATTGTAAGTTAACAATGTAAAATTTAATAAAAATATTTACTAACTGAATATAACAAATTAAATTGTGATATATCATAGAGCTATTTGAAATGTATACAATTTTTTAATTACAGTCTAACCTTATATTATGTACTGAATTATCAAGTTTATTTTAATAACGAAAAATTATTTTGCTGTTTGCGGTTTTTGCTAACGACGATGGCAAAATAATTACTTCATATTTTTATAGATACTGAAAAGTGCTGGAAAACGAGATATCGTAAAAATTCCATGATATCTTGACTCCAGTTTTTAGAATCCTCAAATGTGTGTGTTTATTAATAATTTACTTTCTTAAACCTTAACACGAAAAGGATCTTTACATACTTTTTCATAAAGAACTCGGTAACTCTATTTACAAATCTAGAACATTAGTACGTCTCCATAAATAACAAACATAATGTGCTCCAGCCCTAATCTGATCTAAAAAACAACTAACACGAAAATAAATACACACTAGATTAATTCCAGCCGAGACAGAACCAGATTAAAATATCGATTCTCTAGCAATCCGTTAACCTGTTGAATTAATTGTCGATTAGTCTTCATTACAGCGGCTTAGCTGAGCCCCTCACTAATAGTTACTAATAGTGTTGTACTCAGATTATGACGTCATCGAATAAATTACTTGTCTGAGACTCAATTCCGTTGGAACAGGTGCCGCTGTTTCCAGGAAATTTCGGGATGACTGGAATTTTGTATGGATTTGGTCAAATATATTACGAATTCATTTTAATTAATTAAAAGAGTTATTATGGAAGACTTAAAATGTTACAATAAATTAAAATAATCTATGATTAAAAAAAATACCTATTTTAATATCAGTGTGAGTATTTCATAGAATAAAACTTGGCTAGAATTATGTTTTTCTCGTCAGTATTAAATGACAATACAACACTATTTACATATATTTAATTAATATATAATAATTAAATAATGATTTTGATATTGATATAATTTTATAACAGTAATAACAATTAATATTTCGTCAGGTTGCATCGGATTGCGTTGTTAATTAGGAAGTGGACGAAAGAAATATATTTCAACAGTATTTTATGGTGTAATATAATATATATATATATATATCTATATATATATATATATATATATATATAAATATATATAAAAATCACTACATATATAGGAGATAAATTAGTATTAAAATTAACAATTACGATTATTTTACTGTTAATATACAAGGGGCGCCAACAAACCCTCAATTTCGACTTGCTGCGCTCGCGAAATCTCGGGTGCCGTTTGCATATTGAGCGAAGCTAGCCCAGTCATCATCGTTTTATATCAGTTTTTGGACAAGATATAAAAAAAAAAATTGAGGACATTTTTCAAAATATAAATTTTTTAAACCATCATCTAATATGTGATTTTTTGATTGTAAAGTTTCATAATTTTCCGTCAAGTAGTTTTTGAGCAAAGAATATAAAAAGTCTCCAGTAAAACGCTCCGCTTACTTCATTCGCTTCGCTCAATAACATTGAAATTATTTTGATAAATTATCTTTATCACATTATTTGATAATAAATAACGCATTTTAATGTTTTAAAATACATTACATACGAGTATGTAAAAGATTAATTTCATTCACCAATTATTAAATTTACTGTAATATTTATATGTAAAGTTTATTTTGATTAAAAATAAATGATTGTCATCTGAATAAACAGTTCGCATCTATTCTGAGAATATAACGTTTCATATTTAGTGTTACCTAGGAAGTACAAAGTAAGCAAAGTGAATAAAAATATTTGTCGAGAATTTCCCAAGTAATTTTGACATTTGTACCTATCGTCTATCAATTAATCATGAAATTGTAATTTGACAGTTAATTTCAATTTTTTATTTGGCATTGCGTTCCATTCTTTTTATTCCAAGATATTATTTGATTTCAATATATCTTAACTTATCTTTCCTTTTATAAGATTATTAATAAACATTCAAATCAAAGTCGTTATTTCGACTTGGTACAGTTATTTATCGGTAACATTCATCAATTTTATGAGATCGTTAGTAGATGTCGTCACTTCATTTTTAACATCACACCATGTTTCGTAATCTTTTAACGCTTGTTTTAATGAATCTTATATTGTATTATACTTTAATACAAATATTATTTATGAAATAGTTTGTCATGTTAGTAAGGAAAATCTATTTAATTTTAATTTAATATTTGCTACACCAAAGAGAATTTATATATATTTTGGTAAGAATTTCCACCTAGACTTTATAATTAACACTAAACCTACCGACAATTCTTGTATACCTGTTCCTACCGCACGCCGTCAAATTGACCGGTAATTAAAAATTATTTTATTATATAACGCAGGTAATAATGGAAATATCTAAAAGTAAAGAGTGAAGAAAATATTATATGCATATTCTAAGAATTGGGATATAATTTGATAACGATATTATAACGTTTAAAAATGTGTAAGTTTTACAAAAGTTTAAGAACGGTCAATTTGACCGGTACTTGGTAGGTTTAGTGTTAAGAATCTCTGCAAAACAATAGTTTTTAATAAATAATAATATACCATATAGATATCCGATCCAACATATATCAAAATATATAAAAGAAAGCTTTATATAATCATAAATTGAGCTATATATTATAATATGTATATTATATGTATAATCTAACCTGAGGGTAAGAGTAATATTACCGTAAATTGCGAAAGACTATAAAACAAAATATAATGCAGTCCCTCGCAGCCACGTGATGCATCGGCCATCGAAGTGAATTAATGTGTGGCCGCTTAGAATAATATATTCTCCTGCTATTTGCACGTGGGTATTGTAAATATAACTTTAATATGTACTTAATAAATATTTAAGTACCTACACAGAAATTTTCTAACTAAACTTAATTAAGTATCTTTCGTCATAAAAATCATGATAAAAATACAAAAAGAATCGAAGCAATTTTGAAAAGTATCATGTTAATATAACATCTTATAAGAAATATGTGAAATACGAACTAGAATAGTACAAAATTCTTTAAAATACGTAATACTTTAAAATAAACCGAAACTCATAGATATAACAATGTCCCATTAACTCACTTCAAAACTTTTATTAGATGTCCCGTCTTTTATTCGTCGTAATTCGTCACGTAAATTTTTCGTGTCTCTTTCATCTGTCTCACAATTAAAAGCGAGGTCACTATTACGAGTGTGTTTGGATCCGTGAGACTGATATATGAGGTTTTCAGAGGTAAAATTGTTTTTGAAGTTATTAATTAGACTCAGCGTCGACTTATATTGTAAAAGTTTGCAAAAAAAAAAGTAAGACTGAAATAAAAATACATCAAAGAAACAATTGAAGAAAGACGATACTAAGCCTCGTACAATGAAAGCAATACAATGTACTCTCACCTAGAAGTCGGCGTAAAAAACTAAAAGTAGGGGCTTAACCGACCCCCCTCCGGCGTCGAGGTGGTTACATGCGAAACCACTCAATGATGCCCATTAGATCCCATAGTGAATAAAACTGTTAAATCGTTTTAGGTGGAGGAGAACATCATCCATGGTTACTTTTATAAGTTTAAAAAACGATTACATCATTTATTTAATGCCATAACATTTTTATTCCATTTTGATTAACTTCAAAGCATGACAATATGGTGATAATAGTACTGTGTTTTATATTTAAACCTGAATTGTTTTATAAATACATTTTTATATTCTACATCATATATCTTATCCCTAGGACAGACAGACAGACGTGCGCACTACCGGACCATTTTATGTTCGCTCGCTCGCTCGCTCGATTAATATTCAAAGTTTATTTGCTGCTAAATTTTGCACATCTTATCAACTTGATGAAGTCGACTCGTAAAGTGTGTGAATGATGTGTATATTGTGAATAAACACTGCAAAATATTATTAAGTTCTGTGACAGATGATTACGAATTAACGTCTCAAAATTCCTTGTTTTCATTCATTATTATTTCAGACGTACCTTGTGTGTTTGAGATAAATTCGAGCTTATTTTGATATCTACTTAACATTATTAATTCTTTGTTTAATTTAGTTTACTTTATTACTAACAAAAATGAATCTATTTTTGGCACCAAATATAATCGGATGTTCTTATGATTTTTTAAATGTCTGATGGTTTGATGAATTCTAAATCATATTCTAAATGTGCCCTCTTTCATCTCTCGCCCACGCGTGTCTGTCGTTCATTTTGTAATGGAAGAGGAAATAATGATTTTCTTTATATATTCTCTATATTTACGGATGCGTTTCATTATGTTTATATCTGGTTTCCGAATGTAATAAAGAAAGCCAGGTTTTTTGTGATTTACAGTTGCTCTGATTTACTTTACCTTGATCGCATTTCATGAATTTATGTATTTTTATATATGACAGTTATAGGATAGATTAAATATATATTGATAGTCTAAAAAATATATTGACGTGGTAGTTTACAAAATAGATATTCAGTAAACACTGAATTTTTGTAACAATTTCGATCTAAAACACTGTTAACATTTTACCCCTTCAAGGATGGGATTATGAAGCAATCTTCCCTAGTTGTGTAGAGTATCCAAAAAAATATTTATAAATCAATTAAATAAATCATAAAGAAATCTTTATTAGTGTCTTCCATTAACGGTTATCCAGAAAAAAATGTCTTCTAAGATCACATTTTTAAACTGCGGAGCTTCTGTCAGCTAGTGTGGAGAGTCTGAAATAGATTTGTTCGCAAAAACAAAATTCATACCAATAACAACTAAACAAAGCCAGCAATATTTGAAAGCAATCAACACAGCCATTTTATATATAAATCGGTTTACAAAATGTCACCTATCATATAAATGAGATCGCGTTAACACTATCCACGTTGATACGAAATACATGTGTTACCAATTTGTTTGTGCAGCGATTTAACAAGCTCACTATTACCACAGTCTAACACATTACAGTATACTAAATATATATATACATATATTGTATATTTCTATAAAATTAATGTAGTAAAATTATTCATACAGACAAAAATTTTACATTAACAATCAATATAGATTCTCAGAGAGCGAAACTTTTTGTTATATAAATGTCGAAATGTAACAATTTATGTACATTATTTATTACACATAAGATTATGTAATTTTTTTTTAACTTTAAATAAACATATGTAACTGTTATATATACTCTATGTCGGAATCCCGATCAGACAGATTGTCAGTGGGCGCGCTTCCATTCGTCGCTAATTACTGAGCTCATTGCGTACAAACACGCCGCTCTGTCAATACCGCTGATGCACTCTGTTAATTGATACGGAACTACCAACCCACCAATATCGGAAAACCGAGTTAGCACCCACTTTAAAAGGCATACAGCTGTAAAGTCAATACCAGCTGTATCACGTAAAAGATATTAATGTTACAATTACAACTATTGCTAAAATAGAATATTTTTAAATTTGTTTCATTTATACATAAAAATTATTATAAGTTCATACTTAAACTGCTAAATAAGTTTTACATTTTCGGTCGTCAAAAAATTAAAAAAAGGTTTTCATAAAAATGAATAGTTGACGATACATTTGGAAGTCGTTTTTAAAACGATAATAGTATAAATTAAAACATCGTTGCAAAAACCAAAAAAAAAAGGGTTTCATCCGAAAAGACCACAGAGCTATCGCTCATTTTAATTCCTTTCTTTCAGCCGTGCTCTGATTTAATCGAACTCGCAAATACGAGATGATCCGCGGATATCCACAGTCCGCTGCGTCCCGACAAATACCCGCTTGATTTGATGCGGCTTTTCAAAAGTGCAACGCGTAAAGGTTAATGAAATGATAGTTTACTTTGGTTTGTTGATTGGTTTTATAATTGTCACGGTTTGAACGTGTTTTGAAGAATATAGAGATAACTATTGGTTTTATGATTGCGACCGGTGGAACGGTTTTTGAAGGTTGTAGGGATGTAACAATTTATCGATGTTTTTGTTACTAACAGCAGTGTTTGAGATTTAAATAGAAATGTGTTTAATTGCAATTATTGTAAAATAATTGTACATGTGATTTGCAATTGCGTAAATAATTTTGTAATGTTGTCAAAATTATGTTCGGTTACAAAATGAGAGATAAGAAATAAAAAATAATTATATTTTAATATATTTATATTATGAATTATTTTATTTAAAACATTTATTAATTTGAAAATATTAACTGTTAATTCGAACTTTGGACATGTCTTGTTTTGTAAAAATTCTGCCAAATTTTTTTATTTGCAAATACTTACCACAAAAATGTAAAAAAAATTAAAAGCCATGAAACAAATTATTCAAGAGACGATAACATATTTAAACAAATCTTTTCTATGATAAAAGAACAGATTTTTTTTTTATACATTTTATTCTAATATTTTTTTATAATTCCATTTTCGATTTATTTAATATAATTCACATTAAATATTTTGATAAATATATGTTTAGTGAATCGTGTCATGGCTATTTGATGATTTAATTTTGATTACTTCCTTTTGTTTGAATTCGGCTCGCAGAATAAAATATTTTGGTAACAAAGTTCCCTTATACCAGTTGGACAATTCATTTGACAATAGCTTATACATTATTGAGTCCATTGACATGACGTGTCTGCTAAAATTTAATATAATATGTATTATAGTGTTTCACAAAAAAATGCAAATTCGACCGTTCCTTAACCACCATTAAACCTTTAAAAAACACAAATTACATTTAGAACCTTACATATATATATATATGTGTGTTTTTGTCTATGTATATTTGCTCTTAGAGCTAAGACCTAAACACATGAAGTAATTAGTTTTAAATGGATTAGGTTTTTAGTTTTAAAAGAACACCTATTAATAAATTAATCTGTGAATTTAACATATAACATTTTCAAACTCTTTCCTCCATCAAATAATCTGTCAAAAATAAAATGTAAACGGGGGAAGATAAATAGGGGGTGATAAATATTTAAAATCTGAGCAATGAATGATGTTTGAAATATTTTAATTCAATTAAAATAAAAATTTATTTTCTTAAAGTTCTTTTACAATATTATAATATAGAAACTGGAACTTTTATATGTTCTTGTTCTTTTAAATGTTTTTATGAAATATTTTTTATATATATTAGATATAAAATAATATTCAGTATTTGAAAATATGTATAAGGATTATAAAATATTTGAAAACTAAAAGTTCATAATTTTTAGTTTTCAACAAAACTAAAAGTTTTATAATAAAAAAATAAATAATTAGTTATGTATTTTGCTCGTTAATAAAACAAATAGCAAGAAGTTTATTAAAAAGATTTGGAATGTAAAATAAGAAATGGTAAGGATTTAGAAAATAATTGAATGTTGAAAATAATTTAAAAAGGTGTTAAAACATAAATTGATTTTTCTATACTTTTAATCTTTTAAAACCTCAATATTAATTACACAAAATCATGTAACTTTCGCAACGGTTCGACAAACTGAATATAAAAATCCGAGAACTTATATCATACTAACGATAACAAAAATGAAATTGATCATTGTGCTGTTGCTGATCGCTGCTGTTAACTGTGGCTATTCGATGGGGCAATCTAATATACGTAAGACAATTAATATTTAGTATTTCTTCAGGAATACCATTAGATAAAAATGTATAAAACATAAAGATTGTAGGATGACTATTTATGTATGAAATAGTAATTAATATTGAAAGAAAATAAAATATCATTAATGGAATCCGGTGCATTTCGTGTTCAAAATCGATGTACCCACTGGATGGGTAGACCAAAGAGAACACTACATGGACCTTTCTATGAATGAGTTTGCTATAATTTATTTATATATTTTTATAATATTAATAATACAAACATACTTGTAATGATCATAACAAAATATAATGGAACTCCAATCATAAATTTTGATTTAGTTTTTAAAAATAAAGCTGAATAAAATGAACTTAAGTATCACCATTATTAAATATTGATTTTAAATTAAATTATAATATATGTATTTATATGTGTGATTCATAATCATTATTTTTCACAGCATGTAATCAGGATTCTGACTGCAGTTATGTTTGTCAAAGTGTGTGCAGTGTTCATGTCCACGCTCAATGCACAACAGACCACTCCTGCTTCTGTTATTATTACCCTGAGCCTACGAGGGGCAGGCAGCAATATTCGTTTTTAAATCATTGATTTTTAAATTGTTATAAATATTAAAGGGTTGAATATTTATTTTATTTATTTATTCTAATGAATATATTGTGTGAATTAATTATTTATAACATTAACATACATTCAAATGATAAATATGATTTTGTAATACATATATAGAGTACATATTAATGTGTTGCTTTTGGTTCACTAAAAACAAAATAATAAAAGGTAAATTATATCAACTCTCCTCTGAAACCTAAAATATTCAGTTAATCTTTTTGGTATTTTCATTACGGATATCATAGAGGGGGTTGATAACTATAAGTGGTTCAAATTCATATTATTCCTATATACTTGCAAACAACTACATAGAAATGGATTATCGATCTGAAGTACTCGTATTTGAATGACATATACCAATTTTTATAAAGATGGAAAAGAATAGCTTCACAAAAATAAATTGAGAATATTTTATAACGACCCGCAATTGTATATAAGATGTCAAGAAGAGATATCATTTTATGTCTAATTTTATCGTTGCCTATTTCTCGTTAACTATAAAAGAAATATAAAGTTAGGCTAAGCAACCATTTAGCCAGCAGAGAAGAGAGGACGCTTGTTTATAACAAAATTTTCACTTTAAAGTTTTAAATTTCACAAAGAATACACTTCACGAAAAGGTGTCAAGGTGTAGGCGTCGCTGTCCTCTCGCATGGTTAATGCAATGGTAGGATATAAGGCTATCAACCCGAGGCTTCTTTGGGTTCGCTTTAAGCTGGGGATAACAAGAGTATTCTTGTCAGCCGTTTATGCGCCAGCATCTTCAGCTCCAGTGAGCTTGAGGAGTTTTGGGAGAGAGTCAGGTATGTTCTAAGTAGTGTCAGAGGTCATGAAAAGTTGAGAGTATGTGGAGATATTAATGAATGGGTTGGAACTGCGCAAAGTGGTTACGAAAGCGTGCTAGGCAAGTACGGTGATAAGAGAGTAAATGAAGCTGGAAAGCTTATTTTGGAATTTTGTAAGGAGAGAAATTTGTTTGTGGCAAATACGATGTTTGATCACAAACAAATTCACATGTTCACATGGGAGCGAGCGGAAGAAAGAAATATCATTGATTTATTCCTAGTGGATCAGCGTATTCGAAGTCAAGTTATGGAGACGCGAGTGTTCAGAGTTGCTGATTTAGGAACGGACCATTATCTAGTCGTTGCTATAATAAGTGTTCTGTTAGCAGGTTGACTCAGCCGCACAACGTGTTCAAGCTTGGAGTCGAATTATCGCATAAGAAGCTGGAAGCTTCAAGATCCAACGATCAGGGAGGGATATCAAGAAGAAGAATTCAAAAAAAAAGAAAGTACAAGGTGCAAAAGCACAAAATGAAAGCACTTATAAAGATAAAGCGAGAAAATTATGAGAGAGAAAGGAATGAAAGGTTGACTATTAACTTCCAGGAAAACACGAAGCTTTTCTGGCGAGAAGTTAGTTATTCCCGGGGTTGCCAGGCTGCAGGAGTAGATGAAGTTACTGCCGAGATGATCCAATATGTTGGGCCACGCGTCTTGGACTTGTTCTGGTTTTTGTGCAATTTACGCTGGAAATCAGGGGAGGGGAGGGGAGGAGGGAGGAGGAGGTGGCGAGGTCCCGTCATCGTACCTTTGTATAAAGGCAAAGGTTCACAGATAGACTCTGCATGCTATGAGGGTGTATAGATCAGATCTTTTTCCTCCGTATGATGACGGAAAAGTTTTTTGAAAGAGATTATGGGAGATACTGCCCCGATACAATGTGAGCGGCTCCTTGCTACAGGCTGTAAAGTCTCTTTACAGAGATCACTCAGCCGGTGTGCAAGTAGGAGCTGGAATGTCGCCCTGGTTTGACATTCAATTGGGTGTTGAGCAAGGTTGCGCTATGTCAGCTTGGTTGTTCAATTTGTATTTGCATAGTTGTTTCCAAGGCGTGAGAGACAGTGACATGGGAGTGAAAGTAGGTGATCTTAAGGTCAATTGCTTGCTTTATGCAGCTGATGCAGTGCTCATTGCGTCATCAGAATACGATTTGCAGGCATTGGTCATCTCTCTGAAAGATGGGTGCGAAAATAATGGTCTAAACCTGAATGAAGATAAGACGAAGGTTCTGATATTTGAAAGAAATGAGGAAAGAACAGAATGTAAGACTAACGTGAAGGGTAAGATAATAGAACAAGTGAATGAAATGGTATATTTAGGAAGTATGTTTAGCAGAAACGGAAGATACGCAATGGATGTGGAAAGGCGTATTGCTGCCGGTAACTTGGCTGTATTGTTGAGACGGCGAAACCTCAGCATAACTGCAGATTTGGCTGTACACAATGCGGTTTTGCTTCCGAAGATGTTATACGGCAGCCAAACGTGGGTAACACAGAAGAAGAATATAAGAAAGATAAATGCTGTGGAGATGCGATCTCTTCGCAGAATATGTGGAGTCAGTCTAGCTGACTGAATCCGCAATGATGAGATCCACAGAATGGCAGGTACTAGCGACGATGTCACGGTGAGAATGAAGAAGAACAAGCTCAGGTGGTTTGGGCACATCAAACGAATGAGAGATGAAAGAATGGTACAAAAGATTTATACAGGAAAAGTGAGCGATAAGAGAGATAGGGGCCTCCCCCTCGAGTGACATTCGAAAACAAAGTATCTATGATACTGGAGGAAGGTCACGTAAAAAGCATGAGGACCCCCCGGAGGGCATGTATGAAGAGGTTGATGTCTTTGGCCGAGGCAAAAGAGGTATGCACGGATCATAGCGTTTGGCGCTCCATAGTCTCTGGCTACCCCGCAAAGGATATGGCGTGAAGATAAATAAATAAATAAATATACACTTTTCTTCTTCCACTTTGTAGGCTTGGCGAATAGGTACTCGTAGGACCAATTTTAGCTATCTGGTACTAAGAGTCTTTAAGTTATGCTGCGTACAAACAAATGGACGAACGGAAATAACAAGACTATAATATAAACACTAAAAAATAACAAAAAAGGCGTAAAAAAATAAATTTTGCAGCATTATTAACCTCCAAAAACGACAATATCAATTTTCTTAAGTCATGTTACTTTCTCAACTAAATATATAAGTCCGAAAATTGCTATTGCGTTATAAAGATAAAGTGGTTTTTTTTTGCATATTGTTATACTTCCTTTACACAAGTTAATTAGGTCCTCTCGATACGTAACAGATACAAAATACGAGTAAGTTGTGACATTTTATATGTATAAACATTATAAAATATTAAACAAAATGGAAGTTAAAATAAAACAGAAAATTTTATAGTAAAAAAATAAATAATTAGTTAGGTTTTTTGCTCATTAATACAACAAATAGCAAGATGTTTTTATTAATAATTTCGTGTTATTATCAAAGATGTGAAACGTAGAATTAGAAATGCTGAGGACTAAGAAAATAATTAAATGTTGAAAATAATTAAAAATAAATTGATAATTCTATACTTTTCATCTTTTAAATATTAATTACACAAAATCATGTAACTTTCGCAATGGTTTGACAAACTGAATATAAAAATCCGAAAACTTATATCATACTAACGATAACAAAAATGAAATTGATCATTGTGCTGTTGCTGATCGCTGCTGTTAACTGTGGCTATTCGATGGGACAATATACACGTAAGACCATTAATATTTATTATTTCTTCAGGAATTTCATCAGAAAAAAATATATGAAACATAAAGATTGTACGATGACTATCGAATAAAATAAAAATAATATGTAAATTTAAAATTGCAATAGTAATTTATATTGTTGGAGTCCGGTTCATTTAGTGTTCATAAACTATGTACCCGCTGGATGGGAAGACCAAAGAGGAACACTGCATGGACTTCTCGATCATACTACATGTAGCCTTTCTATGAATGAGTTTGCTATAATTTATATATTTTTTATATAATATTAATAATACAAACGTGCTTGTAATGTTCATAATAATTGTATAATAATATATAAAACAAAGAAAATCGTTTTGCATAACAAAATATAAACAGAATTAACTTCAATTATAAATAGAAATATTCTAAATAAAACTACAAATAGACCAAATTACGGATTTAGTTTTTAAAAATGAAGCTGTATAAAATCAATTTAAATATCACCATTATTAAATACCGATTTGAAATTAAATTTGAATGTAGGTATTTATATTTGTGATTCATAATAATTATTGTTCACAGCATGTAATGAGAATTCCGACTGCACGTATATTTGTGAAAATAAGTGCAGTATTCCTGTCATCCCTAAATGCAATAATAACATTTGCTACTGTATATTCTACCCTCAGACGGACTTGACTATGAAGAGGGGCAGAAAGGAACATTTGTTTATACATCATTGAATTATATATAATTAAAGACATTAAAAGAGTAGATTTTTTATTTTATTTATTTATTCTGGTGAATATACGAATTCATTATTTATAATATTAGCATACATTCAAATGATAAATATGATTTTATAATACATGTATAGAGTATATATTAATATGTTGCTTTTGGTTCAATAAAAACAAAATATTAAAAGGTAAATTATATCAACTCTCCTCTGGAACCCAAAATATTCAGTTAATCCTTTTGGTATTTTAATTACGGATGTCATAGATGGGGTTGTAGATAACTATAAGTGATTCAAATTCATATTATTCCTATATACTTGCAAACAACTACATAGAAATGGATTATCGATCTGAAGTACTCGTATTTGAATGACATATACCAATTTTTATAAAGATGGAAAAGAATAGCTTCATAAAGATAAATTAAGAATATTTTATAACAACCCGTAATTGTATATAAGAAGATGTCAAGAAGAGATATCATATTATGTCTAATTTTATCGTTGCCTATTTCTCGCAAACTATAAAAGAAATATAAGATTAGGCTAAGCAACCATTTAGCCAGCAGACGAGAGAGGACGCTTGATCAGAACAAAATTTTCACTGTAAAGTTTTAATTTTCACAAAGGACTTCCGTCACGGAAATAGGATTTTCGCAAACCCAACATACTTTTAAAGACTTACCTAACAATAACCCACATCATGGGATATTCGAGAATAAATATTTGCAGTCCGACTACACTTAAACTTTTAGTACCCACCCCCATACACTTTTCTTCTACCACTTTGTCGACATGGCGAATAGGTACTCGTAGGACCAATTTTAACTATCTGGTACAAAGAGTCTTTGAGTTATACTGCTTACAAATGTACGGACGGGCGGAAATTACGAAGCTATGATATAAACACAAAAAAATAACAAAAAAGGCGTAAAAAATAGATTTTGCAGCATTATTAACCTCCAAAAACCACATTATTAAATATATAACTCCGAAAATTGCTATTGCGTTATAAAGATAAAGTGGACTTTTCTTTTGTATAAACATTATAAATTAATCAAAAAATTGAAGTTATAAAAACAAAAAAGAAAATTTGATAGTAAAAACATAAATAATTAGTTAGGTTTTTTGCTCATTAATACTAGAAATAACAAGAAGGTATTTAGTACTTTCATGATGTTATCAAAGATTTGGAATGTAGTATCAGAAAAGGTAAGGATGTAGAAAATAATTTAAAAAAGGGTATTAAAAAATAAATTGATTTCTTAATGCTATTAATCACCTAAAACTTCAATATTCATTTCCATAAGCCGTGTAACTTTCGCAACGGGTCTACAAACAAAACATAAAAGTCCGAGAACTTATATCATTATAACTATAAAGAAAATGAAATTAGTCATTGTGTTGTTGCTGATCGCTGCTGCAGTTAACTGTGGCTATTCGTTGAGAGAAGTAGAACGTAAGACCTTTAATTTGATATACTATTTGTTCAGGAATTTCAATTTCTATTTAATAAAATAAAATTACAACTAACTTTAAATTTGAAACTGTAATATTAATATAAAAACAAATAAAATATCATTATCACAGTCCTGTGCATTTAATGTCAGGAAACTATGTAACCATTGGATGTGTAGGCCAAATGTTAACACTATTTATATTTGTTTAAAACAAAGCAAACGCTTAGAATAACTAAAGACTAAAAATAATTGTTATACCATAAATCCTGACCCAACATAAAAGACATGGTAATATAAGATCAGTTTAAATATCACCATATCATAATTAAGCACTGAATTGGAATGTAGGCATTTTTATTTGTGATTCAAAATAATTTTATTTCACAGAATGTAACTTCGACAGTGATTGCAATGGAATTTGCAGAGCGATGTGCATTAACACAGCTACCACTATGTGCTACTACAACAAGTGCTACTGCTCAGTCAGCACTGGATGAAAGAACTAAGATTGGTCATTCGCATATAAATAATGAGATTAACAGAATAACATGTGTTTTATTGATATTAAATTGATTTTTTCTTAATTAATTAAATTAATAAATTTTAGAATATATGTTTAATAAATAATTTATGTTATGTAATTATCATTAAAACACTGCGACGAAAACGAATCAAAAGCTATTTTATCCCAACATTTTTGTGTACCGGTTTCTTACTGCGATTCATCCACCCTTTCTGTCACCTGTCTGTAATGAATTATTATATGAATGAATAAATGCCTATGGACACCTTTCAACTTTTTGTCTCCGTAATCTTACAGGATTAGGAAAATCAACTATAATGAAGGTTAAAATTTCGACTAAATTCCACTCTTTATCGGCGTGGCTGTTACGTATTACGTATACGTACAGATTACGTATTACGTACTCATCGTTGTGGACAATGTCATAGTAAAGCAATTTTTCGCGCGAATTTTTTTTACGATGATGATTATTCCTCAACGACATGAAATTTTTCAAAAATCAAATTATTTTGGTTGCAAAATTTCATAATTTTCCGTCAAGTACTTTTCGAGCCTACTCGTGACAAAGAATATAAAAAATCTCCAGTAGAACGCTCCGCTCGCTGCGCTTAATTCGCTCAATAACATCAAACACCACCACTCGTAAGCTTGTAGAGCCTACTTAGGCTATACTATATGATATATTCATAAAAACGAGATATTAAGTTATTTTGACCCAACTTTTTAATGTACGATTCTCACTGCGATTCATCCTCCCTTTGCGTTTCTGTTACTAATGAAAAATATTTTTAATATGAATGAATGAAGTAGCCTATTAAGGAGACAAAAAGGTGTAAGGTTTCACCTTTTTGTCTCCGTAATCTTAGAGGATCGAGGTCAGCTATAATCAAGGCGAAAGTTTTCAAAAGATCGCACTCTTTAGTCATGCTTATTTACGTTTATTTATGAAATATATTTTCTCTGTTTGTTCTTCCATGATAATTTTCTTAGGATCAGAGTTGCAGTGGTTTCCTCTTGTCTTCTGCACCAGTCCGTTTGGTGAGTATTTAGGTCGCCAGGCTGCTGAAGCCTCTTCTGGAAGGTGGATGAACTATGTAGGTAATATGGTTATACCGTCACTACTCGGTCGCCAAGTCCTCGTCTGTTGTCTAGCAGGGGGCACCGCGAGCAGGTGAGGTTGGATATTGGGGTCGACTAGATGGTGTTGTCGAAGTCGTTCAATCATACATATATCTTGGGGCTTTAATCCCGAATACTGGAGGCTGCGTAGCAGAAGTGAAGCAGCGTATGGCAATCACAAGAACTGCAATGTATAATTTGAAAAAAACCTGGAGGAACCGAAACATAACTAAAGCCACAAAGATCAAGCTCGCATAAACACTTGTGTTCCCCATATTTTTAAATGCAGCGGAGACGTGGACCTTGCGACCTCGGACCGAGTTTCGAACTGACGTCTCTATACTCCAGGAGCTCAGCATCAGGCAGCGTCTTTCGTACACAGTCGTATTTTGAAGTTCTTTGGGCACGTCTCACGGGGAGAAAATACGTCCATCGAACGTCTTATTGTTCAAAGGAAGGTTGAAGGCACAAGACCACGTGGAAGGGCACCTATGCGATGGACTGACCAAATCAAGTCTGCAGTGGGCGGTTCCTTACATGAGTGTACCAGACTAACCTCCAATAGGGAGAAGTGGCGAAAACTCGTCAGGCAAACTACATCTGCCCAAAACATCTTGGCCTAATGATAACCACGACCGCTCTGACAAGAGTGATACGATAAAGAAGAAGATGAAATATATAATTCATATACTATAATATTAACATTAAAAATAAGAAAAACAACATGAAAGTAAAATTATTGAATTATTATTAACCTCAAAAAACACCCATATTAATTTCCTTAAGTCATGTTACTTTCGCAAAATTAAATATAAAAATCCAACAATTGCTATTATTATAACGATAAAGTGGATTATTTTTCATATTGTTATACTTTTACACATGTGAAATAAATCATCGCGAGATATAACACATATAAAATAATTTTTGATATTTTATAACATGTACGATTATAAAATATTTGAAAACTAGAAGTTATGAAAACGTAACTGTGAAAATGTGAAATGAAATAAAATTAAATAATTAGTTACGTTTTCTGCTCATTAATACAACAAATAGCAAGATGTATTTATTAATAATTTCGTGTTATTATCAAAGACGTAGAACGTAGAATTAGAAATGGTAAGGACTTAGAAAATAATTAAATATTGAAAATAATTAAAAAAGGTGTAAAAATAAATTGATTTTCTATACTTTTAATCTTTTAAAACCTCAATATTAATTACATAAAATCATGTAACTTTCGCAACGGTTCGACAAACTGAATATAAAAGTCCGAGAACTTACATCATACTAACGATAACAAAAATGAAATTGATCATTGTGCTGTTGCTGATCGCTGCTGTTAACTGTGGCTATTCGATGGGACAAAATCCACGTAAGACCATTAATATTTATTATTTGTTCAGGAATTCCAATAGACAAAAATATGTGAAACATAAAGATTTTAGGATGACTATCGGATAAAAAAAATGTAACTTTAAAATTGAATTATTAATTAATATTGCAAGAAAATAAAATATCATTATTGGAGTCCTGCGCATTTCGTGTTCAAAAACTATGTACCCACTGGATGGGTAGACCAAAGAGGAACACTGCATGGACTTCTCGATCATACTACGATTCATAATAATTATTGTTCACAGAATGTTATACGGATGCCGACTGCACGTATTTGTGTCAAAGTTTATGCACAGTTTCTGTAAATGCTAAATGCTCATACTACCAGTGCCTATGCTATTTCTACCCTTAAACTAAGAGGGGCAGACAGGAATATTCCTTTTTAGATCATTGATTTTTAAATTGTTATAAATATTAAAGGGTTGAATATTTATTTTATTTATTTATTTTGATTAAAATATTGTGTAATTTAATTATTGATAATATTAAAATACATTCAAATGATAAATATGATTTGGTAATATATGTATCGTTTAATAAAGGAATATTAAAAGGTATATTATTGAAAATTTTCTTTCATCTCCCTATTTCCTACTGTTTTATCCTCCTCCTACTCCTGTGACTAGTAATAAGTTGTCGGCAAGCTATCGGAAATAATCCACATTACCAATTGACAACTATTACCAGATCTATGATCTGCTTGAATTTTTTATTTGTATTATTATATCTATATCAGGATTAGAGTCACCATCTACAATGATGTAAATTTTGAGTCAAGTTAAACGTGAACTTTGCACGATTTTCAAAAGTATACGTGAAATATGCTTTCATAAACTGAATTTTACTTAGCTTAATCTGGTTAGTTTGTTAAGCATATCATATTGCGTGGATAACTGCTACCAATATTTACTGCTACCCATAAGATTAGGTCAATCCTTTAGCTCTTCTCATTACATCATCATCATCATATCATAGATGGTATTATAGATAAGTGATTCCAATCCATATTATTCCTTTAAAAATTTCAAAAGAACTACATAGAAGTGGACAATCGATCTGAAGTATTTGAATGACATATGCCATTTTATAGGAAGATATGGCATAAGAATATTGATTTTAACAACCAAGGATTGTATATAAGATATAAGGTTATTCTTGCCGCCACTTTAATACATTTTTATACGTTTTTTTCTTCACAATGTATCCAAATACATCCCTTGAATGTAATGATAAAAACGAGTCCTAAGTATAAATGTAGATCTTTAGTTGAAAAGCGATCAAACGTGACGAAAGAATTACTTAAATAAAATATTGAAAATAATCAAGTATACCTTGAACACTCAGATAACTCATGGAAGAGCGAAACAAGAAATTTACATATTGCTCAAATTGTAAACTATTGGGATAAGAGCAGGTGAGATATATTGAAAATGGTCGAATAAAAGATGTTTGTACACCTTTCTAAGTCCAGGTCTCATGGTCTAGTCCAGATATTGAAGAGTGCTCTTAGGTGCTTGGGTTAAGATATTTGAAATGATAGCCAACTCGAATTTTTCAAGGACTAAAGTGACCAAAACCAATTCACTTCATTTCCTTTTCAAAGTAGATATATCATTAAGACTCGTGAACGTTTGCTGAGAGAGATCTGAACAGAGCAAAAATTGTTCAGAATGATTTATATGCTTCATCCGGTGCAAAATCTGGTGATGATAACTGAATAAAATTTCGGAAATATACATACAGAATAGCCGAATTAATTATCAGGCCCATTCTTTAAGTAGTAACCTCTCACTAAATATCAAACTACCTAACTTGCAACTATTATCATTTCAACAATATACCCTATATGATTAAAGAACATATACTGTAAATTTAAAAAATATATATAATGACTCGAATCTACAACATCTGTAAGTCACTCCCTTTAGCTCTAATTTCCAATAGCTATCGAGTTACCAACCACAATCAACTTATCATTATCAGTTACATTTTGATAATGTTTTTTTAAACAGTAAAGTAAATTTTGTACATTAAAGTTATTAAAAGCGTTCTGCTCATAAACTTCATATTATATGCTTTGTGTGAAACAAAATCTCATCAGAAACGGAATCAAAAATCAATTACTCCCAGCATGTAAGTTTTCGTGACGGTGTATATATTAAGGTATAAAAGTTAAATTAAACAACCTCAAGAATTCTTGAACCGGAAATGATTAAATACATTATAGTAGCACTTCTGGTATGTGCTATAGCAAACGCCGACACCGGGAGACGCAGAGGGCGTGAGATACATTTATTTTATTTTTAAATAATAATTGAACTTACTCTTTCTTTTGTAAAGACTTCAGAAAAAATATTCAGTAAAAAGTTTTGTAAATTTGTATTAAATTACTTAATTAACATTAATTCACACATTAAGGGCCACTTAGCGATTAAATCGTAACTTAAAAGTTATTTATTATATATATGTGTTAATATTTCCGATTAATATCTGTCGTAGCAGCAGCAAATTTTTGCATTGAATTGACGTACCCTAAGTTTGGTGTGGACGGTACAATTTGTAGACTAAATACTTATATTTGAACAGATCTGGTCAGTAATGAACAATATGTGGACATATTGGCTTAAACTCCACATATTGTTCATAAAAAATTGCAAAAGGAGACCTTTTCCCGGACATTCCTGCACCAAGTCCCCAACATTCGCTAAAACAGTGTTTTACTGTTTCACTTAAACATAATTTTGCTACTTACTCTTTCTCTAATTACGAAAAAAAAATTTTTATACAATAAATGGTGTTAATAGACTGTTATTTTCAATAAAAAAAATTATTTACAGAATGTGACTACCATAATCATTGCGATTTCATTTGCGAAAGAAATTGCATGGGAACAGTGGACGCCATATGTAAGAGACACGTTTGCTACTGTTTAGTCAGCATTATTATGCCTGACAAGAATATTACTACTGGATGAGTGAAATTATTACATAAGTTTGAATACTAATTGAAATAATTATAACAAATAGTGCATAATGTTATTAAAATTATAACCAGAATTTGTTAATAATCGTAAATTATTTGATAAAATTTTGCCACACGTGTTTATATTAATATTATATATATTTTTTGTTTGTCTCTGAATCTGTTTGTCTATTCATTTGAGTCATGAATTTTACCGTGGTTTTAGCTTATGATCTCAGACGTAAAGACCATTTTCCCTTCTTTAATTGTTAAATTAAAAATACCAAAATTAGTTAGGGCTATATATAATGCCTTCAAGTAAAATTAAATATATTTATAATTTTAAATGGGATGACTTTTTCATTTATTGGAGGAGGACGTGCAGAAATAGTTTTAGTAGCAGAAAGTAGTCAAATAAAGGAAATAAAAACTAAAATATTACAATAAAAGAATATTCAATATATATAGATTTTTTAGTATGAGATTCAATTAAAATTATATTAATTTATATTTAATTGATATATTTTAATTGAACTAACAGGTTATGTTGAGACTGCATCTCATACAGTCAGATGCAGTCTAAGCACAATGTAAAGGATTCTGAATAACTCTTCACAAATATCCTGGTCTTCTGAGAGAGTCAATTGGACCCACCCTCCATGGTATCTTCATGGTTGCCGTTACACTTAGACCTCCGGTTACCCTAAGCACTGAACCCAAATATTTTTAAAATTTTAAGATGCATGTAAAACGGTACACAGTAAAATATGTGAACAAGTATTTGAAAAACAAAAGTGAGAACAGTGTTTTATAATTTATTGACATAACAATACAATTAAATATATCTAAGTGTTTAATAAATAAGGTGCATACTATACAATGTCAGCCTCAAGTGTACCTCCTCTTCACTGGGTGATAAAAACGGAGTTCTAATGCATTCACCCTGCAGGTCCTTGTTAGTTAACCATTAACACCACAGCGTACAAAAAAAAATACCTTCACAATTAATTTCTGTCAAACCTCTAATAAAGATAAAATATTTGTACACAAATACGTTGAATACAAATATAATGTTTTTAAAAGTAATCAAATTGTGATGATGGTAAATTAGTTTTGTTTATTTTGTTTATGGCAAGATTAAATGTCGGTTATTGTCACTAAGTAAAAAAATGTCATTATTTAATCAGATCAAACAGTTTTTACAGTTATATAGGAGTTACAAAACGCATTTTTTGTTTGTAAAAATCATTTTTATCTGTTTTTATCTTGCTATGAAATATAAACTTCAAGGTGTCTGATATTATTTTAAAATGTTTTAAGGACCTCAACATATCTGACCTACATCCAAATGCGGATCTGGCTTGTCTATAAATTCCACTGCAGCATAACAAACAAAGAAAAGTAGCAAATAAAAGAACGGATTTCATATTTGACTTATTCAAGTGTCATTGAGTTATTATATTGATAAGGCTTCAGACTATATAAGTGGTGGTTATACTGATTCCTTTAACGATATAAATTATTAACGGTAATTAACTGAAGTACTTTTCTAAATGATCACAAAATAATTCACATTTATATTCATAAAAGTCAATCAAAAGATTTTTATTAAAAAGAAACAACATTCAGTGATTTATAATTTATATTTATATAAAATTTTTACGTATGGCAATAACGTGTTGTCAAAAAGTTGTTATATAACACGGAATATAATATTATTAAATAAAATATGGACACCCTGGGATAATTCTTAAATGCCGATCGAAGTAAGAGAAAATATATAATGTATAAATTGTATTGTTATTATAAACTAAAGACGTCTCGAAAAACACACTGCTAATATTAATATTAATATTAATATTAACTGCATACCTTTTAGACGCTACGTGTTAAGGTGAGTTATATATTAGAATATTTTTTTATTATTATTTAATTATTTAGGTCGGGAATTAACACAGGATTTTAAAAGTAATTATTTATACAACATATTATCGTGATTATATTAATGATATTTGGTGAAAGAATTCGTATTTTTTTAACTTTTCACAAAATTTTGTTTGCTATTATGTCCTCCATCAACTTCAACGAAACTTGCTTAACCGAAACGTATTCTTATTATAGACATGATGTCACATGACATACTAAGAAGATCTTTCTCTTTTTTGTATCTTTCTTTTTCTTTTTTTCTTTTCTTTATTTCTTTATTAAAGCATTGTTTGAAATAGAGATATGTCTTTATATCTTCCTGTCACTTGATTCTATGGTAGTATGAGACAGAAGAGTTGAATATCATGTCTTTTCCAGTCTCTTTGACGACTGTTGGATCGTGCACGGAAACGTACATAGAACTAACGAAAACATTATGCATTTCTGGAATGGTTTCTGGAACTACGTCGGGAAGGAAGGAATGATTTTACTATATCTTTGTATAGCATATTTGGTGATTATATTGTAGTTTGGTAATAATAAATGATTTAACTTTAATATCAGTAATTTCCAATTGATTTGATATGTACAGAGCTGAATACATTAGTTGTTTTAAATGTATATATTCAAAGTATATTTTAACTAGTTAAAATCTACTAAAACCAAACCTCATTTATTTTCAAAAAAATTAATTGCAATTTTACAATACATGACAGCAATTTTCCTTCCACCTTAACTTGATGTCCCTAAACAAAAGTAGTACAATATAGTTCAAATAGTCCCCTTCAACTTAACTGGGGTAAGTCATTAGTTAGAACGCAACAATAGCTCGCGACGTTTGATGTAGCACGTGACTCTGAGTTCGCGGACAAAGATTTAGATGAGACAAAACACGCTTACTTAGGCTTACCTAGCACGGTATAGGGTGTTCACTTTTATAGCCTTTGCAGACACACATTTGTGGAACACACACACACACACTGATGGAATATGAAATAAGCAATCATTTTACATATATGATGTAAAAAAATGTGGTGATTTCATAAAATTTAAAATTAAATTTAAATTCCTTTTAATATGAATCAAAATGATATAAAAAATTTGGAAAGATCCATTTGTTTTAACTGCTTTTTAATAGGAATATAGTATTATTAATTCTGTTTCATATAATTTCATTCTTTAAATGAATTATTAATTAAAAATGTTTATAATAATTATAATCAGGCTGTATAAGAGGTCTCACCTCTCCTTTGTGTCAGTCGCTCGCAGGCGCGGCTTCAACCGCATAACTTTTTAACGAGCACCCTTCACTCAATCTGTATTGAAATGTTAAAATTTGATCTCTACTTAGATATTAATAAGTCAGCGTAATTATCAAAATAAATCACAAATATTAAAATGAATAATTGTTATTTAAACGATTAAAGTTACTTTATAAATTTCAGATCCTATATAAGATTTTGCGAACTATTTTTCTAGCATCACTTTAAAGTAACCCACATCATAAATACGCCACTCACATGATCATAAACTAGACCCCATTCCATTCGTCATTCCTTTATCAGCAAAACGCTATACCTTGGAAAAATGAGTGGATCCCGCCCTATGGCCTCTAAGACAACTATTTATCGGGGAAACTTCAAATAAATCATGTTATTTTTTGTATCTGGCAATCTTTAAGGTGAGGGTAAATGGTACCAAGGTGTATGGAGTACTGGTTTTATGGCTTTTTGTTATTATTAATGGTATGGGGTGTTGATGATACCAGGATTTTATGTTCCTACGTTATTTACTATGTTTAATATTTTTTATTATTCTTATCTTTAGAGACAATATTTTAAAGTAAAATCTTTCTATTACACGAGCTATTACTTCCAGTACTTAAAAGTATTTACATAATAAGGCTCTACTTTCCATAATATAAATGTATGTTATATACTATACTAACACAATAACCAGTTATACATTACAATACAATATATATTAACTCACTTTGCATAGAGGCGCAGATAAAACAACGTACCCTCGTTACACAAAAGCCACTTGATGCCCGCAATTAAAATCTTAACATATACACTTAATAAACGCTATTACGTAGTGATGTGAAACGATCGATATATTTTATTCATTATTAAAAATATCGATATATTTAAAATAATTTACAAATCTATCAAAATCGATCTAACTCGTTTAGACAAAAATATTTTGTCAAGTTCAGATAAAATTTCGTTTTATTGTCGTCATGAATATGTTATTCTTGATTTTTTTTTAAATTATTCGACATTATTTTTATCGATAATAATATTAAATATAATAATTCACTATTTCAAGAAACATTAAGACGCAGGTCTTTGAATTAATTATACCTCGCTAACTCCAAACAATAATCTTTAACATTTCCCTCTGCGTCCCATACTGTCGAATATTCAAAGTGGGGTGCGGTGTGAGTGAGACATAGGCGCTATTTATTAATTAAATAAATAATTTAAATATTATTTATATCAATAAAAGAAATATTTGTATATTTATTTAATTACAATGATTCATCTTCGAATTACTTTAACTGTTAGCAGATAGAACAGTTTTTTTTAAATATTTCATCATTTAAAAGCAACTCTTGTTTAATAAAATTTATTATATTGTAGTGAGTAGAACTGTTTATGTAATCAGTTGGGAATAAAAAAGAGGTTTATAATATGACTTAGATATAAAAAAAAATATTTTTTTTGAGGTCTTTTTTCAAATTTTTTTTTAATACCATCTCATAATATGTGTCTTTTTGATTGCAAAGTTTCATAATTTTCCGTCAATTAGTTTTCGAGCCAAGTCGTGACAAAGAATGTAAAAAATCTCCAGTAAAACGCTCCGCTCACTTCGTTCGCTTCGCTCAACTAAACAATGCGAAAAGATCAAATATTAAGATACGTACTTCCATAAATTACTGTACAATTAATCAGTGGCGACCGCTCTCACTGTGACCACACAATAAGTCGTTTATGACGACGTACGACGTCTTGGCGACTACAGATAACTTAACGAGTTCACAGCAAAGGTATGTTCTGGTTTGATAAGATAATGGTTATATACAAACTTAAGAAAACTATTCGCACAGAAAACTGTAAAATGTATGCTATAATACTTATGAAAATGTCCATTAAAAGTTATAACTTAATAATAGTAATTTTAATTTCAATTTTTTTTGATGTGACAAATAGAATTGATTTTATAGGTATTAATGTTTCTAACCTATTAATAACATGCCTGTTTTCTATACCCGAGGTACAATTTAATCTCTTTATACCCTAGCTGATCTCCGGTACCACAAAGGTCCATATAATACCGCAATTCCAAATTGGCCAAAAGGGTCCCAAGATCTTAATTATTAGAGAAGTGCTTAAGGGTTGAATTTACGAGGTGTTAATATGGGCCGATGGCAATCAACTGGGTCCTTAATTAGATTTACCTGTAGGGATAATTTCAATTATTTAAACTATAAGATAATGTTGAAGATACAAAATATAAGTTAGATACTATTAAAAATATTTAGAAAATATTTTTAGTTTTTATTTTGACTTGTAATTTGATCCTTAATCCTGAATTTTATTGTCCGTGATGAGGAATCACTAATATAATGTTCGCTCTTCCTCCTCTTGATGTCACATTTTAGGAGTCTCCCAATATCTGTATATTCAGCCTATAGAGGTAAAGGCGTATATATAAAATAAAAATTAAGGGAAGAGTGCAAAAATAACACAGTTATTTGAAATAAGAAAAACCTTTCTCTTTACTATGTATTTAATGCAATAAAAATCCAGTAGGTGCCAATATAGTAGGAATCTAATTAATATCAAATCTAAAAAGTAAATATCGAATATATCTTGTATAAATGAATTAATGAAGTCATTTATACAAGATATATTCGATATTTACTTTTTAGATTTGAATAACAGTAATAAGAAATAAATGATCTCCATAAAACTGAGCACACTACATCCGAGGAAAAGACCAGCCATGCCACCGACCGCCACTGTTAATAATAATTAATTTTAAAAAGATGTCACAAGAAACAATTTGAAGTAAATATTTCAATATATATTAAATTGTCACTGTTGTATACGTTACTGAAATTGTTTTCTATTGTACTGAAAAAACATTTTAACGTATCCTACGAATCTACATATTTTTTAGAGTTACGTATCTTAAAAGGAAAAAAAGAATTATAGGATCTTCACTTTGTTATCCGTCTATCGGTACGTCCGTGTGTCTGTCTGTCAAGAATCTTAATATCAGGAACGCGTTGAGACATGACATGAAATTAAACTTCAAGATTAACATAAAAAAATATGGCCATTTACCGTTTACTCAATGTCTAAACACTAAAAGAAATCAAAACTAATAGAATACTTTCCTTTGAACTATAAAATTGGGCAAGTAACCTCGACGATGTGCTAGTCGAATTAGTACTTGTATTAAAAAAAAACTGAAGATACTTTTTATAAAAAGAAAATCATATCCTATGATTAGAATAAATATAAGCTGAAAAGAAATAACTTAATTCTAATATTAATACCTCATAGCTGGGATAGGAAAAAGAATATATAATGTTCTAAATTTAATGCTCATTGATTCAAGGATGGAGAAGTGGTTTTTAATTAAAGAAACTCAAATTCACTGCCTCCTTCACTTCCTCCGACCTCTTCCTACTACTACTCTAATCTATCCATTTATAATGGTTACAAATAAACAGACGATTAACCTGGTGGTAAGTGGTACCGTCGCCCATAGATATTTGCAAATATAAAATATAAACAAATACATTTCCGCCCTTGACAAATAAGTAGAAATATCTGAGAAATAGATATAATAATGGGGAATAGACAAAAGAATGTGGATTTTCACTCCCGCAAATAATATAATAAACATATGTAGCTATAAAAGCTGCTTCATTTCGATCTTCTGTGAGAAGACAGCATTATCCTGGTAAGGCCCATACAAACTACCCTTAAATGAATACAGATTATATATATTGACTTTCTATTAAATAAATAAAATACTTTAATTACCAAGCACATCAGTGAAACCGAATATAATATCACGTCTGTATCTCATCCTGGGATAAGTGACTATCCCCCACTGGAAAAAAGTACCAAGGAACCATTCCTGTAGAGCCTGAAATTATGTGACATTTGTAAGACTAAATATTCCCATCTTAGTCTTATAAAGACATTTTAAAGCTATAGAAAATATGTATTTAATATGCATTATTATTTGAACTAACATGCGATTGTATGATGTAATTGACATCATCGCATATTGGGAAGCATTCACAATGTACTTTCTTTCCGTCTTTTTTTCTTAATTTCAACAGTTCGTCTGAAAATATTATTTAAAGTAAAGCAATGTTTAAAAAATATTATAAACATCTAATTGAACTTACCTTTATATTTCGCTAGACATTGCATACCATTGACGTCACATATTTTTTCTTTTCCTGTAAGTTATTCCAAATCAATATACATATATTCCTCTTATTAGAACTAAACATTAAGGTATGAATAAAATAATTTCATAATAATAAATAAGAATATATATAAGAATATATATAAAGAAACTAACCGCTTCTGTAAAAGAAAGGTATGCAATTGCAGTACTTGAGACACAAATGCAGGCGACACTCCATCCGACACATGTTGTAGGTGTACACAGTGTTGTGTTTCAGAGAGTTCTCGTGTAGAAAGCGACATCGACGCTGACCCACACTAAGCCTTTAATCATAATTAAAATAAGAGTAAATAGTTAAAATAGTTAATAAAGCATATAATCAATATTTTAATGACGTATAAAATAATAAAAAATAGAAGTTACTTAGCCGCCTCTGGAGATGTGTAGACTGTCAAAGCTGTTACATATATTTTCATGTAGTAATTTTCCTCGGAGTGCTGGTATTTTGTTGCTATATCCGGTACTTCCAGAGGACCGTGGATATAAACCTTCAGCATATTCAATTAATAATATACGTACTCTCTATATATGAAGGGCAAATAAATTTTGAAAATACTCACGTTATAAGGCGTGGTAATTTTAATGAGCTGGGCAAAAACTTCTCCGTCCAAAGGATGAACAAAAAACGTTGCATTGTGAAATTCTATTATATCCCATCTATTTGCAGCCCTGTATCTAAAATAAACAGCATAGCTTAATAATACTGCAAATCCATTATCTGTAAAGTTATAACAAAAATTAAACTTACTCGGGAGAATTATAAACTGCAACCTTAGAATTGATCGCATAACACAGTCCCATTTCCGTTATTGTTGGAACAACTTCAAGATTGATACCAGTAGCTCCAATGGTCAAAGTAGGCATAAATTCAGGAGCTAAACTCAGAATCACGTCCAGGTATTGTTCGGGTGGAATATTTTTATATACGGGCACTGCTTGGAAGTTTGCAAAATTGGCATTTGCGAGTGCTGTGAGAAATTCTTCTAGTTGCTCAGGGTCAGATACATTTGATTTTCTATTTTAAGATTCGATAAATTTAAAAAACAATATTTAACACAAAATACAAAAATGCATTATAATATTAATACCTTATGTAATTAGTCAGTTTTTCAGGGTCCACTTTTTTGATAGGACAGATGGTAACACATGGGAATGTGGTATTCCAGGCAAACATGTCTCTGTCCATAGAGACAACTGTTGGTGAAGACTGGTAGCGCAACCAGGTGGTACCAGACAGGAAGATTGTACCAAAAACCGAGAAGATTACCATCGATAACCAGAGGAAACTAGAACATTTTTAACACGTTACGAACATATTAAAATTAATCGAATTTCCAAAAATCATTTTCTTATATACTTACATTTCGCACGGATGTCTAGCAAACGCTACCAAATGATTCAAACCATGGATTGATGAAGTTTGCAAAAATAAAATAAAATGACCCTTAATCTTATCCCTTATTGTTTTCGGTGAAGTTTTCTCTTTTATCTTACTAAGTCTAGATTGTTGGTTCAGATCCGTCTGAACAATTAGGGTTTGCAAAGAGCGCGTCGGTTCCATATTTAGAATACAAATCAAACAACGCTCATAGTGAACACACTCGTAATAAGTCCATAAAATGTTTAGAGGCTTTTCAAAAACAACACATGTCGTGATCAAAGTCATGATATTACATGATAATTATATCTATTACAAAACTGATTGCCTTTTCACATTATGCTGTAGCTATTTATTGTCAATCCAAAATAATTTTTATGGGTAGGTAATAAAGTTTAAATTCTAATGATATATTTTATATTTTGACTAGTAGTGCTCCAATGAAATCTAAATTAACTGATTTTATCGACGCTTATCGTTTCATTATAATAACAATGGGTTAACTCATTAAATTTTCACCATATAATTGTAATTTCGTTTTCTGGAAACAATTCAAGAGCATGACCAACATTGATATTAGGGTGAGCATGCTACATAATAATTCATAACTAACATAACAAGACGAAGCTTCTAAGGATTCACCGTGCAGGTGCCGGACCCACCGCATTGCAAGAAGAGGAGCGCAGACAAAGCCTGGGAATTGCGACCCAGGTGTAGATCTAAGGGACCCCTTTACTATGCGCATACACGCTCACCTTCACTGTTCATGCTCCTCTCCCTACCTTACCAAATATCGTAAGAACCCACTAAAGCTGCAATTGAAATACTTTCTAGAAATGAACTGATGATCCTTCTATAAAGGCCGAGATCCTTAAATAAGTTGTAGAGAGATTTTGCTGTTATACTTCTCGCTCCTACTTCTACAGCGTACAAATTAGCTATAAATTTATTCCTGATCAGTTTATTACATACGAGTAGTTCGTAATACTTGTTAAGCTTAAATCTATGATCTTTAGGTATGTTTCTCAGGGTACAGTAAGCTCCACAAGTATAACGTGTTTTGAGTACAGGAATAAGTAAGTACGATGACGAAACACAAACATCCCCGGGGATTTAATAAAACTGAATGTCTGTTTATAAGTTTATCACTAAAATGAGTGAAATAATTCGACATTAAAGTAAAATTACACAAAATATATGAATATACCGTAAAAATTTTATTAAGAATTCTGTAATATTTCTGAAAATATGACAAAAATATTAAATACCGTTTAAGAACAGTTATGGCAGCAAATATTAAACTTTCTCTCTCACCGTCACATAAACAATGTGACGTTAATAGATTAAAAGAATTATTTAAAACTAAACTCTAAAGCAATATAATTAATGACATGGACATCGCACGCACAATTTTGGTGGAAAAGTTAGAAAAATTGATATATGTCACCATTTTGACGTCTGCTAACACGATTTTCGGTGTTTTTCAAAGAACTTCAAACATTTCAGCACGTCCGGGTTGGATGATAAATTACGCCTTCTTTAAATATTATGACAATGTTTAATAAATTGTTTCCCCATTTTCAATTCACCGATTTTATGAGAACAATTCGAATGGAGTGGAAACGATAAAAATATTATTTTCTATGTAAAAAATTATTTTTATACTTCTCAAAAAAAAAATTCTAAACTCTAATAATTTCCAAAGTGTCATGTCGCCGAGAAATAAATGAAGTGAAGAAAATAAATTTCATTTAAAAATCACGCCGGACCATTATTTTCCCAGCTTCCCCTAATTAATTTCTTGTCACCGTCTGCATCGGCCGTTGTGGCGTTGACAGCAGTATCGAGAGGGATAACCTTATGCAAATTACTTCAGTGCGAGCGAGATGGATAGTGAAAGGTGAGTGCGCTTCATTACCATCTTTGGTAGTTAGCGGAAGCAAGATACGAAGTTTGCTTCGGTCGACTTCTGCTCGCCTGATATTTCTTATTAATGACTTTGTATAATAATAATTAAATTATTAATTAAATTGCCTTATCTATTCCTAGTTATAGCAAATTATACTTTTTAAAGTCAAATGTATAAATGTATTAGAACTAAAACAAAATAAAACTTCAATTGTTTAAACTTTTGCTTTTGGAATATTCTCAGAAAAGGGTTCTTATTAGGATTATAACTTCTTCATATAAATAATATTAAATCAAAATATATTTAAATTATTATAATATGTAACAATAAAAGAGCATATTAATTAATTGACTCTGCGAACTTAAAACAACGCTAAGTAAAACTCGCAAAGGGAAGGTACACACGAGGTAATTAAACAAGCTAATTTTCTTGTACGAGTTATATTCGCGATGTTCCGAGAATATTTACAGAAAGTAGCGGGTAAATATTTCGAGTAAGGCAGAGGTGGAAATCTTCGTGAGCTGAACGGTGTGGAGGGGGCTTTAATAAACTGCCTGAATAGGGATATTTATTCCTAAAAGTATATACATATCCCAAAAATAAGCACAGGCTATAATTAAAAAGATGTAATCACGGAATAAAAATTTTGTGAGTTACAATAACACATTTTTTTCGAGAGATATACTAGGATCCTCCAACCGTGCGCGGCGGGTGCTGAGCTGAGCCCCTCTCCTTTCTTCTTTTCTTGATAACTTTTGAATGGCTAAACATTTTTTCAATCTATTTTCGCTATAACATCCTCGTTGGGCTCAATCATACATGAGAAAATTTTTAGCTAATTATCTCGTCGCATTCTGGAGACAACTAAACACAAAAAAGGTCTCCCAAACGGTTAAGAGCTTCGCTTACGCTCAGCTCAACAATTTATTATTTATAATAGAAGATTGATCTGGAAATATAAGAGTCCATTCCATATATACGTACCTCAGCCGCCACTTAATTTGAATACCCAGCAACTGAGTGTTTAATAAAACATTCAGTTTGATTTACATCCTTACAAATCTGTACCTTCCTTCGTGTAAACACGCCCTACAATCTTACGACTTTACTTTTAATTTTGAATTTCCAATGAGACGAATTATAATTTGAAATTATTTAATAATATTGTTTATTTAAAGCGAACAAAATTATGACAGAGACACAACTACGTCTTTCTCTTTCTTTGTTCGGTTTCAGGTTACATGTTTTTTCTTGTAAAAGTTAACTCAGTACAAAATACGATTGGCTTAAAAAGAACTTGTTGATACAGAAATAATTAAAGGATTTTCGCATTTTAGGTAAATTAAAACATACATTGTACATACTAGAGTTACTAAATATATAAAGAGGTAAGTTCCTATCAAAACACTTATTTTCAAATACTTCAAAGCGTCTCATCACATCCTTTTACTATAAAATATGTACACTATTGCTAAATGTAAGAAATATTGTAATTCTTTCATTGTAATAATATAGTTATTGAGCTGAGCGTAAGCGAACATTTAAGCGTTTGGGAGATCTTTTTTTGTGTTTAGTTGTCTCCAGAATGCGACGAGATAATTAGCTAAAAATTTTCTCATGTATGTTTGAGCCGAACTCGGATGTTATAGCGAAAACGGATCGAAAAAATGTTTATCCATTCAAAAGTTATCAAGAAAAGAAGAAATGAGAGGGACTCAGCTTAACACCCGCCGCGCACGGTTGGCGAATCCTAGTTATATTACAGTTAGATCATTTTCATTTCTACTAATCATACGACCATTTAATTAAGTATTTTTCTACACTCAGATATAAAAACAGTTCAGTTATAAACTGAATCAATATGTAGTTTTAATATTTATTAAAATTAGATAAAAAATTATGATGTTTGCAAAGTAATTTGAAAGACAATCGTTCATTGTGGAACCTGAGGCCGTAAACAAATTGTAGAGTAGAGTTGTATAAATAAAGATTTTTAACACTAAATCTACCAAGTACCGGTCAAATCGACTGTTCTTAAACTTTTATAAAACTTACACATTTTTAAACGTTATAATATCGTTATCAAACATGACAATTCTAAGAATATGCATATAATATTTTCTACACTCTTTACTTTTAGTTATTTCCATTACCTGCGTTATATAATAAAATAACTTTTAATTACCGGTCAATTTGACGGCGTGTGGTAGGAACAGGTATACAAGAATTGTCGGTAGGTTTAGTGTTAAAACATACCTAAGCCCTGAAAAATATTACCATATTCACAAGGCATTTAAACATGGCGAAGCAATAAGGAGCAATCCACCCCATGAGGTAACACCTAATAAAAATTCCTGCAAATCAATGCGTTCTCTTTTACTACGCTTTGTATTGAATCTTATTTTGTTATTCGCTTGTGTCGTGTTAAAGGAACAATTCTGCGATCTAGTGTTAGCGTGACCGATGTGTTTTGAGATTTGTATGCACTAACACAATTTATATATATTGCTTTCTTTTTCAACCTTTATTATTAGGATTTCGAAAGCTATTTAAGAGTACTATATTATTTGGCTTCTCAGCAGTATTAAAAATATATATATATTGCTTTCTTTTTCAACCTTTATTATTAGGATTTCGAAAGCTATTTAAGAGATATTATTTGGCTTCTCAGCAGTATTAAAATCGTATTGTAATCCTAGCTGATTTGCAATAAGGTGATAAAAATTTACTATTGTTATCCATTTTTCAAATATTAATCAATTTAATATTAGTTTAGTATCAAATATACTAGCCAGCAGTACAAAAGCAACAGTAAATAGAAAACACGTAGATTTGCGTATACCATGTTTGCGATTTGCATTCATTTACATGTGTGCAGCACAGCCTGTGTGTGTGTGTGTGTGTATGCGATTGACATAAAGGAGCTAAATGGTAGGGTCTGAGCGTTTCAAACGGTTAGCATCCGTATTTATTGGCACGTACAGGATACGCAAAAATTCCAATAAAAAGTCCCCAAGCTGAGGAATGCCGATTGAAAAGAATAATGTTTAATTTGCCCGATAAACGGACCTAGTGATTTATACGATGAAATTAGAATTTTATCTTTGTTTACGAGAGTTAACATTATTGCATACTACATACATACATACATACATTATTACAAATACATTTTATCGGAAGAATTCAACAGGAACAAAGTTAACAATTACTCTTACATCATCTGAGAGATTCAACAAATTTTTAAACAAAAAAAATGGATCAGAGATTTTAAAATATATAACAACGTTTGATCAAAATCATAAAACTGCTTCCAAAAGTACGGATTAAGACTCCAAATTCATTAAAAATTAAACTTTAATATGAAGTAATATTAACAACATAATAATAAAAATAAAATTATTAAAAATTTAATCTAAACTCTATATTCCTTAGTTAGAATAGTAAAATTACACATCCCGTTATATATATCTGAAGGTGATATCATCATCACCATGGTGATGCGATTTCATCACAATTTTCCTTTTTAAATATGATTAAATAAAACAAATATAGTTAATTGAGCGAGCTTGCGGAGCGCTCTACTGGATACTTTTTCACATTCTTTATCACGAATAGGCTCGAAACCTACTTGGCGGAAAGTTATGAAATATTCAAATCAAAAAGACACACATTAGGAGATGATTTCAAAAAAAAATTTGAAAAATGTCATGTCGTTGAGGAATAATCGTCATAAAACTGATATCCCATTGAAGTCAATGGGAAACGATGAGATGGGAACCCTGAGCTCGCTTCGCTCAATATGCAAACAGCACCCGAGATGTCGCGAGCGCAGCGAGTCGAAATTGAGGGTCTGTTGGCGCCCCTAGTATTATTATATTCAAAATAAAGAGTTTATTAACAATTAGTTTTTTATTTCGTACAATTATATCTATTAACAACTTAACATTCATGAACAACTATGGATACAGGTTAGTTAAAACAAGAAACATACAATATAATCATATAAATATTATAAAGAGGAATGATTAGTGTTTTTGTATGTATGTTTGTAATTTTAACACAGAAACTACTGGATCTTACAAAATTCTTTAACCTTTAGAAAAATGCATCTTCACTGACATAGGCATACATTAAAAAAATAGGGATCTGTAATAAAAATACAATAATATGGCAAATCAAAAATTGGTTATAAAAAATCTGTCATTTCGTACGCTGCGATAAGATTTGATAATAGAACAAAAAAAATGTTCTACAGTATTATAGAACGTATTAATCTGTACAATAAAGTCCGGGATACCATATATCCAACTGCTGTAATTATGCCACTATAACAACTTTTTTACATGTTAAAGTTGATAAAAGTGCCGACTATAATCAAACCATACTATTCATCTGCACAAATCCTTATCCCATTAAGTTATATTTTATTAAACCGTTTTAACACATATAAAATACTTTTTAAATTATTATAATTGGACATTCCATTCAAAAGTCCACAACCACAAGATATTTATCTATCTAGGTATCTACGCGTGTGAAATCGCGGGGCATTGCTAGTTAGTAATATATGACGATTAATCAACAAAAGCACAATTATAACAAATAAATAAAGAATAGTGTACGGGTTCCAAAAAAACAATAACATAATCTTTAATATAAAAAAGCAATGAAGTTGTTAACCTTGCCCAGTATGTTGTTAGGAGTGGTTAAGTGATTATTGCATTCAGATTTAAATTAATAAACACATTATATTTATTAATATATGTATATATATTTATTATTAATAAGCTATTTTTTGTTAACAACAATTTGGTATTTAAAAGTGTTTTTATGGTGACCAAAATTCAAAATGGCAACGCGCTAAAATATGTTAATCTGTACGTAGAGTATACAGAAATACCATGACTAGATCTTGTCCCAGCTGGCCAGCTATTGATAGCTACAGAGACCTCAATCTTGATTCAAAGGTTTGTTTACAATTAAATCCAAAATTTACAATAACTTTTTAAGTATTTTTACAACTGCTTGTCTTCAGAATTCAATTTATCTTACAAAATACTTTAAAGAATAATAAATTACTAAAAACAAGATTCGATTTATACAAATTTAACGTCATTAATAAATAAAATTTAAATTTACATTTATTTATTAATATTATGATCTTTTATTAACAGATTTTTTAATGTTTTTATTGTAATCTTCTTTAAAACCCTTCTCATTTCATTATTTTTTTATTTAGCAATGAACAGTATTTTTTATCTGTATTTCTTAAAATAATGTTCTCCTGTATTACTCTTTATTTCTTTTCGTATTTGATTTGAACTGATATGTTACATTTTATTCTGCCCTAATATTATTTGAGTGCTATTATTCAAATAGTTTCTTATTATTTATCGATTTTAGTCGAGGTATTTATATTATTTTGGCGATTTCTACGTTTCTCTAATTTCTCTATGTATTCTTCGTCTAGTTCAAATATAATCATATATATTTTTTATGAATCTGGATGTTTGAATGTTTGAACACTGTATGTATATATAGTTACTTTTTCGTTCCTTTTTAATGTTGAGAGTAGATGTTTATTTCTTTGCCCTTTTTTCTCAAATCATCACATAGTATCAGTTACATTGTATTAATAGTTAGGTTGTATTGTCGTTTTATTTAGAATTTTTGTGTCAAACTTTCTAATAATTATAAGAATTGATCTTTTAGTGCCTATTGCCGCACTAAACCCGTTTATTTCACCAATAACTTATTTTCAGAAATTCCTCAGAATTTTCTTCACTTTCTTCATTGGCGTTGATGGTTTTTCTTTGAATTCATTTTTAAATAATCAATCTTCTTACTCAGTTTTTAGATTTCACTCTTAAGAAAATTAGTTTATCGAGACGGTTTAATTTTTAAAATTTTATATTTTTGGCATATTTGCAATATCTTTGCACTTTTATGTAAAGTATAATATAAAATTTATAATCAAGGAAACAAACTAAAATGTAAATATCAATTGTAACGTAGCGATTACTTACTCTGTGACGTCAAAGACATTTAACTTATACCGATAGAACTGACAGTAATTGTAACCCTAGAGCACTTGTTTAAATCTTTCCCTTTGTTATGTTTCACTTTATGTAAGAGGTTATTAGCTTAGCTAGTTAAGCTTTTGAAGATAACTAAACCATTTCTAATTATATTTAACGAAAATTTAAGGAGCATTTCGACAATACTTGTTTTGTTTGATATCGTTAACAAGTTGGAATTTTATAATACAGATATTATGTCATGTTTTAATTGCAATGCATTCATATATTTTAGATAATACATATCGCACCCGGATCACTCTTCAATCAAGTCAATGAAGATCCATTTCAATTACTAGAAGTTTCTCGAAAGAAGGCAAGTAAAATACACATTATATTAATTTAATTTATGGATACTAGGAAAAATGTTCATTTAAAGAAAAATTATAGTACGAAACTTCCTTATGATTTGTAAGGAGTCAGTACCAATGCTTACATTGTATAAATATTTTTAAACTTGAACTTGGAAATCTTTATCGTATATTCAAAACCAGACAAAAATAAGATACATCACAAAAAGTTGTTTCTAATTATAAAAAATAAAACATAAAACTTGTTAGGCACAGCTGTGAGCAAGTCGGTAAGATCTCGAGTTAAACACACACACACACACACACGTTACATGTACAAACACACACATACATATTAAGGAAAACAATTATCATTTGTATGATATAATAACATGTATGGAAATACAACTTGACCATAGTCAGTCATATTGGTGTAGTTTAAACATTAACAAGACTGTTTGAGTTTGATTTCATTGTTTCTGGTGCAATTGATTTGTGGTCATACTAATATTGCATTTTTTAGTCATACAAAATGTTCGTCATCGTCATCCTTCTTGCTATCATCCAAGGTCAGATAGCATCAAATGAAGTGGAGTTACCAACTCCATACATTCATAGAGCAACTTTTCGTGATCCCTTACAGTTCATTATCTCCTGGAATGCTTTGGACAGTGGATTGAAAGAAGAACCGGTTCTGGGGTACAAGGTTGGTTTTAATCTTATACAACATTTTAGATTTATTATCTGATGTATCTCCATAATTTTGTTTGACGTTATTGTCTGAAGGACAACGCCTGAGTGGTGGAGAAATGTGTCTCACGATGATTTTCTTTTACGACATGGGTGGGTACCTTCAAAATGGCGTTTACTCCCACCTCCAAGGCAGGCAACGCTCTTGTGAATCCTCGGAAGTCGCAAGAGTTCATGGGCGGCGGTGACCACATTTCATCTGTGACCCGCCAGCTCGTTTGTCCTCATCTTACATAATAAAAAAAAACTTGCAGGTAACTTAAACACATGATTTAATTATTTTCCAGGTCCATGTATGGGAAAGAGAGTTCATACCAAGACACAGATATGAAGAAGTGAACGGAGAAATAATAAGAATAGCGGACTCTCCTCGGAGAAGGGTAAGTAGAAAGTTTCCCTTTTTAAAAAGCTCAATCATACACAAGCTAACATGTTTGATATATAAAGGATATCAATATGAAATAATGTGTACCTAATTACCATATTTCAGAAATTACGTTTGCAAAAGGCCCACTACACAAACTCCACGAATATTATAGAAGGTGCGAACACAACGACTTATAGACAAGAAAACATCAAATTAAACATAACTTACGAGGTCAAAGTACAAGTTTATACCAACATTAGAGATGGACCACTATCACAACCTAGCACTTTTACGATGCATTGACATTTTTTTGAGTAAATAAATGTTTTTCAAAACTATTTTATTTTAAACTATTGTATCGTAATAAAAAATATTTGTATCAAAAATAAACCAACGAATAATAACAAATGACTATAAAAATGGAAGTATAGTCAAAATAAATCTAATAAAAGATTTTTAGTACATTAATATTACTGTAAAATTTCTTAAGAATTTTGAATTGTTTTTTATCGAAATTGAGAGGCAAATATTACAGAATATGTAGAGTTAATTGAACATTGCCTTGAACATAAAATGTATACACGAAGGCTATATGACACTATGACACATGTCATTATAGTCTAGGAGCTACACTATATTGAATCCCATCATAGCATCCCTTGTCTCTCTAATACCAGGTGGCATGTGTCAGTGAAACTATTCGCTTAGTCACATAATCCCTCAATCCTGTGTCCGACACTAAAGCACTTTTTGTTACACTTAAAATACACAAATGTTTGTATTTTGTTTAAAATTTTATTCTTTACAACATTAATGCATATAATAAAAAAAAATACATATTTTTTAAAACAAAAATTACTATGTGATACCAATACAAATATAACAAAGTAAAATACTAGGGGCGCCAACAAACCCTCAATTTCGACTCGCTGCGCTCGCGAAATCTCGGGTGCCGTTTGCATATTGAGCGAAGCGAGCTCAGTGTATTCACCCATCGTTTCCCATTGACTTCAATGGGACATCAGTTTTTTGACATGACATAAAAAAAAAAATTTTTAAAAACCATCACCTAATGTGTGTCTTTTTGTTTACAAAGTTTCATAATTTTCCGTCAAGTAGTTTTTGAGCCAATTCGTGACAAAGAATGCAAAAAGTCTCCAGTAAAACGCTCCGCTCACTTCGTTAGCTTCGCTCAATAAACATATTTTTAAAACAGAAATTGTTATGTGTTATTACTACAACAAATTGCTCAAACCTATTAGATAAAAAAGTTTAAAGAGTGCTTTAAACGTGTTTAAACGTTAATATTAACGTGATAATTACGTAACGTATTAAAGGTTCTTGTACCCAAATCTTATTAATGGTTCCTAGCATTAATAAAATTATTAACAGTACTGCTCGTGCTACTACATGTAGCCCTTCAAGATCTATTACCTTTAATTTTTCCAACCAAACATTACTATTATTTTGAATCTTTAAAATTATAATCTTTTAATCATTTATAAATGTGAAATCATCATGAGTAATAGTAATACCACACTTTACTTCAATTTTAATTTGTTCTACATATCAATTATAATTGGGACTCAACATATATAATTGAAATTTCTGTTTGTAATGCATATGAACGGGTGGACCGATTTTGACAGGACTTTCACACGGATAGCTGATGTTAAAAAGAGTACCTTAGGCTTCTTTTATGAACGAAGTTGTGGGCACAGCCAGTATAATATAAATTAGATGCTAACAGTCAATTAAAATTCAAAAGTGTTCGTGGAGGTTCTTGCCTGTTCTTCTTCTACGCTTTAGAATCATGCAATTAGAGTCTGACATTTTAAACGTATTATACTCATTTTAAATAAAATATACTCATTTTAGATAAAATATTTTGACTGACTTTTTGAGTATGTACGCTTGTACATACTACATAAGTATACTAAAATGTTTGTTACTTGAACAGAGGTTCACAATTTTCTAAATGCTTACAAAAAAATAATTATGCAGTTCTGTTCTTTTCACGATAACAATTCTATAAAGAAGAATAACGAAATAAAATTTCTTCTACTTTTATATTTTATTAAAGCTCGTTTTTTAACACTTAAATAATATTAATAATTGATAATATCTTTATAGTTAATTAATTCGATGGAATATTTTAGACAAGAAAACTTATAGATATATTTTATTTATTTTTTGGGCAAAAACCTAATAGTAATTAAATTGTATATATGTTAATTATAGATACATATACTGTATCTTCTAATTTACTTAATCTATTTAAATTCTGCATTATCTTGGAACATATTAATTCCTATACACAAGAGTCCCAAAGCGTTTGTAAAGATAACTCGAAGGTCGTAGACGAGGGAAATTATCTGATAATCTGGCGCAGATGGCAGTAAAAAGTAAGTGAAGTGTACAAAGCTCACCTCAGCGAAAATGCAATTAGATTCGTCTCGAGAGACTGACGCGACCCGCATTTGTAGGCAAGGAGTCAGCAATGTAATCGACACGTTTACACATCATATAAACAGAATAATTCATATATAATATAAATACAATGTACAATAAATTTACGATATCTATAAGTCGCAAGTTCGTCACACATGGAGTGCTGTTCTCATTTCTGGTCCCCTAATAGCAGCTTCGGGAAGCCGTTCGCATTATCGGGGACCCGGTGCTCTTTGAATGACTGGATTCTCAGACATTGTGTAGACACTAGGCCACTTTGTGCATCTTCTATCACATTTACAACGGGGAGTATTCCGAAGAGCTATTTATTCTGATGCCTGCCGCTAAATTTCGTCACTGCACAGCACGTCATCGCCTAAAATACCACGCATACAACCTGGATGCGTGGGATCTTCTACTAAGGTTTTCAAGGACATTTCTTCTACGTACAACTAAGATGTGGAACGGGCTTCCTTCGGCGATGTTTTCGGATCAATATTTGGTTACCTTCAAAAAAGATACTCCCACCTTCAATGCCCGCAACGCTCCTGTGATTCCTCGAATGTTGCGAGACTTCATATGCAGCGATCAGTTATCATCATTGACAATCTGCCCTCGTCGGTCATAAAAATATTATTATATAATTATATAAATCATAACTTGACTTCACGATACACCTATTGAAAGTATCGCTATAACTATACTAACTAGCATAATTGTCTGAAAATGTAATTAATTTGAACAACTTTAACTGTAGTGATCTCCTAGCCTAGAGAGTCCTGCGTCTGATTTACATATAAATTGTATCTAACTCACGTGTCGTTCTTACTTTTAACTCGTGTAACCGCACGCCTCTGTTCACTTGAATAGATAAAAACGGTTCATTCAAATTTAATTGTTTTAACTTACTTAAAAAGGCTAGAAAATTTACCAACTTCAGTATATCAGCTATTGTACTTAATGTAATGGATTAGGCATTCCTATGTCATTTTATTTAATACAAAAGTTTACCTTGGATCTCAAAGATATATCCAGCCTTCCATACAATAACATGACAAAAAAAAAAGCACTTGAAAGAGAAATATATCCGAGTTAGTGGACAGTGTAATTCAATTTGGTAAATTAGATTTTCCGTCAAGTTACCTGCGTCTTCACCCCACGTCGCATGTTATGATATGAGTTATGGCAATCCAATAAACCAATGTTGGGCCAATATTTGTGATAATGTTGGGCCAATATTTGTGAACGTTGGATGTCATGTTCTATTATGAACGTAGTTATATATTTGCTTCCCTGTAAGATTAGGGAAGAAAGAACTTAAACACAGCTCAAAGAATCTTTACGTAAAGTCTTTTTTAAATGATTTAGGTATAATTCAAGTATTCTAATGACATTTTCCAACTATAGAAATGTTGGTAATGTCTTGCCAAATATTGGACAAAGACGGGGGTAGAGTATTAGATTATAACAAGTGGGGTCACCGACGACAGAAAATGGACAATGCCTTTGGAAAATATATTACTTATTTGATATTCTTCTTACAATTATTATTTATCATCATTACGATTACTTAAATATATGAATATTTTTTCTAGACATAACAATTTGTTAAGTATCACGTTTTTACAAAGAATATTGTTATATATTTATTTACTTATCATAATAAAAAGACTAAAATACTAAGTAATTGAACCAATTTTAATTTCATACAACAATAATTACGAAAATGTGTTACAAATTTCATTATAAATGAAGTTAACATTTTTATTTCCTAACCGTAAACCGTTAAAGAAGCGACGATACAACCTGAAAGAAAAACACAATCCCACTTATACCTGCCGATAACAATACATTAAACAATAATATTATATACTAGCTTTGCCCACGACTTCGGCCGCGCGGAATATGTTTTTAAAATAATATTAGCTTAAGTTACTCCTTATAACATCAGCTATCCACCAGGGAAAGTCCTTTTAAAACTGGTCCGTAAGTACCATATATACTTTCATATGCATTTAGTGAAAAGCTGTTCATTTGGAAAAACAAACAGACACTTCACTGTTATTTATATGTATATACATATATTCTGAACAAGATATCTGTTCCTCGTTTGACTATACGTTATAGCATAACATAATACTAATATATATCATATATTTGTCTATAATTATTATATACTACAAGGCCTTAAATGTAATAGAGTTTAATGATAGTAGAAGTTTTTCATAAAGATAAAATCGTATCGTATCCGTATCGTGAACACAAAACGGCACCAAAAGAGCATTTCTAAATCAAAACACGGCCCGTTACTCAGGAGAGTGACTTGCGGAAAATTGGAAAACGAAACAAGGTGAAAAATATTATTAAGTGAAGCGCTCAGCACCGCTCACCACGGGACCGGCTTTATGGACTCTCGTTTCATATTACAAATAACAAACTCAACAAGAAACTTTATTTATAATAACTTATTTTAACAATCAACCATGAAACTTTTTGAACTATGCAATTAATGCAATTAATTCACATCTTTGTAGCATTTTATCGATGTTCCTCTATTCGGTTACAAATCCTGAGATTACCTCGGTCCCAAAGTTCACCCGTATAAAGGTATCCATTCATTGGCAGTCAATTGAGCCTACAAATCGCTCTGCGGCTCCTTAACGACAGCCTTTTAGCGAGGGTCCCATGCATTAACCTTAAAGGTTTGCTTTATTGCGTGTGTACACGACTTTAATGTACGATCAAATAATTCTATAAATGTCACAATTTGAATGTAATTGTGTGTAAAATAAATATACGTGGATTTCTACAAAGAAATATGAATATAACAGTTATTAAAAAAAAAATATTTTAAATAACACGCAGTAACTTGAGCAGTTTTTTAAAAGAAAATTCCATGCTAATAATGTATTGTTAAAAATGAAGATTAACGTAAAAAATCAAGTCAAAATCATAAAATATACTAAAAATCATTGTAAATAATATACTTTATTATATTTTAATCGAGTGTAAACACAACATTACATCTAAAGGTAAAAGAGAACTCACTTAATTTCCCCACGCAGGTTTCACATTCGCTTCACCTCTTTATGGACGCTCTCTGATGGTACACTTACACTGACTTCGATACAACTATTATAGATGAGACAGACAAATACAAAAAAACTAACAATGTTTTTAAACCATACTAATATTAATAATACTAATGTAAACTAATTATTAGGATGAAAATACTAATTCGTGTTTACGAAATGGAAAAGCTTAGTGTGCTTATATTTTTTGTCAATATATACATACATACAAATTTGATAAACATATTTATTTTAAAAGATTTGTATTTCATGTCCTTATAAGTCTATCGTTGGCTATTCTTGTAATTAATAGTGGTCGACTCCCTAAGACATCGTTTATACGCTACTTACTCGTATACAGGTATAGAAACATTCTAATAGTTTTACTACTTGTAATGATCATGTAAATAACAAGAAAGTAGCATTAAAAAAATTAAACACAATGGTAATTAAAAAATCTTAATATTTTTTCTTATGTATATACAAATAGATGGTTTAAATATGATTTTATATTACATTTATATTATGTAAACACATAGCGACTGTTAAAAATAGTATACAAAAACTCAACAGTCAAAAAAGTACAAAACTCAATCACGATCCGACTGTGATGGATGAAATTGATTTGGAAAACAATTAGTTTTTCCATTCGCCTGGGAACCTACAAGGTTAGCTACACAATCATTAGTTTTCATTTTAACTAACTAACTATTCATGAATTTATATATATAAGCGATTTACCACTCACTGACTCATCACGAAATCTCCGAAACTATCTGTCCGATTAATTTAAAATTTTACATAGTTACTTACTTCTTTTGTGATGTTGACGTCCACTAGGAAAATATTTTACGAAATTCTTATCCCAACGAATTTCAACTATTTGCATTTCGCTAAGTTTTAAATCTGTAAGAGCTATACACTTAACGCGGAGGTAAGAGTTATTATAGCTATGGTTACGAAAAAAACGTATAATATGACAAAGGTTACCATAGCAACCTAAGTTAACACACCAAATTAATAGTGTGTCCAGAGAAGAGGGAGGGAATAAGCTAGTTTATAAATATATTGATTTCTTACCTGGCTATAATAATATGAAATATTAATTTTGGTATATAGTTATAATTTTGGAACAACACATCTTGTACTTAAACATATACATTTTAATATATTAGTTAATAACTCTATACTACTTTCTATATAGCATAAAATACATTAATTTGTTGCTATCTTTCAGGTACCCCACTTGCACGAACCACTTATCCAACCAAAAAATATACATACAAAAGTTTTTTTGTCTGATTTTTTTCACAGCCAGAATATCTAAAAGAGAAGCAAAGAGCAAATGATATACTTTGTAATGGATATCTTTATTTGCAACAGTTTAAGAGACGTCACCCGACACCACCTTTTACTTCCAGCAAACAGGTGCTTAGGTGGAATCAATTCTCTCTTTTTCCTAATGTATTTGTGATATCAAATATTTTATTTAGCTTTCATTATAATTACCTCGTGATTGACTATACTTTATATATTATATAGATACTGTATATTGACTAAAAGATAAAGAGTGAGTGCTGTATTAACTAAAAGATAAATAATGAGTACTTTGACTAAGATATAAAGAGTAAATGACTGGTTCTAAAGAACATTGTACGCAAATAAATTCTTCATCTTTATACAATATAGTCTGTATTGCTATTATTATATTTACATATATATATATATATTGATTTTAAAAATTATTTCCACTGTGATTGTTCAACCGTAACAGAGCAATTTTGAGGGCAATTTGATTCAATCTCTATTTCTCGCTAAGTGTAGGTGCGGAGAGCACGTGCCGACCCAGGTAATGTATCACCGACCAGTAAAAGCCTCGCTTGATAACATTTTAACAGTTCAATGAACTCATACTGAGGTTTTAAATTATTTTAGCATGACAATGTAATTATAATTTAAACCACATAAATAGTTTGAATTTTTTTTCTAAGCATTGATTATTTAAAATTATTTTTATATAAGCTAATTTTTATGTTAACGATTTGATATCTCAAGTCTCAGTTGGATTAGATTAGATTAGATTAGATTTCAATACAATGGATACATCTCTTTATTTTATGAAATATCCTAAAATCAAAATCATTAAGATAGTTTTAGTTATAGTTATTATATATACAGAAATGAATCGTTAAAAATTAATTACACCCACAAAAGTAGCAATAGTAGCGATATTTTTACCAAAACTACACAAATATCTTTAATATTATTAAAAGTATATGCTTTATTTAACCAGAAATGTTCTTAGATGAAGTCACCGATATTTAAACGTTGTTTTCTGCAGGTGACTGTTCATTTGCAATCTTATATTTACAGTCATTTTGGTGTAATTTGAACCTTAACTCTTTATAATAATACCACAGTAATACCATCCCCACTTGTATAAATATCTGACGGTTGGTGACGTTTAATCTCCCATGGCGGGTATCACTTGGCGATTTTAGTGAGGGGCAAATATTAAATACTAGCTGTGCCCACGACTTTGTTCGGGATGTTTTTTTTTAAAGTAGTCTAAATTACTCCTTATAAATTCAGGTATCCGCTAATGGAAGTTTTGTTAAAATCGGTGTATCCGTTTGCGAGATTAGCCGGAGCAAACTGACAGACAAACAGAGCCAAATTTCAAAAATTGACTTTTTTATGTATGTATATACTTTTATATGCATTTAGTGAACAGCTGGAATTACACACAGACACTTAAATTATCCATAATGACTATAATTATTAATGGATTAATTTAAGTTATTTAACTATTATTTAGTTTGTTGGTTTTCACAATATGTGACCGACAGATCGACAACTTAGTAATAAATAGGTAACTCTTTACCAACATTTAAACAGTTTATAACTCTTAAAATTAAGTTAAGATACGATATTTTAACTGTTAGAGTGCTGTTTATATCGATAATATTTCAGCACATCACTAGTCACGCGTCTGCAGAAATTCAATTAACATTACCTCCAGTCGCATGCACCTTTATTTCCGTTCGGAGTCACTTAACTCCTCCCCCCTTCCCCCACACACCCCGGGGGGGTAAGACGCCAGTAATGAGGTCCGGTGATCGTTTAGTTTGTACGTAATGGCTTACGTGAGTTCGAGACAGTTTTGGGGTGGGCTTAAGATCTTGGCTTTGCGTTTATTTTTATTAGGCGTTTCTTTCAAGCTACTTGACTTACAAAATGTATGCAGATATAAAAAAATGTCATAGAAATATCTTATCTAGTTGGTTTGAACGTCTTTTATGCTTACACATTGATCTTATCACACACACACAAAAGACGTCAAATATTATCATACACACACATACATCTATACCAAATAACAGATCCTCTCTTATCGTATAGAATATCGTAAAAACAAAATAGGTGTGTCTAGAAGGTGACGTAGACGGATCGCTCCCGATGATTGCTGAGATAAGAGGTGGATGCTGTTATCAGATGGGCTGTGATGGCCGGTTGATAAGGATCCTATAAGAATACTTTAAATTGGCTAAAGATAGTTGGAGTTTATTTATATAAAACTATTGTTTGAATGAAAAATATAGACTGGATTTTTCCTTTTATAGACATGATATATAAATCCACCAGTAACATTTATTTTGAAATTCGAAATATCTTTATTCATGTAGGCATTACGCACTTTTGAATTATCAATTATTACATTAAAAAGGTCAGTGTAGTCAGTGTGTGAGTAAGCTACAGCTCGGAATGATGCTCTACTAAGAAGAGACGACAAAAACTCAACAATGCTCTTCTTAAAAGAAATTTAATAATGTTAAATGTATATTATAATATCAACACTGCAAATGAGTCAATCTAAGTTTCACGCATTTCGTTCAGGTTTTCGAGGAAAAATTATCATATTTTTTGTATATAATATAATGTTATATAAACAAAGTCAAGTCGAATGTTTAACTTATAAAATGATAGTCACTTTGAAACACATTGTGTTCATACACATGAGGTGATGAGGAAATATAAAACTATTCTGAGGACACCATCCGTCTCCGCACCGAACACTTCACGTATTTCTGATTTTACGCAGATGCGCTCTAGAGATGAGAAATTTAAGTCGATAGTTTATTTAAAAATAAGTCATCAATATTTAATTCTAAAGTTTTTTATCAAATAAATTAAATATTAAACGCAAGATAATTTTACATTCATAACTATTAGATAACTTTAAAATTACTTATAAATATAAATAACTAATTATATAATAAGTATAAAGCTTGTTCATATGTTTTGTATGATTTATATCGACAAGACACATCACTAGTGCACAGGAATCTGACAAATGACCTGCAGTCAGCGGACCCCGAGTAGCTTCGTTGTGTCTCTAAACACGCAATTTCACTCTCATTTCCAAAACTAATGTCCCGGACCACCAGCCATTTATATTTGTTACACAGTTATTTTGTTTATATATTGAAAAATATATTATATATTGTTTTAAAAATTAAAATACATACCTCCTTTGTGCTTATAAAATAAAAAAAAATCATAAATAAATGTTACTACATATTTCATAACCTTTATAACATTCAAATATGTTTTACTAGCTTTTCCTCATGGCTTTGCTCGCGTTGTACATAAATTTGTATATAATATTGTTGGTTTATATAAAAACAATAGTTAGACATTCTTTAATATTATAGAAGATATTATATAGTTTCGCAGCGCATGCGAAAAAAGACATTTCATTACAGTTTAGGTTACATTATTCTACTTTTAATAGGGCAGTAGTAGTTTTAGTTTCCTTAGTTTGTTCCTGTATCTAATCTAAGCTATAGCTAATCTAAGCTAATGTAGTATTATTGTTAATATTTAAATGGTAAAGAAAGAGAGAACAAACATAATAGTATAAATGAAATTCTAAATATTAGTATAGAAATAAAAACAAAGAAAAATCAAAACAAAAGCAAAATCTAGATCGTATTAAAAGTACATGATATTAAAAATGTTAATATTATTAAATCAAACTTCAAAAAAACTTAATAATGGAACACCTTAATCTTCCAGACCTCGTTGTGGAGTGATGAGATTCTGCGATATTAATTAGTGTTATTAGAGACACTTCAGATTGATGACCAAAATTATTTAGTAAGAAACTACACCAAACACTAACAATTTACAATGAAGTACAACAATACCTATATAATATTATATATTAATGTTACATCCTAAATATAATATTAAAACAAAATATATTTATACTTTATAAGCATTTACTATAGTTACAAAACTGCTGCGTTTTTAAATCAGTGTGAAGATCCAGATACCCCGAGTTTTCTCTGACGGCAGCAGATTTCTGAACGCAGCCGGACTACTCCTAATTAATTGGCTTGCATTCGTTTGCATGAATTAGTCAGGTATTCGGAAGCCCTGGCAATTTTTAACCACCCCTTCGCAATCCCGTAAAGGGCTGAAAGGTACGAATAATGGAATCATTAAAACCTTAAAGTACTTAGTAGCCTCCATTTTATTAATGACTTCTTTCCTTAATTTCAATACAGACCGAATTTAAATTTAAATTAAAAAATAAAGATTTGATGATATAAGGCATTAATTTTGGATTCCTTATCAACCAGAATCTGACTTCCATCTAGAATTTAAGTAGAAAGTTTGAAACAAAAACACAATACAAATTTTATATATTATGTATAGTATATACGAAGTTCGCAAAGCAAACAGCGGACTGCCGCAAGTCGGGCCGGATCGCACCGGATCAGGTGGAGCGGATTATTCCGGTTCAGGGCGGTCCGAACCGGATCAAACACGATTTTAGACTTACGCCACAAGCTTATACGGAGGTAGATAATGGATAGCATACGAAAGGATAGCTACCAGATGCTTTATATTTGACGATGATTAAAGTAACAATATATTTGAGGCGGTCTTTGAAATATAATTCATTCAAATGTAACAAAATATTTAAACGAAAGTAATAAAGGCCTTTTGAAACATATCTTAGCTTAAATTGCGTATATGTAAATACAGTACTTACGTAAAAAAATGTTCAGTGTCCATCTGTCTGTTTGACCGATTTTAACAGGATCACTAGCGGATGGCTGATGTTATAAGGAGTAACTTACGCTACCTTTATTTATAAACCATATACGCGAAGTCGTGGGGAGAGCTAGTATCTAATAAACTTATTCGGAGACAAAGTTTCGGCAGCATCCCACCTCAGTTATCTATCAGCCCCGGGAACTGTCACAAGTTGAGAAACTTGTTGCGGAGTTATCACGATTAGCACCTGTGAGCCAAGTCTCTTGTCTCTCCATTCATATTATATATTAGTCTGCCGAAGCTGAATTATATTCATAACTTTCATTACAAATTAACCCGACATTATACATATAATAAATATTTTTATATTCCATATTTTATTAAGTTCTTACATTAGTTCTAATAAACCCAAATCTATAGTCATAATATTATTTATATTAATAACTATTTTATTCTCTCCCGCTTCGCTGGGCACACTATTAATTTGGATGTGAACTTAGGTTGCTATGGTAACCTTTGTCATATCTTCTGTTGTCATCGTAACCGTTGCTATGGTAACTCTTACCCCCGCGTTACGTGTATAACTCCTACAGGTTGAAAACTTTGCGATATTCAAGAAGTTGACATCCGTCACAAAAGGAATAACTATGTAAAATTTTAAGTTAGTCGGACAGATAGTTTCGGGGATTTCGTGATGAGTCAGTGAGTGGTAAATCGTTTATATATATATAAAATATATTCAGAAATTTAACAGAAAATTAGAATACTTTAAAAGTGTCGTGAAGTACGCCGGGTAATGATGTCAGTCGAGTTACCGCGTGACTTTGCAAATTGAAATTATTTTTTCATTAAAACTGAGAAGTTTTTCGAGTTCAGGTAAACTTTCTTAAGCATCCCATTCAAAGTACTTTAGTTAAATGATTCTTTAGAAGTCGTCTAACGCATAGGACGAGGAAATTCTTCGTTAAATAGAAAATGTGGTTGATTATAAAGAATTCTAAAAACTTATCAAATGGATGGTACGTTTTTAAGTTTCTCTAAATTAAAATAATTTGTTTATGAAAAGTTAATAACTATATATATATACATATAAATAAAATTGAAGTGTCTGTTTGTAATTCCGAATTAACAGCTTTTTACTTAAACACACACAAAAAAACTTATTTTTTATTTTTTTTCTGTCCGTCTGTTTGGTCCAACTAATCTCTAAAACGGCTGCACCTATTTTAACAGGGCTTTCGCTGACGGATAGCTGATGTTATAAGGAGTAATATAGGCTTTTATTTAAAAAAAATCTACGCGAACGAAGTCGTAGGCACAGCTAGTATGATTATTAACAAATGCATTGAAGTACATGTATGTATCATATAATTCTCCGTAATATAGAGCTTAATTCTATAATAAATTTCTTAGGTATATTCAAATAACAGAACAAAATCAATAAAAATAAATAAGTACAATTTATCCGCAACAACTAAGTAACAATATTATATTGAAAAAAATATATTATTAATACTAATACACAAACTCTGAGAACGTTTCGTTCAATGGGACACGAACAAAATCCCGCAGGTGATCCTGGATTACGGGATCACGTACGTCTTGATATATCATTGAGTTGAGCGTCATCGACACATGTCGCGTCTAGAGATAAATGATTAACTGTTGCTAATTCAAGATAAATGTAATATAGATTTAGATTAGATATAGATTTATATCTAATTATTATGAGACAAACCTTTTGACAGCATGCAAGTTATAATAATAAATTTCCAACCTTATTTCGAGAAGAAAACTTAAATTTTATGTTATATTTTCCCACAATGAATAATGTTGAAGAGACAAAGCCCTCAATCATCTCTCGTTAGCGGCAGGTACGGACGGAATAGTCAATTAATTTTATTTAGATATTGCTCAGTGAAACCACGGTCGAGACGACGCGCGCTACGAATTTTAAAACGATGTAATTCTTAATTCAGCAAAGTTTTGAGATCGCAAATACTACTGTTAATTATATTTCTACGTTTGTCGTTCGTCTCTTTTGTAAATCCTAAGGTTTATATCGTCTACTATTTAACGTTAACGAGTCAATATTTATTCAATAGTCATTTCAATATAACATGCTAAATCATGTTAAATAGGTTTTCTTTTGTGAATTGTACATTTCTTAGATCCTATAAAGTGAGTTCTCCATAAATTATGTGACGTCACACACAAACGTTTCTGATATATAAATCTAAACGATCACCCAACAATGGAGTGCACCTTAAAAACCACTTAATAAAATTCCCTCGCAAAATTAATTCTACCCAAATCCGTCTCCTTGTGACAAAGAAAAATTGTAACGAATGAAGTGCCCTAGAGCAACCTGCTTGAAGACCCTCCAATTACTGCTGAATGAATTTCAACTTTAAATATAGAGGGACAAAAATAAAAATCCTTTGTTTTTGTAACTACGCTTAAGTTACAAGCAAACTACAGTTATTCTTTATGTTTAAGGTTTTTAACTATTTTCCCTTTGTAAAATTTTATACATAAAGCGTTTATACACTTGTAGTAATAACAGATTTTATAGGTCAAGTTTTATAATGAAAAATAAAAATAGCCTTAAAAGTAGTCACCTTAAACTTAATAGAAGATTTTTAACGTGAGTTTTGATAGCAACTAAATTCTCAGTGTCTTTCAAAACTCGTATAATTACGCATGTCAAATTCTAGGTTTTAAATTCTGTCTCCGGTTAACCTTGGAAGCATTATTCTATTATATCATCGCTACCGCTAGTGACGTATACCATTGGGTAGAGGTATTGTGTAGAGGCAAAGGTAAGTCAGGCGGTGTCATTAATAGGTAGAGGATGAGTTATGAACCCACTCGTTTTCTGTAAATGCGGTAAAGCACTTGTTAACTTGATTCAAACTGAATCGTTTTATCGCGTATATTATAAAGGATATGATGAATTATTAGATTCAAAATAAATTCGGAATGAAGACTATTACTTAAAATTGATGGACCTGTAAGTGTTATGTATAGAATATTTAACTTTGAAATAAGCTCCAATTCTGTCAAGGTCCCTATATAAAATTATCCTCAAAGCTAGCATATTATAAGGATACTAGAAACAATAGTTATGTGGGTTTGAAGGAGTGTGTGTATATTTATGTTTTTGGACGGAAATTACTATAACCAATGCATTTGCATTTCTCGCGCTCCGCGTGTTTTATTGTTATTGTTAATTTCTGTTTATGAAGTATCATTTCTAACTCGATTTTCCGAATTTGTTGTAATATATGTTTGTGGATCCCTGATTTAGTGTTTTATGAACGTTTAATACATACGTCTTTACATAATTTCCAACTGTTTATTTTCAACTTAATTCAATGCCATAGGCTTAATTAAATTTAAACCTCTCAAGATCAAACAACCTCATTTTAATTATAAGTATGATTTGATTTGAAATAAATAAACATTTAGTTAATGTCGTTGTATTTTAGATGCATTATTTCAAAGGCGCTTAGATGATAAAAAGTGTTACTAACTAGATAGACATGCATACATTAATTATAATGATGTATAGGTGTTGTTAGCTAAGATTTAGTGCGTCTGCCAACTGTCGAAATATCAGCTATGTTATTGTTTTGAGCGGACGCATCGTATAAATTATTTTGAACGATGCCCGATGGAAGTAATAGTGCAGGTGACATATTGTGATATTTAGATTTATGTTTGAATGTGATTTATCTTTTAGCGGTATTACCATTTGGTTTTGATGTTTTCGACTATATTAGTACTAAGACTGTTTGGGCGAAATATGTTTTTTAGAATTACCCATAACATCAATGAAATCTATTAATGAAAATCCTATTAAAATTGGTCCAGCAATTTCGGAGACTAGCGTAAAAATAGGCAGAATATATATATATATATATATATATATATATATATATATATATATATATTTATGTACGTACCGTATACCATGTGTAATTACTAAAAATCTATTAATTTCGAATCACAACAAGAAAAGACACCCAAATTTTATATATATGTATATAAATAGATGTGCTTGATATATAAATTGCAATGTGAAATGAATATCTGTTATCTGATAGATCGTGAAAGACGTAACAAGGTGCAGCGCAGTGATGAACGAGTGATCTGAAATGAATCTTTTAATATCGGAGCGAGCGAGCCGTTCTCAAATATTGGTAGCACACGTTACAAAAGGTCCAACGCTTTATTGAAATCCACTGTTCGGTTCGATCATACCTACGTAATAGATGCTGTTTAGTTGGAGGTAGCTGTTTTTAAGCTGTTTTTAAGCTTTAAATATATTAATGACTATACATCATAGTCTTATTTTATAGTTACGCATTTTAAACGACAATTCTTTTGTTTATAATTAAAAGTATGTATAATATGGTCTTCTTTATAAGGAAGTGAATCATATGAAATGTTAAAAAATGTAATTAACTATGATTTTGTATAAGCCGTCTCCATGTCTTTATCATCTGTAGACTTGTTAGAAAAAGTATAAGAGACGTATCAGGAAATGAAACAAAGGTAGGTTCACATTGTGATTGTCAAGTATGATAATGGAATGACATAAAGATGGCGTCCTAATAATGAAAATTAAAAAATAAAATGAAATTTAAAACTAGTAACTTTAAAAACAATAGTCAGTTCTTGTTTATATTTAGTAACATGATTATAAAATTGACAAAATAAATTAATACAACATGAAATAAAACTAAACTAATTCAATTTATTCAAAAACATTGGTAAAACTTTTAAACAGATGTCGCATCTTGTAAAATTAAATACGTGTACTCCGGAGACAATGCATAGGTAATGAAGGAAACTTCGCAATATAAAAATCATGAAAACTCCTCAAGTTAGGCGATTGAATAAAGTATTCATTATAACTGGAAAAGTTCTCGGGTCAGGTGGAATCTTCTTCTTAAATACGTTGCAAATTAAAAATGCGGATCCAAAAAGTTTTATTCGAAGGTTTCGGTAAAAATGTTATTAAAACTCAATAATATTTCGAGTATTTTATTATGCAACATTATATTTTTTTGAGCAAATAATTTTATTTAAGGAATTGCTATTTAATTTGATAAGGCGCTTGCTTGTCCTTATATATTATATTTAGAGTTTTTAATCTTGATAAATGATCTTAAAGAATATTCATGTTATTTAAATTATGTTAAATAATGCGAAATATTGAATATGACGTGCAGGTGGTGTGTGCGCCGTTGCTATCCAGTTTCTTTATGCATGAGAGTTCTTGTGATTCGGAACGCAACGTGAGTCCATATGTGCACAGAGAAGAATAAAAATACAGAAGTGATAAATAAATAGAATTCAATATTAAAAATATCCTATTTATATATATGTTGAAAACGAAAAACATGTTGTTTTATTTAATAAATCATTCACTTCCACAACAATTTATATAAATTAGTAACTAAAATTTATATGTATGAAGTATTAAAATTAAGTTTTTTTCAAGACAGGATAACAATTTTCTTTCTACCTACAAATACATTATTAATCTTTGTCTCTCGGCCACTACAGTGTACCTCAAGAACATTTACATTTATATTGGTTTGAGACGTCCGTCGCTCTGAAGTAAACTCTTCAATTCAAAGAATCGATTCAATTAGATTATTCCGAACCCTGCGATTGTTCTCTTATTATTAGAATAATTGATTATCAATTCAACGTACATTATAAAACATTTTAATAATATGACTTCAACATAAGTTGTTAAAATTTTACCTATTCTTTCTACAGTTTACGAACAAAATCTTTAACTGTAAAATATTAATTAAAGCTAAATACTCATTTTACATCATATTTATTAAAATGCAATGAATAATTCACTGGAATTCGTCGGAGTTTGTCCCCTCTGACGTAATCTTATTAACTCCAACCATCAGTACATATTGTACCGGGATATACCATTACCATTACCAACAAATTTACTTTTGATTTTTTGACAGGCTGTATATTAATTAATATTAAATAATATAAAATTAATACAATCAAATTACAATAAAAGTTTGTTAGGGTTTTAGTGATTGTATTTCATCCAAAGGTTGGATTACTGGATGAAGTATTATGAATTGATACGAACAGACATTGATTGATACACCTTGGATCACCGCGAGATCGTTTCAATACCTCTCGAAAATATAGACGGAAGCCGTTATCTGGAAAACTGTTTCATTCAAACGATAATTTATCGTTTTCCTTTATAACAGAATTGGTATTTTATGTATTATTTTTATTTAAGATATTTAAAAGAAATTACCTACAAAATTAACAAATTCAAATACAAATGTTAGTTAAAACGCACTTCAAAAGCATACATCAAAAAGCGGCTCAAAAAGCGAACCTCCCGGAGAGTATAAAAGCTAATTTAACATAAGCCGTGATGGGATTTAAAAGGAAATCCCTTAAATTGGACACAGGTTCACCTGACTCCGCCCACCGGCATTTATCCGCCGTAATGAACAAAAACAGTTAATCTGACGTCCCGCCAAAGCGGACAATGTACATGTAAACACCTTTATGTGGGTTTCAAATTTAAACCACTGAAATTCTATACATACTATCAAATGAATATATAATTTTTCTTCTTCTCTTCTAGTTAAGCTAACCTTGTTTCCTATTCATAAAACATACTTTTGAAAAAAGAGATATTACTTTTCTTCTTCTATTCTAGTTAAGCTAAGCTTGTTTCCTATTCATAAAACATGCTATCGAAAGACTGATATTATTTATCTTCTTCTCTTCTAGTTAAGCTAAGCTTGTTTCCTATTCATAAAACATGCTATCGAAAGACTGATATTACTTTTCTTCTTCACTTCTAGTTAAGCTAAGCTTGTTTCCAGTTCACCAAACATACTAAGGAAAAAAGAGATTCGAAAGAGAAAGAAGAGCTTGTTTCCAATCATTTTAAGATTAAATAACATATGTTAATTATGAAATATTATGATTGTATATAAGTCAGTAAGTTACAAGCTTGACACGGCTTATTGTGATTCTCGTAGCGTAATAATTCATTAATTGGCGATGCGCTGCGTCGGTCAGAATATGGAGTTTATTTCTCTTACAAATCCCTCTATACATTTTTATTGGACCCTCACCTTGCGTGCGACGTGACATGACTTTTTACAATAAGGTATGATATACACGGACAAACACTCCTACCAGATTTATCTACATTAAAGATAAGTTATTACAGAATGAATTGATTTTATCTTAGTATAGCATAAGTTACGTATTACGTTGTATGATAGTTACGTTTAAACTTTTAATAATATTAACAATCTTAAATGTAGATGCAGCTTAAAATGATAATATTTGATTTGTTTTCGATTTCCTCACTATGACTGCTGTCTGTTTCAGGTAGACTCGGTCTAATGTGAGAGTTACAATAATATTTATAAAAAGACTATTACACATATATACTTAAACTTAACTTTAACTTTATAATCATTTAGAGTTTTATTTAATCATAATTCATAGAATATTTCGTCAAACAAGAACATTCTAATATTATATAAAGTCCATTAAAAAGAGGAAAAGTATTTAAATATATGCATTAATACTTTTAATAAACCTGAATCTTATAACGAATAGTAAGTGATAGGTAACTTTGCACTTTTGCAAGTTCAAATCGAGCTGGTGGAGCAATAACTGGAATGAGCTCGGTCTAATTAAAATTTTATCCTTTGAGTCTGTCGCACCTCCTGGTTGATTTTTTTTGTGGTTAAATCTTTAGTTTCTTACTTGAATGTGTACCAAATGTTACTGCATATAATACAATTTTATTATAATTGGCTTAGATTACATATTTCTATAAAATGAAATTATATTTCATAAAAGTAAATCTAATTATGACAGTTGCTAAAAAAACATATTTTGCTAAAATATTATTATTATGTTGAATTTAAGAATGTTACATGTTGATGAAGATAAAAATGAATTATAAAATTTCCGAATTTGAATCGAAAAATCAAATCTAAAATCTTTATTGAAAGTACAAAACATTATTTTCATTGTCAAAGCGATTGTCGAATGAATATAAACGTTAAATTGGAGTTGTTAGAAAGTAAAAGTACCTGGTTGAAGCTATTACATATTTATTTATAAATTTTAAATAAATAAAATAAAAAAATCATCGACACGGATAGAAATCGAACCGGTGACCTCTTGAAAACTGTTCGATCTCTCTACCAATTGAACTACTTGTACTTAATATTTATAAGTACTGTAAATCACAATAATGATATCAAATGTCAGTCTTAATTTAAAAAAATACAGATACTTTCCAATATTTTCCAATTGGCTTCTTTTATCCGAAACTTAAATCCCATACTTCAATCCGAAGTGGAACATTCACCTTCGGTCAGAAGAAATTGAAACGGTTCCCAACTTTTAGAGATTGATCAAAGTTTTTAGTTTTCATTGCCTAGTTCATGAGAACTTCTATTTAAGATTGAGTAAACTTGTTATTTCTACCATCCCTTACTTTTCGTCTTTAACAAAATACAGCAGTTTTAAATTATTTTTAGCCGTTTATTTTATTATCACTGACGAATTATATGAATTATTAATAGAAGGGAATAAAAGTAACAAATTATAAGTAAATTTTATTATAATATCCAACTAATTAGAGAAGCAGTCATGTATCAGCCGAAGTCACAGTTTATCTAAAATAGCAAATCTGATGTCGGTAATTTCGCAAATACACACGGCGCAAAACAAAAAGACCAACCAACAATTTTTTTCCGTCCGAACGTGAGGTGAATCGAATCATTTTTTCTTATTTCCCCCGATTGATTGGACGCGGTCATTTTTTTTCGTTTTATTCGTTTATCTCCAGCAAACAATGTGAAGGCAGGTGAGGGGAATGCCATTTTGATTCTTATAAAATTGGAAATTTATTTATTGTACTTATTATTGAAACTGTTTTTATTTGCTCAAGAAACTTATGAAGCGTTAACTTTAATTGTTTTAAAGAAACCTAAATGTACAATACAAATAAAAACAGAAATAGCAGGGCTGTTTTATATTTATTTCAATTTTAGTTACAATGCTACTGTCCCGCAAGTGTTGTTTAGAAGTTCGCTGCTGGATAAACACTTAAACAGTAACTCAGGTGTTCGTGCCCAGACTCCTGCATTTTATTTGCAACTCAGTTTATTGCCAACGCGCTCTCCCGAGAACACACCCAGACGATTAATGTATATAGACCGAATAAACTTTAAATATTACTTATAAAAGTTACTGCATAATTAATCTATTTTATTTACTACTCATTGAAATTTAAAAAAAACTTTTCTTTTAGGAGTAGGTATATACTTAGATTCTCTAGCATTTTAAAGACTTGTTTATCAGTGTTTTAGATAAATAGAAGATCTCGCCAAGACAATGGGATGGTGCCAAAGAGTTCACAAACACTTATCAAGAGTAGTCAATAGACCAGAAAATGATTCGAAAACTTCGATGAAGGGTTGATCGTAAATTCGGGGCAGGTGCGCTCAAACTTTTATCAGATGGAGTTATTGAATCCCTAATCCCCTTTTATTACTTTCCGCAATAAAACCTCGGATAGGTAATTGTTCTCGATTGAGAACTAGGGTAATAGCGAATTAATTTCTCTCCTAGCCGCTCTCTGTTTATTATTGAAAATTACTGCAAATAGGTATAGAAGGTTTTGCGTGATATACTCACAGACAAAGAAACAATGAGGACAAAGAGTATTGTTTAGTTATCATGCTAAATAAATATGTAATTAATATTACATAAATATAACATGTTTTTTTCATTCGTAACAAATTGACTGTCTTTATATTAATAAGAGTAAATAAGTATTTAAGCAATAGAGTGTCTTAAGAACATATTACTTTAAAAACACATTTTAAATAGTTGCGGACTTTGATCTTAATATATAAAACACAAAGACACTCACTCACTCACTGACTCATTCATCGCTCTACAGCCCAAACCGTAGGTAATACCTAGAAAGCTGAAATTTGGACACAAGACTCCTGACATATTGAATAGGTGCAATAAGAAAGGATTTTGCAAAGGTCGAAACCGTTCCTAAGTTACAGCTAAAAAACTGCAAAGTTTACCCCCCGCTCCCTGTCTTCTTCGCTTTCAAAGCACGATTAACCTGCTAGTATATGATAAATCTAAGCACTAGACTATCGCTCTCGAGCCGCCGCGTCCTACCTGAAGAAACTTACTAACACGGATTTATGTTGCGACTAAGACACTATTCAAAAGATTTAAGGTCCTTCCACTCGAACTACAACCTAACTTGATAACACACGGGTCCTGGAGGAATAGTATAAAACAATCAACTTTTAACCCCTTCCAACCCATTAAGCCTTTAGTAGTATATATTTGTAAATAATTAAAATAACCTATTTTCAATACATTCCAATTGCAATACTGTAGTCCAAAAAGACATTTGAAAACGATCGCTCAGCTTCGCGTCGACACAACCATTTGTCTCTCCACCTTTAAAAGCTATTCGGGGCCATTTTTCTTTTTAAAAACCTTCGGACGCTTCCCTTACGTTTTTCAATCGTTTCGCGTTATCGCTTAATGCTGTTTCTGAAAGATAGTGGGGGGTAATTAATGTGTTGTTGGTATTAAATTTTTGTATATACATATATATATACATATATATATATAATATAAATATATATAATATATTTAATTAAACAGAGTGCAATGTTAAACCCCAAATCTAGGTTGTTTGTAACATATGTAAAAATAATATAACAATTTAATATTATCAATAAATAAATATCATAATTCACTTACTATATTATCAGGTGGTTCAGAGAATTATTTTCTGATGTTATAGAACAAATTTTCACATCTGTTCAAGTAAAGCCGACGTATCTAGTAGTTAATAAATATATCAAAAAGCACTCGATATATCTCCCATTTACTCCCAATCACGTCGGCCAGTCGTTTATCAGGAATGCTTAGCCTTTAATTGAATGCTCCAAGTTTACATTTATCGACACCATCAATATCGGAGAGCTCTCCGCCATTTGTTCTTTCACGCTGATGGGAGTATTCGTCACCGTTACATTTTAAATACGGCAACTTTTAAGGCTTAACGTAGTTTTATTTAAGATATAAAAAATATTTACATAAATGATTATGAACAAAGGTTTACAAAATAAACGTGTAAAACACATTCAAAGTGATAGCACTCGTAAATAAATCTAACTGCGAAACAAAAACTAAAATCAATAAACTAAACCAACTAAACAATGACAATAAACAATCGGGGTATAAAAAAATATTAATTTCGCGAGTCGTAAATTGTTGGGCACACTTCATCGGCATGCAGGACGCGCGGATCAATCACGCAGCGCATAAAGGCTAAGCAATAAATCGCGAACGCTTTCAGGCCATTTTCCAGCTGTTTTCACCTCACTCAGTTTCCAAGCTTCGGCGATTTGTCGTATCCTCGTGTCATTTCTGTTAAATCGATGTTTGTTTGCGAGATTAATGGCCTCGATACGATCAGCTTTATGACCCACGACTAATCTAGGTACGAATTAGCTTTAATTCTACTATACTTTTTGTTTTGTTTTATTAGAATAGTTGTTAGTTTTCGCTTTCTTTTATTTCCAAAGAATATGTTGGTATATTTTTCTTTTGTAATAGTTTTAATTTAATGGCACATGTCATGTTATGAATCTATTTTTCCTGAATTACTTGTTTTTCTTCTAGATTGGTAGAAATAATGACTTTCATAATTCATTACGTCATCATCATTCAACATCTCTTTTTTATCGACATCTAATTAAGCAACTGCATATATTTTTAATGTTTTAGTACATTTACGTTACGTACGTGAAAGTTTTGTTAAAATTGGTGCAGCCATTTAAGAGATTAGCCGAAACAAACAGACAGGCAGACGAATAAAGAAATTAAAAAAAATATATATATGTTAGTACCGTATATATTTTCATATGCATGTAATAAAAAGCTGGTAATTTGGAATTACAAACAGACACTTAAATTCTATTTATATTTTAATAAGTTTACGTTTAAATACAAAATTCCAAGATAACTTACGTTAATAACACTAATGTTTTAATATATAAAAATGTCAACAATATTATACAGTCAACAGCATAGGCATAAAAAATAACTCGCTGTCATTTTTCAGAGGAATCATTAGCGTGCAAACTAACGTGAACGTAAACTGTAAACACGTCACCTGTCACGCGTCACTGACTTACGTGACATCGCCGTTTTTGATCCATTGAAGACTAAATATGGATATGCTTAATTTATTATATAATTACATTTTGTTTAGCCATCAGTGTAGTATTTAAAGTTTAATTAACACACTTTATTTTAGTTAAACTTTGAATTGAAAAAAACATTTTTCACTACTTTTTTTTATATAACAAAAGGAACAGTTTCTAAACAATTATTGTATGGAATGTTTGGGAACCGAAAAGCGACATAGTTACTTTCATAGATAAAAAAAAACCTTTGGAAGATATATCACATTCAAAATTGATGATTCCAAGGTCAAGTTCCATAAAAAATTAGTTAATTTATTAGGTGCTGTCACTTTATATACCATATCCAACTTTAGCACATCGAAGTATAGAAACTTGTATGAAAAATTAATGAGTATTAGAACATTGACATACTGACGGGGTCTATTGAAGAAGAGTCGATAACATTCCATTATAGGAGAGAATTACATTTTATTACAGATAAAAATCCAAATGCATCGCTTTCACAAAAAACTGTACAAAATTTGATTATTTTTTACAGCTTATTTGTTACTCTCACCGCATAAACAAAAAATTCTAAATCTTTATTGTAATTAAGTTTGACACAATCTTTTTTGAATCTTTTCAATGTCAAGCTAGCTTTTAAAGTTATTTGCCACTAACCTAAGAAAAACCTCTGCAACAAACTGATCATGCAAGAAAGTTTATATAATTTCCTAGACAATTACTACAATAACAATATTAAGTATCGACCAATAAATATAGATTCATGTCAGGTAGAGGCTTACAAGTGATTTACAGGAGAGCTAAAGAGATTACTTACCGCATTCTCACGTACGCCTCTTATCGACACAACACCTGATGTAGGAACGTGCAACGATTATTTAATACTTAATTCATTTGTACATTTAATAATTTTTTTTAATGATATAAAGATACGAATATTTACAGCACCTATTTCTTTAATTAAGAAACTGGTACTAAAGTAATCAAGTGCTGTAGTCAGGTTAACGAGTCCCTGGAATAGATGTACAATAAACGTACAATCCCCCGCTCCCGGGGGAACCATCGCGGTTTACTACTGACCCACTGCCGACAAAAAACAACGATTTGTCGGTTTACGGTGTAAAGTTACGATTTTAATGTTTGTTGTTGAATTTAGTTATTAAAGTTGGGAAGCTCTGACATTGGTCTCGATTTATACAAAATATATATTTTCTATATACTGAAGTTATATTTAAATACGGTAATATATATCCCAAATCGCTATTAACTTCGCATCTGAAGTATTTTAATAAAAACTGTTAAAATTTGTTAAAACAATAGTAGTTATTTGTTATTGCACTTAGGAAGGAAATATCTTAGAATACCAATCGCGTAACAAGATCGGTCCACTCAAAAATATTTACTCTTAGAGGTGAAGCATTTCTGTTATATTTGTCGACCGTTCAGCTGAAAACTTCGAAGGGCAAACAGATAACGGAATAATATTTGGAAACTTGTGTAATACGGTTTTAACGACACTTGAATTTTCTCTTTTACTGTATTCTGTGTATATTTATCGTTAAAATTAAAAGACAAAAAATAATAATAATTGATCTTTCGATATAAGATTATACTTTGAATATTATATTGTCTCGATATTATAATAAGTGGAATCCATATTCAGACTTACATTTGCCTCGTGATGAACATTGAGATAAAAGAAGTTTAATCACAAGTTTGAAACAAATAAGTGAAACTCGTTACCAAGTTTTAGTTCACCTCAGGTTAAGTTGTTGGAACTTGGCGGCGCGTGCCAAGAAAATTTTTACTTGGCCAGAATTAAGTGCAGCGATGCACAAATAGTATAAAACTACGAGGAATTACGATCTTTTGAAAGATTTTGCTACTAAGATATCTTTTTCCGTACTATAGAACAACCGTAATATAGAACAAAATACTTAATTAAATTGTTATATTATATCGTCAAATCCACGATAATTTAGTGATTTTTCGTCATTTTTAAAATATTATAAGTAAAGCTGAGATGATAAATTAAGTTTATCAAAGTTGCCACCCAACTTCGCAAGCTTGTTTATGCATCTTAAAAAGATACTATATTATATCTATACCTTGTTATACCTATATATTTATTATGTGAGCAAAGTTTTGTATAAACTAAAGACGATCTAACAATATCACATTATTATATTACAAGTTTCACAAAGATATTCTCTGAAGTAAATTGAAAAAGCAGGTTACATTTAAAATATATGAAAGAAGTGAAACTTTTCACCTCTAAATACCTTCCTCATACTATCCATCTCGAGATGAACCCGTCTAGACTCTGGATAGCTTCAACCAAATATAATATTTCAGGCTTCCATCCTTTCTACTAGATCAAGATCCCTCACCCATAGTAATACTCATATCATTCAGTGTCAGGTGAAAAATCAAATAGATTGTCCGTATTTGGATAAATCAAATTTATTGTGTTGACTTTAAGTGACAGATCTGATATAGAAATAAAAATTAAGTATTTAAACGATTACTATACATATCAAACCATTATTATTTGTATAGAAGTAAATTTGAACTTTGAAGAAGTAAATTTGAACTTTGAAGAAGTAAATTTGAACTTTGAAGAAGTAAATTTGAACTTTGAATTCACAAAGAACAAAATCCCTTCAAACTATTATCCCGAAATTGCTATAGTATAGTGAAGACTCAAGGTGCCACTCGAACAAATATTCCACCTTGCAAACGAGACCATCTGACATCTGACATGCTACACTAACAGATATTAAACACAATTATATGCTTTATCCCAATAGATAAAGGTTCATTTTTCTTTGACAAGCTAAAACTTTATATTCCAATTTTCACCAGGTTGTTTTTGAAGGTGGAGTATACCCTAATGTTATATAATTAAGGGTTAATTTTGTTTGTTTTTCTGTTAGATATTTTAAGCAAAAGGTCTCACGTGTGTTTTTGGAATAAAGTGATGATCCGTAACACACTAGCCTGTGAGTTATTGGCAGTCCGAGGTTGCCACAATGGGTTCGCAAATAATGTATTTTATAACCAAATGTTTAGGATAATAGAAATATTTAAATTTCAATCCCATAGAACACTGCATTACTAAGAAAGATAGTTTTAATAAATTTATCAAAAAGATGTGAACTATGGTCATCCAGTAGTAATATATATATATATATATATATATATATATATAATTAATAAGAAAGTGTCCTTTTCATATCAAAGACGTCCAATCACATCCCGCACAGCCCATTGGGTTCTTATAACGCATTTTATGGAGTTTCCACCTCGCGGCGACATATTTATTACTATCTGGTTCACGCTCCACTACCCCCCACGCTGCAGCTGCCTCAGGTATGATTTAGGACACCTAGACTTGAAATTAAAACCTAAGACTAGATGCCGACCACGTAATTTATTATATCTTTTCAAATGGAAACGTAATTTATATAACATTTTTCTTTAATGCAGCGATCTTTTCTTTCTATGCTATATATACAATTTTACCGAGATATTTTATAGTTTATAAATTATGAAGTAAAGAGGTCTGGTGTTTCATATGGTATTTTGTTGTAATAAAATAAAGTCCTGTTTTATGTTATTATGTATTTAGATAAAAATAATCACATAACCAAATGATGTTAAAATCGTCCAGTAGTTATAATATTAAAAATAAACTAACAAAAGACAATAGTTAAGCATTTTCATTCTTAGCAAATTATTTTTATTATTTGCGCACGTGGCGGTTCACCTAAATTATTCATAAAACCATTATTTTCCTGTATTACTTGTGACAATCATGAGTAATGAAACACATCGATAACCCCCATATATGAATAACCCCTATAATGAATGAAGTAAACTTGTACTGGCAGGTGTTAATGGAAAAACTTTTATTGGTGCGGTTGTGTTATATTTGCGTAGACCCTCTACGTTTATATTTAACTATTGAGATCTGTATCATTTATCTTCAGTATAACTATCTCTTTCATTCATGAAACAAGAAAAACACAAACTATTAGTTAAATGGAGAAGAATAACTAATAAAACTAAAAGGATAACAAATAGCACATTACATAATATCTTTAAAGAAAAAGGATGTTTTCATGTAAATAACCTTAACAAGTTTTCTATTGTTTTTAGTTGTGAATACAGAGTACATTAATATGCGCCCAACGACAACCTGTATTATGAGGCAATCGTCTGGACTACTAAGGAGACTAATTTGTCCCTTAAAAGAGCCAGGGAAGTGGATTTCTTACTTGGTAATATTCAAATGTTTACAAATTACATTTACACGTTTTAAAATTAGAATACATTTCTATATAAAATAAATAACTCGTAAGTGATTAGAAGTATGACAATGAATTTTCTTTTATGAACGATGTAAATATTGTAAAATGTTAGAAGTATATAGAAATTGTAAAATCCGAAGCATTTAAGAGGCTGCGAGGTCGGCGTCCCCACTATCATTAACAAACAGTCGACCTCACGCAGTCAATACCTCAATATTTACGAGTTCGACCACAGGCGTAGTGATGTGAGGGACTCGATGATTGACTTTATTGAATTATAAAGTCGTTCATGACTTTTCACTGCTTGCACAAGTAATCATAATTTAGATAATAGATTTATTTTTCTATCTAATTATCTAACGCAAATTGTTAGTTAGCGGCTTGTTGACCTTTTTTTATAATAAATTTATATAGAACAAAGAATAAACATAATTTAATATCTTTTTTATACTGAAATGTTTTCATATGTAATATATATTTAATATATTGCAATTGTTTGGTGACTTCACTAACCGCTTAGTGACCCCGAGATTTATGCGTTCAGACAAGTGGAGTCGGTCAGGTGCGCTGATTTACGACGGACGACGGGTTGGTCTGACCCCAGTTATTTAGAACTGGGGTCAGAACGAACTCAAATAATTCCACGTAAACATTCTCCACTACGTGGTTGAAAAGTTATTGCTATTTTTTTCAAAACGTGAACAAAAGAACTAGACATATTTTAACGTACCAATGAAAACTAATTTGTTTTTTTTTATATTAATTCAAACCTAAACTGTATTACACAAAATACAGTAAACAGATCGTAACCTGTCGTCCGCATTATGCAGGTGTTAGCAATTGGCTCACGTTCTGCGAAGGCGATAATTAGATGGAACTCATTAGGCCCCCTCAGACTAATAGGGTTACTCCTTGCGCTTCTATTTTGTGACCGTCTATACCCGCTATCTTGGAATACGGAAACCGGTAAATTGATCTCATTTACTTCGTCCTTTTAATTATAAAGATAGGTTTTAGTATATAGAGTAGAGTTGATACAGAATGTATGAAACAATTAATTATCGCTGTTAAATTTAATACTTTTTACATAAAAATACAACGCAATAAATACTCCCGAAAAACCAATTTATTAATTTACAAAAACGCCGACAAGTGTCACCTGTCACGTGACGTGACGCCCCAAGGAGGCGCGTGATGAATTGCGTAAAATAAAAATTACGTGCTAACTGGATAGAAAAAGGGGAACGTTTAATGTTAATCGACTTGACGCGGTTAATCGTGTAAGAGGTGTTCGTACAACGAATAAAATACAAATAGGCATTCTTATATTTCACTTATATTTGTTTATAAACATTTTTGGTATAACAATTTTATTAGTAGAAAATGTAATTCGTAGTTCGGTGTGTATCCACAGCACGTCCTGTCACGTCGCTCGTCGGTGTCAGGTACGTATTTTTAAAGTGACAACGTTTAAATTAAATTCCAGCGAACGCACCGCGCTCGCTCGCGCTTAATTTAGGCAATTTCAGATAATGCTTATCTGTTACTTACATTTACGGTTAACTCTTTGACTAGATTAATGTTGTTTTGATTAAAATTATAAATTATACCAATAAGTTAGCGATGGAAACAAAAAAAGCAATTTGCTATAATAGAAATGTTTATTTTTCTTTAGTTTCGTTTACTCTAAGTTTTTTGTTGGCATCGCGCTTTTCTTTACTGGATTTATTTTTTATTCTTTAATGAAAAGTGTTTATTTACATATCAAAATATATAAATTAAAAACGTGTTTTTTAACCTATTGTATCAAAGGATAGTTGGCGATAGATTTTTTAAAATAAATCCAAAAGAATTTATACTTAGCAGATAACATATCGAACGGAACGACGGTATATCACCGATAAAATATATTTACAGCGAGTCTAAGTGGCTGCTAACTGCTTCTCACGTGAGCGTCTTTATCTTTGGCTGTCTGCCTGCAGGATTACTGGGGACTTTGAGTACAATACGAATATTTTGTTCCCCAATGTTACTGATAAAACTATATCATTTTGTTTCAACTATTAGTTTACAATTTGACTTATTCTGTAGATACAAATCATTTTGTTGAAGACATTTGTTGGAGATTGTGTTAACAAGAGATCGTTCTCATGTTCTCATATATATGATATGTGTATTGGCCACAATAATCACTCAGAATAATGTGCTTGCGTTTACAATAATAAAGTTTACACCCAATAAATGATTTAAACTTTATAAACGGATGCATTAAATATAGAAAAAATACAGATAAAAATGAATTGTGTTGGTCATCATAAAAACATCAAGGGTCGTTCCGAACAGTCGCCTGGTATATTAACCTTTACGATCTAATTTGGCGAGGCCTCTTGGCACGAAGTGTACATTCAATTCATACAACAGGTAATGGGAAGCCTAAGAATGTCCGTGTAGCTGGACTTGCCAAGTTTTAAAATTTCGTCTTCAAATACGATTAAGTTTTACAATACCCCAAAGCACTTTGACCAAAAGCTTTGTGCTGTTATACGATAACTTGAGTAAGATCTTTATACACTTATTTCAATTATTTGTAATTTAAATAGTTATTTATATAAGAAATTATATGAATCTTTCTCTCTTTTTGTGTACATAACATATATTTAAGTTATATTTTTATTCCATCTATATACTTAGCTTTACATATGTAACTAGAAGTGGATAATATTAAACATGGCTCAGAAATACACAAAAGCATTTTAACAATAAAATGCAATAGAAATAGAACACAAACACACACAGGAAGGCCTCGTGAAATAAGAGAAACATAAACTTAAACAAAATAAAACTAAAAGGACTGTGACAGGTTACTTTGGCAACTTTCCTATGCGAGATAGGTGCTCCGTAATCTGTGTTCGGACAAGACACACTAAATATTATCTTAAAAGTATTTTCAAACAAAAAATACAATGGAAAATATAATAAGAAAATCCTGATAGAATTCTTTCAGTTAGTTTTAAAATAAATTACTTAAATAACGCTACTTAAAGTTTTCGTTTGAACGAATCTAACATATTAGGAGTTGGCAAAGAATTCTTCTGTCAATTTGTTTAGCAAACTGTGCCTCCATATTTTATTGTCTTTCGCAATTTACTGCTCACCTTGTCACTGATACAATTTAAACTTTAGAAATCTATTTATTTCTTTTATTGGAACATATTTTTTGCCAAACAGTAAAATCTTGACACTAAATTCTGAGATCTCACAGTACATTCCGGGTAGGTTGTGAGAATATCCTTTCAACAAAAGAGAAAACAATTTACTCATATTGCCTATATCGTAAACCTAACAAAATAAAGGTAAACAAGAGGACGGTTAACGTCTAAACGTAATTTGGGAAGAAAAAACACTGGCTATTACTATTCTTATCTTGGGTAAGTCAATTTTCCCCACTCTACCCTAACCGATATTTACTTATATAATAACGCGTGCTATTTTAAACCTTAAGTTAAGGTGTTAAGGATGTGTTATCGTGAAGAATACAATGTGTAACCTAGGTATGGAAGGACGTTGACAAGGTGGACGCTGATCGTATAATCCCCATAAAATAAGGTAGCGAAAAAAATCAGTGGCACACCGGGTTCTAATTATAAAGGTTAAATTTTTCTTCGTGTAATTCCTACACATAAACATCTTGTATTAAACGAAACAAGTACAGTGCATTAAGATGTAAACAAGTATAGTGTATTAAAAGGTAAACAAGTACAGTGTATTAAGACGTAAACCGGTACAGGTATACTTGTAATTTATGAGTCTAAGTAAATTCATAAAATTAAATAACTAAGCGTTAGCTACCATTGTACCCGCAGCCGGAATGAAATAATCCAACGCGGGCCGGTATCTGCGTTCCGAGCGAGCGCTTTACGAGGTCCGACGTAATGGCCAATCGCACCTTCTTGATCGTTTTCCTATACATCGGTAACCCACACCTTGCCTTGCTTGGATTTCAATAGTCCTTCACTTTTAATATACTTTGATTTTATTAAAAATACACACTTTTTGGATAACAAGGAAAAAACATATAAAATATATGCAAAGATCTTCCTCGTATAACAAAAGTAATAAATAATATTTCAAGTGTAAAAAATAGGTACAGTCGCTACATTAAATAAAATATAAATAAATTTAAAAAAAAATTAGCAAGAATTTGCTGTTAAGAGCCAATATCAACAATTACTAGGATACGCCAACAGTGTGCGGCGGGTGTTGAGCTGAGCCCCTTTCCTTTTCTTCTTTTTTTGATAACTTTTGAATGGCTTATCATTTTTTCAATCTGTTTTCGCTATAACATCCGCGTTCGACTCAAACATACATGACAAAATTTTTAGCTAATTATCTCGTCGCATTCTGGAGACAAGTAAACACAAAAACCAGGTCTTAATTATGTTTAACTACATCTTTCAATTGAAATGAAGTCTGAGATACACAAGATAGTAATCACAGACAAATTTTATAATATATAATAAATTTAAATATAAGTAAATATATATTTTTTTCCCTTTCCGCGTCCCGCCTTCGTTCAGGTGAACGTAAATCACTCGTCTAGACTAGTTTTATTACTCTGCTGATGCACGCACTATAATATAAGCACTTTATTGTATTGGATATTTCTCTCGACTGTACAAGATTGGGTTTGAAGGTAATCTAGTTGTTGGTTTTATTGTTAAAGATGTGGTCGATCAAGTTATTAATGCGTGAATTTATTATATTATTTGATAAATTTGGATCATATAAAATATTAATGTAGAAATATTGTTAATATATATAAATTAATTATTATATATTTCAAACAAAATTTTTAATATATTGTATCTATATATATATTAAAAATTTTGTTTGAAATATAAAATATAATTAATTTATTCTATATGTATTCTATATGGTTTTGAATAAATTGATTAAATTCTTTGATAAGTTACCTATGGAACGATTGTAATTCTTAATTAGATATTCTCTGAAAATATGAAGTTATTTCTTAAGTATTAATTTAAGGAAGCCTCAATTTATAATATTTTACTAAAGATATTTAAAGCATAATAATAATTTACATCGCATACACATACAAAACAGATTTCTACAGCAAAAAATAATCTCCCATCCTTCAAAGTCTTATCAATTTCACGTTTACCCCAAATATGTTTTTACCAGTTCACCTTCCACACATATAACGTGGTCAAACCCAATACGTAAACCCCAAACACATTATTTATAAGAGAAAATAAAAATCCCGGCAAACTATTCAAACATCAGGTGTTCTCAGATCGCCAACCTTTGGGAATATTTTAATACACTGCCCGCGAACCCTTCGCAATCATTTTATTTTCATACGGGGTCTCAGAGGCCCAAAAGGTCTTCTCGTGATTTGCCATTCAAAGTGAGAGACGTGACGGCGCATCATCTATGGGGATCGTTCTGACCCCGAGCTATCTAACCATAACATAATATTGACATATAGTGTTGAATTACACCGGTGAGGTTTTACAAATTGATTCTTATAAAAAAAACTATATCTAACGTACATATATTGTTACAAGCTAATAATCGATCCATGTAAAGCGATGTTTTCGTTTTTAAATTACTTTAAACCGTATCATTAATTTTGAAATCTAATTTTTGCTAGGGGCGCCAACAGACCCTGAATTTCGACACGCTGCGCTCGCGAAATCTCGGGTGCGAAGTGAGTTCAGCGTAATGAGTCATCGTTTCCTTCTTCTTCAATGGGATATCAGTTTTTTGACGATTTTTCCTTAACAACATGACATTTTTCAATTTTTTTTTAAAACCGTCACCTATTGTGTGTCTTTTTGATTGCAAAGTTTCATAATTTTCCGTCAAGTATTTTTCGAGCCTATTCGTGACAAAGAATGTGAAAAAGTCTCCAGTAGAACGCTCCGTTCTCTACGCTCGCTTAACTCAAATGCTAAAACTTGTAAGTTTCCCAAAAATTTAATTATCTTCTACAATTTCAATAATCAAAGAAATAGTTGTGGTTTCACATAAAATTCATGCAATTATTAAAATGAAAAAATAATTCCTTATATTAAGTATAATTCTTTGAAACACCTTTCATATATAAATATGATAAGAGAAACCTTACAAAAACAGTCGGAAGTTTCGATCATATTCCAATATAAAACGGGGTAAAGGAAAACTTTATTGAAGTGAAACTACCGCATACCTTCATGGAAGCTCAAATCTGGCCGGTCCGTACGTGATCCGGGTCTCAAGCCGTCCCTTTAATAAATCGCACTTTATTTTTTATAAAGCACACCTTGTGACGTCCGCCATGTTTATGCGAGCAGTGTGTCCTGAATTTGCGAATGGGTAAAAATGTTTGCAATCCCTGTTTCCTTTTAATTTAAATATGAGATTCGAATATATTTTTGTCTGTCTCTTGTAATATATTATTTGTTTGGTTTTTATATACTAGCTGTGCATGCGAATTCGTTTGCAATATTTTTTATAAATAAAAGTAGAGTTACTTCTTATAATAGTTTTGTTACAGCCGCTTCAGAGATTAGCCATAACAAACGAACAGACAAACAGACAAAAAAAATTGATTTATTTTTTGTAAACATCATATATATTTTCATATGTATTTAGTACGTATTAATTCGGAATTACAAACGAACATTGCAATTTTATTTATGTTTAGATATACTACATGAAGTAATCACCATTTATAGATTGTTAGTCGAGGTAGTCAGGTAAGGGTTGTTTTAATGAACAGTGCATTAGTTAGCATGAATTAAACAGTTATCTGCACCGGATTAATGAAGACATCGCTCTAACTCCCGCTCTATCAACAGGATGTTTAAAATAATAATAACATTAATATTTTATGGTTAGTTTTAATAATATTTCAAATCTTAAAAGGACAGACAATCTAACACTTAACGTAACACAATGCACTGAAATTATAAAGACTCGTGTAGCTTTGCTGATTCAATTTGAGATGATACAGTAACAATCTACGACTAACACGATAACTTTGCAAATTTTAGAGTTATATAGAATTTAATAAATAATTTAAGGACCCCCGGAGGGCATGTATGATGAGGTTGATGTCTGTAGCCGAGGTGAAAGAGGTATGCAGGGACCGTAGCGTTTGGCGCTCTGTCGTCTCTTGCTGCCCCGCAAGGGATATGGCGTGAAGATAAATAAATAAATAATAATTGCAAAGTTTCTTAATAAACAACAACCTGTACATTGGCATACCTTCAACAAGGTGCACTCCCGAAGGATCTGAATAAATTACGTAGAATTTCAAAATTAACATTTTTAATCTCCACCGAGATGTTACAGATAAATTGCAGATAGCGCGAGGTTTAACGATTAACGAACGAATCCATGGACTATGTTGGAACTATAGACAATGTTTGTTTCATTGTAATAATAATATTTTGAATTAAAGTAATTGTTTTTATAAAAGATGCACGAATATGTAAATAATAGTTTTATTTTGTATCTCCCTCAGACATATACATTCCTAATTTGTTATAAAACAAGAAAAAAGAAACTCTATAATGTGCAAAAATCGACCTATTTCAAATTATAATATATATTTTTTTTATATATTTCTGTTTATTACATTTCAACTTTACAATATAACATACTCTTAAATGCAAATCTTATACAAAATATTGTCGCGTCCATGGAGTTCAACGCTTCATAGCATCATAACTACTAAATAACTAATTAATATGCAACATTATCTTATGTTAATATTAATATCATATACTATAATCAATCTTATACATATATAAAAAATATTATACTTAAAAGATTATAAATTTTTCATTGTATTTCAGATGAAAAATATATTAAATACAAGCGTTAGAACAAATAAACAAACAGATCCATCAGAACAAAACACAATTAAACAGTGTAGGACCGCGACCGCGACACAGTAGTTGCCATTATCGTATTTCAACCGTTCATTTGTCCCCTGAATCACTCACCTGTTCGTGTATCGCCTGATATATGACCCTTTATTGCCTGCCGTTTAGTGACTCCGCACTGGTCGGTCATGGCACGTTGATTACTAAATAAATTTACTATGAAAACAAGTTAGCTGGATGTTGTTTATAACCTAAATATATCTTTGAATCATTTTTATTCATCATATATTTGATTTAAAATTTAAATTTGCTTAATTTTTTCATATAATTCCATCCACCGAGCACCTGCCGTACTTCAGCATGCAAATTCACTTTCACGCCTATTTTATCTGCCTTTTAGAATTACATGCATCGAAGCCTATACTGAGGTGTACTCGAATTGTCAATGAGATACATTATTGAGATAAATTTAATTTGTCCTACATTTTAAAATATTTAAGAACTTAGAATTTACTATATTCTAAATTCTTTAACAAATACACTCTCAATGACAACCTTGCAATCGTTTTATTTCATTCCTGTTGGCTGTATCTTAAGCTTCATTTAATTATATTAAAGTAGCCATCAAAGCTATCAATGGAATACAAATTCCAGGAAAAATCGTCCAGCGAAAGCGTGCTAATAGTCCAAGAACTGGCAAACTGCGCGAAAAGCACTAAAACTTCTCAAGGTGGACGAAGTTTTGTTACAGCTTACAAATAGGGGTGTTTTAAAATGTATCGATATACGATAAAGTAATATTTAACTTTTAAAATAAATTATATAAAAATTTTAAAAAGATTCATTTTGCATTAAAGGAGATTTTTGAAAAATTTCAATTATTTTGAGATTACGAAAATTTTACTTCTAATAATTATGGATAACGTACTAGGTCATGAATAAAAAAAATATAAAATCGATATTTTTGTTGACTATCGAACAATCCCATCCTTAGTTACACGAGGAGGCAAGCGAAAGTGAATTCCTTTCACCTGATAGAACGGTTATTAGCCAATTCAATAGTCATTCCTATCCTAATAGAGGTATAATAAAAAGGGTCCTCTCTATTTTTTCGTTTATCCTTAGAAAAGGTAAAAATTTATTTTATTCGCTTTGTTAGGAGCAAGATTATTTTATTTTCGAGTTATATCATAAATTATTCATGTATCGAATCATTTTAACAAAAATTATCAGATGGATAAAAATAGCTTAAATACAATCAAATTTTATTAAACTTCTAAAGATCAAAGAATCTTGTTAGTTTAAGTTTTAATTATCCAGAACATAGCAGTTGGGTAATAAGAAGAAATGGAGCTTCTAAATTAATGTTTTTAGATAGTAGACACTTAAAAGATTTTTTTTCTACCTCACATTTGTTATACGAGCTATATATATAATCTATTCGTTATACACGACTATGTAAATTACATTTTGATGCGCAAGAGGAGGCTGTAGTGAAAAAATCGCACAAAAACCGAATACGTTTCCCTCGTGCGGCATGTGCTTGTGATAGTGCGTTAATATTACAGGTGCGCTTGATCTATGGCACGGACGTGTGGGTCTGTGTCATGAGATTTAAGCGAGAATGTAAAAACACCTTATGAATTTACTTGCGAGTTGGATTGAATTGATGAACTTAAGTTGGATTGATGTGAAATGTTAATATGAATTTCGGATAATCATTTTTAAAGACAGATTACGTCCTCTATCTTCTGTCCTCTTCTTTTGTCCTTCTTTCTCCCTCTCTCTATTCTTTAAGTGATGACTTTCTTATATTTTCGCAAATCAATTATACATTTTGCAGATAAACGTTCTTGATTAGCTCCGAGTAATAGAGAAAAGATTGAAATGACAGCAACTAAATGCTTTTAGTGACGTCGATGTTCGCAAGTTGAAGATTTAACAAGCACCTTGTTTTAACAGGAGACAGCAAAGATTTTCAAAAGATGTAATCTTTTTAAACGAATGAAGTTCATTTAAATGAACTCATGGTATTAAGTGTAGATCTGATAGAACAAAAAAATAATTCTTTACAAATATCTAAATTTGTTTTTGTTTCATAATAAGTATTTGAAAGGTTTTAATGCCATATTTAAAACCGAGGCGTTTAACTTTTTAAAAAAATCCTTAAAAAATATCGACACATAGATGTAGCGCTTAAGTGATACAAAATTTTCAAATTATTTTGCATATTTTTTTGACCCCTCTACATCCCCGACTCCTTAAAGTTTCAGTCAGATGAAAAAATTGTGAGGTATAAAAAAATATTATATTATTTTAGATAAAAAAAACGATATTTTTTTTACTACATTTTCCAATCATACGTTAAAAAACTACGTTCCCAAATCACAGCTTTTAAGAAAAATTTAATCGACAAATTACTTCATACTATCAATCTTGCTGACAAGATTCCATGACAATCAGTTGAGAAATGCTTTCCATAGAGGAGAACAGCCGCAGGAAATCTGGGGTACATCATACGAAATCTTTTTTATCATAAATAATCTTGTCGCTTGTGCTGTGAACCACGCTCTCGTAGTAGACGTGTTACGAAAGAACAGGCGAAATATTTGTTAAAACAACTCGTCTCGAACGTATCGCATCGCAGCCGTTGTTCTCATGATTTATGAATTTCAATAACTTTATTCCGATACTGCATTTTCTTACCTCTGTTAAAAAAATATTCTATTAATTATGGTATGCAGGGACGTAGCGTTTGGCGCTCCGTCGTCTCTGGCTACCCCGCAATGGATATGGCTTGAAGATAAGTTAAGTTAAGTTAATTATTTTTAGTGGTCTTACAGTGTGTTGTCTTTAAACTCAACAAAAATGGAATCAGAATGCATTTTTGAGTTATTGCATTTTGAAAAGTAATAACTACGGTCTTAAAATATTCATCTCTCGAGGAAGAAAGAATTCGCATTCTTTTCTCGTCATCTTTAGAACGCGTTCTTACGACACTTAGCAAACTTTTTTGTAGAAAACGGCTCGAAGTTTCAATTTTCCTGTCATTAAACGATTCTTAACGGTTCGGTAAAAAAAGTAAAAAAAAAACTGAGAACAATCAAAAATGCGTTGGATAGACAGAGGGGAGTTCTTAGTAAGAATGTTTTATGTCGTTAGGAGTTATAACCAGGTGTTATTTAATATATCGATATATTATTATTAAAATTCACAATAATATATTTGCATTAAATATATTATATAATACCTTCAAAAAATATGTATTAAAAAGAATGTATAATGCATACAATAAAATTTAAAATAATTTGATTAAGTATCTTAAAATAGTGAGATATTTTTATTACAAAACAGAAACATATTCCATTTTCACGATGGTTAAATAATAAAATGATTGATTAGTTCTCCGACCTTCATCAAAGATTATCATCAAATAAATCTCAGATGTTATAAATTATACGTAATATATTTTATTATATTCAATTATTTAATAATGTACAACAAATACAATTTATAAATCAAATGAATCCATTACAGAAATTGCATTACTAATACAAGGTGCATTAACACCTCCCGACAAAGCGTCTTTGAAGTCATGTAATCTCACTCTTACGTGATACTGACAAACTGTGCTATACTTGAAGTATGCTTTACTTAAGGTTTTAAAAATATTTACTTCCATTTTTCAAACCAAATAATAATACTTTAAGATTCATTCATATTATAAATACAACTCAAATTAAAAAAGTTACGGGTGTTAATTTTATAACACATTACAAATCTGATCCACACGCCTTAATTACCGGATCACGTATAAAACATTCGATAAATTCGGCGTTTGACATTAAAACGTGGATTTTTAAACCTGTTTTAAGAATTTTTATAACATTATAACACGCTGATAGAATAAGGTCATTTATAAAATTTAAAATTTATATGTATATATACATTGATTGCCATGAACTATGAAAAACGGATATATTATAAAAATACTGAAGATACTTTGAATAATCGAAGTAGAGCATATTGTCAGGTATGCTCGAGTCGTACAGGTCTATTTACCACAACAGAACTCCTTTTTCTGTCCTTTGTGGTTCGTCTTCTTTGATTAACTTTGATCTAGGTGAGTACGGCTAATGGATTGTTAGATGGATCTCAAAGCCTTTACCTGAATGCTTTTTGTCTTATCTACGTCACTATCGCGCTATTGTAGTCGAAATAAAATAGTTTTTATGGTTCGAGCAACTGATAGGTTTGTCATTGTTAAGAATTGAAACAAATATTAGGAATCAAAAAACATATATTTAACCGAATCGCAAGGGCAACAACATTCTGTCTTGACAGTCAATACAACCGATATAGACTAGTTAGTTTAGGCGACGGGAAGATGGGGAGCGGAGGGCTGGAAACCCTTGTCGTTGGCGATGTAGTCTACGCGGTAGGTCTTGCCATCGTCTCCGGGGTAGAGGAAGAATCCGCGGACTTCAATGGCTTCGTTTTCGGTTCCAACGTTCTTCAACTCTCCGACCTCAGAGGCAGCCTTGCCGTCGCTGGTCTCGTAGCTAAAGAACAATTACAAATACAATTAGTTTTCTAACGCTATTACATCTTTGCTTTATCATCGGAATATTGAAAACATTATATAAAAAATTAATTTATCAATTAAGAGCGTAAACGAAACAAAAATAAGTCTTTGCTAAACAGAAGGATGAAAAAGGAGGAGGGAGTGGAGGACCAATCTTAAATAATTGAAGATTATTTTAACAAAGACCTGATTATAAATAAATATTACTCACGCGAAGTCGTAACCCAAAACTCCAATGTTGTTAAGGTCGAATTTGAGTACAGTAGCGTCCTTTGAGTCTTGGAGGGGCAGGGCGGCGGCCACAGCGACGAACAGAGCGAATGCGATGAACTACATACAAAATAACATATTTTTTTAAAATAAAGTAAATCTAAACGTATATTAACATTCAATTCACATTACTGAATGAAAATACTGATTTGAATGCCAATTACAACAAGATTTATTATCAATAAAAAAGACAAAATACCAGTTTTATTTTTAGAACTAACAATTAAATTTAAAAACGTGTTGGTTAAAAAAACGCTTACATTTTAAATGTTTATCTATAAAGTTAAAATTATCAAAGGGATATCTTCATGGACAGTATCCCAGAAATTCTAATCTTTCTAAGGGATATTATCTCTATATGGTAACCCAATTCTAATGTTGTATATTTCGATTATTATTATTAAATAGTATAATTATAAATATAAGAGCAGCTATTACTTGCACTTGATTTATTTGAGTTATAAATGAATAAGTACTCACGGATTTCATTTTGGAGTTTTGGTGAAGACAAGGATGTACCGTTGACTGTGATTAGAATATAGATTTCAGGCATTTATATACTACTTAGTGATCCTAGTTAGCATATATTTGAATTTGCATTCGGCGTTCATTTTATTAAATTCTGGTTTGGCGCCAATAACGATTCAAATGACCTTTATTTTGGCACAAAATTTTATTTTGTTTCTATTCTATAATAAAAATGACACAGTTTTAAGTAACAATATAGATATGATGGCATTTAATGTTCTTATAAAAATTGTTGTTGTAAGTATTTTCTAATACAATATTTCATTTAATTATCATTGTTGGCCGTTTATATGTTTTATTTATTATTTACCTTTTTATTTTATACTAGTAGTTGATAGTGACTTTGTTTGCTTCCTCTAGAATCTAAACCATCTGTAAAAACTTAATAAATAATGCAAATTCATTTTAAAACCACACATATTAGGTTTTTATTGCGATTAAGAATTTAAATGAAAGTGTTTCCTATACCACTTATCCAAAATGTAATAATCCCACCAACACTCATTCTCCAGGAGGCTTTACTTCAACATGGACTGTCCTATACCTTTTTACCAAATCTGATATGAAATAATGTGTTAGAAATATTAAAAGAATAAGCGACAGAAAATGCTGTGAAAAAAAATTTAGAAAGGTTGCATGTAAGTGGAGAAATAACTGTGGTTGGGGTCCGGTAAGAAGGGTATGCGTCTTTCCACAAAAACCCTTAGATCGGTTAGGCCCTTTTCCATCGACGAAGGCTTTGGGAAGGAGACCTGCCACTGCAGACTACTTACCTCTAAGAGAAGGAAAAATGAAAAGATACATGTAAAGATTAATGAACGAGGAAGATGATTGAACTGATCGACGTAAAATGAAAATTCAGTGAAACCGCTTGGTATATGTGTAGAAGAAGTAAAGAATTGCAAAGAATAAATTTAAGTGGTTGCATTGTTCATAAATAAGTTGTTGCATAAGGAAGCCATCCCGCAGGTGTTGTACAAAACTGAAACTGCAAGAGAGATTCTGGGACGGCAGGAGTAGAAATTAAAGATGTAATAGAAGTTGTTATTATTTTGAGTAATTTTCAACAGTAGAGGAAACTTCCTTATCTGATTCTATCACTTAGTTTTCTATGTAAAAAGTTAAATTGGAGTAGTGAACTTTGTTTTTACCTTATTCACTTTATGGTATTCCAGGTCATTCTAATTCTATCACATAATTGTTGATTAGGTAAACTATATAAGATTATTTTGAATAATTTCTAACATGTCGAGAAAATGAGTCACTGCAATTGAATTCTCTCTCACTGTAGAGGTCATACAATTGCTCTCTACACTTCTAAATTCCTGGGGTCGCTCGTTCACTTAACGATAGATGATTTCACAAACTGCAAGTTTTAAAAAAGAAAATAAGCTTCAGAATTTATTAACTTGATAATTTTATCATATGCGAACGATTTTTTCACATTTCAATATAAACTTGGAATTGAATAATAGTAATGGTCCGCAATGTTAGGAATTTATTATACATTTATTTCCTTTAAATTTGTAAAATTTTGTATTGTCAATGCAAGTAGAATTCACAGTTAATCTATATTGAATCATAAAATATTTTTTATTTTCGGAATCAAGTAAATAATAAGTAAATACTAATAAAGGTTCTTCAAGCGATCTTAAAGAATCTCTAGGGCCCATATTTTAATTTTCATTAATACGAGTAGTTCTCTTTTGTAGGACAAAAATCATATTACCATACTATCAAAATTATAATAAATTAACTAAGTAGCAGTCTTGTTGACACATATATTTTAATAATATATGCTACAGAACTAAATAAACTATCTAATTTCTTTGCTTATTAGTAATCTCATGCAACACCTCTCTGCATGATAAAAGAAAAGGTACAAACGGGTGGATGACATATCAATTAAGGCATCTTCACTTAAATACTATTTAGTATTATAATACTAATATATAAATATAATTATGAACGTTAGTGAAGAATGCACGCTCCTAACATTGTTATGTAACTCATCACCAGACGCTCACCGAGTATTAACCTTGACATTCACTTTCACATAATGCTTCGACTAAATTGTGCATACGTGGTGCAACCACAGGCTAGGCATGTGTAGAGGATCTTCACATATATTTTTTTAGTATTAGTAGTTTTTAGTAGTTTGTTTTTACTAATTTAATGACCGTAGATAGGATTTGAAATTAATTTTAACTTGTAGTGTCTCTACGCGTTTCTAAGAAAAAGAACTTCGCATAGATGTTCGCGTTTGAAGATTAACTCTTTATAATTAAGGAACACCTAACATATAGTGAAAATTTCACCAATAGTTCATTAATATTTTTTCGACCGAAAATGAGTTATTGCATTATTATATCTAAGTATCTATAACTCAATCTTAACACTTGGTTTTTCCACTGTTCTGGATCTGTGGGCGTAATGTATTTGAATAATAATTTCACCATTATATGAGATGGTAAAATGTGTCTGTAGCTAATATAAAGACTAACTTGATATGGGTATAATCTTCTTAAGAGCTTTTTAAACATAAACATCTGGAAAAATACTGCAATTCAGTGTTACCATTGCTATTTACAGATTAAACGTATTTTACTTTATCTAAAGTAATTAATAATATATATTTAGTAATTAATGCCACATCTAAGTATGTTTGTCTTATACATATTAAATTGATCTAATAATTCTACATCAATTAATTATATTTTATACTTTTAATAATTAGTTATAATAAAATGAATCTTGTATACAATCCTTATATAACATAACTATGAAATAGAGAGAGTATGTGTCGGTAGTATTAAATGTATGTGTACTCCGCCTTATATTACTAAACGCTTACACAACAAGGTAAAGGACAACTTAGCTCAGAAAAGGTCAAATATCGATTTAGTGATGCTCTGCGATTATAATCGTGTTTGTATTAGATATACGAGTATTTTTGATGTAATGATAGTAATGACAATATTCACTATCTATACAAATATATACAATTGATGTGTCTGTTTCTAATTCCAAATTAAGAACTTTTAACTTAATGCATGCACTTAAGAACTTTTCACTATTGTTAAAGTAAGTAATACGAATAATAATGTAAGCAAAATCAACCTAGTGCTTCAGAATATTCAGTATATGAGAGATAAGAAGTTAGAAATAGAGTTATTATTGACTACTTAATATTAAATAATGTTTAATTTCAATAACCACCAGGTTGGTAGTTCGTTCAACAGTTAATTCTATACGTGATGGCTCTTTAATTCTTTTATATAAACAGATATAATTCGAAAAACGTAAAGACGTAAGCTTCTCTGTTAAATAAGCCTCAATAGAATACGTGCAATTCATCATTGTAAGCGATTATAGGCCGTCTTCTAACTGATCAATTTGCACAAAATAACGGATTACGTTTTACTTAAAATATCAAATATAAATAAAATGTTACTTATTTGTGGAGATACCTATTATCTAATATAAATTTCTTACAAAATAATTCAATAAGTTTTAATTTTTCAAATTTATTTACTCCTCTTAACTTATCGCACCTATTTATGGAGCCAGTAGAATCCCCTCCACTAGAGCCACCTGTATTGATAATATATTTATTAATATTACACCAAATTTCAAATCTTTAATCAATACACTAGATTTTATCAATTGTGGCCAACTTATTAAGTTCAAAATTAACAAAAGCATATAATTAAAAAATAAAATAAGGTTTGTGCCAATAAGTGTAGACCAAATAAAAGCAATAAATATATTTTTTATAGTTTTATTAAATTATTGAAATCAGTATTTACCGCGAAATCTGTCTTTGTTACTGATGCATTAGTATTTAGTAAATGGGTAACAGCAAAGAAACATAAAAATAGAGAAAAAAATTATCAATTGTATGCGGACAAGCAATTTAACACTAGTGAAGAGTTTAGAAGTCAAATAAAATTATTTAAAAAATCTTTTATAAAAAAATTTAAGCTGAATCATTAAGAATATGAAAGAAAATAAAAAAAACAACTTGGACAATAATTAATGAGGAAAGTGAAAACGCTAAATCTCAGAAAAACGATTTCAAAATAAATATAAACAACAAATAGGTCACCTCTGGCTTTGAAATTACAACAACTACTACCATTAAATTCTTAGATACTACTACTGAATCTTTAAACTCCTCTACCACTACATCACTGACATTACTCGCAGACAATGTAAATCAATGTGATATTAATTCTTATAAAAAATAAAATAATTAAAAAGTAAAAAATAAAAATGTTTTGAAATTAATTAGTGTCAAGAAGAAAAGTGATCTATGGGTAATAACCGTTAACATACTACCACTAATAGACTTTGTTGCACCCAAACTAGCATTAATTTTCAATAACTGTATTGATTGTGGTACGTTTCCTCATCTAATAAAATGAAGTAAAATAACACCAATATTTAAATCCGGCAATGCATTAGATCCTACTAATTTTGAACCCATTTCAGTACCCACATTTAATAAGATCTTTGAAAAAGTTATTTAAGTAGTTACACATTATAATGAAAATAACCTTTTGCATAAAAAATAATTTGGTTTCACTCCTGGTCGCATAACAACAGATGCAGGTGTTGTGTTAATACAAATACAGATGCTGAATATTTTCGAAGCCGATAAGATGCGCTTGGCATTTTCTATGATTTATTATATAATACGAAACTCTAATTAGAAAATTACATCTTTATGGCATTAAAATTTGATTAGATTATATCTTGATGAGAAAATTCAAAAAGCTAATGTAAATGGTAAGTAAGCGTTTTCTGGTTCCTTTATCAAAATGGACATATTACAAGGCTCTATATTAGGACCTTTCTTGTTCTTCACATACATAAATGACTTGCCTTACTTTTTTGAGAGATGACATGGAGTAATGTTGTTTGCTGATGAAACGGTCAAAGAGTATGTCCATTGATAAAGGTTGAAACACCTAGAATAATTTACTTTAGCTACTTTCACAGTGTCATGTCATACTATTATGGGGTAATGCATCAGATATGGATACTATTTTTATACTACAGAAGAGGGCTGTTCAAGCAATCCACAACTTGAAGCCCCGAGAGTCATTAAAAATAAAAAATGGAATAAAATAAATAAAAAATGGGATATACACAAAATTTATACCAGAAATAAAAGTAAACATGCTATCACTAGGATCCATAAAATAGGCAACTCCTTTAGAGCTAATTGTATATGCTTTTACAGTGAACTAAAAATAAATTTGTCACTAAATAAATTCAAATTATTCATTAAACAAAAAATTATAAAAAAACATTTATTATAGTGTAAAGTATTGATATTACCGACATTTTGGCCTGGGAATTAATTGTACTTCCCTCAAATATGGCGATAATGATAATAGCGAAGGGGATGATGGCTGACCTTTGCATTATGGTCGTGAGCGGGCGCTGCTTGCAGTGACTGGTTGTCTTGCTGACAACGGATTTATTTTTTCTTATTATTAACTTATTATTAGGCCGGCTTATGGCATTTATTGCGATAGTTCTAGAAATTCATACATTGCTAAAAAATAAATAAAAACCCGGTTGAGTTTGTTGTGTGGTTCTTCTATGTTTTCCGCCAATTTTCTTTCATTCATTCTTTTCTATTACTGAAGGGTAGCAACACATATGTAACTTTCCATATGTGTCCATGTACGTCGGCAACAAAATACCAGACACACACACTCTGCTTTTTATTAATGAATTCTATAAAACAAATACATGTATTAATGTATTACATGACAAGAGTTATATTAAGTATTTAAAATTTTGTTACTATATTCTTGGCAAATTCCAAAAATAAGAAGGGAATTAGTATAAACTTGTATTTTTAAAAAAGCGAACCCTATTTCAACTGAATGACAAACTCCAACTGTGCAACATAAGCAATTATAATTACAAAATTTAAAATTTTTAAGATGTCGAAAAAATTATATGTTTGTTTCCAAATGGACTGAATTGAGAAGGTTGGACTATTTATATTCAGATAAAGACTAATCTGTAAGTGGAAAATATATTGATTTAATTATACATATGATCTTTGCCATAATTTGTCTAATAAATTATGATTAAAAATCTAATAAATTAATCATTTCCTATATTTATTGTTATTGAGACTTAAATGCCACTGACATTTTATCTCAGTCAGTATTAAGTATTAAGTAATTATATCTAATGTCTTAGCTATATTTTAGCTATGGAAGATTCTTCCCGTAATGAATTGTTCTCTCTTTAAATAGACGTGTTATGTTTTAAGGAAATAAAAATCATATGTAAACTATTACAATGTAAATGTTTATTAACAAATATAGAAAATCGGAATGATATCACAGATTGCTTAAGTGATCTTCAACAAGGGAGTGGGGTTTAAGGGGTGAGTATTTTTGGACTAGAGGGTGAATTGGGTGGTGTTAATTCAAGGAGCTTGGGGTAAATGAAGTCCGGAGGGTTGGTATCCGTTCTTGTCAGCGATGTAGGTAACGGTGTAGGTAACACCATCATTGCCGACGTAAGAGAATTGACCGCGGACTGCGATGCCCTCGTTCTCGGTGCCAACATCGGCGAGTTGACCACTCTCCTGGATGTTGATACCGTTGGAGGTCTCCGAGCTGGAATTACAATAATAGAAGTGAGTCTTTACAATTAAAGTTTTATAAGTAAAATAGGAATTATAGATCAAGTAAAGAACCAACGAATTGATTAATATTGTACGATTTTTTAATATAGGTATATTAATATATTTCATTGCCAATCAAAATGTACAGTTATCATTTTATCTAGCACAGTATTAGAATGAGATCTTACATGTAGTTGTAGCCGCCAACTCCAATGTTGTCGGCTTCCTGGCGAAGGATTACTGCGTCAGCATCAGGTCCGGCGGGAGCGGCGACGGCCACAGCCACGAACATAGCGAGAACGATGAACTGTAGGAAAAATACATATTAATTATATACTTTCCAAATTGTTTTAAGAAATCCAAAGTATTTTTTTGACTGTCGCAAAACGTACCGATTTCATGTTGATAGGTAGTTGTGTGTGATTGCAAAGCAGTTAAGCGAATGATGCTCCTCAGTTGAAGACGTTGCTATTTATAGTGAGCCGAGTCGCCTAGCAAGGACGCGTTATGACATTTGAACTTAGGGCATCTCCGGTCAGAGATCTGCTTAAGTTTATACGCTCTATAATATGCCCCGTATCTGTGCGGTTTCTTAGTCTAAAAAGTTCGATTAAAGTTTAAATTGTTCATAATTTGGAAAAAATATATATTTTTTTAATATATATATTTTTTATATTATATAAATAATATAGTATATTCAAATATTGACATATTTTCTATCGTTATTACATATCAATACTTGATTAATTATTATATTAGAATCCCATCGACATGGGTGTGCATGTGAAAAGTATTAAATATTTTTTTAAGTGTTATTTAATAATATATATTTTAATATGCTTTTAGTGATATTCATCAAGACTATTTGTCTCTAAGAGGTCAGTATTACCTTCATGCTCCGCTACCGTATGTATGTATTGTATGTTTGTATGTATTAATATGTTAGATGTGGTTATTGAACGTCAACATATATATATATATATATATAAAACCATTAGCTTTTGAATATTTATTTATATACAAAACTAACAAGTGAAAAATATTTCTTATTCCCTAATATATATATATATAGTTCATAAACACTATATTCTAAATTTTATAACGATTAAATAGTTTATAACATCTTGAACATTTTCAAAAGAAAGGTAGTTTTGTATTTATTTACTGGTTAATATTTGTTTTTATTATTAACCACAGTTTGTTTAATAATTATTATTATTATATTTCCTATTTTACTTAATAGAATATATATAAATGTAGGTAACATTATCAATGTACCACAACCTGTTTAGTAGCTACACCTTGATAACCGTTTAAAGATCGAGACAGACAGACAGACAAAGTAATAACAATATTTATTATGTATAGAATCTTAATTAAAAATAAATCAAGTAATTAAAATAATGAGCCTAAATTAAAAAATATATTAAAATCTACATATTATTAATTTTATTGCTTCTGTTTCCACAGATCTGAACCCAAATTACTATAATAAGTTTCAATAAAAGTTATTTCGGAAAATATATTTTAAAAACAGACTCTTTTAAAACTCTTTTTGTTATCCGATCTGCATACTTAAACATATTATACTTTTTTATAAAAAATCATAGTCATATCTGTTATATAGATCCACACAGCTGTTTTTTTACGATATTAAAACAAAATTCAGCCCAAAAATTGTCCTTTTACACAATTTTTTAATAAACCTATGAGACAGTCAACATTTTAAACCGGATTCAACATAAACCTTTATTTCTGCTTCTGAATAACCTTTTTAGCTCGTTTAGTGACGCCTCTGACTAACATTACTGACTGACTAACATTACAAAACAGAATATAATATACGTAATCTTAACTTTACTACAATATTGAGTACTAATTAATAAGAAACAAATCAATAGTCTTAAAAAATACATTTGAAGTGACTTCGAAATCTCGTGTCAATAACTCTATTAATATTTTAGTGAATAAGTTAACTTATTAACTTAGTTAACTTTTATATAAATAAATACACAAAAGTCAATGTATTTATTTTAATATATTCTATTATTAATAGTCAGTAATATCTATCGTCTACAAGATACACTTCTGCATTGTTAAATGTTATTATTTTTTAAATATTTCAATACAATAATACATTACATGTATAATTCAATAACAAAATAGCCAGCTTATGTAAAATGATGGTTGAATCGACAAAATTAAGTAAAATCAAGGTAAGTATGTACGTCCTTTTGGGTCAAACCACATAATTCCAACCTACGCGTACTGATGTTAGCGTAATTTATAATATATTGCGTAAGAATTAAGATTTATATTCCTATAAATAAGTTCAAGGGTTTCGTTAATGGAATTAAAAATCGTTTATTTATACATTTTTCATAGATTGCCTAATAAGTTCAAACAGTTTGTTCTTAAACCCTGTTTGTGGGTCATATTATCAGACAATAGATTTTTCTATAAGAGATCGCATTTTGGCAAGATGATTATAAGAAAAATGATAAGATATTTGTCTATTAAAGCATTAAAAAATGAAAATGAGGTTCAAAAGCCTTGACAAACTTTTAACTTGTATACAAATCTTACTTTTATCGGCTGTTAAATATTTATGGCAACCGCCCGTTCTAGAGATGTGCACGATTATACTTGCTAAAACCCAAAGTTCATTGCATTAAAGACTAAGGGATCGCTTTTTAGACGCCCCATGAAACTTCAGGTAGCTGAAGGGACACCCTTTTTACTGTAGGAACACCACTGCCACCAGCTTAGTACCGTGATAATCCCAGGTATATCGCCTTGTCCGATTTAACCTACGATCAGAATGAATGATTACTCCTACTGTGGTCTGACGGACCTCAGACGAGCCTAGGTCCCATTTCCACCAAAGTTTGTCAAGCTAGAGCCCTGAATTAAAGAGGCTTCTAAATACATTATTTCAGACAATATAAAAAGCCTGATTACTATTATATCATGCTGAACACAAAACAGGTTCAAATCTGTCCAACAACGTTTATTTGTTATTATTAATATTACTAATTTATTATTTATTCTAAAACATGTATAAACATTACAACAACTACAATTATATTCAAAATGCACAAGGTAAAAGTTATAAATAATACTTTAAATCACAGTATGCATACGCCTCGAGGGTGATGCAACCAGATGAATTAATTTTATTGCTTAATATTTTTATATATTTGTTCTTCATCAGACGAGCTACTGTATTTAATATATATAACTAATGTTTGAAATTGTCTGTAAGCATGTTTAAGGCTTAATAAATAGGTATAGGATTATAAATTTATTGACACGGACAGAACTGGAGTCTGCGACCTCTAGTTATTTTTGTTGTACATTTTATAGTAGTATTGTCGGCAAAGATATATTGTGAATTATTTTAGAAAAAAAAAATAAATAAAAAAAAAATGTTAAATACACGTTTATTTATAATTACTTAAAAATTACAAAAAAGTATGATTACGCTCATTAAGAAATACAAAATAATTGACAATTTTATTTCGTCAGTGCTTCTTTTTGTCTATAATGAAATAAATAAGGCCATCGTTTCTTTAATATTTTGACAAATATACTTTTTTACTTCTGTCAGATAAGAAAAAATGTTATATTTTTAATTCGCTATTATTTGAATGTTCCATCGACATGTCTTTGCTAATACGGGTGACATTTCAAACACGCTGCGCCCACGCACATATTCTGATATAAAACGGAGTGATGTCTTTAATAAATCAAACATTAATTGTAATAAATCTTTTCGAATACAAGAAACGCAATACAGAGACCATAACAATAGTGACACAAAAAAAATCGATTAGATTTGCAATGATATTAATTGCGAGCATCTTTTGAATTTATTAATAAATAAGCAAAGTCGGGTGCGTACACAATACATGATAATATTTGACTAGTGGATTCAAGAGACTAATGAATAATTTATTTACAATAAAATCTCGATTAATTCTTCCGCAAGTCCAAACATGTTAACGGTTGCACAAATAATATCACTGACCTTAAAATATATTAGACACGAAACGTCTGCGTGTAATTATATTTATTTATTCACATTTTTTTGAGGTATTTTTTAACAATTGATTGTCTTTAGTTTTATTTGGGCTAAGCTTTATTAATGCAAATAAAACGAGTCCTTATAAATACATTAAGTTATTGACAATTTATCTCTTTCTCAGGAATATATGTTTTAATACCATGGAACAAGGACAAAAAATATTTAATTTACAAGGGTAAAATCAAATAATTAATCCGAGTTAGAATAATAAAAAATCCGAGCAATTGTATGTCATGTTTGACACTCGCAAATAAACGAAATATTTCCTCTTACTATGACATCTTACAACGCAATAAAAAAAAACAATTTAAAAACTCTACTTATTAAAAATACTTTAAATGTTTTTGATATTGGTCTTAAATCTTATTTTATGTACAATCATTCACTGTCGTTAGAATCCTATATAACAAAAACTAATTTGCCTTAATTTTTTAAGTGTCAGTTCTTATGAGTCAAAATATGATATGTTTTCAAACGGAAGCTTTAATGTTATGTGTATAATAAATAAATACTTTTTCCTTATTTTCATTACAAAATATTCACCTTTTAAAGAAGGTTTAAGAACATGTAATTGCTGAAGTAACCACCAATATATGATAAGCAATTACCATTGCTTTGTGCTTAGATAATACGATTCAATCAATCAGATCCAGTGACTTGAGATTAGCACTTCCATTCAGAAAGACAGATTGACTTAATTTTGTTCATTACATATTGAATACAAAACTGCGTTCATATTAGTTATATTTATGATCAAGTTTGACAGCAGACTTCACAATATGTCAAATGGTCATATATGTCATAAATTCGATTCATTAGAGTCAAAAATTGAGATCACTTTTATATATTAATGCGTATCCTTTTGAAACTTTGGTATGCTCAGTGTTTCAAAGACTTTTTTTTTTTTAATTAGATCATCAGCGTAAGCAAAGCTCTTAACCGTTTTGAAGCAACATCACATAAAAACTACTGAACCGATTTCAATGAAAATTGACAGAAATGTAGAGTTTGGGAATGGACATGTTAAGAAAAAAAGAATTAAAATATCTCATTTCAGAAATGATGGTCAAAAAACTGAGGGAGCTCAGTCCAAAACCGCGGTAGATCATAGTATTGAAATTATTAGATGATCAATCTAACATTTATTAATAAAAATACTACTTAAGGCCTATCATTTGTTACAGATCGAGGTTTCCGCATCAATTATGAACGGATTTTTTTTTAATCTAAAGTTTCGATATTTAATAGTGTTATTCAAATCCAATTCAAGGATTTCTTAGAAAACTAAGATCAATTTTGTATTATTGTACATATATATATATACATATTAATGTGGAATCAGGAAAGATATGGATAATTAAATACGGTAAATGTCTTTTAGTATTATTGTTTCCCTGTATTAATCTTCTATTGAGAATATATTATGATATATCAGAAAATTATTATAATTCTTATATGTAATCAAATTAACCGGAATTCCTATAAAACTTTTATTTCAAATCATAGCAAATTGTTAATAAAACCATGCAGTTAAGTTTTAAATTCCAGGTCAATAAGGTTATTAAAGAACATAAATATTTCAGTATAATATACTATTCGATTATTATATTAAAATAAGACAATATAATATTGAAGATTAAACTGTCTAATGTGAAAGAGAACCATGACTAATCCATAAATCTACACACGTAAAAGTCTGACATTTGTGCGCAGGCGCAGGCGTAAATGCCACGAGTTTCGACAGTAATGTCGTAAAATGTTAGTTCTGTGAGTGTGATTACTATATATTATTTATTTTTATAGATTTCTAATAGATACGAATGTGTAATAAAAAAAATTTAATTATCAAATCATTGATATAGTTTCGATAAAAATCAAAACCATTTTTATAAATGTTTATATATTTTTTTAATTTAATTTAATTTTTTTATATCTATTAAAATATGCGTTGACATTTAATTCTAATGCCTTTTAAAGATATAGAAATAATTGTTATGAATAAATAAAGATTATTTAAAATAAATTATAATTCTTTATAGGCCATGTGGCACTGGGTTATCACGTGATGAGCGAGGTCCATCAATGAATAAAATTATCATAAAAGTTCTGACTCAAAGTTCACAATCCACTAAGTATCGTTATACATTTTTGATGATAACTATTAATATATAAGCACTTTAATTAAGACGTACATCTTAAAGGACAAACATAAATCATGTTAAGGAAACTATATAGTAATTAATAATAAATTATTTATATAAAGAATATCAAGGATCTGTAATTGACATTTTGCTGTGACCGTTGTGACGTCAACAAGAGTCAAGATAGAGTGATCGTTTATACTAGCTTAGACCGCAGGTATGCTTGCTGCTAACAAGGAGTATTGGCGTGTAAGCTCACATGTTCACAAGTCTTCCTAAAACTAAAAAGGTCACCCCCAAAAAATACTACACAATTCGTTATATTGATTCCATAAAATCTTATGAAATAATTAAAATTGATGACAAAATTTTACGTTTAGCTTATTTCTGTCAAATTTCATAAGTTGGTGCGGAAAGAGCTGATAAGAGCGACATTCCTAACTATTACCTTTGACTTATTACTTTCATTTTCTTGCGACCTTCATATGTTATAGAATGTGTATAATTAATAACCACTTAGCGCTTAGGATGTCTAAAGTAATGGTTCTTGAAACTAATAATAGTCTGGCATATTTAATAATGTTCAGGCAGTTACTATCATTATAAAAATACAGTTCTATTATTTAATATAACATACAATAAATACATATTGTGTCATAATTCTATTTATTAAATGTCAATGAAGCTGCATTTGGACCGTGATCGGCTTTGTGGTGATATTTTAGTAATAAAGATCGCTTTAAACGACGCGATATTACAAATGTTAGTGTCACATACGTGGCTTTTCTCATACCACAAATATTTAATGTTATGAAATTTTATCAAAAATCTATATCTCCATAATTGGAAGGGTTAAGGCCTTGTGTTGTAACGTTTATATTTATATTCGTAGAACTAGTATTTTTTGGTTGTTTCTCGTTTTAGTGTGTTATAATGTTACGTGTTTCATTGACCCAATAAAAAATTGCATTCTTCGGAAGTCGGGTCAATAAAAAATTTCATTCTCCAAAGTGATCAGACTCTCACTTCGAAGAATGCAATTTTTTATTGGGTCAATAAAAAATTGCATTCTTCTGATGCCGGGTCAATCACAATTTACATTCTCCGAAGTAGGGTCAATAAAACATTGTATTCTAGTCGACGGAGCTCAGATAGCTAAACAACCTGCCAGTAGTGTGAATTATGGTATACAACTAATAATTTCATAAAAATTTTAATATCTTACCGACATATTGTACTTGACACGCTCACCTTAACACGTGTTGCGTTAATTAATTAGGAATAAAAAGAAAAATTACAACTCGAAATTCATCGCAACGTTTGGTTTGTTTTCATTGGCTTAAGTAATGTAATTACAGTACATGCAAATTTATTTAAAAAAAAACATTTTAATTTATATAAAGTTAGCTTAATGCTTCAAGTGTCTTCGTGTAGATGACACCTAATGTGAGAACAACTCAACAAACGACAGTTGTAAAACGTTTATTTAAGAGAAACAAATGAACAAACCTGTTTTTATTTTATCTAATAATGGAAATTCGACAGATTTAGTTCACTATCATGAGAAATAATATATACGTACACACGGTCTAAATTTTATGCTATTAGTTCTTCTCATGAGCTCCTACATTAGTCTAGATATCAAAGTTACTTAAAAGTCATATAATCTTTTGAGTACCAGCCAGATATTTATTTTATTTTTTTATATTAGAGGAGGGCAAACAAGCTTGCAAGATACTTGATCATCGCCGCCCACTGAACTGAACTCTTGCAACATCCAAGGATTCACAAGAGTGCTACCGGCCTTGGATGTAGGAGTATACGCCCCTTTTGTGCCCATGTCGTATCGATTTGGAAATACCGCCGAAGGGAGTTCGTTCCACATTCAAATGGTACGTGGAACAAAAGTCTGTGAAAACGGCACAGTGGAAGATCGCCATGCATCCAGATGGTATGGATTGTTTTGGAGGCGGTGACGTCCTGTGCGGTGATTAAATTCCGGTGATTAAATTCCGTTGCAAGCATTAGATCTAATAACACTTCTGAACACTCCCCATTGTAAATGCGATAGAAGACCCACAAAGAGGCCACGCTTCTACGCAAAGCCAGACAGTCCAGCCGTGCACAGAGCATTGGTTCCCCAACAATCCGAACGGCTCTCCGTCTGTTCCTGGTCAAAAGGTAGAAGCTAATATTAGGGTGATCCGGACTAAAGATGAGAATAACTTACGCCTCATAGAGCGGCAGTCTTTGGCCAGGCTTGAAATACTGCCTCGCTTACTCTCGATTTCAGCTTGGCCAACTTGGCCTTGCTCTCCAGATGACCACGAAAGAGAGAGTCGCTCGTAATATCGAGATCCAGTGTTCTGGTACTTGGCCAGGCTTTAGAGAAGTGCTCTCGATGAGCAGAGATACGACATCTCTGGTCATCGATGGGATTTTCTTAGTGAACTGAACGAAGCACAGTTCACACAATTCTGAGATAATTCCCAGAAAGACTGTATAGACGACACAAGATCCTTTAGGTACTCGTCGACATTTTCCCGAGAGAGCTCCGCACGGCCGGAATATACGGCATCCCCAGTGCTGTTATCCGCATTAAAATGTATGTTTACAATATCCAACATACCATAGATATGCAAGAGGAACAGAGTTTGGGATGGCACGCAGCCTTGAGGTATACCAGCGTTCACGGACTTAGGGTCCAAGCAAAGAACCATCAAGAATGACCTGTAAGCTCCGCCCAGTGAGAAAGCTGGTGATCCACTTGCATAAACTCTGGAAGCCCATAGGATGGAAGCTTCGAAAGATGCTCTTTTTGTGCCATACACGAACCAAAGCTTTTGCCATATCCAGACTAACTGCCAGACCCTCTCTCTTGCTCTCAATAACTGCTGCCGAAGGGTGCATAAGATCATAGAAGATCACTAGCCGATCGACCATGGCCAAAGCCGTATTGCAGGTCATTGATCAATTGGCAATCCTCGAGGTATGCTAGGAGCTTTTGGTTAATGTGGTTCTCCATTATTTTGGAGAGAAGGGACGTAATGGCGATAGGTCTGTAGTTAGCTGGGTATGAGCTATCACCTTTTTAGGGATCGGATGGACAAAAGCACACTCCCATGAGACCGGGACTACGTCTTTAAGATAGGAGTGCCAAAGCACCAATGGAGAAAAACTATCCGGTCCTCTCAACTTATGAAAGTCCAAAGAAACTTCAAACGGTTTTTTTTTGCCGAAAAATTATTTCCGGCATTGAGCTTTGACATCGCGAATTGATAGGCGGTGTCTTTCTTTGATCGTCCAAAGTTAGTTTGAGGCAAAAAGATTGCCCAAGGGATCGGCTTTCTTTTTGCCGTGTGATCAGAGAGTTATTTCCAGTGTGCAATGGCGATAGGACCGCTAGCAAAAGTTTTAAGAGAGGTTTTGGAAAGCGCCAAGAATTTTAAATCGTAGCAGATATCCTCCCTTACGAACACAGGTACCCCGGTGTGTTATGTTTTAGTTTATACCCAGGGTATGACAAGTACGCCTAGCCGCTTTATCAAAGCCATCCCCATACCCACCTGGGATATATTTTTTGGAAACATCGCTTTCATGTTTGGCGAGTGGGGGGGGGGGATTGGGCTTCTGGATTCTCTTTTTAAGCGACGGAACATAACCAAATGAATTTGTTTAAACATGTCGATCTTCCGAGAGAACGTTGTCCTTCCCCGGTCGAGCGAGTCCAATTCGAACTGCAGTCAAATAACTACAGCTTGGTTCATAATATAAATAAATAAATCTGAGATAAACTAATAACATAATATATAAGGTACTTAGGTCTGGTAGTACTATGGACAGTATTCAATATCAATGTGTCCTTTGAACGAATCTGACCTTAATAGACGATCATATTTACAACCTTAAGCTAAGTAATTATAAAACATTTTTATTAATATTATATAACCATATAATATATATAAGCGATTTATCACTCACTGACTCATCACAAAATCTCCGAAACTATCTGTCCGATAAACTTAAAATTTTACATATTTACAATGGCAATGACAATGACAATGGATATTATGACAATTGTTAACACGGCAACCAGAGTTTAGATGAGTTGGAAATAAATATATATTTTTTTTTATTACAAAATTTCTCCTTAGTTATACGCTGGCAATTTTTTTGTGGTTTCCCGCCACATTACATAACGGGAACGCATCCCAATACACAGTACCTCATAGGTGATGTGGAAATCTGTGTATTCACTGACTGGCATTATATATCTCTATTTAAAATTACACTAAATATAAAATAGAAATTAAACATTTTGTCAATACAAGAAGTCTAAGTTCTCATCCGAATGAATAGTGTGCCCAGCGAAGCGGACGGGAATCAGCTAGTAAATATATAAAATAAATTTACAAAGCATATTTTTTACATTTCGATTTTAATGATTTTGAGGTTAATTTTAATGTCTTATTTGCCAAATTTAGCGACCCTGAAAACAAAGAACATTAATTTGATCTAGACAATAAAATACTAAATATTTAAGGTAAAATCGTGACTAAAAGCTTTAAAATTTAGGTAATGGCCAAAAAGAGAAACCTACTTTTCAAGGAAACTAACAATACCAGAGACACAAAATATTTTTTTTATAAGATGTTAACAGCTTTTAATGGCACACACGAATAATGCTGAGACATATATTTTGATATGGAGGGCATTGACCTTTACATTGGAAAGGGAGAATAATATAATAAAAATCACGTATTGTTACTATTTACTCGGATATTATAATCGTATACGTCAGGGTGTCGTTAGATAAGGACACAATTCTCAAAAGTCGCATGTTCCTTTGTGGCAGTCACGCGCGGAAGATCAAAGCAACTAAACCATGTGTAACTATAATATAACGAGTGTATATTGAATATGTTTTATAAGAAGGTTGCTTTCTAATATATATATATAAGCTACTAAATTGTTTACCTTCGAAAGCATATAACAAGGATTGTACAGTAGAATAGAACTGACAAAATATACCACTATTAATTTCGTTATGCTTCTCTCAAAGTGACATGGATCAAGGAGTGCCCTTTTGGTCACAGTAATATTAATATAATTAATAAAGCAACATATAAATTTATAAATTAACCTTTGATCTGCCGTTCTGTTATGTACATATTAAGAACAATTACACAATTAATTTAATCGCTAAATGTAATTAGCAGCCAATGTTACGTTCTAATATAACTGTAAATTTTAAGTCTTTGTTCTGTAACTTTAATAAGTAATTCCATAAAAACGAACATAAAAAATTGTCTACAAAATGGCGACATATATAAAGATAGAAGTAAACAAACTTATAACTGTGTTAGAGCTTATATTAAAAAATATTTACTTGGATACATCGGACGGTACAGTTGGCAGGTCGTTGCAGGAAGTTTTTGCAATCTAATAAGCGACACCTGTCGTGTGTGGGAAACTTCCTTCACATTAGCGCTTCGTATAGCAAATTTTCGTGTTATGCTATTATAGTTATGTAGTCAGTATAGTTAAGGCACTAGTAGTGTAGTCTAATATCTAACAAGGTAGGTGTGTACTACGGTTTATCAGAAAGTATTGGTAGAATAGGCAGCTAAATTTACTGGTCATATATATTTTTAAATACATTATAAGAAATGTATATTTTTAATTATGAAAAAATATTCAATATAATTAAATATTGATTAAGGCATCCCAAAAACCATTACCCGCATTCAAATGATTGAGGAAATAGAGTATCAACTTCACGCGTCGTCCCCCACAAAGTATGGTGTTTTTTTGTCATAAATTCGTAAGTTTTATGAGTTTATATATTGTTGATAGCCCCCATCGCTATGGCAGGTGGGGAGAACCAAAAATATTAAAGATCCTTCCATTTCTATGGGACTATTATGGTTGTGATGAAATTCTTCATTTTAATACTTTGGATAATAAAATATCCTACTTTATAAAATTATTTTCAGACACTGTTCAAAAGAAAAATGTTCTAAGAAGTATCAAAAATAATGAAAGTGTATAAAAGTCTCAGAAAGCAATAAATAAGGCGGAGTCTACACCTTGTTAGCGAAATAATTAACGAGGAAAAATAAAACGGTAGTCGACTATCACCTTGCTCGTTTGTTTCAGGCTTCGTTGAGTTTCTTATGACTAAGGATATTATTAAATTATTTCTTGTAAAAATAATTAACGATATTTTGTTGCTTATATTTTGAAACTCGTTCTCATATTTTGTTTTTAATATAATATAATATTTTAACTGAAGGTTTATTATTACTATTAATTTCTAAAATAGCTTTCGAAAACTTGTGCAGGTGTAGAATTTCCTGCGAAGTTACCATCGCAATTAAAATCATAACAAAATTGTTTTAAAATTACAATGAGAGTCATGGACAAATGTTCATAGACATTGGCTTAAAAGAAAAAAAAAATCTTTTAACTGAAAGTCAATATCTAAATTTTCATAGTTCAAAGATAGTCTAGAAGGCAATTAGTTATAAAACGTAGTGGCGAAGTTATCGAAGGTAAAGTCGATTGGAAAAGTTCTGACGGGACTACGTATTAAGTTAACGTTCTTTAAAAATATACTTCAGTCAGGCTTTAAATTATATTATAGACTTTAGTAAAATTATAAATGATTCTTGGTTTCTTTGTTGGTCCATACAAAGGAGAATAGATAAATGTGTTTGTGTACTAATAATACGCGAACAAAACCATGTGCAAAGACAGGTAAAAATATTAAGATGTAAAAAACATTCACTTCTCATTTACAGCGCTTTCAAAAACATCTTTGTGTTACATAAAACAATTCAGATTGTTATATAATATTATATAAGTGCCAACATTAAAAATGGAGTTTTAATTTGTAGATAGTTGTTAAAATAAGTATTCTGTACCGTTAGTCCATAACAAAGTTTAGTTACAAATTAGCGAGGGGTCGCAAAATCACCTGTGGGATCGTCGCGACGAATAAAATTAAGTGGCACGCATTTATCAGTCTGTATGTCATATCGTTTGTAGAGGTCGAATGTAAATAAACCTATGATATTATGGACATATTTTACATATTAAACATATACGTATATATTTCTTTTGTTACTTAGCAGTTACCAAATCTTTTAGGTATAAAAATGTCTTGTAAACACGTTAATGGTGAAGGAGGCTGTTTACAATAACAACGTGACTGGCTTTACGATCCCTAGTCTTTATGAGCCCGTGGTAGGCTTTTGCGTGGAACACTATATGTAAGAAATTACAATTATAATCATTATTCAGTATATTTTTAACATCTAAATTTGGAGTTTTATTTATTTATAGGACATTTACTTTTAGAATCCATTTTATTTATAAGGTACTTAATACGTAATTAATTGGACAAACATATCAATTTATTGAAATAAAATAAATTATAATAATACATTGGCTTATTTGCATAACACTATCATGTATTTTACATTGTAAGCAAGGCAAAGAACATACCGTTTTACTTTTAATGTCGGCTTTAAAGGAAACAGATAAACAAAAGGATAGGGCGGCTAAATAAGGATAGAGTCTGGTGAAAGAGGAATGAAGGATACCATATAGCAAGGATACGGGATTGAGAATCTATTTCCCATAAACACGATGCAAAATGCAACAATAATTGCTCCTATAAGCCGTATGTCTTATACTCCTAGTCAAGTAAAGTCAGTATAAATTACAATATTTCTCTCAATACCAGGTACCAGACACTCGGCGCCATACGAGATACACGGAAAATTGAGTTCACCTTTTTTACGGAATTATATTTTAAATTTATGATACCAAAATACGAGCAAGTTAAAATTCTTGTATCTACTGGCCGTCCGCCAAACTACCTGGCGATAAATATACAAACTGAAGCTGCGTTATTAAATGCCTTTTGTAAATATGTTGAATTTTTATTTCGGGAAATTTGCCGAACTTTCCTTTTCCAGTCTTTTTAACAGAATTTTACAAGAAAAAAAGCATACATAATAGATATTACTAAATATATTTATACATATATATATAAAATCATTTTGATATTAGGAAATTTATTATAAAAATTATATAATTAAGATAAAATGTTACTGATTTTTCAGTCGAATATTTTTAAGTAACATAATATATAGATAAACATAGATTTACCATATACGATACCTGTATCCACGACTACGATTGCGCGGTTTATTTTTATTTTATAAAAAGTTGCCAAGTTTCTCCTTATAACATCAGCTATCCACCAGTGAGAGTCCTATCAAAAACGATCCAGACGTTTTAGAAATTAGCCGGACAATCAGACAGATGGACAACATTGTAAACACATAGTAAATACTTTCATAGGCATTCAGTCAAAAATCTGTTGATTTGGAATTACGTACAGACACCTCAATATAATTATATGTATATGTGATTATAAAAGTACGAAAACCATTATAAAAACATTGCAATAAGCAAAATACCTCAATGTTCTAACAATTTTAACAAAATATATTTTTTCTAGTGTTAGTTAATTCACTGTCGTTGATAAAACCTCGCCGCGGGGCTCCGATATCCGTAATATGTGGTAATGTTTCCATACTTTTTATATTGCGCTAAATATACTCCTATTTAAAAACAATACAATATTTGTTTTACAATTTAATAGTTTTTTATAACTATTTTAATACAAAACAAAAAAAATCTTATTATTGAAATTCAGTTAAGAAAAATTTTAAATCTTTTGTTCGTTGAAAACAAAATTCCCTCATCCTTACAACAATACAAAACAAAATGTCCCCTTGAAATGGTCAAGGTTCGAACCGGAAACCAACTGGCGACAGGTGGCGAACGGAAATGGCGCTCGCTTCCGCCTGAGAGCCATTACAGCTCCACAAAGCATCAAGGAATAAATACCTTAGTGGAAATGTTTCTAATAAAATATAAATGTACAATATAATCATCAGCTAATAAGGTCTTAAAATTATGAGAATAAAAATGTTAGTGTCTATGATTCATTAAACTTTTCTAAGGTAATGGTATCTGAAAAACAAGGTTTTTAAAAGGACAATACCCACTCCTTCAGGTATAGAGATCCCAATAAGATCTACGAATTCATTATACAATAAGTCTAGCAGCAGACTAAGTCTTTTAAAGGATGCTAAGGTAGCATTTTTAAATTTTAGAGGGTGATGTGATCACCACCGACCACAAACTCATGCAACATCCGTGGAAAAAGATGTATACTAATCAATAAATAACACAGGAATCATCATTATGTAACACTAACATTTACACTTTTATACAACTATTAAATTTAGCAAGAATTGCGATACAAAATACATAAACACGTCACACCAAAAACACAAAGAAAATAATTCAGTTGTAAGCTCTGGCTGTGAGCCAACCTACCTGTGTAGTTGGACTGTTTTTACTCACGATTGTGTATTAACAATTATTATTAAAATAACATTGCAATTTACATAACTTTCGAATAAGTTTAAGGTACAAAAATAAAAAAATGGACTCATTTCTATTTTTCTATTTTCTTGTACTGCAAAAGGTTTTACAGAAGAAGGAGTTTGAAATATTCGGCTTAAAATGTATAAAAATATAAATAATGTGATAGAAAATTTATTAAATTGTAACAATGGTCAGAACGACCCCTAAAGGGAATCAACGATATAACTTTAACGATCAAAACAAAACAACAATAAAGGTCACGAAAGGACACTAATATCGTAAGGTCACAGGTCACTGGGGTTGAAAAGAAAGGTAAAGAAAATAACTAATTCTATATAATATATTAATAGAAAAAACATTCTTAACGACACAAATACTGGGGTAACTTTATCCATTTATTGCTCTGAGGGTCAATATCAGGGTTAAGGGTTCAGTCGGGTTGTATAAAACTGTCTAGACCGAGTTAATTTCCTGAATACCTGAGCACAATGGCTGCAAAAATGGTGTATTTTTCCACACAATAGAACCTACCCGGTATTTAGCTTGACCAGGTGATAATTGAAAAGTTAAGAATTCAATTTAATATAAATGTTTGTGGCATATTTTCTTAGACATTTTGTTAGAATAAACAGAATAACACCTCAGGTGTAAGTCAATTATTTTACTATAATTAGTTTTATTTAAAACAAAGACGAAAATAAACATTGTACATACGATCTCTGATCTTAATCGTGTCGTGGTCGTTGAGCTCACGTGCTATGAATGGATGGTTTATTTAAGCGCCGGCTCATTATAATTGTCTTGAAGCACCACCGTCTGCTACTTGGGGCGTTTGTGCACGGGTTACGACACATATTTCGTTAATTATACTAAATAAAATACACTAACATTCTCCACTGATAATTAATTAATAATGTTCAGTGATAATGATTTCAGAGAATGAGATAACAAGGAAAGTAAGAACGTAAATGCATTGCAAGTTTTAAGTCAAACTTAATCTTGGAAGCAATTGGCAAACCACCCTTTCTTAACAGTAAGTAGGGGCTAATAAAGTTCCCGTTATTTGGCGCACCTAAGCTCGCTTGAGTCATTTGTGTGGCCGCTTACCAAAGTAAATAATGGGTTTTAATTTTTAAAACAACTACGAATAATAATTATAATCTTAATTTAATTTATTTAAAAATAATTAAGCTATATGAGAAATGTTAAACAATCGAAGCTAAAAGGGAATTTAATGAAAAGCATTTAAAGGCATTAGCCGACTGATACCTGCTCTCTTCGAGGCTTCAATGCGCTCTAATGAGATTACCTAAACCCCGGCTTTAGCCAGGTTACCGTAAGTGGCTTTAAAGTCTATAGCGGTCGGTTGGAAGACTGAAGATAAATCGATTTATCACTAAATGCAAATTTAATTATATTAATAAAATTATAATCAGTATTATACTAAAGTTTGCAAATAATAATGTTATTGCTACGTAAAAATTATATGCTTAAATATATATCAGATGTTTCAAAGATGTACTAATCCATGGGTAGTGTGCGCAGATCCGCCCTGAGGTGCGTACTCAATGGTTATGAAAGAGTATAATAGCCAATAATCTTGACGAATGATATCCACCTCATAATTTATCAAAGAGACGGTGATGGATCGACAGACAGATTTATGTATATATCAATAAAATATAATCACCCTATCAATAACATCAAATGCAACAGATATTGAGGGTGTTTCTTTTGAGCTTTTTGGAGCTTACACATTTTTGTAATTAAAATAATAATAAGGACCTAATTATTTATAAAAGTTACATATTAATACCTAGAAGTAATTGAACTTCTTAGCTGAGCGATGTGGCTATTAATTACTGGTAACTAACTTAAAAATAAAGTCATTTATATTATGTATTCTTTAAATTAGGTAGAATATTAATTATATTAACAAAAGCATTGCAAATAAACGTCAGAATAAATAGTATAAATAACATTGTATTTGCAATAACCCGATGTTGGGACGTTTGCACAAAATATTTGCATGTAAAGCAGAAAGGCAATCCACTTTAGCGACTCTTACCTGCATGGCGTCTGTTACATGCTGCTGAAGCTGGCTAACCACTATGGAGTGGTCATTTGTTGTCTAAAAATTTTGAAATGTATATTTATGTACTCGAATTATTTATATATATTACTAGGTGTGTTACGACTTCGTTCGTGCGAATGTTATTAATGAAAATAGTCTAAGTAAACATCAGCTATCCATGAAAGTTCTTTTTCGGTCCAGCCGTTTCACAGATTAGGAACAAACAAACAAACGCAATGACAGACAAAAAATATAAACTGGAATTTTTTTACGTAAGTAAAGTAGTTTAATATTTAGTGAGAAGCTGGTGATCTGGAATTGCAAACAATTCAATTTTATTTATACATAAATTTAATACAATGAATAATTCCTTGTTATTGATTATCATATTATTTATTTATATATTTTAATATTTTAATAGCAAGTCGTCTCTACAGCATTTGGCGGACACAATTTGTCGAGGACTTACCTCTTCATAAAGGGGGTCGGAATTTTTCTTTATCGTCGGATTATTGAGAAGGCTCCTGAGAGGTTTACGCGATCTCAAGATGGCCGCCGATCTTTTACGACATTATCAAACTTCCATTCACCTCTTATTGAGTTATTGGTGGAAGGTTTTATACGGTCACGTGGAAATAGAGATGATTTTAGTACAAATTGGATTTGTGCGTTCATTTTGTGATTGTATTTTATAAGATTATTTGAAATTCATGTTTAATTTGAGCTTGTAATGTACATGTAATATTTCAAGTTAGGTATTCTAATCTAGAACGCATTCCAAGAACACTGAAGGCTCCGATATAAATTATCATTAGTAGTGAAGGCGGATGCACCCTTGCTGTGAGATGCACTTTGGATACGGTATTATTATTTAACATTAAACCTACCAAGTACCGGTCAAATTGACCGTTCTTAAACTTTAGTAAAACTTACACATTTTCAAACGTTATAATATCGTTATCAAACTACATGACAATTCTTAGAATATGCATATAATATTTTCTTTTCTCTTTACTTTTAGTTATTTCTATTATTATCTGCGTTATATAATAAAATAACTTTTAATTACCGGTCAATTTGACGGCGTGCGGTAGGAACAGGTATACAAGAATTGTCGGTAGGTTTAGTGTTAAAGTTATTCAAGTTTATTTTATATTATTAATTAAGTAAATTAATTAATTAACGTCTGTTAACGTATCCTTTTTTTTATAGTAATTAATAAGTCTTTTATTCGATATTTTTATACAGTATGTGCACAATAATGCCGCATTCTGTAAATTTATACTCAATGCAATGCACTTACGGTGAAACAGAACAAATTGAAAACTCAACCGACGGTAAACGACGAGAGACGTTGATTTGTCGCTCGTCGCTACACTGTATTGTACTACACTACATTACACTACTATGGATATTATATATTTATTATATATACTAGAATCAATTATATAAACACCAGTCAGTGAGGATTCAATGTAGAAAAAACTAAACATTTTTCGCATCATTTACCACAACGTTCATTTCTTTTGACAACAATTTATCTTGATATTTTTCCCGAGTTTAAGTAAAAATGCCGATCAAGGTGGAGTACATTAATCTTATGTTTCCGAGGCCGTCAGTCCAGTCTTTCAGGTAGGTTTATCTGTAGCTCGGGGAAAGTTAAAAGTAATCGACAGAAAGAATTAATGTGCCGTCACTAACTCGGGCCGTCGCCTCTGACTTTTAAAAATCTCTCTTTCTTAATTTTTACATCATTCCAAGGTGTTATGTTTTTAGTGTTGTGCTGTGGTGTGTCTATTATCGATAAATAAACATGTTTAACAAAATTCGATGATATATTTATTCTTAAACACTAATAAGATGTGATATCAAAAACAAAATATGTTTGACGTGGAATGCTATTAACAATTTTCTATATTTTATTACGTGTACTCAATGACTTGGAATATCGATAATTAAATAATTAAAAAAAAAACACTGTCACATTAAATGAAAAGATAAAGATATGTCATAAAACTTGTGAAAAGATAAATAAAATTTAATTTTGCTCAATTATAATAATCGATAAACACAAGCACATCACTACGTCTACATGGAACCTATTAATAATTCTCGCTTGGGAAAGTTTTTAAAGTGTTTTCCTCCACCTTGCGGCGTCCTTACATTAATTACTTCGACCTGGTGATATTCTGGAGTTTTATGAAGGAATAATCACGTGCTGTTGAATATTTCATTAACATTTAGTGTCAAAGTTTTTGCTCTCTTGTGTTATATAGTTGTAATCTTTAGTAGCCTGCCAGTAATCAAAAGTTTGTTTATACAATATTCTAGCACTTTTGGCGCCTCTCATCATATTATTTAATAAAAATAATTCCAAGCAGGTAAGTCCATTTCGCTGCTGTTCCTTAATTTCCTCATTTACTTAATGTCACGAGCATTTCCTTGAGTGAAAATTAAATATACAAAAACATTTTACAATGGGAATTAGATGTGGGAAATTGGACTTTGTTCCCTTTTAATAATGGTTTATGATGTGTATGAATAGGATTGCAGTCGTGCGGCTGGTCTTGACAGTTTTGTGAGGTGCTCCGCAAGGTGTGAATGGGAACTCGAAATTCTAAGAAACCACCAGAACGCATTGTTCGAGTTACACCGAATATAAGTGAGAAAAATACGTTTTGTTTGTAATTACGGTGGTAAGAAATGTAATTGAATATTTTTTGGAATAAATACTTACAAAAAATGCTAAATTTCATTTTATTTATTTAATTGTTTAGCGTATAATTCTTAGGTTTTTCTACATATTAATATAAATTTAACACCTAGTTCAATTTTAGTTGAACCGTGCAAGTATATCCCAAAGGGATGAACTTATTCTTTCAACAAACTTTTGATGACTTAAAAAACTGTAAACTACATTAGGTAGCCATTTTACGTCCGTCAAAACAGGAAGTCGCCCAAAGCGCTTCCGGCCGCTAACAACATCCTCCAAGTTTCTCAGAGTTCCAAGTTTCTCCGAGTTCGCGAAGCAGGTGCTCGTTTCGGATAAAAATTTCCACCTTTTGTTGGCGAAATCTTTTATGAGAATAAGTTTTAAGATGGATCTGTTTTATGGAGAATTATTGTCGCTCAAGTATCTAATGTTGTGAGGGAAAGTTTCCGCTGTATTTTTTCAGAATTTTATCACCCCTCGAGAAATTATGTTTTAATATCTTATACGTATAATATGGGGTTCGCTCTGCAAATAATTTTATAATTTCAAAACATTTTTCATCAGGTTATTATTTATTCTGAGATATAGTATCATTTAAAATATGTTTAAACTACAACTGCCTATATATACAAAGATATATTCTTTTTATATTTAGATAACTTAAGTTGCGAAATCTGACAAGTAGAAAGGCCTCAAGAGACAGGTCCAAGCACGCAATGGATTTAAGACACTGAAGTATTAAAATATCTCTAAATATTGTATTATATTATCAGTTTATTCATAATTATTATATAAAGTTAGATTTATAATACAAAATCAGCCTTCATTATTAATTAGACACTGAATTCAATTTACACTCTCATCGAGACGATTCATCTATCACCCATCATACAGACGGATTTACTCTAATCTGACATATGTACATTAAACAACAATTTAGATTCAGGTATTATAATAAATCTTCCAAATCGCCCCCACCCATCCGATACTTCATAGAATGCTACACCAAAATGTACATTATCATATTGTGATAAGGGTCATGATGTTAGGTAATTGCGTGTAATGGCCGCCGGGTTAGGACGGTACACACGGTGATTTTAATCCGTCAGATTGTGATTAGATTCGGTGGCACGGAGTAATATATCCAAGGTGTCAGGTTTAGTGATGTATTGTGGATTACCGATAATTATCTCGATATTATAATTTACTGTAATTTAAAATCTTTATTACATATATTTGTAATATGCCTGAGATTAATATAAATATGAGTTTTTGTCAAATATATTTTACTTCAGCTTTCAGATGTTTTTATTGATGCTATTAGAATGATCATATCTATATTATATGGAACCACATCCTAATAAAATATCGATATATCGATAATCAGGTAAGTATACAAACGTCCCTGTGAGACGTCGATAGTAGCAGTTCGTGCCTCAGCAAGCGTTCACTGTCTTAGCAACACCTTCGCTTACCAATAACTTATACCAAAGTATTGAAGCTTGTCGCACTGTTTTACAAGATCCTGGAGAATGGAATTATACCTACTTTCTAAATATACATTGATAAATAAATTTTAATAGAAGTATCTGTTATTAATATAATTATTATTTAAAACAGATCCAAAATATAACTGCGTGTCGACAATAAATATGTATATTTGTATAAAAACAAAATAGAGAATCCAAAATGAATCACAAGACGAATTAATATTTGTTAAAGGTCCTGCTATTATGATATTTTGTTGATTGATCTAATCTTATTTACTTCTAAGATGATCAATGATGATGAAGTTGAAAAGCCAGACAATACACAAGTTTCCTGAGTAATCGGCTCAGACAGACAGGTGGAGTGTTCTATATAGCGTACTCGTATTTTAATTTGCAACTAATTTCCAACGCTTAGCAGTTAAAGCGGATTGCAAAGTTGGTAATTACGGAAAAGTTCCGTGAACTGTGGACGGGAGGTTTTTTGGAATTTGACAATTTTCCGATAAACTGTCGCCCTAATTACGTCGTATTGCGTTAAGAACATTTTAAACAACGTATTGAAGGAAGAAAATAACATTGTATGGAATAAATTTTATTCTTTATTCATAGTAATATCAGTCATTGGTAATCAAACGTGAACACCCACGTACAAACATATTTGAGATGATTGTACAGGAGTGTAGGTGTGACCCCTGCGTTTGATGTTACCCTGTAATCTACAGTGAAATTATGGAGCTTGATTACAGAGGACAGTGAGGCAATATCTATTTGAGGTTGAATTAGTATAATACACTGATTGAAATGTTTGATCTTAATGAATTAATTGACATTTATAATATTTTAATAAAACAAATTTGTTATAATTGAGCGAAGCGAACGTAGCGTTCTACTGGAGACTTTTTCACATTCTTTGTAACGAATAGACTCGAAAACTACTTGACGGAAAATTATGAAATTTTGCAATCAATAAGACACAGATTAGGTGATAGTTTAAAAAAAATGTCATGTCGTTGAGGAATAATCGTCAAAAAACTGATATCCCATTGAAGTTAATGGGAAACGATGAGTCATTAAACTGGGCTCGCTTCGCTCAATATGCAAACGGCAACCGAGATTTAGCGAGCGCAGCGAGTCGAAATTAAGGGTCTTTTGGCGCCCCTAGTTTACATTTATATGATTTAAAAATAAATTAAAACAAGTTGAAACAATAATATCAATCGATAAAAAAATATGATACATAAATTGTTTAATAAATTAGGATCTTTGTATAACACGTAAACAGTTTTATAAACCATAAAGTTGTAATTTCATTGTACGATAAAACTTTGATAATATATACAGATAAGAGCCTCAAGAGACCTCTAAAAGAGGTCAGAAACAGGTGTTAACATAACCATTTCTGTTCTATCGCGATCCAGGGACCCACTGAGGTGGATGCTGTTTTTCTTATGAACCCCTTCACAAGTTTGTTGCTCTCTGAATTAATAAGGTTTTTTCACAATAATTATCCAGGTTTAAAATAGAAACAAGTATAATCTTATTCAAAATTTGAATGTTTTCCATGTTTAATTTGAGATTTAAACTGATACGTTGATATGAGGTGAGATATGTTAGTAAGTCCATCTCTCGTATCAAATAACTTTAATAAATATAAGCTTAGTCAACCAAAAAAAATGTTAACATAAAGTCTTTTGTCCAAGATCGTTTCCACTCGAGGTGAGGAGTATCGGCGATTGAAAGTCGTTTAGACACAATCGCGCGCTAAGCACCTGTGGGCTGCACTTAACCCGTTTGCAAAGCGCTGACTACTCCGGCTCTTTTACGTGGGAAAGTGAGAGTGAGGTGTCTATCGATGATTTAGGGTTAATAATAATATACTTTTTTTAAACTGTTCTGTATTGTAATAGACTCGGGAGTATCTCCCCTCTAATACTAGCAAAACGCAAACATTTTCAAGAAGCGTTTCCAACTTTTCGAGCATAGCTTCATTTTGACCAATACCTATTAAAGACCACAAATTCATTGAAAAATATGTTGATAAATTATTTCTTATATAAATAAATATAGCTTTCGCAGTAGAGGCAGGTCAAGGCTACGAAATTTGTAAACTACACCTTTGGCTTTGGCTAAATATATTTGATGTAATGTATTTGGTGAAATAAAATTAGATCTCAGATTAGTTATTCTATTTAGTTCTTAGCAATGCTATACTAAACATTCCTAAGCGTAATGCAAATAAAGCATCTTATAATTCAACGTGAAGTGACTGATATAAATAATTATCGTATAAAAACTATCGACAGACCCCCAACCCCTATGTATCGAGAGCTCGTGTGGCTGCACGCTCTTGAACACGCGCCGCGAGTGTCGATACTGGGGCACTGGGGCAGGTGCTGTCTTTATGCTTGTTTGTGTTGTAAGGGGCTGGTTTTCACTTAAGGTGAGGTAAAGGTTTCTATTAAGATATTACAACAATCTACAAATACGCCTAAAGCATTCATATTTGAAGATAAAGGACGCGAAGTATATAAACTAATATATTATATTTGTATAATTTTTTTCATCTATACTCATATTCGTCGCATGTAGTGTATCAAATTACAAAGTAGTCCTAAAATATAAAAACCTTGGACACTATTGAGTTTAATATTAATTAACTAATTAGTTTTAATATGAATGCGTTAAAGAGGAGCGACAGAAACTTAATGTTTGAAGAACAAAAAATACATTTAATAATTGACAGATTATATTTATGTTAATGATCGAAGGATACCAGGTCAATAGATAATTATTATTTTTTATAATTTTGCTACCATGGCGAGTTCACATATCACATACACATTAAATAAGTCAACATAATAAAAACTACAAAATTTTATATGACTGTATAAGTAACACTTTTTTTTTCAAAAATATTTACTCGTTATCTTAACATATAAAACACAAAATCACTCACTGACTCACTGACTCATTCATCGCTCTACAGCCCAAACCATAATACCTAGAAAGCTGAAATTTGGACACAAGACACCCGGACATATTGAATAGGTGCAATAAGAAAGGATTTTGCAAAGGCCCAAACCGCTCCAAAGTTACAGCTAAAAAACTGCAAAAAATATAACGCGCCTGTTTGATACCTCCTAGGCGGTGTGGCCATTCAAACAAAATGTTTGATCACTTTCGCAGTCCGTCGCGAAGCACGGGCAACCTGCTAGTACTCTTATAAACTAGTTGCTACCCGCGATTTCATCTGTGCCTGCAGGATCACATAAAACATTATATCTAGATAATGGCATTTGTGATTAAAATGAACGGACCAATACTTGAAACTAAACATGATTATGGTATACACTATAAGAGTTGAAAATTCAGTATGAAAGAATCTGATAAGTTAAAATATTTCTAAAGCATGTAATCCATATATATTGAAACAAAACATTAAAATATTTACCAACCTTTAAAAAGTAATAACCTGAATATTTAATACTTAAAAATCCGGTTGATAATTTAGTGATTCTCCCATGATTGTCCCAGCACAGGTAATTCAAAACTCAGAAGAAAATAACAAATATGAGTTCTAAGTACTGGGGCACGGACTAGGAATTTGTTCCTGGTTTTATGTTGGTTTTTCATTTTAGACCCTCGCCTAACTTTACTGAACAAGGAGAAACATGTGACATTTTCTAATAATCAGCCTTTTTCATACTAAAAAAGTTAGTATAAATTCAAAATTAATCATCACCAGTTTTACTTTCTCTATACTGAACATCGGTACTTAGGATACTGTATACTCTGTATTATTCAGGTTACTGTATTATCTTTATTACTCAAGTTACTGCATCCTCTGCAATACTCAGGTTACTGTATACTCTGTAGTACTCAGGTTACTGTATTATCTTTAGTACTCAAGTTACTGCATCCTCTGCAATACTCAGGTTACTGTATACTCTGCAGTACTCAGGTTACTGTATTATCTTTAGTACTGTATACTCTGTAGTACTCAAGATACTGTATACAGTACCGTAATATACAGTAACCTGAGTACAACTGAGTATCTGAACTAATTTGAATAAACATGTCGAATATTTCAGAAATAAAACGAAATAATATTATGGAAAATTTATTCATGATTTCAGTTGTAGTAAAATAAAAACTCTACTCTCGACTACGAGACCGTACCGTAAGGCACGTACATACAAACATACAGCTGTATAAAATATATCTATATTAATATAAGTTAAGACACGTGTACGGTAGATATATTTTATTTCGCTGTGTGGGTCTGTGACTGTCCGTTCGTGTTATGAAGTACTTCTAAGACATTGTTATTATGGAAATTCTGTCTAAACTACAGGACGGACTAATTGTTTGAGGGAAACTGATTTTTTGAACAATTATTATTGTTGAGCGAAGTGAGCGGAGCGTTCTACTGGAGACTTTTTCACATTCTTTGTCACGAATAGGCTCGAAAACTACTTGACGGAAAATTATGAAATTTTGTAATAAAAAAAACACATTAGGTGAAGGTTTTAAAATAAAAATTTTTGAAAAATGTCATGTCGTTGAGGAATAATCATCAAAAAACTGATATCCCATTGAAGTCAATGGGAAACGATGAGTCATTACACTGTGCTCGCTTCGCTCAATATGCAAACGGCAACCGAGATTTCGCGAGCGTAGCAAGTCGAAATTGAGGGGTCTGTTGTGCACCCCTAGTTATTAAGGAGGATAATCCATCACTATTGGTTCTCCATCTTTTAATCTTCAAAACGTCACAGATTTAAACTTAAAACACTTTCAAAATTCAATTCGACACTTATACAAATAAAATACATACAAATTTATAAACTGAATCAAACAGAAATATAAAAAACTTTTGGACGGAAAAAAAATAAAAAGCTAAAAATATATAAATAATGAGATTCCGATAGCGAATATCAAATTAAACTATCTTAAACTAATTTGTAGGTTACATATTATTGTAAAATAATACTAAATACATGTATTGATTAAAAAACTAGTTAAATTATCAGACTTCGCTGTCCGTCTGTCTATGATATCTTCAATGCCTAATACTACGGTGATATAATTCTTTTATGGCTTAGTTAATAAGCTTAACCCTTTGCACTCCAGGTTGGTCTAAACAGCAATTCAAAGTGTTAAATGTTATGTAACTCTACTTTTACGATGAAACAAGATCCAACATGAAGAAATAACAGTGCCTAGGCTTTTTTACCAACTCGATCGTTAAGGTAAACTAATATTTGTATGATATAAGAATAATTTTACATTCGTTACGCTAGATGGCGCTGTTCTTATTGGTTCGAAAAAGATCGGACACAGATTAGAAACTTGAAAGTCATCACTGGGCATGTAACTGTTAAATTATCATCATCATCACCTCGAGTGCAAAGGTTTATTATATCTTTATATCGTACAAATAATTAGGAAAAGCGGAGTTTTTTATTGTCTATTTCTAAATTTCAAAAAATCCATATAAAATGTGCGAAACCCGTGCGCTTATTTTCAAAACTAATTTGTACATAAATTACGTTTCAGAATATTTTTATAACTTTTGCGTTGAATCGATTAATAGTTAAGAGAAAAATGCGATTTAAGTATCAAAATCAGCCAAATGGCACTCGCGGGAGAAGAGTAGAGCAATACTGTTTTTATTTAATAGCTTTAGAAATTGAATATATGAGATAGCTTAAAGCAGTATGCTTTGAATGCTAAAATCAACATATTTTCTTATACATAGCCAGTATTTAGTTGTTTTAACAAAAAGTTTTTTTAATGAATCAACCCTAATTTTTATATCAAATACACAACTAGCGAGGCCGATACGATGACTTTATACTTATATGAGGCACGTGAGTCATTTTAAGTTTTTTATAATCAAATGATTTGAAAGTCATTGGTAGCGTGAAGCCGAGCGCATATCTAGAACACTGGTACTTTATTAGAAAAAGCTTTCTGTGTTTTATAAAACATGTTCGAACGTGTGCGTGTGTATGTGTGTGTGTGTGTGTCTATATGAAGAACTCCCTCCGCTTCGTGACTCTTGCGCCAGTGGCTGCGGCCAGTGCGGCGTCGTCCGGTCCGGCCGCACCCGCCGCGCCACGCTCCTCCTAAGGACATAGACACATACATACATACTGAGCGGGATACTGTTACTTGCATAACATTACAACCGGTGAGGCTGTAGTGTTGTTAACCCAACAGAGATGATACAAAATAAAAATAAGTAAATAAAAAAGTATGTATGTTTGGAGACCGACCTGCGTCAGGTACTCTCCCTTGTGCCTCGACAGCGCCCTCACCAGCACCACGGCCACTGCTATCAGCAGCAGGAAGATGAACGCCAGCACCGCTGAGGAGTTAATTGTGTTACTTGTGCATAGATTTCCGATTGAAACTATATATTGTATACGCTCTAGTTGACGGTACTGCGAAGACCATTTCTTTATAAGCCGTAGTTTATGCGAGCCTTTTTGTATTGAGATTTAATATTTAATAGTAAATTACAACCATTTTTCTTTAGTCAGTTTATCTGTTTTCTGTTAATATATTTTTATAGGCCGCTATTTAAATCAACTCTTTTGTATAATGATACTTGATATTTTATAGTAAACTGCAACTATTTTCCTGTAATCAATAGTGTGTTTGTTGTTATTATAAGTGTGCGTGTACTCACTGGCCAGTATGGCCTCGTCGGTGCGATGGTAGTCGAGGTCGGCCGCGAGGTCGGCGGGCGGAGGGGGACGCGTCTCCACGGGGGTGGGGGGGTGCGTCACCGGTTCCACCCCGCAGAAGTCCTCGTGGAGGGAGCCTGGGGATTACAAATTTTAGGAGAAAATTACAAAGTATTGAAGAAAGCGGCCAAAAGCGAACGAGCGAGCGAGCTTTAACATCGTAAGCGGCTCGCGATGTTTCATTGGCAATAATTATACAAAATGTTATTTGGAGAACGATATTCTGAAGCTCAAACTATTTTTTTCATAACAAATAACACAACAGCTACAAATAACCGGTATCCATTTTTCTGGAATCGTGAACACAGAGTAAATTACCGCCAATGCTCCTGACGTTTGGCGGCGGGTCCTGTTGGAAGAGGAGCTTCAAGGGGTAGATGTCGTCGAACTCAACGCGGCTGACGCACCCCACGAAGCCCTCGCTCATGGACTCGTTCCGTCCTATGTACATGTACTGTATGTTGTTGAACTGCGCGTCAGCCGACTCGCGGATGTTGAAGTTGTACTCCTGGGTTTCATGGTTGTCGACCTGCGGTGTGGAAATTATTTCATAGTAAATTACAAGATAAATCGTTAATTAGGAACACAAAAAACATATATTTTGTACAGTACCAAAGCAAGCATGTAATTTTACCTGCAAAACCATAGTAGCTCCGCTGTTTTTCCGCGAGAGCCGCACGTCGTGGTACTGCCCCATACCGAAGTATTTGCCTTCAAATATTATCTCCTGTCTCTCGAAACCGAAGTCGAACACCACTCGCAGACTACCTAGTGGTTATAATTAAACTTTTAAAATACGAAATATAAAACTGTATTCTTCAAGAATGTTAAATAATAAGAAGGACTTAACTAAGAAAAAACATTTTTCGTTCCAAATATATTTGTTAAGATTATGATATAATAATTAACTTTATACCTGAATTGGACACCATTAGCGTGAGGTATTCTCCAGATATATTGGAATAGAAACCGAGCAGGAATCCCTTGGGATTGGTGGTGGTGAAACCCACGCGGATTTTTTCGTTGATAGTGGAGCGCCACGATCCCAGGAAATCGTACTTCACCATCGAGTTGGGACGCAGGTTCACACCGATTTCTATCCAAAGAGAAGGCAATATAATACGCGTATAATTAGATAATAGTCGGCGACAGTCGCAACTCACCGTCCGCGCAGATGGGACCCTTGAATGCGGTCCAGCGACAGTCGCACGAGTACGAGTCGTATCCTTCCAGACAGGTACCGTTGTTGAGACACGGCGACGAGGAACACTTGCCCACGCAGCCTTCTGACACTCCATACACCCCTGCACATAACACACATTGAATATTTTGATGAGGGATGACGCACGCACGAGGGTGTATGTTCACGTACCGCGACGTGCGTATGCTGCGAGATCGACAGCCCGCCCATTAAGCAGCAGCGCCCGCACGCAGCCCACGAAGCCGTCCTTCCGGTCGAGCGCGGCGCCCAGCGACAGTGCCGTACTAAGTTGCAGAGCGCGGACCGGCTCCTTGGCTGTGCGGATCTCATTCTTAAGCGCACCGTCAACCACCACTCGGGCCTCCTTCCTGTTGAACGTATCACTCACGATAGACACGTATATACGAGACTTCGCTACGAATGTTGTCATCGGTCATTTCGATATATGAATAGTTTTTGGTGGTACCAATTACCTGTTCCTCTCGATGGACACTGAATGCCATTGGTTGTCTGCCAGTCGGTTGCTGGTCTCCACGGACACTCCTAGCGGCGTATCCCCAACTTGGAATTGGAACTGCAGCTGATCTCCTCCAATGATGGACAGCTTAATGTAATCTTGCGGTCCCTGGAACATACTGACACTTTGATACCTTTCTTTTAATTATTGTATACAATGAGGATTAAGTTTAGCAGTAATGACAAATTTCTACACATATAATAATATTTATTACCTTAGAGTGTAAAAGAACTGCATTCTCCTTAGTGGTACGGAACTCGAAATAAATATCTCCACTGTGTCCCAGGTCGAAAGTGGGCAGCTGGATCACGGCGTCCGAGAGCCGGAAGGTTATCGCATTCGTAAAGAGATCTAGAAGGTAATGTTAAACACTATTCTGTAATATGTAAAGATTATAAGCAGTAATTAATATTTTTTTTAATGAAACTTTTTTAGAATCGTGATTTGAAACTCGATGTAACGAAAGAATGCGTAGCGATAAACAAACAATCATACAAATGTATAGGAGAAAATGAGATGGAAGACATATTGTCCACTTGTTATCGTGTCGTCTACTCCTCAATCTTTAAACCAGTTAAGCATATTTTAAAGTTATTTTTTAAAACTTACAATAGATGGCGTTGATACTTTTGTAAAATTGTTTGTTCAGGTATGTTTTTTAATATAACATAAGCAGCTAAAGTACCTAATATATTTTAAGCTTGTTAAAAAATAATAAACTTTACATGTGTCCTAATACTCTGTATTGATTTCAATCTCTCGTAGGTTATTTTTTACAAGTTTCACTGCTACCATTTTTAAATTAAAAAACCGACACTCACCATCTCCCTCACACAGCAGCGGTCCCAGCGAGTACCGTCCTAGCTTCTCATCGAGATGGCTCCCCGTATCGCCGAAACGAACTTGCTTCACTGGTAGATATTCCTTTTCGGTTATTTCCCCGCCGTCGGTTTGAAACTCTACAATGGGATATCGTATTAGATGATGATGATAGATCTGTATTAGATGTCTCGATAGCTGCAGGTAATGAACATTGAATACACACCGTCGTGCGGGAGCGGCGCGTGCTCCGCGTCGCAGTTGCACCACTTGGTGTTGTCGATGCACGTCCCGAGCACGCCGCACGCACACATGCGGGACCCGGGCTGCGCGCCCGCCCAGTAGTCCATCCGCTGACCGGAGCGGGACACCCACCACGCGAACGGGTGGAACGTTGACTCCTCGCCTGCAAAAATGCATTTTAGTAAATATATAGGAAACGATTACTATTGAAGCGCTTTTGGTGGATGAAGGATCATGATTATTTGGTTCATCCCAAAAAAAATGTTAATAGCACTGTAGGTTTTCACATGTCTTTAATGATTGAAAATGATAATTCATTTGCATGGTAGTATACATATTCTGACTATAAAGTAATGATAGAAATAATAGAACGCGCGATGGTTGTTCGTTGCGAACTCAAAGTATGCGGATAATGTATAGCGAAACAATTACAACGCTGATTGTGCAAAATGTGCAATGTCGCACCGTATAATGTTTGTTAATATTTTTATCTTTATTTTAATTTCTTGTATATTCGAGGATCGTAATTTATTCTGACAACAATATAGCCAGGTATGTCTTACTGGGTGAGTTGAGTAGCCGGGAGTGTCTGCAGGAGTATTCCAGTCGCTGGGAGCAGGCTGCGCTCCTGTTGAGCAACGCCTCGAGCTGCGCGCGGCTCGCGTCGTACGTCACGTCCTGGCGGAAGCTGCCCGGCTCCTGGTAGCCGTCCACCTGTGTGCTGCCCGCCGCCGAGTGCTGCACCGACGTCACTATGCGACCGTCGGCTGCATCGAAAGCGTACATTTATATTTTTTTACTACTACTACTACTAATATCAAAGATATAATTATTTTTATATTATTTGGTCAAACAATAGTGCGATAAAGGCACCGTAAAAGTGACCTTCAGCTGCATCAAGCGTAATATAATTTAATATATTTTTGTACATCTTCTAATATCATAGACATATATCCTTATACTGTTTTGCCAAATTATAGTTTGATAAAGGTACCGTAGAAGTGGCAGGTGGCGGGGAAGGGCGGCAGGGGTCCTGACGCGTCCACGTCCAACAGCACGCGGGCCGAAGTCCGACCCGCTCCCGCCTGCTGGTAGGCCGCGCACGACAAGGGGTGTACGGCTGGAAACATATACAGAACGTCATTTCTATATTATATAATTTTAAAATCAGGCTGCAAGCGACTATGGAATCAAACATTACTTTAAATTCGTAAAAAGAATATCTTTTATTGGATGACTAATTCCTTGATAATCTTTCTGATTGGTCGATAACGTAACAGTCAAATTATTTTGATGTTGACTCACAGGTGTGGCAGACGGCGCCCGCGTAGCCCGTGCCGGCGCAGTCGCACGTGAACTCGTCCGCGCTCTGCGAGCACACGCCGCCGTGCTCGCACGGGTTGGGGTTGCATCTGAGGACGAATCACGGAATACTTATTATTTTTTTGTATCTTAGACTCAATTAACTTTTTTTTATGTTACAGGGTAAACAGTCTTAAGGGTCACAGACAAGTGATCACCGTCGCCCAAAAACATCCTCTTGCAACATCCGAGGATTGTCAAAAACGCTGCCTGCCTTGGAGGTAGTACACGCCGTTTTTAAAGGAAATATCATATCGATCTGGAAATACCGCCGAAGCGAGTACATTCCTTTGACCAGTTAGTTTTGATTATTAGTCAATAGTTATATACCTGTCGATCATGTGACACGCATCGAACACCAACTCATCAGGGCAGCAGTACTCCTCGCGCGTCCAGTCTGTAGGCAGACGGTAATTCCCATCCACTGCCAACTTTCGCATGCAACCCACGAAACCTCGAGGAGGGGCTTTTCCACCTGAGAGGAATATAGAAAAATGCTTTGTGTAAAGATTTATTAAATTAAAATAAATAATATAACATGTGGATTTTATTAAATTCCACATGATATATTATTTTCCTTTTGTTAGTTAACAATCTAAATTAAAAGTATATTATTCAATAAGATTTATTATATCATTCAAGAATTTTTTGTTGATCAATATGTATGGAACTTAGCTTGTTGACTCATTTGGAGGATTGATATTATATAATTCAAATATTGTTAAAATTCATTTAAAAAGAGCAACTGTTGAGTTTCAGGCCGGCTCTTCTAAGCAGAGCAGCATTCCGAGCTTACTTACAGACTACACCTTTATAATGTAATAATTGACAAATTAAACCTACTTGAATAAACATATTTTGATTTTTATTACAGTACAACTACAGAGAATTTACAATCGATAAACTCAAGTCCTTTTAAGATCCTAAGCCTTTTTGATAAATTAAAAGACAACAAATAACCAAGAACTGAATCTAACCGATAACTCTACCTACCGGCTATATAGTAGTAGCTGCCAGTGAAGAACTTCAACCGTTTAACGGTTTTTACTGCTCGGTGGTCCACTGATAGTATGAGGCTATCGGTCGACATGGTCAGCATCAGGGCGTGCCAGCGACCGTCGTTGAACTCGTCAAAGTGGTTGTCCAGCTTCACTTTTGGAGACCCCGCCGTGTACAGCTCCACTTTCACTTTGCCCTCTTCTAGGTACACCTGATGTTAAAACAATTTATTAAATATCATATTAATAAAGAATGTATGCAATCAAAGTAGGTTATTCTATATTAATAAAATTTCAATCTTAATCTCGCAATAGGTAATTTTCCATCTCTCTCTTCCTTCGCCCACCGGTGACGCTGTCATGACCAGTACGGCTAACAGAGACAGTACAAAAAAAAGAAAAAGAAATTAAAAGATATCTCTCCATAATAAGGAATATAATTTAAAAAAAAGAATCTCCATAATAACAAATATAATAATAGAGTACCTTAACATGTCCGTCGCTCTTGAACTTGTGGTATATGAGGAGACCGTGGCGCTCGTAGGTGCGGAACTCCAGGGATATGTTGAGCGCGACGCCGCCCGAGTACCCGCGCAGCTTGGCGTAAGAGCCCTCCTTCAGGAACGTTATGGGCACCACTGGCGGTTCCTGAGACATTATTTTATGTATTTATATTTTTTTGCACTTCAAATCATTACCAGTGATCACTTGTGTATCAAACAGGACTGTTGATACCATACTTGTTTTTTTTGATTTTTTTATTGTGATCACTGTTTCACAAACGTCAATATATTGGCTTTTTGGCTATTGGCTAGCAATATTAAAATTAAATAGAATGCTGTAATTATATAAGCCATGTTATATGAAATGTTCGTTCTTTAAATTTTTTTTATTTTCTTTCACTCACAGGACAAGAATACAGTGTGTTGACTTTCTGATACTTGAATGGCTCGGCTGACTCGTATCCCTGTTTCAGCTCCTGGATCACGTTGGTGGCGTTGAGGTACATGTTCTCTATGCAGCCCGTAAAGTTCTGCGTTACCACCAGACCCTCTTGCGAGTTAGGTACTCCGCCGATGTAGAACTAGAGAATTCGATATAAATTAATGATAGCAGAAACCAAAAAAATTAATAATAACTCAGTCAATAATCTCGTTAATCAATTTTAACATAAACACCTCTCATATGAATTTATATATAGTTATATATACATATGCATTTATTAGTATACCATTTTAGTAATGTGTTCAATATAGGACAATATTATAAAATTATAATAATTTTATGATGACATTCATAAATTTTAAGATTAACACCCTTCATATGAACCAATATTAATAGAAAATAATAGAAAAATAGAGAATTGTTTTATATCTTTGCACTGACCGCCCGGTTGAGGTCTAGTCGGGAGAACTCCCCTTTAAGTCTGGCTCGCACCACCACTCGGTCCACAGAGAACACCACGTCCCGCCGCGCACGGGACACCAGCGCGTCGTGCCACGTGTTGTCATCCAGCAGCGACCCCGCCCACAGTGACGTCACCGCGCCAGACCCTGCACATGTACACAGCATTACATGACAAACAATGGATGAATGGATAAATGTAAGGACGCACACGTAACATGACTGACACAAAGATAACACTCCAGGATGGACGGATGAACGGATGGACGGATGGATAAATTGACGGATGTATGGATGGACGAATGGGCGGATAGACAGATTGATGGATGGATGGATTTTAAAAGGCTCACCTAAATCGATATTGAGCACCAGTCGGTTGTCCCTGAGCTGCAGAGCGATGTAGTCCCCTTGAGTGCCGCGGGAGTACAGCAGCGCGCCCGACGCCACGCTGGTCTTGAACCGGAAGCGGATGGCCTCCCGGGACGAGGAGATTGGAGCACGGAGGAGATCTATCTTCACTAGCGAGGAGCCGTTGAAGTAGAGAGTGTCGGCCACTGAAATATTTTTTTATACAATATTATATAATGGAACTAGGACCAGGCTGTAGATGTAATTTTTTTATATACCATAATCGCATCCGTACAGCTCCACTCTCATAGATATCTTATCCCTCCATCTCATGGGGTTGATACGTATGTACTGAGCTATAATGGGCACATCAAACTCGTTCTTTACTATTGTGTTACCGTCATGATTCCCTTCAAACATCTGGAAATATTGTCATATATAGAGAAACAAATAATATAATATATAGAGATAGTTAAATAGATCACTCTTAAAATTAATGCTCACAAGTTTAAATAAATGTGGAATATACAATTATTTACAACAATAATTCAAAAACATTCATAATCAAAGCTGAAATGAAAATTAAAAGATTTAGTTGAAATATAAAAAAGATTTAAATAACCGACATTAACCCAATAATTACAGATTAGTTAATAAATTAGTAGTGCAATTAGTGTACCGAGCATCACCTGTGTATACCCATCCGCATCGGCCACCACCTTCCAACCCTCTCCATCATCGGAGTACTGTATCATGTACTCTGTGACATACTCCTCGGTGGCGAAGCGCCCCCTGGTGGCAACGCCCCGCATCTCCTTCCGCGAGTGTAGATTCACAGTCAGGTGCTGGTAGTACGAGCTCTCCATTGACGTCCATGCTGACTTCCCTTCACCAATGTTAGCGCTACTTGTTAGTATGTGTCTTAGTGAGGATATTTGTTGCTATCTTTTGTGGTTAGACCAAAAAGATTTCCACCCATACCATACCAGCATGGTAAATGACTCTCGTAGATGTTATTATAAAATATTATTTAACATATAATGAAGATATTAATAAAACAATATATATATACTATACTAAATAAAATATAATTTTAAGTAAAAAAAAATATATCTACTTCCAATAAACCAATAGAAAAGTGCAAGAAGCTGGCTAACTACATCATGCACATTTTTAAATCAATGGTTAGTCTGCCCTCGGAATTACCGTTTTAATAATTACCTTAATTTCGCCCCCTGGGGCTTTGTAACGCACATAATCAAGGCCATTGGTGCCGTAACTTATGTGATACTCTTGAACAAACTCCTGAGAATGAGCGCGGCCTTGTGTCGCTACTCGTGTAATATTCTTCACAGTTCCCAAATCAATAATGAGTTGCTGATCAAAATCATTCTCTGAGGCTGTCCACGCGTTCATACCTTATCAAAATTTGTTTTATTACTAGCAACTTTAGTTCTGTTGTTAGTAAGTACTTTTCTCTTGCTTTATTAGTCCATTTTAAAATAAAACAATACCAATATATAAAAACAAACATATTATTCAATAAACCGATTATAAAACAAAATAACCGTAAAATCATTACTTATAAAGACAAAAAAATGAAAATAATGCAACTACAAAATAAACAGTGGCCCATAACTTAAACTATATTGTAACACAACCAAACCATCAAACAAAATAATAAAAAATTATAACAACACTAATTATTTAGTTTAATTTTTTTCGTAAAAAAATTATTTACAAAGACGGTATCCGGTTCAACAACTGGCTTTGCCTCCTTGACAATATCATCAAACGATAACAACTCATAAGAAACAGGAGATGAAAATTCATTTTTATCAACCTTCAGTGAAGTAGCCACACAATGTCTTTCGTCCAGTAATGTTTCTTCAAATCTCCAATCAGATTTCAGCACATTGTTGTCATACAATTCAGTATCTGTCAGAATTTCTCCTATTTTCAAAGGAGATTTAAGAGAAAAACTGATTTTGTCTAGAGCTATACAAATGCCTACTCCAATGTTTTTCACATAACTCTCTTTTAAGCACCAAATTCGGTAAAAACATGCAACCTGCTCTGCTTCTGTGCCACAACTGTGTATAGTTGACCATTCGTGTTCCGAAAATTGTCTATACATTAGTCTAAAAAACTCAGGTATATTCTTATTTACAGGTGGCTCTATTTTCATAATATCAATACCAATGTTACGTCCTGTATTACCAGCTAAAACAACATAATCCCCTTGATGGGACACATTAAAATTAACAGACATATCTCCAGCTCCAAGTAGGTAGGGCTTGCCACGGTCATCCCTTCCAAATCTTATATTCTCATAGGGAATTGATGATGCTAAGTTTACAAATCTCCTTAACATAAGGCGTCCAATAAGTGATGATTTTGCATCTTCTTGAAATACAAATTTAGATATTCTTTGTTTTTCTTCTGTTTGAATGTAGCTTGAAGCAGACATTATCTGATCTGCTGTTGGTTGCCAAATGCTGGTTTTAAAAGCCCATCTCATATTATTTTTTTCCATGCTGAGAATATTTAGTACTCTTTTAGATTTAGTATTTATCTTTCTCCAAAAGTATGTAAAAATATGTTTACATGGAATGTTGACCTGTTGAGGAATTAATCCTATTTCAGGGTCCCTTTTTTAAATGCAAGCCTTAAAATGTTTATTTCATAACAATATGATGACCAACAAAAAAATATATTTGCAAAATACATGCCCAATGTGAAAACAAAAAACAACTAACAATTTTAAGTACTACAATTCCATTATGAGAATCTAAGTCTGTAAAACAAAACACTAATATAAGCACAAACTTTTTTCTTATAAGAAAAACAAAGTGTATATGGTAAAATAACATTTCAAAATTTTAAAGCAAGCATAACAATTCCGCTGTAATAGCAATAGCAAAAAATACAAAAAAATATTAAAAGAAAATACATTAACTTACCATACAACTTAGCATTATCTGGTCCTCTATCCCTAAGACTAGAAGTAGCAGTGAGTTTAGCTCCCTCAATTAAGGGTTCATTACATTCGTAATCGTAATAGTATCGTGCTAATTCTAAAAAATAGGTCATACATATTCGATTAATATTGTAACTTTTAAATAATAATGTTACGTTGTTTACAGAAAATTATGAAACGAATTTACCTCCTTTAACAATAGCAAGACTTGAGCAGAGTAACAAAATATTATAAAACACTGAAACGGTCATCATAATATCATGTTTAATTAATCGAATGAATAAATTAGAGTACTTTCGAAGTCAAATATTCAAATAAAATTGTTTGATCATTACATTCGGCGTTGTCACAGTACCTCATTTATAAAGGCAGACAACACCCAAGTGTGTTCTCAGTGCCAACGATATATTTCAAAAATAATCTTCTAGTACACTATTGGTCAATTTAGGAGTAATGTGTTTGAGAACCAATGAAATTTCGAAGAACAATAGCATACTTATTATAACGAAAAACTAAGAAATCGGTTCAGAAATTTCTGAAAATCACTGTCAAACTTCTGTCTCCTCTCACTTTTAATGAATTTGTTTAATACTATGAACATATTAATTTATAATAACGACGTTAATATATTTTTTTTTGTTTTAAGTTTCAAGTTAGAATCTATTGTTGTTTAAAAAACATAAATGCATAGTTATACAGATAGACATTTAAGTAATTGTCAGCAAATAATTTTTAAAAAACTTAATAAAATAACATAAAAAATTTATATGTATATTGTTGTTGAAATTTTTATACTGATTCTGAAACAATACTGTGGTCAGTAGTAATAACAGCCTAGACTTCGATGAGATTGGCGTAATTTCATTTATGTGTTCCAGAGCTATAGCTTCACTTTTCAGAACTACAGTTTCATGAGACAAATGCCGTTATACTATATATATAAATTATTTGTATTTTAAAAAGCAATAATAAAATTTATTACCCCATTTCTCCTAGCGAATGAAATGGCTGTTTAAAAAATGCTGGCAATATTTATTTGTTGTCTGTTTCATGTGTTGTCTGATGTATCTCTTCATCGTTTCGATAGTGGATTGACGAATAGGATTAGTCATATTTAATTATATTTATTTTGCTTGTATATGTATCTTAAAAAGTAATAAATTCTCATGTTGTATGTTTGAGATTCAATAATAGTGAGTTTTAGTGCTCTAAACACAAATAAGAACTTTTTTTACCTTAACGTCAAAATACCGACACTTTCCCGTTAGTCAACTTCAATCAATATTTTATTTACGCCACGTTCTTTCGGCATTTCTTCTTAATAATACGGTTTATTAAGAATGCTGTAGTGCTTTTATATAAACGGTTCATTTGAAGGTAAGCTTTCAAATAAGGTATAACATGAGTCATAGTTATTTAAATGATCCACATTCAAGACGGTACCTGTTCATAATGAAAATCAATAACAGACTATAATCAATACATGTACCAACAAGTGTCTTATTGCATTTTCGTGTCATATAATATAAAGGTATTTTAGTTGCTTTTAAATCTTACCTGTCAATGTTTTCTAGTTTAGCTATTGTTTTTTTTTTAATCAAAGTTATCGGTTAAAATGTTGATTATCAACAGCTTACAATTAATGACCTATGCATATTTTTTTAAATTCTGAAGCAACAAGAGGCAAAGGCATGTGTTAAATAAATTCTGTTTGAATAAACTAAATAAAATAGTAATATGCATATTTTTTTAAATTCTGAAGCATCAAGAGGCATGTGTTAAATAAATTCTGATTGAATAAACTAAATAAAATAGTAATACTTATAACAAAAACATGTCCAAAGAACTGTTTTTATTTTTTTTACTTTTTAAATTATAAATGTTTAAATTATATAAACTTATTAAACACAGTTTATTATGTATAATCACATCAATCTTTACAACTTCTTTTAAAAAGTAAACCAAATTATAGAATTCTAATAGGGAATAATGATTTATTTCAATTATATATATATTTCAATTTAATTTTTTGTTGTGTGTATTTTATGTGTGGAAAGTCAATTATGTATTACAATATATTACTTTCTTACAAAATCTACATACATTTTTTTCTATTATTCTGCTAGTATATTAAATACAAAACTTATTTATTGGGTACTTGCCAACATAATGTATACTATAACTGAGTGATATAAAGAAGTCTGATAAATTCAAAATACAAAATCCAAACATCCAAGGCATTTACTTTTATTTAGATTTTTTTTTTTTAATATTTTCTTATTTCTTAACATTTGGTCATTACAAATATCAAAGAACATTAAAAACCAATATTTTTTAATGGATTTATCTTGCATCTTATTTGACAGTATACTGTCAAATAAATTTATAAATTTTATCCGTTTCAAATGGTTTGCAGCAATCGTTTTCACAAGACAAGAAGTGACGATATTGTATTTGCCAGCAAGTGAGATTTTATATTGATCATTAGTTAAATATGCTCTGATGATCTTTGCAGGTCTTAAATAGGCTGCAATCATCTTTATTAAAATTGTAATATCTATTCATTTCAAAGGCTACAATGAATCATGCTTTTTAAAATTTGCATTTCTAAAGTCCCTAATAAATTATTTTTATAGAACCTTCTTTAAAATATTAATATGGTGTGTTCTTTGAAATAAAAATTTGCCAATGGTAACTAATTGGATAAGGTACTGGTGGGATTTACCATTGGTAGGTATATTATATACAGTATAAAAAAAATGTTTTATTAGAATTATGATCATGAACCTACCATTAAAAAAAAACATGTTTTAAAAAATGGTTATAGCCACTTATAAAAAGTGTACAATCCCATGTTTGTGACGACACAGCGAGACCTCAAAATAATATTAGGTATATGCCAAGAAACCGTTGAAGGCATAAGGTTAATTAACTGACTCTCTGTTAGACAGCAAAATATTGTCTTCTCTAGAACATGATTGCTGCAAGAGCAATGAGTTTTGAAATTCAATTGCCGAATTGATAAATGATAATACCAAATTAGTAGTTAACTATTAAATATATTTTTTCAGAATTAACAATGTCGAGTATGTCAGATAGAAAAGCTGAGTTGGAGCGCAAGAAAGCCAAGCTTCAAGCCCTCAGAGAAGAAAAAGACCGTCGCAGACGTGAGAAAGAGCAGAAAGATGCAGAGGAGGCTCTGGTAAAAATGAAAACGAGTGTGCTTTAGACCATACGACTGAAGTAAAACTTCTTTAGCTTTATCTATATATATATGTATACATTAATTTTCTATAAATTTATTATCGGTTTTCATTGATAAATTAATATACAAGTCTACTTCAATAATCAAGTAATCATTGTTTCACATAATGCTAGCAAACTTGCAAAAGAACTACTAGCTATGAGGACCTCTTTGGAATTCATCAGCTGCTTCCCTAAGTCAAGCGTTTGTCAATTTTTATTTAATAAAACACTCATTTTAAATAATTAAAAGCAATTTATTATTTTTAATTTTTGTTTCCTTTCAGCAAAGAGCCTCAACGGCGTCCAGCTTGGACAACCGGCGGGACCTGGATGAGATGCTGTCGTCACTGGGAGTGGCGCCGGTGCGGGACGTGCTGTCGTCACTGTCGTCGATGACGTCACTAACGCCGCCGCAGACAGCTTCCCCCGATGCCAGTCTGCCGCACACTGACAAGTCCAGCTTGACGACACATGGGTATTCAAAATATATATATATTAACTTTAATTATTTAATTACTTTAATAATTATTTATTCATTTCTTTTCCACAAATCAATATCAGTGATCACTTGTATACTTCAAATAGAAGTGTCGGGACTAGTTTGACACCGTATTTGTCGTAATAACGCCTTCTGTAAAGATATGGTACTCCAACTAAAAATTAATACTACCAGGTTTCCAAACACTGGTCTGATAACCATACAACAATCTCTGCCGTATATTTCTTTATTCTTATCACTGTTTCTCAAACATTAATATAAAGTTAATAAATTGAATAATAAAAATTCTTCCAGCGGAGCTAAAAAACCACCACAGCTGCAAGTGGTGTCAGTGCAGTCCACAGATATCCCACCCAAGGAGAATGTGACATACGCCAAACAAACACAGACAACCACCTCCGGTATTACAGAACTACGAGATGGTACGTACTGTTTACTTTACTGAAGGTAACTTAAACTTGACTCTCTAGTCTGTTTTATCTTTGGTTTATAATTAATCAATCACCTTTTTATAACAAAACGTGTTAAGTTTGTACAAAACGAGTGAATGTTCTACGTTACATTTATATACTAACACTAAACCTACCAAGTACCGGTCAAATTGACCATTCTTAAACTTTTGTAAAACATACACATTTTTAAACATTATAATATCGTTATCAAACTACATGACAATTCTTAGAATATGCATATAATATTTTCTACACTCTTTACTTTTAGTTATTTCCATTATTACCTGCGTTATATAATAAAATAACTTAATTACCGGTCAATTTGACCGCGTGCGGTAGGAACAGGGATACAAGAATTGTCGGTAGGTTTAGTGCTAAATCTATTTTTATTAATAAAATGTAACGTAGAATTGATTGTAAATGTGAATAATATGTTAATACTCGGGGAAGTTACAAACATTCCTGTCTCTGTACGGACACAGATTCTCAAAGTTTTATCATAAATTTTACTTTATTAAAAGGAAACAATTGAGAATTTGTTTAATAATTATTATAATATAACTGTGATGTCTGGGTGATGGTTTTAACACGTCATTTGCAAATATTAATTACAAATTTTAAACTTTTTTCACTTTAACAAAAAAAATTAACTTTTTTTTTTTTATTTCCTACTTTATGAAATCGCGATCAATAGCAACATAATTTTCATTAGTGGTTTTTGTTTTTTTTATTTTTCAAAAAGAGTATGTATTTGCGAATGAAACCATTTTTGTGATAACCAACGACATCTGTAGTTAAGAAGCAGTATTTACTTTTCCCACATCATTTTTTTTCGGTCTTTCTGTAGTCTGAACTTATTATCAAAAATGTTTAGATAATTAGAACAATAGCTTGTTTTTAGATAAAAAAAATATCATATTTTTTTAAAAATCATTTTTATAATACATTTTTTTTTCTAGTAAGCTTTGAAAAAAATATTTTCACATCATTCTATATATTTCACAGTGATTTCCAAATATGAAGTATATATTTTTTTGGTTAAATAAAGTTAAATATTTTTTTTCCAACTAATAAATTCTGACTACTATTTTTAAGCAATTTTTGTTTATAAGCTTTAACATGCTACTCCTATATAAGTTTAAAATTAAATATTCATTAATTTATATATACTGTGATCACAGTTTGGGATTGTTGTAAAATATAACACATTTTTATTAATATTTTAATTTAATTTTTTTATTATATAATATAATCCCGTGCTGTGACAAAAAAAAATAATAATCAAAAGCAAAAGTAAATACTGTGTGAGTTAGGTGCAATGTTTGTTTGTGCTACCATAAAAAAGGCTGCTCTTCCAATGCATCACCGCTTGCAGGATACATGGAGGACTGTTGGCTGCCGCGGAAAGGTAAAAGTTAACATTACATTATTATACGATATATCATCAGCCGAAGAAAAAAAAAAACAATCACTCTACATTTATTTGTCCTCACATCCGTAATGCATGGGGTTTTTTTTTTTATTTTTTTAAATTTATTTTTTATCTGTTAAAGTCCGAGCATGACATCTTTGTGTACTAAAACCACAAACGCATGCTTCAATAACATTATTATTATTATTAATGTCACAATCACTGATTATACCATCTCATTATAACTTTATGGGCCTTTTATTGGACTTTTATCCGGATTTAACAACTAAAAGTTGGATAAAGTTCCAAATTTAAATATTATAATTATAAGAATAAAGCAGAAAAAAATATGATAGTTTAATTTTTTTTTTGTGAATATATATCAGCTGATGTATTTTTTTTTTATTTTTGTCCCGATCTAGCACACGCCACTGACTTCTACGGTGAGTCACTATTCCTCCAGATTACTTGATAACGTTATCTAACATATCTACCTCGGTTATTAACTTGGTGTCGGGTTTGTCTAGGTTCATTGATCTGTACATACATTATCCTTCTATCACGCTTCTAGAAGTTTCCAACTAACATTTTGTAGGATTTTAACCAGATTACTCGATGCACTATCAATAATTTTGATCTAGAAATCTGGTATATGAATAGTCGAATGCTCGAGACTAACGCGTCGCCGTATGATGTTGTTAGACATTACCAAAGATGTGGCCTTCCAGAGTTCTCCACTAGCTCTTGAGCCACTAACGAGGCAATAGCACAGATAAACTATCATTATATGTGTATAATTATGGTTGTGGTGTGGGGATCGCCATATCATCTCACGCCCACTTACCTTTTCGACTCCACTAACAAACACTGCACACCGGACCCATTTTATCGGACACTAGGACCGATTACGATAATTTGCTAACTGGAAATATTTCCACAAATGTATAAGCAGAACTCCATTCATTATTTAACGTTTGTGGGGATAACCATATTTTGATAATATTAAAACACGTAATTGACAGTCTTACGGTTAGATGAAATGGTGTTGTAATATTGATGCTGTAAATTACCGTACACTTGCTAATATATGTATAAAGTTTGATATTATTTTTAATGGTCGAAAGATACTGACATTGTTTTTGTTTTCCTCCCTTTTTCAAGACGAGTACAATCTAAACCCGGGTTTAGAGTGGGAGGACGAGTTCACAGGTAGGTTTCAAACATAAGAACATTGAACTAAAACTTGCCCTTGGTAGAGCCTGTGCCACTCACTTTGCATGTTTGTTCCTATCTCTTAATATGTGTAACGCTATATATCAGTATATTTGCTAACAGTAACATTTAACTCAGCACATCAGCATATAAACTTTGAATATCTGAGTCGAAAAAAATAATCAATCGAACAAGTTTTTTTTATTATTTACGACCTTTGATTAGAATTTGATAGAAGCTGTCAAAAGTTGATGTCTAAGTCAGAATGTTTTTTTTTTTAATTCTTCCCAAGGGGAAAGGCATTTAGATCAAACAGCCTCTGTCAGATTGTAAATTATTATTTTCGACGGGTAAACAATAATCTACCGCAAATTATATATATATAGTAACATATTTTTATATTTTGATTATTAAGCTAATTATTATATATTAAATGTTGCATGTGACAGAAGTCTTGTTTGCATGACATACAGTCATCCACACGATAATTATTTATTAATATATATTTTTTTATCTCTCGCTCGTGGAGAGCTCGGGAAGTTTTGTGCATTGTTCATTTATTTAGAGCTTTCTGTCACGATCGAACGCTTTTTATATTTTCGTGTGCGTGTGTTTTGTTATTCCACATAATACAGATTATAAAAACTGTTTTATGACTACGCAAATATAAAGTGTTACTGTTAAAGAGATTATTAAATACATTTTTGTAATATTTGATAAACATCTGAAATGGTTAATTTTTCATTGAGTATATTCTGAATATGTTCAGAGTAAGAATCTCATTTCATTGTAGATGTCAAACCATTTTTTTAAAAATTCTAAACTAAGAATATAATGTCATGAATTTTGTCATTCATTGTGTACAACGTGAGTTATCACCGCTTTAGTAAAACGTTGGAGTGTAGAGGTAAGGATTATCTCAAATTAATCTTTAAATGAATAAATCGTAAATCAAATTTTAATTATCTACCAAAATGTCGTTAGTGTAGCAAGTGGGTACTGTATGGAAATGGTAATTGATTTTTTTTTATGTAGTAATGGTAAGATAAAAAACTAATTGTATATTGTATAGTTAGATATTTACCGGTATATTACAGATTTTATCTTGATATTTCAAGCTATACCCTCTAGTTACAGCAGCGCCATCTATAAATCATGAGGAAAACTACTTTACCTTTACACTCCATAATTAAGATGTAACCGGAAACATGTAAATTTTGTTAAGCGTAATCCACACCTATTTCTCTATTATGTCTATTCATACCCTATACGTTTGTTTAAATCTTTATGCAAACATTTAAAATATCAAAGCAGATTTGTGACCTTATACGAATAGACTTGAATAATTTTGATATATAGGTCTTTAAAAAAAAAATCAGTTTTACATGTTTTTGGCCGACATTTTCGTTTTTGGTCTGGACCGTCCAGACATACCCATTAACCTCTTACGCTAGTAGTTCATTTACGTAGTGCCAATATTACACTATTTCCTTTCACATGTAACACTAAGCACATTTCATTGTGCCATGAAGTTTTTTTATACTTAACAAAAAACTAGAAACGTATCTTTAACAATACCAATAGAGCCAATAATAATTTATTATTATAGACATTCAATAAACAACTTCATGGTACTCAAAGGGTACGACCGACTTCAAATAACAGTTCACAGTTATTAAAAAAAAAAACGTATCATCGTTCGAACTCGAAACAAAGTCAGTCGTAAGCCACTCGCGGCGCGCAAAGGGCCATTCTTATTCACCGTCCAGTGCTTACATTCGACGGGGATGGCGCGCGGCAAGGTGACGAAGAGGACACCTTCCACGGCAAGCTACCGCCCGGCATCCTGCAGCACGGCCTGCCCACCGTCAAGGAGGTGCAGCCAGCCGTCACCGCGCCCGTCGAGACTAAGGACGAGGAAAAGGAGAAGAAGGGTAGGTGCTAGTATTCTTACTCTATTCAATGTTCTTCTCGTCATAAACACAATTGTATCGATGTATCCAGTCCGAGAGCTGAGCAACGACGAGAAGCAAACGATCATGCTGTCCGCCGAGTTCCAGAAGTTCATGAGTCGAGCGGGACGTGTAATCGAGCGCGCGCTGGCCGAGGAGGTTGACATCTACACCGACTACACGGGAGGAGGCGACGGGGAGAACGCACAGTGGGTGAACTCGATCTAACAATACTGCAAAAGAGGAATTAGGGGTTCAATTAACTCTAAACTGCAGGGACGACAAAACGGACGCGCGACTGTCGCTGGTGCGGACGTTCGCGGATGAGCGCTGGTCGCGCGGGCGCTGCGTGACGTGCGTGGACTGGTCGGCGGCGCACCCCGAGCTCATGCTGGCCTCGTACCACAACAGCGACGACGCGCCGCACGACCCCGACGGTGTCTGCCTGGTCTGGAACACCAAGTTTAAGAAATCCACTCCAGAGGATATCTTCCACTGCCAGTCGCCGGTCATGAGCGCCACTTTTGCTAGGTGAGTATATAGATAGTGAAACTTTGAAAGTTTCGTGTCGGTTTCTAAGACGATGTCGATATTATTCCATATGTCTCCAGGTTCCACCCTAACCTGATCCTGGGTGGCACGTACTCTGGTCAGATCGTGTTGTGGGACAACCGCGTGCAGAAACGCACGCCCGTGCAGCGCACGCCGCTCTCCTCGCAGGCGCACACTGTGAGCACACCCACACACACTCACATACACACGCGCGCACACCCACACACACTGACACACACACGCGCGCACATACACACATAACCAAAAGAAAAAAACAAAAAAGTACCATTAAAATCCCTCCCGGATCCCGGATCAGATGGTAATATTTCACCGCGTACAGGGAAGAGAATTCGAATTTTTTTGGGACCCTGCCCGTTTAGGATCGTCACATGCCTTTGCATCGTCTGCCACATTTATCATGGAGGCAGTGTTAAGAAGAGCGATTTCCATTTTCAAAGAAGATTTCTTCAGTAGATATCCATTATCAGACACCACGCTAATGATATGTGGCTTTAACGGTGCATTTCTCAGGAATCTTTCGCCTACCAGCCACAAACAAGTGAAATCAACTTCAGTAGTATTTCCAGATAGATAAAAGCACTCCTACTTTTAGTAATGGTTGTTAAAAAGTTATACACTAGAAAATTGATATTTCGTGAATAGCTGAATATTTTATATACATTTAAAAATTTTCTCTAACAATCAACCTTGCTCCTCCAGCATCCGGTATACTGCCTGTCGGTAGTGGGCAGCCAGAACGCCCACAACCTGATCTCAGTATCGACGGACGGCCGCATGTGCTCCTGGTCTCTAGACATGCTCTCCCAGCCCCAAGAGACGATCGAGCTGCAGCACAGGCAGGGCAAGGCGGTGGCGGTCACATCCATGGCCTTCCCCCACGGAGATGTGAACAACTTCGTGCTGGGAAGCGAGGACGGGAACATATACACCGGTGAGGGTTTCAAGGGTTTAGAAATCATTTATCATTATAATATGACGGTCTTATCACCATAAGCTTAGCTAATATGTCCGTAGACAATTTGTAATGTAAACGTTTTATCATCAAAGACAATTTGAAATACAATCATTTCATCATCACAGACTATATAAAATGTAATCATTTCATCATCAAACACAATTTGAAATGCAATTTTCCCAATTCCGAAACTCTAATACCCCTTCCCCTCAGGGTGTCGTCATGGGCAGCGTGCAGGGGTCGCGGATAGCGTGGAGGCGCACGCCGGGCCGGTGACAGCAGTGGCGTGCCACGCCGCGCCTGCCGCCCTCGACCTGGGGCACCTCTACCTGTCCGCCTCCGTCGACTGGAGCGTAAAGCTGTGGAGCCTCAAGGTATAAGGATGTCATTTATCAAGGTGTGGGAGTGTCATTTATCAAGGTTTAGGAGTGTCATTTATCAAGGTGTGGGAGTGTCATTTATCAAGGTGTAGGAGTATCATTTACCAAGGTGTGGAAGTGTCATTTATCAAGGTTTAGGAGTGTCATTTATCAAGGTGTGGGAGTGTCATTTATCAAGGTGTAGGAGTATCATTTACCAAGGTGTGGAAGTGTCATTTATCAAGGTTTAGGAGTGTCATTTATCAAGGTGTGGGAGTGTCATTTATCAAGGTGTGGGAGTGTCATTTATCAAGGTGTGGGAGTATCATTTACCAAGGTGTGGAAGTGTCATTTATCAAGGTTTAGGAGTGTCATTTATCAAGGTGTGGGAGTGTCATTTATCAAGGTGTGGGAGTGTCATTTATCAAGGTGTAGGAGTATCATTTACCAAGGTGTGGAAGTGTCATTTATCAAGGTTTAGTAGTGTCTTTTATCAAGGTGTGGGGATGTAATTTATCAAGGTGTGGGAGTGTCATTTATCCAGGTATGGGAGTTATTTGTCAAGTTGTGGGAATGAATGTTTCGATATATTTCCACGTGCGCAGGAGAACAAGGCGCTGTACTCGTTCGAGGACAGCGGTGACTACGTGGCGGACGTGCGCTGGTCGCCCACGCACCCCGCGCTGTTCGCGGCCGTGGACGCCGCGGGGCGACTCGACTTGTGGAACTTGAACAGGGACACAGAGGTAGTAAACAAGTTAAATATTAATAATTAGGAAACTTCCTTACAAGGAGCGTGTTTTGACGGAAAAGTAAAGGAATGGCTATTATGAATCAGTCATTCTTTTTTTTTATCAAATATAATAACCTTCTTTTTTTTTTTGTTAATATTTTCTAAGATTTTTTTTATTAATATTTCTTTCGATTGATTGTTTGATTAATCAGGTTCCGGTAGCGTCCATAATGTCGGAAGGCGGCGTTGCGTTCAACCGCGTGTCGTGGAGCCCGAGCGGGGCGCACGTCACGGCCGGGGACGACGCAGGGAAAATATGGGTCTACGAGCTGGCAGAGGTACCGAATAATCAATATACGTATATATATAAAACAATATCGTTTATCAGCACAATGGTGAATTTATATATATATAAATACGTCCGCAGCACGTGGCGCAGCCTCGTCACGACGAGTGGAGCAAGTTCGTGTACACGCTGCAGGAGCTGCGCAACAACCAGGCGGACGACGAGACGGACCGCCTCAGCCTGGCCAGCGGACCGCCCTCGCTCTCCAGCCTCACCTCGCTGGCTAGCAACCCACTCAGGTCTCTCTCTTTCTCACACACACACACACACACGCACGCACACACAAACACACACACATGCACATATATATATGTAACCTTCATATTTTGTTATATAACAAGTATAAAATATATCTTTACATTACAAATATATTTGTCCATAACATTCAAAAATTTGTTGTTTGTAAAAACAATAATTATTTTTTAAAATGTTCAAACAAATAATAGAGCATTGAAACCTCTTTGTAACAATATTGAACTATTGAAAATGTTCTAATTCCCTTCAGAATATATATATAGTAATTTATGTTAACAGATAACTGCTACACTGGAATGTTAGGTGCGCGTGGAAGCTGTGAGACAATGAGACATGAGATTGAAGGAAACAAGCATAATGAAGAGAATTGTATACAAATTATGTGGAGGAGTGTAAAAAAATTGTTAAAAGAAAGGACTAAAGAATGTACATGGTTTAGTTATTCCTTCAAATTCAATATATTAATAAAAAGTAGTTTGTTGTTTATAATTATAATCTTTAGAACTGTATTGAAATATTATCAGACAAATTAATACTTACTGTTCCCTAGAATAGTAGAAGAACTAATAAAAATATATAAATTACTACTCAGCACAAAACCATTTATTTTTCACAATGTATATGCAGCTTGTAAGTAAAATTGTGTTTTAGACACTGAGATGTAATTATTGTTACTGTTGCTTATAAAATTAATATTAGTATTATAAATTATATTTATATATTAACTTAATGTTAGGGCGGTGCTCGACTGCGTTGTAACATTTCATTTAAATAAATTAATTGCTTCAATTGCTGGTGTTTTTTATTAATATAATAAAATCATTATTATAGCATTTGATGGAAATGTGTGGAACTTAGGTTTTTGACTTATTTGATATTATAATATATACATTAAACATTGTCAAATTTCATTTAAAAAGATTAACTGTTGAGTTTCCAGCGGGCTCTTGTCAGTTGACCGGCATTAAAAGCCAATAGAAGTTTTGTCACGCATTGACTACACACACCTGTTTAATGCAATAATTGACAATTCAAAAGTGCATGTAATTGCCTGAATTTGAATTGTTTGATAATAAACTGACACACCAATGTTATTTTTAATATATGAACATAGTATTTTATTGAATTGTTCTCCAAATGTAAATAAAACAAGAAATTATAATAATTTACTTTATTACTACTTAAAAATATTTAACGCTTTACTCAGGACTAAATGGAATTGTGACTTTTCCTTTGGATAGGTTAACTTCCTCCCAACATGAGCATTGTAGAGTCTTCCGGTCCATAGTATCTGTATAGAGCTTTCCATTCAAGTGGTCTAGCTCGTGCTGTGCTATTCGTGCCGGCCAGTCTCTAAACACCTGCGATATTGCCTCACCTTCACTATTGTAACCTATTGATTTGTATGGAATGTTTTATATCACCCAAATTTTAGTAAAGGTCAAGAAATAACTTTATTATTGATCATGTATATGTATATTTTTGTATTTATTAAGGGAAAGATATACCTGAAACTTGAACTTCCTTATATCTGGCCACATCTGCCGAAAACGATCTAATACTTTCACAGGCTTCTGGATGTATGACCTTTTGATAATCAACAACTTTCAATACCGGGTTGATAAAAACCTATGTAATAAATATGAATTTATAAGTTTAGTAACACATACACATAACACATTATGTTACTTACAGTAAAGGGAACTACACTTATTTTTCGTCTTTGAATTATTTCGGAAGACATTGAAGCTATCTGTTTAACAGTATGTCTCATAACAAATATCCGCATGTCGATTCCTATCTGTGGCGCTGCCATTCCCACACTTCCATACTTATCTAGAACAAACTTAAGAGCCTGTATCACTTTTTGGCATTCTTCACTTTTAATGCTTGCAAGGTTCACCGGTTCAGCTATTTTACGTAATGTTGGATCCCCTATTTGTACCACATGCTTGTATGGCGGCTTTGAAGGACCTCTACTAGGAGACAATTTCGCATACCAGTTAATAGTTTTTCGGAGTACACCCATAGCTATTACATGTTTTGATTTAAGCTTATTTTTAACTTTTATATGAAAAATAGTAAAATGTTTATAACCCTAAAAAATAATAATTAAAGTTGTCTGTCAGTTGTCAAATGTCACTTTAAAACTGTCATATGTTATATGAAAAGAGAAAAGGAACATTTAAAATTACGTATATTAAAATAAAAACAGTTATGATTCTAATTTTGATAATAATATCAAACAGTTCTAAAACAAAAAAATGATAAATGAAAGCATTGCACTTGAACTATATAATATTTATAGATTATTGGACATCATACTACGACATTACAATTACTTTTCAATATGCTGATAATGCGGCTGTAATTTATTTTCCGACATAGATAATTTTGTTTACAATCTAAAAAACCTTTTAATCTTAAAAAAATATTATGTATAATACCATAGTATCTTTTGTTCACGCTTTTGGCTTAACATTCGACATAAATAAATTCATATTGAGTTGCCAAACGTAGCAACAGCACGGTATGAATTATTAACAACTCGAGAGAGACATCTCTGCAGCTCATTCGGAGCCCTCGATTTGGCTGCGCCCTGGCGCATATTGAGCTGGCTCAATGTGCGCCGTGTATAACTTTGAAGAATAGCCATGTCTAAAATTATTATGACTTATGGTGGTTTCGAGTTCGATCTGTCTCAAATACTATTTTTGCCCGTGGCATGATTCAAACCAAATTCAATAGTCTGATACATAGAATGTCAAACCCAATCGATGTACCGTCATAATCAATTGTCAATGTCAGGCTTTTCATTTCCATATTTCTACTTTTGACTTCCCGTGCTTACTGCTTGGCTTTCAAGGCCAAAGATTTGGCATATTGTTGTTCTTTTGAACTATTCGGAATGCAAATAAAATAGATAAGATAAAGAAATTTTAATAAAGCAGTCTTTTAAATAATGGCAAACTAGTCTGCAATTTCAAGCTAAAACACAATACTTGATTACTATTTGAATAAAAAAGGTTATTTTTTTGCGTTGTTTATGTTAATAACCCAAGAATAATCTATACAAGTAGTCAAAGTTCAAGTTTAAAGTAAGTATTTATTACATATTATGTAAGTGTTTTTAATTTTAAATCATAAGAATCAGATTTTTATTCATAAATGTAAATATTGTAAAATTTGATACCCAAAATCAAATTATTTTCCAGATGTTTAAACTAAGAATTTTGCCACAGAGAATCACATTTATTAAACGCATGATGTCTTCACAAGAGACCGATGTTTTATTTGAGACTCTCAACAATGCTGGCATTATTACTTTGAACAGACCAAAAGCTTTGAATTCCTTGAATACATCAATGGTAACAAAAATGTTACCGCAGCTTAAAGAATGGGAGAATACTAAGCATTTGGTTATTATTAAGGGAGCTGGGGAAAAGGCGTTTTGTGCCGGAGGAGATGTAAAGGCAGCTATTGATAAAGAAGAAGGTCCTAGGTTTTTTCATACTGAGTATAATGTGAACTATATTATTGGTAGATATAAAATTCCTTATATAGCCTTTATGAATGGAATCACTATGGGCGGTGGATTAGGTGTGTCCGTCCACGGTAGGTACAGAGTGGCCACTGAAAAAACTATGATTGCCATGCCTGAAACAAAGATAGGTCTGTTTCCGGATGTGGGTGGTTCTTACTTCCTTCCACGACTTCCGGTTAATTTAGGATTATATTTAGGTTTGACTGGTGAGTAAACTATTCTCTAATATATAACTTTGATTGTTAAGAAATATCCTTATAAATAAATTAATTGGTTAACATACTTATAGGTGATAGATTAAAGGGCAAAGATGTTGTGAAAGCTGGCATAGCTACCCATTTTGTATCAAGTAGTCGTTTATATGAATTGGAGAGGTTGTTATCTCGATGTGGCAGTGATGTTGAAATACAATCTCTACTGAACAAGTTCAATGAACCTCCCGAAGAGTTCTCAATGGCACCAAACATCAAACACATCAATTATTGCTTTGCCGCTTCCTCTATTGAGGAGATAATTGAGCGACTTGAGAAAGTTCAAAATGATTGGTCAGTGAAGACACTAGAGGTAATTATATAATTCTCTATTTTTGATTCAATAGACTAATATTTATAGAACATTATTATATTGTGTAGATTTAAAATCAAAAACTTGTCATCAAAAAAAGTAGCCACACTTTTAAGTTAAAATAGTTTTTAAAAGGATATTTCTCTACCATATATCCCGCAGCTCCCCAACCTGTGACTCAAATAAGCCATTTACTATTTAATATTTTCTTATTAATCCATACATTTTTAGTTTTTGGAATAAGTGTATTTACCTTGAAAAAAATATGTATGGCTTTTTTATCTATTCCACTTATTGGTTTAGGTTTACAAATTAGATTTTTAAGGCATCTTTTTTGTCTAATAAATTTAAGATAAAAAATACCTTTGGTCCTTTCAATGACAGTCTACTAAAAACTGCTTAAGCATTTTAAAAGATCAACCTTGACTACCAAAAAATAAGACAGAATATAGTAAGATAGGCTAATTCTGTCTTAATATTTTGTATTTTCTTTTTATTTTTTACTGCATTCATAAATAATTGGTTATGTATCCATAATATGATTTAGTCTATGTTTAGATGTTTGTTTGGTTGGTAATCCTGTAATTATTATTCCATATTTAAAATTATATATTTGCCATCTCTTCATTTGGTATAGATCTACAGTTTGTAGGAGATCTTTTGTTAGTTTATTATGGTTTTGTAAGCGGCATTTGTAACTCTCCTGTACTGTTTTTAACTGTTTCATGTTTTTCATAGTTTCTTACGAACCAAGGACCATTACCTATAATTCTCATGGCAAAATTCTGAAACCTCTACAAAATTTCTTCATTGGAATTGCTTGGGAAATATCATAGTTCTATTCCATAACTCCAAATCGGTTTTTTAATAAGATTGTACACAAGCATTTTATTGTGTTGTGACAACAGATATTTTTGTTCTACTAGCCAGGATAGAGTTTTTAACTTCATATTGGCTTCATTTTTCTTTGCTTTGATATGATTTGACCAGGTCAGTCTTCTATCCAAGTGCATGCCAAGATATTTGACACAATCACGTTTGGTTAGTTCTTCACGTCCAAGATTTACGGGTGCACATTCTTCTTGCTTTAGTGTGAATATGACTTGTGTTGATTTTGTAGCACTAGATTTTATTCTCCATTTCCTCAACCATTGGTCAACTTTGTCCAGTAAGATATGTAAATTTGTTGGGTCTTTATCGCTGGAGAAACAGGCAGTGTCGTTTGCATAAGTGGCTGTTGTGCAGCCGCGGTGTGTATCGTGTAGAAGATAACTCCAGGCACAGAATCCTGTGGTACTGACGCTATTATGTTGTACAATTTAGAGTTTACTTCTTCGCCCTCCACCTAGAATTTTCATTCTTCAAGGAATGATTTTAGAACTATATAGAAAGAGTTAGGAAGCGACCTTTACCTGGAATGTTTATTCTTCAAGGAATTATTTAAAAACGATATAGAAAGAGTTAGGCAGTATGTTTTGAGCGTAGTTTAGTAGTCCTTAGTGCCAGACCTTGTCAAACGCTTGCTGGATGTCTATAAACACTGCCGAGAAGCACAGTTTTTCTTCCAATGATTGTCTGATTATGTGAACAACTCTGTGTACTTGTTTCACAATTGATGTCCTTCACAGAATCCTAATTGTTGGTTTGGTATTATCTCTTCTTTTATTAACACTAGTCTCGGTCTACTCAAAAATATATTTTTAAATACCTTTGATATTACCTTCAGGAGACTAAGGTCTTAATGAACTGAGATCAGCCTATGGTTTCGCTGGTTTCAAACCCCCATGCCTTTTTGTGCTTGAGGTTTCGTATCATTTTGTACAGCTCGTTAGGTTTTATTGGCAAACTAAGCTCTTGATCCTAGTAATTATTTTCATGCAACATCTATTTGTACTAAAATCAATCACTTGCTACGTTTCTTGTCGGTCGTTATCTGTTATGTAATTTTGATCTTAACTATGTAAAGTTTCAACGCTTTTTATCTGTATTTTAATCATATATCAAAATGTTTTGTAATATATATAATATATTCAATATATTTTTATATAATATTAAAAACAATATGTATTAACACTAAACCTACCGACAATTCTTGTATACCTGTTCCTGCCGCTCGCGGTCACATTGACCGGTAATTAAAAGTTATTTTATTATATAACGCAGATAATAATGGATATAACTAAAAGTAAAAAGTGAAGAAAATTTTATATTCATATTCCAAGAATTGTCATGTAGTTTGATAACGATATTATAACGTTTAAAAATGTGTAAGTTTTACAAAAGTTTAAGAACTGTCAATTTGACCGGTACTTGGTAGGTTTAGTGTTAAATATTAAACGTTAGTACCTCTTTGTAAATAGTTTACTTAGTTTTTGCAAAATACTATAAGTTGCAGATGCCTTACTATATTTTAGAAACAGAAGGTAAAAAGTAAAGAAGGATATTTTTTGCTCAAAATGATTATTTTTTTATTTTTATTTATTTATTACACTTTATTACACACAATATACATAAAAGATGAACAGTAAATTTATTGCCTTATCACTTCAAGTGATCTCTTACAGGCAACCTACAACTATAAGGACATTTATTTAATACTAAAATTACAGTAGTTGGTGCATGAAATAGATTAAAATAAATATTATACATACTAACTATACATATACTAATTCTATAAGATAATAATATTTTTTATTCTCCGCAATTATCGCCTAAGTTAACTAGACGCCTTGTTAAATTCCGCTATATCACTGTCCAGTTAACATAATTACATCATCGTATCTTCCTTTTGTCTCAAGTTTTTTGCGAATAGTTATTGTAATGAAAATCATGAAAATCAATGTCTCTTGGATCTTATTTGTTACTTAGAATGTAGCAGACTCTATGTCTTGTTCCATTTTCAGGCTGACTTTTTCTAGTAGAAACTCAGAAAAAGCATTTTATTCTGTTTATGGTTATAAATTGTAGGTCTTTGTTCTCCATATTGGGTTTGCTCGCAGTGTTGTTTAAACGGGGTTATGGTCAGATACGCATCGTATGACATACGCACTTGACCAAAAATAATTAATGTATAATCACAGACTGACACCCAAATTTGATATGTATATATATGAAAATAATGATAATTTCCTTTTCAGACGCTTCAGGCTATGTGTCCGGGGTCACTGAAGTTGACCCTTCTCTCGCTACAGCGCGGCGCTCAGCTTGACCTGGCCCAGTGTCTTCGCATGGACTACCGCCTGGCGTGCCGCGCCGTACAGAACCACGACTTCCCTGAGGGTAAGTACATAACCCTGCTGGAGTGAAATACTTTATATACTTATGTATAATACTAACTTTGCCCACGACTTGACGTTGCATAAATTTTTAATTAATAATAGCATAAGTTCTTCCTTAAAGTACTGTTAAGCCGGATCAAACAGACAGATAGATAGTGTAATTTTTTTTTATGTAGGTACCATAGATACATTCATATGCTTTAGTGAAAAGCAGTTAATTACAATCACTTTATTTATATGTATAGATTATGAATAAACAATATTGATATGGTATGAATTCTCAGTCTTAAAGGGTTTGTCTGTTAGAGGGAAATGCCTCAGTTTTAAAAGAATCACATAAATCACAAGACTGAGTCAGAAATTATGCAACCTTATTAAAATAAAATAAAATTAGAAAATAGTCCATATATATATTTCAATACAAGTTATCACCTAATCATTGATGTTTTATGATGTGGGAGGAGGACTCATTAAAAATCTCAGCATATAACTCCATAGTGGGAGAGATTGAAAGTTGTTAAAAACATCACGGTATTAATAGACTATCCCAAATAGTAATGCTCTTTATATTTTTTATTAACAAACTAGGTTAGCTAGTTTGTTAATACAAAATATGAAGAGTTCATTAAATTTTTATGAGAAAAATGTTATTGTCATATATAATATGTATAAAAATATTTTCCAAATACATAGTACATTTTAGTTGGTATTGTTGTCAATAAAAATTCAATTCATATAAAAAAAATATTCTCAGACATGAAAATTATTTAATAAAATCTGTCTTAATATATATTAATAAAAATTTAACATGATTGCTTTTACGTTCCAATAGGTGTCCGAGCCCTTCTTATAGATAAGGACAACAAGCCCCAATGGAATCCCAAGACGCTAGCCGAGGTCAGCGATGACTATGTAGAGAGCTACTTTAAGAAGCTTCCAGAGGATAAAGAGCTCAAGTTCTTTGATGCTAAGATATAGGATGGATCAATTATTAATCTCTAGATCACTCGCAGCAGCTTTTACAGGGTGTACTACTTAATATGTGTAATCAAATGGATTAATCGATTCTCTTAATTGCCATAATTTTGTACTCCCGTTATGTTTATATATTTTAAGAATAAGTTTTATATGAATATAAATAGGTTATATTTTATATATTGTTACAAAGTTATCACAAATTGAAATATATATATGAGAATATATTTTTGAATGGCTGTTATGTATCTAGGTGAAGTATATTATGTATTAAATACATTGTCACGGACATATGACTAGCATTTATCATGTATTTTGTAAGTTTGTACTATGTTACTATATAATGTAATGGATTATATGTACGAGACTGAAATAAAACATCGCATTGATGAGTTTTTTTAATAGTTTTATTTAATATCAATAAACAATACACTTGAAAACCTTATAAAACAAGAGATTAACGTAATGATTATGTTACGTTAATTGCGTTATCAGCGTTATCAATTGCGTTATCAGAAACAGTTGTTTGTTAAGTAATTAATTATATAATTAACATCTATTAACATTTTCAGAAAGTTAAAATAGGGTTTGTAGTTTTTTACACCAAGGTGATTTTTAAAAAGGGTCTGTAGTTTATTTTATCCAACACGAAGTATCTGATAAATGACGGATCTATCTATCTTGTTAGATTGCAAAAACAACAATAAAAAATAATTCGCACAGACAAAAAACGGACGAAAAGTTTAAACAAACTTGACAAATATTTTATCATCTCATTAAAAAATGATTTTTTATTGAACAATGAAATAAATAAAAATATATTATATAGTACATCTATGATTTATATATCTGTATCGATTTAATTAATTATCTGCTCATAGGAAGGAATAAATGAATAAAATTTACCGTCGTTGCTCTTGGATATAAGAAAATTATTGTACTAAAATGGCAAATACAAGATTTAAATCAATATCCATTATTCTTTATTAGGAATAATGACAGCTGTAATACTGCCTTATTTTTCTTCCATATAAGCGTTTGGTATCGTAATACTGGGTCTCAATATTTTGAGCGATTATCGGTTTCCTAGAAATCAAGACCAAGTTGATCTTGTTTAAATTAGGAATGACCTATAGAGCGAGGCAGTATTTCAAGCCTGACTAGACTTACACTCTATAAAGCGCCTCTTGGGATATTTTTCTCATCTCTGGTCCAGGTCACCATAATATCAACTTCTACTTTTTAACATAGTACAACAGAAAGCTGTTTGGATTATCAGGGACCCGATGCTCTGTGAACTGCTGGACTTTTAGGCATTGCGTATATAGCTTCTTTGCGCTTCTTCTATCGCATTTACAAAGGGAATTGTTCCGAAGAGCTATTTGATCTTATACCCACCGCTGATTGTCATCACCGCACCGCACGACAAGGCCTGCAATACCATCTGTACCTCATCGCTTCCAACAGGATGCATTGATTTGTATAAGGTTTTCTTCAATTCGAAGCCTTGTCGGTTGATATGTTTTTCTGTTTGATAGAATAAAAATCTAGTTTTCTTCAAGATATCCAGCTATTTATTGGAACTAATGAAATTGGTTAAATAACTTTAATAATGTCAATCGTATCGAGGGATTTTATAATAAAATTAAAAATGAATGAATGAACAATTTTATTTAAGCTGTGTTTTATATTGACATTTTACGATGACATTTGACAGACGATTGTGCTCAAAATTTGTAATCTGACAAATCTGTTTATATTTTGGTATTTTTTTAGAAAATAAATAAAAATATTTTTCAATGTTGTAAATAAATTTTATTATCAAATTAAGAACATTAAAGTGTTGAAGATGCAATCGTAGTTTATTAAATTATTGGGAGTATTTTGTAGAACTTAAATATTTTTTGTTGTAAAAAGTTATTTGTATATAAAATAATGCGAACTTATAAACGGAAGCGACCTGAATACACTTATATTGAAGGAGTCCATGAGTTGTGTAGATTGTGTCTACAGAAAGCCACTGAATCAGTTCCTATATTTAGTAATGAAAGTAATAACATTTGTGCCTCTCTCTCAGTGAGAATCATGATGTGTGTCGGATTTGAGGTGCTTTTTTTTATTTAAGGACAATAAATTTGAATTTACTAAAAAAGGTTTTTGTTTGTTGTTAATTTTTTTAATAAATATAACTGGAATTGCAGGTGAATAGAGAAGACTGTCTGCCAAATAGTATATGTTCCACATGCCACAAACAATTGAGTAGTTTTTACGAATTTAGAAAAAAATGTGCTCTCATGTATCAGAAACTCAAATGTCATGTATTAGCTGTGAAGCAGATGGAGAGTGAAAAAGCGTTGAAGAAAATACAAGAAAATAATGTAACAAAAACAACAGAAAATAATTTAAAAGAAATCGAAAATAATCAAATTGCGGCATCAACAAATGAGAATCAAATTCAAGGTGATGCTGTTAGCTTGATAAATGGCAATATTGTAGAAAATGTTGAGGTATGTGGGTACAATCATTTTTTTTTATCCTTAATTTACTTTTCATGTTGTGATTTTTAAATACCTTCAAAGTATATATGGACTTGATTTATCAAATTATATTTGTGCAAATTGATACTACAATAATCTAGAAATTATGTTGGTAACATACACTGCTACAAATAATAATGGTGTTATAATTAGGAACTGGAAATAGAACAATACAATAATTATGTTGTTAAAATATGTTTCAGGAAATTTCTGATGTATCAGACTATCTCTCTTCAATACTATTAGAGGTAGGGATATTGACGAGACAAGAAGGCCAGGTTATCTCCACAGAGGGCCTCGGGATGATAGATATAAACACTGGAGGCGGCAGGATCACCTTCCAAGTGATGGAAATAGATGAGGTATTTCTTATTTCACAAATTGACAGAAAGAAAATTATATATTTTTTATATTTTAATAGAAAAAATTGTTTTAAATTTCAGGAAAACCAAACCGGGGATAACAGTTTAAACTGTACAAATCAATACATACACACAAATAATGAAAATAAATTGGAAAAGGAACGGACAAAACCCGTCGAGTGAGTTTTTTTTATCCCACTTCAAAAGATATAGAAAAAAATGTAACATTACCGCCCGTCCCGTAGCTCCCCTCGCTGCGCTCAATGCGGCAAGAGCTACGCTACGCGAGGCGCGTTACGACGACACGCGCGCGTGCACACCGGCGAGCGACCGCACGCCTGTCGTGTCTGCCAGCGGACCTTCGTGCAGAGGGAAGTGATGCGGCGACACGAGCTCGTGCACCGCCGTGAGACACATTCTTATCTTTGTCCCGGGTAGGAATTGATAGCGGCAACGTGACACTACATTTATATTGAGAAACTATCAACTCCCCATTACCTAGGAGCGCCAACAAACCCTCCATTTCGACTCGCTGCGCTCGCGAAATCTTAGGTGCCGTTTGCATATTGAGCGAAGCGAGCCCAGTATGTTGACTCATCGTTTATCAGTTTTTTGACATAATATTAAAACAATATATATTTTTTTTGTGGAAATTTTTAATTATTTTTTTATAAGAACCATCCCCTATTGTGTGTCTTTTTGATTGCAAAGTTTCATAATTTTCCGTTAAGTAGTTTTCGAGCCAATTCGTGACAAAGAACGTAAAAAGTCTCCAGTAAAACGCTTCGCTCAATAAATTAAAATAAAGGAACATCTTCGCTTCGTTTGGTGGTCGGTCGCTGCATCTTCGGTTCAGACCAGTCTGGGGCTAGTTTAGGCGTATTTCGTTGATTACGATGAAATTAAAGTTGTCTTATTGAGATTTCACAACTGGAGTATTGAGCCACCTCACAAATTAGAGCTATTATATACATATAAATTGGTATTCTTACAATGTATTTTTATCTATAGTATAACAATAGACGTAAATTAAAACTGGCTGCAACATAAAACGTTGATACCACATCATCAATGCGGCCTCCACACGTAGAACGTGTGAGCCGCATTCGTATAGCACTCATATAATGAAACGTATTTAGGACTGATTGAACACGTAACGTGTATGCGGCTTAACACTAATATTGTGGAAGTATATACATCAACCGTGCATCTTCCAAGACAAGTGTGTAATAAAAAAAACATAAATAATACAATGTTATATAATTAATATGATACTACATTATGTGACAAAAACTAACTGTTGTAGAAACATTTTCCATATATTATGATCTAGTATTTGAGCGAAGCGAACCAAATGAGCGGAGCTTTTTAGTGGAGACTTTTAACATTCTTTGTCACGAATTGGCTCGAAAACTACTTGACGGAAAATTATGAAACTTTGCAATCAAAAAGACACACATTAGGTGATGGTTTTTAAAAAAAACTTTTGAAAAATGTCCTCAAAAATTTTTTTTTTTTTGTCATGTCAAAAAACTGATATCCCATTGAATTCAATGGGAAACGATGAGTCAATACACCGGGCTCGCTTCGCTCAATATGCAAACGGCACTCGAGATTTCGCGAGCGCAGCGAGTCGAGATGGAGGGTTTGTTGGCGCCCCTAGTATAATAGAAATATATAATCTTACAATCGTATTATTTTCGATCTAATGATGATATAGCAATAACAAATAAGAGTTAAATTTACTGTCATTGTTTTAGTGCAACGGAAACTCACAAAAATAGGAACAATACGAGTTATGTTATCCCGCATCCCTGTAGAGATTTTCATTAAACACAATATTTGTGATCCAGCCCCATCCGCGTTGCATTCAAAATTACACAAATGATGTGAGGCCGCAGTCAGTGTTAGAGAAGATTATACTTAGATTTAAAACAGTATAAAGTATATTAATATTAAGACAACATAACAGATTCAGTTTTATTATGACGAACAAACAATTAATTAAAATGATTATATTTGATCGTCGACGGACACACACTAAATCAGTTTTGTCTCCGCAACAGAGGAGCGTCCGTTCAAGTGTCGGCACTGCCCGAAGAGCTTCACGCAGCGCGGCGCACTAGTTGCGCACGCACGCACATGTGTGTCCCCGCCGCCGGACGGATCGCAAGCCTCGCGTGCGCTCGCGCTGCACCGTTGCACGTCGTGTCCGAAGGTGTTCCTCCACGCGTCCGGGCTGAGTCGCCACGCCCTGGTGCACGCCGGGCGTGTTTTCTCGTGCTCACCCTGCGCCAGGCGATACAGCGACCGCAGCTCCCTGCTCAGACATCTGCGCTCACACAAACACGCGCGCATACACGCACACACGCATACGGATACGCACACGGACGCGCAGACGGAAGTGGCGGTCCAGCTGTAGTAATGTTGAGTGTTAAGTGTAATGAAGTATCGGATAGTAGGATTGGATTGGATTGGATTCGATTCGATTATCGAGGGTCTCAAGACGCGGCGATGTGTGCGACTCTAATTAGAACCACGAGTCACATTGGTTTCTCCATTAATGGGTTTCTTTACATGTCTATTTCAGCTCCGATATTATTATTTTGTAAAGTTATAATCCTATTTAAATATATAAATATAAATTCAAAAGAAAAGAAATCTTCATTTTCTTTTTTCTCTTATTTTACACCATTGATGGTTTTCCGTGAAGATGAGATTTTACAAAAGGTCCAAGGTTTAAAAAACACCTACCAGAGGTGTTTTTTAAACTTTGGACTTGTACTTTATCGACTTAATTGAGTATTGTAGTTTTTCAACCAATTATTGCCAGTATTAGTAATAATCGGCTTTAATTTTAATTTACAGCAATTTGTGATTTTGTTTTTTGAATGAATGAATGATGATGAATGATTTTTAAATCACTAAATTGAGTTAAATATCAATATATTACCTTTATAAATTCATAAATTCAAAGACAAAGCATTTATAAATTCAAAGACTCATTATTTTAGCAAATATTTCAATCTTTAAGGTTGGTTTGATAAAGCAGAATAGATAAATGATAAACTGAATTTATTTTAAAAGAAATAAAAATTGATTTTTTTAGTTATAAACGTATTCAAAGGGGTTTGAATAATTTTAAAATAAACTCTTACATACATCTACACAGGGACTATAATTTCCTCATGTGTCTAATAAATATTTTGACTCGAGAACTAAGTATGGTCACATACAAAATAATAATATAAAAAATCTATTTGGAAATAAATAAACAACATACTCTGATCTTTTTTAAACTCTTGAAACTGCTGATGTAAAAAAATAACCTAATAAATCTATTACTATAATACCCTTTGTACTTTACGGCGCGAATATGGCGCCATTTTGAATTGATTTTTTAACTCGAGCTGAGAAATTCGTTTAGATGGTGGCAAGCAATTTTTTTGGAATAAGGAATTATAGCTTTATTTTTTACATTCTATATTAAGTGGAAAAAAAGGAGAAACTCCACTTGCTACTTTATTTAATTTTAAAGTATTGCAAATTCCATATCGCCGATACAGTGAGCGTCTAAGTATAGTCTCAAGTTCGCTGACATTAGTTTAACACTAAACCTACCGACAATTCTTGTATACCTGTTCCTATCGCACCCCGTCAAATTGACCGGTAATTAAAAGTTAATTTATTATATAACGCAGGTAATAATGGAAATAACTAAAAGTAAAGAGTGTAGAAAATATTATATGCATATTCTAAGAATTGTCGTGCAGTTTGATAACGATATTATAACGTTTAAAAATGTGAAAGTTTTACAAAAGTTTAAGAAATGTCAATTTGACCGGTACTTGGTAAGTTTAGTGTCAAATGATTTCATGTTGTAAATATAAAAAAATGACTGCAAAAGATGCTCTTAACTATTTCAGAAGTAGGCGAAAGTAAACTGAGGATGCATTATGGGTATTATTTTATTAGATATACAATTAATTCCAGAGTGTAGTTATTAATTTTGTTGTTTAAATATATACATAATTTTACTAGAGAACGTTTGTTCGTTTATAATCGATTTTAAAGTACTTGTAAAATGTTTTCTTAATAAAACCGAATAAAAATCGAGTTAAAATATAAAGATTATATAGTGTAAAGAGAAACAGTAGTCGCAGTATTTGACTGTACATAAATAATGTAAAACACATTATGGATCTTACACCTTGTTATTTGGTGTAATTTTTATTTTATTTTTTTTCTTTACATTATATAAAATATTGCTCTATTTTTTATTACAACATAATAATATTTCTGTATTAGATATTATAATGAATCATAGCATTGCTATAAATAAAACACAATTTTATTTAATTAAACATTTTATTTGAAAAAAATTCATCCTAGACTGAAAGGCAACGTGGTATTGTATATTATAGAAATTATTACGAGTTGTATGTATCATTAAATACTGTCACTACGCGAGACGGATGCGGAGCGGCGACACGACACGACGCGACGCGACACGACACGACAACGACACGACGCGTCCGTCGCCGGACTATACGGATGGCACTTATCATTTAAAACACGTACAAATTAATAAAACATATTTTCCACAAAAAAAACCAAGTACACGCCACCGCATTGTTACATATGGAATGCCTTTAATACACTTAACAATAACATTATACACATCCTATAAGCATACAATTAAATAGGTTTAGAATATTTGTGTTAGGCCGGAAGTGACATTTGCAACACCCAGACGGACGTACGGACAACATATATATATATATATATATATATATATATATATATAATATAAGGTAATATCAGCAACGACGTTCACGACGAGGGAACTAACCGATTCGAAAAAAAAATGATAATTACACTTGAAGCTCTAACTCCCTATATCTAAAATATAAATGATTATAAAAATAAATAAGGGCCATCGCCCCCACCCTTTCACCCCCAACTAATCAAGACACATCGGACACTTGTTCCACTTTTGAGCAAAACTCCTTCAAAAATATTGGTGTTTGACACTTTTAAGATTATAAAAATTTATATATATGTATATAGACATGTATAGAGACGGCTAGAGCCGACGAGAAGCGACTCTCGCATAGAGCACACTCTACAATAGACAACTAATCGAAGAAGTCTCTACCACGGATAAAAAAAACTAAAAGAAGAATGCCGCATATAAATTTATGACTCACAAGATATGCTCCAATAAAGACCAATTCACTCCACAAATAACTACAATCAATCGAACGAATGAGCGCAACTCGACGGCGCCCCCCCTCCCCCCGGGGAGACGGAATACATACATAATCGGTTATTATAGCACATTACGGTCTAAAATAAAATTACCATTAAGTAATAATCAATATTTACACTCATAGTCCCGTCGGCTCGTTTACAAGTGACTGGCGGTTTAATTCGGGACCAAACCGAGCCATTGCCGGCCCGCCTACGTCTACATGTTCTCGAACTGGTCGACGCGGCGCTTGGTGTTCCCCTTGCGGATCTCGCGCAGCGTCTTGTACTTGTCGCGTCCCTGGCGGACGTTCTCGCGGTGGATCTTGTCCATGGCCGTCTCCTTGGTCTCGTCGCGGGACTGCGCCAGGTCCTGCTTCAGCGCCTGCAAAACGTTAAAGGGTCAGAGGGTGTCCCAGACGGGTGGAAGGAATACGAGGTCGGAGTCGGACGCACCTTGAGCTGGTTATGGAGGCGCTCGGAGCGCTCGGCCAGGGTGCGGCGCTCGGCCAGTGGGTCGACGAGGTCGTCAGGCGCGCGGCCGAGGTCGCCCGCTTCGGAGCCGGCCTCAGATCCCGAGCCCTCGGCGGAAGCTCCCGAGTCCCCGTCGCGCGGCTCGCCGCGCTCTTGCAGATGGTGATGGGGCGGCGTGGTGGCGGCGGCGAGGAGCGCCGCGGCCTCATCCTGCTGGCGGCGCGCCTCCTCCACCTCCTCCTGCAAGCGGCGCGTCTCCGTGTCCTTTGCCTCGACCTCCTGCTGAATGCGCGACACCTCCTGCTGCTTGGCCGCTATCTCGTCCTCCAGTTTCTGACGCTCCGCCGCCTCCATGTTCTGGGGAAGATGTTATTTGAATTTTAAGTATGGGGTCTCTTCGTGGCAAAGACGTATAGACCAGATCCCGGAGCTCGCTTACCTTGGTCTCTTCGAGGCGCTGCATCATAGCTTGGAGTTCGTTCTGACGCTGCTCGAGCTCCTCTTTAGCGGCCTGGAGCTGCTTCAGCTGCTCCTCCAGCCGTCGGATCATCTCTTGTGCCTCTGTCAGTTTCGCCTGTACCGAACATTGTTAAGAAGTAATCAATATACAGCTTCTAAGAGATAATAGTGTGATGGCAACCAATTGATTGTTAAGGTGTTACCTGTGAACGTTCCATCTCTTCCTGCATCTGTCTGAGACGATCTTCATACTCCTGTTGCTTCTTCTCTGCGCGTTCGCGGGCTGCGATCTCTAGTTGGAGCTTTTCTCTGTAAAGTGATTCACGTGTCAGTAGAGGTGTGTGTGTGTGCGTGCATGTGCATATGCGTGCGTGTGTGTGTGTTTTCGTGCGTACCTCTGCGCCTGCTTGGCGAGCTTCTCCTCCCTGGCCTGCGCCTTCATCTGCTGCACGTCGATGGTGTCCGGCTTGCGGCGTCGCATGTACAGCTCGTGGTTACCCATGCAGAGCGCGAGGATGCGCTTGTTGACGCGGACGCGGGGCGCGAAGAACACGAAGTCCGGCGCCTTCTTGTCGATTGGCTTGATGATGAACTTGCGGTCGTTGAACGATATGTTGCGGATTTCCGACCACGGGAAACCAATTTTGGGGGTCAATCTGCAGGGAGAGTATGTTGAATGAAATTAAAGAGTTTTTTTCACTCGATATTATTAATTAACATTTTGTCGGTCTAGGGTTGTTTATGAATTCCTTTTACTATGTGATAAAGATAACTTTATAAGTAAGTAGTTATTTTGTTTATACATAACTTAAATACTGTGTTTTAAAGATATTTTTAGTAAATCATTATGGAAATTGTGCTAACCTTAATGTTTATTTTCAAATAAAAAAAACCTGTTGCACTTCAAATAATCTCATGTAAATTTTATTACCACGTAAAAAAAGTTATCACTCTCATTTATGCTTATTGGAATTGGAAGTTAGGTAAAAGACTTATCGAATAACTACTTGCAAATTAAATAAACTTTCAGATTAATATGATAGTGTAATATGAGAGCAACTGACTTGTCGTCCTTCTCGTAGATGTTAAGTCCCAGCGCGTCCACCCCGAGCCACAGCTCGGTGTTCTTCTTGTTGCGTATCTCGAAGTAGTTGACGCCGTACATCTCCAGGTCCTGGGCTATCTTGAGGTACTCCATCATTGCGTCCTCCCGCAGCATACCGCGGTGCTCCTGCCACCAGTTCGTGATACTCTGCTCCCACTCCTCGCGAGACATCTGAGGGACGTTTATCGTATCTTAGTAGTAGTATAGTTTTGGAATTATATTTTTCAATTATGAGTGTTATGACATCGAAAAAGGACTTAAAATGACTCAATCACTGACAATCATAAAAGGAAATACTTGACTCTAGATGTGGCAGTGTGTTTCGAGTGTTTTTCAATTATGAGTGTACTACATCAAAAAAGGCGTTAAAATGAGATCATTCCTGCAACATCTTTATATTCTTGGGTGTTGTCTGACCTTGTGCTGGTCGGTGACCCTCTGAGGCAGAAGGCGGTCGTTTGCAAGGAAGCCTGGTCCGTGGAGTGAGGGGTTGTGGTCGCCGTGTCTCGCCTGCACCGCGTACGACGCCAGCAGCACCGACGTCTCCGGCGGACAGTAGATTTCGTCCGAGAGGATCGCATTCTTCACCTGGACGAAACGTTAGTTAGCCTCATACAAGACGTTCGCTCGTCTGATATCCGTGCTATACGTACTTGCAAGTAGAACAGTTTGAGAGTGATCTCCTGGATGAGCTCGTCAGCGACATCCTCGGGATAGAATTTGGCCCGAAACTTGAACTGCAGCGGATTCTCCTTCTTGACATCCTGTTGCATCACCTGGAAATAATGTTATAACTTTAACATCCAAATCTCAAACATTTGACATATTTTAATCTAACGCCGCCATGTTTTAAACGATGCAGATAATAACTACAATATATACTGCTATACTTTGCACTATCTTCTCACGGTTTTATTTTTCAAATATTACATCATCGCCATACATTATTATCAAACCAGCTTTAAGTTTTTCGACCACATCTGTGACACAGACAGACACTTAGTCATCGTTTTTATTAAAATTTATTATATCTTCCTTAACCTCAGCAACAACTGTAGCATCGATGACAGCATGCAATTATATCATGGCGTATAAATAACTATTGCTATATATATATATATATATATATATATATATATATATATATATATATATATATATATATATATATATATATAATATGTTTTACGTAAATGTAAATACAAGACGTCACATCTTACCCATCTGGAGAACGGTAGCGACCCTGACTTCGTTGCGTGCCCATTTTGTCCGGGGGAAGCGTTAAAAAGGCAACAATTAATTACAATTCAGCGTCAGTTTTTTTTTTGACAAACCACATTTGGATATCATCGAGTATTAAAATCGTAGTTGAGATTATTTTAAACCTACTTGGGTATATAAATTAAACATATATAAATAAATATTATAATCAATTTTATTAAACATTTCTTATTAACGGATCAATTTTGTGAATTTAACACATACAATAGAGTTAAAATTAAAGTATATATATATATAGTATATTTATTTCATATCATCATTACGCTATCTTCTTAAATATTTGTGTCTGAATGATCTGATAAGATAAACCTTATCACCAACAACGGTGACGCAATACTTATTTAGTGAGGCCAATTATAGTACAAATATTTCAAAGTACATATTATCAAAATTTTTTTATTAGATTACAATTTTATCGAAGTGGTATTAAATTTTAATTGTTGTGACGTAACCAAATTTTTGTTAATATTATTAAAAATTGATTTTCAAATTACTTTCTATTCAAATGCGAACGTTTCGCCTCTTAGTAGTAATATGATATATCGTAGTATGTAGTATCGTAGTATTTTAGTAGTAGTTAGTATGATATATCGAGTCAATTAAAGTTAGGCTCGTATCTTAAAAGGGTTGGGGAGATATTAAGAATGAATTTTGTTAAGTGAACATATAGTTTAATGAGCTGTAAAGGGAATGGACTAACTTTATAATTGAGCGAAGTGTTCTACTGAAGACTTTTTCACATTCTTTGACTTGATTATGAAATTTTGCAATCAAAAAGACACACTTTAGGGAATGATTTAAAAAAAAAAATTTGAAAAATGTCATGTCGTTGAGGAATAATCGTCAAAAAACTGATATCCCATTGTAATCAATGGGAAACGATAAGTCATTACACTGGGCTCGCTTCGCTCAATTTGCCAAATGGCACTCGAGATTTGACGAGCGCAGCGAGTCGAAATTGACGGTCTGTTGGCACCCCTAGTAATAATAGTTTTGAAGGAAATCAACGATCGTAAAAGTGAATTTTAGCCTACAAATAAGTTAAATTGAAATGTAGCGATACTCTGTGAAGATAAATTAAGATTCTGATCTAGCTGTACTAAGTCCTCACACGACCTTACCAGATCGTCTGCCCTATCAAACGCAGCTTCCTCATCATCATCGGGTGACACCAGTTTCTTAACCGCCGTTGTCATGCATCTCGCCGTCTTCTCCACCACCGTTTCCGGCTAATTTCATCTCATATTAGTTACTATATCACCTCAAAAAAAATAGTTTTGTCAAACGTATAACTAAATATACATATTTGTTTATTTAAATTAGTCAGCTCCTTGGTTATTGAGCAACCAGCTAGTCGTGGGAGCGGCGAAAGTAGGGTCAACGACCTAGCGACCGCGATCGTTCCACTATCAGCTGTTCTTATAAATACGCTAACATTCCTAAACATGTTACTTGAACCCATCGATTGTATTTAATATTTAAAAAAAATCGATTTTTATACAACGATAGAGAAATCGATTCGTAATCATAAATAAATCATATAACATCGGACAGGTATGTTGAATCGAGTGCGTATGCGATGTGTTCGTAGCGTTTTAAATCGTTTGTGAAACTTGTTAACAACGTGTGAGACATTTCTCTTCCACCATTGATACACGGGTTGCGTTGATATATAAGAGCGAGACGGATGATATAGTTCTGTCTCATTCGCGTTATGGCATTTTACTTGACCCTGCTAGTTAGACACAATTATCTTCATTACACCGCACACAGCTAGCTGTAATGAACGAAGCCTCTTGAATCACTTGTAAGGTAAGTTACAAGTAAAGGAGTTACGGATAAAACGATAGAGGTCTTAATGGCGTTCCGTTACAAGGTCGTCTACACTAAAACACTTTCACTTGATAGTGTTAACGTAACATTAACATGAGTTATCTAAGTGGGTGGGCAATGAAGTCGCTAAAATGAAGAAGGATAACCTTGAGGCGGGTTCGGTCGGAAGGACGCCGTTTGGTGGGGGGTCACACGGTTCGGTCGGGGTTCACGCCACCTGAGGAGCCGTGAGAACGGGGTCACGGGGGCGCTGCGTCTCGCGTCGCTGAACGCGCATCGTGCGCTTATTTCGCGAAGCCTAACAGGTGATTTTTGTCATTTCTGGATACATACCCAATTAGAGTCAGTGGCTCACGCTGTTCAAGTTTGTTATGACTTGGTACGTTTTAGTGGAGCATTTTAATGTCCAATATATATATATATATAAATATATATATATGTGATAAGGAGTCCGTGACGCAATGCTGCGACGTGCGCCCGCGTCGGTATTGAGGCCGTATTTCGTTATATACAACGATTATCATAATTATCGCGACAAAAAACTTACATTCCTTTAGAGATCTAATGATATATCTTTCAAATAAATATTAAACTTCACACATCTATTTCTTTGTATAGGGAAAACCCGTGACATAAGTCACACACACACACACAAATACGCACACACATATATATATATATTGAATGAATCAACAACCTTAATAATAATACATAATTTATATATATAGAACGAATGACTTCAAACGACCTGAAAGTTATCAGAGTAATAAAAAAATATATATATAACTAAAATATTAACTTTATTAATGTAACTTGTTTAAAACAGATTACAATATAAACAATGACTGAGAAAATAATTAAGTCTGGAGGGACTTTAATTTAAATGACAACCGTCTGGTTCATTTTAAACCCAACTCAGACAGATTGCTTTAACAGCTTAAATTAACTAACTCGTCTGCTCAGACTTCAACCGATTGCTTTAGTAGCTTTTATAATTTTTTATTCATAATATTACATTGACAATGTTCTTTAATAATTATGTTTAGTTTCAAAATAGTCCGCCATCTTGAATTACGTCAAAATCGTGTTCAAAATTTCCGAAGCCAATAAAAACTTACAATTATTTTAAGGAGAACTTTTAATGGGTGAAACGATCATCAAACATAAATAATGGATGTGTGGGTGTAAAAAAATGATACATAATTGAAATAAATGAATATAATTATAATATAATTTTAAGCAGACGTTCACGAGATAAACAAAGCCGGTGGGTGTTTAAGACTTAAACAATCTGCAGCCAAACAAGATTACAGGTTGACGACTTTAATACGAGACAATATATATATATATATATATATATGTATATATATATATATGTCTAGATGTCCGTTTGCTCTATTCTTTAAAACCGCTGCACCGTTTTCGATGAAATTCTGTAGATATTTTTATTGTGTGGTCCAATTTAAAGATAGTTTTAATTTTGATTATTAATATATATTTTTGAATCTACAAGTTTCCAATACATGACAATGTTAATAATAAAAATAATTGATATAAAATAGTTTAGAACAACAGACGTAGCCACTGGCAAGAGCTAGTTAATTATATATAGAAAATATTATACTATGTATAGACGTGTTATAGACTTTTCGAAGATCCAACAGGTTCAGAGATTAACCGAAAAAAACAGACAGACAGACAGTTTTTTTTTGGTAAAAATAATCTTTTATATGCATTTAGGGAAAAGTTATTAATATGGAATTACAAACGGACATTTCAATTCTATTTATATGTATATATTGAAACCAAACCTCGAAAGAAAGAATGTACTATAGACATAAATACTGGCGTCGGTTGTAAGTACAATGGAACTTTCCTAAGAGAAAAAAATGTAAATTCAAATATTGATTCGTTTATTCCGCTGGTGGTTTGTGAGGTATCACGGCACGGTTTGAATAACGATACAAACACACGCCGGTGTAGGAGAAATCGTTAAAATAAACTTGTGTTCGGAGACACCACGGTCAACTTTCCCCTCACACTAAGTGTTGCCAGTTAACAGTTTAACCGCTAATTTAGTAGAAAAATATTAACAAATATGCCCACTTAAGTATTGCTAGTGAATCAATTAACTGCTAATTAGGTAGAAAAACTCTGAAAAGTATCAACGAATACGCACCCTTTTGTACTACCAGTTAACAGTTTAACTACTAATTTAGTAGAAAAATTCTGAAAAGTATCAACGAATTTGTACACTTTAGCATTGCCAGTGGGCTGTTTAACTACTAATTTAGTAGAAAAACAATAAAAAAAAACTAATTTAGTAAAAAAAAAAAAAAAAGTATCAACGAATACGCACACTTAAGTATTGAGAGTGAACTGTTTCGAAACTAATTTAGTAGATAATTTCCAAACTTAAAAAAATATCAATTTATTTCTATAACAGTTTTTAGGTATTTTATCATAATTAATAATCGCCATTTCGTTATAAATTGTTATCAAAAAAAAAAAAACAATTATTCATCACGGAATAAGCCGGATGAATCAGCTGTGATATAAAATATATAGTGTCTAGAATGACGTCAGTATGTACCAGAAAATGTATGAACGAGTCATTCTATTGTTGTTAAAATTAACATTTTAGGAAGGACACCTCACACACACACACACACACACACATATATATATATATATATACATATAAATAAAATTGAAGTGTCTATCTGTCATTTTTTCTCCATTTAGTCCTAGGAATGGACCTATTTCAGCAGAACTTTAAACCTGATAGTTAAAGTTAAGGAGTAACTTGGGCCAGTTTAAAATAGAACCTAGAACACACAAAGCCGCTGTCACGGCTAGTCAATAAATAAATAAATGTTTTTAATTACAAAACTAATTACGCGAACCCTTATAAGATTCGGCAATCCGGACGCCATTAGCGATCGGTGACGTCACCTTTCCATAAATTCAACCGCAATCATTCACCGGTCGTCTACTGACAATTATTGTATATTAAATACGAATAGTATTTATTACTTCAGTATGCAGTGAATATAATAAAAGCGTCATATATATATATATAAATATATATATATAAATATATATATATATATATATATATATATATATATAAGCGATTTACCACTCATTGACTCATGATGAAATTTCCGAAACTATCTGTCCGATTAACTTTGAATTTTACATAGTTACTTCTTCTGTGACGTAGACGTCCACTAGGAACGGATTTTACGGAATTCCTATCCCAACTGATTTTAACTTTTTGTATTTCACCAAGATTTAAACCTGCAGGAGATTTACACTTAACGCTGGGGTAAGAGTTACTATAGCAACGGTTACCGTAGCAACGGTTAGGATGACAACGGATAATATAAAAAAGGTTACCATAGCAACCTAAGTTCACATACATATGTATATATATTTATTATTAAAAATAATATTTACTGTTGCTTATCTAAGTTCTCATAATCACAATAATATATTAATGTTAAATATTTACAGAAATATTTTAATGAGAGAATTTCAGCGTAATAATTAGTCATAACTAATTAAGTACTCAATGCAACTTTTGTGTGTGTGTGTGTGTGTGTGTGTGTGTGTGTGTGTGTGTGTGTGTGTGTGTGTGTGTGTGTGTGTGTTTGTGTTTGTGTAACGTAATAAATCACGTATATTTTATTTTATAGTCTCGTAATTAATATTGAAGGGACACATCCATGGTTCGTGATTTGATTATATTATGAATTAATTTTTTTATTAATGACGTTACGTAAAAAAATTATATAACATTTTGTTTAATATATACCGGAATAAAGAAAGTTAAGTATTGATGACTTATTATATACAAGTTTTGCCCGCTACTTCGTTCGGAATCTGTTTTTTTTTAATAGAAGTAGACTAAGTTACTCCTTATAAGAACCACTATCAGTCAGCGAGAGTCCTGTTAAAATAGGTGCAGCAATTTCATTAGCCGAAACAGGCAAACAGACAAAAAATTTTACAAAACTATTATGACATCAACTATCAATCAGCGAGATTCCTGTTAAAATAGGTTCAGCCGTTTCTAAGATTAGCCGAAACAGCAAACGGACAGACAAAAAATTTAACAAAACGATTTTATATGTAAGTACCGTATATGTTATAGTGTGTATATAGTGAAAAGCTTTACAAATACAAACGGACACTTTAATTTTATTTATATATATATATATAAAATAGCAGGCGATATCAGATGTAAGTATTCCTTCAATTTGTGTGTAATAACAATTCACCTTGTACTGAGCCTTGGCGAGATTTATATGTATGTAAAGATTTACTGAATACAACCATCTGGTACATGACAACAATAATACATACATACATACATATATACATATATATATATATATATATATATATATATATATATATATATATATATATATATATATATATATATATATATATATATATGAATTTTACATGCATAGTGTAACAAATAGATTCGTCAAGTGTAATTATGGGATGTAATGTTGGTAATAAAAATATGACCATTACTTACATATTATATATTATACATATATACATGTGTATATATATGTATATAATATATAATAAAAATGGTTTTAATCCACTGATTCATTTCAAACATTTGGTAACATGTTTTAGATAGTCTTGGTAAGTTTTGAGCTTTTTGAAATGTATTTTCCGTTTATATTAACTGTTGAATCTTTGGTACTATAGTAGTATATCAGTATAACACACACAAACACGTAAAAGTGAGTCACTATTTGCCCCAGATTGGATAAACCAAATGCGAAATACTTTGACTTTAAATAACTTTCGTGTGTGTGTGTGTGTGTGTATTATTATTAAGTCCAGAAGTAAAAACGCAGGGACAGAACAAGATATATATAATAATTCAAGAGGAAAATTTTATTATAGCAGATTTTTTTCGTACTATAACAACACTTTTCTTTTTGAATGGTGACGAGGTTGAATTCATACAACAAAGTATAGTATCAATAAGAATAAACAAAATTATTAAACTTGACTTGTACTTATATACTAGCTCTGCCCCCGACTTCGTTCGAGCTGAATATATATATTTTTTAATAAGAACTAAACTACACAAAATCAATAACATCATCTATCCTCCAGTGAAAGTCTTATTAAAATAGCTCCAAACAGCTGTTCTATAGATTAGACGGAAGAGATAAACAGATAAAAAAAAGAAAAGATTTTTTTATAATATAATATTTATAAACTTTTAAATAAAACAGCGTTAAATGTGAAATTACAAACAGACATTTATATATATATATATATATATATATATATATATATATATATATATATATATATATATATGTGTCGGCACGTGCTCTTACATTTCCACTGGTAAGTAATATGACACGGCTTATTAAATAAAATATTATTATTATATATAGAATAAGATGTACATTAGACATAGTTGAAAGAACGTAAATAATGCTTATAGAATACAATAACAAACAGTATTGTACGATGTGTGTATTATTGTATTGTAGTTTAACGATTAGGTCTAGAATAGTGTAGTAGTTAACACTAAACCTACCGACAATTTTTGTATACCTGTTCCTACCGCACGCCGTCAAATTGACCGGTAATTAAAAGTTATTTTATTATATAACGCAGGTAATAATGGATATAACTAAAAGTAAAAAGTGTAGACAATATTATATGCATATTCTAAGAATTGTCATGTAGTTTGATAACGATATTATAACGTTTAAGTTTTACAAAAATTTAAGAACGGTCAATTTGACCGGTACTTGGTAGGTTTAGTGTTAAAGTGGGTAGTATTCAAAACATTGTAGTACCACTTAGTTTTTTACACTACGAAATAAGATTATTATGAATAGTTACAGACATGGAACGTTACTGTATTTTACAAAGTTATATTTTTTCAATACTGTATTGTATGAATATGTGTTGTGTTGTATTGTATGAGTTTTAAAACTTGTTCGAGTTGTATTACTTTAAATTACTGTATTTTATAAAGTTAACTGAGTTATAGTATTATTTTTAACGTTGTATTGTATGAATATGTGTTGTATTGTATTGTATGAATATATATTGTATTGTATGAATATGTATTGTATTGTATTGGTTGTAAAGGCGTGCTGGTGTTGTATTACTTTAAACTACTGTACTTTACAAACTTAACTGAGTTTTAGTATTTTACAATGCTGTATTGTATAAGTATGTACTGTATTGTATGAATATGTATTGTATTGTATTATGCGAGTTTTAAAGACATTCTAGAGTCGTATTACTTCAAACTATTTATTCTACACTTTATCACACACACGATAATGACGGCAGACACTCCCAAATCCGGTTACAAAATCAAATAAAAATACTTATAGACTTTTAAAAAAATTATATAATACCATCAATACCTATGTACTTTCATGGATAATATTTAATAATTTAAATTGATTTTAATTATATATTGAATATGCATAGGAGTACTGTAAATGTATGGAAACCTGTTTAATACAACACCTGTTCAGGCATGCAATGATACACCAAGAAGATTCAACTGTATAAGAGAACTTATTATTCCCTCCCGCTTCGCTGGGCACACCATTGATTTGGAAGTGAACTTAGGTTGCTATGGTAACCGTTGTCATCGTAACCGTTGCTATAGTAACTCTTATGTTAAGTGTAGCTCCTACAGGTTTAAAACTTGGCGAAATGCAAAAAGTTAAAATTCTTTGGGATAGGAATTCTGTAAAATCCATTCTTAGTGGACGTCTAAGTCACAAAAGAAGTAACTATGTAAAAATTATAAGTTAATCGAACAGATAGTTTCGGAGATTTCGTGATGAGTCAGTTCGGAAAGTTTGATCTAGATTTGTTGATCTTTGTATCAAATGGCAGGATTATTTTGATTTTTGATAGAAAGACACTCTCAGCCTCACCAAGGCTACGTGTTCCTCACCTCAGACAAAATCAGCTGAGTATTTTTTTTTTAATTGAACAGTCAAAAAAGTATTACAAGTTCACGATTTTAAAAAGTGGACTGGACGTCCTCAATTTATGTTATTTATTTTAGTCGTTCGTACAAGACGACATTGGCACAGTGGGTCAATGTTGAACGAGGATAAGTAGGGGGAAAACGAACGAGCATCAGAGACGACGTGACGGAAGTATACCTTGAGGTGAGTTGTAATTACCATGACCGGCTAAAGGGCGTTTAAGAATATATATGAATTACGTAACAATCATCAATCACTATTGACAATCATCATTGACAAACACGGTATAGTTAACAGTTTTGAACGAGTAAGTGAATTTATACAAATTGAATTTATTATTATTATTAATTGTTAAAATATTGCTAACCTTCTTGTAGAGCTTTATCCATGTCAAATCGCCCTTGGAGTCGGTGTACTGGAGTCCGAAGAACCAGACCTCCCGGAGGCCGATTGTCTTCACGACCTGGTCGAAGAGCTGCTTGCCGGTCGTCGTCTGCTGGATCGCGAACTCCAACTCCGCGTCCATCGTCGTCACTCGGACGTTCATCTACAAGACAAGATAAGACAAATCAAAACATTGAAAAATAATATCTCTTTACGAGAAATAAAACACTCCTTACACTATATAGTCTAGATTCAGTGCATTCACTAATTCATAAATACCATCTATAGATTATATAGAGGTAAAAGCTTATCTAATAGTGTAATTTATATCTAGCTATCTATAAAATCCACGTTGTTTGAGATTGTTCTCATATTAAAACAGTCATCGGTGAAATCGAACATTTCATTAAGTTAATTTATCTACATAGATATGTTAATTTAATTAGTTTTAGATGTTTTTAAAGTTATTCAATATATAACTATTCTAATTACAACTTTATATTAATGATCGTGTGGAATCTATCAAGGTTTTAATAATAAAAGTTTTCGAAACAGTTATCAATATAAATAAACACTGTTTTTATGATTCTTATCAGAGTAGGGCGCGTTTGGAACCCTCGTAGCCTTTATGTATATTGATTCAAAGTATATATATATATATATATATATATATATCTTCACGCCATATCCCTTGCGGGGTATCCAGAGACGACGGCGCGCCAAACTCTACGGTCCCTGCATACCTCTTTCGCCTCGACCAGACATTAACCTCTTCATACATGCCCTCCGGGGGGTCCTCATGCTTTTTACGTGACCTTCCTCCAGTATAACTACTGTATTTTCGAAGGTCACTCGAGGCCTCCCCCTGTCTAAGTGTAATATTTTACATAAAATTTTTCCTAACACAAAGAGAACATTAGACAAAAATGTCATTAAAATGGAAAGCTAAAATAGATATAGATAAAGATGCATTTGTTTTGTATCTATATCTATATTTGAGCTCGTGCCAAGCGGATGTGATCTTCCGGGGAGATTGTGTCATACTTATTTACAAACTACACTTGCTCCTTGAACACGAGTTTTATTTAATAGATATTATGTTCGCAATAAAAACTTATACTGTCTAATGAATTATAGAATAAAAGAGTGAGACTTTGTTGAGCGGAGCGTGAGCGAAGCTCTTAACCGTTTTGGTAACTTCTTTTTGAAGCACATAAAAACTACTGAAGCGATTTAAATGAAAATTGGCAGAGCTGTAGAGCTTGAGAATGGATAGGTTTTTAAAAAAACAGAATTAAAATATCTCATTCCGTTCAGAAATGACGGTCAAAAACTATTTGTCCCATTAACAAACATTATCAGAACCTTCGCAAGCTTGCCGATCGTCCATCATTTTTTTTGTTTATTAATTTAGATTTCTTTTTACTTTACATTAAAAATAATTCTTATGCACATATCAGAGCATTCAAAAAAGGGAGGGGGCTCAGCTCAACTCAGGCAGCGCATGGCGGATCCCAGTCTAAGTATAATTTGCTATTGGAATCGTAAATACGTACTATAGTCAATATCCGAGGTTCATTCAATGAATGGCGTTAGAGGTCGATGTAAAGCCTTGATTCCACCCCCATTATTAAATCATTTAAAACCCGCATCTTTTTATAATCAGAACCCGATTATCATTTAATCTATATATCTAAATAGACTATAAGTATTTAGATTGAATTTAATTAAAGGGTGGAAGATAATTATGAGGGTGTTGTAGATCGAACATTCTTGGTATTTATTTATTTATATATTTTCCACTGAATCCATACCAGTGATCACTTGAGTACGTTAAATAGAAGTGACAGGAGGGCCTATTTTGATATCGTATTTATCAAAATAAGCCCATCTGTGAAGACACTCCAACTTAAAATAAGGCTACGAGGGTTCCAAGCGCGCCTTGCTCCGATAAGACCCACACAACAAACTCAGGCAGGGTTTTTTTATGACATGACAAATTATACAACAATCAACAGGAATTGGAAGGTTTATTGTATGAAAATTATTCTATCATACAATATTTTAGTCGTGTAGTGAATCACAGTTAATGTAAGCAGATGATAAAACCTAGGTCTTATCGAAGTAAACGACGGATGTTTATGCAAGACTAGCAATTTGCTACCAACCAACCAACCAACCAACCAACCAACTGGACAATACGCGGAATTGTTAACTTTATTAAGGTTACATTCAATTATTGTCTGACTCAATTAAATGTACGTTATTTTACATTCAAATCGATCAGTTTCTAAACGGAATTGAAATTTAATGAAGTTTATATTATTATAATAATATGAATTTTAATTGTTTATACAATTAAGTGTTTGTATGAAAACAGGTAGATTCCTATATGTTAATATAAAAAGTTTTCTATTTATTCATTTACTCCATACAGTAAATTCTGCGACAGTTTTAGAAAATTACGTTTTCGGTTTAATCAGTTTGCGTGATGGAAATTTTGAACATGGCGAATAAAAATGAATTATATATAATATATGTGTGTGTGTGTGTGTGTGTGTAGTACGTGTTTCTTGAGCCTTGGCTGTAATGTATCTTATCTAGGTATTCCACTTTCGTGCTCAGTCGTCGTGTTGACCATATACAAACACACATGTAATTTACAATATTACTAGAGCACCTATATCTCAGCAAACCGAGGAGATAAAAATGACATCATCCGAACACCAACTTTAGTATTAAAATATGTTAATACGTGGTTTAATACGAGATACCTTCGCTTCGATATATGAAAAAAAAAATTAAAAAAAAGCACTCTACTTTTGGGGTCACGACGGGGGGGAGGGGTTGCCAACGCCCCAAAAAAATGCTTACATCACCTTCACTTTTTTCATAGTGACTACTATTGTATCGGAGAGGGGGAGAGGGGGGGTTGCCCACGCCCACGCCTCAAAAAATGTTTACATCAGCTACCTTCATTTCTTTTATAGTGACTACTATTGTATCATAAAAGTTATTCGGAACCGGCGTTAGTGATAAACAAGTCATGTATAGTCATAGTCATTGCAAAGTTATTTATTACATATATAAAACACGATAACGAACTTGTTCTTACAGTTAGTACGTATTCATTTCACCTGAAAACAGTATTCATTATTACTATACAATATTCAAACTGGATTAAACCGGATACTGGGTATTTGAATAGTATTTATCGGTGTAATAGTAATTAAAGCCTTCAACGATGCACTTAGTATAATAGATCGTACACATATCAAAGTTCAAATATAATTGTATCGTGTAATCAACGCTTTATGTTGGATATTATATAACTCGTAATTGTTACCATGAGCACATAGCTTATATATACAGCAAAACCCCCTATAACGCGGCACCCTTATAACGCATTTTCATATTTGATTTCTATTCTCCGTATAACATGACCATTCCCCCATATAACGCGAGGATTTGAACATATATACATTAGATTTAAGCCTCCTGCACCGAAAAAAGTTAAATGTGATGAATCATGTATACGTAACGCGTTATACGAGGTCGTAAAATCGGGAGTATCCCCTATAACGCAGAACCGGCCTAACGCGTTATAGGAGGGTTCACTGCATATGTATATGCCCAAGCCCTGAAGGCCAATTCAGTAATAATTATGATATTAAATGTTCATATATTCTCCACATTAAATGAATAGCAGTGTTCATTTGATTTCGTCTTTTGATAATTATCAAAATTCGTTCATCTTTTTGTTTTTGTTAGAGGAGGGCAAAACGAGCTTGCGGGTCACCGTTGAAATGTGATCATGCCGCCTATGAACTCTTGCGACATCCGAGGAATCACAAGAGCGTTGCCGGCCTTCGAGATAGAAGACATATTTTTGAAGGTACCCATGTCATATTGATCTGATCGAATACAGCCCAAGGAAGTTCATTCCACATTCGAGTGGAACGTGGGAAAAAAGTCCTTGAAAACCGGACAGTGGGAGATCTTCTGTAAAGACATTACCACTTCAAGGCAGTTACAAACGCGTCCAGGTCTATGAGGAACCACACGACGAACTCATATATTTAGTTATAGTTCAGCTCAGACACCAACATTTTATTTTACTCTTTATTTTCCTTTCGTTTTATTCGAGTATCATAAACATTGGGTTTGCTTGCGTGTGATTGTATGTATTACTTTCCATTTGTATTAATTGTATTTTACGTTACGTAATTTCACGATTTAAACAATTTTAATAATAACTTTCTCGTTTTCATTTTATTGCCATTTCTTTTTAATTACAAATGGAAAAAAAAACTTTGATGTTACGAATTTTAAAAAAAATATTTGTCGCATGCGTCAAAGAAACTTGGGGTCGGTGTTGTAAAGACAGGTGGGGTGCAGGTGTCGTTGTGTTACATACCTTTACCCCATAACCATTATTATTCAAATTAAGTTTAAGCTTATTGTTTTCACTTAAAAATCATTTCTAGACCACCATGTAACAAATAATAATAACCCGCTGAGTTACCCTTCTCATATCAATAATATATAAAATATTATCGTATATAATATATGTATATAAAAAAATGCCTCATCCAGTATACGGTTGGATGTTAAGCAAAGTGGAACGTGTGGTAACGGAGCATAACGACAAATATATTTCAAGTACACGCCATTATGAATGGAGGAACGTAGGGGGAGGGGGGGGGGGGAGGGGGGGGAGGGTGTGTAACAGATCCTTCTAGTACCATCTCTGTGTCAATAATAGGAGTTTTTTGTTTAAGTCACTTATAGACAAATTGAAATTCAAAATATGTGTATCAAGTGGACATTTACACGCATTTTTGAATCAATTATAATTAAAAAGATTAGTGTAGTCAGTCCGTGAGTAAGTTACCAGTAAGGAATGCTGATCTGCTGAGAAGAAGAAGAAACTCAACAGTTTTTCCAAAGAAATTTCAGAATATTTAATATATACATTATAATATCAACGCTGCAAATAAGTCAAGAAAGATATATTCTTTATAATAATTATTGTAATAACACTCAGAGAAACTCTTAATGGCTGCGTATTTTTAGCTTCGTTTCTTCTATTTGCATTTGATAAATGCACTTAACAACCGCTTTATCGTTTTACAAGTTAAATAAAAGTATACGAGAATATATGTATATAGTAATAAATGTATATGGTAATAAATGTATATGATAATAAATGTAAATGAAACTTGTATTCATTTGATTTGTATTTTTTATCCACTTAACATAACTATAGGTCATAGTACTAAATACTATATTTTATTTTATATAAAATATAATAAAAATAAAACTAATTACGCTCAACATACAAACAGCTAAGAGAACAATAACCAGGAAGCAATATAAGTAGATTATTAAATAATTTATTATAATAATTATTCATATAATATAATAATGAAATAAGAATTTGAATAATTTTGTTTCTCTTATACAAATGACTGACACACGAAGTATTGCCGACTTGAAATTAAATTTTAATTATTATTCGTTCGTTATTTAAATAGTGACGGTTGAAGTGTTAGAAATTTTCACGTAATACATTAGTTTTTTTTATAGAATTTACGTTATCTTATCTTTTAAGATATGTAACGTTGATGTTTATCTTTTTAATATCGTGTTGACAGCGATAAAAGAATATATAACTAATATTATATCGATTTACGTGAATGGCATGTCTTTAACACTATTTACACTATTTGTACCGTTGAAAACATTTAACACTAAACCTACCGACAATTCTTGTATACCTGTTCCTACCGCACGCCGTTCAGTTGATCGGTAATTAAAAGTTATTTTATTATGCAACGCAGGTACTAATAGAAATAACTAAAAGTAAAGAGTGTAGAAAATATTATATGCATATTCTAAGAATTGTCATGCAGTTTGATAACGATATTATAACGTTCAAAAATGTTTAAGTTTTACAAAAGTTTAAGAATGGTCAATTTGACCGCTACTAGGTAGGTTTAGTGTTAAATGCCAATCTCGTAATTTAATACAAATATTACTCGTTGCATAATTAATAATTCTAACACCGAAGCGTCATAAAATAAAATAATTGCGCGGAAACGAGTTATTGATGTTTTTGCTTAAGTTTTGTTTTTGTATGACTTTTTTTCTTATCGAGGAAGATCCTTGATTACATCTACACTACTCTTGGAAAAATAATTTTATAGGAGAATTTTTATCTGAAAAATATATAGAATTGGTCTACACGGCTCCGAACCATCTGCGCCTTGTCTCAGACTTACTTATCCTTTTTTTTTTTTTACGATCAAGAAATCGAAAGCGAAGCCGCTTCGGCGAACAGGAAATTAATACCGTCCCGTTTTCTCTTACTGAAGAGACAGGGATAGAAATAAAAAGACGGTTAAAAACGTTCGCGATCAGTAAAAACAAATAATAAAAATCTTAACATCTTCGAGAATCGCGATGACATCAGCGCAAGTTATGAATTGTGTCTACATGTAATATATTCACGTTCGGTGAATTATTGTGTGGAAATGTTCTATTCTGTCGCCTGTTGCTAGGTGGATTTTAAATCTCAAAATTATTCACGCCAAATTGTACGATAAAAAAAAACTATATAATGGCGAAACGAGTCAGCATTACGACGCCATTATACACAAGGGTAATGTCGAGATAAATTTTTACCTTGTCCTAATCGTGTTCAAGGCGTCTTTGATATTTTTACATATTCATTACCTATTGCATTTAATATACGTTATGATTATGACTGAATATTATTATATTCTTTTTGACATTGTCCTTTAGATGTTACGTAACATGTACCTGTTTGCCGCCGGCGACCATCTTGATGAATTTATATTACACTGGTACAAAAGTCACGGTCACACACACACTGGTTTCTACTGGGGTGTTTTTGGGTGATTTTAGGTAAACGGCGGTAAAGCCGCGTCTGCCGGACGCGGCGGTAGATTTTGAACTGAACAACGGTCGAAGCGCCGGGCGCGGGGATGCGACCGTGCCGGTTAGCCAGAGGACGAAGGCTCACGCGCTCACTTGATACCAACTATACAACAACCATTTTGATTCTTATTCCTTCACTTTAAAGTCATAAATTATTTACGTCAACACAATAATGTAAGTACGGTAAAGAGAGACAATATATTGTAATTAAATTTAGCTTTTTTTATAATAATAAGACAGACATAAATTCAGATATACGAACAGGTAACTCAAGGTGTTTCAAACGTTAATCTTAGTTAAGTTAAACGTCGACCTTTTTATATTTATTTCTATGTAAGTGATTTACTCGATTACTGTAACCTTGTAAAGCTACGATTGCTGTGTAGCTGTGTACCTACTACATGGGTATGTATGATTTATTATCTCATTGTTCAAGCTCAAAATGACATTTTACAGTACTGAAACACACACACACACATACAACACGTTACAGTGATAATACTGATTAGTATGTACATTACTGGTAGTGAAAAGGTAAGTTGTCGAAAGAAAAGAGATTTTACCAATCTTTTCATATATATCGTAGGTTTAGGGTATTATTTTATCTTATATACAATTTTAAAACCATAATAAATATAGTGTATGACTGATTTAACAGATCCCGAATAAATTCTAAACTGCTAGTACCTCAAAAAGGTTTTCAATTTCACATTCATGTTGATAACTATTATTTTTCATGTAATTTCGAGAAGCCTTTGTTCTTTCAGAAACACTGAAACTGTTGACGCTTTTAAGGCCATATACTTCTTTAAAAGCCAAAATATATATTAACGTCTAATTGGTGCTAATTCTACAAGTTTCTAGAACTATCCAACTCCTTTTCGCACCTCCCTTTATGTCATAGACATATACACATAACATATATATATATATATATATATATATATATATATATATAAAGGCATACATTCCGTAGGTACATGGCTAGTGAGTTGGGTGCACTGTCCACTAACGAGATAACGCGCGTCCCACTTTCTAGCTTCCTTCCTATGACACGCATGCGCTTAGGCAATATATGTCTTACTTAAATTACTAATTAATCATATAACACTATAGATGTAATATAAACTATGAACTAAATATGTAACGTCATCATTGATATATAATTTCATGTTAATTATTTCGCAAAAGGTTATATATATATACATATATATATATATATGCAAAAAGTTGACTGCCTTTTTGAATTGCAGATGTGCATTATAAACCTAGTCCGATGCAGTGAAAGCTGTTTTCGTGAATGACGAGAATTATTTACAAAAATCATAGATAATATAGATTTCCTATACAATTATTAAGTATTATAATTATGGCTTTTCACACAAATTGTGTACGGACGGCCAAAATGGAATAAAATTTAGAGAGAGCGAGAGGAAAAAACCAGGATTAAAAAACGAGGAATTATTAGTGTGAGTTAATGACTTTAAAACCATTGGCAACCCCCCCCCCCCCTCCCTTCTCTTCCAAAGGTAATTGGTTACTGGCAATTATAATAGACAGAACATAAGACCAACAGAACAGAAGACCAAAGTCAGTAAAGTACAGAGTTAATTTTATTGTTACTTATTTTTCCTTGTCCGTTTTTTAGAAACATTCAAATACACAAAAATAAATTAAAAACTTGATTGTTTTATCTTATTTTTGTGAAGGCAATACAAAATTCTTTAGGAAGGGGCAACACAAAAGGTGAATACATAAAGGATGTATGGAATAAAAAAAAATATGTGTAGACTGAGACGAGACCACAACAATTTAAAAAAAAAAACATTTGAATCATACTATATAATATATATTGAATTTTAAATCCCTTGAAAAACTAATTTTTTTAATTGTCAGTTTAGTGTTAGCATTTTCATGTAGCGTAGAAAATAAACCTTGACCAAATACGGGAACACTATTAGGATTACATTAGAGAATGTACAACCTGCCGTGATGGGTGATACCACTCAAATACATCTATGCTGCAGTGTTTTAAGGATAATGAACTGAGGTGGGACATCACATACTTTCATATAAGTGAGAGAGAGAGATCACAGACTTTCATATGAGTGGAGCAAAACATTTTGCATGTGTGTGTAAAATCAAGGTATATATTAAATGTTCTACTAAGTGAAATCCTCTTTCAAATCTTGTTAAATCTAAATCCTGTAGATAACTGAATTGACGGCTGAAATGCTACCTATATTTAGACTTTTTTTTTGATAGTTTATTAAGTTTGTTTTCCACAAAAGCTTGTAACTATCAGGGTTGATAAAGCATTTGCTTAGTGTACTTTAAATTTATCATGTGGACTCTTTATTTGACTATAATAATTTTGTACATTAACATTTCACTCAATCAATCAGACATAAATTAGCCAAGAATTTGGTATAATTATGTTATTTACAAGTGATATTTCTTTAAATAAAATAACAAAAAAAACTTGTAGCGGGTTAGCATACAAAAACGACAACAATATGCAAATAAAAAACTAAACTAAAAAAAAATAAACACAAATTACTTTCAAGTCAAACTAAACTGACCGAGAATTCATTCCCTCTTGGAACTATTATTTTCGTTAGATATTCAAGTAACTGAAAATAAATATAATAAATAAACTTATTACTTGTACTTTAAAATATTTACTTAATTAGTCATTCTCATTAACAGTAATCAGCATACAGACACTTCCATTTACATTAAATATGTATGTTTCCAGTTTGTCATAATCTAACTAAATGAGTCATTTAAAGGAAATACGTTATTAATAAATGGAATTATTGTTGGAATCGACCACAGAGACATATAGTACAGGGTCATTGTAACTAACTCAGAATTGGTGATATATTAAATTAAATATATATATATATATAAATTAAAAAACTAACAAGTATATAATAAGTTGCCCAAGGAATGTATTGAGCAATCAAGGCCTAGACATTAGACAACATTATGCTAATTACATTTACATCACATTCATATAACTCGAAGCTTATTTATCTATTTAAAATTTACTACTATTATAGTGTTTAAGATAAAAAAGTAATCCAATAATAAAGTTTTATTGTACTGTTTTAAAGTAATCATGTAACTTCACTTAATAAACACTAGTGCCAAACACTTTTACTTTTTATAGTATCTGCTATACATATCAACATGTATTATAGTTTATAGCATCACTATGTACTCAAGTAACATTCATTCAATGATTCAATGTGCTGCCTGATCACATTGCATTGGTGAAATCAGTGAAAACATTACTTTCTGACTGCCTACATAAGTAATGTAAATATATAAACAAACAACAACTTACCGATTTCGGCATCTTTGCGGCTTAGGATTACTATCTGTAACATAAAAACGGAGATATTAAAATATTTTTGGAAAATATCAGATACAGAGTGGTTGTCAACTATTGAGAACCGCGTGACTATAGCAAATGAATTCATTATTACGAACAATTTATATGATTATTTACAGTAACTTAACAATCCATTATAAAAGATTTCTCATAAAATAATACGGGCGGCGACTGAATAAGTAGTCACCGGCGGGGATCTGTACATGTATGGGATCTATAAGAATGGGTCATCATGTCTCAAATAGAATTTTGTTAAAGATTTCTAATATTCACTTCGTTTATACGAACTTACCCAGTAAAAAGAAGAATATCACCTAATAATCCACATATGTAGCACAACACACATGAAGAAAGCACACACCCAAAAGAGCCACAAAAATATCGCGATGTGATGTGACAACTGATGACTTCGTGACGTGGTATGTGGTATTGCTATACATTATTTTAAAATAATTCCCATTTAAATTATGTCAAAATAGTAATTTAATTGCTTACAATGACAATATTTTTTTTTAATGAATCATTATTTAGTATATATTTTTGATAGGTTTACCTACTTTAAATATTTTAGGCAATATAACTAATGTTTTTTTAAGATATAAACAATAAGAAACCAACATATTAATGAAAGCATTTTTAATTACATTCAATACTTTATAAATATCCGTGTTGTAAATAAACGCATAAAAAATTAAATATAAATACTTTTGTTGTTGCTGTTTATCCTATTATGTATATTGGGTTCTACATTTTAAATTTTTATAATTTTTTTTATTCATTACTATATAGTTACCATTTATATTCATTTTGATAATTGTCTATTATGTTCTCTAAATGACATATCAAATCATTCAGTCAGACGTGGTCAAATGCCAATTTCGCCGGGAAGTTGACAAGATGTCTAAATTATTTAAATTGTCAAAATAAAGATGTTTTTTAGATCGAATTTATTAAATATATTCATTTTATAATTTAGGGATCCCTATTTATGTCCAGAACATGACTAAATGTTTTTCGAGTAAATCATTGTATTGAGATTTATATATATTAGTTATAGGAAAAAATAAGTGTATCTGAAGATATAGTTTTTACAATTATTACTCATATAGTTCCTAGTTTTAACTTAAAATTATGTCCTTCAAGCGTTTGTGTCATTGGGGTCCAATTTGCGTATTGGGTAAGCAATTCACTCATTGTAATCAATCCAATCTTTGTTTTTAATAACAACAATAAAGAATATGTAACTTAAATCTAATATATTTTATTTATTTTTCACAGCTATAATAAAACTGATAACATGGGCAATGGTGCATTTGATTGGTATGTGGTGGCCCCCAAATATGAGCTTGGGTGGGGCACTGCATGCTGTTATGTTCTTGAGCATGGCAGCATCAACACTGTACTTCTTCATGCAAGCATTGCTGGAAGGCCCCGGATTTTTACCATTAGGATGGAAGCCTGTACGTTAATAACTTAATATTCTTTATAAGTTATAAAATCTATTATTCAAATAACTAGGATCTGCCGTCGTGCACTGCGGGAGTTGAGCTGAGCGCCCTCCCCTTCTTTAATGCTAACAAACTTAGCATATAATATTGCTCTATAACATGCTCAGCAGTTATCGCTTTAGAATCTCAATTGAAAAGAAAATCAGTCCATCATCAATAAAATTATAGCCAAGCCAGTCTGTCTTTTTTATATGAATCTCAACTTTTTTTCTAGACTCAATTTTTTTGTTCTGTTTTTTGCATACCCATCTTTAGTAAAACATCTAGCCATGTGCTAAATTAAAAAAAAATACATCATACTTTTTAAAATTATCAATGTCGTAAAACAGCAAAATGAACGGTTAAGAGTTTCGCTTACGCTCAGCTCAATAAACATGTTTCTTTTAGGCAGAAGAAAGTGACAGCGAGTATCTACAGTACTGCTTAACATGCAAAGGGTATAAAGCTCCCAGATCACATCACTGCGGCAAATGTAACTATCTTTGTTTATATATATTAGTTTGAAAGTGTAATATGAAAGAATTTTTAATAATATAATTTTTTGTGTTTCCACTCATGTTAGATATGTTGTGCTTATTTAAATATTTGAATAATTCTAAAGAAATTAATATATTTCACTGAAATTTGTTATAAGGAATATACTCGGATTATATATTATTTTATTTAAATTCAAAATATCTTATTACAGGTGGGTACTGTGTGAAGAAAATGGACCATCACTGTCCCTGGATCAACTGCTGCGTGGGTCACAACAACCACGGCTACTTCACAATGTTCCTCATATCAGCTGTACTGGGCTGCTTACACGCATCTATTGTATGTATACACACTGAAAGTTTTAGAGACGAGCTATAGATTTAATGTAAATACATAATAAATATTGAAGTGATCATTTCTTAACTTTCCCTTGACATACAATGTAATATTTACTTAGGGCTGACGTCATAGAACATGTGTACCTATAATATAGAGAGGGAATCTGTTATCAGGCCCATTAAACTTGGTGACCTGTAAGAAAATGTTAAGCTATTGATGTTAATATATTACGACGGTTATCCAGGTGCTCTCAATTTGCCTGTACCACGCAATCCATCGCGCGTGGTACCTAGTGCACGGCACGGGGACGGAGCCGCTGGTGCACGTGACGCTCTTCACGCTCATGATGTCGCTGCTGGCGGTGGGGATGGCGCTGGGGGTGGTGCTGGCAGTGGGGGCGCTGCTCTACCTGCAGGTGGATTATATATTAAGCAAACCTACTTTATATAATGCAATCACAGCAATTCGGGTCTCTTTATCACTATTTGAATATCACAAAATATTTTACAATAGACTGGACTGGCGCCAAAATAAAAAAATATAGTGAAAAATCGCAAAAAAATTAAAGATCCAAATTCAAAATAATATTTTGTTTATTACTCAATGTAACGGTATTTATGGCAAGACTAGTATATATCTATCTTCTATATATATATATATATATATATATATATATATATATATATTGATCTCCGAAATCTCCAAAACGATCTGTCCGATTAACTTAAAATTTTACATAGTTACTTCTTTTGTGACGTCCACTAAGAACGGATTTTACAGAATTCCTATCCCACGGATTTCAACTTTTTTCATTTCGCTAAGTTTTAAACCTGTAAAAGATATACACTTAATGCGACAGTAAAAGTTACTATAACAACGGTTACCATAGCAATGGTTACTATGACAACGGATAATATGACAAAAGTTACCATAGCAACCTAAGTTCTTATCCAAATTAACAGTGTGTCCAGCGAAATGGGAGGGAATCAGCTAGTGTATGTATATAGTACATCTTCATAATATAATTAATTTAAAAGATACATATAATCCACCGCGGACTTTTCAGACATAGGAATATCCTACAATACATTGAAAAAATCTTATTTCTGGGCACTCATAATAAAGTTCTTAGGTCTTCTGATAACCTTACTCTGCGTTTACCTCCTCACTCTACTTGTTTCTATAAAAAGTCTTTTACTGTTCAAGCAATATTGCTCTGGAATGCGTTACCTGTAGTCATCAGACAAGCAAGGTCTTTGACTGCCTTTAAGAGGTTGGTTAAAGATCATTCTCTTGGCCTCTGTTCGTCATTATAATGTTAATTATATGTAATTATATTATTCTATATTTTATTTTTCCTCTATTTTTCATGCACATATCAGATAATCTTTCTCCTGTATTTATAATGCTATTATATATATTTTATTATGATATATATATATATATATATATATGTATATATATATATAGAATTATGTATTTTATTTATGATAAATTTATTTTTATTTGTGTATATATTGTATTTATGTTTGTATGTGAAATTAAGTCTATTATTATTATGCACCACTCTTCAGTATGTAACTCACCTTAAATTGAGATATAAGGTTGTCTGGAAGAGATCGCTACTTAGCGATAAGACCGCCTTATTGTATACCCGCACATATTTGAAATGTTTTTTTTTCTGTACTGTTATTTTACATTGTGGTTGCAATAAAGTATATTATTATTATTATTATTATTATTATTATTATTATTATTGTTTTGTGATGTATCCAAGAGATTAGGTATTTTGAGGAAAGTTCCCAAACTTTTGCCGACATATTTCAACTGATTTTCACAAAACCTTAATAAATTATACTCCTAAACCTTCCTCTAGTAGTATTTAACAGACAGACGCCACGGACAGCGTTGTGTTCTAATATGCAGTGATAAATTTATGGTTTTAATAAAAAAACTTGCACCTATCGTAACTTAAAGTAACCTACCGTAGTTCACGATTCTCTCTCTCATCAGATCCGCAGTATACTCCGTAATACCACCACTATAGAGGACTGGATCCTGGATAAGGCGGCCTGCAGGAGGGAGGAGGAGGACCTCCCACCCTTTAAATTCCCCTACGATCTGGGCTGGAGGAGGAACGTGCACCTCCTGTGGGGGAGCCACCTCGACGGGATACACTGGCCAGTCATCGAGGGAGTCGGCCAGTACGACCTCACCGTGAGTTATTATCTAACGACCTCACCGTGACTATAAACCTCTTAACGACCTCACCTTGAATTTATACCTCTAACGACCTCACCCTGAGTGTATACTTCTAACGACCTTACTATGAGTATACTCCTCTAACGACCTCACCCTGAGTGTATACTTCTATATACATCTAAAGACCTGACCCTAAGTATATACCTCTAACGACCTCACCCTGAGTGTATACCTCTAACGACCTCACCGTGAGCATATACTAGACAAATAAATGAAGAAACTCCGCTGACGTCCTCCGGTTGCAGGTGGAGCAAAAGGCGCAAAAGGCGTCCAAGGCGCTCCGGTCTCGCGTGTTCGTGGCGGTGAAGGAGTACGGGGGTGCTGCGCTACCGGTGTTGCAGTACCCCCGGGCTGCGCTGACGCTCCCCTGCGGGCAAGAGCGGAGACTCCGCCTAGCCCCTGGCGATAGCCTGCGAGCAACCAGGCAACGAAGGTAAGGAAATGTAGTCGGCCATGTTGGATCGTTATATATACTCAGTTAGTCAGTTGCCACCCGTAATTTATAATAAAATGTTGCACGCTACTTCGACCAATTGTATTCTTTACATTATCCGAAGAATAAAGCATACCGTACCATAATACTTTATCTTCGGCCTTCCTCTACCTGTCCATTCCTCCATACCCTACCCAGAACTCTTTTGGTTACATGCCTTTCATCTCTCCACGTAACTTGCCCATACCATGACAGACGGCTACCTCAATTTTTTTTCTGTCCCTAGCGCTGCTCCCAAGCTTCCCCTAATAGACTCATTTCTTATTCTATCCCTTCTTGTCACCCCACACATCCATCTTAACATTAGCATCTCCGTTACATGCAATCGCTTTTCATCACCTTCATCACCCAGCATCCAGATCCATACATAACAACAGGTCTAATGATGTTTTTATAGATTCTCCCCTTTAGTTTAAAGGGAATTCGGGCATCGCATGTTGTCCCGGTGACTTGTTGCCATATTTTGACACGAAGTACTTTATTATTTTACCTTTAAAGGTAACTTAAGAGGTGGTGTTGGTTATTATATGTAACGCTCAAAGTTGTGCTTGCAGGCACTGGCTGTTCGGAGAGAAGCTGCCATCGGAGACGGAAGTCCCCCGGCGCCTGAGAGGTGAGCGCGGTTGGTTCCCTCGCGCAGCCGTATCCCCAGCGCCCTACGATGTCCCCGATATGGCCGCCATCACCAACACCAACACTATCACTAACACTAAAATCACCAATCACATTGGCAGTAAAAGTAAACCTGACTAAGTACTTATTGCTGTTAGGATAAATATTTGATATGTTTTACTACAAACGATAGCGGTCTTACACTTACATATCTGTCCATGTAACTCTTATTTACTTTAAGTGATATCTCACCAACTCTCTCTCTATACTCTATCTCTTGTCTTCACTAAGGGTAAGAGCAGTACCACCAATGAACTGTGTTGCAATAAACTAATAGTCATTCATGTATAATGTAATTAGTGTAAGAGAACGTACTTATAAAGGACCATAGACATTTTTTTTTAATTTTCATATAATCATAATATCATAGACAACCGTGAAGTTGCAGTAATGAAAACGATATCTATATAAAACTCTAATTTCTGTGTTTACTATCAAAGACTTGGTACTCGGTACTTTATTGTTGATTTATAGACAGACAAACTGATATTACATATAATTATATCAGAACAAACATTTCTTAAAGTTTATTTTTGTTTTATAATTATACATTGTACATAATATAATCGTTAGTCAATAGAACTTGGCGCTTATATATATATAGTAGTTGTCGGTTATAAGGTATGTTTGTATGTATGTATATATGATTATTATGTTAATAGAAATTTCACACTACTATGAAAGTCATGTAATGGCTCACAATAAAATACGCAGAAATCAACATTAATAAGTTTTGTGACGTCACATTCAGGCAAGATGTCGAAAAAGGCTGTCTTTAGTAAAGAAATCTTTAGAATACAATGATAATTATGGTCTCTATCATTTGTTATAAGTATTATTAGATATCCTAATTTATATTTAATTTTTGGTTCATTGAATTTAAATGGAATACAGTTTTAAAATTTCAATTACCTTGACGACAAAGTAGACTTTAGCATATTATATAATATTTATACGTAACTGACTGACTAATATCCTGTGACGTCACAATGAGGCACAACAAAATCAATGTTGGTTTCAAACCGATTTGAATGCACGTTGATGGCGTATCTAGCATGTAAATATTTTAACAGATCAATTACTTTAAGTTTTATAGTAATTTTAGTTTCATAATAATCGTAAGGTACTTAGTAAGTTTAAGTAATATATATTATAATATTTTAATCAAATATGATAAATATATTACGATTACAATTTCAATAATACCACAGGGTGGGTGAATTATAACAAAAATTGCATAATTCCATATATTTTTTTTTAGAAATTACAACAATTTGATACATTATAAAGTTAAATTTCATTCAAAAAGAGCAACTGAGTTTCTGGATGGTTCTTCGCAGCAATGCATTCCGAGCTGGTGGCTCACTCACGGACCACACTGACCATTATAATTGTATAATTTACGACTCAATATTGTGTAAACTATATGAACAAATATATTTTTAATTTGAATTTTATTATTATGTGTTTTATGCCGGAGTTATTTATGCCGAGTTGTTACTAAACCTACCAAGTACCGGTCAAATTGACCGTTCTTAAACTTTTGTAAAACTTACACATTTTTAAACGTTATAATATCGTTATCAAACTACATGACAATTCTCAGAATATGCATATAATATTTTCTTCACTCTTTACTTTTAGTTATTTCCATTATTATCTGCGTTATATAATAAAATAACTTTTAATTACCGGTCAATTTGACGGCGTGCGGTAGGAACAGGTATACAAGAATTGTCGGTAGGTTTCGTGTTAAATAATTGTCATCCAAATGAAATATTTGTTTAATTAAAGTATTTTATGAATACTTATTATGTTGAAATAAATACTTTGATGTATTTAATTAAATGAAATCTGAGTTATATTATCCAAGAAACACCTTTTACACTACACTATCCCCATTATGGGAGTCATGTTACCTGACTACTTTTACACTATATTATCCAAAAAAATAACAACACTTTTCACTTACACTATTCCCATAATGACTTAATGTGAGGGATGTCTGGGCTTTACACTTTTAAACTAAAACGGTGTTTGACATAAAATGGACTTTTATATAAATATTTTAAAAATTTAATTGTATAAGTTGTTTTTTATAAGAAATACTAGGATCCGCCAACCGCGTGTGACGGGTGTTGAGCTGAGCCTCTCTCCTTTCTTCTTTTCTTGATAACTTTTGAATGGCTGATCATTTTTTCAATCTGTTTTCGCTATAACATCCGCGTTCGGCTCAAACATACATGTGAAAATTTTAGCTAATTATCTCGTCGCATTCTGGAGACAACTAAACACAAAAAAGGGTCTCCCAAACGGTTAAGAGCTTAGCTTACGCTCAACTCAATAAGAAGAAAGAGAAGTATGAGTAGAATAAGAAGTCAAAATATAAAGAGTCACCAAATGATAATATGTAAAAAGCATAATTCCTTTATCAATTTATTTATTAAGTTTTGTTTTGTGATATATTATTTTCCAAATTCGGTGTTAAAATAAAATTTACATATAATATAAATAAAATATTTTAGAAACGTTACTTTTGATAAGTTTAATATTTTTAAATGTATGTTAGATATAATAAAGCTTTGTGTTGCCATTTTTAAAAAATTAATTTAAAATATATTTTTAATCTTTTTTTTATTTTACTTTATATTATAAGTAGTGAAATTTTTAGTTTTTGCTCTTTAAATATATGTTTTTATCAGCTTCTGTCTGTCTGTGCTAAATATGTATAAATTTTAGATATGTTCCATATATGTGGAAAACCAAATGTACATTCTTGTATAATCTGTAATCTGTTCCTGTTATAAAAAATAAAATAATCTTTTAGTGTAAAACTTTTATTGTGCATTAAAATAAATTATAATAAATACATGTTAATATTATATTTATCATTTTATATAATTTAGCTTAAAATATAATGAATATTTCTAAATCCAATATTCAATAAAATTAAGTTTTATTATCACGTTTTTTAATAATTAATAAATGCAGAAATTAATAATCTCTTATCTTTACAAATATTATTTCTAGAGAAATAATATTTGAAGTATGTTAGTAAGCACTTTTCAATCACAAGCTCCCCTTACAACTAAATGTTAACTTAAAATATGAAATCGTATGAAAAAATAAAATATAAAAAATGGAATTTTAAACAAAATGGTAGTATTTTTTAAATTGCAACACTGCCAATACTGCCAAATTTGACAATAGTAATTTGTGTCTTTTGACTAATATTCGTTATCCTCGTCGAGTTCTCCCTCAGTGGAGTCGACGCCGACCTCCTCGTAATCCTTCTCCAGGGCGGCCAAGTCCTCGCGCGCCTCCGAGAACTCTCCCTCCTCCATTCCCTCACCGACGTACCAGTGCACGAACGCGCGCTTAGCGTACATCAAGTCGAACTTGTGGTCGAGTCTGAATAAAGAGATTTTAACATATAATAGTCGCCATTTTTAATTAAATTATCGGCTAGCTATCCTTTGCCTAATCCTGACATTTGACATACAAGTGATCACTGGAAAGTGGATTGTCTTAAAAGAGAGCTTATTTCAATAAGAGCGGTACCAAAATAGTCCTGACATTTGATAACCTGATATTTGTTTACTGATATTGATTCAAATTGTAAAGATATAAATAAATAAAGGTATGGAAGGTGATACGTTACCTGGCCCAGGCCTCTGCAATGGCGGTGGTGTTGGACAACATGCAGACGGCGCGTTGGACCTTGGCGAGGTCTCCGCCCGGCACCACTGTGGGCGGTTGGTAGTTGATGCCCACCTAAAACAACACTCCGTTAGAAAGTTTACGAGTTTGTAAACGTTCCATGCCGGGCAATGAAACTGTTTTCAAACCGAAAGCGGAGTTTCTTTTCAAGTCTTTGTAATGTAACGAGATCCACCCCAATAAATTACTCACAAGCGGGATACGAAACTAAATGCATATACTACAATGTTAGTTTTGGTAAAGGTATGGACTGACGTACCTTTACCTATTATTACTTTTAGACTTGATATTTGTTTCCTTTATAATTTGTTGTCAAGCAATCATTATTATTCTTTGTAACTTTATTGAGTTATTACATAAGTGTAGTAAGCTACGTTTAGGAAAATTTTATGTAACCAAACTTATATTTTTTAATTTAAAAAATTGAAAACATAATACCTTGAAACCTGTCGGGCACCAGTCCACAAATTGAATCGTCCTCTTAGTCTTGATTGTAGCGATAGCCGCGTTAACATCCTTTGGCACGACGTCCCCACTAACAATTTAAAAAAAAAATAATATCATTTGTAAAATTTTGATTTATTTCGAAATGATGTAAAGTTTTACCGGTATAACATGCAACAGGCCATGTACTTTCCGTGTCTTGGGTCACATTTGACCATCTGAAAATAATATTTGTTTATATACAAAACATTACATTTTCTCATATTAATTTATTTTCTTTTAATATATTTCAAGTTGGTCTATGGAAAACTTTTAAAAGAGTTGAAATCATTCGGTCAAAAAAGCGTACTTAATGGGCTTAAATAGCATTTTTTTTGTCAGTTCGTCTAAAGTTGGCGGTTTTCCAAATCATGGATTTTGAAATTAATCGTCTGTATTGCGACTATGCTTATATTGATAAAGAAAATTTTAAGTACATTTTGTAGTAAGTTGAATCATATTCCACAAACCTGGTTAGCTGGTTCGAAGCAGGCGTTGGTGATTTCTGCCACCGTCAGCTGCTCATGATACGCCTTCTCTGCTGAGATGACTGGCGCGTATGTCGCTAGCGGGAAGTGGATACGCGGGTAGGGAACCAAATTAGTTTGGAATTCCGTGAGGTCTACATTCAGAGCACCATCGAAACGAAGGGATGCTGTGATCGAGGATACTATCTGTAGAGTCGAGAGATGTCCTTCTTAATCTTCACTAAAATTTCTATACTGATTGTGGTCTTATAGCGATTTTAAACACATACTTCAAGTTTATACTCAAAGAATTTTTAACTGAATTTTCAATTTATCTTGTATTTTACATGTTTAATTGTATGGTGTAAGATTACAATATAAATAAATAAGTTTTATCCTACCTGCCCGATCAGTCTATTGAGGTTGGTGTATGTTGGTCTCTCAATGTCGAGGTTCCTCCGGCAGATGTCATAGATGGCCTCATTATCCACCATGAAGGCGCAGTCCGAGTGCTCCAGCGTCGTGTGAGTTGTTAAAATCGAGTTATAGGGCTCCACTACCGCTGTTGATACCTAAAGTAACAAATACATAATTGAGGGACATTTTTCTTCTTCAACTTCTCAATTTATTTTAACATTGCGTAGTTCCTTAATAGTAAATAAAAAAGTATTTACTTGTGGTGCGGGGTAAATGGAGAACTCGAGCTTGGACTTCTTCCCATAGTCCACAGAGAGGCGCTCCATCAACAGAGATGTGAAGCCCGATCCAGTGCCGCCGCCGAAGGAGTGGAAAACCAGGAAACCCTACAAAAAGGTGGCTGACGTTATTGAAGATTGTTACATTTGACACTTTTACGCTACCTAGAAAATCGCAGTTATGACAAAATACGTACACTGAAAGACAACATTTATTTCCTCTCAAAAGCGTTTTATAATTCTAATTTATAAGATGTAAATATATAAAAGTTTCATTTGACGCTAATAATAAGTAATTTCAGAACAGCACCTGTAATCCAGTACATTGGTCAGCTAGCTTCCTTAGTCTATCCAGCACAACATCCACAATTTCCTTGCCAATAGTGTAGTGTCCCCTTGCGTAGTTGTTAGCCGCATCCTCTTTGCCGGTGATCAGCTGTTCAGGGTGGAACAGCTGGCGGTAAGTGCCCGTGCGGACCTCGTCTGGACAAAATTATATATATTAGTCCACGAAAACTATCTGTCATATTTTTATATCTTAAAATTAAATAATCCAATTATTTTCAAAGATTAGTCGCCCTTTCACCACGCTTTTTTTAAACTTCTATCGTATGTAACGGATTTTGACGTACTTCAAGATGTCGAATTATTTTTGCAAAGCATAGATATAATATCTCCAATTAAGTGCACTTACAAGTCATTAAAGTAGAGTAGCTAATAAATGCTTAATAAAACGACTAAAATGTAAAAGCAGAAGTCAAGTGGAGTTTAATTTCAACGAATGCACTCAATGCTATAAACGTTATAATTGAATCCATTCATATTTTATTACTGAATCTGGAATGTAAGATTGTTGATTGGAGAGCTATAAATTTACAATTTATATTTATTAGTACTTAAATTTGGTTTCTCATACAAAAATAATAAATTAAAAATATCAGTAGATAACTAGTACTACGCCGTTGTAATGAATATTATTTCCATGTTAGAATCACCGAGACTACAAAGATTTAGAATATCTTTTTTATCCACTTCTAGCTGTTTCACTATATTTTTTTGTCTGTTTTTATCATGGAACTAGCCAACCGTGTCAGTTTGAATTGTTCCAAAACCTTTAATCTCGAAATACCGAGTATTTCTTATTTTATACCAAACTCCTGGTTAATGTATTAGTATTGTGTATGAATTAGTATTGTTGTGTTAGATTTTTTATTATTATTCAAGCTCGTTACTTTATTTTTACTTCAGATATGTAAAATTTAAACTTGAATATTTAGTTTACTTTCAAATATTCTTGTAATAACTAAAAAACTATTATAAATTTACTATAAGATGAACTCGAAAACATTGTTGCCTTAACATTATTGTTATTAATCTAAATCCATTTCATATAAATTGCAGCTACCTACACAAGGCTACTTAAAAATTAAGAAACCAGTAACCCATATAGTAGGTACCATGTAATTAAAGTAGAACCTTATTCCGCATTCTTATTTTGTAAATTAATAGGAATTTGTCATTTTATATTATTCTTATATGAAAGCATAAAATACATCTGATTGGTTGATGAACTAAATAATAATAATTTGTGACGCAAAATAAAAAGCCCGGCTGAGTTTGTTGTGTGGTTCTTCTCAAACCATGGTGCGTTTGGTACCCTCGTAGCCTTATTTTAAGTTGGAGAGTGTTGAAGAAAGGCGTATCCGTATTTCTATAAGTATGGTATCAAATTAGACCCTCCTGTCACTCCCAATTGATATACAAATGATCACTGGTATTGATTCAAAGTTGAAAAGAAATAAATAAATAACTCACCAACGACAGTCGGCTCCAAGTCCACGAACACAGCTCTGGGCACATGCTTGCCGGCGCCGGTCTCACTGAAGAAGGTGTTGAAAGAGTCATCACCTCCGCCCAAGGTTTTATCAGACGGCATCTGCCCATCGGGCTGGATGCCATGCTCCAAGCAATACAGCTCCCAGCAGGCATTGCCGATCTGGACTCCAGCTTGGCCAATGTGCACTGAGATACATTCCCTCTGGAAATAAATAAGAAATAAATCATTTGTCGTTCATACTTTGTCATATATAAAATAAATGTGTTTGTTTGCTAAAACATACGAGTATTTTAAGGGTGCCAGTTTAATTAGTAATTGATTTAATAGTTTCAAAAAGGGTTAATTTTCTCTATTATAATGAAAGCCATTCAGTATATTACCATTGTCATGATTCATTGTAAAAATACATTGTTACCCTTGACGCTGTGAGGTTTGCGTTTAAATTGGTCTAGAACATGTAAATTATAACAAAAATGTTTTTACATACTATAAATTAAAGTATATTTATTTGTATGTATGGATTTTAATTACATATACATTTTTATGTATCTTTTTATAAAAATATTTTTGAGGTCCCTTTAAGAAAAATAACCTATATTATTTTAATAAGAAATATAAATATTATTATAAGTATTACGTTTATAATGATGGAGGCTGTTGCCACTAGCTAGGTGTCCCCCCCTCACCCCTCCAAATATACCTGTTATAACCTAAAATTAGAATTATCGAACATATTTTTAGTGTAAGGTAGATAATTTTTATTAGATGTATACTTAGATGACAAATGAATTTCTTAAGAAACTGATGACATGTTACGTCTGAAATTATATTAGCCAAATGTTATTAAAAGTAGTCATGAAGTAAGTACAACAAAGGCTTAGTGTCTAAATACTAAGAAATTTAAAGTAAGGATCCTCTTTAAGATAGTAATATCAAACATTTTTATTTGATTTGAACTTAACATACATAAAACCTAATAATTTTATGTAACCGTGGTAATAATAATTTAAGCTATTAACTTAAAATTTAAATAAAATTTCCCCAACCATTCTTTTTATTTCGTGTCATCGAACGCTTTCCGACATTTTTCATGAAAGTTAATAATCAAAATAGTTTGTTACCGTCTGATGAGAGCGAGGCACGCATAGTAACAGGCTTCGTCATACCCAAACAGTGTAATTATTACTGCAATATTGATAAACGGTTCCGATTAACTAAGTTTGATATCCTATTGTATACATACACGCCCGAGGCATAATGTGAATTGTTCTTTTGTTGTTATTAAATCTATATAAACTTACTGGATGATTCCCGCCCTCTTCGCTGGCCACACTATTAATTTGAATGTGACCTTAGGTTGCTATGGTGACTGTTGTCATCGTAATCGTTGCTATGGTAAACGCGTTAAGTGTATAGCTCCTACAGGTTCAGAACTTGGCGAAATGCAAAAAGTTGAAATCCGCTGTGATAGGAATTCCGTAAAATCCGTTCTTAGTGGACGTCTACGTCACAAAAAAAGTAACTATGTAAAATTTTAAGTTAATCGGACAGATAGTTTCGGAGATTTTGTGATGAGTCAGTGAATGGTAAATCGCTTATATATATCTATATATAGATATAAATAATGTTTTGTTAGTATATTGTAACTTGGGTAATAGTTGTAGTACATGTTGTAAATGAAATAATTTAAGTAAGTTTATTTAGAAGTGTCTTTGTTAGTACTTTGTTGTAAGAAGTTCACAAGACATGCATGATTGCGTGTTCAGAACTGATTCATTATCCGATACTGTAGTATCTTTTCTATTCTTGTCTTTTGGTCTTTTGTTTCAGCCTCCTCGAGCGGAACCGCTGTCATCCGAAACAACTGTTTCTTTTTTATTTATACTGTTTTGGTAAACTGAATCAAAGTATACTTCTCGAGATTTATTGAGCGAAGCGAAAGAAGTGAGCGGAGCGTTTTACTGGAGACTTTTTACAAAAAAACACACATTAGGTGATAATTAAAAAAAATATATTTTTAAAAATGTCCTCGAAAAAAAATTTTTTTTATATCCTTTAAAAAAAACTGATATCCCATTGAAATCAATGGGAAACGATGAGTCAATACACTGGGCTCGCTTTGCTCAATATGTAAAGGGCAACGAGATTTCGCGAGCACAGCGAGTCGAAATTGAAGGTCTGTTGGCGGCCCGAGTATATAGATAACTTATTTTTTTTTATAGATAGTCCTTATATAAAGTATTTTACTTATAATCAAAAATATTTTTGATCTAAGCCAGTATATTCCTATATTAAATAAAAGTGAAATTAAGTTAAAAAAATATATGTATATCTGTCAAAATCATTGTTAGTTCTGAAACATCTTTGCTTCAGAGGAAATGAATCGATAATAAAAGATGGTTGATTGTATTGTAATACATGTAATTAAATTACGAAAAATCACAATGACAAAGATATAATGTTTCGTAAATAACACAAAACAATGAATTATCCACTTACACAATAAATAACAACAATTCAATTGTCTCCATGTTATTTTATGTCCAATAAAAGTCTTAAAAGTTTAAACGGTTGTACAAATTGTGACTTTATAACGATCAATTACGTGGGATTATATTAATTTGGAATCGATTACATTCAATCTTTGTGTAATCTAACCATATGGTGTTTGTTCCAGTGTCTTGTTTAAAATAGTCCAATTACGTATTGTTATTTATAATCGCCATTTTGGAAAAACTAATACATTTTGTGGGTTATTTTTGTGCAACTATGAAAATACTGTTTTTTTTTTATAAAACTATTCTTAACGAATTATCTAATTAAAAAAAAATACAACTTAAAATTTCTATAAGGTCTTTAAAAATATTATTCGTTTTTTGTAAACATTTATAACCCCATAATTAATAATACAATGAATTGTATTAATTAAAGTTATTATTCCAACCTTCGAAATGTGTAACTTATTTCCATAAAGTAACTTTAATATCACAAAACTTGATTGATGATACACGAGGTATTCCGTACCACATAGTACCTTACCCGGTTTTTCAGCACGACGATACCTTATATATGTATTTAAAGATAAGAAAGATATAAATGTTTGTTTCTTTATTTAATGAACAATTATAACATAAATTAATGTAATCTATTAATCGGAAAATTCATTAAAATTAATTAAACTAGGATCCGGCGCCGTGCGCTGCGGGAGTTGAGCCCCCTCAGTTTTTAACCATTATTTCTGAACGGAATGAAATATTTTAATTCTGTTTCTTTAAAAACATGCCCATTCCCAAATTCTACAACTCTGCCGATTTTCATTCAAATCGGTTTAATAGTTTTTATGTGATGTTGCTTCAAAAGGAAGTTTCCCCAACGATTAAGAGTTTCGCTAAAAAACTATGGTTTCTATTAGTTTTGTCTGTAGTAATAAGTTAGTCTGATGAAGGGAACTCGATAGGTATTTTAAATTTAGGGATAGACTGATATTTGAGAAGGGAGAGTTCCTGTAACTTGAAATTATATACCCTAAAAGGGTTTAAAGAGACTGATATAGGAGGGGTGATTTTGAAGGGATAAGTACAATAAAAGTACAAAATAAAATATTTTTTTATAAATAAATCTTTACGGTTTTTTAAATAATTTATGAAACTTTTTTACATCTATCTCCTATAATCATAATTCTAGAATCGTCCGTGAAGCTGTCTATTATAAGATGATTGCAGTCGGGTCTCGACAGAGGTCGACGAACTCACTAATTTTCATTGACTCGTTACAAAAACTAACTAAATAAAAAATAACAATGAACGAAGCAGTAACATGGATCTTCAATTTCATAGATTTAATAGTATATTTGTGTTTGTGAAGATAATAAATAAATGTTGCAAATATTTTACATGGGTATGAAATATTAATTCTATCTCTATCCTAAATTTTTGAGGTTATTTTATAATGAAAATAATATGTTACTTTGCTACTTACTCCACAACACTGAAAACTCTTGTTAATTAATCTGTTTTCAATTACAAATGATTTATTATTTGAAGAAGCAAAAACTGCAATTCATTGTATTGAGATGACTCAGTAAAGCTTCAACGTGTCTGCTACTGGGTATTAGTCAAACTTCTCTATTATAATAAATCCTTCTTGCTATTAACTTTTTAATTAAACCTTGTAATAGAAACTTGCTTGTCTGTATCATACATGTGTGTGTGTGTGTGACTACTTATTTTGTAATATAGATATTATGAATTGATTACAAATGTTACAATAGATGTTTTGCTGATACAGACTATCTGGCGCAGTGATATAATTGCTTGCCTCTGAATTAAGAGGTTGTGGATACAATTTTCGATTAAAAATATTTGTATGACATATTAGTCAAGTCTTATCCTATGTTTTCTCTGTATAATATGAAATTAGCCCACCCTCAGGGGTTAAATATTCCACCCTTTCAATAATTGAAAACAAGGCCTATTTTCAGCATTGAAATTTCTTGATATTTAGATTAAAGTTAAATAATATCAGATATATGTAGTAAGAGACAAAAAATTTTTGCGGTGGTCAGGGGTACATTTTGAAACACCTCTTCAGACGACCCTCCTTTATTCAAAGAGGGGTTAGTCTAAGAGCAGTCTTGTTTTTTATTGCAGTCAAAAAGTTTTTCGTAAATCGTCAGGTAATTTCTTAAGACCTGTAATCGCATATAACAATGCTTGTATATGATATATATATATATATATATGATATATAGGTAGGTATATGATATATAGGATATATGTATGTGATACATAGGTGTCATGTTAGAATATTACTCGTATTAATGTAACTCAACCCTGGTGAGGTCATGACCGCTCCCTCCAACGTCCAGTGACTAACGGACAAACAAAGAAATAATGTTTGTATATCATCCTAAACATATTTGTAACAATTTCTCATAAAATATATTCTATTATATTAATAAATTGTTTAAGGTTTTAAGCTGTTTGTGTTGTGGAATCTCGGATAAATATAAATTTTAATCGACAATAAAATAATAAAATATAATACAAACAAGTAAGATTGTCTGTCTGTCTGTCTGTCTCAGTCTAAAAACTATATTTATAAGACTACACGAAAGAAAGAAAAAATCTCTAAACTAGTGCTCCGATTTTGTCATGAAGACAATATTTTTCTCCTTATTATACAGTAAAAGACGCGGGTTAGTGTTAGTTCAAAATAAACTACTATTTTGTAGATAAATTAACTAATTCTATTTTTATTAAATCATTGTGATCTTTTTTCGTCGTTCTGACTCACAGTTACGAGAAACGTGACTTCTCTGGTTACTGAAATATAAACAAAGTAGAAACGAAACTTATTAAAATTAAAGATATTTTAAAGTGAAATACATATCTAAGATTTGTTTAAGATGTCTAAACAAATGTTAAGTAACAGAACGATTTATAAAAATGAGTCAGTGTCCATTTTGTTTATAAATTATGTTGTCAAAATAACAAATTATGTCAAACCTACAAACTAAGGTCAGTGACATCAAATTATTAATTAAGTACAAAGGAAATTAATTAAGTCACGCACTATCACGCCCTACATTTTATTAATATTAGTTATGGAATAATTTCATTAATATTAACTTTGAATTAACTTTAACATTTGTTGACCATAGTCGATCTTAAACGATTGTCAATGACGAATGTCACCATTCCTGCTGTTTTTCATTACCAAGTTAGAGAATAACTCGTTAATTGAGTTTTTCTTTCCAAAATCTTTTCATTCGATTAATCTAGACTTACTCAAAATGAAAATTCTGTTTTTATAAAACTGTTTAGGGTTTTGAACACAATATGACGGAAATTTAAAAAATATATCCAATGTCCATATTATTATTATTATTATTATTATATATATGTATAGAAGAAAAGTTATATGTCACAGCTACTGCTAATAATTTATAAGTATAATCGTAATTCTGAACTAAAGTTATCAATGTCAAACTCATATTTGTAAACGCAAACAGAGACACGGATCACGCTAGTATATAATATGAACTATGAAATTTTAGAGTTAGTTGCAGTGAATATAATCTTCCTATATAATTTGTATTGAAACAATGACTGCTAACGGTGTATTCCTTCATAGTAATTTCCAGACAATCAGACATCATGAATTACAATTATTATAAAACACTCAACCATACTAAAAACAATTGCTTTTTAATTTAGGATTTTATTAACAGTTACTACATAAATATATAACCCTTGTTTAAAAGTCATTAAAAATTATAATATTGAACGTGTTTTAAATTACATATTAGAAAAATATTGTTCTTTTAAAATATATTTTAATGTTACTTACAAAATATTAATAACTAGGGGCGCCAACAGACCCTCAATTTCGCTCGCAAAATCTCGGTTGCCGTTAGGATATTGAGCGAAGCGAGCCCAGTGTAATGACTCATCGTTTCCTATTGGCTTCAATGGGATATCAGTTTTTTGACGATTATTTCTCAACGTCATAATAATTTTCAATTTTTTTTTAAACCTTCACCTAATTTGTGTCTTTTTGATTGCAAAATTTCATCATTTTCCGTCAAGTAGTTTTCGAGCCCATTCGTGACAAAGAATGTAAAAAAGTCTCAAGTAGAACGCTCCGCTCGCTACGCTCGCTTCGCTTAATAATAATAAATTAAATAGATTATTGTGCTTGAATAGGGAAATGACTTTTGTTTTAAATTTATTGGTGACTTTGGACTGTGGTATTATGGGGTTTGTCTTTTCAAAGAGCTATTTTTCCATGCAGCACCACCAAGCTGCAGTCAATGGTATTGTTAGACCCATCTAGGGGGAAGTTCACTAATTGCTTTTACAAGCATAAAGGTTTTATATAGGTATTTATTTGTGTACCTTATTCATTAAATAAATAATAAAAAATTATAAGTAAATAAGAATAAAATTTTAATGAGAAACAAAAATGTTTAAAACTATTAATTTTAACATTGTATTGTAATATATATAATATATAAAAATATATAGATTCTGTATTTTTGTAAATATAATGATGTTGCCTCGCGACTGTAATTTTTTTTTTAATTAGACTATTTAATAATAATTTTGGTAGTGGGATGTAGATTGTAGATAATAAATCATAAGCATTGAAAACAAGTTTAATTGTTTTTTTACTTTTGTCTACTAACTTATTAGGCTACTTTGACTTACCATGTTGTCTAGTTTTCTTGATTGTCAAATGGGGGACGAAAACGAGTGTACTGGCGTAGCGTGTTCGTGAGGCAACGCACCGAGCCGGACTGATGAGAGCTTTCGCGTTGTAGCTTTATATATAGAGTTTTTTTGAGGGGTTATTCTGGATAGTTTTGTGATGGAACTTTATTACGGAATAGTGTATTTGGTATTTGGTTAGATTTTACATAAATAAACTAACAGTTATTTTGGTATTTATATACACAAATTTTAGACAGTCAAATAATTTCATTCAATCTCCAGAACTTTGGTTTATGCTTTGAGTGCTGCTCCAGCAGTGTCAGATTCTTATTAAGCAGATAATTTTGTTCTAGTTAAAACTAAGTCTAAAAATTTAGAAGCCAAAGCCATACAAATATATTATTTAGAGAAATATGGCCCTTATCTAACATTAGAAAATATTTTAAGTCTATTATAAATATTCTTAAATATAATGCAAAAACAGATCTCAGAATAATACCGCTGACTCAGTACGACTGTAGTGGAGACGAGAGATCATTTTACCAAACTAAACCAAAATAAAACGAATGACTAAATAGTGAGTTACAATAATATTTAATTAAAAGTAACCAGAAATATTAATCATAGGTACTTGCTTATAGTTTCAAGTAATATTCTTGAAATTATTTTTCAAAAACTTTTTTTGTAATATTATCGGAATAAAGAAATAGCCGGGTGAGTTTGTTGTCTTGTGCCATTTAGCCCTAATTCATATTGGAGAGTGTCTTTACAGAACTTATTTTTATAATTATGGTATCAAAATAGTCCTGACATTCCCATTTGTTACACAATTGATCCCTGGTATTGATTCAAAGTGGAAAAGATACAAAAATTAAAAATAAATTCTATAGTATATTTTTAAATTAACCTATAGTACTGAATTCAACATTCAACGACATTATTTTTGATCCTAATGTATAGTAAAGGGAGTCCCCTATGGAAAGGGAAGAGATGAATGGGATAAAACGCCAAAGGGATGCTGGAGACCTTGACCCTAAGCGCCTTTGTTTTGACAGCGCTTATTTAGTACCCACTATTCTATGACACTGCAATTTAAAATGAAAAATATATATTTCAACATCGCTGTGTTCAGTGTATTAAAATATTATTTTTTAATTATTTCTCTGTTTCTTTGTTCGCGTATCGAGCTAAATCTATGTAGATTGCCGTGGTATTTGGTTTGGTTTCAAACCGATCAACAAATTATTTTATTTATTGCACACACTTCAATATTACAAACAAAACTTTAAAAAAAAACTACAAGGCCAACAACTCTTATAATACACATATAAAATATATATGGTAATATGTATGTTCTTATAATATACTAAAATTAATTAATAGATAAATAATAAGTTTTTAAAAGCTTTTTAAAAATGCTCAGGGACTTTGAGTGACGTATTTCGGCAGGGAGAGCGTCATATTATTTAATTCTCTTATTTTGTATTTATATAAATTTGAGTTATTAATACGTAGCTTACAATTTGAGCATGCGAGCTAATGGTTAGAGTAGACAAAGTCGGTAACAACAGTTAGTATTATAAATAAAGTTCGTAAATAATTTTACTTCATTTATAAATTATTGAGCTGAGCGTAAACGAAGCTCTTAACAGTTTGGGAGATCTTTTTTTGTGTTTAGTTGTCTCCAGAATGCGAAGAGATAATTAGCTAAAAATTTTCTCATGTATGTTAGAGCCGAACGCTGATGTTATAGCGAAAACAGATTGAAAAAATGTTCAGCCATTCAAAAGTTATCAAGAAAAGAAGAAAGGAGAGGGGCTCAGCTCAACACCCGCCGCGCACGGTTGGCGGATCCTAGTATTAAACCCTGGCAGTATTTGAAACATCTCCATAGATGGAGTACAAAGATATTGAAAACTGAGTATTATGATTTAATATCATATTAATAGATAATTAGTCAGTCTTTGTGAATGTCAAAGTAGGTCACCTCTGTGTGTAGTGTAAGGGTGAATAGTTACACTGCGGCACTACCACCGTACACCAAGTAGTACACTGCGTTATATGATGGGTGACCGTTTAAAAATTAATTAATTAATGTTTATATAACTTTATAATCTAATTATAAAAATATATAACAAAAAGACAAATATACTATGTTTATTAATTTATTATAATATGTAATTATAGTAATCATTGAACAACTATTTCTAATCGGTTATAACTTTTGATTGCTTTTACTATTTACTGACTTAATTTAAGATCGTTTAATTTACATAATTTAATAAAAATATTTTTATGATCGTTTGAGCCTCAAATAAAACTGAATAAAAAGATACGCATGCATGAGACAAAAATGTCAAAAACAAACCATTTTAATTAATAAAAAATAAAACTAAAGATGAACATTAAGATCAGTAATACAATAGAAGTTACTTAGTTAGTTAGTCAGTAATAAAATATATAAATATTTTATTATTTTAATGTCTATCGAACGATCACGATACTACGTCTCGCGCCATTAGTTATATTAGCCAAGCCTAGCTATGAAACAATGGAGGAGACAATCTAAATCAAAAGTTGAACTATTTTCAATTCAATCCATCCATTCCAATGTAAAGTTAAAAAATTTTACTGCAAAAGATATTAAATTCGTATTTAGTAACTAGCTCTCCTTGTATAGTTACGGTGATATTCTGTTTGGACCAAATATGTTCAAATGACTCATAAGTGTAGTGTCCGCGTCGATATATATACAGTAGTAGATAGCAGTAAGCTAATAATTGAGCGTTAGCGAAGCTCTTAACCGTTTGGCAAACTTTTTTTTGAAGCAACACCATAGAAAAACTACTGAATCAATTTTAACGAAAAGTGCCAGAACTAAAGTAAAGCTCGGGAATGGGCATATTAAAAAAAACAGATTTAAAATATCTCATTCAGTTCAGAAATGATGGTCAAAAAACTGAGAGGGCTCAGCTCAACTCTCACAGCGCACGGCGGCGGTTCCTAGTTATATTGAACAGAAAAGCTATCTTCAGATATATTACTTAGGTGCAGCGGATCCTAGTATAAAATTAAAAAGGAAAGCTATCTTGGGTGTTATGAATTACCTTAAGTAGGGCAAGGCCCTTGTAGAATACCTAAAGAGACCTAAATTATAGCATATGGCGTCGCTAGTAACGACATATGTTATTAAACCATGTTATAAATAGGTATTCGACCCTGCGACTTTACTTGGCTTCTCTTGAGTAAAGTAGAAATGAGTCATAACGAATATTAATGAAAAAAATGAACTTAACTTTCGAATTCTTTTCTTCATTTTTATATAAAATATCGCTCACACTTGATATATTAATAATCTGTAATTGCTTTAATTGTACCTACTTATTGTAGTTTCTTTAGATAAACACTTCACTTCGAACATCGGATTAAAGTAAACGTCATCTAAATGTTAATAAAAACATTGATACAGTTTTATTTAAATCAACACAATATTATGAATAGATTAAAATCATTTTTTATGTATTTTTTTAATATTTTTATTATATAATTATTAATTAATTATACAGTTTTATATATCCATTCGTGTATTTTAATAAGTTTTGATTTTAAATGTAGCTAGTTATTAATCTGCGAGTAATGAAAGCCAAAATTAAATTTATTGATTATAAAGATATCTTGCTTATTCAGTTTATTTGAGGCTCAAACGGTCACCAAAATCGGATTATAACAAATATTTAAGTTATTAAAAGATCCTAGATTGAGTTACAATCCATTAGAAATAGTTACTCAATGATTATTATAATTATTTATTGAAATAAAATAATTAATATATAATATTTGTCTTTTTTTGTTAGGATTACTTTTCAAAATGTAGTTAGTGTCAAAAATTAAATGTTTCGGCGTTGCACCGATAAATAAGTTTAGAATAACCTAACGAATGTAATGAATGCTATATTCTTATATTATAAAGATTATAAAGTTAATACTTAATATATTAAACGGTCACCCATCATATAACGCAGTGTACTACTTAGTGTACGGTGGTAGTGCCGCAGTGCAACTATTCACCCTTACTCTACACACAGAGGTGACCTACTTTGACATTCACAAAGACTGACTATCTATTAATATGATATTAAATCATAATATTAATTTTTCAATAACTTTGTACTCCACCTATGGAGATGTTTCAAATACTGACAGGGTCTAATATTAAATTTTATCAATGAAATTATTTACTAACAGTAATTACTGACTTCGTCTACTTTACTCACTACCATGGATTATGTAAATACAAAATAGTAAAGTAAGAGCATTTACCACAAAGAAAATAATCTGATTAATTAAAATACCGCTACATATTTCATTAAAATCTCTAGTTTATTGTAAATAACACACATTTTTGTATTTTCCGTGAAAATTAGATAATAATTATGAGGATGTTCAAGAGTTCGGAGATTCTTGTCCTGCTCTTATTGATATTTTACAAATTATTCCATGTTTTAGGAGATATAATCGATTATCGTATTTGTAAAGATTATTATACATTAATGGTGTAATAGCTTTCGCGGTTGAGGGATCAGTTGTAATCTACATTTTTTGGTGGTAATTTTTAAAAGTATAAGGTTACATTTTTACTGTAATTGTTTTCATTTCAAGTTTTTGAATGCATTTAGAAACTTTAAATTCAAAGGTGTCGAAAATGTTCGTATATTGTAAGTTTTTGATTTAAATTATATTTGACTTTAACAAATTACAACGTTGAAATAATTAATTTGTTGACAAAAATTTCGAAAGACTTGACAGAAAAACATTTCTTTTATTTGGAAAATAATTAATAATTAGGGGCCTCCGAGTGAATGAGAGAATTTGTATTATATTGATCACAATACTGCATATATAAATAATAAATTTACATATATGCAAACGTATTAAGAAATCTTTAAGAAGAAATTAAAATGACATTTCAAAAAATGTAAAAATAAGATAAAATAATATTTCACACACTTAATTAAAGATGGTATTAGATTTCCGTAAAAACTTTCTGATTCCGTTTCATTCGCTCCAGATACTTTTTGGGATAAAAGATCGCCTGTTTATCCCAAATGAAATATAACAAACAAACAAACAAACATATTTACTTACTATAAAGCTTTTTAGTTCATTGATGTGATATAAAATCTTTTAAATTCTTAATGTTATTAGCGAATTGTCTATAACGCCTTCACGTTATTGGAGATTATTGAGATGAGCTAAGCGAAGCTCTTAACCGTTCATTTTGCTGTTTTACGACGTCGGTAATTTTAAAAACTATAGATGTATTTTTTAGAATTTGGCACGTGGCTAGATCTTTTACTAAAGATGGTTCTGCAAAACACCGAACCAAAAAATTCAGTCTAGAAAAAAAGTAAAAAAAAAATGAGATTCATTTAAAAGACAGATAGATACATGGCTATAATTTTATTGATGATGAACTGATTTTTTTTTCAATTGAGATTCTAAACCGATAGTTGCTGAGCATGTTATAAAGCAATATTATATGCTAAGTTTGTTAGCATTAAGGAAGGGGAGGGCGCTCAGCTCAACTCCCGCAGCGCATGACGGCGAATCCTAGTATTGTAGTAAAATCTCTTTGCTTAATTTTTTCATCAGGCGTTTAATAAAAATATATTTTATTTTAAAATACAAACACATCTTTAGACCTTAACCAATAGTAAATACAATTTTTATTTCTTCTATTTTTTTACAAAACACAGTATAAAATAAAATTAGACATAATATATTGAAACAATTTATTTAATTCTATTTCGTTGTTTTCTTGACATCAATTTTACAATATTACAACACGAAAACAAGTTATTACAAGTAACTTTGGTGTGTTAAAGTTTATTTTTATTTTTATTATAAAGTATATTTAAATATTTACAACAAATATATAATTTTATATTTACAATTTTTAATGTATATTTTTAACAAATAAATTATGTGAAGGGACATTTACTTGGTTCTTATATTAGTGAGGTAATGTTTATTTAACTGGTACTGATTTTTCAATCAGAAAACTATAGAATCGATGTTGACGTACCAAATATATATTAGTCAAAATCGATACAAAATCGATATTACCTGATTCAAGGTTCAGATTGAAAAATCAGTTACAATCTAGTTGTCAATACTAATATTAAGTTTATCAAACTGTATGTGAAAACACACTAGCGTAACCCGTCAGTACTTATGCTATTAAATCCCGTAGTTCAATTATAATAATTAACTCCCACTGCGTTCCTTCCCGCCGGCTCCAGGTTGTACTCCCGTGAGGAGGAACTCCTTGGAGTTGTAGTTGGTGAAGATGAAGGGAGCGTGAGGGGAGGGACAGCGGAAGGAACGCATTAGCGCTGGGGGGGAGGGGGAGGACTTGTTGCCCACCGGCTCCAACAGGTTGTTCCACAAGAGGTTCGCGGCTGGGAATGCGACAATTATTAGTGCTATAAATACTTAATTGATTAATGATAGCATCTCGGATCAAACTACCGATCGAGTGTACCGTGTGTACTTTTAGTACTCACCAAGGGCGTGTCCCTTCTGCGAGAAGTGGAAGCAGTCGTGTGTGATGTACGACTGGTGTATGACGAGTGGGAGCGGCGAGGGTGCTGGTGCTGGTGCGTTGAAGAGTCGCATGAAGGGTTGCACCACCACTGTGAAGTCTGGTCGAGTGTCGTAGCGCCCGCTGTCCACCTTCGACGAACATTGCTTATTTATTTTTCCCACAGATATTTTTCCACTATGTATGTAGGGTTTTAGCTGTCTCGTCTCATGGACTCATCTTTCTATTGTGTGTGCGTGTGTGCATTTGTGCTTGTGTGTGTGTGTTCGTGTGCGTATCTGTGTGTGTTTCTCTGTGTGTGTGTACACTCACTAGCGCCTTCTCCGCGGCCTGGTAGAGCAGCGCCTGTCGCACGAGGTCCTGCAGTTCCCCTCCGCCGCGGTGGAAACACGTACAGAACAGAGGATGCATTAAACGACACATCAGCGGTCGGAGCACGCGCACCGACACAGACACATCTGGAAAACAGGAAGGACACTATTAAAAGATATATTCAATATTAACATTGTCTGTATCACTATATACTTTTATAGAGTCACTTTCCAGCAAAATTCTTTAAAAAATTATCTAGTTGTAATTTTATTTGTGCGTCCTATAATACTCAATAGATATAATATTATAAATTTTAACCAGACGTAGGGCTGGTCGGTAAAAGTTCCGAAATGTTTAATTGTCTTCGATAAACCGTCATACAACAAATGATTCAAGTTTTCAAAACACTTTTTGGTTAGTGGAAAATATTATTCAAAATGGTGTACATCTATGTTTTCGTTTGACATTATTTTAACACTACTCACCCAGAACCGGTATAAGATTAACAATAGTTCGTGGTAGGTGTAAATGGAGGTAGTCGAGAGCTCGGGCCAGCTTCCTTGCGTGGGCTGTTGGAGACCATGCCTCTGGGGACAAACACGACGCGGAACAGAGATCATTGGCCCCGATGAAAACTGTCACCATCTTCCAGTGGAGAGTCACGTCGATGTCGGGGGATGACCGCATCCTGGCCACGAGGATCTGGAGACGCGATCAAATTTTTGGGCTAAGAAAGGATACTTCAAGTGTTTTTACATTTTAACAGGGCACAAACTTATTAGTCTCATAAACTTACAAAGAAAATCATCAAAATGTTTATTTGATTGTATTAGAGGTCCAAAGTTTTATATTTTTTTAGGAACTATTAAACAATTTTTTAGACAATTACTTAGCTATAACCGACACGACAAAAATCAAACAAAATTCTCGACAAGATTAATATAATAATTTCAATTTAACTGATTTGGTAATAATAAACAATTCAATTATAATTTAGTAAAAAAATAATTTAACTTTCAGTAAGCAATAATTCTATGAATGACTAATAGAGGATGAAATTACATATAGATATTCCTTTACAACGTCTGTTAATCTTAACACTAAACCTACCGACAATTCTTGTATACCTGTTCCTACCGCACGCCGTCAAATTGACCGTTAATTAAAAGTTATTTTATTATATAACACAGGTAATAACGGAAATAACTAAAAGTAAAGAGTGTAGAAAATATTATATGCATATTCTAAGAATTGTCATGTAGTTTGATAACGATATTATAAAGTTTTAAAATGTGTAACTTTTACAAAAGTTTAAGAACGGTCAATTTGACCGGTACTTGGTAGGTTTAGTGTTAAATCAATTACAGGCAATGATCACGGTTATTAATACAATATATTATACAACCCATGTTATATATATCACTTAGTTCACACGTCTTTACGTGCACTTTATAAGAACATATTTTCCGATTCAATGCATCTTTGATTGATAAAGAGTCGTTCAAATTATTATGACTACCTTTTGCCGGTAGACACTCGTGAAAATATGATTATAGAGAGAAAAATTATGAATAAATTGGAAAATTATAATTAAAGTACCTACTAGTAGGAAGTAACGATTAGGGAATAACGCGGTTATCCCTCAGAAACCTTGTATTTTTCGGAATAAAAAACTATGTATACAAATTCATCGAGACAAACACAACATACAGTATTTTACAATTATAATATTTCCTATATTTTTTTTTATATTTATCCTTCATAATATTACGTACTGAACCATGAAACACATTAATCATGAAGCTAATTGGCTTATTATAATGACACGAGACTCCCAATTATACAAACTGTATACTTATAAATATTATACATATTGTTAAAAATGTCACTCAACAATGCAATAAAGAAAATAAAACCTAAGTGGTTGTTATTCTGTATTCCCACGCGTAGTTCAAAGTTGGAACGTTTGAAAAGGGGGACTTTGAAGAACTGTATATATTAAGGAGAGATTGGACTTACTATTCATTATCTGCTAAAATGACAGCTTTATCTTTTGATTCATTTTTATATAGATAAAATAATTACAGTATTAAATCAATCATCAACAATCAAATGTAACTAGGGGCGCCAATAGACCCTCAATTTCGATTCGCTGCGCTCACGAAATCTCGGGTGCCGTTTGCATATTGAGCGAAGCGGGCCCAGTGTAATGACTCATCGTTTCCCATTGACTTCCATGGGATATCAATTTTTTGACATAACATTTTTTCAAAAAAAAAATAATTTCATTTTGATTTTTCTAAACCATCACCTTAATGTGTGTCTTTTTCATTGCAAAATTTCATAATTTTCCGTCAAGTAGTTTTCGAGCCAATTCGTGACAAAGAATGTAAAAAGTCTCCAGTAACACGCTCCGCTCACTTCGTTCGCTTCGCTCAATAACGAATTAAAATATTCAAATGATTATTTACTAACTGTCACTTACATATTATTACTACCATTAATATTAAATAACTCTATATTTTAGGGAAATGTTTCAATCAAGAAAATAATTAAGTATATAATAAAAAAATTTATTCGGTTTATTATTCAAAGTTTAATTAATGGTACACGCAATTCTTACATTGCTGAAATGAATCGAAACCGGACATATTTAACTATTTAGTAATTATTAACCATCAAAAAAATTGGTCTATTTTTAAATCGTCTGCTAATATTTGCTAATCAGATGTTTAATTAACATGTTGTGAGAATTTTTTAATATTGCCTATTTAAAAACTAAGAGAAATATATAATATGCTTTAAATATATAATTGTAATGTATTTTAATAAGAAATATTGCTGAGTGCGGCATTAATTGTCGGTGTAAATCGTTATAAATTGTTGATATAAACTGGCGGTGTAAGGGCAGTATAAATTGTTGTGTAAAGTTAGCATAAATTCTTGGTGTAAAGTCTGGATAAATTGTCGGTGTACAGTCAGCATAAATTGTCGATGTAAACTCAGTATAAATATAATATCGGCACAAATTGTCGGTGTAAAGTCGGCATAAATTGTCAGTGTAGAGTCAGTATAAATTGCCATACTTTAAAAAAATATCGTTCAGAGAATGCATGATTACTCTTGTCTGACGCATATTTGAAGATGGAAAAAAACAATAAACCTTGGCCTGTTTGTAGGCATCTTGGTCGGAGGCGACTGGAAAGGCCACGTTGAGTCTGGAGTTCTTGGCGAGCCACTCGCCTGTGCCAGTGCTGTACCCTCGCAATTGAGGATTGTACTCCTTCAGGATGTTAGGGAGGGTGAGGAACTCCCGCCATGTGCTGTCACCGCCTGGATGTAATCATTACAGATATTAAGCGACAAGAAGGAAAATTATTTCTTGTATTACAATAATATTACAGAATTTTTGGATGACATTATAGATTATGATATTTAAAAATAAACGTTTTTCTCGTCTACGTGTTTGCCTTGATAAAAAAAAAATTATTGACTTGCTAGTGACAAAATTGCATGAAAAATTATCTATATATATAAAAACGACAACGAGCCAAAATCAGGCGTGATCCCTTCGAGGGGTCATGCCCCCTTTTCTCCAAAATTATATAATCAAATGGGCACCCTCGTAACTTTAGACAAATAGTTATAAAATAATAAACTTAGAGTTAGGCTTACTGTTATTTACACTATATTATATTTATTGCTTCATAAAAATAACTCTTTTTCACGGCGTTACGTTTAATAATAATAAAACTACACATTTTAATGATTTGTTTATATTTTAAATATTATATTTGGGTCTGGCAGGAGAGGGGAGAAGGTTTGTGATGTTTTCAATACAGAAATTTAATAAAGAGATCTGTAGTGCTGATAATGACCGCGACTGGGTCCTTTTTAAAATATCATCATAAATTATATCTATACGAAAACAAAACAAAGTTTTGTTAATAAAAAGGTATTAACACACCTGCACACCAAGAAATTCCACGATATTCAACAAAGGCACCAAGTGCAAACTCCTCCAAGGCTCCGCTCCCTGCTACCAGGGAGTCGCCGATGGCAGCCACGACATCTATATCCCCTGGCCTCAAACGATGCACAGAGGTTGGCACCTCCTTGCTACGACCCCAGGGGACTGAGTCCTGGCAGGGGAATGGCATGGACAAGGGATACGCGCGTTGCCGTCTCACATTTGACTTGCGAAGCGGGTATTGGATGGGCCACTGGAAATAATAAAAATATATTAAAATTATATCTTAATAACACAAAGACACTCCCTCACTGAGTCATTCATCTCTCTACAGCCCAAACCATAATACCTAGAAAGCTGAAATTTGGACACAAGACCTCTGACATATTGAATAGATGCAATAAGAAAGGATTTTGCAAAGGTCTAAACCGCTCCAAAGTTACAGCTATAAATTTGCAAAAAATATAACGCGCCTGTTTGATACTTCCTAGGTGGTGTGGAAATTCAAACAAAATGTTTGATCACTTTCGCCGTCCGTCGCGAAGCACGGGTAACCTGCTAGTATATATATATAATAAACTTAAAAACTTATCTAAGACAATATGCATACATACTATTATTACAAAACTTTAATGGCTAACTGGAAACTGAATTTTAGATAATCATTTTTTAATGGACGCAATGTCTTATTATGACGATAATATCTCGAAATTGAAGTTATTTTATTGCTTAAACAAATTGAGAAGACACGCAAATAATAACTTTTATTTTATTTTGGTTAAAACTTTAACAATGTCTAAAGTTTAAGCTATTATATAAATTATTATATATTATATAAAGAATAGTAATTTTTGTTACTGTGCAAAAAATATCAGTATGTATATAAAAAGTATTGAAATATCGAAGGGTAACTGGTAGAGATCTCTTAATAAGTTAAACCTTTGTACACGTTTTTTTTTCAATGTATATTTTTCTGTTTTTCTGTAAGTTAATGGTACATAAATATATAAATAAATAAATAAATAATATATTTTGAGCATAGGCGGAACTAATAGTCAAACATTCAACTCAACTTGAAGTAATAAACTTATAAAGAATCCGAATTACATTTGATGCTCTAATGAATCTATATTACCGGTACGATAGACGCCTTAGCCTTTAGATTTAGATAGATAGATAGTATCTACATTTAGCATCATTTTTTCCCTTATCCCAATTTCTGGGTCAGCGCAGTATGTTTTTTCCTTCCTCTCCTGTTACTCGTCATCCATACACACTCCCTTCTCCATATCGTCTTTCACTCAATCCATCTTTTCTTCAGCTCCTCTACCTGTCCATCCCTCCATACCATACCATACTCTTTTAGTCACATGCCCATACCATAACATTTAGCATTGTAATAAAAGAAATCCACAATTTGTATATATCTCACGTTTCACAAAAGTATAATCATTAATAGGTCATCTCTACAAAAACAATGCTTACGTCATTGAGACTGTAGACCTTTAAAGACAATATGAATGATTGTCGTAAAACAATTTGTCATATGTTAACGCTTTTTTATTATTTGTTAATAGTTTTAGTGTTGCTTTTAACCTGTCTTAATGTTGCAAAAAATGATTTCTCAATGTGAAAGGTTAGGACGGTTTAGAATATAATTAATCGAAGATGAAAATATATAATATAATGCTAAAAAATATAGAAAAAATTAAAAAAAAAACTTATTGTATCTGTGCCTATTACTTTGTTCGTGATTTTTTTTTAAATAAAAGTCGCAAAATTACTTATAAAATCCGTGAAAGTACTATTTAAATCGGTTCAGTCGTTTCAAAGCTTACCCGGAACAGACAGACAGATGGATATATAAAAATTATAAATTATGTAAGTACCGTATATACTTTCATATGCATAAAAATGGAATAACAAACAGACACACACAATTGACCGAGAAAGTACACTACGTGACCATCTCGACCTTGTATTATATGTACTAGAACTGAAGTAATCATTGCAAAAAAAACTCAAACCTAGTATTAGCTTGCAATATTGCAATAAAATATTTCGTGATTATATTTTGTTAATTTGATGTTGATATTACGAAAGATGGTTTATTAACTAGGATCCGCCAACCGTGCGGCGGGCAGCTGAGCCCCTCTCCTTTCTTTTCTTGATAACTTTTGAATGGCTAAACATTTTTTCAATCTTATTTCGCTATAACATCCGCGTTCGGCTCAAACATACATGAGAAAATTTTTAGCTAATTATCTCGTCGCATTCTGGAGACAACACACACACAACAATGTAGTCGCATTCTGGAGGCAATTAAACACAAAAAAGGTCTCCCAAACGGTTAACACTAAACCTACCAAGTACCGGTCAAATTGACCGTTCTTAAACTTTTGTAAAACTTACACATTTTTAAACGTTATAATATCGTTATCAAACTACATGACAATTCTTAGAATATGCATATAATATTGACTTCACTCTTTACTTTTAGTTATTTCCATTATTACCTGCGTTATATAATAATATAACTTTTAATTACCGGTTAATTTGACGGCGTACGGTAGGAACAGGTATACAAGAATTGTCGGTAGGTTTAGTGTTAAGAGCTTCGCTTACGCTCAGCTCAATAAAAATGTTGAATAGTCTGTCCGTATATAGAACATTATATAACTATAGCAAACTATGCTTAAACTTCGCAAACATACTGACCCTATTCTATATCACGTAGTCATACCTAATCGCGATTCATTAAACGAATAACGTGAAAGTTAGTGAGTGCGTCGGTCCCATCAAAATTACACCCATCACCTCAACCTCGATTGCCTTGTCTTCATATTCTAATTGTTTCATGTTGCCAATATTACGTAAAATTTTGGAGAACCGCTCCATAGAGCGAACGCTCAATTTTTACTCCTCATGTAAATCTAAAGTTATTTATTTCCTTCCGTTGAATTTACTTGGAAATATATACTTAATTTAAAGAAGCTACAACCTTTAGCTATAGGAGTTGACTCCTGACATCGTTTCATCGATACGATTAAAAAATATATATAAATGTTTAATTGACATTTTAACCTAACCTACCAGAGAAAATCAGGTCTCCCGGATTTTTGAGAGATAGAGAGAGAGAGAGAGGGAGAGAGGAGAGAGAGAGATAATGAGAGAAGAAATAGGGAAGATTGAGAAGAGAGAGAGAGAGAATCTATTACATATAATATACAAGTATATAATTATAATTATAGCAATTTTCATTTCATTTCGATTTCTTATATTCATAACTGTCTATTTGTCACAAAATATATAAATACTATTTTCTGTAAGATCATTAACATTAAACCTACCAAGTACCTGTCAAATTGACCGTTCTTAAACTTTTGTAAAACTTACACATTTTTAAACGTTATAATATCGTTATCAAACTACATGACAATTCTTTGAATATGCATATAATATTTTCTACACTTTTTACTTTAATTATTTCCATTATTACCTGCGTTATGTAATAAAATAACTTTTAATTACCGGTCAATTTGACCACGTGCGGTAGGAACAGGTATACAAGAATTGTCGGTAGGTTTAGTGTTAATAATACAGAATCACAATGTATCTATAATAATAATAATAATAATAATATTTTATTATTAAAATTATGCTCATGTAACACTTAATTTAATTAATAAAAATCCTTACTATATAATAATGACCTAATTGACTCTGTATGCACGCGCATCACTTATCACCCACAAATCACACAATAATGTGTAATACATCAAAAAAAAGCTATTGAATCAGGCTACAAAATAGGGTAGGTGCCAACCTCATACGTGACCTTTGACCCTTCCTGGCCCGAAGGGCCGGGAAGTTCCCTTGTTAATTGTTATAAATTTATTTATATTTTACCATTATTATAAATTACATCAGACAAACATATCAATAACATTTTTTGGTCAAAGTAGGTAAATACGATAAATACTATGCAGTTATTACAAAATTTAACATTTATACTTTGCGAAACCGAAGCTAATAGAAGCTTTAGAATGTGCTTAATTAATCAACCGTGCAACTTAGATTTACTAAGAGTAGTAAAATTTAATATTCATAATTTAATAAAGTTAAGAGTAAGAAAAGTGATAAAAATACGCTACATTTTTTCTACATTTTTTCGTTGATTCTTTCTTTTCTACAAGTATATGCTATTTGTATAAAAGAAAAACTCAAAAAATGTGTGATAAAATTATTGTATTATTTTAAGAACGTTATAAATATTATATACATATAATATCTATATATATATATATATATATATGTATATGTCTGTTTGTATGTTAGTTTCATAGAGCTACTTCTACATTTTTTCTAATTTTTTTTTTGATTTCAAATATTTGTAGAAAAGAAAAACTCAAAAAATGTGTGATCAAATTATTGTATTATTTTAAGAACTTATAAATATTATACATATATATATATAAGATCTATACATTTTATATATGTTTGTTTGTATGAATAGATGAACCCAAAATATTATTGCGAAATATATATGATTTATACATTTTTTTATGTCAGTTTGTTTGTAGCACAATCAATCATCTCTGCAGTCTAGGTCAGGATGTTTTCGCAATTTTGTAAGTTTTGCACAATATATTAACAAACATTTAAGCTAATCACCGATTACAAGGATAGCGGTCAATGAACTTGTTAAATAAACTTAACAAGTTCAATGAACTCTAACCTTATTTTAATTCATAAAAGTAAAAAGTAATATCATGGTTAAATGTTATAGTTAAAAATGTTTAAACGTGATTTATAAAGTTAAAGATTGATTGATTTAAATTAATACTAATATTTAATTGTAATATAATATTAATATTTAATATTATTGATATAATTAAATATAATGGGATGATATCAGTGAGTGTTAGAAAAAATGAAAGTGTTATGTAAAAGTATGCATTTTATTAAAATTATTTGTTTAGTAACAAATTTTTAATATTGTATAAATCTCAAATCATGGTCATATTATTTATGTGTTTGTCTGCTCGTTTGTATGTCATGCAAAACTGACATGACACTTATGTTATGGCTTATGGGTGCAATTAACAAAATGGCGGTAATAATATTTTCTATACACAAAATTAAAAACCTTCATCCAATTTCAGTTGTTGTTGCAGTGATTGTTTTCGTTTGAAAACGAAACATTTTAAAAAAATATATATTTTTTACAAATATGCTTATAAATATATGTTTTATTAAATGCATTTTTCGATATATATATATATATATATATATATATATATATATATATATATATATATACATAATTTCAATAGACAGTCTGTTCATATCATATCATATCAATATCATTTAATTGTATTCTAGATATTTTGAAAGTATATCCCATAAGGATATCCGGTTAATAAATACATCCTTCATTATATCTATTATAAAAATGTAATAACATTCACTACATAAATAATAAATAACTAAATTAAATAATTATATTATTAAATTAAACATCACGACGTGAACTGGATTTAAATAATGTTTCATTTAAATATTGATAATCTCTTCAAAATGGCGGCTATAAAAGACATCATCCCTTCATGAGATACACAAGTGAGTATTGATTGCAAGTGTAAAATAAATAAATAAACATTTAGATTATTATGAAATTAAAATTATTTTATCAAGGTTAAATTATTAAAAACAATTTTAACGTTTACAAGGAATACGTACGTTATTGAGTTCTTAAGAAACACCAACAAGTTTTGTCAGACATATTTTCTTGCATATAACACTATTTTATGTGAAATAAATGTAAACATGATTTATGTATTTATAAACATATTTTAAAGTCAATAAATAAGATTTTAAGTACAATTGTATCATTAATTAATAGATTAATCATACAAACAAGCATAAAAATGGTAATAAGGTTAGAATTTTAACGTATTATAAGTGTTCTTCAATTGTCTTTCGTATACAATATACAAATAACATAATATATTATATTACATTATATTAATATGTCCAGTTAATATTACCAGGTTATAATTTCTTTATTAATCTAAAACTTTTATAATAATTACCCCATTTTAATAGTAAAACACATTTTATTTAGACCACACGCAATGATTTAAGACACACTGCACAAGCTTACAAAGTATTCTGTGGCTTCTAATACTATGTTGCAAGAATAAAATATTTTATCCTCTTGTGTCTTGATAAAAAAATATTTATATATAGTTTAAAAACAAACTGTTTGTATGTTAAAATATAATTATGTTAAGTTTAAAGGGCCCTTTCTAAGTGCGTTTACCCAACTTGTTACTAAAATAACAAAAGGTAGGAAGATCGTAAACTTTAAGTCGTAAATATTCTAAACACATTGTATATTTTATTGATAACTAGTTAACAGATGATTTTAGAGAGTTAGTACTTTAGTATCCATTGTTTGGTGTTTCTTTGTATGGAAATATTAAACTTAATATGAGGAATAGTTCTAAGTTAGGATAATGTGAAGGCGAGGTGTGCGTGTGCGTGTGCGTGTGCGTGTGCGTGTAAGCTTGTGTGTGTGTGTGTGTGTGTGTGTGTGTGTGTGTGTGATATAAAATACAATTTTTATTTACATTTAAAGTGCGTAAACCAAGCCTTAACATTTACAGTAAAGCACGATATATACAGGTTTGTAAACGTGACGCAAGTAACAGGTAAATAGAGCATTCGGATAGTACCGGTCCTAGATTGACCATTCACCTAAGTGATAATAGTTGAGCCCTTTATACACAACATATCAGTAATATATGGTTACTTTTAATATTGCGAGAAAATAAGGATAAAGTAAAAAAAAAGATTATTTTGATCGTAAGCTGGTGAAAAGCGTTGATAAAAATATGTAAATTGTAATAACACGACTGCAGAATGTTGTTAATACAATCCACACCCATCGATTTAGGGGAGGCTACTGCCCCCTCCACGGGAGAGGGGGTCACCACAATAAATACATACTTTTACGTTTTCCTTCCAAAACACTTTTTTATTTATAAAAAAATAATAATTAGGGGCCTTACTCCTTCATTGAACTTCAGATTTAAAATTCCGGCTCTATCTATACTTATATTTTAATTTTGTTTGATTTCCCTTTCCACTTCAAATATATATAAAAATATGAAATTCTGTTTGTTTGTATACGAATTAATTTAAAATAACTTAACAGAAAATAACATATTCGTGATTAGTATTTGTTAATTAAATAATAAAATTTATATATTAGTAGTTAATTATCGGAAAAGTCGCGGGCAGAAGCTAGTATAGAAGCGTATTCATATAGTTATGTTATTTCCTAACCTGTTATAATAAATAATTTGGCTGTCATTGTCATTTTATTCACATTATATTTTATATATATAATATTAACCTATTACTATTAAAAAAAAAAATACCCTAAGTTACTCGTTACAACATCAGCTATTCGCTGGTGGAAGTGCTATGAAAATCGGTCCTGCCATTTCAGAGGTTAGACGGAACAAACAGAGAGAGAGAGAGAGATTTTTTTTTCATTTATAAGCACTGTAAGTACTGGGAGAGATCTCTAAAAGAGATAAGTAATGCTTTGTACTATATTGTTTACTGATTTAATAAATATATATTCTCATATACATTTATTGAAAACCTTTCAGATTTACAAACGGACGTTTCAATTTTATTTATATGTATAGATTAACACTTTCAAAATTTGAAAAAATTAAATTTGAATTATAAAATTTTTAAGTAACGATATTTTTCTTGTCTTTATCCCAATTTTGGGATCTATATGTTTTAGCCTCCCATACACACACACAAACATCTTATAGAGTTAAAAATCTATCAACCGAGACAGGATTCGATCCTGGGACTCAATCAACTGTGATTTGAACAATACTTATTCGTTTTTTTATAACGGTTATGAAAATATAATATTAACATGAAATCTACTTAGAAGTGTTTTTAGTATCAAAAATTTTATAAAACTAAAAAGTCAAAATATCATAAATCAATCACAAATTCATCTAAGGGATAAATCTAAAACTCTAAAATTCCAAATTCATTTTTGATATTGTTACTGAATTTATCTTATATATTATATAAATATTTGTAATTAATAACAAAAGTAAATAGAAAGAAATTATATCAATATTTTAATTTTAGTATACATATATAAATATATATATATATATATATATACGATGTGGTCTGTACGTATGTATTACAAGTAGAATATTGTTTAATGTTGTTATTTTAGTAGAAATAAGAAGAATCTTTAATCATGACCATAAATTATCTGTTTTAAACGTTATCATTATATATTCTATGTACCTATTGGTATTTAGCCGTAAAGGTTTCTTGGACCTAAGTAAAAGGACATACACAATATATATTCCCATATTAGACGTTTCGTTTGCGTTTAGATGTACTTAGATAAGAACCATAAATACTTAGATACGAACCATAAAGACTTAGATACGAACCGTAAAGACTTAGATAAGAACCATAAAGATGTAACCTCCAAATCCATTTGGATCATCTCAAACACACGCTAGTATAGTTGTTTCATTTGTGACCTTAGATGTACTTAGATAAGAACCACAAATACTTAGATAACAACCATAAATACTTAGATAGGAACCATAAAGATTTAACTTCCAAATCCGTTGGGATCATCTCAAACATACTAGTATAGTTGTTTCATTTGTGACCTTAGGTGTACTTCGATAAGAACCACAAATACTTAGATAAGAACCATAAAGACTTAGATAAGAACCATAAAGATTTAACTTCCAAATCCGTTTGGATGATCTCAAACATAGTATAGTTCACATATTTGCCAAATATGACAAACCAAGGTTGTCGAAAGTAAGGTAATTCCTAATCAGGTTACAAAATTCCATTCGGTGGATTAAACGAATGTGCAAGCGATGCAATGATTGCAACAAATTAAACATTACTACTGCAATTATACAAGGTTGCTTAGAAAGGATATACAATTTGGAAACAATAATATTTTAAGTAAAAAGATGGTTTTGATGTTAGGAAAAGTCGGGGGAAGTAAGTATAATAATTTATCATTTATATATATATATATATATAACTATGGATAACCTCCAAAAAAGATAGTAGAAATTAGATGTTTTATTTAAGACTGAGTCCAAACACCACACAAGTTCCCAGTTCAATAGATTTTTGAGTCCAAAAGTCTTCGTTTGTTGTAGATTTTTATTGTATAATTAATTTAGAGATGTGAGAAATAAAACCTCCAAAATAAAGAGTGACTTAAAATTTTGCAATATACAATCCTCCACAAATTATCTCAGAATTGTATTTAAATTTAATTAATTTTATATGAAATTAATTTAAATTAAATTGTTCATGAACAAATTTAATTATATTAAATTTGATCATGAACAAATTACCCAATGAAAAAAAATATTTTTTTGTTTATCAACCAATTTTAGGAAAAGCAAGATTATTCCAAAATGTATTATTATAAAAATGTATAAAATAATCTATGTATGTATGTATGATTTAATAAATTTGACAAAATTAGCATTTTATTTACACGATACAATTATTAAAATTTTATACCATTACTTTCATTAAAAAAAAACATACTGTTTCTGTTGACTGACTTGAAATGACTGATGAATTTCAAATAGATTTTTTCAGTGCCATTTAACAAAAACAAAAATGTTATATATAGTTTCTAGATAGATAGAGTGAACAAAAAGAACCTAATATATATATTACGTCCGTACGTTATGTATATATATATATATATATATATATATATATTATATAACATATGTAACAAGAACAATTTGGTATGAAAATTAACACGACAATTTACATACCGTACTTCTAACATTCATACGCGCTCTGTATCTTAAAACAAATATAACGAAACTTACATATATAACAAACACTATTTATTAAAATCTATAAACAATAATCAAAAAAATAATACTCACATCATTAAAATCTACGGTAACATTAAAAGCGGTAACTTCGCTAAATAACAACAGTACTCCGACCACCAACATGATACATCACAGAACGATATAACGTATAACATATAACGTATAACACAATATAATCAATGTATAAACATTATCAAAATATTTATTAGTTATGCGCTAGCGCGTTTGGGGGTGAGCGTGTATCCCGAGCGGCATCCATCGCTTAACAGCGGACACTAAGTCTAAGTATCCCCGCCTCTAATTAGTGTCACTAATCAATCCGGTTGATATGTTGACCCTCTACCGGATGTCACTTTCAAAAATATAAGTTCAAACACTTATAGACTCGTCACCTCCATTATCACAGTACTTGGTTATTATTTTTAGAATTGCAAATTCTGTTTTGTCTGTTTATAATTTTTATTATATACTCGAAAAAAAATAAGCAACATTTTTATTAAAGATGTATCTTACTACTTTTTTTTTCTTTTTCACTTCGTTTAAACAACGGACAGATGATAATTTTTACAGATTAAATTAGTAAAGAATAATAACAAAAATTCTATTAAATTGAGATTAAAACAAAAGATAAAATATATTCTTCTATAAAGATTATATATACCATATCTTTTTTCTTCAAATCTTATAGTAGATATGGGAACATTAAAATTAACCTCTTTCTAAAGAAAACAAACAGCTCGTTCATCAGCAGTAAAATATGCACCGACCTAAAACATAGTCTGTAATATTTTAAAATAAAATAAATATGAATATAATATTTTAAAATAAAATAAATAAGTAGTATTTTTTTTAAAATTTTATAAGTTTAAAACATACCAGGCAAGTACAATATCTATTTTAACAACACCGTTAAAAACATTAAATTGCTTTTAATTATGCGTAAAATAATAGATCTTAGATCTTAAATTTGGGAAACTTGATTTTGCATTAAGCATGCTTAAACTTCTGCCATGTTGATTTATTATAGTTATTTTATAGGATAGTTATAGTTATTTTATAGATGAGTTATAGTTATTTTATAGATGTCAGAAGCGGCTTTACAATTACTTTGATGGTATAGTATGTGTTGTAAATGTGCAGTAGTGTAAGGTCGGACAATTATTACAATTTTATTAGTATATTATTTATATATATATATATATGTTAAAATTTGTGGTACCAATGTTTATATAAATATCAAATTAGTTTAAAAAAGGGCTAACAGTTCATTTTGCTGTCTATACCCTAGAGTTTTAAGGCAAATTTTATTTACTATACTTTTGTTTCATACTTTCTATTTATTCTTTTTACTTTATTTCTGTTTTTTTACTTCATAATTTGCTGTTGTTGCAACAATATTTTCCATTTGAAATCCTTATTATTTCAATATTATATTAGAAATAATGTATTTTATTCAAGAAAGATTCAAGTACATCAAATATCAAACACAACCATTTTTTTTCATATTTAAACGTTTTTAAACGTTTGCATTTCTATTAACTATTATCTAACGCTGTGACGTGAGTTTGTCTTTGGGTTATTTATTCTTTTACAATTATATGTACAGTTTTTTATATAATCAATCGGTTGTAGACGAAAATGTAGACTCCTACATAGTTATTTCAATATTGCATATGTAAGCCATTCATATTCCAAAAGCGATGAAATTGACCCAGATGTGAGAATCAGAATGAATGCAGCATACATGCAGTCACCAGCTTTCATAATTGGCGGAGCATACAAAACGCTGGTGTACCCCAAAGCTGCGTGCTATCCCAAACTCTGATCCTCCTGCACATTAATGATATGTTGGATTTCTCTAACATACATGTTATGCGGATAAAAGCACTTGGAATGAGGTATATTCCGACCCTACAGGGCTCTCTTGGGAAAACGTCGACAAGTGCCGAAAACAACTTGAGTCAATTATAGCGACCTCCCTAGGGATGATCTGAACGGAATCAATTTAATCCTCAAAATACACATGTTTCTCATTTACCAATAAAAAAATCAATTTTTCGTATCGCCTACATTTAACTCCCGTCATTTTGTCGCCGAGTATCAGTATCAGTGATCAATAAAGCGAGGCAGTATTTCAAGCCTGGCCAAAGCCTTGCGCCCTATAAAGCAAATGTCCGGCCACACATGGAGTTCTATTCTCATCTCTAGTCTGGATCACCCCAATATCAGCTTCTACCGTTTCACCGCATATCACGTTGTCTATCCTATTTACAACGGGGAGTGTTCCGAAGAGCTATTCGATCTAATGCCTATCGTCAAATTTTAATATCGCACAGCACGTCATCCCTACCTAGGTGCATGGCAATCTCCTACTGTGCGGTTCTCAAGGACTTTTCGGATCGCGGTATTTTCGGATCGATAAGACATTGGTGCCTTAAAAAAAACCTATACTCATACCTTCAAGGCCGGTATCGCTCTTCCGATTCCCCGGATGTTGTAAGAGTTTGTGGGTCGTGATCACTTGACATCAGTGACAAGGTTGTTTGCTCTCCTCTAGCATAATATATATAAAGATGAATATAGATAGATCTGCAGATAGAGGAAGACCAAAAACAGGCATGAAAGGAGATGATGCAAGGTGAAGGTATGACATGAATGAGTGAATGAAATAGACATGTTTTGTCGACTTCAGCTAGAATAATATAAAGATGAGAATGAGGTATATATATGTAGTAGTTATTTGTAATGTATATATATCTACAACAAGAAATTGCATTAACTAGTTGAATACTACAGCTAGACATACAAAATTACAGATAATATTCAATATAAACCATCCCATACCTTACTCTTACCGTATTTTTTATTTAGAAATCATATATTCATATTTGCGAAGCCCATTACCGAATCACGTGTTTTATAATAGACGAAAACAAATAAAACACTCTTACATATGTTATGTTTGCACTTTCTTTTTAATACCAGAATAGATAGAGTCCTGAAAGTTTAATAACAATGCTATGAATGGAATCTTTTGTATTATATCACAATATTATAATATATATATATATTTATAACTATATATGTATATATATATATAAGTTCCAAACGCGTCCTGCTTTGAAGAACCACACAACAAACTCAGCCGGGTATTTCTTTATTGTGATCACTGTTTCATAAACTTCAATATTTATTGCTCATTATAACTAACATAAATATATATATATATATATATATATATATATATATATACATATATATATACCCGGCTGAGTTTGTGTGGTTCTTCAAAGCAGGGCGCGTTTGGAACCCTCGTAGCCTTATTTCGGAGAAAGGCTTATTTCGTAAGTACCAAAATAGTCCCTCCTGACACGTAATTTATTATTATATTATATATAAACATACACAGTAATTATTTCATTGATACATTCAAAGTGGGCGATAAATAAATAATTACATATACTTTGGGCTGTGAAGTTAACCGAGGTTTATTATGTTTTTTTAAATAAAAATAGCCCGAGTTATTCCTTATAACATCAGCTCTCCGCCAGTGAAAGTAATGTTAGAGATTAAACGGAACAAAGAGACAGACAGACAAAAAAATATAATAATTGTTGTTTTTTTAAGTGTCGTATAAGCTTTCATAGGCATTTAGTTAAAAACTTTTAATTTCGATACAAACATACACTTCAATTTTATTTATATATATAGATGTAATTAATAATGTATATTTCTTACTATCTGCAATATTAATATATATAAGAGTGCTGGGTATGGTAGTGGAGGGATGGGCAGATAGAGGACGGCCGAGGAAAAGATGAATGGATTGCGTGAAAGACGATATGGAGAAGAAAGTGTGTACAGAGATGACGAGTAACAGGAGAGTATGGAAGACGTTCTGCGTCGACTCCAAAATGGGATAAGGGCAGAAAGATGATGATGATGATGATTATATATATATAGATTTTGATTCTACGTAACTGATAACTGAAGTCCTCTCCTATCTATACAAAATATTATACTAAAGGACTAACTATCCAGGTCATGTGTGTTTGTCACTACAAAACATCTAACCGGCTTATCCGTTAACAAAAACATACTAACACACTTTTTATGAAGACTCTTGTTGATGACATAATGGTTAATAACTCGACTTTATCACAGATTATTATATTAAGTATATAAAATAATTTGAAAGTTAATCTATTATCAAATTCATTTCTTAAACGTATAATTTGTGAAGATTTATGTTGTAATAATAACGAAAATTTATTTCATATTTACATTTGTTTGATAGAAATATAACAATAAAGTTCTAAAGATATATTTTTATTAGATTTAAATCTAAAATTTAAAATGTATTATTAAATAAATCTTATTATAACATTCAAGAGTTTTTAGTTGATCGAAGTGAATATTGGTTGTTGATTCATTTGCGGGGTTGATATTATATTATAGGTTTAACTTTTTAAAATTTCATTTAAAAAGAGCTTTTGAGTTTCCGGGTTCTTCTCAGCAGAGCATTCCGAGCTGGTAACTTACTCACGGATTGACTACAATGACATTTTGATTGTAATAGTTGACAGTTCTGTGAGCCACGAGAATCAAACATAGAACTTATTCATAATAGTGTAAACCTTTTTATATGAGAAGTATATTTATTTGCATATAATAAATAAATTGTTTATGACATTTGAAACTAATTCTCCATTGCACAAAATGAGACAATTCTTAACCCAAACGTATTTTTATATTTTATTAGCTTATTCCCTCCCGCTTCTCTGGGCACACTAATTATTTGGATGTGAACTTAGGTTGCTATGGTAACCTTTGTTATATTATCCGTTGTCATCGTAACCGTTGCTATGGTAACTCTTACGCGGGGCGTTAAGTATATAGCTCCTACAGGTTTAAAACTTGGCGAAATGCAAAAAAATTATATCCGTTGTGATAGGAATTCCGTAAAATCCGTTCTTAGTGGACGTCTACATCACAAAAGAAGTAACTATGTAAAATTTTAAGTTAATCGGACAGATAGTTTGGGAGATTTCGTGATGAGTCAGTGAGTGGTAAATCACATATATATATATATATTTAGTAAATGATGCCTAATATTTTCTTTTTAGACCATTTTAGTAAAATTTTAACTTAACAAAATTAAATTATCTATCTTTATTTTCATAGAAAGTTAGGTTATCTTTTTATATATATACTTTTTATTGTAATATGTTTTACTTTGTGAATCTAATCATAAGTTTAAATATTAGGTTGAATGTAAAAAGTGTAGAGTAATTAATACAAGTGACATAATTGAATCCCTCGTTTCGCAATATATTACGACATTAGAAAGCAAGTCACCCAGTCAGTGTTCCTGTTAGCATACCTTAAAAGGAACCAGTGATACCATATCAAAAAATATTATCACCCCAATTCTATTTATTTCTAACAAAATACACTAAAATAAGGCTTATTATATATATATATTTAATTAAAAAATGTTGAATAAAATAGTTATTATATACCAAGATTGTGGGTAAAAATTGACACTGGCAACCCCAAGTCCGATATCATTTTAATTCTCATCACATTATTACATGTGAATTGTGGCGCCAATTTTGTTTACATTTGGACATCAAAGAAAGCGTGTTCTGCGATCGTAATTGATGTAATGTTAAATTAAAATTCTATACAGCTGAAGAAAGCATGTGACACGTTACCCCTATTATAAATAAGGACTCGGTCGTTCAAACCATTATCAAGATCACGTTAGATAGGTAATCTAATCTTCACCAGCAAAAAGATCTTCGCCGCTTGACTGTATGGAATACGTACAGTCAAATCATTCTTACAGTGTTTTCTACAAATATTACGATAAAACTTTATATCTTGATCACTTATAACATCTTAACCGTTTGGGATACTTCTCTTTGAAGCAACATCATAAAAAAATTAACTAAACCGATTTGAATGAAAATTAGCAGAGCTGTAGAGCTTGGGAATGAGCATGTTTTAAAAAAAACAGAATTAAAATATTTCATTCCGTTCAGAAATGATAAAAAAACTGAGAGGGTACAGCTCAATTCCCGCACCGCACGGCGGCGGATCCTATTTTTTAATTTATTTATTTAAAACAATCACACATTGTTCTTCTGAAGCGTTATTCTAGTTGCATGGTTATAAAAAATTTTTGCATGTAACTGGCACATGAATACTCATTTGAGTTCTCAGAACTTTCTGTGGAAGACACTCATAGAATAATAATTTATTATTATAACATAAAGTATGACGTCTATAGCTGTTACTTGTTTTATAATGCATAAAATATTAACAAAAGTTGTTTTATACGTGATTTAGATTTTATAGTGATGTTAAAAACGGAATATTCAATTTAGAATCGAAAGACCTGTTGTTGGCAAACAGTAGTCTTCTTATTAAACTCATTGAACTAGAGCAACTGTATTAATCAGTGTGCCTAGTAGAAGGTTTTTTCACCAATTCGATCGCGTCAAAGTGTGTACTTATTTTATACAAATCTATTGTATTAAATAAGCATAGTTTTACATTCGTTACGCTAGATGGTATTGTTCTTATTTTACATTTGTTACGCTAGGTGGCGTTGTTCTTATTTCATACAAATCCAAGTTCCAATCCATCGCGGTCGAATTGACAAAAAAGCTTGCGCTAGGCACACTAGGGTCGATATGAAAGTATCCACTGCTACGTAGAAATTTCAGTAATAATTTTAAAATTTATGATCACACATTTTCATTTTTTTGGGTTTCGTAATCTACTAGAAGAAGATTTGTCACTTCCGTCCGTCTTTCCACAGCCTAGCTCAGAGACTCTTAGTTGTGTGTGTAACTGTTGAAAAACAATATAAATATATATTTATAGGGTAGTTCCTCAACACGTATAATGGGGTTGTATTTTTTGTGTCGAGTTAGAAAAATATTTTTCGATTATTACTTAGCACTTATAAAAAAAAGTATATTAAAAAGAAATAATATAACCATAACTGTTATTAATTCTTCGAAAATAAATAGAAAAAGTTAATTATAAAACGGTGTTTAAAACTATTACGATGTTAATATTTATGTTTATGGTCTTGAATATTTTTTTAATTAGAGAAATAATATTCAAAAGTACTTAGTACGTAAAATTTTTCATATTTGTAAAAGTTGCATTTATTGTAGAGTTTCTTCTTTATATTTTGTCGACCACTAAAAAATTATAAAAATTGGTACTCCTTTCCTTTATATTTGGAACGCAGCTTAAATAACGTCATATGACTTTGACACTTGTCATTGAATAACTTTATTCGGCTAATTTGATTACAATACTCACTCTGTGATTATAATTTTTAGCTTAATCTGAGTCAGCTTAGTGGCCTTCTTTGGTCAACATATAGCCTAAAACATAGGATTTTTTTAGAATAGTTTAAAATTATCATGGCTTATTTGACTCAGCCAGATTACGTTAAGTATGTTTGTTCGTGTGGACAAATGAAACCTATAACTAATTTATATTTCTGTCGGCATTGCTTGAAAATACGTTGCGGTTTTTGCATCTGCCATGAAGTAAGTTTGTTCCTAAGGTGTTTCGTTTTTTTTTTTTTTTTTTAATTTACCTGTCAAAAAAAATCTGTATAATAAATTGCCCAATTATTGAAATATATATTTTAGTTACTCGACCCTTTATTAACTATTTTATATTTTTATAATATGATTTTCTACCTTCTAATAAAAAATATTAAACTAAACCCATACTTATGACCTATTTTTACATTTACAACAAAATACTAAAATATATGGTGTGCAATGATTTACAAAAATTGTATTGAGATACCTTATAATTATTATATGATATAATTCTGTGTAAATAGACTTGTGAAAACAAGTTTTCAAAATCAAAAAAGTTGGGTGATGATAAGTTACATAAACATTGAATGCAGTGACACTAATTTTTACTCTATTTTGCCATTCTTATTAACACCCAGACCCACATTATTTATTGTATTTTCGTGATGATTTAACACTGGCATGTTCATTTTTTTTTTCTAAAATAAGAGCCAGAAGTAATAAAAAGTATCCTAGATTTTTCTGCTTTGATTTTCCTGGAATAACCGTCTCAACACCTAATTGTAAACTATTTAATAGTCCCACATTTGTCTCCTTTTATTATAATCATTGTTTCTTAGAAAAAAATCAGATTGTATGAAATAAAAATATAATGACATCTTATCCAATACAAATTTGGCAATAGGATCCTTGAATGTAATTTAATTTCATATTTAATTATTGAATTGATTTCAGGTGGACTCCCACTACTGTGCAAACTGTCTTGAGAACATGCCGTCATCTGAGGCCCGGCTCAAGAAAAACCGCTGTAGCAGCTGCTTTGCATGTCCCAGCTGCTTCCACACGCTGTCGACGCGCGCCACCATGGCGAGGGACCCCGCCGCCGGGGACCCGCAGGCCAAGCCGCTCAAGAAGATGTACTACCTGTCCTGCTTCAACTGCCGCTGGACCTCGAGGGATGTGGGTATCCCCGATCAGCCTGTTGGTGAGTATCTATTCTGTGGTATTCTTCCAGATATTTAAGTTAAATCATGCATATGAAACGATGATCTTCATTAATTTCATGGTGTCAATACTCTTGATATATATCATATATATATGTATATATATTTGAGCGAAGCGAGCGGAGCACTCTACTGAAGACTTATTCACATCCTTTTTCACGAATAGGCTCGAAAACTACTTGACGGCAAATTAAGAAATTTTGGAATTAAAGAGATACACATTAGAAGATGGTTTTTAGAAATTTGAAAAATGTCATGTTAAGGAATAATCGTCACACAACTGATATCCCACTGAAGTCAATGGGAAAAAAAAATCGCGCAAAAAAAAAAAAATTAGCTTTACAATGACATTGTCCACAACGATGATTCATTACACTGGGCTCGCTTCGCTCAATATGCAAACGGCACCCGAGATTTCGCGATCGCAGCGAGTCGAAATTGAGGGTCTGTTGGCACCCCTAGTTATTATTAATATTGCTACCGTAATAATCTATAATGATTATTAGCGTCTGGGGGTTGGCCGGAAAGGATCAATCCATTCACGACCCGTTTCAACCAGCTTCTTGACTACTATAAGGCGATCGCCCAACAAGAAAAACAAGAGAAGTTGGACAAGGAGAGAAAGAAGTTTGCAATTCGAGGAAAATATATCAACCTAACGGTAAGACAAAATTAAAATATTTATTTTATTTATTTATTTACCCTTTATTCTATATTACAAAAAGCGAACTTAATGCCTGTTGGCATTCTCTACCAGCTAACCTTTGTGGATGGTGAGAAATTGCGGTAGGCGTAACAAAGTAAAATTCAAAATAAAACTAGTACTGAGTGAAATTAAAATATATATATATGTAATAATAATAATAATAATAATAATAATAATAAAATAATAATAAATAAACTATAATATTTATTTGAGAAACTTTAATCGTGTTAATTGTCTGTTAATCTCCAGGATAAAACCGGTTTAACGGGAGCTATGGCACGGAACATAGCCGGCCTGCCCTCCAGCGAGAGCTCGTCGTCAACAATCACCAACTTCGTGCCGAGCCAACCCAGCGCCGAGGTGGAGGAACTGCCTGAAGACTACCATCTGAAGGAAGTCAACTTGAAGCAGAGTGAGCGTGCAAAGCAATAATAATATTAATAATAATTTATTTGCAAGAAACATTAAGATGACAAAATTGAATTAGAATGAAATTGAAGAATGTATTAAATATGTATCATACATGTTTCATATAAGGGACATACAAAATATTATAACAAATAAAAAATATATTTTTTTATAGAATAGCAATGAATCCAAAATGTCACAAAATATAAAAATATTAACTTTAGAACCAAGTATTATTTGTTAATTAAAAATTATTTATCAAATAAAAATACTTAGCAACAAGCCATTTGTGGTGTTTAGCTTTTTAATTTTATCTGGTAAATGGTAATATATTTGAACGGATATACTGCAAGCTTCGTCTAAATAGTGGAGTTCTAGATACAGGTAGTATAAGTATATTTGAATTTACGAGTAATGTATGTTCCCCATTCACAGTAACGCGGATGTGCCAGCGCGCGTCGTGTCCCGAGCTGCAGCCGAGCCGCTCGTGTCGCCTGGCGCCGCGCCCTCGCCCCCTCAGCGTCAAGCGCAGCCAGCGGTGCCGCGCCTGCGACCACAACCTCACCAAGCCCGAGTACAACCCTGGCTCCATCAAGTTCAAGATCGAGCTGCTGGCCTAGTGAGACCACTTTAATAAAAGTTTTAATGTCTAATAATTGACGAAGGTAATGTAAACATCCATATCCAGCTACCACATGCCCGAGGTGAAGATAATATCCTACGAAACCGTCAAGCCGGGGGTCACATCCGCGCTGCTGCTGAAGCTGTCCAATCCAACTGCTCACGAGATGACGGTGCGGCTTCTGAGACCGGAGGACGCGCCAGAGGAGGAGCCCGGGACGATCGAGAAGAGTCTGGAGAAGTCGCTCAACTTGGAGAAGGTTACTATACATTTTAAAAATCGTATTGTATTTATACCCTCCGGTGACGTTATCATGGCTAGTAAGGCTAACAGCGGGAAAAAAACTATTTATGGATGCGTATAACGGTGTGGTTTCAGCAGGAGCCTTCGTTAAGTGTGTCGGTCCCGCGGCGGGCGGCGCCGTCCTTGTCGGGCTCAACGCTGGTGCCTCCCGACCCTCTCACGCTGGCGCAGAGAGACGACGCCGCGGAGTACGATGACGAGCCGCCAGGAGCCGCTGACGAGTGAGTAGAGACTGACCTAAGAAGAGCTACTGACGTATGATTGATTTAAATTTTGGCTGCGTTTTGGGGAAGAAAACCCAAATCCTTTGCCTCTACTTTCCTATTCCCCTATATTGCTTCCTCAGAGTCAGGACATAAAACATACATAACTAAACATTTTGATATTTCTTTCCACCGACAGTATTAATTAAAACATTCTGATAATCCTTTCAGTGTAATCCTGTGGCGGAAGTCCAACAAGCTGGCTCTGAGGCTGAAGGTGACAACTGACTCCTCAGCCGTTGTCGGTAGTCCCGCATACTTCTCCTTCGCCATACAGTATTCGTACAGAAACACAGTACCTCCCTCTGCCACAGCGGTCAACAGCGACCACACCTTATACACTACTGTACTATTGGATTTGGGGAAAGTCTGCGAATAGATTATCTTTTGTTGTCTATGTTATAGACTGTATAGAAATATATGGTATTATTTTATATTTTCACATAAAAATATTTATAAATTTGCTACTCATTTAAGTAACTTTGTCTTTAAGTTAAATTATATATATACAAGTGGTATATTAGGTTAAGATTAAATATAACATGAAATCTCAAACTTTCACTCGTCCCACGCTTGCTAATCAGCTAATTTTAATCCTGGTTATGAAATGGATATTTCCTTTTAATTGAGCGAAACGAGCGGAGCGTTCTGCTGGAGACTTTTTAATATTCATTGTCACGATTAGGCTCGAAAAGCTAATTGACAGAAAATTATGAAATTTTGCAATCAAAAAGACACACATTAAGTGATTTTTTTTTTTTAAATATCTCGTTGAGGAATAATCGTCAAAAAACTGATTTCCTATTGAAGTCAATGGAAAATGATGAGTCATTACACTGGGCTCGCTTCGCTCAATATGCAAACGGCACCCGAGTTTTCGCGAGCGAAGCGAGTCGAAATTGAGGGTCCGCTGGCGCCCCTAATTTATTAAACTTCAAATGAGAAAATAATTGAATTGCAGTTATTATGCCTAAAATATGTAAACTCAGTTCACAAGGCTTACTTTCAAAATTAGTTATGTATATGGCAGCTATGCTTTACATGTTATATTAGAAGGCAATATTGATATTACATGAATTAATGAATTCATTTAAATTTCTTTATTTTTTTTTTATAGCTAGAATCAAATTGCATTGCTAATTTGTTTAGAATAATTATAATTTTGTCATAACAAAACATGCTAGCAAATAACATAATGTTTTCTGAACATTTAATATACATATATGTATATTTTAAACATTAATTAATTTGTATTGCACCGATGTGTAAGCTCAGCTACAATAACTGCTTAATAAATTATTAAAAGCATCAGTCTCTTATTTTCTCCTAACTTGTAGATTGGATTCGTCAGACATTTTACAAGGCTAGCAACACTTGCAATTTGCCTGAAGTTGCGAGATCCAAACGCTTGTTTGGCCTCTTCTGTAAAAAAACTGACAGATTTTCTATTAAGTTTTATATCTTGATAAAATATGTATAAAAATTTACAATAAAAACTCTACTTGTAAAACAATAATTTATTTAAATAAAACAATGTATTAGCATTATGCAATATGATAGGAAGACGTGCCCAAACTATAGCCTATTACCAAAACTACTTATTAATATCTTCTTCCACCTGAGTTTTTGCTGAATATATAACATCATTTATACCCACACCATCATAACTGCTGCCGACTAATGATATCGGCAGATTATTGTTTAAAATATACTCTCTTATCATCTCTACTCTCTCGTAGTGCCCAATTACGTATTGAGGAATGCATTTATCCAATATACTAACATGATGTGCACTTGCTTTTTCGTCTATCTTCAGAATGGATTTGATTTCTTTTGTTGCTATATCGAGAAGTTGTTCTTTGGTTACATCAAGTCCAAACTTTTCTTTAAACCATCTACCTCCTAACATAACGGTCAGAACTGTGCCGTTTTGGTCTGGAATACAGCATGAATCAAACACAACTCCTAATATTGGAGAATTTTCTATTGGTGGAACTAAAAATCCAAAAGCTGGTGTTATTAATTGTTTATCTGACGCGAAATATAGATTTACAATACCTACAGTCACGAATGGAATGTCATTTAAAATTTTGGACAGTTCAGGGTGTTGTTTAATTACTAATTTGGCTAAAACATGAGATGGTACTGAGGAGTAAACATGATTGGCAGTCATAACTTCATTTCCTTTCTTAAGTCTTACAAGACTTGAGTCAATAAATTCTATTTCATCCACTTTACTGTTTAAACATAAGTCAACATTATTATCTTGGAGGTACTGCCTCATAACTGTTGGAACTGTTTGGAGGCCCCCCTTAACTGTATAAACATTCCACTTTTCCTCTTGAGCTTTCTTAGCAAGATCACTTAATTGTATTTCGGTTTCATTCTTTGTTTTAAAAAGTGCCTTCATTAACCCCTTGATGACTCCTCCGTCATTCTGTTCATACTCAAATAGTGTTTTCATGAGAAATTTTACCGATATTTCTTTTGCATCTCCAGCACATATACCACAAATCATAGGAGAAACGGCATAATCAGCTATCTCTTTTCCAAATCTTCTTTCAACAAAATTATAAATGGAATCGTCTTTCAATTCCTTGTGAGGGTTTTTGAGATCATTAAAAGCTGCATAAATAAGCGGTTTTGAAAATGGTTCACTCTTTTGAAACACACCTTTTAAACTCGAGGGCAACAAGTGAAGAGTATTTTTTACATATATCATTCTATTTTTAGCAGCAGGGTGATCAGGTTTAATTGCGGATATGTGTTCACTGAGACCTAAATCCTGTAACATATTCAATGTATTGAGGCCAGTTTGACCTCTGGGTCTAATAGTTCTCGGCCCTTGTTCAAAAATATAATCTTTCGTCCGAATGGATTTGATCCATCCGCCACAGTGATCGGTGGCCTCTAATAAAAATATTTTCAAATTATTATTGTTACTTATATTATTTTTAAGTAAATAATAACCTGTTGATAAACCGCCTAATCCGCCGCCTAATATAGCTGCCATCGTCCTTATCCACTTCTGTTAATTATTTAATGAATACCAGTATTATACGAGAGCTATTATATTAGTTCCCACCTTTGAAAATGATTGCTTGTTTTTTTAGTTTTTTATTTTGCGATAGGGTCATCACATCAGAACAACAATATTTATCATTTTGAAATCAAAACAAAACAAAAAGTCACAATTCACAGAGTATTAAAATATGTTCAATCTAATGTGATTCTTAGAATCCACAGAGTATATAATTAAAACTCAAAAAATTTTAACTATTAAAACTATGTTATAACATATTCAAGAAATTTTATTATGTGTAGTATCAGAATACTAATTAACCACTATAGCTAATTAAAAATCAAAGCCTCTGGATGTTAATGTTAAAAAAAACGAACTTGAATCCCAATAACCAAAGCATTTTCTTGTTAGAACTAACGACGATCGTTGAACAACTCCTAAGCAATACGACGGTTCCTGCATCTTTTGTAATTTAGGTGCAGGAACCGTCATTTTCATGTAATTTCTTTCAAAACTTCGCTGCCACAGATTTAATTGCCAAACCTGTATACCGACAACCACCGCGTCTTCTCTAATTATAACTATGTCCTTCACTCTTTCTACATCTTTGATGAGTGATTGCAATGGTAGAGCCATTTATGATTTTTTTGCTTTTGAAAACACTTTTTTTTTATTTAATTAAAATATATAATGGCGAAACCTTTATGTGTAACATTGTAAATCGAATATAGTATCTTGTGTATTAAAAAAAACATGAATCTGGACATGTTACGAGTCGAGTACAAATAAAAACTTATATTTACATAATAGTATAGGTTATGAATATTAAAAAAGATATAAGTAACGTGAAATTCATTCATATTTTTTAATTGAAAAGAGTACAAAGGACAATTACATTGATTACAGGTGTTCATATGCTTTCAATGATGGCTAATAGAGTAATAGACATATACAAATATAAAAATGCGCTGACATCCTTAAAAAGAGGAAGATATAAAAAACACTACATAATACATTTTAACACAAGTATCACAGTTAATGTTCTAAACACTCATACTGCATATACGAGTAATAAATTTTTGTGAGGACGATAATGAAACTTACTGTAAAAAATACTTTATTTGTTCCTAAGGTTCGTAAATAAAAAACTTTTAAAATAATGTTTGTGTGCTAACGGACGCTACAGCATTCCAAATGTCTAGAACTTATTTGCACGCTTGGTATAAAGCGCGTGCTGCTGTGAGATTTATAATGTCTTTAAAAAAAAGGAACCAGACAAATCCTCTGATTTTCTGTCGCCAGCTCTCCTCAGGTCAGTGGCAAAGTTGCTGGTGCTTCCCAGCTGGTTGTAGCTTTGACAACGAAAACATGTTTTGTACAGAAGTTGCTTTCACATAACATTATATAGGAAATATCTAAGGCATGTACATAAAGCTATCATATATAAGAAGGCTAGCATATAAGAAGTATATAAGGCAAGTATATAAAGAAAGTAAATAAGGGAAATATATAAGGCTAGTACATCAGGAAAGTACATAAGGTGAGTGAGTATATGCATATATAATAAAGTTCCATCAGATATCTTAGACCTTAATTGTCTAAGTTTTAAATCTAAAATCCTAAATTTATTATTAAATAAATTTTATTAAAACATTCAAGAGTTTTTAGACGATCAAAGTGATTGGACCTTCAGTTGTTGACTCATTTGCAGGTTTGATATCAATTTAATACCAAAGTCATATGTTAAATATGATACAATTATTACATATGTATTGTGATCTGAACCAGAAGCATTAATGATAGTTATTAACCTTAAAAATTATATTTTGATACAGCATGCAATGTTAGCTAATAAATTACTAGGCACAGCGCATAAAAACTTTTAAAATACAGCAGTATTAATAATGGTTGAAACTAAGTTTCTTATATATAAAACTAATGTAGAAGTAAATAAAAATATAAAATAATTAAATTTACACTCCTGTTTCAGACTTTTCAAAGAATTTTTGTATTCAAATAAGAATTAAGGGGTTTAATCACAAAGTTGATAGTCTTTATGTGACATGAAGCGTAAATACGATAAATGGGACGCAGTTGTGTCGCCTCTGATAATGAATTTCAATTTCATACTCATTGCACGCACATTCAACTATTTAACACACTGAAACTTGGACTAGAGAGCTGTAAGATACAGATATGACTATGATTATAATATTTAATTTAGTTGTAACGAACTGATTACAAATTAATTTATAGTTAATGTGTAGCGTAGAAGTAGGAGCGAGAGGTATAACAGCAAAATCTCTCTACAACTTATTTACGGATCTCGGCCTTTCTAGAACGATCATCGATTCATTTCTAGAACTTATTTCAAAGACGACTTTAGTAGGTTCTAGGTTTCGTAGATAGGGAGAGGAGCCCCTTAAACCTACACCTGGGTCGCAAGTCCCAGGCATTGTTTGCGCGGCTGCCGGGCCCATCGTGTTGCAAGAAGAACACGATGGGCCCGGCACCCGCACGGTGAATCCATGGAATGCTAAGAAGCTTCGTCTCAAGAAAAAACAGTTATTCAATATTCACTACGTCTTACTAGAAGCGTATAAATTTAGGCACAAGATGCATAAACTATTAAATTAAATTTATATTATCATCTAGTTTTAACTGTTAGTTGTATATGATTAAATGACATGTACTTTCTAAACTTCGCATAACTCTATAGATACGATGTTATAAAAATCTATGCAGGGATGCTACCCCTTTCATTCTTATTTGGCCAGCCTTTGAGATACATCAAAATGGATACAAGCCGTGCCAAAATATGCGATAAAAAATTAAAAGCAGCTGAACTAAAGCTAAATAAAATACTTTGTAAAATTAACTTGGTAAAACTTAATAATTATAACATTTCCCGCCTGGACGTATTAGAGAAGAAAGAGTGGTTAGAAATATGTTGTTTAAAGGAACGAATGAAAAAGTTTGTTATTATTGGGACAATTATTGCAAGTTTGTTTGTTGGGATATGGTGGTTTTATTCCGAATCTGGTGCAGTAAGTATATTTGACTAAAAATTAAAAAGACATCATTGTTATTTAAACATAAACTTTTCGATTTTATTTCAATGTTCTGCTAAACATGTAAGCCAAAAACTTTTTTTTTCTTAAAGTTTTTTTTTAGACATCTTAGTGGTTCGTAAAAAAAAGTGCTCTGAAGTTAATATATAAAGTAGCTTGTCAGAATTTCCGTGATAAATGTGGTAAACTAGAAATAGGACATCCCACGTTACAGCAGACCAACTATCCCTTTGCTGACCATGAGGTTCCCAATTATCGAGCTGATACTGGAGCAATCCAGCTCAGAAATGAAAGTAGTACTCCATATGACCTTTGCTTTAAACCAAGCTAGATTTTGTTTCGGCATGAAATTCTGCCGTGCTTTATGGATAATATAGATATAGATAACATTGCCTTGCTCTAGATAATTACGAAACTGACTATCACTCGAAATATCCTCGGTCAGTATTCTTATACTCACTGAAGCACTTAGACGAGCGTTTTTGATAGTTCGTTAGTAATACGAGCAATGTTATAGGTTTTCTCACTGTTAACGCGCAAATTTATATCTTTTAGGTGTTAAACTGATTGTGATTTAATTTATTATATTACGAACTATGCTGATTAACTTGTCCGAAATATCTGCATCTTGTTATTGTTTTTATAACAGGACTATAAGTTTTACTTATCGTACCTATATAAGAGGTATATAGCGAATACGTTTTATTCTGATTTAACTTTTCTGAAATATACAATTTTTAATCTACTTTTACAGAGTTGCTTTCTGCCGCTGCCCCAAGAGTCCAAGACCTTTTTTCGTTCTCCGGAAGACTGTTCTATGTGTATCGGCGTTAATGATGTTACACGCCTCGCAAACATTACTGCAGAAGAGTTTGAAGAAAACTACGCGTATACCACAAAACCTGTGATAATTACTGATGCCACCGGAAACTGGAAAGCAATTAAGGTACTTTTGCCTCCATATTAGCCCTCTCTGGTGTTTCTACAATAGGTTATATTGTTTTGTTTTAGGAATTCAGTTTCCAGTTCTTTACAAACTTTTACCGTACAACGAAAATGGGAAGAAAAATCAACGATTGCTTTTATTTCGCGTATAAATCTGGCATCAATTCTTTGGATGAAGTATTTGATATGGACGAGAAGAGAGCTAACCTCTCCGGTGAACCCTGGTACGTGGGCTGGAGCACGTGCTACGAGGAAGAGACCAGAGCGTTACGTCAATACTATGACAGGCCGTATTTCCTTCCTAAGACAGCGGAGAGCGATATGGTCGATTGGATATTCATGGGAGGACCAGGGCAGGGAGCACACATGCATGTACTTATGTTTATCTATTATTGTTGCAATTGTTTCATGATAAATTTCTAAATATTACTGAAGAACTAGTCTTACGTCTTTATTGTATGGTGCGTCTTTAATGACAGAAAATTATTAATAATAGTTGTTTTTTTTAATTTGAATGTAATTCTGCTGCAGGTGGACTCAGTGCGCCACATGTCGTGGCAGGCGCAGGTCCGTGGCCACAAACGCTGGGAGCTGGCGCCGCCACCGGAGTGTCTTTACACCTGCAACTGGCTCGCCTTCACAGTCCAGCCTGGAGAGATCTGTATGTATTTTGTTTGGTAACTCCAGCACTGATCCAGCACTGATAATCCGGTAGAAATTTTTCAATCCTATTAAAACTAATAATATAGTAATATAATAAATAATACGTACACAAAATTATATCAGATAAAATACAAATACGATAATATAGATATATATCGAAGTAAGTTAATCCGTTTGAAATTTTGTTCCTATGAAGTTAAAATTCGTAAAAAACGAGTAAGTTCTAGAGATGTATATACCTCTTATATTATGAATATTAATATCTGGCACTTAGCGAGGATTTTCAAGCTTGTTCGTTCCATACACTATGCCAATGTTTTATAATGGAACATTAGTAACATACTATAAATGAGTAAATTGTGAAATATAATATTATCTGCAATTAAGATTGTATATTTATATAATTATATTTCCAGTGGTCGTGGACACTAACCGCTGGTATCACAAGACAAATGTTCTACCCGGAGACATCAGCATCACTATTGGAGCCGAGTATGACTGATACAGACAGACATTAATTAAACTTAATAAATAACTTACATCTTTTAAATTTTGTTTAACACTAAACCTACCAAGTACCGGTCAAATTGACCTTTCTTAAACTTTTATAAAACTTACACATTTTTATACGTTATAATATCGTTATCAAACTACATGACAATTCTTCGAATATGCATATAATATTTTATACACTCCTTACTTTTAGTTATTTTCATTATTACCTGCGTTATATAATAAAATAACTTTTAATTACCGGTCAATTTGACGGCGTGCGGTAGGAATAGGTATACAAGAATTGTCGGTAGGTTTAGTGTTAATACCAATCACTTATGTATCCATTGGTCCTTTAGTTAAAATTAAGGCTATAGGTTCAAAAGGTTATATAAATTATAGTCAGTATTAGATATTAAATATTAATTTATTAATAAAACGAATAAATGTGCTACGACAATTATTTATTTCATTGAACACCAGAAGCTACGAGTCTAACATTACATTGATCACTGTCTACGAACCAGACTTCTAAAATGTTAAATTATCCGTACATATAGAGAGAGCCTCGGGTAAAAAATTCTAAAACCAGATTTAAGTACATTTGAACTTATAAAAATGTTTAAAAAAAATACAAATATAAAATATACGATCGCTTAACTCACAGAATAACATTAAATACAAAAAATAGCGGACTACATCAAGATTCATAGAGGAGTTGCGGGAAAAGTTTATAGTAATTTTTTATAACTTCTAAGCTACAGATTGCCAGCGGGATATAGACTGTAATGCGACGGGGGAAGGTTCAAATTCATTCCTCGCCCTGACCCGCTGAGTCCAGGATGATCTCGAACGAGAACGGCATGAAGAGGTAGCCCTCGCCGGCGTAGAACTTGCTCTGGAACTCCACCCTGAAAAATATATTATTTAATTATTATCCCACAAACAAAATTAATAAAATCCATCAAATTTAAGGTACGGATCAAACTATAGGTAATATCTATTTATAAATTATCCACTTTGTAACAACTCCACCAATAACTTGTGTATCAAATAAGTGTCAAAACTATCTTCATAACTTGAGGATACCATACAAAGATAGTATTTCAGTGTACCAAGTGAGAGTTTATTTACTAAGTCGATCGCGTTAAATTACACTTCGATTTGTTGAAATAAGTTTTATAACGTTACGCTAGATGGCGTTGTCATTATTTGATATCCATTACGCTAGATGGCGCTGTTCTTATTTTTCATTCATAACGCTAGATGGTGTTGTTTTTATTTGATACTTATTACGCTAGATGGTGCTGTTCTAATTTTACATCGTAACACTAGATGGCGTTGATATGATTTGATATCCATTACGCTAGATGGTGTTGTTCTTATTTGATACTTATTACGCTAGATGGCGCTGTTCTTATTTTACATTCATACCGCTAGATGGCGCTGTTCTTATTTGATATTTATTACGCTAGATGGCGTTGGTCCTATTTGATATTCGCTACGTGAGATGGCGTTGTTCTTAATTCATACAAATTGAAATTTACTTTAACGCAATCGAGTTGGTAAAAGAAATCGCACTAAACACACGGTCACGTATTTATCACGGTACGTAGTAGTCTGTATATATGTGGGTACAGATGTAGATATGTATGTGTATGCCTATTTTAGAGCCCTATCTTTATTACGGGACATAATTATATATAGACAATGCTCACCAGTGCAGACGTAAAGTGTGGAGGAAAGCTGAGAGTCCCTCCATCAGCACGAGGATGGAGACGGATATAGCTGCCCAGCCCGCGAACACTATGTACAGGAATATACCGCCCTGGTAGTTGGGGGACATCAGACCTGCGATATAACACATGTTACAGACGCAGATCTTACATATAATATATATTGTTATTTTATATCTCTTGTGTGTGCTCAGTATCACAGATTACAAACTAGTAGCGCCGTCTAATATTTGATATTTTATTTTTTTTTGGTCTGTGACTTATATAAGCGTAATTTATCAGATATTTATATATCACCCTTCCGCAGCAGCATGTTCCATGCGACCTCCGCGAGCTGCGCGTGCGCAAGAGACAGGGCCCACAGCCGCAGGTAGGACGCCGTGTGGGATACGCTACCCAACACGTACTCAATGGTGTGGATGGCCTGGATGGATGGGAAATGGCGTTAACGACTCAAACACTCTTCAACACACCTCGGATCCGCGTAGCGGGCACATTTACATTTTACTAATATTAAACGGTGAAAGGTAATTTGATGTTGATGTGGATGGTCTGCGGGGCCGTGGAGTTAACGACTCAAACACTATTCATAAATATTGCACACTTGGATCCCCGTAGCGGTCACATTTATATTTTGGTGTGAGCTGGTTGGTACCTGGTGTATGAAGACCTCGGTGATGTCCTCGTCGTGTCCGTGGGACACTGCGGGTGCTCCGCCCGCGGTGCCGTTCTCCGCGCTAGCCTCGATGCTCTGGTGTCCCTGCATCTGGTATCACAAAAGACGCTGGATAATATGTTATGAAACAATATCATTATAAACTCCGCCAATTTATTATAATAGAATGTTAGAAAAAAATCCTACAAAAAGAACATTTATATATTGGCGTATAATTAAACGAGACAAATATGTACTAATGGCGGCTGGCGGTTGCCGTATAATTATGAATATTTCAAACAATTTCACACCTTTATTAAATTGACTGATTTACAGTAATAAATAAATTTAATTCGTTAAACGATACTCACGGCGCGCTGTCTCTGCTCCTTCCTGATGAAGTACGGCTTACCGAACAGCATCACTGGCACACACATCAGGGACGCGATCACGAAGAACTAGAGAGAAATAGAATATGTTCATCATTTCCATATTAATAAACTAGAAACGTACTTATTTTAATTTATTTTAGTGTATTTATCAAATGGCAGCACTGCTGCATCAGCACTTTTAGATACAAGGGTGATTATAGTTAGGTTAGGTTAATTAATTGGTCAGCTACAAACCTAGGTACGCTTTAGTTAAAGGTTATTATATAATTTCTAAATATTATTTTCTATTTCCCTTTTATCATTTAAAAGAGTATTTTGGGTTTTTTTTATTGAATACAGTTTTTTAAACTTCCACGGATCTCTCGCAGTATCAGTACTGTACCCTCTCCCCCCCCAGAACTCTCGCACTTTCAGTAAAGTACCTCCGACGGAACTCTTGCAGTACCAGTACAGTAGATCCCACAGACCTCTGTTATAAAACAGTACCTTTTGCAATCCAATCTGTCCGCTGTACATGGTGTCGTCGCACTGCGGGCGCGTGTTGGCGTCCGTCTTGAACAGCATCATGTTGATGAAGGTTATGAGGATGGACGGGGCGCAGAAACCACTCGACTTCACTGTACATAGCAACACATATATTTATATATACATTGTTATTTAAATATTTCAAAATAAATACTAAAATCTTTTATAGCAAAATGTAAGTTTTCTACAACCGTACCGTATGTTTCGTCTCCCCAGTGCGGAGGGGATGGTCCGTAGGAGGTCCACTTGATGAACATCAGCAGAACCATGTAGAAGAAAAGCAGTACCAAGAACAGGATCTGAGGGATGAACTCCACGTATATCGAGATACGACGCCTGAAGTATCTGGAAGTAAATTCATTTGTTACATACTAGCTGCTGCTCGCTACTCCTTCTCGGTAATTATATACAGAAGGATTATATCTATATAATTATATATATTCATAATAAACTTACAAATGATTCCACAGTGACAGACAGACACCAAAAAGCATATGGAACACCCCGATGATGATGGATATCTTCATCTTGTATGCGTTCATGAAGATGATCTTGTTTGCTTCGGCCAACTGAAAATAATAATATTACTTTAAAGTCAGAATTATTTTAATGTAATTACATTATATAATATAATAATAATGACCTGCCAGACGGGATCGATACCGAAGGGGTACGGTGTCTGTATGTAGTCAGGTGAGTCGGGGTTGAGCTGCAGGTCCTTGTTGCTGGTCAGGGTGGAGGCGTCGTAGTTGTTGACCCACGAGGACCCGAAGATGTTGAGACTCTTAGAGAAGATGTCGTTGTATATGATGCCGGTGTACATAGAGAAGAGACCCATCAGGAGGATAATGTAGCGACCCCCGAAGAATATCGTCCAGATCTATTAGGTAAAAAATTCAAAACTTACATATTTATAATATACATAAAGAGAATTTGAGTATGCGTGTGTGTGCGTCTAAACGTGTATGTATGTGTGAGCGTATATGTTTATATGCTTGAAGTTTATTTTTCTTGATCATCTTATAGTTTATGTGTATATATAAGTATATATTATTATTATTAATTTCTTCATTTAGTTTCATCCCAACAGTCAGATGACAACAACAGTTGAATTATGTATTTTGTTAATGAAATATTTATTAAAACATATTCGAATGCCTTCCTATTCAATATTGTACTGATACAAATATTGTTATCTCCCACATTATATGCAAGTGACAGAACACAATGTGTTGTTTACAGGAGTTTTGCGTGAGTGTGTGAGTAAATGTTTATATGTATACTTGTGTGTATGTATGTTGTGCATGTATATCTATGAGTGTATTTGTGTTGTACGTGTGCGTATGTGTACCTCGCTGTCGATACGCTTGGCCTGCAGAGGCTTCTCCTTGTAACACATCCAGAAGCCGAACGCCGCCATGAGCGCGCCGTGCCCCAGGTCGCCGAACATCACCGCGAACAGGAACGGGAACGTTATTATGGTGTACGGCGCTGGAGGGAGGAGGGGGGAGGAACATTAAGTAATTTGATATTCAAAGTACCATTTAAGATCCAATAACGAGTGATACTCACCGGGGTTGACCTCCCGGTAGGTGGCGACGCCGTACGCGTAGATGAGGTGCTGGAAGGCAGCCGTGAACTTGTTGGTGCGGTTGTACGTGGGGGGAGGCTCCGTGGTGTCCATTCGATTGAGGATGGGCGGCACCGAGCTGCCGCTGCGCTCCTGGAACACGTACACATGAGACACACTCCAGGTAAACGAAAGCATCGAGTTGGAGAGCTTTCCTTCTCCCTATCTCCTATGTCTTTCCTCTTACCGTTCCCCTCCGGAGCGCCAGCTGTATGGTCTCCATGTCCAGGGCGGGCACCCAACACTCAGCGATGAGACACTTCTGCGTTACGTCCAGGTTGAAAAGGTTGAGGGTGTGGTAGATGGCCTTGATCTTCCGCACCTTTACGAACCAGTTCTTGATGTTCTTAGCTGCTGCAACCAGCACGCGATGGCGATGGTCCTGGGTCTGACCCAACACCTGCGGGTCACGGGCGAGTTTTACAATCTATAGTTACAGTTATTTGGGTCTGACCAAACACCTTTGGGTCACGGGCGAATTATACTTAGATCAATATTTAGTCATTACAATTGTGTGCCGTATTAATTTATGTTTTTGATATTTGTTTTTAAGTTATTGGAATAGATTAAATATATAAAACTCAAACTGAAGGGTTTATTTTAAAAAGTATCGTATCAAAATAGTCCTGACACTATCATTTGGTACACAAGTAATCATTGACATTGATTCACAGTGGTATATATATATATATATATATATATATACCACAAGTTTAACGACCCATTCTCCAATCGTTTATATATGTTTACCTCATCGTTACCTTATGTTTGTGTGTCACGGTTGTTAATGCTGACAATATGACATAAATACTGTTGTAAAATAGTAATTAAACGGTTCAACTATCATGTGACGCCCGGTTCTCCTTGGATTTAGTTATAAAAAACTTAATAACTGAAAAACCAAAATTGATATGTATTCCTACAGTGATAAACGGAAATTTATACTACATTTCCTTAAAATTGTCGAAAAGAGTCATCTTTTTTAAGAAATTTCATCAAAACTTACGATACCGTCTCGAATAATAATAAAAACTCAATGACAAATAGTAATTACAAAATGTCCACAGTATTATCTCTGTAATTCGGTAATTAAGACGCTTAATTACGGTGTAATTTTTTTTAAATTCTTATCTGTATGTATTGTATCGCTAACTGTATTCGTTTTGGTATTCATTAATTCATGCATGTTTACATAATATTGTGTTATTTATGTTTTAATAAAGGACGCGCGCCTGATCGCATTTACAATGCATCAGAAAATATTTTTGTATGTATTATATTTTGTGTTTAAAAAAAAACTTATTTTATTTTAAATAAAATATTTTAAATAAATTTTATTTCTAAAGTCCTAACAAAAACATCTTTAAAATTTGAGCTTCTTTTTTCATATACTTAAAGGATTCAGTCAAAATGTCTCCTAGTCTTTTAAACGTAACCTAAAATAAAAAATATTAAGTGAAAACACTATTATAGTTGTCATTATTAATTGAAGATTCCCTATAAATCAATCTATTGAACAAAATCGAATATTAATTTAGGGGTCTCACCGTGTTGAGGTCCTCGATGCGCGTCATGACCCCCATAGCCATCTCCCGTCTGTCGGCGGGTGCTTCGGGACACGGGTAGAGAGTGGCGCGGAAGCCCTCGCATATCTTCTTCACGCGCGTCTTGAGCTGGTCCCCTTGGAAGAAGATGATGAACACCGACTTGTACACCTGGTCGGACTGGAAGCACGAGATGATATACCTTCGATACTAATAAACCTTCGATAGCCTACGAAACCTTTGCAAGGTTAAAGATAACAAAACTTCGTTGATAATGAACCTTCACAAACCAACGAAACCTTTGTCGTCGTTAACAAATAAAAAAAAAATAACATTTTTTTTATTATAAAACGACCATTTTATTTATAATGCAATATATGAGGAAAATTGAATATTTGTTTATATAATGTAACAACTTTGTTGGTAATTGTTATGATCGACCTTCATGTTCGTCCTTTTTGTATCACGAAGCCCGTATGGAGATTATACAATTATAATAACACGTTAAGTTCTTAACAATAATGTCAATAACACTATTTAACTTACCGACGAAGGATCCTCGAGGGGGGTATCAATCTCCGCCTGCCTCAGGAAGACATTACCCCGGCAAGCACGCCACAGCATCCGCTCAAAAGCGGGTATCCTCTCGCGGAGAATAACTCCAGCGACAAAGCTGTGCGTAGAACGCGTTTTAGAACAACATATACGGGGTTTCGAGAGCGTTTTTGTAGGACCACTTTTATTTCATACGGATACTGATGGTAAAAAGTGTAGATTACAAAAAAATCTCCCACAAAAACGATCTTAAATAAACGTTAAATTAAATATACAAAATAGTTACTTATAATCAAAATAATAATCTTCTACTTCATTGAAGGAATTACGTAATCATAATACACAATTCCTTCAATAGGTATGAATTTTATATATTATATGATATGTATATAGTTGTTCTTATTGAAAATTACAATTTTTCAAGGGAAAATAATATAAATGCAGCTTGTAAATTTGTTTAATTATTTATTACAAGCAATCAATCAATCAATCAAAAATTACAATCTGCATTCATAGGAGACATTGACATTATGGTATTTATAGTAATTTTAATTAAGAAATTGTCGCACTTAGATTCAGATATATTAACGTTTGAGAAAGAACAAAAATTTGGGAGTTTTTGATCCTTTACTGGCAGTCTATCGGTATGATTTATTTTTAGGGTCATTCCATGTCAAATCAACACACCCATCTGACCTCACCATCTCAGATTTAAATGAAATTTGGCACATATGACATAGGTAGCATCCATGGCAACCCAAAGTTACCAAAAATCAACCAAAAAAAAGCATAACCTTACTCATATTTCCTAAATGGATTGATATAATTTAATGAAACTTGGCATTTTTCTTAGTCTATTTGGATGTTACCTATGTGCCAAATTTCGTTAAAATCTGAGATGGCGAGGTCAAATTTTTGCAAAGTGTGTCGATTTGACACGGAATGACCGTTTACATACGATTTACTTATAAAAATATTATATTAATACCTTATCATATCAATATATATATATATATTGTAAATCGTACGCTACAAGTGTTTGTACATTGTAATAGGTATTCCATTATTGATTAAAGCGGAATCACTTCATGACTGTGAGTGTTTGTTACGTAAGTCATATCATACCTACATACTTAATAGTAATTTTAAATATATATCTATAATATCATGTGTAATATGCTTTATATTTTATTACTATTTATACAAATTATGTTAACTGTTACGAGCTGTTAATTTTATAGACCGTACAGTAACTGTGTAACTAATTACCTTTTCGTGACCGTGATTCTGATCAGTTAAGTGTGACAATGAAATTTTTATGAATTACCTATACGTGTAAGATTTAAAGAATTTTTGATTCTAGACGATAGATTGTTTGACAATCGTGAGAAATATCTCATGAAGCAACATCGTGTATATTTTAATTATCATTAATCAAACAAACCTCATAATTATATTATATTATTATTTATATAACATCACAAAAATCAACAGCTGCAGCCGACGCTGACTCACGAGGTTTTTTCTAACATTCGGAGCGGACGTGCATTTTATCTTTTAATTTATATATCTTTATCTTTTAAGTTTGCATCAAGATACACGAAGGTCACTATGGTTTTGGATGTGTATAAATATGATAAATTGCTTCTATAAAACATGTCATTGTTATGTTTCATCTCCGTTTAGTATTTGAACATTTGACGTGTATTGTCTTCTGTTATTCAGAGAAATAATGATTAACGCAAGGTCTCCGTCTCTCATTGTTCAAATATTTTATTTATTTTACTAAACGATGACTATAGGTATTCAATGAAATGATTTTGCATCTATCTGCCGTTTAAATATATTCTCTTTTTGGTTAGATTTATTAATCAAACGTAAAGTCGTTTTGACTTTTAATAAAAGTTCTAAATTCTTTCCACTCCTTGTAATTGTTTCAACTTTTTAGTGACTTTTCGAAAGATACAAATATAACTACGTCTATTTTGACTTTTGTCAGACGTTCTAAGTTCTTTTTTCTTTATTTAGTGCACTTTACCAGACTAGTTCCAACCAAATTCCAATCTAAACGTTCCATGTGTTACGGAAGTCTACATTACAAAATACGTATAAATTGTACATCAGGGATCGCTATTTTTACCTCATGAAGATAAGAACATTACTTCGGTTCTATGTACATCTGAAATAACATATCCCTTTAGCTGGTATATAAAAATATACTCTATTTCGAGCACATTAAAGGTTGTTATGCCTTGATATGTAACACTTAATACAATATCACGTGAAAACGTAACGACACAAACTATTGTCTCTAACAATTCGTATTTCAATATAATAAACTATTAAATAGTATGTTTTTTACGATGCAACGAATATTGATCCTTATTGTATAAAAATTATATTTATGTATGTATGATTTATTAGTAATTATATTTTTATATACAGTCATTTGGGTTCATATTCGTTTGAATTTTAATATTAGGGGCGTAACATTTTGGCAGATCGTCAAGTCTGTCCGTGCGTACGTAATATTTTAAAGTTTTTTTAGTTTTCTTTTTTGGAATGTTTAACGCATGTTTAAAGCTGGTAGAAGGTTGATGTGTGAATAATAATAATCTGTTGAAACAAACCAACAAAATGATCGTAATACAAATATAAAATTAAACATTCTGATTGAAAAAAATATACATATAATTTAACCCGGAATCACATATTAATTAAAAACAATATAAAAATAAATAAATCGATTTTGTATTTAAGATAAATAATTAGGAAATCAATTATTACCGATATCAAAAGGTGCGACAATTTCTTTGATAATAACCGTCTCACACACTCAAGTAAAATATAAAAATTCTTATAATAATTTGAACCTCAAAATACGTAATGTCTATGTCCCCCTTTATAAATAACCATTGAAATGGGGAGTAACATCTTGCGGTAAACATTCAGATCATTTCACAGTACTGTTGTATTTATTTTAATTATTATTAAATAGTCTACGATATTCGCTTGCTATTGTAGTATTTGGAAAAATAGTGACACTAAGTAGTCTAGTGCTAGTGTGGTGATACACTAAAAGCATGATTCGAAAATTAATAATTCTTCACTTACATCTGGGAGCGACTCTTAAAATATATTTGTACCCACTACTTAATTCGCGCGGAATATGTTCAATAAGTAGCCTAAGCCTTATAACATTAGCTATCCGCCAGTGAAAATTCTCTTAAAATCGGTCCAGTCTTTTCAGAGAAAAACCGGAACAAAGAGACAGACAAACATAAAAAAATCGATTTTTTCATTTGTATCCATTTAGCGAACATTTGAATTACAAACAGACACTTAAACTTTAATATATATATATATATCTTTATGATATATAGAGATTATAATAATCCTAAAATCAACAGTTATGAGTCAGATTTCGTAATATAATCTAAGTCGGTCTAAGTGTTAGCTGTCTGGAGATTATTATCTCGAGCTATCTATATCTCCATTTATCTATTTCTCACGGTGGTTTTTGGGTCAATTTATACACTTCACCGATACATTCACGTAACAGTGTATTGATTTGTTTGGTGGTTTTGATATAATAAAACATTCTGTACTGATAATAACATGTGTATACATGATATCGGATGTTCGTTTGTTTGTTTATTTATATATATATTTTCCACTTTGAATCTATACTCACTCACTTGTGTACGTCAAATGGAAGCGACGGGAGGGCCTATTTTGATATCGTACGTATCAGAATAAGACCTTCTGTAAAGACACTCGAACTTAAAATAAGGCTACGAGGGTTCCAAACGCGTCCTACTCCGAGAAGAATCACACAACAAACTCAGACGGGTTTTTTTTTATTGTGATCACTGTTTCACAAACGTCAATATATTTAGTGAGCAGGGAGTTTGGGAACAACATTTGTAATGCCTATACTTCTAATATACGTATAACAAGCTGTTGCCCGCGATTTTGTCCGCGCGTAATATTTTTTAAATACATGTAGCCAAGTTACTTATAACATCAGCTATCAGTGAAAGTTCTGTTAAAATCTATCCAGCAGTTTCAGAGGTTACCCAGAACAAACAGACAAACAAAAAAAAATATGTAAGTAACGTATATACTTTCATATGCAGAGCTACCTCAATAGAAATGAAAACCACCGAAACAAAGAACGCGGGCTTAATATAGATAATTTTATTTAAGTAACAGTAAAAAAAAAACAATAAACGGTACATTGTATTGATAAAATCATAACATTTATCAAATGATAGCAAACGTGTCAATCACGAAGGATGTCAACGTCCGCTGTCCAACGAACACACAACAAACGAAAACATTCAAGTTTATATATATTTATAAGCGATTTACTTCTCACTGACTCATCACGAAATCTCCGAAACTATCTGTCCGATTAACTTAAAATTTTACATGCTTACTTCTTTTGTGACGTAGACGTCCACTAAGAACGGATTTTACGGAATTCCTATCACAGCGGATTTCAACATTTGCATTTCGCCAAATTTTACACTTTATGTGCAGGAGCTGTACACCTAACGCGGAGGTAAAAGTTACCATAGCAACGGTAACGATGACAACGAATAATGTGACAAAGATTACCATAGCAACCTAAGTTCAAATCCAAATTAATAGTGTGCCCAGCGTAGTGGGAAGGAATAAGCTAGTATAATATAAGAAAAAATTTCTATATAGTAATAATTCTTGATATATCAAATCAAGTGCAAACTTTGCTCTTATATTATTATACAAAAAACAATCCATACTTATCCTATCTAATCCGTCATCTCAGATAGTTTTATCCTAATATATAATGTTAAGTCTCCCTTGGCGTCTAATTCTATATACGTGTTATATATTTACACACAGACAGATGTCCGTTTACATTATGACGGTAATAAACGTAGAAGATAAGAGTTATGTATAGTAAATAATATCTGGTGATATCTGGTCGGGTTTTTCTAAATAAAAATATTCCCCTCTCCAACGTCACAACTGTCGTCATAAAAAAAATCAATTTAATACTAGCTTGTCAGACGACTTCGTTCGAGCATAGTGTTTTTTAAATAAATGTAGTCGTTACTCCCTATAATATTATCTTTGCCTTTATAAAAGTCCTGTTAAAATCGGTCCAACCGTTTCAGAGGTTTAAATTGACACACAATTTTTTTTTTTTTTTTAATTTATATAGATATATTTTGATATGAATTTATTAATTTTGTATTACAAACGGACAATTCAATTATTATTTATATGTATACATTTTCAAAGGCCGTATTTAAGTAATTATACATAGTTTTACTAGACAAAGGCAAGCAAATATCACAGACACGGTACTTAATTCACGAAGGTTACAAAGAGACACCGTCCAAATCGAGTATTGTACACGGGTTCATTGTTACCTTAGATAAAATACAACTCAAATACAATGTTAGTTAACCGCTTATTAATCTGAATGAATGTGGCAAGTTAACTGAGAACGGAACGTGTGGAGAAATATATATATATATATATATATGTATATATATATATATATATATATATATATATGTACATAAATCTAATACACTGGTACCAAGACGCTGTTAGAATCTGAGCCGAAAAAAAAAATATCGTAATCACAACGTTTTGTGGTCAAAAAGATAAAAGGAAGGCTATTTTTTGATAGGTTATTAAGTAAAGATTAAATCTATATCTATAGATTAAAAAAAAACATGTGATTACGAACAATATAATTCATCTAATTATCTATTCTTGAAGTCCAAAATACCTTTGTTTCGTGTTTGTTTGTGACCAAGTGGTATGTTAGTAAGCGGTTTTTTATTATATTATGTATGTTAGTAAGCGGTTTTAATTATATTATTACATTATCTACTTATCTAAGTATCTAATACTACTCAGATACCAATATTAACATATATAACCATAACAATACCCAACATTAACAACATATACCCACCCAACTAAATACAAATTTACATTAAACTACTAACCAAGGCAGGAATTCCAGGGACTCTTGTTTATCCCGAAAACTATAAGGGACCAAGCAAACACGTTAGCAATGTCATATATATAATGTATTTTTATATATATATATATAAAGAGAATCATACAAATTAATAGTCACTTTCATTTGATATTTAGTCAAAAAATCATTTCAGTTATTATGGACCATGCAAAATATATTTTTTAATTAATTCGCAATCATTAAAATTTATTATATATCTGTTATTTCAAATTAGATTTAAATATTAATTATTTAATTTTATCAAATTATATCTTAAAAGCATTTATTTTTAATAATTAATTATCATTATAATATATATATAATAATCTGCTCGTATATAATATCCAAATAGTCAACTAGTGCCGTATGTATATATACATACCCTAGTTGGACCTGTCCCATATGTTTGTTCGGATCGTCGGATATCAGAGCTCGCGTCATTGACTCAGTGGTATTGGCACCACCCTCGTGCTAGGACAAACAGACATGTAGACAGACATCACCAGACGTCACAGTTACAAGCTCAAACCACAATGACCAACCCATATACGATTATGTATTGCATGTTGTAGTAAAAAAAATAGCACCAACTCTCTCTCTATCTCTCTTTATGATTTATGATGCAACATTAATAGTGAAACTTTTTTGCACTGTTAGTTCAAACTACTCGACGACTTGTTCGTATAACGTATATATGTATATCTAGGGACACATGAATAATAAACTGATAATTGCATGCAAATGTGACAAATACGGTAAGCGTGATAGCGGATGTTTCGATAGACCCTGGACTGAGAATTGGACTTCAAAAATAAATTTTTTAATCAAACTCTTTGTTAGTTAAAAAAAAAACTCACTCAGGCAGCAGTTGATTAGCACTCGACAGGGGAGACTAGGTCTATAAAGAATTAAAAGGGTGACGTCGGTGCCGAATAAAGCCATCCATTCAATCACACAAAGGAAAAGAGGTGTTAATTTGATAATATACTATAAACCGGCTGTCTCCAATGCTTGCCTGAGTGGTGAGCGGTAGACTCCGGTATCAGCGTCACAGTACAAGCGCTGGAAAAATAATACCGCTCTAGGACTTGCTCTGACTCCGAACATACAACCTATCGTGAGTCAGGGCCCGTCTGAAAGCACTTATAGTTACAGCATACCCCAGCTTGAGAGCTTGCCCTCCAGCCATCAGTCCCTCCTCCCCGAGGAGTGTCACCTGTTCCTCCTCGCGCGACGGATCCGCCATCTTATTCACACACGCGCCAAAATGGCGCCAGCGTCAATAACTCAAGTCAATGTCACATTTATTTACAGTTTTTTGTTCCGATTTATCTAAACGTCCCCGGTACCGTAACTTTCGAATCATTCATTGTCAAATGTAATACAATTGAATCGTGAATTCATATTCAATGTGACAGAGACTTGGTACTATCGCGTTCATTAAACAACGCTATATAGGTACTTTTAGTTTTTTAAAGATATTTTGGAAGCGGTACGCTTAAGAAGACCCAGGACCTCATATAGATAGAGTGTTAACAATTTAAACAGAGGCGGTGCGGAGTGTTTTTAGTAGACGATGATATTATTCCTATTCGAGTCCTAAATGAGACATCGATATAAATAAATTAAAAAAAAAAATTACAATGTTATGATTGAAGGTATAAAAAAAAATTTAATCGGAATTTTAATCGTTATTGGGGCTAGTTTTTTTCTACAACAGCATAATATCTACTGTTAAAATATCAATAATAAAGATATATAGTGTAGAATTTTTGTAAATGTAATGACTATACTAGGGGCGCCAACAGACCCTCAATTTCGACTCGCTGCGCTCGCGAAATCTTGAGTGCCGTTTCCATATTGAGCGAAGTGAGCCCAGTGTAATGGCTCATCGTTTCCCATTCACTTCAATGAGATATCAGTTTTTTGACGATTATTCCTCAACGACATGACATTAGTCAATTTTTTTAAAACCATCACCTAATATGCGTCTTTTTGATTGCAAAATTTCATAAATATCCGTCTAGTAGTTTTCGAGCCTATTCGTGACAAAGAATGTGAAAAAGTCTCCAGTAGAACGCTCCGCTCGCTTCGGTCACTTCGCTCAATAAGTGAAACAAAACTTGGTAAACGTACCATCACAAGGACGGTATAACGTTAATAATTATCTTATCACAAGAGTAGTTTATAATACGAGCTGGTTTAATCAAATAAATATCAATCGATATCAAATTCGATAATTAAATTCGGTCAACTCGTTTTTATTATTATAGTTTGGAATTTTTATTAATATTTACCTCATCGAAGAATACTTGCGTCTTCCTCAGAATGTGTTTCAGTTCGGTCAACTCCAGGTAGTTCCTCTTTAGGGCTTCGGCGTTCTGATTCACTTCGCGCAACTCGTTCTCGAGTTTCTCGAATGTTGCCTGCCATACGAATTAATATATATATATATATATATATATATATACATATATATATATATATATATATATATATATATATATATATATATAATAAGTTTGATGAAAGACATTTTACATTTCATTTACGTTTTAAAAGATCAAATTAAAAAAACTTAGAGGTTACGTAAAAACGTGATATGGGCCGTAAAAAATTCACGTAATTCGATTAAAGTCGTGGATAAAAAACTATATAGTAGTTATCAAATCAACCTAAAGCCTAATTGTAAAGAATGTTGTTTGTGTTTAAATATTTGCCAGCAATATCAGCGGTTAAACCATTGTTTGGTGGATTTTAACGATTTTATGACTAGTGTCGAAAATAATAGTCCATATTATAAACTAAAGCTTATACACAAGTAAATGACTTGATAATTATTAATATATATATTAAGAATAAGGATAGAAACAGCCTTTAGTCGTTGAGGAAATTTTTTACCCAATTATCCTTATCAAGATCACACAGTAATTTAGTATCAAACACATTTACAAGTAAATAAATACCTCAAGGTCAATCATCTCCCTCGGCTGCGGCGCCTCCGGTACTTCACCCGGGATCTCGAGCATGGGGATCCCATCTCTCCTGATCTCCTTCTCGAGATAACGCAGCTTCCTCTCCATTTCATCGCACCGACGCACTTCGTTGACGAACTTGCGTTGAAATGCGTTCACGTCGGGATTTAACTATGGGATTTATTAAAAAAATTTATATAAAAATCTACCAACATTATAATTAGAAATTATTAAGAAATCTATTTTTCTATCTATAGTATGTTTTAGGAATCAAATGAACAATATTATATTACTTATAATATAACATTACATTTACTTGTCGTCTTCATTTGCATGCATGAATTACGTATCAAAACTGATGTCTTCATTTGCATGCACGCATTATGTATCAAAATTTATGTCTTTATTTGCATGCATGCATTACGTATCAAAATTGATGTCGTCATTTGCATGCGTGCATGCATATTAAAATAAATTTGCATAATAATTTTATATATACATTATGTTATTGTAATCTCTGTAATTTTGAAAATCAGGCCCGACTCCTAATCTGTTAGGTAGTAACCATTTCACTTAAGATATAGTATGTAGATAAAAATATTAAGTAATGATTGATTAATATATTTTTTAATCCAACGTATCACATTGATAACAAATGTTACCACAATTATATTTAAAATCACATGATTTAATTAGTTTTTTTTTAAATTTAATGTTGGTATTATTGATTTTCATACGTATACGTAAATTGTAATCTTAATATGGTAAAGATAACAATTTTGTTAAATTTTATTGATTTTTATAATTTATGTCCTCTGAAAATGGTTTGCGATAAGAACCTTGTCACTTGTTGTATAGAGGTATCAAATTTGGAATTTGTTAAGACCATATAAGACGACCTCGAGGTCGGGAACGGAGTACTATTGTGAAATTAGGTTTTATAGTTATTATTTTGATAATGAAGGGTGAAGTCAATACACAAATCAATAAAAATCCATATAAAGGGGAATGCCTTCTTTAAAACTGATTTCTGTATTAGAATATTTGACTTGTAAAGCTTATCAGAACATAAAGTAGTGCGGTAATATTTAGGTACTTATACTACTAACTACTTACTACTAATTCCACTATACCTACTTTACTGACTAAGACTAAGGAATAAATATTGTTTAAGAAGATTATAGTTATTTTATAGTTATTGTAACTTATAATTAAAGCTCAATTATCATTTCTATTATAAATAGAAGTCATTTCGCAATTATATGTTATGTAATTTAAAGAGATTTTGCTTTCTTTATAATTGTTATATTAGTTTCAGTAGTTTTCAGGTAATTATGGCATAATACTGTTTACAGATTTTTAAGAGATAATGTAAACTTAATTTTTTATATTAAATATTACATATATAATATCAAAAACATTACTCATTTCTGTTGTATTATTTACTATAACTTAATAGTGTTCTATAGAAATGGTATTAATTGAAGATTCTATTAATAATATTATTGTTCTAGGGATTTACCCTTTTAATAATAATGATGAGCAAATCAAATACAATAACGAAAATCAACTATTATTAATACAATTTAAATCATTGTTAGTCAAAAATAGTACCCACAGATTTTAGTTTACTATTTAAATAAAGTGAAGTCTCAAATTTATGGCTATCAAATAAGTCTAGAGCCATGAATTATGTACATATAACATACACTTGGATATCGGCAAACACTGGTACCATAAAAGATAAGCGCATGTTTTACCGTCGAGTGTAATGTACTAAAATCTAAAAATATTTTTCACCAGTCTGCAGAAAGCTTTGTTGTACTTTGATTTGATTAAAAAGTAGTAATTTTGTCGGATATTGATTTACCGCATCTACTAAAATCGAGGGTGTATCAGTATTGAACTTGAAAACGACTAATGTTATTTAATTTGGGTCAAACTTTCTAAACGTTAAAGTTTTATCGATATTTTGTTTTAGATATTAAAGAACGCTATCGGAATGTGTTTTAAACTTACATCTCGGAACTGGACGAGCCCTAGTTCACCAAGTTCAGAAACGCATGCATAAGCTGCTTCACTCTGCAGAAATAGTTGACACAAAGTCATTTCCTCACTTCGAAACAACGACCCCATTTTGTAGGGTTTTTTACCACAATACACGAATATAAAACCAATTTATCTAGGGCCGCCGCATCCGCCGGCGAACGGACTTTAGTGGCGACGATACCGAAATAAATGGAAATCGATCAATAAGATTTTCCAGCGGGCGTACTCGTCATCTGTGCGCAACGCGACATTTGAGTAGGGATACCAGTAAAAAAATAATAATCAATATTTGACTTTATTAGTATTATATAACTAATTTATTAAAGGACACAATGAAAATTTTTAACCCTTAAAAAAATACAGTTAAGTCAATGAAACACTTATATATATGGGCTCATTTCGTTCGTATAATGTCAGCTCAATACTTGACTCCAAAAAATTATAAATTTAAAAGAGTTCGCCAATTACTAACAACCGCTTCATAGTGCATTATAGGATTCTTTTTGACCTAGCGCTGATGAATTGGATAATTAAATGACTGCTTTGCTGTTTTTAAATTTCGTAATATAAAAAACATATATATTATAATGTGATTTATAACGTAAGACGTGTTATCAGTGACATATTTATATATATTTTTCAGAATTAAGAAGAAAATAATTTTATTTAGGTGTTTTGCATAAAGCTTTATAGAAAATAAAGTGCACTTAGTTTTGAGTATAAATTAGAAAATATTGTTAAAATACATTTAGGAAACAATATATATATATATATATGTGTGATTTATATTTTGTTAGCTTTTAAATCACACCTCTTTAATAAATCCTTATTGTCACATTCACCTCTTAGATGTATCGGTTTTCACTTGTTGGTATATATAACATACTCTGTAAACTTTTGTCAGTTGTCATTTGTCATTTGTGTGGGAGTAATAAACTGAGGTTTTCAAATCCCCGGGTTGTATTAAAAATAATAAATTAATTTTAGACTATGAGATGATATAAAGCGTAAGCGGCTAATGAAAATTTCACAGCCATGGTATGTTGTTTATTTACGTAGCTAAAGTTATACAGTTTTTTTTGTCTACATGCATAAAAGTATTATAAATGAACGAACTTAATTAATTTTAGGCTTTGCTCGGCGCTCAGCTGGTTATAACCTTAATAATGGTATCCGTGATACAAAAATTAGGAAATTATTCATTTGCAAGGTGGTTGTTATGTTCCCAAGGCTTGTACCGATATTTGTATCCAGATAATAATGAATTAAAAACACTAGCTGGGGTGCCCAAAGATAAACCCAAAGGAAAGAAAGGTGGCAAAAATGATTCGAATGGTAAGCCGGAAACATTTCACGTGCCACGAAGTCTGGATATACAGCTGGAGACTGCTCCTGTGACTGCCCTAGATGTTGTTCATTTGAGGTTTTATACAGAATACATTTGGATAGTTGACTTTTCATTGTATACAGCTTTTGTTTATATAATGTCCGAGGTATTTATTCAGAATTTGTTATTTTATATATTTAATATTGTTATTTGATATATTTTTATAAATTTTTCCTTTAACACACTTAAAAATTACATGTATATTTCAGATGTACACAGCATTTTTTCCATTAAAAGATGAATTCAATCTCAGTATGGTTTGGTGTTTACTGGTTATATTGTTTTCGTTGTATCCTTTTTAAATTGTATATAACCCAAAATATAAAATACAATATAATTCACAAATCATATGTATATTCCTTAACTGGGGTCCAGTAAAATCTTGTTATCGTTGACAAAGCAGTACTTTACAAGTGAAGAGTCTATAGGCGAAAGATCCACATGTATAGTATCATTCTGCGTGTTCCTCCTTATAGCCATGGTGATGTTGATAGTTGATGAGAGCATCCTGGAAGTGGGAGTAGATCCCGCCTATGATAGTTTTTATGAAAATGCATCTAAATTCTTGGAAAAGCAAGGATTGACTTCTGTGTAAGTTACTTTACAGAAATATATTTTATAACAATGTTTGAAATATTATAAAACATTAAAAATGTTACCATGTTAATCTTATTAATTTTTTTATAAATATAACGAAAACAAGAATTAAGTCTGACATTGAAATTCTAAATAAATATAGAATAATAAGTTCCTTGAATCTGCAGCGACAAAGATAATTATATATACAATTAACTTGAAGATAACTAGAATAAAATAGAAAGTCTAATTTGAAGAGTAACGGAATAGTCTTTCAAGAAGTTGTATGTTTGAGTTTCCCAAATGTATAATAATTTTTAATTTTATACTTATTCATTTTAAACTTTTTTCTTTTTGTATGTTTAATTTTGATGTAATAATTTTCAGCGGTCCAGCATCTAAGCTAATACTTAAGTTCTCGTTTGCTGTTTGGGCGGCTATCATTGGCACATTATTTACATTCCCTGGTCTCAGAGTCGCCAGGATGCATTGGGATTCATTAAGGTATTCATTATTTTGTATAACATACCAATTGTATATTTATATCTGAGAGACATTGCTTTAATCGTAAGACTGCCTTTGCATACTTGTCTTATAAGTTCTTATTCAATGTGTGTGTAAAAATATTTGTCATTTCACAAATAAGAACATATATTTTACATTATCGAATAATTATATTATTCTATTGCTTAAAAATCGACTAATAATTATAAATTGATTCCACAGATACTACAGTGAAAGCAAAGTGAAGGCCCTACTTCTAAACGTGAACTTTGCTCTGCCATTTGTGCTGGTGTTGCTTTGGGTGCGACCGGTTGCTCGGTACTACCTTTCTGTAAGGGTGTTCAGTGGAATGAGTGGACCTCTGTAAGTAATTTCTTTAGATCACCAGTAATGATGATGATGATGATGATCATTAATTTAATTTATTATGTGTACATCACCACTAATGATGTTGATTGAAAATGGATAATTTAATTTATTATACTGTGTAGATCACCACTAATGATGTTGATTGAAAATGGATAATTTAATCTATTATAGTTTATAGATCACCAGTGATGATATGATGATGATGATGATGATGATTGATAATTAAATTCAATATATCATCAGGTGCTTTAAAGTAAATATAATCATTAAAATTTCTAGCATGACGACCCACACATTCAACACGCTTCGTATCATCCTGGTAGTAGTGACTGTGGCACTCCGCTTGGCTCTGATGCCCCGACAGCTGCAGGCCTATCTAGACATGGCTCAACAACGGATAGACATACAAAGGAAGGAGGCAGGAAGGATAACTAATGTCGAATTGCAAACCAAGGTTGGATAGTTTTAATATTTGGGTAATAAAACTGCTGTGTTTATAATGTGATTGCTTTTAACATCTTATTTTAAAAAGCTTGTCTAAGCAGAGTGTGTTGGTAGTTCATATTCAGCATGTCTGTCGTCACTTGCTAGAGAGCTCAATGTATTGGATGATGCTAATTTTGTGTTTTATTGAACATAATAGAAACTAATTGTTATATAATTTTATTTAAAAAATTGTTCTATTAAAAATATTTATTTGAGCGGAGCGCTCTACTGGAGACTTTTTCACATTCTTTGTCAAGAATAGGCTCGAAAACTACGTGTCGGAGAATTATGAAATTTTGCAATCAAAAAGACACACATTAGTGTTTTAAAAAAAAAATTGAAAAATGTCATGTCGTTAAAGAATAATCGTCAAAAAACTGATATTCCATTCGATAGGAAAAAACATAAACGCCCGCATTGTTTCAATTCTAATTGTCGTGTTAGGTTTAATTTGATGGCTTGATGTTGATCGTGGCGCGACTGTCAGCCTAATCTGAAATCTACATTACCGACATTGTCCACAACGATGAGTCATTACACTGGGCTCGCTTCGCTCAATATGAAAACGTCACCCGAGATTACGCGAGCGCAGCGAGTCGAAATTGAGGGTCTGTTGGCCCTAGTTAATATATAGTTAATATACTAATGAATAAAAAATTTGGTCCTTTAATTCTTACTATACACTAGCACAATTGTCAATAGATATTTTTGCTTATTTTCAGGTAGCCTCAGTGTTCTACTACTTGTGCGTAGTAGCGCTACAGTACATATGTCCCATCATAATGTGCCTGTACTCGGCACTAATGTACAAAACACTTGGAGGGTACAGCTGGTCGTCACTAGTGTTTGAAGCCACTGAGAGTGAGCCGGCAGTGGTGAATTTGGAAGGGATGGAGCAATTTCAAATGGCCCTGGAGAACTTGAAAATGGTATTTTATTATTAATATGTAGTATAACATATAATTACTTGCAAGTGGTTGATTTATTGAAGAATTTGATCGCTACGACTATAAGCAAATAATAGTAATTTTGACTGTTCCTTTTATTACTTACTGAAGATAACACATAAACATTAACATTTTTAAACTTTGTCAACGAGCAAAGTCACAACCAAAAGCTGGTATTACATATAATTTAAATTAACATGAAAATAACAGGCAGATAATAAATAATAAATAACACATAACAATCTTAAGTTTAAGTTTTAAGATCTTGAAGTTTTTATTAATATTTAAATTGTTACCAATCCAGGTATTCACTCAGGAAGTACACCGTGGTCTATTGGGTTTTGCGACGTGGTGGAGTTGCTTCGCGTGGTTCCTAACAACCTCATTGGGCTCCATGTACCAGTCTTACTTCAGGATTTCATGATAACTTCAGGATTTCATGAACATACATCCATTAAATGTATAGTATATTGTAAATCATGAATCATTATTGATCTTTTACTCTAAAATGTTTTTATTAAAAAAGTTAGTTACAATTGAGTAGAGACTGATCTTATGAGGTATAAAATCATAATATAATTGTTTTATTATTTATTATAACATTAATTTTTATGTCTAAACCAATGTTTTGTTTGTAAGTACAAAGGTGTTTGAAATCTAGTTTTAAGTAGGTGAGTTGTGTATTATATGCTATTACAAAGCCAGTATGTGAATATCAAGACAGATTAAAAATAAAAACATTAATAATCATGTATTTTTCAGTTAATCATACACAAGTTTAACCCTTAGCACTCCGTAGCCTATTGCGCCAGCGCTATCGGTGCACTAACTCTAGTCTAGTTTTTTTTATCATGTCACTTTAGGATGTATTGATTGATATACAGTGTCTAATAAAAATGCTATACAAAAAGTATCAATTCAAAATCTTTCCTGCATAATACATCAGTATGTTTTAAATTTTATAGTACCTTTTTTTTACTTTATTATTATAGTTTTGAGTTTAATAAATGTTTTAAGAAAAATATCTTGTTTTTTTAATGAGTATTACTATTATATATATAATATTGCATCATGTATATCTTCGTACCTTCGAGGCTGCGTTTTCATTATTTCATTTCATCGAAAATATAGTTATTTCTGTGATGCAGAGAACAATACGTCAAATACGTTTAACATTAAAGACCTAGACTAACTATAAAGTAAACAATAAAAGTTCAGAAGGAACTTTGAACTAAACTAAACAATGTTAGCAGAAAACGTCCGCTTACAAATACATTGGACGACGAATGTACGATTGCTCATAAACTTAAAAAATGCTATCTTTTAATAAACACAACCAATATGGTATCAGATAGAATTTACTAATGCTAGTATTTCCTATTTATATCCTTAATGTCAAGGTGGCATTAAATAGTTCAGACAAATGGCATCATGGTCTATAACCTATAAGTACTTACATATATAATAAAATATTAATTAACGAATATAGTCATATATTTTTTTTTAAAAGAAGTAAGTCATGGATAATCAGAACATGATCCGAAGATAAAAGAAAAGTTTATAAAAAAATCTATTTATTCTCATTATTATTATTTATTTATTGGTCAGATTATGATAATATAATAGATAGTATGGTTGGTTATATACTATCTATCAAATATCAACATGTAGCATACATTTCAGTCCATTATTTTTATTTTTTTATAAAACATTAAAATGGATTTGGTTATAATTACACAAAAAATGTTATTAAGTAATCAAGTGTAAGTGATAATAGATTCCTTAGAAACAATTAGTAATAAAAAAAAACAATTTATCAAATATATATACAAAAATTTATATCTTACTTTTTAAAATTGTATTTTACACAAGCGTACTATTTAATGTTTCAAAGGGATTTTTAATTATTCAATTTGCAGAGCGCTAAGGTGACTTAAAGTTGTAATATATTGTGTAATTACAGTAACGCAAATACTAATCCTAATTTAATTATGTATAAGTATATAACATTTTTAAACATTCCTCCTTGGTTGATATTAATTTGATTTCAATGAAGCGACAAATAAAATGTTAGGTTATGAAATTAATATTCCTGTTAATCGGTCTTTTTAATGTTTTGTTTCATTTTAAATTCAATTTTCAAGGTATGGAAATATAATGAATTGAAGTTATGAAACTGACTGCAGCTGCTAGTGTATTATATATCAAGAAAAAATGTACATTTAGAATGCATAACATACATAAGGTATTGCTTAACGAATATTTTTGAAGTTATAATTAATTAAAAAACATAGTAACGTCAATAAAACTTATGTAACTATATGTATTTTAAGAAGATTTTGTATATTTATTAACAGATAAGTAATATTTAAAAAAAAATCTCGTTACTTCATAACCTCTGAATATTTCCAGCCAAGTTACTGAGTTAATTTATAATCAATTTTAATCTGATGTTTAAACTCCTTCTTGAAACGGGCTTCTATATCTCGTATCTACAAGTAGGTAGGAACCTTTTCCAATAATAGCAAACACAGAGTATTTATAGACAGTACAGTACTGAAGTGACTAAAGTGTAGTGATGCGACTCGAGTGCTGTTTCTACTCGAGTCACTCGAGTGAATTAGCCAAACTCGTATTCGAGTAGAAAAAATATTACTCGAGTCACCGAGTCAACTCGAGTCACCGAGTCAACTCGAGTCACCGAGTCAACTGGAGTCACCGAGTCAACTCGAATCACCGAGTCAACTCGAGTCATCGCGTTAATTCTGTTGCTCTGTGCCTACTAGATGTCACTTCACTACTCTATTTTACTTATCTATGCCGCGTCGGGACAATCCCTAACTGACAGGTTTAAACTTGCATCTCCAAGTTCGTCGCATTTTAGTCTTAGTAAGAATTTTTTTAGTTAGTCGATATAAAAACTTTTGTTATATAATCAGTATTAGTGTATATTCATAAAAATGATTTTTAAAAACTAAGTGTTTATAGGTTGGCTTATTTGTAGGTAAATTAATTAATTCTATTGTTTTAAACTGTAAGTAAAAATGGATTATGAAAGTAAACAAAAATCATCAGTGTGGCTTTATTTCGAAAAAAATTGTACAAAAAAAACTATCGTATGTAAAATCCTTTTTTAGACCCCCGATACAAAAAAGCTGGTTTTGGTCTCGAAGCCAATGCAGAAAAAGCTGCCCAATGGGTTATAGAAGAGTTAGAATCTATGATTATTTAAAAAAATAGGAATTTAGTTCCTGATGAATCTATGCAGACAGTGAACACGTCAAGTAATGTTAATTTTAGCATTGGCACTCATAATAAGACCTCTGATTTATGGGAGGATTTTGACAAAAAAAATGTCAGAGAGAGAATTAATCCAAACACCTACTTCTTCTGCTATAGTGATTGTGAAACAATATATAGAAATGCAATATTTAAACCGTCATCTCGAACCAATACTATTTTGGGAACAACGACAGAAAGCGATGCCTGAGTTATATGAGTTGGCTATTAAATATTTATGTATACCTGCGTCCTCTGTTCCTGCCGAACGAGTATTTTCTAAAGCAGCCTTAATTTGCAATCAAAGAAGAAATAGATTAGATTTCAAAAAAGTGGACGAGATTATTTTTCTAAATAGTTACTTCTCTTAATTTATTTTTATAAAAGTTCATTTTTTCTCAAAGAAGTAAAAATGTTATGTGAAGCACAATTATTATTAATGATTTGTCTTGAAGAATCTATTTTTATTTGTTTTCTACAAATACTATATTTTGTTTTGAATAAAGATTGATATAACTTTATTTAGTTTAATTTTCTTTTAATATATAACTTCGGATTTTTATATATATTTTTTTCTATTATCAAATAAAATTTGATTGTAAGTTATAATATACAAAAGTCTGAATCACTCTGGTTTAATATAATTATTGACACTAATTATAAAAAGAAAACTTAGTTACTTGTTGATATTCCATAAAATCTGATTGTTATTATTAATAATTATTTTAACTCTCCTTACATCTTTAGCAGGCATTTTTACTTTGTTGATTAGTATTATAAATAATATGTAAAAACTCTTATAACGTATTTTATTTCATATGACAATGAACCTTTCTTAATATAGGTATTTGTTTAAAATTGCTTAAAGAAATCTTACTCGAATTGCAAACTCAACTCGAGTGAGATGTTTTTACTCGAGTGACTCGAAAACTCGAGTATGACTCGAGTGAGGAGATAAATTGTTCGAGTGACTCGAGTCACAAAATTCTATTCGAGTCGCATCACTACTAAAGTGTGCTAGATTAGATAATTAAATTTTCTTTTAGTGTTTACATTTAAAAGTTATATTTAATTGCAGTTTTTAAACTTAATATTTACCAATTGCTATTTATTATCAATGATTGTTAAAATTTAGAAATGAACGATAAATAATAAATATATAGAACACCGATTCGATGTTCTTGTCTTTTCTTAAAATATTTGATTATCAGGCTCTATGGATAGAGTAAGCGTCTATGATTAGGTCGTATTTAATCTGTTGAGCACTATCTATTGACCTAATGATGTTCCACAAATATATCGATAATATAATTTGTGAATTTTCAGTTGAAAATTTTTGTTGAATTTTACATGAAAGTAATTAAATTTGTCAAGAAAGCAATTTTTAGGTATTTATTCCTTATGTTGAACATGGAACATTGTTAAGGAAAAAATTAAAGTCAATGGACAACGATGAGTCATTACAATGGGCTCGTTTCGCTCAATATGCAAATGGCACCCGAGATTTCGCGAACGCAGTGAGTCGAAATTGAGGGTCTGTTGGCGCCCCTAGTAAATTATAAAATAGGTGTTGTAAGTTTTAATTATATTTGGACGATGATAAGAGTTTTGATGTCCTAAATATTTTCAATGATTCTGATGATGAAACGGTTAAATCTCAGAAATCGCTTAGTGTAGAACGATAAACAGATAAACATAGTATTACTAAATTAATCAATTTTTTTGGGAAACTATAAAAATAAATTTGGTTCTTTATATATTTTTTAATTAATCGATATAGGAAAAGATATCCTTCATATTGATTCCCATCCCTTTAATATCAATAGGTATGTTCTGGAAGCAATGATGTTGACCAATAGGAATCTTTCGTGACTATGTCATTGAATCCTATTGGCTGACGGAAGGAATATTCCAGAAAATACTGGTGACGTCGGGCGAGTCTACGCCCGCATATAAGTACTTTATCCGCATCAAGCGCCATTTTATTTCGTGAACAGAGGCCGACAATCGCGCACCTTTGCTGAGTGAACTACTACTTGTTAAGTCTACAGAAATAAAGCTTAATTAACTGTGAGTATTCTGGATTTAATAATTTGATATTTCATTTTTAGATTACTGAATTCAAAACCCGCTCATCTATTATATAAATGGAGTAAGCTGGCTATTATAATATTTCGGTTTTGAGTGTAATGTTCTTTTACCGTATTAATATATTATGTGAGTTTAGCTAGTCTACTTAGTGTAGAAACTTAACGTCGTGAATGTTAATAAAATTTAAAGACCTCTTTACAATAAAATGCTTCCTTGACGCGTTTCCAGGACTGCAATAAGTCATTTCGGTGCACGTGTTGCGACTTTGAAATAATTGAGTATACTTTTAAAAAATGTGTTTTACGTTTACGTTCTTACACTTCATTAAAATGCATTTGTATATCCAGAAAGTTCGTCATCGATTTCTTTCCATTGTTATGGCCGCCATGCGCTTTCCGCGTGACGCCATCGTCATGAGTTGCGCATTGACGTTACAATCGATAATTTATTATAGAGGTTAATGCATCTTAATTATTATTAGTTGAATTTATTAAACAGGTTTTATTTTATTAAAAAGAAACCAAAAAGGCAAAATATAGATAGCTAGTACTATGGAAGAGTGCTAAACTTTAATTCGTTGTTACAGATGGCTGCCAAAGCACCCGCGGTAGGTATTGATTTGGGTACGACTTACTCGTGCGTTGGAGTATTCCAGCACGGTAAGGTGGAGATCATCGCCAATGACCAGGGCAACAGGACTACGCCCTCGTATGTCGCATTCACAGACACCGAACGTCTCATCGGCGATGCCGCCAAGAACCAAGTGGCGATGAACCCTAACAACACTATTTTCGGTAAGTTATTAATTGATGTTCTGTTACTTATACCTTTAATAATTATGATGGTTGTGAATGTGCCAGTAACAGATTTTTGCGATAAATAGTTATGTACACTTTAGACTCTCATTTAGCCATACCCAAGTTATCATATATTCTAATCTCTTTTAATATTCAGTGACTCATCTATAACATTGCATTAAATTTTGGTAAATTTACATAATGTTAGTTTTTCATTTGATAAGTTGGTAGTGAGTAATACTTCCTGTTTGTGGTTACACATAACTTATCTTCTATACTTGTACGTCTATATTTAACATAATAAAAACAATTGCGGCTTCCTTAAGTTTGATAATATTTTATTTAGTATTTGAGAAATACAATGTTGGTAGAAAATTGTTAGATCAAATTTTATGTTTTGTATTTAGCACTGGCAGTATATAATTATTATGATGATACCCAATATACTAGACTAGAGTCTCTGAACATATTGAATGATAAAAATAATCTGATGATAAATTATTATTAATAAGATGAATATTTTAAAGGGCTGTTTTTGAATGTTTATATCTCTTGTTACAGATGCTAAACGACTTATTGGCCGCAAATTTGAAGACCTTACAGTCCAAGCTGACATGAAACATTGGCCATTTGAAGTGGTCAGTGATGGAGGCAAACCAAAGATTAAGGTACAATACAAAGGAGAAGACAAGACTTTCTTCCCCGAGGAAGTGAGCTCAATGGTGCTTACAAAGATGAAGGAAACAGCCGAGGCTTACCTCGGCAAAACAGTGCAGAATGCAGTAATCACGGTTCCAGCGTACTTTAACGACTCACAGCGCCAAGCCACGAAAGATGCGGGTACCATCTCTGGCTTGAATGTTCTCCGTATCATCAATGAACCCACTGCTGCTGCGATTGCATACGGTCTTGACAAGAAGGGAACTGGAGAACGTAATGTCCTTATTTTCGATCTCGGCGGTGGTACCTTCGACGTGTCCATTCTCACAATTGAAGATGGTATCTTTGAGGTAAAATCTACCGCCGGTGACACGCATTTGGGAGGCGAAGACTTCGACAACCGCATGGTCAACCACTTTGTCCAAGAATTCAAGAGGAAGTACAAGAAAGAACTTACCATCAACAAGAGAGCGCTCCGTAGGTTGAGAACTTCGTGCGAAAGGGCGAAGAGAACTCTGTCTTCTTCCACACAGGCCAGTATCGAAATCGATTCTCTCTTTGAGGGTATTGACTTCTACACATCAATCACGAGAGCTCGTTTTGAGGAATTGAACGCCGACCTGTTCAGATCCACCATGGAGCCCGTCGAGAAGTCTCTCCGCGACGCCAAAATGGACAAGTCCCAAATTCACGACATCGTGTTGGTCGGTGGTTCCACACGTATCCCCAAAGTGCAGAAGCTCCTTCAAGACTTTTTCAATGGCAAGGAGCTCAATAAGTCGATTAACCCCGACGAGGCCGTAGCGTACGGTGCGGCAGTACAGGCCGCCATCTTGCACGGTGATAAGTCTGAGGAGGTGCAGGACTTGCTCTTGCTTGACGTGACCCCGCTGTCGCTCGGTATCGAGACCGCCGGCGGTGTCATGACCACCCTCATCAAGCGTAACACTACCATCCCTACCAAGCAAACTCAAACATTCACAACCTACTCTGACAACCAACCTGGTGTACTCATTCAAGTGTTTGAAGGCGAGCGCGCTATGACCAAGGATAACAACCTCCTCGGTAAATTCGAGTTGACAGGCATTCCTCCCGCGCCACGCGGTGTGCCTCAAATCGAGGTCACCTTTGACATTGACGCCAACGGTATCCTTAACGTGTCTGCCATTGAGAAATCCACCAACAAGGAGAACAAAATTACCATCACTAACGACAAGGGTCGCCTTTCCAAGGAGGAAATCGAGCGTATGGTTAACGAGGCAGAGAAGTACAGGAATGAGGATGAGAAGCAGAAGGAAACTATTCAGGCTAAGAACTCTCTGGAATCGTACTGCTTCAATATGAAGTCTACAATGGAAGATGAGAAGCTCAAGGACAAGATCACTGACGCCGACAAGCAGACGATCCTTGACAAGTGCAACGACACGATCAAATGGTTGGACTCGAACCAGCTGGCTGATAAGGAAGAATATGAGCACAAGCAGAAGGAACTAGAGGGTATTTGCAACCCGATCATCACTAAGATGTACCAAGGCGCCGGCGGAGCTCCAGGTGGTATGCCTGGTGGCATGCCCGGCTTCCCCGGCGGAGCACCCGGAGCCGGAGGCGCTGCCCCCGGTGGCGGCGCCGGCCCCACCATCGAAGAGGTTGATTAAATTCTGAAACATTCCACATTTAAGATCTAATTAATTACTTTTGCGGTGTTCAGACGCCCTCTATACTTGAAATGCAAATAAAAATTCAACATTATTTTCTTTGTTTTATTTCCAAATTTATAAATATAAGTAACGAGGCAAAATTTTTCCATAACCACTTCTAAATGTCTGTCTGATAGTTATTTTCATATTATACAATTTTCACTTGTGGAAATAGTACCATTTTATTTACTGTATTCGCAAATAGTGTTAATATGAATTACAATAAATTATTAATAGAAAACAAATGTTTTTTAGGTATTGTTTTTAGCTAGGAACCTCTGATAATTTTTTGGTTCTGTAATATAAATATTTTATAATCACATTTTAATCTACCCGCGAATGACTGGTAGAATCTCGTACAAGTTTTACTAGTCACTTATTTTTGCAGCTACATTCATACTATGCTTATGCATTCTTGGTCTGAGAGTTAACGTTCTTGTGTAGCAAGTTGAAATACTTTCCTGTAGCAATGTCTAATCTAATGTAAGGCAATAGCATCTATCTCTATCATCTATAAATCAGTTTTGGGACGAGTTGATTTGTAATATATCAAATAGACTTTATTTAAAGAGAAAATATTGTACAAAAACAAGGCACTAATAGACAGATATTTTTTATAGGGAGTCTCTGTCCCTTATTGGGCACTAGGGTTCTTAATAAGATCTATAATTGAAATACAAGATTTTAGACATTCTTCATCAGAAAAATCTAATCTTAAAAAAAGTAATGACTTAATTAAGTTTGCAGCTTTTTAAAAATAAAACAAATACATAAAAATGAGTGTCCTGGCTCGTGTAGTCTTAGAAGAGGTATGAGTTTTTAATAATCTACTTTCTAGTTTTAAATGAAACAGATAGCAGTTTTGTTATTTTTATTAGTTTTAATAAAGAAAATCACAATGTTACTACTGTTACAGTCGTTTTTTTTTCAGTCTTAATCCTAAAACCTTATTAGGTGTTACACTTCTATAATTGTTGTATGGACCTTATTAGGTGTTTGTAAATAACAATCATGACAACCATGGCAGCTTAAGATTAAAAGATAAATAAGTATCAACGAATATTCACAATATTTATTTACTTATCTTTATATTTCTGTTTAGTATCACAAGTAAAACGAATTTCTTTATGTGAATCGAATGGCGATAGCAGTTTTAAAACTTAGTACTCCAACAAGGTCCGAGCTTTATTTGGAGACAACAGATTGGACGTTGTTCGGCAATTGATATGTTGAGAAAAACAAGATAAAAATAATTTATAAATTGACTATCGTCGACCGGTCTTGAGGTTATACAATACGCCACTGACAAAAAATGGCCATCAGGACAGTTATGAACCTTGGTGCGCTTTTATGTTTGGTTACCGAGGAAGGCCCTATTTCCTTTTTAATATAAATATTAAGTCCGGGAAGTTTGAAAAGACGAACCTTATTTGGAACCGACCCTTATTATCTACTGAACATTAGTCATATTAATAGCTAGCTAAATCTGTGTAAGGTTTCGGAGTCCACTAGAAACTTTTACAGTTTAGTCATGTCTGTCTGTCAGCAGCCTAGCTTAGAAACTCAGTAGCAGAAAGCCGTAATACGTCCTGAACATATATATTAACCACGACAAAATGGTAGAATACAATTTAAAATGTATTTTTATGGTAGCTCTTCGATACGTATAGTAGGAGTTGTTTTCTGATTTTTTTTTCAAGTACGTACACCGTAATATGGGGTTTCGTCAACCTTAAAAATATGGTGGGTTTGCCAAATCTATTTCTCGATTAAGGGAATCAGTTTTGTGAAATATTAAGCCTTAAAGAGTACGTTTTTGTACAAGTACAAGAGGTGTGAAAAAATTCATGATACTAGTACATATAATGAATTTAAAAAGAAAACTCACAAATACGTTCATTACTAATTTACGAGTAAGTCGGTTAAATTAAACTATATTGTGAACGCTGCCTAAATCTAAGAAGATAGATGTAGATGATGTATCTTAGATATAATGTAGTATAGAATATATATCTTAAAAAGGTCTCCAAAAAGTCCGTGTGTTTGTCTATCTATTTATTGCACTCGACTCGCACTTACATAACTATAATCCATAATTTCTAAACGTAGAATTATTATTATTGAGCGAAGCGAACGAAGTGAGCGGAGCGTTTTACTGGAGACTTTTTACATTCTTTGTCATGAATTGGCTCGAAAACTACTTGACAGAAAATTATGAAACTTTGTAATCAAAAAGACACATATTAGGTGATGGTTTTTAGAAACAAAATAAGAGAAATGTCCTCAAAAAAAATTTTTTTTTATATCGTGTCAAAAAACCGATATCCCATTGAAGTCAATGGAAAACGATGAGTCAATACACTGGGCTCGCTTCGCTCAATATGCAAACGGCACCCGAGATTTCGCGGCCGTAGCGAGTCGAAATTGAGGGTTTGTTGGCGCCCCTAGTATTGTTAATCTTAAGCATAATATAAATAAGTCATAAAATAAGAAGTAATTCTTCCGTTACCTAAGATATGAGGCAATAAACTTATAATGGCTCAATAAAAGTAACCTTGCAACTTTTTTCATTAATTAATCATATATAAAAGAATGTTCTGACCGCATTCTTATTATATATTATTAACTTGGTAATTTTCTTTAATATAACACATTTTATTCCTACAAAACGAGCACTGGACACGCTTAGATGTTTCAGTTCTTCTGTATCTCCTGAATTAATCTGCAAGATAATATTATTTTAAATTTTATTCATATATTATAAAAATAACTGAAAATAAATTAAATGGTTAAAATAATACTACACTTCATTTAGTCACTTGTAATCACTATTTATCAATATTTCAAGATACGGATTAATTTACGAGTATTATAATAATACAAGTCATCGTAGTATTATTATAATAAGGCATGTTTAATAATGTAATTATTTTTATTACAAGTGGATGTTGATTGGTTTTTTACCGCGTAGTAACTATTATTAAAAACATTTTAAAACTACCTTACAAATAAAAAAATTACGATATGTATGATGATTGATAGTTTAGTATTTTATTGTCACGAGAGATAAATAATTAAATAAAATTTAAAGTAACATTTTGGTTTCGTATATAAAAATTCATTAAAAATAAGTCATGAAATTATTCAATCGGATCCGTTCTTTTGAATTGATAAACCAACTCAATGGTAGATTATTCAAATTATTTTTAATACCAATGTTATGCTTGTCTGTAATTGTCATTAACCAGTAACTATCTAGGTACGTAATATTGAATAAATTGTGTTCCTAAATTACTAAGTAATTAATATTACTGCCTGGAAATTAGTTGTTTTAAATTAATATTTTTAAAGAAACTATTTAAATATTTGTAGTCCACCTATGATTTATTTGTAGTCCATCTACAAATAGCGAATAAAGTAACTGCAGTTGTTTTAAGAAAAAATAAGAAAAACTGGGAGTATCGTATAACCTTTTGGTCACTAAAAATAAAATATTTTTTTTATATACCTACAGTTATTTTCAAAACTGTTACTTGGCGAACTATCAAGGAACAAGTTTAATTTAGACCTGGATTATTTAGTGGGCACCTTGAATATGTTAAATTTTAAAAATAAACTTTGAAGATTTCGTAATTTTAAAATAACTATCTATTTTTATCACTATTTTAAACACGGGAACTGATGATGTCTTTAAAGGTAAGTGATGCTTATTCCAATAATAATATACATTTGAAATGATTTTATATTAGTATTATATTATTCTAGTGTCTTCAATGAATGGTGGACGCGTCTTAAAACACGACACAAGTGAACGCGGAAATTACGTAATATGTCGGCCATTTATATTTTTTCAATATTATCTAATAAAAAAAACATCGCATATAGGACAAGGAATTAAATATTCAGCTCTGATTAAAACATGACATCAATACAAATATTCTATATATTATATATATGTTATTTATATATATTTATTACGTATCAAAAATATCAAATTAAAATATTTTTGTTATTTAACAAATACTGAATCTTTAAAAAATGTTTTAAGATTTCCTACTAAATATATTTGACTCAACATTTTTTCTATGAAAGAATACTTTCGTAGAAAAACTTTGTTACTCGTGTTTTTTTGTATGCGATGCAATATTTCAAATTGTATAAACAAGTATATTACCAGGAATGGGGGTCGCTTACACATTCATGGTAAGCAGATGTGAATATTACCTTCAGAAAAAAGTTTCTGATCAGGTGTTTTTTTTTGTTTGAATGTGCTCTTTTCTGGAACTATTAGTATGCTTTTTAAAGTTATTTTTGATTTTGATAACCCTATTGAGGAAAATTTACAGATAGACAGATTGTTGTCTGTCTCTTATTACACAGAAACAATAATATACGGATATTGCTATTTTTAATAATACTTTTGATCGTTTAATAACATCGTAGTCAACGCAGACGGAGTCGCCGGAAAAATTTTATATATATGTAATAAAAATAAAACTTATTAAAAAACCTGCAGGACCTTTTGTTATTTCATAAAATTCATTACTCAGAGTTATGATTTTTGGAATAATGAAGAATGAAATGAAAAAAATATGAAAATGAAATTAAATAACTGTGTAAGAAAAATAAATTCCTCTAAAATGTAGCGCACTCTTAATTTAGGATTACATCATTCAAAATGGCGTAAATACTACTAGAGAAGGTAATTTTAAGTTATTGTATTCAAAAAGAAAAAAAAACGTTGAAAAAAAAGATGTGCGTCAATCTTATGTAAGTTATACGTATGATTTACCTGAATATATACATTTTTTCCTCAATTGAATCAAACAAGTTATAAGGTAGAAAAAAAGGTATAGTTTTTATATAACATTCTATTACGACTTGTAATAAAACAACATCGTATACAAATAACATTTATTTGTCTTTTATATTTATTAACATAACACTTTGGCTTAAATAACGACTAAACAATATATTTTATTAACAAAACTTTGTACAAAGGCAAACCATAGCGCTAACATTACACACCTCAATTAAATCAACACATTTCGATATGCTAAGACAAACCTAGTATTGTATATTTAGTTTAGCCGGCTTATTTGCAAGATGGCGGAAGCATTCTGTCACAAAAACAACTGTCTCTTTTAACATGTTTGTTGACGTTTTTATATTGCTATTTTAAATAAGAAGTTATTTATATATATTGCAAAATTGTGAAATTAATTCTTTGAGACTTGAGAAAAGAATTTTTACAACATTGAGGTTATTTTATTCTAGACTTAGGTAAGTTTAATTGATCTCTTTACAATTGTGACTGACAAAATTTATTAGACCACGTTCTCAGCGTGAAAAAGTTTCTTAGAATAATTCGTTCCAACCTTCACAAAAGCCGACTAATCCAAAGATAATCATACATCTGGTTAAATTGTAATCCATATATAAATAATTTATTAAGGTCTCTATATATTTAACGTTATTTAACAATTGTTCTTACAATTAATACATTACCTTCCTAATGCTAAGTTTCGACAAAGCCTCTTCCTAGAAGCCTTAAGCACTTCTCTTCTATAAACCTCATTTAGGTAAAATGATCAGCCATCAATATTCTAATATTTTTCCACATAGTCCTTAACATAGCTTTTAGTATCACCGGCAAGTGTCATCCCAATTTACAATAATCTACAATTAGTGGCTTTTAATTTGAACTATCTATTTATCTATAACTGTCTATTAGTTTTTTTAAACGGACATTCGGGAATCCCAACGAGATCTAAAATAAAGGATATATTAATTCGATATGGGGTTTCACGTGAAGTAGACGCCGGTACTGTATCAAGTCTTGTAAGTCTTCGTTCTCGTATGGCTATCGTCTACATCCAGGCGACGGCGGGCGTGCCGTCGGAGAGCGAGTCAATCGACCGGAAGGTCGTTGACCGTTGTCAGTACAGCGACGAGCTGGAGCACGGCCCGTCCACTCCCTGCAGCTGTTGCTCAGAACTAACCAGCTGGAAAACGTGGTTATATATTTCATATAACATTATTTTACTGATTTCAATCGCGTTAATTGGTCGCATCTTTATATAATTCGTGTTCACAGAAATGCGGAATATAGGTTTCTCAATAGCTTAATAAGTAATCTATATCTGATGGTTTATTAATTTGTTAATTAAGACGCATACACACACACACACACATACACAAACACGCGTAAATATATTTATATTTAGACTTGTTTTCAATGTTTAGTTCTTACCAACCTCAGACTAGAAGAATTCTGTCGTGAAAAAAGATTACAGAAGTCGTGTACATTAAAAAAATAGACATGTCAGTAAGTCAGTCTGGACTCCCGGGTAATAGAGAAATTAAAATGTACGCAAGTTACTGCATTTAAATCCATTAGTATCTGATTATAAGCAAATGTTATTCTACTTCAATATTCATTAGCAGTTGCCGTGATTTAAGAAATGTATGGCCTAATTCAATATTAGATGAGATTGTAATTGCAAGGTGCATAAAGCAGATATCTCATAAAGTAAACGCAATTTAAAACTTGAAGAAACATTATAGAAGCATAAGCATTGATCATACTTCTCTAATTTCACATACAGCTGGAAGCAGCCCATCTGTGGAGTTATTTGGAGAGCGCGGCGAGGGTGTGGGCGCGTGCTTCGGGAGCTCTCGCCCTGCGGTCATCTTGTCGTGAAGCTGAGCGAGACGGATGCTCATCTGCCGTCTCTCTTTTTGCTCTCGCTCCCTCTCCCACTTTTTAGCGCTGTAACTCCTGATCGACGATGAGCTGCTCTGCACTGAACTTAGACTTGGACGTCTCGAACCTGATTTAATTGTTTAATTAAATATTATTGTGGTTATTGGTTATCTGTGGTCGTCTGATTATTATTATTTGAAGATTTTATATAATTTTATTTATATATCAAAACAAAAATATTGTCGTAATAATAACTTTGAAACTTTATTTTATGAAAAGTGATTAAATAGTTAAACTTAAATCATCTTAAAGCTAACACTTCGTTCAATAATGTGTGTGACTGACACATAGATGGCTCCACTAATACCAAATCAATATATTTTTTTTCGAAAGTGTGAACCTTTTGAGGTTAACTGTCAAAATTATATGTCAATCCGACCATTAGTTTACAAGTTATAAATTAAAAATACTGTTCAATGCCAAGAATGGCTTCAAAAACATTATTCGGTATCTGCTCCATCAAAAAGAACCATTTGTTAATGGTATGCCGAATTCAAACGTGGTCGTACAGACACCGATGACATTACATCTACTGGACGGCCAAATGACGCTGTTATTCCGGAAAACGTTGAAAAAACACTGAAAATGATTAAGGGCGATCGCAAAGTGAAGTTGCTCGAGATAGCTGACATCCTAAAGATATCAGCAGGCAGTGTACACACCATAATACAAGAACATTTGGGTATGAAAAAGGTGTTTTCCAAATGGGTGCCCCGTTTGCTCACACCGGAGCAAAAACAACAACGAATCGATGATTCAAAGGCTTGTTTGGACATTTTTAAGCGTAATAAATCGGAGTTTTTGCGTCGGTACATCACAATGGATGAAACATGGATCCATCATTACACTCCGGAGTCCAATCGGCAGTCTGCTGATTGGCATGTAACCGGTGAAAGCCGCCCAAAGCGTCCAAAGCACAAACATCGGCTGTCAAGGTTTTGGCCTCTGTATTTTGAGATGCTTGCGGTATAATATTCGTTGATAACCTCGAAAAGGGTCAGACCATCAACAGCGATTATTATATAGCCTTGTTGGAGTGTTTGGATGAAATCGCTGAAAAGCGGCCCCATTTGAAGAAGAAAAAATTGCTGTTTCACCAAGACAACGCACCGTGTCACAAGTCGATGAAAATGATGGCAAAAATGCATGAATTGGGCTACGAATTGCTGCCGCACCCACCTTATTCTCCAGATCTGCCCCCCAGCGACTACTGGCTCTTCGCAGATCTCAAAAGGATGCTCTGTGGTAAGAGATTTGGCTCAAATGAGGAAGTCATCGCTGAAGTTGAAGCCTATTTTGAAGGCAAAGAAAAATCGTTCTACAAAGACGGTATTGAAAGATTGGAAAAGCGTTGGAATGATTGTATCTTCTTAAAAGGGGACTATGTTGACGAATAAAAACGAATTTTGGCAAAAAAATGTGTTTTAATTAGTTAGTCACACACATTATTGAACGATGTGTTATACTTACGTGAGCAAGCGAAAATGTATTTTCCCTTTTAGATTTAGAATTCAAATAATAACGTACGAATTGATTTTTAAATCTTAAAATTAATTAATATCAAAAGCAATACTTACACACACAATGCAACAAACACGAAAGGCAGACGTGATAAATATGATGTTTGGAAGAAATGTAGTGTGTTATATGGATGTATAGAAAAATATAGAAAAATAATTCAATACGGTCCAGAAATGTTAAAATATTTACAAAGTAGCGGTCTACTTAGTTCTTACAGATAATTTATATCTGCTTTATTAATTATGCTGCTAATTGTAATCAGTGTGTACTGTACTTTATAGCTACAACTCGATAACCACGTGCAGTGAAGCATTTCCCATGCAGCACAAACGTGTAACAGAAAGCAAGAAGCAAGATGCTGGTGAAACTGAAGCTTAGGCTCACCTTCTTAAATTGACCTAGATTTCTGCCAATTAGACGCGTACAGCCTTATATATATTGCAAGCGGAAGACGCGTTCATTTTCGTAATTCGGAAAATTTTATGCTTAATTGTGTTGTGTTGTAGAAAGATAGAGGTTAGAGGTTTGGTGTCCAGGGTAATGAGTCAAAGCTTGGTGCTGATAAGTGTTCGTGATAGGTTATTAAGTGTGATAATGTAAGGCTTACGCCACCTTCAGTTTCTTAGACAGTACAAAAGCTGATAGTAGAAGAAAGAAACATAGGACCATGGCCATCTTGCTCGCGCCACCACGCCAGGAGCGTAATGAGTCTAACGACTTGCACTCCACACATCAATTCAAGCTTAGCAACTATTCGAGCACATTGTGGTATACCACTGGTGGTTACACAATAATATTAATTATATTATGCATTTTTAAGGACTAACTTACGTTAAATTTTTCTTCTTATAATTTGTACACCACTTCCCTGATAAAAAAATATAGCAATAGGTGGACCAGTACCTTGCATGTATAATAGGAACGAAGTAATATATTAGTTCTTAATCCAAAACGTAGATGATAAGTATGTACCTATGGGGAATTGATAAGTGTTAGTGCAGTCGCAGACCGTCGCTCGGTGGCCGCTAACACCAAAACTGACATCTAACGGACACGAGCGACGTGGGACATGCGACCCCACGCTGACACTCCTCTAACGTAATCAGATCACGTTTTCTCTGGGTTTACAAGATAACATGTGCCAATAATTTAAAAAATTATGAGGGACTTGACAAATATTATATATATACACATACGCACTCACGATACACAATTCTTATAAAATAAGGGTAAATAAGACACACGAGCGTCGAATGACTAACCGACATAGCACAACACGCACGGAGGACATAATCTAGTCATACTAGCATACGTTGGAGGAGGTCCGCCCGTAACGTGCAGACAGGGCCGCGTACATCATCCGGATCACCTTTGGCGGCGCACTTCGGGTGCGCGCCGCCGTCCCTTACGGCCCTCAGGTGGCGCGAGATTAGCAAGATGGCCGCCGTGCGCGCCGCACCTGCGCGCGACGCGCCGCGCCGAGACTCGCGGCGGGACGCGTCCTCCAGGGTGCCGCTCGTGCAGCCGCTGCGAGACGATGCACGGGAAGACGCGCGTGTCGCGCTCAGCGTGCCGCCTGATACACGAAAAAATATTGTTTTAACAAATTATTATGGCTTATTATTGATTACTATGATATCAAATTACGCCCTCCTGCCACTTCCATTTAACGTACACTTATCACTGATATTGATTCACAGTGGAAAATATATAAATTAAGGTATACGACTACAGCTACAACTATTGCAGTTTATTTTTTTACAATTGAAAAAAACAATAATGATTTACATTCCCTGTAAATTGATCTCCACGTTAAAGTGGATTGAAAGATTCCATCCATCTTGTATTAGATATGAAAAGGTGAGTACCGGTATCATTAAGTGAGTACAAGCAGGGCGGTGTAAGCCTGGCGTCTGCCAAATGCGCCGGATGGTACCGCGCTTTGGTGTACAGATGCAGCACCATGCACAGCAGCCCTGCCAGCACGAAGATGCCCGACGCTACTCCTAACAGCGTCGGCATATCCGCTGTCAGCAGCACCAAGTCTGGAACAATCGATATACGTATGACCAGATAGAATCAGGTAGAACACGTATGATTAGGTAAAATTGACATACTACGATAATATGAAACCATTTAAATCAAATGACGTTTCCTAATATGCATGCAAGAGTTTAATGAAATATGTCTAGTAGGTAAGTCAAAAATTTATTTCTTTTTAAAATCAAAACCATGATGTGACTAGGATTCATGAAAATATAATGACTATGAAACCTAGGAGGTACACCGCCAATCAAGCCATTTTATGGCTTCACATTATGGCAGTGTCATGAATCCATACTTATATGTGTTTATTTATTTTGAAATTTGTGTAGGAATTATAAAGAATATAAATTGGCCTATAATACATCATATATATATATATATATATATATATATATATATATATATATATATATATATATACCTTCAGTGCAGAAGACTCGCTGCGTGGGCCTGGCGTGGCTGGTGGTGTGATACCCGTGGTCGCACTGGCAGTACGCGTTGTGGTTGACCTGCGCGCAGGACGCGTGGGGGTCGAAGGCTCGACAGGTCTCTTGGTAGAAGCATTGCTCACCGAGTTTCTTTGCTGTAATCGATGGATTGATTATTAAGACGTGTTGCGGTTTATAAATACATTCTCCGTGTCAATAGATACAGTATTAGGAATTTGTTTTTAATTGATTTAGATTTCTTTTAGTGAGATTCGTAGATAAAATCTTCATAATATTCACACACTTTCCTTTCACATGTATTATTTACTGGTTATTAAAAACACTGGGTTCTCTGTTCTTATATAGTTCAAAATATATTCGTAAGGGTTCCGTTTTATTTTTTGATGACAAAACAATCATTATTCCTCGGGTCTCAATTTTTATTTGTACGATAAATCCAGTTGCGCTTCTTATTAAGTTTGTTATCTCTGATGATTGGTAACTGAAAGTTAATCTTTATCTTTCATCCACTTTGGTTATTCAGCCCTGTTACGCTTCTGTCTATGTAATTAATAGTTCTATCATAGTTTCAATGTTGTAGAACATATTAAATGTCAAAATGACTGGTGGTAAATTTGATAAATCTGTGGCTTTGTAAGTAAATTATTAAATAACCTAACCACAGACCGACCGATGATCAAAATATCACTTAACATAAAAGAGATAGACCAATATTGGAAAATAAAAACTGTCAATTTGATTGATTTAAATTTTTGGACTATATTTTTCTAGTCTATAAATTACACACATGCGTAAAGTCAATCAATATTATAATTGAGATCAGATAATCAATTAAAAAATCTTAGACTTCACTGCGAGAAGCAATAACCTTTCAGGCCAGTCTTGTCTTGACAAGTCTCAGCATCACCAAACCGTTGTTAGGAAACACTAACTGAAATTAGGGTAATGTTTACTAACTTTAATTTTACCTACTTAGTAAAATGCAATGTAAATGCAAATTATTGTTCAAAGTAATTTCATAAGATTCATTGGACTCTCACAGCACGGTATGTTTTTAACAAGACAACTTTCTTGTTAGATGTTCCAAAAATTTTCAATTTAGAAACTTTTTGCCATAATTTGTTGTAACTTGATTAGTTTCCTCTTTGTCCCTGTTTTGTAGGTTGGTATTTCAATAAATAATAACAGTAAAACTTTTATTATTGAACATTCTTCAAGCATTTCATTTCAAAATAACAACAAAATGTATATTCAGTTCCTTTCATTCATTATAAAATTATACACAATATAAATGAATAATTAAGAATAGTTTTAGGGCTAGAATAATAAATGGGTACTTACGTTTAGCACAACCCTTAGCGACCCCAAGTGAGACGGGGTGCTTGAGGTCGCACTGACACGAGGCGGTTCGTGGTTCACAGTACACATGCAAAAGGCGAGGGCTGCAAGTGAATTCACACGGGGATCCCAGGTACATGCCCTTCTCTGGAAGATGATTACGAATATTTTTAAATAATTACAATTTAAATAGAAATGCCAAAGAATACAACACTCGAATTTGCACTCAAGTTGTTTTAATAGACTCATCTCTTTAATGTATAAGCGGACTTTTTATTATTTTTGTCTGCTCAATATCATGTAAAAATTGCTAGACCGATTTTGATTGATTTGGGCAAAACAACCTGCAGTTAGCCTATTATTTTAATCAACATGGAAGATTTTTATTTTGAAAAAATCTTACAATATTAAAAATGTACGTTTTTTTGTTTGTTTGTTCTTTATTGTACACAAATAATACTAAAATACATAGCTTAATGTGTAACAACAGAAAATTATGCACTAAGACAGATTTATCACATGAAGGGATCTCTGCCAGTCATTCTCTGAGTGAATGAATGAAAAACAAAACATCACATGGTAGATTAAAGTGAAAAACACATTACAAAGGAAAATTTTGTACCTAGATGAAAAAAAAATAATGAAAAAGTATTTATAGCTGGCTTTTTACTTACTATAGGTAGAGAAATATACGTTGTAACTGACAATAGCAAATATTTTAATATTTTTCATTGTTCAATTCAGAATTCGTTAAACAAATTCTTCGTATATCGAATCCACAAATTATCTAGATTGATGTTACGTAAACTTGATCGTTATTGTTGCTAGTATGCTGCACCGACTCTTCAAATTAATAACCTGTCAATTTCATGCTAGGAAACAATTATCTTGTATAATACTTTGTTAAAATATAATGTAACATTAATATCGATTCTGAATAAAGTCGATTCACATAACATATGTTGAATGAACAAACAAACAAACAAAACATTCGAAACTTATACAAACTTCAATAAACGTGAGCACAACCGCTTAAATACATATATAGCGAAATATTATTATAAATTTCCATCCAATAAATAAAAAAAAAACCTTTTGTTCTTTGATATTAAAGTATTAATTATTTCCAGTGTTTTCGATTATTAAATTATTATATAAATTTAGTATTTCCAAGTTTTAAAGACAGTAGATATTTATTTGGAAACTTGTTAAAGGTTGTTTAAGTGACAAACTCCTCGAGTTACAAAGGCAAGGATAAAATACAAAGCGAATATCAAAGTAATAGTGAAAACTTAGTAACGTAAATCTATACTCCTGTTTATAAAATAAAATACATATGTCAAAATGTACCTCATTAATCTTAAGGGTCAGGGTTATCTTGTTAATGTTTTGCACCATAAGAAATAACACCTTGTTTGGTATTGATTTTCTTGTACGCTCGATAGCAAAATGCTTTTTAATATTAATTATATTTTAATATTAATAGTGAACGGTAAGAGAGACAGGGGGAGGCCTCGAGTGATCTTCGAAAACACAGTCTATGATACTGGAGGAAGGTCACGTAAAAAGCATGAGGACTCCCCGGAGGGTATGTATGAAGAGGTTGATGTCTGTGGCCGAGGTCAAAGAGGTATGCAGGGACCGTAGCGTTCGGCGCTCCGTCGTCTCTGGCTACCCCGCAAGGGATATGGCGTGAAGATAAATAAATAAATATTAATGATAATTAATTGATTTGTAATTTATAATATCGTTGGGTGGTCCGTTTGACCTTTATTTTTAATAAGCTTACCTAATTAATGCGACACATTCAAACATTTTACATTGACACTTCAGGGTTTCATAAATAAATAGAATTTTCAAAGGTTTCACTACTTCATTAGCTCTCGGATCCGATTAATACAATTAGAGATAAGACGCTTTAAAAACTAATCTTTTAAATATATTAGTCACTAAGTCAAAAATATATAAAAATTATAATTTTACTTTCAATAAATTTAATTAAAAAGGATCTTAGTTGCTAGATTTAGACTCGATCTGTAATATAGATTTCGGAAATTATTATAGGAAATGTAGTATTCGCGACTTATTTTTTTTTAGCTAAAATTTAACTAATATATTTAATACTTTATTATATCAAGACTTATTTGATGACTAGTTACATATGCATAAGAATACAAAACGAAATTTCCAATTTGGCAGGTAATAAGAACCATTATAACTTTATATATTAGAATATCTTGCAGAAAGTACATTTAATATTTTACTACAATTGTTAAATACATTTGTTACTAAGTGTACATTTTTCTCTGACTACCGTAATACCATATTGGAGTAACTTGTAACAAAACCCCGGAAGGTAAGCGGAAGGCGACGGAAGCTCTGACGGTGAGGACAACTGTTACTATAAAGTTTCTATATCTCTGTAATTTTAAAAAATATGTACCTATGATCGTATACAGGTTTAAAATGTAGAAGCAGTTTCAAAAATTGTACTTAATTACTGCTAGTTATGCTGGAGCATAACTAATTTACACGGGGCATGTTGGTACAGGAGCATAACTGATTTACATGGGGCATGTTGGTACATGTCATGTAAATCTTGTAATAACAGCATTATGTCGAGATCAAGATAAGACTGATAACACTGATAACACTTATCAGATTTTGCGTTTCATATAAAAAAAATATGTTAATGTATGTACTGTTATTGTCTGAAATTAATATCAGGGTTTTAAATATCGAGATGGATATAATAAATTTAATGTGACATTTTTAATTTTAAAACTTTATACGAAGAAAATGTATGGCGTTAAGGATATAATTTTTGTAAAAAGAGTGTTTTTACCAGAAAGGTGTCAAGATAAGGCTGTTTTCAGCATTTGTTATGTACTAGATGTATTAGTCAGTCGTCCTAGACCCAGATACGAAATTCAGATTTCTAGATCATTGTTATATATTGTGAAGACATGCAACCATTTATATGAAACTTTATATATAACTATAAATAAATATTATAAGTAAAGAAATAATTTATAAACCGTTTTAGATAAAAGAATTATAAAGTTAAGTTTTAATATAAATTCAAACAAACCGAAGATATAAGATATTTTAAGATTACATATTGAAATGTAATATTAACTGGTACGACAATTTTGCATCTCGTATACCATTTTATATAATGCTAGCTTATCCCCTCCCGCTTCGCTGGGCACACTATCAATTTGGACGTGAACTTAGATTGCTATGGTAACCTTGTTATATTATCCGTTGCTATGGTAACCGTTGCCATAGTAACCCCCACGTTAAGTGTATAGCTCCTACAGGTTTAAAACTTGGCGAAATGCAAAAAGTTGAAATCCGTTGGGAAAGGAATTCCTTAAAATCCGTTCTTAGTAGACGTTTACGTCACAAAAGAAGTAACTATGTAAAATTTTAAGTTAATCGGACAGATAGTTTCGGAGATTTCGTGATGAGTCAGTGAGTGTTTATATATACATAGATACAGAAGATATAACGATAATGAAGTACATTAAATCACTGACAGGGATTGCGATTTAATTAAATGTATAAAATTAATTGCCTTGAGCTGCATTTTGTTAAATTATTTTGTAGCTTTGCCGATATATTTATGTCTTGTTACTGCATAACGTGATCAAAATATCTAATCTTTAAAGAGATCTTAAACAAACTAAATTTGTAAAAGTTTTGAACAAATACTTTATAAACTTTTACTACCCTCAAAATTGTAGGAACTGGAGTTGAACGAAATATAGAATAGAAACTATAAAAGAAAAATATCTACTTGTAGTCTAGTTTTGTTACTTATAGCTTGGATTGTCGATACCTTATTGGGCAAGTTTCTGAACAGAACTAGAAATACTGGTGGATTTAGCTCCATATTTTATTTTGTAACGGATACGAGGCTTTTGGTACTCTTTAATATTGAACGAAATAGGCATCTCGGTTTATACAAATCTTTATTTTTATCAGAAAACTTAACAAAGATGGCTATATAATACATTTACAGACCGATCGGTATCAGCGAACCCTATTAGGCTCTGGCGTCTTGCCACACGACTTCCTACTCGTGCCCTTGGACCCAATACGATTGGAATACATTTTCTTTTCTTTTGTTTATATTTTTTATATATAAGTTTAACTTTAAGTACTATGACCTACTAATAGTCTGGACTGCGATAAACTATATATTACATATGTACAAATATCTGATAACTGCTTCAACCAATACTTCTTATGTGCATTATTCTTTTAGGTTTCAATCGTCAAGTAAATAATTTATTGGACTCGTGAATCGAAATCTCTTTTCTCTTTTTAAATATTAATTCTTTGCACACCTGCAAACTAAACCTCTTTATAAATAAATGTTGTACGTCATTCAACAATGTTTTAAATGATTTTATAATATGGTTTGGTCCCGATCTGGTTTTTAGGGTTCCGTAATCCACTAGAAACCCTTATAGTTTCGTTATATCCGTTCGTTTGTCTCTCCGCAGTCTATCTCAGAGATTAGTACAAATTTGTTATTCGGCTTGAACACACATATTAGCCACGCTGAGAAAATAGTAGAACACAAATTTTTATTATTTTTTTAAGCAGTTTTAAATGAATAGTGGCGTTATACTTTTCCTCATGTAGATAGGTCTTTAATATACAGCGGGTTTGTAAATACATTTTTAGATTAATAAATTCGTTTGTTAATTACTAAACTTTAAAATGAAAAATAACGTAAACCTGAAGGATTGTTTAGATTGAGAACATGGTCGCGGGAATAACTGTGTTATTAATAATAATATAATTATTCAATTTATGAATTGATATTTAAATTTTTGTGTTACTTAATTACTTTCCAATAAAATAATATTATTCTCAAATATTACTAATAGTTTTTCTAGACGTATATCAGTTATCTATATCATTAATTAATATATATCCCAACGGATTTCAACTTTTTGCATTTCAAGTTTTAAGCCTCTAGGGGATATACAGTTAATATAAGAGTAACTATAGCAACGGTTACGATGACAACGGATAATATGACAAAGGTTACCATAGCAACCTAAGTTCACTTCCAAATTAATAGTTTGCCCAGCGAAGCGGGAGGGAATAAGCTTGTTTTTGTATAATCCATATCAATGTGAGCAATAAAACTGTATTATACATTTGCTATGTTATTTTGTAAGAAGTATTATAATAAGGGCAAATACTTATTTAATAGAATTTAATATGAGTATATTTTTATGTATTAATATAATAATATAACAAAGAATAACAGTCGTACTTCATATAATTTAAAAAGCTGACTATTAATGGCTTCTCGTTTAAATAATGGAACTTCAGGTAATGTTACTTTGATGTAGATGGGAGTTATAGACTTTGTAATAAATCTGATTTTAACATTTTTATTATATATAAAGTGCTTGTTATTTTAATTATATTTCTTCTTAGATTTTATTTTATATAACAATAATGTTGAAGGATTGACTTTTAACTTCACTTTATAGGATACATTCAAATAATTTGTTAGCATTGTCACATGATAGCCTTACTATATTATATGAATGATTTTAAAAGTTACTCAAGTGTAATTAAAAAGTTAATTTCTATATAAAAAACCGTTCTGTGCTCTAAATGTTTATTCTTTAAAATAGTAGTTTAATATTGCATTTAGTAATATGGACAATGGAAGATGGGCGGGAAGTTAGTATTATATCAAAATGCGTTGAGATCATTAGAAGATATTAACGATTGTAATTCATTAACACTAAACCTACCGACAATTCTTGTATACCTGTTCCTACCGCACGCGGTCAAATTGACCGATAATTAAAAGTTATTTTATTATGTAACGTAGGTAACAATGGAAATAACTAAAAGTAAAGAGTGAAGAAAATATTATATGCATATTCTAAGAATTGTCATGTAGTTGGATAACGATATTATAACGTTTAAAAATGTGTTAGTTTTACAAAAGTTTAAGAACGGTCAATTTGACCGGTACTTGGTAGGTTTAGTGTTAATTTATGATTAATTTCATTATTAATAATGAGAAGGCAATAAGGATACGTTGTTAAAGTATATATTGTGTTATTTTTTCAATTAAATTTAAATATCACACTCCAGAGAGACCAAATGAACCTGCCAAAAACATATTGAATTTTATTAAAAGATAATAACAACAAATGTCCGTAACTGGCAAACCTTTTCACAGTTGACGCTTTGAATTTAGAGTGGGTAAAATTCTGATTTATTTTTTCACTTTAACAATTAATTAACTGCTGTGATAATTATCAAATCAGATACAATTTTATAAAAGATTAAACATAAGCACTTCTTCTTGAGTTATCAGTTGAAGTAATTGGCCTGATGATTGAATTTGTCTTGAATATAAGATATTCTTGTCAACAATGTGAATTAAGTACGAATATGAAAAAGCTATTTGTAGCAATTCAAAATATTCCCCTCCAACCTCTGTGCATTTATGAACAAGCTTTCAAAATATCAAATAAACGTTTCTTGCGATAAGTCTCCGACAGATCGTCTGTGGTATTAAATTTTTGTACACAAAGCATATTTTATAATATTTATTTTCCAAATAAATAAATTACATTGCTAAATCTGGGCTGCAAGTAGGATGTGTAAAATTTGTATTCCTCAAGATGTCCAATAGTCAATGGTTCTAGCAGTTGTGTGAGAGGTCCCATTATATTTTATTATTTATTCAAAAACTGGAGGCAGATAAACTTTGTAATACCACTCCCTGACAACTGTTGTACAATCTTTTAGTGGAATTATTGCTACTGATCCAGTACATAGACAAAAAACTGCTATCATTTTTATGAACGCTCTGACCGCGCACACGTTTTGTGGTTTACTCGTTACCCACAAACTCCTACTGCATGGATTGCTGCTTCTTGGGAGGATGGTAGCTGTAGATCCAAGATTAGTCAGTTTTAAAACTTTACCAGCACAACTTTGCACTAATCAACACGACGGAATTTTTGTCCTTCGGTGAGAAGATCTAAAAGCAACCTTTCTAACTTTCTGACGTTAATGCAGGATCGTGGAAACTGCCTGTGATCTTTAGTTCAGCCTTACGCTCCCGAAGTGTTAATTTTTACCCTGACGAAGTTTTCATGGATTACTGCAGTTGTCAGTGGGCCGGGTTAGGAATCACCGTTTACTTTCTCGAGAACATTTAAATTCACGGAACCAATAATTAATTATTGCTAACGAAGAAGCAGACTCCCCAAAATAGCTTGTAAATTCTAAAATTCTTTGAAGGTTAACCCACGTTTATAATCATAGGAAATCATAGCACGAAAAGCAACTCGCTAACTATATATAAGTGGCCAATGATTTTCACCCAGGAGTTTAGTAATGAATTTACCTGTCAATTCAAATAGTTTCGGACAAATATAAATTACTTTGAGACTAACAGTTTTCGGAACAGCTCTCGTAGTTAAAATTAATATTTTAATTAATGTTACTTCGATTATATATCAAGATTAAAACGGCTGTATTTTAATCTTATATTATAAGTGATAATATATAAAATATTAATATATTAGAAGATTTACACCAGCTTTTCAATATATAAACGAGAAATATAGTTTCATTAACAATACAAAGACTATTTTGAGTTCAATTAAAATAACAATACGCTTTTCGAATATTGTTATTGAATTTTGAAAATATTCAACATCAAAGTTCAAATCATTATAGGAATGAATCAGAATTTCTCGTTACCGGTCTCACTGAAGCGTTAACTGAAAACTAAAGCGGGTAGTTGCGTAACAAAGTTAACATTTCATGGACTCATTGGATTATTTTGGTTAACAAAAATTAGAGAAAAAAGAGAATTTTTCAACTAAAAGAAAAAAATTTCGTATGAATTTAAGATGCGTAGATATAGTTTTCTAGTTATTAAGGGTTACCTTCCCTTAAAAAAATTGTAGGACATATTTGTATATCATTTTGTATATTATGTTAAAAATTAAAGTAGGCCTTTCGAACGGAACGTCATAAAATTTCTAATAAGCAAAAAACTTATTTAATAATAATAATTATTATTTAATTTGTCATAATTTGTAAGTTTTTTATTAGTTAAGTTTATTAATCTCTCTTCTCTTTCTCTTTTCCTTTTTGTGTGTCCTCTTCTACACACACATGCAAACACATTCCACGTCCGACAACAACAGCTTTATTTTGTATCAAGTTATAAAAGTGAAGCTAGAGAACAGTAGAACTACAAGGTCATAGTTTAGAAAGTCAGGAATGTGTACGGTCAGACAGAATATCTAAATTGTATTCTGTACAATACTATTTACAACTGCAAGTATCTATAACCGTAAAGAAGTCTTAAAGTGACATTGCACAGCTATATAAAGTGCAAATAGTTAATTTTCCGCACCGCTTGCTATCCTTTGACAACCGTCCTACTTCGTTCATACTAAATAGAGACAGGTATGAAATATTTTCACATTTAGTGAAATTTGTAATATAATTTCAATGTAATGTAATAGTATTGTTTTCATTTTATACAATTGAATGCAATATACAAATTAAAATATATAAATAAAAATTTTGTACCTTTATAATTCTAAATTAACATTTTTCACCAAATACAAAACAAACAAGACTTTAATTTCTGTCTGTCTGTCTGTTTTTTCCGGAGAACATCTGAAATAGCTAGATCGATTTTAACAGGACTTTTGACTGATGTTATAAGTAACTTAGGTAACTTATATTTTAAAAAATCGTGCAAATGAAGTCACGGACACAGCTAATAGTCAATAAAATGCAAAGAACAGTGTATTTTTCTATTTCAATACACATACACATATACACACACACGTACACATATTCCTAGTTGCATATTCATTGCAGTTTAATAATTTAATAATATACCGGAAAATAATTATAATCCCTTTCAATAACACATGTACCAGAGTGGTTTGATTTATTAAAGATGCATTTAGGTATAGGTCTACCAACAAATTGTATACTATATTTGACAGTTAATACCTAATTATTTTAACCGCAGTTTAACTTTACTCTTAGGTAAACAATATGCAATATTAAAATCATACTAAAATGAAATTAAAATATATAAAAGACTTATAAAATGTACGAAGATATATGACAATAGTAGGCCCTATATATATATATATTGACTCTGACAGCGTATCCTTAATCTAAAGGTTGCCTGGTAGAGATCCGTTATTAGCGATAAGGCCGCTTTTTGTATAACCAAATTATTTTCTTTTCTATTTGTAAGTGAAAAATAAAACAAATTTATCTTTTTGGTGCGCAATCAAGTATATTTATTATTATTATTATATATATGTTTAAAGTTGGACATATTGAGTAAACGATTTAAATGTTTCACACTCACACTGCATCTGTATATAAAATGTCAAAATGTCTATTAAAACTTTAATAAAAACGTACGAACTTTATTCGATTATACACGGATGGTGAAATGAAATACGCTGCATTGAAAGATTTTAATTTATTTAACATAAATATATATTTCAATCCTAAAAATGAAGCGAATGTAAAGTATTTGCCCTTTTCCAAATATCTGTATTTGTATAACAGCCTTATCAATCTATTAATCATACATAGGTCGATGACCCCAAAATATCCCACAGTCATCATTTTATTCTATTCGAGATAATAAAACGTTCTGACATCAATTTTATTTCACTTTATAACTTAATTATATGAAAATAATAAATATATGTTGCTAAGGAATTAATAGGTTAATAAATTATACAGGTAATACTAGTTTTTAAATTACTTCTGATTTTTAAGCTGAGCGTAAGCGAAGCTCTCAACCGTTTGGGAAACTTCTTTTTGAAGCAACATCACATAAAAACTACAGAACTGATTTCAATGAAAATTGGCAGAGCTATAGAGCTTGGAAATAGGCATGTTTAAAAAAAAACAGAATTAAAATATCTCATTCCGTTCAGAAATGATTGTCAAAAAACAATCCATAGACAACGTTATCAGAACCTTCGTGCCTTGTCCATCCAATTTTTTCAATTAATTTAGATTTCTATTTATCAAAAAAAGGGGAGGGGCTCAGCTCAACTCAGGCAGCGCACGGCGGCGGATCCTAGTATGTTTTACCTTATTTAATTACCACGTACAAAACAGTTAGTACTTTTTTATAAATGTAATAATAATTACAAAAAACTGTCACACCCTTATCAAATGAATAATATTTTCATTTATACTTTAATATCATTATGTAATTGAAGATATTTTAATTGAGAAAAATGTCAAATTTATTTCAAACGTGTCAAGAACATGTTGATAACAATAAAGTATGTATATAAAATTAAAAGAAAAGTTATATTTTGGATGCGAAATATGAAAATTACTGCAAAATACCTCGTGTATTTAACGAGAAATGTTTTCAAAATAAAGTTTTGAAACCAATTAAAATCAAGTATTGTGAGTCAAAACCCAAAGGTAGATTGTTGGCAGCCCCAGCCATTCAGAATGGAAATAATTCATTTGAATGCAGCGTTTTTCCAACATCCGGGGTATTGTGACGGAAAATAAGTTTCACGGCCCTCTCTAAAAGGAACTATATCTCTTCGTTAAAATTTTCGTTTTGTTATGTTTTATACATTTCTTGTAAGTCAGCGATAAACCACAAATAACAATGACATTGCTGTTTTATAATTTTTTATTATATTTTATAACAAAAATGTTAAATTTTATGCTATCTTGTAAAAGAGATATTCTTGCTAAAAATTTCACAAAACCACGACCATTAAAGCTAAATAATGGTTCTGAAACAATGGATAAGGATTTAAATTGCTCAATTGTGTCAGTGTTAAAGCCACAGCACTTATTCCACGCTCCTCGGGAAGTGGGACGCGGGATCGGTGTCATTGGTCAATGGTTATATCTTGTTTGTCCTCGAACACGCTTCCGAGTGTCACACAAACCTATTTTTCTAATTCTAGCATTTGCATTTTTTTTGTTTTAATTACGTAGAATAGAAACTTGTCGTACATCACTATAATTGTATCTTTTTTGAATTTTCTAAGTCTAAGAATAAGTCTATTTTAACATTAAAAGCATGAGGACCTCCCGGAGGGCATGTATAAAGAGGTTGATGTCTGTGGCCGATGCGAAAAAGGTATGCAGGGACCGTAGCGTCGTCTCTGGCTACCTCGCAAGGGATATGGCGTGAAGATAAATAAATATAACATTATTTAAAAAGTAAAATATCTTAATATATACTTAAAAACAAGAACTCTTCTGAATATTGTAGTCGTATATCTAAGATGTGAGTGAACAAAAATATTGCAATGAAGATTTTCTCTCACTTTTTGTCATAAAACGATCACAACTTTGTTCATTAAAATTAATGAAATGAAATGAAATTAAATCTAAATTTAGATACTTGCTTAGTAAATACAATTTATGTGTCAAAGACGAGATAGGAAACTTATTTTTTTTTTGTTTGAAAATAGTGGGAGTTTGAAATAAGGGTACGTACATAAATTCTGATTCTTGTAATGAATAATTCAGATTATATCTGTATTGCAAATAGTATAATATTAAGATTACATATTTTATTTTATTCATATATTTTCTAATCCGGAATATTATTAAAATATTCGAGTACTTTTGAAACTAAACTCGTATTAGTTAATATTTTACTTCACGTACTAATTTAAAAAAAATTGAACTTAAAAAACTTTACTGCAGACAAACATTTATAAACGTAAAACTTTTTAAAATACATATTTAATAATGTTTCATTGATTACAAGATGGCTATCGGGAGATGTAATAAAAGGACACAATGTCTTCAAGAAGTGGATATTTAGGAAGTCTTACAGTCCAAGAATGTCATTGATCCCGTAACATTGGAGCAATAGTCGATTTTCATTAGACAATATTGGTTGTTTGCTGGTGAGGCAGCATCTGGAGACGAGCCAACCTCATATCTATTATTTATTTGAATGTAATTTTATTATATATTAGCTGTGCTCCCGACTTTGTTCACGTTGAATATGTTTTTTTAAATAAAAGTACTCTTTATAACATCAGCTATCCGCTTGAAAAGTCATATTAAAATCGGTCCAGCCGTTTTAGAGATTAGTCGGACCAAACAGACAGACAAAGAAAAAAAAATTATAATTTTTTTTATGTATGTAAAGTATAGGTATACATATGCATTTAGTGTAAAGCAGTTAATATGGAATTGCAAACAGACGCTTCAATTTTATATATATATATATATATATATATACATACCATAGATGTTTTCGTTTTAATAAACTAACAATATTGTACATAAAATATTTATGTTTTAAACTTTATTAATTCTGTGTAAAACGCTAAATGAAAATAGTGGTCTAAATTTCGGGTTTTATTTGACAAAGAAAAAGTAAGTCGGTAAATTCAAGTGCCCTGGCGATGACGAGTTTGTTTTTTGAATAGGTTCTACCTCAGGAACCAGCTGTAACCTACATTTTCCACTCACTTATTCTGGGGTTTAACGGGGTTGATTTTAGGGACTATTTCTTTAACCTATTTTTTTTCGAACTATTTTTACAAATCAGATCTAAAATAATGTGTTGAGTTTGTAAATATATAATCGTATTTATCATCGTGCTTTATGTAATTCTAGAATTCTGATAATTTAAGCATGTTAAATTGTATTGGAGAATAAAAAGATATAAATACAAGTATAAGAAAAGTAAAAGTTATATATCGCAGTAGGTTTTTCACCGGATATTTAGATCTTGTGGTCATAAAGAAAAGTAAGATATATATGTTAGATACTCACCGGATATATTGATCTTGTGGTCATCATAGTAGTCGAGCGCGTCGTCGTCGTCGGAGACGTGGTCGAGCGCGTCGCGGCGTCTGGTCGCGTTGGGCGCGGCGCTCACCACCAGCGCGCACACCACCAGCGCGACCACCTCCATGACACCATCACCGCGCCACGGCCAACCACGCGCTGGGGGACAGCATGGCTTTTAACATTTTCTACGAACTTATATTCTTTTATTCAGGTTTCAGAACCCTCAAGAGCAAACAGAAATGACGTAACGGACAGCATGTCTGTTAACATTATCTTCAAACTTATAATCTTTTATTCAGATTTCAAAACCCAAAAAAGAACAAATAGAAATGACGTAACGATTCTTACAAATTAACATAATATTGTCAATAAAGATTTTCCTAAGACTTATATTTTTTATTCAAATTTCAATACCGTCAATAACAGATAGATATGACGTAATGATTCTCAGAAATCAGCATATTATTTTTTAATGATAACAACAAATTATAAATGTCTACAAATTTTCACCAGTCGACAGAAGTAAAAGATTTTTTTTTATGCACCAAACCGAACTGTTTAAAGGTCATGGATGGTGCTGATTTGACAAGATCCTAGTGATCCTATTAACAGGAAGGCGCAACTTAAATTGTAATCTGAACTCTAAGCTTTGATTTAGATATCAAACGATAGGATGTCGGAAAAGACGGAGAGAATCTTGCAATGGAATTGCTCAGTAAAATGCAGTCATTTCTTTTGGCATTCAACTAACTATATAATGATAATTATACAGATTGAGATGAAAAATGTGGTGTAGATCTTGCTGGATCCCATGGTGTCTCTATGAAAGAAGACCTTAAGGATCAGGAGTCAATTAACGAGTAATACGTATATAATATTGTAGGTTTTCCCATGTAGTAGGATAAAAAAACAAAAATATATGGATATCTTAATATACAAATAGCTTCAGGATGCTATTGGGATTATCAAGATATTGACCAGCGATCGAATGCGTTTGAACACCAACACCACCAACAAACCACCCACCACCACCAAACACCAAAATTACTATCAACATTGATTTCTAGTTCCAGTAATATTAATAATAATATGTGATAAAATTTGTAAAATATATATTCAGCCTTTTAATTAACACAATTTAAATTAAGGGTTAAAATAAAGACTAATAAACTTTTTACAAACCAAAAACAAACAACGAATATAAATATCCAAGGGCTTCAAGAGCCTTAGATTCATTAGGGACTGAACAAATACGACAAAATAAAACCTATTCATATTCATGACGGTGCTGTGGTCGAAATACAATTTATTTCTATTTGGATGGTCAACGACAATTTATGTTTTATATATTAACTCTTATCGAGAGTGTTTGGTACAAGGTGGATAGGTTTAAAATAATATAATATAAAGAAATATATGATTTACCTCTTTCAACAGACTGACAGATTTTATCAAATTACTTTTAATATTACATATATACATCTACTAGCAGACAATACTCAATAATTGAGCTGAGCGTAAGCGAAGCTTTTAACCGTTTGGGAGACCTTTTTTTGTGTTTAGTTGTCTCCAGAATGCGACGAGATAATTAGCTAAAAATTTTCTCATGTATGTTTGAGCTGAACGCGGATGTTATAGCGAAAACAGATTGAAAAAATGTATAGCCATTCAAAAGTTATCAAGAAAGAAGAAAGGAGAGGGGCTTAGCTCAACACCCGCCGCGCGGTTGGCGGATCCTAGTTTAATTTGTATTTAAATTACCTTTCCTTTTTAAAATCAGTAATTTTGGCATTTGTTTATTGCTTGCATGTAGAATATGTAATCAAAATCATTGAATACAATTATTTTTAATTCGAGTATTCGTAATAAGTAAGTAGAATATGAATAATTTAATTTCTGTATTCTTGATCCGATTATGTTACTATATACAAGAGCCGGTTTTAAAACAGTTATAATAGATTAAAATTTATGTTTTTAAATTATAATTTTACTAGATTTTAGTATTTCAATTGCTCTGGCGCAAAAAAAACTATTTCTTTTATAAAAATGTATACAATTGCAATACACGAAAACTAACTAAATATTATTGTAAGAGATAAATTAATAAAATAACATAATAATAAAGATGTTACCTTCAGCAACGAGCGAACACAATATTTTACTCACTTAAAATGTACCCGACCTACAGTCTCAAATAAACTGTAATAGAATATGCCCGGCGTCTGGAAATCGTGTTTAAACTGATTAACGGCTTCCAAGGAACTGGATATACTAATCAAATACCGGTATGTAGTAATCAGATCTTCCACCATATAATAATGACTATTATTTTATTAATTGTACAAACATTTCTTTCATTGAATATTAACAAATTTTCATACCTCCCTTGACGCTTTCGTTATTACTTTCAAGAAGTTTCAGAGAAAAAAAAAACAATGTTTATAAATTAATAAACGTTTAAATTCATTAATTATAATCATGTTAACACGCTATAAATATAGTTAACACGCTACAAAAATGTTAACTTTGTATAAAATATGTTGTATTTTGTTTTCGTGCACGTGTTGAACGCTAGTTCAAAACGAGATATACATTTATATAATACTGTTTCAGATAAAACTACTGCCAGAGTTTTAATACACACGAGTCTAAAGTTGTTTAGAATATTCTCATTTGTTATGATATTTAAGGTATGTTTTTGTATTATATCTTTACTAGGTATAGGTATTTGGTTAATCTAAATATTTATTAATAATTTCTTTACTATGAAATGTGAGGAATAGCAATATGAAAAGAAAGTAGAAACTAGAATATTTTATTGGAACACAGAATACAGATTATTTCTCATACACACATGCACACATACATACACACATACAAACATTACAATCAGTGTAATGAAGTTAAGAAATTACAGGATATGATTATATCTGACCTCAACATTATAACGACACTCGATCTAGTTTTGCTAATTTGTTAAGTGGACATTAGATATCACGTTAGTTGGAGCTCTACACAGATAACATACACAACACGTTTTCAATACTTTATCGTGGAATATTTTCTTTATTTCTGACTGTATTCATGTTTAGATGTTTCAGCAACGCTGCGATACCCGTTCACGATATAACTTCGTATTTGAAACATTCCGTGAATCTAAAGATATATGTTTATATGTTATTTGTGTAAGTGTATTTTAAAAAAACTATGTTATGAAGAAACAATGATAGATTGTTTCTTCATAACATATTTTTTTCTTCAAAATTGTATGTATTTTGAACCATATTTGTAGCAAAGACTATAATTATTCTTTTTCTTCAAGTTCCTAATGACTAGTAGCTATTAATCTGCCTTTAATTATACCATAATAGTAAAAAATTAACGATTTTATTTATTTTATTTCGAGTAGCCTCGCAGAAGCCGCAGAGTTTTTCTAAAAATAAAACATATCGGACTTTTTATTGCGAAGTTCTTTGTCAAGTTGTATTTCGATTGGGAGTTGGCCTTTCTTGTTGCAAACTTTAAGTTCTGATACATAATATATATAGTATATTACCAGTTCCCTCTACATATATACTTGAGGGTTATCAAGACGTTTACACAATTTACACAAAAGTAGTCAACCGAAACGAGTAAAAAATATCCCTGGTAGCATTTTGTAACTTTCATATTACAGAGTAAGACTACTGTCATAATAACACTGATTGATTTATTCATAAGGTTAGCAATCAATCCATGAATGGGTGATCGCTTGATCGATCAGGGATATGAACTTTTCTAAGTCCAATTGTTAATTCCGATCACGACACATGGTAAGGTTAAGGGATTTGAATAACACGATTAAATTGTCAATATTGTTTCAATGAATTAGTTAATAATATAACTATGTATGTTAATAACTTATCTTGTTAAATTAACCAAACTTGTTATAAACTTAATAAAACCTCTAATCTATTTTAGACTCAATCTTTTTCTTGTTAACTAATAAATAACCTCAGTTTTACTTTTATTTGTGCATGACGACTTTTAGAATTACTACACTAGCCCACCACTTTGTTTGGACAGAATGTGTTTTTGAAAATAAATGAAGTCTAAGTTTTAATAACATCATATATCTAGTGAAAGTTCAATTAAAATTGGTCCAGGTATTTCAGAGATTGTCCCGAATAAACACTCAGACAAAGATTTAAAAATTGTTTTTTTGTGTAAGTAACTAGTGTGTAGTAGTATACTTGAATATCAATTAAGAATTACAAGCAGACACTTCAATATGTATATAAAATATCTATAGTTAACTTTATTAAGCACCATTGAAATAACTTCATTTCGAATATCGACTGTAAGATTAGAGATTTCATATTCACGAGTTGACCTTAATAATATTTAAAATCAGGTAAAGGATCAAAGGTTTTCACGTTACCTTTACCTTTTTAGAGTATTTTTTTGTTATTATCCTTTGAACTGAATTTAAATAATTTATAAAAATCGACGAATACAACTTAACCATGATCCATATTTTTTTTAATTTTAGATTTTTTAGAGCTTTCTAATACTTAATTGAAAGAAACCGCAAATATGAAATTTTAGCTCTTAAGCTGCTGAATTGAGAATCATATAAACACAATTTTTCTTTCTGTCCTTTTTATCCTTGAAGGTAGCTATTTTACAGAGCTTTCTCGTGAAATAAGAAATTAGGAAAATCAAAAGCAAAACCAAACTTAATATCAACTTAACGCTGCCACGTCGAACAGGGTCACCTCTATAATTTAATTATGCTCAATGCAATTAAATATGGACTCTATATTAATTTTTTTAAGGTCGTATATTGAAAGAACTTGAGGCACTGCAGTGGGTCGAGTATGACGCAATGCATCAGCCAGTAATGCCTGGTTTTTGAAAGCCGATTTCTGTATGTGAATGGTAAAAGAGCAACTTACTACTAACGCTTGCTTGGAATTAAGACGCCTTCAGATTTACCATTGAGTTTAATGTCAAATTGATGTCAATATCATATGAGGTTCAGTGTGTTCTTTGTAAGAAACTATAGGTGACACACTATTCTCACAATTTTATTTTCTAGTCAATGCTGATTCTGCTGAATTTGTCTCGCCCGTCATTTATTGCCTTGGACATTTCTGTTATTGCATTGAATAATATTCCTAATCTCTATAATTATAAGTGAGGATAATTAAGTAACATAATGTGTTGAAATTATATGAAGAGTAGGCAACTGTTTAGGTTTTAAAAGGTATGTTCTTTTAAAGACGTTGATAGATGTCGTGATGTGAGTTACTCGTGAATCAATGCCGCGAGTAGGGTAGGGTTGTTTGTAAGAAATCGATGTGGCGAGATGAAAAATATATCTCATTAGTTTACCGTCATGGCTTTTACGGTATCTTATAGTATAATAAAGTAACTAGTATAATAAATAAACTTTAGTTTTTTTTACGGAACTAACTTATAAACGACGACGTCTAGTAGTTGTCTACTAGAGCACTTATCATCAGATAGACGTACTACTAAGACTACTAAGTAGTAGTAGTCCGTCACTAATCGACAAATATTACGGAACAATTACGTAAGTTAAGGATGCATGAAACTAAAATATACTTAGAGAAGGTAAGGCGGATAGGACCCCTTTTTTACTCACTCACCGTAACTAAAGTAAGTTTTCGCTACTTCATGCTTCATGGAGCTTCACATTGCTTTATGGGGCTTATAGTTGATGAAAACTTAATATTTGAAAACATGCGATCTCAATCCTTTAGCTTAATGTCTTAGAAATGGGTTATTTATCATCGGTTTTTTTATATATATGTACACTATACTATACTAAGGTTATGTAAGTGTGTGAGGGAGTTCTATTAGTATAATAAGGTAATGTAATTCTCACTAATATTAAACATTTGCATGTGTATTTACTCTTGCTTACTTTTGAACGAAGCTTTGGCCGCACTCTGTTAGTAAACTATCTCTATACTAGACGTTAAAATTACTTTTTGATTTTTGATTTTTTGCGCTAGAACCCTTTTTCTTTACTTTTCTTCATTGAAAAAATCCATTACGGATACCCGGCTGGCTAAAAGAGTGATAACCGGGGCTTATGTGGGACTACCCGGCAGCATAAAGTTGTCATTTTTTAGGTGTCTACAGCGAAAATCCTCCTAAAATCAGTTATGTTGTTCCAAAGGTAATTACTACATCCTGGGTATAAAACGCTGATAGGCTAATTCAAAAATGAATATAAATGTTATTAAGCTTTTTGTCCGGCTCAAAAAGGAACGTAAGACAAGCCAGATGTGTTGCCATTAATTTTATTTTTTTTATTTGATTCATCCCGGTTAATCAGAAAGGCATAAGAAGACGATCAAAATAAAAAAAAATCCTTACTTCGACATTGATTTTCGTGTCCTATCTAACTAATTTAGTGTGAATTTCTAAAATTTGTCCTTTTCTGTTCCTACATCACAAAAAATTGCAATCAAAAATATTATTCTCTAAATTCAAAGTTTATTTCACCTATAAAACCTTTTTAGTGTTAAAACGAGTTACTGTGTTAAACAGTCATTGAAAAGACAAGCGTGTAATTAAAATACTTTAAGCGAGTGCTAGCGAAGCGAAGCGCGCTCTCGTTTAATGTACCTCTTTAGACGACATTAGTTTAAAAAAACATTTTTAATACAGAATTGATACGGTTTTTAAATTTTTATATTTTAATATTCTAACTTGATAAACCTTTTTAATTTGATGTTCTCTTTTTTATTTTCCATTTTGAATCAATATTCAATCAGGACTATTTTGATGCCATACTTATGGAAATATCCTTCTTTGAAGACACTCTCCAACTTAAAATAAGGCTATGATGGTTCATAAACCTAAGTTGCATTAATGATTGACTGATTAAAAAGTTCTATAATAATAAATAATTCAATCCTTACTTTAATTCTGGAACTAATGTATTAATATATTCTTAAAATAATCATAAATAATTTATTTAATATAAAAAAATCTTTGTTTCTATTAGTTTATTTTTTGTTGTCTTTAGAAATCTTATTTTCTTATTATGCTACAGAAAACAAATTTTGTATAAAAAAATATCCGATGTTTGATGATACTTGAAATGGCAAAAACGATTTATACACTTCTTGTATTCATCCATCCATCCACAGCAGACAGCAGCAGATTCATACAAAATGTTTATCACTCTAATAAATTATAATTCTATTCGAGCACTTTGAGGTCATTGACCTTAGCATATGTAGTGTTTTATTTTATAACATTAATAATACAGTTGGTAATATGAATAAATGCAAATATTTCTCTTTATTACTCGAAAATTTCAGCGTAGAACAGTAAAATCATTATTTTGTTTTCGTCGGACGTGAATTGACCTAAAAACTCAGCTTATATAACCTTAGCTTTGACAGGTAAGTGATGAGAAAATTGAATAATATTTTATAATAATATTATTTTTATTTCATAATACCAACAACGAATTTTGGGTTTTCGGATTAATATATAAATATTCTATATATATATATACATAGAGTGCGAGGAAATTAATATTTTTTTTTGTGACTAAATGAATTTTATTGTATTTTAGAATGTCTATAAAATTTTTAAATAAGTTCTTAGTAAGGTTCCATTAAAGGAACTCTAATTTAATATTTGTTAACAAATTTTACAATGTTAAAATTGTAGAAATTAATAATAATAATATTAATATACGTAATATGATTTTCTGTCTGTATATTACGATATAGCCGGTAACGCCCGAGGCTTTAATCAATTTAATAACGAAAGGTGTCGGTATAGGGGAGTAATCAACGAAACATAAAATATAATTCGTACAATAATTTAACTTTTTGTATTATCTTATCTTATCTTAACGTATCTTAACATATTTTTCTTTTATAATATTAATGTTATGTTATTTTAAAGTCCATAAATCGTACTCACCTACAGCGTATGCCTCGCAGCCCGCCCGTGATTCACTTTATACCCTCATTCATAATACATGTTAAATAATCCAAATTACAATATCACAATAATCACAGCACTATTAGGTCGAATAATTTATTAATAACATTATATATATTATATAACATATATTATATTTTATGTTAGATTGATAGTTATTTGATATCGATGATATTGTTTAAGTTTTTGCGATATAAAAGTCCAATGTGTTTGCTCCGTGCACGCCGAGTTCGGACGAGGCGGTGTCGTAGCGGCGTAGGGCGCCTGCGTGGACGTTGCTCCCCACACAGAGATGGATTAGACCTTCTAAATTAATAGACCTTATAAACAATTATTAACCAGTGAAGATGCAAATACCCAGGGTATTTCCCGAACGAATGTTAATAAAAAAACAATTGATTTTTAAGTAAAATGATTATTATTTATTGAAGAAAAGAAAATGTTTAATACATGTTTATTTATAATTACTAAAAAATTACAAAAAAGTGTGATTAATAATAATACAAAATAGTAATATAATTAAATATGAAAATAAACTAAATCAGTAAATTATAAACAGCGCCATCTCTCGACAGTAATGAAAATTTTTCCTGTCCACAGACATCCATACATCCATCCGAGAAAAGTGAAAACAATACAGAACGAACAAAGTTCGTTCGTGAAAATCAGTTTTTTGCGTTCTTATGGTATAAGAATGGTATAATTATTTTATGTTGTAAATATTTTTACTATATAATTTGATATATAAGTTTAAAGTAGGTAATTATTTTTAATAAATAATATAAAAAATTGTGCGTGTTCAATTCACACACGGCAGAATTGGACCTACTGAAAACTAGTCCATGAGAGATTGAGATGGATATAGATATAGATGGATATATATCCTGAGTCTTAGGATAAATGTAAGGTTTATTATTATTTACCAAACTTAAAAAATATTTAATACTTTGATGTAAAATATTTGTATTTATAAATAAAGCTGGTTGTATTATCTCAAAAAACTTAACTCAAATAACAATTTTACAAAAGTGTCAATGCCATATATCGTAAAATTAAATAAATAACAACATCAATTTAAGGATTCAATTTAGTTTAAGGATAGAGCAATAGATGGCATGACAAGTGGGCAATATGTCTTCTATCTCCTTCTCTCCTACACATTTATGTGTTTGTTTCTTTATCGTGATGCATTTTCGTTACATCCAGTTTCAAAACATAACGATTTTGACGAAATTCCACTTCAAAAGTTCATCATTAAAGTATATATTAAAACCAAGTATTTGTATTGTTATTGTAATTTAGCATCGACAAATGTTGTTTAACATGGAAACATGCAATTTTTTTTTGTTTTGAATTAATCTGTTATTATCCTTTTTCCTTTTCTTTTTATAATTGATTATGTACAGACTTTACTAGTTTAGCCAAATCATAGTGTATAAAATTATTATCAAATATTTTAAATTATTAAGTTTACGTTAAGTATATTTTAATAATAAACACATGATTGACTATATTGGTGAATACAAATTCGTCCCTGAATAAAACTACGAAGGCTCTATTTGTAACGAGAATCACCGACAGGCTCCGATATATGCCGAATACCGACCTGTCTGAAGTTGCTCTTGTTCAGTGTATCCTGGCCTCCCCCTCCCCCTTCTTTCATTTAATAACAAGGCTTCACTGGAAAGCAGTGGTTTGTTGGGTGTCATCTTACAATGGTGACGGTTACACAGAGCATGCGCTAGAAAGACATCGATGGAGAAAACGTTATATGATTTAAGATCCTTGTTAACTGAATTATTGGTATAGATTTTACAAACGTTAATATTACCGCAGTTCGATAGACCATAAGACCGAGGATATGGATAAATTAACTTCTGTTTTTTCTATCATAAGACTGCTAATTCCTAAAGGATAGTCTTCTGGCAATGGTAATCAAAATATCATAAACATTCAGATTGGATTAAAATAGACCACAATTTTTGGCCGCACTAGCCACTACTCCATACTCTACATGTCATTATCATATACACATGAAATATTTCTTTCCATAATACTAAAATAATGTTTTTCTCAGTGACAGTAGTGGCGAACCAAATATATGCTCCTGTTTCCAGTGGTAGCTACTTGAACATATATTTACTGTATATAATAAAAGTATTTTTAAAGATTTATTTCTTGTGATTAAAATTACAACTGTAGTAATTAAGTTTCATATTATAGCTATGAGTCATGATCTTGTTTGTATAATAAACAAGTTGTAGTGTTAGCTTAAGTTAACTGACATATGTCAGAACGAGCATAGAATATGTCGTAGCAAGGGCGAAGTCCGTCTGTCTGTAGGTTCACTATTGTCTCTGAAATTCATAGTTTAAGGATAAGGACGAAATAATTAATATAAATAAATATGACTAATAAATAATAATTTAACAATTTTAACGATATTTCAATTCTAATAAATTAATGTGATTTAGGCGTGAATTGTTTTACAATTAAATGTCTAGTTGAATTCCTTTTTTTTATCTTATCAGGAACTTGTCCCACAAGGACACGTAAGCCTCATCGTAGCCTAACTGGTTAATAAATATAACTATGCTATAGAATTTTACAGATACATTAAAGATATGGGAAAATATATATTACTAATGGTCCATAAATATATTAATTAATGACATAAAACCTTCTGTTGCCGGATGACAAAGGTTCGTAACACCACCGTGAAATTCACTTATATTATACTTCCGCAAAAGATGGCTCCTCTGCACATTAAACAACTATATTTTACAAGTTACCGCTGAACATCTTCGGTCTTACCACAAATATCACAGTTGGCAGAGTTAACTTTTTCAATAAAAAATAAAATTTGTTTGAGGAATGGTGTCCCGAACGTAATCTATGAGCTATTATTATAAATTTCCGGCTAAAATTAATGTTTCTAAATTACCGGAAACAATGAGAAAAATATTAAATAGTTTTGTACCAAATTCCCGTTCCTCTACTGATAAGGTCAATTTATTCAATGTTATTATCATTACATTTAATTTTAACATTGTATACAAGATTTGTAAAAAACGGTAAAATTCTAAATTTAAGCTCTTGAATAGGCTTTCCTTTATGCACACAACCTGATTCTTGGAATGGCGTGACGTTAGTTGTTTATTCTTATCTTGCACCTGTAAAATTCTTGCATAAAACTTGATATAAGGGCATTTACATTTTATTTCATTTTTAGTAATTCCCTCCGACATGTAATTTTGTTTTATTATTATTTAATAACAATGGCGTCTTAATAACGATTTTAATATGAAGTGTTTAAAGTAATACAGGAATTGGCTAGGTATATGTTATTAAATGCAAGATTTACCAAAAAAGTTTTTAAGAATAATTACTAACACAGAGGCACTTCTATACGTACAGGTAGTGATGATAAATAATTTTGGTTAAAGATTACATGACATAATTTGTAAAGAAATACAGAAACAATAAAGAGATACATAGTTACAAAGAACAATCATACAAAAGACAAATACAGTAATCCCCTGTACACGGTAGATTCGTTCCGCATTATAGGAACACGCGTTGTAGGAATATTCTTGTAATGCGCTCATATGACCGTATAACGTGTTAGGTACAAATACCCAAATTCACTTCGCGTTAAAGGCGGTTTAAATGGAATATTAAGAAATAACTTAAGTTTAATTTTTACTTAACTTTATTTATTTTATAACAACACAATGTGCACAGGTAAGCAAAATTAATTATGAACTGTAAAAAATAATTATAAACATTTATAGTAAAGAAATATAACGTTGGAAATCCCCGCGTTATATGAGGGAAAACACGCGTTATAAGAGTACTGTGTTATAGGGGGAATTACTGTATAGTAGTTAATTATAGAATTATAAATAAAACCACTTTATTGTTTCAAATTAGACAACACAATTTATTGTTTCAAATTAGAAAAATTAACAACATTTTTGACATCATTTGAAATGAAGCATGAAAATTTGCGACATCAATTCATATATAAATCTTAGGTTAGGTTAAAAAAACGTTCACTTAAAATGATATGCAGTTGTGTTCTTTTATAATTGTTTCTCTGATCATGTTGTATTAATAATAATAAGTAATCTTACATCTTGCATATTCACTGTTTTTTAAATTCCGCTGTCAGTTCATGAAAATTGTTTTGTGGTGTATTGTTGTCTGAAACAACTGAAACAAAAAATATAAGATGGCTATCTAATGTGTTAAATAAAAAATACATTTTAATTTGATAAATATAATTGTGAGATTGTAGATTTATTTATATAAAAAGGAAAGCAAAAAGCGTTGTCAATCTTTGTGGAGGGAGTAGGTGATGTTGTTGAAGGATTCAAAAGTTCTTCCACATCTTCTGGAGGAAGCGAATTCTCTGACAACTATAAAGGTAAAGTAATTCATTCATCCAGGACGTGGTAATGGTTTTCGCACTATTCTTTATAAATGCGGTTGAAGACTTATAGAGAAGGTAGATTAGAGTTGACTATTAACGCGCGATTCTTGTGGGTTAATAGTCAACTCTAAACAAGATTTAGTTAGAATGAGTTGGAATGAGTGGAGAGATTTTAATGCAAGACAATTTTTGCACTTGTTGACATATTTTGAGGAGATTGCCGCTTGACGGGAATCTGTACAGCAATGAATGTTGGGAATATTCAACGTACTCTGGTGATTGAATTAATTGAAGTTGGTGTAAAACTTCTGAAATTCCTTCTTTACTAATATGTAACTCTTCTGCTGTTTCTCACAATTTACTTCTGTGGACAGCTAGTTTAGTTCTGTTTAGTGTGTCTACTTTTACTAACTTATCTAGTTTTCTTTGTTGAAATAATCGTGAAATAATCATTATTACATGAATTTCCAGTTTCGGTTGATATGCTGTTGTTGCTCGTTCGATAATTCAATTATTAATGAATAATTTATTAAAAAAAATCATATTTATACTATTCCTTAGTAATGCAATTAGTAGTATCAGTAACGAGACGATGAGTCATTACTATTGTAAATGTCTTAGGCCGCGAACTTACTTGTAGATATTACATAATAAAAATATATGCTATTTACAATAGTTAATATTAATTAGGCTACATTAATATATTGAGTCACAATAGTGAGTCACCTATTTTAATCTATAAATCAAGGTTAATAGTTTAGTAAAATTATTAATATATTATGTTAAGTTTCTTATCTCTTTTTATAATAAAGCTGTAACTGATTAATATATATATATATATATTGTAAATAAAAAAACAAATGTATATCTTTTTTAATTTCTAATATATTAATTTCACAAAGCACACTGTGTTTTGTTAAGGGACATATTGATACAATGTTAGCACAACATGTGATCTATGCGAATTTATTATAGGTGAAGAATTGTTACCGCTAGTGTAAGTAATAGATGGCGTTAGTGAGTAAATAAAGATCTCTCTTAGAGTTATTTCTTTCCCTCCGGACTAACCAAAGGCTACTTCTAAATATAAAGATCTTAATATACATACCGTAAGTTTTGGATTGCAAGCACGAAAGTAAAGCCTTTCTTCCATAAATGAAAATTACCGTAGCCATAGCAACCGCTGCCACTGAACAGATTGTTATAATCAGAACTTTATTTTGTTCATTACTTCCAGAATCATTCTTGTGTTTGTAAGATATTTTATTAGTATATGGCTTGTTTGATATTAATTCATTCTTGTTTATTGGTATTAATTCATCCAAATCGACTTCAAACTTAAAGTTCAGTTCTGTGCTTTCACAATTTGGGCCGAGAATTGAGGAAAGGTTACCACTGCAAATAAATCATTGATTTCTTATAATACAACAGTTAATTAGAATTTAAATTCAAATAGAATGTGCCCGGAGCACACAATAGAACTTTTGCTTGTGCAATTACTAGGAATATGTTGTTCTAAAATTTTGTAGTGATAATTTAAAATAGTACCCAATTTCTGAAATCAGAATGTTTATGGATAACACCATGATTCAGAAATGAGGAATTGGTTATAAGGATGCGAATAATGCAGAATTGTTAGTAAAATATTTATCGTATTAATAGTATAGATTATATATATATTATCATGATCAGCAGGGCTGGTAGCAGTAGCCCCTCCCCTAAATCCGGCCCTGATGATTCAGCCATAGATTTGGGTACATTTCGAAAAATGCCATCGTTCAGAGTGTTATTATTTTACCATATTATAACCCATATATATATATATATATATATATATATATATATATATATATATATATATATATATATATATATATATAATTACAAATAAAGTATGTGTGTAGTATAACACTCATAATAAAGTATAAATTTAATTTATATATAATTTCCTGTTCAATGCTCAGGCTAACACCACTAGCAGGGAAATAGTCATTATTAAACTGTTGTCCTCTTAACTATATAATATATTTTTTACGTTATTTAGATTCGTTAGTATAATTCATAAGCCAACTTATATATTTTCAGTGAAAGAAGATCCTATGTGGTTACAATTTAACCCTATTGGCTGACTCAGGAGCAACAAGTGAGACAGGTTAGGTCCTGTAAACCAAAAAAACGGTAAATCGTTTTTGAGGACGAGATTATTTTGCACCATTAACTAACAAGAAAGCTGTGAACACTTACCACTTATTGATTAATGTCATATTCATCAAATATTTCATTAATAAAATGTTTTTTACAGTAATACAAGAAAAAACACTTACATAACATCAAAATCCATTGTTAAATTAAGTGAATCGATCGTAAAATTGTCGAACTCATCCTTTATAGATCCACATGTCGCTTCCAGAAGCAGGAAAATATGGATCTAAAATAATATATTTATAAACGTGTAATTAAGTATCTATCAATCACATAACAATAATATGCTATCACTATTGTGAAGTTTAATTTTGGTGATATGAAATAGTTAGAAAGGAATTAAATTAATAATAACTTCTATTGAATTGATTATATTTATATAATAATTAATGAAGATCACTTATTGTTTTTATGTGTAACACATAAATAACCAGAACTCAAAGTACCATTGGTAGATTCTTGAATCCTTTAATCCATTGAGGTACCATGGATCAAGTTTGAAGAGATAAACAGACAAAGACAAAAAAAGAAGTTCACATTACCTTGTTCACATAACCTAATACAAAAATCCTTTTTTCCGAAATGACAGAAAGTAATAGTTATATTATTTACAGTTAATTCATTTGTATAGTGATGTTAAAACAATTTTTTCATACTCCGAGACTCAGAAAATAATGTAAAATACATATCAACTAAAAATATATTTTAAATTAAGATATACTCACCACAAACAAACAAACAAAACACTGAAACATTTTATTTTTAACGTATTCACTCGCTGACAACTTATTTATAACTACTTTATTGAATGTTTGTATATTGGGGAAGTTATTAATATTTGTTATATTTTCCTGTTGTAATTTTGAACAAATCAAAATATCAAGTTCTTCTATCTCCCAAATGTTTGTACGTGCATAACTTCCAAACGATCGCACCAAATTGGATGAACATTTTTTTCATGTGTTTATTATTATCAGGCTAGGCGATTTATCACTCACTGACTCATCAGGAAATCTCCGGAAGTATCTGATTAACATAAAATTTTACATAGTTACACGTTCTTATATTATTTTATGTCACGTTACAAAATGCTTTACCCATTTCTCCGATACTTTGTTTGTGCTCTAGGGTTACATATTTTCCATAATTTAAAATTTTATATATCTCTAGATAATGCTTATAATACTGAATAACTTATGCTATGGCTATATTTCCGTATCTTTGAAAGTTTAGCTGTGCTATGGTGTTTCACGTCATGTGTCATATTCTTCACTTAACAATTTTTAAAGGTTTTCCTTTGCTTAGCATTAAAACCTAATTGTATACCCAGTTTTAACTCTCTAGATTAACGGGTAATATAACTTCTATTTTTATGATCGGTGAGTCAGTAAATCGGTGACAAAATAAAGCAACATTGAATATTAATAATTCCTAAACCACTGGTTAAAATTAAATGTATTTTGGAAATATATTTATTTATATAATATCCTCTTGGACACTGAAAGTTTAAACATTCTAGATTTTTCCAAAGCTGTTATAGAGGTTTAAAAATTACCAGAAGGGCTTCGAAAAAAGGATAGTATGGTCTATTTGCTCGTCTTTGCGGGGACACTTCTGTGCGCCTGGATATAAACGAACTGCTGGATAATTAATAACAAAAACGCTTACACTACCAAACATAACAAAAATTAAACTAACTTAAATACCGCTAAGTACATTCAAATATTTGGTTATTTGTGTATAAAGTTTTTTTACTTCATTTGTGGTGTGTAGGTACTATATTGTAGCCGGTTTATTGCTTCGTGAAAGGAGGAAATTACATATTAATTAACAAAAATTATGTGCAAAAATAATGGAATTATTATTGATATTTGGTATTGAGCACTTTTCATATTAATTATTATAAATATAATGTTTTATATTAATTTACGAATTAAAGTAAATCAGAGCCATAGACTTATCGCAACTTACTTATTCAAGAATTGTTAGAGTGTAGAAAGGCCGTTTTCAAATTTGGGGCCAAAAATGTAGAGTTTTCATACATTAAAAATTTTACATTACGTTGCCTCGTTTGCGTTTTTAATTGTTGGAAATAAAAAGAAAATCGCATTGAGCTATGTCTGGGCTGTAGAAAGGTTGAGGTAGCATTTGCACCCCGAAGATGTCAAATAGTTATAGCAGCAGGTTATAGCAGCTGTGTGAGTAGTCTCGTTATCTTGGTGGACTCTCTCTGTCTGCTTCATTCAGACAAACTTTGCAATCCCACTCACTAGTAGCTGTTCTACCATCTCCAAGTAGAAGTAATCCGTCGTGCACTGCGTCGAAAAAAATCCGCAACTTTTTTGTTAACATAAACACTCATTGTATGGATTTCTGATTCGCGAGAGTATAGTAGCTATAGAAGTAAGAATCGTTAGTACTAAGGATGTGGGATACGATTTGCAAAAGATACTCTTACAAACTGTTCCAGCGTATATGTTACAGTAATCAACTCGGGATCATGAGATTTGGTGAGAAAATCGGGTATCCATTGCGAAGCGACCTAACATATACGATCATCGAAACTGTTTTGCAATCTGTAGTACAGCTTAAATGTACTAATGTGTAATAATGACGTTGCTCTGATGACGTTTTCATGCAGTTGTCAGTCGGCCTGTTCTGGGCTCATCACTTAGATTCTCTCGACCGCCTGCAAAACAGGCCTTTTAGATCCACTGAAACAATAAATAACTACTGCTAACACAGAAGCAATCTTCTTCTGCATTAGCCGAACCCAAAAGTATCTTGTGAATGCGCCATAATTTTCCTTAAAGGATTCTTTTCTTGATTTTTAACCCTCTTTTATAGCAAATGATTTTATCAACGGAGTTTTGTAATGAAATTTAAAATGGTTTTGGAAAAATCGAGTACAAATAAGTACAAAGCACAATATACTGTAAGATGCTAATATTTTTTGTACAAATTACAAGATCATAGCTGAAAATAAGATTTTTTCTCAAACTAATACTTTATACACTTAAAAGACAAGTTTATTTGGGAGCAATAGAGTGCAGGTCGCACGTTCTGAGAGGCAAAGTACTTACCAAAGTCATTAATGCGTTTAGTTGATGTTGCCCAAGAGATAGTCAAACTTTTTAAAAAGCAGTGAAATATTGTTTGTGACTATTTTTTCAGGAGTAATTACTTAAATATATCAAAACATAAAAATCCGATTGCCTACGTTTTTGTTTCTTTGAGCCAGAATTGAAGACAAGGCATTTCTCATAATATTTATAAATGTTAAATTGTATAATTACAATAATTATAAAGGAAGTTATCAGGAATAACTAGCTTTTGATCCCGTCTTCAAAAAATTAAGAAATAATTATTATTAGAAAAAAAAAAAATACCATTCTCATATTTACTGAGTCCTTAAAACTTTAGGAGACCTTAAGATTTAATATCTAGAAGAAGTAAAAAAAACTTCATCTATCAATCCATACTAATATTATACAGAGGTAATGTTTGTAAGTGAGTTTGTGTATTTATGTGGGTTATCTCAGAAACTATTAATCTGATTTCAAAAACTCTTTCACCGATATTTAATAGATCTTCAGGACATGTTATAAATTAACAATTATCCCGTTAATTAAAATGCTTTTCGTGGAATTATAAATGCGAATCGAATCGCGGGGAATTAAGCAAAATATATAGAATGACTTTATTTTATACGCAGTTAGATATAAATTGTTATAAACTATTTAAATATTTTATCATCATTTAGTGCGCATCCGCAGTATTTCACACCACAATGGGTGTTATTGATAACAAATTGGCCAGTTAACATTTTCTATAACAAAGAATATCTGTTTGTTGGACTTTATAGCGGCTATTGCGACATGAAATGTTTTTTCTTATTTCGTCTTGGTCGTCGTTTTTTTATATCAAAAATTTCCTTCTTATATACACTATGAAATGAATATAATTTCTTAAGGAAACTATTATTTTTTATTCTTAGATAATTGATAGACTTTCTCCCAAAATTACTGAATGTATAAAAATTTTTCGATGTGTTTTATGGCAACTTTAGATTTAACATGAAGTTCTTTTAAATAGTTCTAAAGTACCAATAAAAAAAAAATAATTCGTTTTACAATAAACAAAACAGGATAATGTTAATATAAAATATTCTGAGATTAATATTTGTATTCCATGCCATCTCTCTCTTCAAATCCCAAATTTAGGAATTCATTTAAAATTAATCTCTATGCCACATCAGGAAGGACTATATTTGCAACACTATCTTATAAGGGATACTGTGACATGTCGTGAATCGCTAAGTGAGAGTTCATATTGTTTTCGAATCGCTCAGATATGGTAGTGTAAAAGTTAAACGAAAAAATTATTTAATTTTATATTGAATACATCTTTTAAAGTATTTTAAAAATATAATTTAATAATATTAACAATGCATATTTTTATTTTTTTTCTCATGGTGTTGTGTTGTGTGAGCACTTTGGAAGGATTAAGACCTGGTGATTCTGGAGTATGCGTTGTTACAAGAAGGTATTTAACTTTCACTAATGATAACAATGGTTTGATATATTTAATAATTGTTCATATCATTTATAAACGATACAGCGAACATTGTATATATTAAAAACAATAGACATATATCAAATAAATAAAATAAACAATGTTTTAATCATAAAAATATACATTAAGTTCTGTTGATATTAGAAAAAAGTTAATTAGACCTTCGTATTCGTGTGGTACAGAATCATTATCTTCTTTATTGGATTGCTTTTAAGATGAATCAATTTAACATAGTTACTATTTTATTATATATTATAAATTTGGCATTTGGCAATAAAACACGAGCCAACTTGAAAATTCAAATTCTTATTGTTAGTTTACATTATACTAGGTTTTGAACGCGGTTCCACTCTCGATATGTAACTTTTTTATTTTACCTCGGAACTTCCTATTTGATTCTAAGAATCAAACAGGAAGTCATTTGAGCCTTGCATGTCATGGAAAGAGAGCCGGCTCGCGGAGCTAATATTTTTTTTGTGGCGTATTATTTTTAATCTTTAACATCTAAAGTATTTATTTGATTCTTATAATGTGAAGGACAACCGCGATAAACAATTTATTTAGAAAGAAGCACCGAAAAAACGTAATATTTTTAATTGAAGCTTTGAACATAAAATTAGTTGTTGTGCGTTAACTATAAGAGATAGAGACATGCTAATATAATTTTTTTTGTAGTATTTTTATAGATCTACAATTCTCTAGTACATTGCTTTAGTGTATCTCTCCTGGTTTAGGTGGTGAACAAGCGTAGAGGTTCCAGCAGGAGACTTTACGACCACGCGACCTATTTAACAATAATTGTTATGTTTCAGTCAATTTACATAACATCTTAATGGATTATTTACATAAACCTTCCTCAAGAATTCCAATATTTTTTTGTACAAACCGTACAAAAATCTGTTCACTAGTTTTGCAGAAAATCACTTACAGGCAGATAGACAGACAGCTTCTGAGGTTTTTCTTTTATAACTTGTATGGATAGATGTTTTATGTGTTTTAAGTTATATATGTATATTTTCCCAACGACTAATTTTTTATCATCTAATGATTAAATTGCTTTCTTCATAAAAGTCCCAAACTCTTTATGTTTCAGTGTGCGCAAAACAAGACAAAAGTTCTACAAAGTAAAAAGCTGGTGTAACGGGAAGCGATGTCTATTGAGGAAGAGTAAAGTAGAGGTGTTTATTTTTTTGTATTGTTTTAGAAGTTAAATCTTCTAGGAGACACTGATATGTATCGATAAGTAATTTAAAAGAAAAATGATTATAGCATATTATTTATTAATTTTCAGACCTACAAAGCAAATCAAAACGAAACTATGTGTTGTTCTGGCTGGTCCTACTCCAGCGATTTCGACGCATGCGCACCGAGATGCAGCATGGGATGCATTGGAGGGCGCTGCGTTGCCCCAGAGATCTGCAAGTGTGACCCACCCGCTACCGTGCATCCCCAGAATAGCAACATATGCCTCACTTGCGACCCACCTTGTGAAAATGCGACGTGTGTTAACAATACATGTGTCTGCTTAGAAGGTTACGTCAAAATAAACAGCACCTGCCAACCGGTCTGCGACTCCTGTGTTCATGGTAAATGTATTGGACCAAACAATTGCCAGTGCCTCCCTGGGTATACATATAACGAGGGTTGTAAACCCCAATGCGATAACTGTGATAATGGTGTGTGCAGTGAACCAAATGTATGTTCTTGTGAGGAGGGCTACTTGAGAAACCAGAGTGGTTGTTACAAGCCTTGTCCTAAGGATTGTAAATCTTGTGACACCAATGGGGTTTGCAAAGATGGAGTTTGCGATGGGTAAGTATTTCATTCTGATGTAAATAAAAAAAAAAGATGTTGTGTCTCTCTCGACTGCAGATTATTAAAATATTATGATACATTATGACTGTATATCCTTATTTTATCTTATTCATGTTTTAGTAGACACTTGAAAATTTTTTTGGAAAACTACAAAGCTCATTCTCAATAATTATATTTTATCATGAATTTAAAAAGACAAAAACACAACATTTTGGTTTTTATAGATAATATAAATTTATTTAATAGTAAAAATTTGATATGTTATATCTTGGGTTAATAAGATGAATGTTTACGTATTAAATAAAAACGTATTAAAAACAAAATCTATCGTTCAATGTGGCGCCATCTATTGGATTACAACATAATTATTAAATATTACCTAAATTGTTACAGAATATATATCGTAAGAAATAATAGCAAAAAGCTATTATTATTAAAATTTATTTAATCCCTTTAGATTTTTGAAAAAAAAAAAACTTCCTAAGCAAACCAAATTTGAAACTATAGTAACTTTTATTTCTATCACTGCAAGAACATCTGTTTTTATTTGACATTTTTGTTAATAATAAACTCTTTTGTTGTTTTTCGTTAAGCAGTTCCTTCATGAATCTTCGTAGTCCGAGCCATATCGTGTCTGATGTCCTGTTATCTCCAGATGTTGTACAAAAAGTTTTTTTTATTGGCTCTTGTCGATGTCATTTTAATTCGACAACACTCAGTTAAAATATTGTTAAAGAAACACTCATACTGAAAATCTTTCTAAAATTAAGTAGTTGTAATGAAATTTTATTATATTAGTATTATTGCAACTAAACAATATAATAATTATGATATTTCAATACTTAGGAGATTTGTCTTATGTACTCATACGAATTGAAGAGTTCTCAAATTTTGTCATGGTTTTTGCCTTATTTCTGCCAAATAGACGTCATTTTTTTATGAGATCACTTCTAACAAGTGTTAAAAAAATGTTATGTTGGCAAATTCTCTTTTTATCACATTTTTTTTTTTTTACAGTTTCTTATGTGTTCCATTATTAAAATTTAATGAGATATATATATATATATATATATATATATATATATATCGCTAACATAATATTATAATGTTTCAAAATTGTGATACAACATATTATGATTGGATCAAATGATTAAAACCTTGAAACTATTGATTAAAAAACAGAAATAATGAAGTATAGGAGCAAACAATTATAATTATCCTTAAAAGCTTTAACAATGCAAATAGAAGGAACTGATACCGCACAGGATGTTTATACGCCAGCGTAATCGAAGCATTGAGCAACGGGCATTGACGCAAATGATGCGTTGAATGATTTATGTGTTCTGAGGGTTGTAACAACTTCATTTAAACTTGTCTTAACTGGGTTACATTTATATTTCATTTACATTTATTTTGTTGCTATATTTTGCTTTAAACAAAATTATTGTGTTAATTTTTTTATGACATCGAATTTACCAATTACATTTTATAAATAACATGTAAATCAGGATTTAGTTCAATTTAAGGTTTCTAAATTGTATTTACCTGCATATTATATTTATTCTCACAATGTAGTAACCCTATATGCATAATACATATATTACAATGTGGATGGTATGAATCAGAAGTAACAAGACGTTGTTCACTGTTTGTAAGACGGCGCCATGACCCTATAAAAATTACATTAAGTGACAGTTGATTACATGTTTATATTATAAACAGTTATATATTAAAATACAAGTTAAGTACGTACAGTTATCTTATATATAATCTGCGAGAATCCGATAGATGGCGCCATTGTTAAACTATTATTAATAATATTTTTTTTATGGGAGAGGAGAGCAAACGAGCATGCGGGTCACTGGTGATAAGTGATCACCGACACCCACGACCTCTAGCAATATCCGAGGAATTACAAGAGCGTTGCCGGCCTTGGCTATATAGTATATATATATTTAACATTGGCTATATATTATGTACTAGTTTATTCTCTCCTGCTTTGCTGGGCACACTATTAATTTGGATTTTAACTTAGGTTGCTATGGTAACCTTTGTCATATTATCTATTGTCATCGTAACCGTTGCCATGGTAACCGTTGCTATAGTAACTCTTAACCCCGCGTTAAATGTATACCACCTACAGGTTTAAAACTTGGCGAAATTCAAAAAGTTGAAATCCGTTGGGATAGGAATTCCGTAAAATCCGTTCTTAGTGGAAGTCTACGTCACAAAAGAAGTATATATGTAAAATTTTAAGTTAATGGGAGAGATAGTTTCGGAGATTTCGTGATGATTCAGTGAGTGGTAAATATATATATGTACATATATATATAGAAGACATATAGTATTGGCTATATATATAGATCAAAATCAGGCAAGATTATTCTATTAATAGCTCGGTTTGCTCTGACTAGATTTTTTAATTTGCCCTGCTGATTGACACATTATAATAACTATCTTTAAAACTGGAAATCCTGAAACGCCCCCCAAAATGTATATAACAAAATATCATTAAACTTTGATGGATCATTACTTTGTCAACTTTATAGGACAGAGGTTCCCAAATTTAGTTTATTTAACACCCACTTTGAAAAACCGTTATTTTGAAGCGCCTCCCATTTTATTCATTTCAAAAACCTCAATAACATATTAGTCTAGCGTGGAGTTTTATTAAACCTATATTATAAATAAGACTTCTCTTACCAAACAGACCAACAATAATGGAATTTTATTAAGAGTATATTTTATTCAAAACTACCAATAATCAACATCTCATCTGCGATCTCTTTTTTTTGGGCAGCTTATCGTTCCACTCCAGACACCACAAGGAATCGTTATCGCCCAATTTGCGAAATAATGTTATAGAGAAAGGTAGGAAAAACAAAGCAGGGACAAACATTAGTCGTGTTTTGATGTATCCTTATAATATTTATAGGAATGTAAGTAAACAATTAATATTATCAATATAATGCAGTTCGGTTACTGACGTAATTATTATGTAAACAAAACATCAGAAGCGCTATTGAAATAGGGAATATAATAATTTATAATATATTTTATCAAATGGAAACTTACTCTATGGAAATATTATAACCACAGGAATTTAATTCTTTGATACAATTTTTTGATTTCATAAATTGTATATATATTATTTTTTACAAGTGGAAAATTCAACATTATTTAAGGTTTTGTTAAAAGTTGTACTATTTATAAACTATTTCTATTTGGCGATGAAAATTAAAGGTTACAAGCTCTCATTACTGATCGCAAATAAAAATAATGAAGAACGGGGGTAGGTGTAGATTCCTGCATCAGGAAAAAAATACTGAAGTGACAACTAAATTATCCTGTGCCACGGTTGATGAAACTCGACTGAAACGTCGGTTAATATAAATTTAACCTTCAATTTTTATCGCGAATTATATGTAGTTTGTGTATACTTGTAGTTGTGTTCAAGTCGCGATAAATATTCATCTCATTAACTCGTATTGATGTACTGTTCTGTTGAAGGAATAAATTACCTAAAATTATGACACATTTCTATTTGTTTACATTTTATTATTCAGGTTATGATAGGTATGGATTAAGATATTGCCTGTCTTTAAAATCTCCAGGATTTTGGCTTTCAACTCTCTATAGAGTGACAATGATTTCTTTTTCATTCAATGAAGAGCAAAACAGGCATCTTTACAAATATATTATAAACTCTCGTTAACTCTTGTACGGTTCTAATGACAAAAGATACTACTTCAAGAAATTTACTCTTAATTGCTAAAAATGATTTGCAAATTACATATTGGTGTACCATTTTGCTAACAATGGAATTTATTTTTAAAAAACAATGAAGCTACATTTCTTTCTCCTCGACCTGCTCTTGTTTCTATAAATACTTCTTTAGAAGTAAACATCTGCAAAAACCGGAACTCAACATGTTCAATAATCCAGATTTTGTACTCTGACGATGTAAATGTAATGGTGAAGATATCTTATAAGTTTATAATATTCTGCTAAACAAATCAATGTTCTAGTTTATTTTGGCAACCGTGAAATAATTTGGTGATGAAAGCAACTGTTAGTCGGCTAGATGTTAATATATGATTTATTTTGTTAGAAACGTTCCACTTCGCCACTTCTCCGAATCCATATATAACAATAACTATTGTTTATAACTATCTTATCACACTCTATTGGTTTGATAATAACTTTGTTATAATTTCCTGAAACAAATAAATAATAAATAATAATAAAATATACATTATTCTACATAAATAAAATGAAACAATAAACTTTTGTATTTTTGGATATGTCTTTTATATAAACAATAACACAGGCACACAAAAAAAAAAAAACGTCATGAACCAGAGGGGAGACCCCATTATTCCTAGGTTTTTGGGATCGCTAAAACCGAATATGACAATAAAAACTAATTTTAAATGCCCGTTTTGCCGCTAGCACCCCCTTACTACCTCTTAAGGGGTGAAAATTGAAATTTTTGTAAAAAATCAAGATAGATGTGTCTTTCTACGTTTTTTGGGATGCTGAAACCGAAAATGATAACTAAAAATAAATTCATGACCACTATCACCCCCTACCATTCCTTACAGGGGGTGAAAATTTCATTTTTTTCTATAAAATCAAGACAGATGTGTATTTCTACGTTTTTTGGTATAATGAAACCGAAAATGACAACCAAAAGGGAATTTGATACCTCTTTTACTCAATATCACCCCCTAACTACCCCTAACGGGGGGGAGGGGGTGGGGGTAGTTTCAATTTTGTATAAAATCAAGATGTATGAAGAAATTTTGACGATTTACAGTAAATGACATGTTTATTAAACTAGTTTGAAGTTACTCTTAGCTCTTATATTAGAAATTCAAATGCTTTATCGATCAGAAGTATCTGATATATATTCATGATTTAATTCTATTCTTAGCGTAACCCAGGAACAACGGCGTGGACGTAGTAGATTTCGGTTCCCTTTTGGAGTGCTGGATTAAAGTGAGTCCCCTTGCCTCTCACTATCCGGGGTGCTGAATAAAAGTGAGTCCCCTTGCCTCTCACTATTCAGCGTCTACCTGTTTCTACGATAACGAACTCTCTTGTTGTCAAAAGTTCTTCTAAGTGGTTTCCTTTTATTGGTTCTTTTCTGTTCTGGCAAATCTCTTTTTAAATTCCAACAGTAGTCTGCTAACATATTGACATCCCATTTACCCTGATAGCGCTGTTCCATTGTCTTAAGATCCTGTCTGATGGAACCTTTCACCTTGCTCCTCACTGTAGTCTCCAAAATTGGCCGAAAAATAGTAACCTTTCTATTTCGGAGGCATAGAATTAGGTTCAGCATCTTTTAAGCGTTTTACAAGACTGCCGGATGGATAACAGTATAAACAGAATTAAATAGAAAGCAAAAAAAAAAACAAAAAATGAAACAACTTGTTAAGAATAGGACAAAAATCATGATTCAGTCTTAGTATCATAATAACAAATATATGCATACAATAAGGTTACCATATACTTTATAATAATTTTTTCTCTCAGCATCTTGAAAAACATAGAAATTTACATATTTTCGGTTCCAGCATCCTAAAAAACGTAGAAATACACATCTATCTTGATTTTATAGAAAAATTGAAATTTTCACCCCCTTTAAGGGGTAGTAAGGGGGTGATAGTGGTCATGAATTTATTTTTAGTTATCATTTTCGGTTCCAGCATCCGAAAAAACGTAGAAATATACATCTAACTTGATTTTATAGAAAAATTGAAATTTTCACCCCTTAAGAGGTAGTAAGGGGGTGCTAGCGGGAAAACTGGCATTTAAAATTAGTTTTTATTGTCATATTCGGTTTCAGCGATCCCAAAAACCTAGGAATAATGGGGTCTCCGCTCTGGTTCATGACGTTTTTTTTTTTTTGTGTGCCTGTGTAATTATTTATAATTACTTTTTATAATACAAATGATAATTAAGCTTTTTCAGTTATAATACTGATAATTTATTACTAGAATAACTCCTGGAGGTAAAACCCACCTAATACACTAATTTAAAAATATTACCGTATCGTTTAATAACAATTAATTAATTTTATTAATTAGTATATTTAAAAAAGTGATAAATACTTAAACAATGATACCACACAGCTAAAAAAGTAACAATCAGTTATATAACGAACTTATTAATTACGAGCCTTTGAGTGAGGCTTTGTTTGATAATTACACTTAAAATGTTGCACACAGTGAGTTAATTATTTATAATGAGTGTGATAACACTAAACCGTAGTATATAGGATGATTTATTATATTGTATTTCGTTTTATTTATTATAAAATTCTGTCCTTGATTTCCATACAAGCGATACGTAAGCCTACTGATGTGAATATTGAATACTACAATATATTTATATATACATTACATATAACAAACAATTACATAGTGTTAAAGTCACAAAAATCTCTATTTAAAACGTAGTTTGTTACCTGGTTTCTCTTAAAACCAAATAAAATTTAATAATTTTGTCAAAGTACAAATAAAATTAATTTTATCTTTTACCTTAACTTTGACGAAATATCTGTTTCCTGAATTTTAATGTTTTCCTGATTTAGAATTAAAATTATTAATATTATACTAAATAAGCTTGGTTTCTTAAAAAATAAATGAAAGAAGAAAGAAAGCAGGCCTTCTCACATTTCAACATGTAACATTGAAACATATTTATAGAATTTATTTTTCTAAATGGTGTTATGGATTCTGTATATAATATAGGCCTGTCTGTTTGTAATTTTAGTTATCGCTCAGTGATTTGAATATCAAATAAGTAAGCAATTAAACTCATTCCATTAAAATTACGTGAATTGAATATAAAGCCCGAATTTTTATATATAATCATTTTAGAATTAAATATTCGGTCCTTATGTATGCCTACTTGACTGTTTAAATAATATTAGTAAAAATACAGCTCAAAGTACTGTCCCAAGATATTAATAACGAATAACAAAAAGCTAACATTTTAAAAATTGAAACCAATAATACACTTTTATATATTTCGTATAATGTATATGACGATCATGAAAATCCCAGAATATACAAATAAACTAACTCTAGTTCCTGACTGCGTACGTGGTAGTTCTTTGATGGCGGTGTATTCATATCTCGTAGTAATCATCATTCAGCCGGATGTCTATAAACATGCCGCCGTTATGCAAAATACTATTGTTCTTGAGACCTAGCTTTCAATAAGACTTAAGTGAAATGCGAATGTGTTAAATATTATAAGACATTTAAATTTTTTGTTGTATATATGAAACACAAAATTGTATATTAATTTAATATTTATAAAACTATTTTCGAAGTACAATTTATTTCGTTTGATTGATCACAATTGATTGAACAATTGATTGAATTGATTGACAACAATTTGAATAAACTTTTATTTTAAAGTAATTATATGGTGACTACTTTAAAGCTTTATAATATTTAATTAATGCATTAATGAAAATTAATACGTGTGAATTGCGAAATTTCGCTCATTTGAATATTAAAATGACATTCCAAATCGGCGGCTCATACAAAGTTACTTAAGTACCAATAATCCGCTTTTAATTATTCAATACGCGAACATCCTGTATGTATGTAGTGTTTTTATTTGGGGTAGTTGTTAATAGCCGGTAGCTTAGTCGTATCCTATCAACGAGAAACATCGGCCGTGTATATGGTTATATTAATTAATTGTGTGGGAAAATAATATCGCAAAAAACGGATGCGATAACGTATCGAGTTGAGTTATTGTGTTAAATTATTTAAATCTCAAACATAATGGAATTACGATCTTGTGTTGTGATATTATTATTTTATCCAATTCTGTGTTCATGTTTGAAATCTGTTGATAAGGACTGTAGAGAACGGTAAGATATTTTATTTCATAATATAAATATTTGAGTCACAATTATATATATAATATAATTGTTTATTCGTTCAGGATAAAATAATATGTAAATAAGTTCACCAATTGTCGATAAATTTTGTATATATATTTAATAATATATTTTGAGAAGCGGTTGTCAAAAACCTAATACTAAGTAAACATTAAAATATTAGATAGGACTTTGATCTTAGAGGTCGCAGATTTGAGTCCTCTCCGTGATGACTTAACATAACTTTGTCTATAACATCAAAGATATCTAGCGTAATAATAACTACGATCTAAATCAATTTAAAGTATCAATAGTGCAACAATACAAGTCAATTCATATGATAGTGAACTTGACCTTGACTAATAATATATGTACAAAGAAAACACATATATAATCTGAATTATATAGTATAAAATTTTATGAATGAATGCATACAATGCATGTTTTTAAGATAACCAAATATTCAACAATGAACACTCTGTTCGATCTTGATCAATGGTCCTGTTGTCCTAAATCAAATTCCATCCTCTGAAAAAAAAACATGTTATTGAACTGATGAGAAGTCCTCTCAAAATAAATTAATTTTAAAATTACTATCAATTACCGTTGCTATCTATTTCGGTGACCAACAAATAAAGAGAATATTGTTTTAGAATTTATTGATAAAAACTTATCGTTACCTATATTCATAAGAAAATGTTATAATTGATATAGAGTTTTAAGATAATAAATCTAGAATTACCACTGTAAAGTTATTAATACATATTTTTCTTCTTTTTCAGATTTACAATAGGGGTAAGTTATTATTAATATTTTTCCATAAGATTATTAATCCCCACGTTTTATACAACTCAATAGGAATGCCTACTTTTTCCTAATGATTAAAAATATAATGAATAATTTAGATATAATATAAACTTATATATTTGTTATTAATATATAATTATTTTTAATTGTACTATATTGGAGCACATATGTAAATAGTATTGTATATTATGTATGTAGTCAAATACAGTATTGATCATGATAAAATTATAACAAAAATGTCTCGTTACAGAAGAGGATAAGGATACGTTGCTGTGATAACTGGGAATATGATAAGCACTTAGGTCGCTGCAAACCCCAATGTATGAGCGGTTGTGGTGATGCTGAATGTGTTGCACCCAACGTTTGCGAATGTACACCACCTCTAGTTTTAAACACCCATAAGAGATGTGTCCCGCCAGCACCTGTTTGTGATACACCATGTATCAATGGAAATTGCACAGCAAATAACACCTGCACATGTTATGAAGGCTATACACATAACGATAATTTCAGCTGTGTTCCAGAGTGTCAGCAATCTTGTAAAAACGGTGATTGCGTAGCACCAGACACTTGTGAATGTTTGGACGGATATAGATATAAGGACCAGTGGACGTGTGAACCTGTTTGTAATGACTGCGAAAATGGTAACTGCATTGGGCCAAATGTTTGTGAATGCAACAAAGGATATTCAAAAGTTAAGGGCAAATGTTTGCCAATATGTGACAAAGATTGTCAAAATGGGTACTGCTCGGGACCAAACCAATGTAAATGTAATTTCGAATATGAAACGGATCTGCTAGACAGATTTAAATGTCGACCAGTTTGCAAGCAACCATGCATCAACGCTTCCTGTGTAATGCCTAATACATGTTCATGTTTTCCGGGATATGAATCAGTTAATAAATCAATTTGTAAACCGAAGTGTATTTATTGTTCCAATGGGGACTGTGTTGGACCAAACAATTGCCATTGTCATAAAGGTTTTAAAATGATTAGCAACAAATGTAAACCTATTTGTTCACGAACGTGTAAGAATGGTTTTTGCTCAGACCCAGAAACTTGCGAATGCAATTTTGGCTATGAACATGACAGTAGAGACAAGTTTACCTGCAATGCAATTTGCACTACGAAATGTGTTAATGCGACCTGTATACTTCCTAATAAATGCCAATGTCTTGATGGTTATGAAAAAAATGACGATAATTTCTCTTGTAGACCAAAGTGTTCATCTTGTGAACATGGACAGTGTGTTTTTCCAGAAATTTGCTCTTGCAATGACGGATATTTTTGGAGTAATGGTTCATGTGCGCCAATTTGCTCAGAATCTTGTATAAATGGTCACTGTATTGCCCCAAACGAGTGTGTTTGTCGGGACGGTTATAGTAGAAATGCCACAAAACCATCAATGTGTTACAAAACTTGTTCAGGAACTTGTAATAACGGTGTTTGTAACATGGATGGAGAATGCATATGTAATCCAGGTTTCGATTTTAAAAATGAAACCTGCATTGCACTAGAGACGTAAGTTTTTTTTTATATTATATCTATCAAGCTTGGTAATAAATATAACAAACAACATAGATTTTTTACTTAAGAACTGTAGCTGACCTACTAAGTTATCACAGTTTTTTAAACGTTCATATTTTTCTGCTTTGTGACATAGTAACGTATTTTCCAATTTTTGTTATTTTTTGATATTCAATGTAATTAATTAGCTTAGTTTAATACTGAGCTAAACCTAATGAAGGTACAAAAGTATTACAAATTTAAAAGTAAAAATTTCCTTTTATATTTTCCAGAATTTATTGTGAAACCTGCGATAGCAACTGTGGAGCTGACGGCAGGTGTTGGTGTGTGGATGGACTCCCGTGCTCAAATCACACATACATACAACCAGCTGGTGTAAAATCAGCAGAAGGGTAAGTTGTCGGCGTTAATATATTAAATCGGTTAAAAACTATAATCGAAGTATATCCTCTACATTCTCATGTCATCAATTTGACAGGAAATTGACTGGTTGTTGCATTCCGCAAAATAAAGAGTAATAAGTGAACGACTAGAAATCAATAAAGGTTATTTATAATATTTTTCCAGGTTAGCCGGGTTGCAAGTGACTTGGTTGCTAGGCGGTGGCGTGGGCTTCCTTCTCCTCATACTGCTAATAGTCATCATGGGTCATATGTGGAGGAAGAGAAAAGATTATAACACTAAATCTGTTGATGGTAAAGTATTTATTATGAGTTTCCTGAATAAAACAAAATCAAATTTTTATAATTAACATATTTTACAATAAATGTTTTCTTAATGATACGTTTCTTTCAGGAGTTAATGCGTATGGTAGCGTCATATACACAGTTCCAGATACTCTTATGAATCGAAACATCACTGATAATAAATTCGAAAATAATGTATATAACGACATCGATGAAGAAGAAAACGAAAAATCAAATGAACAAGAAAGCCTTGAAGCTGCAGAACGTCTTTTAGCAAGTCAAATAGTTTTTAACAACGATAAACTGTAACCTAGGTGGCTTGTTTTGTAAGATAAATCGTTTATAACAATTCTTGCAAAAGTCGTTGTATTTCTTCCAAGTGATTAGTGATTCTTAAGTAAGTTTGTTTACATTGTATATATATAGATACTCTAAATGCCAAATATTAAGTACCTAGTTTTAAAGGTGGTAGAGTCTAGATGAATTTTGTCTATAATATAAATTTGTTTAAATTCACCCTCTACACGTATTTAGTCTGCAAAATTATGTAATCACATTACATTATTAATATTAATTATTATTCCGAAAATTCTGCGTTTTGTCATTCGGTTAATTAATTATATTAACTTACGATAGCAGGATAAATATATAATAAGATTAAAATATTTTAATTTATGAACATTTTCCGTATAAATTGTGTATGTATTCAAAATTATAATTATTTATTTTAAATATCTTAAATATTTTAGTATACATTATGTTTAATTTGTTTTATTATATAGTTTTTGTCAGGGTGTCGCTTGCTATACAAATCACTTAAATTATCCTTTATCTTTCTTTGAGAATGTCTGATTGAATATTTTCATCTCCTATTTATTCTCAATAAAGATTAAATTTCATAAAATATTTATGAATCTATAGATGAAATCTTTGGTCTCATTTCAATTTAAGACAATTCATTATCATTTCTCCCTATATTTTCTTAAAGTTAAGATAGACTGAATTAACAAATGATGCTGGTAGGGTTGTAGGGTTTTGTACTTAACCGTACCGTCGGAACTTCATAGTTGTGCCTTTGGGTTTGTAATTTTATAACAAAAGTTTAGTATATTGTAATTTGTATGTTTCTTGTTACCACTAATTGTACTACTGTTATCATTTAATAGTAGGATGCAAAAAAGTACTAATGAATGTAAAAATACAGAAGTAAAGACAATATACATACATAAAGTAAGCATTTATATTAATTATAAATATAATGTTTGTCAAATTAAACTAGCTGTGGACCATTTTATATAATACTATGATTGTTTGAAAATATTTTACGATTATCAGAAGGAAGGATAGAGGATAGAGGATAAAAGGAAGTAGTGAATATCATAGAATAAGTATTTATTTGACGAAAATGAATAATTGTGGAATTATTTTCTAGTTTCATATCAGAGCTTTATTGATTATTAATGTTACCATAACCCGTACAGATAACTGTCTTTTTCGCGTTTTTCGCTAAATAATTTTAAAAGCTGTCAATATTGTAAGTGTTGGATGACTCTTTCAATAATTATTATTAAATTTATAGACTGCGACTTGAGTTTAGGTATAATGTGTTGCTTCACTTGTGCTCAAATTTAATTAAGTTATTGATCAATAAATGATTGATTTTATCAAAGTTATTATTTTTAACATTTCTATTTAAGATAAATTTATACTGACTACACATCACTTTTGACATCCATTTAGTAGAAGAAATGGTAGTTCAAGACCAGGGGCTGTGAAATTTACATTTACATTAAAACTTATAGATTAAATAGCTCTTTGGATCACTCTCTGTTGTAAATACCATAGAACTCGGACAAAGAAACCGTGTCTCAACGTAATGTCAAAACGTCCAATCCTCCACATCGTCCCCGACAATCCAAAGGCCTCGTCGTTTGTATGCCGTAAAAGAGTAGAAGCAAATTTTAGGGCGATCTGGACCAGAGATGGGAACATTACTATGTGTGGACGGACTTGCGTTTTACTTTGGCCGGGCTTGAAATACTACCTCGCTCTTTTGATCACTTCCAATTTCATCGAGGCTAATTAAGTTTTGAACTCCAGGTGACCAGGTGACCAGGTGGTGAGGTTTCATTTTTGTTGATGGCTACAATAATTTGCACTTCTATTTAAAAGTAATAAAGTGACTATTTTAAATTATTTTGAGTTTTATAATGCTTTAATAAAAAATACGTGCGAATTGCGAATTTCGCTGATTTGAATATTAAAATGACATTCCAAATCGGCGGCTCATACAAAGTTACTTAAGTACCGATAATCCGCTTTTAATTATTCAACACGCGAATTTTTAGGTGGTAGAGCCTAGCTGTAGTTATCTGACTGCCGCTCGTATTGGGCTGGCTCGACCGGGGAAGGACCACCCTCTCACAGAAGACCGACGCATAGTAACCAAATTCATTTGGTTATGTTCCGTCGGTGAGTGAGAGAATCCGGAAGCCCAAATCCCTCCCCCCCGCCAAACATGAAAGCTTTGATGAAGCCGGAGACCCCCTCCCCGAGCAAAATCGGGGAAATGTTTTTCGGATTTTGCTCGGGCTGCCCGTCGTATCTAGGGCGGGCAAAGTATCGCCTTTTGTGTTTTTTGAGGGCAAACGACGAGTCAACGCAGTGGCAGCCCGATCCACTTTAAATGTGGACTTTTGCAACATCCGGGGACTTCATTCCAACTTGAACGCCGTCCACTATCATCTAGAGACGGCGCAGCCGACCTTGTTGTTTCTGACGGAGACGCAGATATCTCAACCTAGCGACACAGCGTACCTTTCATACCCCGGGTATAAACTAGAACACCATTTTATACCGCACGCCGGGGTATCTGTGTTGGTAAGGGAGGATATCTGCTACCGTCGCCTTCAGGTTTTTGAAGGTCGGGACCTATCTGTACTCTGGCTGCGCGTGGACATGGACGACTATGTCAGAGTTTATGCGTGCCTCTACAGGTCCCATAGTGGTAATGCAGAAATGGATCAACTCTTGGGCCATGTTCAGGCGAAGATTGACGATTTGCTTTCACAGACTACCTCCGCTCAAGTTGTAGTCTTCGGGGACTTCAATGCGCACCATGCCGATTGGTTAGGGTCACGTGCTACCGACTACGCGGGGAGATCTGTGTTTGACTTTGCTCTGGCAAATGGTCTGTCCCAATTGGTCAAGACGCACACTCGTCTACCGGACGTGGACAGTCATATGCCCTCTTTGTTGGATCTTCTGCTGACTACACATCCCTGAAAGTACCAGGTCACTGTCGAGGCTCCGTTAGGGTTCCGTTAGGGAGTGTAGTGCCCATTCAACGTTCGGCTCGCACAACACCTGCGACTCGACGCGTTTGGCACTACAAGTCAGCGGATTGGGATGGAATGCGGTCCTTTTTTGCATCCTACCCATAGGGGCCGATTTGTTTCCCTTCCGATGATCCTAGTGCCTGCGCTGCGGCTGTAGCTGATGTGATACTACAGGGCATGGAACTATTTGTACCAAGCTCTGTGGTACCACCTGGTGGCAGATCACGGCCTTGGTTTGATGTGTCTGTCAGGGCTGCAGCAGCTAGCAAACGGCAGGCTTATCAAGCTTGGGCCAATGCGTTAGTCACTAAGGATCTGAACTCTAGAGTTCTAAAGAGGAAATATAATCGTGCCTCCAGATTCTTCAAACGGCAAATCGCTAGAGCAAAGTTCAAGCATGTCGTCAAAATTGGGGATCAGCTGGCAAAGTACCCGAATAGCACGCGCAAATTTTGGGCGCTTTCAAAGGTCACTCTGGGCAACTTTAGCCAGCCGTCCCTACCGCTATTGCATATGGGGAATGACTCTCTGACCCACAAGGCAAAAGAGAAAGCCGATCTCTTGGGCACTCTTTTCGCCTCCAACTCGACTTTGGACGACCAGGGGAAGACACCGAATATCATCCCGTGGTGTCAGAGCTCAATGCCGGAAATAGTTTTTTGGCAGAAAACTATTAGGCAGTCTCTATTTTCCTTGGACGTTCATAAGTCGAGTGGGCCGGATGGTATTTCTCCGTTGGTGCTAAGAACGTGTGCCCCTGAGTTGACTCCAGTGCTAACGCGTCTATTTCGGTACTCCTACCTTAAAGGCGTAGTCCCGGTCTCATGGAAGCGTGCCTTTGTCCATCCGATACCTAAAAAAGGTGATAGCTCGAATCTAGCTAACTACAGACCTATCGGCATTACCTCTCTGCTCTCCAAAGTAATGGAGAACATAATCAATAAATAGCTCCTGACCTACCTCGAGGATCACCAGTTGGTCAATGACCGGCAATATGGCTTTCGCCATGGTCGATCGGCTGGTGATCTTCTGTTATATCTTACGCACCGTTGGGCAGCTGTTATTGAAAGCAAGGGAGAGGGTCTGGCAGTTAGTCTGGATATGGCGAAAGCCTTCGATCGTGTATGGCACAAGGGGCTTCTTTCGAAGCTACATTCCTATGGGCTTCTCGAGAGTTTATGCAAGTGGATCACCAGTTTTCTCACTGGGCGGAGCATACAGGTCGTTCTCGACGGTTTCTGCTCGGACCCCAAGCCCGTGAACGCTGGTGTACCCCAAGGCTGCGTGCTATCCCCAACTCTGTTCCTCCTGCACATCAATGATATGTTGGATATTTCCAACATACATTGTTATGTGGATGACAGCACTGGGGATGCGGTATATTCCGGTCGTGCAGGTCTCTCTCGGGAAAACGTCGACGAGTGCCGAAAGAAACTTGTGTCTTCAATAGATACCTCCCTGGGGATGGTCTCTGAGTGGGGTGAACTGAACCACGTTCAGTTCAATCCCCTAAAGACACAGGTTTGCGCGTTTACTACTAAAAAACCCCATTCGTCGTATCACCGCTCTTCGAGAGCACTCCCCTCATTGCCTCGCCAAGTATGAGAATACTGGGTCTCGACATTTCGAGCGGTTGTCAGTTTCGTAGTCATCCAGAGAGCAAGGCCAAGTTGGCCTCGAAGAAATTGGGAGTGACCAATAGAGCGAGACAGTACTTCAAACCTGGCCAAAGACTTGCACTCTATAAGGCGCAGGTCCGGCCACACATGGAGTGCTGTTCTCATCTCTGGTCCGGATCACCCCAATATCAGCTTCTACCATTTGACCGCGTACAACGGAGAGCCGTTTTGTCGGGGACTCGGTGCTCTGCGAACGGCTGGACTCTTTGGCATTGCGTAGAGAAGTGGCTTCTTTGTGCGTCTTCTACCGCATTTACAACGGGGAGTGTTCCGAAGAGCTATTCGATCTGATGCCTGCCGCCGAATTTCATCACCGCACAGCGCGCCATCGCCTCCAATACCATCCTTACCACCTGGTTGCGTGGCGATCTTCCACTGTGCGGTTCTCAAGGACATTTTTTCCAGGTTCCACTCGCTTGTGGAACGAACTGCCTTCGGCGGTATTTCCAGATCGGTACGACATGGGTACCTTCAAAAAAAGCGTTTATTCCTACCTACAAGGCCGGCAACACTCTTGTAAATCCATAGATGTTGCAAGAGTTCTTGGGTGGCGGTGATCACGTCCATCCGTGACCCGCCAGCTCGTTTGCCCTCCTCTTACATAAAAAAAAACACGCGTAAATCCTGTATGTATGTAGTGTTTTAATTTGGGGTAGTTGTTAATAGCCGGTAGCTTAGTCGTATCCTACGATCTTGTGTTGTGATATTATTATTTTATCCAATTCTATGTTCATGTTTGAAATCTGTTGATAAGGACTGTAGACAACGGTAAGATATTTGATTTGACAATATAAATATTTGAGTCACAATTATATATATAATATTATTGTTTGTTCGTTCAGGATAAAATAATTTGTAAATAAGTTCACTAATTGGTGATAAATTTTGTATATATACTTAATAATATATTTTGAGAAGCGTTTGTCAAATCTATTTAGGTGACCAACAAATAAAGAGAACATTATTCTAGAATTTATTGATAAAAACTTAACGTTACCTACATTCATAAAAAAATATTATAATTGATATAGAGTTTTAAGATAATAAATCTAGAATTACCACTGTAAAGTTATTAATACATATTTTCTTCTTTTTCAGAATACAAATAAAGGTAAGTTATTATTAATATTTTTCCATAAGATTATTAATCCCCACGTTTTATATATTTTATATAACTTATTAGGAATGCCTGCTTTTTCCTAATGATTAAATATATTATGAATAATTTAGATTGAATATCAACATATATATTTGTTATTAATATATAATTATTTTTAATTGTACTATATTGGACCACATATGTAAATAGTATTGTATATTATGTATGATAAAATTATAACAAAAAAACGTCTCTAGAGACGTAAGTTTTTTTTTTGAATTATATCTATCAAGCTTGGTAATAAATATAACAAACAACATCGATTTTTTACTTAAGAACTGTAGCTGACCTACTAAGTTATCACAGTTTTTTTAACGTACATATTTTTCTAACTGCTTTGTGACCTAGTAACGTATTTTCCAATTTATGTTATTTTTTTATATTCAATGTAATTAATTAACTTTGTTTAATACTGAGTTAAATCTAATGAAGGTACAAAAGTATTACAAATTTAAAAGTAAAAATTTCCTTTATATTTTCCAGAATTTATTGTGAGACCTGCGATAGCAATTGTGGAGCTGACGGCATGTGCCGCAGTGTGGATGGACTCCCGTGTACAAATCACACATACATACAACCAGCTGGTGTAAAATCAGCAGAAGGGTAAATTATCGGCGTTATATATTAAATCGGTTAAAAACTGGAACCTGAAATTGACTGGTTGTTGCATTCCGCAAAATAAAGAGTAATAAGTGAACGACTTTAAATCAATAAAAGTTATTTATAATATTTTTCCAGGTTAGCCGGGTTGAAAGTGACTTGGTTGCTAGGCGGTTGCGTGGGCTTCCTTCTCCTCATACTGCTAATAGTCATCATGGGTCATATGTGGAAGAAGAGAAAAGATTATAACACTAAATCTGTTGATGGTAAAGTATTTATTATGAGTTTCCTGAATGAAACAAAATCAATTTTTTATAATTAACATATTATATTTACAATAAATGTTTTCTTAATAATACGTTTCTTTCAGGAGTTAATGCGTATGGTAGCGTCATATACACAGTTCCAGATACTCTTATGAATCGAAACATCACTGATAATAAATTCGAAAATAATGTATATAACGACATCGATGAAGAAGAAAACGAAAAATCAAATGAATAAGAAAGCCTTGAAGCTGCAGAACGTCTTTTAGCAAGTCAAATAGTTTTTAACAACGATAAACTGTAACCTAGGTGGCTTATTTTGTAAGATAAATCGTTTATAACAATTCTTGCAAAAGTCGTTGTATTTCTTCCAAGTGATTAGTGATTCTTAAGTAAGTTTGTTTACATTGTATATATATAGATATTCTAAATGCCAAATATTAAGTACCTAGTTTTGAAGGTGGTAGAGTCTAGATGAATTTTGTCTATAATATAAATTTGTTTAAATTTACCCTCTACACGTATTTAGTCTGCAAAATTATATTATCACATTACATTATTAATATTAATTATTATTCCGAAAATTCTGCGTTTTGTCATTCGGTTAATTAATTATATTAACTTACGATAGCAGGATAAATATATAATAAGATTAAAATATTTTAATTTATGAACATTTTCCGTATAAATTGTGTATGTATTCAAAATTATAATTATTTATTTTAAATATCTTAAATATTTTAGTATACATTATGTTTAATTTGTTTTATTAAATAGTTTTTGTCAGGGTGTCGCTTGCTATACAAATCACTTAAATTGTCCTTTATCTTTCTTTGAGAATGTCGGTCTGAATACTTTCATCTCCTATTTATTCTCATTAAAGATTAAATTTCATAAAATATTTATGAATCTATAGACGAAATTTTTTGTCTTATTTCTATTTAAGACAATTTGTTATTATTTATCTCTATATTTTCCTAAAAGTTAAGATGGAATGAATTAACAAATGATGATGGTATACTGCAATGTAGATTTTTGTACTTAAGGGTACCGTCGGAACTTCATAGTTGTGCCTTTGTGTTTGTAATTTTATAACAGGAGTTTAGTATATTGCAATTTGTATGTGTCTCTTGTTACCACTAATTGTACTACTGTTATCATTTAATAGTAGGATGCAAAAAAGTACTAATCAATTTAAAATTACAGAAGTAAATACAATATACATACATAAAGTAAGCATTTATATTAATTATAAATATAATGTTTGTCAAATTAAACTAGCTCTAGACCATTTTATATAATACTATGATTGTTTGAAAATATTTTACGATTATCAGAAGCCAAGCAAAACTAAAAGGAAGTAGTGAATATCATAGAATAAGTATTTATTTGACTAAAATTAATAATCGTGGAATTATTTTCTTCTTTAATGTCAGAGCTGTATTGATTATTAACCCATAGAGATATCTCTCTTTTTCGCGTTTTTCGCTAAATTATTTTAAAGGTGTCAGTGTAGTTGTAAGTGTTGGATGACTCTTTCAATAATTAATATTAAATTTATAGACTGCGACTAAAGTTTAGGTATATTATGTTGCTTCACTTGTGCTCAAATTTAACTAAGTTATTGATGAATAAATGATTGATTTTATCAAAGTTATTATTTTTTACATTTCTATTTAAGATAAATTTATACTGACTACACATCACTTTTGATATCCATTTAGTAGAAGAAATGGTACTTCATAATCAGAGGCTGTGAAATTTACATTTTCATTAAAACTTATAGATTAAATAAGCTCTTTGGATCACTCTCTGTTGTAAATGCCATAGAAGACGGACAAAGAAACCGTGTCTCAACGTAATGTCAAAACGTCCAATCTTCCACATCGTCCCCGACAATCCAAAGGCCTCGTCGTTTGTATGCGGTAAAAGAGTAGAAGCAAATTTTAGGGCGATCTGGACCAGAGATGGGAACATTACTATGTGTGGACGGACTTGCGTTTTACTTTGGCCGGGCTTGAAATACTGCCTCGCTCGTTTGATCACTTCCAATTTCATCGAGGCCAATTAGGTTTTGAACTCCAGGTGACCAGGTGACCAGGTGGTGAGGTTTCATTTTTATTCTAGTGACTACAACGTTATCTTTAAATTCTTCTCCCGCTGCAGCTATAGGATTACTTAGAGATAATGTAGATCGATGTGTTAGCATTTTTAATTTAAAAAAAGTGAATACTCAAGAAATAATCAAAGTATTTTAATTAATTAGCGTTAAAAATACTAGTGATCTTTGGGGAATATCTGTTGACGTACTCAAGTCCATAATTAACATTGTAGCGCCAGACTTAGCATTGATATTTAATAATTGTTTAGAATGTGGTATATTTCCTGATCTAATAAAACAAAGTAAAATACCTCCATTATTTAAATCTGGCAGTTCATTAGATCCTAGTAATTATAGACCAATTTCAGTCTTACCTACATTTAGCAAGATGTTTGAAAAAACAATTCTTAATCAACTTGTTGATTTTTTCAGTAAAAACAATCTCTTGCACAAAAACCAGTTTGGTTTCACTACCGGTCGCTCTACAACAGATGCTGGGGTTGAGCTATTACTCAATATATTTGAAGTCTGGGAAGGATCCCAGGATGCACTTGGCATTTTCTGTGATCTATCTAAGGCGTTTGATTGCGTTCAACACGAAATCCTTATAAAAAAACTAGAACATTATGGAGTTAAGAATAAATCCCTAGATTTGATCAGTTCATATCTTAATGATAGAATTCAAAAAGTAGACGTAAATGGAATACTTTCCCCCGGTTCTTTGGTAAAAATAGGTATGCCACAGGGCTCTATCTTAGGGCCTTTCTTGTTCCTCATTTACATAAATGACTTACTCACTCACTAGGTTAGGGAAAAACATGGGATAGTGTTGTTTGCTGATGATACTTCTCTTACTTTTAAAGTTAGCAGAAGGCAATCTATTATTGACGATGTAAATAATGCTCTCTCAGATGTTGTACAATGGTTTAACGCCAATAATTTGTTGCTCAATAAAAAAAAGACAAAATGTGTTAAATTTACTTTACCAAATGTTAAAAATGTTAAAACCAATGTACAATTAAACAATGAGGAATTGGACTTGGTCAAATCTACTACTTTCTTGGGCATTACCTTAGATGAAAAATTGCAATGGGGTCCTCATATATTTGATTTGTCAAGTAGACTTAGTTCTGCTATATACGCGGTTAAAAAATACGTCGTTTGACAAATATTGAAACTGCTCGATTAGTTTACTTTAGTTACTTTCATAGTATAATGTCTTACGGTATAATCTTATGGGGTAATACAGCCGACATCGATACCATATTCACACTGCAGAAGAGGGCTGTTCGAGCAATATATAATATGAGACCTAGAGAATCCTTAAGAAACAAATTTAAAGAATTTAAAATAATGACTGTTTATAATCAATATAATTATGAAAATTTAATTTATGTTCATAAAAATATTTCTAAGTTCAAAAAAAATTGTGATTTTCATAAAATTAATACGAGAAATAAAAATAAACTCGCTATGCCCAACACTAGGCTCCATAAAATAGGTAAATCCTTTAAGGTTAATTGTATACGTTTTTATAATAAGCTCCCAAATGAAGCCTTAAGTTTATCATTAAATAAATTTAAATTATGTATAAAAATAAATTTGATAAAAAAATCCTACTATAGTGTACAGGATTACATCAACGACGGTATGGCCTGGGAATGAATTGTATTATATTGCGAATAACTAGTAATCTCCGCAATTTGTTTTTTGTTGTAGATTAATTTCGTTTTATCGACCTGTTGCATCACACCGATTCCTTAGAAGTCATTACTTGCGGTAGCGTCGGGAGTCGGTTTGCGCTCGTCCCTCAAATATGTGCGAAGGGGGTGATGGCTGACTCTTGCGTTATGCTCGTGAACGGGTGCTGCTTGCGGTGACTGGTTGTGTAGCAGGCCTATTTTTATTTTTTATTATTATTATCATTATTATTTATTTTTTTTGCTATTATTATAATAATAATAATAATTATTATTATTTTTTCTTTATATTGCGACGGTTCTAGTTGTTCCAAAATAGCTTTTAAGATTGACATTTGTGAAACAGTGATCACAATATAAAAAAATATATATCCGGCTGAGTTTGTTGTGTGGTTCTTCTCAGACTAGGACGCGTTTGGAACCCTCATAGCTTTAACATTAAGTTGGACAGTGCTTTTACAGAAGGGCTTATTACGATAAATCTGGTATCGAAATAGGCCTTCCTGACACTTCCATTTTGACGTACACAAGTGATCACTGATAATGATTCAAAGTAGAAAAGATATAAATAAATAAATAAATATTGATGGCTACAATAATTTGCACTTCTATTTAAAAGTAATAAAGTGACTATTTTAAATTATTTTGAGTTTTATAATGCTTTAATAAAAAATACGTGCGAATTGCGAAATTTCGCTCATTTCAATATTAAAATGACATTCCAAATCGGCGGCTCATACAAAGTTACTTAAGTACCGATAATCCGCTTTTAATTATTCAATACGCGAACATCCTGTATGTATGTAGTGTGTTCAATTTGGGGTTGTTAATAGCCGGTAGCTTAGTCGTATCCTATCAACGAGAAACACCGGCCGTATATATGGTTATATAAATTAATTGTGTGGGTAAATAATATCGCAAAAACGTGTTATTGTGTTAAATTATTTAAATCTCAAACATAATGGAATTACGATCTTGTGTCGTGATATTATTATTTTATCCAATTCCGTGTTCACGTTTGAAATCTAAGGCCTGTAAATATTGTAGTAAAGGGTAAGATATTTGATTTGACAATATAAATATTTGAGTCACAATTATATATATAATATAATTGTTTATTCGTTCAGGATAAAACAATTTGTAAATAAGTTTACTAATTGTCGATAAATTTTGTATATATACTTAATAATGTATTTTGAGAAGCGGCTGTCAAAAACCTAGTACTAAGTAAACATTAAAATATTAGATATTACTTTGATCCTGGAGGTCGCAGATTTGAGTCCTTTCCGTATTGATGGATCATCATGCTCATAACTTTGTCTATACCTCCAATGATATCTAGCGTAATAATAACTACGATCTAAATCAATTTAAAGTAACAATAGTGCAACAATACAAGTCAATTCATATGATAGTGAACTTGACCTTGACTAATAATATATGTACAAAGAAAACACATATATAATCTGAATTATATAGTATAAAATTTTATGAATGTATGCATAAAATGCATGTTTCTAAGATAACCAAATATTCAACAATGAACACTCTGTTCGATCTTGATCAATGGTCCTGTTGTCCTAAATCAAATTCCATCCTCTGAAAAAAAAACATGTTGTTGAACTGATGAGAAGTCCTCTCAAAATAAATTAATTTTAAAATTACTATCAATTACCGTTGCTATCTATTTCGGTGACCAACAAATAAAGAGAATATTGTTTTAGAATTTATTGATAAAAACTTATCGTTACCTACATTCATAAGAAAATGTTATAATTGATATAGAGTTTTAAGATAATAAATCTAGAATTACCACTGTAAAGTTATTAATACATATTTTTCTTTTTTTCAGATTTACAATAGGGGTAAGTTATTATTAATATTTTTCCATAAGATTATTAATCCCCACGTTTTATATAACTCAATAGGAATGCCTACTTTTTCCTAATGATAATATTATGAATAATTTAGATATAATATCAACATATATATTTGTTATCAATATATGATTATTTTTAATTGTACTATATTTGACCACATATGTAAATAGTATTGTATATTATGTATGTAGTCAAATACAGTATTGAACATGATAAAATTATAACAAAAAAACGTCTCGTTACAGAAGAGGATAAGGATACGTTGCTGTGATAACTGGGAATATGATAAGCACTTAGGTCGCTGCAAACCCCAATGTATGAGCGGTTGTGGTGATGCTGAATGTGTTGCACCCAACGTTTGCGAATGTACACCACCTCTAGTTTTAAACACCCATAAGAGGTGTGTCCCGCCAGCACCTGTTTGTGATACACCATGTATCAATGGAAATTGCACAGCAAATAACACCTGCACATGTTATGAAGGCTATACACATAACGATAATTTCAGCTGTGTTCCAGAGTGTCAGCAATCTTGTAAAAACGGTGATTGCGTAGCACCAGACACTTGTGAATGTTTGGACGGATATAGATATAAGGACCAGTGGACGTGTGAACCTGTTTGTAATGACTGCGAAAATGGTAACTGCATTGGTCCAAATGTTTGTGAATGCAACAAAGGATATTCAAAAGTTAAGGGCAAATGTTTGCCAATATGTGACAAAGATTGTCAAAATGGGTACTGCTCGGGACCTAACCAATGTAAATGTAATTTCGAATATGAAACGGATCTGCTAGACAGATTTAAATGTCGACCAGTTTGCAAGCAACCATGCATCAACGCATCCTGTGTAATGCCTAATACATGTTCATGTTTTCCGGGATATGAATCAGTTAATAAATCAATTTGTAAACCGAAGTGTATTTATTGTTCCAATGGGGACTGTGTTGGACCAAACAATTGCCATTGTCATAAAGGTTTTAAAATGATTAGCAACAAATGTAAACCTATTTGTTCACGAACGTGTAAGAATGGTTTTTGCTCAGACCCAGAAACTTGCGAATGCAATTTTGGCTATGAACATGACAGTAGAGACAAGTTTACCTGCAATGCAATTTGCACTACAAAATGTGTTAATGCGACCTGTATACTTCCTAATAAATGCCAATGTCTTGATGGTTATAAAAAAAATGACGATAATTTCTCTTGTAGACCAAAGTGTTCATCTTGTGAACATGGACAGTGTGTTTTTCCAGAAATTTGCTCTTGCAATGACGGATATTTTTGGAGTAATGGTTCATGTGCGCCAATTTGCTCAGAATCGTGTATAAATGGTCACTGTTTTGCCCCAAACGAGTGTGTTTGTCGGGACGGTTATAGTAGAAATGCCACAAAACCATCAATGTGTTACAAAACTTGTTCAGGAACTTGTAATAACGGTGTTTGTAACATGGATGGAGAATGCATATGTAATCCAGGTTTCGATTTTAAAAATGAAACCTGCATTGCACTAGAGACGTAAGTTTTTTTTTATATTATATCTATCAAGCTTGGTAATAAATATAACAAACAACATAGATTTTTTACTTAAGAACTGTAGCTGACCTACTAAGTTATCACAGTTTTTTAAACGTTCATATTTTTCTATCTGCTTTGTGACCTAGTAACGTATTTTCCAATTTTTGTTATTTTTTGATATTCAATGTAATTAATTAACTCAGTTTAATACTGAGCTAAACCTAATGAAGGTACAAAAGTATTACAAATTTAAAAATAAAAATTTCCTTTTATAATTTCCAGAATTTATTGTGAAACCTGCGATAGCAACTGTGGCGCTGACGGCAGGTGTTGGTGTGTGGATGGACTCCCGTGCTCAAATCATACATACATACAACCAGCTGGTGTAATATCAGCAGAAGGGTAAGTTGTCGGCGTTAATATATTAAATCGGTTAAAAACTATAATCGAAGTATATCCTCTACATTCTCATGTCATCAATTTGACAGGAAATTGACTGGTTGTTGCATTCCGCAAAATAAAGAGTAATAAGTGAACGACTAGAAATCAATAAAGGTTATTTATAATATTTTTCCAGGTTAGCCGGGTTGCAAGTGACTTGGTTGCTAGGCGGTGGCGTGGGCTTCCTTCTCCTCATACTGCTAATAGTCATCATGGGTCATATGTGGAGGAAGAGAAAAGATTATAACACTAAATCTGTTGATGGTAAAGTATTTATTATGAGTTTCCTGAATAAAACAAAATCTAATTTTTATAATTAACATATTTTACAATAAATGTTTTCTTAATGATACGTTTCTTTCAGGAGTTAATGCGTATGGTAGCGTCATATACACAGTTCCAGATACTCTTATGAATCGAAACATCACTGATAATAAATTCGAAAATAATGTATATAACGACATCGATGAAGAAGAAAACGAAAAGTCAAATGAACAAGAAAGCCTTGAAGCTGCAGAACGTCTTTTAGCAAGTCAAATATTTTTTAACAACGATAAACTGTAACGTATGTTATTTTGTAAGATAAATCATTTATAACGATTCTAGTAAATCGTCTTTGTATTTTTTCCAAGTGATTATTGATAATGATAAGTAAGTTTGTTTACATTGTATATATATACTCTAAATGCCAAATATTAAATACTTAGTTTTAAAGGTGGTAGAATCTAGGCGTATTTTGTCTATTACTGTAAATGTGTTTAAATTCACCCTCTACACGTAAAATATTTAGTATGCAAAATTCTGTAATTCATTACATTATTAATATAAATTACACAGGCACACAAAAAAAAAACATCATGAACCAGAGGGGAGACCCCATTATTCTTAGGTTTTTGGGATTGCTGAAACCGAATATGACAATAAAAACTAATTTTAAGTGCCCGTTTTCCCGCTAGCACCCCCTTACTACCTCTTAAGGGGTAAAAATCTAAATTTTTGTATAAAATCAAGAAAGATGTGTATTTCTACGTTTTTTGGGATGCTGAAAACGAAAATGATAACTAAAAATTAATTCAAGACCTCCATAACCCATTAACACTTTCTTACTACCCCTTATAGGGAGTGAAGTTTTCCATTTTTGTATAAAATAAAGATGTATATGTGTTTCTATGTTTTTTGGTATGATGAAACCGAAAAGTGAATTTGATACCTCTTTTACTCAATACCATCCCCTAACCACCCCTTAAGGGGGGGGGAGTAGTTTCAGTTTTGTATAAAATCAAGATGTATGAAGAAATTTTAACGATAAATTACATGTTTATCAAACTAGTTTGAGGTTACTCTTAGCTCTTATATTAGAAATTCAAATGCTTTATCGATCAGAAGTATCTGATATATATTCATGAATTAATTCTACTCTTAGCGTAACCCAGGAACAACGGCGTGGACGTAGTAGATTTCTGTTCCCTTTTGGGGTGCTGGATTAAAGTGAGTCCCCTTGCCTCTCACTATTCAACGTCTACCTGTTTCTACGATAACGAACTCTCTTGTTTTCAAAAGATCTTCTAAGTGGTTTCCTTTTTTTGGCTCTTTTCTGTTCTGGCAAATCTCTTTTTAAATTCCAACAGTAGTCTGCTAACATATTGACATCCCATTTACCCTGATAGCGCTGTTCCATTGTCATAAGATCCTGATGGAACCTTTCACCTTGCTCCTCACTGTAGTCTCCAAAATTGTCAGGAAAATAGTCCCTTCTATTTCGGAGGCATAGAATTAGGTTCAGCATCTTTTAGTCTCCTGAATTGTCAGGAAAATAGTAACAATTCTATTTCGGAGGCATAGAATTCGGTTCAGCATCTTTTAAGCGTTTTACAAGATTGCCGGATGGATAACAGTATAAGTAGATTTAAATAAAAAATAAAAAAAAATGAAAAAACTTGTTAAGAATAGGACAAAAATCATGATTCAATCTTAGCATCATAATAACAAATATATGCATACAATGAGGTTACCATATACTTTATAATCATTTTTTGTCTCAGAATCTTGAAAAACGTAGAAATTCACATCCATCTTGATTTTATATAAAAATTGAAATTTTCAGTTCCCGTAATGGTTGGTGAGGGGTGTTAATGGGTGAAAGACGTCTTAAATTTATTTTTAGTAATCATTTTCGGTTCCAGCATCCTAAAAAACGTAGAAATACACGTCTATCTTGATTTTATAGAAAAATTGGAATTTTCACCCCCTGTAAGGGTTGGTGAGGGGTGTTAATGGGTGAAAGAGGTCTTAAATTTATTTTTAGTAATCATTTTCGGTTCCAGCATCCTAAAAAACGTAGAAATACACGTCTATCTTGATTTTATAGAAAAATTGAAATCTTCACCCCCGGTAAGGGGTGGTAGGGGGTGATAGTGGTCATGAATTAATTTTTAGTTATCATTTTCGTTTTCAGCATCCCAAAAAACGTAGAAATACACATCTTTCTTGATTTTATACAAAAATTTAGATTTTTACCCCTTAAGAGGTAGTAAGGGGGTGCTAGCGGGAAAACTTGCAATTAAAATTAGTTTTTATTGTCATATTCGGTTTCAGCAATCCCAAAAACCTAAGAATAATGGGGTCTCCCCTCTGGTTCATGATGTTTTTTTTTTGTGTGCCTGTGTTATTATTCCGAAAATTCTGTTTTTTGTTATTCGGTTTATTAATTATATTAATTTACGATAGCAGGATAAATGTGTTTTAAGATATAAAATATTTTAATTTATGAACATTTTCCGTATTAATTATGCATGTATTCAAAATATTAATTAATTATTTTATGTATCTTAAATATTTTAGTTAGCATAATAAATACTTCGTTTGTTTTATTAAGTATTTTTTATAGGGTGTCGCTTGCTATACAAATCACTTACATTGTCATTTATCTTTCTTTGAGAATGTCTCACTGAGTATTTTCATCTCCTATTTATTATCACTAAAGATTAAATTTCATAAAATATTCTATGAATCTATAGACGAAAATTTTAGTCTCATTTCTATTAAGGACAATTTATTATCATTTTTCTCTATATTATCCTAAAAGTGAAGATGGAATGAATTAACAAATGATGCTGGTAGGGTTGTAGGGTTTTGTACTTAAGGGTACCGTCGGAACTTCATAGTTGTGCCTTTGTGTTTGTAATTTTATAACAGAAGGTTAGTATATTGTATTTTGCGTGTATAGCTCTTGTTACCACTAATTGTACTACTGTTATCATTTAATCAGGGTGCATAAATGTACTAATGAATGTAAAAAATACAGAAGTAAAGACAACATATTCATACATAAAGTAAAAATTTATATTAATTATAAAAATTAAAAATTATAATGTTTGTCAAATTAACTAGCTCTAGACCATTTTATATAATACAATGATTGTTTGAATATATATTACACTTATCAGAAACTAAGCAAACTACAAGGAAGTAGTGAATATCATAGAATAAATATTCATTTACCAAAAATATAATAATTGTGGTATTATCTTCAACATTAGTTTCATGTCAGAGCTTTATTGATTATAAATGTTACCATAACCCGTAGAGATAACTCTCTTTTTTGACTTTTTTCTTGCAAAACTATTAAAAGCTGTAAACTATTAAAAGCTGTCAACATTGTAAGTGTTGGATGACACTTTTAATAATAATTAATAGATTTATAGACTGCGACTCGAGTATAGGTATAATGTGTTGCTTCAGTTATGCTCAAATTTAATTAAGTTATAGATAAATAAATGATTGATTTTATCAAAGTTATTATTTTTTACATTTCTTTATAAGATAAATTTATACTGACTGCACATCACTTTCGACATCCATTTATTAGAAAAATGGTAGTTCGTGACTAGAGGCTGTGAAATTTACACTCTCAACGTAATGCCAAAACTTCCAATCCTCCTCATCGTCCCCGACAATCCAAAGGCCTCGTCGTTTGTACGCAGTCAAAGAGTAGAAGCAAATTTTGGGGTGATCCGGAGCAGAGATGGGAACATCACTTCATGTGTGGTCGCACCTGCGTTTTACTTTGGCCGGGTTTGAAATACTACCTCGATCTTTTGATCACTTCCAATTTCATCGAGGCCAATTAGGTTTTGAACTCCAGGCGACCATATGGCGATGGCAAATATCAAACTGCCATATTATCTTTTAATCAATGACTCTTGCTTTTAATAACTACTGCCCAAAGGTGAAGTGAAGTGAAGAAGATCACCAGCCGATCGGCCTTGGCGAAAGTCATATTGCCGGTCATTGATCAACTGGTAATCCTCGAGGTATGTTAAGGGCTTGTGGTGGATGATGCTCTTCATTATTTTGGAGAGAAACGAAAAGAGAGAGAGAGGTAATGGCGATAGGTCTGTAGTTAGCTGAACCGAATTAACCGAACGTGAACTGAACAACGTTCACTTCAATCCCCTAAAGACACAGGTTTGCGCGTTTACCACTAAGAAAACCCCATTTGTCGTCTCACAACTTTTCGAGAGCACTCCTTTTATTGCCTCGCCAAGTATCAGAATACTGGGTCTCGACATTTCGAGCAACTGTCAGTTTCGTGGTCATATGGAGAGCAAGGCCAAGTAGGCCTCGATGAAATTGGGAGTGATCAATAGAGCGAGACAGTATTTCAAACCTGGCCAAAGACTGGCCAAGAAAAGCCAAAGGTCCGACCACACATAGAGTACTGTTCTCATCTCTGGTCCGGATCACCCCAATATCAGCTTCTACCATTTGACCACGTACAACGGAGAGCAGTTCGGATTGTCGGGGACCTAGTGCTCTGCGAACGGCTGGACTCTCTGGCATTGCGTAGAGACGTTGCTTCTCTGTGCGTCTTTTACCGCATTTACAACGGGGAGTGTTCCGAAGAACTATTCGATCTAATGCCTACCGCCGAATTTCACCACCGCACAGCTGGCCATCGCCTCCTTTACCATCCATACCACCTGGATGCGTGGCGATCTTCCACTGTGCGGTTTTCAAGGACTTTTTTCCCACGTTCCACTCGAATGTGGAACAAACTCCCTTCGGCGGTATTTCCAGATCGATTCGACATGGGTACCTTCAAAAAAGTCATATATTCCTATTTCCAAGGCCGGCAACGCTCTTGTGAATCCTCGGATGTTGCAAGAGTTCATGGGCGGCGGTGATCACATATCAACGATGACCCGCAAGCTCGTTTGCTCTCCTATAACATAAAAGAAAAAAAAAGCTCTGTTCGTGCTATCGTGTTTTTAGGGGCTGGATGGACAAGGGCGTGCTTCCATGGGACCAGGAGTGCGTCTTAAAGATAGGAGTGCCGGACGCGTAAACGCGTTAGCACTAGAGTCGACTAAGGAGCACAAGTTCGTAGCAACACTGGGGAAATGCTATCCGGCCCACTCGACTGATGAACGTCTAAGGAAAATAGAGACTTCCATATGGTTTTCTGTCACTAAATTGTTTCCGGCATTGAGCCCAGACATCGAGGGATGGTAGGCGGTGTTTTCTTTTGGTTGTACAAAATCGAGTTTGAGGTAAAAATATTATTCAAAAGATATGCTAATGGAGCTTAGAGCCTATCGCCGTTTCTTATCACGGTAAGAACGTTTGGCGAAACTTTCTCAGAGTTGCTTTAGAGAGCGCCCAGAATTTTCACGTGCCAGGCTGGTATCTTGCCAGCTGATGCCCAAATTTAACAATAAGCTTGAACTTTGCTCTATTGATTTGCCGTTTGAAGAATATGGAATCACGGTTATATTTCCTCTTAAGGACGCATCAAATCAAGGCCGCGACCTGCCACCAAGTGCCTAAAGGTTTTTTTACAAATAGCTCAATGCTCTGTAGTATCACATCAGCAACAGTAGCTGCGCAGTCATTGGGATCATCAGAAGAGAAACAAACCTGCCCCATGGGTGGGATGCAAGACCGCAAGGACCGCAAGAACCACACTCCATCCCAATCCGATGGCTTGTAGTGAAAAAAAGAGATCGGAAATGTAGTCAGTAAAAAATCCAACAAAGAGGACGTATGGCTGTTTACTTCCGGAAGACTAATGTGCGTTTTAGCGAACTGGGACTAAAACACAAAGTCTGTGTGTTTGTCCCAGTTCGTTAAAACACACACTCTGCAAAGTCGGAATTATTCTTTTGTAAATTAATCCACTTATTAAAAATAAAATGAATACCATAAACAGACACATTATAATCTGTACAGCAAATCCCACGACGAAGTTTTCAAATTTGTATTCGGTAAGGAAAATCGCTAATATTGAGAAATATGTTTGATTGTTTGTATACACTAATTATGATTTGATGGCAGCGAAGATTGCAATTAAAACTAATTAATGTCAAAAGTTATATTGACGAATTACAATTTAAATTTACAACTAATTAATATTAAAGAAGAAGTGATTCTAAGTCAGCGATTGATTTAATAATGCCTGTAGTGCCAGTAGTTTCTAGATTGTTTCTCACTGATCGCTGCAACGCGGGCGGGTGTCTATGTTTCACATGAAGGTGCTACGTCAGTATTTTAATATTGTGCATCTTTATCGTGGGAATGGACTTGGTTTTTAATATATGAATTTCCCCTTGCTGTGCTTTCGTTACACACTTAGTAATAAGGGTTTGCTATCAATATCGATAAATTCTTTTTTAAATCTTTTTTTGATTCTTTAGGACTATGTCGCTAATTTGGGAAAAGTCTTACTAGATGACTAAATTTATTTAAGTAAGTGTCTAAATTGAAGCCTCATGATAATGTTATCTTGTCTGCTGAAAGATCTGTTTCGTGTAGTAATTGTTATTTGTAATGTTGAGTTTAATAAAAATATAACCACAAAAAAAAAAACCATTTTTGAAATCATTAATTACTAGAATTATTGTTAGCGTCAATATACCTTATATTTAAATATTGTTTTATTGTTTCTATAAGGTTTGTGATTATCATTAATAAATAATGAAAGTATAAATAATGCTATACTTTAGTTAAATCTAAATAAAGACTCAACTGCCTGTGACGAATTATTTATCAAGCAATGTTACTAATAACGGATGCCTGGACCAGAGATATGTTAGTTTATATAATATAATTAATAGGGTGTATATCATTTTTGTTTTTATTAACAAAGTTAAATATAACGCAAAGAGCATTTAAGTTTATTACCAATCATAAATAATATATTTTCCATGTTAGTGCAATAGAATAGAAGTGCAGTAATGAATTGAATGTGGTTTTAAATTACTAGAAATAGAGATTTCTTTATAAGTATTTTCTTATTGTTTGAACAGTTTTAGAATTATTTTATGGGATTACGTTAGAACGAGATTAATAAGATATACGAATATCCATGATATTGCTTGTCGGTTTTTTCTAGATCATAATTATTGAATTTTTCATAAGTGCAATCGAAAAAGAAAATACTTTGACTTTAAAATTAATGGCGATTTAGTAGGTATTTAACTATAATACCTATTTTCCGTTAACAAATTGCAAATTGCAAATTCTCACAAGTTATGGACACTACAGTTTGGTGATGAGTCGTATGGATGCTGATTAAAATTATGATCATAGAATTTATGTTTCATAAATATTTTAGGTACAAAAGTATTTAAACGTCGTGCAAAATGTTAAATTCGAAATATCTGTTTTTTGCAATTTGTATTATTATACATTTTCTGTCAATTACTGAATGTGAAATCTGTAAGAAGAGAGTGACGTGAGTACTAATTAACAATTCAATAGTATAAATTACGAATACACATAAATTACGTAAAGGTTAGAATGTAAGAATTGAGTTATAAAAGAAAAATAATTTTTCATTGTTCTTTTGATTAAGTTTGCAGCGCAGGGTACCAGAATCTTTCTATCGGACAGTTATAGAAACTTATAGAGGAAATTGTTGGTTCGGGTGTATTAAAACAAGAATGAACACTTACTATGATGAAAGAATAGTATGGGTATGTTTTAATATTATTTATTAGTATAATTGAAAAAAAAAATGTTAACAATGACCATTATTTATTATTTTTTAGAAAACCTCTTTCGAATATAGAGACGAATGTTGTCCTGGTTACATGGAAGATCATTTGAAATCTATATTAGAGTAAGTAGTTTTATAAATATTATACTTTAGAATAAAGGTCATGCAAAGTTTTTAATTATTCTTTTTAAAATTACAAAGGAATCTTAACCATTTAGTCTTTTAAGCCTTTTAAATCTCAATCTGCAGAAAAATTCCAAGTTAAACTAAATTAATCGAAGTCGTTTATAATATTGTAAATTGTACTAAATTACGAAATCTTTATAATATAAGTATATTAGATACAAAAAGCTCGAGTATTAGATAAAAGTTTTTAAGATACTAAACATTTTCAGGGGTAAAGTTCAACCATTCATGATTTTATTTTTATACATTGTTTGTATTACAGAGGTAGCCTTCAATGTAATCCAATATGTACTCCAGCGTGCGAACTAGGATTTTGCCAAAGCCCAGGTGTATGTGGTTGTTACAAAGGATACGAGCTCCATCAAACAGATAAACGTAAATGCTTACCAATTTGCACCAATGGATGTGATCATGGCAGTTGTGTGGGGCCCGATACTTGTAAATGTAATTTTGGCTACGAGTTAAAAAATAATACATGTCAACCTATTTGTACCGACCCATGCGTAAATGCCACATGCGTAGCACCGGATACGTGTGAATGTTTTTCAGGATATCGAAGAACGGATAATAATTTGTGCTTTCCTTATTGTTCTGAAGGATGTACTAATGGTCTCTGTGTAAGCCCAGAAGTATGTGAATGCAACAATGGTTGGCAAAACAATGAAATAGGTGTTTGTGAACCGCTTTGCAATAATGCATGTGGCAACGGAACATGCACAGAACCAGACGTCTGTGAATGTTTTCCTGGATTCAAATTAAATGTAACAAACGATTTAGAATCAATAAATTCTTTATGTGTTCCTGAGTGTATAGGATGTAATGGTACTTGTACAGCCCCGAAATATTGTGAATGTGAATTTCCTTTTGAAGCTGTCGCAGTAACAGAAGATGGACAAAAGTGCGATTGTAACGAGAGTTGCTCTGAAAATGGTAGGCAATGCCATCACATCGCTTGTGTGTATAAAGATACTGATATTTATCCTACTGAAGCTATATCCACATCATCTGAAGAAATCATGGTCAGTACGATATATACAGATGTGAGCTATGATAGCGAAGTTACTGATTCAGAGGATGTTAGTAGTACTTCTTCTTATAACACTGATGCTTTTCGAAAAAGCGATATAAATTATGAGTAAGCAAAAATCTGAATATTTTTTCAAATGAATATCATTTTATATTCACTACTATTATTGCTTTCGTATATTTATCCAGCGGTTCACTTTTTTTTTTAATTTAAATCTATTTGTAGATATCCAATTAAAGGTGTACAACATTTTCCTAATTTAGTGTAATATTTTCTAGGACATCTTCTTGGATCTATGTTGTGATATCGTCAATAATATTAGTTCTGGTGATACTTGGTGTTACTATCTGTAATCGAAAGGTTATACTACACCATTGTAAAGGCAGTAGTTATGTGGTTGAAGGTATTATTTTTATTATTATTATTCATTAAAAACACTCATCATTTGAAAAATACTTAATTATTATTGCATATAGGAATTAAATATATTTTATAAAAAAAATAATTTTTTCAGATGACAAAACATAAAAAGACAAACAGATAAGAATCGAAAGGAATGAAGATCTTAATTTAGTTTATAACTGTTTATGGCATATTTGTTTTAGGATCTCAAAATATCTAAAAATTTTATTTCACTTTTGATGGATTATTTTATACGATTTTTGTAAATAAAATTATAAATTTAGAGATATTTGTAGTTATTTATTTTAAATGTTTTTCAATTATTTTTTTGTTACCTGTTGCATTTTTAAATCTCGGTTAAATATTCTATAACACATCTATTTTTTTATTTTACACATTCATTAATAATAAAACTACTGTCATGATAGTGTTTACAATAATATTGTGCAGACAGAACAAATCGAACAAGAATATTTTTTAATATTCTGGAATGTCGTAAACTAAAAGTTTCTTTAAGTCTATTGGTTTTTCGATAGACCGACGGATTCGTTTGATGCAGTTTTGTCGACCTTTGACACTTGTGTCCTTGTAGTAGCCGACGTCACAAACACAAAAGTGTGGAGCTGAGCATACCCCATTCGGACATCCGCCGGGACAATTAGGAACACATCTACGAGACAATAACAAGGCATTTAAAACAAATGTTAAGAAAATAATATTGAAAAATTGATTGTTTTATAATTGATTCTTATCTATTATAAATAAGCATTAAGGAAAACTGATTGCAGATAACAACATTTTGCATGATTTAATCTGCGTTAATTTGCGTTAATCTACTCTGCTTTAACACAGTTATTTCTTTCCTAATATCCTAAGATTGAGGTATCATAACCTTGTTTATTAGATTCACTAGATCAAAGATATCAATAAGTTATTAAGAGAAATATTAATAATAATACATATATAAATTTACCTTGATCCTGTATAGTCACTCGTATCTAGTTTATACCCGGGATTACAACGACAAAATCCTTGAGAACAAACACCATTTACACATGGTTCTGAACATTCATTGTTATCATTAATAATCGATTGTTGACCATATCCAGATAATCCATTGCTTGGGGGATAACTAGGATAGGAGGACTGTCCATTGTAACCCGGTTGGTTTGGATTGCTAGGTTGAACAGAATTACTTTGATTGGTCTGTTGGCCGGGATAATAACTTTGGTTCTGACTTTCGGGTTGTCTTTGTCCTGTTGGTAGTGGGTATCTGTTCGGTTCTGTATTTCCAGGATATCCCGGCTGACTAGGATACCCAGATTGTCCAGGATATTCGGATGGCCTTTGGTATCCTGGTTGTCCTGGGTATAAAGATTGTCCGGGGTATCCAGATTGTCCGGGGTATCCACTTTGTCCGGGGTATCCAGTTTGTCCGGGGTATCCACTTTGTCCGGGGTATCCACTTTGTCCGGGGTATCCACTTTGACCAGGGTATCCATGGTATCCAGGTTGTCCAGGATATACCGATTGACTAGGAATACCGGATTGATTAACAGATCCTGGTTGTCCAGGATATACAGTTTGGCCGTGGGAACCCGGTTGTCCCGGATATCCACGTTGCCCGGGATACCCAGAGTTTCCTGCATTACCCGGTTGTCCAGGGTACCAAGATTGTCCAGGGTATTCATGTTGCCCTGGTTGACCTGGTTGCACTTGATATCCTGGTTGGTTTGGTCTGCCAGGTTCACCTTGGTTGATACTGCCACCGTATATTTGATTATCCGTAACAAGCCTATTTTGATCCTGATTGTAGGTATTGTTTTGTGTATACGTTTGTCCTCCTGGATAAGTCCTGTTGGGATAAAGGTTATTTACTTGATTGCCAGGATACAACGGGTAATAGCTCCCTGGTTGGTTTGGTTGAACTGCACCAGTTTGTTCGCAGACATTTGGTGCAATGCATCGGCTATTGGATCCACATCCTCTGAAAAAATATTTTATGATTTAATAGTTTAATCTTCTATAGCTTTGCCTGACAATTTATAAATAAACTATATATATATATATATATATATATATATATATATATAATAAATCTGTAACGATACGGTGACTGTACGTAGAAGATATTTGGAAAAACGCATTACTCTTAGTTTTTCCCAATATCTACTGTTACTACGGAGGTGTTGGGTAATGAATAGGACCCAAAACAATGATTTTTATAATTTTCGTTCGTTTGTCCGTTTGTGCGCCTTTAATTTCTGAAATGACTATGTATGTAGACGATGTATTATGACCTTCATTTAAAATTTAATGTTAGTTTATTTAAATTGTTCAATAAATAATAAACTTGTATCTATAGAAAAATTACCCATACGTTTTGTTTTACGTCCGATAGAAATATTCAGGAGAGAAGTTTTGTAGAATTGCCTGAATCTTTAAATTACTATACAATTACGCACTGCCATAAATAGCAATTCTGAGCGATCTTACTAATAAAAGCAAACTTTTTTGATAAAGTAGACTAATTAATCGAGTAACTTAGCATTTAATAAATTTAGAATATTAATTTTTCTGTAAACAAATGCACATTTTTAGAATATTTGACCTACAATATTTACCACGCCTAACAAATTTTACCTATAATAAATAATAATATATACTAATGAAGTCAAATTAGCCCAATATATTATATTTAAAATAGGAATTATGAATATCTTGAACAGCAGATATTATTCGAGTAATTTTCTTTAATTCATCATTTAATGTCTAATTCATTTTTGGTTTTATCTCGTTTAAGACTTACTGAGGACATTGTGGAACGCATTTTCCGCTTTGATCTTTCCCATAACCAGCCTTGCAGCGACAATCATTTGGAGCTACGCAATCGTCATTACATCTGTCACACACTGGCTTACAATTACCATCAGGAGTAGACTGATATCCCACTTTACATTCACAAGTATTCACATCAGTGCAGTTACCTATGAAAATAAATGTTTTAGTGAGAAATTTATTGATTTGATAATTTATTCATGGTTTTTAAGCTTTCATCATTCATCATTCATCTTACCAATCCCACCGCACTTCTCCTTGCAAGTTGGAATGCAGTACTTGCTTTCCGAATCCAATTGAAATCCTTGCTTACACAGACACTCCCCACCACTGCAATATCCGTTCTGACATCCTATGGGACAAATCGGAATACAAAAACCAGCCAAATTTTTTACATGATCAGGGAAGCAGGTGCACGTTTCTGGAGCTGAACAGAGAGCGTTTACGCATTCCTTAGAGCATACTGGGTCGCAAATTTTAAAGTTGTGGATGTTTCGTATGTATCCTTTACAACAGGTTCTAATTCGGCTCAGATCAGGACGTGACTAAAATATATAAATAAATGTTAATCCATAAAAATTAAGTTAAATATAAATATTTATATCATTTTCACTCACTCCATTTCCGGCAGGCACTTGCGCTGGATTCCGAACCAAAGTGGCAGTACTGAAAGAATATAATTTTTAATAAATGTTGACCTGAATAAAAACAATGGAAATTACAAAAGTTATAGACTATTGAATAATACTAACGGTACTTCAACATAACAAACTCCTACAGTATAGTCAACGTTTCGGGTTTTGGTGGTGTTTAAGGATGTATAGCCATACTGTGTCATGTTTTGACGCATCACATATCCGCCATACTGTCCTTGGCTTCCGTTGTAAAAACTGTAAAATAATATTAGATATGATATAAATATATAAAGAATATAGCGAATGGTAAACTGCATAAACGGAAACGAATACATAAAGAAAATAGCGAATGGTAAGCTGCATAAACAGATACGAATATATAAAGAAACAAGCGAATGGTAAGTTGCATAAACGGATACCATATATTCAGATATTAGCGAATGGTAAGCTCCATAAATAGATTCGAATATATAAAAAAACTAGTGAATGGTAAACTGCATAAACACAGTTTGTATATTACCTCTTTAAATTATAAATCGTATATTAAATAACTTTACTCTATTTACTTTACTGACCTGGGATAGTTAGCAGGGTTGTAATGAAAGACTCCTTGATGACCTCCCTTCACGGATTTAACATTAACGTATTGGGCATCATCATTTGCGCAGGCGCATCCCAGTAACAGGATACCGATCAAAATTATATACATATCACCTAAAAGAATATATTATAATTTAAAACAATGATAATATTTGTAATGTTATTGATATATAGCTTCATATGATATAATAACTTGAACTTACCGATTAACTGAACTTGTTACTATAGCATTTAAAACAACACTGTGATAATTTATGTGTATAGAGCGATGAGTGTCACACTTGACAAGTACTAATAGTTTGATTTAAGATGGGTTCCGTATATATACAAATACATGTTACTTAGTTAAAGTTATCCAATATAAAAGTTACTTAGATAAAGTTATTCAATATAAAATAAATATCTTTTGGAATGAAAAGGTTGAGATAACAAAGCATTAGGTAATTAATTACTGACATTTTTGTTTTTGAAGGTCACAAAAAATCAGGTAATAATTAAATTATTGTGTTTAATAACATATTTTGAGACAGTATATACTGAATAAAAATAATAAACATTAAAATAATTGTAAAAGGAATCCTATATCAAGTTATTTCGTCATCTGCAAATAATAACGATGAGATAATGCAGTGTATACACACATACAAACAGCACACACATACAAACGTCTAGAATTTTACCTCAAGCGTTGTATCTTAAACATTTTTTAATAAGTTTATCTTTGTACATAATAATATGTCGAAATTATAATTATATTCTGTTTGTCAGTATATCCAAGTGCACATTATGGGAAACAGATATCATCCTACACTTTGACCTTTATCTTATCTACTTCCACGAATGTTGCAAAATAGCGAATAAACAGCGGATTCTGAGTACGAATAAACGAGATAAAAATGTAGATAGGTTTATAAATTATTATTGAGTATTTGATGAGAGATAGGTACAAGTTTCTTTCATGTGTTTCCTCAAGATCAGATCAGATTTCTCATGAGCTCGGGTTGTGGATGCTTCTACCAACTCCTCGGTTGTCTGTGCTAAGACTCAAAGACACTACTTACACTAACGTTATTTGGGAAGCATAGGATTTTTCTCCGCTTTGTTATGTAAGCGTCCTAATCTAGTGGGGTCCGAGGGAGGGTCATGACCCCTCCTAATAAAACTCGTTAAATAGACAAAACCTTGTAAATATAGACAACTTACAGTGTAATAAATTATTTACTTTCTGCTTTAATCGTCTATTGAATGAAGTCAAAAGTAGCTATTAAATATTATGATAAAATTTTCAAAATTACATCCAGAAATAAAATCAGACAAGTCAAATGTAACTACTAGAATTTCCAATAAGAAACAAATTACAAATAACTACTAATTACTTTTTTGTGAAATAAATTGTACCTTTTTACTATATTGCCACAGATTATTTTACATGAAAGAAATTTTATTAAAATAGTTAAGTTAAATCATATCTAATCCATAATAATTTAAAACTATACTTCATTCAATTCATATTTATTTATAACTATATTATACGATAAGGAAAAGCTAAGCGATAGCAATACATCATTTTAATAAAGTTATTTTCAAATAATAACTAAAAATAATAATAAACTCGAAATATTTATTATCTACACTGTATTAATTATTTCATTTCTAATAATCGTACAATTTTATCACTATTAAATAATTTAACAAAATTTTTAACATATATCAATCAATGTTAAATCCGTAAAAATGAATAATAATGAATTGAAGTGAGATTTCTTTCAATATTCAGATGTAAACTACAAAAAGAATATATACTTATTTTATATGAGGAAAACAACTATTAATCACATTAAATATTATAATCATTCACATTACTACTCTTTGGTACATTTCAATTAACTAAACATTTCATTTCATTTGAAACAGCGCCACCTATTAGCGAGTAGGCGAACTGTTATGCCACATAGTCTCGTCATAATTCAGTTACTGCTTCTCCGTTTAAGTTAACAACTTCTATTGCATGTTCGGATGGAGGTCGCCAGCAGGGAATTTCCGCGTATAACGGTTCAGATGTCGTACAATCAATAACGTCGAGTTTCGCTTCACATTTTAATGCTTCGATGGTGTAATCAGCAACTGAGACAGGACGCTGGCTGAGGAGTTTCTCATCGTATTTCATAGATGGCGTCACTGAGCACCGGACAGGCATGGTTCCAAATTGTTGATTAGTGTTAGGTAAGTGATCATAATGACATTCCAATATACCTAAAAATATATAAGAATAATGAATAATGACTATGCGTATAACTATGTAAAGCACAAATGCAATAAAATTCTTTATTTCTGTTACCTCTAAAATTCTCCAGCATAATTGGTGAAATAGCTTGTACAACGACTGGTCTCATAAATTGTTTCAAATTTCTATCTAACGTGGATATTGGTTGATAATGGTTTCTCTCCGAAGATGGTGGATCTAAAAAATTATTTATTAATAATATAAAATTAAAAAGAAAAATTGGCCCATGAGGGGATCGAACCCGCGACCTTCGCGTTATTAGCACGACGCTCTAACCAACTGAGCTAATGGGCCACATTTTACTATTATGAAATATTGGACGATCATTTTAAGAATGTAATATATAGTTTTATTATATAGAAGTGCTTGATCAGAAAATATACGAAAAAAGGATGCGTTTATCCTCCAGAATTTTGAATTAATTGTGAATATACTCAATTAATCTGTATTGTCTAATAAATATTGTGGATCTGCATTTTCGTGAGATCTATTCTTTTTTATTATCATAATAATTTTATAGAAGCTAAAAATAGTTAAAAAAATTGCTAATTATTTGTCATTGTTAAAAAGCTTTTAATTCCGAAAACTTTTCTTAATTTCAAGCGATTATAAAGGACAAAGGGCAGTCAAAGTAGATAAATGAGATTTACCTGGTAATGGAGTGTGGAAGATGCTTCTCACATATGGCGGCGGGACATCATTATTATCAATCATCACCTGCATACGAATGTCATTTATTTTCCTAACGTCATCGTATCTATGTCTCTTACATCTCTCAACCATGACGATAACGACTGCTACCGTTATGACAGCCATCATGACGCCCCCTGCGATACTTATTACAGATATCAAATCTACTGAAGTATGATCTCTCTCTTTATCATTCATAACTGCTGTGATATGCTCAGGTTCTGTTAAAATATGAAAAGTTTCGTCTTCAATAGGCTCCTGAGTTGTTATTCTATTAAAATGTAATATTTTTGAAGTATTTCTTTTAGCATTCCTTTCTGTGGCAGCAGAAAATTTTGTTGATTTCTCAGTAGTTTTACTTTTAGGCATATCTTTCATTGATATGTTAGTAAGGTTTGTTTTGTGAGTTTTACCTGTAGCTTCAACATTTACTGATGCCTTTACTTTTTTAAACACTAATGGTGGAGTGGTTATTTCGTATGAAGTATTTCGATGTAATTTTTGTTGGTTAGTTAAAGACTTTTTTGCTGAAGAAGTAGAAGAGTTCAAGGTCTTGCTTTCTACATGTAACATGCTGTTAGTTGTTCTATATGTGACCATACTTGTATTCAATGTTGCTTTAGGAATAGAAGATGTTACCAATGCAGTAGTATTGAAGTATATTTTCTTTGATATTGGTGTAAATGTTATTTGCGCTGTGTTCCGTTGCAATTGATTTGTAGTTTTAGCTGATGTCAAACTTTTTTCATTCATTGTTGACAAAATTTTGATTGTAAACGGAATTGCTGTAGAGACTTGAGGAGACATGGACTTTGTATAGCCTTGTTCTGTTTTATTAGTCTGCTTTAAGGTAATATTTGTCTTTTGAGATAAATATGACGCTGTTGTTAGTGCTATCTTTTTGAACGTTGCGTGAGATATCGATGTCGGTATTATCGAAACAATTATTGTCTTTGGTGTTGTGTTTTCTGACACTTCAATTTTGTATGTCGCTGTTTTATGTTTCAAATCATGACTACTTTTTATTTTTGATTCGATGAAAATAGGATCACCTTTTTGCGATGGTTTTATCCAAATCTCTTTTGGCTTAAACTTAATTGTTGCAGATTGATTCCTCGTTGTAGTTTCTGGTTTACTTGTAGATTCTTGTCTTATTCCTTTTTGGATAACTAATTTTGTAGCAGTGGAGCTCACATTAGGTGTGGATGTTGTTACGGGTGTAATTGTAGAAGAGATAGGACTAGTAGTACTACTAGATGTTGTTGTCGTAGCTAATGTGGTAGTTATTGGAATTGGTAATAAACTTGTAATGGTTGGTGGAGTATGAGTGGGACTCAAAGAAGAAATGGAAACTGTAGTATTTATAGACTTAGCAGTCGCGGAGACATGCTCAGTTAGAAAACTAGAGGACGTACCTTCCTCTGGGGTTTCTGTTCTATTGTAGATGAAATGAGTTACTGTTGTTTTAGGTATTCTTTCCTTATTGTTGACAAACAAGGTCGTTGGAGGTGTAACAGTTGCATTATCATAAACAGATGAAGTAGTTTTGACAGGTAATTGAGATATTGTGGGAATTTTTTCAATCTTTTCAGTAGAAATAGATATAACTCTTGTCGTTGGCAAAGTTATGGTTGTTGTTTTTGGAGTAGTGAAAATTTGCTGTACAGTTGAACTCAAAGTGGTTAAAGCGATTGGAACGGAAGTCGCTAGTGTTTTAACAGTAGATTTAGTGGTTGTTAGTATTTTCTCCATCAAGGCGGGTGGAGATGTTGTTGGCATGCGGACTTGACAACTGAAAAAGATATTAACTATTTTTAATATATTTACATATGAACATTTTGAAATGTATAAAACTGAATAATGTTCATGTCCTTATAAAATTAGTAAAATACTTTCAAGAACACTTTAGAAGGGCAATATTGTAAGCTCTTGTTTTACACCATGTGTTCAAGCTCAAAGCTGAATAAATGAAGTGGTAACCCACCTCTCACCTTGCCATCCCTCATCACAGTCACACTCTCCAGTGATGGGGTCGCAGAATCCGTTCAGGCATTCACCACAATCGCTGGCACAGTTCGGACCCCATTTATCTGCTGGGCAGTCTGAAAAATGGCCTTGGTCTGTAATGTACCTTACTTAAATTATAGATTGCACTTAGTTCTAGTTAAAAGCTTGGTTTTACTAGACCATTTCCATATGTATTTTTAAAAAGTTGCAAGTTTTTTAATAAAGGAATGACACGGTAAAAAGTAGTTGTAACCTGATTTAATCTATTAATCAGCGAGCTTATTTATCTTTGAACTATTCGAAGTCATTTATTGTTAGAAATCTTACGCAGCTTCGAATATTTATATATTTTTTACAAATTTATGGTATACAATAAAGTTAAATCGTATTAGAATATTGTATCGCGATAGATTCTCTAGAATATGTCGGTTATTTTACCCTCGGAGCAACTGTTCCCTGTTTTCCCACTGGGACATATCGGGACGCAGGTTACATCCTTCATCTTGTATCCAGGACAGCACACCGCCACTTCCGCCGTCCTTTCACCGGTCTGATAAATATTATTAATCATATGTAACTTATTAGGTATTATTTCATTTCAATTAATTATATATCATATAATTTTAATAACCTTAACAAAGATTTTAATGCAATCATTTTGTATTGCATGGTTAATGATTTACTTTCAATAACATCCTCTAAAATTTAATGTGCAGTAATAATCTATATATAAATAAAATTTAAGTGTTTGTTTGTAACACAAATTAACAACTTTTCACTAAATACGTATGAAACTATATACTAAGATAAAAAATCCTCATTATGTGTGTCTTTCTGTTTGTTTCGGCTAAACTGGACTGATTTTAACAGGACTTATGTTATAAGTAATAGGCTAGTTTTATTTTAAAAAACATTCACTGCGAACGATGTCGCGGGCACAGCTGGTATAACAATTGCCTGTGGCTATACAATGTTGAATCTAGTTTCTCAAGGATCCAATAATTACTGTGATTTATAACAGCGAGGTTTCATTGAAAGTCGATTATTGTATTATTAGGTTATGTATAAAACTTATTTATTTATATATATGTAACTCTGTATGTTAGTATTTGTGTACGTTTATGTATGTATAGTTTATATATGATATCTATATATTGATATGTAGTATGTTTTTCTGTTTTTTTTTTTCACTCAGCCTTCGTACGTGTTTTCTTGCACGTTTTGGGTTGGCTGGTAGAAAATGCTTTAGCGTTAAGCTCACCCTCTGTACCTTGTTGTGCAATAAATAATTTAAATAAATAATACTATATATTACCTTCTAACATTTTACAGTATTTGCAATAGAAAATAATATTAATACGCTTTTATTAGCATATGCGTATGTTAGTATGTGACGGAAACTTTGATCACGATTTTGATGCATTAAGACATCGGATTAATTTAAAACTCTGCATACTTATCAAGAATTGATGACGATGCAATAAAAAGAAAAAATCTAAACTAAAAAATTTAATATAAATTAAACTATAATTTATTTTAAGTTTACCACTTAGATGTTCTGATCTGATTATAGAATAAATTAAAATATTAATCTCAGAGATTTTTGACAAGAATACAATTATTTAATGTATTTTTTTATATAGTAATGGCTCTATTTGAATTGATTATAATATGTCCCGAGTTCGTAATATGAAGATAATTGTGAGAGGGTAAAGTGGGTTACCCTCTAATTAACATGGGACGGAATGACGTTAGTAAAGATGGTTGCCAAATTAAGTAAGTATCTTTCGACAATAAGGATTTAATTTATACTGTTATTAAGTGGAACTTAAGTTACAGTATACCTCACGAAATTTTGTTTAAGTATCCTTTGACAGTAGGAATTATATATAGATCTTATTTTCAGTATATCTGACCTCAAGTCTGGTGAGTTCTCTCATCTCTGTGGTCCACTGGGAGCACCTGGGTGGCACTGAGAAGCACCACACATACGTCCTCACAGCCATGGGGGCACGGTATTTTACTCTCTTTGTTATATTGTACCTATTTTTGATAAATAAATGTTATTTTCAAATGGAAGCAGAATAAATAATTGTAATAAAACTAAAACTTTAAACCAGGTACTTATAACTTGTTCCATGAATTAAATTTTCTAATCTATATTTAGATTAGTTGTATTTTTTTTAAATAATACACATAAAAGTTTGTAAAAGTAATACATGAAGTATGGAAGCAAGCCTCATATAATTTCTTTGAATGCATTTTATTTTGTAATTAAAAATTTTATTACTCCTCACCATCCTCTTAATTAACAACTCCAATTTACAGATGTTTAATTATATTAAGGATGATGTAACTTTGAGGAAGGACAGTTAAAAGCTTTGATATAATCAAAAGGAAGAGGGTTCAGGCTATGATACTAATATATAATATGGCCGACAGTGATCGACTGAAGAGGAAAGCTAATGGTAGCCACACGTAGCGATTTACTTGTGCAAGACCAGACTTGGACAAATACATGACCAAGGGGGACCACATGCCACACGTTAAAGTAAACTTACGGAAGCAGAAGTTTGCATTTTGAAAACGACTTTTTTATACTTGTACAAGTCAGAAAGTATTTTGTAACACACAAACGCAACTTCTGGACTTGCACAAGTAAATCGCTCTGTGTGGCTGCCATTAAGAACACACTCCATTTACATTTATGTGTTTTATAAATTTAAAATAAAAGAAGAAGAAATCTGAAAAACATTTAACAATATTATAAAAAGTTTAATAATAAGCTATGAATCCAATACACTTACTTCTGTTGCACCATACACACATTGGGGCCGCTCAAACTCGCCACCTCCAACACTAAAACCAACACGCACCATATTGTTTGTGCACACCAACCCCATGTTACCACCATTTTCACTAAACTTTTCTATCCATTATTAATCATTCATCTTTCTTTAATTTCTGTAATAGACCCTGCAATAGAAGATTATTAATAATATATTTATAAAAAAAAAGAATATATATAAAATAACTATTTAATAATAGCAATAGTGTGTTAATTAGGAAATGTATATAACTATGCTTCCCTCGTCCTGTGTTGTTGACCTCACATAGCGAGGGGACATTAATAAATGAAGAATAATTTTATAGTTTCATGAAACATTGTTTGAAATGTCTTATTCCGATTATTGAAACTGAATCATAATTGAAATCTAATTGAGTTTAGTGATATATGAATAAAATTGAAGTGTCCGTTTGTAGTTCAAAATGAAAGTATATATATAAAAAACATATTTAATAATTTCTGTCTATCTGTCTGTTTGGTTTGGCTCATCTCTAAAAGCGCTGGACCGATTTTGATACTCAACTAGTCTAATAGCCCGTTCTACAAACGGGCAAGATCTAGATCTAGATCTAGAAACGTTTCAGAGCTTCGCCAACAGTAGTTGTATTTTTAATTAAAGACAGAAAAAATCCTAAAAATGTTATTGTTACTACATTGTATTTACTAAAGTAATGTTTGTATAAAAATGTATATAATGTATTAACCATTCCTGTTTGGATCTGGATCCTACTGTAGCGATAGGAGTGTGCCCATGTAGAGAATTATTATAGTATAGATGGTGGATAACCGACGTTTAAGGAATAACTTAGGTTTTTTTATTTTAAAAACATCCCGTGCGAATTATGTCGTGGGCACAGTTAGTGATCATAAAAATGTTGACTACATTGTTTTACATAATGTAAGGACAGATATACTTCATTTAATGTTAGTACATTAATACTAGTACATACTAGTAGTTAGTACATATTAATGTACTAACATTAAATGTAAATTCAATTGGGGAGCAGGATGCGTGTTATCACTAGAGGCGTCGACCTCTCTAAATTGTTAATAGATGCGATCATTTCATTTTAATTTATGAATTTTATTAATTCGCCATTGTTATTATCATTATAATTGTAGTACTATCTATTGATATCAGTGAATACTTAATAAAATATATATATATATATATGTTATCAATCAATGCGTAAATCAATGCTTGTATGTTTTGTCAGGGACCTCTTACACTAACTGGCTGTAATGGAGGGGTCTAAATAGATTTCTTCCGCTCAATGAATTGACTATAAAATATATTAGAATTAGTTATTTCAGTTTATTAACCCCTGAAGGTTTGAAATCTATTTAAAACCAATAATCCTAGATATATAAGTACTTTTAAATTGTGTTCATATGTAGTAATGTAATGCTTAATTTTTTTAACAGCTGCAGAGGGACCACCATAACGAATTAATTGCCTTAATGATTGCCATGCATTACTCATATTAAGATCAACGTCTTCTATTAACAGTACATATTGGAGGCAATTGTAAGTAATTTTATTTCCTTACCCTTCTTTAAGTTACTGATAAATGTTACAAATTTTGCCGTAAAAAGAGTTTAAAAATGTGCATGTAAAAGGAATGCAAGATTCAAAAGGTAGCTTCACAAAGAGAAACACGAAAGCAAACACAGCGAAACTTTCTTTCAAAGGGACTAGAGCGAAACGATGAATGCAGGTTTAAAATGTACTCCCAAATCGTAAAGATAGAAATTTTTTTGTCTGAGCTTACACTTTTTGTACGCATCGTTTTTGGTACTGTTTTTTGCTTACTCTGCATGCAAGCATGAATTAATTTGTACATCCTGTCTCTATATGGCATTTTCTGAAGTCATTAAACAGTTAATTAACTGGGTCAATTGTGTATGAGAAATGCTCTTATATATTAAAATAATTTTAAATTATATATGGATGATATGAATCAAATATTAATTAATATTTTGTGAGTATATTAAATTATAAAAACTATAAAAAGATAGTTTTTAATAGTATGGAAAGGATAACTATAATATAATCTAAATAATAATTATACTTATAGATAATATTATCAAATCTACTTACAATTATGTTTTTACACTATTATCACCAAAACTAGTCACTAATGTCACCATTCAACACTAAAATAGTAAACAAAAGTACCAGGCGTGCAGATATTGTACAGAGGCGTCATGTGTTTCCCGAATTACGGTCGGGTCTCGACTGGGAGAGAGATACCGTGCATGTTGAAAAAAACGGTTTCGTCCTTTATTGCTTTCTTGGAATAGGAGCATGGAATAAAAAAAATATATAAATAAAAAGATCCCTTCTTGCTTCGTTTTGGGTTATCATTGCCCAGGAGGTAAAAAATGTATGAGAATCCATATAAATATTTAAAATATGTTAAGCGAGCATTATTAAAAGAGAGAAATAATAAATGAATAAAGAATAAATGTTGCTCGATTAAAGGATTTATGAAAGAGATGGAACTAAGAAGATATTATATAACGGAATGTTACATATTGTATAACTAGTATAATTAACTTACAACCATTTATTTAAAATTTATCTTTACCTTAAGTCAAGATATCTTTTTTCCAAAAGGGGTTGGTTATCTTGGTTCCAGATATCAGAACATTCAAAGAAATAATTCATAGATGGATGGATGGACATAATGTTAACATAACAGGAGGAATTGTACCAGGAAACCAGCACTCGTTTGGAGATTTAACTATGTTTTAAACTGCAAACCAAAATAAACAATAAATCCTTGAGATAGGGTGTCTTTTTGTTTAATCTGCAACATGTTTTCATACAAGGGAGGGTGCAATCCAATATACGAGGCGACGCGCTGTCGCTCACCGGATTTAATATGACTATTTCGCAGCTTAACATTCATTTGTGTTATATTTAATGAGAAAAGGGATATTAATTCGTATTTTATTGAGTAATCGCGTATAATAACAAGTAATCCTACTTTTTGATAAAGACTAATTTAAATAAATATTTATGTACATAACAAAAACATAATTCGTCTATATTTTTATTCATACTATATACACAAAAATGTATGAAGTTTTGACAAAAATTTAGCATCATAAGAATATAGGTACAGAAGTCAATCTTAATCATTTAATATATAGTGGGAATTAATTATTTTGATAGTTTAATTACATTATAAATGCACTTGCTTAATTAAGTCTTAAGTTAACTGTAAGATTAGATATTCAGTGACTCAGCCCTTATATGAGTCTAGAGCATAAATTAAAAGTTATAAGTTATCTTCGATAATAATATATATAGAATTAATTGTGTGAGTAATAGTTAGTCACAATTTGTATATTTCTTATATATTCTTTGTTCAATATTTAATTTATTGTATATTCAAAAAAAAAGTGCCGGGTTCTTGTATGAAGCATTCACAATATCAAAACATTATTAAACTTACCATACACATGACCACCATTTTATTAAAAATTCATTTATTTTTGATATCCTATTGTAGTGTGTGTGTGTGTGTGTATGTGTGTGTGTGTATGTGTGTGTGTGAGGTATTATTATAACTATTGATACATTATTGTCTCTGTCTAGGACAAGTGAACTTCTGCTGAGAGAAGATAAACTGCAGCGTTGTTGATATAAGCTTTCATTATGGTGGGCCATGAAAAACTATTACAAATTTAGTGCATTAACATTAAACCTACCAAGTACAGGTCAAATTGACCGTTCTTAAGCTTTTGTAAAACTTACACATTTCTAAACGTTATAATATCGTTATCAAACTACATGACAATTCTTTGAATATATAATATTTTTTATACTCTTTACTTTTAGTTATTTCCATTATTACCTGCGTTATATAATAAAATAACTTTTAATTACCGATCAATTTGACGGCGTGCGGTAGGAACAGGTACACAAGAATTGTCGGTAGGTTTAGTGTTAAAGAAGCTTAATTTTATTGTATCTTTATTAATAATTTCAGAAGATCACGTACTTTATATATAATTTTAATATCAATCTCACTCGCTACATAATTTATGCTATTTCAGTGCATACATAACTTTTAATTTTATATGCTTCAGGTTGTTGGAAATTAATTCGTCATATCTTATGATGAATCGCAACTCTCATGGCCACACTAGCCGCCTTTGTCATTGATAATATTACTTTTAACAAACACTTCAGTTACACCCTCATATCCTTTATTAAAAGTGGGGTTCAGAGCTTATTTAATACTGTTGCATTTTAGCGTCGAAATAAGACATATAATACTTTTATTATTCATATCAGAACAATTTAATATTAGTAATGACTTGAAATCATCAAATAACTATTAAATTGATAACGATTTCGTTAATAAACTAATATAATAAAACAGACAATAGGCGACAGATATGTACATAATGTCTTAAAATTATAACCATTGATTGATTGATTGACTGATTGATTGATCGATCGATTGATCGATTGATTGATTGATTGATTGATTGATTGATTGATTTGATGTCCCCCCGTTCGATAGACCTAACTTCACGCCCGCCTTCGACGACCGAGACAAAGCGGAATGTCTAGCCGACAGCCTAGAGAGCCAGTGTAGCATTAGCACGCAACCGGTCGAACGCGAACATGTCGAAGTCGTCGACAACACTGTTCGAGTCATGTGCTCTCAACCACCAGCAGGTCTCCCTATAGAGGAAACGAACCTCGAAGAGGTAACGACCCTAGTTAAGGCGCTTCACGCCAAAAAGTCGCCAGGATCAGATAGGATCACCAACAAAGTGATCAAACTCCTTCCGCCTCCTTTGCTTTACCTAATGGTTATTATTTTTAATGCTCTACTGGCCGGTTGCCGGTTTCCAGCCCAGTGGAAAGAGGCCATAGTGATAGGCATTCACAAACCGGGTAAGCCCCGGAATCTTCCAACTAGTTACCGTCCAATTAGTCTCCTTAGTTCCCTAGGGAAAATCTATGAGAGGATTATCCTCAGTAGACTTAAGTTAGAAGTAGAGAGACTGAACATCATCCCAAATGAGCAGTTTGGCTTTCGAGCCTATCATTCCAGTTCCCACCAGGTGCAACGCCTCACGGAGCACATCCTTTCTGGGGCCACTTTGTGCCGCAAGCTACGTAGGACAGGAGCGCTCTTCCTCGATGTAGCGAAGGCATTCGACAGGGTCTGGCACAATGGACTGGTATACAAGCTATACCAGTTCAGGGTGTCGGACAGACTCGTACTAATCATACGGGACTTCCTGTCGAATCGCTCCTTCCGCTACAGAGTGGAAGGCGTGATGTCGACTCCCCGCCCCATCAGGGCAGGCGTCCCTTAAGGTTCAGTCCTCTCACCAATCCTCTTTTCAATTTACTCCAGCGACATTCCTAGGCCGCGTTCTAAAGTAGAATTAGCAATGTTCGCGGATGACACCGCAATTTACACATCCTCAAGGGATCCTTATGAGATCTCTCAACGCCTCCAATCCGCAGCCGACTCCCTCGGGAACTGGTTTCGGAAATGGAGGATTGAGGTGAACCCGGAGAAGAGCACCGCGGTACTCTTTGAACGGTCACGATCCACAAGGGGCCCGGAGATTAAACTCTTTGACAAACCGATTCCTTGGAAAAACAAGGCCAAGTACCTAAGAGTGACGCTGGACAAACAGGTAATATTCACTTCACATATCGAGGACGTTCGCAACAGAGCGGCCTTTATCCTAGGGCGACTTTATCCCCTGTTAGGCAAGCGGAGTAAAATGTCCCTTAGAAATAAGGTCACACTTTACAAAGCCTGCATACGCTCCGTCATGTCCTATGCAAGCGTTGCCTTCGCTCACGCGAACCTGAAGCCCCTTCAGGTGCTTCAGAACAGATTCATGCGGCTCGCCACTGGGGCACCGTGGTTTATGCGTAATATCGACTTGCACAGAGACTTAGACCTACCGACGATCGCACAGTATTTCAAGGGGCTCTCCAAAAGCTACTTTGACAATGCTGTGGGACATCCAAACCCGCTGGTGGTTAAGGCCACAGATACACGGCCCGTAAAACTCCTAAAGTCAGAAAGAGAAGACCCAAGTCGGTACTTTTCGATCCGGACGACGCGATTACGTTAGGGAACGCTACGTAAAAGCGGCAAAGCGAACATAAATACTACACATACACAATCATACAGCGTCTTCGCCGGCGAAGACGAGGCCCCCATCCAAGCACGTTGCTCTGGCGTTCTGCCGTCGGAGGACGTTAGTGTCAAATCCTAACCCACATCCAACCCTCGTTGCCCACCTAACGGCGTTCTGAGCCGTGGTCCGAGCCTCACTGGAGGCGCCCTCAGGACGCGCGTTCCCCTGGGGCCCTTCAGGCCCCCCTTTTCAAGGGCGGGTCTCTGCACCCGTCCATTACACCGGTGACGCTGTCATGGCCAGTAGGGCTAACAGCAGAGAAAAACCAAAAAAAAAAAAAAAAAAAAAAAAAAAAAAAAAAAAAAAAAAAAAAAAAAAAAAAATGATTTGATGTTAAAACATAAACATAAGGCGTTAAAAACTAACTAACTAACCTGATCCAAATATATAATTTCAATTTAATGTAGTTATATATATTATTTTAAGACCACCCAAATATAATGAGGGTAGACAAATTGTCTCTTAATAGAGACTCGTATTGTAACTCAATCACCCGCATACAGACAAGGGTCATGAGGAATTGGAGGTCCTTAAAATTATGATAATAAAATAAATTTATTGTAAATTAAATTATAATTAATACGAGTAAATTAATTTTTTATAGTTTCTTGCTATTATTCTTTGGAAACTTGCAATTAGTCTTGTGTAGTAACTTTGTTTCAATAGGCTAAAAATAACTTTATATACATGTGACATCGTCTGGTTCTGTCTACTAAACCTTTTCCTCGTCAATCCTAAAAAGATCAAGTTAAGATTAATATCCAATACTCTGGTAAAAGTTAAGAGAACAGCTTTTTATTGTAACAATAATTTTAAATACTCGTAATTAAACCTAACCCTGAAGAAGCAAAAGTACAGTAAAGTAAAGGGAAATATAACAAATAAAACATATACAAACAAACAAATATATATATTTAGTTGAAGATTGATGATTACATTGATGTATGGGATGGTTTTTCAACCACAAAGTTAAGTTTTTCTAGTTTCTTTTATGTTAAAAGATAAAATATAACCCCCTAATTAATAATTATTTACTGTATAACATTCTATTTGAATTAAATAAAATTATTTGGTAAATAAATAAAATTCGTATATACGATTTTATAAATTTTACTTCCGTAAAACAAAATATCTTATGAATATTTACAAGGTATATCCAATATTCAATATTCAATATCCAATATTCAATATTCAATATTCAATATTCAATATTCAATATTCAATATTCAATATTCAATATTCAATATTCAATATTCAATATTCAATATTCAATATTCAATATTCAATATTCAATATTCAATATTCAATATTCAATATTCAATATTCCATATTCAGTATTCAGTATTCAATATTCAATATTCAATATGCATTATTCAATATTCATTATTCAATATTCAATATTCAATATTCAATATTCAATATTCAATATTCAATATTCAATATTCAATATTCAATATTCAATATTCAATATTCAATATTCAATATTCAATATTCAATATTCAATATTCAATATTCGTATTGTATTGTATTGTTTACTATAATCAATATCACCCTGGTTTACATTTAAATTATACATAAAAAAATATAAGTAATATTATTGTATTATTTATATAAAGTTAAATATATGAAGTATCTCTTACTTATCTTAGAAGTGAGGAAAGTCACGGGTAAAACGAGTAAATACTTCCAAAGTATATATTAATAATACAATATATAAAATGATTTATTTAATAAAATATTATCTTATCAAAAATTGTAACGAAAAACGTACAAACAGTAAAACAGTATAGCCTATTTATCTATAAATCTATCCTATATATCTATAGATATACAAACATACAAAAATATTATGTTAATAGAGTTCCATTGTACCTAATTATATTACTTAACACTTTCACTGCCAGCTCCGTAGCGTGTACGGAGACGCAAGTTTCACCCCGTGTTTCACCCCAGGGCCTTAGCATGTACGGAGCAATTAAAAGTCAATTTTTTATAGTATGTAATTGGCTCAATATTTTTTTTACTATTTTTCCGTTTATTTAAATGCCTTTATGCAAACGTTTATATGAAAAATTGAAACAGCACACAGGGCTCAATTTCTGAAAATCTGGTGGCAGCGAAAGTGTTAATAATTGTAAGATATAATTTGATATACTTAATTTTATAATCGACATCTTTTCTATTATAATAATTTTATCTCCAACGTACTCCGAATACAGTTATCATTGGTGTTACAAGGAGAGTGAGGAAACTTGTTAAATCCATCCTGGATGCTGCGTTGTAAAATCCACCGTAGACCTGAAGACCCGCGGTTTCAATGCTGGAAGAAGGAATTTTAATTAGTAGAAGCTTTATGTATAAAATTGGGTACTAGAAATGGAGTATCAAGGGAAAAGTTATACCTAAACTTGCAGTAATCTCCATCATAACTCCATCCTAAGTACTCTCCTGTCCTGAGGTTCTCACTCCGAAGCCAATCTTCCAGAGGTCTGAAATACTCCCGCATTGCCTCTCCATTCAGTCTACCGTCTCCCACTGCCTCTTGCAGGACCTGGCTCCAGGGAAGTGATGATCCACGTTCCATGAGACGTCTGGAGTAATAAGTAATTTTATTAGACTGAATACTTCATTACATTTTTTTTTTGGTCTCATACATGATAATTTAATTCTACAAAAACATAGCCAAAGTAAGGCATAGACAAAAATAAGAATCAAAAATATTAGAAGATTTAACTATTAACAAAGAGTTCTAAAAACATTTATGTTTCCTAATGGTATTAAGATGAGATGAGATGAGATGAGATGAGATAAGACAAAAAAAATGTGATAATAATGTTATTCTAATTAGCTAATAATAAAAGGATAGGATAGAACTATTTAAAGGATAAATTTGCTTTGTTGGCTTATCTCAAATATACGAGTATATATCTGATTCTCTGATTGTATTAAGCTGTATTGCGCCATTGCAAAAGTGGTGTTACTTAAAATCATGTAATATTTTACATAATTATAAAACTACAGTCATAGTATGTATAATAAACCCACAATCTAGATAATGTATCTAAATACAAGCGGTGTTGGACGAGAAAGTAGCTCGATCAAGGAAGAGGTTGACTTCGGTTTGCATAACCCAAACGCATTGTTTTACAGTAGTTTATGATGTAAGAACCTACTTTAAATATAACTAAACTATAGGGCCAAGGGCGTTTTAAATATCCTAGAAGTTATAAAAATATGTTCCACATGGATTGTAGATTACTTGGTTCTTATTTATTTAATCTATGTAACTAGTTATTGCAAGTGACTTCGTCTGTCTTACCTGTTCTGACTCAAATTAAAATGTCAATAAATCATTCATACATATTTAGTTTTATTGTAATAATAGGTCGAATATTTGTATATTTTTAGAAAAAATAGATTTAACATAAACAGTATTTATGTTAATATAAATAAACAAATTAAATTTCATTTAAATGGAAAAAAAATGTTAATGGTATGGTTAAAATTTTCTCAAATCAGTTTCCTTGTTTTCTGTCAAAATATGTTTATTTTTATTTATTTTTGTCCATTAGTTTTGAGTTATTGCAATGACAGTGTGAGATTGACGTAAAAATTTGACTTTGATTATATGTTGACTGATTCCATATCTATTGCTCTGATAAAGATTTATCTTTACTATATCATACAGACATCCTATTAGACTTTTATTATATATATATATATAAATATGTTCACTTTATCATTTTTTCAATGACTCGTAATGTAAATTTGAACATTATTTATAATTGATAATAATTTAACCATTAATCATTAACAACTATATTTTAAATAGTTGAACTAGTTTCAAAATGGCGTCGTCTATGTTAATACATAGCAATATAGTTCTTATGTGTTAAAAGTAAGATATAATTTATATAAAATGTCAGTGAAGTGTAGTAAGTAGGTTTTGACATAAATTCTTATATATTTGTAATAATTAATAAAATCTAGACGTATTTATATTCAGGTACAGTAGCATAATTTTGTACCCCTTTGATGAGTTCAATGTTTAGTACAGTAAAAGTTTATATAGAGAAGGGGTACAGAATTTATATAATAAAAATAACAAATACGTTTTCACTAAATTTCCACGTGTCTGTACAACCCTGTTTCGAGGTAATATAATAAAAAGAGATACAGACAGATAGAGAGTGAGAGAGAGAGCGAGATAGAGAAAGAGAGAGGGAGAAATAAAGAGAGAGAAAGAGACAGGAAGAGAAAAAGATAGAAAGAGAAAGAGAGAAAATAAACACAGGCACACACACACAGCATATGGCATTTCGTTATTTCGTTTCGTTTCGGCATTTTGTTTGACAATTTGAAATAAACTAGTTGAAATAAATTTACCACATGTTCTTTGTTTAAATATACCTATAACAAATAATCGTAAATCTATTTTCCCAATTTCTAAGTATCTTTTACAGTAGAAATGTCCAAGTTTAGCTGAGAATTGCTAACAATGTAATGCAATGTGGTTAAACATCTCGATCGATTGTGTAAGAACTGACTGGACTTCAACTTGACAAATGACAACAAAACTCAAATAATGGTATGCATTTGTTACAGCTAATAAATAATTTTAAATACAACAAACAAACCAACAAAAGAACATTATTATTATTGGCAACATACTTTATACAGTAATCAATTTAAGAAGTTTAGTAAATGTTTTTTCACGCTAAATGCTTGAAGATAATACAATTTATTTATGTCCTCTTTCATATTATATATATACTATTATAAGCACTTATTATAATATTATCAAATAAAACAAAATGTGTTATGCAACTAGTCTGGGACACTTAATATTTCACTACATAGAAATCAAAATAAGGCCACCAACGCAATATGGGAAGTCGAATTTCTAAAGTAATGAATACTTGCGCATTGATATATATACAAGAAATAATTTATTTATGAATAAAAAATAATTTATCATCTTATATTAATAATCCTTTATATACATACGTACAAATAAATTTTATTATATACATGAACTAATTCAATGGTTATAGTCAACAATGCCCGTATGTATATCAAGTGGTCGCATCCTGGCGAGACGGATCATTGCATGCTTTTTTCTTATTAACACTTTCTATATGTTAATGTGCGATTCATTATGTGTTTGTGTGTTGATTTATAAACACACTATATATATATATATATATATATATATATATATAGTGTGTTAATTAGATATGATTATAACCATTGTAATTTCATATCTTAAGAACGATTTAATATAAATGTTATTATTATTTACATTATGTATTTTTATAGATCTATTATTAATATTAACATAATATTGTCTATGTCGGTTCTATCTCTCTCTATCTCTTTCTAGTCTTACACTATATATAGTGATCTGAGTTTTTAAATAAAATAAGAACTTATTATGTTTTTAGTAAACGTTTGAAAAATAATGACCTAAGTCCTGTTTAACACTAAACCTACTGACAATTCTTGTATACCAGTTCCTACCGCACGCCGTCAAATTGACTGGTAATTAAAAGTTATTTTATTATATAACGCAGGTAATAATGGAAATAACTAAAAGTAAAGAGTGTAGAAAATATTATATGCATATTCTTAGAATTGTCATGTAGTTTGATAACGATATTATAACGTTTAAAAATGTGTAAGTTTTACAAAAGTTTAAGAACAGTCAATTTGACCGATACTTGGTAGGTTTAGTGTTAAGAACATTTAAGCTATCCCTGGGATAAGGTACTGATATTTTCGTGTTAATAATGTTATAATTATAGCTGAACAAACACATTTTTTATATATACAATATCAATTAGTAATTGTTGTTATGGAACGCGGAAATTCCGTGTCATGGGAACATGGGAGGTGACATTATTAATTTATTAGTATTAGATAATCTGAAAAGATATTTATATTGGACAGTTTTTTATAAATATCGTTAACTCTAAATGTTTTTCTATACGACTAATATGCGGATTAAAAATCGCTTTATGTAAATGAATATTATCATCGAGCGAAGCAAACGAAGTGAGCGGAGCGTTCTACTGGAGACTTTTTCACATTCTTTGTCACGTATTGGCTCGAAAACTACTTGACGGAAAATTATGAAATTTTGCAATCATAAATACACACATTAGGTGATGGTATAAAAAAAAATTGAAAAATATCATGTCAAAAAACTGATATCAAATTGAAGTCAATAGGAAACGATGAGCCATTACACTGGGCTCGCTTCGCTCAATATGCAAACAGCATCCGAGATTTCGCGAGTGTAGCGAGTCGAAATTGAGGGTCTGTTGGCGTCCCTAGTTGAAATTAAAATATAGTATTTCATAACCGTCAGGGTGTTGCAAGGTCTTGTCAACCTGAGGTTTATCGAACTAATTAGATAACTAGGAATAGTTTAACTTCCTAGTTGAGTAATAAGCCTATCAAAATTAGTATTGCATTTAGATAGTAAGGAATTCCATTGATTAAGTAACATCTGAATACTGTGTTTAAGTGAATTATCAGTAAGATGTAATATAACCTGTATTACGTGTTGACATTTTTCTTAACATTTAAGTTAAGAGTGAGACGGGATGTTTTCTGTCTTACTCTTAACTTCTTAGAAGAAGAGACGAGTTCGAGTCCTACTTGTACTTATAGGTTAGTTAGTTAAGTCACATGTAAGTTAGTTAGTAAGTCTATTTCTAGTCTAGTCTATAGTCGTCACACCTAGAGTAGAGATTTTTTTTTTGAGTTACTGTGTTAATTGTTGAACTATCTCTGGAAGTGATTTTAAACCTAGGAGAGAAAGCTACATTTAAATGAATTTCAAAATATTAGGACGTATCGAAAGAGAGAACTTAGTTTCTTGTTATATTTTAGTATGTATGTATTGCTATGGGTGATGATCTTACGTGAGTATCCTTCCAGCCTCTGGGTGTCGGTAGATGTCACACTTGTGCAGCGGTCGTGAAGGGTCGCCCGGTATGAACTGACCCGTCCGCTCACACAGGGCTCGGTGAATTTGGAACTGAAGAATTGTGCTCACGAAATATCTGAAAACAATACATATTTAATGAATTATAGGGTTTTTTGACTGAAGAATTAACAAATAATTTAATGATTTTTTAATTTATATATAAATATAAATACTTAAACCACATTTTTTGTTTCATTTTATTCTTATTTTTTTGTATTTATTGAACATGGCGCCGACAACCGCGATACGATGAAAAACCTTTTAGCATTAAGTTCAGCACCTCAACAACAGATGGCGTTATGAACATTTTAATATTATTATCACCAAACCATAAAACTGTTACAGTAAGATCTATATATATATATATATATATCAGATATATATTACGCGTTGCTATCAATGATTAATGGCAATTTGATTAATTATATCGTAAAATATATTAATATTTTGACAGTTTTGACATTAGTTTTGACATTATGTTGTTATACTTTGAGTCTGCTTAAAAATTTTGTCAGTATGTCTATTTGTTTATTCATATTTATCTCGGAAACAGTTAGACTAATTGTTATGAAACTTTTCAGCTTATATGAATTTTATAGTATCAATTTAATATATACTTTTCTAACTTAATGTGACATTTTTAAATGTTCCAACCGCGAGCAAAGTCGGGTATAGCCGCTAGTAATGAAACAAAAAATAAACAAACCGCAGTCAATGCAATGATTGATATAGTATTAATTTATTTTTACAATTTCCGACCTCCATAACTCAAGTTTCTAAATAATAACTGACTGACTCACGATATCCTTAGCAGGATTGCCTTGAGTTGAGTAATAAAAAACTTAGTTATTACATTACTTTAATAAATATTTTAATCATATCAGACTTACTTTAAGGCCCTATAACGTTATTCAATACAAATTAAGGCTTTACATTTTTAATTTACATTTAAATGTCCTTACATGTTTATTTTTTTTTGCTTTTAATATAAATAAAACAATTTCCGGAAATATATATATATGTCAATTTATATAAAAAAAAATTGTCTTATTATTTTATGTCATCGCTACCTATAGATAATGTATGATTATATGCACGTACGGAAAATTAGATTAGATTTAGACAAACGAAGTCACAGGCGAGTGTAGTATTAGATTATACGATAATTTAACACCCACGTGTGGTGGTTAAGACAATATTCTATCCTAAATATACGGAACATCTAGAATATCAGAGTAACAAATGAAATGTTTCTCGGTGTTATAAATATCAGATGACAAATTTACAATTATTGTAAAAAATTATTGTAAATTTGTCATAACATGTGTGTTACAATTATTGTAAATTTGTCATAACATGTGTGAGTAGAACACTGCATGCATTATGCCCATCAATCAATGAACAGTTACACAACATAGGAATCAGTGCGAACTGTTACTTTATTGTTTATATCGCAATTTGCGAGTACATTGCGGTAATCGTAAAGTTGGAGACTCATATATAGCGGATTTGAATATCTTATTGCTATGTATAATCATTGGTATTGTTTTTAAATTTTTTGATTCTATAAGAACATATTCATATGATATTATTTGTAGATGGTAGACTTGTTGTTGTTAGCAGCGACAGCTGGAGTTTAAGGCGTTTTTAACTAAAATAAAAACTTTTTTTCCTTGTTTATGTCATGGTCTATCAAAAATTTCTCACAAATAATCTTAGTTAGCTACGTTTTTGACGAACAAGCATTTAAAACTTTCATATAAGATAGAATTAAACATATATTTCTGATGAGATATATATATAAATAAGTAAACAAATTGCGTCTATAAAATCTTAAACTGATCGCTGTAACTCGTGCGCCTCCAACGTAATGTTTGGCCTCACACCGTTAATTCTAAGTGCGGTAACGATGATAAACAGGTAATTATGAGAACCTGCTTCTGATCACGTTAAGTGAGTTGCGACTTTATTTCGTAGGTCCAATATAATATAATATAATTTAATTATAATTATAGAAAATTTTGAAACAATACATGTAATTTTAACAATTAATTCAATAACCTATTTTATTTTTATGATTTATATTGATTGCATTTACGGGATGTTTATAATTTTATTTGATTTTAATAGTAATAAATTAATATAAAACATTTGCACATAATGAAACCAACATAATGTAATCAAAAGTAAGTCATCTGTTTGTGTAAGCGTGTTGACGTTTTACAAGAAAATGGTATGTTTGAATTTTCCTGTCACATTCTCATATAAATTCTTTACTCAACTCCGTCCATTGAAAGGGGGATAATGATAACTTATACATAGCTCACATAACATCCAATTAAGGTAAGAAAATATACACAAAATGTTTACGTAAGTTTATCTTTGGTTGTATAAAAAAAAGATGTTTTGACCGGTTTCTCAATTTACGGAAAAGATGAAATGTCATACGATTGTGAGTTTTCACGAGTGGCTTGTTACGTTTTTTTAAACATAATTACACTTGCACAATATATGTAATAACATTATGTTGAAATGATACTTGTTTATGTTAAAAATAGTTTATAAAATAAAGTAAATATGCGAGTGAAACAATAATATTCAAGGTAAATAAAATAAAAATAAAAGAGAAAATTTTAAGATACTTAAAATGTACTTACAATTGTAAGTAATAATATAATGAGTCATTTGCGGATATTAAGTTTAACTACTAATGTAAAAGTAATAAGGAATTATTGTTATTTGCCATACACGAAATACATGTGGTTCAGTGCGTAGGCGCAGGTGACCTTCTACAGTTACTGTAAGTATGTATGTTTGTTTTTAGCAGACATTGCCTTCTAACACTGTACACAGTTTGATTTAATGAAGAAGCAATGTGGTGTACTGTTCACATTTTGAGTTGATGAAGAAGCAGTGTGGTGTACTGCATACATTTTGAGTTGATGGAGAAGCAGTGTGGTGAACTGTAAACAGTTTGAGTTGCTGAAGAAGCAATTTGGTGTACTGTACACATTTCGAGTTGATGAAGAAGCAATGTGGATTACTGTACACATTTTGAGTTGATGAAGAAGCAGTGTGGTGAACTGCATACATTTTGAGTTGCTGAAGAAGCAATGTGGTGTACTGTACACATTTCGAGTTGATGAAAAAGCAATGTGGTGTACTGTACACATTTCGAGTTGGTGAAGAAGCAATGTGGTGTACTGTACACATTTCGAGTTGGTGAAGAAGCAATGTGGTGTACTGTACACATTTCGAGTTGATGAAGAAGCAATGTGGTAACTGTACACATTTCGAGTTGATGAAGAAGCAATGTGGTGTACTGTACACATTTCGAGTTGATGAAGAAGCAATGTGGTGTACTGTACACATTTCGAGTTGGTGAAGAAGCAATGTGGTGTACTGTACACATTTCGAGTTGATGAAGAAGCAATGTGGTGTACTATACATATTTTGAGTTGATGAAGAAGCAATGTGGTGTCCTGTACACATTTCGAGTTCATGAAGAAGCAATGTGGTGTACTGTACACATTTCGAGTTGGTGAAGAAGCAATGTGGTGTACTGTACATATTTCGAGTTGATGAAGAAGCAATGTGGTAACTGTACACATTTCGAGTTGATGAAGAAGCAATGTGGTGTACTGTACACATTTCGAGTTGGTGAAGAAGCAATGTGGTGTACTGTACACATTTCGAGTTGATGAAGAAGCAATGTGGTAACTGTACACATTTCGAGTTGATGAAGAAGCAATGTGGTGTACTGTACACATTTCGAGTTGATGAAGAAGCAATGTGGTGTACTGTACATATTTTGAGTTGATGAAGAAGCAATGTGGTGTCCTGTACACATTTCGAGTTCATGAAGAAGCAATGTGGTGTACTGTACACATTTCGAGTTGGTGAAGAAGCAATGTGGTGTACTGTACATATTTCGAGTTGATGAAGAAGCAATGTGGTGTACTGTACACAGTTTGAGTTAATGGTGTATTGTACACGGTTAATATAATTACATTTAGGTTTTTATATAAACTCTTTTATTTATCCTTGTGGTGAAGTAGTAGATAATGGTCTGCTTTCCTATCTATTCTGCAATATACATAGTTTGACATATATAAGACAAGAAGTCAGACGTTTGTCTGTCTGCGTCCATCTGTTATGTGTTTCTTATAGTATAACCTCTCTATTTAAGTTATTATATTTACTCTGATATTGAAGAAGATCAGATTACGAAATATAATTATAATAATTTTTGGACTTGATCCATTTTTGAGCTCAATAAACTTGAAGAAATTGCAATATTTTGCAACATTGCAAGTTTTCAATTTCATGCCAAGGACTTCGAAAAGCAATTATAAAAATTTATAAAATATAATACGTTTTTTTTATTCCCAAAAATTTTAATTACACTGGAAAGAGATATTTTAATAAATATCATTATTTTTGTTTGCGTTTTGTACTTTTATGACAATAACTGGATTTAGTAACTTAAATAAATATATTGCAATGTGTTTGTATGTTATTTGTTAATACCTTTAAGTTATATTTCCTGCTCGCCTAGATAACTATGTGAAGAGCAACGAATGACTTGTATTAAAATCTTACATAATTAAATTGCTACTGATTCTTTAAACATTTATATGTCACGATATTTTTAAGACCATACCATATATACCATAGAAATTTTTTTTTTTAAGTGTCAGATTCAAACATTTAATATCTTGCAGCTTTTTGGTTTTGGAAAGTTTTTAAAAGGCATAGCTTTTATTTAGAAGTCGTCTACGTATCGTAGTCGTATCGTTAGTATTAAATAATATTCAGCTCCAACAGAAGATTTCTTAACGGAATTTGTTAATATGATAAATTAAATGAAGTGAAATAGTTTTAAGGCTAAGGTCAACAAAACATGGCCTGCATTATGAAATGATGTTACCAAAGTTACGACCTTAACAATTTTGTTACAAAATTGTCGCAATTTACAAACTATTGATTGTATGTGACTTCAAATAAAACATTACATCAGAAACTAGATTTACAAATAATAAAAAAATACTCTTAACGATTACAGGCAATTATCTTCGTACAAAATTATTTTAAATTTCATTTTAATTGCAGTTTTGTTTAATATTTTTTTTGGGTTATAATTAGAAATTTGTTTATTATTGTTTGTATTATCATTAGTATTATAAAATGTATCTAATTATGGTATTACATTTATCATAAGTAAGAAGACGTAATTAAAATTATAATAAAAACCAACACTTCAATACTTTATACGGTGTGAATTCAAGAAATAAGGTCAGTCACTCTATAAAAATAATTTATAGTCATAATTAGCCTTTAAATACATATTCATATTGCATTACTTTGATTATTGACTTAAATCCTGTTAAAATTGTTAATCAGATCTTAAAACAATACTTATATTTGATTGTATAAAACACAATAAAGGATTATCAAAATTCGTAGAATTTCAGTTGTTATTTTTTGTCCATTTGCTTAGTTTGAAGTACGTAAAGTATTTTTTTTTGTTTCCTCATATTTTCCTAGTTTAGTTATATATGAAATTACCTAACGACTAAAATTGGTATAAATTATAAAGAAAAGTCTATATTTCAAATCAGGGGCGGGTCCTTGTTACATGATGTTACGTGCCTATAGTAATAATTAAATTTTTATATAAAATACTATTATCTTTATCTTTATATAAGAAGAAAATATACCTCATTTCTTTTCTCTTTTTGGGATGCTTTATCTTTTATGAATATTAAATTGGCTTTTCGATCCGCCATTATCTTTTTGTAATTCATATATTATGTGCTAACTATGCTACTATAGTGCACTGTTATTTTCTTATTTCTTATATCTTTTTGGGATGCTTTATCTTTTAATAATATTGATGGTTTTGGCTTTTTATATCCGCCATTTTCTTTATAATTCATATATTATAATGTAAATATGCTAATATATTCCACGTAATATACTTCCTAATCGAGAGTGATCTAAAAATAACACCTTAATTCATAGTATTCAGATCTTCAATTATGTAATGTTATGTAACATCAGTGTTATTTACTGCATTCGGTGTTTGTGTTATATGAAATAACTTCTTAAATGTAATGTAAAAATACATTTATTTCGAAAGGAATGAGACGTCGAAAAATAAATGAAATTGAAAAAATGAAAGGATTGCATTGCATTCTTAAAATATTATGTTTAAAAATTTTGTAATAACATCTGTTTTTTTGAACATATAACATATATATGTTTTTCTTCTTTTTTTATTTTAATTATAAATAGCGAAGTAAGGATATTTATATATTTGTAAATATATATATATATATACATATATATATATATATATATATATATAAACAATCACCATTTTTATAGCTTTTATTTTCTATATGAACTTTAAAATATATTGTTATTGAAATGTTATATTATTGAGTTTTATGAATAAATTTTATAATTTTAATACATTTTGATGGATACGATCTGGAATAAGGTAAACCATTTAAAGACGTATACAAAAATGCAAAATCTGGCAACGCTGTAAAGTTATGAAATCATGAAATCCAATCTAAACCAAGTAGATTAATTCAATCTATGACAGCAGTTATCCAGCCACTTTAACATATTTGTTAAATTACTAAAAAGATTTCACTTAACTATAACATTATTAACTTTTTAAATCAAAAACTTTATTTTGGGGTATCCAATATCTTTCCTTGGAAATCAAATTATCTCTATAAATTTCATCAAAATCTGTTCAGTGGTTTAGTTTAGATGTAAAGATATAACAGAGAGAGTTAATAGCATTTATAATATTAGTCTTTTGCCCCCCGGATTCTGATTATATACCTGAACTAAATTAACTATTACACAATTGTTTAAACTAAATCTATATTATATATTAGCGATTTACCACTCACTGACTCATTACGAAATCTCCGAAACTATATGTACAATTAACTTAAAATTTTACATAATTACTTCTTTTGTGGCGTACACGTCCACTAAGAACGGATTTTACTGAATTCCTATCCCAACGGATTTCAACTTTTCGCTAAGTTTTAAACCTGTTGGAGATATACGCTTAACGCGGGGATAAGAGTTACTATAGCAACGGTTACGATGACAACGGATAATATGACAAAGGTTACCATAGCAACCTAAGGTCACATCCAAATTAATAGTGTGCCCAGCGAAACGGGGGGGAATAAAACAAGTATTATTATAGATCTAACAGATATAGTACTTTATTGTCAATTAATTGATATTCCCATGGTTGTTATCAAACGAGACATTTCACGAAACTGTGCTTTATCCTTGACTTCTAACATTAGTTAAAAACAGTATTTGTGTTTTCAATTCAATAGTACGTGTCTTTGTTACACAAGAATACAAAATTAATGCTAAAAAGTAAATACTTATATTTATTTTTAAATTTTTATTTTTTTGTCTATCTGTTTGACCCGGCTAATCTTTGTAACGACTGGATCAATTTTAATAGAACTTTCGCTAACAAAAACTGATATTATAAGGAGTAACTTAGGTTAATTTTATTTAAAATTTTAAAACGCACGGAGTCGCGAGCACAGGTAGTATATATACATTGACCTTTAAGTTTTTAATCCTTTATGTAAATGTATAAACAAGTATTAAAAACTGGTACAGATAACTTGTCTTTCGTAATATCGATCAGAAATATATTAATATCTCTAGAGATAATCTGTATTGAGGTTTTTAATTACTTTTGCATTGTATATGACACCAGGATATACGTTTAAATGGATAAAGTATATTTGTTTATTTATTTATTATTATTTTTATTTATTTATTTATATATTTTCCACTTTGAATCCATACCAGTGATCACTTGTGTACATCAAATGGAAGTGACAGGAGGGGTCTATTTTGATATCGTATGTATAAAAATAAGCCCTTCTGTAAAGACACTTTCCAACTTAAAATAAGGCTACGAGGGTTCCAAACGCGCCCTGGTCTGAGAAGAACCACACAACAAACTCAGCCTGGTTTTTTTTATTTTTTTTTATTGTGATCACTGTTTCACAAACGTCAATATATTTAGTGAGCAATGTACGAACGACTAGAACCATCGCAATCAATTCGATAAGCCGTCATAATAATAATTAATAATAAGAAAAGGGAAATCCGTGGCCAGCAATAGTCACCGCAAGCAGCACCCGTTCACGAGCATAACGCAAGGAGCATAACGCATAATATATATAAAATATTTTTATTTTGTTAAGAATTTTTAACATTACATCTGTTGAAGTTTTGGGAAAATATGATGCTTCTAGTTTTGTCCGAACAGATCAGGTGTCAATGAAAATACATAAAATTATGTGCCATTAATATGTAAGTAAACAAATACCATATCTATCCATATATCTACATCTAGTACCGGAACTTGAAGCCGGACCCGGTCGAAGGGCACAGCCTCACAGCCTCTCTCTATAATTGCGACTTCTTTTATATGTTGTTATTATTATTATTATTATTATTATTTATATCAATATTGCAATTTGAATGTAATGGATTATGATGTGTTCTGTCCCTATCTTTTAATGTGAAAAGGAACTTATTGGCCTTAGGGCTGAATTGCTTTAAAAAAGCAGTGCTAATGTATTGGGCTCAACCCTTGAAGTATCTACTCTTCATACTCCAAGGTTCCTGATATTCCATCCCAGGTATAGTGTATTTTATATCAAATAATTCAATGAGAAGTTTGTAGTTACATGATTCAAAATATTGGACTACTTTTATTATAGAGAAATAAAATATTCATAATAAATTTCTAAATTTGTTTGTTTTATATTCTTCCTGTCCTTATACCAATTTTTGGGGTCGATGTAGTATGTTTTTTCCTTCCATACTCTCCTGTTACTCGTCATCTCTTTACACACTCCCTTCTTCGCCATATCGTCTTTCACGCAATCCATCTTTTCTTCAGCCGTCCTCCACCTGTCCATCCCTCCACTAGCACTCTTTTGGTCACATGCCTTTCATCTTTCCTCATAACATGCCCATACCATGGTTCTAATTTTTTCTGTCACTGGCGCTACTCCCAAGCTTCCCCTAATATACTCATTTCTTATTTTACCCTTTCTTGTCACCCCACACATCAATCTTAACATTTGCAACTCCGTTACATGCAAACGCTTTTCATTCATTACCTTCATCGCCCAGCACTCAGATCCATAAATATGTTATGATAATAAAAACTATTAAAATTGTAGTTTTATATTTAATGATGCTATATAGATTGCCTAACACTTGATGTCTGAGACAAGTGCGTGTATCTAATCACAGCTTGCGAGAGGAGCGAGGAAACCAGATGTCGTAATGTGACATTGCTTTCAAAATAGTGAGGAATTTATTATACATGCCATAATATACTTAACAATAGCTGCATTTATTATGGGAAAATACCTTTCAGGTAGGATTTTATGGACACCTTTCTAAGATTAATAAGTTAAGAGAGACAGATTTTAACTAACGCTGCTAACCCACTGTCGGTCGGTCATAGTTAATAATATTAAAAACTTTTACAATATTGATATTATTAAAATATTTTTTCTGTATAGTACAGAAAAAATATTTTAATAACTTAGGTGAAAACAAGCACACTTTTCAAGATATACAAAACTTTAATGGGTCTGTTTCATTCATAATTTCGCAATAATTCAGTTAAATAGAAATATATGGATAAATTTGTGAAGCTAATAATCATAACAAGCTCAACATTGTTAGTTATAATAGTTCAAGATATCCTATATCTCTTATCCAATGTCATTACTTCATTTATTATTGACGTAATTAACCTACTACCATTAACACAATAATAAATGTAATGAAAGTTACATTTACTTTATAAAAACATTATACAATTGAAAGTTTTGGTTTTAAAAGCTATAAAATTGTTTCATAAGTGGAATTTAAACCCGAATTTAGGTTTAAAATAATAAACCACTTCATATCGATCATATTAAAACAAAACAATTGGATATCTGTCATGTTTATTAATACAATTTGCATTTGAGGTCCGTTCTGCATTTGGTTCACATGAGGTTTTGTAATATCCGCCGTCGCGACCTTCGCTCTACCGTTCGCTAACAAATCTGCGGTTCCCATAATTACAATATATCCGGCCCACAAACCAATGACTGATGGGCTGGGTAGGTTAATTAATATATTAATACCCGGTAAAAATTTACATAATTATAGTCTTCCATATCAAATATGGATAAACATAACCAAGCTCTTTCTTACATAACATTCATGTAAATACCAACATATCTTATAATACATAAATGTCTTTCCCCGTTATGAATCGATTTTAATTTGAACATATGAATTAAATGATAATAAATATTTGTATTGTCAAGATTATCACATATTTTATCGCGTGTTTTCATTAATATGTTATTAGAATTGTATTTATATAATTATATATAATTGTACGCAGTGCAGTAAGAGAATGTTAAAACGGTAGCCACGCGGAAACAGAGGCAGCCTTGAATATATCCCTTTTCTTACTGACGCAGTGACAAAACAAAATATATATTGTGATTTCAGTTCACTTGTAACCGTTAACTTAACTATTTTGAACGTTATCTTATATATGTAAGAATTATGGTGTTATGTAAACTTAGACACAGTAATTTATATCTTAGATCTTAATTAATAAAAGCTGTCCTTTCAACAAAGTACCTATTTTCGCCATTAAATCCTTTGTCCTCGGACGACTTTCGGTGACTCAAGCTCTTAGTATGCAACTAATTTTTGTTTTGAACTGCGGACAATTTGGGTACATTTTGTTCAACAGATCTTGTAACTATTATGTATGTTTGTCTATATACTGGTTTATCTCCTTGTAAATGATCGCTGTTACTAATCAGAATTTTGTTTTTGATAACACTACAACAACAATTGCACCAGCTTTTTGTATTGCATGTAGTTTTCGACTCTTAAATATTTCAGTAAACCTGGTAGGTTAAGATCAAAGACAAAAAAGTAGTAATGTTTTTAAATCTGCAACAGAATGAGTTTCTGTCATAATAATATATAAATGTAAATCTTTAATGACTAGTGCAATTATTATATTATATATATTATACTTATTATGGTATAGCAATATATATAGTGACTTGTAAACATTGGCAAATAAGTCGATCTAGATAAAGGTATTCTAAGAATTGTAATAATATTTGTAATTTGTTCTTTAAATTAATTTAATTGCAATGGTTCCAATTGTCCGTACATTGCTCACTTAATATATTGACGTTTGTGAAAATATCACAATAAAAAAATACCCGGGTGAGTGTGTTTTTCTCAGATCAGAGCGCGTTTGGGACCCTCGCAGCCTTATTTTAAGTTGGAGAGTGTCTTTACAAAAAGCTTATTTTGTTAAGTACCTCCTGACACTTCCATTTGAAGTACACAAGTGATCACAGGTATTGATTCTAAGTGGAAATGATATAATAAATAAATATTTCAATTTAATCTTGTATATTTTCTTTTATGAGCCGCACTTTTTTCTTAATATTTTTCGCTTAAATGTTCATCTTGCGTCACTTTTTGCTCGAGCAAAATTCTTGTTATGGCAATAAAAGCGCCTATGGTATAACTCAAGCGTTATGTGGACGATTATGGCAACTGATAAAGTGCTCAGATTTCCTGATCCTGATTAATGTCCATTAAAGTGTGGGTAAGGCCGCCATCATACTATCGGCATTCATAAAAAGAAAGGATCTTTCCTTTCTTTATTTGAATATTTCTTTTGATGTTTTAAAGATAATTTATTATAGTATTATTTACATTGTTAGTTGAGTTGTTACTATTTAGTAGTGGTTGTAGTAATACTAGTAAATAATCTATGCTAACATGTTTTTTATGAACATAATATAAACATTTGTTTCTTGGAACGCATGTTCGTGAATATTCTATGAATTTGTTATTTTTATATTTATATAGGTTATTATTAAATAAATTTAAGTCTCTCACTATGTGTGAATTGCTCAAAAATCATTTAACTTTTGTACAAAATGGTACCAATGATACCAATAACGTTATAATTTAAAAGAATAGACGAAATTTTAATCTATACTTATATATATAAGCGATTTACCACTCACTGACTCATTACGAAATCTCCAAAAAATTTTAAGTTAATCGGACAGATAGCTATCCGATTAACTTAAAATTTTATATAGTTACTTCTTTTGTGACGTAGACGTACACTAAGAACGAATTTTATGGAATTTCAACCTTTTGTATTTCGCCAAGTGTTAAACCTGTAGGAGCTATACACTTAACGCGGTTACGATGGCAACCGTTCCGATGACAACGGTTACCATAGCAACATAAGTTCACATCCAAATTAATAGTGTGCCAATGTGTGTGCGAATTAACTAGTTTATCATAAATCACAGGTCACTATAAAAGTTACACTATTACGTTCAAACTAACCATACTTGAATTCTATTACGAAACGGACACAATAGTATAATTATGTAAAACAATTCCTATATTACCTCGACAGACATAAAGATGTAATCTTAACCCTTTGCACTCGGAATGCCAGCACTGCTGGCATGAAGTTTTATTCCGGCAACTCGGAATGCCAGCACTGCTGGCATGAAGTTTTATTCCGGCAACTCGGAATGCCAGCACTGCTGGCATGTTGTTGGAAGGAAATGTGAAAATGGTCTCCGAGTGGAAAGGGTTAAGATTAAAAACGAAAGCGTCAGACCCCAAAATAGATACCGGGTCAATGGTTTTGTATTATGATATATAAACAAACATAATATCAATATTAATTTAATTCAATCTATTTTTGGAATTTGGAACACTATTCATTATTACATAAATATATTCACTTATAACATAGTATTTTAATTTACGATGTACAATTAAGATTAATGTGATAATAAATTTAATTAATTACCCAAAAAAAAAGTAGTTTATATTGCATGTTAAAGAATCACAGTGATTGATTTTTTTGCACTAAATACTGTATTATTAACTTTTGCGTAATGCGTCCTACTTGTGTGTTTTGTTATTGAAATTTAGATGTATGTTTCTTTTAGTGTTATAAATTTCAAACACTGATACAATATTTGAGTTGTATGTTATGAAGGTGTTAATGTTGAAATAGTACCAATTCGTTTGTGCAGTGTAATTGAGCGAAGCGAGCGGAGCGAGCGGAGCGTTCTACTGGAGACTTTTTCACATTCTTTGTCACGAATAGGCTCCAAAACTACTTGACGGAAAATATGACATTTTGATGGTGATTGTTTTAAAAAAAAATGTCATGTCGTTGAGAAATAATCGTCAAAAAACTGATATCCCATTTAAGTCAATGGGAAATGATGAGTATGCAAACTACACTAGTATAAGTTAACTAGTATAAATTAACCATTCAGATCATCCGTCCTAGTAATAGCGAATACGATGCAATTAGAATTATACATTAAACTAGCTATTGCAAACAATTTATAAAGATAACGCATCTAATACCCCATAATTAGGATGTTTTTTTAAAAGATAACACATATTTACAGATGCTCCAATGAATAGAAAACAAAAACTATTATTTATATATATATATTTAATAGTTTTATCATTATTGATACATGCAATTATTAAATGAATTGAATGTGAATATGAAAAGTCCTGAATATATGAGTAATGTAAGTATTCACAATATTTTATATTAACAAGATTTTGTAACGAATTTGTTATATGTTCTTGACCTAGTGGATGCTATGAAATTAGAATCGTTTTCCGGGTGCTTAATAAACCATTTAATATATTATGAAATATTTAAATACATGTATATGAAGAAATGTTATAACGTCATGGTATAGAAGAGTTAAAAAGATAAAAGATTACAAATAAGTTAAGAAAAAAAGATTAAAGATAAAAGAAAAAGCATCAGTCAATAAAGCGGACTCACTGAGTATACTAAATTTAACAATGAATTCATTATTTACAAGTTTTTTTACTATTTTTTTACAAATCCAACCAAGAAATATAAAGTGTAAATAAAAATCAAATGACAAAAATAACATGTCCATTCAGTTTTTTTTATTTTTTATACATGCTGATAGACCTTGAAAGAAAAACAGAAATAACTATAAATATATTACCGAAGTTAGAATCAACGAAATTTGTATCATACATAAATTGTATGTAACATAAATTTTTACACATTTTTTTTACATCGTCTAGATTAATGCTTGACTACATTCCACCTGATGGAAAGTGGAAATGTAGCCATAGGAAAGGCGCAATAACCTAGCAACCTATTCACTCTTCTCTTGAATATACCCACATTGTATTGGGACGGAAATACCGATACAGGCAAGCTGTTCCAGTCCTTCGCTGTACGAATTAAAAAAAACGGAGCAAAGCGCTTCGTCCGGACAGGGGGAATGTCCACAAGATAAGGATGGATACCTGCGATGCGTCGGAACGTCCTGGGATGGAAGGGGATTAAATCGTGTAATTCCAGCGCACACTCACCAAAATGTATCCTATAGAATACTGAGAGGCTAGCAATTCTACGCCAAACATAAAATTATTTAAAAAAATGGACTAGAACATTGTTTCTTTTGAATTTAATTGATTTAAATATAACATAATGAATATTGGTAACAGTCTTTCATTTAACGCTTAAAATAATATATGCAGTTCCTAGTACTAGTCCAAATATTTTCATCACATTGTACCTTCTATATGACACTTCTCAATCTGTCAATATTTGGTATTTAAATGTGATCTCGTCACAGTCGTTATTGTAAGTTAAAGATATGTTATATTAGCCTGACCTAGCTGTCAGGTTTCCGAAATTTCCGCAATTAAATGTCCTACCATATATAGAAATATTCAGTGATAAGATTGAACGGTTTAATTGGTTGTTTTTTTTATAAAATTGAGTGACAAATTATCAGTGGTCCAATGATAATATGATAGTCCATTGAGACTATAAAAGTGCCAAACGATAATTAATTATATATAAATAAAATTAAAGTTTCTGTTCATAATTTCAAATTAATAGCTACTCACTAAATGCATATGAAATAACAAAAAAAATATGTCTGTCTTTCTGTCGTGTGTTCCGATTAATCTCTGAAATAGATGAACCAATTTTAATAAGACTTTCACTGGATTGCTAATATTATAAGGAGCAAGTTAGGCTACTTTTAGTGTGCACAACTAGTTAATAATATAGGTAGAGCCAGGTAGAGGGTCCAGACCTGGATTTCTTGCTTGCTCTATTGCTTTAATAGAGCTTACGTGAAAGTACTACCATCGAACCAGCTCATTTCATACAGCAAACAAAGCTACAACCAAGCTTTATAGCTTAACATACATATATTTTGGACTGGCTTTCTCCTGATTACGAAATTTTATGTAAAAATAAATGATATTGCATCTCTTCAGAGACATATATATATTTGTTTAAATAATTCATGTGATGATGTAAACGGAACCTTGAACTAGTTGCGTTTTGTATATTTGGGAGGTCGTTGACCCAGATTGACTTCACATCTTCATGGCGATTTACATAAAGATTTCGTATATCATTCGTAGAACGTGGATACAGAAATTTATATTAATTAAAAATTTAAATTAAATCACTTTTTATTAATAATATGCTTTTTTTCAAGGTTCTCGAAAATACGAAATTTATTTCAAAATATTTATATTTATCTGACAACAACATGTCTTAAACTGTGAAAAACTTGCCATAAATTATCAATTATAAATTATTTTATAAATATTGAAATTGTATATTATTAATGTTATTTTCTTCCTCGATTAACTTTCTCTTAGGATTTTAAATAAACACTAAGTCATAGGATAAAATGTAAATACTTTTGCTAACGTATAGATAATACTTAATTTAATTAAACAGAAAAAAATAGTAAAATAAATAATAAAATAACAAAATTCTTAATTAGGAACAATGTTTGCTTAAAAAAAATAAATTTAAAACATTTTTAAAAATTTCTCATTCTTGATTGAAAAAACTTTTAACAAATACTATCTTCAAGTTCAATTAACTTGACTGTTAATTATCAAATTACTTTTATATCTTTTATCTTTTGCTACTTTAGCTAATCTTTTATCTTTTATGTTAGATTAGAAAAGTAATATCAATTTACAAGTTATGTCATTGCCTCGCTCAAACGAGCAAATAATGTTGTTTTTTTAGAAAGGTTTTTGTGCCAAGTTCAAGATTGGGTGACCTTGGAGGTGACAGTCTTAGATTTATCTAAATTTATATCTTATTTTAGGTCAGTTTGTATAATTAAAATATATTTTTATATTAGAGATATAAATAAAATGTCGGTCAAGAAATTACTTGGTAAATGATAATGATGAAATTAATATGTATAAAATGACTAAATTCAAATTATTATTATCAAGGTCTAAGGTCAGATAAAAAGTCCTACAATATCCTTTTAAGTCCTTGAAATATTTTGGTATAATATGTTATCCACTCTAAAATAATTTAATATATAATATTATAAAATCTTCTTATTAATTCCTATAATCTGAAAGCCACATATAGTCAAGTTCCGTATACCATTTCCACTTGACCTCCAACCTATACGCCCTCTTATATAAGTAAAAGGTCAAAATATATTTGTCGGTATCGTATATAAATCTTATCCCGCAGCACTCTTACTTTTCACTGTCATAGCGTTCAGTGCACTCCTTTAGGGCCAAAGGGTTCAAGGTCAGTGAACCGGCTCCCAAGTAAGATTCGAGAGCACCTTTCCAATGCAATGAGAACTCGGTTATATGTACACATGCGTAACATACATCTTATTGCACGACCAGTATATATTGATACATGGGGACATAGTACTCCAAAATTGTACAGGTCCAATGGATTTGGTCGTGAAGAGTAACCTTTGCGAGTTAGGTTAAGTAGTTAAGTGTTTTACAATATTATTAAATAACCAATTTATTGATATATTGACGTAACGAGATCTGAATGAAACATACATACATACATATATTTACTTGATTATATTCAAAGTATAAGATAATCGCTTAATATTAATAGTAATATGGCGCCTAAATGAACGTCGCTTTCAAAATATTGTCCTAATTATTAAGAATAAACTATGAGTATGTTAGTGTTATTATTCCCGGATATCCCGATTTTTAATATCTCACAATATTTAAATGTATATATTAATCAGGAAACGAGAGTTTCTTCCGCGCAATCGTTTGGTAATTTTCGAGTCCTTGTGAGATTACAATCTTAAATGGGGCGACGTGATTGGTCGAAATTGTATTTGAAAATGGCTGATTTGGAAATTGGAGCCATTTTGAATAATATAATTTAAAACAAATCTTTCGACAGAGTTATAGTTATAAATTCCAGTATAATGCAATAAACAAGTTATTTACTGGTATATTTATATTTAATTATGTATATTTTTATATTATATAAATAAATTCGTATTATATTATGCAATTTTCCTCAAACAATTGCAGTATTTGTTAAATATGAATAGTTGTAAATATTTTTGTTTTCGGATCATGTAACAAAAAGTTTTAACCAAAAATATTATTAATAGAAATTACCTCTATTATATTATGTTTTAGTAAAATATCTCATAAATTATAAATGTTCGTAGTGACTTTACAAAGTCATGAAAATAAATGATTTTCTATACATTTTTAATTATGAATGAAACTGAAATATGAAAAAGGAATCAGATTTGTAGCAATACTAGCTGCGCCCACGATTTCGGTTGCGTGGAATATGTTTTTTTAATAAAAGTAGTATAAATTAATCCTTATAACATCAGCTATCCGCCAGTCTATCCTGTTAAAATTGGCCCAGCCGTTCCAGAGCCGAACCAGACAGACAGAGAAAAAAAATTAGAAAATTGTTTTTGTGTGTGTTTGTGTGCATGTGTGTGAGAATATACTCAAACACACACACATATACGTTATAACGTATATACGTTAGTGAAAAGCTGTTAAATACATACAAACAGACATTACAATTTTATTTATATGTAAAGATTTATAAACATATTCATTGGAGTTTGTCACACGAATCTTGAAATTTATTTAATAGAATAAGACTTAGGCTTGATACACACGAAATAAATTAAATAAATTAATTTAAAATTAAAAATGTAAATTTATTTTTATTTCCAAACTCATTCACTTTTACATATTCATTAATTTGTAACACATTAACCCTGACTGTCAATTTATGAATAATATTATAATATAATAATATTATCTATGTACAACCCTTAGAATGTTTAAAGAATGTAGTTAAATTTTGATCCTTTTAAAGACAGTTGAAATTTCTCAATACATTTTAGGTATTGCGTGTCGGAGTTTGTTGTTGGTCCGTGGCGAATTTATACAAGCTTGTTTATAAGAGGACAAACATTGAATAATATTTCAACGATTACCAAAAATGGCTTACAATACAATGGTCTAACATAACATTAAGCCTCTAATTCACGTATTGCGAAATTAATTTAATTTAAACACGATGAATAAATAGTTACAAAGTATTAAAAATGATTCTTCTTCATGGATCAACCCTTTTAAATCTATGCCTAAATGTAAGTAAAAAAAAATACATTGCCATTGAAATTAAGTCGCAGTATCTTGACGTCTGACGTTATTTTGAAATTAAAATATATAATAAAAGATAATAAGGACATATAACACAAAAATACTCATACTAACAAATGAACAAACCTTTTAATTACTTAATGTTTACTTGAAAAAACTTTCTGCAGTTAGAAGACCTAATGAGTGTAATTATATCCAAACTCCATAGACCATTGCAAAAAAACACAATACATGTATGTTTATTTTACACCAAACATGATGTAAATAGAATCAAATAGTGTAAAAAAATCCACAATAATATCGTAATTAAATCCCATAATCCACATTCAAACACACCCGCACGACGCGTCTATCCAAGACATGTCGCTCGATCGTATACGAAGGACTCGCGTAGCAAATCGTTCTCCCAACATTTAGAGGGGCGACAGCGAAAGTTCTACCAAATAAACAACTATAAAAACTCAGGGCACAGTTGTCTTGGCATCCAGTACGATTCCCGACTCCAACCACCGCTCAAGAGGCATTATGAAGACGGTGAGTGTTGTGCAGTGCGTGCAGTGAAGTAACTTCAAAAAAGTGTTTATTATACGATTAGTAAACGATTAGCATACGACTAGTAAACGACTAGTATGTAGTGTTCACGGGATGGGATACGCTTTTTTGAAGTACACTTGCATTGAAGTTATATTTATATTATCAAGATTTTCGTTAACCTTAAGTTTAGGAACTTAATTCTAACGTATCTTATTCGTATTTAACAATTTTTTCTCAATCAGAATTTAATAACCATCGGTATAATAAAAGTAGAAAAATGTGTTCCATATTGATAATATGCTGTGCTATTAATATTAGAGTTACATAACGTTACAGAGTTATGAACAAAGGACCTAAAAGTTTGCAAAACAAATAAAAAAACCTTAAAAATTTATAACGTGCAAAATTTTATAAGAAAATAAATATAATATAATGTGCAAAAAATGTATAATAATAACTGCATAAGATACGTAATTTTCTTCAGAGCACAGATTTAAAACGTTACTAAACCATAACAATGAAAATTGATATGGTCTTTCAATTTACAGCAATTATTTTATATTTAGCTCGTGTGTTCTTGTTAATTTTCCAATATTTTTAAAATGTTTATACCTCAAGGGTGCTATATTATAAAAAGCGATAGTTGTATACAAATTACATAATACGTGGTATAACATTAAATGTAGTTTAAAACAATGCGTAAGAAATCCCTTAAGGTTACGTCACAAAGCATTTCCTCCTTCGATCGAGACAAGTTTGGCGCGAACTAGGAAGACGCGTGGAACCTGGGTATTAAGTTGCCTTAGGCTGTACCTAGTTATGTAATTAATTACGACAGATATAGATCTTTAGACTAATTTATTACATGGTTAGGTGGTACTAATGAATATACCAAGGATTTTTGTTCTGCAAAAATGAAAGATTAACTCAATGCATTTTAATTGTCTTTAGCCCCAAATACAAAGTCCAATTATCTTTAGCCCAAATAAAATGTATTTTGTCTTATAACCTTTAAAATTTGTAAGTATTCGATTAATCTTATAAATTATATCCATTCGTAAATTGTCCTATTATTTTTGTCGCCATTCAACAAAATTGCTCTAACGCAATATCCTGCAAATACTTGTTTTCAAAACCCGATGGCATAAATTCATAGGCTATGATTAAAAATTTGCATTCTTACTTACATTCGCTTCGGTTAAATAACGTTTATAGATAAAACTAAATATCCAATAAAATATAAACAAACAAACAATAAAACGGTTTTATATATTCTAAAAATAAGATATTTTTTTGTGGTGTAAATGATTTTAAATCGACTTATAAAACGTGCTATTTTGGTAAACAGTCTCATTTTTTGTCATGAATATAACAAGGAAAAAGGTATATAGTTTTGCAAGTCATTCATTGAGCTCACTTTACCTTTTACGAACCAACTTATAAACCGACTCGAGACTAACTAATTAGTATTATATTATTCAATATATAAATTAGGTAACCGTCACACACTGACGCTTCTAGTAATCAAACCATTATTGGGTGTTTAAGCTTATAATAGATCAAGTTACAATCCTGTTTAATTACTAGAATTGGTACATTTAGCGTAATGTAACGAATTCTCACAGCAATCAGCGCTAACATTCTTTTGAACACTCCATTGTTGAACACACCAGTGGAGTTAGGCAATACTATCCCACGGGCAGACTAACCTCATTTTGATATATAAATCGTAGTTCTATCCAAACGTCTACTCTAGTTGTTTCCTTTTAGTTATTTATTACCATAAATTACTGTAAACATGTATTTATAGTGCAATTTAATCAAACGGGTCGTAATTTATTCATTTCTTTATGAGTATACTTTGTTTTTGTGATTATTCAATAAAAAAATCTTGTGATCCAATACTGTTACGTTCCAACTGACTTAAATTAAATGAATTTTAAATTAATGCTTCTATTAAATCGTTAACCGCAATTATAATTTATATTATCGTTGAATAAATACATACAAAAGTGTGGATAATGTAACCCAATTAAGATATCTTCAAGATAATCTTTAATGAAGACTCAGTTATAACGTTAAGCTAATGGTACATATACGCTTATAAGCTCATTACACACATGTCAAGGCGTAATACTTTGTTGCAACTACATTTCGTAGTAACAATTTACACAAGAAAATTTGTTCACTTGTCACTCAGATACCTTGTTTTTGTGTTATGTACAACTAAATTAACTTTTATTTCATAATACTTTATCACTTTGATGTAATAATGTGTGTAACTTTTAACTCTGTCGAGTATATTTTTAATCTGAAGATATTCAATTATATTGTAAATTTTCTGTTCTTTTTCAATTCAAAATCTTTCGATCGATGATATCTATGTGTTCATTTAAAATCATTTGATATGTTACGACATTGGTGTCTCCATCACGACAGCGAATGGATTAATAGAAGATAAATTTAATAATTCATTCGAGCTCTTTATATAAACAAATATTAATTCATATTAGGCAAGATAGCAACGATAATAAATGTACATATTTTTAACTATCTATATGCTAAATTTTATTTATTTTTCAGATCTGTCTAGTTTTTCTGCTGGTAGCAGCAGTCGCTGCCAGCGAGAAGAAGTCCACAGAACAAAAGGCCGAAGGCCTCGAGAAGAAATTGGACAAACGTGGTCTCTTAAACCTGGGATACGGTTATGGTATTAGTGGACTTGACGTGGGTTACATCGGCAGCGGTCATGGTCACGGTGGTGCCTACAACCTCATCGACGAGGGAGCTTTCGCTCACTCCGGCTACGGAATCAACCTAGGCGGTCACACCGACGTCACCAGGACCATCACCCTCGTCAAGGGCGTGCCAGTCGCTGTGCCAGTTGACAGGCCTGTACCTTACCCTGTCGAGAAACACGTGCCTTACCCTGTCAAGGTTCCAGTGCCCCAGCCTTACGAAGTTGTCAAACACGTGCCCGTTCACGTTAAGGAATACGTCAAGGTCCCCGTACACGTACCAGCCCCATACCCAGTAGAGAAGAAAGTACCATACCCCGTTCACGTTCCCGTAGACAGGCCCTACCCCGTCAAAGTTTTGGTACCTCAACCCTACCCAGTTGAGAAGCACATTCCCTACCCAGTCAAGGTACCCGTACCACAACCCTACCCAGTAGAGAAACATGTGCCATACCCCGTTGAGGTCAAGGTACCCGTGCCCCAGCCTTACCCAGTAGTCAAACATGTTGGTGTTCCCGTTAAAGTGCCAGTAGACAGGCCTTACCCAGTACATGTACCAGCGCCTTACCCTGTTGAGAAACCAGTGCCTTACCCCGTACACGTAGAGAAGCCAGTAGCTTACCCCGTACATGTACCAGTCGACAGGCCATACCCCGTGCCAGTTGAGAAGCCCGTGCCAGTGCCCGTTAAGGTGCCAGTGCCAGAGCCCTACCCAGTTTACAAACACATCCCAGTTGAGGTCGAAAGGCCCGTAGCTTACCCAGTTAAAGTACCAGTCGACAGACCTTACCCCGTACACATTGAGAAGCACATTCCAGTCCCAGTAGAGAAGCCATACCCCGTTCCCGTTAAGGTTCCAGTCCTCGTGAGCGAACACGACCACAGTCACTATAATTTTGGAGGCTCCTACTACGAACACTAGTTTAGTTTAGTTAAAGTTTATCATTCGTCACTGTCACCCGCTATTTATATCTCGCCAACGGCCGGGACACCAGCAAAATTTCTTTTGTCTATTAACTGTCCTTCTATATGTCATTTCATATAAGATTAAAGACGGTAGAGGCGTACGTGATGCAAAGTTACCATTAATAGGTTAAGTCGACTGTAAAATACGAAATAAATAAAAATGTTAAGATAATAAAAGATTGTGATTTTATTTTTAATCAGGAAATGAGACAAAGGTCAAGAAACGCCGAACATGGTAATGATTTTAATCAATTGTCCACAATCGTTGAGTTTCATGGCCTTGTCGAAATCACGTATTATAAGCAACCATGCTATTTATATTGCAATATTTTGTGGTCATAAAAATCTAATATTACCTTTTTTAATTTAACTTTTGGAACATATTCTCAATCATATCTTTTATTTTAAAAACCAGAAGTGCATAACACGAATTGATTTTATATTTAATAACAAATAAATTTTTTTAGATCCATTAAAAGTAAATTAAAAAGTTTCTCTTTCGTTTCTTTCTCTTTCTTAGATCAAGATAATAAAAGTAATGAAAAAATTAAATTTACATATAAAGAAAAAGACTGAATACATATCTTTATAAGCAAATGCTTATAATATTTAAAAATCTGTTCTGATCTTGTTTGGATTCTTTAATTTAGAACCCTCAAAGACTACATTCAAGTATGATGAAATAGGTTCCAATGGGTACACCTGATGAGACTTAGAAAACAATACATATTGTCCTATTGTTTGTAAATATTTTTTTCACACTAGAAAAAAAAACTATAAACATACATACATAACCTTGGTGCTTTTTGATTAACTTTACTTTTCATAAAATATATTTTATTATATGAATGCCGTCTGGTTTCTTGACAACATTTTTTTATATATCCAAAAATCTAGGTGAAAAATGCTGTCATTTTTTTTTGTATTTTTTTATTAATCCAATCTAAAAACAATGACAAAACACCGGAAACAAGATATTTCTTATGTAGGTATAAAATAATATCTTTTTTTAGGTTTAGAAATCATAACGAAAATTATTTTCAAAATAACCCGTCTATATAATAACATATTTCAGATTATTATTATAATTTATGTATAAAAAAAAAATATTTGTCGTTGCATTTGAAAAACTAAATTATATTTATATAGAGAAGTTAATACTAATATTTTTTTAGGTGTTGCTAATGCAACACCTAAAAAAATATTTCACCTTCCGCAATAATAATTTGCAATGGTAATGTTAAAACGCAAATCCCTTTACAAATTCAAATACTTCTTGTCATATGACATCCGTTGCAGCATTCTTAATATAGTAATAAATGTCAAGTATCTACATTTATTATACTTGAAACCAAACCAAAGGTAAACATTGTATAATTGACGACAAATTCAATGTTTTCCTTATTAGAAATTGTTTGAATCTATCCCAGAGCCATCTAGTTTCTAACAATGTAAACTATAAAATAATGAGTATAGAAATGCGTTTAAATAATGTCGCTGCATGCCACTAGAGGTCAGGTCCTCTGGTGAACCAAAACAGTGCATAACACATTATAAATATTTAAAAAACTATAAAAATATAAGAAAGTTTTCACTAGTTTTATACTTTAGAAAAAATAAAAAAAAATAGATTAAAATATGATAATATACGAATTTTATTAATTATTTAATATAATGGAGAAGAAAATGATTTTTCTTAAAAGGACTTATCTAATATAAGCTACTTCTGTATGTAAAGAAAAATGGAAAATTTTATATATAGAGATTTACGAAATCTAATTTACGATGTCCCAATCATATAATTATATCTATAATAAATGATTACTACTACATATATATGGTATATATAGTAAATGGTGTTATTGTTTTTGTTATATACAAAATGTCAGATATCGTGTGATGTACTAATATAATTAATTTACCACTCCATCATTATTACACAACGAAGATTGATGAAGACTGAGATATAGAATTAAATTTATCATATATTACATTTATATTTTAAATATTAGCTCAAATACTCATTGATGTTAAATAATTGTCTAACAGAAACACTTTATTACAAAACACATGGTTTAGATTTTTTTTTTCTTTTATTGAAAGTGACCTTTGATGGTTTGGGTGTTATAAAAAACAACTCATAAAAGAACTGACATGCTTTATATTAAGTAATGATCACTTACTAGTTATTATATCTAGTTTAAGAATAACAGTTAGAGTTTGACGAATCATTAAGATACGGGATGCTAAGTCCAGATCATTGTTTTAATATCTACTTGGTTTTAACCGTTATTACAGTAATAAACACCTCATATAGCCACTGCATAGTAAAAAACACTGGAATTATTATTTATTCAACAAAATATGGTGCATTTCTACAAAAAATAATATTTTTTATAAAATACCTTTAGACTATCTAAAAATAAATGAGGATTAAAAGTATAAATTATTATATCATATTTTGACTTAGATAATAAATAGACTGCCACAATATAATTTCATGAAAATCTATAGTTTCTGCATAATTTGCGAACAAACAAACACAGAAAGCTAGTAGTAAGAAATTTTTAAGAAAAAATAATTAGGAATAGTCCTCGTTACAATCATAGTAATTCTTATCTGATAAAACCAATCTAAAAATGCTAATATTTTACAGTTAGTGTTCAGTGTTTAAGCCGGATACGACATTGCTATTTCGGGAAAACCTGTAATTATTTGCAAACTCATTTATTTCAACGCTTAGTCATTTTACTTGAGCCTTTCAATTTAAAAATACTAAACCTTCTAATACTGTTAACAAACTTTGCTTATTGGCTTACAATTTGTTAGTATGTTATTTTTATATTTTGCTCCTAATCTGATATCTAAAGAAATTACGCTTTATTAAAATACTTGCTTATTCCCTCCCGCTTCGCTGGGAACACTGTTAATTTGGATGTGATCTTAGGTTGCTATCGTAACCTTTGTCACATTATCCGTTGTCAACGTAACCGTTGCTATAGTAACTCTTACCCCTTAATTTTATAGCTCCTACAGGTTTAAAACTTGGCGAAATGAAAAAGTTGAAATCTGTTGAGATAGGATTTTCGTAAAATCCGTTCTCAGTGGACGTCTACGTCAAAAAAGAAGTAACTATGTAAAATTTTAAGTTAATCGGACAGATAGTTTCAGAGATTTCGTGATGAGTCAGTGAGTGGTAAATCGCTTATATATATATATATATATATATATATATATATATATATATATATATATATTATCTCCCTAATTTAATAACATGAGAATATTAAAATAAGATAATATAAAGAACGCACATGTTTATAGCGAACGAGCAGACCGTTGCAATTTAAAAGATTTTGAAATTCAAAAACACATCATACCACGCCTCAAACTTAACATCAATGGACCTCACAGCTTGTATTGCGATATAATTCATTGAAATATATTGTTACTTAATAATTTGAATTGTTTTCATAAAGACACATTTATGATGAATTATGGAGGTATTAATGACTATAAAGTTACATTTTCACTTACATATTACGTGATCTTGTTTTCAATTTATTTAACACTAAACCTACCGACAATTTTTGTATACCTGTTCCTACCGCACGCCGTCAAATTGACCGGTAATTTAAAGTTATTTTATTATATAACGCAGGTAATAATGGCAATAACAAAAAGTAAAGAGTGTAGAAAATATTATATGCATATTCTAAGAATTGTCATGTAGTTTGATAACGATATTATAACGTCTAAAAATGTGTAAGTTTTACAAAAGTTTAAGAACGGTCAATTTGACCGGTACTTGGTAGGTTTAGTGTTAAAAACTGAAAGGTGATGAAATAAAAGATTTTATCTTTCCTAAAAGTATTTTCGACAACGCTTCATGGTTTCCTATATACGGTTATATGATGGTAATAAGTTTCAAGACCTCAATATGGTGTTTGTTTTGCACTCAAGGTCAGTTATGAAGAAAGGAGGTTACATTTAAACGGGAGCCGGGTTACATAATCGTCTAGTCAATGATCGAGTTTTCATTCCTTTCCAAACATAATGGTATGTATATTATATTTGAAATGATATAGTTATATATACTAGAATATATACTTAGATACAATACAATAAACCAGAATTAAGATGTCATTTATAATATACATGGTTTTTGAGGTAGTTTTTATATGTTCATATATATATTTTCTAGGTGTGCGTGTTTGCGTGTTTGTATGTTTGTTAAATATGTTCCTATTAACTTCTACCTGTTACCAGATTTTATCTACCACTTGTAATTTGTCATTATTACATAATATGTTAACAAAATTCTTATATTTTAATTTCATTGCTACCATACCCCAAAAATGAGACAAAATATCGCATTTTAAACCTTATTTTCTCAAAATCCGTCCAGTATTTTTTGTGAAACGTGAACGAACAACAAACTATTTAAATTAATATATTAAATTACAGAAACTATTCTTTATTAATTGATCACTGATACTTAATACGTAGCTATTATGTTTTAACATTGAAGGTGTCTTTACACGACACGATACGATATTCCTTATATTATATACTATATTTTGAAATAGAGTAAAAAAATTAAAAATGTTTTAAAGAAGATTGAATAATACAGATTATGCTTAATATTGTAAAAAGTAAGGTTTGGTTCCATTTCAAAAGATATATATAATTATATCAAAGACATTAGGTTCGAATTATTTCTTACAATACTATTATTTCATCTCAGGTAATTACGGTAATCTCGGATTACACTTGACGATTTGCCAATCTGTAACTCCCAGGTGACGAGCAGACGGCGGTATCAATATTATATATATATATATATATATATATATATATATATATATATATATATATATATATATATATATATATATATTTTGTTGTGTAATACATTTGTAATTACTTCGTTCTTTTTTAATTTATTTATAAAATTTATTTATTAATTTATTTTTTAAACTCATTATTACAATTAAAGGGTTTATAATGTTATTTTTATGTTAATTTCATCTTTAGTACATAACTTATAACTTGCAGCCTTATCGGTAGTCTGTCCGTTTTGCTCCACATACAGACGACATTGCGAAATCGTACGCATTTTTTGCAACAGTCAAGGCGGTTATTAAAGTATTTTGTATATTCACCTTCATTGTTAATTAAATTTGAGTCATTATTTTTATTTATCTCGACACAGTTGCTTCATTTAAAATGAGAATCATTTGTTAATAAATATTTAAAATATTGACACACACACGCACACACACACACACATAAACAAATTATAAGTTGTCAATTTTGATTATAAAATTACAACCATATCGATTGGTTGAAATCGATATTTTTAAAGTTTAAACTTCAGAGCACCATAAATATATGTACAATATATGTCAATTTAAATATATTTTTGTTTATAAATTGAAAATAATAAAATATGTAGCAATCTTAAATCAAAATCGTATAAATTATCGAGTTTCGAAATGAATATAAATAATAGCAGAGTAGAAGAACATTAATAAAAAATAGTGTATGTTATAAAATATAAGAGTAATCATGTCATCATCAGAACATTGCTACAAAGATGACTTACTTAATACTTCTTTACTTTTATGATTGATATTTAATTGAAATTATTGTTTATTAGGCTTATATTTATCTTTTCTTATCTTTTCTATTCCATATAATTAGGATTACTTTAATAATGTTTATATAAAAAGTTTTGATTACGTAATTAAATCATTATTTCGTACTTTTGGGACTTTTGGCAAGAAGCAAGGCAAAAAAGTCGATTCTAATTTTAATAAGTAAATCATTAGGAAGGATTAGCTAAATGTTTTACATATATCGTATTAGAAATATATTATAAACCTTACACTAAGGTATTTTAAATAGCTTATAATGGGTATCTTGCAATGTAATGTGGTGTAGAGATGAATTGAGGATGTAAAAGTAGTGTCATAGTGACAATTTTATAATTCTTACACTGATACCTTGACCTGATAACACTATTATGACAAGTTATTAGCAAATTAGGGTTGTATTTATATAAACAGTAATTTTGGAAAAAAAAGAAGTAACACAAAAGAAGTTACTATGTAAAATTTTAAGTTAATCCGACAGATAGTTTCGGAGATTTCGTGATGAGGAAGTGAGTGGTAAATCGCTTATATATATATATATATATATATATATATATATATATATATAGATAAATAAACATAAAATTAGGCGCAAATATACATATATGTAATGAAATATTATATATAATTATTATTAATATAAATTAAACGTATAAAAAAGAAAGAATGAAAAGCTAAAAAAAGGTATTTTTAATTTAATCAAAATTTGTTATACTTTACTCACGAATCGGAGGGTTCTGACTTGAATTTTAGTGTTAAATTGATTGTTAACTATATATTAATACTAACTTTACTTGTTCATTTAATAATTATTTTTTACTTGTAATTACAACCAAAAATTAGTTCATTTTTTGATAAAAATTTATAATTTTATGTACAATGTAAATTAATCTTGACACAGAATTTTAAATGCCACAGGTACTTGTTAACTCATTTACAATTCGATTGTTTAATTAAATCTCGATTCGTAATAGATCTAATGTATTAATATTATTCACAATTTTAATTATGAATGCATTACTGCATACTTGATGATAATAATGAATTAAATTGATTAATAAGTTCGCGGTTTATTAAGATTTGAATAAATACGGTGGTATCATACCATATGTATGTTGGTTGTGGTGTAAAATGAAGTTTTTGAGTGTTTTTCTGTTACTAATTGCCTTCATCGCTCTTGAAGTCAAGGCTCAAAGGCGTAAGTTGTTTTTATTAAACTCACTTCTGCCCTTCATGTCAATTAAACATTTCACCCATCTCTTTTACGGTGTCTGAACTATTCACGTTTATTATCATCGCCTATCATATTAATTTAAGTATATATATACAAAAATAAATTGTAAATGAAACAAAAGTAAGCAAAGCACAGACCTTTGTTTACTTTATTTACTTTGTTATAACATTTGTCGAATGTATATAAATAAGAAACATTTATTTGAATTAAGTAATTTGAATAACAATATTTGATTCATTTATACGATCATTAAAATCATAAATATGTGATTTAAATATTAATTTTGTGCAGCTATCCGAGTGGCTAGTTGTTATGATGACAACGACTGCTCAAGGATGTGCAGCCGTCGCTGTGAACCCAACACCGCCATAGGCACTTGTCAAAATGGAATGTGTTTTTGTCTCTTACTCGCCTACCCTTGGGGACTACCAAAAATCTTACACTAGCTTAACAGCGAAAAAAGAATTTTTAATAACTATGATGTGAATTTTTCTTGAAAATATAGAGCGTAACAAGATTGTATTTTATTATGTTTAAAAAAACAGCTCTCCCCTAGTGAAAGTCTTATAATGATCAAAATTATTTTATACATGTAATTACATTACTTACATAAACACTACAAATAATTATACCATTCTTATAAATAGACCTCTTAAAACCTAGCCAACTTTATTTAAAAATTTATTTGAATACCAAATTGGAGTAAACTTACTCAAGTACATAAATTACTAACAATACTTAACTTTTAAAGAAAGAAAACGTAAGTAAATTGAAATTATATTAGGGAAAGAATCAACAAACTAAATTTTTATATGACTATAAATACAAGTATTTGGTACGTCTGCAAAGTAATTTAAACAGTTGAATTGCTAAACTGAATATGTTACAAGGAGATTATAACGCAACAAGGAAATGTGTTGCTTCACTTTTAAATTATTTTATTTGATCTCAATTATATGGTAACATTGTACACAATTATTATTATATGAGAAAAACTAATTACCTTATCTAGTCATCTTTAATTAATATATATAAAAAAATATATTATTATTATTACTAATATTAAAGTGACGGAAAGTCTGTACATAATATGATGAAATATATCAAAATAATAATTATTATTAACGGATATTTTATATTAACACATCCTCAATAATTCATTGATTAATTGGTTTTCAAATACCTTTAATATAAAGATAATTACATAACATTAATTAAAATAATTTGAGTTATTATTAAATAGTATAAGGTTATACATTGTGTTATAATTATTAAAACTTATACGTTAAGTTATTAAGTTTAACTTATTTTGATAAAAATTTTAATTAATAAGAACATTGTATTCAGTTAATATTAAATTAAACCTTGTTTTTATAAATAGCCTTCACTTAATCGTTACTAAAATCACAATATTATATACTTTAGATTAACTTTAAAAATTCGTTTTTTCTTGTAAATTTTGATACTTATTTGAAGAGTAAACCAACGATAAATGAATTAGAAATAGGTGGATAAATTTTAAAATATTTCTATCTATATCTATAGATCACTCACTACAACTATATGTTCAATACTATGATACTCAATTATTGTCATAGTAATAGTTGTTATTTCCTAATGTAATGACAAATTTTGTGAAGGTACATACATGTAAGTACAACTTTCAAATATCTGTATTAAGAGGTTCCTGATTCGTAATTAAGGTTCATCGGTTTTATTTCTTAGTTAATAAAGATGAGGTCTGAGTGTTGGTTATATTTGAAATGAAAGGTGTCTTGTATGCAATATTATAATTACTATAATAAATGATAATGATCTATTTATACTTCATGACATTTGGAATAAGACGCGATTGTTCCATAAAAATATCGACTACTTTCATTAACTCTCGAATAATACTGTTTGTTATATTAATTGAGAGTACTCTCAAATAATACTGTTATATTAATTGAGAGTACTCTCAAATAATACGGTTATATTAATTGAGAGTACCCTCAAATAATACTGTTGTATTAATTGAGAGTACTCTCAAATAATACTGTTGTATTAATTGAGAGTACTCTCAAATAATACTGTTGTATTAATTGAGAGTACTCTCAAATAATACTGTTATATTAATTGAGAATACTCTCAAATAATACTGTAGTATTAATTGAGTGTACTCTCAAATAATACTGTTATATCATGAGAGTACTCACAAAAATTTATTTTCATGTTCAACAAAATACTGATCAAAAATTATTTATGAGAAAACAAAGTAAATGCAAATGTATACATTGCATGAATTTTGTGATAACTTATGTAACGAAAAGTGTTTAAGGCTTTGATCAGTCTATTTTTAATCTAAGTGTTTATGCTTTATTTTAAAACTACTCGAGATAGACAGACAGATAAAATGCAATTGGCTTTTTATATTAAGCTTATCTATTGGTCAAGGTTATATAGAAAAAGTGATAGAAATAGTACATTGTTATAGAAACCTCGAGGTAATAGCGCACAGAAAAGGTAAAGTTCAACCCAGATATAATATTGGAATGTTAATACATTTTAGTATGGTAGAGAAGTATGAAAAAAGTTTAAGTAACGGTCTTTGTGCATTTAAGATTCAAATAATATTTCCTGTACACTTCTGTTACACAATACCTATCTTATGTAAATTCATACGAATTTCTCACTACAACATTAACTAAAAATTAATGTTTCAATTTAAAAAAAAATACGAATTTAAAAATAGCATTTTACACTTTAATGTAAAAGCTACCAAGTTGTAAATATCTCGAAATATAGTGTACAAGTATTTCAAATGCCACTTGATAGATAGTGTAATTAAAACGGTGAAATGCAAATGGTTGTTGACAATGCAATAGTTTTGCTGTTTCGGGAACCGTTCGCTTCATCTGAGAACCGGTCTTAATCTCGGTATATGGAGCAGTTTGATTTGCGCCTTACGATACCCCTCTAAAGCGAAAGTATAACGTAGTCCTACGGAGCGGTGTAATTTTTTTTCTTCGCTCCGCCGCTCAATCCGCATATATATAGCGTGGTTGAACAACCCATGCATCATTCGCATTCAGGACTTCGCTGCCTTCAGTGCAACCAACTAAGCGCAGCATCATGAAGCTCATGGTGTGTTTTAATCCGTGTTTTTGTGATAGTGGAATGTGACAGTGCTCTGGAATTGATTCCGTCTCAATTCAATTGTTGCTCAATAAGGAAATTTCATGTAGCGTTTATCTACCTATGGGCTTTTTATCTTCAATAAAAGCAAAAGCTACAGTTCTTACATAACTAATGATAAATAGGAACTATCATAAATTAGTATATCATAATAACATGTTCTTTCACTTCAAGTCTGTCACATGATCTAAGTTTATTGTCGCAACTTTTTTTTTTTGAAATCGTATATATGAATTTAAATTTAGTATTACAATTTAATTCATTAATATCTCTTTCTTTTGCAGCTCGTGGCCGCCAGTCTGGTGGTTGTCTTGGCCTTCGCTAACGCGGAAGAGGCTAAGGCGGCAGAAAAAGAAGTGGCAGCATCCGATAACACGGCGGCGGCCGACGACAAGAAGCACGAAAAACGAGGACTTTTCAACTTAGGCTATGGAGGCTATGAAGGACACGGGGGTTTTGATAGCGGCTTCGGTGGTGGATACAGCGGTGGTTACGGCGGTGGATACGGCGGTGGTTTCGGAGGCTATGGAGGTCATGAAGAAACTCACAAGACCATTACTGTAGTCAAAAATGTCCCAGTTCCCTACCCCGTAGAGAAGCACATTCCCTACCCGGTTGAGAAACACGTACCTGTACCCGTTAAGGTGCCAGTTCCCCAACCTTACCCTGTAGTTAAGCACGTACCTTATACCGTAAAGGAACTAGTCAAAATACCTGTCCATGTGCCTCAACCCTACCCAGTGGAGAAGAAGGTACCTTACCCAGTACATGTACCAGTCGACAGACCTGTACCTGTCAAGGTATACGTGCCCCAACCTTACCCCGTTGAGAAGCACATACATGTGCCTGTCAAGGTCCACGTACCCGCACCCTACCCAGTTGAAAAGAAAGTCCCATACCCAGTAAAAGTACCAGTACATGTTCCCGCACCTTACCCAGTCATTAAAGAGGTTCATGTACCCGTCAAGGTCCCCGTCGACAGACCATACCCAGTACATATTGAAAAACCTTACCCCGTCCCAGTAGAAAAACCCTACCCCGTACCTGTTGAGAAGCCAGTGCCTTACCCAGTCAAGGTACCTTATGACAGACCTTACCCAGTACATGTTGAGAAACCAGTGCCTTACCCAGTTAAAGTACCAGTACCAGCGCCTTACCCCGTCGAGAAACACATCCCCTATCCAGTTGAGAAACCCGTGCCCTACCCCGTCAAAGTGCCAGTAGACAGGCCTTACCCCGTCCACATTGAGAAGCACGTACCTATCCATGTTGAGAAGCCAGTACCTTACCCCGTTAAAGTGCCAGTCCCGGTTGTCATCGGTCACGGTCACGAGTATGGACATCATGGTAGCTACTAATGGCTGCAGGAAGCAGAGGCTAAATTGTGATATATAACTCTAAGAATAGAAAAGTTTGCAATTGTGAGTTTTACGGTATATATTAAAAGTGGATAGTGGTCATTACTAGATCCTTAGTTACCATACCGTAAAGCTCGCAATGGCTCTGCACTAATATAACTTCTTTTATATTTTTGTTAATATATTTTTTTATTTTGTCTTCGGTAAATGTTTGTTTTAAATATTTTGAGTTGATGTACCTGTTATGATAGGACGAAATGTTTTCTATAGAAAAATTGTGATTATAAGTAATAAATGTTTGGCAATGCCCAAAATGATTATTGATTTTTATTAACATCATATTGTCTTCGTAATAAGAGTGCGTATCGGGTAATTATTGGGCTCGTAGACCGTGGTCTTACGAAATAGCATAATGTGGCCTAGATTAGTATCGCATCGCAAACCATTTGAATCGCCGCTACTTTAATTTCGAAACATTTGACGACAACGTGTAGACACCGTTGTTTTGCGAAAGTGAAGCTAATACTTACCTTTATTGTGCTTATAGAAGCAAATTATCAATTTATGTTACACCAATATCATACTGTCCGCGATCTTTTATGATTACTTACTGAAACTAAACTATTATTTAGTCATATTATTATACATGGTGTGTACATATTTCGTTATCTTCCTCCGTATATTTTTTGCATGAGCTATAATTTATTGGCAATACAAATTGCCTATTTACCAACATGATGGCAGCCGGTTATTATAAACTTCTAGATAGTTTCAAAACTCTTCCTACGTTATCTTTCACTTTAATATATTATATATCTAGATGTTATTATAATTAAAATGCAAATTTCAGTTGCAATGAATAATTTGCTTTCTATAAAACAGTGATCTCTTTAGCAATATTATAAGAACTGTCTAATATATTTCTAATAAATATATATGTACTGTAATAACTAATAATCTTCTAAGTACAAATAGAAGAATTCTATTTATTACTAAAATACTATTAAATATTATATGTTGACTTTAAAGTATTAATTCTGAATGTCACATCTTTGCAACTCTACTTGCTACACTGAAATAAAACCTATAACATTTCTAATAAGATTGTTATTTGAACAGCTTTCCTATTTAGTAATATGTAGTTAAATATTTAGTCTCCAAATATTTCATTGGTTAATGAAGTTACACAGTTACAAGGATTGGTAATTCTCAGTTAGTATATTAAAAATAACGAATGATTTTCGATTGAAATAGATGCTATAGAATATGGAAAGCTAGAAGGAAGGAGGTTTTACGGCAGTTATGACATAACTATATAGGATCAGATTTCGTATTTCCTACAATACATTATCGCTTCGGTGACCACAGTAATTAGAGACTCTATTTTGTTTTTTTTAATTATCAAAATCATGTGTGCGTTGAACGAGATACGTAGTTAGGAAATGTATATAAGATATTTATTAATTTTATTTATTTTTGTTTTTATTTATTTACTTAAATCAGCCCACTGTAGATGTACATCCGATTTGCATCACGCAAGAACGTGTTACATTTATTACCAAACGCTTTATTATATGTAACATTACCTAATACTTGGTATACTTTGTACAATTACTTGCGCAATCTATGGGATTACTTCGATTTGTGTAATAATATTACAGTAATTACATATGATAATTACGATTAGTATAGTTATTTAACATCTTCATATATTTGTATCATCAACGCGAGAATGATATACATATTTCATAGTTTACCAAGAAGCATTTACCGTTACAAGGGATCGTCGTTTATATATTATGGATTTTAATCAAATCTTACTGTAATTGTTTGTTTGTAAAAGTTTATATGTGATCATGTGATTGATGATTGATTGATTGATTGATTGATTGATGTGATTTATATCAAAACATTATCACTATTATATTTTAGTATTGTAGAAAGTGAATCTTTAATCATTTCGTTTAATTATTTCATGGAGATATGTTTATGGTAACTTAGTTTTTAATTCAGTAGATGAGGTGATTAAGATAGTTAATGAGAATAAGTCTTTCGCAATTGAGAACTGTAAACTATTTTATATCGCAAGATTAATGGTCTTTTTCAATAATAACAACAAAAAATGTAACAAAAGAAAATATTGAAAAAACCTACACCAATTAAGTGTTTTTGAAAAACAAGCCTATATTATTACTAAATATTGTTATCTTATCAAGTAAGTATATTAAGGTATGTCTGTGCATACACCATCCGTCACACTTCTTCATCGAAGTGTAGCTCCTACCATTCAAATGCTGTGGCTACCACCATCTCATTGTCTTACATTTTTTATACCTAATTAATATATTATATTTTATCTGGAACAATGTATATATAGTGAAATTATGAGCTATTAGATTTTTACAAAATCTATCACATTATTGTATTATGGTGCAATTACGGTAAAGTGAAGAAAAGTTCAACGTTTCACCTTTGCATAACGACTGCATGACATTCAAACATCAAACCACTTCACAGTGCTGGTTTGTCTATCACTAAGCTCCTTATATTTCAAACTTAAACATTGCTTACATATATTTAAGCACAGTTTATTCGTATGTAATAGAATTTAATTCCGTCACTCACCCAATTCTTGTTACTGGTTAAACTTGATTATTTGGTACGAAACCTGGATAACCATGTAACCAATTTGACCAAAGCGGACCCACATAGCATGAAGTATTTAAAAAATATTTGATGCTTAATGACACAGCACCACATGACATGAAATACATACTAATCCATTGGTTTCCAAAGTGTTGGTTATAAACAAAGAATAAACTAACGTTCATGAATACCCTTAATTCGAATTCCCATAGCTACTGATATAATTTAACCACTCGACCAATGAGGCGACTAATCTATTAATATTATTTATTATATATATATAAATAGTAGTTAATATTGTTGTACGTTCAGTATTTGTTTTTAAATAAACTGAAATGTAAAGATTTTTATGCGTGTTTAGAAAAAAAAAGTTGAAGTAAATAGGTGTGCGAGTAAATCTAGTGTCTAGGTACTAGTCACTTAACTGCAGCTTATAAGGGATGACTTGATCAAGGTACAACCCTCTCATAGAAGATTGTCTTCAATTACTTTTTACCCTCTCACAAAAAATAGCCAAATTCACTTTGAGAAAATGCGCTGTATTTAATAAACGCAGATTGTCAATGTGAAGTCAGAATTAGATCGACTAACACAGTAAATATGTTGAACGTACATCCTCCCTCCTTCTCATAGCCTTTTTAATTGGTCCTCAGAAATAGGCTAATAGTTCTAAAATTCCACTCGCTGTTACACAACGGTAACTACATATCTTTAACACTAAACCTACCAAGTACCGGTCAAAATGACCGTTCTTAAACTTTTGTAAAACTTACACATTTTTAAACGTATAATATCGTTATCAAACTACACGACAATTCTTAGAATATGCATATAATATTTTCTACACTCTTTACTTTTAGTTATTTCCATTATTACCTGCGTTATATAATAAAATAACTTTTAATTACCGGTCAATATGACGGCGTGCGGTAGGAACAGGTATACAAGAATTGTCGGTAGGTTTAGTGTTAAGGTATGTTTCTGATCTTACTTTCATTGCTCTACAATCGTATTCAATACAATGCATTGAGCAAATGGTCAGATAGACGAGGTTACTCACTCAATGCACTTTAAATATTTTTGTAATATTATTATTTGTATAATATCGATGTCACAGACATTATCTATATATATAAATATAATTGAAATGTCTGTTTGTAATTCCAAGTTAACAGCTTTTTACAAATGTATATTTATGGTACTTATATGAAAAAGAAATAGTCTGTCTATCTGTCTGTTTCTTGCGGTTAATCTCCGAAACGGCTGGACCGATTTTAACAGGACTTTGACTGGCTGATAGCTGATGTTATAAGGAGTAATTAAAGATACTATGATAAAAAAATCCGCGCATTCGAAGTCGCGGGCATAGCTAGATATTTCACATTTTGTGATTACAGAACAATATTAGATTAACCAATTCTAATTTATTATAAGTTCGTATACATATTACGTTTTGTAATAAAAAAAATCTATGACAGATAATAGTTCTATAATCTCGTAATGTACATTATATGTAAATTAGTGTTGTTTTTTACGTTATGTGCAATAAGCACATAACGTAAAAAACAACGAGAGTTTAACAGAATGTAAGACGCACTTTCGTTTTCGTTACTACGCGTACGGAACGGGGCTAAGTGGATCTTGTGTTTACAAAAGTAGGTGATGTACAATGTATGTGCATACTCAAAGATTACGTGTGTTACACTCCAGTAAATAATATATAAAAATTTTTAATTATAAATAATTTCGTTTTTATGTAATAAATGTGTATATAAAATATTGTGAAAACAGATTTTTTTATATATTTTGAAAGAGCAATGCGCATTAATTGAAAAATCTACTCAAAATCACTTTAAAACGATCTAAAAATATTTTAACTCAAGGTGTTGTCTCGTTGTTAATTCATATGTTAACAAGACTGATGGTTCTACATCTAAGTAAGAAATTAATTCACAAAATGTCAACTTCAACTTAAAATATCTAACATACTTTTCATCATAAAAACTTTATCATATGTCGTAGAATCGGATCAAGACAAAATAACTATGAATCGCCATTAAAGGTTTAGATATTTTAACTTTCTGGAGGCTTGAGTTAGTGCAAAAAGACAAAATACAAACACAACGCCATCTGTATAACATATGCAGAATTTTTAAGCACACTGTCCGTCAGGTTGTATGAATATATCAACAAAAAGTGAAAGGTTTAACTGACAATTGAGTTTCGTTTTTTGCCGCAGACTGGCAGCACTGCATAATTTTTAAACTAAATGTAGTTTTTACAACTGTAGCTACAAAGATATGTTTTAAGAACAACTGATAGAACTAAAAATTCATTTACTTACGCTTATTCTAAAAAAACTTACCATTCATATACCAAATTGAGTTACCTCCGACTTACCTAAAACAAAGAACACATCAATTATAATCACATATATTTCTATTATCATTCTTAAAGAAAATCAAATATTAACATATATTTTTTAAACCATGTTTAATAGTTAAAAAACCTATGCATTTTAATACAATAGATATCAAAATTTTATTTAAATATTTTGACAGATACAGTCTATTACAAAACCCTGAACGTCTCGCCCTGTTTGGGAAGACGCATCACAACAAAGAATTCTACAATTAGACAAACAGATGTATATTAATATATATAATTGATCTTTTAATGAACAATTAATATAATTCGTGTATTAATAGTCCTTATAAATTACATTTTATACATAATAATAGAATTGCATGTGATATTCATCACGCAGAGCCACGTATTAACTGAATTCTCATGATGTAGGTCGATTCGCGGTACGATTTGTTTAATTACCGACGATTCTTTGCTAATCTGATGTTAATTTTATTATCTGATACCTAAATCTACAATAAAAACATGTTATAAACAATTTTAGGACGACAAGTTGTCGAAAACCCACTTACGACACAGGTTTAAAATTATTACAATAAATCTCTGGTAAGTAATATAATAAATAATCTAATATAATAAATAATAAATGAAAGTTAATTGTTATATATTTAGAACACGCATTTTATAACGATTCCAGTTTTTCCGGTAGTGTTGATTTATAATGAGCGGAAACTTACAATATTCCTTAGTTACAAAAAATATTGTCTTTAAAGTCAATGTTATAGATAATTTTACTTCTTACAAAACGTATTTTATTATTAGTTATTCATTTCAGTCGGGTTCAGGTCGAAACTTGTCTGTTTACTAAATAAAAGTAATCAATCCGTAAGTGGAAAATAGTGAATCTATAACTATAGTTTAATTAGGTTACTGTTACTAAAATAAGGAAAGTATTGATGTGAGAATATCGATACAAAGGAAGGAAATAACACCCATAGTGTAACAATATATCGATAAAAACTAGGGAAGTGTATCGATACTGAGTGTCGGTCTCGAGTTCTCTGTACTGTTGTGAAAAAAACTTTTATTGAGTTTATATTTGGGACTTTGTAGAATAAATAATTATGACTATATTAAAAAAATCTGCATTTTATTTTTATTACTTGTTTATTTTCTTAAACTAGTTCTGCACATGACTTCGTTCGAGTATGTATGTAAAATAAAGTAGTTTAAGACCTTATAACATCAGCTATCTGCCAGTGAAAACCCTATTTTAATTGGACCAGTCGATTCAAAGATTAACCGGAAGAAAAAATTGGACAGAGAAACATTTAAACATTTTTTTTATGTATCATATATTTTTTCATATGCATTTATTGAAATGCTGTTAATAACAAACAGACACTTAAATTTTATTTATATGTATAGATTTATTGTATAAACATAGACTAAACTAAATATAAATGATATAATACTGTATCATTTGGATCAGAATACATTGTTTATATAAAATATTTAATATGTATTACGTATTAAGCTAACTTTCGCAACTAAATAATCTATAAATATGAAATAAAAGTTTACTAATACTGATAATGACCTGGTCTTCCGGGCTGGTGACCTTGGAGACTTGCGAAACTTTCTAAAGTTGCGTCGGCAAATTGAATTATTTATAAATTTAATTATCATGCATTCATATCATTGACATATTATTGTTGCATAAGATAAAACTTTTATTTTATAATAAAAAAAAAATAATATTTTAAACACTTTTCATGATGCCAGTACTTGTAAGCACAATTAAATTTTGCGGAAGAAAACTCGTGCGGCCGCTATCACATAACCGTTGTTATTGTTATCAATTGTCATATGCAGTTATCTAATTATATACATATATATATATTTATATATATATATATATATATATATATGTGCGATTTACCACTCACTGACTCATCACGAAATATCCGAAACTATCTGTCCGATTAACTTAAAATTTTACATAGTTACTTCTATTGTGACGTAGACGTCCACTAAGAACGGATTTTACTGAATTTACTTTTTTTGCATTTTGCCAACTTCTAAACCAGTAGAAGATATACACTTAACGCGGGAGTAAGAATTACCATAGCAACGGTTACGATAACAACGGTTACCATAGCAACCTAAGTTGATATCCAAATTAATAGTGTGCCCAGCGAATCGGAAGGGAATAAGCTATATATGTATATATATATATATAATATTTTAATTTAATGCTATAATATAAGAACAATGATAAAACGTAATATAAAATACAATGTAAGTAGGTTACTCCGCCATTGTTTAATGTTTCGAGTGTGTAAAAGCGTAATAGTGGTGCTTAAAGCTGTCATGGCGGAAAAAATAAATAATTATAAAAAATATAGAGATAGAAATAGCATTTTTAATATAGAATAAAATAAGATAACTATATGTCTATATATGTATTTTCTTGTATATATATATTCAACTTGTATATATGTATGTTCCGTAGTAATTTGTATACATATATATATATAATATATCGACAATATAATACAACATAAAGTAAATTCGTCGCAAATTAAATGTATTGCAAAATATTAACGTAATTATTAATTAAAATTTAACTATTCATATAATATAATTACAAAATAGTAAAACTTTTGTAACCATTCATTAACTTTAGATCGAACATTTGAAATTTAAATCAGAAAACATTTCATAGTAGGTATAAATGTTGTGTAAAGATGATCAATTAATGATAACGCTATAAGTTTAAGGACATTGGATATATTACAACATTTTAATAGGTACCTTCTTAACTTGGACCTAAATTTGTGTTGTGTATGTGTGGGTGTGTGTGTGTGTGTGTGTGTGTGTATCTCTCTCTGATGTGTGTGTGTGTGTGCGCATCTCTCTCTGATGTGTGTGTGTGTGTGTGTGTGTGTGTGTGCATCTCTCTCTGATGTGTGTGTGTGTGTGTGTGTGTGTGTGTTTATTTAGTATAACATACCAAGGGCAACGAAAGTGCTATTCTATAATTCTTAGGCAACACGTAAACGACTTCGATTAATATCAATGTTTTGTTTCAAAGCAATTTATTGTTAATAAACATTATAAGCAATCGCGTTACGAAATTACTTAGTCTTTATAATACTTAAGCTTTTATAATAACTGTTCATGTACAATATATATTCTATACGCAATTTAAGAAATATTTCTAAACGTTCAGAATATTCACACAATTCCACATAGTACTATAAAATTAGAAATCATGTTATATAATGTGTTTAGATGTACAAAATAACAAAGAATTAAAGCAAGTAAGTACTATTTCGAGACAGGAATACCAATTCACTTGGCTCAAGACGTACAACGAAAATTCGATACAATTTTTTTGTTTTGTTTGTGTCAGATTCAACATACATATATATATATATATATATATATATATATATATATATATATATATATATATATATATATATATATATATATATTTCGACAACTGTCTCTATGTAGAACAACACTAGATTATTCTCAGTTGTGCAAGCTCTTTAAACCGCTACTTACTTGCGTAATACTAATTATCAATATTTAAAAACAAATAACATAAATATTTAATAATAATAATTGTGAATAATATTTTTAACTTATAATATATTACTAATCAATGAATATTCAATAATATTAAATATTCAATATAGAATCGACGAAAATTTTAAATTGTAATGACATATTGAATTTTAATTTGTCGTGTTGTAATATTGAAATCGATACACAAGTAACCAATAATATATACATCGAAATTTCTGTCTGTGTATTAATACATGATTTTTATATCTAACATTTTTATTAATCTCTTTTTGAACTCATAAAACCTGAGCACTCTTTTCTATAATGCTCCCTTGTAGTGAAAATTCAATTCTAAATTAACAAACCACAGAATAAAAAGCTGTTAACATAGAAATAATAAATATAAAAGTATACAATGATATTATATATATTTTATGTTTACTCTACTTGTTTTATTTAGAATAATTATCTTTAAATATAAAAAAAACTTCCCAAAATGTCTTCATAAATAAGTGGGTCCTATTTACATAACCAAACCCCGCTTCCTTGCGGTTAATGTAAACTTATCCTATTAGAATGTTTCTTCTCTTATTACATAGTATCATATTTAGTTGAAATGAATTCGAGTCGACTAATTTTAACACATTACCTAATAAAAAATAACCACACATATAATTATTATATATTACTTGAAAATTTAACCATACGTAATACAAATATATAAATATAGGATTTAGAATAAAATTATATTTATCTGTCATATTTTGTTCAAATAAATGTCCAATTCTTTATAGGTTTTCATAATAAATAACTAAATGATCTATACAGTTGATAATAAATCATAGTCTCGTTGATTTCATTGCGTTGTTGGTATTAACATACATAATGTTGGCTCCTTTCGCTTGTATTTAATATTTAGCGTCTGAATATTTTAATTATATATATGAGATACATAAATCTATGCTAATAATATATATGAAAAATTTTATGTAATATAATTAAAATATACCATAGCTATTATATTATAAAAGAGATGGTATTAAGAAGAAAATAACCAATTAGTTCTAAAATATTAATATTATTGTTCTAAATACATCCTATCGAAACATCTCATCGGCTCATTAACTCGACAGTTCGATTACTGCATTACGTGGTCCTAGGTTCAATGCTCGGGTAAAATGTTACCATAATTATTACACGTCTGATGTATTGCTGTTTTGATTTATACCCAAATTAAATAACTTTATGTACTGTAGTATTATTCTAGTTGTGCATTTTTATTTCGAAATTCGTTAAATGTTATAATATTAATTTAAGAATGACTTAAATTATTATTTATTAATTTTAACTATTTCAAAAACGAATACAGGGAAATGGTTATATCATAAATGACTATATAGTACTCAAAGTAAAGTATATAATAAATATGAACAGAATTATAAAAAAAAATGTGTCAACATTAATATGTTGACACACAAACACCGAAATTTTCTTAAAATAATTCGTGATTATACAAAAAAAAAACTAAATCACCCACACATGCATCTCTGTATGAGCGAAAGTGTTTGCCTCATTGATCGATGGACCAACTTGCTCTCAGTATAAAACCACTGGCAGTCTACCACAGAGCACACTCCTCCGCAGCCTTCGCTCAATCACTAGTAAAGCGAATATGAGGCTATTGGTTAGTAAAATACATACTTAACATTACATTATATACATTAGGATTGATTATTTTTTTATTAAATCTTTTTGAAGATAATATTTAAAAAATCTGTTGATAATCTTATATATATTTTTAATAAATGATTTAATCTAGGTATTGTTTTGAATTTACAATTAATGTTTATTTTCTTTCAACAGAGTTCTTCCTTAATCTTGGCCGTGGCTATAAGCCTGGCCACGGCAGAGGAGAAGGCAGAGAAAGATTCAAAGGCTGAACCAAAACAACTTGAAGAGAGCAAGAAACAAGACAAGAGAGGACTTGCAGAATATTATGGTGACCACGGTTTTGGGGACAGCGGAAGCTTAGGCGGAGACCATGGATACGGGCATGAGACTCATGAAAAAACCATAACAATTGTTAAGAAGGTGCCCATTCCTTACCCAGTGGAAAAACACATCCCATACCCAGTTGAGAAGCGTATTCCAGTACCCGTAAAAGTGCCAGTACCGCAACCCTACCCCGTCGTGAAAACCGTGCACTTCGAAGTCAAAGAGTACATCAAAGTACCAGAGTACATCGCTAAACCCTATCCCGTTACCAAACATGTTCCTTATCCCGTCAAGGTCCACGTTGATAGGCCAGTTCCAGTAAAGGTATACGAAAAGGTTCCCTACCCGGTAGAGAAGCACATCCCAGTTCCCGTTAAAGTACACGTACCACATCCGTACCCCGTTGAAAAGGAAGTACCTTTCCCAGTGAAGGTACCAGTCAAAGTGCACGTGCCTTATCCAGTAGAGAAGGTTGTCCACTACCCAGTCCCAGTGCATGTCGACAACCCAATTCCAGTGCATGTACACAAACCAGTTCCCGTACACGTTGAAAAGCCAGTACCCTATCCAGTGGAAAAACGTGTACCCTACCCCGTTAAGGTACCTGTTGACAATCCAGTGCCAGTGCATGTGGAGAAACCAGTGCCAGTTCCAGTTAAGGTGCACGTACCAGCACCTTATCCTGTTGAAAAGGTTATTCCGTACCCAGTAGAGAAAAAGGTACCCATCCCTGTTCACATTCCGGTCGACAAACCTTACCCTGTCCATATTGAAAAACACGTGGCTTATCCAGTCGAGAAACCCGTTCCCTACCCGGTTAAAATCCCAGTACCAATTGTCCACGAGGAGAAACATGAGATTCATGAAGGTGCCGGCATTGGGCACGGTTACGAGATTCAACATGGAGGCTTTGAAGAACAGCATGGCGGTTTAGAGGGAGCATATGGCGGTCATGAGGGACAACACGGTGGCTACGATGATGGTCATTACCACCACTAAAAGACTTGATCTCTCTTTGTTTTTAGCTTTAAATGTTGATTTGTGTTTAGATGTTGATTAAGTTTTTTTATGTTTATTACATGACTGTAATATGATATGTAAATAATACCGAAAGTATTACAATATACGTCGAAAAAATATTAATGAATTTTATTTCCTCAATATTATTTTGATTCCATTAATTACCTCTTAAATTAAATGTAATAAGGAAAATTAATAAACGTATAATTAAATGAAGTACAAAAATAATTTATGATATTCATAGTACAATTAATATCCAATTATTCATTGCGAAGTCGTTCTAAATCCGCATGCTTGCTGTCCGTAGTTACATAAAACTTTACGTAATATGTTATACAGATTGTGGTTAATCCGTCGTTGTTAGAAACACTTTATGTCAAGTCAGCTAACAATATTACTTGTTACCGTAACGTTAAACGTAATTAATATTATTCATTATTTAATTTCATTAGTATTAAACAATCTTCAATATACTTATCAATCCTTCAAGTTAGATTAAGTTAGATTAAGTTCCATAGTAGTGCAAACTAAGGTAACCGTGTAAGACGGAAGACAAAGTGAATGTTTTTATATTTATTCTAAAAGTCACTTACATTTACTTAATAAACACTTACTTACTGAACAACGAACTTATAAGACAGTTACAGGTTTATTGACATTATTAAGCTTTTGTAACTCCAGTTTGTCTGGTTTGATATTTAATAATAATTGTATATGAAATTACAAAATTATATTATATAACACTAAAAACTAATACGCATTAACATTTCCTAATTTACAATTCCATTGGTTATGGACGCAACATCAACAGATTTTGTAACAAGACATAAAATACTCAATATTATTCAAGGTTACTTGTGACATGTATAAGAGCCATCGTAGAATAATTAATACATAATCTTATAAAGCTTACCTTATGTATGGGATGTTGGCTGGTATGTGGTACTTGGAGCCAGGGTCGAAGTCCAGTTCAGATCGAAGAACGGGAGGCTTGATACCTTCATACTGCTCTCTGTAAAATAACGGATATTTCTCAAGCGATTTTAACTATGATATCGTAAGATTTCATGATTTGCGTGTTTGTTAAACATAACATTTGATGGAAAATAAATTAATAGCGTTTTAACATGGTATTATTTTCTTTTTTTTTATATATTGTTTTTATAATTTAGATAAAATCATAACGTTTATTTTAATCTGCAAATTGAGTTATGGAGTAGAGCATAACTCGATCTGCAGATCGCAGGACAGCATCCTAAACAAATTTTTTATTCAGACAATTTAGAACATTCAATACAGATTTTATTACTCACAGTTACTGAAAGTAAACAAGTTGTGAAAATTATTAAACCAAAATAATAATGAATAGCCTATAATTATTTAATTTTAAATCTAAGTTAGTCAATCTCTTATATAAGTATGTTAGAACATTTGTAATAACATGTTGGTTGCATTTAAAACTCTGTACGAAATGGAGGTGCTAAGAGACAAGTTGTAGCGAATCACTTGTATTTTTATATAAACAAACTACCAATTAAATACATTAAGAATATAGTTTCCTACCCATCACCGAACAAAAATATTTTCTAGGAAATTGTTGAAAATATTTTTTTTTCTAACTTTGCAATTTGGTGTTATTAGATTTTAGGTAAGTAATCTTTCTTTAATATCTTTCTTCAAGACGCTCGTATCTTAGACCAAGCTACAAAGCTTTCTTATAAACTTATCATCGGTCAAGGCCGGAGCTTGACCGCAATTGTCTCTTCAAATAAAATTAGTTCAAATGATATTACATATTTCGATATTCAGTTTAAGTCACGTTTAAAACAAACATATATTTTTATATTTTGATTTTTTCTTCTATTATAATCATTGTTAATACTTTAACCAGATATACAGAATTTTATATTATTTAACACTAAACCGACCGACAATTCTTGTATACCTGTTCCTACCGCACGCGGTCAAATTGAACGGTAATTAAAAGTTATTTTATTATATAACGCAGGTAATAATGGAAATAACTAAAAGTAAAGAGTGTAGAAAATATTATATGCATATTCTAAGAATTGTCATGTAGTTTGATAACGATATAATAACGTTTAAAAATGTGTAAGTTTTACAAAAGTTTAAGAACGGTCAATTTGACCGGTACTTGGTAGATTTAGTGTTAAGGGGTGTTTGAACTCAAGATTCAAATTACTGCTAGACATCTTCCGCACTTTCTACCTCCGAGCTGAGATAAATCTTAAATTGACTTTCCTTTTCTTTAATTGAATTGAATGTTCTATTTGAGGTTCATTTATTTTGTAATTTAATTTATTATCAAGCCTCTAATATTATTATTAACAAGTAATGTGATATTTGCAATAATTTTGTATTTAATTGTAAATTTTATATTTAAATGATTATTATAAATATAAAATTATCTGAAAAAGAAAGATGCTTGATCTATTGTAATATATTAGACTTTCAAAACTCTTTAAAAAACTAAAATGAGCCCTCGGCATTGGTTGTTTAATGACAAAAGAATTCAATAATAATTCTATATAATTGTAGATTAAATCAAAATATTTAGTTTCCACTACATTAAGTTTAAGTAAAACAATTTGATCCGAACAGATAAAATTAAAAAAAAATACTGGCAACATCCCTCTGAAGGGGTAGACGATACCTGGAAATCCCTAACATGTAACAGCCAAATAACTTAACTTAACTTAACTTATCTTCACGCCATATCCCTTGCGGGGTAGGCAGAGACGACGAAGCGCCAAACGCTACGGTCCCTGCATACCTCTTTGACCTCGGCCACAGAAATCAACCTCTTCATACATGCCCTCCAGGGGGTTCTCATACTTTTTACGTGACCTTCCTCCAATATCGTAGCTACTGTTTTCGAAGGTCACTCGAGGCCTCCCCTTGTCTCTCTTAACGCTCACTTTTCCTTTATAAATCTTTTTTACCATTCTTTCATCACTCATTCGTTCGACGTGCCAGCCATATGTGAAATATATTTATAATAAACAACTAGTATAGTAAGTCCCAGGTGTAGAAATGATCACCAGTGACCGAGTAGCACGTATCTCATGTAACCACATTACGTGTTAGTTTATTAGTGATTATCATTATCTAATACATAATTTCTCATCATCATTGTGTATTTATCGTGGTTATATCTAAAGTATTATGATGTGGTGATATTTTATATGTAATTATCATGATTACAAACAACTTTAAGTATAGATGTCAGGTCTGAAAGTTTGACCCTTGATTCTTTTGGTATAGATGAAATTCTTCTATTATATCTATATCATAATAATAAATTTATATGTATGTTTATAACTTACCTCAGTCTCCACCAGTGGCAATTGTACTGCTCCTTCCTCACATCACCGGTGAACACGTCCCAACGCCATCTATCCATCACCAGAGCGAACGGCAGGAAGGCCAGCTTGTCCATGGCTTGGGTGAAGAGGTAGTTAATATCGTGTGCAGTATCGTCTACTGATTTCTGAACGAGTCCCAAAGTTTGAAGATGCCGAGGGGAAGAGACGGATAACGCGATCGCTTCGCCGATGGCTTCATGGAAACCTGAAATAAACCATTGATGTACAGAAAATATTTATTTATTTATTCTTTTCACTTTGAATCAATAGAGTGTTCACTTGTGTACGTCAAATGGGAGTGGAAAGGCCTATTCTGATACTTATCGAAATAAGCCCCTCTGTAAGAATAACTTAAAATAAGGCAACAAGGGTTCTCAATGTGTTCGTGGAGAACCACACAACAAACTCATATTGATACAGATTTACTCACAAATAACGCTCAGAATTACCAGAATTTTGGAGAAACTATCTTTTAATGGTTAACACTTAATACAAGAAACTACAATTTAGAATTGAAACTATCACAAATGCAATTCAACAAACAGACAGTTATCCTTTATAAATATATACATATATATTATATTTATTTAACAAAACATTTATAAAAGTTTAGATGTCCAGTGAAAGTGACAAGGAAGTAGTTAAGTACAGTGGATACGGAAACCGAGTTTGCTTTTATGTGGTTTATTGAAAACAAACTGGTCCGCCATGTTGTTTGTACGTTGTATTAAAACTACTTTTTATAGATCATTAATCATTTAATGTCAATATTCTAATGTTTACTTCAAACTAAATATTTAAAAGTATAAAACAATATTTTGTTATTTTCCTCTTAGATTGAGATGAGATTGGGATAGAATTTTACGATATTAGTTTGAAACCCAGACTTTTTAAATATTTTTGCATTATTTATTAATTTTACATATTTTTTAATGACATAAGGCAAGAAATAAGTTTTTATATTTTCTAAACATTATCTCGAACATAAGTTGTTTCATTGATGAATAATGCATAAATAAAAACAAAACAGCAAACTTCATACTAATAATTTAATCTAGTCTCATAATAGCTCTAATAAAAGTGAAAACAAACCCATTGTTTGTGATTCCACTGACAATTACTTAAAACGCGAACTTGGCCTCCTTTACCAGCGGATCAACAATTTAACTATTATGGATGTGGTATAGTATTATTTTTCTCTTGTTAATAATAACTAAATTATAACAACAAATAAGTGTTCTTTGTTGATCGATTGTACGTTTTTAAATATTAATATGATATTTATCTTATGCTTATGCAAATAATATTCATGTAAAAGAACGAATGCAGAAATGCCGCATCCATAAATTAATAAATCCATGTCCAAGTCTTTATATAACTGCACTGTAATAGTTTTAATTTCCGTGAATTTTCTTTTCCTCATACGACATATTTAGGTGCACTCTTAATAATATAAACAATTATTTTTAGTTTTTAATTATTTTTATAAACAATAATTTTTTAATGTGAGGTTTTAATAAAATATATTAATAATATATTATTTGTTAATCTTAAAAGTTGCACTATAAATTAGTGTATCCATAATACTACAGTTACTTGTCAAGACGCTCATTTCATAATGCGGAATCAACTTTATGTAAATCTGACCCAGGCGTTATTTAATCTAGTATTAAATAACACCTGGGTCAGATTTTCCCAAACTTATAAACAATATAAGTGGGCAATTATATATAATTATATAAACTTAAACATTTAAGTCATTTATGCAAATGTTATCAATTTAAGAGATTGTTATAATCCATGACTGTCATTTATTCGAAATGTCAAATATTTTATCAGATATTACTCAATTAAAATAAAATATTTTAATTAGGGTTCCGTACCTTAAAAAAGGGGAACCTTATAGAATTAATTTGTTGTCCATCTGTCCATCTGTTAATACCCTAATTTGCGGAAACGAGAAGAGATTTTGACTAGAAATAATCCACACTTTCAAGGGATTCAAAATGGAGGGTACTTCCTGTTGATATAAAACTGTAAAATTTGGCAATTAACTGAAAGCTATACATTTGTAATTAGATCTTCAAAATATAATATAACTAGCAGATTCCCGCCCACTTCGCTGGGCACACTGTCAATTTGGATGTGAACTTAGGTTGCTATGGTAACCGTGGTCATAGTATGCGTTGTCATCCTAACCGTTGCTATGGTAACCGCGTTTAGTGGTCCTAAAGATTAAAAGTTCAGATAGTTTTGGAGATGAGTCAGTGGTAAATCGCTTATATAGATATAGGGTCGACATTTTAAAATTGAGGTTACTTGTTGTTGTTTATGATACATATCATATGAAATGGGTTGATATAAATATTTCAAAACTTACGTTATTTATTTTTTAAAAAGCCTAAATTCTTTTCTTATTTATAATATAAAATACCAAAAACTTTAACTCTATGCCTCAGAAGTCGAAATGTGAAGTGAAAAATCTTTAATAATTACAGTACGGAACCCTCGGTGGGTCTTGTCCGTTTTATTTTCTATAACAGCATTTCACATTTCTTTACATCGCCTCGTATATATAAGTAACAATTGGCAATTTTTTTTTTTAAGGTATAAAATATATCATAAGAATATGTATTATGTAATGTGATGAAGAACAAGTAATCATTCTCGGTGATCATCAAGGACAGCAAAGATTATTTTATGATAACTCGTGATGAGTTATCAAACGAGAAAAGATTTAGGTTATAATATTTAAGAGAACACAATAGGTACGTCATATATATATATATATATATTCTATCAAGGCTTTCTATTATGTAAATATTAACATCGATTTGATCTAATTATCGTAAACTGCATTTATATATATATATATATATATATATATATAATTATATTTTGTTACACTAAGAGCATGTAATTCGCATACGTTAACATTACATATATTATAGAACTGTCAAAAATTTAATACATACAATAATACCATACAAATTTCATACAACTACTATAATTTTATATATTCATAAATAAAGGCAATAATAGAATTAACACTCATTTTTTTTTTCATTTTAAAAGCGTATATCGCTTGCAAAAATATATTATATAGCTTAATCTGGAACACAAGGTCTTGTTAAATTAAGTTATGTTACCAGTGAGGGTGGTAATTCAGTCACATTTGCACCCTCCAACTGCTAACAATGACATCAAAGGTATACTTAATAGGATTCATTTATACGGTACTGTGCTTCAAGTATGGTAAGTACTTTTATTATTCTATTAGAAAATATAAGTTATTATAGCGTTTTTATTTAGGAATTACATGGTGTAAAATCTTGTTTGTCTTCATATGTATGTCTTATATAAATTTATATATAATTCAAGGGCAATCGGGTTATTTCATGAGCGAGATATATAACATTGCTATAGTAAAACTATTTTTATCAATATAAAAATATCTTTTTGTGACACTATATTGTATGTAAATGAATAGAATAGAATGGTTCTTAACAAAAATATATTTAAATATGTCTTATATTGCTAGGGGCGCCAACATTCCCTTAATTTCGACTCGCTGCGCTCGCGAAACCTCGGGTGCCGTTTGCATATTGAGCGAAACGAGCCCAGTGTAATGACTCATCGTTTCCCATTGACTTCAATGAAATATTAGTTTTTATACGATTATTCCTCAACGACATGACATTTTTTTAAAACCATCACCTAAATTGTGTCTTTTTGAATGCAAAATTTGAAAATTTTCCGTCAAGTAGTTTTCGACCCGTTTCGTAACAAAGAATGTGAAAATGTCTCCAGTAAACCGCTCCGCTCGCTACGCTCGCTTCGCTCAATAATAGTCATAATCAACATATATATTACAATAGAACTAATAAAGTAATATTGAATTACAACTGTCCTTCCAACGCGTGGCGAATTCGAGCCAAGTTCACAGATAATCCAATAAGAGAATGTAAGGTTTCCCTTCTAATGTATCTACGGTTTCCAAATTCTGATATGGACGAATTAAAATAATTCGATCATTTGGTTTCGAGTATTTTTACTTAATAATGAATAATGCGTTTCACTGTAAGTCTTTTTATAACTTTTAAACCTTGTTTTTTCGTAATTTTGTCAAAACTTTTATTGTTTTTGTTAAAGAACTATTTATATTTCGTGTCTTGGCTTGTTTGTGTCTGACAATCTGCTAAAACAATTTTTCTTAAAGAGTCGTTTTTTAATAGATCTGTTACATTATTATATTTATTCAAACCATATATGCTGTAATAATAAAGAAATATTGTTGCAGCCTCCTCAATATTCTGTTACGATTGTAACAGCGCTTATGACCCCCGCTGTGGAGAGAATTTCGATTCCTTCAGCCTTGGGGTCGTGAATTGCTCTCTAAGGGATCCCCCCGAACATATAGTAGAACATATCGAGCCGACATTTTGTAGGGTTATAAAAATGGAGAGTAAGTTATTTCACCGCGCTTTATAGCTTTAATTAACACTAAACCTACCGACAATTCTTGTATACCTGTTCCTACCGCACGCCGTCAAATTGACTGGTAATTAAAAGTTATTTTATTATATAATGCAGGTAATAATGGAAATAACAAAAAGTAAAGAGTGTAGAAAATATTATATGCATATTCTAAGAATTGTCATGTAGTTTGATAACGATATTATAACGTTTAAAAATGTGTAAGTTTTACAAAAGTTTAAGAACAGTCAATTTGACCGGTACTTGGTAGGTTTAGTGTTAACATATTATAATAAAATACCTAATCTTATTGAAGTATTAGTGAATAATCAGTAAATTTGATATACAGTTTATGGCAAAGTAAGAGTCGTAAGGCAGTGCGGGTACATTGAGGAAGAGAAGGGTGTACACATGTGTAGACGACAGACAGACACTGGGGAAGTCTTTGTCACCTACTGTACGTGTGACACCGACCTTTGCAATGCAGCTACCAAAACCGACCAACAGATGGCGCTGTTCTTAATATTTACATATTCAATTTATAATTTGAAAAATTTGTTATAATTGAAGGAAGATGTGTTCTTAAAATTTATTTTTGTAATCATAAAGTTATTTATTGTCTACTTCAAAACTGCCATGTTTAATAGAAATAAATAATACCTACCTAACCATTTAATAAAGCGTGTATGATACTAAAATTAATTTGTTTTATTACTTTAATTAAATAACAAATACTGACCTGGATTGGCTCCATCCCGGAACACTTTAGGCTGTTTTCTGTATGAGAGGAAGTATTCTATATGCGCCATCTCGTGGTGAGCGGTGATCAAGTCTTTCTGATCGGGGTGTGTGCACATTTTAATCCTATAACAATAGTTATATGTGGTATAATATTAAAAAAGTAATAAAATAATATATTTAATTAATTTACTTAATGTATTAAAACAAGGTTATGTTTTAATTTATGTGGGCACCTACATCATAAAAGGAGGGCAAAGTTTAAATTTTTAAAGAAGAAATAGGCAAGAAGACGAAAAGCAAAGGGCTGTTACGGTTCGCAGCACATTCATTGACCATATTCAGCTTTAATTTATTTCAGAGTATGCTTTACTCTAACACTAACCGATAATCATGTCCATTACAAAAGTCCCAGGCGGAGGGCTGGCAGTGTATGTGTCTGTTAGGGGGCTGCTCGAACACGCTTAGTGACCAGAAGTCCGGTGGCATCGCGGACATGTTCATAGACACGTAGAATTCTTCTGCTAGTTGGAAGATAGTAAGTGGTGTATATCCCTGGAAAATAATGCAATGTTTTGAAAAAATTGTAGTGTCATATTAAATTCGGAACTTTAAGTTAGTAATATGTAAGACTAATTTGGCAAGCTTGCTTTTATCAATCTTGCTAAGCGTCAATATCCAAATTAAATTCACTTACCTGTTGCACCATTTCCGGGGTAACATCAACCAGTTTCTTGCCAGGGTAGGGAAGGGTAAAGGGTACTATCCCAGACCAGCTCTGTCCCCACATGTCACCGAGGATGTGTGCGGGGATCGGCGCGGATCTTGAGATACGCTCTGGACCATACCCTTCACGGAGACGCCGACGAACGTAAGCGTGCAGCAAGTCATATAGAGGCTTGACCTGGAAAAAATAATAAAGATTGGTTTGATGCTTATATTATTAAAGAAGAGGAACATTTTCTAAAGTTTATAATTCATTTGATGCCAAACTCATTGAACGGATAAAAATCGCAGAAATTTAAATTAAAGTAAAACTTTCTTACCTGTTCCCAGACTTCATCCACTTCTTGTCTCATGTTTAAGGTTTCGTATGGAAACATCCAATAGGCAGACGCATCAGTGAAATCTAAATAAAGAAATAAAAGATAAGAAGAGATAAACAAGATTAATCAGGACCATCATCATTAAAAAGAATATCAACATAATATATAAAAGTGCCTCAAATATTAATTAGCAATATGTTTACAATTATTTATTGCTATTCTAAATATAGTTTCTAAATCTACAAGTTAAAAAAAATACAAACTATTCTTTTGAGTCTTTAATCTAATGTTAAGACATCTCCTATATGTTCTGTATTTTTTTTTATCAAAGACCTTTTACTTTGTACGTTAGATCTTACGCAGAATTTGCGAAATTGTCTTTTTAGTAAGTAGTAATGTTGTCTCTATAGTTATTATAGTTATATAAAAAACAAAGTTCCTAATAATCCTATAGAAAATTAACCATATTTGTAGTTACACTTATACTTTTTCTATAACAGTCTTATCACTGACATAAAATTAAATGAAAAACATGATGACCAAATACTAACTGTTGAGTTTAGCACCCTGATTGGTCAAATCCACGAGCTGCTCATACAAATCCCTAATTCTACGCCCAGTATTTCTCCTCCACTCGGTCCAGACATGTTGGAGTTCGTCCCAGTCTCTGGAGTGCGACATGATGAACTGCAAGTCTGGCTGGAGATGTAACCCGCACTTGAAGGGTTCATTGTAAGCGCAGATCTCAGCCGAGTTGTAAACTGCTAGCATGTCGTTGATGATGCGATTGTACTATAAATATACGAAAATTATATTAGGAATATACAAAAGATTATTATTTGATAATAATTTGAATTTGTATGGTAGTTACGTAATATATTACAGATATACATATTTCTTGATAGACCTTGATCTTCAAAACAATTAAAAATGTCCATCATAATTAATAGAAATTTAGATGAAATTCATATTTATATTAACAGTTAGGTCAGTAAGGAAGGGAGCGAGTAGACGAAGTCGCTAGCAACACCTAGTTATATTATTATTACATTGAAGTTAAAGAAACAGAAATAAAATATAAAATAAAATATTGGTATCTATCATGACAAAATGGCCATACTCTTTCTTAATCCTGACCATAATTAAATCAGAATTTAATGATTTACCCTATCAAGCTGATCTGGGGGCAGTGCAGACGGACCGATAATGGACAGCAGACGCAGTTGCCTGAAGGTGGAGAAGTCCCTGATGGCGTGACGTGGTAACCCCTGAGCAGCTTCCCACAACCCTCGCTGGAAGAGAGTATACCGTTGCTGTGCTTCTAACTGTGAGAAATATATCTTTATTAGTACTATTAAAATATTGCAACAAATTTTAAAACATTTAAATTTTTCATAAGAACGTCCAAGTTCAATTTAAACTCAAAATTTTATTCAAATCGATATATAATCTATGAAACTTCACCTATACTTGTAAAATACACCGTATAAAATAAATATATATATATATATTATTAATAAGTTAAATGGTTAGACAAAATATCTTCGTATTTACAACACAGGAACACCTGCAGAGTCAATACATACGGAGGTCATTAAACAAAGCATTATCCAAATCTGTCATAATGGTTGAGTCCACGGTCATATAGTCTTTACGCACGTTCAAGATGACCTACCATTTAGAGTTACCATGTATGGTAAGGATTTCAATAATTGGAAAATATATGTTTGCTTCCTTGCTTTGTTCAAATTCATCTTTTAAGGATAGTTTTAAAATAAACAAGATTTGTAATTATTACAGTTTTGTTTATCTACATCTATTATATCTATATCTATATAGATGCAATTTTAAAATAACTGTCGGTAAACTAACATCTAAGCAGCTCTTTCAGTATGGGTATGAGAATATTCGCTATAAGTTATACATAATATTTTTAAATTACAGAATGAGTCATAACGTGACAAATAGCCATCATCAAATGTAACACGCCATCTGACTGACTCATTTGTAATTATCATATAGGAACCTGTAATTTCATTGTTTTTCCTTGCTTTACGTCTAAGAATGATCACTTGATAAAAAGTTGAGACAATGTTTAACGATGACTCAAATAGGAAATATATATTAAACATTAATATATTATTAATCGAGATAAAAACTATCCAAATTTTTAAGACAAAATTGATATATAATAGATATTTAAATGGAATCGATTCATTGGTTTCAAAGATTATCGCAAACGAACATCGTGACACGGGGTTTATATATATATATATATATATATATATATATATAATATATATATATATATAGATTTTTTAACTAAAAAAATACAATTGATTTATGCGAGTAGTTAATTATAGTGTTTAATTTTCTTAACCGAACTAGGGATTCTAATGTTATAGAAAATAGTAAGTTCATTCCTTTTTATTTTTAGTTATGATATCATTTTAATTATTATCTATAAATTAAAAAAATCATTATACAGCTTTTTTGCTGATTATATAAAGACCAATTTCAATGTCGAAATAATTAAAAGCCTTGTGATAAAGCCTTAAATAACTTTAATTCATTATCACCGACCTCCAAATCTTTAGTCGCGGAAAATCGCAATTACTCATTAAAGAGTTCAATTAACTAATTATATTTGGATATTTCTGTCAAAACGCTTCTCGGAGATCAATCATCTATTTAAATCAGAATTGATTGATTTAGATGACAAACAATAGAGACATTACTATTTGTAAGGAAAAACAAATTAGATATTAAAAGTCCTTGTAAAAATGTTTATAAAAGTACCTATTAAAATGACATATAAAGTTAAAGTTATAAGGAAATTCCCACGATATTAAACTTTTGATCTTGAAAAATGTGTTACAATTAAATATTCTATAAACATGTTATGTCATGATTATTATTTTTTATTATTTTAAATATATTATTTATAAAAACCACAAACAACTGAGCCCCTGATTTATTAATTTTTATAAATAATTTACTTTAAAGAGCCGGAGACGATATTTATTAAAAATATCTATATCTAGATAGTGAGAGGCTTTTTTTATATCTATATCTAGATGTTTTATCTTTGTAGTTTAATAGTTAGTAGTCCACAAGGACAGTGCTCCAGAGATTGAAGGTTTCTGGTCTGATAGTTTTGATATCAATAAACAAAAATATTGCTAGACTTTTTTAATCATTGTTGTTACACACATAACTTATATAAATAATCTCAGTCTAATCACTTAAATTAATATGATATATATTTTAATAAATAATTTGAAAATTACATTTAAAAAACGTAAAGCAATTAGTGATACTTGATGATTAGAACTGCTCTAAAAGTCTATGAAATATCATTATCAAACTCCTGAATCTGTAATAAAATTTCATCTTACGTTATGCTCTTTAAGAATACTTCAGTAAAATCTATAAAATACTAATCCATTGACGCTTATGATGTTAGCAATAGAAATGCAGCTTAATATTTATATACATTACATTGTAACCTCAATAGCTTAAGTGATTTATTTATTTAATTCAAATTCTATATAAACAACATATCAAGATATGATACTAGTGCTTGATCCTTAAACATTAACACTAAACCTACCAAGTACCGGTCAAATTGACCGTTCATAAACTTTTGTAAAACTTACACATTTTTAAACGTTATAATATCGTTATCAAACTACATGACAATTCTTAGAATAAGCATATAATATTTTCTACACTCTTTACTTTTAGTTATTTCCATTATTACCTGCGTTATATAATAAAATAACTTTTAATTACCATTCAATTTGCGTGCGTGCGGTAGGAACAGGTATACAAGAATTGTCGGTAGGTTTAGTGTTAAGTATAGAGCGTAATACTCTAATTCCTACTTCAATGCCATAACTATTGATGAATCCATAAATTTATCCAGTCATGGGTTGAGTTGGTAATGAGTGTACTAAAGTACCCTTACCTTACCTTACCTTACCTGACGTAACTCAATGCCACGTAATAAATTCACACACATCGCTTTGTGGACAGAGGACGTTCACACGACACACTGTTTCACAATCATACCGTCACTACCTGGTGTGTATTTGATGGAAAAATTGAGGAAAATATACACTAAAACTTTTAAACTTAGACAAAATATTGAGAGTTTTATAACAATATGTTTGCTTCTTTCCATAACGATACTTGGAAAGTAACTGCAAATATTTAGAATCTTTCTTGTCTACTGATACACGAAAATAAAGTTTTTTTTTCTATTAAAAGCTTTATAATTAAGGTATAATGATAAAATAAGTAAAATCTATAAAATTATTAACTTTAAATAAGAGATTTCCTAATATCGGAGAATTCTGTCCTTGTTCAAAAAAGTAGAGTCCACGTCTCCCTCTACATTTTTAACTACCATGTAACTTGTAAATAACATACAATTGTCAACCTTAATATATATAATCATGTATTTTTTTATAAAACCTTGTATTCCTATCATAATTCAATGTCGCAGCTCAATAAAAACATCGAAATCTACTAAACTTCATTCATAGAGAAACGAGTTCAAGTTTACAAACAAAGATACAACCGACTACACAAGTGTTAAAAATTAATTAAAACCTTTCAAGAGTGACACAATTGTTCTCATAACTCATTTGCGAGATTTTTTAAATGAAAATAATGCAAATACAACCTTAAGCTATTGTAATAGGTACAAGTCTTAGAATCTTTAAGCAAGGTAAGGTCAGGATTTCGTATACCAATTAGCACTAAAACAACGTGGGTTGTGTTAAATACAAGCAGAGCAAAACATCCTAATTGTAAGTAAAATAATTTGTTTTGACATTTTATAAAAATGTTTTAAAAATTTCGCAAACCAATGTACATTAGTCTTTGAATTTTAATGTAATACATCTATATATATATTAGCCATTTACTTCTCACTGACTCATCACGAAATATCCGAAACTATCTGTCCGATTAACTTAAAATTTTACATAGTTACTACTTTTGTAACGTAGACGTCCACTAAGAACGGATTTTATGGAATTCTTATCCCAACGGATTTCAAGGTTTGCATTTCACCAAGTTTTGAACCGACAACGGATAATATGACAACGGTTACCATAGCAACCTAAGTTCACATCCAAATTAATAGTGTTCCCAGCGAAGCGGGAGGGAATAAGCTAGTTTAGTTATAAAGCAAGGCGCAAAAATATATTATTTCATTGTCACGACTGTGAGAACTGTTCAAGGTTACAAGACTTAGTTTGAGAGTACAAGAAAAAAATATTTTTTATGTATATGATAGTCTTAGCACGATCTTGTGAGACTTTAATTAATATTTTAATATGAACATTATAACTAACCAGTTTGTTTCTTACAAGCTATTACCTACATTTATGAGTGGCATTTCAGTCTTTTCACATATTAAAGACTACATCCCTTTGTATTCAAAGAGTGTTTTTAAATAATTACATGTTTCAGTCAGTTCGTAAACATTCGGAATTATTTCATGTATCATGATTTAAGTTTCGTAAAAATAAAGTTCATTTTAATTTATTACAAATAATGAAAAATTATGTAGAATATATTAGAAGATATAATTTTAAATAAGTTAAACATTTCAAAGAACATGGAGAATAACAGAATAAATAAATATTTTTTGTTTACTATTATTATAATAAAATATTAAACACTTTTCTTGTGTATCCGTGCGTCTGTCGGTCACGTAAGACTTTTGTTCGTTTCTGGTGCATTTTTTGTTTTGTTACTTATCTGGGTTACCTTAGTTTTTTGTTTATTTGTTAAAAATTTAAACCGAGGCTGAGAAATATGTAAATGTACAACCTTGTTTGACAATTTAATATTATCTATACATATAAATAAAATTGAAGTGTCTGTTTGTAATTCCGACTTAACAGCTTTTCACAGATGCATATTTTTTTTTTTGCATTTTTCAATAAAAGTATATATGGTACTTACTTAGACAAAATATTATTTTAACTTTTTGCCTGTCTGTCTGTTTGTTTGTTCCGGCTAATCTCTAAAACGCCTGGACCGATTTTAATAGAACTTTTATTAGCGAAAAGTTGATGTTAGACTATTTTTATCATAAAAACATCCCGCACAAACAATGTCGTTAAATAATATAATTAATTATTATACAAACCTATCCATATATGACATAATGGAACCATCTGGATGTACAGAATGAATCCTTGGAGTGATTATTACGGACCTTATCGGTCCTATCCTTATATCGGACAATATAGTTAGTTCCGCTATTTTGTTCCACACTGGTGTGCCATTTCATGTTTCCTATCTTTTGTCCAGTATTACAAGAATTACGGAATTACGGAACTATGCAATTTATTGGGTCCGTTGATAATTTTGTATTACGTTGTTAGAATACTGTCATGGTGGTACAAATAATGGTAATATTGATTTTTGGTACAAAAGATTCTTTAGGTACAATTTTAATTGAACTGTTCTGACTGAGGCAGGACAATAATGATTTCAGTTATTATAATAATAAGTCACTTGTAATCTTACCACATCCTGTTAGTGATTTTATATAATAAAATAATTCACATGTTGATTTTATCTACAGATATAATCAAATATTAATGATGATAAATATGCACATTTAATATTTTTCAAAGAAATTGTTATATGTTTATTTTTGTTTGTCATATGTCATATTATCATATGTTTGTTTATGACACAATATTTGAAGCATTTTTTTGTATTGGTATCCGTTTGTCTGATTCTTTGTTCGTGATTCTTCTCTCAAAAAAAAAAATCTCAAATACTTCTAAGGAAATGCAAATATTAGGTTGGACTATACTTAAAACTGAATATTTGGGGTTTACATAATATATATATGGTAGATGGTTTATGATGTAAGTCTGGAAAGGGAGCATATAAAAACGCTGCTAACAACTGGTAATAAATATTTAAGATATATCAAAAACCAAACCTCATAAAGTCCATCGAGATAACAATCATCCTAATAATCCTAAAGTTAAAATCTACAATCAAATTAAAGTATCAGTCTTAACCATTTCTCACTGTCGGATACAAATCACATAATTATTAATGATACATCTATTCCAATGTCAGTTTTAAATCAAATAATTAAATCTCCCTGTACTTTTATGATGTTTTTTACTAATATAAATACTTATCATATAACTATTTTGAAAAGACGGGATCAATTAATCCAAGAGCAAACATTGACAAACGATATTATGAATATTCTAAGAAAATGTCACTATTAAAGAAAATTAATCTTTCTTCTTAAATTATCAATTACTTTGTTATAGAATACTAGGAAAAAAAACCATCGCGTTGTGTAAGAACCAGTTATATAGACAAAGAATCATACTCCCATAACCCATTTTGTATTAATTATATGTCTACAGCATAAGAAAGGTATTATGCAGCATATTATATATCAAATACTATCTGACGATGTTTACGTGGACTTGGATAGAAAGGTTCTGGATAATCCTGATCTAATCTGGAGTCCATGGTTCATGAGGTTCAAAGCGTTCCTACAATTTTGGGAGAGAAGCAACATTTATGCCAGATCAGTACATTGTTCATATTATGTTACGGTTTTTGATTTCCCCTTTCCAGATTATGATCTATCTGTATGCAAAATTCATAGAAAACATTTAATACTTTTTTTCATAACGTACAATCAAACAAACGAAATTACACATTAAATATGTATCCAGCCGTCAAGATTACCTTTCGTTGTGTTAAAGTATCATATTCACATTTGTAGATAGTAAAATTTTATGTTATTTCTGTGGACTAAAATGGAAAAGTCTAGTGATATAACCAAACTATTATTCATTTCTGAATATAATTTTTAACATAAGAAAATAATAATTAAAAAAAACAACTATTTATATTTATGTAAATAATATTAAACGATTAAGTATGAACCGTGAGAATTATGTTCCATATCCAGTCACGATTTGTGTTACAATAAACAACTTCCTGCATTGATATCTACTGATTACAATAAACCTATACAATCTATAACTATATTATATGTAGATGAAATAATATATGTATAATTTAGATGAAATAAGAAACAAAAAAACTTTAACCTTCAAAATACTTTTGATTATAATATATTGTAATAATAATATTTATAAAGTTAAACCTTTTGAAGGTTCCTGTTAATCTACGTGTTACTCAACATTAGTGAACTATCGTTCCATATAAATAATGACTACATTGGAAAGTATCCGTATTAGGATTCCCACAGACACAATGATAAAGATTTCAATAGATAACCATTTCCACGGCTTTTTCAATGTATTAGAAAATATATATCTGCTATATTTTATCGGTATTTACTATTTTTATTAGTAAAAAAGAATGCATTAATCATCAAGAAGAATGGAGGCAAGACTGGTTACATAGACGTTTTTTTTGACGGAAAATATCCATCATAGTTTTTCGGAAAGGATAGACAAGAAAGTTTATTTTAGGCTTTTATTGACAATGGACTATTCCTGTTAGACACGGATAATTCGGGAAACCAAGATAATATTTGCCCAGCTTATAAATGTTTTTTCTTATATTGTTATAAGCAAAGATTTCCAGCTTCATTTCAATTATATATCTTAGAAAGGATTTGAGTGTGCATTTATGTAATTCAATATCAAACGTTTATAATCATAATAAGTTGATTGTTAAAAAGTTTTCCTGTTTGATCGTAATAATAAATAGTTACAGTTTCAGTTATTACTTTATCAAATGTATATAACTTGATAAATAGGATTAGATTTTTGCTTTCACTTTTGATATGAAATGTATTTTTTGCGTACTTAAATCTATTTATCTTAATTTGAGAAGTAATTTTAAAAGACTATATCATCTCAAAAAAACTCCGTAAGATAAAACATTACCTACAACAGCCTGACTGTACTAACCTTAAGTTAATGACGAATTGAAAGTTTTGCTTCTACATGTTTTATATATTTGGAAAAGATACATATACTTTAACTTAAAAGATAATAATTACATTCAATAACTAAATAAGCCTAGGCAGAAAACGTCTTGCATTTAGTATTCAGTGCTTTGTATTGGTTAACTTTTATTTGTTAAGATTTTTTAATATTTAGGTGGTTTACTTAATGGATGAAAGGATTTGTTAGGACAAGTTAATACAAGCGATGACTCTTGTCTTTTATAAGCTAAGCTTATATATAAGAGCGATTTAATATAACAAAATAGTAAATAATATAAGTGTTAATAAGTATGAATACGTCGCTTTAAGACCAAAGTCATTTCATCAAAAAACTCGATGTTCAAGGAAACAGAAATGCTGTTTCTCACGTATCAAGTTATTTTCATAAAATTGTATTGTTGAAATTGTGTTGTGTTTGATAGTTATCAAAAAAACAGTCAGGCATATTAATTTGTAATTCCTTAAATATTTTTATCATTACTTTGTATGTGTATCCCGAAATGAATATTAACGCACCTTTAAAAATCTATATAAATAAGAATGCTCAAATAAAGCGAAGAGAGCGATATGATATGATGATCTGTTAATTTTCTATTACTTCTCAATTGATTTGAAGAAATTATCCGATTATTTTTTTATTTACCTATCATGTGCTTTTAAATCGTTTTAAAATATGTTACAAGAGTTAACATGAACATACTTAGGCAAAACTTTAGATTTAAAAGAAATAATTATCCCCTTTCAGAAGATAGATCAAGAAATAATATTTTATAAAAGAATAAAAAAAAGTTAACAATAAACAAAATAAAAAAAATTTAATGATTAAGAAAAAAATCTCAGTTTTTTTCAAGTTTTTTTCAAGAAGTCAGTAAAAAAGAGGAATCAATATAATATAACTCACTCAAAGATGTTTGCTATAAGAAAATATTTTGTATGGTGTCATCAAACGAAAGCCCATATCGTATCAGTATCAGTTACATATTTATAAGAAAACAATAGTAAATGATCAATACTCACAGCCGCATGTTGAGTTGCATCATTGACATCGGTTTCGAAATTCCATTGAGCTGCTACATTGTTCGTGCATTCCTTGGAAGCCTGGTCATCGGCCTGGTGAAGAAAATCCCTTACTTGCTGCAAAGTGGCGTGGTTATACCTTTCATCAATGCGATTAGAGTTCACATCCCCGTTGAAATTGTAGGGATTTGTTCCAACGTAACTGGGATCATTTCGGGCGAAATTTGGATCATTGCGGCGAAAGTTTACATCATTTGTGATGTCTATCCTGTCATCACGATTCCTGTCATCGATTGAGCGCAGTGTCGAACTTGGATTCCGTCCGTTCCCATAATCCAAGCTCGGGTAACCATTGTTACTTATAGCTGGGTTTATCTGACTGTAAGGAGTAGACGAGACCGGATAAACTCCTGGTGTAGAGCCAGAAGGTCTGGCAGTACTGTATTGGAAATTACGATTTAAATCATGTCTCGTTCCAGGTAGATTAGCTTGTGTACTCGAAAACCCGTAGCCGTATGGACTATGCGGTGAAGACACTTGGGGCAGTTGAGGAAGATCTAACTGGGGCTCGGCGTATAAAATGGAGACTAGTGTAAGTTGATATAGAATCTTTATATGTATTCGTGTTATAGCACAGGCCATGGTTGACTGGCCAAAAGTATTATCTAGTTATCAGCTTTCAGCGACCAATGGTGCGTGGTGCTTCAGTGCGCTCGCGACGACAACTGTTCAGTGGCGGTGAAGCCGGGGCCGTGTGAATTAGCTTTGTTCTGTACGCTAAGTATAAAGCAAAGAAGACCTTGCGACGTGCATCATACTCTGAGATAACGTACAGGTCAAAAAGCCTATATGAATACCGAATATGCAAATTATACAAATATGTACAACCACCATCCCAACTTACGTCAATAGCTTTTCCAAGTTTTCTTAATCAGATGGCATTTATTTTTAAATAAATAACTATAATTACATATACATAAATATAACTATTAATTTAAATACATGAAGTTCCTTTTTGTAGGTCATAACGATGTGTTTGAGTCCATTGTTCTCTAAACGTAATAAATAAGTTTCAATTTCCAAATACGTATTTCCCAGTAACGAAAGTTTTAATGACAATTATGCAAAGAAGTACAAGAAGGAGCGGCGCTCTACACCGTTTAACAATTAGTGTTAGTTACCAAATATCATAGAGGCAATAGGACATTTATAAAAACAACAACATTAAACAAAAATCTTTATATGGTATACTTTTATCTACAAAAAGAAAATTGTAGTTTAAAACATGAACTTCTCGAAACGCAATTACGTAATGAAGTTTAAGGTATTTTTCTAGTTCACGATTTCCTTTAGAACGATAACTTTACGCCCTATTTCGTAACACTATCACTTCGCTTTCGCTTCGTTATCTTTCTACGGACCAGACACGGTGTGGCCATTATGGAAAAATATATCTTATTTTAGGCAACTTTTAATATCTTTAATAATGCTTACTTCCATGTTATCCTTATTATATTTTCACGAACGAACTTTGTTCGTTCTGTATTGTTTTCACTTTTCTCGAATGTATGGATGGATGTCCGGAAAAATTTTCAAATCCTGAAAATTTGTAGGGATTTTGTTTTTTAGTTTATATTCATATTTTATTAAATACTATTACTATTACTATTTTGTATTATTGTTAATCAAAATTTTTTGTATTTTTTTTGTAATTATAAATAAACATGTATTTAACACATTCTTTTCTTCAATAAATAATAATCATTTTAAATAAAAATCAATTGTTTTTTTATTAATATTTATAATTTCGTCAAAGTTCGTTCGGGATATTCCCTGGGTATTTGCATCATCGCTAGTTTTTATTTATTTCCACTTTCTATCACCAGATACTATTATTTATTACCAGTGATCACTTGTATATGTAAATTGGAAGTGTTAGAAAAACCTATTTTGATAAGACACTTATCAAAAAATATTCTACTGTAAAGACACTCGAACTTAAAACAAAGACTACGAGGGTTCAAACGGGCTTGCGAAGAACCACACAACAAACTCAGCCAGGCATCTATTAGATCTCTGTTTTAAATTAATGTATATACATTTAACCTATTATACAAAGTTATTTTATTATTATTATATGCCATAAAATGGTAAATAACGACAAACAAACGCACAATACACAATTTTCCTATTGTATTGATCGTGGGAACAACGCTGAGATAATAGCAGTGTATCTTTATTATATATACTGTTAAATATATTAAACATTTTAATATTAACTTACAAACAAGATACATATAATTAAAATACTTCCAGATATGATACATCTTAATTTAATTATATATCTGTATTGAGCGTAATGTAAATAAGTTTTTATAAATGTTTTGTTATTAATAATAATATTACGTAAATAAACGAAATTTGAGTCTTGAATATAAATAAAAAATATAAGCTATTTAATTAGTATCATAAATTATTGTTATGTTTTTCTGAAAAATCTTAAAATATATCTAAAGTTTAAAATCCATGTTATTAAGGTTATATTACCATATAAAATCGATTACTTTTTATCTTTCTTGCACTACTCCTCCTAAGCCGCTTATCCGAATTTTATAAACAGGGTATCAAATGAAAGCTTATAGTTTAACGATGCCAGGGTTATGTTTTAGCGACGCTGTAAGGTCAATAAGGTCACCAAATTAAAAAATAAAAATAAAGGCGAGCAAAGCGAGCCCTACGGCTAGTTACATATATATATTTGGTGTACAATGAAGAGTTCTTATTATTATTTTTATTAATTATATAAAATGATTTATATAATAACAAATGAAATGCAATGCAAGATAACAATAAATGATGATATAACTGCAGTGACATTGTACATGGCTATAACCAACCTCCAACCTTGAAGTACGCCATGGTTCGTCACTCGTGCGCGTAATGAATAGATATAATTTAATTATTTAACAAGGTAAAGAGGCAATCTTAGGCATATAATATGATTTGTCCCTTTGAATGATTCACAATTTAATAAATACCTAACAATACAAGCTAATATTTTTTTTATTAACAGCGTTAAGATCAAGTTTCAATAATTTATTAACAAACAATAGTTAATTCTCATCATTATCTTTGAAATGAATCATTTGAGTAAATGAATTTCAATAAAGCTGACTCAGAACTTTAAGAACGTTTCCTGGGAAATGTAAAAACAATCGACTAAAATCATTAAACTAACGATGTGTTATGTTATTTACTTGTCTTAAACCATACAATATTTTTTGTAACAGTATTTTATTAGTCAATAGATAATTACGTTTTTACCATATTTTTTGTTTAACTTTTTTTACAAAAGATTCGCAAGAATAGTCTTCAAATAAATGTGTAAAAACACTAAATATATGTGGTTATTTTTAAAATACAAATTATATTTTACTCATCAACAATAATCCCTACCTATATCTAAATATACGATTAAATCCAATGTTTCTAACACTGGACAGCAATTAGTTCGCCATCTTATATAGTAATTTATAAATTAAATTATATCTTCAAAGCAAAACTTACCAACGGCATAAGAAGACCGAAAAACTATAACAAACCCGGTATGTTTATTATTTATAACACTTTTAATATATAACTATTAATATAAATAAGACCTTAACAAAACAATGATATTGGATTGTTTATACTGGGTATATGTATTAGATCAAATTCAAACTTTTTCATTTCAAATATATATTCGTAACCAGAGAATAAATGTAAAGTTTATTTGCAATAACCACATGCAACTACATGGATAATCTTTTGATGATGATGATTTTCTTAATTGATTTGAAGCAACAGTCTCATTCATATGAAAGAATAAATTTTAATTCTAGTACAATATGGTACCAAAAGGAAAAAAAGAATCACGCTGTTACTAATTCTGTGATGGCTCCAGTTTATTAACAACTTTAAATTAATGTAAATTTCATAGAAATCAAGAAAAATTTCTATGAAAGATTTTTTTCTGTTCCTGTTATCTAACATAAAAGATTAAAAGGTAAACTGTATGTTAAATTTTTTCACTTCTTTTAGTAGAACAGATTCACACTGGTTTTTGTAATATTTTAAAATTTAATTGATTAATACAAAATTTCCATATAGTGTTTGTCTATCAATAGTTCCAAATCTAGATTTCTGCATGAAAAGCAATTAATATTGTGGTGACAATATTCCATATTTTAAATTATCACAATAATCTATCTATATAATAAATTTCATAATACGTATGTATGACACACACTGCCCTTAATAGTTTTCTTCATTTCATTAGGAAACCCGTGTCCATCCGTTTAACATCAACACCTCAACATCAACTTGTTGAACAAGTGTTCACAGAGGTTTGAAATCAGAAGATGACAACAAGTCAGCATCAGAAGTGACTTGCTGTCATCTTCTTATTCTGAATCTTGTGCGACTATTGTAGGAATGGCAACAGCAGCTTTTTGTGGTTACATGGTGAATTAATACCTATCCTATACCTGCTATTAGTATAATATAATTTGTAAAAGCTTATATTATCAACACCTAATAGAACCTTAATTTTCTTCAGAAAATCGTTTTATAGAACGACAATATTGTAATTCATGTTTTCAATTGTCTGTCGTCAGGTCAGGGTAACTTATTGTGTTGCTTCCTCGCATTGAAGTTTGGACGGTCTAAATTCGTGGCCTAGCTGACAAATAACCGACATCTTAACAAGTAAAAAAATATATATAAATCTCTAAAGTACGAGGTAAGTCGAGAGTACGAATAACAATTGATACGATATGATGTAAATTTCTTTCGTAATGCGAGTTATATTTTGTTATGTACAATAAATATTGATATATATGTGTAATATATGTATAGAACAAATTAATGAAAACTATTCATAAGGAATAAATAATTTATTATATTAACATTAGTAATATTTATTGGCCCATGTGTTTAGCTAATCTCTCTTCAAAACCGGAACCCTTCATAATACTTCTTTGCTCTGGTGTGCAATATTCTAAAAAAAACATACATCATAAATAACATTTTAATATTATCATTAAGAATTACTATATTGTTTTTAAACATTTCATCGATATAAAAACAACCAATACTTACGGACGGTACTAGGTTCCCATCCAATGAACTCGCCAGTTCTCTCGTTTTCTTCTTTCAGCCAGTCGTACAAGGGCTGGAAGTACTCGAGCACTCCGCTGGCGTCCATTTTACGCTGACCCGTGAGTGCCTCCATCGCGTCTGGCCACGGCTTCGAAGATCCCATTTGTAACATTTTTCTGCAAATATAATGATTGCTAAATCAAAACTATTTTTGACAAAATTGTATGATAATATTTATAAAGTCATGGCTATATACCAATTATAAAGTTAAAGTAACAGTTGACTTACCCTAAAGCATTTCCAGCAGCAGTACTGTTATAAATGTCACAGTTAGACAGAAGTTTGTTTGGATCTCCAGGGATATATTCTCCTGCTAATTGACACAGGGACCGGTGGAATTGGAACTGAATTATGTAAGATATGTAGTATCTGAAACAGTGATAAAAGAAATTGTATAGAGTATAAAACTAAGAGTGAAATCATAAAATGCATACACCAATATAGAAAATACAATATACATTCGTTACCTCATATATTCAACATCAGCAGCGATGTGGTACTTCGCAGCAGGGTCGAAATCTGCTTCAGTTCTAGGTGCTGGTGGCTCAACTCCTTGTAAAGATTCTCTCAGCTGCCAGAAATGACAGTTGTAGTCTCTATCGCTTGTAGTGCCACGGAAGACACCATAGCGGAATAAGTCCAAGACGTAAGCAAAAGGTAGAAACACAATCTTTTCCAAGCCCTGCGAAAATAGCATTATAAATGGCATAAGAAATACATTGTACACTCATTTAGAAGAAAAAATTATTGGCATCGTATACAATACTACCATTTTATACAACTGGTTAATATTAGACTCCAAATCTTCAGGTCCCTCTTCCAGTAGACCCATAACTCTTAAATGTTTTGGAGTTGACACAGATAGGGACATGATATCACCAACAGCTTCATGGAATCCTTTGAAAACCATACAAGAAAAGATTTACAAATAAATAAAATATATTTATTTATAGATTACCTAAATCGTACTTTAATAAAGTAATTAATCAGATCGTCCGTTTTACATAATTGAATAAAAAATAAACCTGGATTGGCTCCTGCTCGATAAACTGCAGGCAAATCTTTATATTGCAGGTAATATTGTATGTGTCCCATCTCATGGTGAGTGGTCTTAAAGAAGGCACTAGTGATGGTTGTGCATTGTTTGATTCTGGAGAAAAAATACATGGGAAAGTATGACATACAAGCAACCATAACAGATCTATTATGTAAAAGTATTAAAGACGTCGCTAAAAGTGTTTTCTAGGGTTTTGTATGTTAAAAATGTGAAATACCTGAAATCCTCTGAATCAAAAAAGTCCCAAGCAGATGCGTGGCAAACCATTTCTCTGCCATCATTAGGTTTTTCTATTATTGACCTTTCCCAAAATAGATCTGGCATTCCACTTAAGTTTAATGATTTGAAAAAATCTTCAGCAGTCTTAAAAATCTTTAATGCTGTGTAATTCTGAAAATATTGATTGGTCGGTTAAATTATATGACAGTATAAATTATATGAACTTCAAATATTTTAATACTTACCTGACTGACAAGAGCTGCAGTAACATCTACATCTGGTTTGTCAGGGAAAGGCCTAGTAAATTTTTCAACATGGTTCCAGGTTTGAGCCCAAATGTTCCCTAGTAAATATTTTGATAAATTTATTTTGAGAACATTTATTCATATTAACTAATCAAAAAAATAATCGTTAGTTGTCTTTGTCTCATTTCTACATTCTTAAATTAACACCTAATCTATAGTCATTCTAATAAAGATTATAATCATTCATACCTAACAAGTGAGAAGGAATAGGTCCTTTAGCAGATACTACATCTTCCCCGTATCGGAGTCTCAAATGTCTTCTTACGTAGGCATGCATTTGGTCATATAGAGGTTTCACTTGGGTCCATAATTCTGCAAACTGCTGTTCGGTATCTGCTTCCTCGTACTCACCTAACCACCACTCGGCCACACTGTCATAACCTTAAATCATATTTATTTTATTGATTTATATTTTATTTAAACGATATAGTAGCTTTATAACAGTCTTGTTGTTAAATGTAATCAATTGTAGTATGCATTTTATTTGTAAGGGGAAAAATACAATTGGATAGTACTAATATAAAATACCATTTAATTTAGCTGCTTCGTTATTCATGTTAACATATTCAGTGAAGTTTCCTCTTGATGGTGCTCCGGCTGCCTTATGCCATTCTAACCAAGTGTATTTTAATTCTTCAGCATCCCTACTTTGAGCGAAAATATTCGTCACCTCTAAAAATTTTAATACATATAACGTAATGGACAAATATTGAAGTATTTATTTATTTTATATAATACAAAAAGTAGAATATTGCATACCCGGCTCCACATGCAAATCACATTTGCTGCGATCTTTATAATCACAGATAGTGGCTTTCGCGTAAATTGACTGCATGTTATTTACAGCCTGTATCAATCTCTGATTAAGGTCTTCTGGTAGCGCCGATGTTCCTAGCTTTGAGTACTTTTGGAACATCCTCTTTAGGTCAGGATCTTCAAACTCGTGCCAAAGATAAGTCATAGTTTCTTTCCATAGCTCCTTTTCTTCTTCTGCTACTTCCAGAGCTACTTGCAACTGTAAAATTAGAAATACGAATATATAATCAGTTTATTTTTAAAAGTTAATATGCTTAATATCTTTGTAATTACCTGTCTCTCCTGATTGTGGTCAGTAATATTCGATTCGTAATCCCATGATGCTATTATTCGTCTGTTCTTGGATTTGGCTGTTAAGTCATCAAGAGTTCTGATGTATTCTCTTCCTGCGGATTCTTCAGCAGCTCTCTCCTGTGCTCGACCTTGAGCTGCTACGATGAAGACTGAAGCGATCGCTCCCACGAGAGCTAACTCTACTACGATCTTAAACATCATCTAAATAAAACAAAATATTTTCTAAATTATGATATTGATATGTTGTTTACAATATAATCTTTATAAGATATTCAGGATTATATCATATATATCAAATTTATTTATTATAAACCACTAGGCATCTACAAAATGGTCTGTGCATTATTTAATGACCACGTCTTATATAATCATGACCCGTAATAGTAAATAATCTTAAAAAATATGTAGTATCAAGTATGTCAAGGTGGAAAAAAACTCAGTCATCTGAGTGTAGACCATTAATGATAAATGTAAAATTATTTTATATATAACAAGAATACCTACCTACATCTATGCAAATCATAAATCTGTAACTGAACACACTCATAGAAGATTTGAGAGAAATATTTTTTTTGCGACGTTTTTTTTATGTTTATCTATGCGTTTGTGCTCTCATCTCTGGAACGACTTATTCTAGTAAATACTGTTTTTACTATAGAGCAAAATTTTACGTCCAATAAAAAATGTTATAAGGAAACTGTTTTTTTGAATTGCTTAAAAAATTCTGTAGCCTGCCAAAAAACAAATACCTCAAGAACAAAATCGAAACACAGATAACTTCACTGTTTTGGTTTATCGAGACAATTGTTTGAGATAAACTATTATCATTTTTTACGAAGCACTTAAAATATTATAACCAACTACCGACTTGATAGAATATATTGTTTAGATATGACCTTAGTCAATCCAGACGTTCAGTGATAATACAGTAACTAACGAATGGACCAACGATTACATATATAAACGATTATTACAAATATTTTTTAGAAATCTGATTCTATGCACGTATTTCTATTTATTGGTCTTATTACTTATTGATTTTATGCTTAACAGATAAAAAATTAATTCACTATTGACCTAAACTATTGCAATGTCCAACCAAACTCCATAAAAGTCGTAATATAAACTTACCATTAAAACCTTTTTTGTGGTTTCCGTACAATATCCACAAGGCATTTTGACAACACATTTAACACATATAGTTACAAATACTTATTACAAACTGATGATATTTTTCTAAATACTGTCATTTGTTTATATGCAAATGAATTAGTGTGGTAGCCTGTCTGTCATGCTTGTGAAGGATTTAAAGTCTTTTGTAAAGTTTTAGCCGAAACAAATGTGACGAAGACGTTATGCTAAATAGAGCCTCTTTAGACTTTCATTACTATTTCGATTTGTTTCTGACTTATGATAAAAAATGTTATTTTCATGTTATTTTCACATTTTATTTATGATATTGAATACTTTAATGATATATGAAATATTATTAACTGACATCTTAAGCTGTTTCTGGTTAAACATCAAAAATCACAGGAAAAATCAAAGTATTCTATATGTATGACTTATGTGGACAAAACGATAAAACTGTTGTTAACAGACGTCAATATTTGAGTAACCAATTTATTTCAAGAAAAATATATATTCTTTATATACCATTTTTTATATTAGTTTATACATAAATCCTTTTTTAAAATAATAAACCTCCATTAACAGCGAAATTGAAGTGATTAAAACGCTGTTATTTCCTTAAAACTAGTAGAACAATAAGATCAAACACAAGAAAAAAAAACAACTTTACATGTTTCAGATAATTTAAAGACATAAATGTTTCTATATATATATTTTTTTATTCTATTCTTTATCGAAATAGCAGAAAATCTTAAATCTAATCTAAAACCTTGTACGTATTGTCAAGTAGCTCAATGTCAGAGTCCGGCGAATAACATCCAATACTGCGAGTGAACATTAGGTGTTCTCATGTAGCTGACCAAACTTTATATTGCATAGATATTTACATATGGACTCCTTGATATTATTAACTTTACAAAATTACGTATCCTTCTTGAATTTATCTATTACCGTACAATTAAAGTTTAAGTGTTAATGGATTATTCAATTTATTCACAATCTGCAGTAAATGGATTATTAAAATATATATATGTAATGAAAAATATCTTAGAACTATATATATAAAACTTATTATTTACCAAGTGGTCCGCTGTCCGTCGCACGGAGCGCGCAACTACTCCTGGGATGAGAGAGATGAAATCAAGTACCGAGATAACTGATCCATTTAGATTATCCAATCTATAGATACTTTAGATAAACTACCTAAATAGGTAAAAGATAAATATCTTCAACCGTTTATTTTGTGTCCTATTTGAATTTTATAATCCTTTCAATATATTATGTTTTGTATTAATTTATAACTCAATATTGATATCACTGAGTATCACATTGTGTAATTATATATTTTATATATTATGTAAATAGATATCAATATGAATTAATAATATACCTATAACATTATTTATACTTTAAAAAATCGCATCACAACTATTTTTATACGTTTTTTATCAAATTTGTTAACATAATGCTTAAGACAATAGAATAACATTATCTTCTAGACGTAGAATAGATATCATTTTTGTATGTGATAGCACATTTATTTACACGTTACAACATTTCTAAGCCGCGATATGTAAGAGAAATTTCTTGTCATTCATCATAAAGTCGATCAGCGATGTCTTCGGGTCTGCCTTACATATAATTAAATCTTATACATGCGGGAATTGCAAATTCCCTATTTAATAAATCTGAAAATACTCAATAAATGTTGCAGTCTACCAGTTTCTTGGTGAGATCTCCTAACTATTTAACAATAAGTTTTGGAAAACAAAACTTATTGTGATATCATAAAATATTTTTAGTACCTATTAGTAGCTTTACGATAACTAATATAACAATGACAGATGCTAAATCCTTTTCTCTGATAATCTAGATAGATGTTATCAATACAATATTGTATAAAAAACAAACCTTGCATATTCCACATCAGCGGACACGTGGTACTTGGCAGCCGCGTCAAGTCTTCCTCAGTTCTGTTGATGGGAGGCTCGATGCCCTGAAGGTCGTCTCTCAACTTCCACTAATGGCAGTTGCAGTCCGGTGTGGTCGTACCATCGAAAACTCCATATTGGAATGATCCATTACAGTCAGGTCAGGGTAACAAATTGTGTTCTTCGCGTTAAAGTTTCGATGGTCCAAATTCGAGGCTAACCTGACAAATAACCGACATCTTAACAAGTAATTAAATAAATATATAAACTTTTAAATTATGAGATATGTCAAGCAAAGAATAAGATAATTTAGCAAGCTGGTAACTTCTTGTGTGATGTGGATTATGTTTTATGTCATTTTGAATTGTCAATCATTACATTAAACAGGTCAGTGTAGTTATCCGTGAGTAAGCTACCAGCCCAGAATGCTAATCTGCTAAGAAGAGCTGACCACAAACTCAAAAATTGCTCTTTATAAATAAAATTTAACAATGTGAGAGGTATACATTATTATATCAACCCTGCAAATGAGTGAACAACTTAAATTCCACACATTTCGATCGCTAAAAACACTTGTTATAATAATATTTTTGTAATAATATACTTATGATTTTATTTATTTAATACAGTATTAATTGCAGCAGAACTGTCCCATAATGAAATACCATAAGACAAAATACTATGAAAATAACTAAAATAAGCCGCGCGAGCGATTGGAGCCGTATTAACGTACGTACCACCAAGACGTGGAATAAACTTCCTTCGGCGGTATTTTTGGAACGATACGAAATTTCCTCCAAAAAAGGCATACACCTAAAAGGCGGCAACATTCTTGCGAGTACCCGCAGGTTGCATGAGTTGCGACCCGCATGCCCGTTTGGCCTCCTCTCACATACGAGTAAGTCGGCCGAGTACGGCCGAGTTGATTTTGCCTGCGAGTTTAGAAATAGGGGTTCTAGGAGCTTTTTATCTGAAGTTACACCTAAGAACATTGTTGAGTCAGTCAGTTTGGGCTTTTTACATTAGAAACTGTGAACTACATGCTTAATTTTCTTAATGCCAAATTATTTATTTCGAACCAATACGGAACACGTGACGGAGAACTGTTTACTATGTCATAATTAGTCTTATTATGCTCAACTTAAAAATAAGCGAGGTATCATCAACAAAAAGTACAATGTCATAAATACCTTCTACAAAAAAAAGCAAATCATTAATACAAATTAAATGAAACAGAGACCAATAATAGATCCTTGTGGAACACCAATTTACAGAACAAAACAAATTTATGTTCATCAACCGTCTGGACTCTTTGATTCAGGTAAGAGGCGATGCGATCAAGTACCGAACTACGCACAGCATAATGATTAAGTACGAATAGTAACGTGTGATGGTGTACGCAATCAGACTATGTATAAATCGCAAAATACACTGATTGCACTCTGCGAATTCTCCCATGCGTCGCAAATGTACTTAAGAAGCGTCACACTCGCTTCAGTTGTTGCTTTGCCTTTCGTGACACCATATTGTTCACTATACATGATTTTATTACTATATACAATATCTTTGGATTAGAGTATTTTTATCAAAAATCTTACTTAAGGTCGGTAAAACAGATATAGAATTTCGGGGTTCCAGACTATCGCCATTTACTCGTATAAACAAAGGTAATATGAAATATATGAAAATATTAGTTTTTTAATATAACATGAATTAAAACTATTCTTCATAAGGAATAAATAATTTATTTTATTAACATTGGTTATATTTACTGGCCCAGCTGTTTAGCTAATCTCTCATCAAAACCGGAACTCTTCATAATACTTCTTTGCTCTGGTGTGCAATATTCTAAAACAAATAGATATAATTAAGGATTATAATATTGTTTATTAACTTTTAATCAATATAAAAACAACAAATACTTACGGACGGTACTATGTTCCCATCCAATGAATTCGCCAGTTCTCTCGTTTTCTTCTTTCAGCCAGTCGTATAAGGGCTGGAAGTACTCGAGCACTCCGCTGGCGTCCATTTTACGCTGACCCGTGAGTGCCTCCATCGCATCTGGCCACGGCTTCGAAGACCCCATTTGTAACATTTTACTGCAAATATGATTGTTTTTGAAAATATTTTACGATTACAACTATTTTTATAGTCTTAGTTATATTATATAAATTCTTAAGTTATTTAACTGTTACTTACCCTAGAGCATTACCAGCAGCAGTACTGTTATAAATGTCACAGTTAGACAGAAGTTTGTTTGGATCTCCAGGTATATATTCTCCTGCTAATTGACACAGGGACCGGTGGAATTGGAACTGAATTATATACGAAACGTAATATCTGTAATAAGGATAAAACATATTGGATAAAAACAGTAATGAGTTTAATCCAAAAATAATTTAAACATGAAAACCCCAACCTCAATGAAGAGGATAGATCGTGACAATATACATTGGTTACCTCATATATTCAACATTAGCTGCAACGTGATACTTCGACGCAGGGTCAAAATCTGCTTCACTTCTAGGTGCTGGTGGCTCAACTCCTTGTAAAGATTCTTTTAGCTGCCAGAAATGACAGTTATAGTCTTTATCGCTTGTGGTCCCACGGAAAACGCCGTACCGAAAGAGGTCCAACACGTACGCAAATGGTAGAAACACAATCTTTTCCAAACCCTGCGAAAGAAGATTTAAAAATTATATACATACTTAGCACTCATTTATATAAAAGACTATATCTAAAAGAAACTTAAAATATAAGCAGAATTCGTTTGAGTTTGTTATGTAGTTCTTCTCAGACTTCTCAGCTTCAGAATTTGGAACCCTCGTAGCCTTAATTGTTTATTATTTTATATATAACAATAGACCTTCGATACACTTTCATTTGTCGTACACAAGTGTTACTGGTATTGATTCAAAGAAAAAGTCATAATAAATAATTCATAAGTAAATAGGTAGTTGATATTACCATTATAAATAATTGGTTAATATTTGACTCTAAGTCTTCAGGACCCTCTTCCAGTAGACCCATAACTCTTAAATGTTTTGGAGTTGAGACAGATAGGGACATGATATCACCAACAGCTTCATGGAATCCTATGAGAATTAATCATACAATAAACAAAATTGAACTGCTTAAATAATATTTTTTTTTATCGATTAAGACTTGTTATGTTACAAGATAGGTTAACAAAAAACAAAGTCGCCAGTTTTTCATTAGTGAATAAAAAATAGAACCTGGATTTGCTCCTTCTCTGTAAACTACAGGCAAATCTTTGTACTGCAAGAAGTATTGTATATGTCCCATCTCATGGTGAGTGGTCTTAAAGTAGTCACTCGTGATTACCGTGCATTGTTTGATTCTGGAGAAAAAAGATTACATTGGAACTTCTATCATAGGAACCATAACAGTTACATCAAGTAATAAATAATTTTGAATAAAAGTTTTATTGATAACTAATATACACAAAAATTAAAAGCAGGAAATACCTGAAATCCTCTGAATCAAAAAAGTCCCAAGCAGACGCGTGACAAACCATTTCTCTGCCATCATTAGGTTTTTCTATTATTGACCTTTCCCAAAATAGATCTGGCATTCCACTTAAGTTTAATGATTTGAAAAAATCTTCAGCAGTCTTAAAAATCTTTAACGCTGTGTAATTCTGAAAAAAAAATAGATTATCTTATGAATCAGATAACAGTATAAATTGTTTGAACTTCAAATATATTCTTACCTGACTGACAAGAGCTGCAGTAAAATCTACATCTGGTTTTTCAGGGAAAGGCCTAGTAAATTTTTCAACATAATTCCAGGTTTGAGCCCAAATGTTGCCTAGTAAACATTTGATTAATTTGAAACCATTTTGTCATAGCAACTTATCAAAAAAGGAATTTTATCAAGGATTATAATAAGTCATACCTAGCAAATGAGAAGGAATAGGTCCTTTAGGAGATACAACATCTTCCCCGTATCGGAGTCTCAAATGTCTTCTTACGTAAGCATGCATTTGGTCATACAGAGGTTTTATTTGGATCCATAATTCTGCAAACTGCTGTTCGGTATCTTCTTCTTCATATATTCCAAGCCACCACTCGGCGACACTGTCATAACCTGAAAGTATTTTTCTTGAGATTCATATTTATTTTATCGAAATAAAGTGATGGTCTTAAAAAAGTATTGTTGTTAAATGTAAACAATTTGGAGGATGATAATTTTGGGTGCGAAGTCAACAAACAAAATAATATACCATTTAATTTAGCTGCTTCGTTATACATGTTAATATATTCTGTAAAGTTTCCTCTTGATGGTGCTCCGGCTGCTTTATGCCATTCTAACCAGGCGTGTTTTAATTCTTCAGCATCCGTACTCTGAGCGAAAATATCCGTCACCTCTAAACAGTTTATTATGTTATCATTTAATGTAATGAAGAATGACTAAAAGTATTTAATATACTAAAAGTTAAATATTGCATACCCGGCTCGACATGCAAATCACATTTGCTGGGATCATTGTAATCACATATAGTGGCTTTCGCGTAAATTGACTGCATGTTATTTACAGCCTGTAAGAATCTCTGATTAAGATCTTCTGGTAAAGCCGATGTTCCTAGCTTTGAGTACTTTTGGAACATCCTCTTTAGGTCAGGATCTTCAAACTCCTGCCACAGATAAGTCATAGTTTCTTTCCATAGTTCCTTTTCTTCTTCTGCTACCTCCAGAGCCACTTTCAACTACACAATTAGAAGTATAAATACTTAATCAGTCTATTATGAACAGTTTTAAGTATTTTGTTTTAAAATATTTGTATTAACCTGTCTCTCCTGATTGTAATCAGTGATATTCGATTGATAATCCCATGATGCTATGGTTTCTCTGTTCCTGGATTTAGCTGTTAGGTCATTAAGAGTTTTCATGAATTCTCTTCCTGCAGATTCATCAGCTGCTCTTTCATGTGCGCGACTTTGAACAGCTACAATGATGACTGAGACTATCGCTCCCACGAGAGCTAACTTTACTGCGGTGTTAAACATCATCTAAATAAAACAATTTTGTTCTTAAATATGGTATTGATATGGTGCTTACAATATCTTAGAATTTATAAGATATTCATGATCATATCACACTTGTTGATTAGATTTATTTGTAATATATATATAATTACTAATTATTTAAACAATGGTCTGTGCATTATTAACTTACCACGTTTCATATAAGCAGGACTCTTAAAAAAGTAATGTAAATTATGTCAAAAGGGCCTAAAAGTCATCTGAGTATAGATTTATCATAAATATATAGTAACAAGAATACTGATTTTCATCTATATAACAAATCTGTTACTGATAGCTGTCTGTACATAGAAGATATTTGTAAAAAGATGGAAAAAGTGGGGTTCTGTAGTAACGAATAGATCTCAAAACAACGCGAACGGATCATATGTACTGATCATTTGTATTTAAAATATTATTGTGTTTAAAAGTTTATATATTTGATTTATCAAGACAGTCGTATCAGATAAACTAATATCATTTTTACAAAGCACTCAAAATGATAACCATCTGTTACTACCTCCATCCATCGACTGATGACGACTGATAGGAAAATGTCCTTATATAGTCGAAACGTTCAGTGGTAACACGGTTAACGAATACTCTGTCTGAAATTTGCTCTCATTCATAGATATGTATATTTAATTGATACTTCTTGGTGGATAAAATGATGAAATGATTATCAATAGACATCATCATTTGTATTTTTTTATTTATTTCTAGTGGATATTTATAAATCATACATTTTTGTACACCATCCCACTCATATTTCTCTATATAGCGACAAAGTGGTGGTTTAAACTTTTATATTATTACGTTAAGACTGATAAAGCGATCAGTTTAAACACAAAAAATAAGCCCTCAACTTTGCAAACTTCAAAAAAAATTCTAGACTTTATCTTTGATTAAATGAATAATTATGTTATAATATATTATGGAAACAAGAAAATCGTATATCTAATCTAAAACCTTGTAGGTATTGTCAAGTAAGTAGCTCAATGTCAGAGTCCAGTCAGTAACATCCAATAGTGAATAGATATTATAAGATAAATACAGAAAAAATTGAATTATTATTTACCAAGTGGTCCGCTGTCCGTCGCACGGAGCTAACAACTACTCCTGGGATGATTCTTAGATGAAATCAAATTCCGAGATAACTGATCTATTTAGATTATCCAATCTATAGATATTTTAGATAAACTACCTGTTTATCTTAAAGCATTTGTATTGCAATTTCATCACCATTTCAAACATAAAATGGATAAAAAAAACATCTAATCGAAATATAAACACTAACTTTTGTAAAACAATAAATATCTATAATCTTTTCATATAGATTCTACTGGTATCAGAAACCATAAAATATATTGCTATCGGTGTGATATTGAGATCTATGTATATATAAATCAATTCCTGTTCGTTTGTTTGTCTGTCAAGAATCGCTGAACCGAGTTGGATAATTTTGATCCCGATATTTTTGTGAAAGTTCAGGGAACGTTTAAGCGGTGAGAAAAATAAATAATAAGTTACGGAAAATAATCTAATAAAATTCCGAATACAAAAGTTCATAGATGTGAAACATTTGACTTCTTTTATCTTTTTAGAATAAAAAAATTGAATAGCTACAATATGACCAGTAAACCAATATTAATAGTGCGATATTATCAGTTGGTATTGCAATATTTGTATTGATTTTCTATAAAATATAAAGAAATTAACTTAAATTTTAACTAAATATGCAATGAGTAATGATTTTTATGATTATGTAAATAAAATAAAAACTTCCTTACATTAAAAAACATTTATTATGAATACTGGTGCTATTATCCTAGGTAAGTACGGAGCGTCACGAGTGCGGCGCGGCTGCAGGCTGGGCGGCGGGGGAGGGAGATGGGGGAGGGGAGGTGGGCGTCAATGGGGAGGGGGTGCGAGCTTCCAGTGCCGCTTTCTGTTCATCTGTGCAGTACTCTGTAACGATATAATGAAGCTTTAGTATTTAAGATTTAGTCCTTCACACTTCACGGTCATCGCCTATCAAAAACAAAAATAAAACATCCATTAAAAAAATCAATACACTATTACGTACGCATCTTGCTAGGTTCCCAGCCGACGAATTCTCCGGTGCGCGTGTTTTCTGCGGCGAGCCAGTCGTGCAGCGGCCGGAAGTACTGCAGCAACCCGTCCGCCCGCAGCGCGCGCTGCCCCGTCAGCGCCTCCATCGCGTCCGCCCACGGACGAGATGACCCCATACGGAGCATAGTACTGACGAACACAGTGTAACGTTACTAAAGCCACAATAATCAACAGGGAGTCACTTGTCTTTCATTGTAAAATTATAAACTCAAACTAACTCGACTTATCAAACTCGAATCATTTTATAAATCCGAAAATACTCACGATAGTGCATTGCCAGCACTAATGCTCTGGTAGATGTCACAGTCTACCAGTTTCTTGGTGAGGTCTTCTGGCACGTACTCGCCCGCTAGCTGACATAAGGCTCGATGGAATTGGAACTGAATTATGAAGGAAACGTAATATCTGAAATATAAAAAAAAACTTATAAGTACAAAAAAAACTAATAATTATTTAGCAATAAGTCTTGTTATGCATAGTCTAAGTTAATGCATGACTTTATTCTATCTGTGCCTAAATGCCTATTCACTCTCGCCGTGCAGACACACACATTATATTCGGTCCGAAGCAACGACGCAAGCCAGTTGGCAAACGAATTAAAAAAGACGAAGCAAAGCGCTGCATTCAAAATGGAGTAATGTCCACGGAAGAATTCGCACACATCTGAACCTGCGTTATGTTAGAAGCTACTCCGGTGTGAAGTACTATCCAACATTTGCAAGAACGCAAAGCTGTTTTGCAGCTGCTCTATCTCTGGACTCAATGCCCGGACCAAAGTTGAGGTGCGAGGCAGTCTCTATTCCTAAGAACTGGAGGCGGTCAGTGTATTGCAAAGATAAATTCTGGAAAGTAGGAGCCGAAATAAATAAGCTCCTTTTGGCGATAAACAGACATTTCTGGTGGCGTTAAATTTAACAAGATTGGCTTTGCCTCTCTTTCTGACTGTACTTGATCCCTAGTGGCCCCAGTACACGGCAAATATCTTTTCTAGATATCTTGTCTGTTGGTAGCTCTACGATAAATACTATAACAACGACAAAAGTTTGACCCTTTTATCTGACATATGCAATATCTTACAACAAACAAACCTTGCATATTCCACATCAGCGGACACGTGGTACTTGGCAGCCGCGTCAAAGTCTTCCTCGGTTCTGTTGACGGGCGGCTCAATGCCCTGAAGGTCGTCTCTCAACTTCCAGTAATGGCAGTTGTAGTCGTCCGGTGTGGTCGTACCACGGAAGACTCCATATCGGAATAGATCCAGGACATAAGCAAACGGCAGGAATACTATTTTGTCTATACCCTAAAATATGATACAGTTAATAAAAAAAATACTTTAAAAATAAAACGACACGAGCAAATACTTTAATATTATTAGAGGATTATATTTGGATTGTATTAAGTAAGTCAAAATGAATTAATATCTAGATTAACTGCGCAATCCTTATTATGCTGAACCAAATAATACTATCAACAAAATATAACCAAAATCATCTCAAGTTTCTGCCATTAACATCTTCTTGAGTGCAAAAGGGTTAAATTAAAAATGTTACAACAAGCACGAAGAATTTGTATTGTTCACCATCTTATAAAGCTGGTTGATCTCCGTCTGTTCATCATCGGCGCCGCGCACAAGTCCGACACGACGCAGGTGTTTGGGAGACGACACCGACAACGCGATCGTGTCACCCACCGCCTCGTGGAAACCTTAAATTGATTATAAGGCATATTAACCCGAATCTTGATGTGTTCTAACTAATACATATTCCTATAATGTAATTTATCTATTCGGGTATATGATTAACCCAAGAATGTCAAAGATGTATAACAAAATGAACAGATATGTTAGTTGGAATCTTATGACGAGAGTTAGCCACAATCTTTAAGTCACCTGGATTAGCTCCAGCTCGAAAAACGACAGGTTTATCTCTGTACTGCAAATAATATTGTACATGGCCCATTTCATGGTGAACTACCCTCAAATTCTCCATAGTCACTGTGGTACACATTTTGATCCTGTTTTACAAAAAAGATAATTTAATTACCTGGATTCGCTCCATCTCTGAATATCACCGGTTGATGTTTATACTGTAGAAAGTATTGTATGTGCCCCATTTCGTGGTGAGTCGTTTGGAAATATTCGTAATCGACTGTGGTGCACTGTTTGATCCTAAATTAAGCCAGACATGTTATGAAGGAATTTTGAAAAAATACCACCACCAAAACCGTTTGTAGAAGCTAAGAAAAATAGGGGCAAAATGCATATACTCTTAAATAGTTATTGAACTAAATCGGCAAACGCAACAAAACGAATTCAGGCTAACAAAAGAATTAAGTCACAAAAGATCTTGAAAAATATATACCTAAAATCTTCTCCATCGTAGAAGTCCCAAGCGGATGCGTGGCAAACTATTTCTCTGTCCGCTGGTTTCTCAATTATTGAATTCTTCCAGAACTTTTCGGGCATTGCGGTCAAATTAAGGGATCTGAAGAATTCGTCAGACATTTGGAACATTTTGAGAACCGTGTAGTTTTGTTCTTTCATTTCCTTTGTTATATCAATTTCCTTTTTATCGGGATACGGACGAGTAAAGGATTCTATATTGTTCCAAGTTTGTGCCCACATGTTTCCTGAAAATATGTCATATGACATATAGGGCACATATTTATAACGTACTTCTTATGTTCAATGATCACTAATTTGTAAAATCATATTTTATAAGTTCTCAGGCAAATAGGGACACATATTTTGATGCATGGCATACCAAAAAAAAAGGGATACCATTTAAATAAACTTCAATTGACTTGATAAATGTTACATATATGTTAAATCAAAAGCATATCATATATACACAAAAATTTAAACAATCGAATAAATCTTACCTAATAAATGCGCTGGGATTGGTCCTCTGGCTGACACGACTTGTTCTCCGTACTTGTCTCTAAGTCGTTTCCTAACATAAGCGTGTAGTTGTTGGTACAGAGGCTTCACGTCCTCCCATAGTTTGGCTAGCTGCTCCTCAAAGTCCGGTACTTCATATTCAGATTGCCACCACTCTGCCACATCCTTGAAACCTAATATTTGAGATTATAGTTATTATTATTCACTTTTTTGTTAGTGGTTCTAATAAACATCAAATATTTTCACTAAATATTTATAAGAAACATTGTTTTCTTCATTATCCTTTATTTGGTATAATTTCTTTTTCCCTTCTATCGTTACACAATAAGTTTTAGGTCAACAATCTGATGTTGACAATTATGTTACTAATTTTAAAACAAAATTTTCTTAGATTCTATATTACTGTCAATGAAATTTTCTCCAGATTCTCAATTAACAATTTAAAATTCCCACCATTAAGCTTAGCGGCCTCGTTGTCAAGCTCCACGTACTGGGTGAAGTTGTTTCGAGCACGTGCTCCGGCTGCTCGATGCCACTCAATCCATGTATGCTTCAGCTCCTCCGGATCTTGGCTCTTGGCGAAGATTTCTGTTATTTCTGAAACATTAAATAACCAACTGAAGTTTAATATTGATTCAGTTAGTTCTTCTGAGCCAGTTTTATATAGCTGCATAAAACAAATTTATTCTACTCTAAATATTTCATATGGCTTACCAGGTTCTAACGCCAGATCGCATTTGGTATCATTTTTATATGCGCATATTTTGGAAGTCGCGTAATTTGACTCCATGCCTGATACGCATTGCATCAGTAACTTGTACTTATCATCAGGTAACGCTGACACTCCGAGCTGACTGTACTTCTTGAACATTCTACGCAGAGAAAAATCTTGGAATTCCTGCCACCGATACATCTTCGTCTCTTCCCATGCTTGTTTTTCTTGCTTTGAAAGTTCTAACTGAACTTGAATCTGTAAATTTTAAGCAATTGCTTTTAATTTCAGGTCAAAAACTGTGATCACAAAACGAAAGTCACTAAGCATCGGTTTAAATCCCGCTCATTTGTGCTTTCAAAATTTCAAAGAAATTTTATTACGTAAAATACTATTTTAATTAGACCACATTTTCACGATACAATTATTATCTTAAATTTTCATTTAAGCAGCAATATATATGCACATTAACCTAATACAGCGTTATTTTTAATTAACATTTTTAGTGTTTTCTGTTAACATTTATTATGGACATACTTAGCAGAAAGCCATTGATATACTCGTACATTCATACATACTACATAAAAGACATATAATTTACATTGAAACATGTAATTGCATTGAATATCCAGTTATACCACAAAACCAGATTGCCATTTCTCGAATTACAGATCACAGCATTATTAGAGTTAATCTGCTTATGCTAATAAATACATAAGGTTAATTGAGAACACAGAACATCTAGTATTTTTAAATAGAAAAATATGTCTAAGAATGTTTTAGGAATTTTCAACCTACCCTCCTAGCCTCATTTTCCTCGGTAATATTAGAAGTGTAAGCCCATTCGGCGAGGCTGGCTCTATTTTTTCTGGCGCCTGCCATTTTGTCTAAATGCATGATGTACTCCCTCCCTTCCTGTTCTGAAGCCTCCAAGTCTGGGTCCCGGCCCTGTGTGGCGACCACGAACACAGCCACGATCGCCGCCAGCAAAAGGGCACCGCCACCTATCTTCAACATGGTCTGAAATAAGGATTAAAGATTTTGTAGGTGGGACTTTATTTGTATCAGGTATTGCAACTAGATTTTGTACGAGTAGGAAATCCTCCCTCTATTTTATTTCCTAATCTCAGTTAGTTCACCTATTTGTAGACAGCTCCACCTACAGTTATTTAACAAAAAACCCCTAGCGTTTGCTCGTTTTTTGATAAACAAGTTTTTGAAAATGTGATTACACTTGAAACGGACCAGATACAAGACATTGACCGCTTTGGTCACCAATACTGTTTGCAAATTTACGTAACATAAGCGTGGCATTGATGCTCTTACCTTAATAATACGAATATGCAAATTAAGTTGTCACTTGACAAATACTGACTTAAAATTCCTACAAAGTAAAACTAAAGTAAAAATAAGCTTTTTTTTCCTATAATTTTTCTATACTTTAATAATAATAAAATATTATTTTATGAAACTTATGACGATTAGATATCAAACGTAAATGTCAAAAAATTAAAATTGTACATAACCAAAAAGTTATTACCAAAAAGTTTTTAATATATTAAATTGTAATTAGAATTTAAAAATAAAATAAGGAATACAAACTTTTTGTATTATCAGTACTGAGAAATGTCTTGATAAAAAATATAATTATATTTCTTAGAAATAATTAAGCGGCAAAACTTATAATTTCGTAAGACATCTTACAAGCGCCATTACAGCATCTCATCTCGGAATAATTGAGAATCCTTACTATCTAAATCCCATCAGAGTGCGTCCAACCGAAACACTTACAAGGACACCACTGAATAAACAAATTTGAACTCTATTTCATTACAATAAGTTTTACAATTGTAGTTAAACTTTAGCTAATTGTTCGACCAGCTTAGAATCAATTATGTTTGGTGTGGAGCCTAATTAACATTCTAGATAAAATTTGTTAGTAGATAAATACATACATACATATTATTGGATTTAACTAAAACATTTAAATATGTAGCATTTAAATACAAGAATTTTTTTATAAACTATAGATATATATAATATAGTGAGTGGTATATGTTATATCATATATATACATATATATATATATATATATATATATATATATATATATATGTATATATATATATATATATATATATATATATATATATACGATATACCACTCACTGACTCATCACGAAATCTCCGAAATTGTCTATCCGATTAACTTAAAATTTTACATAATTACTTCTTTTTTGAAGTAGACGTCTACTAACAACGGATTTTACGGAATTCCTATCCCAACGGATTTCAATGTTTTGCATTTCGCCAAGTTTTAAACCTGTAGGAGATGTACACTTAACGCGGGGGTAAGACTTACTATAGCAACGGTTATGATGATAACGGATAATATAACAAAGGTTATCAAAGCAACCCAATTTAACATCCAAATTAATAGTGTGCCCAGTGCAGCGGGAGGAAATAAGCTAGTTTTAAATAAAAATGTCTGCCTGTCAGTATACTGACACATGGCAGGCTACTAAGAACTTGTTAATAAATATGTAATTTTATCATTAATTAAATATTAAGGTCACATTCCTCTGGGTACAAGCTGTAAAAATGAGACTATAAAAGGTAATGTATACACACACACATATATATATATATATATATATATATATATATATATAAATATATATGTGTATGTGTGTGTGTATACGTTCATAGTTCAATGAAAGAATTCTAAAATAAACTATGTCAGAACCGGTCGACCGGTGGTCAGTGGAGTCGTTGTCCTGGCTTCGTCTGTTTTTTTTTCTTATTAAAATTAAAACATGCTACTAAGTGCAAAGGAATGTGATCCACCTTCTTTATATTAATAGTGTGCAATGAAAATAGATTCATTATGTAAACGATCCATATTATGTATCTTAAAAATAAATATGTAAGTAAGTATATAATTTTTTCTTTACACTTAAGGCGCTATTACTTTTATGACTTAACTATTAATAAGAAACAACTTGGAATGCTATAACGGTTAGCCTTTGAAATATTTGAAATCAAATATTTGGCTGACAAGGATTGTGATTGGTCGGTTATCAACCAATCAAATAAACGAGATTTTATTCTTTTTATTCGTTGATTATCTAATGTAAAATATCATTTAGAGACCTGGGCCTAGAACAAGATAAGATATTTTTTATATCATAATCTATTTTCATTATTATTTTCACGGACGAAGTTTGTTCGTTCTGTATTGTTTTCACTTTTCTCGGATGTATGGATGTCTGTGGACAGGAAAAAAAATCAGTACTGTCGAGAGATGGCGCTGTTTATAATTTACTGATTTAGTTCATTTTCATATTTAATTTTATTACTATTTTGTATTAATATTAATCACATTTTATTGTCATTTTTTGATAATTATAAATAAACATGTATTTAAAATTTTCTTTTCCTCGATAAATAATAATAATTTTACTTAAAAATATATTGTTTTTTTATTAACATTTATAATTTCGTCAAACTTCGTTCGGGAAATACCCTGGGTATTTGCATCTTCTGGTTAAACAAATTAACAAAACTGGTTAATATTAATATTTTTATCTGCTGACCTAAAGATCACTAAATTATTTATCTTTAAAAATAGAGCAAACGTGATCTTTTATTAATATATTTTATATTCCGCTATAAATAAGCGTAAGTATATTAATTCTCCATTCCATATTTATTATTATATAAATAAAATTGTAGTGTCTGTTTGTAATTCCATATTAACTTTACACTAAATTCATATGAAAATATATACGATATTTATATTAAAAAAAATGTTTCTCTGTCTATTTGTCTATTTACCTCTGAAACGGCTGGACCGACTTTAATAGGACTTTCACTGGTGGATAGTGAATGTTATAAAGAGTAACATATGCTACTTTTATTAAAAAAAAACATTCCGCACGAATGAAGTCGCGGGCACACACACAATCACGGCATGTCCTTATATGACATATGTCAAACGGACCATGATTCCGCGTTGGACGCGATATGATGACATCTAAATAAATTCAGTATAATTTACAAATGTTTCTAAATACACTAGTTTATTCACTTGACTCTGGCATATAATATAGAAATAAAATTAATACTGATCAACTAAAATATGAAAATATACATAAAAATAGACATATATTAAAAGAATGCAAAAAATATATTATTCAGACGAATGGTTCTCGAGTTATAAACCTACAAATGGACAGACATGTTATATAATACGGAAGGACATGTTGGGATTTATCGGCGCTTTCTATTTCTGATTGTAATGGTTGTTTTTTAAATCATATTTTTATTTATTTATTTATATATCAATAATCACTTGTATCAAATGGGAGTGACAGGACTATTTTGATATACTTATGGAAGTAAGCCCTGTGAAGACACTCCAACTTGATAAGGCTCAAGGGTTCCAAAGGTTAGTCGAAGACAAAAACAAACTCGACCAAATTTCTTTAATGTGATCAATGTTTCACAAACGTCAAAATTTAATGTGCAATTAACGAACATGATAGATTATTAAATGTGAAAATATTTTTATGGTATTTGGTGGTAAAAGACGGCTCACATAGTAGGTGCTGCTGCACCCTTGAACACTGCAAATATGGCAAGTGTGTTGCTATCAGAAAGCACGAATTATCAGAACGTCGGTCGAGCCAGCCCGTATACAAGTTGCAGATATAACTCGAACTATATAAACACTAAACCTACCGACAATTCTTGTATACCTGTTCCTACCGCACGCCTATATAACGCATTTAATAATGGAAACAACTAAAAGTAAAGAGTGTAGAAAATATTATATGCATATTCTAAATATTGTCATGTAGTTTGATAACGATATTATAACGTTTGAAAATGTGTAAGTTTTACAAAAGTTTAAGAACGGTCAATTTGACCGGTACTTGGTAGGTTTAGTGTTAAGATATAAAAAATATAATAAAAGCTACATATATATATTTTAATATGTAAATATAATTAATTGCTCTAATAAAACCTTGATTTAATAATGTAGGACCTAGTTTCGTTTTAACCTAGACATTCTAATAGGTTACCTCAATATTTATTTTCCTGTATACATCGATTCATAAAGCACTTAAATTGTTTACTTACTGACCGACAGATCAATATATATATATATAATTATTAATAAAATTACTTACTGACCGACAGATAAATATATATATATTTGTAATGAATTATAAATTTTGTTATTTAATAATAAAATATATCAAAATATATCTCTAAAGTTTAAATCAATTAATAATTCAGGTCAATCATATATAGAAAGTATTTTTTGCGAAAAATATTTGGAATTAAACCCGTTTTTTTTTTGTTAATCATATTTTTATATTAAATCTTAGTTATAATAAAATTATATTGTAATTTTTTGTGAATATAAATCCTAGTTCAGACCAACGATTAAAAATTTATTATATCTTTATGGTAATAAAAAACATGTCATAATATCTCATATCTTTAACTTTTATATTTACGTTAGAATCAAATTAAAACCATATTTATAATAATTCAAGTGATTTACACGCATTTATCCTCTTCCGCCATTAAAATTATTTAACAAGTACCTTTAAAGTTATTTTTATTGAAGGTACCTCTTAAATAATTTTGTTAAACTGTTGAAATTATCACATTTTTACAAAAATACCCATAGTTTTATTTTAATATAACATATATTTATATTCGATATTCGTTAACAGCTTCAAAAGTACACTCGCCAAATAAAATATAATTTAAAGAGAAAGTTCAACAAAACATCGAATATAATAATACAAAAATTGATATTAATATCAATATTTTGATCTTTAACATTTAAATAAAACAAAAAACAAAACTCACCTAAAACAAGATGGCACAAAAAAATCTAATTCAAATTTCGAATGTCAAACATTTATAAAATGGACGACGGAGCGTCTTGTGGCGGGTTATGCCGATGACTGAGCGCGAACGCAGCCTGCCACACACGTTTACAATACAACTTACATCATGTACAAAATTACAGCATGCTATTACCGACGTTATTTATATAAAAATAAGAATCAAATTTGCTTAAATAATATGTAGTTGCAAGCTCTCATTCAAGTTGGTATGTACATACACTTAATCGATTGTCAATTATTGCACTTGGTACCTTAAAATCTTTGCTCTATTTATTTATTTATGTTTTACGTAAATAAGATATTAATAATAAATATTATTTATTTATTTTTGTTTGTTGTTAAATCCAGTTTTTAGGGTAAAATTTGAACAAAACAAAACAATTTATGTCCCGCATTTTTGAAGTTTAAATGAAAAAAATATATATTTATATGCAATTTTAAAGCTTATTTTCATATGAAATTAATATTAAAAAATCCCGAACGTTGGTTTTATATACAGTCGTCAATCAATTAATTAATAATTAAAACATTAACAAATACATATATTATATTTTGTAATTAAATAAAATTATATATATATATATATATATATATATATTTAATAAATAAAACGCATAGATATCTCACGGGTTAAAAATAGTAGATAAAGTTGTGGTCTAAAGCTAGTTATCTTACAAATATTTGCATTTTATAACGGAATATACGGAGTGGGCGTCGCCGGTGAGTCATCGCAACGGTAAAGGCGTTTACACGATCGGACAAACATATTTTTTTTGTATTTATTTTTTATATTTTTTATATTTTTTATATTTTATAATATTCCTCGTGTTTGTTCTCACTGTAATAACAATGACATATAATTAAAGAACAATTAAAATTAAGTAAATTAACAACTTATTATGTAATCAGATTTTAAAAAATTACAAAAAAACATACAAAGTCTTTCTAAAGAATAATACATTTTCTAAATCACAGAAACAAATTTCATGTATAATATAATATAAATAATTTTTATAAATTTTAAATTATTAATATTATTTCTTATAATTATAAATGCATGTGCATGGCATATTAGTTATGATGAAATACCAAATTTTTATAGGATTTTTTAATTAATTATATAATTTTTCTCAAGTATATTTGAGTTATTAAAACAGACTTTATAATTACACTATTGCAATTAAACTACTACATAATAGGATAAGATTGGATTTAACTGGAAAAAATGTCTATTAACGTTGCATTTACTCGATTTTAATTTTTCTTTGGTCGGATTGCGCATTCCATTTATCAGAGTTAACTCTGATTTTGCATTGTTATATCTGTCAGTAAAAAATATATTGTCACGAAATCTTATTCGCTAATCGCAAAGGTTAATGAACTTTATAAGGTCAAATTATTAATGCAATTTAACAATATTATTTGTGTTCAATAAAAATCTAAAAACTTGGGTTTTTGCTAAATTTATATTTTTGGTATAAAAAATAAAAATAACTTTACCGATTTACATAAGATATTGCTATATATAAAATAAGAATTATACAATTGAATTTAAATTAATTAGTTATAAGTATCATTACTTTCAATTCAAAGTATAAATATTAAATTAAATTGATATTACATAAATAAATATTTTTCCATACTCCTTCGATTTTTAAGATAGCGCCATCTATTGCATTCTCGTTGAACTGAATGTTAGTCAACTTGTCCGGTTTCATAATATGCAAATAATGAAGAAGTACATTATAAATCGAAGTCTTTAATAGCAAAACATTAAGTATTAGATTTAATATTTAAGTAGCAATAATTAAATGAATAACTGATAGGTAAGTTGTAAGTAATATTATAATTTTAAATTTATTTAAATGCCATCTAGCGGTAGGTAGCTAATACGCCGTTATTTATAAGTATTTTTCTTATACCTAACAATCATATTTTTTTATATACCCAAATATATTTAGATCAATGTACTTGTTCTCGAGGTCAAAATGGAACTAATTAAAATTTTTAATGATACTTATAAAAATGAATAATTTATAATGAATTTTATTAATAAAAAAAAATATGTTATATTTTTTTATACAAATTCGTAAAGAAATCCGTCGATTTCTATAAGTTATTATTTTGTCCAAAATTTTATATTGAAATGTATTAAAATATAATACATTTTAAGAATTAATCTAACAGTAAGATGAGTGCATTTAGTATAGGTCTAATCTAATTTTGATACAAAATATTTAATCATACAAATATTTCTACTAACGCTTATTTAAAAGCCGTTATTACTGACATGATTCGAAAGCAATCATTTGTCATTAGATACATTGTTATCATCAGTTACAATACAGTATTGACAATACTGATTTACTTACAATGATAATAAAACACGTCTAGTTTTTGTTATATTTCTTAGTATAAGTAACGTATGAATGAAAAATTCTAAATTCATAACTTCATCCAATACATACGAGTGTAGGGAGTTATTTGCGAGTGGTGAAAATTATTTATGAGTGGTACAAATTATTTATTTGTGGTCGAAATTAGCTTTTGTCTCTGTAACTGTAATATAAATTTAATAATTATACAGTGAGTATATTCAAAGACTTTCCTACCTTTTTTTCCGCCCTCCCCCTCTCAGTAACCTAAGCTTTTTTGCCTATCAGCTGGCCCGTCTGCTCTTGTTGACCAATCGAACACGTTAATTAATACTCATATAAAATTGATAACAGAAAAAACAGTCAGAAATCCGTCGATTCAAATACAAAATGCTATTAGACAATTATTTTCATAGATTAAACTACCAATAATAATACATTTTATACACTTTAGTAAATAAAAGTATACAAAGTAAAGAAAAGCTTATTAAAAGATAATAAAAGTCCACGTGCCGGGTCGCAGTAATCCGTCAGACGTGTCACGGCTTCAGCGGAGAAGATGAAATGAGAAATGGAAAATTTTAAATGTAACCTTAACCTCCTTTTATAATTAAATGTAGGGTACAAAAATGTAATTAAATTTTGCATGATTTTACATCATAATATTAGGTTATTATTAAAATCTATATCAATATAAATATTTAGTCATTTGTCTCTCTAAAGTTCTATAAATGCTGCATCTTGGTCAATTGTCTCGTATAAAATAAAATATTAAATATTATTTTATATAAATGAAGTAAACACAAACTTAGATTAACAATACAAAATAAAATCTCGGAAACTGTCCTCGGAAATGTTCGTCCCCTAAAATAAATGCTCAGACTTTATTGTACAACTTATATTGCATATTACATTTGTAAAGTTATAATTATTTTTGTTTTGCTAATAACAATAAGGAATGTACATAAATAAAATTGAAATGTCTGTTTGTAATTCCAAATTAACATTTTTTTTCTCTATTAACACTAAACCTACCGACAATTCTGTACCTGTATACATACCTGTTCCTACCGCACGCGGTCAAATTGACCGGTAATTAAAAGTTATTTTATTATATAATGCAGGTAATAATGGAAATAACTAAAAGTAAAGACTGAAGAAAATATTATATGCATATTCTAAGAATTGTCATGTAGTTTGATAACGATATTATAACGTTTAAAAATGTGTAAGTTTTACAAAAGTTTAAGAACGGTCAATTTGACCGGTACTTGGTAGGTTTAGTGTTATTTTACTTACATAAAAAACTATAATTAATTTTTTTATCTGTCCGTCTATCTGTCGGTTTAGTTTGACTAATCTCTAAAACGGCTGGACCGAATTTACTTGAACTTGTACTGGCAGATAGCTGATGCTATAAGGAATAACTTAGGCTACTTTTATTTAAAAAAACATTACGCACGAACGAGGTCGTGGGCACAACTAGTATTAAATAACACGTACTATCGTACTAACAGATGAACGCACAGTTCAACGCTAAAAGTATAATAAATTGAATATTCTGAAAGAGAAGAAACATTTTAATATTTCAAATAAAAGGAAATGAAATTTTAAAAATGCTTATATCAGAAATTATAAAAAATAGTCCAAATTTCATTAACAAAATCCAAAATCCCTTACATGTAATAAAAGACTAAAACAATGAATAGTAAATAGTTTATGGCCGCCATAGATAAGCGCGCAATTAACCTGTGGCGACGCGGACGGCCATTGTTGCGAAAATGGCGCGGGAATTCTGAATGTATTGTGTGAAATGACAGTGACTATAAGATTTAATTTATTTGATGTGCTATAAACTATATATTAATGAATTCAGGTCAATATTGAGATTATTTAGAAGAATATAAGGATAATTTGGGACTATTTAGAATGTGAAAAACACTATCTTTCTGTATTTTTAAAGAAGTGAGTGTTCTGACAAAAAATCTACTCCGAATAAGATGACATATGTCAGGTGGGTAAAGATCTGTAGGCCTGTTAGTTTCTACTACTGTAGGATTATTATAGACAAATAATTCATAGATCCAAAGTTGCAGATTTTTTTTTCTTATAAATACTACTACGTCGGTTACTAGCAGTTGTTTATGCCACCATAACAAGAGATTGTTTTTTTTAATAAAATAAACATGGATATTCAATAAAATAACTACATTTTTAACATAATTCTGTACTTCTGTTAAACAATTAAATATAAATAATCAAAATGATGAAGAATTATAACAAAAGCCATATATTTTACTAATAATTTAAGGACCTCCGGTACATGGCCACAAGGACTTAACAAGAAGTAACCTGAGATTCTAGAACAGTTCTTAAATACAACATCCTCTTTAGATTTTATACACGTATGTGTGTGTGTGTGTTTTTGTATGTGTGTGTGTGTGTTTTTGTATATGTGTGTGCGTAATTGGTAGTTTGTGTGTGTTTATATAATCTGAAAATAAGTCTCGGATAGTAGCTACATTATTATGAAAAAAAAAATAACCTCACAAATGACATTGCATCCCATCCCATCCCATCTCATACCATATCATCTCATTATTAAAACTAATTAATGATATTAAATGATAAATATAATAAGATTTAAGTGTTTTAATAAACTTTTTAATATATTTCAATTTCGCTGAGCTATCACCGTCTCTAATACTCGTGAACGTTATTCCCAGCTGCTGTACCAGAATGAGATGAGAAAAATTAATGAACATCGACCTTCCCGTCTCAGGAGTCACTTTAAAATTAAACTCGACGTAATCATTCTCAATATTATAAAATTTAAAAAATGTATTAAATATTTTATTTAAAATTAACAATTCGTATTGATTTTAATTTAATTAATTGTTGGTTGTCTGTTTATATATTTTATTAATAAAAGAAAATCTTAATAAATTTTATTTTATAGTATTTTTAAATACATACATAAATACATACACACACACACACACGCACGCACGCACACACACATACGTACAAATATTCCATACAAAATACAATGATTAATTAGCTGAATATAAATTTCCTAATTGATTGATTGATAATATTTTGATAACGGATTTGCTCTTTGATGATGTAATTGTTAAACTGATTTTTATTAGTCGATACTGTGATAATATTTTCATCTACATCCTATAAGCTTTATCACCTAAATATATAATCTATATATATATATATAAGCCATTTACCACTCACTGACTCATGACGAAATCTCCGAAACTATCTGTTCGATTAACTTAAAAATTTACATAGTTACTTCTTTTGTGATGTAGAAGTTAACTAAGAACCGATATTACGGAATTCCTATCCCAAAGGATTTCAACTTTTTACATTTCACCCAGTTTTAAAACTGTAGAAGCTATACACTTAACGCAGGGGTAAGAGTTACTATAGGAACGGTTACCATAACAACGGTTACGATGACAACGGATAATATGACAAAGGTTACCATAGCAACCTAAGTTCACATCCAAATTAATAGTGTGCCCAGCGAAGCGGGAGGGAATAAGCTAGTATAAAATAAAAACAACAGTAAATAAATTTATCTGACTGAATAACTGATATCTATTAATAATAATCTTTTAATTAATTATTTAATTATTTTTATATATTTCTTAAATGCTTTTTAAATCCAATAAAACATTAAAATATCGGATCTTATACTACATGTATTAAACAGACAAATATATGACATTTATATATTATATAACATAGTGTTAACAATTGTTACTTAAAAGACAAAGAACATCAAATGATTCATATCTATGAACACATTGTATTTGAACTTACTTCCCTGAACCTCCACTGACATTTTAAGATTATTATTATCCAAATCGGTTCAGCGATTCTAGTTTTAGACTGACAATATATATATATGTGTGTGAAATTGCATACATTTTTATAAATAATTTTTATACGTCGTTACATATCAAATTAAAATTATATTATCACAAGTATTCATAATTTGATGTAAAAATTTATAATTCATTAATAAAGTTATTTATGTCAACGAGATTCTGAAAATAAATTGGTATTTTTGAGCGAAGTTTAAATTAAATTGAGTGAACTGTAAATATGTTTTGCGAAACTAAATATTTTCAACGTTTAAAAATTGAAATTTTTGTACTTGACTATGAAGTTTAAAAATGATTTTATGATATATTACAGTGAGTTTTAGTTCATAAATAAATTACTTAACACTAAACTTACAAAGTACCGGTCAAATTGACCGTTCTTAAACTTTTGTAAAACTTACACATTTTTAAACGTTATAATATCGTTATCAAACTACATGACAATTCTTAGATTATGCATATAATATTTTTTACACTCTTTACTTTTAGTTATTTCCATTATTACCTGCGTTGTAAAATAAAATAACTTTTAATTACCCGTCCAGTTGACGGCGTGCGGTAGGGACAGGTATACAAGAATTGTCGGCAGGTTTAGTGTTAAATATCAATTTAGTATATTATATTACCAACTGTTAATAGTATTGTCAACACAATATGTGAACGAGCGTCGAGCCGTGAAATTGTAGAACAATTACTTATAAATATAAATATTTACAACGCGTCAGTCGATCAAAACACCTCACTTGGAAAATCGTTCGACTTGTCTCATGACCTATTTCGTCTTGACAATATCATAAAAGGTTTGCTGTAAAAATAAAACCGATAACCGATCGGTCAATTCAGTAAATATTGCTGCTGCTGCTGTTTACCTACTCTCGTTTATCTACTCTTTTGTTTATCTACTTTTTCGTTTACCTACTCTTTCGTTTAACAATATTGCAAATATATATGAATGTATATACATTAGCAAATAATTTCAATATGTCTAAATAAAATTCAATTGCCGTTTACCTAGTCTCGTTTATCTACTTTTATGTTTACCTACTCTTTCGTTTATCTATATTCTACTCTCGTTTACCTACTCTTTTGTTTACCTACTCTTTCGTTTAACAATATTGCAAATGAATGTAATATATATGAATGTATACATTAGCAAATAATTTCAATGTCTCAATAAAATTTCAATTGTGTAAAACAGTTAATTTTGTTTGCGCTGTCCCAACAATAACAATTAGGTTCGTGTATCGGTCAGGTCGCGTTGGGTAAGTTAAATATAATAGCAAAATAAAGAAATCGATAAATTGGAAATACAAGGTCTAACATATTTTTTATAAACATTGCGAAAATAGTAACCTACAATCTATATTACCATCTTTACAAATTATTAAAAAAAAACCTTACTTCATACATTCACTGATATATTATTATATTGTTGAGCGAAGCGAACGAATTGAGCGGAGCGTTTTACTGGAGACTTTTTACATTCTTTGTCACGAATTGGCTCGAAAACTACTTGACGGAAAATTATGAAACTTTGCAATCAAAAAGACACATATTAGATGATGGTTTAAAAAAAATTATTGAAAAATGTCCTCAAAAAGTTTTTTTTTTTATATCATGTAAAAAAACTGATATCCCATTGAAGTCAATGGGAAACGATGAGTCAATACACTGGGCTCGCTTCGCTCAATATGCAAACGGCACCCGAGATATCGCGAGCGCAGCGAGTCGAAATTGAGGGTTTGTTGGCGCCCCTAGTATTATACACTCACATTCATTCACTGGTTCTCTTACTTCATTACGTTCAACACGAATTACGAAGACAATATTAAAATGTAATAAAATTTATCTAAGATGTGTAATCTTTTATCTTTATCTTTTATATTTCTTTTAAATAAAACACAGTGATTGAGTGTATTTCTAGTTTGTTGACATATCGCATTACTTCCCACGATGTACAGAGCGCTAAAATGTTAGACGCTGAAATTGTTATATTAATATTAAAGTATATAAATTTATTTAATATATCTTAGTTGTTATAAATTTGTATCACAATACGTAATAAACACCTTAGTATTAAAGCCTATTGAAATGTTAGCGACATTTTAAGGTTACAAACATCGCATGTACGTAATTGACTCTAATTCGCTCCTCCTAAGGACCAGCATCATAGAATAGTCACGAACCTACGATTAGATACGATATTAATGATATGGCTATTGTTAAAGTATTTATGGAGCGAAGCGAGTGGAGCGAGTGGAGCGTTCTACTGGAGACTTTTTCACATTCTTTGTCACGAATAGGCTCGAAAACTACTTGACGGAAAATTATGAAATTTTGCAATCAAAAAGACTCATATTAGGTGATGGTTTAATAAAAAAAATTGGAAAATGTCATGTTATTGAGGAGTAATTGTCAAAAAACTGATATCCCATTGAAGTCAATGGGAAACGATGAGTCATTACACTGGGCTCGCTTCGTTCAATATGCAAACGGCACGAGATTTCGCGAGCGCTGCGAGTCGAAATAAAAGGTCTGTTGGTGCCCTTGGTAATGAAACCTTTGTTAAATGTAATATTTATCATTATCTCTAAAAGGAGCAAAGACGATAGTCTAAAGATAATAGAAACAGAGTCTTAAACTGAAATATAAAAGATATAGGGCTCCTAAATTATCCCAGTCCCAAGCTGATGGAATACTAAACTTCTTCTCTCTTAGCTGTAAATTCATACCAATATTCATACCTTACGAAATTTCATCTTATACTTATGAATTGCTAATGTTACAAGGCCTAGTGCACCTCTGCTTACCTTTCAGATTTACTTAAAATATCAAAAAGATGGACGAACATAAACATGAGTCCGATAAAATACTTCTAAAGGAGGTAAAATACTTCTAAAAACTATTATATACAAAGGAAGAAACGTTTCACCTGACAGGGGACCCTTAATTCACACATCAATATAAAATACCTTCGACCTATATCTGGTGACAGTTCCCTCGAGAGCCCAGAGTCAACGCCCAGTGGGGAAGTTAATCAGATTATTGCGATGCAATTGAGAGAAAGTGACAATATTGAGGATTCATATACCTATTAGCTTTGCACCCGACTTCGCCTGTGTGGTATATGGTTTTTGATAAAATTAGCCTAAGTTACTCCTTATAACATCAGCTATTAATGCAGCTAAAATCTGTCCAGCAGTTTCAGATATTTAAACACAGACAGACGGAGATAAATTTAATGAAAGAAAAAAACCTATTTTTATGTTAGTACCGTATATTCTTATATATGCATTTGAAAAGTTATTATTTTGGTATTACAAACGGACTTCAATTTTATTTATATATATAAACAAAACTATTTGAGAGCTATTTTAAAAACAATTATCTTATCTCTACCATGTAAAGGGAATAAGACAAAAAACTTTGAAACATAAAAAAAATCTTATTTTTCATTTCTATCAAATTTGGTATCAACATTGTGATGACGTCACAGATCAATATCGATTTCGGTAACACGAATTTGAAGACAATTTAGTCAATTAAAGCTCATTGCCAGTACTCGACTTCACCTCAAATTTATTACGTCCCCGATAGTATTATCTCAAAATTTTTCACAGATACCACTAATAACGGTAGTCGTCAAATTTAAGCTGAATATATCTTTTCTTAATTCCTTATCTTTATAAAAAATGTAAATATATTTAATAAATGATAACATTCATTTAAATAAAGTTTCATTTATATATATAAATTAATTTATTATGTATTTATTAAAATATTACATAAAAATATATTTAATTTCTATGTAATCTACATTTTAAATGGTTTTTTTTGTCATTACTCTAATATTAATATTTAAGGTATATCAGTGTATCTCTAGATACAGAGATTATTTGTTTTTAGATATAGCTATGAGGAAAATAAGTTAATTGTAGTAAAACCCACTTGTAATTATTATTTACAAAGAGTTAAGTATTTATTTAATGTTTACTAACGTTATAAAATATTATAATTAACATGAACTGACTGCGATTTAATTGTTTGATTCCATAACTGTATATTATAGATTATAATATTTAAATACAAACTCATCAAAACGACTAAGATTCACGAATTTGTCAAATATTTAACGAAGATAACAAGGCATCTAAATACGAGTTCATTTAAATATATATATAGTTTTAAATGAAACTTAAAAATACATATATTCTATATAAAATAAGACACAAAAAAATGTAAACAATAAATGCTACAATCAATTTGGTTACCTTGACTTTAGACATGACGCTTCAACCAATTACTTCGTCGTCATGAGAACACGCGTCCGTACCGCGACACGCTTGAGACACGACTGACGACTGACGACTGGGTAACAACTAACAACTAATAGTTTGCTGAGATAGGAAAGTTGACTGAAACTCAATTACAGATGCTTAATATCTTTGAAACCTGAAACTATTGTTTAACTAACTTGGGTGCCAATTTGTCTAATTGTATACGAAATATGATTTTTTGTTTTTATTTTATTTATAAATTTAAAAATGTGGTTGTTTTAACACTAAACCTACCAAGTACCGTTCAAATTGACTGTTCTTAAACTTTTGTAAAACTTACACATTTTTAAACGTTATAATATCGTTATCAAACTACATGACAATTCTTAGAATATGTATATAATATTTTCTACATTCTTTACTTTTAGTTATTTCCATTATTAAATGCGTTATATAATAAAATAACTTTTAATTACTGGTCAATTGGACGGCGTGCAATAGAAACAGGTACACAAGAATTGTCGGTAGGTTTAGTGTTAAAAGAATTGTATATAAGTGCATAAATCAACGGACGTATAACGTTATATATTAAGTAATCTTACGTAAGTTAACTTTCTCTTCCTGATAACAAGGTATTGGACCGATAAATTATTATAATCGAAATAAAACAACACGTAGAGGTAAAATATACACCCTTGGGATGAATTTATATATCAATTTTAATCACGTTAAGGTTACGATAAGGAAAAACTAACTCTCCAGGGAAATGTTTATAATAATTCAATTCAGATTACAAATTGAATTAATTATATGTTAATTGGATTGTATATTATTTTTAGACGTTTTTTTGTCGTTTAATGTCAAGGTTACTTATCTTAAAACTTATAAGAAGGGAAAGTTTCAATTCTTTAAGTAAATTATGATTGATTTCTTCTGTTTATATCAAATTGTTTGCAACATATAGTGTTTTACACTAATTTTGTTTATATTGTTGTTCTTTTACCAAACAGGAAAAAATAATACTTTAATTGAAGATAATGTTATTGTCTTGGCTCGGTTTGTCCAACTGTGAACTTTAACTATGTTATTATTTATTGCTGTCTTAAACCTATCATTTTCTTCAGCATTAATATTCATAAATAATCTATGTATTTATATATATAGAAGGAAACATTGCTGACTGACATCAGCGTGTGACCGAGTCAGGAACAAGTCAGGATTATTAACGAGAAATGAAGATTCTTTTGATGTGACCACTATGGTATGTTTTTTGTAAATTCGACCATACGAAATACGTTTTCTGGAAATAATAATTATGATTGCAATATTTTTTTGTAAACTTTAATCTATTTACAAAGTAGAGAGAAGGGCAAAGAGAAAATAACAGGCTCCTGTCAAAAAAACATACTTTCCCCGATATTCGTAGACCAGCGAGCGAAACCGCCTGCAGTAACTAAGTGTACGTAAAAGAAAAATGTAAGAATTGTCAATTGTTTTGACATAACATCATGATTATTGTTAGAATAAAGGTGTTATTGATTTGTTTCATTCAGATTATCTATTGTGGTGACCGCATGCTATTCTTCACATGGAATGATTCCACTATTAGAACTTATTGGCGGGTCGTCATTTTCAATGCCTTTTTTTATGTTTTCTTACTTGATTTTCTTTGTTTTTTTTAAATAAAATAGCACGAAAACTTAATTTTAATATGTATATGGGATTACAAAGATAACGCCGGGTTTTGTCCAAAAAAGATATTTATTGTGAAAGAAAGGTAGTTTAATCATAGTATTGTTCGTCACTGACAATTATTTTTTTTCCCATCTTGCAGCGTTTGGATTGGATGTCTGAAGAACTGATTATCTTATGAGGCTATTCATGAATCAACAATTTTCGGTACCATCATATGATGTGAACGGCTTTTCCGAAAGAACATGTGCTTGTCTAAAACATATGATAATTGGATGGATGTCTGGTGAATACGATGGATGGGGAAGCACGTGCCAATTAAGCGTTATCATATAAAACAATATTTTTATGGAGTATTTGGAGCGTTTTTCTTTCAGATCTCGGCTTTATAGTGCTTAGCTAGTGAAATTTTACTCATGCATAATCGTCGTTCGGCTTTCGGCTTTAAATCGTGTGGAACACAATTACCGTGTTTATGAACTATTCCTAACAATTTTAAACGAAGTAAGACACCTATCTGAGTGACTTTTAAAATGCAAGTTCCTTTAGTGTTCGAGACGAATTTACCTCCAAAAATTTAAAATTTGTGAAATTCCACTACGATCTTTGTCTTTGACGGGAAAATAAGCATTTTAAACATTTGCAACCACTTATACATGTTCTCTCACTCAAGGTGGCGTTGGTATATGCTACAACTTTTTTTAATTAAAGAAGTAATTCTAAAGTTTCCGCAAATTGCGTTACTTTGGCTCAAATTTAGACATTTGGATAAAAATTATATGGTGCTAATATCAAGTTAATAATATGATAGAGATACAGAGATATATTTTACTTCAATGAACATCTTATTTTTAAAGCCGGTTGTCTGCGAATTCTAACGTTAGCCTCCTGCCATGCCATCTCTCTTAAAACGGCGGTAACTTATTTGTACTCCTAATATTAATTCCTGTCAGGACCTGTCAGAAGGTTAACTACAGCGTACAGCTACGCATTTTATCGGCCCTGTTTAACGCCGTTTAACAAATAGTTTAAAAATATATATATATATTTTTATGTTTACCCATAGATCAAAAATCTAACTTCATAGACATTCAGTTTACAATACATAGTGCTCTATTCATAAAATTTTACATTAATTATTTACAGAACTAGTGTTTTTCTACTTTCTTGTCCAATAATTATTGTAATTGATAAAGTTTCTGAAACATTTTTTATTCCATATACTATAAAGTAATAAAGAAGACTGCTTAATAATAATGCATAAAATGAATATACTAGAAACGTTCTGAACATGCCACAGGTGGTGGGAATTTTTTTACGAGTCGTAAGCGTAATTCAATTTCTTTAAGAATTAAATTCGCCAAATAAGATAAATTTTCTGCTCATTTGCATGCTAATACCATAAAAAGAAAAATAAATAAGTTTGTTTGTAGACTAAACTGAAACTAAAATAAATTTAATATATGCCGTGTATTATAGTAGTATGGTAATTTTAAGTATACGTCATACTCTGCGTATTAGTAACATGTCTGTATACATTTAGTAGAATTTTGTTAAAAAACTTACAACAAAAATATAACTTTACATATAAATATATATAGGTATGAACAACCACTATTATACTAATGGTGGTTGTTCTAATAAGAGAAATTAAGTTACTACTTTTTTATATATGTGTAATAATTTAAAAGACCGTGAGCTGTATTAGCCGTTGTACGATAAAATATCTATTTTTGAATCGTAACATTTGTTATCATTCACGATTGTTGGAGAAAATATTAAAATAGTGCTATATAAAAATACATTGAGTACTTAAAATGATTAGAGTCGTTCGTAATGGAGGCTAACGTTTACTCAAAAACCTCCCTTTGTCCTGCTACCTTTTAATCTCTATTATACCTTAAAGGCGACAATAAATCGGCGTTCATTCTCTAATAATTTACCGTAAGGCTTATAAGTCGTCATATGAATAAAAACACTTAGTTAAAAAGTAATCTTATCTTTCTTTTTAACTTAATATAAGCGTTCTACGGGAAAAAATACAACACATTACAAACATAAAATAGATTATAATTAAATATATTTATTATTGTCCAGCACGCCATCTATGGGCTATATGCTATAACAATATCTCAAAAAACTCAAAAAAGTTTTGCTACTACACTATAGGTGGCGCTGTAGGCAATATGAAGTTCCTTGACAGATCGCGCTTTGGACGCGTAAGGAATGTCACAGTTTGGTAATGGCCGCCGCCGGGGTGGTCTATCTAGATTGTCGTGTGTGAGTTGTGTGTTGATTGGTTGTTTACATTATTTACTTCAACATTCTTATCATCACAAGTCATTTAAAATCGTTTTCTTTTGTTTTGTGTATAAAAAAAACCTGTTTTAAGAAGTGCTTTCAATTGTGTCCGTGCATTTGGTTGTTGAAATGGGAAAGCATCGTTTTGTGTAGTGTTGTGTTTGAAGCTAGCTAAATGCTGGGCTACCGAAGCAATATGTGTAACCGGCAGCACACTCAGGCATGCCTGAACACATCCCTGTCTATACGGCAGGAGATACAGCGCTTCGAAAGTGTACATCCATCGATATACGCTCTGTATGACCTTGTGGAGCTTGTACCTGACCCGTTACTGGCTCAGCAGATTCGAGATCACGTCGTCGCTATAGAAGGTTTGTGATCACAGCCATATTTACATTTCTAACCCTTCTGCGGCGTGTTTACGTCTGCTATATATCGCGTTTCTAGGGAGACGCCGTGTTTTGTATTGATAAGGCACGCTGGATAAGTTACGTATTGATTAAGTTTACACCGATTTTATTATAAGGGTTATTTATACCGTTACTTTTTGCCGTTCACTACAGAGTATAATAAATAATCTTTGATATGATATTCGACACTTAAAATATATTGAATGTATTAAAATATTATTGCAATATCGTAATTATTGTTGACAACTGTTGATTGATTACATACGATCACGTTATAAAACCACATAACGATCCAACCAATTAGTGGCTAGTTATGATTTCATTTAAAATTAAACTGTTGTTTTCAATAATAATTGACAAGTGAGATCAGTATCGCTATAAAAAAGTTCAATGTAGTTCACTTACCTATAGCAGTAACGGTAGGCATCAGATCGAGCCCAGGAGTTGGTTAATTTTATTATAGTCATCACTAGAGTTTTTATTGTTTAGAACTCGAAATACATCAGCTAATAAATTTTCATTACTTTTAAATTTTTACATTTCATTGTTATATTTTAAAGTTTTAATATAGAATCAGGTAATAAATAAAATCATAACAAAAAATTTTAACTCAACGCTCAAATACGTACTAAAAACATCGCATTTAATAGATATTGCAAAAAAAAATATTGAAAACTTCATATAAAACCAATTTAAAAACAATGGATCCAGGAATGAAATTAATTTCTTTCGTTTATATTTTTTCAATTTCATTTCAATATAGTTTTTTTTTTGATTAAAAACGTCTCGTTAATCCACACGTGATATTATGAATTATAATGAATGTTCTCCGTTTAAAGAACTCTCAGTATAACACGAACTTGACATTAAAATATTTTTTTCCCGAGTTCATTGTTCCGACCGAATGGAGCGGCAAGTTGGTCATAAAAACTGTTACTATATTAATGTAACCATTCCCTGCAACGCTTTTTATTGTGATAGCTATGGAAAACATTCAGGCGGCTACTTTAATATCTTAAATTACTTTTTTTTGATACTCTGGGGGAATAAACTACGAATTGGGCGTTTTCCAGCTGTTATATCTTTTAAATTGCCCTGGCTGTATATCTAATCAGAATTTTATTGGATTCGTATCAATGTTGAATAATTTCATGTAATATTTAAAACAATAACTAACTGATAAGTGATGGATGAATTAAACATCATCAAACTTGTGAGTTGTGTCAGTGGTGAAAAGGCAAAATAAATTTTATAAGATTTATATTTTAAGAAAAATAAATACCATATTATTTTTACTGAATAAAATAAGTTTATGTAAAAATACTACCAAAAATAATTGTTTTAATACATTACGAATTCAAATAATTAATTCCACAAAACTGTAAAAAACCTTGACCAAATAATGTAATGAGGCAATGTAATAAATTCACAATCAATCCCTTAACCCTTCTCTCCCTATTCACAGTATTACAATATCTTAAATAATTCTAAGTTGTGTACATTTTATGTTACTGCTGCCTTGCGTCGGACAATTAGCTGGAGTTAATGATCTGTACCATTTACTGTAACTTTCCGTTCTATCTCTTCGAAGTAATTGGTTATATAATCTGCTATTACTAAAACATAGTTCTGCTGAAGCTTCATAGCTGAAGTGATGTGAATACGAATGAAGATTAAGAATAAATATGACTACGAACTATACAAAATAAAGTATTATTAGAAATTTAAATATGACAAATAGTTATTAAAAAAACTGAGAAACGAAGTGAGCGGTAAACTATTATTAGATCATTTTTTATATCTGTCATTTTCGTCTGGGAAAGAATTCTTAATATTTTTCCATTCCATTAATTACTTGAGTAAATTGTTTGATATTAGAAAGATAAAAGAATCATTCTAGTTTTAATCAGACCTGATAATATTATTAAATCCAGGAGCGAAAAGAAAAGTAAATCAATCCATAATATGAAGGTTTGTTTTGGTTAATGTAAAGTAAATTTGATTGTATTAAGGCTATATATAGTGTATACGTCTCCAATATATCCGTTTTGATATAAATACACATACACACACACACACACACACACACACACGCACACGCACGCACGCACGCACGCACGCACACACACACACACACACACACACACACATACGCAGAACATTACATTTGAATGCTATGTGCATTGTACATATATTCCTTTAAAATTATTTATAAAAGTTGTAAGTTTATACATAAACTACAAAGTACAAAAAGTTTTGTTTTAATTTAAATTTTTCATCATTGGTAGGTACAATATACGTGAAAATTTTCAACAAAAATACTTTACAAAGTAACTTTTTTAATAAAGTTATTAATATTATAAACAATGCGGATAAATTCCGTCCGAACTGATCAGGCAGAAGTTATACTGAGTCTGAAGTTTTATGACTGCAACTTTTTATCGCGTCTGTTGAACTCTTTTGCGAATGTAAATTGAAATTTTAAAAATCATTTTTTATTTATTTTTGGTTACTATTTTTTTGTTGCGCGTAATGTCTCGACGGTTTTGAATGGATAAAATAAAACCGCATATAAAATTTAAAACTTTTTCTTTATATAAATATTTTTAAGGTAATCCAATAATATTCCAAGTTGAATAATGAAATATTTTTTCCCCTTTTCCAGTCTCAATGAATATATATAATTTGTTTTCCTTTTGTGTTTTGATAATTATCTCCTTCCTTGTGTTTTACTTGGATAATTGTCTGCAGAAAAAAATATTTCTTTCATTTGGAAAATAATTAATAATTGGGGGCCTACACTCCTTCATTGCCCCAAGATCTCCAGACTTACAAATCCCACCCTGCTCGTAAGTACGATATAAAACTTCAAAGACACTTTCTAAGACATAATATTAGAAAACATTTTGTTATCCTTAAGATATTTAAACTAATGTTACATTTCTAAAACTTATTTTAAATAGCTTAAATTTCAAAATTAAATTTAAAATTTAAAATTCTATATATCTTTATTCAAGTAGACATTTACAAGCACTTTTGAATCATAAATTATTACTATAAAAAGGTTAGTTTAGTTTGTCCTTGAGTATGCTACCACCTGCTCGGAATGCTGATCTACTGAAAGGAGCCGGCCAGAAACTCAACAGTTGCTGTTTTTAAAAGAAATTTAACAGTGTTAAATGTATACATTATACTATCAACCCCGAAGATGAGTCAACAACTTAAGTTCCAAACATTTTGATCCACTAAAAACTCTTGAATATATATGATTTATTTAATAATACACTTAAAATTTTAGATTTAAAACTAGGATAAGGAAAGTCCCAGATATCTTGCGGAACTTTATTATATAGCGTACACTCAGGCCCATGAAGGATCTGTTAACCTTTTGAAGACAAAACTTAGGCGTTATGAGTTTATTTTTATTTGTCGTGTGTCTGTCACTGTTTTTTATATAACTATTTAAATTTTGGCGTATATATAATATGTTATTAAATATGTATTGAAAAGCGACTATACGAATACTAATTTATTTAAAAACATCTCAGAGAATCTCTAGCTTTTAAGTTATAAATAGCTCACACAGCTCTTTTTTGTTAAATAAATTTAGAATTAATTCAAAATAAAATACTGTAAGATAAAATACTATGAAAATAACTAAAATAAACAAATCGATCCGTATTAACGTCATTTAATTGTCTAACTTTTCTAATTGCAAAGACGGCTAAGCTCAGTTTGCTTGCGCGTGATGAGAGATGGGAGTTCCACTGGAGCTCTTTATCTAAAGTTATACCTAAGAAATTTGTTGAGTCAGTTCTAACACTTCATTGTTAAGGAACAAGCTCCAATTTTTACTTTTTATATTAGAAACTGTAAACTCCATGCATTTAGTTTTCTTAGCATTCAAGACTAAATTATTAATTTTTAACCAATGAAAGACACGTGTCAGAGTACTGTTTACTGTGTCATAATTAGTCCTATTACGCTTAACTTTAAAAATAAGGTGTGGTGTCATCATCAAGATGTACAATGTCACATAGACTTTCAACGAAAAAGGGCTAGTCATTAATATAAAGTAAAAAATAAAAAGGGGCCAAGAATAAATCCTTGTGGTATACCTATCTTTAGGTGAGAACTAGCCGATTTAGAATTATTTACGTAAACTGACTGAACTCTTTGATTCAGGTAAGAGGCAATAAGATCAAGCACAGCGCTACGTACACCATAGTGGTTAAGTTTGCATAGCAACGTTTGTCAATGTCAGATAAATTGATATTATTTTAAAATTTTAATTTAATCGTCCTCAAGACGACATTGGCTCATAACTGAATATTTAATAACACGTGGGAGGATTACTCATTTGTAACCACGCTTATTTTAACCGACCAAATTCTTTTGCACTTCTCAAAGCCCTTGCCATTTTAATTCGACCATTATTACCTAACACCTAAGAGCCAAAAGCCCAGTTATTGTGCAGTAAAATAAAGGACTTAATCATTACGCCAGTACAGGTTCTACCCACGTGTTGCAAAAACGCGTTAAATTATGTTTTATGGAGGAGTGACTTACGAAATTTTGAGACTAAAATTAATAATGACAAACTTGATATGAAGTAGAATTGATAACCAACAACTCCACAGTGTAACTTTTTTCAGAGTACATTGCATTTGTCTAAATCAATATCACGATTAGTGTTCAATAGACTGTGACAAGTGCAGTAGCGGTGTTAGTTGTAATCTCCGTTATGAACGGTGCCAAATGACTATACACTCGGTGACTGTCTCAGTGCGTCTGCAGCGAACACTTACAAGACTAAGTGCTTGATCTTTTACAAATGTCTCATATTATGTCATATAAAATATACATTTTATACATTATATTATATTTAATTCAAATTATTTTATGCTAATAATAGATAAGGTCAGTTTAAAATAAATAATTATCACTTACCGTCCCAGTGCTTTGTTAAAATACAATTGTATAAAATTATTTTTGAGAACGTAAAACTATAAACTTTCATCACTCTATTGAACTCGTTTTAGTGTTCCATTGTTAAAATAAAGAACCACATTGTCTTTTAATAAAGTTATGAACTTGTAAAAAATATATTATTTTATTATTTATTGAAAGAATTAAACACTTTTCAAATCTTGAACAAACAAGATTAAATTAATCAATTAGATATTGAAAAGTTATTGTAATTACAAACTTCAACTCTTCTCGAAACTTTTCACCTCGAACCAAAACACTCCAATAAATTTCTACAAAATGCTACAAATCCGTTCAAGCTGCTAAAATGCATCTGTTTTTTTGTTTGTATACGGAACCCAATTATTTTAATGTTAAATCGTTTCACTCTCTGTGACCTCGTCTTCATTGTCGTGAGAATAAAACCTCGTTTGTTAAAAAAAAAACACTTAATGTATAATATAATTATAAACACAATATAAATGTTTGCCAAATAATTGTACTATATATATTTTATTAATTTGTACTCTCGCTTTAATTATAAATCACATTGCTCGGTACTAAGAGTCTCAATCTATAATATATTAAATAGTAATAGTTTCAATAATATTTCATATACATATATTATAGTTGATTAATGAAAGTGTCTAGTACAATAGCAATATATATATATATATATATATATATATATATATATATATATATATATATATATATATTACTATTGTAGGTAGTCGTAGATAACTAGGATCCGCCAAAAGTTCGCGGCGGATGTTGCGCTGAGCCCCTCTCCTTTTCACTTTTCTCGATAACTTTTGAATGGCTAAACTTTTTTTCAATCTGTTTTCGCTATAGCTAATTATCTCGTCGCATTCTGGAGACAACTAAACACAAAAAAGGTCTCTTAGACGGTTAAGTGAGTAACATCCAGAAACCTCAATGCAGATACAGACCAGACTATATACACCTAAGTCTGTTTTTACACGGTTTTGATATAACACGGTTTGAAAATAAAATATTTTTAAATTTTTTACACGATTTTATTCCATTTAGCACGATTTAAATTTTTTTGGGCTTAATTTTTTTTGTCAAATTAAATTTTTGCGAAGTAAGTTCATATCACAAATTTAGGGGAATTCCCTTTTTGTGCATACAAGCAAATTTACTCACTGGTCCGAGCAATTGAAATGTGTTAATATTTTGTGTATGATCTTTTTTATCTTTAATAACTATGCTTGTAAAACTAAACATTGTATATGTGATTTAATTAAATTAACATGAATACTTGTTCTTAAAAAATCTTTGTTTTTCACTAATTTTAATAGGTTTTAGAGATTAGGAACCAATCACCTATTTTTGCATACGATCAATGTCTTTTTTTACACGGTGTTTTCTGGAACCAATCTACCTTGTAAAAACAGACTTAGGTGTATATATATATAGGTTTTCTGTACATCTGTGTGTATGCTATACAATACCCAGTGATAAGTTTAACCGTGGTCCGGTAAGTTTAAGTCCGTTTAAATCCGTTAACCGTATGTTTGTCTATAAGAATATTACATAATTATTTGTTTTTTTCTAACGAATAGACTGAATAACAACTTAAACTTTTATCTTAAAGCTACATTAGCAATATATGACTTGGCTATTTTTATCTTAATGTTGCTATGGTATGTTAATATCAAGTACTAGCTGATTCCCGCTTCGCTGGACACACTATTAATTTGGATGTGAACTTATACTTCTTGTATTGACCACATTTTTAATTTCTATTTTACATTTTGTGTAATTTTTTAAAATTTTAAATAGAGTAATATAATGCCAGTTAGTGAATACACAGATTTCCACATCACCTATGAGGTACTGTGTATTGGGATGCGTTCTCGTTATGTAATATCTCGGGTTCCCCAGTAGACCTGCACCACGAAAAAATTGCCAACATTTAACTAAGGACAATATTTAATATTTTTTTAAATACTATTTATTTATTTTCGAATATATAAAATTCAATTGATTACGACAATTATATTATTAAGTCCTTGATTTTTTATTTTTAAATTTCAACCTTTAGCACCCCTCCCCCCAGCCTCATTTAAATTCTGGTTGCCATGGTAACCGTTGGTTTGGATGGAGGTGGAATTGAAAAACATATACAATGTATACTTTATCAGATGTTATTAATCTATGTTAATATTTATAATTTATTGTAGTGTGACTAAAGTACCTAATGTAAGATAGCTAAAGTTACTTTCAGAAGAATATAAGAATAATAGACAAAAATTACATCTTATATTATACTCTAAAATCTTTAATTAATCGTTTTAATAAAAAAGTTCATAGAACTCTTGTAATTTCTACCTGCAAACTGAATGTACACACAGACAGATATGCTTAAACATAATATATACTCAAAAATTAATACAAATAACATCTTATCATATTTACTAGGATCCGCCAAATGTGCGCGGCGGGTGTTGAGCAGAACCCCTCTCCTTTCTTCTTTTCTTGATAACTTTTGAATGGCTAAACATTTTTACAATCTGTTTTCGCTATAATATCCGCGTTCCGCTCAAACATACATGAGAAATTTTTTAGTCAATTATCTCGTCGCATTCTGGAGACAACTAAACACAAAACAAAGGTCTCCCAAACGGTTAAGAGGTTAAAAGGTACAAGTTTCTAAGGATTAAACACAAACCTTCATGTATTACATACGGATCGCTTATGTGGAGAAGAGATTAAAGTTTACAAAGCCGAAGCCTTCCAGTATCTCGGTAGAATCAGTTTTATTCAACATTGCCTGTTGTGTCATTGTCCGGGCCTTTGTCCGGGATGTCCCTGGAGTGACGCCGGTACAAGTTAAGAGAGATGAATAATAATGTATAATATCAATTAATATATATTACATTATGTTCCGGTATTATAGTTAAAGCCGAAGCCGTCCAATATCCTTGTAAAGTCAGTTCCTCTCACAATAGCCGTCTGCTGCATTGTTCAGACCTCACACACGGTGGAACAACTTATAAGAGATGAGTATTGATTGAAATACCAAAGAGTTGCAATCGATAGTTGAAATATTGTCTACAATCCTAATAGTAATAAATATAAACTAAACCGGAAAATAAATTAATTATTAATTATTATAATAATATTAAACTTGTTTAAAATTCGTTAAGACTTGTTTAATGTTAAAGAATTTATTAAAGTTACTTTTCCAACAAATTATTAACATTTGATCCGCTCGAGTCAATTTATTAATTCTCTTGAGATTTTATTAAAAGCAAGATACGAGATAAGATATGCTTAGAAGGTTCTCGGATCCTAGTTTACTTTTTAAATTATAATTTTAATTATAATACGCAAATACTAAATAATACTAACTATCAATGGCTTGGTCTTAAAATACGCTCTGAACGAATGTAGTAGTTACTTTTATATCCACCAGTGACGCTGTCATGACCGGTAGGGCTAACAGCAGAGACAATAAAAAAATAACATTTATACACACACACACATATGCAAATTAAATCATATATATATCATACAATGTATATTTATCTGATGTCGTTACCGATGAGTTGAAAGCTAAAATGTAATTTTACTCGCATTCGGTAAATAGATATTGGATATTGTAAATTGTAATTTCGTCTTGGCGGTTGACGAGGCACGTCAGGAAACGTGGGAGAAGGTTGTGTGGAGGAAATTAGTATTTTGCAATAACTCACATATTCCCAAATACTAATTTGGATGGAGAGGAACATAGTTCAGTCTTAATGATGGCTGCTATTGATCTACGAGCGTGCAAACTTTCTAAAATAAGTTTCAATAAATTTCACTTTTAAGTTCGTTATTTAAAATGAAGTCAGTAATACTTTTCAAAAAACATATTTTATAAAAAAAATAATTTCTCGTAATTTATTACACTCACCATTTTTATGCAGTAGTAATAATTTGTAATAATAAATTAACTCGTGGTATAAATATGTTTTACATTTTAGGTTAATATTTTAGCAAGGAAGGTGTACAATATTGTTACATATAATAATAATTATACATGACACATTATTAATTTGTTTTGAACTTCCATAAATATAACACAGGAACCATATTAAGAGGGCACTGAACGTCGTAATTCAAATTGGATATTACCTTAATTTAAGGAAAATATACTTCGTGGAAAATGACAAAGTGGAAAACGAGGGAATTAAGGACGCTTTTGGATATCCCGATTGCAGCTGCGACTTGATAAATTCAAATAAGAGGATGTATTACGTGAATTAGTTAAGTACTATTTATTGTTAGGTAGGTATAATGTTAAATTAAATATATAATCATCAGAAAATCATATTATAATATTTTACTTAATAAGAGATATTTGAAGTGCCTAATAATATCACATTTCGGTTCTTATTCCATGTTTCATGTCTATTTTATGTAAGTATTGGAAGGTTTGAAAGGAATGTTGCTTAACCATTATTTGTCTGTTGAGATAAACTAATTTGTATACGTGAGGGTAAGGGTTTCCCAGATTACAAGCTACTTAAGAATAAGGTGTCCAAAACCCGTGAGAAGTTGTGGGTTGGTTGTCTATGTAAAAAATTCCCGCAAAAATTCTTACAGACATGTATTGTGTAAGTTTGTTTATTTACGTCACGGGAACAGATTCTCGAATTTCTTTTGACAAACTTATCTTGGCAGTTGATAACATTTTCTCTCATACATATATGTACGTCACAGTCAATTTTGTAACTGAAAAATTCTAAGTTTACAATGATTAAAGAATATATTTATTTAAGGAATATAACTTAACGATTTTAGTATTTATTTAGTGTTCGTGTTTCTTGATTTCATTTTATGATTTCTTTTGCTCTTTATAATAATACGCTACATGTTTTTGTATCCCTATTGGATCGTAGGCCTTTATTATTTCACAGCTGTTTCAGTTAATGTGTAAGAGTCTGCTTGATATCGATATTCTCTTGATGTCTAAACAGACGTGCAGACACAGAAATATAAGTATTCTGATAGGGATATTTATAAAATAAGAAAATACTTTTTTATTATTATTATATTAATCAAATAACCCTACGTTTTAACCTGGTATATGAATACAGAAATAAACAATGTCCTGAAGAAATAATTATGATTCTTGAATATTTTTCATACTCGAAGCTCTGGCTAAATAAAGCAAACAAACAATTTGGACATTAAAGTATCTTCTAGTTTGATTATTAGCCTCTATAAATATGTATCAATAAATTTAATAGAAAAATATAATCTCAGTCTTTTAAAAACACACAATAGAATAACTCAGCACTTGTTAAATTAATCTGTATTAAAACTACCTCCCGGAGCTTACAATTCGCTGGCTCAGCGAGCTTCAAACAACCAATTATAGGTATTTCCGTTTTCTTCCTTGGTCTGAATTTACAAAGACAGCGAGCGTATCTAAGATAAATTAAATTAGAAGTGAATGTTAATCCGCCATCTTCTTTAGTTAACCAACAATATAGAACATAAAAAAAAGATAAGACACATTCGCTTCTTCACATTTTGGGTCTAGACACATTTTCGTTTCTGAATCGAGGATTGCCGATATCATACGACGTTTACTTATTTGTGTGTGTGTGTGTGTGTGTGTGGATCTTTGAAAAAATCCAAACCAAGAAGACCATTCAGCGTGAACCGAATAAAATATAATTTTCACAATTAAATATTTTACAATTTTCACAATAGTAAAAGTACAGGTATTTGAGATTCACAAATATAGTATATGTTTTGTTTGTTCATTGACCTCAGATATATCAACTTCTAATATTATCCTTTATTGTCATCTCAGCTCGAAAAATATTATAATATACTATTCTATAAGATTAAAATATTGTACGGACAAAGACAGATCAAAGTAAGAATATTTATCCTCTTCTGTAGTTTATTTTAGCAATAATATTTCTTTAGAGAAACTGCAAACTGCAGCATACCATTTATATTTGAAACATTGAAATAATTTTTTAAGAAAAATCTTTCTTTAGTATTTAAACTAAGGAAATTCTCGTTCCAGTTCATTTGCTTATTGACTTGACGTCATAAGACAAATACTACTCTTTTGTCTAAGATTATTTAAAGAATTCAAGTTATTCGTTTGATAATGTGACTCTTAAAGTTTTTAACCTCTTAAATATATTCACTCATTAAAATATTGTTATCATTTTCTCAAATACGCTCATGCATATTATTTTACGTTACCTAAAAATAAAGAAATAATAATTAATAACAACATTATAATACTTGAATTAATATAAAAATGAAATGCTACAAAATTAACATTGCATTATAAGTTATTTAATGTTAATAACTAAATAGAAACGTATCAATATCTGTCTTTTATAACAGAACACACATTTCAATTAAAACATGAACATTTAAATTAAAGTACGGATAATAAATATTTTATTTAGGAACAACTCACGATTCACATTTTAATTAAAATACATACACTTGTGTTGTTGAATTTATATTTATATCCTTAATGAGAATCTAAACTTACTAACTTAATAATTATAATGTTATTCAACATGAAATTTCTTTTTTGTATTATCTATAAATGTAAATAAAAGTGTTTGTGTCTAATTCCAAAATAACACTTTTCACTAAATGCATATAAAAGTATATACGGTATTTATATTAAAAACTTTTTAATTTTTTCTATCTGTCTGTTTCTTCCGGCTAATCCCTGCAACAGCTGGACCGATTTTAAAAGGAATTCACTGGCGGATAGCTGATGTTATAAGGAGTAACTTTGAAACAACTTATTACAAGACATATTCCACGTGAACGAAGTCGTGGGCACAGCTAGTATTTTATAATTATTGTATTATTTTGAATATATCATATTAAATAATACGTACATTTGAGTAAGTAGATATGTCTAATTTGTTTAACAAAAAATCTATTTAATTGGATACAAATTGGCAGAGAATGGACGCTTCAGTCACCCCAAGGTCAGTAAACCGTATCGTGTCACGCGAGAGCGGTATCTCGTTAGAGAAGTGACAGTCGACGTGACGTTCCACAGCGTCTGTGTCACATTTACCGACCCACACAAGCGAATAATACTATCCCGTGTCACGAGATAAGACTGGAGTAGCAATTGAATTGCAATTGAGAATGGATTTAACAAAATCAGACACTTATAAGGTGGTATGAGTTTAACTTTTATGGGACCAAGTATAAATTTTTGTAATGTATATAATACTATTAAATGGTTAACTAGTAAGAAAATATTATTTTTTATTACGAAAGGACTAGGAAATAATATGAAATAATGCTTAAAGAAAATATTCCTGAATCTAAAGTAACGAAACCGTAAATTAAACTTAAGAGATACAAAAAAACTGTTTATTCTGAATTACTTAGCTCAATGAAGGGTTTTTGAAGGTTTTTATAGTATAATTTTTTGATATATATTGTGAAGGGTAACTTCGTGATACTCTATAAAGAAATAGATGAAAGTCATGCAGACAAAGACGCATAAAAAGCTAGTGAACATTGAAATATTTAAAATTATAAAAGTCTTATTCATAAGAATAAAATCAATAAGACGAGATGATCAATCATATTTATTGGGAGGCTTTTAAGGTAATTGTCCCGAAAAACAATTAATCAACAAGTCTGGATTGAGGGATGATTAATTTAAGATTACAGTGAGGTGTCAGTCGCTGGAGGGTTCTAAATATTTGATAATACATACGGACCGATTGAATGATGATTAATTCTATCTATCTTTATAAAACATACCAGACATTTTTAAATATAAATACAAATAGAAAAGCTATTTCGTCATCACCTTGTAAGTGTTGTTGATTTAAAGTCTAAGAAACCAAATTTACCAACAAATACGAATCATTTTAAAACATTGATATTTAGGACAACTCTGATGGGTTGTTGATATGAGTTTAGAAATTGCAGTGATATGATATTGTCTTGCTATGTTAATAAATTGATCAATTAGTCTGTCTGTGAAGTGAATGTAGTTGCATGTGTTGCGGTAATACGGTAAGTATTACCGCTTGGAGAATGTTTGTGTGAGAAGGTTCCTCCATTCAACAATTTACTACATACAAAGCACTCACTGAAGGCACATGAAAATTATTTGTTACTAACAACTATTTATATTTAGTAAAGATAGTTATTAAATTGAAGTTTAATAAAGAAATAATATATAACATCAATATTTTTAATCGCTCGTGAACAAAGGTTAGAAATAGCTCGCAATTAATCATCGAAGAAGAACCGAGAGATTTCAATTTGTTAAAATTTTCGATTTTTCAAACAATAAGAGGCGAAAACGAGATGTCCTTCAAGTTTTCTTTCACCGGATGCGTCTTTGTATTAAGATAAAAAAAAGTAAAACTTGAAAATTTTAAGGTGTAAAAAAAAAGTAATATGATTTTAAGTTTTAAGTTTGTCGTCACGTAGTTAGTATACAATAGTTCGAGCGATTTCTCCGAATTTTATGTCATAAAAACTTACGAGTACCTAAATCCTTGTACATTCCTCAAAATAATGCTCAAATGCATATTCAGAGACACAACATAATTGGTGGCGTATTTCTACAACCACGCACAATGTACAAAAAGTCTCAAATTTCCAAATAAAACTTCACCTTAAAAGCACGTTCACGTAATCACCGTTCCACCGACATTGTACATAATGATATTGATATAACACATACATAGGAATGCGGGATCACGTAGCGGCTCTCAGACGCACTCGGTTTAATATTTTTACCATCATTATATCCCTTTTTATTTATAGATAAATAAAATACTTTGGCCACGAATTGTTCTGACAGTAAAGATAGTTTACAATTTGAGATATTGAAAATAATTTTTCTATTGACGTTCCTACAATATTTTTTTTTTAATTTCACGTGTGTAAAATTCATTACGAATACCCGCCGACCAAGAAGATATGGAACTACCCGGCAGTATAGTTATTATAGAGTATTATTGAGGACGCTGCAATTTTTAAGGCTACCCACTAAAATACCAACGGCTGCCCTCATGCCTACCTCACACTCACCGTGACCAACGTTCCTACAATACTAAGAAGTAGGTGTTTTAAAAATAACTTAATGTACACAATTTACAACAACAAGTGAAGTGTATACACACTCTTATTTCTGAAGGCCATCACAGCAATCAAGAGTCGGGGAAAATAAAGCATCCATTATTTTAATAATAACAATTTATGTTATCAAAAACAATAATACGTTAAAAGCATTTTAATATGTTTTTAAACATTATAATTATATATGTCACATAAATGTTTTTTGTTGGTTGTGATATTGATATATTTATATTTTATTCATACAATCTCTATAACATTGAAATATATATAATATTTGACACAATATTTTAAATCTCTTTCTGTGAGACAACACTTCTTTCTCCAAAATATCTTTCGACTTTAGTTTGCGCTGACCTCCAAATGCAATGAACTGATTTATATGAAATTTTATAGATATTTATGATTTGGTCGAACTTAAAAGATAGTATAGTTTATAATATTCGTTTCTTTATTGCGACTTTGAGGTTAGTTATATCAAGAGGGTTTAAATCACTTTTAAGTTCTATAACTTTCCGATAGATGGCGGTGTTAATAATAACCATTTTGTTGATATAAAATAGTTTATGAACAAACAGACGAAGTTGCTGGCTATAGCTAGTGTTAATATTATTACACATGTTCTATTAAAATCACATCTGTCATCTTTGTTCGTAGACGGTTTCCAAGACTTGGTACCTACTAAGTTGATTACTGTTACTGTTAAAAGTTTTATTTAATTCGAGACGTTTTTGATCAATCAACTCATTCAACATATATTTGATACACACTTAGTATATTCTTACATATTAAATAAGTGAATACACTATGGGATTAACAGACTCAAATGCACGATAACTTTTAGCAATGCTTTAACACATCAGCTCGTGTTGACGTCTAAGTTTAATAGGAAATGTGTCATTGCAAAGTGTTGCAGTCTGCATTGATATTTATGGACCGTTATTAAAAGTGGCTAGTCCATTAAAAAGTGTAACATATTATTAATTTATATATTTGTAGCGGTTCATTAACATTTTTAGCAATTATTTAAAAGGTTTAATTACTATTACATTAGCTTAAAAACAACAAGTATTAAGAGCAGGTGGTAAGTAAGTAGAAATAATTAATGGCGCTCAGCTCGGCTCGAAATAGCCAAAATAACACTGAGTTTGCGAATAACATTTCGCATAACGGATTACTTCATTATAATGACGTTACACTAATGTGTATATAGTCTACGGGTGTTGTGTTTTCTAATTAAGATTTGGTTAATGCATTTCAGTTGCAAAGTCCGTTAAAATACTAAGTTATAAATGGTTGTGAAATCTCTTGATGTTTAGTGAAACAACAATAGAATATAATGGCATATATGGTAGATGCAAGCTTTAAAAAGAAAAACTAAACTGGGTTTAATAATTATGATGAAAGTTTCATCATTCGTATTTTGGTATAATTATGATTTAGATTTTTAGCTGCAGTGTTTTGTTGCGTCTGGGAAGATAACACGGGTATTAAATATAACATAGAAACGGGATCCTTTTAGTACTAACATTAACTGAATAGATTTTAACAAATTTGTACACCTCAGTTCATGGATTGTCGTGATAAGATTTTTTTTACAAAAACTAGCATACGAATTAATCTTATCTCTGTAATGTTTACTTATTTTATTTACCACCATGAAAATTATGTATGATTTTTTAAATAAATATGTAATAAAAATTCGATCCCTGGGTTATATCCAGTCGCTGTGAAGTACTTTGATGCATCTCAACAAAAGTTTTAGGAATATACACGAAGCTATTAAATCTTGTTTTCAAATCTTGATAACTTTACATAGTATATGCAAATTGCAGAATTGATTATGTATTAAAGCATATAATATATCTATATTATTTTAAAATATACCTAAAATAACTTATTTAATATAAATATATTTACAACGATAAGGTATTGAAATCTCCTTGTAAAAAGTGGACAATGATGGATCTTCCACTAATTATCTTAATTACATTAAAATACGTTAGTACAGCGAGCTGTTCACAAAATTATATCAAAACACGTACCACCGTTATCATATGTTTGTAGGTGCAATTTCACATTATAATGTGTTTTCTTAATGAATATTAGAGCGAGCGTCGAGACTAATCTTTCGCTTACATTTAGAATAAAATTAAGGCTTCCTGAAAGTGATGCAGGACGTTTACAGGATCCACACAATCCATATAAATTATGAACCAACAGAGAGCAGAGAGAGAGAGAACTGAGGGTGTAAATAAAGAATGTACCGCATAACAATTCATATGATTATCTTACCAATGTAGCGGCGATCAATATGACCCGGAAAATAAGGAACAATAAATAAAATGGAAAATTCTTCTATTATGTACACATTGTATAAAGATAGAGATGATGTATTCGGGTAATTCTCATGAAATCTCGAAAAAATGTAAATTAAATTATTCAGAATTATTTTAGTTAATATCTATTAAATTTATCTTAAATTTGTACTATATGTGTTAGTAACTTTAGGGAATATAGTGGTCCCCAGAATAAACGAGTTTTAAATGAAGTAAATCAATATTGATAAACTTTAAAAGTGAGGGAATGACAGTGAGGGAATGACAAAATAAAACAACCTCAAAAATCTCCAAATGTAGTAAACTGCTGTATGTAAATTTTTCGGTGATTTTACTGCTTCTAAAAACATACTTTATTTTTAAATTTATATTCGAATATAGTAATTACCTCTTTGTTTTCTTCTCAGTGATGGAATGACTGTCTGAAATGTAATCTTTGAAAAATTGTAATTTAATCTTCTTCCAACAAGTACTCCGACAATTTTAATACAACTTCGCCATTCTGAGCAATTGTTAGTGTCACCAACTATCAAAAATTAATAGAAGTTCCAATAAAAAATCTCAAGTACGCTAACTTATCGACTGTCGGTAATGGTGTGAGGGAATGACTATTTTTTAAGGGACACGTGTCAAATCAACATTTCCTCATTTATTTACGATCTATAATCCTAAATTCGAAGAATTTTTGAAATTTTGATGTATTTTTAATAAAATAGTCACACGCGCAAACATAAATTTTAAGCAATTTCTAGTTAAAAAATTATAACATGTTTTATTTTAAAGTTTGGGACATAGTGAGGGAATGATTTTAAGGGTATTATATATTTATTATTCCTTACAGATATACATAAAGTTTTAAGGTTATTACCAAAATTATTAGCCTAAGTGATGTTCTTTAAAAAAAAAAAAAAAATACCACCATGAATAGTTTCGAACTGTGTAAAAACTAAAAGGACAAGAATTTCGAGATTCCATGAGAATTACCCATTCATTGGTTGGCTTCATACACAATGTGGCAGGAATATATAAATAGTATTGGGTGAGATTTAGACAGAAATATCCACTTTGTTAGTGTCCCGATAGTGAGTGTAGTTGAGGTATAGGAACTGGAAAAGTCGAAACCAATGAACAAATAATACAACACATATTTATATAGACACGTAACTTTGTGTGTTAGTGAAGGAGAAATTGTTATAGAAATATCCATGTGTATTTTATTAAGAAATTATGTACACTTTATTTATTTTTAATATTAATTTTGCTGAATAGAGGTATCTAGGTTAAGGTGTACCATGAATGTCCATGTCTGAAAACATCGGTAGTAGCAAATGTGTTACCACCTTTGATGAACTGACAATATATATAAGTTACTACATGTCAATCTTCTAAAATAATAGTACTACTTCTGGTCTGTTTGTATAGTAGGTGCAGTCAACTGGATACAAATGGGGTTTACTACGTACTTCGATTCGATATTTTGCAAACATATTTCTTCTTGTATAACACGTAGGCTGCTTGGATCAAGTCCAGCTCCCGGGGAGAACTTGGCTTTGTTTGTATTTGTAGCACACTACAAATATAACACTACACTACACAACAAATATACAATCGAAGTTATAAACATGTCTAGGAATTTAAACTTGCTATGTCGATTTGATCTACAGAAATTCATCTTTAAAAGCTCCTTGTATAAATTGTATCAAAAAACACTTTATGTACACACATGTTAATAGCGTACAGTATTTAAACACAAGTTATAATTAGAGGAAACCAAAAAGTCAACAACGTTTTAATAACTGTCAACGAAAGATAAACTAAGTGTTTTCAGTCCCACGTCGGGCGCCATAACACTCCTCATCATTTTAATGGTACTTTTGATGGTCGCACATACCTATTTTATGTAATTTCCTAATGTTATAAGTTAATAGAAATACATTATTGTTAATAACTTGTCTTATTTCTAGCGAAAGCTATCAATCCAAAATAAACATTTATTCTTTTGCAGCCATCTTATTTCCAAATTGTGTTTTCTACAAAAAAATAAAAAATATCATTACCTCTGATGTTTTATTCATGTCTGAGCGTAACTCATTAAATGTAGAGCTTTATTGCTATTCGCATTAAATTTATATTATAGAGTAAGAAAACAACTTAACCGAGAAATTCAATTAGTGGTTTGATAATATTAAATAACAGCCTTGATAGTCACACTTTACAAATGAAATACCTTGTCTCAAACTCGATTTTCCCTTTTAACATTTTATATTTTTTTATAACTTTCAGTACCACTTGCAAAGTAATTTATCATCTCCACGTTACAAAGGATCAAAACAAATGTGTCTGTCAAAAATAAAACACAATACGCAAATGAACGGTTATGAAATTAAATGTGTCTAGTCTGTGTCCAGACGCCGTCTATCACAGACGTGAGACAGGGTTTAAAAAATTTAATTACGTATAAAATTGAATGTAAATGGTCCAAATATGGAGAAATGGCTGTACAGATGTTAGTGAGTTAATATTGTTTCAGCTGCTATGACAAATTTCAGGTCCCATGTTTTTCTCTGTTTTAGGACTTATGTAAAATTCTCTCATTCAATCTTATTTAACTGCAGGCTGACTTTACTTTACTTTTACACAAGAGGAAGAGATAATAATTTCGAATTTGTATTTAAATAAAATCTTTCCCAAAAACAGTAGAAAATGGCTTATAGTGAGATGTTATAATCCGACATGAGTATAAAAGAGTCGATAATTAATTCAAAGTGCATTAAGAGGTTTGCTATTAATATGAAACGTGGGATTTAGATTACATAAAACTTAATGACTTCACTATTTTCATACATTTGTTGTTGTTATTAAATAAACAAATATTATTATTAAATAGATTATTATTATTTGTTTTAAAATATATACAAATATATACGAGTAACAACTGCAGTGTAATATCTATCAGTAAGTAAATAAGCATAAATCTACAGAACGTTGTTAACAGATTAATTTAACTGGTAGTTCTGTATCGTCTAATATAAATCATATTGACAACAGCGCAAGCACTTTGCTTCATAAATTGCAGTGCTGTTTTCATTTTCCTTATATTGGGAATAGTTATATTTTATTTAATCACAAAGGAATACAGAATTGAATTCGGACAGACAATATCAAAATAACTTTTGTTGAAATTCCGAATGGAATATTTTAAAATTGGATTAAGGAAATCAAAAATAGTATTTATTAAGTGTAAGCTTTATTGTTATTCGCATTAAATTTACATTGTAGAGTAAGAATTATAATATCTAGCAATAATCCTTGAATATGGTGAGAAGAATAAAGTCAAAGAGGTTGTGATGGAACCATACAGAGGTGATGTTGATCTTCCTGAGGGTCTCTACGTGACGCGCATCCGCCGATATAGACGAAGAGTTCTCCACTTGACGTTCAGTAGATAGGAACTACAAATCTTTTATTTCACTCAATCTGTTTTATAAGAAATGCTTTTATTTGAAACGTTCAACTGTAGTACGTAACAAACACCTCTCATAAATAATACAGTGTCATTGGTGACGCTAATTGTATGTACGTTGAATGGTTGTTCAATATATCATATCATGGATGTTTTCTGTGTACTCATACAATTGTGTTAAATGAGGCTATTATAAAGCGTGTATTCAATAACAATATACACCGAAAATAATATTAAAGAAACATTGTATTTGGTACGAATATTTTTGTTGAGTTTTAGTAAAACAATAAGTCAAATTCGAGTTTGAACAAATCAACTAATGAAATGTACGAGTGAAAACGTGATCCATCAGTTTTGTATTGAGATCGTCAATAACAATCCGTCACTTCTCTGTGATACTATCGATATCATCGGATGTTTTGCTTCAATTTCGCCTGAGGGTAATCCATTAGTGTATTGCTAATGCTTTGCCTAATAGCCATCGTGTGGAACTTTATGGAATTGTTATTATTGTCAAATTACTGTCCACTGACAAAACATATCATACATATCGACTTCATTACATGAACAATACCAATATACAAATATTCAGTTATCATAAATTAGGTTATTATAATTTTTACCTCTTTTTCAAGAGAAATGTATGAAATGTTGTACAGAAAGAGGTCTCGAAACCTTGTATTTTTCTGATAACTTCAAGTATCGTAAAACGAGCAAATGATCTAGTTGGTGACACGTGGTTATAACACACATGTATAATAGGAAAAGTTCACTTAGTACATCTATGTTACAGGAACAGAGAGGGAGGAAGGATAGTAGAGGATAGGGAGGGAAGTCTAATAATTTAGGTTATACTTACATGAATATCGTCAGAAAAAAAACAAATTTAAAAAAATAAAGTAAAGTATTCATAAGAATAATAGATTCTATTAGTTTAGGAATCTTATCTATATCTGTAATAACAATCAGTTTGTATAATTCATGTTTTCTGTATAAAGTATTGTTATCTTTATTGTGTTAATTCAACATTGCTCAGGAGACACAAAGCCTTTCTAGGAATTTTCTCGTTTGAAACAATAGTTAGAATGCGCTGTTGCTTCTTTTAGTTAAATTAATTTATCTATATATATTTTAGAATCTATTTGCAGGTTCACTTCAAACAGATTGTCATTATAATTGTACCGTCGTAGGACTTAACTTGTCTTAAATTAGGGCATCATTTTATTCAATTAATTATGATATCTGGTACACATTTAATTACAGTAAAATATATATAATATATATGAAGACATTTTTGTAAGATCAACAATCAACAAACCAAATAGTTGAAGCATCGAAGATATATTTGTGTGGATCATATTTTATATGAACAGCAGAAGCCCTTGTAACGCAGACTCACTTCAACCCTCAAGCTCCTAATTGTCATACAATCAGTTCCCTAACCCGTCTTTATACAGCACTGATAAGTTAAGTGTCTAGTTCCACTAATATGGATTAAGTAATACATGAACGTAATATAACCGTAAATTCCTTATAATTATAATAAAATAATATAATTACTTCGAGCCTTTGATAATGTGGTATAAAATTTATTTAAAATTTTCACTGTAATATTTATATTTACTTCAAAGAGAAATCTTTGATATATTTTATAATGAAATAACAATTCTTGATTAACAAATTCTTACACAATTAATTAAACATAAATAAGATTGAAGTATCTGTTTGAAATTCCAAATTAACAGCTTTTTAATTAGAAGCATATGGATCCTTCCATATTTGGTACTTACATAAAAAAATATATTTAAAATACAGTCTATCTTTCTGTTTGTTCCAACTAATCTCTGAAATGGCTGGACTGATTTTAACGGGACTTTCACTGGTGGATAGCTGATTATAAAGAGTAACTTGGCTACTTTTATTTTTAAAGCATTTCACAGTTATTTATATATGAACCTTGAAACGGATCACACACATATGTTTATTACACACACACACACACACACACACATACACACCTAACAGAGCAGCTGAACAAACGGTCACACGAATTTTATTACAAAATTCAGCAGGATGTCTGCACTATTTGTAACTTCTTGTACGTATTTTGTAAATCTTAGTACATTCCTCGTACACTATAAGTGTCGCAATAACTCTCTGCTGAGAAAACAATATAAATACTTGATTGAAGGTACTTAAGTCGTATTATTTATTACAAAACTCGAGTCAAAGTAGGAAATTCTTAAACCGCACATTGTGTATTCAAAGGCTCCGTCTTGTAATAAACTGTTCACGGACCCTTTGAGACCTTCGTCAAGTTGACTTTAGAGATAGATTGCTTTGCCTGGACCGATGTTATTAATACAAATTATCCTCAAATATGTTAATATTGATTAGTATCATTTAAACGATAATTAGTAATACAAAATAATACTAAAAAAGTGATCGTTTTTATAGTTGAAATAGATATTTATAACAAATAAATAAAAATAACACGAAATACCAGTATCATTAAGAATATAATTTATAACACGCCTTATAACGGATTAATTTGAAATAATATTAATTTATAAACACTTGCACATTAACTTTATTAAAATAAATATCTTCGTTGCAATATTTTTCATACTCTGCATTATTATTTCAAAGTAAAGAATGTTTCATTTAAGTTAGTAACGTTGTATTTTATATTAAATTTAATATATTTTTTAACCCTTTTTAGTACATGAAAATATTTAATAAAATTTATATAATAATTACTGCGTATTACTAAGAACATAATTTAGCTCACATTAGTATTGTAAAGGGAGTCCTTGTAATCATATTAATAAATGTATATGTAAGTACGTTTGTTTCATTCACACAGTGACTAACAAATAGTTGATACTTCTCATTTAACACTCCTAAATACTAAAAGTTTGTAGTTTGTTAGTTTAAAGTGACCTTAGGGTCCTAGTTGATGTGAGGTTCCTTAATGTTCTGCCATTCTCTACTTTATTGTACTCTTAACCGTTTGGGACACCTTTTTTGTGTTTAGTTGTTTCCAGAATGCGACGAGATAATTAACTAAAAATTTTCTCATGTATGTTTGAGTCGAACGCGGATGTTATAGCGAAAACAGATTAAAAAATGTTTAGCCATTCAAAAGTTATTGAGAAAAGAAGAAAGGGGAGGGGCTCAGCTCAACACCCGCCGCGCACGGTTGGCGGATCCTAGTTATAGTATTCAATAATTTTAAACATGATGATATTTTAATAGTCATATGTAATTGATTATTTTATTACAGAATGAGAGAACTCCTATGTTGTTACAATCTATCAATTATACGACACTTTGAAATATATAAAATGTAGTACTCACAGGAATAACTTAAAACAAACTTAACTTAAAATATATTGGAGGCGCCGGGTATCGATCCCGGTACCTCTCGCATGCTAAGCGAGCGCTCTACCATCTGAGCTACGCCCCCTGTGTTAACAACCGCAAATAACGCAACAGACGACTCAATATCAGTTTTGTCAAAGTACTTGGTTTTATATGTGAAGAACAATGTATTTCCACAACTACCCGAATAAATGGATTGAACATTTTTAAATTTTATTTACAGTTTTGGTTTGATAACTTTCAAAATTTTAACTTTATTATATATTATAAATAGAATTGAAACAACAATAATGACCATAATAATAAAATATTTTAATATCACCATACTTACTATCACACACGTTACCACAAACGTTAGTAAACAAAATAAACGAACCAGTCAAACAGAATCAAGCGAACGCAAAGATTAAACTGAACGCCCCTCAAGTGAATTAGCTGACAAAAAACTCACAGACTCTTCCCTCAGAACGTCTCAGAGAGGAAATCGAATCGAGGTGTTTCTTGTAATTTATAATAGACTTGTGATGCAAATTGAAATTGAAAGCAAACATCATTTTCGTTCGCATCAGTGCTTATTAAAGAAAAAATATCTTCTCCTTATCTGATCTGTTGTGCTCGGTTGGTGAAATTTTATTATTAACTGATAAAGTCTCATTGGGTTTTAATAAATCATTTCATTTCCTGTTTTAGAATCTTGTTTATATACAAAATGCAGTATTGATTTGCAGCCCTTTTTTTTAAATATTAGTATTAACTGTTCCCACGATTCCGTTGGTGCGACATATGTTTTTTAAAATAAAATTAGCCTAACTACCTCTTATAACATCAACTATCCGTCAGTGAGCGTACTGCTAAGTTCGGTTCAGCTATTTCTGATATTAGCCAATAGCCAAACAGAGAAACAGAAAAATTAAAAAGAAAGTTTTTTTTATATTAGTGCCGTATATACTTTCATATGCATTTAGTGAAAATCTGTTAAGTTAGATTTACAAACAGACACTTAAATTATATATATATATATATATATATATATATATATACTTATATATTAGACGAATTATGTTTGAATTATAGTTTTCTTTCAGTTGAATAATAATACTACAACTACAACAATGTCTCTTATTATTTCATTTCTTATAAAGTTGTTCCTTTGGAGGTAACAGATGTGTTAGATTCAGAGCAAAGTTGCATTTAATCTTATAAGACTTCGTTTCAAGTTAGTCCTCACATTTGGATAACAATAAGGAACTCAGACACACAAATGTATAAATAATTTATACATAACAAACAATTAAATACAACAAATTAATAAAATAAAATACATTAAGGTACACATAATAATAGATTTTGTTAATATAGACCTTTATATTTCATATAAAATACCTAATTACCTGTCTGTATCCGCGGAGGAAGAACAAAAGGTAATCAGGTAATCGCCGGAACATTCCTTTAATCCTTAATTATTTTCTAGTTAGGAGGTTCAAGTTACCCGCGAGGGTCGCTGAGAGTCGAGTTGTAATGTACCAAAAATATTGTATAATCTACCTAAAGCAAAATATATGTATGTTACTCGTAATATATACAGAGTTTCTTCCTTTGCTTTTGATTTATTTAATTTATTACGATGAATGATTCGAATCATTATCATCAGTTACTTCACGGTTAAACTACATGCAGTTATTTTTAATTAACAATATGACTTTCGAGCGCAGCAGTGTATTGAATGATCTCCGACCGAAAAAATAAATAAGATAACTATTCTAAAAATAAACAGGATCCTATTATATAGGTTCCATAAAGTGGTGATTCCATAATACATAGACATATACGTACACATACTGTAAACAATGTTTAATTAGATCAAGGTATATTAAGTTAAACACGTGAGTAGTAGTGTAAACAGTCCTGTAGTTTGTAGTAAAGTCCTTGCGTCCCGTATCCGCTCGGAAGAGCCTCGTCCTGAAGGAGGTTTAGCTCCAGCGGAAATTACAAATGGGGGTGAGTCCACGTAGTACATTGACGAATTAAATTACATTTGAATGTTATATTGTAACTACAATTTAACAAAGTTACTTGATTTAAATTGGAAAATAAGTTTTCTTAATTATGAGTTGTTAACATTCAGAGAATTATTTATAAAATTATTTTCTTGAAGTCTGAGGATAAATAGCAACTTCAAGACACCGAAGGCATTTCAAAAATATTAAACTTAATCTTACAATGTAAAAATAATAATTATAATAATCACATGATAGAGAAAGAGAGCCAAAAGTAAATTAAAATTTAAAACGCGTACTGAGGAACAAAAAACCACCAGACTTTAGTATTAAATTTAATTAAATGTTGTCATTGCGAACAGTAATTATTCGTACCTTTTCATACATGTGTGTTATTTAACTAATTGAATTGGTTATCCGGGTTTTACAGAATTACGAGCAATATGTATATATTGACTTTTCTATTTCATTTTAGGCTTTTCAAATATACACCAACATATCGCCTAATATTTAATAGTTACAGGGAATTAAAATAAAGGTGTCTGTCAATTAATATAGTCACAACTTTACTTTGTTTCAAGGAATATTCAAATTTTTAAAACAACATTTTATATCTTATATGCAGCTTGAAGGGTTTTAAACAATGTGTTTGAATTATATATACACATACTTATATTAAATTATATCCTTCTTCGACGTTTTACACACGGCACAAAAGTTCCAAATTAACAGCTTATCAAATACCCATAAAACAAGTCATGTGATATTTTTTTTAAAGTCTCAACACGGACCGTTTGACAAAGCGTAAATTTTTTTCCATTCATTTCATTTTCGAGAATGCAGTCGCGAATACTGAGGAGGATGAATTTTGTAATTCTCATATCGACTGCTCCCTTAGCGAGGTGTGTTACAAATGCAATATTGTAGACTACTAATGACACCAATTAATTACGTGTAATTTAACTATATTAATTAGAACACTATCAATTCATAGAAATAATGAATTAAATAGAAAACCTATTAAATAAGGCTTGACCTACACAACAAAAGTTTCAGTATATACATTATTAATAGTTATTAATCTACTCTTGTTAACGAATTTGTAGTAGTACATTACAAATATAATCCCTCGTTCTGTACATGTCTTCAGCTTTACAGTGCGTAGCTTTATCCCCGGAATAGCCCTACTTCTATTTAGAGCTTGAAAGAGTATCTGCTATAACTATGAATTTTACGACATTTTCAATGTCTATTTTGACAAAAAATGTCTTGTGCAAATTTAAAAACCAGACCACATTTCTTTTGTTGTTGTTAATAATCTAAAATAATAAGAATCATTCCTAACAGATCTGTGTTCAATTATTTCTTCCCCAAAACATGTATTCTATTGAAGGCGTCAAACTAAAACTATAATGAGGCAACAATGAAGAAAAGTAAGACGAGTCGATTGTTACAATGTTTGTTCCAGTTCTGTTAGTGTCGGGAACTTTTAATTGTATCCCCTACTTTTTATCCATCGGATTAGTTGAGATTTATTTTAAGCTGTTCAATAAACTATGTACTATTTTGTAATTATTAAATTAATACACTTTTACATTTAAAAAACTTTTCTTTTTTTTTTTTGTTTTTATAATTATCATTTCAGTAATGATATTGTAAAGGACCCATTAATTAAAAGTATATAAATATTGTTTCTTCATAGTAAGTATTCATTAATATTTACAACAAATGAGTAGGGGAGCCCGGGGATGGTTGACTATAGGGGCAGGTAGACTAATTGTCAAAAACGCGAGCTAGGCAAACTTTTTGCATCGACCGACTAGGTGAGCGTATCCATTATTCCCCCGCGCACAATCATCAGAAAAATTGCGGAGCAGACCCAAACCGTTTGTCAGCTAGAGCCTATTGTTCAAAAACAAGACACTAAAGTAACTATTTTTTTCCTAATTCTATTTGTTATAACTCTTTTCATTTTGTTTTGATTGCTTGTCAAACTGTTTAATACGAATGTTTGATATCCGAACTTTGTATGCTTCCTTATTATTTTTAATTACGACACCATTTTAAGGTTTAGGCAAATAGTTAAAAATTTCTAGGTTGTTTGGGGCTGGTTGACTCATTTAAAAAGGGGTTGGTTGACTATCTAGTCAACCTGCCCCATACAATTTTGGATATACTAGATATAAATTCGTATAAAAATTATTGTTCTTAACCTAATATTTCCAGTTTAGAACGATGCGAATCTATAAACGAAAGTCAAATCGACGTAAAGACATACTGGAGAAAGTATGTCGACAAGTTATTTTCGCCGAAAAAAGTATCAATTCAAAGAATTTGCTATACCATATAAAATATCGCCATGTAGTAAATATGAAGAAAACAGAATGCAATCCCTGTCTGTCTAGATCTCAATTGACTTTGGAAAGCGTTGGCTACATAAAAAACAGACAAATATTCAGTGACGAGGAAGAGCTTGCATCAGAAGATTGCCCATAAGGGAGCTGCTGATGTTCATTATGGATTAAGGCCTTACGAGTCCCGAAAACTAACAAATGAATTTGCGAAAAAAAATAATAAATCTTTTCCTGAATCATGAGATAAAAAACAGATTGCTGATGAAGATTGGGTAGGGAGTTTGCTTAAACGTCATCCTATTCTCTCTATTCGATCTCCTTAAGCTACGAGTTTATTTCGAGCCACTTCTTTCAACAAAAACAACGAGCAGTTGTTTTTTGATTACCTAATAACCGTTTACCTACGTTTAAATTTAAGCCCTAGGTATATTTGGAATGTAGATGAAACAGGACTGACAACGGTTCACATTCCTGATAGAGAGATAGCTCATCTTGGCACCAAAAACTTGGGAAAAATGACGTCTGCTGACCGAGGTTCGCTGGTGACCTTCGCAGTTGCTATCTCGGCCTCGGCAATATGGTCCTTCCGTTTTTCGTTTTCCCATTATAATTACTATTTGGACAATTTTAGACTAAAGGACTATCAAAGACTATTTTAAACAGGTGGTGGACTGATAGGTTCTTAACGATGTTTAATGTTGTTGAAGATGTTCTTAAAAATGATGACTGCATTTACTTTAGTATTTTAATCTTGTTCCTTCGTAGTCTTGGTACTCATTACTTCTTAGGTCAACTTACCCCTAGTGACAAGTCAACCTGCCCCAGGCACGGGGTAGGTTGACTCGTTTTTCCCGATCTACAAAATCGAGCCTATATACTATGTTTTAATAGGTATCGTGCTTATTGTAATTTCTTTCTAGAGCTGAATAGTGTCACTATCAATGGAATTGCTTTTCACAAAAATTATCATTAAAGCAATAAAAATATTAACTTTTAAACTGAAAATTGGTCAACCATCCCCGGGCTCCCCTACTAGTTCAGGTCATTTCGTATTTACGAGGTATTTGGTGAGTTAGTACAAACATGATGACCTTTGTTTTTGGACGACTCTTAATAAAGTACATATAGGTATATGCATATATTATTATATATTATATTATTATTTTGTTTTAATAAATCGTAAACGTTACACACAGACTGCTCTAAGTAGCCTTATTGTAGTTTACTTAAAGTACATACATACATACATATTAACTACATCTACCTAACTACCACATACTTTATTATGGTATTTTATAGGTAATTCTATTCCTATTATATCTTGAATATAAAAAGTTACTGAATAACTAAGTATTATATTAATATTAATACATTGTCGTTACAAGTTACAGATAAAATGTATCTTTATGAGTAGTTTATTGCTTTGGTAATTAGTATACACAGTTTAAACGGATTTGTACTCTACAATGTTCAATGTTTTCTGTTATATATTTATAATAAATTTGTTGGAGCGTTTTGGTTTGAGGTGGAAAACTTTGAGAAGAGTCGCAGTATTTAATTAATATAAGAAATCTTTTCAATATCTAATTTATTTCTTTATCTTGTTTGTTCAAGATTACCGAAGCGCTTAATTCTCTCAATAAAGGAAACTAAATAATAAAAGTGTGAACGTGTTCCAATACATAACTATTTTATAACTTTATTAACAGACCATGTGATCTTTATTTTAAAAATTTAACTCTAAAACGATTTCAATAGAGTGATGAAATGTTATAGTTTTCGGTCTCAAAAATAATGTTATACAGTTGTATTTAAACAAAGCACCGGGACATTAAGTGACAATTTATTGTATTTAGTTTGTAAAACATCAATCACTTAGTCGTGTAAGTGTTAATAGTGTTCGCTGCAGACGCACTGAGACAGTCACCAAGTGCAAAGTCACTCGGCGCCGTTCATAACGGAGACTACGCTAACACCGCTACTGCACTTGTCACAGTCTATAGAACACTAATCGTGATACTGGTTTAAGTAAATACAAAATACTATGAAACAAGTTACACTGTGCAGTTGATGGTTATTTTGTATTACTCATTTGAGTCTTAAAATGAAATTTCGTAACTCACTACTCCATAAAACATAATTTAACTTGTTTTTGCAGCACGTGGGTAGAACCTGTACTGGCGTAATCTTTGAGTCCTTTATTTTACTGCACAATTATTGGGTACTTCGCCCTTAAGTCTTAGGCAATAATGATCAGATTAAAACGGAAAGGGTTTTGAGAAGTGCAAAAGCAGTCGGTCGGTTATAATACATGTGATACAAGAGAGCGATCCTCCGCGTGTTATTAAATATTCTGGTACTCGTATAAGTCAATGTCGTCTGAAGGACGATTAAAATAAAGATTAAATAATAATATCAATTTATAAGACATTTTGAGATTCACTTTGACATTATTAAAAATAAGTTATACATCATTTTAAATATCTTGACAGTGGAATAATTCGCTAGCACAAGGATAACAAAATGTTCTCTAATATTATGCCTTTGAAGTTTTATATTTTACTTACGAGCAGAGTGTATGAAGTATGTGAAGTCTGGAGGTTTTGAGCCAACGAAGGTGTGTAGGCCGCCAATTTTTAATTGTCTTTCAAATAAAATTTTACCTCAAAACGAAGAAACCCAAGACATACATAAACGAATTCTATTGAATGTTGTTAGTTTATGTAACAGGGAAACACTAGTAACACTTAGACTCTGCCAAGTTAAGGGATCCTCTGCTCGGTAACTTCCTTCTAAATAAGCAAAACGGGGGCGAAAGTTAAAATAAATATTACTTTTGGAAATTCATGAAAGTTTCTATAGAAAACAACTTCAAGATTGAATTCTGATTTCTTGTGTGGTTAATAGTGTTAGTTGTTGAAACCTTAATTATTTGGACGAGACTTTCGCAGATAAGTAAATATAGAAAGCAGGAAAGAAATATCATTCTACATAGGCACAGTGCGGTCGGAGTAACTGATAAAGATGGTAGAAGATAAATATCAAAACATACAACGGGAATAAAAGTTATATATTCTTTGGGACTGAAGAAAGAGACTAGAATAATTGCATTATCCAACTTTAAATACGATTCGACTTTAAAAATACAAACTTATAGGAAAATTTTTAATATAGGATAAATATTGAAAAATTAATAAGCAAGGGAAGGACCGGAGACGGATTACTGTTCAGTGAATATTTATAAAAAATGTTCATGATATTATTCTGTCTTTATACCTGTAAAATGATAAACTAATTATATCAAAGCGTTCATAAAAAATAACAAATAATTGAATAGGTATGAGAGAACTCCTACAATGTTTATGATACTCAATAAAAAGGTAATTCAGGTGGAAAGAAATTCATTTTGATGTTATTATTTATTTATTTACTTGGTTTTTACGAGTGCTTGAAGATTTCCCTCAGATGCGGTGGTATTGACCCTTGGTCTATTGGTAAAAGAAGGTATTACCAATGAAAAAGTAAGTTTACTATTGTGTTACAATAATAACACATAACTTACATATAAAATATAAATTCACCATAAACATAACACAAAAATAATATTCTCAGACAAGTGGTCAAAAGATTATTTAGTAGTACAATAAAAAATTACCGCAAAAATATAAACGTAATATCTACAAAAGAGCCTCAAAATCCTATAAAAGATGGAGGTGTGTCCCCAAATCCATTGTGTTAATCTCACCTCGAGTAACGCAGAGTCATGTAATTGTCGTCCCAGACCTCGCCGACAGGTATTGGACGAGGAACACATTCCTTACAGACGGTCGAATGGACATATATATGTATATGAAACATTCTATTTACTTTTGATGTGTATTGTTTTCAATTTGATAGGCATTAATAATATTTATAAAAGATTGCTTTGAGGCCAGTTTAATAAAAATACTTTTAATTCATACTGTACTTATTAAAATCCAACTCAAAAATTATTCTCTAAATAGAAATATAATAACTGTAACACTATATTCACTGGTATTTCAAATTAGGATGGAATATAATATAATAGTATATTTATATCTTAATCTCAAAACGCACATACAGATATTTGTAATATTAGTATATTAGTGAGAGGAAACATCTCACAATAATTGTATTTATTCTTCGTTAACAACACAATTAATTATAATACGAACAGACCTAATACCTGTCATTACTGTCATTAACTCATCCTCACAATATCATTAAGTCGTCTCACATCTGTTAATGTAACGAAGCAGTAATAGATATCACTTTTTAATGAAACCTTTAAAATATTACCACCACCTTTTATCCCATTAGTGTGTTTCTTCATTTATTCCTAATCTTTGATCCACACTTAACCTAATTCTGATATTAACAACTACTTTACAAAGATTACATCTACTTCAAGACATTTTCCGTTTCTTTTAACTTAATGCGATAAAAACTTCACCTTTAATTTGTTAAGAACATTTTTAAAAGTTAAGTTTACTGTATTAACAAAAATAAGTTAAGTTACAGAAACAGTTATAATACATATTATAAATATTTTTTTGTGTGTATGAAATATTAGTACTTCATCAAAACTTTTAAGATAAACATTATAGCGATTAATCTATGCATTATTATAATAAAGATTTTACAAAAATATTATAAGAATTTTAGAAAAGATAAGGCCGATTAATGATAAGGAACTCAATTCAAAAATATTTAATATTTAGTACTTGTTTTGTAGTACTTCATATTTGTTAGTAGCTAATTATTTTTACGTCGAATTATAAGTTACGATACACGCAAAAAGAAGACACATACGATGAATGTAAACTCAAAATATTCAGTAACTTTAATACATTTATTTCATGTTATCTGACGCGTGTTAATAATCAATGTCACTGTAAATTGATTTTCAACAAATCTAATTGTATTTCTTTTGTGAACCATTCAGAGTCACGCTTCCTTTGCTTCAGTTGAGTTTCTTTACGTAGCAAAGGACTTTCAGGAGGCTTCCAATGTTGTGAAACTGAATGAGAAGTCAACAGGGCGCGGCACGTCACAGCACCGTTACAATACTAATATTAATAAGTAGTAACGATTATAATATAGTGAATTATCATTTACTATGAACTATTATATTTACTAATATATCATTCTTCTTTCTTTGGACTGTTAAAGCGTATTATATTTTTGATGACATAGTTTTATAATCCTCCTCACTGTTGTCCTAATATAGTTTGACCTTAATATTAAGAGTTCAATTAGCAAATAGATGAAAAAACTTGTTAGAACCATTTAAAATGTCAGCGACACGAATTAAGGTCAGCTGTACATACCTTTTGTATACTTTTATTGTTTTTGACAATCATTTCTATTGTTATTAATACAATAGATTTAGAAACTTCTATCTCGTGAAGAGCGGCAAATAAAACTGTGGAACAACGTAAATAAATGTATTACGCAAGGAATGCAAGTTAGTGTTTGCGTAATTTGGGAGAGCTGAATGCCGGTATAATAGGATTTTGGTGGTATTAATCCCGCACGTACATCAAGCGAGATCCTGCGGGATTGAACAGGGACCAAGCTAACGATCATATCACTTGTAGACACTGTAACGTGATCGTGAACTTCTTCAATTTTGAATTCTGCGATAATTTTTGTGTCATTGTTTTCTTTTTGTACAAAACTGTGATAAATATAACAAATATTGAGAACTAACATATGTTTTGAATCTAAAAAAAAGGCAAATTTTAACTTACCTTCTGACAAGCATCAAGGAAAAAATTATACAAAATATTTACGCATTCAAAGTTTTTGCACAGAATAAATTGATTTATAGGTATAAGTAGTTGTATGTTGCACATTTATATAAGTTTTACGCGAATATGTTTTACAATATTTCTGGTAAAGCCTATAATTATAATTATATATATTTCTGGTAAAATCTATAAAGTCGTATTATTAATTAAGCAGGTATGCTTAACTAAGGTTGAGAGATGTTATTAATTCCCATAATTATTTCCGGATTAAAATTATTTCCGGGACCCTATACCCTATGTAAAATAAATTACATGTTTTCAAACAATATGGTACAGCCGCGGGCTGACGACAGAAACAAAGATCCTACTAATTTAACAAACCCAAGGTTACAAATTATTATAAAACAATTTAATTGGACTATTCCGAAAAGAATATTAACAATTAACTTTCCCTATCAGATACTAAATAATATATAATTTTGTAAAAACTAACATCGGGATAAAAGGAATAACGTGAGAAAACTGATTTCGTAAACTTATAAAATTTGTTAATCCAAGGTAATAACTTTTCTTATTTATTTATATAATTTAATAAGATTATATTGTTACTTTTTATACGAAATTATTGATAAGAAAACATCATACTTTTATAGCTACCTTAAATGTTTTGAAATTCAATAAAGTGTGAAATTATATATATAAATAAAATATCTTTAACTATTTTGTTTCTATTATTATAGAAATAGAAACGAGCTAACCTTGTTATCGCCGATACATCCCAGAAATATTCACTTTTCACTCACATTCACTCAAAAGCTGATTTAAATATATTCAATAACATTATTGAATAAGAATTCCATAACATTATTGAATAATAATAATAATGTATTGTATTAAGTAGTTTTAAAAATAAAAAATAATTAGAACTGTAAATAAATAAATGTTTAAAATATACAAATGTATTATCAAAAACAGTTAAAGATAATTAACAAGACTGTAGCCAAAGCATGATTTACAGTTTCAACCAACAATGGCCGGACGACACGCGAGGGAATGTTCACTACATAAGAGATGATAACAATAATCACACTGAACAGATTGTTATGGAGAATCTATTGATTTATTACTTGATATGGATAATTTCACTTCCACTAATTTAAATTGTTCGCGTTATTCCTAAAATCTCTAAAATTATACAGTGATCTAATATAAGGTAAGGTAAGATATTTATATGTGGAATAAGAAAACAATGGATTTAGCTAAATAAAGCCTCGTTCCAATCCCATTTGCAGTGGATTTGGGCAGCCATTCATGAGCTCTGGAAATGTAGAATAATGCAAGAGTCTTTTGAAAACGATATCTATTTTTTATGCAAAATATTTTTTAAATCTATTCATGTGATATTCTTCACTTGAATAGAACTAAAATTTCCATTTTAATTCTTTATATTCCAAAAATGAATCGCATAATCGCAATCCTACCATACTTTTTAAAGCATGGTCATGTCATAAAGTACTTGAGAAAAAAAATACAACTTTCTGATACATGTCAAAGAGCTCCCCAATTAATAATTATTTTTAAAATTTGATTCTACACGTTAAATTATAGCTTCCTAGTTGTAAGGATCTTTAAGTTAGGCTGCGGACAGACAGACGAATGGACGGACATTACTAACATACAAGGATTTCCAGTACGGTACCCCAAAAATGATATGAATGATGTTCACATAAGTTACATTTTATAATACGATACTCATAAGCATCCTTTTTTAGAAGGCTGATAAAGGCAGTGGTTACCCTGCTGTTGTCTATGCAGCTTAATAAAAAATTCAAGCATTCTTCAACATTAGTCATAATAGTAGTTGAGAACAGAACAGAATACAACACAACAACAGCTACCGGCACTTAAAAGGAGCATTGAAACATAAGCCTTGTCATTTGGAAGGAGAATAATTGCATGCAAAACGAGAATTTATCGTTGTTTAAAAACACTCGTTCCTGATTCGAACACGTGTTTGCACTTCCAGAGATAAATGATCTGAAATGTTCTTAATACTTACCTAAACTATAACACTGGTTAGCACACCGTTGTTATGCTATTTCTAAAATGTAATTTTTGACGTTTAAGTTGAAGGTGTAATGAAACAAAAAAAAGGGTATGTTATTATTAATAAACCAGTCACCATTACGTTACGGAAAGTCAAAGTTTAAACAATATATTTAGCAATAAATTACATGGACCTATAACAGTACCTTGTGGAACACCAACGCCAATCTCCATTTTCCAATCTCCATTCACATGCATAAGTCACATACAGAAACACAGAGTTCATTCCAGTCACCTAATTACCATTTGCAAAAGGGTCAAAAAGCTGGAGTTACTAGCAGTTTGTGGTTCAACCGATCGATTCAGAGAGACGGTTAGTCGCAAGCCATTCTAAAAGCAATTTGATTGTTCAATTCACCGTTCTTGGTTCCTAATAAATTGATTTGCGTAAACATTCTTCAATATCTATAATTTTAATTTATAAACTCTAATTAATTTTTTTTTAGAATTAACAAATAATTATCAGGCAAATTAGTCACAACAGTATTGTAGCTTCTGGCAATTGATTTATATTCGATTTATGAAACTCGAACATCTTATATTTCAAAACTTAACTGTAATTTGACAATAATTTCTACAAAGTAAATGTGAAAATGCAAGTGTACTTATTAGCATGCTTAAGGAGATATCAGTTCCCTTTTGAAAAAAGGGATTTGAACATTTCGTTTCTATTCTCGCTATTTGAAAAATGAACTTTATTCTACTGAATTACGATATGTTTTTAGGTAATTTAGTTTAAGGCTCAGAATCACGTTCCGAGGATTATGTCATATATCCTTTATACTCGTATATTGTAAATTTGATGGGCGTCAGACCGGAAAGCATTCCGTCTCGAGTTTCTTTAACACTATTGAAGACGAATAAAGATTTGCGGAAACCTACGTTTTTACAGTCGTTTTACTACAAACAAGAAAGATATTTCTTATTGCAATTTAAACACTGAAGTAAATATAATATTAATGTCACTTACATTAAAACCATAATTATTCATAAAATATAATTGAATGTTCATTCCATGGTTAAGTAACATTTGTGATGTTAATGACGCATCTATTAACACAACGTATGGAAAATAACAGCTACATATATAGCTTCTATGTAATTTACATATAAGTACAACGTTAAATAAATAAACATTTTGAAGCATACGAAAAAAACATATCATTCAGTAAATAAGTTACTTTGTGACTCAAAAGATTTAAAAAATATGCCTTGTTAAGAGGCTTGATTCAAAGAATGTGATGTTCAGGAAATTATTAACATTTTAACGTTCTCTGAACGTTTACAAAGAATTTTATGAACATTTAGTGTGTGATAAAATATGGAAGCAATAATGTCTGTTTAACAGAACAAAAAGCCTTTGTACGATTTTCTTTTAATATAACATGTAAAAAAAAAGAATTACTAACTTTGTGTTACTCCAAAAGGCCTATTCATTGAGGACAATGTTACTGAATTTAGGAATATTTTTGTGACCAATACAAATGATATTGCTGCGAAAAAATATTTAAGAAGTGAACACTGGAATTTGGACTACGTAGTTACTACAATAACTTATAAAGATAAATCATATATTATATCTAGGGCTTAAGTTTGCTATATATATAATATATATATAAAAATATTTTTTGTATTGTTATTGTATACAACATATGCTGTAAATACAAAATATCTGTTAATTTTACATCCAAAGTTATAATGAACGTTATCTTTTGATGTATAATAACAACAAGAACATATAACAGGCTGATATAGCAGCTGTTTTTAAAATGTAATAAAATAATTTGGAAAATTCCCAAAAAATAAAAAATATTTCAGGTAAAGATGGGTAAAGTTGAAAGTAGCATATTTTACCATATTGAGGCCCGCACTTTGCTAATGATTTTTTTATAAACATAGAAAGACATTATACCGACGACAATGATAAAAAAGGCATGTTAGAAGAAATGAAACTTCATCAATTACACATGTTTTTAAGTAAATAAAAGCAATAAAATGTCAGCACCATATTGATTTCACTTTGATCATTTCATTCAAATCGTAATAGTGTGTTGAGGTTAGAACAAGGTACTCTAATTAACTAGTATGCTAAGAGTGGTCCTGCCATATTGTGGAGCTAATGACCTAGAAGCGACCCTTGTAGCACAACTCAATGGTCCTTGTATGAGCGCTAATTAGAGGGATTTACAGCGATATTGTACACTAACTAAGACTGAATCTAACTAAACAAATTGTTTTCTTATTAAAAATAATTAAGTCATAACTAATGGTATTCTTTTGGTGGTTATGATTAAGTAACTACTTTCTGATGTTAAATATCAGGTCAGGTGGTAATATTAATAACATAAACTAATTGGCATATTGAAGAATATATACATTTATCTACATATTTTCCAATATTTTAGAAGAATTGACGCTATAAAATGTTATTTAATAGATCCTTCAATCATTTTGCAGACCTTTCCATATACTTGGTAACAAACGAATGTTGGTAAAACGTACCATCGAGATATCTAACAACACTGTCATGTTGATATGAATTGATTGTTTGTCCTAATTAATAATATGATTAAGTAACCTTAAAATCTAATTTTATTAATGAAATACATATATTATAAACATTTTAAATATTTTCTCTGAATGTTTTATTCGTTTTTAACCAAACTTTTGTTGTTACACAACTTTATATCTTTCATAAAACCAATTTTTTTATATGTAAAACTTCACAGACGAGAGAAATCAATACTTATTGCAAATGTATGTCACTTGAATCTCCTTCCAATAGAGAAGGTAGGTTTGATTAAATTATAAGATTATATTAAAGTGGTAACTCCAAGACTACTGTTTCTAATGCAGATTAAAATAACATTTATAACAGGAAGCAACAATAATTGAAAAAACTAGATAATATAAAAAAAGTATAATAAAACTACACAATCTCTATGGAGTGGTGAAGTTATGAAGAATTTCAAATTGCCTGAAGTAATGTCCTCATATCTACAGTATGCATAATATCTGCTGCAAGTTGCAACTAATATGCCTTCCAGACTCCAGCCGCGTCTTCCTGTCTTTGAGAACTCAGTTTATTACACCATTGCGTTAGGAAACTTGACGAATACAATATGCTATTTAATTATAATTCAGTTTCTTATACTTACTACTCTTTTAATTACTATACATTTAAGTATAAAGGTATATTATATCAGTGCACATTAATACAGCATGTTTGGAATGTTAACAAGGACAAAAACCTCTGATTACAGATTTATTAAATTCTACCTGTCAGTGATTACGTTAAGATTGTTTTTAATTAGGGAAGCAATAAGCAAGGGTATATATGTAAGTATTAATGTGATAAGCTTCAATTATATCTTTCATTTGTTATCATCATCTCTTTGTTATAGATATAGTATCTTGGTAGATCATATACAATGTATTATTTGATTGAAGCAACGGACAGAATCGATTGCATAATCAAATATACTCGTATATTGACGATCTATTAACTCAGTGACCCGTGTGTGGGACTCTCTTAATTGTGTTTGCATAACATACACGTATGTCGAAATGTTTGTATAAATATTCTACTTCAGTTATTTATACTTATTGAAGTTAGCTCTATTTCCCCATTATCTATAAGTGCTGTAACAACAAACGAATTCGGATTCGCGATCGTGGATATTAACATTCGCAAAATTTCTGCAACCTTTTGCGAATATGAATATCAGATAAAAAACAATTTGAAGATAACAATAGGATAATAAAATTACAACCCGTATATTTCTAATGTTTTTTTGTACAAGAAAAAGTACTTTATTTGTCATTGGATATTATTTATTTAACGCACCTAGTTTGAATGAGACTGCCCCCAAGCCATAGACAAAGTGTGATAAATCTGAACAAAGACTGAATATTCACATTAGCAAATGTTCAAAAGATAACATTCATTATATCACTAATATCTATAAATGTTTACGAACCATTTGACAATGAAACAGTTTTTTCATAGTTTCTAACCACTTTATGTAATAAAAGAAGCAAAAAGACTCATTATACGTAATTTAATCTACACAAATATTACAGTCAGTGTGTCTGAACGTGTCACTCGATCCCTTTTATCGGCTGTTATTTGCTTTAATATTTCATGAGGGTTAATGTGAGTCCCCGGGGTTTAAAGTGTTTTTCTCCTTAACCCAATGAGTACGTGAAATGTTTAATCTTATTATCTACTAGTTTTCGCCCCCCACTTTGTTTGTATTTAGCTACGCTAATTAAAGTTGAGAAAGATAATTTTCCTTTATCTTTGTGTGAAACGAATATGCGAAGATAATTACATTCTTAATGCAGAATCCATTACTATAACAAGATTAAATAGTATAAAACAACACATAACACGGTGTTTACTTAAAATAACATTACCCCAACACAACAAGACTAAATACTTAATAATAAAATACAAATATTATCCGTTTGTTCAACTACATTTGGCTAGCTTCAGTACGTGATGAACACACAAACACTACATTCATACAGCTTACTATATACATTATATAAGTGTAATTTACTACTTATCAGAATGCGCTTTTAAATCTTCCTGATATTCTTAAAACTTATTAATCAGTCTTATAAGTCGTAATTACCTAAAAAAAGAAATTAATCATAATCAATGTCACATCAGATATCTCTTATATAACAAACAAACTGCAAATACATCCAATAATGTTTTATTTATCTATTAAATAACAGTACAAAGTATAAATTAACGAATTCTATCCGTGAAATTTTAAAGTAATGGAGGAAACTCATCTCGGAGCGGAATGTTCGTGATCTTCTTTCTTGTGTGGATGTCGTGTGTAACATCAACTATTTATTATAAAGATCTACAAAGTGAGTACTCGTGAGATATTTCCTTATGTTATTGTCTTAAGGTTAGACTTGAGTCGTTAATTTTCAATTATAGGAATTGCGAAAATAAACATACAACTTCTGTAAGAAATAAAAATTCCATTCTCCGTTCGCTGGAGCCAAGAGATAATAAACAGGATTGCAAAATGAAAACAAATTAAACAAAAAACAAACACGAAAGTATCTATTTTGTATCTTCGAGTTTCAATGGAATTTTTAAAGCCAAAGCAATGAAAGTTGTACCAGTGTTGTAAGCACAGTACATTACATTCAGCTATGGAACTGCAGACATTGGAAACATGTTTTTACTTATATAGATTCGTGTATAAATTAACTTTTATGAGTTTAAAACTTTATTATCTGAATGAATATCATTATAGAATAAGAATTGATAACCATTATTTAGAATGTTGTCTCACTTCTTATACTTTCTTTACCAAGCGTCATAATTCACCCTATCATGCCCATACCATGATAGACAAGTAAGTACCTCCATTCTTTTCTGTCTCAAGCTTTTTCTGACGTGCTCATTGATTGCCAATTCATTGTATAATTGTTAATTTTCACGTAATAGTAATATGTATCAGCATTCTATTTGTGTTTGGTTGAAAAGAAAAGTAAGGAAAAACACAATCTTAAAATAAACAATCTCTTAGCATCCAATAGTCCTCTATCAAAAGATAGATGTCGGGATAAAAGCTATTTATTATGTAAATTTATTTAAAGTTAATTTAAGGGTAACTCAATATTTAGGGATAAAGTTCTTACTTCTTTTGTTTTACTTATCATTCAAGAATAATACCTTTGAAATCATGTTTAAAGATATGTCAAATTAAATAGTTCGCTGCTTGGTTTTGGGACATTTTAAAGAGAAACTATAGGTTAATTAAATGTATTAGACACATTGAAAATAACAAAAAAAGCAAACAGATTTTGATATTTGCAACAAAATGTTACATAAATCAAAAAACATTACAACAATTATTACATAGTTTTTGTATAATTGTATGTATCATCATATCCTTATCCTAGACCGACCATATATCATATGGTCCGACACCGACGGGAAGTGTGTCATATGCACAATATCAATTCAATTCCAATCCAATGAGAGTGTGAATATCGTCGGTCACCTGTGTGATGTTTGTTAATGACAACATGGCCGCGACCGGAAACAATAAACACTATGTTATATCATACATTATGATGTATGATATAATATATTATAAGCATTTTATAGGATAGATTTAGTCTATGGTTAAAAATAATAAATATAATAATAAATAATAAATAGTTGATAAAACCCTTTATATTTGTTACATAAACGTAACCAAAGAAGGTAGATCATCTGAAGATACAATGCACCAGAATCGTTACTTATTTAGTTTCGGTGCATTGTTCCTTATAACTAAATAATTCATGTGTGATCAAAAAGAGACTTCCGAAATATCCATTGTGTCGATGACGTCACAGGAAGAGCCCACATTCGCCAATCCTTTGTTGATAGTCGTGATGAATATGAAGTGGAATAACTGTATGTAATATTTACTACACTGCCTCCATGAATTCAATAAAATGACTGTGAATAGAGATAACTGTTTTATTTAAATATTTTATGTAACAGATAAGTGTAACAGATATAAGAATAAAAAATTCATGCTGTTCTGGTTATGGCAATAAAAATAAATAAACCGATGAAAGTATAAATTATAATTTCGTTTCAATATTGTTAATTATTATTATAAAAATATGACTATGCTTTGAGAATTAATTCATATGAAATATTTTTATTACTACTATCGTATATAAATACAAAGCGGTTTCCGCAATTTATGGAACAAGTTTCAACACGTTGTGGGACCGATGTGATTTATTGAGACAACTATTTGTACTACAAATAGTGAATATCAATGTCATATTTTGATTCAGTTATTGATTCTGTAAAGGCGGTGCCATCTTTATTTAACAGTGTTTATTGTAGATATCACAATTTATATTTTTTGCTTAACCTTTCTTTGATTCTTTGCTCATGCTGTCAAATGGGTTGGCCTACCTTGCACAATACGCCAGAATATCCATATTTATTTATTTATATATATCTCTTCCACTTTGAAGCAATAATAATATATTTAATACGAATTTAGTCAAATTTGATCGATATATCTTTGTAAGATCGCAGCTTCACTAAAGCTCTTAGAATCATTTGTTGATACAACTTTTGATCTCGATGAAAAACCCTTCATTTTGCTTTGAGGTTATTATACTATCAAACGAACATTTCAAGCTTTCCTGATAGCTAAAGTATTATTAAATGACAACAAGATCATCTTTTTACTTTGTACAGAAAACTAATTTAAATTTAATCTAGTCTAAAAGTTCTCTCGAGTATGGATATACTATTTATACAATATATTATATACTATTTGTGGCTACGACATCGTTAAAATAAAAGTAACCTAAGTAACTCCTTATAATATTAGCAATTACAACAACATTGAAAAATACAAGCATTGACAAATTTGAAATATGTGTATGTAATCAATCAGTGTTTTGGAAGCTACATACATTTATCAACTAAAATAGACAAAGGATACATTCATACATACATAAATACACATATATACAAGGAGGTACTAATGTATTGCATAGGTGAGATATTTAATCTTATCACGTGATTTATATTAAATATACACGTAAGGGTGTAACTTTGGCTTTTCCCCATTTAACCAATACAATGTTTAGATATTCATTGGACTACTACACCTCTTCAGTACTACAATACCATTATTAAATAATACAGAATACTCACTCTCTAAACGCAGAGTAAACGTCTTGGAAAAGTTGTTCAATAATGTTTTCATTACCAAAACAAAACCCACATGCGACTTACTCTGTTATAAAAGTAATTAAAAGCTCAAGCTACCTCTGGCCTGTAGTCGACGGCATTCCCGCAGAACAGAAACATTTAATTTCACAACTCAATTGTGTGGTTATTTGACGTCCATATTTGTAGTGGTCATGTGCCAACCAATAACTTGGAACATACTTTTATTGGCTTCTCTAAATACGAGTATATTAATACTTATTATCTCACATATTGTACCTATTAAATAAATTAAAATTTAACACTAGATGTGAGCTTTATATTTATTACTAGCTGTGCCCACGATTTTGTACGCAGGGAATATATTTTTTTAAAGTAGCTTAAGTTACTTCATATAACATCAGCTATCTTTCTGTGAGTTACAGACAGACACTTTAATTTTATTTATATGTATAGATATGAATGTATGTTTTAGATATTTCGCATATATGATTACATATATGTATATTTATACGGAAATAAAAATGTATCAGCTACAGACAATGACCACATCATTTTGTATGAGCTGACGCAGCCGTTGATAAGTGGGTAGTCGTTAAAGAAGCAAAAAAAAAAGTTCATCAATCCATATTGAAAAATCCAATCAAAATAATTATCACAAACAAATATTTCCACAATAACTAAATACGTACTCCAGTGGCCATGTGTATGAGATAACAATTGCTATCAAACAGCATCCTTTAGTTGATAAATGTTATTATATTCAACTGTGTTCGCTAATATAAAGAACACTCTTTTTATGGAGACCCAGGCTGTCCCATAATTAATTAAAATGACATTCTGACATTTGCAAGAAAGGAAAAAACAGTAATAACTTATTTAATGCTTTTTATATAATTGAACGGATTCATAAAGATAAAATATACTTTATATTTTTAATAAGAAAATATATTCATATATTTCTATATTGATAACGTTTGATTAACTTTCGAGTTGTTTTTGCCCATTTCGCGGTACATTTCCCTTCCCTTTTATAACCCTTTACAATATGACCTGAAACATTTATCGGAGGAGAATGTTTATAGCAAAATATTACCTATTTTCAAAGCAATAGGAATTATAATAGCGAAACAACGTTACAGATAAGATTGAACCGCCGTGTCTCTAATATTTGGGTCATATGATGTATCTTATATAAATATGGTCAACCATACGTACATGTAATATTGCTAAAACAGGAATTCCGTTGTGCACAAATTCCTTGTAAGGTAAATGATGCGAAGGTAATTGTTAGGCGAATAAAGGATCGGGCTAGAAGAAAAAAACTTATACATTTTACAATATTAATAATTTCACACAATTTTATCTAAACATTTATTAATTTATACAATTTTAGAATATAATACAATCTTTCAAAGAAATATTTCTTACCTTAGAGACAAAAACGATTTTTATTTCTAAAGAATCATCCTTAAAGTTTGAAATCTTTAAAAAATTCTTTGAAACTCACTGAAGCACATTGATTGTTCGTCTTTACTCGGAAATTAAGATTGTCTCGACGTCGACGATATAAAGTCTTCGACGCCTCTGGATGCAAGAAGACAACTCTTAGAGCTCATTCAAACTGACGAATACAATACAAATGGATTACGTCCTTCAGGACTCACGTGATAGTTAATTAAGGTTTAGATTACCTCATACATTGATACACAAATTTTTCAATCAAGCTAAAAAACTAAAAATGTGGGTAATGTATAAATGTGGCTAATGCTAAAATATAAGAGTCTAGTTGAGATGGAGGAGATTCAGATAAAGACAATATTATGTTTATCTCAAAATGTATTAAACGTAACTTAACAAAGAAATAAAAATGTACAACACGGGTTACTCGTATAATGTTATTTTAGTGCTGAATACATCAGAGACACATTACCATATTGTTTGTGACCACTTCAGGTACCCTTTGAATGTGATTAATTATTCCTCGAGCCCTTTACAAACCTTGGGGTGATGGTTTTATCTGCATTGAGAAAAGTTAAACTGAGTGTGATGAGGGATTCTGATGTCTACTTTTGATAATGTCAAAATAATATCCAAGTTAAATAGAAAATGTTTATTATCAATAGAACCTTATCACAAGCAGTGTATTGAAGTTCGAGCTTATTTTAAACACTCGATTATGCAAACTGCAACTTTAGAAGGATTTTAAAAGTCATTTGCATATTTCTTAGCTGAATCCAAACTACAATATACATTAATATAGCCTTTTGTAACATTTCAGATAGCAATTACTTTTATTGGATAGAGCTCGATAGCTACCAAATTCTTCTAGTTAGGATAGATTTATATATCGAGATATCAATTTTATGTACATAAAGTTACTGTATGTGTGTAACTTTATGTACTTAAAATAGATTTCGACAAAAAAATCACTACTTTATTTTATGTTTAATAATCTTAGTTTTAATTTCTTCTTTTAAGTATCTGAATTTAAGAAATGTGTTTGGATGGATTGAATATTTGATATATTATCTGTAGACAACTAACTCTATTAAAAAAAATCTCAAAAAAAAAAATCTGATCATCAGATCAATGAAGCAACTGATCAACACAAAATGTGATAATTACTTATCAAACTGCTCCACACAATGCCCTCTCCTGATCTGCTTCAGCACAATAATAATATTACAAGCTCTCATCACTGTCTGTTAGATTTATTAGATTACGAGGATCTTTCATTTTGGTCCGTCGTCTTTTTATTACGATATTTTATAGTACTTCCCAATTATGATACTAACCCATGAACTACTCCAGGAAATTACAAAAAAAATCTTTCGTTATTAGGTAAGTAATATTTACAGATAAAATATAACTATCTCTATTATAACAAACAGTATGTCTCACATATAATTGTATCCATATATCATAATATCCACTTCAAAGATCATTGACCCCTGGAGGTAAAAAGAACAAGTACGAATATTTTGTTGTATTTTTCATCCATTGTTTAAAACGAGTACTCTCTAACGGGTCATGTATTTCAATGTTAAGGAAATAAATCTGCAATATATTTGAAAGCGTATTCTAACTAATACATTGATAATAAGTATTCTAAGCGTATTGTAACTAATTTATTGATAATAAGTATTGTAAGCGTATTGTAACTAATATATTGATAATAAGTATTTTGATTGGCGTGTTTATGATCAGTGTTGAGAATAAATATCATAAAGATAACAACGATATCAATCGTCGATATTGATAATTCATCAATTCAATTAAACTTGGATTTCAATCCATTATTTTAATCGTAAGAAATAAAGATTTTTTTAAATATAAAGTAAGGAAAGCTTTTATCTAAAAGTAATGACATAGTTATTAGTACGAATTAGTCAAATAGTTCAACAATTCCAGTACTTTTATTTAAATCCTTAAAGTTGAACAATGTTATAGTGTATTTAAAACGTCACACGCGAGTAATCACCTCACTCAATACAAAAACGATTATTTAAACACACAACTAGAGCACGCGATTTATTATTTACATTTAATTACGCGATGAAGAATTCAAAGCGATTTTCAAACAAACACACGAGAGTTACAATCAAAACAATAATATATATATATATATATATATATATATATATATATATATATATATATATATATATATATATATATATACATATATATATATAAAGATAGCAATATTGTTATTATTCTATTGTATCTAATTATTCAATGAGTGAACATTGTCCCGAATAATATCAATAGCATTTAATTTTTCAAAACTGTTTATATTTTGATATTGCGTTAGGCAAATAATAATTTTTAAATGTGTAGGTCGCTATTGAAGTGTTGATTATCAAAGATATGATTAAATGTCGATCGAAAAACATTGATAATATGTGGATGATATTTTGACTAAAACATACAGCAATATACATTTACAGCCTTCAAAGTATTAGAACAAAAAATGTTTATAACGTCGGGATGTATTATATATGAGTTATTAATTATGAATTATGATTAAAATCTTTCTAATTATTTTAAAATAGGGAAAGTTCCAGGATTGTTTAATCAAAATGAATTTTAACGTAACTTGGTTTAAATTTCTTGACCGTTACTGATCTGAATAAAGTGAAACCATTCAAGAGGAAAATTTATGGAATTAAAATTGTTTATAGTTTAGCTTTAGGGGTTTTAAAAAGGTATACATGCTTTATTAGTACGCTTTAGCTTTAGTAAGAATTATGCCTTGCTTAAGACATAAAATCATTGATAACTGAAAATATTTTATACAAAAATAAAGTTTACTGTAGCTTAATAAATTCGAAGGAATGACGTCTTTATTTCCTTCAAATATATATTACATTTTAAATCTTTCACCAATGCTGTAATCGATCTGTAAGTGATCTTGAACACGGGAAGCTGAAAAGCACTCTGATTCTAAAGAGCTCCGTGGGCCTGCCGTGACGTCACAATTTGACTCAAATTTACCGACTTGGAACAATATTATTAAACTTCCGCTTTACCGATACATGTGACATTGTTATGGGAATGACGGATAGTTTCGTTTTTTTATCAAATTGTTTTATTAAGCATGTTTAAAAACATTATCATTTAAGCACCATTAAGGAACAAACATCAGCAATGAGCGGATTTGAAGGATTAAGAATTTTGTTAGCAGATATATTACAGTGAGAACAAACATTTTATTTATTAGACAAACTGTAATGTATTACCCAGTATTAGATAACATCAAATATACTTTTCTTTTTACTCAAAAGTCCATTCCACCACCGATACCCAAACCATTATCCTAAATTGATGTAAATAACCACAAATCCATCCAATAAGCGTTCATTTACAATCAAAGCCCACCCTCGCTGGAATAATTCTTCGTAAATATTTTACCACTAATAATATAGCTCTTATTTCAAAGTGTTAAAGACTATTTATGTGCCTTGTATCGTGAAAGGGAATGTGTAATCTGTACTTAGCCTAATTCTTTAGTGATTCTCAACCTAATGTGTCGATACATAATAAGTATTACATGAGATATCTACATAATACATTCTCTTACTCTATTTAGTATATAGCCAGTCCGTGTGTAGTCTGTTTAATAAATACCTGTAACAAAATAAATAATTATGTATATTATGTTATTAATTATCATATTAATTACATACGAGGGGAGGTCCAAAAGTTCATGAAATGAAAGGGATCTAAATAAAATAAAACAACAAAACTATTTTTCCTTTTCAATATAATCACCCTTAAGCTCAATACATTTATCAGACCTATGAATAAATTTTTCTAAACCACTATAAAAATATGTTTTATCTTTTCCATCAAAATGAGCCGAAATTGTCTCCCTTACCTCATTATCGTCGGAAAATTTCCTTCCCCTTTAGTCTTTTTTTAAAATGGGGAATAAAAAAAGTCACTTGGGGCCAGGTCTGGACTCTGGGTCTGTAAGGTGGGTGAACTAGGGATTCGAACTCATGCGTGTGCAGAGGAGCCATTGCAATTCTGCTCTTGTGAACCGGCGCGTTGTCTTGCAAGAGCAACACACCCTTTGTCAATTTACCTCGCCGCTTTTCCTTGATGGCATCCTTTAATTTTTGTAATATCATTGCGTAGTATTCTCCAGTTGCAGTCTTTCCCTTTTCTTTGTAATCAATCAAGATTATCCTCTCACAATCCCAAAAAACAGTAGCCATCATCTTTCCAGCCGACTCCGTCACCTTGAATTTTTTTGGCGGTTGTGTCCCCTTTTTATGTTATTGCATGGACTCTTTTTTGGACTCAGGCTCAAAGTGATGAACCCATGTTTCATCCCCCGTAACAATTTGTCTCCACACAACTCCAAAAAATACTTTGACGCATCGACGCGCTGCTCTTTCTGAAACGGCGTGAGTATTCTCGGTACCCATCTTGTACTGACTTTTGTCATACCCAGGTGATCATGTAGGATTCGAAAAATGGAGGTATCTGATACTCCAACTAATGCAGATAATTTTTTATTCTTCAAACCGGCATCCTCTAGTACAATTTTCTCCACTTTTCGACGATGTCCGATGTGATGGCCTCAACTGGCCTTCCTGAGCGGAGGTCGTCTTCAATTGATTCTCGACCATGTTTATAAAGACCATGCCACTTGTAAATCATTGATTTACTAGGGCACTGTTCCCTATAAACGACTTCCATTTCATTCAATTGGTTTGAGCGTTCTTTCCTTGCTAGGTAAGGAATTTTATCACAGCGCGGTGTTCAATTTTCTCCATAGTTTCAGTTTTCTTCCGCATTAACTTGTTCAGCAGGCGACTGTTCGTAAACGAATGACGCAATTGGGTTGAAACTCGGTATTTATACTAATGATGAGTCTCCAATTCGTATGATACCAAGCGAGCGCCCCTACCCCCGCTCCATCCTCTCCATTCCACGAACTTTTGGACCTCCCCTCGTACTTTAACCCCGACTTTGCCAATATTTTCTCTGTAATTTACTGTTTTATCACAATATATGATAATATAAATGGAGAAAATAGTTATAAAATTAATACTTTGAGTCACTATTTATATTAAATGATATTTATATAAAAAATCACAATATATTGCCATTAAGTGTTATAGATGACAGCGTCTAGTTCATCCAGTTGTCCTACGTTTATCTTCAGGAGCAATTTCTGTTCGTTTGTTTTATGCTCTTACGTAGATATAATAATCTTTTAAATATTTTTATTGGTTTTTGTTGGTAAACTGCTCTCTAAAAATTGAATTGAATTGAATCTGTGAAACAGTGATCACAATAAAAAAATACCAGTTTGAGTTTGTTGTGTGGTTCTTCACAGACCAGCGCGCACTTGGAACCCTCGTAGACTTAGTTTTAAGTTGAATAGTGTCTTTATAGAAGGGTGAATTTCGATAAGTATAGTATCAAAATAGTCCTGACACTCCCTGACATTTGACTTACACAAGTGATCACTAGTATTGATTCTAAGTAGTACTTTATTGACTTGACATTATGATAATGTAACAAAGATATTTATAAACACAAAATCAGAACACAGCCTAGTTTAAAAGCATTTTATAAAGGTTAACCATAACGACCGGATCTCCCATGTTACCGCAAACACACCATTACCTCGTAACAATAAAGACCATAATGGCATGTTCTTTGAGGACATAACAACCATATTCATTTTAAAATATCCCTACGGTCTATATAAATTAAAGGCTACTATTGTAATGTGGACCTGTCTCCGCGCTTCCTCTTAATATATCAGAGATATTTGTTCATACGAACGTATAAAGCAAGTCCATATTAAGTTCAGCCACTTATTTTAATCCGATACAAATTACAAAACACATAAGCCTTGAATTACGACTCACTTTTTCAATTACAGAAAATTGAAAAGGTACACTTCTGTGCTGCAATTCTTTCTTTATTTGGTTACAAAAATGAAATGACCGTCGACGAGTCCACGTGATTTTTTTACTAATATATAAACAAGCTTATTTTGATTACTACTATACTTAATGATTAATTTATATTTGTTTTATCTTTTAAGAATCAAATTACCTTGCCGCAGCAAATTTGCCTCCTACCTTTCAAAAACATAAAACGCGACCACCTTTTGTTCCGCTAAACTCGTAAAGGCGGCTCTTGACGAAGATTTGAGTAATTTTCACGTAGATGCGCCTTATCTCTAATAGCAGCACATAAAAGGGGAGGTGTATGTGTGTGTGAGCCCTAAAAGGTTGGTAACTATAATAAGCACAGACAGGAGCTTTTTATATTACTTCCAATGTTCACTGTAGTGCCAAATATATCTACAATTACCACCATATTACAAAAGGTAATGGGGTATTTTATTTCTTTAATGACATATTGTTGGTTAAATTTGTTTGAGTTTTAATAGATTCGCCCTAAATTATGAGATCAATAATAAAAATTTTAAACATAGGACCAGGCATTTTTGTTAATAATAATAATTTATTTGACGTGACGTCAACTATTACTACCGCTACACCATATGATTGCTGTGAAGTTATGTACATTTATTTAAATATCAATATTCTTAAAATTACACTCTGCTCCACTATCAACTCCATGCTAATCGATGTCAACTATCACTGGAACAAGCCGACTAGAGATCAAGTGGTCGTCAACTATTGTATCTTTGTATTTTGTTTGAAACTCTTAAACTATTACAATGCATGTTATAACGTCTAAGTTATTTTAAGTCACGGTTTATTATACTCAAGCAAATAACCTATAAAATATACGAGGACCGAGTAACTTTGGTCATAAACTTTGTGGCAATGTATAATAATTGAAGCAGATGATGCTCGCTCCTATCGTATTATACAAGACACTTACAATTAGCTCTTGTTTCCATGCATACATCTATAATATATGCCTATCACTATATTACAAACTTATTCTATCAGACCAGACCAGAGCAGTCTCGATGATATCAAACCACCAACTAATAATAACAAGGAATAATCAACACTGTTGTCATGATTGTACTTTCGCAACTTAAACTCAAAAAAAGATTATGTAAATAATATATCGATAATATCAGTGTTCAGTGTCACAGTACATGTATTAAGAGGTTTCTTAGATAAGAATAGCAGTAAAGTGTGTGTGACTGCGGCGTCTGCATGATTGGTAATGTGGAATGAGAATAGATCGAGAGTAAAGTCAATGAATTATATAGAGCTGTATTATATTAACTGTTAAATATTAATAATATATATATATATTCATTAATAAAACGAGACGAACATATATTAAATTAAAAAAATAGCAATTAACCAAATGCGTGTCAAAGTTTTGAGATTTGTATTTATAAAAATATATATTGTAGTTAAATCTAATATTATTTTCGATTACATTTTAATTTCACATACATATACGTATTTTAAAAAAGCAATATTTTAAATATTATTTTTTAAATATTTAGTTTAACTCTATGTAAATCGCAAACCTAATAACTTAGAGGATTTCGTGTATGGGTCATTTATTATATTCACCATATAGCGCTTCGGTGAAGCCTCAGTGGAGTCAGGCGAGTAAGAGAACACACAGACAGTAAGAAGGGTTTTTATTTATTACATGTGAGCATATATGGTTTTTAATCAAATTGGCTTTTCATTATTTATATTATTATTATAAGTGATCAAAGTTGTTTAAACCATTTCTTAAAATCTCAATTTTTATATGTATAAGTAAACACGATTTTTAACTTATATTTATTCCAGCTAGTGAGAATAATGATCCTGTACCTATCCTTATTTCCTGGTCCGTATGGTGTATTTAATGTGGAACTACCTTTATTCACTAGGGACCAGACACGGGTGTGTTAAGTAGCTAACAATCTATTTATTAGTAAGACAATCAGAGTTCCACAACCATCGGCAGGTCCCAGAGCAATTAGCGAAGTGCGTACATACATACAAAGCAGTGTATTGTCATCAATTATCAAAACCTAGCACAATCACCCGCTTTAGGTGGATGGAGGTAGAAATGTAAAACGTTTCTACACAATGTATAGTTCATCAGATGTTATTGATCTAAGATAATATTTAAAATTCGTAAAGAAAAGTAAAAAAGTAAAAGTAAAGTTGTTTTTGGGCTGACAATACTCCACGAACAATTACATTCACACACACAAACACATACATACACTTGTGCAACCCCTAAATTAAATCAGATATTATACAACGTATATTTATCTGATGTTACTTGACGCTAAATTTGAAGGCTAGAATGTAATTTTTCTCATATTCGGTAAATAGATATTGTATATTGTAAATTGTATTTCGTCTTGGTGGTAGACGAGGCACGTAAGCAAATGTGGGAGAAGGTTGTGTGGAGGAAATGAGTATTTTGCAATATGTGAGGATGAAGAGAAACATAGTTCAGTATCAGTAATGGCTGTTACATCAATATGATGAACAATATTGTTACATATACTAATAATTATACATGAAACATTAATAATTTGTTTTGAACTTCCATAAATATAACACAGGAACCAGGAATAACCAGGAAACAGGAATATAAGTGGTACTGAACGTCAAATTGGATCAGACATGAGTGACCTTAATTTAAGGAAAATATACTTCGTGTAAATTGACAAATTGGAAAACGAGCAAATTAAGGAGTCGTATGGAAAAGACGATTGCAGCTGGGACTTGATACATTCAAATAAGAGGATGTATTACGTGTATTAGTTAAGTGTTGTTTATTGTTAGTTATATTTTTTAAACAAATACACTTTTAATGATTACCAACTTTTATCAAATGGCATATGTATATGGGTGTATGGGAGAATATATATAGCTTTGTCACCAGAAAATAATATTTTCATTACTTAGACATTTTAAAGTGCCTATATCACATTTTGGGTTATTTTTATAAAATATTCTCCCATACACCCATATACATATGCCATTTGATAAAAGTTGGTAATCATTAAAAGTGTATTTGTTTAAAAAATATAACTTAACGAATTTTTGCTATTCTTGTTTTTTTAAGATTAAATGCAGTAGCAGGCGGGTGTCAAACATCGTTGCTTGTTTGTTTTTTCGCAACTATCTATAAGCTATATTTTTTGTAGCTCTAAGGTATCGTATGGCTAGATATTTCATAGCTGTTTCAGCTAATGACATATGGATACAGAAAACTAAGTTTTATTTATTGTTGAGCGAAGCGAGCGTAGCGAGCCGAGCGTTCTACTGGAGACTTACATATTTTGTCACGAATAGGCTCGAAAACTACTTGACGAAAAATTATGAAATTTTGCAAATAAGAAGACACACATTAGGAGATGGTTTTAATTTGGAAAATGTCATGTTGTTGAGGAATAATCGTCAAAAAACTGATATTCCATTAAAGTCAATGGGAAACGATGAGTCATTGTCACATTGGGCTCGTTTTGGTCAATATGCAAAGGGCACCCGAGATTTCGCGAGCGCAGCGAATCGAAATTGAGTCTGATGGCGCCTCTAACTACAATGCAATAAACAAGCAAGCAAACAATATATAATTTAATAATACCTACGAAATTCAAGTTCTTTTTTGTATTATTAATACAACATATAAAGAAAAAAGGAGGAGGCCTTTTTGAAATTCCAAAATGTCTCTACATGCATATGAAAATACATACGGGACTTACATAAAAACATTTTTTAAATTTTGCTCTGTCTGTTCCGATTAATCTCTGAAACGGCTGGATCGATTTTAACAGGACTAGCGGATAGTTAATGTTACAAGGAGTACACGGGCACAGCCAGCTATTTTGTAAATATTCTTCTGCTAATCTCATATACAATTTAAATAAGATATTCATTTGATTTAGAAGATATAATTTGTTTAGCAAGAAGATCAATATAATTGTATACAAATTCGCAGAGAATGGACGTTTCAGTCACCTCAAGGTCCGTAATCCGTATCATGTCAGGAGAGAGCGCTAACTCGCTAGAGAAGTGACACTCGACGTGACGTTCCACCGCGTCTGTGTCACATTTACCGACCGACACACACGAATACCTCTATCCCGTGTCACGAGATAAGACGGGATTAGCTCAATTGTTTTATGTGTGTTGAGAAGAATCATTTCGTAATTTTATATCAAGAAATAAATGACGCAGACAAAGCCACCTTCCAAAGCTAGGGAGCATTGAAATGAAAAGCTTTATTCATAAAAGAGACAAGAATAAAACCAATAAGACGAGTTGATCAATCATATTTATTAGGAGGCTTTTAAGGTAATTGTCTCGAAAAACAATTAACAAGCAAACTCCGTCAATCCAAAGATTGACGGATGATTAATTTAAGATTACAGTGAGGTGTCAGGCGCTAGAGGGTACAAAATATTTGATAATACAAACGGACCGATCGAAAGACCAGTAAATCGATTTATTCTTATTAAACATTGTAGATTTTCATAATTATAAATACTAGAAACATTAACAATAATTTAACTATCGTCTTATATATCCTTAATTAGACTTTAAGAAACCAAATTTACCAATATATTTGAATGAAATCAATACATTTTTAATACAACTCTGGGTTTTGTCTTGATTATAGAAAATCGCAGTGATATTGTCTTGCTATGTTAATAAATTGATCAATTAGTCTGTATGTGAAGTGAATGTAGTTGCATGTGTTGTGACTGTATTATCGCGTGTAGAATGTTTGTTTCTAAGAAGGTTGCTCCATTCAACAACTTACTACATACAAACCACTGAAGACACATAAAACTTATTAGAGATATTAATGGTTATAAATAAATATTTATATTTAGAAAGCATCGGCTATAAAATTGAATTTTAATAACAAAAGTTATATAAAGGCTCATATTTTCAAACACTCGTGAACAAAGATAAGAAGTAGCTCCCAACTAAACATAGAAGAAGAACAATGAGATATCAATTTTCTAAATTTTCCACTTTCCAAACAATAAGAGGAGAAAACAAGACGTCCTTCAAATTTTCCTTCACCGGATGCGTCTTTGTATTAAGACAAAAAAAAGTAAAACTTGAACATTGTAAGGTGTGAAAAAAAAATAATATGTCGTATGTCGTTACGTAGTTGGTATACACTAGTTTAAACTACTTCTCTGAATTTTATGTCATAAAAAATTAAAATCCTTCATAAATCCTTGTACATGCCGCAAAATAATGCTCAAATATATATTCAGTGACACAACATACTTGGTGGCATATTTCTACAACCACACACAATGTACAAAAAGTCTCAAATTCCCAAATAAAACTTCACCTTAAAAGCACGTTCACGTAATCACCGTTCCACCGACATTGTACATAATGATATTGATATAACACATGCATGGGAATGCGAGATCACGTCGCGGCTCTCAGACGCACTCGGTTTAACATTTTTACCATCATTGTGATATGCCTTTTTATTTATAGATAAATAAAATATTTTAGACATTAGTTTGGCCACGAATTGTAATGACAGAAAACTTAGTTTACAATTTGAGTTATTTAAAATCATTTTTTTATTAACGTTCCTAGAATAATTTAAAAATTTTACGTATGCAAAATTCATTACGAATACCCGCCGACCAAGAAGATCGGGGGCTTATATAGAACTACCCGGTAGTATAGAGGGCGCTGCCATTTTTAAGGCTACCCACTAAAATACCAACGACTGCCCACATGCCTACCTCACACTCTCCTTGACCAACGTTCCTACAATACTAAGAAGTAGGTTGTTTTAAAAATGACTTAATGAAATGAACACAATTTACAACAACTGCCGTCCTGAAGTGTATACACAAAGTGTATACACATTCTTATCTCTGAAGGTCAGCACAGCAATCAAGAGTCGGGGAAAATAAAGCTTCCATTATTTAAATAACAGCAATTTAAATTATCGGAAAACATAATAATACGTTAAAAGCATTTTAATATCTTTTTAAACATTATAATTATATGTCACATAAATGTTTATTGTTGGTTGTGATGTTGATATATTTATATTTTATTCACACAATCTCTAGAACATTGAAATATTTATAATATATGACACAAAATTTTAAATCTTTTTCTGTTAGACAACACTTTTTTCTCCAAAATATCTTTCGACTTAAGTTTGCGCCAACCTTCAAATGCAATGAACTGATTTCTATGAAATTTTGTAGATATTTATGCTGTGGTCGAACTTAAAAGATAGTATAGTTTATTATATTCGTTGCTTTATTGCGACTTTGAGGTTAGTTATACAAAGTGGGTTTAATTCACTTTTAAGTTCTATAACTTTCCGATAGATGGCGGTTTCAATATTATAACACATGTTCTATTAAAATCACATCTGCCGTCTTTGTTACTACACGGCTTTCAAAACTTGGTACCTATTAAGAAAGTTGCTGTTAAAAGTTTTCTTTTATTCGAGACGTTGGTAATCAATCATTTCATCAACATACACTTGATATAGTACCTACTTAGTATACTCTTTCATATTAAATAAGTTAATACATTATAGGTTTAATAAACTGAAATGCACGATAACTTTTACCAATGCTTTCAACACATCAGTTCGTGTTGACGTTCAAGTTTAATAGGAAATGTGTCATTGCAAAGTGTTGCAGTCTGCAATGATATTTATGGACCTTTATTACAAATGGGTAGTCGATGAAAAATTATAACATATTAGTAATTTATATATTTATATCTGTAAGGAACATTAATATTTTTAGCATTTATTTAAAAGGTTTAATTAAAACTCCATTCGCTTAAAACAACAAATACTAAGAGCAGTAGTAGTAGTAGTACTAAGTAGAAATAATTAATGGGTTGCTCAGCTCGGCTCGAAATAGCCAAAATAACACTAAGTATGCGAATAACATTTCGCATAACGGATTAGTTCATTATAATGACGTCACACTAATGTGTATGTAGTCTACGGGTGTAGTGGTTTATATTTAAGATTTGGTTAATGCATTTCAGTTGTAAAGTCCGTTAAAATACTAAGTTATAAGTGGTTGGCAAAATCTCTTGTTGTTTAGTGAAACAATAATAGAATATACGACATATGTTAGATGCAAGCTCTACAAAGAAAAACAAAACTGATTTTAATAATTACGATGAAACTGGTCACAGTCGTAGATTTAATATTTAAGTATAATTATGATTAAGATGTTTAGCTGCAGTGTTTTGTGGCGTCTGGGAACATAACACGGATATTATTATCATTGAAATGGGATCCTTTAAGTACTAACATTAACTGAAAAGATTTTAACAAATTTGTACACCTCACTTCATGGATTGTCGTGATAAGATTTTTTCATAAAAAGACTACAATACGAATTAATTTTATATGATGCATAAAGATATAGTAATCTCTAATGTTTACTTATTTTATTTACCACCGTGAAAATTACGTATGATTTTTTAAATAAATATGGAATAAAAGGTCCTGGACGGATGAACCTCAACAAAAGTTATATATATTCCACATGAAGATATTTAATATTTTTTCAAAATCTTAGTAATTTTACATAGTAAATACAAATTGCAGTATTTTACAAGCTAAAAGTGTATTATGTTTCTATTTTAAAATATAGCTAAAATAATTTATTTAATATAAATATACTTACAACGATAAGGTGTTGAAAGCTACTTGTAAATAGTGGACGATGATGGGTTTTCGAGTAATTACCATAATTACGTTAAAATACGTCGGTACATGGAGCTGTTCACAAAATTATATCAAAACACGTACCACCGTTATCATGTGTTTGTAGGTGCTATTTCACAACATAATGTGTTTCCTTAATAAATATTACAACGAGCGTTGAGACTAATCTTTCGCCTTCATTTAGATTTTTATTATTTCCGAATACAATTAAGGCAAGCGATGCAGGACGTTCCCAGAATACTCGCAATCCATATGGATTATGAACCAACAGAGCTACGAACATCAAGGGTATAGCAATACTATACATGTATGAGTTATCGCTGGCACTGCGCCAGTTACGTACGGCAAATATGCAAATTAAATGTCTCTCAATAAATAAGCAGTCTTTAAAATATATATCATAATTTATTAAAATTTCTATAATGTTTCTGTTTCATTTTATATTCTGAGGGTGTAAATAAAGAATATACGTCATAATAAATCATAGTATGACACCAATGTACTGGCGGTCAATAAGTCCTGAAAAAAGGGACCAATCAATAAAGTGAAAAACAAGCAAGTTATATTACGTACACATTGTATAAAGATGGAGATGATGTATTCATTGGAGTGCTTCATACACGATGTGGCAGGAATATATAAATAGTATTGGGTGAGATTTAGATAGAAATATCCACTTTGTTAGTGTCCCGATAGTAAGTGTAGTGAGGTATAGAAACTGGAAAAGTCGAAACCAATGAACAAATAATACAACACATGTTTTTATAGACACGTAACTTTGTGTGTTAGTGAAGGAGAAATTGTTATAGAAATATTCATGTGTATTTTATTGAGAAACTATGAACACTTTATTTATTTTTAATATCAATATTGCTGCATAGAGTTATCTGTTAAGGTGTACCATGAATGTCCATGTCTGAAAACATCGGTAGCAGCAAATGTGTTACGTTACCTATGATGTACTGGTAATGCATATTGAGTTTCGGTACTCTCACCTTACAAAATAAAAATATGGTATAAGTTACTAAATGTCAATCTTCTGAGAGAATAGTACTACTCCCGGTCTGTTTGTATAGTCGGTGCAGTCAACTGGATACAGATGGGATTTACTACGTACTTCGATTCGATACTTTGCAAACATATTTCCTCCTATATGACACGTAGGCTGCTTGGATCAAGTCCAGCTCCCGGGGAGAACTTGGCTTTGTATGTATTTGTATAATATACAATCGAAGTTATAAACTTGTCTAGCAATTTAAACTTGCGGTATCGATTTGATCTACAGAAATTCATCTTTAAAAGCTCCTTGTATAAATTGTATCAAATTTTTTTTTTATATACACATATGTTAATAGCATACAGTATTATAAACACAAGTTATTATTAGAGGAAAGCAAAACGTCAACGTTAATGACTGTCAACGAAATATAAACTAAGTGTATTCAGTCCCACGTTGGGCGCCATAACACTCATCATATTAATGGTACTTTTGATGGTCGCACATAACTATTTTATGTAATTTGCTAATGTTATAAGTTAATAGAAATACACTATTGTTAATGATTTGTTTTATTTCTAGCAAAAGCTATCAATCGACAATCATTTTTAACATTTACTTTTATGCAGCCATCTTATTTCGAAATTATGAATTCTACTAAAAATATCATTACCACTGATGTTTTATTCATATCTGAGCGTAACTCATTAAGTGTAAGCTTTATTGTTATTCGCATTAAATTTACATTGTAGAGTAAGAAAACAACTTGAAAACAACTTAACCGAGAAATTTAATTAGTGCTTCGATAATATTAAATAACTGCGTTGATAGCCACACTTTACAAATGAAATACCTTGTCTCAAACTCGCTTTTCCCTTTTAAAATTTTATGTTTTTTTATAACTTTCAGTACCACTGGCAAAGTAATTTATCATCACTCCACGTTTCAAGGGATCAAAACATATTTGTCTGTCAAAATTAACACACAATACACAACTGAATGTCAACGAAATTAAATATTTTTAGTCTGTGGCCAGACACCGTCTAACACAGACGTGAGGTTGGGTTAGAAGAATTTTATTACATTTAAAAATGGATGTACGTCCAGGACTGTAAACTTACCAAATATGGGCCAATGACTATACAGATGTTAATCAGTTAATATTGTTTCAGCTGCTATGACAACTTTCAAGTTCCATGTTTCTCTCTATTTTATGGCTTCTATACATAAAATTCTCTCGTTTCTTTATTTAATTGCAGTTTGAATGAAATTATAAACAGTACTATGCTTTGACTTCGCTTATAACTTTACTGTGAAGGTTTAAGATTGTATTTAAATAAAATCATTCCCTGAAACAGAAGAAAATTGCTTATAGTGAGATTTTATACTCCGATATGAGTATAAATGAGGCGATAATTAATTCAAAGTAAATGCTTGCAAATATTACTTCAGTATTTCATTATTATCAAAACAGATTTTAATTATTATTTTTTATATAAAAATATATAATAGTAATAATTGAAGTGTAATATCTATCAGTAAGTAAATAAGCACAAATCTATAGAACGTTGTTAATAGATTAATTACACTGGTAGTTTTGTATCGTCTAATATAAATCATACCGGCAACAGCGAATGTAACTTTGCTTCATAAATTGCAGTGCTGTTTTTATTTTCATTATATTGGGAATAGTTATATTTTATTTAATCACAAAGGAATACAGAATTTAATTAAAATAAGCTTTATTGTAATTGGCATTAAATTTACAGTAGAGTAAGAATTATAACATCTAGCAATGATTCTTGAATATGGTGAGAAGAGATAAAGTCAAAGAGGTTGTGATGGAAGATCAACATCACCTCTGTATGGCAGAGGTGATGTTGATCTTCCTGAGGATCTCTACGTGACGCGCATCCGCCGATACAGACGACGAGTTCTCCACTTGACGTTCAGTAGATAGGAACTACAAATCTTTTATTTTGCTCAATCTGTTTTATAAGAAATGCTTTTATCTGAAACGTTCAACTGTAGAACGTAACAAACACCTCTCATAAACAATATAGTGTCATTGGTGACGCTAATTGTATGTACATTGAATGGTTGTTCAATATATCATATTCACACCACAGTCGGTAAAGGGCGGTCTAATATGGACGCTTCCTGAATACTCATACTTTGTGATTCATGGAGCTGTTATAAAACGTGTATTCAATGAAAATGTACACCGAAAATAATATTAAAGAAATATTGTATTTAGTACAAATATTTTTGTTGAGTTTTAGCAAAACAAAGCAAATTCGATTTTGAACAAATCAACTAATGAAATGTACGAGTGAAAACGTGATCCATCAATTTAGTATCGAAATCAATTACAATCTGACACTGCTCTGTGATACTATCGATATCATCGGATGTTTTGCTTCAATTTTGCCTGAGGGTAATCCATTCGTGTATTGCTAATGCTTTACCTAATAGCTATCGTGAGGAACTTTAAGGAAATGTTATTATTGTCAAATTACCGACAATTGACAAAATATAACTGGTTTTCAATTACTACACGTAGATTGATATCTATCTCTGATAAACAAAACATTAAATCTATCCATGAATTGCTATGACAATGTTATTAAACGTTGTATTATTAATATAGAATCGACTTAATTACATGAACAAAACCAATACACAAATATTCAGATATCATAAATTAGGTTATTCTAATTTTTACCTGCGTTTCAAGAGAAATGTATGAAAAGTTGTCCGAAAAAAACAGCTCGGAACCTTAGAGCTCGGAATTATCAGAAAAATATAAGTATTTTTCTGATAATTTCAAGTATCGGTAAACGAGCAGATGGTATAGTTTGTGGCACATGTTTATAATATGGACAGTTCACTTAGTACATCTATGTTACAGGAACAGAGAGGGAGGAAGGATAATAGGGAATAGGGAGGGAAGTCTAATAATTTCGATAATACTTACATAAATATCGTTAGAAAAAAGAAAACAAATTTAAAAAAATAAAGTAAAGTATTCATAAGAATAATAGATTCTATTATTTTAAGAATCTTATATATATCTGAAACAACAGTCAGTTTGTATAATTCATGTTTCTGTATAAAATATTATTATGTTTATCCTGTTAATATAAGATTGCTTTGGAGGCATAAACCCTTGGCTTTCTAGGATTTTTCTCGTTGGAAATAATAGTTACTATGCGCTGTTGCTTCTTTATAAATTTATATATATATATTAGAATCTATTTGTAAGTTCTACACAAACTTCACTTCACTTCACACACTAGGACTTAACTTGTCTTAAATTAGGGCATAATTCTAATATTTTAGTTAATTAATTATCATATATATCATTTAATTTCAGTGCTATGTATATAAGATATATATAATGTATAAGTAGATATTTTTATAAAGTTACCAATCAACAAACCAAACAGTTGAAGCATCGAACATATATTTGTGTGATCATATTTTAGATGAACACCAGAAACCCTTGTAACGCAGACTCACTTCAACCCTCAAGCTCTTAATTGAAGCTCACACACACACACACACCTAACAGAGCAGCTGAACAAACGGTCACACGAATTTTATTACAAACTTCACTATTTGTAACTTCTTGTACGTATTTTGTAAATGTTAGTACATTTCTCGTCCACTATAAGTGTCGTAATAACTCTCTGCAAAGCAAACAATATAAATACTTGATTAAAGGTACTTAAGTCGTGTTATTTATTACAAAACTCGAGTCAAAGTAGGAAATCTTAAACCGCACATTGTGTATTCAAAGGCTCTGTCTTGTAATAAACTGTTCACGAAACCTTTGAGACCTTCGTCAAGTTGACTTTAGAGATGGATTGCTCGGCGTGGACTGATGTTATTATTAAAAGTTATCCTCGACTATTAATTAATACATAAATAACTGTATATGTAAGTACGTTTGTTTTATTCACACAGTCCCTAACAAATAGTTGATACTTCTCACTTAACATTCCTAAATACTAAAAGTTTGTAGTTTGCTAGTTTAAAGTGACCTTAGGGTCTCAGTTGATGTGAGGCTTCTTAATGTTCTGCCATTCTCTACTTTATTAAAGTATTCAATAATTCTAAATATGATTATATTTTAATACTCATATGTAATTGATCATTTTATTAGGGAATGAGAGAACTTCCTGTGTTGTTACAATCAAGTAATCAAAATTATATGATATTTTAAAAATAAAATGTAAGACTCACAGGAATAATTCACAAGAATAACTTAAATAATACTTAAAATAATATTGCAAGCTCTAGATAAAAATATATTGGAGGCGCCGGGTATCGATCCCGGTACCTCTCGCATGCTAAGCGAGCGCTCTACCATCTGAGCTACGCCCCCTGTGTTAGCAACCGCAAATAACGCAACAGACGACTCAATATCAGTTTTGTCAAAGTACTTGGTTTTATATGTGAAGAACAATAGATTTCCACAACTACCCGAATAAATGGGTTGAATATTTTTAAATTTTATTTACAGTTTTGGTTTAAAAACTTTCAAAATTTTAACTTTATTATGTATTCAAAATAAAATTGAAACAACAATAATGACCATAATAATAAGATATTTTAATATCACCACACTACTATCACACACTTTACCACAAACGTTAGTAAACAAAACAAATGAACCAGTCAAACAGAATCAAGCGAACGCAAAGATTAAACTGAACGCCCCTCAAGTGAATTAGCTGACAAAAAACTCACAGATTCTTCCCTCAGAGCGTCTTAGAGAGGAATCGAATCAAGGTGTTTCTTATAATTTATAACAGACTTGTGATGCAAATTGAAATCGAAAGCAAACGTCGTTTTCGTTCGCATCACTGCTTATTAAAGAAAAAATATCTCCTCCTCATCTGTTCTCTTCTGCTCCGTTGTCGAAATTTGATTATTAACTGATAAATTTTCATGGGGTTTGTGATAAATCAGTTAATTATTTCCTGTTTTAGAATCTTGTTTATATTCAGATTAGACTACTGTATGAGAGCTCTTTTCTTTTAATATAAATACTAGCTCTGCCTTCGACTTCGTTAGCGCTTCGTTAGCGTTATAAAAGTAACCTAAGTTATTCCTTATAACAACCCATATTTACTTAAAGACCCATTTAATGAAGAGCTTCTAATTTGGACAAACAAACAGACAATTCAATTTACATGTATAGATTAGACACATCGCTTTACCATTAGACTAATAATGTAAGTATAGTTTTTATAATATGTTAAGTTAAGGAATAATAATACTATAATTACAACAACGAATCTTATTATTTCATTTATATAAAGTTTTTCCTTTGGAGGTAACAGATGTGCTAGATTCAGAGCAAAGTTACAGTTAATCTTATATGAGCATTCATTTAAATTTAGTACTCATATTTTGATAACAATAAGGAACTCATGCTCATAAATGTGTATATGATTTATAAATAACAAACGGTTATTTATAATAAATTAAAAAAATAAACAGATAATGGTAGATATAATATAAACCCTTTATATTCCTTATAAAATACCTAATTAACTGTTTGTATCCGCGGAGGAAGAACAAAAGGTAATCGCCGGAAAATTCCTTAAATCCTTTCCTTACTTCCTAGTTAGGAGGATCAAGTTACCTTCCTAGGGTCGTGAGGGTCGAGTTTAAATGTACCAAAAATCTTGTATAATCTACCTGAAGCAATATATATATAACACATAAAGTTACAAAAAATATACATTAAGATTCAAAAGTATTACTTAAGTAGTTACCTGTATCATTAACTAATTGACTCTAAGAGTTGATATAAATTGTGATAATTGAATGTATCCCGAGTACCTACCTACATGTACTAAAATGTACATTATGCATTGTGTAATTAAATCAAGGTATATAAACAAGTGTAACACAGTCCTGTAGTTTGTAGTGTAGTTCTCGTGTCTCGTATCCGCTGGAAGAGCCTCGTACTGAAGGAGGTTTGGCTCCAGCGGAAATTACAAAGGGATAAGTCTACGTAATAGACTAACGAATTAAATTACATTTAGATGTTACATACTATAACTGCGATTCAACAAAGTTACTAGATTTAAGTAAAAAAAATATTCTTCTTAATTATGACTTGTTTATATTCAAAGATCTACCTCTTAAATTATTTTATTGAGGTCTAAGGACAAATAGTAAGTTCAAGTCATCGAAGACTTTTTAAAAACTTAATCTTACAATGTAGAAATAATCATTATAATAATTATGCGACAAAGAAAGAGTGCTAGAGGTAAAGTCAAATCTAAAACGCGTACTGAGCCACAACCACCACCAGACTTTAGTATTCAATTTAATTAACTTTTGTCATTCCGCGCAGTAATTCATGTATCCGTAATCCGTACCTTTCATGCATGTGTTATTTAACTAAATTGAATTTGTCATGCGGGTTTTACCTCAACTACGAACAATATGTTTACATTGATGACATTACTTTTTTACTTCATTTTAGCCCATTGAAATATTCACTAACGTATCACACAACATTTTATTGCTACGGGGAGAAAATATATGTAGATGTCTGTCATTTAATGTAGTCTTAACTTTCTTTTTTACAAGAACATTTTATTTCTTATTGATTTAAAACAATGTATATGTATTATTATTATATATATATATATATATATATATATATATATATATATATATTCGTTATAACCTTTTTCGACATACATATACGGCACAAAAGTTCCAAATTAACAGCCTATCAAATACCCAAAAACAAGTCATGTGATATTTTTGAAACGCCACAGCACGGACCGTTCGACAAAGCGTCAATGTTTTAGTAGTTATTTTGCAGAATCCAGCCGTGAATACTGAGATGAATAAATTTTGAAATTCTCGTATCGACTGCTCCCTTAGCGGAGTGTGTTACAACTGGACTTTTGAACACTACTCGTGACAAAAATTAATACCTAATTACGTGTAAGTTGAATATAACAGAATTAATGCAACAAACATTATCAAAACATCGAAATAATTAATTTTATTAATTATTTTATATTAATTCAATAGAAAACCTATCAAATAAAACTTGATCTACACAGTAATAGTTTTGGTATATGCATTATTAATAGTTATTAATATAGTCTTGTTAACGAATTTCAAGTAGTACAATATAATTCCTCATTGTGTACATGTCTTTAGCTTTCTAGACCGTAGCTTTATCACCGATATAGCTCTACTTCTATATAAAGCTTGACAGAGTACCTGCTATAACTATTTACGACATTCTCAATGGCTATTCTGACAGAAAATGTCATCTGCAAATAAAAAAATAGACCACATTTCTTTTGTTGCTGTAATAATCTAAAATAATAAGAATCATTCCTGACAGATCTATGTTCAATACATTTATTGTATTAAAGACGTCAAACTAAAACTATAATGAGGCAACAATGAAGAAATGTATCTAATGATAATGATCGTTACAATGTTTGTTCCAGTTCTGTTAGTGTCAGTAACTTTTAATTGTATCCCCTACTATTTATCCGTTGGATTAGTTAAGATTTATTATAAGCTGTTCGATAAACTAGTAATGTATTGTTTGTAATTATTAATTTAAAACACTTTGACATTAAAAAAAACTTTATTTTTCTTTGTTTTTATAACAATTAAAGTAATGATATTGTTAGAAAAGTGTTCAAGTGTTCGTTGCAGACGCACTGAGACAGTCACCAAGTGTAAAGTCACTCGGCACCGTTCATAACGAGGATTACATCTAACACCACTACTGCACTTGTCACAGTCTATAGAACACTAATCGTGATACTGATTTAAATAAATACAATGTACACTGTAACCAGTTACGCTGTGGAGTTGTTGATTATTTTGAATTATTTATTTGATTTTAAAATGAAATTTCGTAACTCACTCCGCGATACAACATAATTTAACTTGTTTTTGCAACATGTGGGTAGAACCTGTACTGTCGTAATCATTAATTCTCTTATTTTACTGCACAATTACTGGGCACTTCGCCCTTAAGTCTTAGACAATAATGATTAGATTAAAACGGAAAGGGCTTTGAGAAGTGCAAAAGAAGTCGGTCGGTTATAATACATGTGATACAAGAGAGCGATCGTCCGCGTGTTATTAAATATTTTGGTACTCGTGTGAGAAAATGTCTAGAGGACGAGTAAAATAAAGTTTAAATAATAATATCAGACATTTTGTGATTCACTTCGACTGTATTGAAAATAAGTTTTACATCACTTTAAATATCTTGGCAGTGGAATAATTCGCTGTAGAAGGATAAAAAATGTTTTCTAACATTACTTCTTAGAAACTGTCTTTGAAGTTTTATATCGTACTTATGAGCAGGGTGGAATTTGGAAGTCTGGAGGTTTTGGGCCAACGAAGGTGTGTAGGCCGCCAATTTTTAATTGTCTTTCAAATATATTTTTATCTCAAAACGCAAAAACCCAAGACATACATAAACTAATTCTATTGAATGTTGTTAGTTTATGTATCAGGGAAACACTAGTAACACTTAGACTTGGCCAAGTTAAGGGATCCTCTGCTCGGTAACTTCTGTTTAAATGAGTAAAACGGGCGCGAAAGTTAAAATAAATATTATTTTTGGAAATTCATGAAAGTTTATATGGAAAACACAACTTCAAGATTGAATTCTAATTTCTTGTATGCAAAATAGTGTTAGTTGTTGAAACCCTAATTATTTTGACGAGACTTTCTCAGATAAATAAATATTGAAGCTGGAAATAAATTATTACTCTACACAGGCACAGTGTGGTCGGAATAACTGATAAAGGTGTTAGAAGATAATTATCAAAACATACAACAGGAATAAAAGTTCTATATTCTTTGGGACTGAAGAAAGAGGACAAGAATAATGGTATTATTCGACTTTAAATACTATTCGACCTTAAACTTAACTTGAGGAAAGTTTTTAATATAGAATAAATTTTGAAAAACTTATAAGGGAAGGCAAGGGAAGAACCGGAGACGGATAAGTGTTCAGTGAATATTTATAAGAAATGTTCATGATATTATGATGTCTTTATTGGACGCTGTGAAATGATAAACTAATTATATCAAAGCGTTCATAAATGGAACTTGTTATCGCCGATATGCCTTAGAAACTACATTACAATATATTGCATATTGTAATGTAGTTTCTATTATTGATTACTTTATTTGATTGTATTAAAAATAAAAAACAATTAAATTTGTAAATATATTAACATTTATAAAGGAGAGGTCATATTTTATGTAGGTATGAGAGAACTCCTACAATGTTTATGATACCCAATAAAAAGGTAATTCAGTTGGAAAGAAACTCATTTTGATCTTATTGTTTATTTACTTGGTTTTTACGAGTGCTTGAAGATTTCCGTCAGACGCGGAAGTCTTGACCCTTGCTCCATTGGTAAAAGAAGGTATTACTAATGAGAAGTAAGTTTACGATTGTGTTACAGTATTGGGTAATGCATTGCATTGCATAAATTTAAAACATAAATTTACCACAAACATAATACTAAAATAATGTAAAAAAAGTGGTCAAAACATTATTTAGTTTAACAATAAAAAACCGCAATAAATACAAACACAATTTCGACAAAAGAGCCCAAAATCCTATATAAGATGGAGGTGTTTCGGCAAATCCGTTGTGTGTTAATCTCACCTCGAGTAACGCAGAGTCATGTAATTGTCGTCCCAGACCTCGCCGACAGATATTGGACGAGTTACACATTCTGCACGGACGGACGAATAGACATATATATAAATATACACTTATATGAAACGTTCTATTTACTTTTGACGCCTCTTACTTTAATTTGGTAGACTTTCAATTTATATAAGATTGCTTTGAGGTCAGTTTAATCTAAATACTTTTATTTCATACTGAACTTACTATAATCCAAAGAAAAATTTACAACATTCTCTAAATAGGAGTATAGTAACTGTAACAATATATATATATATATATATATATATATATATATATATATATATATATATATATATATATATATATATATATACTTTTTGTATTTCAAATTAAGATGGAATATAATATAACAGTACATTTATTTCTCAATCTCAAAACACACACAAACATCTGTAATATTAGTATATTAGTAAGAATAAAGATCTCATAGTAATGATATTTATTCTTCGTTAACAACACAATTAATTATAACACGAACAGACCTAATACCTGTTATTAAGGTCATTAACTCATCCTCACAATGTCATTAAGTCGTCTCACATATGTTAATCTAACGAAGGAGTAATAGATATTGCTTTTTAATGAAACCTTTAAAATATCGACACCACCTGTTATCCAATTAGTGTGTTTCTTCATTTATTTCTAATCTTTGATCCATACTTAACCTAATTCTGACATAACAACTACTTAACGAGGATTACAACTACTTCAAGAGTCATTTGCCGGTTCTTTTAATTAAATACGATAAAAATGTCACATTTAATTTGTTAAAAACATCTTTAAAAGTCTTTTAAATAAAAGCCACAAGATTACAGGAATAGCTTAAGATACAGAAATAGTTATCATTCATTTTACAATTTTTTCCCCATTTGTGTATCTTACTTCGTCTAGACTTTTAAGATAAACTTATAAAGATTAATTTATACATTATAATAAAAAAGATACTACAAAAATTACATATTACAAAAAGTTTAGAAAAGATAAGGACGACTAATGAAGTTATTAATATTTATGTATATATATAAATATAGTCTTAAATAGTATCCTACAAATGTTTATTGTACTTGATGTATTAAAATAAGACACATACGATGAAAGTAAATTCAATAACTTTTATATATTTGATTTTATTTATTTAATGTTATCTGACGCGTGTTAATAATCAATTCCACTAAATTAGTTTCCAACAAATCTAAATGTACTTCGATAAAGCGTTCATCAACTATAAAATTGAATCCGCAAACTACGCAGAGTAACGCTTCCTTTGCTGCAGATGAGTTTCTTTACGTGGCAAAGGACTTCCAGGACGCTTCCAATGTTCTGAAGATGAATGAGAAGTCAACAGAGCGCGGCACGTCACAGCACCGTCACAATACTAATATTAATAAATATTAACGATAATAATATAGGGAATTAACATTTCCTGCGAACAATACTATTATATCATTCTTTATTCTTAAGACTTTTATAGGTTTTTTTTTTAATTATAAAGTTACCATAGACTTGTGGTCCATGCCATTTTTAATTTGTTTTATAATTATTATTTTGATTTCTTTTTTTTGAGATTTTTGCCTGTGTATTCAGGCACAAGAATATAGATTATTATATTTTTGATGACATAGTTTTATGATCCTCATCACTGTTGTCATCCATGACAATAGTTTGACCTTAATTTTAAGAGTTCAATTAGCAAATAGATGAAAAAACTTGTTAGGACTATTTAAAATGTTAGCGATATGAATTAAGGTCAACTTTACATACCTTGGGTATTATTAATAATACAATAGATTCAGCAACTTCCAACTCTTGTTTTTATTTGTCGCTCACAAGAAAAAACTACTTTAATTAATAAACATATTTCTTTTTACACGCTTTTCTGAATTTAGCATAAAACCTTATTACTATAGTTTTATTTATATAATACTAGGAATAGAAAGACATCTTGTATGTGTTATTTAATAATAATTGCCTAATTTAAACACCAGAGTTTAAACAGAGTCTAATGTATATAGGAATACTGTTTTGACTTATGACATCACAATAATCAATGCCTTAATAAAAAAAAATATGTTAAAAGTGAAACAATGTAAAAAATATTATAACGAAATTTTAAAAATCATTTTTGGTAAGTCCTTCGCAAGGAATGCTAGTTAGTGTATGCGAAATTTGGTATAGCTGAATGCTGGTATAATGGGATTTTGGTGGCACTAATCCCGCACGTACATCAAGCGAGTTTCTGCGGGATTGAACCGGGACAAAGCCAACGATCATATCACGTGTAGACACTAACGTGATTGTGTACTTCTTCGCTTTTGGAAATCTGCGATCATTTTTGTCGTATTATTTTCCTTTTGAAAAAAAATTATAAATATGACAAATATTGAAAATTAACTAGTTTTGAATCTAAAAAGACGGCAACCTTTAATTTAACTCCGTAGTTAACATCAAATAAAGAACATTAATAAGAAACAGAATTATACGTAATATTAACATTTTCTAAGTATTTTCTGAGAATAATTTGATTTATGGGTACAAGCTTTGTCTTATACATACAGAAGTTTTTCTCGAACAAATTTTACAATATTTCTAGTAAAACCCTAAAGTCGTATTATTAAATAAGCATCACAATAATAAAATAAGTTAGCTTCAGTAAATACTTGGATTAAAATTATTATCAGGACCCTATCCCCTATGTAAAATAAATTACATGTTTTGAAACAATAAGGTACAGCCGCAGGCAGACGACAGAAACAAAGATCCTACTAATTTAACAAACCCAAGGTTACAAATTATTATAAAACAATTTAATTGGACTAAAAAATATATGTAACCATTTCAAATAATAAACTTTCCCTATACGATACTGAATAGTATATAATTTTGTAAAAACTAGCATTGGGATAAAAGGATTAACGCGAAAAATACTGATTTCCTAAACTTATACAATTTGTTAATCCAAGGTACTAACTTTCTTATTTATTTATATAATTTAATAACATTGTATTGTTATTTTTATACGAAATTATTAATAATAAAATATGATACTTTTATAGCCACCCTGAATGTTTTAAAATTCAATAAAGTACGTAAATATTATACAAATAAAATATCTTTAACTATTTTGTTATTACTATTGTAATAGAAATGAGCTAACCTTGTTACCGCTTATACCATATGCCCCAGAGACTACACTCACTCACCAGCTGATTTAAATACATTTTATAATGTATTGGATTAAGTAGTATTAAACAAAATAATTATAAAGACTGTAAATATATAAATGTTTTCAAAATTTAATAATGTTAAGAAATTAAAAAAAGGGGTTATGACGAAGTAACAAGTGTATAATTAAACCATCATTTACAGTTTTAACCAATAATGGCCGGACGACACGCGAGGGAATGCTCACTACATAAGCGATGATAACAACAATCACACTGAACAGATTGTTATGGAACATTTATTGATTTATTACTTGATATTGATAATTTCAATGCCACTAATTTTCGTTATACCTAAAACCTCTAAAATTATACAGTGATCTATCATAAAGTAACGATATCTATATGTGAAATAAGAAAACAATGGATTTAGCTAAACCAAGTCCAAAAGTTGCGGTGCCTCGTTCCAAACCAATTTGCGGTGGATTTGGGCAGCAATTCATGAGCTCTGGAAATATAGAATAATGCAAGTCTTTTCAAAACTACATCTATTTTTCATGCAAAATATTTGTTTTAATTTATTCATGTGATATTCTTCACTTGAATAGAACTAAAATTTGCAACTTCAATTCTTTAAATTTGAGAAATGAAACCCATATTTGCAAATCCTACCATACTTTTTAAAGGATGGTCATGTGATAAGGTCCTCAAAAAAAAAATACAACTTCACTATACGTGTAGAGAGCTAAGAGCTACTCTATTTTAGTTGTAAGGGTCTTTAAGTTAGGCTTCGGACAGACAGACGGCCGGACGGACATAGGAATTTACAAGGGTTCCCAGTGGAGAACGATAACCCAAAATGATATATAAGTGTTATTCATTTAAGCGTTATTCTTTAGCAAACGTTATTCTTTAGCAAAATTTTTCAGAAAGCAGATAAAAGTGGCACCTGTTGTAAACGCAGCTTAATTTAAAATTCAAGCATTCTTTAACAGTAGTCACAATAGCAGTTGAACTCAGCTCAGAATGCAACACAGTAACAGCTACCGACACTTTAAAAAGCATTGAAAGATTAGCCCTGTCGTTCAGAAGGAGAATAATTGTGTGCAAAACGAGAATTTATCGTTGTTTAAAAAAAACTCGTTTCTGATTCATACAGTTACCCGACTGATGTCATGTTATTTTTATAATGTAATTTTTTACTTTTAATTTGAAGGTGTAATGAGAAAAAATACAATTTGCTATATTATTATTGAGAAACCTGTGACCATTACCTTACGGAAAGACTAAGTTTAACCAATATATTAAGCAGTCAATTACCTGGACCTAGAACAGTACCTTGTGGGACACCAACGTAATCTCCATTTGCTCATACATCCATAAGTCACATACAGACACACAGTGTTCATTCTAGTCACCTAATTTACATTTGCAAATGAGTCTAAAAGCTGGAATTACTAGCAGTATATGGTGCAACCAATCGATTCAGAGAGACGGTTAGTCGCAAGCCATTCTAAAAGCACATTGATTGCTCAACTCACCTTCGTTCCTAACAAATTGACTTGTGTGAACATTCTTCAATATCTATAATATGAATTTTACGTATTCTAATTATTAACTTTTTGATATGATTAAAAATAAGTATCTAGAAATTTTTAATAACAAAGAATAAACATTATTATACGTCTTCAGATGTTGTTATGTAAGGAGACATGATTGAATGTGTTCAATGAGCCTTCAACTTCCGTCCAACGTACGTTAAAGCTTTGAACACACATATATAGGATTAACATCGTTTTTTATATTTTTAGTATGTAAACTAGTCGTTCTGTGAACAATAGACCTCAGTACGTTAGGGGATGAGACAATGTTGTAAGTGCCTTTTCCAAAAAGGGATAAGTATACCTATGTACTCGTATGTATGTAGGTACATAACTACCGAACGAAATTTGGCTCCACCAAATAACAACGGAGTTATTCAACTCTTAAATTTTTGATAATTCGCTATGGCCGCCAATTTGGATTTTGAAATAACAAAAAAGCACCATAAATTTCGGCAAAGAATATTTAGATAAAATTTCAGCCCGCTAGCTGCCGCAAAGTCCGTTTTTGTGGTAGGGATCAGAAATCCGCCATTTTGAAATTATTCGCTCAAGCAAAAAAACGGCTCGACATAAAAATTTAAATAATTCAAAGAACACACCTACCAATTTTCGTGACGAATGCATAAAAAATACGCCTGCTACGCCAAAACAAAAACACCAATTACCGCCATTTTGGATTTTTCCTCCCAGTAAGAAAAATAGCCGGACAAAAAAAAATAATTCAAAAAACATAATCACCAATTTTTGCGATCGGATGAAAATTGCTCCTGCTACGCCAAAAACAAAACTAAAAAACGCCGCCATTTCGGATTTTTTCACCCAATCAAAAAACGGCTCAACATAAAAATTCAAATAATTAAAACACGCCTGCCAATTTTCGTGACGATACGAGTAGGATGAAAAATACGCCGTCTACGCCGGAACAAACATACTGAAATACGGAAAATAGCAGAATGGATCTAGTGGGAACGTAGTCCTTTGGACAAACGCTTCGCTACGCTCAGCGTTCGTCCTTCGTCAATTAATATAATCAAGTAATCTTTACAAGATAGCCGTCAATATTAAGTTTATGACTTAACAGAAAACTAATTAGAAATTTGTTTATGACTAGGTCTAATATTGTTTAATTAATACAAAGTCATCAATACTAAACTCTTTAATGATTTTCAAACTCTTAGCATCAATTCAAATTTAATTACAATTTTAATATACTTGAAACTACGTTTTTTGTAATGTTTTTTTTAAATTTAATAGCACTGTAAATACTTATGAAGCTTCTGATAAATTTATTTATATTCGCTTTATAAAACTCCAAAATCTTATATTTCAAAACTTATTAAACTGTAATCTGACACAAATAACAAATTCCACAAATATAATAAATGTAAAAACGCAAGTGTACTTATTGGCATGCTTAAGGAGATATAGTTCCCTTCTTGAAAAAAAGGATCTAGGCTTTTCATTTTATCACATCACTATTTGGAGAATGAACTCTATTTCATTGGATTAAGATACGTTTTCAGGCAATTTAGTTTAAAGCTCAGAATCACGTTCCGAGGATTATGTCATATATCCTTTATATATTGTAAATTTGATGGGCGTCAGACTGGAAAGCATCGCGTCTCGAGTTTCTTTAAACTCTATTGAAGACGAAAAAAGTTTTGTGAAAACTTACGATTTTACAGTTACAAATGTTACATATTCAAGATTTATTATTCTTGTTACTTATGCTTAAAATTAAGACACTCTTTTCCCATATCCGATTATTTTATCAGTTTTTAAATATAAATTAAGCGCTTTATAATACAAGAAAAATAGTTTTTATTGCAATTTAAAAACTGCAGTAAAATATAACATTAATGTTACAACATTAAAATCATAATTATTAATCAAATATAACTGAATTGCCACTCCATGGTTAAGTAACGCTCGTAAATTTAATAACGCATCTACTAACACAACATATGGAAAATGAATGCTACAAATATTATTAATATGAAAAATATTTTGTTCCTTTCATCCTCCTTATGAGGAGAATGTTAAATTAATAAACATTTTGAAAGCATACGAAAAAAACATATCATTAAGTAAATAAGTTACTTTGTGATTCAAAAGATTTAAAAAATATGCCTTGTTAAGGCTTGTTTCAAACAATTTGATATTTGCTTACTGAAGAAAATTATTAACATTACAGTGTTCTCTGAACGTTTACAAAGAATCTAATGAACATTTAGTGTGTGATAAAATATGGAAGCAATAATGTCTGCTTAACAGAACAAAAAGCCTTTGTACGGTTTTCTTTTAATGTTACATGTAATAAAACAGAATTACTAACTCTGTGTTACTCCGAAAAGCCTATTCATTGTTAAGAAAAAATATTTAAAAAGTGAACACTAGAACTTGGACTACGTAGCTACTAACACATCTTATACTTATAAAAATTACTTAAGCATTAGGTATAATATATAAAAATAAAATTTAATTAACATTTTATACAATATATACTGTAAATACAAAGTATTTTCTTTTACTTTTACATACAAAGTTATAATCAGCGTTATCTTTTGATGTAAAATTACGACACAAGAATTTTGCGCGATACAGAAATAGCAGCTGTTTTTGACTTAATATTGTAATTTGAAATTATTCCAAACAATAAAAAATGTTTCAGGTAGAGATGGGCAAAGTTCAAAGTACCACATTTTACCATACTGAGGCCCCACTTTGCAGATTGTATAAATTTGTAGCAACCTTTGTGTTTCAAAGTTTATTTCATATAACTGTAGTTAGCAAAGAATATCGAAAACTTTGACATGAAAAATACGCTTTAAGTTATTTCTTTAAAGGAGAGAATAAATGTAAGTAACTTTTCAATGAACAAATAGATAAAAAACCACCGAATCCAAAAAAAAAAAAACTCATGCCAAAGGTAAACAATCTAACTAACTCTGTAGGATTGCAATATTACATTCACCTGTTTCACACCGCTCATTACAATTAACATTTACTTATAAAATGTCTTGTCTGTATGCTGAAAATAATACGTAATATATAAAGCTACAAATCGGAACGTTAACTTATTTTATAATGTAAGCATCTACTATGAAAGGATTTTTCAAGATTTCATCTGTAAGATGAAAGAGCAGGTGGGGGGAGGATCAATGTCAATGTTTTTGTTCTTAGAGTTGTTCTTAAACATAATTATAATCTAATTTCAAAATTGCACTAAAAACCAGTCGGCTTTACATACAGATAACAAAATAATATTTGATATGAAAGTGTCGCCGCTGGCTGGCATCACTCTACTGACTGAGCCATCGTTAAGACAAACAAAGAGCAAATTTCCTAAAATAATGGAAATTATAAATAATAAAGTGCCATCAATATATTTATTTCACTTTGATCATTTCATTCAAATCGTTATAGTGTGTTGAGGTTAAAACGAGGTCCTCTTATTACGTAGTATGTTAAGAGTGATCCTGCCATATTGTTGTCCTGCCATATTGTTGTTATTGAACTAATGTCCTAGATGCGAGCCCTTCGGCACAACTCAATGGGCCTTGTATGAGCGTTAATTAGAGAGATTTACAACGAGATCGTACACTAATTGAAACTGAACCAAACTAAACATTATTTTTCTTATTAGCAATAGTTAACTTGGAAACTAAAGATAACCATTAAGTACTTTCCGATGTTCCAAATTTTCAAGTCTAATTTTGATTGAAAAGTCATCTACTAAATATAAATTAATTGGCTTATATAAGACAAACAATATCTCCATTGGAATATTTTTTTGTTATAATTCCGTTTACAGTAAAATATTTTAAAATTTTGAGACATTTCATATGAAGCGGAAAAAAAAAATGAATTTGATTATATTTGGATTTATCTCTGCTAACTATTGAAGAAAAAACTTACCATCGAAAGACAAAACACTTCTTTTTAGATTTGGATTTCTTTATCTTAACATCTTATTAATAAAATATATTATAAACATGTAAAATTTATAAAAGAAATTCTCAAATTTTTTTTATTAATATTTCAGGTAATTTGGATTTTATACAACTTTACATCTTACATAAAACTAATTTATTCATCGAGACGACGAGAGGAGAGAAATCAACTCAACGTATAATAGAAAGAGTCAAAATACTGCGCTGTCTGAAGCCTTCACTCACAGAGGTAAATCTATATTAATAATTTCGATTAAAACTTCGCCTCAATAATAAAACAAAAAAATAAAAATTTCGAATCGCTAACACGTATCCGCAAAATACGGATTGTCGAGTAATTTGTTAAATTCTAATCACGATGACAGACGAATCGTAGTCGTCATTTTGGACGCTAGCGAAACGTCACTGACACCGGAGACCATCTTGATTTCGTTAATCAAAGCTATAACTACAAATGTGTAATTATGTAAAATATTGATGAGAAGAGTCACATTTAACACGAGCGAAGCCGGGTTACCATCTAGAATTAGAATTTAATAGATGAAATTTAGTTTCAAACCGTCCTCTGCTCTAAATTATCTTCTTCCAGGTGTGGGAAGCCACGGGCATAAGCTAGTCAATACTAATTGCAAAATGTATGATGTGTAGGAGGAAACTTTTAATTAAATTATAACTCACTTGAATCTCGTTCCATTAGAGAAGCTTTGTTTGATTAAATTATAAGATTTTATTAAATTGGTAACTTCAAGAGTACCAATGTTAATGCAATTACTAAAATACAAAATATAGCTCGAAGGATCAAAAAAAGTACGATAATAACTGCACAATCTCAATGGAGTGGTGAAGTTATTAAAAATTTCAAATTGCCTGAAGTAATGTCTTCATATCTACGGTATGCATAATATCTGCTGCATGTTGCAACTAATAAGACTCCAGACTCCAGCCGCGTCTTCCTGTCTTTGAGAACTTAGTTTATTACCACCTATGCGTAAGGAAATTTGAGAAAAACAATATGATATTAAATTATATTTTAATTACTGTATATTTAAGTGTATAGGTATATTACATCAGTGCACATTAATACAGCATGTTTGGAAAATTAAGAAGAGCAAACAAAACAAAAAACAAAACAGTCATTATTACATTTTTTAATGCAGGAATAAGTAATGGTATACACATATAAGTATTCATCCAAAAAGCTTCAATTATATCTTTCATTTATTATATTTTCATTTTTATATTGACACTGACTCGTGTGTGAGACCCTCTTAATTGTGGTGTACTCATTATATATTATAACATACACATATGTATGTCGAAATGTATGTCCAAAATTTTTATACCAACTGAATAACTCTATTTTGTATTTACCTATTAGTGATCTAACGAATATTCGCATTTGCAAAATTTCGGCGAATTTTTTTCGAATATGAATATCAGATAAAAAAGAACTATTTGGACATAACAAAATTAAAAAGAATCCATTTCTAATGTCTTTAAACCAAAAGGAAGTAACTTATCACAATATCAGTCTTCACTGTATCATTTGGTATTAATTATTTAACGCACCTCGTTTGAACCAGACTAAAAATTACATTCGTTATTTACTTAACGTACATGAACGTATATGAACTATTTGATAATGAAACAATTTTCATTGTTTCTAATGAATTTGTGTAAAACAGAAAAGCAAGACTCTTAAGAGGTAATCCACTCTTCACAAATATTACAGTCAGTGTGTCTGAACGTGTCGCTCGATCCCTTTTATCGGCTGTTATTTGCTTTAATATTTCATGAGGGTTAATGAGTGAGTCCCCAGGGTTTAACGTGTTTGTCTGCTTAACTCAATGAGTACGAGAAATGTTTAATCTTATTGTCTACTAGCGTCCGGCCCCGACTTCGTTTGTATTTAGCTAATTTAATTGAAGTTGATAGAGATAATTTTCCTTTACTTTTGTGTGCATCGAATTAGAGAAGGGAATTAAATTCATAATACAGAATCCATTACTTTAACAAGATTCAATAATATAAAACAACACATAAAATATTGTTTACTTAATTTACTTTAAAATACTCGTAACATTACCCCAAAACAAAAGTTTAAAAGTAAATATTTAATAATAAAATCTAAATGTTATCCTTTTGTTCAGCTGCATTTGACTTGCTTCAGTATCTGAGGAACACACAAACAAAATAAAATAAATTTAAGTCACATCCATCTTTAATGTAACACACAAACCGCAAATACATCAAATAATGTTTAAATTATCTATTAAATACCAGTACGAAGTAACAATGAACGAATTCTATCCATGAAATATTCAAGTGATGGAGGAAACTCAGCTCGGAGTGGAATGTTCGTGATATTCTTTCTTGTGTGGATGTCGTGTGTAACATCAACTATTTATTATAAAGATCTATTAAGTGAGTACTCGTGAGATATGTTCTTCTGTTATTACCTTAATGTTAGATTTGAGTCGTTAATTTTTAAATATAGGAATTACGAAAATGAATATACAACTTCTATAAGAAATAAAAATTCCAATCTCCTTTCGCTGGAGCCAAGAGCTAATAAACACGATTGCACCATGAAAACAAATTAAACAAAAAACAACCACGAAGCCGTATCTATTTTGTATCTTCGAGTTTTAATGGAATTTTTAAAGCCAAAGCAATGAAAGTTGTACCAGTGTTGTAAGCACGGTACATCACATTCAGCTATGGACTGCAGACATTGGAAACATGTTTTTGCTTGCATTACGTGTATGGATTAACTTTTTATATGTTTAATACTTAATTCTCATCTAAATATAATTATAGAATAAGAATTTATAATAATTATTTAGAATGTATGAAGATTCGCTTCTTGCACTTTTCCAAGCGCCATGATCTCTAATTGTTTGTCATCATCTTCCGGCCCTTGTCTCAATTTTGGGGTCGGGGTAGTATATTAATTCCTTCCAGACTCCCTTGTTACTCATCATCTCTGTACGCACTCCCTTCCATACACACTCTTCTGATTACATTCCTTTTATCCCTCCTCGTAACAAGACCACACCATGACAGACATACCCATTGATCGCAAACTCATTGTATTGCTGTTTATTTTAGGGTAATATTATTAAAGCATTCTATTTAAGTTTTAATGAACAACAACAACAATCTTAACATAGACAATCTTAAATATACAATAGTCCTCCATCAAAAGATCAGGTGACGGAATAAAAGATATATGTTATGTAAATTTATTTAAAGTTATTTTGAAGGGTAACTCAATATTTAGGGATAAAGATCTTATTTCTTTTGTTTTACTTATCGAAAATTAAATCCCTATATATACATTTTGAATAGTTATATGTATGTATGTATGTATGTATCATCATGTCCTTAACCCATACAAACCTGACAGGAGGTATGTCATATGCACAATATCAATTCAATTCCAATCCAATCAGACAGTGAATAGTGTCGGTCACCTGTGTAATATGTGTTAATGACAACATGGCCGCTCGACCGGAAACAATAAACACTATGTTGTATCATACATCATTTATTTATAGATAGATTTAGTACATGGATAAAAAAATACACTTCAATAGTCGATAAAAACCTCTACATTGTTACGAAGAACCAAATAATTTATCTGAAGATAATTCTATTACAATGCACCAGAACTTTTCCTTATTTAGTTTCGGTGCATTGTTCCTTACAACTAAATATTCTATTTGTGGTCCAAAAGAGACTTCCGAAATATTCATTGTGTGTCGATGACATCACAGGAAGAGTCCACATTCGCCAATCCTTTGTCGATAGCCGTAATGAATATGTAATATTCACTACTCTGCCTCCATGAATTCAATAAAATGACTGTGAATAGAATAACTGTTTTATTTAAATATTTCATCTGACAGATAACACACAAAATATATATATTTTTTAAATTTAAATAAGATTATTAAATAATATAATATACACACATCTTAATATATAAAATGCAGTGTCAAATTTGGTAGATATTTATTGTTTGGTAAAATTATAGGATAGTTTTTATCCATTATAACATTTCAATTAATGTAAAATAGTTTATGAAGAAGCAGCCAAAGACAAGACAAAGTAAACTACTTATATAAGATAAAGGAATACAAAATGCATGCTGTTCTAGTAAAGGCAATAAAAAAAAAATAGTGGATAAAAGTATATTTATCGATGTAAGAAATTAATGATGTTATTTGTACATAAATTATAATTTTGCTTCCACATTATTAACTACTATTATATAAATATGACTATAGTACTTTGGAACGTAGTTGATAAAAAATATTTTTATTACTACTATCGTATATAAATCCAAAGCGGTTTCCGCAATTTATGGAACAAGTTTCAACACATTGTGGGACCGATGTGATTTATTGAGACAACTACTTGTACTGCAAATAGTAAATACCGATGTCTTATTGTGATTCAGTTACTGAGTCTGTAGAGACGGAGCCATCTTTATGTAACAATGTTTATTGTAGATATCATAATTTATGAGTTTTGCTCAACTTTCCTTTGATTCTTTTTTCATATTGGCAAATGGCTTGTTTTTACTGACACAGTACGCCAAAATATCTATAATATTCTATCCCGGTTTAATTAAATATTTATCTCGAATTTAGTAAAATTTTGTCGATATATGTAGTAGAATAATGTTCTGTAAGATCGGAGTTTCTTAACTAAAGCTCTCAGAATCGTTTGATGACACAGCTTTTGATCTTGATAAAGGGTTTTGCTTTGAGGTTATCGTACTATCAAACTAACATCTTAAGCTTTCCTGGTTATAAAAGATTATTAAATAATAATAAGATTGTCTATTCACTTTAACCAGAAAACTGATTTAAATAATTTTACTTTACTTAATTGACTTATACAATATATTATATACTAGGTATGGCTACGACATTGCGGATATTATGCTATGCTTTTAAAATAAAAGTAGCCTAAGTTACTCCTTATAATATTAGCAATTACAACTAAATTGCAAAATACAAGCATTGATAAATTTGAAAAATGTGTGTGTCATCAATTAGTGTTTTGAAAGGTACATTTATCAACAAAAATAGACACAGGATACATACATACATACATACATACATACACACTTACATATAAAGACGGAGCTACTAGAGTATTGCAGAGGTAAGTTGGCCGTCTGTTTGTCCAAGTATTTGACGATGCTCCTTGTAACCACGGAACGTTAAATACCATTGGGGTATGATGGTTGAGGACTGGGTCTAGATTTTAGAGATCCCTAAAATTGTGATATTTAATCTTATCACGTGTTTATATTAAATATACACGTGTGGGCGTTACTTTGGATTTTAGGTTTTAAAGATTTCAAAGCGCTATTCTTAAATCTTTTAATCTTCTTTACTTCTTCGTGTATGCTGATAGAGACATTGCCAAAATAAAGTATACGGATATTTGTTGAGTTCTTTTCAAACGTTCCGCATATAACCAATACATTGTTTATACATTCATAGGACTACTACACCTCTTTAGTGCTACAATAACATTATTAAATAATACAGAATACTCACTCTCTGAACGCCGAGTAAACGCCTTGGAACAGCTGTTCAATAATGTTTTCATCACCATAACAAAACTTACATGCAACGACTCACTCTTTTATAAAAGTAATTAAAAAGCTCAAGCTACCTCTGGCCTGTAGTCGACGGCATTCCGCAGAACACAAACATTTAATTCCACAACTCAATTGTGTGGTTATTTGACGTCCATATTTGTAGTGGTCATGTGACAACCAATAACTTGGGACATACGTTTATTGGCTTCTGTATATATATTAATACTTACTTACTCTGCAATATGTTATATTGATAAAATGTATTATATATGTAATGAAATAACATTTCATTAATTGAAATCTATAGCGCTTCGCGCTTGTCTATGGATAGTCTATGGATAGTCTCTGGATAGTTCTAGAAGGTGCATCGGTCGGAATGACGTTTAGTTAAATGGTGGATATTTTATGAAGAAAGAAAGAATCATTATAAAAATTAGTAATTGTTACAGAGGTGATTGAGGAAGCGATATTAGTAAACTTTAATTGTCGTTTCTTGTATTTTCAGTGAAACAAATTGTGGTTTACTTACGAAAATCCTCAACAATAAGTTATCTTATAAAACGACAATTTCGTTAACTAAAGAAAAATGGACCGGCTGCAATTTGAATTTTCGATGATAGCCTCAAATGACGGCAAATCAAATGTACTAGCCATAACCTCAATATCTACTGAAGAAGGAAAATGTTATATTTTACCTGATGAATTGAAGCCTATTAATCATCATACACACATTGTGAATACGAACATTTTCTCAAAGATAAAACATAGTATAAAGAAAAAGCATCAAAGTAGGAAAATATGGCTAAAATTGGATGAAGATCAAAAGAAAACATATATAGATGATGAAGGTAATATTCAATTTTTAGATCAATATTTAGAAGAAGTAAGCATGATTCAACCAAAAGACAAAGATGACAGTTTGCAACGTATCTTGGAAAAATTAATGGAAACTACAACAAAGAAAGAAAATCAACATAACCTAAATAATATTTCAGAAAAATTTATCATTGAAAAATTCACAAGCAAGAATCCTAATGCAATACAATGGGTAGAGACTTTTGAAAAGAGTGTGAGCGCTTTAATATAACAAAAGATGAAACAAAAATAGATATACTGAGATTATTTTTAGATAAATCTTGTTTGGAATGGTATTGCTCGATGGTCATAAAACTAACAATAAATTCTGAATGGAATCAATGGAAAAACAAATTTTTAGTTACTTTTAAAAACCAAGGATGGGATACAGTCACAAATGCCTTCTTATTCAAATATAAGGAAGGACTGTTGATTGATTATGCTATAAAAAAAGAACGTCTTATACTAGAGATTAACAAATCAATAGATACCAAAACAATGATAGATCTTATTGCAACAGGACTACCTTGGTTTATCCTAAATAAGTTAAACAGGGATGAACTCAACAACACTACCGATTTGTTCAATGAGATAAGAAAATATGAAAGTATGATGTACAAGAAAAACTCAACTGCAATGAGGAGTGGCATATTTCCTTATAAAAACAAGACAAATGAGAAGAAACCGAACACTCCGTCACAGGTTTTGCACCAAAATATTTACTGGATGGTACAAAAGTCAGTATTCTACCAAGAGAAATAAAACAATAAAACAATTGAAAAGGAGGACAAGTGGATTGATGATAGGAGATTAGCATTGGAGAACACAATAAAATCCCACAATTACAACAAGAAAATATTTGATAAAAATAGAAAAATGCAAAAGTTTGAGATAGGAGACAGTGTATACGTCGAAAATGGAAATAGACTAAATAGAAAAAAATTAGAAGAATTAAAAATAGGCCCTTTCAAGATAGTAGAGAAGATATCAAACTCCATTTATAGGATTGACACTGGCAACAGAAAAACAGAATCAACTTTATTCTATGTAACAAAATTACAACCTGCTACAGCAGAAGTTGAATAAAGATGAAGTAGAAGACAACGAATATGGAGATAACGGTTATATTGTTTGGAATTTTCGTTCTTAAGGAGGGAGATGTAATGAAATAACATTTCATTAATTGAAATCTATAGCGCTTCGCGCTTGTCTATGGATAATCTATGGATAGTCTCTGGATAGTTCTAGAAGGCGCATCGGTCGGAATGACGTTTAGTTAAATGGTGGATATTTTATGAAGAAAGAAAGAATCATTATAAAAATTAGTAATTGTTACAGAGGTGATTGAGGAAGCGATATTAGTAAACTTTAATTGTCGTTTCTTGTATTTTCAGTGAAACAAATTGTGGTTTACTTACGAAAATCCTCAACAATAAGTTATCTTATATATATTTAAAACAAATATCCGTCTGCTACACGGGTATATTAAAAAGATACTTTCATTTCAATAGTTTATATGTGACCATCAAGAAATCCATTGATATGATGAGTGGTTTTATGGCACCCGACGTGGGACTCGATATATTTAATTTATGTTCTTTGAGCGACGTGTATTAAAATGTCACGGAAACGTATTTATCTTCGGAATAAATCATAACATTCATTTTGAAATGCTAATATGAACCTTCATAAAGTAAACAATGTTAATACATTGTATGTTTATTAAAACATATAATCGCAAATAAATAGTCAAAGAATAATATTATCGATTGATACAAACAGCGTCGGATTTAAAATGAAATTGAATCCTATATTTTTCCGATCTAAAAACAGAATACTATGATTTTCCAAGCTGTAGCAGTTAGATAAATTGATCCTGTTTCAACATCTCTGACATGTTGCATAAACAGAATACATCTCTTTGCTTTATGAAAATGTTATGTATGTATCAGAAAATATTTGTAATACCATATTCGCATTTTGTATAAAATATTTACGAAATTGCATTTATGATTTACTTAAACCAAATTACTTGCTTTATTTATTGAATATTTAAAATTAAATGTGAGCTTTATATCTATTACTAGCTGTGCCCACGACTTGGTACGCAAGGAATATATTTTTTTACGTAGCCTAAGTTACTCCATATAACATCAGCAATCTGTCTGTTAGTTACAGACAGACACTTAAATCTTATTTATATGTATAGATACGAATGTATGATTTTGATATTTCGCATATATGATTACATATAAGTATATTTATACGGTAGTAAAAATATATTAGCTATAGACAATGACCACATCATTGTATATGAGGTGACGCAGCCGTTGATAAGTAGGTAGTCGTTAAAGAACCTTACTCAAATAAAAAGCTCATCAATCCATACTGAAGAATTCAAATAAAATAATTATCACAAACAAATATTTCGACAGTAACTGAATACGTACTCCAGTGGCCATGTGTATGAGATAACAATTGCTATCAAACAGCATCCTTTAGTTGATCAATGCTATTACATTTAACTGTGTGGGCTTATGGGAAGAAATTTACCTTTTTTTTTAGACAAACCCCAGGCTGTCATTATAATTAATTAAAATTTTCTGACATTTGCAAGAACAGAAAAACCAATAATAACTTAATTAATGATTTCTATTTAATTGAACGGTTTTATAACGTTAAAAGATACTTAATATTTTTAACAAGAAAATATATTGATATATTTCTATGTTAATAACATTTAAAAAACTTTCGAGTTGTTTTTGCCCATTTCACGGTACATTTCCCTCCCCTTTTATAACCCTTTACAATATGACCTTACACACACAGGAAATATAACAGCGAAACAACATTACAGATAAGATTGAAACGTTGTGTCTCTAATATTCGGGTCACATGATGTATCTTATATAAATATGGTCAACCGTCAATACGTAAATGTAATATTGTTGAAACAGGAATTCCGTTTTGCACAAATTCCTTGTAACATAAATGATGCGAAGGTAAATGTTAGGAATTTTGCAGTGGATATAACTCTAGGCGAATATAGGGATAAAGGTACGGGATAGAAGAAAAACACACATAAATTTTAAAATATTAATATTTTCACACAATTTTATCTAAACATTTATTGATTTATATGATTTTAGAATATAATACAACTTAGAGACAAAAAGGATTCGTATATCAAAAGAATCATCCTTAAAGTTTGAAAACTTTCAAATATTTTTGAAACTCACTGAAGGACATTGATTCTTCGTCTTTACACGGTCTTTAGATTGTCTCGACGCCGACGATATTAAATCTTCCACGCCCCTCGATGCAAGAAGAGAACTCTTAGTGCTCATTCAAAGTAACGGATACAATACAATGGATTGATGATGAATGGATGTTACAATGCATTATGTCCTTTAGGATTCACCTCATAGTTAATTAATTAGATTACCTCATACATTGATACACTAATACTTTAATCAAGCTAAAAAACTAAAAATGTGGATAATGTATAAATGTGGGTAATGCTAAAATATAAGAGTCTGTTTGGGATGGAGCAGATGCAGATAAAGACAATATTATGTTTATCTCAAAATTTATTAAAGGTAACTTAACAACGAAATATAAATGTGCGACACAAGTTATAATGTTATATTAGTGCGGAATACATCAGAGACACATTATCATTATGTGATCACTTCTGTGACCCTTTGAATGTGATTAATCTTTATTGGGGTGATGATTTTATCACGATTGAGAAAAGTTAAACTAAGGGTGATGAAGGATTCTGATGTTTACTTTTACTTACTTAATTTCACGCCACATCCCTTGCGGGGTAGCCAGAGACAATGGAGCTCCAAACGCTACGGTCTCTGCATACCTCTTTCGCCTCGGTCACAGACATCAACCTTTTCAGACATGCTTTGGGGTCCTCATGCTTTTTACGTGACCTTCCTCCAGTATCATAGATACTGTGATTTCGAAGGTCACTCGAGGCCTCCCCCTGTCTCTCTTACCGCTCACTTTACCTTTATAAATCTTTTTATCATCACTCATTCGTTCGACGTGCCCACTTAAGCACGTTCTTCTTCATTCCCACCGTGACATCTTCGCTAGTATCTGCCATTCTGTGAATCTCTTCATTGCAAATTCGGTCAGCTAGACTGACTCCGCATATTCTGCGAAGAGATCGCATCTCCACAGCATTAAGATGAATGAAAATGAAAATCTTACATTTTTCATCTGTGTTACCCACGTTTGGCTGCCGTATAACAGCGTCTACTTTTAATAACGTCAAAATAATATCAAATTAAATAAAATACTTTCATTATCAATAAAACCTCATCACCAGCAGAGTATTGAAGTACGAGCTTATTTCAACACTCGATTATGCAAACTGCAACTTTAGAAGGATTTTAAAAGTCATTTGCATATTTCTTAACTTAATCCAAACTACAATATACATTAAGAGAGCCCTTTGTAACAATTCAGATAGCAATTACTTTTATTGGATAAAGTTCGGTAGCTTCCAACTTTTTAAAGTTTACATAGATTTATAAAATGAAATTTATTCTATTTTGTGTGCGTGTGCGTGCGTGTGTGTGACTTTATGAACTTAATATAAAATTCTACCCGAAAATAAATGTAATTTAACAATCTTAATTTTAATTTATTTTAAGTCACTGAATTCAAGGATTATGTCTTCGGATATGGACCTATCATTCAGTTACTAAATCTTTGATAGATTAAAAAGTACAGAATTATTGTCATCCAGAACATCCATTCTGACCATTTTATTATATTATTAAAAATCAAATATGATATAATCAAAATATAATCATTATAAATCAAATGATACTAATATTTAATTAAGAGAGTATCAGATCAATGAACACTTAATGTGATAATTACTTATCAAACTGCTCCACACATTGTCCTCTCCTAATCTGCGTAGATCGGCTTCAGCACAATAATACTATTACAAGTAAATCTCATCACTGGCTGTTAGATTACAAGGAACTTTCACATTGGTCGTTGTCTTTTGATTACGATATTTTTATAGTACTTCCATATTATGATAGTATCCCACGAACTATCCCATGAAATTATTTAAAAAGTCTTTAGTTTTAACACTTTCACTGCCAGCTCCATAGCGTGTACGGAGACGCAAGTTTCACCCCGTGTTTCACCCCAGGGCCGTAGCATGTACGGAGCAATTAAAAGTCAATTTTTTATAGTATTTAATTGGCTCAACAGTTTTTTAACTATTTTTCCATTTATTTAAATGCCTTTGTGCAAACGTTTATATGAAAAATTGAAACAGCACACAGGGCTCAATTTCTGAAAATCTGGTGGCAGCGAAAGTGTTAAGGTAATATTTATAGCTAAAATATAAATATCTTTATTATTACAAACATTGTGCCTAATGAATAATCATATTAATCAATCATAATATCTACTTCATGAGATTATTGACTCCTGAGGAGTTTACAGACACAACTATTTTGTTGTATTTTTCGTCGTGTGTTTAAAACGAAGTACTCTTTAACGGGTCATGTATTTCCAAGTTAAGGAAATAAATCTGCAATATATTTGAATAAAAGATTCATGACCTCTTAAATCTTTAAGCACGTTAAGATTACTGTTCGTTCGTTGTATGAGAACTAATATATTGATAATAATTTTATATATCTATTATTTGTCTTTCACTTTGAAAACATTGAATGAATTATATGATCTTAAAATGTTAGTCGTTTTTTTAAATTTGAATAAACTACCGATGGAAATACTGTAAAATAAAATGCATATTAAAAAAAAAATATAACGAATACTTCTTATTAAATGGCGGTTTTTTTTAAAGTATAGCTTCGCTTCGGCCTCGTTGCTTGTTCTGTTTGGACTTTCTTGACAGATTGTTTTTAGGGTTCCGGAATGAATCCTAGTATAATATATTTTGGGTATTAGAATGTAATAAACGTAAAGTCAATTTATTCTTTATGTGAAATGATAATCTTTCTATTTGTCTAAACGTAATCATGATTATCGCGGAAGATACAATAAACCCCGTACTAACTATGTGCAGAACCATAAACACATAATATCCTCTCGTGAAGCCATATCTTTCTCCCGTTTGTATTCTTTAACACTGTTATAATTTAACGAAGTCTTTTTGTCATACCTTTTAGAATTACCGCATTCATTACAATGTTATAAAAAATTATGTTAGCTATCATTTTGTGGAAGTGGTTGCTGCGGAGCTCTGTACTATACGAAATAAATCAAATAATTAGATATGTTATTGAAACTAATATATAAACAACAAATATAAACATATAACATAGTATAAGTCCAGTTTAAGGGTATTCTGTAATAAATATTAGTTAAGGAATAATCCTTGGAGTTTTCAAATCACGTCATAACTTAGTAGTTTCATTAGCGCTATTTAAAACTACCGCTGTAGCGAGGGTTGGAACTTAAACATGGCTAACTTTTCATAATGACTACTAATTTATATATTTTATTAAAGGGGAAATTTCTAATAATTATATATTCAATACCGAACAAAAATTAAAGTAGATTCAGATTACTTCTCTTTATACACAACATCAATTACAATAAGTTTCTATTTATAACCAAATGTATCACCTAATGTATGACGAGTGATAAAACTCGACACCACTCCGTCTGCCTCAGACACCATCACTTCAGGTGTCATCAAGTACAGCTGCAATCTGTTAATTGTTCCTACAAGTTACAAAACCTCATAACACACTCTCCTACTCTTGACAGAGAACCGTTTTGAAAAACTACCCTCAAGTGTATATTTTCCTTATATTAAGGCAATCTCTCATCTGATGATCCAATTTGAATTACAGCTCGGTCCCGTAATAAAGTGTTTTATAGATTTAAGTAAACGACACTTTTTTATGACAATAAATAATACATACATAACAATTCTATAGTTACTGGTAACAGATCTAAAAACTACTAGAATTGTCTGTTGTCTAGATTTAATTTTACAATATGGAGTCAAAATATAAAACAAAATATAGACCAACAAAGAACATATTTAATTATAATATAACATGTATGTAAATAAAGGAATCATAATTAGTTTATCAATTCAAATCATTAATAACTTTAAATTGACAGACGCTTAGATTAATTGTTTGCGTTTCATTGTTTCATCAATTACACCGCGGAGCAACAACTGAGGGACATTATCTGAGACACTCAAATGTATAATTAGTTTGTTTAGTTCAGGAGTGAGTCGAGATATGTTATCTTGTATCTCACCGACATTATTCATTAATAGTCTTTAGAACTTTGATTGCCACAAATTATAACAATATAGACAGTAAATATTATATTTTTCTATATTATCTTTGAGGTATATTAATCATGGTATTAAATTCAAATGGTGTTTTATTGTGTATACCCAACAGACTATGTGATGCTTGTTTCCGACGTCCCGCGATGAGACGACCAGTCTCGTACAGAATACCGAAAGATAATGCAACCTGGAAGGCTATTGTCGGCGAACACTGAATACAAGGAATATTGGACAGTTCATTGAACTGTATGGAATATATACGTTTTCGTACATCATGTCAAAATTGAATTGCAGCAGTAGTACTGAACAAATACTATATATATATATATATATGTATTCTTTATTTGTTTTTAATTTTTTACCATTGAAGTATTACTATATCGACAAAAATTTCGGTGTAGAACACTCGGGTTTTTGTGTTTCTGAGGAATTTTCTTAATAGCACGAACTTCGCTAGGAATAATTCTAAGAGTGATTCCTTCCTTATAAAGGTCGATCGATAAACATTGATAACATGTGGATAATATTTTGGCTCAAACATAAAGCAATATACAATTAGAGCTCTTAAAGTATTACAACAAAATGATTATAACGTCTGTATTTATTACCTATGAGATCTGAGTATGATCCTTTCAGTCAGTTTTGATTAAATAGTTTTGAATAAACAGTATCGAGAATAGTTTAATTAAAACGTTTACCGTAAATTAGGTTTAAATTTCTCGACCGTTACTGATCGGTATAAAGTGAAACCATTCCAGAGTAAAATTTATGTAATTCGAGTTGTTGGTAGATTTAGTTTCAGGTGATTAAAAAAGTGTTGACATGCTTTAGTACGTCCGTGAAGAAGAGTTATTTATTACTTGTTTTAGAGAAGGTGTGTACAAATCATAAATAACGGAAAAAGAAACAAATAAGTTTAAACCTTTAAGTATCTTTGAAGAATAAACTTCCTTCATGAGCGCATTTCTAATATTTCAAGGAATAAGAATTTTGTATTAGGCAACCTCTAATATATTACCCAGTGTTAGATAAGATCAAATATACTTTTGTATTTACCTAAAGTCCTATCTCATCTCCGATACCCAAATCCTCATCTTAAATTGATGTAAATAACCACATATTCAATCAATAAGTGTTCATTTATAATCAAAGCCCACCCGCGCTGGAATAATTCTTTGTAAATATTTTACCACTAGCAATATAGCTCTTATTCTAAAGTGTTAAAGACTATATATGTGCCGTGTATCGTGAAAGGGAATCTGTAATCTGTACTTAGCTTAATTCTTTAGTAATTCTCATCCTAATCTGTCGATACATAATGAGTATTACATGAGATATCTACATAATACATTCTCTTACTCTATTTAGTATGTAGCCAGTCCGTGTGTAGTCCATTTAATAAATACCTGTAACAAAATAAATATAATTATGTATATTATGTTATTATTTATCATATTAATTACATAATATATAATATCATATATTGTACCTAATGACGACACGTTTGTGATGCACTTTATAATTATATTGATTGTCACTCACAAAGAAAGATCTTATGTCAGGTAATTATAAGATATGGCCATATGATGTAAAATAGTACTTACGTGGCGGCAGGCATCAGATCGAATAGCTCTTCAGAAACACTCCCTGTTTTAAATAAGGTAGGAGCCAAGGAGTCCAGCCGTTCACAGGCAGGGAGTCCCCGAAAATCCGAACGACCCTCCGTTGTATTCGATCAAACGGTAGAAGCCGATATTGGGGTGATCCAAACCAGAGATGAGACTACATGTGTTGTACTCCATGTGTTGCCGGATCTGACCCTGACCTGACCTTAAAGAGCGCAAGCCTTTGGCCTGGCCTGAAATACTGCCTAGCTCTATTGATAACTTACAATTTCATCGAGGCCAACTTGGCCTTACTCTCCAGGTGACCTTAAAACTGACAATCGCTTATCCAGCTAGGACAAACAATATGCCAGAGTAAAGTTAAACACAGATCTCCCCCAGTAGTCGGTGGCAAGAGACCTACAAAGTAGACCTCCTGGCATCCCTAATTACACACATGATTACTGGTATTGATACGAATTGAAATTGAAATAATATAAATAGATAAATGAACCAAATTAAAAAGTATTTTATTTGAATTGACATTTTGCTAATGTAACAAACATATTTATAAACACAAAACCAGAACACATCCTAGTTTAAAAGCATTTCACAAAGGTTAACCATAACGACCGGATTTCCTATGTCACCGCAAACACACCCTTACCACGTAACCATAAAGAACATAATAGCTTATACTTTGAGGATCTAAGGACCATATTCATTTGCAAATGTTCCGACGGGGTATATAAATTAAAGGCTACTGTATTATGGACCTGCCTCCTCGGTTCCACTTAATATATTACAGATATTAGTTCGTACGAACGTATAAAGCAGTTCCATATTAAGTTCAGCTAATTATTTTAATCCGATACAAATCACAAAACACATAAGTCTTGAACTACGACTTACTTTGTCAATTATAGGAAATTGAAAACGTACACGTCTCAACTGGAATTCTTTCTTTATTTGGTTACAAAAATGAAATGAACGTCAACGAGTCCATATGTTTTTTTATTTATATATAGACAAGCTTATTTTAATTACTACTAAATTTAATGATTTACTTATATAAGAGATAAAACACTCTTTCGAACCAAATTACTTTGCCGCAGCTAATAAAACTTGCCGCCCACCTTTCAAAAACATAAAACGCGACTACCCTTTGTTCCGCTAAACTCGTAAAGGCCGCCCTTGACGAAGATTTGAGTAATTTTAATGTAGACCCGCCTTATCTCTAATAGCTGCATATAAAAGGAGAGGTGTATGTGTGTGTGTGTGTGTGTGAGCGAGCCTTAAAAGGTTGGCAACTATAATGGGCACAGACAGGAGCTTTTTATATTACTTTCAACGTTCACTGTCATACCAAATATACTACAATTACAACCAAATTTCACAAGGTAAAGAGGCATTTTATTTCTTTAATGGCATATTGTTGGTTAAATTTGTTTAAGTTTTAATATATTCATTGCTTCCTAAATAATGAGACCAATATTTTTGTTAATAATTATAATTTTTGGTTAAAGACGCGACCAGTTTGGAATAAAATAAATGAAAAACAATTAACGTTAAAAAAATAATAGAAAAGATGGTTTTTATCCGCATTATTAACATGCATGCGAGTAAAAACGCTTTCATAAAAAATAATAACAATTCAAATTCGAGCTTCTCACATTTACACATATTGACTTATATTAGGCAACTTTGAAAGTAAAGTATCGAACTATAAAAGTTGCCCTGCTGACTACTTCTACTATCCTACTTTCCAATTATAGAAACAACGTCAAGTTGTAAAACCAAGAAGATATAATTATGATTTCTTTCTATAGTTTATTTACGGCCAAAAACAAACTCGAACCTCAGACCCGTCAATCAAAGTCAAGCATAACTATCGCTACATCATATGATTGTTAAGAATTGATGTGTATTTATTTAAATATCAATTCACTTTAAAAAATAAACTCTGCTCCACTATCAACTCTAAGCTAATCGGTGTCAACTATCACTCGAACACGTCCACTAGAGAACAAGTGGTCGTCGACTATCGTATCTTTGTATTTTGTTTGAAATTTTCTTGAATCATTAAAATGCATGTTACAACGTCTAATTTATTTTAAGCCACGGTTTATTGTACTCAAGCAAGTATCCTATAAAATATACGAGGACCGAGTAACTTTGGTCATAAACTTTGTAAGCAATATATAATAATTGAAGCAGATGATGCTGGCTCCTATCGTATTATACAAGAAACTTACAATTACAACAAATTTTCACTTTTATGTATATACCTAGCTTAACTTAACTTAGGTTGCTATGGTAACCTTTTTCATAATATCCGTTGTCATCGTAACCGTTACTATAGTAACCGTTGTCGTGTAATCGTTGCTATAGTAACTCTTCCTCCCGCGTTAAGTGTATAGCTCCTACAGGTTTAAAATTTGGGAAAATGCAAAAAGTTGAAATCCATTGGGATAGGAATTCCATACAATTAGTTCTTAGTGGACGTCTACGTTACAAAAGAAGCAACTATGTAAAATTTTAAGATAATCGGACAAATAGTTTCGGAGACTTCATGATGAGTCAGTGACTGGTAACAGTTAAGGTATCATCTTAATAAATATCACAATACCATAAGTTTTCTATCAATATCTTACATATTTATGTTATCAGACAAAACCACCAATGATAACAAGGAATAATTAACACTGTTGTCATCATTATACTTTCGCAACTTAAATTTTACAATATAAGTAATAAATAAATACATAGGTTAATTTATTATGTAAATGATATATTCACAATATCAGTGTTGTTGTTCACAGTAGATATGTTAAGAGGTTTCGTTAGATAAGAATATCAATGAAGTGTGTGTGTCTCCGGCGTCTGCATGATTGGTAATGTGGAATTGAGAATAGGCCGAGAATAAAGTTAATAAATTATATAAAGCTGTTATTATATTAATTATAAATTATATATGTATATATTACTAACAAAATGAGGCGAGAAACAGCTCAAATGTAATTTTAAAAATATCAATTAATCAAGTGTGCAAATTTTGTGACTTGATAAAGCTTTCAGATGTGTATTTTTAAAAATAAATAATATTATAATTAAATATAATTTAATTTACTTTGATCACTTATAATAATAATATAATTTTCGACTACGTTTTAATTTCACATACATATATTTAAAAAAACTAAGTCATATTTTAAATATTATTACTTTATTATTTTGTTAACTCTATATAAATCCCAAACGTAATAACTTAGAGGTTTTCGTGTATGAGCCATTTATTATATTGACCATATACCACTTCGGTGAAGCCTCAGTGGAGTCAGGTGAGTAACACACAGACAGTGAGAAGGTTGTTTATGTATTACATGTAAGCATATATAGTTTTTAATCAAATTAATTGGCTTTTCATTATTTATATTATTATTATAAGTGATTAAAGTTGTATAAGCTATTTCTTAAAATCTATTTTTTTATATGTATAAGTAACCACGATTTTTCACTTATATTTTTTCCAGTTAGTGATAATGATTATCCTGTACCTATCCTTATTTCCTAATTACCGTGGTGCATCTAATGTGACTACCTTTATTCACTAGGGACCATACACGGGGGTGTTAAGTAGCTACAATCTGTTTTATTGGTAAGACAATCAGAGTTCCACAACCATCGGCGGGTCCCAGAGCAATCTGCGAAGTGCGTACATACATACAAAGCAGTGTATCGTCATCAATTATTAAAACCTAGCACAATGACACAATGACACAATAGCCTTACGTGGATGGAGTTGGATTTGAAAACGTACACAATGTATACTTCATCAGATGTTATTAATCTATGATGATATTTATAATTTATTGCAGTGGGTTTAAAGTAATGTAAAACGGCTAAAGTCATAAGAATACATAAACATTACCACAAAAATTACATCTTGTGTTATACTCAAAAATGTTTAATTAACGTTTGAATAAAAAAAAAGCCATAAATGTCATAGTAATTTTTTTGTAATTTTTGCGTACAAAGTAAATGTACAGACAGAGACACTTAAAAATAATAAAATATACCCAAGAAATTAGTACAAATAACATTTTACCATCTTTATTAAAAGGTAAAAGTTTCTAAGGATTAAAGAAATACCGTCATGCATTACATAAGGATCGCCAGAAACTAAAGCAGATACGCTTATGTGGAAAAAATATTAAAATTTAGAAAGCCAAAGCCTTCCAATATCTCAGTAGAATCAGTTTTATTCAAAAATGCTTGGTGTGCCCTTGTCTGGGACTCTGTTCGGGACGTCCCTGGAGTGACGCTGGTACAAGATAAGAGAGATAAATAACAATAATGTATATATAATATATGTATAACAATAATGTATATTATAATTAAAGCCAAAGCCGTCGATGAGTTAAAAGCTAAAATGTAATGTGACTCGTATTCGGTAAATAGATATTGGATATTGTAAGTTGTAAGTCACGTCAATTACAAATTACAATTTTCACAAGGCACGTCAGGCAACGTGGGAGAAGGTTGTGCTAGAGGAAATGAGTATTTTGCAATATGTGAGGAAGTATGGATAGTTCAGTCTCAATGATGGCTGCTATTAGTGTACGAGCGTGCAGGACGAATTTGATTTAACATATATTTTTAAAATAAATTAAGATAAATTTCTCTTCAAAACTCGTTATTTAAAATGAAATCTATATTTTTTTCAAACAAACATATTTTATAGAAATAACTTATTTCATTTCTCGAAACGACTTTGATGTCATCATTTTTAATTAGTAGTAATAAGTTGTGTTATTTAATTAATTCGTAGTAAAAAGAATATATACTAATTTCAAGTTAGTATTGTAGCGAGAAAGATGTACGTTATCGTTACATATAACAATAATTATACATGTAAAATTCATAATTTGTTTGAAACTCCAAAAAATATAACACAGGAACCATAATAAGTGGATACAGAACGTCGTAATTTAAATTGGATCAGACATGATATTACCTTAATTTAAGAAAAATATACTTCGTGGAAAATGAGAAATTGGAAAACGAGCAAATTAAAGAGTCGTATGGAAAGACCGATTGCAGCTGCGAGTTGATAAATTCAAGTAAGAGAATGTATTACGCGAATTAGTAAGAAATATTTATCGTTAGGTATAATGTTAAATTAAATATATAAGACTTGCGATCAGAAAATAAACTATTAAATAATAGTATCATATCATATAACTTAATAATATCAAATTTGCGTTCTTTTTATTAAATATTCTCCCATACATCCGTAGGTATATTCATGGTCAATGTTGTAACTATAAAATATATTTATTTGAGAAATATAACTTAACGATTTAAGTATTTATTTGCTATTTTTGGTTCTTTATTTCATTTTCGGCAATTTCATGGTTCCTTTTGCTAGTGTCAAACATCATTGTTTGTTGTGTTTTTGCATCTACCTACCTGTAAGCTACATTATGTTATATGCCTAAATATTTCATAGTTGTTTCAGATAAGGACAGACATATAGAGAAAATGTATACACAGAAAACGAAGTATTTTGGTAGCGCTATCTTTCAATAATAATAAAATATTTTTTTATTATCATAGTAATTAAAAGAACTTTTTCGAATTATTTCGTGTGAATTCTTCATATTAATAATAAATTGTTAGCGCATAGAGGAAGTGTCTTCAGGAATGACTATTTTGTATTGTGTCTAAAACTTATATCGACTTCTAATGTCATCCTTTTATTGTCAACTCAGTTCAAAAATTATTATAATACACTTTTTTAAACTTTAGATTAAAATATTATATTCAAGGACAATGATATGTATTCTCTATGTTTATTTTAACAATTACATTTCTTTAGAGAAGCGTCGAACTGCAGTATATCTTTTATATTTAAAAAGTTAAGAGGCTATTTTTAGAAAACTCTTTCTTACGTATTTACATTAAGGAAAGCAACTCTATATATTTCACATCTCTAGTTCCAGTTCATCTGTCTATTGACTTAAGAACTCTTTTGTTTAAGATTATTTAAGAAATGCAAGTTAATTGGTAGAAGATATGCTTCTTATACTTTTGACATCTTAAATTCACTTATTTTTTTTTTCTGCAGTTTTGCAAAATTACTCAGGCATTTTAATTAACGTTACTGTAAAAAACAGGAATAATAATTAATTAACATTACTTATTACATTTGTAATTAACCTGAAAAATGAAACCTACAAATATTGTATTATAAGTTATTTAATATTAATGTCTAAACAAAAACGTATCAACATCCGTGTTTTATAAACGAACACACATTTCAATCAAAACAAGAACATTTTAATTAAAGTACGGATTACAAATATTTGTTTTTAGGAGCAACTCACGATTCACATTTTAATTAAACCACACACGTGTGTTGTGCAATTTATATCCTTAATGAGAGTCTAAACTACAACAATAGCAATACAACACCAGATGAATTACGTCGGTCACAACCGGAGGATCCAAAAGAATACAAATTGATTACTTAAAATTTAATAATTATCATTAAATTACAAACTACTCGTAAACTTGATACTCGTTCAAAGTTGGAGACAAGAATGAATATATTAAAATGAAATTATAATTAAAAGCATACAGAAAAATAAATGGAACAAACAAGGGTTTCAGATTTACATTACATTCTAGGATTTTAACATGATACAATGCACCTGCGTCTAATCAGCGTTTCCACGGTTCGTGAGAATATAATAAATGCGAACTTAACAATTTTATAAATAAGAATATAAGAAATATTTAATTAATAAACACAAGTATATAGGAATATAACAGATGTAATAACAATTACAATGTTATTCAACATCAAATTTATTAAAACCTACAAAATTTAACTTCGGCTTTGTATTATCTATACATATAAATAAAAATGAAGTGTCTGCTTGTAACGGCTAATCTCTGAACCAATTTTAACAGGACTGTCACAAGCGGATAGTTGATGTTATAAAGAAGTCGTTGGGCGCAGCTACTATTTTATAAATATTCATCTGTTCATCTCTTAGCTGTTTTAATATTTAAATATTTCATATATAATTTTAAAAAGATATCCATTTGATTAAGTAGATAGATATAATCTGTTTAACAAAAAGATGTACACAATGCAGTTTTGCTACCGACGCTGTTATACGGCAGCCAAACGTGGGTAACACAGAAGAAGAATGTAAGAAAGATGAATGCTGTGGAGATGCGATCTCTTCGCCGAATATGCGGAGTCAGTTTAGCTGACCGAATCCGCAATGAAGAGATCCACAGAATGGCAGGTGCTAGCGAAAATGTCACGGTGAGAATGAAGAAGAACGTGCTCAGGTGGTTTGGGCACGTTGAACGAATGAGTGATGAAAGAATGGTAAAAAAGATTTATATGGGAAAAGTGAGCGGTAAGAGAGACAGGGGGAGGCCTCGAATGACCTTCGAAAACACAGTAGCTACGATACTGGAGGAAGGTCACGCAAAAAGCATGAGGACCCCCCGGAAGGCATGTATGAAGAAGTTGATGTCTGTGGCCGAGGCGAAAGAGGTATGCAGAGACCGTAGCGTTTAGCGCTCCGTCGTCTCTGGCTACCCCGCAAGGGATATGGCGTGAAGGTAAATAAATAAATAAATAAATAAACAAAAAGATCTATTGAATTATATACAAATTAGCAGAGAATGGACGCTGCAGTCACCTCAAGGTCTGTAATCCGTATCATGTCACGAGAGAGCGGTAACTCGTCCGAGAAGTGACACTCGACGTTACGTTCCACCGCGTCTGTGTCCCATTCACCGACCGACACAAGCGAATACCACTATCCCGTGACTCGTCCCATCCCGAGTAGCGATTTAATTGCAATTAAGTAATGAATTTAACAGAATCAGATACTTGTAAGGTGGTATGGAATGTTTTTGATTATATAATATAAGTATATACATAACAATTTCTTTCAACTTTGTGATTTTCGCTTATGCGATTAAGGAAATATTTATGTTGTGTAATTTATACTATTAAACGATTAAGTGGTGTTTTTTTTTCATTAAGTTAGATATGTTGTGAACATCGAGTACAGACCGTATTATGAGAGTATTAGTATATTATTTTAGGAAAAAATTCTTAAAAAAATGAAGCCTGAAACAAAACTAACGAAACCATAAATGACTTTATTTAGACATAAAGAAAATGCTATATACTCTAATTTGCTCAGAAGAGTTCAATAAACTTATAAGGGTTTTTTAGAGTCTGAACATTGGATGAGTACTGTGAAGGATCGTCGTCGTTTTATAATATTCTATTAATTAAAGATAACAAAAAGATTCACGCGGACAAAGCCGCCATCAAACGCTCGGGAGCATTGAAATGAAAAGCTTTATTCATAAATGAGACAAGAATTAAACCAATAAGACAAAATGATCAATCATATTTATTGGGAGGCTTTTAAGGTAATTGTCCCGAAAAACAATTAATCAACAAGTCTGGATTGACGGATGTTTAATTTAAGATTACAGTGAGGTGTGAGACGCTGGAGGGTCCAGAATATTTGATAATACATACAGACCGAACGAATGACCAGTAAATCAATTTATTCTTATTAACGTAAATTATTGGAGTGTATGTTCGTAATTCCAATTTAACAGCTTTTTACAAAGTGAATTAAAAGTCAATTAGAGAAATCATTAAAAACACATAAAAATAGGGTAAATCATTGTACATATCACAAAAAAAAAGTTCCAACGCATATTAGGAGACAAACAAAATAGGAGGCATATTTTCATTACCAAGCACCATTTACAAAAAGTCTGCAATACCCAAATAAAATTCCACCTTAAAAGCACGTTCACGTAATCATTTGTTGCGTCTGGGAACATAACACAAATATTTTATATGTTTATAACAAAGAACCGAGCTACTTCTAGTACTAAAAAAATATTAACTGAATAGATTTTAACAAATCTGTAACACCTTGTCATAGATTGTCGTGGTATAAATCAAAGGAATGGTTTGTCGAGATAAAACGTTTTTACAGATATACATGCGTATGCATTGCAGACTTTTATATGCGTAGGATACGCATATAAAAATAAAAAATCTAAAATCTTTAATTTACTTATTTCAACTGTCACTATGATAATTGGGTAAATTATTTTACATAAAAAAATTATAGACATAGGTGTGTGAAATCTGAGACCTCTGGTATACATCGAGTCGGTGTGAAATGCGTTAATCCATCTCAATAAAATTTCTGGGAATACACACGAAGATAATAAATTGTATTTTCAAAGACTTGTTGGTTTTAAATAATAAATGTAAGTTGCAGAATTTCGCAAACTAAAATTATAATTGACATGTAGTTTGCTTTAAAAATAAAGGTATAACTTATTTACTATAAATATACTTACAATGATCCGGTACTGAAAGCTCCATGCAAATAGTGCACGACGTTCCACTAATTACCATAATTACGTATATTATTCGTATGTTAGTACAGGGAGCTGTTACAAAATTATATCAAAACACGTACCACCGTTATCATATGTCTGTAGGTGCAATTTCACAACATAATGTGTTTTCTTAATGAATATTATAGCGAGCGTTGCGACTAATCCTTCGCTTACATTTTGTGCTTATTTCGTTTTTATTACTTCCGAATACAATTAAGGCTTCCTGCAAGCGATGCAGAACGTTCACAGGATCCTCACAATCCATATGGATTATGATATGAACCAACAGAGCTACGAACATCAAGGGTATAGCAATACTATACATGTATGAGTTATCGCTGGCACTGCGCCAGATACGCACGTTAAATATGCAAATTAAATGTCTCTCAACAAACATACACTCTTTAAAAGATATAGTTTGTATCATAATTTATTAAAATATTTTGTTTCTGTTTCTTTTTATTTTCTGAGGGTATAAATAAACAATGTACCTCATAATAATTCCTATCATCATACCAATGTAGTGGCGACCAATACGAATCGGAAAATAGGGACCAATAAATAAAGTGTAAAATAAGTCAGTTCTATTACGTACACATTGCATAAAAATGGAGATGATATATTCATTGGTGGGCTTCATACACGATGTGGCAGGAATATATAAATAGTATTGGGTGAGATTAAGATAGAAATATCCACTTTGTTAGTGTCCCGATAGTAAGTTTGATGAGGTATAGGAACTGGAAAAACCGAAAGCAATGAATAAATAATACAACATATATTTTCTTACACAGTTAACTTTGTTTGTTAGTGTAGAAATTATTATATATATCGAAATATCCATATGTATTTCATTGAGAAATTATGAATACTTTTTTTATTTTTAATGTTAGTATTACTAAACAGACGTATTTGTTAAGATAATTATTAGATGTCTGAAATCATCGGCGACTAATGTATGACCATCTAAGATGAATCGAAAGGTGTCTGGTTGACGGTGCTCTCACTCACCTTACAAAATCAAAAATATTATACGAGTTACTTGATATCGATCTTCTAAGAGAAGGGTACCACTGGGGTGGTACTACTCTCATACTGCATCTACTATACAAACAGACTGGGGAGTCTGCAGATGCAGTCAACTGGCTGCACATGGAGTTTACTACAAAGTACGTACTTCGATTCTACATGCTGTAGCTTTCCTTTTGGGCTACTTTTATAAAATTTATCAAAATATAGTTTTAAATATATATTAAACTTTAAAGTTAACACAAGTAATAACTAAAGGATGGTAAAATGTCAACCACAACATAATAACTGTCATCCAAAGACAAACTAAGTGAATTCAGTCCCACGTTGGGCGCCACGACACTACCCATCATATTAATGCTTGTAATGGTCGCACATAAACTACGCATGTTTATGTAATTTTGCGAATGTCATAAGGTAAGAGAAATAAAAATAATTTGTTTTATTTCTAGCCCAAATAATCGAAAATAGTCTTTAACACTTACCGGTATTTAGCAGACTTATTAATTGAAAAAGCTATTAAAATGAAATTGCATTTTGATAAGCGTAGTTTCTTTTTCTAAATTATGAATAGTACTATAAAAATAAAAATATCAGTACCACAGTATCTAACTAAGAGTCAAGGGAACCCTTACAAATGTGTCTGTCAAAAGTAACAACACAATACGCAAATGAACGTGTACCAAATTAAATGTTTCTAGTCTGCGGCCAGACGCCGTCTATCACAGACGTGAGATAGGGCTAGAATTTAACGACATTTAAAAGTGTATGTAATCACATAAAACCTTTCTTTTTTTATATATAATAAATTGATATAAATATTAAACCAGTTTATAAATATTTGTTTTACTATATACAAAAATATATAACAGTAATAATTGCATTGAAACATCTATCAGTAAGTAAAGAACTATAAATTTACAAAACGTAGTTAACGGATTAATTAAACTAGTAGTTCTGCCTTCGTCGAATATAAATCATATCGGCAACAGCGGATGGAACTTTGCTTCATAAATTGCAGTGCTGTTTTCATTTTCCTGATATTGAGTATAGTTATATTTTATTTAATCACGAAGGAATACAGAATTAAATTGAGACAGACAATATCAAAATAACCTTTTTGTTAAATTACAAATTATTTTTTTTTAATTGGGTAAAGGAAATAAAAAAATAAATTATATCTAGCAATAATCCTTGAATGTGGTGAGAAGAGATAAAGTTGGAAGAGGTTGTGTTGAAACCAGGCTGAGGTGATATTATCTTCCCTGAGGGTCTCTCTACGTGACGTGCATCCCCTGAGTTTTCCACTTGACGTTCAGTAAATAGGAACTTCACAGTTTTTATTTCAGTCAAATCATTGACGCTACAAACAATATCTTTAAACACCGCTCATTAACAATGAAATGGCATTGACAATATATCATATTCACACCACAGTGGGTAAAGGATGACCGAATATGGACGCTTCCTGAGTACTCATACAATGTGATTCATGAAGCTATTAAAAACAAGTATTCAATAAAAGTATACACCGAAAATAATATTAAAGAAATATTGTATTTGGTACAAAAAAAATTGTTGAGTTTTAGTAAAACAATAAAGCAAAATCGAGTTTGAACAAATCAACTAATGAAATGTACGCCTGTAAAACGTTATCCATCAATTCTGGATCAAAATCGTCAATTACAATCCGTCACTTCTCTCTGATACTATTGATATCTTCGGATGTTTTGCTTCAATTTCGCCTGAGGGTAATCCATTAGTGTATTGCTAATACTTTGCCTAATAGCCATCGGGTGGAACTTTATGGAAATTGTTATTATTGTCAAATTACTGCCCACTGACAAAACATACCTAGTTGTCTTTCAATTACTACACGTGGATTGATGTCTATCTCAGATAAACAGTGAATTTCAATCTAATCTTGAATCGCCTAAACACTGTTAAAGTTTTATCATTGATTTTCAAAATGAATAGTGAAGAGATTGTATTAATAATATAGAATCGACTTCAGCACATGAACAAAACTAAAGTTTAAACATTCAGTACGTATACATTATGTTATTCTAGTTTTTACCTTTTTTTCGACAAAAATTTATGAAAAGTTGTTCGAAAAGAAACTGCTCGGAACCTTATATTTTTCTGATAATTTCAAGTATCAGAAAACGAGCAGATGATCTAGTTGGTGACACGTGGTTACAACACACGTGTATAATACGAGCAGTTCACTTAGTACAGCTATGTCAAAGGAACAGAGAGGGAGGAAAGATAGAAGGGGATAGGGATGGAAGTCTAATATTTAAGATAAGGTTTACATAATTATCGCCAGAAAAAAAAGAAAACACATTTAAAATAATATGAGCAGTATATATAAGAATAAGAGATTCTATTATTTTAAGAGTCTTGTGTATATTATATCTTAAATAATAATTATTTTGTATAATTTATGTTTTCTGTATAAAATATTATTATCTTTATTCTGTTAATATAAGATTGTTCTGGAGACACAAAGCCTTGACTTTCTAGGAATTTTCTCGTTTGAAAGAATAGTTACTACGCGCTGTTGCTTGTTTCGTTAAATTTATATATATTTAAGAATCTTTTTGTAAGTTCACTTCAAACAGATTGTTATTATAATTGTACTATCATAGGACATAATATGTTTAAAACCAGAGCATAAATACAATATTTTATTAAATAATTATCATGTCTCTGACACATTTAATGTAAGTACGATCTAAACCTTTGTAATGCAGACACAATTCAACTCTGAAGCTCCTAATTGTCATACAATCAGTTCCCTATCCCGTTTTTATACAGCACTGGTTAGTTAAGTGTCTAGTTCTATTAATACGGTTCAAGTAATACATGAACGTAATACAACCCTAAATTCCTTATAATTATAATAAAATTATATAATTACTACCAGCCCTTAATAATGTGGTATGAAATTCATTTAAATTTTCTCTGAAAAATTTATACTTCAAAGAGAAATCTTTAATATATTTTATAATGAGATAATATTTCTTGATCAACAAATTTTAACTCAATTATGTATACATATATAAAGTGGAAATATCCATTTGATATTCCAAATTAAAAGCGTTTTAATTAAAGGCATATGAAAGTGTATACGGTACTTACATAAAAGAATTATAAAAAAAAAAATTGTCTGTCTGTTTGTTCCAGCTAATCTCTAAAACGGCTAGACCGATTTTAACAGGAGTTTCCATGCGGGATAGCTGATTTTATAAGGAGAAACTTGGCTACTTTTATTTTTAAAAAACATTCGTGCGTACGAATTCATGGACACAGTTATTTATATATAAACCTTGAAATGGATGTACACATATAAATAATGTTTATTACACACACACACACACCCAACCTTACAGCTGCACAAACGGTCACATGAATTTTATTACAAACTTCACCAGGATGTCTGCACTATTTGTAACTTCTTGTACGTATTTTGTAAATCTTAGTACATTTCTCGTCCACTATAAGTGTCGTAATAACTCTGCAAAGCAAACAATATAAATACTTGATTAAAGGTACTTAAGTCGTATTATTTATTACAAAACTCGAGTCGAAGTAGGAAATCTTAAACCGCACATTGTGTATTCAAAGGCTCTGTCTTGTAATAAACTGTTCACGCAACCTTTGAGACCTTCGTCAAGTTGACTTTAGAGATAGATTGCTTTGCGTGGACCGATTTGATTATTAAAAGTTATCCTCGAATATTAATTAATACATAAATAAATGTATATGTAGGCACGTTTGTTTTATTCACACAGCCCCTAACAAATAGTTGATACTTCTCACTTAACACCTCCTAAATACTAAAAGTTTGTACTTTGTTAGTTCCAAAGTGACCTTAGGGTCCCAGTTGATATGAAGTTACCAATTGCTCTGCCATTCTCTATTTTATTATAGTGTTCAATAATATATCGAATTCAACAATTTAAAAAATGATGATATTTTAATACTCATATGTAATTGACTATTTTATTACAAGAGATAACTTTTAAAACCGCCTTCTGTTGTTACAATCAAGGAATCAAAATTATATGATATTTTAAAAATAAAACGTAAGACTCACAGGAAAAATTCACAAGAATAACTTAAATAATACTTAAAATAATATTGCAAGCCCTAGATAAAAATATATTGGAGGCGCCGGGTATCGATCCCGGTACCTCTCGCATGCTAAGCGAGCGCTCTACCATCTGAGCTACGCCCCCTGTGTTAACAACCGCAAATAACGCAACAGACGACTCAATATCGGTTTTGTCAAAGTACTTGGTTTTATATGTGAAGAACAATGTATTTCCACAACTACCCGAATAAATGGATTGAATATTTTTAAATTTTATTTACAGTTTTGGTTTGATAACTTTAAAAATTTTAACTTTATTATATATTCAAAATAGAATTGAAACAACAATAATGACCATAATAATAAAATATTAATATCACCACACTACTATCATACACTTTACCACCAACGTTAGTAAACAAAATAAACGAACCAGTCAAACAGAATCAAGCGAACGCAAAAATTAAACTGAACGCCCCTCAAGTGAATTAGCTGTGGAAAAACTCAAATACTCTTCCCTCAGAACATCTCAGAGAGGAAATCGAATCGAGGTGTTTCTTTTAATTTATAACAGAGTTGTGATGCAAATTTAAATCGAAAGCAAACGTCGTTTACTTCGTTCGCATCACTGCTTATTAAAGAAAAAATATCTCCTCCTTATCTGATCTGATCTGCTCGGTTGTCGAAATTTGATTATTAACTGATAAATTATCATTGGGTTTGAGATAAATCAGTTCGTTATGTCCTGTTTTAGAATCTTGTTTATATTCAGATTAGACTACTGTATGAGAGCTCTTTTCTTTTAATATAAATACTAGCTCTGCCTTCGACTTCGTTAGCGCTTCGTTAGCGTTATAAAAGTAACCTAAGTTACTCCTTATAACAACCCTTATATACTTACAGACGCATTTAATGAAAAGCTGCTAATTTGGACAAATAAACAGACAATTCTATTTAATCTGTATGTATATATACAAATGTATAATCTATAGATTAGTCACATCGCTTTACCATTAGACTAATAATGTACGAATTATAGTTTTTATAATATGTTAAGTTAAGGAATAATAATACTATAATTACAACAACGAATCTTATTATTTCATTTATTATAAAGTTGTTCCTTTGGAGGTAACAGATGTGCTAGATTCAGAACAAAGTTACAATGCGTCTTATATGAGCATTCATTTAAATTTACTTCTCATATTTTGATAACAATAATGAACTCATACTCATAAATGTATATATATATATATATATATATATATATATATATATATATATATATAATAAATCATTTATACATAACGAACAGTTACCTATAGTAAATTGAAAAAATAAAATAGATAATGGTAGATATAATATAGCCCTTTACATCCCTTATAAAATACCTAATTAACAGTCTGTATCCGCGGAGGAAGAACAAAAGGTAATCAGGTAATCGCCGGAACATTTCTTTAACCCTTAGTTATTTTCTACTTAGGAGGTTCAAGTTACCCGCGAGGGTCGCTGAGCGTCGAGTTGTAATGTACCAAAAATATAATAATCTACCTGAATCAATATATATGTTACCCTCCCGCAATGTATACAGAGGGTTTTACTTTGCAATCATAAGTGTATTTTTTGACTTGACTTTGTTTGAAAATAATATTCAAGAAATATTTTGAGCTTACGTTACAATTTTTTTGATTTATTTAATTCAGTACGATAAATGATTCGAGTCATTATCATCAGGTATTTTATGGTTAACTTACGTGTAAGTTTGTTTAATAAATAATGTGACTATCGATTAAAACGGTACCACCTTACCTTTGTATAGATCGATACCCGACTGAAGTACAATATTTTGTGAAAATACTTGTCTACCAAAGTATCTTATGTTCAGCCAAAACACATACATATACATACACATAAACATATAGATACACATTACGTTCAAAGATCTAGTTCGTAAAAAGTTTTCTTGATAGTAAGTTTAATCTACCGAAGGCTTTTTTAAAAACTTCAAACCTAATTTTACAATGTAAAAATAACATTGTAATAATTATAGAATGAAATACATAGAGCCAGAGGTAAAGTCAAATTTAAAACGAGTACTGAGCCACAAAAAACCACCAGACTTTAGTATTTAATTTAAGTAAATGTTGTCATTCCGCAGTAATTATTTGTACCTTTCATACATGTCTGTTATTTAGCTAATTGAATTGGTCATCCGGGTTTTACCTCAACACAATAGCAATATTAACAGCCTATCAAATACACAAAAACAAGTCATGTGAAATTTTTTTAAAGTCACAACACGGACCGTTTGACAAAGCGTCAATTTTTTAGTAGTTGTTTTCCAGAATGCAGTCGCGAATATTGAGGCGGAAGAATTTTGTAATTCTCATATCGACTGCTCCCTTAGCGGAGTCTATTACAAATGCAATATTTTAGAATACTAGTGACACCAATTAATTACTTGTAGTTTGAATATATTAATGCAACAAATATTATCAAAACATCGAATTAATTAATTCAATAGAAAACCTATCAAATAACACTTGATCTACACAGTAATAGTTTTACGAGTAGTATATGCATTATTAATAGTTATTAATATAGTCTCTTTAACGAATTTCAAGTAGAACAATATTAATATAATTCCTCGTTGTGTACATGTCTTTAGCTTTCTAGGGCGTAGCTTTATCCCCGGAATATCCCTACTTCTTCCCCAAAACATGTACTCTATTGAAGACGTCTAACTAAAATTATAATGAGGTAACAATGAAGAAGTAAGACGAGTCGATCGTTACAATGTTTGTTCCAGTTCTGTTAGTGTCGGGAACTTTTAATTGTATCCCCTACTATTTATCCGTCGGATTAGTTGAGATTTATTTTAAGCTGTTCGATAAACGATGTATTAGCTGGTAGTAGTGGTAAGTAGTATTATAAAGTACCAATTATTATATAAGGATTATAAATAAAAATGTTATACACACACATATATACATACGAGTACATCTATACAACTAGATCCACCTAACTACCAACTACTTTATCTAAGTATTTTATAGCCAATTCTATTCTTCTTTATATCTTGAATATTAAAAGTAACTGAATAACTAAGTATAGATTAATATTTATACATTGTCGTTACAAGTTGGAGATAAACTATCTTTTATGAGTAGTTTATTACTTTGGTAATTAGTGAAGCTGTTACAAGACATCGAACCAGTCTATATCACAACACTAACAATGTATTTATTACTATTGTAGTATATACAGTTTGTAATGAATTAGCAATAGTACATTATGTATTAATGAATACTGGTTGTTGCCGGCGACTTCGTCCGCTCCCTCTACCATCCTAAAGGTCACAGTTAGTATAAAATCCGTATATTAGTAGTGTTATTATAATTTAGCTCCAAAAATAGTTTGTTACTGTATTTTCACACCGATCCCATTGTAATATTGTAAATTAAGATTAAGATTTATAATCAATGCGAGGGTACAAATTAACAATAATATTGTGCAATTATTTGGCGAACATTTATATTATATACCTATTAGGTGTTTTCATTTTTAACAAACAATAACAATGAAAACGAGGTCACAGTGAGTAAAACAAGTTCACATTTAAACAATTGTGTTCCGTATATTTATAATTAAAAACAAATGAATTTTAACAGTTTAACCGGATTTGTAGCATTTTATAGAGTTGTCATATGTCTTAATAGAATTTGTTGGTTTGAGGTGAAAAGATTTGAGAAGAGTTGAATTTTTCAATTAATTACTACTAACTTTTCAATATCTAATTTACTTGTTTAATATTTCGGAAGCCTTTAATTCTCTCAATAAAAATAAATAATAATAGTCTGAACCATACATAAATACTGTATAACTTTATTAACAGATAATGTGTTTCTTTATATTAAAAGTTGAACCCTAAAACGAGTTCAATAGAGTGATGAAAGTTTATAGTTTTACGGTTTGATAAATAATGTTATACAATTGTATTTAAACAAAGCACCGGGACATTCAGTGACAATTTATTGTCTTTTAACTGATAGCTTAACTATTATTAGCACAAAAGAATAATAAGAATTTAATATAATATAATATAATGTACAAAATATATATTTCATATAATAGTGGTTATGATAGTCCTTAGTTTGTAAAACATCGGTCACTTAGTCGTGTAAGTAAGTAAGTTTTCACTGCAGCGCATAACAAACATATATAATAAAAAATTACCATAAACATAACAAAAAATGATATTCTCAAACAAGTGGTCAAATAATTGTTTAGTTTAACAAGAAAAAAGAACCTCAAAAAGATAAACGTAATTTCGACAAAAGAGCCCAAAATCCTATATAAGATGGAGGTGTGTCGGCAAATCCGTTGTATGTTAATCTCACCTCGAGTAACACACTCTGCGTTACTCGAGGTGAGATGTAATTGTCGTCCCAGACCTCGCCGACAGGTATTGGACGAGTTACACTTTCTGCACGGACGGACGAATGGACATATATATATAAATATACACTTATATGGAACGTTCTATATACTTTTGATGTCTCTTGTTTATAATAGACTACATTGAGTCCAGTTTAAGTCAGAAATATAATTTATAATATTTTGTAGCAATCGCGATATAAAAATACTTTCATTTTAATGTACTTATTAAAATCCTACGCAAAAATTTAAGTAATATAATAATTGTAACACTATACTTACTTTTGCATTTTAAATTAAGATGGAATATTGTATAACAAAACATTTATTGTTTTAAACACCAAACGCACACACAAACATCTCTAATATTAGTTTATTAGTAAGAGTAAACATCTCACAGTAATGATATTTATTTTTCATTAAACAACACAATTAATTATAATACGAACAGACCTAATACCTGTCATTACTGTCATTAACTCATCCTCACAATATCATTAAGTCGTCTCACATCTGTTAATCTAACGAAGGAAAAATAGGCATCATTTTTTAATGAAACCTTTAAAATATCGACACTACCTTTTATTCCACGAGTGCGTTTCTTCATTTATTTTTAATTTTTGATCCATACTTAACCTAATTCTGACATTAACAACAACTTTACCAGGATTACAACTACTTCAAGACATTTGCCGGTTCTTTTTTCTTAATGCGCGATAAAAACTTCGCCTTTAATTTGTTAAAAACACTTAAAAGTTAAGTTTTTAAATAAAAGTAAAGTATTTAAAAGTCATAAGATTACAAGAATGGATTGAGAAGTAACAAAAATATAAAGTACTTAATATTTGTTTTGAGGTACTTCGTATTTGTCAGTTATTTTTGACATCGAAATATAAATTACGATACACAAAAAGATAAAACACATACGATGAAAGTAAAGTCAAAATATTCAATAACTTTTATATATTTTATTTTATTTATTTCATGTTATCTGAAGCGTGTGAACAATCAATTTCACTCTAAATTTGCTTCCAACAAATCTAAATGTATTTCGGTAAAGAGTCGATCAATTATAAAATAGAATCCGCAAACTACGCAGAGTCACGCTTCCTCTGCTTCAGATGAGTTTCTTTACGTAGCAAAGGACTTCCAGGAGGCTCCCAATGTTCTGAAGCTAAATGAGAAGTCAACAGAGCGCGACACGTCACAGCACCTTCACAATACTTATATTAATAAATTTTAACGATAATTTTTAACATTTCCTAGGAACAAAACTATTATATCATTCATTCTTTGTATTTTAAGGTATTATACTTTTGATGACATAGTTTTATGATTCTCTTCACTGTTGTCATCCACGACAATAGTTTGACCTTAATTTTAAGAGTTCAATTAGCAAATAGATGAAAAAACTTGTTAGGACTATTTAAAATGTTAGCGACATGAATTAAGGTCAACTTTACATACCTTTTGTGTATCTACTTTTACTGTTTATGATAATCATTTCTTTACTGCTACTACTATTGTTATTAATACTATAGATTAAGCAACTTCCATCTGGTGAAGAGCGACAAATAAAACTGTGGAACAACGTAAATAAATTTATTACGTATATCAAAAATCATTTAAGGTACGTCCTTCAAGGAATGCAAGTCAGTGTATGCGTAATTTGGGATAACTGAATGCCGGTATAATAGGATGTTAGTGGCACTAATCCCGCGCGTACAACATCAAGCGAGATCCTGCGGGATTGTACAGGGACAAAGCCAACGATCAAATCACGTGTCGACGCTGTAACGTGATCGTGAACTACTTCGGTTTTTAATTCTGCGATCATTTTTGTGTCATTGTTTTCTTTTTGCACAAAACTGTGATAAATATTGAGAATTAAAATATGTTCTGAATCTAAAAAGAAGGTAATCTTTAACTTACCTCTAGACGAACATCGAGGAAAAAAAAATACAAAATATTTACACTTTCTGAGCTTTTGCACAGAATAAATTGATTTATAAGTAGGTAATAAGTTGTTGTATGTTTCACATTTATAGAGGTTTAACACGAACGTGTTTTACAATATTTCTGATAAAACTGTAATGCCGTATTATTAATTAAGAATCCCATTAATAAAATCTCTCAACTTCAGTAAATAATTGGATTTAAATTATTTCCGGGACCCTATCCCCTATATAGAGCCGCGGGCAGGAGACAGAAACAAGGATCGTACTAATTTAACAAACCTAAAGTTACAAAATATTATAAAACAAATAATTTGGACTTTTCCGAAAAAATATAAAATACATGTAACCATTCCGAATAACAACAATCAGATACTAAATGTTTATATTAGAAATGAATAAAAAACTAACTTCAGGATAAAAGGCTTGAAGCGAAAATACCTTAAAATAAAATAACTTAGAGAAATTTTAAACATAAGATCTATAACTCCAAGTTAATTACTTGCCTTCCGTCTTTATTCGTTGATATAAATTAATAAGAATTTTTGTTTCTATAATTTCTTTCATACGAAAATATTGATAAGAAAAATGTTATACTTTTATAGCTACCTTAGATGTTGTGTAATTCAATAAAGTGCGAAATCTTTAACTATTTTATTTATATTATTCCTGGAATAGACATGGGCTAACTTATTATCTTAACTGTTATCGCCGATAAGCCCCAGAAACTACATTCACTCACCAGCTGATTTAAATACATTTTATACTATTATTGGTTACAGTATTGGATTAAGTAGTATTTAGAATTAAAAAATAATTAAAACTGTAAGTAAAATAATGTTTAAAAAATATATTAATGTTAAGAAACATCAAAAACAGTTAATGACGAAGTAACAAGTTTATAACTGAAATATGATCTACAGTTTCAGCGAACAATGGCCGGACGACACGCGAGAGAATGCTCATTACATAAGAGATGATAACAATAATCATACCAAACAGATTATTATGGAACGTCTATTGATTTATTACTTGATATTGATAACTTCAATTACACTAATTTAAGGTAACGTGCATTTTCAATATTCATAGAACTTTTAAGGATAATCAATGATGTACCAAAAGGTAACGATATCTATATGTGGATTTAGCCAAACTAAGCCCAACAGTCTCGAAACCTCGTTCCAATCCAATTTGCGGTGGATTTGGGCAGCCATTCATGCGCTCTAGAGATGTAGAATAATGCAAGAGTCTATTTTTTATGCAAAATATTTGTTTTAATTTATTCATGTGATATTCTTCACTAGAATAGTACTAAAGTTTGTACTTATTTTTTTATATTTGAGAAATGAAACCCATAATCGCAAACCTACCATACTTTTTAAAGTGTGTTCATGTCATGAGGTCCTCGAGAAAAAAAATACAACTCCGTGATACGTGTAGAAGAGCTACTCTATTAAAAACATTTTCTTAATTTTATTCTACACGTTGAATAGCAGCTGTCCAGTTGTAAGGGTCTTTAAGTCGTTATCGTTGTTTAAAAACACTCATTCCCGATTTATACACGTTTGTTGTTTGTTGCATTTCCAGAGACAAATGATCTGAAATGTTCTAGTACTTAACGAAACTTACGAAATACACTGGTTACTCGACAGATGTCATATTATTTTGATAATGTAAGTTTTGATTTTAAATTTGAAGGAGTAATGAGAAAAAATACAATTTGCAATATTATTATTAATAATCCTGTCACCATTACATTACGAAACGCCAAAGTTTAAACGCCATTTAGCCATACATTAATAAGTCACATACAGAAACACAGAGTTCAATCTAGTCACCTAATTACCATTTGCAAATGGGTCTAAAAGCTGGAATTACTAGCAGTGTGTGGTTCAACCGATCGATTCAGAGAGACGGTTAGTCGCAAGCCATTCTAAAAGCAGTTTGATTACTCAATTGACAACTTCATTACAAACAAAGTCACTTGTGTAAATATTCTTCAATATCTATTATTAAATTATTCTAAACATAAACATACACAAATTAAAATTTTTGTACATTTAAAAAATAAGCTTTAGGCTGATTATATTATCGAAGAAAAATATTTTTTCCTTCTTTAAATGTTTTTATTTAATTGTATCAAAGTTCAATGAGACTTGTTTTGCTTCCAACGTACGCTTTCACCACACATATATAGGATTAACATACTTCATTAAATTTTTAATACTTACTTTATGACATAACAATATACTAATTAGCAAATATGATTACGACTACGCCTCAGCTTATTCAATTATTACAAATTTATCAACACTAAAAACTTTAATGATTTTAAAACTCTTAGCTTCATCGAAATTTCATATAATTTATTATAGCCACGGTAACTCTTAAGTCAATTCTATATTTAGTAGCATTGTAATATGTAAATACAGGCATACTTATTGGCATGCTTAAGGAGACAAACTCCCTATTTGAAAAAGAGAGATTTGGACATTTCGTTTCTAATCTCACCATATGGAAATTGAACTTTATTTTACTGAATTACGATATGTTTTTAGGTAATTTAGTTTAAGGCTCAGAATCACGTTCCGAGGATTATGTCATATATCCTTTATATATTGTAAATTTGATGGGCGTCAGACCGGAAAGCATCGCGACCCGAGTTTCTTCAAACTCTATTGAAGACGAATAATAATTTGGGGACACTTTAGTTTTTACAGTCGTTTTACTACAAACAAGAAAGATATTAGGTAGATTCCATAGATGAAGCTACCTATTGCAATCGATGACATGGACCCAGACCCCAGAGTAGGGGCGGTACGCCGTATATGAACTGGAGATTGAGAATCCGTCGAAAAAAAAATAATTATATATCCCGATATATATATATATATATATATATATATATATATATATATATATATATGATCCAACAGTCCAAATTCATCGTAGGTGAAATCTGACTTCACAGATCGATAGGATAAATTAGTAGGACAAACATAGCATCTCGTTTGTTTTTGGAAAAAGTGAAAGGGGGGGCTGGGAGGGGGGGTGAAAGTGCAAACCTTTGGGACACGCTACAGGTCGCAAATATTGACGGAGGATTTTCAAACTTGGTATATATATTCTTAAGGACAAAATGAAGATTAAGTTCTTGAACGGGGGAAATCGGTTGGGGGGGTTGGAGGGCTGGGGGGGTTGAAACCCAAAAAAAGTCACAAAAGAAGGCAAAATTTTGCCATCGGAAAAATCTTAGAAAATTAACAAATTAAATGAGGCAACTTTTTTTCCGAAAAGTTTTTTTGATGCGACCCCCCGTTTAGAAAATGGGGGTGGGGGGTGGTTCCCCGCTCACCCAATATATGCAGAGTGACGCGTCATAAGACTCGTATTGACCAGTAGAATAGTGCTGGCTAGTTTTTCTTTGTCGATCCGACCGACGGGAATCTACCTAACACGATCGACCGTGTCGAACGAGGTACTTTTTATTGCAATTTATACACTGCAGTAAAATATAAAATTAATGTTACTAACATTAAAACTATAATTATTCATAAAATATGAATGAATTGCCATTCCATGGTTAAGTATCGTTCGTGAAATTAATAACGCTTCTATAACACAACGTATGGAAAATGACAGCTACAAATAAAAATAATATAAAAATATTGTGTTCCTTTCATCCTCCTTATGAGGAGAATGTTAAATAAATAAATATTTTAAAAGCATACAAAAAAAACATATCATTATGTAAATAAGTTACTTTGTGACTCAAAAGATTTCAAAATATGCCTTGTTAAGGCTTGTTTCAAAGAATTTGATATTCGCTTACTGAAGAAAATTATTAACATTACAGTGTTCTCTCAACGTTTACAAAGAATTTTATGAACGTTTAATGTGTGATAAAATATGGAAGCGATAATGTCTGCTTCACAGAACAAAAAGGCTTTGTACGATTTTCTTATAATTTTACATGAAATAAAACAGAATTACTAACTTTGTGTTACTCCAAAAAGCCTACTCATTGTTGAGAAAAAATATTTAAAAAGTGAACACTAGAACTTGGATTACGCAGGTACTATCATATCTTATATAGCACTGGATATAATATATAAAAATAAAATGTTATTAACATTGTATACAATATATTCTGTAAATACAACATACCTGTATTTTCTTTTAATCTTATATACAAAGTTATAATGAGTTATTTTTTAATGTAAAATTACGATACAAGAATATTTCGCGATACATAAATAGCAGCTGTTTTTGACATGTAATATAATAATTTGCTTATTTCCCAAAGAATAAAATTATTTCAGGTAAAGATGGGCTAAGTTTAAAGTATCATATTTTACCATATTGAGGCCGCACTTTGCCGGTTGTATAAATTTGTAGCAACCTTTGTTTTTCAAAGTAAAAAGTTCATTTACAACTGTACTTAGCCAAAAATACAAAAAATTGTGATATTAATACATAAAAAATACACTCTAAGTTATTGAGCGAAGCGAGTGGAGCGTTCTACTGAAGACTTTTTAAAATTCTTTGTCACGAATAGGTTCGAAAATTACTTGCGGAAAATTATGAAATTTTGAAATCAGAAAGACACACATTAGTCACACATTAGTAGTAATAGTTATTACAAAGTCTGTTGGCGCCCCTAGTTATAAATATAGGAAGACGTTTTACCGACGACAATGATAAATAAATCTTATGATAAAATTATAATATATAATAAGACATGTTAAAAGACGTGAAACGATCAAATTAAAATGTTACTTCATCTGGTACAAATGTTATTAAGTAAAAAAAAGAAATAAAATGTCTGGCACTATATTGATTTCACTTTGACCATTTCATTCCAATCGTAATAGTGTGCTCAGGTTAGAACAAAAACCTCTAACTACCTAGTATGCTAAGAGTGGTCCTGCCATATTGTGGAGATAATGACCTAGATGCGAGCCCTTCAGCACAACTCAATGGGCCTTCCATGAGGGCTAATTAGAGGGATTTTCAACGATATCGTACACTAGCTAATCTGAATCAAACTAAACATATTGGTTTCTTATTAGAAATGATGAAGTCAGAAACTAATGGTATTTATTTGGTGGTTATGATTATGTACTCTCTGATGTTAAATATCAGGTCTTGAATTGATTGAAATCATATATTAATAATAATAATTAATTAGCTTATAAAAAAAGTTATACAATAGTCGTTTGGCGTCGGTAAAAAGGTTACAGTTTACAATAAAACGATCTTCAGCCTAAGGGGGCGGGGAGGGCGGAGAATTGTCGAAAGATATAACAACACTGACAAAGAGATCTTAATGTCATTTGGTTGTTCGTCCTATTTTATAATAATTGAAATATATTATAAACATTTTAAATATTTTCTCCGAAATTTTAATTAGTTTTTAATCAATCTTTGAGTTTTACATAACTGATAAATTTCATAAAACTGACTTATTCATATGTGAAATGTTCACAGACGAGAGAAATCAATACTAATTGCAAATGTATGAGGTATAGGAGTAAACTTTTAATTAAATTATAGCTCACTTGAATCTCCTTCGGGTAAAGAAGCTTTGTTTGCTAAAATTATAAGATTGTATTAAATTGGTAATTCCAAGGGTACCGTTTACAATGCGGTTATTAAAATAACATTTATAACACAAATCAACAATATTTCAAGAAACCGTGAAATAAAAAATAAGTACAATAATAACTGCACAATCTCTATGGAGTGGTGAAGTTATGAAGAATTTCAAATTGCCTGAAGTAATGTCTTCATATCTACGGTATGAATAATATCTGCTGCAAGTTGCAACTAATAAGCCTTCCAGACTCCAGCCGCGTCTTCCTGTCTTTGAGAACTTAGTTTATTACACCAATGCGTTAGGAAATTTGAGGAATACAATATGCTAGTTTATTATAATTCAGTTCATTATACTTACAACTCTTTTAACTACTATATGTTTAAGTATAAAGCTAGATTACATCAGTGCTTATTTGTTATCTTAACAAGGACAAATAATACAAACCACTAATCACAGATTTGTTACATTCTACCTGTCATCATTAACGTAAGATTGTTGTTAATTAGGACAGGAATAAGCAGGTCATACATATAAGTATAAGCTTTAATTACATCTTTAATTTATTATCATCATCTCTTTGTTATAGATATACTTTGTTATAGATATCTTGTTAGATCATATACAATGTACTATTTGATTGAAGCAGCGGACAGAATCGATTGCATAATGAAATATATATTGACGATCTATTGACACAGTGACCAAGAAAAGACATTGTGCGCCAAATTTGATCAGATGCTGAATATACGCATTCGCGTCTGCGATTGTCTACGAATCATTTGACATTGAAACATGTTTCTCATAGTTTCTTACCTCTTTATATAATAAAAAAGCAAGACTCTTAAGAGGTAATACAATCTTGACAAATATTACAGTCAGTGTGTCTGAACGTGTCGCTCGATCCCTTTTATCGACTGTTATTTGCTTTAATATTTCATGAGGGTTAATGTGACTCCCCGGAGTTTAATGTGTTTTTCCCCTTAACTCAATGAGTACGTGAAATGTTTAATCTTATTATCTACTAGCGTCCGGCCCCGACTTCACTTGTATTTACTTACGCTAATTAACCTTGAGAGAGATAATTTTCGTTTACTTTTGTGTGAAACGAATATGCGAAAAGAATTAAATTCTTAATACAGAATGCATAATTATAACAAGATTAAATAAAATAAAAGAACACATTGTTGTTTACTTAAAACAACATTACCCCAAAACAACAGTTCAAGAGTAAATACCCAATTATATAATACAAATGTTATCCGTTTGTTCAGCTGCATTTGGCTTGCTACAGTATGTGATGAACACAAACAGTACATTCGTAGAGCTATCTATATACATTTTATTAGCCTAATAAAACTAGCTACTTACCAGAATGCGCTTTCAGATCTTCTAAATATTCTTAAAACTTATTCATCAATTATATGTCGTAATTACCTGAAATCAGAAAATATATTTTAATCATAACTTATGTCACATCAGATATCTGTTATGTAACACACAAACAGCAATTCATCAAATAATATTTTATTAATCTGTTAAATAACAGTTCGAAGTAACAATAACCGAATTCTATCCATGAAATATTCAAGTGATGGAGGAAACTAGTCTCAGAGCGGAATGTTCGTGATCTTCTTTCTTGTATGGATGCTGTGTGTAACATCAACATTTTATTATACAGATCTATTAAGAGAGATATTTTGTTCTACAATTGTCTTAAGGTTACACTTGATTCGTAAATTTTTTATCACAGGAATTACTAAAATAAATTCACATAAGTTTTATATAAAACAAAAATTCGACTCTCCGTTTGCTGGAGGGAAGAGCTTAATAAACACGATGGCACATGAAAACAAATCCAACAAAAAACAACGTGCTTCTCCTACCATACTAATTATATATCTTATCAAATTTATTGTATTGCTGTCTATTTTTGGGTAATATTATTAAGAGCATTCTACTTTGGATGAAAAGAAAATTAAGGAAAAACACAATCTTAAAATAGACAATATTTAACATACAATCAATAGCCCTTCATCAAAAGATCAGGTGTCGGGATGACAGTAATTTGTTACGTAAATATATTTAAAACTAATTTAAGGGTAACTGAATATCTTGGGACAAAGTTCTTATTTCTTTTGTTTCACTTATCATTCAAAAATTCTTGAAATCATATTTAAAAACATGTCAAATTTAACAGTTCGCTGCTTGGTTTTAAGATAATATGAAAAAGAAACTATAAATTAATTAAATGTATCAGGCAGATTGAAAATAACAAAAAAAGCACACAGATATCGATTTTTGCAAAAAAATTTACCTAAATCAAAAACATTACCACAAGTCTTACATAAATTTTATATGTTTGTATGTATCATCATGACCTTAACCACATAAACCGGACGGGAGGAGTGACATATGCACAATATCAATTCAATTCCAATCCAATCACAGTGAATGGCGTCGGTCACCTGTGTGATATGTGTTAATGACAACATGGCCGCTCGACCGAAAACAATAAACACTGTTGTATATATATCATATATTATTAAGTATTTTACAGGATAGATTTAGTACATGGATAAACAATACACAGATAAGTTTAGAACTTCAATAGTCGATAAAAACCTTTATATTTGTTACATAAACGTAACCAAAGAATGTATATTATCTGAAGGTAATTTGATTATAATGCACTAAAATCGTTCCTTATTTAGTCTCGGTGCATTGCTTCTTACAATTGAATAATTCATGTGTGGTCAAAAAGAGACTTTCGAAATATACATCGTGTTGATGTCGTCACAGGAAGAGTACACATTCGCCAATCCTTTGTCGATAGCCGTGATGAATATGAAGTAGAATAACTATATGTAATATTCTACTACACTGTCTCCATTAATTCAATAAAATGACAGTGAATAGAGATAACTGTTGTATTTAAATATTTCATTTGACAGATAAATCAAACAATAAATTTTAAAACGGTTTTTTTATAACTTAAGTAAGATTATTTAAGAACATAATATACATACTCGTACATCTTTATATATAAAAATATCGTATCACGATGCTCTTTGGCGCTAGTTTCCGAAACCACTAAATCGATTTCCATGAAATTTCGTAGAAAGCTCTTGTTTGGTCAAACTTAAAAGACTTTGAGGGTACTTTTTAACTCTACTAATCATATTATTTTTTATTGCGAACTTGACAATATTTGTAACATAAACTGTTAAATTCACTTCCAAGTTCTGTAAGATTTCTATAGATAGCGATGTTAATAAAAACATTTTAATTGATGTAAAATAATTTATGAAGACGTAGACAAAGTCGCTGGCAACAGCTAGTATACTAATATTACACTATATAAGATAGAGGAATACGAAGTTGATGTTGTTCTGATTATGTCAATAACAAGAAATGGGCGATGAAAGTATATTTATGGAGATAAGAAATCAATGATATTATTTAAATAAATTATAATTTCGTTACAACATTGTTAATTATTATTATAAAATATAACTATAGTACTTAGGGAAGTAGTTCCTCTAAAATATTTTTTTTACTACAATCGTATATAAATACAAAGCGGTTTCGGCAATTTATGGAACAAGTTTCAACACGTTGTGGGACCGATGTGATTTATTGAGACAAATAAAATAAAATAAATTCTGACATTAAAAAGAAAGGATAATATAGGAATCACTAAATTATGGTTTCTATATAATTGAACAGTTTCATAAAGTTAAATATATTTTATATTTTAATTAAGAAAACATATTGATATATTTCTATATTAATAACATTTATATTTTATATTATATTTATTATATTTTATATTATATATATTTTATATTTATTTACAATTAACTTTCGCGCTGTTTTTATCTTAAATGTAAATGATCCAACACCAACATCCTTTGCTCATTACACGTTACATTTCTCTCCCTTTATAACCATTTACAATATGACCTAACTGACACACTTACCGGATGACAAAATGTATAGCAATAACTTATTTTTAAGGCAATAGAAATTATAATAGCGAAGCAACATTACTGAGAAGATTGAACCGCTGTGTCTCTAATATTCGGGTCATATGATATTACTTATATAGATATGGTCAACCCTACGTAAATGTAATATATTGCTGAAACAGGAATTTCGTTGTGCACAAATTCCTTGCAACGTAAATGATGCGAAGGTAAATGTTAGTAATTTTGCAGTGGATATAACTCCCGACGAATACAGAGATATGATATTTAAAGTCATGAATAATAATTACACGAAATTTAATCTAGATATTTATTAAGTTATACGATTTTAGAATTTAATACTATCTTTCAAAGCAATGAGTAAAATAAATCAACTTAGAACAAAAACGAACAACCTTAAGATTTGAAATCTTTTAAAATTCTTTGAAATTCACTGAAGGACATTGATTGTTCGTCCTTATACCGTGATTAAGATTATCTCGATGCCGACGATATAAATTCTGCCAAGCCTCTCGATGCGAGGAGAGAACTGTTAATGCTCATTCAAACTGCAGGATACAATATAAAAGGATTGGATGGTGCATTACTGTTACTGTTCTGTTCAGTGATAATTTAATACCTTGAACAGAACTAAGTCATAATGAGCGACTCTGCTTAACACACCGCTATATTAAATAAAATATCTTTAACTGTTTTATTTCTATTATTTCCGAAATAGAAATGGGCTACCCTCGTTATCGCTTATATGCCCCAGAGACTACACTCACTCACCGGCTGATTTAAATACATTTTATAATGTATTGGATTAAGTAGCATTAAAAATAAAAAAATAATTAAAACTCTAAAGATATTAATGATTTCAATGTTACAATTTTTTTCAGAATGCAGATAAAAGTGGCAGCCCTGCTGTCGTTAACGCAGCTTAATTTAAAATTCAAGCATTCTTCAACATTAGTCACAATAGTAGTTGAACACAGCGCAGTATGCAATACAGTAACAGCTACCGGCACTTAAAAAGAGTATTGAAACGTAAAGCTGTCGTTCGGAAGGAGAATAATTGAGTGCAAAATGAGAATTTATACACTTATTGTACACTTGTTTGCACTTCCAGAGATAAATGATCTAAAACGTTCTTAGTACTTACTGAAACTTAAGAAATACTATCACACTGGTTACCCGACTGATGTCGTTTTAACTTGAAGATGCAGTGAGAAAAAATACGATTTGCAATATTTTTATTAATAAACCTATCACTATGCCAAAGTATTTAGCAGTCAATTACCTGGACCGAGAACAGTACCTTGTGGGACACCAACGCCAATCTCCATTTGCCCATACATGCATAAGTCACATACAGAAATACAGACATCATTCTAGTCACCTAATTTCTATTTACAAATGGGTCCAAAAACTTGATTTACTGGCAGTGTATGTTTAAGCGATCGATTCAGAGAGACGGTTAGTCGCAAGCGATTCTAAAAGTAGTAAAAAATCTAGAAATTTTGAATAAAAAAAAAAATAAAAATTATCATAATATATAATATATAGGGGCATAATTGTATCAGTGTTCAATGAACCTTGAACTTCCGTCTAACGTACTTTTAAACTTTGAACACACACACATATATAGAATTAACATAGTTTACTATATTTTTAGTATATAAATTAATATAATCAAGTAATCTTTACAAGATAGCCATTAATAATAAGTTCATGATTTAACTGAAGACTAATTAGACAATCGTTTACGACTACGTCTAACCTTATTCAATTAATACATACAAATTCATCAATACTAAAATCGTCAATCATTTTCAAACTCTTAGTATCATACAAATTTAATATAATTCAAAGTATTCAAGACAGTATTGTAGCTTTTGGTAAATTGTTTAATATTCGCTTTATAACACTCCAAAATCTTATATTCCGAAACTTACCAAACTGTTAGTTGACAGAAATAATAATTTCTACAAAGTAAATGTGAAAATGCAAGTGTACAATTAGCATGCTTAAGGAGACATCAGTTCCCTTTTGGAAAAAAGGATTTGGGCATTTCGTTTTAACACATCACTATTTGGAGAATGAACTCTATTCTATTGGATTACGTCCCGTAGATTATGTCACATATCCTTGATATATTGTAAATTTGATGGGCGTCAGACTGGAAAGCATCGCGTCTCGAGTTTTTTCAAACTCTATTGCAAGATGAATAAAGACTTGGGGATTCTTACGTTTTTACAGTTACCAATGTTTCACATTGGAGATTTATTATTCATTTTACTCATGCTTAAAGTAATAAGACAATATTAATTTTATAAATATTTAATCTCCTTTCCCACACAGGATTATTCTGGCAGACTTAGAATATACAATATATATTCAACTACTTTTACAGAAAACAAGATAGATATATTATTGCAATTTAAACATTACAGCAAAATATAATATTAATGTTTCTAACATTAAAACCATAATTATTCATAAAATATAACAGAACAGCCATTCCATGGTTAAGTAATGTTCGTGGAATTAATAACGCATCTACTAATACAACATACGGAAAAGCTACAAATATTAATGATATAAAAATTATTTTGTTCCCTACATTCTACTTATGAGGAGAATGTTAAATTAATATACATTTTGAAAGCTTACGAAAAAAAACATTTCATTAAGTAAATAAGTTACTTTGTGACTCAAAAGATTTGAAAAATATGCCTTATTAAGGCTTGTTTCAGAGAATTTGATATTCGCTAACTCAAGGAAATTATTAACATATAAAGTTCTCTGAACGTTTACAAAGAATTTTATGAACATTAGTGATAAAATATGGAAGCAATAATATCTGCATGACATAACAAAAAGCCTTTGTATGATTTTGTTTTAATGTTACATGTAATAAAACAGAATTACTAACTTTGTGTTACTCCAAAAAGACTATTCATTGTTGAGAAAAAATATTTTAGAAGTGAATACTAGAACTTAGACTACGTAGCTACTAACACATCTTATAAAGATTACCTTATACATAAAAATAAAATTTTAATTAATATTGTATAAAATATATTCCATAAATACAAAATATTTTCTCTTAATCTTACATACAAAGTTATAATGAGCGTTATCTTTTAATGTAAAATATCGATACAAGAATATTTCGCGATACAGAAATGGTAGCTGTTTTTGACGTGTAATATAATAATTTACTAATTTCGCAAAGAATAACAAATATTTCTGTACAGATAGGCAAAGTTTAATGTACCACATATTGAGGCCATTTTACACCATATTGAGGCCGCACTGTGCAGATTGTATAAATTTGTAGCCACCTTTGCGTTTCAAAGTTTATTTACAAATATAATTGAGCAGAGCGTAAGCGAAGCTCTTAACCGTTTGGGAGACATCAGAATGCGACGAGATAATTATATAAAATTTTTCTCATATATGTTTGAGCCGATCGCGGATGTTATAGCGAACAGATTGAAAAAATGTTTAGTCATTTCAAAGTTATCAAGAAAAGAAGAAAGGAGAGGGGCTCAGCCCAACACCCGCCGCGCACGGTTGGCGGATCCTAGTACAACTGTACTTAGCAAAGAATTTCGAAAAAAATATACGCTTTAAGTATTTATTTAAAAGAGAAAAGAAATGTATTAAACTTTTCAAAGAACAAATAGACAACAAAACTAGCGAATCCAAAAAATTAACTCATGCCAAAGATAAACAATGTAACTAACTCTGTAGGATTGCAATATTACATTCAATTGTTTCACACTGCTCATTACAATTAACATATCTTTTACTTTATGAAATGTCTTGTGTGTATGCTGATAAAATAATACGTAATCTAGAAAGCTACAAATCGGAACATTAACTTATTTTATAATGTAAGCATCTACTATAAAAGGATTTTTGAAGATTTCATCTTTAAGATAAAAGAGCAGGTGGGGACCTCCCCCCACCTGCTCTTTCATTTCTCCTTCTCATCAATGGGAGGGGTAAATGTTTTTGTTCTTAGAGTTGTTCTTAAACATGATTATAGTCTAATTTCAAAATTGCACTAAAAATCAGTCGGCTATACATTCAGATAACAAAGTAATATTTGATATGAAAGAGTCGCCGCTGGCTGGCATCACTCTGCTGACTGAGCCATCGTTAAGACGAACAAAAAGCAAATTTCCTAAAATTATGGAAATTATTAATAATAAAGTGTCATCAATATATTTATTTAACTTTGATCATTTCATTCGAATCGTAATAGTATGTTGAGGTTAGAACGAGGTCGTCTAATTACGTAGTATGTTAAGAGTGATCCTGCCACATTGTTGTTATTGAACTAATGCCCTAGATGCATGCCCTTCAGCACAATTCAATGGACCTTGTATGAGCGTTAATTAGAGGGATTTACAACGATATCGTACACTAACTGGAACTGAACTTAACATCTTATTAATAAAATATATTATAAACATATAAAATGTATAAAAGAAATTCTCAAACTTTTTTTATTTATTTTTCAGGTAATTTGGGTTTTATACAACTTTACATCTTTTATAAAACTAATTTATTCATCGAGACGACGAGATGACAGTACAACGTATAATAGAATGAGTCAAAATACTGCGTTGTCTGAAGCCTTCAGTCACAGAGGTAAATCTATATTAATAATTTCGATTAAAACTTCGCCTCAATAATAAAACATTAAAAAATAAAAATATCGAATAGCCATCATGTGTCCGCAAAATACGGATTGTCGAGTATTTTGTTAAATTCTAATCACGATGACAGACACATCGCAGTCGCCATTTTGGACGCTAGCGAAACGTCACTGACACCGGAGACCATCTTGATTTCGTTAATCAAAGCTATAACTGCAATAATCTACCATCATTATGTAAAATATTGATAAGAATAGTCACATTTAACACGAGCGAAGCCGGGTTACCATCTAGAATTAGAATATAATTTAATAGATGAAATTTTGTTTCAAACCGTCCTCTGCTCTGAATTATCTTCTTCCAGGTGTGCGAAGCGACGGGCATAAGCTAGTCAATACTAATTGCAAATGTATGATGTGTAGGAGGAAACTTTTAATTAAATTATAACTCACTTGAATCTAGTTCCATTAGAGAAGCTTTGTTTGATTAAATTATAAGATTATATTAAATTGGTAACTCCAAGAGTACCAATTCTAATGCAGTTAGTAAAATACATTTTATAACTCGAAGCATCAAAAAAAAATATAATAAAAACTGCACAGTCTCAACGGAGGGGTGAAGTTATTAAGAATTTCAAATTGCCTGAAGTAATGTCCTAATATCTACGGTATGCATAATATCTGTTGCAAGTTGCAACTAATAAGTCTTAAAGACTCCAGCCGCGTCTTCCTGTCTGTGAGAACTTAGTTCATTACCACCTATGCGTAAGGAAATTTGAGAAAAACAATATGATATTAAATTATATTTCAGTTCTGTATACTTGGTACTTGTTTAATTACTATATATTTAAGTATATAGGTATATTACATCAGTTCACCTTTATACAGCATGTTTGGAAAATTGAGAAGAGCAAATGAACAGTCATTATTAGAATTTTTTAATGCAGGAATAGGTAATGGTATATACGTATTAGTATTCATCCAATAAGCTTTAATTATATCTTTCATTTATTATATTTTAATTTTTTTATATTGACGGTCTATTGACACAGTGACCCGTGGTTGGGACCCTTTTAATTGTGGTGTATTCATTATTTATTATAACATACACATATGTATGTCGAGATGTACTCGTATGTCCAAATATTCTACTACAGTTATTTATGCCAACTGAATAACTCTATGTTGTATCTACCTCTTAGTGATCTAACGAATATTCGCATTTTGCAAAATTTCGGCGAATTTTTTGCGAATATGAACATCAGATATTAAAAAAAAACTATTTGAAAGTAACAAAATTAAAATGAATCCATTTCTGTTGTTTTTAAAACAAGAAAAAGTAACTTATCACAATATCAGTCTTCACTGTTATTTGGTATTAATTATTTAACTCAGTTTGAACGGGACTGAAAACGAGCCATAGAAAATGTGTTCTCCTGTTATTGTCTTAAGGTTAGACTTGATTCGTTAATTTTTATTCACAGGTATTATGCAAATAAATACACATCTTCCATAAGATATAATATTTATATATTTTCTTATATATTTTATACTTAATTCTCATCTAAATATAATTATAGAATTAGAATTTATAATAATTATTTAGAATGTATGAAGACTCGCTTCTTGTACTTTTCTAAGCGTCATGATCTAATTGTTTGTCATTATCTCCCGGTCCTTGTCTCAATTTTGGGGTCGGGGTAGTATGTTATTTCCTTCTCTTCTTCCTTGTTAGTCATCATCTTTGTACATACTCCCTTCCATACTTAACACTCTTCTGATTACATTCCTTTCATCCCTCCTCATAACAAGACCACACCATGACAGACACACATTCTCCTTGACCGCAAATTCATTGTATTGCTGTTTATTTTTGGTTAATATTATTAGAGCATTCTGTTAAGGTTTGGATGAAAAGACTATTACAGAAAAAGGCAATCTTAAAATAGATACAATCTTTAACAAACAATAGCCCTCCATCAAAAGATCAGGTGTCGGGGCAAAGCTATTTGTTATGTAAATTTATTTAAAGCAAATTTGAAGGTAACTCAATATTAGGGATAAAGTTCTTATTACTTTTGTTTCACTTATCATTCAAAAATTATATCGGTCAAACATATTTAAAAAAATGTCAAATTTAACAGTTCGCTTTTTGGTTTTCGAATAATATGAAAGAGAAACTATAAATTAATTAAATGTATCAGACAGATTGAAAATAAGAAAAAAAAGCACACAGATATCGATTTTCGCAACAAAATTTCATCTAAATCAAAAACATTACCACAAGTTGTACATCAATTTTGTATGTATGTATGTATCATCATGTCTTTAACCACACAAACCCAGGCGGAAGTATGTCACATGCACAATATCAATTCAATTCCAATCCAATCAGACAGTGAATGGCGTCGGTCACCTGTGTGATGTGTGTTAATGACAACATGGCCGCTCGATCTGAAACAATAAACACTATGTTGTATATACATCATATATTATAAAGTATTTTATAGAATAGATTTAGTACATGGATAAAAAAATACACAGATAAATTTAGAATAGTCGATAAAAACCTGTACATTTATTACGAAAAACCAAAAAGATATTATTTGGAGATAATTTGATTATAATGCACCAGAACTGTTCCTTATTTAGTTTCGGTGCATTGTTCTTTATAAATAAATATTCTATTTGAGGTCCAAAAGAGACATGCGAAATATGTATTGTGTGTCGATGACGTCACAGGAAGAACCCACATTCGTCAATCTTTTGCCGATAGTCGTGATGAATATGAAGTAGAATACCTGTATGTAATATTTACTACACTGCCTCCATTAATTCAATAAAATAGACATACGTGTTTTATTTTAATATTTCATGTTACAAATAAAACACTAAAAAGTTTTAAGATTTTTTATAATTTAAATAAGATTATTGAACAATATAATATACATACATTTTTATATATAAATATGAAGTATCAAATTTGTAAGATATTTATTGTTTGGTTAAATTTAAGAGATCGTTTTTATCCACAATAATATTTCAATTAATGTAAAAAAGTTTAGGAAGAAGCAGACAAAGCAGCTGGCAACAGCTAGTAAACTACTTATATAAGATAAAGGAATACAAAATGCATGCTGTTCTAGTTAAGTGGTGGAATCCACAGTTTTTCTAGGAATCACTATTGATTCTAAGCTGCAGTGGGACCCTCATATAGCTGGATTAGCTAGTAAACTTAGCTATGCCGTGTATGCTGTTAAAAAAATTTGATCCTTAACTGACGAGACTACTGCTAAGTTAGTGTATTATAGTTATTTTCATAGCATAATGTCTTATAGTATCCTACTGTGGGGTAGTGCTACTGATATAAATACCATTTTCTTTATACAAAAAAGAGCTGTCCGTGCAATTTACAACCTGGGCCCTAGAGATTCTTTAAGAGATAAGTTTAAGCAAATTAATGTACTTACGGTCGTCAGTCAGTATATTTTTGAAAATCTTAAATATGTACATAAAAATACTGAAAATTTCATTAAGCACAGTGATATACATACTATAAATACCAGGAACAAACACAAGCTCGCGCTACCTGTTACTCGACTTAAAAAAGTTTTACAACAAAGTCCCAGCAAACGTTCAAGTATTACCATTTAACAAATTTAAGAGAATAACTAAGGAACGTTTGTGTGCAAAAGGATACTACAAAGTATCTGAATACTTAGAGGATAATGCACCGTGGGTATGAAGCGATCGCTGCCAGGCTGCTTCAAAATTATTTATTTAGTATTGTGTAATGTATTTATGTAATTTAAAATTTAAGAAAAAAAAACAAATCATGACAATCCCGCTGAGTTTCTGATATAAAATAGTTATTTATATTTTGTTATATTTATATTTTGTTATATTTTGTTGATATAAAATAGTTTAAGAAGAAGGCGAAGGCAATAGCTAGTGTTTATATTATAACACATGGTCTTTTAAAATCACATCTGTCATCTTTGTTCGTAGACGGTTTCCAAGACTTGGTAACTATTAAGTTGATTACTGTTAAAAGTTTTCTTTTATTCGAGACTTTTTTAATCAATCAGCTCATTCAAAATACACTTGATATAGTATATATAGTATATATAAAAACGAAACTGGGTTTAATAATTATGATAAACTGGCCGCATTCGGAGATTTAATATTTTAGTATTTTTAGCTGCAGTGTTTTGTTGCGTCTGTGAACATAAGATAAATATATATAACCTAGCTACGTCCAATATTAAAAAACTTAATAGATTTTAACAAATTTGTAACACCTCAGTTCATAGATTGTCGTTATCAGATTCTTTTATAAAAAGACTAGGATACGAATTAATTTTATATGATGCATAGAGTTATTTACCACTAAGAAAATTTTATATGATTTTTTTTATAAATATGGTATAAAAATTCCTGAACAGGGTTGGATTTAAACCCGCGCTCCCTGGGATATATCGAGTCGGTGTGAAGTGCCTTGATGGATCACAACAAAAGTTTTAGGAATATATACTGAGATATTATATATTATTTTCAAAATCTTGGTATCTTTACATAGTAAATGCAAATTACAGAATGTTACAAGCTAAAAGTGTTATATATATTTATTTTATTTAAAAATAAAGCTTAAATTACTTATTTAATATAAATTTACTTACAACGATAAGGATATTGAAAGCTCCATACAGATAGTGGACGATGATGGATCTTCCACTAATTACCATAATTACGTTAAAATACGTTAGTACAGGGAGCTTTTTACAAAATTATATAACATATAACATATTAAAACCACCACCACCACGTACCACCGTTGTCACATGTTTGTTTGTGGGTGCAATTTCACAATAAAATGTGTTTCCTTAATTAATATTACAGAGAACGTCGAGACTAATATTTCGCTTACATTTCGTTTTTTATTACTTCCGAATACAATTAAGGCATCCTGCAAGCGATGCAGGACGTGCACAGGATCCTCACTATCCATATGGATTATGAACCAACAGAGCTACGAACGTCAAGGGTATAGCAATACTGTACATGTATGAGTTATCGCTGGCACTGCGACAGTTACGTACGGTAAATATACAAATTAGATGTCTCTCAATAAACAAACACTCTTTAAAAATATATAATAATTTATAAAAAAATCTATAATGTTTTTGTTTCATTTTATATTCTGAGGATGTAAATAAAGAATATACGTCGTAATAAGTTATACTATCATACCAATGCAGTGGCGATCACTATGTCCTGAAAATAGGAACCAATCAAAAAAGTGAAAAATAAGCCAGTTATATTACGTATACATTGCATAAAGATGGAGAAAATGTATTCATTGGTGGGCTTCATAAACGATGTGGCAGGAACATATAAATTGTATTGGGTGAGATTTAGATAGAAATATCCACTATGTTAGGGTCCCGATAGTGTGTTTAGTGAAGTATAGGAACTGGAAAAGCCGAAACCAATGAATAAATTTTACAACATATTTTTATAAAACACCTTGTGTGTTAGTGTACGAGACAATATGTATATATATATAAATATCCGGGTGTTATTTATTTATTTTTAATTCTGAATTGAAAGTGATTTTTGATTTCGGTTTTTGGTATTTTCATTTACTTTAAGAAATTGAAAATATTATATTCATGTTTGTATTCGGAGAGATTGGTACCACTCCTAGTCTGCTTTCATAGTGGGTGCAGTCAACTGGCTGCAGATAGGGTTTACTAAGCACTTCGATCAGAGACTTTGGAAACATATTTGCTATTCCTATATGACACGTTGGCTGCTTAGATCATGTCCAGCTCCCGGGGAGAACTTGGCTTTGTTTGTATTTGTAGCACACTACAAATACAACGCTCGCATCAAAGTTATAAATCTCTCTAGGAATTAGACTTGATGTGTCAGTTTGAGCTACAGAAATTCATCTTTAAAAGCTCCGTGTATAAATTGTATCAAAAAACACACACAATAATTAAAGGAAAGCGAAACGTTAACTACGGTACAATAACTGTCAACGAAAGACCAACTACGTGTATTCAGTCCCACTTCGGGCGCCATAACACTCCTCATCATATAAATGGTGCTTCTGATGGTCGCACATAACTATTTTATGGAATTTGCTAATGTTGTAAGTTAATAGAAATACATTATTGTTAATAATTTGTTTTATTTCTAGCGAAAGCTAATTCAATTCAATCCAAAATAAGTTTTAACATTTACTTTTATGCAGTCATCTTATTTCTAAATTATGAATTCTACTTAAAAATAAAAATATCAGTACCTTTGATGTTTTATTCATATCTGAGTGTAACTCAATAAGTGTAAGCTTTATTGTTACTCGCATTAAATTTAAATTGTAGAGTAAGAAAACAACTTAACCGAGAAATTCAATTAGTGGTTTGATAATATTAAATAACTGCGTTGATAGTCACACTTTACAAATGAAATGCGTTGTCTCTAATTCAATTTTCTCTTTTAATATATATCAGTAAGTAAAGAAGTATAAATCTACAGAACGTCGTTATCAGATTAATTAAAGTAGTAGTTCTGCATTCGTCGAATATAAATCATATCGACAACAGCGGATGAGACTTTGCTTCATACATTGCAGTGCTGTTTCTATTTTCTGTATATTAGGTATGGATCTATTTTACTTAATTTCGAAGGAATATAAGATTGAATTTTGACAGACAATATAAAAAAAACAAACGTTTTTTAATTCAAGAAATAAAAAAATAGGATGGTATTTGACAATAATCCTTCAATGTGATGAGAAGTGATAAAGTCAAAGAGAATGGAACCATACTGAGGTGATGTTGATCTTCCTAAGGGTCTCTCTGCCTGACGCGCATCCGCAGATACAGACGACGGGTTTTCCACTTGACCTTCAGTAGATAGGAACTTCACATCTCTTATTTGATTCAATTCGTTTTAAAAGAAATTATTTATTTGAAACTTTTATCTGTAGTATATATTGGGTGATGTGCAACAGTTAATAACAATACTAGTATCTTAATAATATATCTTCTAAGAGGTACCCACGTATTAAACACCGCTCATAAATAATACAGTGTCATTGGTGACGCTAATTGTATGTACATTGAATGGTTGTTCAATACATCTTATTGATCACCACGGTCGGTAAAGGATAGCCTAATAAGGACGTTTCCTGTGTACTCATACAATAGTGTTAAATGGGGCTATTATAAAGCGTGTATTCAATAACAATATACACCGAAAAAAATATTACAGACACATTGTATTTGGAACGAATATTTTTGTTGAATATTTAACAAATCAACTAATGAAATGTACAAGAGAAAACGTGATCCATCAATTTTGTATCGAGATCGTCGATTACAATCCTTCACTTTTCTCTGATACTATTGATATCATCGGATGTTTTGCTTCAATTTCGTCTGAGGGTAATCCATTAGCGTATTGCTAATGCTCTGCCTAATAGCCATCGTGTGGAACTTTATGGAAATTGTTATTATTGTCAAATTACTTTCCACTGACAAAACATAACAGTTTTCAATTACTTCACGTAGATTGATATCTATAACAGATAAACAGTAATTTTCAATCTATCCATGAACTGCTATGATACTGTTATTAAAGGTTGTATTATAAATTTAGAATTTACTTAATTACATGAACAAAACCAACATACAAATATTCAATAATCATAAATTAGGTTATTCTAATTTTTACCGCTTTTACAAGAGAAATGTATGAAATGTTGTCCGAATATTGGAACCTTATATTTTTCTGATAATTTCAAGTATCGGATAACGAGCAGATGATCTAGTTGGTGGCACGTGGTTACAACACCCACGTATAATACGGGTAGTTCACTTACTACATCCATGTTACAGGAACAGGGAGGGAGGGAGGATAGTAGAAATACTATAGTTTATATTTATATAAATATCGTCAGAAAAAAGAAAAAATATTAAAGGACTGTACGTATATTATGTAAACATAGGATGTCTGCACTACTCGTAAATTCTTACGTACGTATATATATTTTGAAAATGTTAGTACATTTCTCGTAAACTGTAAGTGTCGTAATAACTCTGCAAAGCAAACAATATAAATACTTGATTAAAGGTACTTAAGTCGTATTATTTATTACAAAACTCGAGTCAAAGTAGGAAATCTTAAAACCGCACATTGTGTATTCAAAGGCTTCGTCATGTAATAAACTGTCCACGAAACCTTTGAGACCTTCGTCAAGTTGACTTTAGAGATGGATTGCTTTGCGAGGACCGATGTTATTATTACAAATTATCCTTCTGAGATATATTTAAGAGAAACTAGAGTTACTAGTAGGCTCTTCTCAGCAGAGCAGCTTTCCGAGCCGGTAGAAGCTTACACACGGACTGACTACATTGAATTTTATAATGTAATAATTGACGATACAAATGCCTACTTGAATAAAGATAATTGGATTAAATGTAAGAAAATAAACATTCACCACAAACACCAGTAGACAAAATAAACGAATCAGTCAAAGAGAATCAAGCGAACGCAAAGATTAAACTGAACGCACCTCAAGTGAATTAACTGAGAAAAAACTCACAGACTCTTCCCTCAGAACGTCTCAGAGAGGAAATCGAATCGAGGAGTTTCTTGTAATTTATAACAGACTTGTGATGCAAATTGAAATTGAAAGCTAACGTCATTTTGGTTCGCATCACTGCTTATTAAAGAAAAAATATCTCCTCCTTATCTGATTTGTTCTGCTCGGTTGTCGACATTTTATTATTAATTGATAATTCCTCCTTGGGGTTTTTGATAAATCAGTTCATTTCCTGTTTTAGAATCTTTTTTTATATACAAATTAGAATATTAATCTACAGCTCTTTTCTTTGAACATTAATACTAGTTGTGGCTACGACTCCGTTCATGCGAAATATTTTTATTTAAAGAAAATAAGCCAAGTTACTTCTTACAACAACCCGTATATACTTTCAGACGCATTTAATGAAGAAATGTGAATTTGGAATTACAAACAGACACTTTAACTTAATCTGTATGTATAGATTAAACACATCGTTTTAAAAAGGAACTCAATAAGGAACAACAATAAGGAAAAAAAGCATCAACAATAAGGAAATAAATAAAATCATATCTTACACACATTTATGTGTTGTATGTGTGTATACTTAACAAACAGTTACCTATTATAAATTAAAAAATAAAATAGATAATGGTAGATATAATATAGCCCTATATATTCCTTATAAAATACCTAATTAACTGTCTGTATCCGCGGAGGAAGAACAAAAGGTAATCAGGTAATCGCCGGAACATCCCTTTAATCCTTAGTTATTTTCTAGTTAGGAGGTGAGTGTCGAGTTATAGGTAATGTACCAAAAATATTGTAAAATCTGCCTGAATCAAAATATATATAACACATAAAGGTACAAAAAATATACATTAATATAAAAAAGTATTACTTAAATACTTGTATCGTGAACTAATTGGCTATAAGAGATGATTTAACAAAGGTACTTGTTTTGAATAGGAAAAACTTTTTACTTAACTATGACTTCATTACATTCATAGATTTGTTTCTTAACTTAATAATTAACTTAACTTAACTAAAACTAAAACTTAACTTAACTTCTAATAATAACTTCAAGCCACTGAAGGCTTTTTAAAAACATTAAATTTTATTTTATAATGTCAAAATAATAATTATAATAATTACATGATAGAGAAAGAAAGCTAGAGATAAATTAAAATTTAAAACGCATACTGAGGCACAGAAAACCACCAGACTTTAGTATTAAATTTAATTAAATGTTGTCATTAGGCAGTTATTTTTTGTACCTTTCATACAAGTGTTTTATTTAGCTAATTGAATTGGTTATTCGGGTTTTACTGAACTACGAGCAATATGTTTATATTGATTTTTTTACTTCATTTTAGCCTTTTCAAATATTCACTAACTTATCAGACGTAATATTTTATAGTTACAGGGAGATAAAATATAGGTGTCTGTCAATCGATACAGTTACAACTTCACCTTGTTTCAAGGAATATTAAAATATTTACAAGAACATTTTATATCTTATAGGCAGCTTGAAGGTTTTAAAAAAATAAATATGTATCTATTATTATATTTATATACATTTATATTAAAAGATATTTTAATAGCTTGTAACGTAAAATATATTTGTTATATCCTTTTTCGACTTTTCATACAGGGCAAAAAAGTTCCAAATTAACAGTCTATCAGATACCCATAAAACAAGTCATGTGATATTTTTTGAAACGCCACAACACGGACCGTTTGACAAAGCGTAAATTTTTGAGTAATTATTTTCCAGAATGCAGTCGCGAATACTGAGGCGGATGAATTTTGTAATTCTCGTACGTCACGTTACGCTGGTTCTTTTAACTTCATGCTATAAAAAATTCATACAAAATTAATTTGTTTAGAATATTTCGAGGGTTATATTTTATCATAAAAGTCGAAAAAGCAAAACAAGGCTATAATGTGTTTAAAGGGCACCAGATTAGAAGAATAGATTAAGAATTTATAGTTATCTTACATATCTATATAAATAATATTGAAATGTGTGTTTGTAATTCTAAATTGACAGCTTTTCACTAAATGCATGAAAAGGTATACATATTAATTTAAACATGATAATAATGAAACAAACACTTTTCGAGACGTTCAGACAAGATAGGGACGACTAATTGTAAGTAACTTATCTATTCAAAATAGTTTTCAAAAATATCAAGTCTCGAACATTTGTTTTGCAATAATTAGTATTTACTTTCGTTATTAATCATTTTAACGCTATGAATTAAGATGTAAAGACAAGACATACGATGAAAGTAATGTCAAAATATTCAGTAACTTCAATACATTTGATCTTATTTATTTAACGGTATCTCACGTGTGTTAATAATCAATTTCACTCTAAATTAGTTTCCAACAAATCATAATGTATTTTGATGTAAAGTCGATCAACTATTAAATAGAATCCCCAATCTACGCAGTGTCACGCTTCCTTTGCTTCAGATGAGTTTCTTTACGTAGCAAAGGACTTCCAGGAGGCTCCCAATGCTCTGAAGCAGGATGAGAAGTCAACAGAGCGCGACACGTCACAGCACCGTTACAATACTAATATTAATAAATATTAACGATAATTATTATCATTTCATACGAACAAAACTATTATATCATTCTTCATTCTTTGTACTGTAAGGTATTATACTTTTGATGATATAGTTTTATGATTCTCCTCACTATTGTCAGCCACGACAATAGTTGGACTTTAATTCTAAGAGTTCAATTAGCAAATAGATGAAAAAACTTGTTAGGACTATTTAATTTATTTAATTCACTTTCGTATTTTAGAAGGGCAATAGTAATATAATATGCCAATCCACAAAACTGTTGAAAAATATAAGTAACCGCAGAATATTATAATATACCCACGCTATACCCACGACTCGGTCAGCGTGTAACTCCTTGTTTTTTATTAAGATAATATATTGCTAATATTTTTAGATCAAATTAAAATGTTTCAGCGCAAAGCTTCTGGGTAGACTATGTTAAGAGTCGACCCGTCCGGCACGTGAACGTAAAGATTCCTAGAATTGCTAACCCGGGAAAGAGCGACGTATAATTGACCATGCGAGAAACAGCTAACACCGAGATCTACTCCAGCAACACGAAAAGTCTGCCCTTGAGCTTTATTGATAGTCATGGCATAGCACACCGATACTGGGAATTGCGTTCTTTTAAATTGGAATGGAAAATTATTTGGTATTATGGGAATTCTGGGAATAAAGACAGTTTCTCCTGCACCGCAACCTGTTAAAATTTGAGCCTCGATTACATTTTGTTGCAACTGGGTTACTTTTAGCCGAGTTCCATTGCAAAGTTGAGGTGGTCTTAAATTTCGGAGCAGAATTATCGGTATGCCAATTTTTAAACAAATTATATGAAAAGGTAGTCCAGGCATACTTAAAGAATTTAAAAATTCTATCGGGTAATTAGTGGCTTGTTGTTCATCAACCATTCTATTTATTGAACTATAAACTTTGCTTTCTCCCTGTATATTAGACAGTATTTTATTATTAATTTCAGATGCCTGGTCATTGCGAGGAGTCAAAATGGACCTTTCGCAAAGCCAAGAATTGTCCCTATTTAATATAATTATTATGTCACCGTAAACCGAAGATATAAGATGTTGTTGGGATTGCACTATACAACATAACTCAGGTGTCAGAATAAGTTTTCCTTGGTGTAGTTGTGGATAGGTACCTTCACCAATCTTCAATAATGTATCAGAAAATTCACGATTATCTGCGTTGTCTCCAGTTCTCACTCGCATATTTATAGTCAAATGCACCGATTGTATATCACGCCACAAATAAGAGCTTTTCAGGCAAGCCCTAATCTCATCAGCTCGGGTTCCCCGTGGTATTACCGGTAAGGTTTGTCGGAAATCACCACAAAATAAAACCGTAATACCGCCCATTGGTCGATCATTTTGTCTTATGTCCCTTAGAGTTCTGTCTACTGCTTCTACTCCTTTTCGATGGGCCATCGTACATTCATCCCATACGATTAAATTACACTCACGCAATACCTTAGCTTTGTCGCTATTTCTTGAAATACTACAGGTTGGACTTTCCGTGCGATCTAAATTAATTGGTATTTTAAACATAGTGTGAGCAGTCTTACCTCCTGGTAGCAATGTTGCAGCTATACCTGATGAAGCCACGGCAAGAGCGATTTTACGCTGATTTCGAACATAAGCTAATATTAATTTAGTCAAAAAAGTTTTCCCAGTTCCTCCAGGTGCATCTAAAAACCATATTGTTCCTAAATTATTCTGCACACTCTCGCACACGCGATCATAGACTAAGCGTTGTTCTGCAGTCATCATTGGGACACCGTTTTCTAATGTTACCAGCAGTTCCATTGGGTTGTAACCAATCTCTGCGGAATATTCCCTATTGGTAACCTCTCCGACTGAGGTTGGCGTTGGCAAACCATATTCACAAAGTGATTTACCGCCTACTGCTGTTAAGTCTTCCTGAAGAGCTAATAAGCACTGATTTATAGCCAGATCTCGAAAATTATCATTAGTTGCGCCTTCATTATTGTGAGATAAATTCCGAAGAAAGTCTTCTGCAAATTTTTCTTTATATTTTTCCCATAATTGGACAGGATCAGATAAATTACAAAATGTGAGTAATGTTACAAATAAATGGCGTAACCGTCGTGGATTATCACTAACACAGGATTCTGCTAAAGCGTCATCCCAATGTTGATCATTTTCAAGCAAATGACGCGCTTGGCAAGCTGCATGATAAGTTGGATAAACAACATCGTCTACTTTTCTCAAATCTATAAATGATGTTGGTCCTCGCACTGTATGTAATAATAATCTCAAATAAAAACACTCTTCGTTGTTAGGATGAACAGTATACACTCTACCAAGAACATGTTCTTTGAAAATACCTGTCTCGCCATCTACAGGCCTGCCTCGGCGTCTACGGTTAAAGACACCTCGTTGTTTATCGTAGGTATAATACGATGGAACTTCTTCATACAAAAGAGACTTTGCGAAATTATCAGTTTGGCAAAGTCGAAAGAATGCCAATAAAGTTGTTTGTCTAGGGTTCTCTAATCGTTCTGTAACATTTTCGGCGTTAAAATATATACGTTGACCGCCTTCCAGATGAACATCCAGATGGGTCACAGGTGGATATCTTTCGTGAATATTAAAACTTAAGATCCGCCACACAGCTTCTGAAGAGCTGATATATCTGCCTGACTGAAATCTAGTAACTTCATCATGTTCATTTCTTAACGCAAACGTAGCTTGGTCACTGCCCTTGTTAATGTACTTACAAATATATTTAATTGACTCTACACTATTACACATTTCTACATTTATGTGAGCTTGAAATGCTCTGGACAATACAGGCGAATACGGAACGACCCACCTATTATCTAAAGTAACCTGTTGTCCAGACATTCGCTTTTCAACAGTAAAACCACCATTGTCTCTTGAACGGCGACGATATAATGGGTATCCATCATGTCCTGTTACAGTTTCATCCACTAATGCTTTTGGATACCTTTTAGTGCAACGACCGTCTTGCATGCAAGGAGCATTTGCGTTAAATGCACCACATGGACCATGTATCATATGAGTTTTAACAATGTCGTATAACAGGGGATCTGCAGTCGGATCTGGAATTTCAGCACTGATTAATCTGTCTACATCATTAGGTCGAACCTTATCTTTTAACCAAAGCAAGATATGTGCGTGAGGTAAGCCGCGTTTTTGCCACTCAACACTATACATATAACACAATACTTCTCCAAAAATGTTATCTTTGGTAAGAAGATCTATCATTGATTTTAATTTTAAATGAAACACTCTTGCAATAATATCATGGCGGTCATGCGGTGCCTGACCCTCAAGAAGCTCCCGAGTGATTTCATCCCACTTGGGATTGGTAGTTACAGTAACAAATAAGTCGGGACGTCCATATTTTCTTACGTAACAAAAAGCGTCTTGAGTACGTTCATGCATGTAGCGTGGACCACCAGTAAAAGAAGAGGGTAAAATAACTAAACGACCCATATTCACAGTATCGTTATCTTGCTGCATGGCATCGCGAAGGTGCACGTATTCTTCAGCGCGCAGCTGCCTTTGTGTAGATCGTATATAAACTAATCTTTCGGTTTCAATTTTTGCGTACATGTCAACAATAAACTGATTAAATAAGCCACGAAAACGTTGAAAGTATACCAATCTATTCCGTCTCACTTGCAGGTGGTAACAATAAAATTGAAGGCATGACACCTTTTTATTATAATTAGGTGCGCCTGTGCGCGGATCGGTTTGGTATACAGCGAAATTATAACCATCTTCCCCTCGACAGTATATCATAGGATATTGCAAACTGTCGTAAGCCCTGTGGGTTTCGAAAATACGTTGCAAACGATTGTCTCTGGAACGTATAACGATATCACGCCTATCACATTCCTGGTCGACCAGTACTACAGCAACTTCATTCGTGGATGGAACGTTATGACGCCCAGGGTGTTCCTGAGTTGGACGCTTATCGGCATTTATAACAATTTTATAATTGTTATTACCATCTTGAGAAAGGGCTTCTAATGCCGATTTAAAACTGCATACGTACGAATTAACCTGATGTAACATGTTCTGAAGTTGTGAAATGAGTTCAGTATTTAAATTCGGAAAATATTGATTTCTTATATTCGACTGTTCGTTGTAATCGGATACAAAATATATTTGAAGAAATTTAGGTTGTTCTTCAGGCAAAAGGGTATCAAATGGTAAACCTGACCTTGTACCTTAAAAGTAGGCATGAAAGGGCCTTCTGAGATTTGTTTAGCACCAAAGGATGTCATTTGGAATGCACTATTATAAGTGCGAATATTATCTAAAAACTGTTTGGATTGCAAATGTTTCCCTAAAAGTAGTGATTTTAAAGGTTCCGGTGGGTCTTCGAACGAAGGCAAATTTATTTTACCTCCAGAACAACAGAAACCAGCAGACTCCTTCCTCCACTTCTAAGCATTACAAAAGGAACATACTACGTTCATATCGCCTATTTCAGAAGATGATCTGTAATCAATTGTGAGGTTATAAGCAAACCCACTTTTATATTTATCGGACCACGCCACCGAATTTGTAGATTGATCTACCACGTGTATATCTAAGTCATTAAGACCATGTCGAAATCTATCTGCAGTAAGACGGGCCTCTCGCTGTTCTTCTGTTTCAAGCGACCGAATATTTTCAATTCTTAATCTTTCATTAGATAAAGTAATCAATTGTTCTTGTCTCAAAGAATTGTAATAATCGCGTCCCGACTCTAGTCGTTGTTCATGCTCATGTTCATCTTCAAGAGATCGAATCATGTTATGGTGCGCCCTATCATTTGTCAAACGGTCTTGATATTGAGTAAAAGTTTCAGATTCTCGAGACAAAATATGACGTTCGCGATCAGCTGTAAGCCGTAATTCCCTCTCAGTGAAGGTTTCGGACTCGCGAGATAAAATATGACGTTCGTGGTCAGCTGTAAGCCGTAATTCCCTCTCAGTGAAGGTTTCGGACTCGCGAGATAAAATATGACGTTCGCGGTCAGCTGTAAGCCGTAATTCCCTCTCAGTGAAGGTTTCAGACTCGCGAGATAATGTATGCCGTTCGCGGTCAGCTGTGAGTCGCAATTCTCGTTGTAAAGCAGTTTCAGCTTCTCGGGATAACGCATGTTGTTCCCGGTCAATGGAACGCCTTAGCTCTCGTTGAGAAGAGCTTTGAGAAGCCCGTGTTGTAGCTCGTCTCGCTCTTTCAGCTGCTAATCGCATCTCTCTTTCTGGAGAGCTTTCATTAGCTCGAGATGTTGAGGCACTAACTCTCATAGAGTTTAACCGATGTGCTCTTTCCTCTTCCGATTCTTGAGAACGCGTCATTCTCATTCTCCTAGCTTGACTCGAAGTTCGAGATAAAGATGGTCGTTTTTTAGGTGGCATCGTTTATTTTATTTTTAATCGACGGTAACTTAAATTCTATTTAGTTACCCAACAAAAAACTTACGTCAGAGGTCCTAACTATAGCTAAGTATATAATAAATAGAATATAAATCTAAGTGCCTATTAAAACTAAAATAATATTCTAATCGAATTATAAATATGTACGTAGGTACCTACAAATTACAAAAGAATAAAAAATGAAAATAAAGCTATACTTAATGCGTGTGCAATACTATCTACACTTACCTACTTCACTTAAAAATGAATAATAAGAAATACCTACAACTACTGTAATTAATCAAAGTACCTATGCTAATACAAAAAAAACCTTAGATGTTCTAAGTACAGCTGCTATATAATAAAAAAATATAAATCTAAGTGCCTATTTAAACTTAAAAATACCTAATATTCTAATAGAATTAAACTAAGAAATATGTACCTACCTACCTACAACTTAGGTACAAAAAAAAAAGAAATGAAAATAAAGCTAAAACACGTGTGCAGTATAGGTAGATAGTAGGCAATATCTACCTATACCTACTTCACTTAAAAATAAATAAAAAATACCTATGAATACTATAATTAATAAAAGTACCTACCTACGCTTTTATCTACTCAATACAAAAAAAACTAAACATAAAATGCCCAAAACTAACCTATCAGTAACTAAAAATCTAACAATAATCTAATCTATCTATCTATTATCTAATCTAAAAATCGAATCTAAATCTACTTAAAAAGAAATAAAATAGGAACTATTAATAGTTAAGAATTTAAACAAAACTAAAACTAATTTAGAAAATAACAACAAAAGAAATTAAAATAAACTATTTAAAGACAAAAAGTCGCGCTGATAAGCACGGTTTATAAAATAACAATTATTGTCTGTCAATAAAGTTCAACACTCTGAACGCATCAACAGCCAAATATTGAATGACGCTTGCGCTCGCCTCCCGCCCCTTTTATACTCTGCCGCCGCGAGCCCCGTCGAGCGCGGCAACCGTTACGCAAAAATAATCCTTATAGCTTGATTCACTATTCACGCGCGATGTCTTGTTGGCGTATTTCATGTAAGTAAGTATAAGTTTGGTGTTTCTATACCGATTTCAATGATTCTTTTTTTATTGAATTGGTGCTAATGTTTATTTTTTTTTTAATTAGGAATGATGGTGAGCATTATTGGTTTTATAAACGTAAAAGTAAACAAATATAATAAGAAATCTCCGAACTGCTAAGCTATCGAGAGTTATGCGTGTTATTGTGAGTTAACTATAAAAGGTAGATATATGCTGTCTTGGAATATTTTTCGTGTATTTTTATGTAGAATATTTCCGTTATACATAGTTTCTATGTAGCTCTAACCATTAAGGCTGCACACGCGACGGAAGCTTAAAAAATCAAGCAACTTCTCCCATTTTCTCAACATTTCCTTTCACTGCTCTGCTCCTATTCATTGTAGTGTGATGAAAAGTATACTATTACCTGCCCAGGAGTATAAAGAATAATTGTACTAAGTTTCGTTAAAATCCGTCGAGTAGTTTTTTTTTCTATAAATAACATACAAACAGACAGACAGACAGACAAAAATTTTTTTTAACTGCATTTTTGGCATCAGTATCGAACACTAATCACCCCCTGCTACTTATTTTGTAAATATATTTCATGTACAGAATTGACCTCTCTACAGATTTATTATAAGTATAGATGATAATCATTTCTTTACTGCTACTACTATTGTTATTAATACTATAGATTCAGCAACTTCCATCTCGTGAAGAGCGACAAATAAAACTGTGAAACAACGTAAATAAATTTATTACATGATATCAAAAATCATTTAAAGTACGTCCTTCAAGAAATGCAAGTCAGTGTATGCGAAATTTGGGATAACTGAATGCCGGTATAATGGGATGTTAGTGGCACTAATCCCGCACGTACATCAAGTGAGATCCTGCGGGATTGAACAGGGACAAAGCCAACGATCATATCACGTGTAGACACTGTAACGTGGTCGTGAACTTCTTCGGTTTTTAATTCTGCGATCATTTTTATGTCATTGTTTTCTTTTTGCACTAAACTGTGATAAATATAACAAAAGAAGGCAATCTTTATCTTACCTCTAGACGAACATCGAGGAAAAAAAATATACAAAATATTTACGCTTTCTGAGCTTTTGCTGAGCTGAGCACAGAATAAATTTATTTATAGGTATAAGTTGTTGTATGTTGTTGTTTATAAAGGTTTAACGTGAACATGTTTTACAATATTTCTGGTAAAACTGTAATGCCGTATTATTAATTAAGAATCCCATTAATAAAATCTCTCAACTTCAGTAAATAATTGTATTTAAATTATTTCTGGGACCCTATCCCCTATGTAGAGCCGCGGGCAGGAGACAGAAACAAGGATCGTACTAATTTAACAAACCTAAAGTTACAAAATATTATAAAACAAATAATTTGGACTCTTCCGAAAAAAATATAAAATACATGTAACCATTCCGAATAACAACAATCAGATACTAAATGTTTATATTAGAAATGAATAAAAAACTAACTTCAGGATAAAAGGCTTGAAGCGAAAATACCTTAAAATAAAATAACTTAGAGAAATTTTAAACATAAGATCTATAACTCCAAGTTAATTACTTGCCTTCCGTCTTGATTCGTTGATATAAATTAATAAGAATTCTTGTTTCTATAATTTCTTTCTTATACGAAAATATTGATAAGAAAAATGTTATACTTTTATAGCTACCTTAGATGTTGTGTAATTCAATAAAGTGCGAAATTATATATAAATAAATTATCTTTAACTATTTTATTTATATTATTCCTGGAATAGACATGGGCTAACTTGTTATGGCCGATATGCCCCAGAAACTACATTCACTCACCAGCTGATTTAAATACATTTTATACTAATATTGATTACTGTATTGGATTAAGTAGTGTTTGGAATAAAAAAAATAATTAAAAATAATGTTTAAAAAAGATATTAATGTTAAGAAATATCAAAAACAGTTAATGACGAAGTAACAAGTTTATAACTGAACCATGATCTACAGTTTCAGCGAACAATGGCCGGACGACACGCGAGGGAATGCTGATTATATAAGAGACGATAACAATAATCATACCAATCAGATTATTATGGAACGTCTATTGATTTGTTACTTGATATTGATAATTTCAATTACACTAATTTAAGGTAACGTGCATTTTCAATATTCATAGAACTTTTAAGGATAATCAATGATGTACCAAAAGGTAACGATATCTATATGTGGATTTAGCCAAACTAAGCCCAACAGTCTCGAAACCTCGTTCCAATCCAATTTGCGGTGGGTTTGGGCAGCCATTCATGCGCTCTAGAGATGTAGAATAATGCAAGAGTCTATTTTTTATGCAAAATATTTGTTTTAATTTATTCATGTGATATTCTTCACTAGAATAGTACTAAAGTTTGTACTTATTTTTTTTATATTTGAGAAATGAAACCCATAATCGCAAACCTACCATACTTTTTAAAGTGTGTTCATGTCATGAGGTCCTCGAGAAAAAAAATACAACTCCGTGATACGTGTAGAAGAGCTACTCTATTAAAAACATTTTCTAAATTTTATTCTACACGTTGAATAGCAGCTGTCCAGTTGTAAGGGTCTTTAAGTCGTTATCGTTGTTTAAAAACACTCATTCCCGATTTATACACGTTTGTTGTTTGTTGCATTTCCAGAGACAAATGATCTGAAATGTTCTAGTACTTAACGAAACTTACGAAATACACTGGTTACTCGACAGATGTCATATTATTTTGATAATGTAACTTTTGATTTTAAATTTGAAGGAGTAATGAGAAAAAATACAATTTGCAATATTATTATTAATAAACCTGTCACCATTACGTTACGAAACGCCATTTAGCCATACATGAATAAGTCACATACAGAAACACAGAGTTCAATCTAGTCACCTAATTTCCATTTGCAAATGGGTCTAAAAGCTGGAATTACTAGCAGTGTGTGGTTCAACCGATCGATTCAGAGAGACGGTTAGTCGCAAGCCATTCTAAAAGCAGTTTGATTACTCAATTGACAACTTCATTACAAACAAAGTCACTTGTGTAAATATTCTTCAATATCTATTATTAAATTATTCTAAACATAAACATACACAAATTAAAATTTTTGTACATTTAAAAAATAAGCTTTAGGCTAAATATATTATCGAAGAATTTTTTTTTTCCTTCTTTAAATGTTTTTATTTAATTGTATCAAAGTTCAATGAGACTTGAATTGCTTCCAACGTACGCTTTCACCACACATATATAGGATTAACATACTTCATAAAAATTTTTGTACTAAGTATATGACATAACAATATACTAATTAGCAATATGATTACGACTACGCCTCACCTTATTCAATTATTACAAATTCATCAATACTAAAACTAAACTAAAACTTAGCATCATCCAAATTTCATACAATTTATTATAGCCACGGTAACTCTTAAGTCAATTCTATATTTAATAGCATTGTAATGTGTAAATACAGGCGTACTTATTGGCATGCTTAAGGAGACAAACTCCCTATTTGAAAAAGAGAGATTTGGACATTTCGTTTCTAATCTCACCATATGGAAATTGAACTTTATTTTACTGAATTACGATATGTTTTTAGGTAATTTAGTTAAAGGCTCAGAATCGCGTTCCGAGGATTATGTCCTTTATTATATATCCTTTATATATTATAAATTTGATGGGCGTCAGACCGGAAAGCATCGCGACCCGAGTTTCTTCAAACTCTATTGAAGACGAATAATAATTTGGGGAAACTTTAGTTTTTACAGTGGTTTTACTACAAACAAGAAAGATATTAGGTAGATTCCATAGATGAATCTACCTATTGCAATTGATGACATGGACCCAGACCCCAGAGTAGGGGCGCTACGCCGTTTATGAACTGGAGATTGAGAATCCGTCGAAAAAAAAAATATATATATCCCGATATATATATATAATTTGGACTGATGGATCATATATATATATATGATCCATCAGTCCAAATTCATCGTAGGTGAAATCTGACTTCACAGATCGATAGGATAAATTAGTAGGACAAACGTAGCATCTCGTTTTTTTCGGAAAAAGTGAAAGGGGGGGCTGTGAGGGGGGGTGAAAGTGCAAATCTTTGGGACTCGCTACAGGTCGCAAATATTAATGGAGGATTTTCAAACTTGGTATATATATTCTTAAGGACAAAATGAAGATTAAGTTCTTGAACGGGGGAAGTCGGTTGGGGGGGTTGGAGGGCTGGGGGGGTTGAAACCCGAAAAAAGTCACAAAAGAAGGCAAAATTTTGCTATCGGAAAAATCTTAGAAAATTAACAAATTAAATGAGGCAACTTTTTTTCCGAAAAGTTTTTTGATGCGACCCCCCGTTTAGAAAATGGGGGTGGGGGGTGGTTCCCCGCTCACCCAATATATGCAGAGTGGCGCGTCATAAGACTCGTATTGACCAGTAGAATACTGCTGGCTAGTTTTTCTTTGTCGATCCGACCGACGGGAATCTACCTAACACGATCGACCGTGTAGAACGAGGTACTTTTTATTGCAATTTATACACTGCAGTAAAATATAAAATTAATGTTACTAACATTAAAACTATAATTATTCATAAAATATGAATGAATTGCCATTCCATGGTTAAGTATCGTTCGTGAAATTAATAACGCTTCTATAACACAACGTATGGAAAATGACAGCTACAAATAAAAATAATATAAAAATATTGTGTTCCTTTCATCCTCCTTATGAGGAGAATGTTAAATAAATAAATATTTTAAAAGCATACGAAAAAAACATATCATTAAGTAAATAAGTTACTTTGTGACTCAAAAGATTTCAAAATATGCCTTGTTAAGGCTTGTTTCAAAGAATTTGATACAAGCATGATGATCGCATACTGAAGAAAATTATTAACATTACAGTGTTCTCTCAACGTTTACAAAGAATTTTATGAACGTTTAATGTGTGATAAAATATGGAAGCGATAATGTCTGCTTCACAGAACAAAAAGGCTTTGTACGATTTTCTTATAATTTTACATGAAATAAAACAGAATTAATAACTTTGTGTTACTCCAAAAAGCCTACTCATTGTTGAGAAAAAATATTTAAAAAGTGAACACTAGAACTTGGATTACGCAGGTACTATCATATCTTATATAGCACTGGATATAATATATAAAAATAAAATGTTATTAACATTGTATACAATATATTCTGTAAATACAAAATATCTGTATTTTCTTTTAATCTTACATACAAAGTTATAATGAGTTATTTTTTAATGTAAAATTACGATACAAGAATATTTCGCGATACATAAATAGCAGCTGTTTTTGACATGTAATATAATAATTTGCTAATTTCCCAAAGAATAAAATTATTTCAGGTAAAGATGGGCAAAGTTTAAAGTATCACATTTTACCATATTGAGGCCGCACTTTGCCGGTTGTATAAATTTGTAGCAACCTTTGTTTTTCAAAGTAAAAAGTTCATTTACAACTGTACTTAGCCAAAAATACAAAAAATTGTGACATTAATACATAAAAAATACACTCTAAGTTATTGAGCGAAGCGAGTGGAGCGTTCTACTGAAGACTTTTTAAAATTCTTTGTCACGAATAGGTTCGAAAATTACTTGCGGAAAATTATGAATTTTTGCAATCAGAAAGACACACATTAGTCACACATTAGTAGTAGTAGTTATTACAAAGTCTGTTGGCGCCCCTAGTTATAAATATAGGAAGACGTTTTACCGACGACAATGATAAATAAACCTTATGATAAAATTATAATATATAATAAGACATGTTAAAAGACGTGAAACGATCAAATTAAAATGTTACTTCATCTGGTACAAATGTTATTAAGTAAAAAAAAGAAATAAAATGTCTGGCACTATATTGATTTCACTTTAACCATTTCATTCAAATCGTAATAGTGTGCTCAGGTTAGAACAAAAACCTCTAACTACCTAGTATGCTAAGAGTGGTCCTGCCATATTGTGGAGATAATGACCTAGATGCGAGCCCTTCAGCACAACTCAATGGGCCTTCCATGAGGGCTAATTAGAGGGATTTTCAACGATATCGTACACTAACTAATCTGAATCAAACTAAACATATTGGTTTCTTATTAGAAATGATGAAGTCAGAAACTAATGGTATTTATTTGGTGGTTATGATTATGTACTCTCTGATGTTAAATATCAGGTCTTGAATTGATTGAAATCATATATTAATAATAATAATTAATTAGCTTATAAAAAAAGTTATACAATAGTCGTTTGGCGTCGGTAAAAAGGTTACAGTTTACAATAAAACGATCTTCAGCCTAAGGGGGCGGGGAGGGCGGAGAATTGTCGAAAGATATAACAACACTGACAAAGAGATCTTAATGTCATTTGGTTGTTCGTCCTATTTTATAATAATTGAAATATATTATAAACATTTTAAATATTTTCTCCGAAATTTTAATTAGTTTTTAATCAATCTTTGAGTTTTACATAACTGATAAATTTCATAAAACTGATTTATTCATATGTGAAATGTTCACAGACGAGAGAAATCAATACTAATTGCAAATGTATGAGGTATAGGAGTAAACTTTTAATTAAATTATAGCTCACTTGAATATCCTTCGGGTAAAGAAGCTTTGTTTGCTAAAATTATAAGATTGTATTAAATCGGTAATTCCAAGGGTACCGTTTACAATGCGGTTATTAAAATAACATTTATAACACTAATCAACAATATTTCAAGAAACCGTGAAATAAAAAATAAGTATAATAATAACTGCACAATCTCTATGGAGTGGTGAAGTTATGAAGAATTTCAAATTGCCTGAAGTAATGTCTTCATATCTACGGTATGCATAATATCTGCTGCAAGTTGCAACTAATAAACTTTCCAGACTCCAGCCGCGTCTTTCTGTCTTTGAGAACTTAGTTTATTACACCAATGCGTAAGGAAACTTGAGGAATACAATATGCTATTTAATTATAATTCAGTTTATTATACTTACTACTCTTTTAATTACTATACATTTAAGTATAAAGTTAGATTACATCAGTGCATATTTGTTATCTTAGCAAGGACAAATAATACTAACCACTAATCACTGATTTGTTATATTCTACCTGTCAATCATTAACGTAAGATTGTTAGGTTGTGTGATTGTTAGTTAATTAGTTAAGGACAGGAATAAGCAAGGTTATACTTATAAGTATAAGCTTTAATTACATCTTTAATTTATTATCATCATCTCTTTATTATAGATATACTATCTTGTTAGATCATATACAACGTATTATTTGATTGAAGAGCGGACAGAATCGATTGCATAATGAAATATATATTGACGATCTATTGACACAGTGACCAAGCCAAGACATTGTGCGCCAAATTTGATCAGATGCTGAATATACGCATTCGCGTCTGCGAATGTCTACGAATCATTTGACATTGAAACATGTTTCTCATAATTTCTTACCCCTTTATATAATAAAAAAGCAAGACTCTTAAGAGTTAATACAATCTTAACAAATACTACCGTCAGTGTGTCTGAACGTGTCACTCGATCCCTTTTAACGACTGTTATTTGCTTTAATATTTCATAAGGGTTAATGTGAGTCCCCGGGGTTTAACGTGTTTGTTTCCTTACCTCAATGACTATGTGAAATGTTGAATCTTATTATCTACTAGCGTCGGGCCCCGACTTCACTTGTATTTAGCTACGCTAATTAACCTTGAGAGAGATAATTTTCCTTTACCTTTGTGTGAAACGAAATGCGAAAAGAATTAAATTCCTAATACAGAATGCATTACTATAACAAGATTAAATAAAATAAAAGAACACATTGTTGTTTACTTAAAATAACATTACCCTAACACATCAGTTCAAGAGAAAATACTTAATAATAGAATACAAATGTTATCCGTTTGTTCAGCTGCATTTGGCTTGCTACAGTTTGTGATGAACACAAACAGTACATTCGTAGAACTTTCTATATACATTATATAAGCCTAATAAAACTTGCTACTTACCAGAATGCGCTTTCAGATCTTCTAAATATTCTTAAAATTTATTCATCAATTATATGTCGTAATGTCACATCAGAAATCTGTTATGTAACACACAAACAGCAATTCATAAAATAATATTTTATTCATCTGTTAAATAACAGTACGAAAATGAACGAATTCCCTCCGTGAAATATTCAAGTGATGGAGGAAACTCATCTTGGAGCGCAATATTCGTGATCTTCTTTCTTGTGTGGATGTTGTGTGTAACATCAACTATTTATTATACAGATCTATTAAAAGGGTACTTGTGAGATATTTTGTTTTATAATTGTCTTAAGGTTACACTTTATTCGTAAATTTTTTATCACAGGAATTACTAAAATAAATTCACATAAGTTTTATATAAAACAATAATTCGACTCTCCGTTCGCTGGAGCCAAGAGCTTAATAAACACGATTGCAACATGAAAACAAATCCAATAAAAAACAACGTGCTTCTCCTACCATACTCATTATTTTTCTTATCAAATTCATTGTATTGCTGTCTTTTTTTGGGTAATATTATTAAGAGCATTCTACTTAAGTTTGGATGATAAGAAAATTAAGGAAAAACACAATCCTAAAATAGACAATATTTAACATACAATCAATAGCCCTTCATCAAAAGATCAGGTGTCAATGATCAATATATTTAAAGCTATTAAGTCAAATTTAATTTTATAACTTAAATAAGATTATTTAAGAACATAATATACATACTCGTACATCTTTATATATAAAAATACCGCATCACGATGCTCTTTGGCGCTAGTTTCCGAAACCACTAATCGATTTCCATGAAATATCGTAGAACACTATTGTTTGGTCAAACTTAAAAAGACTTTGAGGTACTTTTTAACTCTACTAATCATATTATTTTTTTGCGAACTTAACATTTTTTGTAACATAAACTGTTAAATTCACTTCCAAGTTCTGTAAGATTTCTATAGATGGAGATAACAACATTTTAATTGATGTAAAATAATTTATGAAGAAGTAGACAAAGTCGCTGGCAACAACTAGTATACTAATATTACACTATTTAAGATAGAGGAATACGAAGTGGATGTTGTTCTGATTATATCAATAAAAAAAAATCGGCGATGAAAGTATATTTATGGAGATAAGAAATAAATGATATTATTTAAATAAATTATAATTTCGTTACAACATTGTTAATTTTACTATAAAAATATGACTATGCTTTGAGAATTAATTCATTTGAAATATTTTTATAACTACAAATTTATATAAATACAAAGCGGTTTCGGCAATTTATGGAACAAGTTTCAACACGTTGTGGGACCGATGTGATTTATTGAGACAACTACTTGTACTGCAAATAGTGAATACCGATGTCTTATAGTGATTCAGTTACTGAGTGAGAAAACTCACTATCTAAACGCCGAGTAAACGCCTTGGAACAGCTATTCAATAACGTTTTCATTACTAAAACAAAACTCACATGCGGCGACTCACTCTATTATAAAAGTAATTAAAAAGCTCAAGCCACCTCTGGCCTGTAGTCGACGTCATTCCCGCAGAACACAAACATTTAATTCCAGAACTCAATTGTGTGGTTATTTGACGTCCATATTTGTAGTGGTCAAGTGACAACCAATAACTTGGTACATACATTTATTGGCTTCTCAATAGAGATTAATTCTTACCAACTCTGCAATATGTTATATTTATAAAATGTATATTATATTTTATAAGAATAACGGTATGTTACACGTGTATATTAAAAAAGATACCTTTAAAATTATAATTTTAATTATAATACACAAAATACTAAATAATACAAACTATTAACGACTTGGACTGAAAACACGCCACGAACGAAGGTAGAAGTTACACTCACACATACATATGCAAACCTTAAATTAAATCCATTATATATTATATAATGTATATTTATCTGATGTCATTACTGATAAGTTAAAAGTTAATGTGATTTAACTTGTATTCGGTAAATAGATATTGTATATTGTAAATTGTATTTCATCTTGGTGGTTGTAGAGGCACGTCAGGAAACGTAGAGACGGTTGTGTGGAGGAGATGAGTATTTTGCAATATGTGAGGATGGAGAATAACATTGCTGAGTCTTAGTGATGGCTCTAACATCAATATGATGAACAATATCGTTACATATAATTATAATTAAATTAAAAAAATAAATTAAACCATGCTGGCATAGAAGGCCTTAATTGAAATTGGAGCAGACATGATATTACCTTAATTTAAGGAAAATATACTTCGTGGAAAATTACAAACTGGAAAACGAGAAAATTAAGGAGTCGTATGAAAAGACTGATTGCAGCTGCGACTTGATAAATTCAAATAAGAGGAGGTATTACGAGCATTTATTGCTTATTGTTAGGTATAATGTTAAATTAAATATATAAGATTGGTCACCAGAAAAGATTTGGAAGGAATGTTGGTTAACCATTATTTTTCTGTTGAGAAGAACTAAGTCACAGGAATAGATTCTCGATTATTTTTGACAAACTTATTTTAGTTAGGGTAAGAGACACCATTTCTACGTTTGGCTGGGAACTCTTGCCCCACCCGCCATATTCACCAGACCTAGCCCCATCTGATTACCATCTGTTTTCATCAATGTCCCATGCGCTCTCTACCAAACACTTCGAAAACTACGAAGATGTCAAAAAATGGTTTGGCGACTGAACCGTTTCGAAAGATGAACATTTTTTTGGAAGAGCGTCCATGAACTGCCAGAGAGATAGAGAAAATGTGTATCAAGCGATAGCGCCTATTTTGAATAAATGGTTTTTTACTTTGTTCCCTAAATGACGTGTTATTTGTTAAAAATAAATTAAGAATTATTAACAGCCTCATTAGTCTCATCACATTTAGATTAAGGAATATAACATAACGATTTCAATATTCGTTTAGTGTTCGTGCTTCTTGGCTTCATGTCATGCAAATGATTTCATAATTTCTTGATTTCTTTGGCTGCTGTCAAACATCGTTGCTTGTTGGTTTTTTTGCATCTACCTATAAGCTATATTTTTTGTACCTTTAAGGTATCGTCTAACTAAATGTTCCATACCTGTTGCAACTAATGCCGTAGAAGCTGTTTTTAAGTATAAATATGAATAGAAGAGATATTTAATCATCATATAGAAACTCTAACAAACCAAATATACAAATAATTTTGAGAAGAACCCAAAGATTTCAATTTATCAAAATTTTCGATTTCTCAAACAATAAGAGGAGAAAACAATCTTTCAAGTTATCCTTCACCGGATACGTCTTTGTATTAAGATAAAAGATTTTATTAGAAAAAGCTGTGAAATCAGCTCTTGTCAGGAGGACTTGAAGATTGTAAAGTGTGATAAAAATAAATATAATATGATTTTGCCGTCGTGTAGTTAGTATACACTAGCTGAGTTGTTTGTGTAAATTTTATGTCATAAAAAATACATGTACGATTTAGGTAAATCCTTGTATAAACCGCAAAAATATGCTTAATTGTATATTCAGAAACACGACAAAATCGGTGGCAAATTTTTACAACCACGCACAATATACAAAAAGTTTTCAATTCCCAAATAAAACTCCACCTTAAAAGCACGTTCACGTAATCACCGTTCCACCGTCATGGTACATAATTTTATTGACTTAACACATGCATAGGAATGCGAGATCACGTAGCAGCTCTCAGACTAACTCGGTTTAATATTTCTACCATCATTGTGATATGTCTTATTATTCAGAGATAAAAAATACTTTAGACATGAGTTTTACAATGAGTTGTCATGACACTAAAATTAGTTAAGAATGTCAGATAATTATAACGATTTTTTAATTAACTTTTTTACATTCCTCCTTTTTTCTTTGAACGTTGGGAATATCATTACGAGTACACGCCGTTCAAGGTAATGACCAGGGGTTATGTGGGACTACCCGGTAGTATAGAGGACGCTGTCATTTTTACGGTTACCCACTAAAATATCTTAATGATACGCCACGGGATCGCCTTAGCACTCACCGTGACCAACGTTCTTATAAAAGTAAGAAGTAGGTTACTTTTACAATTATTTAATGAACTGAACACAATTTACAAGTGCCTTCCTAAATTGTATACACACTCTAATCTCTGAAGGCCGTCACAGTAATCAAGAGTCGGGGAAAATAAAGCTTCCATTATATTAATGATAGCAGTTTAAATTATCGGAAAACATAATAATACGTTAAAAGCATTTTAATATCTTTTTAAACATTGGAAATAATACATTTCACATAAATGTTTTTGTCGATTGTTTTATTGATATGTTTATATTTTTATTCACACAATCTCCAACAATGTAATATTTTCCAACACTTCCTTGTCTAATATTAATTAATTGATTTATTTTTTAAAACTTCACTGCACAAACAAAATGGTACAATTGGCGGACTTACTGCTATCTAGGCATTATCTACCAGTCAACCAACAATATTAACAGAAAAAATAAAAACAATGAGGGTAACAAGTAAACAAAAAAAAATGAATGAAAGAAAATCACTTATAAATGAAATATACTATACTAAAATAATAATATACTATACTGAAATAGAGAATAATAAATACAACATAATTATCTTAATATATGTCCCTTAGTAAGTGTCACTCAGTCTTATATAGGTTATTGAACTGATGATGAACTGAACACGATATTTTTACAAACATGAACGTTTCACACATTACATGAAAACCTTTTCCAGCAATATTATTAATTTAAATTTAAGAACAAGAATTTCTTTTAAATTTAGTTATACCCGTGTATTATAAATGAAACAATTATATAATGTTCTTTTTAAGAATATAAATATCAACAACATACTAGTTGTAGGTTATGAAAAAAGTGTAATATAGAATAAAAAAGTGGGATATAATCATTATATTGCATTTAGTGTGTTATTAACTGATACATCTATATATATACAACTTCGGTGTCATGATGCTCGTTTGCGGTAACCTTCAAAACGACTGAACTGATTTCTATGAAAGATAAACTTTCAGATATAGGTATATCGTTTGGTAGAATTAAAAAAATAGTATAGTTTATATTTCGATTAATCATCTATTGCGTATTCGAGGTTATTTATACATAATAATGGCAACAGCTATTGTTATTATAATTACAGATGGTCTATAAAAATCCCATCTGCCACCTTGATTAGTAGGTACATGTTTTCTATGGTTTAATAGTTGGTACCTATTAAGTTGATTACTGTGAAAAGTTTTATTTTATTTGAGATGTTGGTAATCAATCAATTCATTTTACATATACTTGATACAGTGCATACTTATCATACTCTTATCATATTAAATAAGTGAATAAACTATGGGATTAACAAACTGAAATACACGATAACTTTTAGTAATGCTTTCAACACATCAGTTCATGTTGACGTCTAAGTTTAATCGGGAATGTGTCATTGCAAAGTGTTGCAGTCTGCAATGATATTTATGGACCGTTAGTACAAGTGGGTAGTCGATGAAAAATTATAACATATGAGAAGGTATACGTAACAATGTGTAAATTTATAACGTTAAAGAACATTCGCATTTTAAGCGATTATTTAAATGGTAGAATTAATATTCCATTCATAAAACTGTAAACTGAAATAATTAAAGGCGTACTCAGTTCGGCTCGAAATAGCCAAAATAACATTAAGTGTGCGAATAACATTTCGCGTAACGGATATGTTCATTATAATGACGTCACACTAATGTGTATGTAGTGTGTGTACGGGTGTGGTGTTTTCTATTTAAGATTTTGTTTAATGCATTTCAGTTGTAAGCGCTCTACCATCTGAGCTACGACTCCTGTGTTAACAACCGCGAATAACGCAACAGACGACTCAATATCGGTTTTGTCAAAGTACGTAGTTTTGTATGTGAATATTTCCATAACTACCCGAATAAATGGATTCAACATTTTAAAATTTTATTTACAGTTTTGGTTTGATAACTTTCAAACTTTTACTTTCATAAAATAGAATTGAACGAACAATAACGATCATAATAATGAATATTTTTATATCCAACTTGATGGTTTTGTTTCTAGCAATTTCTCGAACATGTCGTATAAATTGATCAATTCCTTTATTGACCACGGCGGACAACACATTGGATATTCTTAACACTAGGTGCACAATACTCCAGTAGCGTCGTGTTAGAATTATTCATGAGGATAGAATATTCCTAAACGTTTATCGCCTTCTTATATTTAATTCACAGAATATTTTACAAAATCTGACGGAATGTAGACTTCTTTACAATTCAGTCGCAACTTGATTAAGCATTGTATTTTACACTTAGCATGTTATGTGTTAAAAATGAGGACAACACCAAATGGTATAAATATGAATAAATTGAGATATAATTAAGAGCAACTGTTGAGTTTCTTGCCGGCTCTTCTCAGTAGAGCAGGTTTCCGAGCCGGTGATAGCTTACTCACAGACTGACTACATTAAAGTTTATAATATAATAATTAACTCATTCAATTCAGATTCAAATGCCTACTCGAATAAAGATAGTTTGAATTTGAATTAATATAATAACTGAATTGGATTAAATGTAAGAAAAGAAACCTTTAGCACAAACATCAGTAGACAAATAAACGAACCAGTCCAACAGAATCAAGCGAACGCAAAGATTAGACTGAACGCCCCTCATCTGAATTAGCTGAGAAAAAACTCACAAACTCTTCCCTCAGAACGCCTTAGGGAGGAAATCGAATCGAGGTATTTCTTATAATTTATAACGGACTTGTGATGCAAATTGAAATTGAAAGCAAAGGTCGTTTTCGTTCGCATCACTGCTTATTAAAGAAAAATATCTCATCCTTATCTGATCTGTTGTGCTCGGTTGTCAAAATTTAATTGTGATAATTCCTCATTAGGTTGTGATAATTCAGTGTCTTAATTCCTGTTTTAGAATCTTGTTTATATTCCGATTAGAGTAATGAATGAGATCTCTTTTCTTTTTATATTAATACTAGCTGTGTTGTCGATTTCGTTAGCGCGGAATATATTATTTAAGGAAAGTAACCTAAGTTACTAATAAAATAGGTAATGGTAGATATAATATAGCCCTTTATATTCCTTATAAAATACCTAATTACCTGTCTGTATCCGCGGAGGAAGAACAAAAGGTAATCAGGTAATCGCCGGAACATCCCTTTAATCCTTAGTTATTTTCTAGTTAGGAGGTCCAAGTTACCCGCGAGAGTCACTGAGTGTCGAGTTTTAGGTAATGTACCAAAAATATTGTAAAATGTACCTGAAGCAAAATATATGTTACACATAAAGGTACCAAAAAATATATATCAAGATACAAAAGTATTACTTAAGTAGTTACCTGTATCATTAACTAATTGACTATAAGAGATGATATAAACTGTGATAATTAAATATCTCTTAAGTACATACACATACTAAAATGTACAAAGTTTAATTAAATGAAAGTATATCGTATAAAGTGTAGTTCTCGTGTCTCGTATCCGCCGGAAGGACCGCGTACTGAAGGAGGTTTAGTTCCAGCGGAAATTACAAGGGTAAGTCTACGTAATACACTGACGAATTAAATTACAGTTAAATATTAAATATTAATAGCTACGATTTAACAAAGTTACTTGATTTGAATAGGAAAGACATTTTACTTAACTATGACTTCATAACATTCAAAGATTTGTTTCTTAACTTAGTAATTAACTTAACTTAACTTCTAATAGTAACTTCAAGCCACCGAAGGCTTTTTAAAAACATAAAATTTTATCTTACAATGTAAAAATAATAAGAATAATAATTTTATGATAAAGAAAGTGAACAAACTTTTACTCTCTAAGCACTTGAGGAAGTTGATTGAAACACTGTTATAGGGTTCAAAATAAATTTTTTATCAATAATTTGATCATCTTGGTAAATGTTGAGGCACGTCAGGAAACGCGGGAGAAGGTTGTGCGAAGAAAATGAATATTTTGCAATATGTTAGGATGGAGAGGAACATAGTTGTCTTCGTGATGGCTGCCATTGATATACGAGCATGCAGGAGGGTTTTATTGTAAAATTAGTTATTTAAAACAGAATCTGTATTTCTTTTCAAAGAAAAATATTTTATAGAAATAACTTATTTCAGTACTCGAACATCTTTGACGTCATTATTTTTAAGTAGTAGTAATAAGTTCTGTTCATTAATTAACTCTTGATTCAAAGATTTTATATTATACATCTTAACTAAATATTGTATCCATAAACATAAACATTATAATAATAATTTACATATAATAATGATATGCATATAACATAATTACATAAAACATTCATAATTTGTTTTCAACTTCCAAAAATATAACAGAAGGACCACATCAGTGGGTACAGAACGTCGTAATTCAAATTGGATCAGACATGAATTACCTTAATTTAAGGAAAATATACTTTGTGGAAAATGACAAATTGGAAAACGAGCAAATTAAGGACGCTGATGGAAAATCCGATTCCAGCTGCTACTTGATAAATTCAAATAAGACGATGTGTTACGCGCATTAGTTAAGTATTATTTATTGTAAGGTATAATGTTAAATTAAATATGTAAGATTGTAACAAGAAAATAATATTATTTAAACCATTTTTAAAGCAACATTGATGGGTTGTTGATGTCGTTTTAGAAATTGGTAGTGATATTGTCTTGCTATGTTAATAAATTGATCAATTAGTCTGTCTGTAAAGTGAATGTAGTTGCATGTGTTGCGGTAATATAGTGAGTATTACCGCTTGGAGAATGTTTGTGTGAGAAGGTTCCTCCATTCAACAACTTGCTACATACAAAGCACTGAAGACACAAAACTTATTAGAGAAAGTAGCTATTTGTTATAAATAACTATTTATATTTAAAAAATATAGTTTGAATATAGAATTGAAGTTGTAAGAAATAAATAATATACAAGGTCAATATTTTTAATCGCTCGTGAACGAAGATTAGAAATAGCTCGCAACTAATCATCGAAGAAGAACCGAGAGATTGCGTCTCTGTATTAAGATGAAAGATTTTATTAGAAAAAGCTGTGAAATCAGCTCTTGTCAGGAGGACTTGAAGATTGTAAAGTGTGATAAAAATAAATATAATATGATTTTAAGTTCTGATTTTGCCGTCGTGTAGTTAGTATACACTAGCTCAGCTGTTTCTGTAAATTGTATGTCATAAAAAGATATATAAGATTTAGGTAAATCCTTGTATAAACCGCAAAAATATGCTCAATTGCATATTCAGAGACACAACAGAATCGATGGCAAATTTTTACAACCACGCACAATGTTTAAAAAGTCTCCAATTCCCAAATAAAACTCCACCTCAAAAGCACGTTCACGTAATCACCGTTCCATCGACATTGTACATAATGATATTGATATAACATATGCATGGTAATACGAGATCACGTTTCGGCTTTCAGACGCGCTCCGTTTAACATTTTTATCATCAATGTGATAAGCCTTTTTGTTCATTGACAAAAATATACTTTAGACATTAGTCTTACCATGAATTGTAATAAAACATTAGTCTTACCATGAATTGTAATAAGACAGTAAAATTAGTCCGCAATTTGAGATAATTTAAATCATTTTTTTATTAACGTTCTTACACTCATTTTTTTTCAATTTAACGTATAGAAAATCCATTACGAATACCTTTCGACCAAGAAGACCGGGGGCTTATGTGGAACTACCCGGCAGTATAGAGGGCGCCGCCGATTTTAAGGATACCCACTGAAATACCAACGGGTGCCCTTATCGTCTTCATGGGACGCTATGGGATCGCTTTCACACTCACCGTGATCAACGTTTTTACAATCTTGAGAAGTAGTTTGTTTTAAAAGGACTTAATGAACTGAACACAATTTACAACAAGTGCCTTCCTGAAGTGTATACACACTCTTATCTCTAAAGGCCATCACAGCAATCAAGAGTCGAGGAAAATAAAGCTTCTATTATTTTAATAACAGCAATTTAAATTATCGGAAAACATCATAACACGTTAAAAGCATTTCTTTTTAATATCGAACATTATATATGTCTCATAAATGTTTCTTGTTGGTTGTGATATTTATATATTTCTATTTTGATGACACACTGAAATATATATAAATATATGACACAATATTTTAAAACTTTTCCTGTTAGACAACACTTCCTTCTCCAAAATATCTCTCGATGTTCGTTTGCGATAATCTCTAAATCCACTGAACCAATTTCTATGAAATTTTGGAGAAACCTGTGGTTTAGTCCAACTTAAAAGATAGGATAGTTGATAATCTTCGTTTTTTTATTGCAAATTTGAGGGTAATTATACTAAGAGGGTTTAGTTCACTTTTAAGTTCTATAACTTTCCGATAGATAGCGGTGTTAATAATAACAATTTCGTTGATATAAAATAGTTTATGAAGAAACTGACGAAGGCGATGGCAATAGCTAGTGTTAATATTATCACATGGTCTTTTAAAATCACATCTGTCATCTTTGTTCGTAGACGGTTTCCAAGACTATTAAGTTGTTTAAGTTGTTTAACTATTAAGTTGATTACTGTTAAAAGTTTTCTTTTATTCCAGATTTTTTTAGTCAATCAGCTCATTCAACATACACTTGATATAGTATATACTAAGTATACTCTTATATATTAGATAAGTTAACACACTATGGGATTAACAACATTTTTTATAACTGAACAACAAACTGAAATACACGATAACTTTTAGTAATGCTTTCAACACATCAGTTCGTGTTGACGTTCAAGTTTAATAGGAAATGTGTCATTGCAAAGTGTTGCAGTTTGCAATGATATTTATGGACCGTATTTAGAAGTGGGTAGTCCTTTAAAAATTATAACATATAAGTAATTTATATAGTTATAGCGGTAAGAAACATTAACATTTTTAGCATTTATTTAAAACTTCATTCGCTTACATACTACAAGTACTAAGAGAAAGTGGTAAGTAAGCTGAAATAATTAATGGCGTGCTCAACTCGCCTCCAAGTAGCCAAAATAACACAAGTTTGCGAATAACATTTCGCATAACGTATTAGTTCATTACTGTGACGTCACTCTAATGTGTATGTAGTCTGAGGGTGTGGTGTTCTCTATTTAAGATTTGGTTAATGCATTTCAGTAGCAAAGTCCGTTAAAATACAAAGTTATAAAATGGTTGTGAAATCTGTTCATGTTTACTGAAACAACAACATAATATAATGGCATATATGATAAATGCAAGTTTTACAAAGAAAAACGAAACTGGGTTTAATAATTATGATAAACTGGCCGCATTCGTAGATTTAATATTTTAGTATAATTATGATTTAGATTTTTAGCTGCAGTGTTTTGTTGCGTCTGTGAACATAAGACAAATATATATAAGCTAGCTACGTCCAGTATTAAAAAACTTAATAGATTCTAACAAATTTGTAACACCTCAGTTCATAGATTGTCGTAATCAGATTCTTTTATAAAAAGACTAGGATACGAATTAATTTTATATGATGCATAGAGTTATTTACCACTAAGAAAATTATATATGATTTTTTTTATAAATATGGTATAAAAATTCCTGAACAGGGTTGGATTTAAACCTGCGCTCCCTGGGATATATCGAGTCGGTGTGAAGTGCCTTGATGGATCTCAACAAAAGTTTTAGGAATATATACTGAGATATTATATATTATTTTCAAAATCTTGGTATCTTTATATAGTAAATGCAAATTACAGAATGTTACAAGCTAAAAGTGTTATATATATTTATTTTATTTAAAAATAAAGCTTAAATTACTTATTTAATATAAATTTACTTACATCGATAAGGTATTGAAAGCTCCATACAGATAGTGGACGATGATGGATCTTCCACTAATTACCATAATTACGTTAAGATACGTTAGTACAGGGAGCTGTTTACAAAATTATATTAAAAAACGCACCACCGTAGTCATATGTTTGTTTGTAAGTGCAATTTCACAATAAAATGTGTTTCCTTAATTAATATTATATCGAGCGTCGAGACTAATCTTTCACTTACATTTCGTTTTTTATTACTTCCGAATACAATTAAAGCATCCTGCAAGCGATTCAGGACGTGCACAGGATCCTCACAATCCATATGGATTATGAACCAACAGAGCTACGAACTTCAAGGCTATAGCAATACTGTACATGTATGAGTTATCGCTGGCACTGCGCCAGTTACGTACGGTAAATATACAAATTAGATGTCTCTCAATAAACAAACACTCTTTAAAAATATATAATAATTTATAAAAAAATCTATAATGTTTTTGTTTCATTTTATATTCTGAGGATGTAAATAAAGAATATACGTCGTAATAAGTTATACTATCATACCAATGCAGTGGCAATCAATATGTCCTGAAAATAGGAACCAATCAAAAAAACGAAAAATAAGCCAGTTATATTACGTATACATTGCATAAAGATGGAGAAAATGTATTCATTGTTGGGCTTCGTAAATGATGTGGCAGGAAAATATAAATTGTATTGGGTAAGATTTAGATAGAAATATCCACTTTGTTAGGGTCCCGATAGTGAGTTTAGTGAGTATAAGAACTGGAAAAGCCGAAACCAATGAATAAATTCTACAACATATATTTTTATAAAACACCTTGTGTGTTAGTGTACGAGACATTATATTTATTTATTTTTAATATTAGAATTACTGGACGGACGTATCAGTTAAGTTGTACCATAATTATTACATGTCTGAAAACATCCGTAGTAGCAAATATGTAACCACCTATAATGAATTGAAAGTAATTTTTGTTTCCGGTTTTTGGTATTCTCATTTATTTTAAGAAATTGAAAATATTATATTCATGTTTGTATTCGGAGAGATTGGTACCACTCCTAGTCTGCTTGCATAGTGGGTGCAGTCAACTGGCTGCAGATAGGGTTTACTGAGCACTTCGATCAGAGACTTTGGAAACATATTTGCTATTCCTATATGACACGTAGGCTGCTTGGATCAAGTCCAGCTCCCGGGGAGAACTTGGCTTTGTTTGTATTTGTAGCACACTACAAATATAACACTCGCATCAAAGTTATAAATATGTCTAGGAATTAAACTTGCTGTGTCGGTTTGAGCTACAGAAATTCATCTTTAAAAGCTCCGTGTATAAATTGTATCAAAAAACACACACAATAATTAGAGAAAAGCGAAACGTCAACTACGTTACAATAACTGTCAACGAAACTAAGACCAACTAAGCGTATTCAGTCCCACGTCGGGCTCCATAATACTCCTCATCATATTAATCGTGCTTTTGATGGTCGCACATAACTATTTTATGTAATTTGCTAATGTTATAAGTTAATAGAAATACATTATTGTTAATAATTTGTTTTATTTCTAGCGAAAGATATCAATCCAAAATAATTTTTAACATTTACTTTTATGCAGCCATCTTATTTCTAAATTATGAATTCTAATTAAAAATAAAAATATCAGTACCTTTGATGTTTTATTCATATCTGAGTGTAACTCAATAAGTGTAAGCTTTATTGTTATTCGCATTAAATTTAAATTGTAGATTAAGAAAACAATTTAACCGAGAAGTTCAATTAGTGGTTTGATAATATTAAATAACTGCGGTGATAGTCACACTTTACAAATGAAATACCTTGTCTTAAACTCAATTTTTTTCTTTTAATATTTTATATTTTTTATAACTTTTAGTACCACTGGCAAAATTATTTATCATGTCTCCACGTTTCATGGGATCAAAACAAATGTGTCTGTCAAAAGAAATGCACAATACGCAAATGAATGTTTACGAAATTAATTGTGTTTAGTCTGTGGTCAGACGCCGTCTATCACAGAAGTGTGACAGGGCTTGAAGAATTTAATTATATATAAAACTGAATGTACGTCCAGGCCTGGCCAAATTTACCAAATATGGACCAATGACTGTACAGATGTTAGCCAGTTAGTATTCTTTCAGCAACTATGACAACTTTCAGGTCCCATGTTTCTCTCTGTTTTAGGGCTTCCATATGTAAAATTCTCTCATTTCTTTATTTATGATTAAAATTATGAACTGTCATATGATTTTACATTGTTTATAACTGTGAAGGTTTAAGATGAGGTTTATATTAATTTTACAGAAAAAGAAAAGATAGTTATTTCGAATTTGAATTTCAATAAAATCTTTCCCAAAAACAGTAGAAAATTGTTTATATTGAGGTGTTACTCTCCGATATGAGTATAAAAGAGTCGATAATTAAAAGCTCATTTAAACGTTTGCTATTAGTATGAAACTGATTTGGATTACAAAAAACTCTATTACTTCAATATTTTCATACATTCCTTGTTGTTAGTAAATAAACAAATGGATATTATTATTAAAACAGACCGTTTTACTACATATAAAAATATATAATAGTAATAATTGCAGTGTAATATATATATCAGTAAGTAAAGAAGTATAAATCTACAGAACGTGGTTAGCAGAATAATTAAAGTAGTACTTCTGCATTCGTCGAATATAAATCATATCGACAACAGCGGATGAGACTTTGCATCATACATTGCAGTGCTGTTTTCATTTTCTGTATATTAGGTATGGATCTATTTTATTTAATTACGACGGGATATAAGATTGAATTTTGACAGACAATATAAAAAAAAACAAACGTTTTTAATTCCGGAAATAAAAAAACAGGATGGTATCTAACAATAATCCTTGAATGTGATGTGAAGTGATAAAGTCAAAGAGAATGGAACCATACTGCGGTGATGTTGATCTTCCGGAGTGTCTCTCTGCGTGACGCGCATCCGCAGATACAGACGACGGGTTTTCCACTTGAGCTTCAGTAGATAGGAACTTCACATGTCTTATTTGATTCAATTTGTTTTATTAGAAATTCTTTTATTTGAAACTTTTATCTGTAGTATATATTGGGTGATGTGCAACAGTTAATAACAATATTAGTATCTTAATAATATATCATCTAAGGGGTACCCACGTAACAAACAACGCTCATAAACAATAGAGTGTCATTGGTGACGCTAATTGTATGTACTTTGAATGGTTGTTCAACATAACATATTGATCACCACGGTCTATAAAGGATAGCCTAATATGGAGGTTTCCTGTGTACTCATACGATGGTGTTAAATGGGGCTATTATAAAGCGTGTATTCAATAACAATATACACCGAAAAAAATATTAAAGAAACATTGTATTTGGTACGAATATTTTTGTTGAGTTTTATTAAAACAATAAGTCAAATTCGATTTGGAACAAATCAACTAATGAAATGTACGAGTGAAAACGTGATCCATCAATTTTGTATCGAGATCGTCAATTATAATCCGTCACTTCTCTCTGATACTATTGATATCATCGGATGTTTTGCTTCGATTTCGCCTGAGGGTAATCCATTAGTGTATTGCTAATGCTCTGCCTAATAGCCATCGGGTGGAACTCTATGGAAATTGTTATCATTGTCAAATTACTGTCCACTGACAAAACATAACTAGTTTTCAATTACTACACGTAAATTGATAACTATACCAGATAAACAGTAATTTTCAATCTATCCATGAACTGCTATGATACTGTTATTAAAGGTTGTATCATTAATTTAGAATCTACTTCATTACATGAACAAAACCAACAAACAAATATTCAATAATCATAAATTAGGTTATTTTAATTTTTACCTCTTTTTCAAGAGAAATATATAAAATGTTGTCGGAAGTCTTGGAACCTTATATTTTTCTGATAATTTCAAGTATCGGATAACGAGCAGATGATCTAGTTGGTGGCACGTGGTTACAACATCCATGTATAATACGGGTAGTTCACTTACTACATCTATGTTAGAGGAACAGGGAGGGAGGAAGGATAGTAGAAATAATATAGTTTATATTTATATAAATATCGTCAGAAAAAAGGAAAATTATTAAAGTACAGTATGTATATTATGTATACATAAGAATAATAGATTCTATTATTTTAAAAATCTTATCTAAATCTGAAATAACCATCAGTTTGTATAATTCATGTTTTTTGTATAAAGTATTATTATCTTTATTCTGTTAATATAACATTGCTCTGGAGACACACATTGAAATAATAGTTGCTGTGCGCCGTTGCTTCTTTTAGTTATATATATTTTAGAATATATTTGTAAGTTCACTTCAAACAGATTGTCATTATAATTGTACCATCATAGGACTTAACTTGTCTTAAATTAGGGCATCATTTTATTAAATTAATTTTCATATCTGGTACACATTTTATTACTGTAAAATATATAATATAAGAAGATATTTTTATAAAATTAATAGTCAACAAAACAAATAATTGTTGAAGCATCGACGATATATTTGTGTTGATCATATTTTATATGAACAGCAAAACCCTTGTAACGCAGACTCACTACAACCCTCAAGTTCTTATTTGTTATACAATCAGTTCTCTATCCCGCCTTTATAATAATACAGTTCAAGTAATACATGAACGTAATACAACCTTAACATCCTGATAATTATCATAAGATAATATTATTACTACCAGCCTTTGATAATGTGCTATGAAATTATTTTAAATTTTTCTCTGCCAAATTTATATTTACTTCATAGAGAAATCTCAAATTTATTTTATAATGAGACAATACTTCTTTAATAACAAATTTTTACACAATTATTTAAATCTAAATAAAATTGAACTGTCGGTTTGAAATTCCAAATTAACAGCTTTTCACTAAATGCATGTGAAAGTCTAAAGAGGTTTTAATAGGAATGGTTGATAGTCTATATTACAAAGAGTAACTTGGTACCTTTTCTTTAAAATAAAAAAATATTCCGAGTGAACGAAGCAGTGGGAATAGGTAGTTATAAATAGAACTTGAAACGGATCACACAAATATGAAAAATGTTTATTACATACACACGTACAGCTGAAAAAACAGTCACACGAACTTTATAACAAACTTCACTAGGATGTCTGCACTACTCGTAAATTCTTACGTACGTATACGTATTTTGAAAATGTTAGTATATTTCTCGTAAACTGTAAGTGTCGTAATAACTCTCTGCAAAGCAAACAATATAAATACTTGATTAAAGGTACTTAAGTCGTATTATTTATTACAAAACTCGAGTCAAAGTAGGAAATCTTAAACCGCACATTGTGTATTCAAAGGCTCTGTCTTGCAATGAACTGTCCACGAAACCTTTGAGACCTTCGTCAAGTTGACTTTAGAGATGGATTGCTTTGCGAGGACCGATGTTATTACTACAAATCCTCCTCGAATATGTTAATATTGATTAGTATCATTTAAACGATAATTAATAATACAAAATAATACTAAAAAAGTGATCGTTTTTATAGTTAAAATTAGATATTTATAACAAAAAAAATGGACCTAAAACACAAAATACCAGTATTAGAATTATTCATGAGGATAGAATATTCCTAAAGGTTTATCGCTCTCTTATATTTCATTTACAGAATATTTTATACAATCTGACAGAATATAGACTTCTTTACAATTCAGACATAACTTTATTGGACTTAATATTAATTTTACAGTGATGTTGAAAATGAAGACAACTTCGAATGACACAAATATTAATATTAAACTGAGATATATTTAAGAGAAACTAGAGTTACTTGTCGGCTCTTCTCAGCAGAGCAGCTTTCCGAGCCGGTAGAAGCTTACACACGGACTGACTACATTGAACTTTATAATGTATTAATTGACGATACAAATGCTTACTTGAAAAAAGATAATTTGATTTTCAACAATATAATAAAACTGAATTGGACTGAAAGTAAGAAAATAAACCTTCACCACAAACACCAGTAGAGAAAATAAACGAATCAGTCAAAGAGAATCAAGCGAACGCAAAGATTACACTAAACACCCCACAAGTGAATTAGCTGACAAAAAACTCACAGACTCTTGCCTCAGAATGTCTGAGAGGAAATCGAATCGAGGTCTTTCTTGTAATTTATAACAGACTTGTGATGCAAATTGAAATTGAAAGCAAACGTCATTTTCGTTCGCATCACTGCTCATTAAAGAAAAAATATCTCCTCCTTATCTTATTTGTTCTGCTCGGTTGTCGACATTTTATTATTAATTGATAATTCCTCCTTAGGGTTTTTGATAAATCAGTTCATTTCCTGTTTTATAATCTTGTTTATATACAAATCAGAATATTAATTGAATCTTTTAATATTAGTACCAGTTGTGCCTACGACTCCGTTCGTGCGAAATATGTTTATTTAAATAAAATTAGCCAAGTTACTTCTTACAACAACCCTTATATACTTTCAGACGCATTTAATGAAGAAATGTGAATTTGCAATTACAAACAGACACTTTAACTTAATCTATATGTATAGATTAAGCACATCGTTTTAAAAAGGAACTCAATAAGGTACAACAATAAGGAAAAAAAAATCATCAACAATAAGAAAATAAATAAAATCATATCGTACACATATTTATGTGTTGTATGTGTGTATACTTAACAAACAGTTACCTATTATTAATTAAAAAATAAAATAGATAATGGTAGATATAATGCAGCCCTTTATATTCCTTATAAAATACCTAATTAATTATCTGTATCCGCGGAGGAAGAACAAAAGGTAATCAGGTAATCGCCGGAACATTCCTTTAATCCTTAGTTATTTTCTAGTTAGAAGGTCCAAGTTACCCGCGAGAGTCGCTGAGGGTCGAGTTGTAGGTAATGTACCAAAAATATTGTAAAATCTACCTGATTCAAAATTTATATAACCCATAAAGGTTCAAAAAATATACATCAAGATACAAAAGTATTACTAAAGTACTTACTTGTATCTTTAACTAATTGACTATACGAGATGATTTTACAAAGTTACTTGATTTGAATAGGAAAAACATTTTGCTTAACTATGACTTCATTACATTCAAAGATTTGTTTCTTAAATTAGTAATTAACTAAAATTAAAACTAAAACTTAACTTCTAATAAAAACTTCAAGCCACCGAAGGCTTTTAAAAACATTAAATTTTATCTTATAATGTCAAAATAATAATTATAATAATAACATGATAGAGAAAGAGAGCTAGAGATAAATTAAAATTTAAAACGCGTACTGAGGCACAGAAAACCACCAGACTTTAATATTAAATTTAATTAAATGTTGTCATTCCGCAGTTATTTTTTGTACCTTTCATACAAGTGTTTTATTTAGCTAATTGAAATGATCATTCGGTTTTTACAGAACTAAGAGCAATATGTTTATATTGATTGTTTTACTTCATTTTAGCCATACCAAATATTCACTAACTTATCAGACGTAACATTTTATAGTTACAGGGAGATAAAATATAGGTGTCTGTCAATCGATACAGTTACAACTTCACCTTGTTTCAAGGAATATTAAAATATTTACAAGAACATTTTATATCTTATAGGCAGCTTGAAGGTTTTAAAATAATATATATATATGTATCTATTATTATATTTATATACATTTATATTAAAAGATATTTTTAATAGCTTGTAACGTAAAATATATTTGTTATATCCTTTTTCGACTTTTCATACAGGGCAATAAAGTTCCAAATTAACAGTCTATCAAATACCCATAAAACAAGTCATGTGATATTTTTTGAAGCGCCACAACACGGACCGTTTGACAAAGCGTAAATTTTTTAGTAATTATTTTCCAGAATGCAGTCGCGAATACTGAGGCGGATGAATTTTGTAATTCTCATACGTCACGTTAGGCTGATTCTTTTAACTTGATGCGATAAAAAAATCACCTTTAATTTGTTTAGAACATTTTAAGAGTTATATTTTATCATAAAAGTAGAAAAAGCAAAATAAGGCTATAATATGTTTAAAGGTCACCAGATTAGAATAATAGATTAAGAATTTATAGTTATCCTACATATCTATATAAATAATATTGAAATGTGTGTTTGTAATTCTAAATTGACAGCTTTTCACTAAATGCATGTGAAAATATATAAATTAATTTATACATTATAATAATAAAACAAAAACATTTCGAGAAGTTCAAACAAGATAGGGACGACTAATTGTAAGTAACTTTACTTTTCTTTTCAAAATAGTTTTCAAAAATATCAAGTATCTAACATTTGTTTTGTGATAATTAGTATTAACTTTCGTTATTAATCATTTTAACGCTATGAATTAAGATGTAAAGACAAGACATACGATGAAAGTAATGTCAAAATATTCAGTAACTTTTATACATTTGATTTTATTTATTTCATGTTATCTGATGCGTGTTAATCATCAATTTCACTTTAAATTAGTTTCCAACAAATCGTAATGTATTTCGATATTAAATCGATCAACTATAAAATAGAATCACAAACTACGCAGAGTCACGCTTCCTTTGCTTCAGATGAGTTTCTTTACGTAGCAAAGGACTTCCAGGAGGCTCCCAATGTTCTGAAGCTAAATGAGAAGTCAACAGAGCGCGGCACGTCACAGCACCGGCACAATACTTATATTTTAAAAAAAATACGATAATTATTAACATTTCCTACGAACAAAACTATTATATTATTCATTCTTTGTACTTTAAGGTATTATACTTTTGATGACATAGTTTTATGATTCTCCTCACTGTTGTCATCCACGACAATAGTTTGACCTTAATTTTAAGAGTTCAATTAGCAAATAGATGTAAAAACTTGTTAGGACTATTTAAAATGTTAGCGACATGAATTTAGGTCAACTTTACATACCTTTTTATATCTACTTTTATTGTTTATGATAATCATTTCTTTACTACCACTACTATTGTTATTAATACCATAGATTCAGCAACTTCCATCTCATGAAGAGCGACAAATAAAACTGTGCAACAACGTAAATAAATTTATTTCGTGATACCAAAAATCATTTAAGGTACGTCCTTCGCAAGGAATGCAAGTCAGTGTATGCGTAATTTTGGATAACTGAATGCCGGTATAATGGGATGTTAGTGGCACTAATCCCGCGCGTACATCAAGCGAGATCCTGCGGGATTGAACAGGGACAAAGCCAACGATCATATCACGTGTAGACACTGTAACGTGATCCTGAACTTCTTCGGTTTTTAATTCTGCGATTTTTGTGTCATTGTTTTCTTTTTGCACAAAACTGTGATAAATATAACATATATTAAGAACTAAAATATGTCCTGAATCTAAAAGAAGGCAATCTTTAACTTACCTCTAGACGAACATCGAGGAAAAAAATTACACAAAATATTTACGCTTTCTGAGCTTTTGCTGGGAATAAATTGATTTATAAGTATAAGTTGTTGTATGTTTCACAGTTATAGAGGTTTAACGCGAACCTGTTTTACAATATTTCTGGTAAATATTATATATATTATTAATTAAGTATCCCATTAATAAAGTCTCTCAACTTCAATAATACTTGGATTTCAATTATTTCCGGGACCCTATCCTCTATGTAGAGCCGCGGGCAGGAGACAGAAACAAGGATCGTACTAATTTAACAAACCTAAAGTTACAAAATATTATAAAACAAATAATTTGGACTTTTCCGAAAAAAATATAAAATACATGTAACCATTCCGAATAACAACAATCAGATACTAAATGTTTATATTAGAAATGAATAAAAAACTAACTTCAGGATAAAAGGCTTGAAGCGAAAATACCTTAAAATAAAATAACTTAGAGAAATTTTAAAAATAAGATCTATAACTCCAAGTTAATTACTTGCCTTCCGTCTTTATTCGTTGATATAAATTAATAAGAATTTTTGTTTCTATAATTTCATTCTTATACGAAAATATTGATAAGAAAAATGGTATACTTTTATAGCTACCTTAGATGTTGTGTAATTCAATAAAGTGCGAAATTACATATGTTAAAAAAATACATTAATATTAAGAAATATCAAAAACAGTTAATGACGAAGTAACAAGTTTATAACTGAACCATGATCTACAGTTTCAGCGAACAATGGCCGGACGACACGCGAGGGAATGCTCATTACATAAGAGATGATAACAATAATCATACCAAACAGATTATTATGGAGAATCTATTGATTTATTACTTGATGTTGATAATTTAAATTCCGCTAAGTTAAGGTAACGTGTATTTTAAATATTCATAGAACTTTTAAGGATAATCAATGATGTACCAAAAAGTAACGATATCTATATGTGGAATAAGAAAACAATGGATTTAGCCAAACTAAGCCCAACAGTCTCGAAACCTCGTTCCAATCCAATTTGCGATGGATTTGGGCAGTCATTCATGCGCTCTAGAGATGTAGAATAATGTAAGAGTCTGTTCAAAACTACATCTATTTTATATTCAAAATATTTGTTTTAATTTATTCATGTGATATTCTTCACTTGAATAGTACACCTAATTCTGTTATTACACGGTAGATTGGTTCCAGAAAAAACCGTGTAAAAAAAGACATTGATCGTATGCAAAAAAAGGTGATTGGTTGAGTTGTTGAGTTGAGTAGCACAGTTATTGAAGATTATTCACTAAATATTAACACATTTCAATTGCTCTGACCTGTAATTTTGCTTGTATGCACAAAAAGGGAATTCCCCTAAATTTGTGATATGAACATATTTCGCAGATATTAAATTTGACAAAAAAAATTAAGCCCAAAAAATTTTAAATCGTGGTAAATGGAATAAATATTTTTAATTTTTATACACGAGTATAAAAATTAAAAATATTTTTTTTTCAAACCGTGTAAAAAAATACCGTGTAAAAACAGACTTAGGTGTACTAAAGTTTGTGCAATTTTTTTTTGTATTTGAGAAATGAAATCCATAATCGCAAATCTACCATACTTTTTAAAGTACGGTTATGTCATGAGGACCTCGAGAAAATAAATACAACTCCGTGATACGTGTAGAAGAGCTACTCTATTAAAAACATTTTCTTAATTTTTTCTACACGTTGAATAACAGCTGTCCGTGTGTAAGGCTCTTTAAGTAAGGCTTCGGACAGACAGACGAATGGACGGACTTTATCAAATGTCAGACAAAATTGGCAGCCCTGCCGTTGTAAACGCAGCTTAATTAAAAATTCAAGCATTTCTCAACATTAGTCACAATAGTAGTTGAGAACTGAACAGAATGCAACACAGTACAGCTACCGGCACTTAAAAGGAGCATTGAAACATAAGCCTTGTCATTAGGAAGAAGAATAATAGCATGGAAAACGCGAATTTATCGTTGTTCAAAAACACTCATTCCTGATTCATACACGTTGTTGCACTTCCACAGACAAGTGATCTGAAACGTTCTAGTACTTAACGAAACTTACGAAATACACTGCTTACCCGACAGATGTCACATTATTTTGATAATGTAACTTTTGACTTTAAATTTGAAGGAGTAATGAGAAAAAATACAATTTGCAATATTATTATTATTAATAAACCGGTCACCATTACGTTACGAAACGCCAAAGTTTAAATGCCATTTGCCCATACATGAATAAGTCACATACAGAAACACAGAGTTCATTCTAGTCACCTAATTACCATTTGCAAATGGTTCTAAAAGCTGGAATTACTAGCAGTGTGTGGTTCAATCGATCGATTCAGAGAGACGGTTAGTCTCAAGTCATTCTAAAAGCAATTTGATTACTCAATTGACAACTTCATTACAAACAAAGTCACTTGTGTAAATATTCTTTAATATCTATTATTAAATTTTTCTAAACATAAACATGCACAAATAAAAATTTTTGTACATTTAAAAAATAAGCTTTAGGCTTATTATATTATCGAAGAAATTTTATTTTTCCTTCTTTAAATGTTTTTATTTAATTGTATCAAAGTTCAATAAGACTTGAATTGCTTCCAACGTACGCTTTTACCACACATATATAGGATTAACATACTTCATAAAATTTTTAGTACTTATTCTATGACATAAAAATATACTAATTAGCAATATGATTACGACTACGCCTCAGCTTATTCAATTATTACATATTTATCAATACTAAAAACTTTAATGATTTTAAAACTCTTAGCATCATCCAAATCTCATATTATTTATTATAGCCACGGTAACTCTTAAGTCAATTTTATATTTAATAGCATTATAATGTGTAACAGGCGTACTTATTGGCATGCTTAAGGAGACAAACTCCATACTTGAAAAAAAAGAGATTTGGGCATTTCGTTTCTAATCTCGCCATTTGGAAATTGAAATCTATTCTACTGAATTAAGATATGTTTTTAGGTAATTTAGTTTAAGGCTCAGAATCATGTTCCGAGGATTATGTCATATATCCTTTATATATTGTAAATTTGATGGGCGTCAGACTGGAAAGCATCGCGACCCGAGTTACTTCAAACTCTATTGAAGACGAATTATAATTTGGGGAAACTTTAGTTTTTACAGTCGTTTTACTACAAACAAGAAAGATGTTTTTTTATTGCAATTTATACACTGCAGTAAAATATAAAATTAACGTTACTAACATTAAAACCATAATTATTCATAAAATATGAATGAATTGCCATTCCATGGTTAAGTGTCGTTCGTGAAATTTATAACGCTTCTATAACACAACGTCTGGAAAAGACAGCTACAAATAAAAATAATATAAAAATATTTTGTTCCTTTCATCCTCTTATGAGGAGAATGTTAAATAAATAAATATTTTAAAAGCATACGAAAAAAACATATCATTAAGTAAATAAGTTACTTTGTGACTCAAAAGATTTCAAAATATGCCTTGTTAAGGCTTGTTTCAAAGAATTTGATATTCGCTTACTGAAGGAAATTATTAACATTACAGTGTTCTCTGAACGTTTACAAAGAATTTTATGAACATTTAGTGTATGATAAAATATGGATGCAATAATGTCTGCTTCACAGAACAAAAAGCCTTTGTATGTTTTTCTTATAATTTTACATGAAATAAAACAGAATTACTAACTTTGTGTTACTTCAAAAAGCCTACTCATTGTCGAGAAAAAATATTTAAAAAGTGAACACTAGAACTTGGACTACGTAGCTACTATCATATTTTATATAGCACTGGATATAATATATAAAAATAAAATTTCATTAACATTGTATACAATATATTCTGTAAATACAAAATACCTGTATTTTCTTTTAATCTTACTTACAAAGTTATAACGAGTTATTTTTTTATGTATAATAACGATACAAGAATATTTCGTGATACAGAAATGGCAGCTGTTTTTGACATGTATATAATAATTTGCAAATTTTCCAAAGAATAAAATTATTTCAGGTAAAGATGAGCCAAGTTTAAAGTATCACATTTTACCATATTGAGCCCGCTCTTTGTCGGTTATATAAATTTGTAGCAACCTTTGTGTTTCAAAGTGAAAAGTTCATTTACAACTGTATTTAGCCAAGAATATAAAAAAATGTGACATTAATACATAAAAAATACACTCTAAGTTATTGAGCGAAGCGAGCGGAGCGTGCTACTGAAAATTTTTTAACATTCTTTGTCCCGAATAGGCTCGAAAACTACTTGCGGAAAATTATAAAATTTTGCAATTAGAAAGACACACATTATGTGGTTTAAAAAAAAAATTTAAACATGTCATGTCGTTGAGGAATAATCGTCAAAAAACTGATATCCCATTGAAGTCAATGGGAAACGATGAGTCATTACACTGGGCTCGCTCCGCTTAATATGCAAACGGCACCCGAGATTTCACGAGCGCAGCGAGTCAAAATTGAGGGTCTGTTGGCGCCCCCAGTTATAAATATAGGAAGACGTTATACCGACGATAATGATAAATAAACCTTATGATAAAATTATAATATGAAGACATATTAAAAGACGTGAAATGATCAAATTAAAATGTTACTTGATCTGTTACAAATGTTAGTAAGTCAAAAAAAGAAATAAAATGTCAGCACTATATTGATTTCTATATGATACTTTGACCATTTCATTCAAATCGTAATAGTGTGCTCAGGTTAGAACAAGAACCTCTAACTACCTAGTATGCTAAGAGTGATAATGACCTAGATGCGAGCCCTTCGGCACAACTCAATGAGCCTTCCATGTGGGCTAATTAGAGGGATTTACAGCGATATCGTACACTAACTAATCTGAATCAAACTAAACATATTGGTTTCTTATTAGAAATAGTGAAGTCAGAAACTAATGGTATTTATTTGGTGGTTATGATTATGTACTCTCTAATGTTAAATATCAGGTCTTGAATTTATTGAAATCATATATTAATAATAATAACTAATTAGCTTATAAAACAAATTTTACAATAGTCGTTTGTCGTCGGTAAAAAGGATAATATCTCCAATGAGATTTTTTTTGCTAAGATTACAGTTTACAATAAAACGGTCTTCAGCCTAAGGGGGCGAGGGGGGGGATTGTCGAAAGATATAACAACACTGACAAAGATATGTTAATGTCATTTGGTTGTTCGTCCTATTTTATAATAATTGAAATATATTTTAAATATTTTCTCCGAAATTTTAGTAAATTAGTTTTTAAACAATCTTTGCGTTTTACACAACTTTATATATTTCATAAAACTGATTTATTCATATGTGAAAACTTCACAGACGAGATAAATCAATACTAATTGCAAATGTATGGGGTATAGGAGAAAACTTTTAATTAAATTATAACTCACTTGAATCTCTTTCGGGTAAAGAAGCTTTGTTTGATTAAATTGTGAGATTGTATTAACTTGGTAACTCCAAAGGTACCGTTTACGATGCGGTTATTAAAATAACATTTATAACAAAAATCAACAATATTTCAAAGAAACCGTGAAATAAAAAATAAGTATAATAATAACTGCACAATCTCAATAGAGTGGTGAAGTTATTAAGAATTTCAAATTGCCTGAAGTAATGTCTTCATATCTACGGTATGCATAATATCTGCTGCAAGTTGCAACTAATATGCCTTCCATACTCCAGCCGCGTCTTCCTGTCTTTGAGAACTTAGTTTATTACGCCAATGCGTTAGGAAACTTGAGGAATAGAATATGCTATTTAATTATAATTCAGTTCATTATACTAACTACTCTTTTAACTACTATATGTTTAAGTATAAAGCTAGATTACATCAGTGCATATTTGTTATCTTAACAAGGACAAATAATACTAACCACTAATCACAGATTTGTTAAATTCTACCTGTCAGTAATTAACGTAAGATTGTTGTTAATTTGGACAGGAATAAGCAAGGTTATACATATAAGTATAAGCTTTAATTACATCTTTGATTTATTATCATCATCTCTTTGTTGTAGATATACTATCTTGTTAGATCATATATAATGTATTTGATTGAAGCAGCGGACAGAATCGATTGCATAATGAAATATATATTGACGATCTATTGACACAGTGACCAAGCCAAGACAATGTGTGCCAAATTTGATCAGATGCTGAATATACGCATTCGCATCTGCGAATGTCTACGAATCATTTGACATTGAAACATGTTTCTCATAGTTTCTTACCCCTTTATATAATAAAAAAGCAAGACTCTTAAGAGTTAATACAATCTTAACAAATATTACCGTCAGTGTGTCTGAACGTGTCACTCGATCCCTTTTAACGACTGTTATTTGCTTTAATATTTCATAAGGGTTAATGTGAGTCCCCGGGGTTTAACGTGATTGTTTCCTTACCTCAATGACTATGTGAAATGTTGAATCTTATTATCTACTAGCGTCGGGCCCCGACTTCACTTGTATTTAGCTACGCTAATTAACCTTGAGAGAGATAATTTTCCTTTACCTTTGTGTGAAACGAAATGCGAAAAGAATTAAATTCCTAATACAGAATGCATTACTATGACAAGATTAAATAATATAAAACAACACATAAGACGGTGTTTACTTTAAATAACATTACCCCAACACAACAGTTCAAGAGTAAATACTTAATAATAAAATACAAATGTTATCCGTTTGTTCAGCTGCATTTAGCTTGCTACAGTATGTGATGAACACAAACAGTACATTTGTAGAGCTTTCTATATACATTATATAAGCCCAATAAAACTTGCTACTTACCAGAATGCGCTTTTAAATCTTCTAAATATTCTTAAAACATATTCATCAATTATTATTGTATGTCGTAATTACCTGAAATCAGAAAATAATTTTTAATCATAACTAATGTCACATCAGATATCTGTTATGTAACACACAAACAGCAATTCATCAAATAATATTTTATTCATCTTTTAAATAACAGTACGAAGTAACAATGAACGAATTCTGTCCGTGAAATATTCAAGTGAAGCAAACTCCTCTCGGAGCAGAATGTTCGTGATCTTCTTTCTTGTGTTGATTTTGTGTGTAACATCAACTATTTATTATACAGATCTATTAAGAGAGTACTTGGGAGATATTTTGTTTTATAATTGTCTTAAGGTTACACTTGATTCGTAAATTTTTTATCACAGAAATTAATAAAATAAATTTACATAAGTTTTATATAAAACAATAATTCGACTCTCCGTTTGCTGGAGCCAAGAGCTTAGTAAACACGATTGCAACATGAAAACAAATCCTACAAAAAACAACGTGCTTCTCCTACCATACTCATTATTTATCTTAACAAATTCATTGTATTGCTGTCTATTTTTGGGTAATATTATTAAGAGCATTCTACTTAAGTTTTGATGAAAAGATAATTAAGGAAAAACACATCCTTAAAATAGACAATATTTAACATACAATCAATAGCCCTTCATCAAAAGATCAGGTGTCGGGATGACAGTAATTTGTTACGTAAATATATTTATAGCTAATTTAAGGGTAACTGAATATTTTGGGACAAAGTTCTTATTTCTTTTGTTTTACTTATTATTAGGTCTACAACTTTGCTCCCGCCGTTTTTTTTTTAATTTTAAAAATTATATATAAAAAAATGGTATCTTATTTATGTTTCAAAGTATTGTTCGTCACTTTCCACTACTTTGGCCCATCTTTCAGGCAACAAACGAATCCCGCATCGAAAAAATTCTTCATCCTTTGATAAGATCCAAGAATCGATCCATTCTTTCACTTTTTCAAAAGAATCGAAGCACTGGCCCGCCAGGCCGTGTGCCATCGACCTAAATAAATGGTAATCAGATGGAGCAACATCTGAAGAGTATGGCGGGTGAGGTAGAATTTTCCATTTCAGTGTTTCGAGGTACGTCTTGACTACTTTCGCCACGTGAGGTCGAGCATTGTCGTGTTGCAAAATTACTTTTTCGTGTCTATCAGCGTATTGCAGCCGTTTTACTTTTAATGCCCGACTCAAACGCATTAATTGCGTTCGATAAAGTGCACCAGTAATTTTTTCAGAAGGTTTTAGCAGCTTATAATAAATTAGGACAAGCTGATCACACCAAATACACAACATGACCTTGGATCCGTGAATATCCTGTCGAGGTTCGCCGTAGGAGTGTGGCCGGGCAATCCCCATGATGTGCGTCGCTTAGGGTTGTCGTAGTGCACCCATTTTTCGTCCCCAGTAACAATACATTGAAGAAATCCTTTTCGTTTTTGTCTTTCAAGCAGCTGTTCACAAGCAAATAAACGTCGCTCAACATCTCTTGGTTTCAACTGATACGGTACCCAGTATCTTTGTTTTTGGATCATCCCCAGCTGTTCCAGGCGTTTTGATACTGCTTGCTGAGTTACTCCCAATGATTTTGCTAGCTGTTCTTGAGTTTGGCACGAGTCTTCATTAAGTAAAGCCTCCAGTTCATCAACTTCAAAAGTTTTTTCTCTGCCACCGCTATGCCGATCTTCAACAACAAAATCACCGCTTTTAAAGCGCTGGAACCACTCGCGACACGTTCTTTCACTAATAGTATCATCACCATAAGTACTTGAAATAACCCGATGAGCCTCAGCCGCCGATTTTTTCATGTTGAAATGAAAAAGTAAAATCTCCCGCAAATGACGTGAATTCGGTTTATAAGTTGACATATTTAATTAAGTGTAACTATATGACGCCAACAAAAATTAACTAATATCGATGTAAGGTTATATTTATAGATGCCAAAACTGATGGAAAACAACTGTGATTTATTTATTTGAACTATTACTGGCTACTAACGCCATCTTTTGGAAAACGGCGGGAGCAAAGTTGTAGACCTAATATGTAAAAATAATATCCTTGAATTCATATTTAAAAACATGTCAAATTTAACAGTTCGCTGCTTGGTTTTAAGATAATATGAAAGAGAAATTATAATTTAATTAAATGTATCAGACAGATTGAAAATAATAAAAAAAAACCACACAGATATCGATTTTTGCAACAAAATTTCACCTAATTCAAAAACATTACCACAATTTTTACATAAATTTTATATGTATGAATGTATCATCATGTCTTTAACCACATAAACCGGGCGGGAGGAGTGTCATATGCACAATATCAATTCAATTCCAATCCGATCAGACAGTGAATGGCGTCGGTCACCTGTGTAATATGTGTTAATGACAATATGGCCGCTCGACCTGAAACAATAAACACTATATTGTATATACATCATATATTATAAAGTATTTTATAGGATAGATTTAGTACATGGATTGATGATTTAATACATCGAACCGAACCGAACTAAATCGATTTCCATGAAATTTCGTAAAAATCTATTGTTTGTTCAAATTTGAATGATTTTGAGGGTACTTTTTAACTCTACTAATCATATTATTTTTTATTGCGAACTTGATATTTTTGTTAACATAAACTGTTAAATTCACTTCCAAGTTCTGTAAGATTTCTTTAGATGGCGATGTTAATAAAAAACATTTTAATTGATGTAAACTAATTTATGAAGAACTTGACAAAGTCGCTGGCAACAGCTAGTATACTAATATTACACTACTCGTATATAGAGGAATACGAAGTGGATGTTGTTCTGTTTATGTCAATAACAAAAAATGGGCGATAAAAGTATATTTATGGAGATAAGAAATTAATGATATTATTTAAATAAATTATAATTTCGTTACAACATTGTTAATTATTATTATAAAATATAACTATAGTACTTTGGGAAGTAGTTCCTATAAAATATTTTTTTTACTACAATCGTATATATATACAAAGCGGTTTCCGCAATTTATGGAACAAGTTTCAACATGTTATGGGACCGATGTGATTTATTGAGACAACTACTTGTACTGCAAATAGTGAATACCAATGTCTTATAGTGATTCAGTTACTGAGTGAGAAAACTCATTATCTAAACGCCGAGTAAATGCCTTGGAACAGCTATTCAATAATGTTTTCATTACTAAAACAAAACTCACATGCGGCGACTCACTCTATTATAAAAGTAATTAAAAAGCTCAAGCCACCTCTGACCTGTAGTCGACGGCATTCCGCAGAACACAAAGATTTAATACCACAACTCAATTGTGTGGTTATTTGACGTTCGTATTTGTAGCGGTCATGTGACAACCAATAATTTGGGACATACGTTTATTGGCTTCTCAATAGAGATTAATTCTTACCAACTCTGCAATATGTTATATTGATAAAATGTATTTTATATTTTATAAGAATAACGGTATGTTACAGGTGTATATTAAAAAAGATACTTTCATTTCAATAGTTTATTTGTTACCTTCAATAAACTCCATTGATATGATGAGTCGTTTTATGGCACCCGACGTGGGACTCGATATATTTAATTTATGTTCTTTAAGCGACGTTTATTAAAATGTCACAGAAACATATTTAATTTGAGAACAAATAATAACATTCATTTTGAAGGCTAATTTGAACCTTCATAGAGTAAACAAAGTTAACACAAAACAACACAGGTAAATAATAAAAGCAAAATATTATCGGTTGATAAAAACAGCGTCGGATTTAAAATGAAATTGAAACTCTTATATTTTCCGATCTAAAAAAAGAATACTGTGATTTTCCAATCTGTAGCAATTAGATACATTGAACCTGTTTCAATATTTTTGACATGTTACATAAACAGAATACATCTCATTGCTTTATGAATATATTATGTATCTATATGAATAAATATTCACATTTTGTATAAAAGTTTATAATATTCAGTTTACAAATATATATAGGAATAAAATTTTCTCAGTTATTGACAATGACAACATTATCTTACATGAGTTGACGCAGACGTCGATAACTGGTGAGTTGGAATATGCATATTTGAAAATGAAATAATTATTATAATGTTTCAATAAATATCAATTATTCAATTCAAGTGGTCATGTATATGAGGTAACAATTGCTATCAAACAGCATCCTTCTGTTTATAAATCAGTATAAATTATTTGTTATTATAAATAGAACACTTTTTTATGGAACTTGGTTCTAGATTGTGGTCTGTCCTATAAATAATTAAAATGTTCTGACATTTAAAAGAAAGGATAATATTGTAATTACTTCACTATGGTTTCTATATAACTGAACAGGTTCATAAAGTTAAATATACTTTATATTTTAATTAAGGAAACATATTTATATATTAATAACGTTTAATCAACTTTCGCGCTGTTTTTTATCTTAAGTGTAAATGATCCAACACCAACATCCTTTGCTCATTACACGGTACATTTCTCTCCCTTTATAACCCTTTACAATATGACCTAACTGACACACTTACCGCATGACAAAATGTATAGCAAATTATAACTTATTTTTAAGGCAATAGAAATTATAATAGCGATACAACATTACTGAGAAGATTGAACCGCTGTGTCTCTAATATTCGGGTCATATGATATTGCTTATATAAATATGGTCAACCATACGTAAATGTAATATATTGCTGAAACAGGAATTCCAATGTACACAAATTTCTTGCAACGTAAATGATGCGAAGGTAAATGTTAGTAATTTTGCAGTGGATATAACTCTCGACGAATATAGAGATATGATATTTAAAGTCATGAATAATAATTATACGAAATTTAATCTGGATGTTTATTAAGTTATACGATTTTAGAATTTAATACTATCTTTCAAAGCAATGAGTAATAAATCAACTTAGAGACAAAAACGAACAACCTTAATATTTGAAATCTTTGAAACTCACTGAAGGACATTGATTGTTCGTCTTTATACGGAGATTAAGATTGTCTCGATGCCGACGATATAAATTCTTCCACGCCTCTCGATGCGAGAAGAGAACTGTTAATGCTCATTCAAACTGCAGAATACAATACAAATGGATTTAATGGTGCATTACTGTTACTGTTTTGCTCAGTGATAATTTAATGCCTTGGACAGAACTAAGTCATAATGAGCGACCCTCCTTAACACACCGCTATATTTAATAAAATATCTTTAACTGTTTTATTTCTATTATTTCTGAAAAAGAAATGGGCTAACCTCGTTGTCGCTTATATGCCCCAGAGACTACTCTCACTCACCAGCTGATTTAATTACATTTTATAATGTATTGGATTAAGTAGTATTAAAAATAATAAAATAATTAAAACTGTAAAGATAATGATTTCAAAATAAATTAATGCTAAGAAACTTAAAAAAGGAGTAATGACAAAGTAACAAGTCTATAACTAAACCATGATTACTAGTTTCAACCAACAATGGCCGGACGACACTCGAGGGAATGCTTGTTACATAAGAGATGAAAACAATAATCATACTGAACAGATGGTTATGGAGAATATATTGATTTATTACCTCATTTCATAATTTCAATTACACTAATTTACATATTTTAGTTATTCATAAAACCTCTTAAATTATAAAGTGATTTAGCAAGAGGTAACCATTTCTATATGTGGTATAAGAAAAGAAAGGATTTACCAAATCCAAATCAGTCGTCAAAATTTTTTCTAATTATATGTGCACTTGTTTGCACTTCCAGAGACAAATGATCTGAAACGTTCTCAGTACTTACTGAAACTTAAGAAATACTATCACACTGGTTACACGACTGATGTCGTTTTAACTTGAAGATGTAGTGAGAAAAAATACGATTTGTATTATTTTTATTAATAAACCTATCACTATGCCAAAGTATTTAGCAGTCAATTACCTGGACCGAGAACAGTACCTTGTGGGATACCAACGCCAATCTCCATTTGCCCATACATTCATAAGTCACAAAAAGGAACACAGATATCATTCTAATCACCTAATTTCAATTGGCAAATTGGTCTAAAAGCTAGAATTACTGGCAGTGTATGTTCAACCGATCGATTCAGAGAGACGTTTAGTCGCAAGCGATTCTAAAAGTAGTTTGATTGCTCAATTCACTTTAAGTAAATGTGAAAATGCAAGTGTACTTATTAGCATGCTTAAGAAGACATCAGTTCCCTTTTGGAAAAAAGGATTTGGGCATTTCTTTTCAACACATCACTATTTGGAGAATGAACTCTATTCTATTGGATTACGGTTGGTTTTCAAACAATTTAGTTTAAGGCTCGAAATCACGTCCCCTAGATTATGTCACATATCCTTCATATATTGTAAATTTGATGGGCGTCAGATTGGAAAGCATCGCGTCTCGAGTTTTTTCAAACTCTATTGTAAGATGAATAAAGACTTGGGGATTCTTACGTTTTTACAGTTACAAATGTTTTACATTGGAGATTTATTATTTATTTTACTCATGCTTAAAGTAATAAGACAATATTAATTTAAAAATATTTTTCTCCTTTCCCACACAGGATTATTCTAGCAGACTTAGAACATAAAATATATATATTCAAATACTTTTACAGAAAACAAGATAGATATTATATTATTACAATTTAAACATAACAGCACAATATAATATTGATGTTACTAACATTAAAACCACAATTATTCATATAACATAACAGAACAGCTATTCCATGGTTAAGTAATGTTCGTGGAATTAATAACGCATCTACTAACACAACATATGGAAAAGCTACAAATAAAATTAATATAAAACATATTTTGTTTCTAGTATTCTACTTATGAGGGAATGTTAAATAATAAACATTTTGAAAGCATACGAAAAACATATCATTAAGTAAATAAGTTACTTTGTGACTCAAAAGATTTGAAAAATATGCTTTGTTAAGGCTCGTTTCAAAGAATTTCATATTCGCTAACTCAAGGAAATTATTAACATTATAATGTTCTCTGAACGTTTACAAATAATTTTATGAACATTTAGTGTATGATAAAATATGGAAGCGATAATGTCTGCTTAACAGAACAAAAAACCTTTGTAGGATTTTCTTTTAATGTTACACCTAATAAAACAGAATTACTAACTTTGTGTTACTCCAAAAAAATTATTCATTGTTGAGAAAAAATATTTCCGAAGTGAACACTAGAACTTAGACTACGTAGCTACTATCACATCTTATACTTATAAAGATTACTTTATATATAAAAATAAAATGTTAATTAATATTGTATAAAATATATTCTATAAATACAAAATATTTTCTCTTAATCTTACATACATACATTTTACACATTACATACATTTTAGTGTAAAATATCGATACAAGAATATTTCGCGATACAGAAATAGCAGCTGTTTTTGACGTGTAATAAAACAATTTGCTAATTTCCCAAAGAATAAAAAATATTTCATGTAAAGATGGGCAAAGTTTAATGTACCACATATTGAGTCCATTTTACACCATATTGAGGCCGCACTGTGCAGATTGTATAAATTTGTAGCCACCTTTGTGTTTCAAAGTCTATTTACAAATATAATTGTCTTAACCGTTTGGGAGACCTTTTTTGTGTTTAGTTGTCTCCAGAATGCGACGAGATAATTAGCTAAAAATTTTCTCATGTATGTTTGAGCCGAACGCGGATGTTATAGCGAAAACAGATTGAAGAACTGTTGAGCCATTCAAAAGTTATCAAGAAAAGAAGGAAGGAGAGGGGCTCAGCTCAACACCCGCCGCGCACGGTTGGCGGATCCTAGTATAACTGTACTTAGCAAAGATTAAAAAAAAATATATACGCTTTAAGTATTTATTTAAAGGAGAAAAAAAATGTATTAAACTTTTCAAAGAACAAATAGACAACAAAACTAGCGAATCCAAAAAAATAACTCATGCCAAAGATAAACAATCTATCTAACTCTCTAGGATTGCAATATTGCATTCATATGTTTCACAACTCTCATTACAATTGACATATCTTTTACTTAGGAAATGTCTGGTCTGTATGCTGAAAAAATATAATTAAGAAAGCTAAAAATCGAAACATTAACTTATTTTATAATATAAGCATCTGCTATGAAAGGACTTTTAAAGATTTTATCTTTAAGATGAAAGAGCAGGTGGGGGGAGGATCAATGGGAGGTGTAAATGTAAATGTTTTTGTTCTTAGAGTTGTTTTTAAACATGATTATAGTCTAATTTCAAAATTGCACTAAAAATCAGTCGGCTATACAATCAGATATCAAAATAATATTTGATATGAAAGAGTCGCCGCTGCCTGGCATCACTCTGCCGACTGAGCCATCGTTAAGACAAACAAAGAGCAAATTTCCTAAAACTATGGAAATTATTAATAATAAAGCGTCATCAATATATTTATTTCACTTTGATCATTTCATTCGAATTGCAAAAGTATGTTGAGGTTAGAACGAGATCTTGTAATTACGTAGTATGTTAAGAGTGATTCTGCCATATTGTTGTTATTGAACTAATGCCCTAGATGCGAGCCCTTCAGCACAATTCAATGGGCCTTGTATGAGCGTTAATTGGAGGGATTTACAACAATATCGTACACTAATTGGAACTGAACTTAACATCTTAATAACTAGGGGCGCCAACAAACCCTCAATTTCGACTCGCTGCGCCCGCGAAATCTCGGATGCCGTTTGCATATTGAGCGAAGCGTTTTCCATTGACTTTAATGGGATAACAGTTTTTATACATGACAATAAAAAAATTTTTTTTTTAGGACATTTTCAAAATTTTTTTTTGAAGAACCATCACCTAATTTTTGTCTTTTTGATTGCAAAGTTTCATAATTTTCCTTCAAGTAGTTTTTGAGCCAATTCGTGACAAAGAATGTAAAAAGTCTCCAGTAAAACGCTCCGCTCACTTCGTTCGCTTCGCTCAATAAAATATATTATAAACATGTAAAATGTATAAAAGAAATTCTCAAATTTTTTTATTTATTTTTCAGGTAATTTGGGTTTTATACAACTTTCATAAAACTAATTTATTCATCGAGACGACGAGACAACAGAAATCAACTCAACGTATCATAGAAAGATTCAAAATACTGCGTTGCCTTCACTCACAGAGGTAAATCTATATTAATAATTTCGATTAAAACTTCGCCTCAATAATAAAACATAAAAAAATATCAAATAGCCAACATGTGTCCGCAAAATACGGATTGTCGAGTATTTTGTTAAATTCTAATTACGATGATAGACGAATCGCAGTCGCCATTTTGGACGCTAGCGAAATGTCACTGACACCGGAGGCCATCTTGATTTCGTTAATCAAAGCTATAACTACAATAATCTACCAACATTATGTAAAATATTGATGAGAAGAGTCACATTTAACACGAGCAAAACCGGGTTACCATCTAGAATTAGAATAGAATTTAATAGATGAAATTTAGTTTCAAACCGTCCTCTGCTCTAAATTCTCTTCTTCCAGGTGTGCGAAGCCACGGGCATAAGCTAGTCAATACTAATTGCAAATGTATGATTTGTAGGAGGAAACTTTTAATTAAATTATAACTCACTTGAATCTCGTTCCATTAGAGAAACTTTGTTTGATTAAATTATAAGATTATATTAAATTGGTAACTCCAAGACTACCAATTCTAATGCAGTTAGTAAAATACAATTTATAGCTCGAAAAATAAAAAAAAAGTATAATAATAACTGCACAATGTCAGCGGAGGGGTGAAGTTATGAAGAATTTCAAATTGCCAGAAGTAATGTCTTCATATCTGTGGTATGCATAATATCTGCTGCAAGTTGCAACTAATAAGCCTTAAAGACTCCAGCTGCGTCTTCCTGTCTGTGTGAACTTAGTTCATTACCACCTATGCGTAAGGAAATTTGAGAAAAACAATATGATATTAAATTATATTTCAGTTCTGTATACTTAGCACTTGTTTAATTACTATATATTTAAGTTTATAGGTATATTACGAGGGGAGGTCCAAAAGTTAGTGGAATGAAAGGGATCTAAATAAAATAAAACAACAAAACTATTTTTCCTATTCAATATAATCACCCTTAAGCTCAATACATTTATAAGACCTATGAATTAATTTTTCTAAACCACTATAAAAATATGTTTTATCTTTTCCGTAAAAATGAGCCGAAATTGCCTCTCTTACCTCATTGTCGTCGGAAAATTTCCTTCCCCTTAAGTCTTTTTTTAAATTGGGGAATAAAAAAAAGTCACTTTAGGCTAGGTCTGGACTGTAGGGGGGGAGAACTAGGGATTGGAACCCATGCGTGTGCAGACAAGCCGTTGCAATTGTGCTCTTGTGAATCGGCGCGTTGTCTTGCAAGAGCAACACATTATTTGTCAATTTTCTTCGCCGCTTTTCCTTGATGGCATCCTTTAATTTTTCTAATATCGTTGCGTAGTATTCTCCGGTTATAGTCCTTCCCTTTTCTTTGTAATCAATAAAGATTTACCCTCACAATCCCAAAAAACAGTAGCCATCATCTTTGCAGCCGACTCCGTCACCTTGAATTTCTTTGGCGGTTGTGTCCCCTTTTTATTATTTATGCATGGACTCTTGTTTGGACTCAGGCTCAAAGTAATGAACCCATGTTTCATCTCCCATAACAATTCGGTCCAAAATCTGTGCAGGTTTATCTCCGCACAACTCCAAAAAATGCTTTGACGCATCGACGCGCTGCTCTTTCTGAAACGGCGTGAGCATTCTCGGTACCCATCTTGCACTGACTTTTGTCATACCCAGGTGATCATGTAGGATTCGCAAAATGGTGGTATCTGATACTCCAACTAATCCAGATAATTGTTTTTTCTTCAAACGGGCATCCTCTAGTACAATTTTCTCCACTTTTTCGACGATGTCCGATGTGGTTGCCTCAACTGGCCTTCCTGAGCGGGGTTCGTTTTCAATTGACTCTCGACCATGTTTATAAAGACCATGCCACTTGTAAATCATTAATTTATTAGGGCACTGTTCCCTATAAACGACTCCAATTTCATTCAAAATGGTTTGAGTGTTCTTTCCTTGCTTGGTAAGGAATTTTATCACAGCGCGGTGTTCAATTTTGCTCCATAGTTTCAGTTTTCTTCCGGATGGACTTGTCCAGCAGGCGACTGTTCGTAAACGAATGACGCAATCGGGTTGAAACTCGGTATTTATACTAATGATGAATCTCCGATTCGTATGACACCAAGCGAGCGCCCCTACCCCGCTCCATCTTCCCCATTCCACGAACTTTTGGACCTCCCCTCGTAGATAAAATCTTTAACAAACAATAGCCCTCCATCAAAAGATCAGGTGTCGGGGTAAAAGCTATTTGTTATGTAAATTTATTTAAAGCAAATTTGAAGGTAACTCAATATTAGGGATAAAGTTCTTATTACTTTTGTTTCACTTATCATTGAAAAATAATATCCGTCAAACATTTTTAAAAACATGTCAAATTTCACAGTTCGCTGTTTGCTTTTCGAATAATATGAAAGCGAAACTATAAATTAATTAAATGTATCAGACAGATTGAAAATAACAAAAAAGCACACAGATATCGATTTTCGCAACAAAATTTCACCTAAATCAAAAACATTACCACATGTTGTACATAAATTTTGCATGTATGTACGTATCATCATGTCCTTAACCACACAAACCCAGGCGGAAGTATGTCACATGCACAATATCAATTCAATTCCAATCCAATCAGACAGTGAATGGCGTCGGTCACCTGTGTGATATGTGTTAATGACAACATGGCCGCTCGACCGAACATAATAATATATGTTGTATCATACATCATTTGTTAAATGTATTTTATAAAATAGATTTAGTACATGGATAGTAAAATACATAGATAAGTTTAGAACTTCAACAGTCGATAAAAACCTTTACATATGTTACGAAAAACCAAAAAAATATTATCTGAAGATATTTGATTACAATGCACCAGAACTGTTCCTTATTTAGTTTCGGTGCATTGTTCCATACAAATAAATATTCTATTTGAGGTCCAAAAGAGAATTTCGAAATATCCATTGTGTGTCGATGACGCCACAGGAAGAGCCCACATTCGCCAATCCTTTGTCGATAGCCGAGATGAATATGAAGTGGAATAACTGTATGTAATATTCACTACTCTGCCTCCATGAATTCAACAAAATGACTGAGAATAGAGAATAACTGTTATATTTAAATATTTCATGTGACAGATAAATCACAAAAAAAATTAAGATCTTTTAGAATGTAAATAATATCTTTATATATAAATCCATGATCAAATTTGGTAGATATTTATTGTTTGGTCAAATTTATAGCAGACAAAGCAGCTGGCAACAGCTAGAAAACTACTTATATAAAATAAAGGAATACAAAATGCATGCTCTTCTAGTTATGGCAAAAAAAAATAATTTAAAAATCGATAAAAGTATATTTTATCGATATAAGAAATTAATGATGTTATTTGCACATAAAGCATAATTTTGCTTCCACATTGTTAACTATTATTATATAAATATAACATCTTTATTTAACAATGTTTATTGTAGATACCATAATTTATAAGTTTTGATCAACTTTTGTTTGATTCTTTTGTCACGCTGGCAAATGGCTTGTCCTCACTGACACAAACACGCCAGAATATCTATAATTGTCTATCCCGGTTTAATTAAATATTTATCATAAATTTAGTTTACTTTTGTCGATATACTCGTATGTATTAGAGTAATTCTGTTAGATCGGAGCTTCTTAACTAAAACTTTTAGAATCGTTGGTTGACACAACTTTTGATCGGGTTTTGCTTCGTGGTTATCGTACTATCAAACGAACATCTTAAGCTTTCCTGATTATAAAAGTATTATTAAATGATAATAAGATCGTCTTTCACTTTAACCAGAAAACAAATTTAAATTTAATCTAGACTAAAAGTACTCTCAGGTATATCAGGTCTCAATATACTGCTTATACAATATATTATATGCAAGCTGTACCTATGACTTCGTTAGCGCAGATATTATGCTATGTTTTTTTAAATAAAGTAGTAGCCAAAGTTATTCTTTATAATATCAGCAATGAGATTGAAAAATACAAGCTTTGACACGTTTGAAAAAGTGTATATGTCATCAATTATCCTATTGGAAGGCACATACATACATTTATCAACAAAAATACACAAAGGATACACATAGACATAAATACACGGAGCTACTACTGTATTGTAGAGGTGAGTTGTCTGTCCGTTTGAACACGTCACAGTATTTGACGACGCTCCCACAACCATTGAACATACTGTTGCGGTTGAACTACTATTGGGGTATGATGATTATGAGGGCTCAATCTAGATTTTAGAGATTCCTAAATTTATAAACGTGTGCGTGTTACTTTGGATTTTAGATTTAAAATATTTCAAAGTATTATTTTTAAATCTTTTAACCTTCTTTACCTCCTTGTGTATATTGATAAAGATATCCAATAAATAACGACATTGCAAAAATAAAGTATGCGGATTCCGGGTATTTGGTGAAATCCTATCAAACGTTCCGCATATAATTAACACATTGTTTAGATATTCATAGAACTACTACACGTCTTCAGTGCTACAATAATGTTATTAATTAATGCAGAGTACTTTCTCTCTAAACGTAGAGTAAACGCCTTGGAACAGCTATTCAATAATGCTTTCATCACCAAAACAAAACTCACATGCGATTCACTCTATTATAAAAGCAATTAAAAAGCTCAAGCTTCCTCTGGTCTGTAGTCGACAGCATTCCGCAGAACACAAACATTTAATTTCACAACTCAATTGTGTGGTTATTTGACGTCCATATTTGTAGTGGTCATGTGACAACCAATAACTTGAAACATACGTTTATTGGCTTCTCTATATATATTAATACTTATATACTCACATATCGATATTATATTTTTTTAAAGAAAAAAGAACAGTCTGTTAAACGTGTATGTTAAAAAAGAAACTTTTATATCAATAATTTATATGTGACCATCAAGAAAATCGATATGATAAGTCGTTTTATGGCACCCGACGTGGGACTCAAAACATTTAATTAATGTTCTTTGAGCGACGTTTATTAAAATGTCACGGAAACGTATTTATTTTGGGAATAAGTCATAACATTCATTTTAAAATGCTAATTTAAACCTTCATAAAGTAAACAATGTTAATACATTTTATGTTTATTAAAACATATAAGCACAGGTAAATAATAAAAGCAAAATATTATCGGTTGATACAAACAGCGTGGGATTTAAATTAAAATGTTCTGACATTTTAAAGAAAGAATAATATAGTAATTACTTCATTATGGTTTCTATATAAATGAACGGTTTCATAACGTTAAAGATACTTTATATTTTAATTAAGAAAATGTGTTAACTTATTTCTATATTAATAACATTTAATTATCTTTCGCGTTTTTTTATCTAAAGTGTATATGATACAAAACCAACGTCCTTTGCTCATTACACGGTAAATTTCTCTCTCTTTTATAACCCTTTACAAAATGATCTAACTGACACTGAATGAGAATATTTATAGCAAATAATAACTTATTCATAAATCAATAGAAACTATAGTAACGAAACAACATGACATAACATAATAAGATTGAGCCAGTGTATCTCTTAAATTTGGGCCATATGATGTAGATTACATTTAAATATGGTCAACCATACGTAAATTTAATATTGTTGTAAAATTAATTCCGTTGTGCACTAATTCCTTGTAACGTAAATGATGCGAAGGTAAATGTAGGGAATTTTGCAGCGGCTATAACTCTCGGCGAATATTCGGCGGGATAAAGGAACGATCTAGGAAAAAGATACGTAAAAATTCTAGACTGATTAATTTTTTTTATGTCACTTTTAGATACTAATATTGCAATATTAACTATAACACAAAATTTATTCTAAATGTTTATAAATTTATACGATTTTCCAATATAATACAATTTTTCAAATCACAATATTACACAATTAAGAGAAAGAAACGATTCGTATTTCAAAAAAATATTTCTTAAAGTCTGGTATGTTTTAAAATTCTTAGAAATCCACTGAAGGACATCGATAGTTCGTCTTTATACGGAGATTAAAATTGTTTCGACGCCGACGATATTAACTCTTCAACGCCTCTCGATGCGAGGAGAGAACTCTTAGTGCTCATTCAAACTACAGGATACAATGCAAATAGATTGCGTCCTTACGGACTCACGTTTTTTTTTTTATGTAATAGGAGGGCAAACAAGCTTGCGGGTCACTGTTAATGTGTGATCACCGCCGCCCATGAACTTTGCAACATCCGAGGATTCACAAGAGCGTTGTCGGCCTTGGAGAAAGGAATATATGCCTTTTTTGAAGGTACCCATGTCGTATCGATCTGGAAATATCGCCGAAGGAAGTTCGTTCCACATTTGAGTGGTACGTGAGAAAAAAGTTCTTGAAAACCGCACAGTTGAAGATCGCCACGCATCTAGGTGATATGTATGGTAAAGGAGGCGATGGCGAGCTGGGCGGTAGTGAAATTCGGCGGTAGGCATCAGATCGAATAGTTCTTCGGAACACTCCTCGTTGTAAATGCGGTAGAGGACGCACAAAGAAGCCACGTCTCTACGCAATGTCAAAGAGTCCAGCCGTTCGCAGAGCACTGGGTTCCCGACAATCCGATCGGCTCTCCGTTGTACGCAGTGAAATGGTAGAAGCTGATATTGGTTAACTAAGGTTTAAATTACTTACTAATTACTTATTACACAATTTATTTTGATGGTAGTAGTTGTCTGTTATATTAATTGAGAATATGAAACTCAGTGTCACATAAATTAATATGTGTGAACTAAATCACATTGTCAAGTGTTTTATAATAACAGACGAATTATGTTACTTGTGTTTGGTATGTATCTAAGAATTCAGTCGTTAATTGAATGATTTAAAATAGACAGATTCCAACACCATCATTTTACATATATCTTTGTATGTGTTAATTATAAAGGTCTTTAATAATAAAGTACTGCAAATAAAATACAAGAGCATATTCAAAATAACATCTTACTGTAATATACAAGTGCTTATGACTGCATTATTATTATTAAAGGCAGACAAATCTAAATATTTTATTTATATATAGTTTCGTCTTAGGAAAACCCACATGAGATACGAATATTGAAACTTATGAAGATTTACATTAATATGGGTTTAGAAAAAATAATCTTATGTTTATTTAAGCAGTCAATATACAAATAAAAAATAATTCTTTTGTGATAAAAAAAACTGTAGTTAATATAAAATAATTTCTTATCGAAGTTCACTGATATTTTTAAAGCCTGACAGCATAAATACTACCTATCATGAATACTAAGTATTTATATCGAAAGAAACCCAATCAAATGTTAAGTGTCATATCAGTAACATAGTTTGACACCTTGTGAATTGCAATCTATCTTAATTGTGACGTCAGACATAAGTACATGCACCTAACTAACACACACATCAAACGAGCGATACACAGACGAGGAGAAAAAGAGTAGATTATAATTGAAGGATATTTATAACAACCCAAGCCATCACCTGCAATACTGTTACTGCTCAGATCACTGATAATTAAATACCTTGCACAGAACTATGTCATAATGAGCGACCCTCCTTAACACACCGCTAATGTACCTTTGATGAAGCGTCTGTTAACTTTGTTAATTATCTCGTAGCTCAGAGATATTTTGGAGATTTAAGTATAACTCACAATTTTGTAATGACGTTCTCAGGTAAAATAATAATAGGGATTTGAAAATAATAATAACTAAACTAAACAAAAAAACGATATGTAACATAACCTCTTTGAAATAATATTTTTTTATATTAAATTTAAAATGTTTTTTTCAAACTGAATAATATAATAATTTTAATTAAAAAAAGAGTATTTATGAAATTTTATTCTGTATCTTCTCCATGCATGGGGATCCCCCGGAGGGCATGTATGAAGAGGTTAATGTCTGTGGTCGAAGCGAAAGAGGTATGCAGGGACCGTAGCGTTTGGTGCTCCGTCGTCTCTGGCTACCCCGCAAGGGATATGGCGTGAAGTTAAATAAATAAATAAATATCCATCCATAAACTCTGGCTAGAAAGTTTATGACGTTTCATAAGTTTCACGTAACCCTAATGAAAGCAATAACTAATAAATACGACTTTGATTTTAAATTCGAACAACCAAGCAAATAAATATAATTACAAAAGAAATGCACAAGAAATATACCCTTCTTGCAACAACAAACTAAGTTTCTGAACAAAATATAATATAATAAATAGAGATATGAAGTGTTTTAGAAAGGTAACCTTTGCGGTCTATAGATGACATGTATATAATAGGGGAGACCGGGGATGGTTGACTATAGGGGCAGGTAGACTAATTGTCAAAAACCCGAGCTAGGCAAACTTTTTGCATCGACCGACTAGGTGAGCGTATCCATTATTCCCCTGCGCACAATCATCAGAAAAACCGCGGAGCAGACACACACCGTTTGTCAGCTGGAGCCTATTGTTCAAAAACAAGACACTTAAGTAACTTTTTTTTTTCCTAATTCTATTTGTTATAACTCTTTCCATTTTGTTTTGATTGCTTGTCAAACTGTTTAATACGAATGTTTTGATTTCCGAACTTTGTATGCTTCCTTATTATTTTTAATTACGACACCATTTTAAGGTTTAGGCACGTAGTTAAAAATTTCTAGGTTGTTTGGGGCTGGTTGACTCATTTAAAAAGGGGTTGGTTGACTATCTAGTCAACCTGCCCCATACAATTTTGGATATACTAGATATAAATTGGTATAAAAATTATTGTTCTTAACCTAATATTTCCAGTTTAGAACGATGCGGATTTATAAACGAAAGTCAAATCGACGTAAAGACATACTGGAGTATGTCGACAAGTTATTTTCGCCGAAAAAAGTATCAATTCAAAGAATTTGCTATACCATATAAAATATCGCCATGTAGTAAATATGAAAAAAAAGAATGCAATCCCGGACTGTCTAGATCTCAATTGACCTTGGAAAGCGTTGGCTACATAAAAAACAGACAAATATTCAGTGACGAGGAAGAGCTTGCATCAGAAGATTGCCCATAAGGGAGCTGCTGATGTTTATTATGGATTAACGCCTTACGAGTCCCGACAATTTGCAAATGAGTTAAAACCTGAAACATGGGATAAAAAACAGATTGCTGATGAAGATTGGGTAGGGAGTTTGCTTAAACGTCATCCTATTCGATCTCCTTAAGCTACGAGTTTATTTCGAGCCACTAGTTTATTGAAAAACAAAAACAACAAGCAGTTGTTCTTTGATTAACTAATAACCGTTTACCTACGTTTAAATTTAAGCCCTAGATATATTTGGAATGTAGATGAAACAGGACTGACAACGGTTCACATTCCTGATAGAGACATATCTTATCTTGGCACCAAAAAATTGGGAAAAATGACGTCTGCTGACCGAGGTTCGCTGGTGACAGTCGCAGTTGCTATCCCGGCCTCGGCAATATGGTTCTTCCATTCTTTGTTAGCCCACTATAAATACTATTTTGACTATTTTAGACTAAAGGACTATCAAAGACTATTTTAGACTGGACGTGGACCGATAGGTTCTTAACGATGTTTAATGTTGTTGAAGATGTTCTTAAATCTTGTTCCTTCGTAGTCTTCGTACTCATTACTTCTTAGGTCAACTTACCCCTAGTGACAAGTCAACCTGCCCCAGGCACGGGGTAGGTTGACTCGTTTTTCTCGTTCTATAAAATCGAGCCTATATACTATGTTTTGATTGATATCGAGCTTATTGTAATTTCTTTCTAGAGCTGAATAGTGTCACTATCAATGGAATTGCTTTTCACAAAAATAATCATTAAAGCAATAAAAATATTAACTTTTGAACTGAAAATTGGTCAACCATCCCCGGGCTCCCCTATATTTTACTCAAAGATAAAATCTTGACTAAAGACCTGCGTCACAGGACATTTAAAGGCTAATACAAAATTAAATTAGATTTACAAGCTTTATTATATATTATATATAATACAATTTCTTCTTCAATGTTTATGTTTTCTCACGGTTTATTCGTTAATGATAAGACCCGATCCAAATGTAAACTATAACGGACGGATATCGAACTAGCGACGGGCAAACTCATAGCAAGTATTAACACCGCTAGGACAACCGGCTAAGTTTAGACATTAATATGCATAAAATAATATTTCAAAACTATGAACTGAACCAAAATACAACTGAATATTCAGTATTTTGTGTCCATGTTTGTAAACAGAGCTATACGTTGTCGGAGCTCTGAACCCGCATAGCTTCAACACTACACTGTTTAGTTTTGATAAACAAATAATATGAAGCACAATACTTGCAACACCTTTAGTGTTCAATCTTTTATGCAATACAGAAAATATATAAAAAAAGATACTCATAACTCTTTATTTTATGTATGTATATTTGACTTATATTATTCTCAATAATAAGATATTATTACACATATATTTATACATTCTATTATATATTGTATCATAATTAATTATAATTCCTTTAAAGCAAAGCAATAAAGTGAAAATATTCAAACAAATCCATCTCCATCTGTCGAAGACAGACGTCTTGAGACAACTATTTCCCTCATCCTAATGAAGAATCGACCTCTCCTCTGACAAATTGGACCATTACAGATCTCTGGAGAGATAGTTTGATACACGTCTACGGGACTAACATTATTGATTAACGATTGTACGTAAGACTTATTTGTATGCATGTGTTTTACATGCAACTGATAATGCGATTATTTTTCATAAATAGTACCTACAACTACAATAAAAAATACAAAGTCTTGCACGGAATTAGTAAGACAATCTAACTTTTGAATATTCCTCGGTATAACACAAACACTTTTTTGTTCTATAATTACAATACAATACCAGTGGACGGATTTATATTAACTTTAACTTAGTTTATTATTTGAGTGAAAACAGTATGCTTCTCCCTCCGTATAATTCTCTCATTTTCACAAGTAAATACAAAAGTTGGTTTTGGGTACAATTACAATAAAAATAAAAATGTATAGATTAGTATCATTTTGAGTAATGCTAAAATATTTGAGTCTGGTTGGAATGAAGCAGAAGAAGTCGCTGGCAACAGCTAGTTAAAAACAATACAATGTTTGTTTTAAAATGTATGAACATAATTTAACAGCGGAATAGAAATGTACGACCCAAGTTACTCGTATAATGTTATTTTAGTGCTGAATACATCAGAGACACATTTCCATATTGTTTGTCACCACTTCAGTGACCCTTTGAACGTGATTAATCATTCCTCGAGCCCTTTACAAACCTTGGGGTGATGGTTTTATCTCGAATGAGAAAAGTTGAACTGAGGATGATGAGGGATTGTTACTTTAAAAATTATTTTAAAACATTATCAACCACATTATTATTACATACATATTCTCTAATAAGTAAAAACGTTTCTATCAATATAACTATACAGTTCAAATATTTTAAATCTATACCGATTAAATAAATATATCTTTATTTTTAGTTCTCACCTCAGAGACCCTTTGGACCGAATTAGTCAACCGTCCAGTCCTCCAACCCTTTACATTTGTTGTAATTACATTTTATTTATCATTAATGTCTACTTCATGTCTCCGACTACTAATATTATATATAATAGAATAGTAAATATACTTAACTAGCTTATTCCCTTCCGCTTCGCTGGGCACACTAGTAATTTGGATGTAAACTTAGGTTGCCATGGTAACCTTTGTCATATTATTCGTAGTCATCTTAACCGTCACGGTTGCTATGGTAACGGTTGATATAGTAACTCTTACCCCCGCGTTAAGTGTATATCTCCTACATATTCAAAACTTGGCGAAATGCAAAATTTTGAAATCCGTTGCGATAGGAATTCTGAACAATGCGTTCTTAGTGGACGTCTACGTCACAAAAGAAGTAACTATGCAAAATTTTTTGTGAATTGGACAGATAGTTTCGGAGATTTCATGATGAGTCAGTGAGTGGTAAATCGCTTATATATTTAAATATATATATATATATATAACGTTAAAATAATAACCACGTTAAATACAGAAAAATATTAATAGAACATTAATAATAATTAATAATGCCCAAATACTACAAGTATTGGACCAACGTGAAAGTTCCTCGTAATCTATCAGCCAGTGATGTGAACTTGTAATAGTATAATTGTGCTGAAGCCGATCTAAGCAGATCAGGAGAGGGCATTGTGTAGAGCAGTTTGATAAGTAATTAACACATTGGGTGTTGATGAGTTGCTTCATTGATCCGATGATCTCTTAATTAATATATTATTATTTCATACTGGTCATCTTAGTTTTGTTGGATTTTTTTTGATGACAAATAATTCTGTTATATTGTTATCTAAGGATCATCTATCAAAGACTTTTTTAAATGAATGATAGGTTCATATCCAAAGACAAAGTCACAAACTAGATAATAATTCGTTTTATAAATCCCTGTAAACTCGAAAAATTTGGAAGCTACCGAGCTCTATCCAATAAAAGTAATTGCTATCTGAAGTGTTACAAAAGGCTATCTTAATATATATTGTAGTTTGGTTTCAGTTAAGAAATATGCAAATGACTTTTAAAATCCTTCTAAACTTGCAGTTTGCATAATCGAGTGTTTGAAATAAGCTCGAACTTCAATACACCGCCGGCGATAAGATTCTATTGATAATTAACTTATTTATTTAACTTGGTTATTAAGGTGATATCTTTCGGTAAAATATATATATCTTATCTTATCTATTATTATAAACACTGTTTGTGTCTAGATTATAATCATAACAATCAATCATAATATTTACTTCATAAGACCATTGATCCCGTGAAGTAAGAGGAACAACTACGAATATTTTGTTGTATTTTTCATTCATTGTTTAAAACGAAGTACTCTCTAACGGGTCATGTATTTCAATGTTTAGGAAATAAATCTGCAATATATTTGAATAAAAGATTCATGACCTCTTAAATCTTTAAACACGCCCCGATTCCTGTTCGTTCGCTGTATAAGAACAAACATTTTTTGTAAATAAGTGTTGTAAGCGATATGTTGGTGTTTTTGCGGTCAGTGTTGAGATTAAATGTCAAAATAGTTTAGATTTCAGCAAATTAGTTTAAAATCGAACTCTTATGATATTATTACATATTACTATTATGGGACTTTATTATATAAAGACTTTAAACATAAGGTGCTTCTTAAACACTTCCATTAAATTATATTCTGTAGTATATTTAATAATGACCTGCATCACTTCACTATTTAATGAACTGTACTTTATAAATTAAAAAATTGTCTTTTAATTTGATAAAATTTGAATGAATTGTGTGATTTTAAAATGTTATTTGTAATTTCAAATTTGAATAAAGAACTGATGGAAGTAATGTAAAATAAAATGCACATTATAAATAAAACAAAACGAATATTTTTTATTGAATTGGAGGTTTTATTAAAAATATTGCTTCGCTTCGTCCTCGTTACTTATTCTGTTTGGACGATTTTCTTGGCACATTGTTTTTAGGGTTCCGTAACGGAAAGAACAACCGTATATTATTTTGTGCATTAGGATTTAAAACCGATTTATTATAATTTTTTGTTAATATGAAATAATTATCTTTCTATTTGTCTGAACAAACAATATCCTCTCCTAAAGCCATATCTGCCTCCCGTTTGTTTTCTTTAATAATGTTATATTTTAACGAAGTCCTTTTGTCATATCTTTTAGAATTACCGCATTCATTAAAATGTTATAAAATGGTAGACATTTTGTGGAAGTGGTTTTCGCGGTGTACTCGACTATACGAAATTAATTTATTTATTAAACAGATATGTATATATATCTGTTTAAGTTCAAATATTATGTAAGTGCAGCGAACGGGTACTTCATTGCTTTAAATATAAATTAATTATTCTGTTATAAATATTACTTAGTAGTTTCATTATAGCAATTTAAATCTACCGCTGTAGCGAGGGTTGGAACTTAATCATCGGTAACTTTTCATAATTTATGTCTTTTATTAAGAGGAAATTTTCTACTCATTGTACATTCAATACAATACAAAAATTAACGTAGATTCAGATTACTTCTCTTAATATAACATCAATTACAATAAGTTTCAGTTTATCACCAAATGTATGACGAGTGATAAAACTCGATATCACTCCGGCTGCCTCAGACACCATCACTCAAGAATCATCAAATGCAGCTGCAATCTGTCAATTGTTCCTACAAGTTGCAAAACCTCCTAGCATGCACACCTTATATTAACAGATAACCGTTTTGTAAAACCTTCCTCAAGTGTCTATTTTCCTTATATTAAGGCAAGTTCTCCTCTGATGATCCAATTTGAATAACCGCTCGGTTCCGTAATAAATTGTTTTATAGATAAACGATCCTTTTTTTATGACAATAAAGATCATAAATATATTATTTATAGTATCATTTGATAAGTAAAAAGTATTTTTATAATTCATATTCATTGGTTATTAACAGGCCTTTGACATCGTAACGATCTTATGTGCTTCTAAATAATTTAAGTTTGCAAAACAAAAATAATTGCCATTCAATACAGTTGTTATAACAAATAACACGGTTAATTATATTATGACATGTACTTAAATAAAGGAATCATAACTTGTTTGTTAATTCCAATCATTAATAACTATAAATTGACAGACGCTTATATGTATTGTTTGCTTCTCATTGTGTCATCAAATATACGACGGAACAACATCTGAGGGACATTATCTGAGACACTCTTAAAACTAAATACTAAACTTAATACTAAATACATACAAACAGAATATATTATAATTTTCTATATTTCAGATATTTACAAGCGTTATAGCAACTTAACACGATTAGTCCGAATTAGTCCAATAGTTCAACAATTCAAGTACTTTCATTTAAATCCTTAAAGTACAGGGTGGGCCAAAAATTTTTGCAAATAGCAACACTTGATTTCTCCAAAACCGTGAGAGCACGGGGCGCGCGGGTGGCGGGGAATTGTTTAATGCAATTTTAGTCACGATGGAGCGTTTCACGGGACAACAGCGTGCTTTTTGCGTAAAACAATTTTACAAAAACAATGATTCCTACGTTACTGTACGGCGCCTCTTTAGAGTTGAATACGGATTACAACGTGTAAGTGAGTGTCCAAGTGTTAATTTAATTAAAGCTTGGGTTAAAAAGTTTGAGCAAACGGGATCGACAACGAATATTAAACAAACTGGGCGACCACGTTCAAGAAGAAGCGAAGAGAACATTCGGGAGGTTGAAATTTCTGTAAGGGACGATCCAGAATCATCTACGCGTAAGCGGTCGGCGGCTCTTGCTATACCAAGAACTAGTTTGCGGCGAATCTTGCATTTGGACCTTAAACTGCACCCATATTAGCTTCAAATTGTACAGGAGATGAAACCAAACGATTACATTCAACGCAAGTTATTTGCTGACACTATACTGGAGCGATTCTATAGCCTTGAGAATGTATTGTTTACGGATGAGGCCCATTTTCACATTAATGGTCACGTAAATAAACATAATTGTCGATATTGGAGCACGGAAAACCCTCACTATAAACACCAAAAGCCTCTTCATTCACCAAAAACGACAGTGTGGGCTGCCATATCCGCAAAGGGCATAATCGGTCCATACTTCTTTGAAAATAATCAAGGAAATAACGTAACTGTGAACTCAGTGGAATACGTGAAAATGTTGCGAGAGTTTTTGACACCACAGTTGCATGAATTTGAAGGATACAATAGCCGGACTTGGATGCAACAAGATGGAGCAACATGCCATACATCAAACGTGACTTTACCGGTGGTCAAAGAAATATTTCCTAACAAATTGATTTCTTGCAGAGGTGATATCCCATGGCCTCCCAGAAGCCCGGACCTTACACCTTGCGATTTTTTCTTGTGGGGATATCTGAAGAGTCGAGTATACCTTAATAAACCGACGACCATATCCCAATTAAAAGAAAACATCCACGAGGAGATAGCCACGATTTCTAGCAGCATGTGTCAACGAGTTTTCCAAAGTTTACGTAGTCGATTGCAGGAGTGCCAACGACGAGACGGAGCACATCTCGACGATGTCATTTTTAAAAAACAAATTTTAATAAATGATAATTACGTTAAATAAATCATAAACAAAATAACATTTGTACTTTTATTTCTAGACATGTTTCAAAAGTGCAAAAAATTTTGGCCCACCCTGTAGAACAACATTACAGTGTATTTAAATCATCTTCCGCGAGTAATCACACACTGAATAATGTCTATGTCAAACATGTCTACGAGTACTTAAACACACAACTAGAGCACGGAATTTATTACTTACATTTAGCTATGTGATAAAGAGTTCAAAGCAAAACAATAATATATATATATATATTGTTATTACTCTAAATGTATCTAATTATTCATTGAGTGAACATTGTCCCGAATAATACCAATGGCATTTGATTATTCAATACTGTTTATATTTTGATGTTAGGCAAATAATTAATGTCCAATGTGTATCTCGTAATTGAAGTGTTGATTATCAAAGCTATGATTAGATGTCGATCGATAAACATTGATAACATGTGGATAATATTTTGGCTCAAACATACAGCTATTAAAGTATTAGAAAAAAAAAGTTTATAACGTCTGTATATGTTGTGTATATGCACTTATGAGTTCTGATTATGATCCTTTTAATTATTTCTGGTTCGGGAAGGTTCGAGGATAGTTTAATTAAAATAAATTTTATCTTAAATAAGGTTTGAATTTCTCGATCGTTACTGATCGGAATAAAGTGAAACCCATTCAAGAGGAAAATTTATGGAATTAAAATTGTTCGTAGATTTAGCTTTAGGGGATTAAAGAAAGGTAGACATGCTTTAGTACGCTTTAGCTTTAACTTTAGTAATATTATTCCTTGCTTAAGATCAAATGAAAACAAATCATTGTGAACGGAAAAAATGTTTAATACAAAAATAATAAGTTTATTGCTGCTTAATTAATTCAAAAGAATGACTTCTTCGTTTCCTCCAAATACATATAATATTTGAAATCTTTTACCAATGCTCTAATCGATCTGTAATTGATTTTGAACATTTTTTATGTAAACATTTTGTTTAATATGTTTTAAATTTAAAAAAACCATCATTTAATTACCTTTGAAGAACAAACATCCTTCATTAGCGTATTTCTAGTATTTCAATGATTAAGAATTTGGTTACATTACAATAAGAACAAACTTTATTAGATAACCTCTAATGTATTACCCAGTAAAAGATAAGACCCAATATACTTTTATTTTTACTCAAAAACGTATCCCATTACCCTTCAATTGGTGTAAATAACGACAAATCCAACCAATTAGTGTTCATTTACAATCAAAGCCCACCCGCACTGGAATAATTCTTCGTAAATATTTTACCACTAACAATATATCTCTTATTGCGAAGTGTTAAAGACTATATACGTGCCTTGTATCGTGAAAGGGAATCTGTAATCTGTACTTAGCCTAATTCTTTAGTAATTCTCAGCCTAATGTGTCGATACATAATGAGTATTACATGAGATATCTACATAATACATTCTCTTACTCTATTTAGTATATAGCCAGTGCGTGTGTAGTCCATTTAATAAATACCTGTAACGTAGCGCTGTAATGTTATTTTTATGATAATTCTATATTAATTAACTAAAGTAGACATTAACCGGTAATTATACAAAGTTATATCATATATTGTATCTAATGATGACACATTTGTGATGCACTTTATAATTATATTGATTGTCACTGACAAAGATGTTAGATAATTATAAAATATTGCCATATGATGTATAATAGCATTTATTTCGACACTTATACTCCAATGCCGACTTTTTATTAACTTGATATTATGATAATGTAACAAAGATATTTATAAACACAAAACCAGCATATATCTTAGTTTAAAAGCATTACACAAAGGTTAACCATAACGACCGGATTTCCCGTATCACCGCAAACACACCCTTACCTCGTTACTATAAAGAACATAATAGCATATACTTTGAGGACATAAGGTGAACCATATTCATTTGCAAATGTCCCTACGGTCTATATAAATTAAAGGGTACTTGCTGTATTGTGGACCTGCCTCCTCGGTTCCACTTAATATATTACAGATATTTGTTCGTACGAACGTATAAAGCAGTTCCATATTAAGTTCAACCAATTATTTTAATCCGATACAAATAACAAAATACATAAGCCTTAACCTACGACTCACTTTTTCAATTATAGGAAATTAAAACGTATACGTCAGTACTGTAATTCTTTATTTTGTTACAAAAATGAAACGACAGTCAACGAGACCATATGTTTTTGTTATTTCTATATAAACAAGCCTAATTTTGATGACTACTATATTTAATGACTAATTTTTGATTTGTTTTATCTCTTGAGAACCAAATTACCTTACCGCAGCTAATAAAACTTGCCACCTTTCTAAAACATAAAACGCGACCATTATTTGTTCCCTAAACTCGTAAAGGCCGCCCTTGACGTAGATTTAAGTAATTTTCATGTAGACCCGCCTTATCTCTAATAGATGCACATAAAGGGGGAGGTGTATGTGTGTGTGAGCTCTAAAAGGTTGGCAACCATAATGGGCACAGACAGGAGCTTTATATATTACTTTAAATTTTCACTTAAGTACCAAATATATCCACAATTACCACCAAATTACAAAAGGTAATGAGGTATTTTATTTCTTTAATGTCATATTGTTGGTTAGATTAGTTCGAGTTTAAACAAATTCATTGCTTCCTAAATTGTGAGACCGATATTGAAAAGAAAAAAAATAGGACTAGCTATTATTATTAATTGAGCGAAGCGAGCGGAGCGCTCTACTGGAGACTTTTTCACATTCTATATTTTTCACGAAGAGGCTTGAAAACTACTTGACGGAAAATTATGAAATTTTCATTCAAAAATACACACATTAGGTGATGATTATAAAAAAAAATAATTTAAATGTCATGTCGTTAAGCAATAATCGTCAAAAAACCGATAATTAATACTAATAAAAACTGATAATAAATAAATAAATAAAGTCAATGGGAATGTACGCGACTGTCCACAATTGTGACATTGTCCACAACATTAAATTGGGCTCGCTTAGCTCAATATGCAAACGGTACCCGAGATTACGCGAGCGCAGCGAGTTGACATTGAGGGTCTGTTTGCGCCCCTAGAAATGATAATGTATTTTACGAGAGCTTAGAATAAATAAATGTTGATTTTCTGTGTTAACTTTACCGACCAACATAAGTATTAATCGTAAAAATACTTATGCCTGACTCGAACTTAGATTCTTCAACTTAAAGTTAAGCATAACTACCGCTACGTGATATGATTGCAGTAAAATTATATACATTTATTTAAATATCAATATTCTTAAAAATACACTGTGTTCCACTACCAACTCCATGCTAATCGGTGTCAACTATCACTGGAACACGCCGACTAGAGATCAAGTGGTCGTCGATTATCGTATCTTTGTATTTTGTTTAAATTTCTTGGAACGTTAAAATGCATGTTATAACGACTAAGTTATTTTAAGCCATGAGTTTATTGTACTTGAGCAAGTATCCTATAAAGTATACGAGGACGAGTACCTTTGGTCGTAAACTTTGTGGGCAATGTATAATAATTAAAGCAGATGATTCTCGTTTCTATAATTATCACAAATTTTTACTTATATGTCTATAATAACAGTTAAGATATTATCTTAACAAATATCACAGTTACCTATTTATTTATCAGACCAGAACAGACTAGTTTCAAACCCGATACAACCACCAACTAATAGCAAGGAATAATCAAAACTGTTATCATCATTGTAACGGGTGTCTCAGAATGTTTTTCGTTTTTCGATGTTAAATAAAAAACAACATTATCCATTCAAACTTGTTTTATTTATTGTTAAATTAAAGAGCAGATCTTGAAGTTTATTTATGAAAAACAACCGTTTGCAAATGTTCACCATTTACTTGTTCACACTCATTTATTATCAACATATTATTTATTATGTAAATAATATGTTGATAATAGCAGTGTTCTGACTAATAAATAGTACATGTGTTAAGAGGTTTCTTAGATAAGAATAGCAGTGAAGTGTATGTGACTGCGGCGTCTGAAGGATTGGTAATGTGGAATGAGAATAGGCCGAGAGTAAAGTCAATGAATTATATAGAGCTGTATTTTATTAAACTATATATATTAATAATTAATAAAAGAAGCAGAGTAACAGTCCATATATATATAATTTAATACCTAGCCATGTAACTGATGAGTTTTGTAAATATTGTTATTATATAATATTCTTATAGTTAAGAAAGTGCAAATTTTGTGCCTTAATAATTATTTTCGGTAAAGTACTTTTTAAAAGCAATATTATAACTTAAAATAATAATTTTCGTTTACATTTAATTTTTTTTCATATACCTATATTTTAATAACGACTAAGTTGTATTTTAAATTTTATTAAATATTAATTAGTGTTTAATATTTTGTTCAACTCTACGTAAATCTTAAATCTAACAACTTGGAGGATTTCAGGTATGGGCCATTTATTATATTCACCATATAACGCTTCGGTGAAGCCTCAGAGGAGTCAGGTGAGTAACAGAACACAGACACTGAGAAGGGTGTGTGTAAATACATGTATATCTAAGCATATATAAGCTTACTAGCTTTCTTATCATATATGTTTTTTTTATTATTTATATTATTATTATTACAAGAGATCACAGTTGTTTAAACTATTTCTTAAAACCTCAATTTTCATATTTACAAGTATTACAGTTAGTGTGCATAATGATCCTGTATCTATCCCTATTTCTTGATCAGTGTGGTGTTTTTAATGTGCAACTACCTTAATTCACCAGGGACCAGACACGGGCGTGTTAAGTAGTTAACAGTCTGTGTTATTAGTAAGACAATCAGAGTTCCACAACCATCGGCGGGTCCCAGAGCAATCTGCGAAGTACGTACATACATACAGAGCAGTGTATCGTCATCAATTATTAAGACCTACCACAATATCCCGCTTGTACGTGAATGGAGGTGGAAATGAAAAACGTACTTACACAATATATACTTCATCAGATATTATTAATCTAAGATAAGGTTTAAAATTCGTTAAGACGTGTTTAAAGAATTTATTGATGTTGCTTTTCCAACAACTTATTATATTTGATCCGCTGGAGTCAATTTGTTGATTTTCTTGAGATTTTAATAAAAGCAAGATACGAGATAAAATATACTTTTTTTTAGATTCTCGGAACCTACTTTACTTTTAAAATTATAATTTTAATTATAATACAAACTATCAATAACTTGAACTGAATGGGGATGCAGAGGAACATTGCTCAGTCTTAGTGATAGCTACTATTGGTTTACGAGCATGCATGACGGGTTTCTTTGACATATATTTTTCAAATAAATTTAAATAAATTTCTCTTCAAAATTTAAGATGTCTATATAAGTTTTAAACAAACATATTTTACAAAAATATATTTTATTTCATTTGTCGAAACATCTTACACTCATAATTTTTACGTAGTAGTAGTAGTAAGTTGCGTTCATTAACGTGGTACAAAGACTCTATACATTTTAGGTTAACATTGTAGCAAGGAAGGTGTACAATATTGTTACATATAATAATAATTATACATGAAACATTAATAACTTGTTTTGAACTTACATAAATATAACTCAGGAACCATGTGGGTACTGAACGTCGTAATTCAAATTGGATCAGACATGAATTACCTTAATTTAAGGAAAATATACTTCGTGGAAAATGACGAATTGGAAAACGAGCAAATTAAGGAGGTCTATGGAAAGACCGATTGCAGCTGGGACTTGATAAATTAAATACGAGGATGTATTACGAGCATTAGTTAAGTAATATTTATTGTTAGGGATAATATTAAATTAAATATATAAGATTTGACACTAGACAAGGTTTGAAAGGAATGTTGGTTAACCATTATTTTTCTGTTGAGATGAACAGTTCTGACGAAGTTCATGAAGAGTTCTGTTCATGATAATTTGTATAGGTACTAAGTTGAGTGTCTAAGAATAAGGTGTCCAGGACCCGTGAGAAGTTTTGGGTTCAAGGCAGGTTCAGTGTAAAAAGTCCCCTCATAAATGCCAATGTGTATCACGAAGTATGATTTCCTTACAAACATGTATTGTGTAAATTTGTTTATTTACGTCACGGAAATAGATTCTCGATTTTTTTTCACAAACTTATTTTAGTAGTTAATAAAATTTTCTCCCATATATCCATATATGTCACCGTAAATTTCGTAACTGTAAAATCTAAGTTGCAATCATTAAACATATATATTTAACTAGCTGATTCCCAATACTATTAATTTTGATCTGTACTTAGGTTGCTATTTTAACCGTTGGCATAGTATCCGTTGTCATCGTAACCTTTGTATAACCGCAGTAAGTGTATAGCTCCTGCTGGCTTAAAACTTGGCGAAATGCAAAAACTTTAAATCCATTGGGATAGGAATTCCGTAAAATCCGTTTTTAGTGGACGTCTACGTCACAAAAGAAGTAACTATTACATAGTTAATTTTAAGTTATATATTTTATAATTTAAATTTTAAGTTAATCGGACAGATAGTTTCGGAGATTTCATGATGAATCAGTGAGTGTTAAATCGCTTATATATATATAGATATAGATTATTAATTTTCAATATTCGTTCAGTGTTCGTGCTTCTTGGCTTCATGTCATGCAAATCATTTCATAATTTCTTGATTTCTTTGGTGAATGTCAAACATCGTTGCTGGTTGGTTTTTTTAGATCTAACTATAAACTACATTTTTTGTAGCTTTAAGGTATCGTCTGACTAAATATTCCATAGCTGTTTCAACTAATGCCGAAGAATATGAATATAAATAGAAGAGTTATTTAATCATCATATAGAAACTCTAACAAACCAAAGATACGAATAATTTTGATTTAGTTTAAACCATTTTTAAATCAACTTTGATGGGTAGTTCATGTCGTTTTAGAAATTGGTAGTGATATTGTCTTGCTATGTTAATAAATTGATCAATTAGTCTGTCTGTAAAGTGAATGTAGTTGCATGTGTTAGGACTGTATAACCTCTTCGAGATTGTTTGTTTGAGAAGGTTCCTCCATTCAACAACTTACTACATACAAAGCACTGAAGACACGCAAAACTTATTAGACAAAGTAATCATTTGTTATAAATAACTATTTATATTTAGAAAACATAGTTATTAAATTGAAGTTTAATAAAGAAATAATATATAAGTTCAATATTTTTACACGCTAGGGAACAAAGATTAGAAATAGCTCGCAACTAATCATCGAAGAAGAACCGAGAGATTACAATTTGTCAAAATGTTCTATTTCTCAAAGAATAAGAGGGGCAAACGAGATGTCTTTTAAGTTATCCTTCACCGGATGCGTCTTTGTATTAAGATGAAAGATTTTATTAGAAAAATCTTTGAAATCGGGTCTTGTCAGGAGGACTTGAAGATTGTTAAGTGTGATAAAAATAAATATAATATGATTTTAAGTTAAAATTTTGCCGTCGTGTAGTTAGTATACACTAGCTGAGCTGTTTCTGTTAATTTTATGTCATAAAAAAGACATCTAAGATTTAGGTAAATCCTTGTATAAACAACAAATATATGCTTAATTTCATATTCAGAGACACAACAGAATCGGTGACAATTTTTTAAAACCCGCACAATATACAAAAAGTTTTCAATTCCCAAATAAAACTCCACCTTAAAAGCACGTTCACGTAATCACCGTTCCACCGACATGGTACATAATAATATTGACTTAACACATGCATGGGAATGCGAGATCACGTAGCGGCTCTCAGACTAACTCGGTTTAATATTTCTACCATCATTGTGATATGTCTTATTATTCAGAGATAAAAAATACTTTAGACATGAGTTTTACAATGAGTTGTCATGACACTAAAATTAGTTAAGAATGTCAGATAATTATAACGATTTTTTAATTAACTTTTTTACATTCCTCCTTTTTTCTTTGAACGTTGGGAATATCATTACGAGTACACGCCGTTCAAGGTAATGACCAGGGGTTATGTGGGACTACCCGGTAGTATAGAGGACGCTGTCATTTTTACGGTTACCCACTAAAATATCTTGATGACACGCCACGGGATCGCCTTAGCACTCACCGTGACCAACGTTCTTATAAAAGTAAGAAGTAGGTTACTTTTACAATTATTTAATGAACTGAACACAATTTACAAGTGCCTTCCTAAATTGTATACACACTCTAATCTCTGAAGGCCATCACAGTAATCAAGAGTCGGGGAAAATAAAGCTTCCATTATATTAATGATAGCAGTTTAAATTATCGGAAAACATAATAATACGTTAAAAGCATTTTAATATCTTTTTAAACATTGGAAATAATACATGTCACATAAATGTTTTTGTCGATTGTTTTATTGATATGTTTATATTTTTATTCACACAATCTCCAACAATGTAATATTTTCCAACACTTCCTTGTCTAATATTAATTAATTGATTTATTTTTTAAAACTTCATTGCACAAACAAAATGGTACAATTGGCGGACTTACTGCTATCTAGGCATTATCTACCAGTCAACCAACAATATTAACAGAAAAAATAAAAACAATGAGGGTAACAAGTAAACAAAAAAAAAATGAATGAAAGAAAATCACTTATAAATGAAATATACTATACTAAAATAATAATATACTATACTGAAATAGAGAATAATAAATACAACATAATTATCTTAATATATGTCCCTTAGTAAGTGTCACTCAGTCTTATATAGGTTATTGAACTGATGATGAACTGAACACGATATTTTTACAAACATGAACGTTTCACACATTACATGAAAACCTTTTCCAGCAATATTATTAAGTTAAATTTAAGAACAAGAATTTCTTTTAAATTTAGTTATACCCGTGTATTATATATGAAACAATTATATAATGTTCTTTTTAAGAATATAAATATCAACAACATACTAGTTGTAGGTTATGAAAAAAGTGTAATATAGAATAAAAAAGTGGGATATAATCATTATATTGCATTTAGTGTGTTATTAACTGATACATCTATATATATACAACTTCGGTGTCATGATGCTCGTTTGCGGTAACCTTCAAAACGACTGAACTGATTTCTATGAAAGATAAACTTTCAGATATAGGTATATCGTTTGGTAGAATTAAAAAAATAGTATAGTTTATATTTCGATTAATCATCTATTGCGTATTCGAGGTTATTTATACATAATAATGGCAACAGCTATTGTTATTATAATTACAGATGGTCTATAAAAATCCCATCTGCCACCTTGATTAGTAGGTACATGTTTTCTATGGTTTAATAGTTGGTACCTATTAAGTTGATTACTGTGAAAAGTTTTATTTTATTTGAGATGTTGGTAATCAATCAATTCATTTTACATATACTTGATACAGTGCATACTTATCATACTCTTATCATATTAAATAAGTGAATAAACTATGGGATTAACAAACTGAAATACACGATAACTTTTAATAATGCTTTCAACACATCAGTTCATGTTGACGTCCAAGTTTAATCGGGAATGTGTCATTGCAAAGTGTTGCAGTCTGCAATGATATTTATGGACCGTTAGTACAAGTGGGTAGTCGATGAAAAATTATAACATATGAGAAGGTATACGTAACAATGTGTAAATTTATAACGTTTAAGAATATTCGCATTTTAAGCGATTATTTAAATGGTAGAATTAATATTCCATTCATAAAACTGTAAACTGAAATAATTAAAGGCGTACTCAGTTCGGCTCGAAATAGCCAAAATAACATTAAGTGTGCGAATAACATTTCGCGTAACGGATATGTTCATTATAATGACGTCACACTAATGTGTATGTAGTGTACGGGTGTGGTGTTTTCTATTTAAGATTTTGTTTAATGCATTTCAGTTGTAAGCGCTCTACCATCTGAGCTACGACTCCTGTGTTAACAACCGCGAATAACGCAACAGACGACTCAATATCGGTTTTGTCAAAGTACGTAGTTTTGTATGTGAATATTTCCATAACTACCCGAATAAATGGATTCAACATTTTAAAATTTTATTTACAGTTTTGGTTTGATAACTTTCAAACTTTTACTTTCATAAAATAGAATTGAACGAACAATAACGATCATAATAATGAATATTTTTATATCCAACTTGATGGTTTTGTTTCTAGCAATTTCTCGAACATGTCGTATAAATTGATCAATTCCTTTATTGACCACGGCGGACAACACATTGGATATTCTTAACACTAGGTGCACAATACTCCAGTAGCGTCGTGTTAGATTTATTCATGAGGATAGAATATTCCTAAACGTTTATCGCCTTCTTATATTTAATTCACAGAATATTTTACAAAATCTGACGGAATGTAGATTTCTTTACAATTCAGTCGCAACTTGATTGAGCATTGTATTTTACACTTAGCATGTTATGTGTTAAAAATGAGGACAACACCAAATGGTATAAATATGAATAAATTGAGATATAATTAAGAGCAACTGTTGAGTTTCTTGCCGGCTCTTCTCAGTAGAGCAGGTTTCCGAGCCGGTGATAGCTTACTCACAGACTGACTACATTAAAGTTTATAATGTAATAATTAACTCATTCAATTCAGATTCAAATGCCTACTCGAATAAAGATAGTTTGAATTTGAACTAATATAATAACTGAATTGGATTAAATGTAAGAAAAGAAACCTTTAGCACAAACATCAGTAGACAAATAAACGAACCAGTCCAACAGAATCAAGCGAACGCAAAGATTAGACTGAACGCCCCTCATCTGAATTAGCTGAGAAGAAACTCACAAACTCTTCCCTCAGAACGCCTTAGGGAGGAAATCGAATCGAGGTATTTCTTATAATTTATAACGGACTTGTGATGCAAATTGAAATTGAAAGCAAACGTCGTTTTCGTTCGCATCACTGCTCATTAAAGAAAAATATCTCATCCTTATTTGATCTGTTGTGCTCGGTTGTCAAAATTTAATTGTGATAATTCCTCATTAGGTTGTGATAATTCAGTGTCTTAATTCCTGTTTTAGAATCTTGTTTATATTCCGATTAGAGTAATGAATGAGATCTCTTTTCTTTTTATATTAATACTAGCTGTGTTGTCGATTTCGTTAGCGCGGAATATATTATTTAAGGAAAGTAACCTAAGTTACTAATAAAATAGGTAATGGTAGATATAATATAGCCCTTTATATTCCTTATAAAATACCTAATTACCTGTCTGTATCCGCGGAGGAAGAACAAAAGGTAATCAGGTAATCGCCGGAACATCCCTTTAATCCTTAGTTATTTTCTAGTTAGGAGGTCCAAGTTACCCGCGAGAGTCGCTGAGTGTCGAGTTTTAGGTAATGTACCAAAAATATTGTAAAATCTACCTGAAGCAAAATATATGTTACACATAAAGGTACCAAAAAATATACATCAAGATACAAAAGTATTACTTAAGTAGTTACCTGTATCATTAACTAATTGACTATAAGAGATGATATAAACTGTGATAATTAAATATCTCTTAAGTACATACACATACTAAAATGTACAAAGTTTAATTAAATGAAAGTATATCGTATAAACTGTAGTTCTCGTGTCTCGTATCCGCCGGAAGGACCGCGTACTGAAGGAGGTTTAGTTCCAGCGGAAATTACAAGGGTAAGTCTACGTAATACACTGACGAATTAAATTACAGTTAAATATTAAATATTAATAGCTACGATTTAACAAAGTTACTTGATTTGAATAGGAAAAACATTTTACTTAACTATGACTTCATAACATTCAAAGATTTGTTTCTTAACTTAGTAATTAACTTAACTTAACTTCTAATAGTAACTTCAAGCCACGGAAGGCTTTTTAAAAACATAAAATTTTATCTTACAATGTAAAAATAATACTAATAATAATTTTATGATAAAGAAAGAGAACAAACTTTTGCTGTCTAAGCACTTGAGGAAGTTGATTGAACACTGGTTTAGGGTTGAAAATAATTTTTTTATTAATAATTTGATCGTCTTGGTAATTGTTGAGGCACGTCAGGAAACGCGGGAGAAGGTTGTGTGAAGGAAATGAGTATTTTGCAAAATATGAGGATGGAGAGGAACATAGTTGTCTTCGTGATGGTTGCCATTGATGTACGAACATGCAGGAGGGGTTTTTTTAACATATATTTTTTAAATAAATTAAGATAAACTCCTCCTTAAAATTAGTTATTTAAAACAGAGTCTATATTTCTTTTCAAAGAAAAAAATATTTTATAGAAATAACTTATTTTAGTACGCGAACGTCCTTGACGTCATTATTTTTAAGTAGTAGTAATAAGTTCTGTTCATTAATTAACTCTTGATTCAAAGATTTTATACATCTTAAGTAAATATTGCATCTATAAAGAATTTTTTTAAATAATAATTCACATATAACAATAATATGCATATAACATAATTACATAAAATATTCATAATTTGTTTTCAACTTCCAAAAATATAACAGAGGGACCATATTAAGTGGGTACAGAACGTCGTAATTCAAATTGGATCAGACATGAATTACCTTAATTTAAGGAAAATATACTTTGTGGAAAATGACAAATTAGAAAACGAGCAAATTAAGGACGCTGATGGAAAATCCGATTGCAGCTGCGACTTGATAAATTCAAATAAGACGATGTGTTACGCGCATTAGTTAAGTATTATTTATTGTAAGGTATAATGTTAAATTAAATATGATTGTCACCAGAAAATAATATTATTTAAACAATTTTTAAAGCAACATTGATGTTGTTGATGTCGTTTTAGAAATTGGTAGTGATATTGACTTCCTATGTTAATAAATTGATCAATTAGTCTGTCTGTAAAGTGAATGTAGTTGCATGTGTTGCGGTAATATAGTGAGTATTACCGCTTGGAGAATGTTTGTGTGAGAAGGTTCCTCCATTCAACAACTTGCTACATACAAAGCACTGAAGACACAAAACTTATTAGAGAAAGTAGCTATTTGTTATAAATAACTATTTATATTTAAAAAATATAGTTATTGAATTGAAGTTTAAGAAATAAATAATATATAAGGTCAATATTTTTAATCGCTCGTGAACGAAGATTAGAAATAGCTCGCAACTAATCATCGAAGAAGAACCGAGAGATTGCGTCTCTGTATTAAGATGAAAGATTTTATCAGAAAAAGCTGTGAAATCAGCTCTTGTCAGGAGGACTTGAAGATTGTAAAGTATGATAAAAATAAATATAATATGATTTTAAGTTCTGATTTTGCCGTCGAGTAGTATACACTAGCTCAGCTGTTTCTGTAAATTGTATGTCATAAAAAGATATATAAGATTTAGGTAAATCCTTGTATAAACCGCAAAAATATGCTCAATTGCATATTCAGAGACATAACAGAATCGATGGCAAATTTTTACAACCACGCACAATGTTTTAAAAGTCTCCAATTCCCAAATAAAACTCCACCTCAAAAGCACGTTCACGTAATCACCGTTCCATCGACATTGTACATAATGATATTGATATAACATATGCATGGTAATACGAGATTACGTTTCGGCTTTCAGACGCGCTCCGTTTAACATTTTTACCATCATTGTGATAAGCCTTTTTGTTCATTGACAAAAATATACTTTAGACATTAGTCTTACCATGAATTGTAATGACAGTAAAATTAGTCCTCAATTTAAATAATAATTTCAGATAATTTAAATCATTTTTTTATTAACGTTCTTACAATCATTTTTTTTTCAATTTAACGTATAGAAAATCCATTACGAATACCCGCCGACCAAGAAGACCGGGGGCTTATGTGGAACTACCCGGCAGTATAGAGGGCGCCGTCGATTTTAAGGATACCCACTGAAATACCAACGGGTGCCCTTATCGTCTTCATGGGACGCCATGGGATCGCTTTCACACTCACCGTGATCAACGTTCTTACAATCCTGAGAATTAGTTTGTTTTAAAAGGACTTAATGAACTGAACACAATTTACAACAAGTGCCTTCCTGAAGTGTATACACACTCTTATCTCTAAAGGTCATCACAGCAATCAAGACTCGGGGAAAATAAAGCTTCTATTATTTTAATAACAGCAATTTAAATTATCGGAAAACATCATAACACGTTAAAAGCATTTCTTTTTAATATCGAACATTATATATGTCACATTTGGTTGTGATATTTATATATTTCTATTTTGATGACACAATGAAATATTTATAAATATATGACACAATATTTTAAAACTTTTTCTGTTAGACAACACTTCCTTCTCCAAAATATCTCTCGATGTTCGTTTGCGGTAATCTCTAAATCCACTGAACCAATTTCTATGAAATTTTGGAGAAACCTGTGGTTTGGTCCAACTTAAAAGATAGGATAGTTTATAATCTTCGTTTTTTTATTGCGAATTTGAGGGTAATTATACTAAGAGGGTTTAGTTCACTTTTAAGTTCTATAACTTTCCGATAGATAGCGGTGTTAATAATAACAATTTTGTTGATATAAAATAGTTTATGAAGAAACTGACAAAGGCGATGGCAATAGCTAGTGTTTATATTATAACACATGGTCTTTTAAAATCACATCTGTCATCTTTGTTCGTAGACGGTTTCCAAGACTTGGTAACTATTAAGTTGATTACTGTTAAAAGTTTTCTTTTATTCGACACTTTTTTAATCAATCAGCTCATTCAATATACACTTGATATAGTATACTTAGTATACTCTTACATATTAGATAACTTAACACACTATGGGATTAACAAACTGAAATACACGATAACTTTTAGCAATGCTTTCAACACATCAGTTCGTGTTGACGTTCAAGTTTAATAGGAAATGTGTCATTGCAAAGTGTTGCAGTCTGCAATGATATTTATGGACCGTATTTAGAAGTGGATAGTCCTTTAAAAATTATAACATATAAGTAATTTATACAGTTATAGCGGTAAGAAACAGTAACATTTTTAGCATTTATTTAAAAGGTTTAATTAATATTCCATTCGCTTACATACTAGAAGTACTAAGAAAGAGAGAGAGAAATAATTAATGGCGTGCTCAACTCGCCTCCAAATAGCCAAAATAACACCAGTTTGCGAATAACATTTCGCATAACGTATTAGTTCATTACTAAGACGACACTCTAATGTGAATGTAGTCTACGGGTGTGGTGTTCTCTATTTAAGATTTGTTTAATGCATTTCAGTAGCAAAGTCCGTTAAAATATCAAGTAATCAAATGGTTGTGAAATCTGTTCATGTTTACTGAAACAACAACATAATATAATGGCATATATGATAAATGCAAGTTTTACAAAGAAAAACGAAACTGGGTTTAATAATTATGATAAACTGGCCGCAATCGTAGATTTAATATTTTAGTATAATTATGACTTAGATTTTTAGCTGCAGTGTTTTGTTGCATCTGTGAACATAAGACAAATATATATAACCTAGCTACGTCCAGTATTAAAAAACTGAATAGATTTTAACAAATTTGTAACACCTCAGTTGATAGATTGTCGTAATCAGATTCTTTTATAAAAAGACTAGGATACGAATTAATTTTATATGATGCATAAAGATATTTACCACCAAGAAAATTATGTATGATTTTTTTTATAAATATGGTATAAAAATTCCTGAACAGGGTTGGATTTTAACCTGCGCTCCCTGAGATATAACGAGGCGCTGTGAAGTACCTTGATGCATCTCAAAAAAATATATAATATAATAGGAATATACACTGAAATATTATATGTCATTTTCAAAATGTTGGTATCTTTATATAGTAAATTGCAGAATTTTACAAGCTTAAATTTTTGTAAATATTTATTTTATTTAAAAATAAAGCTTAAATAACTTATTTAATATAAATTTACTTACAACAATAAGGTAGTGAAAGCTCCATACAGCTAGTGGACGATGATGGATCTTCCACTAATTACCATAATTACGTTAAGATACGTTAGTACAGGGAGCTGTTTACAAAATTATATTAAATAACGCACCACCGTTGTCATATGTTTGTTTGTAAGTGCAATTTCACAATAAAATGTGTTTCCTTAATTAATATTATATCGAGCGTCGAGACTAATCTTTCGCTTACATTTCGTTTTTTATTACTTCCGAATACAATTAAAGCATCCTGCAAGCGATTCAGGACGTGCACAGGATCCTCACAATCCATATGGATTATGAACCAACAGAGCTACGAACATCAAGGGTATAGCAATACTGTACATGTATGAGTTATCGCTGGCACTGCGACAGTTACGTACGGTAATTATACAAATTAGATGTCTCTCAATAAACAAACACTCTTTAATAATATATAATAATTTATAAAAAAATCTATAATGTTTTTGTTTCATTTTATATTCTGAGGGTGTAAATAAAGAATATACGTCGTAATAAGTTATACTATCATACCAATGCAGTGGCGATCACTATGTCCTGAAAATAGGAACCAATCAAAAAAACTAAAAATAAGCTAGTTATATTACGTATACATTGCATAAAGATGGAGAAAATATATTCATTGGTGGGCGTCGTAAATGATGTGGCAGGAGTAAATTGTATTGGGTAAGATTTAGATAGAAATATCCACTTTGTTAGGGTACCGATAGTGAGTTTAGTGAAGTATAGGAACTGGAAAAGCCGAAACCAATAAATAAATTCTACAACATATATTTTTATAAAACACTTTGTGTGTCACTGTACGAGACATTATATATATATATATATATATATATATATATATATAAATATCCGGGTGTTATTTATTTATTTTTAATATAAGTATTACTGGACAGACGTATCAGTTAAGTTGTACCATCATTATTAGATGTCTGAAAACATCCGTAGTAGCAAATATGTAACCACCTATAATGAATTGAAAGTGATTTTTGATTCCGGTTTTTGGTATTCTCATTTATTTTAAGAAATTGAAAATATTATATTCATGTTTGTATTCGGAGAGATTGGTACCACTCCTAGTCTGCTTTCATAGTGGGTGCAGTCAACTGGCTGCAGATAGGGTTTACTAAGCACTTCGATCAGAGACTTTGGAAACATATTTGCTATTCCTATATGACACGTAGGCTGCTTGGATCATGTCCAGCTCCCGAGGAGAACTTGGCTTTGTTTGTATTTGTAGCACATTACAAATACAACGCTCGCATCAAAGTTATAAATCTCTCTAGGAATTAAACTTGCTGTGTCAGTTTGAGCTACAGAAATTCATCTTTAAAAGCGTGTATAAATTGTATCAAAAAACACACACAATAATTAGAGGAAAGCGAAACGTCAAATACGGTACAATAACTGTCAACGAAAGACCAACTAAGCGTATTCAGTCCCACGTCGGGCGCCATAACACTCCTCATCATATAAATGGTGCTTCTGATGGTCGCACATAACTATTTTATGTAATTTGCTAATGTTATAAGTTAATAGAAATACATTATTGTTCATAATTTGCTTTATTTCTAGCGGAAGCTAATTCAATTCAATCCAAAATAATTTTAAACATTTACTTTTATGCAGCCATCTTATTTCTAAATTATGAATTCTACTTAAAAATAAAAATATCAGTACCTTTGATGTTTTATTCATATCTGAGTGTAACTCAATAAGTGTAAGCTTTATTGTTATTTGCATTAAATTTGAATTGTAGAGTAAGAAAACAACTTAACCGAGAAATTCAATTAGTGGTTTGATAATATTAAATAACTGCGTTGATAGTCATACTTTACAAATGAAATGCCTTGTCTCTAATTCAATTTTCTCTTTTTACATATATCAGTAAGTAAAGAAGTATAAATCTACAGAACGTCGTTAGCAGATTAATTAAAGTAGTAGTTCTGCTTTCGTCGAATATAAATCATATCGACAACAGCAGATGAGACTTTGCTTCATACATAGCAGTGCTGTTTTCATTTTCCGTATATTAGGTATGGATCTATTTTATTTAATTACGAAGGAATATAAGATTGAATTTTGACAGACAATATAAAGAAAAACAAACGTTTTTTAATTCAGGAAATAAAAAAACAGGATGGTGTCGAACAATAATCCTTGAATATGATTAGAAGTGATAAAGTCAAAGAGAATGGAACCATACTGAGGTAATGTTGATCTTCCTGAGGGTCTCTCTGCGTGACGCGCATTCGCAGATACAGACGACGGGTTTTCCACTTGACCTTCAGTAGATAGGAACTTCACATGTCTTATTTGATTCAATTTGTTTTATTAGAAATTCTTTTATTTGAAACTTTTATCTGTAGTATATATTGGATGATGTGCAACAGTTAATAACAATATTAGTATCTTAATAATATATCATCTAAGGGGTACCCACGTAACAAACAACGCTCATAAACAATAGAGTGTCATTGGTGACGCTAATTGTATGTACTTTGAATGGTTGTTCAACATAACATATTGATCACCACGGTCTATAAAGGATAGCCTAATATGGACGTTTCCTGTGTACTCATACAATGGTGTTAAATGGGGCTATTATAAAGCGTGTATTCGATAACAATATACACCGAAAAAAATATTAAAGAAACATTGTATTTGGTACGAATATTTTTGTTGAGTTTTATTAAAACAATAAGTCAAATTCGATTTGGAACAAATCAACTAATGAAATGTACGAGTGAAAACGTGATACATCAATTTTGTATCGAGATCGTCAATTATAATCCGTCACTTCTCTCTGATACTTTGGATATCATCGGATGTTTTGCTTCGATTTCGCCTGAGGGTAATCCATTAGTGTATTGCTAATGCTCTGTCTAATAGCCATCGTGTGGAACTTTATGGAAATTGTTATCATTGTCAAATTACTGTCCACTGACAAAACATAAATAGTTTTCAATTACTACACGTAAATTGATAACTATACCAGATAAACAGTAATTTTCAATCTATCCATGAACTGCTATGACACTGTTATTAAAGGTTGTATCATTAATTTAGAATCTACTTCATTACATGAACAAAACCAACAAACAAATATTCAATAATCATAAATTAGGTTATTTTAATTTTTACCTCTTTTTCAAGAGAAATATATAAAATGTTGTCGGAAGTCTTGGAACCTTATATTTTTCTGATAATTTCAAGTATCGGATAACGAGCAGATGATCTAGTTGGTGGCACGTGGTTACAACATCCATGTATAATACGGGTAGTTCACTTACTACATCTATGTTAGAGGAACAGGGAGGGAGGAAGGATAGTAGAAGTATTATAGTTTATATTTATATAAATATCTTCAGAAAAAAGAAAAAATATTAAAGGACAGTATGTATATTATGGATACATAAGAATAATAGATTCTATTATTTTAAGAATCTTATCTAAATCTGAAATAACCAACAGTTTGTATAATTCATGTTTTTTGTATAAAGTATTATTATCTTTATTCTGTTAATATAACATTGGTCGGGAGACACACATTGAACTAATAGTTGCTGTGCGCTGTTGCTTCTTTTAGTTATATATATTTTAGAATATATTTGTTAGTTCACTTCAAACAGATTGTCATTATAATTGTACCATCTTAGGACTTACCTTGTCTTAAATTAGGGTGTAATTTTATTAAATATAAGAAGATATTTTTATAAAATTAACAATCAACAAAACAAGTAATAGTTGAAGCATCGAAGATATATTTGTGTGGATCATATTTTATATGAACAGCAAAACCCTTGTAACGCAGACTCACTACAACCCTCAAGTTCTTAATTGTTATACAATCAGTTCTCTATCCCGCCTTTATGCTAATACAGTTCAAGTAATACATGAACGAAATACAACCTTAACATCCTGATAATTATCATAAGATAATATTATTACTACCAGCCTTTGATAATGTGCTATGAAATTATTTTAAATTTTTCTCTGCCAAATTTATATTTACTTCATAGAGAAATCTCAAATTTATTTTATAATGAGATAATACTTCTTTAATAACAAATTTTTACACAATTATTTAAATCTAAATAAAATTGAACTGTCTGTTTGAAATTCCAAATTAACAGCTTTTCACTAAATGCATGTGAAAGTCTAAAGAGGTTTTAAAAGGAATGGTTGATAGTCTATATTACAAAGAGTAACTTGGTACCTTTTCTTTAAAATAAAAAAATATTCCGAGCGAACGAAGCCGTGGGGACAGGTAGTCATCGATAGAACTTGAAACGGATCACACACATATAAATAATGTTTATTACATACACACATACAGCTGAAAAAACAGTCACACGAACTTTATTACAAACTACACTAGGATGTCTGCACTACTCGTAAATTCTTACGTACGTATACGTATTTTGAAAATGTTAGTACATTTCTCGTAAACTGTAAGTGTCGTAATAACTCTCTGCAAAGCAAACAATATAAATACTTGATTAAAGGTACTTAAGTCGTATTATTTATTACAAAACTCGAGTCAAAGTAGGAAATCTTAAACCGCACATTGTGTATTCAAAGGCTCTGTCTTGCAATAAACTGTCCACGAAACCTTTGAGACCTTCGTCAAGTTGACTTTAGAGATGGATTGCTTTGCGAGGACCGATGTTATTATTACAAATTATCCGCGAATATGTTAATATTGATTAGTATCATTTAAACGATAATTAGTAATACAAAATAATACTAAAAAAGTGATCGTTTTTATAGTTAAAATTAGATATTTAAAACAAGAAAATGGACCTAAAACACGAAATACCAGTATTAGAATTATTCATGAGGATAGAATATTTCTAAACGTTTATCGCTCTCTTATATTTCATTTACAGAATATTTTACACAATCTGACAGAATATAGACTTCTTTAAAATTCAGACGTAACTTTAATGGACTTAATATTTTACAGTGATGTTGAAAATGAAGACAACTTCGAATGACACAAATATTAATATTAAACTGAGATATATTTAAGAGAAACTAGAGTTACTTGTCGGCTCTTCTCAGCAGAGCAGCTTTCCGAGCCGGTAGAAGCTTACACACGGACTGACTACATTGAACTTTATAATGTATTAATTGACGATACAAATGCCTACTTGAATAAAGATAATTTGATTTTGTACTAATATAATAAAACTGAATTGGACTGAAAGTAAGACGAATCAGTCAAAGAGAATCAAGCGAACGCAAAGATTAAACTGAACGCCCCTCAAGTGAATTAGCTGACAAAAAACTCACAGACTCTTCCCTCAGAATGTGTGAGAGGAAATCGAATCGAGGTGTTTCTTGTAATTTATAACAGACTTGTGATGCAAATTGAAATTGAAAGCAAACGTCATTTTCGTTCGCATCACTGCTTATTAAAGAAAAATTATCTCCTCCTTATCTGATTTGTTCTGCTCGGTTGTCGACAATTTATTATTAATTGATAATTTCTCCTTGGGATTTTTGATAAATCAGTTCATTTCCTGTTTTAGAATCTTGTTTATATACAAATTAGAATATTAATTGACAGCTCTTTTATTTGAATATTAGTACTAGTTGTGCCTACGACTCCGTTCGTACTTATTTTATTTAAATAAAATTAGCCAAGTTACTTCTTACAACAACCTGTATATACTTTCAGACGCATTTAATGAAAAAATGTGAATTTGCAATTACAAACAGACACTTTAACTTAATCTATATCACATCGTTTTAAAAAGGAACTCAATAAGGAACAACAATAAGGAAAAAATATCATCAACAATAAGGAAATAAATAAAATCATATCGTACACACATTTATGTGTTGTATGTGTGTATACTTAACAAACAGTTACTTATTATAAATTAAAAAATAAAATGGATAATGGTAGATATAATATAGCCCTTTATATTCCTTAAAAATACCTAATTAACTGTATGTATCCGCGAAGGAAGAACAAAAGGTAATCAGATAATCGCCGGAATATCCCTTTAATCCTTAGTTATTTTCTAGTTTGGAGGTTCAATTTACCCGCGAGGATCGCTGAGAGTCGAGTTGTAGGTTGTGTACTAAGATATTGTAAAATCTGACTGAATCAAAATATATATAACACATAAAGGTACATAAAGTATACATTAAGATACAAAAGTATTACTTAAGTACTTTCTTGTATCGTGAACTAATTCACTATAAGAGATGATTTAACAAAGTTACTTGATTTGAATAGGAAAAACATTTTGCTTAACTAGGACTTCGTTACATTCAAAGATTTGTTTCTTAACTTAGTAATAACCTTAACTAAAACTTAAACTTAACTTAACTTCTAATAATAACTTTAAGCCACCGAAGGCTTTTTAAAAACATTAAATTTTATCTTATAATGTCAAAATAATTACATGATAGAGAAAGAGAGCTAGAGATAAATTAAAATTTAAAACGCGTACTGAGGCACAGAAAACCACCAGACTTTAGTATTAAATTTAATTAAATGTTGTCATTCCGCAGTTATTTTTTGTACCTTTCATACTAGTGTTTTATTTAGCTAATTGAAATGGTCATTCGGTTTTGACAGAACTACAAGCAATATGCTTATATTGATTGTTTTACTTTTTTTTAGCCATTTCAAATATTCACTAACTTATCAGACGTAACATTTTATAGTTACAAGGAAATAAAATATAGGTGTCTGTCAATCGATACAGTTACAACTTCACCTTGTTTCAAGGAATATTAAAATATTTACAAGAACATTTTATATCTTATAGGCAGCTTGAAGGTTTTAAAATAATGTATTATATATATATATATATATATATATATATATATATGTATCTATTATTATATTTATATACATTTATATTAAAAGATATTTTTAATAGCTTGTAACGTAAAATATATTTGTTATATCCTTTTTCGACTTTTCATACAGGGCAAAAAAGTTCCAAATTAACAGTCTATCAAATACCCATAAAACAGGTCATGTGATATTTTTTGAAACGCCACAACACGGACCGTTCGACAAAGCGTAAATTTTTTAGTAGTTATTTTCCAGAATGCAGTCGCGAATACTGAGGCGGATGAATTTTGTAATTCTCATACGTCACGTTACGCTGGTTCTTTTAACTTGATGCGATAAAAAAATCACCTTTAATTTGTTTAGAACATTTTAAGAGTTATATTTTATCATAAAGCAAAACAAGGTTATAATATGTTTAAAGGTCACCAGATTAGAAGAATAGATTAAGAATTAATAGTTATCGTACATATCTATATAAATAATATTGAAATGTGTGTTTGTAATTCTAAATTGACAGCTTTTCACTAAATGCATGTGAAAATATATAAATTAATTTATACATTATAATAATAAAATAAAAACATTTCGAGAAGTTCAAACAAGATAGGGACGACTAATTGTAACTTTGTAAGTAACTTTACTTTTCTTTTCAAAATAGTTTTCAAAAATATCAAGTATCTAACATTTGTTTTGCGATAATTAGTATTAACTTTCGTTATTAATCATTTTAACGCTATGAATTAAGATGTAAAGACAAGACATACGATGAAAGTAATGTCAAAATATTCAGTAACTTTTATACATTTGATTTTATTTATTTCATGTTATCTGATGCGTGTTAACAATCAATGTCTTTATGTATTTCGTTTGTCAACTACGCAGAGTCACGCTTTCTTTGCTTCAGATGAGTTTCTTTACGTAGAAAAGGACTTTCAGGAGGCTCCCAATGCTCTGAAGTAGGATGAGCAGTCAACAGAGTGCGGCACGTCACAGCACCGTCACAATACTAATGTTAATAAATATTAACAATAATTATTAACATTTCCTACGAACAAAACTATTATATCATTCTTCATTCTTTGTACTTTAAGGTATTATACTTTTGAAGACATAGTTTTATGATTCGCCTCACTGTTGTCATCCACGACAATAGTTTAACCTTAATTTTAAGAGTTCAATTAGCAAATAGATGAAAAAACTTGTTAGGACTATTTAAAATGTCAGCGACATGAATTAAGGTCAACTTTACATACCTTTGTATACTTTTATTGTTTTTGACAATCATTTATTTACATCTACTACTATTGTTATTAATACAATAGATTCAGCAACTTCCATCTCGTGAAGAGCGACAAATAAAACTGTGCAACAACGTAAATAAATTTATTTCGTGATACCAAAAATCATTTAAGGTACGTCCTTCGCAAGGAATGCAAGTCAGTGTATGCGTAATTTGGGATAACTGAATGCCAGTATAATGGGATGTTAGTGGCACTAATCCCGCGCGTACATCAAGCGAGATCCTGCGGGATTGAACAGGGACAAAGCCAACGATCATATCACGTGTCGACACTGTAACGTGATCGTGAACTTCTTGGTTTTTTAATTCTGCGATCATTTTTGTGTCATTGTTATCTTTTTGCACAAAACTGTGATAAATATTGAGAATTAAAATATGTTCTGAATAAAAAAAGTAGGTAATCTTTAACTTACCTCTAGACGAACATCGAGGAAAAAAAATATATAAAATATTTACACTTTCTGAGCTTTTGCACAGAATAAATTGATTTATAGGTAGATAATAAGTTGTTGTATGTTTCACATTTATAGAGGTTTAACGCGAACGTGTTTTACAATATTTCTGGTAAAACTGTAATGACGTATTATTAATTAAAAATCCCATTAATAAAATCTCTCAAATTCAGTAAATAATTGGATTTCAATTATTTCCGGGACCCTATCCTCTATGTAGAGCCGCGGGCAGGAGACAGAAACAAGGATCGTACTAATTAAACAAACCTAAAGTTACAAAATATTATAAAACAAATAATTTGGTCTTTTCCGAAAAAAATATAAAATACATGTAACCATTCCGAATGATAACAATCAGATACTAAATGTTTATATTAGAAATGAATAAAAAACTAACTTCAGGATAAAAGGCTTGAAGCGAAAATACCTTAAAATAAAATAACTTAGAGAAATTTTAAACACAAAATCTATAACTCCAAGTTAATAACTTGCCTTCCGTCTTTATTCGTTGATATAAATTAATAAGATTTTTTGTTTCTATTTTTGTTTCTATTTTCTGTTTCTAAATATTGATAAGAAAAATGTTATTACTTTTATAGCTACCTTAGATGTTGTGTGATTCAGTAAAGTGCAAAATAATATATAAATAAATTATCTTTAACTATTTTATTTATATTATTCCTGGAATAGACACTGGCTAACTTGTTATTGCCGATATGCCCCAAAAACTACATTCACTCACCAGCTGATTTAAATACATTTTATACTATTATTGATTACTGTATTGGATTAAGTAGTATTTAAAATAAGACAATAATTAAAACTGTAAGTAAAATAATATTTAATAAATATATTAATGTTAAGAAATATCAAAAACAGTTAATGACGAAGTAACAAGTTTATAACTGCACCATGATCTACAGTTTCAGCGAACAATGGCCGGACGACACGCGAGGAAATGTTCATTACATAAGAGGTGATAACAATAATCACACCAAACAGATTATTATGGAACGTCTATTGATTTATTACTAACGTGCATTTTCAATAATCATAGAACTTTTAAGGATAATCAATGATGTACCAAAAGATAACGATATCTATATGTGGAATAAGAAAACAATGGATTTAGCCAAACTAAGCCCAACAGTCTCGAAACCTCGTTCCAATCCAATTTGCGGTGGATTTGGGCAGCCATTCATGCGCTCTAGAGATGTAGAATAATGCAAGAGTCTGTTCAAAACTACATCTATTTTATATGCAAAATATATGTTTTAATTTATTCATGTGATATTCTTCACTTGAATAGTACTAAAGTTTGTGCTTACATTTTTTAGATATGAGAAATGAAACCCATAATCGCAAACCTACCATACTTTTTAAAGTGTGGTCATGCCATGAGGTCCTCGAGAAAAAACTACAACTCCGTAATACGTGACGAAGAGCTACTCTATTAAAAACATTTTCTAAATTTTATTCTACACGTTGAATAACAGCTGTCCAGTTGTAAGGGTCTTTAAGTCAGGCTTCGGACAGACAGACGAATCGACGGACTTTTTCAAATGTCAGACAAAATTGGCAGCCCTGCCGTTGTAAACGCAGCTTAATTAAAAATTCAAGCATTTCTCAACATTAGACACAATAATAGTTGAGAACTGAACAGAATGCAACACAGTACAGCTACCGGCACATAAAAGGAGCATTGAAACATAAGCCTTGTCATTAGGAAGAAGAATAATTGCATGGAAAACGCGAATTTATCGTTGTTTAAAAACACTCATTCCTGATTTATACACGTTGTTGCACTTCCACAGACAAGTGATCTGAAACGTTCTAGTACTTAACGAAACTTACGAAATACACTGCTTACCCGACAGATGTCACATTATTTTGATAATGTAACTTTTGACTTTAAATTTAAATATTAGAAAATATACAATTTGCAATATCATTATTAATAAACCTGTTCCCATTACGTTACGAAACGCCAAAGTTTAAACGCCATTTGCCCATACATGAATAAGTGTCATACAGAAACACAGAGTTCATTCTAGTCACCTAATTTCCATTTGCAAATGGTTCTAAAAGCTGGAATTACTAGCAGTGTGTGGTTCAACCGATCGATTCAGAGAGACGGTTAGTCTCAAGTCATTCTAAAAGCAATTTGATTACTCAATTGACAACTTCATTACAAACAAAGTCACTTGTGTAAATATTCTTTAATATCTACTTATTATTAAATTTTTCTAAACATAAACATGCACAAATAAAAATTTTTGTACATTTAAAAAATAAGCTTTAGGCTTATTATATTATCGAAGAAATTTTGTTTTTCCTTCTTTAAATGTTTTTATTTAATTGTATCAAAGTTCAATGAGACTTGAATTGCTTCCAACGTAGGTATGCTTTCACCACTTATATATAGGATTAACATACTTCATTAAATTTTTAGTACTTAGTTTATGACATAACAATATACTAATTAGCAATATGATTACGACTACGCCTCAGCTTATTCAATTATTACAAATTTATCAATACTAAAAACTTTAATGATTTTAAAACTCTTAGTATCATCCAAATTTCATATAATTTATTATAGCCACGGTAACTCTTAAGTCAATTCTATATTTAATAGCATTGTAATGTGTAACAGGCGTACTTATTGGCATGCTTAAGGAGACAAACTCCCTATTTGAAAAAAAGAGATTTGGGCATTTCGTTTCTAATCTCGCCATTTGGAAATTTAACTCTATTCTACTGAGTTACGATATGTTTTTAGGTAATTTAGTTTAAGGCTCAGAATCACGTCCCGAGGATTATGTCATATATCCTTTATATATTGTAAATTTGATGGGCGTCAGACTGGAAAGCATCGCGACCTGAGTTTCTTCAAACTTTATTGAAGACGAATAATAATTTGGGGAAACTTTAGTTTTTACAGTCGTTTTACTACAAACAAGAAAGATATTTTTTATTGCAATTTATACACTGCAGAAAAATATAAAATTAATGTAAAAACCATAATTATTCATAAAATATGAATGAATTGCCATTCCATGGTTAAGTATCGTTCGTGAAATTAATAACGCTTCTATAACACAACTTATGGAAAATGACAGATACAAATAAAAATAATATAAAAATATTTTGTTCCCTTCATCCTCCTTATGAGGAGAACGTTAAATAAATAAATATTTTAAAAGCATAAGAAAACAACATATCATTAAGTAAATAAGTTACTTTGTGACTCAAAAGATTTCAAAATATGCCTTGTTAAGGCTTGTTTCAAAGAATTTGATATTCGCTTACTGAAGAAAATTATTAACATTACAGTGTTCTCTGAACGATTACAAAGAATTTTATGAACCTTTAGTGTATGATAAAATATGGAAGCGATAATATCTGCTTAAAAGAACAAAAAGCCTTTGTACGATTTTCTTATAATTTTACATGAAATAAAACAGAATTACTAACTTTGTGTTACTCCAAGAAGCCTGCTCATTGTCGAGAACAAATATTTAAAAAGTGAACACTAGAACTTGGACTACGTAGCTACTACCATATCTTATATAAGCACTGGATATAATATATAAAAATAAAATTTCATTAACATTTTATACAATATATTCTGTAAATACAAAATACCTGTATTTTCTCTTAATCTTACATACAAAGTTATAATGAGTGTTATTTGTTAATGTAAAATATCGATAAAAGAATATTTCGCGATACATAAATAGCAGCTGTTTTTGACATGTGATATAATAATTTGCTAATTTCCCAAAGAATAAAATTATTTCAGGTAAAGATGGGCAAAGTTTAAAGTGTCACATTTCACCATATTGAGGCCGCACTTTGCAGGTTGTATAAATTTGTAGCAACCTTTTGTTTCAAAATGAAAATTTCATTTACAACTGTACTTGGCTAACCAAGAATATAAAAAATTGTGACATTAATACATAAAAAATACACTCTAAGTTATTGAGCGAAGCGAGCGGAGCGTTCTACTGAAGACTTTTTAACATTCTTTGTCATGAATAGGCTCGAAAACTACTTGCGGAAAATTATGAAAGTTTTTATTCAGAAAGACACACAATAGGTGACGGTTTAAAAAAAAATTGAAATATATCATGTCGTTGAGGAATAATCGTCAAAAAACTGATATCCCATTAAAGTCAATGGGAAACGATGAGTCATTACACTGGGCTCGCTTCGCTCAATATGCAAACGGCACCCGAGATTTCACGAGCGCAGCGAGTCGAAGTTGAGGGTCTGTTGGCGCCCCTAGTTATAAATATAGGAAGACGTTATACCGACGACAATGATAAATAAACCTTATGATAAAATTATAATATGAAGATATGTTAAAAGACGTGAAACGATCAAATTAAAATGTTATTTTATCTGTTACAAATGTTAGTAAGTAAAAAAAAGAAATAAAATGTCAGCACTATATTGATTTCACTTTGACCATTTCATAAATCGTAATAGTGTGCTCAGGTTAGAACAAGAACCTCTAACTACCTAGTATGCTAAGAGTGGTCCTGCCATATTGTGGAGATAATGACCTAGATGCGAGCCCTTCAGCACAAATCAATGTATCTTCCATGTGGGCTAATTAGAGGGATTTACAACGATATCGTACACTAACTAATCTGAATCAAACTAAACATATTGGTTTCTTATTAGAAATAATGAAGTCAGAAACTAATGGTATTTATTTGGTGGTTATGATTATGTACTTTCTGATGTTAAATATCAGGTCTTGAATTGATTGAAATCATATATTAATAATAATAACTAATTGACTTATAAAAAAAGTTATACAATAGTCGTTTGTCGTCGGTAAAAATGATAATATTTCCAATTAGATTTTTTTTGCTACGATTACAGTTTACAATAAAACGATCTTCAGCCTAAGGGGGCGGGGGGGGGGGAAATTGTCGAAAGATATAACAACACTGACAAAGAGATGTTAATGTCATTTGGTTCTGCGTCCTATTTTATAATAATTGAAATATATTATAAACATTTTAAATATTTTCTCCGAAATTTTTATTAAATTTTAATCAATCTTTGAGTTTTATACAAGTTTATATATTTCATAAAAATTATTTATTCATATGTGAAACGTTCACAGACGAGAGAAATTAATACTAATTGCAAATGTATGAGGTATAGGAGAAAACTTTTAATTAAATTATAGCTCACTTGAATCTCCTTCGGGTAAAGAAGCTTTGTTTGATAAAATTGTAAGATTGTATTAAATTAGTAACTTGGGTACCGTTGGGTAAAATTGGGTACCGTTTACAATGCGGTTATTAAAATAACATTTATAACACAAATCAACAATATTTCAAAGAAACCGTGAAATAAAAAATAAGTACAATAATAACTGCACAATCTCAATGGAGTGGTGAAATTATGAAGAATTTCAAATTGCCTGAAGTAATGTCTTCATATCTACGGTATGAATAATATCTGCTGCAAGTTGCAACTAATATGCCTTCCAGACTCCAGCCGCGTCTTTCTGTCTCTGAGAACTTAGTTTCTTACACCAATGCGTTAGGAAACTTGAGGAATACAATATGCTATTTAATTATAATTCAGTTCATTATACTTACTATTCTTTTAATTACTATATGTTTAAGTACAAAGCTAGATTACATCAGTGCATATTTGTTATCTTAACAAGGACAAATAATACACACCACTAATCACAGATTTATTAAATTCTACCTGTCAGTCATTAACGTAAGATTGTTCTTAATTAGGACAGGAATAAGCAAGGTTATACATATAAGTAGGTTGCATTCGTAGAGCTTTCTATATACATTATATAAGCCTAATAAAACTTGCTACTTACCAGAATGCGCTTTCAGATCTTCTAAATATTCTTAAAACTTATTCATCAGTTATATGTCGTTATTACCTGAAATCAGAAAATATATTTTAATCATAACTAATGTCACATCAGATGTCTGTTATGTAACACACAAAGAGCAATTCATCAAATAATATTTTATTCATCTGTTAAATAACAGTACGAAAATGAACGAATTCTATCCGTGAAATATTCAAGTGATGGAGGAAATTCATCTTGGAGCGGAATGTTCGTGATCTTCTTTCTTGTGTGGATGTTGTGTGTAACATCAACTATTTATTATAAAGATCTATTCAGAGTACTTGTGAGATATTTTGTTTTATAATTATCTTAAGGTTACACTTGATTCGTATTTTTTTATCACAGGAATTACTAAAATAAATTCACATAAGTTTTATATAAAACAATAATTCGACTCTCCGTTCGCTGGAGCCAAGAGCTTAATAAACACGATTGCAACATTAAAAAAACAAATCCAACAAAAAACAACGTGCTTCTCCTTTCATACTCGTTATTTATCTTATCAAATTCATTGTATTGCTGTCTATTTTTGGGTAATATTATTAAGAGCATTTTACTTAAGTTTGGATGAAAAGAAAATTAAGGAAAAACACAATCTTAAAATAGATAATATTTAACATACAATCAATAGCCCTTCATCAAAAGATCAGGTGTCAATGATCAATATATTTAAAGCTATTAAGTCAAATTTAATTTTATAACTTAAATAAGATTATTTAAGAACATAATATACATACTCGTACATCTTTATATATAAAAATACCGCATCACGATGCTCTTTGGCGCTAGTTTCCGAAACCACTAATCGATTTCCATGAAATATCGTAGAACACTATTGTTTGGTCAAACTTAAAAGACTTTGAGGTACTTTTTAACTCTACTAATCATATTATTTTTTTGCGAACTTAACATTTTTTGTAACATAAACTGTTAAATTCACTTCTAAGTTCTGTAAGATTTCTATAGATGGAGATAACAACATTTTAATTGATGTAAAATAATTTATGAAGAAGTAGACAAAGTCGCTGGCAACAACTAGTATACTAATATTACACTATTTAAGATAGAGGAATACGAAGTGGATGTTGTTCTGATTATATCAATAACAAAAAATCGGCGATGAAAGTATATTTATGGAGATAAGAAATTAATGATATTATTTAAATAAATTATAATTTCGTTACAACATTGTTAATTTTACTATAAAAATATGACTATGCTTTGAGAATTAATTCATATGAAATATTTTTATTACTACAAATGTATATAAATACAAAGCGGTTTCCGCAATTTGTGGAACAAGTTTCAACACATTGTGGGACCCATGTGATTTATTGAGACAACTACTCGTACTCCAAATAGTGAATACCAATGTGTTATAGTGATTCAGTCACTGAGTGAGAAAACTCACTATCTAAACGCCGAGTAAACGCCTTGGAACAGCTATTCAATAATGTTTTCATTACTAAAACAAAACTCACATGCGGCGACTCACTCTATTATAAAAGTAATTAAAAAGCTCAAGCCACCTCTGGCCTGTAGTCGACGTCATTTCCGCAGAACACAAACATTTAATTCCACAAATCAATTGTGTGGTTATTTCACGTTCGTATTTGTAGCGGTCATGTGACAACCAATAATTTGGGACATACGTTTATTGGCTTCTCATTGGAGATTAATACTTACCAACTCTGCAATATGTTATATTGATAAAATGTATTTTATATTTTATAAGAATAACGGTATGTTACACGTGTATATTAAAAAAGATACTTTCATTTCAATAGTTTATATGTGACCATCAATAAACTCCTTCGATAAGATGAGTCGTTTTATGGCCCCCGACGTGGGACTCGATATATTTAATTTATGTTCTTTAAGCGACGTTTATTAAAATGTCACAGAAACATATTTAATTTGGGAACAAATAATAACATTCATTTTGAAGGCTAATTTGAACTTTCATAGAGTAGACAAAGTTAACACAATGTATGTTTATTAAAACATATAAACACAGGTAAATAATAAAAGCTAAATATTATCGGTTGATACAAACAGCGTCGGATTTAAAATGAAATGGAAACTCTTATATTTTCCGATCTAAAAAAGAATACTGTGATTTTCCAAAGTGTAGCAGTTAAATACATTGATCCTGTTTCAACATTTCTGACATGTTGCTTAAACAAAATACATCTCTTTGCTTTATGAATATATAAGTATCTATCAGAATAAATATTTAATATTCACATTTTATATAAAAGTTTATGATATTCAATTTATAAATATATAAGTAAAATTTTGTCAGCTATTGACAATGACAACATTATGTTACATGAGTTGATCCAGCCGTTGATAACAGGTGAGTTAGAATATGCACATTTGAAAACCATATAATTAATTATTATAATGTTTTAATAAATATCAAATATTCAATTCAAATGGTCATGTGTTTGAGATAACAAATGCTATCAAACAGTATCCTTTTCTTGATAAATCAGTATAAATTCTTTGTTATTATAAATAGAACACTTTTTTTTTGGAAGTGTGGTCTAGACTGTGGTCTGTCCTATAATTACTTAAAATGTACTGACATTAAAAAGAAAGAATAATATAGTAATTACTAAATTATGGTGTCTTTATAATTGAACAGTTTCATAACGTTAAAGATACTTTATATTTTAATTAAGAAAATGTGTTTACATATTTCTATATTAATAAGTTAATTAAACTTTCGCGTTGTTTTTATATAAAGTGTAAATCATACAAAACCAACGTCCTTTTCTGATTACACGGTACATTTCTCTCTCTTTTATAACCCTTTAGAAAATTATCTAATTGACACACTAAATGTGAATATTTATAGTAAATAATAACTTATTTATTAATCAATAGAAATTATAATAGCGAAACAACTTGACATGACATAATAAGATTGAGCCGGTATATCTCTTATATTTGGGCCATATGATGTAGATTATATATAAATATGGTCAACCATACGTAAATTTAATATTGTTGTAAAAACAGATTCTTTTTAAAGTAAAAGATGCGAAGGTAAATGTTGGGAATTTAGCAGCGGATATAACTCTCGGCGAATATTCGGCGGGATAAAGGAACGATCTAGGAAAAAAGAAATTAAAAATTTTAGACTGATAAAAATTTTTTTATTTTACTTTCACATACTAATTTTGCAATATTAACAATAACACAAAATTTATTCTAAACATTTATAAATTTATACGTTTTTCCAATATAATACAATCTTTCAAATCAATATTACTCAATTAAGAGAAAGAAACGATTCGTATTTCTAAAGAATCTTTCTTAAAGTCTGGTATGTTTTAAAATTCTTTGAAATCCACTGAAGGACATCGATAGTTCGTCTTTATTCAGAGATTAAGATTGTTTCAACGCCAACGATATAAACTCTTCCACGCCTCTCGATGTAAGGAGAGAACTCTTACTGCTCATTCAAACTACAGGATACAGTACAAATGGATTGCGTCCTTACGGACTCACGTAGTAGTTAACTGAGGTTTAAATTACTTACTAATTACTTATTACACAATTTATTTTGATGGTAGTAGTTGTCTGTTAGATTAATTGAGAATATGAAACTCAGTGTCACATAAATCTAATATGTGTGAACTAAATCACATTGTCAAGTGTTTTATAATAACAGACGAATTATGTTACTTGTGTTTTGTATGTATCTAAGAATTCATTGGTTAATTGAATGATTTAAAATAGACAGATTCCAACACCGTCATTTTACATATATCTTTGAATGTGTTAATTATAAAGGTCTTTAATAATAAAGTACAGCAAATAAAATACAAGAGCATATTCAAAATAACATCTTACTGTAATAAACAAGTGCTTATAACAAGTGATTATTATTAATAAAGGCAGACAAATTTAAATATTTTATTTATATATAGTTTCGTCTTAGGAAACCCCACATGAGACACGAATTTTGAAACTTATGAAGATTTACATTAATATGGGTTTAGAAAAAAATAATCTTATATTTATTAAGCAGTCAATATATAAATAAAAAATAATTCTTTTATGATAAAAAAAAACTATAGTTAATATAAAATAATTTCTTATCGAAGTTCACTGATATTTTTAAGCCTGACAGCATAAATACTACCTATCATGAATACTAAGTATTTATATCGAAAGAAACCCAATCAAATGTTAAGTGCCATATCAGTAACGTAGTTTAACACCTTGTGAATTGCAATCAATCTTAATTGTGACGTCACAAACAAGTACATGCAACTAACTAACACACACATCAAACGAGCGACACACAGTCGAGGAGAAAAAAATTAGATTATAATTTAAGGACATTTATAACAATCCAAGCCATCACCTGCAATACTGTTACTGCTCAGTTCAGTGATAATTAAATACCTTGATCAGAACTATGTCATAATGAGCGACCCTCCTTAACACGCCGCTAATGTACCTTTGATGAAGCGTCTGTTAACTTTGTTAATTATCTCGAAGCTCACAGGTATTTTGGACATTTAAGTATAACTCACAATGTTGTAATGACGTTCTCAGGTAAAATAATAATAGGGATTTGAAAATAATAATAACTAAACTAAACAAAAAAATCCGTGCCCGCAGGGGGACACGCGTGGGTAGACCTCGTGTGTAACTCCTTTAAAATATAACTCACTACCTAAGAATAACATATGATGCCGTTGTTTACATCCAAATTTTCGAGCAAAAAGCGGTTTTTTTATTTTTTTTCTCGGAAAAGGTATCTTTTTTGGAAATACTTTTGGTACTTAAATTTAGAGTAAAAAATAACCTTTCTATTAAAAGTATTTGTGAGGAGGGAATGTTTACCAGAAAAAAGTTGCCGTGGTTTTACCTACCTTAAATTTTCAAGCTAAAAGTGGTTTTTATTTTTTTTCTCGGAAACGGTACCTTTTACGGAAAAACTTTTGGTACCTAAATTTAGAGTAAAAAATAACCTTTCTATTAAAAATACTTGTGATGTAAGAATGTTTACCAGAAAAAAGGTATAAATTTTTTTCCAAAAATTTTCGGTTTTTTTACCCCCACCCCTAAGTTATTGAAGTTAGGTTTTCGCTTTATCTACATTAGTTATAGGTATTCAGCAAAGACATCATATAATATGAACGCGATTGATCTACTTTGTATAGGGAAAAAGTTATGGTCGAAAAACGGAAATCAGAAAAAGTGAGGCCCTAGCGCCCCCTGTGGCCAGATTTTTCTGGTTAACGAACTTGACCTTCATTTTTGGATGTTTGATTTTTGTGCAAAGTTTGAAAGCGATCTGAGCGAAACTGCGGCCACTATCGTGCTGACAAAAGTCGAATCTGGACGCACGCACGCATATATATATATATATATATATATATATAAACTTTTTGACCAATGGACATTTCGGACTCAGGGGGTCATAAGAAGACCTCCTGTGAAGAAATTTTTCCAAAATTCGAAAGTCGGGTACAAATGAATGGGCAGACCGAATTCTTCGAGGTCTACCCAAAACGATATGTAACATAACCTCTTTGAAATAATATATTTTTATATTAAATTTAAAATGTTTTTTTCAAACTGAATACTATAATAAATTTTAATTACAAAAAAGAGTATTTACGAAGTTTTATTCTGTATCTTCTCCATGAAGTCTTGCTAGAAAGAAGTTTTATGACGTTTCATAAGTTTCACGTAACCCTTATGAAAGCAATTAATAATAAATACGAATTTGATTTTAAATTCGAACAACCAAACAAATAAATATAATTACAAAAGAAATGCATAAGAAGTATACTCTTCTTGCAACAACAAACTAAGTTTCTGATCAAAATATAATATAATAAATAGAGATATGAAGTGTTTTAGAAAGGTAACCTTTGCTGTCTATAGATGATATGTATAAAATATATTTTTCTCAAAGATTAAATCTTGACGAAAGACCTGCGTCCAACAACAGGACATTTAAAGGCTAATACAAAATTAAACAAGATTAACTAGCTATAGTATATATTATATATAATACAATTTCTTATTCAATGTTTATGTTTTCTCACAGTTTATTCGTTAATGATAAGACCCGGTCCAAATGTAAGTTATAACGGACGGATATCGAACCAGCGACGGGCAAACACATAGCAAGCATTAACACCGCTAAGACAACCGGCGAAGTTTAGACATTAATATGCCTAAAATAATACATCAAAACTATGAACTGAATCAAAATACAATTCAATATTCCGTATTATGTTTCCATGTTTGTGAACAGTGCTACGTTATACGTTGTCGGAGCTGTGAACCCGCACAGCTTCAACACTACGCTGTTTAGTTTTGATAAATAAATAATATGAAGTACAATACTTGGAACACCTTTAGTGTTCAATCTTTTATGCAATACAGAAAATATAAAAAAATAAGATTTAATCATTTGTAATAAACAAACATAATAACTCTTTATTATTTACATATGTATATTTGACTTATATTATTCTCAATAATAAGATATTATTACACATATATTTATACATTCTATTATATATTGTATCATAATTAATTATAATTCCTTTAAAGCAAAGCAATAAAGTGAAAATATTCAAACAAATCCATCTTCATCTGTCGAAGACAGACGTCTTGAGACAACTATTTCCCTCATCCTAATGAAGAATCGACCTCTCCTCTGACAAATTGGACCATTACAGATCTCAGGAGAGATAGTTTGATACACGTCTACGGAACTACCATTATTGATTAACGATTGTACGTAAGACTTATTTGTATGGAAGTGTTTAACATGCAACTGATAATGCGATTATGGTTTATAAATAGTACCTACAACTATAATAAAAATACGAGTTTTTGCAAAGAATTGATAAGACTATCTAACTTTTAAATATTCCTCGGTAAAACACAAACACTGTTTTGTTCTATAATTACAATACAACAACACTAGAGGACAGATTTACATTAACTTTAATTTAGTTTATTATTTGAGTGAAAACAGTATGCTTCACCCTCCGTATAATTCTCTCATTTTCACAAGTAAATACAAAAGTTGGTTTTGGGTACAATTACAATAAAAATAAAAATGTATAGATTAGTATCATTTTGAGTAATGCTAAAATATTTGAGTCTGGTTGGAATGAAGCAGAAGAAGTCGCTGGCAACAGCTAGTTAAAAACAATACAATGTTTGTTTCAAAATGTATGAAAAGTAATTTAACACCGGAATAGAAATGTACGACCCAAGTTACTCGTATAATGTTATTTTAGTGCTGAATACATCAGAGACACATTACCATATTGTTTGTGACCACTTCAGTGACCCTTTGAACGTGATTAATCATTCCTCGAGCCCTTAACACACCCTAGGGTGATGGTTTTATCTCGAATGAGAAAAGTTGAACTGAGGATGATGAGGGATTGTTACTTTAAAAATTATTTTAAAACATTATCAACCACATTATTATTACATACATATTCTCTAATAAGTAAAAACGTTTCTATCAATATAACTATAAAGTTCAAATATTTTAAATCTATACCGATTATATAAATATATCTTTATTTTTAGTTCTCACCTCAGAGATCCTTTGGACCGAATTAGTCAACCGTCCAGTCCACCAACCCTTTTATATTTGTTGTGATTATATTTTATTTATCATAAATGTCGTCTTCATGTCTCTGATTGTTAATATAATATACAATAGAATAGTAAATATTCGTAACTAGCTTATTCCCTTCCGCTTCGTTAATTTGTAGGTGGTAGAGCCTAGCTGCAGTTATCCGACTACAGCTCGTATTGGGCTGGCTCGACCGGGGAAGGACCACCCTCTCACAGAAGACCGACGTGTAGTAACCAAATTCATTTGGTTATGTTCCGTCGGTGAGTGAGAGAATCCGGAAGCCCAACCTCCCCCCCGCGCCAAACATGAAAGCGATGCCAAAAACAAAAATACCCCAGGAGGGTACCGGCTTTGATTTGATTTGATTTGATTGAAGCCGGGGACCCCCTCCCCGAGCAAAATCGGGGAAATGATTCTCGGATTTTGCTCGGGCTGCCCGTCGTATCTGGGGCGGGCAAAGTATCGCCTTTTGTGTTGTTTGAGGGCAAACGACGAGTCAATGCAGCGGCACCCCGACCCACTCTAAATGTGGACTTTTGCAACATCGGCGGCGCACATTGCACGGCGCAGCCGGCCTTGTTGTTTCTGACGGAGACGCAGATATCTCAACCTAGCGACACAGCGTACCTGTCATACCCCGGGTATAAACTTGAACACCATTTTATACCACACGCCGGGGTATCTGTGTTCGTAAGGGAGGATATCTGCTATCGTCGCCTTCAGGTTTTTGAAGGTCGGGACCTGGCTACGCGTGGACATGGACGACCATGTCAGAGTCTACGCGTGCCTATACAGGTCCCATAGTGGTAATGCAGAAACGGATCAACTCTTGGGCCATGTTCAGGCGAAGATTGACGATCTGCTTTCACAGACTCCCTCCGCCGAAGTCGTAGTCCTAGGGGACTTTAATGCGCACCATGCCGATTGGCTAGGGTCACGTGCCACCGACTACGCGGGGAGATCTGTGTTTGACTTTGCTCTGGCAAATGGTCTGTCCCAGCTGGTAAAGACGCACGCGTTTTTGGCACTACAAGTCAGCGGATTGGGATGGAATGCGGTCCTTTTTTGCATCCTACCCATGGGGGCCGATTTGTTTCCCTTCCGATGATCCTAGTGACTGCGCTGCGGCTGTAGCTGATGTGATACTACAGGGCATGGAACTATTTGTACCAAGCTCTGTGGTACCACTTGGTGGCAGATCGCGGCCTTGGTTTGATGCGTCTGTCAGGGCTGCAGCAGCTGGCAAACGGCAGGCTTATCAAGCTTGGGTCAATGCGTTAGTCACTAAGAATCCGAACTCTAGAGTTCTGAAGAGGAAATATAATCGTGCCTCCAGATTCTTCAAACGGCAAATCGCTAGAGCAAAGTTCAAGCATGTCGTCAAAATTGGGGATCAGCTGGCAAAGTACCCGCCTGGCACGCGCAAATTCTGGGCGCTTTCAAAGGCCACTCTGGGAAACTTTAGCCAGCCGTCCCTACCGCCGTTGCACATGGGGAATGACTCTCTGGCCCACACGGCAAAAGAGGAAGCCGATCTCTTGGGCACTCTTTTCGCCTCCAACTCGACTTTGGACGACCAGGGGAAGACACCGCCTATCATCCCGCGGTGTCAGAGCTCAATGCCGGAAATAGTTTTTCGGCAGAAAACTATAAGGCAGTCTCTATTTTCCTTGGACGTTCATAAGTCGAGTGGGCCAGATGGCATTTCTCCATTGGTGCTACGAACGTGTGCCCCTGAGTTGACTCCAGTGCTAACGCGTTTATTTCGGCACTCCTACCTTAAAGGCGTAGTCCCGGTCACATGGAAGCGTGCCCTTGTCCATCCGATCCCTAAAAAAGGTGATAGCTCGGAACCAGCTAACTACAGACCTATCGCCATTACCTCTCTGCTCTCCAAAGTAATGGAGAGCATTATCAATAAACAGCTCCTAACCTACCTCGAGGATCACCAGTTGGTCAATGACCGGCAATATGGCTTTCGCCATGGTCGATCGGCTGGTGATCTTCTGTTATATCTTACACACCGTTGGGCAGCTGTTATTGAAAGCAAGGGAGAGGGTCTGGCAGTTAGTCTGGATATGGCGAAAGCCTTCGATCGTGTATGGCACAAGGGGCTTCTTTCGAAGCTACCTTCCTATGGGCTTCCCGAGTGTTTATGCAAGTGGATCACCAGCTTCCTCACAGGGCGGAGCATACAGGTCGTTCTCGACGGTTTTTGCTCGGACCCCAAGCCCGTGAACGCTGGTGTACCCCAAGGCTGCGTGCTATCCCCAACTCTGTTCCTCCTGCACATCAATGATATGTTGGATATCTCCAACATACATTGTTATGCGGATGACAGTACTGGGGATGCGGTATATTCCGGCCGTTCAGGTCTCACTCGGGAAAACGTCGACGAGTGCCGAAAGAAACTTGTGTCTTCAATAGAGACCTCCCTGGGGATGGTCTCTGAGTGGGGTGAACTGAACCACGTTCAGTTCAATCCCCTAAAGACACAGGTTTGCGCGTTTACCACTAAGAAAACCCCTTTTGTAGTATCACCGCTCTTCGAGAGCACTCCCCTCATTGCCTCGCCAAGTATCAGAATACTGGGTCTCGACATTTCGAGCGACTGTCAGTTTCGTGGTCATCTGGAGACCAAGGCCAAGTTGGCCTCGATGAAATTGGGAGTGATCAATAGAGCGAGGCAGTACTTCAAACCTGGCCAAAGACTTGCGCTCTATAAGGCGCAGGTCCGGCCACACATGGAGTACTGTTCTCATCACTGGTCCGGATCACCCCAATATCAGCTTCTACCATTTGACCGCGTACAACGGAGAACCGTTCGAATTGTCGGGGACCCGGTGTTCTGCGAACGGCTGGACTCTTTGGCATTGCGTAGAGACGTGGCTTCTTTGTGCGTCTTCTACCGCATTTACAACGGGGAGTGTTCCGAAGAACTATTCGATCTGATGCCTGCCGCCGAATTTCATCACCGCACAGCGCGCCATCGCCTCCAATACCATCCTTACCACCTGGAGGCGTGGCGATCCTCCACTGTGCGGTTCTCAAGGATTTTTTTTCCACGTACCACTCGAATGTGGAACGAACTCCCTTCGGCGGTATTTCCAGATCGGTACAACATGGGTACCTTCAAAAAAGGCGTTTATTCCTACCTACAAGGCCGGCAACACTCTTGTAAATCCTCGGATGTTGCAAGAGTTCATGGGCGGCGGTGATCACGTCCATCCGTGACCCGCCAGCTCGTTTGCCCTCCTCTTACATAAAAAAAAAAAAAAAAAAAGAACTTAGGTTGCTATGGTTACCTTTGTCATATTATCCGTAGTCATCTTAACCGTCACCGTTGCTATGGTAACTGTTGATACAGTAACTCTTACCCCCGCGTTAAGTGTTTATCTCCTACACATTAAAAACTTGGCGAAATGTAAAAAGTTCTTAGTGGACGTCTACGTCACAATGAAGTAACTATGTAAAATTTTAAGTTAATCGGACAGATATTTTCGGACATTTCGTGATGAGTCAGTGAGTGATGATATATATATATATATATATATATATATATATATATATAACGTTCAAATAATAACCATATTTTGATAGAACCTTAATAATTATGCCCAAATACTACAAGCATTGGACCAACGTGAAAGTTCTTCGTAATCTAACAGCCAGTGATGTAAACTTGTAATAGTATTATTGTGCTGAAGCCGATCTAAGCGGATCAGGAGAGGGCATTGTGTGGAGAAGTTTGATAAGTAATTATCACATTGGGTGTTGATGAGTTGCTTCATTGATCTGATGATCTCTTAATTAATATATTATTATTTCATATTGGTCATCTTAGTTTTGTTGGATGTTTTTTGATGACAAATAATTATGTTATATTGTTATCTAAGAATCATCTATCAAAGACTTTTTTAAATGAATGATTAGTTCATATCCAAAGACAAAGTCACAAACACATACACACACTTTATAATAATTCGTTTTATAAATCCCTGTAAACTTGAAAAATTTGGTAGCTACCGAGCTCTATCCAATAAAAGTAATTGCTATCTGAGGTGTCACAAAAGGCTCTCTTAATGTATATTGTAGTTTGGATTCAGTTAAGAAATATGCAAATGACTTTTAAAATCCTTCTAGACTGGCAGTTTGCATAATCGAATGTTTAAATAAGCTCGAACTTCAATACACCGCCGGCGATAAGATTCTATTGATAATTAACTTATTTATTTAACTTGGTTATTAAGGTGATATCTTTCGGTAAAATATATATATCTTATCTTATCTTATCTATTATTATAAACACCGTTTGTGTCTAGATTATAATCATATCAATCAATAATAATATTTACTTCATAAGACCATTGACTCCTTGAAGTAAGAGGAACAACTACGAATATTTTGTTGTATTTTTCGTCGTGCGTTTAAAACGAAGTACTCTCTAACGGGCCATGTATTTCAATGTTAAGGAAATAAATCTGCAATATATTTGAATAAAAGATTCATGACCTCTTAAATCTTTAAGCACGCCCCGATTCCTGTTCGTTCGCTGTATAAGAACAAACATTTTTTGTAAATAAGTGTTGTAAGCGATATGTTGGTGTTTTTGCGGTCAGTGTTGAGATTAAATGTCAAAATAGTTTAGATTTCAACAAATTAGTTTAAAATCGAACTCTTATGATATTATTACATATTACTATTATGTGACTTTATTATATAAAGACTTTAAACATAAGGTGCTTCTTAAACACTTCCATTAAATTATATTCTGTAGTATATTTAATAATGACCTGCATCACTTCACTATTTAATGAAGTGTACTTTATAAATTAAATATTTGTCTTTTAATTTGACAACATTTGAATGAATGGCGTGATTTTAAAATGTTATTTGTAATTTCAAATTTGAATAAACAACCGATGGAAATAGTGTAAAATAAAATGCACATTATAAATAAAACAAAACGAATATTTCTTATTAAATTGGAGGTTTTATTAAAAATATTGCTTCGCTTCGTCCTCGTTACTTATTCTGTTTGGACGATTTTCTCGGCACATTGTTTTTAGGGTTCCGTAACGGAAAGAACCATTGTATAATATTTTGTGCATTAGAATTTAAAACCGATCTATTATAATTTTTTGTTAATATGAAATAATAATATTTCTATTTGTCTAGACGTAATTATGAATATCGCGGCAGTTACAATAAACCAGTATTAGTTATGTGCGGAACCATGAACACACAATATCATCTCCTAAAGCCATATCTTCCTCCCGTTTGTTTTCTTTAATATTGTTATATTTTAACGAAGTCCTTTTGTCATATCTTTTAGAATTACCACATTCATTAAAATGTTATAGAATGGTAGACATTTTGTGGAAGTGGTTTTCGCGGTGTACTGGAATGTATATATACATTCCAGTATATATATATATATATATATAACTGTATAAGTTGAAAATTCTAAATATTATGTAAGTGCAGCGTCCTTGTACTTCATTGCTTTAAATATAAGCTAATTATTCTGTTATAAATATTACTTAGTAGTTTCATTATAGCAATTTAAAACTACCGCTGTAGCGAGAGTTGAACTTAAACATCGGTAACTTTTCATAATTTATGTCTTTTATTAAGGGGAAATTTTCTACTCATTGTACATTCTATACAATATAAAAATTAACGTAGATTCAGCTTACTTCTCTTTATACACAACATCAATTACAATAAATTTCAGTTTATCACCACATGTATCACCTAATATATGATGAGTGATAAACTCGACACCACTCCGTCTGCCTCAGACACCATCACTCAAGATTCATCAAGTGCAGCTGCAATCTGTTAATTGTTCCTACAAGTTACTAAACCTCCTAGCACACACTCCTTATATTAACAGAGAACCGTTATGTAAAACCTTGCTCAAAAGTTCCTCATTCAATATAGTTGTTATAACAAATAACACGGTTAATTTAATATTATGACATGTATTTAAACAAAGGAATCATAACTTGTTTGTTAATTTCAATCATTAATAACTATAAATTGACAGACGCTTAGATTAATTGTTTGCTTTTCATTGTTTCATCAAATATACAGCGGAACAACATCTGAGGGACATCATCTGAGACACTCTTAAAACTTTGAATGTCAAAAATACAATAATACAAATACAAACAGAATATATTATAATTTTCTATATTTTAGATATTTACAAGCATTATAGCAACTTAATATGATTACTACGGATTAATCAAATAGTTCAAAAATTCAAGTACTTTCATTTAAATCCTTAAAGTAGAACAACGTTACGTTGTATTTAAATCAACTTAATAGTAATCACACACTGAATACAAACATGTCTACGAGTATTTAGACACACACAACTAGAGCACTGGATTTTACTTTGGATTTAATTATGCGATAAAGAATTCAATTTTCAAACAAACACTAGGAAACAAGAGTTACAAACAACAATATTATATGTATAAAGATAGTAATATTGTTATTCTATTGTATCTAATTATTCATTGAGTGAACATTGTCCCGAATAATACCAATAGCACTTGATTATTCGATACTGTTTATATTTTGATGTTTGGCAAATAACACAGGCACACAAAAAAAAAAAAAAGTCATGAACCAGAGGGGAGACCCCATTATTCTTAGGTTTTTGGGATCGCTGAAACCGAATACGACAATAAAAACTAATTTTAAATGCCAGTTTTCCCGCTAGCACCCCCTTACTACCTCTTAAGGGGTGAAAATTAAAATTTTTGTATAAAATCAAGATAGATGTCTATTTCTACGTTTTTTGGGATGCTGAAACCGAAAATGATAATTAAAAATAAATTCATGACCACTATCACCCCCTACCACCCCTTACGGGGGGTGAAAATTTAAATTTTTCTATAAAGTCAAGATAGATGTGTATTTCTACGTTTTTTGGGATGCTGAAACCGAAAATGATAACTAAAAATAAATTCATGACCACTATCTCCCCCTACCATCCCTTACAGGGGGTGAAAATTTCAATTTTTCTATAAAATCAAGATAGATGTGTATTTCTACGTTTTTTGGGATGCTGGAATCGAAAATGATAACTAAAATAAATTCATGACCACTATTACCCCCTTACCACCCCTTACAGGGGGTGAAAATTTAAATTTTTCTATAAAATCAAGATAGATGTGTATTTCTACGTTTTTTAGGATGCTGGAACCGAAAATAAAAATAAAGCATTTGAATTTCTAATATAAGAGCGAGAGAGAGAGTAACCTCAAACTAGTTTGATAAACATGTCACTTACTGTAAATCGTTAAAATTTCTTCATACATCTTGATTTTATACAAAATTGAAATTAGGGATGGTTAGGGGGTGGTATTGAGTAAAAGAGGTATCAAATTCACTTTTGGTTGTCATTTTCAGTTCCAGCATCCTAAAAAACGTAGAAATACACATCTATCTTGATTTTATAGAAAAATTTAAATTTTCACCCCCTGTAAGGGGTGGTAAGGGGGTAATAGTGGTCATGAATTTATTTTAGTTATCATTTTCGGTTCCAGCATCCTAAAAACGTAGAAATACACATCTATCTTGATTTTATACAAAAATTTAAATTTTCACCCCCTGTAAGGGATGGTAGGGGGAGATAGTGATCATGAATTTATTTTTAGTTATCATTTTCGGTTTCAGCATCCCAAAAAACGTAGAAATACACATCTATCTTGACTTTATAGAAAAATTTAAATTTACACCCCCCGTAAGGGGTGGTAGGGGGTGATAGTGGTCATAAAATTATTTTTAATTATCATTTTTGGTTTCAGCATCCCAAAAAACGTAGAAATACACATCTATCTTGATTTTATACAAAAATTTCAATTTTCACCCCTTAAGAGGTAGTAAGGGGGTGCTAGCGGGAAAACTGGCATTTAAAATTAGTTTTTATTGTCATATTCGGTTTCAGCGATCCCAAAAACCTAAGAATAATGGGGTCTCCCCTCTGGTTCATGACTTTTTTTTTTTTTGTGTGCCTGTGTAATTAATGTCCAATGTGTGTCTCGTAATTGAAGTGTTGATTATCAAAGCTATGATTAGATGTCGATCGATAAACATTGAGAACATGTGCATAATATTTTGGCTCAAATAAAGAGCAATATACAATTACAGCTATTAAAGTATCAGAAAAAAAAAGTTTATAACGCCTTTATATATTGTGTATATGCACTTATGAGTTCTGATTATGATACTTTAAATTATTTCTGGTTTGGAAAGGTTTGAGGATAGTTTAATTAAAATAAATTTTATCTTAAATAAGGTTTGAATTTCTCGACCGTTACTGATCGGAATAAAGTGAAACCCATTCAAGAGGAAAATTTATGGAATTAAAATTGTTCGTAGATTTAGCTTTAGGGGATTAAAGAAAGGTAGACATGCTTTAGTACGCTTTATCTTTAACTTTAGTAAGATTATTCCTTGCTTTAGAGCAAATGAGAACAAATCATTGTGAACAGAAAAAATATTTAATACAAAAATAATAAGTTTATTGCTGCTTAATTAATTCAATAGAATGACTTCTGTATTTCCTCCAAATACATATAATATATGAAATGTTTTACCAATACTGTAATCGATCTGTAATTGATCTTGAACATTTTTTATGTAAACATTTTGTTTAATATGTTTTAAAAAAACCATCATTTAATTACCTTTGAAGAACAAACATCCTTCATTAGCGTATTTCTAGTATTTCAATGATTAAGAATTTGGTTACATTACAATAAGAACAAACTTTATTAGATAACCTCTAATGTATTACCCAGTAAAAGATAAAACCCAATATACTTTTATTTTTACTCAAGAACGTATCCCATTACCCTTCGATTGGTGTAAATCACGACAATTAGTGTTCATTTACAATCAAAGCCCACCCGCAATGGAATAATTCTTCGTAAATATTTTACCACTAACAATATAGCTCTTATTGCGAAGTGTTAAAGACTATATATGTGCCTTGTATCGTGAAAGGGAATCTGTAATCTGTACTTAGCCTAATTCTTTAGTAATTCTCAACCTAATCTGTCGATACATAATGAGTATTACATGAGATATCTACATAATACATTCTCTTACTCTATTTAGTATGTAGCCAGTCCGTGTGTGGTCCATTTAATAAATACCTGTAACGTAGCGCTGTAATGTTATTTTTATGATAATTCTATTTTAATTTACTAAAATAGACCTTAACCAGTAATTATACAAAGTTATATCATATATTGTACCTAATGACGACACATTTGTGACGCACTTTATAATTATATTGATTGTGACTGACAAAGATGTTAGATAATTATAAAATATTGCCATATGATGTATAATAGCATTTATTACGACCGTTATACCTAATGCCGACTTTTTATTAACTTGATATTATGATAATGTAACAAAGATATTTATAAACACAAAACCAGAACACATCCTAGTTTAAAAGCACATTTCACAAAGGTTAACCATAACGACCGGATTTTCCGTATTACCGCAAACACACCCTTACCACGTAACAATAAAGAACATAATAGCATATACTTTGAGAACATAAGGTGAACCATATTCATTTGCAAATATCCCTATGGTCTATATAAATAAAACGGTACTGTATTGTGGACCTGCCTCCTCGGTTCCACTTAATGTATTACAGATATTTGTTCGTACGAACGTATAAAGCAGTTCCATGTTAAGTTCAACCATTTATTTTAATCCTATACAAATTACAAAATACATAAGCCTTGAACTACGACTCACTTTTTCAATTATAGGAAATTAAAACGTATACGTCAGTACTGTAATTCTTTATTTTGTTACAAAAATGAAACGACAGTCAACGAGACCATATGTTTTTGTTATTTCTATATAAACAAGCCTAATTTTGATGACTACTATATTTAATGACTAATTTTTGATTTGTTTTATCTCTTGAGAACCAAATTACCTTACCGCAGCTAATAAAACTTGCCACCTTTCTAAAACATAAAACGCGACCATTATTTGTTCCCTAAACTCGTAAAGGCCGCCCTTGACGTAGATTTAAGTAATTTTCATGTAGACCCGCCTTATCTCTAATAGATGCACATAAAGGGGGAGGTGTATGTGTGTGTGAGCTCTAAAAGGTTGGCAACCATAATGGGCACAGACAGGAGCTTTATATATTACTTTAAATTTTCACTTAAGTACCAAATATATCCACAATTACCACCAAATTACAAAAGGTAATGAGGTATTTTATTTCTTTAATGTCATATTGTTGGTTAGATTAGTTCGAGTTTAAACAAATTCATTGCTTCCTAAATTGTGAGACCGATATTGAAAAGAAAAAAAATAGGACTAGCTATTATTATTAATTGAGCGAAGCGAGCGGAGCGCTCTACTGGAGACTTTTTCACATTCTATATTTTTCACGAAGAGGCTTGAAAACTACTTGACGGAAAATTATGAAATTTTCATTCAAAAATACACACATTAGGTGATGATTATAAAAAAAAATAAATTAAATGTCATGTCGTTAAGCAATAATCGTCAAAAAACCGATAATTAATACTAATAAAAACTGATAATAAATAAATAAATAAAGTCAATGGGAATGTACGCGACTGTCCACAATTGTGACATTGTCCACAACATTAAATTGGGCTCGCTTAGCTCAATATGCAAACGGTACCCGAGATTACGCGAGCGCAGCGAGTTGACATTGAGGGTCTGTTTGCGCCCCTAGAAATGATAATGTATTTTACGAGAGCTTAGAATAAATAAATGTTGATTTTCTGTGTTAACTTTACCGACCAACATAAGTATTAATCGTAAAAATACTTATGCCTGACTCGAACTTAGATTCTTCAACTTAAAGTTAAGCATAACTACCGCTACATGATATGATTGTAGTGAAATTAATACATTTATTTAAATATCAATATTCTTAAAAATACACTCTGCTCCACCCTCAACTCTAAGCTAATCAGTGTCAACTATCACTGGAACACGCCGACTAGAGATCAAGTGGTCGTCGACTATCGTACCTTTGTATTTTGTTTAAATTTCTTGGAACGTTAAAGTGCATGTTATAACGTCTAAGTTATTTTAAGCCATGAGTTTATTGTACTTGAGCAAGTATCCTATAAAGTAAACGAGGACCGAGTAACTTTGGTCGTAAACTTTGTGGGCAATGTATAATAATTAAAATAGATGATTCTCGCTTCTATAATTATCACAAATTTTTACTTATATATCTATAATAACAGTTAAGATATTATCTTAATAAATATCACAGTTACCTATTTATTTATCAGACCAGACCAGACCAGTTTCAAACCCGATACAACCACCAACTAATAGCAAGGAATAATCAAAACTGTTATCATCATTGTAACGGGTGTCTCAGAATGTTTTTCGTTTTTGAATTGACCAATGCGCGCCAACCGCAGGTAGCAGGGGAGGGGAGTTGACTCAAACGTTTGGCCGGCTTGTTAAGTTTAGTAGCCATTAATCGAGCGAGCGTCTTATATAAACAACGATTTCTACATTATTGTTCATCGTCTCTACAGGGCACATTTTAATTTAACGAGCTTAAATTATGTACCAAGTGCCAATTTAATTAAACATTGGGTGTGCAAGTTTGAAGAGACTGGGTATACAATGCTGGACAAATCGTCTGGGCGCAAAAGGACATGAAGGACGAGCACGAACGTCAACCGCATTCGCCAGTCTGGTATGGCTGGCCCACGACAGTCGTTAAGATTGCGAGCAGCTTCTGTTAATTTGAAAAATCTACGGTTCATTGCATTATTTTGAAAGATTCACATTTTACCTCTATAAAATTGTTATTAATGATACTGATAAACGAGTCGAATTCTGACGGAAAATAAAAAACATATAACAATAACATTAACACCTGGTTCTCCTACGAATCGAATTTTCACATCAACGGTGACGTGAATAAACAAAATTAGATACTGGGTTTCCGAGAATCTACTAGAACTGCATCAGAAGCCCTTGAACTCGCCAAAACTGGTTGTTTCGGTTGCCATATCAAGTCAAGGAATTATCGGTCCTTATTTTTTTGAGGATGACCGAGTACGAATTCAGACCGTTAATTCTGATCAATGTTGCCATATAATCCGGACTTTTTTAGCTACAGAAATGCAAAACCAGTCTGTCTACAGCCGCAACACCTTTTTCCAGCAAGATGGAGCCGCTTCTCTTTTTACGAAGGACTCATTAGCTGCTCCTCACGATTTATTCCCTAAAAAAGTGATAAGTCGCCAAAGAGACATCAAATGGCCACCGAGAAGTCCTGATTTGACGCCTGCTGATTTTTCCTATGGCGCTACCCAAAAAGTAAAGTGTACAATCCATTGCCACCAAACCTGAACGTTTTGAAGCAAAGAATCACTGAAGAAATCAACTCTATTCCAAACGATGCTCCGCAATTGATTGAAAATTTTAACTCCAGGCTAAATTAGTGTGAACAAGTAAATGGTGAAGATTTGCGAACGGTTGTTTTTCATAAATAAACTTCAAGATCTGCTCTTTAATTTAACAATAAATAAAACAAGTTTTAATCGATAATGTTGTTTTTTATTTAAAATCGAAAAACGAAAAACATCCTGAGACACCCTTTACATTTGCAACTTGAAGTTGAAAATGTAATTGACAAATAAATATATATAACTATTTATTATGTAAATAATATGTTGATAATATCAGTGTTCTGACTCATAGTACATATGTTCAGAGGTTTCTTAGATAAGAATAGCAGTGAAGTGTGTCTGTCTGCGGCGTCTGAAGGATTGGTAATGTGGAATTTAGCATAGGCCGAGGGTAAAGTCAATGAATTATATAGAGCTGTATTTTATCAAACTATATACTTTATAATTAATGAAAAGGAGCCGAGCCGTATATTTAACTGATGACTTTTGAAAATATTATTATTGTATAACATTCTTTTAGTTAAGAAAGTGCAAATTTTGTGCCTTAATATTTTTTTTCGGTAAAGTATTTTTTGAAGCAATATTATAACTAAATCCAATAATAATTTTCGTTTACATTTAATTTTTTTTCATATACATATATTTCAATAAGGACTAAGTTGTATTTTAAATTTTATTTGTTTAATATTTTGTTCAACTCTATGTAAATCTCAAATCTAACAACTTGGAGGATTTCGGGTATGGGCCATTTATTATATTTACCTTACACCCCTTCGTTGAAGCCTCAGTAGAGTCAGGTGAGTAACTGAACACAGACAGTGAGAAGGGTGTGTGTAAATATATGTATATCTAAGCTTACATAAGCTTACTAGATTTCTTATTAAATATGTTTTTTCACTATTTACACTATTATTATAAGTGATCAAAGTTGTTTAAACAATTTCTTAAAAACTCAATTTTCATATTTACAAGTATTACAGTTAGTGAGCATAATGATGCTGTATCTATCCCTATTTCCTGATCAGTGTGGTTAATGTGCTTAATGTGCAACTACCTTAATTCACTTGGGATCAGACACGGGTGTGTTAAGTAGCTAACAATCTGTTTTATTAGTAAGACAATCAGAGTTCCACAACCATCGGCGGGTCCCAGAGCAATCTGCGAAGTGCGTACATACATACAGAGCAGCGTATTGTCATCAATTATTAAGACCTGCCACAATATCCCGCTTGTACGTGGATGGAGGTGGAAATGAAAAACGTTCCTACACAATGTACGAGTATACTTCATCAGATATTATTAATTTAAGATAATATTTAAAATTCGTAAAGATGTGTTTAATGATAAAGAATTTATTAAAGTTACTTTTTTAACAACTTATTAATATTTGATCCGCTCGAGTCAATTTATTAATTCTCTTGAGATTTTATTAAAAGCAAGATACGAGATAAGATATGCTTAAAAGGTTCTCGGAACCTACTTTACTTTTAAAATTATAATTTTAATTATAATACAAACTATCAATAACTTGGACTGAAAATACGCCACGAACTAGTTAGTAGTACTTACTTACACACACATATGCAACGCTTGAATTAAATCCGATATATGATTATTTATATATATTATAGAATGTATATTTATATGATGTCCGTTACCGATGAGTTAAAAGCTAAAATGTAATTTTACTCGTATTCGGTAAATAGATATTGGATATTGTAAATTGTAATTTCGTCTTGGTGGTTGACGAGGCACTTTAGGAAACGTGGGGGAAGGTTGTGTGGAGGAAATGAGTATTTTGCAATAAGTGGGGATGGAGAGGAACATTGCTCAGTCTTAATGATAGCTGCTATTGGTGTACGAGCATGCACGACGGTTTTCTTTAACATATATTTTTCAAATAAATTTAAATAAATTTCTCTTCAAAATTTAAGATGTCTATATAACTTTTAAACAAACATATTTTACATAAATATCTTTTATTTCATTTGTCAAAACATCTTAGACTCATAATTTTTACGTAGTAGTAGTAAGTTGTGTTCATTAACGCGATACAAAGATTCTATACATTTTAGGTTAATATTGTAGCAAGGAATGTGTACAATATTGTTACATATAATAATAATTATACATGAAACATTATTAATTTGTTTTGAACTTACATAAATATAACACAGGAACCATGTGGGTACTGAACGCCGTAATTCAAATTGGATCAGACATGAATTACCTTAATTTAAGGAAAATATACTTCGTGGAAAATGACAAATTGGAAAACGAGCAAATTAAGGAGGTCTATGGAAAGACCGATTGCAGCTGGGACTTGATAAATTAAATACGAGGATGTATTACGAGTATTAGTTAAGAAATATTTATTGTTAGGGATAATATTAAATTAAATATATAACATTTGACACTAGACAAGGTTTGAAAGGAATGTTGGTTAACCATTATTTTTATGTTGAGATGAACAGTCCCGATGAAGTTCATGAAGTTCATAAAGAGTTCTGTTCATGATAATTTGTATAGGTACTAAGCTGAGTGTCTAAGAATAAGGTATCCAAAACCCGTGAGAAGTATTGGGTTTAAGGCAGGTTCAGTGTAAAAAGTCCCCTCATAAATGCCAATCTGTATCACGAAGTATGATTTCCTTACAAACATGTATTGTGTAAATCTGTTTATTTACGTCACGGGAATAGATTCTCGATTTTTTTTCACAAACTTATTTTAGTAGTTAATAAAATTTTCTCCCTTATATCCATATATGTCACGGTAAATTTCGTAACTGTAAAATCTAAGTTGCAATCATTAAACATATATATTTAACTAGCTGATTCCCAATACTATTAATTTTGATCTGTACTTAGGTTGCTATTTTAACCGTTGGCATAGTATCCCTTGTCATCGTAACCTTTGTATAACCGCAGTAAGTGTATAGCTCCTACTGGCTTAAAACTTGGCGAAATGCAAAAACTTGAAATCCATTGGGATAGGAATTCCGTAAAATCCGTTCTTAGTGGACGTCTACGTCACAAAAGAAGTAACTATGTAAAATTTTAAGTTAATCGGACAAATAATTTCGGAGATTTCATGATGAATCAGTGAGTGGTAAATCGATTATATATATATATAGATATAGATTATTAATATTCGTTCGGTGTTTGTGCTTCTTGGCTTCATGTCATGCAAATCATTTCATAATTTCTTGATTTCTTTGGTTGATGTCAAACATCGTTGCTTGTTGGTTTTTTTTGCATCTAACTATAAACTATATTTTTTGTAGCTTTAAGGTATCGTCTGACTAAATATTCCATAGCTGTTTCAACTAGTGCCAAAGAAGCCATTTTTAAATATAAATATAAATAGAAGAGATATTAATTCATCATATAGAAACTCTAACAAACCAAATATACGAATAATTTTTGTTTAGTTTAAACAATTTTTAAATCAACTTTGATGGGTTGTTGATGTCGTTTTAGAAATTGGTAGTGATATTGTCTTGCTATGTTAATAAATTGATCAATTAGTCTGTCTGTAAAGTGAATGTAGTTGCATTTGTTATGACTGTATAACCTCTTCGAGATTGTTTGTGTGAGAAGGTTCCTCCATTCAACAACTTACTAGATACAAAGCACTGAAGACACGCGAAAGTTATTAGGCAAAGTAACTATTTGTTATAAATAACTATTTATATCTAGAAAACATATTTATGAAATTGAAGATTAATAAAGAAATAATATATAAGTTTAATATTTTTAAACGCTCGTGAACAAAGATTAGAAATAGTTCGCAACTAATCATCGAAGAAAAACCGGGAGATTTCAATTTGTCAAAATGTTCTATTTCTCAAAGAATAAGAGGAGAAAACGAGATGTCCTTTAAGTTATCCTTCATCGGATGCGTCTTTGTATTAAGATGAAAGATTTTATTACAAAAATCTTTGAAATCGGGTCTTGTCAGGACGACTTGAAGATTGTAAAGTGTGATGAAAATAAATATAATATGATTTTAAGTTTTAATTTTGCCGTTGTGTAGTTAGTATACACTAGCTGAGCTGTTTCTGTTGATTTTATGTCATAAAAAAGACATCTAAGATTTAGGTAAATCCTTGTATAAACCGCAAAAATATGCTTAATTTCATATTCAGAGACACAACAGACTCGGTGACGAATTTTTACAACCCGCACAATATACAAAATGTTTTCAATTCCCAAATAAAACTCCACCTTAAAAGCACGTTCACGTAATCACCGTTCCACCGACATGGTACATAATAATATTGACTTAACACATGCATAGGAATGCGAGATCACGTAGCGGGTTAACAGACGCGGTCGGTTCAATATTTTTCCATCATTGTAATATGAATAATAAGTATTCATAGATAAAAAATACTTTAGACATGAGTTTTACAATGAGTTGTCATGACATTAAAATTATTCAAGAATGTGAGATAATTTTACCAATTTTTTAATTAACGTTTTTACAATCCTTTTTGTTTCTTTAATCGTTGGGAATATCGTTACGAGTACCCGACGTTCAAGGTATTGACCGGGGGCTATGTGGGACTACCCAATAGGATAGAGGGAGAGATAATTTTAAGGCTACCTACTAAAATACCTTAATGGTACGCCACGGGATCGCTATAGCACTCACCGTGACCAACGTTCCTATAAAACTAAAAATTAGGTTATTTTAACAATTATATAATGAACTGAACACAATTTACACGCGCCTACCTGAAGTGTATACACACTCTAATCTCTGAAGGCCATCACATATAACTTAACACACTATGGGATTAACAAACTGAAATAGGCGATAACTTATAGCAATGCTTTCAACACATCAGCTCGTGTTGACGACCAAGTTTAATCGGGAATGTGTCATTGCGAAGTGTTGCAGTCTGCAATGATATTTATGGACCATTATTACAAGTGGGTAGTCGATGAAAAATTATAACATATGAGAAAGTATACGTAACAATGTGAAAATTTATAGCGTTTAAGAACATTCGCATTTTTACCAATTATTTAAATGGTAGAATTAATATTCCATTCACTTACATATTACAAGTATAAAATAAGAGCAGGTGGTGAGTAAGTTGAAATAATTAATGGCGTGCTCAGCTCGGCTCGAAATAGCCAAAATAACAAGTTTACGAATAACATTTCGCATAACGGATTAGTTCATTATACTGACGTCACACTAATGTGTATATAGTCTACGGGTGTGGTGTTTTCTATTTAAGATTTGGTTAATGCATTTCAGTTGTAAAGTCCGTTAAAATACTAAGTAATAAATGGTTGTGAAATCTCTTGATGTTTACTGATACAACAATAGAATATAATGGCATATATGGTAGATGCAAGATTTTCAAAGAGAAACAAAACTGGGTTTAATAATTATGATGAAACTGGCCGCGACTTCTAATTTAATATTTAAGTATTATTATCAGATAAATTTAGCTGCAATGTTTTGTTGCGTATAACACGGATACGTAACATTGAACCGCGCTACTTGCAGTACTAACAACCATTAACTGAATAGATTTGAACAAATTTATAATATCTTAAATCATGTATTGTTGTGATATAATAAAATGATAGACATGGGGATACGAATTAATTTCACGTGACGCATATATGACACGATATGGGAATCTACAATGTTTACTTATTTAATTTGACACCATAAAAGTAACGTGTACATTTATAATTTATTAATAAGTATGGAATAAAAATTCCTAGACAAGAGTAGTACTCAAACCTTGCAATCTAGGATATAAGGACTTGCTGGAAGTGCTTTCATCAATCTCAATAAAAGTTCTGGAAATATATACGAAGATATTAAATCGTTTTTTCAAAGTCTTGAAGATTTTAAACAGCAAAATGTAAGTTGCAGTATTTTACAAGCAAAAATTAAATTCTATTCCTGTTTACTTTAAAAATACTTACAACGATGTGGTATTGAAATCTCTATACAAATAGTGGATAATGACGGATCTACCACTTATTATCATAATTACATTAAAATACAATAGTACAAGGAATTATTCACAAAATTATATCAAAACACGTACCACCGTTATCATATGTTTGTAGGTGCAATTTCACAACATAAAGTGTTTTCTTAATGAATATTATAGCGATTTTAGAGACTAATCCTTCGCTTACATTTTGTGCTTGTTTAGTTTTTTATTACTTCCGAATACAATTAAGGCATCCTGCAAGCGATTCAGGACGTTCACAGGATCCTCGCAATCAATTTGGATTATGAACCTACAGAGCAACGAACATCAAGGGTATAGCAATACTATATATACATGCAAGAGTTAGCGCTGGCACTGCGCCAGTTACGTAAGGTAAATATGCAAATTAAATGTCTCTCAATAAACATACACTCTTTAAAAATTATAGTTTGTATCATAATTTAAAAAAAATCCTAAAATAATTTATATTCTGAGGGTGTAAATAAGCATGTTCCTCATATTCATTCACATTAACATACCAAAGTAGTGGCGGTCAATATGACCCGTAAAATAAATAAAATAAAAAATTAGCCATAGCATAAAGATGAGTGTGATGTATTCATTGGTGGGATTCATACACGATGTGGCAGCAATAAATAAATTGTAGATAAGATATAGATAAGATAGAAATATCCACTTTGTAAGGGTCCCGATATAATAAAAATAACTAATCGATAAAAAAAAATATTCTTAATTAATCAAAAATAACTTTTAACATTTAGTTTTATCTTTTTAATTCAGTAGTACCTCTGATGCTTTATTCATGTCTAATTCATTAGGTGTAGAGCTTTATTATTATTCGCATTAAATTTAAATGGTAGACTAAGATAATATTAAATATCTGCGTTGATTGATAGTCACACTTTGGAAATTAAATAACGCGTCCCAAATTATATTTTCTCTTTTAAAATTATAATTTATATTTTGTTATGATTATGAGTACCACTGGCAAAATATTTTTTCATCTCTCCAGTGTAAAGGGGCCCCAAAAAAATGTGTCTGTGAAAAGGAGCAAACAATACGCAAAAGAATGTTTCCGAAATTAAATGTGTCTAGTCTGTGTCCAGACTCCGTCTAACATAGATGTGAGGAGAGGGCTTGAAGAATTTAATTACATTCAAAAACGGATGTACGTCCTGACCTGTAAATATTGTGTTACCAAATACGGACAAATGGCTAGACAAACGTTAGTGAGTTCGTATTATTTTAGCTGCTGACAACTTTCAGGTCCCATGTTGATCTCTGGTTTTATGGTTTACAATCTGATAGTCTCTTATTTTTTTTATTTAAAACTGCAGTGCAATCAAATTATATATAAACAGTGTCACATGAGTTTACGTCGTTTATAACATTTCAGTGAAGATTTAAGATAAATATTATAATACTTTCACACAATAAGAAAATATAGTCATTTCGCATCGCAGTTTAAACTGCCCCAAAGGAATAAAAAATATCTATTAAATTGTCTGGTTTGGATTACATAAAACTTAATGACTTCAGAATTTACATACATTCTTTGTTGTTAATAAGTAACCAAATACATATTAATATTAAAACAGATTATATGACAGACTTGTTTAATATATATATATATATAAATATATAACAGTAATAATTGCAGTGTAATATCTATCAGTAAGTAACTAAGTGTGAATGTACAGAACCTCGTTAATAAATTAGTTAAACTACTAGTTTAGCATTCGTCGAATATAAATCATATCGGCAACAGTGGATGAGACTTTGCTTCATAAACTGCAGTGCTGTTTTCATTCTCCTTATATTGAATACAGTTGTATTTTATTTAATTTAGAAAACATACAGAATTAAATTGCGGAACGCAATATCAGTACATTTCTCGTACACTATAAGTGTCGTAATAACTCTCTGCAAAGCAAACAATATAAATACTTGATTGAAGGTACTTAAGTCGTATTATTTATTACAAAACTCGAGTTAAAGTAGGAAATCTTAAACCGCACATTGTGTATTCAAAGGCTCTATCTTGTAATAAACTGTTCACGAAACCTTTGAGACCTTCGTCAAGTTGACTTTAGACATAAATTGCTTTTGTATTATTATTAAGTATTTATAACATAAAATAAATGAACCAAAAACACGAAAAAAACAAAAAACAAAATACCTCCGTTGCAATATTTTTCACACACGCCAATATTATTTTGAAGCGTAGTTTATAATATTGAAGATATAAATAAGAATCGAATTGGCTTTAAAATACGTGATATAGTAGTTGGTAGTTAGTTAGATCTAGTTGATATGTATGTATGTGTGTGTATAACCTTTTTGTTTAATATCCTTATTGGTACTTAACAAAACATTACAGTAAGGCTACTTACTTGAAGCAGTCTGTGTGTTCACGATTTTAGAAAAAGAAAATAACAAAATAAGTAAAATTGTTATCTTTATATTGTAAAATTATTTAAAAAAATCGAAATATCATTAAAACTTCTTGTTATATTTTAATTAATCAAAACAATAAAAAGAATTTTAAGAAAACAAAAGAGACCAAAATAATAAATCTTTGTCACTCGTTGAATGAAGACGAATGGTGCTCTAAAATAAGTCCATTGTTTGAGAACAGAGATGACGTCACACTGACGGTTAAAAACAAGTTGTTGGTACTATCACAGGACAACTGACATCACATCACATTAGTTTCTCATCATATCACTCATCATGTCAGATCACGATCACGCAGCATTCAACATTATTTAGAAGTACATTTTAATAAATTTATAGACATCGGTATAAATATTAACTGAGGTGTAGTAGTTCGCTCAATCTTTTATAGGTACTGAGATAATTGATCCAGGTAGTGTATTCAAAAAATAAGGTTAAAGAGCTGTCTATGCTTTGTACTGATTTGTTGTAAGCATTAATGAATAATTACTATAAAGTAACAATTTTTATATACTTATAAATAGATCCCCTATTTATAAGTATATCAAAATCATAAAAAATCATTGGTTTAAAGAATAACCACCTTAACATTATTATAAAAACTAAGGTTTTAAAGTCTTTTAAATGTACAATATTAATTTAATAGGTACTTGGCAATAGAAGTAAATCTACAATTGTTGATAACCACTACTACATTTGTAGTAGTGGTTATCAACAATTATTTAATAGATAGTTTATAGAACACCTTAAAATAAATCTCAGCTGATCCGAAGAATAAATAGTAGGGGATACAATTAAAAGTTCCCGACACTAACAGAACTGGAACAAACATTGTAACGATCGACTCGTCTTACTTTTCTTCATTGTTGCCTCATTATAGTTTTAGTTTGACATCTTCAATATAATAAATGTTTTGGGAAGGAAATAATTGAACATAGATCTGTTAGGAATGATTCTTATTATTTTAGAACAACAACAAAAGAAATGTTGTCTATCTTTTTAATTTGCAGAAGTCATTTTCTGTCAGAATAGCCATTGAGAATGTCGTAAATAGTTATAACGAGTACTCTTTCAAGCTTTAAATAGAAGTAGGGTTATTCTGGGAATAAAGCTACGCTCTAGAAAACTAAAGACATGTACACAACAAGGAATAATATATTTATATTGGAATATTAAATTTAAATTGTACTACTTGAAATTCGTTAACAAGACTAGATTAATAATAATTAATAATGCAAACGAGTATACTACAATGATTACTTTGTAGGTCAAGTTTTATTTCATGGGTTTTCTATTGAATTAATTAATTCGATGGCTTGACAGTGTTCATTGTATTAATATATTCTAATTACACGTAATTAGGTATTAATTAGTAACACTAGTATTCTACAATATTCCACTTCTAATAAATGTCGCTTAGGGAGCAGTCGATATGAGAATTTCAAAATTCATTTCCCTCGGTATTCGCGACTGGTTTCTGCAAAATAACTACTAAAACATTTAAGCTTTGTCGAACGGTCCGTGCTGTGGCGTTTCAAAAAATATCACATGACTTGTTTTATGGGTATTTGATAGACTGTTAATTTGGAACTTTTGTGCCGTGTATGAAAAGTCCAAAAACAATATAACGAATATATTTCAATTGTTGTAATTTAAATAATGTTCTTGTAAAAATTGTAATATTCCTTGAAACAAAGTAAAGTTGTGACTATATTAATTGGCAGACAACTGTATTTCATCTTACTGTAACAATAAAATGTTACGTCCGATGTCTTAGTGAATATTTGAAAAGGATAAAAAGTCAATATGGTCAGTCGTATCTCTCGTAGTTTAGATAACGCACGTATATGAAAGGTTCGGATAATTACTGCGCCGAATGACAGCATTTAATTAAATTTAATACTGAAGTCTGGTGGTTCTTTGTCCCCTGGGTATGAGTTTTAAATTTGTGTTCACCTCTGGTATTCCTTCTTTATCATATAATTTTTACAGCAATAAATGCCTTCGGTGGCTTGAACTTACTATTTGTCCTTATACGTCAAGAAAAGAATTTAAGAAACAAATCTTTGAATATAATGAAGTCATAGTTAAGCAAAACTTAGTAACTTTGTTAAATCGTAGCTATTAATATTTAACATCTAAATGTAATTTAATTGGTTAGAGTATTACGTAGACTTATCCTCTTTATAATATCCGCTGGCGCTAACCCTCCTTCAGTACGAGACTCTTCCAAGCACATACGAGACTCATTTAGTATATGTAGCTACTTGGGAAATATTATTTTATTATAATATCCGTATGCCATTTTTACAAGACAATTAGTTAATAATACAAGTACTTATGTAATACTTAAGCAATTATGAATTATCAATATATATATATATATATATATATATATATATATATATATATATATATATATCAGCCTGTATATATTTATGCGTGTCTCTGTGTATGTGTGTGTATGTATGTGTATGTGTAATCGCTGCATTTAAGATTGCTTGCCGATTATGGAAACTGACAGATAAGTATTGTCATAAAGATATTTTTATTCGGTCAGAAATCGATCAATAGAAAGGCATGTTGGTACCGTTACTCTCCTCCTGTTTATTGAAATAACCTACACGTAGTATTAGCCGTGAAATTCCTGATGATAATGACTCCAATCAATTATCATATTGAATTTTACCTTAGAAAAACATGGAATGTTTTTGATATAGTAAATCAAAAACATTGTATCTTTTGCTCAAAATATTTCTGAAAAATTATTTTCAAACAAATATAGCCGCCAGACGCGTTTAATATTCCACAAAATACACTTTTAATACAAAGTAAAAACCTTTGTATACATTGCAGGCGGGTAACATACATATTGATTTAGGTAGATTATACAATATTTTTGGTACATTACAACTCGACCCTCAGCGACCCTCGAGGGTAACTTGAACCTCCTAACTAGAAAATAACTAAGCAAGGGATGTCCTTGCGATTACCTGATTACCTTTTGTTCTTCCTCCGCGGATACAGACATTTAATAGGAATTTTATAAGGAATATACAGGGCTATATTATCAAAATCTATTAATAAGTCTACCTTACTCTATTTTATTTTATAAATTTATTGTAGGTTATTGTTATATATAAATCATATACATATTTATATGTATGAGTTCCTTATTGTTCTCAAAATATGAGGACTAAATTAAGATGAATTTTTGTATAATATTAAATGCAGCTGTGAATCTAACACATCAGTTACCTCCAAAGGCTTTATGCTAAATGAAATAATAAGATTCAATGACGTATTTGATTCAATGAGTTATTATTCCTTAACTTAACATATTATGAAAACTATAATTCGTACATAATTAGTCTAATGATAAAACGATGTGTCTAATCTATAGATATAGATTAAATTGATTTTTCTGTTTGTAATTCCAAATTTACAGCTCTTCATTAAATGCGTCTGAAAGTATATACGGGTTGTTATAAGGAGCAACTAACAACTTTTATTTAAAAAGAAAAACACATATTCCGCGCTAACGAAGTCCTATTTATATAAAAAGAAAATAGCTCTGATACAGTACTCTAATCGAAAAATAAACAAAATTCTAAAATAGGAAATAAGGAACTGATTTATCAGAAACTTCAACGAAAATTTATCAGTTAATAACAAAATTTCGACAACCGAGCAGAACAGATCAGATAAGGAGGAAATATTTTTCTTTAATAAGCAGTGACGTTAACGAAACGTTTGCTTTCGATTTCAATTTGCATCACAAGTTGTTATAAATTATAAGAAACACATCGATTCGATTTCCTCTCTAAGACGCTCTGAGGGAAGAGTCTGTGAGTTTTTTCTCGGCTAATTCACTTGAGGGGCGTTCAGTTTGATCTTTGCTTTCGCTTGATTCTGTTTTACTGGTTCGTTTATTTTGTCTACTGTTGTTTGTGGTAAAGGTTTATTTTATTATATTTAATACATTGCAGTTGTATTATATTAGTTCAAATTTTTATTCAAAATATTATTATTCAATTTGAATCATCTATTATTAAAACGGTCAGTTTAATATTAAAATTTCTGCCATCCGATGTTGTCCTCATTTGGAACATAACAAGCTAAGTGTAAAATACAATGTTCAATCAAGTTGCGACTGAATTGTAAAGAAGTCTATATTCCGTCAGATTGTGTAAAATATTCTGTGAATGAAATATAAAAGAGCGATAAACGTTTAGGAATATTCTATCCTCATGAATAATTCCAACATGCCGCTACTGGAGTATTGTGCATCTAGTGTTAAGAATATTCAATGTATTGTCCTCCGTGTTCAATAAAGGAATTGATCAGTTTTGTACGATATGTTGAATTAATTGCTAGAAATGATACCTTCAAGTTGAATAAAAAATATTCATTATTACGATCGTAATTGTTATTTTAATTCTATTTTATAAAAATTAAAAATTTTTAAGTTATCAAACAAAAATTGTAAATAAAATTTAATAATGTTCAATTCGTTTATTGAGTAGTTGTAGTAATATATTGCTTTTCACATATTAAACCATGTTCTTCCACAGAACCGATATTGAGTCGTCTGTTGCGTTATTTGCGGTTGTTAACACAGGGGGCGTAGCTCAGATGGTAGAGCGCTCGCTTAGCATGCGAGAGGTACCGGGATCGATACCCGGCGCCTCCAAAGCTTTTTATCTTGGGCTTTTATTAAGTTATTTAATACTGTGAGTACGATATTTTATATAATTTATTAAAGTATCGTATAATTTTTATTCCTGGATTGTAACTACAGAGAAATTTCTCTCATTCTGTAATAAAATAGTAAAATAGCATATGCGTATTAAAATAAAATCATGTTTTATTACTGAATTGGATATACTATAAAATGTAGAGGAGAATGACAGAGCAATTGGTAACCTCACATCAATTGGGACCCTAAGGTCAGTTTGAAACTAACAAACTACAAACTTTCAGTATTTAGGAGTGTTAAGTGAGAAGTATCAACTATTTGTTAGGGACTGTGTGAATAAAACAAACGTACTTACACATACATTTATTCATGTGATTACAAGTACTCCCATCACAATACTAATGTGAGCTAAATTATGTTCTTAGTGATACGCAGTAATTATTAATTCCCCAACTAAGAAGGGTTGAAGAATAAAAAAAAAGTGAGAATCACTTCTAAAAATACTGAAAAACTATAAGTCAGTACTACATATAGTTAAAGTATAAGTGCTTTTATTGTTTGTAAATTAATCGTATATAAGGTGTTTTATCTTGATAAATAAATTGTAATCTTCATTCTTTTCAATGGAGCATGGTCCATTTCTTTTATGCTGGATTTACTTTTTATAATAAAAGACGATTAGCCAATTGTATTATTGATAATTGTCTTTTGGATGATACTTCTGATGATTCTGATGATGATGAATTATTGTATTTATATAATAAAATATTAGTTAATATTCGAGGATAATTTGTAATAATAACATCGGTCCACGCAAAGCAATCCATCTCTAAAGTCAACTTGACGAAGGTCTCAAAGGTTTCGTGAACAGTTTATTACAAGACAGAGCCTTTGAATACACAATGTGCGGTTTGAGATTTCCTACTTTGACTCGAGTTTTGTAATAAATAATACGACTTAAGTTCCTTTATTCAAGTATTTATGTTTTCGCTTTGCAGAGTTATTACGACACTTATAGTGTACGAGGAATGAAAGTACTAAGATTTACAAAATACGTACAAGAAATTACAAACAGTGCAGACATCCTGGTGAAGTTTGTAATAAAATTCATGTGATCGTTTGTTCAGCTGTTCGGTTGGGTGTGAGTGTGTGTGTGTGTGTAATAAACTTTATTTATATGTGTGCATCCATTTTAAGGTTTATATATAAATAACTGTGTCCATGAATTCGTTCGCACGGAATATGTTTATTAAAAATAAAAGTAGCCAAGTTTCTCCTCACAAAATCAGCTATCCCGCAGGGAAACTCTTGTTAAAATCGGTCTAGCCGTTTCAGAGATTAGTTGGGACAAACTGACAAACAATTTTTTTTTGATGTAGGTACCATATACTTTCATATGCCTTTAATTAAAATGCTTTTAATTTGGAATATCAAACGGATACTTCCGCTTTATTTATGTATAAATAATTGTGTTAAAATTTGTTGATCAAGAAATATTATCTCATTATAAAATATATTAAAGATTTCTCTTTGAAGTAAATATAAATTTTACAAAGAAAATTTTAAATGAATTTCATACCACATTATCAAAGGCTGGAAGTAATAATATTATCTTATGATAATTATCAGGATTTTACGGTTGTATTACTTCCACTTATTACTTGAACTGGAAACTTAACTTATCAGTGCTGTATGAGACGATAGAGAGAGAGAGAGAACTGATTGTATAACAATAAAGAGCTTGAGGGTTGAAGTGAGTCTGCATTACAAGGGTTTAGATCATACTAATATTAAACGCGTAAGAGACATGGTAATTAATTTAATAAAGTATTGTACTTGTGCTCTTGTTTAAAACAAGTTATGTCCTATGATAGTACAATTACGATACCAATCTGTTTGAGGTGAACTTTCAAAAAGATTATAAAATATATATTTTTAACTAAAGAAGCAACGGCGCATAGTAACTATTGTTTCTAACGAGAAAATTCCTTGAAAGTGAAGGCTTTATGCATCCAGAGCAATGTTATATTAACACAATGAAGATAATAATATTATATAAAGGAACATGAATTATACAAAATGGTTGTTATTTCAGATATACATAAGGTTCTTAAAATATTTATATAATATTATATAATATTTTAAATGTGTTTCCTTCATTCTGACATTATTTATGTAAATGTAATATAAATTATTAGACTTCCCTCCTGATTCCCTGCTATCTTTCCTCCCTCTCTGTTCTTCTAACATAGGTGTACTAAGTGAACTGCCCGTATTATACATGTGTGTTGTAACCACGTGTCACCAACTAGATCATCTGCTCGTTTTCCGCTACTTGTAATTATCAGAAAAATATAAGGTTCCGAATAGTTTGTCGAAAAAGAGGTAAAAATTAAAATAACATAATGTACACGTTCTGAATTTTTGAACTTTAGTTTTGTACATGTGCTGAAGTCGATTCTATATTATTAATACAATCTCTTCACTATTTATTTTGAAAATCAATGATAAAACTTTAATTACAGTGTTTAGGCAATTCAAGGATATATTGAAATTCACTGTTTATCTGAGATAGATATAAATCCACGTGTAATAATTGAAAGACAACTAGGTATGTTTTGTCAGTGGGCAGTAATTTGACAATAATAACAATTTGCATAAAGTTCCACACGATGGCTATTAGGCAAAGTAATAGCAATACACTAATGGATTACCCTCAGGCGAAATTGAAGCAAAACATCCGATGATATCAATAGTAACAGAGAGAAGTGTCGGATTGTAATTGACGATTTTGATCCAGAAATGATGGATCACGTTTTACGCGCGTACATTTCATTAGTTGATTTGTTCAAACTCGATTTTACTTTATTGTTTTACTAAAACTCAACAAAGTTTCTGTAATATTATTTTCGGTGTATACTTTTATAGAATACTTGTTTTCAATAGCTTCATGAATCACATTGTATGAGTACTCAGGAAGCGTCCATATTCGGTCATCCTTTACCGACTGCGGTGTGAATATGATATATTGTCAATGCCATTTCATTATTTATGAGCGATGTTTAAAGATGTTTGAAGCGTCAATGATTTGGCTCCTGTATATACATTTGTTTTACTTTCTTTGTCTGTATTTATTTATTTTTCCATTACTCTAAATACACATGAATTGTCAATTATGAATAAACTTGATTTTTATAAAGTGCCATATATAAGATCTTAATACAAATGGCAATAAACGTCTGTTTCTTACAATTTACAAAATTTTATTAATCTCTATATTATTTACAATTTCTAAGCTTATTTATAAAGTAAAATACTTTTTTTTTTTAAATTATTAGAAATTTTCTAATTTAACAACGTTCAAAATCCATTTACTATAAAATATTTTCGAATAAAGTAAGTAATAATATGCATTGTACATTTTATATTTCTTTCTAAAAATTATTTCCATTAATGTCTTGTAGCATTTGTTAAAATTGGCAGTTAGTTAAATTATGACAAATCCATTAAATGATACATTATTAAGAGACTAATATAGTTCTTTACGTATTGCACATCAGGTAATATGAACTACAGTAGAAAGTTTCAAATAAAGTGTTTTTTATTAAATAAACTGACTTTATTAAATAAATTGACTGAAATAAAAAATGCGAAGTTCCTATCTACTAAACGCCAAGTGAAAAACTTGGCGAATGCACGTCACGTAGAGACCCTCAGGGAAGATAGCATCATCTCAGCATGGTTCCATCACAACCTCTTCCGACTTTATCTCTTCTCACCACATTAAAGGATTATTGCTAAATGTTATCTTATTTTTTCCCTAATCCAATTAAAAATATATATATTAATATTATTATTTATTAGTTTAATTAATCTGTTAACGAAGTTCTGTAGATTTATACTTATTTATTTACTGACAGATATTTCAATGCAATTATTACTATTATATATTTTTTTGTATATAGTAACACAAATAATTATAACGAACAAAATCCAGATGTTAGGAATTGTGTTACTATTGATTGATTATTGATATTGATAAGATGAGATTAAAAAACGAATAAAAATACATAAACAATCTAATCTAATGTATAGATATAAAGCAATACATAGATAATTATTTTTCTATATATTATTTTTTATTTTTTAATATTATATATAGTATTTTTCTTTAATACTTATTTATATTTAAGTAAATAAAATAGTAAATCATGCTAAAATTGTATACAAGTTTAGATTAATTTTAGTGTGGTTACTGTCAACTATTTTACTAATATAAATGATAAAGAGTTGGAGCTATGATTGTGGTATCACTGAAAAAATATTTTTTTGTTAAAATTTAGTGATAGATGACTTATTAATTGATAGAAACCCCGTAAAGGATATCGCTTGAAGCTAAATAAATAATAAATAAATAAATAAATATAATTTGGTTTAATAATATCAATTTGCATATTTTATAAAAAATAAGTAATTTTTAAGTTTTAGTAATAATTAATTATATTTATTATTTTGTTACAGGTATTTATTAAATGGACTACACACGGACTGGCTACATACTAAATAGAGTAAGAGAATGTATTATGTAGATATCTCATGTAATACTCATTATGTATCGACACATTAGGCTGAGAATTACTAAAGAATTAGGCTAAGTACAGATTACAGATTCCCTTTTACGATACAAGGCATTTGGATATCGGAGATGGGATAGATTTGGATTAGAAATAATAGTATATTTGGTGTTATTAGATATTGGAAAATTCATTACATACATTAAGGGTGTTTGTACTTAGATGACACTTTTATAAAACATTTTTTAAACACACACGTAAAATACAATGTTTAATAGAAGCAATAAAAAAGTAATCGAAGTGATCTGTTACTCTTATTATAATATAACAAGTATCGGTAAAGCGGGAGTATAATAATATTGATTCAAGTCGGTAAATGTAATTCAAATTGTCATGTCCCTGAGATATATCACACCTACACGTCACAGCGGACTCACTGAGCTCTTCACAGTTACAGTGCTTTACAGCTTCCAGAGTTCAAGATCAATTACAGATCCTTTACAGTATTGGTAAAAAATTAAAAATATTATATGTATTTGATGGAAATACAGACGTCATTGTTTCGCATTGATTAAGATACAATAAATTTATTTTTTTTGTATTAAATTTTTTTTCTGTTATTAATCATTTGTACTCATTTGCTCTATAGCAAGGAATAATTCTTATAATAGCTAAAGCTTACTAAAACGTGTCCACCCTTTTTAATCCCTAAAGCTAAATCTACGAACAACATAAAATACATACATTTTCCTCTTGAATGGTTTCACTTTATTTCGATCAGTAACGGTCGAGAAACTCAAACCCAATTTAAGTTAAAATTTATTTAATTTATTTTAATATTAATTTTAATTAAACTATCCTCGAACTTTCCCTGTTTAATAAAAAATTACATAATCAGAACTCATAAGTGCGTATACACAATACATACAGAGGTTATATTTTTTTTCTTCTAATACTTTGAAAGCTGTAAATGTATATTGCTTTATGTTTGAGCCAAAATAATATCCACGTGTCATCAATGTTTATCAATCGACATCTAATCATAGCTTTGATAATCAACACTTCAATTAAGATACACATTGGACATGAATTATTTGCCTAATACAATATAAATAACGATATTGCTATATATATATATATATATATATATATATATATATTATTGTTTTGCTTTGAATTGTTTATCTCATAATTAACTGTAAGTAATAAATCCCATGTTTTAGTTGTGTGTTTAAATACTCGTGGACATGTTTGTCTTCAGTGAGGTGAGTAGGTATTCGCATAAGACGTTTTAAATACACTGTAACATTGTTATACTATAAAGACTTAAAGAAAAGTAATTGAATCGTTGACATACTTGATTAATTCATGTAAATTTGCTATAAACCATGTAAATTAGAATATATTTTCATATAATAAAGAAATATTAGTAAAATTTGATAATCACTAAGATAAACCATAGAATGCTAAGGTATCTTCAGCAACTTAAAGTACATAAGATAGAGTTTATTTTTGTTTAGTGAATAAATAGAATAACTCACATGTGTATATAATTTAAGTTTCAAATTGAAAAGGTCCAATGCCCTATATATTGTAGTAGTGTAGAACACGTGACCTCCCTGCGGGTGCAACACTAAATGCAATTATACGCCTCTTGACCCTTGACCCCATCAACATAGACAGCGTGCTTTTCACATTGAAAACAATAGATCGATGAACATTTTCACTTGAATGAATGTTGGGTAAACAACAGACTTTTTAAGAGAGGAAACACTTACTAACCTAGCGAGGGTTCAAGCTATTAAGAAAATTCCTCATAAACACAAAAAGATACCTGAGTGTAATACACTGGAATTTACCGTCATTACGGGAATACTTCAATGGTAAAAAAATAGAAACAAGTATAGAATACTTATTTATTATTCAGTACTACTCGTGTTACAGCAAGTAAATTCTTGACATGATGTACGAACACGTACATATTCCATACAGTTAAATGATCTGTCCAATATTCCTTGTATTCAGTGTTTGCTGACAATAGCCTTCTGTGTTCCATTGTCCGTCCGTATTCTGCACGGGACGGGTCGTCTCATCGCGGGAAGTCGGGTACAAGTCGCATCAAATACGCTATTGAACATTACACATAAAAACGCCCTTTGAATTTTATACTATGTTTAATATAATTTAATGATAATATTGAATAATATAATATTTTCTGTTAGCAACCAATAATGCAGTGAGACATAAGATAATACAACTCGAGCCCACTCCTGAACTATACAAACTAATTATACATTTGAGTGTCTCAGATTATGTCCCTCAGTTGTTGCTCCGCGGTGTAATTGATGAAACAATGAAAGCAAACAATTAATATAAGCTTCTGTCAATTTAAAGTTATAAATGATTTGAATTGACAAACTAACTATGATTCCTTTATTTACATACATGTCATAATATAAATAAATATCTTCTTAGTTTTTTTTTTATATTTTGTTTTATAACTTGACTCCATATTGTAAAATGAAATCTGACAATTCTAGTAGTTTTTAGATCTGTTACCAGTAACTATAGAATTGTTATGTTTGGAAACGAACAAACATACACTAATTACTATTATTTATTATCATAAAGAAGTGTCGTTTACTTAAGTCTATAAAACACTTTATTACGAGACTGAGCTGAAATTCAAATTGAATCATCTGAGGAGAGATTGTATTTATTTATTGAAAATATACACTTGAGGGTGGTTTTACAAAACGGTTCTCTGTTAACGGTAGGAGTGTGTGTTGTGAGGTTTTGTAATTTGTAGGAACAATTAACAGATTGCAGCTGCACTTGATTACACTTGAAGTAATTTTATCACTCGTCATACATTAGGTGATACATTTGGTGATAAATAGAAACTTATTGTAATTGATGTTGCATATAAAGAGAAGTAATCTGAATCTACTTTAATTTTTGTTTGGTATTTCCCCTTTAATAAAAGACATAAATTAGAAATCATTATGAAAAGTTAGCCATGTTTAAGTTCCAACCCTCGCTACAGCGGTAGTTTTAAATAGCGCTAATAAAACTACTAAGTTATGACGTGATTTTAAAACTCCAAGGATTATTTCTTAACAAATATTTACTAGTCGTTCTGTGAACAGTAGACCTCAGTAGGTTAGGGGATGAGACAATGTTGGGAAATTATTTATAGTGGATTTCACGAGGTGCAGTGGTTACGATATTTTACCCGTTAACCAAGTATGAGTGCCACACCAGTAACCTCCGTACACTGAACTTCCGCTGCCGGTGAATGACGAACATTGTTGCCGACTCATGTCTTTAAAAAACCCGTCACAAATCATCACTTCTATGTAACAAACCCGGCAAAGAATACTTAGACGAAATTTCAGCCAGCTAGCTGCCGCAAAGTCCGTTTTTGTGGTACGGATCAGAAATCCGCCATTTTGAAATTTTTCGCCCGAGCAAAAAAGCGGGGGATAAGAAGAGTATTCTTGTTAGCCGTGTATGCGCCAGTATCCTCAGCTCCAGTGAGCGAGCTCGAGGAGTTTTGGGAGAATGTCAGAGATGTTCTAAGTACTGTCAGAGATAATGAAAATTGATAGTATGAGATATGAATGGGTGGGTTAACCGCGCGAAGAGGTTACGAAAGCGTGCTTGGCAAATACGGTGATAAGAGAGTAAATGGGGCTGGAAAGCTTAGTTTGGAATTTTGCAAGGAGAGAAATTTGTTTGTGGCAAACACGATGTTTGATCACAAACAAATTCTCATGTACACATGGGAGCAAGCGGAAGAAAGTAGTATGTATCGAATTCGCAATGAAGAGTTCCACAGAATGACATGTACTAGCGAAGATGTCACGGTGAGGATGAAGAAGAACGTGCTCAGATGGTTTTCGCACATCGAACGAATGAGTGATGAAAGAATGGTAATAAAGATTTATATAAGAAAAGTGAACGGTAAAAGAGACAGGGGGAGGCCTCGAGTAACCTTCGAAAACACAGTATCTAAGATACTGGAGGAAGATCACGTAAAAAGCACGAGGACCCCTGGAGGGCATGTATGAAGAGGTTGAAGTCCGTGGCCGAGGCGAAAGAGGTATGTAGGGACCGTAGCGTTTGGCGTTCCGTCATTTTTGGCTACTCCACAAGGGATATGGCGTGAATATAAATAAATAAATGACAATGACAAAAATTATTTTCATTATTTAAAAAGAAATAAAATGCTTTTAACGTATTATTATGGTTTCCGATAATTTAAATTGCTGCTATTAATATAATGGAAGCTTTATTTTCCCGACTCTTGATAGCTGTGATGGCCTTCAGAGATAAGAGTGTGTGTGTATACACTTCAGCAAGGCACTTGTGGTAAATTACGTTCAGTTCATTAAATATTTTTTTATACAACCTACTTTTCAGTATTGTAGGAACATTCGGCAAGGTGAATGTGAAAGTGATTCCGTGGGGTTCCATTAAGGCGCTGAGGGCACCCGTTTTAATTTTAGCGGGTAGCCTTAAAAATTACAGTGGAATTGTGATTCCGTGAAAGTACTCTTGAGGTGAAGTTTCATTGGCAATTGGAGACTTATTTGTATATTTTGCATGGTTATAGAAATATGCTACCAATTTTGTTCGTCTCCGAATATGCAGTTAAACTTTTTTTTTTTGCGGCATCTACAATTTAAATACAAAATTAAAACTTAAGATCATAATATATACTTTTTCTCACCTCCAAGTCTTACTTTTATAAGAGCCGATCTCAATGATTTCTTTGATAAAGAAAGCATGAGGTGAAGAAAAACTTAAAGGCCTTCTCGTTTTCCCCTATTTTTATATGAAAAATCGAAATATAGAAAAAATTAAATTTTTCGGTTTTTCTTCGACGATTAATTGCGAGCTATTTCTTATCTTTGTTCAAGAGGGTTTAAAAACATACACCTTATATATACTTTAGTTATTAAACTGCAATTTTATTAAATATGCTTTCTAAATATAAGTAGTTATTTATAACAAATATTTATTTTCTTTAATAAGTCAAATGTGTCTTCAGTGGTTTGTATGTAGTAAGTTGTTGAATGGAGGAACCTTCTCATCACAAACACTCTCCAAGCGGTAATACAGTCACAACACATGCAACTACATTCACTTCACATACAGACTAATTGATTAATTTATTAACATAGCAAGATAATATCACTACCAATTTCTAAAACGACATGAACTACCCATCAATGTTGTTTAAACTAATTTAAAATATTTGAAAATTTGGTTTATTAGAGTTTAATTAACAGCAGCTATTTGACGATTAAATATCTCTTCTAGTTAAATGTATATTTAAAAATGTCTACAATCTTTCGCTTTCATTCGCTCGGTCCATATGTTTATGCGTAGGTATATGTTTATTATAAATATTTAGGTCCCTCCAGTGTCTCACACCTGACTCTATTCTTAAATTAATCATCCGTCAATCCAGACTTGTTGATTAATTGTTTTTCGGGACAATTACCTTGAAAGCCCCTCAATAAATATGATTGATCATCTCGTCTTATTGGTTTTATTCTTGTCTCTCTTATGAATAAAGCTTTTCATTTTAATGCTCCCTAGCTTTAGATGCCGACTTTGTCCGCGTGTTTTTTTTTTCTGGACAGAATACCACAAAACAATTATTCCTGGTACACATCCAGATTTAAATTATAAGTTTGTTTATGGCTCATTGTACCTTTTTTTTACTAATTTAGACTATACAGCTTTTTATCTATCGCTAAAGTTTATTTTAAACTCGTTAGTTTTGTTTTAGGAATATTTTCTATGTATGTTTGACAATAATATTACTGTATACGTTCAATATCTATTTAATTTATCGTAGATACGCTGTCATTTTAAATTAAGACTAAGGAAGAAAATGGAAATAACTATAATTGGTTGTTTGCAGCTTGCCGAGCAACAATTTCAAGCTCCGGGAGAGGTCGATTTATAGATTATTTAAATAAATGGTTTACGCTGTTCTATGGTGTTATGATTTTAAAAGATTAGTATTATATATTTCTATGTAATTAATTGTCATATATGTTTTAGAGGTCAGTAATCAAACTGGTTCATTCTTGCTTTGACTTCGAATTGTACTAACCTTATTTAACCAAAAACGTCAAACAATCATAATTATTCGTTCAGGATATTATTATTTCTTAGTTCTATATATACGTACAGTCACGTGCAATGAAAAGTATACATACACGGGCAGATTTTCAAATAAATATTTCACTCTGAAAATTAAAAAAAAAAGTAGCCACTTAACAATTCATACTATATAACCACCAGACTTTCTCACAATAATGTATACATTTTTGAAATTTTTTTGAAATTTTCAGCGTTAATATTTATTTTAAAATCTGCCCGTGTATACATTTCATTGCACGTGACTGTACCTTAATAGACATTCCTAAAAACACTACTTCTATGCGTTAATAAGGTATTATTAATATGAAGAATTTAAACGAAATGTTTAAGAAGATTACTCAATACTTTTGGTAATAAACGTAATAAAATAAATGTAGCTTACAAGTAGAGGCAAAAACACAACAAACAATGATGTTTGACACTAGCAAAAGAAATCATGAAATTGTCGGCAATGAAATAAAGAAGCAAAAATAGAAAATAAAGACTAAAATCGTTAATTTTTTAATGATTACAAACTTAGAATTTTACTGTTACGAAATTTACCGTAACATATATGAGATAACTATATAAACTAAACAAAATAAGTTTGCCAATAAAACTTCGAGGATCAATTCCCGTTATATACAAGTTATAAACAAATTAGGTACTTACACAATATAAATTTATATGGTAACCTTCGTAATTCAAACTGGAATTTATGCAGGTATTTTTACATTTTTTTTTTCTTAAAATCGCAACTGCCACAGTTGTTGGACACCAGAATCATTCTTATGTAGTTTGCAATCTAGGAGATCCTCAGTTCAGCACCCATAGAAAATAACTTCAGATCAACAAAAAATAATATTTTAATCTTCTTTTCAATGTTCCAATTCTTAATAATAATATGTAACTTTATAAATAATAAAAGAAAAATTAACCTAAATGTGATATTACTTAAATCATCTGTTATTAACTCGAAAAAAACGACCGTGTTATAATTATATTTTTCTTTATTTTCTGATAACAAATGTTATACATTTAATTTAACATTACACATAACAATAAACAATACTTAACTAATGCGCGTAATACTGAATACGTAATACTCTTATTTGAATGTATGAAGTCGCAGCTGCAATCGGTCTTTCCATACGACTCCATAATTTTCTCGTTTTCCAATTTGTCATTTTACACGAAGTATATTTTCCTTAAATTAATGTAATATCATGTCTGATCCATCTGTCTGATCCGTTTGAATTATGACGTCCTGTATTTACTTAATATGGTTCCTGTGTTATATTTTGGGAAGATCAAGACAAATAGTGAATGTTTGATGTGTAATTATTATGACATATAACTATATTGTACATCTTTCATTTATTTTTTAAATATATGTTAAAGCAAAATCAACCAGCATGCTCGTACATCAATAGCAGCCGTAATTGAGACTGAACCGTGTTCCTCTTCATCCTCACACATTGCAAAATACTCATTTTCTCCACACAAACTTCCACGTTTCCTGACGTGCCTCGTCAACCACCAAGACGAAATTACAATTTACAATATCCAGTATCTATTTACCGAATACGAGTAAAATTACATTTTAGCTTTCAACTCATCGGTAATGACATCAGATAAATATACATTGTAATAATATATATCTGATTTAATTTAAGAGTTGCATATGTGTGCGTGAAAGTAAATACTACCTTCGTTCGTAACGTATTTTCAGCCCAAGTCATTGATAGTTTGTATTATTTAGTATTTTGCATATTATAATTAAAATTATAATTTTAAAAGTAACGTAGGATCCGAGAACCTTTAAAGCATATCTTATCTCGTATCTTGCTTTTAATAAAATCTCAAGAGAATTAATAAATTGACTCGAGCGGCCTTGGACCAAATACTAGTAAGTTGTTGAAAAAGTAACTTTAATAAATTCTTTAAGATTAAACACGTCTTTACGAATTTTAAATAAGTTTAATATTATTATAATAAGTAGTAATTAATTTATTTTCGGGTTTAGTTTATATTTATTAGGATTATTTACCTTTAATAGGTTTGTAGAAATTATTTCGACTATTGATTTGGTATTTCAATCAATACTCGTCTCTTATAAGTTGCTCCACCGTGTCAGAGTCCAGGCAAGGCAGGTCTGAACAATGGAGCACACGGCTATTGTGAGAGGAACTGACTTTAGCAGGATATTGGACGGCTTCGGCTTTAACTATAATACCGGTATATACATAATGTAATATGTATTAATGTGTATTTTACATTATTTTTATTTATCTCTCTTAACTTGTACCAGCGTGACTCCAGGGACGTCCCGGACAGAGTCCAGAACAATGGCACAACAGGCACTGTAGGATAAAACTGGTAGAGTAGAGTAGAGAGTAGAGTGGAGTAGGAGCTGCCGTATCACCCTGGTTTGACATCCAAACGGGTGTTAAGTAAGGTTGCGCTATGTCATGTGTTTAATTTGTATTTGGATAGTTGTCTCCAAGGCGTGAAAGACAGTGACATGGGAGTGAAAGTAGGTGACCTTAAAGACAATTGCTTGCTGTATGCCGATGATGCAGTGCTCATTGCACCATCAGAATGCAATTTGCAGGCATTGGTCACCATTCTGAAAGATGGGTGTGAAAATAATGGTCTAAACCTGAATGCAGATAACACGAAAGTTCTGATATTTGAAAGAAATTAAGAAATAACAGAATGTAAGATCAACGTGAATGGTAAGATAATAGAACAAGTGAATGAAGTGGTATATTTGTAAAGTATGTTTAGTAGAGACGGAAGATACGAAATGGATGTGGAAAGGCGTATTGCTGCCGGTAACAGAGTCAACGGTGCTTTGGCTGCATTGTTGAGATGGCGAAACGTCAGCATAGCTGCACGTTTGGCTGTACATAATGCGGTTTTGCTACCGACGCTGTTATACGGCAGCCAAACGTGGGTAACACAGAAGAAGAATGTAAGAAAGATGAATGCTGTGGAGATGCAATCTCTTCGCAGAATATACGGAATCAGTCTAGCTGACTGAATTCGCAATGAAGAGATCCACAGAATGGCAGGTACTAGCGAAGATGTCAGGGTGAGAATGAAGAAGAACGTGCTCAGGTGGTTTGGGCACGTCGAACGAATGAGTGATGAAGGGATGGTAAAAAAGATTTAGAAGGGAAAAGTGAGCGGTAAGAGAGAAAGGGGGAGGCCTCGAGTGAACTTAGAAAAAACAGTAGCTATGATACTGGAGGAAGGTCACGTAAAAAGCATGAGGACCTCCCATAGGGCATGTATTAAGAGGTTGATGTCTGTGGCCGAGGCGAAAGAGGTATGCAGGGACCGTAGCATTTGGCGCTTCGTTGTCTCTGGCCTACCCCGCAAGGGATATGGCGTGAAGTTAAATAAATAAATATATAAATTAAAGATTTTAGATAATGTAAGATGTAATTTTTGTGGTTATTTTTATATTTTTCTGGAAGTTACTATAGCTGTCTTACTTTACTTTTATCACACTACAATAAGTTATAAATATTATCTTAGATTAATAACATCTGATGAAGTAAACATTGTGTACGTTTTTCATTTCCACCTCCATCCACGTAAAGGTCATTGTGGCAGGTTTTAATAATTGATGACGATACACTACTCTGTATGTATGTACGCACTTCGCAGATTGCTCTGGGACCCGCCGATGGTTGTGGAACTCTGATTGTCTTACGTAAATATATACATACACCTTTCTTACTGTATGTGTGTTTAGTTACTCACCTGACTCCACTGAGGCTTCACCCAAGCGCAATATAGTGAATATAATAAATGGCCCATATACGAAATCGTCTGTTACTAGGTTTGAGATTTACATATAATTTACCAAAATAGTAAACTAATAATATTTAAAATATAACTTAATTCTTTTTTTATATATGTATATGAAATAATTCAAGTGTGAACGAAAATTATTATTCGATTTAATGATAATATTTATTTCCAAAAAAAAAAATCATTCTTATCTAATGAAGAATAAACTGCATCATAAATGTGTCGTCATTAGGTACAATATATGATAAATATAACTATGTATAATTACTTGGTTAAGGTCTACTTTAGTTAATTAAAAACATAATTCACACAAGCGACCAATAAACTGGATAAATGTTGTAAATAGAATTATCATAAAAATAACATCACTCCGCCATCACAGCGCTGCCTTAATTAATTTAATAATTAATTATATTTATTATTTTGTTACAGGTATTTATTAAATGGAGTACACACGGACTGGCTACATACTAAATAGAGTAAGAGAATGTATTATGTAGATATCTCATGTAATACTCATTATGTATCGACACATTAGGATGAGAATTACTAAAGAATTAGGCTAAGTACAGATTACAGATTCCCTTTCACGATACAAGGCACATATATAGTCTTTAACACTTTGCAATAAGAGCTATATTGTTAGTGGTAAAATATTTACAAAGAATTATTCCAGCGCGGGTGGGCTTTGATTGCAAATGAACACTTATTGGTTATATTTGTTGTTATTTACACCAATTGAAGGGTAATGGGATACGTGTTTGAAGTAAAAATAAAAATAAAAGTATAGGTAATACATTAGAGGTTGCCTAATGAATAAAATGTTTGTTCTCACTGTAACATAACTGGTAACAATATTCTTAATCCTATAAATGCGCTTATTAAGTATGTTTGTTCCTCAATGGTGTTTAAATGATAGTTTAATAAAATGTTTACATAAAAAATAAAAACAATGAAACAGTTTGAAAAATAATCGTAATAAATAATAATTTGTCACTCCTATAATAATGTAACATGTATCGGTAGAGCGGGAGTATAATAAAATTGTTCCAAGTCGGTAAATCTGCCTCAAATTGTCGCCTCCTTCACACACTGACACGCCACGACCGACTCACGGAGCTCTTCACAGTTACAGTGCTTTACAGCGTCCCGAGTACAAGATCAATTACAGATCATTTACAGTATTGATAAAAAATGTATAATATTATATATATTTGGAGGAAATACAGACGTTCTTTCCGACTGGTTAATCTTAGATAAAATTTACCTTTGTTTTTTTTTCGTAATTAATGATTTGTACACACTTTCTCTAAAACAAGTAATAAATAACTCGTTTCCACGGAGCTTACTAAAGGTTGCCCACCCTTCTTAATCCCTAAAACTAAATCTACGAACAACTTAAATAACATACATTTTCCTCTGGAATGGTTTCACTTTATTCCGATCAGTAACGGTCGAGAAACTCAAACCTAATTTACATTAACATTTATTTTAATCAAACTATCCTCGAACCTTCCCTGTTTAATCAAAAACAACTGAAAGGATCATAATCTGAACTCATAAGTGCTTATGCACAATACGTGTACACTTCATAAACATTTTGTTTTATTACTTTGAAAGCTCTAATTGTATATTGCTTTTGTTTGAGCCAAAATATTATCCACATGTTGATGGATGGATGAACGGTAACATGTATGGGTTTGTCAAACAGTTTTTGTGAAACATATATTGCCACTCCGCCCCAACCTGTCCCTTTAACTCGGTCATGTCTGTATAAGGTGAAACCTCTGATGTCCACTAAACTACTACTAATCGTGGGTTTTAAATGAGTTTCCGTAATAACTATGAAAGTAGGTTTTATTTTGTTTATCTCTATAAGAAGTAAATCTCGTTCAGCCATAATCGAAGCCAGGATGTGTAGAAGAAAATGATCTCCAAAATGCCAAAGGTCAGCGGTTATACCTTTTGCCGCTGGCTATTTTTGGGGTTCCATTTATATATTTTATAGTTAAGTCACTTTCACCTCTATCTACCCTTTCTTTCAGCTCATCACGTAGTTTCTGTAAATAATCACGCTGATATGGTGTAAGATCATTTTTGGCCGATATATTAGCGGGGAGCTTTTGGTTATTTTTTAAAACCTTTACAGCTGTTTTTTATTTGGGAAAATTACCTTAATTGGGCGCGGCGACGATTGCTTTGGTTTGCCGAGACGGATAACAGCCACTGGCGGTGCAGTGTCTGGAACGCTGGCCAAAGCTTGTCGAACCTGAACTTTGTCATGTTCTGTACGTACCTCTTTGTCCCGGATAATGTCACCTGTTAACAGCTGGCACTCTTCTATCCCAAACAATATAACATTTGCGCTTCGCATTTTTCGCTCAGCCAGTTCCCCTAGAATGTTCTCCATACATACAGTTTCATTTTGTTTAGCCTTCAAAGCCTCTATTTCATTTTTCAATTGAGATACTGTGTTTCTCAGAGTGGGCAGTTGTCGCACTTCAAGCTCACAGTCTGGACACAAGTATTTTAAGGTGGGAGTCTGAAGTACAATCACTCTCAACTCCGTGGCTAGTAATCCACTACACTTGACACATATTTGCCTTTTACAGCCGAAACATTGAATTTTGGGGTTTTTATCATCAATTTTAGGTGTTTCTTTATCGCATTTCAGACAAACAGGCATTTTTTTTTGTGATTTATTAGACTGTTAGCACTTAATACAGACAGTTATTGGTTGTCGTATTTCACGCAAAGTTTTACGGAATAACACTTTCACAACTGTTTTAGGTTCTTAGCAACACAAGATAACTATTTTTATTCACAAATAACGCAATTATTTAATTAAAACTGATTTTTTTCACAGAACGAACACAAAACACAAGTGCACTTTTTAAGTGGAGGTAGACGAAAAATTAAATTATTAAATAATAAAATTATCATAAAGAAGAGTCGTTTACTTAAATCTATAAAACACTTTATTACGGGACGGAGCTGAAATTCAAATTGAATCATCTGAGGTGAAATTGTATTTATTTATAAAAAATATACACTTGAGGGTGGTTCTTCAAAACGGTTCTCTGTTAATGGTAGGAGTGTGTGTTATGAGGTTTTGTAATTTGTAGGAACAATTAACAGATTGCAGCTGGACTTGATTATACTTGAAGTAATTTTATCACTCGTCATACATTAATTAGGTGATACATTTGGTGATAAATAGAAACTTATTGTAATTGATGTTGCATATAAAGAGAAGTAATCTGAATCTACTTTAATTTTTGTTCGGTATTGAATATACAATGAATAAAAATTCCCCCTTTAATAAAAAACATAAATTAGAAGTCATTATGAAAAGTTAGCCATGTTTAAGTTCCAACCCTCGCTATAACGGTAGTTTTAAATAGCGCTAATGAAACTACTAAGTTATGACGTGATTTGAAAACTCCAAGGATTATTTCTTAACTAATATTTACTAGTCGTTCTGTGAACAGTAGACCTTAGTACGTTAGGGGATGAGACAATGTTGGGAAATTATTTATAGTGGATTTCACGAGGTGCAGTGGTTACGATATTTCACCCGTGAATCAAGTATGAGCGCCACACTAGTAACCTCCGTACACTGGACTTCCGCTGCCGGTGAATGAAGAACATTGTTGCCGACTCATATCTTTAAAAAACCCGTCACAAATCATCACTTCTATGTAACAAACCCGAAATTTATGTGTTGCTTGCTGGCAAGAGAAAATGAATTGTGGTAGGTACTTACCTACCGACAGTGTGCTTTTTAAGTGCCTTTTCCAAAAAGGAATAAATATACCTATGTATATATGTAAGTACATAACTACAGAACGAAATTTGGCTCCACCACATAACAACGGAGATATTCAACTTTGATAATTCGCTATGGCCGCCATTTTGGATTTTGAAATAACAAAAAACATGTTAGATTTCGGCAAAGAATACTTAGACGAAATTTCAGCCAGCTAGCTGCCGCAAAGTCCGTTTTTGTGGTACGGATCAGAAATCCGCCATTTTGAAATTTTTCGCCCGAGCAAAAAAACGGCTCGATGTAAAAATTTAAATAATTTAAAGAACGCACCTATCAATTTTCGTGATGATTGCCAGAAAAATACGCCTGCTATGCCAAAAGAAAAACTCAAATCACCGCCATTTAAGATTTTTCCTCCCAGTAATAAAAATGCTCAGATAAACAAAAATTATAACTCAAAGAACATGATCACCAATTCTTGTGGCGATCGGATAAAAATTGCTCCTGTTACGCCAAAAACTAAACTAGAAAACGCCGATTCGTTATTATATATCTTATTTATATATATATAGTGTTTTATAGCTTTAAGCGGGGGATAAGAAGAGTATTCTTGTTAGCCGTGTATGCGCCAGAATTCTCAGCTCCAGTGAGCGAGCTCGAGGAGTTTTGGAAGAGTGTCAGAGATGTTCTAAGTATTGTCAGAGATAATGAAAAATTTATAGTATGAGATATGAATGGATGGGTTGGAACCGCACGAAGTGGTTACGAAATCGTGCTAGGCAAATACGGTGATAAAAGAGTAAATGAGGCTGGAAAGCTTATTTTGGAATTTTGCAAGGAGAGAAATTTGTTTGTGGCAAACACGATGTTTGATCACAAACAAATTCTCATGTACACATGGGAGCAAGCGGAAGAAAGTAGTATGTATCGAATTCGCAATGAAGAGTTCCACAGAATGACATGTACTAGCGAAGATGTCACGGTGAGGATGAAGAAGAACGTGCTCAGATGGTTTTCGCACATCGAACGAATGAGTGATGAAAGAATGGTAATAAAGATTTATATAAGAAAAGTGAACGGTAAAAGAGACAGGGGGCCTCGAGTAACCTTCGAAAACACAGTATCTAAGATACTGGAGGAAGGTCACGTATAAAGCACGTGGACCTCCTGGAGGGCATGTATGAAGAGGTTGATGTCTGTGGCCGAGGCGAAAGACGTATGTAGGGACCGTAGCGTTTGGCGTACTACTACTCCACACATATCCCTTGTGTGCGTGTGTGCGTGAATATAAATAAATAAATAAATATGACAAAAATTATTTTCAATATTTAAAAAGAAATAAAATGCTTTTAACGTATTATTATGGTTTCCGATAATTTAAATCGCTGTTATTTAATATAATGGAAGCTTTATTTTCCCGACTCTTGATAGCTGTGATGGCCTTCAGAGATAAGAGTGTGAATACACTTCAGCAAGGCACTTTTTGTAAATTACGTTCAGTTCATTGAATATTTTTTTATACAACCTACTTTTCAGTATTGTAGGAACATTCGGCAAGGTGAATGTGAAAGTGATTCCATGGGGTTCCATAAAGGCGCTGAGGGCACCCGTTTTAATTTTAGCGGGTAGCCTTAAAAATTACAGTTTAATTGTGTTTCCGTGAAAGTGCTCTTGAGGTGAAGTTTCATTGGCAATTAGAGACTTACTGTATATTTTGCATGATTATAGAAATATGCTACCAATTTTGTTTGTCTCCGAATATGCGTTTAACCTTTTTTTTTGCGGTATCTACAATGATTATATAAGCAAAATTAAAACTTAAGATCATAATATATACTTTTTCTCAACTCCAAGTCTTACTTTTATAAGAGCCGATCTCAATGATTTCTTTGACAAAGAAAGCATCAGGTGAAGGAAAACTTGAGAACTTCTCGTTTTCCCCTATTTTTATATGAAAAATCGAAATATAGAAAAATTTTAATCTCTTGGTTCTTCTTCGACTATTAATTGCGAGCTATTTCTTATATTTGTTCAAGAGGGTACTTTAGTTATTAAACTGCAATCTAATTAAATATGCTTTCTAAATATAAGTAGTTATTTGTAACAAATATTTATTTTCTCTAATAAGTCAAATGTGTCTTCAGTGGTTTGTATATAGTAAGTTGTTGAATGGAGGAACCTTCTCAGAAATAAACACTCTCCAAGCGGATCTATAGTCATAACACATGCAACTACATTCACTTCATATACAGACTAATTGATCAATTTATTAACATAGCAAGTCAATATCACTACCAATTTCTAAAACGACTTGAACTACCCATCAATGTTGTTTAAACTAATTTAAAGTATTTGTAAATTTGGTTTGTTAGAGTTTAATTAACAACAGCTAGTTGACGATTAAATATCTCTTCTAGTTAAATTTATATTTAAAAATGTCTACAATCTTTCGCTTTCATTCGCTCGGTCCATATGTTTATTAAATATATGTTCATTATAAATATTTAGGTCCCTCCAGCGTCTCACACCTGACTCTAGTCTTAAATTAATCATCCGTCAATCCAGACTTGTTGATTAATCGTTTTACGGGACAATTACCTTGAAAGCCCCTCAATAAATATGATTGATCATTTCGTCTTATTGGTTTTATTCTTATCTCTCTTATGAATAAAGCTTTTCATTTCAATGCTCACTAGCTTTAGATGGCGACTTTGTCCGCGTGTTTTTATTATTTTTTTTCTGGACAGAATACCACAAAACAATTATTGTTTATGGCTCATTGTACGTTTTTAACTAATTTAGACTATACAGCTTTTTCTCTATCTCTAAAGTTTATTTTAAAGTTTTGTTTTAGGAACATTTTCTATGTATGTTTGTCAATAATATTACTGTATACGTTCAATATCTATTTAATTTATCGTAGATACGCTGTCATTTTAAATTAAGACTAAGGAAGAAAATAGAAATAACTATAATTGGTTGTTTACAGCTTGCCAAACCAACGATTGCAAGCTCCGGGAGAGGTCGATTTATAGATTATTTAAATAAATGCTTTACGTTGTTCTATAGTGTTATGATTTTAAAATATTAGTATTATATTTATATATATATATTTCAATGTAATTAATTGTCATATATGTTTTAGAGGTCAGTAATCAAACTGGTTCATTCTTGTTTTGACTTCGAATTGTACTAACCTTATTTAACCAAAGACGTCAAACAATCATAATTATTCGTTCAGGATATTATTATTTCTTAGTTCTATATATACGTACCTTAATAGACATTCCTAAAAACACTACTTCTATGCGTTAATAAGGTATTATTAATATGAAGAATTTACACGAAAGAATTAAGAAGATTACTCAATACTTTTGGTAATAAACGATACCTTAGAGCCAAAAACACAACAAACAATGATGTTTGACACTAACAAAAGAAATCATGAAATTGGCGGCAATGAAATAGAGAAGCAAAAATAGCAAATAAATACTAAAATCGTTAATTTTTTAATGATTACAAACTTACAATTTTACTATTACGAAATTTACCGTAGCATATATGAGATAACTTTATAAACTAAACAGAATAAGTTTGCCAATAAAACTTCGAGGATCAATTCCCGTTATATACAAGTTATAAAAAAAAAGATACTTACACACTATAAATTTATATGGTAACCTTCGTAATTCACACTGGCATTTATGCAGGTATTTTTACATAAAATTTTCCCTTAAAATCGCAACTGCCACAGGTGTTGGACACCAGAATGATACTTATGTAGTTTGTAATCTAGGAGACCCTCAGTTCAGCACCCGTAGAAAATAACTTCAGATCAACAAATAATAATATTTTGAATCTTCTTTTCAATGTTCCAATCCTAATAATATGTAACTTTATAAATAATAAAAGAAAAATTAACCTAAATGTAATATTACTTACATCATCTGTAATTAAGGCGAAAAAAATGACCGTGTTATTATTATATTTTTCTTTATTTTCTGATGACAAATCTTATACATTTCATTTAACATTACACCTAACAATAAATAATACTTAACTAATGCGCGTAATACTGAATACGTAATACTCTTCTTTGAATGTATCAAGTCGCAGCTGCAATCGGTCTTTCCATACGACTCAATTTTCTCGTTTTCCAATTTATCATTTTTACGAAGTATATTTTCCTTAAATTAATGTAATATCATGTCTGATCCAATTTGAATTATGACGTCCTTTATTTACTTAATATGGTTCCTGTGTTATATTTTGGGAAAATCAAGACAAATAGTGAATGTTTGATGTATAATTATTATGACATATAACTATATTGTACATCTTTATGGATACAATATAAATAAAGAATTTGGGAGAAGAATTTGACTTCATTTATTTTTTAAATATAAGTTAGAGCAAAACCGTCCTGCAAACTCGTACACTAATAGCAGCCATCACTGAGACTGAACCGTGTTCCTCTCCATCCTCACACATTGCAAAATACTCATTTCCTCCACACAACCTTCCACAACGTGCCTCGTCAACCACCAAGATGAAATTACAATTTACAATATCCAATATCTATTTACCGAATACGAGTAAAATTACATTTTAGCTTTCAACTCATCGGTAATGACATCAGATAAATATATATTGTAATAATATATATCTGATTTAATTTAAGAGTTGCATATGTGAGTGTGAAAGTAAATACTACCTTTATTCGTGGCGTATTTTCAGCCCAAGTCATTGATAGTTTGTATTACTTAGTATTTGGCGTATTATTATTAAAATCATAATTTTAAAAGTAATGTAGGATCCGAGAACCTTCCAAGCATATCTTATCTCGTATCTTGCTTTTAATATACTCTCAAGAGAATTAATAAATTGACTCGAGCGGCCTCGGATCAAATACTAATAAGTTGTTGAAAAAGTAACTTTAATAAATTCTTTACGATTAAACACGTCTTTACGAATTTTAAATAAGTTTAATATTATTATAATAAGTAATAATTAATTTATTTTCGGGTTTAGTTTATATTTATTAGGATTATTTACCTTTAATAGGTTTGTAGAAAATATTTCTACTATAGATTTGGTATTTCAATCAATACTCGTCTCTTATAAGTTGCTCCACCGTGTCAGAGTCCAGGCAGGTCTGGACAATGGAGCACTCGGCTATTGTGGGAGGAACTGACTTTGGAAGGATATTGGACGGCTTCGGCTTTAACTATAATGCCGGTATATAATGTATATTACATTATTAGTGTTAATTGGTATTTTACATTATTTTTATTTATCTCTCTTAACTTGTACCAGCGTCACTCCAGGGACGTCCCGGACAGAGTCCAGAACAATGGCACAACAGGCATTGTTTGATAAAACTGATTCTACCGGGATATTGGAAGGCTTTTGCTTTCTTAACTTTAAATGTACAGAAGCTACATAAGCGTATCTGCATTACCATAACATTAGGTGACCCTTATGTAATACATGAAGGTATGTTTAATCTAAAGAAACCTATACCTTTTAATAAATATGATAACGTTATCTGTATTTATTTCTTGGGTATATCTTTTTATATTTAAGCATGTTTTTATATGTATTTTATATGTATTTGATGGAAATACAGACGTCATTGTTTCGCATTGATTAAGATACAATAAACTTTTTTTTTTGTATTAAACATTTTTTTCTGTTATTTATCATTTGTACTCATTTGCTCTTAAGCAAGAAATAATTCTTATAAAAGCTAAAGCTTACTAAAACGTGTCCACCCTTTTTAATCCCTAAAGCTAAATCTACAAACAACATAAAATACATACATTTTCCTCTTGAACGGTTTCACTTTATTCCGATCAGTAACGGTCGAGAAACTCAAACCTAATTTAAGTTAAAATTTATTTTAATTAAACTATCCTCGAACTTTCCCTGTTTAATCAAAAATAGCTGAAAGGACATAATCAGAACTCATAAGTGCGAATACACAATAGATACAGAGGTTATAATTTTTTTCTTCTAATACTTTGAAAGCTGTAAATGTATATTGCTTTATGTTTGAGCCAAAATATTATCCACGTGTTATCAATGTTTATCAATCGACATCCAATCATAACTTTGATAGTCAACACTTCAATTAAGATACACATTGGACATTAATTATTTGCCTAATACAATATTAAAATATAAACAGTATTGAATAATCAAATGCTATTGGTATTATTTGGGACAATGTTCACTCAATGAATAATTAGATACAATAGATTAATAAATTATCTCATAATTAACTGTAAGTAATAAATCCCGTGTTCTAGTTGTGTGTTTAAATACTCGTAGACATGTTTGTCTTCAGTGAGGTGAGTAGGTATACGCGTAAGACGTTTTAAATACACTGTAACATTGTTATACTATAAAGACTTAAAGAAAAGTAATTGAATCGTTGACATACTTGATTAATTCATGTAAATTTGCTATAAACCATGTAAATTAGAATATATTTTCATATAATAAAGAAATATTAGTAAAATTTGATAATCACTAAGATAAACCATAGAATGCTAAAGTATCTTCAGCGACTTAAAGTACATAAGATAGAGTTTATTTTTGTTTAGTGAATAAATAGAATAACTCACATATGTATATAATTTAAGTTTCAAAATGTCCAATGCCCTATATATTGTAGTAGTGTAGAACACGTAACAAGGGTGACCTCCCCGAGGGTGCAACACTGAATGCAATTATACGCCTCTTAACCCTTGACCCCATCAACATACACAGCGTGCTTTCACATTGAAAACAATAGTTGGATGAACATTTTCATTTGAGTGAATGTAGGGTAAACAATAGACTTTTTAAGAGAGAAAACCCTTGCTAACCTAGCGAGGGTTCAAGCTATTAAGAAACTTCCCCATAAACACAAAAAGATACCTCAGTGTAATACACTGGAATTTACCGTCATTACGGGAATACTTCAATGGTAAAAAAAATAGAAACAAGTATAGAATACTTATTTATTATTCAGTACTACTCGTGTTACTGCAAGTAAATTCTTGACATGATGTACGAACACGTACATATTCCATACAGTTAAATGAACTGTCTGTTCTGTGTTCTATTGTCCGTCCGTATTCTGCACAGAACGGGTCGTCTCATCGCGGGAAGTCGGGTACAAGCCGCATCAAATACGCTATTGGAAAAAAAACACACAAAATACACATGCACATAAAAACACCCTTTGAATTTTATACTATGTTTAATATAATTTAATGATAATATTGAATAATATAATATTTTCTGTTAGCAACCAATAGTGCAGTGAGATATAAGATAATACAACTCGAGACCACTCCTGAACTAAACAAACTAATTATACATTTGAGTGTCTCAGATAATGTCCCTCAGTTGGTGCTCCGTGGTGTAATTGATGAAACAATGAAAAGCAAACAATTAATATAAGCGTCTGTCAGTTTAAAGTTATTAATGATTTGAATTGACAAACTAATAATATAATTAAATATGTTCTTAGTTTTTTTTAATATTTTGTTTTATATCTTGACTCCATATTGTAAAATGAAATCTGATAATTCTAGTAGTTTTTAGATCTGTTACCAGTAACTATAGAATTGTTATGTTTGGAAACGAACAAACATACACTAATTATTATTATTTATTATCATAAAGAAGAGTCGGTTACTTAAATCTATAAAACACTTTATTACGGGACTGAGCTGAAATTTAAATTGAATCATCTGAGGAGAGATTGTATTTATTTATAGAAAATATACACTTGAGGGTGGTTTTACAAAACGGTTCTCTGTTAATGGTAGGAGTGTGTGTTGTGAGATTTGTAATTTGTAGAAACAATTAACAGATTGCTGCTGCACTTGATTACACTTGAAGTAATTTTATCACTCGTCATACATTAGGTTATCACCTAATGTATTACCGCTTGGTGATAAATAGAAACTTGTTGTAATTGATGTTGCATATAAAGAGAAGTAATCTGAATCTACTTTAATTTACGTTCGGTATTGAATATACAATGGATATTAATAAAAGACATAAATTAGTAGTCATTATGAAAAGTTAGCCATGTTTAAATCCAATCCTCGCTATAGTGGTAGTTTTAAATAGCGCTAATGAAACTACTAAGTTATGACGTGATTTGAAAACTCCAAGGATTATTCCTTAACGAATATTTACTAGTCGTTCTGTGAACAGTAGACCTCAGCACGTGAGGGGATGAGACAATGTTGGTAAATTATTTATAGTGGATTTCACGAGGTGCAGTGGTTGCGATATTTCACCCGTGAACCAAGTATGAGCGCCACACCAGTAATCTCCGTACACTGGACCTCCGCCGCCTGTGAATAAAGAACATTGTTGCGGACTAATGTCTTTAAAAAACCCGTCATAAATCATCACTTCTATGTAACAAACCCGAAATTTATGTGTTGCTTGCTGGCAAGAGAAAATGAATTGTGGTAGGTACCTATCTACCTACAGTGTGCTTTTTAAGTGCCTTTTCCAAAAAGGAATAAGTATACCTATGTATATATGTAGGTACATAACTACCGACCGAAATTTGGCTCCACCAAATAACAACGGAGTTATTCAACATTAAAATTTTTGATAACTCGCTATGGCCGCCATTTTGGCTTTTGAAAAAACAAAAAACAAAAAACACACAAAATACATAATACTTAGACGAAATTTCAGCCAGCTAGCTGCCGCAAAGTCCGTTTTTGTGGTACGGATCAGAAATCCGCCATTTTGAAATTTTTCGCCCAAGTAAAAAAACGTCTAAACGTAAAAATGAAAATAATTTAAGGAACACACCTATCAATTTTCGTGACGATTGCAAGAAAAATACGCCTGCTACGCCAAAAGAATAACTCAAATCACCTCCATTTTGGATTTTTCCTCCCAGTAAGGAAAATGCTCAGATGAAAAAAAATTATAACTCAAAGAACATGATCACCAATTCTTGTGGCGATCGGATGAAAATTGCTCCTGCTACGCCAAAAACAAAACTAGAAAGCGCCGATACGTTATTATATATCTTATTTATATATGTATAGTGTTATATAGCTTTAAGTGATGGATAAGAAGAGTATTCTTCTTAGCCGTGTATGCTCCAGTATCCTCAGCTCCAGTGAGCGAGCTCGAGGAGTTTTGGGAGGGTGTCAGAGATGTTCTAAATACTGTCAGAGATAATGAAAACTTGATAGTATGTGGAGATAGGAATGGATAGGTTGGAACCGCGCGAAGTGGTTACGAAAGCGTACTAGGCAAGTACGGTGATAAGAGAGTAAATGAGGCTGGAAAGTTTATTTTGGAATTTTGTAAGGAGAAGCTTAAGCTTAAAGCATATTTTGAAATTTGTTTGTGGCAAACACGATGTTTGATCACAAACAAATTCACATGTACATATGGGAGCGAGCGGAAGAAGAAGTATGTATCGAATTCGCAATGAAGAGATCCACAGAATGACAGGTACTAGCGAAGATGTCACGGTGAGGATGACGAAGAACGAGCTCAGGTGGTTTGGGCAGGTTGAACGAATGAGTGATGAAAGATTGGTAAAAAGATTTAAAAAGGAAAAGTGAGCGGTAAGAGAGACAGGGGGAGACCTCGAGTGACCTTCGAAAACACAGTATCTATGATATTGGAGGAAGGTCACGTAAAAAGCATGAGGACCCCCCGGAGGGCATGTATGAAGAGGTTGATGTCTGTGGCCGAGGAGAAAGAGGTATGCAGGGGCCGTAGCGTTTGGCCTTCCGTCGTCTGTGGGCTACCCCGCAAGGGATATGGCGTGAAGATAAATAAATAAATAAATATTTTCAATATTTAAAAAAAAATAAAATGCTTTTAACGTATTGTTATGGTTTCCGATAATTTAAATTGCTGTTATTAATATAATGGAAGCTTTATTTTCCCGACTCTTGATTGCTGTGATGGCCTTCAGAGATAAGAGTGTGTATACACTTCAGCAAGGCACTTGTTGTAAATTACGTTCAGTTCATTAAATATTTTTTTATACAACCTACTTTTCAGTATTTTCTCTAATAAGTCAAATGTGTCTTCAGTGGTTTGTTTGTAGTAAGTTGTTGAATGGAGGTACCTTTTTAGAAACACTCTCCAAGCGGTAATACAGTCACGACACATGCAACTACATTCACTTCACATACAGACTAATTGATCAATTTATTAACATAGCAAGTCAATATTAATAATTGAGATACCCATCAATGTTGTTAAAACTAATTTAAAATATTTGTAAATTTGGTTTCTTAGAGTTTGATTAACAACAGCTATATGACGATAAAATATCTTTTCTAGTTAAATTTATATTTCAAAATATCTACAATCTTTCGCTTTCATTCGCTCGGTCCATATGTTTATTAAATATATGTTTATTATAAATAGTTAGGTCCCTCCAGCGTCTCACACCTGACTCTAGTCTTAAACTTGTTGATTAATCGTTTTACGGGACAATTAACTTGAAAGCCCCTCAATAAATATGATTGATCATCTCGTCTTATTGGTTTTATTCTTGTCTCTCTTATGAATAAAGCTTTTCATTTCAATGCTCCCTAGCTTTAGATGGCGACTTTGTCCGCGTGTTTTTTTTTTCTGGACAGAGTACCACAAAACAATTATTCCTGGTACACTTCCAGATTTAGATTATAAAATTGTTTATGGCTCATTGTACGTTTTTAACAAATTTAGACTATACAGCTTCTTCTCTATCGCTAAAGATTATTTTAAACTCGTTAGTTTTGTTTTAAGAATATTTTCTATGTATGTTTGTTAATAATATTAATTGAACGTATACTCAAGATCTATTTAATTTTTCGTAGATACGCTGTCATTTTAAATTAAGACTAAGGAAGAAAATGGAAATAACTATAATTGGTTGTTTGCAGCTTGCCGAGCAACAATTTCAAGCTCCGGGAGAGGTCGATTTATAGATTATTTAAATAAATAGTTTACGCTATTCTATGCTGTTATGATTTTAAAAGATTAGTATTATATATTTCTATGTAATTAATTGTCATATATGTTTTAGAGGTCAGTATTAGGATATTATTATTTCTTAGTTCTATATATACGTACCTTAGACATTCCTAAAAACACTACTTCTATGCGTTAATAAGGTATTATTAATATGAAGAATTTACACGAAATAATTAAGAAGATTACTTACTACTTTTGGTAATAAACGATACCTTAGAGCTAAAATAAATGTAGCTTACAGGTAGACGCAAAAACACAACAAACAATGATGTTTGACACTAGCAAAAGAAATCATGAAATAGCCGGCAATGAAATAAAGAAGCAAAAATAGCAAATAAATACTAAAATCGTTAATTTTTTAATGATTACAAACTTAGAATTTTACTATTACGAAATTTACCGTAACATATATGAGATAACTTTATAAATTAAACAAAACAAGTTTGCCAATAAAACTTCGAGGATCAATTTCCCTTATATACAAGTTATAACCAAATTAGGTACTTATATAATATAAATTTATATGGTAACCTTCGTAATTCACACTGGCATTTATGCAGGTATTTTTACATAAAATTTTCCCTTAAAATCGCAACTGCCATGGGTGTTGGACACCAAAATCATTCTTACGTAGTTTGCAATCTAGGAGACCCTCAGTTCACCACCCATAGAAAATAACTCCAGATCAACAAAAAATAATATTTTAATCTTCTTTTCAATGTTCCAATTCTTAATAATATGTAACTTTATTAATAATAAAATGAAAAATTAACCTGAATGTTATTTATTACTTACATCATCTGTAATAAAGGCGAAAAAAACGACCGTGTTATTATTATATTTTTCTTTATTTTCTGATGATAAATCTTATACATTTAATTTAACATTACACCTAACAATAAATAATACTTAACTAATACGCATAATACTGAATACGTAATACTCTTATTTGAATTTATCAAGTCGCAGCTGCTATCGGTCTTTCCATACGACTCCATAATTTTCTCGTTTTCCAATTTGTCATTTTACACGAAGTATATTTTCCTTGAATTAATGTAATATCATGTCTGATCCTATTTGAATTATGACGTCCTGTATTTACTTAATATGGTTCCTGTGTTATATTTTGGGAAGATCAAGACAAATAGTGAATGTTTGATGTATAATTATTATGACATATAACTATATTGTACATCTTTCTGGATACAATATTAACTTAAAATGTGAATAGTCTTTGTACTACGAGTTAATTAATGAACACAAACTATAACTACGTCTCAATGATGAAGTGCTCGACCCATCCAGAAACTAAAATAATTTCTATAAAATATGTTTCTTAAAAAGTAATAAAGATTTAATTTTAAATAAAGAATTTGGGAGGGGAATTTAACTTCATTTATTTTTTGAATGTATGTTAAAGCAAAACCGACCAGCATGCTCGTACACCAGTAGCAGCCGTAATTGAGACTGAACCGTGTTCGTCTCCATCCTCACACATTGCAAAATACTCATTTCCTCCACACAAACTTCCACAACGTGCCTCGTCAACCACCAAGATGAAATTACAATTTACAATATCCAATATCTATTTACCGAATGCGAGTAAAATTACATTCTAGCTTTCAACTCATCGGTAATGACATCAGATTAATATACATTATAATAATATATATCTGATTTAATTTAAGAGTTGCATATGCATTGTGTGTGAAAGTAAATACTACCTTCGTTCGTGGCATATTTTCAGCCCAAGTCATTGATAGTTTGTATTATTTAGTATTTTGCGTATTATAATTAAAATTATAATTTTAAAAGTAATGTAGGATCCGAGAATCTTCTAAGCATATCTTATCTCGTATCTTGCTTTTAATAAAATCTCAAGAGAATTAATAACTTGACTCGAGCGGCCTCGGATCAAATACTAATAAGTTGTTGAAAAAGTAACTTTTATAAATTCTTTAAGATTAAACTAGTCTTTACGAATTTTTAATTAAGTTTTATATTTTTATAATAAGTAAAAATTAATTTATTTTCGGGTTTAGTTTATATTTATTAGGATTATTTACCTTTAATAGGTTTGTAGAAAATATTTCGACTGTAGATTTGGTATTTCAATCAATACTCGTCTCTTATAAGTTACTCCACCGTGTCAGAGTTCAGGCAGATCTGAACAATGGAGCACACGGCTATTGTGGGAGGAACTGACTTTAGAAGGATATTGGACGGCTTCGGCTTTAACTATGATGCCGGTATATAATGTAATATGTATTAATTGGTATTTTACATTATTTTTATTTATCTCTCTTAACTTGTACCAGCATCACTCCAGGGACGTCCTAGACAAAGTCCAGAACAATGGCACAACAGGTATTGTTGGATAAAACTGATTCTACCGGGATATTGGAAGGCTTTGGCTTACCTTTAATATCTTCTCTACATAAGCATCTGCATTAGCATAGCATTAGGTGATCCTTATGTAATACATGAAGGTATGTTTAATCTAAAGAAACCTGTACCTGTTAATAAATATGATAAAATGTTATCTGTATTTATTTCTTGGGTATATCTTTTTATATTTAAGCATGTTTGTACATTCAGTTTGCACGCAGAAATTACAAAAGCAATAAGTATCAATATTTGGCTTTTTTACTAAAACGATTAATTATAGAATGCAAGAGAGATCTGAAAGGCTGTTATGGGAGGCCCAAGGAGGTTTTGGACCTGGAAGAGGGTGTATAGATCAGATCTTTTCCCTCCGCATGATCACGGAAAAGTTTTTGGCCCTAACCCAAATGGTTCTGTGCTTGTGGATTTGGAAAAGGCGTTTGACAGGGTTGTGAAAAAGAAATTATGGGAGATACTGCCCAGATACAATGTGAACGGACCCTTGTTACAGGCTGAAAAGTCTCTTTACAGAGATCAATCAGCCTGTGTGCGAGTAGGAGCTGACATGTCGCCCTGGTTTGGCATCTAACCAATCGGGTGTTAAGCAAGGATGTCAGCTTGGTTGTTCAATTTGTATTTGGATAGTTGTCTCCAAAGCGTGAAAGACAGTAACATGGGAGTGAAAGTAGGTGACCTTAAGGTCAATTGCTTGCTATATGCAGATGATGCAGTGCTCATTGCATCATCAGAATGCGATTTGCAGGCATTGGTCACCACTCTGAAAGATGGGTGTATAAATAATGGTCTAAACCTGAATACAGATAAGACGAAGGATATTTGAAAGCAATAAAGAAAGAACAGAATGTAAGATCAACGTGGATGGTAAATTAATAGAACAAGTGAATGGAGTGGTATATTTAGGAAGTATGTTTAGCAAAGACGGAAGATACGAAATGTGGAAAGGCGTATTGCTGCTGGTAACAGAGTCAACGGTGCTCTGGCTGCATTGTTGAGATGGTGAAACGTCAGCATAGCTGCACGTTTGGCTGTACCCAATGCGGTTTTGCTACCGACGCTATTATACGGCAACCAAACGTGGGTAACACAGAAGAAGAATGTAAGAAAGATGAATGCTGTGGAGATGCGATCTCTTCGCAGAATATGCGGAGTCAGTCTAGCTGACCGAATCCGCAATAAAGAGATGAACAGAATGGCAGGTACTAGCGAAGATGTCACGGTGAGAATGAAGAAGAACGTGCTCAGGTGGTTTGGGCACGTCGAACGAATGAGTGATGAAAGAATGGTAAAAAAGATTTATAAGGGAAAAGTGAGCGGTAAGAGAGACAGGGGGAGGCCTCGAGTGACCTTTGAAAACACAGTATCTCAGATATTGAAGGAAGGTCACGTAAAAAGCATGAGGACCCCCCGGAAGACATGTATGAAGAGGTTGATGTCTGTGGCCGAGGCCAAAGAGGTATGCAGGGACCGTAGCGTTTGGCGTTCTGTCTTTTCTGGCTACCCCGCAAGGGATATGGCGTGAATTTAAATAAATAAATATATAAATTAAAGATATTAGAGTATAATGTAAGATGTAATTTTTGTGGTTATTTTTATATTTTTCTGAAAGTTACTATAGCTGTCTTACTTTACTTTAATCACACTACAATAAGTTATAAATATTATCTTATATTAATAACATCTGATGAAGTAAACATTGTGTACGTTTTTCATTTCCACCTCCATCCACGTAAAGGTCATTGTGGCAGGTGTTAATAATTGATGACGATACACTGCTCTGTATGTATGTACGCTCTTCGCAGATTGCTCTGGGACCCGCCGATGGTTGTGGAACTCTGATTGTCTTACTTAAATATATACATACACCCTTCTCACTGTCTGTGTTCAGTTACTCACCTGACTCCACTGAGGCTTCACCGAAGCGCTATATGGTGAATATAATAAATGGCCCGAAAATCGTCTGTTACTAGGTTTGAGATTTACATATGGTTTACCAAAATACTAAACTAATAATATTTAAAATATAATTTAATTCTTTTTTTATATATGTATATGAAATAATTCAAATGTGAACGAAAATTATTATTCGATTTAATGATAATATTTATTTCCAAAAAAAAATAAAATATTTTTATCTAATGAAGAATAAACTGCATCATAAATGTGTCGTCATTAGGTACAATATATGATATATATAACTTTGTATAATTACTTGGTTAAGGTCTGCTTTAGTTAATTAAAAACATAATTCACACAAACGACCAATAAACTGGATAAATGTTGTAAATAGAATTATCATAAAAATAACATCACTCCGCCATCACAGCGCTGCGTTAATTAATTTAATAATTAATTATATTTATTACTTTGTTACAGGTATTTATTAAATGGACTACACACGGACTGGCTACATACTAAATAGAGTAAGAAAATGTATTATGTAGATATCTCATGTAATACTCATTATGTATCGACACATTAGGTTGAGAATTACTAAAGAATTAGGTTAAGTACAGATTACAGATTACCTTTCACGATACAAGGCACGTACGAGTATATAATCTTTAACACTTTGCAAAAAGAGCTATATTGTTAGTGGTAAAATATTTACAAAGAATTATTCCATCGCGGGTGGACTTTGATTGTAAATGAACACTTATTGGTTGGATTTGTGGTTTTTTACATCAATTCAAGGGTAATGAGATACGTGTTTGGAGTAAAAATAAAAGTATATTTGGTGTAATCTAATACATTAGAGGTTGCCTAATGAATAAAATGTTTGTTCTCACTGTAATATAACTGGTAACAATATTCTTAATCCTATAAATGCGCTTATTAAGGATGTTTGTTCCTCAATGGTGTTTAAATGATAGTTTCATAAAATGTTTGCATAAAAAGTAGAAACAATGAAACAGTTTGAAAAATAATCGTAATAAACAATAATCTGTCACTCCTATAATAATGTAACATATATTGGTAGAGCGGGAGTATAATAAAATTGTTCCAAGTCGGTAAATCTGACTCCAGTCGTCATCTCCTGAGATACATCTCACTGACACGTCACGACGGACTCACGGAGCTCTTCACAGATAAAGTGCTTTACAGCTTCCCGAGTACAAGATCAATTACAGATCATTTACAGTATTGATAAAAATGTATAATGTTATATATATTTCGAGGAAATATGACGTTATTCGAGACGATACGATACGATAACGAGACGTTATTTCCAGCTGGTTAATCTTAGATAAAATTTAATTTTGTACTTTTTTTAATCCCCTGAAGCTAAATGTACTAACAACTTGAATTACATACATTTTCCTCTTAAATGGGTTTCACTTTATTCTGATCAGTAACGGACGAGAAATTCAAACCTAATTTACGTAAAAATTTATTTAAATTAAACTATCCTCGAACCTTCCCTCTCTAATCAAAACTAACTGAAAGGATCATAACCAGAACTCATAAGTGCGTAAACACAATATATACAGACGTTATAAACAGTTTGTTCTAATACTACTACTACTACTACTACTATAGTGTTTCATGATTGAGCCAAAATATTATCCACATGTTATCAATGTTTATCGATCGACATCTAATCATAGCTTTGATAATCAACACTTCTATCCGAGATACACAAGTGACATTAATAACCGACCTTTATGAGGAAGGAATCACTCTTACAAATATTTCTAGCGAAGTTTAAGCTATTAAGAAAATTACTATGAAACACAAAAACCCGAGTGTTCTACACCGGAATTTTCCGTTGATATAGTAATACTTCAATGGTAAAAAACTTAGAAATAAGTAAAGAATACATATATATAGTATTTGTTCAGTACTACACGTCTTTCTGCAATTCGATTTTCACATGATGTACGAAAACGTACATATTCCATACAGTTCAATGAACTGTCCAATATTCCTTGTATACAGTATTCGCCGACAATAGCCTTCCGGGTTGCATTGTCCGTCCGTATTCTGTACGGGACTGGTCGTCTCATCGCGGGACGTCGGGAACAAGCATCAAATAGTCTGTTGAGTATTACACATAAAAACACCCTTTGAATTTTATACTATGATTAATATCATTAAAAGATAATATTGAGTTATATAATATTTTCTGTTTATATTGTTATAATTTGTGGCATTCAGAGTTAGAAAGACCCTTAACCAATAATGCAGTGAGATACAAGTTAAGACAACTCGAGCCCACTCCTGAAATAAACAAAATAATTATAAATATGAGTATCTCAGATAATGTCCCTCAGTTGTTGCTCCGCGGTGTAATTGATGAAACAATGAGAAGCAAAATATAAATCTAAGCGTCTGTCAATCTAAAGTTATAGGTGATTAGAATTGATAGACTAATTATAATTCCTTTATTAAAATTATTAAATTAATTAATCGTGTTCTTTATGATAATAACTTCCTTATTAGGTTATTATTATAAAATATTCTACTTCATGTTGTAAAATAAAATTTGACAGTTCTAGTTGTGATTTTTTAGCTCCATTACCAGTAACTAAAGAATATTTTCAAACGAACAATCAAAAACCAATTGAAGCACAAGAACCATACAATATATATTATTTTATTAAATGCAAATTTAAATCATATAAAAGCACATGAGATTGTTACGAACGCATTATTAGTCAATAATCTAATAAATATAAATTATAAAATTAATATTTACTTATCAAATGATGATATAAATCATATAATCATGTTCTTTATTGTCATAAAGAACTGTCGTTTACTTAAATCTACAAAACACTTTATTACGGGACCGAGCGGTAATTCAAATTGGATCATCAGAAGAGAAATTGCTTTAATTTTACGTAAATACACCAATACCTCGCTTTGCGTCGTTTCGTTTTTCGTTTTTTTCCAAGTTGCGTCGCTGCTGATTTTCACTGTGCGTCGTTAGATTTTCGTTGCGTTGTTTTGGATTCGAGTCTTTAATTTTATTTTCCTAAAATATGGCAACACCTTTGTTTTAAATTGCGCCATGCCATCAAAAATTGGGGATTCCCTTTCTAACTAAAAATCAACGCAAATTTAATACAATTTTAGTTTCACTTTGTTTTGCTTATCTTAGAGTTTAGTTTAATTAGGAAGCGTGAGATAATGTAGTGTGTTATGCTTTTTTATAAAGAGAATAATAAATTTACATATATAAAGTTTTACGTGGTGTTTTTGGTCACAAAAAAGATAAATATTTCCCCAATTTATTTATTGGCAGAGTTATATTCTTTTTTACATAAATTTGTAATTTTTTTTACCCAAATATGAGGGAAAAGGGCGCTGCTGGTAAAATTGCCAAAAATACTGAAAAAACTATCAGCTTAGAGACAAAATTAGATATTCTGCGACGATTTGATAAGGGAGAAAAGGCTGTGGAGATAGCAAAGGCTGTTGGTTTGGCTGCAACAACTGTCAGAACTATTAGAGATCGAGATGGGGATAAAATAAAAGATGCTGAAAAATTTGCAACATCACTAGATGCTAAAATGATGACGCTTACAAGGAGTGCTTTGATGATCAAAATGGAGTCCTCGCTATTTATTTGGATTGAAAATCAAGTTGCGCAGAGAAGGCCATTAAGTAAAATGGTAATTCAGAAGAAAGCAAAAAGCTTATTTGGTGACATAAAAAGTAAAGTAGTATGCGACGATAATGCCAATGGTAGTGAGAATGAAACATTTGAAGCTAGTCAGGGCTAGTTTGAGAGATTTAAGGTTCGAGCAAATCTGCACAGCATTGCTCTTAAAGGTGAAGCAGCTAGCGCTGATATAACTGCTGCAGAACGCTATCCGACAGAGTTAAAAACATTAATTCATGAGAATCATTCAAAACAAGTCTTTAATGTTGAAGAGACTGGGTTATTTTGGAAACGTCTACCAGACAGAACGTTCATATCTAAAACAGAAAAATCTGTGCCAGGATTTAAAGCTAGCAAGGATAGAATGACTCTTCTTCTTGGTGGTAGTGCAAATGGTGATTTCAAATTTAAACCATTTCTCATTTATAAATCAGAAAATCCAAGAGCTTTGAAAGGTTGTTCAAAGAATATGCTTCCTGTCCAAGGAGGAGCAAACAGCATGGATGACTACATCATTATTTGATAACTGGGTTACAACTTGTGCTATTCCAAAAATTAAAGGTTATTGCATGAAGGAAAACTTAAACTTCAAAGCTTTAGTTCTAGTAGACAATGCTCCTAGCCACCCAGTTTATGTTGATGAATTGTCAGAAAAAGAGAAATTTGTCTTTTTCCACCTAATGCGACACCAATTATTCAGCCGATGGATCAGGGAGTAATATCGACTTTCAAAAGTTTCAAAAGTTCAAAAGTTCGACGAAAATTTAAACTTCTCTTAAGTGAGACTGATGGAAAAGATAAGCCTACCATGTTAAAGTTTTGGAAAAAGTTCAGCATTATGAAAGCTATAAAAATCAATTCTGATTCGTGTGAACCATCTTGCATGAATGGTGTTTGGCGCAAAATATGGCCTGAATGTGTTCTCCGAAGCGCTCCGGAAGTTGAGGGTACACCAGCTGTTCGTCATGAAATGGCCAATTTAGCTAGAGAGTCTAATTGTGAAGGTATGGAGAGCGACATAAATAAATTGCTAACCTCGCACAACTAAGAATTCTCTAATGAAGAAATATTGCAACTGGAATTGCATTTTGCTAATGAAGAAGATGAAAGTGACCGTTTAATATAAATCTCCAAAGAACAAAATTTAATTTAACCTCCAAACTCCTACAAATTTCTAAAGCGATGTGTCTGATTGACGAAGCTATGGAGATTTTTTTTAAAAACGATTCTGACAGCGGAAGGAGTTTAAAAGTGTCCCAGGCGGTAGCTACGAATATCAATTGATGCAAGGAAATTTATCTTACGTTGAAAAAAAAAGTTGTTCAACAAACATTGGACCAACTTTTTATGAAAGAAAGCCGACCTACGACAATAGCCACTATGGAATCATCAGACAGTGATTAATTTTAATTAAACTTTCATAAATTAAATGAATATGTAGTTTATTTTGTTTAATTCAATACGTTTTTTGTACATTATTTTTGTTTGAAAAATTTTACCTTGTTCAATTTTATTTTTAAAAAGTAATAATTTCGTAAGCCTGGAACCTATCTTCGATCATTAAATGGTTTGCTAGAGAAAATCTATTTTCACTTTGCGTCGTTTCAATTTGCGTCGTGTTTTTTTTGAACGTAACCCCAACGCAAAGCGAGGTATGGATGTATACACTTGAGGGTAGTTTGACAAAAGATTCTCCGTCAAGAGTGTGTGTTATGAGGTTTTGTAACTTGTAGGAACAATCATCACTCACTCACTATCACTCCTTATATATTAAGTGAAACCATTGGTAATAAATTGAAACTTATTGTAATTGATAATTATTGTGTTGTATTGAATATACAATGAATAGAAGTTGTTCATTTAATAAAGTACATAACTTAGCAGTCATTATGAAAAGTTAGCCATGTTTAAATCCAACCCTCGCTACAGCGGTAGTTTTAAATAGCGCTAATGAAACTACTAAGTTATGACGTGATTTGAAAACTCCAAGGGTTATTGCTTAAGTAATATTTATTACAGAATAATTAGCTTATATTTAAGATAATGAAGCACACTGCACACACACTATATTTTGAATTTTTAACTTATACTATGTTATATACAGATATTTTTTACTATATTATCTGAATAACCGTGAAAACCACTTCCATAAAATGATAGCAAAACTTATAAATATTAAAATGTCTACCATTTTTATAACATTTTAATGAACGCGGTAATTCTAAAAGGTATGACAAAAGGACTTCGTTAAAATATAACAATATTAAAGAAAACAAGCGGGAGGGATTGGTTTCACGAGAGGATATTGTGTTCATGGTTCCGCACATAACTAATACGGGGTTTATTGTTATATCCGTGATATTCATGATTACGTTTAGACAAAAATCAAGATGATTATTTCCTATTAAGAATAAATTATAATAAATTGGTTTTGCTTTTATTACATTACATTCTAGTATAACAACATAAAATATGACATAGCGGTTCGTTCTGTGTTATGGAACCCTAAAAACAATTTGCCAAGAAAATCATCTAAACAGAATAAGTAGCGAGGAGGAAGCGAAGCAATATTTTTAATAAAACCACCAATTTAATAAAAAATATTCGTTTTGTTTTATTTATAATTTGCATTTTATTTAACAATACTTCCATCCGCGTTTATTCAAATTTAAAAATACAAATAACCTATCCTAATAATGATAATGTACCTATCGAATATCCAATCTATCCAAACACCTAAATTCTCCTAAATTCAGGTACTTGAAAGATGAAATTAAAACTAAGATTTGTTAAATATAAAATAAAGTATTGATTTTTTTGTCGATGTCTATTTTAAGTACATAAAGTTACACACACGCACACACACCCACACACACTCACTCGATTTATAAACCTCTCTTAACTCAAAGAATTTTATAGCTATCGAGCTCTATACAATAAAAGTAATTGCTATCTGAAGTGTTACAAAAGGCTATCTTAATGTATATTGTAGTTTGGATTCAGTTAAGAAATATGCAAATGACTTTTAAAATCCTTCTAAAGCTGCAGTTTCTATAATCAAGTGTTTAAAATAAGCTCGAACTTCAATACTCTGCTTGTGATAAGGTTCTCTTAATAATGAACTTTTTATTTAACTTGGATATTATTTTGAGGTTATTAAAAGTAGACATCCGAATCCCTCATCAACCTCAGTTCAACTTTTCTCAACCGAGATAAAACCATCACCCTAGGTCTGTAAAGGGCTCGAGGAATGATTAATCACGTTCAAAGGGTCACTGAAGTGGACACAAACAATATGGTAATGTGTCTCTGATGTATTCAGCACTAAAATAACATTATAACTTGGGTCGTACATTTCTATTTCGTTGTTAATTTACTTTTCATACATTTTCAGACAAACATAACTTATCTTTCGATTTTCTCTTTATCATCATCTACTCCATCTCAGCCATACTCATATTTTTTAACATTACTCACATTTATACTAATCTATACATTTTTAGTTTTATTGTAATTGTATTGAGAGAATTATATGAATTATTAGAGAATTATATGCACGCTCAACTTCAATCAAATTATAAACTAAATTAAAGTTCATGTAAAGCCATCTACTAGTGTTGTTGTATTGAAATTATAGAACAAAAAAACAGTGTTTGTGTTTTACCAAGAAATATTGAAAACTTAGATCCTACTAAAGAATTGCGATAATTTGTGTTTATATTAAATATGTGGGTACTATTTATAAAAACAATCACATTATCAGTTGCATGTAAAACACCTGCACACAAATAAATCTTACGTACAATCGTTAATCAATAATGGTAGTCCCGTAGACGTGTATCAAACTATCTCTCCAGAGATCTGTAATGGTCCAATTTGTCAGAGGAGAGGTCGATTCTTCAATAGGATGAGGGAAATAGTTGTCTCAAGACCTCTGTCTTCAACAAATGAAGATAGATTTGTTTGAATGTTCATTTTATTGCTTTGTTTTAAAGGAATTATAAAAGAAAATTAATTATGATACAATATATAATAGAATCAATAATTGTATATACGTAATAATATCTTGTTATGGAGATAATATAAGTCAAATATATATAAATAATAAAGTTATTATGTATTTACTAGTTCTATATTATCTATATTGCACAGAAGATTGAACACTAAAGTTGTACCAAGTATTGTGCTTCATATTATTTGTTTATTAAAACTAAACAGCGTGGTGTTGAAGCTGTGCGGGATCACGCAGTGAATGTCAGAGCTCCGCCAACGTATAGCACTGTTCACAAACATGGAAACATAATACTGAATATTCATTTGTATTTTGATTTAGTTCCCAGTTTTGATATATTATTTTATGCATATTTATGTCTAAACTTTGCCGTTCGTCCTAGCGGTTTTAATGCTTGCTAAGAGTTTGCTGGTCCCTGGTTCGATACCCGTTATTTACAACTTATTTGGTCCTCGTCTGGTCGATAAAATAATATACCATCAGGAAACCAAAATATCGAAGAAGAAATTGTATATACTAACTGCAATGAGCGGCGTTTTTGGTCAAACTCGTCAATGTTTTCAGTAATTTTAAAGCAAGTTGAATTATAGGATTTATTACGAGTTTTAAAACGCAAAACTCCTTTCTTAGAAAGAGGTAAAGTTTTAATTAGTTTAATTTAGTAACAGTCTCTAAATCTTTTAATGTTGAACGTAGACCTTTCATCAAGATTTAATCTGTGATTAAAATATAACGCAAAGGTTACGGTATACTTTATATTGCTTATTTCACTATTTAGTACCGCAATATTATATCTTGATAAGAAATTTAGTTAGTTAGTGCACTTTACGTTAGAGGAAGTGAAAAATAAACAAATGTGGTGCAGGCTACATGTCGTGTGACTTCATTTATAACTTTATATTACAACGTCTTGTGGAAAGGAACATGTTTATAAAATGGCGTAACTGGAAGGATACTTATGTTCCACGTAGAATACTTCTTTTCTATTTTTTTTGTGACTATATTTAATTATTTTGTTCAAAGTTAAATTCAAAATTGTTTTTCTAAATTATGCTTACACGGCGCTTATCAAACAGACTTTAGTTGCAAGGTTTTAAAGTTTCTTTCTCTGCTCTGAAGAAACTTTTTTTTTAGTTTTAAATTTAATAACTTCAAAGATATTATTTAACATCTAGATTTTTTGGTTCAATTTAGTTATTATTATTTTAGTTCAGAACGTCATTACAACATTGTGAGCTATACTTAAATCTGCAAAATATCTCTGAGCTTCGAGATAATTAACAAAGTCAACAGACGCTTCATCAAAGCTACGTTAGCGGTGTGTTAAGGAGGGTCGCTCATTATGACATAGTTCTGTTCAAGGTATTTAATTATCAGTGAACTGAGCAGTAACAGTAATCCACCATGCAGTCCATTGCGATTGTATCCTGTAGTTTGAATGAGTACTAAGAGTTCTCTCCTTCCTCATCGCTTTGAATTGTTTATATCGTCGGCGTCGAGACAATCTTAAGCTCCTTATAAAGACGAACTATCAAAGTCCTTCAGTGAGTTTCATATCAAAGAATTTTAAAAGATTTCAAACTCTAAGGTTGTTCTTTTTATAAAAGTCGTTTCTGTCTCAAGTTGAGTAATATTGCTTTGAAAGATTGTATTATATTTTTAAATGGTATTATTATTGTAAAATTTATATATTCATGAGTGATTTTTTTCTTCTATCCCCTTCCTTGATCCCTATATTCGCCGAGAGTTATATCCGCTGCAAAATTCCTAGTGTTTACCTTCGCATCATTTACGTTACAAGGAATTTGTGCACAACAGAATTCCCGTTTCAACAAGATATTACATTTACGTATGGTTGACCATATTTAAATAAGATACATCATATGACCCAAATATTAGAGATACAGCGGTTCCATCTCATCCGGTAAGTGCGTCAGTTAGGTCATAAAGTAAAGGGTTATAAAGGGAGATAAATGTACCGTGTAATGGGCAAAGGACGTTGTGTTGGATCATTTACATTTTAGATAAAAACAGCGCGAAAGTTAATTAAATGTTATTCATATAGAATCATATAAAAACATTTTCTTAATTAAAATATAAAGTATATTTAACATTATGAAACTGTTCAATTATATAAAAACCATAATTAAGTAATTACTATATTATCCTTTCTTTTAAATGTCAGAACATTTTAATTATAATTATAGGACAGTCTGTGATTCCATAAAACAGAGTTATATTTATAATAACACAGGATTTATATTGATTTATCAACAAAGGATGCTGTTTGATAGCAGTTGTTATCTCTTACACATGGCCACGTCAGTCCGTATTTAGAATAAGTTGAAACATTACAATAATAATATTGTTTTCAAATATATTTTAAATGATGAGTTATCAACGGCTGCGTCAGTTCGTATAACATAATGTTGTCACTGTCAATAGCTGACAAAGTTTTATTTCCGTACATATCGTATATGCGAAATATCATAAAATACACTGGTATTTATACATATAACTAAAATTGATGTGTCTGTTTGCTATTCCACAAAATATACTTTCCGATAGGTACATAATATTTTCATAAAGCAAAAAGACATCTCTTAATACAACATGTCAGAAATGTTGAAATGTATCTAACTGAACTTTGGAAAATAACAGTATTCTGTTTTTTGATCGGAAAAATATTAGAGTTTCAATTTCTATTTAAATCCGACTTTTTTTTATCAACCGATAATTTTAATTTACCGATAATATTATGATTATTTACCTGTGTTTATATGTTTTAATAAATCTGTCTTTGGTTGTCAAACAGTAAACATCACCTACAGTTCGTCCGTCGAAAATAATTGTAAAATAATAGTTTATCAACGTGATTTTAACAACTACCGTAGTGAACATAGACATCTAGTGCTATAGAACACTCTCATATACAAAAACAGTGAAATAAGTCAAGAAACAGTGTAAAATCATAATTTATATTCTAATCATTGAGGTTAAATGAGACATTAGCAATAGTGATAGTGACATTCCACCCAAGTGTCACCCAACTACCCAACCAACCACCCAACGTCAACCACACGCGTCAAATACGTTTCAGTGTTGCCACTGCACAAAAAAAAAATTAAAAAATTAAAAAAAAAAGGAACCATAATGGAGGGACAATTTAAAATGCTTTTCGACCAAATGAAAAAAGAAATGGAAAAACAAACAAATATCATATTTGAAAAAATGAACGAAAAATTAGTACCATTGATTGAAGACAACAAAATTATGAAAAATAAAATAGAAATATTGGAAAAGAAGATGGAGCATTTAGAAAAGGAAAAGAGAAAAAATAACATTCTAATTTTCGGTTTGGAGGAGAACGAGAGATCTTCATCGGAGTTGCTCGGAAGAGTACAGGGAATTTTTAAATCGGATCTGAAAATTACCCTGGAAGCATACGATGTGTCAAAAATTTATCGTATTGGGCCTAACAAAGAAAATAAAATAAGACCTGTTCTTATTGGGTTCGCAAACAGCTGGAAGAAAAGAGAGGTTCTAAAACAGAAGAAAAACCTAAAAGACGTGTACTTTACCGAAGATTTTCCCAAAGAAGTGTTAGAAAAAAGAAGAGAACTGAAACCAAAACTGATAGAAGAACGAGCGAAAGGAAATATTGCATACATAAAATACGATCAATTAGTAGTGAAAGAGGGAAATCCAAACAATGAAAAAAGGAAAAGAGACCTATTAACTTCGCCGGAAAATCAGAATCAGGCCAAGAAATCAGTGACCAACGCTTCATCAATAAAAGATAACAGGAGGAATGCATTCGATTTGATGAGACCCAAATCAAAATCATTTTCTAATATTTCAGAACAATCTAAGTAGCAACTAAATATCAGCAACCAGAGGCAGGATAACCCCAATCCGGCTGGTCCCCGTGGGGTTATAAGACCACCACCCCCCCTTAAAAACATACCCTTACACCAAAAAAGAAATAATAAATTATATATTGCAACGCTAAATGTCAGAACGCTAATGTCAGATGATAGATTAGAAGAACTGCAAGAAGCCATAAAACTTATAAAATGGGATGTCATTGGTCTTTGTGAAGTGAGAAGAATAGGAGAGGAAATAAGAGAATATAACGAACATATTTTTTATTTCTATGGAGAAAAACAAGGTATTTATGGAATGGGATTTCTAATTAAAAAATATCTAAAACACAAAATAATTAGATTCCAAGGAATATCAGATAGAATTGCAGTACTTAATATACAATTACCAGAACTCAAACGACCATCGTTAATTATCCAAGTACATGCACCCACGGAACAACATTCAAAATTAACGAAAGATACATTTTACAAAGACCTGACACAGCTGATGCAAAAGAAGAACAAAAGCGTAATCCTGATGGGAGATCTTAATGCCAAGGTGGGCATTAAATCAAACAAAGATGAATTTGTCTTAGGCGATTACAGTAATGGTGTTAGACCTATATGCCTAATGTCCAACCTATACAAAGTGTTTTCTAAAATAATACTTGGGCGAATAACAAGACACCTTGAAGAAAATCAACCTAGAGAACAAGCGAGATTTCGCGCTGACTATTCTACCATTGATCACATTCATGTTGTGAAACAAATCATCGAAAAACTTAATGAGTATGGGCAACAATATTACATGGCATTCGTCGATTACAATAAGGCTTTTGATTCCTTGAGTCATAACTATATCTGGAACACGTTGGAAAACTAAGGCGTAGAAAGCAAATACATAAAAATCATTAAAAAAATGTACAAAAATACCGTAGCAACAGCCCAACTCGAACAACAAGGAGAGGAATTTAGGGTTCATAGAGGCGTCAGGCAAGGTGATCCACTCTCGCCAAAACTGTTCACAGCCGTTTTAGAAAATATATTCAGAAATATAGACTGGGAAGAGTTCGGAATTAATATCAACGGATCAAATCTAACTCACTTAAGATTCGCTGACGACATTGTGATATTCTCTGAGAGACCGGACACACTACAAATTATGTTACAACAATTAGATTATGAAAGCAGGAAAGCAGGTTTAACAATGAATCCAACGAAGACGAAAGTAATGACAAATGCGCTAAGGGAACATATAGTAATTGGACAAGAGGTTATAGAATATGTAACTGAATATATATATATTTAGGACAACTAATATCAGTTAAAGATCAATATTCTAAAGAAATCGATAGAAGAATAAGTAACACTTGGAAACGGTACTGGTCACTAAAAGAATTAGTTAAAAACGAAGCTATACCAATGTCAGTGAAAAGGAAACTTTACAACACATGCATTCTTCCATGTCTTACTTATGGGTGTCAAACATGGCCTGCTACGAACAAAAACAACCAAAAACTCATAGTTTGTCAACGCAGCATGGAACGTAGCATGCTAAACATAAAACTAAGAGATCGTTGGACAACTTCTAAAATAAGGGAAAAGACAAAAGTGAGCGATGTACTAGAAAAAGTAAGAAAACTCAAGTGGAACTGGACTGGTCACATAATGAGGACAGAAAGAGAAAAATGGACTAAAGATGTAGTGGAATGGTATCCTAGAAATGGGAAAAGACATAAAGGACGTCAAATCAAAAGATGGGAGGATGATTTTCCAAAAGGATGGAGAAAGATAGCACGAGACAGAGATGAGTGGAAAAAACTGGGGGAGGCCTATGTCGAAAGACAACCTGATCAAGAAACTGGTTGATGAACAGTATTATATAATGTTTAAGAATTTTATAAAAACTAGTTATTTAAATGTAAAATGTAGTTAGATAAGTAAGATCAGCGAATAAAGGCTTTTATTATTATATTATTATTATTATTATATGTTTTAATAAACATACAATGTATTAACATAGTTTACTTTATGAAGGTTCAAATTAGCATTTCATAATGAATGTTATGATTTATTCCCAAAATAAATACGTTTTCGTCACATTTTAATAAATGTCGCTCAAATAACAAGTTAAATGTATTGAGTCCCACGTCGGGTGCCATAAAACGACTCATCACAACGATGGAGTTTCTTGGTGGTCACATATAAATTATTGAAATAAAAGTTGCTTTTTTAATATACACGTGTAACAGACCGTTACTCTTTCTTTTAAAATATCTAATATTAGTATATAAGTATTAATATATTTAGAGAAGCCAATAAACATATGTCCCAAGTTATTGGTTGTCACATACACCACCACCACTACCACTACAAATATGGACGTCAAATAACCACACAATTGAGTTGTGGAATTAAATGTTTGTGTTTTGCGGGAATGACGTCGACTACAGGCCAGAGACAGCTTAAGCTTTTTAATTACTTTTATAATAGAGTTAGTGAGTGTCGCATGTGAGTTTTATTTAGGTGTTAAAATATTATTAACTAGCTGTTCCAAGTTGTTTAGTAAGCGTTTAGATAGTGAGTTTTCTAGATTACTTAACAATGTTATTGTAGTACAAAAAATGTATAACAATGCTATGAATATCTAAACAATGTATTGGTTATATGCGAAATATTTGAAAGGAATTCAACAAATACCCGGGTCGCTTATTCTTTATGTTGGCAATGTCTTTGGTCCCCGGATATATCTATCCGTTTACATTTGGAAGTAAAGAAGGTTAAAAGATTTAAAAATAATGCTTTGAAATCTTTGAAACCTAAAATCCAAAGTGATACTCACACGTTTATAAATTTAGGAATTACTAAAATCTAGATTCAGCCCTCATAATCATCATACCCCAATAGTATTGTATGTTCAATGGTTGTGGGAGCGTCGTCAAATACTGTGACGTGTTCAAACGGACAGACAACTCACCTATGGAATACAGTAGTTGCTTTGTGTGTATATGTATGTATGTATACTTTGTCTACTTTTATGGTGAATTTATATACCTTCCAATTCACTAATTGTTGATATATAGGTGGTTTTCTGTTTGAAGCGAATAGACGATCTTATTATCATTGTTTTTAAAGTAACCCTACGTAATAATATTTTCATAACCAGGAAACCTTAGGATGTTCGTTTGATAGTACGATAACGTCAAAGCAAAACCCTTCATCAAGATCAAAAGTTGTGTCAACAAATGATTCTAAGAGCTTTAGTGAAGCTGCGATCTTATAAAGTAACTTTGATATATCGACGAAATTTTACTAAATTTGTATTGAATATATTATTAAGAGTGATTTATAGATTACAAATATAGACGAGATAATAGACAACTATATGTATTTATCATTTATCTTTTCGATAAGTATGATATCAATATAGGCTCTCCTGGCACTCCCCTTTGGCGTACATAAGTGATAACTGCACTGAATCCAAATAGGAGCGATATAAATAAATAAATATAGATATAGTTACATATACCAGTCAGACCCAGCCAATTGCCAGCGTGACAAAATAATGTCGAAATGAAATGAAATTTTGTTTTAATAACATCATTAAATTTTTATTTTGATTATAAACAATTTAAATATATTTTTTATTTCCATAACTAGAACAACATTCATTTTGTATTTCTCTATCTTATACAATGCAGTTATTTTATTAGTATAGGCGGTTGCCAGTAACTTTGTCTGCTGCGTCATAAACTATCCTACATCCATGCAACGTATACATCCTAGAAGTGAATTAAACCCTTTATGGATCAAAAAATCTCAGATTTTATAGAAAAAATAACATGAATACAGATAAAAAAAAATTAAGTTTCACCAAACAAAAGATATCCACAAAATTTTATTTAAATTATTTTAGCAATTTCGGAGATCAGCGCAAACGAACACCGTGACAAAGGATTCTGATATATAAGTATTTATGTATAATATTTTCTTCAATGATCTTACTTAAATTATTAAGGAAATCTTTATATTTTATTGATTGATTTATCTGTCATATGAATTATTTAAATAAAACAGTTATCTCCATTCACAGTCATTTCATTGAATTCATCGAGGTAGTGTTGTTGAATCTTTATCGGCAAAGGATTGGCGAATATGGGCTCTTCCTGTGACGTCATCGACACACAATGAATATATCGGAAGTCTCTTTTGGGCCATAAATGGAATTTTTAGTTGTAAGATACAAAGCACCGAAACTAAATAAGGAATTCTGGAGTTATAGTGCATTGTAATCAAATTATCTTCAGATATTATATCTTTTTGTTTCCGTTTATGTTCTTGGAACAACAAGATTTTTATCGACTATTGAAGTTTTCAACTTGTCTGTGTATTTTTTATCCATGTACTAAATGTATTTTATAAAATACTTATACTATATGATGTATGATACAACATAGTGTTTATTGTTTCCGGTCGAGCGGCCATGTTGTCATTAACACATATCACACAGGTGACCGACGCCATTCACTGTCTGATTGGATTGGAATTGAATTGATATTGTGCATATGACATACCAGCCTCCGGAGTTCGTGTGGGTTAAGGGCATGATAATACATACATATAAGACTATTTAAAAATTGTCATATATATTTTATATTTAGTTACATTTTGCTTAAACAGTAAAAATTAGTAGTTTTCTTGTCAATTGTAACGCGTGTGATATATATATTTATTTAAAAAATAAATATTTTGTAGTTTCTTTATGATAATATTTGAAAAACAACCCCTTAATGTCCTGTCTTTAAATACGATTTCAAAGATATTATTTTTGAATGATAAGTGAAACAAAAGAAATAAGAACCTTAGCCCTAAATATTGAGTTACCTATAAATTAACTTTAATAAATTTAATAAATTTACACAACAAATGGCTTTTATCCTGATACTTGATCTTTTAATGGAGGACTATTGTTTGTTAGAGATTGTCTATTATAAGATTTGGTTTTTGCTTTTTATCCAAACATTTAAATAGTATGCTCTTAATAATTTTACCCAAAAATAATCAGCAATACAATGAATTTGCAATAAATGAGTATCATAATAATGATCAGGAGCAGCTTAAGCCAGACAATAATGGAGTTTGTCATCGTATGGTCTCGTTATGAGGAGGGATGGAAGGAATATAATCGGAAGAGTGTTAAGTATGGAAGAGAGTATGTAAAGAGATGATGAGTAACAAAAGAGTATGGAAGGAAATAACATACTACACCGACTCTAAAATTGGGATAAGGGCAGTGAGATGATTACGAACAATTCGAGATCATGATGCTTGGAAAAGTACAAGAAACGAGTCTTCATACATCCTAAATAATTATTATAAATTCTTATTCTATATTATATTTAGATGAGAATTAAGTATTAAATAGATAAAAAGTTAATTTATACACGTAATACAAGTCAAAACATGTTTCCAACGTCTGCAGTGCCATAGCTGAATGTAATGTACTGTACTTACAACACTGGCACAACTTTCATTGCTTTGGTTTTAAAAATTCCATTAAAACTCGAAGATATAAAAAAGATGCGCTTTCGTGTTTGTTTTTTTGTTTAATTTGTTTTCATGTTGCAATCGTGTTTAATAGCTCTTCTCACAAGAAAGAAGGTCGCGAACATTCCGCCCCGAGATGAGTTTCCATTACTTGAATATTTCACGGATAGCATTCGTTCATTGTTACTTCGTACTGTTTCTTAATAGCTAAATGTAACATTATTTGATGTATTTGCAGTTTGTGTGTTAGATAACAGATATCTGAGGTCACATTAATTAAAATTTAACAATTATTTTCTTTTCAGGTAATTATGACATATAATAATAATTGATGAGTAGGTTTTAAGAATATCTAGCAGATCTAAGAGCGCATTCCGGTAAGTAGTCAGTTTTGTTAGACTTATATAATATATATAGTAAGCTTTACGAATGTAGTATTTATGTGTTCATTACATAATGTAGCGTGGCAAACCAAATGCAGCTGAACAAACGGATAACATTTGTATTTTATTGAGCGAAGCGAGCGGAGCGCTCTACTGGAGGCGTTTTCACATTCTTTGTCATTAATAGGCTCGAAAACTACTTAACGGAAAATTATGAAATTTTGCAATCAAAAAGACACATATTAGGTTTAAAAAATGAAAAATGTCATGTTGTTGGGGAATAATCGTCAAAAACTGATATCACATTGAAGTCTAGTATGTCTTGTTTCTGTATTATGAAGTTAGATCTCTTAGAAAATAATCTCTATTAACGTTAATTAGCGTAGCTAAATACAAGCAAAGTCGGGGCCAGACGCTAGAAGATGATAGGATTAAACATTTCCCGTAGTCATTGAGTTAAGAAGACAAACACTTTAGACCCCGGGGACTCACATTAACCCTCATTAAATATTAAAGCAAATAACAGCCGATAAAAGGGATCGAGCGACACGTTCAGACAAAGTAACTGTAATATTTGTGTAGATTAGATTACTTCTCTTCTCTTTCTCTCTAAAGTCTTGCTTTTTTTATTACATAAAGTGGTAAGAAAATATGAGAAACATGTTTCATTATCATATCAAAAGTCGAAAACATTTAGGTATAGATATTAGTGATGTATCTTTTGAACATTTGCTTTTTTTTTGTATTAAAAAACATTAGAAATGGATGGATCTTGATGTTATCGTTCTACTAATTATCTTTTTATATTTACTGGAGTGTTTAAATTGCAAATTAAAACTGATTAAATATTCGGATGTCGAAAAGGAAATTAAATATTTATAAAATTAATGTCTTAACTTTAATCATGAGTGAAATGAATAATAAATCTCGTTTCCCCAAATCTTTATTCCTCTCGCAATAGAGTTTGAAGAAACTCGAGACGCGATGCTTTCCAGTCTGACGCCCTTTAAATTTACAATATGTAAACGATATATGACATAATCCTCGGAACGTGATTTTGTGCTTTGAACTAAAACATATCTTAATCCAATAAAATAGAGTTCATTCTCCAAATAGTGATGTGATAAAACGAAATGCCTAAATCCCTTTTTTCAAAAGGGAACTGATGCCTCCTTCATCATGCCAATAAGTGTACTTGCATTTTCATATTTACTTTGTAGAAATTATTGTCAAATTACAGTTAAGTTTTGAAATATAAGATTTTCGGGTTTTATAAATGGAATATAAATCAATTCCCAAAAGCTACAATGCTGTTTTGAATAATTTGCCTGATAATTATTTGTTAATTGTAAAAAAATAAATTAATTGGAGTTTACAAATGAAAATTTTAGATATTGAAGACTGTTTACACAAATCAATTTATTAGGAAAGAAGGAAGGTGAATTGAGCAATCAAACTGGTTTTAGAATGGCTTGCGACTAAACGTCTGTCTGAATCGATCGGTTGAACCACACACTGCTAGTAATTCCACCTTTTAGACCCATTTGCAAATGGAAATTAGGTGACTAGAATGAACTCTGTGTTTGTGTTCTGTATGTGACTTATTCATGTATGGGCAAATGGAGATCATCGTCGGCGTTCCACAAGGTACTGTTATTGGTCCAGGTAATTGATTGCTAAATATATTTATTAAACGTAATAGTGACTTGTTTATTAATAATAATATTGCAAATTAAACAATAAATTAAAAGTCAAAGTTACATTATGAAAATAACATGACATCAGTCGTGTAACTAGTGTGATAGTGTTTCTTAAGTACTAAGAACGTTTCAGATTATTTTTCTTTGGAAATGCAAACACGTGTGCGAATCAGGAACGAGTGTTTTTTAACAACGATAAATTCCCATTTTGCACACAATTATTCTCCTTCCGAGCGACATGGCTTATGTTTCAATGCTCCTTTTAAGTGCTGGTAGCTGTTACTGTGTTGCATTCTGTTCTGTGCTCAACTGCTATTGTGACTATTGTTGAAGAATGCTTGAATTAAGTTTTGAACAAAAAAATAGATTAAGTTTTGAACAAACTCTTGCATTATTCTACATTTCCAGAACGCATGAATGGTTGCCCAAATCCACCGCATATTGGATTGGAACGAGGCACCGAGACTTTTAGTCTTAGTTTGTTAAATCTTTTTTTTCTTATACCACGTATAGATATTATTACCTTTTGGTAGATAACTGTATATCTTAAAGGTTAATTGAGTATTAAAAACACATGTTTCAGTCTTTCAATCTTAATAATAAAATAGTTAAAGATATTTTATATATAGGTATATGATTTCTTTACTGAATGACACAACATTTAAGGTAATAACATTTTTTTAATAGATATTTTCGTATAAGAAAGAAATTACATAAACAAAAACTCTTATTAAATTATACAAATAAATAAGTAAGAACGGAAAGTTATTAACTTGATTAAGTTATTATATGAAATGTACATTTAGTATATGAAATGTCTTTTGTGCTGATAATAGTTAAGCTATCAGTTAAAAGACAATATATTGTCACTCAATGTGCTGGTGCTTTGTTTAAATACAATTGTATAATATTATTTATGAAACCGTAAAACTATAAACTTTCATCACTCTATTGAACTCGTTTTAGGGTTCAACTTTTAATATAAAGAACCAAATTGTCTATTAATAAAGTAATAAAGTATTTATGTATGGTTCATACTATTGTTATTTATTTTTATTGAGAGAATTAAAGACTTTCGAAATCTTAAACAAGTAAATTAGATATTGAAAAGTTAGTAGTAATTGAAAACTTCAACTCTTCTCAAATCTTTTCACCGACAAATTCTATTAAAATATATGACAACTTCATAAAATCCTACAAATCCGGTTAACCTGTTAAAAATGCATTTGCTTTTCTATAACAATTATACGGAACCCAAATGTTTAAATGTTAACTCCTTTCACTCTGTGACCTCGTTTTCATTATAATTGTTTGTCAAAATGAAAACACACAATGTATAATATAAATATAAACACAATTGAAATGTTTGCTAAATAATTGCACAATAATATTGTTAATTTGTACCCTCGCATTGATTATAAATCTTAATCTTAAATTACAATATTGCAATGGGATCGGTGTCACAGTCATAAACTATTTTTGGGGCTAAATTATAATAACACTACTAATATACGGATTTCATACTAAGTATGACCTTTGGGATGGTAGAGGGAGCGGACGAAGTCGCCGGCCACAACCAGTATGCCTTAATACATCATTATGTATTAAGGCACACTGGTTGTAGAATTAGTTTTATGAAATAGTACATTTACTATTTCATAAAACTAATTCATAAAAACCTGTATGTACTGCAATAATAATAAATACAATGCAAGTCCCGTAACTGCTTCGCTAATTACCAAAGCAATAAACCCATAGGAGATACATTGTATCTCCAACTTGTAACGACAACATATAATAATTATATAAAACTTAGTTATTCAGTTACATTTAATATTAAAGATATTAATAGGAATAGAATTGGCTATAAAATACCTAGATAAAGTGTAGGTAGTTAGGTAGATCTAGTTGTATATATGTATGTATGTGTGTATAAGATTTTTATTTATAATTCTTATATATTTATTGGTACATATAGTACTACTTACCACTACTACCACTAACACTTCTTTTATCGAACAGCCTAAAATAAATCTCAACTAATCCGACGGATAAATAGTAGGGGATACAATTAAAAGTTCCCGACACTAACAGAACTGGAACAAACATTGTAATCTTACTCATCTTACTTTTCTTCATTGTTGCCTCATTATAGTTTTAGTTTGACGTCTTCAATAGAATAAAATTATTGAACATAGATATGTCAGGAATGATTCTTATTATTTTAGATTATTATCAACAACAAGAGAAATGTAGTGTATTTTTAACTTTGCAGAAGACATTTTCTGTCAGAATAGCCATTGAGACTGTCATAAATACTCGTAGTTATAGAGTACTCATACAAACTTAAAATAGAAGTAGGGCTATTCCGGGGATAAAGCTACGCCCTAGAAAGCTAAAGACATGTACACAACGAGGAATTGTATTTGTATTGTACTTTAAATTCGATAGCAAGATTAATAACTTAACTAAACTTAACTTAAGTAACTTGAAAGTAAATTTGTTAAATCTTAATAATTATTATTTAACGTTGAAATGTAATTTAATTCGTCAGTGTATTACATACACTATCCCTTTGTAATTTCCTCTGGAGCCAAACCTCCTTTAGTAGAGGTTGTTCCAGCGGATACGAGACACGATAACTTCACTACAAACTACAGCACTGTGTGATACACGTGTTTATATTAATATACCCTGATTTAATTACACATTGTATATCTTAGTAAATGTAAGTAGGTACTTAGGAAATATTCAGTTATCACAATTTATATAATTTCTTATAGTCAATTAGTTAATGTATATCATTAACTAATTGACTCATTGACTATATGTAAGTGCAATACTTTTGTGTCTTAATATATGTTTATTTGAACCTTTAAGTGTGTGTGTGTGTCACATATATATTGATTCAGGTTTATTATGTAATATTTTTGGTACATTACAACTCTACCCTCAGCGACCCTCTCAGGTAACTTGAACCTCCTAACTAGAAAATAACTAAGGATTAAAGGGATGTTCCGGCGATTACCTGAGTACCTTTTGTTCTTCCTCCGCGGATACAGACAGTTAATTAGGTATTTTATAAGGAATATAAAGGGCTATATTATTAAAATATATTATTAAATCTACCTGAATCTATTTTATTTTTTTAATTTATTTAAGGTAATTGTTCGTTATATATAAATTATATACACATTTATGTGCGAGTTCCCTATTGTTATCAAAATATGACGACTAAATTAACACTAAACCTACCAAGTACCGGTCGAATTGACCGTTCTTAAACTTTTGTAAAACTTACACATTTTTAAACGTTATAATATCGTTATCAAACTACATGACAATTCTTAGAATATGCATATAATATTTTCTTAACTCTTTACTTTTAGTTTTTTTCTATTATTACCTGCATTATATAATAAAATAACTTTTAACTACCGGTGAATTTGTATATAATAATATAAGATTAAATGCAACTTCGCTCTGAATCTAACACATCTGTTACCCCCAAAGGAACAACTTTATAATAAATGAAATAATGAGACTCATTGTTGTAATTATGATATTATTATTCAGCTGAAAGTATTATAGAAACTATAATTCAAACATAATTTGTCTAATCATAAAACAATATACGTAACCTATACATATAAATAAAATTGAAGTTTCTATAATTCCAAATTAACACTTACATAAAAAAAACAATTTTATGACTTTTTTTTTTGTCTGTTTTTTTTTGTTCTAGCGAATACAGATATTAGAAGGAACAAAAACTAGACTGATTTTAACAGTACTTTCGCTGAGGGATAGTTAATGTTATAAGGAGTAATTTAGACAAATATTATAAAAAAAAACATATTCTTCGCGAATCAAATAGTAGGTACAGTTAGTTAGAGCTAATATTAACGGAAAAGAGTCCTTATTCCATACTCCAATCTGAATATAAACAAGATTCCAAAACAGGATATAAGGAACTGATTTATCACAAACCCAATGAAGAATCCAATCAGTTAATAATAAAATTTCGCCAACATAACAGCAGAAAAGATCAGATGAGGAGATATTTTTTCTTAAATAATCAGTGATGCCAACGAAAACGAGGTTTGCTTTCGATTTCAATTTGCATCACAAGTTGTTATAAATTATAAGAAACACCTCGATTCGATTTCCTCTCTAAGACGCTCTGAGGGAAGAGTCTGTGAGTTTATTGTCAGCTAATTCACTTGAGGGGCGTTCAGTTTAATCTTTGCGTTCGCTTGATTTTGTTTGACTGATTCGTTTATTTTGTTTACTGATGTTTGTGGTAAAGGTTTATTTATTACATTTAATACATTTCAGTTTTATTATATTAGTTTAAATTCAAATTATCTTTATTCAAGTAGTCATTTGAATCGTCAATTATTATATTAAAAGGGTCTGTGTAGTCAGTCTGATTTTTATTATCAATTTTTTTAAGTATTGTATAATTTTTATTCTTGAATTGTAACAACAGAAGAAGTTCTCTCTTTCTGTAATAAAATAATGAATTACACATGAGTTTTAAAATAATATCATATTTAAAACAGTTTATTTCGATATACTATAATAAAATAGAGAATATCAGAACAATTGGTAACCTCACATCAACTGGAACCCTAAGCTCACTTTGGAACTAACATATTACTAACTTAGTATTTAGGAGTGTTAAGTGAAAAGTATCAACTATTTGTTAGGGACTGTGTGAATAAAACAACGTACTTAAATATATATTTATTTATATACTTAGGAAGGAGGACTCCCTTTACAATGATAATGTGATCTAAATTATGTTCTAAAACTTAAACTTTAATATAATATCGCAGTGTACTAAAAATATTGCAGCGAAAGTAAATTGCAGATATTATTAATATTGTGGTAAGAATTTACTTTAGCGAAATATTTTTTTACGTGAAACCCATATATATTCTGAACCTACTCGACGAGCTGAGCACAACGACACCATGCTCGACTGGCGCAAACGAAAAATAAAAAAGTTACAAATTTTTTTAGTAAACTAAATTTGGCATATTCTAAGTGAAATTAACGTAACCTAACCATAATAATGAAACAAATATAACCTAACCTAACCTAATTTAATTAACATAACCTGATTCATCTAACCTAACCTTTTTTTTTTTTTTTTCTGTCCTAACCTAACCTAACCCAACCTTGGCGTTGAGGGCAACCGTTGGTTTTTTAGTGAACCTAACCTAACCTAACTTTTTTTTTTTTTTCTGTTCTAACCTAACCTAACCTAACCTTAGCGTTGAGGGCAACCGTTGGTTTTTTAGTGAACCTAACCTAACCTAACTTTTTTTTTTTTTTTTTTCTGTTCTAACCTAACCTAACCTAACCTTAGCGTTGAGGGCAACCGTTGGTTTTTTAGTGAACCTAACCTAACCTTTTTTTTTTTGCATTGGAAAAATCCGTTACGGATACCCGCCGGCCAGGAAGGTGATGACCGGAGGGTTATGTGGGACTACCCGGCGGCATAGAGTGCCATTTTTAAGGCTACCTACTAAAAAACCAACGGTTGCCCTCAACGCCTTAATGGGACGACTAGTAGTCTGCGAACTCAGCTCGAATTGCTTCTAGTAGGTCTATTCCATTCTTCCTGCACTCGCGTCTCCATTCGTACTCGCACAGGTGCATCGCTATTTATACTTAACGTTTTACTTCTCTAACATGTGTTCGCCATAGACTTTGCTGTGAATTTTTTTTATTTTTTTTTCGTTTGCGCCAGTCGTGCATGGTGTCGTTGTGCTCAGCTCGTCGAGTAGGTTCAGAATATATATAGGTTATATTTAAAAAAATATTTCGCTAAAGTAAAGTTCAGCCAAACAATAATAATTTAATACATTTCTTTGGTTCTTTATTAATTTTATTTATAAAAAACTAAACACTAAACTCACTATCGGAACACTAACAAAGTGGGTATTTCTATCTTAATCTCTCCCAATATAATTTATATATTCCTGCCACATCGTGTAGGAATCCCACCAATGAATACATTTTCTCCATCTTTATGCAATGTATACGTAATAGAACTTGCTTATTTTCCACTTTTTTCATTGGTTCCTATTTTCAGGACATTGATCGCCACTGCATCGGTATGATAGTATAACTTATTACGACGTATATTCTTTATTTACACCCTCAGAATATAAAGTGAAACAGAAACATTATAGAAATTTTTATAAATTATGATATATATTTTAAAGACTGTTTGTTTATTGAGAAACATTTAATTTGTAAATTTACCGTACGTAACTGACGCAGTTTCAGCGATAACTCATACACGTATAGTATTGCTATACCCTTGATGTTCGTAGCTCTGTTGGTTCATAATCCATATGGATTGTGAGGATCCTGTGAACGTCCTGAATCGCTTTCAGTAAACCTTCATTGTATTCGAGAGTAATAAAAAACTAAATGTAAGCGAAAGATTAATCTTGACGCTCGCTGTAATATGCATTAAGAAACCACATTATGTTGTTAAATTGCACCTACAAACATATGATAAGGTATTTTAACGGACCTTGCAACTGAAATGTATTAACCAAATCTTAAATAGAGAACACTGCACCCGTAGACTACATACACATTAGTGTAACGTCATTATAATGAACTAATCCGTTATGCGAAATGTTATTCGCAAACTCAGTGTTATGTTGGCTATTTCGAGCCGAGCTGAGCACGCCATTAATTGTTTCTACTTATTTACCACCTGCTCTTAGTACTTGTACTATGTAAGCGAATGGAGTTTTAATTAAACCTTTTAAATAAATGCAAAAAATTTTAATGTTTCTTACCGCTATAAACATATAATAAATTACTACTATTTTATAATTTTTAATGGACTACCCACTTGTACTAACGGTCCATAAATATCATTACACACTGCAACACTTTGCAATGACACATTTCCTATTAAACTTGGACGTCAACACGAACTGATGTTTTGAAAGCATTAGTAAAAGTTATCGTGCATTTCAGTTTGTTAAACCTGTAGTGTGTTGTTTTTTTTAATATGTAAGAGTACACTAACTAAGAACTATATCAAGTGTAGAATAAGTTGATTGATTACCAACGTCTCGATTAAAATAAATTTTTTAACAGTATTCAATTTAACAGATACTGAGTGATGGGAACCATGTACTAACAAAGATGGCAGATGTGATTTTAATAGACCATTTGTTATTATAGTAATACTGTTGAAAGCGACATCGTCTGTTTCTTCATAGACTATTTAATATCAATAAATATTGTTTTTAGTAACGCCGTCATCTTTCTAAAACTTATAGAAAAATTATTTGTATAATTAACTTCAAAATCCTATCTTCAGTTGGACCAAAACATATATATCTACAAAATTTCATTAAAATCGGTTCAGTGGTCTTAAAGATTAGCACAAACGAATATCGTGACACGGATATATAAAGAAGCATCTGTTAATGAGACACTAAATCCAAAATATTGACTCGTGTTCTACTTTGTACGAGTCCAATAATTATATAGGAAATGTCGAATATAGTAATGAAGTAATGATATATTATGTAACTAACCATATTATGCAATCATATTTAAAAATATCATAACATTAAAACCTATATTAGACTGCGACATTTTCTAAGAGATATATTTTAAACAAGAAAATGTTGTAAAACGGAAAAGTTGCATGAAAATAACCGTAAGTATATCATAAAAACAGTTCAATGTTTAAAAAGTAATCAAAATGCTTTTAACGTGTTATTATGTTTTCCGATAATTTAAATTGCTGTTATTAAGATAATGGAAGCTTTATTTTCCCCGACTCTTGGTTGCTGTGATGGCCTTCAGAGATATGAGTGTGTATACACTTCAGAAAGACATTTGTTGTAAACTGCCTTCAGTTCATTAAATAATTGTAAAACTAACTTAATTCTTAGTATTGTAGGAACGTTGGTCACGGTGAGTACTAAAGCGCTCCCGTGGCGTACCATTAAGACGATGAGAGCAAGCAACCATTTGTATTTTAGCGGGTAGCCTTAAAATTTACATGGCCGGCGGGTATTCATAATGATATTCCCACCGATTGAAGAAAAAAAAAAGATTGTAAGAACGTTAATAAAAAAATCGTTATTATTATCTCTCATTGTTGACTAATTTAAGTGTCATGACAACTCGTGGCCAAACTAATGTCTAAAGTATATTTTCATCTATGAATAAAAAGGCATATCACAATGATGGTAAAAATGTTCTCCGCGACGTGATCTCGCATTCCTATGCATGTGTTATATCAAAATCATTATGTACAATGTCGGTGGAACGGTGATTACGTGAACGTGCTTTTAAGGTGGAGTTTTATTTGGGAATTGGAGATTTTTTGTACATTGTGCGTGGTTATGAAAATATGCCACCGAATATGCATTTGAGCATTATTTTGCGGTATATACAAGGATTTCCCCTAACTCCCATACTTTTATGTGCATATAAAATGTGTATTTTGGTTTTCCCTTGTAAGGCTTGCATCTAACATATATATCATTATATTCTAGTACAGAGTAGTAGTAGTAGAGACATCAGTAAACTAAAACTTAAAATCATTATATATATATATATATATATATATATATATGTATATATTTTTTCACTCCTTACAATCTTCAAGTCTTGAAGTCTTCAAGTCTTTATATTTGATTGATTTCAATGATTTCTCTAACAAAATCTTTCACCTTAATACAAAGACGCATCCGGTGAAGGAACACTTGAAGGACATTTCGTTTTCTCCCCTTATTGTTTGAGAAATCGAAAATTTTGACAAATTGTAATCTCTTGGTTCTTCTTCAATGATTAGTTGTGAGCCATTTCTAACCTTTGTTCACGAACGTTTAAAGATATTGGCCTTTCTTTATTAAACTTTAATTTAATAACTTTGTTTTCTTAATATAAATAGTTATTTATAACAAATAGTTACTTTCTCTAATATATTTTATGTGTCTTCAGTGCTTTGAATGTTGTAAGTTGTTGGATGGAGAAGCCTTCTTACACACACACAATCCCCAAGCGGTAACACATTTACTTTACAGACAGACTAATTGATCAATTTATTATCATAGCAAGTCAATATCACTACATACTTTTAAAATGACATGCAGTTCATGTTGATCACCCATCAGAGTTGATTTAAAAATGGTTTATACTAATACAAAATTATTCGTAAAATTGGTTTCTTAAAGTTTAAATCAACAACAGCTGAATAATAATTACATACCTCTTCTAGTTATAATTATAATTAAAAATGTCTGCAATCTTTAATAAAGATAAATAGAATTACTCGTCATCGATCGGTCCGTATGTATTATCAAATATTTTGTACCCTCCAGCGTCTCACACCTCACTGTAATCTTAAATTAATCATCCGTCAATACAAACTTGATTAATAGTTTTAGGGGACAATTACCTTAAAAGCCTCCAAATAAATATGATTGATCATCGCGTCTTATTGGTTTTATTCTTGTCTCTTTTATGAATAAAGCTTTTCATTTCAATATTCATTAGCTGTTTATGGCGATTTTGTCACCTGAATGTTTTTTTGTATTTAATTCTTAATAAAATATTTCGAAATAATCCTTCCTGGTACACATCCAAAATTATATTATAAAAAAACCTTCATAAGTTCGTGGAACTCTTCTAAGTAATTTTGAATATACAGCATTTCCTTTATGGTTCGCCAGTTTGGTTTCAGAAATATTTTCTTAAAGTATATTTTCCCATATAGCCTAGTCCTTTTTTTTTTTTTTTTTTTTTTTTTTTTTTTTTTTTTTTTTTTTTTTTTTTTTATGGAATAGGAGGGCAAACGAGCTGGCGGGTCACAGATGATTTGTGATCACCGCCGCCCATGGACTCTTGCAACATCCGAGGATTTACAGGAGCGTTGCCGGCCTTGAAGGTGGGAGTAAACGCCTTTTTTGAAGGTACCCAAGTCGTACCGATCTGGAAATACCGCCGAAGGGAGTTCGTTCCACATTCGAGTGGTACGAGGAAAAAATGTACTTGAGAACCGCACAGTGGTGGATCGCCACGCATCCAGGTGGTAGGGATGGTATTGGAGGCGATGGCGCGCTGTGCGGTGATGGAATTCGGCGGTAGGCATCAGATCGAATAGCTCTTCGGAACACTCCCCGTGGTAAATGCGGTAGAAGACGCACAGAGATGCAACGTCTCTACGCAATGCCAAAGAGTCCAGCCGTTCACAGAGCACCGGGTCCCCGACAATCCGAACGGCTCTCCGTTGTACGCGGTCAAATGGTAGAAGCTGATATTGGGGTGATCCGGACCAGAGATGAGAACAGTACTCCATGTGTGGCCGGACTTGCGCTTTGTAGAGCGCAAGTCTTTGGCCAGGATTGAAGTACTGCCTCGCTCTATTGATCACGCCCAATTTCATCGAGGCCAACTTGGCCTTGCTCTCCAGATGACCACGAAACCGACAGTCACTCGAAATGTCGAGACCAAGTATTCTGATACTTGGCGAGGCAATAAGGGGAGTGCTCTCGAAGAGCGGTGATACGACAAATGGGGTTTTCTTAGTGGTAAACGCGCAAACCTGTGTCTTCTGGGGATTGAACTGAACGTGGTTCAGTTCACCCCACTCAGAAACTATCCCTAAGGAAGTCTCTATAGAAGACACAAGTTTCTTTCGGCACTCGTCGACGTTTTCCCGAGAGAGACCTGCACGGCCGGAATATACCGCATCCCCAGTACTGTCATCCGCATAACAATGTATGTTGGAGATATCCAACATATCATTGATGTGCAGGAGGAACAGAGTTGGGGATAGCACGCAGCCTTGGGGTACACCAGCGTTCACGGGCTTGGGGTCCGAGCAAAAACCGTCGAGAACGACCTGTATGCTCCGCCCAGTGAGGAAGCTGGTGATCCACTTGCATAAACTCTCGGGAAGCCCATAGGAAGGTAGCTTCGAAAGAAGCCCCTTGTGCCATACACGATCGAAGGCTTTCGCCATATCCAGACTAACTGCCAGACCCTCTCCCTTGCTTTCAATAACAGCTGCCCAACGGTGCGTAAGATATAACAGAAGATCACCAGCCGATCGACCATGGCGAAAGCCATATTGCCGGTCATTGACCAACTGGTGATCCTCGAGGAAGGTTAGGAGCTGCTTATTGATGATACTCTCCATTACTTTGGAGAGAAGAGAGGTAATGGCGATAGGTCTGTAGTTAGCTGGGTCCGAGCTATCACCTTTTTTAGGGATCGGATGGACAAGGGCACGCTTCCATGAGACCGGGACTACGCCTTTAAGGTAGGAGTACCGAAATAGACGCGTTAGCACTGGTGTCAATTCAGGGGCACATGTTCGTAGCACAACTGAAGAGATACCATCTGGACCACTCGACTTATGAACTTCCAAGGAAAGGAGGGCTTTTCGGATGAGTTTTTGCCGAAAAACTATTTCCGGCATTAAGCTCGGACACCGCGGGATGGTAGGTGGTGTCTTCCCTTGGTCGTCCAAAGTCGAGTTAGAGGCGAAAAGAGTGCCCAAGAGATCGGCTTTCTCTTTTGCCGTGTAGGCCAGAGAGTCGTTCCCAGTGTGCAATGGCGGTAGGGATGGCTGACAAAAGTTTCCCAGCGTGGCTTTAGACAGCGCCCAGAACTTGCGCGTGCCAGGCGGGTACTTTGCCAGCTGATCCCCTATTTTGACGACATGCTTGAACTTTGCTCTAGCAATTTTCCGTTTGAAGAATCTGGAGGCACGATTATATTTCCTCTTCAGAACTCTAGAGTTCGGATCCTTAGTGACTAACGCATTAGCCCAAGCTTGATACGCCTGCCGTTTGCCAGCTGCTGCAGCCCTGACAGACGCATCAAACCAAGGCCGCGATCTGCCACCAAGTGGTACCACAGAGCTTGGTACAAATAGTTCCATGCCCTGAAGTATCACATCAGCTACAGCCGCAGCGCAGTCACTAGGATCATTGGAAGAGAAACAAATCGGCCCCCATGGGTAGGATGCAAAAAAGGACCGCATTCCATCCCAATCCGCTGACTTGTAGTGCCAAACGCGTCGAGTCGCAGGTCTTGTGCGAGCTGGGCGTTCAATGGGCACTACACTCCGTACCAGGCAATGATCAGAGGACCCTAAGGGAGCCTCGACAGTGACCTGGTACTTTCCGGGATGTGTAGTCAGCAGAAGATCCAACAAAGAGGGCATATGGCTGTCCACGTCCGGTAGACGAGTGTGCGTCTTTACCAGCTGGGACAGACCATTTGCCAGAGCAAAGTCAAACACAGATCTCCCCGCGTAGTCGGTGGCACGTGACCCTAGCCAATCGGCATGGTGCGCATTAAAGTCCCCGAGGACTACGACTTCGGCGGAGGGAATCTGTGAAAGCAGATCGTCAATCTTCGCCTGAACATGGCCCAAGAGTTGAACCGTTTCTGCATTACCACTATGGGACCTGTAGAGGCACGCGTAGACTCTGACATGGTCGTCCATGTCCACGCGCAGCCAGAGTACGGACAGGTCCCGACCTTCAAAAACCTGAAGGCGACGGTAGCAGATATCCTCCCTTACGAACACAGATACCCCGGCGTGTGGTATAAAATGGTGTTCTAGTTTATACCCGGGGTATGACAGGTACGCTGTGTCGCTAGGTTGAGATATCTGCGTCTCCGTCAGAAACAACAAGGCGGGCTGCGCCGTCTCTAGGTGATAGTGGACGGCGTTCAAGTTGGAATGAAGTCCCCGGATGTTGCAAAAGTCCACATTTAGAGTGGGTCGGGGTGCCGCTGCGTTGACTCGTCGTTTGCCCTCAAAAAACACAAAAGGCGATACTTTGCCCGCCCCAGATACGACGGGCAGCCCGAGCAAAATCCGAGAATCATTTCCCCGATTTTGCTCGGGGAGGGGGTCCCCGGCTTCATCAAAGCCGGTACCCTCCTGGGGTATTTTTCTTTTCGGCATCGCTTTCATGTTTGGCGGGGGGGGGGGGGGGGTTGGGCTTCCGGATTCTCTCACTCACCGACGGAACATAACCAAATGAGTTTGATTACTACACGTCGGTCTTCTGTGAGAGGGTGGTCCTTCCCCGGTCGAGCCAGCCCAATACGAGCTGCAGTCAGTTAACTGCAGCTTGGCTCTACCACCAGAGAATCCTTTATCCTTTCGCAATGACAAGAATATTATCTTACAACTTAACCATTTAATAGTGTTAATAACATTCAATATATTTATCCACAACAGCATTAAAGAAAAATTACAAAATTAGGGAGAAATTATTTTGTAAATACATACACTGTTAATTCATTGCTACCACCTTGAAAGTGTTTGTTTTCGTTAAGTCCACTTCTCAATTACAAGTCAATTGCTACTCCAGTCTTACCTCATGACACGGGATAGTGGTATTCGCTTGTGTCGGTCGGTAAATGTGACACAGACGCGGTGGAACGTCACGTCGACTGTCACTTCTCTGACGAATTAGCGCTGTCCCGTGACATGATACGGATTACGGACCTTGAGGTGACTGAAGCGTCCATTTTCTGTGAATTTAGATACAATTATGTAAATCTTATTATTAAACAAGTAAGACCTATCGACTAAATCAAATGTACATCTTAATTAATTTGTATGTGATATATTTAAAATAATACAATAGCTTAAATATTAGCAGATGAATATTTATAAAATAGCTAGCTGTGCCCAATGACTTCGTTTGTGCCGAATATGTTTTTTTTATAAGTTAGTGTAAGTTATTCCTTTTAAAATCACCAATACGCCAGTGAAAGTTCTTTTAAAATCGGTCCAAAAGATTTTAAAGATTTAGTAAAACGCTCTCAATTTGTAATTTTATTTATATGTAAGATAATACAAAAACTAACTTATTTTTTTGTAGATTTGATCAAAATTAATGTTGAATAACATTGTAATTATTATTACGCCTGTGGTTGTATTGTAAGTTTAGACTCTCATTAAGGATATAAATATTCAACAACACAAGTGTGTGGTTTAATTAGAATGTGCATCGTGAGCTGTTCCTGAAAACAAATATTTATTATCCGTACTTTAATTGAAATGTTCATGTTTTGATTGAAATGTGTGTTCATTTATATAATACAGATATTGCTACGTTTCTGTTTAATTATTAACATTAAACAACTTATAATGCAATGTTTTCATTTGTTAATTTTGTAGCACTTCGTTTTTTATTTTCCATGTTAAATACGAATATAATAACATAGTTCATTAATATTTATTTATTATTATATTAACGTTATTATTATTAACGTTTGAAATAACTAGAAGTAAACTTTAACAGTTTTCAATGAATTTGTTTAAGGGATCAAAATTATTAGTCACATCCTTAACCAATTAACTTGGACGTCTCTTAATAAGGCAGATCACGGAAGGAAACGGAAATAACAATAATTGATTATTTTTGAAGCATGCTGAGTCAGCGAATTGCAAGTTCCGGGAGGTTGATTTTATACAGATTGTTTTAACAAGTGCTGTGTATTAATCTATTCCCTTTATGGATAGATAGATATGTATCCATAAAGAGCTTAATAACAAAATAGTGGATTCTTGATTGGACATTAAATTGTTTGTTCGAATGACGTAACCAAAGCTTCGACTTTGAAAAATATTGACGAAACAAAATTTTTCGTTCAGGGTATTATATACCACCTACAGCCATTGCGGAAGACCCATATTTATTCTTAGCCGAAGCATATTTTTAGTTATTAACTAAAACAGCTGTGGAATAATAAAGGCCTACGATCTGATAGGGCTACAAAAAAGCTAGAGAAATCATGAAATGAAATCTAGAAACTCCAACACTAAACAAATACTAAAATCCTTAAGTTATATTCCTTAAATAAATGTATACTGTAATCATTGTAAACTTAGAATTTTACAGTCACGAAATTGACTGTGACGTTCATATATGTATGGGAGAATATTTTATTAACTACCAAGACAAGTTTGTGAAAAAGAAATCGAAAATCTGTTCCCGTGACGTAAATAAACAAACTTACATATCATGTTTGTAAGGAAACCATACATCGTCATTCAAATTGGCATTTATGCGGGGATTTTTTGTACTCAATTTCCCCTTAAAACCACAATTTCTCACGGGTTTTGGACACCTTTTCTTATGTTGTTTGCAATCTGGGAGACTCTCAGCTTAGTACCTATACAAATAAGTTCATCTCAACAGAAAAGTTATGGTTAACAAACATTCCTTTCAAACCTTCCAATGCCTGTTACATGTACCTATATAAAATAGACATGAATCATTGAAAAAGAATCCAAATGTTATATTATTAGGCACTTCAAAAATCTCTAAGTAAGAAAAATATTATTATTTTCTGTTAACAAATCTTATATATTTAATTTAACATTATACCTAACAATAAATAATACTTAACTAATGCTCGTAATACATCCTCTTATTTGAATTTATCAAGTCGCGAAAGGATTTAATAAGATGATTACAATGCTTAAACCGAAGCAAAAATATCATAAAAAGAACAGAACTAGAGTCGACATGGGACAAACAAGTGCACCCGATTTACCATCCGCCAGTGGTGCCAACGAACATATGCGAAACGCGTTTCTTGAGTACACAGCATCTATAAGGGAAACAATCAAAACTAACCTTGCGATCTGTGAAAAGATCAGGCGGACCTTCGAACTTGAAAACGAAGGTCTTCTTAAAGTATTACTCAAGGAAGAAAAAGCCGCCATTTTCAACAACACTACATCTGAATATGTACGGGGTAAAACACCTAAAATTCCCCACATGGCGGCTTACAGCGTTAAAAATGGATTCGTTAAAATAGCTGAAACCCCCAAAGGAGTAACTGGACCGCCCAAGTATTTAACACCCGCTGAAGACTCAATACTTGTAGTAGCCCGCTGCACAGAGGTTTCGCTGGAAGATAACATCCTCCAAATGTCTACAGCCGTAGAGGATTCAGCAAGACCCTGGGAAGACTGGGAAGCACCAATTTTCCACTGGGTCAACGGCGTTCCTGGATGTGGAAAATCGACTTGGGTAGTAAACAACTTCGTATTTGAAAGTGACTTGATAGCAACAACGACGACTGAGGCAGCATTAGAGCTCAGGAATAAACTCGCCCTCAGTTGTCCAAAGGACGGGAAGACCAAAGTCCGAACGATCGCTTCAATATTAATAAATGGCGTCAAAGAAAAGCCTGAACGACTTATCGTTGACGAGGCCTTGATGAACCATTTCGGAGCGATCGTTATGGCGGCCCGACTAACAGAGGTCAAAGCAGTCACACTAATCGGAGACACAACCCAGATTCCTTATATAGACCGGCTAAATCTGTTCCATATGAAATATAATAGCCCATACCTCGTGACGTCTATCAGTCAAGAGCTCTTAAGAACCTACCGATGTCCCCTGAACGTAAACTATGCTCTAAACGAGGTATACAACGGCTTATACTCAGCCCATTCATTGACTCGCTCTCTGAGAACAGTCAGGTTTACGGGTGCTACCATCGAAGCTGACTTTCCTAATACCCTGTACCTGGTCCACACACAGACTGAAAAAGCGGACCTTACAAACCTAGGGTACGGAAAAGGGGAAAACTCGCGCATCCTCACCATCAATGAAGCTCAGGGATTAACATACGAGTCGGTAATAATCATCCAAACGAAATCCAAACCAAAATCGTACCTGACAAGTGTCCCACACGCAGTGGTGGCTTTATCTAGACACACAAGAAGTTCTACGTACTACACGGATATCGACGAAGACGCCATTGTGAGATTCATTAGGCGGGCCGGCGATACCTCCGATAGAACTCTTGTAGAGTACAACCTCAAGATGGCAATTTCTCACCGTGACTCCGAAGCTATGAAAAAGCTAGTGAACTTAATAACCTAGCTTACTACTACTACTATTTACTTTATTTATTATTATTATCAATTTCTAAAATAGCTTTCGAAAACTTGTGCAGGTGTACAATTTCCTGCGAAGTTACCATCGCAATTAAAATCGTAATAAAATTGTTTAAAATCACAATGAAAGGCATGGACAAATGTCTATGGTCTTTAAAAAAAAAAAAAAAAAAAAAATTCTTAACTAATGCTCGTAATACATCCTCTTATTTGAATTTATCAAGTCGCAACTGCAATCGGGTTTTCCATAAGCGTCCTTAATTTTCCAATTTGTCATTTCCACGAAGTTTATTTTCCTTAAATTAAGGTAATATCATGTCTGATCCAATTTGAATTACGACGTTCAGTACCCTCTTAATATGGTTCCTGTGTTATGTTTTTTAAATAAATGATGAATGTTATATGTATAATTATGATTATATGTAAGGGTATTGTACAGCTTTCTTGCTATAATATTAACTTAAAATGTGAATAGTCTTTGTACTACAAGTGAATTAATGAACACAAAGTATAACTACGTCTCAATGATGAAGTATTCGACCCATCCAGAACTAAATAAGAGATATTTTTTTTAAATATGTTTCTTAAAAAGTAATAGAGATTTCATTTTAAATAAAGAATTTGGGAGAGGAATTTGTCTTTATTTATTTTTCAAATATATGTTAAAGCAAAACCGTCCTGCACACTCGTACACTCATAGCAGCCATCACTGAGACTGCACTGTGTTCCTCTCCATCCTCACATATTGCAAAATACTAATTTCCTCCGCACCACCTTCTCCCACGTTTCCTGACGTGCCTCGTCAACCACCAAGACGAAATTACAATTTACAATATCCAATATCTGTTTGCCGAATACGAGTAAAATTACATTTTAGCTTTTAACTCATCTGTAATGAATGATCCGAGAAATTTTTAAGTATATCTTATGTCGTATTTTGCTATTAATAAAATCTCAAGAGAATTAGTAAATTGACTCGAGCGGATCAAATATTAATAATTTGTTGGAGAAGTAATTTTAATTAAGTTTATTATTAATAGAATAAGTAATAATTTCATCTTAATTGTTTATCTTAAAGTAACACCCGGTTTAATTAATGTTTATTTATAGAATTGTATTCGTTATTTCAATCAATACTCATCTCTTATAAGTTGCTCCATCGTGTCGGAGTCTCGCAGGTCTGAACAATGGAGCACACGGCTATTGGGGGAGGAACTGACTTTACAAGGATATTGGACGGCTTCGGCTTGAACTATAATACCGGTATATAATGTAATATGTTTTAATTGATATTATACTTTATTGTTATTTATCTCTCTTAACTTGTACCAGCGTCACTCCAGGGACGTTCCGGACAGAGTCCCGGACAATGGCATAACAGGCATTGTTGAATAAAACTGATTCTACCGGGATATTGGAAGGCTTTGGCTTTCTAAACTTTAATCTCTTCTCTACATTAGCGTATCTGCTTTAGATTCTAGCGACCCTTATGTAATACGTAAAGGTGTATATTTAATCCTCAAAAACCTGTACCTTTTAATACATATGATAAAGTGTTATTAATATCTTGGGTATATATATATTTTTTAGGTATGTTTATGTGTTTTTTAGGATTTTTTTGTCAACTTTTTATTAAAACGATTAATTAAAGATTTCAAAATATATTATAAGATGTCGTTTTTGTGTTTATGTTCTTCTAAAAGCTGCTTTAACTGTCTTACATACTTTACTCCTACTATAATAAATTATGAATATTATCTTAGATTAATAACATCTGATGAAGTATACATTGTGTACGATTTTTAAATCCTCTTCCATCCACGTAAAGCGGGTCATTGTGCTGTGTTTTAATAATTGATGACAATACACTGCTCTGTATGTATGTACGCACTTCACAGATTGCTCTGGGACCCGCCGATGGTTGTGGAAGTGTGATTGTCTTACTAATAAAACAGATTGTTATCTACTTAACTTATATACAAATGAAAATGAATGTATTATAAGTAAAACAAACTTAACAAACAATATGCCATTAAAGAAATAACATACCTCATTACCTCCCTTGTAATTTGATGGTAATTGTGGATATATTTGGTATTACAGTGAACATTGAAAGTAATATAAATATACCTCGTTCGACAGGATCGATCGTGTTAGGTAGATTCCCGTCGGTCGGATCGACAAAGAAAAACTAGCCAGCATATTCATTTTCGGTTTTAGCATCCCAAAAAAAGAAAAGCCTGAACGACTTATCGTTGACGAGGCCTTGATGAACCATTTCGGAGCGATCGTTATGGCGGCCCGACTAACAGAGGTCAAAGCAGTCACACTAATCGGAGACACAACCCAGATTCCTTATATAGACCGGCTAAATCTGTTCCATATGAAATATAATAGCCCATACCTCGTGACGTCTATCAGTCAAGAGCTCTTAAGAACCTACCGATGTCCCCTGAACGTAAACTATGCTCTAAACGAGGTATACAACGGCTTATACTCAGCCCATTCATTGACTCGCTCTCTGAGAACAGTCAGGTTTACGGGTGCTACCATCGAAGCTGACTTTCCTAATACCCTGTACCTGGTCCACACACAGACTGAAAAAGCGGACCTTACAAACCTAGGGTACGGAAAAGGGGAAAACTCGCGCATCCTCACCATCAATGAAGCTCAGGGATTAACATACGAGTCGGTAATAATCATCCAAACGAAATCCAAACCAAAATCGTACCTGACAAGTGTCCCACACGCAGTGGTGGCTTTATCTAGACACACAAGAAGTTCTACGTACTACACGGATATCGACGAAGACGCCATTGTGAGATTCATTAGGCGGGCCGGCGATACCTCCGATAGAACTCTTGTAGAGTACAACCTCAAGATGGCAATTTCTCACCGTGACTCCGAAGCTATGAAAAAGCTAGTGAACTTAATAACCTAGCTTACTACTACTACTATTTACTTTATTTATTATTATTATCAATTTCTAAAATAGCTTTCGAAAACTTGTGCAGGTGTACAATTTCCTGCGAAGTTACCATCGCAATTAAAATCGTAATAAAATTGTTTAAAATCACAATGAAAGGCATGGACAAATGTCTATGGTCTTTAAAAAAAAAAAAAAAAAAAAAATTCTTAACTAATGCTCGTAATACATCCTCTTATTTGAATTTATCAAGTCGCAACTGCAATCGGGTTTTCCATAAGCGTCCTTAATTTTCCAATTTGTCATTTCCACGAAGTTTATTTTCCTTAAATTAAGGTAATATCATGTCTGATCCAATTTGAATTACGACGTTCAGTACCCTCTTAATATGGTTCCTGTGTTATGTTTTTTAAATAAATGATGAATGTTATATGTATAATTATGATTATATGTAAGGGTATTGTACAGCTTTCTTGCTATAATATTAACTTAAAATGTGAATAGTCTTTGTACTACAAGTGAATTAATGAACACAAAGTATAACTACGTCTCAATGATGAAGTATTCGACCCATCCAGAACTAAATAAGAGATATTTTTTTTAAATATGTTTCTTAAAAAGTAATAGAGATTTCATTTTAAATAAAGAATTTGGGAGAGGAATTTGTCTTTATTTATTTTTCAAATATATGTTAAAGCAAAACCGTCCTGCACACTCGTACACTCATAGCAGCCATCACTGAGACTGCACTGTGTTCCTCTCCATCCTCACATATTGCAAAATACTAATTTCCTCCGCACCACCTTCTCCCACGTTTCCTGACGTGCCTCGTCAACCACCAAGACGAAATTACAATTTACAATATCCAATATCTGTTTGCCGAATACGAGTAAAATTACATTTTAGCTTTTAACTCATCTGTAATGAATGATCCGAGAAATTTTTAAGTATATCTTATGTCGTATTTTGCTATTAATAAAATCTCAAGAGAATTAGTAAATTGACTCGAGCGGATCAAATATTAATAATTTGTTGGAGAAGTAATTTTAATTAAGTTTATTATTAATAGAATAAGTAATAATTTCATCTTAATTGTTTATCTTAAAGTAACACCCGGTTTAATTAATGTTTATTTATAGAATTGTATTCGTTATTTCAATCAATACTCATCTCTTATAAGTTGCTCCATCGTGTCGGAGTCTCGCAGGTCTGAACAATGGAGCACACGGCTATTGGGGGAGGAACTGACTTTACAAGGATATTGGACGGCTTCGGCTTGAACTATAATACCGGTATATAATGTAATATGTTTTAATTGATATTATACTTTATTGTTATTTATCTCTCTTAACTTGTACCAGCGTCACTCCAGGGACGTTCCGGACAGAGTCCCGGACAATGGCATAACAGGCATTGTTGAATAAAACTGATTCTACCGGGATATTGGAAGGCTTTGGCTTTCTAAACTTTAATCTCTTCTCTACATTAGCGTATCTGCTTTAGATTCTAGCGACCCTTATGTAATACGTAAAGGTGTATATTTAATCCTCAAAAACCTGTACCTTTTAATACATATGATAAAGTGTTATTAATATCTTGGGTATATATATATTTTTTAGGTATGTTTATGTGTTTTTTAGGATTTTTTTGTCAACTTTTTATTAAAACGATTAATTAAAGATTTCAAAATATATTATAAGATGTCGTTTTTGTGTTTATGTTCTTCTAAAAGCTGCTTTAACTGTCTTACATACTTTACTCCTACTATAATAAATTATGAATATTATCTTAGATTAATAACATCTGATGAAGTATACATTGTGTACGATTTTTAAATCCTCTTCCATCCACGTAAAGCGGGTCATTGTGCTGTGTTTTAATAATTGATGACAATACACTGCTCTGTATGTATGTACGCACTTCACAGATTGCTCTGGGACCCGCCGATGGTTGTGGAAGTGTGATTGTCTTACTAATAAAACAGATTGTTATCTACTTAACTTATATACAAATGAAAATGAATGTATTATAAGTAAAACAAACTTAACAAACAATATGCCATTAAAGAAATAACATACCTCATTACCTCCCTTGTAATTTGATGGTAATTGTGGATATATTTGGTATTACAGTGAACATTGAAAGTAATATAAATATACCTCGTTCGACAGGATCGATCGTGTTAGGTAGATTCCCGTCGGTCGGATCGACAAAGAAAAACTAGCCAGCATATTCATTTTCGGTTTTAGCATCCCAAAAAACGTAGAAATATACATCTATCTTGATTTTATAAAAAAAATTGAAATTTTCACCCCCGTAAGGGGTGGTAGGGGGTGATAGTGGTCATGAATTTATTTTTAGTTATCATTTTCGGTTTCAGCATCTCAAAAAACGTAGAAATACACATTTGTCTTAATTGTATAGAAAAAAAATAAAATTTTCACCCCCTGTAAGGGATGGTAGAGGGTGATACTGGTCATGAATTTATTTTTAGTTATCATTTTCGGCTTCAGCACCCCAAAAAACGTAGAAATACACATCTATCTTGATTTTATACAAAAATTTCAATTTTCACCCCTTAAGAGGTAGTAAGTGGGTGCTAGCGGGAAAACGGGCATTTAAAATTAGTTTTTATTGTCATATTCGATTTTAGCGATCCCAAAAGCCTAAGAATAATGGGGTCTCCCCTCTGGTTCACGATATTTTTTTTTTTGTGTGCCTGTGTAATCTTCTATAATTACAAAAACATTTTTAAAATTTATTGGTTGTTTTATCGGTCACATGAAATATTGAAATAAAACAGTTATCTCTATTCACAGTCATTTAACTGAATTGATGGCAGTGTAGTTGAATATTACATACAGTACACTTCATATTCATCACGACTATCGGCAAAGGATTGGCGAATGTGGACTCCTGTGACGTCATCGACTCACAATGGATATTTCGGAAGTCTCTTTTGGATCACAATTGGAATATTTAGTTGTAAGGAACAATGCACTGAAACTAAATAAGAAACGGTTCTGTTGCATTGTAATCAAATTATCTTCCGATGATATACCTTCTTTGGTTACGTTTATGTTCTTGGTACTTTGTAACAAATGTAAAGGTTTTTATCGACTTTTGAAGTTCTAAACCTATCTGTGTATTTTTTATCCATGTGCTAAATCTATCCTATAAAATACATATAATATATGATGTATGATACAACATAGTGTTTATTGTTTCCGGTCGAGCGGCCATGTTGTCATTAACACATCACACAGGTGACCGACGCTATTCAGTGTGTGATCGGATTGGAATTGAATTGATATTGTGCATATTACTTACCTCCCACTGGTTTTGTGTGGGTTAAGGACATAATGATACATACAAACATATAACTATTTAAAATGTATGATATATTTATTTAGTTACTATTTAATAGTTTCTCTTTCATTTTCTCTGAAAACCAAATAGACCTGTGAAATATGACATGTTTTTGAATATATTTCACGGATATTATTTTTGAATGACAAGTAAAACAAAAGAAATAAGAACGTTATCCCTAAATATTGAGTTACCTTCAAATTAACTTTAAATACATTTATATAACAAATAGCTTTTATCCCGACACCTGATCTTTTTATGGATTATTATTGTTTGTCTATTTTAGGATTGTGTTTTTCCTTAATTTTCTTAACAACCCACTAAATAGAATATTAATAAATATTATGCCAAAAATTTACAACTATACAATGAAATGGCGACCAATGACATTGCCAGGAGAAGCTTGAAACAGAAAAAATGTTATGAGGAGACAGAAAAAATGTAATGTATGTACTTATAACACTGGTACAACTTTCATTGCTTTGGCTTTAAAAATTCCATTAAAACTCGAAGATACAAAATAGATACGCTTCGTGTTTGTTTTTTGTTTAATTTGTTTTCATGTTGCAATCGTGTTTATTAGCTTTTGGCTCCAGTAAACGGAGACTGGAATTTTTATTTCTTATACGGTTATGTCTATTTATTTGCATAATTCCTGTGAATAAAAGTTAACGAATCAAGTCTAGTTCAGATAATAACAGAGGAACATATCTCACGAGTACTCTCTTAATAGATCTTTATAATAAATAGTTGATGTTACACACAACATCCACACAAGAAAGAAGATCACGAACATTCCGCTCCGAGATGAGTTTCCTCCATTACTTGAATATTTCACGGATAGAATTCGTTCATTGTTACTTCGTACTGTTATTTAATAGATAAATATAACAATATTTCATGTATTTTCAGTTTGTGTGTTACATAACAGATATCCAGTGTGACATTAATAATGATTAACATTATTTTCTATTTTCAGGTAATTACGACATATAATAATAATTTATGAATAAGTCCTAAGAATAATTAGAAGATTTAAAAGCGCATTCTGGTAAGTAGTGAGTTTTGTTAGACTTATATAATTTATATACATATACATACTAAGCTGCATAAATGTAGTGTTCGTCACATACTGCAGCAAGCCAAATGCAACTGAACAAACAGGTAACATTGGTATTTTATTATTAAGTATTTACTCTTGAACACAACAGGTGGGTGGAATAATGTTTTTTAAAGTAAACTAAGTAAAAACCGTCTTATGTGTTGTTTTTATATTATTAAATTTTGTGTTAGTAATGGATTCCGTATTAAGAATTTAATTCTCTTCGCAAATTCGTTTCACACAAAGGTAAAGGAAACTTATCCTTCCCAACTTAAATTAGCGTAGCTAAATACAAGCGAAGTCAGGACCGGACGTTAGTAGATAATAAGATTAAACATTTCACGTACTCATTGAGTTAAGCAGACAAACACGTTAAACCCCGGGGACTCACATTAGCCCTCATGAAATATTAAAGCAAATAACAAACAATAAAAGGGATCGAGCGACACGTTCAGACACACTGACTGTAATATTTGGGAAATTGGATTACCGCTAATGAGTCTCTTTGCTTTTTGTATTCAGTTTTTGATCAAATTTGTAGCACATTGTCTATGGTTTGGTGGTAGTCTCATTCAAACGAGGTGCGTTAATTAAATAATAAATACCAAATGACAAATAAGTTACTTTTTCTTGTATCAAAAAACATTAAAATTGTTTGGATTTTAATATTATGATCCTACTACCTTTAAATTTTTTTTTATCTGATATTCATGTTCGTAAAGAGTTGCAGAAATTTTGCGAATGCGAATCCAAATTAGTATATTCGTTACATCACTAATATTTAAAAACAAAATAGAGCTAGTTTCAATAAGTATAAATAACTGAAGTATATTTATACAGTAGTCTGTAGTACAGTAGGCTGTTGTCTGGAAGGCTTATTAGTTGCAACTTGCAGCAGATATTATTCATACCGTAGATATGAAGACATTACTTCAGGCAATTTGAAATTCTTCATAACTTCACCACACCTTTGAGATTGTGCAGTTATTATTATACTTTAATTTGTATTTTATGGTTCCTTTGAAACATGCTTTGTGTTGTAAATATTATTTTAATAACTGCATTGTAAAAGATACTCTTGGAGTTAACAATTTAATATAATGTTGTAATTTAATCAAACAAAGCTTCTCTATTCGAAGGTGACTCAAGTGAGTTATATTTTAATTAAAAGTTTTCTGCTATACCTCATACATTTGCAATAAGTATTGATTTCTCTCGTCTGTGAAGTTATTATATATGAATAAATTAATATTATGAAAGATATAAAGTTGTGTTAATAACTTGCAATATGTCTATTTATGTATTAATGTCAACATTTGATATTCTTTGCTAAGTACAGTTATAAATGAACTTTTCACTTTGAAACACAAAGGTGGCTACAAATGTACAACTTGCAAAGTGCGGGCCTCAATATGGTTAAATGTGATACCTTAAACTTTGCCCATCTTTACCTGAAACATTTTTTATTCTTTGGGAAATTTACAAATTATTATACAGGGTGGGCCAAAAATTTTTGCAAATAGCAACACTTGATTTCTCCAAAACCGTGAGAGCAAGGGGCGCGCGGGTGGCGGGGAATTGTGCGTCGTTTAATGCAATTTTAGTCACGATGGAGCGCTTCACGGGACAACAGCGTGCTTTTTGCGTAAAACAATTTTACAAAAACAACGATTCCTACGTTACTGTACGACGCCTCTTTAGAGTTGAATACGGATTACAACGTGTAGGTGAGTGTCCAAGTGTTAATTTAGTTAAAGCTTGGGTTAAAAAGTTCAAACGGGATCGGCAACGAATATTAAACAAACTGGGCGACCACGTTCAAGAAGAAGCGAAGAGAACATTCGGGAGGTTGAAATTTCTGTAAGGGACGATCCAGAATCATCTACGCGTAAGCGGTCGGTGGCTCTTGCTATACCAAGAACTAGTCTGCGGCGAATCTTGCATTTGGACCTTAAACTGCACCCATATAAGCTTCAAATTGTACAGGAGATGAAACCAAACGATTACATTCAACGCAAGTTATTTGCTGACACTATACTGGAGCGATTCTCTAGCCTTGAGAATGTATTGTTTACGGACGAGGCCCGTTTTCACATTAATGGTCACGTAAATAAACATAATTGTCGATATTGGAGCACGGAAAACCCTCACTATAAACACCAAAAGCCTCTTCATTCACCAAAAACGACAGTGTGGGCTGCCAGATCCGAAAAGGGCATAATCGGTCCATACTTCTTTGAAAATAATAAAGGAAATAATGTAACTGTGAACTCAGTGGAATAAGTGAAAATGTTGCGAGAGTTTTTGACACCACAGTTGCATGAATTTGAAGGATACAATAGCCGGACTCGGATGCAACAAGATGGAGCAACATGCCATACATCAAACGTGACTTTACCGGTGGTCAAAGAAATGTTTCCTAACAAATTGATTTCTCGCAGAGGTGATATCCTATGGCCTCCCAGAAGGCCGGAGCTTACACCTTGCGATTTTTTCTTGTGGGGATATCTGAAGAGTCGAGTATACCTTAATAAACCGACGACCATATCCCAATTAAAAGAAAACATCCACGAGGAGATAGCCGCGATTCCTCGCAGCATGTGTCAACGAGTTTACGTAGTCGATTGCAGGAGTGCCAACGACGAGACGGAGCACATCTCGACGATGTCATTTTTAAAAAATAAATTTTAATAAATGATAAATACGTTAAAAAAATCATAAACAAAATAACATTTGTACTTTTATTTCTAGACATGTTTCAAAAGTGCAAAAATTTTTGGCCCACCCTGTATAACATGTCAAAACAGCTGCTATTTCTGTATCGCGAAATATTCTTGTGTCGTTATTATACATCAAAAGAAAACGCTCATTATAACTTTGTATGTTATTTTATTTTAAAACATTAAGAAAACTTTGTAAATATAAGATGTGCTAGTAGCTACGTCCAAATTAAAGTATTCATTTCTAAAATATTTTTTCTTAATAATGTCATTTGTATTTGTATTCTTGAATTCAGTAACATTGTCCTCAATGAATAAGCTTTTCGGAGTAACACAAAGTTAATAATTTTGTTTTATTACATGTAATATTAAAAGAAAATCATACAAACGCTTTTTGTTCTGTTAAGCAGACATTATTGCCTACATATTTTATCACACACTAAATATTCATTAAATTCTTTGTAACCTTTCAGAGAACATTATAATGTTAAAAACTTCTTTGAGTAAGTTAATATCAAATTGTTTGAATCAAGGCGCAACAAGGCATTTTTTTTAATCTTTTGAGTCACAAAGTAAGTTATGTACTTAATTATATTTTTTCGTATGCTTTCTAAATGGTTATTAATTTAACATTTCACTCCTAAGGTTCTATTTATGAGAAACAAAATATTTTTTGTATTAATATTACTTGTAGCTATCATTTTCCGTATGTTTTGTTAAAAGATGCGTTATTACAATATCACGAACGTTACTTAACCATGAAATGTTAATTCAGTTGTTTTTTATGAATAATTATGGTTTTAATGATAGTAAACATTAATTTTATATTTACTGTAGTGTTTAAATTGCAAGAACAGAATATCTCCCTTGTTTTTTGTTACATAAAATGATGTTAAAGTGCCTAATTTATATTCTAAAACTGATAAAATAATCGTAACTAGCTTGAGTAAAATGAAAAATAAATCTCGAATGTGACAGAAACATTTCTAACTGTAAAAACGTAAGTTTCACGAAATCTTTATTTGTCTTGCAATAGAGTTTGAAGAAACTCGAGACGCGATGCTTTCCAGTCCAGCCCATCAAATTTACAATACATAAAAGATATGTTACATAATCCTCGGAACGTGATTTTGAGCTTTAAACTAAATTGCCTGAAAACATACCGTAATCCAATACAATAGAGTTCATTCTCCAAATAGTGGTGTGATAAAACGAAATGCCCAAATCCCTTTTTTCAAAAGGGAACTGGTGTCTCTTAAGCATACCAATAAGTACACTTGCATTTGCATTTACTTTGTATAATTTTTTATTTGCATGAAATAAGATTTTGGAATTTTATAAATCAAATATCAATCAATTTACCAAAAGCTTCTTAAGTATTTACAATGCTATTAAATTTGTTGGGTTCCGTACCGTACTTTGAATTATATATTTTTTAATTCTATAACAAGTGTCTAATTAGAATATGTAAAGCTTATATTATAGATATTGAAGATTGTTCACGCAAATTAATTTGTTAGAAAAAAGTATTGGTGAATTAAACTAACTGCCTTTAGAATGGCTTGAGACTAACCGTCTCTCTAAATCGATCGGTTGAACCACACACTGCTACTAATTCCCATTTGACTTTTTTGCAAATGGAAATTAGGTGACTAGAATGAACTCTGTGTTTCTGTATGTGACTTATGCATGTATGGGCAAATGGAGATCATCGTTGGTGTTCCACAAGGTACTGTTATAGGTCCAGGTAATTGATTGCTAAATATATTTATTAAAGTTTGGCTTTCCGTAACGTAATGGTGACAGGTTTATTAATAATAATATTACAAATACTATTTTTTCTCATTACATCCTTAAGTTTTAAAGTCAATATTTCAATTTTATATTACAAAAATAACACGACATCAGTCGGGTAATCAGTATGATAGTATTTCTTAAGTTTCATTAAGTACTAAGAACATTTCAGATCACTTATCTCTGGAAGTGCAAACACGTGTTCGAATCAGGAACGAGTGTTTTTAAACAACGATAAATTCTCGCTTTGCACACAATTATTCTCCTTCCGAACAGGGCTCATGTTTCAATGCTCCTTTTTAGTGCCGGTAGCTGTTACTGTGTTGTATTCTGTTCTGTGTTCAACTATTGTGAGTAATATTTAAAAATGCTTGAATTTTAAATTAAGTTACATTTACAACAGCAGGGCTGCCACTTTTAATGAATATCCTATAGTTAAATGAAAACTTGTTACTTTGTCATTACCTGTTTTTGAAATTTCTTTTTTTTTTTCTTAATACTATTACTACTACTTAATCCAATACTATAATCAATAATAGTAAAAAAATATTTGAAACAGCTGGTGAGTGAATGTAGTTTCTAGGTAATATCGGCGACAACAAGGTTAGCTAAATTCTATTTCAGGAATAATATAAATGGTACCTCTATTCGCCTGCTCTTATCATAGATATGTAATTGAGATTGCATTATTCAATTAATCTTTATAAGTTAGTTATATGTTAATCGTAGGACATATAGTGATTAACAACGGTAGAATAAGAAGGATGAAGCAAGTTGTAGTTATTGAATCTATAACACATTATCTACACAACTACGGAATGAATATAGTTTTCCTTTTCTATTGTGACGTATTTATCATTTAGTTGATTAATAATTAAATATCAATGTAAGTTAACCAACTTATTGATAGAAATATCTTATAATATAACATTTAGTTCAATTACATAACAATGACAGATATTGTTATGTCAGTTGAAAAGCTAAATTGGTCTCGTCATTACCAACAATAAATAACCTTAATGCGACTTTTAAGATATTTATTTAAGATAGTATGGGTTAATGTGATTTTAATGAAAATTGCTTTTGAAGTAAAGTCTTACAGATAAAGTTCTTGTGAGTCGAGGGCACCTTAGGCATCTTGAGATTTGTAATTCTTTGGTAATATATTTCGTTGTATTTCACAAGAGATTTAGCTTATATAAGTGACAACTTCACATTATTTATTGAATTTGTATAATTTATAGCAGTAATGAAAGTAATAAACAACATTTTCTGAATAATAATATCTTATAAAAAGTAATTATATAAACAAAAAATCTTATTAATTTACATAAACGAATAAGGACGGAAGGCAAGTTATTAACTTGGATTTACAGAATGTAGGTTTCAAATTTCTGTCAGTTAACAAGTAGTATTTCTGCTTTTAGTCTTTTATCCTGAAGTTAGTTTTTTATTCATTTCTAATATAAACATTTAGTATCTGATAGAGAATGTTTATTATTTGAAATGGTTACGTATGTTTTTTTGGTATTCTTTTCAGAATAGTCCAAAGAAACTGTTTTATAATAATTTGTTACCGAAGAGCTTGTTAAATTAGTAAGATCTTTGTTTCCGTCATCTGCCCGCGGCTGTACCGAATTGTTTGAAAAAATGTAATTTATTTTACATAGGGGATAGGGTCCCGTGAATAACTTTATTCCAAGTAATTACTGAAAGTGAGATATTTTATTCATTCATAATACAATTTTAATAAGACACGATAAAAACAAAAAAAATAAAAAGTAATAAACAAAAAAGATTACAAAATCCCAAAACAGAAGAAGTTTACGATAACGTTACAGTGTATGTATACACGTGATGTCATCGATGTTTTTGTCCCTGTTCAATCCCGCAGGATCTCACTTCATATAATAAGCTGTTAAAAATATCCCCTAATATAAATGAATATAAATATAATAATACATATACGTTGTTTTAAACCCTTCAATCTATAAGATATAAAATGTTATTGTTATAATTGTAATATTCCTTGAAACAAAGTAATGTTGTGACTATATTAATTGACACACACCTATATTTTATTTCCCTGTAACTATTAAATGTTGTGTGATATGTTGGTGAATATTTGAAAAGGCTAAAATGAAGTAAATAAGTCAATATAAAAGTATCACTCGTAGTTCTGTAAAACCCGGTTGACCAATTCAATTAGCTAAATAACACATGTATGTGTATGTGTGTATGTATGAAAGGTAAGAATAATTAGTGTTCGCAATGACAACATTTAATTGAATTTAATATTAAATTCTAGTGGTTTTTTGTGGCTCAGTACGCGTTTAAAATTTAACTTTACCTCTAGCTGTCTTTCTTTGTCACATAATTATTATAATCATTATTTTTACATTGTAAGATTAAGGTTAAAGTTTTTAAATAATCTTCAATGGGTTGAACTTACTATGTGTCCTGAGATTTCAAGAAAATAAGTTAAGAAATAGATCTGTCAATGTAAGTAAGTTACAATTAAGAAGATTTTTTTTTTATTTAAATAAAGTAACTTTGTTAAATCTTAATAATTATTATTTAACGTTTAAATGTACTTTAATTCGTCAGTGTATTACGTAGACTATCCCTTTGTAATTTCCTCTGGAGCTAAACCTCCTTCAGTATGAGGTTCTTCCAGCGGATACGAGACACTATAACTTCACTACAAACTACAGCACTGTGTGTTACACGTGTTCATATTAATATACCTTGATTTAATTACACATTGTATGTCTTAGAAAATGTAAGTAAGTACTTAGGAAATATTCAATTATCACAATTTATATCATTTCTTATAGTCAATTAGTTAAAGTGTATCATTAACTGATTGACTCAATGACTATATGTAAGTGCAATACTTTTGCGTCTTAATATATGTTTATTTGAACCCTTAAGTGTGTGTTTGTCACATATATATTGATTCAGGTTTATTATATAATATTTTTGGCACATTACAACTCGACCCTCAGCGACCCTTGCGGATAACTTGAACCTCCTAACTAGAAAAATAAGTAAGGATTAAAGGGATGCTCCGGCGATTACCTGATTACCTTTTGTTCCTCCGCGGATACAGACAGTTAATTAGGTATTTTATAAGGAATATAAAGGGCTATATTATTAAAATATATTATTAAGTGTACCTTAATCTATTTTATTTTATTAATTTATTAAAAGTAATTGTTCGCTATATATAAATTATATACACATTTATATGCGAGTTCCCTATTGTTATCAAAATATGACGACTAAATTAAGATGAATTCTTATATAAGATTAAATGCAACTTCGCTCTGAATCTAATACATCTGTTACCCCCAAACGAAGAACTTTATATTATAATAAATGAATGAGACTCATTGTTGTAATTATGATATTATTATTCAACTGAAAGTATTATAGAAACTATAATTCGAACATTATTCGTCTAATGATAAAAAAATATACTCACACAAATTACATACATATAACTAATAATCTATACATATAAATAAAATTGAATTTTCTGTAATACCAAATTAACACTTAAATAAAAAAAAAACAATTTTGTGACTTTTTTTTCAGTCTGTCTTTTTGTTCTGGCGAATACAGATATTAGCAGGAACAAAAACTAGAATGATTTTAACAGTACTTTCGCTGAGGGATAATTAATTATAACATTAAGAGTAATTTGGACAAATTTTATAAAAAAAACATATTCTTCGCGAATAAAATAATAGGTACAGTTAGTTAGAGCTAATATTAAAGGAAAAGAGTCCTTATTCAATACTCCAATCTGAATATAAACAAGATTCCAAAACAGGATATAAGGAACTGATTTATCATAAACCCAACGAGGAATCCAATCAGTTAATAATAAAATTTCGCCAACCCAATAGCAGAACAGATCAGATAAGGAGGAAATATTTTTTCTTTAATAAGCAGTGAAAACGACGTTTGCTTTCGATTTCAATTTTCATCACAAGTTGTTATAAATTATAAGAAACACCTCGATTCGATTTCCTGTCTAAGACGCTCTGAGGGAAGAGTCTCTGAGTTTTTTGTCAGCTAATTCACTTGAGGGGCGTTCAGTTTAATCTTTGCGTTCGCTTGATTCTGTTTGACTGGTTCGTTTATTTTGTTTACTGATGTTTGTGGTAAATGTTTATTTGTTACATTTAATACATTTCAGTTTTATTATATTAGTTCAAATTCAAATTATCTTTATTCAAGTAGTCATTTGAATCGTCAATTATTATATTAAAAAGGTCTATGTAGTCAGTCCGATTTTTATTATAAATTTTTTTAAGTATTGTATAATTTTTATTCTTGAATTGTAACAACCGAAGAAGTTCTCTCTTTCTGTAATAAAATAATGAATTACACATGATTTTTACAATAATATCATGTTTAAAACAGTTTATTTCGATATACTATAATAAAATAGAGAATATCAGAACAATTGGTAACCTCACATCAACTGGGACCCTAAGCTCACTTTGGAACTAACAAACTACTAACTTAGTATTTAGGAGTGTTAAGTGAGAAGTATCAACTATCTGTTAGGGACTGTGTGAATAAAACAAACGTACTTACATGTATATTTATTTATGTAATTAGGAAGGAGGACTCCCTTTAGAATGATAATGTGATCTAAATTATGTTCTAAAATTAAAACTTTAAAATAATATCGCAGTGTACTGAAAATATTGCAGCGAAGGTAAATTGCAGATATTATTAATATTGTTAAAGAATAAGTGTTTCTAAATCAATATTGTTTGGAAATTAATCATTTATAACGCGTCTTGGAAAAACATTAATAATCTAATACATTTCTTTGGTGCTTTACTAATTTTAATTATAAAAAACTAAACACTAAACTGACTACCGGAACACTAACAAAGTGGATATTTCTATCTTAATCTCCCCCAATACAATTTACATATTCCTGCCACATCGTGTATGAATCCCTCCAATGAATACATTTTCTCCATCTTTATGCAATGTGTACGTAATAGAAATGGCTTATTTTCCACTTTTTTGATTGGTTCCTATTTTCAGGACATATTGATCGCCACTGCATCGGTATGATAGTATAACTTGTTACGACGTATATTCTTTATTAACACCCTCAGAATATAAAATAACAGAAACATGATAGAAATTTTAATCAATTATGATATATATTTCAAAGACTGTTTGTTTATTGAGAAACATTTAATTTGTAAATTTACCGTACGTAACTGGCGCAGTGATAGCGATAACTCATACATGTATAGTATTGCTAAACCTTGATGTTGGTAGCTCTGTTGGTTCATAATCCATATGGATTGTGACGATCCTGTGAACGTCCTGAATCGCTTTCAGAAAACCTTCATTGTATTCGGGAGTAATAAAAAACTAAATGTAAGCGAAAGATTAGTCTCGACGCTCGCTCTAACATTCATTAAGAAAACACATTATGTTGTGAAATTGCACCTACAAACATATGATAAGGTATTTTAACGGACTTTACAACTGAAATGCATTAACCAAAATCTTAAATAGAGAACACCACACCCGTACACTACATACACATTAGTGTGACGTCATTATAATGAACTAATACGTTATGTGAAATGTTATTCGCCAACTTAGTGTTATTTTGGCTATTTCGAGCCGAGATGAGCACGCCATTAATTATTTCTACTTATTTACCACCTGCTCTTAGTACTTGTAGTATGTAAGCGAATAGAGTTTTAACACTTTGCAATGACACATTTCCTATTTAACTTGGACGTCAACACGAGCTGATGTGTTGAAAGCATTAGTAAAAGTTATCGTGCATTTCAGTTTGTTAAACCTGTAGTGTGTTGAGTTTTTTAATATGTAAGAGTACACTAACTAAGAACTATATCAAGTGTATGTAGAATGAGTTGATTGATTACCAACGTCTCGATTAAAATATTTTTTTAACAGTAGTCAATTTAACAGATACTGAGTGTTGGGAACCATGTACTAACAAAGATGGCAGATGTGATTATAATAGACCATTTTTTATTACAGTAACACTGTTGCCAACGACTTTGTCTGTTTCTTCATAGACTATTTTATATCAATAATTATTTTTTTTTAGTAACGCCGTCATCTCTTTGGAACTTATAGAAAAATTCTTTGTATAATTAACCACAAATTCTCAATAAAAAAATAAAGTAAAATCGACAAATGAACTATCCCATCTTCAGTTGGATCAAAACATATATATCTACAAAATTTCATAAAAATCGGTTTAGTGGTCTTAAAGATTAACACAAACGAACATCGTGACACGAATAAATGAAGAAGCATTTGTTAAGGAGACACTAAATGCAAAATATTGACTCGTGTTCTACTTTGTACGAGTCCAATAATTATATAGGAAATGTGGTAACGTGATAAATTATTTTATATCAAATAAACATGATAATTTAAATTGCTGTTATTAAAATAATGGAAGCTTTATTTTCCCCGACTCTTGATTGCTGTGATGGCCTTCAGAGATATGAGTGTGTATACACTTCAGAAAGACATTTGTTGTATACTGCCTTCAGTTCATTAAATAATTATAAAACTAACTTAATTCTTAGTATTGTAGGAACGTTGGTCACGGTGAGTACTAAAGCGCTCCCGTGGCGTACCATTAAGACGATGAGAGCAAGCAACCATTTGTATTTTAGCGAGTAGCTTTAAAAATTACATGGCCGGCGGGTATTCGTAATGATATTCCTAACGATTGAAAAAAAAAAAAAGATTGTAAGAACGTTAATAAAAAAATCGTTATTATTATCTCTCATTGTTGACTAATTTAAGTGTCATCACAACTCGTGGCCAAACTAATGTCTAAAGTATATTTCCATCTATGAATAAAAAGACGTATCACAATGATGGTAAAAATGTTAAACCGAGTGCGTCTGAGAGCCACTACGTGATCCCGCATTCCCATGCATGTGTTATATCAATATCATTATGTACAATGTCGGTGGAACGGTGATTACGTGAACGTGCTTTTAAGGTCAAGTTTTATTTGGGAATTGGAGGCTTTTTGTACATTGTGCGTGGTTATGAAAATATGCCAACAATTTTATTTGCCACCGAATATGCATTTTTTGCGGTATGTACAAAGATTTCCCCTGACTCCCATACTTTTATGTGCATATAAAATGTGCATTTTGGTTTTCCGTTGTAAGGCTTGCATCTAACATATATGTCATTCTATTCTAGTACAAAGTAGTAGTAGTAGTAGAGACATCAGTATACTAAAACTTAAAATAATTATATGTATATATATTTTTTCACACCTTACAATCTTCAAGGCTTGCTGTTATATTTGATTGATTTCAATGATTTAAAATCTTTCACCTTAATACAAAGACGCATCCGGTGAAGGAACACTTGGAAGGTATTTCGTTTTCCCCTCTTATTGTTTGAGAAATCGAAATGATTAATTGTGATTAATGATTCTTCTTCAATGATTAATTGTGAGCCATAACCTGTTTTCACGAGCGTTTAAAGATATTGGTCTTTCTTTATTAAACTTTAATTTAATAACTTTGTTTTCTTAATATAAATATTTATTTATAACAAATAGTTACTTTCTTTAATATGTTTTATGTGTCTTCAGTTCTTTGAATATAGTAAGTGGATGGTGAAGCCTTCTCACACACACAATCCCCGAGCGGTAATACAATCGTAACACATTTACTTTACAGACAGACTAATTGATCAATTTATTATCATAGCAAGTCAATATCACTACATACTTCTAAAATGACATGAACTGCCTATCCTATGCCTATAGAGTTGATTTGAAAATGGTTTAATCTAATTCAAAATTATTCGTAAATTTGGTTTGTTAGAGTCTAAATCCACGACAGCTGTATGATGATTAAATACCTCTTCTAGTTATATTTATTATTAAAAATGTCTACAATCTTTAATAAAGATAAATAGAATGAGTCGTCATTCGATAGGTCTGTATGTATTATCAAATATTCTGGACCCTCCAGCATCTCACACCTCACTGTAATCTTAAATTAATCATCCGTCAATCCAGACTTGTCGATTAATTGTTTTTCGGGACAATTACCTTAAAAGCCTCCAAATAAATATGATTGATCCTCTCGTCTTATTGGTTTTATTCGTATCTCTTTCAAGCTTTCCATTTCAGTATTCACTTTCTTTTTATAGCCATTTTGTCACCTTAATGTTATTTTGTATTTATTTCTTAATAGATTATCTCGAAATAATCCTTCCTGTTACACATCCAGATTTATATTATAAAAAAACCTTCATAAGTTCATGGAACTCTTCTAAGTAATTTTGAATATACAGCATTTCCTTTATGGTTCGCCAGTTTGGTTTCAGAAATATTTTCTTAAAGTATATATTACCATATTATAGCCTAGTCCTTTCGCAATGACAAGAATATTATCTTACAATTTAACAATTTAATAATGTTAATAACATTCAATATATTTATTCACAATAGCATGAAAGAAATATTACAAAATTTGAAAGAAATTATTTTGTAAATATATACACTATTTATTTATTGATACCACCTTGAAAGTGTTTGTTTTTGTTAAGTCCACTTCTCAATTGCAATTCAATCACTACTCCAGTCTTATCTCATGACACGGGATAGTGGTATTCGCTTTTGTCGGTCGGTAAATTTGACACAGACGAGGTGGAACGTCACGTCGACTGTCACTTCTTTGACGAATTAGCGCTCTCCCGTGACATGATACGGATTACAGAACTTGAGGTGACTGAAGCGTCCATTGTCTGTGAATTTATTTACAATTAAATAAATCTTATTGTTAAACAAGTAAGACCTATCGACTAAATCAATAGTACATCTTATTTAATTTGTATGTGAAATATTTTAAATAATACAATAGCTTAAATATTAACAGATGAATAATTTATAAAATAGCTAGCTGTGCCCAACGACTTCGTTTGTGCCGAATATGTTTTTTTTAATAAGTTAGTGTAAGTTATTCCTTTTAAAATCACCAATCCGCCAATTAAAGCTCTTTTAAAATCGGTCCAGCCATTACAAAGATTTAGTAAAAAAGCTGTTAATTTGTAATTCCAAACACACTTAAATTCTATTCATATATAGGATAATACAAACACTAACTTATTTTTTGGTAGATTTGATTAAAATTAATGTTGAATAACATTGTAATTATGATTATGCCTGTGGTTGTATTGTAAGTTTAGATTCTCATTAAGGATATAAATATTCAACAACACAAGTGTGTGGTTTAATTAAAATGTGCATCGTGAGCTGTTCCTGAAAACAAATATTTATTATCCGTACTTTAATTTAAATGTTCATGTTTTGATTGAAATGTGTGTTTTTTTATATAATACAGATATTGCTACGTTTCTGTTTAATTATTAACATTAAATAACTTATAATGCAATGTTTTCATTTGTTAATTTTGTAGCACTTCGTTTTTTATTTTCCATGTTAAATACGAATATAATAACATAGTTAATCATTAATATTTCTTTATTATTAACGTTATTATTATCAACGTTTGAAAAAATTCGAAATAAACTTTAATAGTTTTCAATGAATTTATTTAAGGGATCACAATTATTAGTCACATCCTTAATCAATTAACTTGTACGTCTCTGAATAAAGCAGTCTACGGAAGGAAACGGAAATAACTGTAATTGGTTATTTTTGAACCTTGCTTAGCCAGCGAATTGCAAACTCCGGGAGGTTATTTTATAAAGATTGTTTTAACAAGTGTCGTGTATTATTCTATTCCCTTTATGGATATATATTTATAGAGGCTAATAATAAACTAGTGGATTCTTGATTAGACATTAAATTGTTTGTTCGAATGACGTAACCAAAGCTTCGACTTTGAAAAATATTGACGAAATAAAATTTTTCGTTCAGGGTTATATACCACCTACAGCCATTGCGGAAGACCCATATTTATTCTTAGCCGAAGCATATTCTTAGTTATTGACTAAAACAGCTATGAAATAATAAAGGCCTCCGATCCAATAGGGCTACAAAAAAGCAACAGAAATCATGAAATGAAATCAAGAAACTCCAACACAAGTATTTGTTTACAAATACTAAAATCGTTAAGTTATATTCCTTAAATAAATGTATACTGTAATCATTGTAAACTTAAAATTTTACAGTCACGAAATTGACTGTGACGTTCATATATGTATGGGAGAATATTTTATTAACTACCAAGACAAATTTGTCAAAAAGAAATCGAGAATCTGTTCCCGTGACGTAAATAAACAAACTTACACATCATGTTTGTAAGGAAACCATACATCGTGATTCAGATTGACATTTATGCGGGGATTTTTTACACTCAATTCTTCCTTAAAACCACAATTTCTCACGGGTTTTGGACACCTTTTCTTATGTTGTTTGCAATCTGAGAAACTCTCAACTTAGTACCTATACAAATTAGCTCATCTCAACAGAAAAATAATGATTAACCAACATTCCTTTCAAACTTTCCAATGCATGCATTCCAATGAATCATTGAAAAAGAATCCAAATGTGATATTATTAGGCACTAAAAATATTATTATTTTCTGTTAACAAATCTTATATATTTTATTTAACATTATACCTAACAATAAATATTACTTAACTAATTCACGTAATACATCCTCTTATTTGAATTTATAAACTCGCAGGTGCAATCGGGTTTTCCATAAGCGTCCTTAATTTTCTCATTTTCCAATTTGTCATTTCCACGAAGTTTATTTTCCTTTAATTAAGGTAATATCATGTCTGATACAATTTGAATTACTACGTTCAGTACCCTCTTAATATGGTTCCTGTGTTATGTTTTTTAAAGTTTAAAACAAATTATGAATGTTATATGTATAATTATGATTATATGTAAAGATATTGTACAGCTTTCTTGCTACAATATTAAGTTAAAATGTGAATAGTCTTTGTACTACAAGTTAATTAATGAACACAAACTAAAGCTACGTGTCGATGATGAAGTATTCGACCCATCCAGAAACTAAATAAGATATATTTCTATAAAATATGTATCTCTGAAAAGTAATAGAGATTTCATTTTAATAAAGAATTTTGGAGAGGAATTTCTCTTTATTTATTTTAAAAATATATATATGTTAAAACACAACCGACCAGCATGCTCGTACATCAATAGTAGCCATCATTGAGACTGAACTGTGTTCCTCTCCATCTTCACATATTGCAAAATACTTATTTCCTCCACACAACCTTCTCCACGTTTCCTGACGTGCCTCGTCTACCACCAAGACGAAATTACAATTTACAATATCCAATATCTATTTACCGAATATGAGTAAAATTACATTTTAGCTTTAAACTTATCGTATGTCAATGACAACAGATACATTCTATAATATATATATCATTTAATTGTGCCTGGTCGCATATATGTGTGTTTGAATGTAACTTCTACCTTCGTTGGTACTGTATTTTCAGCCTAAATAATCGATAGTTTGTATTATTTAGTATTTGTCATATTATAATTAACAATACAATTTTAAAAGTAAGTAAGGATCCGAGAACCTTTAAAGCATATCTTATCTCGTATCTTGCTTTGAATATAATCTCAAGAGAATTAACAAATTAACTCGAGCGGCCTCGGATCAAATACTAATAAGTTGTTGGAAAAGTAATTTTAACAAATTCTTTAACATTAAACACGTCTTTACGAATTTTAAATAACTTCAATGTAATTAGAATAATTTATGATTTAAACTTAATTGTTTGTCTTTAGACCCGGTTCCGTTTATATTTATTACCTTTAATAGAGTTGTTGACAATATTTCAACTATAGATTACAACTCTTTGGTATTTTACTCAATACTCGTCTCTTATAAGTTGCTTCATCGTGTTAGAGTCCTGAAGGTCTGAACAATGGAGCACACGACTATTGTGGGAGGAACTGATTTTACAAGGATATCGGACGGCTTCGGCTTTAACTATTATACCGGTATATAATGTAATATGTATTAATTGATACGATATATTATTGTTATTTATCTCTTTTAACTTGTACCAGCGTCACTCCAGGGACGTCCCGGACAGAGTTCAAGACAATGGCACAACAGGCATTGTTGAATAAAACTGATTCTACCGGGATATTGGAAGGCTTTGGATTTCTATACTTTAATCTCTTCTCTACATAAGCGTATCAGCTTTAGATTCTGGCGATCTTTATAGAATTAATAGAGGTTTTTGTTGAATCCTTAGAAAGTTGTACCTTTTAATAAATATGATAATATGTTATTTGTATTAATTTCTTTGGTATATTTTATTATTTTTAATTCTGTCTGTATATTCACTTTGCACGCAAAAATTACAAAAGAGATTACTGTGAAATTTTTTGGCAACTTTTTTTTCAAACGATTAATAAAGATTTTAGAGTAAAATGTATTTTTGTGGTTATTTCTATATTCTTCCAAATGCTGCTTAAGCTGTCTTACATTACTTTAGTGACACCTCAATAAATTATTAATACTATCATAGATTAATAATATGTGATGAAGTCTATATTTTGTAGGTTTTTCAAATCCTCCTCCATCCACGTAAAGCGGGTCATTGTGCTATGTGTTAATAATTGATGACGATACACTGCTCTGTATGTATGTACGCACTTCACAGATTGCTCTGGGACCCGCCGATGGTTGTGGAATCAGAGGATTATCTTACTAATAAAACAGATTGCTGGCTACTTAACACCCGTGTCTGGTCCCCAATGAATAAAGGTAACATTAGACACACCGTACTGACCAGGAAATAAGGATAGGTATAAAAATTGAAGTTTTAAGAAATAGCTGAAACAACATTGACCACTTATATTAATAATATAAATAAAAACATTCAATTTAATAAGTATTTTACTAAATGTAAGAACTTAAATATGCTTAGATATATGTACATAAACAAATACCCTTCTCGCTGTCTGTGTGTTCAGTTACTCACCTGACTCCACTGAGGCTTTACCGAAGCGCTATATGGTGAATAAAATAAATGGCTCATACACGAAATCCTCCAAGTTATTAGGTTTGGGATTTACATAGAGTTGAACAAAATATTAAACAAATAATATTTAAAATATTACTTTTTTTTATAGGTATGTGAAATTAAAATGTAATCGAAATTTAATATTAAATTTAATTAAAATATATATTTTTATAAATACAAATCTGAAAACTTTACTAAGTCACAAAATTTGCACACGCATTTGGTTAATTTGTATTTTCACATATGTGCTCGTCTCGTTTTCGTCTCATTTTATTAATATATATATATATTTATATTTTACAGTTAATATAATACAGCTCTATATAATTCAGTGACTTTACTCTCGGTCTATTCTCGATTCCACATTACCAATCATGCAGACGCCGCAGTCACACACACTTCACTGCTATTCTTATCTAAAGAATATATTTTAAAGTTCAAGTTGCGAAAGTACAATAATGACAGTTTTGATTGTTCCTTGATATCATTATTTGATGGAGCATCATCTGCATCAATTATTATACATTGCCCACAAAGTGTATGACCAAAGTTGCTCGGTCCTCGCATATTTTATAGAATACTTGAGTGAGTACAATAAACCGCGGCTTAAAGTAACTTAAATGTTGTAACATGCATTTTAACGGTTGAAGGATTTTAAACAAAATACAAAGATACCATAGTTGACGACCTCTTGATCTCTAGTCGGCGAGTTCCAGTGATACTGGACACCGATTAGCATGGAGTTAATAGTGGAGCAGAGTTTAATTTTAAATTACATTTAAGACTTATGTTGGTCAGTAAAGCAACATTGGACATTAATTATTTGCCTATCACAATATTAACATATAAACAGTATTGAATAATCAATTGCCATTGGTATTATTCGGGACAATGTTCACTCAATGAATAATTAAATACAATAGAGTATCTTTTTGTGATTTGTATCGATTTAAAATAATACGTCACTGCCTAATATGTTCCTACGAACAAATATATTAAGTGGAACCAAGGACGCAGGTCCAAAATACAGGAATTATATCCTTTAATTTATATAGGCCGTAGGAATATTTGCAAATAAGGTTCTTATATACTCTAAGTATATGCTATTATGTTCTTTATTGTCACGAGGTAAGGATGTATTTGCGGTGAATGGGAAATCCGGTCGTTATGGTTAACCTTTGTGTAATGCTTTTAAACTAGGATGGGTTCTGGTTTATAAATATCTTTGTTACATTATCATAATGTCAAGTTAATAAAAAGTCGGCATTGGAGGATAACTGTCGAAATAAATAGTATTATACATCATATTGCAATACTTTATAATTGTCTGACATGAGATCTTTCTTTGTCAGTGACAATCAATATAATTATAAAGTGCATCACAAATTTGTCATCATTAGGTACAATATATGATATATATAACTATGTATAATTACTGGTTAAGGTCTATTTTAGTTAATTAAAAACATAATATACCTAATTACATTTATTTTGTTACAGGTATTTATTAAATGGACTGCACACGGACTGGCTACATACTAAATAGAGTAAGAGAATGTATTATGTAGATATCTCATGTAATACTCTTGAGATGAACACTTATTGGTTGGATTTGTGGTCATTTACATCAATTCAAGGGTAATGGGATACGTGTTTGGAGTAAAAATAAAAGTATATTTGGTGTTATCTAATACTAGGTAATACATTGGAGGTTACCTAATGAATAAAATGTTTGTTCTCACTGTAATATAACTGATAACAATATTCTTAATCCTATAAATGCGCTTATTAAGTATGTTTGTTCCTCAATGGTGTTTAAATGATAGTTTAATAAAATGTTTACATAAAAAACAAAAACAATGAAACAGTTTGAAAAATAATCGTAATAAATAATCATTTGTCACTCCTATAATAATGTAACATGTATTGTTAGAGCGGAAGTGTAATAAAATTGTTCCAAGTCGGTAAATCTGCCTCAAATTGTCACCTCCTTGAGATACATCCCACTGACACCTCACAACGGACTCACGGAGCTCTTCACAGTTACAGTGCCTTAGTGTCCCGAGTACAAGATCAATTACAGGTCATTTACAGTATTGATAAAAAATGTATAATATTATATATATTTGGAGGAAATACAGACATTCTTTCCAGCTGGTTAATCTTAGATAAAATTTACCTTTTTTTTCGTTATTAATGATTTGTACACACTTTCTCTAAAACAAGTTATAAATAACTCATCTCCACGGAGCTTCCTAAAGCTTGCCCACCCTTCTTAATCCCTAAAACTAAATCTACGAACAACTTAAATAACATACATTTTCCTCTTGAATGGTTTCACTTTATTCCGATCAGTAACGGTCGAGAAATTCAAACATAATTTACGTTTAACTTTATTTTAATTAAACTATCCTGGAACCTTCCCTGTTTAATCAAAAACAATTAATAGGGTCATAACCAACTCATAAGTGCGTATACACAATACATACGCATGTTATAAACATTATTCGTTCTATTACTTTGAAAGCTGTAAATGTACATAGCTTTAAGTTTCAGTCAAAATATTATGCACGTGTTGTCAATGTTCATCGATCGACATCTAATCATAGCTTTGATAATCAACACTTTAATGGCCAGCTACATATTGGACATTAATTATTTAGCAAACACATAATATGTACAAACATAAATAACCTCTATCTGTATATGAATAAGATTGATGATCCTATCTATTTATTTAAACATCAAAATATAAACAGTATTGAATAATTAAATGCTATTGATATTATTCCGAACCATGTTCACTCATTGAATAATTGGATACTATAGAGTAATAACTATATTGCTATCTTTATATATACATTATTATTTTCTTTCGAATTCTTTATCGCATAATTAAATGTAAGTAATAAATCCCGTGCTCTAGTTGTGTGTGTTTAAATACTCGTAGATATGTTTGTATTGAGTGAGGTGATTACACGCGTAAGACGATTTAACTACACTGTAACATTGTTCTACTTTAAGGATTTAAATAAAAGTACTGGAATTGTTGAACTATTTAACTAATTCGTACTAATCATGTTAAGTTGTTATAACACATGTAAATATCGAAAATAAATGGTTTTCATATAAAGAAGAAACAGAAGATAATTCAATAGAATGCTAAGGCGTCTTAAATAACTTAAAATGTGTAAGACAATTGATTTTCATTTAGTAATTAATAGTAGAAGAATATAAGGGATATTTGATAATCATAAAATGCTCTCATATTTCTATAATTTAAATTGCTGAGTGATCTGCATAACAAGGGTGACCTCCCCGCGGGTGTAACACCCAAATGCAATTATACGTCTCTTGACCCTTGACCACATCAACAAACACAGCGTGCTTTTCACATTGAAAATCTTAGATGGATGAACATTTTCATTTGGGTGATTATTGAAAAAATAACAGACCTTTTCAAGGGAGGGATCATTCTTACAAACATTCCTAGCGGAGTTTAAGCTGTTAAGAAAAATATTTAAAAAAAACAAAGAAATATCTGAGTGTTCTGTACAAGTATTTACCGTTAATACCCACCGTATTAATTAGGTACTTTAATAGAAATAAAATTGATTAAATGACGTAAAGAATACAAACTTATTAACATTTTAGTAAAACACTTGTCACTACTGCAATTCAATCCCTGCCATGATGTACGTAAACGTACATATTACATGTCATTGAACTCAATGAAATGTTGAATATTCCTTGTATTCAGTTGTGGCCGACCATAGCCTTCCGTGTTCCATCATCCTTTAATAAAGTTCATAAATTAGCAGGAATTATGAAAAGTTACTCATATGTAGTTTTAAATGGCGGTAATGAAACTACTAAGTTATGACGTGATTTGCTTAAGTAATATTTATTATACAATTATTAGCTTATATTTAAGGCAATGAAGTACCCAAATACTGCACACACACATCTTTTAAATTTTGAACTTATACTATGTTATATGTGGATATTTATTACTATATTACCTAATTAATGAATTAATTTCGTATATTACCATACCGCGCAAACCACTTCCATAAAATGATAGAAAACAAATAAATATTAAAACGTCTACCATTTTTATAACATTTTAATAAACGCGGTAATTCTAAAAGGTATGACAAAAGGACTTCGTTAAATTATAACAGTATTAAAGAAAACAAACGGGAGGGAGATATGCCTTCACGAGAGGATATTGTGAATTCATGGTTCCGCACATAGTTAATACGGGGTTTATTGTAACTTCCGCGATATTCATAATGACGTCTAGACAAATAGAAAGATTATTATTTCATATTAAGAAAAAATTATAATAAATCGGTTTTATGTTCATTACATTCCAATGCACAAAATATTATACGGCGGTTCTTTTCTTTACGGAACCCTAAAAACAATCTGCCAAGAAAGTCGTCCAAACAGAATAAGTAACGAGGACTAAGCGAAGCAATATTTTAATAAAACCACCAATTTAATAAAAAATATTCGTTTTGTTTTATTTATATTGTGCATTTTATTTCACGGAAGTATTGTTTATTCAAATCCGCGTTTATTCAAATATAAAAATACGAATAACTTTTTAAGATCACGCAATTCATTCAAATGTTTTCAAATTAAAAGACAAATAATCGATTTTTAAAAGTGCACTTCATTGAATTGTACAGAGATGCAGGTTATTATTAAACATACAAGAGAATATACCAGTAACATAACTTAATGAAACTTAACTCAACAGCTCCTTTAGTTTAATATTTTTTATATAATAAAGAGGTCACATAATACTAATATTTAATATATTTTTCTAGTTAAGTTTTATATTGATGCCATGACGTAATCATTTAGTTACTCGATATCTTATTATAAAGTTGTGCTTCGAACGTAACAATTAATGAAATGCCATGTAAATCATAACTACATAACTATTTATAGATTAAGTTTCCTTAGTTTATATCAATAGTCTTATATCTTGAAGTTAAACTCGATAATTGATCACATTCCGAATAATGTGCTAAAATCTAAAATGTTTCGTCATTGAATGTCAACACGCCAATCACATCACTTACAATACTTATTTACAATAAATGTTCGTTTTTATTCAACGAACGAACAGTAATCGGGGCGCGCTTAAACATTTAAGGGGTCATGAATCTTTTATTCAAATATATTGCAGATTTATTTCCTTAACATTGAAATACATGACCCGTTAGAGAGTACTTCGTTAGAGTTGTTTAAGTTCAAGGGGTCAAAGACCTTATGAAGTGACTATTATGACTGATTGATATGGTTATATGTGAGGCGAAGTGCATGTAAGAATAAAGATATATATATTTTACCGAAATATCTTACCTCAAAACTAAAAAGTTTTTATGTAGTATCATAATTTCGAAGAACTAGACCAAAAAGATCAAAAGATCATTACAGCATGGGACCAAAGTGAAAGTTCCTTATAATCTAACAGACAGTGATGAGAGCTTGTAATAGTATTATTGAGCTGAAGCCGATCTAAGCAGATCAGGAGAGGGCATTGTGTGGAGCAGTTTGATAAGTAATTACATATCACATTGGGTGTTGATAAGTTGCTTCATTGATCTGATATTCTCTTAATTAATATATATAATGATAACCGTTGTAGGATGTTATGAATGATATATTTGAGATTTTTTTAATACAGTTAGTTGTCTACGGATAATATATCAAATACCCAATCTATCCAAACACCTTTCAACAGCAAATAAAGTATTGATGTTTTAGTCGAAGTGTATTATAAGTACATAAAGTTAAACATACACATACATACACACATTCATACCCACACACACTCACTCGATTTATAAACCTCTCTTAACTCGAAGAATTTTATAGCTATCGAGCTCGAAAAGTAATTGCTATCTGAAGTATCACAAAAGGATCTCTTAATGTATATTGTAGTTTGGATTCAGTTAAGAAATATACAAATGACTTTTAAAATCCTTCTAAAGCTGCAGTTTGCATAATCGAGTGTTTAAAATAAGTTCGAACTTCAATACTCTGCTGGTGATAAGGTTCTATTGATAATGAACTTATTTTATTTAACTTGGATATTATTTTGAGGATATTAAAAATAAACATCAGAATCCCTCATCTCCCCAAGATCTGTAAAGGGTTCGAGGAATGATTAATCACATTCAAAGGGTCACTGAAGTGGTCACAAACAATATGGTAATGTGTCTCTGATGTATTCAGCACTAAAATAACATTATAACTTGGGTCGTACATTTCTATTCCGTTGTTAATTTACTTTTACTTACATTTTGAGACAAACATAACTTTCTCTTTATCATCATCTGCTCCATCTCAACCAGACTCATATTTTTTAACATTACTCATATTTATACTAATCCATACAATTTTAGCATTATTATAATTTTGTACCAAACCTTTTGTATCTATTTTATTTATTTATTTATTTTATTTAAAACTTTATTGCACATAACAATGTTAAAAAAATATTGCAATGCTTATATAAATGTAGTAAATAACGTGCAAAGGCGGTCTTATCGCTTAAAGCAATCTCATACAGACAACCTTTGATGAACAATGACAATTAGAAAAGTCACAGGGTAGTGCAAACTATCTACTTCACAATCATATAGGAGTAACTATCGGCATATATAAACATATTATAATCTATACAATACATAAACAGTTAAACAAACATCTATATACATATATAATATATAATATAATAAATAATAATATACAATATATAACAATATACATATATATTTATCATTTTATTTATCTATATAGCTAAATAATATTGTTTTAAACGATTTTTGAAAATTAATAATGACTTTGATTTCTGAATTTGTAATGGTTGATCATTCCAGAGCAATATAGATTTGTATTTAATGGTGAAAATGAGAGAATTATACGGAGGGAGAAGCATACTCAACTAGACTCAAATAATAAACTAAATTAAAGTTTCTGTAAATGCGTCTACCAGTGTTGTTGTATTGTAATTATAGAACAAAATAGTGTTTGTGTTTTACCGAGGAATACTCAAAAGTTAGATCGTCCTACTACAGCCTTGCAATAATTCGTGTTTGTATTAAATATATAGGTAAGATTTATAAAAAACAATGGCATTATTAGTTGCATGTAAAACGCCCGCAAACAAATAAAGTTCATGATATTTTAATTTACTCGTATGCATATTAATATTTAAACTTCGCCGGTCATCCTAGAGGTGTTAATGCTTGCTATGAGTTTGCCGGTCCCTGGTTCGATGCTCGTTCGTAACAACGTATATTTGGTCCGCGTCTGATCTATAGAGGAAAAACCTGGATTGTATATAATATATAATATATAATATACGATATACCATATACAATATACGATATACGATATACCATGTACGATATACAATATACAATATACGATATACCATGTTCGATATACAATATATAATATACAATGTACAATGTACAATGTACAATGTGTAATATATAATATATAATATAACCTGCAATGAGCAGACATAAACTGTCAAACTCGTCAACGTTTCTTTCAGTAATTGATAAGGAGGTTTATTTATGGGATATTATTCCATTTAATACGATTTTTTATTCGCAAAACTCCTTTATTAGGAAGAGATAAAATTTTAACTAGTTTAATTTAGTATTAGCCTTTACACCTTTTATTGTTCAACGCAGACCTTTCGTCAAGATTTTATTTGTGATTAAAATATATACCATACTTGTCATACACTTTATTGTACTTGTTTTACTATTTAGTATCGCAATATTATATTTTAAAAACTTAGTCTGTGAGTGCACTTTATGTTGGAGGAAGTGTAAAATATACAAATGCGGTGCAGGTTACGTGTTGTGTGACTTCATTTATAACTTTATATTACAACGTCTTGTGGAAAGGAACATGTTTATAAAATATCGTAACTGGAAGGATACTTATGTTCCAAATAGAGTATACTTCTCTTGTATTTCTTTTGTGACTATATTTAATTGTTTTGTTCAAAATTAATATCAAAATTGTTTTTCTCAATTATGCTTACGCGGCGCTTATCAAACAGACTTCAGTTGCAAGGTTTTAAAGTTTCATTCTCTGCTCTGAAGACCCTCTTTTTAATTATTAAATTTATTATAATTTGAAAAAAATGTTTTAAATTTAATAACTTCATAGATGTTATGTTACATCTAGTTTTTTTGTTCAATTTAGTTATTACTATTTCTAAATCCCTGTTAATATTTTAGCTCAGAACGTCATTACAACATTATGAGTTTTACTTAAATCTGCAAAATATCTCTGAGCTTCGAGATAATTAACAAAGTTAACAGACGCTTCAACAAAGATACATTAGCGGTGTGTTAAGGAGGGTCGCTCATTATGACATAGTTCTGTTCAAGGTATTTAATTATCAGTGAACTGAGCAGTAACAGTAATTCACCATTCAATCCATTTGTATTGTATCCTGTAGTTTGAATGAGCACTAAGAGTTCTCTCCTCACATCGAGAGGCGTGGAAGAGTTTATAACGTCTGCTTCGAGACAATCTTAATCTCCAAATAAAAACGAAGAATCCTTCAGTGAGTTTCAAAGAATTTTAAAAGATTTCAAACTTTAAGGATGATTCTTTTGAAATACAAATCATTTCTGTCTTTAAGCTGAGTAATATTGCTTTAAAAGATAGTATTCTATTATAAAACCGTATAAATTCATAAATGTCTGGATAAAATTGTGTGATATTATTAATATTGTAAAATTAATATGTTTTTATTCTATCCCGTACCGTAATCCCTATATTCGAAGAAAATTATATCCACTGCAAAATTCCTAACATTTTTTACCTTCGCATCATTAACGTTACAAGGAATTTGTGTGCAACCGAATTCCTGTTTCCACAATATTACATTTACGTATGGTTGACCATATTTATATAAGATACATCATATGACCCTCATATTAGAGACACAGCGGTTCAATTTTATCTGCAGTGTTATTTCACTATTATAATTCCTATGGCTTTAAAAATAAGTAATGATTTCCTATAAATATCCTCATCCGGTGTGTCATTTAGGTCATATAGTAAAGGGTTATAAAAGGAGAGAAATGTACCGTGTAATGAATAAAGGACGTTGGTTTTGGATCATTTACATTTTAGATAAAATCAGCACCAAAGTTAATGTTATATATATAGAAATATATAAATGTTTTCTTGATAAAAAATAATTCAATTATTCAGTTATGTGTTTTGTGTTTTGTCATGTCAGAACATTTTAATTAATTATTATTACAGCCTGGGTTTTCATAAAAAGTGTTCTATTTATAATAACAAAGGATTTATACATATTTATCAACAAAGGATGCTGTTTGATAGCAACTGTTATCTCAAGCACATGACTACTCGGGTGCGTATTTAGTTATTGAGGAAACATTGATTACGATTATTGTTTTGTTTATTTTAAATATAGATTTTCTAACTTTGTAATTGATTAATGTTTCTTAACAACTGACCAGTTATCAACGTAATTCATCGTATATCTGCGTCGGTGCATGTAATAAAATGTTGACATTGTCACTAGCTGGCAAAGCTTTACTACTGTATATTTCATATATGCGAAATATCATAAAAATACACTCATATCTATACCTATAAATAAAATTGAAGTGTTTGTCTGTAATTTACAGACAGATAACTGATGTTATACGGAGTATCTTAGTCTACTCTAAAAAACATATTCCTCTCCCACAAAGTCGTGGGCACAGCGAGTAATAAATATAAAACTCATGTTAGACATTCAATAAATCTAAGTAACTAAATAACTAAGTTAGTTTAAGTAGATACTAAATTGAAAATCATAAACTTTTTTTAGAAAATGCGAATATTAAACATTTATTCTGATAAATACATAATATTTTCATAAAGCAATGAGTTGTATTCTGTGTATGTAATATGTCAGAGCTGTTGAATTGGGATCAATGTATCTAACTGCTGCAACTTGGAAAATCTTAATTTATAAATATAAAATTTTCTATTTAAATCCGCCGTTGTTTGTATCAACCGATAATATTTTGCTTTCATTATTTATCTGTGTATACGTTTTAATAAAATACAATGTATTATGATTTCTTACATTATGAAGGTTCAAATTAGCCTTTCAAAATTAATGTTATGATTTATTAGTAAAATAAATACGTTTCCGTGACATTTCAATAAACGTCGCTCAAAAAACATAAATGAAATATATTGGGTCCCACATCGGGTGCCATAAAACGACTCATCATATCAATGGAGTTTATTGATGGTCACATATAAACTATTGAAAAGAAAGTTACTTTTTAATGTACACGTGTTACTCTTTCATTTAAAATATGTAATACAATATATACATATACATAATTAGGGTACTATATGTGAGCATAAAAGTATTAATATATATAGAGAAGCCAATAAACGTATGTACCAAGTAATTGGTAGTCAGATGACCGCTACAAATATAGACGTCAAATAACCACACAATTAAGTTGTGAAATTAAATGTTTGTGTTCTGCGGAATGACATCGACCACAGGTCAGAGGAAGCTTGAGCTTTTAATTACTTTTATAATAGAGTGAGTCGTCGCATATGAGTTTTGTTTGTCTGCTAAAAATATTACTTAACAGCTGTTCTAATTCACTCGGCGTTTAAAGAGTGATTTGTTACAGTTTAGAGGTTGATTTAGCTGTCACATGAAATATTTAAATATAACAGTTATGTCTATTCACACAGTCATTTTATTGAATAAATCGAGGCAGTGTGGTTGAATATTACGTACCTACAGTTATTCTACTTCATATTCATCACGGCTATCGACAAAGGATTGGCAAATATGGACAGTTGCTGTGACGTTATCGACACACGATGAATATTTTGGAAGTATCTTTTGGATCATAAATGGAATACTTAGTTGGAAGGAATAATGCATCGAAACTAAATTAGAAACGGTTCTGATGCATTGTAATCAAATTATCTTCAGATAATTTTTTTTTTGATTCTTCGTAACAAATATAAAGGTTTTTAGCGACTATTGAAGTTCTAAACTTATCCGTGTATATTTTATCCCTAAACTAAATCTAGCCTATAAAATACTTATAATATATGATGTATGATACAACATACTGTTTATTGTTTCTGGTCGAGCGGCCATGTTGTCATTAACACATCACACAGATAACCGACGCCATTCACTGTCTGATCGGATTGGAATTGAATTGATATTGTGCATATGACATACCTCCCGCTGGTTTTGTATGGGTTAAGGACATAATGATACATACAAACATATAACTATTTTAAATGTATGATATATTTATTTAGTTACTATTTAATAGTTTCTCTTTCATTTTATCTGAAAACCAAATAGACCTGTGAAATATGACACGTTTTTGAATATATTTCACGGATATTATTTTTGAATGACAAGTAAAACAAAAGAAATTAGAACGTTATCCCTAAATATTGAGTTACCTTCAAATTAACTTTAAATACATTTACATAACAAATAGCTTTTATCCCGACACCTGGACTTATTATGGATTACTATTGTTTGTCTATTTTAAGATTGTCTTTTTCCTTAATTTTCTTAAGTAGTGAGTTTTGTTAGACTTATATAATTTATATACATATACATACTAAGCTGCATAAATATAGTGTTCGTCACATACTGTAGGCTTGCTACTAATGCTGCTAATGCAGCTGAACAAACGGATAACATTTGTATTTTATTATTAAGTATTTACTCTTTAACTGTTGTGTTGGGGTAATGTTATTTAAAGTAAACACCGTCTAATGTGTTGTTTTTATATTATAATTCTCTCTGCATATTCGTTTCACACAAAGGTAAAGTAAACTTATCCTTCCCAACTTAAATTAGCTTAGCTAAATACAAGAGAAGTCGGGACCGGACGTTAGTAGATAATAAGATTAAACATTTCACGTACTCATTGAGTTAAGCAGACAGACACGTTAAACCCCGGGGATTCACATTAACCCTCATGAAATATTAAAACAAATAACAGCCGATAAAAGGGATCGAGTGACACGTTCAGACACACTGACTGTAATATTTGGGCAATTGGATTACCGTTAATAAGTCTCTTTGCTTTTTGTATTACATAAAGTAGTAAGAAACTATGAAAATCATGTTGCATTGCCATTGAATATAGATAGATGATGTAACAAATGTTATTTTTTGTAAGCGAATATTCGGTTTTTGATCAAATTTGTCGCACATTGTCTATGGTTTGGTGGCAATCTCATTCAAACGAGGTGCGTTAATTAAATAATACCAAATGACAAATAAGTTACTTTTTCTTGTATCAAAAAACATTTAAAATGTTTGGATTTTAATTTTATTATCCTACTGTTAGCTTTAAATTATTTTTTATCTGATATTCATGTTCGCAAAGAGTTGCAGAAATTTTGCGAATGCGAATCCAAATTAGTATATTCGTTTCATCACTAATATTTAAAAACAAAATAGAGCTAGTTTCAATAAGTATAAATAACTGAAGTATATTTATACAGTAGTCTGTAGTACAGTAGGCTGTAGTCTGGAAGGCTTATTAGTTGCAACTTGCATCAGATATTATGCATACCGTAGATATGAAGACATTACTTCAGGCAATTTGAAATTTTTCATAACTTCACCACACTTTTGAGATTGTGCAGTTATTATTATACTTTAGTTTGTATTTCATGGTTACTTTGAAACATGCTTTGTGTTGTAAATATTATTTTAATAACTGCATTGTAAAAGATACTCTTGGAGTTAACAATTTAATATAATGTTGTAATTTAATCAAACAAAGCTTCTCTATTGGAAGGAGACTCAAGTGAGTTATATTTTAATTAAAAGTTTTCTCCTATACCTCATACATTTGCAATAAGTATTGATTTCTCTCGTCTGTGAAGTTATTATATATGAATAAATTAATATTATGAAAGATATAAAGTTGTGTAAATAACTTGCAATATGTCTATTTATGTATTAATGTCAAAATTTGATATTCTTTGCTAAGTACAGTTAGTAATGAACTTATCACTTTGAAACACAAAGGTGGCTACAAATTTATTGGTACAACTTGCAAAGTGCGGACCTCAATATGGTTAAATGTGATACTTTAAACTTTGCCCATCTTTACCTGAAATATTTTTTATTCTTTGGGAAATTTACAAATTATTATATAACATGTCAAAATAGCTGCTATTTCTGTTTCGCTAAATACTCTTATGTCGTTATTTCACATTAATAGATATAGCTCATTATAACTTTGTATGTTATTTTATTTTAAAACATTAAGAAAACTTTGTAAATATAAGATGTGCGTCCAAATTCCAGTATTCATTTCTAAAATATTTTTTCTTAATAATGTCATTTGTATTTGTCAGAAATATAATATTCTTGAATTCAGTAACACTGTATTCAATGAATAAGCTTTTTGGATTAACACAAAGTTAGTAATTCTGTTTTATTACATGTAATATTAAAAGAAAATCGTACAAAGGCTTTTTGTTCTGTGAAGCAGACATTATTGCCTACATATTTTTTCACACACTAAATGTTCATAAAATTCTTTGTAAACGTTCAGAGAACATTATAATGTTAAAAACTTCTCTGAGTAAGTGAATATCAAATTGTTTGAAACAAGCCTTAACAAGGCATTTTTTTCAAATCTTTTGAGTCACAAACTTACTTATTTACTTAATGATATTTTTTCGTATGCTTTCTAAATGGTTATTACTTTAACATTTCGCTCCTAAGGTTCTCTTTATGAGAAACAAAATATTTTTTGTATTAATATTACTTGTAGCTATCATTTTCCGTATGTTTTGTTAAAAGATGCGTTATTACAATATCACGAACGTTACTTAACCATGGAATGTTAATTCAGTTGTTTTTTATGAATAATTATAGCTTTAATGATAGTAACATTAATTTTATATTTACTGTAGTGTTTAAATTGCAAAAACAGAATATCTCCCTTGTTTTTTGTTACATAAAATGATGTCAAAGTGCCTAATTTATATTCTAAAACTGATAAAACAATCGTAACTATAAGCTTGAGTAAAATGAAAAATAAATCTCGAATGTGAAACATTTCTAACTGTAAAAACGTAAGTTTCACGAAATCTTTATTCGTCTTGCAATAGACTTTGAAGAAACTCGAGACGCGATGCTTTCCAGTCTGACGCCCATCAAATTTACAATACATAAAAGATATTTTACATAATCCTCGGAACGTGATTTTGAGCTTTAAACTAAATTGCCTGAAAACATACCGTAATCCAATACAATAGAGTTCATTCTCCAAATAGTGGTGTGATAAAACGAAATGCCCAAATCCCTTTTTTCAAAAGGGAACTGGTGTCTCTTAAGCATACCAATAAGTACACTTGCATTTGCATTTACTTTGTATAATTTTTTATTTGCATGAAATAAGATTTTGGAATTTTATAAATCAAATATCAATCAATTTACCAAAAGCTTCTTAAGTATTTACAATGCTATTAAATTTGTTGGGTTCCGTACCGTACTTTGAATTATATATTTTTTTATTCTATAACAAGTGTCTAATTAGAATATGTAAAGCTTATATTATAGATATTGAAGATTGTTCACGCAAATTAATTTGTTAGAAAAAAGTGTTGGTGAATTAAACTAACTGCCTTTAGAATGGCTTGAGACTAACCGTCTCTCTAAATCGATCGGTTGAACCACACACTGCTACTAATTCCCATTTGACCCTTTTGCAAATGGAAATTAGGTGACTAGAATGAACTCTGTGTTTCTGTATGTGACTTATGCATGTATGGGCAAATGGAGACCATCGTTGGTGTTCCACAAGGTACTGTTATAGGTCCAGGTAATTGATTGCTAAATATATTTATTAAAGTTTGGCTTTCCGTAACGTAATGGTGACAGGTTTATTAATAATAATATTACAAATACTATTTTTTTCTCATTACATCCTTAAGTTTTAAAGTCAAAAGTTATATTATAAAAATAACACGAAATCAGTCGGGTAATCAGTATGATAGTATTTCTTAAGTTTCAATAAGTACTAAAAACTTCATATCATTTATCTCTGGAAGTGCAAACACGTGTTCAAATCAGGAACGAGTGTTTTTAAACAACGATAAATTCTCGTTTTACGTACAATTATTCTCCTTCCGAACGACAGGGCTTATGTTTCAATGCACCTTTTACGTGTCGGCTGTTACTGTGTTGCATTTTGTTCTATTCTCAACTACTGTTATGACTAGTGTTAAAGAATGCTTTAATTTTAAATCAAGCTGCGTTTATAACGGCAGGACTGCCACTTTTATCTGCTTTCTGAAAAAGTTTTGCTAATGAGTGTCATATTATAAAATGTAAATTGGATAAGTAACATTTATATCATTGTTTGGGTACCCGTACTCGACTAGGAACTAGGAATAAATATTTTTTTTTGATAGCTTCTCTGCACATACGAGTATAATTGTATATATCGAAGACACCATGGTGTGGGGTACGTTAGATAGTTCATAAAAAAATGCAAAACCATTTTTCGATTAAGGGATTCATTTGCCAAATATTGAGAAAATTTTAGTTGGATTCAAGTGAAAAATATTACATGATGAATTGAAAACAAATATTTTGTATAAAAACTAGATTCAATTTGGAACAGAATCTTGCATTGTTGTACATTACCAGAGAGTATGACTGTTTGCCCAAATCCACCGCAAATTGGATTGGAACGAGGCACCGAGACTTTTGGGCTTAGTTTTGATATATCCAATCCTTCTTATCCACGTATAGATATCGTTACGTTATGTTTGGTGGACAATGTCTATACGTATCAATGTACGTCTTTAAATGTTTTTTAATATTGAAAATGAATTTTTCAGTCTTTTAATCTTAGTTACCTTAACTTTGTAGCATTTAAATTATCAATATCAAGTAATAAATTAATATATTCTCCATGACAATTATTGTTATCATCGCTTACGTAATGAGCATTCCCTCGCGTGTCGTCCGGCCATTGTTGGCTAAAACTGTAGATCATGGTTTAGTTATAAACTTGTTACTTCGTCATTAACTTTTCGAAATTCTTAACATTAATAAATTTTTTATTTCGCCTTAAGCCTTTTATCCTGATGGTAGTTTTAGGTAGATTCCATATATGAATCTACCTATTGCAATCGATGCGATGACGGGACCCAGACCCAAGAGTAGGGGCGCTACGCCGTTTATGAACTGGAGATTGAGAAACCGTCGAAAAAAGAAATTTATATATCCCTCTATATATATATGTATATATCATCCATGAGTCCAAATTTGTCGTAGGCAAAATCTGACTTCACAGGTCGATAGGATAAATTAGTAGGACAAATTTAGCATCGTTTTTTTGGAAAAAGTGAAAGGGGGGCTGGGAGAGGGGGTGAAAGTGCAAACCTTTGGGACACGCTACAGGTCGCAAATATTGACGGAGGATTTTCAAACTTGGTATACACATTCTTAAGGACAAAATGAAGGTTAAGTTCTTGAACGGGGAAAATCGGTCGGGGGGTTGGAGGGCTTGGGGGGTTGAAAGTTAAAAACCGAAAAAAGTCACAGAAGAAGGCAAAATTTTGCCGTCGGAAAAATCTTAGAAATTTAACAAATTAAAAGAGAAAACTTTTTTGTCCGAAAAGTTTTTTGATGCGACCCCCCGTTTAGGAAATAGGGGTGGAGGGTGGTTCCCCGCTCATCCAATATATGCAGAATGACCCGTCATAAGACTCGTAATAACCAGTAGAATACTGCTGGCTAGTTTTTCTTTGTCGATCCGACCGACGGGAATCTACCTAACACGATCGACTCTGTCGAACGAGGTATTTTTAATTAGGTCTATTATAAATATTTAGTATTTGATAGGGAATGTTTATTATTTGAAATGATTGTGTATGTTTTTTGGTATTCTTTTTAGAATAGTCCAAATTATTTGTATTATAATATTTTGTAACCACAGTGCTTGTTAAATTAGTACGCCGTTTGATTCTGTCGTCTGCCGGTGGCTGTAGGTAATTGTTTGTTTAATAACCTGTTACGTATTGTACATAGGGGATAGGATCTAGCAAATAATTTTAAGTATTTCTGAAACTGAGATATTCATTTATGGGATGCTTAATTAATAGTACGGCTTTACAGTTTTGCTAGATATTTTGTTACACTTGTTCAAGAAAAACTTATATGTACAAGAAAAAAGTTGTACCCGTAAATCAATTTATTTTTGTACAAAAGGAAAATTATGAGACAATATTTATCATCGAATCCTAAAACCGAAGAAGTACACGATCATGTTGTAGTAACTACGCGTGATGTGATCGATGTCTTTGTTTTGGTTCAATCCCGCAGGATCTCACTCGATGTACGTGCAGTTAGTGCCACCAAAATCCCATTACACCGGCATTCAGCTATCACAAACTACGCATACACTAGCTTGCGTTCCTTGCGATGGATTTACCTTAAATGATTTTTGATATCACGTAATAGATTTATGCACGTTGTTCCACAGTTATTGGTCGCTCTTTACGAGATGAAAGTTGCTGAATCTATTGTATTAATGATAATAGTAGTAGTATAGAAATGATTTCCAAAAACAATAAAAGTATACAAAAGGTTTTAAATAGTCCTAACAAGTTTTTTCATCTATTTGCTAATTGAACTCTTAAAATTAAGGTCAAACTATTATCGTGGATTACAACAGTGAGGAGAATCATAAAACTATATCATCAAAAGTATAATACCCTGTAAAAGTCCTAAGAATGAAGAATGATATAATAGTATTGTTTAGGAAATGTTAATTCTCTATATTATTATCGTTAATATTTATTAATATTAGTATTGTGACGGTGCTGTCGATTTCTCATCCCGTTTCAGAACATTGGAAGCGTCCTGAAAGTCCTTTGCTACGTAAAGAAACTCATCTGAAACAAAGGAAGCGTGACTCTGCGTAGTTTGCGGATTCAATTTTATAGTTGATCGACGCTTTACCTTTATCGAAATACATTTAGGTTTATTGGAAACTAATTTACAGTTAAATCGATTATTAACACGCAAATAACAGATAACTTTATATAAATAAAATCAAATCTAATAAAGTTAGAATATTTAGAATATTTTAAATTTACTTTCATCATATGTGTCTTATCTTTACGTGTATCTTAATTTATATTACGGCGTCAAAAATAATTAGTAACTGTCAAATACGAAGTACCCTAAAACAAAAATTAAGTACTTTATATTTTTGAAAACCTTTTTTTAAAGGGTTACTTATCATTAGGCGTACTTTTTTATCTTATCTAAATTTCTTATAATTTCTTTTTTATTTTATTCTGTAAATAAATCAGTATAATGTACATATATATTAAAAAAATATTTCTAATCTGTAGTAGGTATAACTATTTCTGTGACTTCTCAATCCATTTTTGTAATCTAGTGACTTTTTAATACACTGCTTTTATTTGAAAACTTTAAATTTTAAGTGTTTTTAACAAATTAAAGGTGATGTTTTTATCGCATCAAGTAAAAGAACCGGCAAATGTCTTGAAGTAGTTGTAATCCTTGTAAAGTAGTTGTTAATGTCAGAATTAGGTTAAGTATGGATCAAAGATTAGAAATAAATGAAGAAACACACTAATGGGATAACAGGTGGTGTCGATAATTTAAAGGTTTCATTAAAAAGTGATATCTATTGCTCCTTCGTTAGATTAACCGATGTGAGACGACTTAATGATATTGTGAGGATGAGTTAATGACAGTAATGACAGGTATTAGGTCTGTTCGTGTTATAATTAATTGTGTTGTTTAACGAAGAATAAATATCGTTAGTGTGAGATGTTTACTCTTACTAATGTAGTAATATTAGAGATGTCTGTGTGAGTTTTGAGATTAACAATTAAATGTAGTGTTGAAGTTATTTTATTTCTATTTAGAGAATTATTTTTGCGTTGGATTTTAATAAGTACAGTATGAATTAAAAGTATTTTTATGAAACTGGCTTCAAAGCAATCTTATATAAATATTATTAATGTCTATCAAATTGAAAGCAAGAGATAAATAGAACGTTTCATATAAGTATATATATATATATATATATATATATATATATATATATATATATATGTCCATTCGACCGTCTGTAAGGAATGTGTAACTCGTCCAATACCTGTCGGCGAGGTCTGGGACGACAATTACATGACTCTGCGTTACTCGAGGTGAGATTAACACACAACGGATTTGGCGACATACCTCCATCTTTTATAGGATTTTGGGGCTCTTTTGTCGAAATTGCGTTTGTATTTTTGCGGTTATTTCAAATGTTGAACTAAATAATCTTTTGACCACTTTTTTGAGAGTATTATTAGTAAATATTTTATGGTAAATTTATGTTTTATATGTAAGTTATATTCTATGCATTACCCAATACTATATCACAATCGTAAACTTACTTTTATTTAATAGTACCTTCTTTTACCAATAGACCAAGGGTCAATACACCCGCGTCTGAGGGAAATCTTCAAGCACTCGTAAAAACCGAGTAAATAAATAATAACATCAAAATGAGTTTCTTTCCGACTGAAGTAGCTTTTTATTGAGTATCATAAACATTGAAGGAGTTCTCTCATACTTACATAAAACATGACTCTCTCATTCATAAATTGAATTGGGAAACTAAATAGTAAATAATTCCCCATTTTTTATGAAATATGCATGTATCAAATTACTGGTTTTATAATATTTTGAAAATACAAACTATCGTTGTAAATTACTGTACATTATTTAGCTGTATTCATGTTTTGAAACAATGTTCGTAACGCCATCTAACGTACGATGTGAGAACTGTTAGCGCTGGCGTCATACTGAGGCTCTTGCTATGTTCAGCGCCATCTATTAGGGAGTGGCTGCTAAGAAAAAAATGTACATTTGTTCAATAGATGGCATAAATTTTCATTTTTATTTAATATTTTTGTTTTTTTTAATGGACTAATTTACTAAAAACATAACGAGTCTTTTCACCATTTTTTTTATATTTAATCTTTAACTATTAAAATAATATAAATTATACATATATATTTTATACATATTTTTGCACAAAAATGCACAAAAAAAAGATAAAACAATATGCTTTCCATAACCAAAAATGTGCTCCGCCATGACAGTGTGTTACACTGCCGTGACCAGGATTCGAACCTGGGTTACTACGGCCACAACGTAGGGTCCTAACCACTAGACGATCACGGCTATCGGAGCGATAATATCGCTGTTGAAATAACGGTATCTACAGTACACGAGAGGCTTATTATTATACAAGTACTGGTAGTAATAAACATTTATATATAAAACTAAATTAAAAAAAGCAAGCAAAGAAATGACTGAAAAACTAAATTAGTTCACCCAAAATAAAGATTTTTATTAATAACTTTTCCTCAAAGTATGAAATCATATTCCCATAAGAAATCTTATTCTAACGTGTAATAAAAATATCAAAACCGAAGTTATTATTCTATGGTACTTGTAAGGTTTCATTGAGATCCTCTCTAAGTAATCAAATGGTTGCTAACACGCCTCTCAATTCAATGTTCAATGTACGGGACCCTCGCCGGTCAGGATTACATGTACCGGTTTTAGGAGCTACCACGAAAATGACGTCTGTGAAATATGAGTTAAATTAAGTTCTATACACTCGATGTTTTATTCTAAAAATTAAATATATATTCTGAAATAAATATTTTATCCCTGCTCTGAAGATAATTGGAGTATTGACTATTTCTCGTCCTTAACACTTTGTTAGAAACTAGTCTAATAGATTTATCAACATTTTCACCTTTCCAATAAGAAAAAAGAATCTAATGTGTTTTATTTTTTATACTATAAAACTATTATTGTATAAAAAAATTCACATACACCATTCCTCCGCATTTCACGTTACATCTGAAGCATGTATTCACATCTTGTTTATTTCACGCTCTAATCCAATTTCTCATTGATATTATTCTTCAAATGTGGGATCATTATCCAACCCCTTGCTCACCTTTATTTGGTAACATGCGTCTCATCGTTCGATTGTGTTTTAGTTGTTGCGATTTCAGACTACATTTATTTAAATTAATCACTTTCATATCATTTGTCGCAATTTATACGACTGATATTTATTGTTAATGTTGTCTGAAATTCTTAGCAAGAAAACAATTTTATTTGTTAGTCCTTTTTTATCTTTGTATTGATGCGATGTTCTTGTAATATTTATAATTATGAATATTATTTTTCTGTCTTATTAGAAAACTAATTCCCGCCCGCTTCGTTGGGCACACTATTAATAAAACTGTTGTCATGGTAACTGTGGCTATGGTAAACATTGGTATGGTATCAGGGGGTGTTAAAGGTATATAGCTCCTACAGGTTTAAAACTTGGCGAAATACAAAAAGTTGAAATCCGTTGGGATAGGAATATCGTAAAATCCGTTCTTAGTGGCCGGTTACGTCACAAAAGAAGTAACTACGCAAAATTTTAAATGAATCGGGCAGATAGTTTCGGTGATTTCGTGAGTCAGTGAGTGGTAAATCACTTATATATATATATATATATATATATATATATATATATATATATATATAAAGGAACCGGATAAAGCTATTCCAATAATTCGGGGTTTAATCGTGAACTTTATTAGACAACTAATTGTTATTGATATTTTGTATCTACGCCAGTACTGGATAGTTAATAATAGTGGAGATACGTAGTTCTACCTCGTCAGTTACGGAAGCTTCATACGAAGTAATTCCCGTTTGCAACAATTGTTACGGCCGTGTAAAAATCTTTTATGCGTCAAATACAAACGCCTAAAGGTAGATAGATTCACAGAGTTTTTTTGTTATCCATAATCCCCTTTGTGATTGACGTAATCAGTGTATTCTTGTACTTCATTGTTAATATGTTAACGTGGTCCAATACCTTGTTACTAGTTAGTAACTGATTTCCGGATGTCTCATTTTTTATGTATATCTGGTCACACTGTAAAGTAAATAATAGGAGAGAATAATTAGGCTCAAAACGCGTATGATTAGATTTTTTTTTGTAATATTTGTAATCAAAAATACTGTTTTATTCGTCTGTTTTATTTATATTTTGAATGCTTCTTTGTACACGAGAAAAATAGAGGTTATTGTGTTAACATATTTGAGGTAAATATTGTTTGCTCCAAAAAAATAAGATCTATATTTTGTTCGTCATATTTTTTTTTATAACGTTGAAACAGTTTGTTGTATCTGGAAATAATTATTATATACAAAAAATATATATTTTACATTAAAACTATAATCTAAGTTTAAATAAACATAAGTTATCAACTAACGTTTCCAACAGTCCCTTCAATAGTTTAGTTCAACGAACTCACAAATAATGATCTTCGATTTATCGTGATTTAGTTATCCCTAAACTATCTGATTTCTACCCCTATCAGTTTGAATGACCATTATAGCAGTTAGTTTTAGATATAGTTTACTTTGTTTTCTTAGACTAACTATGTATCTCACTAGCTGTGTCCACGTCTTCCTTCGCTGAAATTGTGTTGTAAAATAAAGGAAGCCTAAGTTACTCCTATAATATCAGCTATATGTCAGCAAAACTCCTGTTAAAATCGGTCCATCCGTTTCAGTTATTAGCCGGAACAAAAGGCAGAGAAATAAATTAAAAATAATTTTTATGTAATTATCGTATATGCTTTCAAATGCGTCTGGTAAATTGTAATTGCAAACAGACACTTTCATTTTATTTATATGTATATATGTATTGATTTTCTTGCTTAGCCAGTGTGCTGTTAAAAGTTAAATTTTAAATACATTGCTGCCGCTTCGTAAAGTGTTTCTTAGATTGTATAACACAAAAAAAATATTATACTTAAGCTATTGTAACACTTACGTCTATTCATCGCATATTAGAACTGCATTTGCAATTTGACATGCGTCAGGGTTGTACAATGGGTCCCGTTGTTATCACAACATCTAGGAAGGGTTGCAACCCTATAATTTCATATTTAATAGCACGTTTATCTAATATTATGTGCACAAAGTCCACTGGTTTAGGTTTTATAAGATTAGCTTGTGACATTATATCTTATAATCCTATTAAGTATTGATAAATTATCGGTTTTGATATCAGGTTGATAAACTGTATTAATGTTGTATCAATCTTTTAATTATTTTTTATAAGAATAATTATGATTTCTAATCTTGATTAAACCTATTATAATATAAAAATATTGCTATTTAAAAATTATATCTTTTGATATACATTATTTTAGATATTTATTAAAATTAAATTCAAAATATTTGTATTCAAGTAGGCATTTTGCGCACTTTTGTATAGTTAATTATTATATTAAAACAATAAACGTAATCAGTCTGTGAGTAAGCACCAGCTCGGAATGCCGCTCTGCTGAGGAGACCCGGCAAGAAAATCAACAGTTGCTCTTTTTAAATGAAATTTAACTGTGTTTGATGTGAATTATAATATCAACCCTGCAAATGAAACAACAAGCTATGTTCCACACATTTTGATCAACTAAAAACTCTTGAATGCTTGAATAAGATTTATTTAATAATAAACTTAAAATTTTGGATTTATAACTAAGAATTTTTTATTTTTATTTTAATAATATAATATTCTTGTATAGTTAATTTCTAATTCGGGAACAAAACATAATGAACCGAGCACTGTTGTGTAATTATAATATAAAAACTAATTAACAATGTACAATACGTAATAGATGCTCAAAGTAAAAGTGAAAATCGTCACTTCTCATATCAAAAATTTGAAACCAAGTTTCTCATGAGCTTAAGCTTTGTAGTTAGTTATTGTTATTTTGTTTTGAACCGGTTTTGCAACGCGGAAGATGAGTCTCACGATTCCAGTTTTCTTAAAAACGTAGCAAATGAATGCTTTCAAACATCTGTCATGTCCACTTCTGTGCTATATTTATTATTAGGGAACATAAACACCGAAAATGCATATCAATTACTTACTAGTAGCTCAGCCATTACAATACAAGTCTAAAGAGGTTTTATTTGTGAGTTTTAGAGTTAAATCAATTAATTTTAATTAATAAATATGAAGAGAAGAAAAAAGAAAATTAAAAAAAAGATTTAACAATAGCTAACTGATATATTAAGTTAGATTTCTTGTTTGTTCTTTATTTTTTACTCATATTCATATTTATTTTATGTTATCTTCAGCTAATTCGTACTCAGTAACGTATGCTTTAACTGAATTTTGAGTATTATCAATAATGGTCCCCATCCATATGATGCTTTACTTGTTTTTGTTGTAAACTTCCTGCATTCTCGTCCCGCGATACGAGCCTACCTATTGTTGACTTGTCAAAATTGTTTGTTTGATACACTTTGATGTTTCTAAGGGGATTTTTGTTAAGGTTTCCAGAAGTGAGATGTTTGATCATAAAATATTAAATACAGTCTCAAATTTCGAACTTTGTCTAAATATTTGGTATTAGATTTTTGGGAACATTGCACTACTATTATTTTTGCTAATATTTCTAAAATTTCTTCATTGCATATTCATAAAATTTGATAATAATAAATTTTATATATTAGTATAGTTTAAAACTAATAAAAGTAAGTATCAGTATTATTTTAAATAATTCTTTATACTTAACAAATATTGATATTTTAGCAGTTGTTCATATTTTGATCAATATTGAATTGATAAAAAGCTTAGTTTATCGATAAGTTTAACATTACATCAATCACCCGTAACCCACCTTCGATTAAATCAATGATCCGGAACGCGTCGTGCCGGATTGCAGATGCCGTAAAATTGAATGATTTACGTTACGGATAATAGCAATACTCTGTACGGATCATAAATTTGTTTAGCGTTAATGATAGCTAATAGTTACAATAATTTGTGGTATCAATGATGACAACGTGCTTAGAAGGAATGTATGGGTTGTTTTTATTTTTATTAGATTGCATCGTTTACAATGATGATATTTCTTTTCAATTAAATTGTTAACTCAACATAATTCTATAAAGTGCAATTGAAAGGTTATTTAATGAATCAGAAATTAATATTCGGTCTGCAATCTAAGATTAAAATCGAATCGAAAATGAATATTGGAAGTAAACTGAAACAGAAATGCTTGAACTAGAACAACCGACTTTAAATTCAAATAATCATTAAAATAAATTTTTTATACCACTTACCCAAGATATTGAGAAAATGTGTAAGAAATTTTTGTATGAATTGAGCGTGTCATAAATTTATTTTCTGGTAAATGCTATTTCTTTTTTTAATAACAAAAGATAAAAAAAAATTGTGAAGAGGTCGAAAAACTACCATCTAAGACGACGCCCTTCCGAAATTGGGTGTCACCCTTTGCAAATTTTGTCCAATGACAGTTTAAATCGCAACCTTATCTTAGATCCCTGGTTCCCTTCAAGGATCGCATAAAAAATTGATCCGAGGGTCGCTTGCCCTTTAATAATTCCTACTGAATTTCTGATTATGTTCCCAAACCCAACCGAATTGGTTTTGGCATTTTTATTTTTTTACTTTTGCGGATTTGGGTCTTGTTATTTTTATCAAATTGCATTTTACATGCGGGTCTCCGAAAAAATTGCTTTCGGGTTATATGGTTAAAAATATTTATCTAAATTTCGATTCTGATCCAGAATTGTGGTCACTAATTTGTAAATTAGATAACTGTTTATTATTATTCAAATATTTAATTAAAATATTATGGCTATCATTTTATTTAAATTCTATGCACATTAAAGATATATTTCTAAAAATATAAATAGAAACTGTACCTATTCTCAGTTGTTAAGTTTTATAACACTCACTATAAAATATTTGTCTGTCTTCATATTTTCGCTATTATCTATCCTGACATGTTGCTCGTTATGTCTCTTGCCCTCGCGTGTTAAATCATAAAAGGTCCCGTCAGTTACAATTAGCTCACTTTTGCGAGGTGAATATATAATGAATTATAATGTATTTTTGACTGTTCTTGTACCTTCTATGGTATGTGTTTATGGTTCAACATTCCAAAGCACACAATTGGTGCTCAAATAATCACGCACTCACACGTTAATTATGTCCTACAAGCTATGTCCATGCTTGCTTTTGCACGGATTATGTTTTCTAAAATATAAATAGCCTAAGTAGTAACTTATTAAGTAAGTAGTACCTATTCGCCAGTGAAAGTCCTTTTAAAATCGGTCTAACCGTTTCAGAAATTAGCCGGAACAAACCGACAGAGGAAATTTAAAATTACCGTATACACTTTCGTATGTATTTAGTGAAACGCTGTTAATTTGGAATTACAAACGGACAATTCAATTCTATTTATACGTATGGATTTTTATGATGGCCTTTGCTATTACTTTACAACAATTTTATATCGGATCAGCATTCTTTAAAAATAAATGTACCTTTATATCTGTGAAGATTATTTTTTAAAGACATTTTAATTGGACCCTCGTTGCATATTTCGTGTGACATTTTTTGTTGAAGTTAAGCTTAGTGGTTCTTGAGGTACCCGAAGCAAATTGGCTGAGGTATTGTTGTTGTTACGATATACTATAGCACATACATACACAGTTTTGTGTAGGGGAGATAGATTTAGCATCTTTCCTTTTAAATATATGCGTATATTGTCTTAGAATTGTTCAAAAATATTTTGAAAAGTAAATTCTCTCAAAATTGTGATCAAGTATCACTCTATGAACCAAATGAATCATTTTTTTGTAATGTACAATAGTACGAACAGTTACTTCACGTCATGTTCTATTCATTAATCCAAATATCGCAATTCACAGCGACTAGTAAATAGAATGACAGAAATGGAGTAAAGATCTTTAATGATGTGGAAATATTTACGTCATGAAGCACGAATGTTGACGGGATATCATTAGATATTTTTTTTTGGGAATCTTAGGTTTTGTATTGTACTTTCTGTAATGGTTCTTTATTAGAAGTTACATCATTAGATTTCAAGTTACATCATTAGAAGTTACATCATTAGATTTTATTATTAAATTTCCTCGCATAATTTTTTGGGAACCCTAGTTTCTGAATTGCACTTTCTGCCATGGTTCTTTATTAAAAGTTAAATCATTATTTTCCCTTGTACCATTTTTTGGGAACCATAATTTTTATATTGCACTTTCTGTATTGTTTCTTTTCTAAAAGTTACTTCATTAAATTTCCTTGTACCATTTTCTGGGAACCGTATTTTTATTCCATTTTCTATATTCATTTTCTTTAAAAGTTTACTATAAAAAATTCTATAAACAGTTTTCATTATGTATGCTCAGTAAACTCCCACCGGAGTCGACTAGAAAATTTAGTTTTATAATACGACCTATATTCGCACACATAAAGAGCAGTTTAAACCGTGCAGGGCATTCACGTTTTTCAATATGCTTCCTACGTAAATGCTTTTAAAAAAATCTGATGTATTCGATATTACTATTGATATAATATTTATTTATCTATTTCTTCCTTTGCTTGCATGCATTGATCATAGTTAACACTACTTACGTCTGCGTTTCATCTTATAACGCAGCGTCCCCTCACCCTGGAATCATCCACGTGGACGGTTCTTCACACACCGATTATTTTTCCAGAGTATATCGATTTTCTTCCCCTCGCACGTATATAAATTAAACTCGTAGTAAATTCCACTTGTTGTTTTCTGCTGTGTGTGTTTTAAAGATAGGTAGGTGTATGTTATACGGTCTTTTTTATTTTACTTCACTGTCCATGATACGCTTTAAAAATGTATCATCGCTTCTCTGCAATATAGGTTACTATTTAAGATATCACCAGATATATTTCTTCAAAAAGGTAAATTTTCAGTAATTTAATAATTTGACAATAAATTATAATGTGAAGCATTAGCCTGTTGTGATATTAATTAGGGGAAAGATTGATAGATCGATGGATAGATACTGCAGTTATTAATTTTGAAATATATTTGTGAAACAAAAAAGAAATGTACTGTTATATATAATAATAATATACTGCTTTTGTAGATAAACTTACCATATTTTGATTTGATTACTCATTCATCAAATCGTAGTTCCACTACAGTTAAAGTTATAAAAATAAAGCTGAGAGTGGTTCGTCAGATGCTCCACAGTCCGCATCGAATTTCCCACTAACGAACCACGTCCAATATCAAAATTGAATAGTGATTTTCTCCCTAGGCTTAATCCCAGGGCGTCACGTGCGAAGGGCAATCTATTTTCCTTTCTATCAAGGGCTGGCAATCACAGAGAATATAATAATTTTAAACATTCTATAGATTGAGACTGTAGTTTAAATGAACGTGTTTTAATAATAATTAAGGTCAAGTATTATAGAAATGCTCAATTAAACTATAAAGTTCAATGACCACTCTGAAAGTCATAAAAGTGAATTTATTTAAATTAGCCATATCGATCGATCGTAACTTTATTTTAAGCGCGCAATTCGGTGCGTTGTGACCGCATAGCGTTAATATTTTTACGTACCAATGCCTCCAATGTCACACGCACACCCAGACCAGTGACTGGATTTATAATAAAATAGTCCTTATATACAAATAGAGAAAGGCTATATTGGTCTGCAATGTATGTTATATTTTGAGGCCAGATGTAGAACTCCGTTTCGGATAAGTAATTCGGTTTTAACCCCTTAATGTATTTTTTCAATTTGTTACTAAATTGCTTGAGGGAAACTTTGTGTTGTGCCCGTAGTGGTATTAAGTGTTAAAATTAAATTATTAATTACCGTAATAGTAATTAAGTAAAGATAAATTAGATAACCCAGTGATCTTGTTATCCTAGTTAATTAGATGATAACCCCGTTGCGATACGAAATACCTTTATAGAGTTAAGCTTAGAGATAGCAGTAAGTATTAAATAAAATGTCTTTCATTATAATTATACTTAAATATAATTATGATTTTAAATCATTTTGTTATGAAAGCCAATACTAAGTTAGGTAAAGTCATAGTAACTTTGCTAAAATAATTGAAATTGAAAACAAACCTATAAATTAATTTCTCTCTTCACTGGTTCGTTAATAATCATTCAAATAATACTTTGCTGTCTAACAAAAGTACAGGTCTGAGAAAGTTCCTGTCATAATTGCTCTGCTGGTGGAAAGTTCTCCTATTATACCTTTTATGACTGTTTCACTGAGACGTTAAAAGGCTAAAGTTCAGTGGAAAAGTAATCATTGTAGTTTTCATGTCGTTATACATATTATTCTTAGCAAATTAGTAATATCTATCTGCCGATATACAACTTTTAATTACAAGAGTTCTTCTATTTTCTACTCGCTTTCAACAGGACCCTAAACGTGAGAAGTAGCAACCATAAAATGAGATAGAATTAAGAATCGATAACCTATATAACGCCCGAGTGATTTCCAGTAATCATAAATTAAATATAACAGATATCGAAAGCGTTCGCTCGTGACTAATACAGGAAAGATGGGTGAAATATCGTAAATCGGTTTTGGGTCGTAAAGAAAACGAGCCCAACAATTGTGTCAAGTCTTATGACTGCGTATTTATGGCTACTGAAGTTAGGGTGATCGGAGCCACAATTGCGACTTGCGTTTACTTTTTTTTATATAAAGTATTTGGATTAGTTATTTAGGGATGTCACTGATTTATTTTTTGTATATTGTGTTCTTTTATAAGATCTAACTTTCTAAAATAGTATAGTTGATATTTCTTGTCGTATATTTTTGAAAATTGTTCATAAATAAAATTTTGCTCATCAAAATTTATTTTTATTTTGCACGTCCAAACGAATCTTTATTAATATCTCGCCCACAATTATCTTCACACTATATCTATTCGCGTTAAATCCGAAATAAATTACGTAGGCGTAAAACTGTTTAACGCGAATCTGAAACAGGTCATAGCCTTCAGAGGTGAATAAATCTAAAAACAAGAAGGCCGTTGTAACAATTGGCATCATGAAACGATCAATACAGTATTGAATTTACGCAATTACTTTCTATACAACGTTTAAAATTGTTATTTTACATGCGATATTCACATTATTGAAATATTATGATCATCTCTTTACGCACGACATGTTTAATTGTATCACAAGTATAGTGCATAAGGTATGCCCACTTTTCAAAGTACCAGCTACTACATTACGTAATTCGCTAGAACTATCAAATAATTAATTGTAGTCTGGGAATAAACAAATTACAAACTAATGGGCGGTAATATTTTAATTGATTTCTGCTTCTGTGTAATTGACTGTTAGATGTAATTGAAATTATTCATTTATGTTATTAAGACTTTAACATTAGTTAACTATGTCACAAAACTCAACGGATGTTCCTTTATAAAATCGATCCACAAATTTGGATTTGAAATATAATATGTTTTTTAACATTAAGCAAAGCTTGTAAATTTAAGCCTATAATAATAAAGTTGTATTTTTTTATAAGCATGAATCATGAAATGTTAATATCTTTGGTACCAATAGGTAATACAGTTGTCACTATCGAGACTTTAAATTTATGTTTGTTGTGGGTCGTAAAATCTTTCATCGGTCGGTAACTGGGCTATAAAATGCGGTCTTTGTACAAACATATCAAATGATGTAATTCAATTTGATGAATCTTTAAATGCTCTAACATCTTATTTCCTAATGTTATGCTATTACAATTACTTTGATGTTGGTAAAATAATCGAAAAGTAACATTTGTAACATTAATACATTTTATAAATTGAATAGTTATTTATTTACAATAAAGCAAACGTTTAAAAGTATTGTCTTCTTTGGCAATATTTTTATCGTCTATCATTTTTAAAGTAATTAGTGAAGTGTATCAAATGTTACATTAGAATATAAATAAGAAATACTACACAAATAAGTATAAAATATATCAAGGTAACATCCACCTTTACGCCTACGTCCCATCCAAGTATTAAGCTTAGAGCATTTTAGAAAATAAATTACGTATTTGAAGCTGGTCCGTAAATCCAGTATTTGAACAACATCGGCTGCCCACGCGGCGTGTCACAAGAGGCGTCCCACAAGGTTGTATTCTAGGTCCTGTACTTTTTTATATATATGTGGTTGGTTAATAGCCTCATATGTAGACTTAATAAATTGTTTAGTTGCTAGCAGGTTTTCACAACTTGTTCTATTAACAGTTTTATGTAGATATAGATATAATATAACATTATGATTATGAATTTCTCTTTATATTTAATTTGTTTTTAGTATGGCTTAAGAAAAATGTACTTAAAAATAAATATTCCTGTTCGTGGAATTGCATTTCTATATTCAATAAAATCAGAAGCGGAAAATTGTTATGGTTGACAATTGAAAGGAAGACTATTCCGGGCTACTCACAACGATCTGGCAACCGGTTTTGATTCCATATCCCGATGTGGGAGGACGACATTCTCAAAATCGGGATAAATAATTAGTACCATAATTGTAGAAACCGGCTTAATTGAAATGCTCTGTAGAAAGTATTGAACCTTTAATGAATCATACACAACGTACTCTAACAGTTTGACTGTAATTTTGTAGTCTGTTAATTAAAATTCTGAGCTTAATATAAATTTTCTTTAATAATAAGCAGCAGAGTAATAATAAGTATGAATAAAATGTTGCAAACGAATTGCAACAAAATGAACCAACTATTCCGAGAGGTATAACAACACGACGTATCGGACCGCACGAAACTCACGTCCCAAACTCATTTAAACACTCTTGCTTCCCAACAATTGCTAAACATTGTTGATACAATACCTACATAAACTACAGCGAATCATGAGAAAATATACGCACATAGTCATAACTTTGATGTCTAATTCTCAAAATATTCTATAGCATTATAAATATAAATTGCCTAGAAAACATTTCTTCTGTTGATAATAAATGAAATACCATATAGTATAATCAACGTGACCTCAATATCGGTCGAGAGATGGGAGCGATAAAAATTTGCACGATTCTCCAAGGAGTACGCGAGAAATAGCGAAATGACCAGAGAATGTTGCTATTGGTATAGTGCCTTGATTATTATAGCTGCAATATTGCGATAAAGTTTGAAATTGACGTTTAATATACATATAAAAAGATTCCCAATTTATTTAGTTGTAAGTAATTTTATATAATACTAGCTGTGCTCACGACTTTGTGCGTGCAGAATATGTTTTTTAAAATCACAGCAGCCCAAATTACTCTCTCTTACCAAACAGACAGGTAGATATTTTTGTATATACGTGCACCGTCTATAGGTACATATGCATTTAGTGAAGAGCTGTTAATTTGATACAAACAGACACTTCAATCTCATTTATATGTATATATTTTAATTTTTATGTCAGTTTCATTTTTAGTTTTACACTTTTAAAATATGATTAATAATTTTTTTCTACTTGTATTCAAAAAGGTAAAGAGCATAGAAACAAGCTGCATAATTCATGATCCAGGAAACGGAGACGCTTTCCAAGCCTCAGTGTATGGAATATTAAAACAGCAATATCATATCCAAAGACTGAACCCACTCCAGAGACCGACTGACCTGCTTTAGGGAGACCTATAGGCCATATAGTTGTCAGTACTTCAGTTAATAACCTAATAATGGATGGATGTTTTTGTAATAATTTGAATTTAAATTCTAACATATTCTACTGTTTTTTGTTTTCTTATTATTTATTTTGTTAAAAGCTCCCCCAGTAAGCTTTTCAAAATAATTGTGGTTCCTTGTTTTTTAGTTATTTATTATTCACAATGCGACTTAACACTAAACCTACCGACAATTCTTGTATACCTGTTCCTACCGCACGCCGTCAAATTGACCGGTAATTAAAAGTTATTTTATTTTATTATATAACGCAGGTAATAAAGGAAATAACTAAAAGTAAAGAGTGTAGAAAATATTATATGCATATTCTAAGAATTGTCATGTAGTTTGATAACGATATTATAACGTTTAAAAATGTGTAAGTTTTACAAAAGTTTAAGAACGGTCAATTTGACCGCCACTTGGTAGGTTTAGTGTTAACGTTAAATATATTTTATGGACGCAATGTTAAATATTATGTAAGTGATGGTTTTCTCCTTTAAACTATTGTAGAGTTAGCGTTTCCTGTATTAGATAACCGTGGAGGATTTCTTCTATAAAATAGTTATGGGACTTTTTTTGTAGAATGTTTTAATTTAGACAAAAATTCATTAAAAATAATGATGCAACATAATGACTTAATAATTACGCCAAGTAATTGCAATGACGAATAACAATAATTACTTTGTTGAAGAAAGTTGTCTGTAATCATATTGTTTGAGTTTGTTTTGTTCTGAGTTTTTCTTAACGCCTAGTCATCATTTATTTTTTATAAGTTTGCTTTTTTATAATTTTATATAATTTACATTTTAATACAAAGTGATGTAACAATGATGTCTTCAATGTAATTATTTTGTACTATTACTATTACACAATTAAAAACTATATTCTTAAATAAAAAAATCCGTGTTAACTTGTTTTGATATTTTTAATTGCATTACTAATAGCGTTGGTTTTTTAGCAACTTAATTAATCATTAATAAAGATAAAAATATATAGTAATATTTTTTTATCAATTTTATAAGCGTTCATTGATTTGCAAAGATCAATATTCACACATGTGACCTCTGAAATTATTAATATAAATTTTCTGATAAGAGATAATCGTAGCGAACGTTGTACCGGTGCCTTGTATGGGACGGCGACGAGGCAGTTCGCGATCGGCCCTCGAGGTGAAGAGACGCGTCGTACGATACGATGGAGGAATCCAACTTTGAGGTCTTGTACACTTTATAAGGTGACTCGATCAGTATTTAACCGTTTCAATCGTGATGTGAATGTAACATATATATTAATATCGGAACAATAGACACTGCAGTTAATGTGATTAATAATTTAAAATTATTGGTGAAATCGCTTCCGTCTAAGGAAGGAAATAGAGTTAATTCGCGTACTCTGATCATTTAAGTACATCGTTTTTTTTTTTATATAAATAAGTGATGGATTAATATAAACACTAAAATGTTGGCCGTTAAAAATTTCTTTATGCCCGAGAAGAGGGTGGACTCTCCGAGATTCTCTCGTATGCCGGAGGCTCTTATGCGATCTATAAGACGACGATCTTTGAGAGTCAAGAGAACCAAGTCACTGGTACTTGTTAACGAGAAAAGGAAATCCGGTGAGTGGTACAGTACGATTCGTTTATATTCATTTTATTTGTAATACTTTATTATTAAAAAATGAATCAGGTCGATGAAAATAATTCTGATGTATTTTCGTTGTTCATACATTTTTTATCGCTCGTCGTAAAATGTATGAAATTCTACGTTAAGTACGTTTAAAGGTAATATGAGCTCTTATTTTCATTCAATAGATTTTAGTTCAGACATATATTTGTATGTTACATACAGTACACATACATACATTTATACATTTTAGATATATGTTATTTCTATATATGTTGAATAGATTATATATTAGCAGTATGTATGGTAATCGTATCTAATTATTCTGTTTGTTTGTTAATAGTTTCCCAGTCGGTGATTAATGTTTGTAGCGATTTCCAACAAAGCTATTTAATTTAAGTATTTGTTTAATAATGTATGCAAATCAGTGATAAGAACCGGTTTAAACTGAAATTGTAAGCCTTTAAAAATACTTTTATTTTTCTATTGAATAAACGCACACACACATATATATTAAGGTGTGTGTGTGTGTGTGTGTGTGTATGTGTGTGTGTATGTTATTTTATTTTCATTATAAGCACTCACATTTATTACCTTTTCACATCACATCTATATGTGGTAAATAAAATAAAACTGCTGTAATTTGCGTATCTTCAAGGTTACCGGCACGTGTTTTATTTTAATATTCAACATATTATTATCGTTAAACTATTATAAATATTACGTAATACTTAAGTGTGTGTCTGTTCGTATCGTATCCAAAACAGATGGGCGGATTTGTTAATAAGGGGTTTGTTTAAAACCTATTTTCATTTAGACGTGTTTTATCAAAATCTGTACAGACGAGATATTATGTTTCATTTATCAATTTGAATAACATAAAAAACATCTATGGATTCTATTTTCATATACTACAATACATTTTAAATGTCTTAAAATCGTTGTTGTTTTCAACTACGACAATACATGAAGTATCCATTGTTGTATTCTCACTACAAGCTTATAATTGGACTACTCTGACTCTGACTGACTCTTACTCTAACTGACTCTGATTCTGACTGCCTCTGACATAATCTGATTCTGACTGACTCTGACTGACTCTGACTTTGACTTCCTCTGACTGAATCTGACTCTAACTCGGAAGGTTAGGTTAATGAAAAAACCATATTGAATACTTCATACGTTCTAAATATTATATTATTATATTATATTCTAGTGTTTAAAATATAAAGCAAAACAGTAATGATATAATATTTTTTTTCTCTTAATGGATACGTATAAATAATTAAATATTGACATTCGTAAAACTGATCGCAATAGAAAAATGTTGTATGAGTTTGTTGTGTGGTTCTTCTCAGAACAATAGCGTTTAGAGCCCTCGTAGCCTTATTTTAAGGAGAGTGTCTTAACAGGAGGGCTTATTTTGATAAGTATGGTATCAAAAAAGTCCTTATTGCTCCTTTTTGAGGTACACAAGTGATCATTTTGTTCAAAGTGGATAATATACATATGTATAAATATATACAGATAATTTAATTACCATAATTTCATTTGTAGTTTGTTGAATGTCATCAAAATATGTTTTCATATCAAGTTGGTAGTTTGGTAGCATTAGTATGTAAATGGCACTGTCATCGTCACCCTATTTTGTTAAGTGCCCATTAAATATAGTAAAATATGTGTTTTTTGTGTTTGTTGTGGTTAATACTAGCTGTGCCCTCGACTTGGTTCGCTCGGAATATATATTTTTAAATAAAAGTTTAAGTTACTCCTTATAACGTTGTCTATCTGCTAGTTAAAGTCCTGTTAAGAACGGTCCATCCGTTTCAGAGATTAGCTGGAACAGAGAGACAGACAGAGAAAATTTTTTATATTTTTTTTCATGTAAGTACCGTATATACTTTGGCATTAAGTGAAAAGCTGTTAATTTGGAATTACAAACAGACACTTCAATTTAATTTTTATGTGTAGATGTATATCAAACCGCTTAATCGAAAAGTGGCTTAAAATAGCAATAAAATATTAAAATATTTATGTTTATTTATTTATCTTCACGCAATATCCCTTGCGGGGTAGCCAGAGACGACGGAGCGCCTAACGCTGCGGTCCCTGCATACCTCTTTCGCCTCGGCCTCAGACATCAACCTCTTCATAGATACAAAATTATATATAAAACCTTATTATCCAGTAGCTAGGTCAAAATATTAGTGTGTTATCAGGGGACTACAGATTTAATTATAATTGATAAGAGATTAATTAGTACTAATGTTATTCATGTAAAAATTTTATTTACATTTAGAAATTAATTAGGGTTGTGCAAAATGGATTGTTAAAAACGTAGAGATATAATATACACTATACTTAATGATTTTTTAATGTGGTATAAATGTATGTCAATCTGTTCATAGTTATGGTATATATACATTTTAAATACCTCATTCACATCGATAAGACTTCGTGCTCGTGAATACGATAAGGTTTTAGCGAGACACGTTTCGCTTCTCCGAGTCGTGATTTTGTGAGACTGCATATATTTTTACAATTAATGTCACATGTGTTACTAGCACACGTTGACAACCCTAAAGTTAAAAACCTATTTTACTTTAAAAAAAATACGGTGATGTAAAGAAATCGGTTTGCAATAATAAAAATCGGATGTCAGTAGCAGCCTTTACAGCTATAAAACATTTATATTGTTTCATAATGTTTTAAAAAAAGTACTAAAATAAAAAAACAACTGCCAGGGTACTTCAAGATTTATTATTATATGTGATTTAAGCCTTAAGTATGTATTTAAAAAGGAACAACACGAGCCTCTCACCTCTCAGGTGAGTAGCAAATAACTGCTCAAGATGATGGTAGCTTTGAAAGTGAAAAAAAGTTGTATATGAAACTGATTTTCAATAATAATTTAGATTTTTTGATACTAACACGCATATATTTAGTTATTTTTGTTTAAATCATAGTAACAGCTATTTCTATTTGTTATGTGTTATTATGAATATATAAAATACACCATTAACCCTAGAAAGTAATGGGGTTGCGATACAATCTTTAATTTATATATTTTTAATGACCCCTAATTGTGTGGGTCGGTTGTTATACTCCAATCCACGGTTAATTTAATTGGATTAAAAATATTTAAACTTTAACCACTCGCCGGTCTAACGGATATAATTAGACAATGCACCTGGCATAGCATTATATATTAATCTATACATATAAATAAAATTAAAGTGTCCGTCTGTAATTACAAATTAGCAGCTTTACATTAAATGTATATGTATTTTTAATTTTTTTGTCTGTCTGTCTGTGTGTTTGTTTCAGCTGATCGTTGATACTGGACCGATTTTAACACAACTTTCACAGACTTCTGTTATGAGTAGCTTACGCTACTCTTACTTTAAAAAATATATTCAAAGCGTACAAAGTCGCCGGCACAGCTTATATTATATATATGTTTCTATGTTAGCTTTTTGTATGGATAAAAAAAACACGAAGACGTCTGTCTTGTACAGATAAAAAATTTGAAAGAGAAAGAATACTCTCTTTCTCTTTCTGTAACAAATAAATGTTACCAAAGAAATGTCTGATACAATGGGACATAAAATATTGCTTGCAATTATTAAACACTTTTATTCAGTTCATTGTATTAACGATGTAATAAAAGTTCAATTTACAAATGGGTTTTAAACTTTAACGTTTTATATCTAAGTGTCTATATCTAAATGTCTATAAATAATTGATTAACCTCATCATTAATATCATCTATAGAAAATAATATTTCTATTGAACCTTCAAGCGAACATTAGTTTATCTCTTTTTCAACACAATAATATGTTTTTTTCGACCATAAATAAATAAAATTATTATTGATTGCTTTCGAGATTTATTATATATATTATTTTATTATGAAGTTGTGTTTGTCTTTATAATTTAATTAACTCAGTCCCGGATGCATTGAGTGCTGATATCAAGTTACAAGACACCACTGTACGAAGATATATTACGAGAAAATTTATAAAGAAAATATTATGTTAAAGGGTCTTACTGTACCCTTTAAATAAAAAAATATGATAGCGTGGGGGAGGAAATGGAGGGGGGGGGGGGGGTAATGCAGCCGGTTACTACATTACGTGATATATTGTCATCGTATTGTACTTTATAATTAAATCTGTTACAGCAATTAATTTGTAATAACACTTTCAGTTGCGTCTCAGTATTTATCAGCCGATTCCCGCCCGCTTCGCTGGATACCCCATTGATTTGGATGTGAACTTAGGTTGCTATGGTAACCGTTGTCATCGAAACCGTTGCCATGGTAACCGCATTAAGTGTATAGCTCCTACAGATTTAAAACTTGGCGGAATGCAAAAAGTTCAAATCCGTTGGGATAGGAATTCCGTAAAATCCGTTCTTTGTGGACGTCTACATCACAAAAGAAGTAACTATGTAAAACTTTAAGTTAATCAGACTGATAGTTTCGGAGATTATGTGATGAGTCAGTGAGTGTTAAATCGTTTATGTATTTATATTGTTACAGTAACCTTAACATTTACATTTACAGTCTGCTATAAAATATAAATTTAAAAATAGCTCATATGTCATCAATTTTTGCTAACTTCTCTTATATGATCGCGTACGAAATTTACTGTATACTTTTGGTCAATTAATTCTCATCGCGTCCCGTTTCTCAATTCCATTCTCATTCATCATACGTTACAAATAAAATACCTCACTGTTTTTGAACACTTGAAGTTTAAATATTGTGAACCACATTTATAAAATTTGGCTCGAAGCCTGCATCTAACAATGGTGTCTTGGATATTATCCAATTTATCTGACACGTATCCGTATTATATAGTTTTTTAGGACATTTTTTGTACCTATTTAATATAGTTTCTATGATTAATTCGAAAGACGCATAAAATGTACTTATTATGATAAGATATGAATTTCTAATTCGATAAAGTTTAAAGAAATGATATGTTTTCTTTTGTTTTGTTTTTTTATTATATTAATATAATACGACGTAGTAAAATGACTTTCAAAGTACAATGAACAGCAATTAAAATGTTCTCTTTATTGCTCTCAGCGATTAAACTTTAAAAACTGTTCAAGATTTTTATATGATTTATGATTGTATTTTGTTCAAGACTATAGTATATAGATAGTATTATATACAAGACACATCTGAAGAACGAATTAATCTCGAGGAAAGAAAAGTATCTTATAAGAAGCGTTTTCTTTATCACCAAAACTTGTGTCATTTTCTTATTCCATTCGCTTAGAACATCTGGTGGAGTTTGATCCATATTTGTAAAGAACTTATCAAAGAAAATTTACGTTTTATCATCTCTATGACAAAATTACAATTACAAAGTTCAAACTGAAATGTATGCCGAATCAAGAAGGTCCAATTATATGAAACGGAACGTCATGATTGCATCTGAATGTGTAACGAGATGACCCGACGTCTACGGCTGGCTCAATTCAAACAATTGGAGTGCAGCCAATTGTGTCACACGTGACCTTGAATGTGAAGATACTGGGTCCAGAGATTAAGTTTTGCCGAATTTATCGATTTGCTTTGTATTTTTTATCGTACATTTGGAGGAATGCTTTTTTTGTTTTATCGTAATAGTAATAGTGATTTTTTTGTTACCTAAATTTTTTTAAAATTCATAAGTCCGCAAAGGTTTCTGCTCTAAGTGATAAAGTCCTAATAGGTTTATTTTCTTGAGATTAATTTTTGTCGAATTTTTCGTCTTACTTTGTATTATTGATTGTACGATTGGAGGAATGTTTTTTTGTTTTATCGTAATAACATAGTAATAGTGATTTTCTGTTACCCACAATTTTTTTTTAATTAATAAGTCTGCAAAGGTTTGTACTCTAAGTGGTATAGTCCAAATAGGTTTACTTTCTAGAGATTTGCCGAATTTATCGTCTTGCTTTGTATTTATGATCGTACGATTGAAGGAATGCTTATTTTTGTTTTATCGTAATACTAATAATGATTTTTTGTTACCTAATTTTTTTTTAAATTCTTAAGTCCGCAAAGGTTTCTGCTCTAAGTGATAAAGTCCTAATAGGTTTATTTTCTAAAGATTAAGTTTTACCGAATTTATCGTCTTGCTTTGTATTTTTGATCGTTCATTTGGGGGAATGCTTATTTTTGTGTTATCGTAATAGTGATTTTCTGTTACCCACCTTTTTTTTTATTAATAAATTTGCAAAGTTTTCTGCTCTAAATGATAAAGTCCTAATTGGTTTATTTACTTTAAAATATTTATTTTTATTATATATAAATTGGGACTAACTTTAACTTTTATAATAAGAGGTTTAGTAAAGAGTATGTTAAGTAAAGAGTATGTTACAATGTCATTTGAGTGAAAGTCTAGTAATAAAAGTTAATCACTATATATTATATACTCGGTGTATGTACAAGTATCATTTACACCGCGAATTGGTTCCGAACACGCCCATTATGTAAAGGTTCTAACGAAAATTGCAAAACTTTCACGCTATCATAATAAATTCATTTAATGTCGGGTTACTGAACGCGGTGTAAGCTACAAGAGGTAGCGGGAAGTTAATATTTTATTTACACACACACCCGCACACACACGCACACACACATATGCACACACACACGCACATACGCACACACACAGAAACAAATATTTAGACTGAAACTTTACAGGCTTATCTATATGTATAACTTTATTTTTGGTTTAATAATAAATTTATTTAATTTTGTTAGTTTAGATTAGTTTGATCTAGATCAATAGATTGAAATCTAAGTATTTCATACAAAAATAGCTTATCTAAAACTAAATCTAGGTCATGAATTCACTTACTTGGCAATTTCTGTGATATATTTAAATTCGCCGGTCTCTTACATTATAACGAGGTCCCGCCGCTCCGAGTTGCGTCAATTTATAGGCCAGGAGTCGTTATTGAAAAGGTTTCGGATATATTAAGGCGTCTCCGTCGCTCGGGGACTTGACTTCGAAGTCAATTGGGAGTGACATTGCATCACTTATTGAAACTTTTCTCTTTTTGGGTGATTTTTCTTAGTCTTCCCCCCATCCTGTCTGTTATACGGATGTTTGCATTATTTATCACATAAATTCTTTGCATTCGCAATTTTTGTTATTTTTGCAAATTTAGGTAAATTTTAATAGCCCTCAGGTAAATTAAAGAGGTATGCCTTTGAGAAGTTTTCTTGTTTTTACTTTAAGGAATTCTTAGCGTTCCGAGTTAAGTTTCAAAGGGATCTTCAAATTTCAATGACTAGGAAAACTTTGGACACCTTAATGGGTAATCAGAAACTATGTAATTTAAGTTACTTGATCTTAAATAAATCTTTAAGGTGTATTTGTGATGAAATTTTTAAAATAATAGTAATAAAATCCAAACCAGATATTATATCGGACGTGCTCGTTCTCAGGTATATGAGAGATAAAGTTGTGATAAGATTAGCAGTCTCTATTTGGTCCATCCGTATTTGGATCGGACCTAAAATGGGTTTAGATATGGTCCAAGAAAAATGTAGCGACCTACATATCTAATATTAATAATGTTTATCTTTAAATTACTTTGTATTTGATAATATGCATGTGTTTGTACGAATTCAAAAGAGTGAAGGCACGCCTCGGTGACGTAATGAATTCATTTATTTTATCAAATGAAGCTATTACACTGAGTGCTAATGAGTCATCTCTGGTCACGATTTACATTTATTATTTGATTACACTTGATATTGATGATGACGAGGTATAACAAAAAAGCCCCTATTTTCGTATATAGTGTATTAAATTATTAAACTTTTACCGAAATATCGCAATTTGAAAGATGCGAAAACCTTATACGTATTAATCAAATTTAAAAATAATTTACTTAAACAACACACAAGAAGCAGAAAAAATGCAGAATGTTTAAAAAGTAATTGAATTAAAAGCTACGAAGTGCAAAAAAAAAAATTAATAAACAAAAACAATAAAAAAATAATCATAAGTGTTTATGTTGTTAAAAATTTGTGACTCGGCATTTGTCGAAAAAAGAAAAATGTTCTGAACCTCGGTAATTATGTGGTTGCCATTTAGAAAGCTGCCTTTAAGTCTCCAAAGACACATATATATGTACATATATAGTTATAAAAAACAGAAAGTCCCTGCAAGTTCCAATTTCCCGGATCAGGATGAAAATTGGAACGCCCGGTCAAACAAACCATTCGCTTGAGGCGGAGGTCGCAGCCTGACCCACATATGCTTTATACGAACGTGATATAAAAAGGAAAAACACAGGAATTTATAGGATATTTGGAGCAAGTTATGGTTTGAATCTAAATTGTAGTGAATATGAAACACCATGAAACAGGGTATATTTGAAAATAAAAGTATCTTATATTTAGATTTAGAAGTGTTTCTTTTTTGATACTTTTTGCGTAAGTATTTTTTTCCATACCCTTGAAAGGACATCCACCTTCCATTACCTTATTGGGTTTCGTTTGAGACGAGGAAGTTGTTATATTATATTATATATATATTGTAACCATTAAAGAGTTTCCAGGTTATAGAGATGAATTGGGGCAAATTCGTTCGTATTAGTTTTCGATTAAAATGACAATAAATTAAATAATTTAATTGTAAAAGATTTTGGACAAATGCTTAGCTTTAATAGGTTAATGGCTTTTGGAACCCTCGTAGCCTTAATTTAAGTTGAAGAGTGCCTCAACAGAAGGGCTTATTTCTTTAAGTAAACTATCAAAATAGTCTTGACACTCCCATCTGATACACAAGTGAAAACTGGTATTGATACAAAGGAGGAAAGATATTAGTAAAGGATATATATGTAAGTAATATGATATATATATGTATGTATGTATGTATGTATATATATATATATGTGAATGTGAATCAGAAACGAATACGTAGCGGATGCTGAGTCGAGAGCGAGAGGAAGTAGGGTTGGGTGGGACTTGTTTTTGTTTTTATACCATCTGGTTAAATTGTTTAAGAGTTTATTAACACTATATTACTTACTAATATTAAAAACATGTATTTATGTAATAATAATTAAAAATAATTATGAAAAGATCAACGCAGACAGGAGTCGAAGCTGCGATCCACAAAATAAGCTTATCATGTTTAATTTATTTTAAATGTGTTTTTAGTTTTCCCTAAATGATATATTTTAAACTTATTACTTAGTTATTAATTTTCTAACATGAGAAAATTAAAATATAAGCAATCTTTATCCACATTCAAAATGTAATTTGTAATAATTACATATATTTTGAATGCATTAAAACAATCCTCTGTCAGCCCTTTTGAACAATTATAGCGAGGAATCGAACTGCCGTACCCCGAGGATGCGGTAACAGCCCCGGGACAAGATTGCACTCGACAGTGATGTGACATCTACCGGGTATTATGTGTATTAAATAAATTGGATTTAATGTACATTACTCACTAGCTGTGCCCACGACTTTGTCCGTCCGGAATATGTTGTTTTCAATACAAGTAGGCCACGTTAATTGTAATATCGTCTATCCGCCAGTGAGTCCTATTAAAAAAGGTCCAGCCGTTTCAGAGATTTGCTAAAACAGACAGACAAAGAAACAGAACAGTTTTAATAATTGTTTTTTCAATAAGTATCGGATGTACTTGCATTTACTGAAAAAACCATTAAACTTAAAAATATTTTGATTTTAATTATAAGTATATTGTAGAATTAGAATTTCGTTATTTAAAGTGAAAAATATTTTATTATAATACACTTTTTTTATATTTGTATGTAAGTCTATATTATTAATTATTTAATTTCGCAAGGTGTGTGTATTTTTTTTAAACTATACATACATAATCGTACAAATTGACGTTATCGATACGATACGTAAGAGAACATCCCTAGAGCCAGTTACTAAGGACATATATTCACATTTTCCGAAGCCATTTAAACCTTTATCGTGAACTTTGCTCGCTATTTTTAATGTTAATTTAAGATAACACCATAGTGTATATACAGCCTTTTATAAACCTCTCCAGAGGTCCTATACTAAATATATAAGATAATGTTCCTAACATACTTTTAATGCACTATGAAAATTTGAAAGAAATCAATCACCTTATATTCTATTTTAAACCTTTAATATTTTTTGTTTACTAGAGATCATATATTAAAGTAAGTTTAATATATTGTATAGTAAGATTAACTGTAATGAAGTTTGTATAATATGTAGCCTCAGGTACAAAGCACGTGGGACGGAAACGGATACCGTCCTTAAAATGACACAAACCAACGCTTGCTTATATATTTGTATATTAATATTTTATTATATTATTAAAACTATTTTCTACGGGTCTTATAAAAAAGTGAAGATTTTTAAAATTATGAGAAATTATTTTCTAGTTTCAGAAAAATCTTAATTAATATCAGAATTTTAACATAGTTATTTTTAATTAAAGTTAAAAATTAATAAAATATACATTTAAAAGAAGCAATGAATTAAATAATTTCAAAATGAATTTTTTATTCACAAGTGCATTCCATTACTAACCGGTGGTTGGCGACCGTTTAACTTTAACCGATACACGTGCCGCTAACTGCCTCACTGACATTTAACTCTTATGGAATTTTAACTATAACTTCCCGATAATAACAATAAAATTTAAATATCCGTTGAAATTATTATTGTTATGAAAATTGTATATAAACTAGAACATCGTTCGTTAAATATTAAAAATCAATAAAAATTGTTCTTTATCACAACAAAAGCTCACAAAGTGGGACGTTCCTCAACCCGTTTCTCGTTTCGTTAAATACAAAACAATAAATAAATAAATAAATAAAATCAAAACATATCATTAGGAGCGTGCGAAAAGCACCCCGTCGGTTTTGAGAAGTTATAGTGGGCGTCACCATGGCAACCGATAAATGATTTAAAAATGACTCTCCAGACCGAAAAAACATGTAATTATGAAGAAACTCGTACGAGGCGGAGCTGTGGGGAGAGATTTAGTGATGGGAGTCTATAGTTATCGATATAAATATATATTTATTTAAATGATATTTATTTTGATCGTATTTTATCTTTAGAATATATTTTTATCTATATTATTGTAAATATTTTTTGACAATAAAATATGTCCTGATAAATTTATCGATATCGATATCCGGATACAAAGTCCCATCACTACTCAAGATAAGGGTTTCGCTTACATCACAGAGACGTAATCTATTCGCAAGGGATCGCACAATAAGATGGCAGATGTAGGTAAGGTACAGGTAAAGGTAAAGGTAAATCAGAGCAGATGTATGTCTGTATTGTTCGGTTTAATTAAATTATTGATGTACACTTATTATCATGAGTGCTTTTTGTATGTTAGTCTTATTAATATATATATATATATATATATATATATATACTAGCAGACCCGGTCACGCGTTGCTGTGACTATTATTTTTGATATATTACATTGTACTAAACTATTTAAGGGGTAACGTTCAGAGTACATCTGTCATGAAAACCATAATGTTTTCTTATAGTCGATATTAAGCAAAAATCAAAACAAAATAATTATAATAATTTTTTTAATTTTATCCAAGTTTATAACACTATTTGTATATTACAAAGTTTTTAGTAAATAACTTGGAACACTAAACTTACGAATGAGGTAGGTAGGGTAGATATCTCATTCGTAATTACTCAATCCAGTCAATAGATACCGCCATCTTTTAGAATTGTTAAGAGTTAACTGCAAAATGATAAACTAATAATTTGCAATAAAATAATACTGCGACTATGAATTGAGTTGAAAATTATTATATCTTTTAAGTTAGGTCAAACTGTACGTGATGTGTAAATTTATTTAAATCAGTTAAGTAGTTTAGGAGTCCATCGCGGACAAATAACGCGACACGTGATTTATATATATTAAGAATTCTGGTGGATTTTTTTTATCATTTAATATTTTAAATAATATAATAAATAAATCGTAAAATTTTCCTTTTTTTTAATATGTTACTTTATCATTTTATTAAGACGTTCATAATTAAAAGTATTTGGTGGTTTTTACTAATACATACAATGAAAGTTAAACTCAAAACATTTAAATTTTAAAAGATTTTTTTTTTTTAATAAATACAATTTTTATACAACTCGGCAGAATTCGTTCTGTCAAATAGATTTGGAATGTGGCAGTTTATATTTCGACCTTTAGACGTTTTTACTCTGCTGATCCTCACACATCGCCCTATCATCATGGTGACGGTTCTGTTCAGGAGAATTAAAGAAAAAGGTCAGCTCGGGTGACTTAAGTATCTTAGCTTCCACGAACTTTGGTCACCCTCTTGAGACCCACTAAAAACCCCGATTGGGATGTCTGCCAGAGGGCTTCAAACCAAGAGGGGAACTTAAGGTTCAAACCTGATTGAAAAATAATCTAAAGGGATAGTGGGAACCTAAAGGTGACAAATATTTATAAAGTGGGTGCTTCAATTACAAAGTATAGAGATAATTAATTATTTATTACTATTATTATTAACATAGGGTTCATAACCGATGAAATAAAAAACAATGAAATAAAACGTACATAAGTATTTTCAGCAATCGCGTTATTGTAAATCCAGCGAATCATAATTATTAACAAAAATCTGTTTTATTTTTATTTTAGTGCTTTATGATACACAATGTTTTTTGTTTGATTACCTGGTGAATATATAAATAAATCTGATGGTTTTTCAACACGGGAACAGGCAACATACAATTGACCATGTGAGAAACATGGGTTTTCTAGATTAATACCACAAACACCTAATGATTGCCCCTGGGACTTATTTATGGTCATAGCAAAAGCAAGCCGCACTGGAAATTGTAGTCGTTTAAATTCAAATGGTACATCAGTCGGAATCATTGGGATGCGTGGTATCAAAACGTCTTCTCCTTTATACTTTCCTTTCAGTATAGTTGCTTCTATCACGTTGTTCAATAATTTTTTTATCGCTAACCGTGTGCCGTTGCAAAGACGCGGTTGGTTGATATTTCTCAACATTATTACTACCGAACCAACCTTTAGTTGAAGATTGTGAGGTGGCAATCCTGGTAAATCCAGCGAGTTTAAAAATTCAGGCGGATAGTTAACGACATCATCTTGGTTAGTAGCCGAATCAACTGATTTATATATCCTCAATTCGCCTGTAATTTGTTCTTGAATTTTGAAATTTAATTCACTTACATCTATCTTTTTTGCAGCCAATATAGCCCGTTCGCTCAACCAATCATGGTTTCTATAATTTTGAGCAACATCTGGAAACACCTTTTGAATAAGTTCATCTTTTGATCTAGTTAACTGACAAAAACCTTGAGGAAAGTTAATGCAACCAGTCAAGGTGTCTATAGGAAATTTGCCATTACCAATGTCAATGAGTTGTTTAGAGAATATGTCTCCAGATTTGTCATTTTGCAACTTGATACGCATATTCTTGCTTAAGTGTAATACCTTCACATGTTTCCACAAATTGGAGGACTTTAAACAGGCATTAAGTTCATCAGCTGGCGTTGATCGTGGAATCACTGGCAATGTTTGACGAAAATCTCCTGCTAATAAAATCATTGCACCACCAAATGGGTTATTATTGCTCCGGAGATCTTGTAAGGTTCTATCTAAAGCCTCCAAAGATTTTTTATGTGCCATCGTGCATTCATCCCAAACAATCAATCCACATTGCTGCAAAATCTTTGCCATTACAGAGTTCTTCGAAATGTTGCAGGTTGGAGTTTCGTTGCTTTGCATGTTTAATGGTAATTTTAGTGCTGAATGAGCTGTTCTACCACCTTCAAGCAAAGTTCCTGCGATTCCCGACGAAGCGAGTGCAAGTGCAATTTTATGTTGTGAGCGAATTGTTGCTAATATCAATGAAATCAAAAAAGTTTTTCCTGTACCACCAGGTGCATCTAAGAAGTAAATCCCTCCTCTTTTATCATTTATTACTTTCAAAAGTGTATCAAATACATACTTCTGTTGTTCATTCAATAGTGGAAGATTCGTTTGAATTAATTCTTTCAAAGTGTTGAGATCATACAGTTTTTCTCGGTGCAACTCTTGGTTAAAAGCATCATGCATTGGACGATTAGGTGCGGCCAGGCCTAATTGAAATAATAGTTTGTTTGACATCATCAAGCACATGTCCTCAATTGAAATCAATACTTCATTGTAAATTTCTTCGCTTATTTGTATATTTGGATTTCCCCTTCTAATCCGTATTTGATACAAAATATCATCACACATATTATCTTTGTACTTGATCCACAAATCCTTTGGGTTTGATGGGAAGCAGGTAGATATGATTATAGAAAACAATGTTCGTATTTGATGAGCTCGTGATGATATTACAGCATCATTGAGAGTTTGATCCCAATGAGCATCATTGTCTAGCAATCGCAAACGTTGGCAAGCTTCTCTATATGATCCACACAAATCACCATTAACAGTTCGTACATGTTGGAACGATGTTGGGCCACGTACATTGACTAATAGCAGTCGTAAATAAAAACATTCATCATTGCTTGGATGTACTGAATAAATTCGACCAATCGCATCGGTAGAAAATATATCTGGGTATCCTGTAACTGGTTTTCCTTGTTTCCGTCGTATAAATCTTCTTGAGGATTGATTCCAAGTATAATATTTTGGCATTTCAGAATATAACAATGTTTGAGCAAAATCATCGTTTTGACATATCTCAAAAAATCTGGTTAATGTAGTAGATGGTGGCTGTAAAGCTCTTTCTACTGTTCTGTGCTGTAAAATATACTCTTTGTCCATTTTCTAAATGCACAGCTAAATGAACAACAGTAGGGTGTCTTTCATGAATAGGAAAAGAAAATATTCGCCAAACTGCTTCATTACTACTAACATAGCGACCCATTTGGTATTGGGTAACTTCATCATTGGAATTCTCTGCATTAATACCAATCACAGCCATATCACTCCCTTTGGTTACATATTTGCAAATGTATTTAATAGATTTTACTGAATGGCAAGATTCAACGTTGATGTGCGCTTTGAAGGTCTTTGATAAAATGGGTGAATATGGAACAATCCAGCGATTATCTATTTCAATATCTTGTTGATTTAATTTGACAATTGTTGATCTTCCATTGTCTGCTGTCGATCGGCGACGATACAAAGGATAACCGTCATTACCAGTGATTGTTTCAGATATTAATGTCCGTGGATATCGCTTTGAACATTTACCATCCACCATACACGGTGAATTTTGATTAAGAGTTCCACAGGGACCATGTATCATGTTTTTAATAACTACCTCATGCAATCCAGGATCTACTTCTACATTAGGAATTTCAGCTGATATTACTGCATCAACTTCATTTGGCCTTATCTTTTCAACTAACCAAATCAAAATGTGTGCATGTGGCAATCCCCGTTTCTGCCACTCCACAGAATACATCCAGCAGCGTGTCTCTCCAAACACATAATGTTTCACAATGAAATCCATCAAAGATTTCAACTTTTGTCTAAAGACTCTGGCTGTAATATCATGACGATCAATAGGTGATTGCCCAGGGAATAACTCCTGCTTGATTTCTATCCAGTGTGGATTGCATGTAAATGTGATGAACAAATCTGCTGTACCATAATGACGAACATATGACATGGCATCTTGAGCATATTCATGCATATGTCGAGGGCTTCCGATGTATGTTGCTGGAAGAATAGTCATCCGACCAACATTCTGTGCATTTCCATCAGTATTAATCGCATCTCGAAGGTGAATATACTCTTCAGATCTGAGTTTGGTCTGATTCAACCTGATGAATGTTAATCTCTCCGTTTCAATTTTAACATACATGTCTACAACATACTTGTGATATAATCGCCGACATTTGAGTATGTGATTGTCTTCATTTTCACGAATCATTAGGCGGTAGGAATAATAGTTCATTGAACTGACTTTTTTGTTGGTTTCGGAACCTGAAAATAGATTTTTGTTTTCATAATATTGAAAATTAAAAAAATAATAATATAGTGACTGATAATATAGCTCCATAGCTAAACTAATATTTTTTATTACCTGTAATGGGATTTATCATCTTGTTTGAAAAATCATAGCCATCTTCACCTTGCCAAAATATAATGGGATATTGCAGTGCGTCATATGAGCGGTGTGTTTCCTTTATACGTTGTAATTGATCATTCCGACGATGTAAAACAATATCACGGGATTCCAAGTTTTCTCCAACTACAACGATGGCAACTTCATCAATAGTTGGTGCATTAAAACGTCTTGCATGTTGGCCAACAGGTGTTTTATCAGCTCTGATTACAATTTTGTGATTATCAGATGGCATCCGATCCAGTGCAGTTTTAAACAACATAACCAATTGTTTGTACTCATGAAATAAAGTTTGTAATTGTTCTACAATAGACCTCTTTAGTGAATTGTTATGTGAACAACGCATATCAATTTCTCGTGGTGAATTGCCCATGAAATAAATTTGCAGAAATTTGTAATTGCTATCTGACACTGGTAACAGTGAACCTGCTCTATGATATATTTGGCCTTGTATCTGTAAATTAAAAAAAATGATTTTTGCCAAATAGAAATAATATTTGTTCCTAAAAAGTATATCTGTCTATTAATTTGAATCACCAAATAATAATTGATATGCTTAGGTATGTCAATATGTAATAATTAGTTGTAACTAATATCCATCGTCAAATAATTATATTGTGTTTCAAAATAATAAAAGTGTTGCTAATACTGAATCACCAAATAATATAATGACTAAGTAATATATGTTTTGGGGTTTAGGAAACTGAAGGTTAATGACACATATTTACTTAGTTAACAGGAAATTTTGTTCATTAAAATAATAATGATTAACTGCTATAATACATACCTTAAAAGTTGGCATGAAATTTTCCCGAACTACGTTTGTTGCCCCAAATGATGTCATTTGAAAGCAATTGTTATATTGTTGAATATTTGACAAAAAGTGTATGGAATCTGGTTCTATTCCTGAAACCAATGAGTACAATGGCTCTGGTGGTGGATCCAATGGTATCAATTTCACTTTCCCATTTGCGCAACACAATCCATTTGCTTCATTTTTGTATTTCAATGCCTTACAATAAGAGCAAACCAAGTTCATACATCCAATAGCAACACATTGGTGGTTACTGTAGTCAATTGACAAATCGTAATTGAAAGCAGCTCGATTCAAACTTTCACGATTATTAGTTGAATCTCTCGCTCTCGCTTCCCGCGTTCGTGATATACGAATTCTTTCGCGTTCATTTCGGTCGTCACGTTCATGTGCAGTATGATAAGATCGGTAATTCATTTGGTTTGTAGCATTTCGGGTTCTTCTACTTAAATTACTTCGTCTTATAGGAGGCATATCGTATATAATTACCTAAATTTATTCACATGAAATAATTATTAATCACAGGTATTTATACAATCAAAATTAATTATTAAATATTATAAACGCTTTTTAACGCAGTTTGTTTGACAGATGCAATGACGTGAAAACTGATGACAATTTATGTCGCATTCCGAAACTAAAACAAAAGAAAGAATATTCCAAGGCCAATCAAATCTTACATTTACTTTTTTTGACTTTTCAATTTGGTCGGGTGTACACATTCATTTGATTAAATTTGAACGTTGTGCAGCGACAATAAAGCGCGAATTGACTCTTTGACGTTAGCAAGACACCTACATTGTTTAGACAACAATGAGTGCTTGTAATTTAATATCAACTTTATTGAATAGCAATACAGTTCAAATTGACTCTACATTTAGTTATTTATTCTACATTTAAAATATTTGTATAGGAAAAAGAAAAGGGCTTTTTTAGGGTTTCCCTGGAAATTATTCAAATTTTTCTCGCCGTTAGAGCCATCCTTGGACTTCAAGGAACATTTAAAAAAAAGAATTGTTAAGATTGGTCCATGCGTTGTTGAGTTATGCGCTTACCAACACATTTTGCGATTCATTTTTATATAATAGATATATATATATATATATATATGTGTGTATATATATAATGTCTAGAAATATGTTTTGAACCACACAGCTATAATGAATTACTTCCGAGCTTTTGTTTATTTAACTAGCTCTGCCCGCGACTTCGCGGGGATACGTTTAAAGTAAAAGTACCCCAAGTTATTCTTTATAATATTAGCTATCCGCCAGTGAAAGTTCTGTTATAATTGGTCTAGACGTATCAGAGATTACTGAGAACAGACAAACAGACAGAAAAATAAAAATAAAAAAATGTTTCATATCCATTTAGTGAAAAGCCGTTGATTTGGAATGACAAACAGACACTTAAATTTTTTTTAGGTATATATATATATATATATATATATATATATATATATATATATATGATATTTGTATGAGATATGAGATGTACACCTTCTGTTACCTTCAGGAAAATCTCCCTTGTTTCTTTAAAAAATAATCTATTTATGTACAGGAAAGTCTTTAAAATATAAAATAGAAATTTATTTAAAAATTTGTGTATCAAAATTGAAATCGATTGAATACGAATACTTTTTGTTATCAAAGAAAGGGTTGTAGAAAAAGTGTTTTGCGAGATCGTCGGTGCGTGAAATTACAGTCCCAGGGTTGTCAGCTTTTTTAATTAAAATGCTAATGTAATTTTAAATAATAGTCTCGAGAGAGATAGTGATTAGTATTATGATTGAATATTGGTGCAATAATTATTAGTTTCATACTAAAGTGTACCTTTACACATAATTCTAATTTTATTATATAGGGCTCTAGCTTACGCAATGAAAATATACGTGTACGTATAAGTAAAATGAAAAAAAATAAATAACTAACTTTAAAATAAAAGATTTTTTGACAACCCTTAAAACGATCATCTAGGCTATTTTTTTTAAAATTATGTTTTATAGTCAAAAAATTCCGTGACAATTCTGTGAAGGTGTTTTTTTCTAAATTACTTGTAGATAACAAAATAATATTTAAGTGTTCTTTATCAGTAACATTTTCTTTAAATGCCTGAAACTGAGGTTGTTATCATTAAAATAATTGCGAAAAAAATAATAACTGAAAATATAGTTAAAATTGCATTTAGAAATAATTCTAATACATTTAAAACTAAACCTACCGACAATTCTTGTATACCTGTTCCTACCGCACGCCGTCAAATTGATCGGTAATTAAAAGTTATTTTATTATATAACGCAGGTAATAACGGAAATAACTAAAAGTAAAGAGTGTAGAAAATATTATATGCATATTGTAAGAATTGTCATGTAGTTTGATAACGATATTATAACATTTAAAAATGTGTAAGTTTTACAAAAGTTTAAGAACGGTCAATTTGACCGGTACTTGATAGGTTTAGTGTTAAACTAATTTGAACTATAGATTAAAAGTTAATTAAACATTACACTTTGGGCTTGTCAAGAGTGAGTCGCAACTTTTACTAAACCTATTACTATTCTCTGTAATTGAGGGCGAATTTGAACAATCCATCTGTTTCTATCATATGTTATACACATACACACATACATACACATATAAACAATGCTGGTATTGTAGTTATTTCTAATAATGATACTAATCCTTATAAATATGATAAAATAAACTGGTTACTAACGCTCAGATCAGTCTTGGTAACATTATCTATCATGGCGCCGAGTGTTTTCTCTAGTCACGTAATCACTGTCTTACCTTATATCGACATACACCTACTAAAAATACTAACATATACCTCTTTTTCTACTATTATTACTAATAATCATTTAAAAGTTTAATTTAAAGATAACTGTAGTGAGACATTTTTCATATATAAGTAGAATATTTCATATGCCTCTGTTTTTACTATTGGTAAGTCATTTTGAAGTTTCATTTAAAGATAACTGTAGTGAGTCACTATTCATATATAAGTAGAATATTTCATATACCTCTGTTTTTACTATTAGTAAGTCATTTTGAAGTTTCATTTAAAGATAACTGTAGTGAGTCACTTTTCATATATAAGTAGAATATTTCATATACCTCTGTTTTTACTATTAGTATGTCATTTTGAAGTTTCATTTAAAGATAACTGTAGTGAGTCACTTTTCATATATAAGTAGAATATTTCATATACCTCTGTTTTTACTATTAGTATGTCATTTTGAAGTTTCATTTAAAGATAACTGTAGTGAGTCACTTTTCATATATAAGTAGAATATTTCATATACCTCTGTTTTTACTATTAGTATGTCATTTTGAAGTTTCATTTAAAGATAACTGTAGTGAGTCACTTTTCATATATAAGTAGAATATTTCATATACCTCTGTTTTTACTATTAGTATGTCATTTTGAAGTTTCATTTAAAGATAACTGTAGTGAGTCACTTTTCATATATAAGTAGAATATTTCATATACCTCTGTTTTTACTATTAGTATGTCATTTTGAAGTTTCATTTAAAGATAACTGTAGTGAGTCACTTTTCATATATAAGTAGAATATTTCATATACCTCTGTTTTTACTATTAGTAAGTCATTTTGAAGTTTCATTTAAAGATAACTGTAGTGAGTCACTTTTCATATATAAGTAGAATATTTCATATACCTCTGTTTTTACTATTAGTATGTCATTTTGAAGTTTCATTTAAAGATAACTGTAGTGAGTCACTTTTCATATATAAGTAGAATATTTCATATACCTCTGTTTTTACTATTAGTAAGTCATTTTGAAGTTTCATTTAAAGATAACTGTAGTGAGTCACTTTTCATATATAAGTAGAATATTTCATATACCTCTGTTTTTACTATTAGTATGTCATTTTGAAGTTTCATTTAAAGATAACTGTAGTGAGTCACTTTTCATATATAAGTAGAATATTTCATATACCTCTGTTTTTACTATTAGTATGTCATTTTGAAGTTTCATTTAAAGATAACTGTAGTGAGTCACTTTTCATATATAAGTAGAATATTTCATATACCTCTGTTTTTACTATTAGTATGTCATTTTGAAGTTTCATTTAAAGATAACTGTAGTGAGTCACTTTTCATATACATTTTGTATTTTTTTATAATTCTACATTGTTTATTTCTAACCTTACATTCGCCCACCTTTCATGTCCCCGCACAGTTCAAACATTTTGTCATTCATATTTTTAGTGGACTTTATTTATCTATTGAATGTAGATCAGAGATTCTTGGACGGACAAATAATGGCATTCAAGGACATAAATCGGTCAGAACCTTTCTGTTTGATCGGAACCGTGACATCAATGGCCTCGGAAATAGAGCACGGACACATCTGCCTCTATATTTTGTAAGAAATACACTACCTTAGGACGCTGACAATAGAATTATTATAACACGCGACAGTAGATCTTATGTGTATTTATTGTAATTCTATATTCCTATAACAATATATATATTTGTGACCGATTCTAATTTTTGACGTGAAGTGGACGCACGCTGTGATTGATATAAAGAATACAATTGATAATTGTAGATTTATTTTATTTAATTTATAGGAAGTTTGTATCTATTAAATTAGAACACTTATCGTAGTACCTACGTTAATGAAGATAAATTATTTAATCAGCTGTTCAAACTCAAACTTTGTGACATTGAATGTGCTTTAAACGGAGTCTCAGCTTAAACATAACGTCGAAATGTTAAGGTTATATATACATGAATAAAATAGAAGTGTCTATCTGTCGTTTTGTTCCGGTTAATCTCTGAAACGGCTGGAATGATTTTGACAAAACTTTCATTCCCATAGCTGATGTTATAAGAAATAATTTAGGATACTTTCAATTAAAAAAAACCATGCAAACGAATTGATACTTGAGAATATAATATTACACACATATATATATATATATGTATATATATGTGTGTAATATTATATTCTCTTATGTCGTTGTAATAAATGTAGAATAAAATATGTTAGGTTAAATAATTAATAATATTATGATATTGAGATGAAAATAATAAAAAAAAATGTCCGTACAATTTGATGTGAATTTCATAAAACACGTTTAAATTATTATATTAATTAGGTAAGTGAGGATATAATTAATTATATTTTTCATCCAAACCTCCGAAGCCTTACATTATATTAGTAAAGATTCCAACATCCTTCCGGAAGGATATTTGAGTGTTTTACCTCATAACTATTCTCAGAATATATTTTTTTAATAGTAATTGCTTATTGACTTAATTTTGCTTGATTTAAGCGATAGTATTTTCAAAAAGAGTTTTATTATTTAAAATACATCCTTATATAAGTTCTGTTATTATTAACTATGTCAATTGGGTTGATGATCAAGTATTGGATGTTGAAGTCCAGTTCTAAACTCGACGTCTTCAAAGGATCCCCTTCAGCGAACAATATTTGCCAAAGATTGTAATCTTATATACGCTAAAAGCTTTTCCTTTTATCAACTACTCTGTAACTTTATCCTCTAGATCTTTTACTGAGCGACAATATTATATCCTGTTATTTAACATTCAATTAATTTTAATGTATTTCAGTTTGTTTGTTTGTATGTCTTTTGATACATGTCCCATTATTGTAAGAGTTATTTAAGTGAGAATATTTTATCTACTTTAGAATTAACATTAATTTAATTGTATATTTATTTGAATCAATGTTTGATCATTTGTGTATCAAATGGGAGCGTCAGGACTATTTTGATATCTTACGTACCGAAATATGACCGTCTGTAAAAACACTAACTTAAATTAAGGCTACGAAGGCTCCAAACGCGTTCTAAGAAGAACTACACAAACTCAGTCGGTTTTTTCTTTATTGTGATCACTGTTTCACAAACGTCATTACAAGTACCCGTATGAACAAAATGGCCGCCTTATAGTTTTAAAACAATTCGCGTTGTTGTAGTGACCTCGCAACTCGTCTTGCCCAAATATCGCATTTCAATGCCACGACTCTGAGGCGTGTCGTTTTGGTTTTAAACTTATTATAATCAGTTTATTATTACTAAACATATTGTTGTTTTCTTACTTTATTATAGCTCCTAACTTAATTTACAGTAAACTCGAAACTTATATTTTAAATACAAATTTGCACCCCATTAACTATAAAAGACTTACTATTTTTATGTAATGATGTACTTATTATAAGATTAAATATATTATAATAAATAAAAAACCTCACTGTTAGTATAAATAAGGATGATACAAGAGTATTGACTCGTAATGATGGCGCCTAATTAGTTAGAGCATTCAATGCTCTGCTTGAAACTGAAATGGTTCGAAAGTGTACTAATGAGAAATTTCGCGCTCAGTCGAGAATATAATTCGCGGGCACCGCAGACTTACGACTTTTTAATTTATTAATAATTAATATATACTAGGATCCGCCAACCGTGCGCGGCGGGTGTTGAGCTGAGTCCCTCTCCCTTCATCTTTTCTTGATATCTTTTCAATGGCTGAACATTTTTTCAATATGTTTTCGCTATAACATCCGCGTTCGGCTCAAACACACATGAGAAAATTTTTAGCTAATTATCTCGTCGCATTCTGGAGACAACTAAACACAAAAAAAGGTCTCCCAAACGGTTAAGAGCTTCGCTTACGCTCAGCTCAATTAAAGTTAAATTCAAAATAACTTAGTGGATTTACACATTTTTGTTTGTTACAATAACTAAAAACTAGTGTACCATAACTAACCCGTGGTTATCCTTATTTATAAACATAAATCACTATCACTATTATTTGAAATGAATTCCCGCAGTAAATTAATTTTTATTACCACCCAATAAATCTTAGGTCTGAAGGGCCCCCGACTGGTTATTAAACATTCACGCACCGAAATCATCCCGCCCATTAGTGTTCGATGTGACTTTATGAAGTCGTTAATGTGTGATACGAGTGTTTGATGGTTAAGGACAGGTTTTGAATGTGTTCGTGTATCGATTTAATAGACGGGTAGTATTATATTTTAAGTACTTAGTGACTTTTCTACCCATAAGTATGTATTGAAGTGGGGTTAGAAGGATTTTATTTGAGTTTTTTTGCATATATAATACATATACGAAATGTATAGAATGTTATGAAGATATTATATACGTGGTAGTGTTAATAATCTCAATAAAAAACGTAAGACATGTCGCAAATAGTTTCTATTGTAAAGAACTATGTTCCATTGTGCCTACGAAGTCCGATTCATTCCGCTCGCTCTCTAACATCTGAAACTTCAAGGTTCATTTGATTCGGTTATTTAAGAAATATATTTTTATGTTATGCATTAGTCCATTCGGTACGAAAATAACATTAACATAACGTATATGTTGTTGCGAATTCACTTTTATTATATTGCTATAACTAATCTGTTAGAAAGTATTCGTTGTCTGTAAATACATAGTCGGTGCTATTATTATTTATCTCATAGCCGCCATTTCTGCGGCCGCATCTCGAAGCGCGACAAATGACACTTGCGTAATGTGAGCACGCGTCGCTTTTTATCTCATAGAAAGTAGAAATCATACTTTATACCGTTTACAAGTCATCCAGCTAATGTATTTTGTGACTTTCGTTACCAATAACTTGTGTTTAACCGACCTCCTTTAATGTATCATGACTTTGACATACATATTATTTATTACGTATTGTGTACATTTTATATAGTAATAATATTAAAGTTGCAAATTAATTAAATCCAAACAATTATTCCCAATACATTAACATTCGTCGTAAGTCGTAACCGTGCTTGGCAATTAAAATTAATTGAATGTAATTAATCCGTGGACTGAACGGATAGAAAATATAACATTAACAAGATATCTATTAGAATTTTGTATACTATGTTAAAGGAAAATATGTCATTGTCATATTTATATATAATAATAATAATCTGATTTTCTGGTCATCTTCCAGATTCCTTCGTGAACAGTCAGGAATGGACGTCATCACGCGGCGTGACAGAGCTGCGTGTGGGCGTGCTTGGTTCACCCGACAGCGGCAAGTCCGCGCTGGTACACAGGTACCTCACAGGGGCGTACATGCAGGAAGAAAGTCCTGAAGGTATGTTGTAATGCATTTGTTTAATACAGCGCCATCTATGAGACTTTGTTGTAAATATGTTCATTGACAACATATAGAAATAGTGCCATCTTGTGGCGAGTAGAGAGTTTTTTAATCGCCCCATCTAGTGGTGATTATAAAAAATAACTAGATAGCGCTTCCAACAAACTTTTTATTGCTTAGATATAGATGGCGCTGTTATAAAATTAATTTGTAATTTTATTTACTACATACTTGCATGAATATTTAAAATAATTTAATTAATTTGTTTTTTTTAACATTTTAAACATTGCTTTCTGTTTTTAGGGGGCAGGTTTAAGAAGGAGGTGATAATAGATGGTCACAGCTACCTCCTGCTCATCAGGGACGAGGGCGGACCGCCTGAGATGCAGGTCAGTGACCTCTTACCCTTTAATAGTTATTACTCTTCAAATAATAGTTCATTGATTCCAAGACTATTATAGTATAGTAAATAACTTTGTATTTTATAAATGCGAAGAGTTGACGACCTTTTAGCCTTTTTGAAATAAATTGAAATTCGTTCGTATACTTACAATATTATTTATAACAAATAATATAAATTAGAATTGTCAGTTTTTTATTTCTAAAACTGTATAAAGATTGCTAAATCTATATCTATTATAATAATAATGTAGATTGTTTTGTTCGGAGAAAGTGATAATATTAGGTAAATATATTGAATAAAGCGTTTGAATATGCAAATTATAACTATTGGAAGCAAAATATAAAGAACTCTTAATATTCAAAATGAATAGTAGATTTATATTTTTCGTTAATATTTTTTTCCTTTATATTTCGATTCAGTATAATTTCCATCAAAATATTGTAGTAATCTACTTGTAGTAGCACTGCTTAAAGATTAACTAAGGGACTGTAAAATTGCTTCCAAGCTTGTCTGACCTATTATGAGAAAGTGTCCATTCTAACTCACGATACGACAACACATATCTATAGTATTTTATGTCAAAGATTATCTTATTGATAACACTCACATATTATTTTAGTGTAATTTTTTTAATACGAGTATTTTGACGTTAATTTTTTTGACGTGAAAAGACATTGGACACGCGCACCCAGGATGTTCTTATCGATTCCCGCTATGAAGGAGTGCTGAGTTTTAATGGCTGTTTCATATTATTTACGCGACCACAATACCGACGTTTATGTTCCACTTTGCTATCTGTAATCTACGACCCCTTAACGTTTTATGGTTCCCGAGTAAAGTAAAGTGTGCGGAATTCTCTCGTACGGAGTTTACTTTCTTTTAAGATAACAAAATATATGACTATCTTTCCTTTTGGAATCGTGACATTACTATGAAAAAAAATCTCTACAAATTATTTAAAAGATATATTAAATATATTAATTGTTACTATTTCTGTAAAATTCGATGTTAGGTTTTAATTCTGATAATATTTTTTTTTATATAAGATTTAAAACTGACAAGTTTTTTCAATAAAAAGTTAACTAACTTGCTGTTAACTTTACTGTAATGGTTTGCGTGTTCCACCAATCACAGCTCTTGACACCTCTGTCACATCATTTATCTATCCAGAAACTGACAGTTACATGAAATATTGTTTATGTATTTAGTTTTTATTTAATTATATATATATATATATCAAGCGTTAAAATCGCTATAAAATTTATATAATTTTCTATTACTACATCGTGTTACTATACTAAGAATATATTTTCGAAGTATAATAAGAAGATTGAACTCCAAAGGTCACACTTGAGGGTAACAACACCGAGAAGTTTGCAGACTGTTGAAGTACTGTATCATATTATATAAGTTTAATTAAATTTATATTAAATAATATTTTATAATAATAATAATTGATTTTATTAAATAGATTCTGTTTTAAAGGTGGAGTGTAAAGAGTTGCTTTCAATATATTTTAATAAAATAATAATTTCGTTGACCTGGATGTAATAATTTTTATATTTGTTTTATTACGATCGCGAAGATGTAAGTACCATATGTGTGCTGGTTTAAGAATACGCATAGCGTGTGTTTTAGAAAATTGTTTTTAGGGCGGTATGTGTATAGTTTTTTGTTTGACTCTCACTTGGCTACATACTATATATATATATGTATACTAGCTTATTCCCTCCCGCTTCGCTGCTTCGCTGGACACACTATAAATTTGGATGTGAACTTAGGTTGCTATGGCAATCTTTGTCATATTATCCGTTGTCATCCGTTGCTATGGTAACCGTTGCTATAGTAACTCTTACCCTCGCATTAAGTGTATAGCTCCTACACACTTAAACTTGGCAAAATGCTAAAGGTTTAAATCCGTTGGGATAGGACTTCCGTAAAATCCGTTCTTAGTGGACGTCTACGTCACGAAAGAAGTAACTATGTAAAATTTTTAAGTTAATCGGTCAGATAGTTTCAGAGATTTCGTGATGTGTCAGTGAGTGGTAAATGACTTATATATATATATATATATATATATATATATATATATATATATATATATATATATATATATATATAGGATGTCTTCTATTCAGGAGGTAAAAGCTTTTTACACGTGCGTCCGTGTGGGTGTGGATAGTTGACGTATTTGAAAAGGATGTCCGCGTTAGTGTGACCTAAATACTAGTGTTTTTAAGTGATGTCATTAATTGTAACACACTGAATAACTAACTGGATCTTATACTACGGAGTTAAGTACTGAACTAAAACTAACTTAAACTCCGCCTCACTCTTGCACGTGAGAGTTGAAATGATAATATGCTTAGTTCATGAACTAACTGGCTTTAAATAGAATACATAATGTCATGTTACGTATAATTCATATTGATTTTTTATTATTTTTATTGAGATTGTCGTTTTAACAAATGAATACTATGTTGAGAATGAAGCGTTGTGATTGGTTCAAATGTTCAACTGCTCGTTCAACGTTGTTCTAACAAAATAACGTATTTCGGATATAAATGTAGAAATTTGAAAAGTAGACGACACAGTATTAAAACTAAACCTACCAAGTACCGGTCAAATTGACCGTTCTTAAACTTTTGTAAAACTTACACTTTTTTAAACGTTATAATATCGTTATCAAACTACATGACAATTTAAGAATTGTCGGTAGGTTTAGTGTTAAATAAAGGACTAGCGACATATTGAAGTACTATTTTAACTATTCTAATTAATATATTGAAGCAAATAATTCCATTGAACTTTATGTATTGGGATAACATTTGTGTAGAGTTTTGGGTATAAATTGAATATTGATCAGGTTTGAATGGAAATTTGAATTGATCTCAAAGTTTATAATTTATACCATATTGAGTTTATACTTTATTAACTAGATTCAATTAGAATATTAATAAACTTAGGTATTTTAACACTAAACCTACCGACAATTCTTGTATACTTGTTCCTACCGCACGCCGTCAAATTGACCGGTAATTAAAAGTTATTTTATTATATAAGGCAGGTAATAATGGAAATAACTAAAAGTAAAGAGTGTAGAAAATATTATATGCATATTCTAAGAATTGTCATGTAGTTTGATAACGATATTATAACGTTTAAAAACGTGTAAAGTCTTACAAAAGTTTAAGAACGGTCAATTTGACCGGTACTTGGTAGGTTTACTTTTAATATAGAATTGTATCAAAAATTGTATAACTAAACATTAAAATCGTTGAAGAGTCTTTAATAAGGTCAAATATCTATATAAATAGATTTTTTGTATAAATAAAACCACACGAGGACACGCCCACATCCTTTGAGAAGATCCCTATAAGATAAATGGTAATAAAAATCTGTTCAAAGTTAATATATACCTAATAATAGAACAATATCATATCATATTAACAATATGATGTCATTTAAACAGTACCTGTAATTAAATCATTGGTTTATTTTAATCTTCAGTTAAATTTGTTTATCGCTTCTCGGAAATTTCCTTTTATATGTTATAATTAGAGAGCCATACCGGGGTTATTCCGTGGGTCTGTGACGTCACGATTGCGAAAGAAGGGGTCGTAACGGCGTCTATGAAGGGGTTTTATACGCCATTGTTAGAGGGATATCATATTTCTTTTGTTCCAATTTATTTTTATTTCACCATTTATCGAATGTTAAACAATTAGCATAATTTTACCTGAAAACACCCAAGGATAACAAAGTTTCGTAGAAACAACTAAGTTATGCTTTTGTTTCAAGGTCGTGTCGTATTAACTGATAATGAGAGATCTTCTCTAAAGTATTTTCAGTTTATTTTTTGAGTATAATTACCTCGCTTGAATGGAGGAGCTTATGTGGAGCGCTCTTTGAAGTCACCCCGGTATGTCCTGGCTTCATTACGAGGGTGGCCGGTAATTGCGACCCACTTCACCTCAGCTTTTTACCGATATTTGTCCCATTTACTATGGAAACGCGTCATTAGTGAAGATTTCTTTTCTCCTCATTCTTCAGACGGAAATATCGGAATTCAGTGCGCCTACTGCGAGATTTTTTTTATCAAACTTCGATTTGTATGAACAACGCCATCTAGCGCAGCGATTGTAAAATTTATCTTACTTCATACAATTCTTAGTTTATTTTGACGAGTTGATAAAAAAACTCGCACTATGCACACATATCACGTATGAAAAATATTATTTGAAGTGAAATGTGTTTGAAGTTTTTCGGTCAGAATTTAGTTTCAAATACACACACACACACACACGCACACACACACACACAGTCACATACATTGTATAACATGATATAGTTGTTCTTCCGTTAACACTCGAACCGCACATGGGCTCACACTTGACAATTTAACCTAAATTGTTTTCACACATTTTGTACACACATACGAATATATATAAATTAAACTATATGTGTGTGTATGTGTGTGTGTCATGAAATTAATATGAATATTGCGAAGAAAATTTAATGTACTATAAATATTTCTAAAGCGAAATTCTAAAAACAAAAAAATATTTATTTATTTTTTTCAAATAAACAGTTATAAGATTTGTTTGCGTTTTGTTTTGTAATATTATCGTAATTACACAGATACATTTAGTAATCTGTATTACTTGTAGTCTGAATCAGTGTATCCTCCCCCTAATGGGTGCAGTTGACAAAGAATATTTGATTTGGTAATACATGCCTTGGACGCGAGGGTTGACATCAAAGGCATTCAAAATGTATGCATCTCCTATAAATTATAGGAAAAATAATGTAAAAATATATATTTTTTTTATTTTTATTACTTCTAAGTTTATATAAATTATTTATTATATTTAATTCTTAAATTTTTCGAGTTGTATGGGTGAAAAAAAGTTGTTGTTAGATAGTATTGCGCCTGTTTCAAAAACACCAATACATAATCTATAAAAAAGTTCAAAACGTTCGAATTTCAAAATTGTTTTCCCGCGTTGCAAATACGTTCTATTTTTCGAAGGTGGTAGAGCCTAGCTGTAGTTATCCGACTACAGCTCGTATTGGGCTGGCTCGACCGGGGAAGGACCACCCTCTCACAGAAGACCGACGTGTAGTAACCAAATTCATTTGGTTATGTTCCGTCGGTGAGTGAGAGAATCCGGAAGCCCAACCTCCCCCCCCCCCGCGCCAAACATGAAAGCGATGCCTATAAGAAAAATACCCCAGGAGGGTACCGGCTTTGATGAAGCCGGGGACCCCCTCCCCGAGCAAAATCGGGGAAATGATTCTCGGATTTTGCTCGGGCTGCCCGTCGTATCTGGGGCGGGCAAAGTATCGCCTTTTGTGTTTTATGAGGGCAAACGACGAGTCAACGCAGCGGCACCCCGACCCACTCTAAATGTGGACTTTTGCAACATCCGGGGACTTCATTCCAACTTGAACGCCGTCCATTATCATCTAGAGACGGCGCAGCCGGCCTTGTTGTTTCTGACGGAAACGCAGATATCTCAACCTAGCGACACAGCGTACCTGTCATACCCCGGGTATAAACTAGAACACCATTTTATACCACACGCCGGGGTATCTGTGTTCGTAAGGGAGGATATCTGCTACCGTCGCCTTCAGGTTTTTGAAGGTCGGGACCTGTCTTTACTTTGGCTACGCGTGGACATGGACGACCATGTCAGAGTCTACGCGTGCCTCTACAGGTCCCATAGTGGTAATGCAGAAACGGATCAACTCTTGGGCCATGTTCAGGCGAAGATTGACGATCTGCTTTCACAGACTCCCTCCGTCGAAGTCGTAGTCCTAGGGGACTTTAATGCGCACCATGCCGATTGGCTAGGGTCACGTGCCACCGACTACGCGGGGAGATCTGTGTTTGACTTTGCTCTGGCAAATGGTCTGTCCCAGCTGGTAAAGACGCACACCCGTCTACCGGACGTGGACAGCCACACGCCCTCTTTGTTGGATCTTCTGCTGACTACACATCCAGAAAAGTACCAGATCACTGTCGAGGCTCCCTTAGGTTCCTCTGATCACTGTCTGGTACGGAGTGTAGTGCCCATTCAACGGTCGGCTCGCACAACACCTGCGACTCGACGCGTTTGGCACTACAAGTCAGCGGATTGGGATGGAATGCGGTCCTTTTTTGCATCCTACCCATGGGGGCCGATTTGTTTCCCTTCCGATGATCCTAGTGACTGCGCTGCGGCTGTAGCTGATGTGATACTACAGGGCATGGAACTATTTGTACCAAGCTCTGTGGTACCACTTGGTGGCAGATCGCGGCCTTGGTTTGATGCGTCTGTCAGGGCTGCATCAGCTGGCAAACGGCAGGCTTATCAAGCTTGGGTCAATGCGTTAGTCACTAAGGATCCGAACTCTAGAGTTCTGAAGAGGAAATATAATCGTGCCTCCAGATTCTTCAAACGGCAAATCGCTAGAGCAAAGTTCAAGCATGTCGTCAAAATTGGGGATCAGCTGGCAAAGTACCCGCCTGGCACGCGCAAATTCTGGGCGCTTTCAAAGGCCACTCTGGGAAACTTTAGCCAGCCGTCCCTACCGCCGTTGCACATGGGGAATGACTCTCTGGCCCACACGGCAAAAGAGAAAGCCGATCTCTTGGGCACTCTTTTCGCCTCCAACTCGACTTTGGACGACCAGGGGAAGACACCGCCTATCATCCCGCGGTGTCAGAGCTCAATGCCGGAAATAGTTTTTCGGCAGAAAACTATTAGGCAGTCTCTATTTTCCTTGGACGTTCATAAGTCGAGTGGGCCGGATGGCATTTCTCCATTGGTGCTACGAACGTGTGCCCCTGAGTTGACTCCAGTGCTAACGCGTCTATTTCGGTACTCCTACCTTAAAGGCGTAGTCCCGGTCACATGGAAGCGTGCCCTTGTCCATCCGATCCCTAAAAAAGGTGATAGCTCGGAACCAGCTAACTACAGACCTATCGCCATTACCTCTCTGCTCTCCAAAGTAATGGAGAGCATAATCAATAAACAGCTCCTAACGTACCTCGAGGATCACCAGTTGGTCAATGACCGGCAATATGGCTTTCGCCATGGTCGATCGGCTGGTGATCTTCTGTTGTATCTTACACACCGTTGGGCAGCTGTTATTGAAAGCAAGGGAGAGGGTCTGGCAGTTAGTCTGGATATGGCGAAAGCCTTCGATCGTGTATGGCACAAGGGGCTTCTTTCGAAGCTACCTTCCTATGGGCTTCCCGAGAGTTTATGCAAGTGGATCACCAGCTTCCTCACTGGGCGGAGCATACAGGTCGTTCTCGACGGTTTTTGCTCGGACCCCAAGCCCGTGAACGCTGGTGTACCCCAAGGCTGCGTGCTATCCCCAACTCTGTTCCTCCTGCATATCAATGATATGTTGGATATCTCCAACATACATTGTTATGCGGATGACAGTACTGGGGATGCGGTATATTCCGGCCGTGCAGGTCTCACTCGGGAAAACGTCGACGAGTGCCGAATGAAACTTGTGTCTTCAATAGAGACCTCCCTGGGGATGGTCTCTGAGTGGGGTGAACTTAACCACGTTCAGTTCAATCCCCTAAAGACACAGGTTTGCGCGTTCACCACTAAGAAAACCCCATTTGTCGTATCACCGCTCTTCGAGAGCACTCCCCTCATTGCCTCGCCAAGTATCAGAATACTGGGTCTCGACATTTCGAGCGACTGTCAGTTTCGTGGTCATCTGGAGAGCAAGGCCAAGTTGGCCTCGATGAAATTGGGAGTGATCAATAGAGCGAGGCAGTACTTCAAACCTGGCCAAAGACTTGCGCTCTATAAGGCGCAGGTCCGGCCACACATGGAGTACTGTTCTCATCTCTGGTCCGGATCACCCCAATATCAGCTTCTACCATTTGACCGCGTACAACGGAGAGCCGTTCGAGTTGTCGGGGACCCGGTGTTCTGCGAACGGCTGGACTCTTTGGCATTGCGTAGAGACGTGGCTTCTTTGTGCGTCTTCTACCGCATTTACAACGGGGAGTGTTCCGAAGAACTATTCGATCTGATGCCTGCCGCCGAATTTCATCACCGCACAGCGCGCCATCGCCTCCGATACCATCTTTACCACCTGGATGCGTGGCGATCCTCCACTGTGCGGTTCTCAAGGACATTTTTTCCACGAACCACTCGAATGTGGAACGAACTCCCTTCGGCGGTATTTCCAGATCGGTACGACATGGGTACCTTCAAAAAAGGCGTTTATTCCTACCTACAAGGCCGGCAACACTCTTGTAAATCCTCGGATGTTGCAAGAGTTCATGGGCGGCGGTGATCACGTCCATCCGTGACCCGCCAGCTCGTTTGCCCTCCTCTTACATAAAAAAAAAAAAAAAAAAAAAAAACTCTTCGTCTGATTTTGTAACAGGGAAATGTGCATTGAATCTATTAAAATTGTAAAAAAATAGATATAGATAAGATAAAGTAAGATAAGATGGATAGATAACAACCATCTCTGATTCCGGTTTGAAAATTTGAGCTCATTCGGTGCAGTAATTTGATAACATTTTTATGTAGAGATAAGATATGGTAATTGTGTTTTTGTAATATGTTGGGAATAAAACCTTACCTATATTACAATATGAAAATTTAATTCTAATAGCTACAAATCTTCTACTATTATAACATTTATATTCATTCGTAATTATAAATCGATAACCCCATAGCTTTAATGATTCTATATGATATGGTTACACTTACTTGTTGCCAGGTTAATAATTACCCGACATTTCTGGTAATTACCATTGTCTATGTTCCATTTCACATCAATCATAGATAAGATAGAATGTTTTTTATGGGTAATTTATTATTTATGGGTAAAATAATTTCTTAGTTGTTGTAACAACTTTTAGGTTTATACAAAAAAGTATTTATTATTTTGTATAATTCAGTAAAGTGAACGTAGTGTACGGATCATTCTAATGGAGAATTTTTCACATTCTTTGTCACGAATAGGTTCGAAAACTACTTGGCGGAAAATTATGAAATATTGCAATCAAAAAGACACACATTAGGAAAAAAAATTTAAAATGTCATGTCGTTGAGGAGTAACCGTCAAAAAACTGATATCCCATTGAAACCAATGGGAAACGATGAGTGATTACACTGGGCTCGCTTCGCTCAATATGCAAAAGGCAATCGAGATTTCACTAGCGCTTCTAGTCGAAATTGAAGGTCTGTTGGCGCCCCTAGTATATATTACATAGTATTTTGGTAGCAACTTGGATATGATACATTTGTTAATACATGTCTTGTTATTGGGACGCGTGGCAATCAAGGCAAATTCAATTGCCACCTTCGCCTTAATTTATCGATTTAGTTGACTATTTATTGGATTTTAATACTTCCATCTATAACTATAAGGTTGATTTTATTATTCAAATTAACTGACCCTTCGTATGACACGCATGGCGTCTGGTCGGCGCCAAAAAAAAAAGAAATGTTTTGTTTTGTTTGTATTTTAAAAGTTGATCGATATGGGGGAAATAGACAAGCATCTATGTTAAGTGGTTTTGGGGTAAAATATTGTGATTTACAAACTGTAATCCTTTTTTATAATATTAAATTTAGTTTTATATAAAAACGCTACAGTAACGAATGTGGAAATTGTGGGTTTTATGTTAATTAAAATTTTAATATATTACACTGAAAAGTTGGAAAATATTAAATATATTGTGCAAAATATTTTCTAGTAAATAGGTTGCATCTTGATTCATATATTTCATATATTACAGGAATTCTTGAAACATGATTGTAATTATTATACGACAATTTAATAATGAGCAAGATTCAAACCTGCATCTTTTTATTCACTGTATCAGTCGCCTACTGAGCTACTTGCTCTTATTGTTAATTTATTGTTAATTCTTCTTCTATTCATAGTATTTTTTATATTAAACATGTCATACAAAAATTTTGAGAAAAACAACTAAATAGTTTGTGTGTGCTTCCTTCATATTACGACTTTTCAGTATTTTTTACATTTAAAACTCGCCAGTCTGTGAAATTGCCTCTTTTTACTTTTTCGTCAACATTTTTCACTATTTCATTTTACTCACACATAATGGTCTTTGTTTGCTTTCAGCGTATAAAAAAAAACTTATCAGAATACTCCCGTTAGGTTGGATTACTAAATGTTCAAAACGGTTAGTGTTAGTGTGAATAAAAATATAAATATACCTACTTTATAGCTATCAAATAAAATAATACGATAGTTTGCTTTTATAACTACAGGGTTTATAGCTTTAGAAGAACCTCATTTAGGCTACATTTGGTCTATGGAACATGTTTGAACATGTTATGGGTACTCACAGTAGATGCAGTTAAATAATGTTAGGTTTATTTTTATTTTAATGATTTTTAAAGCAACATCACATAAAAACTACTCAACCGATTTGTATTAAACTTTTCAGAGCTGTAGAGCTTAGGTATGGGCATGTTTTAAAAAAATAGAATTAATATCTCATACGTTCAGAAATGATGGTCAAAAAACTAAGGGGCGCAGTTAAAATCTCGCAGCGCATGGCGGCGGATCCTAGTCATTTTAATGATGTAATATGTATTTTATAAAACAAATGTAAAATAGTGTATATCAAAGCATAGCATTTATCCCTCAGTCGGCATAAATAACGACGGTCCTGTGAAATTATTCATAAATTCCTAGCAAGGGTCGGCTGTCTGTCACCTGCTGCGGTAGTAAACATCGTCTTGGATTAGATACTAGTTGTGCAGACGGCTTTGTCTGTCTGTTTTAGATATGGAATTTTGTGGGCAACGAGTAGACGACATGATGGTAAGTAATGTTGTCCAAGGTTACCTGAGAATGTGGAGGGATAAGGACTGAGGAAGGAAGGTGGATTTTGGCCTATGGTTGTCTTACGTTAATTCATGAGTATCTTTGTAACAATAAAGCCTCCGTTATATTTCGATTTCGAGAAGATGTTGTATGTTAAAATATGGATCATATATCATATACGGAATTAAATTGTAAAATATGTTACTGTTATCTGATATACTTGGAGAGGGGTGGGGTGTGAGGGGTGAAAATGAAACGTAAATATCCTGTGTCACATCAATCTCCACGCTACAGCTTTAAGAGATTTATATGTTATTTAATCCTTAACCTTCAAAAATAAATGGGCTTCCATGTCTGGAATTTGTCATATTTTTTTTTTATTCCAGAGATATTGTGCGGTCAAACGAACAAAGTATTCAACTTTATTATATTAGTTAATGAAAATGATAATAAAAAAATATATAAGAATTTAATATTACTTTTGTTAATACATAAGAATTAACCTTTATAGTACTAATACAAGTTAAAACTAAATAGTCTCTTAATAGTAAGAAGTTTCAAAAACGAACAAAAAGTTATAGACACGAATAAATAGAATAGTCCCTGAATGAATTTACTTTATTCTGCTGAGAAGGATTTCACTACTTTTTACTTTTATTACACAAAACTAAGTATATATATCAAGCCCAGGATATTCTGGAATAGAAAATTATAAGAAAATCTGTTATATCTGTAAAAAAGGAATAACATTTCAATCCTGAATCCTTCTTTGACGCTTTATTTACTTCAGATTACATCTTGAAAATTTTTTTCGCATCTTCTTTTATTTCTTATACTAATTACAAGTATTTATAATACGTATAAATATGTCATTTTTGTGAATTACTAAATGTTATTGTACTTAATTCGATAAATGTATTATTTATTAATAAATGAAGCTAAAAAACGATAAATTAAAATCTTATATTCATAAAGTTTGAAGAAAAAACTGAAGTATTATATTACCTACTATAAAAAATGGTACAAATAGATTTTTTGTTTTCTAAATTAAATAAAAACAATTACTATTCAACGCAGACCTCTGAACTTTACAATTTCAGTAAACTTGGTCCTCACAAACTTGTCACTGAAGGTCAAATATTTGGAAATGTAATGGAACGTTCTGGAACATTCGAGTTTGTAGATGGTGTGGCGTCCGTGATCCGAATCTTAATATCGGATATAACAAGCAAAGAAACTCTGTCTTTCGGTCTTTAAGTGGCAAAACTAAAAAACAATCTATTATCAATCATCGAATATTCATTTATATAATCTATAATTTACGCAGCTTTCATAACAGGCGGCCATGTTGTAATATATACTAGCGCCCTCGTAGCATATATAGGTAACTAAATGAAATGGGGATTACCGAATGAAGTGCCTCTTTAGGGTGAAAAGATATCATAGTATTGAAGAATATACACTAAAACATTTAGAACTTAAACGTATATGAAATAGACTTACCTTTATAAATATAGAAGATAATAGATTCCTTTGTGTTATTGCTTTGATGTTCCTTGGCCTCGAGGCTGTCTGTGGTCTGTTTGTGACATCTTTTGAGAATATATTCTTGTAGAAAATATTCTCCATTTAAACAATATAATACTAACTATAATTTATAACAGTAATTCATTAGAAATTTAATTTACTTTAAATTAATTGTTGAAATTAAATATTTTAATAACATGTAGTTATATTTAGGCCTACGCTAAAACGAAATGTTAATAGAAATATTTTGTCATATAAGTAAATTATTTACTTATATGACAATACCTTATAGATTAATGATTAAATAACTTCCAAAATTATAAAAGTTTTTTTAATATAATTCAGTTTTGTAAGGACGAAATTGAATTCTCGTTTGTAATAATATTATTTTAATATTATACTTATGTACGTCGCTGTTTTACTTCTCTTCAAAAGAATATTGCAATAAAAATGAAGAGTACCTACACTTCAAAAGTTAAGTCAGTAAAAATGTTTAATATATATACAAATATATAGTTAATAAAATTAAAAAAAAAAAACAAACTCTTACCTTAGGTACTTAATAAACTGAACAAGAACCTAATGGATTGTGCTTTGTGTCTAAATCGTGACATTTATAGTAGATTTTGAATTTACAATTCTTATTACAAATCAATTCACCCATAGTAACAACTAACAGTACAATAAACATCGGCTTTCAATATGATATAATGTTTTATTTATGAGGTTAAGTTGTTTAAAAATCGTAGAAAAGGATTCGCGTTTGAACTTTCATATACTTGGATGGAATGTATTCAACAAATTCGTTAGATATATTGCATACGTAAAAATAATATATTTTTAAAGAAAGTTTTTGCATAAATTAGACATTTACCTAAATATCATTCATTCGTTTATTTCATTCATTTGTAGTATATCTGTATTGCCTTTTAAAAATAATTACCCCATTTCCTTTTAAAAATGATGAAAGATGTGTGACGAATTATTATTTATACAGTCTTTTTACATTTTAATTTGTCTTTATTATTACAACTACGTGACGCTAGTAGAACGAAATGTTACGCAAACTTTCTTATACAAGTATACAAAAATGTTAGCAGCGGCCTGAATAAAAATACTTTATTGTATTGCTTTCTTTAATTGAATCGTAATTTCTCACTTCGTTTTGTTATCTATCGTCCCCCGCGGTTTGTTACGGTCGGGATGGAATTTTATTATAACTACGCGCATTCCTTCGTCCGCGACTTAATTCTTAATTGGGTGTAATTTTCGACACGTGCTTGGTTAATGTTGCATGAAGTGTCTATCGTCTAAAAATACTGTGAATGACTCGTAATAACTTTATTTACGGTAAAAAATGCTCAAACGGAATACGTATGAAGTGTTTATTTGATTTCTTTGTATTGGTGAAGATATATTAATAAAAAATTGAATGATGTGAGTACTACTTACTTAATATAGTAAAAACTAATTCTTTAATACCTTCCTACAATGGTGACATCGGAAGTACTTGACCACAAAGTACAACCTAGCTATAATATCGCTTACTAACAACCGCGATGTTGTAGGTGAGAACCACAAGGGTACCACCTCGATATCGGGTTACCTGCCCGCATTATTCTTGCTTCTATTCATGCTTTAAAAAACAACTCAATACGTATAAGTATTGTAAAGATCTTTTGTTAGTAACTCCTCCTCGTTTTGCTGGGGCTTGAAAACCTGTTCCCGATTACTTGTAACGATATAACAAAAGATGTCGAGTATGGTAATATGCACGTTTTGTTTTACTAGTTTTTAAAGTTCGGTCATCACTCAAATCTCTAAGTTGACTTTTAAATTTCATTTCTATTAACCTTAAATAAAATTCAAGTACAAGTAAAAATTTAAAGTGAGGCTCTGTAACTAGACATGTTGATTCAGAAGATTAATTATTAATAAAATGTAATTTTATTTCTATATGCTTATTCTATAATATTTTAATTAATTTGTTCGTTGAATTGTATTAAGCTTTAAATTTACAATGAGCTATTATGTATAAAATTATTATTTTTTGCTATAATTAGCGATTACTCAAATATTTTGTTCTATGTAGGTCGATTCAAAAACAACGATAAACATTTTATCAATCGATCTTAATGTGAACGATTAAGTTGATAACATAATTAAATAACAAAATTATGTCATGTTTTCACTTCAACGCTTTGTAAGTACAGATAGAAGATCACTTATCAAATCACTGGCGGTTCGGACAAATCGGTTTTCTAGTGCATTGCCCTCATAAGATAATGTAAACTGCTCTATCGGCGGAACAATAGCGAAATGAATTAAATTTGCTCTAAAAATGTTACTTCCTTTACCGGGTTGCGCAATATATATGTACTGAAAATATATTTCAATTGTAATATGTTATCAATGTAAGCTACACACATACTAATACATACTTCCGTCACTTCCTAGAATATAAGAATTTATTCCGTTTATTATTTCTATTCTATTTTAAAGCGGATTAGTGTTTGCTTATCTTTTTGCTTGCTTCGAAAATACTGCAATTCATTCATTTTGTCTCGTTAGTGTTGTAATAAAACATTCCAAAGGTAAAAAAACTATTGCCTTTGTTAGCATCTTGTATTGATCAGGTAATTACTTCAATATTGCAAAATTTACTTAGTTTTGTTTCAATATAATATGTTTATCTTATTTATATTTGAAACATCTGTCCGCAGCCATATTCTGATAACGATTTATCTTAAACGGACAAGAACAATAAATTTCTGCTTTTATTGATAACTATATATCCTGAATTGATTTTCTAAACATATTTGATAAGGTATTACATATGATCTCACGTAAAATACCTACATAAATATACAGGAATAGTGCAAGGTTCAGGAGCGATGCACTTAGTTTACCTATCTCGTTCGTAAATCACTTTTATGTGAGTTAAAAAGAGACAGAGAAAGGTAAAGGCTTCGCTACGAGGTTCCAATCCGCCCGCCCGCCCAGTCGACTTCAGTGTTCTGCCCTGCTCACAGGGGCCTGATTGCTTTCAAGTTATTTAGTATTTTTAGACTTTATTTAATAAGAAATGATTGATTGTCGGTTTATATAAAAAAAAGTATGTGACATAATGTGCAAAATCATATAGCAATTGACAGGTAAGGCTGTTCTTTCCATGTACTTTTTTATTTTTTTGTACCTAATTAGAATAATAATAATATCAGTCACTTTTTATCATTTACCGATTATCATGTATTTTTAAATTCAATTGATGTGCACTTTAAAACGCCAATATCAATTAAAAAATAAATAGTAGGTACTGTATTTTTACTGAAACTATATTTCTAATTATAATACATTATAGACGATGAACTTATCTAATTATATTGATCTCACAGGTGATATAAAAATAGTCTTAAACGTCCAAAGACTAAAATAGAACAAATAATTATAATTAACACATCATTAAATTTATTAAAATTTAAATTGCATTTATAGTTCTTACACACTTTCATATGAGATGTTTTATTGGTGTTTATTTTTTAAACTTTAGAACATCATCTTCTTTTATGAATTAATTTTGACGGATTAGTTATTTTTTAGCCTCTTACTTAAAATAAAACTTACATAGCATAAAGCGAAAATGTTCTAACATTAGAACTGTCTGGTTACAAAGAATTTTTGTAAAGTTTACCCTCGTACAATACCGATGATTCGACTTGTGCTGTCGAACAGAATGCTGTTCAAGAGGAATGGGTGACACCCTCCTACGCACGTATCGCCATTCAAGTGGAAGCTGACTTATTCATATATTTTGCTGTTAGCGTCTACTTACGCAAATGTGTATTTTTATCTTAAGGCTTTTTAGAGTAAATTACATTTTTTATTTTTAGTTAGTGGTGGAATTATAAAGGTTAAACTTCTTTTTTACAAACATAATATTTCTTGGTCTTCATGATGCAATAGCGATTACAATAACTACTTACTTTCCATAACCCTTATGGTGGTATGGAATTACCCCTCGTAATTATTATGAGCTTGAAACCTAGGGTGCATTTTTTTTCTTTTTAGGTATCGCATTGTTATTTTCTGGCGAACATTTTAGGGTTTAATATTAACGTTGAATATGTTGATGTTGATATATTTGTGATCTTAAAATGTCAACGTTTTAAATGTCAATTGTTATTAACAAACTTTTTCTTTGTTATAGTTCACTGCTTGGGTGGATGCCGTAATTTTCGTATTTAGTCTCGAAAACGATTTAAGCTACAACACCATCTCAACTTACTTCAACAAGATGTCCCACTATAGGAATTCAGCTGAAATTCCTATTATTTTAGTTGGGACTCAAGGTAAGTTATACGACAAATTCTTCAAGAATTTAGTGCTTTGCTTCACTAAATTGTTGCCAAAATGTTTTAACATTTAACATCAAATTATTATATATCTAAACTATATAATTCTTAATAGCGTTAATATTATTGTTTGCCTTTCTTTAGAAAAAGATTTTATTTTGTTATATGATCCGCACAGCTAATAATAATTTAAAGTTATAAATTTACATATTATTATAAGTTAAGTTAGTACATGATGGACGCATTATTTCGTCCTAATGATCGTTATTCTTCCAGATGCCATAAGTGAAAGCAGTCCGCGTGTCGTGGACGACAATCGTGCTCGTAAACTATCGAATGAACTGCGGAGATGCTCCTACTACGAGACGTGCGCCACGTACGGCTTAAACGTTGAACGGGTGTTTCAAGACGGTTAGTGTTAAACATTTGAAATTATTTATGAGCTAGATTTAGAGATCGTTGACAATTTAAAATTTTAAATTCACCTACATAGTTATAATAGTTTTAATATTATCAGAATTAACATATGATTTACATATTGTATATTGTCGCAGGTGTTGTAGCTGAATATATTATTTTTATTAAATTGTTAATAAATAAACTTTTCATACAACAACATCAATAAACTAAATTAGTACTATTTAAATATTGCAATTTTTGACCATAATTATTTTGTTTAATTGCATAATATATTTTTATACTTACGCTTTGTATTGCATGCCGCTACGATCCGCATGATGATATCGGATAGTGGTGTAGTTTTTGCGTGGGGACTGGGGAGTTTGTAACGCGCAGTGGTAACACCGGTCGCCAGCCGAGCGGTTGTATCGCTCGTCGAAATATTGTTCATTCGTTCCGCATTGTTTACATTTTTTGACATTCTACAATAAACGGTTTCGCCGGTAAACTGTTGGTGTGTATTTTTTTTTGTGAAAACAATTGATATCTGATGGGGAAATGGATAAAACACTTATATTCAAATCGAACATGTCTCCAATATCGAGTTTGAGGCGTCGCAGTTCATGCTACAATATACAAAGAGCTGAGGAACGCGACCGTCGAAAATCGGCTAAATTTGAATGTGCGTTGATCTTCTACCGTTTAGAATGTATTGTTTTCGTGTTTTGAATTAAAATCGTGTTTGATTATATCAATACCGTGGTATTTATTATACGAGTCGTATATATGTTTCTTGTGTAGTGATTGATGTGATATTTTTCTAGCTTGTCAGAAGATTGTTGGGACGAGACTCTCAGCATCCTCGCAATGTCTTTCGGGTTCGAGGCCCGTAACTCCTCAGCCCCTGGCCAACTCCCCAAGCCACAATCATTCGACATTCCTATACAAGGTAAGGCAGATATAAAGTTTAATTATATGGTTGACTAAATTTGTAGTAAACTCGTTTGTTGAATCCATGTCATAGGCAATTTAATGTCAAGGTCTTTAGTCGTTTCATTTGGAGTTTTGTTATGGTAATTTTCTTTGTCATTCTTGTAACTTATTTAGTTTCTAATTTTGCAACTAGATATAAGAACAATATTTTATATACAATGTTGTATGAATTACCTTTCTAAATCTTAGTGTTTTAGTTACATGTTTATATATTTTTATTTATATTAAAATACTGGCCCAAACTTGAGTCCTTTAATAATCATACAAATTAATATTATGCCTTTCTCAATCCACTAACTGCTATAAAAGTGTAAAATTTTAGTAAAATGATTGCCATATCTTGTTGTTATTTGTTATGAAAAATAATCTTTGATATGATAAAAACATATCAAGGTAACAACTGATTGAATTGTTTTCTATTTAATGCAATGATGTCATATTTATTTGTAATAAACATTAAAAAATACATATTAATTAGGTATTTAAAAAAAACAACACTTTGTATTCTTCAAAACAAAGATAAGTATTGAGGAGAAATAACATGGTGTAAATACAAAATGGTGTTGATAAATATTTATCAAGAGAGACTAAGGCACTACTGCTTTTGTAATCTGATACTTCTTGTTAGGCTTTCTTAATATGATAATAAAACTTTATATTGAATTTATTATGTTTTGTTATATGATGTAGAGATTAAAAAGAGAAAGTAATAAAGAAAACATTAGACAAATATCTCTGTAAAACATGCCAGTAATCATTTGTTTCATTGCCAATTTAAAAATAGTATTTTTTTTTCTTAACATACATTTTGGCACATATACGAGTTTAATGTATTTTGATATATCAAGGTTAGATATTACAATTACGGTTATCAGAGTTACTGTGATAGTGACGGTGATAAAGTAAAATCCTTTTGTCTTATCTTTATCTTAAAACCCAAAATAAATCTAGATTGCATTTAAGATAGACAAAGTTTGACATGTATTACTTTTATATAACAGGTAGAAATTTTTATGAAACATTTTTTTTTATTAATGGGGAAGTTAATTATTGTTATATCTATATTTATTTAAAGAATTGTATGTAAACTGCTTTTGATAAATAACCCTTATTTACGATTTTTTTTTATAAACTATATGCTATTTTTTTAATTTCAGGATTCTCTGCCTCGGGGTCATCACACTCTGTCCGCATCCTCTCATCATCTTCACCGAGGTGGTTCATCATTCGACGCTTCATCAAACAGCAGTGGAATATCATCAACACATGTTGTGGAAATACATAGCACCAACGGATCAGATTCATCATCGAGATGGGGGAATTCCCTTGGCAGTCACGGTTCATCATCGGGCCTGGTTTCCATAGCAACGGAGAATAACAACGTCAAGTTCACAGCACCCCACTGTCTGGACAACCTTCAACCGGTGAAGGATATTAAGGATTTACCAACTCCGTCTTCAACTCCAACTACATCTAGGAAGTCTAGACGGAGATCGAATTTATTTACTCCATCAAAGAAGGGAGATGATAGGCTTAAGAATGGAGAACTAGGATCGGGGAGGGCTATACCGTTGAAACAGGGATATCTGTACAAGAAGAGCAGCAAAGCACTGAACAAGGAGTGGAAGAAGAAGTACGTGACTCTCTGTGATGATGGACGGTTGACGTACCATCCAAGTTTACATGTAAGTTTGATTTTCATTTAATTAATATGTTTAGAGAAAATATAATGCCTAAATTTATTTTTCAAAAAGTTAACAAATCCTTCGTTGCTTGAGTTTACACATATATAATAAAATGCCCCAAGATATCATGGACTTTCTTTTTGTTAGTTCCAAATCTAAAACTAAGTGTTTTTATTAAATAAATCTTATTATAACATTCAAGAGTTTTAAGTTACTTAGGATGTTGACTCATTTTTAGGGTTGATATTATAATACACATCAAACATTGTTAAATATCATTTAAAAAGAGCAAATGTTGTGTTTCTGGCTGGTTCTTCTCAGGGGAGCAGCATTCCTAATTGATAGCTTATTCATGGACTGACTACACTACCCATTATAATGTAATAAATGATAATCGAAGTGTGTGTAAATGCCAACATGTTAGTACTTAGAATAGAATTTTAAAGCAATATATAATGATATTTCAGGATTACATGGAGGATGTGAACGGCAAGGAGATATCGCTGCAATACGTGACTGTGAAGGTGCCGGGGCAGAAGCCGAGGGGCTCCAAGTCCATCATCACCACCGTACCCGGATACAACGGGCACACCTTGGATATACACGATAGTATTGGAGGACTGTCATTAGGTGTGTACTATATATACATATATATTTATGTACGTAATGTTTATAACGTGTATATTTGTAATGAACTTTCTTCTTATTATTGTAAATTTACGTATTTATTGCAATATTATTACATGTATTTATTTTCTGTATTATTTGTGTCTTGAGATTTAAAAAACTTATACCATTGATCACTTTGTATGAAATGGAAGTGGCATTATTTATAGAAATAAACTTATAGAAATAAACCCTTCCGTAAAGAGACTCCAACATAAAATAAGGCTACGAGGGTTCCAAACGCACCCTGTTCTGAGAAGAACCACACAAAACACTCAGCCGGGTTTATTTATTGTGATTACTATCCATCAATAGGGTTATATTGTACTCATATTGCGTCCCGTCTACTACGAATTCTAATTGTACTCATATCTAATTTTAAATCGAAGATATAAAACCCCCAGGATACAAGGACAAGCCGACCAGAGCGACGGATAAGGCGTTGATGTCAGCGTTCGATACAATGAAGGAGCCGGCCTCCAGTCGACAGTCGCTGGCCGAGGAGTGCACCAACGACAAAGACACCCCCCACGTGAAGAAGAGACACAGGCGGATGAAGAGCAGCGGGGTCAAGAAGGATGGTGATGAAGGTGGGTTGGCTATTTGATTATATCTGATAGTTGGTGTACTATGTACGATTTAAAGTGTTCTTTAGTGATGGGATACTTAATGACACAATGAATTCCATAGACTAACCCTATAATAAACTAATATCGCAACTACATGTCAGCTCTAAACCCTTTAGTTACTAATTTTCATGAATCACGAATTACTACTATGGTTGAATCTATACCCCACTAAGAAGTACCCTATGTGGTTCCATTAGAAGCGGAGGCGGCCACCTCGTGCGAGTTCACGATTGTGTCGCTGGACGGCAAGCGGTGGCGTTGGGAGGCGGGCGCGGGTGCGGGAGGAGGAGGGGCCGGTGGCGGGACGGGAGCCGGATCGCCCGCCGCCGCCGCGGAGAGGGACGCCTGGGTCGCCGCTGTCGAGGCACAGATACTGGCCTCGCTGCAGGGACGGGTGAGTGGACAAGCCAGAGCTTTTCTTTTAATTTTTCATTTCTGGTGCTTTATGGAAAACAAGTAGACGCTCCACCGTATACGAAAACGGAGGAGTATATACTAAAGGGGGGTTGAGACTTTAGTAGGAAAAGTGGCTCTTATAGTTAGCATTTTGTATTCTACAATGGTGCTTTCGTAAATCGGCCAATACGAGCTGCAGTCGATTACTTACCAGGTTATCAAACACTTGTGTTTGTGTTACCTCATCTATATATGTAGCGATCAGATCCTTTGAGCAGTCATAATTCAAACAGAATTCATAATCCATTTACTATTTCATGAACAATTTTTTTAATCTTCACTAAATATATATTAGTTTCAACTATTTTAAATATTGCATTTATTATATAAAGAGATATATGTTCCCAGACGTCCCGGCAGCCCGCCCCCACGGGTGCAAACTCTACGGGCGACGTGCGCGCTACGTACTACATACGGAGAGTGAAGGGAAACGACAAGTGCTGCGACTGCGGAGCGACCGGTAACTAACTGCATACTATTACCCCTGCCATCTATATCTGGGTTTCTTTGCAATATTTTAGTAATTCAAATAAAAAAAATGTGTGTGTTTGTGTGTGCAATTCACACTATTCACACATGGTAGAAGTGAATCTTTTGAAAAGTGTCCTACCATAGATTTAGATAGAATAATCCTATTAGGAATAATTTTTAATTTTTAAGCTTTGTGTTATTTTTTATCAAACTTAATAATAATTTCAGACTTTAAAGCGTAAAATACTTGTATTTTTATATAACAATTTTACAAAACTATCAACGCCATCTATCGTAAGTTTTAAAAAATAACAACTTTAATATATGCCTCACTTTAGTTTGAAGATTGAGCAATTGCTATCTATTGGTCATTTGCATCATCACAGTTGGCATTGTCTTCTATCTAATTCAAATCACAGCGATCCTAAAGAAGTTTAGTTACAAAAATTATGGCAATAGTAGTTTGAACACCACAAACATTATAATAGTAATAATAATAATAATATACTACTAGTTCTACTACTTCTACTACTTCCACAGCGTATCCTTCATCCAAAGTTTGACTGATAGAGATTGCGCATTGACGTTAAGGCCGCCATTTTATATCACCATATTATTTTTTCTATATGTAATGCGTTTTTTTTTAATTTCTATATTTGTCTTTCCGGTGTGCAATACAGTATATATATATTGATTATTATTAATATTTTCCAGAGCCGGACTGGGCCAGTCTAAATTTGGGCGTGCTGATATGCATCGAGTGCTCGGGGGTGCACCGCAACCTCGGGTCGCACGTGTCGCGGGTGCGCTCGCTGGACCTGGACGAGTGGCCGTGAGTTCTATTATATGTATTAAGGCTTTACCAGACGAGATGAAACCGTTTGATGTTGAAGTGTAAACGCCTTTTACACTTAACATTATCATAAGTGGCTGCTTACTCTCTTCGGCTTTATCGTGGAGAGCGAAGCTGTTTGAAGTTGAAGTGTAAACACTTTCTACACTTCAACTTTATTAACAACACTTTATATGATAGTTGTTCACCGATCACTAGTCTCTTTTAAGTGGGTTTTTTTAAAATATTTTAACTTAACGTTGTTGTAATTTTTTGTCATAGAAGTGATAATCATTTTTATTTTTTTTATTTTATAATATGTAACAAATGACAATAATATTCACTATAATTAATTGTTGATTGAAAGTTTGAATATCCATCCATTAAATTGATCCACCATACATATCTTTTTTAAAGAAAAAATCCTAACATTAATGTTTATTTCTTTCAGTTTGGGTCACGTGAGCGTAATGGTGTCGATGGGTAACGCCCTCGGCAACTCCATATGGGAGGCGGACACGCGGGGACACGACAAGCCCACGGCCTCCTCCGCCAGGGAGGAGAAGGAGCGGTACGCACATTACGTGATCATTCACCATAGATTTAATAAATAGAAATCTGACTAAAAGTTTTATTTAATTGCTATCATTATCAAAAATCCATTCTTATGGAATTTATTAAGCGAAAGCTGCTTTATATAATCGTCAGGGATGTCCATCCGTCTGTCCATCTGTACCCTCCATAACTCCTGAACGTTTACGGGTTAAGCATCAATTATGCACACAGGTAGCCCAAAGTCTCACGACCAAGATGTGCTATTAAATTTTTTCTCAATCCACCCCTGGTCGGAGTTATGGGTGTGTCGTTATCTTTTTGTCAGTCGATTCATTCGTGCTAAGTATTCAACGTGTGGACATTCAATGTTGACTTGAGCATCTCGTGAGAAGTTTAGCTTTATTCGCTTTGAGCTTTCGCTGCTTTGAGAGTTTCTTGTGCAACGATCTTAACTTATTATTATTTTAAAAACCATATAATATATACGATTCGTCCACCGCCAGCTGGATCCGTCTGAAGTACGAGCGTCGCGCGTTCCTGTCGTGCGAGTCACCATGCGGGGGGGAGGCCGTGCGAGCGGCGGCGGCGCGGGGGGCGGTCGGCGCACTGGCCCGCTTGCTGGCCACGCCTCCTCCTGCCGCGCCCGCTCCTCACGACCGCGCGCTCGCCCTGCGCGCCGCCGCCGCAGCCGGACACCTCTCAGCCGCGCAGCTGCTTATATGGGTGAGGGACAGATATATAATTCTATTCACCTCGATAGCATAGACGGCTGTCGAGGCGGATGCGAGTGCAAACCGAGTAACAAAATAATTGCTCATAGGGGTGAGGGAATGAGGAGATGGTAGAGGGAATGAGTGAGCAAAGAAGGATTTTATTTAGTAGTGAATGATGGAAGAGGGCTAGAGGTGGTAGTGTTTATTTTTTGATACATATATTGCCATTCATCATATATGATGTAATGCGAACCGAGAGGAAAATTGTGATTTTCTTGGAATGTCTTATGGTACCTAGTAAGTTAAGATATAAATGAAAAATGTTAAATTTAATGAAGTAAACTTTTTTGTTTTCAGCACAACGGCAACCCTAACTTCCCCGACGCGGACGGACACACGTGCGTGTTCTACGCTCGCGCGGCCGCCAACCACCTCTCGGGCATCCCCACGCAGTACCCCAGGAACTTGCAGATAACGTGCCCCCTCCACCCCAACCCCCCCACCAGCGGAACTAACTCCACCAGTTCCAGTTCCAGTGCGAAAAGTTCCAAAAACACCGAACCGGAATGCAACTGTGTAATATTCGAGCTGTTGAACGCACAGAGCGCGTCCAACGCGCTAGTGGAGATACTTATAGGGTTGCAGAACAATCAATACATGAACAACGGTTTTGACTCGTTCAATCAGACCCTGGGTCGTCCCCTGGGTAACTTGTCCCTGACTAACGGTAAATGTGGTAGCATTGTGTAATTTTAGGCATTTTTTTTCCACCAGTGTAATAATACGAACAATGTAATAAGTTTTATAGTTACCGTAAATTAAGATGTAGCTAACGTACATATATCATCTGTCATACAAAATAATTTAGATAGTGATAATAATATGAATTGTGGCCGCTGTTTATAAAATTATCACAAATTTCTTTTAATTTTAATATTATTATGAAGTGCTCTGTAATAGATGGTTCTGTTACCTTTGGTACTATTTTTATTGTATATATTTTAAACGAAATTAATATGGAGGGTGCTTTGTTTAAATTGCAGTTTGTATTTTGGTGCTCGTAATTTTTTAATTATTTTCCTCTAAGTTTGGTTTTCGGTATAATAATTAATTTATATAGAGATGTAAACTATACTTTGCTGGTCAAGCGCAAATTGTGACACTTTAATTATTATTTCATATACTATTAGGCTTTACTTTGTTACTGTGTACTTGTAATCATTTCTCTGTTAAATTCCATCACTTTTTCAATCAATATTAAGTAACATTTTCGATTCATTCTTTTATATATTTCGAGTAACTTTCAATGAATATTCGAATTACTTTGACTTCGTTAAAGTAATCCCAAGTTACTCCATATATCATCAGCTATCTGCCAGTAGAAGTTTTGTTAAATTCGGTCCAGTCGTTTCAGAGGTTATTCGAAACAAATAGACAGCCAAGACTTTAAAAATTGTTTTTTCTGTGTCAGTACCGTATAGACTTTCATATGCATTTAGCGAAAAGTTAATTTGTAATAACAAACAGACTAAAATTTTATTTATATGTATAGATTTATTGGACACAAGTTTAATTTGTAAAACTTCTAACTAAATCGTATGTATATGTAAATTTATATAACAATCATACATCAGAAATACATACAGAATTATGTGTATGAAATGTTTTATACATAATATCGAGTTAGATAAAAGGACAAACAATATATTGATTGTATATATATATGTATAATAGTTTTAGATATAGCGGGGACTGTACTGTCGTCTGTGGAGTATCGCACTACGTACAAACACACATCTCAATATAATAAATCACTAGTAGATTAAAAGAAAATTCGTATAAGCACATGTCATTGTAAGATATCTTATGATAATCACCATTTCGGTAATAATAATCACATTATTTTTTTTATGTAATTTTTTGAAAATTTTATCGACATTCTCTTTTTTGGTAATATAATAATTTTATTTTATAAATTGTCGATTGTAGCTATAGATAAATTTTATTAGAAGTATACGTAAATTATTAAAATAGTATAAAAGATCTCAGCTCAACGCTATTTGTAGGATAAATTAGATAAAAGATTAAAAAAAAGATAGAAATATATAGTGGTAATTATTGTTCGCTTCTCCCCCACCTCCCTTGGGCATGGAAATCATTCTTCGGATTTTTTTAGTTTTAATTTTAATAAAATGTCTTTCGGTTTAATGCTATCTTGGATAGCTATTTATTTTAATTGATTCGCGTTTAATCCATGATTTGACATTCCATTAATTAATATCACCCAAACCCAAGGGACTAGAGCGGGACTATTCCTAAGGTTTCCCTTAATAAGCCAAATGTACTGAACCCTTCTGTGCCTACTTTACGTAGTCTACGCTTTATACTAAGATTTGTAGTTCAAATATGTTTTAAATTGACGTTTTAGACTATAAATATGCTTATAGTCCAAAAAGTTTGAAATTAATTAGCGTTTTGGACTGTAAATGTGCATATAGTCCAAAATTTTTAAATTGATTGGCATTTTGGACTGTAATTGTGCTCATAGTCCAAAAAGTTTGAAATTAATTAGCGTTTTGGACTATAAATGTGCTTATGGTCCAAAAGGTTTAAATTTATTGGCGTTTTGGACTATAAATGGTGTTGTTATTGTATAATATGTACTTCTATAGAATAATGCAATTAGGATAGATCGATTCTGAAACGTGCATTTAGTTTGTAGTAATGTTCAAAGTACACAAGCGAAGTTGAAATATCAACCTTATCGTATTGACAATTAAAGCGAATTTTAATTGCTATTTTCAATTTAATTTATTCGACAAATTTTTTAAACAGATTTAATTATTTTAACCTTGTATAAACGTAGAGTTAGTTTGTCCGATGTCAGTATTTGATTCTGTATATTATTTAAGTGATTTGCGTTGAAATTTTATTGATAATTTAAAAATTCGTTACATTGATATTGATTTGCGAGTTTATACCTTTATATATATTATTTTCTGTTTTTTTGTTTGTTTGTTTGTATATTTTGTGTAGAGGCCAAAGAGCTTAACTTGTAAATAGGGCGCGGCCGCCTCGAGCCGCACAGACATCGTTACTGTAATTATTAAGAGATTTGTTGATGTTCTTGATATTGTGGAAATAAAGTGGAAATTAAAGACGCTTTTGTTTATTATTACACCTATGATTAATGATATTTAACAGCGTTGCGTTGAAGCGCCATCTCTTGAAGTGAATCGGAAACTAAAATATATGAAAAAGAAAATATTTTCGTTTGTGTACATTTTTGAAACCACTAGTTAAATTTTGTAAATATCTATTATTTGGTCCAAGTTAAGGGTTCGTTTTTATCAAGATTTATATTTTTATTATTGTAAATTGGACTTTTTTATACATTAAAGGGTTATTCTAAGTTCTATATGTTTCCAATAGATGGCGGTGTTAACAATACAGTTTTAATGTAAAATAGTTTGAAGCAGCAGACGAAGTCTGGCGACACGTAGGAACCATATAAAATTTCATGAAAACTTGTCTAATTCTTCTATGGTAAGTATTAAAAAACTGATAAATATACAAACACTAAAATGGTAGTACTGCCACATACAATCCTCGTAAAAGTTAGGCCAACCACCCTTGAAATATATTCATACATTGTAATTGTATCTCAAATTACTAATTATTTATTTTTTTCCGATAAAATCCACATGGAATTATCTACCTTCATATATTCACTATAATAGTTATTTTGCCTTGATACTATTTCGTTATCCTTTGTACAGACAGTTCAACTTTGCTTCCAATAAACTTAAGACACGCTGAATCCAAACAAAAAATTAATTATATTTAAATAAATAGAAGCTACTAAAATCTAAATGCATCGGGAATAGGGGATAATAATTGTAGGATGACATGTAAACTAAGATCCTGTAGAATTTGAGTAAGATATTTGTTATATATTAGTTGATATTTTCTTTGAAATTCACCTCTATTAAGCAAATGGTACAAAACAGACATTGGTAAGTCATTTAGCTTATAACTTCGTTTCAAAAATTTGATTGGTAGTAAATGTCTTGTCCTCACTTTGACAATAAAAATGTCGCAATTTTTTTTACCTAATAGTAAGAATATTTTATTTTAATACTTATTGAGTTAAGAATTATTATATTTCATTTGGACTTCATCGAATTCCTTTTAATAGGAAATCGAAAATTATTTGAAAAAACAATAATATAATAATGTTTCGGCTATGAATTTAGTGAAAGCGATCCTTCTTTGCAAATATTATTTTCTTCAATCTTCACAAATGACAAATAAATATATGAAAGGTTAATGATCCGTGATATCAATTTGAAAGATGAGATGATGAAATTTCTTTCAGTTTCTAGTGAAAGATGAATTGAAGGGGTACCAATTTAACAAATAGAAGGAAGTGAAGTAGTATCTGTTTTAAAATTGCACCGAAGCTAGCACCTGTGTTGTAGGTTTCAAAGATATTACATATTTAGGGTTAAAGTTAAGTATTTAGTATATTAAATGTGAATGTACCTTACTAAGTATTTTCATTTGTATCTTATTAGTATTCTACCAATTTGTGTTAGTAAATAACTACTAATATTATTAATGCTAAAGTAACTGTCCGTCTGTTATACTTTATAATTATTTGAAGAAAAAGTGAACTTATTCAAAGCTCTTTATAAATTATTATAACCTTTTACATATACCTAGGTATAGTTAATATAACATTAGTAACATAACATTTGCAATTAACAAATGAATTAACGATTGAATCTAAACTCTTACAGACATATATAGGTCCTATATAAAAGATTACGACTGTGAAAATTTGTAAAAGACTTTACCTCTACAACATAAATGCTTCGAGAAAATAAATCAAGTCTACATATCGGCACGTTTGCATAATTTACGTTCCATTGAGTCAATTGAATTGTAAGGAATATGTCGAATTTTAAGAGAAATTGTTATAAGAATCTTGTATAATTTTCTTTGCTTTCTGCAACTTTTAATATAAGTAACTTCTATTAAAGACATTTTGGTTCTTGTAATAATGTACTGTTAAAGATTTTTTATTTGTACATAAATATACAACTACAACAGTATTTTAAAATGTTCCGAGTGATTGTTAGTTAGTTAGGTAGTTAATTTATTATCTATATCTATATATTAGATACTGTTATCTAAATCTATACTATATTCAATACAATTAATCAAAGGTGATTGACGAATTTTGATATATTTTTTTTGTGTCTACATTTTATTAAAATTTAATAATAATGGTACTATTTTCAGTTAGTATTTTACTAAGCGTCATTTTTACTTATCTTGACAGACATTCAAAAATTAGTAACTAATTGCTTTTAACTAGAAGGGGAAGAAATCAAATGAAGTCGCGTGCAATATATAGTTATTTTAATAATCACAGCGCAGATAAAGTTTATTTTGATGATAGAAGACTATCGTAGTATATCACACTGTAAATAAGAGTCCAGTATATTTATACACAACCCTAACATAATAAACATTGTACATTACTCTGAGAAGACGAATCCAGCGTCTTTAACTATATCATAATGGTTAATATCATTATAAAAGTTATTTACAATTCCAAACTGAACATATACGACTCAACGACCCTAACGAAGCTCAAACAATAATCTGATTTCAATTGGTGCTGCGATTGTTTTGAAATCGAGTTTTCACGTATTGTTGTTATAACTGTTTTTTTTTAGTTTAAAATTAGTTTTTCTTACTAAATATTTCATTTGATTCTTTTAAGTAAGAAGTTATTTATTAGACTTTCCGTCTTGCTTCAATTAATAACTGCTTGAAGTAGAATTGAGCTTTACTTTGATTTCATTTATGAATATTAAAGTAGGCAGCTCTTCGCTATAATTATATATATATATATATATAAATTAATAAAAGTATTTATGAGTATTTGTTTAAGTAGTTTTTGGTAAATATTGGATCTTAAAAAAGATATATTATACCTTATACAGAAAAAAACGGTTGCTTTCCTAATGTCCATAATATTTATCTTTAGCTGCTCTTAACTACTTGAAAGATTCACAAACTTAATTACAGACGATCATTAATAAATAATCATAGTGATATAATGTTATATAGAAGGTAGATACATAGTTTTAAATATAATACAGTAATTGTGATGAAAAATTTCCATTTAAATGACATGTTACTGAATTTGAAACTGACACATTACCTTAAACTCTTTGTTATAATAAAATAAAGAACCTGACATTGTAATGATGATCATTGCATTTCCCTGAGTCACCAATCTGTTTTATCGTGATGACTGATTTATCGTGATGGTGCGACTTATATCTTTAATAAGATGTTGTCATTGTCTGTCTCAATTTTCAATTCGATAAAGGATTATGATATTGTTATCAGTGTTTGTAATTTTATATAAATTGGCATTTGCCTAAGGAAAATCATTTAAATGAACTTGTGACATTTAGTAAATTAATATGCAGATACACCGAGCATCTTTTTAAAGACATTGAAGTGTTTATTGCAGTTTAAAATGTTCAAACTTGAATCATATGAAAAAAACGAGAATTCTGTCTTTTTCTATTTTCCATTCCTGTCCGTTGTCACATCTTAGTCTCAGTTTTCAAGTTCTTGTTGAACACATTTCCTTTTTCTTCGATTTTATTTATAGCAAACCTTCAAACCTTATATTTATACGTAGAGTTGATGTTTTTTAATGTAAATATTACCATATTCATACTTGTATTTACTTCAATAGTCTACTAAATCTAAAATTTAATATAACGCTTAAATATATGATTCAGTGTTAATTATTTAGTTTGAATAATGATAATTAAGATAAGATAGTCTAATAGTGTCATGAGTTTGATAAACAACGGAGTCTAATTTACAGTGTGCATGTTCTGAAGTTCTTCAGTTATGAGACTGTCATTCAGAACTTGGACTTCAGCTGTGATCTCTTGGTTTAATTAACTCGTCTTCCAGTAAAGGTAAAGTTATCTGCAGAAATGAGATATATTATGTTTATATTATATTTATATTCAAACCATGTATTCCTGCCCGTATTACAACTACTGTCGCGTATATGTTAACTTTTTTCTCTTCCACGCTGTTCTATCATACATGAACGTATTATTCTGTCATAGTGTTTGAATAATATTTCTGTATCTAAATTTTTAGGCTAATGGTTGAATAAAGTGGAAATGTATTTGAAAATAATTATTATTAATTAAGACAATTATGATACCTTCTGTAGTAAATGAACTGAACTCCCCATCATAGGCTCATGCTGGCTTTCCTTGCTTCTCGAATATACGTAGCATCCGTGTTAGTAAAGTATTGTATAAATAATTTACATTTATTTTATTGATAAAGAACCTTTATTGTGTTTTAGGTCATTTTTAAATTCTTATTATTTTTTTCTTCCTATATACCAAACCGCAGTCTCATTTACAAACTGTCTTACACAGAAAGGTAACTCAGAATCTATTAAAGAGCAAGTACTTGTGTTATGTTGTTCGCTTTTATATATTCTATTATAATATAAGTAAGATAACCACAACCTACAACTTTTATACAAACAGAAAATGTGAAATAGAAATAACTGAACTTAATATAATCAGTAATGCTTTGGCAAAATAAACTAATTCATTTCCTTTGTACAGCTTGTTAGTACAGTCAACTGTGAACAGGAAACTTTTTTCAGTTCAGTGTTGTTGGAGCAGCTTTGGACTTTAATTTAGTTATTCAGAGTACTGTCTTTACTGAGAACGACACTCGCAATTATATATTATAATTTTCTTATCTTGCATATTTGATAAACCCCTTTGGTGACTTTTACGTAATATTAATTGTTATCCAAATACTTCCAAACTTTATTCATTTTATTGATGTCAAAGTATAGAATATGTTTAACTGGAAATGAAACGACTGGAATAGAATTTATATTGTAAAGAGCCATCAGTAATTTTGATACATCATTATCAGATTAAAAAAATATATATACCTAAGTAATGATAAAGGTTGGTTGTTGTTAGGTAAAGGAATAAGACGTTTTATAATAATTATAGCTGAAAGTAATTGTGTCACTTAAAGATCTTTAATTTCTAAATACTTTAATTTTGTTGTAATCTATTGTAATTTTAATCATTGGCTAAACATTTATATGTTATTATGTATGAAGTGAAATATTTATTCATATTTATTAATATTTGTTCAACAACACCAGAGTGTGTCGGCAGATGTGGACGGACAGCGGGTATCTTCGCCTTGCGGTGCTCCATACTACGTTTAAATAATACTCTAAAATACACCTTTACCTTATTTATATCATATATTAATATTCCGTTCATATACTTGTCTTATAAATATACAATTTTAATTTAAATGTAAAACAAAATAGACGATAAGATATTTTAATAGTTATAATTATACAATCTTGTGACAAAAGATTCTATTACGCCAGAATAAAGCAAGTTTATAATTAATAAAAATAATATATCTTCGCTATCAAAAGTTACTTCGAAAGCTAAACTCTTTTAAGGAAATAAATTGAAGTGATTTCATATATTTTGCAGTGTTTTATAAATTATAAGTTATTATAACATTGAACTGTTTGTAAATACGTACGTAGTTTAAAATATATTGTCTTATAACGTATGTGTACATAAGAAATATTCAAAGACCTTATTTGTTTTATTTCATTATAACTTTCATAAGAATACATTCCACGACTTCATTTTAATACAAATATATTACTAAATTATATATTATATATATATATTATATTATATAACATTATTATTACATTTTATTTATAATAATGTTATATAGAAAAAAGGGCTTTGTAATAATAATATTTTACATTCTATTTTAATCACTGTGTTATATATTTACACATATATACAATTTCAAAGAAGATAACTTCAGTCAAATTATTATACTCCATATGTTTGCATTCAATAAATAATGTTTATTATATGAAAAAAAATTACATAGTATGTATCTTAAAATTTAATGCTTAGTTATATAAATATATATTGACGAGAGCAGGATGGGAACCTGTGACTTTTAAGATAACGTTGCTACTTTGCTTTTAAATGAACTCTCGTGTCTCAAAAATGAAAACTAACAAATAATGCATTATGTAAGTTGTCCAAATCTCGAAAATAATAAACATAACAAAATTACTAACACTCTTTAACTGTTCAGGATATTAATTATGTTGTCATAATTATTTAATAATTAATGACTTTCATTTCTCTTAATAATATAAATAGATCATATTACATTAAGATGTTAACATTTTATGGCTACTTAACTTATTAAAGTTAATCAACAAACCTGCGACCTCTGAATTCATTCCAGTCTCTCTGCCAACTGAGCTGCCGTGTCGCTAGACGCTTTGAACGCTAGCGACATCTATATAGTTATTTAAGTTATTTAACAAAGAATGGTACTAAAATTGATGTAGATAAATAAACTACTACTATCCTATCTTTTAAGTTTTAACAGTCAGTAAACTATCGAAATAGTGGTTTCAAAGATTAGCAAACGAACATTGTTACATGAGATTTTAATATACATAGAATAAAATAAAAAAAGATTGACATGTCTTCATATGTTTATAGACAATTTCATACGCTTATTTTTTTATGTCATTGATTTTGATTGATTGATTGATTGATTACAAAAAACAAAGTTGTTTTATTAGTCATCAGTCGTAGTTCAGATTTAGTTTGAATTTTTATAACAAAAGCCAAAAAAAAACATGTATATGATAATTAACTAATAAAATATTTTGGTATTAACTCTTGAGGTTCTTGGAAACAGATTAGAAAATCAGATTAGAACCGGTTTAACCTATTATAATTTCACTGTCCCGTAAAATACATTTTTATCTTTATAAATTATTTATTAAATGTCTTATTACAAAGACTGCATAATTCTTTTTTACGGAACGGAAAGTTTATTTGTCTATTATACTTAAACCAATTATGCAAACAACAGATGTTCAGAATGCTTTATATTTCGTACGATAAATATTATTTGCATATTATTTCGTTGTATTAATCAGAAAAAAATAATTCATTTAATTATAACGAAAACTAAACTGATTATACAGAACAAAGCTTGTTTGTCAGACTGTCCGCTCGCGGTCAGGAGTGCGCCGGACATAGTTTGATAACTTTCACAATTCTATGAAATGAAGCTCGTATTGACAATATTACTATTATTCATCAAAATATCTATAATTCTATTTAAAGCATGAAATTTAAGGTTTTAATTTATTGAGTAAATTTTCAATCCTTCAACCTTAAGTCTACCAGTGTCGTTATGTTTGTTAATGTGGTACCTGGAAGAGATCACTTTATTTATAAGTTCCCCTATTGTTTTATTGATTCTGAAATATCTGTATTATTATTTGTGTAATAAGGTGAGTTAAATAAAAAAAACAGAGGAAATTTAATATGATACAATACTTATACAAGCAGTGTGGTCTTATATAATGTTCTCTTATATTTTAACGAGTGTTATAAATTAAACAGTATTAAAGTTAAACGAAGTTTAGGAATTAAGCTAGTTCTTATAAATGACCTATTTTATAAATAGGTTGTTATATTTTTGGCTTTTACTTACTTTACGATTTAATTAAATTGAAATTTATTTTATAACCAAGATAAATAACATGACATATACGAAGTGTGATTAAAAGATACAAATTATATAAATTATTAATCTTAAAAAAAATGTTTCCTTATTTATTAAATAAATATTTTTCACAATTTAATATTTTAACATTTTTTATAAATTCAGTTACTGTACAAATATACTGAATTACATAAAGAAAACACAACAAACCATTTTCCCCATTTTCAAACTGATAAATGGATTCAAATTTACAATGATTGTTGAATATAAAATAAAAAGCAATTTTGGAAAACCACATTTTCAAAACAAAACAATAAAGAAGGTTACTATGAATTATACAAGAGTTTTAACACATTTTACCTGGATACATATGACTATTTCATTGTACTTTGTAAAGATAATTTAACTTTGCTTTCAACAAAATAAATTTTAACACAAGCGCTTAATACAAAATAACTAGGGCCGCCAACAGACCCTCAATTTCGACTCGCTGCGCTCGTGAGATCTCGGTTGTCGTTTGCATATTGATCGAAGCGAGCCCAGTGTTATGACTTATCGTTGTGGACAATGTCTGTAAATTAACAGATTGCATTGTAAAGCAAATGTTTTCGAGCGATTTTGTTTTCCCATTGACTTCAATGGGATATCACTTTTTTGACCATTATTCCTCAACGACATGACATTTTTCATTTTTTTAAACCATCACTTTTTAAACCATCACGTGTGTCTTTGTGTGTGTCTGTTTGATTGCACAATTTCCTAATTTTCCGCCAAGTAGTTTTCGAGCCTATTCGTGATAAAGAATGTGAAAGAGTCTCTAGTAGACCGTTCCGCTCGCTTCGCTTCGATCAACAAAAGATTATCAGTTATTTATTTAGCTTATTTGAAAAAAATTAGAATGCGTAACTTGTAAGAGAATATAAATGCTCCATAATATAAATGCTTAGAGAAAAATAAATCATGGCTACGTTTCGGCAAGTTTGCATAATTTACATTCAATTGAGTCAATTGAATTGTAAGGAATATGTTTTTAAGATAAATTGTTATAGATAACTGAAGTTGTTCGAATTTAGCTTTTTTACGAGAGCATTATTTTACTACATTTTTTCTTAGTGACCTATATATGAATATCTATATTGCATTGTAATAAAATAATAAAATATATAAATATAATAATAAGGATTCCAAATCTATATATTGAATATATTTTGAATGTAATTCACACATTATTCATTTTTACTTTTTTATCCTTTTATTGGTGCATTACACAAAAACTAGTGTAATTTATTAATGTTTTATTGAGCTGAGCGTAAGCGAAGCTCTTAACCGTTTGGGAGACCTTTTTTTGTGTTTAGTTGTCTCCAGAATGCGACGAGAGAATTAGCTAAAAATTTTGTCATGTATGTTTGAACCGTACACAGATGTTATAGCTAAAATAGGTTGAAAAATGTTTAGCCATTCAAAGTTATTAAGAAAAAAAAAGGAGAGGGGCTCAGCTCAACATCCACCGCGCACTTTTGGCGGATCCTAAATAAATAAGGTTTCTTATTATCATCTATATATAAGATACTTTTTTAATATATTCTATACAAGAACAGTTCGATGAATTTTGATAATATTCTACTAAAATGTATTTTATTATATTGAACATACCTACAGAAAGATGATATTGGTGTATTTGTTTGTTATTATATTTACGTACAATAAAAACTATTCACTTGAAGCGGGAGACGAATCAAATGAAGTCGCTTGCGACACTTAGTTAGACAGACACAAACACAGCTCAGAAAAATATTATTTTATGACACATGTTTTATTATAATATAGTATATTGTAAATAATAGTTCGATAAATTAATACAATCCTAACATAGTTAACATTCAATATTACTTTGAGAAGCAGAATCCAGTGTATATACTTATATCATAAGTGTTATAATTAAATAATTAAAAAGTTATTTAGAATTCTGAAATGAATACATATGACAAAGTGTGTCCCAAACGAAGCTCAAACAATAATTCGATTACAATCGGTGCTGCGATTGTTTGGAAATGAAGTTTTCAGGTCCCAATTATTGAGATGGAATGCTGGAATTCCTTTAAAACTATTTGTTATTTAAATGATCCAAACTGTTTGTTGTTTTGGTAAATAAAAAAAAACCTTATCTATTTCTAACATAACATTACTCATTTTCTGTTATGTATATCGTTATGTACAAATAATGTTATTTTGTGTTCATTATAATGAAATGAACATTTTGTTACCTTTTGCGTTTATCGCTAAATACTCATTTTGGTGCTCTTAAGTAAGAAGTTATTTATGAGACTTTCCGACTTTCTTCTATGAATAACTGCTTAAGTTGAATTTAGTTTTTGGTAGAACTTAATTTTAATTACGAATACTATTCTGCTCTTAACTACTATCAAAAATATATATTGCCAGGGCCTTGCAAATTAATTTTATCAGAATATTAGTTATTTATATAAGTAGAAAAGTGTAGTGATGAATACTCGTAGTTTTGTGAAATACATGTTTAATGTTCGGTACATATATAGCAAGTACATGAGTCGAAAAATAAATAGGTATATGCCAAAAAAATAAAAGATTTTGTGAAACATCTCTGCAACATATTATTATTATTATTTTAAATTAAGATTGTAATAATTATGTTCGTTTTAGGATATTTTATAATAAATATAATCGGGTTTTTAATTGGGTTGCTGACTTTGTATTGCATATTGCAAATAAAACTTTTAAAAGTTTTAATTATTAAAAGTTATAATATTAAAAGTTTTCTTTTTAAAATTCACCTACCTTTGGGTCGTTTAGTGTGGAGTCTCATAGACTCCATAACAGCCCCCAAAGAAATAAAGCCTGGAAATAAAGAAATAATATTATATCGCTAGTAAAGTTTAAATAACAAAATTTTAAATACATGTTATTAAATCTTCATAAGCTTTTTATAGGTAATGGTCATGTTTATTTATATTAATTAATTCTAATAAACAGCAGAGATAAATATATAATAATACTGTCTTTAGTCCGGACGTTTCGCTTTATTGTTTTTTTATAGAGTTTCTTAAACAATTTTAAAGTATTTCGCTTAGAATGTTTCTCTGAGTAATATTTTCATAAGTAATCATAACATTTTATAAAGTGATAAAAATAAAAAATGTATAATAATAATTTATTTGTTTATATTTACTGTTTCTTGTGAAAGTTACAATAAAAGACTTATTGTGAAAGTTAGAATAAAAGACTTTCATTTTAATTTTTAATTAAAATGATGATTATCAGATGTAATGCAGGAAATATGAGTGAAATTAAATAATCGTAATAATATCTATACTTGAGATCCTAATTCACTTCTTAGTGAGTACGGATAAGGCATACATTACTACTGAAGTATCAGTCAACATTTGGACCATTTATAAGTATATAAGTCCTATAAGTAACAAGTCTTTTATTCCTCTTCTTATTATGCTGAGGCGCAGACTATCTCTTAAGGATAAAAGTACGAATTATTTTGTTGCCTTCGTGCCCCGAGTACTAAATTATATTGTGACTTAATCACAATTCTTGTAATTAATTCATTATATTTTTGATTATTATTGTTCATATTCATTCTATTGTAATGTTATTTCAAATTGTCATTAACCTTTAAAACATATACCCATGTATCATATTTTGTATATATATATTGTATAAGTTAGTATATAACATTTATTAGTTATTTTTAGCGTGTTTTTTTTAATTAATTTTGCAAATATCACTTATTTAAAAACTCCAATATATTTTTCATTGTTCTATGGAATTCATATTTTCAGTCAGGATTATTAAAATTTTATGGTGTTGTTTATGCTAAAAATAATTATTTTAAAATACATTTACCGTATATATATATATAAAGATTCGGTTCTTTGATAGAGAATTCACAGATATTGCACATTAAGAACATCTGGTCTTGTGGCAGGGTGTTGTACAAATCCATATATTACGAGTATGTCTTTTTGTTTATAACTTAATTATAATTACAGGAAATAAAGTAAACCATGAAAAAGTTTATAAAATGGGTAACAATTTTTGTTTTAATTCGTTAATTATAATACCCATTTTGAAAGTAGTTAATACTAATGTATAATTCACTAAATAAAAATAAAAATAGGAATGTTATTATGTGCTAATCTGATAAAAAGTACTGTATTACAATACCTATTTTATTTTTTACTTATATAATGAAATCACAGGTGAGGAAGTAAGCTCTGTGTTTCTAGATTAAGTAGCTAGTACCTATAAAAAAACTAAACAGAGAATTTAAGGAATGTTTTTGTGCTAATTTACACCACGATAAACATAAAGCGAAAAGTTTTCGGAGTTGGAAGTTTATATATGTCCTATAGAATATCTAAATAAATAAAATATTTTTTTATCACATACGAGGGTCAAACTGAAAGTTCTTAGAAAATCAAAAACTAAGCATTCTAGCAAGTTATTAGTTTTATTGTAACTTTTCAAAATAGCGTCCATTTACATCAATACATCGCTGCATTCGATGGAACCATTGAGAAAAGCACCTTGCCCACTCGGCCTTAGGGGTCTCTTCGACGGCGTTTTGAAACGCAGCCACTGCTTCTTCGGCGTCTATAAAACGTTTTCCTCGAAGTTTTTCTTTTATTTTCGGAAATAAATAAAAATCGCAGGGAGCGAGGTCGGGGCTATATGGCGGGTGACCCAGTAATTCCACGTCTGAGGTCACCAAATAGTCGATCGTTTGCCTGGCGGTGTGCGACGAGGCATTGTCGTGATGAAGGAGGATCCTGCTGCGAGGTCGTTTCTCTCGAACTTTTTCCAAGACAAGTGGCAAACAATTGTTAGTATACCACTCTGCATTAACCGTTTTCTGATCCTCTAAGACTACTGTCGCGTAATGACCTGTCTTTCCGAAGAACGAGGCCACCATCTTTTTTCCAACACTTCGACCTCTCTTCACTTTAGTTGGCAACTCTTCGGAAGGAAACACCCACTGAGCAGACTGTCTTTTGGTTTCCGGATCATAACAGTAAATCCAGCTTTCGTCACCCGTTAGTATGTCGAATACAGCATTTGAGTCACCTCCGTTAAATTTTTGCATCATTTCTCGGCACCAATCAACACGGCGGAGTTTTTGAGTGAAATTATGGATTATGAGGATTTTGAGGATTTTGTACACTTGACTCATACCTATGCCTAGACTTGTCCGAATCTGCTGATAGGTCACTCTTTTGTCAGTCTCTATCATACGCCGCACAACACTGATGTTATCTTAAGTCGTCGCTGTAGAAGGCCGTCCCTCACGCAAATCATCGGTGAGATTAGTTCGACCACGTTTGAATTCATTAAACCAGTTGTAAACTGTGGCACGAGATGGGGCTTCATCGTGAAAAGCCAATCGAAGTCTATCATAACTTTCTTGTTGACTTAAATGACATCGAAAGTCATAAAAAATCATTGCACGAAAATTTTCTCGGCTTAAATTCATTCTGACGTGCACAGAGAATTTTCAATTTGCCGCCAAATCGTAAAACAAATGACAAATGAATGAAATGTACACTCAATAATATTGATAAAGAGTTCTATTTCCAAAATTTAAACTATTTTTTTAATATAATGCTTTTAAGTGGCCAGTTCTAAAAACTTTCAGTTTGGTCCTCGTATATATATATATTAAAAAATATTATAGTGAATCCAACCAGTTCCGCGTTTTATGAATGATGAAATGTTATAAGAATGTAAACATAACTTTCATATGATGGATCACATTGACGGATAAAATATCTAAGCCTGTACTGTGAGTGATGAGTTTGCTCAGTGAGTTTCTTACCACTTGAGCCACTTACCAGTTACGAAATACTTAATTAAACTGTACCTGAATATAATAGGCATAATTTAATTTTGTAATCTTAAGATCCATAAATATACAAAAAAAACACTGTAGTATCTTTTAAATTTAAACAATCCTAAACACCATATTTATTTTTAGCATAAAGCTTTTTTTAGAGTAATTGAAAAAATTATTTATTAGAAAAAAAAATAAAATGAAGTTATTCGAATAAAAAAATAATTCAAAGTAAAAGGTTGTTAAATTGTAAACAGCTTTCATTTGAAACCTAACAATAATTACACTCAAGGTGAGGTGAGGTTGTTTATCAAATGAAGGACATATAACGTCATGTTGTTTTCAGAACTTGTCGCTGGCTTTCAAATTTATTGGCTTTTAAGAATATTATTCAATTTAATGTTAGAAATAATGTTTTTCTATTAAATTTTAGAATGAGGGTTCAATCGAAACTTTTAATGATACTTATCATTGAAAGAACTTATGGTATCATTGAATTATTTACTGAACAATAAGTTGTCAGTGTAACCTACGACGTTCTTAACGAAGATATAATCAATTATACTATAGTTCAATGTCGCGATGTTGATGATGATAACGAAATTCCTACCAATAAATTATAATTATAATGATACGAGCATTTGATTTGATAGTAATCGCTTTGATTGCAAGCGATAAGGGACATACTTAATAAATTTAGTTTGGCAATCTTGGCTTAGATATGGCAATATTCAAGTAAAAAAATATTTAATTACGTTGTTACACTCCTCCAAAAAATACTAAAATATCTACAAAAAATACTTTCTAGACGATAATAAATGTTTTTTTAGAAATTAGTATTTTATATAAGAATAATACATTATAATATGTTATTAAAAATAAATGTACATTTTGCCCTTTTTTTTAATATAAGAAGTAAAAAAAAAAGGTAAATTATATAAAGTGGTACATTTTAATAACTTTATTGATAAATTCTTATTATTATTTTATAAAAGCTTAAATTAGTAATTACTAAGTTGAGCCGCAGTTGGTAACTTCAGTGTTAGAGTTTGAGGTCTAATTATCGCAATCGATTGACTTTGTAAGTCAAAAAAGTAATAAAAAATAATTGTGTTTATTGCTTTTTTTATTATCTGTTATTTTAAATATCAATTACTCGAAAGAAATAATTATAAAATGTAAGTGTATGTATTTATAATTACATAAAATTACACAAAAATGGATATATATATATATATATATATATATATATATATATATATAACATAAAATTACACAAAAAATATATTTACACAAAAAAAAATAATGGCAAAATGTGTATGTATATTCCTTGTTTGTATTCATATGTTATATTATTTATTTCAGGGATCTAAAATACTGACACATATACACACACATATATATATATATTTCTGTGTGTCGTAGTAAGCAATATCAGCTTAATATATTTTGATTTAATCATACAGTTTAACAAAAATCTATTTTGTCCTCCGATTCCGTTCCGATTTACCTTAAATTGTAAATATAATTTTACCATGTTTCTTCAAGAAGAGTTAACTTATGTATAAATAATATTACAAATTTTATAAGAAATAACACTTTACAAGCGTTCCGACAAACACAGCTGGGAATAAACCGCAACTCCCTCTGGTCTCGTAAGTTTTAAAATATGCAATGTGCAAATCCAACTTACGTAATTTTCTTATGAAAATACCTAACTGAGCCGTATTAGAATAAATACTGGAAAGGAAAAATACATATTTATATATAAATACTCTTTCACGTTATATAAGAGGCTTAAAGTATTATGAAAGTAAAATAAAATAACAAGGTTAAGTCAAATTAACATCGAAAAAACTTAATCTTTTCTTAGTCTTCTCTAGTTTATCTAAAAGAATATTTCCAAATCAATCCTCTTTGTTTCTTACTCCGAAATATAAAACGAAATAAATAAAATAGGTTAATGAAGTTTTATTTGAGAGGAACATGTACACACATTTTTTAAAAGAACTAGTTGTACCCGCGACTTCGTTCGTGTGGAATATGTTTATTAAAATAAAAGTAGCCTATATTAATTACTCCTCATAAAAGTAGCTATCCGTCAGTCAAAGTCTAGTTAAAATCGGTCTAGTCATTTCAAAGATAAGCCGCAAAAAATCGACAGACAGACAGAAAATATTGTTTTTTTTTTGTAAGAAAGAATAATTTATAGCGTACTCTTTATTCTTGAATAAAGAGTACGCTGCGGTGGGCAACTTGTAGTCTAATCATTTATAGTAAGTCATCTTTGTACACCATATTTGAAGTGTGGCCGTCAATGCGTAACTTAAGCTTACTAAAACTGGAATCTATTAATTTGATATCGAAAAAGTACAGTTTTATGCATTTAATTTAGCCACTGTTCCAAGCCAGCACAGAGAAGTACTAACTAGTAGCTATTTTAATTATGATGTGAAGTGAAACCCGTGTGTTCAATACTTCAGATATTTAAAAAAATTGGATTCATGATTCCAAATAAATTAAAACACAATTGTTGGCTTCAAAAACTTTTTTCACTTTCATGTCATGTAATTAGAATATAATATTAAGACACATATATATACAAATACATATGTATTTGATTGTAAGGTACAGCGAAGTTATTCAAATCATAATTGCCTTTTACTTAAATTTTATTAATTTCAAAATAAAATGCAATAACTGATACGATATTATTTATAAAAGTTCGTTCAGCCGTTCATTTCAGTAGATAAAAACAAAAGTTTTTCATTTACTTTTGTTTGATTCTTTATTCAATACAAGTGAAATGAATATTTTTATGAAATATACGAAATATAAACAATGCATTTGTATTTGCATTTTGTATATGCATTGTTGCTAGCGACTTAGTCTGTTTTTTCTCCCACATAACGCGCCCAGTAATAACATTTCTAGTTTTACTATTCCATTTCTCGTAGGAAACAACTGAGAACTCAGATAATAAGCAAATTTTATACGAAATTTCATCAGTTTTTTCTATGGTATTGTAATTTTAGTTCAATTCGGTTTAAATAATTTTTCTGTGTTTCCAATAAAAATAAGAGAACTTTTACGATCATTAATATGTGATTTGGATTATTTGGTTCTTTAATATTTATGCGTATATATTGTTATAGGTTAATTTTAAGGCGATGGCCTTGAATAAACCGTAAGTGATCAAATAAGTGAAGCAGTACTTAAGCCAGATTACAGACTCGTGCTGGTAGATGTTGATCTCACGTGATGGAATAACATTCACAAATATCAAGGTGTAAGGAATTTTTGCAGGCACTAAACAAGATTTGTAATAAATTATATTAAATAATTCTAATATACTTGATAGACTATATATTGATGGTTTTTAGAAAGGGTTTAAATTCTTTACTTCGATATAAGGTAACTTGTACAAAAACGCTATCGAGGCATTTGAATAATGAAATTTTGAGAGATTATTAATTCAGGCTCTATTTACACCACAACAGCTTGTACATAATTGTACTACAATCATTGAATGCTTTATACTCTCTTCAATAATGATCTGAACGACGTATTTAATCTAAATCTTCAGTTCAATATTATTTAAGACATTTTCGAAGCACTAAAGCCTTTTAAATAAAGTAAGCACATTAATTATACAGAGTAACTGTCTTTAAGATACTTAAATTATTTTAATGGAATGCTAAATTGCTAATAAGTCTAAATATTGTGCTTGTGTTCATTGAACTCGAATTAAAGTTATTTCAGTAAAATATAAAGACAAATTAATTTAATACATACTACATTTACTAATTTTAATTTGAACGTCTGTAAACAGTTTGTTAGATTCAATATTAGATTTTAGAATTGCGTTTGCTATTTGTGAAATTTGAATCAAATAAATTGTATAAAGCTTTCATTTGTGGTGTATTTATATTATTTTTTTCAATTATTACTAATTTGAAGCTATGATCCCAAGAAATTATTATTTTATAAAAATTTATATTGTTTGATTAGTTATTTATTTTCTATTCAATCTTTTTACCCCTTTACGTGTCAACATTAAAACTAAGTTAACATTAAGCGCATAGAGTACTATGTGCTTGTTACTATGAGTTAACTTACTTACTAGTAAGTCACCACCGCCTATAAAAATGTTGTAACCCACTAGCTATTGTGTATGACTCCACTTGTATGGATTACAGAATGGTGGTTCAAGGTAACAGCACATTATTTAAGAAAATTTTATTAAAAATCATTTATTTCACTGTTCTTCGACACAATATAAAATTTTATACTTTTATTTTATTACCGAATCATAGAAAAAAATGTTTTCAGATTTTGTATAAAGTGTGTAATTTTTTTTCTTAATGTTCATGTATTAAGGTTATCGGCACTAATATTAATCTAGGATTAATAATGAAAAGAATATCCATGGAATTTTTATTAGTTTTCTCTTTATACCTAATTTTCGGTATGTAATGTACGAAATAAAAAAACTGAGATTTTCAATTGTCGGTTAATATAAAAGTAGAAAATACTAAAGAGTGAACAACACTCGCAAGATACATCGCGAATAATGGCGTATTTCGTCGGCAAAATTAGAAGGTTTGTTGTTCATTTTCTCCATTTTAATTAAATTCTTATATCATACGTCGACGCCGAAACACGATTAAGCTTTTGACTTGCTTGTGAAGGAATTTTAATTACGTAAATTTTATTTATTTTATTAATTTTCCATTTATTATTGCGATGAAATAACAATCATTTTGTCTTATTTCTGATAGACGATGAATTGTTTCAAATAATATATAAAGTAACGATAATTTTCCACTCTCTAAAATTATATTCTTTTTGCAAATAATAATACAATAAGTATTGAATGAACAACCTAAATAATAAGGAAAGAGAAAGTTAACAATTGACAAACTGTGTGAAAATAATAATCTTTCTCTCTTTTTTCTGAAGTTCTCAAAGCGCACTTTAAATTGTTAACACATTTGACAATACTGCAAAGATTAAAGCTGTTAAACTCTATAAATGCTTTTGAATTTTAGGATTCCGTCGTTGCGGTGTGTTGACTTCGTTTGCATAATTAAAGACTCAAACTGTTTCCTTGGCGGATGTTCCATTCTATGCATAAATGTAAATGAGATTGTGAGCGTATAATTATTCAATACCTTATATTTATTCTAACAACTTTCTTTTGCCAAAAATTATTTTATTTTTACTCATCTTGGTGTAGTCAGAAGAGGCAGACAATTTTTACTAAAAAATTACATAAAAATAAAAGAATTATCAAATGTAAAACGACGCTGGAAAATTTCAACAAGAGATTAAGATTTTCATTGAAAACTTCAAAAACAATCTTAATATTTAAACTAACATTTCTTTTGAAGGAAGTGCACGCAGCCTCTTGCTGTTATTAGAGGAATGTTGGTCGTTGTTTATATCCTCTCGCGTATCATTCTAAAAAGTGTGTATACCAAAAAATTAATATATTTTAATTATTAAGATCGTATTCCATAAAGTTATCTTCATAGTTTATTTTGTCTCGAGTCTTTGTCTCGATTGTTTTATGGAACCTCAAGAAAATCAGATTTTTAGTCAATCAATTAAAGTCCGATTTTTCAATCGTCAGTTTGAAATAAATTATATATAATTAAACAAACATACAGCACTAATGTATGTATTTTTTGTAGACTTATTTGATTATCTCAATAATCAATAATTTAGTGCATTTATTTATAAAGTGTCATTGGTTCTTATAGTTTGTAATTCGACAAATACCTTTTAATTTCAGAAATCAGTCAGTGCGGCGTACTTTGCGTCATTGAAGGTTTCCTTAATTGCTGTATTTCTATACTATATTTATATTATTTATTTATTTAGCTTCACGCCATATCCCTTGCGGGGTAGCCAGAGACGACGGAGCGCCAAACGCTACGGTCCCTGCATACCTCTTTCGCCTCGGCCACAGACATCAACCTCTTCATACATGCCCTCCGGGGGGTCCTCGTGCTTTTTACGTGACCTTCCTCCAGTATCATAGATACTGTGTTTTCGAAGGTCACTCGAGGTCACTAGAGAGACAGGGGGAGGCTGTCTCTCTATACTTTATACTACCTATTTAAGTAATTAGTCTTAGAATTAATTTGCAAGAGTATAAATACTTCATTTCGTTTGTATTATAATTAATTAATATTATAAATTAATTCTACGTCTTTTACGATGTAACATTTTAGTTAAATCGTTCAGTTTTTATAAATACCACAAGAATTATATTGTATGTTAAGGAAAGTCAAATGAAATTATTATTATGTTATAAAAGCAAAACAGCCCTTTAAAGGTAAAAGTCAAAACGAAAATGAGTAACAATATACAGGGTCGGAGTTATTAATAAATCAGATGTTTAAAGCTTTATAGCTCTTATGGATAAGACATACGGATTATAATCGTTTAACACAACTAAATTATTATAATATAGAATGTGATACAGGCAATTTGTATATGAAAATACATTTAGGCTATCCCTTTATTGTCTCCGCAATTACCAATGCCATTTTTGTTTGTCGTTGCAAGACTAAGACTAGGGAATATTTTAAAGTACTGCAAAATGCTTTAATAAACTTATTTTTACACAAATTCCACATATATACTTAGTAAAAAGTTTTTACGAACCTGTTTAATTAAAGCCAGTTCATTTTAGCTACTTTTTGTTTGTCGTTGCAAGACTAAGAGTAGGGAATATTTTAAAGTATTGCAAAATGCTTTAACAAACTTATTTTTACACAAATTCCACATATATACTTAGTAAAAAGTTTTCACGAACCTGTTTAATTTAAGCAAGTTCATTTTAGCTATTATATAATATATAAAACCACTATCCAGTTTTACATAACATGAAACGAGACTATATTTAATTAAGTAGGAATCTATAACAATAATAATTTAACAAGACTATTTCTTATGTTAATGATTGATAGTTGTGTGATCACACTTTGACCTGTGTTTGAATGTGTATATGGGATACCTGTGTACACTTAATTCTTCATTTCTAATATAGTTTACTTAACAGGTATTTAAATGAAAATCAGTTATTTGAATACTATTTAAGTTGAAACCATTCTTAAATATAAATTTAGGATTGTTAGGAGTCTATGTTAAGCGCCTAGCGCAAAGTAAGGAGCAATGTCACACATTGCTTTCAATAGTGGGGCGCGGGCGACGGCAAGCAGCGGGCGCCGGGCGGACACAGCGGGGCCCGGGCGGAAGGAGGAAGAGCGATGGTGGTGTGGTTCGGCAGTCCAGTCAGAACGACTTTGCTCACGCTCCTATTCGTACATACATAAGTGATTCAATACAAATTTATTATACAGTCCACTCTTTTATTTAATCGTCATCAGCAACTGGATAGCCAGTTCTCCCTACCAGATAGGCACTGGGCACTGACTCCAACAAGGATCTTTATAATATTTCATCCAAATTTGTTGTTTAATAATAAACAATGACAAACTAAAAGCTTGAAACGATGAAACAAACATCTTTTTACTCATTTCTTCACTCACGCACACACACACACACATACAATCAAAGTAATTAAATATTATAATACATACATACAATCAAAGTAATTAAATATTATATATTATAACTGACAAGGACTAAAAATAACAAATAACGAACGACGAATATAGTATAAAATATGTATTAGTTGTTTATTACATGTTACCTTTAGCCTTTGAAGTTTTAGTAATTCAATTCTTAGTCCCACTGATTAAAAGAAGGCGTATTTTGAACATGAATGGAATATGTAGAAAATCTGTTATTCTAAAATTAAGGGTACTCATATATATTTACACAAGCTTGTTTCTTTGTAACAATATTAAAAATACATATTTGTAGATTGCTATACTATCTTAATACTTTATACAGCAAAATAATTTGTGTTCTTTAAAATAAGTAAATAAGATTGTACGTACGTAATAATTGGGGTGCTGTTTAATTATTTATTATAATAACTTTATTGCATATAAAAATAATAATACATAGAGAGTACAGAATCAATAAAACATTAGGCGACCGTATCACTAAAGTGATCTCTTCCAGGTACATACCTACATATACATCACGTTTACCAACTTCATGTTATTTTAAGACTTGCTTGATACGAAAGCATAGCCGGGGCAAATTCATATATTAAAGACCAAGTCAATTAACACGATAATTGTCAAATGAAGATGACACCGCCCGCGTTGCAGCGATCAGTGGGAAACAAGCAAGAAACTACTGGCACTACAGGGATTCTTGGGTCAATTGCTGACCTGGAATCAATTTTTTTAGTACTAAGACATTGTAATTTTAAATTGTATTTCTATATTATAACTTTTGAAAGTAGTTGATTTTCATTGCAATCTTCGCTGCCACCAAAACATAATTTGCCCGACGTGTGTTTGTAATTTGATTGTTTTAGTTTGTTTGTAAACAAAAGAAATTACTTAGATACTGGGAAATTAATCTTCTACAAACATTTACTTATGTCCTTAAATGATCATTATCGAAGCTTTTATGGCTTCTTTTAGATTTTAAATGCACGATTTACTTGTCTTTAACTTTGCGTTTGACTTAGAATAGGATAGGTTTACTATTTGATCCCTTTATTACCAATTTGATATTTACAGTAGAAAAATGCATTTAATAAATGAAATGAATTATAATAAAGATTTTATAATTATGTTCAAACTTTTATTTATAATTTTAATGATATTATAATACTTTATCATTTTTTTTATATTTAAAAGTAAAAATTATTAGAAGCATCTTTAAAGAGATAAATGTATGTCGTGAACATCCCTAGGTTTGCCCAAAGCCTACAATTTCAATATTAAATCTACCAGTTACAACAAGGTCGTCGATATAACAACAGTTACTGTAATGGTAATGTTTTATATATAACTATTTAGATTAATATGAATTACATGTATATCTCTACTTTACTCAGAGTTTAAATGTTTGTCATCTTATAATATTAGTTATCTCTAACTCAAATTTTCTATTAATATAATTCTGAAGTAGTTCTCATTATAAATGCATTAACTGAAGTTTATTATTATTTGTACTGAAATTTTCTGGAATCGCTTCGAGTAAAGGATAATACGACCGTTGCTTTTTGGTCGACTTGGAGGAAGAATTTCAGTGCCCCGAGATCCATTTAAAATAAAGCAAGGTATGTGATATTTAGATACGCAGATAATTGTAACTTACTAGACAACCCGGTACAAAACAGATAATAATATCGAGATTCATTATTTATTTTCGTCTTTTTCAATATACTTTACACCATTAAGAATCTCGGAGTATACGAAGCTCGATAAATTCGTCATGGTTATCTAAAAAAGCACCACCTACCATAAAATTGTTAAAAGTTTATATTAACCAAGCGACACGTCCGCTTTTTTATATTTACTTTCGGGTGTGGGCATCTTTAAAAGCGAGGTTAGTAGCGGCAGCGTTTAGAAGGTCCTAAAGGCGTATTGCCAGCGGACTGACTTTCTCTTGTCATGCGTTGTCGTTGATAGGATCGTATATAATAGTGCTGTAGTAAGTGGTGGAAAATACTCGCGTTAAGTTCTGAAAGTAAGCATTAAATCAGTAATTAACTTATTGAATGGTTTAATTATGTAATAATGCAAAAAATACAATATCAGAACGTTTTACAATAATAGTATTTTCATATAAATTAAAATATATTTCCTAGCCCGCTACTCTTACAAGAGTACTTGCTTCATGTTAGAGGATACAAGTCGACACAACACAATTAAATTACTACATCATAATGTTCAAAGTAGACTGTACGTCAATGCTTTTAGTTACTTTTTTTTACAAATAACATTGTTATTTAGTAATAACATAAAATATATCTTTTTAGTTTATTACAAATTAATTAATTAATTTCCTTATTTCACATTTATGTACACACAGAATATATAAAAACAGAGTTATTTAAAAGATTCCCTTCCAGCAGAACTGTAACAAAATGTTCTCTTCCAAAAGAACTGTAACATACAAACAAGTCAGATAATTAATCACATTTTAATTAATACAAGATGATTACTGTTAATTACTAAGAGTACAATAAAATATTACTTATAAACAGCTTCACCAAACGTTTCTAACCTGGTGCTATGACGCTGAAGCCAACCAAACCATGTTGATCTTTTGCATCTCTTCTTTAAACGGCGCTTTCCATTACCATGGTTGATATTCCACGTACTACATCTGCAAGAAAATCTTGTGGATGGTGTTTGATAAAAATCTCTCAATATATTTTTTACGGTAATAGAACGTTTATTGAATATGTATTCTATTATTCGATTATTAAAAAACAACTTGAAAAGAAATGTAGTTGAAAACCACAATTTATTTGAATATAATTGTAATATTCAAATTACGAAATTTGTATACGAGATAAAAGTTACTATATTGCTTGTAATCTGTTAAAGACCCAATACTATTACTTGGAAGTAGGGTCGAGGTATCAGAGGCGTGTCATTGACATGGTTGTACTGAAAGGACACTCTGATGATGAAGAAACAAATACAGTCTATTTATCAAAAACAAAGTCAATGTCAAGTACTATTAGCAAACATAAGTAGGTAACAATCTAAATATAATTCATTTTAAATGTATTGTACATATAATGTAAGGAAGGTTTATTGAAAATAATGTGGATTACATAATTAATGTTCGATTATTAATAAAGTGTATATCAAATAAATTATATTTAAGAATCAATAATGACAAAATTTTTTTGAAAAAAAGATATTTTTACCTTAAGACAGTGAATCATAACTTATTTGGTAGAAAAGAAAGAAAATATAATTAAATGTAGATTAAATTTTTTAAAACTATATTTTATATTTAGTTTAGACATTTTATCCACATATTAAAATTTGCGACAACAATTGTATTAAAATAATACAAAATATATGTGTATATTTTATATATTTTTGTATTGCAAATGATGATATAAAAGATACGGTATTAACAGGGTGTTCATACAAAAGAGACAGATAAAGTTTCTTTTGCATTTAAATTAATAGTCAAATATATAAAATTTTGCAAGCCTTGTTTATGCTGAGTCGCTTTGTACTTCTTAACAGCTAATATTCAACATATAGATTGTTAAAAGTTAATCAATTGGGTTACTAATTTCATCCTTAAATAAAATACGAGTAACTTTTATGGTACTGTCTTCTTGAAGACATCTTTGGTATTTTTTTATCTATATCTATATATCTCTAAACCAAGCTATATCTATACAGTTTATGAGTTAATAAAGATGATGGTGGGAAACTAGCATCTGTATTATGTAAAATGCTTTAAAATAATCATAAGAATAACTTACTCATTATCTATTACGTATCTTAAACAAGAAGATACATATGATTAATGGTCTTGGTATATATGAATGTATTGTCAGTTATAAAATAAAAAATAAACAGAATTATCTGATTTAACGAATGTCCCAGAGATTGAGGGCTGAAAGAGGGAGGCCTAATGTCATTTGATGAGTTACAAAGCGGGGATCCTTCGAGAATAATGAAGTACTTACTTCTTGACACGAAGACAAATTATACTGTCAATATCAACATATAATGGCTCTGAATAACAAATTCAAGTTATAATTATATAACTATATATAATGATAATAATATAATTCGGATTAATAATTTAATTTTTATTCTTGTAACTACTTACCAGAATAACTCGGTTTTCTTATTTTCATTATAGTGCACAATAGATATTACGACAATTAGATTTTTAACTTAAGAATTCATATTAAAGTTATATTTTATATTATTCATTAATATTAAAGTTATATTTTATATTATTCATTAATATTAAAGTTATATTTTATATTATTCATTAATATGAATAATATAAAATATAACTTTAATATGAATTCTTAAGTTAAAAATCTAATTGTCGTAATATCTATTGTGCACTATAATGAAAATAAGAAAACCGAGTTATTCTGGTAAGTAGTTACAAGAATAAAAATTAAATTATTAATCCGAATTATATTATTATCATTATTATTATATTAATAGTTAGTTACTTTTTTAGGATTTCACTAAAAACAATTCTACAAATAAATAATAATAATATTGTATAAGCTTTCTAGTGTATTATGATTATAAAAGCAAAATACTTCACAAGTAGTACTATGTTTTGATATTTTATACTTTCTCAAGGAAAAGCTAAGAAAGATAACAATCACAAACTAAAGTTATTAAGTTAACCTAAAGTTCTAAGAGATTTCTTGTTACTCTGCCCTCAGCAAGCTTAAACGTTAAGAAATATTGTCAAGGTAAGCTTAAGGTGGTTGATGAAAACCTTGTAAGTTATTATGCACTAGCTCTTGCCTGTGACTTCATCTCTTCTTCCCCTCGCTCGAATATAAAGCTGCTTGATAGTTATTATTTAAATTTTATACAACACCTCTTTAATTGTGGAAGTCTGTTTCGTAAATTATAGATGTTGAAAAAAAAACTTTAAAGGCTAAATTCCTAAGAAATAATAAAAAATAAATCTATAAAATGTATATATTTATTTTATTAATTTATTTATATTTTTTCCACTTTGAATCAATACAAGTGATCACTTATCATATATGTTAAATGGGAGTGAGTGGCAGGAAGGGCAATTTTAATTTTACTTTAATATATTGCACTATTTAATTATTTCTATTTTTATTCAATGATGATTAATAGTAATTGTTTCATTAAATTTCATTTCATAGAATTGTGAAAGTTATCAAACTATGTCCCGCGCACTCCTGACCGCAGGCGTACATTCTGACAACCAAGCTTAATTTACTATGCATATTCTATTTTATTAATATTTGCAAACAAAATGAATTCAGTTTTTCTATTTATACATAAAGCGAAATCTCATCTACAATAATTTTACAATAACTTCTTTTATTTATTATAACAAATGTAATACAACTAAATAAAAATAAATATTTAGATCATTTTATTGAACTTTTTGTATTTCAAACAAAGTGGCTATTATTTCGTTATAATACTTTTAAAAAATTACAGTTTTATTATAAAATATAATTAATAAATAAGATGCTAACAAACAAATAGTCTGAAGTGTGTTTGGGATTCCGGCTCTCTCACTCATACGAAAGGTACATAGTAGCTCTACTCCGGTCTCCTACGAGGGTAAAGATTGGAATTACAATACAACAAACAAAACACGGTGCAAAATCTAATTTTCTAATTTAATTCCAAGAACCTCACGAGTTAACTCAAAAATATCTTGTAAATGTTACTTGTGTTACATTTTTTTTAAAGTGCAAAATTATAAAGTATATCTGACACGACTGTACTATAATATTATTTCTTAGTGTAAGATTTAATAGACTAGGGAATAGACCGGACGCAAAGACAGTTGAAGGTTTGATCCTTGTTGTCCCTGTTGATGAACCTTATAAATTAAGAAGCCATAAAATATTAACATACACATTTAATTACACTTTAATTTTGTATTACATTTTTAATAAGTGATATGAAAGTGTTTAATTATGAAATGATTATGAAAATATAATGAAATTTGTGAACAGTTAAAGGATTTTCTTAATAAATTTATGACGCTTATTAATCTTGAGATTGTGAGGAAATTTTCATGTAATTGGTTAGACTGGTTGTGCTCATTTGACTGAAAATTAAATAACGCGAGGTGGTTTGGAAACATTTTAGATCCTTTTATTTTTGCGACGAGATAGTTCAGTTAACAGCGACGCAGCGATTAATACATTGATGAAAATATAATATATTGTATTACTATTACACAGTCCTTTATTTAATATAAAAATATTATAAATGAATATTAATATAATATAATATAATATAATATAAAATGTAGTAATTGATATGAAGTCGTCGAATGTATTCTTATGAAAGTTATAGTAAAATAAAACAAAATCAGTTCTTTGTTTATTTTTTGTGTACATGCGATATAAAGGTTTGATCAACTTCCTTGATTTCCTATGGAGTAACGTAGAAAAAGGGTTTTATTAACTGAAATTAATAATTATTAAACTACATGTATTTACAAATAGTTCAATGTTCAGTCCATCAATCTACATACTTAAAAGAGTTTCGATTTCGAAGTAAATGTTGGAGAAATATTATTATTCTTATTTATTAAAAATGTTATTTTTTTTAACTTATGTCACAAATTGTAAAACTTACTTATAGAACGTCTATCAAAATATTTTAATCATCTTTTTTGCTTTGTATTTAAATTGTAAAGTCTCTAAATATTATATTTGCAACTCTATATTATATGAACAGTATGTTAATATATTATATGAATAAGGTAAAGATAGATTTTAGAATATTGTTTATTATGATATAAACCATAATGGTGAGCACCGCAGGGCGAAGACCCGCCGACATCCACCGCCCACAGACACACTGGTTTTGGTGTACACTGAGTATATCGCATTGAAAAATTGATATTTATTTAATTAAATTTGTTTGAACTTATACCTGATTTCATGTGAATGTGAAACAAATGATTAAAAATAGAATGAAATGAAAAATATATGAGGTTACATGAAAATTAAAGTAATTATATAAAATTTTCAAATGGGTGTCAGAACGACTTTTAGCTAAATTACTGAAAAAATTCTTATTCCTTTATACTGAGCTGGAGATTAAACGTCATTTAACTTTAAATCAAGTTCAACCGTGTGCTTGAACATCTCTGATAAAACTTTTGACACTATTTGATAAGTTTTACTTACACAGTAGAAGAAAATTTTAAGGAGCTAACTCTGCAAAATGACCATATTTGCATGTTTCTAATAATATATAACATAAAAGTTCTGAAACCACTTTTTTCACTTTCACAATTTATCTACTACAAACCAAAGTTTATACAACTGATACATATTTTAATAAAAAACTTTATTTGTTAAAACGGTTAAAGCAAATGTTGCATTCTACAATAACTTATATCTTATTCTATATAAATCTGTATATTTTTTTATTAAATAAAGGTCGATCCTTAACTGAGTTAATAAAAACCCGATTTTCTAGAAGTTGTAATAACAGTAGTACAACAGTAACGTTAGTATTTAGAAAGGTATGTCTCTGTATACTGTATTGTGAGCTAATTGTAGCTACTACATTTTGTTTATCTACTTTAAAATATGAATTATGTCTGTCCCTTTTAGATGTTAGAAGATAACAACAACATACCTTTATCATTATTTATTTCCTTTTTCTAACTAGTCCGATAACAATGTACCAAAATTACTGCAGGTTGTTTATAAGATACATTTCATTCAAATTCCAGTTTTATTTTCAGTTGAACATATTTTAGATGGTATCAATAGATAATATGACTAAAGTGTAGAAAAGGGGTTTAGCAAATATGTACCAAAGGGGTTTAGCAAATATGTAAGATAAGAAAACTATAATATGTAATTGAGAGTATCCTTTTCAGTAAAGACAGTACTATGAAGACCTAAACTAAACCCCAAAGCTGCACCAACAACATTGAACTGAACAAAGTTTACAGTTGACTGTATTAACAACGAGTTGTACAAAGGAAATAGTTTATTTTGCCCAAAGCATTTCTGATTATATTGAGTTCAGCGATTTCTATTTCACATTTTCTGTTTGTACAAAAGTTGTAGGTTGTGGTTATTTTACTTATATTATAATAGAATATATAAAAGCGAACAACATAATATAAAGCACTTAGCTCTTTAATAGATACGAGTATCTTTCTCTGTAGGACAGTTTTTAAATAATAACAATATTATTTAAAAACTGTCGTACAGAGAACCACAAGGTTTGGTGAATACGAAGAGAAAACCAATAATTTTGAATGAAATTAAATGATCAAGAATTATAAAAAAGGATTTAGATAACTCAATTAATGTACCTTATTAATTTTTGTTTTATAATTTAAGAACACTACGCTTTTCGAGTTGCCGTTCTGTCTTATATTACAGTCCTATAGAATAATCTGTTGCTGCTGAAGGTATCATTTTATTATTAAGACATTATTATTAATAATTTTTTAGCAATTTTTTTTTTATATTTTCCATTAATCTAAAAAAAATCAGAGATTTTACAATAGTATAACAGATAATAAAATCTTGTATGATTAAGAATGTAGAAGAGAAGAACAAATTAACATATTGATCGGAAATAATTTGGATGAGGAGATGTCGTGGCGAGATGGTAAAACCAAGAGCTCATAGCTAGTAGTCCAAGTTCTGAATGACAGTTTCATAACTAAGGAACTTCAGAACATGTAAACTGTAAATTAGAATTCATCGTTTATGAAACTTATGACATTAATACTCTATCTTATCTTAGTTATTATCTTTTTTATATAATATAATAGATACAAGTTATCATTATACTTTTTATGTAACGATATGCATTTTAATATAAATTATATTTTAATATCTCTCGAGTAATGGACTGCTACAAATAAATAAGATAATACTAGCATTTTTAAACTCAAAACAAAAATTGGTACATTTTAAAAAGAAAACGTGTTAAATAGTGAACTCCAGTATTCTATCTCTACCACTGAATCCTGACAACTCGATTTTAGAACTAATGCATCACGGATTGAAATCCAATTATTGTTTAAGAGCTTCGTTTGAGAGACACTTTGTCGTATGTGTTCAGTTTAGATTGGTAAATAATCATTTCAAACTGACCTTAGTAACCCTTACCCTAGGTTCCGCTTTTTAGAATAATTATTAATATTGACTATGTTATTCTATATTAATTTATGAAACCCCGATTTACAGTATGATATATTATGTCGGTTTTCTGTCATAAATAACTGATGATAAAAAAAAAAAAAAATAACTATGTATTGGACGTCTTCAATCTGTTCGTCCCACTAATAAGTAAGTAATAAGCTATTATTATGGTGCAATTTTCTGTTAAAATAAGAAAATATTACAAAATTGAAATCATTCCCTTTAGAGGAATGTTTATTAAAATAATAAACTGAAACGCGATTAATATGATTGAATTTTGTAAAAATTATGACACCAATTTTTTAAAAATGTCATCAAAGTTCGTCCAGATGTTTTGATTTATTGTATTGAATGTAGTATAGAATAATATATTTATATACTATATACAAAAAACTTGTACTAATGAATATTGCATGGAGCAATAATTATATTCAAAATCTATTTTATATATTTTATTAGTGTTTTTTTATTACAATATACATGTTTACAAATATTCCTAAAACAAAATTTAGTAGTATTAAAATAAACGTAAACAATCAACACTCGCGCAGACACAGTTTCTTATAACAGTTTATTTTTAAAAGAAATCAACATATTCCTTACAATTCAATTGAATCAATTGAACGTAAATTATGCAAACGTGCCGATACGTAGCTATGATTTATTTTTCTCGAACCTACAAGCATTATTATTATGTTGGTAAGGTCTTTTACGAGTTTTACACTCTAATCTTTTTTATGGAACCTTTATTTTATAAAAGATAACTTGATTCAGATTAAATCGTTTAATCGTTTGTTAAATAAAAATGTTATTTTACTAAGGTTCTAATAAAAGATTACAATAATTTTTAAACAGTTTTAAATAAGTTGTTGGATCTGAAAATTATTTATATTAGTATAAATACCTTTTTCTTAAAATAATTTTAATTAAACGCCCAAGCTCAGTCAATAAAACAATAAAGAGCCCTAAGGATAATTTAATGACAGAAATTTCCAGGTTGTCTGCAGCCATTAATAATGACTGAATATATTTCACGGTAATAAGGACTTATTATAATAACAATATGAATTTGACAATAAATTGTATGAAGCAATTTACAGTAAATTAACTAAAATGAGCAATTAGCTCAAGTGTGTAAATTAAAATTTTACAAGGTTTTGTAGTTCACAGCAAATCCTATTGAGGTAGTAACATAGAAACCCGATAAAAACCAGTGCTATAGAGAACGTACCATGTAGCTTCTATGTTCAGACTAGCTTTTGCCCTCAACTTCGTCCGCGTGGAATAGTTTCTTTGAGCTGCATTTTTAGTTTTTTAGGATACTTATTTTCCAAATAATACAGATACAAAATGCTGTATATTACTATAAATATTTATTACAGTAAATCAAAATAGTTGTTTATTAAGTGCCTAATTAGAAATTTTCATTATTTCATCTTCTAAAATAATTAACTACCATACAAACTGTCATTTCGCAAAAAGTAACCTTTACCCTTTCCCAAGGCGTATACTACCTCTGATACAAATTTCAGTAAAATCGGTTTAGTGGCTTAGGCGTGGAAGTGTAACAGACAGACAGAGTTACTTTTGCATTTATAATATAATTAAGGATTTAGTGATCTGCCTTGACACAGTACCAACAATATACAGATTAACAGTACTTGGTAAGGGACATTTATTTTTAACTTAACTAATACTTAACTTCAATAATATCTCACAAACTTATCACTTTGGACAGATATTAGAATATGAACCAGCCAGTGCAATTCTAATACAGAACTACATCAGACGATCATTCTATTGAGTGAATTGGTCTTCAATTCAATTCATCTTTCACTAGAGACTGATCAAAGAAATTTACTAAATGGATACCAAGAGCCAATTCCATTACGCAATTCATTACAGAATGATTGCGAGAACGGTGGAATCTCTCGAATCGATAACATGAATCAGTAACTTTTTATAGATTTATTTGTCATTTGTGAAGATTGAAGAAAATAATTTGTGAAAAGATATAATAAGATCGCTTTCAAGAAATTAATTGCAGAAACATTTTTATATTATCGCTTTTTTCCATTCATTTTAGATTTTCTTTTAATATAATATTAACTACATTAGAAATAACTTGATGTGGCGCAAATAAAGAATATTAATAGTCAATTCAATTGAAGAGATGAAGATTAAACAATTATTTTAAAAATATACTGTCATATCTATGGATTAAATAAAATATTACGGTATGTTTTATTGTCAAAGAAAGGTCAAGTCACTTACTACCTAATGTCTGATATCAGTCATAAAGTTAAATTCTGTTATGTCGATATGTTTCCATTGTCTATTAGAGGTGACCTTCGAAAAATAACAACAGATTTTAATGCAGTTGCCAATACAATAAACTTTAATGAACTCTACAGGATCTCAGTTTAGAGTTGCTCTTGTAATTATTATAAATTCCCTCCCCCGGTCTCGGGACATATTTTAGAAGTTTTAATTTATTTAAAAATAAATTAAAGCTACTAAAATATTTCCTTTAAAACTTTAATTTATCTTTTAGTTTAGATTCAGCGTTTGTGTGAAAGCAAAATTTAAATGTACAAAATATGATGAAATTGTATCGAGTTAAAATGTGATATAAATAATATTTTATTTTGACCGTAACGTTTGGTTCCCCGGCGTCTCTGGCTACCCCGCAAGGGATATGGCGTGAAGATAAATAATAATAATAATATTTTAGTCAATAAATGATTTCATAGTCAAAACCTTCTTTAATTGTTTTGTTTTGAAAATATGGTTTTCTAAAATAACCTTTTGATTGCATTAACAAGTGGTATAAATTTGAAAATGGTTTGTTATGTTTTCTTTGTGTAGTTCAGTCTATAGATACAGTAGGTGAATTTTATATGGCCGTTTAACTTTTTTTTTAATTAAATATTTAAACACCAGATGGATCAAAAGGCCCTTAATTAATCGTAAGTCTACCTCATTATTACACAGTTGTTCAAAACCTTCATATATTATAAAATTACTATGGGGTAATGACCCCATAGTAATTGTTCAAATGTTACAAATACAATAAATACAATCTGGACGATATTATATCAACAAAAAAGTATACAATTTTACGATTCATAATATATACAATTTATTTTCAGTATTAAAAAGCCTTAAGATTAATAAAAAAATAGTATAAAGATAATATTATTTTGCAAATCTCCTAGCTCATATTAATAATATTATTTGTTTTAAAATATATGAAGCAGCAAAGGACCGTGATTTATTGAAAACAACAATTTGGGAATTGAGAAACCAAATCATGCGTGATATTAAATTAAATTAACCATCTGGAAACGATATTGGCGATTACATTGTAACATTTGAAATATTTTGAAATTTTGGAAAATATATTTAAATTACACGCATTATATTTTAAGGGTTTTAGCTTCAAATCATAATCATAACAATAGAAAAAAAAATAATAAGAGAATAGTCTATAATTAAACCAAATTTCGTCAAAATCTATTTGGTATATTAATTAATTGCACTGTGTGATTATTTTAATGTTCAATTTTTATTCAGTATCTAGATGATAAATTCAGTAATATTTTCACGGAAAAGTGCTGCTAACGAACACACAGTTTATATTATATGTGAAAAAAAACAAACACAAGTCTTTGATTATTTCTTATGTACACATACGTTATAAGACTTTGACCAATTCCTTGATTTCCTTTGGGACTAAAGTAGAAAAAGGGTTTCTTAACTGACATCAATAAATATTAAACTACGTACGTATTTATAAGCAGTTCGATTTTGCAATAACTAATAATTTATAAAATACTGCAAAATATATCAAATCTCTTTAATCTGTATGCTTAAAAGAGTTTCGCTTTCGAATTAATTTTTGAATATTAATTAACAAATATTATTTTTTTAATTATTTCGACACATAAACTTGATTTATTTTAGCATCTATAAGATTGTAAAACTAAAACTATTAGAATGTTATCATTTATTTTGCTTGATATTTAAACATAACTCTTTAAATTGTATATTGATATGAACGGAATGTTAATATATGACATGAATGAGGTAAAGGTGTATTTTAGAGTATTATTTACAAGTAGTATGGAGCACCGCAGGGCGAAGATACACCACAGTGTGGTCGGCAGATGTGGGCGGACACTGTGGTGTTGGAAGTCCAAACTTATTAACCTGAAAACATTGATAATTACTTAATTAAATATTTCAGTTTTCATGTAATTAACATTTAAATGCTTATCAAATGATTAAAAATACAATGATATAAAAAAATAACGTTATAAAGATCAAATAATAATAATAATAGATGACAACAAAATAATATCTTTGAATGACACAAGTACGACTTTCAGCTATAATTACTATAAAATGTCTTATTCCTTTATACCGAGGTAGAGATTAAAAAACACTTGATAAATCATAATACTATATAAGTTCAGCTGTATCCTTAAAGACCTGCGATAAAACTGTTTGCACTATTTGATAACTTTTACTTACATATACAGATAGCATAACTTGCATTAAGCAAACCCTAAGTAGGAGTTAAAAAGTTCTTAAAGTAAAAACACTATAATGCAAAAAAATTAATCAATACAACCCAAACTTTACACAACTGATACATATTAGGTATTAATAAAAAATATTTATTTAATAAAACGTCGAATTTGTTTGTATATTACAAATTTGTAATATTTATTATTATTATTTATTTTTTCTTTAAATGTAGTAAATTAAAACATAGAACCTGTTAATTTGACTGTATTATTTATTAAACTTATGACCATAAAAGTAGCTAACAATATTTCTGCAGTAGATTGCTTTTGAAGTTCTTATTAAATGTCGGGATCCGAACTATATTATTTATTAAACTACTGAAATCTAACATATCCGTGGTAATTTAAAAAATATTTTTAAATACAGTATAGTGTGGAAGAATAATGAGCTTTTTTATTTATAAATATATATCAAATATTTTGCTGTTACTTCATTTTTATATTTTGTAATACAAATATAGTGGACTGTGAAAATATTGCAAATTACTTTATTCTACAAATATCGTGCTACATATATATTTACAAATATATTTATTATTCCTGTAAATATAAAAATTTCAACATGGTTAACAATAACAACTTTTGCTTCAGGTATTTTATGTAGAAGTTAATCTCTCAGTGTAGTAAAAATTAATTTCTGATCACACTACAGCAATCATTTTGTATCACAAATATATAAAACTTTTGTGTTTAAAAACATTTTTGTATCGCAAGTTTTGTCCACCACTTCTACGATTACAGCCGTCAAGATTTGATCTAAATGGAACACGCACTTTGACATTTTACTATTGGTAATACCAATCATGATTACAGCTTGTGACAAGTTCTTTGCACTTTATCGGACGATTCGATTTGGTCTAGACCATTTTGGAAAAGAATATTGTTAATTGCATTGCATGCATTTCCAAGATTATTAAAATATAAAATATTTGATCGAAATCTAGAAAATGGCCTCCCTCTTAATTCCTGATTTCTGATCTTAACCGACGGTGACATGACTGATTTATTTGAAGTCTGTGTAGGTCGTCACATAGAGACAGAATGCCTGATATGACGCGCGACTGAAGGGTCAATAAAACAGGAAAGTCGTATATAGGGAAAATATTAAAATTGACATATTACCCACAACCCTTCTCAATATTTGAATCCCAAATATCCATTACATTATGCAGTAGAGGTCGCAGGTTTGTATTCTTCTGGGTTGTTAATTTTTCATTTCATATTTGATCTAATTTAAACAAAATAAATGAGAATGAACAAAAAGTGTAAAAACAATATTGACCCGAAAATTACATAATTGCGAAAAAATCGGTGTTAATTATAAGCTCTTTACCAGTCATTGAATAAAAATATTGCTATAAAAGTTAAAGTTTGCTATAAAACTAAACGCAATTAGACATAGATTTCAGAACTACAAAAAAACCTCACATTTTCCTTTAGTGACTAGCCCGATAACGATACATAATAAACAAAGCTACATTTTAAAATTCTAAATAATTTAAAAACATATTATTATTTAATATATAAACGTATTATATTATGTAATATTGTTAATTGCCCGCTGCATGAGAGAAGTAATATGATAATAGAGTAGAGTGACTGAGGGACAAACCACATTTACACAATACCACCACGCACTTTAGTGTAAATTATCTCTGAAATAGTTGACGTGTTCTTAATTAAGTATAATATAATTAAGAACTTACTTCGTAAGTCTTTAAGGAAATATTGAACTTTAAGGTACACTGGTTTTGTTTTAATGTCTACCTTACATTGTATTAGTTTTAATTCAAAATACAATATAATTATAGAATTTAAAATTGTGTTTTTAATTTATCTCTAAAAGAATAAAATAAACTACTTTTCATAACAGAAAAAAATATAATTGTTTCCGTTTTAGCATAGTTTTTATCAAGCTCACTATAATTTTGAAAATACTGAGTGTGACACCATTCGGCAACATAAAAAGATTGTACAATAAAACAGAATTAGACCCTTAGAAGACTCTTAAATTTTGACAATAAGACAAGTTGATTTAGGAATAAAAATAAGCATTCTCATAACGTCACGTATGTATTTTAATAGAAAAAAAGGTTAGACCTTACTTTGGAATTCAAAAAATAATATAATAATATGTTGCGTTATAAATATTGGTTTATATAAATAAAATATTCCTAACATTCTTAAAAAAATTTATTACCCAATAATATTTTTAAGCACACTATTTTTGAGATTTTTTTAGTACAAATTGACACAAAGGTTTGGAAAAATTAATGTGATTTGAACTACCACCTTGAGGACTGGTCATTTGCCGTGTGAGTAGAGGATAGTACAGGCGAGTGAGAAATGAATTCATTATGAGCGACGTTAGTTGTCGTTTCATTAACGAGGCTGGGTGTAGAATTTTGAGTGGATATACGTATCAATATAATTAGAATTATATAAGGCAAGTAAAATAAAATCATAACAATATGTGTAATAAATAACATTATCTCTAGTCTATGAGGAAACCATAGTCGATATTTTTTATTTGTAAGAGAAGACAAAGATGTTAGAAAGACGCGAAGATTGTTAATCTCAGAACGTAAAACTTTATAAAATAAACAACCTACATGGCTGGACCGATGATTTTTTTGTGTGTGTTTTAGTAGTTAAAAAATACAAAGATTTTTTAAAGTTAGTAATAACAGTTGGCTTTGCATGGGTAATCACTCAAGAATCACTAATACTACCTTCTGGACAATACCTTCCCCTCTTTGATTGATGACCTCGTTTCTCCCTCTCTCCCGTCACCCTTTAGCGAATCCTGATTATGACGAGTTCCGGTGCCATCCTAATGGTCATCCTGGAGACATCGTTATTTCCTGAAACCAGATAGTAGTTGTACTGGGTATAATGTTATATATATGGTATAAGTAACTTTGAGATAGGTACAATATGTTAACATAAAAATATAATTAAATTTGCAATACCATAACATTTAAAATCATTGAGCGCATAAATTGGCGTAATTTAAATAAATGAAATATGTCCAATTTATAACTAAACTAGTTTTTTAAACTAAAATGGTTTTCACAACATAATTTGACTTAATTTTGGGATCTCCAAATTAATTAAATTATACTAATGTCTAATTAAATAATATTGTACTAAAATTTAATGAATAGATTCATTGACTAGTCTCTTAAAAGGGTCACTTAATAAACAGTGTCAATCGTCACCCGATACGATAATGAAAATCTGGACGACTATTTCAGGAAAGTACTCTAATAAAAGCGTTTGGAAAAGATTAGAGATCCGGATAGTCTGCGTGGGTCTCTCTGAAGTAGGTGAGTTAGGGAATGTGGACTCCATTTAACGAGGTATAACAAATAATTTTGATAAGTAATGATAGTAAATGTTTCTGAGCCTTAAAAAATCTAATTACTGTTTTCAGTTATTTTAAACTTTGTTATATTGATAATGTAAATTGAACTTTTGCTGAAACTTTGTCAAAATTAAAATGTTACTGTTGATTAAGAACACTTTTCCTTTGTTTTAACAATTTGGTACTGCTACCAAAAATCTACAATTTTATGTAAGGAAATGCCAACATTCTTAGGTTTATAAATTTAATACTTTTCTTGAAATACTTTCAAAGTTTAGTTTAGAATTAGAAAACAAAAAAGTTGTAAAAATCTATATAATATATGTATTGTAAATAAGTTTAATAAATAAATATCTATGATTAAATTGGAATTCTCTTAAAATACGATTACGGTACATTTTATATGTCATTAATCATGTAAATTTATTCCCGAAATTCAAAATACATTTAACCAATTTTGGTGAACATCCCGTCTGCTCCCAATTTCACTTTAAACCACACACAGCTGCTGGACATGGTTATTTATAACGTGATATAATAAACTTAAATTGTAAAATAAATCAGTAACAACATAAATAATCACAATAAATAACATATAAAAGAAATAAACAATCACAATTAAGGAATCAACAAAGAATATTCCATAAACTTATTATATATGAAAGTGTAATTAAATATAAATTTTATTAATAATAAGTATAACTTCATTATTTTGTTTTTCTATATAATAATTCTGAACTATTTAATCTATTTACAGTTATAATTTCATTCATCACAATACAATTATTTATAGAAAAGACATTCACAAGATATGCAATATTAAAGCTCTTGAGGAAAATTGCGCTCGATACTGTTTATAAAGTACATACTCGAACACGACATTTAAAAGAAATATTCATTCAAATAATTTAATAAAATTATAAATACTGTTACTTAAAAATATAGTTATTTTATACTTAAAGCGTTAAAAGAATTTCGTAATTGACATGAGTTTGTAAAACTCATTAGAGTTCGTTGTACAGTTATTTGAACCCTAAATAAACCTAAGTAATTGATTTTATATTCACATATATACGATATATTGATATATTGAATACCAAGTATTGATTATTTAATTTATTCGAGTATACGTAGCAATAAAATTTACAGTACAATTAATTACAATCCCACAATATTTGACGTGTTTTTGATATGTGGTATGACCAAATAGTTACAAATTGTGAAAGCGATATCTTACGTATTATTTTCGACTAGCTATAATTTAAATATAAGGATAATTTATAAATCTTTTTTACCCCTTATCACAAATTGATATTGATAAGTAGATGTGAAAGACTATAAAAACAGGTTTGTAAACTTTTAAGAGGTAACGTACATATCCTATCCTTTTTTACAGGTGGTAGAGCCTAGCTGTAGTTATCTGACTGCAGCTCGTATTGGGCTGGCTCGACCGGGGAAGGACCACCCTCTCACAGAAGACCGACGTGTAGTAACCAAATTAATTTGGTTATGTTTCGTCGGTGAGTGAGAGAATCCGGAAGCCCAACCCCCCCCCCCCCCCCACGCCAAACATGAAAGCGATGCCTACAAGAAAAATACCCCAGGAGGGTACCGGCTTTGATGAAGCCGGGGACCCCCTCCCCGAGCAAAATCGGGGAAATGATTCTCGGATTTTGCTCGGGCTGCCCGTCGTATCTGGGGCGGGCAAAGTATCGCCTTTTGTGTTTTATGAGGGCAAACGACGAGTCAACGCAGCGGCACCCCGACCCACTCTAAATGTGGACTTTTGCAACATCCGGGGACTTCATTCCAACTTGAACGCCGTCCATTATCATCTAGAGACGGCGCAGCCGGCCTTGTTGTTTCTGACGGAAACGCAGATATCTCGACCTAGCGACACAGCGTACCTGTCATACCCCGGGTATAAACTAGAACACCATTTTATACCACACGCCGGGGTATCTGTGTTCGTAAGGGAGGATATCTGCTACCGTCGCCTTCAGGTTTTTGAAGGTCGGGACCTGTCTATACTCTGGCTACGCGTGGACATGGACGACCATGTCAGAGTCTACGCGTGCCTCTACAGGTCCCATAGTGGTAATGCAGAAACGGATCAACTCTTGGGCCATGTTCAGGCGAAGATTGACGATCTGCTTTCACAGACTCCCTCCGCCGAAGTCGTAGTCCTAGGGGACTTTAATGCGCACCATGCCGATTGGCTAGGGTCACGTGCCACCGACTACGCGGGGAGATCTGTGTTTGACTTTGCTCTGGCAAATGGTCTGTCCCAGCTGGTAAAGACGCACACTCGTCTACCGGACGTGGACAGCCATACGCCCTCTTTGTTGGATCTTCTGCTGACTACACATCCAGAAAAGTACCAGATCACTGTCGAGGCTCCCTTAGGTTCCTCTGATCACTGTCTGGTACGGAGTGTAGTGCCCATTCAACGGTCGACTCGCACAACACCTGCGACTCGACGCGTTTGGCACTACAAGTCAGCGGATTGGGATGGAATGCGGTCCTTTTTTGCATCCTACCCATGGGGGCCGATTTGTTTCCCTTCCGATGATCCTAGTGACTGCGCTGCGGCTGTAGCTGATGTGATACTACAGGGCATGGAACTATTTGTACCAAGCTCTGTGGTACTACTTGGTGGCAGATCGCGGCCTTGGTTTGATGCGTCTGTCAGGGCTGCAGCAGCTGGCAAACGGCAGGCTTATCAAGCTTGGGTCAATGCGTTAGTCACTAAGGATCCGAACTCTAGAGTTCTGAAGAGGAAATATAATCGTGCCTCCAGATTCTTCAAACGGCAAATCGCTAGAGCAAAGTTCAAGCATGTCGTCAAAATTGGGGATCAGCTGGCAAAGTACCCGCCTGGCACGCGCAAATTTTGGGCGCTTTCAAAGGCCACTCTGGGAAACTTTAACCAGCCGTCCCTACCGCCGTTGCACATGGGGAATGACTCTCTGGCCCACACGGCAAAAGAGAAAGCCGATCTCTTGGGCACTCTTTTCGCCTCCAACTCGACTTTGGACGACCAGGGGAAGACACCGCCTATCATCCCGCGGTGTCAGAGCTCAATGCCGGAAATAGTTTTTCGGCAGAAAACTATTAGGCAGTCTCTATTTTCCTTGGACGTTCATAAGTCGAGTGGGCCGGATGGCATTTCTCCATTGGTGCTACGAACGTGTGCCCCTGAGTTGACTCCAGTGCTAACGCGTCTATTTCGGTACTCCTACCTTAAAGGCGTAGTCCCGGTCACATGGAAGCGTGCCCTTGTCCATCCGATCCCTAAAAAAGGTGATAGCTCGGAACCAGCTAACTACAGACCTATCGCCATTACCTCTCTGCTCTCCAAAGTAATGGAGAGCATTATCAATAAACAGCTCCTAACCTACCTCGAGGATCACCAGTTGGTCAATGACCGGCAATATGGCTTTCGCCATGGTCGATCGGCTGGTGATCTTCTGTTGTATCTCACACACCGTTGGGCAGCTGTTATTGAAAGCAAGGGAGAGGGTCTGGCAGTTAGTTTGGATATGGCGAAAGCCTTCGATCGTGTATGGCACAAGGGGCTTCTTTCGAAGCTACCTTCCTATGGGCTTCCCGAGAGTTTATGCAAGTGGATCACCAGCTTCCTCACTGGGCGGAGCATACAGGTCGTTCTCGACGGTTTTTGCTCGGACCCCAAGCCCGTGAACGCTGGTGTACCCCAAGGCTGCGTGCTATCCCCAACTCTGTTCCTCCTGCACATCAATGATATGTTGGATATCTCCAACATACATTGTTATGCGGATGACAGCACTGGGGATGCGGTGTATTCCGGCCGTGCAGGTCTCTCTCGGGAAAACGTCGACGAGTGCCGAAAGAAACTTGTGTCTTCTATAGAGACTTCCTTGGGGATGGTCTCTGAGTGGGGTGAACTGAACCACGTTCAGTTCAATCCCCTAAAGACACAAGTTTGCGCGTTTACCACTAAGAAAACCCCATTTGTCGTATCACCGCTCTTCGAGAGCACCCCCCTCATTGCCTCGCCAAGTATCAGAATACTGGGTCTCGACATTTCGAGCGATTGTCAGTTTCGTGGTCATCTGGAGAGCAAGGCCAAGTTGGCCTCGAAGAAATTGGGAGTGATTAATAGAGCGAGGCAGTATTTCAAACCTGGCCAAAGACTTGCGCTCTATAAGGCGCAGGTCCGGCCACACATGGAGTACTGTTCTCATCTCTGGTCCGGATCACCCCAATATCAGCTTCTACCATTTGACCGCGTACAACGGAGAGCCGCTCGGATTGTCGGGGACCCGGTGCTCTGCGAACGGCTGGACTCTTTGGCATTGCGTAGAGACGTGGCTTCTTTGTGCGTCTTCTACCGCATTTACAACGGGGAGTGTTCCGAAGAACTATTCGATCTGATGCCTGCCGCCGAATTTCATCACCGCACAGCGCGCCATCGACTTCTTTACCATCCCTACCACCTGGATGCGTGGCGATCTTCCACTGTGCGGTTCTCAAGGACTTTTTTTCCACGTTCCACTCGCTTGTGGAACGAACTCCCTTCGGCGGTATTTCCAGATCGGTACGACATGGGTACCTTCAAAAAAGGCGTCTACTTCTACCTACAAGGCCGGCAACACTCTTGTAAATCCTCGGATGTTGCAAGAGTTCATGGGCGGCGGTGATCATAAGTCATCTGTGACCCGCCAGCTCGTTTGCCCTCCTCTTCCATAAAAAAAAAAAAAAAAAAAAAAAAAAAAAAAAAAAAAAAAAAAATCCTTGACAGCCATTCCACTCCACACTACACCCTCTTCAAACTATTCAATGAATTAACAACTAACTAATATAATCCTCAAGTGAATAATATACAATGGCGGATGCCTTTTCTGCAGTTAAATTATCCACAGAAATTTGCAGACTCAGTCCGTAAGACTTAAGATAGTGAGAAAACAGAACTCACTATGAATACTTTGGAGATATCGCATGAAAAATAATAACTTACATATTCAAAAGTTATATATGTTAAAATAACTTAGCGAACGTGTTACTTCTATCCTTTTATGAGGGCTGAAATTAATGATTTTTGTTATGATCATTGACATTAATATGACATAAAAGCTTTAGTATCAAATAATATTTACAAGGCCAAAATATCAAGATCAAAGTTTACCTTCCAAGATCTTCAAAGATATTAATATATTAAAGAGGATAACAGTTATTACTACTACAACTTTTGCTCTCAAGAGTAAGAGTAAAATACCGAAACATAGATATGATTTTACACCTAGAACGCAATCTAATTTTAACTAGGTATTTAAATAAGATATTTTGAATTTGTAATTACAAAAAACGGCGGAACCAAAATGCTGATAATATGTTTTGAGGTGATCTTTATTTCTATTTCCTTTGCTTCTTAGAAATTAAATTGGATAACAATGAAATAAATCTGTTTTATTTATTAGATTTAAAACTACCTAATAAATTACCTATCCACTAATAAATTAATTTTGCACGAAATTGAATCGTGCAAAATTAATTTATTCAATATTGCAATATAAATCTTGAAATCTCAATTATATCCAATAATCCCCAACGCAATATGCGGTACTAAATGATGTTTTATATTGCTCTATCTATTTAAAATGATAATTAAAAATTAATCTGGTTAAAATAACGTTACTGCTGTTCATTCTTCTCTTATAAAACTATACATGGATTTTATGCATTCATGTATGTATCAACAATCAGGCGTCTGTCTAACTATGAATGCAATACATCGAGTAAACGTTAAAGTAAATAAATATTATATATTAGAAGCAATAACTTTCCAAGCATGACACATTGATTAGGTCTCTTAAAGGACTGAAATTAATTTGTAACGTCAAGTTTAGACGTTATATCCCTTTGAAGTTCTCGAACTATTTATATTTTGAAGATCGTGATATTGTTGGCCGTTTTGTTTTAAATTTTTTATTGTTATGACCGGGAAAGACATTCGCACGATAGCACCTTAACATGTTCACGGTAACGTTTAAACAGTTTTATATATTTATTTTGTCTGAATGTTTATATATATATATAATTTTTTTTATCAGTATATAAATAATAAATAACATTTTGACATCAATGTGACACAATAATGTCTATTTGTTTCCAAAGACATAAAATTTTTTTGTTAATATTACTAAATTACTGCGATTATTTTCAATTTACCCACATTTAGTTTGACACTCTGCGTATGTAGCAACACTATTCGCTTGTTTGTATATTTTGAATTTTGTATTCAACGTCATGACCTCTCTAGTTCTTTCTATTTCTGATTTCCAAAATGCTTCCTATTTCTGAGGTTTACTTTTTAATTCGTTCCCGATGAGTGATCTTGTAATTAGTGTTCTTAATAAGGCTTATAAATCGTTTGTCTTTTTATTCATTCTTAGGAGATGTTCTTTAGTTTTCATAACCTCCTTTAATGCTTTATATTGCATAATATCAGTATTTGTTCTGGTCAACGATTGGAGTCGACATAGGCTGTTGTCTTGCTATATTATAATTTGATATTTCGTAGGTTAAGGTTTTTTCACTCACTTACATTTTTAACGCGGGTATACCTGAAACTTCGGGGTGACGATCTGGATGTCGAGTCCCCTGATCTGTAGCTGTAGCTGAATGTGGAGCCGGCCTTTAAATGACTGATCTTCACTAAAATATTAAGGAGTTATCTGGTGATGTACAACTTTATATATGTTTGTTCAACGCTACATATTAATATCTGAAGAATAGGTGTTTGCCTGCATTCTTACGGGTGCTGACAAATAAAGGGGCTTCGCTTCGATGGTACATTGTCAGTGGTGCTTATGATTTTGATTTAAGAGACCATATTATTTAGGATTCTATTCAATAAAAGTATTTAAGTTGTTTACCTCAAGTGATCTACAGCGGCGTCTAGCTGGCATATTTTATGTTGTATTTATTTTTAAATATTAAATTTGAAATTTGATTTAAAGTGATCCTTTGGATAAAAAACACAAATATGTTAAAGTATATACAAAAAGATAATTAAAAAACTTTGTCACTACTAATTCTTAGTTTTTAATTTATATCGCCTTTATTCTCAAATCTTTCCTTGATACTGTTTGTATAAAACTAACAATAGCTTAGAGTTTGTAAATGTTACAAATGTCGGTTTGTATTTGACTTGTAGCTTGAAATTCTATTTTGATATTTATTTTCCATCTTCCTTTAGTAAAACACGTTTTACTTAGGAGCATGACGTGTATTGTATGAACGTATTGTTGGAATACTTGATATTTATTTAAATATTCCAATGTTATGACTTGTATAAATTTAATAAATATACAAAACATCTATTTAATTTCTGTTCTGTTAATCCAAGAATGTAACTGTCTAATATGTTTTAGCTGGAATAAAAAAATAAGGCAAAATGAAGACATTTTTCCATTTATTATAAAAATATTTTTATCCAGTCCTTTTACATTATATTTTGTTTAACGACAGACGTTTAAAAATATTTTAATATTATAGAAATATAACAGACTCCATAAACTAAAATCACATATGTATCGGATAATAATGTTGTTGAATATATCAGTCAGCTTTTTAATATAAATTACAATAATTTCTCTGTTACTTTTTGCCGATCTTAAACAATTGCAAAATCGATATTCGTTATTATCCTGATACGTATATTCAATTTTCACATATAATAATATGTAAAAAAACAATATCATTAATTTAAACCTGTCAAAGAGCATATTATCGAAACTCGGAGCAATTTGCATTTAAACTAATGAACGCTTGGTCAATGGTAACTGTTATTGAACGGGATTTAAATAATTATAATTATAATTGATATCATATCTGTTATGTCATATATATTTGAGATTATATATATATTAAATATGTATAGTATTTGTTTGTTTTACAAATTGAAGCTTATTTTAATTTCGAAACCAAAAAAATATATATATCATTATATTTTCGTTCTTTTCTTCAAACGTGTCGCTGTCTTGAGAAAACATGAAAACACAATTACAAGCAATTTCCAATTTTACTGATCCTTAAAGATTATGTATTATATAAACTTATATGTACTTTATTGATTATCGAACTAATAATGGAAATTCAACATTACTTTTCGATAACCTTCTCTATATTATATGTAAATTATTTAAATTGAATTATATTAAAAAATGTTACATCCTTTTTTAGGTTTGCGAATTGTATTTGACTTTGACTTTGTTTGATAAATAGACTGTGTTTGTTTCTTTATCATTTCACTGTCCTTTCAGTACAACCCTGTCAATGACACGCCTTTGATATCTCGACCCTACTTCCAAGTAATAGTATTGGGTCTACCCAAAACAGATTAGAAGTTACAGTAACTTTTACCTCATATATAATTTTAGTTATTTGAATCTACTCAAATAAATTATGGTTTTCACGTAAATTTTTTGGACATTGAAATAATATATATAAGAAATGATACTTTATTCCATGAGCGTTCTTTTCCGTAAAGAAATATATTGATTGGTTTTTTATATACAACTGCACAACTAATTAGAATGCCTTATAATATAAATGTCAAACGTCATTGCATCATTATATTTTTTTTGCAGATTATTTGTGGAATATCAACTAAGGTAATGGGAAGCTGTATATATCCCCGCTGGTAGCTTCAGCATCAACGTCAGCGTAGCAGGTAAGAAACAGTTCATAAGTAATATGAATCTTAGTGTTTACTTAACTCGTACTTATTGGTGATAGTCGTACGTACGGTTTTCTTGTTAAGATGATTGTTGTTTTAATATCACCACAAACCAACGTTACTTTTTTTTAAAATAAAATGTGATTAATTATGATACACGTTACCAAATTAATTTGAAATAAACTGAAAACAAACAATTTATGTTGTTACTGATAAATAAAGTTGTTTGAAAAAATAAAGCAACTAAAAGCAATGGCTTGCAATTTTCTCTGAACATATATATTTTTCTCTGAACGTATTGTAGTAATTTAGTTGTGTGGCCTCAACTTGTATCAATACCTGTGGGTATGAGTAGCGGGCTGAGAAATATATTTTAATTTAAAAGAATATACTTTTATTATTAAACGTTCAGATTTTTTTTCATAATTACTAATTTGATGGATTGAAAAATATAAATGATTAAAAAAAAACTTGCACAGTAGATTTATTAAGTAAACAATTTAATTGAAACTTAAGTTGAAACGCTTTCTTTAATTGTCTAAGATACTTTAATCTTAACTACTTTGTTTTATTTAAAAACACTAGTCTCTGGATTTGTTATTGGTTATAGGATAAATATAGATCATCAAAATACGACCATTACAACCAGTATTTGAAAATAGAAAATATATTAAAACAATATAGTAAGACATTGGAAGCTGTACCGTTCCTGCTTCGCTGATGTGGATGTGGATGCGGACGGAGTCACAGGCAATAGCTAGTGTGTTACAACAAGATTTATTAGAGTATAATTACGCATATTAGGTAGTGACTACTACTATGCGTACTATAACTATGTACTTAGTTTTAATACAGTATTCATTAATAACAATTGAAAGTAAAAGAACTAATTAAATAAATTTTATAGAAAAAAATTGTTTTCTTGGAATCTTCACTTCAGATCAGTTTAAATTTAAAAAATAAATTCAGATACACCATAAATGAAAGCATTTTTGTACAATTTACTCCGAACAAACATTATGTTCTAATAATGCAAGTATTCGTTGTCAGTAGCGTAACGTGATGCTAGTACTGCAGTTTGAAATTGCTAGTATTCAAATATTTCGTCACTCGGAGCTAGCTGACGCCCGCTTTGATATCAGTATAAATTTTAACTGAACTGAATTATTAATAAAAATCCCGGACAAAACTACATCAACTTCAATAAAATATGGAACAATGGAAACTTGTTATTCCATTTTCATGCTAAAGGGAATTTTCGACTATTCAGAGTGCTTTTGAGTATGTTAATTCTTAATTAGACCACTCAGATTGAAGTTTTCTGTTATTTTTTAATAAATACCAAACTGAAAAAGTAAAACAAATCAACTCAATTTCTGTACTTTTCCTTGACTAATTTTCGTAGCGATATTTTAATGTGTTGTTTTAGACGGAGACGGTCATAAGTACGTTGTCCAAGTTTTGGCAGCACCGCCGTGATTATGTCACCACATGGATATTTCGTGCAACGACGGAGCCTACATGGTCAAGTGGGGCAAATAAGGGCCACTTGACATCGAGCCAGACTGAAGACTAGTACTACTCCACTAGGATTTGTCATACGTTCCGTTTATTCAAGACTAGTGCAGATATTGAAGATTACATTTCATTTGCTCGATTACCCAATGAATCGCGTGATGTCTGACGAAAGACCTAATAACAATGTCAATCCTATAGATACAACAGCTGCTTCTACTTGTACCCATCATGTCAGTCCAACCCTAGCCGAGAGGATAATTTAAAAAATCTGATTTTACATATATATCATAATATATACCTACTTCAAAGTATGTTAATAATGTTAACAAAGATATGACTGACTAAGATATGCAATTTTTTATTTCGTATCTAACCAAATTAAGACTTTTCTAATTTAAAATGTTCAGACAGTTTAATTTCTTATATTAATATCCACTGTTTTTAATAGTGCTAATTTTTAAAAGTATTTTTTTATTATGTCACATATACATTCCATTCAACACTACGTATTTGTCAACTTCCATCAATAAGTAAGTAGAAGAATGAGGTTTGAAAAGTTCTCAATTTCAAGCGTGTTCTATTACAAATATGTCTTATTACTTCATTGATATCTTTCTTTAAAAATACTTATATGCATATTACAATATAGAATGTACTATATTTATTATTTATCATAATATGAATAAGCCACTAAATTAAAAAAAGGATGATAATGTTTAATAATTGCATCAGTATAATAATATTAAACACATTATAAAATTTCTTCACCCAAAGATGGAATGATCATTATTCAGAATAACGCCTTGCTCTTATACTTTATATTATTAGTATCTGAGAATAATAAGAGTATCTCTTGTGACATATACTAAAAGATGCTCTTATTCTGTTGAGACGTGTTATGAAGATGGAAGTAACTTGATATTGTTTGAAGAACAAAGAGGAGTTTGCAACGAAATTAAGCAACTTGTGTCTCGGTATCTTGTTTCTCACTTCTCAGACTACAACTATTATGTTCCATCATTAGAACATTTCCAAAAATATATTTAAAATAATATTGTTCTTAACTTAGTCATATATAATTGTAACGTTATGTATAAATTGGTATAATAATTTATACAATTATAATTTATATAAATTTATACAATTTATAAATATACACTATTATTACAATTTAGAAGATCAAGAATATCTTTTACTTTTGAATTATAAAATGAATACATATCTTCGTGAAAATATAATGAAGATGTTAAAGAGGTTTAGAAAACTACCTTACTACACTTATAACATTACTTTTGATTTATTAACAACAAGTCTGTAAGAATACTTAAACAATTATGATTGTCATACTTATTTTAGTCCAGTGTAATGTTTAACGAAAACTTTTTCCAAAAGACTTCATATTTTATTGTTATACTACAATATATTCTTTGCAAATGTACAATATATTCTACAAATATTTGACACATTAGTGAGTAAAGATTTAGTTTTTACATTGGACTAAGTAGGTATGCACTATGATTAATAACAAAACTAGTCACATTAATTATAAAAGTAAGAGATAGAAGTAACTACCAGCACCTTTTAAATATTGAAAATTATTTAATTTTCTCAAAATTAATATACCTCTCAGTTGTTTCTTTTTTTCTACTCGTAGAGAAAAGATACTCTAAAATGATAAATACTTATTTATTTATTTAATATTTATGAACATATAAAACAAAGTTATTAAAAATATCCAACAAAGGTACTGTTTATTTCAATAGAAGTCTTTACCAGCAGACCTGTGAAAGGAGAGGAGAAAATGACGTTGAAACTGGAAAGTAATCAAGTTGTATACTAGCTGCATATGTGCGCCTACTTAATTATTTTCCATTGCTCCATTTAACTTTCCTAGGGATGTAATTGTCCTAGGGAAATATCACAAAAGTTTTTTTTAATTCCATCATAGAAAGAAACTTTTATTTAAACTTCAATAATATAGGTTAAAGGTTGTGTTGCGCTGTATTAGGAAGGCAGAATTTCTCATTGTATAAATGTGCATACATCTTTGATGAAAATAAAATGTCTTAATAATAATGTGTTTGTAACATAAATGAACACAGCCTCATTCCTAGCAGGTCCTCATAGTTCTTTGTTAAAATACGCAAACTCGTATATTTTAAACGAACATTACGTTCGCCACATTAAGTCAGTTTAGTATGCGGGACCTCAACGACCTCATCACGACCTCAAGGATTCGTATTACCCTATTGTGAAAAGTCTTTTTTCAACCGAAAAATTTTAATAAATGTAGAATATAAATTGCCGTAAAGGACTTGAATACTAAATGGGTATCATTTATTTAACTTTCTTGACAAAACATTTTTATAAATGTATTTATCTTCCAATACTTTAAATACAACTAATTGAAATAAGTCATAATAATTAATTGTTTAGCATCCAATCTTTGTGAGTGACTGCTATCCTGGTTAAGATACGGAGGTATATGCGCCACAGTCAAATAATAAAATTTTAATATATATGGAAATTTATTTGATAGTGAACTTACTTTTAAATTAATCTTTATAATTTAATTATACTCGTATATTAAATAAAATAAGTGTTAGAATATTTAAGATGTCACAAAAATCTTTAAATTATGTTTTTATGTGAATGTCAATCAATATCAGTCTTTTGAGATATTTGGTACTTAAAATTCCAAGAGCCTTTAATTCCTCTTGGAATGCCGAAGAGGCGCAGACTACTTTATACCAAATGCCGAAATTGTTTCGTAAGAGTCGGTGTTGTCTAATATTTCAAAATTTATGTACATCATGTGATTTTCTTAATACCAAACATATTTGTAGTTGTCTTCAAAGATTTATATCAAGTTAGCTTTACCCTTCACTTGGTACATTTTACTACTATTAGGTAGCGAAGTTTGTAGATATTTTGGAGGAAATATTTAATGAATGAAATATTGTTGAAGTTTATATAGAATTTTTTAATAAAGAAATTTAAAGTTGGGGTTGAATCAGTATTTTTAAATTAATGTATTGGATTTAGTTCGTATGAAAATAGTCAGTTATATATAAAAATATTGCACATTTTCGTTATAACTATTTGTTTTCATATCACGTATATTAATTAGTAAGACGTATATTACTAATTACGGATATTAAGAAACAAAGAAAGGAAAACGGACAACATATAATAAATGTTTCATCCTTGAAATATATTAGACGGTTAGTCTTTGTAAGTAATCATAAATTGTAATCATTCAATGTGTATTATATATATCTTTTGTGTTAAAGAACTTAAAAATAAGAAAATAGGTGATTGTACATTTTATATTTGGAATGATCTGTGTTTAGATAAAAATTAAATCAGTAAGAAAATCATTAACAACTTACATTATGTTAATTGTTTTTCTTATGTTGGTATGATTTTTTTTTATTTATTCCGACTGTGAGTCGAAATAGTCATCATTAGTCTAAACCTAAACCCTTAATCTATCTCAAACCGTTTAATATAAAGTTGAGTAAATAATAAATATGTAATTTCATATCTAATTTATTCATAATATTTTATATAATTTATTTTGTTATACATGCATTTATTTTACCAGGCTATAGTTTTTTATCTGCAATGTGAAATAAAATACATCATTAGGAAAAGCAGTGATATTTAATTTATTAAAAAAAACAAACTGGCCCTGTACAACTCTTTATACCAGATAGCGTCTTAGAAAAGTAAGTAATAGATAATTCTTTAAGCTTTTGGTACAAATAAACTACTCGTTGGTGATATTTAAGGATTAAAAATGTTAAATTACGTTAAAGAATGATCTTTAACACCAAAAATGTCATATCCTCTATGCTGAGTGTTAAATGAGCATGTCTGTGTTTAAACCATATTAATTTTTCCATTTAACCTATATTTTTAGGTAATTTACTTTTAAACAAGATAAATTATTATTTCATCAGTGTAAATATTTGTCATAATTTTAATTAATTAAATTTTTCTGATATTTCAAAACTTATTATAATTATTATTAAAATATTCATTTCATAAAAATTACTTTTAAAAGACAAAACAATACCCTCCGATCTTTTGTGCTGTCTTTAAAAAAATATATTTCGGATAGTCAAATAATAATAAATAAAAATATAAAAATAAATATGCAAATTTTGTATCGTCTTTATAACTTTACAGTCAGATTTAGTATACGTGCTTACACCAAAGACTGTAAAAGTAATATTTAGTGAAACACGAGCACGACAGATGCGGATGACAACTTTTATTAGATCTACTTATTAAGGACTGAAAGGACCCGATACTAAACAAACAGCGTCTCCCGATATCCTGTACAAAATGGAACAGAGTTTTCACAGACAGACTCTAATAAGATAAGAGATTAATGACTCGACTAGATTTAAGATACGACTTAATTACATTAAATACAATAATAAAACAATACACATTAGTTTCATTATAACTAATGTTATATGCTATGTTTATTATTTATTTATTTATTTAACTTCACGCTATATCCCTTGCGGGGTACCCAGATACGACGTAGCGCCAAACACTACGTTATAATATGTTAGCATTAAAAAATATATACTATAATTATTTCAATAACTTATTAAAACATTGTTCCCAGTGTTGTAAAGATAATTTTTCAATTATTATAATTATTTTTAAATTGCATTTTTGTTACTTTTTAACTTCAAATTGCTTTCGATTTCTTTTTCAGTCAATTTAAGTCTGGAATAGCCCTCCTGAAATTATTAGATTTATCGCAGCGGAATTTCCTTTAAGAAATCAGTCTATATTTTTCAGCAAACAATTTTAAGCATATTCAATTTGAATTCTAATCATATTTAATCGTTATTTATAAATAGATATTTAACCTATGAAATTCAACTTTTGCAAAAACTGCAAGCAATTAAAGATAATTCAAAGAATAATATTAACACGATTAGATCTTGTCTAATGTCTAGTTGTGTACTGATATGTCTGATTAAAAGATATTTTAATATTATGAAAATATTACTGAGTGAATTTAATATTAGGTATTATAAATTGCTATAGGAAAAATAGTTACAATATTTGAAACGTATTGTCTTTATAAAGTTTTAAATCAGAACAATACCACATTAATATCTTTGGATAGTTAAGAAAAAAAAAATGTTACTTATTTACATAAAATTTAACAGAACATATCAAATACACATTTTTCATTGTACATTAGAGTTATTTACATTAATATGAATAATTTACATTGACATAATAAATAGCAACTAGCAAATAGCAACTAGCAAATAGCATATAAATAGCAACTAGCAAATAGCAACTAGCAACTAACGATGTTAGTTTAGTTGTCATAATGACAAACCTATATAATGATATCAAAATATTATTTAAATGTATTAACATTTCCTGATTATAAATTCACTAAATAATTTGACTATAAAGATCAAATTAGTTTTTGTAATTTCTCATAAAATATTTTTTTTGTCGCGGAATAGAATTTACACATATAAGAAAAAAAAACAAAGCTACTCCTTTACTAAATTTCGTCTTAATTCCTTTATTCAAGAAAAGTAGTCTTTTGTAACTGAAAAAAGAACTTTAGACATAAAACTTATCTTTAAAATAGCGATCAATTGAACCTAAATTATGCAAAATTGCCGATACGTGGAGAGGATTTATTTTCCGACAATTTGAAAGCATTTACACAATGAAGGTAAGGTATTTTATGGATATTTCAAACTCTTATCTTTTTCATAGCACTGGTTCCTTGTAGAGAGAGACTTAAAGTAACTTTTAACATGTAGAACCAGTTGTTTGTTACACGACAATCTTATATTGTTAAACTACTACTTACTACTGTTTATGTATAAAAATATACCTCCAACATTTTGAACACCATTTTAACAATAACAGTTATTGATAAGTTCATAAATTTGATTGTTCTATAAGTTTATATTATTTCGCTAAATTTCTTTTTCTTCACGTTTAAAAGTCTAACTCCGGTCAACAAAATTAAATATGGCTGATTTAAGAGCCCTAAGGCTATTTTAATGGTAGCAATTTCGATGTTCGCAGCAGCCATTATTCAGGATAGGATATAGTTCACGGTAATACAGACTTATTATTATAACAATAATATAAATTTAATATATTTTAAAGTTACAAAGTGACTTTATAATTAAAATTAAAGTTTTAGGGTAAAAATTTAACAAGGTTTTGATAGTCACAAAAAAATAGAACATACCATCACAACAAACACAATCAACATTGTTACAGAGAATGGCATACCATATAGAATGTAGTTTTTATATTCAGATTTACTTACATGCCTTTAAAAAAACCTGCAAGTATCACTGCAAAAATAATAATTTTTTATTACTTTATATTGTTTCTACATAAGTGAGAAGTTTCTGATATTTAAATATCTTAGTACTAGTTACGTTGTAAGGTAGTAGAGAAACAGCGTACTAAAGAGATTTCATAAATTGATTTTGCATTTATAAGTTACAATATTTTACAATATTATGAATCAAACTTTGATAATGCCAAGATTTTGAATTCTTATCTGTCAGTATTCAACCCAAAGTGGCTGGAAAATCTGCAGAAACAAAACTTCGGAGAAGCGTTGCGATGTTTACAAGTCATTAAAGTATTGCGAATGTAAATAATTTTACCATTACCATTTTAAAGGATTTATTGTTAAAGTTTATTTTCATAATTATATGTTTGCATAAGACACGAGAATGTTTATAGCCATGAGGATATATATGTATGGATACCTACGTATGTATTGTAGAAAATAAACAAATATATATTATAATTAGATTTTTATTAATTGTACTTAGTTAAAAAAAATAAGTTAGTATGTTAATAAGTTATTTAGGTCCCTGATATTAATTTTATAATTTATATGAGGGATCTAAACTTATAAATATATTTTCTCTTTTTTCTTATCTCAAATAGCGGTTTAAGCTTTTTGGGGAGGTTCACAATTACATCCTTCGCTTCGAAGATAGTGTAAATATTCTTCTCTCTTACTTCTATGCCAATACTATTATTGTCTTTATCATCCAACTACAAAACCTTAAAACCTGAGAAGGGGGTTGCCCTTCTGCCTGATAAAGTGCGCTTGTTAGCGATAGAGCCGTATTTTTATATCAGCAAATTATTTTTTTAACTTTTCTTTTTATGTTGTTCTTTATTTTTTTTGTGGTAAAGTATTTTTTATTGTTATTATGTCATAAAATCGTTAGATATAATTGAAACAAAGGCAGCGAGTCAGGAAGTTAATTTTAATTAATTGTGTTTGCTAAATAAATTACCATAATTTATATTAACATGTTGTTCGGTTCTTCCATTTAGAGTTAAGCCAAGATAAAGCTTACAGTAGGTGCCAGTTATGAGCGGCTGCGTCTAGTTTTAAACACTGCAAAAGTCAAATAGTGGAAGTTATATTGATATTAATATTTCTTACTTATGAATTGCCTCATGAATTGCATCATGAATTGCATCATTTACTTATGCCGCCAATCATCTATTAGAAATTTCTAGTTTTTATCAAATAATAAATTTAAAAGTTAATAAAGTTGTAACTTGAGTTAGAGTTACAATTGAAACAATATGTAATTCTTATGTAAATGTCATTCTTTTATATATATATATATATATTTTTTGACATCTAAAACAAGATTATTTAATTATTTACTTATTGTACGTTTCTCATATAAAGTATTAGGGTGAAATATTACTATAAAATAGTATATATTTAAAAAAAAAAACTAAATATATCCTGTATAAAAATACAGCATATATATGTTCGTTAACTTTCATCTTATAAACGATTGACCGTCATAAAAATATCAGGCCTGATTTCTTTGAGGTCGTGTGATTTCTTTGAGATAGTCTTTGACACTCCGCATGCTAAACAGGTTCGAGATTTAGCTTAGTGTTAGGGAACTATTTCTACTATTTAGAGACCTCGTTTTTTAATAGAAAAGATGAATGCTTGGTGCTGTCATCCATGAAGAGACTGAGGGTAGACCATCTATTTGAGAAGGGATATAATTAAGGAAATGAATATATTTTTCTATCCAAAATACTGTCAAATTCAAATCAAAATTGCCAAATATAAACTAATTTATATACTAAAATATGATCCATAGATAACTTATTTAAAGGAATAATTACAATTTGAAATAACATTGCAATAGAATACAATGCCCAACAAATTAATTTGTTACAAGAATTGTGATTAACTCACAATATAATATAATATTCAAATCACGAAAACAACAAACTAATTCGAACTTTTATCCTGATAAAAAAGGTTGCGCCTTCATATATATACCATATTAAATAAGGAATAAAAGACTTTACATTTGAAGTATTTAAATGGTTCAAATGTATTGACTGATACTGCAGTGGTAGCTCATACCTCATTATACTCATTTAAAAGAGAATTAGGATCTGAAGTACCTATAGATATTATTACGATTATTTTATTTCACTCATATTTATAAAAAAATCCCAATATTCTACGAAAATACAAAAAAAATCTTCTTTACAATATTTATTTTCACTTCACGGATGATAAAATATCGGTCAGCGGAAATCCAGTAATAGCGCTTGATTTCTTTGAGGTTATTATAGAGTCGTTGAAGCCCCGCATACTAAGGAACATGAGGAGCGAGGAAAATATTATTGAAAATATATTAGTCATTCTGTACTGGGCTATATAAATGATGTCTAAACCAAATAAATTATTCATTAGGGATCTGTATTCAAAAGAAATACATTTCTTTAGTGGATTCATATAAATAAGTCTATCAAATATATAAAATACTTAATGCTTCAGTATATAATATAATACATTACAATATTTAACACGAAGTCGAGGACTCAATTAATTATATTCTTATTATGTAGTATCCTACAATTCAAATAGTGTTATAGTCATAAATAGTTGAGTGTAATTATAATATGTTGCAGATATTTTCACAAATTTAAATAAGAAATACAAAGAAGCTACATTCAGACTCCAAATAATAGTAGTTATACAGGAGATAGCTAGATTTATACATGGCTTTGTATTTTTTTTTAATAATTATTTGTAAGTTTTTCCTCTTTCTATAATCTTTCTATTTTAAAATACAAATACAGTGAACTGTGAAAGTATTAGAAACATTATAGAGAAAATAATTTTATTTTAAAAACACTCTAGAAAGCGATTGGTGAGAAACATTGTCAATTGCAAAAGCAATTGACAATAGTGCAAAAGCACTATTAATAAAATCCAGCAATATTTTCTATTCTAAATTTAATCTAGAGTGAGGCTCCTCTTAATTCCTAATGTCTAATCTGGTAGGTAGGTTGTCACATTACACAAAATGCCTGATTTGGTACATGTAACAATTTAGTAAATTGAAAAAAACATCGAAATTATTTATTAGGAAAATAATAATAATATGCATTTTTATAAATATTATAAAAAATAAACTTCACATTTTGAAATTCAACTTTATATTTAAAGGATTTTTTAAAATTTTGTTGTCATATTACCCGGAGGCCATGTATGAAGACGTTAATGTCTGTGGCCGAGGCGAAAGTGGTATGCAGGGACCGTAGCGTTTGGCGCTCCGTCGGCTCTGGCTACGCCGCAAGGGATATGGCGTGAAGATAAATATATTAATAAATAAATATTACCGTTAATCCTTCTCATTATTAAAATATGAAACATGCATAACAAATTGCAATAGAGGTCGCAGGTTCGAGTTTTGTCTGTGTTGTTTATCGTTTTTATTTTACATCTATATAAAATCCTACATTCAAATCATTAGTTGCTCTAACATCCAATAACTCAATCGAAACGTTTATAATAATAGAAACATATTTATTATAAGTATTGTTGTTATAATCTCAACTAAAATTAATAATACTTTGTTCTAAAATACTAAACTTCTGAGGCAAACATTCTTAAATTCCCACAGAATTTTAACTCTTACAACTTGAAATCAAAAATTAAATAATTATTAATTACATAATATTATTTGCAATTATAAATTATGCTAAACAGATAATACTATTAAAAGTATGTAAATAAAAAAATATATAAATAAGTTTTCTTTCTTTTCTAGTCATCCATTACACAGTTAAAAGTTCCATTAAAATATGTTTTTTATAAGAATATTATTTATAGTACAGTTTAATATATCTTCAATAATGTTATCATCTGATAAAATGATTTGACTCGGAAAGCAAATATAACAAGGTCTTAAAACAATTGAAATGTTTTGAACATTCAAGTAAACTATGACAATGTCATCATTTATCTCTTCGTATAACTATAGTCGGTAACTTTGTTGTTTTTATTAACTTTAGTTTGTGTATCTTAATTGATATCGATACGTGGGTAGCGAGGAATGTAATTTTATATAAAATAACACCAATATATCTATAGTTTGTGTGTGTAGCTGAACGTTCTAGTAATTAACTGTTTATTTACAATTAAAAAGTTAATATTTACCTGAAAACTAAGATGAAATATATAATATGTATTACTTTCAGTATTTTCGGTATTTTAGGGTTTTGCAAATGTATCTCCTGAAACTTTCAATTTTCAATTTCAATACGAGTACATATCATATAACTTTACCAAAGTCATCTTATAAAGGATTAAGCTCATAAGACTTATGGCTTTTCGATTTATTAGTTAGGAGTTTATATCGACGTATGTTAATGACGTAATAACGACGGAATGGAATGATATTATTTGTTATGTAACAGTCATTACATAGATATTATTGATTCATTTTGCTATTAATAGTAAGTGTCATGTAGATGGATAATATTCAGAAAATAAATAATAACTAATAATTAGATTTAATATTAATATCAGATTCAATAACATTAGGTACGGTCCTGCAAAATTGACTGGAGGATTGACCTTTAATAATTTCTTTATTTTTTAAATAATTATTTATTATCGAACATCTAAAAATAATACAAAATGAATTTATTTTGTACTTTAATGAAAAAGGTTTGTTAATATATTAATATCATAACAGGACTCGTAAAAATAATTTTCTACTGAAAAACGGAGCACTTGTCTTGATTTATTCATTTATTCATTATGTCATGTGTTACTAATGATATTTAAGATAAATCACAGATTAAATATATGAAAGCATAACGAATCATATGTAATTGACCAATTCTTGTAATAATATAAAATTAATATAAAATTAAGAATTTATGTCAATACAATAATTTGTAATTATTGATAAACGATATAATATAAATTAATCAATAATAAATTATTGATACAGAATTATTAATTCAATTAAGTTGTATAGTTTCATGATGTTGATGAAGATTGTTACATAGTTTTCCGTATTTACACCATATAGCTCTATTTTATCTCAATCAGTCCTTTAACTTCTTCAACATTTATTTGTGTCAACGACGCACTGTGTATTTTCCTATGATCTATCAGAAAAACAAATTTGTATCCCTTATTATTTTGATAATAAATAAAAATTAATAGTATTACAACTTACATAAAAATAACTATTAATATGCTATGAAGACACAGCTTGATCTGAATATGTTAATTTACGCAAAACATTACCAATAATACCAAATCAACTAAGTTCCCAGCTTAGTGTTAAGTTTCAGTGATTATATTGTTTTAATAGAAAATTTCAGCTGTTCATATTAAAGAATTATATTATTATAAAATTTGAAGTAAGTAAAAATATAACTACTGTTATAAAAAGATAAAAATTCTGAGTAAAGTAAGGATGTTCCTTTGACTTTCACGTGGTCTAGTCTCTCAGAATTTGTGCAGCGATTTATAAGATAAATTGAAGTAGATAGTTATCAAAGCTGACACGCAATTTATCTTAATGTAAGTAGTTAGTTACATAACATTACCATAAGTAATTGCGACCTTGCCAGAAGTGGTGGTTTTAATATTGAAATTGAAAGACTGTGGGAAAAGCTAGGGCTGTACATGATAAATATTTACGAGTATGTCTCTAAAGTTGTTAATAATTCCTACCTGTTATATTAAAAAAAACTGGTAGAATGTTATGTCGTAAATTGTAAAAAAAATATTAAAATTGCAGAAAAAAAAATACAAGTATAAAATATCCTCTATTCTAAAAGCAGTTTTCATAACTGGGACTACTGCGACTAATAAATGGATCAATTAGTAAAAGTGTCCAAGTACACCGCAAAGTTATGGGCAAGTAAATTGCATTTTACATATTATATTAAGTAATTGGAAATCTGCAAAATTTTAACGTCTGTATTTATTTTATAAGTGAAGAGTATAAATCAATTTCGACTGTCTCACGTAAACAAAAATATATGAAGATAATTTTTATGTTCACAAGCAGATGTTTGTAGAACTCCAATAATTTCCTTGTACCTGAGTTATATTATTTTTGTTTTTTCACGTGGAGCAACTTCTTAGAACAACATGAACATGGCAAACGTTATTTACAAAGCACTCTTTTATTAACGCACGTGTAAGCTTATTTACGTAAGTATTTATTTAGGTAATCCACAAATATATTATTTATACAAAGTCTACAGAAACATGCTTGTATAAAAATATTTATATGAGTTCCCTTAATTTAAGACTAATAGATTTTCTCCCTATTCAATTCATTTTCGAAATACGTTTCCTTTTATTTAGTAGGACCAAAAATTGAATTATTTAAATACCAAAGGACAAAGGAAAGTTGTAACATGTAATAAACAAAAAATATATATATTTAGACTGTATAATGTATTCGTCGTGCGCTATTTTTTTATTTTTAGACCTCCTTTAATTGCTGTTTTACAGCACTTTTTAATTCCTTTGAATGAAGAAGTAGTGTTTATTGCTTCGTTGTAAACTATAAATTATATACATGGGATAGCTGATCTCTTGGAAAATATCTCTTCCCATACATTTTATTTAAATTGAAATAATTACCAGTTTAAAATTTCAATAATAACTAGATAACATTTTTACAAATTATATATGTGGGATTGGTGTTAAAATATCAAAGCGGGCGTTAGCTAGCTCCGAGTGACGAAAGCACCCATAGTGCTGAAAGTCTAATTCGGTATATATACGCGCAATATCGATTTTTTTATACAGGAGACCTTCTGGTATGAGTGTGGTATTTTTAGAAAGCCCTTGGCCCACAGACCCAGAAAATGCATTTACACTTAGCAATATACCTACCGTCTCCACCTCTACGGCCGTTTGAAAAATGAGACTAAAATTTAGTTTTTGGCTCCGCACCAGTATAAAATCACTTATTTCCACCTTGAAAAAGATTTTCCTAAAGGTCCTCGTCGAGACCTTTTCAACAAGCCCAAAAACGCCAAAATCCGAACTCCGGTTGATGAGATATGACATTTTCAAAATTTTGACTGGCGCCTCCATCGATGATTACTTTGTCTGTTTGTGGGTATATTCGTAGTTTCAACTGATTTTGTTCAAACTTTCAGGGATTGAAGTACATCAAAAACTAAGACTTTTTTGTTCTACAACATTTCGATTTGGCCGCCATGTTGGCCGTGGCCAGCCCTGGAAAGGCCAAAAATGGCCATTTTTCGTACAGGGACTGTGGCCAAACCAGTTGACATACATTGACAAATTGGGCATCATTGGAAAGCTCTCAAGCTCATCTTTTGAATAATGTCCATTTTAATGGCAAAAACATTTGTTGGCGTGACATTTTTGGTCAAAAGGCAAAAAATGGCCAACTGGCCGAGGACAGATCGGCTATTTTCTCGAAAACGGCGCCAACGATTTTTTCGAAAATTTCCTCATTCGTAGCCCCAAATTAGAGCTAAAATTTGGTATATAACATATATCTGGGAAAACTCGTTATTTCGAGATATGGCCGTGAGAATTTAAATAAAATCATGAAACCAAAAATGGCCAAAAAATGACTTTTAAAGCCAGAATCGTACTCACAACACGGTTAAAACTCAATGCTAGTTGCACAGTGAATAAACTCACTAACGCATTGCCGTCTGTAACAATAAAACAAAATTTACAGTAAAAAATCCGAATGCTGAAGAAAATCTGTTTTGAAGCAATGAGTTAAAAAAATAAATGGAAACTGAAAAAATCAAATGAAACAAAAATTGGGCACCTGTGGGAATCGAACTCGAGGTCTCGTCTTTGTCATTACAACGCTCATCCTCTGAGCCAAAACACTCTCATTTTGTCAGAGGCAACTATTCCAAATAAATGAGTATATATTTGCATGAAAAATAATCGCACAGCATTTTGTTTCTAATCCTTTTACAAAACTATTGATATCAAAACAAAAACTTCTCAACGAAGTAAATACCGAATGACGAAAGCAAATCCACTGACAAAACTCCTGATATGAATTTTGCGACGAAAAAAACCACGAACATTTTTATTCACAAACGTAAACAAACACAAAAAATGTGAATGTGTTCGGAAAGTTGCCAAACTAACAAACAAACAAAAAAAAATACAAACAAAAAATGTGAATGTGCTCGAAACGTTGCACAAATTGCATTTTTGTTTTTATTTTATTAGATTGATCAAGGCAATTTGGCAATAGCTATATATTTGGCAATGGCTAGGTTATATACAATTAATTTGAATATACCTAAGTATATTCAAATTTTGTACTGGACATGTACTCGAAATGAAAAGTGGTTAGTCTCCAATTAATCTTCGTGTCGCACATCAGATTACTTTTTCAAATCCTTTGAGTCGATTTACACGAAAAATATCTGAAAGGTTTTTTATTAAGAAATTCTTAGTAAAAATTCATTTGAATTTATAAGTTTTCAGGTGATTTCATTGTAAGTAAATTTTTAGGATTTTTAATAAGTTGTATAAAAATATATAGCATTTCTTATACAAAATAGTGAATATTTTTTCTACTTTTGAATACAAAACAAAAAAACTGATACACGCAATAGCTGATGTAACGAGTTGTTAAAGGAACCAACACGTTTATAAAATGATGTCTTATGTCAAATTTTGGGTGGAACGATTGTAATTCACATGACATAATTTGGTTATATTTATTCTATAACCGATTAATGTTTATGCATCACCAAATCTTTTTAAATAGTGGAAAAATAAAAATGTTAATTAATTAAAATATTTGTAAAATCTTTTAAATTAGTATTAACATTTTTTTACCTCCATGCATTTTAAGCAAATCACGTTTACTTAATAAATTACTCTCTTTTAAAATCTCCATAAACCTTCCATTTCTCAAAGGACTCGTACATAAATCTACAATATTTATAACAGAAATGTGACAGTTGTATACTGTATGTATGTATATGTATGGTTTCAGAAAATGTTGCCCAATTATGGTTTACTTTTTTTTAACATATATAAAGAAATAATATTAGTAAAGGGTAACAGAAAATAACCAAGCAAGTAGACTTCTACCCACTAACAGATAATTTATCCTATTTCGTCAAAATAATTATATTCTTAAAGTACTTAAAACTAATGATATTATACTATGAAAACATGAAAGTGAATAAAATACCTTTAACGTAATTTATCATTTTTTATCTTTAATATCAATTCAAGAGAGGTTTATTATTACCGACCTTTACCAGCTTTTAGACCATTGACTTGAGAGCTTAAAGGATTGTCCGTTACTTATTTTTCTAAGGTACTATTTGAAATAAAGAGAAATACTGAATGAAAAATGTAGGCAAACAGTTCAATAACACCTTTGAATGAACTGAATTGACATTCAATTTGAAATAATAATTTCATATTATTTATTATTATTAGATTTGTAAAGTACTTTGAATAATGACTTCCATTATTTAATATCGACTCTAAAAGCATCGGGGAAACCATTTACTGCATAACATACTATGTTGCGGTAATTTAATTATTTGCTCTCGACTTGTATAAGTACTTGTTCCTGTACTAAAATAACTTCTTTCGAAGTACAAACCAATGTTTTAACCTCACAATGTAAATATCTTAACATGTTAATACAAATTAAGGTAAACATTTGTTTGTTTATTTTTTGGTATCTTTTCAATGTTATTCTATGATTTTGGACAGTAATCTCATAGCTGTACACTCGTTTCGATAAAGATTAATATATTCAAGTAAACATTTACTGAAAATACTTATACACATTGTACGTAGGTTTAGAAAGAAAGAAATATTATTATAAAATTTAATATGCGAGAAGAGAGACTAACTTAGTGACTGTATCTCAGCTTTGGTAGCTCCCTCTATCTCTTTTTCTCTCTATCGCTCTCGCTCTCTGTAACTATAGTCAAGTTACAATTTATTTAATATGATGAAATTAATTCCTGTTAGTCTATTTATTCAGAAATCTCGAACTAACGGACAGTGCAGTTCTGAGTTTCTGTCGCCAGCTCTTCTCAGGTCTGTGGAAATAATTTTCCGAGCTGGTGGTAGCTTTGACAATGAAAAAATGTTTTGTATGAAACTTATTTTCAATAAAGATTTTTGATTTTGATTTGATTTTGATTTGCAAAAATAGTAATATAACTATAACATTTATTCTTATGTTATCTTTGATTTCCTTTAGTAACGAACAGTATAACTTATCTTTATAGTCTCATTTTGTTGAAACGAAGATAGAAAGAGGTTATGTAATGTAATATTGTTTGATTCAGAAGCAACGTATGTCGTGCTCTCCGATCGATATTACCTTAAAATTTGATTTCTCGACAAAAAACACAAATACTAACAGAATATAAAAAAAGTACACTGGCTTTAGTTGTTTATTGACAGAAAAAAAAGGAAAATATCCTTGTAATGTATATTTTATTACGTAATTTAAAAATATGGTGATAAAATGAGTGTCACTTTAAAACTAATTGGGTCGCTTGAAACTATTATTATAAAACTGGTTATAAAATAATCAAATTTAAATTGATCCTTTTTATATTATAATATATGCAAGTTATGGAGAATTATTCCCGAAATTCTAAATACATTTAACCAATTTTGGTGAACATCACATTTAACCAGATCAAGACGCGCAATATGGTGATTTGTAATTTTATTATATTAATCTTAAATAATTCTAAATAAAACAATAGTAATATTAATAAAGACAATTATTCTGTATAACACATATAAAAGAAACAAAGAATTATAATTAAGGAATCAACAAAGAATATTACATATAGGAGTGTTATTAAAGATCTACTTATTTTATTTTAATAAAAAAATTGTTTTTTTATTAAAACTAATACCCTAATGATTTTACAATTATAAATTTATAACTTTGTTTTTACAAAAGTTGTAATTCTTATCCATTTGATCTGTTTTATTTCATATTGCAATTATAATTGTATATATCAAAAAATAATCAAAGCAAAAGATTTTCACACAATACGCAATATTGAAGCTCGTTATGAAAAGTGCGCTCGATACTGTTTCAAAAGTACAGTTTACGAGTCCTACAATTTTTAATATAAACTTCAAAAGACATCTCTATCGGATTCAAATCAAAGTAACATTGAAATAGTTTAATAATTACTTTCCCTATAAAATTTTACAGTCATTATATACTAAAGATATAATTAGGTATTATCAAAATATTATTTGTTATTACTATAAACATTTTTAAATATTATATAAATTTGTCCACCTTTCAGAAAGAAAAAGCAAAACACACATATATAAGCACACCTAATATTCCTTGTATGTTCAAGAAAATGATTGACTAAAAGTAGCTCTAGTTAAGTTAAGTATCCTCATTATGTACGTAATATTACCACACATAGATTTATTAAAGAAACCCTTAGAAGGTGTCATAATTAAGAATTCGTTTTTAGGAATAACATTGCTTAACTTAAAGTTTGAATAAAAATTTATGTGACAGTTTCAACGATCCAATTATGATCTAGGGTGTGGTTCGAGGTCTCAATTAAGTGTCCCCTATTTTAAATTTGATAAAATTTAAATAAATAAAAAATATAGATTAAGCTAACTCGAATGCTGTATAATTACTATATAAAATTGTTAATAATTGTAATAATAAGATTAATATAATACGTTTAATAAATAAATATATAACTATGAGAATCATTTATTATTCAATGGATGTTGGTGACAATATAGTTTAAAAATAACTATATAAAAATATGTCATTAATTTTCTACAAAAAAATATCAACTTATCATTAAATGTCGTTGAGATACTATAAGTGCCTCCGAGGTACAGTATTATATTCATGAAACTTAGCCAGAGCCCTGACTTCGTTTACATAATTAAAGGTTGATGTTTTTTTAAAAATGTATATACTTTAATACTCAATTAATTTTCAATATCTCAAAATATTCTTAATTATTTAAAATATGTTTTTTTTATAATGCAAGAATGGAAACAACTATAAAATATATTATTTTTCTCTTAACAGCGTTTTTTTTACATTGTTCTTTGATATTTGTAACCGTCAAAAGTCTACATTATTATAGGTACATTGTGTGTTACTTTTGAAAATAAAATATTAAAGTATTAAGTGTTGAGAAGACGATGCTTGTTGTATATTAACACTGAAAAAGCATTCCATTTAAGATCATATATGATTCAGGAATATGAGCGTGTGTAACACTTATTTTAAGAAGCATTGAATCATATTTATGAATAAGTTAGATCCATCAAGAAATGCTTTGATGTATATAGAAAAATTTTATATGTTTGTATGGAGAATGTATTATTTATATAAAATTTTTAGATAATGTTTTTTTTTATCATCCGTTTCTTTTACTGTAGCCTCTAACATACCGAATAGTAAAATAAACATAGAAATAACTATATAAAATATCTGCTTATTTAATTTTATCCTTTTTTGGTATATTTTTCATATAATATTATGTTGAATAACCTGATCATTTCTAGCTATATATCCAAATTTAATTAATCCAAATTTAAGGATATTTAGGATTATCAAAGGATAATCGTAAAAGCTATCTAGCTAATAATGTATCTTATAAAACTGATAAGGATTTGAATCATCCTCTCCCGAATAACCGAGGGCCTTTAAAGGATACATCTTAAATATGTCAAATGTCTATAAAAATATATATTGAGTCTACGCCTTGAAGGCTACAGCAGAGTTTGGTGTATCAGATTCTTGATATTATCCTAGGTTGGTAATAACCCAGCAAAACATAAAAACAATATTAGTAAGCGCACGAATATTCGAAGAACCACAACATGCAGTCCAAAAAAAAGCAATATGACGTTATGTATTCAGTTGACTGAAGTATTTATGCAAACCACCACAACATCATTAAAACAACTCATGTAGTTATAATTGAGTATTATTTTATATATAAATTCAATTCACTAAATTCATTCATTATTAAAATACAAATTGACTTTGAAAAATTAATCTGTTCTGAAACCTTATATATCGTATTACCTCTCTTCGAGAACACTCCTATTGATGCCTCGCCAACTATCGGTGTACTGGACCTCGACATTTAAAGCGATTGTCAGTTTTATGGTCACCTGGAGAGCAATGCCAGACTTGCACTCTATAAGGCGCAGGTCTGGCCACATATGGAGTACTGTTCACACATCTGGTCCGGATCACTCCAATATCAGCTTCTACCATTTGACCGCGTACAACGGAGAGCCGTTCGAATTGTCGGGGACCCGGTGCTCTGCGAACGGCTGGACTCTTTGGCATTGCGTAGAGACGTGGCTTTTTTGTACGTCGTCTACGTTCCACTTGCTTGTTTTTTCCACGTTCCACTTGTTTGTGGAACGAACTCCCTTCGGCGGTATTTCCAGATCGGTACGACATGGGTTCCTTCAAAAAAGGCGTTTATTCCTATATACAAGGCCGGCAACACTCTTGTAAATCCTCGGATGTTGCAAGAATTCATGAGCGGCGGTGATCACGTCCATCGGTGACCCGAAAGGCTCGTTTGCCCTCCTCTTACATGTGCATCTTCTACCGCATTTAAAATAGGGAGTGTTCGGAAGAGCTGTTCGATCTTATACTTGCCGTCAAATTAAAAAAAACTAACAATTTGACCCGGGATATATTAATATGATTACAACAATTACAATTTCAGCAGATTTTTATGTATTTATTTTATCCGAATACTCGGTTTAGTTTTCAAATATAATTTTTAGTTTTCATATATAATTTTTAGTTTTCATATATAATATTAAATTGTTATTTTATAATTCGTGACTTAAAGAAATTTCTTTGAGGAATCACGGCTACACACCATTGTAGCGATCCACTATGACGACGTATAATATCCTAAAAAACAAGTGATCTCTCTGTCAGTGGAAACCTGCTCTTCCCGGTGAAATGTGAATATGTAGCATATAGACTAATACGAATTATTTTAATTATAAAAATATTAGTATTATAGTAGTGAAACATATATACTTTCAATAATTAGTCATAAATCTTTGAAAACCGTGATTATATGATAAGGACTGTAAGATTTTACTAATTCCAGTTTTTTCATAAAACTTATTTCAAAGAGGTAATCAAAAAGCAAGAAATATTTGCGTTAAAAAAAAATTTGCATAGTGCTTGTAATAAATATGGACATATTGAATATTTAACATATAATTATTTTTAGACACAGTTACAAAACGTACTAAATTACAACACAATCACCTTCATCAGCTGGGTTAAATTCATTATTATATTGACTTTCACAACTCCACTCACGAATAATAAAGTATTATTTAGAACTACATTAGTTCAAACACGGTTAAATATTGAATTAAGTAATAAAATAATTCAATTCTATAAATATAGCTTTAGTTAGTAATTACTTGTAAACGTTAAAGTATTGAAATATTAATGATTTATGGTCTTTGTTATTTTATCAAACGAATATTTTACATAACATTATTGAGATTACATAGTCTACAATATGTTAGTTTGATATAATAAAATTATTCCATCTTGTATATTACATTTGAATATTGGATCTTGTTACAATATTCAGTTATTATAGTTATTATATCCACTAGTATTTGATTAAATATCATGTAATATCATGTTCATCACAAATAATTTTCCATGTCTAAAATAACAGTATTATCGAAAACATGAGGCGTAATTTTTCATGTAAAATACTTTCATCAAGAAATTGTGTTTTTTTGAATATAAGTGTATTATTATTAGCCAAAATTTAAATTGTAAATCTTATAATGGTAAGCTTTGAAAGTAACTCTTATGTTATTTATATATTTAGACTTTATTATACTATAAGAGAGTACGGTCGGCGAACTTAATACTAAAATACTAGCTTTCAGTCAAGAGAAAAACTAACAATGAGGGTACTATAGAGAAGAGAGTTTAAATTAATAATTTGACTAAAAAATATTATTTCTTATTTTATATAAAAATAGAAATATAAATCTGATTTTACTCTTCGATATCCGTTTTTAACAGATTCCGAAACTAATAATCACTAATTCTATGAATATTAGGAACTACTTGAACATATGTTAGAAATACACATATATACATATTATATAGCTACATTACAGTTTATACTACTCTATATGATGGTTTATGAAAGTACAAAGAATTCTAAACAATTTCAATTCTTTTCTGGATGGTGTCGATAGCACAAAGCTAACAATACCCGAGAGTTTCTAAATGATACAAATGTCTTCTCGTATTTGACTCGTAGCTTGAATTCCATTTTGACATTTCATTTCCTTCTCCGTTTACTAAAATACGTCTCTCTGAGGACCTTAACATGTATTGTATAAAACTTAGGTATTGTTTGAATACTTGAGATCTATTTAAATAGTCCATTGTTATGTAGCATTATGTCTAATAGAAATTAAATGAAATTAAACTAAATGAATTTATATGAACCTTTACAAAACAAACTTATTTAATTTAAGAATTTTACTATAACTTTGTTGTTTATTTTTTTTATAAAATATTATAATATTCAACATAGTATAACATAGTCTTAATATATGCTGTTTTTATGTAGAGATTATTAAAGATTTAAAAAGAGCAAAAATAGAGAAATATGAATATACTATACCATATATAAAAAGTATGAGCATATATAAATTATTGTTTTATATATGACCATATACAAAACAATAATTTATATGTACGATTTAAACTTTGAGTTCAAACAAACGCATGATATAAATTTTATAGAAAACATGAAATAATATTTAATATAAATAACAAGGATTTTTGAGATTTAAATATCAATAATCATATATAACCAATGTAAACTAGTAATAGTCTTATAGAAATATACAATAAGTAAAAATTTATTACATTATAAATTATTTAATTCCTCTATGTTTTTATGATGCTATTATTTTATATTTACAGTGTTTTTTTTAAATACTATATATGTATTTTATTTTTAAATTTAATTATGAACCAGTTTTATTATTGGAGTTATTGGAGTTTTATTACTGGAGAGGTCCAACCCTTATATATTTTTTTGTAGAAACTTTCGGGTTCCCTTGCGATTCTTGAAAAATAAACAATATTGATTGCATTCATTTATTAAATTTATCAATGTATAGAAATTCATTCTGATTCTTCACTCAGTAAAATGTGTGGAAAAAATGAATAATAAAGAAACGTAAATGTTTAATGTCATAGTAAATTCTAAATGGAATAACTTAATACTCTTTTTGAAGTAAACATTTCAATAAGTCATTCACTAGATTAAGCGCAAATCAACCACCTTTTATTATATGGAGTTCCTACTCCATACTGGCTTATATCTCAAGTCAAAGCTTTGCTATTTAAACCCCATATATATTCATCTGCTGTATGTAAATGGAAATAGCAATACATTAATTAATAGTTTCACTGTACTAATCAAATCAAATAATGTCGGTTAGATACTGTTGCGCTTAAAATATTGTTTTTTTTTAATATACTAATAATAATAATAACATATAGTATTAAGTGTATTTCTATGAGTTCTAATATTTTTCTTTGATCTCTCATGAACTCTCCACTGTGAAACAAGAGCACCCATCATGTAAACATTGCTATTGACCGTCTCGAGAACCTACAGGACGAATATATCTTAAAATATTTTGTCAATCTTAATATGTTAAAATTGATTTAATATTACAAAAATATAATCTTCTCAATGAAAATAATAATATGTATCTGAAAATAATGGTTATTGCATATGCTAGCTACGCTTTGAATAGTCATCTATCCGCAATGTGAATCAGAGGTTGAAGTTCTCTTAAACGAATATACTAACTACAATCATTTGTTAAATATCAGATCTTATACAACTGGTAAATCGATACTTATTATTTCAATGATACGTAAATTCAATTATGACATAATATATGCAAATGAACTATACCGGTAATTTAAACCCGTCAAAGTGCATATTATCAAAACTCGTATCAGTTTGCATTGAAACTAAAGAACGCATCATCAATGTGATTTTATAAACAGTTATATAATATGAGTGTACTCGTATATATATGCTAAGTATGTAGTGGAATAATTAATACGTTATGTTTAATGTCATTATTACCGTATTAAAAATTATATGTAGAAATATATATATATATATAATTTTTCTATCATTTTAATTTAATTTTGTCACAATATAATTTTGAAACCAAACATAAAAATTTATAAAAAAAAATACTAGTCATTTATATATATTTTCTTTCTTTTCTATCAAATAAGTTATACTTCGCTGTCGTAAGGAAAAAATATTATTTAGATATATGTAAATATATTTAAAATGAATTATATTAAGAATGTAATGTACTTATTTTTATTTGTTAATAGTACTTGAATTCGCTTGATAAAGATGCTATTTGTTTTCTTTTCTTTGTCATCACTCTGTCCTTTCAACACAGCCTTGTCAATGACACGCCTTTGATATCTCGATTTCATTTCCAAGTAATAGTACTGGGTCTACCCAAAAACAGATTTGAAGCAATGCAGTAACTTTTATCTAGTATAAAATTGGCTTAATTTGACTCAAATAAATTGTGGTTTTCATCTATATTTCATTTTAGGACCTTTTTTGATACGGGGATAATAGAATACTCAGTAAGTATTTGTTCCGTTAAAAATATATTGATAGGTTTTTATCCGACTGCACTATTAATTGAAATAATATAAATTTCAAACAACATCGCGTTATATATATTGCAGATCATATGTGGAGTATCAACTAGGGTAATGGTAAGCGTCGCTTTTATAGAAGGGAGGTAAAAGTTCTAAATATGTCTTGGTATCCTCGCTAGTTCAGCGTTACAGCAGCAGGTAAGGAACAGTTGGTGAAGCTATTCATAAATAATATGAGTATGTTAGGGTTTACTTAACTCATTTTTATTGGTAATGGTTTAAAATTTTTCCTGTTAAGATAATTGAATTTTTATCGCCATAAAATCACGATATAGCTACTTTTATTAATTATGAAAGTATTATAAATATGGTAAATTATGTGGCACGTTATTATATAAATTTGTAATAAACTGAAAACAAACATTTTATGTTATGACTGAATAACAATGTTATTTGAAAAAAAAACTAGTAAAAGCATTGGCGTACAATCTACTCTGAACATCATGATGTAGTAATTTAATAATGTTGCCGCAAGTTAAGGGTAAATAGGCTTTTTACGAGATATATTTTAATTTACATGTATATATTTTTACTGTAAAATTTTTTGACATTTTATTTTTTATTATTACTTTATTAAACAATTAAACAACTGAATTACTTATTTAATTTTTACTTTCATTACGGAGCGTCAATGTAGTTCTTTATCCGGGCTCTATACTTAATTTTCAAAATTTATAGAAATTCTTTTTTAAAACGTACAGATTAAGTAACGAAAAGTGTTAGTAAATGCCTCACATACAACCTATTTTGGTGACTGTAATTATACACATATGTCAAGGGTGAGGACTCACGAGGTCACGCTGCTCTGTAGATAATTACAATACAAATATATTAGATTTTATTATTATATTTTGCAATATATTCAGAATTTATATTTAAAGTATAAAACAATATTGTAAGCTTAAAGTATAATAACAATATTGTAGTGTAAATATAACATTGTAAGTCTAAATCATACACGAATTTGTAGTTCATAGACTAGTAGTGTTTCTAATTATTTTATATTATTTTCAAACAGATAGTTTTCATTTATTAAGAAAATACTACACAAAAACTACACAGGCTAAAATTTTTAATTCCAAAAATGATTTTTATACCTTTCAACCTATGCATTTTGCACTAACCTATCTATTATGATTATATAATATTTGACATGGTATTATATTATTAAATAAGAATTAATATCAAAGTGACACATCGAATAACATTTAATGATCGTAACATTTGATTTTGTTATATAATTAATCAAAGTTGCAACTCGAGGAAATTTTTTTAAAGGTTAGAAATTACAGGAAAATATTGACTAGAAAAAGTTTGTGCAGTATTTAAGAGCCTCCAATTAATATTTTGTTGCAGGAAGAAGTTGAAAATTAGCTATAAATTATGAACATAACAAACAATTACATTACTGATATTATCACAAAACAAAATACGATCCCGTTCAATAAAGTACAAAAAATTTTAAATTTCAATTTTCAGACTTCCAGTTACTCCATATTAATTTTAAGTGATTTAAAAATATGTAACTTACATAATTTTTGCTAAGCATATCTTTTACTAACATAATTTCGAAAGTTCAGTGAAGATTACAAATCAAAGCAACAATTATAATCAGTAGACTTAATATATCTGTTATTTGAAACTATAGTTTATAATAAAAAAAAATGTATATGTATTCAAAGCATCGGTTGGTAAAAGCTCCAACCTGAAATTGAGATCCAAGTGTTATCGAGACCTCTCATACTGAACAGGGTAGAAGAGGCAACAGTAAAAAATCGATTTGATGCAACCGTTAAGATAAATCGTTTTCAAACAACATATAAATATAACAACATAAATATGTAATATTTAATATAAATATATTTTTATTTATTTTATTTATTTACCTTCACGCCATATCCCTTGCGGGGTAGCCAGAGACGACGGAGCGCCAAACGCTACGGTCTCTGCATACCTCTTTCGCCTCGGCCACAGACATCAACCTCTTCATACATGCCCTCCGGGGGGTCCTCATGCTTTTTACGTGACCTTCCTCCAGTAACTATATAATATAATAAAATTTTATTTACATATATAACACTCGTCAAAATATAAGAGAGAAAAAAAATATATAATAATTTAATTAACTTACATTCTTAAATTATTATTGGAATAATTTTGAACAATATTATAAATGTATAAACATATAAGTTTTATTAAGGACAGTTAGATATTTTAATACATATTTCGGGAAATTATTACTTTGACCAATTTTTATTTTGTTTCCGTTGTTTAACGAAAACTTGTTGAAAGGAATCTACGTGTACCTAATATTTATAAAGGGGTATAAACAATTACAATCTTCAATATATCCGAAATGCTGTAGCTGTGACACGAAATAGAAAATTCCCTGAATCAGATAAATCCCTCGGCAATCCCGTTTGAAGTGAGGTATCTCAGGCGGTTCGCCCAAGTTATTATATTCGGAACAATAGAGAGCAAATGTGTAAGAAATGTTGAAGAATATGTATGTAATAAAAATATTATTCAAAATGTGTGTGGCTCAAAAATAATAAATTTCTGTAATTTTAGAAAAATTATGGTATAAATTAATTACTAAATATTATAAGAATCAGAAATCCTTAACTAGTAAAACCTATATTTATATGTTTCTCTTAAAATGTAATGAAAATATTAAGACGATATTTTCCTTAAAATAAAATTAGTTTGTCTTGACGTTATTTCGCTGCTTCTTACATTATATGTTACAATTACACTACTGCAAAAAATATAAAATCTTATTAATATAATATGACATTTTATTAACATAATCTTATTAAATGTATATAATGTTTTTAAATGCAGAAAATATAAGATTTGCTTATTTTAACGCGATAATTTAAAAGTAGGTTGTGCTGTAATTACTATTACACATATATTTGTATAAATTACACACATATTTGTATAAATGATATGTAATTTCCGATAGCCTTCTGGCTAATGGCTGGCTGGCTGGGTGAATGCAAGATATATGATAGTAGATTTAAATATCCGTACAATATAAAAAAGTATTTACTCATTCGAACAATAATAAACGACTCATTGAAATACCCGTCAATAAAGTAATTTAGTTATCAAAATATAACATTTCATAATATGCATATTACATTTTATATTATTGCTAATTGCTCTCTGGTTGGGAGAGGTAATATAATAATAAAATAGAATGACTGAGGGCCAAACCACATTCACACATTACCACGGAGTACATTGATGTAATTAATCACTGAAATAGTAGACATGTTCTCGTAGCGTAATTAAGTAGACATATACTTACAAAAACTAAATAACTAAGACTTTACTGAAATGGTGCATATATATTAAGTTACAGTGGTTTCTTACTTTATATGTCAGTGTTAAAGCCTAGTTACTATTTTGCAAAACAACTCCGCTCCATTATGAATAAATTTTATATCCACTCCAGGTCGTTAATAAAGGAATTAAAATTTTATTAATTATAATAATTAATTTATTTTGCAATAAAATAACATTAATTATAATACATCGAAAGTAAAAGCAGTACAATCTTGCTACGTCGTATAATTTAAGTAAGAAACTAGTAGATGTCGCATTCTTGCTGCAAACTGGCACCATAATCGATACGTTTGTGAAACAGTGATCAAAATAAACAAATATCAGGTTGAGTTTGTTGTGTGCTTCAACTCAGACTAAGGCACGTTTGCAACCCTCGTAGCCTTAATTGTATGTTAGAGAGTGTCACGAGGGTTTATTTCGATAAGTATGCTATAAAAATAGGTCCTCCCGACACTTCCATTTACAGAAGTGATCACTGCTTTGATTCGAAGTGGAAAATATATAAATAAATAAACATACATTTTTATAATTTTTCGTATGTAAAGAGTAATATAAGTCAGGTTTATAGAGGTCTTATTTTGTTTAAAGGAATTAAAAAGATGAAATAGGTTACGTAATGTAATGTTTGATGTAGAAGCAATATATGTCGTGATCTCCAGTCGACATTATTACGTCAAAATTACATTTCTCGACAAGAACATGTTCTTTACGTTTTCCAAATAAATAAATGTATATTTAAGAATATAGGAGTACACCGCCCATAACTTCCAATAATCAAAACATTGAATTTGAAATCGACAGAAAATAAATAAATAGCAAAATATATTTACGTAAAGATATAGCGATGAAAATAAAAAATGTGTGTCACTTACACTTATTTAGGTTTCTTGAAGCTGTTATTATTTTATAATGTTAATATTATCAATTTTAATTCAAACTTTTTTGTTTTAATATATAGCATAATGTGCAGTGTATATTGTATTACAATATTTCGACATACGAAATTTTACAATATTATTAGAGAATTTAATTATAAATTTTTAATATTATATAAATTTTTTAATTAATGCACAATTTTCAAAATTATTTTTAGGCAAGTTTTAGTCAAATAAATTTTTGTACAAACAAGTTCATTAATATTTCTAAGTAAGTAATTAAAAAACTTGTGCATATTTTAGGGAGTTTGAAACTTTTTACCGCAACACAAAAATTTGTACAAAAAACTACCGTATCAAAGTTACCTAAAGTTACTAAACAAAATCACTATTGGAGCAAATTTGGGTTTTGATTAAGCTTTTTAAAGCGTGGACTTATATCTTTAACAAAACCTTTTTTTAAATGCTATTTTGGAAATATTTATTTCTTTTTATAATATCTTATAATTTGATAGATTTGGTATACTAACAGATCTACAGCAATTATAGTTCAAATTAATTATCTTTTAAACACAATAATATCCATAAAGTTTAGTATATAATATTTTTAAACATAGTTATCGTGATTTACGATAGTTTTAAATTAATTTGTTGTTGTTAAGAGATTCCATTTATAATATATTACACAGTGGTTTAATAATTAAAAAAAATAAGTAAATTATGGCTTCTCTCAGTTTTCATAATAAATTTTAATATTTAATATTGTGAATTCGATTTTAGGTCAACCCCTCTACTCACGTGGAGTATTAAAACTTATTTCTTAATTAAACAATTGTATTGTCAAATCCCTTTTATTTTGTATAAGTTTAATATAAATTTAGGTCATGAATGTATAATATGTCGCAATAATTATGTAGATTTATTCCCGAAATTTGAAATACATTTAACCTATTTCGGTAAACATCCCAACTGTTCCCAATTTAACATTAAACCAGACCCAGTCCCAATATGGTCAATTGTAGCCTAATTAAAATAAATATAATTAATTGTTACATAAAACAGTAATAATAATAATATTTATAAATAAGGACAATGATTTTTTTCGGTACAACATATATAAAAGAAATAAACAATCTCAATAAGGAATCAACAAAGAATATTCCATTGACATATTATGTAAAGGAGAGTATAATGAAACATATACCTATTTTAATTATTTCACAAATATAACTTAATTATATTGTTTTTCTAAAAGTTTAAGTTCTGGTCCATTTGAACGGTTTTATTTTATATTGAAGTTATACTTTTACAGATCAAAATACAATCAATTTAAGGAAAATATTTTCACTTGATATGCAATATCGAAGCTCTTGAAAATTGAAAATATTAAATTTATCCATATTTCAACCCAGAAATCATAACATACACATATAAGCCTTCGCAGTGTATACTCATGGAAAACATTAATTAAAAGTAGTTTTAAGTTTAATATTATCACACAGGTTTATTAAAAAAACTCTTAAATTTGTCATATTTAATTAAGAATATTTTTAAGAACATTACTTCAAATTTGGATACAGACTGATCGCAGTTACAACGATATAATTATGATCTTGAGTTAGGCTAAGGTTAGGTCTCCCGGGTAAAGATGTCCCCTATTTTTTTAATATAAATGAATCATTGATATAAATTAAGCTATTTAGATGATTAATAATTACTATATAAAACATTAATGATAAGAAAGGAAGAAATGAAAATATAATATTTTTGACATATAAGTGTATGATGACTATGAGAATCATTTAATATATTACAAATATTGGTGACTTTATAATTAAAAATAAAAAAATATTTGTTATTAATTTTGTTACGAGAATATTATCTTTGTCACATTTAAATAATTTAAATGACAGTCCAGCATCTTATCGTTACGGAACTCTGGCTTCGTTTGCATAATTAAAGATAATATTTTATTGAACTCAAACAGTTTTCTAGGTAGATGTTATTTAAATAAATAAACCTTAATACCTAATTGATTTTCAATATCTCAATATATTCTTAGTAATTTCACTTTAATTTGAAATGTTTTTTATATTGCAAGAATTAATATAAATGTAAAACATGTTCCTATTCTTTTAATAGTTGTTTTATTATAATAATCTTTTATATTTTCACTATCAAAATACTAATTTTTTTATAAGTGAACAAAAGTAACGACTTTTTTAAAATATTAAAATGATGAGACGCTCGTTTCATATTAACACTGAGGCGTTCCATTTAGGATCATATAATATGTCTACAGGAATTATTAAAAATTAAGAAACGAACTGAAAATTAATCAAGTCGTGTGCACAAAGAACGACCTTGAATTATTATTTGTTACAGTCATTTAGTTAAAATATTCGAACTGTGTATTTTTGCTATGCTAATGCTAATCCAAAAACTATTAATTACAGAGACAATAGTGAACTCACAGGCCAACTTCTTCATTGTTACAACAAATCAATGAATACTTCGACATATGTATATGATTCAGAGAATATAAGTATATGTAGTACTTACTTTTATTAGCAAATCCGTTTCATTTAAAAAGAATAAGCAGAGCCATAAGTCTGAATCAGATTTTTTATGACTTGGATAGAATATAAAAGTTTGCATAATTAAAGATAATATTTTATTGAACTCAAACAGTTTTCTAGGTAGATGTTATTTAAATAAATAAACCTTAATACCTAATTGATTTTCAATATCTCAATATATTCTTAGTAATTTCACTTTAATTTGAAATGTTTTTTATATTGCAAGAATTAATATAAATGTAAAACATGTTCCTATTCTTTTAATAGTTGTTTTATTATAATAATCTTTTATATTTTCACTATCAAAATACTAATTTTTTTATAAGTGAACAAAAGTAACGACTTTTTTAAAATATTAAAATGATGAGACGCTCGTTTCATATTAACACTGAGGCGTTCCATTTAGGATCATATAATATGTCTACAGGAATTATTAAAAATTAAGAAACGAACTGAAAATTAATCAAGTCGTGTGCACAAAGAACGACCTTGAATTATTATTTGTTACAGTCATTTAGTTAAAATATTCGAACTGTGTATTTTTGCTATGCTAATGCTAATCCAAAAACTATTAATTACAGAGACAATAGTGAACTCACAGGCCAACTTCTTCATTGTTACAACAAATCAATGAATACTTCGACATATGTATATGATTCAGAGAATATAAGTATATGTAGTACTTACTTTTATTAGCAAATCCGTTTCATTTAAAAAGAATAAGCAGAGCCATAAGTCTGAATCAGATTTTTTATGACTTGGATAGAATATAAAAGTTTGCATAATTAAAGATAATATTTTATTGAACTCAAACAGTTTTCTAGGTAGATGTTATTTAAATAAATAAACCTTAATACCTAATTGATTTTCAATATCTCAATATATTCTTAGTAATTTCACTTTAATTTGAAATGTTTTTTATATTGCAAGAATTAATATAAATGTAAAACATGTTCCTATTCTTTTAATAGTTGTTTTATTATAATAATCTTTTATATTTTCACTATCAAAATACTAATTTTTTTATAAGTGAACAAAAGTAACGACTTTTTTAAAATATTAAAATGATGAGACGCTCGTTTCATATTAACACTGAGGCGTTCCATTTAGGATCATATAATATGTCTACAGGAATTATTAAAAATTAAGAAACGAACTGAAAATTAATCAAGTCGTGTGCACAAAGAACGACCTTGAATTATTATTTGTTACAGTCATTTAGTTAAAATATTCGAACTGTGTATTTTTGCTATGCTAATGCTAATCCAAAAACTATTAATTACAGAGACAATAGTGAACTCACAGGCCAACTTCTTCATTGTTACAACAAATCAATGAATACTTCGACATATGTATATGATTCAGAGAATATAAGTATATGTAGTACTTACTTTTATTAGCAAATCCGTTTCATTTAAAAAGAATAAGCAGAGCCATAAGTCTGAATCAGATTTTTTATGACTTGGATAGAATATAAAAGTTTGCATAATTAAAGATAATATTTTATTGAACTCAAACAGTTTTCTAGGTAGATGTTATTTAAATAAATAAACCTTAATACCTAATTGATTTTCAATATCTCAATATATTCTTAGTAATTTCACTTTAATTTGAAATGTTTTTTATATTGCAAGAATTAATATAAATGTAAAACATGTTCCTATTCTTTTAATAGTTGTTTTATTATAATAATCTTTTATATTTTCACTATCAAAATACTAATTTTTTTATAAGTGAACAAAAGTAACGACTTTTTTAAAATATTAAAATGATGAGACGCTCGTTTCATATTAACACTGAGGCGTTCCATTTAGGATCATATAATATGTCTACAGGAATTATTAAAAATTAAGAAACGAACTGAAAATTAATCAAGTCGTGTGCACAAAGAACGACCTTGAATTATTATTTGTTACAGTCATTTAGTTAAAATATTCGAACTGTGTATTTTTGCTATGCTAATGCTAATCCAAAAACTATTAATTACAGAGACAATAGTGAACTCACAGGCCAACTTCTTCATTGTTACAACAAATCAATGAATACTTCGACATATGTATATGATTCAGAGAATATAAGTATATGTAGTACTTACTTTTATTAGCAAATCCGTTTCATTTAAAAAGAATAAGCAGAGCCATAAGTCTGAATCAGATTTTTTATGACTTGGATAGAATATAAAAGTTTGCATAATTAAAGATAATATTTTATTGAACTCAAACAGTTTTCTAGGTAGATGTTATTTAAATAAATAAACCTTAATACCTAATTGATTTTCAATATCTCAATATATTCTTAGTAATTTCACTTTAATTTGAAATGTTTTTTATATTGCAAGAATTAATATAAATGTAAAACATGTTCCTATTCTTTTAATAGTTGTTTTATTATAATAATCTTTTATATTTTCACTATCAAAATACTAATTTTTTTATAAGTGAACAAAAGTAACGACTTTTTTAAAATATTAAAATGATGAGACGCTCGTTTCATATTAACACTGAGGCGTTCCATTTAGGATCATATAATATGTCTACAGGAATTATTAAAAATTAAGAAACGAACTGAAAATTAATCAAGTCGTGTGCACAAAGAACGACCTTGAATTATTATTTGTTACAGTCATTTAGTTAAAATATTCGAACTGTGTATTTTTGCTATGCTAATGCTAATCCAAAAACTATTAATTACAGAGACAATAGTGAACTCACAGGCCAACTTCTTCATTGTTACAACAAATCAATGAATACTTCGACATATGTATATGATTCAGAGAATATAAGTATATGTAGTACTTACTTTTATTAGCAAATCCGTTTCATTTAAAAAGAATAAGCAGAGCCATAAGTCTGAATCAGATTTTTTATGACTTGGATAGAATATAAAAGTTTGCATAATTAAAGATAATATTTTATTGAACTCAAACAGTTTTCTAGGTAGATGTTATTTAAATAAATAAACCTTAATACCTAATTGATTTTCAATATCTCAATATATTCTTAGTAATTTCACTTTAATTTGAAATGTTTTTTATATTGCAAGAATTAATATAAATGTAAAACATGTTCCTATTCTTTTAATAGTTGTTTTATTATAATAATCTTTTATATTTTCACTATCAAAATACTAATTTTTTTATAAGTGAACAAAAGTAACGACTTTTTTAAAATATTAAAATGATGAGACGCTCGTTTCATATTAACACTGAGGCGTTCCATTTAGGATCATATAATATGTCTACAGGAATTATTAAAAATTAAGAAACGAACTGAAAATTAATCAAGTCGTGTGCACAAAGAACGACCTTGAATTATTATTTGTTACAGTCATTTAGTTAAAATATTCGAACTGTGTATTTTTGCTATGCTAATGCTAATCCAAAAACTATTAATTACAGAGACAATAGTGAACTCACAGGCCAACTTCTTCATTGTTACAACAAATCAATGAATACTTCGACATATGTATATGATTCAGAGAATATAAGTATATGTAGTACTTACTTTTATTAGCAAATCCGTTTCATTTAAAAAGAATAAGCAGAGCCATAAGTCTGAATCAGATTTTTTATGACTTGGATAGAATATAAAAGTTTGCATAATTAAAGATAATATTTTATTGAACTCAAACAGTTTTCTAGGTAGATGTTATTTAAATAAATAAACCTTAATACCTAATTGATTTTCAATATCTCAATATATTCTTAGTAATTTCACTTTAATTTGAAATGTTTTTTATATTGCAAGAATTAATATAAATGTAAAACATGTTCCTATTCTTTTAATAGTTGTTTTATTATAATAATCTTTTATATTTTCACTATCAAAATACTAATTTTTTTATAAGTGAACAAAAGTAACGACTTTTTTAAAATATTAAAATGATGAGACGCTCGTTTCATATTAACACTGAGGCGTTCCATTTAGGATCATATAATATGTCTACAGGAATTATTAAAAATTAAGAAACGAACTGAAAATTAATCAAGTCGTGTGCACAAAGAACGACCTTGAATTATTATTTGTTACAGTCATTTAGTTAAAATATTCGAACTGTGTATTTTTGCTATGCTAATGCTAATCCAAAAACTATTAATTACAGAGACAATAGTGAACTCACAGGCCAACTTCTTCATTGTTACAACAAATCAATGAATACTTCGACATATGTATATGATTCAGAGAATATAAGTATATGTAGTACTTACTTTTATTAGCAAATCCGTTTCATTTAAAAAGAATAAGCAGAGCCATAAGTCTGAATCAGATTTTTTATGACTTGGATAGAATATAAAAGTTTGCATAATTAAAGATAATATTTTATTGAACTCAAACAGTTTTCTAGGTAGATGTTATTTAAATAAATAAACCTTAATACCTAATTGATTTTCAATATCTCAATATATTCTTAGTAATTTCACTTTAATTTGAAATGTTTTTTATATTGCAAGAATTAATATAAATGTAAAACATGTTCCTATTCTTTTAATAGTTGTTTTATTATAATAATCTTTTATATTTTCACTATCAAAATACTAATTTTTTTATAAGTGAACAAAAGTAACGACTTTTTTAAAATATTAAAATGATGAGACGCTCGTTTCATATTAACACTGAGGCGTTCCATTTAGGATCATATAATATGTCTACAGGAATTATTAAAAATTAAGAAACGAACTGAAAATTAATCAAGTCGTGTGCACAAAGAACGACCTTGAATTATTATTTGTTACAGTCATTCAGTTAAAATATTCGAACTGTGTATTTTTGCTATGCTAATGCTAATCCAAAAACTATTAATTACAGAGACAATAGTGAACTCACAGGCCAACTTCTTCATTGTTACAACAAATCAATGAATACTTCGACATATGTATATGATTCAGAGAATATAAGTATATGTAGTACTTACTTTTATTAGCAAATCCGTTTCATTTAAAAAGAATAAGCAGAGCCATAAGTCTGAATCAGATTTTTTATGACTTGGATAGAATATAAAAGTTTGCATAATTAAAGATAATATTTTATTGAACTCAAACAGTTTTCTAGGTAGATGTTATTTAAATAAATAAACCTTAATACCTAATTGATTTTCAATATCTCAATATATTCTTAGTAATTTCACTTTAATTTGAAATGTTTTTTATATTGCAAGAATTAATATAAATGTAAAACATGTTCCTATTCTTTTAATAGTTGTTTTATTATAATAATCTTTTATATTTTCACTATCAAAATACTAATTTTTTTATAAGTGAACAAAAGTAACGACTTTTTTAAAATATTAAAATGATGAGACGCTCGTTTCATATTAACACTGAGGCGTTCCATTTAGGATCATATAATATGTCTACAGGAATTATTAAAAATTAAGAAACGAACTGAAAATTAATCAAGTCGTGTGCACAAAGAACGACCTTGAATTATTATTTGTTACAGTCATTTAGTTAAAATATTCGAACTGTGTATTTTTGCTATGCTAATGCTAATCCAAAAACTATTAATTACAGAGACAATAGTGAACTCACAGGCCAACTTCTTCATTGTTACAACAAATCAATGAATACTTCGACATATGTATATGATTCAGAGAATATAAGTATATGTAGTACTTACTTTTATTAGCAAATCCGTTTCATTTAAAAAGAATAAGCAGAGCCATAAGTCTGAATCAGATTTTTTATGACTTGGATAGAATATAAAATTACTAAAAGGCTAATCCATGGCCGTTTATTCTTTCTATGTAAGCGGGCATTGTATAATAAAAGAAAAAGCAAATAGCTTCTTAATGAGAGTCAACATTCCCAAAGTCACATAATTACTTCATTTCACAAAAAAACCAACGTAAATTATTCCGAGTCTCTAATCTGTTCCCGTCGATTTTATTAGAGTGCTTCCCTAAAATAGCTGTCTCAATTTTCACTAGATATTGGGTGAAGAATCACACTGTTTAACAAGTAGCTTTTAAGAGATGAGTCAATCATTCAATTAATTTATTTTGAAATTAACACGTACTAATTTCAATACAACATTCATAATTTGGACATTTAATTAAGAAATTAAGTAATTTTTTGAGGTTGTAAACCATTTATTATAATTATTTTACTTTTATATCAACATTTTAATATGTACAACTATTGTCTGTTTCCGTGAAATTACTGTCTTTATGATGTCCATTGGGATCGCATCAGGACTACTCATAACCAGGATTCGCTAAAGGGTGGAGGGAGAAAGAGAGAAACGAGGTGGATCGAGATGGGGTCGAGAAGGAAGGGTCCAGTAGCTACTAATTGTTATTTATTCCTGTGCCTAATATTACTAATTTAAAGTCAACTGTTCTGAGTTAACAACATGACTCAACAAATTTTTACACGAAAAAAAAAAAATCATCAGTCCAGCCATGTCGGAGCTGTTTATTTTATTGAGGCTTATGTTGTGAGATAGTAATCTTCACAATGTATTTCTAAAATCTTTGTCTTTTATTAAGAATTACAATATTCCCTATGTACTATGTACCTTCATAAACCGGAGACAATGTCAATTTTCGCACATATTATTATGGTTTTCATTTTGATTACCTTATATTATCCTATATATAACCACTCAAAATTTTACATAAAACCTCGGTAAAAACGACTACTCCCGTCGCTCATAATGAATGCATTTGTAATTTTCCTGTACTCTTCTCTACTCGACACGGTAAGAAATTAGTCAGTTTTTCAAAAACTTCAATTAATTTGTACCAAAAATGCCTTTAAAATATTTGGTGAAATGACTGAAAATAGAGAGCTCCATTGTAATTACACATTTGTTAAGAATGTTATGAATATTTTTTATGTAAACCGCCATATGGTATTCATAAATAGTTCAGTTTATTGAAAACACATATTCATATTATTTTTTCAACTTTCAATGTAAGTTCTAAACTTTACTTTTCTATTTCAATACATACGTAATTTAGTAAAAACACTTAATATTCTTACAGACAGGTAATTAAATTAACAATCTAGAAATGAAATAAATGTAGGCGATCAACTCAAAATATTATGCAATATTTGTTAATGTATTATATGTAAATTTAATTATTATTAATAATTATTATTATTTAATACTATATGTAATTTTATTAATTATTATATGTAATCATTATATTTCAAGGCTTAAATCAACTTAACTTGTTAGCATTCAAAAATAACATTAATAACATTTATAATTGCCATTATATTTCCTTGATAACGATATTGTGGGTATGTTCCTATGTCGTAAATACTATAAATCTAAAGTTACATATTATGTATTATGTAACAATAACCAATAAGAAAATGAAGTTAATCTTATAGATACTTATTATATATTACTATAAAGAATACATATTAAATAATAAACATTACAATATTATCCAGATAATCCTCAATAGGCAGGTAAGTATTATCATTATTATTATTAATTTGTTATCTTCCAGCAGTTATTAGCTTTTAAAAGCTTGGCACTTATAGTATGAGCTATTATAATATTTATACAAATTTATACCTCTCAGTTGTATAATAATTATAGTTCAATCAATTTTTGTGTTTTCCTGTGAAGAGGGACAAATTTTTTTATATTTGTAAATAAAACCAACACTAAAGAAAATTTTAGTAAAATATTTCTGAAGTTTTGTTGCATTTTCTTATGAAATAATAATAATTTCAATATTTTCTCGTGAAAATGAGATTATTTGCCATAGTAAAATTGTCGTTTACTGGGGTAAAAACCTATAACTAACCCAAATTTCGGTTTAATTCGGTCAAGTAAAAATTGCGAGCACAAAACAAACGGACAAAAATTTTAAATAGTTTAAAGTGAACTGACGTCACAGTTAAATTGAATGTATTTACATAAATTATTGATAAACCTGAGTATCCAATTTTATTTCCAGTCTAATGGATGTTGGTAGAATCAATAGTTAGAATAAGTTAATTACTTGAGTGAATTATACCATATCGATTGCTATTCTTGTTTCCCTCTTACTGGATAAATTGAACGAGACAATAGCTTAACTCACTTAATATTTGTTGAACTTCTTTGTTTATACATAGTCTGGCCATAAATACTGTTACAATTAAAAATAAACAAAATATTAATTTTAAATTTAGAATCTGATATTTTTATACGTTGTGTTTTAGTATTTTCGCGTCAATATATTGTAAAATAGTTTGTGATATTAAAATGGAGTGGAGTTGTAAAGAGAACCGAATTGCATTACATAAAGTAGGTATGGAGCCAAAAATATTATTTAAATGTTTGTTTGCCGGCCTATTAATAGGTAGAATGAAACCTCCTCTGTTTGTGTTAGAATAAAACTTGCCGTCCACGTAGTATTCGTACGAAAAAGGTAATTAAAGCAGTAGGGAAAAGAATTCGAAAAATCTTGTTCGAAAGTAAAAGATTTTATCTCGGGAGATAAAGATAGTACCTACATCCACGTCACGTATTTTAAAAGAAAACTTAGAACTTGCAGTCTGTAATAGACGCCGGGTAATTTCTAAACTGATGATTTTGAAAAAAATAAGTTGGTAAAATCAAAACAACTCGTTATTTTCGAGGACCTCGCACCTCGGTGTAACTGCTATCACTGCTTAATACAAAACCAATAAGGCCTAAACAGATTTTTATATTTATTGTATTAAGGTAGTTTTTTACTTTGCTTGTCGTAAGATACATATAATAACAAATTTGTCTTATGTGAGATTCAAACCCTTTACCTCTTTCAGTATTCAAACCCACAAGTTTGATGGTTTCTATTATTTAAACCGTCATACCTCATTTTTTTCTTATTTTTACTAAGTAATTTTGGTAAATATATTCATAATTTTAAAAAATAATTGAAATAATTTATATAAAGAAAAAAAACTGTTCCTTTCGGAATTTATGGAAACTGTTACTTTTATCGTAAAATTCTTTAAGTTGGATTTGCTTATAGCTATCCTAGAATATTTTAAAACTTACGCGATTACAGAAATGTGCGGTTTTGTCCCAGCTGTATTTGTCGGAATGCTTATATTATTATTCTTTGTAAAATTTGTTGAGTGAATATAATTTATGTATAAGTTTTTGAAAAAACGTTAGAAAATAAAATTTTAAGTAATTCTAAACATTTATTAAGCTCTACATTAATGTAACAATTTTTATTAGGAATTTGTTTAACTGTATGATTAATATAAAATATATTAAGATGGGACCTCGTTATCTAGTCTGGCATGTAATTTATAGTGCAATTTTGAGTATAATTAGCCATGAACGAATACAGAAGTAGTAACTTTGGAAAATTCAAGAAATGATATTGGAAATTTATTAACAATCATCATCAAATCAAATCATCAAACTTAAAAAATATTGTCAGACCTCAGGTCTATCGCTTTATATAATTATATTTTAGATTCTAATTACATAAGAAGTTATGGAATAAGATTTAAAAAATTTGGGAGAATTTATAACAAATATTGTGTTATCCTAGATAATAGTAATAATAATATTATTGAATTTGTATTTATCATAATTAATACATAAATAGATTGCTTAGAGCAAAATAATCGTAAATGTGCGGGAAATAAAAAAAGAAGTAGAGGACTGATTTTTGGAAATATAACTACATGAGCTCGCTGCTCACAGAAATTTCATTGAATGATATCTGTGACAAGCTAAAGAGATCTAGTTTTGTCTAACATAGACATAATTTTTTTTTTTTGTATTAATATGGCTCTTACAGGTTGTCAAATCATCAGTGTTGCAATATATTATGTGTTTGGTGTGATTTAAAAGTAAATAAACAGTCAATAGACTAAAAACATATCCCAAGTAAAAATATTAAAACTCAAACTTAGAAGACGGCCTCAAGAAGAAAAATTTGCACAATAAATTAATTCCTGCAAAATGTAGATAATATAATAATAAATCATATTCCTAATTCATATTTGTTTCCACAATAAAAAGGATTACGATCTCAGATTTTTATCCAAACTATTACAAATATTTAAAAAAATATTTGTAATATTGTAAACTCTGATTATATTATTATTCTTAAAATGTTATATAAATAACTTAAATAGTTACAAAAATACCCCAGGAGGGTACCGGCTTTGATGAAGCCGGGGACCCCCTCCCCGAGCAAAATCGGGGAAATGATTCTCGGATTTTGCTCGGGCTGCCCGTCGTATCTGGGGCGGGCAAAGTATCGCCTTTTGTGTTGTTTGAGGGCAAACGACGAGTCAATGCAGCGGCACCCCGACCCACTCTAAATGTGGACTTTTGTAACATCCGGGGACTTCATTCCAACTTGAACGCCGTCCACTATCATCTGGAGACGGCGCAGCCGGCCTTGTTGTTTCTGACGGAGACGCAGATATCTCAACCTAGCGACACAGCGTACCTGTCATACCCCGGGTATAAACTAGAACACCATTTTATACCACACGCCGGGGTATCTGTGTTCGTAAGGGAGGATATCTGCTACCGTCGCCTTCAGGTTTTTGAAGGTCGGGACCTGTCTGTACTCTGGCTGCGCGTGGACATGGACGACCATGTCAGAGTCTACGCGTGCCTCTACAGGTCCCATAGTGGTAATGCAGAAACGGATCAACTCTTGGGCCATGTTCAGGCGAAGATTGACGATCTGCTTTCACAGACTCCCTCCGCCGAAGTCGTAGTCCTAGGGGACTTTAATGCGCACCATGCCGATTGGCTAGGGTCACGTGCCACCGACTACGCGGGGAGATCTGTGTTTGACTTTGCTCTGGCAAATGGTCTGTCCCAGCTGGTAAAGACGCACACTCGTCTACCGGACGTGGACAGCCACACGCCCTCTTTGTTGGATCTTCTGCTGACTACACATCCAGAAAAGTACCAGATCACTGTCGAGGCTCCCTTAGGTTCCTCTGATCACTGTCTGGTACGGAGTGTAGTGCCCATTCAACGGTCGGCTCGCACAACACCTGCGACTCGACGCGTTTGGCACTACAAGTCAGCGGATTGGGATGGAATGCGGTCCTTTTTTGCATCCTACCCATGGGGGCCGATTTGTTTCCCTTCCGATGATCCTAGTGACTGCGCTGCGGCTGTAGCTGATGTGATACTACAGGGCATGGAACTATTTGTACCAAGCTCTGTGGTACCACTTGGTGGCAGATCGCGGCCTTGGTTTGATGCGTCTGTCAGGGCTGCAGCAGCTAGCAAACGGCAGGCTTATCAAGCTTGGGTCAATGCGTTAGTCAGTAAGGATCCGAACTCTAGAGTTCTGAAGAGGAAATATAATCGTGCCGCCAGATTCTTCAAAAGGCAAATCGCTAGAGCAAAGTTCAAGCATGTCGTCAAAATTGGGGATCAGCTGGCAAAGTACCCGCCTGGCACGCGCAAATTCTGGGCGCTTTCAAAGGCCACTCTGGGAAACTTTAGCCAGCCGTCCCTACCGCCGTTGCACATGGGGAATGACTCTCTGGCCCACACGGCAAAAGAGAAAGCCGATCTCTTGGGCACTCTTTTCGCCTCCAACTCGACTTTGGACGACCAGGGGAAGACACCGCCTATCATCCCGCGGTGTCAGAGCTCAATGCCGGAAATAGTTTTTCGGCAGAAAACTATTAGGCAGTCTCTATTTTCCTTGGACGTTCATAAGTCGAGTGGGCCGGATGGCATTTCTCCATTGGTGCTACGAACGTGTGCCCCTGAGTTGACTCCAGTGCTAACGCGTCTATTTCGGTACTCCTACCTTAAAGGCGTAGTCCCGGTCACATGGAAGCGTGCCCTTGTCCATCCGATCCCTAAAAAAGGTAATAGCTCGGACCCAGCTAACTACAGACCTATCGCCATTACCTCTCTGCTCTCCAAAGTAATGGAGAGCATTATCAATAAACAGCTCCTAACCTACCTCGAGGATCACCAGTTGGTCAATGACCGGCAATATGGCTTTCGCCATGGTCGATCGGCTGGTGATCTTCTGTTGTATCTTACACACCGTTGGGCAGCTGTTATTGAAAGCAAGGGAGAGGGTCTGGCAGTTAGTCTGGATATGGCGAAAGCCTTCGATCGTGTATGGCACAAGGGGCTTCTTTCGAAGCTACCTTCCTATGGGCTTCCCGAGAGTTTATGCAAGTGGATCACCAGCTTCCTCACTGGGCGGAGCATACAGGTCGTTCTCGATGGTTTTTGCTCGGACCCCAAGCCCGTGAACGCTGGTGTACCCCAAGGCTGCGTGCTATCCCCAACTCTGTTCCTCCTGCATATCAATGATATGTTGGATATCTCCAACATACATTGTTATGCGGATGACAGTACTGGGGATGCGGTATATTCCGGCCGTGCAGGTCTCACTCGGGAAAACGTCGACGAGTGCCGAAAGAAACTTGTGTCTTCAATAGAGACCTCCCTGGGGATGGTCTCTGAGTGGGGTGAACTGAACCACGTTCAGTTCAATCCCCTAAAGACACAGGTTTGCGCGTTTACCACTAAGAAAACCCCATTTGTCGTATCACCGCTCTTCGAGAGCACTCCCCTCATTGCCTCGCCAAGTATCAGAATACTGGGTCTCGACATTTCGAGCGACTGTCAGTTTCGTGGTCATCTGGAGAGCAAGGCCAAGTTGGCCTCGATGAAATTGGGAGTGATCAATAGAGCGAGGCAGTACTTCAAACCTGGCCAAAGACTTGCGCTCTATAAGGCGCAGGTCCGGCCACACATGGAGTACTGTTCTCATCTCTGGTCCGGATCACCCCAATATCAGCTTCTACCATTTGACCGCGTACAACGGAGAGCCGTTCGAATTGTCGGGGACCCGGTGTTCTGCGAACGGCTGGACTCTTTGGCATTGCGTAGAGACGTGGCTTCTTTGTGCGTCTTCTACCGCATTTACAACGGGGAGTGTTCCGAAGAACTATTCGATCTGATGCCTGCCGCCGAATTTCATCACCGCACAGCGCGCCATCGCCTCCAATACCATCCTTACCACCTGGATGCGTGGCGATCCTCCACTGTGCGGTTCTCAAGGACATTTTTTCCACGTACCACTCGAATGTGGAACGAACTCCCTTCGGCGGTATTTCCAGATCGGTACGACATGGGTACCTTCAAAAAAGGCGTTTATTCCTACCTACAAGGCCGGCAACACTCTTGTAAATCCTCGGATGTTGCAAGAGTTCATGGGCGGCGGTGATCACGTCCATCCGTGACCCGCCAGCTCGTTTGCCCTCCTCTTACATAAAAAAAAAAAAAAAAAAAAAAAAAAAAAAAACTTTGTGTTTGAACCTTGTTTATTTTTAAGATCTTCTATTTTTTTTTTGTCCGTACCAAAGAAAATAAATTGAAATATTCAAATATGTTTTTCTGTATTTATAAATATATCAAATTTAACAGTATATGTAATAGTTCGGATTTCTTTTGTTTTTAAATATCATGATTTGATTTAAACAGGAATAAAGTCAGAACTTGCAGCTCAATGGGATGAGATTTAGGTTTTCGAAGACATTTTCGACATTATTATAGAACCATTAATTAATTCCAGTCAAGCTTAAAACCTATCGCAACTGTTTGCTTCGAAAACTGTACAACTATTATTTGAAATTCAATTTAAGGGTGACACAATATGGAATTATTATCTATGTTTCTATTTTTAAAAAGTTTTTATAGACTATATTATTATATTAATATAATAAAACACAACACTAACTTTTCAACAAGAGAAAGCGTTCTCTTGGTGAAAAGTTAGTTTCAACAACTGTCGGAGTAACTTTTTACTAATCCTTTTAATCGTTCATGTACTACAATTTTTAAAACAATTCCTACCAAACACGTGCGATTTAGTTAATATATATCACTAGTATTCTCACGAATACTAGGTTTACAGTTGGACTAAACTAACGAACTTACTTTCTAATGAATTATACATATGCACTGCATGTTAACTTCGAATGTACAGGTACCATTACATAGTTTAGTACTACGTTTTAATACGTATATATTAAATTACTATTAGTTATTTTTTATCATTGTTAATATTTTTATATTATCCAAAAAATTAATTAAGATTGAAATTAAATAAAATTGAAAGTTTATGTAAGTTTGAAAAAGTGTTAGTTATTTTAATACTTTTATTTATCTTAAAAAGTTAAGTTAGTAGATGGCTTTATGGCAATAATAGTAGTGGCTTTTTTATGATACAGATTATTTGTATATTATGCTTCAAAAAGTAAGAATAAAAAACTTATACAAATACATTTATAAAGTAAAACCCCGCAGTTTTCTTTCCTTTAGAAAACTTAATTTGATATTCAATTGTGATTCTCGAGATACCTTTCTTCCTAATGGATATTGATACAGCCAATACTATAATAAGAATAGTTTCTGTGTCATTTGATTTGTTTATTATTTAATTATTGAGTTAAGGTATTGAACCTTCGTTGACCATTATCATATTGATGATTTCGTATAATGTAAAAACGTATTAAACTGCTAGAAATAAAACTGTTTAATTTAAGCACCACATTTGAGTAGCTAAATGACTTGGAATTCTGGAGTTTTCTACATAGTAAAAAAAAATAGAACATTATATTAGTTTCAGCAACAAGAACACATGAAATAATAAAATAAATGATTAAATTCTTAAAAAAAATATTTCCAACTCTGTACTCCAGAGGTTGCATGCTCAAATCTTGTTGGTGTTGATGAGTTTTTTATGATATTTGATACGTTTATTTATTAAAAAAAGTATAATTAATTGCAATACAGTTAGCACTTTTAAACGTCAAGAAAAGTATTGTTCTGAAACTGTTTTTTATATTGCATTAAGTTACTTTAGCGTAAGCTGGCGGCTTTCTTTATATTTGTTCATTGGATCGTTCTGTTTAATCATCGTTTTAAAGCAAATAGTTAAGTCTTTAAGACTAATTACACTCATTAAGAATTTAATTTTATTATTATCAATTTGTAGGATAAAGTAAGCGATATATACTACATATGTATTTAAGTGGATGTACTAATGTTAGTTAATTCGGAATTTGCACATCATTTCATATCACGGTTCCGTCGCACTCTGAATCAATGAGTGAGAACTCGAATGGAATAAGCATGTATCGGGCAAATATCAATTTAACTAACCTGAGAACTATCAAATATATGTTTAATAGTAATGGATCAAGGCTGTTTGAATAAAAAAGTTATAAAATCAAGATTTACTTCAGTTTAATCCAGTAATAATATGATAATGATTTGTTAGTCGCATTTAGCACTTAGTTACTTTTTTAATTTTCATAATTTACGTATTAAAATAACTGATATGGTATTTTTCTATTAAAATTGCACATTTCTTTACATAAATAAAGCCTTCCAAAAAGCAATCTTAAAAAATAGCTTCGTAAATAAATTTAGGTTAATTGGAATATTCATGTTTTTGAATAAACATTTTAGTCGGGGAAGACAATTTAAATATTTTAAATAACAGTTAAACATTATCTCATATTTCATTATATAAATGGATGTAAATTTAACGTAACATATTTTTGCGGTATATTTCAATACTTTAAAATCTATAAATGTAACTACGTATTTTATTTCACTTTTATAGACAATAAAAGGTTCTGTTTTTCTCATTTGATGTCATGAAACCAGCTACCGGACTATGGGTATAAATTTTATCGCCTGTTCAACTACCTTTGTTTGGATAGATCTCGGAAAATAAGAAAAGTAAAGTAGAGTGATATACACCAGGCATATTGGACACTCTTACACAATAAAGTACATAATTTATTAAGTTTTTTTTTATTACAAACTTTATTATAACTTACGATAGACAGTAACTTTCACAGTTAGACATCTATAATTATATGCCTAACATTGTTAAGAAAAAATGTTAAATTTATTATCTGCTACATAGAAGTTCTTATCGAGGTGGAATCCATTTTGGATGAACCACTTTTTATTTACTTAACATCAAGATTAGGGAAAGTTTAATTCATAATTATTATCCATGTGTAGAACAATGCTTGGTATAAGCAAGTTACGCTTAATATGGATGAGATTTAAAAAAAGACTAGAAATATTATATATAGTTCTCTATATATATTAAAATATAATAACTGATCCATGTTTTTTCACGCGAATAATATTTTTTGTATATCAATATTCAATATATAAAGCTATATAGTATCGTAATTTATTGGAAGCAAAAGTTTTGGGTTTGAGAAACCAGCCATCTGTGATATTAAATTAAGTCAACGATCTGGAAATGAAAAAATATTGTCGATCAATACAAACCATTTTGCAATATTGGTAAATATATTATATATTATATTTCAAGGCTTACACATCAACTTGATTTGCCAGCTTTCCAAAATATATTATAATAACATTAATAATGGCTATGATATTTCTTTCATAATGATTTTGTGGTTATGTTCCTATTTTATAAGAATAATATAGTTAAATAAAAATATAACGTATTATGCACGATAATAATAATAACCAATAAGAAAGCTAATCTGGTAAGTAGTTTGAAGAATAAAGATTACGTAATATTACAATATCATCCAGATCAGATAAGAGGCAGACAATTATTATTATTGTCATCATCCTCGGTATATTTTTGGGATTTAGTTGAATAGACTTTTGCTAAAGAAACGTCTTAGTTCTTTCAGATGTATTCATATATTTTATATTACGGCATATAATGTTTTTAATATACGGTTGTTAAGTAAATGTTTTCAATGATCCAAAATTTAATTAACAATTTTACTAATGGTATATTTATTAGTTAATAACGCTGTTAAACAATAATTATAACTTTAACAATCTTTCATTAAGAAGACGTTAAATATATTTTTTTAATTATTATAAAAGCAACTTGTTATAAATCGAAAATACTGTATTCTATTGTTTGACATAGTGTTAAATTAAACTTAATCAAAGACAGCAAACTCAAAGGAAAGCTTTAATAGCTTAAAGTTTTAATAGTTTTCTTGTGCTTTTTTGGGTGTTTTATTTCTAGGCCACTTATAATTTATATGAATTCATACCTTTTAGGTGTGTAGTAATCGCGACCTTTTGGGTTTTTCTGTGAAGATGAAAAACCATTATCGAATTTGAAAATCATAAGCAAATATTTAAATAATTGTCAGTAAAATCCCTTCAGTAGTTTTGTTATAGTCTATACCAATTAGACATTTTCCCGTAAAAAAAATTTATTATGTGCTGGAGTAAAAGTATTGTATTTATTTTACTGGGGAGAAAACCTATAACTTGACCGAATTTCGGTACATACCGTCTAGTAGATATTGGGAGCAAAAAGAAACAAACGGACAAAAGTTAAAAAAAACATTTTTTTTAAATAACTATTGGTTCTTCATTTAATGTATATAATAAAAATAAAGTACATTTTATACGTTTATAATTAAATATAAATATAAAATACCTTTACGGATACTTTCTCTATTGTGGGAACCATATGGACTAATAATGGATTTTATTGATATTTAAATAGTTTAAAGTGAACTAATGTCACCAAATATAATTTTATGTTACCAACTACTTGGAATTCTGAAGTTTTGTAGTAAAAAAATGAACATTATATTAATTTCAGCAACAAGAACTAATTAAATATAAAAAAAATGTATTAAATTCTTCGAATAAAATATTGCCAACTCTGTATATATATTGTTGGTGTTGATGAGTTTTTCATGATACATTTATTTATTAAAAAAAGTATAGTTAACTGCAATAAAATGAACCCTTTTAAACGTCAGGAACAGTATTGTTTTACACCTGTTTTTATGTTGCATTTATTTTAATAAAATCTCTCACGTGATTAACACTTTAACTTTTGTAAGTGAAAGTCCATTTCTAATTTAAGAAAAAAATGTTTGTTGTTTCTCTTAGTTCAGTTTACTGACGCAAGTACCTGTAGCGTAATCTGGCGGCTTTCCTTATATTTGTTCTTTGTGTTGTTCTCTTTAATCATCCTATTAAAGCAAAAACTTCAACCTTTAAGACTGATTAAATTCATTAAGAAATTAATTTTATTATCCAAAATATGTAGAATAAAAGAAGCGATATTATATATTTAACTGGAAGTACCAATGTTAGTTAATTCGGAATTTGCACAACAGTACAAATTGCGGTTACGCCGTGCTCCGAATCAATGAGTGTGAACTCGAATGGAATAAACTCATATCGGACAAATTACAAGTTAACTGACCTGAGTAATATTAAATATATACTTAACTAGCTGATTTCCGCCCGCTTCGCTGAGCACACTATTCATTTGGATGTGAACTTCGACTTTTTATATTGACAAAATGTTTTATTTCTATTTTATAACTAGTGTAAATTTTTAATATTTTAAAAAGAGAAATATAATGTCAGTCAATGAATACACAGATTTCCACATCACCTATGAGGTATTTTGTATTGATATGCGTTCCCGTTATATAATGCGGCGGGATCCCCAGTAGACCTACACCACTAAAAAGTTAGCTAGCTAGCTAGCATATAAATAAAATAAAAAAAAAATCGATTTTTTTTTTAATTTTATTTATTTATATTTCGTAATTAATTATATTTTTACGTCCTTGTTATTTTCTTTATGATAATTATAAATTTTTAAATTGCACCCTCATCTAAACTGTTGTTGCCATGGTAACTGTTGTCATCGTAACCGTTGCTATGGTGACCGTTGTCATAGGTTCCTACAGGTTTAAAACTTGGCGAAATGCAAAAAGTTGAAATCCGTTGAGATAGGAATTCCGTACAATCCGTTCTTAGTGGATGTCTACTTCACAAAAGTAACTATGTCAAATTTTAGGTTAATCTAACAGATAGTTTCGGAGATTTCGTGATGAGTCAGTGAATAGCAGATTGCTTATATATATATAGATAATAATGTATCATGACAGTTTGAATAAAAAAAGGTTATGAAGTCAACGTTTAATCCATTAATACTAAGATGATGATTTCTTAACACTAAAAGTTAGCTTTAAAATTTACATAATTTACATATTAAAATAACTGATATGGTATTTTAGTATTATAATTAAACTTTTCGTTACATAAATAAAGCCTTTCAAAAAGCAATCTTAAAAAAAGCTTCGTAAATAAATTTAGGTTAATTGGAATATTCATGTTTTTGAATAAACATTTTGGTCGGGGAAGACAATTTAAATATTTTAAATAACAGTTAAGCATTATCTCATATTTCATTATATAAATGGATGTAAATTTAATGTAGTATATTTTTGCGGTATATTTTAATACTTTAACCTCTATAAATGTAACTACGCATTTTATTTCACTTTTATAGACAATAAAACGTTCTGTTTTTCTCATTTGATGTCATGAAGCGAGCTACCGGACTATGGGTATAAATTTTATCGCCTGTTCAACTACCTTTGTTTGGATAGATCTCGGAATATAAGAAAAGTAAAGAAGAGTGATATACACCAGGCATATTGGACACTCTTATACAATAAAGTACATAATTTATTAAGGTTTTTTTTATTACAAACTTTATTATAACTTACGACAGACAGTAACTTTCACAGTTAGAGATCTATAATTATATGCCTAACATTGTTAAGAGAAAATGTTACATTTATTATCATGCTATATAGAATTTCTTATCGAAGTGGAATCTATTTTGGATGAACCATTTTTAATTTACTTAACATCAAGATTAGAGAAAGTCTAGTTCATAATTATTATCCATGTGTAGAACAATGCTTGGTATAAGCAAGTTACGCTTAATATGGATGAGATTTAAAAAAAGACTAGAAATATTATATATAGTTCTCTATATATATTAAAATATAATAACTGATCCATGTTTTTTCACGCGAATAATATTTTTTGTATATCAATATTCAATATATAAAGCTATATAGTATCGTAATTTATTGGAAGCAAAAGTTTTGGGGTTTGAGAAACCAGCCATCTGTGATATTAAATTAAGTCAACGATCTGGAAATGAAAAAATATTGTCGATCAATACAAACCATTTTGCAATATTGGTAAATATATTATATATTATATTTCAAGGCTTACATCAACTTGATTTGCCAGCTTTCCAAAATATATTACAATAACATTAATAATTGCTATGTTATTTCTTTCATAATGATTTTGTAGTTAAGCTCCTATTTTGTAAGAATAATATAGTTAAATAAAAATATAACGTATTATGCACGATACTAATAATAACCAATAAGAAAGCTAATCTGATAAGTAGTTTGAAGAATAAAGATTACGTATTATTACAATATCATCCAGATCAGATAAGAAGCAGACAATTATTATTATTGTCATTATCCTCGGTATATTTTTGGGATTTAGTTGAATAGACTTTTGCTAAAGGAACGTCTTAGTTCTTTCAGATGTTTCATATATTTTATATTAAGGCATACAATGTTTTTAATATATGGTTGTTAAGTAAATATTTTCAATGACTCAAAATTTTATTAACAATTTTACTAATAGTATATTCATAAGTTATAATCATAAGTTTAACAATCTTTCATTAAGAAGACGTTAAATATGTTTTTTGATTATTATAAAAGCAAAATGTTATAAATCTTAAACACTGTATTCTGGTATTTGATAGTTTGTTAAATTTAACTTAATTATAGACAGCAATCTTAAAGGAAAGTTATTAACTTTGAGTTTTAATAATTTTCTTGTGCTTCTGTCCTGAGCAAGCTTAAACGTTGAAAAAAATATATTATTTGGGCGTTTAATTTCTATAAGATCTTTAATTTATATATATTCATACGTTTTAGGTGTATAGTAATTGCGACTTTTTGTGCTTACCTGTGAAGATGAACAAACATTTTCTTATTTGTAAATAATAAACGAATACAGCATTTTTAGTATAATCCCCTCAGTAGTTTTGTTATAGTTATATAATATAGTTGTAGTTATCGTTATAGTTCATACCAATTAGAAATTTTCCCGTGAAAAACGAGATTATCAGCCGGAATAAAAGTATTGTATTTATTTTACTCCGGGGAAAACCTATAACTAGCCCCAATTATGGTACAATCCGTCTAGGAGATATTGGAACATAAAGAAACCAACGGACAAAAATAAAAAAAAAAACGATAACTTTGTAAACATTTTTTTTAATGTATAGAATAAAAATAAGACACATTTTCACGAACGAACTTTGTTCGTTCTGTATTGTTTTCATTTTTCTCGGAAGGATGGACACGTCCGTCTGTGGACAGGAAAAATTTTCATTACTGTCGAGAGATGGCGCTGTTTACAATTTACTCATTTAGTTTATTTTCATATTTAATTATATTACTATTTTGTATTATTATTAGTCAAACTTTTTGGTAATTTTTTAGTAATTATAAATAAACATTCATTTAACATTTTCTTTTCTTCAATAAATAATAATCATTTTACTTAAAAATCTATTGTTTTTTTATTAACATTTATATTTTCGTCCAAGTTCGTAAGGGAAATACCCTGGGTATTTGCATCTTCACTGGTATTATGTTTATAATTGAAAATAAATATAAAGTACCTTTACGGATACTTTCTCTTTTGTGGGAACCATAATATTAACAAAATTATTAGTTTTCATTTTAAATAGTTTAAGTGAAGTAACGTCACAGTTAAATCGAATGTATTTACATAAATTATTGATAAGCCTGGAGGAGAATCCAATTTCCTTTCCAGGCTAATAGAGCCAATAGTTATAGTAAATTAATTACTTTACTATCGAGTTACTGCAATTCTTGTTTTGCCTCTTACTCGATAAATTGAATATGACAATAGTCTAACTCACATAATATTTATTTAAGCTCTTTGTTTATCGTAATACAATTTTAAATCTGCCGCATGTGTAATGTAATTGCTTGGAAATATAATATGTCTGGAAAAATTTCAAACATTACAAAGATTTATAATAGAATAGTTGCTAAATTAAAATTCACTAAAACAAAAAGGGAATACATTTTTGGGAAATTAATTGACCGAATCTATCAACGACATCTGATAAAAAAATCAAAGTTATCTAATATCTAAAATATTTTTGTATCTAAAAGTTATTCTACTTAGGACGATACTCGTATGAGGACTATGTTAAAAACATATGTCAAGCGGCTAGCAATAAAATTGACAAATATGAGCACCAAATTTAAGTTACCAAATACTTGGAATTCTGAAGTTTTGTAGTAAAAAAAATGAACATTATATTAATTTCAGCAACAAGAACAAATTAAATATAAAAAGAATGTATTAAATTCTTCGAATAAAATATTGCCAACTCTGTATTCCAGAGGTTGTATGTTATCTTGTTGGTGTTGATGAGTTTTTCATGATACATTTATTTATTAAAAAAAGTATAGTTAACTGCAATAAAATGAACTCTTTTAAACGTCAGGAGACACACTCTAGAGTTCTGAAGAGGAGATAAAAGCCGATCTCTTGGGCACACTTTTGCCTCAAACTCGACTTTAGACGACCAGAGGAAAACACCGCCTATTATCCCGCAGTGTCCAAGCTTAATGCCGGATATAGTTTTTCGGAAAAAACTTATTCGAAAGGCCCTCCTTTCCTTGGAAGTTCATAAGTGGATTGGGCCAGATGGTATCTCTCCAGTTGTGCTACGAACATGTGCCCCTGAGTTGACGCCAGTGCTAACGCGTCTATTTCAGTACTCCTACCTCAAAGGCGTACTCCCGGTTTTATGGAAGCGTCCCCTTGTCCATCCGATCCCTAAAAAAGGTGATAGCTCGGTCCCAGCTAACTACAGACCTATTGCCATTACCTGTCTTCTCTCCAAAGTAATGGAGACATTATCAATAAACAGCTCCTAATCTTGATCTTCTGTTATATCTTACGCACCGTTGGGTAGCTGTTATTAAAAGCAAGGGAGAGGGTCTGGCAGTTAGTCTGGATATGGCGAAAGCCTTCGATCGTGTATTGCACAAGGGGCTTCTTTTGAAGCTACCTTCCTATGGGTTTCCCGAGAGTTTATGCAAGTGGGTCACCAGCTTGCTCACTGGGCGGAGCATACAGGTCGTTCTCGACGGTTTTTGCTTGGACCTCAAGCCCGTGAACGCTAGTGTACCCCAAGGCTGCGTGCTATCCTCAACTCTGTTCCTCCTGCACATCAATGATATGTTGGATATTTCCAACATACATTGTTATGCGGATGACAGCATTGGGGATGCGGTATATTCCGGCCGTACAGGTCTCTCTCGGGAAAAGATCAGCGAGTGCCAAAATACACTTGTGTCTTCTATAGAGACTTCCTTGGGGTAGGTCTCTGAGTGGGGTGAACTGAACTACGTTCAATTCAATCTCGACAATACACAAGTTTGAGCGTTTATCACTAAGAAAACCCCATTTTTCGTATCACCGCTCTTCGAAAGCACTCCCCTCATTGCCTCGCCAAGTATCAGAATACTAGGTCTCGACATTTCGAGTGATTGTCAGTTTCGTGGTCATCTGGAGAAATTGGCCGTGATCAATAGAGCGAGGGAGTATGTCAATTCGGGCCAAAGACTTGCGCTCTACAAAGCGCAGGTCCCGCCACACATGGAGTACTGTTATCATCTCTTGTGTGGATCATCCCAATATCAGCTTCTACCATTTGACCGCGTACAACGGAGAGCCGTTCGGATTGTCGGAAACCGAGTACTCTGCGAACGGCTGGACTCTTTGGCATTGCGTAGAGACGTTGCTTCTCTGTGCGTCTTCTGCCGCATTTATCACGGGGAGTGTTCCGAAGAGCTATTCGATCTGATGCCTACCACCGCAATTCATCACCGCACAGCGTGCCATCGATTCCTTTACCATCCCTACCACCTGGATGCGAAGCGATCCTCCACTGTACGGTTCTCAAGGACTTTTTTTCCACGTTCCACTCGCTTGTGGGACGAACTCCCTTCGGCGGTATTTCCAGATGGGTACGACATACTTCCATGGGTACCTTCATTAAGGCGTTCACTCCTATTTTTAAGGCCGGCAACACTCTTGTTCGTTCCCTTTGTACAACTCGTTGTTTGTACAGTCAACTGTGAACAGAAAACTTTGTTCAGTTCAGTGTTTTTGGTGCAGCTAAGGTTTAATTTAGGTATTCAGAGTACTCTGTTTACGGCGAAATGTGGGCGGCGAAGTTGGACGGACAACGGGTAACCGAGTATTCCCACTGTGGTGTCCGCCATATTATGTTTTATTTTATTTATATACCTTTATTTTATTCATATCATATATTAACATTCTGTTTATATAATATTGGCTTACTAATAAAACATTTAGAGACTTTTCAATGTAAATACAACGCCAAATAGGCGATTAAAATATTCTAATAGTTTCTATAAGTAAGTTTTACAATCGTGTGACATAAGTTTAGATTATGCCAAAATAAAACAAAACTATGTTTCTAATTATAAAAATAATATTTCTCTAACATTTACTTCGAAACCAAAACTCTTTTAAGTATACAGATTGTTTGTGTGATTTAAGTGAATAAATATAAATTATTTATTGGATACATTGAAGTGTTTGTAAATAAACGTAATTTAATATTTATTAAATCCAGTTAATAAATCCTTCTTATATTTTGGTCTCAAAGGAAATCAACGAAGTTGATCAAACTTGTATATCGTACTCGTATGTACACAAAAAATAAACAAAGACTTCAGAAGAAGAGTTAGTTTGATTTCATTAAAACTGTTATAAAAATATATTCCGAGACTTTATATAAGTAAAAGTACTTGACAAGATTTTACATGAATGATTACATATATATTTTACGTATTATTATTACATTTTATTTATAACAATAACAATTTTATATCAAGTTTTGTAATAAATAGTAGTACTTTACATTCTATTTTCATCAATGTATTAATTACTCCATTCAGAATATAGTCCATATGTTTGTATAGCATTTAATTAATAATATTCATTATATGAAATAAATATTTAAAAAATCTTATATTTTAATGCTTAATAATATAAATAGATATTGACAAGAAAAGTATTGGCCCTGTGACTTGCAGGAAAACGTAGCTGTGTTGCTCTTTACTAATCTACGTTCGTTTGTGAATAAAATTAAAGTTAAGTCAAACATAGAAGTGAATTTCATATAGCAGCAGTTTAACAAACGAACCGAATATACGAATGAAATAATATCATAATATTATTGATTATTGTATTATAAAAATCTAATATATTTTTTTAATTATTTCTAAGTTTCCTTCCTACATAGAATATAAGCTGTGTCTTAACAAACTCGCATTATAAATTTATCAATACAATTTCAAAATGTCATGAGCACACAATCTAACCAAGTTTGTAAATTGAAGTTTCCGCACAATCTCGAAATTAATAATCGTAACAAAATTTCTAAGAAAACCCTTTAACTTTTCAGAAAATTAATTGTATTTTCATTATCACTTCATAATTAAACATTTGCATTCCACTTATGTAAGTGAGATCGGCATCAGCGGTCGCGACAAATTAATTTAATATGATGCCACAGTTAGTGACTCGAACATTGTTGCATTTATATTGATACCATAACATATTAAACAGGATATAAACGTATAAGTAGTGCATTGACTTTTTACAGCGTCCTCGAAGCTATCAATTGTTCAATATATTACACGTGTGCTGAGATATTTTACATTTTGAGAACTGTTTTTCATTATCTATTTTAAAAACAATAATGTATACAAGCTTAGTTTTAACATCTATTTATTTAAGGTCTTTGACCTTGCTGTGATGTCCAAGTAGTATATTATTTAACCTATAGCATATAATTTTATTCTTTCAAAGGAAAATAATAAATTTCGGCTAAACTACTGTTTTTTATTTATTTTACAAGTGTCCTCATTACGTAATTAGCAAATTGAATTTTCTTTTCCTGGAGTATTGTTTTAAGCAAGTTGTATATTATATTGTGACTTAACAAAATTCTTGTAATTAATTAAGTATTGTTATGGTATTTCGAATCGTGTTTGTATAAATTTGTACAAAAATGTTGTAGAGCAATAATATCAGACCTGGTTTATTGATAGTTCATTTGAAATCATTATATTTGTGGAATATGCTAAGAATATTGAATAAAAAATATACAACGTTTATAATGTTTTTATAAAATAATATGTAATATGTTTATGGTAAATAATATTAATTTTTAAAATATAAGGTTGCGGTTTATTATATATATACTGTATATTCACTAAAGACAGATAGGTACAATTGTAGATTAATAACAACTAACTGCTCTTAAGACAGAATTTAATACGTAATCATACTATACTACTACTTATATGTCATTTTGTTTATATTTTAATTATAATACCAGGAAGTAAAACAAACTTTTATCAAATGTAGTATCGCAAATCTTGATAAATTAGTAAATATCGAATAAATCTATTTGTTTCATTCGTTTATTGTAATGAAACTTACTTTTACTTTACTTTAAAAGAGATTTACTTTTTATGTACATAACTAAGTAATAAAATTGGAAGTGGAAGTGTGCTTTGCTTTTGAATTTTTGAAGTAAAAACTTTTTCAGGCATGTCGGAAACTTTCGTGTTGAGTATAAGTGTATAACATAAAATCTTTTAAGGATTAAAATGTTAACAATACCTTCAACTTAAGAGACCTGTGTATTTTTATCGGCTAATATCAGGCTTTGTTGCTTTTACATTTAGCATTTTGTTCAAGATTGCATTTATAAGGGAGTTTTCCTGACTTAAAAAAAAATTACATACTCATGGTTATAGAGCTGTATATTTTGCAGATCTTAAAGATGTTCATTATAATTAAACAAAGTTACAAGCTCTCGTTACCTGTTACTCAAAAGAACTCTTTTGTAAAACAATATATAAATTTTTCAGCAAAGTCTAAGTAAAACTCTCAAGTATTCCTACAATGAATATAAATTCCTACAATAAATATAAAAGATAATTTAATAAACGTTTATATGCTAACATATATATAGTAAAGTATTTCAGAATATTTACAACATGCTCCACCGGGGTCATTTAGCGACCGCTGCCAGGATAATTAACCATTGAATATAAATGTAATATAGGCTTTAATATAAATGAATTGAATTTAATATAGATGTAACTTTTATGGTTAATATGTTATTATTATATGGTGGTATAAGAAAGGCCCAGAATTTATTCTCTTTAATTTTTTTTTATTTGCATGAATTCAACCAGCTCCGTGTAGTATGCATGATGAAAAGTTTTGATACTTTTTTAATACGATTATACAAAAAGCTATAGAAAATTGTCAAATTTGTAATATAATATTTTTTTTTATGAAATTATTTATAAATAAGAAATGTTAATAAATAGGTAACTTAAATTATTTGAGTTCTACAAAGTCTATGACTAGACGTGACCGCTCATAACTGACACCAACTGTAAGCTTTATCTTGGCTTAACTCTAAATTGAAGAACCAAACAAAATGTTAATATAAATTATAGTCATTGATTAGCAAACACCATTAGTTCAAATTAACTTTCTGAAAAAAGCTTTGCTTCAATTATACGTAAGGTTTGGTATAACATAATAATAAATATAAATATAATATATACGACAGCCAAAAAAATAAAACAACATTATAAAAGAAAACCTAAAACAATAATTCGCTGAACCAAAACATACGGCCTTATCACTAACTACGATCTCTATCAGACAACCTTTAGATTGAGGTAAAAAGAGCGCGTTTCTTTGACGTAGCAGTCTTTGACATTTTTTGAATCTACTACGGCCTTGGCGTCTCTGCTTGTAAAGTAAGGGAATTCCGTGGTTGGACGACGAAACCAATAAAAGTCACTTACCTAAAAAAAAAACGTATTTTTTTAACCAAGTTTAATTATTGAAAATCTAATTATATATTTATAAAAATATATATTTTTTTAATATATATTATAAATCGATTTTATGTAGCGTAGAGCAATACATACCGATATTTGAGGTTATAAACATTATTTTGTCTTTTATAGAAACATGTAACTTTGATAATTTTAGCAATGAATCCTATAAAATGGTAACAAATTATTGATATTCACAACAATTTAATGACTTGTAAATATAACAATGTTTCTCCGGAGTTTTGTTTCTGTCGATTTCCCGCCAAGAATTCTAAATCGCGGCATTATCAAATTTTGATAAATGATATTGTAAAAGTTTCATACTTAAATGTTATAAATCATTTCAAGAAATATTTCTAGTACGTTACGTACGTAATGCCATAAAACAATGCACTACGAAATATTAGTTTATTTGTGTTAGGATTCGTTTATTTCTGTGAAATTGATAGTTTATCGATTTCGATGCAAAATATTTATATTTGTTAGTCGTGTTGAAAGAAATAGCGCTGTTTTACCTTACAGTTATTAATTACTTAACTAAGAATCTTCTTATATATGAGAAAATTTGATTCTTTACCCGAATATGGTTCTTGGTCGTAGTTAACTTTTAAACATATTATTAAGGTTTAAAAAAGATTTATCGATTTGAGAGCGTTCCGAGAGTTTTAACACATTGAAAGCGGCGGCGATAGCAGCAGTGGGTATGGAATATAATTATAGTTTCATAATCATTTCATAATTAATACTTATTTCACTTATTAATATAAATATATAAAATGAAAATGTCATGTTAAAATGAGTTTTAAATTAAAAGTCTTTAATATGTTACTATAAATTTTGCGCTTAATATTTGTTTGAATAAAAATTTTCGATATCTACACACGTTTGAATGAATATAAACAATATTTTCTATTAATAAATTATTCGCGACAGTTAATTAAACATACACACATAAATCCGATGACGCTGCGCATATGTTACCTGGTTTTCTCTCACTAGTCAGAAGTTATGAATAACCACTACGACATGCATCAACCAAATTATAATATTTCCCGACTACTCTACAATAATAGTGACATTTGAGTGAAATATATGTTTTTAAATAGTAGCCAAAATATTCCTCATAACAGCTATACGCCATTGAAAGTTCTGTTAAAACCGGTCCAGCCATTTCAGAGTCAACAAAAAGACAGACAGATATTAAAAAATAGATTTTTTATGTATTTTGTTTTCTCTGCAAAATCTTTTAAATAAGTATTAATATCATTCCAACCTCCTAGCATTTAAGGCAAATCACGTTTACTCAATAAATTGACTCTCCACAAACCTTCCATTTCTCAAAGGATTTCAAAATGAGTCATGCATAAGTCCACAATATTTATAAGACTGTGACAGCTATGTACTGTATGTACGTGTTTCTCATTTCAGATAAAGTTACTTAATTATTTTTGACAAAAGTTTATCTTATTCAAATAGGTACTTCCTCAAAATAACTATATTTTTAAAATAAATATAATTAATGATATTATATTATAATCGCCATAATCTCCTGTCTCTCAACTTTTGTCTTTGTCACACACATAAACTGAAAAATTATGCACCATTTGAATAAATTCAACGTTTAAATTCCAAGGTTTAACGGAATTCAACAATTTTTATTCTTAAATATCATCATCGATTATTCAAGAGAGATCTATTTTTACCGACCTTTACCAGCTTTGTAGATCATTGACTTGAGAGCTTAAAGGATTATCCGTTACTTACTTTTCTAAGGCACTATCTGAAATAAAGGGCGGGGTAAAAAAATATAAACACAGATAAAACTATTAATTACAAGGTACATTTACTTATAAAAGAAATTTGAAGAATGTTTTTTTTAATAAAACAAAAACGAATCAATGAACCTTCCCAAGCATTACTCTAAGTTTTTCTATATTATAATCTATTTTAATACAAACTAAATCCAATTATTTAATTTAATAATCATGTTCTTATTCAATCAGCATCCTGATACTGATATTAAATATAATTAAAAACTTTTAATGCATTCTGTACAAAATTCGATACAATACTTCATCAACCATTTTTCATTGATTTAATAATATTCAAAACTGCCTTCAAACTTCTCTACCAATTATTACTATACCTTGCTATTAGCGATAAAATTTTAAGGTTTCCTTTTTAATACATATAGGCAATATCAAAAACGTTTAATATTAAGAAAATCGCACAATGTACATGAATGTTGTAATATTAGACAATAAGGACTCTTACAAAATAACTCCGACTTTTGGGATAAAATAATCTGGGCCTCTCTAATATTCCAAGAGGAGGAATTAAAGCCTCTTGAAATTGTAAGTACCAAAATGATCCAAATATCTCAAATGTTATTGACATTCAAATTAAATTCTCAAACTTAAAAAATCCCATTTGAGTGGAATTCAAGAATTGAAATTTTAATTGATAAATAATTGAATTATAAAAATTTATTTAATAGTTAGGTCGCTGTGTCTGGCTTGGATTTTAATATTTTACTGCGGTGTATCCTCTTATTTAACCAGGATAGTACTTACTCACGAAGATTGGAAATTAAGAAATTAATTATTATGTATACTTTTAATTAATTACCTGAATTATGAACGCAATTCCCTGAATCTGTATTCCTCCTTCGTCTTATTCCGCATAGGTTTTACCCCACCCATAAATAATGAGTGATATTTATTTATATTTGTTTCTTAATAGACTTTTTCAAATATATTTTGTTAAAAATGTTGTTTGAACTTCCAGATGAAACCCATGTAGTATTAAAATCGTATACGGCAATTTATGTTCCACATTTATTAAAATTTTTCGGTAGTAAAAAGTTGTTAATACGAAACCTTGAGGTCGTTGAGATCCTGCATACTAAACAGACTCAATATGGCGTACGTCCTTTTAAATTATACGAATTGGCTTATTTTAACAAAGGACTCTATATAAAGTAGTTTTTTGATTGGTTTCCCCATAATTTAGGATACCAAAATTATGATTAAGATGTTAGAGTATAATCAAAAAATTATTTCTTTTATAAATCAGAAACAACTGCCAATCTTAGAGGATATTTCTGGAGTTGTCACAAAGTAACTTAGAATTATATATAGTTATACAAAATGTTACAGATTAATACAAAGTAAATATTGTAGTTTTAAATGTTACTTTCAATAAAATGATTCAAAACGAACACGTTAATGTTAATTGCTAATTTCATAGTAAACCGCTCCTTGTTCTCCTTCAAAAGATACTGTACTTACTCGTACTTCCATACCATTCCATACGTTCAAGACAATAAGATTATCTTTTAATTTATATATGTAAGTCACGAGAGATCTTATTATAGTCAGATATAAATTATAATATTCATTAAGAAAAAGCAACGTATTGTTTGTTATTCAGTTTAATATGTGACATCAATCTTATCATTGGTGAAAGTATTTTTATAATTATTATATTAATATAAATTTAATTCTTTAACTTTATTAATCTGATGCAATTTATAAACATTATCACCATCTTTATAATTTAGTAGTTTATTTATATAGTAATAAAAAAAATATATATATTGTTAATGTTAGTATTTTTAAAGTAAGATATGAAGTTATAACATTCCTGATTGAAGTTATAATCACTTGGCTTAAAATTAAGGACTTATACTATTCCCTCCTTTTCCTTATTCATAGAAATTCATAGCTTTGTATGGTATCTATAGGTATATATACAATAATATTAAATTATTTCTAAAAAATAACAATATTGAAAACATTATTAAAATTTGAAATGAAACTGTCTGAACATTTTCCATTAGAATATATGAATTTGGTTATTAATTAAATAAAAAAATGCGTAGTTTAACGAATTATATTATTATTTACATATTTTTAACTATAGTCGGGAAAATACCATATAAAATTATACATACTAAAAACTAGAGCATTTGTATAAAAATAATACTACTGTATTAACGCAAAAGGTGGAGAAAGGTAGAAGAAGCAGTTGTTATAGCTACATTTCGTATAATAGTTTAAAAAGCTGTATACTCTAGACTTTCCAAATATTCGTATTTCCAGAAGTCCATGGGCGGGAACCCTTTTATTATCAGATGGAACTGCAGCTCATTTGGCCAATACCTAAAAACCATACAATTCTTTTTAAAAAACTCTTTATTATAATATTTATTTACTTTATAAATCATATAGTTTGCGATATCGTATGGTTAATAAATTTAAAATGAATAAATATTGGCATGGCATTGGCGTCGTGATACATATAACGGTATAACCAAATAGCAAATAATTAAATTACCACAACAATATGTTAAGTGTATATTGTACGCTGAAGCTTTATGACAGATAAACGTTATTACAACAAATAATTGATATACCGAAGACAAAGTATCTCATCGACAAGTAAATTCAACAACCGGCTTTAAATAATATATATATATATATATATCATATATAAAGTTATTCACATATTCATTTTGACCATATTTAACTATTTGATTACTTATATTACATTCTTTCTACAAGAGTCCATAAGAATGGTACGCTATTTTTATACACTTAAATCTAAATGTCAATAACTAGTAATGAGTTTCTAGTAAGAAATAAAAAAATCATCTGGTTTTGGGTATTGTTTGTACAATCAAAATCTCCGAAGGGGATATAATAAGACGTGGAAATTCATATAACATTTAAACTGACTGTTTACACAAAGATTTTTGGTTTTCTTATTCCATAAGATTTCATAAAGATTCTACGACAGTTACGAAATGATCACACACCTTATGAGTTAAAATATAATAACGTAACGCCACTGTCGTTGAAACGATCCCTCATATCAAAAAGTATTATCGAGACATTGCTAATATCTTCCACTCAGACATTCTTATATCAAATTCTGTTTCTTTAAGTTTTGATTAAATGAATAGTTGTTGTTGGTTTTTATGTTGATAACCATTACAACATTATATTTACCATAATATAATCTTTTGATTTAAAATATAGATTATATACTTATAATTTTCTGTGACGCATGTCATAAAACCATATACATCGTGTTTTCTAGAGGGTCCGACAAATCAAGTGAGCGTGTTCAAGTACCTATTTAGAGAAAACAAGTTGGCCAAAAAAAACTCGACTAAATACTTACACATTTTATTGTTTAGATAACCAGTAACCTTGCCCTTACCACGCCGCCTCTGCATTATTTGAGAGACAGAGAAAGAAGAACTAACAATAGTTTTATACCTGTCTTTAGCGTCCAAAAACACTTCCATTATTCTTATAGATTTCTTAACGATAATGGGTGAAAATTACATTTATTGTAATAAATGATATCACTTTTAACACATTTTTTACATGGATATCTCGATATTAAAGAACACAGATAAAATATTTTACAGCTTTTATACGATCTGTAATTAAGTGCATAATTTGATTTGGAATTTGAAGTGAACGTAATACGAAATTAATTTATAAGACATTGAGGTTTCCTTTTACCAGAAACTTAATAAATTTCATCAAACTTCGTCAAAGACTTCATTAATTTAAATATATTAGATGATGACTTTGAAACGTTGCAATTGGATATTTATATTTATATGTATACCAAAATGAAATTATTAAGAGTTTAAACTTTCTATTAAATTCGGTATCTGTTGACATACAAGTATACACTTGATTAATTATAACACACAAGAATCTTTAAGACAAATGAAACCCACTATTCTTTCTAATGTTATCTGTTCAAGAGTTCCTGTATCTGATATGCACTTCAAGGACTGTAAAAACATTGAGACAAGTGAAACCCACTATTCTTTCTATTGTTATCTGTTCATGAGTTCGACATGCACTTCAAGGTCTGTGATAACCTATTGTTTTATTCTCATTTATTACGTTTTTTATGGTACACTACTATACTATATTTAAATTTCATGATTACCGCTTAATAATCTAAAAAGTAATAGTTACTCACATTTTTAAATATGGTTCATTATTTTGTACGCGCACATATTTTTAAAATATCACATATATAAAGAAACAGTATGCATAATTAAAAATAACTAAATATTTAAGAAGTAATATTTATAGACTCAGACGGTTTTTAAAACATATATTAGATTGCACTCCGAGATGGAGACGATCCAGAAATTTTTCAAGCTCTGAAGTTAATAATTTGTCGGCGGTCGCTCTGAAAGTAACTGTTACTACTAGCTGTAAGCTCTATAAAAACTTATATTAAATGAAAAGTCAAATATACATTAAAAAAATACTTTACAAAAAATAAAGTAAACTTTTCAAAACTAGTAAACTTTTTGTTTTTTACATTGTAAAAAAATTGTTTTTTGTAAAAAAATCGTAATTAATTTAGTTTTTCAATATATCACAAAGAACTTAGTGTTTTTAATTTTTAATTGTTATTGTTAAATTAAAGTACATATTCCATTTATTTGCTTCTAAAAATATTAATTCCTAACCAGTCTTGACAAAATGAGCGTCAATATGAAACTAGAAAAAGTCTAGCAAGAAATTATTTTCATTTTATTTCACTTAAGCGAAAATACGCAATTATGTTTATATTTTTAATGCGTATTAATTTCTTTTAAATGGGTATTTTAAAGTTGGTTATTTCCACCAGTAAAATAACACACACACACACAAAACATTAACCACAATGTTTTGTTTATTTACGAGTATATCAGAACGTTATCGACCGAAACGATCAACTGAGTTTTAAGTTGCATCACACCGTTTTTAAAGATTGTTAAAAATCATTTTAGTCAAAAAACCTGTAAAGGGCATATCATATAATTTGCAAATGATGTTATGGAAATAGGTAACTGGTTACCACTGACATCACAACAAGCTAGTTTAGTTTTGGTAATAGACATCTCGAGAGTCATTATCATATTAAGCTGATCAGTCCACAAATTGATGGGTAAAAATGGGTAAAGTCGATTACAACTCTTTCGAGGGTTACCTCGAAAGAGTTGTAATCGACTTTTGTAAAAAAAAGTTTGAAAGGCATTATCAGATTTGGACGCTATTAACATATAATATACTCCACACGACATTAGATTGAAGACATCATTTTAAGAGTTTTTTGACGTATATCCTAAATCAAGGGTCATACAATAATAATAAACGGGAAGCACGAGCTTTAAAATAAACGAAGAATCATCAAAATCAGTTCACCCAGTTAAAAGTTCTGGAATAACAATAAAAAAAAATACAGTCAAATTGACAACCTCCTTCTTTTGAAGTCGGTTAAAATTCTATATCCATTCATATCTTAATTTTTTTATACAAGACATAGTGCTTTAACGTCACTTACGTCACGTAATTATTTATTTAACGCGCACTACGTTTGAATGAGACTTGGTGGTGTCTTAGTGACAATATGGACTAAATTAGAAAAATATTGAATAATCGCATTTTCGAGTTTTGATAGCAAGTATTCACATTCGAGAATGGTAACCAAGTGACATTACTTATATCACTTCATAAATGTAGGAGTACCCATTTCTCGAAAGTCTTTGTTATGTCTTCTGAATTCGTTATTAACTGTACTGTACTGAACGGTGTTGTGCTGTGCTGTGCTGTGGCGTGCCGTTTCGTGCCGTGCCGTGCCGTGCCGTGCCGTGTCCTGCCGTGCCGTGTCCTGCCGTGCCGTGACGTGCCGTGCCGTGACGTGCCGTGACGTGCCGTACCGTACCGTACTGTACTGTACTGTACTGTACGTTACTGTACTGTACTGTACTTGTGTTACTATCTTACAACAATGAAAAATGAAAAGCATACGATAGAACACTATAAACCACTTCTTCACATAAAGTGCTTAAAAATTATTGTAACTAAATAATAACAACGAATGTCGAAAATAGAATATATTTAACAAGTTCCTTAGACCTTGGAATTGTAATAACTCAATTTTTAGTTCAATTTATTTAACGAAACCTATTTTCGAACATTGAATAGGTATAAAAATTTTAAGTTTAAAATCAAAGGTGTCTAAATATTTTTTTTACAATTTCTTTCAGTAGACTTTGGAAAAATTATAAATAGCTTACTATACTATCTTAATATTTTGTAAAGTAAAATTTGCGACATGTAAATAATCTTACACGTGAATTAAGTTTGGTGGCAGCGAAGGATGCAAAGAAAAACAATTATTTTATAAAATTATATTAACGAGTTACAATTAAAACTTATAATTAATTAATACTAAAAAAAAGGTGATTCCAGGTCAGCGATTGACCCAAGAATGAATATATTTTATCCTCGATTCCCATCGATGGTGAGAACGCAAGCCGTATGGTGTCGTCTTCAGGATACTCGAAGCGTGGTGTCAGCATTTAACCGTGTGAAACCAAGTTGGTTCTTACTATAACAATTGCCCTTGGCTATGCTTTCGTAACACCTCCCCCCGTAGAACAGCGACTATTGAAGACCTTCGTTGTAAATTGCGCTGGAAGTTCTGATTCATCCCTTTGAGTTTTTTGGATGGTGTGTTTCGTATGTTTAAGTCGGTATTTCCGGTATGCAAGGCCGCTAATTAGTACACATGCACCGAATAGTAACGCATATAAAGGTATTGTTGTATGGTAGACGCTTATATCGTTGTTCTTGCTTAAGTTTACTGGTGACTGTAGAATAACCTCTCTATTGGTAGCGTGAAGATTAGTCAAATTAATGGAGTTAAATTTGAATATCAGATGTACTGCTGAACTGAGTGTATTTTCAATAGGGACATCTATTATCTTCAAGGCTTGACCTTTTAGTCGATCGTTGAAGTTCGAGATGATGAATTCTGTTGTTTGAATGAAACAATCGTATGGCATTATAGCGAGATAACTTCCTTGCAACATCTTGTAGATATCTTGATCGCAGGATACTTTAGTAAGAGTTGGAAAGCTGATGGTGTAGTGGCGATCGTCGAGTTTCTCGAGTAAGTAGGGATACGGTGACTGGTTTACATTCGGGGAGTTTTTGCTGCGTAGTAACGAGGGCTGTTACACAATCCGGCGATGTAGGATTATGTATGTTGTGTATCTCTTCACATAGATACCTTTTAGTGACCTTCGGGCATTCTGCCTCTGTGTACTTGAAATCTTTCAGATGGATTGCAGGGTATTGGAAGTGAGGGACAGGAATCTCATGATTTTCGTTAGTTACTATGGATATCTTATATAAATCATGTGTGGAATAGAAAAATTAGGAATTGATATACTATGATTATTTCTTTAACTGTATCATATCTTAATATTCTCTCGCTCGTATATTTAATACTTTATTACTACCATATATACTACGTTACTTATTAATTATAGTTCTATCAGAGTTTAAATTAAAAACTTCATAGTCAGCTGTAAATGTTGTTTACAAAAGCTAAAAAATTCTGTAGCTTAGATATCTCTTATGATAACCGATCAACGTTATCGCTAGTTATGAGAATAGTTAGTCTTAAATCAACAAATTGAAATAATTCCTGGTTTTTTTTTAGATTTTGACTTATATTTTTTTTACTAATGCTGCTAGGTCTACTTCTACAAACTACAGCTACTCGATTCTTTTGAATAGAAAATCTAAAACTAATTTAAAACACTACAAATAGACAAATAAAAAAGTAATTCACTCAGAATATATCGATGTATGCTTTAAAGTTCTAAGTAACTTCAAAAAATACTTTTAATAGTAATTTACTTGAAATAAAAAAAATACTTAGATTAGGTTAAGGATTAAGGTTAAAAATTAGGAAAGGTAAGGACCTGAAAGATTCAGAGTACTTACATGAACATGATTTTCTTTGCCGAATCGATTTTCGGATTCACCTCCGCTGGCCTCCACGATGTATGTAGATTCGGATACTCGAAATCGGTTAGTCACGCGGGATCTCGCACCGTTATTAGGGGAAATCTTGACGCGACGCGTACCGAATATATCTCGAATATCCTACCGACTGCGCCAGTTAAGTTTGGTGGCAGCGAAGGATGCAAAGAAAAACAATTATTTTATAAAATTATATTAACGAGTTACAATTAAAACTTATAATTAATTAATACTAAAAAAAAGGTGATTCCAGGTCAGCGATTGACCCAAGAATGAATATATTTTATCCTCGATTCCCATCGATGGTGAGAACGCAAGCCGTATGGTGTCGTCTTCAGGATACTCGAAGCGTGGTGTCAGCATTTAACCGTGTGAAACCAAGTTGGTTCTTACTATAACAATTGCCCTTGGCTATGCTTTCGTAACACGTGCATAAATATTAGGGTTCTTTATACGAGTAAATCATGTTTACCATGTTCATGTTATTTTAAGAAGTTGCTCCACGTTTGTGTTTGTAATATTTTGCCTTCGAGATGTTTGTTCCCCGTTATATTTATTAGAAACTTTGCTTAAGGCTTTCTATTTTAAAAATAATTTATAACCAAAAATAAAATAACCTCAGTTCCAAGAAGTTTTGGCGTTCTACAAAGGTTTACTTTATTAATTCAATTTTTTTATATTAGAAAAAATACTAAAATAATGTTTATTACTTGTTCATAACTTTAAGGTCGACTTGGACCCATTTGATCCATTTATGCCCAATTTGTTAATAACAACAGTTACGAAAAACTAATTTATAATTAGGGTTATTTTTTATTTGTGTTATAATTTTTCTCTGTCTCTCTTTTAATGACATTATAATATTACACAATATTACAATTTTAATATTAAATTTTCTAGTTCTATCAAAGCCGATGGTGTAACTGCTATTACTATAATGGTAATGTTATGTAACTATAACTACTTACATTAAGATGAAATACATGTCTGTGTTAATATCTATCTACATTAATTTATCTTTAAAATAATAGTTATCTTTTAATTTATTCCAAATCTGCAATTGATATAATTCTAAAGTAATAGTAGTTCTTAATAATAAAAAGTTATAACCATCATTTAATATATTCACGATACTAAATTGCTACAAATAAATCAAAACAAGTGCTACTTATTCCACCTGTATAATATTTTTACGAGTCTTGTTGTAATATTAAAACAGTAACGATCAATATTATTAAAATATGACAATGCTCATTAAAGTGAAAAATTAATTCTGTTTCAGTTACTTCTTCGATAATGTCTGTGCATATAAATAGACATCATTTAATTAATTATAATTCACTTAAATAAAGAAATAACCAAAGGCCAATCCTCCAATTAATTAATGATGCCAGGCCGTAGCAAAATTAATAAATGTGATATCAATATCAATTACTAGATAATTATATGAAAATTATTCACCTACATGGTACTTACTGTTAATAGTAAAATGAATCAATCACATGACAGTTACATAACAAATAATATAATTTCTCCTCTAAATTATGTTAATACAAATTCCTAACTACTACATCCATAAGTCTTGTGAGCTTAATCCATTAAAGATGGCTTTGATAAAGTTATGTGAAATGTACTCTATTAAAGGTTTCAGGATATACATTTGCAAACTTTAAATGCTAAAAATAAGAAAGTAGTACAAAATAAAAAATTAAATCTTTTTTTTTTCTCAATAAAAAAATTAACAGTTAATTAATAGAAAATAGAAACTGTAGATATATCGGAGGTATGTTATATAATATATAAATATACTTCTCTTATTGAAGAACAGTGGCACAGCACGTACTGCTTTCTATAAAGTACACGAAGCCGTTTTCAAAACCTCGTGTAACTTTAATTACAAAAATAGGACTTTAATAAACCTTCATAAAATGGCCCTCTCACTCTAATAAGCAATCTCATAGAGTATTATAACATAACAGTTGTTACAGTTTCAACATCAAGAATCTTATTTTATTTTAAAACAGTAATATTTATTTATTTTAAAATATTTATGACCTACTAATATACACCACAAAAATATAAAGTAAAATTCACACGATTATAAAATATTCGTAATACACACAATACATCTTAATATATAACTGAATACATATGTTGTCGTTAAGTGGGCAATGTGCTTTTATGTGTGTACAATTCGTCAATACACGAGTACCAATTAGATAAATATGTTTTGTGTTATTAAATTAACTCTAGATAAAATTTGTGCCCAAGTCAATATTTTTAATTAGAGAAAAAGTTATATATTTAAAAAATTATTCATTTCACAAATTGACTATTAAAACAATTTTACCCCTTAAAAGTATTCCCAGTGACGTCCGAGAGCCGGCCGGGTGCGGGTGCGAACGTGAGAAGTCGTACTAACGTTAGAAGTTTGTAATGTACGTGTTATCATGTAACAATTTTTTTGATAATAGTTTTTATATTTGCATTTTTTAAGCTTCTTTGTCCAGTATAAATATAAAGTTGAATTCCCTGCAGATATAAAATCTAAATGACCTTGAACTCGATGGGGACGAAAACGAAAATATAGAAATAGAAAACACCGAACAGCAGATATAAATGAATAATATGAATAAATAATTTTGCACTTAAATACTTATCCAGCCTTAAAGGCCCTGTTCGGGCAAAAATGAGATGTTGGGAATGTCCATTATCTGAATTATAAGATGATATAGATTATCAATTCTTAAAAATTACAATGTACTATAAATTACATGTGACGCTGCATGCGGTCATCTCAGTAAAGAAGGATTGTGTATCTTTATTGGATCGATGAATACATCGATACATGATGACAAATATATCGGGCATATTGAAAAAGGGATGGGAATTCTCGAGATCTCTGGACTTCAAAGAGCAAGGGTAGACCTATTTTTAGAACGATTATCAGTCTCAATCAATATCTTTTTTTTTGTCATATCTACGATTTGACGAAGAACATTATTAGTCAACTAAGTTTAACATTCCCTCTGTGATTTTCATGTTTTTAAATTTATTGAAAATTATTACATCTATTTTGATTTCAAACTTTACAGGTTATTACAAAAAAAAGGTTTTTTTTTGTTTTAAAGTTTTTATTTTTTTTACTTTTATTGGATCTATGTAACCACTAGAAATGTAACTTGTTTCGAAATCTTTTTATTTAACACTAGAAATATGAACTATTATTTAGAAATACTTATTTTCATTCAATATATGATTTTCATTTATATTATAAAAATAAATGTTAAAATATTTTTATTACTTATATAATGAACACAAAAAATGACCACTGAGGTCTCCCACGGGTGTAGTTAAAAAAAAACTTTACAGTTTTGTGTTTTGTTAAAAAGTTATTATAGGATTTAGTATTTTAAGATATAATATTGTATAAATATACTACTCATATTGTATTACTTCAGTTCTTCAGAGTCACAATATTGACATTAACATTACAATTTGTCTTCATAGCAAAAAATAAGTAATTCATTATTCTTGAAGGCTCCTCGCTTTGTAACTCAACAAATGATATTAGACCTCCCTCTTCCAAGCCTCAATCTCTGTGATATGGTTCGTTAAAATGAGGCAATTCCGATCAACATTCAGTATATTACCGACAAGAAATTCCTATAAATTAAAGTTAAATTGTTTATTATTATTTTAGAATTTTGTCATAAATATTTATGATCAAATTAATAAAGTTTATTTTTTATTAGAACTTTCATAACGTCGTTGGTAAATTTTAATTTGTATTAAGATATGAAGTAGACCTTATTAACTACTCATTAGAGTATGTTAGCAACTCGTGGTAATTATATTCAAAGGCATATTTTACACAACAGTTGCTATTTTTCAGTCATCAGTCAGTTCAGTCGTCAGTCATTTTAAAGGTGGTAGAGCCTAGCTGTAGTTATCTGACTGCAGCTCGTATTGGGCTGGCTCGACCGGGGAAGGACCACCCTCTCACAGAAGACCGACGTGTAGTAACCAAATTCATTTGGTTATGTTCCGTCGGTGAGTGAGAGAATCCGGAAGCCCAACCCCCCCCCCCCCCCCCCGCCAAACATGAACGCGATGCAAAAAAGAAAAATACCCCAGGAGGGTACCGGCTTTGATGAAGCCGGGGACCCCCTCCCCGAGCAAAATCGGGGGAATGATCCTCGGATTTTGCTCGGGCTGCCCGTCGTATCTGGGGCGGGCAAAGTATCGCACTTTGTGTTTCCTGAGGGCAAACGACGGCAAACAGCGGCACCCCGCTCCACTCTAGATGTGGACTTTTGTAACATCCGGGGGTTTCATTCGAACCTAAACGCCGTCCACTACCACCTTGAGACGGCGCAGCCGGCCTTGTTGTTTTTGACGGAGACGCAGATATCTCAACCTAGCGACACAGCGTACCTATCATACCCCGGGTATAAACTAGAACATCATTTTATACCACACGCCGGGGTATCTGTGTTCGTAAGGGAGGATATCTGCTACCGTCGCCTTCAGATTTTTGAAGGTCGGGACCTGTCCGTGCTCTGGCTGCGCGTGGACATGGACGATCACGTCAGATTCTACGCGTGCCTCTACAGGTCCCATAGTGGTAATGCACAAACAGATCAACTGTTGGGCCACGTTCAAGCGAAGATTGACGACCTGCTTTCTCAGACTCCCTCCGCCGAAGTCGTAGTCCTCGGGGACTTTAACGCGCACAATACCGAATGGTTAGGGTCACGTGCAACCGACTACGCGGGGAGATCTGTGTTTAACTTTGCTCTGGCAAATGGTCTGTCCCAGCTGGTAAAGACGCACACACGTCTACCGGATGTGGACAGCCACACGCCCTCTTTGTTGGATCTTCTGCTGACTACACATCCAGAAAAGTACCAGGTCGCTGTCGAGGCTCCTTTAGGGTCCTCTGATCACTGTCTGGTACGGAGTGTAGTGCCCATTCAACGTCCAGCTCGCACAAGACCTGCGACTCGACGCGTTTGGCACTACAAGTCAGCGGATTGGGATGGAATGCGGTCCTTCTTTGCATCCTACCCATGGGGGCCGATTTGTTTCCCTTCCGATGATCCTAGTGACTGCGCTGCGGCTGTAGCTGATGTGATACTTCAGGGCATGGAACTTTTTGTACCAAGCTCTGTGGTACCACTTGGTGGCAGATCGCGGCCTTGGTTTGATGCGTCTGTCAGGGCTGCATCAGCTGGTAAACGGCAGGCTTATCAAGCTTGGGCCAATGCGTTAGTCACTAAGGATCCGAACTCTAGAGTTCTGAAGAGGAAATACAACCGTGCCTCCAGATTCTTCAAACGGCAAATCGCTAGAGCAAAGTTCAAGCATGTCGTCAAAATTGGGGATCAGCTGGCAAAGTACCCGCCTGGCACGCGCAAATTCTGGGCGCTTTCAAAGGCCAGTCTGGGCAACTTTAGCCAGCCGTCCCTACCGCCGTTGCACATGGGGAATGACTCTCTGGCCCACACGGCAAAAGAGAAAGCCGATCTCTTGGGCACTCTTTTCGCCTCCAACTCGACTTTGGACGACCAAGGGAAGACACCGCCTATCATCCCGCGGTGTCAGAGCTCAATGCCGGAAATAGTTTTTCGGCAAAAAACTATCAGGCAGACTCTATTTTCCTTGGACGTTCATAAGTCGAGTGGGCCGGATGGCATTTCTCCACTGGTGCTACGAACGTGTGCCCCTGAGTTGACTCCAGTGCTAACGCGTCTATTTCGGCACTCCTACCTTAAAGGCGTAGTCCCGGTCTCATGGAAGTGTGCCCTTGTCCATCCGATCCCTAAAAAAGGTGATAGCTCGGACCCAGCTAACTACAGACCTATCGCCATTACCTCCCTTCTCTCCAAAATAATGGAGATTATCGTAAACCGACAAGTCCTAACGTACCTCGAGGATCACCAGTTGATCAATGACCGGCAGTATGGCTTTCGCCATGGTCGATCAGCTGGTGATCTTCTGTTATACCTCACTCACCGTTGGGCAACGGTTATTGAAAGCAAGGGAGAGGGTCTGGCAGTTAGTCTGGATATGGCAAAAGCCTTCGATCGTGTATGGCACAAGGGGCTTCTTTCGAAGCTACCTTCCTATGGGCTTCCCGAGAGTTTATGCAAGTGGATAACCAGCTTCCTCACTGGGCGGAGTATACAGGTCGTTCTCGACGGTTTTTGCTCGGACCCCAAGCCCGTGAACGCTGGTGTACCCCAAGGCTGCGTGCTATCCCCAACTCTGTTCCTCCTGCACATCAATGATATGTTGGATATTTCCAACATACATTGTTATGCGGATGACAGCACTGGGGATGCGGTATATTCCGGTCGTGCAGGTGTCTCTTGGGAAAACGCCGATGAGTGCCGAAAGAAACTTGTGTCTTCAATAGAGACTTCCCTGGGGATGGTCTCTGAGTGGGGTGTACTGAACCACGTTCAGTTCAATCCCCTAAAGACACAGGTTTGCGCGTTTACCACTAAAAAAACCCCATTTGTCGTATCACCGCTCTTCGAGAGCACTCCTCTTATTGCCTCGCCAAGTATCAGAATACTGGGTCTCGACATTTCGAGCGACTGTCAGTTTCGTGGTCATCTGGAGAGCAAGGCCAAGTTGGCCTCGACGAAATTGGGAGTGATCAATAGAGCGAGGCAGTATTTCAAACCTGGCCAAAGACTTGCGCTCTACAAGGCGCAGGTCCGGCCACACATGGAGTACTGTTCTCATCTCTGGTCCGGATCACCCCAATATCAGCTTCTACCATTTGACCGCGTACAACGGAGAGCCGTTCGGATTGTCGGGGACCCGGTGCTCTGCGAACGGCTGGACTCTTTGGCATTGCGTAGAGACGTGGCTTCTTTGTGCGTCTTCTACCGCATTTACAACGGGGAGTGTTCCGAAGAACTATTCGATCTGATGCCTACCGCCGAATTTCACCACCGCACAGCTCGCCATCGCCTCCTTTACCATCCATACCACCTGGATGCGTGGCGATCTTCAACTGTGCGGTTTTCAAGGACTTTCTTCCCACGTACCACTCAAATGTGGAACGAACTTCCTTCGGCGGTATTTCCAGATCGATACGACATGGGTACCTTCAAAAAAGGCATATATTCCTTTCTCCAAGGCCGGCAACGCTCTTGTGTATCCTCGGATGTTGCAAGAGTCCATGGGCGGCGGTGATCACATATTAACGGTGACCCGCACGCTCGTTTGCCCTCCTATAACATAAAAAAAAAAAAAAAAAAAAAGTCATCAGTTTCACTAGATGACAAAAAATTCTAGGTATAGCTTATAATAGGTATAGCCTACACATTTCTACTATAAAAAACTAATAAGTTTTCATGACGAAGTCTTTAGTGGTAAAATTTGTAGTCCAATCCACCTAAAAAACTAATTTTAACGTGTATTCGTATGCAAGTTGAAATTTGTTATCCTTGTAGTTTGAATGCTTATAATTGGACTAGAATTATCACTGACTATACTATAGTAACTATAAGAAAATAAGATGTTTGAATTCAGATTACTAATCATTTTTAAACAAAAATAGAGTGACTTTATTCTGCATTCGTGTAATCGTATGTAATCGTGTAAAGTATGCGTAAGATTATTATTATTATTATTTTTTTTTTTGTTATAGGAGGGCAAACGAGCGTGCCGGTCACCGTTAATATGTGATCACCGCCGCCCATGAACTCTTGCAACATCCGAGGATACACAAGAGCGTTGCCGGCCTTGGAGAAAGGAATATATGCCTTTTTTGAAGGTACCCATGTCGTATCGATCTGGAAATACCGCCGAAGGAAGTTCGTTCCACATTTGAGTGGTACGTGGGAAGAAAGTCCTTGAAAACCGCACAGTTGAAGATCGCCACGCATCCAGGTGGTATGGATGGTAAAGGAGGCGATGGCGAGCTGTGCGGTGGTGAAATTCGGCGGTAGGCATCAGATCGAATAGTTCTTCGGAACACTCCCCGTTGTAAATGCGGTAGAAGACGCACAAAGAAGCCACGTCTCTACGCAATGCCAAAGAGTCCAGCCGTTCGCAGAGCACCGGGTCCCCGACAATCCGAACGGCTCTCCGTTGTACGCGGTCAAATGGTAGAAGCTGATATTGGGGTGATCCGGACCAGAGATGAGAACAGTACTCCATGTGTGGCCGGACCTGCGCCTTGTAGAGCGCAAGTCTTTGGCCAGGTTTGAAATACTGCCTCGCTCTATTGATCACTCCCAATTTCGTCGAGGCCAACTTGGCCTTGCTCTCCAGATGACCACGAAACTGACAGTCGCTAGAAATGTCGAGACCAGGTATTCTGATACTTGGCGAGGCAATAAGAGGAGTGCTCTCGAAGAGCGGTGATACGACAAATGGGGTTTTTTTAGTGGTAAACGCGCAAACCTGTGTCTTGTCGGGATTAAACTGAACGTGGTTCAGTTCACCCCACTCAGAGATCATCCCCAGGGAAGTCTCTATTGAAGACACAAGTTTCTTTCGGCACTCATCGACGTTTTCCCAAGAGAGACCTGCACGACCGGAATATACCGCATCCCCAGTGCTGTCATCCGCATAACAATGTATGTTGGAAATATCCAACATATCATTGATGTGCAGGAGGAACAGAGTTAGGGATAGCACGCAGCCTTGGGGTACACCAGCGTTCACGGGCTTGGGGTCCGAGCAAAAACCGTCGAGAACGACCTGTATGCTCCGCCCAGTGAGGAAGCTGGTGATCCACTTGCATAAACTCTCGGGAAGCCCATAGGAAGGTAGCTTCGAAAGAAGCCCCTTGTGCCATACACGATCGAAGGCTTTCGCCATATCCAGACTAACTGCCAGACCCTCTCCCTTGCTTTCAATAACCGTTGCCCAACGGTGAGTGAGGTATAACAGAAGATCACCAGCTGATCGACCATGGCGAAAGCCATACTGCCGGTCATTGATCAACTGGTGATCCTCGAGGTACGTTAGGACCTGTCGGTTTATGATGATCTCCATTATTTTGGAGAGAAGGGAGGTAATGGCGATAGGTCTGTAGTTAGCTGGGTCCGAGCTATCACCTTTTTTAGGGATCGGATGGACAAGGGCACACTTCCATGAGACCGGGACTACGCCTTTAAGGTAGGAGTGCCGAAATAGACGCGTTAGCACTGGAGTCAACTCAGGGGCACACGTTCGTAGCACCAGTGGAGAAATGCCATCCGGCCCACTCGACTTATGAACGTCCAAGGAAAATAGAGTCTGCCTGATAGTTTTTTGCCGAAAAACTATTTCCGGCATTGAGCTCTGACACCGCGGGATGATAGGCGGTGTCTTCCCTTGGTCGTCCAAAGTCGAGTTGGAGGCGAAAAGAGTGCCCAAGAGATCGGCTTTCTCTTTTGCCGTGTGGGCCAGAGAGTCATTCCCCATGTGCAACGGCGGTAGGGACGGCTGGCTAAAGTTGCCCAGACTGGCCTTTGAAAGCGCCCAGAATTTGCGCGTGCCAGGCGGGTACTTTGCCAGCTGATCCCCAATTTTGACGACATGCTTGAACTTTGCTCTAGCGGTTTGCCGTTTGAAGAATCTGGAGGCACGGTTGTATTTCCTCTTCAGAACTCTAGAGTTCGGATCCTTAGTGACTAACGCATTGGCCCAAGCTTGATAAGCCTGCCGTTTGCCAGCTGATGCAGCCCTGACAGACGCATCAAACCAAGGCCGCGATCTGCCACCAAGTGGTACCACAGAGCTTGGTACAAAAAGTTCCATGCCCTGAAGTATCACATCAGCTACAGCCGCAGCGCAGTCACTAGGATCGTTGGAAGGGAAACAAATCGGCCCCCATGGGTAGGATGCAAAAAAAGACCGCATTCCATCCCAATCCGCTGACTTGTAGTGCCAAACGCGTCGAGTCGTAGGTCTTGTGCGAGCTGGACGTTGAATGGGCACTACACTCCGTACCAGACAGTGATCAGAGGACCCTAAAGGAGCCTCGACAGCGACCTGGTACTTTTCTGGATGTGTAGTCAGCAGAAGATCCAACAAAGAGGGCGTGTGGCTGTCCACATCCGGTAGACGAGTGTGCGTCTGTACCAGCTGGGACAAACCATTTGCCAGAGCAAAGTTAAACACAGATCTCCCCGCGTAGTCGGTTGCACGTGACCCTAACCATTCGGTATTGTGCGCGTTAAAGTCCCCGAGGACTACGACTTCGGCGGAGGGAGTCTGAGATAGCAGGTCGTCAATCTTCGCTTGAACGTGGCCCAACAGTTGATCTGTTTGTGCATTACCACTATGGGACCTGTAGAGGCACGCGTAGAATCTGACGTGATCGTCCATGTCCACGCGCAGCCAGAGCACGGACAGGTCCCGACCTTCAAAAATCTGAAGGCGACGGTAGCAGATATCCTCCCTTACGAACACAGATACCCCGGCGTGTGGTATAAAATGATGTTCTAGTTTATACCTGGGGTATGATAGGTACGCTGTGTCGCTAGGTTGAGATATCTGCGTCTCCGTCAAAAACAACAAGGCCGGCTGCGCCGTCTCAAGGTGGTAGTGGACGGCGTTTAGGTTCGAATGAAACCCCCGGATGTTACAAAAGTCAACATCTAGAGTGGAACGGGGTGCCGCTGTTTGCCGTCGTTTGCCCTCAGGAAACACAAAGTGCGATACTTTGCCCGCCCCAGATACGACGGGCAGCCCGAGCAAAATCCGAGGATCATTCCCCCGATTTTGCTCGGGGAGGGGGTCCCCGGCTTCATCAAAGCCGGTACCCTCCTGGGGTATTTTTCTTTTATGCATCGCGTTCATGTTTGGCGGGGGGGGGGGGTTTGGGCTTCCGGATTCTCTCACTCACCGACGGAACATAACCAAATGAATTTGGTTACTACACGTCGGTCTTCTGTGAGAGGGTGGTCCTTCCCCGGTCGAGCCAGCCCAATACGAGCTGCAGTCAGATAACTACAGCTAGGCTCTACCACCGCAAAGATACGCATACTTTATACAGATACAGGTAGGTAATAGTAATGTTGGTCAAACTGTGACTGTGTTTATATTGTCTTTATTAAAAATTCAAATTCAAAAGAATGGAACATGTGAAAATAAACCAATATGTAACAAAAATGTGCCATTTTTACAAAAAAAAAAATACGTCAAAATTGTCTTTGTTTTAAATTATTTAAATTTGAAGTATTTACGTCTTATCAACATCACAATAATTCCTTTATAAATCTAAGATATTTCGTTGAAGAGCTGCTGTTAGGAAATACAAAGCGGCTCAGCGATAACAAAGCGTGACGGAATTATATTGTATGAGTTTGTAACTTATAATGTGATCAAAGTTGCAAAATTTAATTTGAATTGAGTAATTATTAAAATATATGGAGAAATGTACTCTCGGAAATTCCCTACTTAATTTATATATTTAAGTAATATATTATAATAAGGTACATATTATTAAATTACAACTGGAACTCGTAAAATACAGATTTATGTGAAGCCAAAATATTTTTATAAAATATTTTCTGTACTGAGAATGTCTGTTATGTTAATAATTTATCGTTGGTTGTTCAACTTGTTCTTGCAAGAAAATATTAATTGGAAATTTTTAAATGCTACACAAACATACATAGAATTTTTCGTATTGTGTCTTTGCTTAAAGTTATTTCAGGATTCTTTTTGGAATATAAGATATTTTTTGGATTTATTTACGTTTACCTGTGTAGTTTAAATGTAGTATTTGATTAAAAATAAAAACTGTGTCTAAAAAAAAATATTTATTATAAACATCATAAGTTAATAAGCTACTACTATAAATTATTTTGTTAATAAATGATACATTAAATATAAATTAAGCTCTGATATATTAATACTAATATATCATTAGAGCACCAGGTACAGTACACAAGGCGTCGCGTCCCATCTTTTCACTGTTACTTGCGGATGTAGCGACATCGAAGAGCGGATTTAGTAGCGGCGATGGGCATAGGCCTCAAAGGATATTGCCAGCGGACCCACTTTCTCGCATCAAGTGCTGCAGTTGATGGGAACTCTTACAACAGCGGTCAGTGCTGACACATTATCGCGCTGCGTACTGAAAGTGAGAGTTAAATCAGTAATTAAGTTATTTTATGTTTTAAATAATGCAAAAATATATTATATCTCAACATTTTACAATAATAGTATATTCATATAAATTTAAATATATTTCCCAGTCCGCTACTCTTGTAACAGTGCTTGCATCATGTTACAGGTATTGATACAAGTTGAAACAATACAATTAAATTACTACCATGTATGTTCAAAGTAGATTGTACGTCAATAGTTTTAGTTGCTTTATTTTTACAAATAACAATGTTTTTAGCTACAAATATATTTTTTAAATTAATATAAATATATATTATATTTACAAGATAACATTTTACGGCTACTTAATATAAAGTTCATGAACACGAGCAACGGGGATCAAACCTACGACCTCTGAATTCATCCCCGTCTCATTGATATAAGATTAAAAAAATAATAATTTATTAAAATTTTATTCATATTATTAATAAATATTTGATCGGTAAGACCTAAGTAACTTAGTAAACATATCACTGACGTGATATATCTTCAAGGAGTGAAGTCAATTTGTAACATGAAGCTCAGTGGCTACATCCCTTTTGCAGCAGCAAACCGAATACTAATTAATACCTTTAAGATCACGATGGATTTCAATATTTTTTTTATTAGACTAGTGTAGAGTTATATAATCATACGATCTTTCATTTCAGTAGCTTTACAAGAGATTAAACATACTAAATGTTTCTAAATGTTTTAATTACCAAAACTTATTATGGAATTAATAATACTATAGAACAGGACACATACCTTATTTATAAATGGAGATAATCTCTTTTTTATTTTTATTTTTTGCTATTAAATTATTAATTGAATATAACAGATATAAAATAACACTTTTACGTAACGATATACATTTAAAAATGATTTATATTTTAGTATCTGTCTGAGTAATGTTCTGCTACAAATAAATAAGATAATATTAGCATTTTTAAACTCAAAACAACAATTGGTATATTTCAATAATTGAATGAAAATTGAATTTCAATAAGTAAATTCCAATATTCCATCTCAATCAGTCCTGAAAACTCGATTTTAGTATAAATGCATCACTAATTGAAACCGGATTATTGTTTGAGAGCTTCATTTGGGACACACTTTGTCGTACGTGCTCCATTTAAAATTCTAAATAACAATTTTTGAACTGATTATAACAATCCTTATATATAGTATATGTTGAATTCTGATTCTCAGAGTAATATTAAATATTAACTATGTTGCAATTGTATATCAAATTATGAAAGTCGTAATTATAATATAATATATTATAATTGTTGTTTATCATTAATGAAAACTTTATCTGCGCTGTAATTGTGTTAGTAATAAAATAACTATTTATTGCACGCATCTTTATTTCATTTTCCTCCCGCTTAAAATTATAAGCTATTAATTGTTATTTTGTGAATGTCTTTGCAAATTAACAAAAATCAATCAAATCAAACATGTTTATTTAAGTAACAAAAACACTACAAATATTATTAAATTTTGATAAAACAGCCAAATAAATTATTGTAAAGTTTTATCAAAATTTGTCACTCACTATTGATTTGTTGTTTTAAATGTAGTACAGACTACATAAACAGTATCTTATATATAGATAAAGATAATAAACTAACAAAAGGAAAAACATAGAAAACATTTTTAAAAACTGTTGTTCAGATGTCTATTGCAATTACATTCAAAATATATTTAATGTGTAGATTTTTAATCGTTACTATTTTAGCAGTATATAAATTATGACATTATTACAATGTACAAATTTAGTAGCAAAAAGTTAGTATTATACACAAGTTGTAATAAGCAAACAAAACTCATAAAAGATATTTATAACGATTTATCTTAAAAACAATTTAACATATTCTTTACACCTCAATTGACTATCAACTGAACGTAAATTATGCAAACGTTCCGATACGAGACTACGATTAATTTTTCTCGAACCTAAAAGTATTTATGCTTAACAAGACCATTTACGAATTTTTACAGTTTATTACTTATAGTATTTTTCATAACAGCTTTATATATACATATATAACTTGTTAAAAATAACTTTGGATAAATGTAAATAAAATACAATCTTTTCATCGTTTGTTAATGAGAAATGTTATATTACTAATGTTCAAGTAAAAGACAAAATTTTAAAACAGCTGTGAATGAGATCACAAGTTTGATGGATTCACAAATTAGTATAAATTTCTTTTTCTTCATATCTTTTGAACACCCACACCCAGGCAATAAAAGAAAAAGAGCCTTAAGAATAATTTTATGGCAGCAATTTCAAGTTTGTCTGCCGCCCAGACAGAATAACTAAATTACTACATGGTAATAAGGACTTATAATCATAACAATAATATTTGTGCTGTAGAAATTGTACTACTAAATTTAAATTTACAAAGTGGCTACAATACTTGCTCAAGTGTGTCAATGAACATCTAACACGCTTTTGCAGTTCACCGCAAATAAGATAATAATATTGAAAAACAATAGAACCCAATTCTATAGGAAATGGTATACAATACACCATGATACCATTTGTTTTTTTGTTCAGACTAGCTGTTGCCCGCCACTTCGTCCGCGTGACGATAACGCAAATGAAACATCAACAATTGACGCACCCTGGGCCTTCACGCATCTGTGATCTGATCCTCTAAACCAGTTACTGCTAGTCATTCTTCAACAACTCGGCCTCGAGTATTCGTAATAGTCGAGCTCCAAGGAGCTGACGTAGCGTTAATATCCCCAATTACCAAGACAGGATAAGGAAAGTAATGGCCTACCAATGCTTCAATTTCTGTAAGAAACCTTTCAAATTCCGAAACTGAATGGTTGTGTAAAAACTAATGCATAGACCATCAAACATTACTATGCAACCTTAACCACTATGGTATGTGAAATGCTGCCCTTAATCTTATTGCCCCGTGAATCAAAGAGTCCAGGCAAGCTTAGCTCGACCGTTTTCGCAAGTAAAAAAGTAAGACAATTAATGGCTCGACTCATTTATTTCAGTAATTTTCATAGTATTTTGTCTTATGGTGTTTTATTATGGGGCAATGCTGCCGAAATTAGTTCTGTATTTATTTTAAAGAGCTGTGCAGCTTATTTATCACTGAAAAGTTACAGATTCCTTGATGCCTGTAAAGAAATTGCTACTCTTATATCATTCAAGATTTTTTATTGATCTTAATGTGTGGAGCTTAGGTTGTTGACTCATTTGCGTGGTTGATATTATATTCACTCACACATCTACATTGATCTTTTTAAATGTATAATAATAACTGACGATTTAAAGTGCGGGTAAATGAATTTGTCTATGAAAAGTTTTAATTTGAATATAAATTATTAACGTTTCATAGATTTATTTGTCATTTGTAAAGATGGAAGAAAATAATTTGTGTAAAGAAATATTTGTTTGTTTATTATCGAACTGTTCCAATTATTTTCAATTTAGTGTAATGTTGCCAGGATTACATTAAAACGAATTCGATGAGTCTAAAGGAAAATAATAATCCTCAATTCAATTAGTATTTCAAATTTGAAGATAGTTGGAGATTAAGTAACTATAAACAAAAAAAAATTCTTATTTTATGGATATAATACGGCTGTGTTGTCAAACAAAGAGCAAGCTAGTTACTACCAACTTATTTTTTTAATGAATCATAAAGTTAATTAACAATGTCGGTATTTTATTGCAATTGTCTACTAGAGGTGACCTTTGAATAAAATAACAATTTAGGCCGCAGCCTTAGGCCGGTGAAAACACATAGCTGTGCGTGAAGTCGGACGCCCGGTCCCAAATGTAGCTAAAACCTCTGCAGCTAACCATAGTACAACCACACACCCGAACAGCTAACCTTCGAGGATCTGATGAAGTGTCCCTCAAACTTATTACCCTCCGAATGGCCACGCAACTTTTAAATACAAGCCCCCACCAAAAAAGCTCGAGGAATCAGTTTGAAGCCATCCAGTTTTAGGGGTGGTCCCCGGAAGGCATAAGAACACCCACTAAGCAATTTATATATCGTCTTAATAAAGATATAATAAACAAGTTTCTTCAAGCTCCTGCTACTAAAAAAACAGCGCATATCTTATGCAAAAATGAATAGTTTTCACAAAATCACAATAGTCCTCACAATAGTAACGGAAAGAAGACTAGCGACTCAAGGAAACTATAATGATCATTGTTTATAATGTCAGATACTTTGTTTTATCATAATAATAGACAATTTTAAAATAATATGTTAGTTTCAAAAATATTCATAACATATCATTTAAATGGAAATTTTCATCACAAATACTGTCTATCTTCTATAAAACATTACATCGCAATTATTATTAATTTTGATCGACGGAGTTTAAAGTTTGTAAAACTTTCAAGTAGTTAAAAGCAGCTGAAAGATAAATATTATTTCCATTACCTTTAGTCTCTCTCTCCAAATAGCACTTAAAAATATTTACAAAAGTAAAACTTCCCCTAAATCCCGAGAGGAACTGTTTTTTTCTTTATACAAGGCATTCTATTTCTTTTTTCAAACCACGAATGTTCACCAAAAACTCTTTTGTGAAAATAATAAAAAAATGCGGAATAACGAATTAAATGATAGAAACCATCAGACAATATTCAACTTGAAAGAAGTTTATAAATATAAGTCTGTTTGTAAGGCTTTATTGATTTTGTTTGAAGCAGTGGCAGCAGCAATATCAAGGTCCAAATCAAACTTCGGATTCGTAAAATATTCTTGTCTCTGACAATGCAAATATACATTTAGGAATAATTTATATTAATTAAGTTGGTATGCAAAAGTAACTGATAGTCTTATTTATATGTTTTCACAATTTATAAGTACTTCCAAAATTATGTTACTCTCCTAATTCGATTACAAATTTCCAATCTATAATTTCATTTTATATTTCAACGCGGCTCTGAAATAATAATCTGATTTTAAAATTAACGATATTCATATTGATTTTGGCGAAAATATTTAAATAGCACAAGGTATATCATCCTATTTAAAATACACCTGTTTTTTTATAAATATAACATATATGTCGCCGCGTTGAATATTATTGTGAAATCAAATTAATTGATTTATATACTTATAATTATTTTAACCATCATTGTAAATGCAACTCATCAATGTCTTTTATAATAAACGATTCCACATTTGTTATTTACACATCCGGAATTGTTTATTAAGATGGCCGACGTAAGATTTAAGAAGTTGTGATTTTGACTATGTTTAATTGTTTATTAAGATTTCCAACGTAGGATTTAAGAAGTTGTGATTTTGACTATGTTTAATTGATGGATTGATAAATTTAATGTTGTTTGTTTATAAACAACTTCTTAAATAATTATTCTTACGTTATAACATTATTTTATGAATTGTAATACTTAAAGCCATCCGAATGAGTTACTTAAATCTCTATTTAATCACAACTTCTTAAATCCTACGTCGGCCATCTTAATAAACAATTAAACATAGTCAAGCACTTTTGCTTGATAGTATTATGTAAAAAAGTATTGTGATTGACTAGCAACGATTCACTTGAAGAGAGGAGAATCTTTGTACAAAAAGGGTGTTTTATGAGCAGAGCTCAGTTTACGGCTGATTTTCAAGGAATACACATTGTAAGTAGAATCCATGTCAGTTTGTCTAATTTAATTTAATTTAATTCGATTCGATTCGATTCGATTCGATTCGATTCGATTCAATTTAATTTAATTTAATTTAAATGTTATTTATTTCAAATAATAAATAATAATTAACTTGTTTCATTTTGTTAATACTCTCCTACCTGTAATTATTCTACTATGACAATTGTCACTCACTTAACTAATATGAAATCAGAACTATAGGTGGTATATCTTATTATAGTTATAGTTACAATAGAATCGATGACTACTATATTTTATTCTACCTTTTTTTTTAAAAAAGTTTAATAATATAATAATTTCCGATATATATTATAATATAAAAAGTTTTTCCCCGACTGATCATGTGAGGCAAGTATGCACACTTAAGCTTTGTTACGTTATAAAATTTAACACTATAAGTAAAATAAAACAAAATCAGGCTAATTATTTACTCAGAATTCTCAGAGTTATAAGTTTAATCGTACTTTTTTTTAGCTAATTCCTCTTTTTTGGCTTTTTTCTTTTCTTGTAGCTCCAATTTCCATAGAGTGCTTTCCTTCAATCCAACTTCTGTTGCGTCTGCATACACTTAACTCAAACGATGCAACTAAAATGGGTAATTATTACGTCACCCGAGCAACTAAAACATTAGCTCTAATCAAACTAAATGAAACATAGTAGCCGATAATAAAAAGCGAAATTTCAAATAATATTCAAGGTTTATAAAAGAATACTTGACAAACATTACAAAATAATGGAATAATTTATGCTAAAATATTCACTCACTTTCCAAATCAAACTGGGGATACGGCCGGCCGTCGAAACACGGGTATATCGCACCGGGTCCTATGAAGCACTAAGAGAAAATTATGACGTTCTATTGTCATATACCATTTCCTTGAAATCTACCATGCGTACACTTACTCGCTGCAACTTGCCCCATGTAACTATACTATAAGCTTCATTTTAAGAAATTAGAATAAAGAATTATAATTTTGTAATGTAAAAAAAAATTATGGACCAAGTCGCGTCCAATGGCTAGGGAGGTTTTGCTAAACGAGGATATTTAAAGAGAATTCAAATTATAAAAAAAGATAATATGACAAGTCATAAATTATAAACTTTAAGGGATTAATAGCAATAGAATATACCAAGCTGTAACGTTATCGTAATTTAGAAGTATTTAGTCAGAGATATGAAATTTTATATGAAATTCAATGTATGTATCATACAAAGGAGATAAAAGAACCCCACGACACAACCTCTAAACAGGCAGCATCTAGAAACTACTAAACCCGTTGATAATTTGACCGAACACCACAAAATCGTAAAGCACAATATGAGTTTACCGAAAAATATTCCGACCGCAACCCGTGCATTCCTTACATCACCAACCATAGGAACTATCTTCCTATTTTATAATTAGAAAATGTGCATGCACCCCGTAAATTAAAGGGATTTTGTGCGCCTGACAATTCGTATCTACAAATTTTGGTAATTCTGTAATAGCTATTGCGAACAATAACTTTTTTGATAAACTAATTTTATTTTCTAATGTTAAGTAGTCCTTAAAAGTAAAATTTCAAAAGAAATATTTAAACCTAAGTCTATGCCGGTATTTTCTTATATAAAATCGTAGACTTTTTGGTAGCACTATAAAATTCATCGCCCAGCCTTTACGTGATTTTAAAAAAGTTACAAGAGAAGTTAAGTTAACATTATCAATGTTAGTAATTATAAAGAAACTAGGAACGATAATTTAATAATTTCTGAGGCTCGGTAGCATTTACTTCTTAATTATTTGTTAAACTTACTCGTATTTTTTTTACCAATAGCTCATTAATTAGAGTCAACATTCCCAAACTCACCTAATTGCCTTACCTCACAGGGATCCAAGTAATTTATCCTGAGTCTCTAATCTTTTACAGACCCATTTATTAGAATGCTTCCCTGAAATAGCCGTCCCAATTTGCACTAGGTATCGGGTGACGAATGATACTGTTTTGAAAGTGGCTGTTTTGAGAGACAAGTCACAAATTCAATTCATTCAATTTTAAAATGAACACGTATTAATCTTAGTACAATAATTTTAATACATTTAGTTAAGAAATTAGTTAAATTTAATTAATTTATACAGCCTACAATTAAGTGTTTATTATATGTGTATATATATCAGTTCAGTGCATTAAATAAATATTTTAAATTAAAATGAACATGTATTAGGTATTAAGGTTTATTCATTTTGAAATAACATGTACCAAGGAAACCATTTTTGATCTATAAAAATCGGTTTTTAATTATGCAAGCAAACCCCACAACGATAGAAATCTGGATTACAGAGTCAGTTAAAGAATTTTAACCTAAGAAAAATAATTACAAATTTTCTTTTTCAAATTAAAAATCACCACCACCAGTCACCAATATTTTGTATATGTTAAAATATTCCCATACACGCATTAATCTAAAGTTATACTACTATTTCTTATCATTATATTAATTGGTTTATTTAATAATTATTCAGCATTAAAGTAATTAAAGTAATAAGATTAAGCTTATTGATTTATAAACGTTATAAAAGATAGAATAGGAGATATCTTTAATAGAAAGACTCAATCTAGATCTTAATCGAATCGTTGTAATCAATCATCAAGTTATATCGATCCCTCAAATAATATTCTGCTTAGAAAATAATTCTTTATTATGACATATATATATATATTTAAAATTAATCTGTGCGGTATTATGAAATTATTAACTAAAGTTATTTTTATTCAATCCTTTCCATGAGCAAACACTGAAAGCTTTTATATGTATATTGTGCTTCCTAGGTTGAATTCTGAACAAAGTATTATAATATTGAAAGAATTTATACTAATATATTAAATTTATATTAATACTAATATATACAATATTTTGAAAATGTGTAATTGTGTATTTACTTACTATAAAATTACTTTATTTTTAATGTAAATCATTTATTATTTTTATTAAACTATTTCATTTTTTTTTAAACTATTTCATTTTTATTAAACTATTTCATTTGGTGTAAATCCGATTGAGACTTGTTTTGAAGTCTTAATTAAAAAATATAGTTTTCGTTATATGTACTTATTCGTAATATGTAAGCTAAAATAAACAAATAAGCTTAAATAAACAGATCATATGAATCAGAGCATAAACTTTTAGTAAAATAAAAAATTTCGTTATAATTGTATAAACGTTACGGCATGTGTTTTAATAAAAATCTTAGTTTAATATTAAAAATTAATCATTTTTTTAACATTATTATGGTTTTATTTTACAATTAAGTTTACTATAAATAGAATCAATTGGCGAGCACCCATTTCAGTGGCTTTGTTTGATTTAATGTGAAATTGAGAGCAGACGGGCTGTTGACTAAAATTGGATAAATGTAATTCTGATTTTGGGAATACATTTATATAGTTGTTCGACATACTATACAAGACCTATATTTATTAAATTAAAATTAGATAAAGTAAATTAATTATGAAGTTTTTTTTTTAAAAAAACCTTTCATTTTGAAAAGAAGATTCAGTATTCCATTCAACGAATTCGACTCGAGAATAGTGTGATAGACCTGTCAATATACAAAATATTCAGATATCTGAAAACAATATAAATATTTCTAAAATATTGTTAATAGTCAAAAAGAAATAACTTATATGAAAGTAAACGTTTTGAAGCACTTTGATAAAACCCAAATTTTGCTCCAATAGTGATTTTGGTCAGTAACTATAGGCAACTTTAGTTCAGTTCTTTTATTATTATGGAAAATAGTTTGAAACTCCGCAAAGTATTTACAAAATGACACATTGTTCGTACAAACATATATTTGACTAAAAATTTACTAAAATAATTAAAAAAATAGTAATTTTGGCAACTTTTGTACAATAATTATCGACGGATATATAACATTTAAACAACAAAATTAAATTCCATAATTATGTTGTATAATGTTGTATTTGAATTAATTGGAATATTTTATTCTTTGAAACATAATATTACAAAAATGGTTGAATGAAAAGTTGATAGTATTCATTTTATAAACTAATAATAGTTTCATACAACCTTATTAAATACAAAAATTACATTCATTAGATGGCCAAGTCCTTAAATTACATAATAAAATAGACATTTATTTATTTTCTGTCGATATGCAATTTGATATTTTTGATAATTGACATCTGGAGGTTATATAGACGATGTACTTTAATATTTATTAAATAGAAATGATCTTATTAGAAAAAGATAAAAAGCATGTTTTGTTATTGTCGAGAATAGTAATTTTGACGTAATAATGTCGATTGGGGATCACGACATACATCGCTTCTGAATCAAACAATAATACATTACGTAAACTCTTTCCATCCTCCTAACTCGTTTCAACAAAATGAGACTATAAACATAAGTTATACAACTCGTAACAAACGAGATCTAGAAAAGTATAAATATAACGATAGTGATTCCATATTTCTGAATATGCTAACAGAAATTAATTGCACCGTATTAAAACATATGTACTAGACTCCGATAGTTACTTTTCTGAAAGATTCTACCAAACTTATATACTCATAAGTAAGTTTGTTCCCACACATATTAAGTCTCGTAACCATATTTTGAGTAGAAAGTAATTATCAACTACTTCCAGATTGTAAAATTACATACAAAATATAAAAGTAATTTCAATAAATGTTTACCTGATTGTATTAGTAAATCGCTGCAAAACGACGAATGCGACTTCATTCGAATTTATGAGACTTCATTCGAAAATTATAAACTAACATTGAAGAGACGCCATAACCGAAATACCAAATATACATTTGAAATTGTGTACATACATGTTAAGCTTGCAAAATTGAAAACGCTCGTTAGGATATCAAAGAAGTAATTTTAATACAGGTACAAGTACTTATACAAGTTGAAGAGAAATAATTACATTGACAGATATTATGTGTCGTAAGCTTTTACTGGCAGTGTTTTAACAATAATTTTATTATTCCAGCTAAGTTTAAAATATATTTGAAATTATATAATATTATTGATATTTTTTCGCAGATAAATTTTTTAATTTCAATAACTAAAATTATGTTTAATTTTAGTTATTGAAATTCTTTTTAAATGACAAAAGCTCCATCATTTTTCAATTATGTGGATACAAGAATGTATTATATTTTATAAAGTTGGAGCAGAGTTGTTTTGAAAATAGTCACCGAGGTTTGAACACTGACAAATTTGCAAACTTAGTCTCCTAATTTTCTTTATTATATTATCTGTACTTAATTACGCCATGAAAACGTGTCTATGATTTCAGAGATTAATTACACCAAATTCCTTCGTGGTATTGTATGAATGTGGTTTGTCTTCCAGTCATTGTATTCTATTATTATATTACCTCTCCCAACCTAAAGTCAATTAGCAATGACGTATAATGAGTATTTCATGAAATTTTATATTTTGATAACAAAATTACTTTCTGGAGAAATATGACTGCTTTATATGGATCATTTATGTTTATTAAAGTAAGCTATTGAATTAGTGCTATGGTTGTTAGGAAAATTTTGACCTACCTATATGCATTATTTTGTATTGTATGCTGGCCGTCTAAAACAAAAATGACCCTTCTTATTTGACAATAAGTTATCTATCATTAAATAATATATGTCATTTCTGAGGTTTAAATAAATCATGTAAGATTTCAAATAAAAATAAACTTTTCTTTTACAATTTCCTCATTATTGTTCCGAATATAATAACTTGGGCGAACCGCCTTAGATAATTCTCAAAAAGGATTGCCGAGAGATTGATCTATGATCCGTATAACTTTCTATTTCGTGTCAACGCATCGTGTATTTTAGAAATATTTATATCTTTAATTGTATATCCTTTATACTTAATTCTTTCAAAAATTAATTTATAAATACATAGTGTATGAAGATAGATGTGGTATTATAAAAACCATTTATCTTAATTATGTCAAATCAACTCAATGACAACTCGTGGATCCCAATTTCAGTTCAAACTTTCACTTACCGATGATGTTGAATACAAAACATTTAATATTAATATGAAACACATCTAACACTTATATTAAGTAAATACCTACTGTAAATACCTACTACTAATTATAACTGTATTATACTAGGTAAGACTAAGTGGCGTTTACGTTTTTTTTTATTTATGTTAGAGGAGGACAAACGAGCTTGCGGGTGGGTAACCGTTGATATGTGATCACCGCTACCCATGAACTCTTGCAACATCCGAGAATTCTCAAGAGCGTTGCCGGCCTTGGAAATAGGAATATATGACTTTTTTGAAGGTGGTATTTACATGTCGTATCGATCTGGAAATACCACCGAGGGAAGTTCGTTCCACATTCGAGTGGAACGTGGGAAAAAGTCCTTGACAACCGCATAGTAGAGGATCGCCACGCATCCAGGTGGTATGGATGGTAAAGGAGGCGATGGCAAGCTGTGCGGTGGTGAAATTCGGCGGTAGGCTTCAGATCGAATAGTTCTTCGGAACACTCCCCGTTGTAAATGCGGTAGAAGACACACAAAGAAGCCACGTCTCTACGCAATGCCAAAGACTCCAGCCGTTCGCAGAGCACTGGGTCCCCGACAATCCGAACGGCTCTCCGTTGTACGCGGTCAAATGGTAGAAGCTGATATTGGGGTGATCCGAACCAGAGATGAGAACAGTACTCTATGTGTAGCCGGACCTGCGTCTTATAGAGCGCTAGTTTTGGCCATGTTTGAAATAGTGCCTCGCTCTATTGACCACTTGTAACTGCTATAAGAATGAACTTCTACATAATATAAATACATTTTACTACTTATTTTATTACATTTAATGAATTATTTTTGTTATTGAACCTAAAATAATTCAAACACCGGACATCTGGAGTCGTATCGATCAGGTCAGCAAGGAGCGCGGTGATTGCGCTGCTTTGGACCACGGTTAATTGCCTTTGGTATTATTTATAGTGTTCCAGAACAATATTAAATCTACCTAGATTTTAACTATGGGTTTTGTATGTTTTTATATTGATTATTGTATAAGTACGCTACAAATGAAACATTCCAATGTCATTATAGAAAATTATGTATGGATTGGATTTCAAACAACATAACTGACTTATTAGACCTTAAACTTCATTATGTTTATAAATTATAATAAAAATACAATCAATGCTTAATAAAAATATAAGTACTTATGCAATAAACATGTTATTTTCATATAATATGATTTAGATAATTCTATGCACAAAAGTTTTTCCTATATCTTTTAATTATGAAAATAATATTACATTCCTTGCTGCCCACGCATCGATATCAATTAAGATACACAAACCAATGTTTAATAAAAATAACAAAGTTACTAACTATAGTTACACGAATATATAAATTACATTGTCGTAGTTTATTTGAATAATACAAAACGTTCAAATAATATTTAAATTGTATTTAAAACATGTAGAAAGGTGTAATCGAATTAAAATATTATTGAGAATACCTTACACTGTTTTAAATATAATACAACTGAAAGATTGGATTATAATGGAACTTTTAAGGGGTTATACGTAGTTAGAATTTTCAATAAAATCTTTTTTTTTTTTTTTTGGAATTTAAGTATATTCGAATATATTCTTTGAAAATTTGAAGTTAATCCGATAAATACTTTCGGAGATATACCTGCATTTGTATGGCAGCGTCAGAGTGTAGGTAGGTACGTAGAAAGTAGGGACAGTAAGAACAGCATGTTCAAAAGAGGATGGGCTCAGGACTCCGCGAGCTAATAGAAAATAAGACTGAATCAGTGGAAAAAGATGAAAACCAATTAATAAAAAATATTTTCTGGGAAAGGTAAGCTCACGGCTAAGCTAATATAGATAAGCTGACAGTTTATTACGGTTTGGCATTAAGATGAAGAGATTCTGTGGACAATATGTATAATGCAATTTGGGGAACTTATTATCACTATTGTTCGACCGATGAGAAGCCTCAACACCAAATGTGCCCAAGTGGAGAAGGTTCATGGTGTAGTTGGCAGCAAGCGCTAGCAACAGATACATTATCTTCTTACACCCATGATTATCCAGCTTTACCAGCGGTTGTTGCTGAAGCTATATACCCAATTTATGAAAATCTTAGCAACGTAAATTTATTAGAAAGGTATGTAGGTGGATTCAAACAAAATAATAATGAGAGTTACAATCAGTGAATATGGAAAATAACTCCGAAAATTGTTCCATGTGGCTCTAAAGTTGTTAAAATAGCGGCTTTCACTGCAGCCGCAGTATATAATGAAGGTACAGCATCATTGTTGTACATTATGAATGCATTAGGACTTTCATTAGGCCCCGCAGCTCATGCTTATGCTCACAAAGATGACGCAGAGCGTATGATGATCTCCGACGCGAGAGCGCAAGGGAGCAAGCGTGAAGTAAGAATGGCTCGACGACTACACCAGTTGGACTAATTGGAAGCTAAGGAGCCTACACAAGGTATCTCTTATGGCCCTGGAATCGATGATACCATTTAAGTTTAAGCAAAAAAATAACTATGTGTGAACTACTTCTGAAACTTTAAACGCGTTTATCTCAAAACTGTCATTTCAGAGTCGGTGAGCAAGATTTCTCAGAGATGGCTCAACTAATCGGGTTAAAAATTGAACACAATTTTTTTAGATACATTCTTGAGGTATTGAACGAAGGACGAAGGAAAAATTTTTACTATTTTTTTTCAACAATTTAGAGCGAAAATTTTAATCGAAAGCGATTTTTTTTTTCAAATAGCCGCCATTTTGTCAAAAATCAAAATTTTGTTTATTCCTTCGTTCAATACCTGCATTTATCTATCTTTTTAAAGAATTCACCTTTCTTTTTTAATTCAGATAATCCAATCCGTCGAAATGGTGCTCACCGCCGAGCTCCTTTTTCTAGAGGTCGTTCGGGACATCATCTACAGAAACGGTGCCCATCAATATTTTGACATGAGTAACACACAATAGTATTCTCAAAAGTGTTCTCTTTCAAAATGACTATCACTCGTAATTAAAAAATAAAAGCTGTGTCTACAAAAAAATCATAAAAAAACGTTATTTTTGAGCCTCGCAACTGCGTATAACCCCTTAAATTTATAATGGATAGTTATCAAGAATATGTGTCTTCCTATTTGAAATTTGCAATAATGTTTAAATGTTCCGATGAAAAAAAATTTTCAGAAGGACTCTTGGTTCGTATCATAAATAGTAAAGTGCGTATTCTATTCAGATATACATCTTGAGGACTGTAATAGTAAAAGTTGAGGATACTTGCGACACAAAAATATTTTTAAGGATAAAAATTTTGTACATTTGTGATACAAAATACTATATATACAATACAATAAATACAATACAGTAAGCTGTATTGTATAACAAAGTTTGGCAGTTAGTTTGTACCACACAGAGTTCCATTGTTGGATAAAATTCTGGCTACAAAAATGCTGTTGATAACAATGTCACAACTAGCACGAATTGTAGTTTCGTCAAAATTTTATTTACAGGCATACTAAATAAATATTCATAAATATATTAATGTAAGAACAATATTTTTAAAATAAAGTAGTTCCTATAATTGACTATGTGTCATTACTTTAACAAAAAATACACTTCACATTATCATATTACATTTGATAAAAACTGCAAAAGCAACATACTTCACAACTGTAGTATTTATGTTTGAAGTCCATATGTAGCTATTTTGTAACCTTATTTATATATTTAACATATTATTATTACACTCAACTTTATAAGGCTAAAATCATTATCTCTTTTCTAAAACATAAACATAATAAAGATATACTTAACTAATGAATTGAGTGTAATTAATGAATTGAGTATTTTATATACTTGAGGTGATTAATTATACATATCCAATACAGAAATGTATTAATAAGTGTTGTCTTTTAAATACAGAATACAGATATCAAATAAATAATAATTTTAGTTCAAACATCTTCATTTATATATATAGTCCTATATAGAATAAATAAAATATTTACTATATATTTCACTCGCTTCTCATGCTCGTCTACTGTCCGGGTCTCAAAGATTATGACGCTTGACTTCTTTGAAGTTGTTATGAAACAACCTCAAAGAAGTCAAGCAAAATTTCGAATTACTTTTTTGCTTTTCGTAACTATATTATTTTGATACTTAATCACTATTCGTGTAACTAATTAATTGCATTTAATTCTAGTGTAATTTTATTTCAAATTGTCATTATCTAATTAAAAAATTTACCTATGTATTATATTTTACGTATATACTTTGTATAAGGTAGTACATAAGCATAACATTTATTCTCGTTTCTATGTATTCTATATAGCCATCCTAAATATCTTTACCCCATATTCATGTTTTAGTTTTGCAAAAAGGTTTTGTTAGTTAGAATATTTAATTATAAATTTATAAACTTAATATTCAATTATAAATTTTTAAACTTTAAAAGTAAACAGTTGTTTCATTCTATATAGCTTTTATTTGGAAACCTAACAATAAATACGGAGTGAGGTTATTTGTGTGTGCATACATAACAGCGTTTTATACGACTTCATGTTGTTTTCGAAATGTCATTTGCTTTAAAATTTATTGGCTTTTAAGAAAATTCTATTCTTTCTAACATTTTGTTTACTTTAAAAATATTGTTGTTTTGCTAAATATTAACTCGGTTTCAATAGAAACTTTAATAACTCTCTATCTAGCTTAATCCTGGATTAATGAATCAGTGTATTTTATATTTTTTTAAGGGTTATAATTAATTAAACTATCGTTCAATGTCGCAATTTAGATGGTAACGAAATTGCTGCTAATAAATTATAATTATTATGATGAGAGCATTTTAGTTGATAGTAATTGCTTTGATTGAAAATATGTATTTTGTAATCTTGGCTTAGATTTGGCAATATTCAGTTAAAAGTATATTTAATTTCATAATTATAGCTCTCCTCTAAAAACCCACATGATGAAATTCAAGTCATTGATAATTTAAAAGTCAATGATCCCTTTCTGTTATTTTACAACAGTTAGATTAGTCTATTAATAAAATATCGTCGTAAAAAAATATAAGTATACTTTGTAAGTTCATTTGAAGGTTAATTTAATTTTATATATTTTAAGTGAATTAATAAACTGTCTACTCTCTATACATGACTTTTCTCCCATATGACTTTTCTCCCACGTACCACTCGAATGTGGAATGAACTCCCTTCGGCTCCCAAACGGGCACCTTCAAAAAAGGCGTATACTCCTACGTCCAATCATCATCGTATTATCAATGACCCACAAATTCGTTTACCCTCCTCTAATTCTCTAATATTAAAAAAAAAACAAAATTTAGGTTTTAGAATGCAGTTTCTTACATTCTCTTACGCCTTGCTGTTTGCATGATTTGTTAGTATTTATGTATTTAAGAAACACAATCAACACAAATTGTTTATATTCCCATTACTTTAATGACTTGTAAAGGTCACAATGTTGCTTCCAAGTTTTCTGTAAAGGCGTTGAATATCGGTTGTTAAGAATCCTGAATCTCGGCTTTATCAAAGTTTGATACATGATATTGTAAAAGTTTGAAAGTTATATGTTATAAATTATATGGAATATCTTCGGAACGATATTTCCCTACTACCATAAAATCAAAATATATGGCGGAAAGATTTGTTAATTTGTATGAAATAGATAGCTTATCAATTTATTTTTTTTATGTAAATATGGTGTCGACTTTTGTTAACATTTTAATTATGTTATTAATTCAAATAAGCATACATTGAACTTATGAAACGTTAAATCATAAATTCAACGTTTGTAAAGACTTAAAGTAGATTCAACTCCCTTTTAAGTTATTTAATAATTTAATTATTTATAGTGTTGGCTATTCAGTGGAATAGTCATCATAGTTAAGTGAGACTTAATAATAATTCAAATCTAGTGTAGTACCAAAAAAGGATTAAAGTAACTAATTGCGGCTAGTCCTATGATACTCTAACATTTATAAGGACTTATACTTTCAGCATTAAGAATATTAATATTACAAGGACCAAGCATACATTTTCAGGTTACAAATATTAATTACCGACATTTTGGAAGCTGTTACAGTGAAGCAACAGAATTAAAGATTAATGTAACAAACTATATATATTTGATACATAATATAAAAGTTATAATAATATTATTAAGATCAAAGTGCGCCTTGTAGATTGTGAAGGCATGTAATTTAAATATAGACATTACATGTGGTATGGTCATTTGCAGGATTTATATTATAATGTACATCATTTAAGATTGTTATATTTTTTTTAAAAGAGCAACTGTTGAGTTTCTGGCTGGTTCTTCTCAACAGAGCAGCATTCTGAGCCGGTGGTAGCTTACTTAAGCACTGACTACACTGACCTTTTTTTGTATTGTAATAATTGACGATTCAAAAGTTCCTGTAAATGCCTACTTGAATAAAGATATTTTGAATTTTGAATACCATATGTATAAAGAATGCTCTATAATAAGGGGTTCAATTGTGTTTTTATATTATGATAGGAATAAGGTTTGCTGTGAGAATCAAAAGCTCGTTAATTTTTCATTATAAAGTCACTTCGTAACTGTAAATTGTTTAATACAATTTATTGTCTTATATATTAACATAACATAAAAATATGATAATGCGTCCTTATTACAGTAAAAAATATTCGCTCAAATAATTGTGGCAGACAATCTCGAAATTGCTGCCAGTAAATTATCCTTAGGGCTCTATTGCCAGCTTTATTTTATTTTAATGACCGAAACGTGACTAATTTTAAGAAAGTTAAATTTAGTTACTAAATAACTTTTAGAATATACAAACTTTGTCCAAATACAATATTTAAAATATCTAAGGTTTTTTTTATATACTCGTATATAAAGGATAACTATTTAATAAAATAAGACTTTCTTATAAAAGTAAAACTAGTTAAAAGAAAACTGATATTGGCCTTCTTCAGAAACCAAGTATGAAAGTGAAGCAACGTTTATTTTGTTCATCGTGATGGTCGTTTTGTCAATGTCTCGGTGTAACCTCAGGAGCGGTCGACATGTGTCAATTTATAAAATATACTTTTTACTACTAGTAACTTACTTTACTTAGTTTTAAAAGTACTTTCAGAATAATTTTGCACATTAGTTTTGAACTACAGTAGAATCTAAGTTAAAAACCAAGGAAAATATTATGGAAATATGTATCTTAAAATATTTATCTTTGCTTTTACTGCAATGGATTGCCATAATTTTAATTTGTAAACACCTCATGTGAAGTTGGTCATATAAAAATCAGTACTTAGTACACAAAATTGTTTAGTAGACCATCCACTATCTTTAGTTATATGCCACAGATAGCAAAATATCGATATTCTGTTTCTAGACACAACTCGAAAACAATAATCCGATTTCAATCGATGTTACGTTTGTTTCTCAAATCGAGTTTGCAGGACGCATTGATTGAAGTGGAATATTTCATATTTGTCTGTTTCGTATTGTTATTGAAATTATTTAGTGGTAGTTGGTTTAGGATTAATATTTAAATTTAATCTTACATTTTTGGTCGAGATAATTAATTATTAGAGGGTAAGAAAAAAATATACATTGTCAAATTTCATTGTAAGTATTTTCTAATATTAGAAATTTACGTTTCAATTTTTGGGAATAAATTAGGTCCAGAAAGATATTGTAATAATCATGATAATTTTTCAAATGATAATAGATAGCATAATAAAAGATAAATTATAATGTAACTAATATGTTATTGTTTAATCTTGTTGAGCCGCTAATCCCGTATCTTATCCGTATTAGAGTGATCCTGTGGAAGCTCTGCACCATTTTACACAAGATATCGGGTGACGTTGTTTATTTAGTAGCGGGTCCTTTGAGATACTTGTTTATTATTATAAGAGAATGGTGGTGTGGTAAGGCTTATGGTGAAAAGGTATAAATTAAAATAATTCTGCATCTGTCTGACTTTCAATTTAATGATATAGATTATAATATTTTTATTAGAATAATATACACCTAAGATAATTAATATTTATAAATTATTTAAATGAACTACTTATATTTTGTAATCTAATAAGCCGTCATATTAAAGACATGGAAATGTTTTTTTTTTTTGCAGTTAAAAGAAATAATTTAACTAACCAAATGCCGTGGACAAAAAATATATTCATTGTCTTAAAACAACTCACTTTTTGTACAGTCAACCGTATATTTAAAAATTTGTTCAGAAGCTTTACCAATAAGCTTAGAAGTTTAAAATAGATGTCCAGAATGACCTCTCTACAATCAAAATACTTTCAACCACTTTGTGTATTCTCTTAGTTAAGAAATATTTATTTTATAGAATATATAAACAATGAAATACAAATTTTTCGAGTTACTTGAAACAATTTATATGCATACATTTAACATACATAACTGTCATAACAAATGTATTAAGAATAATTGAAGCAAATCTTATTATAGCTGAATTAGTCTTAATTAGTCGTGTTTCCTAAGAAAATTATCATAATGCATATTAACATATTGTTCAGTTCTTAAACTCAGAGTTAAACTAAGATAAAACTCACAGTAGGAGTAAGTTATAGGCGGCTGGATCTATATGTAAACTTTGTAAAAAAGGAAACCGCTAAGATTCCTCTTTATTATATTTATTAGTTAAAAATAACAAATCTCCTATAAGAGTTATGACTTCTTAAGTATAATTATTTTTTATTACAGTTCAGAAACTTTTCCTTTCAATTTAGACTAACTGCGTCTCTAATTCGTTATTAGTGGAGTTTGTTGAAATTTCTCACAAATGTTTTATTATTGTGTAATAAAAAAGTTTGCTATACGGGTTGATATTTCTTCAGCTTCCAAAAACATTTTCATTTTTTTTATGGATTTTTTAAAGACAGTGGATGAAAATTCGATGATTTTACAAATGACATCATTTTTAACAGACATAAAATTTTAACTCTAGCCAAGTGAATAATTTTATTTCAATAAAATTTACATTAACGTAATACTATATTGATTTATACAACGTTTATGATTCCTTTTACTTGAATCTTTTAGTAAATTTCATGATGGATTTAGTATCTTATGATACACGAATACACACTTAATTAATTATAACATGCAATTAAAATATTAAAACCCACTCCTTTGTATTTTTATCAATTCAAGAGTCCCTGTATCCGACATACACTTCAAGGTCTGAAAATCTATTGCTGTTATAGTTTAAGGCGAGAAAGTGTAACTGTCTTTTTAAAATATAATATGTAAGTTAGGATGTACTTGTACTATATATTTTTGAAATTTTTAATCCATAAAGAATCGGTATAAATAGTTATTTATTTTTGCTCAATATTTTTAATTAAAAAAAATCGTAAATTAAAAATAAGAATATAAATAAAATAATTTTAAAGTCAAATTTATCAACTCCGACAGTTATCCGATATCTCAAACGTAGATTAGAATTAATCCTGAGGCTCTAAGCTCTGAAGTTATTCATTTGCCGGCAGTTGCTCCAAAACTAACTTTATCGACTAAGTGTAAGTGTGTAAGTGTGTACATTCCATTTATTCCAGTCCATTTAATCCCAATATATTAACCAAATCCTGGTTTCGCAACTGTTCTGGGTTAGTAATCATCTTACAAAAGTCTAGCAAGGAATGATTCCCATACATTTTTGTTGTATATTTTTACTTCTTTGTTGTTTTCTAGGTTAGAGTTTAGTTGATATATTGAACGGTAAAAGAAACTGACATTGGTGTGGTGACATTGAAAAAAATATTGCGACACGATAATAAGTGCCGCATCAGCAGCTGTGTCAATACGTTGTGTGCCAGTTTTCTAAAAGGTTCGATATTTTCAATACACCGCACCGCCTTTGAGTGGACAAAAAGAGTTGTACCAAAGAAGCAACAAAGAGATAAGGCTCTTTTTTTAGAAGGGCTACCAGAGTTATTGACTTGGTATGTGGAGTTATAGATGATACCATTTCCGTAGCTTTTTTTTACATTATAATTGTAACTTTTTCGAAAAAATAGTCAAAATCTTAATATTTCATTCGACAAAATTTTCATCACCGTGATGATTTTCTGTACATAATTGCTTATTCAGCAATCTTTGGTATGGCGCTTATTGTTGCCTTATATGAATGCGCCTGCAATTTCCGTCGCAATTTCTTCCGTAGTATAAACGTACCATAACTGAAATGCTTGAGTCATGTAAAATATTCACAATTACGACTACAACTTTTATAAATATTCATTATCTACCTTAATCACAAAAAGTGGTATATTATATGTATTTGTCAAAAAAAAAAACATATTTATTTTTAAATAACTTTATTGCATACATGTAAGATAACAAACAGTAAAAAAATTGATAAAAAATAATACCAGCAAAGGGCGACCTTATCACTAAAGTGATTTCTTCCAGGCAACCCACGTATGTTATAGATGAAACAAATAATGAAATAAGAATATAATAAATATGTATGTGTATTGTGTTTCCCAAACGTACTATGTTACTATGTTGTCCAATTTCATGCATGGCTTTTACTCAAAATTGCAATACTAATCTCGAAATCTCAATTATGTGTCTAGTATTACAAGGTGACCAATGTGTACTGAAAGATATTTCATACATTTCCCTCTTTCTTACTAATGACAAGCAAGCGCAGCTAACCATTGATATATTTTATGTTAAAATATCGAAACGAAAAGCTTTTAAAATGTTCTGATTTACTTAAAATTTTAAAATGTTACTCTCACGATTATTGAAAAAGAGTTAAGTTATTTATAAATTATATTCGCTATGCAAGTTGTATAAAAAATAATACTTCATAGGCGTTTCGACAAACAGCGCTGGGACTAACCCCACATTTTTGTGATCTCGTAATTTTTAAAATATACAAATACGGACGTACTTTTCAATTGAAAATATATAACTGAGCTGTGAAACATTATCAGAAAGGAAAAATTCAATCCATTTTTAATATGCTTACTGGTCTATAAGTGACTTAAAATATTTTGAAAGTTAAATAAAATAACACACATATAGCAAAATTTTTTAGTCAGTTTCAGTTGTTTACTTTATTTAAAGTATTTTATAATCAATCCTGATTTTGATTTTCGTACCTCAAAAAATAAAAGAACTCAATAAATATACTTTTTTTAGTTTTACTTGAGAAAAATATGTACATTCGTTTTATATTAGCACTAGCTGTGCTTACAACTTCGTTCGCACGGAATGTGTTTTTTTAAATAAAAGTAAACTAGGTTATTTGCTATAATAGAAGCTATGCGCTAATGAAAGTCCTATTAAAATCGCTTCACTTCACATTTATTTATATTTATAGATATAGAATGTTAAGTAAATTAGGAAATTAATTTATGTTTTATATAAAAGCAAAAAATACAGTACCAAATATGTCACATCTAAGATATATGTTTAGGGATTGAAATGAATTGTTGTGTCGATTTCAGTGGCCATATATATTTGAAGTTCTTAAGCCAAATATTCATATATTTTAGATCGACATACACATGATAAGTTTAAATCGTCTTTTCAAAAGACAAACGCAGTCATAAAAAAAAGAATAATTTTTATCTAGAATTTTCACTGAGAAAGATTCAAGATGAAATTTTAACAGATTAATAAATAATATACATATACATATATGTATAAAAATCAATACCATTTACCACTGTCCAATTCAGGTTATATAACGTTATTATATAAAAAGTTATATATATGAATTTATTAGAAAACTACGTGCACTAGTTATTAGAGGATTCGGGTATAAAAATATCTTCACTTTTAACGAACCCAATTAAAATATCTGGTTCTATGACGTTTCGTTGCTATTTAGTTACTTTTAATCTATACGCCAGCTCTTATATTTGTTTTGTGATCTAGTGGCTATCCAGGAATGCTGAGGAATTCCTAAAACGGCCGCGGTTATTTGATAGACTCTACAACCTCCATAACTCTGTTAATTACGACACTTGACGCGTCTCGTATACCCCATTGCTCATCTAACTTGCAAGCATAATCTGAACCTTAAGTGAGTGGTAAACCACTATGATTGGAACTCAATAAAGAAACTCAACAATTAAAAAAATATATATTATGGCGCATTCTTCTTTGTTGACACAGCTTCATCCATAAAAACCGTTTTCAAATCGAAGAAGCCGTTCCAGAAGTTAAGGCCCATAAATGCACAGATAAACAGTCAGATATAAAAAAAATTCCTTTACTAGTTGTTACGTAGAAAAGTCATTTCTGTGGTAATTTAATTACTTAGTCACACATTAAAATTTTTATTAGGTTTGTCTTTGATTAGGTTGATTAATTATAGGTATAATAATATAATATAAAGATATTCAAAAGACTATAATAGTCATACATTTCGTACTATAATAGAAATTAGATAGCTTGAGGATGCTTTGTATTCCACAAGATATTATACTATTTTTTATTTAGATTCAGAGTTATTTTTATGTCATAAATTATACATATTTATAGCATTCTGCTGTATGTTATTTAAAATTAGCTGCCATATTGATATCAACGTGGAATTTTCTTTATATATATTTTTTTGTTTTTGCCGTTAGCCCTACTTTTTGTTCTTTCATCTCAAGTAAAAGTTATTTTAGTAATATATAAAGCTAAATTTATTTAATAACAATTTTTTACTAACTTTAATTTGAACCTCCTTGAATAGTTTGTTATAATCTATGAAAATTAATATTGAGAAAAGTTAGTAGAATAAAAGACTGAAATAAACTACTTTTTCTATTTGCGTCTTCTTCCAAATAAATTTAATATATCTATAAGATATTAAGAATAAACTTTAGTCAGTAAATATTTTGTTAAAATAATTTGCCAGACACGTCAAATTTATGACATCTCTTTAGAGTGAAATCAATTTTGTTGATGTCAAGTTCCGCTTCTTTGATCTCTTTGAGGCTTTCATACGACTTATATTTTGAAGATTATCGTGGCATACATGACAAGTTATTTACTAGACATTTTATTTGATTACTAATATATAATAAGTAATTTCTTATCCAGAACGACTGAACAAATCGTGTTTTTGTCGTCTCTCGATTAAAAATTTAAATATATAATATATTAAAAAAAAAATAATCTTACAGTAGATCATTCTAACATTAACTGTATTTCTTTTTACTGATAATTCCTAAAATAATAAACCAAGGAGATTATGCAGTGAAAGTAATTAAAAACTCGATTATTAGGGAATGTGACTTTAAATCAGAAATAATTAATAGTTTTATACCCAATAATACAAACTACGAAATTGTATGCCCTGTGAAGTTAAAACCAAACTTATAGATATATAAATAAATATCTACATGGAAAAACTAATCAATGTATGCTAGCCTCATCCCGACTTTAAATTTAGCTTTTAATAATTTTTTTTTTTTCCATTATGGGACATCCCATAGCGAGACTTAATATGTTGACAATACTTGGGCCAATGATTATATATTAATTTCATCTGAACTTTTTTGACATACCTATAATGAACTATAAACTATCAATGTTCAATTCGTGATACATGACTACCTTAAAACATAATTTTTGCTTGAAATTGTTTACTAACTTAATATAATTACAATAAAATAAAAGTATTTTAAATACATTTCCCCATAATCTGTAATGACACTGTTACGTATTCTATGTAAGTATTTGGTCTGCTGTTACCTTTCAGTTTAGTGTTTGTGTAACTAGTGTATTGCTTCAAATCAAATATTCAATTTAATATTAAGAGCTCAATTTATTTTTTCTTAATAATCAGGCATTTATAGGCAGACATGATATGCAGCTACAGTTACAGCAACAGATCAGGAAGCAGGGTATGCAGGTTGACGTCTCGAAGTTACACTTATGCACTTAGTAAATAATTATTATAAAAACCTCCTATAATGAACAATATACAGGTCAAACTAAGGTAAATTAAGGTAAAGTATGAAATAGCATGCCGTAATCTATTCAAATTATGATAAATAATATTTAATCAACCCTGCAATAATACGAATGTTTAATTAAAAGGATCAACGCCTTATAAGCGTTATTAAGAATACTAATTGTAACCACACTTACCGCAGGCTAATTAAAAAAGAAATATCGGAAATGCTTTCGATAGAAAGCAAAGAAACTAGAAAGGTTATGACATTGGATTCTAAACAACAAATAAGCGATTAGTGTTACAACATCACGCAAAACGTCAAATTAAATGAATGTATATTATTAATTATTAGAAAAAGAAATAATTAATTATGTAATTTTAAACTAAAGAACAAATAAACGATTAGTGTTACAACATCACGCAAAACGTCAAATTAAATGAATGTATATTATTAATTATTAGAAAAAGAAATAATTAATTATGTAATTTTAAACTAAAATTCTTTGGAAACAAAGAAGCATTATTTGTTGAAAACATTATAATATAATATAAATATGTCAATATGACAACGTAGGCAGCATTTTAACATTTAAAACCAATGACAGTTTATTTGAAATAATATACAACAATGTGCTATCAATTTATATCATTTATAAAATAGTACGAAATATCACAAACTATTGAAGTCTTTTGAATTATTTGTCAACAGACAATCTACCTAATCAAGGACAAACATTATAAAAATTTGAATGTGTGACTAAGTATTTAAATTACTACAGAAATGAAATTTCCACTATCTTATTTATTTATATATACCTATATATATATATATATATATATAGGTTGGTTGCAATTTTGTTTTATATCTAAATATCTCGGGTTCAAAGCCTGGATCGTGGATATTGCATTTGTATAATTTTCAGATTTGAAACAAAAAACCTACATATTTCACCTGGCGGCCATAAATGCACCTTACTTTGAACAACATAGAGCAAAATAGCCGTATATGATTATACAAAAAATTAACAAGAAAATTGTTAATAGAAATTATACATTGAGAGACCAGATATCATTCCGCTTTGGAATAGTCCCATTTTTCGTTACCCTTCCTTACTGTAGCCTTTTTTTTATAATGCGGTTGTTATTTTCTTGTGCTAAGAGCAAATTTAAGATAATTTATCACCTAAGTTTTATAATTTCATATAATAGATTTTCAGTAAATATATAACACTCTACAAAAGATACAAGTTTTAGATATTATTTAATCAATAATTCCTAAATGTTTTTACCTTAGTGTAAAAATATGAAGAGGACGTAGCAAATTTCCTTCCGATTTCGTTGTTATTTGTGTGGTATTTCAGGTTCTTCATGTAACTAAAACATGTAAGTAGGTAAGATAGTTCATGCTTTCATAATATGATATATATATATATAAATAAACTTTTGTTTTTTTTTATAGAATACCATTCGTCTGAAGAGGATACGAAAATTGTATGAAGATATACATATATATAGCAAAATAAAATTATTCATATATTTTGATGACAATCTGGCTTACAATGCACTTAAGAGATGTTGTATTCTAGTGGCACGGTTCCAAAGGAAAAGTCGATGACGAAGAACGTGCAAGAAACTCGGATATTGTTTTATTTTATTAATGATCTACATTATTTTAATGTATTGACTATTCTGTCATAGTCATTATTCTTAACTATTTAAATTTCAAGTAAAGCGTAGCACTTAAATGGTATAACTAATTACACCACTACTAGTAATAGCGTAATTGTAAATTTCAAGGTATCAATGAAGCATTCTAATCTTTAACATTCGAAATAATAGCCATTCCATAATGATTTATTTCTAAACTACAAATGTTAATAAATACAAGACCTTAGAAATGGTTTCATTGAAGCTAAATGTAAATGCAGAATTGTTACCAAGTTAATTATTACCAAGCCTTCCTATCGTAAACTTAGTCTTTATAACGTCCTAACATGATACAAAAATGTTTTAGATATTATATAACTTTAGTTCGATTAGGTCGATTAATTGCCCAAAAATATATTCCATTTTTGTTTTAGTGAATTAAAATTTAGCAACTATGCTATTATGATTGTAATGTTAATATTTTTCCAGACATATTTTTATTATTATATCATATTATATTTTCAAATCAAATTATTCGTGCGGTATATTTCAAATTGTATTACGATAAACAAATAGCTTAAGAAAACGTTAAGTGAGTTAGGCTACTGTTTCGTTCAATTTATGAAGTAAGAGGCAAAACAAGAATTGCAGTAACTCGATAGTAAAGTAATTAACTTACTCTAAATATTGACTCTAAGCACTAGACTGGAAAGGAAATTGGATACTCAGGTTTGTCAATAATTTATCTAAATACATTTAATTTAATTGTGATGTTAGTTCACTTTAAACTATTTAAAATGAAAACAAAAAAAATCCGTTATTAGTCCATTTGGATCCCATAAAAAAAGAAAATATCCGTAAAGGTATTTTATATTTATTTTCAATTAAACACATATAAAATGTATCCTATTTTTATTTTATATATTAAATAAAATACCAATAATTGTTTACAAAATAATAGTTTTTTTTTTATTTTTGAACGTTTGTTTGTTTATGATATTATGTACAATATTTACTAGACAGAAAGTACCAAAGTACCTAGTTACAGGTTTTCCCCCGTAAAATATATAAAATACTCAGTAAAATAATCTCATTTTTCATGGGAAAAAGTCTAGTTGATACGGACTATAACAAAATTGTTGAATGGATTTTACTGAAAATTGCTGTATTGCTTTTTATTTTAAAATTAAAAAATGGTTGTTCATCTTCACAGGAATACACAAAAAAGTACCGATTACTAGACACCTAAAACGTGTGGATTCATATAAATTTTAAGTGAGTAATTATTAGTAAGATTTAGTTAGAAGAAGTAATTCATATAAATTTTAAGTGAGTAATTATTAGTAAGATTTAGTTAGAAGAAGTAATTCATATAAATTTTAAGTGAGTAATTATTAGTAAGAATTAGTTAGAAGAAGTAATTTTAAGTAAGAAAATTATATGAAATAGCTAGCAACAGCTTTTTTTTTTTTTTTATGTTAGAGGAGGGCAAACGAGCTCGCGGGTCACCGTTGGTATGTGATCACCGCCGCCCATGAACTCTTGCAACATCCGAGGATTCACAAGAGCGTTGCCGGCCTTGGAGAAAGGAATATATGCCTTTTTTGAAGGTACCAATGTCAAAAGCTGAAAGATAATAAATTAAAAAATCTAATATCGTAAGTTTAGCCCACCGTTTAAGCTTGCTTAGTATAGAAGCACAAGAAAACTATTAAAAATTAGATAAAAAATTTCCTTTCTCTTAAAACTTGCTGTCTATAATTAAGTTTAATTAAACATACTATGAAATACCAAAATACAGTGTTTCTATTTTATAATATTTTGCTTTTATAATAATCAAAAAACATATTTAACGTCTTTTTAATGAAAGATTGTTTAACTTATAATTTTTATTTAACAAGGCTTTTAGCTAATGATAAATTTATTTTACTACTCTTTAATATAAAATGAATACATCCAAAAGAACTAAGATGTTCCCTTAACAAAACTCTATTCAACTAAATCCCAAAAATATACCGAGGATAATGACAATAATAATAATTGTCTGCCTCTTATCTTAACTGGATGATATTGTAATATTACGTAATCTTTATTCTTCAAACTACTTACCAGATTAGCTTTCTTATTGGTTATTATTACTATCGTGCTTAGTACGTTATATTATTACTTAACTATATTATTCTTATACAATAGGAACTTAACTACAAAATCATTATGAAAGAAATAACATAGCAATTATTAATGTTATTGTAATATATTTTGGAAAGCTGGCAAATCAAGCTGATGTAAGCCTTGAAATATAATATATAATATATTTACCAATATTGCAAAATGTTTTGTATTGATCGACAATATTTTTTCATTTCCAGATCATTGACTTAATTTAATATCACACATGAGTGGTTTCTCAAACCCCAAAACTTTTGCTTCGAATAAATTACGGTACTGTGTAGCTTTATATATTGAATATTGATATAAAGATATTATTCGCATGAAAAAACCTAAACTAATGATTAAATATTCTAATATATAAATAGAAATATATATAATATTACTAGTCTTTTTTTTTAAATCTCATCGCGTAAGTAAGCGTACCTTGCTTATACCAAGCATTGTTATAAACATGGATAATAATTATGAGCTAGACTTTGACTAATCTTGATGTTAAGTAAATTAAAAATTGATCACCCAAAATAGATTCCACATCGATAAGAAATTCTATATAGCAGAGAAATAAATGTAACATTTTCTCTTAACAATGTTAGGCATATAATTATAGATCTCTAACTGTGAAAGTTACTGTCTATCGTAAGTTATAATAAAGTTTGTAATAAAAAAAAAAACTTAATAAATTATGTATTTTATTGTATAAGAGTGTCCAATATGCCTGGTGTATATCACTCTACTTTACTTTTCTTATTTTCCGAGATCTATCCAAACCAAGGTAGTTGAACAGGCGATAAAATTTATACCCATAGTCCGGTAGCTGGCTTCATGACATCAAATGAGAAAAACAGAACGTTTTATTGTCTATAAAAGTGAAATAAAATATGTAGTTACATTTATAGAGGTTAAAGTATTAAAATATACCGCAAAAATATATTACGTTAAATTTACATCCATTTATATAATGAAATATGAGATAATGTTTAACTGTTATTTAGAATATTTAAATTGTCTTCCCCGACTAAAATGTTTATTCAAAAACATGAATATTCCAATTAACCTAAATTTATTTACGAAGCTATTTTTAAAGATTTTGTTTGAAAGGATTTATTTATGTAAAGAAAAGTGTAATTATTATATCAGAATACCATATCAGTTATTTTGAAATGTAAATTATGAAAAATTTAAAGCTAACTTTTAGTGTTAAGTACGATTAAGAAATCATTATCATATTATTAATGGATTAAACTGAAATTAACATTGACTTCATAACTTTTTTTTATTCAAACTGTCATGGTTAATTATTATCTATATATAAATAAGCAATCTACTACTCACTGACTCATCACGAAATCTCCGAAATTATCTGTCAAATTAACTTAAAATTTGACATAGTTACTTATTTTGTAACGTAGACGTCCACTAAGAACGGATTGTACGAATTTCAACTTTTTGCATTTCGGCAAGTTTTAAACCTTTAGGAACCTATGACAACGGTCGCCATAGCAACGGTTACGATAACAACGGTTACCATAGCAACGTTTACCTTGGCAACCAGAGCTTAGATGCGGTTGGGACCCTCCCAATTTTCATAAATAAAATAAAAAGGACGTAAAAATGTAATTGATTATAAATTGAATTTGATATATTTGAAAAAATAAATAAACATAATTAAAAAAAATCTCTTAGTTATATGCTAGCAACATTTTCGTGGTGTAGGCCTACTGGGGATCCCGCAACATTACATAACGGGAACGCATCTGATATACACAGTACCTCACAGGTGATGTGGAAATCTGTGTATTCACTGACTGGCATTATATTTCTCTATTTTTTTTTTATTTACATTAGTTATAAAATACAAATAAACATTTTGTCAATACAAGGAGTCTAAGTTCACATCCAAATGAGTAGTATGCCCAGCGAAGCCGGCAGGAATCAGATAGTTAAGTACATATTTAATAGTACTCAGGTCAGTTAAATTAGAATTTGTCCGATATGTATTTATTCCATTCGAGTTCACACTCATTGATGCAGAGCACGGCCGCACCGCGATATGAACTGCTGAAAAAAAATTCCGAATTAACTAACATTAGTACATCCAGTGAAATATATATACTACATCGCTTATTTAATACTACATATTTAAGGTACTAAAATTATTCTTAATGAGTTTAATTTGTCTTAAAGACTTAACTTTTTGCTTTAATAGGATGATTAAATAGAACAATTCAATGAATGATATAAGGAAAGCTGCCAGCTAACGTTACAGGTAGTCGCGTCAGTAAACTAAAGTATGAGAAACAACAAAACATTTTTATTCTTAAACTAGAAATGGACTTCCATTTACAAAAGTTTAATCACTTCAGAGATTCTTTTAAAACAAATGAAACATAAAAAAAGTTTTAAAACAATACTCTTCCTGTCGACTACAAGAGTTAATTTTATTGAAATTAATTATACTTTCTTTAATTAATAAATGTATTATAAAAACTCATTAACACCAACAAGATTTGAGCATGCAACCTCTAGGGTACAGCGTTGGATTTTTTTTTAAATAATCATTTCTTTTATTATTTCATATATTCTTGTTGTTAAAATTAATATATTGTTCTATTTTTTTACGAAAAACTTCAGAATTCCAAGTCATTTTGTGACTCAAATTTAGTGTTCTTATTAATCAGTTTGATTACAAGCAGCTTAAGATACGCTTTTACATCATACGAAATGATCAATATGATAATGGTCAAAGAAGATATTCAATACCTGAACTTAATAATTAAATAATAAACAAATCAAATGGCATTAAAACTATTCCTATTATAGTATTGGCTGTATCAATATCCATTAGGAAGAAAGGTCTCTCGAGAATCGCAATTGAATACAAATTAAGTTTTCTAAAGGAAAGAAAACTACGGGGTTTTACTTTATAAATGTATTTGTATAAGTCTTTTATTCTGCATTCTCGAAGCATAATATAAAAATAATCTGTAACATAAAAAAGACACCATTAATAATTATTGACATTAAGCCATCTACTAACTTAACTTATTAAGATGTATAAAAGTATTAAAATATCTAAAACTTTTTTCAAACTCACATATATTTTACACATCAAAATAATTTGCAGATAATATAAAAACATTAAAGTTAATAAATAAAAACTACTAGTAATATAAAATATACGTGTTAAAATGTAGTAAGTAAACTAAGTAAGTACCTGTAAATTCTGAATTAACATGCAATGTATATGTGTAATTCATTAGAAAGTAAGTTCGTTAGTTTAGTCCAACTGTAAACCTAGTATTATCACTATATATTAACTACATCGCACGTGTTTGGAATTGTTTTAAAAATTGTAGTACCTGGAATCCTGGTTATAAGTAGTCCTGGTGCGATCCCAATGGTCATCCTGAAGACAGTAATCTCACGGAAACAGACAATAGTTGTTCGTTGTAAAATGCTGATATAAATGTAAAATAATTGTAATAAATGGTTTTCATACCTCAAAAATTACTTAATGTCTTAATTAAATGTGAAATAAATGAATTGAATGATTGAGTTATCTCTTAAAAGGGCCACTTATAAAACAGTGTAAATCATCAGCCAATATCTAGTGAACATTGAACATGAACAACAGACAGCTATTTTAAGGAAGCACTCTAATAAAAGTGACTGGAGCAGATTGGAGACTCGGGATATTTTACGTTGTTTTTTTTGTAAAATGAAGTAATTAGGTGACTTTGGGAATGTTGACTCTCATTACGAAGCTATTTGCTTTTTCTTTTATTATACAACGCCCGATTATATAGCAAAAAATAAACGGCCATGGATAAGGCTTTTAGTTATTTTATATTCTACGAGTATCTAAGTCTTAACAAATTGGATTCAGACTTATGGCTCTGCTTATTCCTTTTTTAAATGAAAGGGATTTGCTAATTAAAGTAAGTACTACATATACTTATATTCTCTGAATCATATATATATGTCGAAGTATTCATTGATATGTTGTAACAATAAATAAGTTAGCCTATCTGTGTATTAAGATTTATTTATTTAAATAACATCTACCTAGAAAACTCTTTGATCAGTCTGTATCCAAATATGAAGTAATGTTCTTAAAAAATAATTCTTGATTTAATATGGCAAATTTAAGAGTTCGTGTGTGTGATAATATTAAATATTCAATGGGGAGACTTCAAGCTACTTCTAATCAATCCTTTCCATGAAGGATTACACTACGAATATGTTTGTTATAATATCTAGGTTGAAATGTGGATAAATTTATATGATGCTAAAAATATTATATAGTAATAATAAACAATATTTTGAAAATACTTAATTATATCCTTATTATATTAACTGAAAAAAATATATTTCTATTAAACAATTTCAATGCTACTTTGGTTTGAATTCGAGAGAGAATTCTTTCGAAGTTTTTATTGAAAATTCTAAATCTCAAAATATTTACTTTTTAAACTGTATCGGGCGCATTTCATCAAGAGCTTTAATATTGCATTTTATGTGAAAATATTCACCTTAAACTGATTGTATTTTGATCTGTAGAAGTGTACCTATAATATAAAATAAAACCGATCAAATGGACCAGAACTGAAACTTTTTAAGATAAGTTTAATTAAGTTAAGATTAAGTTATATTTGTGAAATTATTAAAAATAGGTATATCTTTAATAACATTCTCCTTTACTTAATATGTGAATGATCTTTATTGATTCCTTAATTGCGTTTGTTTATATCTTTTATATATACATTATGTATAATGAAAATCGTGAAATTATTGTCCTTATTTATAAAATATTATTATTATTACTGTTTTATAAAACAATTAATTATATTTATTTAAATAAGGTTACAATTAACCACATTGGGACTGTGTCTGGTTTAATGTGAAATTGACAGCAGACAGGATTTCACCAAAATTGGTTTGGTTTGGTTTGGTTGGTTCATAAAAAGAAATAAATATTTCCAAACTAACATTAAAAAAAATAAGTCATGTTAAAGATACAAGTCCACGTTTTAAAAAGTTTAGTCAAAACCCAAATTTACTCCAATAGTCATTGTGTTTAGTAACTTTAGGTAACTTTGGTGCGGTAGTTTTTTGAACAATTTTTTTATGTTGCGGAAAAAAGTTTCAAACTCCCTAAAATATGCACGATTTTATTATTACTTAGAAATATTAATAAACTTGTTCGTACAAAATTTTATTGAACTGTAAACTTTCCTAAAAATAATTTTGAAAATTGTTTATTAATTAAAAAATATATATAATACTAAAAATACATAATCTTAAATTCTGTAATTATATTGAAATAATAGTAATACAAAAAAAATCTATTAAAATTGATAATATTAACTTTATAATCTAATAACAGCTTCAAAATCTAACAGCCTAATAATCGCTACATCTTTACGAAAATATATTTTGCTATTTATTTATTTTCTGCCGATTTAAAATTCAATGATTTGATAAATGGAAGTTATAGCCGGTCTTTATTTTACTTTTATAGTCTTAAATATAAATTTATTTATTCGAAATACGTAAAGAACATGTTCTTGTCGAGAAAGGTAATTTTGACGTAATCATGTCTATGGAGATAACAATATATATTGCTTTTACATTACATTACGTAACCTATTTCATGTCTTAACTTGTTTCAACAAGATAAGATATATATAAACGTAACTTATATTACTCGTTATATTCGAAATTATATAAAGATATGTTTATTTATTTATATATTTTCCCCTTCGAATCAAAGCAGTGATCAATTCTATAAATGGAAGTGTCGGAAGCACACTTATCGAAATAAACCCTCGTGTAAAGACACTCTCTAACATAAAATTAAGGCTACGAGGGTTCCAAAGGTGCCTTGGTCTGCTTCAGCACACAACAAACTCAACCTGATATTTGTTTATTTTGATCACTGTTTCAAAAACGTACCGATTATGGTGCCAGTTTGATTGTACTGCTTTTACTTTCGATGTATTATAATTGATGTTGTTTTATCGCAAAATAATTTAATTATTATAATTAATAAAATTTTAATTCCTTTGTCAACGACCCGGTGTGGTGTATGACCCAGTGCGGTGTATGACCCAGTGTGGTGTAAATGTATCATATAATGTATCCATTATATGATACATTTATTCATAATGGAGCGGAGTTGTTTTGCAAAATAGTCACTAGGCTTGAACACTGACATATAAAGTAAGAAACCACTGTAACTTAATATACGAGTATATGCACCATTTCAGTAAAGTCTTAGTTATTTAGTTTTCTTAAGTATATGTCTACTTAATTACGCTATGAGAACATGTCTACGATTTCAGTGATTAATTACATCAAAGTGCGTCGTCATACTGTGTGAATATGGTTTGGCCCTCAGTCACTCTATTTTATTATTATATTACCTTTACCAACCAGAGAGTAATTTGCAATAATATAAAATGTAATATGCATATTATGAAATGTTATATTTTGATAATTAAATTACTTTATTGACGCGTATTGCAATGAGTCGTTTATTATTGTTCGAATGAATAAATACTTTTTTATATTGTACGGATATTTAAACCTACTATCATATATTATCTTGTATTCAGCCAGCCAGCCATTAGCCAGCAGGATATCGGAAATTAGATATAATTTATAGAAATATGTGAGTATTACGGTAATTACAGCGCAACCTACTTTTAAATTATCGCATTAAAATAAGCAAATCTTATATTTTCTGCATTTAAAAACATTATATACATTAAATAAGTTTATATTAATAAAATTTCATGTTTCAGAGTTTTACAGTAGTGTAATTGTAACATATAAGTTACGAAACAGCGAAATAACGTCAAGACGAACTAATTTTATTTTAATACAGCGTCAATCCACATAAATATCATATTAATATTTTCATTACATAATTAAAGGAAACATAAAAATATAGATTTTACTAGTTAAGGATTCCTCATTCTTATAATATTTAGTAATTAATTTATAACATATTTTTTTTTAATTACAGAAATTTATTATTTTTAAGCCACACATAGATTTTAAATAAAAATATACATATTCTCCAACATTTCTTAGACATTTGCTCTCTATTGTTCCGAATATAATAACGTAGCGAACCGCCTGAGATATACCTCACTTCAAACGGGATTGCCGAGGGATTTATCTGAGATTCAGGGAATTTTCTATTTCGTGTCACAGCATTTCGGATATATTAAAGATTGTAATTGTTTATACCCACTTATAAATAAAGGAATGTTAGGTACACGTAGATTCCTTTCAAAAAGATTTCGTAAAACAACCGAAATAAAATAAAAATTGGTTAAAGTAATAATTTCTCGAAATATGTATTAAAATAACTAACTGTCCTTAATAAAACTTATATGTACATTTATAATATTATTCAAAATTATTCCAATAATAATTTAAGAATGTAAATTAATTATTATTTTTTTCTCTCTTATATTTTGACAAGTGTTATATATGTAAATAAAATTTTATCATATTATATATTTATATTAAATATTACATATTTATATTGTTACATTTATATGTTATTTGAAAACCATTTATCTTAACGGTTGCATCAAATCGATTTTTTTATGGTTTTCAATAACAGATATATTAAGTCTACTGATTATAATTGTTGCTTTGATTTGTAATCTTCACTGAACCTAGACAATGAAAATTGTAAAGTCATTTTCATCCAAAAGAGAAATTTTGACCATTCTTAGTAGCTTTGGCATATGATGATTCTATACCGGACTATTTACTAAAATAATGCAATGTTTGGTACTTTAGGGGGATATATTACACCTGAGTAAATTTTCATCGCGGGAACAGGTGAAACTTCGGGACATCGACCTGGATGTAACGTTACCTGTTCTACAGCTGCAGTTGTAGCTGAATGTAAAACATGCCCTTAAATGTCTGATACTTCATTAAATATTAAGAAATTATCTGAATATGTACAACTTTATATATATTTGATCAACACTATATATTAATATTTGAAGAATAAGTATTTGACTTCAATCTTACGAGTAGTGAAATAACAGGACATTGTGTAGGTCTTCGTCTTTCCATTGTCGGTAGTGCCTATGATTTTAATTTAAGGGTCCGTTATATTGAGGATTTTCTTAAATAAAAGTATTTGAGTTGTTTACCTCAAGTAACCCACATAGTTAAGTATATCTGTAACCAGTGAGTATTACTCTCTTAGTAATATATCTGAGTATAGCTCTCATATTTTCAGTTGTATTTGTCTTAAACCATATAAATAAATTGGTTCCTAATTATTCAAATACAAACATAAAAATGGGAGGTTACAAAATAATAAAATATTAAATAATTATTGTTACACATCATGTGTGTGTGTTATTAATATCTGAGATTTCAGTAGTTTAACAAATAATACAATGCGAATATTAACTTCTAATGAGATCTTCAAAAGCAAACTACTGTAGAATTACTGTTATTTGGAGTCTATTGTTATATGCTTCGGTCTACAAAACAATATTCACACTATATATTATATAGGGATATATATATTAGATAAGGATAGAGTCATTTTATACAGGGTATAGAACAGGGGTATAGAATGACTAATACATATTCAATAATATTTCTGTGTGAGCTATAGGAAACGAAAATTTAAATTATTTAATTCTAATAGATTTATTTATTTATATTTATTAATTTATTCGATAAATACTAAATTTAATACCGCCGTTGCTGTTTATTGGTTTTGTATGCAGAGTTGAAGTTGAATATTTATTTATTTTTTCTTAGCTTTTCTAAGGAATATTTTTATAAGCAATTATTAAGCATATTTTATAAAGTCATAGAAATTGAAATCACACACATGTGTGTATGTACTCGTAGTATGTAGGTATGTACCTAAAACACATTGAAGATAAAATTTTATATCTATCATTCGTTCTTATAAAAATTAAAAAAACTTATTTTTGTATAAATTTTCATGGTTTTTACCAGAAGAAATGCAGTAAATATAACGGAAATAAAATAATCGTAATAATAACTATACTTCAGATCCTAAATCTCTTCTTAGTGAGTACGGATAAGGTATCCATTACTACTGAAGTATCAGTCAATACTACATAATACATTTGGACCATTTAGGAACTTAAAGATCCAAGAGTCTTTTATTCCTCTTCTTATTATGCTGAGGCGCAGACTGACTCTTAGGGATAAAAGTACGAATTATTTTGTTGCTTTTCGTGCCCTGAATACTAAATTATATTGTGACTTAATCACAATCTAGTAATTAATTAATTGTGTTTTATTGTAATGTTAATTTCCAATTGTCATTATCCTTTAAGAAAAGTATCTATGTAATCTACCTAAGTAGATTCCCGTCGGTAGTATCGACAAAGAAAAACTAGCCAGCAGTATTCTACTGGTCATTACGAGTCTTATGACGGTTCATACTGCATATATTGGGTGAGCGGGGAAACACCCCCCACCCCTATCTCCTAAACGGGGGGTCACATCAAAAAACTTTTCGGACAAAAAAGTTTCCTCTTTTAATTTATTAATTTTCTAAGATTTTTCCGACGCCAAAATTTTGCCTTCTTCTGTGACTTTTTTCGGTTTTTAACTTTCAACTCCCCCAGCCCTCCAACCCCCCGACCGATTTCCCCCGTTCAAGAACTGAACCTTCATTTTGTCCTTAAGAATGTGTATACCGAGTTTGAAAATCCTCCGTCAATATTTGCGACCTGTAGCGTGTCCCAAAGGTTTGCACTTTCACCCCCCCTCCCAAAAATTGAGCTGTTTCGTTTGTCCTATTAATTTATCCTAGCGACCTGTGAAGTCAGATTTCGCCTACGATGAGTTTGGACTGATGGATCATATATACATATATATATAGAGGGATATATAAAATTTTTTTTTCGACGGATTCTCAATCTCCAGTTCATAAACGGCGTAGCGCCCCTACTCTGGGGTCTGGGTCCCGTCATCGCATCGATTGCAATAGGTAGATTCATCTATGGAATCTACCTAAAACTAAAATAGAAAATATATAAATAAATAAATTATAAATAAATACTTCATTAAATTTATAAATGATTTAACAAATTAATAAAAATAACTAAAAAATATCAATCAATTAATCAATTAAACAAAAAATAATGACCATATACTGTATAACAAACAATAGATAATGTTAAATTATATTAGAATATGTATATTGAGATTACTTCTGAATCATTAACAGATTTTCAATTTCCTGATAATCGAAATGGCCCTTTTAGCCAGCCATGAAGCGCCAAACGGCAATCGTGCCGGTTTAACCTGTGTATGCCAATATGTATATTTATTTTATTATATAAAAAGGCTAATATAAAATATGCATGATGCTTTGCAGATTCAGTACGACATTTTACTTGTTCAAGTATCCGATGATTTAGTCGCTTTGAATGTATAACGTTTTTAATGAATGGAGTAGTTGTATGCCGTTTAAGGGTAATGATGTATATATATAACTATCTAATAGAAAGCACATCACACTTTTCATAAAGTGACTTTGTAGTATAACGATAAGAACTAAAACTCATTGTTTTCAGAAGAGATCTTTGTACTCGTTCAAGACTTATCATAAATGACTTACATGCACCACCCCAGACGGAAATGCAGTAGGTAAAGAGAGGTTGGGCGAGTGCTAAATACGTTTCACGTAGAATGTTGAAGTTTGCTGCGTGTCTTAACTTGCTAAAAGTCCAAACCAATTTCCTAGCCCGTGCACAAACTGTCTTTATGTGTGGGAGCCAACCAAGTTTAGAGTCTATTTCAACTCCCAAATATTTAACGCAACTAGCTCTGGTCATGTAAGGATATTTACGTGGGTTATGGTTGATAAATAAGTCACAGATATGGGCTCTAAGGTTAGTATTATTATATGTGTTAGAAAAAGAAAATGGCACAAAATAGGTTTTAGATAAATTAAGTGTTAAGAGATTGTTGTTTAACCATTTCATAATTTTATGTATTGCAATTTCAGCGTATCTTGTGACCTCGTCCCAAGAATCGCCAACAAAAATAAGAGCAGTGTCATCTGCATATGCAAAGATTTTTCCATTTTGTAATACTTCATTACAAAGATCATTGACATATATCAGAAAGAGACTGGGGCCCAGGATACTTCCTTGGGGGACTCCAGATGTAATGGAAGTATCAGAACTCAAGTAATTTCCAATTTTAATCTGTTGAGTTCTATCCAGAAGGTAGTCCTTAAAGATTTTATGCCAATACTTTCCAATTTTTGTAAAAGGATGGGAACAGAAACAGTATCAAAAGCCTTAGCAAAATCTAAAAAGATTCCTAGACACTTTTTGCCCCTGTCCAGATGAAAGACAATATGTTCAGTTAGCTTAGATATCGCATCTGTGGCACCTTTACCTAAACTGAAACCAAATTGGTTACTAGACAATATTCTATTAGTTTCTAAGAAATTAGTGAGTCGTGAATTTAGTAGAATTTATTCATTTGTTCATGCGTGTTTCTTCACTTCATTTACAGGTATTACCTAATTTATATATTTTTTTATAATATTCTAACGAACTCATATTTCAGGTCAGGTTTATTAAAAGTAATCATTACAGTAGGTATGGTTATTATTTTTGCAAAAGAAAAAAACGTATATCATAAATTCTTTTAATGGCTGTTCTAATATTGAAGTCAGAAAAGAGTTACTTGTGGAGATAATTATTTAATAGCATAGAATATATTTATGAAATCGTCTAAAATATAATATGGAAAAGAAAAAACAAAAATCTAAAAGTCTACTGTTTGACATATTACGTATATATTTATCAACTAGTTCTACTCTCTATATATCTCTAAATATTAACTAAAAAAACATAAGTTACAAATACATTACTAGTAATTAATATCAAGAAGAATAATATTATAACAATAGTCAAATGTTCTATTATTGCTCTTTGTAGTTTCCCGGTAGAAATTACAGGAATTAAGTATTAAGTCATCATTATTATTTTTCTTTTTTAAAAATGGTTACGTAATTACACAATAGCAAACATTTTCTCCTTAGTCACTGTTATTCTAACAGCCGATGAGAAACTACATTTATAAAGCTTTATTGACTTTACTTACCAGCGAGAGACTTATCAGGATTTGGTCCTAAGTAATTATTCGCTAAAACAACGTTTCTCCTTAATGATAAAATCTTATATTTTCACCGTCCGTCTTGCAAACCTCTTAGGGTGTTGACTTCTGTAGGCATTTTAATTAAATTACTATTTCTAATGACCATACACTATACTTTTGTATTGTAGTTCAACGGTTCCAAAGAGTAGTAAACCTTTTTAAATTCTATAATATTTAATTATTTATAATTTTTGCTACAGAATAAGTCATCATTAATATGTTAGAACAAATAAAAATGTAAGTCTATGTTGCTCTTACATCTGCAAAGACTTATAATTGTACCTTTTAACATTTAGAATATTAATTAATTTATATTTATTTATTTATCTTCACGCCATATCCCTTTCGGGGAAGCCAGAGAGGACGGAGCGCCAAACGCTACGGGCCCTGAATACCTCTTTTGCCTCGGACGGAGACATCAATCTCTTCATGCATGCCCTCCGGGGGGTCGTTTTACGTGATCTTCCTTCAGTATCATAGATACTGTGTTTTCGAAGGTAACTCGAGGCCTCCCCCTGTCTCTCTTATCGCTCACTTTTCCGGTATAAATCTTTTTTACCATTCTTTCATCACTCATTCGTTCGACGTGCCCAAACTACACGAGCACGTTCTTCTTTATTCTGAGCGTGACATCTTCGCTAGTATCTGCCATTCTGTGAATTCATTGCGGATTCGTTCATCTAGACTGACTCCGCATATTTTGCGAAAAGATTACAGAATATTATAAAATATTAATTATGAAAGGAATTATTATAAAATTATAATAATGTATATATAATGATATCTTAAAGGTATGACGAAGGTATATTAGTAAATCTGAATATAAAAACTAGATGATATACCAGTCTCTGTAATACTGGGTTCTATATGTGTTTCTGTTATTATATGAATAAAATTTACTATGAGTATTAAAACCTTGTTAAATATTTACCTCATAACCTGAGTAATTTTTATAGTCCCTTTTTAGTATGAATTGCTTCATATAATTTATTATTATCAAATTTATATTATTGTTATGATAATAAGTCCTTATTACCGTGATATATACGCTTTTCTGAATAATGGCGGCAGACAACCTCGAAATTGCTGCCATTAAATTATCCTTAGGGCTCTTTTGCTTGCTATATTTTATTTAATGACCGGGGAGGGTCGTTTAAACGTGACCAATTACAAGAAAAAGAACGTTTAGAACAAGCAAATTTGTGAACTTATTCAAATATTGTGGTGTTTAAAATATTTTACAAAATTACTTAACATAAGATACATATAAGATTTTCATCATCATCATTCATGTCATCTCATATTTTTGGTTTAAATAATTAATTAATTATTAAGATATTTCATGAAATTTTATTGCTACTCTAAAATATTATTTAATAATTAAAATTTTCTATTCAATAACAGGGGATTGTATCAAAAAGTTTAAAAATAATCATGATATATATTTTTTAAAATGCCAAAAGATAATATTATAAAACATTAATTATAATGAAATTGGTATTATTTTATTCTTATCTTTTATTATAATAAAGTCGTATTTTTAACCTTGCCGAGTCGCTAATCTCTTCTAGTATTAGAGTGATCCTGTGAAAGTCCTGCCACATTTTGTACAAAATATCGGGTGAAGTTGTTAGTATGGTACCGGGTCCTTTGTGATACTTGTGTATTATGCTCATATCTTTAATAATAATAAAAGTGATTATCCGCATCTATCTGATTTTTTAATTTTATATAAATTAATAATATATATTAAGATATTGTTAATTAATATACCGGAGGATATAAATAAACTAGTTATATTTTGCAAATTAATAAGCGGATACACCTTGCATCATATCAAAGACATTGAAGTGTTTTAGCAGCTAAAAATGTTAGTTTACAGTTTTAAATTTAATCTTTTTACCGAAATAAGAAGTCACTTTGTATATAATCAATTAAATGATCACCTTTCCTCTACTGGACACCGACAGTAATTAGTCATCAAGGTGCTCATGTTTCACAGTAGTTTACTTTTCTTTTTTTGACTTAATTCAAGTTTATCAAAACTACTAAACAATTCTCGATTCACAAAATATTAACTGAACTAACTCTCTAAAGGAATTATTAATCAAGCAAATATAAATTAGAACAATAATAATTAAGGATTATGTCGGTAAAGAACGATTAATCATGAGCTTGGTGCGCTGGCGGTTGCTGTTTCAAAAGTGAAGGATGTTCGCCGCACTGCCACCTGTCTGTCGCTTCATTAAAATAACAACTCTTATTTCGTATGTAAACATAAAAATATTTATTTTAAACATATTTTAAGCCTTTATTGAAGTCAGATCACCTCAGTGGAGACTTTTCATTCTGGACTGGATCTCTTTGAACAAAATTAAAATTTATTTCATTAAGTGCGTGTTGAAGGAAACTTATAAAATATAATGAGAAAAGAAATGCCTCTAAACGAATAGACAGCCATTTGGAGTTTAATAAATAAAACTATATGTTTATTAATGAGTTCTCGTCAAACATACGGTAAAAAACTTACTCACACTTTGATTTCCTACATGATTGTGAAAGGCGATTTAAATTTACTTGTGTATAATGTTGGATTATTGTCACATTTAAATAAGTTATAGTTATAAAATAGCAATAAGAGTTGTGTATTGTATGTGTGGAAGTATGTTATGTGTGGTCTCAGATAAAATTACCTATACAATACCGTATAGGTAATTTTAAGAAGGAAGGAAGAAGTCAAGGAGTAACACTTACAATTAATTTATCTTATTCTACTACTTCATCAAAATAATTGTATGATTTAAATACTATAGCTAAAAATAGTATATGTACTCGTATATTATAAACACAATAATTATACCTTAACTTTTATCTGTCACACTCATGAAGTAAATATCTCCTCACCATTAAATAAATATACTTCGATAAAGGTTTAGTGTAATTTTTCATCTTTAATCCCCAAAAGTACCGACCGAAGAGGTCTATTTGCACCGACCTTTACCAACTTTGAAGAGGCTGACATTGACTTGTGAGCTTAAAGGATTATCCGTTACTTACTTTTCTAAAGCACTATCTGGTATAATGAGTTATAGAAAGTGATAAAATTTAAATATAGATAGTAGTATTTTTTATTGCAGATAAAAATATATAGCTTTCCAAAATATATGCATGTATAATAAAATAATATAAAGTATTATGAACAGAACAGATATTACTATACATATCTCTTATTCACTCCACTCAATATCAAAACCTGTTTAAGTTACCGACGGTCATTTCAATTGAGAGTTGGACTTAAATCTTAATTTGTAAAAAGAATCGTGCCAACAAAACAACACAACATATATAATGTGAATTTCAAATGATATTCTCACTGATCTAAGTACAGATGATGTCATTCCAAATATAAAATTTGCAATCACCTATTATTATTATTATTTACACTTTTTAAGATTTTTAAGATTTATATTTTTTAAGATCCTGAATATAGAAGATACATTAAACGGTTATAATCTGTGATTCCTTACAAAGATTCTTACACTCAAATAAAATTGTATAACTTTTAACTAAGTCCATTTGAGAGAAGTTAAGGGTTTTTGTGACATTTAAAATATTGTATAACTATATTTAATAGATTTTTCTTAATTATTAATTAATGGAATTGTTACAAATAATTTAACACTAAGGTCACTACCAAATACCGTTTAATTTCAAAATTGTTATTTTTTGAGCCTGAAATTTATTACAGCTAACTTAACCAAGATACCCACTCGCAAAGATAGGACCTTTATTATGACTACTTTTAATTAATTATTTGTGCAGTCAGTGAAAGTCGTAATCCTAAACTCCCTCGCTCAAACTCAAAAAGTTCTCGGTAAAACCTATTTAGATTTTTATTTTGAATTTATCAAGAAAAAACTTCTTGTTAAAACCCATTCAAGTCCTTTCTGGCATTTTATATTCTACATTTATTAAAATTTTTCGGTTGAAAGAAGTCTTTTCACAATAGGGTAATCCTTGAGGTCATGATGGGGTCGTTGAGATCCCGCATACTAAACAGACTTAATATGGCAAGCGTAATAATCTTTATTGAAATATGATTAGAATCAAATAAATTGAATTACTTGTTATCAAACATTACAACCAAGTCATGATTTCACAAATGTTCGCATTTTACCAACTTGTCAAAGAAGGCTAGCAAGGAATTATTCTCATATTCTTTTCGCGGCATATCTTTACTTCTAAGTACTTTTCTAACTTAGAGCTTAGATGAGATAATAAATGAAAACAATACTCTACCTCTAAGTTGTCTACCTGTGTCGTATAACATATTCACATAACGATTACATCTTTTTTTACATTTACAACGGCTACCTTAAAAGGACTTCTAATTATCACAATGTAAATAAACTTTTCACTTTTCACCACTTTTCATAAAGTAAAAGGTATATATAATTTAATGCTTTGTTTGTCGTACGAGAGCAGCCCGAAGGTCAAACTTCACTCTTTAACTGTCGTGTAAAATGTATTTTATAAAATGGAATACATAAAGGGTTCTTAGATTTATATACAAATATGTATACATATGATGAGCTGCTAGGCGATAGCTGGAACTTAATGTTTTAGTTATGATTAATTATTGGTAATTATTTACTGTTAATTGATTTAATTGCATTTACATTAATTAAGTTAACTATAATAAAAAGCGTCAGAAGATTTCCAGTTTAATATAATATCTATAAATAAAAACTTATTTCACTTTAAGCTATTGAGAGGTGCATTATAGATTATAGATGTAGAAATATAGATGTGATACCTGGAAGCTGATTAGAATTGAATAATTATTTAAATTTCTTGTTAGTTTCTTAATAGAGCACCTTTAAGACGTTAAATATATTTTGAAAAGAACTATAAAATATATTCTGATTAATTATAAAAATTACGTTTGTTTGAATGATTTAAATAATATATAAATACCAAGAAAATCATTTCATAAGTTCTTCATAAGTATCAAGTCCGTACACCGCAACGACAGAAACTTACTATATTAAAGCTGCTTTAATATAAATTTTCTTATCTTATACATTATATGTCAACATTAATGTACATAACATATACTAGTGATAGTCTTGTTATATTCCTATATACTTGTGTTTATTAATTAAATATTTCTTATATTCTTATTTGTTATAAATTGTTAAATTCGTATTTATTATATTATCACAAACCATGGAAACGCTGATTAGACGCAGGTGTATTAATTATTATTATTTAAATTTGTATTCTTTTGGATACTCCGGTTGTCAACGACGTAATTGTCTTAAAATTCATTATTTATTACCTCGTTTTATTTATATTTCAAATTAAACTTACTTGAGAATTGAAGTAATGGTTTTGAGATTAATCGTTTTTATCTATTTTATTAGAGTTCTGATCTGCTTTGCTTCTTTGAGATAGAGATTTATTTTCTATATTTAGACGTGTCTTTTAAGAATTCTTTGGATCGCCGCTCATCGCTCACTGCTTTTACGTTTACTGCACTCATGTTCAGAATAGAGTATACGCTTTGCCATTCTACTGTCCGCATTACAAAATAAGATGTAAAGCAGGATGTCAGAGCATTAATAATACTCGAAACAAATAGCAAACAAAATTGGAACTACAACTCAGTCTGAGTTGTTTTGCAAAACCTCAAGAAAGAAGCTCGGATAAATTACTGCTATACAAACACCACTCTGGGTAGAAGTGAGTTTCCTAAATCACCTAATATTACGTTTTACAATTTTACAATTATTGTACATGAATAAATCAATAAGAACTTTTTAAACATTTTATAATTCTGGTTCACTCCTAAGTTATTCCGATAGTAATCCTAATTAATCGTTTGCCCTCCTATTCCACAAAAAAAAAAAAAAAAAACTATTAAGTAAATCTAAATCTTAGAACTGAATAATAGATTCATATAGATTATGTTAAATAAAGAACTTTCTTAAATGACTGAATAAAGTAGTTTTTTTTTTATTTATAAAGCTTTCATTGAAATTATATTTTATAGTTTTTACCTTTACAAAATTAAGTCCGAAAAAAATTCTTTCTTTCTTCTTCTTCTTCTTACTTTCCTGTACTAAATTTTTCAATAAAGAATTATCATATTCAAAACTTTGAATTGTCGAAAATTTCCTTCAGTATGAAAATGAATGCATGTATGGTAATATGAGTAGTCATAAATTACATGGAATATATCTCTATAAGTGCAGTACTAGCATCACGCTACCAGCCGATAGAAAATACTGACATTACACGAACATGATGTTTGCTCGTTAATGATTAGCTGCTAATGATTAATGATATATTAAAACTGCGCATAATAGGTACCAAGAAATGCCTAATATGAAACTTGTAATCTAACGAATTCTGTAATACACCTACCTATTACCAATGAATCCGTCTGCATGGACTACGTACGGTATGGCGGTTCACAAAAACAACCAACATTAGTTAAATAAAATTCATTTCAAATCACCTTTTTTATCTTTTTTTTTGGCTAATTCATTAAGTAACGTAGTTCTTCGATCCAATTTAAAATTGTAAACTTTAATTTTATTACCGAAGCACAGAAAAAACATTTAGGTTCTGTATAAAGTGTCTAGAAATTTATACTTAATGTATATGGTGTATAAGGATTATCCGGACTAAGACAGGGTGGGCAAAAACCCTGGAATTGATAGATTACCGAGACTTAAATCGGATGAAACCCTGCTGTTTAAACTCATAAAGTTTATTATATAAGAATCATTAAATATTATTATCATTTCACATATAATCACGAAAAGAAATTGAATCTTGCCATTAAATAAATCATATAAAAGAAAAAAGTCGCCAAGTCATAGATATTACAACATAAATCTCTCGATACTCCGTTTTTGCTTGACGGATATCAAAAGAGGTTTCTCCACGTTTTATATTCGATATAAGATCGCAAGTCAACACTGTGCAAGATATGATCGAGAATATAATGTATATTCCTACTTGAAAATTTTCTAAATATATTCAGTTTTCTGAAATGTCAGATTTTGGATTGATTTGGTTTAACTAGTATAAATTCACTATGTAATTAATAATTTACAAATAAGTACTTATAACTTATACTTTTACGCGCTTAAAAAACTGTAGTCAACAGAAAATATAAAATTTACGTAGTAGGAGACAAGTGCGTCCCAGAATTACGAATAAACTAAAAATGTATAGATTGGTTACTCGAGACAGGCGAGGGCAGTGGCAACTAATAGTTATAAAATATTACTATTAGTCCATAAAGTAGCAACATTTATACTTAAAAAATAAGTTTGCAATTATTTATTAGAATAGTATTCCTCCAGAAAGTAAATTGGTTTATAAAATATAAAAATTCTTAACATATATATAACAATATATATATCGCCAAAAGGATTGTTGAAATAAACAAATTCAATTATAATGAATGAACCGACTTTCTAATTTTATATACCATTAGTATTATATCAAATCAATGTATGTAAATGATTTACAAAAGAATTGCAGATTTTAAATATGCCTACAGCACAAAAGCCACTATTACCATTTATTAAAACTACGATGCTACATAAACAAATCTTTAACTATTACATTCCATCGAGATCGTTTATTGAATTACATATGAATATTACATAGTGAATACTTAGCGTTTAAATTAGTTAATGATTAAAGTTAAAAACTTTATACATTTCAGCTGGTGATTGCAATACCGGGAATTACCGTTCCCGGTTTACCGGTAAATAGCCCAAATGGAAGGTCGATTTTTACCGGTAAACTTTTCTCCAATTACCGATAAATCCGGTATTTTTTACCGGAAGCACTTTGTACCCGAAATGCTAATTTGTATGTCGCGGATGTTACTTTGAAATTTATGTTAGATGAATTGAAGCGTCAGAACACTCCTTTAAGCAACCAACTTTTGGATCAATTGATTGTTCTCATAGCTGACCGACGCACAGCTTATTCTGATGTATTGCGTTATCTTTACGAACCAGAAAGTTTGAACGAATATTGTGAATACGGTTTATTCAATCAAACTTCGAAAAGTGATGTGACGAAAATTATTGTTGAATTAAATCGTTTGTCGGAGAAAAATGTAGCTAACGAAAACAACGAGATTGTCACAAGAAGCTGCGATGATGTCATCGCCGCAGAATCATCACCTATTGTGTCAGAAAACGCGAGTTTGAAGGATAAACTGTACTCTACAATCCAAAGCAAACTAAATTCACCGACGGTCACCCAATCTAGAACGGTTTCTCGAAACGACCTGGCATCGTTAGTGCGAAAAGAAATGCTCTTATTCAAAGCTGAGGGGGTACGCGGAAAGTATTTACAAAAAGCGTTCGATTACTTGTGTTCTGTACGACCGACTAGCGTAGAATCTGAACGAGCCTTTTCTGTTGCAGGATCATTTTGCACTAAAGTACGATCGCGGTTGAATGACACATCTCTTGACATTCTTACTTTTCTTCGCGTTTATTTCAAAAAACAAAGTTAAATTATTTATATATTTTATAATAGCCTCCTTTGTAAATAAAATAAACTATTAACAACAGAAAAATACAAGTTTTACAGTGATTTTAACCGAATTCAATATTTACCGGTAATTTACCGGTTTTTTACCGAAGAAAATATTTTTATCGAATAACCGGTAATTGAAATTCCCGGTAAAAGTGCAATCACAATTTCAGCTCACGATTGAACTAGTAGTGACATGATTGATTATTCTAGTAATCTTTCAGTACCGTGCTTTACATCAGTACCAATTAGTGATTCTATATAAATTATGACTGAAAATCATTAATCAGGACTAGAACTAGGATCTGCCAACCGTGCGCAGCGGGTGTCGAGCTGAGCCCCTCTCCTTTCTTCTTTTCTTGACAACTTTTGAATGGCTAAACATTTTTTCAATCTGTTTTCGCGATAACATTCGCGTTTGGCTCAAACATTAATGAGAAAATTTTTAGCTAATTATCTCGTCGCATTCTGGAGACAATCAAACACAAAAAAAGATCTCCCAAACGGTTAAGAGCTTCGCTTACGCTCACCTTAATAAATTTTAAAATGAATAATAAATTGAAAAAACATTCTTGGAATTTCTTACCACTACCTTCGATAGGCAATTTTAAATTACCTATTATAGGGTACTATAACATGGTAATGTTACATACAAGCACGATAATCCGCGTGTATTGGCGTATTTGCTCGCGAAATTAGATTGCGAATTCTTCATTTTCTCCGTTATGATTAAATTATAAATATCTTTATCGTCGACCCTCAAAAACGATTAAATCAAAAGCTTGTAAGGAAATTTTTATTTCAAATATTTATTGTATTAAAATAACAATCATTTTATCTCATTTCTGATAGGTATTCAATTTAGATTGAATAATAATGTAATATTGAAAGATAACGCTTTGCAGTACAATCTACAATATTTTGATTAATAAATAATATTGCCTCGATTTTATAATTTTTATCAACTTGTATCAGTTTATACTAATAAAACCAGTAGTGTTATTATATAGTGATTTGAATTATCGTAAAAATGTAAATAGACTAGAAACAACCATTGTATATTGTAAAGTGCAACGGATGGGTTTTTAGTCTAATTGAAAGACCTGCTTCTATTTCTTTAAAATACTTCTATAATTTGATATAAATATGTATTTTAAAGATTAAGAAAGTATTGATATTTACCATCACGTAACGAGGGCAACATGATACTTAGAAGAACGTGTTTTTATTACACGACCCTAAGGTAAGAAAAACAAAAGTTGGAAAATTACACATTACCTAAAAGCAATTTCATAATTACTGTACGTGAGCATAGTGTGCCCGCATAGACACGAGTCGGCATTTTGTCGGTTCTGATACGTGCAAATATAACATTTAATAGGAATCGTGGGAAAATGCATTAACATTACATGGTTTTAATGATTTGTGAAAACTAAGTTAGATTAGGGAAATATAAATATAACTTAATATTGACAACCTTTAAAGATGACCTAATTAAAAATATTATCATAAAATACGATCAAAAATAAACTCACTTGAATGTACAATACGTTGTACGTAGTATGTAGTTTTAGTCCCAACATTCAAAGTGATTTTAACCAATTTTGTGAACATCCCGTCAGCTCTTAATGTCATATTAAATCAGAAACAGCCACTAAACAAGGTTATTTGCAACTTAATTTTAGTGTATAGTGTATGATACGGGTTTTCAACATGATTAAGTTTAGATCCAAATAATATGTTTAATTATTTATCCTACCTAAAAATTCAATTGATTATTAACAATATGCAATACTTAAAATTTTCGTGAAAACTGCAACCGGTAAATTTAAAATAGTATATATAAATCAGGTCCAAGAATGTTCATAAAAAAATAACAGATTAAGACTGAGGCGGTTTAATACAGAACAAATATGATATACGTTAATTTTTAATAATATATTAAGAGTCAGAGGAACAAAACACGAAAAACAAACATATAAAAAGAATAAAATTATATTTATAAGGAACGAATTCTATGCCATATTTTTACTGTTAGATAATTAAGAAAAACTAATTACAAAACTAACTATTACCTAATTAATATAAAGTATGACGTAAAAGAAAAAAACGGCTTGAAGGTATTTATTCCATTGTTTCGGTGTACTGACTTCGTTTGCATAATTAAAGACTCAAACTGTTTCCTTGGTAGATGTGCTATTTCAATATGCATAAATCTACATTCGAATTTATACCTTTAATGCCTTATGTTTATTCTAGAAACTTTCTAGAAAACTCATAAGGCTAGCATGTTTTTCATTTACAAGTATTTATGTGTAGAATAAAATAATAATGTTTTTTAATAAAAAAGTTCATTTACCTACAACACCTACTCATGTGATCTAGTTACAATTTAGTATATTTTAATACATTAAACTATTTGAATAAGATCAGCATTTGTATATTTCATGAAGTAAGGGATAATTTATAAATCTCTTGAGTCTGGATGATGGATGGAATGTATGGATGAAATTTTAGGGGGATGTTCTAAGACACATAGTAGTTATATTTTGCAATACTTGTAACGTAGTGAGCCATAGAATTAAACGACAAATAGAAACATTATATTTCTTATTAAAAGTATGAATGAATGAAAACAAGACAAGGCAGAAGCCTCAGAGCAGGAATATCAAATTTAGTTTGTAAAAGTATGTTTTTAGGGAGTTTTTTTATTAAGCAACTACATAGTGAGATCAATTGACTGTTTGTTGTTTACCTGGGGATCCGTAAATGCTTTAGATTTTTTATTGAAGCTGGTAGGTGTTGCTATGCAGGAGTTTATTTTAATTTCAGGAGAGACCACCGTCTGAAGACCCACTGGTTATGTATATTTTTCGTGAGTAAACTTTGATTTTTCAAAATTATAAATTAGAATTTAATTTGGTATACTATTAAATACTGATTGAATATGGTATAGAACTAAAATTTAACTGAGAGCAGTTGACTGTACAAGGATCATTATCAAAGCGTATTCAGTAAAAATATAATATTCTCTCAAACATCGCAAAGATCCTGATGATGATTGAATCCGGTACATCATCTTGGTTACTAGCCGATTCAACTGATTTATATATCCTCAATTCGCCTGTAATTTGTTCTTGAATTTTGAAATTTAATTCACTTACATCTATGTTTTTTTGCAGCCAATATAGCCCGTTCGCTCAACCAATCATGGTTTCTATAATTTTGAGCAACATCTGGAAACACCTTTTGAATAAGTTCATCTTTTGATCTAGTTAACTGACAAAAACCTTAAGGAAAGTTAATGCAACCAGTCAAGGTGTCTATAGGAAATTTGCCATTACCAATGTCAATGAGTTGTTTAGAGAATATGTCTCCAGATTTGTCATTTTGCAACTTGATACGCATATTCTTGCTTAAGTGTAATACCTTCACATGTTTCCACAAATTGGAGGACTTTAAACAGGCATTAAGTTCATCAGCTGGCGTTGATCGTGGAATCACTGGCAATGTTTGACGAAAATCTCCTGCTAATAAAATCATTGCACCACCAAATGGGTTATTATTGCTCCGGAGATCTTGTAAGGTTCTATCTAAAGCCTCCAAAGATTTTTTATGTGCCATCGTGCATTCATCCCAAACAATCAATCCACATTGCTGCAAAATCTTTGCCATTGCAGAGTTCTTCGAAATGTTGCAGGTTGGAGTTTCGTTGCTTTGCATGTTTAATGGTAATTTTAGTGCTGAATGAGCTGTTCTACCACCTTCAAGCAAAGTTGCTGCGATTCCCGACGAAGCGAGTGCAAGTGCAATTTTATTTTGTGAGCGAATTGTTGCTAATATCAATGAAATCAAAAAAGTTTTTCCTGTACCACCAGGTGCATCTAAGAAGTAAATCCCTCCTCTTTTATCATTTATTACTTTCAAAAGTGTATCAAATACATACTTCTGTTGTTCATTCAATAGTGGAAAATTCGTTTGAATTAATTCTTTCAAAGTGTTGAGATCATACAGTTTTTCTCGGTGCAACTCTTGGTTAAAAGCATCATGCATTGGACGATTGGGTGCGGCCAGGCCTAATTGAAATAATAGTTTGTTTGACATCATCAAGCACATGTCCTCAATTGAAATCAATACTTCATTGTAAATTTCTTCGCTTATTTGTATATTTGGATTTCCCCTTCTAATCCGTATTTGATACAAAATATCATCACACATATTATCTTTGTACTTGATCCACAAATCCTTTGGGTTTGATGGGAAGCAGGTAGATATGATTATAGAAAACAATGTTCGTATTTGATGAGCTTGTGATGATATTACAGCATCATTGAGAGTTTGATCCCAATGAGCATCATTGTCTAGCAATCGCAAACGTTGGCAAGCTTCTCTATATGATCCACACAAATCACCATTAACAGTTCGTACATATTGGAACGATGTTGGGCCACGTACATTGACTAATAGCAGTCGTAAATAAAAACATTCATCATTGCTTGGATGTACTGAATAAATTCGACCAATCGCATCGGTAGAAAATATATCTGGGTATCCTGTAACTGGTTTTCCTTGTTTCCGTCGTATAAATCTTCTTGAGGATTGATTCCAAGTATAATATTTTGGCATTTCAGAATATAACAATGTTTGAGCAAAATCATCGTTTTGACATATATCAAAAAATCTGGTTAATGTAGTAGATGGTGGCTGTAAAGCTCTTTCTACTGCGTTCTGTGCTGTAAAATATACTCTTTGTCCATTTTCTAAATGCACAGCTAAATGAACAACAGTAGGGTGTCTTTCATGAATAGGAAAAGAAAATATTCGCCAAACTGCTTCATTACTACTAACATAGCGACCCATTTGGTATTGGGTAACTTCATCATTGGAATTCTCTGCATTAATACCAATCACAGCCATATCACTCCCTTTGGTTACATATTTGCAAATGTATTTAATAGATTTTACTGAATGGCAAGATTCAACGTTGATGTGCGCTTTGAAGGTCTTTGATAAAATGGGTGAATATGGAACAATCCAGCGATTATCTATTTCAATATCTTGTTGATTTAATTTGACAATTGTTGATCTTCCATTGTCTGCTGTCGATCGGCGACGATACAAAGGATAACCGTCATTACCAGTGATTGTTTCAGATATTAATGTCCGTGGATATCGCTTTGAACATTTACCATCCACCATACACGGTGAATTTTGATTAAGAGTTCCACAGGGACCATGTATCATGTTTTTAATAACTACCTCATGCAATCCAGGATCTACTTCTACATTAGGAATTTCAGCTGATATTACTGCATCAACTTCATTTGGCCTTATCTTTTCAACTAACCAAATCAAAATGTGTGCATGTGGCAATCCCCGTTTCTGCCACTCCACAGAATCCATCCAGCAGTGTGTCTCTCCAAACACATAATGTTTCACAATGAAATCCATCAAAGATTTCAACTTTTGTCTAAAGACTCTGGCTGTAATATCATGACGATCAATAGGTGATTGCCCAGGGAATAACTCCTGCTTGATTTCTATCCAGTGTGGATTGCATGTAAATGTGATGAACAAATCTGCTGTACCATAATGACGAACATATGACATGGCATCTTGAGCATATTCATGCATATGTCGAGGGCTTCCGATGTATGTTGCTGGAAGAATAGTCATCCGACCAACATTCTGTGCATTTCCATCAGTATTAATCGCATCTCGAAGGTGAATATACTCTTCAGATCTGAGTTTGGTCTGATTCAACCTGATGAATGTTAATCTCTCCGTTTCAATTTTAACATACATGTCTACAACATACTTGTGATATAATCGCCGACATTTGAGTATGTGATTGTCTTCATTTTCACGAATCATTAGGCGGTAGGAATAATAGTTCATTGAACTGACTTTTTTGTTGGTTTCGGAACCTGAAAATAGATTTTTGTTTTCATAATATTGAAAATTAAAAAAATAATAATATAGTGACTGATAATATAGCTCCATAGCTAAACTAATATTTTTTATTACCTGTAATGGGATTTATCATCTTGTTTGAAAAATCATAGCCATCTTCACCTTGCCAAAATATAATGGGATATTGCAGTGCGTCATATGAGCGGTGTGTTTCCTTTATACGTTGTAATTGATCATTCCGACGATGTAAAACAATATCACGGGATTCCAAGTTTTCTCCAACTACAAGGATGGCAACTTCATCAATAGTTGGTGCATTAAAACGTCTTGCATGTTGGCCAACAGGTGTTTTATCAGCTCTGATTACAATTTTGTGATTATCAGATGGCATCCGATCCAGTGCAGTTTTAAACAACATAACCAATTGATTGTACTCATGAAATAAAGTTTGTAATTGTTCTACAATAGACCTCTTTAGTGAATTGTTATGTGAACAACGCATATCAATTTCTCGTGGTGAATTGCCCATGAAATAAATTTGCAGAAATTTGTAATTGCTATCTGACACTGGTAAAAGTGAACCTGCTCTATGATATATTTGGCCTTGTATCTGTAAATTAAAAAAAATGATTTTTGCCAAATAGAAATAATATTTGTTCCTAAAAAGTATATCTGTCTATTAATTTGAATCACCAAATAATAATTGATATGCTTAGGTATGTCAATATGTAATAATTAGTTGTAACTAATATCCATCGTCAAATAATTATATTGTGTTTCAAAATAATAAAAGTGTTGCTAATACTGAATCACCAAATAATATAATGACTAAGTAATATATGTTTTGGGGTTTAGGAAACTGAAGGTTAATGACACATATTTACTTAGTTAACAGGAAATTTTGTTCATTAAAATAATAATGATTAACTGCTATAATACATACCTTAAAAGTTGGCATGAAATTTTCCCGAACTACGTTTGTTGCCCCAAATGATGTCATTTGAAAGCAATTGTTATATTGTTGAATATTTGACAAAAAGTGTATGGAATCTGGTTCTATTCCTGAAACCAATGAGTACAATGGCTCTGGTGGTGGATCCAATGGTATCAATTTCACTTTCCCATTTGCGCAACACAATCCATTTGCTTCATTTTTGTATTTCAATGCCTTACAATAAGAGCAAACCAAGTTCATACATCCAATAGCAACACATTGGTGGTTACTGTAGTCAATTGACAAATCGTAATTGAAAGCAGCTCGATTCAAACTTTCGCGATTATTAGTTGAATCTCTTGCTCTCGCTTCCCGCGTTCGTGATATACGAATTCTTTCGCGTTCATTTCGGTCGTCACGTTCATGTGCAGTATGATAAGATCGGTAATTCATTTGGTTTGTAGCATTTCGGGTTCTTCTACTTAAATTACTTCGTCTTATAGGAGGCATATCGTATATAATTACCTAAATTTATTCACATGAAATAATTATTAATCACAGGTATTTATACAATCAAAATTAATTATTAAATATTATAAACGCTTTTTAACGCAGTTTGTTTGACAGATGCAATGACGTGAAAACTGATGACAATTTATGTCGCATTCCGAAACTAAAACAAAAGAAAGAATATTCCAAGGCCAATCAAATCTTACATTTACTTTTTTTGACTTTTCAATTTGGTCGGGTGTACACATTCATTTGATTAAATTTGAACGTTGTGCAGCGACAATAAAGCGCGAATTGACTCTTTGACGTTAGCAAGACACCTACATTGTTTAGACAACAATGAGTGCTTGTAATTTAATATCAACTTTATTGAATAGCAATACAGTTCAAATTGACTCTACATTTAGTTATTTATTCTACATTTAAAATATTTGTATAGGAAAAAGAAAAGGGCTTTTTTAGGGTTTCCCTGGAAATTATTCAAATTTTTCTCGCCGTTAGAGCCATCCTTGGACTTCAAGGAACATTTTAAAAAAAGAATTGTTAAGATTGGTCCATGCGTTGTTGAGTTATGCGCTTACCAACACATTTTGCGATTCATTTTTATATAATAGATAACATTTAATGTTTGTTTACAGTTTATTACAAATTAATATGATAACGTGCCACATATTTAATAACAATTATAATATATACATAATTAATAAAAGTAGTTAAAAGTAATTTTATGGCGATATAAATACGAAAATTATCTTAATAAGAAAAACTTAAAACCATTCCCAATAAATATGAAGTAAGTAAACCCTAATATAATGTTTATGAACAGCTTCACCAACTACTCCTTACCTGCTGCTGTGATGCTGAACTGGCGAGGATACCAAGACCTATTTAGAACTTTTACCTCTCTTCTATAAAAGCGACACTTCCCATTATGATCCACATTATCCACATATGATCTGCAATAAATATAACGCGATGTTGTTTGAAATTTATATTATATCAATTAACAGTGCAGTCGGATAAAAACCTATCAATATATTTTTAACGGAACAAATACTTATTGAGTATTCTATTATTCCCGTATCAAAAAAGTCTTAAAATGAAACATAGATGAAAACCACAATTTATTTAAGTCAAATTAAGACAATTTTATACTAGATAAAAGTTACTGCATTGCTTCAAGTCTGTTTTTGGGTAGACCCAATACTATTACTTGGAAATGGAATCGAGATATTAAAGGCGTGTCATTGACAAGGTTGTCTTGAAAGGACAGAGTGATGACAAAGAAAAGAAAACAAATAGTATCTTTATCAATCAAATTCAAATACTATTAACAAATTTAAATTGTTGGTGAAACATTTTTGATATTTATTTTCTTGGATGAAATTATAATCGCTATGCGAAAAATGAGTTACTTAATATTTAACTTATTATAGTTAACATAACAACAAGCTAACGTCGTGATTATTATAAAGACTATCAACGATAAGCTTTTAATATTGTCCACTCAGAATAGATAAGATTGACAAAATATTTCAAGATCTATTCGTCCTGTAGGTGTCTTGAGACGGTCAATATGCTTACATGATATGTGTCTTGTTCCACGTTGAAGAGTGGAATTCCACATAAGAGATTAATAAAAATATTAGAACTCATCAAGACATATACTTAATACTATAGTGTGATTAACACTGATATTTTGTTGTTCCTTATAATTACTAAGATATCTAAAAATTTTCATATCTAACCAACATTATTTGATTATTACAGTGAAACTATTAATTAGTGTTATGGTATTGCTATTGCTGTTTATATACCGTAGATGAAAATACCATAAATGAGGTTTTTATAGCAAAGCTCTAATCTAAACCATCTATTCACCATTACACTTCATTTAATGAAATTGAAAAGTTTATTTATGCTTAATCTAGTATAATCTATGACTTTTTTGAAATATTTTCATGAAAAGAGTAACAAATTATTCCATTTGAATTTACTATGACATTAAACACGAGGTTAGTGCAATGGATATATCATGTGTTTCTTTATTATTCGTTTTCTTTACACTTTTTACTCAGTGAAGAATGTGTATGAATTACTTTAAATTTATGAATTAAATAAATAAATAAATGCAATCAATACAAGGAAATCCGAGAGTTCAATAAGGAATCTACAAAAAATATCATTAATATGTTTTTTGTAGGTTAAATGTTAAAAATGATTCGTCGCATTTCAGCTCTAAAGACGGTTCGGAAAGGACAGTGATAAAACTATTCTATCATTATATTTATAAATACAGTATGTGTAGTGCAATAGTTTAAAGTAATTTACACTGTAATTATAAAATAATAGCATTTTAAAAACATAGAAGCATTAAATAATTTAAAACATAATAAATTACTTATTGTAAGCTACTTATATATATATACCACACTTTGACTCATTACGATCTCAGAAATTATTTGTTCGATGAACTTAAGATTTTACATACTTACTTCTTTTGTGATGTAGACGACTAATAATGGATTTTAATTTAAACATTTTGTAAATACAAGAAGTCTTAGTTCACATTCAAATTAAAAGCCCAGCGAAGCGGGCGGGAATCTGCTAGTAATATAATAAATGTTTACCTATTGTACGAGTAAGTTACTTATTGTATATTTTCATAAGAATAGTTTACATAGGTTATATATGATTATTGATGTATCAGTCTCAAAAATCCTTGTTATTTATATTAAATATTATTTTGAGGAGGAGGAAATATTATATCATGTGTTTGTCTGAAACTCAAAGTTTAAATTATACATGTAAATTATTATTGAAGACGAAATGAAATGTCAAAATGGAATTCCAGCTACAAGTCAAATGCGAGACGACATTTGTATAATTTAGAAACTCTCCGATATTGTTAGCTTTGTGCTACCAACACTGTGTAGTAAAGAATTGAAATTGATTACGATTTTTTGTTTGTAGATAGTTTCTTATATAAAAAGTAGTGTTTATTATATTGCAGCCATATATTATATATACGTTAATTTTCAAGTAATGACTAATATTCATACAATTAGTGCTAGTTAGTTTCGGAATCTGTTAATCTAGGATATCAAATAGTAAAAGTAGATTTATGTGTATATCTTTGTCAGTATATTACTTAATTAATAATATATTTTAGTCAAATTATTAATTTAAGTTTTTTTCTCTATTGTACCTTCATTGTTAGCTTTTTCTCTTGACTGGAAGCTAGTACTTAGAATTAAGTTTGCCAACCGCAGTCTTTTATTGTATAATAAAATGATAACATAAGAGTTACTTTCAAAGCTTACCATTATAAGATTTACAATTTATTTCTTGCTAATAATAATACACTTATAGTCAAAAAACACAATTTCTGGATGAAAGTATTTTATATGTTAAATTATGCCTCATGTTTTTGATGATACTATTATTTTAGACATGGATAATTATTGGGGATGAACATGATATTATTGAGCTCAATAATCAATAAGCTCAGCTGACTTAAGCGAAGCTCTTAACCGTTTCAGAGACATTTTTTTGTATTTAGTTGTCTTCAGAATACGACGAGATAATTAGCTAAAAATTTTCTCATGTATGTTTGGGCCAAACGCGGATGTTATAGCTAAAACAAATTGAAAAAATGTTTAGCCATTCAAAAGTTATCAAGATAAGAAGAAAGGAGAGGGGCTCAGCTCAACACCCACCGCGCACGGTTGGTGGATCCTTGTATGATATTGAATCAAATACTCGTGGAATATTCAAATGAATATTGTAACAAGATCCAATATTCAAATGTAATATACAAGATGGAATAATTTTATGATATCAAACTAACATATTGTAGACTATGTAATCTCAACAATGTTATGTAAAATATTAGGTTTGATAAAATAACAAATACACCAATAATAACAAGTAATTACAAACTAAACTAAAAAAACACTCCCCGTTTTAAATGCGGTAGAAGATGCACAGAAAAGTCATGTCTCTACGCAACGCCAATGAGTCCATCTTTTCGCAGAATACCGATTCCAAACAACTGCACGGCTCTCCTGTGTAACGGTAGAAGCTGATATTGGGGTGATCCGGACCAGAGATGAGAACAGTACTTCATGTGTGTCCGGACCTGTGTCTTACATATTAAGTTGGCCTTGCTCTCGAGGTGATCACAAAATTTAAATTCGCTCTAAATGTCGAAGGCCAGTATACCGATACCTTGCGAGGTATTAAGAGGATTGTTCTCGAAGAGAGAAGCTAGTACGACATATGAGGTTGCAGAACAGACAAATTTTTTAATGTCAATTTGTATCAGAAATATTTAAAAAGTAGATAGTGTACTTAAGAAAATATTTATTAGTTAAAATATTTACATAAAAAAGAATTCTCAGTTGTAACTATACGAGTTTTTTAAGGATGTTGTGGTGGTTTGCATAAATACTTCAGTCAACTGAAAACATAACGTCATATTGTTGTTTTTAGCTTCAAATTAATTTTAAACATTTTTTTTCATTTTGAATACGTGCATACTTATTATTATTCCTAAATCAACTTAACTTTATATAGAATTTTAAGGATTATCTGTTTTATCGTTAAATTATATATGGGTAAGAGTTTGTCCTCTAGTGATTCGTGATTCGATTGCACTACGGTTTCAAGAACTTATTTTTAAATTTATCTTCTGTTGTGTGTCTATTACAAAAAAACTCTATGTTGTGTGTCTTTGAACATCCGCGCCCTCAATAATACCGTTTTTATATTTTGCAGGGTTATTACCGACTTAGAAGAATATCAGTAATCTAATACAACAATCTCCCTTGTAGCCTTCAAGGCGTACACTCAATATATATTCTTAGAGACATTTGACATACTAAGGATGTATCCTTTGAAGGCTCTCGGGTATTCGGGAGAGGATGATTTAAATCGGCTCTTATCAGTTTTAAAGGATACATTATTAACTTGGGAACTTTTAGGATTATCCTTTTATAATCCTAAATGTGCTTAAATAATTTAATTTGAGTATATAGCTAAAAATGATCTGGTTATTCAACATAATATTATATGAAAAATATTCCAAAAAAGGATAAAATTAAATAAGCAGATATTTCTTTTTCGATAGTTATTTCTATGTTCATTTTACTATTCGGTATATTAGAGGCTAAAGTAAAAGAAACGAATGGTAAAAACAAATTTATGTAAAAAATTTATATAAATATTGCATTCTTACATTTAATTTTTTTTTTATATACGTCAAAGCATTTCTTGATGGATCTAACTTATTCATAAATATGATTCAATACTTCTTAAAATAAGTGTTACATACGCTCATATTCCTGAATCATATATGATCTTAAATGGAATGCTGTTTCAGTGTTAATACGAAACAAGCACCGTCTTCTCAACACTTAATACTTTAATATTTAATTTTCAAAAGTAACACACAATTAACCTAAAAAATGTAGACTTTTGATGATAACAAATATCAAAGAACAACATAATAAAACAGTGTAAAAAGAAAATTATAAATTTTATAGTTATTTTCATTCTTGCATTATAAAAAACATATTTTAAATTATTACGAATATTTTGAGATATTGTAGATTAATTAGGTATTAAGGAACATACATTCTGAAAAAAACATCAACCTTTAGTTGTGTAAACGAAGCCAGGACTCTGGCTTTGTTTCACGAATAGAATACTGTACCTCAGAGGCATTTAAAGTAAGGCTTTTATCGAAAAGTCGATATTTTTCAGTAGAAAATTAATTACATATGTATGTATTTATTTTTTAAACTATATTATTATCAATATTTATAGAAAAATAAATGATTTTCATCTTATTTGTAAAAATATTATATTAATCTTATCATTACAATTATTAACAATTTTGTATTGTAATTATACAGCATTCGAGTAGCTTAATCTGTATTTTTGTTTATTTTAATTATATACTATATAAAATAGGGGACACTTTTAATTGAAAAGTCTAACCAACTCCACCCTAGATCATAATTGGATCGTTGCAACTGCCACATCAATTTTTATTCAAACTTCAAGCAATGTTCTTCTTAAAAACCAATTCATAATTTTGACACCTTGTAGGGCTTTTTTTATTTAATCGCTCTGTGTGGTAATATTACGTACATAATGAGAAATTTTAGTTAACTAGAGCCACTTTTGGTTTTCATGAACATAAAAGGAATGTTAGGTGTGATCATATACGTGTTTTGCTTTTTCGTTCTGAAAGGTGGACAAATTTATATAATATTTAAAAATGTATATAGTAATAAATAATATTTTAAAATATTAACGATGTTTTTACTATATAATGACTGTAATTTTTTTAAGTGATAGTAATTATTAAACTATTTCAATGCTACTTTAATTTGAATCCGATGAAGATGTCTTTAGAAAGATTTATTAAAAACTGTAGAGCTCGTATAATATACTTTTGAAATGGTATCGGGCAAAAATCTTTTGCTTAATTTGATGGTTTTTTAATCGATACAATTATAACTGTAATATAAAATAAAACAAATAAAATGGATAAGAACTACAATTTTTGTAAAAACAAAGTAATAAAGTTATAATAGTAAAATTACGTAAATTACGACATTAGTATTAATAAAAAAACCTATATTTATATATTATTATTTTATTTTCTACATTTATTTATTTATTTTATTTATTTTATTTATTTTATTTATTTTATTTATTTTATTTTATTTTACCTTCACGCCATATCCCTTGCGGGGTAGCCAGAGACGACGGAGCGCCAAACGCTACGGTCTCTGCATACCTCTTTCGCCTCGGCCACAGACATCAACCTCTTAATACATGCCCTCCGGGGGGTCCTCATGCTTTTTACGTGACCTTCCTCCAGTATCGTAGCTACTGTGTTTTCGAAGGTCACTCGAGGCCTCCCCCTGTCTCTCTTACCGCTCACTTTTCCCATATAAATCTTTTTTACCATTCTTTCATCACTCATTCGTTCAACGTGCCCAAACCACCTGAGCACGTTCTTCTTCATTCTCACCGTGACATCTTCGCTAGTACCTGCCATTCTGTGGATCTCTTCATTGCGGATTCGATCAGCTAGACTGACTCCGCATATTCTGCGAAGAGATCGCATCTCCACAGTATTCATCTTTCTTACATTCTTCTTCTGTGTTACCCACGTTTGGCTGCCGTATAACAGCGTCGGTAGCAAAACTGCATTGTGTACAGCCAAACGTGCAGCTATACTGACGTTTTGCCGTCTCAACAATGCAGTCAAAACACCATTGACTCTGTTACCGACAGCAATACGTCTTTCCACATCCATTTCGTATCTTCCGTCTCTGCTAAACATACTTCCCAAATATACTACTTCATTCACTTGTTCTATTATCTTATCATTCACGTTGATCTTACATTCTGTTCTTTCTTCATTTCTCTCAAATATCAGAACCTTCGTCTTATCTACATTCAGGTTAAGACCATTAATTTCACACCCATCTTTCAAAGTGGTGACCAATGCCTGCAAATTGCATTCTGATGATGCAATGAGCACTGCATCATCTGCATATAGCAAGCAATTGACCTTAAGGCCACCTACTTTCACTCCCATATCACTATCTTTCACTTCTTGGAGACAACTATCCAAATACAAATTGAACAACCAAGCTGACATAGCGCAACCTTGCTTAACACCCGATTGGATGTCAAACCAGGGCGACATGCCAGCTCCTACTCGCACACAGGCTGAGTGATCTCGGTAAAGAGACCTTACAGCCTGTAGCAAGGGTCCGTTCACATTGTATCGGGGCAGTATCTCCCATAACTTCTTTCTCACAACCCTGTCAAACGCCTTTTCCAAATCCACAAAAGCACAGAAAACCTTTTGGTTTAGGGCCAAAAACTTTTCCGTGATCATGCGGAGGGAAAAGATCTGATCTATACACCCTCTTCCAGGTCTAAAACCTCCTTGGGCCTCCCACAACAGCCTTTCAGATCTCTCTTGCATTCTTCTCGCTAAAATTTTAGCATAAACTTTACCGCCCAAGCTAATCAAACTGATGGCCCTATAGCTTGCACAGTCTATCTGTGAGCCTTTGCCTTTATACAAAGGTACGATGACTGCACTTCGCCAAACGTCTGGGACCTCCCCGGATTTCCAGCATAAATTGCACAAAAACCAGAAAAGGTCCCAGACGCGTGGCCCACCATATTTGATCATCTCGGCAGTAACTTAATCTGCTCCCGCAGCCTTACCACATTTCAGACTTCGAATCACGCTCTCTACTTCTTCCAAACTGATTTCACCATCGGCTACGTCTTGACTCAGCATTACGCTGGTAGTCAAGACCGAGGCGTCCTCACGTTCATACATCTCCTTATAGAATTCCGCCCACCGCTGCAAAACGTGTGTTTGTTCAGTTAAAATTTCACCGTTCTTCGAAAGCACCCCTTTCATTCTACAGGTTACCGAACAACCCCGGGAACCACTAACTTCTCGCCAGAAAAGCTTTGTGTTTTCCCGGAAGTTGTTCGTCAACCTTTCATCCCTTTATCTCTCAGAATTTTCTCGCTTCATCTTTATAAGTGCCTTCGTTTTGTGCTTTTGCAGCTTGTACTCTCTTTTTCTTATCTCTCTCATACTTTTATCATTACCCGAGGCTTTATAATCCAGCCATGCTTTCTTCTTTAACTCCACAGCGTCTTTCACTTCATCATCCCACCATTCATCGCGCTTTTTACTAAAACCTCTTTTCCTTTTACCACATACCTCTGTCGCTACTTTCACCATACCATTCCTAAGGTTCTGCCAGCATACTTCAACACTTTCATTTCCAGAATCACAGCTTTCAAGCTTCTTGGAAACCCTTTCTTGATATTCCTCTCTGATCGGTGGATCTTGAAGCTTCCAGCTTCTTATGCGATAATTCGACGCCAAGCTTGGACACGCCGTGCGGCTGCGCCAACCTGTGAACAGACCTCTTATTCTAGCAACGACTATATAGTGGTCCGTTCCCAGATCAGCACCTCTGAACACTCGCGTGTCCATAACTTGACTTCGAATACGCTGGTCCACTAGGAATAAATCAATCATACTTCTTTCTTCCGCTCGCTCCCATGTGTACATGTGAATTTGTTTGTGATCAAACATCGTGTTTGCCACAAACAAATTTTTCTCCTTACAAAATTCCAAAATAAGCTTTCCAGCCTCATTTAGCCTCCTATCACCGTATTTGCCTAGCACGCTTTCGTAACCGCTTCGCGCGGTTCCAACCCATCCATTCATATCTCCACATACTATCAACTTTTCATTATCTCTGACACTACTTAGAACATCCCTGACATTCTCCCAAAACTCCTCGAGCTCGCTCATTTGAGCTGAGGATACTGGCGCATACATGGCTAACAAGAATACTCTTGTTATCCCCAGCTTAAAGCGAACCCAAAGAAGCCTCGGGTTGATCGCCTTGTATTCTACCATTGCATTAACCATTCGAGAGGACAATAATACGCCTACACCTTGGCAACCTCGCTCACTCTCTGGAACCCCAGCCCAGAAAGCGACCCGGTTGCCAGGCAAATCGGTCGTATCATTGCCTTTTCGCTTGGTCTCAGACACACAAATAACATCCAGATCTTTGTCATCCATCACATCTAATAATTCATTCATCTTCTGTTCCATTCGTCCTCTTACATTTATATTATATTTATTTCTTATTTTCTACATATTTTTAATAAAAAAAATAAGTAGATCTTTAATGACATTCATATATGTAATATTCTTTGTTGATTCCTGAATTGTAGTTTTGTAAAAGTTTATTATAATTACAAATCACCATATTGAGCGGCTTGATCTGGTGTTTTGGTGAATGTGATATTCACCAAAATTGGTTAAATGTATTTAGAATTTCGGGAATAAATCTACATATTTGTTGCAAAATATTGTATATTTAACTCTTTATATTACACTAACACTAAATGAAATGAAATGTACTAAAAATTAAAATTGTGAATTAACGTAATTATAACTTTCGAAAATAATTATAAGTCGGTAATTTTAATCTTTTGGATAAAAATATTCAAACTATTTTTCTATAATTATGTTGTATGTTGAATTATTGGTAACACAATGTATACTTGCATATATTATAATATGAAAAGGATCAATTAAAAGTTGATTATTTTATAACCAGTTTTATAATAACAGTTTCAAGCGACCCAATTAGTTGCAAGTGACCCTCATTTTATCACCATATTTTTAAATTACGTTATAAAATATACATTGCAAGGATATTTTCCTTTTTTACTGTCAATAAGCAACTAAAGCCAGTGTTTTAGTCGAGAAATCAAATTTTGAGGTAATAATGTCGATCGGAGAGCATGAGATACGTTGCTTCTAAATCAAACAATATTACATTACATAACCTCTTTCTATCTTCGTTGCAACAAAATGAGACTATAAAAATAAGTTATATTGTTCGTTAGTAAAGGAGATCAAAGATAACATAAGAATAAATGTTATAGTTAGATTTTTGCACTGACAGTTAGTTCGGGATTTCTGATTAAATAGGCTAACAGAAATTAATTGCATCATTTTAAATAATTAGTAACTGGACCCCGATGTTTATTAAATAAATAGTAACATGACTATAATTACTTCTATCAGAGCGAGAGCGAGAGATAGAAAAAGAGATAGAGAGAACTAACAAAACCTGGGATATACGAGTAGTCACTAAGTTAGTCTCTTCTCTCGCATATTAAATCTTATAATATTTTGACTATAAAAAGCTATTATTTATTATTTGTTAATATTCTAAGCCTAGATATGTGTATACGTATTTTCAGTAAATGTTTACTCGAATATATTAACCTTTATCGAAACGAGTGTACAGCTATGAGATTACTTTCGAAAATCATAGAATAACATTGAAGAGATACCAAAAAATAAACAAACAAATGTTTACTTAACATTGTATTAACATGTTAAGATATTTATATTGTGAGGTTAAAACATTGGTTTGTACTTTGAAAGAAGTTATTTTAGTACAGGAACAAGTGTTCCTGTACTAAAATAACTTTTGTTGTTGTTTAATTATTTGCTCTCGACTTGTATAAGTACTTACTTATACAAGTCGAGAGCAAATAATTAAATTCACTTAATTCTATTATTATATATATTACCTCTTCCCACCAGAAGTCTGCAATAATTTATAATATAATGTATAAAATGCATATTATGACATTTTATATTTTGATAACGTAATTACTTTATTAACAGGTATGACAATTGATCGTTTATTTTTATTTCTGTAATCGATAATTGTACCGATATTTAAACCTACTATACATATATTATTTTGCATGAAATACTGGCTGTCTTACTGAAAATAAGCCATCTATCAGTAAGTATATATAGAAATCCATTTTTGAGTTTTATAGGAATTATAGCACAACCAACTTTTAAGTTATCGCATATAAATAAACAAATCTTGAATTTTCAGCACTTTAAAGCATTATATACATTAAATAATATTATATTAATAAGATTTCATATTTTAATAGTTTTGCAATATTATAATTGTAACATATAAACTACGAAACAGCGAAATAACGTCCAGACGAACTAATTATATTTTAAGGTAAACATCTTCAGTAAATAAAGTCTTAACATTTTTATCATACGCTAAGAGAAATATAAAAAATATAGATTATATAAGTACAAGATTGAGGTTTCTTATTTGAAATCTTATAATATTTAGTTGTTACTTTCAAACAAATTTTTTTTTTTTTTTATGTTTTTAGTTACGTTACAGGAATCTCTCATTTCTGAGCTTTAAATACATTTTGTAAGATTCCAAATAAGAATATATTTAACATTTCTTATACGATTTCCCCTATACTGTTTCAAATATAATCACGTTAGTGAACCGCCTCAGATATTCCTCACTTCACACACGATTGCTCAGATTTATCTGTGATACAGAAAAATATATACTTCGTGTCAAAACAGCAGCATTTTTGAAATATAAAAGTTTCTAATTTAATTTTGAATCTTGATGTTGAATAAAAATAGATTCAATAATGGTGCTAGACAACCTCGTAATCGCTGCCATTAAATTATCTCTTGGGCTCTTTTGCCAGGTATATTTTATTGACTTTTTTAAAACCAATCTGTAAACTTATCTAAATATGGTGATGTTTAAAATATTTATATAAAAATAGCTTAAATTTAATAAAATAAGATTGCCATGTAACAAACGACTAGTTCTAAATGTTAACTATATTGCTCTAACTCCTTTAAAAAGATTACAGTGCGACAAATCCAGAAACGACCTTATCTACATAATTTAAATTCTCTTAAGTTCTAGAAAAACAAGTCTTGCCTGCGTATTGGCCCGTTATCAGCCCGTATACTAATATTATTTCTTCATATATATTTTAAAAAGGTCAACAGTAATTGGGTAACTTTTTCTGAAACCATACATATACATACATACAGTACACAACTGTCACATTGCTGTCGTAATATTGTAGATTTATGTACGAGTCCTTTGAGAAATGGAAGGTTTATGGAGATTTTAAAAGAGAGTAATTTATTGACTAAGTGTGATCAGCTTAAAATGCTTGGAGGTAAAAAAAATGTTAATACTAATGTTAAAGATTTAACAAAGGTTTTGATTAATTAACTTTTTTAATTTTCCACTATTTAAAAAGATTTGGTGATGCATAAATATTAATCGGTTATAGAATTATAAATCCTTGTATGTAACTGTCATGTGAATTACAATCGTTCCACCCAAAATTTGATAGAAGGAGCAAGATAAGTAACTACTATTTCACAGAAAGATATTATCTTGGATACGTTACGAGATGATAAAATAGCTCTGAGATATAAATGCGGATAAATTCCATAAGAATACCCCAAACGATTAGTATGGACTGTAAATATTGGAAGACTGATAGTATAAAGTGGAAAAGAAAAACAAGCCAGTATCCAATTTGAAACTCCCTCGTGAAATGAAAAATAATATTGAATTTAAATTTTTAATATACATTACAATACTCTGTTTTGATTTCATTTTATTAATTTAATAACCTGATAAAAAAAACCTATCCACAATCTTTTCTATGCTCTCATAGAGTCATAAATTGGAGATTCAATGTTAGAGAAGAGAAGTTTGTAAAGCTACATATTTTTTAAATTAATTAAGCTATCTTTTTTAAACTTATTTTCTTATTCTGATAATATTATATGTATTTTTATTTTCAAAGTAAATACAATATTTTGTTTTATTCCACATTAATGCGTCATCCAACAAGGAAGTTTAAAGTCATATGACTTTGATGGAGAAAGGAATAATATAAAGCCTTCGAGGAAGATCTCAAGGTTATAAGTTAAAAGAACTCCTAGATTGTATTCAAATTACGTTGCCAAGTAAAGTAATATCACGATTTAATCATAAAGATACACCACTCAGAAATTTTTAGTGTAAATCGACTCAAAGGCTTTGAAAAAGTCATCTATTCTGTAACACGAACTTTAATTGGAGACTAATCAATTTTCATGTCGAGTACATGTCGAATACATTGGGCACAAAATTTTAATGGAATATACCTAGAGATTATTTAAAATTAAATACTACTTTATTTCTGTACATTTATTGTAAGTAAATAGTTAGCCTATTAACTATTTTGATATTTTTGCTGTGCTTGAGTGGGAATTACTGGATGGTTTTTGATTCTGATTGGTAGGTGATGTTACGTAGGAGGTTTTTTTTTTTTACGGACAGACCACCGACTGCCAGCACACCAGTTAAATGTATTTTACGTGAATAAACTATGATTTCAGAAAATAAAAAATGAGAATAAATTTTTGAATAGTGATATTACAAGTGATTGAATAACCTTTAAAACTTAAATATAACTAAGATTACTTGGCTTTCAAGGGTCATTATCAAAATGCATTTATTAATCATCAAAGCAAACATCCGTCTCACCTTAAGACTTTAGTGGATTCTGATCATGATTGTCCCTAGTTACAACATTTGGATTGCCCAATGGTCATCTCCACGACATTGTAATCCCACGCAAACGGACGGAAATTGTTTGTATGTAGTATGTAAGTACTAGAAATATATGATATATGTTATATTTTAAATAATAATTCATTAATATATAATTCTAGTTGTATTAGTAATATTTAGGTATTACCTTTATAGTATTTTTCTTTACCACGTCTCGATAGAAAGGTTTTATAAGCGCTTAAATTGGAATTATCTATTTTCTATAAAAGTTTAATTAACCCTAAATTTAGTTGACATCATTATTTTACAATAGTCATCTGATAACTAGTCTAAATTGGGGCAACTACTTTAGAGAAGTACTTTAATTAAGTGTTCTAAAACAGATTAGAAACTTGTGAAAATTTACGAAACTCTTCTTGAAGTAAACTATTAACTGAGAGAATATTTCGTCTAATAAAGCTATTATTATAATAAATAAGTGTAAATAGTAATTTAGCGAAACATTTTTTTGCCATTGAAATAAATAATTATATTATCAATATAATCTTAATCATTTTCATTGAACTTTTTCTCGAACTAAGTTGAAGTCAAAAGTATACATTGCTTAAAGTTAGTTTTGCAGATTGGTGCAAAATATTTTTTATAAATATAAGAGATATATTAATAAGAGTTCGACAACCTAAATTTATAAAATTAATTGCATTTCATTAATAACTAGAGATGATATGAAAGATTAGAATTAAAAGGAAGAGGACAGCGCGCAGCCTCTGGCTATTAAGTATGAAAGGTGGTCACTACTTTTTAACCTTTTACATATAATTTATTTCTAGAATAAACTTTTAATGTAAAAGGCAAAAGGAATATGAGTGACGTGTCATAATGGGTCGTATTAATATTAAGCAATCACATGTTTCTAGAAATATAACTCTTGTAGATAAGTCATACGGACTATAATCGTTTAATGTATTATAATGTAGAATGTAATACAGTCAGTGTTGTTATAAAAATGTGTCGCTTATACTAACCCTTTATTGTATCCTCTATTACTAATACTACTTAATACCATGACTATTTCGTCAATATACGAGTACAGTCAGACACACAAATGATCTGGTAGTTAAATCACTCTCGTTAAGATTAAATCGTTTTTGGAAGCCATAAAGACTACATTTACTTTTCTGTAAAGTTATATATTTTAACACCAATCCCACATAAATAATTTGTAAAAATTTTATCTTGTTATTATTAAAATTTTAAACTGGTTATTATTTCAATTTAAATAAAATGTAGGGGTTGCTGGAAGACATATCTTCCAAGAGATCAGCTACCCCATGTATATAATTTATAGTTTTCAACGAAGCAATAAACACCACTTCTTCATTCATAGGAATAAAAAAGTGCTGTTTTATTAAAGGTCTAAAAATAAAAAAATAACGAACGGCGAATACATTATACAGTCTAAATATATCTATTTGTTGCTTATTATATGTTACAACTTCCCTTTATCCTTTGGAATTTTAATATTTCAATCTTTGATCCTATTAATTAAAAGAAAACGTATTTCGAACATAAATTGAATAGGTAAAATATCTGTTAGTCTTAAATTAAGGGAACTCATATAAATATTTTTATACAAGCATGTTTCTGTAGACTTTGTAGAAATAATATATTTGTGGATTACTTAAATAAATACGTATATAAAAAAGCTTACACGTGCATAAATATAAGGGTGCTTGGTTAATAATGTTTGCCATGTTCATGTTGTTTTAAGAAGTTGCTCCACGTGAAAAAACAAAAAGAATGTAACTCGGTACAAGGAAATTATTGGAGCTCTACAAACGTTTGCTTTTGATCTTAAAAAAGGATCTTTATATATTTTTTTATAGTAGACTAACATTTAATACACTAAATTTATTTATAAACTTCACTTAAAAAATAAATACAGGACGTGTTAAAATTTTGCAGAGGTCCAATTACTTAGTATGGATTCTTTTAAATTTAAAATGCAAGATTTACTTGCCCATAACTTTGCGATCGACTTGGACACTTTTACTAATTGATCGATTTAGTAGTCGCAGTAGTCACAGTGATGAAAATTGTATTTAGAATAGAGGATATTTTATACTTGTATTTTTTTCTATAATTTTAATAATTTTACGTCTTACGACATAACATTCTATATATTTTTTTAATATCACAGGTAATAATTATTAAAAACACCTTTAAGTACTTAAATATATGTCATATACAGCCCTAGGTTTTCCCACAATCTTTCAATTTCAATATTAAATCCACCACTTCCGGCAAGGCCCTCGTTGTAACCGCAATTACTCTAATGGTAATGTTATGTAACTAACTACTTACATTAAGATGAATTGCGTGTCAGCTTTGATAACTATCTACTTCAATTTATCTTACAAATCGTAGCACAAATTCTGAGAGACCAGACCACGTGAAAGTTTCTCCTCACTTTATCCTTACTTTACACAGAATTTTTATCTTTGTATAACAATAGTTATCTTTTTATTTACTTGAAATTTTATATTAATATAATTTTAAAATATATGAACAGCTGAAATTTTCTATTAAAACATTATAGTCACTGAAACTCAACACTAAGCTGGGAGCTTTTGATTTGGTATTGTTGGTAATGTTTTTAGTTAATTAATATATTCAGATCAAGCTATCTGTATGTTCCTAGCTTATTAATAATTATTTTTATGTTAATTGTAACATAAATGTATTATTTATTATTAAAATTATAACTGTTCATTAAAGTACGAAGTAAATTCAGTTTGTATTACTTTTAGATGTTGATAAATAATTTACTAAAAATAACGAAATGACTAAAGGTCAATCCTCCAGTTAATTTAGTATAGTATAAATAGTTATAGGCATGGGTACCTTCAAAAAAGGCATATATTCCTTTCTCCAAGGCCGGCAACGCTCTTGCGAATCCTCGGATGTTGCAAGAGTTCATGGGCGGCGGTGATCACATACCAACGGTGACCCGCAAGCTCGTTTGCCCTCCTCTAACATAAAAAAAAAAAAAAAAAAAAATAATAATTATGCAAGACCGCACCGAAAATTAATAAATCTGATATTAATATTAAATCTAATTATTAGTTAACATTTATTTTATGAATATTATCCACTTACATGGCACTTACTGTTAATAGAAAAATGAATCAATAATAAGTATATATAACAGATAATATCATTCCATTCCTACATTACGTCTAAACAAATCCCTAACTATTAAGTCGAAAAGCCATAAGTCTTGTGAGCTTAAGCTTATAAGGTGACTTCGGTAAAGTTATATGATATGTACTTGTATTGAAAGTTTCATTAGATACATTTGCAAAACCCTAAAAAACCGAAAATACTGAAAGTAATACAGTGTTTAATCTTATTTTTCATGTAAATATTAACTTTGAAATTGTAAATAAACAGTTAATTAATAGGCTGTTCAACTATAGACACAAACTATAGGTATATTGGTGTTATTTTACATAAAATTAATTAATTAATTAAAAAAAAAAAATTAAGTAATACTATTTTGATAATTCTAAGCACAATATAAATTGAATTATGAAAATAAAATAAAATCTCTGCAACATATTATTGTTATACTCAACTATTTATTATTATAATAATATCTGCGTTTTAGGATACCTATAACATAATAATGAAATAGTTAATTATTTGAGTTCCCGACTTCGTGTTACATATTGTAATGTATTATATTAAAAACTGAAGCATTTAGTATTTTATAAACTTGAGATAATTAATTATACAAATCCATTACGGAAATGTACTTCTTTTAAATAAATTAAATAAATTCCAAATAAATAATGAATTTCCTTCAGACATCATTTATATATACAGCCCAGTACAGAGTGACTAATATATTTTCAATAATATTTTCCTCCTCATCATGTCCTTTTAGTATGCAAGGCTTCAAAGACTCTATAACAAACTCAAAGAAATCAAGCAATCAATCCAGTAATAACTACTGGATTTCCGTTCACCGATATTTTATCATCCGTGAAATGGGAATAAATATTGTTAAGAAGATTTTGTATTTTCGTGGAATATGAGGAATTAAAATAATCAAAATGAATATAATAACATAATCGTTACAATATCTATACTTCAGACCCTAATTCCCTTCTTAGTGAGTATGGATGAGGCATACATTACTAGTGAAGTATCAATAGTACAAAATACATTTCGACCATTTTAGAATTTCAAATGTAAAATGTTTTATTCCTTATTTTAATATGGTGAAAAGCCACAACCTTTATTACTAGTAGATTTATGAACAGTAAACCTCAGTACGTTAAGGAATGAGAAAATGTTGGGAAATTATTTATAGTGGATTTCTCGAGGTGCAGTGGTTACGAAATTTCACCCGTGAACCAAGTACGAGCGCCACACCAATAACCTCTGTACACTGGACCTCGTAAAATCCAATGTTGGGTATTTTCCAGAACGACAATAAATTTATTACTATAACTAGCAGACCCGGTCACGCGTTGCTGTGACTATTGTTTTTGATATATTACATTGTAGTAAACTATTTAAGGGGTAACGTTCAGAGTACATCTGTCATGAAAACCATAATGTTTTCTTATAGTCGATATTAAGAAAAAATCAAAACAAAATAATTATAATATTTTTTTTAATTTTATCCAAGTTTATAACACTATTTGTATATTACAAAGTTTTTAGTAAATAATTTGGAAAACTAAACTTACGAATGAGGTAGGTAGGGTAGATACCTCATTCGTAATTACTCAATCCAGTCAATAGATACCGCCATCTTTTAGAATTGTTAGGAGCTAACTGCAAAATGATAAACTAATAATTTGCAATAAAAAAATACTGCGACTATGAATTGAGTTGAAAATTATTATATCTTTTAAGTTAGGTCAAACTGTACGTGGTGTGTAAATTTATTAAAATCAGTTAAGTAGTTTAGGAGTCCATCGCGGACAAACAACGCGACACGTGATTTATATATATTAAGAATTCTGGTGGATTTTTTTTTATCATTTAATATTTTAAATAATATAATAAATAAATCGTAAAATTTTCCTTTTTTTAATATGTTACTTTATCATTTTATTAAGATGTTCATAATTAAAAGTATTTGATGGTTTTTACTAATACATACAATGAAAGTTAAACTCAAAACATTTAAATTTTAAAAGATAAATCATGAAAAATGTTTTTTTTTTTAATAAATACAATTTTTATACAACTCGGCAGACTTCGTTCTGTCAAATAGATTTGGAATGTGGCAGTTTATATTTCGACCTTAAGACGTTTTTACTCTGCTGAGCCTCACACATCGCCCTATCATCATGGTGACGGTTCTGTTCAGGAGAATTAAAGAAAAAGGTCAGCTCGGGTGACTTAAGTATCTTAGCTTCCACGAACTTTGGTCACCCTTTTGAGACCCAATAAAAACCCCGATTGGGATGTCTGCCAGAGGGCTTCAAACCAAGAGGGGAACTTAAGGTTCAAACCCGATTGAAAAATAATCTAAAGGGATAGTGGGAACCTAAAGGTGACAAATATTTATAAAGTGGGTGCTTCAATTACAAAGTATAGAGATAATTAATTATTTATTACTATTATTATTAACATAGGGTTCATAACCGATGAAATAAAAAATAATGAAATAAAACGTATATAAGTATTTTCAGTAATCGCGTTATTGTAAATCATGTGAATCATAATTATTAACAAAAATCTGTTTTATTTTTATTTTAGTGCTTTATGATACACAATGTTTTTTGTTTCATTACCTGGTGAATATATAAATAAATCTGATGGTTTTCCAACACGGGAACAGGCGACATACAATTGACCATGTGAGAAACATGGGTTTTCTAGATTAATACCACAAACACCTAATGATTGCCCCTGGGACTTATTTATGGTCATAGCAAAAGCAAGCCGCACTGGAAATTGTAGTCGTTTAAATTCAAATGGTACAACAGTCGGAATCATTGGGATGCGTGGTATCAAAACGTCTTCTCCTTTATACTTTCCTTTCAGTATAGTTGCTTCTATCACGTTGTTCAATAATTTTTTTATCGCTAACCGTGTGCCGTTGCAAAGACGCGGTTGGTTGATATTTCTCAACATTATTACTACCGAACCAACCTTTAATTGAAGATTGTGAGGTGGCAATCCTGGTAAATCCAGCGAGTTTAAAAATTCAGGCGGATAGTTAACGACATCATCTTGGTTAGTAGCCGAATCAACTGATTTATATATCCTCAATTCGCCTGTAATTTGTTCTTGAATTTTGAAATTTATTTCACTTACATCTTTGTTTTTTGCAGCCAATATAGCCCGTTTCTATAATTTTGAGCAACATCTGGAAACACCTTTTGAATAAGTTTATCTTTTGATCCAGTTAACTGACAAAAACTTTGAGGAAAGTTTGCAACCAGTCAAGGTGTCTATAGGAAATTTGCCATTACCAATGTCAATGAGTTGTTTAGAGAATATGTCTCCAGATTTGTCATTTTGCAACTTGACATGCATATTCTTGCTTAAGTGTAATACCTTCACATGTTTCCACAAATTGGAGGACTTTAAACAGGCATTAAGTTCATCAGCTGGCGTTGATCGTGGAATCACTGGCAATGTTTGAAGAAAATCTCCTGCTAATAAAATCATTGCACCACCAAATGGGTTATTATTGCTCCGGAGATCTTGTAAGGTTCTATCTAAAGCCTCCAAAGATTTTTTATGTGCCATCGTGCATTCATCCCAAACAATCAATCCACATTGCTGCAAAACCTTTGCCATTGCAGAGTTCTTCGAAATGTTGCAGGTTGGAGTTTCGTTGCTTTGCATGTTTAATGGTAATTTTAGTGGTTTTCATATCACTCCCTTTGGTTACATATTTGCAAATGTATTTAATAGATTTTACTGAATGGCAAGATTCAACGTTGATGTGCGCTTTGAAGGTCTTTGATAAAATGGGTGAATATGGAACAATCCAGCGATTATCTATTTCAATATCTTGTTGATTTAATTTGACAATTGTTGATCTTCCATTGTCTGCTGTCGATCGGCGACGATACAAAGGATAACCGTCATTACCAGTGATTGTTTCAGATATTAATGTCCGTGGATATCGCTTTGAACATTTACCATCCACCATACACGGTGAATTTTGATTAAGAGTTCCACAGGGACCATGTATCATGTTTTTAATAACTACCTCATGCAATCCAGGATCTACTTCTACATTAGGAATTTCAGCTGATATTACTGCATCAACTTCATTAGGCCTTATCTTTTCAACTAACCAAATCAAAATGTGTGCATGTGGCAATCCCCGTTTCTGCCACTCCACAGAATACATCCAGCAGCGTGTCTCTCCAAACACATAATGTTTCACAATGAAATCCATCAAAGATTTCAACTTTTGTCTAAAGACTCTGGCTGTAATATCATGACGATCAATAGGTGATTGCCCAGGGAATAACTCCTGCTTGATTTCTATCCAGTGTGGATTGCATGTAAATGTGATGAACAAATCTGCTGTACCATAATGACGAACATATGACATGGCATCTTGAGCATATTCATGCATATGTCGAGGGCTTCCGATGTATGTTGCTGGAAGAACAGTCATCCGACCAACATTCTTTGCATTTCCATCAGTATTAATCGCATCTCGAAGGTGAATATACTCTTCAGATCTGAGTTTGGTCTGATTCAACCTGATGAATGTTAATCTCTCCGTTTCAATTTTAGCATACATGTCTACAACATACTTGTGATATAATCGCCGACATTTGAGTATGTGATTGTCTTCATTTTCACGAATCATTAGGCGGTAGGAATAATAGTTCATTGAACTGACTTTTTTGTTGGTTTCGGAACCTGAAAATAGATTTTTGTTTTCATAATATTGAAAATTAAAAAAATAATAATATAGTGACTGATAATATATCTCCATAGCTAAACTGATATTTTTATTACCTATAATGGGATTTATCATCTTGTTTGAAAAATCATAGCCATCTTCACCTTGCCAAAATATAATGGGATATTGCAGTGCGTCATATGCGCGGTGTGTTTCCTTTATACGTTGTAATTGATCATTCCGACGATGTAAAACAATATCACGGGATTCCAAGTTTTCTCCAACTACAACGATGGCAACTTCATCAATAGTTGGTGCATTAAAACGTCTTGCATGTTGGCCAACAGGTGTTTTATCAGCTCTGATTACAATTTTGTTATTATCAGATGGCATCCGATCCAGTGCAGTTTTAAACAACATAATCAATTGATTGTACTCATGAAATAAAGTTTGTAATTGTTCTACAATAGACCTCTTTAGTGAATTGTTATGTGAACATCGCATATCAATTTCTCGTGGTGAATTGCCCATGAAATAAATTTGCAGAAATTTGTAATTGCTATCTGACACTGGTAACAGTGAACCTGCTCTATGATATATTTGGCCTTGTATCTGTAAATTAAAAAAAATGATTTTTGCCAAATAGAAATAATATTTGTTCCTAAAAAGTATATCTGTCTCTTAATTTGAATCACCAAATAATAATTGATATGCTTAGGTATGTCAATATGTAATAATTAGTTGTAACTAATATCCATCATCAAATAATTATATTGTGTTTCAAAATAATAAAAGTGTTGCTAATATTGAATCACCAAATAATATAATGACTAAGTAATATATGTGTTGGGGTTTAGGGAACTGAAGGTTAATGACACATATTTACTTAATTAACAGGAAATTTTGTTCATTAAAATAATAATGATTAACTGCTATAATACATACCTTAAAAGTTGGCATGACATTTTCCCGAACTACGTTTGTTGCCCCAAATGATGTCATTTGAAAGCAATTGTTATATTGTTGAATATTTGACAAAAAGTGTATGGAATCTGGTTCTATTCCTGAAACCAATGAGTACAATGGCTCTGGTGGTGGATCCAATGGTATCAATTTCACTTTCCCATTTGCGCAACACAATCCATTTGCTTCATTTTTGTATTTCAATGCCTTACAATAAGAGCAAACCAAGTTCATAGATCCAATAGCAACACATTGGTGGTTACTGTAGTCAATTGACAAATCGTAATTGAAAGCAGCTCGATTCAAACTTTCGCGATTATTAGTTGAAACTCTCGCTCTCGCTTCCCGCGTTCGTGATATACGAATTCTTTCGCGTTCATTTCGGTCGTCACGTTCATGTGCAGTATGATAAGATCGGTAATAAATTTGGTTTGTAGCATTTCGGGTTCTTCTACTTAAATTACTTCGTCTTATAGGAGGCATATCGTATATAATTACCTAAATTTAGTCACATGAAATTATTATTAATCACAGGTATTTATACAATCAAAATTAATTATTAAATATTATAAACGCTTTTTAACGCAGTTTGTTTGACAGATGCAATGACGTGAAAACTGATGACAATTTATGTCGCATTCCGAAACTAAAACAAAAGAAAGAATATTCCAAGGCCAATCAAATCTTACATACAAAATTAAAAAAAAAGTAATTTTTTTTAATTTTCAATTTGGTCGGGTGTACACATTCATTTGATTAAATTTGAACGTTGTGCAGCGACAATAAAGCGCGAATTTACTCTTCGACGTTAGCAAGACACCTACATTGTTTAGACAACAATGAGTGCTTGTAATTTAATATGAACTTTATTGAATAGCAATACAGTTCAAATTGACTCTACATTTAGTTAGAAAATATTTGTATAGGAAAAAGAAAAGGGCTTTTTTAGGGTTTCCCTGGAAATTATTCAAATTTTTCTCGCCGTTAGAGCCATCCTTGGACTTCAAGGAACATTTAAAAAAAAGAATTGTTAAAATTGGTCCATGCGTTGTTGAGTTATGCGCTTACCAACACATTTTGCGATTCATTTTTATATAATAGATTAATAAATTTTTATAACAAATATTGTTGCCGACTCATGTCTTTAAAAACCCGTCACAAATCATCACTTCTATATAACAAACCCGAAATTTAAGTGTAGGCAACACTAGCTGGCAAGAGAAAATGAATTTTGGTAGGTACCTACCCAAAGTGTGCTTTTTTGCAGTGTGCTTTTGGAAAAGACACTTACGTTACTTTTGGAAAAACAGCAGAATGGCCCTATCAAGTAGAAACGTAGTCAATAAGGATAAAAGTTCGAATTAGTTTGTTGTTTTTCGTGATCTGAATATTATATTATATTGTGACTTAATCAAAATTCTTGTTACAAATTAATAACATTGTATTCTATTTTAATATTATTTCAAATTGTCATTATCCCTTTAAATAAATTATCTATGTATCATATTTTATTGTATAAATTAGTCTGTATTTAGTAATTTTGGCTTGAATTGCACAATATTTTAGATAGAAAAATATACTTATTTTCTTAATTTTATCCCTCCTCAAATATACGGTCTACTCTCAGTCTCCTCATGGATGATAGCACCAAGCATTCAACTTTTCTATAATAAAACGAGGTCCTAAATAATGGAAATAGTTCCCTAACACTGGACCAAAACTCGAATCTGTTTAGTACGCGGAGTATCAAAGACGTTCACACGACTTCAAAGAAATCAGGCCTGATATTTTTATGACGGTCAATCGTTTATGAGATGAAAGTTAACGAATATATATATGCTGTATTTTTATACAGGATATATGTAATTTTTATTAAAAAAAATAGATATATTTTTATAGTCATTTTTGATCCTAATGCAATCCGTTATTTCTCAGAAAATTGAAATAAGTATATAAATAAATAATATTATTTAGATGTAAAAAAATATATAAATGAAAGAATGACATTTACATAACAATAATAATTACATATTGTTTCAAGTTAACTTTCCTTTCCTTTTAACTTTATTAACATATTTAAAGATATTATTTGATAAAATTGTTAACAAATGTTGGGCCACATAAATATATAAATTATGTACTCCTGAGTTCAGAACTTAAGGCTTAATTATCGTAATTAATGTTTGCAAACCTATGTGACTCACTGAAATTGACTTTTCGATATTTCTGTTAATTTTATGTTAGTTTTTATTTAGAATATTAATTAATTGTATAAATTATTAAAAATACATAGTCATATTTAATTAAAAAAAAGTTTTTTTTACATCTATATCTTTTTACACAAGTCAAGTCAAAACCAAAAATTATTTATTGAAAACAAGTTCTTAAGAAATCATTTTATCACTGTCAAAGCTACCACTGGATCGGAAATGTTATTGTAAGAGATCAGAGAAAAGTCAACGTCAGAAATCAACGGATTTTCTTTTCATTTATTATTGTTATTATTATTTCAATGTTACTTATAACTTATTACTATAAGAACAATAAAGATTACAGTGGCCTCGAAAAAATCACGTACATCCAAGGTGCATGTTCCCGAGGGATGAAGAAATAACTTTAATAGGTTATTTGTAAAGTAGACTACAATACAATTGTTGGCGAGGACATATGAGACATCTCATATCATTTAATAATGTCAGTTGTTGTATTTAACGGCCATTAGTGTTGTTATGTCTGTGATATCGGGTGGTTCAAAAAAGTTGATTCTCTTTTCTTATGATATCAAATACTTCTATATTTTTATATTCTATATTTCTATATTCTATATTTTTAGGTGGTAGAGCCTAGCTGTAGTTTTCTGACTGCAGCTCTTATTGGGCTGGCTCGACCGGGTCTCTCACAGAAGACCGACTTGTAGTAACCAAATTCATTTGGTTATGTTCCGTCGGTGAGTGAGAGAATCCGGAAGCCCAACCCCCCACTGCCAAACATGATAGCGATGCCTCCAAAAAGTATACCCCAGGAGGGTACCGGCTTTGATGAAGCCGGGGACCCCCTCCCCGAGCAAAATCGGGGGAATGATCCTCGGATTTTGCTCGGGCTGCCCGTCGTATCTGGGGCGGGCAAAGTATCGCCTGTTGTGTTTTTTGAGGGCAAACGACGGCAAACAGCGGCACCCCGCTCCACTCTAGATGTGGACTTTTGCAACATCCGGGGGTTTCACTCGAACCTAAACGCCATCCACTACCACCTTGAGACGGCGCAGCCGGCCTTGTTGTTTTTGACGGAGACGCATATATCTCAACCTAGCGACACAGCGTACCTATCATACCCCGGGTATAAACTAGAACATCATTTTATACCACACGCCGGGGTATCTGTGTTCGTAAAGGAGGATATCTGCTACCGTCGCCTTCAGGTTTTTGAAGGTCGGGACCTGTCTGTACTCTGGCTGCGCGTGGACATGGACGACCGTGTCAGAGTCTACGCGTGCCTCTACAGGTCCCATAGTGGTAATGCAGAAACGGATCAACTCTTGGGCCATGTTCAGGCGAAGATTGACGATCTTCTTTCACAGACTCCCTCCGCCGAAGTCATAGTCCTCGGGGACTTCAATGCGCACAATACCGATTGGCTAGGGTCACGTGCCACCGACTACGCGGGGAGATCTGTGTTTGACTTTGCTCTGGCAAATGGGCTGTCCCAGCTGGTAAAGACGCACACTCGTCTACCGGACGTGGACAGCCACACGCCCTCTTTGTTGGATCTTCTGCTGACTACACATCCAGAAAAGTACCAGATCACTGTCGAGGCTCCCTTAGGTTCCTCTGATCACTGTCTGGTACGGAGTGTAGTGCCCGTTCAACGTCCTGCTCGCACAAGACCTGCGACTCGACGCGTTTGGCACTACAAGTCAGTGGATTGGGATGGAAAGCGGTCCTTTTTTGCATCCTATCCATGGGGGCCGATTTGTTTCCCTTCCAATGATCCTAGTGACTGCGCTGCGGCTGAAGCTGATGTGATACTTCAGGGCATGGAACTATTTGTACGAAGCTCTGTGGTACCACTTGGCGGCAGATCGCGGCCTTGGTTGATGCGTCTGTCAGGGCTGCAGCAGCTGGCAAACGGCAGGCTTATCAAGCTTGGGCTAATGCATTAGTCACTAAGGATCCGAACTCTAGAGTTCTGAAGAGGAAATACAACCGTGCCTCCAGATTCTTCAAACGGCAAATCGCTAGAGCAAAGTTCAAGCATGTCGTCAAAATTGGGGATCAGCTGGCAAAGTACCCGCCTGGCACGCGCAAATTCTGGGCGCTTTCCAAGGCCACTCTGGGTAACTTTAGCCAGCCGTCCATACCGCCGTTGCACATGGGGAATAACTCTCTGGCCCACACGGCAAAAGGGAAAGCCGATCTCTTGGGCACTCTTTTCGCCTCCAACTCGACTTTGGACGACCAAGGGAAGTAACCGCCTATCATCCCGTGGTGTCAGAGTTCAATGCCGGAAATAGTTTTTCGGCAAAAAACTATCAGGCAGTCTCTTTTTTCCTTGGACGTTCATAAGTCGAGTGGGCCGGATGGCATTTCTCCATTGGTGCTACGAGCGTGTGCCCCTGAGTTGACTCCAGTGCTAACGCGTCTATTTCGGTACTCCTACCTTAAAGGCGTAGTCCCGGTCTCATGGAAGCGTGCCCTTGTCCATCCGATCCCTAAAAAAGGTGATAGCTCGGACCCAGCTAACTACAGACCTATCGCCATTACCTCCCTTCTCTCCAAAATAATGGAGATTATTATCAACCGACAGGTCTTAACGTACCTCGAGGATCACCAGTTGATCAATGACCGGCAGTATGGCTTTCGCCGTTATACCTTACGCACCGTTGGGCAGCGGTTATTGAAAGCAAGGGAGAGGATCTGGCAGTTAGTCTGGATATGGCAAAAGCCTTAGATCGTGTATGGCACAAGGGGCTTCTTTCGAAGCTACCTTCCTATGGGCTTCCCGAGAGTTTATGCAAGTGGATCACCAGTTTTCTCACTGGGCGGAGCATACAGGTCGTTCTCGACGGTTTTTGCTCGGACCCCAAGCCCGTGAACGCTGGTGTACCCCAAGGCTGCGTGCTATCCCCAACTTTGTTCCTCCTGCACATCAATGATATGTTGGATATTTCCAACATACATTGTTATGCGGATGACAGCACTGGGGATGCGGTATATTCCGGTCGTGCAGGTCTCTCTCGGGAAAACGTCGACGAGTGCCGAAAGAAACTTGTGTCTTCAATAGAGACCTCCCTGGGGATGGTCTCTGAGTGGGGTGAACTGAACCACGTTCAGTTCAATCCCCTAAAGACACAGGTTTGCGCGTTTACCACTAAGAAAACCCCATTTGTCGTATCACCGCTCTTCGAGAGCACTCCTCTTATTGCCTCGCCAAGTATCAAAATACTGGGTCTCGACATTTCGAGCGGTTGTCAGTTTCGTGGTCATGTGGAGAGCAAGGCCAAGTTGGCCTCGAAGAAATTGGGAGTGATCAATAGAGCGAGGCAGTACTTCAAACCTGGCCAAAGACTTGCGCTCTATAAGGCGCAGGTCCGGCCACACATGGAGTACTGTTCTCATCTCTGGACCGGATCACCCCAATATCAGCTTTTACCATTTGACCGCGTACAACGGAGAGCCATTCGGATTGTCGGGGACCCAGTGCTTTGCGATCGGCTGGACTCTCTGGCATTGCGTAGAGACGTGGCTTCTTTGTGCGTCTTCTACCGCATTTATAACGGGGAGTGTTCCGAAGAACTATTCGATCTGATGCCTACCGCCGAATTTCACTACCGCACAGCTCGCCATCGCCTCCTTTATCATCCATACCACCTGAACGCGTGGCGATCTTCAACTGTGCGGTTTTCAAGGACTTTTTTCCCACGTACCACTCAAACGTGGAACGAACTTCCTTCGGCGGTATTTCCAGATCGATACGACATGGGTACCTTCAAAAAAGGCATACATTCCTTTCTCCAAGGCCGGCAACGCTCTTGTGAATCCTCGGATGTTGCAAGAGTTCATGGGCGGCGGTGATCACATACTAATGGTGACCCGCAAGCTCGTTTGCCCTCCTCTAACATAAAATATATATATATATATATATATATATATTCTGTTACAAAATATTAAACAACATGTAACGTAATTAAAATTAACTTCCTGACTGACTGATTTCGTTTTATTTATACCTAACGTTTTTATGACATAATAATAACAAAATACTTTATAAAACTACAAAAAAAAATAAAGAACAGTATAAAAACAATAGTCAAAACCATAATTTGATTTGAAGCGCTCTTTATCAGGCAGTTGACCTTCTCAAGTTTTAAGGTTTTGTAGTTAGATGATGAAGACAATAATAGTATTGGCAAAAGTAAGAGGGAGGAATATTTAGGCTATCTTCGGAGCGTTTGTGAGCCTCCCAAAAAGTTTAATCCGCCATTTTGGATAAGAAAGGAGAGCAGGAAAATATATGTATAAGTTTAGATCCCTGATATTAATTATATTATTTAATAACTCATTAACATACTTCCTTATTTTTATTTAACTAAGTAGAATTAATAAAAAACTAATTATTATATATATCTGTTTCAATTATCTACAATACATACCTAGGTATTCATGTATGTACATATATTTATATATATATATATTGCCTTTTATGGAAACATCATACTTGAGCAAAAAATCGTTGAAAATGGTAATTAAAACAAATTATTTACATTCGCAATACTTTATTGGCATGTAAATATCACAACGTTTTTTCCGAAGTTTTGTTTCTGCAGATTTTCCACACACTTTGGGTTGAATACCGACAGTTATGAATTCAAATCTCGGCATATCAAAGTTTGATTCATAATATTGTAAAAGATTGAAACTTCTATGAGATAAATAAAATTTTTGAAATCTCTTCAATACGATATTTCTCTACTAGTTTAGAACGAAAATATTAGCAAGATATTTAGATATCATAAACTTCTTACTTGTATTGACTTGTAAATCAAGTGACATGATTTACAAAATGTAAAAGTAATAAAAATATTATTATTTTCACAGTGTTACTTGTAAGTTTCGAAAACATGTCAGTAAATCTGAATATAAAAAACGACATTGTTTTTGGAATGCTATTCTTTGTAACACTGAGTTCCATTATGTTTCTATGTTGTTATATGAATAGATTTTTCTGTGAGTATCAACAGCTTGTTAATTTTCACCCTAAAACATAAAAATTTATTACAAAGTCACTTTGTAACTGTAAATTATATAAAATTTGATGATAATAAATGCATAATACCTCGAAACATATTCTATCTTGAATAATGGCGGCAGCCAACATCGAAATTGCTACCATTAAATTATCCTTAGGGCTCTTTCGTCAGTTATATTTTATTTTGTTGACCGGAGTTGGACTTTCAAAACGTGAAGAAAAATAATTTAGCTAAATAATATAAGCTTTTAGAACTATCAAACTTACCAATAACTATTATTATAAAAATGGTGCTCAAATATTGGAGGTATATTTTTATAAATAAACAGTAGTTTAATTATATAAGATTTTCAAGAAATTTGTTACAAGGTTTGTAACAAACAACTGGTTCTAGATGTCGAAAGTTACTTTAAGTCATTCTCCGCAAGAAACTAGTGCTATGAAAAAGATAAGAGTTTGAAATATCCATAAAAGACCTTACCTACATTGTATAAATGCTTTGAAAATGTTGGAAAATAAATCGTCAGCACGAATCGGCAGGTTTGCATAATTTAGGTTCAATTGACCGTCATTTTATGACATTTTTTTGTCTAAAGTTCTTTCTCGATTTATAAAAGACTACTTATCTGCACTGAATGATTTTTGATGAAATTTAATAAAGTGGTAGCTTAGTGTTTTTTGTTATGTCTCAATTCTATTAAAAGACAAAAAAAAATTTTTTTGAGAATTACAAAAACAAATTTGATCTTTATAGTCAAATTATTTAGTGAATTTATAACAAATAAGGAAATGTTAATACATTTGAATAATGCTTTGATATCATTATATAGGTTTGTCGTTATAACATCACATCGTTAGTTTACGAGTAGTTGTAGTAAAAACTAAATGTAAATTATTTATATTAATGTAGGTAGCTGTAATGTATAACGAAAAAGTGTATAAATTACATATTTTTTTCATCTTTACTATCCAAAGATATTTATGTGGACAACAATAGTTCTGATTTAAAACTTTGTAAAGACAATACGTTTTAAATTTTTTGGTATAGCAATTTATAATACCTAATATTAAATTCATTCAATAATATTTTCATAACATTAAAATAACTTTTAATCAAACATATCACTAAACAATTAAACATTAGACAACATCTAATCGTGTCAATATTATTCTTTGAACTACTTTTAATGCTTGAAATTTTTGCAAAAGTTGAAATTAATAGGCTACATATCTATTTATAAATAATCACAAAAAATTATTAGAATTCAAATTGAATATGATTAAAATTGTTTACAGAAAAATATAGACTGACTTCTTAAAGGAAATCCCGCTACGGTAAATCTAATAATTTTAGGAGAAGAAATTGAAAGCAGTTTGAAGGTAAAAAAGGAGCAAAACTGCAATTTAAAAATATTTTCTAATAATTGAAATTTATCGTTAAAACACTGGGTACAAAATCTCAAAAAGTTATTGTAATAACCTTGGTATATATTTTTAATACTAATATATTATAAAATATTAGTTATAATGAAACTAGTGTGTTTTGTTTCATTCTTGTATTTATTGTAATAAAGTCGTATCTTAACTCTTGTCGAGTCGCTAATCTCTTATCGTATTAGGGTCTGTCTGTGAAAACTCTGTTCCATTTTGCAAACGATATCGGGAGGCGCTGTTTGTTTAGTAGCGGGTCCTTTCGGTCCTTAATAAATAGGTCTAATATAAGTTGTTATCCGCATCTGTCTGAATTTTCAAATTGATTATGCAACGGATTATGATATTATTATCAGTGTCTGTAATTTTATATTTGTAGCATTTATCGGAGGATATTAATTATAAAAAAAAATAGTAATATTTTATAAATTAATATGCTGATACACCTTGCATCATATTAAAGATGTTGATGTATTTTTGTGCATTTTAGAATGTTCATTTAGAATTTTAGATTCACTCTTGTTGAGAAGTCACTTTGTACACAAAGATTTAAATTTTCCCTCACCTTACGTCTTCCACACTGTGAGTAATTAGTGTTCAAGGTGCAAGTGTTTCACTACAGATTACTTTTACAGAGTCTTTCATTTTAGCAAAATTAACAATTTTATCCAAATTTTTTTTTACAGAAAGCGTACAAATTAAAAGTAAAATTTTTAATAATTGAATAATTTAATAATAATTATAATTATTGAAAGAATTTCCTAAAACAATAAAACCGTCAATTCTGTTTTAAATTATTTTTTTATTTTATAAAATATGGAATGCCTAAAGCTTTTTTATGTTCTTCAATATGTTTCAAAATAAACAACATCAAGACTTACTGTATTCTATTTCACATTGCAGATAAAAATCTATAGCATTTCAAATAAATGCATGTACAATAAAATAAATAATATAAAACATAATGAATAAATCAGATATTTTACTACATATTTCTTATTTAATCCACTTAAAAGGGGTTAGAGATAAATTAGCGGTTTAGGCTTAGAATAATAATTCAACATTTTTCATTAATTAAATATTTCCTCCATAATATCCTAATAGTAGTAAAATGTATCAAGTAAAGAGAATAAGCTAATTTGATATAAATCGTTGGAGAGAACTTCAAGTATGTTTGGTGTTAAGAAAATCACATGATGTACATAAATTTTGAAGTATTAGACAACATCGGCTCTTACGAAACAATTTCGGCATTTGGTATAAAGTAGCGCCTTTATATATTTGGCATATAGAGGCGCTACTTTATATCAAATATTTCGGCATAATATTTCGGCATTTGGTATATAAGCGCCTCTTCAGCATTCCAAGAGGAGGAATTAAAAGCTCTTAGCATTTTATGTACCAAAATATCTCAAATAACTGGTATTGATCGACATTCACATAAAAAATCCCATTTGAGGAAAATTAAGGATTTTTGTGACATCTTAAATATTCTACCACTTCTTTTAATTAATATATAATTGAATTATAAAGATTAATTTAATAGTAAGTTCACTATCAAATAAATTTCTATACATATTAAAATAATCTGAATTTTATTATTTCACTGTGGCGCATATAACTACGTATCTTAACCAGGATAGTAGTCAATTACAAAAATCGGATGTTAAACAATTATTATGACTTATTTTAATTAGTTGTATTTAAAGTATTGAAAGATAAATACATTTTTAAAAAATAAATGAAACACATTTAGTATTCAAGTCGTTTACTTCAATTTATATTCTACATTTATTAAAATTTTTTGGTTGAAAAAAGACTTTTCACAATAGGGTAATACGAATCCTTGAGGTCGTGATGAGGTCGTTGAGATCCGCATACTAAACAGACTTAATGTGGCGAGCTTAATGTTCGTGTAAAATATACGAGTTTGCATATTGTAACAAAGGATTATGACCTGCTAAGGATGAGGCTGTGTCCATTTATGTTAAAACACAATTATTAGGACATTTACTTTTCATCAAAGGTGCATGCACGTCTATACAATGAGAAATTCTGTTTTAGTGTTCTAATACAGCGCAGTACAACCTTTAATCTATTGATTGAAGTTTAAAAATAAATTTATTTCTATGATGGAATCAAAAAATACTTTTTTGTAATTTCAGACCTTGGAAATTTAAATAGAGCAATGGAAAATAATTAAGTACGGGCACATATACAGGTAGTATATAACTTAATTAGTTTCCAGTTTCAACGTCATTTTCTCCTCTCCTTTCAAAGGTCTGCTGGTAGATATTTCTATTGAAATAAACAGTACCTTTGATGGATTTTTTAATAAGTTATTTTGATGTGTTCATAAATATTTAATAAATAAATAAGTACTATAGATTGACAGTTTTGGAGTATCTTTTCCCTACAAGTAGAATAAAAGAATCAACTGTTGTATTATAATAATTTTCAAAAAATTAAATTATTTTCAATATCTAAAAGGATTTTTTAACGTTGTATGGTGTCACACTGCTGCTGCTGGTGGTTACTTCTATCTCTTACTGTTATAATTGATGTGACTAGTTTTGTTGTTAATCATATTACATACCTACTTAGTCCAATGTGAAAACTAAATCTTCACTCACTAATATGACTCATTTATTTTTAGATTATATTGTACATTTGCAAGGAATATATTGTAGTATAACATTAAACTATGAAGTCTTTTGGAATAAGTTTTCGTTAAACTTTACACTGAACTAAAATGAGTACGACTTTAATAATTGTTTGAGTATTCTTATAAGTTTGTTACTAACAAAATCAGATGTTATGTTATAAGTGTAGTATACTTGTTTCATTAATCGCTTTAACATAATAATTGTATTTTCACGAAGATATGTATTCATATTATAATTCACAAGTAAAAGATATTCTTCATCTTCAAAATTGTAATAATAGTGTATATTTATAAATTGTATAAATTTCTATAAATTATAATTGTATAAATTATTATAACAATTTCTACATAACGTTACAATTATATATGACTAAGTTATGAAAAATAACAATATTATTTTAAATATATTTTTGGAAATTTTCTAATGATGGAACATAATAGTTGTAGTCTGAGAAGTGAGAAACAAGATACCGAGACACAAGTTGCTTAATTTCGTTGCAAACTCCTCTTTGTTCTTCAAACAATATTAAGTTACTTCCATCTTTATAACACGTCTCAACAAAATAAGAGCATCTTTTAGTATATGTCACAAGAGACTCTTATTATTCTCAGATACTAATAATATATAGGTGTAAAGTATAAGAGCAAGGCGTTATTCTGAATAATGATCATTCCATCTTTGGGTGAAGAAATTTTATAGTGTGTTCAATATTATTATTATACTGATGCAATTATTAAACATTATCATTCTTTTTTTAATTGAGTGGCTTATTCATATTACAATAAATAATAAATATACAACATTTTATATTGTAATATGCATATGTATTATTTTTAAAGAAATATATGAATGAAGTAATAAGACATATTTGTAATAGAACACGCGTAAAATTGAGAACTTTTCAAACCTCATTCTTCTACTTACTTATTGATAGCAGTTGACAAATACGTAGTGTTGAATGTAATGTTTATGTGAAATTATATAAAAATACTTTAAAAAATTTGCAGTATTGAAAACAGTGGAGTCTGAAATTACTGTCTGTCATGAACTGTCTGAACACTTTCCATTAGTAAAGTCTTAATTTGGTTAGAAAAGAAATAAAAAATTGCGTATCTTAGTCAGTGATATCTTTGTTAACATTATTTACATATTTTGAAGTAGGTATATATCATATAAAATCATATTTTTTGAATTATCCTCTCGGCTGGGGTTCTACTGACATGATGGGTAGAAGTAGGAGAAGCAGCTATTGTATCTATAGGATTGACATTGTTATTAGGTCTTTCGTCACACATCACGCAATTCATTGGGTAATTGAGCAAATGAAATGTAATCTTCAATATCTGAACGTGTCTTGAATAAACGGAACGTGTGACAAATCCTAGTGGAAAAGTATTAGTCTTCAGTCTGGCTAGAAGACAAGTGGCCCTTATTTTGCCCCACTTTACTATGTATGCTCCGTCGTTGCACTAAATATCCATTTGGTAACATAATCACGGCGGTGCTGCCAAAACTTGGACAACGTACTTATGACCGTCTCCGTTTAAAACAACAACAAATTAAAATATCGCTACGAAAATTTGTCAGGGAAAAGTACAAAAATTTAGTTGATTTGTTTTATTTGTTTCAGTTTGGTATTTATTAAACAATAACAGAAAACTTCAATCTGAATGGTCCAATTAAGAATTAACATATTCAAAGCACTTTGAATAGTCGAAAATTCCCTTTAGTATGAAATGAAATAAAATTACAAGTTTCAATTTATCCATATTTTACTGTAAGCAAGTTGATGTAGTTTCTCCGGATTTTTTATTAATAATTCAGTGTTTTAGATTATTTTTAATACTGATAAATTTCGTGGAACATGTTTTACAACTGCAGTACTAGCATCACGCTATGCTACTGACAACAAATACTTATATTATTAGAACATAATGTTTATTCCGAGTAAACTGTACAACGCTTTCATTTATGGTGTATTTGGAGTTAAGACTCCAAGAAATTGATTTTCATTTAATAAATTTGTTTAATTATTTCTTTTACTTTCAGCTTAATTAATTTGTTAAATTATTTCTATTACTTACAGCTGTTAATGATTAATATTGTATTAAAATTAAGTAAACATTTAACGCATAGTAGTAGTCACTACTTAATACGCATAATTATAACACTAGCTATTGCCTGTGATTCCCTCCGCATCCGTGAAGGAGGAACGGTACAGCTTCCGATGTCTTACTATATTTTTTAAATATATTTACTATTTCTCGATAATAGTGCTTTTTTAATGACCTATATTTATCCTATAACCATTACCTAACATTTGTGATTTTATATAAAACAAATGAGTTAAGATTAAAGTTTCTTAAATAATACAAAAATAAGCGCTTAAAGTTAAGTTTCATTTTAATCTTATTTATCTAATAAACCTACAATGAAAGATTTTTTTTAATTATTTATATTTTCCAATCTATCAAATAATTAGTAATAATGCAAAAAAAATTATATCTGAACGTTTAATAATAAATATATATTCCTGTAATTTAAAATATATTTCCCAGATCGTTACTCCTAACACAAGTATTGGTACAAGTTATATTTATATTTATTTATATAGCTTCACGCCATATCGCTTGCGGGGTAGCCAGAGACCACGGATCGCCAAACGCTATGATCCCTGCATACCTCCTTCGCCTCGACCACAGACGTCAACCTCTTCATACATGCCCTCCGGGGCATAAGGCATTATAATTAATTCTGCAGTCGTGTATAAAAAACCTATCAATATATTTTTTCGGAAAATAACGCTCATTGAATAAATTATCATTACTTCTATTATTTCAATATTCGAAAAATGAAGGTGAAAACCATAATTAAGTAGATTCAAATAACAAAAATTATATATGAGGTAAAAGTTACTGTTACATTAAATCTGTTTTGGGTAGAACCAATACTATCACTTGGAAGTAGGGTCGAAATATCAAAGGCGTGTCATTGACACAGTTGTACTGAAAGGGCAGAGTGATGATAAAAAAAAACACACAGTCTATTTATCAAACAAAGGCAAAGTCAAGTACAATTCACACACAGAAAAGAGGATGTAACATTTTTTAATATAATTCGTTATAAATATTGTACATATAATGTAAGGAAGTTTCAAAAGTAATGTTGAATTTCCATAATTAGTGTTCGATTATTAATAAAGTATAATAATTTATATAATATATATATATATATTATCTTTAAGGATCATTAAAACTGGAAATTGCTTGTAAGAAATGATCTTGTTTCCTCAAAACAGCTACTTATGTGAAGAAAAGAAAGAAAATATAATATATTTGGTGTCTAAATTTAATTAAGATTCAATTTGTGTCAACAAACAAATACTATACATATAATATAAAATATATATGACATAACAGATATAATATCAGTTATAATTATTTAAATCCCGTTCAATAACAGTTAGCATTGAAAGCGTTCATTAGTTTAAATGCAAACTGATCCGAGTTTCGATAATATGCTCTTTGACAGGTTTAAATTAATGATATAGTTCATTTACATATGATATGTGATAATTGAATTTACGTATCAGGATAATAACGAGTATCGATTTTGAAATTATTAGCTTGACAAAAAGTATCAGAGAAATTATTGTAATTTATATTAAAAGGCTGGCTGGTATATTCAACAACATTATTTTCCTATATATATATATGTGTTTTTGTTAATTGAGGCTATTATATTTTTATAATATTAGAATACATTTAAACATGTGTTAGTAAACAAAATATTATTTAAAAGGACTGGCTTAAGTAAAATATCTTTAATAATAAATGAAAAAATCTCTGCATTTTTTAATTAAAGATAAAACATATCAGGCATTTACGTTCTTGGATTAAATTATGAAAGAAATGAAATATACATTTTGTATATTTTAATAAAAAAGTATATAATGCAAGTAAACATGGTAATGACTATAAAACTGTGAATAATATCCTCTTAGTATAAATAACATTGAGAAAATATTTCAATGTATCTATTCTTAAAACAGTATAAAATAATTTGACAGAGTAATAAAAATGCACAAATGCGACTAAACGATAACTATATATGCGATATGCGACTAATGAGTTGTAGGTGAATACGCAGCAAATATGGTTTCTAAAGTCATTTCATGAAATTTATACAAGACATAACAATGGAATATTAAAATAAATATCAAGTACTCCAACAATACGTTCATACAAAACACGTCACGGTCCTAAGTGAAACGTGTTTTAGTAGAGGAAGATGGAAAATAAATATCAAAATGGAATTTCAAGCTACAAGTCAAATACGAGTCGACATTTGTAACATTTACAAACTCTCAGCTATAGTTAGTTTTATACAAACAGTATCAAGGAAAGATTTGAGAATTTTTTTTCCTAACTATTATTCAAAAAATTAATGCTAATTTGTTTAGGAATTCATTTAACACGGAAAACGATAAGTAACAGAAGATTTATGTGTTTATATTTTCGTAAATAACATAATTATAACATAATTTATATATTTTGCCTAAAAATAAATACAACATAAAATATGCCAGCTAGACGCAGCTGTAGGTCACTTGAGGTAAACAGCTCAAATACTTTTATTGAATAGAATCCTAAATAATATATATGGTCACTTAAATTAAAATCTTTAGCACCACTGACAATGCACCATCGAAGCGGGCCACATACACAAAACCCTTATTTGTCATCAACCGTAAGAATGCAGGCAAGTACTTATTCTTCACATATTAATATGTAGTGTTGAACAATATAGTTGTATAAATATCAATAAATATAGTTGTACATCACTTAAAATAAAATTAAATATATCATTATGGCAACGTGAGCTGCATCTAAACATCTGAAACGAAGTCCATTATATATTGTTCAGCAATAAGCTATAATTTAAATTATTTGGACAAAATAAGTATATTAAGGTGCTACCCTAAGGTCTATCCCGGACCAAATAATAAAAATTTTAGACAAAACGACCAACAATATCACGATCTTCAAAATAAAAATGGGTAAAAAACTTCAGAGATGTCGCGACTAAACTTGACGTAACAAAATAATTTCAGTTATTCAAGAGACCCCATAAATACGTCATGCTTAGTAAGTTATTGCTTCTAATATATAATATTTATTTACTTTAACATTTACTCAATGTATTGCATTCATAATTAGACAGACGCCTGAGTGTTGATACATACATGAATGCATAAAATCCATGTATAGTTTTATAAGAGAAGAATGAACAGCAGTAACGTTATTTTAACCAGATTAATTTGTAATTATCATTTTAAATAGATAGAGCAATATAAAACAACATTTAGTACAGCTTATTGCGCTGGCGTTCATAGGAATAATTCAGATTTCAAGATTTATATTGAAATTTTGAATAAATTAATTTTGCATGAAATTGGAAGTAGTTTTCGATATTCCAAAGAAAAAAAAGATTTATTTCATCGTTATCTAATTTAATTTGTAACAAAATTATTTGGTGATATTATTTTTATTACAAATTCGGTGTAAACAGTAAAGCTCAAAACATTTTATCTATATAAAAATTCAGGAAAAAAGAAATAAAAATAAAGATGGCCTTAAAAAATATTAATAGCGTTTTGGTTCTACTGCTTTTTGTAATCACAAATTCAAAATATCTTATTTAAATACCTATTTAAAATTACATTGCGTTATAGGTTTAAAATATTTTTTTTTCCGGTATTTTACTCTTACCCTTGAGAGTAGAGTTGTAGTAGTAATAACAATTATCTTCTTTAATATATTAAAGATCTTAAAAGGTAAATTTTATATATTTAATTACACTCTCATATATAATAAGTTTATGTAATATTCTTTGTTGATTCCTTAATTTTGATTGTTTATTTCTTTTATATAGGTTATTTATTGTCCTTATTTATATTGTTACTGATATATTTTACAATTTAAGTTAATTATAATCACGTTACAAATAACCATATATGTCCAGGGACTGTGTGTGGTTTAAAGTGAAATTGGGAGCAGACGGGATGTTCACCAAAATTGGTTAAATGTATTTTGAATTTTGGGAATATATTTACATGATTAATGACATATAAAATGTACCGTAATCGTATTTTAAGAGAATTCCAATTTAATCAGAGATACGAGTATTTATTTATGAAATTTAATTACAAGTGCATATATTATATAGACTTTTACTAATTTTATATTCTAGAGTTAAGTAATCTTTGAAAGTATTTCAACAGAAGTATTAGATTTATAAACCTAAGGATGTTGGCATTTCCTTATATAAAATTGTAATTTTTTTCAGTAGCACTACCGAATTGTTGACACAAAGGAAAAATGTTCTTAATCAACAGTAACATTTTAATTTTGACAAAGTTTCAGCAAAAGTTAAATTTACATTATCAATATCGCAAATTATACGAGTATAAGAATAAAGCATAATAATTTGATATTTTTAAGGCTCAGCAGCATTTAGTTCTTATTTACTTATCAAAATAATTTCTTATACCGCTAGCTCGTTAACATTCCCAAAATCACCCAATGACTTCACAGAGACCAACGGCAACTATCCTGAGACTCTAATCTTTTCCAAACGCTTTTATTAGAGTACTTTCCTGAAACAGCTGTCTAGATTTTCACTATCGTATCGGGTGACGATTGACACTGGTTAGTAAGTGGCTCTTTTGAGAGACGAGTCAATGATTCAATTCGTTAAATTTTAGTACAATATTATTTAATTAGAAATTAGTATAATTTAATGAATTTAGAGATTCCAAAATTAAGTCAAATTATGAGGTGAAAACAATTTTAGTGCTTAATATAGAAAAATTATGCCAATTTATCGGCGCTCAATAACTTTAACTCTTATGGTATACCCAATATTATTTTTATGTTAAAAAATTGTACCTATCTCAAAGTTACTTGTATCATATATATATAACATTATACCCAGTATATCATCTGGTTTCAGGAAATAACGATGTCTCGAGGATGACCATTGAGATGGCACCGGAACTAGTCATAATCAGGATTCGCTAAAGGGTGACGGGAGAGAGGGAGAAACAAGATCATCACTCAAAGACGGGAAGGAATTGTCCAGTAGGTAGTAATTATTATTGATTCTTGAGTGCCTGATATTATACATGCAAAGCCAACTGTTCTTACTAACTTAACAAAAATCTTAGTATTTTTTAACCACTAAAACACACAAAAAAAATCATCGGTCTAGCCATGTATACTGCTCATTTTATAAAGTTTTATGTTGTGAAATTAACAATATTTGCGTCTTTCTAACATCTTTGTCTTCTCTTACAAATAAAAAATATCCACTATGGTGTCGTCATAGACTCTAGTCTAAAAATTAACATTCTCTCTAGAGAATGTTATTTATTACACATATTGTTATGATTCTATTTTACTTACTTTATATAATCCTAATTATATTATTACGTATATCCACTCAAAATTCTACACCAAGCCTCGTTAATGAAACGACAACTCACGTCGCTCATAATGAATTTATTTGTTACTTGCCTGTACTATCCTTGACTCACACGGCAAATGACCAGTCCTCAAGGTGGTAGTTCAGATTACATAAAATTTTCAAAGCCTTTGAGTTAATTTGTACTAAAATATTTCAGAAATAGACAGTACTTAAAAATATTATTGGGTAATTGAAATTTTGCGCATTACGCATGTATTCTAATGAGAATGCTTATTATTATTCCTAAATCAATTTGGCTTATTGTAAAAACTTAAGGGTTATCTGTTTTATTGTAAAATCTTTCTGTGTTTCTGAATAGTGTCACACTCAAACAGTGCAAAGTATTTTCAAAATGATAACAAACTTGTTTGTACGAACCTGTAATTGACTAATACTACGATAAAACGAAAATAATTATATCTTTTTCTGTCATGAAAAGTCGTAATCTATTCTTTTTGAAACAATATTAAAAATAAAATTTTAAATTCTATAATTATGTTGTCTAATGTTGTATTTTGAATTAAATATAATATAGTGTAAGGTAGACATTAAGTATTTGATTTATTGGTCCCTATAAAAAAGGGATATTTCAAAGCTAACCAATATCCATGGATAACATTTAATATAAGTCAAATGGACGCTCGACGCAGCGCACATTAGGGCTCGACGAACGACTAAAGATAGTCATATTTCATATTACAAGGAACTAAAAGGCATAGTTGAAAATGCAATACTTAGTGAGAAAACAACCTATTTTACATATTTTATTAATAACAATGTAAATATTACTAAGTTTATGTGGAATCATCTTAAGCGACATATTGCGTATAGGAACAGATATGATTTTCTACCTGCTAGTCTAAGCGACCCAAACGCTTTTAATATTCATTTTCTTAATATACCCGGCAATGTAATAGTATCACAATCAGTTATAGATTCTTTTGAAAATAACAGATTTAGTGACATGATATTCGCTCTTAAACCAATGGATGATTTAACTGTTTTAAAAAAGCTGTAGAGGCTGACGGTATTTCTTTAGATATGTTAAATAAATGTTCTCCTTATATCATTAATACTATAGTCAAAATAATTAATAAATCAATCGAGTCATGTACTTTTCCTACATTGTGGAAAAAAGTAATAGTTAAGCCTTTAAGTAAGAAGAATAATCCAGAGTCTCTTAATGACTTTCGACCTATCAGTATTCTACCTTGCTTGTCAAAAATTTTAGAGAGAATAGTGTGTAGTCAACTTACGAAATTTCTAGAATCTCATAATATATTGGCCGAAGTTCAGTCTGGCTTTAGAAATGTAATGGTTATGTCACTGTTCTTGTGTTATTAGATTTTTCTCGCGTATTTGATAACCTTAACCTATCACTACTTTTGTCTAAATTAATGTTTTACGGTTTTAGTAAAGAGACTATTAATTGGTTTAAAATTTACTTGTGTAATAGATCTCAAGTAGTAGAAATTTTGTGTGAAAACGGTTCAAAATATCTTTCTGATTATAGCACTGTTTGTAGAGGTGTGCCCCAAGGCTCAACTTTTGGTCCAGTGCTTTTCACTCATTACTGTGCTGATATCAGTAACAATATAAAACATTGCAAATATCATATTTACGCAGATGATATACAACTTTATATCTCATGTAAACCGTCAGATTTCAATACCTTAATTAATAATCTTAATACTGATTTAAAAAATATTGTAGATTAGTCTAGTTCAAATAATCTTATTTTAAACCCTAATAAAACAAAATATATGTTACTAGGAAGCCCTTTTCAAATAAGAAAAATGTCTTTCTTAGCACCATCCATAAAATTACATAATATGGAGATAGAACGCGTATCCGAATGTAGAAACCTAGGAGTTTTAATGGATGAACAACTAAAATTTAAAAATCACGTGAAGCAGACGATTTGCGCTTGCTTCTATCGCCTAAAGATAATATACCGCATAAGAAAACATTTAAGTACGAAAGTACGTATTACATTGTGTGAGTCTCTTTTTTTGTCAAAGCTCAATTACGCCGATGTAGTGATAGGACCTAGATTTTTGGCATGTACCAAGCGTCTCATTCAGAGTGTTCAAAATGCTTGCGCAAGATACTGTTTTAAAATTCCTCCGCGTTTTCACGTTACACCATTCTTAAATAATGCCCACATGCTGAAAATGGACTATCGTAGATAGTTACATTTTGCCACACTACTGTTTGGGATAATTAAATATAAAATGCCTCCATATTTTTATCACAAATTAAAATGGGTTGGTAAAGACCGCCTTACGCATTATACAAGGGCTATGTCGAACATGCTGAGTATGCCTCACTTTAAAACAGCAGCTTTTTGTGGTCGCTTCAAATATACGGCAACTAAGTACTGGAACAACCAGCCTCCTCCTCTTCGTGTAGTAAATATGATAAACGCATTTAAATAAAAATATAAATCATATCTTATCAATTTACAGTTACATAATTTTTAGATTTTTTTGCTTAGACTTAAACTGTTTATAATTAGTTTTAAAGTGTCATATATTTGATTATCCTACCTCCCGGTTACCTACCTACTACTCCCGGTTACCTACCTACTACCTACTGGTTATATTTCTTTACAACATATCTAATATTTTTTTACTACTTTGTGATTTAGGTTCATCTTACGATAAATACATATTCTATGTATATTGTATGTGTATGCGTGAATGTTTTTCTATGTTCTTACTTAAATTGTGTGTCAATGTGTACCTTTATAATATTATTACATTATTATTCCTTATAAAATACTTATTTTAAAGTGACAGTTCCTGTTTTTTGTTTTTTTCTTTTGTTTTTCTTTTAAAATTATTGTTAAGTTAATGTTATATTATTATCGTCATTTTCAATGAAGACACAGTGCGACCAGGCTCAATAAATGGCAACCACAGAATACCAGCGTTGAGAGTATTCTATTTTCAACATATGCTGAATGGTCTCATCCAATTCGGATGATAAAGGAAATATTTTATTTATGTTAATTTTATTTTTATTCAATTTATAATATGTGTACCTAATAATCTTTGTTATCCGAATAAAGTGTTTTGATTTGATTTTATTTGATTTGATTAAAACAAAGCCAGTGTAACTTAAAGTTCAGTATTTCCTTTAAGACTTACGAAGTAAGTTCTTAATTATATTATATCTACTTAATTAACAACGCGTCTACTATTTCAGAGATTAATTACTCTAAAGTGCGTCGTGGCATTGTCTGAATGTGGTTTGTCCCTCAGTCACTCTACTCTATTATCATATTACTTCTCTCATGCAGCGGGCAATTAACAATATTACATAATGTAATATGCTTATATGTTAAATAATAAAATGTTTTTGAATTATTTTGAATTTTAAAATGTAGCTTTGTTTATGATGTATCGTTATCGGATTAGTCACTAAAGGAAAATGTAAGGTTTTTTTGTAGTTATGAAATCTATGTCTAATTGTGTTTAGTTGTATAACAAACTTTAATTTTTATAGCAATATTTTAATTTAATGACTGGTAAAGAGCTTATAATTAACACAGATTTTTTCGCAGTTATGTCATTTTCAGGTCAATATTGTTTTTACACTTTTTTTTAATTCTCATTTATTTTGTTTAAGTTAGATCAAATATGAAATGAAACCTGAAGAATTCAAACCCTGAAGAATTCAAACCTGCGACCTCTACTGCATAATATAATGGATATTTGGGATTCAAATAATGAGAAGGGTTGTGGGTAATATGTCAATTTTAATATTATCCCGATATATGATTATCCTGTTTTATTGATGCTTCACTCACGCGTCCTATCAGGCATTCTGTCTGTATATGTCGACCCACACAAACTTCAAATAAATCAGACTAATGTCACCGTCGGTTAAGATCAGATATGACGAATTAAGAGGGAAGCCATTTTCTAGATTTCGATCAAATAATAATTTATATTTTAATAATCTTGGAAATGCAATTAACAATATTCCCTTCCAAAATGGTCTAGAACAAATCGAATCGTCCGATAAAGTGCATAGAACATGTCACAAGCTGTAATCATGTTTGGTATTACCAATACTAAAATGTCAAAGTGCGTGTTCCATTTAGATCAATTCTTGACGGCTGTAATCGTAGAAGTGGTGGACAACACTTGCGATACAAAAATGTTTTTAAACACAAAAATTTTGTATATTTGTGATACAAAATGATTGCTGTAGTGTGATCAGAAATTAATTTTTACTACACTGAGAGATTAACTTCTACATAAAATTCCTGAAACAAAAATTGTTATTGTTAACCATGTTGAAATTTGTATATTTACAGGAATAATAAATATATTTGTAAATATATTTATGTAGCACGTATATTTGTAGAATAAAGTAATTTGCAATATTTTCACAGTCCACTATATTTCTATAACAAAATATAAAAATGACAGGAAAATATTTGAAATATATTTATAAATAAATAAAGCTTATTATTCTTCCACACTATACGGTACTTAAAAATAATTTTTAAATTAAAACGGATATGTTAGATTTCAGTAGTTTAATAAATAATATAGTTTGGATCCTGACATTTAATAAGAACTTCAAAAGCAATCTACTAGCAATCTACTGCAGAAATATTGTTAGCTACTTTTAATGTCATAAGTTTAATAAACAATACAGTCAAATTAACAGGTTCTATGTTTTAATTTACTTCATTTAAAGAAAAAATAAATAATAATAATAAGTATTACAAATTTGTAGTATACAAACAAATTGGAATTCGATAAATATTTTTGATTCATACCTAATATGTATCAGTTGTGTAAAGTTTGGGTTGTATTGATTAATTTTTTTGCATTATAGTATTTTTACTTTAAGAACTTTTTAACTCCTACTTAGGGTTTGCCTCATGTAAGTTACACTATCTGATATGTAAGTAAAAGTTATTAAATAGTGCAATCACTTTTATCGGAGGTCTTTAAGGACACGGATGTACTTGATTTATCAAGTGACGTTTAATCTCTACCTCGGTATAAAAGAATAAGACATTTTATTGTAATTATAGCTCAGAGTCGTTCTTGTGTTTTTTAAAGATATTATTTGGTTGTCATCTATTATTATTATTCTTATTATATGATCTTTATAACGTAATTTTTTTATGTCATTCTATTTTTAATCATTTGGTAAGCATTCAGTAATCATGTGTGAGCTGAAATATTTATAAAATACTTATCAATGTTTTCAGGGCGATATGCTCAGTGTTCATCAACCAAGCGGACGACGGTTGTGGGCGGACAGCGGGTTCCGAATCTTGGCACTGCGGTGCTCCATATTAAATGTAAATAATACTTTAAAATCCACCTTTACCTCATTCATATAATATATTAATATTCCGTTCATATATTTTTGCCTTATTATTATTATTATTATTATTATTTTATGTTATAGGAGGGCAAACGAGCTTGCGGATAACTGTTAATGTGTGATCACCGCCGCCCATGAACTCTTGCAACATCCGAGGATTCACAAGAGCGTTGCCGGCCTTGGAGAAAGGAATATATGCCTTTTTTGAAGGTACCCATTTTTATTTTTCTAATTAATAAAAATATATAAAATTTCTTTAAAAATACTTCGAAAGCAATCTTATAAGTATACAAATTTAAGTGTACGTAGTTTAATATTTATTCATTTTATAAACCCTTTTCTACTTTAGTCTCAAAGGAAATCAAGGAATTGGTCAAAGTGTTATAACGTATGTGTACATAAGAAATAAACAAAGACTTTTGTTTTTCTCACATATAATATAAACTGTTTGTTTGTTAGCAGCAATTTTCCGTGAAAATATTACTATTAATCATTTAAATACTAAACAAAAATTAAACATTAAAATGATCAAATAGTACAGTTAATTAATTTACTAAACAGAGTTTTGCGAAATTTGGTATAAATATAGACTATTTTATTTAATTTTTTGATCTGGTTAATTTTCAAATCCTCAACAAAACGCAAAATTTTAAAAAAGTGAAGAGAGAAACAGAGATATAAATTTGTATAAGCTGTAAGTGATAAGCGATAGATTTTTTATTCAAACAAAAGAATGTCACTGAAAAGAACTAGTGAATAAAAATAAAGTATTAATCTTGAGCTTACCTTCACTATACTTATCAACGGTTAAGCTGGGGTGAGGGGAGAACCACAAGAAATGTAATAGAGATTAAAGTTAACTTAAAAACTCTGCGTTGTAACAGTTATCTATAACTATATTTTTCATCGCAATGCAGGAAAGTTTGGGTGATTTGAACCTGAAACCCTTGAAACATAATGCGTTCTTTGCTGCTTTATATATTTAATATGAACAATGAGAGTTGTAAAATAATATTATATTTATATTTTTTATATTTATTCATCATAAGACTTTTTAATACTTATAACAATTTGTATATATTATAAAACTTAAAATTGTATACTTTTTTGTTGATGTAATATCGTCCAGATTTTATTTATTGTATTTGTAACATTTGAACAATTACTATGGAATAAAGCATAATATATGAAATGTTTTCTCAAACTGTGTAATAATGAGATAGACTTACGACTAATGTAGGGCCTTTTGATACATCTGGTGTTTAAATATTTAATTTAAAAAAAAGTTAAACGGCCATATAAAATTCACTTACTGTATCTTTAGACCAAATTACACAAAGAAAACATAACAAACTATTTTTAGATTTTATAGCACCTGTTAATGCAATTAAAAGATTATTTTGGAAAACCACGATTTCAAAACAAAACAATTAAAGAAGGTTGTGGCTATGAAATCATTTATTGACTAAAATATTATTATTATTATTTATTTTTATTATTTATCTTCACGCCATATCCCTTGCGGGGTAGCCAGAGACGCCGGGGCGCCAAATGTTACGGTCAAAATAAAATATTATTTATATCACATTTTAACACGATACAATTTCATCATATTTTATACATTTAAATTTTGCTGTCAATAAATTTAACACAAACGCTGAAGCTAAACTAAAAACTAATTATATTAAAATAACTTGAAGCTACTAAAATATGAATAGTATTGGCAACTTCCTTAAGATCTGTAATTATTTTTCGCAGGGCACCTCTAATAGACAATGGCAGTAATATATTGATGTAGTGGTATTTAAGTTTATGACTGATACTAAACACTAGGTTGATGGTAACAGACTTGACCTTGACAATAGAACTTACCGTTATTTTTTATTTAATCCTTAAATATGATAGTATCTTTTTTAAATAAATATCTAATCTTCATCTCTTCAACTGAATTGACTATTATTATTCTTTATTAGTGCCTCATTCAATTATTTTTATTGTAGTTAACATTATATTAAAAAGAAATCGAAAATGAATGGAAGAAACCGATGTTTCTACAATTAATTTAGTAAAAGCGACAATTCTCTTTACAAATTATTGTCTTCAATCTTCACAAATGACAAATAAATGTATAAAAAGTTACTGATTCATGATATCGATTCGGGAGATTCCACCGTACCCGCAAACATTCTGTAATGAATTAAGTAATGGAATTGGTTCTTGGTATCCATTTAGGAAATTTCTTTGATCAGTCTCTAGTGAAAGATGAATTGAATTGAAGAGCAATTTCCTCAATAGAACGATCGTCTCATGTAGTTTCTGTGTGTAGAATTGCACTGGCTGGTTCATATTCTAATATCTGTCCAAAGTGATAAGTTAGTGAGATGTTATTGAAGTTAAGTATTTAAATATGTTAAATGTAAATGTCCCTTACCAAGTACTTTCAATCTGTATATTGTTGGTACTGTATCAAGGCAGGTCAGTAAATCCTTAATAACATTATAAATGCAAAAGTAACTCTGTCTGTCTGTTACACTTCCACGCCTAAGCCATTAAAATGTTTTTATTGAAATTTGTCACAGGCATACAATACACCTTTGGAAAGGGCAAGGGTAACATATTGGGAAATATGAAAGTTTGTATGGTAGTTCGTTATTTTTGAAAATGAAATAATGAAACTTTCTATTTAGGCACTAAATAAATAACTATTGTGGTTTACTATAATAAATATTTATAGTAATCCACGGCATTTTGTATCCGTATTATTTGGAAAATCAGTATCTTAAAAAATAAAAAATGCAGCTCAAAGAAACTATTCCATGCCGACGAAGTGGCGGGCAAAAACTAGTCTGAACATAGAACATACATGGTACACATGGTACATTGCCTATAGCACTGGTTTCTATTGATTTCCTATGTTACTACCTCAATAGACAATAAATTGCTTCATACAATTTATTGTCAAATTCATATTATTGTTATGATAATAAGTCCTTATTACCGTGAAATATATCTTTAATAATGGCTGCAGACAACCTGAAAATTGCTGCCATTAAATTATCTTTAGGACTCTTTTTTGTTTTATTGACTGAGCGTGGGCATTGATTTATAACAATTTGAAGAAAAAGAAGAAAAATGCTAAATATTTTTATACCCAACAACTGTTTCTATTCAAAACTGTTTAAAAATTATTGTAATCTTTTATTAGAACATTAGTAAAAAAACATTTTTATTTAACGATTCAATCTAAATCAAATTATCTTTCATAAGATAAAGCTTCTATAAAATGATTTCAGTATGAAAATCGTAAAAGACCTTACCAACGTATTAATAATAATGCTTGTAGGTTCGAGAAAAATGAGCATAAGCGAAGCTCTTAACCGTTTGGGAGACCTTTTTTTTTGGTTTAGTTGTCGCCAGAATGTGACGAGATAATTAGTTAAAAATTTTCTCATGTATGTTTGAGCCAAACGCGGATGTTATAGCAAAAACAGATTAAAAAATTTTTAGCCATTCAAAAGTTATAAAGAAAAGAAGAAAGGAGAGGGGCTCAGCTCAACACCCGCCGCGCACGGTGGCGGGATCCTCGTTTACGTTTATTTTAATACTACTAAATTTTGTTTTAGGAATATTTGTAAATATGTACATTGTAATAAAACAATTATATACATATATACTAATAAAATAAAATAAAATAGATTTTGAATATAATTATTGCTCCATGCAATAGACATCAGTACAAGTTTTTTGTATATAGTTTATAAATATATTAGTGTATACTACATTCAATACAATAAATCAAAGCAGCTAGATGAATTTTGATAACATTTTTCAAATATTGTCGTCAAAACATTTACAATTTTTTTTAAAAATTCAGTCATATTAATCGCGTTTCAGTTTATTATTTTAATAAACATACCTCTAAAGGGAATGATTTCAATTTTGTAATATTTTCTTATTTTAACAGAAAATCGCATAATAATAATAGCTTATTACTTACTTATAAGTGGGACGAACAGATTGAAGACGTCCAATACATAGTTATTTATTTTATTTTATAATCAGTTATTTATGACAGAAAACCAACATAATATATCATATTGGAATAATTGGAGTTTCATAAATTAATATAGAATAACATATTACTTCTACTCGACTAAGAACGACACTCGCAGTTGAATATTATAATTCTCTTATCTTGCATATTTGCTAAATCCCTTTTGATACACTATCCCACACTTTATTTATATTATCTATTGATACCATCTAGAATATGTTCAACTGGAAATAAAATGATTCAAATGAAATGTATCTTATAAACAACTTGCAGTAATTTTGGTACTTCGTTATCGGCCTAACAAGAAAAAGGAAATAAATAATGATAAAGGTATGTTGTTGTTATCTTCTAACATCCAAAAAAGCAGATATAATTCATTTTTTTGAAGGAGACCATCAAAATGTAGTAACTACAATCAGCTACAATCAGCTCACAATACAGTATACGGAGACATACCTTTCTAAATACAAACGTTACTATTGTACTACTGTTATTACAACCTGTAGAAAATCTTGCTTTTATTAACTCAGTATATCAAATGTACAGATTTATACAAAATAAGATATAAGTTATTGTAGAACGTAATATTTTCGTTAAATGTTTTAACGTTTTTTTTTGTTAAAATATATATCAGTTGTATAAACTTTGATTTGTAGTGGTTAAATTTTTTAGCATTATTAATATTTTTACTTTGTGAATATGGTCATTTTGCAAAGTTAGGATTTTCTTCTACTATGTAAGTAAAAGCTATCAAATAGTGTCAAAAGTTTTATCAAAGATGTTCAAGCACACGGTTAAACTTGATTTAATGTTAAATGACAATTAATCTCTACCTCGGTATAAAGGAATAAGAAATTTTACAGCAATTATAGCGGAAAGTCGTCATATGAAACAATATATGGATGAAATAATATCATCAAATTAATAATTATGCTTATTCTATTACAAAATATTCATAAAATATTATTATTATTCCTAAACACATATTATATAAGATCTAAAATGTTTCCAAACAATTATTGAATTTTCAGTCAAGTGTTCAATATGAGCACAACCAGTCTAGCCAATTACATGAAAAAATTCCTCAGAATCTCAAGTTTAATAAACATCACAAATTTAATAAGAAAATCCTTTAACTGTTCACAAATTTAATTATATTTTCATAATCATTTCATAATTAAACACTTTCATCTCATTTAAGAATAAAATACAAAATTAAAGTGTAATTAAATGTAAATGTTATCAATTTTGCATGTTGATATTTTATGGCTACTTAATTTACGAAGTTCATAAATTAAGTAGCCATAAAATATTAACGGGAAACAAGGGTCAAACCTAAAACTGTCTTTCCGTCCGGTCTATTCCCTTGTTTATTCCCTGGATCAAACAATGACATATCAGCTATAGTTCGTACTATAACTATTGTTTGATCCAAGGAAGAAACAAGCACTCATTATTTTAGATCATTAAACATGAAGAAAACAATGTTGTTTTATGAGATTCACAGTAAGAAATAATATTATTGTTAAATCAGATATACTTAACATTTTTGTAATTTTGATAAAAAATATGTAACACAAGTAATATTATTCATAAGATATTTTCGAATTAACTTCTGAGATTTTTGGAATCAAATTAGAAAATTTACAGTTTTTTGTTTGTTGTATTGTAATTCCGATCTTTTCCTTCAAACAAGACCGGTGTAGAGCTACTATAGCATTCTGCCGTATGGTGAGTGGGACAGCCGGAATCCTAAACACATTTTGGATAGATAGGACTAAATAGCACCTAGAATAATTTTACGTATAAATAGGAAAAATTAATTCATTTCAACTTCATTGAAGAGGCAGACAAAATAGAATATATATAATAAATGAATCTAGTTTGTCAGAATGTACGCCTGTGGTTAGGAGTGTGCCGGACCTCGTTTGATAGTTTTCATAATTCTATGAAACGAAATATATATAAATTACTACTATTAATCATCAAAACTTTGAATAAATAAATAGAAATAAATAAATAGTGCAATATATTGAAGTAAATTATTAATTGTTGTAGAACAGTTAATATCACTTTAACCTCCAAGCATTTCAAGTAACCCACGTCCCAAATTGGTCTATCCTTAAACCCTACACTTTTCAAAGGGATGTCACAATATTTATACAAGCAGTGTGACAGTTGTGTACATTGTAAGTATAGTCTTATATAATGTATGCTTATTTGGAGTATTATAATACTTACTTTAGCACTTTACTTTCCCGTCTTTAACTTTACTTTAATTGCTTCCTAAAGCTTGTCTAGTTCAAAAAGATGATCTAACTAGGAAATAGCTTACATTTTTCTTATGGAATTATGTAACAGTTATTCATTCTACTGTATTATAAAAGGGACTCCATCAGTTAAGTTATAAAGAAAAGTGAAATGATGTTCATAACATGTGAATTTCATCGGATTTTTTCCTTTCATTGGAGATTCGTTGTCAATGTGAAAGACAGATAATTTCGATTTACAGACTTATTTTGAAACTTATTTTAATACCAGGAATAATAACTTGACATATGTAAAATGTAATTGACACATATATATTATGTAAACTAAATGTGAATCTATTAATGTAACAATTATGTCCTTAATTATGAATAAATTCACTTATTTAATGTTGTTAAAATCTCTTTTAAATTTAATGCCACCAATAGAAAATTCCACATCCTGCATCAATGTTTTAATAAATTGAACATTTACTCTAAAATGTCTTCAAACTTTACTACTATTAAGCAAGTGAAGTTCCGGGATGAGCTAGTTAATCAGTAACTTATCATTAGTAAAATATAAATTATTTGAAGAGGAATTATCCTTAAAACTCGAGTAAAATTTTCTAAAAGTTTAAATTAGCGAGAGAAGTGTCACGCAAAGGAAAAATAACATTTAAACTATTTAATGAAATAGGTTTGATAATACTGACGTTTCGTAAAGAAATATAGTTTTTGTTATTAAAAAAGTAACAGGTAGTAGTTGAATTTAGTAAAATCACATAATTCCCATATTTTATAATATGATACCTTTTTTTTTCCGCATAAAATAATTTTATAAAAAATATCTCAAATGCCTAAACATGTATCTTATCAAACTCCACTAATGTAACTTGAAAGACAAAAAGTATTTATCAGCCTCCGTTATCCAACCAAATATAAGTTAAATGTAAACCACATCCACTGTAACAGTTTAGTAGTTTTAGTTTAGTTACGAATTAGCGTTTGTGTTTGTGGCTTGTTATTAAAGAATTTTATAGAATAAAGTTTTATTTTTTTGTTTGTTTCCTAAGTTAAGTCATAAGAGAAGCCGTATACCCAAACCCGTTCTCTTCGAGTCCTATTTTCTTGGTGGCCATAAGCAATACCATCAGCAACAAATTGCAATAACTCAATATAATATTATTCACTGAAGTAATGAACTAACTCATCTATTACTTACTTAAATTCAATTTATATTACTTAAAATGAAAACTCTGAATGATGTCCTAATGAACCCACAATAAAGGAGAAGAAATTCGTATTGTGATGAGAAGAATGAGTTACTATAGGGTATGTATTGTTTATAAGTTTTATAACACTAGTACTGTTTGAATATATAATATGGTATATTTAAAAATAGAAACGGTCGCCCATTTCTTAAGATATTTAGAAGTGAAAATGGACAAAACGTACAGCAATAACTTTTTATGTCAGACTTTCCCATTTCACTATTATATGAAACTAGCCGTAGGGCTCGCTTCGCTCGCCGGTATTTTTATTTTTTTATTTGGTGACCTTATTGACCTTACAGCGTCGCCAAAACATAACCCTGGAATCGTTAGACTATAAGCTTTCATTTGATACCCTGTTTATAAAAATTGGATAAGCGGCTTAGGAGGAGTAGTGCAAGAAAGATAAAAAGTAATCGATTTTATATATATTATTTTATATTAATTTTATAGATAAATTTTTATAATTTTTAGACATTTAATGCAGAATTAAAAATAATAAATAATCTTCAAAGTTTTTTTGCAGAATTCATAATTTACGAAACATATTTTGATTTTCAATTTTTCCAAAAAAAAAAAAAAAAAAATTAATAAAGGAAAGAAAAAATCTAAGAGGTATTGTATAAATTTTAAATGATAATTATCAAGCAGCTTTATATTCGAACGAGGGAAAGAAGAGACGAAGTCACCGACAAGAGCTAGTGAATAATAATTTACAAAGTTTTCATCTACCGCCATAAGCTTAGCTTGACAATATTTCTTAAGGTTTAAGCTTGCTGAAGGCAGAATAACAAGAAATCTCTTAGAACTTTAGGTTAACTTAATAACTTTAGTTTGTGATTGTTATTTTTCTTAGCTTTTTCTTGAGAAAGTATAAAATATCAAAACATAGTACTACTTGTGAAGTATTTTGGTTTAATAATCTTAATACCCCAGAAAGCTTATACAATATTATAATTATTTATTTGTAGCACTAATTATTAATACGATAATAGTGTCAATAATATAATTCAGATTAATAATTTAATATTTATTCCATCACATCTAATAATTCATCTTCTGTTCCATTCCTCCTCTTATATTCCATGTAGCTCCGTCCTCCACCTCGCCCCTTTCGGAACATTGGCGTGAACGTGTTGTTTGGCGGTCCCCAACGCCGCAATCTTATTTTATTCCGTAGCGTCTGGCGCTCCGTCGTCTCTGGCTACCCCGCAAGGGATATGGCGTGAGGTTAAATAAATAAATAAATATTTATTCTTATAACTACTTACCAGATTAACTCGGTTTTCTTATTTTCATTATAGTGCACAATAGATATTACGTCAATTTGGTTTTTAACTTAAGAATTCATATTATAAGTATATTTCATTTTATTCGTATTATATTACGTGAGTTTGTTATTCAGAGCCATTATATGTTAATAATGACAGTACAATTTGTCTTCGTGTCAAGAAGTAAGTACTTCATTATTCTCGAAGGATCCTCGCTTTGTAACTCATCAAATGACATTAGACCTCCCTCTTTTAGTCCTCAATCTCTGGGACATGTTTCGTTAAATCAGATAATACTGTTCATTTTTCATTTTATAACTGACAATACATTCATATAAAACAGGAATATTAAACACATGTAACTTCTTGATGATTACGATATCTTATGATTACTATATTTTTACATAATAAAGATGCCAGTTTCCCACCATCATCTTTACTAACTCATAATGTGTGTAGATGTAGCGTGGTCTAAATAAGATACACAGATATAGATAAACAATATCTAAGATATCTTCACAAAGAAAGCAGGATAAAAGTTCTTAGATTTGAAGGTGAAATTTGTAGCCCAACTAATTAACAAATAACTTTTAACAATCTATATTTTTCATCTATCTCAGCATAAACAAAGATTGCAAAATTTAATATATTTAAATAATTTTACTATTAATATAAATGCAAAAGAAACTTTATCTGTCTCTTATGCCTTAACAGCTTGTTAATACCGTATCTTTTATGTCATCATTTGCAATATAAAAATATATAAATGGAAATATACACATATTTTTTATATTATTTTAATACAATTGTTGTCGCAAATTGTAATATATGAATAAAATTTCTAAAAAAATATAAAATATAGTTTTAAAAAATGTAATCTACATTTAATTGTATTTTCTTTCTTTTCTACCAAATAAGTTATGATTCGCTGTCTTAAGGAAAAAATATGTTTTTTTCAAAAAAATTTTATCATTATTGATCCTTAAATATTATTTATTTGATATAAAATTTATTAATAATCGAACATTAATTATGTAATCCATATTATTTTCAGTAAACCTTCCCTACGTTACATGTACAATACATTTAAAATGAATTATGTTAAGATTGTTAATTACTTATGTTTGGTGATAGTACTTGACAGTGAATTGGTTTCTAAACAAACTGTATTTGTTTCTTTATCATCACACTGTCCTTTCAGTACAACCCTGTCAATGACTTTGATATCTCGACCCTATTTCCAAGTAATAGAATTGGGTGTACCCATAAACAGATTAGAAGTTACAGTAACTATTACCTCTTACATTATACCTTTTCTTAGTAATCGAATAATAGAATATATATTCAATAAGCGTTATATTACCGTAAAAAATATATTGATCGATTTTTATCAGACTGCACTATTAATTAAAATGCTGTATATTATAAATTTCAAACACCATCTCGCACTATCAGATTTTCTTAGAGATCGTATGTATCAGTCATGGTAATGAAAAGCGTCGCTTTTATAGAAGAGAGGCAAAAGATCAACATGGGTTGGTTGGCTTCAGCGTCATAGCACCAGGTTAGAAACGTTTGGTGAAGCTGTTTGTTTATAAGTAATATTTTATTGTACTCTTAGTAATTAACGGTAATCATTTTTTATTAATTAAAATGTGATTAATTATCTGCTAGATATATTTCCAAATTAAATTTAATTTGAACCAGTCATTTAGGAATTATTGGGAGTCAAAGTTCTTTAGTTTTGTCACTGATTCACTGACTATAACATAATTTAATTTCTGGGTAAAGTATCCTATCTCTTTCTTTTGATATCAAAATATCACTACACAAAATTTCATCACAGAGAGACAGATAGAATTTCTTTTGCATTTATTTTAATAGTCTAGTTTTTTAAATATATTAAATTTTGCTTTGTTTGCACGCTTTGTTAATGCTGAGCCGCTTTGTACTTCTTAACAGCTTCTATTCATTATGTAGATTGTTAAATGGAGTTTTTTAGATCAATTGGGTTTGCCTAATATTCCCCCTTAAGTAGAAGAACAGTTATCGTACTTTCTTTGTGAAAACATGTTTAATGTTATTTATCTATTTTATATATATTTATATTGCTGTATATTAAGATAGAAAGGTATTCTATAAATATATCTTTTTATTACTTTTACAAAGTAAAGAAACACGCTTGTGTAAAAATATATATGAGTATCCTTAATTTTATACTTACGTATGTTTTACATATTCCATTCATGTTCGAAATACGTTTTCTTTTAATCAGTGGGACCAAAAATTGAAATACTAAAACTCTAAAGGCCAAAGGTAACTTGTTATATGTAATACTACATATGTGTGTGCGTGTGTGTGTGTATGCGTGGGTGTGTGTGCGTGTGTGTGTGTGTGAGTGAAGAAATGAGTGAAAAGATGCTTGTTTTATCGTAAGTTTCTTGTTTGTCAATGCAGTAAGGTTTAAGAATTTAACAATTATTTAGAAAAAAATTATAAAAATCCTCCTCCTACATTTACATTTAAGAATGATTTAGTGAAGTATTCAAGTAACTGGTTTTCATTTAAATATCTGCTAAGTAAACCTTGCCTAAAGATCACAAAATATATTAGAAATCAAGGATAAAGTGTAAGTATACCATATACATGTACAAACATAGGCCTAACGATCACACAACTGTCAGTCAATAATACCGTGAAGAAATAGTTTGGTCAAATTATTATTGTCATAGCTTCCGACTTACTTAAAATGTAGTCTTTTTTCATGTTATGTAAAATTAGATAGTGGGACATATGAGATGGTTTTATATATTACATTATATATAGCTTAAAATATAACGTAGCATTGGTAATAACGAAGACAATAAAGGGATAGCAAAAACATATTTTCATATACAAACTGTATTACATTCTATATTGTAATAATTTAGATGTATGAAACAATTATAATCCGTATGTGTTATCTACAAGAGCTATAAACCTCTAAACATATGATTTATTAATAACTCCAACCCTTTAGAATATGTTACACATTTTCGTTTTGACTTTTACCTTTAAAGGGTTGCTTTGCTTTTATAATATAAACAAAATTTCATCTGACTTTCCTTAACATACAATATTATTCTTGTGTTATTTATAAAAACTGAACGGTAAAACTGAAATGTTACATCGTAAAAGACGTAAAATTAATTTATGACATAAATTAACTATAATACAAACGAAATAAAGTATTTATACTTTTGCAAATTAATTCTAAGACTTATTACTTAAATATGTAGTATATAGAAATACAGCTATTAAGGAAAGCTTCAATGTCGCAAAGTACGCCGCACTGACTGATTTCTGAAATTAAAAGGTATTTGTCGAATTACAAACTATAAGAACCAATAGGTTAGACACTTTATAAATAAATGCACTAAATTATTGATTATTGAGAGAATCAAATAAGTCTACAAAAAAAATACATACATGAGTGCTGTATGTTTGTTTAATTATATATAATTTATTTCAGTCTGACGATTGAAAAATCGGACTTTAATTGATTAGCTAAAAGTTTGATTTTCTGGAGGTTCTATAGAACAGGCTCGAGACAAAATAAACTAAGAAGATAGCTTTACCCAATATGATATTTATCATTAAAAAGATGTTTATTTTTTGGTATATAATTTTTTTTAGAAACGAAAGATACGCGAGAGGATATAAAACAATGACACCATGACACCATTCATCTAATAACAGTAAGAGGCTGCGTGCATTTCCTTCAAAAGAAATGTTATTTAATTATTTGAGAATTTGTCAATTATCTTAAACAACTTCAGTTTTACACTTGAAAATTCATTTGTTTAGTAAAAGTAGTCTGCTTCTTCTGACTGCACCAAGATGAGTAATAATAAAATAATTTTTGACAAAAGAAAGTTGTTAGAATAAGTAAAAGGTATTGAATAATTATACGCTCACAATCACATTTAGATATATGCATAGAATGGAACATCCACCAAGGAAACAGTTTGAGTCTTTAATTATGCAAACGAAGTCAGCACATCGCAACGACGGAATCCTAAAATTCAAAGGCATTTATGGCATCTAACAGCTTTAATCTTTGCAATATTGTCAAATCTGTTAACAATTTAAAGTGCACTTTGAAAACTTTAGAAAGAAGAAAGAAAAAATCTTATTTTCAAACAGTTTGTCAATTGTTAACTTTCTCTTTCCTTATTATTTAGGTTGTTCATTCAATACTTATTGTAGTATTATTTTCAAAAAGAATATAATCTTAGACAGTTAGAATATAATAATGAAAAAAAGTTTTATAATACTAGTTTATGGAAAAATATCGTTAATTTTTATATTATTTCAAACAGTTCATCAATTATCAGAAATGAGACAAAATGATTGTAATTTCATCGCAATAATAAATGGAAAATTAATAAAATTTACAGAAATTTTCGTAATTTAAATTCCTTCACAAGCAAGTCAAAAGCTTAGTCGCGTTTCAGCGTCGACGTATGATATAAGAATTTAATTATAACGGAGAAAATGAACAACAAACCTTCTAATTTCACCAATAAAATACGCCAATATTCGCGGCGTATCTTGTGAATTTTGTTCAGTTTTTAGTATTTTCTACTATTATATTAACAGACAATTTAAAATCAAACTCTCCGTTTTCCATTTCATACATTGCATACAGAAAATTAGGTCTAAGGAGAAAAACAGTAAAAATTCCATGGATATTCTTTTCATTATTAATCATATATTAATATTAGTGCTGATAACTTTAATATACTATTAACATTAAGAAAATAAATTTACACACTTTATACTAAATCTGAAAACATTTTTTTCTATGATCCGTTAATAAAAGAAAAGTATAAAATTTTATGCTGTGTCAAAGAAGAGTGAAATAAGTAATTAAAAAAAAAAATCTTAATTAATATTCTGTGTTATCGTGAATTGCCATTCTGTAGTCCACACAGACGGAGTCATAGACAATAGCTAGTGTGTTACAACTACAAGCTATTGAATTCTTTATTGGACCATTCAGTAGAGGTATTTCAATGTTATTTTTTGTTATTTTTAATTGTTTTAACAACTTTAATGCATCTGTCTAGCCTGGTATATTTATCTCCATCGCTTTCTTGTTTTAAGTGTCTTGTAAGTGATGTATTTTTAGGTTAACTTAACTTCAATCCATCTATTACATTTCGTATAATGTAGTAAGTACGTAGTCCTATAATTTAATTTAAGAAATAGGTAAAATAAATTGGTCTTATTTATAACTAAAATGCACTGTAAACCGGTTAAACTTAATTAATTTTATAAGAATTGAAAGTCTAGTACGAATTTATTCGGGGTCCTTACTCGTGAGTTCGGAGTATAAGGGTATAGCAGTGTAAACTATTAGTCCGAGCTGAATTAGTATCAGGCATAACAAGAAAATTATAACCAGTACGGATTTATTTCTGATATGATTATAGAAGACAAAAATAGACGGCATTATGCACAGTTGTCATGGGAATAAAGGATTTAAGATAGACACTTTAAACGAATATTGTATATTGATGAATATGTACTGTATAAGATGAATAGGAAATAAAATATAATAATAAACTCCTTCTTTAACATGGCGCTGCTAAAAACAGATATTAACTGGAAGGTTTACTAAGATTTCTACCTTGCTTTAATAGTATTATTGGTAGATTACTAAGCGATATATTTTTAAAACAGTATTTACAATCGGTAAAAAGAAATTTCTAGACCCATATCATATGACTACGATAATATATACGAGTATATACTATCATAGTCATTATATTTGGTCTTTATAATGTTTTTTGTTTTACTTATGACTAACATATTCTATTTTGAATATATTTCACAAATATTAAACGCAATTCTAAAATCTAATATTGAATTTAACAAACTCTTTACAGACGTTCAAATTCACAATCAAAATATCTTTATTCAAGTAGGCATTTAGACGTACTTTTGAATCGTCAATTATTACAATACAAAAAAGGTCAGTGTAGTCAGTCGGTGAGTAAGCTACCACCGGCTCGGAATGCTGCTCTGTTGAGAAGAGCCGGCCAGAAACGCAACAGTTGCTCTTTTTAAAAGAAATATAACAATCTTATTCAAATTAAAATTAGTAAAAGTTCAACGTATTAAATTAATTTATCTTTATGTTTTACTGTAATAACTTTAACTCGAGGTGAATGAATAAAAGCTCAATATTTAGACTTATTATGCTAACAAGTTGCCAAATTGCTATTTAGACTTCATATCTTGCATCTTCAAGACAATTACTCTTTATAATTAATGTGCTTACTTTATTTAAAAAGCTTCAGTGCTTCTAAAATGTCTTAAATAATATTGAACTGAAGATTTAGATTAAATAATTCGTTCGGACCATTAATGAAGAGAATATAACGCATTCAATGATAACAGTCAATTGTGAACGAGCTGTTATGGCATGAATGGAGACTGAACTAATAGATTTCACAAAATTTCAGTATTCAAATGCTTCGTAAGCTTTCTTGTAACTTATGATGAAATAAAGAATTTGAACCGTTTCTCCAAACCGTCAATACATAGTATACCGAGTGTATTAGAATTATTTAATAAAATTTATTTCAAATCTTGGTTAGTGTCTGCAAAAATTCCTTACACCTTGATATTTGTGAACGGTATTCCATTAGATAAGATTAATATATTTACCAGCACGAGTTTTTAGTCTGGCTTAAGTGCTGCTTCACTTATTTGATCACGTGTGTTTTATTCCAGGCTAACCACTTTGTCGCTATATTTTGTTTTGACTATGAAAACTTTAAACTGACAATGGTAGTGTATTTCGCTATCAAGTTATTTTTGTTAAAGTTTGCTTTTTAAAATAAATATAATAAAAAATTAATATAATAAAAATGTAAAGATAGTTATGATGTAGATAAGAGATATAAACATTACAAGAGATCTACTTGAACAGTTATAAGAATGTTGGTCTTTTTATCTTTTTCTGAACAAATTAATTAGTTTTTATTATATTGAAATAGTACAACGATATCTGAAGATATATACTTAAAATATTTTAAGATAATTATCACCATAATTACCTTAACAAGTCTTATATTATATTATTACCTTAAAATATTTTATAAATGTAACATATTATCATAATTATTAAATACAATAAATTGCATATTCATGTAGCTTCAAATACTATTCCTAGTTGCCGCTGACGTCAATTTACGTCATTTCAAATTATATTCCTGGTTGCCGCTGACGTGCATTCACGTCATTTCAAATTTTATACCTGGTTCCCGCAAAAAAAATATACTTTTTATCCTCCCCTTGATGATACAAGTTTTTAGCAACCAGCTTCAGAATTTCATTATTTTAGCCGGTACTCAGAATTAGAAACGTAGAAAATTAGCCGGGCTTGAATGTGTTAATAACATATTATCCTTGAAATTGTCCTATAACAATATATACACATACAGATAAAAGAACCAAATAACAAAGATAGTAAAAAATCTCTTATTTTTATTAGAAACACAGAAATTGAAATGGAACTGAATTGAACTAGTTCAAAAATAACAGATGAAATTTCGTATAAAATTTGCTTTTTATCTGAGTCCAGTTGCTTCCTACAGAAAACGGAATAGTAAAACTAGGAAAGTTATTAAGGCGCGTTATGTGGGAGAAAAAGCAGACAAAGTCGCTAGTGACAATACATATACGAATGCTTTGTGTATATTTCATGCAAATATTTATTTCACTTATATTGAATATCGAACAAAAGTAAATGAAAAACTTTTGTTTTTGTCTACTGAATGGAATGGCCGAACAAACTTTCATAAATTATATCGTATCAGTGATTGCATTTTAATTTTGAAATGAAAAAAGTCAATAAAATTGAAACAAAAGTCAATTTTGATTTGAATAACTTTGCTGTATTTTAAGAATTACTTACAGAGCTTTAAATGAAGAGCAGTGAAAATACTGTACATGAAATGTTTTAGAATTTTAGTTATATTTTACATATTTAATTATTTACAAATATATATAAATATATATATATATATATATGTATAAATATATATATACTAGGATCCGCCAACCGTGCGCGGCGGGTGTTGAGCTGAGCCTCTCTCCTTTTACTTTTCTTGATAACTTTTAAATAGCTAAACATTTTGGGTAGACCTCGAAGAATTCGGTCTGCCCATTCATTTGTCCCCAACTTTCGAATTTTGGAAAAATTTCTTCACAGAAGGTCTTCTTATGACCCCCTGAGTCCGAAATGACCATTGGTCAAAAAGTTTATATATATATATGCGTGTTGTCAGCACGATAGCGGCCGCAGTTTCGCTCGGATCGCTTTCAAACTTTGCACAAAAATCAACCATCCAAAAATGAAGGTCAAGTTCGTTAACCAGAGAAATCACATGACAAAATTTTTAGCTAATTATCTCGTCGCATTCTGGAGACAACTAAACACAAAAAAAGGTCTCCCAAACGGTTAAGAGCTTCGCTTATGCTCAGCTCAATAAATATATCATAATAGTATCCGGATACTATATCTAATATATTTATGTAACTGGCAAGTTGTTTTAGTTTTTGAAGGTAACAATTGTGATTTAATCAAATTGCATCATGGATCCTATTTTTTTATATCTGAAGTATTTAACACACGTGTTGCACTTCACATCAGTTAATTAATTAAAATAACTACTAGTTAGTACTTCTCTCACCGGCTTGGAAATGACTAAATTAGTATTGCATTAAAGTTTACCATTGGGAAATCAAGTTGATAGAGTCCAGTTTCGAGTAAGTAAGTTAGTGATGATCCCTGACGGCCACACTTCAAATATGGTGAGCAAAGATGGTTTAGTATAAATGAGTAGACTACAAGCTGCTTACCGGAGCTTCATTGGCATTACCAAAGAATAAAGAGTAAACTATAAATTATTCTAGGTTCTTATAAAAAAATCATTACTTTTGTCTGTCGGTCTATATTTTACCGCATATCTTTGAACAAAGCTAGACCTATTTTAACTAAACTTTGACTGGCGGATAGCTGATGTTGTTACAACTTAGGCTACTTTTATTTTAATAAACATATACCGTACGAACGGAGTAGTAAAGTAAACAACTCGGGCAGACTAAGAAAAGGTTGCCTTTTTAATTTTAATTTGACTTAACCTTGTTATTTTATTTTCATAATATTTTAAGCCTCTTATTATACGAGCAAGAGTATTTATATATATTTTTTTAATATAATATTTTCCAGTTTTTATTCTAATACGGCTCAGTTATGTATTTTCATAAGAAAGTTACGTAAGTTGCATATTGCATATTTTAAAACTTACGAGACCAGAGGGAGTTGCGGTTTATTCCCAGCTGTGTTTGTCGGAACGCTTGTAAAGTGTTATTTCTTATAAAACTTGTAATATTATTTATACATAAGTTAACTCTTCTTGAAGAAACGTGGTAAAATTATATTTACAATTTAAAATAAATCAAAACGGAGCACTAAATAGATTTTTGTTAACCTGTATGATTAACTCAAAATATATTAATAGTTAGCTGATATACCTTACCGCAGACAGTTAGCTTACCATGACAGACAGAAAAATATATATACATATATATCAGTATTTTAGATCCCTGAAATAAATAGTATAACTTATGAATACATATAAGGAATGTACAACTTTTGACATAATTTTTTATTTGTGTAAATATATATTTGTGTAATTTTATGTAAATATAAATACATACACTTACATTTAATTAATATTTAAAATATCAAATAATAAAAAGAGCAATAAAGAGAATTTTTCTTTATTGATTTTTTGACTGACTCATAGTCTCACAAACATCGATTGCGATAATTAGACCTCAAGCTCTAACACTGTAATGTTAAATAATGTTAATAATAAAATAATGTTTTTAAAGTCACAATAATATGCATCGTATAATAATATACATCCTTTATCAGCTTTCGTCTTATACGCGATCGACCCTCATATTTTTAAATATCAGACCTGATTTCTTTATGGTCCTGTAATTGTTTTTGAGACCCAACAAATTAAACAGATTCGAGTTTTGGCTGTGTTATGAAACTATTTCAAGCATTGAGGGACATTCTTTTACTATAGAAAAGATGAATTAACTTTTTTATTTAGATGTTATTTTGCTATGTTATAATTAACAAAAGAAATAGTAGACTGAATTTCAAAGAACAAATCTGCCTATATCATATAACAAATTCATAAACGTACAGCTACATCTTTTAATAAACAGTGAGACCTTTAAAATAATTATGTTATTTCAATGTTGACAGACAATCTTCATAAATTAAAAGGATGCTTAGTTCTGTCGCCCACAAAGAGACCGAGTGTAGACCATTTCTTTATTAACACATACAATATATTAATTAAAATTAAAGGCAACGGGCAAAGTGTACATATATTTTTAATAACAAATTAATCTTATTTAAAATAATAGTTTATAAAAAAACATTTATTATCGTCTAGAAAGTTTTTTTTGGAGGAGTACCTATAACAACGAAATTAAATATTTTTTTAATTATAATTGATTATATTTTCCTGAACACGTTGTAAATACACTGATTTACTGTTCAGTAAATAATTCCTTTACCATAGGTATCGTTGAAAGTTTCAATTGAACTATTTAGCATAAAACATTATTTCTAACATTAAATTGAATAATATTCTTAAAAGCCAATAAATTTGAAAGCCAGCGACAAGTTCTGAAAACAACATGACGTTGTATGTACTTCATTTGATAAACAACCTCACCTCACCTTGAGTGTATTTATTGTTAGGTTTCAAATGAAAGCTATGTACAATTTAACAACTTTTTACTTTGAATTTTTTTTTATTCGAATAATTTCATTTTATTTTTTTTTCTAATAAATAAATTTACAATTACTATAACAAAAGCTTTATGCTAAAAATAAATGTGGTGTTTAGGATTGTTTAAATTTAAAAGAGGAAGGTCACGTAAAAACCATGAGAACCCGCCAGAGGGCATGTAAGAAGAGGTTGATCTGTGGCCGAGACGAAAGAGATATGCAGGGACCGTAGCGTTTGGAGCTACGTCGTCTCTGGCTACCCCGTAAGGGATATGGCGTGAAAATAAATAAATAATAAATAATAAATAAATAAATAAATAAAGAGTTCATAGTGGTTTATTTTATTTCCTGTAATTATAATTAAGTTAAAAACAAAACAACAGTGACATGAAAGACAGTGACATGGGAGTGAAAGTACGTGACCTTAAGGTCATTTGCTTGCTATATGCAGATGATGCAGTGCTCATTTCATCATCAGAATGCGATTTGCAGGCATTGGTCACCACTCTGAAAGATGGGTGTGAAAATAATGGTCTAAACCTGAATGTAGATAAGACGAAGGTTTTGAAAGAATCAGAAGACGAAGAATTTGAAAGAAATGAAGAAAAAACAGAATGTAAGATCAACGTGAATGGTAAGATAATAGAACAAGTGAATGAAGCGGTATGTTTAGGAAGTATGTTTAGCAGAGATGGAAGATACGAAAAGGATGTTGAAAGGCGTATTGCTGCCGGTAACAGAGACAACGGTGCTTTGGCTGCATTGTTGAGACGACGAAACGTCAGCATAGCTGCACGTTTGGCTGTACACAATGCAGTTTTGCTACCGACTTTGTTATACGGCAGCCAAACGTGGGTAACACAGAAGAAGAATATAGGAAAGATGAACGCTGTGGAGATGCGATCTCTTTGCCGAATATGCGGAGTCAGTTTAGCTGACCGAATCCGCAATGAAAAGATCCACAGAATGGCAGGTACTAGCGAAGATGTTAAGGTGAGAGTGAAGAAGAACGTGCTCAGGTAGTTTGGGCACGTCGAACGAATGAGTGATGAAGGAATGGTAAAAAAGATTTATAAAGGAAAAGTGAGCGGTAAGAGAGATAGGGGGAGATCTCGAGTGACCTTCGAAAACAGTAGCTACGATACTAGAGGAAGGTCACGTAAAAAGCATGAGGACTCCCCGGAGGGCATGTATGAAGAGGTTAATGTCTGTGGTCGAGGCGAAAAAGGTATGCGGGAACCGTAGCGTTTGGCGCTCCGTCGTCTCTGGCTACCCCGCAAGGGATATGGCGTGAAGTTAAATAAATAAAATAACTAAATACAAAACAACATATATGAATATGTACTAATAAACCCTAACACAAGACCAGATGTTGTTAATTTGCGATATCTGTGAAGTCTTTATCAAAGAACCGAATCTTGATTTTTTATATTTATATAATATAGATACTGTAAATGTTTTTTATAATTTATTATTTTTAGCATAAACGACACCTATAGTATGGATAACTTTTGATAATCCTGGCTGGAAATATGAATTCCAAAGACCATTGTAAAAATATAATTGATTTTTTTTAATTAGGTAATATTTGCAAAATTAAAGAAAAAAACAAGCAAAAAAAAAGCAATAAATTTTATATACTAACTTGTATAACATTCATACATAAAATATGATACATAGGTAAATGTTTTGAACGGTTAGTTTTTTTTGAAATAACATTACAATAAAATACAATACAATTAATTAATTACAAGAATTGTCATTAAGTCAGAATATAATTTAGTATTCAGGGCACGAGAAGCAACAAAATAATTCATACTTTTATCCCTAAGAGACAGTCTGCGGCTCAGCATAATAAGAAGAGGAATAAAAGACTCTTTAAGTTCTTAAATGGTCCAAATGTATTTTGTCTTATTGACTTCAGTAGTATTGCAAGCCTTATCAGTACTCACTAAGAAGAGAATTAGGATCTCAACTATAGATATTATTACGATTATATTATTCCACTCATTTTCCTGCACTACATCTGATATACATCATTTTTAGTAAAAAATCATGGAAATTTACAATAATAAAAGTTTTGTTGTTAGTACCCCAAGAAATAAAATATATAAACAAATAAACTATTATTATTACTGATTGTTGATGTAATCCTGTACACTATAGTAGGATTTTTTTATCAAATTTATTTTTATATATAATTTAAATTTATTTAATGGTAAACATAAGGCTTCATTTGGGAGCTTATTATAAAAACGTATACAATTAACCTTAAAGGATTTACCTATTTTATGGAGCCTAGTGTTAGGCATAGCGAGTTTATTTTTATTTCTCGTATTAATTTTATGAAAATCACATTTTTTTTTTGAACTTAGAAATATTTTTATGAACGTAAATGAAATTTTCATAAATATATTGATTATAAACAGTCATTATTTTAAATTCTTTAAATTTGTTTCTTAAGGATTCTCTAGGTCTCATATTATATATTGCTCGAACAGCCCTCTTCTGCAGTGTGAATATGGTATCGATGTCGGCTGCATTACCCCATAAGAGTATACCGTAAGACATTATACTATGAAAGTAACTAAAGTAAACTAATCGAGCAGTTTCCATATTTGCCAATCGACGTATTTTTTTAACCGCGTAGATAGCAGAACTAAGTCTACTTGATAAATCAAATATATATTGCAATTTTTCATCTAAGGTCATGCCCAAGAAAGTAGTAGATTTGACCAAGTCCAATTCCTCATTGTTTAATTGTACATTGGTTTTAACATTTTTAACATTTGGTAAAGTAAATTTAACACATTTCGTCTTTTTTTTATTGAGCAACAAATTTTTGGCGTTAAACCATTGTACAACATTTGAGAGAGCGTTATTTACATCGTCAATAACAGATTGCCTTCTGCTAACTTTAAAAGTAAGAGAAGTATCATCAGCAAACAACACTATCCCATGTTTTTCCCTCACTAGGTGAGGTAAGTCATTTATGTAAATGAGGAACAAGAAAGGCACTAAGATAGAGCCCTGTGGCACACCTATGTTGCAGAGAACTTCACTTATTGTTAATTATCATCTTTTATCTTTTAAAACATGTCGACAACCTAAAATATTAGATAATCAATTTAACCTAAACAATTAACACTCAGTTGTAGATTAAGTTGTGTTTTAATCGTTAAAATAATAATAAATGAAAATTATGATGACAATTACTGTATAATACATTAAAACTATGCATTATTTATCCTGTATTATATCTTTTTATTATAATTAATGTTGACTATACACTTAAAGTTTGTGAAACTTTCAAGTAGTTAAAATCAGTTCAGAGCTTAATTCATATTATTAATATGCCTTTGAGGAGTACTTTAAAAGTATTAGCAAAAGAGCGGCAATGATCCCTGGAATAATTGGTGTTAAGTTTTTTTTACATACTTTTTAAGGATTTTTTTTCTGTATATACCTATTTATTTTTTAACTCACGTACTATATATCTACCGAACATTACAAAATCTATTTCAAAAAACTATTTTTGATTACACTTTTCTACCTATATAAATAACTAATATTACTTATAAAAACAATTTGAAAATCCCTGGGAATACAGATATTTTTCATAGTAGTTAGAGACAGTATTCGTAATTAAAATTAAGGACTTCCTAAAACTAAATTCAACTTAAGCAGTTATTCGTTGAAGAAAGTCGGAAAGTCTCATAAATAACTTCTTACTTATTCTTACCAAAATGAGTATTTAGTGATAAAAGCAAAAGGTAACAAAATGTTAATTTCATTATAATGAACACAAAATAACATTATTTATACATAACAGAAAATTTGTAATGTTATGTTAGAGATAAATAAGGCTATTTTTATTTTCCAAAACAACAAACAGTTCTGATCATTTAAATAACAAATAGTGTTAAAAGAATTCCAGTATTTCATCTCAATAATTGGGACCTGAAAACTTCATTTCCAAACAACGGCAGCACCGATTGTAATCGAATTATTGTTTGAGCTTCATTTGGGACACACTTTGTCATATGTATTCAGTTCAGAATTCTAAATAACTTTTTAATTATTTAATAACACTTATAATATAAGTATATACTCTGGATTCTGCTTCTCAAAGTAGGTAATATTGAATGTTAACTATCGGGTGGGCCAAGAATTCGTTAACATTTAAATGTAACTTACCACGCAAACTATAGCCGCGCGGGGCGCGGGCGCGGGCGGGGGCAATAGCTCGCTTCTTGGAAATTTAGTGGCAATGGATCGCTTCACGGGGCCACAACGCGCTTACTGTGTGAAACAGTTTTATTTAAACAACTTTTCGCTCATTACTGTGAGACGCTTATTTCGCGTTGAATATGGTTTACACGACTTAAGTCAGTGTCCAAGTGCTCCTTTAATAAAGAAATGGGTGAAGAAGTTCGAAGAGACGGGATCTACACTAAATGTGAAACAAACCGGCGGCCCGCGGACTTCTCGAAGCGAAGAGAACGTGCAGCAAGTTTCCGCTTCTGTTCGACGTGATCCAGATTTATCAACGCGCAAACGTTCGGCTGAATTAGGATTATCCCGCACATCATTACGCCGTATTTTGAAATTAGATTTAAAATTACATCCATATAAGATCCAGACAGTGCAAGAACTAAACCCTAATGATTTAAATTTGCGTAAGTCATATGCCGAAACAATGTTAACTCGAATCAGTAATTTTGACAACATCTTATTCTCTGACGAAGCCCATTTCCACCTAAATGGACATGTAAACAAACAGAATTGCAGGTATTGGAGCAGCAAAAATCCCAAAGCTAAACATGAAAGGCCACTTCACTCTCCTAAGGTAACTGTATGGGCTGCAATTTCAGCAAAAGGAATCATCGGACCTTACTTTTTTGAAGATTCTCGAGGCCGTTCAGTTACTGTTAATTCTGCCGAGTATGTGAAAATGTTACGGGAGTTTTTAGCACAGATGCTACTGGAATTTGCTGGCTATAATCGTAACACATGGTTTCAACAAGATGGAGCCACGTGTCACACATCGAACGAGTCCTTGCCGGTGGTCAAAGAAATGTTTCCGGAAAAGCTGATTTCCAGACGAGGTGACATCCCATGGCCACCCAGAAGTCCAGATCTATCCCCAGCAGACTTCTTTTTATGGGGTTATTTAAAGAGTCGTGTCTACATTGATAAACCGAATACACTCCGTCAACTTAAAGAAAAAATCATCGAAGAGATGTCGGCGATCTCGCGGTCTCTTTGCAGAAGAGTATTCGAAAACTTCAGGACTCGCTTAGATGAGTGCAAAAACCGAAACGGTGGTCATTTAGACGAAATAATTAAAAAAAAAAAAAATTACAACTAAATAGCTTTCTCGTAAATAAACTATTTCTAAAATATGTTAAATGGTTATTTTTATACGATTTTTTTAAATGTTAACTAATTCATGGCCCACCCTGTATGTTAGGATTGTATTAATTTATCGAACTACTATTTATAATATGCTATATTATAATAAAACATGTGTAATAAAATAATATTTTTCTGAGCTGTGTTTGTGTCTGTCTATATGTCACAAGCGACTTCATTTGATTCGTCTCCCGCTTCAAGTGATAAGTTGTTATTGTGTTGTGAATGTTCGTAAATTTAATTAAAAACAAAGACACCAATATCATCTTTCTGTAGGTATGTTCAATATAATAAAATACATTTTAGTAAAATATTATCAAAATTCGTCCAACCGTTTTTGTGAAGAATATATTAAAAAAGTATCTTAAATATAAATGATAATAAGAAACCTTATTTACTAGGATCCGCCAAAAGTGCGCGGCCAACAATATAACAACCTATTTATTAGAAGGAAGTAACCTAATTCCTAATCTCCGCTTAACTTTAATTGCTTGCTTTAATTGCACTTCATATGATTTTCTACTTTTCTTCATATCTAAACAGGTTTAATTCATTTTAATATTGTAGTAATAATAGATACATACATAATTCCAAAATAAAAAGTAACTTATTTATAAGATAGACCACCTATTAGGAGGTACTAGCTTAATTCCTAATCTCCGTTTAACTTTAATACTGTTTACTTTATAAGACTTAGTAAAAATATAGGAGAACATTATATAAAACGACACTGCTTGTATAAATAAATATTGTAACATATTGAAATTCCTCTAAAATTTTTTATTTAACGAACTTTATTGCAAATAATAAAACAGAGATTACAGAATCAATAAAACAATAGGCGATCTCATCACTAATGTGATCTCTTCCAGGTACCACATTAACAAACATAGCGACGGTCGTAGATTTAAGGTTGAAGGATAGAAAATTTATTGAGTAAATTTACATTTAACGCTTTACATGCTTGGATATAAGAATTCTGAATATTTTGATAAACAATAGTAATATTGTCAATACGAGCTTCATTTCATAGAATTGTTAAAGTTGTCAAACTAAGTCCGGCGCACTCCTGACCGCAGGCGGACATTCTGACAAACAAGCTTTATTCTGTATATTCTGTATTGTTTTCGTTAAAATAAAATGAATCAGTCAATCAATGACATAATAAATAAGCGTATGAAATTGTCTATAAACATATGAAGCTTTGTTAAATTATTTTTTTTTGTATACAAAAATATCATGTAACGATGTTCGTTTGCTAATCTTTGAAACCACTATTTTGATATTTTATTGACTGTTCGAACTTAAAAGATTGGATAGTAGTAGTTTATTTAGCTACATAATGTTTTAGTATCATCCATTATTAAATAACTTAATAGATGTCGCTAGCGTTCAAGGCGCCTAGCGACACGGCAACTCAGTTGGCAAAGAGACTGGAACGAACTTAGAGGTCGTAGGTTTGTTGATAAACTTTAATAAGTTAAGTAGCCATAAAATGTTAACATCTAAATTTAATATGATTTTAAACTTATTAAACATGACACTTTTTTGTATATTTATATTATTAAGAAAAATGAAAGTGTTTAATTATGAAATAATTAAAAAGATAATTAATTTCCTGAACAGTTAAAGGGTGTTAGTAATTTTGTTATGTTGATTACTTTCGATATTAGGACATCTTACATAATGCTTTGTTTGTTAGTACACTTTTTAGATTCTATAAGAAAAAATATATTATTCGATTTTATTAACAACTAGCTTTTGCCCGCGACTTCGTCCGCGTTTCCGTCGTTTTCCGAAAAAAAATTAGCAGATGTCCTCCCTCATAGTTTTGACGTAACAGGCAGATTCACTTTCGTATTTTAGAAGGGCAATAGTAATATAATATGCCAATCCACAAAACTGTTGAAAAATATAAGTAACCGCAGAATATTATAATATACCCACGCTATACCCACGACTCGGTCAGCGTGTAACTCCTTGTTTTTTATTAAGATAATATATTGCTAATATTTTTAGATCAAATTAAAATGTTTCAGCGCAAAGCTTCTGGGTAGACTATGTTAAGAGTCGACCCGTCCGGCACGTGAACGTAAAGATTCCTAGAATTGCTCACCCGGGAAAGAGCGACGTATAATTGACCATGCGAGAAACAGCTAACACCGAGATCTACTCCAGCAACACGAAAAGTCTGCCCTTGAGCTTTATTGATAGTCATGGCATAGCACACCGATACTGGGAATTGCGTTCTTTTAAATTGGAATGGAAAATTATTTGGTATTATGGGAATTCTGGGAATAAAGACAGTTACTCCTGCACCGCAACCTGTTAAAATTTGAGCCTCGATTACATTTTGTTGCAACTGGGTTACTTTTAGCCGAGTTCCATTGCAAAGTTGAGGTGGTCTTAAATTTCGGAGCAGAATTATCGGTATGCCAATTTTTAAACAAATTATATGAGAAGGTAGTCCAGGCATACTTAAAGAATTTAAAAATTCTATCGGGTAATTAGTGGCTTCTTGTTCATCAACCATTCTATTTATTGAACTATAAACTTTGCTTTCTCCCTGTATATTAGACAGTATTTTATTATTAATTTCAGATGCCTGGTCATTGCGAGGAGTCAAAATGGACCTTTCGCAAAGCCAAGAATTGTCCCTATTTAATATAATTGTTATGTCACCGTAAACCGAAGATATAAGATGTTGTTGGGATTGCACTATACAACATAACTCAGGTGTCAGAATAAGTTTTCCTTGGTGTAGTTGTGGATAGGTACCTTCACCAATCTTCAATAATGTATCAGAAAATTCACGATTATCTGCGTTGTCTCCAGTTCTCACTCGCATATTTATAGTCAAATGCACCGATTGTATATCACGCCACAAATAAGAGCTTTTCAGGCAAGCCCTAATCTCATCAGCTCGGGTTCCCCGTGGTATTACCGGTAAGGTTTGTCGGAAATCACCACAAAATAAAACCGTAATACCGCCCATTGGTCGATCATTTTGTCTTATGTCCCTTAGAGTTCTGTCTACTGCTTCTACTCCTTTTCGATGGGCCATCGTACATTCATCCCATACGATTAAATTACACTCACGCAATACCTTAGCTTTGTCGCTATTTCTTGAAATACTACAGGTTGGACTTTCCGTGCGATCTAAATTAATTGGTATTTTAAACATAGTGTGAGCAGTCTTACCTCCTGGTAGCAATGTTGCAGCTATACCTGATGAAGCCACGGCAAGAGCGATTTTACGCTGATTTCGAACATAAGCTAATATTAATTTAGTCAAAAAAGTTTTCCCAGTTCCTCCAGGTGCATCTAAAAACCATATTGTTCCTAAATTATTCTGCACACTCTCGCACACGCGATCATAGACTAAGCGTTGTTCTGCAGTCATCATTGGGACACCGTTTTCTAATGTTACCAGCAGTTCCATTGAGTTGTAACCAATCTCTGCGGAATATTCCCTATTGGTAACCTCTCCGACTGAGGTTGGCGTTGGCAAACCATATTCACAAAGTGATTTACCGCCTACTGCTGTTAAGTCTTCCTGAAGAGCTAATAAGCACTGATTTATAGCCAGATCTCGAAAATAATCATTAGTTGCGCCTTCATTATTGTGAGATAAATTCCGAAGAAAGTCTTCTGCAAATTTTTCTTTATATTTTTCCCATAATTGGACAGGATCAGATAAATTACAAAATGTGAGTAATGTTACAAATAAATGGCGTAACCGTCGTGGATTATCACTAACACAGGATTCTGCTAAAGCGTCCCAATGTTGATCATTTTCAAGCAAATGACGCGCTTGGCAAGCTGCATGATAAGTTGGATAAACAACATCGTCTACTTTTCTCAAATCTATAAATGATGTTGGTCCTCGCACTGTATGTAATAATAATCTCAAATAAAAACACTCTGCGTTGTTAGGATGAACAGTATACACTCTACCAAGAACATGTTCTTTGAAAATACCTGTCTCGCCATCTACAGGCCTGCCTCGGCGTCTACGGTTAAAGACACCTCGTTGTTTATCGTAGGTATAATACGATGGAACTTCTTCATACAAAAGAGACTTTGCGAAATTATCAGTTTGGCAAAGTCGAAAGAATGCCAATAATGTTGTTTGTCTAGGGTTCTCTAATCGTTCTGTAACATTTTCGGCGTTAAAATATATACGTTGACCGCCTTCCAGATGAACATCCAGATGGGTCACAGGTGGATATCTTTCGTGAATATTAAAACTTAAGATCCGCCACACAGCTTCTGAAGAGCTGATATATCTGCCTGACTGAAATCTAGTAACTTCATCATGTTCATTTCTTAACGCAAACGTAGCTTGGTCACTGCCCTTGTTAATGTACTTACAAATATATTTAATTGACTCTACACTATTACACATTTCTACATTTATGTGAGCTTGAAATGCTCTGGACAATACAGGCGAATACGGAACGACCCACCTATTATCTAAAGTAACCTGTTGTCCAGACATTCGCTTTTCAACAGTAAAACCACCATTGTCTCTTGAACGGCGACGATATAATGGGTATCCATCATGTCCTGTTACAGTTTCATCCACTAATGCTTTTGGATACCTTTTAGTGCAACGACCGTCTTGCATGCAAGGAGCATTTGCGTTAAATGCACCACATGGACCATGTATCATATGAGTTTTAACAATGTCGTATAACAGGGGATCTGCAGTCGGATCTGGAATTTCAGCACTGATTAATCTGTCTACATCATTAGGTCGAACCTTATCTTTTAACCAAAGCAAGATATGTGCGTGAGGTAAGCCGCGTTTTTGCCACTCAACACTATACATATAACACAATACTTCTCCAAAAATGTTATCTTTGGTAAGAAGATCTATCATTGATTTTAATTTTAAATGAAACACTCTTGCAATAATATCATGGCGGTCATGCGGTGCCTGACCCTCAAGAAGCTCCCGAGTGATTTCATCCCACTTGGGATTGGTAGTTACAGTAACAAATAAGTCGGGACGTCCATATTTTCTTACGTAACAAAAAGCGTCTTGAGTACGTTCATGCATGTAGCGTGGACCACCAGTAAAAGAAGAGGGTAAAATAACTAAACGACCCATATTCACAGTATCGTTATCTTGCTGCATGGCATCGCGAAGGTGCACGTATTCTTCAGCGCGCAGCTGCCTTTGATTAGATCGTATATAAACTAATCTTTCGGTTTCAATTTTTGCGTACATGTCAACAATAAACTGATTAAATAAGCCACGAAAACGTTGAAAGTATACCAATCTATTCCGTCTCACTTGCAGGTGGTAACAATAAAATTGAAGGCATGACACCTTTTTATTATAATTAGGTGCGCCTGTGCGCGGATCGGTTTGGTATACAGCGAAATTATAACCATCTTCCCCTCGACAGTATATCATAGGATATTGCAAACTGTCGTAAGCCCTGTGGGTTTCGAAAATACGTTGCAAACGATTGTCTCTGGAACGTATAACGATATCACGCCTATCACATTCCTGGTCGACCAGTACTACAGCAACTTCATTCGTGGATGGAACGTTATGACGCCCAGGGTGTTCCTGAGTTGGACGCTTATCGGCATTTATAACAATTTTATAATTGTTATTACCATCTTGAGAAAGGGCTTCTAATGCCGATTTAAAACTGCATACGTACGAATTAACCTGATGTAACATGTTCTGAAGTTGTGAAATGAGTTCAGTATTTAAATTCGGAAAATATTGATTTCTTATATTCGACTGTTCGTTGTAATCGGATACAAAATATATTTGAAGAAATTTAGGTTGTTCTTCAGGCAAAAGGGACCCTATCAAATGGTAAACCTGACCTTGTACCTTAAAAGTAGGCATGAAAGGGCCTTCTGAGATTTGTTTAGCACCAAAGGATGTCATTTGGAATGCACTATTATAAGTGCGAATATTATCTAAAAACTGTTTGGATTGCAAATGTTCCCCTAAAAGTAGTGATTTTAAAGGTTCCGGTGGGTCTTCGAACGAAGGCAAATTTATTTTACCTCCAGAACAACAGAAACCAGCAGACTCCTTCCTCCACTTCGAAGCATTACAAAAGGAACATACTACGTTCATATCGCCTATTTCAGAAGATGATCTGTAATCAATTGTGAGGTTATAAGCAAACCCACTTTTATATTTATCGGACCACGCCACCGAATTTGTAGATTGATCTACCACGTGTATATCTAAGTCATTAAGACCATGTCGAAATCTATCTGCAGTAAGACGGGCCTCTCGCTGTTCTTCTGTTTCAAGCGACCGAATATTTTCAATTCTTAATCTTTCATTAGATAAAGTAATCAATTGTTCTTGTCTCAAAGAATTGTAATAATCGCGTCCCGACTCTAGTCGTTGTTCATGCTCATGTTCATCTTCAACAGATCGAATCATGTTATGGTGCGCCCTATCATTTGTCAAACGGTCTTGATATTGAGTAAAAGTTTCAGATTCTCGAGACAAAATATGACGTTCGCGATCAGCTGTAAGCCGTAATTCCCTCTCAGTGAAGGTTTCGGACTCGCGAGATAAAATATGACGTTCGTGGTCAGCTGTAAGCCGTAATTCCCTCTCAGTGAAGGTTTCGGACTCGCGAGATAAAATATGACGTTCGCGGTCAGCTGTAAGCCGTAATTCCCTCTCAGTGAAGGTTTCAGACTCGCGAGATAATGTATGCCGTTCGCGGTCAGCTGTGAGTCGCAATTCTCGTTGTAAAGCAGTTTCAGCTTCTCGGGATAACGCATGTTGTTCCCGGTCAATGGAACGCCTTAGCTCTCGTTGAGAAGAGCTTTGAGAAGCCCGTGTTGTAGCTCGTCTCGCTCTTTCAGCTGCTAATCGCATCTCTCTTTCTGGAGAGCTTTCATTAGCTCGAGATGTTGAGGCACTAACTCTCATAGAGTTTAACCGATGTGCTCTTTCCTCTTCCGATTCTTGAGAACGCGTCATTCTCATTCTCCTAGCTTGACTCGAAGTTCGAGATAAAGATGGTCGTTTTTTAGGTGGCATCGTTTATTTTATTTTTAATCGACGGTAACTTAAATTCTATTTAGTTACCCAACAAAAAATTTACGTCAGAGGTCCTAACTATAGCTAAGTATATAATAAATAGAATATAAATCTAAGTGCCTATTAAAACTAAAATAATATTCTAATCGAATTATAAATATGTACGTAGGTACCTACAAATTACAAAAGAATAAAAAATGAAAATAAAGCTATACTTAATGCGTGTGCAATACTATCTACACTTACCTACTTCACTTAAACATGAATAATAAGAAATACCTACAACTACTGTAATTAATCAAAGTACCTATGCTAATACAAAAAAAACCTTAGATGTTCTAAGTACAGCTGCTATATAATAAAAAAATATAAATCTAAGTGCCTATTTAAACTTAAATACCTAATATTCTAATAGAATTAAACTAAGACATATGTACCTACCTACCTACAACTTAGGTACAAAAAAAAAAGAAATGAAAATAAAGCTAAAATACGTGTGCAGTATAGGTAGATAGTAGGCAATATCTACCTATACCTACTTCACTTAAAAATAAATAAAAAATACCTATGAATACTATAATTAATAAAAGTATTTACCTACGCTTTTATCTACTCAATACAAAAAAAACTAAACATAAAATGCCCAAAACTAACCTATCAGTAACTAAAAATCTAACAATAATCTAATCTATCTATCTATTATCTAATCTAAAAATCGAATCTAAATCTACTTAAAAAGAAATAAAATAGGAACTATTAATAGTTAAGAATTTAAACAAAACTAAAACTAATTTAGAAAATAACAACAAAAGAAATTAAAATAAACTATTTAAAGACAAAAAGTCGCGCTGATAAGCACGGTTTATAAAATAACAATTATTGTCTGTCAATAAAGTTCAACACTCTGAACGCATCAACAGCCAAATATTGAATGACGCTTGCGCTCGCCTCCCGCGCCCCTTTTATACTCTGCCGCCGCGAGCCCCGTCGAGCGCGGCAACCGTTACGCAAAAATAATCCTTATAGCTTGATTCACTATTCACGCGCGATGTCTTGTTGGCGTATTTCATGTAAGTAAGTATAAGTTTGGTGTTTCTATACCGATTTCAATGATTCTTTTTTTATTGAATTGGTGCTAATGTTTATTTTTTTTTAATTAGGAATGATGGTGAGCATTATTGGTTTTATAAACGTAAAAGTAAACAAATATAATAAGAAATCTCCGAACTGCTAACCTATCGAGAGTTATGCGTGTTATTGTGAGTTAACTATAAAAGGTAGATATATGCTGTCTTGGAATATTTTTCGTGTATTTTTATGTAGAATATTTCCGTTATACATAGTTTCTATGTAGCTCTAACCATTAAGGCTGCACACGCGACGGAAGCTTAAAAAATCAAGCAACTTCTCCCATTTTCTCAACATTTCCTTTCACTGCTCTGCTCCTATTCATTGTAGTGTGATGAAAAGTATACTATTACCTGCCCAGGAGTATAAAGAATAATTGTACTAAGTTTCGTTAAAATCCGTCGAGTAGTTTTTTTTTCTATAAATAACATACAAACAGACAGACAGACAGACAGACAGACAAAAAATTTTTTTAACTGCATTTTTGGCATCAGTATCGAACACTAATCACCCCCTGCTACTTATTTTGTAAATATATTTCATGTACAGAATTGACCTCTCTACAGATTTATTATAAGTATAGATATGTAATAAGTATATATGATATAAAAGTATATATGATATAATATTATGATATTATTTAATACATATTATTATTAGGGTTCGTTTGTTGAAATAATTATTAAAGTATAACCCACCCTTATATATAGACTTAACTTTAATATTTATTTTTGAGACCCGAGAGTTCATTTAACAGCAGCGGAGCAACGTTATTTTTGAAGTCACAGGTTCCCATCCTGCTCTTATCAATATATATTTATATAAGTAAGGAATATATATTTATATAATATATATTTATAAATATTGAACTGCGTACGTGTTCAATGTTACAATAACTAATAAATTATAAAACACTGCAAAAAAATAAATTTTGATGAAATATTATTATTTTTGTTAATTAGAAAAATACTAATAAACCTGCTTTATTTCAGCGTTATCTAATCTTAGTTCACCAGATTGTTAAACTATTAAAATGTTATCGTCCATTTATTTACAACATACATTTTATTTCAGTCGTTTCATTTCCAGTTAAACATATTCTAGACTGTTTGGATAACAATTAATATTATGTGAAATTCACTAAAGGGTGTTATCAAATATGCAAGATAAGAAAATTATTATATATAATTGCGAGTGTCGTTCTCAGAATACCTAAATGAAACCTCAAAGCTGCTCCAACAACACTGAACTGAACAAAGTTTCCTGTTCACAGTTGACTGCACTAACAGCGAGGTGTACAAAGGAAATGAAATAGTTTATTTTGCCCAAAGCATTTCTGATTATATTAAGTTCAGTTATTTTTATTTCACATTTTCTGTTTGTACAAAAGTTGTATGTTGTGGTTATCTTACATATATTATAATAGAATATATAAAAGCGAACAACATAACACAAGTACTTGCTCTTTAATAGATTCTGAGTTACCTTTCTGTGTAAGACAGTTTGTAAAGTTGACTGCGGTTTGGTATATAAGAAGAAAAAATTTTATTACTTATTATAGAATAAAAACAAAATAAAAGTTCTTTATCAATAAAATGTTTATAAATAATTTACACAATATTTTACTAACGCGGATGTTACGTATATCCCAGAAGCAAGGAAAGCCAGCATGAGCCTATGATGAGGATTTATCAGCATTTGCTACAGAAGGTATCATAATTGTCTTAATTAATAATAATTATTTTCAAATAGATTTCCACTTTATTCAACCATTAGCCTAAAAATTTAGATACAGAAATGTTATTTTAACACTATGATAGAATAATACGTTCATATATGATAGAACAGCGTGGAAGAGAAAAAAACGTTAACATATTACACAAATAGTTGTAATACGGGCAGGAATACATGGTTTGAATATAAATATAATATAAAAACATTTCTGCAGATAACTTTATCTATATTGGAAGACGTAGTAATTAAACCAAGAGCTCACAGCTGAAGTGCAAGTTCTGAATGACAGCCTCATAACTGAAGAACTTCAGAACATGCATTAGACGTCATTGTTTATCAAACTCATGACACTATTATACTATCTTATCTTAATTATCATCATTCAAACTAAATAATTGACACTGAATCATATATTTAAATTTTAAATTTAGTAGACTATTGAAGTAAATATGAATATGATAATATTTTCAATAAAGTTTAATGTATATTTTAATCGTATAATGCGACGTGCAAACAAGGTCAGATGTTTAAAATTATCTGTACGAGAACGACATGATATTTGCTCTAAAGACTAGAAATCTTTTGTTGTTGCCATTACGTTAAAATTCATTTACCCATGGACGTATCTGCCATTACCTCATATGAAAAGTAAGTCTTCTGTCTTTATTTCTCCAATTATCACGGTTTCAAAATATTTTACAATCAGTTGTAGATTTGATTATAAAACATCAATTCTACGTATAAATATAAGGTTTGAAGGTAATTTGAGTATATTTTAAATCGAAGAATAATGGGCAATTTTAAGACTGAGGCTAAGATGTGACAACGGTCAGGAATGGAGAAGAGAAAAAGCCAGAGTTCTCGTTTTTTTCATATGATTGAAGTTTGAACATTTTAAACTGCACACAGCACAAAAACACTTCAATGTCTTTAAAAAGATGATAGGTGTATTTGCATATTAATTTACTAAATGTCACTAGTACATTAAAATGATTTTGTATCCTTCGGTAAACACTAATTTATATAAAATTACAAACGCTGATAACAATAGCATAATCCCTTATCGAATTGAAAATTGAGCCAGACAATGACAACTATTATTATATCTTATTAAAGATAGGAGTCGCACCAACAGTCATCACGGTAACGGAAAACAGATTGGTGAATCAGGGAAATGCAATGATCATCATTACAATGTCAGGTTATTTATTTTATTATAACAAAGAGTTTAAAGTAATGTGTCAGTTTCAAATTCAATAACATGTCATTAAAATGATTTTTTTTTATCACAATTACTGTATTATATTTAAAAACTATGCATATACCTTCTACATAACATTATATCACTATGATTATTTATTATTGATCGTGTATATTTAAAGTTTGTTAAACTTTCAAGTAGATAAAAGCAGGTGAAAGATAAATATTATTGACATTAGGAAAGCAACATTAGGTATACTATATCTTTTTTAAGATCCAATATTTACCAAAAACTACTTAAACAAATATTCACAAATACTTTTATTATATATATATATATCTAATATATATATATATATATATATATATATATATATATATTAGATACTGGTATATATATATATATATATATATATATATATATATATATATATATATATATATATATATGGATAATAAGTTATAACTAAGTACCAAAAGCACAAACACACATAACATTTTTAAATATTGTTGTTATTGTATATGTATATTTGATGTACAGATTTAAAATCTTTAACAGTACATTATTACAACGAACTAAAATGTCAATAACAGAAGTTACTTATATAAAAAGTTGCAGAAAGCAAAGAAAACTCATACAAGATTCTTATAACAATTTATCTTTAAAGAATTCAACATATTCCTTACAATTACAATTAATTTCTCAATTAGTAATATAAGACTTTTAGTAATTCTTTATCATCTCATCTTTCAAATCAATAGATCATTAACCTTTCATACATTTATTTGTCATTTGTGAAGATTGAAGAAAATAATATGAGCAAAGAAATATCGCTTTCACTAAATTCACTGCCGAAACATTATTATATTATTGTTTTTTTTAAATCATTTTCGATTTGCTATTAATACTACTTACTCCGACTACTTACCAAATTTTTGAAATTAGTTATAAACTAAATGACTTACCAATGTCTGTTGTTTGCCATTTGCTTAGTAAAAATGAATTTCAAAGAAAATATTAACTAATATATACAGGATCTTAGTGTATATTTCATCCTACAATTATTATATTCCCCTAATCCCAATGCATTGAGATTTTAGTAGCTTCTATTTATATAAATATAATTAATTTTTTGTTTGGATTCAGCGTGTCTTAAATTTATTGAAAGCTGTCTGTACAAAGGATAACGAAATACTATCGAGGCAAAATAACTATTATCATAGTCAATATATGGAGGTAGATATTTCCATGTGGATTTTATCGGAAAAAAATAAATTATAAGTAATTTGAGATACAATTACAATGTATGAATATTTTTCAAGAGTGGTTGAGACTACTATTTTAGTGTTTGTATATTTATCGATTTTCTATTACTTACCATGGAAGAATTAGACAAGATTTTATTTTATATGGTTCCTACGTGTCGCCAGACTTCGTCTGCTGCTTCAAACTATTTTACATTAAAATTGTATTATTAATACCGCCATCTATTGGACACATAGAACTTAGAATAACCCTTTAATATATAAAATAACTCCAATTCACAATAAAAAAAATATATAAATGTTGATAAAAAACAACCCTTTACTTGGACCAAATAATAGATATGTACAAAATTTTACTAGTGGTTTAAAAAATTTACACAAACGATATATTTTTCCTCCGATATATTTTAGTTTCTGGTTTACCTCAAGAGATGGCGCTTCAACGGTGTTAAATATCATAAATCATAGGTGTAATAATAAACAAAAACGTCTTTAATTGCCACTTTATTTCCACAATATCAAGAACATCAACAAATCTCTTAATAATTACAGTAACGATGTCTGTGCGGCTCGAAGCAGCCGTTAAGCTAAGCTCTTTGGCCTCTACACAAAATATACAAACAAACAAACAAAAAATAATATAATATATATATACTCGCAAATCAATATCAATGTAACGAATTTTAAATTATCAATAAAATTTCAACGCAAATCACTTAAATAATATACAGTTTCAAATACTTACATCGGACAAACTAACTCTACGTTTATACAAGGTTAAAATAATTAAATCTGTTTAAAATTTGTCGAATAAATTAAATTTAAAATAGCAATTAAAATTCGCTTTAATTGTCAATGCTATAAGGTTGATATTTCAACTTCGCTTGTGTACTTTGAACATTACTACAAACTAAATGCACGTTTCAGAATGGATCCTAATTGCATTATTCTATAGAAGTACATATTATACAATAACAACACCATTTATAGTTCAAAAAAGCTAATTAACTTAAAACTTTCTGGACTATAAGCACATTTACAGTACAAAATGCCAATCAATTTTAAACCTTTTGGACTATGAGCACATTTATAGTTCAAAAAGCTAAATAATTAAAAACTTTTGTGACTATAAGCACATTTACAGTCCAAAACGTTAATTAATTTCAAACTTTTTGGACTATAACCACATTTATAGTCCAAAAAGCTAATTAATTTGAAACTTTTTGGACTATAAGCACATGTACAGTCCAAAACGCCAATTAATATAATACTTTTTGGACTATAAGCATATTTGTAGTCTAAAACGCCAATTTAAAACATATTTGAACTACAAATCTTTGTATAAAGCGTAGACGAGGTAAAGTAGGCACAGAAGGGTTCAGTACATTTGGCTTATTAAGGGAAACCTTAGGAATAGTCCCGCTCTAGTCCCTTGGGTTTGAGTGATATTAATTAATGGAATGTCAAAATATGGATTAAACGTGAATCAATTAAAATAAATAGCTATCCAAGATAAAGTAAAATCGAACGACATTTTATTAATAGTCAAACTAAAAAAATCCGGAATAATTATTTCCATGCCCAAGGGAGGTGGGGGAGCAGCGAACAATAATTACCACTATATATTTCTATCTCTTTTTAATATCTTATCTAATTTATCCTACAAATAGCGTTGAGCTGAGATCTTTTATACTATTTTAATAATTTACGTATACGTCTATTAAAATTTATCTATAGCTACAATCGACAATATTAAAACAAAATTATTATTTTTTTTACCAAAAAAGAGAAGGTCGATAAAATTTTCGAAAAATACAAAAAAAATAATAATTATGTGTTTATTATCACCGAAATGGTGGTATCATAAGGTATCTTACAATGACATATGCTTATATGAATTTATTTTATTCTACTAGTGATTTATTATATTGAGATGTGTGTTTGTACGTAGTGCGATACTCCACAGATGACGTGCGTTCATCAGTAAACCAATGAACAGTCACCACAATATCTAAAACTATTATACATATATATACAATCAATATATTGTTTGTCTTTCTATCTACGATTAGCAGGTAGTTTTACAAATTAAAATGGTATCTAATAAATAATAACAAAAGACATATAAATAAAATTGTAGTGTTTGTTTGTAATTACAAATTAACTCTTCGCTAAATGCATATGAAAGTCTATACGGTACTGACACAGGAAAAACAATTTTTTAAGTTTTGTCCGTCTATTTGTTTCGAATAATCTCTAAAACGACTGGACCGAATTTAACAGAACTTCCACTCTCAGATAGCTGATGTTAAAAGGAGTAACTTTGGCTACTTTAACGAACCGAATATTCATTGAAAGTTACTCGAAATATATAAAGAATGAATCGAAAATGTTACTTAATATTGATTGAAAAAGTGATGGAATTTAACAGAGAAATGATTAAAAGTACACAGTAATAAAGTAAAGCCTAATAGTATATGAAGTAATAATTAAAGTGCCACAATTTGCGATTGACCAGCAAAGTATAGTTTACATCTCTATATAAATTAATTATTTCACTGAAAACCAAAGTTAGAAGAAAAATAATTAAAAAATTACGAGCACCAAAAGACAAACTGCAATTTACATATAACGAATTTCCTTTTAATTGTTCCATCTCTCAATTAAATTATTGCAAATTTGTCCGGTATTTTAATAAATAAGTCAGTTTCCATAAAAAATTATTAATTTATTACATCGTATTGATAAAGTAATGCAACATAACAAAATATTTTTAAATTACGTAACTACGCAAAGACATAGACTGCTGTTCGGATAATAGTTACTAACTGCCTGAAAATAGTTAGTTATTCTTGTCTTTAGATTTATCTAAAAGTAATATATAATATTGTTTGATTTTTTGTTAAAGTTCTATATATTTGTTTCCGTACATTTTTCATTCCGAAGTATAAATCGATTGAAAAAGAGATCTTGAAAAAGCAGTCGCATCAAATCACAACTCACTAAAGGAAAAACCTCGTCATACATGCCCTCCGGGGGGTCCTCATGCTTTTTACGTGACCTTACTCCAGTATCATAGATACTGTGTTTTCGAAGGTCACTCGAGGCCTCCCCCTGTCTCTCTTACCGCTCACTTTTCCTATATAAATCTTTTTTATCATTCTTTCATCACTCATTCGTTGGACGTGCTCAAAACACCTGAGCACGTTCTTCTTCATTCTCACCGTGATATCTTCGCTAGTACCTGCCATTCTGTGGATCTCTTCATTGCAGATTCGATCAGCTATACTGACGCCACATATTCTGCGAAGAGATCGCATGTCCACAGCATTCATCTTTCTTACATTCTTCTTCTGTGTTACCCACGTTTGGCTGCCGTATAACAGCGTCAGTTGTAAAACTGCATTGTGTACAGCCAAACGTGCAGCGATGCTGACATTTTGCCGTCTCAACAATGCAGCCAAAGCAACGTTGACTCTGTTACCGGCAGCAATACGCCTTTCCACATCCATTTCGTATCTTCCGTTTTTGCTAAACATACTTCCCAAATATACCACTTCATACACTTGTTCTATTATCTTATCATTCACGTTGATCTTACATTCTGTTCTTGCTTCATTTCAAATCATTTATTTACCTAAAAGGAGTTTGTATTTGACTCACTGATAATGGCTTAAACAGAAAATATGAGTTCGTGTTATAGACAGGGAAAGAGAAACGTTTGCTCCATAATACACAAGCATAAACTTCTTTAAATGAATAATTCCTAATGAAGGACATATTGTTAAAAATAAAGGCGATAGTGGAGTTCACTGTTATATGTGCATCTGTGCATGCACGCACGCAATTACATGCACACAAACACACGTACACAATAGTATTTTCTTAATAATACAACACCCGCATTTTCTTTTTTACTATTTTTTTTTTTAGACTATCAATTCATTTTATTTATCTGTTTAATTGATATACTCGTAAATTATTCCTAAATATTTATTTAGAATATCCAATAAAAATATTTTACTAAAAATAAAACAATTATTTCGAAGTATTAACAGTTCGAGTATTAAGGTACTGCTTTGACTTGTTTACTTTACATTACTATTTTGAGACTTATAAAAAAAATCATGAAATTATTGTCTTTTATAATGAAGGACTAGAGATGATATAATAAAGTAAATTACAGTTATGAGAGAGTTAACTACGTAGCTCCTCGCCATTAGAAGATGAATGGTGGTCGATTGCATCATAACCGATTATTTATTGTTTATTTCTATATATATATTGAAATAAATAGGCATTTGTATTTTATATGTCACTATCAATCTTTAAAGTTTAACGATTACAATAGAACAAAAGATATCAAGCCTCATGCTAGTCAATTGATTCTGTTTTATCTTTTGTTAACGATCAAATGGAATAAATATATGAAATAAATTTCCAAAGAGAAGACACAAACGTTTAAAGAATATCTTTGCAAATTTTACGTTACTTGCTTAATGAGAACTGAGCTTTACAGCATACTACAGAGACCATAATGTACATTTCACTTTTGACGTCACAGTTAAAGCAAAGAGAACGGAATAACGAGAAAGAATGAACTATTGGTACTTGGAAATTAAATTTTTTTTTTTTGAAGAGGAAGAGGGCAAACGAGCTGGCGGGTCAAAGATGACTTGTGATCACCGTCGCTGATGAACTCTTGCAACATCCGAGGATTTACAAGAGTGTTGCCGGCCTTGTAGGTAGGAGTTGACGCCTTTTTTGAAGGTACCCATGTCGTACTGATCTGGAAATGCCGCCGAAGGGAGTTCGTTCCACAAGCGAGTGGAACGTGGAAAAAATGTCCTTGAAAACCGCACAGTGGAGGATCGCCACGCATCCAGGTGGTAAGGATGGTATTGGAGTCGATGGCGCGCTGTGTGGTGATGAAATTCGGCGACAGGCATCAGATCGAAAAGTTCTTCGGAACACTCCCCGTTGTAAATGCGGTAGAAGACGCACAAAGAAGCAACGTCTCTACGCAATGCCAAAGAGTCCAGCAGTCCGCAGAGCACCGGGTCCCCGACAATCCGAGTGGCTCTCCGTTGTACGCGGTCAAATGGTAGAAGCTGATATTGGGGTGATCCGGACCAGAGATGAGAATAGTACTCCATGTGTGGCCGGACCTGCGCCTTGTAGAGCGCAAGTCTTTGGCCAGGTTTGAAATACTGCCTCGCTCTATTAATCACTCCCAATTTCTTCGAGGCCAACTTGGCCTTGCTCTCCAGATGACCACGAAACTGACAATCGCTCGAAATGTCGAGACCCAGTATTCTGATACTTGGCGAGGCAATAAGAGGAGTGCTCTCGAAGAGCAATGATACGACAAATGGTGTTTTCTTAGTGGTGAACGCGCAAACTTGTGTCTTTAGGGGATTGAACTGAACGTGGTTCAGTTCACCCCACTCAGAGACCATCCCCAAGGAAGTCTCTATAGAAGACACAAGTTTCTTTCGGCACTCCTTGACGTTTTCCCGAGAGAGACCTGCACGGCCGGAATATACCGCATCCCCAGTGCTGTCATAACAATGTATGTTGGAGATATCCAACATATCATTGATGTGCAGGAGGAACAGAGTTGGGGATAGCACGCAGCCTTGGGGTACACCAGCATTCACGGGCTTGGGGTCCGAGCAAAAACCGTCGATAACGCCCTGTATGCTCCGCCCAGTGAGAAAACTCCATGGTGATCCACTTGCATGAACTCTCGGGAAGCCCATAGGAAGGTAGCTTCGAAAGAAGCCCCTTGTGCCATACACGATCAAAGGCTTTTGCCATATCCAGACTAACTGCCAGACCCTCTCCCTTGCTTTCAATAACCGCTGCCCAACGGTGCGTAAGGTATAACAGAAGATCACCAGCTGATCGACCATGGCGAAAGCCATAGTGCCGGTCATTGATCAACTGGTGATCCTCGAGGTACGTTAGGAGCTGTCGGTTGATAATAATCTCCATTATTTTGGAGAGAAGGGAGGTAATGGCGATAGGTCTGTAGTTAGCTGGGTCCGAGCTATCACCTTTTTTAGGGATCGGCTGGACAAGGGCACACTTCCATGAGACCGGGACTACGCCTTTAAGGTAGGAGTGCCGAAATAGACGCGTTAGCACTGGAGTCAACTCAGGGGCACACGTTCGTAGCACCAATTGAGAAATGCCATCCGGCCCACTCGACTTGTGAACGTCCAAGGAAAATAGAGTCTGCCTGATAGTTTTTTGCCGAAAAACTATTTCCGGCGTTGAGCTCTGACACCGCGGAATGACAGGCGGTGCCTTCCCTTGTTGGCCAAAGTCGAGTTTGAGGTAAAAAGAGTGCCCAAAAGATCGGCTTTCTCTTTTGCCGTGTGGGCCAAAGAGTCGTTCCCAGAGTGCAATGGCGGCAGGGATGGCTGACAGAAGTTTCCCAGACTGGCTTTGGAAAGCCCCCAGAACTTGCGCGTGCCAGGTGGGTACTTTGCCAGCTGATCCCCAACTATGACGACATGCTTGAACTTCGCTCTAGCAATTTTTCGTTTGAAGAATCTGGAGGCACGATTATATTTCCTCTTCAGAACTCTAGAGTTCGGATCCTTAGTGACTAACGCATTGACCCAAGCTTGATAAGCCTGCCGTTTGCCAGCTGCTGCAGCCCTGACAAACGCATCAAACCAAGGCCGCGATCTGCCACCAAGTGGTACCACAGAGCTTGGTACAAATAGTTCCATGCCCTGAAGTATCACATCAGCTACAGCCGCAGCGCAGTCACTAGGAAGTCACCATTGGAAGGGAAACAAATCTGCCCCCATGGGTAGGATGCAAAGAAGGATCGCATTCCATCCCAATCCGCTGACTTGTAGTGCCAAACGCGTCGAGTCGCAGGTCTTGTGCGAGCTGGGCGTTCAATGGGCACTACACTCCGTACCAAGCAATGATCAGAGGACCCTAAGGGAGCCTCGACAGTGACTTGGTACTTTCCGGGATGTGTAGTCAGCAGAAAATCCAACAAAGAGGGCATATGGCTGTCCACATCCGGTAGACGAGTGTGCGTCTTTACCAGCTGGGACAGACCATTTGCCAGAGCAAAGTCAAACACAGATTTCCCCGCGTAGTCGGTGGCACGTGACCCTAGCCAATCGGCATGGTGCGCATTGAAGTCCCCGAGGACTAGACTTCGGCGGAGGGAGTCTGTGAAAGCAGATCGTCAATCTTCGCCTGAACATGGCCCAAGAGTTGATCCGTTTCTGCATTACCACTATGGGACCTGGAGAGGCACGCGTATACTCTGACATGGTCGTCCATGTCCACGCGCAGCCAGAAAACAGACAGGTCCCGACCTTCAAAAACCTGAAGGCGACGGTAGCAGATATCCTCCCTTACGAACATAGATACCCCGGCGTGTGGTATAAAATGATGTTCTAGTTTATACCCGGGGTATGATAGGTACGCTGTGTCGCTAGGTTGAGATATCTGCGTCTCCGTCAGAAACAACAAGGCCGGCTGCGCCGTCTCTAGATGATAATGAACGGCGTTCAAGTTGGAATGAAGTCCCCGGATGTTGCAAAATTCCACATTTAGGGTGGGTCGGGGTGCCGCTGCGTTGACACGTCGTTTGCCCTCAAAAAACACAAAAGGCGATACTTTGCCCGCCCCAGATACGACGGGCAGCCCGAGCAAAATCCGAGAATCATTTCCCCGATTTTGCTCGGGGAGGGGGTCCCCGGCTTCATCAAAGCCGGTACCCTCCTGGGGTATTTTTCTTTTAGGCATCGCTTTCATGTTTGGCGTGGGGGGGGGGAGTTTTTCTACCAAGGTTCTTTGAATATATAAATTAATTATCATGCTAATACTGAATTAGGTAGTCAGGTAGAAAAATTTAAAACAGGACGAACTTTATAAACTACTACATAAGATATTTTAATTTATTGTATTATTGCGGTAAAAACAATGTTTCATATGATCGTATCAACAGCTCATCAGTATCTTTTGGTCCGAACTTGACGACACAACATAATGCATGTTGGTTTAAACATATTTTATATGTGGTCTCCACTATGTAAGTGCTCAAAAGGAACGAATGAATTATTATATCATTTTTCACGTTCTCTAACTTTGCATCCCTCATTTGACGGAGTTTATTATAGATCTACAAATAAAAAGCAAATATTTTACTCTATAAATTGCGTTTTAAAGATTAAAAATTGCGTTTTAGATATTAAAAATCAGTATAGTAAAGTTTATTTAATTTAATAAATAATTCAAATGTAATAACAGATTTATTGTGTTTTCTTAAGTTCTTACTTTATTATTGAAAGCTACTTCGTCTTTTCATTACGAAATTTTTCTTTGTTTTTTTTTTAATAAAGTTAACTAAGTTACTTCTTATAACATCTATCCGCCAGTGTAAGTCTAGTTAAAATCGATGCAACCGTTTCAGTGCCGGAACTGACAGACAGGGACAAATTTTAAAAATTATTTTTTATGTAAGTACCATATATAAAGTATATATGAATTTAGTAAAAACCGTTTGGAATTACAAACGGACACTTTAATTTTATTTATATGTATAGATAACATTTACATGATTTACTCGATGTTTTAAATATTTTATTGTACAATACAGATTGTTATAATAATATAAAGTTATTGCCGTCGGTCAATATAGTCACTCTTAAAGATTGTAGACGATTACAAAATTGCTTCAAATAAATCAAGATTACAGATCCATGTTTCAGCTATATATCATTTTTATGAGTCTGGTAGTAATGTAAAAATCGTAACATGTCTGTTTATTAAAGTACAACGAAAATGTACTGAAATCATTCGGCCAGTTTAAGTATTAAATACCTATTTTAATTTGGTCTGGAAGAGCAGATATTTTATTTATAAACTATTTAATTTAAAACAAGATATAAGAATAGGCATAAATTAAATTATTTAAGCAGTTACATTTATAGTCTTATGTTAAAGGTTATCTCCAAGAAATCATTTTGTTAATTTTGTTCGTGTTTAGATATTCTGTAAAGTAATATGTAATATGTTTCATTCTCTTTAATTCTAACTGAATGTTAAACTGTATTGATTAACTGACCCGACAAAAGATCAAAGGATCAGTCATATATTAATATTATTATATCGAATTAAAAGATACCATTTAGTAGTAAATACAGTACATAATATTTAATCTTTTCTACATTATATCAATACAATTCCTAACTTCTAGGCGGCAAGTTTTGTGAGCTTAATCTGTCAATTAAGCTCTGGCAAAGTTAGATCACATGTACACGTGGTGAAAGTTTCATATTAGTACATTTCTAATAACATAGTTTTATATTATTAGAAATGTAATATTTCTTTATTAAGGTTCTATGAAATCATCACAAAACGCTCTTACTCAATTAAGTTCATAAGCGTATTATAAATTAACACAAGCTGGTGTCTTAGGTTTAATACAATTATTATTTTTATATTTGGTAATAACAACTTACTGTATAAAATAATTGAAGTCACATAATTTTAATATTTATATACTTCTAAATATTTATGATCTTCAAGTATCTATCGCCAGTTCACACCACAACAATCTCAAGTTTGATTCACAAGAATACTTCATATAGAACTTCCTAATACACGACATTACTAGAACGTAACTGTAATATGTCTTCATGGATCAATCAGTATTGATGTAGTTGTGTGATTGATGTGCTTAGAATTCGTCAATATATTATCACCAGCTGGCGAAACTTTTTTTGAGCTATTATTTGAACTTTTGAAGTATGATTTAATTTTCATTTCAATAATATTTTATAAGTTACGTAGTCATATTTAATGATAAAAATTCTATCTACATAAATTAAGTAAAAACAGCACTAACATAACTTTGAATATATTATGAACCCTACAAGATTTACATTTAGAGTATAAAAAACTTGCTTAGTAATTTATAAAATTTTCATAATATTTATATTTACAATGTGATTACGTGTCATATATTAAATATTCAATATCAGAGATCAAATTTAAACAACATGCCTAAAACTTACATCTCTTTTGTATCGGATTTATTTAGTTAATATTTTCTATGTAAGTTACAAGTTATATTGTAACTTATTTGGTAACAATAAATATAACTTTTCTAGACTATTACGCTTTATTATTAGTGTTTGCGATTATTTATCTTTTATCCAACATTGTGTATTTCAACTATTTACCTTAAAGCGGTGTCCCTTGAAAGTTATGATAATTATAAAGTTTATTTCTTAAGGAAACGTACTTTGCTTCAAGTGTTTGTGCACTTATAGGGTTCATTAAAATACCTGAAGACAAGAATAGATAAGATTATTTTATATTAGATAAATTGTACAGTAGATACTTATATATCACAAATATATAATAATATAATAAGACATCATCTCAGATGGTTGGTTGGTTGCACTAAAACATAATTCTGCTTAACATATGTTTTTATCTTGCTGAAATAAACTGGAGAGATTGTAAAAGTTTAGAAGTTGTAAAATCCATTTAGTAGTTTTTGCTGGCGGCTTGCATAGATAGACAAACAGATAAAATAATAAGACACAATTTAAAATTATAATAATAGTTTCTGTATTTTTAGATTCCCTGTAAAAAATATTTTATATTTTTGATAAACATCTGTTGTTTATTAAATGTATAAATATTATATTAAATGTTATATTTAAGACCACTGACGGAGTTTAAATCGTAATTATGATTTTATCACCAATTAATAAATATTGTTATTATATGTCTTCGTAATAAGAAGTACTTCATTATACTCAATAGAACGCGCTTTGTTAACTCATCAAATACATCAAAACATTAGACTTTTTCGGCCCGCAATCTATTTTCTTAATCAGATCAAATCTGCTTAATAATTAGTATATAAGTGAAAACAAATCTTATATAGTAAGAGTGGATTGTGAAGAGTGGATTCTTATATGGTAAGAGTAAATAATGAATGAATCAATATAATATTGATTCATTCATTATTTACTAATTTTGTAATAAAGATTTTTTTTATCAGTATTGGACCTTAAATTTAAAGTATAACATCGTTTTTTATGAGCACTTGCTTTTTTTCCTTTTATTAAAGCAATAAATTGTTCAACAGAGATGGGTTAAAATTAAATTCGTTATAAATATTACAACACATTATCAATACTAGTTGCGGATACATTTGTAAGGCAGGTAGGTTAACAAAAACACGTTAAATAAGCAACAGGATTTTAACAAATTTAATAAACGTCCACTGGACGAAGTTACTTGTAATGTATATACATAAAAAATATAAAAAATCCGTGCCCGCAGGGGGACACGCGTGGGTAGACCTCGTGTGTAACTCGTTTAAAATATAACTCACTACCTAAGAATAATACATGATGCCGTTGTTTACATCAAAAATTTTCAAGCAAAAAGCGGTTTTAATTTTTTTTCTCGGAAAAGGTATCTTTTTTGGAAATATTTTTGGTACTTAAATTTAGAGTAAAAAATAACCTTTCTATTAAAAATATTTGCGAGGAGGGAATGTTTACCAGAAAAAAGTTGTCGTGGTTTTACCTACCTAAAATTTACAAGCTAAAAGTGGTTTTCTTTTTTTTTCTCGGAAACGGTACCTTTTACGGAAAAACTTTTGGTACCTAAATTTAGAGTAAAAAATAACCTTTCCATTAAAAATACTTGTGATGCAAGAATGTTTACCAGAAAAAAGTTATGATTTTTTTTCCAAAAATTTTCGGTTTTTTTACCCCCACCCCTAAGTTATTCAAATTAGGTTTTCGGTTTATCTACATTAGTTATAGGTATTTATCAAAGACATCATATAATATGAACGCGATTGATCTCCTTTGTATATTGACAAAGTTATGGTCGAAAAACTGAAATCAGAAAAAGTGAGGCCCTAGCGCCCCCTGTGACCGGATTTCTCTGGTTAACGAACTTGACCTTCATTTTTGGATGGTTGATTTTTGTGCAAAGTTTGAAAGCGATCTGAGTGAAACTGCGGCCGCTATCGTGCTGACAAAAGTCGAATCTGGACGCACGCACGCATATATATATATATATATATATATATATATATATATAAACTTTTTTACCAATGGTCATTTCGGACTTGGGCGGTCATAAGAAGACCTCCTGTGAAGAAATTTTTCCAAAATTCGAAAGTAGGGGACAAATCAATGGGCAGACCGAATTCTTCGAGGTCTACCCAATATATATACACCGCACACTATTAGAGACCTGATCTTATTACAAAGTTTTGTTTAAATATCGTCCGTTTTATTTTCAAATTCATTAAAGTCACTAGAGAGGGGTCAGTAAACGCATAAACTAATGTATTCATTATAAATAGCTTCACATCCTCACTTGACAAGCCTTCTCGCTTGGCGGCGATTATTTAAGCAACGTTCCTGAACATGATCAAGTGAACATTTACTGAAATTACTCTATGTTGTTTTACAATGTTTAACATACAAGGCTATTATTTTTTTAATCAAAATATTATTACCATAACATTATACCAAGCTGACTTTTGATTAGTTTGGTATCAAAATAGATCCTCCTGACACTTCCATTTGAAGTATGATCTATGGTATTGATCAAAGTGGAAAATATATAAACCTTTTTTTATATTTTTTTCTATATTTCTCTCGTTATGAGTTATATTGCTTATGGTTATCTCATTTTGTCGAAACGAGTTAGAAAGATGGAAAGTGCTTATGTAATGTAATTTGTTTTATGAAGAACCAATTTATGTCGTGTTCTCCAGTCGACAGATAGAATTACCTCAAAAAATTATATTTCTCGACAAAAATTTAACAAGTTGTTATTCTTACAGGTTCTTTATTTTTTTCTTATAAATATTGCTGAGTTTGAAACTATTTAAAACTACTAAACAAAAATAACTATTGCAGTAAATTTGGATTTTATCAGTCTTTCAAAACGGGTACTTGTATCTTTCACATAAGTAATTCCTTTTTATTTAAAAACGAAAATCAAAAATGTGTTTGATTAATTTTTTAAGAAGAACATTACATAAAGTTTAGATGAAGATTGATATAGAAAATACAACGATCCACTTACGATCTGGAGTGAGGTTTCCTAATTAAAGGTGTTCCTTATTATACCTTTTATAAAATTGTAATAAGTTAATAATATGTATTAAGTTACTTGAATGCTTAATAATTACTAAACATGTTAATTATTATAAATAATACTAATATAAAAATTTTTAAGCAATGCGTGTATATAATAAACTATAAGAATCAATTATTGTTTCAGAAATATCAGTAACTTAATAATTTGAAAATAATTATATATTACATACAATATTATAAATAGAAAAAAAATTTAAACTTACTTTGGAGTTTAAAAAAAGAATATCACAACATGTTCTCAGTAGATTGAACTATTTATTCATAACATTCTTAAAATACACCTGTGAATATAGAATTGAACTATCAACGTTATGAAGTAATAGACCATAATTCAATTACCATTTTTTTTAAATACACTAATTTTGCAATGTTTTTGCTTTGAATAATTACTTTACTTAAAGGCTTTGAAAAATTAATCTCATTTGTAAGACGAGCATCTTGAACACTAATCACTTACGGTGTTGAGTAGTGGACAGTACAAGTAGGTGACAAATGAATTAATAATGAGCGACGTGAGGTGTCGTTTTATCTTACTAGAGGTCGGGTGGTTATAAGGTTGGGTGTAGAATTTAGAATTAATGTACCTAAAGTTTACTAACGATTATATAAGATAAACAATTTTATCAAAACCATAATAATCATTTTTTGTTTGATAACATCGTCTCCGCTTTGTTAGGATGCCATACCATTATTACTTCTTTAGAAAAGACAGATGTTGAAAAAACGTGAAGATTAGATATCGCATAACCTAAACCTTTTTTTAAGTGGCGAAAATTGTCGAGATTGATTGTTACGTATGAACAGTCAGGCACTCAAGAATCAATAATAATTAGTAGATACTTGACCCTCCCTTACCCTCCTTGACCGTCCTCGTTTAAACTACTTATTATAAAATTTTACTTATTAACTAAACGACCAATTTATAAATATTTTATTAAAATTGTTGTTAACAAGGTGTTAATTTTAAAATGCAATGAATTCAATGATTGACTTGTCTCTTAAAAGGGCCACTTTTTAAATAAAAAAATTAATTGACAAAGCTAATTAAGGGAAGCATACTTATAAAATTTTCCTTAACAGATTATATATAAGAGGATAATTTACCTTAGTCTCTGTGAAATAACGCAATTAAGTGAGTTTGGGAATGTTGACTCTGTTTCACAAGCTATTGGTCTAAGAAATACGAGTAAGTGTAACAAGTAATTAAGAACTAAATGCTCTGAGCCTAAGAAGTTATCAAATTATCTTTCCTAGTTAACATTTTCAAAATAACCTATTATATATTATATTGATAATGTTAACTTCACTATCCTTTTAACTTAATCACTATTCCGCAGAGACTAGATGTTCTAAGCTAGGTCGAGTAAGGTTAGTCATGGTGCTGCATACATATGTATGTAGCGATATGTTGGCCAAATACCTTACGACCCGTCAGGGGTGACCGTACGTTTGGGGTGACCCATAGAGGCGGCCGGAATACCGGTTGCCGTAGCTGGTGAGGATCGGAGCTGGAAACTAGACTTGAATTCAATGTAGCTTACAGTAGGCTAAAGCTAGACCTCGAGATGTGTATCAGGAAGTGAGTGGGTCTTACATCACTCCGGAGTCAAACTGGAGATTTGGTATTCAACTTCTCTGGCGTCTTATTATCTGTCATACTGAAAAGGGAATATCTCTGTATTTTAGTTTTTTTTTACTAATATCTGAATAAACTGTCCTTGTACCTATCAATTGTTCAATATATCATACGTGTGCTAAGGCATTTTATACTTACGAATAAATTATTTATAATAATATTAATTTTATATTTAAATATACCTTTGTTATGATCGTACGAATAAAATATTTACAACCGTCACTTTGAGTGATGAGTTTGTTCAGTGAGTGTAACATGACAATTGATACTTACCACCGAATTTTAAAATTATTATATTTTTGGAAGAACATAATAATTAGTTGAAAAGTGGCTTAATAGACGTTATTTAATTAAATTTTATAACATGCATCTTAAGATTCATAGGTATCAAAAAAATACAATTCTTAAGGTTATATCTTTTAAATTAAATAAATCACGTATGCAATTACCCAATATATATTTTTTGGTTTTGCATAAAGCCTTTGTTATAATATTAAACTATGTAATATGATAATTTATATATTAAGAAAACTAGCCGTGTCTACGACTTCGTTCGCGCGTATCTTTTTTTAATAAAAAAGTAGCCTAAGTTACTATTTAGTAGGTATCCGAAAAGGAGTCATGTTAAAATCAATAAAATCAAATAAAGCTATTTCAACGATTAACCGGACAGGCAGTCAACTATTTAAATAATGGGTTTTTTATTTAATTAGTAAGTATTTTATAAACTTTCAAATGCATTTAGGGAAAAACTGTTAATTTGAATGACAAAGTTATCGGAATAAATACAGAGTGAAGTTGTTTGTTGAATAAAATAAAACTCATTCTTTATTGTTTCAGCTCCCACTGGATCGGAAAGTTATTGAAACAGATCAGAGAAAAGCCTACGACAGAAACTAAGCGAGTTTTCTTTACATTTATTATTATTATTATTTCAATGGTACTTATAAATAAGTAAGTAAGTAGGTTAACAATAAAACTTACATTGGCTTGGAAACAATCACTTAAACCCAGACCGCATGCTCCCGAGAGATGAAGAAGTAACTTTAATAGAGTCTGATATATGAACAACTAGCAAATTAATAACGACTCTTGTTTTATTTATATTTAACTCGCTTTTGGTTTCAACATTGGTTTCGTCATATGTCTAGGGGGTGGTTCGAAAAACTCTAATATTTTTTTTCTAACCGCTTCATTTCACGCCCAGAAATCCGTAAAATGTGCGTAAAATCTAGGTCACCAACTAATAGTATTTCGGTAGACATGCTCTACTTGTGGCAGGTTAACGAGTTTGAGGTTTAAGTATGATTGAAAAGTTTTATTTTCTTACACCTTGCTATTTGCGTGTTCTGTTCGAATAATTAAACACCAGCAGCATAAAATATATTATTTAAATAATCATATCCTTCATTACAACCTAGCGGCTCATAACTTAAGGAATGAAACTAAATAATATGTTGTCACAAAGTTCAACGAGCAAATGCAGTAAGATTTTTATTTAATTTTGAATTACCAATTTACCTTAGATTTTTGACAAAAAAATATAAATAAATAAATAATTTTCGTTTTAATATCAACATAACTCGCGAGGATATAATAAATTTCGCAACCGCTCTAACTATATTATGAAACCAAGTTATAAAATCTCATACTTTTCAATAATACTCAGTAGTAAAATTTTCATACTCGTATGCAGTGGCAGTATCAAAGACGTATAAACAAATAAGAAATATCTCAGTTGTATGGTAACATCTGCCTAGTCTCTTGGTATACCTGTAACTTTGCAATCCTTTAAGAATAATGTATATCAACCATTTCTATTGTATAATTATTTAAGCAAATATTTACTTGATTCTATTAATCTGTTAAAGAATTTGACTTAAGCCACTAATAACTCGTCTCTACCAAAACGATTAGCTCTAAATTGAAAGCGGTCTAAATTGAAAGCGATATTTTTCTAATGAGATTCAGAACTGTTATAGAAAATAATCAAATTTGTAATATATTTATTTTTTGTAGGAAATTATTTATAAGTAAGAAATATTAATAAACAGGCAACTTAAGGTATTTGAGTTTCACAATGTCTAAAACTAGACGCGGCCGCTCATAATTGACACCAACTGTAATCTTTATCTCGGCTTAACTCTAAATTGAAGAACCGAACAAAATGTTAATATAAATTATGGTCATTAATTAGCAAACACCATTAATTCAAATTAACTTTCTGAAGGCAGCTTTGCTTCAATTATACGTAGTTGTTGTAATAACATAATAATAAATATAAATATACTTTATACGACAGCAGAAAAAAAATAAACATCATTATAAAAAGAGAACCTAAAACAATAATTTGCTGAAACAAAACATACGGTCTTCAACCTTTATATTGAGTTTATGCTGTGGTAGAACTAAAAGCGCTCGTTACTTTTGACTTAGCACTCTTTGATATTTTAACGATCTGCCACGGACTTAGCGGCTGTGCTTATACAGTAAGGGAATTGCATGGTTGGACGACGAAGACCATAAAAATAAAGAAATACTTATTTTAAACTAAGTATAATTAATAAAAATCGAATTATAAACATGTTTTTAAAAATATATCTTATAAATGGATTTTATGAATTATAGATCAATACATACATAGATGTATGAGGTTATAAACATTGTTTTGTTTTTTGTAGAAACATGTAATTCTGAAAACTTCAGCAATGAATCCCATAAAATGGTAACAAATTATTGACACTCACAATAATGTAATGACTTGAAAATATAACAATGCTTCTCCGGAGTTTTGTTTCTGCTAAATTTTCCGACAAGAATTGGAAATCGCGGCATTATCAAAGTTTGATAAACGATATTGCAAAAGTTTAATATTTAAATGTTATAAATCTACTACCATAAAACAATGTACCACGTAAATATTAGTTAATTTGTGTTACGATTTGTTTATTTCTATGAAATTGATAGTTTATTGATTTCGATGCGAAATATATAAATAAAATTTGTTAGTCTTGTCGAAAGAAATAGCACTGATTTACCTTACATTTATTATTTACTTTACTCAAAATCACCTTGTATATGAGAAAATTCGATTCTTTAACCGAATATGTTTTTTGATCGGTAATTATAATAACTTTTAAACACGATCTACTATTCAGGCTTAAAAAAGGTTTATCGATTTGAGAGTGTTCCAAAGGTTTTAAAACTTTAAAAGCGACGGCGGTAGCAGCAGTGGGTAGGGAATATAATTTTGTGACATATTCTTAATCACACACCTGAATATTACTCATTAGAAAAAAAAAGATTATATTATTCTTTATGTAGTGAGCCTAAATGAGTAAAGAAAAGAAAGAACTGAGATGTTTGACAGGCAACGGTTTGTTGTAATTCCTCATAAATATGTAGTCAGCTTTTTATGTCCTTTATTCAACCTTAATGCCTGCTTACATTACATATTATTACATTGTTTAAAAACAACATTCGAAACAATTCATTTACTGAGGTGCAGAAATTAAACAAAAAAATAGAAATTTCCAATAGATTTTATTTGAAATAAAATTGTATGAGTCAAATAAATAATAATCAAAGTGTAGTGTAGTATCAAAAGAGGAATATAGAACCTATTGGGATACCACTAGTCCTTTAATGGTCTAACACTTACGGGGACTTATGATTGTAACTTTCAACATTAAGAATATAGATAGTAAAAGGAACTAGTATAAATTTTCGAAGTAAAATACTAATTACCGACAGTTTGTAGATTGTTATAGTGAAGCAACATAATATAATAGGAATGTACAGAGCTATATACATACATCTAATGATCTAATACATAACATAAAAGTTATAATAACATTATTATTATCAAAGTGACATAACATATGTAACTGTAAATTGGTTAGTACTTTATTGGTTTATTATCTTATTCATATTATTGTTATGATAATGAGTCCTTATTACCGTGAAATATATTCTATCTTGAGTAATGGCAATGGACCATCTCAAAATTGCTGCAAAAAATATCCTTACTGTGACCGTACTGTTACTAATTATAAGAAAAAGAAATTTAGTTACTAATTAACTTTTAGAATAAACAGAAACTTGTGAACTTATCAAATACGATAGTTTTTTAAATATTTTAGCATTTTTTTAAATATTAAGGATAGCTATCAATTAAATCAATTAGGTTTTCATGTAAAAAAACAACTAGTTCTAAATGTCCGAAGTCGTGCTCAAATTTGTTTAAAAAGATTACAATGTAACAAATTCATAAAAGATCTTATCTGCGCAGATGAAAGGCTTTTAAATTCTAGGAAAATAAAACCTGTTCACATATTGGGACGTTTTTGCATAAATTATGCTCTATTGACTCGTATTATATAAGGTGAATTGTTGTAAAAATGTTTTTTTAAATATAATTTTTTTTGTATTTTTTTCTGCAAAATCTTTTAAATAGGTAATATCATTCAAACCTTCCAGCATTTAAGGCAAATCACGTTTACTCAATAAATTGACTCTCCACAAACCTTCCATTTCTCAAAGGATTTCCAAATGAGTCATGCATAAGTCCACAATATTTATAAGACTGTGACAGCTATGTACTGTATGTACGTGTTTCTCATTTCAGATAAAGTTACTTAATTATTTTTGACATAAATATATAAAAAAAAAGTTTATCTTATTCAAATACTGTCTCAAAATAATTACATTTTTAAAATAAATATAATTAATGATATTATATTATGGACGCCACAATCTCCTGTCTCTCAACTTTTGTCTTTGTCACACTCATGAACTGAAAAATTACACTCCATTTGAATAAATTCACTCGATCAATGGTTTAACGAAATTTAACAAGTTTCATTATTAAATATCATCATCGATTATTCAAGAGAGGTGCAAACGTGCCAATATTGGAATACATTTTATTTTTCTAGAATTTAAAAGCATTTCAATTGTGTAGATAAGATCTTATATAAATTTGTCACACTGTAATTATTATTAATATTTCGAATGTTGAAAGTAACAATCATAAGTCCTTGTAAATGTTAGTGGTATCGAAATTAGTTTCTCTATTCCTCTTTTAATACTACACTACACTTGGATTATTATTTATTTGACTCAGACATTTTTATTTCAAATAAAACATATTGGAAATTTATATTGTTTAGTTCCTCTTCTGCTCCTCTCTTAAGTGAATTGTTATTTTTAATCACTGTAGTAAGAAGAATGTAAGAAGGCATAAAGGACCTAAAAGCTGACTACATATTTATGAGGAATTTAAAAAAAAGGTACCTGTCAAACATCTCAGTTCTTTCTTTTCTTTATTCATTTGTCGCTATTAGGCTTATTATACAAATAATAATATAACCTTTTTTTTCACTGCTGCTATAGTCGCCGCTTTTAAAGTGGTAAAACCTTCGGAACGCTCTCAAATCGGTAAATCTTTTTTAAGCCTTAATAATAGATCGTGTTGAAAAGTTAATCACCGATCAAGAAACATATTCAGTTAAAGAATCGAATTTTCTCATATAAAAGGAGATTCTTAGTTAAGAAATTAAAAAAAGGAAGGTAAAGAAGCGCTATTTCTATCAACAAGACTAACAAATATCGATATTACGTATCGAAATCGATAAACTATCAATTTCATAGAAATAAACAAGTCGTAACACAAATTAACTAATATTTCGTAGTGCATTGTTTTATGGCAGTAAATAATGTACTAGAAGTAGTTCGTAAAATGATTTATAACATTTAATGCCGCGATTTCAAATTCTTGTCGGAAAATTTGGCAGAAACAAAACTCCGTAGAAGCATTGTTATATTTTCAAGTCATTAAATTTTTGTTAGCATCAATAATTTGTTACCATTTTATAGGATTCATTGCTAAAGTTTTTAGAATTACATGTTTCTACAAAAACGAAAATAATGTTTATAACCTCAAATATCTATGTATTGATTTACACTACATAAAATCGATTTATAAGATATATTTTAAAAAATATTATAGGTAAGTGAATTTTATTGTCTTTTTCGTACACTCGTGCAATTCCCTTATTTTACAAGCAGAGATGCCAAGTCCCTAGCAGATTCTAAAAATGTCAAAAAAAGTGCTACGTCAAAGTAACGCGCTCCTTTTAGTTCTACCACAGCGTAACCTCAATCTAAAGGTTGTCTGATAGAGATCGTTGTCAGTGATAAGGCCGTATGTTTTGGTTCAGCGAATCATTGTTTTAGGTTTTCTTTTATAATGTTGTTTATTTTTTTCAGCTATCGTATAAATTATATTTATATTTATTATTATGTTATAACAAACCTTACGTATAATTGAAGCAAAGCTTCTTTGAGAAAGTTAATTTGAACTAATGGTGTTTGCTAATTAATGACCATAATTTATATTAACATTTTGTTCGGTTCTTCAATTTAGAGTTAAGCCAAGATAAAGATTACAGTAGGTGCCAGTTATGAGCGGTCGCCTCTAGCTAATAACTTTGTAAAACTCAAATAATTAAAGTTACCTATTTATTAACATTTCTGACTTATAAAAAAAAATCTAAAACTCATTTTATTACAAATTTTGATAATTGTCTATCATTTTTCGTATAAACGTTTTACAAAATATCGCTTTCAATTTAGACCAACCGTGACGCTTATCGTTTTCGTAGAGACGAGTTATTAGTGGCTGTAGTCAGTTTAGCTGAACAGATTAATAGAACCAAGTAAATATTTGTTTATATTATTATACAATAAAAATGGTTGATATATATTATTCTTAAAAGATTGTAAAGTTACTGGTATACTAAGAGACTAGGAAGAAGTTGTTATACAAAGGACGTCACTTTAGAAAGACATATCATATTTGTTTACACTTCTTTGTTACTGCCAGTGAATACGAGTATGAAAGTTTTACTACTAAGTATTATTGATAAGTATAATCTTCTATAACTTTGTTTCATAATATAGTTGGTGCTGTTGCGAACTCTATTATATCCCAACGAGTGATGTTGATATTAAAACGAAAATCATTTATTTATTTATATTTTTTTTTAACAAAATCTAAGGTAAATTGGGTCAAAATTAAATAAAAATATTACATTACCTCCTTGCACTTTGTGACAACATATTGTTTTGTTTCATCCCTCAAGTTATGACGCTAGGTTTTAAGTAAGTTTATTATTATTCAAATGATATATTTTATGCTGCTTGTTTGGTTATTGGAACAGAACATGCAAATAGCAAGAAAATGTAAGAAAATTTTTCAATCATTCTTAAACCTCAAACTTGTTAACCTGCCACACAAGTGAAGTATGTCTCCTGAAATACCATTAGTTGTTGGCATCCGATTTACGCACCGGGATTTCTGAACGTGGAATAAAGCGGATAGAAAAAGTTATTTAAGTATTTCGAACTACCCACAATCACAGACATAGGACGAAACCAAAAGCGGGTTAAATAAAAGAAGATGCATTATTAAATTACTAGCAGTTTCATATGTCAGAGGATCCTATTAAAGTTACTTCTTCATCTCTCGGGAACATGCGTCCTAGTTATACATTATAGTATATCATAGTTTCCAAGCCACGGTAAGTTTTATTGTTCTTATAGTTATAGGTTGTAACGTACTTATTTACTCACCTGTAAGTAACATTGAAATAATAATATTAATAATAAATGTAAAGAAAACTCGCTTAGTTTCTGTCGTAGGCTTTTCTCGGATCTGTTTCAATAACTTTCCGATCCAGTGGGAGCTGAAACAATGAAGAATGAACTGTATCTTATTCAACTAACAACTTCACTCTGTATTTATTCCGATAAGTTTGTCATTCAAATCATATATAATTTAAATCTGTTATTACGCTTCTTTTCAACTAATTATGTTCTTCCAAAAATATAATAATTGAAACTGAATGAACTGAACTGAGTTAAAACTGAATATTGTCAGTGGTAAGTATCAATTGTCATGTTATACTCACTGAACAAGCTCATCACTCACAGTAAAAGTTGTAAATATTTTATCCGTAAGTATGATCGAACATAAGAAAGATATATTTAAATTCTCATAATTTTTCATCATTCATACTTCACCGAGTTGGTTGAATTCATGCAAATCAAAAACTTGAAATAGACTTAATTCTGGGCTTATCTTATGTTATTCTTACCATAAAAGCCTAAATTACATTTATATTTAATAGTGAATTATCCTGGCAGCGATCGCTAAATGACAACGATAATGATAATGACTATGACATTAAACAAAATTCTCTAATTAAATCAACAAACCCCGCTATCGGCCGATAAAATCCTGCATAAGTCTCTTAAGTTGGAGGTATTATTAACATTTTAATCCTTAAAAGGTTTTATAATATACACTTATCCTCAATGCAGGAGTTCCCGACGTGCTTGAAGAAGTTTTCATTTTACTTAATGAGAAGCAAAGCATACTTCCTCATCTGATTTTATTACTTAGTTATGTACTTAAAAAGTAAATCTTATTGAAAGTAAAGTAAAAAAATAATTTTATTTTTATTCACTTTACTATTAACTACTTTTGAAAATAGGCGTTACAATCAAACAAAAATATTAATTCAATATTTATAAATTTAGGATAAAGGATAAAGTTTTGTTTTACTTCCTGTTACTATAATTAAATTATAAGCAAAATGACATTTAAGTATGAAAAGTGAAAACATACTAAATTCTATCTTAAGAGCAATCGTTTTTAATCCACGATACCGTCTGTGAAGTTTTTATCAGAGAACCGTATCCTTATTTTTAAAAATATAATGTTATTTACTATAAACAAATTAATTTTATAAAAACACTAGTAATATAGTTGCATATATTTTTATTCAATATTCTTAGCACATACTATAAATATAATGATTTTAAATGAACTATCAACAAACCTGGTCTGATAGAATTGCTGTACAACATTTATGTACAAATTTATACAAACACGATTCGAAATACCATTAAAATAATTAATTAATTACAAGAACTGTGTTAAGTCACAATATAATATACAAAATGTTTAAGACAAGAAAAGAAATTTGGATTTGCTAATTTTGTTATGAAGACACTTGCAAAATTTTAAAAAATCTGTTGTTTAGCAGGAAATAATTATTTTCCTTTGAAAAAATAATTATATACACAGCAAGGTCAAAGACCTTAATTAAACAGATATTAAAAACAAGGACTTAAAGACATGATTGTTTTTAAAAGAGATACTGAAAAATATTCCTCAACATGTAAAATACGTGTCCGCACACTTATTATATATTAAACAATTGATAGATTCAAAGACGCTGTCAAAAGATAATGGATTACTTATGTACGTTTATATCTTGTTTAATATTTTATGGTATCAATATAAATGCAATAATGTTATCTAAAAAGACGAAATATGATTTTACACTTACAATGACTCATTAACATTAATACATTACATTTACATTACATAAATAACATTAATTTGCCGCGACGGCTGATGCCAATCTCACTTGCATAAGTGGAATGAAAGTGTTTAATTATGAAGTGATTATGAAAATATAATTAATTTTCTGAAAAGCTAAATCTAATCTAAATTTCAAGATTGTGCGGAAACTCGGTTAGACTGTTTGTGCTCATGACATTTTAAAATTGTATTGATAAATTTATAATGCGAGTTTGTTAGGACATAGCTTAAATTCTATGGAGGAAGAAATCTTAGAAATAATTACGATTTCTTATTAGTTTTTTATAATACAATAATCAAAGATATTATAATATTATTTCATTCGTATAGTAAGGGTTCTTTTGTTGAACTGCTTCTATATAAAATTCACTTCTATTTTTGACTTAACTTTGTTTTTTTTTACAAACGAACGTAGTTTAGTAAAGAGCAACGCTGTTTCCCTGCAAGTCACAGGGCCATTACTTTTTTTGTCAATATATATTTATATTATTAAGCATTAAAATATCAGATTTTTTAAATATATATTTCATATATTAAATATTATTTATCACTGTGCTGCCACCGCAGTGTAAGCATACTTCTGCTTTCTTCGTAACAATATAATTGTCTACGCGAGAATTTAGTCGGACATCAGTGTATAAAGTATACAAGAAAACTTTTAAACAATTTGTCTTTAGTGCATTTAATTCAGTTCTCGGCTTAAACGTGTACTTTATCTTAAAAAGTGTGTTAAAAAAGAAATAGTGCAGTGAACTTGTATTATAATTTTATTTATGTACCTATATCGGTTGTTTTTATGTGGAAACGAACTGGACCTTATTATAAAATTCGCCATCCTAGCTATCTGATGGATTGGAGAATCGGTTACACATTAGCATTGTAAACGTGTAATCGCGCGTTCGATCCACACATGACTGGAACTTTTTATTGCATTTCTGGAAGTTGGATCCAGATTTAGTTGTGGGACCACGGCATTTAGCATGACTTTAATATCAATATTGTTAATCTAATTGTTATTGAAATTTTATTTTATTTTGTATTTTTGTTATATTTTTATTATTATTATTATTATTTTAAGTAAATTTTTTGTGACATTTATTAATTTTTATTGAAATTGAAATTGAATTGTTATTGAAATTTTATTTTATTTTGTATTTTTTGTTTTTATTGTTATTTGTTTGGAATTGTTGTGACATTTATTGTATTTGATTTTATTTTATTATTTTTCTTTAAGTTAATTTTTTGTGACATTTATTAATTTTTTATTTTTTTTTATTTTTATTTGTTGTAATTTTAAATTGATTTATATTGAATAATTTATTTACGAAATAATGCTTTAATTTAATAAAATTATATTGTAAAATGAACGAATGCGGCGTTGGGGACCGCCAACCAACACGCCATGTTCCGAACGGCGGGAGGTGGAGGACGGAGCTACAAATAGCTACGTGGAATGTAAGAGGAGGAATGGAACAGAACATGAATGAATTATTAGATGTGATGGATGACAAAGATCTGGATGTTATTTGTGTGTCTGAGACCAAACGAAAAGGCAATGATGCGACCGATTTGCCTGGCAACTGGGTCGCTTTCTGGGCTGGGGTTCCAGAGGGTGAGCGAGGTTGCCAAGGTGTAGGCGTGTTGTTGTCCTCTCGAATGGTTAATGCAATGGTAGAATACAAGGCTATCAACCCGAGGCTTCTTTGGGTTCGCTTTAAGCTGGGGATAACAAGAGTATTCTTGTTGGTCATTTATGCGCCAGTATCCTCAGCTCCAGTGAACTAGCTCGAGGAGTTTTGGGAGAGTGTCAGGGATGTTGTAAATAGTGTCAGAGATAATGAAAAGTTGATAGTATGTGGAGATATGAATGGATGGGTTGGAACCGCGCGATGTGGTTACGAAAGCGTGCTAGGCAAGTACGGTGATAAGAGAGTAAATGAGGCTGGGAAGCTTATTTTGGAATTTTGTAAGGAGATAAATCTGTTTGTGGCAAACACGATGTTTGATCACAAACGAATTCACATGTACACATGGGAGCGAGCGGAAGAAAGAAGTATAATTGATTTATTCCTAGTGGATCAGCGTATTCGAAGCCAAGTTATGGATACGAGAGTGTTTAGGGGTGCTAATCTGGGAACGGACCATTATCTAGTCGTTGCTAGAATAAGAGGTCTGTTTGCAGGTTAGCTTGGAGTCGAATTATCGCATAAGAAGCTGGAAGCTTCAAGATCCACCGATCAGAGAGGAATATCAAGAAAGGGTTTCCAAGAAGCTTGAAAGCTGTGACTCTGGAAATGAAAGTGCTGAAGTATGCTGGTAGAACCTTAGGAATGGAATGGAGAAAGTAGCGACAGAGGTATGTGGTAAAAAGAAAAGAGGTTTTAGTAAGAAGCGCGATGAATGGTGGGATGATGAAGTGAAAGACGCTGTGGAGTTAAAGAAGAAAGCATGGTTGGATTATAAAGCCTCGGGTAAGGATAAAAGTATGCAAAAGCACAAAACGAAAGCACTTATAAGGATGAAGCGTGAAAATTCTGAGAAAGAAAGGGATGAAAGGTTGACGAACAACTTCCAGGAAAACACGAAGCTTTTCTGGCGAGAAGTTAGTGATTCCCACTGTTGTTCGGTAACCTGTAGAATGAAAGGGGTGCTTTCGAAGAATGGTGAAGTCTTAACAGAGCAAGCACACGTTTTGCAGCGGTGGGCGGAATTCTACAAGGAGACGTATGAATGTGAGGACGCCTCGGCCTCGAGTATCAGCGAAATGCTGAGTCCCGATGTACCCGATGGTGAAATCAGTTTGGAAGAAGTGGAGAGCGCGATTCGAAGTCTGAAATGTGGTAAGGCTGCGGGAGCAGATGGAGTTACTGCCGAGATGATCAAATATGGTGAGCCACGCGTCTTGGACTTGTTCTGGCTTTTGTGCAATTTATGCTGGAAATCAGGAGAGGTCCCAGACGATTGACAGACCTGCTCCCAGACCTGGAAGAGGGTGTATAGATCATATTTTTTCCCTCCGCCAGATCACGACAAAGTTTTTGGCCCTAAACCAAAAGGTTTTCTGTACTTTTGTGGATTTGGAAAAGGCGTTTAACAGGGTTGTGAGAAAGAAGTTATGGGAGATACTGCCCCGATACAATGTGAACGGACCCTTGCTACAGGCTGTAAAATCTCTTTACAGAGATCACTCAGCCTGTGTGCGAGTAGGAGCTGGCATGTCGCCCTGGTTTGACATCCAATCGGGTGTTAAGCAAGGTTGCGCTATGTCAGCTTGGTTGTTCAATTTGTATTTGGATAGTTGTCTCCAAGGCGTGAAAGACCACAGTCCTACTTTCACTCCCACATCACAACATGGGAGTGAAAGTAGGTGAAAAGTGTAAAAGTAAAGTAGGTGAAAAGTGAAACCTTAAAGTCAATTGCTTGCTATACGCAGATGATGCAGTGCTCATTGCATCATCAGAATGCGATCTGCAGGCATTGGTCACCACTCTGAAAGATGGGTGTGAAAATAATGGTCTAAACCTGAATGCAGATAAGACGTAGGTTCTGATATTTGAAAGAAATGAAGAAAGAACAGAATGTAAGATCAACGTGAATGGTAAGATAATAGAACAAGTGAATGAAGTGGTATATTTGGGAAGTATGTTTAGCAGAGACGGAAGATACGAAATGGATGTGGAAAGGCGTATTGCTGCCGGTAACAGAGTCAACGGTGCCCTGGCTGCATTGTTGAGACGGCAAAACGTCAGCAGAGCTGCACGTTTGGGTGTACACAATGCGGTTTTGCTACCGACGCTGTTATACGGCAGCCAAACGTGGGTAACACAGAAGAAGAAAGTAAGAAAGATGAATGCTGTGGAGATGCGATCTCTTCGCAGAATATGCGGAGTCAGCCTAGCTGACCGAATTCGCAATGAAGAGATCCACAGAATGGCAGGTGCGATTGAAGATGTTACAGTGCGAATGAAAAAGAACGTGCGCAGGTGGTTGGGGCACGTCGAACGTTTGAAAGAATGGTAAAAAAGATTTATGCAGGAAAAGTGAGTGGTAAGAGAGAAAGGGGGAGGCCTCGAGTGACCTTCGAAAACACTATATATATGATACTGGAGGAAGGTCACATAAAAAGGATGAGGACCCCCCGAAGGGCATGTATGAAGAGGTTGATGTCTGTGGCCGAGGCGAAAGAGGTATGCAGGGACCGTAGCGTTTGGCGCTTCGTCGTCTCTGGCTATCCCGTAAGGAATATGGCGTGAAGCTAAATAAATAAAATAAATATGTTTTTTAAATGCTATACATACATATGGACTATAATATTCTGAATGGAGTAATTAATACATTGATGAAAATAGAATGTACAGTACTACTATTTATTACATAACTTGTTATAAAATTGTTATTGTTATAAGTAAAATGTAATAATAATATAATCATTCATGTAAAATCTTGTCAAGTACTTTCACTTATATAAAGTCTCGGAATATATTTTTATAACAGTTTTAATGAAATAAAACTAACTCTTCTTCTGAAGTTTTTGTTTATTTTTTATGTACATACTATATACAAGTTTGATCAAATTCGTTGATTTTCTTTGAGACCAAAATATAAGAAGGATTTATTAACTGCATTTAATAAATATTAAATTACGTATATTTACAAACACTTCAATGTATCCAATAATTAATTTATATTTATATACTTAAATCACACAAACAATCTGTATACTTAAAAGACTTTTGGTTTCGAAGTAAATGTTAGAGAGATATTATATTTATAATGAGAAATATAGTTTTGTTTTATTTCGGCATAATCTAAACTTATGTCACACGATTGTAAAACTTACTTATAGAACTATTAAAATATTTTAATCGCCTATTTCACGTTGTATTTATATTGAAATGTCTCTAAATGTTTTATTAGTAAGCCAATATTATATAAACAGAATGTTAATATATGATATGAATAAAATAAAGGTATATAAATAAAATAAAAATAATATGGCGGACACCACCGTGGGGATACTCGGTTACCCGTTGTCCGTCCAACTTCGCCGCCCACATTTCGCAGTAAACAGAGTACACTGAATACCTAAATTAAACTTTAGCTGCACCAACAACACTGAACTGAACAAAGTTTTCTGTTCACAGTTGACTGTACAAACAGCGAGTTGTACAAAGGGAACGAACTAGTCTAATTTTCCAAAAGCATTTTTGATTAATTCAAGTTCAGCGATTTCTGTTTTACATTTTCTATTTATAGAAGTTATAAGTTATCTTATTTATATCATAATATAATATATAATAATACACAAATCGTGCAACATAGTACAAAGTACATAACTCTTTAATAGATTCTGAGTCACTTTTCTGTTTAAGATAGTTTATAAATGTTATTGCGATTTGATACACATGAAGAGGAAACAAACACATTTAATAATATCAAAAGATTAAGAATTAAAAAAGGACATAAAAAACACATTACTTTGCTGTACCACACCACTCCTACTCTACCATTTCATTTTAAAATCAATACGTTTTCATTTTAATAAAATATGTATTAAGTGGACATTTAGTAAAAAAATAATTAAAATTTAATAATAACTAGTAAAAACGAGGTCGTTCAAAAAGGGAAGGGAGGGCCAGCAGCTACTAATTATTATTGATTTTTGAGAGTACTTGAGTACTTTACCCAAACAAAGCCAACTGTTCATACGTAACAATAAATCTTGACAATTTTTTTGTCACTAAAATAAACACAAGTAAATCATTAGTCCATCTGGAGTCAGAGTTGTTCATTTTATAAATGTTTAGGTTATTAGATAATAAATCTTTACTTTTTTTCAACATCTGTCATTTCTTAAGAAGTAACAATGGTATAGTATCCTAACAAAGCGGAGATGATGTTATCACACAGATTATTATGGTTTTGATAACATGATTTGTCTTATATAATCGTTAATAAACTTTAGGCATAATTATTCAAAATTCTACACCCAACCTTATAACCACCTTTAATAAAACGACACCTCACGTCGCTCATTATTAATTCATTTCTCACCTACTTGTACTGTCCTCCACTTGACACGGTAAGTGATTAGTGTTCAAGGTGCTCGTGTTTCAAATAAGATTAACTTTTCAAAGCCTTTGAGTTAAGTAATCAATCAAACCAAAAATATTTGAAAAGTAGTGTATTTAAAAAAATGCTTTAAATTTAAATGTATTAATTAATAACGTTAAAATTCGATAGTTAGTTTTAAGAATATTATAAATAAATAAATCAGTCCACTGAAAACATATTGTGACGTTGATTTTTTAAGCTCCAAAGTAAGTTTTAAACTTTTTCTATTTATAATGTTACATTAACAATTATTTTTGAAATCATAAAGTTACCGATATTTATAAATCAGTATACTTATAATAATTGACATGTTTAGTAATTATTAAGCATTCAAGTAACATAAACATATATCACTTGTGTACGTCAAATGGAAATTTCAGGAGAGCTATTTTGATACTTAACTAATCAAAAGGTAGCTTGGTAATATTATGGTAATAATATTTTGAATAAAAGAATAATAACCTTGTAAACATTGTAAAACAACATAGAGTAGGTAAACGTAATTTCAGAAAAGGCTCACTTGATCATGTTAATCAGGAATGTTGCTTGAATAATCGCCGCCAAACTTGAAGGCTTGTGAAGGTTGTGAAACCATTTATACTCGTAATGAATACGTTAGTTTATGCGTTTACCAACACCTCTCTAGTGCCTTTGATGAATATGAAAATAAAATAGACCATGTTTAAAGAAAACTTTGTAATAAGATCAAGTCTCTGATAGTGTGCGATGATTTTAATGTAGATATATTACAAGTAAAAAACTTCGTCTAGTGGACTTTTATTAAGTTTGTTTAAATCCTATAACTTATTAAACGTGTTTTTGTTAAACTACCCGCATTACAAATGTATCCACAACTTACCTATATTGGTAATGTGTTGTGTCCTATTGTGTCATATCCTATTCTTACTCTATCGAATCCTATACTTTTCCCAATGTCCAAAATATCTTAAAGAAAGATTTACCTCCCTTGGCAACGATAGTCTATTTTTCCTTCGTTTTCGTCACGATAATAAGCTACAGGTGACATTCCACCGCACGAAATATGGTATGCCTGCCACACCAACCCCTTCTCATTTAACCTTTCACCAAGGGTTGTCTGGGAGAGAACGCTTTAGCGATAAGACCGCCTTTGCCAACTTCTCATATTTTTTAAATTATGTTTGTAATATCCTCTTCAAGTGTGTGCAATAAAGAATAAATAAATAAATAAATTAAATAAATAAATAAATAAATAAATAAATAAATAATAAATAAATTTATATAATGAATAATAATTTATATTATAAAAATAAATTAATCCTTTACAATAAAAAAGCTTTATCTTTTTTCACAGGGAACGTTGTCGCTACAAGAATTTATTCAAACCGGAGCAGAGTTTATTTCAATAAGAGTACCTGAGGGTCAAACACTGACAAGTCTCTCACTGATATGTAAAGTAAGAAAGTGTAACTTAATATAAACGCAACTTTTGTGTAAATACTTACGAATGTAGTCTCTTGGTTTTCTTAAAATATTATTAATGCTACTTAATACTATGTCTACTCAATTACACCATAAGAACACGTCTACAATTTCAGAGATTGATTACACCAAAGTGCGCTGTGGTATTGTGAACATGGTTTGCCTCTCAGTTACTTCATTTCATTACTTTATTACCTTGATCAAGCAGAGGGTAATTAGTAATAATATGTTATATGAAATTTAGTACTTTAATAACGAAATTACTTTCATGACAAATGCACAGATAAAAGTAAAATATATTTATTGAGTATAATAAAATACTTCTTACTAGGAAGACAAATTATAATGACAATATTTAATAAATGGTCAGAAAATCATCCTTACGATATAAACTTCGTCAGTGGTTTCAGAGTTTCTTATATTCAGAACATATGCATTTAATATAATATTTATACATTTAATAAATGACAGTATATATGTTTATCAAAGATATAAAAAATTATTACAAGGAATCTAAAAATACACCTTTTGAAACTATTATTGTAATTTTGAGTTATGTCTGTCTATTTTATCTGCTTGTCTAAGCAAGCCGCAACCAAAAATCACTAAATAGATTTTACAACCTCTAAACTTTTACAATCTCTCCTGTTTATTTCAGCACGATAAGACGTATGTTAATCATAATTGTGTTTAAGTGCAACCATCTGAGAAGAGAAAGAAGAAGAGAAGAACAACTTAATATACTATGATATATTTGTGATAAATAAGAATCTACTTTACAGTTTATCAAATATAAAAGAATCTTATGCATTCAGGTACTTTTTTTAACCCTATGAGTGCACAAACTCTTAAAGTAAAGAACATTTCCTTTGGAAAAAAAATTTATATTAATCACAACTTTCAGGGAAACCGCTTTAAGGTAAATATTTCAAATACACAATATTGGGTAAAAGATAAATAATAACAAACACTAATAATAAAGAGTAAAAATCTAGAAAAGTTATCGATGTTCGCCTACTCCTCCTAAGCCATTTGAACTAGAGCTTTAAACTTTTGCATATGCATTCAAGAAAGTGTCTCACTCATTTAGCAGTTCTTTGGTGACATTCGTGATTGTAGATTTTGATTAAATGGTCAAAAAGGGTCCCATAGATCACTGTATATTTTTTTAACTTAGCAATTCTTTGTAACATTACTTTGCTATAATAATTGTGACAGGCGTCAAAATATAATAAATAGATATTGCACAGGACCACTCACAATTGCATTCTTTTGTACGTTTTAGTGACGTGTTTGACTGCTACTCGTAATTCTAATAACTTCAACGGTTATTTTCAATTGTTATACAAGTTCCACTTTCACTTATAACAGATAATCTGATTCAGAATTCCCCCAATTGTGTGTTTAATCAACAAATAAAGGAAAACTTTTACGTCATTATTATTATCTTTCAGTAAAGTTATCTTTCCATTTTAACATTCATAAATGAGTCAATGCGGTTTCGTAACTGTTGATTTCCGCAGTAGTAAAAATTGATGTACTATAAAATTATACAAATTATGACTTGCAATAAAACAAAAGCTGTTTTAAAGGATTAATACATTAATGTGTTAATTATACTGTTTATGTATAAAGTATATAATAAAAGGTTTTAATTACTTTCCTGTCCAGTTACCGTACTGTCACATTATTACATTAGATACGGGACAGACCTTTTACGTTATTACTAGAACTTTGAATTTGATAGAATAGAAAATATTATATGCAAAGAAGCCTGCATTTAATATACATAACATATTATTAAATATCTAAATTTATTTGTTTATATATTTACTAGCAGGTTACCCGTGCTTCGCGTCGGACGGCGAAATTTCCACATCAATAGGAGTTATCAAACAGGCGCATTATATTTTTTGCAGTTTTTTAGCTTAACTTTAGAACGGTTTGGACCTTTGTATAATCCTTTCTTATTGCACCTATTCAATATGTCAAGAGTCTTGTGTCCAAATTTCAGCTTTCTAGGTATTATAGTTTGGGCTGTAGAGCGATGAATGAGTCAGTGAGTCAGTGAGTGAGTGAGTGTCTTTGTGTTTTATATATTAAGATATAAAAATTTTCTCAGTTAGTTTTATTGGGCATAAATATTGGTAAAATTATGAACTTGATTATAAAAATAATTATAGTGGAAGAATTTTATTTACTTATGTCAAAAATCTCGATCGATACCACGCCGTTTTATATTTATTTGTGTTCCATATATTTTTACAATTCGAAAAATTTACAATTTGAAAAGCAGGATTGCTCTGCAAAATTTGAAGCGGTCAATCATTTTCAAGACTTCAAAAGCCATAAGATTCACCCGGATACATCAACAACACCTCTCCTTTTAACATTCTACAAAGCTTGACATCAGTCGTAAGTTCCACCACCAGATATAACAGCAGCGCTTCCTATATCAGAGATATTAAAAATAATTTCATGCGAGAAATAAAGATCTAGGATTCTGTCGCAACTCGCGTACAATAAAACAAAAATTGAACCTCTGTGCTCATCAAAGGATATGCGGATGAAAGGCAGAGAAAGATTCTCTTTACTGATGAAAAATTAAGGTCTAAAGTAATACATTTTCATTTGTAATAGAGCTTATTTGGGCCCTGGGACTGGAGGTACAATATGGAGAACGGGGCGGACTATTCAAGCACCAAGTTTTAGACAAACATTTGAATTAAAATTTGGTTAAGAAGCTCTTAACCGTTTGCGAGACCTTTTTTGTGTTTAGTTGTCTGGAGGCACAACTACGAATGCGACGAGATAATTAGCTAAAAAATTTCTCATGTATGTTGGAGCCGAATGCGGATGTTATAGCGAAAACAGATTGAAAAAATGTAAAGCCATTCAAAAGTTATAAAAAAAAATCACTCCTGCCATAGTCAATACATTAGAGCTGTCCTGCGCGTGCGAGCAATGGGCTGAGCTAGAAGGTGACAATTAGTCCTAATAAATCGGTATTTCCTGTAGCTATTCAGATGAAAGGAGAGGGGCTCAGCTCAAGAGCTCAACCCACCGCGCACGGTTGGCGGATCCTAGTATTTATTGTTACCAAATAAGTTACAATATAACTTACATAGAAAATAAAAAACGACCTAAATACTAAATAAATCCCATACAAACAAGATGTAAGTTTCAGACATCTTGTTTATTTTTTATCTCTGATATTGAATATTTAATATATGACACGTAACCACAAGTAAATATAAATATTATGAAAATTTTATAAATTACTAAGAAACTAGTTTTATACTCTAAATGTAAATGTTGCAGGGTGCATAATATATTTAAAATTATTTTAGTGCTGTTTTTACTTAATTTATGTAGATAGAATTTTTATCATTAAATATGACTTTGTAACTTATAAGATATTATTGAAAGGGAAATTAAATCATACTTCAAAAGTTCAAATAATAACACAAAAAAAGTTTCGCCAGTTGGTGATAATATATTGACGAATTCTAAGCACATCACTCACACAACTACATCAATAGTGATTGATCATTGAAGATATTACAGTTACGTTCTAGTAATGTCGTGTATTAGGAAGATCTATATGAAGTAATCTTGTGAAAATCTTATCTATCGCCAGTTTATACCAAGTGAAGATCATAAATATTTAGAAGTATATAAATATTAAAATTATGTGACTTCAATTACTTTAAACAGTAAGTTGTTATTACCAAACATAAAAATAATAATTGTATTAAACCTAAGACACCAGCTTGTGTTAATTTATAATACATTTATAAACTTATTTATATTTATATTGTAAGAGAATTTTGTGATGATTTCATAGAACCTTAATAAAGAAATATAACATTTCTAATAATATAAAACTATGTTATTAGAAATGTACTAACATGAAACTTTCAAAACGTGTACATATGATCTAACTTTGCCAAAACCTAATTGACAGATTAAGCTCACAAAACTTGCTGCTTAGAAGTTAGGAATTGTATTGATATTATGTGGAAAAGGTTAAATATTAGGTTTTGTATTTACTACTAAATGGTATCTTTTGAATTCAATATAATAATATTAATATATGACTGATCTTTTGATCTTTTGTCGGGTCAGTTAATCAATACAGTTTAACATTCAATTAGAATTGAAGAGAATAAAACATATTACGTATTACTTTACAGAATATCTAAACACAAACAAAATTAACAAAATGATTTCTTGGAGATAACCTTTAACATAAGACTATAAATGTAACTGCTTAAATAATTTAATTTATGCATATATCTTGTTTTAAATTAAACAGTTTATAAATAAAATATCTGCTCTTCCAGACCAAATTAAAATAGGTATTTAATACTTAAACTGGACGAATGATTCCAGTACATTTATGTTGTACTTTAATAAACAGACATGTTACGATCTTTACACTACTACCAGACTCATAAAAATGATATATAGCTGAAACATGGAGCTGTAATCTTGATTTATTTGGAGCAATTTTGTAATCGTCTACAATCTTTAAGAGTGAATATATTGAGCGACGGCGATAACTTTATATTATTATAACAATATGTATTGTATAATAAATTATTTTAAACATCGAGTAAATCTTGTAAGTGTTATCTATATATATAAACAAAATTAAAGTGTCCGTTTGTAATTCCAAACGGTTTTTCACTAAATTCATATATACTTTATATACGGTACTTACATAAAAAATATTTTTTAAAATTTGTCTTTGTCTGTCAGTTCCGGCACTGAAAAGGTTGCATCGTTGCATGCATGGTTGCATAACTGGACTTATACTGTCGGATAGATGTTATAAGGAGTAACTTAGGTTACCTTATTTTAAAATAAAAAATAATATAATATTATCCTGAGAAAAATATAATTTTTTATTATAATTTCGTAATGAAAAGAGGAAGTCGATCTCAATAATAAATAGTAAGAACTTAAGAAAACACTATAAATTTGTTATTACGTTTGAATTACTTATTATAATAAATATACTTTATCTCTTTTTCTTACTGATTTTTAATATCTAAAACGCAATTTTTAATGTTTAAATTTTATTTGTTTTTTATTGGTAGATCTATAATAAACTCCTTCAAATGTGAATGCAAAGTTAGAGAACGTAAAAAATTATATAATGATTCGATCGTTCCTTTTAAGCATTTACACACTAGAGACGACATAAAAAAAAATGTTTAAACCAACATGCATTATGTTGTGTCTTCAAGTTCAGACCAAAAGATACTGATGCTATTTATAAGAACATATGAAGCATTTTCTTTACCGCAATACTACAATAAATTAAAATTTCATGTGGGAATTTTGCATAGTAATTTATGAAGTTCGTCCTGTTTTAAATTTTTCTACCTGACCACCTAATTCAGTATTAACGTGATAATTAATTTATATATAGTCAAAGAACTTTGGTAGAAAAACTATTTAAATTAATAGTGCAATTTCAATTTCAAAGTACCAATAGTTCATTATTTCTCGTTATTCCGTTCTCTTTGCTTAAACTGTGACGTCAAAAGTTAAATGTACATTATTGTCTCTGTAGTATGCTGTGAAGCTCAGTTCTCATTAAGAAAGTAACGTAAAAGTTACAATGAAATTCTTTCAACATTCGTGTCTTCTCTTTGGAAATTTATTTTATATATTTATTCCATTTGATCGTTAACAAAAGATAAAACAGAATCAATTGACTAGCATGAGGCTTGATTTCTTTTGTTCTATTGTAATCGTTAATCTTTAAAGATTGATATTGACATATAAAATACAAATGCCTATTTATTTCAATATAAATAGAAATAAACAATAAATAATCGGTTATGATTCAATCGACCACCATTCATCTACTAATGGCCAGGAGCTACGTAGTTAACTCTCTCATAACTGTAATTTACCTTATTATATCATCTCTAGTCCTTAATTAAAAACAACAATAAATTCATGATTTTTTTATAAGTCTCAAAATAGTATTGTAAAGTAAACAAGTCAAAGCAATACCTTAATACGCGAATTGTTAATACTTCGAAATAATTGTTTTATTTTTAGTAAAATATTTTTATTGGATATTCTAAATAAATATTTAGGAATAATTTTTATTAATTAAACAGATAAATAAAATGAATTGATAGTCTAAAATAAAATATTGTAAAAAAGAAAATGCGGGTGTTGTATTATTAAGAAATTACTATTGTGTGTGTGTGTGCATGTAATTGCGTGCGTGCATGCACAGATGCACAGATGCACATATGACAGTGAACTCCACTATTGCCTTTCTTTTTAACGATATTTTTTTCATTAGGAATTATCATTTAAAGAAGTTCATGGTTGTGTATTATGAAGCGAACGTTTCTCTTTCCCTGTCTATAACACGAACTTATATTTTCTGTTTCAGCCATTATCAGTGAGTCAAATACAAACTCCTTTTGGGTAAATAAATGATTTGAAATGAAGAAAGAACAGAATGTAAGATCAACGTGAATGATACTCGTAAGATAATAAAACAAGTGAATGAAGTGATATATTTGGGAAGTATATTTAGTAGAGACATTTGGCTGCATTGTTGAGACGGCAAAACGTCAGCATCGCTGCACGTTTGACTGTACACAATGCAGTTTTGATACTGACGCTGTTATAGAGCAGCCAAAAGTGGGTAACACAGAAGAAGAATGTAAGAAAGAAGGATGCGGTGGAGATACGATCTCTTCGCAGAATATGTGGCGTCAGTATAGCTGATCGAATCTGCAATGAAGAGACCCACAAAATGGCAGGTACTAGCGTAGATGTCACGGTGAGAATGAAGAAGAACGTGGTCAGGTGGTTTGGGCAAGTCCAACGAATGAGTGATGAAAGAATGGTAAAAAAGATTTATATAGGAAAAGTGAGCGGTAAGAGAGATAGGGGGAGGCCTCGAGTGACCTTCGAAAACACAATATCTATGATACTGGAGGAAGGTCACGTAAAAAGCATGACGACCCCCCGGAGGGCATGTATTAAGAGGTTGATGTCTGTGGCCGAGGCGAAAGAGGTATGCAGGGACTGTAGCGTTTGGCGCTCCATCGTCTCTGGCTACCCCGCAAGGGATATGGCATGAAGCTAAATAAATAAATAATAAATAATAAATGATTTCACAATTTATGAACACGTTCAAAATTATGTTACCGATTTAAAACAAAACAATAAGTTCGCAACATTTATTATTTAAGACCAGTCATCCAACAGTTAAACCAAAAATGTTTTAGAACACAACAGAAAATGTATTGTATTTTATCCTAGCGCTAGATTTCATAAATTATATTTTTTAATATTATAAACGACAAACAATCCTCAAACAAGAGAATTCTACCCTAGTAATTAAATTTACGGTAAAGCATTTTGAATGACATAAGCTTTTATACATAATAAGGTTGCCTCTTTATTTCTATTTAGTCTTAGATCAGTTTTCGGTGTAAGTTGAATTGAATTGATGGAAAATTTACATTACTTAGAACGAACGTCTGAGGAACTCTTAGGTAATATATTTGTAATATGCATGAATATATTTATTTTTCTACTTTAAAGAAGTAGAAAACCCAAATACCCTAATACCCGTCGTTAAAGAAGTAGAAAACTTGTGGTATAGCATCCTGTTAATTTACATATATGTTTTTTGTAATTTGAATCAAACCATTAACTTTCAGGCTTAGAACTCAGGAAAAGCCATTATTATATTTTAATTACAAAAACAACGAATTTATAATTGAAATCAGTGCAACCAAATAGTAGTTATGTGGTAAATACAATCGTACATAAACTAGATTAAGCACACAACTTCATTTTGAGGTTTGCCAAAGTCAAATAAATAGTACTTCTCGTTCATGTAACATAGATTTAATTTATACATTTGGTTTTGTTTGTGTAAGTGTCTTGAAATAGGAATGTGAAAAGAAATGTATTAATAGTATTTGATATATTACTTATTTTGGATTTATTTCGTATCTTCACTTTTTAGAAACTCGACAAATTTCCTATACTATACGGTACAGTTCATTAAAATACTCTTAGAATTAACTTTAGAATTAACCTTACAAGTTTAAGAAAACCAAAGGGTAGTAGATATTTGTATTGTGTTTTGGTAACCGAGTTTATTTAAAGGGAACTAACACTGAAGAAAAAGACAAAATGATAATATGTTATATTTTATCCACTTTATTGGATTAATAACTATATAATATACGAAGCTGTATTGTATTTTAAGAGTATTACAATTTAATTAAAGATATTTATTTATGAATTCCACAAATAATTTTAGCTAATTTCGTTTTGTAATGTTAAGCAGACCTTAAAAACATATTTACAGAGTAATATTTAAACCTGAGAATATTATGTCAGCATTATCTTATATAAAATTATATTTTTTTCGGGAGAATATAAAATTATAATTTTTTACAGAGTTGTTGACAGAAAGAGCGAATGTCTTTAATCAACAGGTAGGTTTTGATTTTCACAAGCTTAAGAAATTTTAAGTTTACATTATTATGGCTTAATGATTTTAATGCTGGGCCGTAGTTACTCATATGGTTTACCCAATTTTATTGTACTTTTCAACCATTAAGCGTCTCATAGCTTTAACATTAAGTTGGAAAGTGCTTTTACAGAAGGGCTTATTACGATAAATCTGGTATCGAAATAGGCCCTCCTGACACTTCCATTTTGACGTACACAAGTGATCACTGATAATGATTGAAGGTGAAAAAGATATAAATAAATAAATAAATAAATAAATAAATAAATCAACATATCGTACCTATCTCAATGTTACTTATACCATTCATATATGAACCGTCAGTATATAGCCATATATGAACCGTCTGTTTGTATGAAGTAATGTTGTCTCCGAAAAGATCATTGTGATCGCATCGAAACTACTTATAATCAGGTGACGGCAGAGAGAGCTAGCTACACGAGGTGGGTCAAGGAGGGGAAGGCAGGGTCCAGTGGCTACTAATTATGAAAGATTTTAGTACCTTATATTACCAATGCACATCTAACTTCTAACTGAGTTAACCAAAATCTTAAAATTTGTAAACACACCCACAAAAAGGAATACAAAAAAATAATATTTCATCAGTCTAGCCACGTAGTCTGTTTATTTTAGAAAGGTATATGTTGTGAGATAGTAATCGTTACAACGTCTTTATAACATCTTTGTCCTTTATTAAGAAATAACAATGTCCATTGTGGTGTCCTAATAAACCAGATACGCTGTTATTTATTATACCGATTAATAGAGTTTTCACATTATTTACCTTATATAATCCTGAAACTTTAGGTATATCCTCTCAAAATTCTATACCCAACCTCGTTAATAAAACGACAACACACGTCGCTCGTAATGAATTAATTTGTCGCCTGCCTGTACTGCCCTCTACTCGACGGCAATTGATTAGTTCTCAAGGTCATCGTGTTTCAGATCAGATTAATTTTTCAAAGTCAATTTGTACCAAAATTATCTCACAAGTAAAAAAAATAAATTTAAATATATTTCAGTAGCGCAATTATACGAGTAACTATACGAGGTTTTTTTTAAGGATGTTGTGGTGGTTTTCAAATGTTGTTGAGTCTACTGAAAACACATTGCCATATTGTTTTTCTAATTCCAAATGAAGCTCTTAAATTTTTCGTATTTGAATACGCAGGTATAGAATATATATAGAATACTTATTATTATTCCTAAATCAACTTAACTTTTAATATAATTTTAATGGTTATCTGTTGTACCATCACATTGTTTTTTTATAACAGTTTTTTCTTCAGTGAGTCATGATTCGGTGCGACTGCGTTTTCAAGATCTCTTTTTCAATCGATTTATACTTCGCAATGAAAAATGTACGCAAATAAAATATATAGAACTTAAACAAAAAAATCATACAATATTATATATTACTTTTAAATAAATGTAAAGATAAGAATAACTAACTATTTTCAGGCATTTTGTAATTATTATCCGAACAGCAGCCTATGTCTTTGCGTAGTTACGTAATTTAAAAAAAAATGTTATGTTGCATTACTTTATCAATTCGATGTATAAACTATATTTTTTTTATGGAAACTGAATTATTAATTAAAACACCGGACAAATCTGCAATAATTTAATTGAGAGATGGAACAATGAATGGGAAATTCGTTATATCTAAAGAGAAATTTCGACCATTCATAGTAGATTTAGAATATGATGATTCTTTATCGGACTATTATTCACTATGACTACGAACTATGAATTTTAAATTGATTACAGTCAATATGAATAAGTACGCGACAATTAATGAAGCATTCAACTGTCAAAATATAAAACTAAGTAAATACTTAGTTATAATATAGTAATACAAATGTATTCGAATTCAAATAACATAACTAACTAGTTAGACTAGAAATTTCATTATTTTGACATGACGTTTAAAACAAAATAAAAATTAAATTAATGCTACAATATTTTAATAAATAAAAGTGTTTTAATAGTGAACCAAACATTATTATTTTAATGTAATGTTGTTTTCATAATTCTAGGCATAAAATAAATAAAATTATGAAAATAATATAGCATTCCTCCTTCCCACGCTTCGATATTAATTTAAATACACAAACTGATGTTTAATAAAAACAATAAAGTTACCAACTATATTTATACGAATAGTCAAATGCTTACATTATCATTGTTTACATAATTAATGCACAATGTTCAAATAACGTTTCAATAGTTTTAAATACTTAAATCTAATTTTATCAAATGATAACATTACTAAAAACAACTTACATTGTTTTAAAAATAATACTGAAAGTTGTTACTTTGTTTCATCATAATCAGATTATATATATTTTTATCTGTGTAATGGATAACTAGAACAGTATGTTAATTTTAATGAAAGTTTTTTAAATTATTAATTTTCAACATGTTTTTAAAGGTATTATATCTCTAGTTCTATTTATATTTACATAATATTATCAATTCTGTGATTTTAAGTTTTGTAAGAGTTAAAAATACCGTGGATATTAAAGAACGACCGCCTCAGAAGTTTACTATCTTAGAACAAATTATTTTTATTTTAGGTATGTTTTGTTATATTAAAAATACTTATAATATTTTTATTTTTCAATGTTAAATAAATATTAAATTAAAAAATCAACAACCCGGAAAGAATTTAAACCTGCGACCTTTACTGCAATATGTAATAGATATTTGGGATTCAAATTGTGAGAATGATTGTGGGTAATAAACCAGCAAAATAAAAAAAACTAGCAGCTATCAGTCACATTGACGCTTAAATATCTATTGAATTTCAAAAAATTACTTATTTTTCAAATTAACTTTTAAGTTTAACACAATTTAATAAATCGCGACACGCCTCAGTCTTGCATCAAAACCTGTATGCGATCCTACATAGAATTAACTCAAATCTAACTAACATCGGCGAAGTGTCCGATCAACCAATATAAATCAAGGGGGAGACCATTTTTTAAATTTAGTATATTTCCGTGTCTTATTATTACAATATTACGAAAGCGAATTGACAATCTCCCCTCACGAAGCGCTCTAGATTATTTTGGCTAAGCTTGAATGATCGGACAAATTTATATGGCTACCTCCACTTCTGCACGACGGCTTGAAATTCTATTTGTGGTTGAGAATGAACTGTTCATTTTTCTACTATTTCTGAAGGGTTTTTTATTTTTTCTATTTACAAAGCAAGGGTAAATAGAAAACTGCGTATTCTGTTATGTTAAGAATATCACAACTTAACACGAATTCGAATTTGTTAAATTTTAACATTTACATTTTATTATTATGTAACAACGATAATTTTGTAAACTAATCTAATTTCTAATATTTGCACAGTGAGCTGTAAAAATGTTGTTTGTTTTTCAAAATTATTTAAGTTGATAACACACTGCTGAATATTATTTAAAAGTAGCTGTCTTTCGATTCCGATGTTAAGATGCTTCCTAAGTTGTTTTATTGATATTTTTATATTATATTAAAATGTTATCAATTAATATTGCTTATCCAGTTCCTTAGTTTGATATTATTTTCAATTTACCCACATGTTTTTAATTTAGTTTGAAATTCTGCGTCTGTAGCATTACTATTTTCTTTATTTGCATATTCCGAATTTTGAATTCGGTGTCATGACCTTTCCACTTCTTTTTATCACAAGCAATTCAAAGATTTACTTTTAATTAGCCTCCGGTAAAAGTTGTTATAATTAATCTTCTTAATAGGCTCTTATAAGTCTTTGGTCCTTAAAATTATTAATATGCATTATTGCAGACTTAAGTAAATATTATTAATTAACCATAATTACCTGCTTTTCCTGGGTAGTTTAATAGTTCATTTGAAGGATATATCGTATTTTATCCGAATGTATTTTTAAACGGGTACACGTGAAATGTCGAGGCGTCAGTCCATTTCAGCCCAGTCGATGTCCAGTTTCCTCATCTGTAGCTGAATGTAAACCCATTAAATACTTGATCCTCGACAGAATATTAAGAAATTATCTGGTAATAGACAATTTTATATATATTTGTTTAACACTATATATTAATATTTGAAGAATAATTGTTTGCAGTGTTTATATACGGACTGATAAGTTTGTGTTTGTGGTGTGCAATAAAGTATATTTATTATTATTATTATTTTATCATGGTTTTAAATTACCAGAGGTAGTACAGCAAAATTGGGTGAAATAAAATAATCGTAAAACTATCTGTACTTATGATCCTAAATCGCTTCTGAGTGTGTACGGATAACGGACGTGTTACTACTGAAGTATCAGTCAATAGTACATAATACATTTGGGCCATTTAGGCACTTAAAATTCCAAGAGTCTCTTATTCCTCTTTTTAGTATGCTGAGGAGGCGCAGGCTATTTTATAAGGATAACAGTTCGAATTATTTTCTTGCTTTTCGTGCTCCGAATATAGGAACTTATATTGTGACTTAATCACAATTCTTCTAATTAATTAATTGCATTGTTTTCCATTGTAATCTTATTTGTCTTAAGTTGAATTATGGAGCGATGCTTCTGGCATTAATTCTATTTTCCAAAAAAAAATAGCTGTGCGGGCTATTTATAACAGAAAAGCTAAACATTCCCAGAGAGGTGGTTTTAAAGAAATTTATATTCATACTATCTCTTCTCAATACATATTCAATAACATATTATTTATAAGCCAACAATTTAATACTTAATTAAAAAACAGTGACATACACGATAAATACAAGAAATAACAGTTAAATCTTAACGCCCTAATTTTATATTATTAAATTTTTATCTTCTCAACATATGTATTTATATAGTTTATATTAAGTAATCTGGTATCTTTAAAAATATCAAGATTAGGTTCTTTGATACAGACTTGACAGATCGTATCAAAAATAAAAAACAACTTTTTTTTAAACAAGGACTAAGATTGATTACAGAAAGTAAAATAAACCTTTATCAAAACTATTACAGTAGACCTTGAAAAAGTTAATAAAATATTTGTTAATACTATTTGTTTTATTGATTTATAAAAATATTCATTTAAAAGTAGTTACTACTAATGTATAATTTATTATATACAAAATGACTAGGAGTAATATAAAGTGTAAATGTCACAAAAACATATTTTACTTTTAAATAAATATTATCAGTAAAAAAATCATAATAAAATCAGATGAGTTAGTATCCTCTGCTTTTGATTATTTTGAAGTGAAAACTTCTTCAGGCACTTCGGGCACTCGTGTGTTGAGGATAAGTGTAGGTGTATCATAAAATCTTTTGGGGACCTCAATGTTAACAATAGCTCCATCTTAAAGGAGACACTTGTGTTGCTAACTGCTGACCTTGTTGCGTTTACTTAGTGACCATTGACATGATTGCATTTTTAGGGAAATATTTCCTGACGTATTAAAGAAAATATAAATAATAAATTTAAGTAAACAAATTAAAAAATAATATCTTACATTTAAAGAAAGATCTTAAAAATGTTTATAGGAATACTGATAATTGTATTAAATAAATTGATATTTATAATATAAATATAAGAGAAACAATTTAAAGTCCTTTTAAAAATTAATGTATATATTTTTTCAACAAACTCACAGTAAAATTCTCAAGAATTAACTGATAATAAATTAAAAAGAAAAATTAAAGAACTTTTATGTGCTAACATATAATATATTTTTGAATATTTACACTTCGTGTGACTCGGACTGAAAGCGAGGCAGGCTTCTTGAACATTTATTATATATATAATTTAGACATTAAAGTATGGTTTGTTACAAATAACATAAGAAAAACCAACTGAATTTCATTATGGCAAGTTTCGACGCTAGTGGTGGTTTTGAAATTTTATTTAACGATGTTTTATACACATTTAGATTTAAATTCTTGCTTTGTACAAATTCAAATATATTCGCGTAGTACGAATGACGATAAAGTTACGAGAATTGAAACATAATTTTCTTATAATGAAACACTTTTACACATAAAATACCTTTAAGCTTTATGTTGAGTGATGTGTTTGCTCATTGACTTTCTTACCACTTGAGCTACTTACAACTAAGAGTTGGAATAATTATTTTGTAAGAAGTATATTTGAAATGTAACCGAATAGACAATATTTATTTTAATTTCTTACCTTTAAATTCGTAAGTATCAAATAGCTAAGTTTATTATATTTTCAATGGAAATCATTGTTACCTCAAAAATATTTTTGGGTTTCGTACAAAGCTTTTGTTAGTTAGAACATTTAATAATATAGTAATACGTAATATAAAGAAATGTTACATTCATTTGTTGAAATGTTATATAAAAAGAATGTTACATTCTATACGTAACTTTTATTTGGAAACCTAACAGAAAAATACATAGTGAGGTTGTTTGTGAATGCATAAAAGAGCGTTCCATACAACTTCATGATGGTTTCAGAACTTGTCGTGTATTGGCTTTGAAGGTAATTTAATTTAATTGAACATTTTGCTAAGTTACAAATAATATTGTAAAAAACCTAGAAAGTTTAAATTTTTGGGTCCAAAGGGTAACATATAACATCATATATTTTCAAAACACGTTTAATCTGCACCAATAGTTTAGTAATTATTAAAATCAAAGTTCCTTTATTTTGTTACTGATTAACTGACTCACCGATCATAAAAATAAAAGTGTTACTTCCCGTTTACCTAGAAAGTAAAAATTGATATACAATTAGGTTTTAGAATTTACACAAAGGAAAAACTATCAACACATTGAAAATCGAAGATGTGCATTACATGATGTGGAACACCATCGCACAATTAAACTATCATAGATACGGAAATGCAAAATTTATTCTTCAAAAGCAATTTTTTCTGAGTTGTCTGTTAAGTATGTTAAATATCGGCTGTTAAGAATTCTGAATCGTGGAATTATCTTAGTTTGATATGTAATGTTGTAAAAGTTTGAAACTTATATGTTATAAATCAAGTTACGAAATCTCTTTCGACCGATATTTTCTTACAACATAGAATAAATAATCTTATAATACTTATATGAAATTGGTAAATCTATTTCGATGCAAAATATCAAAATATTTTTTAATTATATCGAAAGAAATAGCGTTAAATAATCACACATATATTGTTTACTTAACTAAAAATCACTCTTTATATTAATCATAGTCTACTACTAATTTTTTTTAAAATATTTTAAAAACAATAAGTTTAATAGAAAATAGCGTCTTGTGGTGCGTTCCCAAGGTTTTACAATATTGAAAGTGAGTAAGGAATATAATTTTATACAATACTTGTAACATTTTTCTCATATTGAAGATATATTCTGACACAATTTTATTGCAGCGTTATTAATGCTACATTTAATTCTATTATAATATATATAATTATTATTGCTAATCTAACGAGCCTCATAGTCTTCAGTGACGTGTGCGACAGGCAATTTCGTTATTTGCCGTAAAAATGTAGACAGTATTCGGTGTCATCTTTTTCACACGAACGCTTAACAAAGATTATTGGAATGCATAAAAAAACACCCAAAACTTAAAAGTGAGTAAAAATGAAACGAAAAAATATATATCTGATATAAATTTACTGTTTAAAATATTACATATATATTTATCAACTGGTTCAGTGCTCTGTATATCTCTTAATACTCTCTTTGTATACCTTAAATTACAAATACATTACTGGTATTTAACATTAAGAAGGATAATGTTATACAAATAGTCAATTATTATATAATTGCTCTTCGGTCTCTGGTAGAAAATACAGAAATATTAGTAAGTAATAATTAATATTGGGAGTGAAAGTAGGTGACCTTAAGGTCAATTGCTTACTATATGCAGATGATGCAGTGCTCATTGCATCATCAGAATGCAATTTGCAGGCATTGGTCACCACTCTGAAAGATGGGTGTGAAATTAATGGTCTTAACCTGAATGTAGATAAGACGAAGGTTCTGATATTTGAAAGAAATGAAGAAAGAACAGAATGTAAGATCAACGTGAATGATAAGATAATAGAACAAGTGAATGAAGTGGTATATTTGGGAAGTATGTTTAGCAGAGACGGAAGATACGAAATGGATGTGGAAAGGCGTATTGCTGTTGGTAACAGAGTCAATGGTGCTTTGACTGCATTGTTGAGACGGCAAAACGTCAGTATAGCTGCACGTTTGGCTGTACACAATGCAGTTTTGCTATCGACACTGTTATACGGCAGCCAAACGTGGGTAACACAGAAGAAGAATGTAAGAAAGATGAATGCTGTGGAGATGCGATCTCTTCGCAGAATATGCGGAGTCAGTCTAGCTGATCGAATCCGCAATGAAGAGATCCACAGAATGGCAGGTACTAGCGAAGATGTCACGGTGAGAATGAAGAAGAACGTGCTGAGGTGGTTTGGGCACGTTGAACGAATGAGTGATGAAAGAATGGTAAAAAAGATTTATATGGGAAAAGTGAGCGGTAAGAGAGACAGGGGGAGGCCTCGAGTGACCTTCGAAAACACAGTAGCTACGATACTGGAGGAAGGTCACCTAAAAAGCATGAGGACCCCCCGGAGGGCATGTATGAAGAAGTTGATGTCTGTGGCCGAGGCGAAAGAGGTATGCAGAGACCGTAGCGTTTCGCGCTCCGTCGTCTCTGGCTACCCCGCAAGGGATATGGCGTGAAGGTAAATAAATAATAAATAAATTAGTAAGTAATAGTTAAGTAATACTTAATATTATTATTATATCTCTTAACATAATTATTACAAAATAGATTCAAACGTTTGCTCCTCAGTCATTGTTCTTTTAACAACTGATGAGAAACTTTATTTAAAGCTGTACTGCCTTTACTTGTCAGCGACAGACTTATTAGAATTTTGTCCTAAGTCATTATTTGCCGAAATAACGTTTCTCCTTACTGATTAAATTCGTATATTTTTCTCGTCCGTGTTATAAACTGATTAGAGTGTTGAATTCTGAAGGCATTTTATTTAAATTATTATTATTACACTACATATAAAAAGTTAAATAGTAATTCAAAGGTTCCAAAGATTAGATTCATGAAGAAAACCGGCAAGCAACTCCATGTAAACCTTTTTAAATTCTATAATATTTAAATTTATTATAATTTTGCTATTGAATAAGTCATCACTGACATGGGAGAACAAATAAAAATCCAAGTTTAGTAGTAATAAAAGGAATTATTATAAATATCGGATTAATAATGTGAATTAACAGCGTTTTGGAAGTTGTTACAGTGGAGCAACAGAATTTGAAATGAATGTATTAACTATAACATAACATTATTACTTTAGTGACTTGTAAATATAGTGATAAGATTTAAATAATATAAAAGTTATAATATACATCACTTTCTGTTTTCCTTTTTATTGTTATAATTTATTACTTATTTTTGATATGTACACTATAGATATCATAAAAACAATACACACACACACACACAGAGACACACATATTGTACACTTACAATAATGAATATAAATAAAAAATACACATAAAGTAAATATAATTCTAACTATTAGAGAACAGACTTCAATAAAGGTTTAACGTAATTTATCATTTTTAATCCTTAAATATCACCAACATGCATTCAAGAGAGGTCTATTTGTAACGGCCTTAACCAGCTTTGCAAATCATGGACTCGAAGGCTTAAAAGATTATCCGTTACTTACTTTTCTAAGGGACTATTTGATATAAAGGATATACAGGGTGAAAAATGTAAGCACTATTCAATAACACCTTTGAATGAATTGAATTCACCGTTCAATATTAAAGAATATTTTGTTAGTATATAAATATCTGGCATAAAGAGTTTACAAAATGTAAAAACAGATAGTACTGTTCAATACAAGGTAATTTAAACTATAAAATAAGTTCAAATAATTGTAATAAATAAAAAAATCTTCATAAACTACTTCACTACTCTGTGTTTTTATCAATGAATAGTGTATTTTGTTTTACATTGTAAATTAAAATATGTAGCTGATGGTAAAAAAATGCATTTTTATACATATATGTAATATAAAATACGATGAATACGAAACGAATTTATAATACATATCTCTTATTCACTCCATTGAATATCAAAACCTGTTTAGGTTAATGACACCATCATCATGATCATTTCAATTCACAGTTGGGCTTAAATCTTAATTATTAAAAAAATCTAATAAAAAAAAAACAAAAATTATAATGTAAATTTAAAAGGATTTACTTTTCGATAAAATTTGATGATGAAGGAGTTTTGGGATACCAAAACCCATCTTCATCATCATGAGTACTGTCATGGCACTCATTAATGATTATTTTTTTAATGTTAGAGGAGGGCAAATAAACTTGCGGATCACCGTTGATGTGTGATCACTGCCGGCCATGAACTCTTGCAACATCCGAGGATTCACAACAGCGTTGCTGGCCTTAGAGGTAGGAGTATATATCATGTCGTATCGATCTGGAAATACATAAAGGTAAAGGAATTTACGTAATCATAATGGCTATATTTAATTAATTACTAAACTCCCTATCACTATCTGTATTTCACCTTCCTCCCCCAGTTGTGGGTAATATTTTTTATTATTTGCATAATTTGTATTTATTGAGCTGAGCGAAGCGAAGCTCTTACTGGTCAAAAGTGTGTTTCGATGTTCGCCTACTCCTCCTAAGCCATTTGAGCTAGAGCATTAAAATTTTGCATATGCATTCAAGAAAGTGTCCCGCTCGTTTAGCAGTTCTTTGGTGACATTCGTAATTGTAGATTTTGATTAAATGGTCAAAAAGTGTCCCATAGATCAATATATACTTTTTTAACTTAGCAATTCATTATAACATAACTTTGCTACAATAATTGTGACAGGCGCCAAAATATAATAAATAGATATTGGTCACAGGACCACTCCCAAGGGCATTCTTTTGTACGTTTTAGTGACGTGTCTGACTGCTGCTCGAAATTATAATAACTTCAACGGTTATTTTTAATTGTTATGCAAGTTCCACTTTCACTTATAACAGATAATCTGATTCAGAATTCCCTCAATTGTGTTTAATCAACAAATTAAGGGAAACCTGTACGTCATTATTATTATCTTTCAGTAAAGTTATCTTTCCATTTTAACATTAATAAATGAGTCAGTGCGGTTTCGTAACTGTTGAGTTTCGCAGTAGTTAAATTTGATGTACTATAAAATTATACAAATTACGACTTGCAATAAAACAAAAGGTGTTTTAAAGGGTTAATACATTAATGTATTAATTATACCATTTATGTATAAATTATATAATAAAAGGTTTTAATTAGTTTCCTGTCCACTTACAGTACTTTCAGATTATTACATTAGATACGGGACAGACCTTCTACGTCATTACTAGAACTTTGAATTTGATAGAATATATTTTTTTTTATGCAAAGAACTACCCTACATTTAATATTCATAACATATTATTAAATATCTAAATATATTTGTTTATATATTTACGAGTATATTAGAATTTTCTCGGTTCATTTTATTGGGCATAAATATTGGTAAAATTATGAACTTAATTATAAAAATAATTATAGTGGAACAATTTTATTTACTTATGTTAAAAACCTCGATCGACTTCATGATGTTTCACATTTCTTTATATTCAATAAATTTTTACAATTTGAAAAAAAGGCAGGATTGCTCTGCACAAATTAGTGCGGTCAAACATTTTCAAGATTTCAAAAGCTGTAAGATTCACCCAGATACATCAACAACACTTCTCCTTTTAACATTTTTCAAAGCTTGACATCAGTTATAAATTCCACCACCAGATACAACAGCAGCGCTTCCTCTATCAGAGATATTAAAACTGATTTAATGTGAGAAATAAAGATCAAGGATTCTGTCGCAACTCGCGTACAATAAAACAAGAATTGAACCTCTGTGCTCATCAAAGGATATGCGGTTGAAAGGCAGCGAAAGATTCTCTTTACTGATGAAAAATTAAGGTCTAAAGTAATACATTTTCATTTGTAATAGAACTTATTCGGGCCCTGGGGCTGCAGGTACAATATGGAGCACGCAGCGGACTTTTCTAACACCAAATTTTAGAGAAACATTTGAATTAAAATTTGGTTAAGAAGTTAATTGTGCTGAGCGTAAGCAAAGATCTTAACCGTTTGGGAGACCTTTTTTTGTTGTCTCGTTGTTTAGTTGTCTCCAGAATACAACGCGATAATAAGCTAAAAATTTTCTCATGTATGTTGGAGCCGAACGCGGATGTTATAGCGAAAGCAGATTGAAAAATTGTTCAGCCATTCAAAAATTACTTAATAACTAAATTACTTCAATATAATAATTGTATTGTAATAAATGATTGATTTAAAAATGAAAACACACACATTGTAAATAATTTTGTAATAAATATTATTAGTAATAGTTACTAATCCTCAACAAAAAGTTACTTAATGGGGCCTGAAATAGTGTTATTATTTTTATATAACTCCTTACAGATTTAATATTAATAACAAAAACAAAATAGTAACAATATAGCAATAAAATGTAACAATATCTAAATTAACAAATATAACAACATATTATATATATAGGAAAATATTCTAAGATTGATAAACATAATAGTTTGTAGTGTAAGAAGTGTGAAACAAGATACAAGTTGCTTAATTTCTTTGCAAGACCCGCTTTGTTCTTCAAACGATATTAAGTTACTTCCATCTTCATATTTCGTCTCGACAGTATAAGAGCATCATTAAAAGTGTATGTCACAAGAGATACCCTTATAGATGCAAACAATACATAGTCGCTAAGAATAAGGGTAAGGTATTATTCAGCTTAATACATATCTCATATCATATCGGTCTTGATGTACTGATAAGTTAAGTTATTCGTAAGTTGTACTGATAAGTTGGTGTAAGTATTTTTATGTCTTTAACTTTATTATTTTATGCAATTTATAAACACTATCGTCATATTTACAATTTAGTGGTCTATTCCTTATGTTATTAAAAGATTTTCTATATTGTTAATATTCATATTAGCATTTGAAATAATGATATGGCCTTATAATAGTACCTCTTTGTAGTAAAACCACACTAAATTTTGACAACTTCTGGCATCTCATTTTCTCTTATTATTTAGAGATGTTAAAAAAATGGGTTGTGTTGTCTGATATGTACTTATGTAACATATCATAGAATTATTTCTAAAAACAGTCAGTATTGAAAACAGTATTAGTATCTGAAATCAAACTGTTTGTAAATTACCCATTAGTACTCTAATTTCTGGAGAAAAAGCAGCTGTTACAGGTATGGTACCTTTATTAAATTAGGAAGTCGTATTCTTTAAGCATTGCAAATATTCGTGTTACGGAAGTCCTCGGATGACAGCCCTTTTACTATCAGATAGAGTTCCAGCAAATTTTTCCACCAATGTCAAAAAAAAATGCAATAGCTTTTAGAAAATTCTTTATATTAAAGTAAAATTTTAAAAATAGTTTTTTACACTTCTTCAAATAGTGAAGATAATAAATTTATAATAATTAAACAAAAATATGTTATTACCTAGTGATACACGTAACGGTAGTTGATAGCAAATAATAAAATTACTACAACAGTATGTTAAGTATAGATAGTACGCTAAAGCTTTTTCGTGTTTTTCTACTTATATTATTATTTTTAAATTAACAAAAAATTCAAATTACAGAAAATTACATAAATTAAGAAGTACATAAATATATTAGTAACATATACAAATATAAATATATGTTATACATTATAATTTATTCCTGTGAGAGATAGTGGTGCTTTAATCTTCGTTTAAATGCCATGACAGAAAGGCTGGATGTTATATTGGTTGGTAAGGAATTTCATAACCGAGCTGCTTGTATAGTAAAGGATTAGGAATAAAAGTTCGACTTATAAGAGAATGTCAAAGGTTTTTACTAAAACGCAGGAGCATTTAAACGACTACTAGGTATTGCGAGATGGAATCGTTGATGTAAATAGGAGGGAGCTGAGTTGGGGAAGAGGTTATACAGCACGGTTAGGACGTGCATATTCCGGCAAGGGCGGATGGAGAGCCACTTAAGTTGACGTCAGAAAACTGAAACATGGTAATGCTAACGAAGCAAAATGGTAATAAAGCGGATACGCAAGTTTTGTAGGCAATCTAATTTATTGAATATCGATTTTAAATACTTCAACGTATCATTTCTTTTTTTATATATTTTTACTTGTAGATTATATTATAGTATAACATTTTATTTTATTATCCTAAAATACAAATTGATTCGTAATAAACAAGTTTCGAACTTTTACAATATAATTTATCAAACTTTCATAATGCCTCCATTCTGAACTCTCAGCAGCTGATATTCAACGCATTTTACATAAAACTCAGAAGAACCATTGTAATCTGTACAAGGGATATTGCAAATATATATAATTTAAAAAATGACTCATTTAAGGGATTTCTTACAAACATATACTATTAGTAAAATTATGTGGTTCTATGAAAGACCAAATAATGCTTATTTGTACCTACGTATGTATTTTAGATAATTATACAAAAACAAACTGTCTAATAAATAGACTGAATAATATGTTTAATAAACTGTCATAACAAACGTTAAGTACAATTGCAGTAAAATTTATTTTAGACAGTTAATTTTAATTATGTTTGTTAAATAATTTACAATAATTTATAATAATATATTGTTCGGTTCTCCAATTTAGAGATAAGCCAAGATAGAGCTTACAGTTGATAACTATTTGAGCGGTCACATCTAGATTTAAACATTGAAAAACTCAGATACTTGGGAGTAAGTTTTTTATTAACATATTTTCACTAAACGAGGTCCCTGTATTTTTTAAAACCATCTAGGTTAAAGCTTGACTACATTTTACATCATGGAAAGTGAAAATGTAGTTGAAGATGGCAAGGTGCATTAACCTAGTAACCTATTCACTCTTCTCTTGAAGACACCCTCATTGTGTTTGGACGGAAAAACCGACGCAGGCAAGCTGTTTGTTCGGACAGGAGGAACGTCCACAAAGTATCCGACATGCACATCAGGGTCTGTGAAAATGTTTTGTTTTTGTGAAATTATTTATGCTGTATTAATAAATTTAAGAAAGAATTAATATAATTATTTAAATATACTAATGAGATACATTTCACATGAAACGTAAAAATAAATAAATAAAATTTAAAAAAACAAATTTTTCGACATCGGTTTTACTAACATATATTAGAATAAATTCTGACGCCCCAATCTCTGAAGTTATTAACTTGTCGTCGGTCGCCGACAATCTAACTGTAAGCTTTTTAGTAAAAGAACTTCATATTTGAATATGTTTATAAAGTTATAACTTACAATTTACACGTTATATAATTTACAATGTTTTTATTTAAATAAGTATTACGTTTAATCAACGCTTAAATATACAATATATTTTCAAGGTTATCATAAATTAAAACTAAGATTATTTATTTTTTAAGTATTTGTATAAGAAATTATATAAATATATATAAGTATAGATAAAAAATACTGTAAAATAATGAAAGTTAAAAAAAACAAGTTACACCAAATCAAGACCCTGAAATTGTAAGATTAACTTCTTTGAGGTCTTGCGGGCGTAGTTGATGCCTCTAATCTTGGATAGTTCAGGGTCTTGGAAACGTGTCGACTATTTGAAGAGGGATTTTGAGATATTTTTCTAGTGTGCAAAGATAAGATAAGATATATAATACTATTTTATAGAAGTGATGTTACTCAATGCAGTTTGGGAGGAAAACGTTTAAAATATAAAACACTGACCCTTCTGATAGTATTGTTTTTACATTATCTTAAAAAAGAAAAACGTACAATTTGAAAAAAAAATATGAATTTTGATCTTTGAAGGAAGTACAGCAACATCACAGTTTTTTATTGATTCATTGTAATATATATTACATGTAATAAAAGGAACCCAAATTTGTACACAAATATGACAATACTCACTGATGAAATTTAGCTGAAACTTATTAATAATATTAACATTAATAAATGGTAGTAATTAATTGATCATCGATTTGATTGTAATGGATCTTAATAAAATTAACTAAAATAAAAAAAATAGTAGATTTCAAGTTTAAGTTAATATCTAAAAAATAAACCCATTTTGCTTTTACAACGTATTGGAATTATTGGAATTAATTGGAGATTATTAGTCAAGCTGAAATGGGGCGGTTTGATATGTTTATGAGTTTAGTTTTTAAAATATATGTTTTTCCTAAAAGCTGGAGACATTTTTAAATAACATTTGTTTGTATAATACTTAGTGTTATGTGTGTGGGCTTAATTAAACTTTACAAACAACCTCACTGGGTATTGTTTGTTTCTGTTATGTTCAGAACCAAAAGCAACATAGAATAACTTTTTACTTTGAGTTAATGTTCCTTAGGATTAAATTAATTGTTGGAAATAACTTAATGTAAATATATATTTTATACTAAGTTGTTTAAAAATATATATTTTATACTAAGTTGTTTAAAAAGAGCTCTTAGCAAAACGCTCCTAATTAAGAGTTAGAAAACTACAATTTACTTTTTAGATAAACCTCAGTTTTTTGATTCATGAAAATTATTGATACATCATATTGCCACAACGTTTATAACACTCTATTGAAATATTTATTTTAAGAATATCATATTATATAATTACTATTATTTGGAATGTTTAAATTTAGAATCTTATAATCCTTGTATATGTGAGAGCATCATAGAATTAATAGTAGTGTTGTTGGTTATTAAACCTCTTTTGCTACCACACTTCAGTTGCTTTCTATTTTATTGTCACGTATCAATCACTATGACTAATTTGTCGAGGGTTTAAAAAAATAAAAGAGTAAATATGACATTTATTTCCAACAACCATTTCCCAATGATATCGAAAATAAAGAACTAAAAATGTGAAGCGGAAGCAAAGATTATAAAAGTTAGAAACATTATAAAATCATATTTAGGCTTCTCAGATACTTGACCTGTGAATTTAGATTTTCAGAAACAGCTATAAGTTCCTAGTTATTGGAATTAGATACGTAGCGCTTTCCTGAAAATAGATCTTAACAGTTTTTCATTATTATTATTTGACGTATTAGACGATATATAATATAATAAGAGTATATTTTTGTGAACATAAAAAGTTAAGATGGGTAGCTGACTAAAGAATTAGTTTTCACTTTTCATTGGATTAAATTTGTTATTACAAACATTTTCTTTAACCTTTTTAATGTAATATTTGATCTTACTATTCCTACTGCTTTACTGCTTTTATACAGAAATTTATTTGTTTATCGCCTTATATTATGCTCACTACTTTTATGTATACTCTTCACCATTCTATTATCCGCATTACAGAGCAAGATGTACTACTATCACGTAACTTCTTTAAGGATCCTCGAAACAATAAGGCAAAAATAAATAGCAAACAAAGTCAGCACTACAACTCAGATTTATTTTGCCCGACTCCAAAGAAAAATCTTTATGCTATAAAAACACAACACTTTAACCTGACGTATATAACGCGTTAGAAAATACTTCATATTTTAAACATTACTGTATACATAAATGCCTTTACAAAGAGCAGAAACATGGAGATTATTACTCCAATATTTATACTTAGTCTGGCTATAAATACTGTTACAAATAAAAATAAACAATATATTACTTTTTAATTCAGGATCTGTAAGTTTATACGAGTATATCGTAAAATATTTTGTGTTATTAAAATGGAGTGGGGTGATAAAGAGAACCGAGTGTAGGTAGTACAAGTAGGTATGGAGCCAAATACAATTTCTAAAATACGTCATACGCTTATTATCAGTGAAATGTTTGTATATCAAGCTATTGATAGGTATAAAAGAACCTCTTCTGTTTGTGACAGAAAAAAATCTGGCCGTCCACGTAGTGTTCGTAAGAAAAATTCGATTAAAGCAGTAAGGGAAAGAATTCGAAGAAATCCTGTCCGAAAGCCAATATTTTTTAAAGCCAACTAATTATTAAACGGAATTACTTATTTGGAAAAAAAACATTAGAGTTTTAAGAATTAACCTATAATAACAACAATTATATAAAAATTTTACATATATTAACCAATTAGAACATTATTATAAAGTCATATAATTTTGGTTCACTTGTAACTTGTTCTGATTGTAAGCTCAACTCTTATGAAACTCTAAATCATAGAACTGAAAAGTATGGTTATATGAATTTTTCTAAATAAAGAAAATTCTTTATTTAGAATAATATGAACATATTTTAAATCGTATTTAAGGTAATGCTTAAACGAGTAAATACGATACGGTTTTTAATTTAGAAAGTTTGCATACAAATTATATGCTTTACAATTTTAATTTTTTAGGGTAACTCCTCATAATCATAATCTGGTTGTTTCAGTAGAATTATAAAAAAAATTAAAAAAGGTATTATAGGTTTATCTTTAAAAAGCCATTTTATAAATCCATTGGATAAAAGTACTATACTTAGAAAAAAAAAAAAGTTTTGTAAGAGTATTAAAATATTTGAATATTTTTTATCAATAAAGTTAACTCTAATAGTCATTTGTCCACTTGTATGATTTTATTTAAACAGCGATTACTGTTTTTAAATACATACTGATGCTTGCGCAGACATTAATGTAATATTATTTATTAAAAATAATTATATTAATTTTGTAAATTATTTTAGCAATTTATCTTACTTCATGTTCTTGGTAATGTTAAGTTAAGAATAGAATTATCTATTCTTCTTGTTCTTCTATTGTTTCTTCATAACTTTTAGTGCAAAATATTTACATTCCATGTTATGCAAAATATGTTATATATTTTTTTTAAATGCTGTAATAACTAAAACATATCAGGCACATAAGCTATATTATGTTATATTAAATCCTTTATTGATTTAATTATAACTAATTATTATGGTTTCTGTTATGGCAATACAGTATCTAAATTGCATAGTATTTATTATTATCAATAACCATAAAATTTAATTAACAATTTTGTAAAATATATCGAAATTCAACCAAGTAAAGAAGATACAACTCTTTTAAATATAGTTTTAAAACACTGCATTGAAGTACATTGCCGCGTTAGCAAACGTTCCGCTCGTGTTGCCCGAACTACGTGAACTATTGATGCATCTGTGGAAATAAAGTATGTACTTACCGACGTTTGTGAGTTGATTTGTTTTTCTATCTTCCTATTTTTATTTTCAGTTTTGTACTTAAAAATAATAAAAAAAGGTTGCGTTTTTCTCTATTGAATAGTTTAATAAAGAATTAATATATTCCAAAGCTACTCTGAATAGTCGACAATTCCCTTTCGTATGAAAATGAAATTACAAGTTTCCATTGTTCCACAACATATTGAAGTTAAGGTATTTTCGTCCGGAATATTCATTAATAATTCAGTTTTAAAGGTAATTTGAGTACTGGTACGTTTCGTGGAAAATATTTTTATAATTGAAGTACCAGCATGGCGCTACAAGTTACCACAAAAATACATAAATAATAGAATGTACAATATTGACAAAATTGAAAACTGTTGATTCATCATTTTTTAGGAGTTTTTTATACGTATGTGACCATTTTTTTACTATTTGGTAAATAATTTGTTACTTTAAAATATCTGGATTTGGCCTGGATTAATAATTTTTACATTGAATTCATTCAATCGAGTGACTTCAAGTATGAATAAATTAAAACGAGCCACTGAAGTAACAGTGACCTTTGTATTTTAGGATTTCAACGTTGCGTTATACCGATTTTGTTCGCGAAATTAAAAGCACATTATAATCTCTAATTATTTCCTTGGAAAACATGCTATTTCAATATGTATAAATCTAAAGTGGATTGTGAGAGTAATGTATTTTATTCAATATCTTAGATTTTTTTATCCATCATAACTTTATTAATAATCGTGGTATATTCATAAGATTATTTTTTGCTTATTTGTTAGTCTTTACTGCTTGATTTGTGTAAAACTAAATTCTTTGAAACAATTGCTGTATTATATTTTCAACTTTTATAATTATTACAAACACTTTTAGAAAACTCATGAAGTTGGCATGTTATAGTTACTATTAAAAACTTTTATGGTACATTTACATAAATTAAGTTTTATTAAAAAATAATCTACTCTAAATTTATAATGTTATATTTAAACATTTATGTGATAATAAAGCAAACTGACCTGAAATTATTATACTCGTATTTTTTGCACCAACAAATATTTCATAATTCTAGTTTCGAAGAAAAGTAATGATAAAAAAGTATTTATCTGTTTTATGCAATGTAATTAATATGTATAAACCGCAGTACTAATATTATTGTTCCTTTCTAATGTAAATAAAAAATCCACTTCTTTCTATTTGAATATCTAATTTTATATCTTTAATAAGAACTTACAACAAGTTAATAACAAGTCAACAGTTTAAGGCTGCGGTGTGTCAACTGAACATGAAGTAGTGGTTTAGCTACAATCTCCAGTAAAGAAAATTAAACGTTATTGGACTCAAATGTTATTAAAATATAAAATAATTTCCTAAAAGGTTACGATGTTAGGCACGGATCCTTAGCCAGTCAGTCATTTCTCTTAATGGTTATATTTTTGTGATTCATCAACAGTTGAGCATTAAAATTACATCATATATATATACAATATACATTGATAATATAAAGCCTTCGAAAAAGGTCTGAAGGTAACAATTCAACGAAGTGTTAAATTGTATTTTAATTACTTGGTCGAGTAAATTACCATCATGACTTAAGTATAAGGATTAAATGAAATTCTAAAATGTTTAGTTAAATGTTACATCCGTTTAGTTTTTCTTCAAGTTTTTGTATAAATAAATTATTAAATCTTAACTTAGATTTACCGACTCAAAACTCTGTTTGGCCCAGTTTTTAATAATATTATTGATACTTTATTATAATTTTATGTATAGTAATGAAATGAACATAGAAGGTCCTATTAATCAAGAAATACACTTATATGATCTAATCGGTGTTTAGGATATTTGAACACGAATTTAGTATTTGAATAAGATTACCATTTGTGTATTTTCGATTCATAACATAAATCTAAGTAAGGGATAATCTTTAAAGCTCTCGAGTCAATAATGTATGGAGCTGATAAGGGCTTATATAAATCAAACTCTCCCCAATATCCGTTAGTGATTAAGGGGTACGACTTTAACAGCATAAGTCAAATATCTGCAAGAATACATACCCTTTGAGGCTACATTATATAAGTAAAAGATATATATTTAAGTATATTTATCTACGAAAACGTTATTTACTCTTTGCTGTTGTCATTTTTAGTATCACTTTTATGTATTGTAATTTTAAGAAATATTTTACATGTCTCTTTAAAGTGTAATAATCGCAGCCTCTGGCTTTTATTAGATGTACGAGTATGGTGGTCATGGTCATGGTGGTTTTATATCCTCTCGCATATAACCATTACTAACTTGAAAAATGTCTATATTAAACAAACATATTATAAATATAAATGTTATTGTTATTGCTAATTGGGTAAAAACATCTTCATATTTTTGTTTTTCTCCAGTTTGTTTTAAAGAACCTAAAAAGAAACATAGTTTTAGTTAGTCAATTAGTGTCCGATCTTTTATTAATTGAGAACTTCAAATAACATTAGAATATAAATTATCTACTCTAGTTAGAACTAAGTTGTTAGAGTAGTAAAAAATTAACTTTTTTTATAAAGTACAAATACCATATACAAATACTCATACGAGTTTATGTTTATGGTATTTGTAAAAATAACTATTGTATATTAATAAAAATAACTGGTATTTGTAAAATTAACAAATATGTCGCAATGTCTTATTAGACACAAATATTTTAAAAACTAAACTGCTTGTAAAGTAAGTAGGAAGGTGTGTTCGCTCTTACTGATATATTTTTGTGTATAATATGTTTAGTAGGTGTTGGTATCAGTGATATAACGAATATTTGCATTCCAATTAAATATGGTAGACCAACTAGACGCGCTGCTCATATGTAATAACGTCGTTTAATTTAAACCAACAAAGTCAGGGAGAAACGCCTATCACAACATAGGTAATCTACCTGAAGGACAATTCAGGAAAAGCTCAAAAGACCGAAAAGCAACGTTACGTTAATCCTCTTTAACATCTGGGCTTAAACCGTTATCGTCTATCTAATGAAATGGAGGACGTGGCCATGAACTTCGATTTTATTACGATCACTTATCAAACAAAACACAAAGAATGGTTATCGCTATGTTTGTAGGAATATCGCAAATGAACAATCTGTTGAAGCGGTTATTAATATTATTACTGATGTACCATGTGCTCATTGCAAAAGGAGACTTAATTTACAACATTAGTTTTGATAATGGACGTCTTATTCATTACTTTTGATAGTGGACATCTTGAGAACCTTTCATTTTCTAAAGAATTCGACTTGGATATCCAAAGACTGATATCGTAACAGAATGCTCGTGAATTAACTTGGTTCATTTTCAATAACCATCTATACAAAAATGTGGAGCGCCATATACTTCCTAATATTAAGCTGGACAATAACAGTCCACAAACTGCCGGGCACAACTCTAAAAAGAGTTTTAATCGACCTTAATAAAAAACGTGCAACGTGTTTGTTAAGAAGTAGTGTTAAAAGTTAGAAAGATTTATTATATTTGGACGCAGAAAAACGATGGAAAATCATACGATAAAATATCGTTGACAGAAATAATGAAAGTATGAAGTCTGTCTTTCGACAATAAAAAATGAATCATCAGAATTGGTTTACCCAGTCTAAAGTTCTGAGGTAAAAAAACAAAAAAAATACAGTCGATTTGACAACCTCCTTTTTTTAAAGTTGGTTAAAAGTTGAAATCCATTCATTTCCTTAACCTCGTAATCACATTATCAGTTTTCAATGTGTCATTTGGTATAATAATCTATAATATCACTTGATAAATGTAGGAGCGCCCATTTCTCGAAGGTCTTTGTTAATCTTCTAAATTCGTTGTTGCCTGTAACAAAGGGTTACACATTCATACTCAAAGTGTTACTGTGCGGATTACCGGTTCATAGAGTAACCAGTTTTAACTACTTGGACCATTGAATAACAGAGAGCTTATGTGATAATAAGGACATCGATAGGGAATGAAGGTCGCTGTCAGTTCGCTGCAACATGCTGGCTCGCAGATTTGCACGATGTACTGAACAAGTGAAAATGACGCCAATCATTTTACTCGTGTAATTTGTGGACAAATTACAGCTTGCGTGCTTACAACAACCTCCGCATAGAATATAATAATGTGCTCAGGATACTGTTGTGGCTGCCGTGGCGCTGCAGTGCCTAGCTGGTGTTCGCGGAAAGACGGATTAATGACTTCAAAGCTTATTATGCGTAAGAGAAACGCATCGTTAATAAAAATATTTGTTGATAGTTGGGAGAGTGCAATGCTGCAACATTGCATTAAACTACATGTTTAAATAGCTGGCTTAATTATTATTTATTATTTGTTATAATTTGTTTATTTTTGATTTATAATACTAACACTAGTTTTTAAGAATTATTGTTACTAACAAAACATGGGCTTGTCCCGAAATAAACGTATATTATTATTATTAATGAAGCTAAGAAGGGGACAATGGACACCGAAGTGGTTTCTAGTAATTAAAAAGTTCTATATAACTGGCAAGTTATAAGTGATAAGGATATAATGATAAGGACAAAAATAAAACATAACGAACGTTTAAAATAGTTAAGAATATATTTCTTAGTAACTTGTTATACGTTAAAAGTTATCTTTTGCTCATGGAGTTTCAAAAATTTTATCTTTACTCCAACTGTTTTAACGAAACCTTTATTGGAATTAAATTAGGAAAAAATATTTAAATCTAAAATCAAAGGCATGCATGTTTTTTTAAGCATGTTTATATAGACTTGTAAAAAATAATAAAAATATACTTTTGTAGATATACCATCTATATTTTCTTAATATTTTAAATAGCAAAATGAATTGTGATATTTAAAATAAGTAAACCAGCTTAAACGTGTATAAATATTACGGTGCCTTCAACCTGATGATGTTTACCAAATTCATAACTATGCGGTCGACTTGGAAAGATTACACAATTGGTGTTATTATTACCAATTTCATAGTCATGAAAAATGGGTTTAGAATAGAGAATATTTTATAATTGTGTTTTAATTTGTATTTTGTAATTTTAATAACATAACAAATAATCACTTTCTTTTAATATAACAGGCACAAATTGTTAGAAGTACCTTTAAAGACAGTAAATATATATACAGTCGTAGGTTTTTCCAAACTCAATCAAATTCAATATTGAATCCACCAGCAAGGCCGTCGATGTAGTCGCATTTACCCTAATGATAATGTTATGTAACTATAACTACTTACATTAAAAGAAATTACATGTCTGTGTTAATATCTAATACTTCAATTTATCTTACAAATCGTAGCACAAATTCTGAGAGACTAGACCACGTGAAAATCAAAAGAACAGCCTTACTTTACTCAGAATTTTTTATATTTAGTTATCTTTTTATGTACCTATAACTTTATATTAATATCATTCTAAAGTGAATTTCATTCTTCACACGTGCACAGCTGAAGCAAATAGCAAACTATATAGAACAATATAATCACTGGAAATCAACACTGAGCTGGGAACTTTTTTGATTGACCAGTACTAGTAATACACTGGTACTGTTGACGTAAAATGATATATTCAAAACGAGCTATCTGCAGGTATGCAGTTAATATACTATAGATATATAACCATTTCTTATGTCATTTGTAATACTACGGATTTTGACAATTATTAATTAGTAACTAATAAAAATTTGATTCTCTTAGAGATTAAAAGAAAAGAAAAGACACTGCGATAGTGCCATGTTGCAAAACAAACAGTTTTATACATAAAAGTAAATGGACTTAAAAATGATCTGATTCTTTCATGATTCATTGAGATAAAAGAGAACTATATTATACTCGTATTAAATATAGAAAACTAAATAAAGGCCATCATCAAGATCAACAAACTGTACACCTAATTAAATTAGTTATTCTATTTGACGTTTATTAATAATTACAAACTATTGTACTGACATAAATTTTTAATTTAACATTTTTTTATTCTTGGGCATAAAAAATGTTAAATTAAATACATTTTACATACGATTCGTTATACTTTCTTACATTTAATTTGTAATTCATTTCAAACACCATAATATACATACCTCGCCTGTATTTATTGAAAAATACGTATTGTTATTATGATGAAAAGTTATTACCGTTGTTCAATGTACTTACACTCTAAAAGATCGTACAAGTAATCAAAAGAAGTGCTCTGTTTTCTAGCTGAATATTATTTTTAAGAGTCTTATCATGCTATTAAAATATATATCTTTTTTCTTTAAAGTACAAAATAAATTCACTTTGTATTACTTTTAGGTGCTTCATTATAAATAGTTCATTAAAATAAAGAAATGACTAAAAGTCAATCCTCTACTTAATTGTTCCAGATGATTTCGAAAATAATAAAAAGGATATTAATATTAAATTATCAGGTAACATTTACTTAATGAATATTATCCACCTTCATGGTACTTTCTGTTAATAGCAAAATAAATCAATAATAAGTATATATAACAGATAATATCATTCCATTCCTACATTTCGTCGATACAAATTCCTAACTACTAAGACGAAAAGCCATAAGTCTTGTGAGCTTAATCCGTTAAAAGATGGATTTGATAAAGTTGCGTAAAATATATTTATATTAAAGGTTTACGGAGATACATTTGCAAAAAACCTTAAATGCCGAAAATATTTATAGTAGTACAAAATAAAAAATCTAATCTTATGATTTTTTCTTGTAAATATAAAAATTCCAATTTAATTAATAGGCAAACTATAGATACACTGGAGGTATACAGTGGACTCTGCAGGGTCTTAATTTACATTAAATCCAACGATTATTATTATTAATTCCTTCTCCCATTCCCATTGCATTGAGATTTTATTGTCTTCTGTTTATTTAAATATAATTAGTTTTTAGTTTGTATTTAGCGTTCGTGTTAGATTTGTTGAAAGCAAAGTTAAATTATCTTTACAAAGTATAGTGAAATGTAATATATTTTAGTTTAGATTGTATAGATTTGTTATTTTGAAACCAGGAAAATCATTTATTTTGTTTCTCTTATAGTTCTGTCTATTGGAACAGCAACTGAATTTTATAGGCCCCATTAATTTATAACAACTAGTTTAATTTAAAAACCATATAGATAAAAAAATCCTACATTAGTCTTAAGCCTATTTCATATAGTTAAAGAGTTGTAGAAAATATTTCTTATATTTTGCATTATTCCATAATGATTTGTACAAACGTGACCAATACTGTAAGTAAAAATTGGATGATATTACGTAAACATAAAAATATAAAATTCTACTTTTTATAAAACATATTTAAAATCGTTTACAGTTTTAAATAGTTTATATAATTATTTTATAATTAATAAACTGGCGAGTTGTGGTCAAAGTTGCTTGGCCATTCAGACGACATTAAGGCAGGACTCTTTGATTTGCCTCGAAGGCGACGACTGTTCGCTTGTGTGGAGGAATCCATACGCCACGAGCCTTGGCTACTCAGTTACCCGAGGGTCGTCGGGCGCAATCGGAACTACGGGCTGGTTGTTTGATATGGAATTCCACTGGGTCCGCTTGTCCTAAGCCCTTATCCGGTCGAATGAGGTTTGGAGCGACCATTAGCGGTGACCGGAACACCGGCTGGCTGCCGTTGGGTTTACGCTTGCTAAGCATGAGAGCCGGGAATTGGACTCAGATTTAATGTAGCCCATTGTAAACTAAGGTTAGATCGCGAGACGTGTATCGGAAAGTGAGTGTGTTACACACAACTCCAGTGCCAAACCAGAGATTTGGTATTTAGCTTATCTGGCATACATAAAAAGGTTATATGATTTTATTATTTGTCATCCTGTTAAAGGAATATCTCTGTTATTTAGTTTATTAAATTAATATTAATTAATATGAACAGGAAATGTAGCTGAAAATGTTCATTAATAATGACATAAAGATGGTTACAATGCCTTTTCCATCAAAAGATTCAATCGCAGGATTTTACTATATTAAGGAACGGTAACTCCTCCTAATATAGCCTTATGCTGGCTTTCCTTGCTTCTGGGATATAAATAGCGTCCATGTTAGTAAAGAATAAGTAATTTATAGTGTTAGTCATTTATCATAACTTTTCTGATAAAAAAAATTATCGGTTACTTATGTCGTCTTTTAATTCTTATTTTTTATTTCATTCAAAGCGTTTATATTCTCTTCGTATGTATCAGACCGCAAGAACATTTACAAACTATCTTACACACGAAGGTAACCAACCACGAATCTATTAGAGTTAAGTACTTTGTAGTATGTAGTTTGCTTTTATATTATTTTCTATTATGATATAAGTAAACTAACCACAAGGGACAACTTTTATGTAAACAGAAAATGTAAAATTGCTGAACTTAAATTAGTCAAAAATGCTTTTGTAAAATAAACTAGTTCATTCCCTTTGTACAAACTCGCTGTTAGTACTGTCAACTGCAAACAGAAAACTTTGTTCAGTTCAGTGTTGTTGGTGCAGCATTGAGGTTTAATTTAGGTAATTTTAATAAAAAGTTTTCTTATAAAAAGTATGCAGTAATTTTTGGGACATCGTTATTGAATTAATAATAAAAATAAATATACCAAAATAATGATAAAGGTTGGTTGTTGTTATTTTTTAACTAGTGTTTTTGTTACATCTAAAAAGTAGAGATTTCCTTCACATGAATGAAATTTTAACCTGAAATTTTGAAAATGAAATATATCAACTTGATTTTTCAAGATCGAAATAAGGTATCCAAAGTCGTACATTATTAAGCCGCTCTCTAAATGCCCACATCACTAATTGTTCTTCTGTTTTATCAACGACAGTCCCACTACGACATAGAATATCAGTCTTTTATAAACTCACTTTAAGACTGACCTCTCATTTAATATAAACATATAGGTGTATAGAGGTTATTGTACAATGCAAAATTTTCGTTATTCGTTTTAATACATTATATTTTTGATAAAAAATATATATAGCAGTTGTATAAAGTTTGGCCTGTATTGGTTTAATATGTGTGCACTAATAATATTTTTACTTTCAAAACTTTCATGTTATATGTTAGAACTTTACTCATATGGTCTTTTTGTAGGATTAGTTTTTGTTTAGGGTTTTATTCTTCTAATTTATGTTATCTGATACTTAGTAAGTAAAAGCTATCAAATTGTGTCAAACGTTTTATCGGAGTTCTTAACGAATACGATTTAAATTGATTTAAAGTCAAGTGACGCATATTATAAGTTTATATAAAGGAATAAGAAATTTTGTGATAATTATAGGTGAAAGTCGTTATGTGTTATTGAAATAATATTATATAATTTTGTTATATATATATATATTAATTTAATTGTATTTTTAATCATTTATGAGGCATTTAGATTAAAACTAATTATCGTTGTATGGAATCAAGTAAATTTAATTAAATAAATATCAATGTTTCAGAGTATTACACTCGGTATATACTGAAATTAGAGGCAGCGGATGTAGGACGGACATCGGGTAACCAAGTCTACGCCTTGCGGTGCCCCACATTATAGTTTATGTTTCACAATAAATAATATTATAAAATCCGCCTTTACCTTATTCATATCATATGTTAATATTCTGTTCTTACATTGGCTTACTAATATGAAAGTAAGAGACTTTTATTTAAATATGAAACAAAATAGACGTTTAAAATATTCTAATTGTTTTAGTTTTACTATGACATAAGTTTAAATTATACAGAAATAAAATAAGTTTATATTTGTAATTAATATGAATAATAATATTTGTCTAATATTTACTTTTAAGTATTCAAATTGCAATGTTTTAATAAATTATGTATTATTGGAAACATTGAACTGCTTGAAAAATACATGTTTTAATATTTACTTTTTCTACTTTGGTCCCACAGGAAATCAATGAAGTTGGTCAAACACTTGTATCGTATATAGTATTTACTTTAAAAATAAACAAAGACTTCAGTTTGTTTTATTTTATTATAACTGTTATAAGAATACGTTCCCTGATATCATTTAAATACAAATACATGACTAAATTATTTATCCATAATATTTATTTAGAATAATGTTATACTGAAATTTTAATAAATTGTTTTGGAATCATAGTAAAATGTTATATCAGAAAACGACTTTGTAAATATATAGTTATACAATACAATTAAACATTGTATTTTGGTCAATGTATCATTTATTTATTTATAATTACATATTTAATTTGAAGAAAGGTTGGTTCAATTAAAATATTATACTCCTAATATATGCTTAGTTATTTAAATATATGATGCCAAGAGCAGGACTGGAACCTGCCACTATTAAGAAAACCAAATAAATATATATAATATAATAATTAAATGCAGCAACCTGCATCACTAATAGCTGAACTACGTTTAGGTTTATATAAGAATGGAAGATAACTCACAAATAAAAGTAACTAACTCACTTATGTTGTGATGTGTTATTAAATTTTCATTTCAACTAAAACTTATTTGAATATTGTATGAATGAAAGAATATCATAATATTATTACTCTTATTATATACTAGTTTATTCCTTCCCGTTTCGCTAGGCACACTATTAATTTGGATGTGAATTTTAGTACCATAGTAACCTTTGTCATATTATCCGTTGTCATTGTAACCGTTGCTATGGTAACTCTTCAAAACTTGTCGAAATGCAAAAAGTTGAAATCTGTTGGGATATGAATTCCGTAAAATCCGTTCTTAGGGGACGTCTACGTCACAAAATATGTAATTACTCGTATGTAAAATTTTCGTGATGAGTCAGTGAGTGGAAAAATCGCTTATATATATATATATTATTAAAGTTAAAGTTTTGCAAGTGAAGTATTAAGCAAGGAGTAAGGAACGTTATATAATATTTTTAATGAATTACCATGAAATAGGTTTGATGTTTTTTTAAAGAAATATAATAATTTACATTCCAATAGGAATATAGAAGTTATCAATCTTCACTGCTATAATTTCTTATACTTCTTTATTACATTATATAATGTAAAGATTATATAAGTCAAGATAGACTCAAGGCGTGGTATATTAAAAAATAGTTTTTCAAAATAAGATATATTAGTTAAAGGTAAACCATAATCACTATAAGATTTAACAAGTTTGTCGTTAGGACTTAATTAATAGGAGTAATTAACCAATTCCAACACTTAACTCCACCTTTCATTAGAATAGAAAGGTAATTGAATACTCATCAATAATTCATTTACATACACTTTACAATATTAAAAAATGAAAACAGACAATTACGTTAATATTCCTTACAATGGCTATAAAAGAGAAGGGATATATATTATTTTTAATAGTTTTTTTTAATGTAAATTATGTATTGTGGACAAGACGAGTGAATTGATATTTGTATTGTTTGTAATAGATTGTTAAATGTGTTACCATTTGAATATATAATACGATATATTTGAAAAATAAATAGTCGTCGTCCATGTGTTTGTAGATTGAGCAGTGCGAGGAAGTTAATTTAATAACATTCAAAATAGGGATACTATTTGAAATCGTACCGCAATTACTTTTTATGTTAGACTTTCCCACATACTATCATATTAATAGAATATTTTGTATTCATTTGAGAGATTTGTGATGTTATACTTAGTAAATAGATTTTTTTTAAATATGAAACCATATTATAATTATGTTATTGTCTGTATTTTCCTACAAAGACAAAATTAAAGAGGCGTAGATTTGTATAAATTTTGCCGAGGCAAATAACACAAGAGATCTCTTTGAATTTAAAGTTTATAATAATTCTTCATCATTTTATTAAAGTATAAAAAATCCAAATGTAATACTGCTTGCTTTTATAATATCAATACACCAGAAAGCTTTTCCAATTTTATTATTACTTGTTTGCACATTTATTTTAGTTCAGTCCCAAAAAGGATTAATATAATGATTATGATAATAATTTATTTCGAAATAATTATATCAATTATATTATAATATTATTGATATTTAATATTTATATTTTAAACTAACTACTTTAAGATACAGATTAAGTACGTTTTTTTATTTTTTATTTTCAGTATAGCGCATAATAGATATTATATCAATTCAGTTTATCATATTATACTTTAACAAACTAAAATAAATAGTCTTAAACTTATTATCGGAGTAATAATATAAACTAAAAATAAATCAAATATCTTATACATCGCAATATATATAATTTGCAAGTTAAAATAACACATACAAACATAATACTTTTACTAATATTACAAAATGTTTGACGTGTTTCCATTTGATCGGTAATAATTTTCGTTTACAGATCGTTGATTTAATTTTACACACATGATTGATTTCTCAAACCGCCAAATTGTTGCTTTCAGTAAATTACGGTGCTTTGCAGCTTTATATATTTTAATATTGAATTACAAAAAATAATATTAATATGAATTGCATTAGAAGAGTTGAAAAATATAGTCATGTTTTAATTTTCAGAATTATTTCTAGTCTTGTAGTCTCTTATATTTATTAATTTTGTCTGTTTTGAACAAGTTATTATGAAATAATATAAAATATATGATATATTATATACAACTGATTGAATATATGCGTTAGACTTAGAACAAATCACCATTAAGTTTATCAACAGATCGCCTCTTAACAATTTGCGTTTCGACATGGATCTTTAAAACAGTGAAATAAATTTATATACGTAATATTTCAATAAAGAATTGCTTAAAAAATATATGAAATCTTATAGTTGTGATAAATAATATGCGATAAAAAGCTATAATTTTTTATTAAATATTATAAATATGTCTTCATTCTATTAATCTATTTTTCTTCTCATGAATATTATTATAGTCAAATATGTAAACGAGTGTAAATTAATTAACTTGTACTTTAAATAACTGTATTAAAAACTGTATCTATTACCTTACAACAAGTCTCAGAACAGAGAAAATATACATATATTTATAATAGCAAAATCAGAAAACAGAGTGTCCATAAGGAGTACTATAATTCGAATCAAACACATCATAATATTTTCCAAGCTCAGTTATTAATAATGTAGCCCAAAACTATATTAGATAGAATTTATATCAGTTTTAATTAGAGATATATTGTAACTATTCTTTACAATACATAAACCTCATTCCGATAAAAATTTTCGGTCAAAATATTATTTAAGTTCACTACTGTTATTGTTTATTAAATTTTGCTGAGAGAAAAGTTTAATTGTTAATACAAAAATATTATTTCTGTTTAGTACATGACGAAAGCTTAGTATTAAATATTAAATGTGATTTAGAAATATGAATGAGTGACATGAACTATTTCTTTAAAAAATCTTTGGGTTTTAAATTAAATAATTAAATGTAAATTAAGCGTCCGTATAATATTCAGTTGCTGTACCAATATACTGTACAACACAATGAAAATACTACAAACTATTTTCTCACTTTCAAAATGACAAATTGATTTAAATTTACTAATTAAATACAATAATAAAAGCTGTTTTAGAAAAATACACTATCGAAATATAAAAAAGTAATAGATTTCAAACACTTTTTTCAATTTATAGTTTTGATAATGTTATTAAATATTTTTTTAATTACATTTACAAAACAAAACAGTTCACAAAGTTGTTATCATTATGATCCATTTTGTACAAAGTAAATAAAAAATGTTGCGATTTTAAAACGAATAATACTAAAACTGTTTATATTAAGTAAAATATGATATAATGTTCATAATAAGTGTAATATGATATATATATACTGATAGTAACCAGTGGTGGCTCTATCAATATTTATTAAGACGGAAACTCACGAGAATAATTAGTACCGAGTTAAGCTTTGTAGTAGAAAGAGTCACCGCCACCTTATTATAATATTGTTATTTTTATATTATAGACAAAGCTTAGAAATGTTTATACTTCGAATGAAAAAATACTGCAACGGGCAGAATCGGGTTTTAAAAAAAAAACCTAATAAATATCGTCTCCTTTCCGATGAAAACTGTTATATATCCTGAACTCATTGAGGCAGATAGAGATATTGTACTTCAATGTGCAGAATGATGAGACGGTTTCTTACATATCGCAGATTGGAAATTGTCCGTGTATTTTATATTGCATATTTAAAAAAAGTTTCGGTATTTTTCTTTAAAGTTTTAAAACTTTTTAAGTAGTGAAATAACTAAAAATAAATCCTTCTCTTACAAACATTTTAACAAATAATTTATACCCACGAACCCCAATGATCGGTTAAATTAATATAGATATATATTAATTTTATATTCATATGTAATATACATAATTTTACATATGAATATTGAAATACTATTAAAGTACTTAGTTTACATACTATATATAATATTATTGTTAAATGTTACTGTTGTTACTGTTCCTTATTGTTAATTGTTAAAGTAATTACTTAGTTGACATGCATTTGAGAAATTCATCGGACTGTTCGTTAGATCGACAATTATTTTAACTCTGAATAAAGCTAAGTAATTAGTGTTATTCTATTTACCTTCTGGCGATTTTGAATTAATATATAATGACAGGCATTGATTATTTATTCACTCGAGTATATGAACCTTTAAATTTTCAGTACAAATAACTTAAATTCCCTAGTATTTGACGTGATTTTCATATGTGATTGGATATGAGCAAATAAATACAAATTGTGAAAACGATACCGTATTAATTATAATTATCTTTTTACAATTTTTGACTAAAATTATATCTTAAATATAATAAATAGTTATAAATCCTCTTCACCCCTTATTACAATTTGATAGTGATAAGTAGATATAAAAGATTATCAAAGAAACAGATTTGTACACTTACAGAAATATAACCCACATTGAATAATAAACAGCGAATGGCTTAGTGTTATGAAAATATGCAAGGAAATCTGCAGTCTCACTCCAGCGTGGAAAATTAAAAATTATTGAATATTTCAAAAACCTTTTCGTAAAAAATAAATATATACATATTAAAAACGTTATGTATGTTACAATAACTTTTCGTCATTACATTTATCCTTTTACAAGGCCTGAAATAAATGGGACAAGAGCATTAAGTTTAATATGATACTGAAACTTTTATATCAAATATTCAGAAGTCAAATCACTTCTAAAGTTGACTTTCAAGACAATCTTATAACACATCACATTAATTTATTTATTTTTCTGAGTAAGTTTATCTTATTTAAAACGATATTTCCAAATCAATCTGTTTAAAATAATATTTTTGCCCTTCATTCTTCTCGTATGAAATTATTCATGAATTTAATTTAATTCTATTATTTATTTATTTATAGCTTTTCCACTTTGAATCATTATCAGTTTATCATTATCAGTAACACTTGTGTACGTCAAAATGGAGGTGTCGGGAGGGCTTATTTCGATATCAGATTTATCGTAATAAGCCCTTCTGTAAAAGCACTTTCCAACTTAATGTTAAAGCTATGAGGGTTCTAAACGGGTCCTGGCCTGAGAAGAACCACACAACAAACTCAGCCGGATATATTTTTTTTATATTGTGATCACTGTTTCACAAACGTCAATCTTAAAAGCTATTTTGGAACAACTAGAACCGTCGCAATAAATCGGAAATGAAGCCTAAAGATTTCAGGCAACGGAAATGAAAAAAAAATAGAATAAAAATAAAAATCGGCCTGCTACACAACCAGTCACCGCAAGCAGCACCCGATGTAATGTATCGATGTAATGTATCGATATATGTATATTATATCATGCGTCTGTTTAATAATAATAATGTTGTATATTGAGCAAACGTTGCAGTAAATAACCATTATATATTAGATACAATAACTAACTAAATTTGACACATTTATGAGGTCTCCTGAAAGACTGAAATCAATTGGTTACATCATGCTGAGTCCCTACATCTCTTTGAAGTTTTCATATCACTTATATTTTAAAGATCGTGATATTCTGGATGAGGATAATTATTCAAAGAAATATTTATAATGAATCATAGAAAATTGAATTTACGACAGATGGTTTTAATATTTTTAATGTTTCTATATATATAATAACCTTCCCAATTTAGTGTGTTTGTGTGTAACCAGTCAAGTCGCTTTAAAATATATATTTAATTTAATATTTAAGACTCAATTTATTAATTCTTAAATTTTAATGAATACAATAGATAATATGCCAGCTAGACTCTGCGGTGGGTTACTTAAGGTAAACAAAAAAAGGAACTCAAATACTTATATTAAGTAATATCCTTAATATTAATCTTTTAAGTTAAATTCCTAGGCGCCATTGACAATGGAAAAGTGAAGACATATCCACAGTTTCCTTGTTTGTCAGTACAAGAAGACTACAGTGAAACACTTGTTCTTCGAATATTTATATATAGTTAAATTAATTATATATAAAGTAGTACATCACTAGAAAGCTTCTTAATATTTAACGAGGAGCAGGCGTTTAACGGCAAACCTCACATGCAGCTACAGTTACAGCAACAATTCAGAAGCATGACATGCAGGGCGACGACCCGAAGTAACACGTGTGCACGTGGTTTAGATTTATTATAAGAATAAAAATATACAGGTTAAACTACGAAATAGCACTATTAGCGGTAAACTATTCAAATAATATCAAACTATACCTTATGGAGGAAAAGGCCCCACAAGCAAAATTATAGCCTATGTTGACTCCAATTGTCAGAACAAGATAAAAATACTGAATTAAGGCAACGTAAAGAATTAAAGTAAGATATAAAAACTAAAGAACTCCTCCGAGTTTGTAGTGAAAATTCAAATTGCTCACCATATGTCTCCCAAATGTCTTTTAAAGTGACCGGTCAATGCCGGCAATACGAGTTATGGTTAATCCATGATATTGTTATAATCAGCCCTGCAATAATATACAAGTATAATTAAAAGGATCAACGCGTTATACGCATTGTTAAAAATACTTACTTCAACTACACTCACCGGAGGCTAATTAAAAATAAATATCGGAAGTGTTTCCGTTGGAAAGATCATGACGTTGAATTCTACACAACAAATACGCGACTAGTGATACTACCCCACGCATAACGTCAAATTAAATATGGGTAAATTATTAATTACTAAAACTGAAAATAATTATTCATGTAATTTTAAAATACAGAACTGAATGTCTTTGATATGCTATAAATTTATATAATTTATGACGTAAAAAAACACTGAATCTTAATAATAAAATAGTGTAATATTTCCCGGAATCCAAAGCTTCCTCAAGCTGGCAACATCAACAACATAATTTCTAAAAAACTACGAAATGTCACAGACTATTAAAGTCTTGTGAACTTCTGTTAACAGATATTTAATGAACCTGATCACAAACAAACATCAAACAAATTGGAATGTGTGAGTAAGTATTTAAATTACTACAGAAATGAAATTTCTACCTAACAATATATATATTATATTGATTATATTATATCGTTTTTAAAATATTTATTCCTCAAATATCGGCGGTTCCCCAATATCGGCGGAAGTCGGGAAACTTATTAAAACTCAGTTTAAGTTATTCGAAGTTTTTAACAGTTATAAAGGTTTTAAAAGAAAAACTAACTTTTTACATCGTTAGTGCACATAAATCTAAAGTTAAAAGTAAAACTTGATTATATAAGTGCACAGGTCGCCTGTAATCTACATAATTCAATCTTTCAACATTAGTTTTGTTTGTCATATTGTGATATTTGGCCCGGGATAGACCCGTGTGAGCCTTAATATCCTTTCGGCAACGTTTTGGACCGAATTTTACATATTTATTTTATCCGAATACTCAAATAGTTTCCATATATATTTTTTAACGTTATCTCGTAATTCATGATACAAGCAATGTTTCTCAATGTTTCTCTGTTGATCTTTTAATAATGTTATCATATTAAATATTGAATGGCAGTGGACACAAACACCGGAATTAAATCCAACATATAGAATTATGAAAGCATTCTTTTGAAGAATCATGGCTCCATACCCTATGGCGACCTACTATGACAATGAAACTAACTGCCTGTTTTTAATGCCCTTGAAATGTGGAAATGTGGCATATAGATGGATACAAAGTATTTTCATCCAAAAAATATTAGCATTATAATATTGATACACATATACTTTCAATACAGAGTTGGCCTCTAACTATAAATCTTTGATATATAAGGACTATAAGATTTTACTAATTTTAGTTTTTTTTAATTTCTTTGAAAGAGGTAACAAAAAGCAATATACAATTGAATTTAAAAAAATGTTATCACAGTGCTTTTAATAAATATGGAAAATATTGAATATTTAACATATAATTATTATTCGGCACAGTTACAAAACGTACTAAATGACAACACAATCACCATCATCAACTGGGTTAAATTCATTATTATGTTGACTTTGACAACTACACTCACAATAAAGTATTATTTAGAACTACACACGAATGTGAATAAGGTCAAATATTGAATTAAGCAATTGAATAAATTCATTCTCTAAATATAACATTAGTTTAGCATGTAATTACTTTTAAATATTAAATAGAATTAAATAGTGAATTAGGATCCATTTGCTATGTTATGAGACCAAATATTTGACATAGTCTATAATATGATTGTTTGATATTATAAAATTATTCCATCATGTATATGATGACATTTTAATATTGAAGCTTGTTATAATAAATAATATTCAGTTGAATATTTCATACATGTTCTCTCCAAATAATTCTCCATGTCGAAAATAATAGTATCATCGAAAACATGAGGCATAATTTTACATGTAAAATACTTTTACTTGTACTCGTGTTGTATGGAATATAAGAATAAATAAATAATAAAACTTATAATGGTAGGATGTTGAAAGTAACTGTTGTCTTATTTATTTATTTATTTATTTTGTACGGTTGGCGGACCTAATACTGAAGTCCTAGACAACAATGAGAGCGCAATAGAGAAGAAAAAGTAAATTATTATTTTGTTTAAAATCAATTATTTATTATGTTGTACGCACATAAAATATACATAAATCTTCTGTTACTGATTCATCTCCTTGTTAACAGACTCCAAAGTAATTAGAACAAATTTTATGAATATTTAAGAATTTCTTGAAAATACGTTAGAAAGACACATATGTATATATAGCTACAATATAGCAAATAATACTTTAACTGAAACCTACAAACAAAAGTCGTAAACAATATAAGTCAATTCTTTTCTTGATAGTGTTGGTAGCAGAGCTAACAATACCTGAGAGTTTGTAAATGTTACAAATGTCGTCTCGTATTTGACTCGTAGCTGGAATTCCATTTTGATATTTACTTTCCTCCCCTTGCTAAAATACGTTTCACCGAGGAGTTTGACGCGTATTGTATAAAATGTTTTGTTTGAATACTCGAGATTTGTTTAAATAGTCCATTATGTAGCATTATGTGCGTGAAATTAAACGAATTTGTATTCTAGAAAATAAACTTAAGATTTATACAATAACTTTGTTGCTTATTCGTATACAATTCATAAGTCGAATATTATATTTTTATTTAATTATATAATTTCTACTGACCTTCTCGAGACACCTACATAATTTATTTATTTGTTTATTTATATATTTTCCACTTTGAATTCATACCAGTGATCACTTGTGTACGTCAAATGTATGATATCGTATGTATCAAAATAAGTCTTTCTGTAAAGAATCCCTTCAACTTAAAATAAAGCTACGAGGGTTACAAACGCGCCCTGGTCTGAGAATAACCACATAAAAAAAACTCAGTCTGTTTTTGTTTTATTGTGATTCACAAACGTCAATATATTTAGTAAACAATCTACGAACATCTAGAACCATTGCAATCAATTCGATAAGCCGTAATAATTAGATATTTATTCATATTTTCTCAATTTTATTTAAACTAAGGGCACAGTATTAAAATTGTATAATTTATAAATTTTTTAGTCATCACGATGTTGAGAAACATACTCTCTCTTTAAAATTTACAAAACGTATTCTCATGTTGACGTAATACATTTAATAATATGTAATTTATTTTTCGTACATACGTTTATTTCGTTTATATTTATCCAATAATGTAAATGTCTATATGTTTTACACTAATTAAAAGATAAAGCAATTTTGTTTACATCTCTTTGTTTATTACTATAATAAGATATCACTTTTAGACGTTTAAAAATATTTTTATGTTACTGAAATATAATAGTCTCAATAAAAATTAAGCCATAAATGTTGAAAAATAATGATTATTGACTTTATTTAATTTAAAGCGTGACTGCTATACCAGCTTTCTTTTAATTGGTCATCGATCCGCACTGTGTATGAAGGGTTACCCTTAAGTTATCTCAAAGAATTCACTTTTAGCCAATCTAAAATAACTGCAAACATACTAATAAATAATTACAAAAAGTAAATTCAATTATCGCATTAAGTACATAAAAAAACTATACATACCATTAATTGAAATCTGCCAAAGAGCATATTATACTCGAATCAGTATACATTGATATTAATAAACGCTTCAGCAAAGTGATTTCACAGTTATATAATGTATTTGAACGAACTGTTATTTATTTACCTATAGTTTTAATTATATGTATATTAACTATGTATAATATTATTTTCGTTGTATTGTTTTGGTAAAATTTTGGAATTATAATAAGAACTAGTTAAACAAAATTTTTATTATTTTCTTTTTTCTTTTCTACCGAAATGATTCGCTGTTTTAAAGAAAAGAAACTTTCACAAGCCATTTTCAGCATTGACTTTCCTTTCATTATATATTTTATATAAACTTATATACTTTATTAAATATCGAACACTACTTATATAAAATTAATATTATCTTTGGAAAACCTTCTCTTTATCATTTGTAAAAATATTTAAAATAAGTTATATTAAGAATATTACTTATGTTTGTGAATAATACTTGACATTGAATTAGTTTGATAAATAGACTGTGTTTGCTTCTTTATCATTACAATGTCCTTTCAGTACAACCCTGTCAAGGACACGCCTGTGATATCTCGACCCTACTTCCAAGTAATAGTATTGGGTCTACCCAAAACAGATTAGAAGCAATACAGTAACTTTTATTTCGTTTTCAATTTTCGTAATCTTAATGTTACAATTATACCTAAATAAAATGTGGTTTTCACCTCCGTTTCTTCTCAAGTTCGTTTTTGAATAAGGAAATAATGGAAGATATATATTCAATAAGCGTTCTATTACAATAAATAATGATAGGTTTTCTTACAGATTGCACAATTAATAGGAATGCCTTATAATATATATTTCAAGAACCCTAACTTCAACATATTTTATTTTGCAGATCGTTTGAAGAATATCAACTATGATAATGGGAAGCGTCATTTTTAAAGACTGAAGACAAATTTCTATATGGGACTTGCAATACATATACTTTAGTGGCGATACCCGCTTGTATCTTCAGCGTCATAGCAGCAGATAACTAATCTGTTCATAAGTGATATGAATATGTTAGTGTTTACTTAACTCGTATTTTTGGAAATGGTTGTTTATCTTGTTAAAACAATTGTCGTATTTATATGGCCACAAAACAACGTTACCTTTATAAATAAATTTTGATTAAATATGTGGAACGGTTATATATTAATTTGTTATAAACTGAAAACAAACATTTTATGTTATTACTGAATAACAATGTTATTTGTGAAAATAAAGGTAGTAAAAGCATTGACGTATAATCTACTGTGAATATATGTCATGATGTAGTAATTTAATTTTGTTGTCTCAACTCGTGCCAATACCTTTACCATGAAGCTACCACTGTTGTAAGAGAAGCGGACTGGGAAATATATTTTAATTTGTATGAATATACTTTTATTGCAAAACATTTAGATATTATGTTTTTGCAGTATTGCTTATTTAAACCATCATTATATACCACCGACAATATACCAGCTCTTACTACAGCACTATTATTTGCGATCCCATCAACAACAATAAACAGCGCTTGATGGAAGAAAGTTAGCCCGCTGACCATAGGTTTTTAGGGCCCTCTAACCGCTGCCGCTACTAGCTCCACTTTTAAATATGCCCACAACCGAAAGTAAATATAAAAAGAGCGGACGTGTCGCTTGGTTAATATGAACTTTCAACAATTTTATGGTAGGTTGTGCCTCGTTAGGTAACCATACGTGACGAATTTATCAAGCTTCATATACTCCAAAACTCTTAATGATGTAAAGTGTATTGGAAAAGACGAAGATAAAAAATGAATTTCGATATTTTTATTTGTTTTATACCCGGTTTTCTAATGACTCAAAATTATCTGCATATCTTAATATCACAAAGCTTGAATAATAGTGAATGTATCTGGGGTCACGGAAGTGCCCCGCCAAGTTTAGCAAAAAGGAAACGCCGTATTTTCTTTTTCACGAAGCGTTTCTGGCCGTTTTCAAGCCTCTGTAACATCTTTGTCAAAATTGTAGAAAAATCAAACGGTTATTGACCAAGAGCGTACATATATTTAATTTTAACCAGTATTTTAGGAATTTTTGGAAGTCAGACTCCTTCATTTTGTCACTGACTCACTACTCACCCGACAAGATAATTTAATTTCTTTCTTTTGATAATAAAATATTACTATACAAAATTTCACTAAAATCCGTTCGGAAATTTACATTTAATATTAAACAATGTTAAATATTTGGTAGTTACCATATAAATATAAACATATTATTCTAAATATAATTCACGTAGTGTAGTGTACTGGTAGTTTATAAAGATTTATAAATAATTAAATAATAGTTCTATGAACTTCCTTATCAGCGTGAAACGGCTATTTGAATATTTAATAAAGTCCTATCGTGCTGACTACAATTACACGAGGTTTTGTAAACGGTCTCGTAGTGACTTTTAGCAAGCTATATCTATCATGTTATTTTTATTGTACAGATGGAATCCGCAAAATAAAACGAGAAAAAAATTATATCTTAAGTAAAAAGAAATTAATTTATTTTCTATAAAATACCTCTCATATATCTATAGTTTGTATTTGTAACTGGACAGGCTGTTACTTAAATGTTTATTTATTTATTTATCTTCACTCCACATCCCTTGCGGGGTAGCCAGAGACGACGGAGCGCCAAACGCTACGGTCCCTGCATACCTCTTTTGCCTCGGCCACAGACATTAACCTCTTCACTTGTAATAATTCATTCCTCTTCTGTTCCATTCCTCCTTTTACATTCCACGTAGCTATTTGTTTATTTGTATATTTTACAAAAAATAAAATAAGATTCAACTTTTTAATTTTGTACCAGTCTTTCAATATTTTCATTTATTTTTGCAAATTTGTCTCCTGAAACTTTCAATACGACTACATTTCACATAACTTACATACGGTCCTGAATAATTAATTGTAGGATTGACTTTTCGTTTCTTTTTTAAGATAATTATAATAAATTAAATAATATATATAGACTCATTATTGAACATCTAACAATAACACTAATAGAATTTATTTTATGCTTCAATGAAAAAAGTTTATTACTATTTCAAAAGCATAAGAAGACGTGTAAAAACAATATACGGTTGGAATGTTAAGCACTTATTCTGATTTATTTGTAGCAATTTCGTAGTCGTCTACGATGTTTGAGTGTAAATACATTAAATGATAGTAATCAATTTCCATTATAGTAACTATATGTATTGTTGAATAAATGTATAACGTGTGAGATGTGTTACAAATTGAAGTGCCTAACTTACAGTAAGATGTATGGCATGTCTGTGTTAATAGCTGTGCAAGTAGTTATAAATAACATTACCATTACAGTAATAGCAGTTACAACGACGGCTTTGTTAGAACTGGTAGATTTAATATTGAAATAGTAAAATTGTGGGAAAAGGGGATGTATATTACATATATATCTTACTGTTTTTTTTATGTTAGCGGAGGGCAGACGAGCTTGCGGGTCGCCGTTGATGTGTGATCACCGACGCCCATGAACTCTTGCAATATCTGAGGATTCACAAGAGCGTTGCCGGCCTTTGAGATAGGAGTATACGCCTTTTTTTAAGGTACCCATGTCGTATCGATCTGGAAATACCGCCGGAGGAAGTTCGTTCTACATTCGTGTGGTACGTGGGAAAAAAGTCCTTGAAAACCGCACAGTGGAAGATCGCCACGCATTCAGGTGGTATGGTTGGTAAAGGAGGCGGAGGCGAGGAGTGCGGTGATGAAATTCGGCGGTAGGGTACTTATTCTAAATATAACAAAAAAATATTTTTACTGTATCAAATATGATAATAGTACAGAACTGTGACATATTTTTTTTTATCATAACAAAGTCTACAGAAACACGATTATATAAAAAATATATAATAGGATCTGCCAACCGTGCGCGGCGGTTGTTGAGCTGAGCCCCTCTCCTATTTTCTTTTCTTAATATCTTTTGAATGGCTAAACATTTCTTTAATCTGTTTTCGATATTACATCCGCCTTCGGCTCAAACAAAATTTTTAACTAATTATCTCATCGCATTCTGGACACAACTAAACATAAAAAAGGTCTCCCAAATGGTTAAAAGCTTCGCTTATGCTCAGCTTAATGAGAGCCTTTAATTTTAGACTTACAATTTCTTATATGTTTGAAGTATGTTTCTTTTTAATTAGTTGGATCAATTATTTAATTTTCAAAATTCCAAGGGATAAAATTAACTTGTACCATGTAATAAGCAATAAATATTAAATCCTGTATTTTTCTATTTTTTTCTTTTTTTTCCTTTGTTGTCCTTTCCACCTGGCAATTGCTTTTTAATTTTTGTTAATATTAACATAAGTTAAGTTAGCATAAGCTAACGATCATATAAACTTATTTAAATATCTGCAAAGATTAATTGCGTGTTTACACGTACAAACTTACACCTTCTAAGCATATCACTACAAAAATATTACAACGGTAAGAGTGATTACACAACTCTCAATCATTAATATCGAGAAGAAACAGATTAAATTACTAATTGATATATTAATTGGTTTTATACATTATTTAAAAGGACCTTAAATTAAACATGCTCCTGATAAAATTATTTTTATATAATATCTTGAATTAGTATAGAAATATTTAACAAAACCAAATGTTCTACTTATAGTCTCATTACGTTTACCGAAACGAATTAACCCTAACGAGAATGATTTAGGTACTTAGAACTTTTGAATGTTTTCGCATAGAAGTAAAATGGTAAAAGTATGAAGTAATAACGGTAAGAGCAGAAAGAATAAAGGGGTAATATAAGCGTATAAAGTATGCACGTTAATATAAAAACTGCCAATATTACATTCTACATAGTAGTATCTTAGATATTGTATTAAACGATTATAATCCGTATGTCAAATTGTCAAGAGCTATAATTCTATTAACATATGACTTATTTATATAGCCCCGCCCCTTAATAATATGTTCCTCGTTTTCCTTTTGACTTTTATCTTGAAAGGTTTGCTTTGCTTTTAAGAACATGAACTTAATTTAATTTGACATTTCTTAAAAAAACGAGACAGAACGCTCTAGTACTTAACTTATAAGTCAAGTTTCAGTTAAATGTTTCTATCCCATGAAAGACGTAAAAGAGATTTTTATATAAATTTATGATAATAAAAATTGGCTATATATAATTTCTTTTGCAAATTTGTAACAAAATTCGTTATTTATACATTTAGTACGAAAATACACCTATTAAGGAAACAATTATCCAATTACAAAAAGAAATCCGAATTTATAGATTTCTAAAATTAAACAATTACAGATTACAGAAATCGATGAGTTAAATCTATTTTATATTCGAGTGAAATAATTGCTATTACCTATTATTAATTGACTAATTATAAATTTTCAAAAAATCTTTATAAATTATTTTTTTCTGTATTGGTTAACAAGACTATCAAATAAATTGAATAATAAAAGAAACATTATCTCACTAAACTAATACTTTACTTCTAGAAGACTTACGTAAATTTTATCATGTTTCTAATCTGTTCTAAAACACATCATTAGAGTACTTCTCTAAATAGCTGCTCCAATTTAGACTAGGTATCAGATGACTAGTAGCGCTATTAGTATAGTATATGGTTCTTTCTAGGGATTTATTTTTATTAAAATTATATATTTTAAAATTATCACGAATATTATTATGCTATATCTATATTATTAATTTCGTCAAGGGTTAAACTCGATTGAAACGTTAACTGAATAAAAAACAATGTTTTCGAGTCTACATCGTATATCTTTAAAATTGGGATTGTCAAGTATTTTGTTAAAATGTAATGGTGAAAGTTCGCTAACACTTATGGTGGTATAATAAGTTAGTAATACAATCCTACCTAATAACCCTTAACACAACTGACTGACTGTCTTACCAACCATGGCATCGTATACTTTTAGGAGACGGTTAAGTTGTTTATATTAATTTTATATGTTTTTAAATTATTTTCAACAACATATTTAAGTCAAATAACGTTTATATTTCTTTACTGGAGATTATAACTAAACCATTGCTTGAGCTTTAATGTTTAGATATCAGCTTTAGATTTTTGAATGTAAGCTCTAATTAGTAAATCAAACTAGATTTTCAAACACAAAAATTTTTTTTATTACATCAGAAGGAAACATTCATATTATAACTAGTAGTAGAAACAACTATATTAATAAAATGTATGTTACTACTAGTGTAGTAACAGTAATAGTGTAGTAATATATAAATTATTAAACTATTGGTGGTGTAAGAAATAGAATAATTTCATCTACAGTTTTCTTTATTTTCACACAAGTTTCTAAATAAATAGAATAAATAACTTGAATAAGTAAATAACTTGAAGTAAATTATTTTTTCAAAAAACTTTTTTTTTTCTTATTCGGAATAAAAATAGCATAATTGTTTTTGTTCGTAAGTGGAACATGCCAACTTCATAATTTTACCAAGAAAATTATAACGAAAATTAAAGTTAAAATACAATATAGCAATCTGGTTCGAAGAATCGGGTTTTACACAAAGCAAACAGAAAGACCAATTAAATATTTCAGATTTTATTCCTAAAAATACGACTTCTGAACATACCAAGAGGATCATAATAAAATATTTTTGATAAAAAAAGTTGTTAGGAAAAATTATGAGTATTTAACAATAATAAATTGAAAATCACATGTGATATGTGGTAATAGAGTAAAGCGAATTGATACATTCGATGTAGAAATTATTAATGCAGGTCAGATCCACGTATATATAAAAAAAAATTACTGAATTGTAAAGAAAAATGTCACAAAGGTGTAAAATTAAAAAAATAATAACTCCAAGTTTGGAAAACAGTAAATTTCGATTTAATTTATACATTTTATTGTACATAGTAATAAAATTTTTAAATATGATTCGACGAGTCTAAAAGTTTATACCTTTTTTTTTCACAGTTTACTATTTTTACTTCAGCTTATTACTATTGTCACGGTGTTACTTTTTCTTTCAAAATTGTTTAAGATTTTCAAGAGTTTATTTAATAGTTTTGTGGTATCATGTACAATAAAAATACAATCTTAGACAGTTAGGCATGTCATGTTTATTAAATAAAAGATTTATACTCCCTTGTGGAAGAAATAAATCAAATTATTCCTCTGACGTCATAACAATATTTTTTTAAAAATATCTTTTTTGAAGCTAAGATCAAGCATTATTCATATGTACAAATATTAATAATATATAAATATTCTTATTTAAGCTATCGGTTTTATTTTTAATGACTTCTAAGAAGGTAAATGGTTGAGCTAATTTTGAATTCGATATTAATGTTACAATAATACAGTTTTATAATTTATGTTGTTAAGGTTAAATATGTTGTCTAAACATCTGATATATTTTTTAAATATCTAGGGTAACATACCTATTAGCAGAAATATAATGTAAAATTTGTAAGTTTAAAATATTCAGAGTTTTTCGATGATTATGTTATACATTCTTTATATACATAATTTCAATGCCCTTTGCTATTTTTAATTTAAATGTTAAATGTTTTGGCTTGTTATTTTACTTAATTATTACCATATATTGTAAATATTATAATTATAGTATATGTCTCCTTAGATTCTAAATAAATTTGCGGAAAAGACGTTGGGTTTTTTCATATTGCTGTCCAAATATTTTTGTTTTTTTTTACATTTTTTCAGGGTTCTACAGCGACCGTCGAGTTTTCATTTGTGGTGCAATATGAAATGTTAAATGTATTTGCTTCCATTTTGACCCATTTCTATTTTTAATAGTGTAGATAATACATGTATATTGTGTAAACTGTCAATTTTCGTGTTTTTTCCTCTGTTTCTTAAGCACATTTATAAGAATTAACTTCTATTATTTTTATTCTGTTTTAAAGCTGCGTCATCTTAAATTTGTTAACGAGTTTTTTTTTATCACGGGATCTACAATATATATATATTTTAATTTTAACGGGCTCAGTTTACATCAAGAACTTCAATATTGCATATCCGTTGCATCGTAACCTTTTCTTTAAATCAGTTAATTATTATCTAAGATGTAATTGTTTATTTATATCTTTTCCACTTTCAATTTGAGGGCCTACTTTGATACCATACTTATCCAATTTATATTTACAAATAACTTCTTTTTGGTCCTGCTGAGCTTTCGACTTTTGTTATAATGCAATTTAATTTAGTTTTCAGGGACCCCACGAACTGACCAAAGGTCCTGGGTTCGGTTCTCACCCAGTACAATATCTTCGGTGATGTAGAATGTTCGGAATTTGGATCTACTTTTATTTTCATGAAATCATACTCGATACGGATTATTATCTAGACTGTTAAAAAATAATAATAAAATGTATGGTTTTAAATACATTATACACTGAAATTAAGTTACAAATAATTTTGTTCAGTGTCTGTTTTCTATTTTAATGTGCCATTGACAGCAGATAGCACGTTCACAATATTGGTTAAATAGACTTTGAATGTTGGAACTAAAGCTACATACTACATATAACATATTGTATATTTAGGTCCTATATGTTTAAAGAAGGGGATTTAAAAGATGTATTATTATATATAAAAAAGTACAAAAAACGTTCATTGGTATATAACAAGTATCAGCACCGATTAAACATTTGGTTTAGAATGTCAGCTGGTGCAGACTCGTGTCTATGCGCGAACGCTATGACCACTATAGTAGATCTGAAAATACTTTTTGGTATGACTTTCAATATTTTGTTTTAGGATCTTTTAATAAAAAAAAGTTCTGCTAAGTTTCATGTTGGACACGTTGGGTCATGACGAATACTTCTTTAATATGTATTTTTATATCGAATCGTTAAAATATTTTATTAGAATAGATGCATGACTGTGTGAACTTTAAATAGATATATATTTTGCAAAGGGAGGTTTTCTATTTTATTAACATTTTCAAGATAATTTAGTTATATAAAACCAGCACTGATTTTAATAACAAACATATATTGATACATTTTGATGGAAGATTACAAAATTAACGTTACATTAGATATTATTTTGTAATGCCCATTGTATTTATAATATAATATTTATTATAATGTTATTCAACCTACTTTAAACATATATTAGAAATAAGACAACATGATTGTTATTTATACAATAAAGTATGCAATAAATAATTTGAAAATTAATATAATTGACTAAAATTTACATAATGAAATTACTTTAAAAGCAAGTAATACGCTTAATCATTTTTCAACGTTGAAGGTTTGGATATTAAGAATTTAATCATAACAGAGAAAATGAAGAATTCCGCTATCAAGTACGCGTGAAATATGTAGACTAAGGATCAAATCACATTCGCTGAATATTTACAGATTCGCACAATTTTTAATATAATAATAGAATATACTCAGGTATGGTATATTATATTATTATATTAACCTTCCTGTATAACGAGCTACCATATTTTAAATCAAGTCAAAGTTTTACAATTTTCTTTAATACTGACTAATATGTAAAATAAGCAAAGATATTCTTCAAAGAAGCACACTAAGAGTCAATAAATAATATAATATATATAATATAATTGATTTAGAAAACTGTCTCCATGAAATGTATAGGTTAGAGTTTTTTAGTATCAAAGAATACATTTAGTAGTATCGTAGACATTAATAGTAGGCAAATTTAAGATCTGTAATTCTGTGGTACGCCATTTCATGTTTATTCCTTGATAAAAATGATATTAAATAAAATCACGAAGTTCGCTCATTCATTATGATTTAATTTGTTAATTTAAACAAATCATTTAGATAAATGTAAAAAAATAATTAAAATATTATATGATGTTATATATTTCTTGAAGAATATTTGACCTGTCAATGAAGATTGCCATTATTATTACGCTTATTCTAATGATAAAATTATTTTTTAAGCATAAACAAAGCTACTTATATCTAATTTTTTTTTTGCTATCTGATACCACTGACCTCGCCTGATACACGTATTGATTAAAAAAATACTTTTTTTTTTTTTGTCGTATAAAAATATATGCGATAATTTGAAGCAAACATAAATACTATCTACTACTTATTCCTCCATTTTGAATTACATAGTGGGTTCAAAGTTGAACTTGAACTAGTTTTGAATAACACAAAATCTAAGATTTCTGAGCTCGGAATATATTTTGTAAGATTTCATATAGAAATATGCATTCGAACATTTTCTACACAATATTTAGTTGCGAGATTATTTGGAAGATAAAACCGCTTTTATAAAGGGAAACTGCTTTTTATATAACTTAATCAAAAACTATCAAGAGATTTATATAATAATATTTATGACTTGGCAACCTTTTTATTTCATTTGATTGATTTAAAAGCAAAATATAAGCTTCCTTCGTGATTGTTATATGAGATGTGATTATAATAGTGATTTACATTCACGGTCTCATATTAATAAAATTATTCGTAACACTTCAGGACTTTGTCCGGTCAAGGTCCCGGTACTTTAAGAAGTCAAGGGTATAGGTACTTTAACAAACAAGTGGGCAAAGGCTCACCCAGTCTTAGTCCTAATAAACCTTATGTATAATGAGCATTAAGTATAAAATTCTAAGCAGTTTATAAAAAAATGAAATCGTAAGTGTTTTTGTATGACAATAAAAAAATCATGTTGAGTCAAGTTGTTTAATGTAAAATTTCTTCTAAAATTGTAGAATTTTGTACCATTTACACATAATAAACTAAATATTAAATTCAAGTAACTGGTAAATATAAAATAAACAGGCATGAATAAAGAAAGTATTTGTAGGCAAAAAATATTGTATTTTAATTGATAATAAAAATTTATGAAAGTTTTAGATATATAATTTTAATATAATTTTGGAAATTCATTAAATTGTTCAAAAAATATCTAAGATTCTTCATATAATACAATAAAACTAGTTAATTATGCACAACACTAAGATTTTTATTTTTAATTTTATTAAAAATATAAATTACTGAAAAAAAAATCATCATATATCTTATACTGTCTATAATACATAAGTAAGATTAATATGAAAGTATTAAACTCTTATTATTATTATTCTTTAAGCGGCTTTATTCTTAATTGATATTTAGGTAAAAGCACAAGTCTCTGGATTTGATAATGGTTATAGGATAAATAGAGATCATGAGGAAACGCCAGTTCCTAACTGTACTAGAAAATATACTTTAAAATATATGTACTAAGATATTGAAAGCGTGTTTCTGCTATTCCGTTTATTCATATCATATATCATTCAATTTATTCGGTTTTAAAGTTCCTTGTTACCGTGTAATGCCACTCCGTAGTCCATTCAGACAGAGTCATAGACAATAACTAGTGTGTTAAAACAAGATTCGTTAGATGAGAAGAATGCGTATTTGGTAGTGAGATGTACCATACGATTAAGATGTATATAGGTTTAATATTCTATTATTCGTGAACATCAGCAATAACAATCTAAGTGATTGTTATTGCTGATGTTCGTGCAGGCGTAAAGAGATAAACGGTTGACTAGAAATGGAAAGAACTAATTAATACATATTAATGTGATAAAAACTAAAACAATTTACTGAAATTCATAACTTCATTCTATTTTTAATTGACAAAAATATATTTAAATCCAAGTATACCATTACAAATAGCAGCTGATTTTACTTCGAGAAAACAATAAGTTGCAATAATATAAGTATTTGTTGTCAGTTAAAAAAAATATTTCACAAAATTTACGGATAGAATTTCCTTAACTTCAACATGGTCTGGAACAATGAAAAATTGTAATTAAATTTTCATGCTAAAGGGAATTTTCGACAATTCAAAGTGACTTTTAATATGTTAAATCTTTATCGGGCTATTCAGTAGAGGAACATTTAATTTTTTTAAATTTTTATTTCATAAATACTAAACTGAAATAGGATGTCAGCAAATCATATCTGAAAATAATGACTAAAACTTTTATAATAATATTTTAATTTGTTGTCAGTGAATGGCTGGTAAATGGGTCATAGTTCATGTATAGTTTATTTCCATAACTGTATTAATACACCTAGCGGAGGGGGGGGGGGCATCACCAACGGAGCGTATACTGAGGCAGCAGTGTACCTCTTATGCAGTGTTTTAAAACTATATTAGATCTTCTCATTCTTACTTGAGTGTATAAAGTATTTCGGTATATTTTAAAAAATTATTAAAGTGTCTGAAATTACATACTATAGCTAGTTTCCTGTTACTATATATTTCTAATAAAACAGAATAAAACAGTTTACTGTTTATATAAAACAAAGATGTTTATGTTGAATCAGCTGTAATATAATGAAGCCGAGATAAGTGATTCGATAAAAGCCTTAGAACTTAGCGTTTTACCTAAGATAGATAAATATGCCGAGATATTATTGATTTTAAATGGTCCACACAAACCTGACCTCAAAAGTAATTTCTTCTCAGCACGGAATGTAAATATTTTGCATAAAAAGTTCTGAAGAAACAATAGAACAAACAAAAAAACAGAGTAAAGAAAAGGGCTAAAACAATGTACAAAAGAAATATATTTATGAAAATAATATTATAATCATGTCTGCGCACGCATCAGTATTAATTTAAATACAGTAATCGATATTTAGTGAAAGCAATAAAGTTACCAAATAAAGGTAAAGTTAAAATACAAATAGAAAAGTGATTACATTATCATAGTTTACTTTATTCAAATATGTTAATGTTTTTTTTTTTTTTGTGTCTGAAAGAATTCAGATCATGATTGTAAAGCATTTTATTTCAATGAAAGCTTTCTTAATTAAAAACCTCATACATCGTATTAACTTTTTTGAGAAAAGTATTTTAGCATAATGCATATACACATATTAATCAGTTCCATGATTTATTTAAGCTTATCATCGAAGTTACGAGCAATCCGGAATTCTATAATTTTATAATAATTTTCTAAGATTTATATATTTAAAATGTAAGTATAATCTTTATAATTAAAGTTTTTAAAACTAAATTGGTTATTCCAAATATGTATTTCAATTTTATTATTTCTATTGAAATATTATACGTGTTGAATTTATTGCTTAATGAGACCAATCAATCAATCGGTGGTTAATAAGATATTTCTTACTTTTTATAGTACATTTAAACAATTGTATGTTTAAATTTACGTTTAAATTTATTGGGAATAATTAAACTTTCTATACTGTTTTGTTAACAAACCCCATATTTTCGATAAATTAGACCGAAATATTGCTTTGGCTTACATAGCCATGGCTTGAAGACTTCTCAAGATTTATACAAAGGGTCCCGCATAATGTAAAATACCACTTTTCAATTTCTTATAACATTAAGCCAAGAAATGTTCTTATTAAAAATATTGTAAGAGTCAAAATCTGCAGTGTGGTAAATTTTTTTTTATTTAGTAACAATCATTGTCATCATCATCATCACAATCGTGTGCTGGTTTTACGCTGTCCATATCTAGCTACTTCCAGCGACCTTGGCTACTTTGTTCGTCCACTTAATGAGGGGCCTACCCACGCCGCTTTAAGTCTTTGTCAAACACATCATGTAATTACTATATACAATGGCAATTATATACTCCGCGTATATTGGGAAATAAACGCTAAAATATCTAATAAATATGCTTTCAAAATGTAGAACAATAAAAACCTCGAATAAAATAATGATAAATAAATAAATATAAAATTGATATAAATTTTTTCGATGAAATAAGATACTATTATTTTATACTTTCCATAAATATAATCATAAATATATATAACTATTCCGTTTCCCTTTTTATACTGTTTGCCAAGGCTTATAAATATTTACAGTATGACCATCTTGTTGACGTGCATTTGGCAGTGTCTCTCCCGAGCCGCTCTGCATTTGGCTAAGCTTGGATGCTTAGATAAGTTACTGTTGCTTCTCTGAATTCTGTATAATAGGTTGAAATGTTGTGATTTTATAAGAGTGAGTTGTTTGAGAACTTTCCTTAGGGTCGACCAAAAAGGATCTGAGTTGTAATTCCAACTTTGTTTGCTATTTATCTTCGTCTTGTTGTTTTGAGGATCCTTAAAGAAGTTGTCTTATCAGACAACTTCTTTGATGTTACTATCTAGCATCTTGCTTTGTTATGCGGACAGTAGAATGGTGAAGTGTATACTCTATTCAGAACTTGAGTGCGGTAAATGTAAAAGAAGTGAGCATAATATGCGTCAATATACATGTAAATATTTGTGTAAAAGCAGCAAAGCGGTATGAATAATGATGTCTTAATTATCAACAAGCTATACTTTTTAAGCCGAGCACTCTAATAAATAAAAGTAATTTCAAGACCAGTACTTTCATTTCCAAATAAATAAATGAATTACCTTTCACCTTGAATTGTAATTTTTTAATATAAATAAAATTTGATAACAACAAAAATGTTTTCAATGGCGGTAGGTATATGTTATGTTAAGCTTGATATAAGATAAGAACATTTATATTGAATGATTTTTAATATAATGAAGCCGATATAAGTTATTCGATAAAAATCTCAGAACTTAGTGTTTGTCCAAAGATATTTTAATGATCTGTAACTATTTTCTAGATTTTATTGATTCTATATCGTCCACACAAAGCTGACTTTTATAAGTAATCAAAATCTGTTTTATATACTTTTTAAAATATAATTTATATCTAAAACACGCTTTCTTAAGAAACTATTTGTAATAACAGATTTCATATATTGAAAAGCCATTTTTTTCTCAGCTACATATCATATATTTTTATGTTCCCAGAAATATACACTTATCACATTTATACGCGTATATTATACAAATACCTATTTTTCACTTTTCATATTTACACTTGAATTTTCAAGCACTATTTTAATGTAGTATGTATTTAAATAACAATTATATTATCTGGTTAAAAGAAATAACTTTATTAATATATTCAAAGATGTTTTAATTTAATAAAGAACTTACAGTTAGTTTCTGAGCGACCGCCGACAAGTGAATAATTTCAAAGCTTGGAGCATCTCTGGTTATTCTCTTAATCTGGATAATTCTAATATATGTTTAGAAAACGGTCCGAGTCTCTCAAAAATTATTTACTTATTTCTGACATGCGTGTTTTTTGTAAAAATATATATATCCAGCAAAATATAATAATTATTTATGCATTATTTTAAAAATATACATACATTTAGATACAATTTTTTAAAATGTAAGTTACTTCTTAAATTATTCGGCAGTGATCATGTTATTTAAATATAGTATAGTAGTGTAGCATAGAAGAACATAATAAATGAAATCAAAACAATAGGATTTCACTGACCTTGAAGTGCATGTCGGATACAGGGGCTCTTGAACAGATAACAATAGAGTCGGTTTTATTTGTCTCAATGACTCTTGTGTGTTATAATTAATCAAGTGTATACTTCTATGACATCAGATACTGAATTTAAGTCTGTTTCTATCTTACATAATGTACTTAAATTCTTTCATATAAATATAAATTTCCAACTTCAAAATCTTAGTCTCAAATTTAGTATGCTTAAATCTGTTATTAATTTTCCTTTGATGAAGTTTGTTGATATTTACTAAAAGTTTTAGATAAAAGGAATTTTAAATGCCTTATGAACTAGTTTAGTAGTATGTACCTAATCAGATTATTCACTTGATTACAGTTCGAATAAGGGCTGTAAAATGATTTATCTATGTAAACTAATATCTAATTATCCAAAACGGAAATATGTGTGTTGATATTGATATTTTTTTGTAATTTTTTACAATCCAGAGAAATAATAAAAGTGTTGTTGGCTTCTAGAAAAACGTATATTAACTATTTTTATTATAACAAATAAATACTTACTTATTTTATTAGACATTTAGTTAAGGAATTTCAGGAAATCCAACTAACAGAACCTCAACGGCAATGTATTAACGATAATATATCTGAGTTCTACAATGTTTAAATCTAGATGCGACCGCTCATAACTTGCACCAACTGTAAGCTTTATCTTGGCTTAACTCTGAATTGAAGAACCGAACAATATGTTAATATAAATTATGGTAATTTATTTAGCAAACAAAGTTAAATGAAATGAGTTTTGCTTAAATTTTTCTTTACATTTCCCATGACAGTTAAAAATTAAAATATGCCATTATGTGTAAAATATATGTAAAACAGATTGATTATTCAGAAAAAAAAAGTATTTATGATTAATAAAAATGAAATCATATTAAGAATTTTATTTATTACCTTCAGAAATTCAGAAATACAGAAATTCGTAAATACAGAATTCACGGCTTTATTATGTATTTAAGCAATTGCTTTTAATTATTAGAATAGAAAAATGTGAAATAAAACTAGAATTTTAATCTCAAACCAACTAACACTTCAGTTGTTAGAATCATTTCAATATCAATACGAAACAACACATACTAAATATTCAATTTCAATCAAAGCGTCCTGCAAACTCGATTTGATAACAAACGCAACATCGATTGAAATTAGAATATTGTTCAGAGTATATGAGACACAATATTCTTAATAATAATTTGTTATATATGTTTTATATTATTAGAAATGGTGGATGGTCGACTAAACATTTTTATGTGCTAAGGGTTATATATGTCTAGGAAACAACTTTGTCATAGTGTTTGCTTAGTCATATTATTATATTATAAACTAGTTTATTCGCTCCCGCTTCACTGGGCACACTATTATTTTGGATGTAAGCTACTAGATTGCTATGGTAACCTTTGTCATCTTATCCGTTGACATCGTAACCGTTGCTATGGTAACCGTTGTAATAATTACTCTTTCCCCCGCGTTAAGTGTAAAGCTTCTACAGATATAAAACACAAAGAAGAAACTATTTAAAATTTTAAGTTAATCGGATAGATAGTTTCGAAGATTTCGTGATAAGTCAGTGAGTGGTAAATAGCTTATATATATATATATATATATATATATATATATATATATATATATATATATATATATAATAAGTAGATAGATAAGTAGAAATAGATAGATAATAAGTTATTATTTCAGTTCCTTATGTAAAATTGTCACTTAAGGACACGATATTATAATGACGAACCTATAATTCTATCACGATTTGTATGTTTCTTTCTTGCTTATTTTTTATTATTATATAAATCGCTGTAATCAACTGAAATCGAACCGTTTCTATTTTTATTACGAAATTCTCAATAAAACATTTTAACATAATGCAGTTTCTATGTTGAGATTTACTTACATGCCTTTTCAGCCTACAAGACACTTTGAAAATAATAATGTTATTATAATTATACTACTACTTATTATTATTATAATTATATTACTAAAGTAATTAAACAATCCTTCTAAATGTGAAAGCATCATAGGACTATTGGTGACGCAAATTTCTAAATGAAAAAATATTAGTATTAATTAGGTTACCATTTTCAAACGTTAACAAATCTTTCCGCTATATATTTTCGTTGTAGATTGTTTTATGGTAGTACGAAAATATCTTTCCGGAAAAATTTTGGAAATTGAAATTCAAACTTTTCTTTATATGAATATCATGTATCAAACTTTGATAATTATGTGAATCAGAAGTCTAAACAGACTATATTTAACGCTTTAATTTTGGATAAATATTATGTTTGTGTAAATTGTGTGTTTAAGTATTATAACAAATAAACAATATTAACAACATACCTGTGGTGTCATGACAAAATAAAGTTTATATATAATTCATCCTCTTATAATTTGTATCCAACTTACTAAAACAATATGTATTTACATGAGTTGTTAACTTATTAAGTTATTAATACATTTAACATATATGAAAAGAGTATTTTTAATCTAAAAATGTTCTCCCACTTTTTTTTTCTATGCCAAAACTTTAATAGTCTTCGTCTATGTAATTTCCTTACTTTGCAACCAAGCATGCTACAAGTAAGTCTTTTGTAAGTTTTTAAAAATGTTAAAAGATGCCTACTACCCTAAGTATTGAGAACTCTTTTACTTAAATCACAGCATATTCTCAATCTAAAGGTTATAGATATCGCTTGTCAGTGATAAGGCCGCCTTTTTATGTTATGGTTTTTATATTATGGTTTTGGTGTTTCCTTTTTTAATGTTTTTTATTTATTTTTCGGCTTTACCATAGAGTATATTGAATGTTATTATTGTGTTTTAACATAAAACTGTCATAACAAACGTTAGGTAAATTGTAGCAAAGCTTATTTTAGAAATTTAACTTTAATTAATTGTGTTTCCTAAATAAATTTGCATATTTCATATTAACATATTGTTCGGTTCTTCCATTTAGAATTAAGCCAAGATACAATTTACAGAAGTTTTGAGCGACCGCATCTAGGCTTAATCATCGAAGAACTCAGATACTTGGGGTTACCTATTTATTAATTTTTCTTACTTATAAATATTTTCCAACAAATATTATTATTCATATAACAAATATGGCCACTTATTACAATTTTTTTCTGAATTTTATTCGAAAAATATCGCTTTTAATTTAGACCATCCGTGACGCTAATTCGTTTTCGTAGAAACGAGTCATTAGTGGTTTTGGTGAAAGTGTAAAGGATGGTAAAGTTTTTAGTGTTCCAAGAGACTAGGCAGAAGTGATCATGCAAATGACGTCACTATGAAGTTTTTATACTGTGTATTATTGAAAAAGCATGATATTTATAACTTTGTTTCACAGGACGTATTGAAATTATATAATTGGTGCTGTTGCGAACATTATTATATCCTATATATATTATAAAGATACACATTCACCAAAACTGTAAGATAATTTGTGCCAAAAATATATACATATATTACGCCATTTATTTCATACATATTTAAAACTCCTTTTACCTGTCACTTTCAGTGAATTTCACCAAAAGCAATAACTGCTTTATGCACAATAGATTATAGCTGAGACGTTGAAGTTGAGAATTTATATTTACAGAATGTAACAGCAAAATGAAGTTATATATTGTTAAGAATTTAAAACGGGATTATAAATTTAGTCTCTGAAATCATAACACGCGAGTAACTACTTGACTAATTTTAAGACACAAGAATCATTGAAACACATGGAATCATCCAATTCTTTTGTTTCTATTGTTACCTATTCAAGAACTAGTATGTCCGAGTTGCTCGTTGAACTTTGTAACAACATATTGTTTTGTTTTATTCCTTAAGTTATAAGCCGCTAAGGCTTTAAGTAAAGTTATTATTATTTAAATAATATTTTTTGTGTTGTGTTTGATTTTAGGAACAAAACATACTAATACCAAAACGTAATCAATTGTTAAAAAATTTATAAATCAAGCTTAAGCTTTATATTAATTAATTTAAAGCAAGACATATCCGTCTCGGGTACCGTTAGTTGGTGCCTTTGGTACAGAATGAAATTTTATAGCGTGATTAAGCCGATAGAAAAGGTATTTAACTGCTGTCACTTTTAAAGTCACCTTTTCATCTCCGAAAACAGTTCATGACGATGAATAACTGACGAGTAAACGGTAATAAATAAACTCATATTAGAATATGATGTAATAACAGTTATGATTTTATTGGTCTTATGATAATTAATACATAGATTAGCCCGCTGAGTTTCTGTCTTCTGTCTTCTTTGAAATACGTAATTCACTTATGCGACGCGACATTTATTATTTATAAAATAGCATCTTTATATATATTAATAATGTTAAAAGTTGAGTTAAAGCTAAACTGTAAACGAACCATATTATATAATTTATTGCATTTTATTTAAATACCTTATAAAAAAAATCACTTTATATATTTAAATATCGATCAAATCAAATAATTATAATTGTCAAAAAAATATTTTAAATAAAATGATGTTAATTCAAAAAGTATTTAAAAAATTATAGAATACAAAGATAAATTAAAGTTAGTTTTGAACTTTTCAATAGTTTTGTTAATTGAGTAGCTTAAAATATTATGAAAATAAAATAAATAACAACGATGCATAAATTAACATTAAAAATACTTAATATTTCTTTAATTCGAGTTTTTACTTCATCCAAGGAATATTAAGTAAAAAAATAGATAAGGAGCTTTTATTTATTGTTAATAAATATTTTATCTAAAATAAATAAATAACTTAGCAAACACATCACAAACGTGATATATCTTCAAGGAGTGAAATCAGTTTGTAATATCAAGCTCAGTGGCTTCATCTCTTTGCAGCAGCAAACCGAATACACGATGTATTTCATAAATTATTTAGTAGACTAGTATAGGGTTATATAATCATACAATCTTACGTTTTAGTAGCTTTACAAGAGATTAAACATACTAAATGTTCCATATTTTAATTACCAAAACTTATTATGTAATTAATAGTTCTATAGAACAAGACAGACTCGTATACCTAATTTAAAACTACAGATAACTTCCCCACCCTTTCCTAGTTTCTTTTATTACTATCCATATTTAAGGGTAACATGTTCCAGAAATATCTAGCATCTGCATGCCGTTGAATTAATTATATATGCACAGTTTGTAAAAATGTTCATTAAAATTACCAATTAAAAGATAATTAAATCTGTGAATTTATATGATGTTATTAATATAAATTTCCAAATAATCCTATATTATATACTATAAAAATCTTGTGTTTTAGATTTATATCTGTTTGGTTTTCGGTAACAGTATACGTACTGTTTGAAGTACCTACGAATATTTTTATGATTTAATAAAAATAATCGTACGTCAAAGTCGTAAAGAATAAAATTAATAATTTATTTTATATTATCATGTTAAAGAAGAAAACTGAAAAAAACACCTCTACTTTTAATATATTTTTAAAATTAAAACTACTTTATACTAATAAGCGATGACTTTTATACTGATAACACAATAAAATATCATTTTTAAATTAACAAGATATGTTGTTTATTAATCATGTTGCACATTATGTTTCTCTCATACCAAAATGCATAAATAGGTAGAATTTATGTTATACTAAACTCAAAATATAATTACTATTAGTGAATAATTTATTCATTTTTCTGAGTAAGTTCACTGTATTTAAAATTATAATTCCAAATCAATCCGGTTAAAACAATTTTGTTGCTGTTCATTTTTGTTCTATAAAACTATACTTGGATTTTATGCTTTTATGTATATATAAACACTCCGAGGTCTGTCTAATAATAAATGCAATATATTGAGTAAATATTAAAGTAAATAAATATTATATAATACAAACAATAATTTATCAAACATGACACATTTATGAAGTGTCTTAAAATACTGAAATCAATTTGTTACGTCAAGCTGAGTCGCTACATCTCTTTGAAGTTTTCTTACCACTTATATTTTGAAGGTCATGATATTCTTCAATAAGACATTTTAGGATAAAATAAAAAGCAGTAAGTAACAGTATTCTCAGAATCACTTTAGTAGGTGAATATTAGTTTTGCAAGAATATTAATATTCTAAGGATAAAATATAATTAAGTAATCATTGTAGATTAGTTACGATATAATTTTAAGAGATCCTATAAATGTTTTATATCTATAATGTATGTGTTGTATATTATTTCGATTTCAAATTATTTATTCCTGTTTTTTTTAAAACTGCAAAAATGTGAAGCTTGTTAAAAAACTAAATTTAGGCTACGCGTTGCTTACATACAGTTTTCCTAAAAGGCAAACTCACAAACTTTTTACATCGTTATTGCATGCATCTAGTGATGATGGTTCTTGAAATAAAAATGTACAACATATTTAAAAAAAGTCTATTTAAATACTATTTACTTCCATGATTTAGCGTTGTATAAGAGTTAAGCTTACCATCGAAACAATAACGAGAGAAATAAAATAAAATAATTTTATAATATTTTTTTATTTTAATTTTACATGTACATTAGTTCCATATTATAATCTTTATAATTCTAGCTGATTTTTAAGTTGAACATGTTATTCCGCGTATGTTTATCTATTATATCGTTTCTATTGTTATATTAGTACAGCAGCATATAAATTTATGAATTTATGAGATTGATTGATTAATAAGTTATTGTTTCATTTTATGATAAAATTAAACAAACTAGTTGGAAGTAATTAAATGTAATATAAATAGTTATTTAAAATAGATGAAAATGTGCAGAATAAAAGGTATAAATAGTGACGGCTTCATCATCAACAAGCTACACCTTATAAACCGAGCACTCTAAGAAAAAATATTTTAAGACCACACTTCCATTCCAAAATACATAAATAAAATACAAAATTAAATGCAAATATAAAAAGAGATAATAAATAATGTGCCTTGTCACAGGGGCGTAGGAACCGTGTGGGCAGGGTGGGCAGCTGCCCACCCAGAAATTGGGAAAGCGGTTTATCTACGTTGGTGTCACTCGAAACTGTACTGTTTAAAAAAATATATTTTTTTTTTCTGTAGAACTTTTTTTTCTTTGACATTATTAAAAACTAGGGGGGGGGGGTACGATTTCAAACCTGCCCACCCAGTAAAAATTTCGTTCCTACGCCCCTGTGCCTTGACAACATGGTAATATATGTCATGATATATAGGATAGAACTAAAATAGACCATTTTTATAAAAGTCTCTGATTATAGAAAACTGTCGTTGCGGTTTATAGACTTCCGCACTGGACAACTTTCCAACTTATATAAACCTTATTTCCATTTCACCTCTTTATTTTTTTTCCTTGAGGAACGGTTGTCGGAAAATGGCTAGAAACTCCAACATTACTTTTACTTAATTTTAAGTTATTGACTATTGAGTCCAGGTTATAATTGTTTTAACTGATTCTTATAACCAACCATTAATTATAATTCTATTATCCTATGTCATTTACAAGATATTATGTATAAATTTGTGTATTCCTTTTTAGTGAATGTAACATATTTTACAGAACAGTTAATGAGAGAAGAGAACTTATGTACATTTATGTATATAAGTTCTCTTCTTTTTAAGGATCCACTCACAGTGTTACATACTATTACATAAGCTTTTAAGGTAAATAATGATGGTAAATTTTATATATACATAAAAGACATAGCTTCGCTCATGTGAATATGTTAAATGACGCAGATATCTCAGATTCAGAGTTGTGTCAATTTAGTAACTCGCCTAAGCTTTAACCTTAACTAAACTTTAATTTTAACTTTTTGATAGTGCTTGGAAAACTACTCCAATGTAAAGATAGATATACGAATGCTATGTAATATAATGCTATCAGAAACTGATATTACTGGTGCAACTTATTCGAATATATTTCTTTAATAAAAATGAGTCAGTAATTATAATTAGTTCCTGAACGACCGGCGACAAATGAATAGTTTCAAAGCTTGTAGCGTCAGGATTAAATCTAATATTTGTTTGAAAAACCATTCCAGTCCATAAATTAAATATATGTTGCTTATATTCTTACGTTTCTTTTTAAATATAAATAGTCGTTAGAAATAAAAAATAAATATTCAAACTGGTTATTTAAAAATATGCGAACTTCTTAACTTATATATTATTATATACCATATTTTAAAGTGCGAGTTTCACTTTCATGCCTTAAATTATTAAGCGGTGAACATGAAAATAAACATAAGTGAATCATAAATAACTTATGAAATGAAAACATAACAGTAGGTTTTTAGAGACTTTGCATTGCATGTAGAACACAGGGTCTCTTGAACAGATAACAATAGAATGGCCGAGGCGAAAGAGGTATGCAGGGACCGTAGCGTTTGGCGTTCCGTCATCTCTGGCTATCCCACAAGGGATATGGAGTGAAGCTAAAATAAAAAAATAAATAAATGACAATCGAAAGAAGAGTAGGTTGCATTGGTCTCAATGACTTTTGTGTGTTACAATTAATCAAGTGTATGATCATATACCATCAGATGCTGAATTCATTAGACTTGAGTCTTGCATAACGTAATTTGTTTTGATATACATCATATAAATATAGATTTCCCATTTTAGTATTATGTCTCTTATCAGATTATTTACTTGACTACAGTTTGCATATAGGCTACACAATAATTTATCTGTAAACTCTAATATGGAGATATCCAAATAAGAAATATGTGTGTTAATAGTGATATCGTCTGTACATCCAAGGTAATTTTCACCCAGTGTCTTTATTAAATAATAAAGGTGTTATTGGCTTCTAATAAAACTTATATCAACTATTTTATTAAGCAATAATAATTAATAAACACCGAGTACCTCCCTGCCTTCTGCAAGGTTTGAATCTTAATGCGACTTTATAACTTGCGTCATAACTTGCGTCAACTGTAAGCTTTATCTTGGCTTAACTGTAATTTGAGGAACTTTACAATGTATTGATATAATTTATGGTAATTTATTTAGGAAACAAAATTAATTAAAATTAACTTTTTCAAATGAGCTTTGCTTCAATTATACTTAACGTTTGTTATGACAGTTATATACTTAAACATAACTTTTGTGTGAATTATATAAATTTTTCAGAAATCTAAATTTATAATATATCTATATACTATAATATAATAATATATACCTACAAGACATGCGTAGGTATTTGGTCTTTGATACAGTCACAAAATTAAGTAAATAATAAATGTTTTCAAATAAATCCTTTAAATCATTATTTTAAATTATGTTTATTCACAATATAGCTTGTAAATATAACAATGTTTCTCTCAAATTTTGTGAAAAATGCGTTGAACATCGGCCGTTTAAGAATTCTGAAACTCGGCATTATTAAAGTTTGATAAATTATATTGTAAAAGTTTAAAACTTATTTATTAGGAATTAATTTTCTTATTAAGATAATACTATAAAATAAGTTCTCTATATCGTTTCTCTCTTATGATTCAATTCTTGAATTTACACCGCCCATGTCGTAAACCTTTTAAGTTCTGTAGAAATTTAATTACAAAAATAATTTGTAATTAAATAAATAACATTTAATTTCCTTTCGATTTGATATAAAGACAATTATGTTACAATATTATGTTATTACTAGTCGACTATGAATTTGGTACAAATAATAATATAAGTGGCGTTAAAGCTATACGTACAATATACACTTAACATATTGTTGTGATAATTTAATTACATCATTAATAATTAATTTGCTAACAGATTTTGGTAAACCGTTACATGTATCAAGAAACCAAAGCCATATTTATAATTAATTAAAAAAATTACAATTTTGAAAATTATAAAAATTTATTTGATAATTGAAAACTATTATTATAAAGAGTTTTCTAAAAAGAATTGCTAGTTTCTTTTTGGTATTGGAATCTAAATGAGCCTCAAATCTATCTGATAGTAAAGGAGTTCTCGGGCATGGAATTATGCAATTACGAATATTTACAAAGTCTAGAGAGTACGACGTCTCCGCAAAGTAGTACGCCAGCCGAGCCAATTATTTTAAATTATGCTCTAAAGAAATGTTTTTAATACGATTTTATACCATATTTATAAGTAAAATTTTAAAAAAGAAATAATTTACTAAAATCTTATTTAATAATTTTGTATAAATTAATATATTCTAATGGAAAATGTTCAGACAGCTTGATTACAGATATTGTTTTTAATACTGTTAATGCATGCAAATTTTATGCATGGTTTTATTACAAATATGTACAGCTCTAACTTCATATATTTTTTACAAAATACAAATATACAATCCAACTATAAAGATGATAATAATGTTTAATAATTGCATCAAATTAATAAATTAAACCGTTACTAAAATTACTTTACCCAATGATGTAATGACCTTACATATTGAGCTGGAAATATGCTCTTACTGTGTGGAAACGTGTTATGAAGTGGAAGTAATTTAATATCATTTGAAGAAAAAAGATCGATTTTACAACTAAATTAGGCAACTTGTATCTCGGTATATCGTTTCTCACTTTTCAGATTACAAACTATTATGTTCTATCATTAGAGTAGTCACCCAAAGACATTTAAAGTGATATATTATATTTTTTTACTTAGACACTAATATACATTTTTTGTTATTATATTTTTGCTATTTGGTTTTTAGTTATTAATAGTAAAACCAGATGGAATAAAAAATATAATAATGCCACATGAGTAACTTTTAGTTTAACATTAAAAACTATGGGTTATAAATATATATTCATAATTTCCAAATAGAAGATGAACCTTTACTTTAATTAACATTAGCTTCACGCCATATCCCTTGCGGGGTAGCCAGAGACGACGGAGCGCCAAACGCTACAGTCCCTAGATACCTCTTTCGCCTCGGCCACAGACATCAACCTCTTCATACATGCCCTCCGGGGGGTCCTCATGCTTTTTACAGGACCTTCCTCCAGTATCTTAGATACCGTATTTTCGAAGGTCACTCGAGGCCCCCCGCTGTCTTTCTTACCGCTCACTTTTCCTGTATAAATCTTTTTAACCATTCTTTCATCACTCATTCGTTCGACGTGCCCGAACCACCTGAGCACGTTCTTCTTCATTCTCACTGTAACATCTTCACTAGTACCTGCCATTCTGTGGATCTCTTGAAGATGAACCATAACCACTAATTTTGTTTTCTAATATTTTACGTCGAAGACGAATGATGTCGATGATTTACCTAATTTTTTTAATAAAAGCCTTGATGATGATGATGATATTTTGAGATAATTTGAATAAACTAACAAAGCTATATATTTTTTACGATATACTTGCTTTTAATGGGAACAAAAGTAACATCGATTGAAATTGAATTATTTATTCAAAGTTGTATTAAAAACACAGTATATCACAGTAGATACGGAATATTTTGTTATCTGTTGTATACCATATGACTAAAGATGGTGGAAGGCCAACTAAAGATTTTTGTGTACTACACGAAAATGTTTATATCTGAATAATGGTTATGTCTGACCAACATCGGGTATTACATTATTACATTACAGTACATCTTATATAACTTATTATTTCAGTTCCTTAGGTAAGATTGTGTCCTAACGAAATGATGTTATAATATATCACGGCATGATTTGTTTGTATTTCTTTCCTGTTTATTTTTTTTTAATTTACTTAAATTTACAGATAAGTCGTTGTAAATAACCGATATTCGAACAGTTTTATTTTTAATTTGAAATTCTCTTTAAAATATTTCTACATAATATTGTCTTATAATATGATTCAATGCAGCTTAAAAGAGAATACGCAAGCGCCATTTATTTTTCTACAACTTAAAAACATTTAAATTATGTACATAATGTCATTTATTGATTTGGCGCACTGTAATCTTTTTAAAGGAGCTAGATCTAGACATTTAGAACTAGTCGATTGTTACATGACAATCTTATATTGTTATAATCTTATATTATTAAATCGATAGCTCTTTTTTCGTGTATAAAAAAAAAAACATTAAATATTTTAAATACCGGCATATTTCAATAAGTTCACATATTTGTTTGTTCTTGTTTTTGTCTGGTCGTTGGTCAACTAAAGTCAATAAAATAAAATATATCTGGCAAAAGAGCCCTAAGGATAATTTAATGGCTGCAATTTCAAGGCTGTCTGCCTCTATTATTAGGATATATTTCAAGGTAATAACGACTCTTTATCATAGCAATAATAGGAATTTGAAAATAAATTGTATGAAGCAATTTACAGAAACAAAGTAACTTTATAATTGCTCAAGTTTTGGAATGAATATTTAACAAGCTTTTGACACTCTCTCTTCATATAGATAGAAATACAATAGAATTGAGTGTTACTGAACTGAGATAATGGTATACCATATAAAATGTAGTTTTTATGTTCAGATTTACTTGTATTCCTTCGCAATCTGCAATTTTCACTTTGATAATAATAATGTTATAATAATTTTTATACCTGTTATAACAAATCACTAGATTTCCAAGTCATAAGGCTAAACATTTGTATATAGTTTGGAACATTCATTTTAAATTCTGTTATTGCACTCTATCAACTTCTTTTTTATTAGTCTGTAAAATTATAATAAAGCCACTAAATATAAATATTCTGAATGTTAACATTTACAAGTCACACAAATTCTTGTAAATTTAGGAGCATCATCAGACTAATAGTGACAAAAGTTACTGTAGTCTCCTTTTGGTATTACATTAGATTAGATTATTTAATTGTTGTCTCATATTATTTACGACTTCTTAATAGCGAACACTATAAGAAAATTTAATATTAAATAAGTTAAAAGGTTTTAGTAGGAGATTCTTCATGTATCTACCTTTGAAATTCTTGAACTACAATTTAACTCATTACTCATTAGTGTAATGTATGCTTGTTTGAAATAATAATTTAATTAATATATTTAATACTACCATAAGTCAATTCACGCTGCACCAAAGTAGCGCAATTACCACGACCTTTGCTGACCAGATAGTTACGATCAGAGATGTGTGTGTTGGAAAAAACGACGTGTTATTTATGAGCCCTTTACCAGCCATTCCTGATACTAAATTAAAATAGTGTTACAACATTTAAAGAGAGGGAAAAGCAAACGCAATAATTATATTTCTTTATTGTTGTCCTCCTTCTTTTAGGTTCCTTCTTCTAGAGATTCAATAACTGTAAAAAATCTTAAAGTTTTCTTTAGTGAAGAGTCCGATAAAGAATCTACATATGCAAAAGCTACTTTTTAAAAACATTTCATTTTAAAGAAAAAATTTTAAAGTTGGTTTTTGCTGTAATTGCAATGAAAAATTAGATTTGTAAATATATATTTACTGTTAGATGGCTTATTATTAAATCAAAAAGTATTAAAAAATTTTGTAACTGCCAGTAATTATATAATAGAATAAAAATACAATACCCTACAATAGCAATAATTAATTAGATTAGATTAGAAACAAAATAAATATTATTTCTGATTTCTCTCTGCATGAGGAAAAAAATATGTGTGTGGCCAAACCATTTTCCCACAATACCACGACGCACTTTGTTGTAATTAATCTGAAATAGTAGACACGTTCTTAGTGTGTAATTAAATTAAATGCTGCATATACTTTAAATTACAATGGTTGCTTACTTTACATGTCAGTGAAAGATTTGTCAGTATTTAAACCTTGATGATTATTTTTCTAAGTAACTCTGCTTCATTATGAATAAAATCTTGTATTCACACCAATTCTGTTAAAAAACAGCTTTGGCTTGTAAATTTATTTTAATACATGTTATTAATTGGATTTATTTATTTATATTGCGATGAAATAATAATAATTTCATTTAATTCAACTAATAATAATAATCATAACATTAATATAATTAACACACCGAAAATAAAAGCACAAGTGTACAATCTAGTAACGACATAATATACTCTATTTTGTAGTAATTTAATTATTTGCCCTCAACTTGTATAAGTACACAACACACAATAAGTACACAACTACACATCTATACTAATATTACTTCTTTATTTTTAACATCACCATATAAATATCTATATATATTGGAATATAAAAGTATAACTTTTAATTGGACTTTGTTATGATTATACCACACTATATTATATTTAATTGAACATACAACAAAACACAATATAATAACAGAATTTATAATAGTGTTTTTAATAACAATATTAACTTTTCATAACAGAAAAAATTATGATTATTTTTGAAACTTAAAATTTTGTTAATTCAATTTTTGATTATTAACATTAACATTGTTTTAGTCAACGAAATGTGTGTACAAACAAGGTCGTCATCATTTTGTAATTACTTTGCAGTGTGACTCTATTTACAGCAGCAAATAAAGAATTGTACAAAAAACTACACCACTAAAGTTACCTTAGCTACTAATCTAAACAAAATTACTATTGGAGTAAATTTAGGTTTTGTGGAAGTTTTTCAAAACGTGTTGTATTTTTTACAAGTAATTATTGTCTCTGGCTACTATTACTACTAGTCTCCGCTCCGTCGTTTCTTGCTACCCCCCAAGGGATATGGCGTGAACCTAAATAAATAAATACAATATAATATTGCTTTTGTATTTTTTTTTTATAAATTGCCGTATTTAGTTTTACTGTTTGGATTTAAAGTCTATCACACTAGCCCCTTGTTGAAATAAAAGTTGTTTCTTCATTAAACGATTTTTTAACAATAAAAATATTTTTTTATAAAGAAGAAATCGTAAAATTCACTTATTTTGTCTAAGTGTAATACAAAGTTTCAAATATACAGTATGTCGCAATAATTATGTAGATTAAGTCCCGAAATTCGGAATACATTTAACCAATTTTGGTGAACATCCCGTCTGCTCCCACTTTCATATTAAGCCAGACAGCATCTGAACATGAATGATTGTAACCTAATTAGAATAAATTTAAATGATTGTGAAATAAAAAAGTAATAATATAAATAAGGACAATGATTTCAATAAAGAATATTACTTTCACATATTATATATGATAAGCAAGAGATTTTCAATATTGCACATTATGTGCAATATTGAAGTTCTTGAAGAAAACTGTGCCCGATACAGTTTAAAAAGTACATTAATCAAACTCAACAATTTTTAATATAAACTTCAAAAGAAATCTTGATAGAGATTTCTTTTGAAGTCAAACCAAAGTAGCATTGAAACATTGTAATAAATATAATAAATGTTTTAACGTTAAAAAAATACAGTAAAGACATAATTAGTTATTTTAAAAATATTGGTTGATATCATATAAATTTTGGTTTTTCAATTTTATATGAATTTCAAACCAGTAACTATAACACACATTAATAAGCACAGGTTCAGAAAAAGATTGACTACAATATATCCTTACTAGTTTAGTATCCTCATTGTATATGTAATATTATCACACAAACAGATTATTTAAAAAGAACATAAAAAATGTGTTGTGATTAAGAATTATCTTTTCAGAAGAATATAACTTGAAGCTTGGACACAGCGTAATTTGGCAGTTTCAACGATCCGTTACAATCTAAATAAAGATTTTGGCTAAGCTTACAAATTCAACATTTTTCATTTATTTTTTAGTTTAATAAATCAATATAAATTATAAAGTTCAATATTAAAAATTAAGCTGCTCTAATGTTGAATATATTCTATATTGTCAATTATTATAATAATACTAAATACTAATCTAATCTAAAAACGTTTGCCACATGTGTGTCACACGATAAGAAGCATTTCTTTATAACTTAGAAAATTAATAAAAAACTGACTAATTTAACTAATTTTCTTCTGAAAAATATTTACTATTCATATTAAATGCCGTTGAAATTCTTTAAATGTTTCTGAAGTCCAACAATTCATTGTTGCGGGTTTTGTTTTTATAATTAAAGAGCATATTTAATTCATCTGAAACGGTCCTCTTAGTAGACATTTTTTACGAAATGAATAAAGTTAAATAATTAATATTCTACATCTTAAAATTATCTTAATAATTTATATTAATTTAAAATATTTTTTTAACGCATGAATGAAAACAAATATAAAATCAATTCTTCTACTCTTAATAGTTCTTTTATTAAATTATTATTTTATATTTGTCAGACTTTTTAGTCACATAAAGTAGGGCCTGCATCGTAACTCCTTAAGAGGAGGTAAAAAAATGTCTTAAATTTTTCATAATTTCTCTCAATATCCGGTATTGATTCATTTAAAAATAATAAACAGAGTCATAAGGATTCTGATGCATTAAAGTTTATCCTTAATACGATTTGTTAAAACGTGCACGTGAAAAGGTATGATAAGAAAACATTGACTTAGCCTAGCCTTAGAGGAAGATCTGAAGTAACAAGTTACCTGAGGTGATAAAATATATTTAAATTATCTTGCTATGCAAAATGACACCATGATTTAATAATTAAGATTTAGATCTAGTAAAATTCTAGGAAATGAAACTTGATAAATTTTTCTTTTTCGGAATATTTTTCATACTTCAAATCATTAAGCTCAGTTCAGTTGTATCAGATTCTGGATGAAGTCGGTAATAACAGCTGAAAAAATAAAAACTGACATTTGGAAACAAACAACGTAGCTTTTAAACTAGTTGTAGTCTTGTGGGTTACGTGGTTTTTTTACCTTTAGATTCAACTAAAGGTAAAAAGAATAAAAGTCTTAGTCTTGCATATTTACTTGTAGTAAAGTAATAGAAGACCTTAAAACCGCAGTGGCATCGAGAAATATTGTGAAGACTAACAAAAAAGTTTAGAACTTATTTTGCAGCTTTTAACACAATATGTTTTTAATAGAGTGAAGTATTTATTCGTAATATTATTGTGGTTACAATTGAAGTAAATATAATTGAAACATTAAAGACTTGTCACTTGCCGTGTCGAGTAGAAGAAAGTACAGGCAGGTGACAGATGAATTAATTATGAGTGACGTGAGTTGTCATCTTATTAACGAGGTTGGGTTTATAATTTTGAGTGGATATACCTTAAATATATTTGTAAATATATAAGGTAAATAAAAAGAAAACTGTATCTGTAACAATAGGTATCTATAATCTGTATGATAAATAACAGAGTCACCGGTTTATTATGATACCATGCTATTGATAATTCAAATTCAAAACATATTTACTCAAGTAGGCATTTAAAGCCACTTTTGAATCTTCAAAGTTAAAAATTAAGGATAATAGTGGAGCAATATCAATTAACTATTATAACTGACATACCACAAAGATCCCCGGTTTATTTTAAATCTAAGGTTTTAAATGTTTTAACAATTTCATGTGATGAAACAGGTTTAACAACAAAACATTTATTATTATTTCTAATAGATCGACGTAGCTTGTATGCAAAAGTTCTTAAATGTTTCAAAGAAATTCCTAACTTTATTCAAGAACACTATGATTTCATTGTCTCTCACAAAATAAATCACGAAACTTTTCTCTACTTCTATATTTTCACCGTTGCTCAATCACTATATTTAAATTTTAAGTATTTTGTTATCTTGAGGCCTTGAAATATTGTTAAATTCATGTAACAAAAAATTTTAAACTTTGTTATATTAATAGAAGTTTGTATAATATTATTATTAAAATAAAAAATAAACACTTGTAATGCGAAAAGGTTCCGAAAAGACATTTAACGAGTTAAAAGATTAAAACAAGTTTAAAAAACGCATTTTAACAAAGGAATCGGTTTAGTTACTAATAATTAACTTGATATATAATTTATAATTATAGTAATTGCTTTGTACTTTTCTACTTGTTTAATTAGTAATGCAATTTTAATAATAGCTATTATTACTAACACTAAGGTACAAATAGTCGTTTATATACAATGGGAACAATTTAATTATTTTTTTTAATTGTACTCGTATAGTCTAATAAAATTAGCAGGCGAATATTTTAGTCTTCAACTTTGCTTCCAACTCCTCAAACAAATTGACTTAGTTCGTTCCCTGGATGTGTGGATAGACGTTACTCACTATAAAATGTACGATTCGAGATTCGAGTACACTTGTATTGTATGTAATTTATATAAAAATAAAACTAAATAGTTTTTTACATGGTTTTTTGAAAACATTGCCGTTGATAGACTGATAGCCCTCGAAGATTACTTTGTTCTACACTTTTATTAATGAAAGTATAGTTTTATTATGTATTTATGGAATAAACAACGTATTTAATCAAGTAACAACACTTAATTTTACTTAATTACTACGTATTTAAATATTATTAATATTTAAAACGAATTAATTATGTTTCTTAAAAAAAAACAAAGATGTAAGAAAGATCAGACCGATTGATTACTGATTATTTCTTTGTTTTCTTTTAGTGGCTAAAAATGTATTCAGATTTTTGTTTACTCAATAAGAATACTTTGCATTGGTAAAATCAGCTACCAGAAAATCATTCATATTTAGTAGCCACTATACCCTCCCTTACCCTCATTAACCGGATCTCTTTTATCTTTCTCTCCCGTAAACCTTTAGCGAATCCTGATTATGAGTAGTTCCGATGCGATCCCAATGGTCATCCCGGAGACAACGTTATTTCATCAAAACAAACGGTAGTTTCACTGGGTATAATGTTATATGGGCATGGTAATAGTAACATTGTGATAGGTAGGATACGTTGATATTAAAGTACAACAAAATTAGGTATGCAATAAGAGTGACTACAGACTACTATAAAAATCATTAAGTACCGATAAATTTACTTTATTTCTCTGGAATAAGCACTTAAGTAGCACTGAAGTTTTTACTCCATAATTCAACTTAATTTTAGGCTCTCGTAAATGAGTACGTTGTCCTTTTAAAATTAAATGAATTGAATTATTGAGTTGTCTCTCAAAAAGGGCCACTTACTAAACAGAGTCAATCGACACCCGATATCTAGTGAAACTTGGGACGGCTATTTCAGGGGAGCATTCCAACAAAAGCGCTTGGAAAAGATTAGAGATTTGGCTAAGATTAGAGACAATAAATTACGTGAGTCTCTGTGACGTAAAGTAGGTGAGTTTGGGAGTGTACATTCTAATTAAAGGTCTATTGGTAGAATAAATAAGTGTGACAAGTAATTAAAAAGTAAATGTTACTGATCATTAGAAATTATCAAATTATAAAGGTTGCTAGCAATCTAGTTAATAATTTGTTATATTGTAATGTAAGCTTATCTTATGCTGAAATCAGCAAAATAAAAATAAACTGTTAATTAAGGACATTTGCCCCTCGTGTCAACAACTTTGCACCACAACCGAAAAATATACCGTTTTATACAAATATCAAAAATAAAATATTTTTGTTGAAATTATACTTTTAAAGACAACCTAATATTAGAAAATAAAATAAGCTAAAAATATTTGTGAAATTCTGTGAAAATAAATATCTCAGATTAAATTGGAATACTTTTAAAATAAGCTAACTTGACAGCTTTGTGTACTGTATCGTTATTAATTCAATTAAGCAAATAATATATGACATGTCATATTATCTTTTTTTTCATTTCAGTTTCCTCTAAATACTGTCGAGTTCCTATTGTGTGTTAGTAGGTAAATCAGATAAAATCTCTTTATATAATAATATTTTTTTATATTTATAAAGAAACCAAGATATTTTTATTAGTTTATATGATATATTGTCCGATATTTAGTGTGCACAAGCCCTCATCATTGTTTCATGGAAAGGACACTCCATATGACGTTATGAGTGAAGTCCATGGCTGTCTCGCAGAATATTTCAAACTTTTGACAAGAATCAACTGTAAATATTTTTTCGTAGAATTTTAAATGAAGATATTACGTTCAACGAACAGCGAAAGACTAGTAAACTTAATAAAGGTGGAAATAAAATAAGAAAAGTCATGAACGTTTCTTGTACATAGTACAAACATGGGACACCAAAATTGTATACCATGTTTGTACCAATTTAATTTTAACTATAGTGTTCAATTATGATATATGATTATTCTGTACAAAGAATCTTAAAATTTTCCAACATTATTATTGGTATTGATATACCAGTAATAATGTTGGAAGATCAAACTCAAATATTTTTTTATCAAAAGCAAAAAATCGACTTGAACAAAGAGATTTATTCCAGGCTTCAAGATCATTAGTTGTTCACTCGGCGTATGACACATTTTTACAGGGAATAATTACATTCCTGATTTCTTTTGTACACGAAAAAAGAGATCTTTCAGTATTTAAAAATACTTATAAACTTTCAAAATGTTTTTATTTAATCTCTACAAAATGATCAAACAGTATTAACAATATAGAATAAAATATTTCAAATGATTGAAGAGTATGTAGAGTGTATTAATTTAAAACAAAAATATGAGTTTCTGTTGCCTGTTAAGTATTAACAGCTATGTTAAGGCTAGCACAATATACATATATAAAGCAAATATATAAGGCCAGTACATAAGAGAAGTATGAGAGACTAGTATATAAAGATAATACATTAGGAAAGGATGTAAATCTAGTACATAAAGCTAGTAGGATAGGAAAATGCAACATCCCAGTACACAATACATAGGAATAGTACATAATACTCAGAGATAAGGGGAAGTAAACGATAAAAATACATTAAAAAATCTGAGATAACTACAGAAAAAAGTTTATTCTTACAGACAATGCGAATCTTTTAAAGAACAATTTAAAAATTGTCTATTAGCATATTTAGACATATTAAGCTCAGTAATAAATTGTTTGATATGTGTACTATATTACTGGTAAAGAAGTATCAAACTTTATATCGCATACCTTCAAGATTTCAAAAGAATAAAAATAATTCCAGAACTAATTTATGTTATCATTTTTATAATTATAAACAAAATTTAATTTAATTCTAGTCGTGTTTTATTAAGGACTATAAATTATATACAAGGTATACTACAATTTAGAGGGAGTAATCTGCTCAGCCTCTAACTATTCGTAGATGAATGGTAGTCGATTGCTTCATATTCATTTGCTTTTCATTTGTTTCTAGAAAAATTTTCAAATATATAGATATTTGTTTTTTAAATGACAATATCAATCTTTAAGTTTTGAAATTGTATGCAGCCTGTTTAATATGCGGAGTCTTAAGAACTCCAACAAAATAAAGGAAATCAAGTCTCATGTTCGTCAATCGCTTGTCTTATTTTTTATAACCATCAAATTAGAATTAACAGTGAAAAAAAATATCCAAATAGACAATCTTTTAGCAGACCAACTTTGAAAAACTCGTATAATTTAGTACTTACCAGACGAAGTAATTATCTTTACTATGAAAATAGTAAATATATTTCCCAAATGAATGCCGTGTTAATTTTCTAACTTGATTATGTAGTTTTGTAAGTAGAGGTAAAATATTCTCTACACTTCTCTTCCTGAAGTCGGTTTGGGGCTGTAAGATGAATTTGGGTTGATCAAATACAATAAGATATGGTGAGAATTAATAATAACTCTCACTATATTATGAGAATGTTTTCTGCGACATATCGCCTGAATACTTGTTTTTTCTGTGATTTACTCAAACTTCCTTAAAACCATTTCTTTTACAGTATATGTACATACATATTTAACATTCGTGATATAATATTTTGTAATGGGTAATGTAATAATAACATTGTTTATATAACTATTTTGTTCTAGTAATAAAGCGAAGATGTCACGGTTAGAATGAAGAAGAACGTGCGCAGGTGGTTTGGGCACGTTGAACGAATGAGTGATGATAGAATGTTAAAAAAGATTGAGGACCCTCCGGAGGGCATGAATGAAGAGGTTGGTCTGTGGCCAAGGCGAAAGAAGTATCCGGGGACCGTAGCGTTTGGCGCTCCGTTGTCTTTGGCTACCCCGCAAGAGATATGGCGTGAAGATAAATAAATAAATATAATTCTAGTAAAACTTCGTATTGTAATTGTGTTCAAGAGTATTATTATTGTATTAATTATATTTAAGAAGTAACATTGACTTAGAATAATTGTTATTACAGAGCATTTTATTCTACTAGGGTGGTAAAAGTTATTGATAGCATTTGTAGGCAGAAGCTATCTTTATGATATTAAATTGTTATGTTTATACACTCAAATATGTTACACACAAATGTGTGAATACATGTTGCTATAAATACATTTAGAACTTCCGTATTATTCAGAATCATTATTATGTCAATATTTAAGTTAAATAAATATTTAAAGATAAGATTATGACCAAATGCTATAAATGGCCGCTGGCACCTATGTAGCTATTAAGAACATTTCTACTAGAGATCTGATTAGCCTTTACTTATTTTTAGACTTATTACTTTTAATATTTTAATTTAACTTTATTAATTTGTCTATATTTAAATGTTTTGTATACTTTTATCTTTTTTAATTGTGAGTATATTTATACTTATTAAATATGTTATTCAGCATTAATATTTCTTTTATTTTAAATAAGTACCAACTAATGTGCTTAAGTCTATTTACTGTTATTATTACTACTAGAAAATTTAATATAGCTTGATTAATCTATACTTATAATAAATCTGTAGAGAGGTCAATTCTGTACATGAAATATATTTACAAAATAAGTAGCAGGGGGTGATTAGTGTTCGATACTGATGCCAAAAATGCAGTTAAAAAAATTTTTGTCTGTCTGTCTGTCTGTCTGTCTGTCTGTTTGTATGTTATTTATAGAAAAAAAAACTACTCGACGGATTTTAACGAAACTTAGTACAATTATTCTTTATACTCCTGGGCAGGTAATAGTATACTTTTCATCACACTACAATGAATAGGAGCAGAGCAGTGAAAGGAAATGTTGAGAAAATGGGAGAAGTTGCTTGATTTTTTAAGCTTCCGTCGCGTGTGCAGCCTTAATGGTTAGAGCTACATAGAAACTATGTATAACGGAAATATTCTACATAAAAATACACGAAAAATATTCCAAGACAGCATATATCTACCTTTTATAGTTAACTCACAATAACACGCATAACTCTCGATAGCTTAGCAGTTCGGAGATTTCTTATTATATTTGTTTACTTTTACGTTTATAAAACCAATAATGCTCACCATCATTCCTAATTTAAAAAAAAATAAACATTAGCACCAATTCAATAAAAAAAGAATCATTGAAATCGGTATAGAAACACCAAACTTATACTTACATGAAATACGCCAACAAGACATCGCGCGTGAATAGTGAATCAAGCTATAAGGATTATTTTTGCGTAACGGTTGCCGCGCTCGACGGGGCTCGCGGCGGCAGAGTATAAAACGGGCGGGAGGCGAGCGCAAGCGTCATTCAATATTTGGCTGTTGATGCGTTCAGTGTTGAACTTTATTGACAGACAATAATTGTTATTTTATAAACCGTGCTTATCAGCGCGACTTTTTGTCTTTAAATAGTTTATTTTAATTTCTTTTGTTGTTATTTTCTAAATTAGTTTTAGTTTTGTTTAAATTCTTAACTATTAATAGTTCCTATTTTATTTCTTTTTAAGTAGATTTAGATTCGATTTTTAGATTAGATAATAGATAGATAGATTAGATTATTGTTAGATTTTTAGTTACTGATCGGTTAGTTTTGGGCATTTTATGTTTAGTTTTTTTTGTATTGAGTAGATAAAAGCGTAGGTAGGTACTTTTATTAATTATAGTATTCATAGGTATTTTTTATTTATTTTTAAGTGAAGTAGGTATAGGTAGATATTGCCTACTATCTACCTATACTGCACACGTGTTTTAGCTTTATTTTCATTTCTTTTTTTTTTGTACCTAAGTTGTAGGTAGGTAGGTACATATTTCTTAGTTTAATTCTATTAGAATGTTAGGTATTTAAGTTTAAATAGGCACTTAGATTTATATTTTTTTATATTATATAGCAGCTGTACTTAGAACATCTAAGGTTTTTTTTGTATTAGCATAGGTACTTTGATTAATTACAGTAGTTGTAGGTATTTCTTATTATTCATTTTTAAGTGAAGTAGGTAAGTGTAGATAGTATTGCACACGCATTAAGTATAGCTTTATTTTCATTTTTTATTCTTTTGTAATTTGTAGGTACCTACGTACATATTTATAATTCGATTAGAATATTATTTTAGTTTTAATAGGCACTTAGATTTATATTCTATTTATTATATACTTAGCTATAGTTAGGACCTCTGACGTAAGTTTTTTGTTGGGTAACTAAATAGAATTTAAGTTACCGTCGATTAAAAATAAAATAAACGATGCCACCTAAAAAACGACCATCTTTATCTCGAACTTCGAGTCAAGCTAGGAGAATGAGAATGACGCGTTCTCAAGAATCGGAAGAGGAAAGAGCACATCGGTTAAACTCTATGAGAGTTAGTGCCTCAACATCTCGAGCTAATGAAAGCTCTCCAGAAAGAGAGATGCGATTAGCAGCTGAAAGAGCGAGACGAGCTACAACACGGGCTTCTCAAAGCTCTTCTCAACGAGAGCTAAGGCGTTCCATTGACCGGGAACAACATGCGTTATCCCGAGAAGCTGAAACTGCTTTACAACGAGAATTGCGACTCACAGCTGACCGCGAACGGCATACATTATCTCGCGAGTCTGAAACCTTCACTGAGAGGGAATTACGGCTTACAGCTGACCGCGAACGTCATATTTTATCTCGCGAGTCCGAAACCTTCACTGAGAGGGAATTACGGCTTACAGCTGACCACGAACGTCATATTTTATCTCGCGAGTCCGAAACCTTCACTGAGAGGGAATTACGGCTTACAGCTGATCGCGAACGTCATATTTTGTCTCGAGAATCTGAAACTTTTACTCAATATCAAGACCGTTTGACAAATGATAGGGCGCACCATAACATGATTCGATCTCTTGAAGATGAACATGAGCATGAACAACGACTAGAGTCGGGACGCGATTATTACAATTCTTTGAGACAAGAACAATTGATTACTTTATCTAATGAAAGATTAAGAATTGAAAATATTCGGTCGCTTGAAACAGAAGAACAGCGAGAGGCCCGTCTTACTGCAGATAGATTTCGACATGGTCTTAATGACTTAGATATACACGTGGTAGATCAATCTACAAATTCGGTGGCGTGGTCCGATAAATATAAAAGTGGGTTTGCTTATAACCTCACAATTGATTACAGATCATCTTCTGAAATAGGCGATATGAACGTAGTATGTTCCTTTTGTAATGCTTCGAAGTGGAGGAAGGAGTCTGCTGGTTTCTGTTGTTCTGGAGGTAAAATAAATTTGCCTTCGTTCGAAGACCCACCGGAACCTTTAAAATCACTACTTTTAGGGGAACATTTGCAATCCAAACAGTTTTTAGATAATATTCGCACTTATAATAGTGCATTCCAAATGACATCCTTTGGTGCTAAACAAATCTCAGAAGGCCCTTTCATGCCTACTTTTAAGGTACAAGGTCAGGTTTACCATTTGATAGGGTCCCTTTTGCCTGAAGAACAACCTAAATTTCTTCAAATATATTTTGTATCCGATTACAACGAACAGTCGAATATAAGAAATCAATATTTTCCGAATTTAAATACTGAACTCATTTCACAACTTCAGAACATGTTACATCAGGTTAATTCGTACGTATGCAGTTTTAAATCGGCATTAGAAGCCCTTTCTCAAGATGGTAATAACAATTATAAAATTGTTATAAATGCCGATAAGCGTCCAACTCAGGAACACCCTGGGCGTCATAACGTTCCATCCACGAATGAAGTTGCTGTAGTACTGGTCGACCAGGAATGTGATAGGCGTGATATCGTTATACGTTCCAGAGACAATCGTTTGCAACGTATTTTCGAAACCCACAGGGCTTACGACAGTTTGCAATATCCTATGATATACTGTCGAGGGGAAGATGGTTATAATTTCGCTGTATACCAAACCGATCCGCGCACAGGCGCACCTAATTATAATAAAAAGGTGTCATGCCTTCAATTTTATTGTTACCACCTGCAAGTGAGACGGAATAGATTGGTATACTTTCAACGTTTTCGTGGCTTATTTAATCAGTTTATTGTTGACATGTACGCAAAAATTGAAACCGAAAGATTAGTTTATATACGATCTAATCAAAGGCAGCTGCGCGCTGAAGAATACGTGCACCTTCGCGATGCCATGCAGCAAGATAACGATACTGTGAATATGGGTCGTTTAGTTATTTTACCCTCTTCTTTTACTGGTGGTCCACGCTACATGCATGAACGTACTCAAGACGCTTTTTGTTACGTAAGAAAATATGGACGTCCCGACTTATTTGTTACTGTAACTACCAATCCCAAGTGGGATGAAATCACTCGGGAGCTTCTTGAGGGTCAGGCACCGCATGACCGCCATGATATTATTGCAAGAGTGTTTCATTTAAAATTAAAATCAATGATAGATCTTCTTACCAAAGATAACATTTTTGGAGAAGTATTGTGTTATATGTATAGTGTTGAGTGGCAAAAACGCGGCTTACCTCACGCACATATCTTGCTTTGGTTAAAAGACAAGGTTCGACCTAATGATGTAGACAGATTAATCAGTGCTGAAATTCCAGATCCGACTGCAGATCCCCTGTTATACGACATTGTTAAAACTCATATGATACATGGTCCATGTGGTGCATTTAACGCAAATGCTCCTTGCATACAAGACGGTCGTTGCACTAAAAGGTATCCAAAAGCATTAGTGGATGAAACTGTAACAGGACATGATGGATACCCATTATATCGTCGCCGTTCAAGAGACAATGGTGGTTTTACTGTTGAAAAGCGAATGTCTGGACAACAGGTTACTTTAGATAATAGGTGGGTCGTTCCGTATTCGCCTGTATTGTCCAGAGCATTTCAAGCTCACATAAATGTAGAAATGTGTAATAGTGTAGAGTCAATTAAATATATTTGTAAGTACATTAACAAGGGCAGTGACCAAGCTACGTTTGCGTTAAGAAATGAACATGATGAAGTTACTAGATTTCAGTCAGGCAGATATATCAGCTCTTCAGAAGCTGTGTGGCGGATCTTAAGTTTTAATATTCACGAAAGATATCCACCTGTGACCCATCTGGATGTTCATCTGGAAGGCGGTCAACGTATATATTTTAACGCCGAAAATGTTACAGAACGATTAGAGAACCCTAGACAAACAACTTTATTGGCATTCTTTCGACTTTGCCAAACTGATAATTTCGCAAAGTCTCTTTTGTATGAAGAAGTTCCATCGTATTATACCTACGATAAACAACGAGGTGTCTTTAACCGTAGACGCCGAGGCAGGCCTGTAGATGGCGAGACAGGTATTTTCAAAGAACATGTTCTTGGTAGAGTGTATACTGTTCATCCTAACAACGCAGAGTGTTTTTATTTGAGATTATTATTACATACAGTGCGAGGACCAACATCATTTATAGATTTGAGAAAAGTAGACGATGTTGTTTATCCAACTTATCATGCAGCTTGCCAAGCGCGTCATTTGCTTGAAAATGATCAACATTGGGATGACGCTTTAGCAGAATCCTGTGTTAGTGATAATCCACGACGGTTACGCCATTTATTTGTAACATTACTCACATTTTGTAATTTATCTGATCCTGTCCAATTATGGGAAAAATATAAAGAAAAATTTGCAGAAGACTTTCTTCGGAATTTATCTCACAATAATGAAGGCGCAACTAATGATAATTTTCGAGATCTGGCTATAAATCAGTGCTTATTAGCTCTTCAGGAAGACTTAACAGCAGTAGGCGGTAAATCACTTTGTGAATATGGTTTGCCAACGCCAACCTCAGTCGGAGAGGTTACCAATAGGGAATATTCCGCAGAGATTGGTTACAACCCAATGGAACTGCTGGTAACATTAGAAAACGGTGTCCCAATGATGACTGCAGAACAACGCTTAGTCTATGATCGCGTGTGCGAGAGTGTGCAGAATAATTTAGGAACAATATGGTTTTTAGATGCACCTGGAGGAACTGGGAAAACTTTTTTGACTAAATTAATATTAGCTTATGTTCGAAATCAGCGTAAAATCGCTCTTGCCGTGGCTTCATCAGGTATAGCTGCAACATTGCTACCAGGAGGTAAGACTGCTCACACTATGTTTAAAATACCAATTAATTTAGATCGCACGGAAAGTCCAACCTGTAGTATTTCAAGAAATAGCGACAAAGCTAAGGTATTGCGTGAGTGTAATTTAATCGTATGGGATGAATGTACGATGGCCCATCGAAAAGGAGTAGAAGCAGTAGACAGAACTCTAAGGGACATAAGACAAAATGATCGACCAATGGGCGGTATTACGGTTTTATTTTGTGGTGATTTCCGACAAACCTTACCGGTAATACCACGGGGAACCCGAGCTGAGGAGATTAGGGCTTGCCTGAAAAGCTCTTATTTGTGGCGTGATATACAATCGGTGCATTTGACTATAAATAAGCGAGTGAGAACTGGAGACAACGCAGATAATCGTGAATTTTCTGATACATTATTGAAGATTGGTGAAGGTACCTATCCACAACTACACCAAGGAAAACTTATTCTGACACCTGAGTTATGTTGTATAGTGCAATCCCAACAACATCTTATATCTTCGGTTTACGGTGACATAACAATTATATTAAATAGGGACAATTCTTGGCTTTGCGAAAGGTCCATTTTGACTCCTCGCAATGACCAGGCATCTGAAATTAATAATAAAATACTGTCTAATATACAGGGAGAAAGCAAAGTTTATAGTTCAATAAATAGAATGGTTGATGAACAAGAAGCCACTAATTACCCGATAGAATTTTTAAATTCTTTAAGTATGCCTGGACTACCTTCTCATATAATTTGTTTAAAAATTGGCATACCGATAATTCTGCTCCGAAATTTAAGACCACCTCAACTTTGCAATGGAACTCGGCTAATAGTAACCCAGTTGCAACAAAATGTAATCGAGGCTCAAATTTTAACAGGTTGCGGTGCAGGAGAAACTGTCTTTATTCCCAGAATTCCCATAATACCAAATAATTTTCCATTCCAATTTAAAAGAACGCAATTCCCAGTATCGGTGTGCTATGCCATGACTATCAATAAAGCTCAAGGGCAGACTTTTCGTGTTGCTGGAGTAGATCTCGGTGTTAGCTGTTTCTCGCATGGTCAATTATACGTCGCTCTTTCCCGGGTTAGCAATTCTAGGAATCTTTACGTTCACGTGCCGGACGGGTCGATTCTTAACATAGTCTACCCAGAAGCTTTGCGCTGAAACATTTTAATTTGATCTAAAAATATTAGCAATATATTATCTTAATAAAAAACAAGGAGTTACACGCTGACCGAGTCGTGGGTATAGCGTGGGTATATTATAATATTCTGCGGTTACTTATATTTTTCAACAGTTTTGTGGATTGGCATATTATATTACTATTGCCCTTCTAAAATACGAAAGTGAATCTGCCTGTTACGTCAAAACTATGAGGGAGGACATCTGCTAATTTTTTTTCGAAAAACGACGGAAACGCGGACGAAGTCGCGGGCAAAAGCTAGTATTCTATAATTCTCTTATTTCTTTAGCCATCCTTATTTGTAGAGACTTATATTCATGCATGTGTTAGATTACACATGAAATGTTACGTTATTAAATTAAGTGTAAATTATAAAAACTGAAAATCAACACTAAGTAAAATTTTAATTGAGATCAGTATTGTTGGTTCTGTTTTGAAGTACAATAAAATATTGAAATAATTACGTAAATATTCCAATTTCAATGACAATATAAAATATTGAAGCGCATTGCTTTTTATATATAAATGTAAAACGATTTTAAAGAACCACTCAACTGAGATAATCCGTTTGTTTAATAATTAATTGAAATAAAGTAGACAGACGTATTTTATAAATAATAAAAATTAACATCAACATTAAGAAATTATTTTATATAAATTAATTAATAATTCAGACGTAATTTTAAATTTATAGTATTTTTCTAAATTCTTACTTATTATTTAATTTACTTACTTTAATCTACTTAATTAAATTAATTTACTTACCTTATTATGATAGCGTCTTCGTCTTTTTATTACAAAATTATAATATATCATTACATCTCTCTCAAGATAATCGTAATCGAATTCAAACTAGCTGTGCCCACGACTTTGTTCGCGCGAAATAGGTTTTTTTAAATTAAGCTACCCTTAGTTATTTTTTATAACATTAGCTATCCGCTAGCGAAAGTCGTGTTAAAAAATGTCCAGACATTGCAAAGATTAGCCAGAACCAACAGAGAGAGTCAAATTATAAATATTGATTTTATTTGTAAGTACCGTAAGTATATTGTTTCATATGCATTTAATGAAAAACTGTTAATTTTGAATTACAAGCGTACACATTAATTTTATTTACACATATAGTTAACATTTACAACAAAACTTATCTGATGTATAAAATATATTTTTTAAACAAAACATTGTTATAATAATGAAAAGTTGGGCCGTCGCTCAATATAGTTACTCTTAAAGATCGTAGACGATTACTAAATTGCTTCAAATAAATCAAGATTACAACTCCATGTTTCAGCTATATATCATTTTTACGAGTCTGGTAGTAATATAAAAATCGTAACATGTTTGTTCATTATAGCACAAAATAAATGTTTTGAAAAAATTTGTTTAATTTAAATATGAAATACTTACGAGTATTTTAATGTTGTCTTTTTGTGGTCATGTAAAATATTCTTTAACACCCTGTATGTATCATATCTATTTCTTATAATGTCCAATGTAAATAATAAAAGATATCAATTAATGTAGATAATGAATTTACCTAACATAATATAATTTATTTTATTCATTATATCAATACCATTCCTAACGTCTAAGTGTCAAAAATATAAGTCTTGCGAATTAGATGGATTTAGTAAAGTTAAGTGACATGTACTCCTTTAGAAACTTTCATATAGGTATATTTACTGAAACTGAAAAGGCAAACATAATTTAAGTACTAAGAAATTATAGAATAAAAGTCGTATTTCTTTTGCTTAATATAAAAGAAAATAAACATGATGCAGTTACGTTTATAAACTGTATATAAGAATAATGTTATAATATAACAATGTTTTAGTATAGAAACAAAAACACACTCTTTTTTTTTGCGCAACTTTATGCTTGCGCAATTTTATGCTTTTCATAGGTGATAGAGCCTAGCTGTAGTCATTTCATTGCAGCTCATATTGTGCTGGCTCAACTGAAGAAGGACCACCTTTTCGAGAGAGATCGACATAAAAAGACCAATTTTATATAGTTATGTTTCGTTGGTAAGTGAAAAAATACGGAAGCCCAAGCCACGTCACTCTAACATAAAAGCGATGCCTGTAAAAATATACTTCAGGACGGTACCGGCTTTGACGAAGCTGGAATATCCCTCCCCTAACTCGATCGGGAGAATGATTCGCGGATTTTGCTCGGGCTGCAAGTCGTACCACAAAGGATCGCGTTTTATGTTTACTGAAGTCAAACGACAAGTCAATTCAGTGGCAACCCGCTCCACTCTAAGTGTTGACTTTGACAATATCCGAGGACTTAATTCCAACCTAAACGCTGTCCACTATCATCTAGAGACGGCGCAGTCGGCCTGTTTGTTTTCGATGCATCTCAACTTAGCGACAAAGCGTACCTATCATACCTCATGTATAAACTCGAAAATCATTCCACACGCTGGGGTGTTTGTGCTCTTGAGGTAGGATATCTGGTTCCGTCACAATTGAATTTTTGAACAGATCGCATAGTGATAATGAAAACGCATTCACTCTTGCACCATGTTCAGGCGAAGATTGACGACCTACTTTCATAGATTCCCTCCGTCGAAGTCATAGTCCTCGACGACTTCAACGCTCACAATGCCAATACGCTACGGTCACGTACCACCGACTACGCGGGTGATCTGTGTTTAACTTTGCTCTAGCAAAGTGTCTGTCTCAGTTGGATAACGCTCTCGTCTACCGAAAGGGAACAGCCACACGCCTTTTTTTGTTGGATCTTCTGCTGACTACACGTTTTGGAAACTGCCACGTCAATGCCGGCCATTGCTTGGTTACGGGGTGTAATACCTATTCAATCTCCGGCTCCCACAAGTCCTGCGCTCCGACACGTTTGGTAATTCAAGTCAGCGGATTGAGATGGAATGCGGTCTTTTTTTACATTCCACCCATGGGCACCAGTTTGTTACCTTTACAATGATCCCACTGACTGCGCTACGACTTTACCTGATATGATACTATAGGGCATATAACTATTTGGATAAAGCTGTGTTGCGGCGTCGGCTTGATACATTTATCCGGGCTGCAACAGCTGACCAACGGCAGGCGTATCAAGCTTAGTCTAATACATTATTCACTAAGTATCCGAATTCTAGAGTTTTGTCAAAATTGGTCGTTAACTGGCAAGCTCAAATTCTAGGCGCATAGTAAGGCCACTATAGCCAACTTTTCCTAGCCATCCCTAACGGCAATTTACACGGAAATTGACTCTCTAGCCCTTGTATCTTCAACCTGCCTGGGGATGGTCTTAAAACGGTGTGAACTGAACCACGTTCAGTATAATCCACAATCTTCATGACAATCTCCATGAATTACTTACTACGTATGTTTCAGTCGTGTAAGTGATGTTCTTTAGTGTTTTTAAAATTTCTCTATATACAAGCACTAATTGACGAAATAAGTTTTGTGTCAAATTAATTCGTAAAGTAAATAGAAAGATTGAATTATGTTATATATAATTCCAGTCTTAATAATATTAAAAAGTTTTATAACTAGGATCCGCCAACCGTGCGCGGCGGGTGGGGAGCTGAGCCCCTCTCCTTTCTTCTTTTCTTGATAACTTTTGAATGGCTAAGCATTTTTCAATCTGTTTTCGCTATAACATCCGCGTTCGGCTTAAACATGCATGAGAAAATTTTTACCTAATTATCTCGTCGCATTCTGGAGACAACTAAACACAAAAAAAGGTCTCCCAAACGGTTATGAGCTCCTCTTACGCTCAGCTCAATAATATGTAAGGGTAAAATTATTATTTATATAAATTTAGTAAGAGAAGCATTAAAATATATGGAATATATACTACAAGATTTGCATTTAGAGTATGAACTAAGTTGCTTTTACTGAGCAACTTATTTTATACTCTAAATAAAGTATTTATAATTGTGTTGAATTCTTGTATTGCAAACTCTGTATTATGTTATTTTCTGATTAATGTTCAATTTAAATTTAAAAATACCACACCTACAACAAATATAATTTTCGCTACAATAAATTATTAACTTATATAGCCAGATTACTATCTACTACTACTATCTACTACTAGTAAGTAATACAGGAAGACAGAACTTTATTAATAATAATGAAACTAGAGCGCAGCAATGATTGCGCGATCTGTTTTACTTACCTGACATCTAAAAAGAACTAAAACAAAAATATTTTATGTTCTCGTTTCATTTCAAATGCACTAATTAGTTCCGTTGCATTTTCATTAAAATAAATGTAATACTGTAAAAAGGTATGTTCAAGTTACACCCTCTAGATATAAATATAACAAAGTCATAGCTCGTATGCTATAACTTATTATTACTAACTTTTGCTACATTAAATTTTTGAATACTGAACAGTAGTAAAGTTCGCTAGTTGCCTATATGTAATATGTATATTTAAACACGTATTTTTTTTATAATTGCATCTTTTGTCCATACTATATTGTTCTAATAAGATACGAAGTATATTAACAGTCATATAATTACAAATATGATTTACAAACATATTGAATGAAATATATCTAATTCATTTCATCATAAGTAAAATCATTCAGGCTGGAAATGAAAAAATGCCTTCTATTTTGGTCTTTATAATTTATACCTACATTATTTCTAAGAGTTAGTAATAAAATTGCTGTTACTCACGACTCCATTTTGCTAGAAAAAAAGGGCGTGCTGAACATTAGTCTAATATTACTGAACCCAAACACACTCGTCGTCGTTAATAAATCTGCGAAACGTTTTTCACGCCATCTTCATTTCCTGTTATTATCGATTATAAACCTAGGCTTACGAGAATTCTTGGCTAAGCTCCATCGTATACTATCCTTCTTATCCTACACACTCTTTAAACAAACCTTCAAATCTTATTGCAATTAGAGGCCAGCCCGCTGAAAATCAACTACTGATTTGTCCTACTCATGATACTGTTTTCATATCTGATTCCTTATCCATTTTCGCTTAAACCGTGGAAGTAAAACTGTGAAAGTCTTTTCGAAAAGCACAGTTATATATTTTTTTCCGAGATAAAGGTGGACAAAACATACGTAATAATGTGAAATGCAAAAATATCATTTCTCATATGGATAATAGATGTATTTATTTTATACTTATAATATTTTTATTTGTATTATTATATAAAATTGTGTATGTGTATTTATATATTGATTGAAGTAATAATTTAAATTTTATGGAGAAATTTTAAATAAATAATAAATAAAAAATATATGTTTTTTTTTTATTTATTCAGACATCACGAAGGAATAAATTTGTTACAAAAATACACGTTTAAAATAATAACTTTTTAATTATTTATCTTATTCAATGTTAAATCAATGAAAATATATCTATTATGACAATTATATTATTTTGATCTCATATTTTCTTTGAAAAGATAATCAAGTATAAGTATATTTTGGCTTATAATAATTTTAATCAAACATAACCCCTTTTTATAGGTTACTAATAGTTAATCTTCTTGATGAAACATATTGGTAATTACATTATTGGTACGAGGGGAGGTCCAAAAGTTCGTGGAATGAAAGAGATCTAAATAAAATAAAACAACAAAACTATTTTTCCTTTTCAATATAATCACCCTTAAGCTCAATACATTTATTAGACCTATAAATTAATTTTTCTAAACCACTATAAAAAATGTTTTATCTTTTCCGTCAAAATGAGCCGAAATTGCCTCCCTTACCTTATTGTCGTCGGAAAATTTCCTTCCCCTTAAGTCTTTTTTTAAATTGGGGAGAAAAAAAAAGTCACTCGGGGACAGGTCTGGAATGTAGAGTGGGTGAACTAGGAATTCGAACCCATGCGTGTGCAGAGCAGCCATTGCAATTCTGCTCTTATGAACCGGCGCGTTCACTTGCAAGAGCAACACACCCTTTGTCAATTTTCCTCGCCGCTTTTCCTTGATGGCATCCTTTAATTTTTCTAATATCGTTGCGTAGTATTCTCCGGTTATAGTCCTGTCCTTTTCTTTGTAATCAATCAAGATTATCCCCTCACAATCCCAAAATACAGTAGCCATCATCTTTCCAGCCGACTCCGTCACCTTGAATTTCTTTAGCGGTTGTGTCCCCTTTTTATGCCATTGCATAGACTCTTGTTTGGACTCAGGCTCAAAGTGATGAACCCATGTTTCATCTCCCGTAACAATTTGGTCTAAAATCTGTGCAGGTTTATCTCCACACAACTCCAAAAAATGCTTTGACGCATCGACGCGCTGCTCTTTCTGAAACGGCGTGAGCATTCTCGGTACTCATCTTGCACTGACTTTTGTCATACCCAGGTGATCATGTAGGATTTGCAAAATGGTGGTATCTTGTACTCCAACTAATGCAGATTATTGTTTTTTCTTCAAACGGGCATCCTCTGGTACAATTATCTCCACTTTTTCGACGATGTCCGATGTGGTGGTCTCAACTGGCCTTCCTGAGCGGGGATCGTCTTTAATTGACTCTCGACCAAGTTTATAAAGACCATGCCAATTGTAAATCATTGATTTACTAGGGCACTATTCCCTATAAACGACTCCCATTTCATTCAAAATGGTTTGAGCGTTCTTTCCTTGTTTGGTAAGGAATTTTATCACAGCGCGGTGTTAAATTTTCTCCATAGTTTCAGTTTTCTTCCGGATTGACTTGTTTAACAGGCGACTGTTCGTAAACGAATGACGCAATCGGGTTGAAACTCGGTATTTATGCTAACGATGAGTCTTCGATTCGTATGACACCAAGCGAGCGCCCCTATCCCCGCTCCATCCTCTCCATTCCACGAACTTTTGGACCTCCCCTCGTATATAAATTACAATGCAAGATACTACTAAAAAGCATCCTGTAGATACTATAGGTTATGTAATATGTATGACATATGGCTGTCAGTAACATATAACACATTTATATTTTAATAACTATTGACGTAAATATCAATTTGAAATAAAATAAATTGCATCTTAACTTTATCACATTATAATACAAGAAAAAACAATAAACATTTCTCACGTTAATAATGTATATTTACAATGTGTGATAAGTTAAGTTAAAGTTAAATATATTTGAATATAAAAAAAGTAAAATATTCAGAGAACCGAGTAACAAACAAGTAGGTAACTAGATATTCCTTATTAATTCACTTAATATAAAGTCACCTTTTCCAACTCACTTTACCTCATTAACAGTCTCCGAAGATATATAACTTTATAAATTCGTCACGACCGGTTACTTAACGAGGTATAACCTATCATTCAAGCTTAAAAGTTTATATAAGCCACGCGACGCGTCCGCCCTTTTCACGTTCGCTTTCGGGTGTGGTCACATTAGGAGCGGAAGCAGTAGCTGCAGCGGGCAGAGGGGCCTCGCTTACGCGGCGTCTCGCCAGCGGGCCCGCCGGCTCGCGTCATGCACTGCAGTCGATGCGGGCGCATACAACAGCGCTCAGTAAAGTGGCAGCGGCGAGCGCTATTTGCACGCAAGCGATTACAATAAGATCACGAGAAGATGGTCTTGAATCTTCTTCTGGGCCGTCGCTGTTCAATAATAATGATTAAGGCTAAGTATTTTTTATAAAAAGAAAGTTAATGTCATTTATTTATAAGAATATTTAAAATTACGATATAAAAAAACACTCTTTCACGACCGTATTTTCAATTATTCGAGATGTAGATCTGACAGGATTAAAATTTTTATAACTGTATGTTTAAATCATCAAGTAGGTGACTAACAATCTTTTTAAATATATTCTGTTACAATACCTACCCATGATTAAATCCAGGTGGGTCTAATATAGTTCTAGAACACTGCACGATCAACGAAACCAAAAGGCACCCTGCCGCCGTCCACAACAGCGCGACCGCAGCCCCCACGCCCGTTCCGCTTGTGACGCCCCACCCCCGAGATGTGTGTATTGACACAGCTGCGGAAATGAACTGATGTGTAAGCTATTTACCAAAATTTTAATAATATTTTTCATTACACAATAATATATAGAAGAACAAGTGACTTACAAAACATTTTATTGCATTGAGCACTGTAAGAGTCACAAAAAAGTGTGTGTAATTTAAACAAGTAATGAAAAAAGGGAAAAGCTGTAATATCTATATATGACAATAAGAGAATAATCGTATAAATTAAATTGTATCTCTTATCACACTAATTCATTGTACAGGTATTGATATAACTCGGGGCAATACAATTAATTTACAACAGCATTATGTTCAGAGTAGACAGTACACCAATGCTTTTACCGTCCTTATTGTTTCAAATGATATTATTATTCAATAATAACTTAAAATGTCTATTTCATTTCAATACAATATGATACAGCTCTGAGCAATGTTGTTTTCTTGCGTACAAACGCAGGTACAACCAATACATTAAATAATTAAGAAATATGTAAACCTTAACATATTCATATTATCTATGAAGAGCTTCATAAACATTTTACCTGCTGCGATGACACTAAAACTGCCAGCGGGGATACCAAGACCCATGTTGAACTTTTGCCTCTCTTCTATAAAAGCTACGCTTCCCATTACCATGGTTGATATTCCGCATACGATCTGCAAAAAAATGGTTTTTGAAATTTATATTATTAAAAATATGTGTGTATTATTTAAGATTTTTATGTATTGTTTCCCAGTTTTTAAACACTTATTGAATAAATATCGTTACTTTCTTATGGATGCATTCGTAAATAAAACTGTCACAATTAAAGACCGCGCATTGTATATGAGATAACCATTCACAAAGTAACTGTATTGCTTCAAATCTGTATTGATGGGTGTTAATGGCATATTATTGTTGGGTTTGTATTGAAAGAATGGTGAGTAAAAAAGAAAAACAAATAAAGTCTATTTATCAAACAGGATATCTGTTAAATAAGATTTACGACAAAAAGTAATTTTTTATTAACATCTTTATTGTTCAAAAACAAGATACAGAAAAATAGGAAAAAACAAATAAAAAGGACGAAAGGCGGACTTATTCCTTAAGAGCAATTTCTTTCAATATTTAGGACATGATGTATGTGCGTGTGTATGTACAGTACAAAAGATTATGAATATTCATACATACATACATGCAATACAACATACATTATATATTCGTGTATGCTAATACACAAAAAAATATATGTACATACGTGTCTCTGTAAATCTTTATATTTATTTACATAAATACAACCTTATTAAAAATAAGTAATATATAAATATATGTATATACATATACATATACAATGTGTAAATACATATATTTTGTATCGATTTAGGAAGAAACCTATACTTAACGTAAACTTAAATATACATTAATTAGTTTTCTTGAAAGATAGGAAATTAGTCAAATATGTCACAACTTCCAAATGTCAAATTCAGTTTGTTTTAAGAAGATATGAGTCATGAATATTAAGCAGGGGCAAAAATTGCTTCTGAAGAAACAACATTTCCTCCGGACACAGTGATTCATAGTTTAGAACGTAAATTTGTTTTTAAAGTTACAGGATTTTATTGAAATTATAAAATTATTGACCATAAAACAAAATATTTAACAATTTTATAAATATTTTATATTGATATGTTGTGTAAAAATTTACACACTATCAATAAGGGAATTATAAATTGAATTAAAGAGATGAAGCTTCTTAGCATTCCATGAATTCACTGTGCGGGTGCCGGGCCCATCGCGTTTCAAGAAGAGGAGCGCAAATAGTGTCTAGGACTGGCGACCCAGGTGTAGGTTTAAGGGGCCCCTTTACTATTCGCATACAAACTCACCTTCACTGCTCACACTTCTCTCCCTACCTCACCAAATATCGTAAGAAGCTACTAAAGCCGCCTATAAAATACGTTCTAGAAATGAACCGATGATCGTTCTAGAAAGGCTGGCTTATTTATTGGTACGATTCACGAAAAAATATAAGATACTAATAATTAAACTATATGATGATTACAATCCAGTTAAATAATACTAATTATAGAATAAATACATCAAGTCTCTGTTTATGAAATCACTTTGACGAAGCGTTCATTAGTTCCATTGCAAACTGATCCGAGTTTCGATAATATGCTCTTTGACAGGTTTAAATTAATGGTAAAGTCCATTTGCATATTTTATGTGATAATTGAATTTACGTCCATATCATAATTTATGATTATCGATTTTGTATTTGTTTTACCTATAAAAATATAACAATTTTTTTTTGTGTTTCTATGTATTCAGTCAATTGTTTAAAATATTTTAAAGCTCTTTAATGACTTGCTCTGACGAACCTTATTTGTAAAAAGTATTTAAAGAAGCCTTAATATATTCTAGAAAATATGGAAAACATTAAACATAAATTTGCATAATATTTAACAAGAAAGTTTATTATTTTACCAAGTATTTGAAATAATAAAGCCTCAGTAAAAAAGATTCCTAAAATATTTCGAAATCTATTCCTGTATAGGAATGCCGAAATTGGTAATAGCGATGCTTATAGTATTGATACTCAGGTACCACATTGGAAATTTCATTATAAATCGATAAAAGAATTCACGATTATCATGAACATGACACAAAAATGTTTTTTTTTACGATTATCTCCGATGTAATAGTTCAAAGTTCACCATGAGGACGTATATATTCCTAAAATTATTTGCGAGTCTATATAAATTAAAAACATACTAATTTCAATAGCGGATATGGTTAAAATTCTTATTACATGGAACCCTATTTGAATAAAAAAATCCACGTCTGTGAACACAATGCGAGACCCAAAGATACTTAGTATATTTTGTGTGCATTCCGAACTCTATGCCCGGAAACGAGGAAACCGTAAGAGGTATGATAAATTAACTGATATATTGACAGACACTTTATCATTTTCCCGTTTAAAACAAGCGTGTTGAATCCGGTATTAGGTTTTATTTATGTATAAAAACTCATCAAGCAATAAGTGCTTATTATTCATTAAAGCATACATGTTAAGATTTTATAAATGGCATTTGAAATTGTATTACATTTTTAATCCAGAATATTTATGTTTTAATTATAAGTTATAAGAAAATGACAAAGACACACTTATATCATAAAATTGAAGATTTATAGGCTTTATTAGAAAATCAAAAGTATTAGCTATTAGAAAGTGCCTTTTAAATATAAAGATAACAAACAAACACTATTTAATGCCAGGTTAGATCATCAGTTTAGAACGTTCATTCATTATTTATTACATGTAGGCGGGGATCAGCTAGTAAATGTTTAAAAAGGGTTTTTATTAAAACGAAATTGTTACTTTCAAAACCTGTTACGAACCTAAAATTATCATTCCAAAGGGAAAATAATTGGACATAAATTAAAAAAAGTCACGAATTAAAATATAGACATAAAATAATAATATTCGTAATATATTATAAAAGATTACTTTCGAATATAAAGGATTTTGTAATATATTTGTGACATGGATCACTACAATAATCTAAATCAATGAATTGGATTTAGGTAAGTCAGAGTAAATTAATTTTATTGTATCCTTCTGATTTTTTTATATTAGGTGCTTTGAAAGAAAACAACTTTTTTATTTTTGCGAATACCACTTTAGCAATAATATAATACCTGTAGAACTCGAAGTCTCAATACTAGCGCTAAAGGATAAGACAGAACATGTCGGAAGATATTGGCGTCTCTTTCTCCCGTCAGAGGTGCGGCTGACTCCTTTCTATGTGACAACGCGGCCTGCAAAAAATATGAAAATATATTATTTATACTACAACATAAGTATATATCTATTAGTTCTATCTGTAGATAAGCTTTAATTTCGAATTTTGTGAAAAAGTCATTTTATGGTATAATAATTCCAATATTGCTTAATTTTGTATGTTTGTCTCACTGCATATATATTTTAATAAATTATCGAGATTAATAAAAAATTGTATACTCTAACAAAATGTGAAGATCAAATAAAAGATCGGTAATTATCATATTATTTAGTTAACAATAAAAGAGGTTATTCTATATTTCCGTTGTAACCTTTTAAACAATATCGAACTAATTGCGTAAGCATTACCATGGATATATTCTTACAGCTGCAATACATGATGAATTATTTAACGGACTATACACATGGTACTTATGTTATGCTTATGTCCAATCCATCAAACAATTATATTTTCCAATTTTTGTGTGATTTGAATGGAGGATTAATCCAATTTGAGCTTAGTTCATATGCAAAACTGATATTTTGCCAATGGGCAATATTTCGTAAGTTTTACTAAAATTAAATATTCTAAATTTTATAAAACAACAATTTTGAATTATTGCAGTAAAATATTATGTTAGGTCTGACGTCGTACCAGGCACCGATGCCGCATGCGCTTTGGAATGTTTTGCAGAGCAACAGCTTTGTTTTACTCACCCACAGGCTTGCGATAAAGTATCTATAATAAACATAAAGATGTAAGTTCATAGATGTACTATTCATCAATGTTCTACATTTCAATTATTAACTAAGAAAAATTTCTGATCAATTGTGAAATCATTTACTTATAAGGCATTTTTGTTTTTTTCCAGAACTTAAAAAATGAGTGACTCCGAAAGTTCAGAAGAGGAAACTAAAAATAATATTAATAAAATTAAAAATGTTGAAAATGATTCATCGGATTCCAGTTTTGAAGAAGGTTTGGAAAAAGAAGAGAATGAAAATGGTATGCATATTTAATTATTATTTTTTTTAATTTAAAATATTTGAGAATCGATGTTGGTTAGGTAGACTAAAAGACAAAATGAGGTATTCAATTTAATAAAAACATTGAAATATTAACAAATTTAACTTTTTATTAATCTCCTTTGTAAACTGTAATCAGCTAATCACACGATTGGCTACATATAAACTAAGAAAATATAAGTTAATATTTTGAATTTAAAAATGTCTCTTTTCAATAAGAATGTTATAAAAAGTTCTTTAATTTACATTAAATATTTTTTTCACAGTATATTGTTTTACTTTAATTATGTATGTATTCGTAAATCAAAGTTTAAAGAATTTAAATGAATAATTGTTCAAGTAATAAATTGAAATAAAAAATATATTTGTATTAATTGTATTGTAACTTTTATTACTTTTTATTCTTATACAGTTTATGTTTAGTGCATACATAATTATTTTTTTAATGTTACATTTTTTTTTGTTATTCCTTATCATATGTAGAATAACCATATATAATTAAAGTATATTATAAGTATACTGTAAGTAATAAATGATCTCATATTTAATGCGGGATTAGTGATCTGTATTTTAATATTCAATTGTATTATATATTTAAACTAAACAAGTCGAATGAAATTATATTTATACTAGACTTAATATTGAAATACAAATATTGTATTCAAATAAGTCTCAGAGAGTCAAACAATACCTTTAATATAATACACGTCAAGGTCCTCTTAGTGAGACGTATTCCAATGAAGGGAGAAGAAAAGTAAATATCAAAATAGAATTCCATCTACAAGTCAAATACGAGACGACATTCGTAACGTTAACCAAGTTTTAGATATTATTAGCTCTGTATTGCCAACACGATCTAGAAAAAATTGTATATAAGTAATGTGTATGAGTCTTTGTAATTACTTTCTTAAAATATTAAATTAAATCACATAAATAAATAAATGTACTACATACTGACAACATTTTCTCTTTACCTTCTTGGTTAAATTGATATTTAACTCACTAGTTTCAAATCATTTTTAAGTCCTTATTCTTAAGCTCGGTGCTAAGCGGAGCAGCGGCTGCTCTCTAGGTGTGCCACGAGATTGGTGGTGACGGAGACGACCATGCATTATCATCTTCGCACGTGTCGTTTGCATCACTTGCCTTTGTAATGGATTTTGAACAATTTACCCGATCTACTTTATTAAATCAGAAAATTGTTTAATTACGCTTCTTCCATCATGATCACCCTCGTGGGCCAAAAAGAGAGCTACTGCACTGCTACTGTTGTGATTTCACCGTGCTTCTAATGCATGAGTGAGAAACCCAAATGAGTTCAAAGCTAGTTATGCAAATTTCGACTTAACTAACAGATGCAGACAAATATATACCAGGGCATTTAATTGCCTAAAATAGTTAATATAAAATCTCATTGGTTGAAATTAAAAAAATTGGCAAATATAAACGTCATTTTTAGATGTATTAGTGGTAAACTATTTAAAGGATTATAATTTTAATAATAACTACAGTAATTAATATAAACTATTATTATTTATAGATCAATACACAGGAGAAAAAATGTCTACTCCACAACCTCAACCTAGAAGAAAAAGATTTATACCTAAATATGATGTTGACGGTGTTTATAAAGTTATACTTGGCGAGGAAACACAAATACAAATAGATATGGTTATCGGAACTCATATTAACGCTCAGTATCCCTGGAAAACAGTAAGTAAAGAAAAAATTTTAGAAACTATAGAAATAGGAGGCGAATTGTCAGAATTTTTTCCTATTAAGGAATTTTTATATAAATATACAGAAGAATTTGTGTTAATAGGATACATTGTTGATGAGTCGACAGATGTTGATGAATTTTATGTTTGTTGTACTACGGAAGCTAGAGACCATTGTAAACAGCAGTCTGACAGATTTATTAAAAGGCAAGAAAAAAAATTAGAAAAAGCGGTCCAAAAAAAACCGAGACCTTGGAAAAGCTTTGGGAGTGAAATTGAAATAAAAGAATTAATCCCAATATATTCAAGACCTCTATTAGAAATAGAGATAAAAGCAAAATTTCCTAAACCTTATCAACCAGAAAAATTCAATGTCAGGGATACAAGTTCAGTTCGCGACGGATTTATAGAACTAACACCTTATAGGCAAAAATTCAATAATATATTTAGACGTAGAATTGATTGCGCATCTCAAGCGGCAGCGCCTAAAGTTAACAATTATGCACAAACAGTACTCAGATATCCGCAAAATATGTGGACCCAGTCTATTGCTGATGCAATGGGTGCTGTTGATGATACTGAAGCTGGCGGAGATACAGCCGTCGATAAACCCGAAAAAAAAAAGAAAGATGAAAAAAGTTCAGATGAAGAAGATGAAGTAGTTAAGGAACCTCCAGACGAAGTGGGCTTATTGGCTTTTAAAAATGCTTTAAAACGCATGCGCCGTCCTTCTTATTTAAAAAAAATGAATAATTTCATGACTGATAAAGAAACTGATATGGAATCTATAGTCGAGTTAAATACTGTAATGGATATGTATTGTAACGATTATCCTAATTTGATAGCTAAGAAGACTGTCGATATCTATGACACAATGACTTTTGAAGAGTATGTATGTTTTACAGATGTCAGAGCTAAGGATAAATATATATCTTCTGCTGTTTTTCATCCAATTTGGTCCGGAATAGTTGCTATATCTTACTCAGATGGTTCACCTACCGTTATGAAAGCACTAAGTTCACGTCCTGACCCGATTCAAAGAGCAGTATATGGTTTAAATCCCGTATTAATTTGGAGTCACATTGATAGTTTAATGCCAAAACTTTACCTGGAGTCTCCAAGAGAGGTAAAAGTATTATCATTTTGCCCTTTTGATGAAAATATATTAATTGGTGGATGTATCAATGGCCAAATAGTTATTTGGGATATTCAAAATAAATTAGAAAATGTTGAGAAAATGGAAGTACTAAGTGAAAAGAGAGAAAAATATAAGATAGCCATGAATGCTCATATGGGTTGGATGAAAAATGTTCAAGACAATACAATAGTTCAATCGACCGCCTTGAGTAACTTAATGAATAGTCACTATGGCCCTGTAACTACGATTAACTGGTTATCGCCTAACTTTTCTGTGACCCCTACCGGTAAAACATGCTTGATGACTGGTAAAAACAAATCACTCATGTTTTTTACGGGTTCCGAAGATGGTTTAATATTAATTTGGAATTTATCAGTCGAAAACGTTACATTATTTGAAGGTAAAAAAGTAAAAAAATCTAAACGAGTTCTTAAAAGACCATCAGGTTTATTAGTTGACTTTTCACCATTTAAAGTGTTGGACCGCAATTTACAGCCTTGTTATAAGATTATTTTAGGAGTTGCCGGACAACCTCAAACCATGCCATTACAAAGTTTTGGGATGAATTCTGTACCAATAAAATATACGTATGTCCCAAGAAATACGGGTACTGGACGAAAATACTTTACATGTGAAATCGTGCCTCAAGGAGAATTTGAATTAAATACTATTCTATATTGTGGCTCTCAACATGGAGAATTAGCTAGGATTACTTGGGAAGGGCATGAATTTAATACAGGTGAAATAGTCAATTCTGAATATTGTGATATAGTATTCAATTGTCATATACATGATGGTATCATATCACGATGTCAAAAAAATCCTTTTATTAATCATGTCACCTTAACAGTGGGAGGAAAAATATTTGCCATTTGGTCAGATAAGTTAAAAAATCGACCCTTAACATGGAAAAAACGTCAATCTAGATTAACAGATTGTGCTTGGTCATTATACAAACCTAGTTTATTATTTATAACAACTTCTGAGGGAGATTTAGAAATTTGGGACCTACTACTTCGAAGTGACCAACCAATAGCTGTTCAAACTTTATCAGGCAATATGTTAACAAGTGTCAGTTTGCATACGTTGCCTCTAGCTAAAAACATCATTGGGGTTAGTGACACTAACGGTTCTTTTAGGATGTTTTTATATCCGCCAATATTCATGCTCGAAAATCCTACTTACATTGGACGAATGGAAAGCATGATAATAAGAGAACTAAAAGTAATGCAAACATTTATAGCTTGGCAAGATGAATGGATGAAAAATAATCCAGGAATTTTGCTTGAAATTAGAAGAAAAGAAGGAGAATTAATGGCTATAAAAGAAGAGGAAAAACGAAAACAAAGAGAAGAGGAAGAAAAGAAACTTGAAGAAGAAGCAGAAGCACTAAGACAGCAAAAATTAAAAGTAATAGGCCCAGAGGAAAGGTGGCAAAAAATAATACAAAAGTTAATAGAGAAAACGATTGCTGTTAAAAAAAGAATAAATAGGGCTGAACTGATAGAACATGAAAAACCCTTGAGAGAATTAGAAACTCAACGGTTAGAAAAAGAAAGGAGAATGCTTGAAATTATGAAAAACCAAAAAAACATTTTTAACGACACAGTGGCAATATTGTTCCCGGAAGCCATAAAGAAAGAAATAAAAGTAAAGAAGAGCTACCTTAGCAGTGATAAGAGGAATGTAAAGAAGATATACCTTGAAGATTATGATAATTTAAAAACTACAGCAAATAAAACAGTTGGCGAACATCCATTTCACATCTTGTTTTCTTGGGAAAACACTTTAGCAGAGGGAAAAGAAAGAAGACAAGCCTTAAACGCCCATGAGGAATTTATAAAAGGTCACAAAGGACGAATAGATGAAGAAAGAAGAGAATCATTTATTTTACCTCCAACTATTGAAAGTTCACTGAGTGAAGTTAAAGAAACTGAGTTTAGTGTACAAGAGGTTTAATTTTAATTATCTCTATAATGAGGAATATTATTTATTTAGTCTGTATGTAATTTTTTAAATATATTTTTATTGTTATTCTAATATTAAATAAATTTTTCATTATGTTTACATATTACAATAAAATATTGCCTCCTTAAGGTCATAAATAATTGAGTTGAGTAAATGTATATTAAATAAATGCTTTATTTGATTAATTAATATTGTTTGAGTTAGTATGTAGTTTCTAATAACCCTCATTTAGTCGTCATTTTATGTAAAAATATTAAGTGGAAATGTGTATATATAAACTAAAATTAAAAATGTATGTGCAAAAACACGTCCAAGTTTGACGTCGTTTGCCCGTTGTCAATTAATTTTTTTTTGTTATTATCGATTATCTCCTGGGTGATGTAAAATTGGGTACTATTATAGTATCATAATATTACTTCCATTCCATCCACAATTTTAAAAACAACAGCATTATTTATAAATAAGTCTAAATACCGAGTGAATACTTTTAAAATAAAACAGAATTTTACAAAAAAATTGTCTATATAGTCTTTATAAGGGAATATATTCTCTTGCTAAATATTTTTATTTATTTTTTTATTAAGGAATTTAAAAAATAATTTAGTATTAAATAATAAATTTTATATTATACAGGTAACAACTGGTATGTATCTGAAACCTTTATAAGACAAAAGTTTTAACAAAGAATATTACAATAATAGACATAAATACAGTTAATAATTTCGTGTAAAGAAGGTCTTATTTCTACTAAACATTTCTTCTTACAGACTTCTAAAGAAAAATTATGATTAAATGAAGCCACGGGCTAGTGCAAACTGCTTTACTCATTTTAACATATAATTCTACGTAAATGAATATGAATATTGTAATTATAAACCGTATTATATTAGATTACTCCTTAAATAAATATATATAATATATCTCTTTAAAAGGGTTTTGAAGAATAGCAATGATTAAATTTATAGTGAAAAATTATTCCTGATACATTAACAAAAACAAGAACTGCAGTACAAATGTGTGTTGAAGTTTGCAAGTCCTAATTTGTATCCATTGGGTTGAACAAAGACTGAATCGAGTAAAGTGAAATAAAATGAAGTTTGGGTATGAAAAATAATAGTGATAAGAATATGTACTTAAAGTTAACAGAATACACCCATTGTAGTTTGTTGAACAGTACCTCAGTATCTTGGCAACAAGTGTTTGCAAAGTCCAAGATAGGTAGAAAGAGATTAATCTCATATTTTATGTGTCTCGCATGTTTTCTAAACTCATTATCATTAAAGTTATTTCTTTACTAAGAAAGATAAATGAATAATTATTTTAAATACATTATTATTATATACACGTAATAAAAGGTATTCTGAATCGGATTATTATAAAACAATATTCTTGTTTCGTTTGCATTGGTTCGGCCCAACAACTTAATCGTAACTTGAATATAATAGAATATATTGTGGACACGTGACGTGAGACTAGTACTCCCTGAGATCGAATACAATAATAACTGTTATAAGATTCTATGGAGAATTGCAAGTATTAAATGATGTTCTATCTTACTGTCAAACGACCGTAGTTTATAAATTACGAAAACACGTTGGCATTCATAGACATCCCACAACGTGTATTCTTTACAACAACCTTTAAATTTTTTTTTTAATAACTGACTTTGACTAACTTTGACTAAAAACACTACGGACTTGCTGGACATAACAAATAAAAATAAACATATAGTTTTTGCAGGGTTTACGAAAAAATTTAGTAGTTAGTGAAAATTGTCTTGGTCACCGTCAGACTTTTATGAACTTCTAAAAAAAGGATAATAAAGAATAATATTTTTGTGGTAGTTGTACATATTTTTTTTGTTAGATATAATAAAATGAAATAAAATTTGTTAAATTTCAGTTTTAACTGTTAAATACGAGTACATAAAAACACAGACCACATTGAGCTCCTCCATGTCGTCGTCACACGTGAAGGCTGGAGTCAAACATAGTTTTCGCTTCATAAGTGCTGCCTAAGTGTCACTTTCATGTCTGGAAAGAAAACACTTATTATTAATGAAAGAAAAATAAAATTCTATCAAAAATTTATATCTATTAAACACCACGTACATATAGTATGAAAAAAAGTAAAGAGTAGTATCATAACACAGTTTAAATAGTTAGTTTTATTAACATAAAATTTTTGAGTATCAATAAAATAATGTTACAATTTACATTAAACTACTTATAGTATAGAAATAATAGTAATACTAATTCAAACTCATAAAAAAAAAGTTTAACTGTAATTAGCACTTCATAGCAACTTTATCATTAAAAAATCATCAAGAAACGGACTTTTGGTAAAAATCCGAAACGCCAAGGTGATAACTTTATGTATATATGTGTGTTTTCATTCATGTTACGAGTATCAGCAGGAAGAATACAGTGTCCCTAATTTCATTGCGTTTGAAACTTTCAAGTTGTAAGGGTTCAAGGTAAATGGGCTGGCCATTGAATTTTGAAAAATAGCCATATAAATATTATAACAAAACGCTTTAAATACCTACAACAAATATTCAATGCTTGTTATATTGCAATTTTGCAAAGAAAATCGCAATACTGCAAATATTTATTATCTAAATAAAACGTTTTCATCCGCTGTTCTATCTCATCGGTTGTATCCGCTTGGCATGAGATCATATTTACACACGACGATATGTTTGAAAGTTAAATTATACCAGGAATAGATAACGATCATTGTATTTCAAACATCGTATCATTTCATTGTTCTTTAAGATATTAAACTGTTTACATTCAAAAACATTTAAAAATGGGTTTTGAATAATGTTGGTCTTTGAAATCTTATGATAAACAATACAGTCATAGATTTTTAAACAATTGTACAAATCATTATATTAGAAATGGAAATGCTCCAAAGATGAGATGCTCCAAATGCTGCGTAGAATGTAAGATATTTTCGTTAAATTTCACTTTTCATAGTTAAATACCTAACAATATTATAATAAATTATGAAAAAATAAATAAAAATATATATATTTATAAATAGTTTTTAATTTAGTTCAAAGCAAAAATAGTTAATTGTTAACATCACAAAGTACGTTGAGTTATAGTTATAGTTATAAGTTAAGTGCTATTGTAGATATTTATTCAGATCTATTTATTTATATTTTACATTTGGTTTTCAACTTCAAATTAACAAGGTATAATATTTGTAGTTTTTCTTTAAGTCGTGTTCCCTAATACTTTTAATTACTTATTGTTTTCATGATCATAGGAATTATATAAATTCATTTTGTTCTCTCTTTATATGTTTATGTTTATGTTTATTTATATCGGTAGTGAATGCTTCTTAGTAGGTAGTGAATAGTTCTTTAGCATGTTAAATAAATGAAATATTAGTAAAATTCAATACAGGTGGTTCAATATCCGAATGATAAATTCCATTTTTTTATACAATAAATGTATTTGATAGATGACAGAGAATGTTTTGTTCAGTGGTTTTTGGATAATATATAACTTATAGATTCTTTATTAATAACATAAGTGTCTAGTAAATAACGTGTCAAGTATGTCAAGATCTTCAAAATATTTGGAGATGAACATACGAACGCTTCAAAGAGATGTAAAGACGGAAATTGACATAACATAATTGATTTCACTCCTTAAAGAGTCGTTACAAATTTGACATGACTGGTACATTATTAAAAGAAATAGTAATAACTTAACTTTTTTTCTAAACATACTATATTAATATAAAATTTATTTGAAAGCAGGAACAACAATAAAAAAGTGGTTTATTTCAGTCTTTATCAAAGAAAAATTTACATCTACATAATTGTTTTAAGATGATATTATAATATTCATTTTAATAAAGCAAATTCACCCAGACGATTTGAACGAAATTCTTTTCTAAATGTATCTGTCTGGTCTACTATCTTTATATCAATCTCTGTCTTACTTTAACTGCCTCGTAAGCAGTGGCGTATCTTAAAGTACACCCAAGATCAATGAGAATCACGAATTTTTAAATACAATAACTTATAACCAATGTTAATTTATTTCTGGTCTAATTATAATTTTCATTCCAATAACATGAATAATATTCATTATGTTACCACATTATAATATTCTAACTTTTTATATCTATTACATACAAATTTTATTTTATTTAAATTTGACAAATAGTAAATGGTAAAAATCGATAACTCAGTAAATCTGATTTAATCTGGCTTAAGTATTGTCTCACTTATTTTATCACGTCATATTTTTTCAAGGCCTCATCTTTCCTCGCGAAACTAGTACGTAATAACTAGGAGATTGTAGTTCTTCTTCTTCTTGCAATGGAGATAATACTACGAAGCTATAAGACTTAAAATATTATATCATATCTGAAAACTTCATGTTTTATAATGATAAAAATTAAACAATAAAAATAAAAAAATATTTAATTTACAGCGTGTTCATTTTGCAGTCAAGTTATTTTTGTTGCACTTGACTGTATAAACTGTACATAAATTAAAAAGGGAAAGGTTTTACGTAGATAATAGATATAGAAAATTAACGAGAAGTCTGCATGGACAGTTGAAAAATGTTTATTTATCTGTTTTTCTTATTTTCTTATTAAATAAATTTAGGAACTAGTTTTAATTACATCGAAATCATACAACCCAATCAGAAAACAATTAAAATTGTATTGTATTGTATATTTGAAATATTTCAAGATAATTATCACTTTTATCACCTTAACATGTCTTATATATACTAATTGTGTAATACTAAATTATATATTAATGTTGGTACCATCGAAATTAACTTAAAACATAAACGCCATATATTGAAATAAAAAACAAATAACCTAGCAGGAACATCGAATTCTTAATATTTTTATCATAACATTACATTAGGAATGAAGAAAACTTGATTTTGACTAAAATTACAATACTAAAAAAGTAACGAAGAAACTTCACGTGGAATTTGCTTATTATCTGAACGCACATTTCCTTTCCACAATGAAAAAAATCTTGGTAGTAAAAGTAGACGAAGTCGGTGGCTAAAATAGTTATTATTAATTATGCATATACGAATGCGTTGTATACATTTTATATAGATATTGAGTAGACATACTCGTATCTCAATTGTATTGAATAAAGAACCAAATCAAAGTAAATAAAAAACTTTTTTTGTCTACTGAAATGAATGGCTGTCTATGAACTTTTATAAATTATTACGTATCAGTTATTTTATTTTAATTTTGGAATGAAAAAACTAAATAAAATTTAAACAGGTAAAAAGTTATTATAACTTGACTAACATTGCTGGAGTTGAAGTTGAAGTACAAAATGATTTAGATTTAGACAGAATAATTTAAAGTTAATACAGATATTAGATACAATGTGTTTTATTTTATAATTTAACTTTTCCTCAATAACATCAACATTTTATTTGTATAATATGTTGCATTTAAGCGAGTTACGCAAGCAGGGCCAGGGTAAATTCATATATTAAAGACTAAGTAAATTCCCACGGTAAAAGTGCAGTATATTAAAAAATTGACGCAGCACCTTCATGTGAAATGAAAACAACACCGTCCGCGTTGCAGCGATCGGTAGGAAACGGGCTAGAAACGACTGTCACTACGACCATTATTAACCCTTTCTTTAATATTAATTTATTGTAATTTAAAATTATATTTTTTTAATATAACTTTAGAAATTAATTAATTTTAATTGCAATCTTCGCGGCCATCAAAACATAATTAGTGATATGAAAGTTGTCTTAGCTTATAAAGATAACACTTGTGATTTAATTGAATTGGGATCAACAATATTACTTTTTTTAATATATGAAGTATCTAATACATAATTTCACTTCATAACAGTAAATTAATTTAATTATAAATTAGATCGTACTGCTCATGCTGACTTGTGGCAGTGACAAAATTCGTATCGCCTGGAGTTGTACTATTGGGAAATCAAATAAAATACGCATTCATGTTTCATTTCATTGTCATCAAATTGTATCGATTTATGTATGTACACATGAAATATAAAAAAAAATATATTACCTGGAGTCTTTATTAATAACTAGAACCCAACAAAATAAATTAAAAAATTTTTGGTTCTTTATTTGCCTTTGGGTTTAATAATTTCTTAAAGTTCTTATTCTTACGGATAATTATTTACCATGGTGGTAACTTTGTTTTATTTTAATCCGTTAATAAATAAAAAAGTTCTTTTAATATACACAAATGCGCGGTCCTATTTTTGTTTTTCGATTCCCAGTCTAAGTTGAACTCTAATGAACTTACAATATAGTGTTCAGCTTACGCTTGCCAGTTGGACGCGCCACGGGAGTATACGAGACACGTCGAGGGCCGTGATTTGTTAATCATAGCCCTCGACGTGTCTCTGTGAGTTTAAACTCTGTTGAGTTTACCAATTATCCAGAACAGTTTTTGTAATACTTCAACGTTCCTGGATGACCACCAGATAACAAAATTATGAGTTGGCTTAAGAAAAATACAATAAAAGTAACTAAATGCGGTATGGAAGATAATTCTTTTGTATTCCGGATTTCTTAAGAGAAATTTGGAATAAGTTTCAAACAGGCTTCTGTTTACTTTATAAAGAGTTTAGTTTCGAGTAAGCCTAAGTTACGCGATGATCCCTTACTACTATAAGTCTAATATTGGGTACGAAGATGATTTACTCTAAATTGTTAGACCACAAGCCGGTCTCCGCAACTACAAGGAATAATGTGAAATCTATAAATTATACTAGGTCAAGTCTATATAGAATACATTATAGCCTCAAGACTACCTCAATAACAAATTTCACCACGATTAATTTAGTACCTTTTGCGCCAAAGAGCTACAAACATCCATCCATTCAACCATCCATGATTTATAATATGAGTACATCAATGGATAGCTAAATTTAACAATAATTACTTAATATTTGTGTTATTTTTAACATATCTTTAAAATGCAATCAAATGTTTTGTAAAACTACCTGTAGCCCGCTATAGAAATAAAATCAGCTCAAAGGGAGTCTTGGATTCAGTTAGTTGTATAATAAATCCTTATAAAATATATATAACATTAATTAGATAGTGTGAAATTTTTTTATAGTTGACCCAAAACTTTCTATTACAAAGCAGCAAAGCTATTACAAATTTCGTGTTTATTAATGAGTAGCGTTTGAAACTTTCAAATTGTAAGGATTCAAAGTAAATGGGCTTGGCATGGATTTATTGAAAAATGCCCATTTAAATATTATAATAAACAACAAATATTCAATGCTTGATATATTGCAATTTTGCAAAGAAAATCGCAATACAACAAATATTTATTCTCTAAATAAAACGTTTTCATCCGCTGTTCTATCTCATCGGTTGTATCCGCTTGGCATGAGATCATATTTACACACAACGATATGTTTGAAAGTTAAATTATACCAGGAATAGATAACGATCATTGTATTTCAAACATCGTATCATTTCATTGTTCTTTAAGATATTAAACTGTTTACATTTAAAAACATTTAAAAATGGGTTTTGAATAATGTTGGTCTTTGAAATTTTATGATAAACAATACAGTCATAGATTTTTAAACAATTGTACAAATCATTATATTAGAAATGGAAATGCTCCAAAGATCGTAGAATGTAAGATATTTTCGTTAAATTTCACTTTTCATAGTTAAATACCTAACAATATTATAATAAATTATGAGAAAATAAATAAAAATATATATATTTATAAATAGTTTTTAATTTAGTTCCAACCAAAACTAGTTAATTTTTAACATCACAAAGTACGTTGAGTTATAGTTATAAGTTAAGTGCTTTTGTAAATATTTATTCTGTTCTATTTATTTATGTATTTATACATTTGGTTTTCAACTTCAAATTAACAAGGTATAATATTTGTAGTTTTTCTTAAAGTCGTGCTTCCTAATACTGTTAATTACTTATTGTTTTCATGATCATAGGAATTATATAATTCCATTTTGTTCTCTCTCTATATGATATCGATAGTGAATGCTAAAGCATTAAGTTCTTTAGCATGTTAAATAAATGAAATATTAGTAAAATTCAATGCAGACAGTATCCGAATGGTAAATTCCATTTTTTAATACAATAAATGTATTTGATAGATGACAGAAAATGTTTTGTTCAATTGTTTTTGGATAATATATTACTTATAGATTCTTTATTAATAACATAAGTGTCTAGTAAATAACGTGTCAAGTATGTCACGATCTTCAAATTTTTGGAGATGAACGTACAAACGCTTCAAAGAGATGTAAAGACGGAAATTGACATAACAAAATTGATTTCACTCCTTAAAGAGTCGTTACAAATTTGACATGACTGGTACATTATTAAAAGAAATAGTAATAACTTAACTTTTTTTCTAAACATACTATATTAATATAAAATTTATTTGAAAGCAGGAACAACAATAAAAAAGTGGTTTATTTCAGTCTTTATCAAAGAAAAATTTACATCTACATAATTGTTTTAAGATGATATTATAATATTCATTTTAATAAAGCAAATTCACCCAGACGATTTGAACGAAATTCTTTTCTAAATGTATCTGTCTGGTCTACTATCTTTATATCAATCTCTGTCTTACTTTAACTGCCTCGTAAGCAGTGGCGTATCTTAAAGTACACCCAAGATCAATGAGAATCACGAATTTTTAAATACAATAACTTATAACCAATGTTAATTTATTTCTGGTCTAATTATAATTTTCATTCCAATAACATGAATAATATTCATTATGTTACCACATTATAATATTCTAACTTTTTATATCTATTACATACAAATTTTATTTTATTTAAATTTGACAAATAGTAAATGGTAAAAATCGATAACTCAGTAAATCTGATTTAATCTGGCTTAAGTATTGTCTCACTTATTTTATCTCATCATATTTTTTCAAGGCCAACATCTTTAATCGCGAAACTAGCAGTCGCACGTAATAACTAGGACATTGTAGTTCTTGCAATGGAGATAAGGCTACGAGGCTATAAGACTTAAAATATTATATCATATCTGAAAACTTTCATGTTATAGGTATAATGATAAAAATTAAACAATAAAAATTTTAAAAAAATATTTAAACTATAGCGCGATCTATTTTGCCATCAAGTTATTTTTGTTGCACTTGGCTGTATAAGATGTACATATATTAAAAAGGTAAAGGTTTTACGTAGATAATAGATATAAAAAATATACGAGGAGTCTACAAGGCCAGTTGAAAAATGTTTGTTTATCTGTTTTCCTTATTTTCCTATTAAATAAATTTAAGAACTGGTTTTTATTACATCGAAATCATACAACCCAATCAGAAAATAATTAAAATTGTATTGTATTGTATATTTGAAATATTTCAAGATAATTATCACTTTTATCACCTTAAAATGTCTTATAAATATATTATAATAATTGTGTAATACTAAATTATATATTAATTTTTGGTACCATCGAAATTAATTTGAAACATAAACATATGGCGTAATATATGGCGTATATATTGAAATAAAAAACAAATAACCTAGCAGAAACACCGAATTCTTAATATTTTTATCATTACATTACATTAGGAATGAAGAAAACTTGATTTTGACTAAAATTACAATACTAAAAAAGTAACGAAGAAACTTCACGTGGAATTTGCTTATTATCTGAACACACATTTCCTTTCCACAATGAAAAAATTCTTGGTAGTAAAAGTAGACGAAGTCGGTGGTTAAAATAGTTATTATTAATTATGCATATACGAATGAGTTGTATACATTTTATATAGATATTGAGTAGACATACTCGTATCTCAATTGTATTGAATAAAGAACCAAATCAAAGTGAATAATAAACTTTTTTTGTCTACTGAAATGAATGGCTGAATGAACTTTTATAAATTATAACGTATCAGTTATTTAATTTAAATTTTGGAATGAAAAAACTAAATAAAATTTAAACAGGTAAAAAGGTATTATAACTTGACTAACATTGCTGGAGTTGAAATTGAAGTACAAAATGATTTAGATTTAGACAGAATAATTTAAAGTTAATACAGATATTAGATACAATGTGTTTTATTTTATAATTTAACTTTTCCTTAATAACATCAACATTTTATTTGTATACTATGCTGTATTTAAGCGAGTTATTCAAGCAGGGCCAGGGCAAATTAATATATTAAATACCAAGTTAATTCCCACGATAAAAGTGCAGTATATTAAAAAATTGACGCAGCACCTTCATGTGAAATGAAAACAACACCGTCCGCGTTGCAGCGATCGGTAGGAAACGGGCCAGAAACGACTGTCACCACGACCATTATTAAGTCAATCACTGACTTAGAATCACCCTTTCTTTAATATTAATTAACTGTAATTTAAACTTATATTTTTTAAATATAACTTTTGAAATTAATTGATTTTAATTGCAATCTTCGCGGCCATCAAAACATAATTAGTGATATGAAAGTTGTCTTAGCTTATAAAGATAACACTTGTGATTTAATTGAATTGAGATCAACAATATTATTTTCATTAATATATGAAGTATCTAATACATAATTTCACTTCATAACAGTAAATTAATTAAAATATAAATTAGATCGTACTGCTCATGCTGACTTGGGGCAGTGACAAAATTAGTATCGCCTGGAGTTGTACTATTGGGAAATGAAATAAAATACGCATTCATGTTTCATTTCATTGTCATCAAATTATATCGATTTATGTATGTACACATAAAATATTTGACATAAAAATATTACCTGGAGTCTTTATCTATTATATAAAAATGAATCGCAAAATGTGTTTGTAAGCGCATAACTCAACAACGCATGGACCAATCTTAACAATTCTTTTTTTAAAATGTTCCTTAAAGCCCAAGGATGGTTCTGACGGCGAGAAAAATTCGAATAATTTCCAGGAAAACCCTAAAAGAGCCCTTTTCTTTTTCCTATACAAATATTTTCTAACTAAATGTAGAGTCAATTTAAACTGTATTGCTATTCAATAAAGTTCATATTAAATTACAAGCATTCATTATTGTCTAAACAATGTAGGTGTGTTGCTAACGTCGAAGAGTCAATTCGCGCTTTATTGTCGCTGCACAACGTTCAAATTTAATCAAATGAATGTGTACACCCGACCAAATTGAAAAGTCAAAAAATGTAAGAGCTATAGATTTGATTGGCCTTGGAATATTCTTTCTTTTGTTTTAGTTTCGGAATGCGACATAAATTGTCATCAGTTTTCAAGTCATTGCATCTGTCAAACAAACTGCGTTAAAAAGCGTTTATAATATTTAATAATTAATTTTGATTGTATAAATACCTGTGATTAATAATTATTTCATGTGACATAATTTAGGTAATTATATATGCCTCCTATAAGACGAAGTAATTTAAGTAGAAGAACCCGAAATGCTACAAACCAAATTAATTACCGATCTTATCATACTGCACATGAACGTGACCACCGAAATGAACGCGAAAGAATTCGTATATCACGAACGCGGGAAGCGAGAGCGAGAGATTCAACTAATAATCGCGAAAGTTTGAATCAAGCTGCTTTCAATTACGATTTGTCAATTGACTACAGTAACCACCAATGTGTTGCTATTGGATCTATGAACTTGGTTTGCTCTTATTGTAAGGCATTGAAATACAAAAATGAAGCAAATGGATTGTGTTGCGCAAATGGGAAAGTGAAATTGATACCATTGGATCCACCACCAGAGCCATTGTACTCATTGGTTTCAGGAATAGAACCAGATTCCATACACTTTTTGTCAAATATTCAACAATATAACAATTGCTTTCAAATGACGTCATTTGGGGCAACAAACGTAGTTCGGGAAAATTTCATGCCAACTTTTAAGGTATGTATTATAGCAGTTAATCATTATTATTTTAATGAAAAAAATTTCCTGTTAACTAAGTAAATATGTGTCATTAACCTTCAGTTCCCTAAACCCCAACACATATATTACTTAGTCATTATATTATTTGGTGATTCAGTATTAGCAACACTTTTATTATTTTGAAACACAATATAATTATTTGATGATGGATTAGTTACAACTAATTATTACATATTGACATACCTAAGCATATCAATTATTATTTGGTGATTCAAATTAGGAGACAGATATACTTTTTAGGAACAAATATTATTTCTATTTGGCAAAAATCATTTTTTTTAATTTACAAATACAAGGCCAAATATATCATAGCGCAGGTTCACTGTTACCAGTGTCAGATAGCAATTACAAATTCCTGCAAATTTATTTCATGGGCAATTCACCACGAGAAATTGATATGCGTTGTTCACATAACAATTCACTAAAGAGGTCTATTGTAGAACAATTACAAACTTTATTTCATGAGTACAATCAATTGATTATGTTGTTTAAAACTGCACTGGATCGGATGCCATCTGATAATCACAAAATTGTAATCAGAGCTGATAAAACACCTGTTGGCCAACATGCAAGACGTTTTAATGCACCAACTATTGATGAAGTTGCCATCGTTGTAGTTGGGGAAAACTTGGAATCCCGTGATATTGTTTTATATCGTCGGAATGATCAATTACAACGTATATTATTAACAAAAATCTATTTTCAGGTTCCGAAACCAACAAAAAAGTCAGTTCAATGAACTATTATTCCTACCGCCTAATGATTCGTGAAAATGAAGACAATCACATACTCAAATGTCGGCGATTATATCACAAGTATGTTGTAGACATGTATGTTAAAATTGAAACGGAGAGATTAACATTCATCAGGTTGAATCAGACCAAACTCAGATCTGAAGAGTATATTCACCTTCGAGATGCGATTAATACTGATGGAAATGCACAGAATGTTGGTCGGATGACTATTCTTCCAGCAACATACATCGGAAGCCCTCGACATATGCATGAATATGCTCAAGATGCCATGTCATATGTTCGTCATTGTGGTACAGCAGATTTGTTCATCACATTTACGTGCAATCCACACTGGATAGAAATCAAGCAGGATTTATTCCCTGGGCAATCACATATTGATCGTCATGATATTACAGCCAGAGTCTTTAGACAAAAGTTGAAATCTTTGATGGATTTCATTGTGAAACATTATGTGTTTGGAGAGACACGCTGCTGGATGTATTCTGTGGAGTGGCAGAAACGGGGATTGCCACATGCACACATTTTGATTTGGTTAGTTGAAAAGATAAGGCCAAATGAAGTTGATGCAGTAATATCAGCTGAAATTCCTAATGTAGAAGTAGATCCTGGATTGCATGAGGTAGTTATTAAAAACATGATACATGGTCCCTGTGGAACTCTTAATCAATATTCACCGTGTATGGTGGATGGTAAATGTTCAAAGCGATATCCACGGACATTAATATCTGAAACAATCACTGGTAATGACGGTTATCCTTTGTATCGTCGCCGATCGACAGCAGACAATGGAAGATCAACAATTGTCAAATTAAATCAACAAGATATTGAAATAGATAATCGCTGGATTGTTCCATATTCACCCATTTTATCAAAGATCTTCAAAGCGCACATCAACGTTGAATCTTGCCATTCAGTAAAATCTATTAAATACATTTGCAAATATGTAACCAAAGGGAGTAATATGGCTGTGATTGGTATTAATGCAGAGAATTCCAATGATGAAGTTACCCAATACCAAATGGGTCGCTATGTCAGTAATAATGAAGCAGTTTGACGAATATTTTCTTTTCCTATTCATGAAAGACACCCTACTGTTGTTCATTTAGCTGTGTATTTAGAAAATGGACAAAGAGTATATTTTACAGCACAGAACGCAGTAGAAAGAGCTTTATAGCCACCATCTACTACATTAACAAGTTTTTTTGAGATATGTCAAAACGATGATTTTGCTCAAACATTGTTATATTCTGAAATGCCAAAATATTATACTTGGAATCAATCCCCAAGGAGATTTATACAACGAAAACAAGGAAAACCAGTTACAGGATACCCAGATATATTTTCTACCGATGCGATTGATCGAATTTATTCAGTACATCCAAGCAATGATGAATGTTTTTATTTACGACTGCTATTAGTCAATGTACGTGGCCCAACATCGTTCCAACATGTACGAACTGTAAATGGTGATTTGTGTGAATCATATAGAGAAGCTTGCCAACGTTTGCGATTGCTAGACAATGATGCTCATTGGGATCAAACTCTCAATGATGCTGTAATATCATCACAAGCCCATCAAATACGAACATTGTTTTCTATAATCATATCTACCTGCTTCCCATCAAACCCAAAGGATTTGTGGATCAAGTACAAAGATAATATGTGTGATGATATTTTGTATCAAATAGGGATTAGAAGGGGAAATATACAAATAAGCGAAGAAATTTACAATGAAGTATTGATTTCAATTGAGGACATGTGCTTGATGATGACAAACAAACTATTATTACAATTAGGCCTGGCCGCGCCCAATCGTCCAATGCATGATGCTTTTAACCAAGAGTTGCACCGAGAAAAACTGTATGATCTCAACACTTTGAAATAATAAATTCAAACGAATCTTCCACTATTGAATGAACAAAAGAAGTATGTATTTGATACACTTATGAAAGTAATAAATGATAAAAGAGGAGGGATTTACTTCTTAGACGCACCTGGTGGTATAGGAAAAACTTTTTTGATTTCATTAATATTAGCAAGAATTCACTCACAAAATAAAATTGCACCTGCACTCGCTTCGTCGGGAATCGCAGCAACTTTGCTTGAAGGTGGTAGAACAGCTCATTCAGCACTAAAATTACCATTAAACATGCAAAGCAACGAAACTCCAACCTGCAACATTTCGAAGAACTCTGCAATGGCAAAGGTTTTGCAGCAATGTGAATTGATTGTTTGGGATGAATGCACGATGGCACATAAAAGATCTTTTGAGGCTTTAGATAGAACCTTACAAGACCTACGGAGCAATCATAACCCATTTGGTGGTGCCATGATTTTATTAGCAGGAGATTTTCGTCAAACATTGCCAGTGATTCCACGATCAACGCCAGCTGCTGAACTTAATGCATGTTTAAAGTCCTCCAATTTGTGGAAACATGTGAAGGTATTACACTTAAGCAAGAATATGCGTGTCAAGTTGCAAAATGACAAATCTGGAGACATATTCTCTAAACAACTCATTGACATTGGTAATGGCAAATTTCCTATAGACACCTTGACTGGTTGCATTAACTTTCCTCAAAGTTTTTGTCAGTTAACTAGATCAAAAGATGAACTTATTCAAAAGGTGTTTCCAGATGTTGCTCAAAATTATAGAAACCATGATTGGTTGAGCGAACGGGCTATATTGGCTGCAAAAAACATGGATGTAAGTGAATTAAATTTCAAAATTCAAGAACAAATTACAGGCGAATTGAGGATACATAAATCAGTTGATTCGGCTACTAATCAAGATGATGTCAACTATCCGCCTGAATTTTTAAACTCGCTGGATTTACCAGGATTACCACCTCACAATCTTCAATTAAAGGTTGGATCGGTAGTAATAATATTGAGAAATATCAACCAACCGCGTCTTTGCAACGGCACACGGTTAGCGATAAAAAAATTATTGAACAACGTGATAGAAGCAACTATACTGAAAGGAAAGTATAAAGGAGAAGACGTTTTGATACCACGCATCCCAATGATTCCGACTGATGTACCATTTGAATTTAAACGACTACAATTTCCAGTGCGGCTTGCTTTTGCTATGACCATAAATAAGTCCCAGGGGCAGTCATTAGGTGTTTGTGGTATTAATCTAGAAAACCCATGTTTCTCACATGGTCAATTGTATGTTGCCGTGTTGGAAAACCATCAGATTTATTTGTATATTCACCAGGTAATCAAACAAAAAACATTGTGTATCACAAAGCACTAAAATAAAAACAAAACAGATTTTTCTTAATAATTATGATTCACTTGATTTACAATAACGCGATTACTGAAAATACTTATATACGTTTTATTTCATTATTTTTTATTTCATCGGTTATGAACCCTATGTTAATAATAATAGTAATAAATAATTATCTCTATACTTTGTAATTGAAGCACCCACTTTATAAATATTTGTCACCTTTAGGTTCCCACTATCCCTTTAGATTATTTTTCAATCAGGTTTGAACCTTAAGTTCCCCTCTTGGTTTGAAACCCTCTGGCAGACATCCCAATCGGGGTTTTTAGTGGGTCTCAAAAGGGTGACCAAAGTTCGTGGAAGCTAAGATACTTAAGTCACCCGAGCTGACCTTTTTTCTTTAATTCTCCTGAACAGAACCGTCACCATGATGATAGGCGATATGTGAGGATCAGCAGAGTAAAAACGTCTTAAGGTCGAAATATAAACTGCCACATTCCAAATCTATTTGACAGAACGAAGTCTGCCGAGTTGTATAAAAATTGTTGTATTTATTAAAAAAAAAAATCATTTTTCATGATTTATCTTTTAAAATTTAAATGTTTTGAGTTTAACTTTCATTGTATGTATTAGTAAAAACCACCAAATACTTTTAATTATGAACATCTTAATAAAATGATAAAGTAACATTAAAAAAAGGATAATTTTACGATTTATTTATTATATTATTTAAAATATTAAATGATAAAAAAAAACCACCAGAATTCTTAATATATATAAATCACGTGTCGCGTTGTTTGTCTGCGATGGACTCCTAAACTACTTAACTGATTTTAATAAATTTACACACCACGTACAGTTTGACCTAACTTAAAAGATATAATAATTTTCAACTCAATTCATAGTCGCAGTATTATTTTATTGCAAATTATTAGTTTGTCATTTTGCAGTTAGCTCCTAACAATTATAAAAGATGGCGGTATCTATTGACTGGATTGAGTAATTACGAATGAGGTATCTACCCTACCTACCTCATTCGTAAGTTTAGTGTTCCAAGATATTTACTAAAAATTTTGTAATATAAAATTGTGTTATAAACTTGGATAAAATTAAAAAAATAATTATAATTATTTTGTTTTGATTTTTGCTTAATATCGACTATAAGAAAACATTATGGTTTTCATGACAGATGTACTCTGAACGTTACCCCTTAAATAGTTTACTACAATGTAATATATCAAAAACAATAGTCACAGCAACGCGTGACCGGGTCTGCTAGTTAATAAATAAAAACCAACAAAATATTTTTTAAAATTTTTGGTTCTTTATTTGCCTTTGGGTGTACTAACTTCTCAAACTTCTTATTCTTACGGATAATTATTTACCATGGTGGTAACTTTGTTTTATTTTAATCCGTTAATAAATAAAAAAGTTCTTTTAATATACACAAATGCGCGGTCCTATTTTTATTTTTCGATTCCCAGTCTAAGTTGAACTCTAATGAACTTACAAAATAGGGTTCATCTTACGCTTGCCAGTAGGACGCGCCACGGGAGTATACGAGACACGTCGAGGGCCGTGATTTGTTAATCACAGCCCTCGACGTGTCTCTGTGAGTTTAAACTCTGTTGAGTTTACCAATTATCCAGAACAGTTTTTGTAATACTTCAACGTTCCTGGATGACCACCAGATAACAAAATTATGAGTTGGCTTAAGAAAAATACAATAAAAGTAACTAAATGCGGTATGGAAGATAATTCTTTTGTATTCCGGATTTCTTAAGAGAAATTTGGAATAAGTTTCAAACAGGCTTCTGTTTACTTTATAAAGAGTTTAGTTTCGAGTAAGCCTAAGTTACGCGATGATCCCTTACTACTATAAGTCTAATATTGGGTACGAAGATGATTTACTCTAAATTGTTAGACCACAAGCCGGTCTCCGCAACTACAAGGAATAATGTGAAATCTATAAATTATACTAGGTCAAGTCTATATAGAATACATTATAGCCTCAAGACTACCTCAATAACAAATTTCACCACGATTAATTTAGTACCTTTTGCGTCAAAGAGCTACAAACATCCATCCATTCAACCATCCATGATTTATAATATGAGTACATCAATGGATAGCTAAATTTAACAATAATTACTTAATATTTGTGTTATTTTTAACATATCTTTAAAATGCAATCAAATGTTTTGTAAAACTACCTGTAGCCCGCTATAGAAATAAAATCAGCTCAAAGGGAGTCTTGGATTCAGTTAGTTGTATAATAAATCCTTATAAAATATATATAACATTAATTAGATAGTGTGAAATTTTTTTATAGTTGACCCAAAACATTGTTTTTTTTTTATATTCGACCCAATATATTGTTATTTTTTTAAATTTCGCTAAGAAAATTTCAAACTGAATAATTTATTTGAAATTCTTATTATGAATATAAAAACCTTTGTATTTTATGACTTTTTTATTTTTTGAAAAGACTAAAATTTTATACTGAATGATTTGATCAATATCGTTTTATTTTTTAGACTAATTATGTACGTCGATCTTAAATATATCAAAATTTGGTTTGAAAGCTACAAAGATGTGTATGGCACTGAACTTGACACAACAAATTGATTTCATTCCCTGAGTATATCTCAGAAATATGACATATTTGGTAATTTATTTATTCATTATAATAAGATTATAAATCATTAAAATTTACTTACTATAATATGTTCTTATATAAAAATGTAAGTACATGTTCTTTTCAAATAAAACTTTAATAAAATATTATTTATCTTGATCTTTTATTCTTTGAATTATGAAAAAAAACAGCAACGTTTTAACAGTATTTATTTGGAAATATTCTTTTTAATAAAGTAAAAACTTGGGCTGACTAAAATTAAGTTCAATGTTAATTTGGCACAACCTTGGTATTTAATTTTACTTTTATAATATTTTCTTATATAATCAGTAAGTGTAATAAAATTTAAAAATAACTTTATTTTTTTCTTTCTTATATTCTTATAAAGCTCAGTTATAGGTTTTCAGTTAAAAACTACCTAAATTATATTTGAATACAACTTCTCATGATACATAATGATAAACATAATAAATTTGTCATAAATAATATAATTGTCTACTTAAAATTTATTTAAAAATCATGAAGCAATACAATAATAAATACTAACTTAAATAAGTATTATCTGATATTGGCGAGCAAATAAAAAATCACAATGAAATATCATATAAAAATGACACTGTCCAAATTCAAAATTAATAATTTATTTATTTTTAAATAACACTATTTATGACTAGACTAAGTATTTGTACTACACAACAATTACAGAAAAGGGAACCGTCAATGACTACTATTGACGTCATATTTATGTCAACTAAGTTCATTGAGTAGTTTGAAGAGGGTGGAGTGTGGAGTAAAACTGTCAAATGCAGAATGTATACTACTTGTTTCAAGTTTAAAACCAATCGCGTCTATTTCCTTTGATAATCTGATACTCGATGTTATTCGATATTTGATTAAAGTATGGATAATAGTGATAATACAACATCGCTTTCTATTCGAATCCAGTCAGTTCCATATAATTTTTAAGGACTGTAGGTGTTGTCTTTTACTAACCCTTTTATTTATTTTTTTATTTATTTAATTCTTCATTGCACAATACATAAAATAATGCACAAAAGGCGGGCTTAATGCCACAAAGACATTCTCTACAATCATATAATATAATAACAAATACAATACATTAAAATAATACTAATAATACATATATTAATTATTATATATAATATATATATATATAATATATTTATATAATATATTTTAATGGTTAAATTACTAGAATTTCTTTAACAACTCTTTGTTAACATGTGCGATTTAATTACGTAACAATGTTTTATATCAGAATAACGAAGGTTCCCAATGTTAATACCGCGACTAATGAACTGAATTTCTAGTGAATTTTACAAATGCATTTTATGTTAATTCCTAAATTAGTTACGGTACCATTACACACTTTAGTACTACAATTTATTACGTATATGTTATATATACATATAGATGTTAAATATGTAGCACTATTTGGTATTATTTGTTAGTGTTATTTTTTATGTTAACTTAAAATTTGTTAAAATGTAGAAAATTTTTGAATATAAAAAAAGTTAGTTATTTTTTTACTTTAACGTCTTAAAAAGTCTGTAAATTTAAGTTAGTTATTGGTTTGTACTAATAATATAGAAATGCCAGTATTATTATTTTTAATTATGGTTCAAAAAATAATATACAAATACATTTTTTAAGTAAAATTCTTTAGATTTTTTTCTGCTTTATAAACTTAATTTGATATTCAATTATGATTCTCGAGAGACCTTAACAATTAAGAAAGCTTAATGAATAATAATAAAGTCAATACTGGTTTAATAGGAATAGTTTCAGTGTAATTTAATTTCGTTTCACTTTATTTGCAATTTAGTTAATGTTGTTGACTTAAGGTCATTATTATGATTATTATACTAAAAATGGCAATAATGAGCAGAATGTAATTTAGATTTTTGAATTTTTTTAATACAAGAAAAATCATAACATTTACAGTTAGATATGAAATACAAACAAAAAAATTTAGTTAAATTCTTTGAAAAGAATTAATATCAGCCATAGATGCATTCCAGAGGTCACATGTTTAAGTTTATTCCGTGTTGATTAATTTTTCATTTTATATTTATTGGTTAAAAAAAATAATAATCGTACTAAAATTAAATAAAAAAAAATATATAAAAATATCTGATGTGGTTTATTAACCACATCAGATATTTTTATATATTTTTTTTATCGTAGCTTATGTATTCATAAGCTACGATAAACGCTATTCCATTAGTTATTTAAAAAGAAAAAAATATTTGTTGTTTTTTCTTAGTTTACTCTACCGACACAAGTACCTGGGTCGTAATCTGGTGACTTACCTTAGAGCTAAGACCATAAGACTAATTAAGCTCGTTAGTTTATTATTTAGATCATTATTTTTATTCTTTTTTGTTCGAAACAATAACTTTAATAGTATATTCACCAACCTAAGTATAATATGTATGATAATATAATGAGTGATGTATTATTTATATTTATTACGATGTACTTACTAATGTTAGCTAAATAGGAATTTAGAGCGCATTTCAAGCCGCAGTTCTGTCGTGCTCCGAATCAATGGGTAAGGAGCTTAATGGATTGAACAGATATCAGGCAAATTCCGGTTTAACTGACCTGAGTACAATCAGTTAAATATTTATTATAGTCGTGGGGTTTAAGAGATCAAAAACAAAAAAAAGTAATGAAGCCAAGCCACATGAAAAATATGATAATAATATGATAATAATATGTTAAAGGTATTACAGTTTTCAAATGTTCATAATTTACTTCTTAAAATAACTGATATAAAAACATATTTGATATCATAATTAAACTTATCTACATAAATAACGTCTTTCTAAAAGCCTATTACAAAAAATGTTGCAAAAATAATAATATACTTACTGTTCATATATTTTTGTATAAACATTTCTACCGGAGGTGACAATTTAAATATTTCGAGTAATAGCTAACATTATCTCAGATTTGATTATATGATACTAAAATTTAGATGAATGTAAATTGAACCTAATATTCTTTTGCGATTTTTTTTAAATACTTTTTATAAATGTTACTATGTATTTAATTCCAATTTTCTTAACGGAATAAAGTATAGGTTATATCAAAACAAGAGTACATGTTCTTTTGCAGTAAAATGGCAATAAAATTTTATTTATTCGTCTTTTATTTTATAGAGAGCGAACAACAAAAATAGCATTGTTTTAACAGGGTTGATTGGAAAATATCCGTTTAGATAAAGTAAACAACTAGGGTAGACTAAAAAAATGTTGTCTTTTCAATGTTAATTTGACTTAACATTGATATTTTATTTTACTTTTACAATATTTTAAGCCTCTTATACGTAAAGTATTTACATTAAAAAATAATTTTAACTTTTCCTGAATTTTTCCTTTCTTGTATTTATTTTATATACAGCTTAGTTTTATATTTTAACGTGAAAATACATAACGTAAGTTGAATTTGCATATTGCATATTTTAATACTAACGAGATCTTAGGAATGCTCGGTTTAGTCGTTGCTGTTTTTGTCAGAACGCTTGTAAAATAGGATTTCTTTTAAAACTTCTATAGTGAATATAAACTTTTTGAACAATTTAAACTAAATCGAAAGTTTTACTGAACTATTTGACTATTTATTTGCAAGTATTTGTTTCACTATATGATTAACATAAAATTTATTCATTCTTAGCTACGCTTGTGTACTTACTGAGAAGGAGAGAAATAACAGACATATCACAGGTGTATTGGCACGTTGTAATGTCAGACATATTTGATATTTCGAGGTTAGTATTGCAATTTTGAGTAAAAGCCATGCACGAAATTGGAAGAAGTATGAAGCACGAAATGTGAAACAAACCTTTGAGATAATGTGAAATAAATATAATGTAATCCTTAGACAATAATATAGATGAATTTAAATCTGATATAACTAATACAATAATACATACTACAAAAAATATTTAAATATTATTATTATTCTTTTGAATAGTTTGAAGAGTTTGAAACATTTTAATTTAGTATATTTTAAAAATTGTGAAATAACAAAAAACAATAATTGTATATTATTATTTACATTACCGTTCAAAAAGTCAGTATTAAAAATGTATAAAAATATATTTAAGTAAAAGTCTTTTTTCTTTATAAAACCTAATTTGGTATTCAATTGTGTTTCTCGAGAGACCTTTCATCCTAATGGATATTGATACAGCCAATACTGGCTTAATAGGAATGGTTTCAGTGTCTTTTCATTTATAGTCACTGCATTTTAAAACTGTTTAGGAAGTAATTTGGCTTAAACATATGGTGATGTCTTTTAAAGTATTATAGTAAAAAATATAAAAAATTAAATCATTGTCGGCTAGAACATGTAACATACTAAAGTAAAAATTTGGTTGAATTTGTAGAAAATAATATTCTTTTATTCTGCAATTCAGAGGTAGCATATTTAAGTATGGTCCGTGTTGATGAATTTTTCATTTATTTAGAAAATAAAAACAGTTCATGCTTATAGAACGAACATTTTAAAAGCCAGGAAAAATGTTGTTCTAAAGTTGTTTTTTAATTTCTATTTATTATAAGGAATCTCTGACGTGATTAATACTTAAAAACCTTTACCTTAATTTTGTAAACGTTATTTCATATGTACTTGGAAAAAGAAAAATATTTTGTTGTTTTTTCTTAGTTCAGTCTACCGACACAAGTTATTGGACCGTAATCTGTTGGATTTCCTTATATTTATTCATTGAATCGTTCTATTTACCTATAATATTGAAGCAAAAACTTAAGGCCTTAAAACTAATTAAGGTAAATAATTTATTATTCAGATTATTAACAATAATCATATCATATTTTTGTTAAATATAATATGACGGATAAAATAATAAATGATTATAAATAATTAATAGTATCTATTTACGTTAATTAAATCGGAATTTGCACCGTAGTTCATGCCGCAGTTCCACCCTGCTGCAAATGTATGAGTAAGCCCAAATAGGTTAAACACATATCGGCCAAATTCCAATTAAGCTGACCTGAATTAAACCACTTAAATATATATAATATAGTTACGGTACAATATACATCTCTTTTTCATCAAAAGAGCATGCAAATATTTCACAAAACTATTTACAACGAAGATACATCAAATTACAGGCGGATCGCATTATTAAAAATAGACTCAAAAATATTCAAAAAAATTCTGTGACTATCCAATTCTAGAAAAAGTTCAACTTTTAAATAAAAACGATATGGCTTTTCAACAACATAAAACAGTACCATTAAAATGTTACAACACCGTAATAAGAAGAACTATGCAGTCAGCCCACTGCTTAATATGACAAAAGCGTATGACCGGGTACGTCATAAAACATTACTTGTAAACATATGAAATATTGGCACTTGAGAATAGCTTAATTCATATTTAAGAAACATAAAACAATTCAGTTCTATAGATAACCATAATAATAGTAATTATACATTTGAGGGAAAGAAATCAAAAAGAGCAACACTTACTCAATCTATTCCACAAGGAATACCTAGTGGAACTACACTAGTAGGATGTAGGATGCGTGCTATTTTTAATTTATTTATATGACTTAATTATTAGAGTATATAAACAGAAATCGACGACGAGATCGTTAGTCATCGTTTAAATCTCAAGAAGTTAAGTAGTTCTAAATAGATTGTGATACCATGACCGCCATTAGAACATGCATGGCGTAGCAAAATAACACCGCATATCACGATCACGTCAGCACCACATAGAGAACTATCCGGCAAAAGATATTGCTCTATGCACTTCTGGATCCTTGCTAAATATTCGTGTATCGAAATCCTAATATTAGTGAATGACAGTAATACTCTGTCTTGTGCTGAACAGAGCAACAGAAAGTATTCCAAGAAGAAGGAGTATTCGAATTATTAATGATACAATATATCCTAGAAGGTGTATACCTTCTACTAACTACAAAAAAGTGATTAAAGCAGTTGTTAATTTATTGAGATCATTTCATTAATAATATAGTAATAATTTGAAAAACTAGTTAATGGTATTTTAGAGTGTACGTACGAGTAGGTATGCGTGTGAAAAAAAAATCTAATTAATTTTGATGGATGTAAATTTAACGTAATATATTTTTGCGGTATAAATGTTAGTACGTATTTTATTCCAATTTTATTAACAATAAAACGTTCTGTTTTTCTCATTTGATGTCATAAAATCAGCTACGAATTGGACGGTGGGTATAAATGTTAACCTCTGTTTAACTAGACACAGTGGTTTGGATAGTTCTCTAAAATATAAGTCAAATAAAATAAAAAAATACAATTAATATTTCTGTCAAAAAGTTGTTTTTTTTTTAATTACAAATCAACAGTTTATCGTTATCTTATAATAAACAGTAACTTTCACGGTTCAAGGTCGATAATTATTGATACCTAAAAATTTTAATAGAAAATGTGGAATGTTCGGGATGAACCATTAATTTAATTACTGTCGAAATTAAGAAAAATGTAGTTTGTAATTGTTATCCCTGTGTAGAACAATGCTTTGTTTAGACAAGGTACGCTTAATATAGATAAGATATACAAAAATTTAGAGACTGTAAGCCTAGAATTATTTATTATACATGTATATAGTCCTCTATATACCTATATTAAGATAATACATAACTGTTCCAGGTTATTTCATGCTAATACGTATTTCAATATAAAAAGCAGTAATAATAGTAACTTAATTTATTGGAAGCATATATTTGGGGGTTTGAGAAACCAGTCATGTGTGACATTAAATTAAATCAACGATCTGGAAATGAAAAAATATTGGCGACCAACGCTAAACATTTTGCAATATTGGCAAATATTAATATATCTAAGCATTATATTTTCTGGCTTAAATCAAACTATCTTGCAAGCTTTCAAAAATATATTTGCAATAACATTAATAATTGCTATGTTATTTCTTTGAAAATGATTTTGTGGTTATGATCCTACTTTATAAATATAATAAATATAAATTAACATATTATATATTAGGCACAATAATAATAATAAAAAATAAGAAAACGAAGTTAATCTGGTTTACAGTATGAAAAATAAATATTAAATAAATAATAATTTATTTTATAGATATAATTTCTAAAAGGCAGACAATAATTATCATTATCATTAGCAAATCAAAGGTATCTTCTAAGGTATTTACGTACTTATCTTGACGGAGTGCCAAACACTACGGTCCCTGCATACCTCTTTCGCCTCGACCACAGATGTTAACCACCTTATACAATCATGCATGCATCTTCTAAGTCATCATTTATTTTATATTAAAGGATATAGTGTTAATAATATATGAATGTAAAGTATTTTTTTATATAAGGGGATGGCAAACTCACGTGCGGGTCACCGTGACAGGTGTTCACCGCCTCCTACGAACTTTTATAACATCCGGGGAATCGCAAGAGCATTGCCGGCTTTGGAAGTGGAAGTATACGTTTTTCTTTAAGGTACTCATTTCGTATCGACCTTTAAATTCAGCCGAAGGGAGTTCGTTCCATATTTTAGTCATATATGGAAAAAAGGTCCTTTAAATCCTCAAAACAGAGATTCGCCACACATCCAGGTGTTACCTATGGTATTATAGACGATTTACGTGCTATGTGGTGATGAAATTCAGTAGCGGGTATCAAATAAAATAGTTCTTCGGAACAGTCGTAAATGCAATACAAGACGCACAATAAGGCCACGTCTTCACGCAATGCCAGAGAGTCCAGCCGTTCGTAGAGCACCGGATCCCCAACAATCTGTACGGCTCCATGTTGTCTCCAGTCAAAAGTAAAACTGATATTAGGGTGGTTAGACCAGAGATAATAACAGTACTCCATGTGTGATCGGACTTGTGCCTTATCGAGCGCAAGTCTTTGGCCAGGCTTGAAATACTTCCTTGATCAGTCCTCTATTGATCAGTCCCAATTTCATTGAGGCCAGTCTGGTCTTGCTTTCCAGAGGACCACAAAACCGACAGTTGCTCGAATTATCGAGACTGATATTTATTCTAATGTCCAGATCATGTATTCTGATACTTGGCGAGGCATTGAGAGGAGTGCTCTCGAAGAGCGGTGATACGACAAATGGGGTTTTCTTAGTGGTCAACACGCAAACTTGTGTCCTTTGGGATTGAACTGCACATGGTTCAGTTCACCCCATTCAGAAACCATCCCCAGGGAGGACTCCACAGAATACACAATTTTTATTCGGTACTCGTCGACTTTTTCCCGAGAGAGACGACGATGTTTTAACGTTTACTGCACGGCCAGAATATACCGCATCCGCAACAATGTTTGTTGGAAATATAGATTTTAGGATAGCATGCAGCTCTGAGGAGCACCAGCAAGTCCGAACAAAAACCGTAGACAACGACTTGTATGCTCCATTCAGTGAAAAAACTGATGACATACTTGCATAAACTCTCGGGAAACCCATAGAAGTGTAGCTTCGAACACTGGATCGAAGGCTTTTGCCGTATCCAGATAAAATGCCAGACTCTTTCCCTTGCTTTCAATAACAGCTTAACAACGGTGCGTAAGATATAACAGAATATAACCAGGCGATCGACCATGACGAAATTCATATTTCCCGTCATTGATCAACTGGAGATCCTCGAGGTACGACGTTTTTTTTTTTTTTTTTTTTTTTTTTTTTTTTTTTTTTCATCTGTGTACCTTCGAATGGTTGGTCGAAGCCTGTGTTCGGGTAAATAAGTTTTTCAGTTTGTTTTTTCTTTATTACATATGTAGTGTGTTTGTTATGTTGTTCCTAATCGTGTTTAACCATGTGGGCAGCTTTTTTCCAATATCTTACTAATTACTATTTGTTCGAATTATGATTACTTTCGATTTTTATTTTACTCGGTACAATTTATTTACATAAAGTAAGAAAGGTTGTGTATCTATATATACATATCTATCTTATCAGCAGCTTAACATATATTTGATTTCAGTAATTATTATTAAATGTTTACATTTCAATTTATTATATTCTATTATCATCTTAGCTGCCTCACATGTACTATACTAAGTATACATATACGCTATTTACAGTTTTACAATTCTAGTCGACTAATTTAATTTAATACTATATTACTATTACTATTACTATGTTACTATGCTATTTAATCTAGGAAACCTTGGACAGGTATGTTTTTTTTTTTTTTTTTTTTTTTTTTTTTTTTTTTTTTTTTCCAGATTCTGCCGATGCTGACAGATGCTGCTGATGCTGCCAGTTGCTGCCAATGCTGCCCGATGTCATCAGCCACTCCTTATGTCCATTCCGTGATTATTGCTGGTGAAGGTAGGTATTCTTAGATTGATACCTCCTCCTTTGTCTCATCCAAGGCCCTAAACAGTCCATGTGAGCACACATGGTGATAGGACGTTTCTGTTCTCTGTTCTGTGCAAATATGCAGTGGATTGATGTACCTGTGCCACATGGTATTTCAGAGATGCTGCGGCTGCTGGCGTTATTTCTGTCTCAGTCATATTCGTCGTGTTAGTCTGTAAAAGTTAGTCGTCAGTCCTGCCCAAGGTCCTGTCTACTGTCATTTTAGAGTCTTATTTATTATTTTCTTTTATTACTATCCCCCCCACATATTTACAGAAATCCAAAAATTTAGTTCTTGCCCCTTGATCCGTCATTATTTCTGAGATGTTTGTCCTATTAATTGTCATGTCTAGTTGAGTTTCCGTTTCCCATCTATTTCTGTGGAACCTTGGGCACTCCGTGATCAGGTGTATAATGCCTTCGTCAGTTAAGTCGTCACATTTGCATGTCGGTCTGTCAGTCAATTTGTACTTATGTAAGTATGCAGCAAATCCTCCGTGCCCGGTGAGGATTTGCGCCGTCAGAGAGTCCATGTCCAGTTGAGTCATTATCTTCGCCGCCTTTCTCACATCAGGGAGGAAGATTTTTGTTACAGCTGCAGTGTCTCCTTCTGCATATCTCTTTTGCCAGGTGTCAATGGTTTCCTCACGTAGTCTTCTCTTGGCATATGATAGTGGGAAGTCGTCGTACGTTGTAGCTCTTCTGGTGTTTAAAGCTGCTTCCTTTGCCAGCTCATCCGCCCTCTCATTTCCTGGTACACCCACATGCGCTTTAATCCAGAACAATCTCACTTTTAGACTTTTGTTACTGATATCTTGTAGGGCCTGTGTTATCCTAAGCGCAAGTGGGTGCACCATAGGGTCCGTGTTTAAGGCATCCAGGGATGATCGCGAATCGGTCAAAATATTTGTTTCTGCCCATTTCTTCTTCGCTATGAGTTCAGTTGCCGTTAGTATGGCTAACATCTCCGCCTGATACACTGAGCAGTGGTCAGCCAGGCGGAGCTTTCTGAATTGTAGCTCTCTTTCCGAATCCCACACCGTCAGGGCCGCACCCACCTTCCCTTCAATTTTGCTCCCATCCGTAAATATAAATTTCCCTTTCATGTCGAGCTCTCTTCTGATTTCAGGGGTGAGTGCGTCCAGGCAGGTGTATTCGTAGATCCGGATTTTGGCAGGATGTTCAAGGTCAGCGTAATCCACTCTCTGTTCCAGTGCGTATTCGTCAGATGCGTGTTTAAACGGGCGACCTCTTCGGGTTTCGTACAGCGCCGCTGATTCCCCAATCTGCAGGTCCAGAGGAAGGAGCCTTGCCAGAATCATGGCAGCATGTTTGGACACTGTCCGATGTGTCCTCCCAATCTTCTGGGCAAAGCCCCTCTGCACCACCGAAAGCTGCTTCTGTACGTACTTCTTTTTTATCTCTGTTGCCCATGCTGCTGCCCCGTACGCAATGATCGGTACTATCGCCGCCGTGTAGATGCTTCGCGTTATTCTTGTGTTTAGCCCCCAGGTCGCCTTTGCTGCGCGCGAGACTTGACCGTAGATGTTGAGGGCTTTCCTGGTCACGTAAGAGATATGCCTAGCGAAGGTAAGCTTTTCGTCGATGATGACCCCCAGGATTTTGATTTCATTTGTCAATACAAGGTGTTCGGTTCCCATGGTGAGTATCGGGTTGTCGTACTTCAATCTCCTAGTGATCACCATCGACTTAGTCTTGTGAGGCGCGAATTTGAGCTTATTTGTGCGTCCCCAGTTCTGTATTATTTCCAGCGCCCTATTAGCTTCCCTTTGTATCTCCAATGTCTCGCGCCCAGAAAACACCAACACGATATCGTCCGCAAAGGCCTGAGAGTATGCCCCGATCCTGTCCATCTCGTTAAGGAGCGGGTCGAGAAGAACATTCCACAGGAATGGCCCCCCCACCGAGCCCTGGACGCATCCTTTAGTGGTTACTCTCTCAACTTGTCTACCCATGTAATTAACCCGAACTTTCCTGTCGCTCATATAATCCGCCATCATCTGCCACAGATTTGCAGGGCAGCCCAGCCTGTTGAGTTGGGTTTTTATTGCCGGCCACCACGCGCTGTCAAAGGCACCCTCTATGTCTAACGATATCAATATTACTATTTCTTTGTTGTTTCTCTTTGCTCTGATGTAGTTCACCAGATCATAAAGGGCGTCTTCCGTACAGCGCTGTGGTGTAAATCCGTATTGGCGTGGGTTCAATTTAATTCTAAGGTGCCATCTTAGTCTCCTAATGACCATTTTCTCCAACACCTTTCCAAAAACGGACAGCAAACCGATCGGTCTATAGGATTTGGCGTCGTGGTAGTTGCTCTTTCCAGGCTTCCTGAGGATTACCACCTCTGCAATCTTCCAGGCTATTGGAAACACCGTTAACTCCATGCATTTGTTTAAAATCCCCAAGAAAGTGTACGGCGCCCGCTTGATAACGGCTTGGCAAATGTCCGCAGTCAGCCCATCCATTCCCGGAGCTTTTTTGACACTGAAAGTATTTGCTGCATTGTGCAGCTCCGCTTCCGTGAATGGTGGGTCATTCTGGGTGCATGGAGTTATGTTCTCAGCTATTTGTCTAGCCTTAGTGTGCTGCTCCTTATCGGTGTCTGTGGTGTCACAGGGGAAGAAGATGTGGGCTAAATGGTTGACAGACTCTTCGTCGCTGAGAGTGTGTCCCTGTGTGACCATAGGAAGGTCTTCACTCTTCCTATGCGCACCTCTTATAACCCTGTATATGGAGTCCCACATCGACTCATGCTCCTGTTGGGAGCAGTACTCCATCCAACTGTCGGTTTGTGCCTTCCTCGCCGCTGCTTCGTAAGTCTCCTTCCTGACCAGATATTCCGCTATCACATGCTCCTTCCTTCTAGGCGCCGCATTCCTGATCCTCCGCTTCCTGATCATGGCTTCCCTTTTGAGCTTAGTTAACTCTTTAGTCCACCACGGGATGGGTGGTCTCTCGCTGGATCGCGCTCTGGGCATGGTCTCCTCACAGGTCTCCCTGACAGTCTCAATGTAAGTGTTAACCATCTCCTCCAATTTCTGACGGCTGTCGATGCGATCCACCTCCTCTACAGTGATCCCTGCTTCCCTCATCCTGACGTCCAGGTATTCACCGAAGCGGATCCAATCCGCCTTCCTCGTGTTGAAGATCCTGGTCGTTCTCTTATTTGTCACCAGCTCCGGCTTCTGCTTTATTGTGAAGGTAATGGCATTATGGTCAGAGCTGGTCATACTCGTTTCTACCCTCCACCCATCCACCTTCCCAAGCATGTCCTCTGTGCACAGAGTTAAGTCCACTATACTGGAGTACTCTCTTCCGCCCCGGACTGCCAGGAATGTGGGGCTGTCACCCGTGTTGAGCAGCTGCAGGTTGTTGGCGTTGATGTAACTGCTGAGCTCCGCTCCCCTAAGGTTTTCGCGTATGCTACCCCACCAGGGGCTCCACGCATTAACATCCCCGCCAACAACCATACTCCTCCCCGCAACGCTTTGTAGTTTTCGAGAAATGTGGCCTAGGTAGGGGTCTAGTAGCTGGTCCCCCTCAAAATAAACCGAGGCTATGTTGAGGGTGTTCTTCTCGGTTCTAATACCCACCCATGCCACATTCTCAGTCTGCTCTGTCGGGTCCCAAACGATCGACAGCTCTGTATTGTGTATTATTATTGCTGCTTTTACTGGTTTTTGGTGATTCACGGTCTTCTGTATTACCCTTACTCCTGGGTAGGCTAGAACGACACCACTGGCCCCCACATATGGTTCCTGGACTAAGCTTATGTGTGTGCCGTTCATTTTTGCGGCCCTCAGCAGCTCCACGGTAGCCAGCTTGCTCCTCTGCAGATTTGCCTGAATCACCTTAAGATCTTTTTGGGTGCCCTTAGCAGTATGAAGTCGTCGATCTAGCTATTGCATCCCAACGCTTTCTTACTTGGCAGTCCGAGTCAAAGGCAGAATGGTCCGTCCTGTCCATCTTTGCCGCCTGGCAATTGGCGCATGTCGGTCTATCCCCATTCGCCCATGCCGGGCAATCAGCTCTGAGATGGCCACCGCCGCAGTGGCTGCAGGTATCAGTTGTCGCCTTACAGTACTTACGGCCGTGGCCATAGCCCAGGCACTTTGTACACTGGACCAGCGGGGAGTGGTCCGTTACGTTGCACCTCTGAAGGTCCACATGAAGTTTGCCTGCTGATGTTAGCGCAATCCAGACTTTGGGAGATACCTGCAGGACGGCGTGGCACTCGTGGGGATTCCTGGCCCTCCTCCGGAATTTTACCACCGCTCGGTACTCCTCCGGCGGTATGCTCCCCACTAAGTGCGCGTTCTGCCTTTTTATCGACTCCAGTATGTCTTCGTCCTTGTTGTAGCTCAACACGTTGTTAACCAGGAGGAGCGGGTCCTTGCTTTGCGCATCCTCTACCTTTAATTTACGAGGTACGACGTTATGAGCTGTTTGATGGTGATCTCCATTACTTTTGAGAGAAGAGAGGTAATGGCGTTAGGTCTGTAGTTAGCTGGGTCCAAGCTATCACCGTTTTTAGGGATCGGATGGAAAAGGGCAAGCGTTCATGAGCTATGTCCTTACGGTAAATATATGGACTGAAATAAATGCTTTAGCAATGGAATAAATTTTGGGGCACATATTCGGAGCACAATTGGAGAAATACCATCTGGCCTACTCAGTTTATGAACGTTCAAGGTAAAAAAGATTTTCGGATGATTTTTTTTCCAAAAAAAAAATTACCGGCATTAAGCTTGGATTCCACGAGACAATAAGAGGCCTCTGGTCGTCCGGATTCGAGTTAGAGGCAAAAAGAGTGGCCAAGAGATCGGCCAGAGTGTAATTCTCACTGTGTAATGACGGTAGGGTTGGCTGGCAAAAGTTTCCTAGATTTTTTGGAAAGCGGCACGAACTTATGCGTGCCAGACGGGTGGTACCTTGCCAGCTAAATCGTAATTTTAACGACATAATTGCACTTTGCTCTAGCAATTTGTATAACACATAATTCGATCACACACATAACTCGATCAATAATTTTACTAATGGTATATTTAATCATTAATAGCAAATAATACAGTTTGTTTAATTATACTTAAGTATGGACAGATAACAATTTCAAAGAAATGTTTTTAGTTATAAGTTTTAATAGTTTTCTTGTGATTCTGTCCTAAGCAAGCTTAAATGTTGAGAGGTGTGTGAACTAAACTTACGACGATTGGAGATTTTGTAATTTGTTATCTTCCAACTGTTGCTAGCTATTTCATGTGATTTTTTTTTTACTAACCCTCTGCGCTTATATTAAATGTCATCTATCGTTATTTATACCGATCCATACATTTTTGTTGTGTACTAATTATAGTCCAGTCCATTTTTCGTATTTTCCTGTGAAGGGGAACAAAAATTTTCTAATTTGTTATTAATCAGTATCAGTATCAGAGTATTTAAAGAGTAAAAACCTATAACTAACCCAAATTTCGTTACAATCCGTTTAGTAAATATTGGGAGCATCCAAAAGAAATAAAGACCCAAAAATGAAAAAAAAAATATTACTAATATTTTATTTCACTTATATATATAATAAAACACAGAAACATTTTATTAGCTTGTAATTAAAATAATAATATAAAATACTCATTGGAATATATTTTCTTTTATTGTAACCATAAGGACTATTATCCTGTTTTAAGTGAACTGACGTCACAATTATATTGAATGTATTTAAATAAATGATCGATAAACCTGGTTGAGTATTCAATTTCCTTTCACGTCTAATGGATATTGGTAGAGCCAATAGTTAGAGTTAGTTAATTACTTTAGTGAATAATTAACTATCAAGTTACTGCAGTTATTGTTTTCCTCTTACTCGATAAATTGAACGAGACAGTAGCTTAACTCACTTAATATTTGTTGGATCTCTTTGTTTATATATCATAATACAATTTGACACATGCCTGTAGTCTATGAACGTAACGACGACAGAGTATCTTGTTTGTTTTAAATAAATTTAGAAATGAAAATTAATTAACAGTAGCCTGAATCTATCATTGACTTATCGATAAAAAAATTAACGCTCATATCTAAACGTTTTTGTGTCCAAAAACTTATTTAACTTTCCTAAGTTAAGATATAAGGACTATGTAGACGGCCTGGCAATAATAAACTTAAGATAAAAACTTAAAATTTTTAAGGTGTCTATTAGCATTTATAGTTCAGAAATAAAACATAATTAAATTAGTTTTATTCTGAATTGTAAAGGTTAGAATTATTTAATACCTTGTAAATAAGATATTCACAACTACATAGTAGTTAGTTATTCCTGATAAATGATACGCTTTAATTGAATTTTAAATAGTTCTCAGCCATCAGTTATGACTGTGACTCAATAGTAATATATTAACTTATTAGTTATCTATATTAATATTAAATTAATATAGATAACTAATAAGTTAAAAGGGTATCCATTAAAACGGATCCTTTCGAATTCGATTCGATTCTACAACAATAGATTAAATAAAATTACGGGACAAATATACTGCACTTGTATTATCGCAAAAAGATTTGCTTTTATAATCCTGACTTTAGATGAATACGTTAATGTGTTGATAGTTACTTACATATTAATAGTCAGATCATGATCGTCACTACATTTGATCTCCTGCATAATCACAAAAATAATTATTGAATCGGGAAGCAATAAAGAATAATATAAAGAGGATATAGCTTATCCTCTTCATATTTATTTACCAAGGTGAAAAATATTTAATTAAATAACATTTAAAACTTGTCTCTTTTGTAGATACATTATCAGTTTGATATTATATATTTTATATTATATAGAATTGAAATAGTATACGAGTATTTATATAATAAATTATCTTAAATTTGTTCTTAGCTAAGAAATAGTGCTTATAATTTAAAAAACATCTAATCCATTGGACTAGGGTCTACAATAAGAAGAGTAAAGAAAAAGTTTGAATATTCTCAAGCGAATTAATAAACAATTATAATATTATAAAATACATCCTACTTATTTCCCACGCCAGGTGAAATATTTAGATATTTGTTTTAAATCTGAAAATCATACAAATATAATATGCACGACCCGGGATTTGAACCTAAGTTATTAAGATATAAAATGAAAGTATTATTAATAAAGAAAACAATATTACTTTTTAAATAAGTATTGTATAGTACAGACAGTAGGTACAGTATTTCTATTACTTTGCTATGAACTTTGCGATAGATAAATCGAAAAATAACAGAATATATGATTGAAAATAATGCTATTGGAAACAAGGTCACATTTGAAGTTGAAAAATCAAAAACAAATTGATTTGAAAAGTGCTCTAAGAAGTGGAGAAACAATATTTATTTACAAATATTTATTTCACGATAAACATGAAATAGCAATCTATACATATTTTTATTTAATATATATAAATATATATATATATATACACATACTTAGGTTGGTTTCAAATTATATAACTGTGGACGGACAAGTAATAGTCGAATTTTTAAGGTAAACAATCCCGGGTTAGAGTAGTTATTCGAAACTAAAGTTCCATATTATTCTATAGACCTCGCAGACCAAAATGATTTATATAATATTTTCTTATTCAAATTACTTTATGTTTCAATTAGTAGACTATATAAAATGTAATCACTGAATTGAAACGAAGACTTGTTTAATGTTCAAAACAAAAACCCAAGTACATTTTTCGAGTAAAATAAATTAATATTATCTGTATGATGAGGATGATCTATTTTTTAGAATGAACTGACAGACAAATAAATGTTATGGTTTTTAGGATGAAAAGAAAAGTGTCTACGGTAAGGGATTTGAACAATTCATCTTACTTAATACCTAAGCCATTTCTTCATCGGTCTTCACTTTTTAAGATTGAATGACAAAACATTATTTTCTTGTAGAATTCTTTTTAAGTGATTCCAACGCAAAAAAAAAATATCGTTTTAGAAAATCAGTTCGAGAAATAATAAAGGTTAATAAATGCAATTCAGTATTATAGAATTATTTCAAGTAATTGAATTTATTATAATGGTACTAAATAAAAAGATCAGTCCTATTATTTTTTCTGTATTTACATACTCGTATGTAAATTCAGCCTACTATTGTATTTGTTTTACGTCCATTTGACAGTTTTGTAAACTCGTAAACTTAAATAATTATGGAACGCTGTTTCATTACATTGTTTATCTTTGTTTTAATGGTTTTTCAATGCGTTTTTACAAACAGTAATTGGATTTACTGTAAGTAAGATATTGTTAGTATGTCTATGTACAATTAAAATAAATATAAATATTGTAAAATAATATTTATATATTTATAAGTTCATATATAAGAGGTCAGTTACGAAATCACCAGTCCATTTAGAAAATTCAACTAATTTCAGGTAACTTATACCTATAACAGAATAAAAGAAATGTTTTTTTTCTTACTGGGTTTTCCCTAGAAACCAATGTTTTAAAATAAGTGTACCAACAGACGGTCCGAAACCAAAATGCTTTCCTTACGAAAGGTGCCTTTAGAAGTTTATGCAAATAAAGCGGAGTCGCGATCAACACCCCAGTAATTTATAATTAATGACCTCTTGGTCTGGTAGTTAATGATCCTTATTGTTGACCCAAAAGACGTGGACTTGGTGCCCAAACAGAACAATTCATTGTCTAATGCACAAAATATATGAAACCACTTACAATGGTTAAGTACTTCACAAAAGAGTGTAATTAACCCTCACATGGAGAAATATTTAAAAGTTATCAATGTACGAAATAAAGATTCTAAATAAAACTTTTATAAATAACATTAAGACCTTTTAAAATATGCGCAATAAATTAAGGTGTGTACCATTACTTTAATTAACATCTAGACATAAATAAGTCTAGCTTTTATGTACTGCCTGAATTATCAGGGTGCGCCGTTTGGAGGTGAAGCCAAATCGATTCCTCGATATTTCTCTTTCATTAGAGTTTAAATAAAAAGGAAGTTTTAAAGAACATATTTCTTTTAAAACAGATTTTTTTTTATATTTTTACAACTCATTTCAATACCAATATGAGTACTTTGAAATCTAAGACCCATTTAAGAAAAATAAAAGAATATTTTTCAAATATTAATTAATAATTTATAAAACATTTTATAAAAAGAGATATCAAATACACAAAATTAAAAAATATAGAAACATAAATTAAACATAGTAATTAAAATTATCTTTAAATAAATCATAAGGAAGATTTAATTAACGAACTGGAAAAATTGTATAACAAAGTCTGAAACTAAATTAAATCTTACAATTGGAAACCGTTATTACATTTCTTTTACAAGAACTCTAAAGTAATTATAAAAACCTTTTGATTTCTATTTCCCAAATAATCTTATTATTGTAAGTATCAGTATTTCAAGTATTAAAATTAAATGTACGTTGTTATTAAAATAAAATACTGTATTGTTTCGTAGATTTTAAGAAAGCAATAACACGAATAACCGAGGAAGTCCTCTTAATATAATTATACCTTTAACAATACGAAGTTAAAAATAATATTTACTCAATTTTGTAGTAAATAACGACATTTAAACTATTGGAACTTGGAAAATATATCCCATATCCTATAGTAATATAATAAAGTTGAAAACTTAATTTTCATTCCAACGTTCTAATTTCTATAATTGCACAAAACTTTTTTTGCATTTGTTATATAATTTAATGAAAGGTGGAATAAATGAGTGTAATAATGGATAGGAGATAGAAATGGCATAAATATATAAATTATTTAATACATAAAAAAAAAAATATTTAATGTAATTATGACAGGGCTCAATTAAGTAATTAATTGGAACTGCGTTTATATATTTATTAGAATGGAAAGTATATCTATTTTTGTAATAGTATAAAAGGGAGCTCATTACTTATAGGAACAGAAATGATAACTTAAGAGATAGGAGGAGATTATTTCTCTTTTGCTCTTTCTGTTCTCAAATTTAATCAGTAGTTCAGACGGGTTTGCGAGCAAATTATATCGAACAGAATTCTGTACCTGTAATATAAATTTGAATATAATTTGCCAACTTCTCATAATTAATGACGATATTGTATCTTCTAAGAAAGAAAAATAAAAAGTTCTATGGTATATGGGAAAGGAACATTGTTTTATTTGGAGTAAAATGTATAGACTTAAATTATAAAGCAAATTTTTTTGTTTTTTATGTGTTTCATAAACTCGCTAATCCTTGTGAATCGTGTGAGATTCAAATATATTTTTGTTTAAAGTTAGGTAATGCAATAATATCGTGTACAAAATTTAAGAAATTAAATAAAAATCATAATAATTTCTGAATAAAATTTCAATGTCATGAATTACATCGAAGGCTTTCCTTAGAATCTTAAGTTCTAAACCTTCAAGTTATTGAGTGTTCCGTAAGTATAGATGGAAGCTTTTACAGTCTTAATATAATAATTTATACTTTATAGATACTGTTGAAAATAGTAAACTAAAAACTGCAGTACTACAGATACTCTTCCGATTTGAGCAACTTCTATCTAAACTAACTTAATCAATGGAATGATTAAAAAACAATTTATTATAATTTTAACTTTTTATTTTTAACTGGTTTTTTAAATATAAAACTGATGTTCTGTTATAAAATAATAGAATTTTGTTTTTTTAATTATATAGAATAGTAGTTCGCTTGTTTGTATTTACTTTTTAATAAATAGATTATTACCTAATGAAACTTAGAAGAACATACAATAGTGGATATACGCATTTTGAATCTACTGGTAGTGCCATGATGAATTAAAAATTAAATTTATAGTTCTTTATTGTTGAATAATCATTCCACAAAAACTCAAAAAAAAATCTATTTAAATATAATTTTAATACTTAATCTTTTTTAAAAGTGTTGATAACTTTTATCATAAAATATAATATTGACACCTAATCTGGTGTTAATACTATATTTTATGACAAACACACATACAAAAGCTACAACTTTTTAATTCATATATTTTCAAAGTTTTCAGATTAATATTCTATGATGGAATTCATCCAATATCTTTAAAAACTTTTATAACTAGAGATGAGAAAATAAAAATAATTAAAGATGCCCCTGTATTTGATTACAGTTATACGTGAAGCCTCATAAATATTAACTCACGTCTTGATTAAAACTGATTACGTCATCGCGTAAACATTTGCAGAAAGTAGGTAAATGTAAGAGAAAAATATATTAAAATAAGTTTTAATTTTAATAGTGTTGAAATACTATGAATGCTATCTTTAATTTAAAACCAAATAATTAAAGGTCAAGATCATTTAAATTTATCTCTTACAGACATTTCTGTAGCAATTAAATGAATTGAAAAGTTTTGCAATATATTTTTCACTTAGAATGACTACGAAGTTTTATTTCTTTATATAAAAGTATGCAATAAATTGTTATTGTTGGTACATTTATTTTAATTTTTGAGGTAAGAATAATTGAATTTTAATAGTGTAGGTTAAAAAGGATAATTAAAACGTGTAAGATTGGCTTAGTTAGTACTTAAATAATTACTATTTTAAAAGTACTTCTTATTTATCAAGATTCAAATGACTGTAACAACGACAAGTATTATTATTATCATAAATTAATAATTTATATTAAAAATATTGTAGAACTGATATTAAAAAAGACTATATGCTATGTTTGTGTTTGTTTTCTTTTTAAATAAATAAAATAAAAAACAAATACTTACAACTCACGCTAAGCTTGATAAAAATCGAAAACAATATCACTAAAAACTAAAATCACTTAGTTTTTATGAATGTTTTTTTGTTATACTTAAACCGTATTTTTTTTATTAGCAAATATTGACTTCAACGTAACGTAAGTTTAGAAGCTCGGTTCAACACAACGTTGAAACGCTTCAGAAGTCGGGAGCACACTGAAGCTCGAACCTGAATTTGGCAACTTTTACAGATACTACACCTTACAGATGTGCACTGGGGAAGGAATATAAAAGTTAACAACCTGCTACTGTCCCACTTACCTCTAAACTAAATTTGGTATAATATACTGCTATTTCTCACTAATTGTGATACTTTCATTATTTAAGGATTCTGTAATTCTTATGTTATAACGATGTTGAATACATTTTTGGACATGTATTTTCTAATGTTTATTGACTAATAAAATCCGATCATGTCTTATCATGTTTAAAATTGTTTAATAGGTAATAAATAAGGAAAAGTTTTATTAAAACGTACATGAAGAAAAAAATGAGATTTTTTTTTTAAAACATTAATTAAATTATTTTTCGTGTTAATATTACTGAATCTGATAGTAAGTAAATATAGTTTGAATTCTTAACTTCTAATAAGAATATTTCTGTTTTTTTAGAAATTTAAAAGATAATTTTATATTTGTTAAACTGTCTTTGCTTGAATGTGTCTTGCAATGCATAAAGAATAAAGTACTGAAGTGGCAGGCTAGTTTATAATTCATACTTTACTCATATTAGTACAACTAGATCTAAAAGCTTGTATTATGAAATCATTCTTTCTGAACGTTGTCTTAATTTCTTCAAAATACTCATTTATTTATTTTATATAAATTATGGAATAAACAAAAAAAAATGAAATGAAATGAAAAATGAAAATGAAAATTCTATCAAAAGAGCTAGATAGTGTTTTAAATGGTTTGTTAATGTTACGGTATCATAGTGTAGGCAAATTTATTTTGTTGAAGAGATTTTGTTTATATATAGTAGTAGTAGATACATTAGGCATGTAGTGAAATATGATGGTTTTAAAAATAAATAAAACTTCAAAATTTAGATAGGATAGGTGCTTTTGAGCTAGTTGCGGCTTCAGGTATGCTCTATCGAAAGAGAGTTGTGGTAAGGTGTGTGTGTTATGTAATGTAGTTTTGGTGAAGTGTGTGCGTTGTGCGATGTGGTCTTAATTTATTTCAATTAAAGTGTCGGTCGTTCTTTTTTTAATTTCAGTAGAATGATTTAAGAGTAACAAGCTTAACAATATATATATTGTTAAGCTTGTTACTCTTCTTCGATTTTCCAATTTCTTTTACAACAGCATTCAATACCATTTCTATTGAAATTAAGAAAAGTAAACAAATAAAATTATGTAATGTATTATAAAATAATAAATATATTGCAGGAAGTTAATATTCATAACAGTGTCAAGAATAATATTTCTTAATTCCATGCCATGCTCCTGGGAAATTGTCGACGAGTGTAAATCATGGGCGGTTTTATTTTGTGGGTGTAACCAAATAAGCCGCAGGCTGTATTAAAAGAACCATTATTATAATAAGGATAAAGGAAAAATTTCATTTCTGTGTTGTCTTTAACTTTTGTGTTGTTTATAAAAATAGATGTTTAGGAGTCATCTATTCATATTTTCGAGTTATAATAATTTAACCTGTTAACGGGGGAATAATCTTATATTATAATAATTAATAGTTATAAATAATATAATCAAACCTCAAATAAGAAAAGAATATCGTTTTATCGTTTTAAAAGATAAGAACAACGTAGAACGTAATGCGTTCAATATACTACGATTAATTTCCATGACGAAAAATGCTGCCATGCCCGTTGCAGTAGGCTTTTATGTATGACGAAATATTTCGTCATATTCCGTTTACAGCTTAAAGTTAACCTTGACACTCGATAGTTGTATTATAACTAATCTAGCTATAAATAGTGTATGAGTTAAAATTCTTTTTTTTTTTCTGAATTCAAGTTTCAAATATTTTTGAGTAGTTATTTTTAAATAGTTTTCTGTATTCATATTATAATTTTCAAGTTACAATTGTACGAATAATAATATTTAATTTTACTATTACTACATATAATACACATATTTAATATATTTATATGTTTCATGAAATTGAGATTCAGTTTTCGTCCCAGAGGTTAAAAATTTGAGGATCACAGATTCGATCCTATGATTATAGAACATTTTTAATATTTACTTTATTATTTTATTTAAAAGTACAATTTCTATTTATATTTTTTTCCTCCATATTGAGAATCTCATTTTAAAATATCAACTGTTTATACTACATTTATTAACCCTGACTGTATAAAATGTAATAATAATTAACTATAGAATAAAATAATTAAAGGTTATAGTTCAAAATGCAGATTATTAATTATGATACTATTTTATTGTTCATTTAGAGGTAATACAAATAACATTAAAAAACAACAATCAAATATCGACTAGCTATTTTAAAATAGTTCAAATATTTATATATTTCATTATTAGTACTTATATTTTTATTTACAACATATGAATAATATTAAAATACGATGCAATAACATAAAAAATCTATAGTCATACAATTTTGTATGGTAATTATAATATTTGGCACTTGAGAATTAAGTAAATTATACTGCTAACAATTACTCGTATAAAAAGAAGGCACATACAGATTTATTCAGTCTCTGTATCTGAGTTACACAGTTTTGAACGAAATTTTTTATAATTAAAACACGAGTCTTATATGAATCATAAGAAAAATTTGATGTTATCATTACCACTATTGAATTATATTTTAAAGGAGTTTTAGAAAGTATAGAATTTTATTTATACAACACTTATCTGCATTTTGTTTTAACTTTCTAAAAATACAACAAATAAATTCAATTTAAAACAACGCGTATAATTTTAACATTAAATATAAATTAAGCAACTTTTTTCTTTATCTCCAATAGTTTTAACGTATGTAAACACCAGAACATTGCTGATATAACATAAAATACTTGAAGACCCGTCATAATTGGACTGGAGGCAGCAATGCTTCTCGTTAGGAACGCGAGGACGGAGCACCGAAGCACTTCCAGGAATGGAGCGTAGTCAGAGTTATCGAATATCATCCCGATGATAGTGAGAGATGCGACCACGTAGAAAACAAATATCACCACTGATATTGGAGTCATACCCTGCGAATAATCATATTATGTTATTAATATGTGTTTTTTTGCGATTGCGATACCGTCTTGTTTTCATAATTAGATTTTGATAATTTTATTCCCCATGCGATGTCTATAAATTAATTTATTATACCTTAAGAGCTTACAAAGTAGCTTATAACATAAATTAATATTAGTACTTTGTTACTTTATAATTATGTTAATTGGAATTTCACTAAAGTTAGTGTTTAAAGAACAGCCAATTTTATGGCTTTTAATTATTAATTATAAGTTAGAGGAATTACCGGGTTATTGTTTAAAACTTTTTGGGTATTTTGAGTAACGAATACCTTAATTGCTAATTACAAGATATATATTTGGAACAAGTTTATAGCCGATTGGATTTTTTTATAACCGATAACACGATTATAAAAATAAATTAATATTATATTATTTATTTACATACAACTTAATTAATAATAAAATGATGAATATAACAATATTGTAATATTATATTTAGTAGAATCAATTTAATAAACTTTCCAAAGATAAAAGAAATTATAATTTCAAATAACAATTCTTGTTAAGCTCCATTTTCCAAAATGAACACCTTAATGGAAAGTATTTTTTATTACGAAAATTATATTAAGATAATTACTTTTCTCTGAATGACGCTACGAATTGTTTTTATACTCGTACAAAGGATAATGACAATTAAACGAAATACAAAAGAAATTAATTGGACTGCTAATGATATTCACAGCTATATTTACATTATTTTATTTAATTAACTTAAAAGAGAATATAAAAGTAAACGAAATATTTAGGTTTATTTTACTTTATGAAATAAGCGTGGAGGTACTTACCATATATCTAGAGGCGAGTTCAAAGAAGCCGTACAAAACTATCGAGTAATGCAGTACTATGTAGATATTGCACCAGGCTGGCAGGAATACGTCGTATTTGTCGCGGTTTTCAACCTATAATGAGATTTTTTTTATGTAATGCTGTTATCTAGGTAATTTAGAATTCTTGTTACTTTGTAAATGTAATAGAAATTTAACATTTCGGAGATGTAATCTTATTTCAGATGTTAGTAATATGACACTATTAATTTGTTCTATATTATAGATTTTAAGATGGCTATCTCCGGAACGGTTACGAAAGAAAAAGAGCTGATATTAATTAATTATAAATATTAATCCTTATGAAATTTCATATAAAAATAATTCTTCTATACGTCTGATATGTTACTATACTCCTCTTACGTTTTAATGAATTCAGATTTTATTTTGTACTTGTTGGAGTTTCAGTATACTTAATATTATTACAAAATCTCGTAGGTGGACTGAAATCGGGTTATGATTTTATAAGGGCATGACAATGTCTGTCAGGCCCGCTAGCATTCACTATATTTATATGCACTTACGTCAATTTTCTCATCTTCGTCTCCCAGTCTCGGAGTCCCCGGCTCCCAACTCGGTCCCCAGACAACTGCCTTGATTTTGTGCTCCAACGTTTTAAGACGACGGATTTTTTCCAACACGTACACATTATAAAAGGTCTGTAAATATATTTTTTATATTATTGTTTGCTCACAGAACATACTTATATGGTTATATTAGCAAAACAATTTGTTATTCTTTTTGATAACAAACAATACTACTATAATTCAAAGAGTCAATAAATATTTATATTGTATTGAAGTGGATTAAAAAACTTTAAATTGACAATGTTTTATAATACTTAAGCTAACTTTATTTATTGTATTTGTACGATAGATTTCGAGAACACTTAACACAGTTATATTATGCAAGGCTAGATCAATATCTGTCCTGATTTAATTAAAATTATACAATATACATAATTAATAAGGGAGCAAAATTTTGTTAAAAATATAAAATAGTAAAATGCTCATATTGAAACGAATATATTAAAAAAACTATAAACCTCCACGTAAATAAAACTGGTTCTTAATTGGACAAGATCTCGTAGCAATAAAAATGTTTTACTGCAGTGACAGTGACCTTAATCATATATAACAATAATGATACACTTTTTATTACACCTTTATATTAATTATGACATACCTGTAAGTACATAGGGTTGAAGGACGGCTGGTTGTATATAAGGCCGTATACAATTTCAATTTTGTCAGTCTCTGGCCTGAACGTGCCAAATAGCCGGTCCCATATAATGAGCACCCCACCGTAATTTACGTCTAAGCAGTATTTGTTGCTGCCTGTGGAAAATAAATACTGTAGTAAGCAAAATATATTTCATTATATGATATCAACCCTAGAAACACGCGTTCGTTCAGTTTGGGTGAACCTTAAAATAGTAGGTAGTCCAAAAAAATATAAAAATATGATTATAAGAAATCTACAGTTTGGCTTATAACTATAATGATTTAAATTACTTAATTGCACATAATAAGTGAATACAAATACAAAACAGCAAATAATATAAAAATACATTATTATCTTATGTAAAGTTATTAATTTGAAACTGAATAACCATAAAACTTTGTAAAATAATATATTTATAAGTACTAAAGATGTGAATATTCTTTTTGGTTCCCATTATAAAAATGAACCTTGTTAACCTATATCATATAAAATTCACAATACATTCCTTTCTTTCATTCGTGATAAAATACATTTTATAGAATTCCTCTTGAATGTCACTTCCATAAAAATATAAATAAAGGTACCGGTCCAAAGGGTTGAGTTTTTTAAGTTAATCGTTCGAATAATATACATAATAATAAGGAATAATAAATGAAGTCCTTGTAATGTAACTTCTGTATTTTATTAACGGTGTTATTTTACGGTAATGCATTTTAAGGATTTCATTCGATTACATTTTACATTCATATAGTGTCTTGTACAATTAAAGCCGTATAGGTATCAAAATATGTTTTGTTTTATTGTTATAAATACATTAAAGACACTGAAATGAATTAAATTATATCGCATTTTAAAAAATATCACACAATACGAAGGTATAAAGATTTTAAAATAAAAGCCTACATTTTATGATATGACGGTACATGAATAATAACTGACATTTGGTTAAGGTTTTGAATAATCTTTTCTCGGTTTTAAAATATGTTTTGGGAGTTATTTGAATTTAATTCATATATAAATATATTATTAAGCGTGTTTCACTTTATAGGAGTCAGATAAACAAATTATTATAACTACTAATAAAAAATAACTAAGAAACACGTACCGTGATGCACTCTGTGATGACTTGGAGTATTCAGGATATATTCTAAGGGCCCTAAGCTCCTGATGGCCTCTGTATGGATCCAAAACATATACAGGTAGCTGAACTGGTGGTGCATTATGAACTGCGCCGGTGGTATCGCCATGGCAAGCGGTAAGTAGAATATCTGTTGATTTGAATTAATTAATACTGTCGAATTACTTTTTTAACTAATAATAGTTACACGTATTAAATAATAAAGTGTAATTGTTGTTTCGTGTTTAAATTATTTTGGAGTAGATAATTAAAATATTTGTATTTTTTAAATATTGGTAGTTGAATAAGGTGTTTCATAAATTATGCAATACACGTTTTTGTATTTATTGGTCAAGACATTCTGCGGTTTCTTCAAACACCTTGGCGAAATACTTCACAATTACTTTTTTGGAATTTCTTATAAATTTTTTTTGTAGTTTTTGTCATGCGTTTATTAAAAAAATAAATGTATATGAAATAATTAATCGTAATTAAAATTAAGCAAAGATATAATAACATAATCTGATAACTTTTAAACCAGTAAGCAAAAGTAAGCATACTGTGATTGTTGTATAAAATATGAAACAGAGAGGTTTCCAGAATCGTTCAAAGCACTACTTTCTACGAATTCTATATGTATTTATTCCGCGAACAACAATATTAGTTTTATATTTAAGGATATATTTTGGGATTAAATTAAATCTTAATAAATCTTTGTATGTATTTGTTACTTTTTACTATTTAAAATAATGTTAATCTTCAATGATAATAGAAATAACATATATATACTTACGAAACCGCACCAGCCTTGAAGAACTGATTGTCGGATGCCAACTCCCATATTGAAGTCCTCCGAAGTGTGGTGTACTTGATGCTGGGCCCATAGGATGTGGATCTCTGTAACAATATAACATTTATTGAGATGTCTTCCATATATCAAAATGTTAAGAAGAAATAATAAAATAAATCTCTGTCAAGAGTAATCGTATTCAACTACACTACATTAACCTTTTAATCGTCTGAAAAAATACTAACAGTGTGAATACCAGATAACATAGAATTACTCGTAAAAGTAACAATTTTGTAGCTATATATTGTAATTAGTATTGGATCAAATATTTATTAAAGTTTTTTTTAAGTGATTACAAAACATACCATGACAAGCTCTATGCATCCAGTAATAACAGAAGTCTACGCCCAGAGCTGCGGCGTACCAAGTGAGCGTGTTATCCCAGGGAAGATCTATCAGTCTGTAGTTGGAATATATCCAGGTATATAAATACGATTCAGCCCCTCTCCATACTAGCCTGTTGAGAATTTATATATTGTGAATTAATTTCTTGGTTTCTATAAAAAATTTAATAAGACATACATATAACAAGGATTGAAAAACAAATGTGTACATATATTTCACGAAAAATCTTTCAAAAGCAACAATATTAGACAATGTCTGTTGTTTATTATTTATCTAGCATTATTTTTATTAATATTAATTAATGTTTTTCATTAAAATATTAAATATTATAAACATTTCAGTTTCTAAAACCTAGATGGGGTGAATAGTGCATATTGTCCTCAACAATGAGTAATTGCAATGGCATGCCGCATACTGAATTAATGGTATTCTCTAATGAAATTCATATTCAAATTCTAATTCTAATAAACTACATATACATTTATAAGAAATCTTCATTGATTCGAAATGAAGCAGCCATGTATTTACTTTAATAAGAATTATTTTTATATATAACGCTTTAGTGTTTAGATTTGATAAACTGTTTGACATTTCTGAGATAAATAATTCGCACTTTCATATACATTTGAGCCAAAGGTCTCTAAAATTATCATGTTTTAAGGAAAATATACTTATGATCTCTGAACTTATCACGTTTTTCGGTACATTGTTTATTACACAGATAGTTATTTCAGTCATTGTTTTTGTGTATCTAAGAAAGTTTAAATAAGTTTTCCTTTATTATATATATATTTTATATTATATATTTTCCAAGCATTTTTATACTTATTAAGATTAGGTATTTAATTTAACGAGCATCACATGGCGGATGTTTCACAACTTTTATTTGGCAAACGATAAAACTAACCTTAAGTTTGGGTCATAACCTATAGTTATCGTTACGAGCCGACTTATTCTTCTTATTTTGTTTAACGTGTTTTTTAATATATTTGTTTTTTGGTATAAAATTTTATTGGAATATTTTGGTACTTCATAAAACAATAGATTTTACCTGCCACATTCCTGTAATATTCCATGGGATATACTTGTTATGCCATCGTTCAGTCGAATCCCATTCTTGCCTTCCAGTCTTAATACTATGTGCTCGATGATCATGAATAGTATAAAATATGGGTAAGACTGAAACAAAAATATTGTAATCAAAACAGATGTTTGTAATATATAATCTAAATGTATGTCTAAAAAATTCTAACTTCACGAGTTAAAATTCAGTATGGGTTCTTCAAACATTCTATTCGAATGTAAAACATTCTACTCATGCTTCTTCTTGATCCAATTTTTTTTTTTATGTAATTCAATAAAATGTAACATTTTAAAAACAAGACATCAATACTCGTGAGAGTATTTGGTATTTTATTTAATATATTAAATGAAATATATATGTAGAAAATATTGTATAATTAATATGTTAGGCCCATCTTACTACTTCGTTTACTAATAGACTTGTCAATTAATTATATTATACGTCCAAATTAAGCTTGTAAGCTGAGATATTTATATGATTAATGATTTTAAGACTATATTAATTTGTTATACAAAGTATCTTGTTTCTAATGTGGTTGTCAAACCGCTGTAACACGACGGTCTTAAGCTGGAGCTGTCAAACAGGGGTGTGGGTTCTACGTTATTTTTATTGCTAAATATTGTATGTTTATAATATAATAACTATTTAGTATGTATAATTATATATTAATGTTATTTTATTATTCTCTTTGAGTCTGGGATCCTTTGGTGATAAATTATTCATACAACCAGTCAGACCAGACTCAAACAGAAAAAAAAACAGATGGAGTCCAGTCGAAACAGGTATCGTGAGGAATTTTGTTGCATAATCGTAGTAGAGCAATATTTTCTACATTTGATGTACATATATAAAAAGAATAGCATTAATAAATGGACAGGTGTAAAATATAATTTCAACGTATTTTGCACTACATTCCCTATAAGATAATTTTAGTTTATTTTCTTTTATTAAAATCGTTTAGTAAAATCAAACATCGATTCAAAAGCCAACCTTACATCAACCCTAGTTTGGTAAATTGATACGCTCCTTTAATCGTTATTACGTAACAAGATTGTAGGAAGTTTCTTGTAACCTTAATTACATTAGACTTAACACATTTAAACTGCACATGGTATGTTATTTGTAATTAACAATTTTAATTCATTTTTCAGTATAAACTTATAGTGAAAATTTGTTCTTTTTCCTTTTTGCGACGAAGCAATCCAAATTACTGGCCATTTAAGATAGGTGGATTGTTTGTCTGTTTGTACATACGAGTACAAGCACACATAGACATACATAGGTAGCCTACACACATACCCATACCCTACATAACCTACACACGTTTACCTCATAACTATGTTTAATTAAATATGTAGATTATAGTAAACATAACCTTTGTACCTATTGTACCTTTTTGTTTGGATTTTCTGATACAGGTATTTGTATGCCTAAAAGATTTTGATTTCAATAAATGAATTGTAAAAAAATCTGCCTTTAAAGCAATAAATTTTTAATATTAAATTATTATTATTTTTATTATTTTCTAGAATATATAGTATAATATAAACACGATAGAGAAGTCGCCGGACAAAGAAAATCCATAAACATGTACTATGTTGCGTCGGTATTAAATATTCGAATATATAAAATAATTTTTATTATAAATTTATGGTGATAAGAACGTGACCTTCTCTTCTCCTTTTTAATTTAGTCCTAATTTATAAAGTCCAGTTTCTGTTAATGTTTTTCATTCTTTATAAATAGATTTTATGTATTTTAAATATTTGTCCGGGTTTGGATTTGAACTTTGACATTAGTGAAATGTTATAGCGGGGCGTTGACTGCGAAGTTGATAACTAGCTGCGCCTATTACTTCGTTCGGGCAATGTGTTTTTAAATAAATGTAGCCTTACTTACTTCTTATCATATCAGCTATCTAATAAAAATACTGTTAAAATCGGCCCAACCTTTTTAAGATTACGCGATTCATACATACAGATTTTTTTTTAATCTGACTTTTGTATATACATTCATATGCATTTAATGTAAAGCATTTGTTTGGAATTACATACAGACAATTTTTTTATATAAATAGAAAGATAAAATTAATGCTTCAATAAATAGTAACCGAATCATAATTAATGTCACGATTTGCTGAGCCCCTCTCCTTTCTTCTTTTCTTGATAACTTTTGAACGGCTAAACATTTTTTTCAATCTGTTTTCGCTATAACATCCGCGTTCGGCTCAAACATACATGAGAAAATTTTTAGCTAATTATCTCGTCGCATTCTGGAAACAACTAAACACAAAAAACGGTCTCCCAAACGGTTAAGAGCTTCGCTTACATTCAGCTCAATAATTTTGTGACTTTTCGAAGACCGGTAAGTTAGGAATAAAAATAATGAAATCGTTATTCTGCGATATGTAATAAATCTTTTATTATACTTAGATTATAAATTATCGACTAGTATCTAAAAGTTTATATCCATAAACAATTATAAAATTTTTACAAAAAGCTTAAATTATACGATAGTGAAAATATTTAAAAACATTGACTATTAATGTCAATTAAAATCAAAATGCATACGTAGTTCATTAACATATTGTGAAACATGACCGTGAGTAAAAAATATGTTCACAGAAAATAAAGATATTGCAACATAAATTGATTAAATATATTGCTCAATAAAGACCTTTAACGGTGAATGCAAATCAACAACTATTGACTGCGACTTTGCTCGCATTGCGATATTGTATTTAGACTCAAATAAGCTTGTTAATATATAGATTAAATAAATATAATTATTACGATAGAACAAGGCCTGTTAATAATAGATTGTTTAAATAAGAAGAGTGTTAATAAGTTATTTGCTGTATGTTAATGTGTGCTCAGTTTAAACAAAGTTATACAACTGTATTTCTTATCGTCCACGTTCTGTGTGTACGGCATCAAACAATAACATATCAATTACTATTTTTAAAAGACCGAATCCCATGTGTTACTGATTTAAACTGTAAAAAAATAAATTTTTAAAAGAAAATCGCAGCCAGCATAATGTTTATAACGAGATTTTATATAAACACTGAAATCTTTATAAATGATTTCTGAGAAGCATAACACATTATAAGAAGCATAAATAAAAATCTAATCAAAAAATGTCTTGTATAACATTTAAATTTTGTTAAAGAATCTGTATATTGTCTACGTAAAGACTCAATTTTCTTCGAGAAAATTAAATTTGTACACCTCTTGGTTGTTTTAAATTATTTTGACACGCGGAATAAAATAAGAAAGATGAATATGATTTTAGTATTTATTAGAACATTGTTAAAATAATTATAATTATATTTAAAAGTACTCAAAATATATATGAAAATGATTTTCCATAAAAGATAATGGTTCTGGGAGTATGGTACTGAGTTATTTTTATATAATCCCCAACTTATAAAATTAACTCAACATTTAACACTATGATATATTTTAAACCCTCGAAACCTCGAAATCTGGATAGTGTATTTAAAGAAGGGTTTTTATTGATAAGTATGGAATCAAAATATACCGTCCCGACACCTCCAATTAACGTACACGCGCTATTGCTGGCATTGATTCAAAGTGGAAAAGTTATAAATAGATAATTAAAAAAACAACTAACAAAAAGAAAATATATAATAGTTCGTAATATCGAGATATCCGGAAACCGAAATTTGAGCAAATATAACTAAACAAGATTGAGGTTCCCTGCAAAGAACAAGAGACGAATTATGGTCTATAATAAGACAACTTACTTGTCTAAAAAAGTTTGGTACATCTTCTGGCTTTTCATACAGTGTCTCTTGAGGTGAGTGGATATAGAACAATCGGCCTATCCCTTTCAAATGGTTTGTGACCACGTCTGAGAATCCATGATCAGCTGTAGCGTTCGCGAAAGATATTTCCGCCATTTTGGATTCTGAAACAAATTATAGTAACTTTATACAAAATATTTGATTAAAGTAAAAATAGTATAAGTACTTTTAACTGGCTGGCCCCAAAGCGGTGAAACTCGCAAGAAATTAAATTAATATTTTACTTAAATAATATAAATTTCTGTTAAATAATTTTTTTTCGCATTTAACAGTTAACTTAACTATACTTTATAATATATATGTTAAGTTTCCACGGTTATTATAGAAGGTAATATTCTAGTATATAAGTAATAAATACTAATTTAATATTGAAATCCTACTTGCAATCGAAAACCCAAGAAGGAAAAGAGGTGTTGTCAATTAGCGCTATTTTTTATATAATATTGAGATGACATTTAGCAATAATGTTTAATTCCAGAAAAAAGATTTTTATGAGAAAGTCGAATGATATCTCAAAACGCTTAAGTTTTAATTGTAGCTGGGATTGGAAAAGTTTTCAACTGAATAAAAGCTCCCGCTTTTTGCTTGGCAATTTGAAGGAAGTTGTAAATAATTCATAATTCCATTAAGTATAATACAACATTTTCATTGTTTGTGTCAATTTAAAATAAAAGTTTTTTTTAAATCAATCTGTTAATACTTTAGTAATAAATACATAAAAGTTTTTCAATCGAAGATATTTGGAGAGGACATACAACATTCTGTAAACTTGGAAATGTGTTCGAACTTTGTTTCGACTTACAAAATTTCTAGGGTATAAATATTTTTGTATGATCATAGTTGTGTCATACAAATAATCAATTAAAATTAATAATGTTATAAATATTTAGCGAGAACTTCATTTACGTAAGTCATGAAAATTATATTCCATTTTTTATAACAAACAAATATATACTACTATACACCCACATTAGAAGACTTCATTCCAAACATTTCCATTTTAAAATTATGAATCCTTAGAAATGTCTTTGAGAGAAATTTCTGTTTTAACAAACTTAAGAAGGAATTTATATTATTTTTGTAATAAAATTTGGTAGAAGAAATGTGATAAAATTCGCAAAAATTGTGTAGTATAGATTAAAAATAGAACACAAATAACAAGAAACAGGTTTATAATGAATCCGTGCGGCTGTTTTTTTTATGTCAGATTCTTTTTATTATAAATGTATTGAATGAAAAAAACAGATAGGACAGGAATATAGATTTTAAATTTATGTTAATATAATATAAGTTTGTGAATCTAGTTTTTGTTCCGTTTGTATGTATTTTTTTTGTATTAAAAATGTTTCCAACAGAATAGTCAGCAGCTACCTCTTTTCTGTTTTAAATGTTCTATCATTATAATTTAACTTCAACCTACTATCTTGTATATAATGTACTGTGTATAATAACTTATCAAGATAATTTTAACAGATTATCTGTTTCATCGTAAGAAAAATAATAAAAAAAAATGAGATAAATTTATTATAACTTTATACAAATTGGCATTAACTAATATCAGTTCAAAAGTAGTTCATAATTAGTTCATAGTTTTATCGGGCATGTAAATATATATCATATTATATTAACAAGAAACATCATGTCAATGCCATGTTTGATTGTCTCAAATGTGTATTAAATGCAATTATTCGATGACAAACAATCAAAATTCCATTTCACATTCCGTTTCGCAGACGTTGTTGACCTTAACTTGTATTTGAATGTTGTCAAAACTATTATTGTAATGAATATAAAAAAAAAACTTAAAATATGTCAAAATAATCACCTTTTAATATAATTAGACTGTCTATATAATATCTATAATGTGATATATTTAGTTAAATATTGTCATAAACTCAACTCCTTTGAGAAATTTGTTTTTTTTTGAGCAAGATAAGCTGTTGTAGCAGATTGAATGAAATAAGCATGAGACTATTAATTAAGTATTTAAGTAATTTTGATAAACAATTTAATACACGTGTTATGTCAATAATGATATCAACGAGTAAAGCAGGGTCAAAATGAACTTCCTAGATAACCTCATAGGGACCCCACGGTGCTTTAAGGCACAGGCTGCCGAAAACAGACTGAATAGTGGTAACTGTGTATCGTACTAATGTAATGGAATGTAGAGTATACTGGAATTCAAGAAAGTAGATCATTTCCACAGCTGTTTAAACGAGTGTACGAATAAAATTGCAGAGTTTTCTTTCATTAATACATGTCTTATATAATAAATTATTATATGCATTAAACATTGTAACATATAAATGAGACCATAAATAAAGTAATCTGCACATATAATTTTTATCCTTGACCTTTTAAGATAATCCATATTAATATTATATATATTAATTCTGTATGTTTGTTATCATCTTATATAAATACTGCAGAACAGACTTTGATAAAATTTAAATCATCGCAGCATCCTAGGGAGTTAATTTAAAAAAAATATATATTTCAAAAGGTGGTAAAAGTCGAGGTCTTCCAATTCTCAAAAAACGACTATAAAAAGTAATATTAAAGTTTTCGGTATAGAATAAGTAAATGTGTTTTACTGGTTTTTCAATTTATTAGTCTTGATCAGATTAATTTTCAATATATTTATTGTCCGCGAGCAGACACGAGAGAATCAACTTGTAATATGAATATCAAGAAAATAAATAATTAATAATCCATTATACTTACTATCAAATATCAAAACATAATGATCAGTATTAAAATGTAAGTTTTCAAATATCTGTTTAATGAGTGAGTTATTTTTAATCAGAATATATAAATTAAATAAAAAATATTCAATCCATTACGGACAAAATATTTTTTATTTAATTATTACTGACTTATACTGTATCAATACACAAGTAATCATTAAAAAAACAAACGATCGGGATTAATTTGAAAAGTACATAAAATCTTTATCTTCAGATATAGAATTCATTTCAAGTACAATTTATAATACTTGTATCCATCCGGTGAACTACAAGCATAACCTGAGGTTATTCACCCGAGCGACAGTATTCATGTTGCAACTTATTGATTAAAGCTTTGAATAATATTTGTTCTACTTTATAATAATAAATTAGATTTAACGAATAATTTTAATGTAAATTTATATTTATTGGTAAGCTTATTTATTTTAAGATCATGTATCAAAATTCTTTAACCTTGTGTTAGGCTGTTGGAATATTTTTATTAAAAAGGCAATTTTTCGGAATGTTATAGGATATATTATTTCTTTATCCCCTTTTCCTCATGGGAATGGGAATGTGAGGGAGCTATTGGGTAATATTTATATTTTTTAATTTATATTTGAAATTATATCTGCCAGTGGGTAAAACTAGCAATATTTAAGATACTACTTTGACAAATAAATTTATTACGGAAATATAATATATAACTTAATTTCTTAAAGTATCTACATTTAATTGCCCTCTGCATTAAAGTACTAATAAATTTATAATAGGCATATAACTTTACAATTATTAAAAACAATCTTAATATAACCATATTAATAAATTTAAATTTTATAAAAATATATTATTCTTAATAACTCATCTCAAAGATATATTGTTAGGATATCGATTTTAATGACTATAATTTCTTTAATAAAAAAAGTTTTCACACAATTCTATTAATGGATAATTTTTCATTAAAACTAAACTAAAAATTAAACAAACTTTTAACCTTAAAGATCTAATTTATTTCAGAAAATACTTACAAAATAAACAAAGGCAGGTGATCAAATACACATCTCCACACAATTAATGACCCTTAATAGTTTTCACTTTAAAAATGTCCGAATAAAAGATGTAGCGTTTAAAATAAAATCAATTGAAATAATCGCATGCGCACGTCAATCTCGCTGTAAGTATCTCACGACGCTGAGCTCCGAGTTGGTCCTATTTGTATAAATAGCCGACACTAATAAGGTAAGCGAATTAACTCTGTTCGCTGCCAACCGTTTTAATAGATTCTTTACCTCTTCAATTACCATAGGAATATTTTGTTGATATATCTTTTATCTAAATAAAAAGAGATCATAATAATTTATAGGCTTAATGAATGTTTATTATTACAATTGTATTATGGCGTTATAGACACACCGAGCGTTAACAGATTAGATAAAACAGAAAAGTGTATCCTTGAATAGGCATTATCAATAATATCTTAAGAGTTTGTGTTGTTTTTCTATTGGAATATAAAAATTAAATACTTTATATATTATTTTTTTATACCAAACATTAAGATTAATTAGGTTTACTGTTGTTATAGCATTAGCATATAATTACAAAATAGTATTATTTTCATACTGTACTATTAATATTATAAAAAACCATAATGAATCATTAAAATATAATATATAATATACCTGTGTATTGCGGGTGTTATATACTGATGATATTTTTAATACTATAATAGATTAAAGAATAATTTATTGAATATTTTATTATTATCACTAGTTTAAAATTATTTAAATATTATCCTTTCCTCAATAAAATTTTGTTTTTGTTGAACTCTAGAATTTTTATTTACATTATTTTTCTAAGAAGAATGATATGAACAAAGACAATGATGTTTATATAAAGTATTATGATTCTATTAAATAGATAACTTAAAAGATTTACGGTCGAGATTGTCTATCTTTTGAATATCTTTAACCCAGACCTAGTTTAGAGATTATCAAAAGATACTCTATTACTCAAGTTTTATCAAAAATATGACTACGCTTGTAACTATTACTTTACGGTATATGTTAATAATCGTTCCTAAACCATCCTAAAGCAAACCAGAACCCATTTTTTTTAATGTTAAACCCAAAAAGTTTACCTGTACATTGAGATTGTAGAAAGCAAGCTAATGTTACCCTTAATTTTAATGTTATTGATTACATCTTTGTATACATAGTAAGTGATACCATTATAAAAAAATTGTTGAGTACAATAGTTGTTATAATTTTAACAGAAAATTACTTTTCACCAAAGTTTTAGAACGAAATTAAATTGAAAGGTTAACGGAGAATCATGTTTTAAAATAACAATATTAAATTAATTTTTCAAATGAATAGAGTTATTATTTTCTTTATCATCTTAAAAATAAATCTTTAATTAACATGAAGATTAATAAAAAGTAATAACAATTAAAACCACATTAGAAAATAATTCAATCCACATTAAAAAGTAATTAATAATAATCATAGGTAATTTTAAAAATTGAAACGACATTGTATTAGAATTGATTATTGTGTAATGTTTACTAATAGTTTATTTTTTATGCAGTTTCATAAGTAAATATTGTTTTATTTAAAAGTAAATAATTATTTTGCACGTTTCTTATATTATAGAATAAAATATTATACATTTTTTTAAATCATATTATCATAACTTGAAATAATTAATATCCAACTTATTAAAGATGTAAGTAACATTATTAAATATAAATACAATTAACTGTAAAAATATAATCGCATATTAATGGAGTTTACTCAAACTGATATCTATTTAAAAAGTAGTTTTTCTATTAAAGAATTAGAGATATAGATGCTATTCTAGCAGTAGAGTTATAACGAGATCAAAATTGGCATATTTTTTAAAGTGACAACTGAACATGAATGCGTGAAAGTGATATCTGAATCGAGTGACATCTGGTATTTCGCAAAGGTCATGTAGATTTGAAAATAAAACATTTACTTTATAACTAAGAAAACCATTAGTTGGTTTATTTCTATTTTGTAATAGTGATCTTTAAAAAACTTCTGGTAAATAATAAGTAGTTATAACAAATAAATACTAATCTAAACAATGCAAAAGAAATTTTATTTGTAAAACCATTTGAGCAACTACGATGATGATCCAATTAAGATGAAACTCAACACAGAGATAGATTACATACATATAGTTAGTTATAGTTATATATCCGAGAGATGCACTAAAACCCTCAAGACCCTCATTTCACAAAAGACACACAAGACCCTCATTTCATGTAAACCAACTTTAAATTAAAGTATCATATACTTTTTCCAGAGATAAATGTTTTGTTTATTATTAACGGTTTTTGTTTAAATATTAATCTTTAAAAAAAGGTAACAAAAACAAGAAACTATTATTGTTAGTCACATCCCATAGAACAAGAATTTTGATAAGTCAAGGTTTTAAAATAAAAACAATATTTGATGCAAAATGTCGAATCGTTATGGGGCAGTGCGTCTATACTGTCTTGTCAAACAGACCATCCCTGTGCAATGTCAACATGTACCGAAGCGGCTTAGTTTTGATTTGTCAACAGAACAGAACTGAACAGTGGTATTGGGTATCAAATTGTAAGCATAATTGTCTAGTGCATTTAGTGACCGAATTAATAACTTTTTTAAAATTAGTTATAGAGTCCCCCCTTAACTGTAATATCCATCCAGAAGATGATCCTCCTCCTCCTGATCCTGAAGATCTATGATCTATCTTCCTAAGGCTTCGTTTTTTGTGTTCCATCGACACAGTTCATGAATTTTATATTAATAATTTATGCATATAACTATTAAATACTTAAATTAAAATAAGACATTATTTTAATTGCAGTAACTATATGTTTATTGTTATATAATATCTATAATCTAATAAAATCATATACTAAGTGTTTACTTTACTCTTTGATTGATTACTTCCATTCATGTTTACATCGACGTACGGTTCAAGGTGAGCAAATAGAAATCGCGTTCTAATATGATTTATTTTTTATCGTGTTATATTATATGTATATATGAATGAACCACCATTTTATTATGTTATTTAGTTAATTACGAAATATTATACTCAAACGCATACGAGCTGTTATCTGATTACTATATCTAATAGATAACTATAAGTACTATATACTATTGTGAAAGAAAATGGTGTTGGTTTGCCGTTTTAGAGGTGATTTTGATCAAATATTAGATATACGTAGAAAAATCTACATAGCGTGTAATAAAAATATTTGAAAAATATAAATATAACTTACTTTGAAACAAGATAATTATTTACTTTCGCCATTTTTATTAATACTAAGTCAGTTTATATTTATATATATATATTTACATATATATTTATAAAAGAATTAAAAAGCAAAAGTTTAGTTGTATTTCTATTTTTATATATGAAAGCCATTTAATTTAAAAGAATAGAAAAACAATAATACTCTGTAAAAATCTGTAAAACAAAAAAAAAACGTTATAACTAAGCTATAATAAATTAAGCTATAATTAAAAGAAATTCCGACATTATATAAAACTCAATTATAACTTCTTGATGTTCTGTAATAGTTTGAAAAGCTTTTCTTTAAAGCCGATTAAAAGTATTTTAATCGTTGTAAAATGAATGAATGTTTCAAAGTATGAAGATTTTTCGTCTCTTTTCATATTATGCTTCTTTTAATGTGTAATGAATATGAAGAAGTGTTGTCAATTAAAAATAACGTGAAAACGAAAGGGAAAAATGAGACTCACACAGTAAGAAATACAGACACATACATATTTGTGAGTCAGAATTACACCCCCCCTTCCCCTTTAAGGTAAAATTAAACCATTATCGCCTCCATGGGATCGCTTTGATATTGAGGCGATGCCGCGGTAACTTGATATAATATTATTATAGATAATTTTATAAAAAAAACTTATAATTGGAGAGAAATAACTATAAAATATTAATAATAATCAACTAAAATGTTATTCAGTAAAATATTAAAAATAATTAAATAAAAAATCAGTCATACGAAGACTCGTGAAAGAAGAGATTTCATTACTTTTTGGATGATCGTTGCAGGGTCTGATGCTTTACAAATTTTACAAAGAGACCTCACTTACTTGTATAAGAAGGTAGGCCCCTACTTCAGTGAAGTAGGATTAAGAAATTTAAGTTGCAACTTATAAAATAATTTCTACCATATAATTATCATTTCTTTATCTCATATAAATACAGTTAAAATTTGTTTTTCTACTATTACGTAATCATCTTAAAATGGTTAATATCTGTGAATGCGTTGATGAGTGACTCAGAAATTAAGGGAAATAATTTTGACATATATTTATAAAATATTACGTGACCAACCACCGTAAGTGAGACACTCCGGGAACACGCTTCTAGCTTATACAACCGGATGTTGCGTCATAATGACTGTAACTTATGTAAGAGTATGTCGAATGAGCACTTGAGAAGGAATCTGCGTGATCCGGAACGCACAGATAGCGACCAAATAATTAAAACAAAATTACTAAACATTTACTTCTAGATTGCTTTAAATTATCTAAAATATTCCACTCTAATGTTTATAAATAATAATTTTATCTTTATGTTGTATCTACTGAGTTCACCCCCTCTGATACAAGTACTGATTAAACAGTCAATTTGATCTTCCACGACTCTAATATCTAAAATTTTTATCTAAATAAAGTGTTCTTTAAAATATTGATCAAATTATTTTTAACCTGTGTTATCTTGCGTGGAGTAACTTCCAATTTTAATAACAAAAAGAAGCTTCTACCCCAATAGTCTTTTCTCTGAGGGTTTGCAGGTTTCTGTTTAAACTATTAAGAAAAACAGTAGTTAGAAAAATATAATATATAAGAATAACAAGACTTATTACAAAAAAAATATTAAAACAATAAAAAAAATCATCTAATAACAATAAAAGTATGTAAAACCAAAAAATACATAATGATATTGAAAAAATATTTTTATGCAATATGATAATAATAATAATCTAAAGTTTTATTGTAAATAATAATAAAACCATTCAATTATACATTTGAAGTAAACCGTTAAAATGAAATTATAATAATTGCAATACAAAAAAATGAAGCGAAACAAAGAGCGGATCTTAGCATTAAAATTTTGTCCGTCAATAGATTCGTCTAAAACTCTGATATCAAACAAATGTTCAAGTTCAATACTAAGAAGAAATTTGCATTCATTATTTATCTTTTTGCTTTGTATATATATAAGAATAATAATCATTGAATGATCTCTAAATAAAGATATCAACAGTTTTATGCGGAAATAAAACTGTACTTGCAACACTAATATATGTACAATAAATGTATGAATAATTTAAGCCACGCTCAATATTAGTATGTAATGTACATTTGTTTAGGTTTACAAGAATATAAATTGGGTGTTATTTGGTTTTAAATACAAAAGGAATATTTTTGTAACGAAGAGAATATTTTTTTTATTTTTGATTCTATATGTGTTATAAGGGAAGCTATCGAGAACATACTCGAGGGTAAATAAAAAAAAAAGAATATTTGCAACTACGTGCGACCCACGTCATTTGATACAGGATTCAGGATGTCTTACGTTGAGGAATGAGGGGGATCGAGCATCTAGTTCTCTCACTCACTGTACGCAATATAATATTTACATTTCGTTGATTTTTTGTAAGGGTGGTACTACTCCGGTCCAATTGGCCTATATACGAGCTACAATAAAATATAAACATCTAACTTCTAATACTTGAATAAAAAAAAGTTGGTAGTAATTTTACCATTCATTTCCCATTTTTAAAATGTCGTACCATTACGCATACTCAATACAAATCTTAAATAATACTATTTGTACACTTCCATTCATTTTCTACTAATTCTTATCGCGAAAAGTAACTGAAACTGGAGAGGGAAACAGACATGTTTATAAATTGACTTGCAGCAGTCGCATCATATGCATTTTTTTACCTTGCGCATCGATCAATCATCGTCAAAAATGAAAAACTTAAGATACCAAGGTCCTCATATTAAGGTGCTTCAGAAACTGAGGTGAGTTTTTTTTTAATTACCCGGACTCCCAATAGCGCCCAAATATTCAACTGTACAGAAAGAACCCAATATTAAATAATTATAATGTTATTATAGATTTTTCTAAGTTCTTATCAATATTACAACCCACTGTTATATTTTCCATAAATTATATACTTATGAAAGAAATCCTATTAAACAGTTTCAAAATAAACAATCTAGAATTTTTTATTCAATTGTATGTTGGTTATCTGAATATATGAAGATATGTCATATATATATAATAACTTACTGAATATAAATTTCATTTTATTTTTTTTATTTTTTCGTAATTAATGTCAAAAATATCAAAACGAGTGCAAGGTAGACGTCTGTCACATATATAACAACCTTCTCATTAGTACATATAGAAAAATATAAGTATAAACTGATTGCATTAATTTAAACCAAGAATTATTCAGAACAATTATCGAGGAAGCTCAAACATTAAATTTGTCAGTAACTAGAGTGACAGTGAAACGTCGCATCTATAATTGAAATAATAAAATTATTACAACCATAATTATTTGCAAATTGGCATTGACACTGATAACAGGTCAATGATCTTTCATTATCTCAGACTTCAGATAATTTATTTTTATAGAACTCGCGAACCGTTAATATTATGTAATAAATAATGTCTTAGATACTATTATATTCATAGATGATAGATTATACCTCTAGATGTTTAACTAAGATTACATTTTTAATGAACTTTCAATGATATAGTGCAGAATAATCTAGGCGTTACTTGTAACACATTTTTATTTTACTTATTTTGATTTTACTTATCGCAAATTAATTTTTGTAACAAAATTGACCCTGTATATTGTAACATTAAGGTACAATTTTAACATTGTTATATAGTAATATTTGAACGCACAAGATCAGATATTTTTTAAGTAATTTACTATTTTGTTTACTCAATTACTAAAAACAAAAGTAATTATCTAAATAGTGAATACGGATGGCTTTTAAGTGAAGATTATAGTATGAAGCGGATTTGGACATATCATATCCTATGATATGATATAATTAAAGAATAACAAACAATTAGTATTTCAATATTAATTTAACGTAGCGACAATGAACTATGAATTCATAGTGCTCCACAATATTATAGTAAGTTAAATAAAAGAATAGAAAATCTTTATATAATTAAATTAATAAAAAGAATTGTTTATATTTTATAGAATCATAATCAAACAAGGTCGACAGATCATCATTTCATGATACACGTTATTGTGTAATGTAAGTACCTGTATCTACACGTGCAGTGTAATTATTCTTACTTTTAATTGAAATTTGTTTAGTATGTGTCTTTTTATAGTTAGAAACCTCTTTGCAAAATGCTTAGAGAAAGCACCAAACATATATAATTGGCTGTCATGGGATGCCTGCTTAATCCAACTTATAGGATATCATATTATGTATGAAGACTTACTGTAAGCATATTTTTCTATAGACTATAATGCACTATATAAGCCCTCTAACCCTGATTACGTTATGAAACAACAGGATCACTTGATCACTGGCACGTGCTACTATGAATGCCGTTAGATGCACCTAACAGAGCCAACAGGAGGCGATTTTTATTAAATCTACTATAGGGTGGTTACAAAATCCAGAGAGATGACGTAAAGGGAAGGGTATTGAGTATGAACATGAAAAAAAAAAAAATAAGTGAAAACGGCGACCGAGCAAGGTAACTTTATTTCTTAAAATATTTGAAAAATTAAACGCCAATTAAATAAATTCTTTAAAAATAGATTAATAAAAATTACTACAAGATAAATATGTTAGTATATACATCAGTTGTTTGTTATCATTATATTGTGATTAAAACCACCACAAAAACAATGCAATTTAAATATCAGTCACGTTTCTAAGAGTTGCAAAAACTATAAAACAAATGAAACAAACATAACCAAGGTCCATTTTAAAACAAATTAAATCCTTAGAAAATAAACATGTTTTTATGATTTATATATTATGTACTAGCTTTTGCACGTGGTTTTACTCAATAAGAGCAAAAGGGGAAATTGTTGTTGTGAATCCTTAAGGAACAGTTAATCCTTTTCGGATAAAAGGATTTATCTATTTCTTAAAATATATCTAAAACCATACTCCAATGATTAGACGGGATTGAAGGACAAACACACAGTTCTCCTATTTATAATATAAGATAGGATGATGCAACTTTGACTTTGACTTTCATAATGATTGTGTGATAACTGGTTTGAAAATTAAAATTCTTAGTTGATTTAGTTGTTGTTGTAAGTTTCCATTATCCGTGTATGTAAATAAAAAATGTTTTCGTGTAAATATATGAATGAATGATTCATTAAAATATATGTATTAAATATGAGGTTGGTTTAAAAGTTTATAGGGTAGCTTTTAATAAAACATCTTCCTATTTTGGAACAGTTTATTAATTCTGATATTGTTTTCGTCATATTTTTTTAGTTGCAACATTCAAAAAACTTTATATATTTATTTACCTGATATATAAAATTATTTCCTACTAATATATCAAAAATAAGGCTTTATATTATGTAACCGTTACCATGAGGCTTATCGATATAATACAATAATAATGAACAAAGGGTCTTGTGATGCTGTATGAATAAATAATTTCCTGAGACCTTCCTGTCTCGAATCGGATCAACCGATTATCCGAATGGATTTAATGGAGGATGTTTATTTAATGAGATCCGAGTTCCATTTTGTTATCTCTTTATGTTTGTGCTATCTGGAATTAATGAATAAATGTATTAAAAATATTATTGAAGTAGATAGATACAGACATGTTCACAATCTTTATTTTTTTTATGTTAATATAACATTATATACATTGTAACTTTATTAGTATTGGCACGTGCAACTTCTCCCCCTCCCTCTTTATGAGCGGGGAAATCCTCATCAACTATTTCACTTTAGTGGTATATATCTTAGTAGGTACATGTATATAAACTTAATACTCATTCGGCGCTTATAAAAATAAACAATATTTATTTGCTCATTAATAATTATGAGCAAATATTAATGAAATATATTAAAACGACGAAGAACAATTTGTCATAATAATTATTGAAATAATTCTTTTTGAATACCGCGACAGTGAATAAGTTTTTGCTAAAATATGTGTTAGTTTTTAACAGTATAGATGACGCTGCCATTTTTAATGCTATCAAATAAAAAACTACTGTTACCCTCATTCACTGAGTGGCTTTCACACTTACGTCCGTCCGTCCTTCAGATGTCCCGGTAATATGAGGATACCTGTATCATTACGCCCTAAATCTCTGGGGCGGGCAAAGAACCGCATTATGTCTTCTCTGAGGGCAGACGACGGCAAACAGCTCCACTTACTTTGTTGGTGTATTAAATAAAATAAATAAATAATTTCTAACTTCACCTAAGACGAAACATTACGTGTAATGCGTACCATAGAGAGTTTGCGTATTGGGAAATTTTTATTTACCTGTCATTTAAATAAGTTGGCTTCAAGGAAATTTGATGCCTATATATAATATGCATTGATTTAACATTTTTGTTTGTATGGTTTATTTATCTGAAAAATAACTATTTTCTTGAAATATTATTAATAAGATAATTATACCATTTAGAATATTTCGCGGCATAATAGACTATCACGACAGCTGACAAACTGTTACAAACAAAAATGTATCAATCAACATTTTTATTTGTAGTAAACAATATTTCTAACGCAACCAGTTTTACTTATTTGTATTATTATTACCACATGATTGTATATTGTAAGAAAAATTGACGTTGCATCATTTGATTATAATAATCTAACTGAATCTTATAAATAATTTCATTAGCTGCTATTTATTGTTGTTTCCTTATAGTCTTATTATATTTACTATAACATTGTTGCAAGAGGATATAAAGCACATTGCTTTCACTATTTACAGTGAATGACACATAATATTTTTGTTAAATGATCAAGCAATCAAGAAAGTTGCGGAAGTTATAAATTTATCTTTACCAATTTTTGATAATACATTTCCCGTTTTAATGGACCTAGATTAGAATTAAAATATTTCTTGGGTAACGATCGTTAGAAAATTAGTATGTTATAATTTTACTAGGACATCTGTCATCATCAGTCTTCTTAGAAGACTGGGCTTTTCAAAATTTATGATCAACGTAGCGGCCGCACAGTGCGAACCCTTTTTAAGCATTTCAAATACTTCTATGCCGATTGTAGGGAAATGTCTGCGCTCATGCAGTAGCTACGTGTCTTGTAAGGCTGTTGGAGGATCTTTTTCCGAATTAGAGTATAAAATGAACAGCACGTGAAGCCTCCCTTTTTATGAGATTTGGTTAGATTTTTTCCAATGTATCGAGGAGGTGGAGTGGAGTAACTAACATGTGTCTCCTATTACTAGGTTCTTTTACCACATAAAGCCTGATTGTGTTTTTAATTTAAATCGACGTCTTGAAAACTTTGGAGGACGAAGAATCTCCTTGTTCCTTGTTGAAGAATCTTGTTGAAAACATATCATTCTGGCAGTTTCGCAAGTTTTTTGCAGGTCCCATCGGTACTGAGGTACCAGTGCGGCTGCAGAAACTGTTTTATAGAACTCCATGCTCAGGCCAGTTGGGGCGGAACCTCAAATATGATTAGTCGATACACTCACCACTACTTAAATATACATTATTTAAGTTTAAATTTTGCGAAGATAGTCTGGCTGACAACCGTTGTAGCCATGTTGGTAGCGGGTTCCATAGAGCTATTGAGTATTAAGCTCTCGCATAAAAATTATGAGCCTTTTGCTTTATAGCCCACTCCCACATATCCAGTCCTTGATACCTTGGACAGAAGATTGAACTTCAGTGTTCATTTCATCTCCACAAATAAGGAATAGTCCCTTTCATCTTCTTATACAGCCGTTATGCCTTGATGGGAGCTTTCATCTAACATAGAATCAAAAGTACTTTAAGTTACCTTGAGCACACTCACGATGTCGCAATTTCGTTAGGACATCGCTGTGAATGCGAACTGCAATTTTGTGACGTGCTACTAACCTTTAGATTTTGTAGGTATCCACTTATTACCTTTGCTAGTGAGCTTCACATAACCGTCTACCTTTCCCTGGGCAAGGAATTATCTATAAAAATATAGTTAAGAATAACGCTGATGTAACCCTTTAAATTATATATTATTTTTATATACTTACATAATATTGTTTTTCAAAACAAATTTTGTATTGTTGTTGATATATCCTGTCTTACAATCCAAGCACTCCTTGACCTGTAAACTTATTAATACTTTATTTGGGTTATAACTAGTGAAATTATATGAAAATATAGATAAAAATTGAAACAAAAATACTTATCTTTCCTTACTAATTATAATAGGTATTTCTTAAAAATTTATATTTAGTGACAATATCATCTAGGATACAATTTTATATCTATATAATGTATTGTCAAGTGTATTCATCACACATAGTAATCTGAACAGTAGCCAAACTAATACTAACTTTTCTTAAACAAATTGGACCATAATCCCAAGGTTCGTTTCTAAAGACAGTTGAAATTACTTTTCAAAGAACCGTAATTTGGAGGGTGCCATTAAAGGTAAGATTATGAACTTTCCTTGATTAAACAAACTTAAAATTTCTTAACGCTTTAAACTTATTTCATAGCTTAATAAAAACAATAAGTTTATTTATAAAACGATTGTAGGTTTATAGAGAATATAATATATTGAGATCCACATACAACACTCACACGAGTACATTCACACATATATATGTACGTATGTGTGAATTCACATGCAAAAAACAAAAAAAATGGAATAAATAATTTTATACAATTTATAAAAATAATGACAATTTTATCGATTGATCTTAAATATAGAAAAATAAAAAAAAGTTAATCTGTAGTCATCTAAAGAACAAAAATATCTTGTTATAATAATTTCAATAAATAATGTCAATTCCGTCGGCATCTTGAGCACTTACATTTTATTTACCATACGATTAAATATTTATATGGAAACCCCAATAATATATGTAATATTTCTGATTGAAAAAACTCAAATATATTCAGAGGGTCATCACATAATATTCTTAGTTCAATCAATAATTTAGAAGCTTTTGGTATAAACAAATTATATTTTAAATATTTACAACAATACATCCCATTTCTCCCTTTTGCCCATATCTAATTTTTTTTTATGATATTGTGCCGTGTTGGAAATGTGATTGTATTTTAAGGTCATTAAATTATGTTACGTCTGTAGTTTAAAATAAACTACTCATTTGCACCGCCACCTGCTAGGTTCAGAATAAATATTTTCCAATATATGTAATCTTGATCCATAAACTAATATTTAAATATTAAAAAATTTTGAATAATAATATATAATATTTATTATTTACTTTATATTACATTTTAAATATTAGTTTATATTGTAAAGAAGAGATATCAAATAAATTCGTCGTGTCATCTCCATTCTAGGTAAGTTATCTTTGAATTGCCATCTTTTAATGACATATTTATTACTTACATATTTCAATATTTATATTTAAAAATAAAGATATTTAATTTAGTAGTTCAGAGAACAAATCTCATAAGTGAAATATAGTTAATAGAAAACAGTTACTTTTGTAATCAAAGCAAAGTTATATAGTTATATATAGTTGTAATACATCTTTTTTATTAGTATCATCTTTTGGAAATATAAAATATTTTGCTAGTAGAATATGAGTAACACTACCTAATATGTAACTTTATTGGTACAAAGTTTTGTATTACATTACAACTTTGGATCTATCGTAATCCTGTTAATTATGGTCTTATATAATTCTTCTGTCTACTGTATTGCTACTTATATATATTTTATATATATAGTACCTCTGCCCACAACTCCGTTCGCACGGTACAATTTTTTTAAATAAAAACCTGAATTACTCCACATAACATCAGTTTTGCGCTAGTGAAAGTCCAGTTAAAATCAGTCCAGCCGTTTTATAGATAAGTCGGAACAAACAGACAGATATATTGATTTTTTAAATCTAAATATACATATATACTTTCACATACATTTAGTGAAAAGCTGTTAATTTGGAATTACAAACTGACAGTTCAATTTTATTTATATGTATAGATATATAAGAATGAATTCTACTATAAGACGCATGTCCCATATTTATTTAATGACTATTGAAATCTTATTATATTTCTTAATATAATCTTACAGTCTGTAACCGTCTGCCATTTGAACTCGTTCAAATACATTTTCCAGTTGCAATAAATATCCATTCAAATCCCTTGTCACGCCTATTCCTATTTCTTCTGTTTTATTTTAGGGTCTTTGTGTGAAAAATGATGTATTACTTTCTATTTATACTTATAACTAATTGTATTTGTAATATTTATTAATTATAAGATATCGAGTTTAAAATATATCAAAATAATAGTTTTTATGTACATTTTGTGATTACTGCCATCTATGATACAAGTTTGAACTATTTGTGTTATTTCCTTCGTATATACTTTTTAAGTTCATTGTAGTGACAATAGGTGTCACTGTTTTAAAAAGGTATATATTTAAATTTTTTTGTCAAAAGTAAGTTTAAAATTCAATTTAAACATATCTCTATAGAGAGGAATTATTAAATAAACTTTAATAAACTTTAGATGCATTTCTTGTGATAATGTAAATACTTTTATAAATATATAAAAATAATCGTTTTTCCTATGTATATTTTGTAATTGCTGCCATCTATTGTACAAGTTGGAGCTGTTGGTGTTCTTTTTTTGTACGTCTTTTAAAGTTCATTATAGTGACAATAAATGTAAATCTATAAAAAAAGTATTTATTTTAAATATTTTATTAAAATTCAATCTACACTAATATTATATACAGGAATTATTAAATAACTACTAAAAACTTTATATCATTTAATATAAACAGTCCATTCTTACTTATTTTTCTTTGATACACTAAGTATGCCTAAAAGATTAAGATCTGAGTTTTGAATGAGGTTTAATATACAAATAGTATGTGACCTAGAAAAACAGAAAATTTTTACAATATTAAAATACTTTATCTCCAGTTAAAATCTAATAAGTCAATATTTGGTTTGTAGATGGCGCCATCTATAGTGTTAGGTTTCACAAAATCGCGTCTACAAATCTATATTATATTTGGTTATTATTGTATAGTGTATTATTAATATTTTCTAATAAGAATAAATGAATTTTCATCAGTAGATTACGAGTACAACTTCAGGAAAATCGTATATCAATAATTTTTTTGTTTCGTCATAGTAACTCTTTTTGTTAGTTCAAAATCTTATGATGCAGTGATATTTAATATAATTCTATTAATTCGTCAGATACACAGTCTATTAATCTATTATTTTTCCTCTAATTATTAACCATGTTGGGATAAAAAATGAGTTTTATGATTTTACAATAATTTTTAATTCAGTATTAATTATAAAAATGCTAAAAGATATCATACTTTGAACATGTGTATGTCTATATTTTAAATTAATATCGCGTCTATTTGGGTTGTCAATTCAGTGGAGAACTGTTTCATTCCGACCGATACAATAGTTCTTAGGTGAGATGTGCTCTGACAAACATATAAACAGGCAGAAATTCTAAACTAAAGTTCTAAAGAGTCGTCTAGATTAAGTTGTTTTGTTATATGTATTTTCAATGCATATTATTACCATTTATTTTGATGTATATAATAATTTATATGTATATATATACATATATATAATATATATATATATATATATATATATATATATATATATATATATATATATATATATATATATACACATATTATTATAAATAGCTATACAGTATTTCAATTTCAATGTACATTGTATTATTACAAATAGTATTATGGTTCTAGATTAGTATTTTGTAATTTAAGATAAAAAATTATGAAAGAAAAATCTCAGGCAGTACTTTAAAAGAAACTAAAGAAAAGATCTCAAAGAGCAAACCAGTCTTTATAAAAGAAAATACGTAGGCAGGTAGTAATTAATTTTTGTAGACAAAAGCTGTGTAACGGTACTGCGAGATTACTGTAATTATAATTTTCCATCTTGGGAGAGAATAAAAATATTTGAAATATGAATAATGAGTTTATTTAAAAAGTATAACATATGTTAAATAAATGAAAGGACTTACTATTTCTTTTGTATTTTGAAATAGTTAATTTAAATAATTTTCTCATGTCCTGATTGTAAATTATGCAGTCTTTCCTATAAATAGTAAATATGCAAGGTTATTCTTTATTGCACTCGCTAACACTGAATTAATTATCACGACTGACCGCGCTGAAGTCGTTGAGGCTTGAATATAACTATATAGAAAACTTCTAATTATATAACACCCCATAACTTGCACCCTTTAAACGCATCCAGGGGTTGATAGTGCAAGCAACCATGTTATATGAATAAATATATATTTAATTAAACAATAATATTTATTAATAGTGTCAAATCGACACTGGCGCATGTTTCCAATTTTATTCGTTTTGTATCTTTTTACTATATTTTAGTTATCATTTACCTTATTGTAGTATAATTTTGCATTATTTTCCATATTATATAATTTAGGAATGATTTCAGGCTGCAAATATATATAGTACATACATAGAAATGTATATGCTATTTTAATATCCATTTTATATGTAGGTAGGTTTTTGTAAATAGGAAGATGCAGTAAGACATGATCATTACCGTTTTATACGTGTTCTTTGAATTTTTCAAACACCATTGTGCGACTTCCCATGAGAAATACCGTGCCTATATTAAATATTTATTGAGAAAGTCATGTTACGAAATGTGTGCTTCTAAATAGAAGATGTATAAAAAAACAATTTTCAGAATTCCTAAGTGTCTATTATGTTTGCACGTCTTTAGTGTGTCAGAGTATACGAAAATAATATTAAGAAACTTACTATTTTTTGGTCATATACATATAATATAAAAGTTGTGGTCTGTTAGTTTATATAATATGTAACATTTAACATAACATGTAACATTGACAAAATAACATCTCTGAAACTATTCCTACATATAGAGTTCCTTTAGCAATGATGATAAAATCTTTACTGCATTTTTAGTAAATTTAAAAAGAACAAAGAAAATAATTAACGATATTCATAAAAAATAAATGTATGTTGAAATTTATTATTCAAAATGCATGATGAATAATCCTGAAGGCCATAATGGTTATTGCAGTAGTTAGTATCGATTTCAAGACCTGGTATTTCCAAGCATTTATTAGCAATAATTTTCCATGTCGTTTCAATTATATCCGATCGATTTAAATTATGTTATCGAGACAAATCAATTTTATATAGCTGAAAGAAAGCAATAAACTTAACTAACCTCCGACCAGCTACAAGAATTGCGAGTTTGAAGACTATGTTTGACTTATCTGTGGTATTGTATCAGAGGTAGGAATAAATAGCATTTTATTTTGAAGATAATTAAAAAAAAAACATTTTAAACATGATTTAAGTTTTGTTTAAATATTTTAAGGCCACGTTGCTATTAAGGAGGAAACTTAAAAATATATATTTAGTTTTATATTTGATTGTTAAAATATCAATATCACTTAAACCAATCTCAAAGTTTAATTACTGATGGTACGGTAGTCAGTAGTAGAAGTAGTATACAGTAGTAGAATAGTAGTCCTTGTCAACATTTTTATTCTAATGATTTATAATACAATTTCTTCTTTTAATGATCTTAGTAGGTATAGAGATGTGCATTAAGCTATGAATTTCAATTTCAATCTCAGATTGAAGAGCAGTTATTAAATTCGAATAAGATATATTTATAGAGAGTTGTATTTCGAAAATAAAAGTACCTTTCAAATCGCATACGCAATGCAGAGTAATAGGAATACGGAATCTGCCAAGCGTAAATTCGAGTGAAGTGTTCCGTAGCGTTTACGAATGTGAAAACAGATCGTTCGGGTATCTTTTGCCATATTACGACTTTATCAAGTTCCATTACAACCTCTTTTTACTGAATATATAAATAATTATTACTTTAAAACCGAAATATTTAAGGGAACCCAGAAACGATATTCGAATTGATAACGGAAAAACATTTCAACCAACGCTATTCCCATTATCAACCAAACATAAGACAAAGCTTTAAAGTTAAATGAAAGTGTTTTATCCCTGTATGTATTAAGTTTATTAAAAGCAACTGTATCAATAACTTTGGAAGTTTCATTGTTGGTACTCGCTGTACCCATGACTTTTGTTTGCACTGAACGATTTTGATATTAAAAGTTTTAGTTTCCTTATAACATCAGCTATACGCCAATGAAAGTGTATTAAAATCGATTCAGCCGTTTCAGAGTTTAGCTAGAATAAACAGACAGACAGACAGACATGAAAAAGTTATATTTTATGTAAGTATCGTATATTCTTTCTTATGCTAGTGAAAGTGTCTGCAATTTGGAATAACAAACAGACACTCAGATTTTATTTATATGTATCTATTCAATGCTTTGTAGAATGCATTTTTAATATCCTTAAACTTTTATACTTTTAGCAATAAAATACTACAATAGAATGATATTAAAAGAATTCGTTCTTAGAATGTAGGCTTCGCGGCAGTTAAATGTCGGTTGGATAGATATGGGTTGTCGTCAACAATATTCTGGCTGATCGATCGTGCTCTCATCTCAAGTGATACACTTACTCGAACTTATAAAATGAAGTGACGTCACATCAGGCTGTGAAATAAAAACTACTAGCAATCGAAGATATCTATTTCGTGAACGACAGATGATAGAATCGTTCCATAGAGTCCCATTAAATATCTCTAGGAACTATATCCAAAATGGCATGTAAATACATATTGGATCTAAGATTGTTATTTTAACAAACGTAGATTTAAAATTAGTAAAAATGTTAGTATTTACAAGTCCGTTTTGTTTCTAATAATCCAAATATTTCTAATTCGGATTCTTCACTAACAACAATAAGAACGAAAATAATTTGTTTATAGGTTTAATTATTGTAGATATACTGAGATTTATGATACATATATTTTGGTGGCGAATATATAAGAAATATTTTAATATAATTTTTTGTTTTTATGTAATTAAATTTATGTATAATCCTTCATTTATTTTCAGTCTGACATTATTATCAACTTATCGCCTTTGCTGGGACTAATGGTCAATTTTACATACTAATTGGCATATGATAATTAGCAACGCAATCCCAAAAGAAGAGAATAAAAATTACGCAAATATTTGTCAAATCTTTTTAATATACAGAAACATTTCATAAAATTAGTTTTAGTGGAAACTGTAAAAATATATCTTTATTAAATGGTACAAAAAAACAGTTTTTTTTTGTGCACGAAATTGTAAAAATAAACAATATCTCAACAAAACATTTCTCGCAATCTCGAATGTAAAATAAAAACTGGATAGGTAGAGAGATGCTTGACCTCAGTAAAATGCGTCATTACTTAAAGTAGGTAAATTAAAATGTCGCTTGTAATTTTTAAACTTTGATTTAAATGAAAAAAATCTTTCTATAAAAAGATACTTCAAATACAATTGAATCTCACTGAATAACTCCCTCGAGTCTCGTGCTATAAGTCAACATCTGTTTCACTTTCCATAACACCTAAGTAATATAAAGAACCCTTGAAAGATAAGTCTATATATTTTTATATCATGATTTGAAAATCGTTCGTGTGAAATGTACGTTAAATTGCGTTCATATCACAAAAAAAAAACATTTTATTAAAATATTAGTTTAGATTATTATTTTACAGTTATATTATAATAAATAGTTATCCTCATTAGACAACTGATATTTTAAAATTAATGACCTAATGGTAGGTGGTTACCATTTATTTGAAAATTTGAATTTTAATTATAGTTTCGGCAGCGTTGTCAATTTTATAACAACAGATCTATATTACTTTACCTCCAAGGATAATAATCAAATATATTTTAAATAATTTATATTAACTATCTATAACAATAATAAAGTTTCTGTATTTAGACCAATTATAATTTGAAATATAAGTATATCGGAATAAACTTGACAACATTATTATCTTTCTCAGCTCTTTTAAACAGTATGATACAGTTTAGAGAAAGACCCACCATCCTCCTTTACTAATTTTAGAGGTAGATAATAACGATATTTTATATACAATCATACCCTGTCAAATATGGTTAATATTATTATATGAATACAGATGCATTTTATTATATAGATTCTGGAGAAAGACTGTATTTTATTTTAACCGCAGCTCTATAAGTATGTATATTGTTTAACTCACCTCAGCCATCCGATTTATGTAAGTGTCAAAGTAAGTAATTAGTTAGATGAATAATCCAACAAATATCTTGACTAGCAACTTAATTTATTATTTCGTGATGTGAAGACCTAAAGATATGACACAAAGAAAACCTTAACACAAACCAAAAAGTCATAAAAAATGTTTTAATTTGACAAAACCTTTTAACCTAGTTTAAATTATACATTTTTAGCAAAATATATTGTTTTGGCCAAATGTATAATTTACTGCAATCGCGAACGGTTATTTAGGGACTGTCTGGTTTTATTGCGCATGTGCTAGACATATAGGGTAGAGAAAAATGAAAAATATTTTATCGATAGAATTATTATGTGTAAACATATTACTAAATTTTAGTATAATTTTAAATTAATAAATAGCTGTAGTATTGTAAAGGAAGAAAAGCGTAATATGTAAAAAGTATAATTTAAACATATTTGCTATTTCTATTTTCTTATCAGTTAAAATCTAAATTATTATATCTAATCGTTTATTTTATAAACACACGACATAAAATTTTAAAGCACAGAAAATAATTGAAAGTCGCCCATCGCTCAATAAGACCCGACGCTCATACAATATTCAAAGTGCGATAGCGTGAGAGAACATCCCTATGTTTGAGACCTAGTAGTATGCGGCCGGAGCTCCCTGGCCGCGCCCGTGTCATATAAACCTGTAAACCCAATATCATTTTCTATCTGACTGTTGACAGTGTTTTGTTACGGTGCAGGGGATTTTAACACATGTTGCTGAACGGCATACGGTTTAATATAGCGTGGCACAAGCCTGGGTAGTTTTGCGTTCCTTTGTGACATGATAGGGTAAGTATTTGTACTAACTTGCATTTTGTTAATAATAATATATCAATAAATTCTTATCATCACCAATTAATGTTATAAGTCGTTTATATTAAAATAAAATATATGTATGTATATTATTACAAGTGACCTAAATTCTTCATTGAAGGATATTTTTTGTAAGATGACGACATAATATTATTATTATGCTTTATGATTTTAATTTAAAATATTAACATTCTTGTAGCTTTCACAGTACCTTATCTTCCACATAAATTAAATCTGTACTTTTTATTTTGTTAAAAAGTTCAATGATTCTAAACACTCGGTATACAAAAATGAATTTGAAAATAATATATTTATACTTCGTAGTACGCAACTTACCTATTCTTTTCTTACTGTGTAGTACTACTAAATGTACTACTTATAAAGGATTCTCATTAAGTCCTCAGGGATACATTGGAATGCAATTCAGGAAATCAGGATTACGATTCATTTTTCTTTTTTTAGTGAATCATAATTTATACTGTAATATTAAGACGAGTTAAATCGGAAGGGATGAATCAACACGACTAAATTTTAAATTTTGTTTTACAGAAAAACGTTACAACTAATAGTTTACAAATCCATTTGGGAAACATGATTTTTAATTGAAGAAAGATTATAAATTTAAAATCGCATATAAATCAATTAATAGTATACTTACCTCATGAAAGTAAATTATAATCCAATTAACGGTATTACGTTGAAATGGCTTCATTAAATGCGTAGAATGAATTTTAACAAGGAATTTTTTTAAACCCCTTTCATACCTGGCTTTCCTAATTAACTTACAACATTTTTTTAACCCTGTCAGTTAAGTAATAGGCTTAGAATAAATTGAATTTTAATATGGGTTCAATTTAATGAATTACACTTTTTTTAATATTTATTTCGTTTGAACATTTTTTGTATCTCATCGGTACTTTTTGTTATGTTTTCTATAAAATCATTGAACTCTTATAGATTATGGTTATTATACATTATCTGATGAATAGTTTTGAAATTACCACCATCGTACAAACTTATACTCGTTACCTCTTTAATATTAGTATATATTCATTGGTACTTTTTTGTTACATTTTCTATAATTCATTGAACTCTAATAGGTTATGGTTATTATACGTTATCGGATAAATTGTTTTGAAGATTATCTCCATCATACAAACTTACAAACTTACACTCTTTACCTCTTTAACATTAGTATATATTTAAAAAGTTAACAAATTTGGCGTATTTAAGTGAGCGTACAAGTAGACCATTATGATCTTAAACGCTTCCTGCCATCAAGTTACTGTTAAGACCTGAGGGATGTGTAATATGGAAACATAAATAAAAGTTTATCACAAGTATTCAATTCAATAGCGTTGTTAGTATTAAGAGAAAGAGGTTTACTCGACTTTACATATACATTGCTTGTCTTTAAATATTTATATACACATTTAACTCCCTTTCTAAAATAATGAAACGAATTTAAGGATGGTTTAATAACTGGATATTTAGAAGATCAAAAGAATGTATAGAAAATCTCAGGAGAGTTTCTGCCTGAGAACATGATTTCATAATGTTAAGAACTTATGTAGTGCTTGAAGACGATGAAGCTTCACACTGAATTGATAATAGTATAGTAATGTTTTACTTTTACTATTATTATGATTCCAAATATATTTTACCTTTTTCATTTTAACGGAAAATCTAATAAAATACATATAAAGGTATATGAAATTACGGCTTCTGCTTGAAATAAAGTTAAAATATAATAATTACTATAACACTTATGTCTGTACGTTTTCGCTGGCAACATGCCAGGGCACAGTTTACTAGGTAGTTGCAATTACAATGTTACATATTTAACATTACACACAGGGAAAATGGTGCCTTTACATTGCATGTTGCACACATATTTATTACCGTGTATACGCACGTCAATGAAAGCCTTTAACCCATTTCCTTCATGAAACCTGACATTAGAGTCTGAATCATTTTAAGAATGAAAAATCAAGAAACATACAAAAAGTCATCAATGTTAGAGATATATTTTAATAAATGAAAGTACTGAAAAAATAAATTTTATTTTATTAACAATTTTGCCAACTGACATTTTCATTCGAAACGGGAAAATCCACTTCACGATATGATATTCGCTCGAATAAATCCGAGTAAAACCTGAAAGAAGGCAGTTTTACATTTTTACATGCTTTCGTTAACTTAATCAATGAATTTTTTGAATAAGGATATACGTTACCGAATAGCGTCATATAATTATATGGGGAATGTGAATATTTATTAGATGAAATTGGTCAGGATATAGATAAATCAGATTTTATCTACTTCGTAGGAATTGGTTTTTGCACGTATTTTATAAATATAAATCATGTGACCGCAATATGAATTGCCTCCGCAACTCTTGTTATACTGCAGATATCCTTATGCAGTGGTTACCACTTATCACCCACACTGTCCCAATTTCATAGCAATCTATTATTATTGGCATTATTATAGACAGCTCTAGCGATTGTCTCTCACCACTGCCCTTATTTAAATGGTATCTTTTATTGTGAACTTTTAAGGCAGTAAATAGTTTAAGGAAGCGAAAGTAGGAGGAAGTAATTATATTTCATTATTAGAAAATCTTAATAAAAATATCTCTAAATATTACTTTTTTGGGAATAAGATGGTTACTCTATCTTCTGATTTCAAATAGTAAGAAACCTACTAAATACAAAAAAAAGTATTTGAAATATACTTTACAATCTGATCTCTTCATAACTTCTGTATATACATATACATATATATATACACATGTGTCCATAACATCTTAATAACTGGCACCGAAAAGTAAGAAAATTTACTATAAATTTAGACTGAGAGGATGCTGGCCTTCATACCAATCATGAAAAACGGCGGTGGCTTACAAAACATTGATGTCTTTTTTTATACGTTAACCTATATTTCTAATAAATAAAAATATTCGTAATTGTATTTAATTGAGTTCGAGTGTAATCAATTTATAAAATAGCGATAATAATAATATACTAATTAAATTAAAAAATATATAATTTCCTAAAAAAATACAAAAAACGATTACAAAACTTTGCAATTGACAGTATTAAAAATGATGTTTATATATGATAAATGAATCAAAATATTAGGTTTCTATTCTTATTTGCTTTTTTTTTGGTGTTCTTAAGATAATAACACTTATACTATGTTTTATGTTTTCAGAGGTTTAAAAAAATTACACTTTCAAGGGTCGTTTGGCAAAGGATATTGTGTAGACTGCCAAATAAAATGTACACATATGTTTAACAAATTAATTATTAAAAGGTTGCAAAGAATTTTTTGTTGCAATCTAAATATGTTGATTATTTTTTTGTTAATCTTTAGTATGAAATTAGTGGATTATATCACATTTAATATATATTTTAGCATGATTATGGTAAACAGTTTTTAAATGATATTTAACATCTTAAATTCAAATATATTTTAATATTTGTATATTTGATCAATATTAAAGATCAAAACAGCTAAGTACTTAAATATCCGAAGTTTATTGCTCGCGAAGTTTAGGGAGCTTTAACGGAAATTATTCAAGAATAATACCGCTATTTGGTTTTATTACTTTTTTATATTTTTCGGTATTAAATAATTTTAAACTAGAGACAAAATCCTTATGATTAGATTTGGAAATCAAAGTTATTATACGAAAAATTAAAGTATTAATACACTCCTTGTAATTATTAGGCTACCCATTTAAGAAGTCAATTATCTTATTAAAATGTACACGTAGTTTTCATTTATTTAAAATATTATTATCACAATAAAGTATTTTTAATGATGTTAACTGTGACGACTTGTAACTGTGACATCGAAATCGAAGAAAACAGTTGAATACTTTTTTATTTACTTGAAAGTAAAAAGCTCAGTCGTTAATATTCTAAGGTTTAGGTTCCTACCTATTCTGTAAACGAAAAACCAATATACCTTACTAGGGTAGAAGTTTACCATTATAATGGCAACTCACATTTTAAGTAGAATTTAGCTTATTAATTTTTCGTTAAAACTCTGAAAGACGAAATCTTGTTTTGAATGTCTTGTCCTGTTAATGTGAAATTACTGTTAATTTATATATGTATATACTTATAGCATGTTTAGTTTCTAGTAGATATTATATATAAATATAAATATACATACTACCAAAAAAAAATTCAACAATCTCATCTTAATAAAGAATATGTTTGCAATTCTATTTTTGCATTCTATATTTGGTAAATTGTAGCGAAATAAGAAATATAGTTTAGAATTTGTAACAAGTACATTGGTATAACAGTAGTTCATCTGTAGCCTAGATTTGTAAGAATCTTCATACTCAGGGCTAATGACATCCTTTATAGCGTCAGTAACAACTGTGCATTTACTGATAAACATTTCATATTTACTGATTTTATAAAAATATAATTAAATGCAAGTTTTTAGTTATTTTACAAGAAACCTCAACATGTTTCACATCTTACATAAGAAATATTTTCATTCATTTATTTAAAGTTCTCTTAAAAATTATTCTACTTTGTTAATTGTATATTCGATGTGCTAAGAAAAAATAATTGATATTTTTATTATTTTGTATTTGCATAAAACCTTTTTTGTCGAATTGCTTATTTAAATTTTATTTTCTAGTTACCATTTTTCATTCACATTTCCTGTTGAAGTTCACCAACAGGTTGATTACTTCAAACTTCCATCCATGAACTTTTGAATATAAGACCAAGTTTCTCATAGAGTGTTGGAAGTATAGGCGTTTCTCAAGCTTGAAATGTATTTTTTTTGAGATTTTCGAACTCATTTTGATCATAATTATAATACAAGTTAAAAACACGACAGTGTCAAAGAATTAAGCTACGGCAATATAATCATTATTCGATCGGACCATCAAGGATAATAAATCGAAATACCTTTTGCTGGAGACATGGAATTGCTTCTGCGAGCGTTTTACCAATAAGTGAGTAACACGAAAAATCAACTCGCTCGATTAATAAGACGAATAAAAATGCGTCCAGACATCTAATGAAAAATTAGAAAGTAAACATACATACACACTCTAACAATAATATAAACACTACGTAGACATGACTATGATAAATAAAAAAATATCAATAATACAAACTAATTATAGCATTAATTTTATTACTTCGCTATCCTTTAAATATTATACTTGTACAAGAATAAACAGTCAAGATAAACCTTTTAAACTCTGTGATGTTAAACAGTTAATTAAGAAGTTGCAGATCTACTACCTTCAAGTACTTAGGGGAAATAGCTCCAGTTTGAGAGCAGGAAATGTTAATTTAAAAGCGTTTATATCCACTAAGATCCACTTGCTACTATATTTATACTTAACATTTTAAAGTAAAAATAGATTGAAGTGAATTCTCGTATAAGGATAAGACAGTTTTTGTGTCATTTTTCTTATTTATTAGAAGTTTTGAGTGTGATTTTTTATTTGTTTTATTATTTCTTTTTTCCACGAGCTCTAACACAATACGCAAACAGAGCTTTTGTGTAATGAAAATATTAAAATTCAGGCGCATGAGTCTCGAGACATCTGGCACAAATATTTTATTGAAATTCCTCCACACTTCCTTGCGAAGGTATTCGTAAACCATTTACATAATGATGTTCTTTATATAAAATGTTAATTTATATATTAATTAAGCAAACGCAAGATTGTCCTATAAATACGTAAAACCACGTTGAATGTCTTAAAAGTACTATACGATTATTTTTTTCTTACAATCATTGGATGTCGAAATTTTTTTATGGAAAATGTTTAAATATATATATCACTTCAACATTTTAAACAAAGAAAAGAAGGTGTCGGCCATCATGTACCTATGTTAGTATAATAGAAGACTATAACACGTACCAGTCGGTGCTAAGCGCTCCCTAGAAACGACAAATTAATTATTATACTTGGGGGCCATGCTATTTGTGACAAATTTATATTAATTTATATATTTTAATAATGTTTATTCAAGTCTTAATTTAATGTAATATGTTATTTCCTTTTTAAAATGAATGCTGTTCTATGAGTCATGATAAAACTTACGAGGTAAGTATTTGTGTATGTAATTTCGAATAAAAATCAATTAATAAATTTAAGTTTGTAAGACATATTCACAGTTAATTTCACTGTTAAGAAATTAGAAAATAAGTAGTTGGATGCTATACAAATATATTACATCTTTTTTATTATTAATAATTTTAATCTTAAACTTATTATTTTATTTATTAAATTTGTTATTCGTTCCGTTTATCCGTATCCGTTTCAATATGGTTCCCAATATTTTATAACAAAAACAATAATTTAAAAGCACTTCATTAAGGCTGTGTAATCTGGAAGAATCTAAAGATTTCAATCATCGGAAGTATTGAGTGAGCATCGGATATTGTGTTATCGCGTATCAGTTTCCACTTTAATTAGCTGACAAGCTGGAGATATCTAAGCCGAGCTTAACCATTAGTAGAACAGAGATAGATTGGTATAGTCAGGATATTAATAGAATAATATAATATATAAATGATGAAACATTGACATCCATCTACTTAACATGCACAAAGCATAATAGCCCTGCTTATTTTTGACATGTATTCAAAGAGCTTTGATAATTTATTCACAGCGCCGTTCAGCACGTCTCGCGGTTATAGTTATAATCGACCGTTATAACCAAAATATATGAAGTATTCTTTATGTTTTCTTGTTGTTATAACAATATTTTTTTCATTTCAATAATGAGTGTAAAAATTTTCGTGAACTCACCCATGTTAAGAAGATTTAAAAGACCCAATTTATTTTGATGAGATCGATATATTTCGTACATTTACAGGATTAATATTAGGATTTTACCCTCGTTATCTTTTGATATAATCACTGTAAAAGCTTCTTGAATTTATTTTATTCGTGCTTTTCAATTTTTAAATGGAATAGATGAAATAGAAAGATTCAACTGGAATTTAAGGTTTTTATCGTTTTATTAATTTTGTTTTAATACGTTTATTTTATTTTCTTATAAAGATTTTAATTGTGGTATAGTATTGTTTTGGATTGCCATTTTTTACTTTAAAGTCCTTGGATAGAGCTCAAATGTCAGCAAGAAACATACTGAATGAGGTATCATTTGACTCCATTCCCTTTGAACCCGCGTTTAGCACGTCCGCTATAGCTGGGCTATTTGTATTGATTTCAATTCGACGTTTCTAAGGCGAGGCATCAGAAAACCTTTTTCTACGTGACTGGAAAAAATAAAATATAAGTATTGCCTCCAATTTATCAATATTAAAAAAAACATTTAGCCAATTATTTTAACTCTCGATTATTTAATTAAAAAAAACTAAAATATACTAACTAATGTATATATATATTTCTTTCATAATCGTACATACGTCAAATGTTGTCTCAGTACTCTAATCTATTTATATATTATATTCATAATAAAAAATGTTATACAAATATTTACTATAATAAATTTCCCAGAAAGTACTACACTAGTTCTAAAATTATTGTAGATAAGTATTGTAGATATCTATTTGACAAACATATCTAATATAGATTTATGTTACTGGACGGTTTATTTCATTTAACTAATAAACTCCGACTTTACACTTAAGTAGACGTAATTTCCTCTTGTCAATTAAGGATAATTCCGGCAGAATTGAGAGTTAAGCGTATTTTCCTTGAACACTGTTCTATATTAATGAGACGAAATTACAACTGAGGCTTATAACTGAAGTTTTTGAGAATAAAGAGAAAGTTAATAGCTTTTCTATAGAGGTTATTTGAGAGCAGTATAATTGTAGATGAAATATGAATGTATAGATATTAACCTAGAAACCAACCACTTACAAGTAGATTAAAAAAGTTTTTCATCTACTTAGTTGGTACAGCCTATCTAAAGATATTTAACTACGAGTACAACTTCTATTAAAGAACATCTTTTATTGTAAATGTCAAATTATTTTATATTAACGGGATTTATGTTTAACATCTAGCAGAGACAAAATAATCGTGTCTAAAAGAAACCTAATTATATTTGAGCCAATGCATGGTATATGAACCTCGGGGGCTAGGTGGAACTACACTGCAGGTTAGGACCGAGCAAATCGATGCATCATATCGTTAAATGTAAATTTTATAGAAATAATGGCATAATAATTTTAAATTATTCATTGATATAATTGAAAGATATTTTGTATGCTGAAGATTTGTCAAAGTTATTTGAACATTATCTCGGCTTGTGTCGGATGCTTGACAACTTATCTTATTATCCAAGAGGACAATTGCTCTCCCAGTAATGTTGTTTACAAAGTTCGGATTATTCAATACTTACTCAAGAATTGTCCTTTTATGTAAGTTATTCACGATATTAAGAACAATTCTACAGTTGTCTTTCATTACATAGAACTCAGAAAATATAATTGCAGTATTGATATAAAAAAAATCCATTGAAAACAAAAAATGAATATTTTATTTTGATTGTTTTTTTCTTTTTTAATTAAGACATATTCAATGAGAAGTATTTTGGGTTTGTTATAAGTTTAATTTTATTCAATTCAATTTATATTGGATTGGATTATTATTAAAAGTTAATATAAGCGAGATATTTTTACGGTTTAATCTACGTTTCTTGTTATATTTTTTAAATCACTTTAATATATTATAATATAATATTTTGGCTGTGATGTTTAGAGATCTCTCCACATTTAATTGTTAAGGACTTAAAGCTTTGATGGCGTAATTTATTATATTAGATCTTATGACATTTGAAAAGGATATTACATTTTACAAGTGTTTTAGCTTCTGTTATTACGTTTATTTTTTTATTAATATAAGAAAATTATTATTTTATTTATTACAGAATTTTAAAAAGGACTAGTTATAAGTAATGTTTTTATAAGCTTATTAAAAGCTCTTGAAATGTAGATACTAATATTTTAAGTCATTTTATCCGTCTTATTTTTAATAATTGAGTTGATATGATTATTTCATTATATGTAAGTTATTTCAAGTTTCAAACAAATTGTAAGATATTATTCCACGAGTTGTTAAATTATTAGTTTCTGGTACAAAAAACTTAGTAACTCAATTGAAAATGACATGGCTTCAGAGAACCGCGTGGGTACTGATTGGTTTCTTATAATACTAAAATAAATATTTTTTGTAACACTATCATCCTGAATAACATATCATTTCAAATCAAAATACCTTGATTTGCTTTATTATTTTATATAAAGAAAGTAGTTTGTTAAAAATATACTACTTGATAGATTAAATTCATAACTGTTGCTTATTTGAATACAATTTTAATATTTAATAAACCTTCTTTTTCACCAGCTATTTGTATAGGAAAAGTAAATAAAAACTGTTTTTAAATATAGCTTCATTAAAACATTTTTACACTAGTATTAATTAAGAGATCAATACTATGACTTAACTAGCTTTTGCGATGCCCTCGAAAGAATATTAAATGTTAAAACTGAACCAATAAATATATATTCCTTAATAAATTCCTTGTGACATTACGTCATTTTTTTACAAAGATTTATATATTTCTAAACCACCATTCTAACACGATCCTTAAGCATAATTTTCTTTGTATAAATTATGTCAACTTTGCTTCACAAAGAATGTCCTTCATTACGATTTTATATAACTCAAACACTGAATCACGGTATGTTAACTTACTTTCAACAACTTTAAATAATAACAAGAAATCGTGAATCAGCGACAATGTTTATTCATAAAGCTCAAAGAAAAGCGTGCGAAGGCGTTTATATCGATTATTTGATTAGCTGTCACAAAAGAGTCATGTAAGCCTCGAAGTTAAGTTGTTATAAAATTGAAATTCAATTATTTTATAACAATATGTTATTCCAGTAAGGATAAATGTAAATAAATTATTACGATAAAGTTATTAAATTAAATCCGAAGATCATAACATTTACTTGTGTTAAAGGTCGGTTTTGGGATAATAACTTTTTTATTGAGCAGTCAACCGATGCTTATATATATAATAAAATAGTAACGAGGTTAGTCTGTACTGAATTTTTTAATAAATAGATAATTGTTAGGTGTGAAAACTCTAAGAATTGTTTTAAATTCATAGATTTTGATTTTTTTTCGACGAGGATGTCCTATTTTCTCATTAAACATAGTGGTTAAGTTCTTATTAAGAAAAATCTATTATTTCAAAATATAAATAGTCAATTGATTTAAATTATGATTACTAAACATGTAAAATGTTCACTTATAATAAATAGGTTTTAACAGACTAAGACAATTAATATTTATTTATTTATTTATTTACCTTCACGCCATATCCCTTGCGGGGTAGCCAGAGACGACGGAGCGCCAAACGCTACGGTCTCTGCATACCTCTTTCGCCTCGGCCACAGACATCAACTTCTTCATACATGCCCTCCGGGGGGTCCTCATGCTTTTTACGTGACCTTCCTCCAGTATCGTAGCTACTGTGTTTTCGAAGGTCACTCGAGGCCTCCCCCTGTCTCTCTTACCGCTCACTTTTCCCATATAAATCTTTTTTACCATTCTTTCATCACTCATTCGTTCAACGTGCCCAAACCACCTGAGCACGTTCTTCTTCATTCTCACCGTGACATCTTCGCTAGTACCTGCCGTTCTGTGGATCTCTTCATTGCGGATTCGATCAGCTAGACTGACTCCGCATATTCTGCGAAGAGATCGCATCTCCACAGCATTCATCTTTCTTATATTCTTCTTCTGTGTTACCCACGTTTGGCTGCCGTATAACAGTGTCGGTAGCAAAACTGCATTGTGTACAGCCAAACGTGCAGCTATACTGACGTTTTGCCGTCTCAACATTGCAGTCAAAGCACCATTGACTCTGTTACCAGCAGCAATACGCCTTTCCACATCCATTTCGTATCTTCCGTCTCTGCTAAACATACTTCCCAAATATACCACTTCATTCACTTGTTCTATTATCTTATCATTCACGTTGATCTTACATTCTGTTCTTTCTTCATTTCTTTCAAATATCAGAACCTTCGTCTTATCTACATTCAGGTTAAGACCATTAATTTCACACCCATCTTTCAGAGTGGTGACCAATGCCTGCAAATTGGATTCTGATGATGCAATGAGCACTGCATCATCTGCATATAGTAAGCAATTGACCTTAAGGTCACCTACTTTCACTCCCATGTCACTATCTTTCACTCCTTGGACACAACTATCCAAATACAAATTGAACAACCAAGCTGACATAGCGCAACCTTGCTTAACACCCGATTGGATGTCAAACCAGGGCGACATGCCAGCTCCTACTCGCACACAGGCTGAGTGATCTCGGTAAAGAGACCTTACAGCCTGTAGCAAGGGTCCGTTCACATTGTATCGGGGCAGTATCTCCCATAACTTCTTTCTCACAACCCTGTCAAACGCCTTTTCCAAATCCACAAAAGCACAGAAAACCTTTTGGTTTAGGGCCAAAAACTTTTCCGTGATCATGCGGAGGGAAAAGATCTGATCTATACACCCTCTTCCAGGTCTAAAACCTCCTTGTGCCTCCCACAACAGCCTTTCAGATCTCTCTTGCATTCTTCTCGCTAAAACTTTAGCATAAACTTTACCGCCCAAGCTAATCAAACTGATGGCCCTATAGCTTGCACAGTCTATCTGTGAACCTTTGCCTTTATACAAAGGTACGATGACTGCACTTCGCCAAACGTCTGGGACCTCCCCAGATTTCCAGCATAAATTGCATAAAAACCAGAAAAAGTCCCAGACGCGTGGCCCACCATATTTGATCATCTCGGCAGTAACTTCATCTGCTCCCGCAGCCTTACCACATTTCAGACTTCGAATCACGTTCTCTACTTCTTCTAAACTGATTTCACCATCGGCTACATCTTGACTCAGCATTACGCTGGTAGTCAAGACCGAGGCGTCCTCACGTTCATACATCTCCTTATAGAATTCCGCCCACCGCTGCAAAACGTGTGCTTGCTCAGTTAAAATTTCACCGCTTTTCGAAAGCACCCCTTTCATTCTACAGGTTACCGAACAACCCCGGGAACCACTAACTTCTCTCCAGAAAAGCTTCGTGTTTTCCCGGAAGTTGTTCGTCAACCTTTCATCCCTTTCTCTCTCAGAATTTTCACGCTTCATCTTTATAAGTGCTTTCGTTTTGTGTTTTTGCAGCTTGTACGCTCTTTTTCTTATCTCTCTCATACTTTTATCCTTACCAGAGGCTTTATAATCCAGCCATGCTTTCTTCTTTAACTCTACAGCGTCTTTCACTTCATCATCCCACCATTCATCGCGCTTTTTACTAAAACCTCTTTTCCTTTTACCACATACTTCTGTCGCTACTTTCACCATACCATTCCTAAGGTTCTGCCAGCATAGTTCAACACTTTCATTTCCAGAATCATAGCTTTCAAGCTTCTTGGAAACCCTCTCTTGATATTCCTCTCTGATCGGTGGATCCTGAAGCTTCCAGCTTCTTATGCGATAATTCGACGCCAAGCTTGGACACGTCGTGCGGCTGCGCCAACCTGCGAACAAACCTCTTATTCTAGCGACGACTAGATAGTGGTCCGTTCCCAGATCAGCACCTCTGTCCATAACTTGACTTCGAATACGCTGGTCCACTAGGAATAAATCAATCATACTTCTTTCTTCCGCTCGCTCCCATGTGTACATGTGAATTTGTTTGTGATTAATATTATAATGGAATGAATATATTAAATGATATATTCTATATTATATATATATATATTATTAAATTAAAACTACTCAGATTATGATGTGATTATTTTATAATGCCATTTCTTATGTTGCGATAACATTGTTCTTTAAAACATCAGAAATTGAATGTTGCATTTCTGCTGTTATGGTTATCGTCTAGACGGATTTGACACGCCATATTCAGTATTTTTACTGAGTGTATGCTACCTTCTAGAAAAGGTTGAAGAAAAATTTAAAAGAAACTTTTAAAGAAATTTATTTTATTTTTTTATTTATTTATATTTATATACTTACAGGTTAGCTAGCTTACAGTAGAATATATAACAATAATAATACTATATAATATATTTATATAGTATAAGTATGTTAGAAGAAAAAATATCATTAACTTAATATGCATACCTGTATATTTATAAAAGCATAGTATTTATGTTGAATACTAATGTAATATGAGATAGGAAAAATGTGCACCTAAATAATATGCACTAGCCAAAGTGGCAGCGAAAGCCATCTAACTTCAAAGCTTATACAAGTGGTAATAACTCTCACGCAATCCCTGGATAAAGCAAACTCATGAAGTCCTCAGAAATATCCATTAGTTATAAAATACTTGCTTGTGATAGGAGATTCTTTAAATTTGGTCAAAGAACGCTTTCTTCGACGAACGTCGGCAAACAATCAGGAGAAACATCTTGGATGTCAAGAATAACAATACATCGCGATGAGAAGTGTGTTGATTAATATAGCTTTCGAAGCAAAGGGTTGAAACTGAAAAAAGATGAATATAATCCTGCTAAGACAGGAAATTAAAGAAGATATTTTTTTTGTTTTGTTTTGACTAAAGAAGATGTCAATTGAAGAAGTAAGAAGAAGTTAGAAGCTAAATTGATAGGATAAGGAGACACACATCGAGATTCTTTAGCTTGTCTGTGAATGGAATAGAATGTATGTATGTATGTAAAAGTGTAGTATCACTTTAGTTGTGCAATTGCTAAATATTCTATACAATACTTGAATGAAGTCATTGACAAGATTAACAAGATAGTTGTATTCTTCACTTGAATAATCCTAATAATATTATGTAGTTTCTTATTATGTACTTCAACAACACTTTTGCAATGTAGAAATCAAATTATAACACGTTAACAATAATGCATATAGAACGTGTTCGTTATTGGTTCAAGTGTTGGCAACGAATTGGATGAAATGTTTGTTTGTACGTCACATTTTTTTTACTTTAATGGGAAATCCTCACGCTTTTACTCGTCTCCAAGGCGCCGCGCACTGCGGTAGTAGAACCACGCATGCGTAGGCGTTTCAAACAATTTTAATTTATACTCTTCTGATATTAAAGTTTATATTTCTTTTTGATTTCTCAGAATTTGTCACAGGGTAATTCCGGGAAGAAATGCTGTTTAAATGCAGTTTTATAATTAAGTCATTTGTATAAAACGTACAATGTGTCAATGTTATAAGCAACTGACATTTGAATGTTTTGAGAATAGAAATTACGTTCTTAGACTTTTATATAATGTATAAATTTTTTGCAACTATTTGGGTTATATTCTTTTTTATATAAAATATATTAATCATTTACCCCCATTTAGGATAAAAATATTATTTTTAATGAGAATAGTAACAGGATTTCGATGGACTTGTTACAATAAAAATATGTTATGGTGTAATTATCTTTATTTACGCTGACTTTCTTATGTTTTTTTACATTATTTATCAGAAACATGAAAGTGTATTCACTATATAAATATTTTAGTAACGTGAATAGTAAACTGATATTATAATGGCCAAGCACTTAGTTCACTTAGTCTATGGGCAGTCGAAATTTGTTTATTTTTCTCGGCTTTCATTTTTATGGAACGTTAAATGTTACTGGTAAATGTTAATGTTTTAAAATAAAGATTAATATTCGTTTTTTGATTTAATAATTCAGATTGTGGAAAATAAACTTATAAATGAAGAACTACACGTGTATATAATATTTCTTTTAGTATAAAACAGCAGCAACATTCAGAAGCGGGGTCGATATTAGATTTTAAATGTGGCATCAAGCCAATTCCAGGCTGCCTATAGACAAACATTTGTTCTGGCACTCCACAGCGCGACTCCTGATAACATAAATAAGACAATATAATATCATAAAAAAAGTGTAATTAGAAGAATATAAAAAATTATTTCCAACAGATGTTCTAGAAAAAAATTAAAGGATATCGATTGATATTATTCTATAACATAAAATTTTAAGGATTATCGACACGAGAATCGAACTTTTTTTATATTTATTTCATAATCATATTAAGAATAACATATTTAATATATTTATAGCAAATACAGGATTTTAAAATAATATGGTTATTAAAATAATACTACCTTCTTATTATATTTATCATTTTACTCATTCAAACCCAATTGTTCAGAAATACATGGTAAATGTTTCACTATAACTTTCAGATACTGTTAGTATTCAAATAAGGTGTTGGCTACATCTATTTCATCCTATTCAGAAAACAAGAGGCTTTTCGATTATAATATCATCTAAATATATTATAATTTCAAGTTTTCCCCCAACGGGTTTCGTGACTTCTCTCCTGACAAAAATTATTGGGAAATTCTCATTAAAATGATGATGATTATAAGACTATAATTTTACTACATATAACTTCAGTATCGTAATCAGTTGAACTTGAAGATACTGTATATTATTTATGTATATTCAATATTGAAGTCATTAAACAAACATAAACCAGTCTAGACAGTAGATGATTATCAAATCAATGGATTTTGACCTAATTCCGTTATACAGACATTATTATACATAAAGAGTTCAATTTTATATTAAAACTATTTTTGTAATATATATTGTATATAACATTAAAACAATTACATTTTTACTATACTATACTATCTCAAGAGTTGCTTAGCAAATTAGGATTAAACAGTTATTTAATATTTTTTTCTATCTTGTATTTAATTTGAAACTTAATATTGGTTAACTTTCAAAATAATATATATAGAAATACTCGTAAAATGCAACTAAAATATAACAGTGAGTATTAGGAAATAATTTTAAATTCTAACACATATATTTTTATAATACAGACTAGATAGTCACAAAGAATATAGAAACAAAAAAAGTAACCAAATATTGGGAATGACTATTACATATTTCTTATATTTCTTTTGTTTCTATAAAATGTATCAAACTCCTTATACACGTCCATCGAGGGAGTACTTTGATCTTGCCCTGTTTGAATAATTCCTTATGTTCTTGATGTGTTATTTTTGCCTTTCCTTACTCTTTGATCTTTTCGTAATTCCATATATTTATGTGTCCCGTTATTTGTTCATCACTCTTTCGCTCGTTAGAACCATTAACAAGCGACCTAAAATTATATAAAGGTCTCAAAGTAAATCCTACGAAGACCCAGACAATTATTATTCTTAGCTCCATACCTTTATCTAAAATTTACCGCAGAAACTACCATCTATAATATTTTATGGTATTCTAGTACCAATTAATAATACAAAAAAAAAATGTGGATGATTTGTTTGGTCAGAACCTTTCTTGTGGATCACAAATTACTGAGTAAGAAGAGGTTAACTTTTGCTGCTTCCTTAAAAAGGTTTAGTAATTTTCTTTCCACTTCCACTAAAATTTTTCTGTTTTAAACTCTTATTCTACCTATTCATATCTATTATGTCAATTGTACGCCTCTTTCGAATTTATTTGTTGTAACTGCTTTGATATGGGGGTTACTTGAAGAAAATGTTTTTGCTATTACTATGCATTTTGAGGATGTGCAATAAAGAATATTATTATCATATTATGTACAAAACATCATAGAAATAATTTATCATTTGATGATAATCTCCCACTATACAAATTTTTAAAAAAATATTTAAGTCATACCTACATAATATAAAGGACAGTGCTATTGAAAAAAAGAAGTAAATTGGATGTTAGAAACTTTGTTAGAATTACTACTTACACTGCGAGAACACCCTTTGTCTCGTGTCAGACAATTTGGTGACATTCAGAGCACTTTGTTAGAATAAGGCTTTGTTTTAAAAATTCTCATCACTTGCGAAAACTTACCCTCGTAAGTGTCTTTGTACACCATGTGTCATATATATTAGTAGGTTATATAAATAGTAGTTTAAAACCACCCTAAAAAATGTGATCAATAGTAGTTCCATTAGTTAGTAGCAATGTGTCACTTGAAATTACATTCTAACTGTCGATATATGAATGTAAATACAAATATAACGTAAATCGATTTCATTTTAAGTATTCTAAATTAGAACTAGACAATACTACGACGATAGTTACCACGATTGATTATTTTTTTACTTAATTATCAATAACTAACGCTTAGGTACGGGAATAAAGGTTATTTCAAAAAGTAAAAGATTCCTACTAATACTTATGAAACTTGTTCACAAATAAAAACATTATCATTATGGTGTATTTATAAGCTTTTCAGATACTTATCTGATTTCCTTCAATATTAGTTAAATTCAGTAATTACATTTTTGTTTTGTGGTTTACGATTATCTTATACTTTTAATTTAATAAAAAACTTACATATTGATATAAGTTAAATATATATTAAAATTAATTATAATAAAAATTTTATAATTACTTATAAGAATTACAAATGAAGTTACGTTTTTACCACAATAAGTCTACTAAAGCCTAATAAGATATAATAACAAGGCTGTGTATCAACCCCTGCACATTAAGTCTGGGTTTCCCGAGCGTGACACACGCACATTTTAATTATTTTTATTATACTAACCTAGCTTGATTTCGTGAAAAGTTATTTGAGTAGGCTTAAAGTTTCCTCATTTTTATTGTGTCAGTATACAACATTTTTACGACGGATAAAAATAAGATTTCAGCTTAATTTGCAGATCTAAAATATAAAGTTTATGGAGATGTTATTTTTTACAATATTTTGTTTTTGAACAAGTTATCACTGAAAGTAATTTTCTATGTCAAAAATTTTGCAGCGTATTATTATGAAATGTTTCTTTCATTTGTAAAGTGATTGATGTTTCAATAACGTGAACGTAACGACTACCGTTTGGAAAATGACATTAAAAATCACTCAGTGTTTTATGATATACAGTATTAGAATGTAGAAAAAGAATTTGTGTTTTTAAAAAAATTTTGAATATAAACTTAAGTATTGAAATATTATAAACGTAGTGATGCACGTAGTATAATTGTTAGTTAATTAAAATCAATTAATTATATAATTTCATTATAATATTTAAAATGCGTTCTTTTTAACAAAAGCATTAAATAAATGATAAGTATATAAAAAAGATCTCGTGGGAAATATGTTGCCGGCATATTATTATAAAACACTGTTTATAAAGTCTATATACCGCGGAAGGCTAGTAAAATTTTATTGCACCCTAACTTCCCTCTCCGGTATCTTTGATAAAGATATTAAATTTTATACATTTGTACAAGTACATATTTGTTTAAGGAACTAATATTTGTATTTAATTCCTAAACGAGTTCTTATATTATATAGTAATATTCGATAGCATTATACGAGTATATTCTTATATCTGATATAACAAAGTTACTTATACTATATAAATGAAGTTAAAAGCATTTTTGTGTTAACAAGAATAAGTTCAGTTGAGTATATTTTTACATAACAATATTGATAAAACCATGGAGGCGTAACAAAAGAATAGTATATTATTTTACTGAGCAATTATTTTTTAAATATATTTTTTTGTGTTTGAGGATTTGAAAAGTATAAAATTAAGTTCAGTTTTTCTGCGAAAAAATATTGTGAGTATAAAAAAAATCGAGAAAAAGAATTTTTTTTATTGTTCTTAAGGTTCACAATACTCTAAATGATATATAAATTTGAAAATTTAATAAAGACGACATTTATAATTTTCATTTTCATATATTTTAATATATAAAGCATAAATAAACTGAAGGTCGCTTGTTAAATTGGTCCATTACAATTTGTATGGGTTCAAACCTCTTAAATTATTTTGCCATTGTATTTAATAGCAAGGATTTATAATTCCTTTACCAAAAGGGTTGAAACAGATTAAAATATTTTAAGCCGTTCAAACTGACCTGGAATTTAAGCCTTTACAAAGTGTTTATTTAAGAAGCTTACGGATATATGTACCTAAGTCCAAAATGATATTTTAACAAATTTAACAACAAAAACAATGAATGAAGAATTTTGTTTATTTTAATCCGAATCTGGAACTCATTGGTACGTTTTTGTTACCTATTTTTTTACGTATGTTTTTTAATATATGTATGTATATAGATATATTCTGTATCTTTTTTTTTTATATTTGTCATTATCTAAGACCTTATACACATTATATAAGATATAAACCTTATCGAATCGAATGAACGTATTTCCAAGTTCAAGGCTAAAATATATCATCGATAGAATATTTATTATTTGAACATACTATACTCAACATTTTTCAAATTGCTAATTGTTCTTCTTAGAGACTAAATGTTTTATAATCTTATATAATATCGTTACGTTCATCTTTTTTTTAATTATGAAATCTTATATTAAATATAAGTATATTGTTTTAGAATCAATATTACTTTAAACTGTATTTTTTTTATCTAAATATGTGCTTCAGAAATTTATAATTAAAAATATTTTAAAATGAGCGGCTGCTACTCTTTAAGAACTAATAAAACTGTTTAAATCGTTTGTGTGTGTAATCGGATTTTGAACATTTCAAATGGGTATGATTTGGATAGTAGAGAATTGTAAAAACCTCTGATAAATAAGAAAAAATATAAAAATTTAAGCTAGCAAATTGAATTTTCCTATTAGGGTCAGTAATATTTACAATATCAGTTAATATTTTACAGCATTATTTTAAAATTTTTATTAATATTGTTAGTAAAAAAACTGAAATGAAAAAAATGTCTATTGTTTTTCCGTTTATTCATTTTCATGTGCTTTTTTTTATTAACATTAATAGTGATAGTAATAAAAGTTCTCTATAATTCGTTAAACAAATTCATTAAATTATTGGGATAATTATCCGAGTTGCTGAGTTAAACTTTAGTTTAATTTTTGAGAACAATATGTTGAACTTCGAATAGAGAAAATACTATATTTTAGCACTAAAAAAATCTATATTTTATTTTTAAAGCCTTTAAGCATAAACGCTTGGCGAGAATAAATTGTTTTTGTAAAATCTTTTTAAATAAATGAATAAAAAAAATTAAAAATAAAGCTTTAAACCAAGCTTGTAAAAGCTTAAAAAAATATGAAACATTTTTGGAAAGGTCTACTTATAAAATTTCAGATATTAAAACAAGGTGTGAGCAACTTAGCCTATATTAATACTGTATTTATAATGTTGAGAATAAAGTAAAGTAGATTTATTATGTACGGCATTTGAAGTCATCATATTACTACTAAAATGATAACGGAAGTTAGCTCTTAAACAGGATAAACCAAATTAATACGTCCTTACCAATTACCAAAGGTCAAAAGCAGAATAACACAATCTAATACCTGCTATTAAATTACATTGAATTGTTAATATTTATTCACATTAAATGACGTAACGTTTAAAACGTACAAAGTCAAATTTAATAATTGAGCGACTTTAATGCTAATTCCGATTTAATATTCCAGCTGCTTTTAACTAATTCAAATATGGAATTTTCAATGTCGCGTTACAATGCTAGAGAATAAATTGAAATCCTTCGGGTCATGAATTATCTAAGGGTTTTGAAAATAGCGAATGGCATAGATTAACTAAGTATGAAGGCTGGTTAATATGGCAGATTGTTTGAATCGTTCTTAAGATTAAAGGGATTTGTCTTTAATCAGCTAATGTGTAGACATCTGACTTATTCAAATAGTGCAGCCATGTATATAAACTATTCAAACTCATCAATTGTACAACCGCTATCTTGTTACTGCACATACAGCATTGTATATCTGGTCGTAATTCACGAAGTTTCCGTTGTAACATATAACATTGTACACCTAAAAGGTATGTTTACGTGAATTGGAACAATGTGTGTAAGTGTTCCAAAACCTTCCTTTTTTTACTTATTTAATATAAATATTTTTTAATTAATTTTGTTTAACTTTTATTTTTATATGAATATTTTATCTATAGATACATAAAAATAAAATTGAAGTGTGTTTGTAATTTCAAATTAAAAGATTCTCAATAAATACATATAAAAGTATATCCGGTAGTTACATAAAAAGTTTTTTAAATTTTTGTCTGTTTTGCTTGTTTCCACTAATCTATAAAACAGTTGGACCGATTTTAATAAGAATTTTTCAAATGTATCATTTTAAATAATTTAGGCTGTATAAGCATAAAATATTAAAAAAAAACATGTATTCTGTCTGAACGAAGTAGTGGGCAACTAGTTTAAAAAATATATTAACTTTAAATAATTATAGCAGCGATCGACACAGGGAAATAAAGTTATATTGCCGGTCTTTCATCAATTGATGTTTTTTTTTATTCTCTCCATTAATGTGGAGAAAAGAGAGATAATGGCCATAGATCTGTAGTTAGCTGGGTCCGAGCTAACATTTTCTTCAGGGCACGCTTCCCTGAGACCGGGAACCTTTAAGGTAGTAGTACCTAAATAGTCGCGTTAGCACGTATCAACTCAGGGGCACATGTGCGTAACATAATTGGAATAATACCATCTACCTCATTCGAAATATGTACGTCCAAGTAAAAGAGAGACTTTCGGATCGTTGTTTGCCGAAAAACTATTTCCGTCATTAAGCTTTGACACCGCGGCAAGATAGGCGGTGTCTTCCCCTAGTAAATAGAATTTGAGGCAAAATGAGTGCCCAAGAGATCGGCTTTTGCCTTTGCCGTGTGGACCAGACCAGTAGCCAGTTTGAAGAATCAGGAGGCACGGTTATATTTCCTCTTCAGAACTCTAGAGTTCAGATCCTTAGTGACTAATACATTAGCCCAAGCTTTATTCGCCTGTCGTTTGCCAGCTTCCGCATTCCTGACAGACGAATCAAACCAAGACAGTGAACTGGCACTACGTGGTACCACAGTGTTTGGTACATATAAAATCGATCCCCTTTAGTGTGACATCAGCTACATCCGTAGCGCACTCATTGGGATCATTGAAAGGGAAACCATCCGGTCCCCATGGGTAGGAGGCAAAAAAGAACCGCATTCCGACCGACTTACAGTGCTAAACGTGTCAAGTCGCAGGTGTTGAACGAGCCGGACGTTAAATGGGCACTACACTTCGTTGGTACGATCAATACGAGCAATGTTCAGAGGACTCTAGGGGAGCCTCGACTGTGGGCTGGTACTTTCCGAGATGTGTAGTCAGCAGAAGCTTCAACAAAGAGGGCATATGGCTGTCCACGTCTGCTAGATGAGTGTGCTTTTTGACCAACTGCGATACACAATTTACCAAAACAAAGTTAAACACATATCTCCGCTTAGTCCGTCACACGTGAGTCTAGCCAATCGGTATTGTATGTGTGGAAGTCCCTGATGGCTATAACTCCGGCAGAAATTCTTAAAGATTAACGGTCTGCTTTCACAGACAGCGCGTCTGTGAAAACAGATCGTTAAATTTCGCCTTAGATAAGGCCAATTATACACCGGTTATTGAAATTGAAAAAAAATCCAAATTTAATTAAAAAAGATTTTTTTGTTTTTTTATTTCCTTGAATGCTGATCGTTGGAAATATTTATAATATGTACTACTCATAAAAATGAAAGAAAATACTATTTTAACTATCATAACTTATATGGTCAGATACACCAGTTGTCTAATTAGCACAGAAAATACTTTTAAAGTCTACAAATAGAATATAAATATTTATTCCAGGTGGTTTGTTGGTATGTGACGAGGGCGAGAAGCATGCGGGTCAAGCGCTCGCGTGCGCTAACCGCGCTCGCAGCGCTGCTTGCGCTCGGGCGCTGTTCGGCCGAGCAGGAGTTCACCACCGCCGCTGCGTTTGGTAACTACCGTACATTTTACTTTTTTTCGTTCTGGTGTATGAATACAAATAGTTGCAATGACCATCAATAAAGAATGTGGAGGGATTTTTGGAAAGGATAGGGTTTTGGGAGTTTTTGTCATATTGACTCTATAAATATATCAAATGTTCATCATATGAAACGTTGCATAAAGGGCTTTTTTACTTCGATCTATGAGAGGTGGGTATTAGTGGTTCGCTGGTGTGTATATACACTAGCTGTTGCTTGTTGTAGCTGCAAGTTACTAAAATATAGCTTTATTATCCTCTGGCCAGCTTGTATACGACTGTGTATCTTAAGATAATGATCACTTAAAGTTTAATCCAAATACACAAGATTACTCCTTATTATAATAATGAATAGTAAAAAACAGGGCTAATCATATTGAAGGATAAAGCGTTGGAGCAAGTTATATTTTTCATCAAGGCAAGTACCGATATAATAGCTTAGTTGGCACAGTGACAGCTTTGGAATCCCGGAGGTTGTAGCTTCAAGTCTTAAGTTGTATTTATAATAGATTTTGATATTCTGCTTTTATTTAAAAAATAACTAAACATAATTCAGTTTACATATTTAAAAATAATTTAAAATATAGTGTCGTGAATTTATCAAGATGGACATAAATAATGACGGCTGTCAATAGCAGGCAGTGGTCCTTTTAAAACTGTAAGTTTAATTTTGCAATACAAGACGAACCTCTTAAGTATTAAAAATACAGAATATAATCACAAGATTTATAACAGAAAAAGTTAAGAACTATTTTCTGCCGGAACTTGTAAAAAGTATCGCGAAAAACCTCAACGAGATTCGCAAACCACGTGCTAATTCGCACAACTCAGCTATTCAGTTTTAATTTAACTTATATGCACGCTGTAACTAACAGACCATAAAGAGCTTTAACTACTTCAAAATTGATGTAAAACTGTTTTTTAATTGTTGGATTATTGTGCAAAAAGTTTTTTCATTACTGTTAATTTAATTTAAACATAAGTTTTATAATATTAAAAGCACAAAGGAGGATAATGAAAGACTTGAAAAAAATGAATCGTATTATTGTTACGTTTATTCGTTCCAGTCTGAAAGTGATTGCGTGATGTTTCTTGACTTGTCTATTGTCTATTGTATATTAAAGATTATAAGATGCAATAGATTTTTCTTTTGCAGATCCATCAAAACGCGGCAACATGATGTACGGTGACGCTTGCTCCACTATCATGGAGTGTGGCTTCCCGGAGTCAGTATGCGATCATGTGCAGAAGATTTGTCGCTGCCACCCTGATTTTACCGTTACTAATCATGTAGATAAGTGTGGCAAGCGTAAGTAAGTTTTTATTGAAAGTGAAAGCTTTACTATAAAAAAACCAAACATTTTATTTATAAAATGTAAAAATCTTATTATATGATGAGGTGTTGAACCTAATCCTGTAATAGTCCTTGGAATCTATGGTTTAGAATAAGCCTACCATGTTTTAGAATACTTACTCTACTCTAGAGTGCTATCGCTTTGTGATGTCGCATGTTCAGCGACCATTGTCGGGAATTCGAATTAAGAATGTATTTGCCTTGTGTATTTTATAAAATCTATCCACAAACAAATATTTGATGTTTATTTAGCTCTTTGATAGTTTCATATATGAATAATTTAAATTTAGACCAATATAGGTCATATATGATATATTTTTATTATATTCTCAAAAAAAATATATAATGTAATTTCTTTTTATGGAGGTATTTTATTACATTGATATTATCTATATTCCGTGACATTAAATTCAATTAAATTAAAGTTAAACGCAACGTTTATAAAAGTCATTATGCCATTTGATAACCTGACTATTTTAATTGAATTCAATTATTTTCGATTATATGGTTACGAATATGAAATTCAGGCATTGAAAATATCAATTAATGTTGTACTATTTATCCAATCACAATGTTTTATGGTATAACCTTACCTAACTTATTTTCACGTGAAAATAAATATGATTAAAGACTACATATTCTTAATGTAAACCAATTGTAAGAATCTCATAATTTTCTAAAATCATAAAAACCCAGATAATAATACCTAGCTATAAATAAATATTTTTTATGATAGTTGAAAATATTGAAAAATATAATTTTGACGTCTTTTTTTATTCGATATGTTGAAACTCAATTAAAACTGCCCGGAGAACAATAAAATATAAGGTTCATTGTCATTCAAACAATGAATCTCGTTATTGTTTGACCCATATAGATCTCAATTACAGGTCGTAGTCTAGATTATTTTAAAGTTTAAATTACCAGGACAACATGAAAATGCAGTAGATCGATGCATGTTCCCAAAGTGGGGCGTCGCGTGTCCACGACCACGTCGATGTGTATAATGCAATGTAGCAATTATTTCATGGTACTGTCTAATTGTACCAAACTTTTACATTATAATTATATAAAAACATACTCTATTTTCATTTCCAAAAGACTGAAATTGTTTCGTCCAAAAAATGTGAGATATTATCTAGTTTTATGAATTTCATTTGCATGTTATAGTGATATGAACTAAACTTGTCAAAATAAATTAACTTTTAAGTAATTTAAAATAGTTCATTCATATATATTTTTTTAATAATTAGATATACGATAAAGAAGTAGATATTATATAGTTATTAGGCCAATGTATTTGAAATTGCTTTATAATTCTTTCAGTACAATCCATTAAAGGTTATAGTTTTTATAATTAGTTGTAAAATATGAGCAAATAAATCTTTCTATCTGTTTTGAGGTTAATTAATATAAAGCAAGTACTATTTTTAAGTTCTCTAAGTATCTTTCACCGTGTGTTATTTTAATCGAGGTACATATATGTATATTAAATGGTTGTCTATAATTTTGCTCACAACACGATACTGGATTGATTATTGTCAGAACTGATTTTATTACAAATACAATTATTTTAAACATAATGGAAAGCAAAATGTAAAGCAAAAAGTTTGTCGCCTGAAAATTAATTAAGATTAGCACTGATTAATTTCATTGAAAACTGATTATAAAAGGAAAGGATTTGCTTATAACATATTTCACGTCACAATTTTATTGCTTTTTAATAAAAATCTTTTTATCGGAACTGAATAACATTAAACGACTGAACTTCAATAAGTATATAATATAATATCAGTTTATGCATCACAAGTTCTGATAATTTGCTTTTAAATTTTGTAATTCCAGAATTTTGCAAGTAGGTGTTTATAAATAATTCTAAATAATTAGTGTATATTATATTTAGCGGCTGGCGTAAACGAAACATGTATATTCAACGAGCAATGCGAGGAAATGGTAGTCAAAACGGAGTGCAGGAACGACCGCTGCGTGTGCAAATATGAGATGGTGGCAGAGATGACTTCAGATGGCGGTGTAGTTTGCAATCGTGAGTATAATTAACAAAAAATACTTTGCAGCTATGAAATAATATATATTTGGTTAAATTCTTTATTAAAATTTAATGCAGGATGATTTACAAAATAATAATATGTAACATAACTTATTACCTTAAATTCAAGCGGTTAAACAAATCGAGGAGTCTACGCAGACTCTGGATCCGGCTATGATCGGTGTGTTGGTTGGGATGGCTTTGATGTTCGTCATTATCTGTGTCGTACTGCGTTTGTTTAGCAGGTAAAGTTATACCTTCTATATGAATATACGACTAGCGTAAATATATAAAAAAGAATTAACATTAAAAGCATTAAATTTATTTACGGTTTTCGTTCGTAACAAATTCTGCAGAAGATAATAATCCCTGTAACTCGTACACTAAAACTCGGAACAGTGAATTATATAAATAAATGTCACATCCGTCCGAATCGAAAATTACCTTTGGTTCCGCTGTCAGGGTCACTAACCACTAAACTAATAGGCCTTAGTTTTGATTCTGGAGTTTCGCATATTAATGATTGATTTTTATTGTAATTTTTCAGAGCTAGATGGAGGGAGAACCGAACTATCTTCAACACACCGAACCCACGACTCATGAATGTTTCCCTGCTACGTGACTCAAAATTACTTCATGCTCAGGTAGTGTGACTAGATTATCACTATTATATTTAATTTTATACATGCAAACAGTACTTCGATAACTTCATATTAAAATAGGTTAAAGGTTAAAATTAAAAAAGGTTCTATAAATGATTTTTAGTTCGAGTATTTATTGAATATATTAAATTTAAAATAATAACTTATTAATTGTTTTATTTAAGGATCGACGCGGCTCTCGTGTAAGCATGCGTCCACCATCAAGACAAGCTAGTCAACAGGAACTTAGACCACACTCACCAAGTCCTGGTACTACAGTAATAACGATTGATGTCTAATTTAGTTTATGTTTTCATTATAATCTTTTGTAGTTTTTATTTGTACATCACCTATTATTCGTTTTTTATTTATATTCTTTTTTTACGCTTCATTTTGCCCAATAATATCTTTGTATGGTACATAAGTACCATGTATAAAGTAAGTTTATAATAATGGCTTTATATTGAAGTATAATTTTACCACAAAAATGAATTAAACAAGTCAAAAAAAGTAAAACATTCTATTCAAAATTAACTACCTATATATATAGATACATACTGTTTATATAATTAATTTTATCCCAATGTACTACAGAATATTATTTATTTTATTCGCTTCATCAACAAATTTAATTTTTGCTGTAACTGTCACATGACTCATACATTATTTCATCTACCAGCAGCACGACATCACCAAAGCCATCAGCTACACCGAAAAGCCTCAGGTTACTTGGAATATATTTTATTTCTGCTACGTTTGCAGTGCTTATTGATTGCAAGTTAAGGATATTATGCATGGAAGTGATAAAATATTCTTGCTTTATAAGTCATTCGATAGATTTTATAAAACTAATTTTGATTAATAGATACAACTAATTAGTGGTTTCCACACAAAAATATATTTTCGTTTATATATATATATACTAACTATCTCATTTAATAATAGGCACACAACAATGTAGATAGTCATGAATTCAGAAGCATGGATGAAACTTCAAATAACATGATTAAACATGTTTACAGAAAAATTTAAAGCATGGAAAAATTAAACCATTTGATTTCCAAATTATGTTAGATATTTAACAAATTAATATCTAAAATGTATAGAACATTATGTGATTATCTGATACTAACCATTCCATAATAGCGCAAGAATTACAATAGCTGAAATGCTTGAAAGCAAGTAGGTTTTAAGTTAGTGTAAATTTCTCCATTATTTAGACCGAAGACACCAGTAAAAACTTCCGATTGATGAAATAGCATGATTAAAACATAGCCAGTTTTCAAAAGCAACCGGTTTGACAAGTAGCATGTTTAAAAAATATGTTTAATTTGTTATTTAATAAAAGTTTAATTTGTAGGTTCTCGTCGTGGATCTAGAGCGAGCAGTGGACACTCGGCCACATCCCTACGTTCCGCGACATTAAGATCACCAACTGCACCGGGACCTACATCCGTCACTGTTGAAATACGGGCACCAGAGGCCTAAAATTTAAATAAAAGTGAACTTACTGATTTATATATGACAAAAATATAAAATGTACAACAAGGAGATAAAAAGAATTCTACGAATATGAACAAGAAAGTTTATAAATATTATTAAACAGATAGTCCAAATGCTTACAACTTTGTGATAAACTTCGACATTATATTAAGCCATTAATATATTTAAGATTTCGTGCTACATAGCAATAAATTCGTGCACTAATATATCTTTCATAAAGTTAGCCACTTAATAAGTGCCTCTAAATGAAATGCGTGAAGTTTTTTTATCATTAATGAAGTAATTATTATAAGTAAACCAAATATAATGATACATTAGATCATCGAAACATCTTATAACTTTATTCAATTAGACACGATCTATTATTAAGTATACCGCACTTATATTCAATGATATTATTAGGTTTATAACAGATAGAGTGTGGAAGATTTAGCTTTTTTGGCAATTAATTATCGCTTCTTAGCATTTTCGTAGTTCGATAGTTTAAAGTCTATTATTAAATTTAAGGATTAGCGACTTGTTTCTATTCTTTTTCAAACTTTCTTATAAGAATGCTAGTTTGGTGATTTCTTGCCTTAGATGTTTAAATAAGTCACTTAATTAATAAGCAAAACAAATTAGATTTAAACTTATTTATGGGGACCATCTCCTTCGATGGGAGTGTTCTGAGATTCGATAATGGATGGTTATAGATGGAAAGCTTATACGCCGCTTTCAGTATATGTAAGAATTTCAAATAGTAGTTTTAATTTGAAAGGAGTAGAATTCAATTTACCATGTTTATGAGAGAGTTGTGAATCGATTTTAAGATTTCTATATTTAATTTCTTTAAAAGTATACATGTGTAAAGTCGGGGAAATTTACACATTTAATATAAGGCTTTATTGCACTGTGGAAGCTTAGACCAAAGAAAAGCAGACGCACAAGCGTAAACCAAAGTAGGCGATAATTTCGTGTTTCGAGATCATTCATTAATTATATTAGGTACGGGTGATACTACAATTAGGGGAAGGATTGCTGTGTTACTCGTACTTTTCATTTCTGATAAAGCAAATAATTAATATGAAGTAAGCTATTTGTATCTTTAAATAAATATGCTCACGATATATTATATATTTCGAACACTGTGCTAGTTTATATTATATCTATTAATGCTGTAATTTACTTATATGAACTTTTATTATAACTTATACTTCTGAATATCGATGTTTAATTTATTTTCCTGCTTTAAAAACAAAAAAAAACAGATATTTTCCTTTTTTAATTATTTATTTCATAATGTTATGATCACTTAATTTAATTTGTACAGAATTTTCAAAGAAATTTATATTTTACCATGATCTCATGTTCATTATGATCTCCAACAAACTAGTTTTTTTTTCACACCTAAAACTTATTAATTCTTTGAGCGTTGAACAGATGATTGAAGATAAATGCAGTAAGGTATGATGTTTTTATAAACGTGAATGTAACTGTTTATGTTCTGGGAGTATCGAATTTTATAATTTTAATTTTCTACAATTATTAGACTCGGATTACGACATGAGAAAATTGTTAAATATATATATTTAATATATACAATACTAGTTATAGTAACCTTTGTCATATTATCCATTGTCATCGTAACCGTTGCTTTAGCAACTCTTACCCCCGCGTTAATTGTATAGCTCCTACAGGTTTAATACTTGGGAAAATGCAAAAAGTTGAAATCCGTTGGGATAGGAATTCCATAAAATCCGTCCTTAGTTGACGTCTACGTCATAAAAGGAGTAATCGGACAGATAGTTACGGATATTTCGTGATGAGTCAGTGAGTGGTAAATCGCTTATATATATAGATAACATTCGTCAATAGAGTCCTTTAGTAAAATTTACTGACATTAAACAACTTTCGCATGGTCGTAGCGACATCTACAAAAGAATAAATATTTTTTTTGAGGACACCCATTGCTATTTAGTTCGCGGTAATAACGATAGATGGCTCTCATTTTAAAAGTAGGAAGTTTATGAAGTCTAGCTATTCTGATACGTAACTTTGCTTAACAAACGTAAAAAGGATTTAGATCTTTTTTAACGGCTACTGATTGTTTTTTTTAGGAGAATAAGCAACACAAATTTAAAACAAATTTCTAACCATATTTTGAAACTATTTTCTTTTACTTAATCAAAATATTTTTATTCAAGTAGGTACTTACAGGCACCTTTAATTCGTCAATTCATTCAATGAAAAAGATTTGCTAAAATAATGCTGCTGAAAACGGGTCAAAAATTCAACAGTTGATCTTTTTAAAATAAATTTAACAATGTTAGAAGTATACACTATAATATCAACCCTGTAAATGAGTCAACAACCTAAGTTTCACACATTTTGATCACTGAAAAGTCTTGAATTTTATAATAATATTTATTTAGTAATATACTTTTGATTTTAGATTTAACAATAAGACAAGGATGGGCTAAGATATCTTGTGGAACTTTATTATATATGCATACTCTCAAGTCCATGAAGAACTTGTGAACATTTTGAAGATGAAACTTAGACATTACGAGTTTATTTAGATTTTTGTATTTATTGTATGTAAGTATTTTAATTTTGGCATATAAATAATATTTTATTAAATACGTTTGGAGTCTTTTTTAAAAATCTCTCAGATAATTTTTATTAAGTTATAAATAGGGCTATTTATATACAGCACTGCCTTTTTTTTTTTAATAAAAAGGCGACAGGAATAGATCCATGTGGAACACTAATCTTTGGATGAGAACCAACCGATTCAGAATTATTTCATTTCAATAAGATCATAGCGATACGTACACCATGATCTTTGATTGTCTATGCAATCAAGGGCTTTGGATTTTTTTGTCAAATCTGGGAATATACTGGTTTCAATACATCTGATCTGATCATCTGATCAAAAAACATTGATTCGGTAATGCTGAAGAATTTTAAATACGCGTGACAGTTATTGGAATTTCAGTAAAAAAAATCTCAAAAATAGCCACCATATTTGTATCTGTATTTATTTCAATATTATTCATTTTTAAACTTTATAGCTTCATAAGCAGCACTAGTTATCCCATTAACACTAGACAAAATATCGCAAATTATCTGTATATTACCACCTGAATTAAAACTTTAATTTCTAATATAAATCGACTTAGCTTGTACGCAAAGGTTCTTAAATATTGAAGAAAAATCCCTAACTTTATTCTAAAATACTTGATCATGATTTCATTGTCTGTCACCATATAAGTCATATAACTTTTCTCTATTTTTATATATTTCTACTTAAGCATAGTGGTGTGTCACCAATATGGTTGTCGATTGTTGTGCTATCTTAAGTTGTGAGTTACCTGTGCCCGCTTCCATCGGAAACAATAGACAACCAGCTGGTTGAATCAGGTGCACTCGCCTCCAGCAATAACAAGAGACGGCCAGCCGGTCGTTAGTCATAGTTGTAAATTATTAAAATATGTGGATAATTTTGTTAAGATTTCAACTTGACTAAAAACTATTTAAATATACATAGCAATAAGCTAGAATGTAATTCTGTAATAAAAATTAATTACTCTGATAGTAAAAATATTATTAATAGTGGCAATACGCAACATTACGGTAGCTTAATCACTAGATTTAAGTTTAGAGTATCTTGTTACGTTTTTGGCTTAAAATGTTATTAAAATTCATGTAACTTAAAACTTACATAAATAAATTGTTTGGATTATCATCAGTTAAATCTCTTTTAACAATTGTTTGCACAACATTATTTTAAAAAATAAGGAAACACTACTGAGTATGTCGTTTCAGATTCTGACCTCGATGAGATGTAACAGTATTCTTTTAAAAGCAAATAAAATTAAGTTTTAGCGGTTTAAAAATTGCCAGTCGAAACAGTAAAAACAAAAAAAGCGGTTCAGAAGTTATACAAAAAAATTAGCAATAATTTTACAGAAAAAAGCAATTTTTTTAATGAAAAAAAACCTAAATAATGATTTATATATATATTGAGTATATTAGGAAATACAGATTGATTGATTGATTGATTGATAATTTACAAACTTAGTGTCAAATATTAAAAATGTCAAATATTATAAAGTATTTCAATAGTATTTTGAAAAAAAATAATCGTAACTCATATATAAGTTTTATTGCAAACGGTGATATTTGTGCTCATTTATGAACAAGTGTAATAGAAACTAGAAATCATAATATTTATGTATTTATTTACATCTTTTACAATTCTAATCAATACCAGTGATTACTTGTGTATCTCAAATGCTGTTGTCAGAAGGACCTATTTTTATACAATACTTATCGAATAAAGGTTAGTCCTTTAATTCCCTTAATTTAAGGTTAGACAGAATAAATTAAATAATGTTAGGCGTAAGTTTTATTTTTTTCTAATTGGAAAAATATCTGCAATTCTATGCAGGGTTATTTTTGCAGTACATGCTAGGATATCTCGCAACCGTGTTAGTAATTATAACAAATTATTATAAATAATGCTGCGTATTAATAAATACACAAACAAAAACTCAATTTGTATATCAACGACGAAAAATGTATATCATGAAAGAAGTACACAAAACTAGGAACATCCACAAAAATCTCGACAAAAGTAAGAGCAAACATCGAATAATAGCGAAGCAAACAAACCGCGAGCTCTGAATTTAAGATGAGCTAGAAAAGAGGCTTAAGACTATTCTTAAATGTGAGCGCAGCGGATCGAGATTTTTTGGGTAATATGTACAAGAAGCACATATTCTCTTATTATATAATATATTATAAATAGTCACATAATATATCAATATTATATTTGTGAATAGAATATTAGACCATAGTGTAAATCCCATACATATTTCCATGTACTGATAATTCAATCAACAAACTCATGATGGTTTTTTTGCTTTTTTCATAATATATTTTAGGTGATTAGGACACTAAAATGTAACAAAATAATAAAGTTATTGTCATATATAAACCCTATAACTAAAAAAATATATAAAAATTTGAGTTATATAAATAATCTGACGAATAAAATTTATTTATTTTATTCTATTTAATTTGCTTTAATACTGGTTCCAAAAATTTAAATATGTATTCATACTATGAGCTAAAAATACAGAATGATCACTTAGTTTAAAATAATATTAAGAGTTAACTAAAAACTTATTTCACTTTTACAAACGACTGGCTTTTGCTAGTGGCTTCGTTGTATAGGTAAGAACGTTAAATTATGTCTCTTTGTCCAGCTCAGCGTTCAATTCTCCTACTATATAACTTTTGAATATAGTAGAGTTCACATAAAAGGTGTGAGATGTACTCGTATAAGAGAGCAGAGTTTTTTTCGACTTAACTTATATTGATGTTGTGTTCAAATTAAACAAAATTGTAGCCTGATATAAAAACTATATTTTTGTTAAGTTTCAAATCGGTGAAAGCTTAACAAATATAAAGAAAAGTTGAATCTTGCCATATTTTGTCCTCAGGTATCGGGGTTCGGTATATATCATCCAAACTGTCACAAGCCATTCGGACATCTGACTTTTGCAGTACCATTAATTTTATTACTGTTTTTTGTTTACGCCAAGAATATTTTTTTTGTCTGTCTTTAAAAATAATTGCAAAAATAATAGTAATAATAATTTTAACTATATTATAATAAAGCAAGATTTAATCCGATTTCACTTTAAAGCAGTGTTTTTTTTATTAGATTTTTTTACCCCTTTTTATAAATATACCTTTTAATAAATATTAAATAAAAATAACAAAATAATTGACACAAAATAGGGGGCGGTATAAGGTAGGGCTGTTAATTATAAAAAATCGTAAATTAAGATTAAGTTTTTTGGCAATCATCATGGCCCAAATCAGTTGTTTATTCTAATTATTACAGTAGATTATACAACCTAAGTTAGGTTTTAATTTAATGATTTGAAATATCCTATTATGTACCAAAAATTTTACTCGTCTGCTAAAAAGTTATTGTAAATGAAAGAAAATCTCTTACACAGCAAATATTTCCCTGCTGCGACTTTGCTCATTTTAATAAAGTATATTACATACTGATGGCCTAACTGCCTTTTTTATTTTGTAATAGTTTTAAAGGCTTCAAAATATACCTTACATTATTAAAATTGTCATAGATGATACAAACATTACTTAATTATTATATTCAAATATATTGAATGGTACCATGAAGTTAAATATAAATTTATGAAGCTAAATTGAACAAAGAAAATTTATAAGTATAAAACAGACATCAAAATTAATCATGCAATTTTGTACATCACAAAAAAGTGGTGTCCTCATATAATTAATTGAATTTTGCTCTCCCGTTTCCCTATTTCCATCAAACTAAAACTAAAATTTAACAAACTCTTTTTCTTGTTATTTTAAATTTCTTAATGTACAGTAAGTTTCTTTACTAACTGAAGGCGGTAGAGTGAATATTAAACTACAGCAAAAGGCAGCATGACAGACTATGGTTTGAATACACAAAGCTTTACCAAAATTATTTATTTATTTACATCTTTTACAATTCCAATCAATACCAGTGATTACTTGTGTATCTCAAATGCTGTTGTCAGGAGGACATATTTTTATACAATACTTATCGAATAAAGGTTAATCCTTTAATTCCCGTAATTTAAGGTTAGACAGAATAAATTGAATAATGTTAAGCGTAGGTTTTATTTTTTTCTGATCGGAAAAATATCTGCAATTCTATGCAGGGTTATTTTTGCAGTACAGGCTAGGATATCTCACAACCGTGTTAGTAAATATAACAAATTATTATAAATTATGCTGTGAATTAATAAATACACAAACAAAATCACAATTTGTATATCAACGACGAAAAATGTATATCATGAAAGAAGTACATAAAACTAGGAACATCCACAAAAATCTCGACAAAAGTAAGAGCAAACATCGAATAATAGCGAAGCAAACAACCCGCGAGCTCTGAATATAAGATGAGCTAGAAAAGAGGCTTAGGACTATTCTTAAATACAATAAAATGAATAAATTTTATTCGTCAGATTATTTATATAACTCAAATTTTTATATATTTTTTTGGTTATAGGGTTTATATATGACAATAACTTTATTATTTTATTACATTTTAGTGTCCTAATCACCTAAAATATATTATGAAAAAAGCAAAAAAACTATCATGAGTTTGTTGATTGAATTATCAGTACATGGAAATATGTATGGGATTTACACTATGGTCTAATATTCTATTCACAAATATAATATTGATATATTATGTGACTATTTATAATATATTACATAACAAACGAATATGTGCTTCTTGTACATATTACCCAAAAAATCTCGATCCGCTGCGCTCACATTTAATTTGCTGTAGTACTGGTTCCAAAAATTTAAATATGTATTCATAATATGAACTAAAAGTACAGAATGATCACTTAGTTTAAAATAACATTAAGAGTTAATTTAAAACCGAATATTTCACTTTTATAAATGACTAGCTTTTGCTAGTGGCTTCGTTGTATAGGTAAGAACGTTAAATTATGTCTCTTTGTCCAGCTCAGTATTCAATTCTCCTACTATATAACTTTTGAATATATTAGAGTTCACATAAAAGGTGTGAGATGTACTCGTATAAGAGAGCAGAGTTTTTTTCGTCTTAACTTATATTGATGTTGTGTTCAAATTAAACAAAATTGTAGCCTGATATAAAAACTATATTTTTGTTAAGTTTCAAATCGGTGAAAGCTTAACAAATATAAAGAAATGTTGAATCTTGCCATATTTTGTCCTCAGGTATCGGGGTTCGGTATATATCATCCAAACTGTCACAAGCCATTCGGACATCTGACTTTTGCAGTACCATTAATTTTATTACTGTTTTTTGTTTAAGCCAAGAATATTTTTTTGTCTGTCTTTAAAAATAATTGCAAAAATAGTAGTAATAATAATTTTAACTATATTATGTTAAAGCAAGATTTAATCCGATTTAACTTTAAAGCAGTGTTTTTTTATTCGATTTTTTTACCCCTTTTTATAAATATACCTTTTAATAAATATTAAATAAAAATAACAAAATAATTGGCACAAAATAGGGGTTAGTGAGGGGGCGGTATAAGGTAGGACTGTTAATTATAAAAAATCGTAAATTAAGATTAAAAGTTAAGATTAAGTTTTTTGGCAATTAAAGCCCAAATCAGTTGTTTATTCTAATTATTATAGTAGATTATATAACCTAAGTTAGGTTTTAATTTAATGATTAGAAATATCCTTTTATATACCAAAAATTATACTCGTCTGCTAAAAAGTTATTGTAAATGAAAGAATATCTCTTACACAGCAAATATTACCCTGCTGCGACTTTGTTCATCTTAATAAAGTATATTACATACTGATAGCCTAACTGCCTTTTTTATTTAGTAATAGTTTTAAAGGCTTCAAAATATACCTTACATTATTAAAATTGTCATAGATGATACAAACATTACTTAATTATTATATTCAAATATATTGAAAGGTACCATGTAGTTAAATATAAATTGATGAAGCTAAATTTAAACAGTTGTATGTTATACTACATTAGTTATACTTCGAGAACAGCGCTACCTACCGAAGTTAAATTGAACAAAGAAAATTTATAAGTATAAAACAGACATCAAAATTAATCATGCAATTTGATACATCACAAAAAAGTGGTGTCCTCATATAATTAATTGAATTTTGCTCTCCCGTTTCCCTATTTCCGTCAAACTAAAACTAAAACTGGGGTATATTTTTTTCTTGTTATTTTAATTCTTAATGTACAGTAACTTTCTTTACTAGCTGAAGGCGGTAGCGTGAATATTAAACTACAGCAGAAGGCAGCATGACAGACTATGGTTTGAATATACAAAGCTTTACCAAAATAGTTTTAGACAATTGTGATCTTATTTTAGACGATTCGACCAAACCTACCTCCTAATTTACATGCTTTCTTAAGTTTTGATTATTTTAAAAACATTATTATAATAAAACTAGATATCATGAATACATTATCGTATAAAAACCTAACTTATAGTTCTAATTTGAAATTAAAGTTTATAACACACGGCTGTGTTCGTTAGTGTTCGTAGGGGAGGATATCTGCTAACGTCGCATTCAGGTTTTTGAAGGACGATACCTGTCTATACTCTGGTTGCGCGTGGATATGGACCACCATGTCAAAGTCTACGCGTGCCTCTACAAGTTTCATAATAGTAATGCAGAAATGGATGAACTCTTTGGTCATATCCAGGCGACGATTAACGATCTGTTCACAAACTTCCTGCGCCGAAATCGTAATCCGTGGGGACTTCATCGCGCAAAATATCGAATGGCTAGGGTCACATGCCTCCGACTATATGGAGAGATCGGTGTTTATATTTGCTCTGGGAAGTGGACTGTCCCAACTTATTAAAACGCACACTCGTCTACCGGATGTGGACAGCCATATGCTCTCTTTGTTGGATCTTCTGCTGACTACATCTAGGAAACAACCAGGCACTGCCAAGGCTCCCCTAGGGTCCCCTGATCATTGCTTGTTACGAAGTGTAGTGCCCATTCAACATCCGGCTCGCACAAGACTTGCGAGTTGACGCGTTTGGCATCACAAGTCAGTGGACTGGGATGTAATGCGGTCCTTTTGTGCGTCCTACCCATGGGGACCGGTTTGTTTCCCTTGAATGATACCAGTGACTGCTCTGCGGATATAGCTGATGTTATAACTACAGGTGATAAAGTTATTCATACTAAATGGATAAGATTCATTATCACATAGCACGTAATCGCCTGCAATACCATTCGTACCACCTGGATGCGTGGCGATTCTCTACGTTGTGGTTTTCAATGACTTTTCGTCCTATTACAATATGGAACGAACTTCCTTCTGTGGTATTTCCAGATTAATATGATATGGATGCCATCAAGAAAAGCGTATACTTTCAGCTTTCGGAACCGTTCTTGCGATTCCCCGAATGTTGCGAGAGTTCGTAGGCGGTGGTGGACATCTGTCATCGGTAACCCACAAGCTTGTTTGCCTACTTCTTACATAAAAAAAAGCATTTTAGTGAGTGAGTTTTTTAGCGAATAATTTACATTTTTTTATATATTTTCATTGAATATTTTCTATATATAATTCTTTATCATTGAATAAGATAAAATGATACAATTTCAAATCAAATTGTATATTTTTAAGGTTTCATTAAATTCTCGTGACTACTGAAATAGCAATAATTAATTACATTAGCATTAGTTATCGGTAATTTCATACTTATTCAGGCATACAATTCAATTAACCCAATAATGTCTTTGAGAACTAATGGTACAAATGATGTCCGTTACATTAATTTTATTATACTTATAACATTATTTTACGTAATATAGTATACCTCATTTCATATACATTGTTTGAAAGAATACTTTATAAATTACGTGTTTTTTGTATAGCGCTTTATATATCTCTTTTATTTATTGCTGTGTGTTCTTTCTGTATTACAATAACAGAGAAGAGGCGACTTCAGTCGTCAGCACGTGGGCTAAGAATGTCTAGTAATTTTTTACTTCTGTGATACCTAGAACTCTAGCAGATAGGTATTTAAAATTCAAGCTTTCCCAAGAAAATTTAGTCTCTTGTTTCTTTCACGTATTGATAACTATTAGTTGTTCTACCTTTATGAGGTCGCTGAATTTGTTCCATTTTTTTTGTCTGATGTTGATGATATCTTAAGTTTGTAATAATATGTATAATATAATTTATATGTACATGTCGGATACTAGACGCATATCAAAAATAAAGACACCTGTTCAAAATAACGTAATAACTCTAGAATGGACGGTATTCAAGATCAAACCAGTAGTAACATTAATAATGCTGGGATTCATGCCTTATAAGAGCAACTACGAATACACTTCTTCGTAATATCGTGATCTGGGTTCTACATCTTCACCCAATCAATCAAAGGCTATTAACGGACAAACCAAGTAGTCAACATTGATATAATGACCCCTCCACCAAAAACGCAGATGCAGATGGACACCAGAACGAAATGTAGATGTGTGTTCAATTGATAAATTTAGTAATACAGAATACTGGATAAAAAAATAAAATAAACCATATACTATTTTACATTATTCTATAAATAGACTTTAATATTAGTGATATTTTGCACGCTGTAAACAACTGGTTGCGGTCAATAACTTACCGAAACAACAGTAAATCGAAAACAATTCCTTCTTAAATTAGTTTAAAAATAAGAATATTTAATGCATACTACACACAAGAAATCTAACATAAATAATATAGTTTATATTAATTATAAATTAAAGTAATTAGCTTATCTTTTTCTACACATTTGTCGTAGTAGGATAAAAATTTCTTAACTTATTATTTTTTTACAATGAAAAAAAAATCTTAAGAACAACTACAACTTCTAAATGTAAGCATATTTTGATTAATTATATTTTTTACAAAAATTTTCAGAACTTGCAGTATACATATTTAGGAATAATCCTAAGTTGTACGTCTCAATTAATATACAAATAATAAGCTTATAAGTAATTTGTAGTTTGTCAAAATTTTTACTAAATAATCTTTGTTATTTAATTTTAAAAACATTGATTACCTTAAATATTGTTTTAAGGATAAATATATTATTTAATAGTATTTTCCAAATACGGCTAGTATATGCAATCATGTATGGCAGACTCAAGTCACAGATGTCAAAATGTTATTTTGAATAAAATTCGCCGGACTCAAAGGTTTTGGCCACAAAATATTGAACGATCTAACTTTGCTCTTAACGATATTACTTCTTTCCAATAATGGTCTCTTTTGATAACATTTTTTGTTTTTATTGATGAACTTTTTGAAGTAATAAAATCAATGATAATAAGTTTATAGTATACATTATATTAATAAATATTACTTAAAAAAGAAACATTTGTCCTTGTTTTTCAATTGGAGCGCAAAATTCATATATTTATTTAAAATAACATTGCGATATCACTTTTTTCAGGTAGTGGTGCTATTTAAAAATACTTATCGATCAAATGCCAAATGAAAATAGACTTAAACCTACCCATCTATCATATATATCATAGTTATTAACAAAAGGTTAATAATACAGGTGTTTCGTAAATAAATAAGATTATTGTTATTAATTAACATGTCTTAAGATATTTATATAATTTTACAAACACTGGATTAACGAATTTATTTATAATTTTAAGAGGATTTCTGTCATCCAAAATATTTTGTAGGTTGATTAATTCTCGTCTTTTTTGGTATTTTCAGTTGCGGTTTTTTTTGTATACCTATATTTTTTTATGAAATTCATTAAAAAAATGTCTTTGATATATTTGGCTCAATAATGTTTGATAAATGCCATTTTTATAAACCTACATATAATTAAATTGTTTGCGATTGAATTGATCCCCTGGCACACAATAGTTATACAGAAATTAAGGATTTAAATATTACTTTTACAAAATACTATAAGGCTTATCGATGTCTTATATGGCACATTAACTTAATATTTGCGCAGTTATACTCGTATTTTCGTAGTACATAAAGTTTTTATTTAGCTCAGTAAAACGGTTTATAAGCTATAAAGGGACATAAGACAGACAGAAATAAATTGAAAACGATGTGTTTCAGTTTCAGTGCATCATTAGACGAAAATCGACATTTTAAAAAATAAAAAAGAAAACAAATACACAGAGAACCAAAAATTTATACATCTAGCAACATGTAGTTATATTAGTATATAAAACCACATAATTTGATTGTTAGGTTATTGTTAATTATTAATAAATGTATCATAATATTAAGTTTATCGTAAAAGCTGTAACACGTTTAAGTGACCGTCATTTAATGGTTCTGAAGTACACACACTACACAGGTATTGAAAAATATTGTAAATCACATTGAAATTTACAAGAAACCTTTAGTTTGAAGTAAATTACAGCTGTAACAAATGACAGCGAATTTTGGTATTCGTCATAAAGTCAGAAGTTTATAGTTACGTCCAACAAGCGTTATGTCCAACTTCTGAATCCAGCTCCTCTTTCCATCCACTTGTTAATACTTCGTTACTTAACACCTCAGTCTGGTTGTTAGTTATAACATCTAACATTTCTATTTAATAATGGTAATTAGAAGTAGTCTTTAGCAATACTGTCTTAGATGTGAAATTAAGAAATAACTTCTGTCGGCAATACAGAGAAAAAAAATGTATCAATATATTTTGATGTATCTAATATAAAATACAAACTTTTATTTAGAATCTAATAAGCTTTGGGATCTTAATACCGGTAACAATATCACTTACTTTAATTGCGTATTGGTATAAGAAGGTGATTAATTCAAATACCTTTTAATGGTCAAATAATAATTAACTAATTTTTCAGAACTTTTGTAGTGTGTAGTTGTGGTGGTGTTGCTGGTGGAGGTGGTGGTGGTACCATTAAATAGTGCTTTGTTGTACGAACTTCGATATAGTTCGACCAATCTCTTAAGAAATATATTAAGACACGTTTATTTAAATTAAGAAGTATATACAACTTACACAGACAGGCGATTCTGCCACATTCTTCAAATACGAATATATCTATAAATATGAATTTTATCATTATAAAAAATTCGATCTGGCACAAAAAATATTTAGTAACTTGTTTCGTTGGTTTTTGGTAGAGTTGTACAATTGCATTACTTGCTTAACAATATTTTATTATTTTGCAAAGTTAATATAATTATTAAAAAAAACTTATATATATATATATATATATATATATATATATATATATATATATATATATATATACATATATATATATATATGTATGTATATCCCGTTCACGAGCGTAACGAAAGGGTCAGCCATCACCGCCCTTCGCCATGTTTTAAACAATGGGGCAACCTGGATCTCATCACTATCGCAACTAATGTGACGTAGCCAGTAGATCTAACAAGCATAACAAACAGATTCAGAAAAAATCGAGTGAGTCATTAGTTAATCGCTAAAATACAATTAATTCTCAGGGATTTACACTATAATAACTTTATTTTATTTATAATTAAAATTTATTTAAAGACACATTTAGGCTTTAAGGGTTTACTAGTGGGTTTATTCTAAAAACGTTTACAATTAACTTTATAGGGTTAAGAATTACTTATTTTATGAAATCTAGAGATGGCCACAAGAAGTTTATTTTATTTATAGGAAAATATTTAATTCTATGAGAGAAGAAGACGAGACGAAGCGTCTTAGCATTCCATGGATTCACCGTGCGGGTGCCGGGCCCATCGCGTTGCAAGAAGAGGAGCACAAACAATGCCTGGGACTTGCGACGCAGGTATAGGTTTAAGGGGCCCCTTTACTATGCGCATACACGCTCACCTTCACTGTACACGCTCCTCACCCTACCTAAAAAATTAAATATTAAACGAATTTTTGGTATTTTTGTTTAATATGTAATAGGCTTTTTTTAAAGTTGTTTTTCTTTTCTATAAGAATACTTAGTAAATAATATAATATTTTTAAAATGTTAATTTGTTATCTTTATTAAGAAAATTTGGTACAATAGGAATCCGTAATAACAATAAGGTTTCTGAAATTCGTCATATATTTTGTGTCCTTTCCTTACCAAAATGTTTATTCATTAAAGTGAAATCATATTTTTTATATTAGGATTTTAGAATAAGTTTTTCTATAGAAATATGTAATTGAATCTCTAATTAACATAGGTTAATCTAATATAGGAAAACAAAGAACACAGACTAAATTTTGTTGAATGCTAATAATAATTGCGCTAACTATACTCAGAACAATAAACAACACTTTAGTCTTAGATGCGAAAGTTCTTGAAGAGGGAATAAACTAAACTTATAAGTTTATCGAAACAGAAGCTACGTTCGAAACTTGAGTATAGTTCTCGAGTCACTTCAAATACAAAAGCCACAACCTCATTTAAAATTGCAATAATCTTTCCGTTAATTTTAATGTTATCTCAAATAAGTGATATTTCTCACATCAAAATTATTTGTGGCCAGGAACGCTGTATCAAAAATGCGAACTTATACCGTGCTTTTGTGTAAATATAAAAAAAATACTCAAATTTCTTCTGATACACATTCCGTCAGATTTTACCTCTCCAAAGGAAGAAAAACAATTTATATTTTTGCTTTTTGTAAATTACTTATTCTTTTATTATATTTTAATAAAGGTAATATTTATACTACCAACAACTGGTAATCTATATATATTATCACGAAATCTCCGGAACTATCTGTCAGATTAACTTAAAATTGTAAATACCTAGTTATTTCTTTTGTGACGTAAACGTCCACTAAGAACGGATTTTACGGAATTCCTGTCCTAACTTTTTGCATTTCGCCAAGTTTTAAACCTATAGGAGCTATACACTTTATGCGCGGGTAAGAGTTACTATAGCAACGGTTACGATGACAACAGATAACATGACAAAGAATACCATAGCAACCTAAGTTTACATGCAAATGAATAGTGTGCCCAGCAAAGCGGGAGGGAATAAGTTAGTAAATAATGGGTGAGTGATATAAATATTTTTGAGTTATGAAACTATTACTAGACGTTCTGTGAACAGTAGACCTCAGTACGTTAGGAGATTCGATATGGCCACCATTTTTGATTTTGAAATAACAATAAAATACCTTAGATTTTGGCAAAGAATACTTAGATGAAATTTCAGCCCGCTAGCTTCCGCAAGGTCCGTTTTTGTGGTACGGATCACAAATCCGCCATTTTTTAATTTTTCGCCCAAGCAAAGAAACGGCTTGATATAAAAATATTAATAATTCAAAGAACACCTTAACCAATTTTAGTGACGATTGCATAAAAAATACGCCTGCTACGCCAAAACAAAAACTCTAATCACTGTCATTTTGGATTTTTCCTCCCAGTAAGGAAAATGGCCAGACAATTTTTTTTTAAATAACTCAAAGAACATGATCACCAAATTTTTGGCGATCGGATAAAAATTGCTCCTGCTACGCCAAAAACAAAACTAAAAAACGCGACCATTTTGGATTTTTTCACCCAATCAAAAAAATGGCTCGACATAAAAATTCAAACAGTTCAAAGAACACGTCTGCCAATTTTGGTGAAGATAGGATGAAAAATACGCCGACTACGCCGGAACAAACGCGCTGAAGTACATACGGAAAAATAGCAGAATGGGCCTATCTAGTGGAAACGTAGTCAACAAATTACTGTTTAAAATTAATTAGACGTAATATTGAATGTTCTCAAGAATTAACTTTCAATCAAATTGTAAATAAATGATCAAAAATATAGTCACAATTTAAACACTACTTCTTAGAAATATAATATGTATATTACTTATGTTGAATATATTCTGCGGATACCTATGATTAGAATAATATTCTAATCATAGGTATTATATCTATTCTCTGTAACATTACACATATTATGTGTAATGTTACATACAGATTACAATATAAACTGTAGTTATGGATACACATATTTAATTACAAATATGTGGCCGAAATTTCAAAATTAAAGCGCCAATTCATGTAATGAAATGTATGTTTTGTTTGGTGTGATTTGTTGTTTTGATCTGAACAATATTAACAAATACCTTTTGTGTTACATTTCAAGTTCGATTATGATGATTCGATTTCAATGATGATTTGTAGACAATTTATTAACCCTGTCGAGGCAACGACGCGCCACTTGACGAAATTCGAAATCACTTCGCTCCGTCCCCTGACTTTGACTCTTTCATTACCTTACTTATTTGAGTAAACAGTGCAGCCCGTGACGCTATTGGGTCCACGCGCATCATAGGACGTGCTCTGTGACCATTTCGTCGTCCGCTGGACGAAGGTTTAGTAATAACAACAACTTTATTATACGGTACGTACATTAATAAATTCTAATATTTATTGTTTTACATATTGTTGATCTACTTCTTATCGATAACTATAGCATAGTATTTATAAAATTTCTGATTTAATTTATTGGATTGATTTAAATAGAAAGTTTAATGCTAAATTTAGTAGTAAGTAGATTTTTGGTTCGGTTTAGATACACAGTACGAAGAGATGTAGAGATGTTTTCACTTTTGTATATTTATTTTAGATGGATTTGAGGAATCAAGAGGATCATATTCGTCATTGGCTGGAAGCGAACTGGAGGAGAGATCTGACAGCTCAATATCGGAAACGAAAGACATTTTACAGAAAGATATTAGTTTCATTTAAAGCCAAATCCAACAAAATTTTATTTTTATTGCCAACTGTTCATGATCAACCTCAATTATTAATGAAACGACACGAAAACCAGAAATAATACATTGCAGTGGACACTGTTGATCAAATGTGTGCAAATATAAGATCTAATCAGAAAACCAAGAGATGGCCGATGTGTATTTTTTATAACATTCTCAATATATATTCTTTTAATTCTTACGCTATTCATATCTGTAATAACATGAGAAATAAGAAAAAGCCAATGAGTCCGCACGATTATGTAATGAAGTTAGGAGATCAGCTAATGGAACCCCGGCTTCGGCAACGATAACAGATCGTGAGTTTGAGGCGTAATATAAGTGTCATGATTGAGGATATTCTTGGCGAATCTTCGACAATAGAAGCTCCTGTTCCTTCTACGTCAAACACGCGTAAAATTTGCTACCTGTGTCCATCAAAAGACCGGAGTAATTTGTTCATTATAATCCTTACTTTTGTGCCATGAAACAAGTTCCTATCTTAATTAAATATTTTTTATTTTATTTCATTGTTTTATTCCGTAGTCCGTTGGACGAAGGTGTAGTAATAATGGAACAATGAAAACAGTTTAGTTATCTAGGGTTAAATATATTTTGCAGATTTTTTTTATAAATTTGATATCCTCTATAATAATAGTGTTAATAATAACTAAAATGACAGAATAATAGTAATAATGGTGTAAGGAATATTATCCAATAATAAATTATATTTTGTACTATATTTAGTTTCTTTAATTTTATTAGTCAAAAGACTAAGTAAGATACGAATACTCACTTACCCAATAATAATGTGACCTGTTGAACTTCTACAACATAATCTATATTTATATAGTTAATCCACGCATCGACAATGACGTGTTAAATATTCTAATTAATATACAATTAAAAATTATATAAAATAACTATTTAGAGTTTCATTACTGTATAAATTTTTACTTTGTCTATTAATGGAAGGACCAAAGATTTTGCTATAAAGGTTTAATAGACTATACAATATATTCCTTTACTAATTCATTTATTACACATTTTATTATAATAAATGCATTATGGCCGAATTTATGATATTTGATTTAATACAATAAATCAAATTAATTATCGATGAACCGATATTAGTATTCATATTATTATTTCTCTAGTAAAGGCGGAATTAATTTATGCAATAATGTTATGATATATTTCATAAACATTTAATTTATACATACAACAAATATGTGTACACCTGTGCTAATAAATCTAGACAAATTATTTGAGAAACTGCAATTATCAATTAGAGTTAAAAAGTCTTTGTTTGTAAAGGAATAAGTTCATAGCGACTCGTGAACTCAGATCAAGTTTTAAGCTCAGCTTTCACTTCTGTAAACTTAGAAGTTTATTCCCTCTTCAAAAACTTTCGCACCTTAGTCTAAGGTTCGGTTTATAGTTCATAGCAAAATTGATTAAGCCGTTATTCGAATAAAATTAACAAAATTTTAAAGCTTTTGTTTTTAAAACACGATTTAGTTTGATGGTAAATTATTTTACCAAGTTTTATAATTAATTAATTACAATATTTCTTAATTATCTCATAAATGCTTTAATAAATACAAATTACTCCATTAAGACAGAGCTCTCGTATTTGATCTTCTGGCAAACTGAATTTATACGACATGGGTTCTTCCAGATCAATACGACATGATCCTACAAAAAAGGCTTAAACTACCATAGCCAAGTCATATAATGATCTTCTAATTCTCCGAATAGTGCAAGATTTCGTGGGTGGGGCAGACCACCAAAAAAATAAATAAGAATGAGTTTCAAGAGTCCTACTAGATTTATTACCTAAAAAAATGCGTTTACCCAGTTATATTTTGAGAAAAAAGTATTACTTTTGTTTTTAAAATCTTATATGAAACCTTACACTAGTACGTTTATTTAAGTCACATAAATCCAAGAAGTAGATAGAACAATTACTGTGATTTATAAAACCTAGTATCTATATTGATTGGATTATTGATTTGAATGAAAGCAACAACTATGGATAATTTAAACAGAAATGCGTGGAGTTAAGAAAGTGGATATGGCAGGAGTGGTACAGACATTATATGTGAGTGTTCTCATTATCTCACGAGAATTCTTTCGGAATTTATCAGACGAGATTAAGAAATTGCTGATTTTATATTGCACCATTTATATATATTATATATTATAGAGCCAATTTTAAAAGAGAAGGAAGACTAAAAATATATTATATGAATTGTTAAATTTTTAAACACATCTGTGTCATACATCTATATGGAAGAAAATATGCAGCGTCGATTAGTTATATATTTATTGATTTTTTAAAAGTTTATGTGTCTCTTGATATTTCTGCGAAATTATATATTTTTTTATAAATACAAACGCAGTTTTACTATAATATATCCACTACAAATAAAATTATGTTGATAATTTGATATCTTATAAGATGTCGTGACCAACAACTAAATTGCGGTGTTGAGTTACCGAACTGTTAATAAAGTTACAAGGAGTAGAAGCTGAGCTGAGAACTTCACTACACCCTTAAGTCGAGAGTTTCTCATATCATAAACAAACACGAAAATTTGATCTCAACTATGACAATCCTAACTTAATTACACAGAAGGTTTTGTTTTCTTTTTCATAGCCATTTTTTTATTATATTCTCATATAATGATATATTATTTTCTGATTACATTAACAGGTAAATACTCAATATATTATTAAAATAATTAGTTACTTTAGCTTAAGTTAAAAAAATACTTTAAACTAATTATATTTGATTATAGAAAGAATACACTCAGTAATTACTAATTTTTTAATTAACAATGAATGTATGACGTACTCGATAGAAGTTATTAAAATAATATATTAAAAATTCAGAAGTGGATGTTTTCCTCTAATAGTGAGAATCAACGCGTAAGCAGATTTTACTGGAGAATATGTATGACTTAATTGACATCTCGAGTTGTTTTTAGGTAATGATATGAATTATAATTAAGAATTTAGTACTGATATTTCAGGTACTATAAATTCAAATCCATGTAACCACAAATGTTATTGAATTAAAGATTTTAATAATTATTTATTAAAATCTTTAATTCAATTAGATTTGTAGTCAAAGGAGCGATTTTTGTAATATCTTTTAAATTATTGAATACATATTTAGGATATAAGGCATGTACTATATTTCAACATATATTGTTTTAAGATATATTAAATAAATAAAAAAATATTAACGAATAGAACGGTGATGTAGAACTTGTTAGATATAGATCTAAAAAAAATTAATTAGTGTAACAGAATTTATATAATGGTACTAACGACACCAAATTTGCAATTATATTGGTTAATTCTAACTTAAGCGTGTACATAATTAATACCACGTGGGAGTGAAAGGGTTCGTGAATCAAGAAGATAAATATACAGATTACCATAAGGTTAAATTAAACATATTCAAATAATAATCTCATTTAAAATATATTTTTGTACAAGATTTTTAGAAGTAAAGTCAATTAAAGGATTAATGAATTTATTCAGCTTTAGGATATTTAATATGAATGATACATATACATAACATATAACTGAGGTCTGATGTTTGTATCGGTTAATACAATTCTAAAATGAATGAATAACGCTAATGAATCTGGCGATTACGTTCGATCAGTAAGTACTACATGGGTTTGGTATTTTATATTTTATTTTATTATGTAACTAATTGAAATTCATAAGAACATCACACTTGCAAATTATGGTCCTAATGTCAAGAATTTAATAATTAATAGTATGATGTATACATTAAGTTGATATGTTCATTACAGTTGCGTTGTTGCGATGTTTATAATAAATTTATGTCCTAAAATAAAAATAATTATATTACTAATAAATATCGCAATACTTCTTTGGATAAATTGCGTTCCACATAATTATGTATATAGATACATAGTCTATTTAAGACATTAATAATGTGTAGTATGTATGCACTTACATTCCACTTGTTCTATTAATCTCCTGTCTGATTCTTACCTCGAATAGCGATTTAAATTGAAAAAGGAAGTGAACACGTTCCTTAAACAAGTTCCAATTCACCGATTTTAATCATACAATTTTATATATTAATCTAATGAAGGTAGTTTATTACAAGTTATAATTGACTATGAAAATTTTTAAAATAAAAGCACCGTAATATCAAAGTGGTGATAAAATTTTACGATAAGAAGATCACTTAAGATTATATCTTTTTTATATAAAAATAATCGTAATTCATATATATTGTATACTCGCATACCAAAACTTTGTTTAAACCAAACAAATAATGCTGAATTTTATAATGTTGAGACGCAATTTTATTCAAGCAATAAGTCTGGTTATAAAGTTGCGTGTACTCAAGTACAGTAATTTGTACTTGTACATTAGACAATGATTGTATGCAAATATATTATTTGAAGGTACAGGTGTAAATGATATTTTACATTAACAGATGATAGGGTAAGAAAGTTAAGAGTGTTTATAATATTTAATGATATTATTTTCAAGATATATTATAATATCTATTTCTAGTTCAGAAATAAGAAGTAAAATGAAATTTCAAAGGTGCTTACTATAAATACAGTAAATATCAAAGTTTATACATTAGTTTCCATAAAATCAGAATATGTAAGGAACTTTCGTGTAATTCAAGAAGAGCGGTACAACTTTTAGCAGGTGTGTTTCATATATGTACATTTTTTTTTGTGTTCTTATAATAAGTTACATACATTCCTGTCTTATATTATGATGTTATGTTATGAGATAATCATAAAATTACAACATCTAGAAACTGACCTTTATTCTAAGATCACAGTAAAAAAAATAGAGGTTAAAAAAGGTCAGTCACTTACTTTTAGTATTTTCATCATAGGTGCAATTCAACTCCAATATTTGTATCCTTGAGTATATAATCACGTGCCTTACAATAAGTTTAGTAACAATTTTAAATAAAATAAATTGAATATTTTGTTATCTTATAATAAATAAATATGCTATTGTAAAATATTTAAAGAATATAGCGAAATTTTTTCAATCAAGTTGTTAAAGAAAACGATGAAAGTGGTTATTTATTACCGAATAGTAATACTAATATACTAGTACAAAAATACTGGCTTCGATATAGGCAGAATAAATATACATTTGCCCATAAGCTCTATAAGTTTATTGTGGCTTATATATTTATGTTGAAGAACCGACCATATCCCAGCGTTAATTATAGTTCGGGAAACCCTCTAACTTACCGCTCTGAGTGTAACACTTCTCAGATTTCGTGCCTTTTTGTTTTATTTAATGACAGCTGGAATTAAACAAATATTCGTTGCAATGGCATTATGTAATACTCGAATAAATAAGTAACCTGTAAACTATACAAACAACATTTTAAAGAGGTTTTTAAAGCGTGGTCTACAAATGTGATTGAATAAAACCTTGTTCGTGATTAGTCAAAAGTGAATATTTCTCTTACTAGTGCTGGTGTTGTCAAGAATGTAGATTCTTATTCTTAGAAAAATAATTTACAAAAGTACTCTTATAAACAATTTATGTCAATTTTATTATTGTTTTTATTATTCTAAGTAATATTAATAATAATACTAAAAATATATCAACTCTTAGGTCACGGTATAACATCCGTGACATAAAAGTTTATATATTTTTGGTATTACTTTTATTAATTGGTGAAATAAGAAAATTCGCTACAGTAAAAATTAATTTAAGAGCAACATAGATGGTAATCTTAATAGTTTATGAACCTTGATTTTATGAAAACTTTTCAGTAGTTATACCATAATAAGCAAATAAATAAACAGATAACCAAACAAAGACAATTTATTATTTTTTTTTTTTCCTCACTACTAATTTAAAAATTATTTGAACATTTCGATGGGATTCTCATAGTTAGAAGTAATATGCCGGTATCAATATTTAAAGAGAACTCATCGTGAACGTATGAATATCTTACAAAAGACATTTCAGGTACTGAAAATGTAACCTTTTTGTTTATATTTCTTATTTAAAAACAAACTTTTAAGCAAAAACAGCAAATTTTTCATTCAGTGTTTCTTTTTTTTTACAACTTTTTGATTAAATATAATCTACATAGGTCTTAAATGTGAAATAATGAGATGTAAATTATGAAGTCACTTAATGTAAATAATTACCATTATATTAAGATTTTACTAATTTTATTTGTGCGAATTAATAAATTTATTTCATCAAATTTATCAGAAAAGACAACTAAATTGTTTTGGTTATAATATATAATATATGTCGAAGTAATTTGTTAGCCGCAACGCAATGTGCGTTCTGTCAAAATGATTGATTGATTGGATACGCTTCATTGACGATTGTTTATCGAAGCATTTTGTGCTCAAAATAAATACATATCCAGTGTTGTGTTTAACTTATTCACAACTAAATTCATACAAGTGTGCGTATGAAATATACAATTGCCTTGTTGCATTAATTAATTGCTCATTTAATGGGTAATACCAATATGAATACTAATTTCGGTACCAGTTGCGATGTTGTACTACTAATTTAAATATATATTAATTTGTAAATTGACCATAATAAATACGTCTATGCACAGCTTTGAATAACGGTCTCTCTTACTTGACGTTCAATACGTATCAATAATTGCTCGATATTTCGTATCGATCTGCAGCCAATGGACGGTTTTACTCCGATTAATCCGACTTCGTTTGCGAAGTGAAGCCAATGACCACTACTATATTCATATTATACTTATTGCAGATTAAAAATTTAACACAAATTTAAATAAATATGCTAAATTGTCAAAAATATTTCCTATAATTTCGTTATCAACAAAAGGAAAAGGATTTTTCTGCACATAAAGATACAGATCAACGATACGGATCAACGATCAAAAGGATTTTTCTGCACATAAAGATACAGATCAACGGACGGATCGTTCAAAATCACTTCATAATTGCTATTAATTAGCTCCATAACAAAATTTGAATAATTGAATAATTTTCCATATATGCATGGAGATGCTACGCTTATATTTTAACAGATGTAATATATATAACTAAAAGTTATACGGTGTATTATGTTACACATTTACATAATGTTTATAAAAGAGAAAACATATCGAGAAGCAAAAATACTTACATGAAAATATTATTTTAATGTCTACCAATTCGTTTACTTTAATTTTTTCCTAACATTCTTAAATTTTATAATGCTATCGTTTTACAAAGTTGCCTAAAAATGTGATAAACAGCACTATGATAATTTACTCCAAAATATGGACCAAACACAATCGGTTACCTTGTCGGATGCCACCCGTAGTCGTCAAACGGTAATCCGAGTGCACTCCGACGCCAGGGTCCCAGTTGTATTAAGTCTGATTGCTTCCTACTAATACTAACTTTCCCTATTCTGACAGTATTATCAGTATGTTAGGGATTTCACAATTCTCAAAATTTTCGTAAAGCATATTAAAATATAATTCTAATTTTATTAAGCATTTTCTCTGGGATGACATTAACGGAATGTTATAAGCAATCTTATTTCCGGTACCATATAAGTATGGCGTAACTTTAACAATAATGTAATAATAGTAACGTTAACAATAATGAGGCCATTAAGAATAATTTAAAAAAATATATTTTATATATTTATTTATTTACCTTCACGCCATATCCCTTGCGGGGTAGCCAGAGACGACGGAGCGCCAAACGCTACGGTCCCTGCATACCTCTTTCGCCTCGGCCACAGACATCAACCTCTTCATACATGCCCTCCGGGGGTCCTCATGCTTTTTACGTGACCTTCCTCCAGTAACATTGATACTGTGTTTTCGAAGGTCACTCGAGGCCTCCCCCTGTCTCTCTTACCGCTCACTTTTCCTATATAAATCTTTTTTACCATTCTTTCATCACTCATTCGTTCGACGTGCCCAAACCACCTGAGCACGTTCTTCTTCATTCTCACCGTGACATCTTCGCTAGTACCTGCCATTCTGTGGATCTCTTCATTGAGGATTCGATCAGCTAGACTGACTCCGCATATGCTGCGAAGAGATCGCATCTCTACAGCATTCATCTATCTTATATTCTTCTTCTGTGTTACCCACGTTTGGCTGCCGTATAACAGCGTCGGTAGCAAAACTGCATTGTGTACAGCCAAACGTGCAGCTATACTGACGTTTTGCCGTCTCAACAATGCAGTCAAAGCACCATTGACTCGTTACCGGCAGCAATACGCCTTTCCACATCCATTTCGTATCTTCCGTCTCTGCTAAACATACTGCCCAAATATACCACTTCATTCACTTGTTCTATTATCTTATCATTCACGTTGATCTTACATTCTGTTCTTTCTTCATTTCTTTCAAATATCAGAACCTTCGTCTTATCTACATTCAGGTTAAGACCATTAATTTCACACCCATCTTTCAGAGTAGTGACCAATGCCTGCAAATTGCATTCTGATGATGCAATGAGCACTGCATCATCTGCGTAAAGCAAGCAATTGACCTTAAGGTCACCTACTTTCACTCCCATGTCACTATCTTTCAGTCCTTGGAGACAACTATCCAAATACAAATTGAACAACCAAACTGACATAGCGCAACCTTGCTTAACACCCGATTGGATGTCAAACCAGGGCAACATGTCAGCTCCTACTCGCACACAGGCCGAGTGATCTCGGTAAAGAGACCTTACAGCCTGTAGCAAGGGTCCGTTCACATTGTATCGGGGCAGTATCTCCCATAACTTCTTTCTCACAAAATATTGAAGATACATTAATTAAAAAACATTAATATACCGCATCTAGTTTCTGTCATTTAGTTAATCTAATACCTCGCCAAGAGCATGAAATTTAATTAACGAAATATGTCGCGACCTTCTTCCAGGTAAGTCGTTTTGTTGTAACAAGATTTCTATTAAATCAAAAAAAAGATCTTTTGTAACGTGGCTTATTTATTATTTTTTGCCGAATCAGTAATAAAATCTAACAAAAATATTTTTCTTCATTGAAACTTTACCTCGCTAAAATTATTCATTTAAATATGTTTAAGTGAAATTAAACCAAATTAAAATGATGAATGAAATTAAACTTTTTTATAAACATTTATAATAAAAATTAGAAATTATAATGTCTATTTATTTAATCATTTGTATTTGTATCTTTTTCACATCCAATCAATATCAGAGATCACTTCTGTGCGTCAAATGCAAGTTTCATGAGTGGAGGGAGGAAGCAAACAGTCCGAGCCTTGAATATAAAAAGAGCCAGTTACTTTTTACTGTACTTTGCTTAGGAATAGAATAGAGACAACATTCTACTAGTGGTAGAGTTAGTGTAGTTTTTGTGCATAATATATATAATATAAGAAATATTACTTATATAATATTTCAATGCTATTCTGGTGAATACATTATTAAAAAATTAGTTTAAATCAAATACTCATCTGAATAAAAAATGTCTTGAATTAAAAACTATTATGTTATGTATTATGTTAAGTATTATGTTATGTATTATTAAGTATAAGTATTTAGATAATATTGTATAATATGTATAATATTTTTAACACAAGGTGAGAAAAAGTAAGAACGTTACATTATGTCTAAATTATATTTCTTTATTTCGAGGAAAATTACTTTTTTGGGCATGAAATCTACCCTACATACTACAAAAACAAAAAAGTACTTTTCCAATTCAGCGTTCCATTTACCTAGTATAAAATAGTTATATTTTGGATATAGTGCTGTCCACAAAAAAGACGTGAGATGTATTAGAGGATAGTATTATTTTCGACTTACTTTATTTATGTTATTATCAATTTATATATATATATATATATATATATATATATATATATATATATATAAATTATAGCATATGTGTCATTCTGATGTATAAACTATATTATTATTAAGTTTCATCTAAATAAATTGAATAGTTTTTCCATAGAAGAGTAAATATTCTATTAATATTAATTGATAGATTTATAATAGCAAAAAAGGCAAATTATATACCAGCTATATATTAACTATTTTTTTTTTTTTTACTTCTTCTTTTTCTTCAGCTTTTTACTTCGTCATATTAAAACCTTACTGGACTGGAACGGAAAGTTTAGATTATTGAAGTTGTCTCGTAAATCGGTATTATTATTTTTCTTTGATTCATTACTATTAACAGGTGTTTCTTTATGTTTCTAAAAAGTATTATGATATATTTATGTGATATCGTATTAAATATATACCGCATTTTACTGCCCTTTACAAATTTTCATTATTATTTCATTAATAATTATAGATATATAATCATTGAAACACCACCGATATGGAGTAGCAATTAAGCGTTTTAAATAAACGCTTAATTGCATTTATAAAAAATGTGATAATAAATAATTCAAAAACCTTTATATTTCTAACACCTTAACACAGAAATTTATTATTGGTATATTCATAGGAAAAGTACTATTCATTAGTCATTACAGTCAAGTACAAAAGTCATTAGAAGAAAAGTTGGATCGTTCCATATTTTGTCCTTAGATCTCGGGGTTCGGTATATTTTATTCAAACTTTCACTGTCAAGATTATGTATTTATATTATGTATTTAACCTACACTTTATTTACTCCTCGACAACACCCAAATATGTTATATATATATATATATATATATATATACTGGAAACAACCTGCCCGAACAATAATATTGTATATTTTCTTTATCATAAATAAAACTCCATATAAATAAACACACTTTTAGAATGGTAATGGTATAATATAAAACAAATCGTTATTTTCCATGAAAACTGAATAATATGAAGATATTTTTTAAAGAAGTGATGAAACACTTAGGCAGTAAAAGTTTGATATTGGTTTAGTGGAATATGTATAAGATATACGTTTATATACGGTGCTATAGCCATATTATTAATTAAAACTATTGTTTTACGCCAATTTTATTTTCGTTATTCTTATTATTATAGTATATAATATTACTCAAGTTAAGTTTTATTTGATGATGACAAATGGCCATTTGTGTATTATATCTAAAATAAATCCTTAGCAGTCTGGTAAAAAGTTATTATATTAATTTTACTTTGAATTCAAAGACCTTCTAACATTTTATATGGAATATTACAATTTAAAATTAAGATCAAAGATCGTACTTACCTGGGCCAATTTTTTGGATTATCATTTACTATTCAGGTCCTATAACTATACATAAGAATTAACTGACATACAAAGAATAAATTTGCTGCCTGGAACATATAAATCTTGTTACTTTTATGATAATTTTTTAATAGACCTTAAAAAAATATATTGTATAAACATTATCTTCAGAAAGAAGATACAAATGTATTCCTATATTAAATAAGCAATTTTGAATGTTTCTATTGAATTAAATAGATAAATATATAGATATAGATAAATTATTTGATAAAGCTACGATTTAGTTAACAGAAGGTAGACGACACATTTTCTAAATGAAATTTCGAGCTCTCACCGAGGGATTAGATTAATGTGATGACAGAAACTAGAAATGGTAAATTAATATTATTTCTTGTTGGCAAAATGTTCGTAATATAATATTTACTGAATAATAGAATGAAATGACTTAACTATCTCCATAGAGCTAAATTTTTAGTTGAATAGACGAAAGTATTATTAACCTTAAACATCTATTGTAATATTATTTTATAATCATTACTTAATTTTGAAATATTTTATTTAATACGATAACAAAATTTAGCGTATCCTATTTGAAGGTAATTTCTATAAGAAAGGGTTGTACAAAGTAAATTGAAAACCTACCAAGCATAACTTATTAGGTTCTAACAAAGATTACTTATTGAGGGCTTATCCGTGGCTGGCTGTTAGAAATTCAAATTATTATTTTAGTAATGTTATAAATATTTTCTGCAAAAATAACAGTTTCATGAACTTCAACAATAGCGCTACTTACCGAGAAGAACTTTAACTAAAAATAATCCAGGTAATTCCACAAGTATAAAAGAATCATCAAAATAAATCATGCAATTTTAAATATAAAGATACCATAAATAATTCGTGTCATTATACAACCAGTTTTTTTTTCGTGAGAAACGTTCCTTATTCTTTTTAAACTTTCATTATTTTCATTAACTAACTGAGGTATGCTCTATTCTAATTTCAGTTTAAGATATATAGTTTAATGAAGTGAATATTAAACTACAGCAGAAGGCAGCACGACAGACTGCGGTTTGATACAATACAAGAGCTTTACTAAAACATTTTTAGACAATTTAGCGCTTTACCCACCTCTCTTACTTAACACCTTACTTTACGCCTCTTCATTTACATGTTTGCTTGACTTCTGATTACCTTAAAAACATATCTTATAAAGTTTTTATTTGTCTTATGACAAAACTGAATGTTATGAATATATTACTAAAATCAAACTTATTTGTTTCTAATGTGAAAGTAAATATTTTATACTAGTGAGGTTTTTTGCGAAAAATTTTGTATTTTTTAAATATATCTTCATGAAATATTTTGTGGCCTTTTCTTGTTTTCGTTGAACAGGATAAAATCATATAATTTTGAATTTCCTATCAAATTGCATACTTTTAAGATTTCATTAAAATCTTGTGATTAATGAAATGCTAATAATTAATTACATTAGCGTTAGTTATCGGTAATTTAATACTGTTTATTATGTGTGAGAAATACAGACGAGCCCACAAGAACCTGCACATGGCGTTTGTTGTGCATCCGGTCGCATGCCTATACGACCGGGTTCTCCGTAATGTGATATGGTGGGCTTTGAAAGGGAAGGGTATACCTGGGAAGTACGTGGGTTTGGTTCCAGCAATGTACAGTCGATCTAGTACAAAAGTACGGTCGGCCGCTGGAAACACCAACAAGTTCAATGTGGCAGTAGGTTTGCATCAAGGGTCGGTTCTAAGTCCCTACCTCTTCTTATTGGTAATGGATGCTCTGACATAAGACATACTTGGAAAAAACAGATTGATTTTTTGTTATAATTTAAAGACTAAGAATTAAATACTTTCAAGTTAAAGTATTTCAATAATATTTTGTAAAACAAATGTTCCTTTAGTTTTATTTTAAAATTTGTTAAATAGATTTTTGTAACCATATCAAAATTATGGGGACAAAGGTTTGGACTTTTTATAATGAAATATAATAAAAACTACAAATTTCAAGGCACCCTGGTGCATGCTATTCGCTGATGATATTGTTCTTGTTGGCGAGGATAGAATGTATCGAGGTACAGAGTCTCCGATTTTATTCCAATTTTGTTCGATGGAGTACCATGACCAGTCTGCTCGGACTTTTGCTACCTTGGTTCTCTAATACAAAGCGATGGCAATATTGACCGGGACGTAAAGCACAGAATCAACACGGGATGGATAAAATGGCGACAAGTCACCGAGACAACATGCGATGCTCGAATTCCCCTTAAACTAAAGGAGAAAATCTATGAAAACAACATTAGACCTGTCGTTCTGTATAGATAAGAATAAGAATGAATAAGAAATTAGTATATTAGGCGAAGCTTGGTAGTAGCGCTAGTGACAGAAAAATTAGAGGTAACCGTCTGTCATGGTATGGGATCGATATGAGGAAAAATAAAAGGCATGTGAACAAAAGAGTGCTGGGTATGCTAGTGGAGAGATGGACGGGTAGAGGATGGCCGAAAAAAAGATGGATATAATGTCTTTGTGAACAAATGGTATAAAATAAGTCAGTTACATTAATTGTAATATGTTTGTAACAATATTTTATGCAACTATCATTGTCACAAACTATTTTTGAAAGATTTTGTGTCACTTGTTTTTTGCATAGCGTATTATACCTTTATTTATTGCTTTGTGCCATTTTCTGTATTTCAACGACATTATTGAGAGGCATTCAATCCATAGCACATGAGTAAAGAATGTCAAGTCATTTTTTACTGTTTAAATATATTTTTTACAAAACTTCTTTAGAACACGCAATGTTCATATGAATTAATTGTCCGTCATAAATCGTAAATCACACACCTCAAGTAATAGGTTCTGTTCTTCAAATATTGGTTCTCATCGTTTAGGCTCCAAAGTAATATAAAGTCCTTAAATTTCTATATAAAACAAAAATTAAACTACAATAATATACAAATAACAATCCTATAAGCAATAACTAATTTAATTAAATCTAGTTTGCAAAGAAATTGTTTACTAAATTTAAATTATATTTTTCTAGAAAAATATAGTATAATTATAAGTAAATACTATACTTTTTAATAGTATTTTCCAAATACTAGCCCTAACATCTACCGCAGTCGCAAGTCTCAGTTATCCAAATGTCCTTTTGAATAAAATTCACCGGACTCAGAGGTCACAAAATATTGAACGATCTACCTTTGCTTTTAACGATATTATTTCTTTTGGAATAATGGACTTTTTGATAATATTTATTATTTTCATTGTTAAAGTTTTTTCCAATAATACAGGATTATGCTATTGTGGAATGATTAATTCTCGTCTGTTTCTATTTTTTAGGGTACAGTTTTTTTGTACACATATATTTTGCCTCGACAAACTTTAAGAGTTAAAAAAAAAACAAACACAATAGGTCATTTCGTAACAACGAATTAAAATACTTTGTGCAGTAAAAAAAACGTTTACCACTACTTTATGTAATCGTTAAATATTTACTTTTCCCATGATTGTATTTTTGGTCATCATAAAAACATTTAATTTAAAAAGAACAAACTAATGACCTAAACTTGTCATGCCATTTTTGTAGTATACAGATTTTTACCAAGGTCGGTAAAATGGTTTTTTTTATCATAGTAAGACGTATGGATAGGAATATAGATGATATATAGATGGGTATAATTTTTATTTAGAATTGTTTTTTTAATATATAAGTCTACATAATGTAAACTAGTGTATTTTAAATTAGAAATAAACGTATCGTAAATATATTACACGTCAAAGAGATCATAATTAATGTAAACATAGATATTGAAAAATATTCTAAATTACATAAAATATTACACGAAACGTAAAGTTTTGAGTAACGCCATAACGGCTGTATCAAATGAGAACGAATTTTGGTATTGTTCATGAAGTCAAAAGTTTATAGTTACTGGAGTGTTATGTCCAACTTCTGAGCCCAGCTCCTGTTTTCATCCACTTGTTAGAAACTTCATATCTTCAAACCTCAGTTTGGTTGTTAATTATAACATCTTATATCTCAATTTAATAATGGTAATTGGAAGATGTCACTGATAACACCTAGTTTTAGGTTTGGAAATAAGATAAAAAAATAATTTCAAAAGATTAGTCAAGAAAAAAAAATGTTTACGACAAATTAATGTCCATTGTAAGTAAAACATTAAAATAATTTTATTTTTTTTTCTCAACTTTTATAGTATGGGCATAAAAAAGTGAGTATAATCAGATGGCGCTTCATTGTATGAACGTAAACACCGTACAACCAACCCCTCAAGGAATATATTAACACATATTTGTTTATATTAAGAACTAAATGCAATTTACACAGGCAGGTAACTCCTGTCGGGCACTGCTGGTATACTTTTAATAAATTTTATCATAAATAAAACACTCACATTATAGTGAGAGAATGAAGTATGGTAAATTTACGTAGGAATTCAGAAATTTGATTCTACGATCAAAAGAAATATCAAATACCTTTTTTGTTAGTTTTTAGTAGTTTGTTGTTGGTTTTTGTTGGTGTTTTCACTTTTTGATTGTTTTCGGCGGTGTTTTTGGTAGTTGCTTTACTTGACTAAAGATATATAATTTACTATTGTATACTCTGATATTTATTATATTAAAAACTTATATTATGTTGCCTTGTCGTTAAATTTTATTCGTAGTTTCGCTAAATATGTAATGATCCCGGGTATTCAAAACTGTTTGGTATTCCTAAGTACAGCTCAGACGAAGCCGGTCGCAAACTGGTAACAAAGTAACTATCTTTGACTGATGTTAACCAACAAGGCTTTGTCATTCAATTACTTTTGTAGACTACGCTTAATAAAGCTTAATGAAATATGATCTGTATTGTTTCATTTCTATATAAAAGTAAACTTTATCTTTATCTACTTGGTATACATATGAAACTTAGAAACCACTAAGTAAACCTCTTTAACAACTTTATTATAATTTCCTTTAGAAAATTGTTTAAAATTTTTAAGACTGTTTTGAAGACTGATTTTTAATATATAAATTAATAATTGTAAAAACTGTTTAATATTTTATTAAAAATTTAAGAATTAGTAATATTTTTTCCTATATACATAAAGAAGGGACAGTTATCCTTCGGTTAATGGTTTCATAAAACAGTTAAAAGTGCTTTAAGAATAGTATAAATAGATTAATTATATCTAATTGGTTTCTGAAAATATATTCAAAATCGAATAAATGAAAAGTTAATGTTGATGTTATAAATATTTAATAAACTTATCATAAATATATTAAAACTACGATGACATTGTTTAGCTTAGTAAGTCCTAATTCATACTTAGTCGCCGCCATTAGATGTTTTGCTCTTAGAACGAAAAACTTTATCTAAATACCGTAATACATAGTAAGTATTATTCTCATATATGCATAGGGACATTAATAAATTACAGATGTAAATAGTACTTGGTACATATTACACTATCTATAGTACCAAAACAATATAAATTATTGACCACGATCAACCATTAATGTTAATCATCATTTGTATCTCAACTATACTGATACTTTGCATACAAACACTATCTAAATGAACAAGTATAAAAGACTACACTCTATTACAACTGAAATGCACATTAACGCTACACGAAACCCACTTATCTCCGCCAGAACTGAAGAAACGTCCCTAACTACTCGACAATCAAGATTTTCACTAGTAATTATGGCCGTTGTTATAAACTACAGCTTTAATTGTTGTCTTAAAGCAAACATGATTCAAAATATATTTTTATATTACACTTTCATTATTGTTGTTATTGTGATACGTCAGGCAATATCAAATATAATGTTATTCTTCTCCAATTATAGTGTGTTAATGCAAGATGAAGGCTCCCCTTAACAACTAAGATAGGCCATTTGAAGATATTTCGAGTGTGTCACCACTTTCACGAAGGTTTGAGATAGCGATGATTTCATATTGATGCGACGAAGAGTGACGAGAGGGAACCTGTGACGTGCAACTATGCCGATGATAAGTGTACGATTTTAGTAAGTATCTTGGCGTTCTCTACACTGGCGAGTTTTACAAAACTGTAATAAAGATTATACTTAATATTAAATTTTATTGTATGCTAATAACGAATGCACTAATTAAACTGGGAAATATTAACAACACTTGAGTCTTAGGTGCTAAAGTTTTTGAAGAGGGAATGAACTAAACTTAGAAGTTTATCGAAACAGAAGCTACATTCAAAACTTGAGTTCAGTTCTTGAATTATTTTAATAACAAGAGCCATAACCTCAATCAAAAATGGCCATTGTAGTTTAATTTTCATCTTATACCAAATAAGTGTTATTTACAACATTAAAATTTTTTGTGTTCGGACCTCCAGGCCGTGAATGTTGTATCAAAACTATGAACTTTAGGACAGCGTGAGTGATACACGGGTTGCTATTACATTTTTAAAAAACTATATAAAAAATAATTATTTGTTATTTTGTGTAAATATAAATGTGAATATAATAAATATAAACTGAAACTCGTGACCTGAAAAATAATTACTGAAACGGTACTATGCAACTCAACACTTACAGTTTAGTTTTTACCTGTTCAAAAAATTTCACAAATTTTAATTTTGCGTCTATAAGTTACTTTTTGTTTTATTTATAATTATAGTAAAGTTGAAGATCGTGCATTCAAATGAATTGTACAAAAGTACCAACATCAACTCGGTAATAAATAACTGGTCAATGGTGTAAAAGTTTTTAAGTTGATTTAATTAAATATTACTATAACAAGTTACTGTTTAAAATGAATGAGACATAACTTTGCATGTGCTCAAGAATTCACTTTCGAAAAAACTTTAAACCAACGATCAAAAAATGTGGTCAACAAACATTACTTTTTAAAAATATATATGTAGAATAATACAAATACCTATGATCAGTATTTGTGTAGTACAGAGATATAAAGCGTAAATGGATACATAAATATTGTTACAAATATGTGATCGAAACTTCAAAGAAATCGAAAGTTAAAGCATTTCTTCTTTTATCTGTCTGTAATGTGTCTGTCTGGTTTTATCTGAACAATATGAACAAATACTTTCAGTGTCGCATTTCAAATGCAATATAAATAAGCTATAAGCTAAAATAACTGTAAATTTTAGAATTTTTTTTTTTCTCATTTTACAACAAAATAATATCAAAGAAATCTTATAGAGAGTTTTTCAATTAATAATTTTCACTACAAGTTTGTTTTATTTCAATAATTTATATGGGTTTTACAAAGCTTCGAAGTTGACCGGGTTCTTGAATGCTCGTAAGAATATAATTATTAAAAACTATTAACATTCTATGATATATTTTTTTTAATGTTTTTATCTTATAATTTATAATTTTCTTAACTATCCCTTATTATTATTAATTTATTATCAACCCGCTTCCCCGCCACAAAATTTAGAATCATTGGTTTTTACAATAATTTTGCATACATTATAAATATATATCAGAGTGAAATTATTATTCTTTCAATATTTATTCCAACTATATTGACGACTTAAATAGCGATGAAATTTTAAATACAAACAATAAGATCAAAAATAAAAATAACAATCTCCAACCTATGTAATCATAATCATTTCTTTATAAATATTTGGATTTGAAAGAAACTCTTATATCCTAGTGATAAAAAAAAATCAGGTAAACACCTTTATTTGTTTTTAATTAAAAATGTACCTGAAATTCTAAGAAAGCTTTTACCCCCTAGTTCTAGCAATACAGGCAAAGGCAGCTCACAATATATAGTTTTTTTATATACTCATTGTTCTAGAAAAAATTACAAATCATTTGATATAGCATACATAATGCGTATTGATAAATACATAAACAAGCAGTACACAAAACTAGGTACATCATCAAAAATCTTGTAAAAAGTTTTCGCGTGTATGTATCTCGATAAAAGTAAGAGCAAACATCGAATAATAGCGGAGCAAACAACCCCGGGAGCTTTGACTGCAAGAAGAACCAGTAAAGAGGCTTCGGAATAGAAAAGAGAACATTCTATGAGCGCAGCGGACCGAGATTTTGAGGATAATATATACAATGACCATATATGCTTACTATATAATATACTAATATTACTTATACAATGTATCAATATTATACTATTTAACACAGAACTATACTCCAGGTATATTCATAGGAAAAGTAATATCGTTACAAGAAAAGTTTGATCGTTCCATATTTAGTCTTCAGATCTCGGGGTTCGGTAAACTTTATTCATACTGACACACGATATTTGGATGAGTCTGGCGGTACAATTACCTTTATTGCTGGTTTTTTTTATAAGAAAGAATATTTTTCAAATCTGTTATTTAAAATAATTGCATTTTACTAAAACAATTAATATTTTCATTGACACAAGATAGGGGATGGGCGGTAAATGGTAGGTAGGTATTTAATATATTTTTTACGGCAGTAATTTTTCTCTGTTCATACATAATTTAATATAATGTTACTCAAGTTTTGAGGTTTACTTCAAGATAACAATAAATAAGAATTAACTGATCTAATGACAATGAGTTTAGTATTCGAAGACAAATGACAATTTTGATATTCTTATAAAGACAGAAAATACGATTTTTTTTGAGTAAAAAGTATATACATATTTGATTTTTTTTTAACCCGCTATGAAATAAACTATCTAGAATGCCTACATTGAATTAAATAGAAATAATTTAATAAAGCTACGACTTAGCTAACAAAAGGTCGACGACACATTTTCTAAATGAAATTTCGAGCTCTCACCGAGGGATTAGATTAATGTGATGACAGAAACTAGAAATGGTAAATTAATATCATTTCTTGTTGGCAAAATGTTCGTAATATAATATTTACTGAATAATAGAATGAAATGACTTAATTATCTCCATAAAACGAAAATTTTAGTAGAATAGAATTGGGTTTCGATGAAATTATTATTAATTTTAAATATCCTTCATTTGTTTTAATATTACTTTACCATTACTTAATTTTGAAATGTTTTAGGTAACATGGTAACAAAATTTAGTGTATTCTATCTGAAGGTCATTTAAATAAGAAAGACTTGTACAAAATAAATTGAAAACCTACCAAGCATAACTTACTAGGTTCTAATAACAAAGATTACTTATTAAGGATTTATGTGGGCGAAAGGGTTATCTATGGCTGGCTGTTAGCAATTTATACATCCGTACCCAGTCCTGGTGGTTGGAATTCGATATCCGCAGGATAAATATACAAACATCTATAAATCCTAAGCTGTGATTGTTGCTCCTTATTCCAATAAAAACAGTTAATACATTGCGAACCCTTTGAAATGTAGTTTATAAAACTGGGTCAAGGAAAAATTTATTAAAGGATACATACCACCGAAGGTATGAGATTTTAACATACTGAAGTTTTAAATTTTAAAAGAGGCATACATTCTTATCCCAATATCCAGAAATTAGATATTTACTCTTCTGGTATCTAACCTGAAATCTGAGTCGTTCGTGGAAAAAATATTCTGCCATCGTATTTTTGATTAATGATGTAGATTCGAACAGTAAGAATTTGTATTTTAGTCAGTGATTTGAAAATGTATATTTAAAATTATTATTATATATTATACAAAATGCTAATTCACAAAATAACATAAAAGTCTCAGGCTTTCCTAAAAACGCTGGAGACCCGAATACGAAGGATACTTCATGTATAATACCTTAAACATGCACTTATGGGTAACGGTCTTAATGAAAGTAGATTCAAATAAACTAAATATTTATTCATTGAATTGAAAGGGTAAGTGCAATAATATTATTTATATTTGTTAAATATGCTATAAAGGGCGTCGTTAATTCTACATGTTTTAATAAACAATTACTAGTGTAATAAAATGAATATTTCTGATAGATAATAAATACAAATAATTAAATACAAGATTAATGTTTAGTTTTTACATTCATTTTTATAATTGGATAAGAAAATTAGAACAAGAAGGAAAAATTACAGCACATTTTCAGATAACACTTAACACTTATGATATTAAAACTGAAGTTTGAAATAATGTAATTGCAGTTGTCAAAGCGAGTGTCGTTGTTTACAAAGTGAGAAGTAATAAGGACTCGAGTATTCCACTCATGCTCCTGACTCGGCTTCTACACGCTTATAACTTTTCCTCTTCAAGAAATTTCACACCTTAAATCCTAGTTTATGAGATAGTTTTAACCTAAATGTCTTATTTATTATCAAAATAAAAAAAAATGTAAGAAAAATATGCTGTTAACACTCGTTATTATTATTGTTGTAATTCTAGAATAGAAAAGAATTAATGAAAGAAATGATTTAAGGTTATAGATCAAACTTTTTGTCTTAAGAAAACATTTTTGTTTTATCATTTATATTAGTATCAATAAATTTCTTCGATAAAAAATAATAGTTTTATGAATTTGTATGATTAACATGCACCGAAAGCATAAACAAAGTACAATATCTAATCCGGCGAGCGAATAACTACACAGACTACACTCACTATAAAGTAAACAAGATACAACCACAGACTAACGAATTCACAGCCGCTTACTCTTGACACAGTTGTATGTATCCGATCTTTAACCAAATTGTATTTAATGATATAATATGTTATAACATAATACATAACTTCTGCTAAAATAATTAGATGAAGATTTGCTGAATATGGTTTTACCAGCAAGGTTGCCTTTAAGAAGTCAGTCGTCATATTTCTGGCCAAAAATTATGCACAATTGAAATTAAACATCTCTATGTAATATTATCGTAAATTGTTTATAGTTTATTCTTTCTTTATTTATGTATATTATATTATCTCCGGCTACCCCGCAAGGGATATGGCGTGAAGGTAAATAAATAAGTAATAAATATAAATAAATAAATATATATATTTTGGGTATGTATTCATTTGTTATTTGTATAAATTGAAGAACATTGTGTTGTGTGTATGCACATTAGTAATTTATTTAATATTTAAAAATGAAACTCCTTTAAAATGGTTCTAAACAAGCGTCACAATAAAGGAACAAGCACATAAATGTATAGAATAGAATGAGATACAAGACATGATGCCCACTGCTGTTATGGTGCCATCTATTGCTGAATCGTTTAACTAAAGTGAGGCATGTGTGGAAGTTGTTGTTGAGGTACGTTTTTTAACATAATATAAGCAGATTTATATAAAAATACACATATTTTATATTAAAGTATCAAACAATGCTTAAGCTTGGTAAAAAATAATAAACCTTATACTTATTCTAATACTCCTGTTACTAATGGGTCTATATCACTTCTGTAGAGTAGCTTTTTTTGTTTAATTTGAAAACAAACTTTTTTAATTTATTTTGTACCGTGTTTTTGTTAAATAAATTTTTTATCTAAAACATTATAAAACAAAGCCGTCAAAAGCAGAAGCATGTAATTGTTTTTCTCAAAAACTAGTGTCCGATTTTTTACGTAACGAATATAGTGCAATTCTTGAGGACGGTTTAGATAAACATCTTTAATAGATATATTACGTTATTGTGTAAATTGACTGAAATATGACGATTACTATTAAACAAGTGAAGCGACCGTAAAAAAAGTCGCCTGCTAGGAGCTGTATTCGCTTTCGCCGCGTAAACCAGCACAGATAAACTAAAGCAATTTACTAGAGAATAATAGATCTAGAAAAATACGAAAAAAAAACCAAGACAGTAAGCCTCTACCTCTTTTATAGTTCAAAATAATCAAAAAGGTAAAATCTAATAAATAAATAAAAATAAAAATAATGGTATTTTAACATACGTATCTACTACTACTACTAGTTTACTATCAATTAAAACATTTTTCTTTGAACGTAGATTTTTTGCCACTTTGCTATTACAGGTTATGATTTAATGTGATATGTTATAAGTGAAAAAAGATGTACGTCCATTGTAATAAATTTGAATTAATCAAATTTTTTACTGTTCCGATCGAACGAAATAAATAATAAATGATTGTTTTGACGCCTCAATCGCTCAGTAAGTTTTCATCATGAATAATATAGTAATTGGGGCCTAAACTAAAAACACAAAAGGAAACGGCTATAATATATTTTATTAGGCTACAGTTTTTTACAGAACGCCGAACACTTACAAAAATGTAATTATATGACTTCATTCTATGTAAACATTTTAAAAGCTTTTAATATACGAATAATTGTGTAATGAATGGTATATAAATTTTCATATCTATGTCTATATTTGTAAATGAAAGTAAATCTATTATATTATTTAAAATTGTCATCGTACACAATGCCCTCCAGCAACTTCACCCATATTAATAAATTGTATTGCATTTTGATATCCTATTACTATTAATTTTAGAGGCTTGAAAATATATTTTACAATATTAAAACGTGTATACAAACGAACACTACTTAATCGTTATTAAATTCAACTATACTTAAATCGCATAAATTATATATTTTTGTCTTAAAATATTGTTCTCAGTTTTTTAGATAACAGCGTTACCTACGAAAGCCTAGCTAGGGTCAACTTAAGCTTAAAACTATTTAGGGAAATCCATGACTATTAAACATTCATCAAAATAGGTATAGTATGCAATTTTAAAAATAAAGATATATGTGTGTGTGTGTGTGTGTGTGACAAAATTAATCTTCTTTTATTCGATAAATTTTCTTTTTCCCTATTTTTCTTACTTAAACAAAGGTTTGGTTTTTTCTGTTATTTATAATTTAACGAAAGTGAGTTTCATCACTTCGTAACCGGTAACGGGAATATTAATTATACTACAGCAGAAAGTTGCACAAACCAATTTCTAATTTATATTTTAATCTTTTGATTTCTTAAAAAGTTATTATTTATCTTGTAACAAATATGTAACTACTGAATATACTGTAAATAATGAATATGGTACTAAAATCTCACTTAAGTATTTCTAATGTAAATTAAGCAATTGTACTAGTGAATTTGTTAGCGAAAATTATTGTATTTATTTTTTGTTTGCATTAAATAAGATAAAATTATGCAATTTCCAATCAAATTGCAATTTATAATATTTTTAGATTACTAAAATGATATAATTTAGATTACTAAAATGGTAAAAATGGTAACGAGAAGAATGCAAGAGAGATCTGAAAGGCTGTTGTGGGAGACCCAAGGAGGTTTTAGACCTGGAATAGGGTGTATAGATCAGATCTTTCCCTCCGCATGATCACGAAAAAGTTTTCGGCCCTAAACCAAAAGGTTTTCTGTGCTATTTTGTGGATCTGGAAAAGGCGTTTGACAGGGTTGTGAGAAAAAAAATATGGGAGAAACTGCCCCGATACAACGTGAGCGGACCCTTGCTACAGGCTGTAAAGTCTGTTTACAGAGATCACTCAGCCTGTGTGCGAGTAGGAGCTGACATGTTACCCTAGCATCCAATCGGGTTTTAGGCAAGGTTGCGCTATGTCAGCTTGGTTGTTTAATTTGTATTTGGATAGTTGTCTCCAAGGCAAAGACTGTCTGTGAAAGACAGTGACATGGGAGTGAAAGTAAGTGACCTTAAGGTCAATTGCTTGCTGTATGCAGATGATGCAGTGCTCATTGCATTATCGGAATGCAATTTGCAGGCATTGGTCACCACTCTGAAAGATGGGTGTGACAATAATGGTCTAAACCTGAATGCAGATAAGACGAAGGTTCTGATATTTGAAAGAAATGAAGAAAGAACAGAATGTAAGATCAACGTGAATGGTAAGATAATATAACAAGTGAATGAAGTGGTATATTTGAGAAGTATGTTTAGCAGAGACGGAAGATACGAAATGGATGTGGAAAGGCGTATTGCTGCCGGTAACAGAGTCAACGGTGCCCTGGCTGCATTGTTGAGACGGCGAAATGTCAGCATAGCTGCACGTTTGGCTGTACACAATGCGGTTTTGCTACCGACGCTGTTATACGGCGGCCAAACGTGGGTAACACAGAAGAAGAATGTAAGAAAGATGAATGCTGTGGAGATGCGATCTCTTCGCAGAATATGCGGAGTCAGCCTAGCTGACCGAATCCGCAATGAAGAGATCCACAGAATGGCAGGTACTATCGAAAATGTCACGGTGAAAATGAAGAAGAACTTGCTCAGGTGGTTTGGGCACGTTGAACGAATGAGTGATGAAAGAATGGCAAACAAGATTGATACAGAAAAAGTGAGCGGTAAGAGAGAAAGGGGGAGGCCTCGAGTGACCTTCAAAAACATAGTATCTATGATACTGGAGGAAGGTCACGTAAAAAGCATGAGGAACCCCCGGAGGGCATGTATGAAGAGGTTGATGTCTGTGGCCGAGGCGAAAGAGGTATGCAGGAACCATAGCGTTTGACGCTTCGTCGTCTCTGGCTACCCCACAAGGGATATGGCGTGAAGCTAAATAAATAAATAAATAAATAAAATGGTAATAATTAATTACATTTGCAATAATTACCTTTAATTTCATATTTATTTAGGCATACAATTTAATAAATTATATGTCTTTTAGAACTAATGGTATAAATAAGATCCGTAACATTAATTTTAACATGCTTTTAATATATTTTTACGTAATTTGGAATATCTCATTATTTTTTAAATTTTTTGAAAGAATATTTTATGATTTACTGATTTTTAGACAGTACATTACACTATTTGCGCCACTTTCTGTATTAGAACGACAGAAAAGATTGTATTATTTTTAATTTATCATAAATGAAGTCTGCAGTTTTGCTTTTCTTAACATTTTATGACTTCGAATACTTTAATGGTAAGATATTCAAAATTTGAATTTTAAAAAGTTTCTATTTATATCTTAAAGGGCTGTATATGTGTCTATAAGTGGAAGGGATCTTACGACTTCCCTAAATTTTGTTGTTTTTTGTCTATCTAATGTTGATGACATTTTTACTATTTTTTAATGTTTTGTAATGACCTATATCGCAGACTGAGTCGATCTATATGTACAAATATTTCGGCGCATTTCCGTAAAAATATAAAAGATTTATATTATCTCGTGTATAAGAATACTTTATATAACATAAGATTTAACATATTATGAAATTGCAATTTAATTGAAATATGTACTTGTTTTGGCCAAGGAATTTTAAAGTGTATTAATAATATTTACAGCTTAGTTAATTAAAAGATGAAAATTAAAAATAATATGTTTACCGAATTTTCAGTATTTTAGTTTAACTTGTAATTAGAAACAATATAAGAAAATCTTTTCCTTTTCTAGAAGAAAATTTATTTAAAATAGAATATTTTATAAAGAAATATATCAGATGTTCTCTAATAGCGAAGCATACTAACAAAGGTTTTGGCGATTAAAGATATAAACATGTACAATTGCTAACGTCATTAAGCACAATAAAGAATACTACCAACATTGAATTTTATTGTATGTTAATAACGATTGCAGTAATTCCTTTTATGAAATGTCTTTTTTATTTGGTGTGATTTATTGTTTTAATCTGAACAATATCAACAAACCCCTACAGTGTCCTGTTTTAATTACATTTATTTTAATGATCAAGTCCATATCATTTAATAAAGATATTTGGCAGATTAGTTTCATAAATTTTATAACCGTTATAAAAAAAATAATAACTAAAATGTAGTAGCAACGTATAATATATAATATGGGTATAATATATAATATATAATATGGGTATAAAAATTTTATACAATAATATTTAACTTTTTATATATTTATTTTTTTCTTTAATTAAATATCACTTCCAAAGTAATAACACCATCTACTCTAATCCATTTATTTTATTTAATTGGAACATCGCATCCATTCTGACTTGAAGATTCTTTTATTGAATAAACAATGAAACTTACAAAGAATAATTACTTAAAGTTTCATTACTCTATAAACTTTTAGTTGTTTCTTAATTGACAGACCATAGATGCTGCTACAAAGCTGAATGACCTGTTTTTGCAATTATCGATATATATTTTATACATGTACGAGTTATAAAGTACACTTTACTATTAAAGCAATTTTTATCACACATTTATTTGTGATAAATAAATGATAGCTGAATTTATATTTGATTTAAAACAATAAATAACATTACAATCACCGATGACATGATGTTTGTATTATATTCATATTATTATTTCTCTATTACATTAATAATTATATATGCAATAACGCTATGACACATTTCATAAATATATAAAATTTATTCATAAAATAAATATTTGAACACTGTGTTGGCAAATCTAGAATAACGCTTTAAAATACAAATATTCACAATATTATAAATAAAATTAATAATTACAAATATATATTTTTTAAGATGAATAAAAAAAATGTGAATAATCTTTTAAATGAATATGCTAAATATACACATGTACGTGTAAGTTTACACATTACAAATTACATTATTTGAGGAAAAAAGTATGCAAATTAGTGGTAGGTTTGGGTCGCAGCGCACAATCGTCTCAAAACGTTCAAACTTGATTTCAAGCTGCAGTCGGCATTTATATTGTAATATAATATATACGTTAAAGTACCATAACCTGTAATATACTCTACCAAAAGCTTATAAAAGCGTCCAAAGAATATAATTTGAAATAATTTTTTGTTAATTTCGAATTTTAGGTTTCATTATTTGACTTATATTTCGAAATATATTAGTTAAGTGGTTAATTATTTTTTTATAATAAAAATGTTTATCACATTGCATATTGCTATTTTTTCGTTCAAAGAATTCGTTTAATTAAAAAATATCGATTAAAGTACTTAGTAAAAAAAAGAATGAACTAACGTATGACTGAAGAAAAAATGAAAAACAAAATTAAATTAATTTTCCTTCTGAAAAAATAAAAATATTTTGAGTGTATTAAATTGTAACTGTATGTAAATGTATTAAATTGAACATTTTATAAAATTGTAATAACATTTTGAAAAGTATGTTTAAAAATAATGTAAGTAATAATTAAAAATATTGATACCTTCTATGATCTTTTGTGAGCTATATACGGAATTGGGAAGCGAGGAAAATAATCCCCTTGTTTGTCTGTTTCAAAAATTTATAAAGATTTAAATCACAAGAAAATTCCTCAAAATTAAAACGAGGATCAGAAATTTAATGGCAGGCTTCACATTCACTGGTAGTTACAGATACAGATCAGGAAAGTACACTCAGGAAGACGCCTCGACGTTTACCGTTTACTCGCGATAAAAATATATTTCACCCGTATTCCTTAAAAAAATACTAATGGAAACAACACTAATAAATGAGTTGCTTCCAATGCAAAGAACTAAAAAGATCACGACTTCAAATAAATAATTGTAAATTATTCCGAGTTCTTATTTGCATACTAAGCACACTTAAGAGTAACGTCAAGCTGGCAATATTCAATTTCTAAAAAAGTATGAGATGTCACTTTAATTAGTTGTCAAGTTATTGTTAGTGTAATTAATAATCAACTTGATGTCTACAAACTAGACAATTGATAAATTACTGAAAAAATGAAATTTATGTATAACACTCTAAATAAAACATAAATAGTAAAACAAATATACTCGTATATAGACAATCGTAGAACCATAAATTCATAATATATTTTTAATATCTATAATAAATAAATTATAAGTTGTTAACCACCAAATTAATGTTTGTAGTAAAATAAACAATTGTAATTGTCAATTAAAGTTGAAGCCTTTGTTTGTAAAGCAATAAGTTCATAGCGACTCGTGAACTCAGATCAAGTTTTGAGCTCAGCTTCCACTTCTGTAAACTTATAAGTTTAATCCCTCTTCAAAAACTTTCGCACCTCAGTCTAAGTTCGGCTTATAGTTCATAGCAGAATTGATTAATTCTTTATTTGTATAAAATTAACAAAATCTTAAAGGTGTTGTTTCTAAAACATGATATTGTTTGTTGATAATTTAAAATAGTATTTTTTTACCTGAGTATTTAAATAAGTAATTAACATAAATACTTATACGAGTAAATTACCTTATAAAGTAGTAGAAAGTGTAAAACTTTTGATAATCTTCATCTAAAAAAACAAATTTTCGTGGATATAGTCTTATTTTAAATATTGTTTAACTAACTCAAGATTACTAGATATAATTAAAAGCCTTATAATATGATATCTTTCACATTTAATAATTATTTTTCTGCTTAAAATTGTCTTTATGTATCTTTTTAAAAGTAAAGCTTATTAACAATATAAATAAATATAAGGAAAAAAAAATTTCATACGGACAGAACGCTCTAGCTCTGAACTTTTGGAAAACTGAATCAATAGGACATGGGTACTTCCGGATCGATAGTACGGACGACATTTGACTGAGGCTGGCAGCGCTCTTTTATTTAATAAGCTTTTAATTTCAGTTTTTTTATATTTCCGGTTTAATACAATTAAAAAATATAAAACTATTTAAAATGATAAATAGCAATATTAATTTTTCTTTGTTGTAATTGCTACATAATAAAGAAACTAAATAATTGCGTTTGTTTTATGTATTTAACTATAAGATTAATCAAATATATTATTACAGGGCAATTTAAATGACTGACAACAGACTAATAGTTTGACTGACTTTGTCACTATTGGAAGCCATTTTAACTAGCTTTGCGTGGTCTATTTAGTTTTAAGCTCTCATCGCGACTTCTGTGCAACTATTCAATATTAATTCTCGGACGCCTTAACGGATTTCGATTGTGTCTTTCTATTCTGAGTGTTCTTTTATCATGTATAGCAAGCGCAAGCACATATTGTGCGTGAATTGTAATATTTGCGTGAATACTCTTCGCCGATATCGGATTTTAGAACAAAACACAAGTGTGTACGATGCTCTGCAACTGGATTTATCCACAAAACGTAAGGTATTAAAAACGCTATTGCCCGAGTTTATCTCTAAATTATATTAAATTAACTCGTTATTTATACTTTCAAACATAGTTTGTTATAATGCGTTAATACTTATTACAAGTTACTTTCAGATAACTGATGAGGATTATGTTTGCGAAGCATGTTGGAAACTTTTAATAGATGCAGTAAATCAGAATCTTCAACAGAATACTGGTAATGACCCACAAGCTGGACCGACACCAAGTCAGTGTGGTCATACCAATGTTTGTATTTTATGCGGATGTTCCCTCATACAAAGGCAAAATGAGAAAATATTAAGAGATAATCCCTCTGAACTACAACGGCAGATGATAGAAATAATTAAATGCTGTAAGGAACCACAACAGGTGTGTACATCGTAGTTTAAGTTCTGTTTTATGCTATTACTTTTATATATTCTATACACATGGAACTTATAGGTTTTATTCTTTTAAAATGTTTGTTTGATTTTATTTATTTTAATATCTAATCTTTTTACAATTATTTAGATTGTGAAACTTACATAAATACATTTATATTATAAGTTTAATTTACCCTGAATAACATTAATCCTAGATATATGTGTTTTATATGCTAAAATCAGAAAGATTTCTTATATTTCTGCCAGGTAACAACTTCAGACAATGTATGCTATGCCTGTTGGTTGCTAACCAAAAGAGAGGTACTATATATGAATCGCCTTAATGAATTAAGAGTTGAAGAAGACATTCAACATGGGGATGATGATGCCTCACATACTGAGCCACCTAACGAGCCTTCTGTTGTGGTGTATATCTCAATGCCAAAGTTGGCATATCTTTGGAGGACCACCAATCTCATGAAGATCGCATGAGCAAAATATTGTCAGGCTATCAGGAATTCAGAATACAGAGAATGGAAACTAGCATTACCAGATTACAGGAGAGCCGCCAATACTTGTAATCATTACCTCTTTCCTGGCTGCAATAATATTGATACGCAGTGTGTAAAATATTATATAATTAAAATACCATCTTGTTTTATTTTTACCATAAATACCTATTTTTATTTTTCTTTATTTATAGACTTTTATACATATGTCTGTCCTATATTATCCTTATCTAAATAAATGTACAACTACATTTTTCTAAACAAAATATTTTTTTTTTCACCTACTATACTATATGATCGCTATAGAATAGCAATGCGCTTGTCGATTGGCGCTGCCTACACGATGGTGGTCGCGGGTTCGATAGTAGTAAGTAATTTGCTAGCACGCATTGGACCATCGGCTGATCGTGCGATTCTTTTCCTATCTGGTGAAAGAGGCCTATGCCCAGTATTGGAATGTTAGAGGTTGAAGCTTAGTAAATAGAGATAGCTATCTGACACATTTGCAAAGAAGAAAGATCGGTTTTCTTATATTTAGACAAATATTATTCATTGCAAATATATATTCGCGTTAATAAACGCGATAAAATCCGTTCAAGACTCATTCTAACCCTTTACTAAATTAATAACTAATATTAAAAACATCATTTAAGAAATCTCTTACGTATTTTTTTGTTTGCATAGATTGTACCTACAATCAGTGACAGCTAGTATTGACAGGTAACCTCAAATTATTATTAAAGAAAAACTTAAATATCGTTTTTTTGTGGCTTTCTAAAAAATTATTTGTTTCTGATTACGCTTATGCAATATTGCCCCTATCGTTTAAACATTTTTTTATATTTAGACGCCTCAAATAGATGTCAGGTAAAATGATGTATGGAAAGCTGCCATTGTTCTTTTAGTTTATTATCATTTTCATAGCCATCCTTTGATTATATTTTATTATGACTATACTTTATTTTTCGATCTAATTAACAGTTAAGTTAATGTATTTAAAAAACTAGTTAATTACAGATCCAAGGTAAAAAAAACAAAACTACTTTAAACTAATTTTACTTAATTAAAGAAAGAAATATAATTAGCATTTACTAATTACTATTAGCAATGAATGTATGACGTACTCGATAGAAGTTATTAAAATAATATGTTGAAAATTCAATAAGTAAAAGCTGCAACTCTGGTTACCGTTGCGATGACGTAAATGGATGTTTTCTTCCAATCCTGAGAATCAAAGCGCTAGCGATTTTACTGGAGTGTGGACTAATTTGATATCTCGAGTTGTTTTTAAATAATGATATGAATTATAATTAAGAACTTAGGTCAGATATTTCAAGTACTATCGATATGACTAATAAAATTTTTATTTCAATTTCATTTGTAATCTTTGGAGCATCCCTGATACCTAAAAATAAGAAATCATTAGAAATAGTAGCAATAAGTTGTAAGAAATATTTTTATCATTGTTTAAAATATTCGTTTTGGATAAACGAAATGTACTATTACATGGGGAAAGTATTTTTCTGTATAATATATTATGTAAATCGCATCCTTTTCCCCTTATTATATTTTAATTTCTTCTTAAAAAAATAAGTAAAGTTACGGAAGAAATTTTAAATTTATAATATATATAAATTGTTTAATATAAACTTGAAACATAAAGAATTTTCTCTAATTCAACATATGTTGTTTTCTGATATCTTTAAAAACACAGATTTTGACTGAGTTAGTAAATTATACTGAATTTAGAATTGCGATTTAAAAATATGTATATATATATATATATATATATATATATATATATATATATATATATATGCTTAGCGCCTTATGCTCGCAATCGTTGTGGCGTGTTTCGTTAACGTAGCTAGTATAGTTTTTAAGAACAGAGAGTTTGGATTTTTTTGCGATCTGACCAGTAAAGAGCTTCGCTTCGCTCAGCTCAATAATATAAAATAAGTCGTTATTTTCCGTGAAAATTGAATAACATGAAGACATTCTAAAAGGAAGTTATGAGATACTTTAGCACTAAAAGTTGGTTATTGTTTTAGTGGAATATGTATAAGATAAACGTTTATATGCTTTGCTATAACAATATTATTAATTAACAATATTGTTTTACGCCAATTTTAGTTTAGTTATTCATATTTTTACATTCATATTCATATTCATTTATTTGGTAATATTTTTGGTTTACAAAGTTCTTAAAACTATTTCGAAAAATATAAATTTGCCGGTTAGGGCGTCCCAAATCAGTCGTCAAAAATATTATTTATACATTAATATATTAATTAATATTCTCTTATAACACGTTAATAACAATATCAATTAAAATATTCAAATCATTATAATTAAACTAAAATGTCAAAAAATAAATACAATCATAATAATAAATTTAAAATACGTGTGTTATCAAATTATTTGTATGTCAATATTATTCAAATTATCCTTTAAATATTCGTCATAACTATAATAAATCTTTGATATCAACAGTTGTTTAATTTTATTATAAAAATGGTGTCCTTTTTAATTTCTTTTTTTCAAACCAAGGTCTGTAATTTTTATACCTGCTATTACAGATTTTTTTACAGATAAATATTTCATGTGCATTTGTACCATTTCCCCATAAAACAATCCCGTATTTAATCCAGGCGTACGCATAAGCATAATACGCCGAAGGAGCAACATTTATATTCGTCCCCTTTTTTATTTCTCTTAAACCGTAAATGAATTATATATAAACGCATGTGTGTGTAATATATGCGTCCGTGCGTCCAGATTCGACTTTTGTCAGCACGATAGCAGCCGCAGTTTCTCGGATTGCTTTCAAAATTTGCACAAAAATCAACCATCCAAAAATGAAGGTCAAGTTCGTTAACCAGAGAAATCCGGCCAGGAGGGGCGCAAGAGCCTCACTTTTTCGACCATAACTTTTTCTCTATACAAAGTAGATCAATCGCGTTCATATTATATGATATCTTTGATGAATAACTGTAACTAATGTACATAAACCGAAAACCTAACTTCAATAACTTAGGGGTGGGGGTAAAAAAACCGAAAATTTTTGGAAAAAAATTCATAACTTTTTTCTGGTAAACATTTCTACATCACAAGTATTTTTACTAGAAAGGTTATTATTTACTTTAAATTTAGGTACAAAAAATACAGTACCAAAAGGTACCGTAAAAAATAAAAAACGCCTTTAAGTTTGAAAATTTAAGATAGAAAACCACGGCAACTTTTTTCTTGATTTTTAATATATCTTTCTGAAATATTTTTTGCCCATTTTTTCTGATTTCTTTGAATATGATAAAATTATACAATCTTGTCATTAATGAAATGGTAATAATTAATTACATTAGCATTAGTTATCGGTAATGTCATACCTATTAAGGCATACAATTCATTTAACCACAATCTCTTTGTGAACTAATGATACAAAATAAATCCGCTACATTAATTGTAACATGCTTATAACAATATTTTATGTAATTACACTGTCATAGACTATTTTTAAAGGCTTTATGAGTCACTTGTCCTTTGCATAGTGCATTATTCTTCCTTTATTTATTGCTTTGTGCCACTTTCTGTATTACAATGACAGGATTTTTTTATTATTATATACTTTTAGAGAACGCAAATTCAGTCCATAGCACATGAGCAAAGAACGTCTAGTATTTTTTTATTATTTAATTAATTAAAAATCTTCAGAACATGCAATGTTCATATACACTATTAGCCTATATAATTATATTACTATTACTATTATATATTACATGCTGGTTCTTATTGTTTAGGCTCCAAAATAATATATAAATATATAAAAGGTCCCTAAATATACGAGTATATATAAAACAAAATTGAAACTAATATAATATACAAATAATTGAGCTGAACGTAAGCGAAGCGCTTAACCGTTTGGGAGACCTTTTTTTGTGTTTAGTTGTCTCCAGAATGCGACGAGATAATTAGCTAAAAAATTTCTCATGTATGTTTGAGCCGAACGCGGATGTTATAGCGAAAACAGATTGAAATTAATGTTTAGCCATTCAACAGTTATCAAGAAAAGAAGAAAAGAGAGGGTCTCAGCTCAACACCCGCCGCGCACGGTTGGCAGATTCTAGTAATCCTATAAGCAATAACTAGTTTATAAGATTAATTGATTGAGTTATAAATAAAACTGTAGTTTTCAATAGTATTATCCAAATACTATCCGTAACATATATTATCGCAGTCGCAAGTCTCAGCTGTTCAAATGTCATTTTGAATAAAATTCACCGGACTCAGGGGTTTGGTCACAAAATATTGAACGATCTGACTTTTCTCTTAACGATATTATTTCTTTTTGAATAATGTACTTTTTTGATAATATTTTTGTTTTCATTGTTACTAAACTTGAACTTGGTGCCATAAAAAAATATTTTTATCATTACTTCAGTTAATTATTAACTATTCTAATTTACTTTTCCAATGTTTCGATTTTTGCTCATCGTACAAACAATTTATTTAAAAAGAACAAACATTTTACTAGTATTATAATATTATTTAATATATGCTATATATTTAATTTATAAATGATTTAAGGAGCAAATCTAATGGCCTAACATTTGCTTAATTACATTTTCATAATATATAGATTTTTATTAAGGTCGCTGAAACGGTTCTTTTGTTACAAAGAGACATACAGACAGAAATATAGATGATATATACATGGTAACCAAGACGTGTTTTTGTAATATATAAGACTACATAATGTAAACTAGTGTATTTTAGTATTAGAAATCTTAAATAGATTACACGTCAAAGAGACCGTAATTAAACCGCTATTATGTAAACATAGATATTGAAAAATATTCTAAATCACATTGAAATATTACACGATACATAAACTTCTGAGTAACGCCATTACGGCTGTAACAAATGAGAGCGAATTTTGGTATTGTTCATAAAGTCAAGAGTTTATAGTTACTGGAGCGTTTTGTCCAACTTCTGAGCCCAGCTCCTGTTTTCATCCACTTATTAGAAATTTAATAACTCCACACCTCAGTTTCATTGATAATTATAACATGTTAAGTTTTAATTTAATAATGGTAATTCGAAGAAGTCACTGACAATACCTAGTCATAGATTTTCAAATAAGAAAATATATTTAAGACGATTCTTCAAGAAAAAAATTGTTTACTACAAATTATTGTCTATTTTAATATAAGATAATAAAACTATGTTCTAGATATGTAAGTTTAACATTAAACATATTTTCATTTTTTTTTGAACTTTTGTAGTATCGGCATCCAAAGGTGAGTATAATCAGATGGCGCTTCATTACATTAAATAAAACACCGTACAACCAACCTCTAAAGAAATATATTATCACATATTTGTTTATATTATGAGGTATGAAGGGATCGTAGCGTTTGGCGCTCCGTCGTCTCTGGCTACCCCGAAAGGGATATGGCGTGAAGGTAAAAAAATAAATAAATATTGTTGATATTAAGAACTAAATACAATTTACACAGGCAGGTATCTCCTGCCGGATGCTGCTAGTACACTTTTATTAAATTTTCATAATAAATAAAACGCTCACATTATAGTGTGAGAATGAATTATCGTAAAGATACCTAGGGTTTGAGAAAGTCGATTCCAGGACCAAAAAAATATTAAATATCTTTTTTGTTGGTTTTTGGTAGTGTTTTCACTTTTTTCATTGGTTTTGGTCTGATATTATGTTATATTAAAATAACTTAAATTAAAATTGTTTTATTGTCGTAAAATTTTATGACGAAAATATAACAGACATGTTTAAAAAACCTTAAAAATATGCGAATGCGATCCTGGGTAATCAAAACTCTTTGGTATCCCTAAGTACAGCGCAGACGAAGCCGAATCCAAAAGATAGTAAAATGGTAACAAAGCAACTATCCTTGACTGATGTTAACCAACAAGGCTATGTCATTCAGTCACGTTTATAAACTACGCTTAATAAAGCTCAATAAAATATGATAAGTATTGTTTCATGTTAAAGTTTTGTATCTACTTGGTATACATATGAAACTTAAAAACCAGTAAGTAACCTCTTTAACAACTTTATTATAATTTCCTTTACAAAAATTTATAATAAAATTACCGGTTTTTATATTTCTTTTTAAATTTAAGAATAAGTAATATTTTTACCTACCTGTATACAAATAGATGGGACAGTTATCCTTCGGATAATTGCTTCATAAAATAGCTAAAGGTGCCTTAAAATGGTATAAATAGATCATTATATCTAGTTGGTTTCTGAAATTGTATTCCAAATAAAATTAATGAAAGGTGAATGTTGATCTTATAAATATTTAGTAAAATTTTCATAAGAGTAATAAAAATATGATGACATTGTTATGCTTAACAAGTCATAATTCGTACTTAGTCGCCGACATTAGGTATTTTGCTCTTAGATGAGATACTTTTTCTGAATACTTCAAGATATAGTAAGTGCTATTCTTATATATGCATAGCAACATTAATAAATTATAGATATGATACTTGGTACATATTATATGGTACTAAAAACTATTTGTAGGAACAAAAGAGTATATATTATCGACGATCAACCATTAATGGTAATTATCATTTATACCTCAACAACACTGATAATACCTTTGCATACAAGCACTATCTAAATGAACATGTATAAATGACTGCACTCTATTACACACAAACTCAAATGCACATTAACGCTACACGAAACCCACTTATCTCCGCCAGAACTGAAGAAACTTCTCTAACTACTCGACAATCAAGATTTTCAATCGTAATTATGGCCGTTGTTATAAACTACAGCTTTAATTGTTGTCTTAAGACAAACGTGATTCAATACATATTTTTATATTGCACTTTCATTATTGTTGTCATTGTATTATATCACGCAATATCAAATATAATGTGTTATTCTTCCGCAGTTGTAGTGCGTTAGTGTAAGGCGAAAGCAACCCTTAACACCTAAGATATTTCAGCTGTGTCACCACTCTCACCAAGGTTCGCGATAGCGATGATTACATATTAATGCGACGAAGAGTGAGGAGAGGGAACCTGTGACGTGTAACTATACTGATGATAAGTGTAGAATTTTAGTAAGTATCTGGGCGTTCTCTATCCTGGCGAGTCTTACAAAACTGGGCATTCTTTAATACTAAATTTTATTGTATAAAATTGAATAACGAATGTACTAATTAAACTGGGAAATATTTACAACACTTGAGTCTTAGGTGCTAAAGTTTTTGAAGAGGGAATGAACTAAACTTAGAAGTTTATCGAAACAGAAGCTACATTCAAAACTTGAGGTCAGTTCTCGAATTACTTTAATAACAAGAGCTATAAACTCAATTAAAAATGGCAATCGTAATTTAATTGTAATCCTATGTCAAATAAGTGTTATTCATAACATTAAAATTATTTGTGCTCGGACCTCCAGGCCGTGAATACTGTACAGTTACATAGTTTTGACTATGAACTTTAGGACAGCGTGAGTGATACACGGGTTGCTATTACATTTTTAAAAAACTGTATTAAAAAAAAAACTTGTTATTTTCTGTAAATATAAATGTGAATATAATAAATAGAAACTGAAACTCGTCAGTTGAAAAATAATTACTGAAACAGTACACGCTATACAATTCTGATACCTAACACACACAGTTTCATTTTTACCTGTTCAAAAAATTCCAAAATTTTTAATTTTGCGTCAATTAAGAACTCATTGTTTTATTTATAGTTATAATAAAGTAATAAAGGATGATTTTATTTTTTAGGAGGACGTAATTTCAAATGAATTGTTCAAAAGTACCAAAGTCAACTCGGTAACAAATAATGGGTCAGTAGTGTAAAAGGTTTTGAGTTATTGAATATTATATTAGGTCTACAACTTTGCTCCCGCCGTTTTCCAAAAGATGGCGCTAGTAGCCAGTAATAGTTGAAATAAATCACAGTGGTTTTCCATCAGTTTTGACATCTATAAATATAACCTTACATCGATATTAGTTAATTTTTGTTTGCGTCATATAGTTACACTTAATTAAATATGTCAACTTATAAACCGAATTCACGTCATTTGCGGGAGATTTTACTTTTTCATTTCAACATGAAAAAATCGGCGGCTGAGGCTCATCGGGTTATTTCAAGTACTTATGGTGATGATACTATTAGTAAAAGAACGTGTCGCGAGTGATTCCAGCGCTTTAAAAGCGGTGATTTTGTTGTTGAAGATCGGCACAGCGGTGGCAGAGAAAAAACTTTTGAAGATGATGAACTGGAGGCTTTACTTAATGAAGACTCGTGCCAAACTCAAGAACAGCTAGCAAAATCATTGGGAGTAACTCAGCAAGCAGTATCAAAACGCCTGGAACAGCTGGGGATGATCCAGAAACAAGGATACTGGGTACCGTATCAGTTGAAACCAAGACATGTTGAGCGACGTTTATTTGCTTGTGAACAGCTGCTTGAAAGACAAAAATGAAAAGGATTTCTTCATCGTATTGTTACTGGGGACGAAAAATGGGTGCACTACGACAACCCTAATCGACGCAAATCATGGGGATTACCCGGCCACACTCCTACGGCGACACCTCGACAGAATATTCACGGATCCAAGGTCATGTTGTGTATTTGGTGGGATCAGCTTGGCGTAATTTATTATGAGCTGCTTAAACCTTCTGAAAAAATTACTGGTGCACTTTATCGAACGCAATTAATGCCTTTGAGTCGGGAATTAAAAGCAAAACAGCCGCATTACGCTGATAGACACGAAAAAGTAATTTTGCAACATGACAATGCTCGACCTCACGTGGCGAAAGTAGTCAAGACGTACCTCGAAACACTGAAATGGGAAATTCTACCTCACCCGCCATACTCTCAAGATGTTGCTCCATCTGATTACCATTTATTTAGGTCGATGGCACATGGCCTGGCGGGCCAGTGCTTCGATCTTTTGAAAAAGTGAAAGAATGGATCGATTCCTTGCTCTTATCAAAGGATGAAGAATTTTTCCGACGCGGGATTCGTTTGTTGCCTGAAAGATAGGCCAAAGTAGTGGAAAGTGACGGACAATACTTTGAAACATAAATAAGATAACATTTTTTTATATAATTTTTAAAATTAAAAAAAAAAAAACGGCGGGAGCAAAGTTGTAGACCTATTAACAAGTTACTGTTTAAAATGAATGACATATACCGTTGCATGTACCCAAGAATTCACTTTCGAAAAAACTATAATCAAACGATCCAAAAATGTGGCCATAATTAAAAAATTACTATTTAGAAAAATATATGTAGATTAATACAAATACCTATGATTAGTATATGTGTGGCACATAGATGTAAAACGTAGGTATGAATACACAAATATTGTTATAAATAAGTGATCGAATCTTCAAAGTTAAAGAGCATATTCTTTTAGTAAAATGTACAAATGTGTATGTGTTGAACAATATGAACAAATAAATACCTTTAGTATCGCATTTCAAGTGCAATATGAAAGAGTTATAAACTAAAATAAATGATAATTTTATATTAAATTTTCTTTCGAGCATTATAATTTTTGCTGGACCTTTTACAACAAAATAATATCGAAGCTATTTTATAGAGAGATTTTCAATTAATAATTTTCACTACAAGTTTGTTTAATTTCAATAATTTATAAGGATTTTACAACGCTCGACTCCGAAGTTGACCGAGGTTGACCCCTTTGATATATCAGAATGAAAGTTATTATTCTTTCAATATTTGTTCCAACTATATTGAAAACTTTACAATATATGTAAATTTGAATACCCACAATAACATCAAAAATAAAAAAATCACAATCTCTACCCCATGAAATCGAAATCATTTCTTTATAAATATATGATTTTGAAAATAAACTCTTATATCTTTGAGATTAAAAAAAAATCGTTCAAATACCTTTATTTATTTCTAATGGGAAATGTACCTGAAATTATATGAAAGCTTGGACAGGTTAGTTCTAGCAGTACATGCAAAGACAGTACACAATATATATTTTTGGGTAGACCTCGAAGAATTCGGTCTGCCCATTCATTTGTCCCCTACTTTCGAATTTTGAAAAAATTTCTTCACAGGAGGTCTTCTTATGACCAGCTGAGTCCGAAATGACCATTGGTCAAAAAGTTTATATATATATATATGCGTGCGTGCGTCCAGATTCGACTTTTGTCAGCACGATAGCGGCCGCAGTTTCACTCGGTTCGCTTTCAAACTTTGCACAAAAATCAATCATCCTAAAATGAAGGTCAAGTTCGTTAACCAGATAAATCGGACTACAGGGGGCGCTAGGGCCTCACTTTTTCTGATTTTAGTTTTTCGACCATAACTTTTTCCCTATACAAAGAAGATTAATCGCGTTCATATTATATGATGTCTTTGATGAATACCTATAACTAATGTAGATAAACCGAAAACCTAACTTCAATAACTTAGGGGTGGGGGTAAAAAAACCGAAAATTTTTGGAAAAAAATTCATAACTTTTTTCTGGTAAACATTCTTACATCACAAGTATTTTTAATAGAAAGGTTATTTTTTACTTTAAATTTAAGTATTAGAAGTTTTTCCCGTAAAAGGTACCGTTTCTGAGAAAAAAAATAAAAACCACTTTTAGCTTGAAAATTTAAGGTAGGTAAAACCACGTCAACTTTTTTCTGGTAACATTCCCTAGTCTCAAATATTTTTAATACAAAGGTTATTTTTTACTCTAAATTTATGTATCAAAAGTATTTCCAAAAAAGATACCTTTTCTGAGAAAAAAAAATAAAACCGCTTTTTGCTTGAAAATGTTTGATGTAAACAACGGCATCATGTACTATTGTTAGGTAGTGAGTTATATTTTAAACGAGTTACACACGAGGTCTACCCACGCGTGTCCCCCTGCGGGTACGGATTTTTTTATGTATGTATTGTGCTAGAAAAAAAAAAAAATCGTTTGATATAGCTTACATAATGCGTATTAATAAATACATAAACAAGCAGTACAAAATATTAGGTACATCCATAAAAGTCTTGTAAAAGTTTTCGTGTGCATGTATCTCGACAAAAGTAAGAGCAAACATCGAATAATAGCGGAGCAAACAACCCCGGGAGCTTTGACTACAAGAAGAGCCAGTAAAGAGGCTTATGAATAGAAAAGAGAACGTTTTATGAGCGCAGCGGACCGAGATTTTGTGGATAATATATACAATGACCATATATGCTTACTATATAATATACAAATATTACTTATATAATGTATCAATATTTTACTCTGGAATAGAATAATATTAGATCTTAATGTAAATCACATACATAAATTTAAATGTTTTTAATTACAGCGAACTCTTGATAGTCTTGCTATCTTCATATATTTGAAGTGATTTAGACACTAAAATGTAACAAAATATTTTATTGTTCCAGAAAAATAGCTCGGTATGAAATATGCTCTTCATTCAGCTCCAAGCTAAAGGTATGAGATGTATAAGATGACAAAATTACTTTCGACTTACTTCATATTTATCGTTATGTTATGACATAATTACACAAAATCTTTATAAGTTGAGATGAAAGTGTGATGTGATGATGAAATGTGTTATTGTATAATTTAAAATTTATTTTTGTTAAGTTTTTAAGTAAAGTAATAAATGTATTTACATCCTTACAAACTCTCTCTTGCATTTAAGATTTTAATAATAATCCTTAAATATTACTTGGTTAATATATAATAATAAAAAAGTCAAACTATTTTTCACTTATATTATGTATTAATAGTACTTAATTATCCATCCGCTTTTCATTCCACTATACTTAAAACCTAATCAAACTGGAACAGCAACTTTAAGTTATTGAAGTTTCCTAGTGAATCGATATTATATTCCTTTGATTCATTGGTTTTAAGACACGTATTTCTATTTCTTTTTTATTTATAGCTATTATTACTGCCCTGCACAAATTTTCATTAATTTTTAATTCGTTATCAAAATTCGTTAATAGTGATTGGATAATATATTTATAAGGAAATCGAGTAGTGTTTAATTAACATTTATATAAAATGTGATGATAAATAATTCAAACACCTTTAAATTTTAAATTCCTTAAAACAAAAATACATTACAGATATATTTATAGGAAAAGTAATATCCTTACAAGAAAAGTTGGATCGTTCCATATTTTGTCTTCAGATCTCGGGGTTCGGTAAATTTTATTCAAACTGACACGAGACATTTGGACATCTGAGTCTTGCGGTTCCATTACTTTTATTGCTGTTTTTTGTTAATGTGAGACGAACAGACCCCATATATACGTAGATTAAGCATGTGTCTAAAGACATAATTTTTACTAGATTATGTATGTTTCATGTGACGAATAAATATAATTTAATTAAATAATTATATATATATATATATATACCTAATTACTGACAACAACCAGCCTGAACTATATTTTTATATCTATTCTTTATCATAAAATTACCTCCATATAAATATACACACTTTCAGAATGGTAATTATAATATAAATTAAGTCGTTATTTTCCGTGAAAACTGAATAATCTAAAGACATTCTAGAAGTTATGAGATACTTTGGCACTAAAAGTTGGATATTGTTTTAGTGGAATACGTTTATATGCTTTACTATGACAGTATTATTATTTAAAAATATTGTTTCACGCAATTTCATTTTAGTTATTCATATTATTATACTATATAATATTACTCAAGTTAAATGCTAAGCAGTGTGGTAACAATTTATTATATTAATTTTACTTTGAATTCAAAGACCTTCCACCATATTATCATCAAAAAATAATAATAAGTTTGGTATCTGGAATATATAATTCTTGTTAATTTTATGACAATTTTTTTAGTCGACCTTATAAAAATAATATATATATTGACATTAACTTCAGATGGAAGAAACAAATGTATTCCTTTATTAAGTAAACAATCTTGAATGCCTCCATTGAATTAAATTTAAATAGAATTAATTTGATAAAGCTACGACTTAGCTAACAGAAGGTCGACGACACATTTTCTAAATGAAATTTCGAGCTCTCACCGAGGGATTAGATTAATGTGATGACAGAAACTAGAAATGGTAAATTAATATCATTTCTTGTTGGCAAAATGTTTCTTAATATAATATTTACTGAATAATAGAATGAAATAACTTAATTATCTCCATAAAGCTAAAGTTTTAATAAAATAGATATGGATCATGAAGAAATTATTATTAACCTTAAATATACATCATCTGTTTTAATATTATTATATAATTATTACTCAATTTTGAAACATTTTATGAAATATGATTACAAAATTTAGTGTATTCTATCTAAAGGTAATTTCAATAAGAAAGGGTTGTACAAAATAAATTAAAAACCTACCAATCATAACTCACCAACCATAACTTAGGTTCTAATAGCGAAGAATAATTATGAAGGGTTAATGTGGGCGAGAGAGTTATCTATGGCGGGCTGTTAGAAATTGATAATTATAATTATTATTTTGGACATGTTATTAATGTTGTCTGAAAAAAAAAAGTAGCGGTACTTACCGAGAAGACCTTAAATTAAGAACAATCCAGGCGATTCTACAAGTATAAAAGAGTCATCAAAATTAATTATGCAATTTTAAACATAAAAATGGCCTAAATAAGTCGTGTTATTGTAGAATGAGTTGCCTTTTGCCTGATAAATGTTCCTTATTTCTTATTTCCTAACTAAAACTGAAGAATGCCTATTCTGCCACTTCTCATTTCAGTTTAATATATAAAGTTTAATATAGAGAATACTAAACTACAGCAGAAGGCAGGATGACAGACTGCGGTTTGACACAATACACAGAGCTTTAATAAAACAGTTTTGGACAATTTTGCGCTTTGACTCACAGCGCCTCCTCATTTACGTATTTGCTTGAATTTTGATTATCTTAAAAACATATCTTATAAAATTATTATTTGTCTTATGGTAAAACTGGAATTTGATGAATACAATACTTAAATCTAACTTATTTGTTTCTTATGTGAAAGTAAATATTTTATACTAGTGACATTTCAGCGAAAAAAAAAATTTTAATATGTCTTCATGAAATAATTTGTGTCCATTTTTTGTTGTCATTGAATAAGATAAAAATATACAATTTCCTATCAAATGGCATATTTTTAAAATATTGTTAAAATCTTGTGATTAATGAAATGGTAATTTCATACTTAATAAGGCATAGAAGTAAATTAACCATAATGTCTTTGTGAGCTAATGGTATAAAATAAATCCGTTACATGAATTGAAAATGTATAATATATTTTATGTAATTATCATTGTCATAAACTATTTTTAAAATACATTATTAGTCACTTGTCTTTTGCATAGCGCATTATACTTCCTTTATTTATTGCTTTGTGGCACTTTGTATTATGTACATCAACAGGATTTTTTAAATCATAAACCTTTTGGAGAAAACAAATTCATTCCATAGCACACGAGCAAATAGCGTATAATAATTTTTTACTGTTTAATTAATATTTTACATAAAATCCTTAGAACTTTCATATATAGATAGCTATTGTCGTAACTTGTCCGTCCTAAATCGTAAATGACACAGCTCAAGTAAAAGTTCCTGTTCCTCAAATATTGGTTCTTATCGTTTAGGTTTCAAAATAATATATATATATACTATTTTCAGTCCATAAATATGTATATAAAACAAAATTGAAAATAAAATAACAAACAAATATTAATCCTTCCAATAAGCAAAAACTAGTATATCTAAATCTAGTTTGTAAATATATTCTAAACTTACAGCACTAGCACTAGCAGAAGACTGACAGAAAAAAAAAATTACAAGAAACCATTACTTTTGGAGTAAATTACAGCTGTTTAAAATGACAGCAAATTTTGGTATTGTTCATAAAGTCAGAAGTTTATAATTACTGGAGCGTTATGTCCAACTTCTGAGCCCAGCTCCTGTTTCCATTCACTTGTTAACACTTCATAACTTAACACCTCAGTTTGGTTGTTTGTTATAACATCTTACATTTCTATTTAATAATGGTAATTAGAAGTAGTCTCTGGCAATACTAAGTCTTAGATGTGAAGTTGTGACTATTAAGTTGAAATTAAGAAATAACATATTGGTAAAAGATGTTGATTAATTCGAATACCTTTTAGTGGATAAATAATAATAGACAAATTTTTCTGAACTTTTGTAGTGTATTGTATATTGGTGGTGGTATGAACTTCGATATAGTTCGACCAATCTCTTAAGAAATATATTAACACACGTTGCTTTAAATAAAGAAGTATATACAACTTACACAGACAGGTAGTTCTACCACATTCTTCAAGTACACTTTCTTTAAATTTTATCATTATAGAAAATCTACCTAGGGATTCAAAAAATTTTATTCTGAGACAAAGAAGAAGAGTTTATTAGAAAAGTTTATGATAAATTTTTCTTCGTCAATCTAAAATCTAATTGACTATGATTTTATAACTCTTTATGGTCTCTTTAAAAGAAACTTCATTTTTATTATGGATTGACAAACTTCTTATCCAATTTGAAAAATAAATACTTTGCAAAAATGTGCCAGCTAAAGTCAACGGCGAGTCACTATATCTACGACCCCCTTACTTGTCACTTAAACTAATATGTAAATTTGTACATGAACATGAACAATAAAACTTCATATAATTATAACGAGAAACAGAAATATAAGAATTATTAGATAGTATGACTATAAATTTTTAAAGTATTGAAGAAATTAAATTTCTTCCCTCAATGAAGTATTAATTAAGTATATATCTTTGTACAATCATAATTCACGTTTATAATTGTTTGTAATAATTTTTATTTATTTTTCTTCAAATTAATGTTTGCGTTAAAATAAATAACTGCAATTGTCAATTAGACTTAAAAAGCCTTTGTTTGTAAGTTCATAGTGAATCGTGAACTCAGATCAAGTTTTAAGCTCAGCTTCTACTTCTGTAAACTTAGAAGTTTATTTCCTCTTCAAAAACTTTCGCACCCTAGTCTAAAGTTCGGCTTATAGTTCATAGCAGAATTGATTAATTCATTATTCGTATAATGTTAACAAAATTTTAAAGGTGTTCTTTTAAAAACATGATATTGGTTTATGGTAAATTAGAAAACCAAGTTTTAATCTAAGACTTACAATATATAATTAATTACAATATGTCTTAATTAACTCATAAATATCTTAATAAATACAAATTGCTCAATACAGACAGAGCTCTCGTATTCGAACTTCTGGAAAACTGAATCTATACGACATGGGTACTTCCAGGTCAATACGACATGGATCTAAAAGGTGTAAATTACCATCTCCAAGGTTTTCAATGCTCTTCTGATTTTCCGAATATTGCAAGATTTCGTGGATGGGGCCGACCACTTACCACCAGTGACAGGCACGTTGATCTCTTCTCCTATAAAAAAAAATATATATAAGAATGAGTTTTAAGAATTATAGTAGATTTATTTAATGAAAATATGCTTTTACAAAGTTATATTTTAAGAAAAAAGTAATACTTTTGTTATTAAAATTGTATGTGGAAACCTTATGCATTTGTTTAAGTGACATAAATCAAACATGTAGATTGAACAATTATTGTGGTTTATATAACCTTTTAAGTGTATTGATTGGATTATTGGTTTACAAATATGAATGAAAGCAACAACTATGGATAATGTAAACTGAAATGCGTCGTCTTACGAAAGTGGATATGGCAGGTATGGTACAGACATAATATGTGAATGTTCTCATTATCTCACGAGAATTCTTTCAGAAATTTTCATATGAGATTAAGAAATTGCTGATTATATACTGCTCCAATTATATAGAGGTCATTGTAAAAAAAAAGACTATATTATATGAATTGTTAATTTTAAAACACATCTCTGACGGACGTCTAGGTTATGTTTTTATTAATTTTATAAAAGTTTGTGTCGCTTGTTATTTTTGCGAAATTATGTTTTTTCTTTATAAAAATATAAATGCAGTTTTACTGTATAATATCCATTACAAATAAAATTATTTTGATAATTTGATATCTTATAAGATGTCGTGACCAACAACTAAATTGCGGTGTTGAGTTACCGAACTGTTAATAAAGTTACAAGGAGTGGAAGCTGAGCTGAGAACTTCACTACACCCTTAAGTCGAGAGTTTCTCATATCATAAACAAACACGAAAATTTGATCTCAACTATGACAATCCTAACTTAATTACACAGAGGATTTTGTTTTCTTTTTTATAGCCTTTTTTAAATTATATTCTCTTATAATAATATATTATTTTCTGATTACATTAACAGGTAAATATTTGAATACTCAATATATTATTAAAAAAAAATAGTTACGTTAGCTAAAGGAAAAAATGAAAAAAAATACTTTAAACTAATTTTATTTAATTATAAAAAGAATACACTTAGAAATTAAAAATTTTTTGAAATGTGTTTTAAATGAATGTATAACGTAGTCGATTAAAAGTTATTAAAATAATATATTAAAAATTCAGTAGTGGATGTTTTCTTCTAATTGTGAGAACCAAAGCGTCAGCCGATTTTACTGGAGTATGTGTATGACTAAATTGACATCTCGAGTTTTTTTTGAAGTAATGATTTTAATTATAATTAAAAATTTAGTACAGATATTTCAGGTACTATAGATTCAAATCTTTGTAATGACAAATGTAATTGAATTAAGGATTTTAATAATCACTTATTAAAATTTTTAATTTAATTACATTTGTAGTTAGAGGAGCAACAATGATATCGTTCGTATATTATCACCAAATCACCAAAAAAATCGCAAAAGATGTTGATAAAAATTCGATAATTAGCTAAAAATTTTCTCATGTATGTTGGAGCCGAACACAGATGTTATAGCGATTAAACAGATTGAAAAAATGTTTAGCCATTCAAAAGTTATCAAGAAAAATCACTTCTGCCATAGACAATACATTAGAGCTGCCCTGCGCGTGCGAGCAATGTGCTGAGCTAGTAGGGGACAATTAGTCCTAATAAATCGATATTTCCTGTAGCTATTCGGATCAAAGGAGAGGGGCTCAGCTCAACACCCGCCGCGCACAGTTGGCGAATCCTAGTAAGATTACCAAAAAATTACTACATCGAGCCCGACCTTTATTCCAAGATCACAATAAAAAATCTTTTTAGGGTAAAAAATCATGCCAATGATAAAGTCATTTATTTTTAGAGTTTTCATCATAAGTCCAATATTAGTATCCTAGAGTATATAATCACTTGTCTTAGAATAAGCCTATTATCAATTGTAAATAAAAAAAAGTGTTTCGTAATGTCATACAATATTACAATATTTTTTTATTTATTATTATAAATATATTATTGTAAAATATTCAAAGAACATATCGAATTTTTTCAATTAAGGTTTTAAAGGAAACGCTAGAAGTGGTTATTTATTGCTGAATGAAGATGCTAATATACCAGTTTTAAAATATTGACTTCCCTACGTGCGGGAAAATTTACAAAAGACGAGCCTGGTTTATTAAACATCTCAATACACACAATAGTGCTAAAGCGCGGCAATCGCCGGCAATATCTTCAGTTTTCACTTCGGATAGAGTTTACCCTCATATATCCCATGGTGAGCCATTGAATGCGAATCACCAGGAGTCCATGACCATCAGGACGCGTCTTAGCATTCCCAATATTAAACAATAGACATGGAAAATACACGACCAAAATATAGCGGACCTGTTAGAGCATCCGAGCTCAAACCAGGTACTCGACGCGCAAGTAGAGACACTACAAGATACTATTTTTGTCTACTTCAATGAGCACTCTCCATCTGCGAATCGTTCTGCTCACAAGTATAAAGAAAACGGTTTTAAATTGAAAATGAGAAGGAAAAAATGAGATCTCATAAAGAAACTTCGTAGGGCCAAAGCCATGGGCGACAACGAACTTAGTCACCAACTGTCTAGGGTATTAAGGTCAATTTTTAAATTAATACAAGGCATATCACAACCAATAACAAAAAACCGTGATAGCTTTGACCGGGAAAAACACGAAGTAGACTTTGATAAAAATCCTTTTAAGTACTCCTAAAATATTTTCAAAGACGAAAAAGGTAAGCTTCTCTTGACCAACGACCAAATTTTTTATTATTATAAAAGCACATATGAAGTGCCTAACAATCAAAGGCTGTATGGGGATCCCAACGAACGAAAACCTGAGAGTCCTTCCAAAGATTTTCATGCCAACCCACCAACTTTGAAGAAATCAATAAAATAATTAAAAAGAAACCATCTAAGTCAGCACCAGGTCCGGATGGTATCCCCTACAGTGTTTATAAAAAATGTCCGTCGATTCATAAACATCTTTTGAATATAATCGGTAAAATCTGATCAAGAGGACAAACATCGGTAACATTCGCAAATGCTCTTTTGTCCTCATTCCCAAACGTGGCAATGTCTCGGATCCTAGGGACACTAGACCGATAGCTCTAACAAATACAATATCAAAAATATTTTTTTCTTTTTTACAAAAAAGAAATTACGCAATTCATGATAAATAATAAATATTTCGGGCCTAATCACCAAAAAGGGTTTTTGGCGGGCATTTCTAGATGCCTCGAACATAACACGTTACTATCGGAAAGCCTTAAAGATGCCAGAACTAGTGAAAGACAAATAACGGTATGTTGGATAGACTTAGAAAACGCTTTCGGGTCGGTACGACATGAACTGATGATGTTCGCGCTAAGGTGGTATAACTTTCCAACGTTAGTTAGTAACATGATTGCATCATATTATTCAAAATTAAAATTTTCCATAATCACAAATGAAAATCATTCCAAACCATTAAATTACAACACAGGTTTATTTCAAGGCTGTTGTATTTCTCCAATAATATTTAACATAGTAAACAGTTTTTAATTAATGTATCTATTAAAATATATAGATAAATTAATTAAAAACGAAAGAAAATAGGGTTATCGGTTTAAGTTTAACAATAAATACACAGAATTCATACTAGCATTCGCAGACTATCTCGCGATACTGACACGTAATCCAAAACAATGTTAGTTACTTGTAAATGTTGTGGATGATTTCTGTGTTTGGACGGACTGATTGAGGACAAAACCAAATAAAATCGATTACCAAGGGCGCACTCCATCGTTAGATATAATAGACGATAGCTTTTTGAATGATCTAAAAAAGGTAGACAATCAACCAATAAGTAACATCAAAAAGACTTGGATATATGATAATTATTTAACATCACGTCTAAATTGGCCTTTCCTCGTTTACGATAGGAATAAGACCCTTTTGTTGAAGTTAGATGCAAGCGTCATAAGGACATTGAAGTCGTGGCTTGGGTTAGCGTATCCAGCGGACTCTTCTACCTTATTTAGAGACCGTCACAATTTTGGGTTAAAATTAAAGAAACCATCGGAACTCTATAAACACCTAAGAGTGACCAAAAGACATATCATCTCAAAATTGAATGATGATACTATAACGTCTATCCCAAAAGATAAAATTGCCGCAGAGCTAGAGTCACGACTTCAATTCCATAAACAATTTATGATAGGTACTCAAACAAATAAAGCAGGGCTAGGATCAAGTAGAAAGGAACAAGACTTAAAAATTATAAAATCCTTTATTCGGCAAGATGAAAAGGATAATTACCGGTTGCACGCGATGAGCTTATAATTGCAAAATGAATGGGTGACCATAGGAGATTTTTGTATTCCACTAGCTTTGAGATGGCGCACCCTGCTTCATGATTGGTCCCCAGCATTATTAAAATTTTATCTTAACGCATTCCAAATGACTCTCCCAGATCAAAGTAACTTAGTAAGATGGGGCAAAGCCACCGAAAAATCTTGCAACATCTGCGGGGAGGCAGTAGGAACGGCGAAACACTTGCTAGTAGGGTGTAGGATACTTTTAAATAGAGGTAAATTCTCGCGTCGCCACGATAAAGTATTAGAAATCATACGAGAAGCGGTTAGTCTTTTTGTAGCAAGAGCGCAGAACGGTATAACAACCACCAAAATATCAGTGGAGGTCGTAAAGGCAGGTTCGTCCAAAAAATCTAAACTAAAACCTTATTCTATCTTGGACGCATCTTTTGATTGGACTCTCATGATGGACACGTATGAGAGGCAATACAAAATCCCCGGTGATGTTTGTGTTTCGTCATCTAGGCCGGACTTATTCCTGTACTCAAAACCACTAAGGCGCGTTATACTTGTGGAGCTTACTGTACCCTGGGAAACAAATATACCCAAAGATCATACATTTAAGCTTAACAAGTATTACGAACTATGTAACGAACTGATCAGGAATAAATTTATAGTTAATTTGTAGGCTGTAGAAGTAGGAGCGTAAGGTATAACAGCGAAATCTCTCTACAATTTATTTAAGGATCTCGGCCTTTCTAGAACGATCATTAGTTCATTTCTGGTATTTTTGATAATTCACTATGGCCGCCATTTTGGATTTTGAAATAACAAAAAAAGTATTCTTTCCTGAAATCTAAGAGGTGATTTCGACAAAGAATACTTAGACGACATTTCAGCCCGCTAGCTGCCGCTAAGTCCGTTTTTGTGGTACGGATGAGAAATTCGCCATTTTGAAATTTTTCGCCCAAGCAGAAAACGGCTCGACATAAATTTTAATAATTCATAGAAAACACCTACCAATTTTCGTGACGATTGCATAAAAAATACGCCTGCTACAACAGCTGCAATTTAAAAAGTATTCGTTACAATGGCATTATGTAATCTAATTTACAAAAGTTATTTAAAAAGTACTCTTATAACTAGCATTAAATTGACAATTTTAATTTGAATTCAGTATAACAACGACTAAGTGGTATATTTCATTAAGTGTTAGGTCGCTATTAACTTTACCTGCTCCCATTTTTTATTATTCTAAGTAATACGTTACACCGTGACATAAAAGTTCATATATTTTTGGTATTATTTTTAACAATCGGTGAAATAAAAACATTTGCTATGGTGAAAAATATTTTAACAGCAACACAGATGATAATCTTAACAGTTAACCTTGATTTTATGAAAACTGTGTAGTAGTTATTCCATAATAAACAAATATACAAACAAATAACCAAACAAAGACTATTTATAAATAATTGAATTGTTTCCCTCACTACTAATTACATTTTAAAAACTATTTAAACACATGCGATGGGATTCTGATGAAGCTAGAAGTAATATGTAATTATCATTATGTAAAGAGAACTCATCGTGAACGTATGAATATCTTATTAAAGACAGTTCAGGTACTGAAAATGTAAACTTTTTGTTTGTATTTCTCCCTTAAAAGTTAACTTTTAAGCTAAAAAGTTATTTTTTCATTCAGTCTCATTCTTAAATTTTTTAATTTAATATAATCTATACTGGTCTTAAATGTGAACTAATGAGATGTAAATTATTAAGTCATCTATACTAGGTGACTTAATAATTTACATCTAGGTAGCTACTGTAAATAACTACCATTAAATACTGTAAATAATTTTACAGATTTTATTTGTGTCAATTAATAAACTTATTTCACCATATTTATCAAAAAAGGTAACTAAATTGTTTTGATTATAATACATAATTTATGTACAAGTAATCTGTTAGCCGCAACGCGCAATGTGCGTTCTGTCAAAATGATTGATTGATTAGATATGCTTCATTGACGATTGTTTATCGAAGCATTTTGTTTTCAAAATAGATATATATCCACTGTCATGTTTTACTTATTCACAACTAAATTCATACAAGTGTTCGTATGAAATATACAATTGCCTTGTTGCATTAATTAATTGCTCATTTAATGGGAAATACCAATATGAATACTAATTTCGGTACTAGTTGCAATGTTGTACTATTAACTTGAATATATATTAATTTGTAAATCGAATGCGATAAATACGCTCGTCCACAACTTTAAATGCGATAATTAATATAAAATTAATCTAAATTATTCTGTATGTAAAAAGGGTAACCATCTATCTCTCTTACGTGACGTTCAATTCGTATCAATAATTGCTGCTTTATATCGATCTGCAGTCAATGGAAGGCATTACTGTTACTAAACCGACTTCGGTTACGAAGTGAAGCCAATAACTACTACTATATTTATATAATGTTCATTGCAGTTTATTTATCTTAAAATTTAAATTAATAGGCTAAATTGTCAAAAACATTTCCTATAATTTCGTTATCAACACTGATGGGTTAGTCGAAGAGGACTTCTCTGTACATGAAAGTACATAATTACTATTAATTAATGCTATAACATAGTTTGAACAATTGAATAATTTTCCATATATGCATGGAGATGCTACGCTTATATTTTAGCAGAGGTATAATATGATAAAATATAACTAAAAGTTATACAGTGTATTATGTAATACATTTACATAATGTTTATAAAAATAAAAACATTGTGAGGATCAAATAAAACCCACAGGTATATTATTTTAATGTCTACAAATTAATTCGTTTACTTTAATTTTTTCTCTTAAATTTCATAATGCTGTCATTTTATAAAGTTCGCTAAAAATAAAAAAATCTTATAACAGCACTATAATATACACCAAAATATGGCCCAAACACAATCGGTTACCTTCTCGGATGCCACCCGTAGTCGTCAAACGGTAATCCGAGCGCACTCCGACGCCAGGGTCCCAGTTGTATTGACTCTGATTGCTTCCTACTCCTACTAACTATCCCTATTCTGACAGTATTGTCAGTAAAGTAGGGATTTCACAATGCTTGAAATTTTTGTATTTATATATCATTTTCTCTAAGATGACATTTGCATTATCAAAAAATTAAGACCTAACTTTACCAATAATGTAATAATAGTAACGTTAAAGTAATAAGGCCATTAGGGGTGTGTTCTTTGATTTTGAATTTAGAATATGATATTTATACAAAAGTTAATGATGAGTCTTAGGCATCAAAAAAATCAAACAAACCTTTTTACACTAGAAAGATATTTTTTTGTGAATTACATATTTTAAGTTTTGTAAGCTTATAATAATTACAGTTGTTATAAAATAACAAGAAGTATGAGTAGCAAAATGGGATAACTATATCAAAGTCTGTGTTTACTTTCATAAATAAAAAATATATAAGATACATTAATTAAAAAAACACATACCGCATCTAGTTTCCGTCATTTCGTTAATCTAATACCTCGACGAGAGCACGAAATTTAATTTACGAAATATGTCGCGACCTTTCAGGTAAGTCGTTTTGTTATAACACGATTTCTATTTAATAAAAGAAAAGATCTGTTCTTCAGTGGGTTATCTATTATTTTTACCGAATCAGTAATAAAACCTTACAAAAATATTTTTCTTAATTGAATTTTTACCTCGCTAATTTGAGTGAAATAAAGCAAAATGTGTAAGTAATTTCACTATAGGAAAAACAATGAGTTTTTGGTATTATTATTAAATGATCATCCTCGATAGTGATATCTTGAAATATTTGTAAGAGTATTATAGTATTATAGTTGATTCCAGAATTTTGTTTTAAAAAAGGTTCATATGACAGGATATTATATAATTTTTATAAACTATTAATATTTATTGCGATATTCAACATGATATTTGTTTGCTAATATCATCCCATCTAACACTATAAGTAATCGTTCAGATAAATATATATTTTTAAAAGTCATTTCCAGTTATAACAAGCTGTATATATTAGGATGTAACAAATAAATACAATGACAATTTTATATAGTAATGGATTGTTGAATCGCGTTAAGTTCAAAGTTAAATAAATAATTAAGAACTAGTTTTGTTCTACAATTAACTTAAAGTCTAATACATTTTCAACTGTTGCAGTGAGATATTCAGACTTTTGGCCGACATTATGTCTCCAGAGGCTAATTCTTAGTTTGATTTCTAAGTGCTAGTTGGAATATATTATGTAATCCCATGATGATAGTGTTAAATTTAAAACAGATATCTCTAAGTATATATATATATATATATATATATATATATATATATATTTATATATTACATAGATATGTGTGTATATACATTAACGTGAACTGTAAAATTTTTATACATTTTTACTGTCAAATCATTTTTTTACTATTAAAGAAAAAAAACGTATAAAAAAATATTAACATAAATAATGATTTATTATGTTTATACTAAGAAAATACCTCGTTCGACAGGGTTGATCGTGTTAGGTAGATTCCCGTCACGCGATTCTCCATATGCAAAATTCGAAGGTAACAATGATTAGAGTGAATGATTTACTTTAGTTGTGGGGGGGAGCAGTGGTCGGATCGACAAAGAAAAATTAGCTAGCAGTATTCTAATAGTCATTACGAGTCTTATGACGGGTCACTCGGCATATATTGAGGTGAGGGGGGAACAACCACCCACCCCTATGTCCTAAACGGGGGGTCGCATACAAAAATTTTTCGTACAAAAAAGTTTCCTCTTTTAATTTGTTAATTTTCTAAGATTTTTACGACGCAAAAATTTTGCCTCCTTCTGTGACTTTTTTCGGTTTTTAACTTTCAACCCCCCCCCCCCCCCAGCCCTCCAACCCCCCGACAGATTTCCCCCGTTCAAGAACTTAACCTTCATTTTGTCCTTAAAAATGTGTATACCGAGTTTGAAAATCCTCCGTCAATATTTGCGACCTGTAGCGTGTCCCAAAGGTTTGCACTTTCACCCCCCCTCCCAGCCACCCCTTTCACTTTTTCCAAAAAATCGAAATGTTTCGTTTGTCTCACTAATTTATCCTATCGACCTGTGAAGTCAGATTTCGCCTACGATGAATTTGGACTGATGGATCATAAATACATATATATATATATATAGAGGGATATATAATTTTTTTTTTTGACGGATTCTCAATCTCCAGTTCATAAACGGCGTAGCGCCCCCTCTCTGGGGTCTGAGTCCTGTCATCGCATCGATTGCAATAGGTAGATTCATCTATGGAATCTACCTAAAACAGATTGATTTATTATTATAATTTATAGACTAAACATTAAAAACTTTTTATTTCTATACTATTTTGAAAAATAAATGTTACTTTAGTTTTTTTTTTCAAAAATTAGTTTAATAGATTTTTCTAAGCGGTATCTTGTTTTAGGGTAAACGGTGACGTTTAGTCTTATTTATAATTAAGTATAATAAAAACTATTAGAAATTTTATAGCTTTTACACTTCCAATCAATACCAGTGATCACTTTTGTTCATCAAATGCAAGTTTTATGAGTGGAGAGAGGAAGCAAAAAGTACGAGCCTTGAATTTAAAAAGAATCAGTTACTCTTTCTGTACTGTGCTTAGGAATAGAATAGAGACAACATTCTATTAATGGTAGTGTTAGTGTAGTGGATCAAGTTTTTTTACATGATGTATACAATATACAAATATTATTTACATAATATTTTAATGTTGTTCTGGTGAATACATTATCAGAAATTAGTTTAACTCAAATACACATCTGTATATAAAATGTCTCGACTTAAAACGAATTCATGATACTCTTTAGTTTTCTTTATATATTTTTAGTAATCTGGATATTAAAAATTTAACAAAATGTAAAGTTTTTATTAGAATAATAAAATTAAAATATTGAAGTCATTCAAATAGTCTGACGAAATAAATTTTAAAGTTTAGTAGTGAAGGATTATCATACTATTTAATGACTTCGAATATTTAGTTATTATAAATATAATTTGTATTTATAAATACACCTTATAATATAATATAAGATGAGAAATAGGGAATGACCAATTCATTTTAAATAATCTACCGAGTAAAGTTTTTTGAGAAAAATACTTATTTGGGTATGAAATCTGCCCAAATACAAAATAATACTTTTCAGTATAGCGTTTCATTCATCTACTATATAACTATTTTAGCGTCCATAGAAAAGGAGATGTATTAGAGAGCAGAATTATTTTCGACTTACTTTATTGATGTTATTATCAAATAATATATATATATATATATATCGAAAGATCGTACTTATCTGGGCCAAGTTTTGAGATTATCATATACTACTCAGGTCCTATATATATATATATATATATATATATAGACATAAGAAGTAACTGACATACAAAGAATAAATTTGCTGTCTGGAACATATAAATTTTGTTACTTTTATGATGATGTTTTTAATAGACCTTATAAAAATATATATTGTATTGACATTATCTTCAAAACGAAGATACAACTGTATTCTTATACTAAATAAACAATCTAGAATGTTTCCATTGAATTAATTAGAAATAATTTGATAAAGCTACGACTTAGGTAACAGAAGGTCGACGACACATTTTCTGAATGAAATTTCGAGCTCTCACCGAGGGATTAAATGTGATGACAGAAACTAGAAATGGTAAATTAATATCATTTCTTGTTGGCAAAATGTTCGTAATATAATATTTCTGAATAATAGAATGAAATGACTAAATTATCTCCATAAAGCTAAAGTTTAATAAAATAGATTTGGATCTTGACGAAATTCTTATTAACCTTATATATATATCATCTGTTTTAATATTATTTTATAATCATTATGATTATTATAATTTTGAAACATTTTTTGTAATACGATAACAAAATTTAGTGTATCCTATTTGAAGGTAATTTCAATAAGAAAGGGTTGTATAAAATAAATTGACCTACCAAGCATAACTTACTAGATTCTAACAAAGATTACTTATTAAGGGTTTATGTGGACGAGAGAGTTATCTATGGCGGGCTGTTAGAAATTGATAATTATTATATTTTTGATGTTATTAATGTTGCCTAAAAAAATGTGTCCTGGACTTCATAAATATGTATAAATAAGTAAGTGTTATTGTATAATCAGTTGCCTTTTACCTGATAAATGTTCCTTATATCTTATTTCCCTTAACTAAAACTGAAGTATGCTCTATCCTGCTATTTCCAATTTCAGTGATATATATATATATATATATATATTAGTAGTTTAATATAGTGAATATTAAACTACAGCAGAAGCAAGCACGACTGACTGCGGTTTGAAGCAGTTTTAGACAATTTTGCGCTTTGACTCACAGCGCCTCCTCATTTACGTGTTTTGATTATCTTAAAAACATCTTATAAAGCTATTATATGTCTTTTGGTAAAACTGGATATTATGCATACATTACTAAAATCTAACATATTGGTTTCTAATGTAAAATTTATATTTTATTCTTAATCGCAAAAAAATCTTTTTTTTTAATATATCTTTATGAATAATTTGTGCCCATTTTTTATTTCATTGAATAAGATAAAAATATACAACCTTGTGATTAATGAAATGGTAATAAATAATTACATTAGCATTAGTTATCAGTCATTTCAAATTTATACCAGGCATATGATGCAATTGACCATAATGTCTTTGTGGACTAATGATATAAAATTTTAGTCGTTACACTAATTGTAAAATGAATAACAATATTTTATGTAATTATCGTCGTCACAAACTATTTTCAAAGACTTTATGAGTCACTTGTCTTTTGTATAGCGCATTAAACCTTCTTTATTTATTGCTTTGTGCCACTATCTGTATTACAACAAAAGGAAAAATTGACTTTTTTATCATAAACTTTTGAGAGAAGGTAAATTCAGTCCATAGCATATGAGCAAAGAAAGTCTAGTCATTTTTTACTATTTATTTTTTACAAAACTTCTTTATAACATGCAATTTTCATATGAAGTAATTGTCCGCCTTATATCGTAACTCACGCACCTTAAGTAATAGGTTCTGTTCCTCAAATATTGATTTTATCGTTTAGGTTTCAAAGTAATAAAAAGGCCTTAAATATCTATACAAAACAAAATTAAAACTAAAATAATATACAAATAATAATCCTATAACCAATAATTAGTTAATCAAATCTAGTTTGTAAAGATATAGTTTAGTTCATTTAAATTATATTATTATTGAAAAATATAGTATGAGTTTCTATACTTTTAAATAGTATTAATCAAATACTAACCCTAACATATATCGCAGTCGCAAGTTTCAGCTGTCCAATTGTCATTTTGAATAAAATTCACCGGACTCAGAGGTTTGGTTACAAAATATTGAACGATCTGACTTTGCTCTTAACGATATTATTTCTTTTCGAATAATGTTCTTTTTTGATAATATTTTCCAAATAATACTGGATTATACTATTGTGGGATGATTAAATCTCGTCTGTTTCTATTATTTAAGGTCACAGTTTTTTTGTATACATATATATTTTGATGATATATAGATGGGTATTCTTTCTAAAAAGAAGTGTTTTTTTTATATTTAAGTCTACATAATAAACTAGTGTATTATAAATTAGCAAGAATCGTAACGTAAATATATCACACGTCAAAGAGACCGTAATTAAATCGTTATGATGTAAACATAGATATTAGAAAATAATCTAAATTATATTTAAATATTACACGATGCGTTAATGTCTGAGTGACGCCATTACGGCTGTAACAAATGAGATCGAATTTTGGTCTTGTTCATGAAGTCAAGAGTTTATAGTTACTGGAGCGTTACGTCCAACTTCTGAGCCCAGCTCCTGTTTCCATCCACCTGTTAGAAACTTCATAACTTCACACGTCAGTTTGGTTGTTAATTATACCATCTTATATCTTTATTTAATAAAGATAATTCTAGGAAGTCACTGACAATACCTAGTCTTATTTTTGCAAGTTATAAAATATATTTCTAACGATTCTTCAAGAAAAAAAATTGTTCACGACAAATTAACGTGCATTTCAATATTAGACTATACTAGTCGTTCTGTGAATAGTAGACCTCAGTACGTTACGGGATGCAACAATGTTTTAAGTGCTTTTCCTAAAAAGGAATAAACATACCTATATGTACATAACTACCGAACGATATTTGGCTGGACCAAATAACAACGGAGTTATTCAACTTTAAAATATTTGATAATTCGCTATGGCCGCCATTTTGGATTTTGAATTAACCAAAAAACACCTTAGACATTGTTATGCTTAACAAATCATAATTCGTACTTAGTCGCCGACATTAGGTATTTTGTTCTTAGATGAGATACTTATTCTGAATACTGCAAGATTTAGTAAGTGCTATTCTTATATATGCATAGGAACATTAATAAATTATAGATATGGTACTTGGTACATATTATATGGTACTAAAAACTATCCGTGGGAACAAAACAGTATATATTATTGACCACGATCCACCATTAATGGTAATCATCATTTATACCTCAAAAACACTGATAATATCTTTGAATACAAGCACTATCTAAATGAACAAGTATAAATGACTGCACTTCATAACACACAAACTCAAATGCACATTAACGGTACACGAAACCCACTTATCTCCGCCAGAACTGAAGAAACTTCTCTGACTACTCGACAATCAAGATTTTCAATCGTAATTATGGCCGTTGTTATAAACTACAGCTTTAATTGTTGTCTTAAGACAAACATGATTCAATACATATTTTTATCTTGCACTTTCATTATTGTTGTAATTGTGATATGTCACGCAATATCAAATATAATGTGTAATTCTTCCGCAGTTGTAATGAGTTAGTGTAAGGCGAAGGCAACCCTTAACACCTAAGCTATTTCAGGTGTGTCACCACTCTCACCAAGGTTCGCGATAGCGATGATTACATATTGATGCGACGAAGAGTGAGGAGAGGGAACCTGTGACGTGTAATTATACTGATGATAAGTGTAGAATTTTAGTAAGTATCTGGGCGTTTTCTATCCTGGCGAGTCTTACAAAACTGGGCATTCTTTAATACTAAATTTTATTGTATAAAATTGAATAACGAATGTACTAATTAAACTGGGAAATATTTACAACACTTGAGTCTTAGGTGCTAAAGTTTTTGAAGAGGGAATGAACTAAACTTAGAAGTTTATCGAAACAGAAACTACATTCAAAACTTGAGTTCAGTTCTCGAATTACTTTAGTAACAAGAGCTATAACCTCAATTAAAAATGGCAATCGTAATTTAATTTTAATCCTATGTCAAATAAGTGTTATTCATAACATTATAATTATTTGTGCTCGTACCTCCAGGCCGTGAATACTATATAGTTACATAGTTTTGACTATGAACTTTGGGAAAGCGTGAGTGATACACGGGTTGCTATTATATTTTTAAAAAACTCTATTAAGAAAACTTGTTATTTTGTGTCAATATAAATGTGAATGTAATAAATAGAAACTGACACTCGTCAGTTGAAAAATAATTACTGAAACAGTACACGCTATGCAATTCTGATACCTAACACAAACAGTCAGTAGTGTAAAAGTTTTTGAGTTATTGAATATTATAACAAGTTACTGTTTAAAATGAATGATATATACCGTTGCATGTCCTCAAGAATTTACTTTCGAAAAAATTATTATTCAATGATCCAAAAATATAGCCACAATTAAAACATTACTATTTAGAAAAATGTATGTAGATTAATACAAATACCTATGATTAGTATACGTGTGGCACATAGATGTAAAACGTAGGTATGGATACACAAATATTGTTATAAATAAGTGATCGAATCTTCAAAGTTAAAGAGCATATTCTTTTAGTAAAATGTATAAATGTGTGTGTGTTGAACAATATGAACAAATAAATACCTTTAGTATCGCATCTCAAGTGCAATATGAAAGAGTTATAAACTAAAATAAATGATAATTGTATAACAAATTTTCTTTCGAGCATTATAATTTTTGCTGGACCTTTTACAGCAAAATAATATCGAAGCTATTTTATAGAGAGTTTTTCAATTAATAATTTTCACTACAAGTTTGTTTAATTTCAATAATTTATCAGGATTTTACAACGCTCCGAAGTTGACCGAGGTTGACCCCTTTGATATATCAGAATGAAAGTTATTATTCTTTCAATGTTTGTTTCAACTATATTGACAACTTTACTATATATGCAAATTTGAATACCCACAATAACATCAAAAATAAAAAAATCACAATCTCTACCCTATGAAATCGGAATCATTTCTTTATAAATATATGATTTTGAAAATAAACTCATATCTTTGAGATTAAAAAAAATCGGTCAAATACCTTTATTTATTTCTGATGGGAAATGTACCTGAAATTATATGAAAGCTTTGACAGGCTAGTTCTAGCAGTACATGCAAAGACAGTACATAATATATATTTTTTGATGTATGCAGTATGCTAGAAAAAAATAAAAATCATTTGATATAGCATGCATAATGCGTAATTATAAATACATAAACAATCAGTACAAAATACTAGGTACATTCATAAAAGTCTTGTAAAAGTTTTCGTGTGCATCTAAAGTCTTGTAAAAGTTTTCGTGTGCATGTATCTCGACAAAAATAAGAGCAAACATCGAATAATAGCGGAGCAAACAATCCCGGGAGCTTTGACTACAAGAAGAGCCAGTAAAGAGGCTTAGGAATAGAAAAGAGAACGTTCTATGAGCGCAGCGGACCGAGATTTTGTAGATAAAATATACAATGACCATATAGGCTTACTATATAATATACAAATATTAGTTATGTAATGTATCAATATTTTACTCTGGAATAGAATAATATTAGATTTTAATGTAAATCACATACATAAATTTAAATGTTTTTAATTACAGCGGACTCTTGATAGTCTTGCTATTCTCATATGTTTGAAGTAATTTGGACAATAAAATGTAACAAAATATTTTATTGTTCCAGAAAAATAGCTCGGTATGAAATATGCTCTTCATCCAGCTCCAAGCTAAAGGTATGAGATATATAAGATGACAAGATTTCTTTCGACTTACTTCATATTTATCGTTATGTTATGGCATAATTACACAAAATCTTTATAAGTTGAGATGAAAATGTGATGTAATGATGAAATGTGTTATTGTATAATTTAAAATTTATTTTTGTTAAGTTCTTACGTAAAGTAATAAATGTATTTACATCCTTACAAACTGTCTCTTACATTTAAAATTTTAATAATAATCCTTAAATATTACTTGGTTAAATTATAAAAACAAAAAAGTCAAACAATTTTTCACTTATATTATGTATTAATAGTACTTAATTATCCATCCGCTTTTCATTCCACTATACTTAAAACCTAATCAAACTGGAACAACAACTTTAAGTTATTGAAGTTTCCTAGTGAATATTATATTCCTTTGATTCATTAGTTTTAAGAACAAGTTAGACACGTATTTCGTTTTCTTTTTTATTTATAGCATATTACTGCCCTGCACAAATTTTCATGCTAAATTCGTTAATAGTGATTGGATAATATATTTATAAGGAAATCGAGTAGTGTTTAATTAACATTTATATAAAATGTGATGATAAATAATTCAAACACCTTTAAATTTTAAATTCCTTAAAACAAAACTACATTACAGATATATTTATAGGAAAAGTAATATCGTTACAAGAAAAGTTGGATCGTTCCATATTTCGTCCTCAGATCTCGGGGTTCGGTAAATTTTATTCAAACTGACACACGATATTTGGACATCTGAGCCTTGCGGTTCCAATACTTTTATTGCTTTTTTTTTTGTTTCAGACAAGAATATTTTTCTTTTCTGTTTTTTAAATAAAATTCATTTTACAAAAACAAACATTCTAACAAGTATATAAGTATAATAACATTAATAAGGACATAATTACTTTTTAGAAGCGTTTAGTCGGTAAATGAAATTATATTATGATAAACCGAGATTTAACCGGAGTTCATTTTAAAGTGTTTTTTAATGTTTACTTTATTTTTACGTTATTTTTATAAATATCTGTTTTAATATTTTTATTGACACAACATATGGGGTGGGCGGTAAAAGGTAGGTATTTAATATATATTTTGGAGGTAGTAATTTTTTCTCTGTCTAGTATAATGTAATGTGACTCAAGTTTTGAGGTTATAGATCGATAAATGGTTAACTGACCTAATGGCAATGAGTTTAGTATCCGGAGACAAAAGAGCGAAAAAAAAATATTTTAGTTTTTTATTACTGCATAAACATAACAATTTTGATATTCTTATAAAGGCAGAAAATGTGATTTTTTTTTAGTAGACACTATTGAAAAATTTTTATTATCTTCAATCTGTATGCCTATATAAAATAACTATTTTGAATGCCTCCATTGAATTAAAAAGAAATAATTAGATAAAGCTACGACTTAGCTAACAGAGCTAACAGAAGATCGACGACACATTTTGTAAATGAAATTTCGAGCTCTCACCGAGGGATTAGATTAATGTGATGACAGAAACTAGAAATGGTAAATTAATATCATTTCTTGTTGGCAAAATGTTGCTTAATATAATATTTACTGAATAATAGAATGAAATGACTTAATTATCTCCATAAAGAGAAAATTTTAATAGAATAGAGTTGGGTCTCGACGAAATCATTATTAACCTTAAATATACGTCATCTGTTTTATTATAATTTTATAATATTTACTCAATTTTGAAACATTTTATGTATTATGATTACAAAGTTTAGTGTATTCTATCTGAAGGTAATTTCAATAAGAAAGGGTTGTGCAAAATAAATTGAAAACCTACCAAGCATAACTTACTAGGTTCTAATAACAAAGATTACTTATTGAGGATTTATGTGGGCGAAAGGGTTATCTATGGCTGGCTGTTAGCAATTTATACATCCGTACCCAGTCCTGGTGGTTTAGAATTCGATATCCGCAGGATAAATATACAAATGCCTATAAATCCTTAGCTGTGATTGTTGCTCCTTATTCCAATAAATACAGTTAATACATTGCGAACCCTTTGGAATGTAGTTTAGAAAACTGGGTCATGGAAAAATTTATTAAAGGATACATAACACCGAAGGTATGAGACTTTAACATACTGAAGTTTTAAATTGTAAAAGAGACATACATTCTTATCCTAATATCCAGAAATTAGATATTTACTCTTCTGGTATCCGACGTGAAATTTGAGTCGTTCGTGGAAAAAATAATCTGCAATCGTATTTTTGATTAATGATGCAGATTCGAACAGTAAGAATTTGTGTTTTAGTCAGTGATTTGAAAATGCATATGTAAAATCCCCTTCATATATTAAACCCAAACAACTCCTCCGTACTCTCTTGGCATAAACACGAAACCACTAACAAAGCGATAACTTATTTTATATTATACAAATGTGCAAATTCACAACAGAACATAAAAGGCTCAGGCTTTCCTAAAAATGCTGGAGACCCGGATAGGAAATACGAAGGATATTTCATGTATAATAAATACCTTAAACATGCCAACTGTAAAGCTAGAATCTGTTGGATGCCTGTAAAAATGCACTTATGGGTAACGGTCTTAACAAGAGTAGATTCAAATAAACTAAATATTTATTCATTGAATTGAAAGGGTAAGGGCAATAATTTTATTTATATTTGTTAAATATGCTATAAAGGGCATCGTTAATCATACATGTTTTAATAAACAATTACTAGTAAAATAAAATGAATATTTCTGATAGATAATAAATACAAATAATTAAATACAAGATTAATGTTTAGTTTTAACATTCATTTTTATAATTGGATAAGAAAATTAGAACAAAAAGGAAAAATTACAGCACATTTTCGGATAACACTTAACACTTATGATATTAAAGCTGAAGTTTGAAATATTATAATGTAATTGCAGTTGTCAAAGCGAGTATCGTTGTTTATAAAGTGAGAAGTAATAAGGACTCGAGTATTCCACTCATGCTCCTGACTTGGCTTCTACACGCTTATAACTTTTCCTCTTCAAGAAATTTTACACCTTAAATCCTAGTCTATGCGATAGTTTTAACGTAAATATCTTATTTAGTATCAAAATTTAAAAAAGAATGCAAGGAATGTAAGAAAAATGTGCTGTTAACACTCGTTAATATTATTGTGGTAATTCTAGAATAGAAGAAAACCAATGGGAGAAATTATTGTATGAAATGTATGTTTATCTTAAGAAAACTGTTGTTTTATCAATTATTATAGTAGCAATAATATTCTTCGATATACATAAAATATTGGCAATAATAATAGTTTTATGAATTTGTATGATTAACATGCACCGTAAGCATATACAATGTACAATAGAAAGATCCTTATTTAATCCGGCAAGCAAACAATTACACAGGTTCTAGAGTATAAAGTAAACAAGATACAACTACAGACTAACGAATTCACAGCCACTCACTCTTGACACAGTTGTTTGTATCCGATCCTTAGGCAAATTGTATCTCATGATATAATATGTTATAACATAATATATAACTTCAGCTAAAATACTTAGATGAATATTTGGTGAAAGTAGTTTTCCCAGCATTTTGCATAATTGAAATTAAACATCTCTATGTAATATTATCTTAAAGTATGTTTATAATTTATTCCTTCTTTATTTATTTATGTATATGATATATATATTTGGGTATGTATTTATTTGATAACTATATAAATTAAAGAACTTTGTTATTGTGTTTGCACATTAGTAATTTATTTTAATATTTTTTCAATAAAACCTCTTTAGAATCATCGTAATTTGAAACTCAGTGTCTAAAAATGCGTCACAATAAAGAAACAAACACAAATGTTTAGGAGAGAATGAGATTGAGGACAAAATACCCACTGCTGTTATAGTGCCATCTATTGCTGAATCTTTTAACTAAAGTGAGACATATATGGAAGTTGTTATTTTTTTAAACTTATGATAGATGGCGTTGATACTTTTGTAAAGTTGTTAGTTAAAACAAAACCTTCAAAAGCTGACTGTCTTATTGATTTTCTCAAAAACTACTAAACGAATTTTTTCGTAACAAATATTTAAATTCTTGAGTAATGTTTAGATAAACATATTTCAATCAATTTACACAATGCCGTAATATGCTTATGACGGTATTGTGTAAATTGACTGAAATGTAACGATTACTATTAAACAAGTTAAGCGGTCGTAAAAAGCCTGGCCTAAATCAGCAGAGATACACTAAAGCAATTTACTAGAAAATTGTAGACCTACAAAAATATTATGAAAAAGGCCACGACACGGCCTTTATCTCTTTTAATAACTAATTTTATATAAAAAACAAACAAATAAAAAAGAGTAAAAGCTAATAAATAAATATAAATAAAAATTTGAGTATTCTAATATACGTATTTTTAGCAGTCAAAACATTTTATTATGAACGTATTTTTTTTGCCACTTTTGCTATTACAGTTTATGTTTTAATCTAATATGTTATAAGTGGATGATGTACGTCTATTAAAAACAATTGAATTCTTCCAGGTAAAGTTTATAGATTTTTTATGAAATTCTTAACTGTTCCGGCCCTTCATGTTCATTTAACGAAATAAATAATAAATGATCGTATTGACGCCCCAATCTCTCAGTAAATTTTCATCATGAATAATATAGTAATTGGGGCCCAAACTGAAATCACAAAAGGAAACGGCTATAATATTTTTTATTATATAATTTTTAACAGAACGCAGTACCTACACCTACAACAATGTAATTATATGAATTGATTTTATATATATTTTTTTAAAGCTTTTAATATACGAATAATTGTGTAATTAATTTTATATTCATTTTTATCTATATCTGCAAATGAAAGTAAATCTAATATCTAGTTTAAAATTGTCATCATATACAATGCCCTCTAGCAACTTCGCCCATATTAATAAATTGTATTGTATATTGGTATTCTGTTACTATTCGTATTAAATGCTTTAAAATATACTTTACAATTATTAAAACGCTTATAGAAACGAACATAACTAAATAATTACTAAATTGGAATATACTGAGAGTACCATGAAACTGTACGTTTTAATTTGAACTTTATATTTTTTTAAGAAATCGCATAAATGAAAAAATATATATAAATATTGTTCTCAATTTTTTAAACAACAGTGCTACCCACCCGACCCGAGGGCCAACTTAAGCTGAGAACTGTTCAGGGAAATCCATGACTTTAAAAGAGCCCTCTAAATAAATATATTTCAAATACAAAGATATGTGTGTGTCACTATAAAGTCAGTCCCCTCTTGCTCCATAAAGTTTTTCTTACCCTATTTCTTTTAATTAAACAGAGGTTTCGTTTTTTTTTTTGTTATTTTTAATTTTACAAAAGTGAGTTTCATCACTACGTAAGTAGTAACGGGAATATTAATGAAACTTCAGCAGGAAATAGCTCAAACCACCTAATTTATATTCTTTCTTAACTCTTGGATTTCTTGAAAACATTTCTTATAAAGTTATTATTTATCTTGTAATATGGGACTACTGTAAATAATGAATATATTACTAAAATCTCACTTATGTATTTCTATTGTAAAAGTAAACAATTAATATTAGTATTAGCGAAAAAGTTTGTATTTTTATATGTGAAATATTTTATCCGTATTTGTTTGCATTAAATAAGATAAACTTATGCAATTTTAAATCAAATTGCATATTTGAAAGACTACTGTAATGGTAATAAATAATTACATTAACAATAATTATAAATAATTTCAAACTTATTAAGACATAATATCTTTGAGAACTTTGGTATAAATGAGGTCCGTAACATTAATTGTAACTCATAATATTATTTTACGCAATTCGACATACCTCATTATCGTTTACATTGTTTGCAATACATGCATACATTACTTGGACCACTTTCTGTATTAGAACGACACAGAAGACTGTATTATTTTTTATTTATCATAAATGAAGTCTGGAGTGTTTTTTTCAACATTTTATGACCCTGAAAGTCTGCTATATTTGGTCTCTCGTTTTTTCATGAATTGGTGTTTATTAGTGGCTTATGACTTCCCTAAATTTTCTGTGTTGTTTTTCTATCATCAGTTGATGACATTTTGACTATTTTTTAATGTTTTGTAATAACCCTTATCGAATCGATCTATACGCATATGTCGGCAGTTAGAAGCATTTCCATAAAAATATAAATGATATATACTATGTTGTGTATAAGAATAATTTATTACAATTTATATAAATTTTACAACATAAAACATAAGATATTATGAAATTGCAATGAAATTATAGCTATGATTATCTCATATCGAATAACGAGTGTATATCTCACTTGGTATTAATTAGCGCAGTATATTATAGTCTTGAACAATTTAAATGATATTCCAATCTATTAAAGTCGCTAGGCTAGGCACTTTGAAAACTTAAAGTAATATAATATGATTAGTTCTCAATTTTAATTATAATCTTATTTATACTATAGAATTATTTGTTATAATTACAAAAGTAACAAATAAGAACAAATACACATTATATGTATTCCTTTTTTACTATATTTAGTATCAGTAGTTTTGAGAAAACTTTCCATTGCTGTATTTTTCTAACAAACAAAGCTGTCATTCTATCCCTATTATGAAAGCTTTTTTGATCTGTATTGTCGCTTTGATATGTAATAGTAGCACAGATTGAAGAGTATCGTTTTATGTTAACATTTAAATAACTTGTATTTCACTTGTATTCTAGAATTATATTCTGATTTTTTATTAAAATGTATAATATTTTAAAACTTATATGAATAGTTTAATATTCAAATTAAACTAATAATGTAGGGAAGGATGCAATGAGAATTTCTGAATAATACATTTAGTTTTAAATTTTACATTGGTTGTACGATGTTATAGCAGAGAATAATGTAGAATGCATTTATGAAATTAAAAATGGACAAGACAAAAAGGTTGTAAAAAAATATTTTTTAAATTAATAACTGATAATGATAAATTTTATGAAGTGGATGACCTATAACTATTAAAAAAATCTTTGTCAATGAAGGCAATTCTTTGTCGAACCGATTCGATTATCTTCAAAGTACTTTAGTACAATTTTCTGTTTTATTATATAGTTAAAAATTCATATTACACTTTGTGTGATAAAAATTTTAGAATATAAAAAAAATATCCAGATGTACACAAATAAGATGCGTTTTGAACAAACGTTCATACGTTCTTAAAATAACGTTTAAGGAATTTATATCCTAAGTCGATTCCAAATGATAACCATAAGAGTAAATGTTTTATAATGATAATTCAGATCAATTACTTGTAGATAAATCAATAATATCTTATGTTGGTCGAGTTGTATTTTATTTAAAATAATTCATGTGTATTCAATTGTATTTTGTTATACGTAATAGTTTGTTGATGTTACATGATGTAAAAATAAAATAAACTATAAAATATGACATATTATTTTAAATACAAACTGTAATATAATTTGTGTCCTAGCTATAACCAACTGCTTGCGGCTCAGCATCACTTATTATCGAGTATTGAAAACAACTGCAAATCGTAAACAAATCTATGTTATTATACTTATAGTATGTTTATAATAGAGACTTATAAAATAAATGGAAATATTTTTGTTGCATATATAATATTAAATTATACAAAAATATTTAATTCATAATATTCATATAAAAAATTGAAAATTTTATTAAGTATTTTTGATTGGAGAAAAAGTTTATATATTGTTTTAATTAATGGAATTATACAATTATAATTTAAATTGTGGTAATGCTATTTAAAAGTACTTATCAATCAGATACTAAATAAAAATGAATTAAGTCTTTTATATAAATGAATATGTATTAATAAATCCGCAATAAAGAGATCCACAGAATGGCAGGTACTAGCGCAGATGTCCCGGTGAGAATGAAGAAGCACGTGCTCAGGTGGTTTGGGCACGTCGAACGAATGTGTGATAAAAGAATGGTAAAAAAGTTTTATCTAGGAAAAGTGAGCGGTAAGAGTAACAGGGGGAGGCCTCGAGTGACCTTCGAAAACACAGTATCTATTATACTGGAGGAAGGTCGTCTCAGGATACCCTGCAAGTGGTACGACGTGAAGATGAATAAATAAATAAATAAATAATAAATAGGTAAATATTGTAAGTGCTTCGTAAAAAAATAACCTTTTTTTCTTTAAATATATTTATATAAAATTTTAAACATAATAAGGAATAAACTAGTATTTTTTTGTTAAAGCATACAGTTTTTTTTGTATACATATATATTTTTACTTCACAAACACTAAGAGTTTATTTAACTTTCGTTCTTTCGTTAAGATACTGTTTAACTTACAAAAAATATAAATACAATTAGATCAAATGATCGAAATCGTCATAAACAATTAAAACTCTTGGTGCAGCAAAAAATGCGCTTATCGCCACGTTAAGAATTTATGCTTTAAGACTTAGGTTATTGTATCTCTATTTACGTTTCTTATGATTTGATTTGTTTCCATTATAAAAATAATTTTTGTAGGGTACATTTTAATAAATAAGCAAAAGAAATAGCCCAACATTGGCTTAATTGCATTTTCGTAGTATATAGATTTGTTACTAAGGTCGGTAAAACGGTTCCTTTGTTACAGATAGACATACAGACAGAAATATACATGTTTAGATGGATGTTCTCTCTGACAAGCGTGGTTTTTAATAATAATAATTTTAAATTAGAAAGACCTGTATCGCAATATCAATGACATCGAAAAATATGTTACACATTAAAATGACCGTAAATAAATCGTTAGATGTAAATATTGAAAAATATTCTTAATCACATTAAAATATAACAAACAATATAAAGTTTAAGTAATGCCATTGCAGCTGTAACACGTGAGTGTTAATATTATAAACATATTATTGTAAAATATTCTAAGAAAATGACGAAATTTTTCCAAAAGAGGTGTTAAAAAAACGCTAAAAGTGGTTATTTATAACTGAATGGTAATGCTCATATACCAGTACTTAAATATTGACTTCGATTTACGCAAAATAAATATACATTTGCCCATAAGCTCTATATTTTTATTGTGGCTTATATATTTATGTTGAAAAACCGACCTTACCCCAAAGTTAATTATAGTTCGGGAAACCCTCTAACTTACCGCTCTGAGTGTAACACTTCCAAGATTTCGTGCCTTTTTGTTTTATTTAATGACAGCTGGAATTAAACAAATATTCGTTCCAATGACATTATGTAATCTAATTTACAAAAGTTATTTAAAAAGTACAACTAAATTCAGTCTAACAACGACTAAGTGGTTTATTTAATTAAGTGTTAGGTCGCTAGTAACTTTACCTGCTCCCATTTTTTATTATTCTAAGTAATATGTTACACCATGACATAAAAGTTTATATATTTTTGGTATTATTTTTATCAATCGGTGAAATAAAAACATTTTCTACGGTGAAATATATTTTAAGAGCGACATAGATGATAATGTTAACAGTGTAAGAACCTTGATTTTATGAAAATTGTTCAGTAGTTATTCCATAATAAGTAAATAAACAAACAGATATCCAAACAAAGACTATTTATAATTAATTGAATTGTTTCTCTTACTACTGATTACATTTTAAAAACTATTTAAACAATGCGATGGGATTCTCATAGTTAGAAGTAATATGCCGTTATCATTATTTAGAGAGAACTCATCGTGAACGTATGAATATCTTATAAAAGTTATTTCATGTACAGAAAATGTACCATTTTGTTTATATTTCTCACTTAAACGCTAAAGGTTTTTCATTCTACAATCAGTCTACTAACTAACTATTTGACTAAACAAAATCTCTACAGGTCTTCGGTGTGAACTAATAGGATGTAAATGATGAAGTCACTTAAAGGTAGGTACTATAAATAATTACCATTAAATTAATATTTTACTGGTTTTATTGGAGTTAATTAATAAACTTATTTCGTCATGTTGATATAAAAATATAACTAAATTGTTTTGATTATAATATATAATATATGTACAAGTAATCTGTTAGCCGCAACGCAATGTGCGTTCTGTCAAAATGATTGATTGATTAGATATGCTTCAGTGACGATTGTTTATCATTGTGATGTTTAACTTATTCACAACTAAATTCGTATGAAATATACAATTGCCTTGTTGCATTAATTAATTGCTCATTTAATAGGAAATACCAATATGAATACTTATTTCGGTACCAGTTGCTATGTTGTACTACTAATTTAAATATATATGAAAATGTAAATCGAATGCGATAAATACGTCCATGCACAGCTTTGAATGCAATGTTTAATATATAAATGATCTAAATTATTCTTTACTTAAATTATTCTGTATGTAAAAAGAGTAGTCTCTCTCACTTGACGTTCTATACATATCAATAAGTGTTGCTTTATATCGATCTGCAGTCAATGGACGGCATTACTTCGACTAAACCGACTTTGGTTGTGAAGTGATGCCAATGATTACTACTATATTGATATTATATTTATGGCAGCTTATTTATCTTAAAATTTGAACACAAACTTAAATAGATAGCCTAAATTGTCAAAAACATTTCCTATAATTTAGTTATCAACAATTATGGTTTAGCATAAGAGGACTTCTCTGTATATGAAGGTACAGATCAACGATGTTAAGGACACATTGTTCAAATGGAAAAGCAAAATCACATCATAATTGCTATTAATTACCGCTATAACAAAGTTTGAATAATTGTATTATTTTCCATATATGAGTGGAGATGCTACGCTTATATTTCAACGGATGTAATATATATACCTAAAAGTTATACGGTGTATTATGTAATATAATATAATATTTACATAATGTTTTAAAAAAACCTTTTTGAGACGCAAAAATATTTCCAAGCATATTAATTTTAATGTCTACCAATTCGTTTATTTTACCTTTTTTCTAACATTCTTAAATTTCATAATGCCATTATTTTATACAATTGCCTAAAAATATGATAATTTACACCAAAAAATGGACCAAACACAATCGGTTACCTTCTCAGATGCCACCCGTAGTCGTCAAACGGTAATCCGAGCGCACTCTGACGCCAGGGTCCCAGTTGTATTGAGTCTGATTGCTTCCTACTACTACTAACTATCCCTATTCTGACAGTAAAGTAGGAATTTCACAATTCTCGAAATTTGCGTAAAGCATATTAAAATATAATGAATATTGAGAAATTAAGAAATGATTGAGAGATTAAGAAAATGCTTTATAAAAATATAATATTTTTATAAAGCATTTTCTCTGGGATGACATTAACGGAATGTTGTAAGCAAGCTTATTTCCGTTAACGTATAATAATTATGTAACTTTAGTAATGTTAACAATAATAAGGCTATTAGGGGTGTGGCCTATGATTTGGATTTCAGAATGTGTTATTTATATAAGTGAACTGGTATAAGGCAAAAAAAAAAACCTTTTTATGTTAGAAAGATAAATATTTTTTTGTGAGTTACATATTTTTAATTTTGTAAGCTTATAATAATTATAATTATAATAAAATAACAAGGACTATGAGTAGCAAAATGAGATAACTATATCAAAGTTTGTGCTTACTTTCAGAAATAAAAAACATAGAAGATACGTTTATTTAAAAAAACATAATATACCGTATCTAGTTTCTGTCATTTTATTAATCTAAAATCTCGACGAGAGCACGAAATTTAATTTACGAAATATGTCGCGACCTTCTTTCAGGTAAGTCGTTTTGTTATAACATGATTTCTCTATATAAAAATAAAAGATCTTTTCTTCAGTGGCTTATTTATTATTTTTGCCGAATCAATAATAAAATCTAACAAAAATATTTTTCTTCATTGAAATCTTGCCTCGCTAAAGCTATTTTATTAAAACATGTTTAAGTGAAATTAAACCAAATTAAAATGATGAATGAAATTATAATTTTTTATAACCATGTACAATAAAAATTTGAAATTGTAATGTCTATTTATTTATTTATTTATTTATATCTTTTTCACTTCCAATCAATACCAGTGATCACTTTTGTAGGTCAAATGCAAGTTTCATGAGTTGACGGAGGAAACAAACAGTCCGAACCTTGACTATTATTAGAGTCCGTTACTCTTTTCTGTAATGTTCTTAGAAATAAAATAGAGAACAACATTCAGTGAAGTGGATCAAGTTTTTATGCATAATATATACAATAACCACAATTTCGCTCAGTGTACAATATACAAATTACTTGTATAATATTTCAATGGTATTCTGGTGAATACATTATTAAAAGCTAATTAAAATCAAATACACATCTGAATATAAAATGTCTTGAATTAGAACAAATTCATGAACTCTTTAGCTTTATTTATATCTTTTTAGATTTTTTTACAAAAATAAAATGTAACAATACAATAACGTATTTATCATAAGTATAGTTGTTTAGATAAAAAATAAAGCTTTGAAGTTGTGTAAATAGTCTAAAAAACAAATTTTAACAAAGTTAAATAGTGAAGGATTATCATAATATTTAATGACTTCGAATATTTAGTTAATATATCAATTATCATTTTAAATAATCTGCCGATAAAACTTAAGATCTATCTATAACAGACCAGTATTTGGCTATCGGTTTCGCTAAATGGGTAAGAACGTTAGATTGTTGAGCTGAGCGTAAGCGAAGCTCTTAATCGTTTGGGAGATCTTTTTTGTGTTTAGTTGTCTCCAGAATGCGACGAGATAATTAGCTAAAAAATTTTTTATGTACCTATATTTGAGCCGTACGCGGATGTTATAGAGAAAACAGATTGAAAAAATGTTTAGCCATTAAAAAGTTATCAAGAAAAGAAGAAAGGAGAGGGGCTCAGCTCAACACCCGCCGGCAACGGTTGGCAGATCCTAGTAATATTTATTATTTTTTGGTTATAAAATTTACCCTACATACCGCAAAATACAAAAAATACTTTTCCAGTTCAGCGTTACATTCACCTAGTACATAACTATTTTGGATATAGTGCTGTCCACAAAAAAGGTGTGAGATGTATAAGAGGGCAGAATTATTTTCAACTTACATTATACTCGTATTTATGTAATTGTCAAATAAAAAAAATGTATGTAAATTATAGCCTATGTGTCATTCTGATGTATAAAGTATATTACTACTAAGTTTCATCTAAATAAATTGAATAGCTTTTCCGTAAAAGAGTTAATATACTATTAATATTAATTGCTTAATTATATGTCAGCTATATATAATAATGTTCTTTGACTATTCATCCGCTTTTTACTCCGTCATTTTTGAAACCTAACTGGAATGGAACGGCAAGTTTAGATTATTGATGTTGTCTGGTAAATCGATATTATTATTTTTCTTTGATTCATTACTAATAAGAGCAAGTTAGACAGATTTTTCTTTATGTTTTTACTGCATTATACCCTTTTCAGAATATCATACTTATTTCATTAATAATGGTAGATATATAATCATTGAAGCACCAGCGATACGGAATTCGATTTCCCTTTAATATATTTATAGGGAAATAAAATTCCATATCGAGTAGCATTTAGCATTTATAAAATATGATGATAAATAATTCAAAAACCTTTAAAGTTTCAATACTTTGACACAGAAATTTGTTATTGGTATATTCATAGAAGAAGAAAAGTTGGATCGTTCCATATTTTGTCTTCAGATCTCGGGGTTCGGTAAATTTTATTCAAATTGACACGAGACATTTGGACATCTGAGTGTTGCGGTTGCATTACTTTTATTGCTGTGTTTTGTTAATGTGAGACGAACAGACCCCATATATACGTAGATTAAGCATGTGTCTAAAGACATCATTTTTACTAGATTATGTATGTTTTATGTGACGAATGAATATAATTTAATTAAATCATTATATATATATATACCTAATTACTGACAACAACCAGCCTGAACTATATTTTTATATCTATTCTTTATCACAAAATAAATATACACACTTTCAGAATGGTAATTATAATATAAATTAAGTCGTTATTTTCAATGAAAACTGAATAATCTAAAGACATTCTAGAAGTTATGAGATACTTTGACACTAAAAGTTGGATATTGTTTTAGTGGAATACGTTTATATGCTTTACTATGACAATATTATTAATTAAAAATATTATTTCACGCAATTTCATTTTAGTTATTCATATTATTATACTATATAATATTACTCAAGTTAAATGCTAAGCAGTGTGGTAACAATTTATTATTGAATTCAAAGACCCTCCACTATATTATCATCAAAAAGTAATAATAAGTTTGGTATCAGGAATATATAATTCTTGTTACTTTTATGACAAATTTTTTAGTCGACCTTATAAAAATAATATATATTGACATTAACTTCAGATGGAAGAAACAAATGTATTCCTTTATTAAGTAAACAATCTTGAATGCCTCCATTGAATTAAATTTAAATAGAAATAATTTGATAAAGCTACGACTTAGCTAACAGAAGGTCGACGACACATTTTCTAAATGAAATTTCGAGCTCTCACCGAGGGATTAGATTAATGTGATGACAGAAACTAGAAATGGTAAATTAATATCATTTCTTGTTGGCAAAATGTTCGTAATATAATATTTACTGAATGATAGAATGAAATGACTTAATTATCTCCATAAAGCTAAAGTTTTAATAAAAAAGATATGGATCATGAAGAAATTATTATTAACCGTAAATATACATCATCTGTTTTAATATTATTATATAATTATTACTCAGTTTTGAAACATTTTATGTAATATGATTACAAAATTTAGAGTATTCTATCTAAAGGTAATTTCAATAAGAAAGGGTTGTACAAAATAAATTAAAAACCTACCAACCATAACTTAGTTTCTAATAGAGAAGAATATTTGTGAAAGGTTAATGTGGACGAGAGAGTTATCTATGGCGGGCTGTTAGAAATTGATAATTATTATTTTGGTCATGTTTTTAATGTTGTCTGAAAAAAAAATAGTAGCGCTACTTACCGAGAAGATCTTAAACTAAGAACAATCCAGGTGATTCTACAAGTATAAAAGAGTCAACAAAATAAATTATGCAATTTTAAACATAAAGATGGCCTAAATAAGTCGTGTTATTGTAGAATGAGTTGCCTTTGCCTGATAAATGTTCCTTATTTCTTATTTCCTAACTAAAACTGAAGAATGCCTATTCTGCCACTTCTCATTTCAGTTTAATATATAAAGTTTAATATAGAGAATACTAAACTACAGCAGGAGGCAGGATGACAGACTGCGGTTTGACATAATACACAGAGCTTTACTGAAACAGTTTTGGACAATTTTGCGCTTTGACTCACAGCGCCTCCTCATTTACGTGTTTGCTTGAATTTTGATTATCTTAAAAACATATCTTATAAAATTATTATTTGTCTTATGGTAAAACTGGAATTTGATGAATACAATACTTAATTCTAACTTATATGTTTCTTATGTGAAAGTAAATATTTTATACTAGAGACATTTTAGCGAAAAAAAAAATATTTTTTTAAATATGTATTCATGAAATAATTTGTGTCCATTTTTTGTTGTCATTGAATAAGATAAAAATATACAATTTCCTATCAAATGGCATATTTTTAAAATATTATTAAATTGTGATTAATGAAATGGTAATTTCATACTTAATAAGGCATAGAAGTGAATTAACTGTAATGTCTTTGTGAGCTAATGGTATAAAATAAATCCGTTACATTAATTGTAAAATGTATAATATATTTTATGTAATTATCATTGTCATAATATTTTTAAAAGATATTATTAATCATTTGTCTTTTGCATAGCGCATTATACTTCCTTTATTTATTGCTTTGTGGCACTTTGTATTATGTACATCAACAGAATTTTTTTTAATCATAAACTTTTTGGAGAAAGCAAATTCCTTCCATAGCACACGAGCAAATAGCGTATAATAATTTTTTACTGTTTATTTAATATTTTACATAAAATCCTTAGAACTTTCATATATAGATAGCTATTGTCGTAACTTGTCCGTCCTAAATCCTGTTCCTCAAATAATGGTTCTTATCGTTTAGGCTTCAAAATAATATATATACACTATTTTCAGTCCATAAATATCTATATAAAACAAAATTGAAAATAAAATAACAAACAAATATTAATCCTTCCAATAAGCAAATACTAGTATATCTAAATCTAGTTTGTAAATATATTCTAAACTTACAGCACTAGCACTAGCAGAAGACTGACAGAAAAAAATAAAAAATTACAAGAAACCATTACATTTGGAGTAAATTACAGCTGTTTAAAATGACAGCGAATTTTGGTATTGTTCATAAAGTCAGAAGTTTATAATTACTGGAGCGTTATGTCCAACTTCTGAGCCCAGCTCCTGTTTCCACCCACTTGTTAACACTTCATAACTTGACACCTCAGTTTGGTTGTTTGTTATAACATCTTACATTTCTATTTAATAATGGTAATTAGAAGTAGTCTCTGGCAATACTAAGTCTTAGATGTGAAGTTGTGACGATTAAGTTGAAATTAAGAAATAACATATTGGTAAAAGATGTTGATTAATTCGAATACCTTTTAGTGGATAAATAATAATATACTAATTTTTCGGCACTTTTGTAGTGTATTGTATATTGGTGGTGGTATGAACTTCGATATAGTTCGACCAATCTCTTAAGAAATATATTAACACACGTTGCTTTAAATAAAGAATTATATACAACTTACACAGACAGGTAGTTCTACCACATTCTTCAAGTACACTTTCTTTAAATTTTATCATTATAGAAAATCTACCTAGGAATTCAAAAAATTATATTCTGAGACAAAGAAGGTAAGTTTATTAGAAAAGTTTATGATACAATTTTTCTTCGTCAATCTAAAATCTAATTGACTATGATTTTATAACTCTTTATGGTCTCTTTAAAAGAAACTTAATTTTTATTATGGATTGACAAACTTTTTATCCAATTTGAAAAATAAATACTTTGCAAAAATGTGTCAGCTAAAGTCAATCCTTACTTGTCACTTAAACTTATATGTAAATTTGTACATGACAATAAAACTTCATATAATTATAACGAGAAACAGGAATATAAGAATTATTAGATAGTATGACTATAAATTTTTAAAGTATTGAAGAAATTAAATTTCTTCCCTCAATGAAGTATAATTAATTAAGTATATATCTTTGTACAATCATAATTCACGTTTATAATTGTTTGTAATAATTTTTATTTATTTTTCTACAAATTAATGTTTGCGTTAAAATAAATAACTGCAATTGTGCAATTAGACTTAAAAAGCATTTGTTTGTAAGTTCATAGTGAATCGTGAACTCAGATCAAGTTTTAAGCTCAGCTTCTACTTCTGTAAACTTAGAAGTTCATTCCCTCTTCAAAAACTTTCGCACCCTAGTCTAAAGTTCGGCTTATAGTTCATAGCAGAATTGATTAATTCATTATTCGTAAAAAGTTAACAAAATTTTAACGGTGTTGTTTTAAAAACATGATATTGGTTTATGGTAAATTAGAAAACCAAGTTTTAATCTAAGACTTACAATATATAATTAATTACAATACTTCTTAACACTTTCGCTGCCACCAGATTTTTAGAAATTGAGCCCTGTGTGCTGTTTCAATTTTTCATATAAACGTTTGCATAAAGGCATTTAAATAAACGGAAAATAGTAAAAAAAATGTTGAGCCAATTAAATACTATAAAAAATTGACTTTTAATTGCTCCGTACATGCTACGCCCCTGGGGTGAAACACGGGGTGAAACTTGCGTCTCCGTACACGCTACGGAGCTGGCAGTGAAAGTGTTAATTAACTCATAAATATTTTAAGAAATTACTCAATGCAGACAGAGCTCTCGTATTCGAACTTCTGGAAAACTGAATCTATACGACATAAAAGGTGTAAACTGCCATCTCCAAGGTTTTCAATGCTCTTCTGATTTTCCGAATATTGCAAGATTTCGTGGATGGAGCCGACCACCACTTACCACCAGTGACAGGCACGTTGATCTCTTCTCCTATAAAAAAAAATATATATAAGAATGAGTTTTAACAATTATAGTAGATTTTTTTAATGAAAATATTCTTTTACAGAGTTATATTTTAAGAAAAAAGTAATACTTTTGTTATTAAAATTGTAAGTGGAAAAATTATGCATTTGTTTAAGTGACATAAATCAAACATGTAGATTGAACAATTATTGTGGTTTATATAACCTTTTAAGTGTATTGATTGGATTATTGGTTTACAAATATGAATGAAAGCAACAACTATGGATAATGTAAACTGAAATGCGTCGTCTTACGAAAGTGGATATGGCAGGTATGGTACAGACATAATATGTGAATTTTCTCATTATCTCACGAGAATTCTTTCAGAGATTGTCATACGAGATTAAGAAATTGCTGATTATATACTGCTCCAATTATATAGAGGTCATTGTAAAAAAAAAGGAAGACTATAATATATGAATTGTTAATTTTAAAACACATCTCTGACGTACGTCTAGGTTATGTTTATATCAATTTTATAAAAGTTTATGTGTCTCTTGTTATTTTTGCGAAATTATGTTTTTGTCTTTATAAAAATATAAATGCAGTTTTACTGTGTAATATCCATTACAAATAAAATTATGTTGATAATTTGATATCTTATAAGATGTCGTGACCAACAACTAAATTGCGGTGTTGAGTTACCGAACTGTTAATAAAGTTACAAGGAGTAGAAGCTGAGCTGAGAACTTCACTACACCCTTAAGTCGAGAGTTTGTCATATCATAAACAAACACGAAAATTTGATCTCAACTATGACAATCCTAACTTAATTACACAGATGATTTTGTTTTCTTTTTATAGCCTTTTTTAAAATTATATTCTCTTATAATAATATATTATTTTCTGATTACATTAACAGGTAAATATTTGAATACTCAATATATTATTTAAAAAAAATAGTTACGTTAGCTAAAGGTAAAAAATGAAAAAAAATACTTTAAACTAATTTTATTTAATTATAAAAAGAATACACTTACAAAATTTTTTTTTTTTAAATGAATTTTAAATGAATGTATAACGTAGTCGATAAAAGTTATTAAAATAATATATTAAAAATTCAGTAGTGGATGTTTCCTTCTAATTGTGAGAATCAAAGCGTCAGCCGATTTTACTGGAGTATGTGTATGACAAAATTGACATTTCGAGTTATTTTTGAAGTAATGATATTAATTATAATTAAGAATTTAGTACAGATATTTCAGTTACTATAGATTCAAATCTTTGTAATCACAAATGTCATTGAATTAAGGATTTTAATAATCACTTATTAAAATCTTTAATTCAATTACATTTGTAGTCAGAGGAGCAACAATGATATCTAATTATTAAAAAAAATATTTTGAAATCGTTGCTTAAAAAGTAGTTTTAATAAACAAGATTATGTAAATCGTACCTTTTTCTCCTTATGAAAACTATAAATATATTAATGGAAGTAAACCATTAATATATTTATAGTTTTCATAAATAACATATAAGTTATTGAATATATATTTAGTTAGGATATAAGACACCTTCTATATTTCAACATATATTGTTTTAAGATATATTAAAGAAAAAAAATTAACAAATAGAACGGTGATGAAGAACTTGTTAGATACAGATCTAATATATTTAAATTAGTGTAACAGCATTTATACAATGGCACTAACGACACCAAATTTCCAATTATATTGGTTAATTCTAATTTATGCGTGTACATAATGAATACCACATGGGAGTGAAAGGGTTCATGAAGCAAAAAGATAAATATACAGGTTACCTACCATAAGGTTAAATTAAACATATTCAAATAATAATCTCATTAAGAGTATATTTTTCAACAAGAATTTTAGAATTAAAGTCAATTAAAGATTAATGAATTTATTCAGCTTTGTGATATTTAATATGAATGATAACATATAACTGAGGTCTGATGTTTGTATCGGTTAATACAATTCTAAAATGAATAAATAATGCTAATGAATCTGGCGATTACGTTCGATCAGTACTACATGGGTTAGGAATTTTATATTTTATTTTATTACGTAACTAGTTGAAAGTCATAAGAACATCACACTTGCAAATTATTATTCTAATGTCAAGAATTTAATAATTAATAGTATGATGTATACATTAAGGGGATATGTTCATTACAGTTGCGTTGTTGCGATGTTTATAATAAATTTATGTCCTAAAATAAAAATAATTATTCAACACTTCTTTGGATAAATTGCGTTCCACATAAATATGTCATATGTAGATACATACATAGTCTAAACAAGGCATTAATAATGTGTAGTATCTATGCACTTACATTCCACTTTTTGGATTAATCTCCTTTCTGATTCTTACCTCAAATCCGGAGTTGGACTGAAAAAGGAAGTGAACATGCCAATAAATTAGTTTGTAGTAGCTGGAACATACGGATTTTGAACTTTACGCATTGCAATCCTGAACATCACCACATAACAGCTTAAGGAGAAACCAAGTTAAGTTCATTCTTAAACAAGTTCCAAATAATTGATTTAAATCATAGAATTAAATATATTATTCTAATGAAAGTTAGTTTATTATGAGTTATTATTGATTTTTTTTAACCATAGACTTGTAGTCCATGCCATTTTTAATTTGTTTTATAATTATTATTTTGATTTCTTTTTTTTTTTTTTGAGATTTTTGCCTGTGTATTCAGGCACAAGTTATTAGTTTATTTTATTAAAGATTTTAAAAATAAAAACACAACATAATATCAAAGTGGTGACAAAATTTTATGATAAGAAGAGCACTTAACATTATATCATTTTTATATAAAAATAATCTAAATTCATATATATTATACACTCGCATACCAAAACTTTGTTTTGATAAAACAAATAAAGTTGAATTTTACAGCGGTGAGTCTGAATTTTATTCAAACAATAAGTCTGGTTACAAAGTTGCGTGCACACAAGTACAGTAATTTGTACTTGTACATTAGACAATGCTTGTATTTAAATATATTGTTTGAAGAAACATGGACAAAAGATATTTTACATTAACTGTTGAAAGGGTAAGAAAGTTAAGTGTTCATAATTTTCAATGATAATAATTTCAATATATATATAATAATATCCATCCAACTAGAAATAAGAAGCAAAATTAAATTTTAAAAGTACTTACTGTATTTATCAAAGTTTATATATTAGTTTCCATAAAATTAGAATATGTAAGAACTTTCGTATAATTCAAGAAGAGCGGTACAACTTTTAGCAGGTGTGTTTCGTATATGTACCTACTATTTTTCTTCTTGTTCTTATTATAAGTTACATACATTTCTGCTTTACATTATTAAAATGTAAGTTGTAATAATGTTATTGAGCGAAGCGAAGCTCTTACTGGTCAAAAGTGTATTTCTATGTTCGCCTACTCCTCCTAAGCCATTTGAGCTAGAGCTTTAAAATTTTGCATATGCATTCAAGTAAGTGTCTCACTCTTTTAGCAGTTCTTTAGTGACATTCGTGATTGTAGATTTTGATTAAATGGTCAAAAAGTGTCCCATAGATCAATATATATTTTTTTAACTTAGCAATTCTTTGTAACATTACTTTGCTATAATAATTGACAGGCGTCAAAATATAATAAATAGATATTGCACAGGACGATTGACTATTGACTGCTACTCGTAATTCTAATAACTTCAACGGTTATTTTTCATTGTTATACCAGTTCCACTTTCACTTATAACAGATAATCTGATTCAGAATTCCCCCAATTGTGTGTTTAATCAACAAATTAAGGAAAACTTTTACGCCTTTATTATTATCTTTCAGTAAAGTTATCTTTCCATTTTAACATTCATAAATGAGTCAGTGCGGTTTCGTAACTGTTGATTTCCGCAGTAGTAAAAATTGATGTACTATAAAATTATACAAATTACGGTTTGCAATAAAACAAAAGGTGTTTTAAAGGATTAATACATAGGATAGTTTCCTGTCCAGTTATAGTACTTTCAGATTATTGCATTAGATACGGGACAGACCTTTTACATCATTACTAGAACTTTGAATTTGATAGAATAGAAAATATCTTATGCAAAGAAGCCTGCATTTAATATACATAACATATTATTAAATATCTCAATATATCTGTTTATATATTTACTAGCAGGTTACTCGTGCTTCGCGACGGACGGCGAAAGTGATCAAACATTTTGTTTGAATTTCCACATCACCTAGGAGTTATGAAACAGGCGCATTATATTTTTTGCAGTTTTTTACCTGTAACTTTAGAACGGTTTGGACCTTTGTAAAATCTTTTCTTATTGCACCTATTCAATATGTCAACAGTCTTGTGTCCAAAGTTTAGCTTTCTAGGTATTACGGTTTGGGCTGTAGTGCGATGAATGAGTCAGAGAGTCAGTCAGTGAGTGAGTGTCTTTGTGTTTTATATATTAAGATATAAAAATTTTCTCAGTTAATTTTATTGGGCATAAATGTTGGTAAAATTATGAACTTCATTATAAAAATAATTATAGTGGAAGAATTTTATTTACTTATGTCAAAAATCTCTATTGATGTCTCGCCGTGACATATTTATTTGTGTTCCATATATTTTTACAATTTGAAACATTTACAATTTGAAAAGCAGGATTTCTCTGCACAATTTGGAGCAGTCAATCATTTTCAAGACTTCAAAAGCCGTAAGATTCACCCAGATACATCAACAACACCTCTCCTTTTAACATTCTTCAAAGCTTGACATCAGTCGTAAGTTTCATCACCAGATGCAACAGCAGCGCTTCCTCTATCAGAGATATTAAAACTGATTTAATGCGAGAAATAAAGATCAAGGATTCTGTCGCAACTCGCATAAAATAAAACAAGAATTGAACCTCTGTGCTCAGCAAAGGATATGCGGATGAAAGGCAGAGAAAGATTCTCTTTACTGATGAAAAATTAAGGTCTAAAGTTTTCATTTGTAATAGAACTTATTTCGGCCCTGGGGCTGGAGGTACAATATGGAGCACGGAGCGGACTTTTCAAGCACCAAATTTTAGACAGACATTTGAATTAAAATTTGGTTAAGAAGTTAATTGAGCTGAGCGTAAGCGAAACTCTTAACCGTTTGGGAGACCTTTTTTGTGTTTAGTTGTCTCCAGAATGCGACAAGATAATTAGCTAAAAATTTTCTCATGTATGTTGGAGCCGAACACAGATGTTATAGCGAAAACAGATTGAAAAAATGTTTAGCCATTCAAAAGTTATCAAGAAAAATCACTTCTGCCATAGACAATACATTAGAGCTGCCCTGCGCGTGCGAGCAATGTGCTGAGCTAGTAGGGGACAATTAGTCCTAATAAATCGATATTTCCTGTAGCTATTCAGATCAAAGGAGAGGGGCTCAGCTCAACACCCGCCGCGCACAGTTGGCGAATCCTAGTAAGATTACCAAAAAATTACTACATCGAGCCCGACCTCTATTCCAAGATCACAATAAAAAATCTTTTTAGGGTACAAAATCATGCAAATGATAAAGTCATTTATTTTTAGTGTTTTCATCATAAGTCCAATATTAGTATCCTAGAGTATATAATCACTTGTCTTACAATGAGCCTATTATCAATTTTAAATAAAAAAAAGTGTTTCGTAATGTCATACAATATTTTTTTATTTATTATTATAAATATATTATTGTAAAATATTCAAAGAACCTATCGAATTTTTTAATTAAGGTTTTAAAGGAAACGCTAGAAGTGGTTATTTATTGCTGAATGTTGATGCTAATATACCAGTTTTAAAATATTGACTTCCCTACGTGCGGGAAAATTTACAAAAGACGAGCCTGGTTTATTAGACATCTCAATAAACACAATAGCGCTGAAGCGCGGCAATCGCCGGCAATATCTTCAGTTTTCACTTCGGATAGAGTTTAGCCTCATATATCCCATGGTGAGCCATTAATGCGAATCACCAGGAGTTGGGATGGTCATGGACCATCAGGACGCGTCTTAGCATTCCCAATATTAAACAATCGACATGGAAAATACACGACCAAAATATAGCGGACCTGTTAGAGCATCCGAGCTCAAACCAGGTACTCGACGCGCAAGTAGAGACACTACAAGATACTATTTTTGACTACTTCAATGAGCACTCTCCATCTGCGAATCGTTCTGCTCCCAAGTATAAAGAAAACGGTTTTAAATTGAAAATGAGACGGAAAAAATGAGATCTCATAAAGAAACTTCGTAGGGCCAAAGCCATGGGCGACAACGAACTTAGTCACCAACTGTCTAGGGCATTAAGGTTAATTCTTAAATTAATACAAGGCATATCACAACCAATAACAAAAAACCGTGATAGCTTTGACCGGGAAAAACACGAAGTAGACTTTGATAAAAATCCTTTTAAGTACTCCTAAAACATTTTCAAGGACGAAAAAGGTAAGCTTCTCTTGACCAACGACCAAATTTTTTATTATTATAAAAGCACATATGAAGTGCCTAACAATCAAAGGCTGTATGGGGATCCCAACGAACAAAAACCTGAGAGTCCTTCCAAAGATTTTCATGCCAACCCACCAACTTTGAAGAAATCAATAAAATAATTAAAAAGAAACCATCTAAGTCAGCACCAGGTCCGGATGGTATCCCCTACATAGTTTATAAAAAATGTCCGTCGATTCATAAACATCTTTTGAATATATTCGGTAAAATCTGGTCAAGAGGACAAACATCGGTAACATTCGGAAATGCTCTTTTTGTCCTCATTCCCAAACGTGACAATGTCTCGGATCCTAGGGACACTAGACCGATAGCTCTTACAAATACAATATCAAAAATATTTTTTGTTTTTTACAAAAAAAAAATTACGCAATTCATGAGCATTCAAAAAAGACCGCAATGCACAGAATTGGTCAATATACAAGCGTGCGAGGAATCGGTGCAATCAAGTGATACGAATAGCTAAACGCCGTTACATACATGACAATATAAGCAATTCTTCATCTTCCGATACATGGAAGTTTCTAATTTCTATTGGTGTTTGCACGTCACCTTCCGTTAATCCTTGCTCCCCTCTGGCATTAGATGAAATTAACAGTTATTTTGTCTCTATTCCTCAATTAGATCATACAATCCTATCTCAAACACTTGCTTTCATTTCATCAATGCAGAGTCCTGATATTCCATCTTTTTATTTCACGACTGTACCACAGGATGAAATTAAAACAACCATTTTCTCTATAAAATCTAAGGCAATGGGCTGTGACGATATTAGCAGATCTATGATCCTTAATATTATGGATCCTCTTTTACCTTTAATATCTCACATTGTTAACTTTTCCTTAATATCTGGTGAATATCCTAATATTTGGAAAAAAGCTTTGGTGCGTCCGTTACCAAAAATTCCTCAACCTACTCTCCCAAATCACTACAGACCCATCTCCATATTGCCATTCCTTTCAAAAGTTCTAGAAGCCTGTGTTTTTAAGCAAATATCTTCTCATATTTTCAAGTACAACCTACTGAGTATTTACCAGTCTGGGTTTCGTCCAGGTCACAGCACCAATACCGCTCTCATAAAGGTAACAGATGATATACGACTTGGTATGGACAAAAAGCTATTAACAGTGTTGGTGCTTGTAGACTTTTCAAATGCTTTCAACACAGTTAACCACGAAATCCTCCTTGCCATTTTATCTTTACTCAAGTTCAGCCCATCTGCAGTTAAATGGTTCTCATCTTATCTTCGTGGCCGCCAACAGTCAGTTTGCATGGGTGGCTCATCCTCCATATGGGCCAACATAGAAACTGGTGTGCCACAAGGCGGTATTCTTTCTCCTATTTTATTTTCTTTATTTATTGATACATTACTTCCCAACTTCGATTGTTCGTATCACTTATACGCTGATGACCTTCAGCTCTATGTGCAGACTGGGATAAATGAACTTTCAAATGCAATTGTTACCATTAATCGCAACTTAAATCAATTGAGTTTATGGTCCTCCAGATTTGGTGTTTCTGTTAATCCTAAAAAATGTTTAGCTATAGTCATTGGAAGCTCAAGATTGCTGGTCAGAACGGATTTTGACAGCATGCCTGCCATCACATATAATGGCAATGTCATACCACTATCTAAGACCGTAAAAAACCTGGGGTTGTGCATTGACTGTAAAATGGATTGGCGCCAGCAGATTAACGAAATATGCCGCAAAGTCACTGCCGCATTACAGTCCTTATATCGGACTAAACATTTCCTCCCTATTAAGACGAAAATAATGCTAATCAACTCTCTTATATTGCCCCTTATTGATTACGCAGATGTCTCCTATCCAGACCTAAACAATGATCTTCTCAACAAGTTAGAGCGCCTCCTTAACAACTGTCTCCGCTACATCTTCGGCTTACGTAAGTATGATCATGTTTCTCAATTTCGCACTAAACTTAAATGGCTCACTATTCGACAGAGGCGTAGCTCTAGAATACTTAATCTCCTCTATTCAATCTTAAATGATCCAAATGCGCCTTCATACCTAAAGAAGGAATTCCAATATCTTCACGCAACTCATAACAAAATGCTTCGATCATCTTCCAACCTTAAAATCTCCATTCTACCCCATAATACTGATTTTGTTCAAAAGTCTTTTAGAGTTCAAGCGTCTATCCTTTGGAACAATCTCCCTGAAAATATAAGGAGGGCACCTACCAAAAGGTCGTTTAAAAATCTTGTTCGCAACTACTTCCTAGAATCTTCCTAATACACATTTCATTCAGATATATATATGCTATTTATTATATGTAAGAATATTTAATTAGACATTATATGTGTTTATAATTTGTCTATATATATATATATATAATTTATATATATATTATAGTTTATTTATTATTATTTTATTATTATTATTATTTTTATTTTTATTTTTATTATTATTACATATTATATATATATATATATTTATTTTTTTATATATATATTTATTTTTTTATTTCACTTAGTACTAGTTTTATTTTGAATTTTACTTTTGTTACGCCTACCGCAATTTCTCACCATCCACAAAGGTTAGCTGGTAGAGAATGCCAACAGGCATTAAGTTCGCCTTTTGTAATATTCAATAAAGGGTAAATAAATAAATAAATAAATAAATAAATCATAAATATTTCGGGCCTAATCACCAAAAAGGGTTTTTGGCTGGCATTTCTAGATGCCTCGAACATAACACGTTACTATCGGAAAGCCTTAAAGATGCCAGAACTAGTGAAAGACAAATAACGGTATGTTGGATAGACTTAGAAAACGCTTTCGGGTCGGTACGAAATGAACTGATGATGTTCGCGCTAAGGTGGTAAAACTTTCCAACGTTAGTTAGTAACATGATTGCATCATATTATTCAAAATTAAAATTTTCCATAATCACAAATGAAAATCATTCCAAACCATTAAATTACAACATAGGTTTATTTCAAGGCTGATGTATTTCTCCAATAATATTTAATATAGTAAGCAGTTTTTAATTAATTTATCTATTAAAATATATAGATAAATTAATTAAAAACCGAAGGAAATGGGGTTATCGGTTTAAGTTTAACAATAAATACACAGAACTCATACTAGCATTCGCAGACTATCTCGCGATACTGACACGTAATCCAAAACAATGTCAGTTACTTTTAAATGTTGTGGATGATTTCTGTGTTTGGACGGACGGATTGAGGACAAAACCCAATAAATGCTATAGTCTATGTCTGGGTAGGCGGAATACCACATATACCTCTTACGATCCGGGTCTTATAATAGGCGGTAAGTGCGTTACTACAATTACCGACGCAGCTCCGTTCAAATTCTTAGTCAAAAAAATCGATTACCAAGGGCGCACTCCATCGTTAGATATAATAGTCGATAGCTTTTTGAATGATCTAAAAAAGGTAGACAATCAACCAATAAGTAACATCAAAAAGACTTGGATATATGATAATTATTTAACATCACGTCTAAAGTAGCCTTTCCTCATTTACGATAGGAATAAAACCCTTTTGTTGAAGTTAGATGCAAGCGTCATAAGGACATTGAAGTCGTGGCTTGGGTTAGCGCATCCAGCGGACACTTCTACCTTATTTAGAGACCGTCACAATTTTGGGTTAAAATTAAAGAAACCATCGGAACTCTATAAACACCTATGAGTGACCAAAAGACATATCATCTCAAAATCGAATGATCGATGATACTATAACGTCTCTCCCAAAAGATAAAATTGCCGCAGAGCTAGAGTCACGACTTCAATTCCATAAACAATTTATGATAGGTGCTCAAACAAATAAAGCAGGGCTAGGATCAAGTAGGAAAGAACAAGACTTAAAAATTATAAAATCCTTTATTCGAAGCAAGATGAAAAGGATAATTACCGGTTGCACGCGATGAGCTTATAATTGCAAAATGAATAGGAGATTTTTGTATTCCACTAGCTTTGAGATGGCGCACCCTGCTTCATGATTGGTCCCCAGCATTATTAAAATTTTATCTTAACGCATTCCAAATGACTCTCCCAGATCAAAGTAACTTAGTAAGATGGGGCAAAGCCACCGAAAAATCTTGCAACATCTGCGGGGAGGCAGTAGGAACGGCGAAACACTTGCTAGTAGGGTGTAGGATACTTTTAAGAGGTAAATTCTCGCGTCGCCACGATAAAGTATTAGAAATCATACGAGAAGCGGTTAGCCTTTTTGTAGCAAGAGCGCAGAAGGGTATAACAATCAACAAAATATCAGTGGAGGTCGTAAAGGCAGGTTCGTCCAAAAAATCTAAACTAAAACCTTTTTCTATCTTGGACGCGTCTCTTGATTGGACTCTCATGATGGACACGTAAGAGAGGCAATACAAAATCCCCGGGGATGTTTGTGTTTCGTCATCTAGGCCGGACTTATTCCTGTACTCAAAACAACTAAGGCGCGTTATACTTGTGGAGCTTACTGTACCCTGGGAAACAAATATACCCAAGTTCATACATTTAAGCTTAACAAGTATTACGAAGTAAGTAACGAACTGATCAGGAATAAATTTATAGTTAATTTGTACGCTGTAGAAGTAGGAGCGAGAGGTATAACAGCGAAATCTCTCTACAATTTATTTAAGGATCTCGGCCTTTCTAGAACGATCATAAGTTCATTTCTGGTATTTTTGATAATTCGCTATGGCCGCCATTTTGGATTTTGAAATAACAAAAAAAGTATTCTTTGCTGAAATCTAAGAGGTGATTTCGACAAAGAATACTTAGACGACATTTCAGCCCGCTAGCTGCCGCTAAGTCCGTTTTTGTGGTACGGATGAGAAAACCGCCATTTTGAAATTGTCGCCCAAGCAGAAAACGGCTCGACATAAAAATTTTAATAATTCATAGAACACACCTAACAATTTTCGTGACGATTGCATAAAAAATACGCCTGCTACAACAGCTGCAATTTAAAAAATATTCGTTCCAATAGCATTATGTAATCTAATTTACAAAAGTTATTTAAAAAGTACTCTTATAACTAGCATTAAATTGACAATTTTAATTTGAATTCAGTATAACAATGACTAAGTGGTATATTTCATTAAGTGTTAGGTCGCTATTAACTTTACCTGCTCCCATTTTTTATTATTCTAACTAATACGTTACACCGTGACATAAAAGTTCATATATTTTTGGTATTATTTTTAACAATCGGTGAAATAAGAACATTTGCTATGGTGAAAAATATTTTAAGAGCAACACAGATGATAATCTTAACAGTTAACCTTGATTTTATGAAAACTGTGTCGTAGTTATTCCATAATAAACAAATAAACAAACAAATAACCAAACAAAGACTATTTATAAATAATTGAATTGTTTCCCTCACTACTAATTACATTTTAAAAACTATTTAAACACATGCGATGGGATTCTGGTGAAGCTAGAAGTAATATGTAAATATCATTATGTAAAGAGAACTCATCGTGAACGTATGAATATCTCATTAAAGACAGTTCAGGTACTGAAAATGTAACCTTTTTGTTTGTATTTCTCCCTTAAAAGTTAACTTTTAAGCTAAAAAGTTAATTTTTCATTCAGTCTCATTCTTACATTTTTTAATTAAATATAGTCTATACTGGTCTTAATGGTGAACTAATGAGATGTAAATTATTAAGTCATCTATACTACTAACTCTATCTTTTGAGCAGCTGCAGGAAAGCTTGCCGTTCTTGCGAAGGTCCGTCAGTACTTTACACCGGGACAGCTTCTTGTATTATACAAAGCACAGATCCGGTCGTGTGTGGAGTACTGTGGGCATATATTCTCTGGTGCCGCTAAGTCTCATCTTGCGGTTCTGGACTCTATTGAGAGGCGAGCAAAGAGGCTTATAGGCGACCCTGAATTGGTTGAAGCCAACCCCCACAGCCTTGAACACAGGTGTAGAATTGCTAGCCTCTCAGTATTCTATAGGATACATTTTGGTGAGTGTGCGCAGGAATTACATGATTTAATTCCTCCATCCCCCTTCCATCACAGGACGTTCCGACGCACGGCAGATATCCATCCTTTCGTTGTGGACATTCCCCCTGTCCGAACAAAGCGCTTTGCTTCGTCTTTTTTAGATCGTACAGCGAAGGACTGGAACAGCTTGCCTGCGTCGGTATTTCCGTCCCAATACGATGTGGGTGTCTTCAAGAAAAGAGTGAATAGGTTACTGGGTTAGTGCGCCTTACAATCTATGACTACATTTCCACTTTCCATCAGGTGGAATGTAGTCAAGCACTAACCCAGAGGGTATAAAAAAAAAAAAAAAAAAGGTGACTTAATAATTTACATCTAGGTAGGTACTGTAAATAACTACCATTAAATACTGTAAATAATTTTACAGATTTTATTGGAGACAATTAATAAACTTATTTCACCATATTTATCAAAAAAGGTAACTAAATTGTTTTGATTATAATAAATAATATATGTACAAGTAATCTGTTAGCCGCAACGCAATGTGCGTTCTGTCAAAATGATTGATTGATTGGATATGCTTCATTGACGATTGTTTATCAAAGCATTTTGTATTCAAAATAGATATATATCCACTGTCATGTTTTACTTATTCACAACTAAATTCATATAAGTATTCGTATGAAATATACAATTGCCTTATTGCAATTGCTCATTTAATGGGAAATACCAATATGATTACTAATTTCGGTACTAGTTGCAATGTTGTACTACTAATTTGAATATACAATAATTTGTAAATCGAATGCGATAAATACGCTCGTCCACAACTTTAAATGCAATAATTAATAGAAAATTAATCTAAATTATTCTGTATGTAAAAAGGGTAACCATCTATCTCTCTTACGTGACGTTCAATTCGTATCAATAATTGCTGCTTTATATCGATCTGCAGTCAATGGACGGCATTACTAAACCGACTTCGGTTACGAAGTGAAGCCAATAACTACTACTATATTTATATTATATTCATGGCAGTTTATTTATCTTAAAATTTAAATTAATAGGCTAAATTGTCAAAATCATTTCCTATAATTTCGTTATCAACACTGATGAACCCATGACAAACATGAAGTCCTCTTCGACTAACCAGTCGAAGGGGACTTCTCTGTACATGAAAGTACAAATTAACGATGTGAAGGATGTATTTTTCAAATGGAATAGCAAAACTACATCATAATTGCTATTAATTAATGCTATAACATAATTGAATAATTTTCCATATATGCATGGAGATGCTATGCTTATATTTTAACAGATATATAATATGATAACTAAAAGTTATACAGTGTATTATGTAATACATTTACATAATGTTTATAAAAATAAAAACATTTTGAGGATCAAATAAAACCCATAAGTATAATATTTTAATGTCTACCAATTAAATCATTTACTTTAATTTTTTCCAAACAGTCTTAAATTTTATAATGCCGTCATTTTATAAAGTTGGCTAAAAAAAATAAAAATCTTACAACAGCACTATGATAATATACACCAAAATATGGACCAAACACAATCGGTTACCTTCTCAGATGCCACCCGTAGTCGTCAAACGGTAATCCGAGCGCACTCCGACGCCAGGGTCCCAGTTGTATTGAGTCTGATTGCTTCCTACTACTACTAACTATCCCTATTCTGACAGTATTGTCAGTAAAGTAGGGATTTCACAATTCTTGAAATTTTCGTGAAGCATATTAGAACATAACTATATTTTTATAAATAATTTTCTCTAAGATGACATTTGCGTTATCAAAAAATAATGACGTCACTTTAACAATAATGTAATAATAGTAACGTTAACAATAATGAGGCCATTAGGGGTGTGGTCTTTGATTTTGAATTTAGAATGTGATGTTTATATAAAAGTTAATGATGAGTCTAAGGTATCAAAAAATCAAATTAACTTTTTTACGCTAGAAAGATATTTTTTTGTGAATTACATATTTTAAGTTTTGTAAGCTTATAATAATTACAGTTGTTATAAAATAACTAGGAGTATGAGTAGCAAAATGGGATAACTATATCAAAGTCTGTGTTTACTTTCATAAATAAAAAATATATAAGATACATTAATTAAAAAAACACAAACCGCATCTAGTTTCCGTCATTTCGTTAATCTAATACCTCGACGAGAGCACGAAATTTAATTTACGAAATATGTCGCGACCTTTCAGGTAAGTCGTTTTGTTATAACATGATTTCTATTTAATAAAAGAAAGGATCTGTTCTTCAGTGGGTTATCTATTATTTTTACCGAATCAGTAATAAAACCTTACAAAAATATTTTTCTTAATTTAATTTTTACCTCGCTAATTTGAGTGAAATTAAGCAAAATGTGTAAGTAATTTCACTATAGGAAAAACAAAGAGTTTTTGGTATTATTATTAAATGATCATCCTCGATAGTGATATCTTGAAATATTTGTAATATGACAGGATATTATATAATTTTTATAAACTATTTATATTTATTGCGATATTCAACATGATATTTGTTAGCTAATATCATCCCATCTAACACTATTAGTAATCGTTCAGATATATATTTTTTTATTTTTCAGTTAGGACCTAACCATTGATTAATATTTTATAACAAGCTGTATATATTAGGATGTAAAAAATAAAAACAATGACAATTTTATATAGTAATGGATCGTTGAATCGCGTTAAGTTCAAAGTTAAATAAATAATTAAGAACTAGTTTTGTTCTACAATTAACTTAAAGTCTAATACATTTTCAACTGTTGCAGTGAGATATTCAGACTTTTGGCCGACATTATGTCTCCAGAGGCTAATTCTTAGTTTGATTTCTAAGTGCTAGTTGGAATATATTTGTTAATATTATATTTGTAATATATATATATATATATATATATATATATATATATATATATATATTACAAATATAATTTTAACTATTATTATATATATATTATAACTATTATTATTATATATATATATTAATATATATATATATATATATATATATATATATATTACATAGATATGTGTGTATATATGTGTGTATATACATTAACGTGAACTGTAAAATTTTTATACATTTTTACTGTCAAATCATTTTTTTTACTATTAAAGAAAAAAAACCTATAAAAAAATATTAACATAAATAATGATTTATTATGTTTATACTAAGAAAATACCTCGTTCGACAGGGTTGATCGTGTTAGGTAGATTCCCGTCACGCGATTCTCCATATGCAAAATTCGAAGGTAACTATGATTAGAATGAATGATTTACTTTAGTTGTGGGGGGGGGGGAGCGGTGGTCGGATCGACAAAGAAAAATTAGCCAGCAGTATTCTACTAGTCATTACGAGTCTTATGACGGGTCACTCGGCATATATTGAGGTGAGGGGGGAGCAACCACCCACCCCTATCTCCTAAACGGAGGGTCGCATCAAAAAATTTTTCGTACAAAAAAGTTTTCTCTTTTAATTTGTTAATTTTGTAAGATTTTTCCGACGGCAAAATTTTGCCTCCTTCTGTGACTTTTTTCGGTTTTTAACTTTCAACCCCCCCCAGCCCTCCAACCCCCCGACAGATTTCCCCCGTTCAAGAACTTAACCTTCATTTTGTCCTTAAAAATGTGTATACCGAGTTTGAAAATCCTCCGTCAATATTTGCGACCTGTAGCGTGTCCCAAAGGTTTGCACTTTCACCCCCCCTCCCAGCCACCCCTTTCACTTTTTCCAAAAACTCGAAATGTTTTGTTTGTCTCACTAATTTATCCTATCGACCTGTGAAGTCAGATTTCGCCTACGATGAATTTGGACTGATGGATCATAAATACATATATATATAGAGGGATATATAAATTTTTTTTTTCGACGGATTCTCAATCTCCAGTTCATAAACGGCGTAGCGCCCCCTCTCTGGGGTCTGGGTCCCGTCATCGCATCGATTGCAATAGGTAGATTCATCTATGGAATCTACCTAAAACAGATTGATTTATTGTTATAATTTATAGACTAAACATTAAAAACTTTTTATTTGTATACTATTTTGAAAAATAAATGTTACTTTAGTTTTTTTTTTTCTAAATTAGTTTAATAGATTTTTCTAAGCGGTATCTTGTTTTAGGGTAAACGGTGACGTTTAGTCTTATTTATAATTAAGTATAATAAAATCTATTAGAAATTTTATAGCTTTTACACTTTCAATCAATACCAGTGATCACTTTTGTTCATCAAATGTAAGTTTTATGAGTGCAGAGAGGAAGCAAAAAGTACGAGCCTTGAATTTAAACAGAATCAGTTACTCTTTCTGTACTGTGCTTAGGAATAGAATAGAGATAACATTCTATTAATGGTAGTGTTAGTGTAGTGGATCAAGTTTTTTTACATGATGTCTACAATATACAAATATTATTTACATAATATTTTAATGTTGTTCTGGTGAATACATTATCAGAAATTAGTTTAACTCAAATACACATCTGAATATAAAATGTCTCGACTTAAAACGAATTCATGATACTCTTTAGCTTTCTGTATATATTTTTAGTAATCTGGATATAAAAAATTTAATAAAATGTAAAGTTTTTATCAAAATTATTAAATTAAAACATTGAAGTTATTCAAATTGTCTGACGAAATAAATTTTAAAGTTTAGTAGTGAAGGATTATCATACTATTTAATGACTTCGAATATTTAGTTATTATAAGTATAATTTGTATTTATAAATACACCTTATATTATAATATAAGATGAGAAATAGGGAATGACCAATTCATTTTAAATAATCTACCGAGTAAAGCTTTTTGAGAAAAATACTTTTTTGGGTATGAAATCTGCCCAAATACAAAATACAAAAAAATACTTTTCAGTATAGCGTTTCATTCATCTACTATATAACTATTTTGGATATAGTGGCGTCCATAGAAAAGGAGATGTATTAGAGAGCAGAATTATTTTCGACTTACTTTATTTATGTTATTATCAAATAATATATATATATATATATCGAAAGATCGTACTTATCTGGGCCAAGTTTTGAGATTATCATATACTATTCAGGTCCTATAACAATACATAAGAAGTAACTGACATACAAAGAATAAATTTGCTGTCTGGAACATATAAATTTTGTTACTTTTATGATGATGTTTTTAATAGACCTTATAAAAATATATATTGTATTGACATTATCTTCAAAACGAAGATACAACTGTATTCTTATACTAAATAAACAATCTAGAATGTTTCCATTGAATTAAATAGAAATAATTTGATAAAGCTATGACTTAGCTAACAGAAGGCCGACGACACATTTTCTGAATGAAATTTCGAGCTCTCACCAAGGGATTAGATTAATGTGATGACAGAAACTAGAAATGGTAAATTAATATCATTTCTTGTTGGCAAAATGTTCGTAATATAATATTTCTGAATAATAGAATGAAATGACTAAATTATCTCCATAAAGCTAAAGTTTTAATAAAATAGATTTGGATCTTGACGAAATTCTTATTAACCTTATATATATCATCTGTTTTAATATTATTTTATAATCATTATGATTATTAAAATTTTGAAACATTTTTTGTAATACGATAACAAAATTTAGTGTATCCTATTTGAAGGTAATTTCAATAAGAAAGGGTTGTATAAAATAAATTGACCTACCAAGCATAACTTACTAGGTTCTAACAAAGATTACTTATTAAGGGTTTATGTGGACGAGAGAGTTATCTATGGCGGGCTGTTAGAAATTGATTATTATTATATTTTTGATGTTATTAATGTTGCCTGAAAAAAATGTGTCCTGGACTTCATAAATAAGTAAGTGTTATTGTATAATCAGTTGCCTTTTGCCTGATAAATGTTCCTTGTATCTTATTTCCCTTAACTAAAACTGAAGTATGCTCTATCCTGCTATTTCCAATTTCAGTGATATATATATATATATATATTAGTAGTTTAATATAGTGAATATTAAACTACAGCAGAAGCCAGCACGACTGACTGCGGTTTGAAGCAGTTTTAGACAATTTTGCGCTTTGACTCACAGCGCCTCCTCATTTACGTGTTTGCTTGACTTTTGATTATCTTAAAAACATCTTATAAAGCTATTATTTGTCTTTTGGTAAAACTGGATATTATGCATACATTACTAAAATCTAACATATTGGTTTCTAATGTAAAATAAATATTTTATTCTTAATCGCAAAAATCTCTTTTTTTTTAATATATCTTTATGAATAATTTGTGCCCATTTTTTTATTTCATTGAATAAGATAAAAATATACAACCTTGTGATTAATGAAATGGTAATAAATAATTACATTAGCATTAGTTATCAGTCATTTCAAATTTATACCAGGCATACGACGCAATTGACCATAATGTCTTTGTGAACTAATGAAATAAAATTTTAGTCATTACACTAATTGTAAAATGAATTACAATATTTTATGTAATTATCGTCGTCACAAACTATTTTCAAAGACTTTATGAGTCACTTGTCTTTTGTATAGCGCATTATATCTCCTTTATTTATTGCTTTGTGCCACTATCTGTATTACAACGACAGGAAAAATTGACTTTTTTATCATAAACTTTTGAGAGAAGGTAAATTCAATCTATAGCATATGAGCAAAGAAAGTCTAGTCATTTTTTACTATTTATTTTTTACAAAACTTCTTTATAACATGCAATTTTCATATGAAGTAATTGTCCGCCTTATATCGTAACTCACGCACGTTAAGTAATAGGTTCTGTTCCTCAAATATTGATTTTTATCGTTTAGGCTTCAAAGTAGTAAAAAGTCCTTAAATATCTATATAAAACAAAATTAAAACTAAAATAATATACAAATAATAATCCTATAAGCAATAACTAGTTAATCAAATCTAGTTTGTAAAGATATAGTTTAGTTCATTTAAATTATATTTTTATTGAAAAGTATAGTATTACTCATACTTTGTTATTGTTTTTATTGAAAAATATAGTATGAGTAATACTATACTTTTCAATAGTATTAACCAAATACTAACCCTAACATATATCGCAGTCGCAAGTCTCAGCTCAGATCTGACTTTGCTCTTAACGATATTATTTCTTTTCGAATAATGTTCTTTTTTGATAATATTTTCCAAATAATACAGGATTATACTATTGTGTTATGATTAATTCTCGTCTGTTTCTATTATTTAAGGGCACAGTTTTTTTCTATACATATATATTTTGAAAATATATAGATGGGTATTCTTTCTAAAAAGAAGTGTTTTTTTTAATATTTAAGTCTACATGATAAACTAGTGTATTATAAATTAGAAATAAACGTAACGTAAATATATTACACGTCATGATATTACACGTTATGATATAAACATAGATATTAGAAAATAATCTAAATCTTATTTAAATATTACACGATGCGTAAATTTCTGAGTGACGCCATTACGGCTGTAACAAATGAGAGCGAATTTTGGTCTTGTTCATGTAGTCAAGAGTTTATAGTTACTGGAGCGTTATGTCCAACTTCTCAGCCCAGCTCCTGTTTCCATCCACCTGTTAGAAACTTCATAACTTCACATCTCATTGTGGGTGTAAATTATAACATCTTATAAACATCTTTTATAATAATTTAATAATGGTAATTCGAAAAAGGCACTGACAATACCTAGTCTTAGTTTTGCAAGTTATAAAATTGTTCACGACAAATTATATGCATTTCAATATTAGACTATACTAGTCGTTCTGTGAACAGTAGACCTCAGTACGTTACGGGATGCAACAATGTTTTAAGTGCCTTTCCTAAAAAGGAATAAATATACCTGTATGTATGTAGGTACATAACTACCGAACGATATTTGGCTCCACCAAATAACAACGGAGCTATTCAACTTAAAAATTTTTGATAATTCGCTATGGCCGCCATTTTGGATTTTGAAATAACCAAAAAACACCTTAGATTTCGGCAAAGAATACTTAGACGAAATTTCAGCCCTAGCGCTAGCTGCCGCAAAGTCCGTTTTTGGGGAACGGATCAGAAATCCGCCACTTAGAAATTTTTCGCCCAAGCAAAAAAACGACTCGACATAAAAATTTAAATAATTAAAAGAACACACCTACCGATTTTCGTGACGATTGCATAAAAAATACGTCCGCTACGCCAAAATAAATACTTAAATCACCGCCATTTTGAATTTTTCCTCCCAGTAAAAAAAATGGCAAGACAAAAAAAAAATAATAACTTAAAGAATATGATCACCAGTTTTTGTGGCGATCGGATGAAAATTGTTCCTGCTACGCCAAAAACAAAATACGCCAGGACCAAAAAAATATTAAATATCTTTTTGTTGGTTTTTGGTAGTGTTTTCACTTTTCTCATTGATTTTGTTAGTTGCATTACTTAACTAAAATACATTATTTAATTTTTAACTTAAATTAAAATTGTTGTCTTGCTTAGTATCCTTAAGTACAGCACTAACGGAGACGGTCGCAAAAGGTAGTAAAATGGTAACATAGTAACTATCTTTGACTAATGTTAACCAACAAGGCTTTGTCATTTAATCACGTTTGTAGACTACGCTTAATAAAGCTCAATAAAATATGATCTGTATCGTTTCATGTTAATGTTTTGTATCTACTTGGTATACATATGAAATTTAGAAACCAGTAAGTAACCTCTCTAACAACTTTATTATAATTTCCTTAAGAAAATTATTTAAAATATATAACACTGTTTTTAATATATAAAATTTATTATAAAAAAATTTATATTTTGTTTTAAATTTAAGAATAAGTAATATTTTTACTTACCTGTATACAAAAAGATGGGACAGTTATCCTTCGGATAATTGGTTCATAAAATAGCTAAAGGTGCTTTAAAATGGTAGAAATAGATTCATTATATCTAGTTGGTTTCTGAAATTGTATTCATAATATAATGAATGAAAGGTAAATGTTGATCTAATAAATATTTAGTAAAATTATCATAAGAATATTAAATATATGATGACACTGTTATGCTTAACAAATCATAATTCGTACTTAGTCGCCGACATTAGGTATTTTGCTCTTAAATGAGATACTTTTTCTGAATACTGCAAGATTTAGTAAGTGCTATTCTTATATATGCATAGGAACATTAATAAATTACAGATATGATTCTTGGTACATATTATATGGTACTAAAAACTATCTGTAGGAACAAAACAGCATATATTATTGACCAGGATCAACCATTAACGGTACACGAAACCCACTTATCTTCGCCAGAACTGAAGAAACTGCTCTAACTACTCGACAATCAAGATTATCAATAATGATGCGACGAAGAGTGAGGAGAGAGAACCTGTGACGTGTAACTATGCTGATGATAAGTGTTGATTTTAGTAAGTATCTTGGCGTTCTGTATGATGGCGAGTCTTACAAAACTGTATTAAAGAATGCCCTTAATACTAAATTTTATTGTATAAAATTTAATAACGAATTCACTAATTAAACTGCGAAATATTTACAACACTTGAGTCTTAGGTGCTAAAGTTTTTGAAGAGGGAATGAACTAAACTTAGACGTTTACCGAAACAGAAGCTACATTCAAAACTTGAGGTCAGTTCTCGAATTACTTTAATAACAAGAGCTATAACCTCAATCAAAAATGGCAATCGTAGTTTAATATTAATCTTATAACAAATAAGTGTTATTTATAACATTAAAATTATTTGTGCTCGGACCTCCAGGCCGTGAATACTGTATCAAAACTGAACTTTGGGACAGCGTGAGTGATACGCGGGTTGCTATAACATTAAAAAAAAACCATGTTAAGAAAAATTACTTGTTATTTTGTGTAAATATAAATGTGAATATAATAAATATAAACTGAAACTCGTCAGTTAAAAAATAATTACTGAAACGGTACACGCTATGCAACTCAGATACCCAACACACACAGTTTCGTTTTTACCTGTTCAAAAAATTCGACAAATTATAATTTTGCGTCAATAATAATAAAGTAATAAAGGTCGTGATTTCAAATAAATTGTTCAAAAGTACCAAAGTCAACTCGGTAACAAATAATGGGTCAGTGGTGTAAAAGATTTTGAGTTATTGAACATTATAACAAGTTACTGTATTAAATGAATGGCATATACCGTTGCATGTTCCCAAGAATTCACTTTCGAAAAAATTATAATTGAAAGATCCAAAAATGTGGCCACAATTAAAAAACTACTATTTAGAAAAATTTATGTAGATTAACACAAATACCTATGATCAGTATATGTGTGGCACACAGATATAAAACGTAGGTATGGATACACAAATATTGTTATAAATAAGTGATCGAAGTTCTTCAAAGTTAAAGCAAATAATTTTCACTACAAATTTGTTTAATTTCAATAATTCGTCTCAATTTTACAACACTCTGAAGTTGACCGAGGTTGACCCCTTTCCCTGCCACAAAATTTAAAATCATTGGTTATTACAATAAGTATGCCTACATTATGAGTATATATCAGAATGCAAGTTATTATTCTTTCAATATTTATTTCAACTATATTGACAACTTTAATATATATGCAATTTTGAATACCCACAATAACATAAAGAAATAAAAAAAACACAATCTCTACCCCATGAAATCGGAATCATTTCTTTATAAATATATGATTTTGAAAATAAACTCTTATATACTTGAGATTAAAAAAAAAATCAGGGAAACACTTTATTTGTTGGAATTGGAAATGTACCTGAAATTCTGTAGAAGCTTCTGCAGGCTCGTTCTTATAATTCATGTGAAGATAGCCTACGACATATTAACAAGTAGCTGCGTATTAATAAATACATACACAACAAAAAATACAATTTCGAAATCTGTTTATTATGAAAGCAGAACACAAAACTAGGTACATTCACAACAAAAATTTTATAAAAAGTTTTCGCGTGTATGTATATCTCTACAAAAGTAAGAGCAAACATCGAATAATAGCGGAGCAAACAACCCCGGGAGCTTTGACTACAAGAAGAGCCAGTAAAGAGGCTTAGGAATAGAAAAGAGAACATTATATGAGCGTGGCGACCGAGATTTTGTGGATAATATATACAATAACCATATATGCTTACTATATAATATAAAAATATTACTTACATAATGTATCAATAAGTAACGTTAAGTAATGTTGTTACGTAAAGTAACAAATATGTTTACATATTTACAAACTCTCTCTCTTTCATTTAAAGATTTTAATAATAATCGTTAAATATTATTTGATTAACTTATAATAACAAAAAAGTCAAACTATTTACCAGCTATATTATGTATTAATAGCATTTAACTATCCATCCGCTTTTCATTCCACTATACTCAAAACCTAATCAAACTGGAACGGCAACTTTAAGTTATTGAAGTTTCCTAGTGAATCGATATTATATTTTTTTGATTCATTACTTTTAGGAACAAGTTAGACACGTATTTCTTTTTTTTTTTATTTATAGCATATTACTGTCCTGCACAAATTTTCATACTAAGTGCGTTAACAGTGATTGGATAATATATTTATAAGGAAATCGAGTAGTGTTTAATTAACAGTTATATAAAATGTGATGATAAATAATTCAAACACCTTTTAATTTTTTATTCCTTAACACATAAATACATTACAGGTTTATTCATACTAAAAGTAATATCGTTACAAGAAAAGTTGGATCGTTCCATATTTCGTCCTCAGATCTCGGGGTTCGGTAAATTTTATTCAAACTGACACACGATATTTGGACATCTGAGTCTTGAGGTTCCATTACTTTTAATGTTGTTTTTTTGTTTAAGAAAGAAAATTTTTCTTATCTGTTTTTAAACTAATTGCATTTTTTAAAACATACATACTAAAAAGCATATAAATATAATAACATTTATAAGGATATAATTAATTTTTAGAAGCGTTTAGTTAGTAAATGAAACTATATTATGATAAAGCGAGATTTAACCCGATTTCATTTGAAAGCAATGTTTTCTTATTTGAAAATATAACTTTTAATATTTTAATTGACACCAGATATGGGATGGGCGTTAAAAGATAGGGCTATTAATTATAAAATTTCCTACATTATGATAATAATAAAAAAATATTCTTATAATGTGCTTTTAACCTTAAAATTTTTGTATTATCACTGACTATTGAAGTTCTACAACAATAAATAATAATTAACTGACCTAATAATCTGAGTTTAGTATCCGGAGACAAAAGCGAAAAAAATTATTTTAGTTTCTTGTTACTGCGTAAACATAACAATTTTCGTATTCTTGTAAAGGCAGAAAACTTGATTATTATTTCGTAGATACTATTACAACGTATTTATTATCATCAATCTGTATCCCTTTATTAAAATTAACTATTTTGAATGCCTCAATTGAATTAAATAGAAATAATTTGATAAAGCAACGACTTAGCTAACAGAAGGGCGACGACACATTTTCTAAATGAAATTTCGAGCTCTCACCGCGGGATTAGATTAATGTGATGACAGAAACTAGAAATGGTAAATTAATATAATTTCTTGTTGGCAAAATGTTCGTAATATAATATTTACTGAATGATAGAATGAAATGACTTAATTATCTCCATAAAGAGAAACTTTTAGTAGGTTAGACTTGGGTCTCGACGAAATTATGATGAACCTTAAATAAACATCATCTGTGTTAGTATAATTTTATAATCATTACTTAATTTTGAAACATATGATAACAAAATTTTGTGTATTCTATCTGTAGGTAAGTTCAATAACAAAGGGTTGTGCAAAATAAGTTGAAAACCTACCAAGCATAACTTACTAGGTTCTAATAACAAAGATTACTTATTGAGGATTTATGTGGGCGAGAGGGTTATCTATGGCTGGCTGTTAGCAATTTATACATCTGTACTCAGTCCAAGTGGTTGGAATTCGATATCCGCAGGATAAATATACAAATGCCTATAAATCCTCAGCTGTAATTGTTGCTCTTTATTTCAATAAATACAGTTAATACATTGCGAACCCCTTGGAATGTAGTTTATATAACTGGGTCATGGAAAAATTTATTAAGGGATACATAATACCGATACTATGAGACTAACATACTGAAGTATTAACTTTTAAAAGAGAGAAACATACTTATCTCGAGTTGAGAAATTAGAAATTCGCTCTTCTTGTATCTAACCTGAAATCTGAGTCGTTCGTTGAAAAAAGGTTCTGCAATTATATTTCTTCTTAATGCTGCAGATCCAAACAGTAAGCATCTTATATCTATTATAGACAATTATTTGAAAATGCATATAAAATCTCGTTCAGATATTAGACCAAATAGCTCCTCCGTACTCTCTCTACATAAATACGGTAAAAATGTATGAGACCACTAACAGAGAAATAATTGATTGTATATTATACAAATATAGAATATCAAGGTCTCAGGCCTGCCTAAGAACTCAATGGACACGGATAAGAAATACGAATAATACTTCATGTACAATATTTTAAACCTACCAATTATAAAGGTCCTAATAAAAGTAGTGTCAAATAAACAAAATATATATTTATAGAGTTGAAAGGATAAGGACAATAATTTAATTTATATTTGTTAAGTATGCTATAAAGAGCATCATACAGGTTTTAGTAAACAATTACTAGTATAATAAAATGCATGAAAAACATTTCTGATAGTTCTCGAAATTAAATTTAAAATTTAAAACATTTAAATATTATATATAAAAATCATAAATGGTAGTAGTATATTTTATAATAATCATAAGTACGATTATTATAAAATTTTAAACTATTTATATAACATTTTATGATAAAATACAAGATTAATATTTAGCTTCTACTGTTCATTTTTATAAATGGTAAAAGAAAAGTAGAACAAAAGATAAATTTCAGCACATTTTCGGATAACACTTAACACTTATAATATTAAAACTGAAGTTTGTAATAATGTAATTGCAGTTGTCAAAGCGAGTGTCGTTGTTTATAAAGTGAGAAGTGATAAGAACTCGAATATTACACTCAAGTTCCTGACTCGGCTTCTACACGCTTATAACTTTTTCTCTTCAAGAAATTTTACACCTTAAATCCTAGTCTATGCGATAGTTTTAATCTAAATATCTTATTTACTAACAAAATTTAAAAAAGAATGCAAGGAATGTAAGAAAAATGTGCTGTTAACACTCGTTAATATTATTGTTGTAATTTTAGAATAGAAGAGAACCAATGGGAGAAATTATTGTATGTTAAAGATCAGAGTTTTTATCTTAAGAAAACTGTTGTTTTACCAATTATTATAGTAGCAATAATATTCCTCGATATATATTAAAATGATTAGCAATAATAATATTGGTATAAATTTGTATGATTTACATGCACGGTAAGCTTATATAAAGTATAATAGAAAGATCCTTATCTAATCCGGCAAGCAAACAATCACACAGGTTCTAGAGTATAAAGTAAACAAGATACAACCACAGACTAACGAATTCACAGCCACTCACTCTTGACACAGTTGTATGTATCCGATCCTTAGGCAAATTGTATCTCATGATATAATATGTTATAACATAATATATAACTTCAGCTAAAATAATTAAATGAATATTTTGTGAAAAAGGTTTTCCCAGCAAGGTTGCTTTTACGAAGTCATCATATTTCTGGCCGAAAATTTGCATAATTGAAATTAAACATCTCTATATATTATTATCTTAAAGTATGTTTATAATTTATTCTTTCTTTATTTATTTATGTACTTTATGTTTATTTGGGTAAGTATTTATTTGATATTTGTATAAATTAAAAAACATTATGCATTGTGGGCGCACATTAGTAATTTATTTTAATATTTTTAAAATAAATCTTTTTAAGAATCGTTGAAACTTAAAACTTAATGTGTCTAAAAATGCGTCACAATAAATAAACAAACACATAAATGTATAGGAGAGAATGAGAAAGAGGACATTATGCCCACTGCTGTTATTGTGCCATCTATTGCTGAACCTTTTAACTAAAGCGAGGCATGTATGGAAATTTTTGTTTTTTAAAACTTACGATAGATGGCATTGATACTTTTGTAAAATTGTTAGGTGAGATTCGTTTTTTAACATAATATAAGCAGCTTTATATAAAAATACAAATATTTTATATTAAAGAATTGAAGAAGAAGCTTGGTAAAAGAATAACACTCCTGATACTGATTTATGATCATGATGGTGGTGGTAAAAGTTAATAAATAAATAAAAACAAAAATAATAGTTTATGTTTTAATGTGATATGTAATATGTGAAAAATGACTAACGTCCATTAAAATAAATAAGAATTCATGTAGGTAAAGTGTATAGATTTTTAATTAAATTTTTAAGTATTCCGTGCGTTTATTGTAATTTAACGAAATAAATAATAAATGACCGTTTTGACGCCCAACCTCTCAGTATTTTTTTATCATGAGTTATGTAATAATTGGGACCCAAGAACACGAAAGAAAACGCCTACAATATATTTTATTGGGCGATAGTTTTTTACAGAACGCCAAACACCTACAACTATGTAAATATATGACTTAATTCTATATACATTTTTTAAAAGCTTTTAATATACAAATAATTTTGTAATGAATTGTATATTTATTTTCATATATTATAAAAATTATTATGTATGTATGAAAAAATAAGAACTAGTTCATACAAATGGAATAATTATTATTTATAAGGATGTGTTATATTTACACATGCTATAGTTATGCATCTAGCTGTAATGACGTAAACGACAGTTTATTTATTTATGTATTACATACAAAGACTGAGGAAAAAAGTATGTAAATTAGTGGTAGGTTTGGGTCTCAATGCACAATTGTCGAAAATCGTTTTAGCGAAGTCTTTTATTGACGTCAAGCTGCAGTCGGCATGCATGTTGTAGTGTGATACTACCAAAAATATTTCTTGTGAACTTAGGCATAAATCTTCTCTTATAAGATTGAATTGCTTATAAAAATACTAACCATTACAGATGTGCTAAACCACATATATTCCATCGTAAGCGAAAGCTAATATTATATGTATAAAAGGATTCTTAAAAACATTAAGATTTAAGACTATTCACATTTGAAAATATTTTATCTTAATAAAGGAGGTGATTGGAATTTGTCTCAAACTTTTGATCACGATCAGTTGAATTCTACCTAGTGTCAATATTCATGAAATATCACGTCAAGTGACCTTACGTTTCCAGTTTCAATTAAATTAATAAATTATTCTGTGTCATCAATTACATTCAATGCACAATTTTAATGACATTGAAATAAACAAGTGATATAATTACTTGGCTAGTTAAGATCTTTCTATATAAATTATATAAATATAATTAATTATATAAGCCTATATATAAATATGGTATATAAATTATATGTCAAATATATTGACAATAATGAAAATATTCCCAGCGTTTGAATGGATATGGTAAGGACCTTGGAGAGCCCATTTAAAAGACCTCAACATAAGAGAAACTAACCGACAGATCAGTATAATATAAAAACTGTCTGCATTTGAAATCCATAGGCTTCGAAATCAGAAAAATTATAAAGAAACATTAAAAATTTAAATAGATTTTATAATTAAAGGGGACAAAAAAAAAGGAAAAAAGCAGCGCAGAAACAAATTTATAACGCTTTAAATATATATAACTATTTTCACTATTTTCACATTACATATTGTATTGATGTAATTTGGAATTTTAACTTTAAAAAATTATACTTCATTGTTATTATTTGACTTTTATTTGTAAAAATTGATATGATTACAATAAAAACATTGAAATTTAACGAAATAAACAGGATTATACAATTTTAGAAAATATATTTAAAATTATTATAAAAAGAAGACCAATACTCATACTTTTTATGATCTTTTCTGAACCAGTTACGGAATACATCATAAATATTTCCCTGTTTTAAGTGTTCCACCACTAGTTATATGTAGGCACAAGTAGATAAGTATCACCCTTATGTTCTTTTCTGAGATAAAGAAGGTAAGTTTATTAGAAAAGTTTATGATAAAATTTTTCTTCGTCAATCTAAAATCTAATTGACTATAATATTATAACTCGTTACGGTCTCTTTAAAAGAAACTCTATTTTTATTCTGGATTGATAAACTTTTTATTCAATTTTAAATATAAATATTTTACAAAAATGTGCCAGCTAGAGTTAACGGCGACTTACCTACTATACTTACTTACTTGTCACTTGAACAAATATATAAATTGTACATGACAAGAAAACTTCATAAAATTATAACGAGGATCAGAAATTAAAGAATTTTGAGAAAGTGTGACTTTTAATATCTAAAATATTGAACAAATTAAACTTCTTCCCTTAACGACGTATAACCATAGCATATATCTTTTTACAATCGAAAAGTTTTATGTGTCAAATTTATGTTTATAACCGTTAGCAATAATTTATTAATTTATTTCTTTTTACCAAATTATTTTTTTTATTCAAATAAATAATCGCAATTGTCAATTAGAGTAAAAAAACCTTTGTTTAAAGGAATAAGTTCATAGCGAAGCGTGAACTCAGATCAAGTTTTAAGCTTAGCTTCCACTTCTGAAAACTTAGAAGTTTATTCTCCCTTCAAAAACTTTCGCACCTTAGTCTAAAGTTCGGCTTATAGTTCATAGCAGAATAGAGTAAGCTATTATTCGAATAAAATTAACAAAATTTTGTTTTTAATACGTGATATAGTTTGATGGAAAATTATTTTACAAACTTTTATAATTAATTAATTACAATATTTCTTAATTATTTCATAAATGTTTTAATAAATGCAAATTACTCCATACAGACAGAGCTCTTGTATTTGAACTTTTGGCAAACTGAATTTATACGACATGAGTACTTCCAGATCCATTCGACATGAGCCTACAAAAAAAGCGTAAACTACCATAGTCAAGTCATATCTCTCTTCTACTTCTCCGCATATTGCAAGATTTCGTGGGTGGGGCCGACCACCAAAAAAATATATAACAATGAGTTTCAAGAGTCCTACTCGATTTTTTAAATGAAAAAATGCGTTTACCGAATTATATTTTGAGAAAAATTAATACTTTTGTTTTTAAAATCTTATGTAAAACCTTAAACGTTTATTTAAGTCACATAAATCCAAAAAGCAGATAAAACAATTATTGTGGTTTAAAACCTAGTATCTGTATTGAGTGGATTATTGGGTTGAATGAAAGCAACAACTATGGATAATTTAAACAGAAATGCGCGGAGTTAAGAAAGTGGATATGGCAGGAGTGGTACAGACATTATATGTGAGTGTTCTCATTATCTCACGAGAATTATTTCAGAATTATTAACACGAGATTAAGAATTTGCTGATTTTATACTGCACCATTTATATAGAGGCCATTATAAAAGAGAAGGAAGACCAAAAATATATTATATGAAGTTTAAAATTTTTAAATACATCTGTCTTATACATCTATATGGAAAAAAATATGCAGCGTCGATAAGTTATATTTTTATTGATTTTTTAAAAGTTTATGTGTTTCTTGATATTTCTGCGAAATTATGTTTTTTTAATAAATACAAACGCAGTTTTACTGTAATATATCTACTATTATGTTGATAATTTGATATCTTATAAGATGTCGTGACCAACAACTAAATTGCGGTGTTGAGTTACCGAACTGTTAATAAAGTTACAAGGAGTAGAAGCTGAGCTGAGAACTTCCCTACATCCTTAAGTCGAGAGTTTCTCATATCATAAACAAACACGAAAATTTGATCTCAACTATGACAATCCTAACTTAATTACATAAAAGATTTTATTTTCTTTTTCATAGCCATTTTTTATTATATTCTCATATAATGATATAATATTTTCTGATTAAATTAAAAGGTAAATACTCAATATATTATTAAAATAATTAGTTACGTTAGCTTAAGGTAAACTAATAATAAATGTATGACGTACACGATAGATATTACTACAATAATATATTAAAAACTCAGTAGTGGATGTTTTCTTCTAATCGTGAGAATCAAAGATTCAGCTGATTTTAATGGAGTATGTGTATGACTAAATTGACATCTGCAGTTGTTTTTAAGTAATCATATGAATTATAATTAATAATTTAGTACAGATATTTTAGGTACTATAGACGTCATTATTAAAATCTTTAATTCAATTACATTTATAGTGCGACGAGCAACAATAATGTTTTTTTATAAAAAAATATATTTTCAAATAGTAATAAATAATCGTAAGAAATGTTGGTATCTAAAATCCGCTTAAAAAGTAGTTTTAATAAACGAAATTAAGTAAATCGTACCCTTTTCTCCTTATTTTACTTCCATTAAATATACTTATAGTTTTCATAAATAACATAATAGTTTTTGTAATATCTTTTAAGTTATTGAATACATATTTAGGATATAATACACCTTCTATATTTCAACATATATTGTTTTAAGATATATTAAATTAAAAAAATATATATTAACGAATAGAAAAATAAATAGGTGATGTAGAATTTATTAGATATAATTTTTTGTTTAATATATTTAAATTAGTGTAACAGAATTTATAAAATGGTACTAACGACACCAAATTTGCAATGATATTGGTTAATTCTAATTTATGCGTGTATATAATGAATACCACATGGGAGTGAAAGAGTTCGTAAAGCAAAAAGATAAATATACAGATTACCAAAAGGTTAAATTGACCATATTCGAATAAAAAATATAGTTTTGTACAAGATTTTTAGAATTAAGGTCAATTAAGGGATTAGTGAATGTATTCAGCTTTGGGATATTTAAAAAGAACATATAACTTCGGTCTTATGTTTGTATCGGTTAATACAATTCTAAAATGCTACTACTGCTAATGAATCTAACGATTATGTTCGAAAAGTACTACATGGGATTGATATTTTAATTTTATTTATTATGTAACTAATTGGAGGTCATAAAGTCACACTTGCTAATAATTATTATTCTAATATCAAGAATTGAATAGGTAATAGTATGATGTATACATTAAGTTCATATGTGCATTACAGTTGCGTTGTTGTGATGTTTATAATAAATTTATGTCCTAAAATAAAAATATTTATATTAATTATAAATATCGCAATAATTTCTTTGAACGAATTGCATGCCCCATACATATGTCGTATCCATATATATTATATAAATACATATGTATCTAAACATAGTCTATACGAGTCATAAATAATGTTTAGTATCTGTGCATTTACATTCCACTTTTTCTATTAATCTCTTGTCTGATTATATACCTCGAATACGGAGTTGGACTAAAAAAGGTAGTGAACACGCCACTAAATTAGTTTGTAGTGGCTGAAACATACGGATTTTGAATTTCACACATCGCAATCCTGAACATTATCACATAACAGCCTAAGAAGAAACTAAGTTAAGTTCTTTCTTAAACAAGTTCCAATTAATTGATTTTAATCATACAATTATATATATTATTCTAATGATAGTTAGTTTATTATAAGTTATAATTGACGGTGAAAATTTTGAAATTAAAACACCACAATGTCAAAGTGGTGACAAAATTTTGTGATAAGAAGAGCACTATAATTTCTTTTATATATTCGCATATCAAATCTTTGATTTAACAAAACAAATAAGGCTGAATTATACAACGGTGAGTCGGAATTTTACTCAAACAATAAGTCTGGTTACAAAGTTGCGTGCACTTAAGTACAGTAATTTATACTTGTGCATTTAGACAATGCTTGTATGCAAATACTCATATATTGTTTAAAGGTACAGGTGCAAATGATATTTTACATTAACAGTTAATAGGGTTAGAAAACTTTCTAAAACTATTAACTTACTCTTAACTAAGAGTATTCATAATATCTAATTATATTATTTTCAAGATACATAATAATATCTAACTAGAAAAAAGAAGTAAAATTTAATTTTAAAGGTTCTTACTGTATTTATCAAAGTTTATACATTAGTTTCCATAAAATTAGAATATGTAAGGAACTTTCGTATAATTCAAGGAGAGCGGTACAACTTTTAGCAGGTGTGTTTCGTATATGTACTGGTTTTTTTTTGTGTTCATATTATAAGTTACATACATACATTCCTGCCTTATATTATTATAAATCTAAGGTGTGATAATGAGTTTATGAGATTACCATCAAATTACAACATCTAGAGTTCGACTTTTATTCCAAGATCACAGTAAAAAAAAATGTAGGTTAAAAATGTGAAAGTCCCTTACTTTTAGTGTTTTTATCAAAGTGCAATTCAACTCTAGTATTAGCATCCTTGACTATATAATCACTTTTATTACAATAAGCTTTTTATCAATTTTAAATTAATAAATTGAAAATTTTGTTTTATTTCTTATAATAAATATATTATTGGAAAATATTCAAAGAACATATCGATTTTTTTTTCAATTGAGGTGTTGAAGGAAATGCTAAATGTGGTTATTTATTGCTGAATGGTAATGCTAATATAACAGTACTAAAATATTGACTTCGATCTACGCAAGAATAACTATGGGGGCGCGAACACACCCTCAATTTCGACTTGCTGCGCTCGCGAAATCTCAGGTGCCGATTGCATATTGAGCGAAGCGAGCCCAGTGTATTTACTTATCGCTTCCCATTGACTTCAATGGGATATTAGTTTTTTGACATGATATTAATTTTTTTTTTTTAGATATTTTTTTTTTTTTTAAAAAACCATCATCTAATGTGTGTCTTTTTGTTTGCAAATTTTCATAATTTTCCGTCAAGTAGTTTTTGAGCTAATTCGTGACAAAGAATGCAAAAAGTCTCCAGTAAAACGCTCCGCTCACTTCGTTCGCTTCGCTCAAATACACATTTGCCCATAAGCTCTATATTTTTATTGTGGCTTATATATTTATGCTGAAAAACCGACCAGACCCCAGACGTTAATTACACTTCGGGAAACCCTCTAACTTACCGCTCTGAGTGTAACACTTCTATGATTTCGTTTTTTGTTTTATTTAATTACAGCTGGAATTAAACAAATATTCGTTCCAATGGAATTATGTAATACTCGAATAAAGGTGTAATCTGTAAACTATACAAATAACATTTTAAAGAGCTTTTTAAAGCGTTGTCTACAAATATGATTGAATAATAAAACCTTGTTTGTGATTAGTCAAAAGTGAATATTTATTTTATTGGTACTGGTGTTGTCAAGAATGTTGATTCTCATTCTTACAAAAGTAATTTATATGGTAAAAGTACTCTTATGAACTAATAGAAAGTGGAAAATTATAATATAAAATCAGTCTAACATCGACTAAGTATTAATTTCATTAAGTGTTAGGTCGCTAATAACTTTACCTACTCCCATTTTTTATTATTCTAAGTAATATGTTATACCGTGACATAAAAGTTCATATATTTTTGGTATTATTTTTATCAATCGGTGAAATAAGAAAATTAGCTACACTGTATAGTATTTTAAGAGCAAAATAGATTAAATCTTAACATTTTATGACTCTTGTTTTTATGAAAACTGTTCATACTCCATAATAAGCGAAAAAACAAACAAATAACCAAAAAATACTATTTGTAAATAATTGAATTGATTCCCTCACTACTAAATACATTTTTTAAACTATTTGAACAATGCGGTGGTATTCTGATAGTTAGAAGTAATATATCGTTATCATTATGTAGAGAGAACTCATCGTAAACGTATGAATATCATATAAAAGAAACTTCGTGTACTGAAAATGTACCCTTTTGTATATTTTTCACTTAAAAGCTAACTTTTAACCTAATTATCTAATTTTTTATTCAGTCTTATTCTTACAACTTTTTAATTAAATATAATCTATACTTATCTTCAATGTGAACTAATGAGATATAAATTATGAAGTCACTTAAAGGTAGATACTGTAAATAATTACCATTATATTAATATTTTTCTGATTTTATTGGAGTCAATTAATAAACTTATTTCACTATATTTATCAAATAATATAACTAAATGGTTTTTATTACTACATATAATATATGTACAAGTAATCTGTTAGCCGCAACGCAATGTGCGTTCTGTCAAAATGATTGATTGATTAGATATGCTTCATTGACGATTGTTTATTTTGTATTCAAAATAGATAAATATCCACTGTCATGTTTAACTTATTCACAACTTAATTTACACAAGTGTGCGTATGAAATATACAATTGCCTTGTTGCATTAATTAATTGCTCATTTAATGGGAAATACCAATATGAATACTAATTTCGGTACCAGTTGCAATGTTGTACTATTAATTTGAATATATATTAATTTGTAAATCGTCTGCGATAAATACGTCCATGTATAATGCTTTGAATGCAATATTTAATAGAAAATTTATCTAAATTATTCTGTATGTAAAAAGAGTAACCGTCTCTCTCACTTGACGTTCAATACGTATCAATAAATGCTGCTTTATATCGATCTGCAGTCAATGGACGGCATTACTTCGACTAAACCGACTTCGGTTGTGAAGTGAAGCCAATAACTACTACTATAATGATATTATACTTATCCCAGCTTATTTTGTTTAAAATTTTAACACGAATTTAAATAAATAGGCTAAATTTCCTATAATTTTGTTATCAACACTGGGTTTAGTCTAAAATGACTTCTCTGTACATGAAGGTACAGATCAACGATGTAAGGGATTAATTGTTCAAATAATAATATGTTAATAATTAGTGCTATAACAAAGTTTAAATAATTGAATAATTTTCCATATATGCATGGAGATGTTACGCTTATATTTAAACAGATGTATAATATGATAACTTATAACTAAAAGTTATAAGGTATTATGTAATATATTTATTTTAAAAAATCATTTCGAGAAGCAAAAATAGTTAAAAGTATATTATTTTAATGGTAGACATTCGTTTACTTTAATTTTTTCCTAACAATCTTAAATTTCATAATACCATCATTTTATATCATTTTATATCATCATCATCATCATCATCATTTTATATTAAGATTATCATATTTTTAGGCAACTTTGCCTAAAAATATGATAATCTTACAAGAGCACTTTGATGATATACATCAAAATATGGACCAAATACAATCGATAGTCGGCAAACGGTAATCCGAGCGCACTCCGACGCCAGGGTCCCAGTTGTATTGACTCTGATTGCTTCCTACTCCTACTCACTATCCCTATTCTGACAGTATTGTCAGTAAAGTAGGGATTATACAATTCTCAAAATTTTCAAAAAGCATATTAAAATATAATTATTTTTTCTCTTTAATGTCATTAACGGAATGTTATAGGCAAGCTTATTTTCGATAACATATAATAATGATGTAACTTTAACAATAATGTAATAATAGTAACGTTAACAATAATGAGGCCATTAGGGGTGTGGTTTTACATAAAAGTTAATGATGAGTATAAGGAATTAAAAAAAATAAATAAACCTTTTTATATTAGAAAGATAAATAGTCTGCCCATTCAGGTGTACCCGACTTTCGAAATTTGGAAAAATTTCTTCACAGGAGGTCTTCTTATGACCCTCTGAGTCCGAAATGACCATTGGCCAAAAAGTGTATATATATTCGCTTTCAAACTTTGCACAAATATCAACCATCCAAAAATAAAAGTCAAGTTCGTTAACCAGAGAAATCCGGCCACGGGGTGCGCTAGGGCCACACTTTTTCTGATTTCAGTTTTTCAACCATAACTTTTCCCTATACAAAGTAGATCAATCGCGTTCATATTATATAGTGTCTTTGAAGAATGCCTATAACTAATGTAGATAAACCGAAAACCTAATTCAATAACTTAGGGGTGGTGGAAAAAAACCGAAAATTTTTGGAAAAAAATTCATAACTTTTTTTTTGTAAATATTCTTACATCACAAGTGTTTTTAATAGAAAGGTTATCGTAACAGTATGTAAAAGGTACCGTTTCCGAGAAAAGAAAACCGCTTTTAGCTTGAAAATTTAAGGTAGGTAGGTAAAACCACGGCAACTTTTTTCTGGTAAACATTCCCTCCTCGCAAATATTTTTAATAGAAAGGTAATTTTTTACTCTAAATTTAAGGCAACGCACTAGGTACTTACTCCTTTGACTAAGCCAAATAAAAAGATCACAATTTATTCTCGCAAGGGGTGTTATTCTTAGGTAGTGAGTTATATTTTAAACGAGTTACACACGAGGTCTACCCACGCGTGTCCCCCTGCGAGCACGGATTTTTAAGTTTGTAAGCTTTTAATAATTACTGTTGTAATAAAATATCAAGGAGTATGAGTTGCAAAATGAGATAACTATGTCAAAGTTCGTGTTTACCTTCATATTATAAAAAATATATAAGATAAATTACTTAAAAACATATTAATATACCACATCTAGCTTCTGTCATTTCCATAATCTAATACCGCACAAGACAAGAGCACGAAATTTAATTTACGAAATATGTCGCGACCTTCTTCCAGCTAAGACGATTTGTTATAACATGATTTCTATTAAATAAAAAAAATGGCTTATTTATTACTTATTACTTCGCCATATTGAAACCTAACTGGACTGGAACGGCAAGTTTAGATTATTGAAGTTGTCTAGTAAATCGGTATTTTTATTTTTCTTTGATTAATTACTATTAAGAGCAAGTTAGACGGGTGTTTTTTTATGTTCTTAAAAAGCATTTTGAAATATTTATGTGATTTTAAATGTATACCGGATATTACTGCCCTTTACAAATTGTCATACTTAACTTATGAATGGACATATATCTATAATCATCTATAATTGAAACGTCACCGATATACAATTAGGCGTTTATGTACCGAGTAGCAATTAGGCGTTTATGTAGCATTTATATAAAATGTGATGATAAATTATTCAAAAACCTTTATATTTCTAACACCTTAACACAGAAATTTATTATTGGTACATTCATAGGAAAAGTAATATCATTAGAAGAAAAGTTGGATCGTTCCATATTTTGTCCTCAGATTTCGAGGTTCGGTAAATTTTATTTAAACTGACGCAAGGCATTTGGACGTCTGAGGTTTGCGGTTCCATTACTTTTATTGCTGTTTTTTGTTAATGTGGGACGAACAAACCCCATGTATACTTTATTAAGTGTCTAAAAAAATCGGTATAACAAGATTATGTATGTATGTATACGAATAAGTATAATGAAATCATTATGTATACTTACATTTTATTTTCTCCTCGACAACACTCAAATATGTTATAAATATATCTATATTAAATAATAAGAAATTTTTAAAGGAACTTATGAAATACTTTGACATTAAAAGTTTGATATCGGTTTAGCGGAATATGTTTCATTGTTGAGGGAGATGTCAAAAATTCCCTACTTTCTATCTCTTCTGAGGCCGTCGGTAATGATGACATTAGTAGAGATATGCTTATTCCTATAATTGATATCCTATTACCTATTATAACATATAATTTAAATTTTTCTTTAAGAACTTTTACTTTCCCTTCTGCATGATAGGCAGCACATATAATTCCCTTATCTAAAATAAGTAATCCTATCTTGTCTTTGCACTATCGACCTATATTTATGTTTCCTTTATTTTCAAAAATTCTCGAAGACGCTGTACACAAGCAACTCTCAGAATTCCTTCATGGTAATAATCTTTAAAGTCCTTTACAATCAGGTTTCTGTCCTCATCATAGCACTACCATAGCATTAATCAAAGGTACTGATGGTATCCGATATGTGATGGATAACAAACAGCTTTCAATACTCGTTCTTTGGATTTTAGGAATGCATTTAATTCAGTGGACTTTGATGTTTTGCTGGGCATTCACTCTACTCTTTCGATATCTCCTTCCGTTTTAAACTGGTTAAAATCATATCTTTACGGGCGTCGGCAGATTGTGAAATCCGATGATAATTCTTTTCATTGGACGGATATTTCTGTTGATGTATCTCAAGGCTTCGTACTATCTCAATTACTCTTTTCTATATTTATAAACGACGTCTCTAAAACAATGTCTTCTCCCTAACATCTCTATGCAGATGATTTGCAGCTTTACAGGCACGACACTTTTCCTGGATTCGAACAGGGAATAGCATCAATCAACATCGATCTTGAAAACATACGCTTTAGGCAAAAGAATATGGTTTATTAGTTAATTCAATTAAGTCGCAAGCTATTCTAATTTATAACACGCAATCTCGCAATAAAATCAATTTTTCAATCTTGTCTTCTATTCTTTAAGACGGTACTCCATAACAGTACCTAGACACTGTAAAAAATCTGGGATTAACCATAGACTCCCACTTGGGTAGCTCATAGCACTTGGGTAGCAGCGATATAAGCAGGAACCTAAATCGTCCGTTACACTCACTTAAAGGTCTTCCAAATGGACTTCCCTTTAAAACTAAAATTGTACTAGCCCAATCTCTTCTACTTCCTCTTCTTGACTACACTGACATTTGTTACTTAGATGCGACTAAGGAGCTGCTTGACAAATTCGAACCACTTCAGAATTTATGCATCCTTTTCGTTTACGGCGTAAATTAGATCACTCTATAAAGTTCTTCAAAAATCTTCTCCTTCTTATTTGCAAGATCTCTTTCAATTATGTCCACTTAGACAATTGCCTGAGCGCTCTTGTGTTTCCTAAAAATTTCTTGAGTCGCCGCACTATAGCACTGCCCATTACCGCAAATCCATTTCTGTTCATGCTGCTCAACTCTGGAACTCATTACCTTCCTTTAAGTTTAGACTGAATTATTTCCTCTCCCTCTAAAATATCCTCGGTATATATATATTATATTTATATAAGTATGTATTATATTTATATTTTTGTACATTTAAGTAATATGTTTGTTTATATACTCAGATATAAATATGTATGTATGTAATTTGTATGTATTTCATATATTTGGATATCTTTTTTTTTTCGTTATTTATTGTACGTATACCGCAAATATCAAAATATTTTCTCTAATAATGACGGGGGGTTTCAGGTTTTTGGTAGAGATCTCTTTTAAGAGATAAGTCGAATGATATAATATACACAAATAGGATTTTTCGTGTATATTATATTTTATATAGATTGTAAATTGTATTTTTTCCTGGTACATAAATAAATAAATTCATTTTTGTTATTCATATTATTATACTATATAATATCACTCAAGTTACCTTTTATTTGATGATTACAAATGGTTATTTATCTAAAATTAAATCCTGAGCAGTCTGGTTAAAAGTGATTATATTAATTTTACTTTGAATTCAAAGACCTTGTAGCATATTATATGAAATATTAATATTTAAAATTAAGATCAAAGATTGTACTTACCTGGGCCAAGTTTTCGGATTATATTTTACTATTCAGGTCCTATAACAATACTTTGGCATTAACTGACATATAAAGAATAAATTTACTGTCTGGAACATATAAATCTTGTTACTTTTATGATAATTTTTTTAATAGACCTTGTAAAAAATGTATTGTATTATCGTTATATTTAGAAAGAAGAAACAAATGTATTACTATATTAAGTAAACAATCTAGAATATTTACATTGAATTAAATAGAAATAATCTGATAAAGCTACGACTTAGCTAACAGAAGGTCGACGACACAATTTCTAAATGATTTTTGAACTCTCACCGAGGGATTAGATTAAATTGATGACAGACACTAGAAATGGTAAATTAATATCATTTCTTGTCGGCAAAATGTTCGTAATATAATATTTCTGAATAATAGAATGAAATGACTTAATTATCTCCATAAAGCTAAAGTTTAATAAAATAGATTTGGACCTTGAAGAAATTATTATTAACCTTAAATGTACATCAGCTGTTTTTAGTATTATTTGATGATCATTATTTAATTTTGAAACATTTTGTGTAACATGATAACAGAATTTAGTGTATTCTATTAAAGGGTAATTTCAATAAGAAAGGGTTGTACAAAATAAATTGAAAATCTTCGAAGCATAACTTACTAGGTTCTAACAAAGATTACTTATTAAGGGTTTATGTGGGCGAGAGAGTTATCTATGGCGGGCTGTTAGAAATTTATAATTATTATTTTAGTGATGTTATTAATGTTGTAACTAAAAAACATAGTATTCTGGACTTCAACAACAGCGCTACTTACCGAGAAGAACATTAATTAAAAATAATCTAGGTAATTCCACAAGTATAAAAGAATTATCAAAATAAATTATGCAATTTTAAACATAAAGATATCATAAGTAAGTCGTGTTATTGTATAATCAGTTGCCTTTGTCTGATAAATGTTCCTTATTTCTTATTTCCCCTAACTAAAACTGAAGTATAGAGTATAGACTATCCTACCGTTTCTAATTTCAGTTTAATATATATATATTGTTTAATATAGTGAATATTAAAATACAGCAGAAGGCAGTACGATAGACTGCGGTTTGACGCCATACACTGAGCTTTACTAAAACAGTTTTAGACAATTTTGAGCTTTGACCCATAACGCCTCTTTATTTACATGTTTCCTTGACTTTTGATTATCTTAAAAACATTTCTTATAAAGTTATTATTTGTCTTATGATAAAACTGGAATTATAAATACATTACTTAAATCTCACTTATTTGTTTCTAATGTAATAGTAAATATTTTATAATAGTGAGATTTTAACAAAAAAGATTGTGTTTTTAAAATATATATTTATGAAATATTTTATGACCATTTTTTTTGTTTTTAATGAACAAGATCAATTATACAATCTTGTGATTAATGAAATGGTAATATATAATTACATTAGCACTAGTTATCGGTAATTTCATATTTGTTCAGGCATATAATTCAATTGATAAAAAATAAGTCCGTTACAGTCCAATATTTTATGTAATTAATTATCATTGTCACAAACTACTTTTGAAAGACTTTATGAGTCACTTGTTTTTTCTATAGCGTGTTCTTATATTTCCTTTATTTATTGCTTTGTGTCATTTTCTGTATTACAACGACAGGAAAAAGTGTCTTTTTTTACAAATCTTTGAGAGCACATACATACACAGCACATGAGCAAAGAACGTCTAGTCATTTTTTACTGTTTAATTATAATTTTTACAAAACTACTTTAGAGGTTCATATGAATTAATTGTCGGTCTTAAATCGAAATAACACATCTTAAATTATAGGTTCTATTTCTCAATTATTGGTTTGTATCGTTTAGGCTTCAAATTAATATAAAGTCCTTAAATACCTATCTATATTAAACAGAACTGAAACTAAAGTTATATACAAATAATAATCCTATAAGCAATAAATTTATCTAAATCTAGTTTGTAAAGATATAGTTTAGTTAATTTAAATTATATTTTTATTGTAAAATTTAGTAGTATTACAAGTAATACTATACTTTTTGATAGTATTTTCCCAATACTAGCCGTAACATATATCGCAGTCACAAGTCATAGCTGTCCAAATGTTATTTTGAGTAAAATTAAACCGCACCGTAAAATTCACCGGACTCAGAGGAGTCCGGTGAATTTTACGGTGTGGTTACAAAATATTGAATGATCTTACTTTGCTTTTAACGATATTATTTCTTTTCGAATATAATAGGATGATTAATTTTCGTCTTTTCCATTATTTAAGCGCACAATTTATTTTGTATACATATATATTTTGACTTGACAAACAGTAAGAGTTTATTTTATTTTCGTCATTTAAATATAATGTTAAGCTAAAAAAAATATACAGATCTATTGTATTTGTCATTTTGTAACAAAGAATTAAAACACTTGATGCAATAAAAAATATTTTATCACTACTTTATGTAATTATATTTTAGAACTCAGGTGCATATTGTTGTATATCTATTTACTTTTAACATGTTTAGATTTTTGTTCATCATACAAACATTTTACTGAAAAAAATAAGACATTTTATTGGTAATATATAATATAATTTATTATATGATAAATATTTAATTTAGAAATGATTAAAGGAGTAACGCCATTACGGCTGTTACAAATGAGAGCGAATTTTGGTATTGTACATGAAGTCAAGAGTTTATAGTTACTGGAGCGTTATGTCCAACTTCTGAGCCCAGCTCCTGTTTCCATCCACCTGTTAGAAACTTCATAACTTCACACCTCAGTTTGGTTGTAAATTATAACATCTTATAAACATCTTATATAATAATTTAATAATGGTAATTAGAAGAAATCACTGACAATGCCTAATCTTAGATTTGTTAATAAGGAAATATATTTCAAACGATTCTTCAAGAAAAAAAAATATAGATATTAAAAATATGTTCCAGATATGTAAGTAATACATTAAACATATAATTTTTTTTCTGAAATTTTGCAGTATGGCCATCTTAAGGTGAATATAATCCGATGGCGTTTCATTGTATGAACGTAAACACTGTACAACCAACCGCTCAAGGAATATATTAACATATATTTGTTTATATTAAGAACTAAATAACTTTTACACCGGCAGGTAACTCCTGCCAGATGCTGCTAGTACACTTTTAATAAATTTTATCATAGATAAAACGCTCACATTTTAGCGAGAGAATGAATTATGGTAAAGTTACCTAGTAAAGTTACCTAATTCAGAAATTCGATTCTAGGACAAAAAAAAAATATTTTTTGTTGATTGTTAGTAGTGTTTTCACTTTTTTTGATTGTTTTTCGTAGTTGCATGACTTGACTAAAGATAAATAATTTAGTGTTGCTCTTATATTGTGTTATATTAAAATGGCTTATATTGCATTGTCGTTAAATTTAATTCGTAATTTCGTGAAATATGTAATTATCCTGGGTATTCAAAACTGGTATCCCTAAGAACAGCACGGATGAAGTCAGTCGCAAAACTGGTAACAAAGTAACTATCTTTGACTGATGTTAACCAACAAGGCTTTATAATTCAATAACGTTTGTAAACTAAGCTTAATAAAGCTCTTTGAAATATGCTCTGTATTGTTCCATTTCTAAGGTAAAATTATAACCTTAGTGTACATATAAAAGTTAGCAACTAGTAAGTAAACCTCTTTAACAACTTTATTATAATTTCCTTTAGAAAACTATTTAAAATATATAAGGCTGTTCTTAATATATAAAATTAATAATTAAAAATACTGGTTTTCATATTTCCCTATAAATTAGCACGTTTGGGCACGTCGAACGAATGAGTGATGAAAGAATGGTAAAAAAGATTTATATAGGAAAAGTGAGCGGTAAGAGAGACAGGGGGAGGCCTCGAGTGACCTTCGAAAACATAGTATCAATGTTACTGGAGGAAGGTCACGTAAAAAGCATGAGGACCCCCCGGAGGGCATGTATGAAGAGGTTGATGTCTGTGACCGAGGCGAAAGAGGTATGCAGAGACCGTAGCGTTTGGCGCTCCGTCGTCTCTGGCTACCCCGCAAGGGATATGGTGTGAAGGTAAATAAATAAATAAATAAATTTTACCTGTATACAAATAGAAGGAACAGCTATTCTTAGGTTAATTGTTTCATAAAATTTCTAAAACAAAACAGTATATATTATTGACCACGATCAACGGTAATCATCATTTGTACCTTAACAACACTGATAATACCTTTGCATACAATCACTATCTAAATGAACAAGTATAAATGACTGCACTCTATTACACACAAACTCAAATGCACATTAACGGTTCCCGAAACCCACTTATCTCCGACGGAACTAAAGAAACTTCTCTGACTACTCGACAATCAAGATTTTCACTTGTAATTATGGCCGTTGTTATAAACTACAGCTTTTTTGTTGTCTTAAGACAAACATAATTTAATATATATTTTTAAATTGCACTCTAATTATTGTTATAAACGTGATATGTCATGAAATATCAAATATAATGTTATTCTTCCCCAGTTTATAATGCTTTAGTGCAAGGCGAAGACAACCCTTAATACCTGAGATAGGGCTACTTTAAGATGTTTCGGGTATTTCACTACTCTCACGAAGGTTTGCGAGAGCTGATTTCATATTGATGCGACGAAGAGTGAGGACAGGAAACCTGTGACGTGTAACTTTGCTGATGATAAGCGTAGGATTTTAGTAAATATCTTGGCGTTCTATAAACTGGCGAGTCTTACAAAACTGTAATAAAGAATGCCCTTAATACAATTTTTTTTTGTATAAAATTTAATAACGAATGCACTAATTAAACTGGGAAATATTAACAACACTTGAGCCTTAGGTGCTAAAGTTTTTGAAGAGGGAATGAACTAAACTTAGAAGTTTATCGAAACAGAAGCTACATTCAAAACTTGAGTTCAGTTCTCGAATTACTTTTATAACAAGAGCCATAACCTCAATCCACAATGGCAAATTAATTTTAATCTCATGTCAAATGAGTGTTATTTATAACATTAAAATTATTTGTGCTCGGATCTCCAGGCCGTGAATGCTGTATCAAAACTATGAATTTTGGGACAGCGTGGTAATAAATAATGGGTCAATGATGTAAAAGTTTTTGAGTTATTGAATATTACTATAACAAGTTACTGAATGAAAGAGACAAAACGTTGCATGTCCTCAAGAATTCACTTTCCAAAAAATTATAATTCAACGATCCAAAAGTGTGGCCAAAATTAAAACATTACTTTTTAGAAATATATATGTAGATTAACACTTTCGCTGCCACCAGATTTTCAGAAATTGAGCCCTGTGTGCTGTTTAAATTTTTATATAAAGGTTTGCATAAAGGGATTTAAATAAACGGAAAAATAGTAATTAAAATAATGAGCTAATTAAATACTATAAAAAATTGACTTTTAATTGCTCCGCACATGCTACGGCCCTGGGGTGAAACACGGGGTGAAACTTGCGTCTCCGTACACGCTACGGAGCTGGCAGTGAAAGTGTTAATACAAATACCTACGATTAGTATATGTGTCGAATATAGATATAAAGTGTAAGTATGGATACACGAACATTGTTACAAATATGTGATTGAAACTTCAAAGTTAAAACGCCTATTTTTTTAATAAAATGTACGTTTTATTAAATGTAATTTATTGGTTTATCTGAACAATACGAACAAATACCTGCAGTATCGCATTTCAAGTGCAAAATAAAACAGTTATAAAATAAATGTCAATTTTAGAACAAATTTATTTCGAGCATTATAATGTTTTGTCATTTTACAACAAAATAATATCAAAGCAATCTTATGAAGAGTTTTTCAATTAATAATTTTCACTACAAGTTTGTTTAATTTCAATAATTTATATGGGTTTTACAAAGCTAAGAAGTTGACGGGTTTCTTGAATGCTCGTAAGAATATTATTAGTAAAAACTATCAACATGTTTGTTTGTTTATCTTTTTATCTTGTAATTTATAATTTTCTTAACTAGCTTTTGTTATTTTTTATTTATTATCAACCCTTTTCCTCGCCACAAAAGTTAGAATCATTGGTTTTACAATAATTATGCTATGAGTATATATCAGAGTGAAAGTTATTATACTTTAATTTTTTTAACTATATTGACGATTTAAATATAAATATAATTTTAAATACACACAATAAAATCAAAAATAAAAATAACACAATCTCAAACCCATGAAATCGGTATCATTTCCTTATAAATATATGATTTTGAAAGAAGCTCTTATATACTTGAGATTAAACATAATCAGGCAAACACTTTTATTTGTTTCAAATTGAAAATGGACCTAAAATTCTATGGAAGCTTATACGGATTGGTTCTAGCAATACATCCGAAAATAGCTCACAATATATAGTTTTTTTAATATATCCATTGTGCTAGAAAAAATTACAAATCATTTGATATAGCATACGTAATGCGTATTAGCAAATACATAAACTAGCAATATAAAAACTAGGTACATACACAAAAATCCTGTAAAAAAGTTTTGGCGTGTATGTATCTCGACAAAAGTAAGAGCAAACATCGTATAATAGCGGAGCAAACAACCCCGGGAGCTTTGACTACAAGAAGAGCCAGTAAAGAGGCTTAGGAGTAGAAAAGAGAACGTTCTATGAGTGCAGCGGACCGAGATTTTGTGGATAATATGTACAATGACCATATATGCTTACTATATAATATAAAAATATTACTTACATAATGTATCAATGAGTAACGTTAAGTAATGTTGTTACGTAAAGTAACAAATATGTTTACATATTTAGAAACTCTCTCTTTCATTTAAAGATTTTAATAATAATCGGTAAATATTATTTGATTAACTTATTATAATAAAAAAGTCAAACTATTTACCAGCTACATTATGAATTAATAGTATATAACTGTCCATCCGCTTTTTATTCCACTATACTTAAAACATAACCAAACTGGAACGGCAACTTTAAGTTATTGAAGTTTCCTAGTGAATCAGTATTACTTTTCTTTGATTCATTATTTTTAAGAACAAGTTAGACACGTATTTTTTTTTCTTTTTTATTTATAGCATATGCTGCTCTGCTGAAATTTTCATACTAAATTCGTTAATAACGTTTGGATTATATATTTATTAGGAAATCGAGTAGCATTTATGGTATGTGTTTAAATAACATTAATATAAAATTTGATGATAAATAATTCAAACACCTTTAAATTTTTAAGCCCTAATACAGAAATATATAGCAGATATATTCATAGGATAAGATCATTACAAGAAAAGTTGGATCATTCCATATTTTGTCCTCAGATCTCGGGGTTCGGTAAATTTTATTCATAGTGACACAAGATATTTGGATATCTGAGTCTTGCGGTAGGTACCATTACTTTTATTGCTGTTCTTTTTGTTTCAGGTAATAATATGTTTCTCATCTGATTTCTTAAATAATTGCATTTTACAAAAACGATCATTGTAACAAGCATATTGGTATAATTACGTTAATAGGGATATAATTAAGTTTTAGAAGCGTTTAGTCAGTAAATGAAACTATATTATTATAATGTAAGATTTAACCCGATTTCATTTTAAAGTAGTGTTTACTTATTTGAAATTTTTACCTTATTTTTATAAGTATACCGTTGATTATTATAATTGACACAAGGGGACGGGCGTTAAAAGATGGAGCTGTTAATTATAAAATTTTCAACATTATGATAAAAATAAATAAAATTATATAAATCAGATTATATTCTTATAATGTACCCTTACCCTTAAATTTTTTGGTTTATCACCGACTATTGAGGTTCTACAACAATAAATTAGAATTAACTGACCTAATAACCTGAGTTTGGTATTCGGAGACAAAAGTGAAAAAAAATATTTTATTTTCATGTTATTGCGTAAACATATTGATTTTTTTTCGTACACATTTTGATATTCTTATAAAGGCAGAAAAAGTGTTTTTTTATGTATACACTGTTTAAAAAATAATTATTATCTTCAATCTGTATCCGTATATTAAATAAACTATCTTGAATGCTTCCATAGAATTAAATAGAAATAATTTGTTAAAGCTACGACTTAGTTAACAGAAGGCCGACAACACATTTTCTAAATGAAATTTCGAGCTCTCACCGAGGGATTAGATTAATGTGATGACAGAAACTAGAAATGGAAAATTAATATAATTTCTTGTTGGCAAAATGTTCGTAATATAATATTTACTGAATAATAGATTGAAATGACTTAATTATCTCCACAAAGTGAAACTTTTAGTAGAATAGACTTGGGTCTCGACGAAATTATTATGAACCTTAAGTAAACATCATCTGTTTTAGTATTATTTTATAATCATTACTTAATTTTGAAACATATGATAACAAAATTTAGTGTATTCTATGTGAAGGTAATTTCAATAAGAAAGGGTTGTACAAAATAAATTGAAAACCTACCAAGCATAACTTACTAGGTTCTAATAACAAAGATTACTTATTGAGGATTTATGTGGGCGAGAGGGTTATCTATGGCTGGCTGTTAGCAATTTATACATCCGTACCCATTCCTGGTGGTTGGAATTCGATATCCCCAGGATAAATATACAAACGCCTATAAATCCTAAGCTGTGATTGTTGCTCCTTATTCCAATAAATACAGTTAATACATTGCGAACCCTTTTGAATGTAGTTTATAAAACTGGGTCATGGAAAAATTTATTAAAGGAAACATAATACCGATACTATGAGACTAACATACTGAAGTATTAACTCTTAAAAGAGAGAAACATACTTATCTTAAAGTCCAGAAATTAGAAATTCGCTCTTCTTGTATCCAACCTGAAATCTGAGTCGTTTGTTGAAAAAAGATTCTGCAATTGTATTTCTGGTTATTACTGCAGATCCAAACAGTAAGAATTTTTATTTTAGTCAATTATTTGAAAATGAATGTTTAAAATTTATTTTAGATATTCGACCAAATAGCTCCTCCGTACTCTACATAAATGCGGTAAAAACATATGAGACCACTAACAAAGCGATAATTAATTGTATATTATACAAATGTGCAATATATTTATTAAGTTGAAAGAGTAAGGACACTAATTTAATTTATATTTGTTAAATATGCTACAAAAAGCATTGTTATGCGTACATATTTTAGTAAACAATTATTAGTATATTAAAATGCATGAGAAACATTTTTGATAATTCTCGAAATTAAATTTAAAATTAAATAGCTTTAAATATTTTATATAAAAATCATAAATATTAGTAGTATGTATTTATGATTATAAAATTTCAAACTATTTATATAAAGTTTTACGAAAACTACAAGATTAATATTTAGCGTTTATTGTTCATATTTATAAATGGGAAAAGAAAAGTAGAACAAAAGGAAAAATTTCAGCATACTTTTGGATAACACTTAACACGTATGATACTAAAACTGAAGTTTGAAATAATGTAATTGCAGTTGTCAAGTGTTGTTATTTATAAAGTGGGAAGTAATAAGGAGTATTACACTCAAGTTCCTGTTTTGGCTTCTACACGCTTATAACTTTTCCTCTTCAAGTAATTTTACACCTTTAATCCTAGTTTATGAGATAATTTTAGCCTAAATATCGTATTTATTATCCAAAACTAAAAATAAAATGAAATGAATGTAAGAAAATATGCTGTTTATACTCGTTAATATTATTGTTGTTATTCAAGAATAGAAGAGAATTAATGGGAGAAATAATTGCATGTTATAGGTCCAAATTTTTATTTAAGAAAACATTTGCTATTTTATCAATAATTTATTACCAATAAATTTCTTGATACATAAAAAATATTGGCAGTAATAATAGTTTTATGAATTTGTATGATTAACATGCACCGTAAGCATATACAATGTACAATAGAAAGATCCTTATTTTATCCGGCAAGCAAACAATTACACAGGTTCTAGAGTATAAAGTAAACAAGATACAACCACAGACTAACGAATTCACAGCCACTCACTCTTGACACAGTTGTTTGTATCCGATCCTTAACCAAATTGTATCTAATGATATAATATGTTATAACATAATATATAACTTCAGCTAAAATAATTAAATGATTATTTTGTGAAAAAGGTTTTCCCAGCAAGGTTGCTTTTAAGAAGTCATCATATTTCTGGCCGAAAATTTGCATAATTGAAATTAAACATCTCTATATATTATTATCTTAAAGTATGTTTATAATTTATTCTTTCTTTATTTATTTATGTATGTTATGTTTATTTGGGTAAGTATTTATTTGATATTTGTATAAATTAAAAAACATTATGCATTGTGGGTGCACATTAGTAATTTATTTTAATAATAATTATAAAATAAATCTATTTAAGAATCGTTGTAATTTAAAACTTTATGTGTCTAAAAATGGGTCACAATAAATAAACAAACACATAAATAGGAGGAATACAGGAGAGAATGTGATAGAGGACGTAATGCCTACTGATGTTATGGTGCCATCTATCGCTGAATTTTTGAACTAAAGTGAGGCATATATGGAAGTTGTTATTTTTGAAAACTTACGACAGATGGCGTTGGTACTTTTGTCAAATTGTTAGTTGTTAGTACGTTTTATAACATGATATAAGCAGCTTTATATAAAAATACAAATATTTTATGCTAAAGTATTAAACAACGCTTAAGCTTGGTAAAAAATAATAAGCTTTACATTTATTCCAATATTCCTGAAACTGGTGGATATATGTCCATTTCAATTTCTTGTAGGCTTCACTTCTGAAAAGTAACTATAGTTTTTTTTGTTTAATTGTTTTCAAAAACTTATATATCTCTTTATTGTTTTATTTTGTACAGTATTTTTGATCAATAAAAACTAAACCTGTAATATTATAAAACAAAGTCCTCAAAAGCTGGAGTATGTATGTAATTGATTTTCTCAAAACTACTAAAGCAATTTTTATGAAACGAATACAGTGCAACTCTTGAGAAAGGTTTAGATAAACAGTTCAGTCAATTCACGCAATGGCGTAAGCAATTTACTAGAGAATTGTAGATCTACAAAAATACTACCAAAAAGGCCACGACGGTATGCCTCTATCCCTTATAGTAACTTTACTCATATTAACTAATTTTATATCAAAATTTGAAATTAAACAAAAAAGTTAAATCTTATAAATAAAAATAAAAATAATGGTATTTTGTTATACGTATAGTTCATTATATTTTTATCAGTTAAAACATTTTTATATGAACGTAGATTTTTTGCCACTTTGCTATTACAATTTATGTTTTAATGTGATATGTAATATGTGAATAAAGATGTATCCATTTTAATAAATTTGAATTCATTAAATTTTTAACTATTCCGGTCGAACGAAATAAATAATAAATGATCGTTTTGACGCTCCAATCTTTCTACGTAAGTTTTCATCATGAATAATGTAATCATTGGGGCCCTAACTAAAAACACAAAAGGAAACGCCTATAATATATTTTATTAGGCGACAGTTTTTTACAGAACGCCGAACACCTACAACTATGTAATTTTATGACTTAATTCTATACATATTTTTTTAAAAGCTTTTAATATGTGAATAATTGTGTAATGAATTGTATATTTATTTTCAAATCTTTGTTTGTCTATATTTGTAAATGAAAGTAAATCTATTATGTTATTTAAATTTGACATCTTACACAATGCCCTCCAGCAAATTCGCCCCTATTAATAAATTTTTGATTTCATACTGATATCCTGTTACTATTAGCCTTAAAGGCTTGAAAATATATTTACCTTATAGAAATACAAACGTACATTACTTAACAATTATTAAATTTGAATATAGTGAGAGTAACATGAAACAACTTTTTATTTTTTGGAAATCGCATAAATGAAAAAAAATATATAAATATTATTGTCAATTTTTTATACAACAGCGCTGCCTAAATGACCCTGGGGCCAACTTAAGCTAAGAACCATTTAGGTTAATCAATGACTATTAAACAGTCATCAAAATATACTATGCAATTTTAAATACAAAGATACGTGTGTGTCACTACAAAATCAATACCCTCTTGCCTGATTAATTTTTTGTTTCTCTATTTCTCTTAACTAAAACAGAGGTATGTTTTTTCTGTTATTTCTAATTCTACGAAAATGAGTTTCATCACTTCGTAAGCGGTAACGAAAATATTAATTATACTACAGCAGAAAGTAGCACAAACCACCTAATTTATATGCTTTTCTTAACTTTTGGTTTTCTTAAAACATTTGTTATAAAGTTATTATTTGTCTTGTAACAAATATGGAACTACTGTAAATAATGAATATATTACTAAAATATCATTTATGTATTTCTAATGTAAAAGTAATCAATTTATACTAATGACCTTGTAGCGAAAAATTTTGTATTCCTTAAATATGTGGTCAGGAAAAATTTTGTTCGTATTTTTTATTTGCATTAAATAAAATAAACTCGAATTGCATATTTTAAAGATTTTAAAATTAAAGAAATGGTAATAATTAATTACATTAGCAATAATTACTTAATACCAATAATTTCATACTTATTTTACAATTCAATAAATTATATGTGTTTGAGAACTTATAGTATATATAAGTTTCGTAACATTAATTATAACACACTTATAATAAATATTATTTTACGTAATTTGGCATGACTTATTATCGTTTAAATTATTTGAAAGAAAATTTTATGACTTACTTATTTTTAGGATAGTGTATTATATTACTTGCGAGACTTTCTGTATTGGAACGAAAGAATAGACTATACAGTCTTCTTTTTAATTTATCATAAATGAGGTCGGAAGGTTTGCTTTATTTTAAAATTTTATGACTCCGCATACACTAATAATACGGTATGCAAAAATCGAGTTTTAAAACGAAAATCTGCCATATTTGGTATCCGGTATTTCATGAAGGGCTGTATTGGTGCCTATTGCTGGCAGCGATCTCATGACTTTCCTAAATTTGCTCCCTTTTTTCCACTTGATATTGATGATATTTCGAATATTTTTTAATGTTTTGTAATGACCTCTATCGAAGACTTAGTCGATCTATATATACATATATGTCGGCGCATTTTCGTAAAAATATAAAATCTTGTGTTTTGTTTATAACATAAGATATAAGATATTATGAAATTGCAATGAAATCATAGCTCTAATTATCTCATATCGAATGACGAGAGTATAACGCACTTGCTATTAATTAGCGCAGAATATAGGCTTGAATAATTTAAATGATATTCCATCCAATTAAAGTCGCTAGGCTAGGCACTTTGAAAATTAAAAGCAATATAATAAGATTAGTTCTAAGTTTTATTTATAATCTTTTATAACTATAGACTTATTTATTATAATTACAAAATCAATAAATAAGAAAAGGAATACACATTATCTGCATTTTTTTTACAGTATTTAGTATCACTAGTTTTGAGAAAACTTTTCATTGCTGGTTTTTTAACAAACAAAGCTTTCATTCTATCCCTATTATGAAAGCTTTTTTGATCTGTATTGTTGCTTTGATATGTAATAGTAGCACAGACTGAAGAGTATCGTTTTATGTTACCATTCAAATAACTTGTATTTCACTGGTATTCTAGGAATGTATTTCAATTTCTTAAAACAATATATAATATTTTAAAACTTATATGAATAGTTTATTAGTCAACTTCAACTAATAACGTAGGGAGGGATGCAATGAGAATTTCTGAATAATAAATTTATTTTTTAATTTTACATTGGTTGTACGACGTTATAGCAGAAAATAATGTAGAATGCCTTTATAAACTTCAAAATGGATATGCCATAAAAGGTGTAAATAAATTATTTATTTAATTAATGAATACAATAATAAACTGATAATGACAAATTTTATGAAGTGGATACGCAAAAAAAGACTTTGTAAATTATGGAAATTCTAGGTCGAATTTCGATTATCTTCAAAGTATGTTCAACCCGCAGACCAACCGCAACCGTCAGACGTTCAATTGTAAAATTTAAAATATGAAATAGTTTGTTGATGTAACATGGTGTAAAAATAAAATAAACGATAAAATATTACATATTATTCTATATATAAAATATAATATAAGTGGTATCCTAGCTTTAAACAACTGCTTTGGCTCAGCATCACTTATTATCGAGTATTCAAACAACTGTAAATCATAAACAAGTCTATGATACTTGTCTATAATAGAGACTTTTAAAATAAATGAAAATGTTTTTGTTGCATTCATAATATTAAATAATATTAAAATATTTAATTAATTATATTAATATTAAAAATTAAAAATTTTTGTATTTTTGATTGGAGTAAAAAGTTTATATATTGTTTTAATTTTTGGAAATATACAATTATAATTTAACTTGTGGTAATGCTATTTAAAAGTACTTATCAAGCAGATACCAAATAAAAATGAATTAAGTCTTCCATATAAAAATATTATTTATTTATACAAATATGTAAATATTATAAGAGTACTTCCTAAAAAATAACCTTTTTTTTTCTTTAAATATATTTTTATAAAATTTAACAACATAATAAGGAATAAACTATTGTGGGATGATTAATTCTCCTCTATTACTGTTAAAGCATATTTTTTTTTTGTATTCATATAATTTCATTTTGAATTTACAAACACTAAGAGTTTATTTAACTTTCGTTTTTTAATATAATGTTTAACTGACAAAAAATATAAATATAATAGATAACTGCGTCATAAACAATGAAAACTCTTGGTGCAGCAAAAAATGCGCATATCGCTATGTTATGAAATTATGTTTTAAGACTTAGATTGTTGTATATCTATTTTCCTTTCTCATGACTTGAATTATGTTCACCATAAAAATATTTTTTCAGATAATATCGTACATTTTAACAAATGACCTAATATTGGCTCCATTGCATTTTCGTAGTATATAGATTTTTTACTAAGGTCGGTGAAACGGTTCCTTTGTTACAGATAGACATACAGATAGAAATATATATGATATTTAGATGGATACTCTTTCTGACAAGCGTGGTTTTTAGTAATGATAATTTTAAATAAGAAAGATAAGTATCGTAAAATTAAGGACATCGAAAAAAATGTTACACGTTAAAGTGACCGTATTAAATTGTTATGATGTAAACATTGAAAAATATTCTGAATCACATTGAAATATTTCACAAAATATAGTATAGTATAGTTTGGAGTGATGCCATTATAGCTGTAATAAATGAGAGTTAATTATGGTATTGTTCATGAAGTCAAAAGTATATAGTTACTGGAGCGTTATGTCCAACTTCTGAGCCCAGCTCCTGTTTCCATCCACTTGTTGGAACTTAATTACCTCACACCTTCGTCTGGTTCTTAACTATGGCATTTTAAATTTCAATTTATTAATGCTAATTCGAAGTAGTCATTGGCGGTACCTAGTCTTAGAAGGGTTAGATAGAAACATATTTCTAATATAAGATATTAAAAAAATATTTATGACACGTAAGTAATACATTACCCGCAATGCGACATGCGTGCCGCTGTGGTTGATTGATTGAACATGCTGCAATGACTGTTTATCGAAACATTTTGAATTTGATTACTTAATTATTACATTGGTGGCAAAGTAATAATATTTTTAAAGTATTCGATAAAAGTGCTCTGAATTAATTACTATTACCAAATATTTTAAATGGATCTATGAGAAATTGATGAATTCGGACGCCTTTTGCACAATAAAAAATATTTTTCTATATTTTTTAGATTTTCCAATATGGCCATCCAATGGCGAATAGTGGTGGAGGTGGAGGTAAGTATCATCAGATGGCGTTTCATTGTATGAACTTCGATAACGTGCGACCAATCGCTAACAAAATATAATAAATAACACATGTATATTAAGAAGTAAATAAAATTTACACAGAGCGGCAACATTTGTCGGATCCTGATAGTTCATTGTCTATAAATTCTATTATAAATTCGGATTAAAAAATTCGGTTTCAGAGCCAAAAATATTTAATAACTCGTTTTGTTGGTTTTAAGTAGTATGTCCACTTGCATTACTTGTTTCTCAAAGCACAAAGAATCTATCACATTGGTAATAAAACTAACTAACTACCTTTGACTGATCTTTATCTAAACAACAAGGCTTTGTCATTCAATCATGTTTGTAGACCATGTCGTATAGAGCTCTATGAAATATGATCTGTATTGTTTCATTTCTATGTTATAGTTATCTACCGGGTATACATATGAAAGTTAGAAACTAGTAAGGAAAACTATTTAACAACAATATCATATTTCCATAAAAAAAATAACAAAATAGTTCAGACTGTCTTTCAAAATTGTTCCTTAACATATAAAATAAACTAATATAATTATATGTTGCCACATCAATACAGTATTAGAAGAAGTTGGTTAAGAATTCAATTTAATACTAAAAGTATAATTTATATATCGCAAGGATGTTTATTTATCATTATATAATCTTATTTTACGTATAAAATAGATAACAAATTTTTCAAGGTTAATATCATCAAAATCAATGTCAGTGTTTTTGATATAAGTATTAAAACAAAACATTGCAAAACATTGATTGCATTCTGCCATTTCTCCCATATCGTAAATATGCTTAAGAAGTGTGGGACCCGCATCAGTTGATTTACCTTTGGTAAAACCGTATTGTTCGCTTTGCTTGACTTTATTGCTATAAACAAATTGTGGCATTTGGTTAAGAATATTTTTTTCGAAAATCTTAGTCAAGGTTGGTAAAATGGTGTCTTTCGCCACTTTAAACAAAAAGAAACTATTTTTTTTTTTTTATATCAAATTTGGATAAAAAACCGGTTTCAACACATATTAGGAATAAATTATATATTATATATAAAAATAAATTTGGAAAGTCTCCTTCTGCGGTCATGTTATTACGGTTCCGTGAGTCAGAGTCACCTGCTGAACCACTCAGTATGGGAAGGCTGGATAAAAAGAAGCAGGAATATCTTTCCCTAGTGGTAGTGAAAACGGAAATTGACCCTTAACGCCTAAAACAAGGCTACGTGAAGACATCATATACCGTCATCGCCACCAAATAATATGAAAACAAAGAAATAATGTTTCGGAAATTCATCATATATTTCGCGCCCTTCCTTATCGAAAAAATTTATATAATGAAGAACCTTTTTTTTATAATATAATGACTTTAAAATAAGAAAATTACATCAGATAATCTTAAATAACTAAGCATACTAACATAGGTTTTGGCGATTAAAGAAACAAACTTATACAATTGCCAACGGCATTTCGCAGAACAAACAATGCTCCGAACAATGAATTTTATTGTATGCTAATAACGAATGCACTAATAAAACTAAGAACTATAAACAACACTTTGAATATTAGGTCCTAAAGTTTTTGAAGAGTTAATGTTGAATACATCCTTTAATTGTATGATTAAAATATGTGTAATCACACACACACAGATCAGATATAAAACGTAGGTACACACAAATATTGTTACAAATACAATACCAACAAATCCCTTCAGTGTTCCATTTCAAGTGCATTTATTGTAATGATGATGTACATATCATTTAATAAAGATATTTGGCAGATTAGTTTCATAAATTTGATATTCATTATAAAATTAATAATGACTAAAATGACAGCGTTACAGTAATATGGGTATAAAAATAATATTTATAATTTTATACATTTAGTGTTTTTCATTAATTAAATATCACTTCCAAAGTAATAACACCATCTACTCTAATCCATTTATTTTATTTCATTAAGATATCGCATCCATTATGACTTGTAGATTCTTTCATTTAATATACTCGTACAACGAAACTTACATAAAATAATTACTTAGAGTTTCAGTACTCTATAAACATTTAGTTCTTTTCTGAATTGACTGATCAAAGATGCTGCTACAAAGTTTTGAATGACCTGTTTTTAGAATTATACATATATATTTTATTTATTTAAGACTTTTAAAATACACTTTACTATTAAAGTGAATTTTTATCACACATTTATTTGTAATAAATGCATGGTGGCCGCTTTTATATTTGTTTTAATATAATAAATAAAATTACAAACACCGATGACATGATGTTTGTATTCATATTATTATTTCCCTATTAGATTACCAATTATTTATGCAATAACGCTATGACACATTTCATAAATATATAAAATTTATTCATAAAATAAATATGTGTTGGTAAATCTAGAATAACGATTTGAACTACGAGTATTCACAATGTCATAAATAAAATTAATAATTACAAATAAAACAAAATTATAAAATTCTAATACCATTTTGAAAAGTATATTTATAAATAATGTAAGTAATACTTAAACAATATTGATACCTTCTATGATCTTTTTTGAGCTACTTTCGAAATTGAGAAGCAAGGAAAATAATCTCCTTGTTTATCTGTTCTAAAAATTTATAATGTTTTATATCGGAAGAAAATTCCTCAAAATTATAAGGAGAATCAAAAATTTAATGGCAGGCTCCACATTTACTTGTAGTACAGCTACAGATCAGGGAAGTAGACACTTAGGAAGACGCCTCGACGTTTACCGTTTGCTCGCAATAAAAATATATTTCACCCGAATTCTTAAAAAAAATGCAGTGATAACATATGAAATAACACTAATTATTTCATTATTTGTTCAAATAATATAACATTTTAATATCTTATGGAGGACAAGACCGTCTAGATAATAATCCTTCAAATGTCCAAAAAAAACTGAAGTTTCGGATCGTAGAGTATTACAGAAAGTTTTCATGCGTTAATAAAAACACTAATTAAAAGAACACTAATTATAAACTGAATCTCAGAATTGTATTCGATGGAAGGAACTAAAATGATCACGGCTGCAAATATATAATTCAAAATATGCAAATAAGCACGCGGGCAACATCAAACTGATTTTAAAGAGAAATGAAAAAAATTTATAATTTGAAAGCAAAGAACTAACATTTGGAATTAAGAAGCTTAATAAATTGTTTTAATTTTAAGATAATACCAAGGGTATCGATTAGAAAACAGCATCTAAACACACGAAGTGACTGACAGCTACTGCTTAGTAATATTTTGTAGCGTGATGATAATATTTATAATTTATATCTTAAAGAAAACTAGATTTAAATAATAAAATAATATATATTTTCTTTAATATTTTGAGGAACTTAAGAGTAACGTCAAGATGACATTAAATTTATGAAAACGTATGAGATGTCAGTCTAATTTATTCACTTTAATTACTTGCCATTAAATTAATAATCAAGTTCTACACAATTGATAAATTATTGAAGAAACGAAATTTATGTATAACTCTAACTGAAATATGAATAACTAAACAAATATATTTATACAATCGTAAGATTATAAATTCATAATATATTTGTAAAGCTATAAAAAATAATATAAATTTTAAGTTGTTAACCACCAAATTAATGTTAGTAGTAAAATAAACAATTGTAATTGTCAATTAAAGTTGAAGCCTTTGTTTGTAAAGCAATAAGTTGATAGCGACTCGTGAACTGAGATCAAGTTTTGAGCTCAGCTTCCACTTCTGTAAACTTATAAGTTTATTCCCCCTTCAAAAACTTTTGCACCTTGGTCTAAAGTTCGGCTTATAGTTCATTGCTGAATTGATTAATTCATTATTCGAATAAAATTAACAAAATCTTAAGGGTGTTGTTTTTAAAACATGATATTGTTTGTTGTTAGATTAAAATAGTACTTTTTGACCTGAGTATTTAAATAACTAATTAACTAAAATACTTCTTAGTTATATAATAAAGTAGTTTAAATTGTAGAACTTTTGATAATATTCAAAAGAACAAATTTTCGTGTTTATAAACTTTAATTTTAAATATTGTTTAACTAACTGAAGATTACTAGGTACAATAAAAAGCTTTATTATATAATATCTTTTATATTTCATAATTATTGCTCGGCTTGCAATTGTCTTTACATATGTTTTAAAAAGTCAAGCTTATTATCATTTAAAATAAATATAAAGAACAAATTTTTCAATACGGACAGAACTCTCGAGCTTCGAACTTCTGTAAAACTGAAACAATAAGACATGGGTACTTCCGAATCGATACGACGTGACTGGCAGCGCTCTTGCAATTCCCCGGACGTTGCAAGATTTCGTGGGCAGCGGTGATCACTTTTCACCAGTGAAACGAACGCTCGTCAGTCGTCCGCTCCCATAAATATACTTATATTAGAATAAGATAAATTGTATCAGATGTTTCTAACTGAAAAGATGCCATTAGCGAGTTATATTTTAAGAAAAATAATACTTTTATAGTTAAATTGCTTTGTGAGACCTTATGCGAGATTATTTAAATTATACAAAGCCACGATGTTGTTTGAAAAATTACTGTGGTCGATATGACCAACTGTCTGTATTGATTGCACTACTGGGTTACGAATATGCATAAAAAATTACTTTTATGCATATTTGTAATAACAAAAACAGATATGATTGGCAGGAAAAGAACATGAAAAACAAAATGAAAGTATTAGTGATAGAAAAGTTGTATTCAGATCGTACGGTATGGTACAAACATAATATGAGAGTGTTCTCATTCACTCATGAGAAATCCTTCAGAAGTCTTCACACAAGATGAGGAAATTGCTCAGTATTACTAGACTATTATAATAAAGTTTCAACGAGTAGAAGTTGAGAATTTCAATACACCATAAGGAAAAGTGCTTCTCATATCATAAACAAATACGAAAATTTGATCACAATTATGACAATCGTTACTTCATTAGACAAGTTTTAGTTTCTCTTTCATAGCCATACTTTGATAATATTCTCTTATGATGATACTTTATTTTTCGATCTAATTAACAGTTAAGTAATGTATTTAAAAAAAACTAGTTAACTATAGATCAAAGGTTAAAAAAATCAAAACTACTTTAAACTAATTTTACTTAATTAAAGAAAAAATTATAATTAACACGATTCCGATATATTAAAAAAAAAACCATATTTTTAGTAAAGTATCAGATATAGAACTTTGTCAGTTGATGTAATATATTTAAATTAATGTAACAGAATTTATATAATGGTACTAACGACACCAAATTTGCAATTATATTGGTTAATTCTAATTTATGCGTGTACATAATGAATACCACATGGGAGTGAAAGGGTTCATGAAGCAAAAAGATAAATATACAGATTACCATAAGGTTAAATTGAACATATTCAAATAATAATCTCATTAAGAATATATTTTTTCTATATTTTTGTACAAGATATGTCTGAATATTCCTTGGGAAAAAAAAATTATCAACTAAAGAATAAAATAATTTTAGGATATTTAATAAGAATGATGTCTTATGTTTTTATCTTTTAATACAATTCTAAAATGCTACTATTGCTTATGAATCTACATGGTTATAGTTTTGTAATTTAATTTTATTATGTAATTAATTGAAATATAGTAATTATATGAAATAAACTGAATGTCACAAGCACATCGCACTTACTAATAATTAGCTCAATATCTAGGATTGAATAATTAATAGTATGATGTATACATTGAGTTGATACGTCTATTACAGTAAGTTCGTAATAAATTTATGTTCAAAAATAAAAATAAATATATTTATTAGAAATACCGCAAAAATTACTTTGGATAAATTGCTTGCGCTATAAATATGCCGAATTTATATGCATAGGATATATAAGTCATAAATAATATGTAGTAATAATGATTCTTACTTCGAAGAACCAGTTAGACTGGAAAACGCAGTGGAACCGCCAAAAAATTACATTGCAACCGGATGACATAGATTTTTAACTATATGCATCGCACTGAACGCGTTGTTCAGCTACAGCAGCAGCAGCAGCAGTTCAAATAGTAACCTGAGAAGAAACCAGGGCTTCGAAAACTAAGGTTACAATTCCTTGAATCCTATTGCTTGACCAATTCACTCCCAATGCACAAATAAGGTAGTGCGTAGCAAGGATGAAATGGCAACTAAAACCGCGTTTCAGTACTCGCCAGTTCGGATTCATGACCCAGAAGAACATCGAGAATGCCGTATATACCCTGATACACCATGTCAAGACTACTTCGACAGCGCATGGTGGCCAGCTATCAGAATTAGTTTGGCTGAGGAAAAAGTACTGGTAAATATCAGGATGCTACTGACAGTTACCTCGACGAGAGGAACGTCAGACTCATACGCGGGGGAAGAAACAATTAGAGCCACAAATAAAGGATGTGTGCAAGTGTCAATAGCTAGCCCTATCCTGTTAAATCTCTTGTTAGACCCATTATTAAACGAGATGGAAGAGGAGGAGTACTTCTGCCAGACATTCGCAGACGACGTAGTACTGGTTTTCGTGGGGGATACGGCTCTTGGAATTAAGTGACAGGCCGGTGCTGCCCTCCGCTTTGCACATGAATGGGGCGTCACAAAAAAAAAAATTTGCAACGCACAAAACCTGTGCCATGGTTTTGACGAACAAATTGAAATACGACATCCCACGACTGAGCATGGAGAGGAGGAGCGTCGGTATGTCAAACGACAGCAAAATTCTGGGGCTTATAATCGACAGGAAACTCACTTTTAATAACCATGTTGCAACCCAACCATCTGCACAAAGACAACGGCAATTTACAAAAGGCTGTCGAAAACTGTCAGGGTAATCTGGGGTCTACACCCGGAAATAAATAGTCAATATACACAGCGGTAATAGAACCGATCGTTACATATGCGACTCAAGAGCAGCGCTGGAGACTGTCACAGCCAGTGGCAACCTTCCTCCACTGGCAGTAGAAGTAAGAAAAAACCTGTATGAGGCTTTGATGCAAAACAAGTCAGTATCCTTGTTTTGGATCTAGGCCCATGCGGGATTGTCAGGACATGAGCTTAGAGATTGTTTAGCGAAGGAAGAAACGGAAGAAGAAAAAAGAAAGAAGCGGAAGAAGGAAGCGCTCTCAAGCCGGAGAAAGCCGAACTATGACCAAGTTCCGATATCAATTCATTTTTCGGATGCCAAAAAAGCTTACAAAACCATCAAACGAATAAATCCCCAGTGACACCTTACACAGATGCTTACGGGACGTGGTGGATTCTCCGAATACTTGAACCGGTTTAAGTGTTGGGAGAATCCATAATGCATATGTGATCCGGATAAACTGGAATCGGTATTGCACAGTTTGCTCGAGTGCCCAATTTACGAATTAAACAGATCTAATTTTGAACAGAAAACGGAGTGAAACTAGAAAGGAGCAGCCTACCTGAAATAATTGATAACAAAGATAACAGCTTTGCATTTATGTACTACTGTGTTCATATATGTAAATTAATAACTAAGAGAAATGTATATAAATGAGCAATTGTTGTATTATATAATAGATTATATAAACTACAGCAATACTACAAAGCAAATGTATAAAACTTATTAGAGAAGTATGACACATTTATAACTAAATAGCAATAGACTGTAGTAAATAGATACGTAAGATAATATATAAAAATTTTGCAGAAGAAATAAGAATATATATAAATTGTATCAGACCGTAGCATACGTTAAATAAAACTGTAAAACTAGTAAAAGAAGATTAGAAATGAAATTTTGTACATGTACAAATAAGAAATTTATTTGATCTTGAGGAGTAATAAGCCTTCCTTCAAGCGATGTATTATATGTTCGTATTACTAAAGATCAATTTACAAGTATACTTAGTTGGTAATAAAATAAATATTCTTCTCACATATTTTTGTCTGAGACTTCAGCCTTATTAAACTCAAGACCTCATTGGTGGAGGGCGAGTTTTTAATATACCTTTTACATTTCATTATATTTTTATATTTTTTGTATATAAAATATTATTTTTCAACTCAACACGAATACTACACTACAACTTATAAAATTATTTAAGTATTACAAATAAAGATTTCTCTTTAAGCAAGTTCCCATTAATTAATTATAATCAAATAATTATAAACGTATATTATTAGAATGAATTGAGATCTATTAGTAACAAGGTTTTATGTAAGGAAAAGAACATTATTTAAAAAATATAAATATACAAAAATATTTAATAACTATTTATATGAAAACTTTGTTTTAACAAAACAAATAAAGCTAAATTTTACACAACGGTGATATTCAGAGTCGGAATTTAGTTAAAGCGGCAATAAGTCTAGTTATAAAGTTACGTATACTTGAGCTTGCGTGTACTGAAGTACAGTAATTTGTGCTTGTTCATTTAGATAGTACTTGTATGCAAAAAGAACGTTCGAAGGTATGGACGAATTATATTTTACATTAACAGTTATTAGGGTAAGAAAGTGAAGAGTGTTCATAGTGTTTAATGATATTGTTGTAAAGCTAGATAATTTATTACCACATATCAGAAACTAGAAATAATAATATATTAAAACTAAAATTAAATTGTAAAAGTGTTTACTTTATTTATCAAAGTTTATAACTGTGTAACTAAAATTATATATGGTAACTCTATAATTAATATTGTATACCACAAAAAGTATGGTGTACAGTACCATAACTTTTGGTAAATATATTTTAGTTTGTCATATCTCCTGCACATTTTTTCATGTATTCATATTATTAATCACATACATTTCAGCCTTATATTATATCAAATCGAACGTGTCCTAATAATATTACAACAAAATCTTGAGTCCAACCTTTATTGCAGAAGTAATATACAATAGCTTTATATGTTAATAAAACTCATAGATTTTTTGTCCTAAGTGCAATCCTACTGCAATATTTTTTATCTGAATTTATAAAAAAATATCTTACACTGTGCCTTTTATCAATAATTATAAAATGTTTTGTTTTATCATACAAAAAATGCTTTTAGTGTTTATTTATTGTTAACGATATAAACGATATAATTATAAGTAGATCTAAGATCATGACGACTTTTTTGTACATTTAGGCTACGTGTTACAAAAACGAACTACTACTAATATATCAGTACCCAAAGATTGACTTCGATCTTTGCAGAACAAATATACATTTGCCCATAAACCCTGGACTGTGATTGTGGCTTACGATCCTTTACATATTTATGCTGAAATATTGCCGGCCTCGAACGGTAAATATAGTTTGGGAAACCTTCTAACTTACCGTTCTGAGTATAACATTTCTAAAATATTTAATTCAAAATTAAACGTTAGGGTTATTCAGAAAATGTCGAATTTGAAATTTTATAATGTACTTAAGCATTAGATATAAGTATATAATTTTTATCTTATTAATTAAACGAAGCTTAGTCATCAATACGGAATTTGAAACGTTTATTTTTTAATTTTATTTTTTTAAGTACACATTACCGTTAATCTACTAACACAACGCTCACAAAAGCAAACTAACTAATCTAACAAAACATTAAACAGTGGTGATTCTGACCCATCAAAATAAAATATTAGCATTTCTTCTATTCATCGTCAACATAGAAAGGAAAAAGAAACAATATTTAAAGCTGGAATTTCAAGTGGAAGTGCGACTCACCGTTCAATGCTAGTGCAGAATATGTGAACATATCTCTGGCCAGGAAAAGTGACTAGATGGCGGTGAAAGGCTTTTTAGTATGCTAAGGTTAAGCCGAGATACAGGAGAGGCAACTGCAATGGCAGTTTTCGAAACAACAATGAGTTGGAATTTATGTAAAAAAAGTAAGTTTATGTTTTTCGACAGGCAACGCGGGTTCAAAACATAGAATACCTAGAAATAAAAAATTGAAAAGGATTTGTTCTAGTTGGCTGGCTGACGTCTTATACTGCGAATAATTTCAGAAGCTGTGTTATTTTACGTTGTGTCCTTTCAGAGACTGCAGTTTTAAAATTATTAAAAAATTGGGTAAAAATTAACCCAAAATACATTCTTGATGGTTTTTTCTGATCTATTATTATTTAAAAATTGCAGCAATTTATTTATCAGCCAAGGGCCAAGGCATGATTACAAAAAATAGTTACAGGTAATTATTAAATACTGTGGCTTAATTAATTAATGTTTACTTGAGAAGTAATATCCTTTGCCATACCTATTGGTTTTTCATAAAGCCCAATGGATGAAAAAAGTGATAAACTAGCTTAAAAATTTTCTTGTTCTAAGAGCTATTTCATATGTCGATGAAGAAACAGAAGAATTAAAAGATATACGCTAAATATTGATATGAAAATCTGGGAACGATTAACAACTGTTAAAAGATTTCAACATGCATGAAGATGGTAATCCACTAATATCCAAAGTAGCTAAAAACAATAATCTGACAATTATAGCTTTATTTTGACATTAAATTGATTATATTGATTTATAAACTAAAGAAATTTGAAATAAATGTTTAACAAAATAAAGGCCAAGCTTTCATTGAAGGCCAAACCTTGGATAATGACGAAAGTTAGGGAAAGAAGTAAAAGAAAGAGGGCTAAAATAAATGACATTTCACCAAAGAAGAATACCAAAAATTAAACCACTATTTCTATCGAAAGAAGTGTCCTCTCACCAAAACATCTGCTCTGTTGTCAACGTAATATATATTATATATATTCAATTATGTTAATGTTTTTTTTTTTATATAAAAAAGATGTTTTATATGTCTCTGTAAGTGAATTCAATTGATATATTTGAAAAAAATAATAGTCACTACTCTTTATATTAAATAATATATTCCCAATTTTACCTGTAGCAGTAGTGTCCCCTAGAAGTGGGATGAAATAAAAAAAAAATCGCTCAGATAAGAACCACCCTAATTTATAAATATTAGGTCCTTACATAAAAATTTGGCGTTTTGTATGAGAGGAACAAAGAGTAAATATAATAACAATGATTTGATTACGTGATAATTAATAATTTGATTAATATATAATTTTATTATTATATTATTATTTAACCAAAGTATGACCCATTTTTATCTACGCACTTTTTTCATCTCATAGGTAGTTTATTGATTCTGTTGTTGCTTTTGGGATTGCATCACACGAAGCAGGTATGGAGCCAAATACAGTTTTTAAAATCCTCCATTGGTATTAGTCATATGTTTGAATACTGGGCTATTGATAGGTACAACGAAACCTCCTCTGTTTGTGCTAGAAAAAGATATGTCCTTCCATGTAGTATTCGAAGAAATTCTGTCCGTAAGCAAAAGTTTTATCTTGAGAAATTAAGATAGCAACGAAAACCATGTCACGTTTTTTAAAAGATGACTTAAGACTTGCAGCTTATAAAAGATACATTGATCATTTCTTAACGAATAATTAAAAAAAGAATGGGGTTGCAAAATAAAAATAATTACTTTAGCGGTATTCAAAGGAAGGTTACATAAAAATTTTGTTTAAAGATGAGAACATTTTTACAATTGAGCAATATTTTAACAAGTTGACCGTATTTATGTTAAAAGCTCTAAAAATCTTCCTAAATAATCAACAGAGTACAACATGGGCCTTATTTGACTTCAGTAATGGTTAGGTGGTTAGGTGGTAACCTTCAGAATCATTCTTATGACTTTTTGATTAAATATTATATACACTGACCTTCAAAGTAAACTCATAAGGTGTAAACTATGAAATCACTTAAAAGGTAGGTAATGTAAAAATAATTGAAATTAAATTAATATTTACAGCTTTTGTCAAAACATACAACTAAACTATTTTGATTATAATAATATGTCGAAGTAATCTGTTAGCCGCAACGCAATGTGCGTTCTGTCAAAATGATTGATTGATTGGATATGCTTCATTGACGATTGTTTATCGAAGCATTTTATATTCAAAATAGATAGATATCCACTGTCATGTTTAACTTATTCACAACTAAATTCATACAAGTGTTCGTATGAAATATACAATTGCCTTGTTGCATTAATTAATTGTTCATTTAATGGGAAATACCAATATGAATACTAATTTTGGTAGCAGTTGCAATGTTGTACTACTAATTTAAATATATATTAATTTGTAAATCGACTGCGATAAATTCGTCCATATACCATGTACCATTGAATGCAATATTAAATAGAAAATTGATCAAAATTATTCTGTATTATTATTTTAAAATTCACTGTTTCATTCCTTACTTTGTACAAAAATTTGTGACTACAAATAATCACTTAAATAGGATTTTAGGAAATACCAATTTTATAAAGCAATTAAATAGTATCTATTATTGAAAATATGAAACATCGTTAAATTTATTTTTATGCACGACTGTAGCTGTAAAGATGAAATGGTAATGAAAGGAGACATTTTTATATATTTTTTTGTGAAGAGCTATGAACAATTTTATATCTTTGGTGAAAGATTTAGATTACAAAGGAAGACAAATATTATCTATCTATCCCCGTAAATATTGTAAGAAATAGTTAAAATATGATTTTATTATTATATGTCAAACGTGATGTTAAGTGGTATATTCACCCGTAGACATCTGCAAATACGAAAGCATAGAAATGCTAGGTTTCCTTTGGGATGCCGAAAACTGGGACACAAAGAAACGAAAAAGGTGAACCGTTTCTCTAACTTAACGTTCAAAGCATATCAATAACAATGAGGTCTATAGATATATCATATTTATTAGATTAATTGGTATTAATTGGTACCTTCAAAAAAGGCGTCTACTCCTACCTACAAGGCCAGCACCACTCTTGTAAATTCTCGGATGTTGCAAGAGTTCATGGGCGGCGGTGATCATAAGTCACCTATGACGCGCCAGCTCGTTTGCCTTCCTCTTCCATAAAAAAAAATAAAATAAAAAAAATAAATAAATAAAAAATAATTATTTCGCTTAAAATTACAAATATATCACAGAAGGGTATCAGCTTTGATGAAGCCGGAGAACCACTCCTCGAGCGAAAATAGCGTAAAAAAATTTCAGTTTTTAAAAGTACCACGTTTTGTGTTTACTGACGGCAAACAACGAGTCAATACATCCCGCCCCACTCTAAATGTACACTTTTGTAACATCTGGAGATGGCATTCCAAACTAAAAGCAGTCTTACTTAAAGACCGCAGCTTCGTTCGTTGATTTTGACGGAGATATATCAACCTAGCATCACACCGTAACTATCATATCCTTAATATAAATTTGAACATCATTTCATGCCACACGCCGGGGTATTTGTGTTCGTAAGGGATGATGTCTGCTACCGTTGCCTTTAGGTTTTTATTCCTATAAACTCTGGCTGCGCATAGATATGGACGATCAAGGAAGGATCAACGCGTCCCTACAGGTCCCATCGTGGTAATGCAGAAACAGATCAATACTTGGAACATGTCTAAGCCAAGATTGACTATCTATTGTCACAGACTTTCTCCGCCGAGTCTTAGTGCTCAGGGACTTTAATGAGTGAAATTCTGATTATTTAGGATTACTTGCCACCTACTTGCTTTACCTTGGCTACGTGGGGAGATCTGTATTTAACTGTGCTCTGGCAAAAGGTCTTCCCAGTCAAAGTGTAAAAATACACACACTGTAAAGACACACACTCGTCTACTGGGCGTGGATAGTAACATGCATCCTTGTTGGATTTTCTATTGACTATCCAAGAAAGTAGCAGGTCAATGTCGAGGCACCCCTAGTTTCCTTTGATCATTGTTTGGTACCAGTGACCATTCAACGCCTGGTTTGCACAAAACCTGCGATTCGACGCTTTTGACAGTCAGTGAATTGGGGTGGAATTCGTTTTCTTTTTTCAGCCGTGCAAAACTCTCTAGGGAAAAATCAATGAATGGTGAAAGAAACTTGTTTCTTTTATAGATCCTCCTTGGAGATGATCTCAGAATGGGGTAAACTGAATCTGATTTAATTGAATCCCCAAAAGACATAAGTTGTGCGTTTATTACTATGAAAACCCTATTTGTTGTATCACCGCTGTTCGATAGCACTCGTCTTGCCAAATATTAGTACACTCAGCTGCAACATTTCGAGCGATTTTTATTTTTGTGTTTATCTGGAGAGTAAGGCCAAGTTCGCCTCGATGGAATTGGGAGTGATCAAAAAAGCGACGCAGTATTTCAAGTCTAGCCAAAGACTTGCACTCTGTAAGGCGCAGGACCAGCCGTTTAATCACGTACAACAGAAAGCCATTCTGATTGTTGTAAAGACATGAATTCTTTATGCGTCTTCTATTGCATTTACAACGAGGAGTATTTCGAAAAGATTTTTGATGTGATGCCTGACGGCGAATTTAATCACCGTAAATCACAACTCGTCTGCAATACCATTCGTACCACCTGGATGCGTATATAATAAATACATCTAAACATCTGAAAAAATTCACACCAATTTAAATAATTAAGCTTAAATGCCAAAAGTCTCGAATATTTCATATAATTTGTTGAAACTGAATAGCAAGAGCACATTGTAATTGCTATTAATAAGCGCTATAACGGGGCTTATATAATTTTCTATATATTTCGGAAGATGATGCGCTTACATTATAACAGTTATAATTAAATTATAACAGTTGTAATTTGTGACAACAAATAACTAAAAGTAATATATATTATTACATATAATACTTACATAATAATTATAAAAACTAAAAGCAACAATACCTTGAAGTATGTTTTAACTGTAAACAAATTAGTTTTAAGAATTGAAATAAGAATTATCGTCAGCACTGACTTTTTAAAATTATTATTTATTTATTTATATTTTTAACAAACAAATTTAGATGTCATAAGGCCATCAAGTTGGTTAATAAAAATATCATTTTATAACAACAGGACTATGATATAATATATAATACACCAAAATATGGACCGAACCTAATCGCTTATCTACTCGGAAGCCACCTGAAGTCGGCATCTGGAAAGCCAAGTGCACTCCGACGCCGAGGTCAGTTGTATTGACTCCGATTGCATCCTTGTTCTAACAATACTCGTAAATTAGGTATTTCACATTTCTCGTAATTCCCGTAAAGCTAATTATTAATAATTAAAATAAAAATAAAATATTCTATAGTATTAGACTACTCATATACCATTTCGTCTGATGGTATTAACGGAATGCTTATTAATGCTAACTAGACATCTCTATTAAAATATTTAGATAATGAGATCATCAGGGCATCTTTCATTTTAAAATTAAAATCTTTTAGCTTAAATGTCTATACACACACAATTACCGCGACTGCCAATATACAATATTCAACTAACTATATACTCTTGCTTGAAAATACTTATATATTCAAGAATGATTCGAGAAAAATAATAAGTTAAAAAACCTCATAGGATACAGTAATAAAAAGTGTATAATCCTATGCCATGACCCCAAGTAACGAAAACCAAGAGACCTTACATAATCGATTACAATAAATATGACCAATAGATTAATAAAAAATCGACAGGTCTTATTGTCAAGTGATTACTGCAAAAAAATCAAAATAACAACTTAAAAAATAAAAATATACACTGCTTAAAACAGGTTTGTCTTTATTTTATATATATACTTTAAATACTGAACGAGTGAAAATCATAAAAAAAAACAAAATAAACCTTTTTACTATAGAAACATAATTATACTTTTTTGAGTGACATATTTTCAATTTTGTAAGCTTATAATAATCATACAATAATCATAGTAATAAAATAACAAAGAGTATTTGTAATACGAAGAAAAAATATAAAGGAATTCAAAAAAAGATATTAATATACCACATCTAGTTTCTGTCATTTTATTAATCTAATATCTCGACGAGAGTACGAAATTTCATTTACGAAATATGTCGCGACCTTTTTTCAGGTAAGTCGTGTTTTTATAAAATCGTTTCTATTAAATTAATAAAAAGATAGCATCTACCGTGGCTTATTTATTACTTTTGCCGAATCAGTAATAAAACCTTACAAAAAAATTTTTCTTAATTGAAATTCTACCTCGCCAAAGCTTTTACATTTAAATATATTTAAGTCAAATTAAACAAAATGTGTAAGCATTTCACTGTAGGAAAAACAATGAGTTTGTAGAATTAAATTATTATAAGTGATGATATCTAAAAATATTTCTAAAGGTTAATTTAAGTTCCTAGCATAAATATATTTCATTAACATTTCTGAATGACTTCCAGAATTTTATTAAAAAAAACGTGATGATAGGATATAAACTACGTAAATTCCATTAATTGTGATATTTGTAATAAAATTTAGCAGTTTGTTTCATCCTATTTGGACCGTGCTAAAACAGAGCTCATTAGAAAACAAAAGTATTTAAAATAAACGCTTTTTAGAATAGAAAGTAAATATTGAGTTAAATATTATAAAACGCTGCATGTATTGACATATGTCTCCTATAATAATTAAAATTCATAACCTATTTATTTTAAGGGCTGCGGTCTTATTTATCAAATTTATCTTAAATAAGCTTTTCAAACAGTTACATCTATATCTTATTCAAAAGAGACATTTGGACAGCTGCGATTTGCGGTACTATGCTATAGTTAATGCAATAACTTGGGTGAATTTCACTACAAACTATTTCATTTAATAATACATTGTTGAAGAGCATTAGATTCAAAGATAAAAATAAAACATGTTTAAGAAAAGTTTGTTCTAGTTAATGTAGTGAAAGCTTAAATATATTGTGTGTGTATTTTACTAAACTATTTACAGCAGCTGGTGTTATTATTTTTATTAATTTAATTTAATTTTGTTTTATTTTATTATTATAATTTATTTTTACTTTTTATTTGGCTTTGTGTATTTAATTACTTGATAGTTTTGATATATATTAGTTTTTTACTACTTTGTTCTTATTTATGCATTACTCATTTTTATTTTTATTTTATTTTATTATTATTATTTTTTTTACTCTTATTTTATTTAATTTTAATATATATTTTTTTAGTTAAGACAAATAATCTTTTATTATCAATTTATATATTAATTATATAACTAAATGTTTTATTCGCTTTATTTCTACGGTGTTTAATTCATCACCACAATGCCTGATATCTTAAGTGACAACTCGAATAGTGAATATTTCTCAATATCTTCGGACAGTCTATTAGACGCAGAAAGCAATTCTCCTGCTATGCCGTTACTATCTGAAAGACTGCGTGAGACTTTCGTGGCTTATCCTGGTGATCTTAATGTGGTACATATAAATGCTCAAAGCCTACCAGCTCATTTTTCAGAGATGCAAGTAAGTTTTGAAAATAAGAACATTAATGCAATTTTAATATCACAAACTTTTCTAAAGCCTTCCTTGGCTTCTGCCTCTTTCTCCTTGCCTGGCTATCGTCTGATACGAAACGATAGAACATATCAACGATCAAATGAAGGGAAAACTGTTGGAGGCGGTGAAGTGGCCATTTTCCTGCGTGATAACATACCTTGTAGTATTGTTCTCAAATCAACAGCTGCAGATAATTGCTCTGAATTCTTATTTGTTGTTGTTGTTGTCTACAATCCGAATCCGAACATTAATTACTTTGAATCTTTTGAAACCATTTTGTCTAATTTTCGTCCGTTGTATAACCATATAATAATTATGGGTGACTTCAATACGTGCCTTATTAAAGATGACCATCGCTCCCAAAAATTACTTTCGATGGTAAATTCCTTAAATCTATTTTCCTTACCGCTCTCAGCAACGCATTTCTCACATAACGGCCCGCCTTCTCTCCTTGATATAATTATTGTCGCTTGTCCGGAATTTTGTGAGTCACATGGTCAGATGAGTTCTCCCGACATGGTTTAATTTTTGCTTCCTACAAAATATGACCACCAAAACGTAGACATAAAATGATTCTTATGCGTAATTACCGAAACATTGATTATAATCAGCTTAGGGTTGATTTCTGTAATGCGGATTGGCGATCGGTTCTCTCTGCCCCTGATGTCGAAACAAAGATTACAGTATTAAACGAAATCATTTTGGCATTATATGACAAATATGCTCCACTAAAAACTGTGCGAGTTAAGCATTATCCAGCCCCTTGGCTCACTCCTACCCTAAAGAATCTGATGGCGTCTCGTGATAAAGCATATTTAAAATATCGTCACGATTGTACTGATGCTAACCACGAAGTATATAAATCCTTAAGGACTAAATGCAACAAAATGTGTCGTGCAGCTAAAAGACGTTATATTCATACGAGGATTGAGGACTCTCCGCCTGAAAAATTATGGACTTTTCTAAAGTGTCTAGGGGTAGGAAAAGACTGCAGCAGTTGGCAACCAGCGCTTGATATAGACGCACTTAATGTTCATTTTAGTACATGTCCAGCTTTCCTCACTTCAGAACAAAAAAAACTAACTCTTGCTAGCCTGCAGAAGAAGCAACAACATCTGCCGCCTTTTGAGTTTGACGAATTGTCAGCCTCAGAAGTGTCTAAAATTATTAAGTCTCTAAAATCTAAAGCAATAGGAAGTGACGGCATCGGATTGGAAATGATCTTACCAATAAATGAACAAATTTCTCCGGTTCTGGCTCATATATTTAACTACTCTCTTCATTTCGGCGTTTTCCCTGCAAATTGGAAGCTTGCTCATATTATTCCCCTTCCAAAAAGTTCGCATCCCACTGACTTCACTCATTTTCGTCCTATTTCCATTCTTCCTTTTCTCTCTAAGATATTGGAGCATATTGTCAGTCGTACCCTTACTAACCATTTACGTAAATTTGATTTAATTAGCCCGTTCCAATCTGGTTTTCGATCTGGGCATAGTACTACTTCTGCTCTGTTAAAAGTTACCGAGGATATTCGTTTAAACATTAATGAGAAAAAGGTGACAATTTTGGTACTTTTAGATTTTAGTAGCGCATTTAATTCTGTCGATCTAGACGTACTTGTCGGCTCACTGGAAAGAATAAACATGTCAAAAGTTGCTATATCATGGTTCAAGACCTACCTTTATGACCGTCAACAATTAGTCAAATATAATAATAGTCACTCTAAACCGTGTCATCTTACATCAGGTGTACCTCAAGGTGGAATACTCTCACCCATATTGTTTTCCTTTTTTATTAATTACATAATTTCGGTTCTCACTTGCTCATACCACCTTTATGCAGACGATCAGCAAATTTACGCTGCGGCTTCGGTCACTAATATTGATGACGCTATCAAACAATTAAATGATAACCTTGTCTTAATTTCAAAATGGGCAGGAAACTTTGGTCTTGCAGTCAATCCGCTCAAATCTCAAGCAATTATCGTGGGTAGTTGGAGTCATATCTCTAAGTCGCGCGGAATGGTGTTACCTAATATTGTTTTTGACGGTATTCCTATCCCATTTACTACTACAGTTAAAAATCTAGGTATCATAATTGATCAAACTCTGTCCTGGGCACCGCATATTAATGAAATCAGTCGTAAGTTATTTTTTTCTCTTCACTCGCTTAAAAGATTACAACATTTTTTACCAATAAAGACCAAGGCTATGTTGGCTAATTCGTTATTATTACCTCTCATTGATTATTGTGATGTAGTCTTAACTTCTTCTTGTAGTAACTGAATTTCGCAAGAAACTTAATTGGCTACCGATTAAATTTAAAAGAAATACGCATATACTCTCACTCCTGTACAATATTCTTTTTAACCCCGCGTCACCAATATATTTAAAAGAACGTTTTAAATATTTGTCCTCCCTAAGTAAAGATCGCTTGAGATCCGGCGCTAATTTAACACTTGCTGTTCCTATTAGCAACTCACATTGCTACTCAAGGTCTTTCACTGCTCAAGCAGTGAAATTATGGAATAGCCTTCCGAGATTCATTCGTGAGTCATCTTCTTTAGACTCCTTTAAGAAAAACGTCCGCAGGTTTTATGAAAACGAATAATAAACACTTGTTGAAATTTACGAGTATATATATATATATATATATATGTATATATTTTAGTTATATTTTTATATAAGTATTGGTTATATTTCGACAAAACAAGCCCATGTGGGCAATTGTATTATTATGAGTAGCACTTTAGATTAAATTAGTTTTAGTTACTTAGTTCTTTATAGTTATTTTCTTTTTCTTTCATATTATTGCTTTTTTTAATGTGTTTTTTCAGTTTAGTGTACCATGTGATATGTTTTATTTGTTCATTCATCCAGAGGTTGACTGGAAGAGATCCCTTCAGGGGATAAGTCCGCCTTTGTAAATAATTTTTTTTTTCTTGTTATACATTAAGCTATGTACTTTAGTATTATTTATGTACAATAAAGAGCATACAAACAAACAAACAAACAAAGATTAGATACAAAATTTTAAGTATTAGTTATTTATTCAATTTAAATATAAATAAAAAAATAAGTGTAGTTTGAGATAGTATTTACATTTGATATGATAGAATATGTTAGCAATTATATACAGAGTAGTTAAATTTAAAACTCTAATATTTATATAACAATACCAGTGAGGTTAAAAAAAAACTGCCGTTTGAATATATTTTATAAATAATAAAATTGTTTATTTCTAAAAAATATTGAATATAACTTTAGTATTTGTAAAATATATACTATTACAAAATATATACAGTGTAATTGGAAATATGTTGGTAATAACATATTCAAGTATTTTTATTTAATGCATAATATTGTATTTAAAGTGAATTTATAATTCTATTAAATTACGTTATATGCATTTCGATTATACGATGTTAGCGCCATGAGCAAATCGAGGCATGCATGGAACATTTAATTATTCAAAGCTCGCTACGGCACTAATTAATAGCAAGTGCGATGTGCTTCTGGTATTTGAATAAACTATCATTATTATCGTTTGATCTATACATTTATTTACAAGAAGGGTGCATTATTTGCTGACTCATTCATTAGCCAAACTAAAACTATTATATGTATGTTTAAAATTTAAGTAGAATTAGTTATCAACGATATTTGTCTGTAATATTTAAATTACATGTATATGTTTTTATTTACTAAGGGAAATATAATTGAATATACTAAAAGGAATGTAGAATTGTTCTCACACGTTTATAAATACCAACTAATGATGGATCCAACGATACAACCATTAGGAACGTGTAACTAAAAAAGTTGAATACACGTTAAGTCATAATGCTATATGGAGCCTCAGCAAATACAAATATACATTTTTTAATTTTTGCTACATAAAATAAACAACTTCTCATTGACTTATTGCTTGAATAAGTATAAAGATTTTAATAGAAAATAGGGGAGCTGAATGAAAATATATTGTAATCGGAATTTCAATTGGAAATAGTATTAACAAGGTTGTGTTCTTGTCTAAATTTACATAAAGCATTACTTTTTTAAGGCGGTTGGTAGATAAAACAAAACAAAAGAGCTTAATAATATCAGTCCCATAACGTAAAAAGTCCCACATGTAATCAGTATACATGATAAAATACTTTGGTAGACAGATTTAGTTACTCATGCTATCAATCAATTATTATAGGAACATGTCACATTGCGTATAATGGATTACCTTTATATACATAACTTAACTTATTACAAAAAAAAACAATCTAAAAAATATATTCAACAAGGTACTTTTAATAAAATATAACTCTATCCGTAAATTATCTGTATTTTACTTAACTGCTAATTAGAGAATAAATTAATTGAGAAACATGTCTTATGAATTAAAATGAAAGGTATAATTATGAAATATTAAATATATAGTATATTTAATATCGACTAAGATAAGTGACTTTATATTACTATATACGAGAATATCATAGTCAATGTTTTTAACGTAAATTGTATTTTAATCTACTTTTTTTAGATTATAATAACTAAATTATATAGCGATGATCACTTATCTTTTTTGTCATATGAAAATATAATATTAGTTTCCGGCAAAAACTTTGTTCACTACTGTGTTATTCTCATTTTGATGTTAATATTTATTTTTAGATCAGATATTGTATGAAATACTTAAAACATATTATTTTTTTTCTAAGTAGAATGTAGCTTAAATTTTATTTTTTAAACCAACGCTATAAAGTCTTTTTAAAAACTTTCTTTTCTTAAGTATCTTTAAATATTAAATTAAAAAAATAATAAGTCTCAGTAAATTTTTGTTCAACTATTTCAAAAGCCAACAATTCTTAATACAGCTGACAGAATAACAACTTATAATTAGCGGTCAGAAGTATGAACTAAACTGAGGTATCAAAGTTACCGAAGGGTTAATAACAAGTCGGTAGTAACTTGAAGTACGCTTAAAAGTTGGATACAACGCCATAGTTATACGATACTTTTCACAAAAAATCTCGACCATATCTCTCTGAGACGACCGTACAAATCACCTTTCGTTTTATTCCTCTTTTATTTATGTTTTATTTTAATGCCTTTTTTCAGTCTTCCTTCTAATCTAACAAAAGTTTACAATTGTTATACTTATACTTTTAGCATCAAATCCGTTGCATCAAACCCGTAGTCTTTGTAAATATTCAGGTTTAACAAATTCAAAACGCAAATAGGTTTGTTTGTTTGTGCCAACGAATACTCTATTATATATTAATAATATAATACACGGAGGTCGATTGATTTATAATCGCTAAGGCTAATAAGTATTACTTGAAAAGAAAACATAACACAAGCCCACTAATTTTTTTTGGCCAGATAGTATCAGGTCTATGGCAAATATCATTCCAAACTGGTAGTAGCTTCGACAATGGAATTATGTTTAAAACTTGTTTTCAATACAGATTTTCTTTTTGATGTTGAGTTAAGTTGAATGTTATTATAAAAGACTATAAAATAGATTAATATTATCATAATAATCTAAAAATTAGATTTTTTTAATAAATTCTATATTAATAAAATAAATTTTTATTTCACCTAGATTTCAACTAGCTGTGTATCACACAATGAGGTTTAAGGGATTACTTATAATAACGCAAAAGATATTAAATTGAAGTGTCATTTTCCTGATCCTTACAAAATCACCTTAATTAACTCACCCCAATTTGAAGTCTAAACTTTTCAGTAGCTAAATACAGGCATTGGACTTTGAACGTTTTGAATTATTTTGAACGTTTATTTATTGATATTAATATATTTGGCCATTCCTTTATTTAAATACTATGTCGATCTTATAGAAATAAAAGACATGAGTATCTAAAAATGGCTTGAATTTATTTTCATTCTGGATATCTCACTGGGATTCCCTGTACGGAGATATCCAATGAATCCTTATCGGCTGTTCGGATTGAACTAACAGATTGAACAGATAACATGATATTAGTATCGAGACCGAAATGCAATCTATATAGCTTACAAATATATACATATTTGATATATATTAACAATATTTATGTATTGAATTACTAACAAATATAATATAACTAAAATGAATAAATTGTAATGTATTAGTATGACTATATTAACTATTTATTTTTAATTAGCAAGTAGTTTTAATATTCTTTTTTTCGGAATTTGGTTCTTGAAGCTATAAAGAATGTTTAACGTTTATGTGAAGTTAGTGTTTTATACCGTGAAATAATGGATTTCAAATAATGTTAGTTTAAGTAGAAATAACTTCATTAAAAATCTTTTTTCATTTATATATTTTTGTTGGTTAATACAATATATATGTACTCGTATATGTTTATATATATATATATATATATATATATATATATATATATATATATATATATATATATCTAACAATTATTACAATATCGACAATAATAATATTTTACTCTCTTTCGTTTTAAAAAATATTTTTATATATTTGTTCCTAGAATCCATGTAACAAGAAAACAACATTGTTACTCAAAGTTTTTCAATAATATAAAACATTCAAGCGATTCCTCTTATATCTACCGGACCGAGAGTCTCAGCTGTCCAAATGTCTGGTGTCACTTTGAATAAAATTCAAAGAACGCCGAGATTTGGCCGCAAAATATTGAACGATCGAACTTTCCTCCTAACGATATTACTGCTTTTCCAATAATGTTCTTTTATGATAATATTGTTTGTTATTTATTGGTAAAGTAAGTTTTTGGCCATAAAATTTCTGAATTTATAAATCCAATACATGTATGATTTTTTTAAATCATACTGATAGCACTAGGCCGAGCGCCAGGATACTATTACAGAAGTCCAAGATTTTAATCCTAAAATAATCTAAGTATAAAAATTGTATATAAAATAAATTACAAAATCATATACAGATACATTTTTACTTCAAAACCTTAAGTATTATATGATTCTAAAAATTATTATTATAAAATACGCCAGGTGTTATGAAATGTATACATTACATTATGTATAATGCATATTATATTATAGATTGATGTAAATTAAGATAACAGATGCACTAATTGAAGATGAATTAAGATGAATAACCTATGATATCTCTAATGTCATATTAGTCAGAATTATTCATACATGGAATTGAATATGCTAAATAAACTATTGTCATACTATGTCATATCTTGTATAGTATACTGAATGATTATATATATGTCTCTTGTTGTTGTTTTGCCTGATTAATTATTATAAGCAATGAAACGTTTTTCCATTTCTTATTATTAATAATTATTTTATATAGTCATTTGTATGTTTCTACTAATCAACACGTAAATTTTTGTTGGTGACTTGTAGGAATGATATATTCAGTATTCAGACTTCACAAGCAGTGAACTTAAAATTTTTTATTGTTAATAATATCAATCTTAAAAACCATAATATTGCCAATACATATTTATAAACTGTTATTTTATTTAAAAAAAATGCTTAGTTATAGTTTAATTTAATCTTATTACATATTCTTTAGAAAATAATTAAGTATTAAGTATTAAAAAACTAAATTATGTTTTGTTATTATATACATTTGATATTTAATATTGCTAAAGCTTGTTTATAATAAGCAATGGGTGATGATAAACATGAGTCTTTATTATTATATAATAATATTTTCATCAAATCCATTAGCAGTTTTTTTTAATCCAGCGCCTGAAATTTTCTTTATTAGTATATAAGTAGATCTTTTTTAAAACTATCGCAATTGGAGTTTGAAACAATGTAGTGTTACGAAACTTTCAAATTTGTCATACTTTGTAACCAGAGGCCAATTAGTAACTCCAGATAAATCGATAGTATAGATTTTGGGTCAGCTTTCTGTAACTAGACAAGTTTTGAGGCGTCTTATATAATATATTATATTAATTTATGATATACTTTTTTTGATTATTTTTAAATGAGAATATGTTTAGTAAAACATATGATTTGTTTTTGTTTCGTTTGATCTTCATAATTTTTTTATTTGTATCGGATATACCTAATGTAGTAATTGTTTATGTTTTATATTTAAACGTGGAGATGATGCTAAATAAATATTAATAATGTATTGCTGTCATCTTCAAATAATTCTTTCTTTCAGATAATTTTCGTTATACGTTTTTATAGTTTATAGATGCAAGGATAGAACACGTTTTGTTTTCTACTGAAATGTCGGCGCGTTTCTTTTGCATTGAGGTGCTTTACAAATGGACTCTCTGAGGTCCTCACCGTTTTGCTTACAAACTCGGGTTTCATATTTCCATAGTTGTCACGGTATTTGATGCTGGTCAGTATATCAAAATTATTTTTAATGTTCATTATAATTTTATATTTGACTTAACGATGTTATTTTCTTCTTTTCCCAATATCCCTTATTTTAACATGTTATTTTTAGGCTTTCTTGCTATTGTACATTTTATAAAAATAAGTTGAATAATTAAGTTCAAAGTTTTGAATGTTTTAGAAATATTTAAACTTAAATCCAATAAAAAATAATACATCCAATTTAGTTTATATCAAAAAATAAATTACATAAATTATATATTACGTACACCTTAATGCGAGTATTAAACTGCAGCAGCACGACCGACTGCGGTTTGAACACAATACAGAGAGCTTCGCTAAAACAGTTTGAGACAATCGTGAGCTTCGACCCAGACCTGCCACAGTAATTTGCATACTTTCTCGACTACACATCCTTTGTGTATACCGTATGCAGATCTTTTTGTTCACGTCATTGCGACTGTCTTTTATTCGCTTGTGAAACATATTTGTGAATCTACTCATATACTGTAACGAAATTGTAAGGACAATTTCGATAGTAACTTGCTAAGCTAAGGAAATTAAAAAACTTCCTTTTACTACTTTTATATTATTAAGTAAACATATTATAATATTTGTAAATATCTATAAAGTGTTGATAAGGTAATTTAATTTTTTTACTGAATTTAGATTGATAAATTCTTTCCGAAAAAGACGAGTATCCTATATATAGAATGCTGAATGCATCGGGATGGATAGAATTTCATTACCTAAACAGATAACATATTATCATTACATCAATCAATAGCTTTGTTTAACATCATGATTTGATTAGGATTAAATCTGATACAAGGACTTAATCTTAGTGGTAATAATTGTGATCTGCATAAATAAAATAGGTTTTTTTATATAACACTAACAGACCCGGTCACACGTTGCTGTGATCGGGTCACATTTTAATATATCAAATTGTAGGAAACTATTTAAGGGGTAACGTTCAGAGTACATCTGTCATAAAAACCATAATGTTTTATTACAGTCAATATTAACCAAAAATCGATAACCCTATTTGTATATTACACAGTTTTTAGTAAATAACTTGGAACACTTAACTCAATCCAGTCAACAGATAGTGCACTCTGTTAGAATCGTTAGGAGTTAACTGAAAATTGTGACTGAAAAATAGTAAACAAATAATTTCCAATAAAATAATATTTCTACTATAAATTGAGTTGAAAATTATTCTATCTTTTAAGTTCTTTTAAATTAAGATCAAACTGCACGTAGTGTGTAAATTTTATTTAAATCGGTTAAGTAGTTTAGGAGTCCATCGCGGACAAACAACGTGACACATAATTCATATATATTAAGATATTGACATAAAAAAAAACTTTTTGACGTTCCAAAATTATATTTTTTCTTTTTGCTTTGCCGCAATCAAGCATTCTTATTATTCAAAGTATCCAATTTTTTTTACAAATTTAGGTGTGGAAATTTATATCATACTCTCTCAATATATACGATGTCATAACTGTGAAGTTTACCGAGGCACGAAAGTAACTAAAGTAGAAATAAAGTTTAAAGTTGGCAGAAAAAGCAGTTAAACTCGAGATCAACGCTGCACTTGCAATGAACTTCTCACTTCACAATTAATACCCACAATTTGCTTTCATCTTTGACAAACTTACTTTCATTAATTTAAAGTACTTTCTTATTTTTTAGTCTTGGGTCTCGACGGATTCATTATAAAATCCTCTGTTCTATTTTAAAGTAATGTATTTCATGAATAAAATCTTTTTCATTTTCTACCTACGTAATGTAATGGTCAAAATAGGTGAGAATGCTAAACATAATGTTAAGAAGTAGTTAAGAAACTGAATCTTCATAAGTATATATATTAAGGATAATAATTGGATGTTATTTTAAGCGGGATATATGTATGTTGTAGTTCAACCCGCTCTCCGTGGAACAACGAGGCTAGAATAGTACCTCCCAGGTATGTAATATGAACCGCAGTTATATTCAAATTATTTCCAGAGACTAGATCACCGTTACTTATCTAAAAATTTATCTGTACAGACATAACTGAAACCCTACTAACTGGTTAAAAATTAAGTAATTGACTTATGAGAGTTCGAAAGTAATTGAAAAAATATATAAATCATAAAGCAAAAAAAGTTTTTATTTAAATTATTATCAGCTCTCTGGTTTACATTTAAAATATTCTACAGCTTTATTTCTCACTACTTCTATTAAAACATATTGACATTTTCATTTCATTGACACTTTTATAATAAACCCTCCATTTTTTATCCAGTTATATTATAGTTTAAATGAAGGTCGGATAGTGGCGCAGTTGGATTTAAATCGTTTATATTGTAAGATGTAAAACTTTTAAGTAATTCTAAATTGATGTTCCTTAAAACAGTTATTTTTAATGACAATGTTAGAAATCATGAAGACACCTTTTTATAGATTAAGTAATAAATAAGTTATCAGTTTACTGAATGTGAAACAGCGTTTACGAAATCATTGTGAAAGAATGTATTGAAAACTTATGTTATATTAAAAATATTTTTTTTACGTTTAAGTTTTTGCCAATTTTGCGAAAGTAAGAACTTCAGAAAATATTTTTATCGTTCCAGTTAATAAAATAAAAACTGTAGTCAAATACTTTGTTCAGGTGCAAATATTTTATTGTCTCTATTTAATTGTAAAATTGCAAGAAATAATGTAATTTAAGATTAAGTAACTGCATTTTAAAAGCAACATTTTATATATATTTATTTGTTTAATTTTATCCCATTCAATATTTATTTCAACCATGTCTAAAATTTTACGCTAATATCTATTTATAATCCCTACATATAATTATAAGTAATAAGATATTATAACGTTACAAATTTGACTATGATTAGTATGATTTTTCGGTTACCTACGGATAATTGTATCGTATATTATTACAGATTTGATTTTTTTTAGTTTTTATTATCATTTATTTATCAAAAACTAAAGGTATTATATTAAATCAAATATAAAATTGACTGTCTAACCTCCAGCGGGCAACAAGTCTCAGCTGTCTAAGTGTCTCTTGTCATTTCAAATAAAAACCACTGAACCCCGAGATTCAGCTACAATATATCCTATCTAACTTTTCTTTTAACGATATTATTTAGTTTTCAGTTATGTGATTTTCTTGGCTATTGTTGAGAGCTTTACAAACCAAGCTATTACTGCAAAATATGTTTGATATGTCAATAAATATACTAATATCATATAAGCATATAAAATAAAAGAAATGGCATTAAATAAATTTGGAATGGAATTTATGTTATTCCAAAATACCACATGAATTTTATTGTAAATATTTATATAAAAATACTTTAGATGGACAAAAAAAAATCGGATTTCGAATCTCAGTTTCATTCTCTTTAAATATCTGGGAGCACGGAAATTCCCTCCAAGGTAATACTAATATATGTACAATGAAATGTTGTTAGTAAACTAATTGTGACAAAGTAGTTGGATATCTGATCCCATAGATAGCTATACTGAACTATCCGACTTATTTAGATTGGATGACAAAACTTTTTACGACGTTGCGAGAATGGGGCCTTTTTCTTGTTATGTTTTTGACGGAATCTTTATAAACATTACCAACAGATGGTAAACGATTATTGACATTTATCCGATCCTCATGATTATCATTAGAGAATTTGTTGCCTTAAAATTATATTATAACTCTCTATAATTATTTTATAAATATTGTGTGTGGCACGAAACCATAAAAATATTAATGAGGTCACTGAAATAACTTAAGAAATTGTTAATGTAAATCGCGTTTAAATAATTCGGAGAAAGAAAATGTTTAACTGCTGACCATACCGAGATTTTGACATTAATAAGATAATGGTACATGAACCTTTTAGATTAATTTTATTATTACCTAATTATTGACACTGATGAGGAGTCGCCAGTTGAATTGGAAAAAATAGTTTGAAATCCCCCTACTCTTTGTTAAATTAACTCTTAAATTATTTCAATAGTCGAGAACGTCAGCTAAATTAATCTTTTATTTTAAGTATAAAGATATTATAACATTGTAATAGATATTATAATATGACACGATAATTGCTTCGATTTATATACAGTGGTTACGATTTTTATATATTTTTTATTAATAATTTAATAGCTAATTATAAATTAGAGTATGTCCTAATAAATGTATCTAATAAAGCTCTTCAATATATCGAATACATAATACATTATTACATTACAAAATGCTACGTAAACAATCGGCAGTGAAGCAAGCTCAATCAATCAGTTGACGGAACGCACGTCACACTGCGGGTAATGGATTACCTATATTCCAATATATAATCAAATCTTAGCTTGTTTGTGTATTTTAAATATTACAAAATTGCTATTTCTAACTTGCTATTTAATTCTATTGCTATTTCCAATTGCTATTTTTATTAATCTAATTGCTATTTCTAACATTTGTAAATAAATAACTTCTTGTTGATGGTACTTTTTATATTTACTTTATATATTTTATACCAATAAATGTAACAAAATAAATCCAGATATTAATTAAATATGTAACAAAGAAAATTAATAGAAAATATTTAAGTTTCAAGTCAACAAATATACCAGAGTTTCAGTCAGCGAAATAATTATAGTCGGAAGCCTGATTGTAGGGAAGCGAGAAAAATTGCTTTAGTTAGAACTGCGATAACTTTGACGGTTCCGTACAAATACACCATTTTATGTACTTATACATTATGCCCTATCTCATGATACATTGGAGATATTATTTGTACTTATATACTTTAGTTCGTACGAGGTTTACGTTGTGTAAATAAAAAGAAACAAAGTGTTGATAATAAATATTAATGATTGTTATGCTCTTGATTTAAGGACAAAAGTTTAAAGTTTTGGAAATTAAAAATAACCTATATTTTAAAAAGTATGACATAAATCAAGCGGTTCTCTAAAATAATTTTTCTTTTATTTTCTTTCTTCTAGGAGGTGGAGGAGAACGGTCGTCCCCTCATTTGTTATATAGCTTAAATTAGAACTTTATAAGTTCTAGGATTAACTTTTTGTTTAATTAAAAAGATATACATGATTATACATAATGATTAGATTGAGATTACATAATTATATGTAACAATGTAATTTAAGTATACTAAAGTTAACGTATATATATATTTTTGGTTACAAACAACAACAAAAAATAAAAAAAACATTACCACAATATATTTGTGTCACTTTACAAGCTAATAAAAAAGTTAACACGTGTAGCCTCACTACGTATTTATTACACTCAACACAAACATACTAAGGATGTTACTGTTTAATTCAAGCTAAGCGATAGCCAGTGATTTCCCATTGGCATCTCAAATCATCACAAAACTGAAAATATTAAAAGAAATATCACGCAAATTTTAAATATTTGTCTCCGTTTTAGATTTTACATAGTGCCTTATTTTTAAGAGAGTTCAAATGTGACTAAAGGTTAATTTTATAATGAAATAATAAATTAATAAATTACATAATTGCGTTACATTAAAGCAATTAATTATAATTATATACTTACACCTTATTTATACTCAAAGTGGCTACTGGATACTTAAAATTAAATAACAGTAAAAAGATATTATAGCTTCGGTTACGATATAATACACAAACTTAAGCTCTTCATGCGTGTGTCCTATAGTCGTTTGTCAAAACCGACCATTCATCTTCTTCGTTCATTCGTCAATACGTCCGTACGCCTATACAAAACCCATAATGTACCGAACTGCGTTGAATGAGTAAATTGGTTCAGACATGTATTGAAAATGATGTCTTTAGTTTGTAACAATTTCAATATTAACATCGAGTATTTGTTGAGAGTTTTGTTTATTTCTGTAGAGGACAATATTATCCAGTCATATATATTTTTATGGGTTTTGAACTTTTCAGTGTTGTAAAACTATATAGATATAAATTTAGAACAAAGTATCTAAATTATTTTATTTTTAACAGTTTTGTACCCAAAAACTGTTGTTCTAATTCATGTTATTGTAATATTTTAAATATACTTGTTACGATTTTTTATACGTAACATAAATAGATTGTCTCAAGTACGCAATACAACGCACAAGAATGATTATGTCTGTTAGTGTTCACTAAAATGATAAAACGGTAGTGTCTCATATGAATACGTGATGAAACGACATCTTTAACATATCCCTCGTCTGTCTAGCCACTCAATTGTATTTGGAAAATGTAACACAGTACGAGATACGAGAGAAGAATAATGACTTTTTCTTTCACAGTGGAAGTATAATAAAACCATTTATTAAGAATATAAGATGTCTTCGGTAATAAAAATTGGAACATTAGATTCAAAAACATACTACTGAAATTTGTAAATGTTTCTGCCGTTTTTTGTAATTCACCTTGACAATAGCCCCGAAAAGATACCTCACGTGAATAGGTATCCGATGTCAATTGCGAAATTCAAATTGCAACTTTGGCAATGGAAAACGCAATATTGCATTCCATTACTATCATCCTTAATCCTCAATTTTGTTTTATAATTATGTATTCTAGAGTAGATATCAGATTTCTTATAGTGGTTTTACTTAAATTTAAAAAATATTTTAATTATTTCTGTTTACTAATGAGCATTACAAAAACGTTTTTTCCGAATTGACTTTTTTTTTATTAGAGATTAAGATTGGGTCTATATTAATTAGCCCAGAGCATGGCGGAACCGCGACGTGAATTATGTGCAGCAGCTCACTGACTGTGCCGCAAGATTGGCGACAGCGGGGGAAGGATGTACTATCGACTCGTGGAGGTCTTCATTACTCGTCGTTGTAAAGTACTATGTACAATTAATCCATACTGACAAAAAAGTTAATACAGCATAAAATTATAAAACATAAAAAAATTATGCTATTTGAAAATTTAATTAAATTTTTATACTGTTAGTAGAGGTAACAGCGACGGTATGTTACGAAATTCGAAATCACAATGTTGATAGGCTTACTATAGGTGTATAGGCTTCAGATACTGGTTTCAATGAAGAATCCATAATTCATCGGACGAAACGCGGCCAGAACAAAATAAATTATTGATGTACATTCTTTGATGCATTCATTTTATATTCTGTGTTTATATCGTTCAATATTGGTATAGCTATATATTGGATTTTCAAAGGACTCTGAACTCATCAAATGAAATGTTTCTTTTATTATATTGACATATATTTCCCTTTGTCGTAAATATAATAAACTGAATAAATAATGTTATAGTTAAAAATAATTGTAATCAATTCTTTTCATATTCATACGAACAAATTTTATGTTATAAAATAATTATTCGGAATGAAATATTATATCGGTGTTTGACTAGTATTTTGTGGTAGGACAAGGATAAAGAAACGGTCGTTCGCTGAAGCAGATTGAGTGACTGTATGTTGTTAGTAAAATACTTATGTATTTGATCGTTGCGTGTCGGGGCTTAGGACTCTCGCACCGCAAACGAGCGACTTTGTATCTTTTTTAAATATTTTATTTACTATAAATAATAGTGTTGCATATACATATCATATGACGGTAAATTACAAATATTTTTCCAGGCCGTTATTGATTAACTAAGTTTGGAAAATTAATATTTTTTGTTTTAGTTATTCTATTAGGTTGTAAAAATTACAATTAACTGCAAACTACCTATATTATAACGTTTGAAGAAATCGCCCGCCTGCATGAAACCAAGGGTTTATTTGCGACACTCTTACCAAAACAAATAGCGTAAGATCGATGTTTATTTGGGACACTTGTGCCTTGTTGTTGCAAGAACAGGCAAAGTTAAGCTGCGCAAATATTAAATTGCCTTCTTGTTTGACATGTGTGGTAAAATATAACCATCGCTTTGTATATGTTCGCATATTGTTAGTTATTTTCATTGTTTCTATTGTTTTGCTCTTAAACCTTTTGGTATTTTTATTTAATAATAAACATCGTATAACGATTGCAAGTCCACTGAAGCAACGATCAATGATTACTTTTTATAAACACGTCATGCATGTGTTAATTTATTATTTGTACGGTATATCCCAGATTTTGTCCCAAAGGTTATCAATTCCTACTTAAATTTTAAATCCAAATATCTGATCTTATAGATAAAAAACATTTTCTTCGAAATCATTACTGCTAGTATATAACTTATATATAATTTAGTATGTCACATGTATATATGCGTTATAACACATATATACATGTAATAAATATTATATATATATATAGTAGCAAATGTAAAATATATAACATATTTCAAGGAATGTTAATGTTCCTATAATATATATTACAAATAGAGGAGCCCCCGACTTTGTTGTCGCGGAATTTTCATCATAAAATATAAGTACCCTAAGTTACTTCTTATAACATTCGATAACTATCCGCCGGTGAAAGTCCTGTTAAGATCCGTCCAACGATTTCAAGGTTTAACTGAATGAACACTCAGACAAGCGAACAAATAATATTTTTTTTAAATGATTTTTTTATGTAGATATTTGTTGATTAAAAAGCTGTTAATTTAAAAGAACAAACAAGGACTTAATTTAATATGTATAGATTAATATTTATTTTGAAGTTAATAGCAAAAATGAATATATTATTAGAAATATATAATATATAATAATATGAAAATACATATAAATAGCGGTAAAGATTAATATTGTAGGATATAATTTGAAACAAAGGTTTTTTCTGTAAGGAAACTAGGTTGTAATAAAATTTATTCCTTAAACTTATACCAGAAAAAGTACTTGGACTTACAATTAACTTTAATATCTTAAAAATAAATTGATTTTAGATTGATCTTAAATTTATGACAAATTATTCAACATTCTACATAAAAACTTACTTTACACCCCATCCAATTCTATTATAAACACAATGCTTGCAGGATAAATACAATACCTAAGGGAAAGTTACTGTTATTATCTCATAAATAAAATGAGTACTTTGAACTGTCTTAAGTAAAAGATGATACTAGAGTTTAATAAGATTTACACCCGGTTTAGTCTTTTGAAAATATATTTATTGGATAATATTAGAGTTATCTTGATGGTGAATAGAAATATCTTGTTAAAAGTTATGACTTAAAATTGGGGTAGAGAATTTCGTAATATTAAATTAAATTATCTTTTCGTGTATTTTACTATAAATATAAGATTGGTAAATAACTCATAATCGGTAATAAAATTAACTAATTAGAATCGTATTTAAATTTTGTAGACTAACTTTTATTAGAGTAACAAAAATACATTCGACTTTTCAAGTAAATTGAAAGACGAGATGATCATAAAGTCAAAGTGGGAAAATGCAACAAAAAATTAAAAGAACAACCTTTAACTATTATAATGTTAATAACATTAAACAGTTCATTAAACAATAAAAGGCACATTGAAGTAGATATTTTATGCGTCATTGATCAACAATTCCCACAATACATTACGTCGTGACGATCACGCAAGCTGTGATAGCGTGTTTGCGTGCTGCTGATTTTATTGCGTGCGCTGTTTTCACTTCAACTCTGCCGGGGCTTTCTTGAGTGCTCAATAAGCGGGAACACGCGATTATAAAGGATATTGTACGTATTGAAGGGTCAATTTTCATAATTAAAAAAACCTTTTATTTTATATAACTAAGGAATTGGTCGGGTGGTTTTATAAGTCAATTTTAATGTAATTTCTTAAACAATGTACATAAAAAAACAATTATTTTACCCAACTTGATTGTAGTTAGTTGTTTTTTTTTTATTTTATATTTATATTTTACTTGTTTGATTTCATTTCTTATATATATTTAAATTAAAATCAGTTTTTTTTAATATTAAATATTAAATAATTTGATACAATAACAAAAAAATTAACTTCTGAATAAATGAGTATATATGTTTTTTTTATTTCACTAAATCGTTTTAGACGTTTCCAGTAAAAATAATTCTGGTAAAGCCACATTAAACGCGTCTAATCCAATCTAGAAAGAATTAAGAGATGGAATGAGTTTTTTTAGACAAACCTTGAAGCGCCTATCAGATATTACTTTTTCATTATGAAAGACGTTTTTAATCCGTTTAAGACGCGATAAAATCATGTTATTTTAAGATTCTAATTGGCTATGATTTGATGTCCCTAATGGTTCTTTGAGCATGATTTATTTGTTAAAATAAATATTTGTTTCTTCAAAGTGAATAATTTTGTTGAAATGTTTGAAGTTGTATATATTTTGGGTTGTAAATGTATAAAAAAAACGTTTGAATATTTCTAAAAGTTATAATTATTGGCTATTCCACAAATCGTATAAGTTATTTTAAAATTATAAGTTTCATATTGTTATTATTCAAATATTCTTACGTTTGAATAATATAGTTCTATTCTCAATCCGCATCTTGGATAGTTTGTATATATGTTTAATAACGGATATTAGCCTTGATATTGTTTAAATGGTGTATTGTTTGATATTGATGTTTCAAAGTTTATCGTAAACATAATATCGTTAGTAATATTATGTGAGTGATATTTCTAAAACAATGTGTGAAAGGAAATTAGTTGCTTCAAGGAACGTAACTTCTGTTGTATTTATTCTTGCTTAATATATTTTTTTCAAATTATAATTTTATTTTTACTTGTAATCGTCAATAGGGAGACACATTTAAACTTTAAATGATAGTCGAACATAATTTAAAGATAGAATGAAAATAAACATACTTTTATTTATTTTATATTATCATTTTTCTGATTGGAAAAGATACAATTCTATAATCATTGTATTGATCTTTTTATTTTATTCTGTTATATCGGATAACAGTTTACTTTACGTCAAATCATATATTTGACGTTGACGGTATTAAGGTAAACAAATGATCTTTAAATTGATTTGTGTGTGTGAAACTCGTGGGACTGGATATTGTTTCTTTTATATATATATATTTTTTGTTTTGTATTTATAAAATATTTTTTTTACATTCTTCCATATAACTTATAACTGTGTCAAATATTATACTCTTGCGAAAGACTTAATGTTAAAGATTTTCCTTCATGTTTTAATACAATATATGAAAAATTACATATATATCTTACAAAAGAACCACTACAACTATTACAAGCGTTTTTTAATAATTTTAAAGCTTCTTAACTAATAATAAAACTTAATAATATTGGATTGAATATAAACATTCAATCAATAAATCCATACCATGTTTCACGTCAATACGTCGTCTTGAAAGCACAGCACTAAAGCTAATATTGACCAAACCAAGCCCTTTTACTTCTTAAAATTATATAATTATATTATTATAATACTACCACTATATTTAGTGGGAAGCATTGTTCATTATATTAATGTATAAAGTCCTTTATCACTAACAGAGGAGGATTCGTTTGATACCTACGAGGATACATCGCTATTGATGCAATTTACTTGCACTCTAAATGAAGAAGAACTAGAAGAAGAAGAAGAACGAAGAGTTTGACGATTACAATTTAGACGAATAAAATTCACCACTTTTTTAATTCACATCGCTTTTTATCTTTTCCAATATTTACAAATTTCCCTAATTTTGCAATAGTTCCAAATTAAACAGGATCACAACTAACCGGTGGAGTAGGCCTACGGGGGAAACCTCGTTAAAAAAAACGCGTTAAGCTCACTACCTCATAGGTGCCGTGGAAAGTGTGCATATTATGACGATTGCAATTTGTACAACTTTTTATATCTCAAAAACGGTGGCTCATAGGAAAAAAAGTATTGATACATTTTTGGGTAGACCTCGAAGAATTCGGTCTGCCCATTCATTTGTCCCCTACTTTCGAATTTTGGAAAAATTTCTTCACAGGAGGTCTTCTTATGACCGCCTGAGTCCGAAATGACCATTGGTCAAAAAGTTTATATATATATATATATATATATATATGCGTGCGTGCGTCCAGATTCGACTTTTGTCAGCACGATAGCGGCCGCAGTTTCGATCGGATCGCTTTCAAACTTTGCACAAAAATCAACCATCCAAAAATGAAGGTCAAGTTCGTTAACCAGAGAAATCCGGTCACAGGGGGCGCTAGGGCCTCACTTTTTCTGATTTCAGTTTTTCGACCATAACTTTGTCCCTATACAAAGGAGATCAATCGCGTTCATATTATATGATGTCTTTGATAAATACCTATAACTAATGTAGATAAACCGAAAACCCAACTTCAATAACTTAGGGGTGGGGGTAAAAAAACCGAAAATTTTTGGAAAAAAAATCATAACTTTTTTCTGGTAAATATTCTTGCATCACAAGTATTTTTAATAGAAAGGTTATTTTTTACTCTAAATTTAGGTACCAAAAGTTTTTCCGTAAAATGTACCGTTTCCGAGAAAAAAAATTAAAACCACTTTTAGCTTGTAAATTTTAGGTAGGTAAAACCACGGCAACTTTTTTCTGGTAAACATTCCCTCCTCGCAAATATTTTTAATAGAAAGGTTATTTTTTACTCTAAATTTAAGTACCAAAAGTATTTCCAAAAAAGATACCTTTTCCGACAAAAAAAATTAAAACCGCTTTTTGCTTGAAAATGTTTGATGTAAACAACGGCATCATGTATTATTCTTAGGTAGTGAGTTATATTTTAAATGAGTTACACACGAGGTCTACCCACGCGTGTCCCCCTGCGGGCACGGATTTTTTTGTAGATTATTTTATGATCAATAATTTTTGTCTAAGATATTTTTATGATAAAACTTACCGTTTCGCTGAAAATCGCGAAAAATTCATTTTCTTGACCTTTGACTTTGAATAAATTTTTTTCCTCACAGGGGAAAGATGCGGAACTTTCAAATTTTATTTTTATCATATTTTTAACAACCTTACTGATTTTCAGTTTGATGGGAATTTATGTACCTTCGCTCTCATTTTTAGGTCTAAATTGACCGGACTATAATTTTATTTTTATTAAATATTATTAGGGTTATATAATCTGTGATTTATTTCTTTTATTTCGAGTAAGCAACCATACCAACTTTGACACAATAAGTTGGTTTAACCGAATCCTGTTGCTTCCGGAATATTTCATGCGTGATGTTGATTTTTGTACAAACCTTAAATTTACATGTTAAATATAAAATCTCGTTAATACCATTTTATCTTTTAAATATATAAATTATAATTCAAGGCATACATGAAAGCATTATTGATTCTTGTCTAGATAATAATTTTTGTTATCGTGGTTATTTTTTTTTCCTTCCTCTTACATAAGAAAATAAATAAAAAAACGGGAGTGCGAATCACCGTTGATAGGTATTCACCGCCGCTTACGAAGTCTTGCATCATCCAGGAAATCGGGAGTATACGCCTTTCTTGAAGGCAGCCATATTGTATCGATCCGTAAATACCGCCAAAGGAAGTTCCTTCCACATTTAAGTGATATAAGCAAGAAAAAATCGTGAAAACCGTACAGTAGAGGATTGTCATGCATCCAGTTGGTACGTATGGTATTACAGATAATGACGTGCTGTGCCGTGATGAAATTCGGCGGCACGCATTAGCTCAAATAACAAAATAGCTCTTCAGAACACTCCACGTTTTAAATGCAATAGAAGACGCATAAAGAGGCCACGTCTCTACGCAATACCAGAGAGTCCTGCTGTTCACTATCCGAACGGCTCTCTGTTGTATGCGGTCAAAAAGTAGAACCTGATATTAGAGTGATCTGGACCAGGAATTAGAACAGTACTCCATGTGTGGCCGGTATTGCATCTTATAGAGCATAAGTCTTTGCCTAGACTTGAAATAATGCTTTGCTCAATTGATCACTCCTTTTTTTTTTTTTATGGTTGGAAAAATCCGTTACGGATACCAGCCGACCAAGAAGGTGATGGCCGGAGGGTTATGTGGGACTACCCGACATCATAGAGGACGCTGCCATTTTTAAGGTAACACACTAAAAAAACCAGCGGTTGCCCTCAACGCCTTAATGGGACGCCACGGGAACGCTTGCGCACTCACCGTGACGCCCCGGCGGTAAACCCCGTGTAAGGGTGCTCCGAGCAACTTAGAGCACCCTCACGACATAGGCCTGTAATAGGTGAGAGAGGTCACCCTCCCCGCCCACCAAGGCACTACAGCTGGGGAAGGAAGCGGCGGGCGTACTCCCGCCTCCTTCTTCCCAGCCTTCCCCTACGGAGTGGGTCAGCGGTGGAGGCCTGCTCCCTGACCCGCTCCGCAGCCTCCTTCGCGGCGATGACCTGCTCGCAGAAGGAGGCCATTGTGACCCAACACCTCTCGCTGCCGATCATTGTGCCTATAAGGCGCGGCAGCGAGAGGTCTCCGCCCACCAAGGCCACCAGCTCTGCACGCTGGTGGTCCCAGGCTATTACTCCGCCAAGGTGTGACGAGCCGTGTCTACGGCCTCGTCACAGTGGTGGCAGGATGGGGTTGCCTCCCTTCGTGCGATCTTGTGCAGATACTCCCCGAAGCTACCATGCCCAGTGAGCACCTGCACAAGACGGAACGTAAGCGTTCTATGCCACCGATTGATCCAACGATCGAGGTGGAGACGGATCGCCCCCACAGTCGTCAGTCCGGCGGCAGGCAGGCTTCTTCCCGGTGCCAATACACCCAGGCGAGCACTTCCGCCTGTAGCTCCCAAGGCGGATCACTCGTCAAAAATGTGCCCGCAGTGTACGACACCGTACGATACCCCCGAATCACCCTTACCGCAAGGATCCTCTGCGTTCTCCGCAAGAGGGTCTTGGAGTCGGCGGTAAGAACACCCGACCAAATTGGGGCACCATAAAAGGCCATGCTCCTCACGATGCCGGCATATAGACGCCGGCACTAAGTTTGCGGCCCACCAACGTTAGGCAGAAGCCTCCCCAAGGCAGCTGCGGTGGATACCAACTTCGGGGTCAGAAGGGAGAAATGAGCCCCGAAGTTCCATCTTCCGTCCAGTGTGAGACCCAGATACTTTATCTGGGTCTTCACCACCACCTCCGAACCCTGGACGGAGATGGACGCCCGACGAGGGGGATCCCGGCAAGGGCCGTGGAACAGGATGGCCTCCGTCTTTGTGACGGAGACCTACAATCCCAACAGCCCTATTCGATACGCTACCATCGTAGCGCCGACGGTAGCCAGACGGGCTGCCTCCACAAAGTTCCTTACCCTGCAGGTGACGAGGGTGTCATCCGCGTAACATAACACCCTCATCCGGGGCAGGAGAGGACAGCAATTGATCACTGCTAATTTGACTGAGGCCAACCTGGCCTTGCGCTCAAGTTGACCACGAAACCGACAATCACACGAAATGTCGAGGCTCAATATTTTCATACGTAGCGTACGTAGCGTTGAGAGAAATACTGTCAAAGATCAGCAAATGGGTTTTTTTAGTGGTAAGCGCCTAAACGGTAAAATTATGAACCTGTGCCTTTTTGGGATTAAACTACTCGTAAATGAGCTTCAGTTCACCCCATTCTGAGACCATCCCAAGGGAGTTTTTGTTTTCCAGTGAGATCGACCATGACGAAAGCCATATTGCCGGTCATTAATCAACTGGTGATCCTTGAGGTACTTTAGAAACTGTTCATTAATTAATTAATTAATTCCATCCTCTGTAGTATCACGTTAGCTACCGCCGCCGTGCAATCAGTGGAGTTATTGGAAGGGAAACAATTCGGTCCCATCAGTCCATCTAGTCACTGCACTCCGTACCAACCCATGATCAGAGGACTCCCTAGGAGCCTCAACAGTAACCTGGTATTTTCCTGGATGTGTAGTCAACAGAAGATCAAACAAAAAGGGCATGTAGATTGTCCACGTTCGGTAGACGAGTGTATGTTTTAACCAACTGGATCAGATCATTTTCCAGAGTAGAATTAAACACAGTGTTACCCTCGTAGTCGATGTCATGTGACCCTAGTCAATCGGTATTGTGTGCTTTGAAGTCCCCAACGACTACAACTTCGGTGAAGGAAGTCTATGAAAGCACATCGCCTATCTTCGCCTGGACATGGGTCCTTCTTGGAGGTATTTCATGTTTGGGGGGGAAGGGGGGGAAGGGGTTAGAATTCCGAATTCTCTCACTCACCTACGGAATATAACCCAATAAATTTAGTTACTATACGTCGATGTTCCTTGAGAGGATGGCCCTTCCCCGGTCGAGCAAGCCCAATACGAATAACAGTCAAATAACCACAACTAAACTCTACTTACTACATTGAAAATTTTAAATAAAAAACTATCGCTGTCTTTCCTTATCTATTACATTAGCCCTATTCAGGTCAGTAACTGTATTTGTACATTATTATACTAATACGATTTTCAAGAAAACATACCATGTCGTAATAATCAATTAATTATCAATATCAAAGCGCTAGCAGCTATGTAGTTTCTTAAACAATCGGGAATAAAAGTAAGCTTGGTGCCTTTCAAATCTCAATTACAATAGATCGCACTTCGCGCCGTAGGGCTTAAATAATAAAGTGAAAATATACATTTTAAAATAATTATTAAATACAATGTTTTGATAAATATGTTTAAGCATCTAACGTAACATCAACCTTACAAAATATAAATATTGGATGTGTTTTAATTGAATTAAACTATATAAAGTAAAATGAAACCTAGTGGCATTAATAAAAATTTAATCATGCTACATTTACCTCTCTAACTGATTGGTCAATATTTTGCCGTTTAATGTCCTTCCGTGTGTCCCGACTGAACACAAATGTAGTTGATTGGAAACGGTATTGTTTACATCAATGGGTAAATTAAAAGTTATTCAGAAAAGTATTGTTCAAAGATTCTGTGATATTCAATTGTGTTTTTTTGTTTCATGTATAGTAGATTCTACCGAAAACATAATAATTGTAAGTAAAAATATGCATACTACAAAGAACACGAGAAATAGACTGTTTGTTCTATATAAATATTACAATATTATATAAAAAATAATTATAAAGGACGATCCTGTACGAAGAAAGCTGTATGAAAGTTTTATATAAAGGCAAAATATGTCTTTTCTACTATTCAGATTAAATAAAAAAACTTTTCTACGTTTAATTAATGATTATTAAACAAAGACAAAAAGACATAAGATATATATCAACAAACAAACCCATAAAATACTACTCCAAACGAAAAATAATTAGGAATTTCCTATATCATAATATTTTTTTTCTCTACATTTATTGAGCGAAACACTCATTCGCTCTCGTTATTTTTATTTTACTGACTCATATCTCTAGGTGCGCGATAACTTGAATGATATCCGATGCGGGGGACTATTACCATATCAATCCATCTGACATCACATTTCAAAGGCGCTTCTAATGATATCATCATAATATAACCATATGGTTATATTTCTTTCTTCCCTTAAGGAGTTTGTATTAAAATATCTGGATAACTACTTCAACTTTTCTCTTTTACATTTCAACTTCTAAACTACAAGTATTCTTGAAAGAGGGCACCTGTTCTTTGACTTCTGAATTGAAAGAGATTAGTCAGCAGTCCTTCTTACAGCAGTGCAATAACTTGATTGAAACTACTTCTTCTTTACTTCTTAACTTGATAACATAGTTATTTCTACTATATTGGTACAAGCCAATATATTTAAAAATGTATTGATTACATTAAATATATCAGAAATATTGAATATAAGACAAAGTAAATAGAATTCAAAATAAATATCGTAAGTTACAGGAATAGGCTCTAAATAATAAAATATACATAAAAACTGACACGATTATACTGGTCAAGTGCTCCATCCAGGTTTTACGAGGCGAGTGAAAATTACATCAGTTTACGATTGAGCCCTAAAGTCGTATGGAGATGACATCAATTTTCCAATTGGAGTTGTTTCTGTGCTAAATAATACCTTGAATTTGTTTTGTTTTATATTGTCTATACATAAGTTTATTTAATTTTACCATTTAGTATATAAGTATAGTCTTATGGTCGCATAAAAATATAGGCATACTAAAAGTGATCAAGTTAAATCAACATAAAATTTAGAATGATTCTATTTATTTATAGATGTATCTGATTGTTCCGATGCGTTTAAAAGAAAGTAATGTAAAGGTATCGATATATGATTATATATATTTGAACTTTTAACACGATATACATTACAAGAAGTGGCAGTGGAGCATATTGGAAGGCTAGACTGACAATACTCTTTACACGATTGAAAACGTGATCCTATATCAATATTGTAAAAAAAGATATAACAATCATTAAAACGTCCATTTAATCATCAAAATATTAGTACCATCATCTAAGAAAGAATTTGAAAACCTGGGAATAAACTAAAGCAAATGGAATACATTAATCAAAGGTGGTATAAAGACCACGCAATAAGGCGTGGGGATTGAAATTAATAAATCTATTATTACACAATGTTCCCGCGATGGCTTTTCTGTCTGTGACAAGTTGAATTTATGGCTATGAGGGTGTGGTAGGCTGAACACTGAAAGTAGTTACACAGTTACATCAAATGGTAATGATATATGGACCTATTATAAACGATATGATTAAAATAAAGTATTGTATTTGTTGGTATTTTTGCTTACGTTTTACAAGTTACTCCATTATATAAATTTAAAACTTTTTTCATATGTCCTTTATTTACCTCCTAAATATGGTCAATTTCTAAAAATGTTATTTCTCTATACTACAATACTTCTCTACGGTTGTTTGGTTATATGGGCACGTTCCTATCGCTACAGTAGAATCCATTTTTATACAAACATATACAAACATTACTTTAATAAATACAATGTAGTAACAATAATCTTTTGGAATTTTTCTGTGTTTAATTAAAAATACAACTACCGTTGGCGAAGCTCTGAAACGTTTCTAGATCTTGCCCGTTTGTAGAACGGGTTATTAGACTAGTACAACATAATATAATCAAAAATATTTTCGTCACCTCTGATGTGATGAACAGTTAAAAATAAAATTGCTAATGTTTTTAAGATTATCAATTTCCCAAACAAAGCTAGGCTAAGCTAAAGGTAATCGATCGTTTGTATCGAATATGATAATTTATATTATATGACATGAGAAATGAATATAAAATATATACGTATTAAAACTCTTAAACAAAGCTAGAACGGGAATGACGAGACACTTCCAAAGGTGGCTTCAACTTATTCCTAAGGGGAAGTCCCGAGTTAGATAAATTATTCTGACGTCTACAGACACGTCAGCCGCCGCGAAAAGGGATAATGTATCCAAGTTGACGTGTGATATAGGACTTAGTGGATATGTCTTGTGACGACTTAATCGATATTAATGTTCCCTTATTCTCAATAATAATATTATTATTTATAAGGAAAAAATTTTAAACATCTGTCTCGAAATATTGTTCTCAAAAGCATAAAAATCTGGAATAAATATTAATAACAAAGAAAAGAGATCAAAGAAATGTAGGTAGGTACAATCAGAATGACATCTCATATCTATTCCAACTATGCCGGTCCCGCTTTCTTCGGAAGACGTCGCTATTTAATTGGCGTTTCTATTAAATTTCCAATCTGACTCCCTGAGCTGGCATTCCGAATGAAATACAAAATTGGGTTCGTTTGAAATATCTTTCCAATATAAAGTATATTTGTTCTAATTTATTGGATTAGTGGAAACGTAATTTTGTTCCTGTTTGATATTAATATTTTTATATACGTAAAAAAGATGATAAAATATTTTCAGTTATTTAATTTTCTAATTTGACAGAATATATAAACTGACCTTTGTACAGAAAAATATCTTGTAAAAATATTGGAAACGAAGACAGTTTAAATGCTAATTTTGATTAAAATATATAAAGAAAATAACATAAAACAAAGATAAGAAACCAAAGCAAAACATTCATTACTATAACATAAATAGACTTGGCTAACCGCTGCGATCTGTATTCAAACTGCGAACGCAAACATGTGCTCTGCTTAACTAGAGCTCTTAATCTCCCTTTGGATGACATTTATGGGAACTAATCTAATGTTTTTAGGATTAATTTGTGGTGAACCCGTAGTATAGAGAAAAAAATATTATTTTATCCGTCTGTTATATTTGGTATATAAAAATATATTACTAATACAGTGGTTTATGATAAATGTATTACAATTACACTGGTTCTAATATATTTGTTTTAACAAAAGTGATATTTAAACAAATACGTATTTAAGTTAAAATTTCTCAAATATAATAAAAACAAATGTGTCTATTAAATTAATGTCTTTGTGACCTTTTTGTTTCGTTAAAGTTCTAACTATAATAGCGGTCGTAGGGCTTAAATGAGCAAAGTTGTGCCGGTCATCACACGAGCAAGAGCAAGTTTTTAATTGACACCGATTATATGATCTAATTATATAGTAGTAAAAATATTTAAATAACTTCTAAAAACTAAATTTGAAAATATATACAGTGGTTTTAATAATTACTAATAAAAATAAATATTTATTCGAAAAGCAGTAAAATGTCGGTTAAATGGCTTAACGACAGATTGATTTAAATTAATCATTTAAAACGGTTAAATGAAAACATTTGTGATTTGTGGTTTAAATTAAATTTTCAAATATTCGGTAGCAATTTTATAATTTAATATATATTAATTAGCGTTTGATTATATTTCATTGACAATGCAACCAAAACAACCATATAATATTTACATGACGGGCCACATTGTTATGGAATTTAGTTTAGGGTAGGCATTAGTAATTCCCGTGCGACTATGAATAGTTCAGTTCGGATGATTAATAACCTTATATTAATCAAAGCCTATTCAAGTGATTAAATTCCCAAAAACCGAAGAGTCAGACTTCGATTTCCTAGTATTAGGACGCATTGTGTCATTTTAATTAATAATTCGTATCTGATGACATCTCCAAACAATCTGCTAAATTGCGGGCAGTGACGTCATAATTGTTTCAGTTTAATTTATTACACTTGATAATATTTAATGAGTTTTATTATGGAAACGAAACCAGCTCAAATGTTAATTAATTACAAAATTACAACGTTGAAATTTGAACTCCATAATAGAATTAGACCGTTATGCATATTTATCACAGACAGATCACACGTTTCACATTAGCGACCCACAGCGCACTGTGAATGCTCGCTTATATGAATGCGTTTTGCAAATGTTGCGCAGACGGGATATTAGTAATGCTTTGTTACCATTACGTGATTCAATTAAAGCTTAATATGAGTAAATCATGATGTTAATAGTCCTTAATTAAATATAAATAATAATCAATATATATTAATAATAAGTATTTTCCCACTATTATATTTTTTAAGTTCCAACAAACACTAATGCTACTAAAATAACACTTAAATAATTAGCACTTTACGTTAAAACAAAAAATTATGAAGAAGATAAATCGTTTATAAGCCCTTTACAGGAAAAAATATGCATCCATTATAATTTTCGCTCCGCCATTTTGTAGGTAATAAAAAAGGAATTAGTGACCCTCACCGACCGTAAAACATCGCTCTATTTTATTACAAGAATACAATCTCAAATTAAAAAATAATTCCGGCACATTCATTCGATATAATTAGATTGACGGATTTGATATTAAAAATTGTTGAAATATTTACATAAAAATGTAAGTAGAATTTATTTCATTGACAATTCAAGTGAAATGTGTTAATTTTGAATGTGGAGTTTAAAAATAGCTTATTTTACATATATGAAAAACTGAGCATTTTATTTCTAGTAAGTGTCGAAAAATATCATTAGCGTTGAATGCATTTTGTTTTTTTATGAACTAATCTTTTATTAAGATATTCTAATAAATATTATTATATGAGTAACGTTTGACATTAACATTAACATTAAATCTCTCCAGATTGATAATCATACAGATTTTGATCTTATATATCTATTATTTCATGTAAACCAGTAAATAAGCGTTTACTCTATATTTAATTATTTCTATCCACTGCTATATAATTTACAATTTTAAAATAGAAAAAAAACATAGAACAAAACAAAAAAGCAACATTTTAAGAACACGGAGGAAACAATAGTAGGAAATAATTTTACAAGAGCTAAACAGAAGCAGTGATCAAATTGTGGTTGGAAAAAAGTTTTCTCATTTGGGATTCATTTCTCAAACCAAGATGGAATAACTTCAACGATGCTTTGTTGCAGACCACGTGCCATTATCAAAGGGGTTTTTATTATTAGCATTCCGGTGTTTAGTATTTAGCTTTAAATAAATATGATATACAATATACAAGAACATAATACTCTTAAAAACCTTCTTAATAACTTGTCGTGAAAATTCATTACAAATATTCATTTACATTTATTTATGAAACATGGTTATAATATTGTATCAGTTTCCTTTTGTAACTTTTCTCATCAGCTGTCTCCACAATACCATTGCGAAACTTACGCAATCGTGTCCTGCTTATTAGTTGATTCCAGCTTGTAGTTGAACTTTGACGACTACTATTTTTAGAATTGTTATTCGTAACTCTTAAAACAACATACTGATATAATAATTTAAATAAAATAGTCGATACTTCTTTGGTTATTTACGATAGGTTCAATAAAATTTACCGGTACTTAAATTTGTTTCTTCTAAAACTTATATAAAAAATATAAAAAGTTAAAATTGTTAAATAAATAAACGGCCATTTTTGTATATAGCTATAGTTAGGTGATTACGTCATCATTATTTCTTAATCCACTAACTTCAAAACATTTCATAGGCATTCATATTTCATAAGACACAGCAAATATACGATCGATACATGATAGGTGCCCTGTTAATAGACGTATGCTACGATATAAAAGATACATACTCGTTAGTTAGTCGTATCAAGGTACTGTCAGCAATAAAGATTGAGTTAATTAATTACTAGGTTATCTTTAATGATGGCAATTGTGTATATTTAAGTATAACATTGAATCTTCAATTACTATCGGAAAGTTTTTGAAATGGATACCATAATCCCATTTATAATACGGTAGATTCCTTTCGCATTATGGGAATTTCGCGTTGTAGAAATATTCTTATATAACGCGCCCATATGATAGTAAAACGCGTTATGTACAAATAACTCACGTTTAACTTTTCTCTTTAAAGGCGGTTTAAATGAATTATTAAGAAAGAACTTAATTAAATTTACTTTTTACTAAATTTTATCAACACAATGTGCAAAAGTAAGCGAAATTATGAGTGTTAAAAATAATTATAAATTTCATAGTATATAACGTTAACGAAATATAAAGTTGGAAATCCCCGCATTATAGGGGGGAAAAACGAGTGTTATACGAGAAACTGAAATCGCGTTAAATGGAAACGCGAAAAGAGTGCCGTGTTATTGGGGGCATTAATATACTTTGAAAAATATGTCTAAGAACTTTAAAAATGTAACTTTTTTATTAACCTTATTCCATTATTATTAACATTCATTTGAGGGAATGCATTATTTATTGGATACTATATTATATTTAAAGATTATTTATTTTGTTATTTAATTTTTATAGTTGAGTCTTTTAAAAATTATCATCCAATTTTATTTTATCAATATTTGTAAAACCAATAAGGAAAAAACTAATTTAATAAAAACGGTTTTGCTAACGCTATGTTATCTATTTGCAAAGGCTGTCCCGTCTGGGAAACTTATCATGATTTGAATATTCATTATCAGGTACCTTTGACTCTAGAATTATGTTACAAATAAAATAATTAGAGAATATTATGATATTGTTAGTTTATGAAGTCACTTTTAAGTTTCAAACCTTATTTAAAGAACCAGCTCTTAAGACTGAACTTTTAGTCCTTTTTTACAAATACATTTCCTCGTGAAGTATTCAATGTATAATCAATATCTTTTATATTAAAAACATTATCTATATTAAATAAAATTATTATTAGGGAATTGAATTTGTGTAAGAAATAAAAATAAATAATATTCAGTTTAATAGGATCTTTTTAATGAAATTCAAATTACCTAAAATAAAAGACGTTTGAAGTAAAATTAATTATTTTATAAAATCACTTTTGTAAGGTATTACATCTCAAAGTACAGCCTTTGAATAAAATTGAGTGTCCCTGACGCAATTTGTTATAATCCGATTATAAAGGGATGTCGCCCCCCGCGGTTTTCTAGCCTGATTTCTTAGGTAATGTACATATTAAAATTCAGTTAAACTAATTCAAATTCGGCACTAATAATAAAGCTAGAATTGTGTTATTTTAATTGCAATATTATTTTCTTTCTGTATTTTATATATTAATTTCAATTGTGAACGGTTTGCATATTATCTTAACCAATAAGAGGTGATGAGTTTTGGATAATTTCTAAAACTTAGAAGGCCTAATAAATACAAAAAAAAAGCAAAAAACACTTCTTTTATATAATATTAATGTCGCGATATGTATCCTACTTAAACAATGATAATAATGGGTGTATGAATAACATTTAATAGATATATTTATTAAAATTAAGAAAGGCATTATATTTACCAATACAACGCATTATATTGCAAAACGGAGAATATAATCTCAGCTTTATATTGAAAGAGAAGTTTTGTTCTACTCATATCTATGTAAGCCGGATGTACACAACGTTCAAAGCAGAAAGTTTGTAAGAATATAATATGCATATTATCAATGTTTTAAGCCTTTAACAACGTTTGAGTAAAAATATATTCATATGATATATAAAATATTAAAATATTATTATGTTTTTTACATTAAAGTAATCCAATAAAAAGTATTACATGATTTATTCTACTTATTTATATATTATAGATAATACATGCGATTATTTATGTTTTAATAACAAGTCTAAATATGCAAATGGAAATGGCCGTACTCAGCAGTGGGACATGCATACGCTAATACCGTATTTATATTTTTTTATGGAATGATTATATAATAACTATTACAAAAACTTAGAAAACAGTAATAGTCATAGAATATATATATATATATGGCTATAAGCAGTAGCTTATACACATTAAATTACTTTTTTGCAATTTTTGCTCTTTTCCCGTAACGGCATTTAGTTCGAAATTAGAATTAGATTTTTTCGCAGCTTCCAGTTTAATCGAACAGGCCGTAACTCGAATGAATGACTGTGGGATGCTCGTAGGCATACAATTTTGCATGAAAACCTAAACATAAGCCTACATAAAGCAGACGGTGACTCTTATGGTCTTCAAAACAGAGTCTATTATCCATAAACCGAAGAATAGTCGAAAAACTATTTCAGCAGCTACAAATTTTCGAAACAAAAGTTACGGAGCACAAACCCGCTCGTGTGTGACAAACGGACGTAAAAGTAAATGAATCCATTCCATATAGGTAATATTCGATATATAAATTGTATTTTTTAATCCGACACATGTTATCTCCGCTTTACCGTCACGGTATATTGTGTGGTATAAATGTAACTCGTTATCCTTATTTTAAAACAAAATTCATCTTTACTGAAATAAAATATTTTAGTAATCCCATAACATTAAGGATGTCAAACTGTACTTCTTTCTTTTAGTCATCGCCTAGTTTTCAAAGTATAACTTTTTTCTCAATCTTTATAGGTAAAATATTGTTATTATTATTTTTGGATCAATCAACCTATAATATTACCCGTAACCATATAAATTTTTATCTTAATTTGTTTAACAGATTTTGCACAAAACAACAGCAAATATTAAACCACTTATATATACCACGATACAAAAAGATAGCATGGTGGTGGTATTATAGTATTATAATATCAAGTCAGGATAACTATAGAGCAAGTAAGTTATTTCCTTAACTAGTACTCCGTTCCCGTAAAAATAAATATGATAATATTAAATATGATCATCTATCATTTCAACCTTTAATATGATAGCTAAATGCCGACTATGCTCAAATAGTTTTTACAATTCAGCGCTGTTGGCGCTTTTATCTAGATTGATGTGAATATTCTATAAAAATACTAAGACTTAACGATAATATATTAAATGTATTTAGAAATATTATAATACATTAGTAAATTATTATTAAGATAATTTCAAGCACTTACCAAATTATTTGTTAAATATAAAACTAGATACATTTGATATAATTATTCAAATGACTACTTATATCGAAATAATATACGACCTCACTCTCATTAGTTTATTACAGCGCTTAATAAGGTTAAAATTAGAGTATGTGATAAATGAGTCTTCATTATTAATTTAGTTCTATGCTTGATAGCGACGGCTTACTTTCACAAAGTTAGAGAGCGATAGTCAGTTTGAAACAATGTTTGTTTTTAAGTACAACCTACATTATATGGATTATTAATATTTAGTATGAATATAGAAAATAAAATTTACAGAGTTGACATTTAAATGAATGCAGTAAGTAATTATTAAAAAAAGGTCAAAGTAAATGCTAAGAAAGAGAAAGAAACCTTACATCGTTAAAAAATAAAAAAATATTTTGTAAGTCATATTCTGGTAACTGATCCCCTATAAATGTTTATTAAAAATTTAAATAAACGCCTTATTAAGTTTATTAAGAAGCCAACTTCGTAATATAAAAGACCGAAGTATATTCGTTGGCGTAAAGTTGATTCAATCTGAAGATATAGATATTTTTTGCACATTTCTTTCAAAATTTTAATGATATTATTTATGGCTTATTTATAAAGATACAAAACAAATAAATGTTTTTTTAATTACCAATTTTTTTTCTTTATAAACGTACCAAATTTAATTAACCAGCAAAATTTTGCTAGTCTGTCGCTGAATTGTTGTGGAAATGAGCCGGCCATTATTATAAGCTTGCGTTTACAAGTTGACTGTCTCAAATATCAGAAAAACAGCAAGAAGTCAGTGTTCTTAAAGTATGACGAGTGTCAAATATGTGTTTCTTATATATGTGTAAAAAATTGGATTAATTGAAATATATATATATATATATATATATATATATATATATATATATATATATAAATTGCTGTATTTTACATTCCTTTTTGCGGTTAATCTTATGGCAAAAATGACTTCTCGTTAAGATATGAGTACATCGCTTAAATTTATATTAAGATTTTTTATTAATTTTGTGTTGTATGGAAAAAGCGGTTATTTTATCTCAATGTGAATGTTTTAAAAATAAAACTTGTATTATCTGACTGACTGACAGCATCTGTGATAGTGCCTTGTATGCTTCCCTAAATTTATTTTCGGTTCTCAACTTTGTTCTCGTCATATACTCAACCAATCCGCTTCAAGTTCGGATGGTCACATGGTCACGAGGCATGGTCCTTAATGGTGAGCCCTCTAGCTAGATGAATATCTATCTAGAAGTCTCTTACCAGGAGACTTGAAATGGATGCTGTGCATCGTCTCTGCTAAATAGCACAAGTTTTATTTTTATGTGACACTTGCACAATTATTCGGCAAGTGACGATACACATCATCTGTGAGAGACGTGTTTGTATCCTATGGTGTCCCTATGTTCATCTATATGACGCTATGTGAGAATATAATGTTTACTGAAAATAATAAAACGAAAGGTAATGTAACTAGATTATTTGGGTTCCAACTTGGAGTTTGTGTGGTTTAGGGAATTGAAGAGAAATAGCTTTAAGAATGTGTAGTAATTATATGTAGTAATATGAATTCAAGTTTTCGATACTCCCTGTTTGGCCAAATTAAGACTTCAGGCTTATGAAGTAATAATGCCGGATAAGATAATTTTGTACAGGTATGCAAAAATTTTTATAAGGTAAGTAAGTAAGTAAGTAAGTAAGAGTAAGAAAATCAAAATAGTGAATTCTACACTAATTGACCCACCGTAACCATATCGGTCTATAAATTTTAGTGTGGAATTTCTCCAAGTAGAAATTAATAAGGACTTTTAAGCTACTGACCACCTACCATGTATCTCATTCCAGCCGCTAGCTTCCAAACGTAAAGGTCCATGTCCTGAACTTGAAGAGGTGGACGGCCGGTGTCGTGGTTTACAAGCACCTGTGGAAAATTATTGAACTTCACTGGTCTGCCAACAGCCGAACGTTGAAAAAACGTCTTACTGGTCGTAACCAGGAAGACATCTCGAGCAGAGTCCAGGTGGTGACGCCCTTGCGACATTAGACTTAGAGGTGGAAATACTCACGTTAGTCGAAATATTCATTTCTGACTGAAGGCGTTGTAAATTGAGCTGAGGAGTCTCGATAATCTTTACTAACATACCTGCTCACAACTCTGGTGTCCCTGTAGGTAAAGATTTTTATTCAGAACTTCAAACTTCTAGAAACCGGGATCGGTTTCTAGAAGTTTGAAGTTTGAATCTCAGGATTGAGAGCAGATTGCAGCAGGTGTTATTCAGATGCTACTTTTCCACTTGATAGTCTGTGTGCTATGCTATTGAACTGGAGTGCCTGCCAGGAGGCTGGAATTCCGCAGTTATAGATACTAGATCACTAGATAAGTTTTGAATTGCAGCCATATTATTATTTAAGTATTTCAAAATAATTTCGATTGCACTTAGTCGTACGTAAAAACCAGCTGTCAAAAAATGCATTGCATTTTTTTCTTGAACATGCTTGGTCCCACGCTGCCAATAACTCAGAGTCGCTTGCAAACTTCCTGCCTTTAACCTGATCCTTCATAATTGCAAACAAAGAAAAGTCACGGGGAACAAGATCTAGACCGTAGGCGTAAAAGTGCTTGAGCAACCTTTACACCAGTATTCATTAAAAATTCAACTGTCGCATTTGTACGATGCACAAGAGCGTTGTAAAGGTAAAAACGTTACCTATCCTATTCTTGACAATTTGATCTTGGAGCATCACTAACCCTGAAGTTACTGCATTCAAAGATACGATACCACCAGTATACAGTTGTGTAAAGTGTACACTTTTCTTGGAGTGTTGTTTTCATTTCTTTATCTATAAAATACGCATAAAATTGTAGGGAATAATAACGCTTAACTCGTCATTCGACGACTCAGAAATTTTTCACTGTTCAAAAACGTATAAATTTGTAATGCAATCATTTATTATTTGGCTACTAGTTATGAGTTGTAATGTAGAAAAAATACATATGCATGTATACTCTGTTTATAAAAACTCTGTATCGAAGAATTTATCTAGTGACCTACGGATTTTATCTTTGTCTAGAAGATTTATACGTTGATAATAGATCTGTAGTAATGGTATCGATCAAGTCCCACCTTCGTTTCGCACGTAAGACACGAGTGTCTGATTATCAGATTAAAGGACCAGATGTCGAACGTGCAAGCGAGATTGAAATTATGTGATAACTGCTAAGATTTCCAAAGATTTCATTTCGATGCAGTGCCAGTTCAGTTGGTCTGATCTCTATCTCCCTAATACTGAGATGTCGTCAAGTTGTGACTAGACATAGAGTAAGCAAATGAAGTTGGAGTTGGCAACAGTGAAGACGACCTTGGAGTTAGAAAATTGGCGAAGTTGAAAAGATTAACATTGCAAAAGCCTTACCGACTCTTCGCCGTTTTACCTCAGAATCAGAAATGTCTAAATAACCACTGGCGCTGGCCACTTATGACCAGATATTGGGGAGTAGAAATCAGAATTATCAAAATTTGCACTAATATATTGTCCATCGCTCGTATTGTAAGTGATACCTATAATTTTTATGCAACAATACAAATTTTTAATAATAAAGTCAAACTGATATTATATAACAACGCCATTAGTGACCTCGCCTCATGACCAAGTGACCGCCAGAAGTTGAAGCGGATTGGTTGTGTATGTGACGCGAACAGAGTTGAGCACCGGAACTCAATTTAGGAAAGCATACAACGCACTCTCACAGATACTGTGTCGAATGATAAAGTTATTCAGATTATTAGCATTTTCATTATCCTATAGGAAATGGATAAAAACGCAATATTTAAACAAAATATAAATATGTATAGCATATGTAAGAAAGTAAATTTTTGTAAATGTTAATAAAAAACTTTTCCAAAGAAACGTCAAGTTTGGCTTCATATTTTTTACTTGTTTTATATATTTCCTCATATCTCTGGTTCAAGGTATCTGCAACTACCCTTTTCCTAGGGAGGCTATTAGTCGCATCACCTTATTTACATTGCCGTCAAACAAAAACAACTTTACCTATCTTTAAATGTATTCTACCCAACCTTAATCTAATATTTTTAAACTGCGCCTCAAATTTTATTTTATATCGCATATACGACCTTTTCTCCTTTCTTTGTTTGTTGCTTCACTTAATTGTATTACTCTTGAAACTGAGGTGGTGTTATTTTTCATGACAAATTGTGTTTTGTCACATTGAGACGTTGAAAAATTTTAATTCCGTCGAGACTTGAATCAGTTCTTTTTGTTCGTATTACTTCAGTTTGAATTAAAGATATTTTTTACTATGAACTCCTTTTATCTTTTTATATAAGGAGGCTTCATTTGATGACATAAGTAGGTTAGACTCACTTTCTTTATTCATTACTGGATTTTGGCAAAGCAAATGTAACAAAGAAAGTAATTTCAAAGTAATAAAACTAATTTATGGTTAATACGATTTCGTAAGGGGAACATTGAAAATGTTGTAAAAAGATTCTAATAAATGTATAAAAAGATTATAAGAGTGTTTCTTAGAATGAATTTATGAAATTATATATACCCTATATATATATACCCTACTTACCTACCTAATACCTTCAAGTTATATACATATTTTAATATTACATATTTTAATCATTTACATAGAATATAAATTAATCTTTGTAATATTAAAATATCAGTTCCATTACTCTTAACTAAAGCAGTAAAAATTACAAAAAATCACAAAAAATATATAATTCCGACTAATCATCTAGTAAGTGAATTGTATTATTGTATTCTATTGTATTGTATGGTATTATTATACCTTTTAGAATTGAACTATACTTATTGGTAATTGTTAAAAATAATAAACATATTTTTTCTACTCGGATAAAACAGCAGGTGTACATATAATTTATAAATAAAAGAGGTCACAGTGTCGGTCAATTTGTAAATTAATAATAACTAAAAAATAAAAGGATGTAAAGTTTATTTGGAACTTGTATAGAAAAAAATTCAAACATATCAGTCGATTATTTAGCAGAGTATTTAATAAATTAGTCATTAATAATATTGTCGATTACTAAATTAATATTATTAAAAATATGTTGTCAAACTATTAAAATATATAAAATAACAAAAAAAATACCTTTCTTTTCAAGAAAAACATTTAATTATTAATAAAAATTAACAAAAAAGATTAATCAATTTATATAAAAAATAAGGAGTTTATAGTTTCGATGCAATGGAATCTGCAATTAACAGTATAGCAGTTGATGAAAATAACTTTTAGTCCCTGACAATACAGTTCGGTTCTAAGCTGATATTTGATAATATTCTTAGAATAAAGCCAAAGTAAATATTTTGGCTGGTAATGAAATAAAACTGCAAATAATTTGAAACTGTGTAAATTCAATAGTAACCAGATTACAACAAAAAAAAATACTTAAAGCAGACATCGTCACGATCTGAAGCAATACTTTTTAATAAAGAGCGATATTGAGCTGTAAAAGAGTTTACGGTGCCAGCAAGTCAGCAAAGCCAATTAGGAACTGAAATTTATGACGCCCCCACCCATAAATTGTAACATTTTAATTTAATCTTTTGAAAGTCCAGCTTTCGCAGTGCAAGTTCAAAACTTTTTTTGCCCTGATTTCTTGATTCAAATGGTAGCATTTGTTTGAAGACAAATGTTTTGTTGCGGGCGGTTTATAAAATACAAATATATAGCGACAGCAAATACTTGTTTTTTCTAATAATTGAATACATTAAATAATTATTATTATTCAGTTCTGTATGTCTATGAATTTTAAATAAAAAAAAAAACAAATGATTTGGTTACTTTAAAATAAATTTAAAATTAAAATTATTTAGTATACTAGTGATATCGAGAGAAAGAAAATAGAAAATTATAAAACATTTATTTAGAAAAAATATAACAAAGTTATAAAAATGTAATAAAATACAAAAAAATTTAAATCGGCTTTACTTTTTTCCAAATAAAAACGTTGCATGATCAAATGACAGTACATTGTACGCCGAACACAATTATCTTTTTTGATGAAACAATGCAATAAAACGAAACTAGCTAACAAAATGTAAAAGTTAACTATCGAATGGATACGTTTATAGTTAATGGTATTATTATAGGTTATTTTTATAAGCCACAAACTACCCATTATTATCTTCCATTTCTCTTTAAAGCTTGCCGCTAACGGCTATGCCGAGTAATAAAGTGGAACGAGACCTCATGAAACCGTAAAAGCCAGGACTGACGTTTAAACGTTTTAATATGTTTCCTTGAAAATTTCATTATTTTTATATAGCTTCATTTTGTTTATTCAGTAATTAAACAAAGGTGATTTATTCGATTTGCATCGAGGTCTCAACAAATTGTTTTAGGAATATTTTTTTTAACATCCATTACTACTTCTTGTTAGCAGTATCATCTGCTTTATATAGGTATAAAAGAAAGTTATTTGGGAATTTTTAATGTCTAAGTCTGTAATCTATATCTGTAATAATGTAAACACGTCTCAATTCCATTCCAAATATTGCTTTTTTCAAAGAAGTTTCAAGAGACTACTCCCCAAAAATAAACCTACACAAATAGCTATCTTTACAATATTAAAATTAGAATATAAATATAATTATTAAAATAATGATTTAGTAATTACTATTATTATAAATGTAATAAAACTAAGAACTAAAACCAACTTATTATAGAGAGTATAAGCAGGAAGCTCTTGAAATAGAACCCGGACAATAGCTGCATCTCCAAGAGGAAATAGACTTGGGCTGAAAACAATAGCAGATATAAACCACTGTCGTTGTTTATTCGCTGATTAAGTTTTTAACTAGAACTTTATTATTTTTTTATCCACATTTTCTTAGAATTGTTTAAAATTTAAGACGAGAAATAATAGTAAAGTAATGTAATTTAGATATTCATATGATTAAATAATACTTTACCTACCTCATTACTTCTGATATAGTTAGTAAGTTAAGAAGTATTTAATTTAGACACATGTATATATATGTATATATAATGAAAAAGAATAATTGTTTACTTTTCTAGTATTTGTTAAGTTAGTAGTTAATTAATTTCTTGGGCAATAGAACCTAGTTATTTTCTCAAAATACAGTGTAATGTTATAAAAATATTTATTATCGTTAAATACCTCAGGACAAACTCTTAAGTACAATGCATTTTATTTAAATTTAATTATACAATATTTAATTGTAACTTATATTAGACAGCCGCAAAATGGTCATAAGAGACTATAACGTTCAGACGTCTATACAAAACTTATGTATAATCATTATTACAAAATAACTTTTAAAAATAAAATTACATAAATATAAGTATTATTTTTAGCAAAACAATAAAACTAATTTAATATTGGATTCCAATTAAATGTTAGAGTGCAAAATAATTAATACATACCAGAATCCTTGGTATATCGACGTGAAAACAAGTAATTTATTAACAACTAGTTCTACGCCCACAGGTATGTATTAAGAGGATATTTTCAATGTTCTGTACGGTACACTCAGAACACACTCACACAGCTTCTTGTCGCATCGTACCCAGATACCTTGTCATGGTAAAGTGGCAAATCGTTATATACAAGTAATACATAATACTAAAAAAAGAATCTTCTTAGTTTTTTGCTGACGGTACTTAGAATTCACATTTCTTTTTATTTGTATATTTAATACTTGAAGTAAATTTAATTGTTATAACCACAAATGTTTTAAAAATGTAAATGACGACAATAAACAACATAGAGAATTTTTTTTTAAAGAAAATAAAGGTGTCCAAATAAAATTCTATGGATAATAACCTTAAATAAAACCTAACAAGGTAGTTAGCTACAATGTTTATCATAACTTTAACCAAAAAACGAAATGGATAAAGGTTAAACATAAGAATAAGTGCGGTGATACTGCTTAATTTCTTGGGCTACAGCGGTTCTCAGATATTTGATGTTTATGTCTGGTATTACTCGAGACGGTCAACATATTAAGGATACCCTTGAATAGAATAAAAGGTAGAGAATATGATGGATATAACAACAAATAATATTTCACTTATTACACTATATAAATATATATTTTTAATATAGAATAAACCTGTAATAATTATAATAAATGAGTAATGTTAGATGAAATGTTTTAAGAATAAAGTAAAATTATAAATTCCCAACACTACTCTGTAAATTACTAACTTAGCAATTAAAATGAAAAAAAAAATACTTGCACATTTGTATTAAAATGCTTAAAATGCTTCGGTCCATTTATATCTTATAATATCCATACAAAATCAACAAATATAATCTAACTTTACTATACAGTTATTGTTCGTTCTGACGCTCCGGATTAATATACAGATAATATTAATGCTGTCTTTATTTCCCCTTTATTTATCTCGAGAGCTAATAGAGATTGCAATCGTCGGGAAATTGTTTTGCTGATTGCGTATTAAGACCGTTTTGACGCAGGATGGTGTCGGCTGCAGACTGCGATGGATTAACCCCTTAAACAGTTGATATTAGTAATATATAATATTATAATAAAATATATAGTAATATTTATAATAATAGCTTTTTTCAATATACTACTGGGTAATAGCTCAAATATAAATTTAATTAAGTTAAAGTGTCGTTTATAACTCGGAAGTATGTTTAATATTGAAGTAACATTAAATTTTAACCATTTGATTAATCTTATTACTTAAAGGAAATCACTTTCATTTGTCAAGCGGAATGGGAAAGGACAAAGCGTATTAAAATTTGGAAGCAATTATTATGTTCCAACTCATTTGTAAGATTTCATTTTGATAACAATGATGGTAATACGGCTAGGTACATGATTGTCTTTATAATAATAAAATTTTGAAATTATTATAAAGGAGAGCTTACTTTTTTGTCATACAGTTTGGCAAGAATATAATTTCTAGAAATTGTATATACACGTATTCTTTATTTGGTGTTACTTAAAAGATAGGATAGTTTTTATTTTTTTTAGAATTGCTTTTCTTAATATTCTTCAATTTTAATACACTAAATATAAGGTTTTTTTAAAATATAATGGGTTTATTTATCCTTTAACTGCTCCAATAGGAGGCAGTGTTAAAAATAAAATTTTAATTGAAATACTCATAAAATAGTTTATAAAGTACTAGACGAAGTCAACTAGGATTGATTTGTCGGAGTTGGTTATATAACACTTTGTCTGTAATATTTATTTTCAAAACATCAAAAAGAATTAATTCAAAACATAAGTCTAAGCAGACGCCTGCAAATCAAACATCGATTTGCAGCGGTGCAAAACAGACACATCGCGTGTTATAGAATAATAACAATGGATAGAAGACAGCGACTTTTTTATAAAACCATTTGTTTCAAACCTGCCTCCATTACGGTGATTTATTCAATTATTCAACAACGAATAACGCTTTTTCACATTGAAAGGTTTCAGAGGAAATGTGGATCGTGTCGTGTCAAAATAGTTTAATTTGACAATGCTTACGTTAAATAAATTACAGTAAAAATGGTTTTCAGTTGGAAAAAAATGTTATTCTGAGTATGTTTGTTAAAAAGAATTACCTTGCTTTTATTATAAAATATTATTTTGAAAAAATCTAAATATATTATTTTATAACTTTTTCTTAACGTGAAAAATTAAATTGATACAAATTTAAACTTAAGTAAATATTTAATAGTGTACAATATTTTCCATTCCATTCAATGAAAAGGAATAGAGAAATAAACATTTAAGCCACTAATATGCTTTTGACGTAAACATGCAATTGGCGTAGAGGCCGTTAATGATTACACTAAAGTCTTTAATATATTATAGTGCTTTTAATAAACTATCAAAATACTTAATATAAAATTGTTATTTGCAACATCTGAAATAAAAAGACTTGTTTTCTTTTTTTACCAATAAACTCTAAATGAACTTAACGTATTTAATAACAATTTACTGTAAAAAGCTGTTTTTGGTAAAATCTAATCTTATTTGGTTTGTAATTTCGTTGATTGTGAATTATGTCGGAGGAATAAGCGCTGCTTAGCTTTTATATCGCCGTGGATGAGTTACTACCCGTGGCAATTATTTTTCTACGACCAGCACGAGCAAAATCTATTCAATTATAAAAGAGGTTCTGTTAACAACAATACATTTTTTATTAGGTTTTTATTTATCACACAAGTAAGTAATTCATGCAAAATAAGTGCATAATTAAATTTTAAGACTTTGTAGGTAGGTTTGGTTTAAACTGAACTTTTAATTGCACCTCTCACGTGAGCTTCATTAAAATTCGAAACCCGAGACGATGTTTACTAAACTTACTCCATCTCAGTGTAACGTGACAGTCTTTATAAAAAAGGGTGTATCAAAAGTATGGTAATACTGTTTTTATTTGGCAGACCCCAGTGTGCTTCACTAAATTGCGGAGGTTATATAAATTGACGGACGAGGCCCAAACATTTTAATTTTACGTCCCTGTTAAAATCTACATTAAGGAGTCTTTATACAGAATACGAATGAGCTAGCCCTTGGCTTTAAAAAACAAAGTTCCGGAATGCATATAACATAATCATATACACAAGTAAGTAAGGGTTTGAGTTTTGCGTAGAGGATTCATTAGTATTTCTAACTGTATAACATACTCATATTATTAAAAAACAATGATCACAAAAAGGTATATTCAAATTTATAATTAACATACATTTAAAAATATGAAATGTATTGGTATTAAGGCTGTACAAATGGTGTTTATATAATCAATGTGACTCTATCACAATGCGTTTGATTAACCTCTAGTCATTGAGATTATGGCCATTAGTAAGTTTATAATCGACGTATTAGTCAGCCTACAATATTATGTAATATTTACAGAAATCAATAAAATATTTTGATCGAATATATATAAAACGAATTCATTGAAAAACGCTTTATTCTGTTTAGCAATTTTTGTTTTTACTAACTTTTTGGAACGATATTTTTTTTTTGATTTTTTTTTAGAATCATAAATTGTGTTATTTTTAGAAAATGAAAATCACATTCTACATTCTTCAGTTCAACCACTGAATCTAAAATATTCAAAACCATCAAAGTCCTAAATATGAAATACAAAAGTTTACAAATTTGTTCATAACACTTATATAAAATTAGAGCAATATATTTACCTATTCCGTCTAAATAAATAATTATAGCTTGTTTCAGTGCTGAGTATTGTCAAACTTTAACCTCCTTAATTTTATACATGACTTCAGCCCAACTCTTGTTAGGGGCTTCAACATTTAATTAAGTAAGTTATTGAGGTTCTAGCAATTTATTTTGTCCGCGATATCCATACAAAATAATATAAATTTAACGTAGGTGAGAATTTCCTAGCTCGTTAGTTTAATTAAAAGCAAGGTAAATAGATGAGTTATTAATCATAAATTTTCTCTTTAATTAAGACAGTTGAGATTAAAGTTTAGAGGTTATAGGGAAGTGGTTTATAAATGTTTAAAATTGTGCCGTTTTGAGTAGCAATAAGGTATCTTTTCATCCGTTTCATACTAATAACGTCTAATAATTAAAACGAGTCTTAACTAAAATCATTAACAATGTTTAGATTTATAATCTTCTTACACATTTCAGTGGAACAACAGATCAACATGATTTTAAATATCCGACAATTAATTATTATCTAACAACATATATCATATGTTGGTAAACAAAATTATAACCTATATTTTGTAATTGATAATATCATTCTCAATTACTCTTGTAGTCACTCATTTTCATAATTTCAAGTTAAACATGTAGTTACACTTGATTTGGCAGTAAGTTTCTGTTACATATTTCGTTTGTATTTACTTCTTCAAGCATAAAATTACATGGCAATGTATATTTTTGAACTTAACTATTTATTAACATCTATTATAATAATTAACCTTAGATTAAATTTATAACAACATAAAACTAAATAATTTAGTAATAATATTTATATTATAAATTAACAATAATATTCAGAAACGTTGATGTTGTATACTTGTAGAATATAGAAAAAAACTTTATAATATCGTATTACCGGTTAATCGGTAATATCTTTTAATTCCAAATAAAGTATCCCCGTTCTTTTAGAAAATGAAATGAGGTGTGTGGTATAAATAAATTATTACCAGCAGAGGTTTATTCAAACGTGATTGAAGCGTGTCGGACCATTAAAGTTTAAGGCCTCACGTGATGTGATTGCCGGTTCCTTGTTTTATTATAAATGTACACTGGACTTGGATATTTAAGGAACAAACATTTACTAAATCTGAGTGTAATTAACATTTTAACGTAACATAAGAAAAATGTTTGTGAAAAATGTTTCTTACTAAGTTAAAAACGCTCCAAATATCAAACAGATTTTTATAATGTACTGGTAACAGTTTTGAATTTAGAAGGCATTTAAACGAAAAATAACATAGTTGATATAAATAATACGTTTTGATTCTTCTTCTATTTTATAGAATAATATATATCATTCTTATACTTTATAAACAGTAATAATATGAAAACTGATAGATATTTTTATTTCAATTACCATTACCATATAAGTAAGTTAAATATTGCATTCTATTATTACTATATATGTAGTAAATTGAGATCCATTATCTAACTACGCTCACTAACATCTTACGTAGAAGATATATGCTTAATTGTTAAGAGACTTAGATAGATAGATAGGTAGATGGTTAAAGGTTAATTAAATCTTGATATTAAGCTTTAATGATATAAAATACTTATGATTTACAAAAAGAGGGCATGTATACGAATTGAGAATGTTGAGGTGAGTAGATAAGATAGAAAAATAGATAAGATACAAAAAAGTATATGGATTATATGAATGATGACATGAGGTCGAAAATTATTGAGGTGGTGCAGATGTATGATTTTTTTTTTTAAAGTAAAGAACATGCCATCGCACACACACACGCACACTCCATATATAGTAGCATAAAAGTCGAATGACGATTTAAATAAAATAATAATTATTTACGATTTAATATATTATTGTCTCATAAATTTATAAGAAATTAAGACAAAATATGTTAGAAAAAGAAAATATTACAACCACATGAACACTTTATTATAAAATTATTAAAAGCACATCACAGAAATGTTGGTAAAAACGTATGAATCATACTTGTGTAATGAAATCCTGTCTACTTGTTAACATAATAATACATGCATAAGCCATTATCGTCGTCCGCAGATGCAATCTAAGCTTCAGGTGGTTTCTACAATCAAATCAAGGCATTCAAGCTGACCTAATATGCCATAAGGGGAATGACAAATTAGGTATGATATACAACTTACATAATAATAGAGGGAACATTAATAATATACAAAAAAACTTAGTACTTTAACGACTTGAGTAATAACATTTTAGTATCGTTGAAATAAACAACCTTCCTTCTTAGGACGAATAAGATACAAGGAATCTATTTTTATTTTTGATCTAGAAATCTGTTCTTATGCCTCAAATATCTTATTCCATGGTTCTTTTAATCTTTAGTAAGCTTCTTACAACTTACCAAGTCTTTGAAATATAAATGAATATCATCCTTTATGTAACTTTCCTTCTCCGGCACTTTTGTTTGAGTTTGTCGAAATAACTCAAAGATGTACATGCAATATTAATATTAACATATACTTATGTGAAATTTTATAAGAAATAAGAAGACAAAAGTTAATCGGCAACATTTGTCGTCTATAATTATAGTCTAACTATCATATAACTGTTATCAAAAGTCTACACAACATGTTACTTGGTCCTAGCATGGATATATTAATTATGAATCCACAGTAATGATTGAATTTTGGGAAAATATGATTGTGTATAAAAGGGAAATTTAATTATAAATATATATATTAGAAATATATTTATTAAGAATATTTATAGCATCAAAGACTTTGAGTATGTTACTATTAACTTCACATATACACAATTCATGTCATGATTTTGAATAAGATATTATTTAAAAAAACTTTTTTCCTTTAAATCATTTTTAAGTATTCTATTATTTATTTTTAAAGTAAAATCTCCCTTAATGAGAAAAAAACCTAAACTAATATATACTTTCATAAAAGGGGAAAGTACTAAATATTTAAACACCAAGTACACCCGATTTTTTTTATAAAAAAAATAACGGACTTAATAAAGTTACTTTCAAAGGAGTGGCAAGAAGCTTTTTACTTTCCGTATTCCGTTAATAAGCAAATATATAATCTCTCTTCTGATGTATTAGTTTCTTTTGGCTGCAAGATTGGCTATTTAGTGCTTTTTGGAGGTTTCGGTATTGTAATTCGCCGTTGGTATAATTAAGTTTATAAGGATACTTTTAAAAGTATTATTTAAATTTCATTTCTTATTTAAGATCGCCATTGCAAATTTGTTTTTTGTAGTAAAATTTGAAATTACAGTTATTTACTATTAGTTGGCTATATTAAAAAGTACTAACAAGTTTTATTGAAATTTATTACGTGAACAAAATACGAATAGGAATAATCGGATTTTATAGTAATATGTACAACAGAAGTTGCACCAGCGGTAATATAGCGGTCGTTGAGTTGAAAAATTCAATTACAAAAGTGTCCCGCATGCATTGTAACAACTAAGAGAAGTCGTTCTGGATGTAATCAAAGTTTTGTACCGACCCTGATAATGTAGCTATAGTGGCTTATCCGTTATAGAAATGGGTGAAGTCACAATGATGTAAATATTAGATATTCTTTATTTCCCACTTATAACCATCTATTTATTAATTTCAAATGAGATATTTACTTTATGTTTTATCTACTAAGAAACATTCTCTTTGATACAAGTACATTTTACCAAAGAGCAATCTAATTACGAAAAACATTATGTAGTATTTTCTTCAAGTATATCAGATGATAGAAAAAGCAATAACAAGCATTCGCAATGACAGTCCGTTTTCATTACCTTTCCTGTAACAAGAATTATTTGAACCTGAGTCATTTTATATTAAAGTTTTAATTAAATATACTATGTTATTTAGTTGAAAAGAAATAAAATGTTTATTTATATAGCAATTTATTTTGAATACACTGTTCTTTCATAAATGTGATTTGCCAGATTACAAAAGTGTCGTTTTAAAATTTTCCTGAACTTATATTTTTTATACGTTTGAAACGAAAAAAAATTACATCAAAGAGTCTGCCGTAGGTAAAAAATTTGTACGTTATTCACAGATTAATAAAATTTCTAAAATATCTAAATAGTAATTTATATAAGTGCTTTATTAAACTTATAAAATTTTGATGATACCCGAGGGATAGGGATAAAATTGTAATGCCTCACTGCCGAATTCGTTCCCAAGTTTGTAATAGGAAAGAGCTGATAGTTTCGATGGAGTTTAGATGGATATAGTTTATAGGGTTTTACGACGTGCCACTTACATTATATTACGTTTTGCTTAAGACCTTGAAACTATTAAGAAAAACCCTGAATATTAAAACGTTTAACGTGATATATTTTGTCCTTTGTTTGCGCAAACCTGTAAACATTTTCAAATAGGACATAAAATATTTAAAACCGATAAGAATACGAACTACTAGCAACATCTTAGTGATACATCAAATTACAGGTGAAAGGAATTGCACACGCACGCAATAAATTGAGGCGTCTCCTTTATTTATACTGGGCGGTGTTCGTGACACGCATTCTATTGTCTACGGGCAAACATTAGGGTTGCGTAATGACATTTTTTTTATTTATGGGATTAGGAGGCCAGAAAGATATTTGGTCAATCTGATCGTAAGTAGTATTTTTCCTAACATATTCAAAAGGAAAGGGGCTTTAGTTGGCTCTCTAAGTTGTAATCAGATGCAGCTCGTATTGCGTTATCTCGAAGGGCGGGTGAAAGACCAACCTCTCACAGAAGATCGACATGTAGTAAACAAATTCATTTGGTTATTTTCTGTTGGTTAATGAGAGAATCCAGAAGAGCAAGCCTCCCCTCCGACAAACACGAAAGCGATATTCCCAAAAATATATCCCTGAAGTGTACAAGTTTTGACAAAGCCGCTGAATCCCTTCCTGAACGACGGAGCATTCGACCTTGTTGTTTTTGAAGAAGAAGCAAATACCTCAAACTAGCGACACAGCGTACCTATGATACCCCGTTTATAAGCTCGAAGAATATTTTATACCACATGCCGGGGTATTTGTGTTCATAAGTGAGTATATCTGCTACCTTCGTCTCCTCATGTTAAAGGTCGGGACCTGTCCGTACTCTGGTTGCACGTGGACATAGATGATTGTATTAGCGTCTATATGTCCCATACTGGTAATGCAGACTTTCTGACAACAATTGGGCCATGTTGAGGTGAAGATCTAGTTTCATATGCTCGTCAAATTCTAGTTGTCTAGGGTCACGTGCCATCGAATAAACGGGAAGATCTGGGTTTAACTTTACTCTGGCAAATGGTCTGTCCCTGTCTATCCAGACGTCTTTTACGGATCTTCTGCAGTCTACGCATCCCGGAACATAACAGGTTACTGTCAAGGCTCCCTTAGGGCCCTCCGATTATTGATTGGTATGGAGTGTAGTACCCATTCAACGTCCGGCTCGCAAAAAACTTGTGACACGACGCGTTTGGTACTACAAGTCAGAGGATTGGGATGGTATTCGGTTTTTTCGCAACATATCGAATCGGTTTATTTCCCTTCCAATTCCAGTGACTACGCTGCGGCTATAGCTGATGTGACACTTTGGGGCATGGAACTTTTTGTACAAAATTCTGTGGTACCACTTCGTGGCAGATCGCGGCCTTGTCTCAGGGCCGCAGTAGCTGGCAAATGACAGGCATATCAAACTTAAGACGACATGCTTGAAAGGCGTATATTCTCACTTCCAAGCTCGGCAACGTTCTTGTGATTCCCCAGATAATGCAAGAGTCCATGGGATCGGGCCGTGGCGATCACTTGTCATCGGTGACCCGCACGCTCGTTTGCCCTCCTTCCTTTCTCCCTCTGGTATAAAAAAAAGATGTTAGTATTAAAAAGTAATTGACGCTAAGCTCAAAAGATGGTTAATATTCTAAGCAGAATAATTTATATAGTAGTAAAGCTATATATAGTTTAAAACTTGTTGTACTAAAACTACTTCACAAGGTTTAATTTCCTTAATAATTATAGATTGCCAAGGTTTCGTGTAATATTTCACTCTTGTAGTAATTACTTGTTATTTTGTAGTCATCAAAGTTACTTAAATAAAAAACAAGAGTTATAGTTTTGATGTAATACTTTTCCTGTAAACCTACTTTCAAATGGCAAAAACATAATATTGTTTCTAACAGCTCACTCTGGAATAATACTATAAAATAAAAATAATTTTTGAAAAAAGTTTATTTATTATAGTTCTTAGAATAGAATATACAAAAACAATTTTATAAAGATAAAAAGTTTATGTTATTGCTACGTTTTCTGTATAAGAATTTAATCGTAACAATCACGGAACTCCAGGGTTTTCCGAGTGTCGACTTGCGCTTACTTTTGTTGATATTATTTATATTCTTTCTGCTTGCTTGAGAATTTATATTGTTTCATTCCCTATGATTAAAAATCAATATTCATTTAGAAAACTTATTTTGCGTATAATTAAGAAACTATCATATGTGTCTATTATAGTTATTATATACTATCTATTTCAAATTACTTTTACAACTGTTTGGGGATACATTACAAATACTTCTATAAATTGCTATTCTATTTGACGTTGACTGACTCTAAATAATATTAACAAACATACAAAACTGTTTATCATCCCCGAAGAATCCCTCAGAGATAATCATAAACGCAAACGTACGCGTTAAAGTTCCAGCAAGAAAATCCTTTCCTGAGGCAGTGCACAATCTCAACTAACTTCAAATCCAGGGCAATGACCTAGAAAATTCAATTATGCCCGTCGCGATTCACGCATTCTAATGTACGTTGCCGTAGCCTGTTACGAAATCTAATCAAAGTTTATGGTTAGCTTTGAGGTTTTTGCTGGTTTACCTTCAGATAGCTCTGTGGATATATTCCCTGGGGCAGCGGCTGTCAGATTTGAGAGACATGTTTTGACAGATAATATCCGTAATAAAAAGGGTTTATAGATAACTATGGTATACCAGTAACATTGTATGACAACTTACCTGTTAAATATTCTTTTTAATTGTACCAAGTTTTAATAAAATAAACTAATAGTAATAAACTATTCGCTTCATTTTTAAATTTTACTCAGTAATTCAAGAAAAAAACTGATCTTCTTATTTTATTGAAAAGCTTTGGAATATTCTTTATATTTTCAAAATATTTCAAATACTAGTAAATTAGATAATCCCAGCTAATCCAATAAATACTATAAACTTTAACGAAATGATGTATTATATTTCGTTATACTCAGTGCATAATTTTTACAACCCGCTGTTCTCGGTATTGTGTTCTCCACTTTAGACTTTATGCTAAATCACTGAGCCCAATATACTCGTACCTCTGAATTACATTCTATTGTCCAACTTAAAATATACAAGGTGTTTCATTTTGATTTAAGAGTGTTACGCTTGCATTTCATTGAATTTTATTTCTCTGAAGATTTGGTATTGGGTGTATTAGATATTTATGACAAGATTTAACTTTATAGTTTGTACTTAATTTAAATGGATTTTTTACAATAGATTATATAGATACAGATATTGAGGTACCGACAAATATTTGCAACTATTGTAAGAAAAGAGGTTAGTTTTAAAAATAATCTAAACATTGTCTTAATAAGTAATAAGAGATCAACCTATTTTGACTAATTTCTTACATTAAATTAAATTCTATCTAGCCGTCTATACATGTACAATTTTTTTGTTTAAAAAATATTTGCGTGTTCAATTTTAGAACACCAGAAGTAATTCCGTAGAGCGTGGAACGTCCACTTATCAAGTTAATTGAAGCTCGACCTTTTCGATATTAATCCAATTACGAGGTTTCATGTTCCGCTTGCGTTTGACGGAACAAATCATATAGTCAACTAAATAGCATCACTCAAAGTTACTTTTTTGAGGATTGATTTAAAATAAATATGCAGCGTTTTTATTTTTTACAATAATATATAACGTACGCTGACATTGATAAGCCCCTATTTAGATTTTTATTTTTCTTTATTCCTAATCAAATAGAAATATTTAAAGCAATCTTCCTGAAAAGTAAAATTGTATTATCTTCTATAATAAACTTTAAATTTCTGTTGAAGGAGTAATTTTATTTATTAAAAAAAAAATAGATGTAAAACTATCTAATACCTTCCTGACAAGAAAACTCAAACATTTAAGAAACCCTTGCTTCTCGAAGTCGCGTGACCAACTTGATTATCACACTATAAACATCGAGTTAACAACTAACAAGGTTAAGCAGAAAAAAAATCTTTTCATTTTTACCGTGAGCTTGTTGCGGTGTGATTTATTTTCACCAACCTGTCCCCGAGCTACATTAAATCGATTTTCAGTTTCCTTCCCATGTAAGGTATTCAGATTTTATATAGCCTATCCTGCTATGTAAAATTTGATTTATTGTTAGATGGAATTAGCAGTCATTGCTTTTATTCACTACATTTATATTAAAAACTTCATCAAGTATAAGTTATATATATAAATAAAATTTCTAATTATAAAAGTAAATACCGTATTTAAATAAAAAAACATAATAAAAAAATGCTCTGTCTGCCTGTTTTCCGGCTAATCTCTGGAACGGCTGCACTGATTTTAATAAGAATGATGGTGAGCTGATGTTATAATGAGTAATTTAGGCTATTTTTATTAAAAATATATTCCGCGCGAACGAAATCGTGAGCACAGCTAGTTTTGAATGAAAGTATTTTTTAATAAATTAAATCTCAATGAACTATTTAATAATCGAATATTAATAATTTATAGTCGTCATTTGGTAAGATTACAAGCGTTCTGGATTGTCAGCCAGCAGTCATGTCATTCTTAATCCTCACTCTGACGTATTAAACCTAATATTAATTCCCCAGTAATTGATTGCATACACTTGTGTAATTGCCTGGTAATGTGTTCTGCATTTCAATGGAATCAATTATATTATTACATGTTACACATAACAGAATACATACCAATCGCAGAAATAAGAAATAAATATTTTTTTTTTACAAAATTTCCATTTAGTTCTTAGATATTATTGTGGTGGTTCGATTATATTTTAGTTAAAACATATTAACACCGCAATAAAATAAAAAACAAAACAAAATAAAACACTGTAGTTTTTTGATTATACATTAAAACAATCTAATAAAACTACAATCAATTTCAATTTGTAACACTCCATTCTAATACACTTCAATACTATCTACAAAGCAAAGGAAAGAATTTCTATTTACGAGTAATCCAACGTTTCTAATCCCTATAAAATGTAATTAAATTGATTATATAGCGTCGGTTGTAAGGGTGCATTCTCGTCAGAATTAATCCCCACACTCTTGAAGCTCAATTTTAGATTAAGGCTTTACACGCTCCAATATAGTATATAAGGTTTTATTATATAACAGTACTATGTGTTGGCGCGAGATTTTCCTGTTATCATTTATATTGAAAGTAATAAATGTCAATGTGAAGTAAAATTTTGCTTTTTCATAACGATTTATATATTTTTTATATCATACATTCAGTGTTAATTTATAATACTTGCAATAACAAATAGTAATTATTAACTAAATTTTAGTAAGTAAGGATATATATCCTTACTGGTAACACATTTTTTAAGAAAATGAAAAAAAATAGAATAAAAGAAAAGCAATTGGTATAATAAATGGCATAATTTAAATATGATACTCTTATCGTTTTGAACAAAACAGGCATAATAGATATGGAAATAATTTTCGACGGCAGAATAACTATTATCTTACAAAGAAAATAATAAAAACAAATACAAATGATATATGAGATAAGGAAGTAGATGTTCAAGTTTATTTCTTTGTGCGCTAACGGATATAAACAATAATATTATTAGATAGGATCAAATTTCCTAAAAGTTTATTGAAATTAGTTATACCTTCACAGTGTTACCAAATCACTCAAACTTTTTCAATTATACTGCAAATAGCTATACTGCAAATACCTAACATTAATATAGATTACTTATTTAAAATACTTTTATGATTTCTAACGAAAATAGTTCTTTGCTTTAAAAAAGCCTAAGAATTATAAAGACAAAATATTTATGGAAAAGGTTAAAATCTCATGATAAACGACATGTTATATATAAAACTCTAACGCTATATCCCAGAAATTTGCATATCTATAAAAACTTTTCTTTTTATATGTACGACAATTGTCAAAGCCAACGACAATTGTCAAAACTTGAGCGAAATTCGGATCACCTGACATTCGTCGTCCGATCACTGCGGAGAGCGGACGTGACCCGCGTTCGGTTGGTGTGTTGTCGTGTTTCTGGTGGCTATACGTGACTGTCAATTGTAATCTTTTGTTTATTTTGTGGTGTCATTTGACTTTTGAGTTGAGGTGGTTTTATAGGGGACTATTGTTTGAAATTGGTAAATATATTTTAAAATATTTTTTTTACAGAAATCTCTTAGACATTTTTTTCATAGTATCTGTAAAAAAAAAAGAATCTTCTAACAATTAAAAATAAAACAGAAGAAATCGTGATTATTTTTATTAAAAAATACTTGCATTATTTGACGACAATCTTTTTTGGAAAGTACGAACAATTTTGACTTTTGATTTTAAGAATTACTTTTTACCAATAAATTTCGCACAAAGTCTACCGCCTCCAATTAGCTTAAATACGAGGATCTGAGTTTATTTCGATGCTTGCTAAGACGTAGATAGACTATGTGTAGTGCCCGGTGTCTCCAGACAACATTAAAACATTCACTAATTAATGGTTTGAAATTCATGAAAATACGTAGCACATGTGAAGTATTTAAAACAATATAATTACGATTACAATGAACTTATTAGGTATTGTAAATAATTGAATAAATATAATAATATTTACATAAATAGAGTGTTATTTGTTTAATAAATATAATTTAAAAAATTATATGAACTCACTATATGTATATATTATTTGTAAATAATGTCAACGATATTTTAAAACAAAAATTCTCTTTAATAAAACTTTTCAATATATTATTGTACTCCATCTCACTTTATTTTGAAAAGAAAATGTAAAAATCAAGTGTAAGTTACAAGTAAATTCAAGGAAGTATTTTGTAGATTTTCTAATTTTAATTGCTTAAAGCTTACATTTAATTTAATCGAGAAACGGCTATAATATGTTTTGAAATACAGACTGTACACTGTTGTATATATATTTATTTATATTTACCTTCATGTCCATGGAACAAAGTTTAATTTTATATAAATTAAGAACAATACATACTAAATACAAACTAAACACTGGACGGTATAATCCTAGTCACTTTGAATAGCAAATTTGGTTAGCTCGTTAGTAATTTGCGCTCTGTCTTCAAGGATTAGTGGTTTTCGCACCTAATTTAAATTTTGAATTAACACTCCTGATATTAGACATTATTATCAAGTATTTACACATTACCTATCGAAAACTTATATCTTACACACAGATGAATGAAAAATTCGTTTAAAAGTTGCTTCAAGTTTTTACATTTGTTAGAAAATATTTTACTATTGTCTTTTTAATAACAATTAAGGCTATTAACCGGAGAGTTGAATTGAAGCTTTATTTCAGTGAAACTTATTAGTTTAGTTGCAATATTTTTGCGTAAATCTTTCGGCAATATAAAAAGGTTTAATAAAAAACAGTTTTTTATAGAAAAATATGGATTGATTTTTTAATTTGTTAATTATGCCTATGTGTATATATAGTCGTCACTTTCATAGTATGGATGACATTCTTGAATTTTTAATTGCCCGTTACAATAACATTTCTGCACCAATAATAAGATATGTAGTCATTAAAATACCATATTATTTCAAAATAAATATATAAACGCCATTTTAAATAAATCACATTGTGTAACTCATTAGCTACATTTCTAGATATACATTTCGATAAATAACTTTATATTTTACATTAATGTAACTTTATTCAAATATTTAAATCGAGTATTTGATGTAATTTTCTTATCGTATTCAAATAATTACACTAAACTAAACACAAATACATTTTGGCCAAAGACTTTATGAATGTTTTAAGGGAGATATAATATTCTGTTTGTTTTTCTATAAAAAATATATCTATAAAAAATATCATTTGTTTTTCTGTCACCGTTACGATTAAAGGTTTAAATTGACTAATAATTTTATGTATAAATAGGTGTGTTTTCTAATTAATCTCTTCTGAAGTCATCGAGCCTTAGTAAAGGCCAACCTTTCAACCGTTCTAGGCATAGAGACGAAACGATGCCAAGGTAATGCTTTTATTATTCATCCTTTTGTTTACTCATTCAGTGTTTTTCATACTTTTAGACGTGGAGTTATTATAATGAAGATATTAAAGTCATTGTTTTTTGCTTGAAGATTAGATATGAAAATTTATATCTTTGTTTAAGATAACAAGAAACAAATTTTTTGTACTCTTTTAATAAACTATTATCATCCAATTATCTTAAGAGATTAATTCTGTTTTTAATGTTTCTAATTGACTGAACAATGGATTTCTTAAGTTTCGGCACAGTTAAAGCAATTTAGAACTAAACTGAACAGCAACTTTGAAAACATATAATTAACCTAAAATCGTATTGAAATTTAAGACAACGAATATAACCAACTCAATAAAAGACAACACGGCTTCGGAAATTCAATATTAAAGTTTGTTTTACGAAATGATGCCGACAATTAAGTTCGTTCGTGTCGAATTTTATATTAACTACCCATTAACTTACTCAGTTCAATGAACACATCTTTTATAATATAATAATTGTTAATTTGTTTGTTATTATTACTTTATTGGACATATTGAAATTAAATTAATAAAGATAATTGTTAGCATAGTATATTATATTCTTCAGCATGGAAGGGCGTTCCAGTTTTATTTTATATACCTATTATATCTATGTTTTTGTTTTAAATATACTAATTAATTATTTAAAAGTTTGGAATAATTAAAGCATTTCTATATTTTAAGTGTTTAACAATGATACAAAAAGAGAGATGTCATAAAATTAATGTATGTATTATGCGAATTCGTATATCTGTCTGTGGCGACATAACACTAAACCAATGAACCGATTTGATCGCGGATTTTTTTAACATAAGCTTTATCTGTAGAGATATATCTTAAGTTTTAGCTATTAATGGTTTTAGCTTCTATAGTGGAAGTATAAATAGACATCTTAAATTTCTTTTCTTTATTTCTTCAGCTCTTTTTGGTATTGGTGAGAGAATCTCAATCCATTTATAAGCTAATATTTCAGAATATCTTTAAAGTATTATTAATAAATATGTTAACTAATTTCATCACTTCTTTAAATTATCAAATTCAAATTCAAAATATCTATATTCAAGTAGGCATTTACATGCACTTATGAATTGTCAATTGTCAGTGTAGTCGGTCTGTAAGTAAGCGACCACCAGCCTGGAATTCTGCCCTGTTGAGAAGAGCGGACCAGAAATTCAACAGATGCTCTTTTTAAAAGAAATATAACAATCTTAGATGATGCACATTAAAATATAAATCCTGTAAATGAATCAACAACTTAAGTTCCACATATTTCAATCTACTAAAAACTCTTGAACATTATAATAAGATTTATTTAATAATAAACTTTTAATTTTAGATTTAAAACTAAGAAAAGAAAGGTCTAAGATATCTTGCGGAACTTTATTATATATGCGTATACTCAAATCTATGGAGGATTTTTTAAATATCAGGCATCATATTATATAAATGGATGTAATATGATGTGCAATTTAATAAAATAAAAATACGATGATATATACATTTACGCTAGCATTCATAATAGAAACAAATAATCCATGAACGGAAGTAATGTGATACAATATTATCTAAACCACTGAAAATAAAGGTTATTGTTCTTTACATTTCTTGTAAAATCTGTGCAGTTTTTTGTTAACCTACTTCCGAGAACATGCACAATCACGTGTTTAATAACGTTACCCGAAAGCAATATGGCACGCCGGTAAATGCATATTAAGAAAATTATGCATAAACTAGAGATTACTGCATGGTTAAATTAAGTAAATATATTAATTTGATAATAAAATTGACTGAGTATTTTAGGGTAGTTATTTAATCACTTTGTTACTTAAGGTTTTTTTTTATATTTTTCTTTAAATTTATGACACTAATTATAACCGAATTTCTCTTGCAGTTCCATTTTTTCTTTCGTAATATGAGTCAATATTCATGCGATTTCTGAATTGCACTTTAATCGTTTTGCCGCTAAGCGTTTATATGCCAATAACGATTTGACGGTATTATACAATCCAATTTTATCTGCAATACACTTAGTAAATGGCTACGAAATCTGCATGAACGTGGCAAGAACTTTGTTATCTCATAGGAGACAACTTTTAGGAATAAAAAGTTCATATTTGTAGCTTCAGATACACTACATGCATGCGAAATTGCATTTAGATCCCCTTAGCCGCCAAAGCGTGATTTTTAACTAAAATCCTTTTAGCAGGATTTGAAAAGTTAAGGGTATGATCGGCGAGTTAAGGCGCTTACGAATGTCGTTATAACTCGATTAAATTAGAACGTTGTATAGAGAATGGATTAACCCAGTTTTTAATTAGTAGGGTTACATGTCGTTGTATTGTTTTTTATTTGGTTTTTAGGTAAATAAACGAAAATTTGTGGATTTATCGGGGATGGTTTAAAATGAGATTATCATTTGTTGATTATAAATCAAAAATATGTTGTAAGTTATGCAAAATTATTACTTATTAGAAAAAAAAATCTTACTTCATTATAAAAATCAAGCAATAAAATAAAACACATGTAATAAAAATAATTACCGTATACAATAGGTACGAAAAGCAATATCGATTAGAACAGAAGACAGCAAAATAAAAAACCCTATTTGTCTTTATAAATATATTTAGTACACAATACTGTAATATTATATAATTATATGTTTCATAGATTCATTGATTTTTTACATGAAAAACACTAAGGTTACATATCTCTGTCCGTAATTTGTAAATAATAACATATCAGTCAGTTAATATGTTAATTCACTCTGTTGACCTAAACAATTTGTTCAGTGATCTGTTATATATTTAACTGATGGTTATTTACATATATATATTTATATATAGATATTAACAATTAAATATTTTGCTTTTTCGTTATTATTATTATTTACTGCATATTCTATTCTGAAATAGTTTTTGGTATTCGTTTAAAGTGTCTTCCTTCTATAATTTTACTAACGTAATCAACGTATATTTAACAGGAAAAATATTAAAGTATGACGCGTTCAACGACTTTGCTCTATAACAAATACTTTGGCTGCAATCGAGAAAATGAAAAGTAATTCCATGAGTGGTGTATGTTTATAAGCTTTAATATTTTGTATAAATATTTTTAATCTATTGCTTAAGTGCCATTTATACAGACTATTATAATAAAACATAAAATAGTAATAATTATAATTATTTAACAAACGAATTTGTAAAGCATTACATGTGAAATTAAAATTTAATTTTCTTACTTGCAGCCTGCCCCGGCTTCGTACGGGTATTTAACAAATATTTAAAAAAATATAAATTTTAAACACAGACCCTATCTTTTGCATTGGGGGTTACTGAAAAAAAGTACATTATAAAGAAAGTTTGAATATTAATACACTTAAATGAATGACATGCAACTTGGGAATGGTATAATAAAAAAAACCGGCCAAGTTGTACTACTTAGATGTGTTAGTTATCCTTTTAAATTTGTTATATGTACTACTGTCGTGAATATTTAACACCTATAAAATGAACCATTTAACAGGCAGAAGGGGAAGGGGGAGGCACTTGAATTTCACAAAAATTTGCATTTTAAAGTGAAATGTGTATTTCGCAAGCACATCTCTTAATCGGAAAATTATTTTCGCAAGACAAACCATATTTTATTAAGATATATATTTTATCTAATGATACTCTAGATCATACGGTGATCAAGAAAGAAAAATATAACTCCACTATACTGTGTAAAGCATTTTTTTACAACCCTACTTTTTTTACCATTTTGTTGGCAGCACTTATATTATTGTAATGTGGAATTACAGTTTTGTAACACTAAGAGTCTTTTAGTTACGCTTCTGATGAACAGTCGGATAGACGGACGGACATGACGATGGTAAGGGCTCCTAATTGACTACGAAACCATAAAAAGTAATTTACAGGTTACAGTGATATAACCTTGAATACGATGATATTTATGTAGATAAAAATTAATAATGTGACATAATTTATACCAGTGTCACTGCCATATATTTCAACATGAAAAAGAAGTTATTGTGACATAATTGATAACAGTTGATTTTAACGTATGGTATCGCGGATTTCCTTGTAGATATTGATGTTCTATATAAAATTGTACATCACATTGTTGTATTGTCAATAATTTTCACAGTGTACGTTTTTTGGTATTTTTAATTAATACAGTACATAAGTACGTTCACATTAATACAGACGTTTTTATAAATATTCTATCGCCTATGTTCATTAAGGTGAATTTATAATCCTAATGGTAAAAGACTTTTTCACACTGGCCTGGTAAATTTGGAGCGTATTGCAAACAAACAACCAAATCTTTTGTCTTTATAATATTACTATAGATTAGTAATAAATACTACTTAATGTAAATAATAATATAGATGCCAATAGAATATGTCTTAGTAGTAGAAAATTTCTTTAAATAAGGTATTATTTCGACTTACCATATTTTCGATGTTTTATCTTTAGGACAAATTATTAAAAAAAGGGAAATTTATACACAATATTTGATTTTAAAGTCGGAAAATTTAAATTTAATTCTATCGTTAAATATTCTATAATTTCTTGATTGTAATGTAATGTTTTAGTAACAGTCAAATATACTGTCTGTATGAAAAATTAATTTTGTAGAATCTTTTATCTCAATTGCTTATTACAAGACTATTAGATTTTTTGTAATAGTCTTGTAGTAAGAAAGAATAAACTGAATGTATCGAAAAGCCTTCACACATGGAGATGGATAGTTCTATAAGAAGAGGGCAGCGCTAAAGACATTGATGGACTGCGTAAAAGTGCGTGGAGTAATGATAATTGACATATCGTACCTAGCCCAAATAATTCATATGATAATTTTATAAATTAAAGTCATGGTATGGGCATTTTATGAGGAGAGGTGAAAGGCATGTAACCAAAAGAGTGCTAGGTATGGAACTGGAGGAATGTACAGGCGGAGGACAGCCGAAAAAAGATGGATGGATTTCGTGAAAGATATGATATGGAGTAGAAGGGAGTGCGTACAGAGATGACGAGTAACAGAAGAATATGGAAGGAAAAAACATACTGCGCCGCCCCCAAAGTTGGAATAAGGGCAAGAAGATTTAAGTAATAATATTTTATTCGTCTTATAATTTGTGTATGATATAAGAATAAATAGACCTATTCAAATATTCTTGCAAAAGTAAAACCTTTATAAACCCTTAAATGATTCCTGAATGAAATTGAAACAAAGATATTATAATAAAAGGGCAAAATTCGGGCAGATCAAAACGCTTATAACGTTTATTTTTGCAAAGATTTGAAATATTCCGAAATTATATTTCCATCCGAATCCAATCATATTCAAACACTAAATTGGTTCGTGTCGTGTGTAACCTTTGTAGCTTTATTATCCCTTTATGCGAATATTGAGAAATTGTGGAAAATACGTAGAACAATAAAGAACTTTAGTCGGACATTTATGTCTGACTAAAATTGTTTTGATTTTCATCATGTTTTCTCGTGTGGCTTGACTCTTGCAAGCTGCTATTATTAGTTTATTTACTATTGTATTTTGGTTATGCAATTATTAAACTTGAAACAACTGCTACAGATTAAATAAAAATATATATATATTTTGTAATGTTTACAGTAATATGATACCTTAATAAATATACTTTCATCCATTAGTTCGAGGCCTACTAACAAATACCCATTCATACTTTTTCATTTGCCTTTGATCTTAAGCTGATGAATATATGACTTTGTATTTTAGCCTTATTTGACCTCATATTCGAGTATGGTCAGCAGAGCCATTACCTTTCTTGACTTTTTATAGTATGTTTTAAGCGTTTAATATATTTATGAATGAATTATAATACACATAATTTAACAATTTAACTAACCTTGGTTATAAAAATTTTTAAACCCACTTTTTTAATCCCAGTCTATTATACCAGTTAGTGAAAAGGAATTTTATTATACAAATAATAAAATTCTGTTTTAGTTACTAGTATAATTTTAAAACTATTACTTATTTTTAACACATGCCAGGGTTACACTACAGTTACAGGGTTACAAAAAGAATACTAAAATTAACATAATGCGACATCGATTTTTAATGAACATCACAAAGTATATGTAATAGCTTCTAATAAGATCTCGCCGATTATATAAAAAAAGTTCACGAAAAAGCACATAACGTCAAGCCATTTGACCTAAAAACATGCAAGGTAAAAAAATACTATATCTGAAGTGAAAGGCAAGGGTTAAAACGGTGAAAGCCCTCATAAACATTACCCCTGCCTAAGAATTCTCTGGAGGCACTCTCCCGTGCCCTTGAGGAAGTATAAACGACAAAATAACAGATGCTGTTAGTTTATCTGAAATTAATTGATAATGAATTCCAAAAAAGTCTTTAACATTTACTGATTACTGTTTGGCTTATCAAAAATATGATTGACTAGAACAAAATTTTCTAAATGTATCCTTTACTAATAGATATTTTATATATATTATATAAGGCAGTCTCATTTTAGCAATGATTTAAAAATTTACAGATATTGAAAAAAATAATTGAAATATTTAAAAAGCCAGGTGGTAGTGGTCAGTCAAAGATAGAGAGAGTGGAGTGAGCTTGAATTTAAATGAGATATTATTATACTTGTACCTTTGTGGCTGATACGGGCTTCAGTGAGAGTAAGGTCCGCTATTAAGACTCGTTAGGGGTAACTTTGCGACTGCGCTGTCATTAATTCTTGTCCCTTATCATTATTCCATGTCGTGAATTTCAGCATGAATATTTTAATAAGGGAACTTAATAATGCACACTGAATAATGGGAGCATTTTAAACTTTTTTTAGTATAATGGGTATTTTTAGTGATATTTCGTTTCGAGGTAACTGATTATAATTTTATGTAACATAACCTGACTTTCCCACTATGTTAAATACAACCAGATTGATTAACCTTTCAAGATAGATTTTATACTTTGATAACAACAAATGATTTAAAATCAGATAAATAAATATAAAATAAAAAAAATAATAGCTATATAGGACGACAAAGACTTCGAAATGATTAAATAATAGATATTTTAACAAAGTATTTTTTATGAAATTTATTATAAACCATTTTGATTGATAAATAAGATTTATCATAATATGAAAATATTACAACAATGTCACATCCTATTACAATCATTGAATACCCGAAATTTTTACAACAAAGAAAATAGCATAATGGCAGAATTACGTCACGAGTTCCGCAATTCTTTTTGTGTCGTAAAAAAGTTTATTGTTCTGCTTATTTTTACGAAGCAAAACTAATGTGGACACAGAAAGGAAGAGAAGCTGTCACAATTTCGAAATATCAAAAGTAAATTATGAAACAGAGAAATAAAGCTTTCGTTGTGAAACAAACGGGGAATTTGGCACCACCGCTCGTTTCAAAGGTTCGATATGAATTTTTAAATACTTATAATAATTTATGTACCAACATTAAAGCTTTGGGATGAGTATAACTGTTATAATTTCATATATATATATATTCAATATCCAATATAATATGTAATAAATAAAAAACATGTCTGAAGATATTCCAATACCAGAATATCATAGTCAATCTTCGAGCACATTGTTATTATTTCAACAAAAAGACATCATTGACTCGACGTGTGCCTACATTTGAAGAACCCTTGAAGGTGAGCGAACACTTAGGAAGTATAATTGCGATTAATGAATAAGGAATGAAGGATGGTACAAAAATTTGTCCAGGATTGTTTTCTTTTTTTGGATTTCTTTTATCAAAATTTAAGCCAACTTCATTTTTATTACTCCGATTCATGTAGTTTAACATATTTATTTTTAAATATTTATATTATATTGATTCGATTAGTCAGTCATTGTTATGAAATAAATTGATATGAAACGATTATACATAAACTGTATACATAGCATATGTTCATTAACTTTATGGACTCTTAAACCCTCAAGCGGAAAATATTTCAGTAAAACCTTTAAAGAGATGTTGAAAAAAAAAATTCCTGTTATATTTATAAAAACCAGTGCAACGAGAATTGTAGGTACAAATGAAATAAGAACAAGTTTCCTCTCAGTAATTATTTGAAAAAAAAATAACGATATTTTTATTTACTATATTTAACAAGTAGGTTTCGGTGTATAAAGTAGTTAAAGTATTTTAAAAAATACAAGATAACATTAGAAATGGAGTTTATTTTAATGTCGTTAAAATATAATATAATATAATAAAATATATATTTTATTATTTATTTATTTGGTTATATTATGATGAAAACCGATTTATAAAAAAGTTAAGAAAATAGCCGTCAAATAATCTATTATATAAGACAACGTCAACGCCCGTTACCATAGTAATGTACGGACAAATACAAAGTCCAGCCCTCGCTGTCCTTTAATTACTCGAGGGAAGCTCAATTTTGCGTAAATAGTTGAAATACGAAGAAGGATTGGGTCAATTAATGGGTAACTTTGATTACAACAAGCAACCTTTTTAATTTGAACCTCGTTTCCTGTTTAACCACCGTTCATTACGGTTACATTGGAAACCTAATATTGGTTAGTTGTTTTAGAAAGTAAATACAGTTCTGCGTATTGCTTTGTAAATTAAAAAGATTTGTTCTGTATTGGATTTATTAAACTAACTTATACATTGTTATTTAATATAATTTGCTGCGTTCCTTTCATGTTAAAGAATACGTTAATTTGCGTACTTGTAATCGTGTAATTAGTCTTATTTTATTATCTTATGACTGTGTTGTACAATTAATTGGGTTATTTTATCTATTAGTAATTAAACTACTAAAAAATACGATCCCTGTTATGGTGTGCTCGAAATCAATTAATTTGTAGGATATGTTATATTTGATTTTTTCAAAGGACCGAACCAAATGAGTTCAATGTTGGTTTTATTATTTATGTAGCATAAACATCTCTTAAGCGTCTCAGAGTCACAATTCATCTCAAAAGCTTCTAGTGCAACTGCCCGACCTCAACTTGGAGGAAAATATTTACCATTACTTTCTTCCCCGCAATTTGCAGTAAAGTTGCTATTACTTGGAACTCAGTTCTGTTCTAAATGTTTATGTTTTGCTACTTATTATGTTTTTCTTATTACAAAATGCAATATTTTTTTTTTGTACAAACTAATAGTGACATTAGACTTTTTATTTGATATACTATCTAAGTAATTAAAAATTATAACTTTTAAGAAATGGTACACTAAAAGAACTAGAGACAGTGAAATAAAATAAAACTTTTTTTAACATTTTGTTTGTTAGATCCTGTTTTTTCCTGCGTTTGATCCTGCGCTCTTTTTATTTTTATTCTGAAACTTAATTTTCCCTGTAAATAAAAATAAAATAATCTACAAGTACACGTATCGGACATTTTTGAAACGAATGTTGATTTATTGTTGTTTATTTGAAAATATAAATATTTTACGTGAAATTAACAATAAAGATAATTGACTCCCGTATTAAAAAAAAAACCTTATACGAATGTATTGTGTACATTTAATATTGTTATGGAATCTATTGTATTATTCGTTACTGCAAAAATACATAATACAATTTTGCATATCACAAACAACGAATACATAAGGTAGGGTAATATCATCATGTTACGAGAATTATTGAAAAGGTGCCCTTATTTGTACATTTTCTACTTTGTATTCTGTATTAGCGAATTCGTAATCTTTTATCATATTAAAATTATATCAACATAGATTTTTGTATTTTCAGCAGTAGTATATGTATATATGAAGTAAATTACAAATAAATATGCTACTACACTATACGTAAACATTTTTCAAGGATATATTTATGAAATATTATAAGCGAGTTACTTGATACATAAAAGAAATAATAACTTAGTCTTAATCTGACCCTTAGTTTACAAAATATTTAAATTATAATCATATATGCTTTGATATTAACAAAACAACTTAATGTATAACTTGATTATGTAAATTCTAAATCAAATATACTCGTAAGTGAATTCTACCTTACCCAAGCACCTGGTTCACATAAGCATATATTACCATTATATACCTAGCACATCATAAAGCTTCTTAAAAAAGGCCAAGTCAAAAAGGTTCACTATACGCCTACATGTAAAAGAAGGTAAAAGTATTTACATAACGACGGCATAATGGGTTCAAGCCGTTAAATGTACGAGCGATGTCAGCGTGATGCCGTATGATGTACACACGGGAATGAATTCTAGACGGTCTCGCAGTAAATATATATATATATATTACAAGTTTCCTTGTTTATAAATACATAGCTAAAACTTAAACGATAAATTAATAATACAAAAATACATATAATAAATATAATACATGTAACATAATTACATGTAACATAATACAACACCCTCCATGCAAATATATAAAAATTATGTGTTTTTATGAAACTCAAAATTGACAGCATTTTTCTTCGTCTGGCTATCTGTCTGTTTGTTCCGGCTAATCTCTGGCTGGACCAATTTTAACAGGACTGGATGTTATAAGGAGTAATTTAGGAAAATTTTATTTCAAAACCATATTCGAGTCGTTGGCACAGATAGTCATAAATACATCTTTCACTATGTCACAGTTGACAAAACCAGAAATTGAAACTAGCACATTATAGGGCCCATCGGATAAGAATGTTAATATAATCGGACGAAACAAAAACCTTAGAGATTTACCAAAATACATTAACGATTTTTAGGGAACATCAAAACTAAAGTCGAGTGTAAAAGTAAATAAGCGTTTGGCAAATCTGTACATTTATTGTCCTTTAAAAATAGTTTTTTCTATGTACATATCTTATATGTACATATACCTTAAAAAAAATTCTGTTATTAAATTCTGCGCGATCCATCTTATTTAAGTAATTGCTTGCTTTTTCTTTCTTATTAAAAACATATTACCACATGTACATAAATGAAATGTACTATTTATTATACGTGAATATATTAATTAGATATATAAAATTGAATTAATTTTTGTGATGAATTATTTTTATTTTAGAATAAAGTTTATAATATAAAAAAAGGAATAATATTGGGCGCGGATTGAAATTTAAATAGCACCTTAAATATTTGTATATATTTTTAATCGTATTATAAAATTAATACAACGTCATGTCAACGAAATACAAAAAATATCTTTGTTTCAGTTCAATCAAATAAAGAAGTGCTTAAAATGAAATCAACATATACCTATAGCGAATGAAACAGATTTTAAAATACATTTACTATCGTTTCAATATACAAACAAATCGAAATGGTTGAAATCGCCGGACTATGTAAATTACTATGAGTCTTTGACTTTAGTTTAAGAGTTGCTTGAATACTTTTAAACATAGTTTATTTGTACTAGCTTATATCTCACAGACATTGGGCATTTTCATTTGTTACGTAAGGTTTGATACGTGACTCAGATATGAGTCATTTTTATAAAGTAATGTACATGAGGCTATGATATTACATGAACTCAATAATTTATGTTATAATAAAGTCATTATGACGCCTACGGTCTGGAACAAGTATATCATTCATATGTGATGTTACCGTATGATTATATGTTTATTTGCAAATAAAACTGCAAAAGCGACACCTTAGAGGTAATGGTATATTCTAATTAAACTTTATATCAATTTAGTAAATTATCTACAATATAAATTAAATGTAAATTAATACAATAAGTTTCGTCTGTTAGAAATTTTACTTGTAATTAATCATTATAACAGGTAGGCGAGGCAGTGGGCAAAGACTTGTTAATACATAATACGTAACTGTAATATGAGTAATACAATAATAAAATTTGACAGACCCCAAAATAAGTTTAACTTTATTGAATTATTTTCTAAATAATATCTTATTTTCTGTAATACAAAAAGAATTCTGTTACAAATTAGGAATTACTTAAATGCATATTATTTCATGTCGTATTATAACAGCAAATACTATATAGATTTATTAACTAAACATGAAATAAAGTCGACTGGCAACGAATGCGAAGTCTATGTATGAAATAAAACTGCAAATTGACAAATGTGATAGATGCAGTCATTATATTCGTATGGAACGATGTGAAAAATATCTTCTTTTATTTCAGAAGCACATTATTTAGCATACCATATGTAAAAGTAAGCGTCGTAATTTTCTTGTCATTCCACGGAACGTAATAACTAAGGAGCAGAGTAAAATTGATAGAGCCTATAAATTACTGTTGTGTCAGTGTATTTGTAAAATAAATGGTTAAATTGATGGCATTTTTTGTGTATTTTACAAAAGGAATAATTTATTTCTTAGATAATTGAAATAACTAATTAAAAAATATTTTAAAAATAAACATAAGTCCTAGGTTTGTATATTTAGATTTCTTAATATAATATCTTTTTTTTTATTATTATACTAAAGCAATACATTGCTGAAAGTAACAAATGAATCCTCTATAATTTATACTCTTCAACAAACTCAAACAAATTTGAACCCTCCTAGTAAAGTCACAGATGGGTCGATCTGAATAATAAACCAGGGACAAAACACCTGTGCGATGGACAAAGCAATTCCAACAACAAAAATAGTTACCCAACTGTTGTAATAGAATCATGGGCTATATTAAATATTCTGTTATTTAATAGTTAACCCACTGGTATTGCTATGTTGTTTTTTTATTTCAATCTAAAGAATTTTCTTGTCGGAATTTTTCTTTTATTTCTTTATAACTTTACTGGTTTTTATCTTATTTAGTACTTAATCATTATCTAATATATAATAGAAGATGGGATGAAGTATAATCCTCAAGCGCGCAGAACCAATAAAGCTCATCCTTTGACACTAAAATTGTGTCTAATATTGAAAATACCGTAGATTGATGTATATTACCGCTCATCTGTTCCGTTCGTCGTTGGATATGAGTTATAATTTTTGAATGTCGATTCTGTATACATATATGTTAAGTATTCTAGTTTAAAAACCGAATACAGATTTATATTAATTTTATTATATTCTTTATATATATTAATAAAATATTTAATAAGCAGTAGTGATTACTTAAAGTACACTAGTTGAATAAATTTAACATCACCGAGGATCGTGAATAATTTCTTCAAAAGAGTTTGAGTTAGTTTCAAGTCTTTTGCAACGTTCAGCAATTTCGAGTCGTGCAGTCTAACGTGCGTCTTAGATGCCAACTTTAATAATAAATTCTACTATGAACTTGTTTGTTTTGTATAATAGTTCATATTTTTTATGTTAGGTAAACCTGAAATTTAATAGCGAAGTTATATTTTGTTTACTAAAATTATATTATTATATTAGAACGACATATTTTGATATTTTAAATAATTATCTATATTTTTATTTAATTATTATACTGCTGCTTCTGTCTATAATTAATCTTTATTTTGCAAACTAAAAGTCGGCACTTTAACTACCAGTGCAGATGGCAGCTAAATTATTAATCATGGACAGCACCTGCGAGCTAGTTAAGAAGCAGTTTTTGCGCCATCGATCTTAGTTATGAAATACTCTATCACACTATTTTTTATTCTTAATTTTTAATAATAGATCTAATAGACTTTTTCAAAATACATATTAATTAATATAATATGCCTGTCATATTTAGAAATAATTTTAAAATAAACAAATAATTAAAAAAAATAGACCATGTATCTTCTTGTTGAACGTTTGTTTGATCACTGATATAATAAAATGCGGTTATTATTCGTTACTTCAGATCACATTTACGGCACACATAAATAAAAAATATACTTTAGAATAAACGATTGTATCATAACCCAGTACTGATGCATAATGCACATATCAAGATGCAAGGAGATTGTGTACAACCATATTCTGAATCTTTCAAACTTGTTCATTTTATATGTAAGATGTTTTATTTAAGTACTGCAGTTTTTTCATAAATCAAATATAGTAGAATAAACAGTAGTATTAGAATTATGATTTTTAGAATTATTTTATTTGAAAATAGATTTGTGTTTATTTAATAATAAATGCAATTAAAAGCTTTTCGCAGAATTAAATGATATAAGTAAACTAGGAGTAAATTGTAGATGAAAATATATTTAAATACAGACAAAACGTACAAGGAGTTCAAGCAACATATTTCTTTCACAAGTGGCAGACAAGTATCTCACTACTTAGCGGAATGGCGACATTAAAATGCAAAACACTAGAATCTATGCAAAATTACTGTGCACCGGGTCAACTGGATTCTAGTCGAATTTACAGCCACTAAACTACATAAAAAAGGAGTGAAATAAGAAAGATCTTTTTTTACTCATATCAACTACGTACTATAAAGTTTTACATTTATTCTACAAATTAATGTATTTAACAACTTTATAACATATTATTGACTTCAAGTTTAAGTTGATAATGATAAAAGTATTTAAATTTCATACACGGTTTAAAAATAAACAACTTCAGCGTACTACTGCTTTGTTTATTATGAAAGCAGTTATTTTTATAGTCACATTCACAAGCATCCTGAATTATATATATATTCCTTCCTTCCTATATCCTGAATTATATATATATATATATATATACATAACAAAAAATATCGTAAGATATTCTTGCTTCATGACTTTTGTTTCAGACTATACTTATGGTTTAAATATTTTGAAACCGTTGCATATTTTATTCTTTGACTTGGTTTAAACGTGAAAGTATGAGGTTCTTATCTTCTTATGAGGAAAAAATAATAAATATTAATATTAACAAAATCATGAACGTTTATAGTAGCCACAAAATAATCTGTTATTAATATTTGTGATATTAACCAGTTTTTTCTGAAGTATATTTATTGTGTTTTTTCATAATAGTTGAACTCATTTGTTATAATTTAAAATTTTCAACTTATATATAATTCATTTTTTAGTCCTTTGATATCTTTGCTATTGTAAATACTACATAACTAATATATTTTATTATTTTAAAACGTTACTAGATTACGTTACGTTGATAGTTGATAAATTTTAATGACATAGGTTGGAATCGAATCTTGAACATTTTTGACAAACTTAATATAAAAGTATCTTGAATTTCTAAAAATAAAAATGTGAATTTATTAAAAATATGCTTTCTTATATAAATAAAATGTTTTGTATTACTTGTTTTTGAATCCTGATTGTTCTTAAGATTCAAAATTTTAATTTAATAACTCTGAATGACGGTACACCGACCTAAGTATTTCATTTTTTTTAATGGAAAACACTTTTACACGATTTTTAAAAGGTTCCTTATTTTCTTTTTAAGGAAGAATCCGTAGATACTAATAAACTAGGTTAAAATATGCTTTAAATCAATGAGAAACTTATCTCATCTATTAATATTAAGACATCAAAGACGGGGCTTTCAAAAAGTTCTCAATAGACGTCGATAGCTCACGAAATAACTTCAATTTGAAGGGTAGTACAGACCATTGTTGCTATATCTTTTGTCCTACGCTCGTTATAAGAGTTTAATGAGATCAAACGAACCTTTCAGATAATTTCATCTTGCAACTTGTACAGACTATGAAATCAGATATAATTTGAATTTATACAGAAGTTATGTTTTTGTTTATTTAAAAACATAATAAAATATAGTTTGATATATAATGTATTATGAAGAACTTTTAGAAGCATATTTTTGCATAACAATATATCATAAAGCAAATAAATATTACTTGGAAGAGAAATAAATTATATCAAATACACATCATTTATTTACTTCTTGTATGTAGATAGCGACGGAAAGGAATATATCGATCCTTACCTTGCTTCGACAAAAAATTTGCAAAGAAAACTAAACTTTGTATTGTGGACCGGAAAGTTTTAATTGAATTGTCCTGGATCCGTGTTGTATGGAAATACTTTTGAATTATATTAAGGCAATCTTTTGATAATACATTTACAAATTTACTAAGTGTATAAGTTTTGGATATATCTCAGGTGGTATTATGTCCAGATTCTTATTAGCGTGTAACTTTGAAACTCAAAAGGGATTATGAGAAACGTCACCTGTCATGTTGAGATTTGATTTAATTTTTGATAATCCTAAAATATTTTTATACAATTCTCAAATAAGGTGTTAAAATATTTTTGTATATTAAGCAAAACAAATCCATACAATATTCATAATTCGTAACATTAAATTTTTATCAAGAAAAAATACTATTTTTGCAAAATAAAAAGACATTCACTTAAAGATATAAAAATAAGTAACATAAGGTTATTGTTTCTGTAACTTAAAGATATGGGGATAAAGATATTTCATATTAAACAAAAAATATTTTTCTCCTGACTTCACCTCACCTAAATTTGCGTATTTATATTTTCATTTTGAATCTTACTTGCCAAAACTTGAAAAATGGGACACGGTCATTATTTCTACTTCTTTTTTTGCATGTCATCGTGATACGAAACCGTATTTTTACAATGCTTAAAGCGCTACTCGAATGAGTTATATACAAACAAAGGCGGGTACAATCAACAAAAAAGCTCATTTGCACTCAGCTTTGGCACAGCAGCCGTTGTAGCGTCGATCCTCCGGAACAACGATCACTGTTTGAGTGGAGTCAGTCATGTTTGACGTAATTTATAGAATCAAGCGAATCAAGCGACGATAAACTTACAAAAGATATTCAAGTTATTTCGAATACAGTAAATATATTCTCTTTTTGGATGTATTTGTAATAAGTAACTGCTATTAATAATATAACTGTAACATGGCATCCACATGACGCAATATATTATTGAAATGACTGTAACTTTTGGTAGTTAAAATGAAAAAGGAAGATTTTCTATTTTTAATTGAAATACAGACGGTTAGAGAGCTTATTTTAGATATGTTTCAACTAAAATATATACATGTATCTATATATATATATATATATATATATATATATATAAAATTTGGTAGTGTCTATGTCAGATAACACTTGGAACACAAGCAATTTTCTTCTCACTTAAACCGTAATCCGCTTGTAGTGGTTCAACTGAGTCGTGTCAAGTGGCCATTTGTCCGTCACACTGACCGTTTGGAGTATCTCGAGCGTGACTGTTTATATTTATGTTACAACTCTCGATAAAGATGTTCACAACTTTCAAAATACTTTGTAGTTTTGATAAAATAATAGTACCAAAATTCCTTTTAGTACCGATGCGTTACGTGATATAATATATGAAATTCAACAAATTATTCAACATTACTTTAGTGTAGTCTTGTCGAAATTTGATTCTATCGTTGACTTGAGCGATAGTCTATCGTGACTTGCTGTTAAAATAAGGCCACAAATTATGAAAGTCAAGATTATCAACTGACCTCCATGTCTTGTTCAAAATCTAACAATATATTATAGGCCAACTAATGCTATATTATATATATAAAATATATAAACATAATTACAGGTGCGGTGAGTATGAGAACAGCTGTCGAGTACGTTCACAATGTAACTCCGTAACATGACTCCAAGCAGCTTTACTCTCTACATCACCTGCCTTTTGTGGCTTGACCTCACCCACGCTAAGATTGGTAAGAAACAATTAATTTACTCTCATGTACAATTTAAAATAAGATCTAATTACTATAAATAAATATATTGTCTTCATCTTATTGGCTAACGGATTTGAGTTTTGCCACTTAAAATACTTTATTGCACTATATATAACTATTTAGTGTTGATACAATGTTGTTAGTTAGGTGACGACATAAATAACAAGTAAAAAATTAAACTATTTTTTTAATATTTATTATATTTATCGGATTTGGTGGGTAATATTAATGTAAAAGAGGTGTAAATAAAATAACAAACCCAGTCGTAAATAACGGTTATTTTAGTAAGCCTTTATTAATAACCATATCTATTACCAACAATGTCAAATTTTTTCTTTTTCATTGCATTTTGTAAAATTTTTACTGAATTTATAATTATTATTGTTTTCAAAATAGCTTAATTCTTTAACTTGATAAAAGAATTCTTTAAAATCTATATTATATATTATCAAAGTAACCTCTGTAAAAATTTAAACCTATATCTCAATAGATATAAACAAGTAAATGAATTTTATTCTCCCGGTGCATCCCCTGCATTATGTATACTAAATTCAAATATTCTTCGTAGGTTACTTCTGGCACATCACAGATCTTCATTATGACCCGTTCCACAATTCCCTCGAGTTACATAGAGGTGAGTTTTTCGAATGTTTTCATTTTTAATTTTTAAACTTCAAATTCACGTAATTGTCTTTTTGTTTGTTCTGATTTGAGTTATGTCTCGAATTGGGATTTGAAACGGCTCTTAAAACTCCATAGCTATTATGTCTGAAATTGTTTTGGTTTTGTTTTGTTTGAGACTTTTGTATAATTTTTTAAGTAACAACATGCCAGAACTTCGAATATAGAATTAGATTTGGGTAAAATATATTTCAGTTTTTGTTTTGTAATATTCAAATAATATTTTAGTTAATGGCTTACTTTACTTTACCATTTTGAATGAGATATTTGTTTATTAAAATATAAAACTTTGTATATTATATTTCAATATATTCCTTTTACATTACCTAGAATTTATAAATATATTTATATTTTTCTACGTGATTTTAATATGAAACTAGTTGTTATATTGAAGGTTTCCAACAGTCACGTAAGCATTTATTAAATCTGTATGTCTACTATAAGATTAAATACGTATGAAAGTTACTCGTAGCGATCTCGTAGCAAATCACGTAGCGGTGCTACAATTTACCGTAGAGCTTGTAGCCACTCGAGTGTAAAGAATCAATGACACTAGGTGTTTTGAAGCGTATGAAATTGCAATGAGTAATATATGTCGTGCGTTAAAAAGTATTGTAGGGAATATTTTTATTTACTGTAATAAAAATGATAGCATTTATTATTAGCGCACCCTTGAGTTATATAATCGCATATATTAAATACATATATTGCCATACGAAGTAAATAAGGTAAAATATAATTTATCAAATTAAATAATATTAAATATTTCGTAATTCTAAAACAAATATATTTTTGCTCTTTCTATTGTTTATGAACATTGTAGATTTAAGTATATTAATATCCTCTATCTAAGGACGGACCTTTTTGCTACAGCAATAACCTTTACCTTAAAAAAAAAATTGTGTAAATTTTAATAAAATTCTATTCTTTGAAATGTAACTCTTTATAACAAAAAATATTTTATATACTAAATCATATAAACATTTATCATTATTTTTTAATAAATTTGGCAAAAAACGTTAAATTATTAATTAAACGTATGATTAATTTTATTGCACTATTTCAGTTATTGTAATAAAAACACAATACTCACTCTCCTAACTGCCTTAGCAATCGTAACAACTACATTTACCATTCATTACACGTACCCGGTGGTGAAACTTGCCTTGTAACGTAGAGATTTGGCTTTAACTAGGATGAAATTGATATTTCCGCTCTTAAGGATAGAGAGACAAATAAAATATGTATATTGATTAAAAATATGTGTGATGAATGCAATATCAATATAATTGGGTTTAATGTCCGTTTTAAGGTATACAAATTTATGATGATGATTTTCAAATATAAACAGTATATGTTTGGACAGCATCATCATAAATTGTACTGTACTGTACTGTACTGTACTGCACGGTACTGTACTATAATATATGTACTGTACTATAGTATGCTGTAACGTGACATAGTGATAAAAGTGAATCAAAGACAAATTAAACTTGGACATGGTACATCGGCTTTCATCGTAAAACAGATCTGATTCGTATAACACAATTCTGAGGAATTACAATATAAAGTAAATGAATGATTGCCAAAAATATATTTGAGATTATTTGGTAAAATAAAACAATTTTAATTTCAATTAGTTTTGAATTATTAATTTATAGAAATTATATAAATAGCATAGTTTTAAAATAAAATAAACAAATTAAATATTTGTCTAGTTTTATAATAGACTTATTTTTTTTTAGTTTGTATTAGTATCATTTTGGTATTTGTATTATTTACAATATTATATAAGAATAAGTTTTTGTTTCTATGTTTTTGTTATGTATATGCCTACTAGAGTTTTATCTTGTCCCCTTTTATAATAATTATAATTATACATTTATTTCAACGCCTAATTAAATAAATATATTAATATATTCTAATTGTTGTTGTTAGTCATGAAATAAAAATAAAAACTAAATAAACAATTGTATGAAAGAAATTATAATATTATATTCTCTAACTCGTATATTATTTAAATATATATATTTTTATAAAAGGCTTTTGTTCTTGAAACTTTTGTTCACTTTTTGTGTAATTTTATTTTTATATTTACAAACATATATTTAAATGCTTATTAAAGTTATTTTGTAATAATTTGTAATCTATTTAAGCTGTCCATACACTTAACCGCATTAAATGAAACCAATTCTAATTAACATAACATTCCAGGTTGCAAGCACACTCGTGGCAGCAACGAACACAGCCACCGCAATGGCCGCCACCGCGACCACACTTGTGACAGCTCGTGGCCACTCATACAGAGCGCCGCAGCATTCATGGCCGAACGACATCCCGATACTCTCGAATTTGTATTGTGGACTGGGTAATAAAACGCTCCATTTGTTTAATTTAGATACTTGTCACATTTGTCAAAAAAAATAAATTATTCACTTCGCAATGTTTAAATATTTAAATCGAGCGTCTAAACTTTAAAATTTAAAAAACAAAGCATTTTTACTTCAAATTTATTATTAAGAGGTTTGGGCAAATGCCAATAAGCTGGTTATCGTAAAATACTGTCACTATATATTAAACCTCATGTTATTGTGTTGTAATATTATGTATTTTGTTATCTATATACTAAAATTAGTTCTGAATCTCGGCTTGTAACAGTTGTCCTAATTACTAACGTAGTTTGCGGTGGACAAACTCAATTTGTTAGTGCATCCGAGAAATTGAATAAAAGCATAGCATTGTTCAAGTTACTAGTAAACATTTTAGGTTTTCTGAATTTGAATTTCAATATGTTCGTCGCTTTAATACCATTTTTTAAAATCCTATATATGCCATATCCATATCCTATATATAAATTTTGAATATTATTTAAAATGTCTAAAAACACCAAAATTAAATAAAGACTAAATATATACAAAACTATGTAAATTAGTAAAAAACGACTTTATCAAAATTTATGTAAGTTGGTTGTGAGGCATGAAGTTTTTTACGACTGCTTAACTTTCTCAGAAATGTTTAAATAAAGTTTGGCCATAACTGGCAACAATATCGTGAACATTTCTGATATAGGTACTTGGTTTAACCACAAGGCCTTAAACTTTCTTAAGTTGCTAAATTATATTTTCTTACCTTTACATATACTAAAAAAATAATCTTTGACAATAACAACCAATATAGGCAATGAATTTAAAGAAAAGAAACTATAACAAAATGTACCTCTTTACGGTACGCTGAAATTATTGCATTGCAATTTATCGCACAGGGACATATTATCGTCGTCTATGGAACATCTAGGTGATGAAATCAAACTTGAAGCAGTCAGAAACGTGACGGATATACTCAGTCGCACGTTCAGTAGCCAGTTTGTCTTCCCAGCGTTAGGACACAATGATCCACCTCCATTTCGAAAATTAGTGGACATGTGGATGCAATGGCTGCCTACTGAGGCCTTGCAGACTTTTGAAACTGGTAATATTAGAATAAAATTGTTAGTCACTATTTTGCAATTAGGTCAGGATGCCTATAAAATGTATTTTTAGGGGGCTACTATACCATAGAACAATCTCACAGCAAGCTGCGGATAGTAGTTCTTAATAGTGTACTTTGGGCTGGAGGTGCGGCCAAGACTGATGGTCCTCATAGAGGTCGAGCGCAGTGGGAGTGGCTTGAACACGTTCTTAGTAAGGCAAGGAGGAAAAACGAAATGGTAAATAATAAACATCTATTTATTATTAACGAAATGTGTTATACAAATATGTACTTCATTTTACAATAATAATCCTTCATTATTATAATATAAAGGTGAAAAAATATATTATTTCTTAGGTATATTTAGTAGCCCACGCTGGCCCAGGTGTTGAAGAACGCCATAATGCTGGAAGTTCATCAGCATCAGGAGGTGGTGAACTTTCTCCGACCGCAAATGCACGTCTTTTACACGTTATAAGAGCATTCAGTGACGTTATTGCCGGCCAGTTTTACGGACATCGTCACGCCGATACTTTTAGACTTATTTATAGTGAAGGTAGGAATTTTAATTTTGTTACCGAATATAATAAACATGCCGTTATTTATGAATACAGTGAAGATTAAATTACTAGGTTATGGGTCATCTATTCTTTATATATTAAACGACTCTTTAAATATGTGGAGGCACAAAAAATTCATATAAAAAAATTCACTGCTTTCAACGAATTTCTAAATGTAGCCTGTATAGAAAGATGGCATGCGTAAGAAAAAAATATTCAAAATTATTAATCGATTCTCGAAGAGAAATAGCAAAATCCAAAATTGTCATAATGTTGTAGAAGAAAATATTAATATGTTAGCATATTCGAAAAAATACTATTGCTATTTGGATCCTGCCTTCTGGTGTTCTGTTACTTAAAAATCGTTCCATTAAATGGAAAAAAATAATATCACGATCGGTTTTATTAAAGTTGTATAAATATGTGGGGGTACAGACACGAATGATTAAGATTTTTCTTGCTTCGAGATTTGTTGTAATGTAAAAGGTAATATTGAACCTTAATAAATGATACAAAGGTAGAGATATAATTAATTTAATAATGCTATGAGTGTTTTTAGGGCGGCCTGTTTCTTGGGCGCTTTTGGCACCGTCAGTCACTCCACGCGGTGCGGGTAGCGTATCAAACCCCGGATTAAGGCTTTATAAATTTGAATCTAATACTGGAAAAGTAAGTTAATAATAATTACTAACTAAATAATATTTTAAAGGAATTCTTATTATAGATAAGTAAGAAAAATAAGAGCCATTGTTTGAAAATAATATGATTATTCAAAAAAAAAACAGATTATTTTTTTAGTTTTTCGAACAATAGGTTATCTTGAAATATTTACTTTAAATTTAGTTTTTTGATGGGTTATGAAAAATATTAAATAATAATAAAAATATTCATTAAATTAAATGAAGATGGTAAGATTACCACATTTTGAGTATTTTTTCCCACCCAAAAACAAATTTAATGCCTTTTTTTGTTTAATTTTGTTTTCTTTTTTAATTTTCCTTAAGACTAAACTTTCTTACAATATTCTTAGTAATGTCTTTTCTTAGACATATTAAAAATAGGAATCACAATCCAATCTAATTTAGATTAGAATAGAATGTCTAGACATTCTACAATAATTACAATTACAATTCGTGTATATAAAATATTCGTCAAAAATATTTTTTTTATATCAAATAATAGATAAAAGTTCTTTCAACGAGAATTTGAAAGAAATAAATAAAAAATAATATTTCCAAAACGTCTGGTCGTCTGAAAAAATGTGTTTCTATATGAAATCCGTAAGCCTAATAAAAATAAACTACGGACGGAAATGATGACCGAACGAAACATAAAATAGTTCTTTTTCATTCTTTTATTCCTACATACATAGGAATTTATTCAAATAATATATATTTTTGAGCCGTTTATTAGGATGGATGCATTTTTAATATAATGCATTGGCATTATATTAAAAATGCATCAGAATAATATACTTTAACTTATTGAAGCTAAAGTATACTATTCTGACATCAATGGATAAAGTTTAAGGAATTACGACACTACTTTATATATTTTCAAAATTTTCACATATTTACATACAACATTAATTGCAGATTTACGGTTTTTATTCACACTTAAACGAATTATACGATAACGTTCCCGACCAACGCTGTATGTCTTTTTTTTACCAAAGCAAATGCAGTATTTTAAATCTTATGCATATTCATAAACGTATATAATATTTGTTTTTATATAAATTTTAATATAACAGAAGCTCATTTAAATGTATTCATTAGGGTCATTAAAATTCATGCAGAGCAAAATCTCTCATTAATATAAGGAAATATTAGCTTTGAGTGTTATTCAGTACTTAGAAGCAAACATCTATAATTTTATATACAATAAGCAGTGTAATAAATTCAGTTCACTTTGAGAGGCATTTAAAATTCTAACCTAAAGTAAGTCATTTATAGTTTCATGTTAAGATATGTAACGTTGTCGTCAAAGTGCGTCTCATCATACATGAAGCATAACAGGGTAAAGTCTTTATACAACTCACACCTTCAGTTTTCTAAAGAAAGTTTTGGTGTCTAAATATGTTTAATCAACGAAATGAGACGATAAGGGAAATAACATGACGTTGCCTAATTTGAGTCTATTTCGCCCCTCCTCAACCGTGTCTAAGGAATTACAAAATCGTATTATAGCTTTGTGCAGCTTTAAAAGCATTGGATACAATTATCAAAAGATTTATTTTCTCTTTAACAGTTGTAAGCAGCTGCCTACATCTTATTGTGATTGTAGAAGCACATTATATGCCTTTTAAATTTTACTTTGCTACGTTTAATTAACCTTTAAATTTTTTCAATAAGATCATTCAATGTGTAAGAAGTATTTTGTTATCTGTGACCTAAAATTTGATATAACTGGATTTTTGTTTAATATTGGAGATATTTTTATAATAATAAAAGTGAATGGGATTTTATTATTTTGCAGTGCAGGAAATATGTTATTTGAGTTGATAATAGTCATGAAAAAGGCAAATTATTGGAATATAAGTTCTAATAAATTGTGTGTAAATGTCCCATATCTGAAATTCCTAGAAAATGATTCATTTTCTTAATCATTAATTTTCATGTAAGCTGCAATCATACATAAATAGGTACTCTAAAATTTTAATTGTCGTAACTATAACGTAACTAGATTACCAATATTACAACAACAAAATTTATATTTTAATTTTAATTTTTTTAATTTATATTTTCTTCGACTAATATTTATTTGTAGGTACTAGACTACACACAGTATTATCTAGATGTAATAAACACAAAAGGAGAGCCTCATTGGGCAATTGAATACAATGTTACACAATATTATGGTCTGAGGGAAGTAAGTGCTACCTCATTAGATAATCTGGCGGAGAAGATTAGAAGTTACCCTGATAGAACATATCTCAACAAGTAAGTGGGGTGCATTAACCTAAAACTATCCTAAAACTTAATAATTGTAATAGCACTGACAATATCCACTGTAATGGATCTTCTCAATCTTATAATAGTTTTCATTATTATTTAAATGTTACCCAGGTACTTATCAGCTCTGCGGGTACGTCATACTACAGATGTTGCTGATTGTGACACAGCATGTGTTCACGTCCACTTCTGTGCAATAACTCGTGCAGATTTCCACGAGTTTCGCTCATGCGTCCGCAATCCCGCGTCAGCGCTAGCGTCGCGCGCGCCGCACACCTCCGCCGCCATTTTGCTTTACGCCATGCTAATTTTGATTTCGTTTTAAGGTAAACATATCGATTGACGTAGGCATCCAAATCTTATATTTAATTGATCATAATGTATGCTATATAACGTTTTAGGAAATAATGAAGTAATATAATTATTTCGTAAATACTAATATTATGTAAACAATGATGTAAATTATTTGTACAATTTATCATTAAGAAATAGCAGATAGTTTTAATATTGCCGTAAAAATTAATAAAAATACATATTTTCGTTTATTATACGAAGGAAATCTTTTTACTTACTGCTACCTAATTTTACATACTTTTATTTTAAATATAATTCAGTATTGAAAAGTTATCACTAAAATTGATATAGTTGTTCTTATAAAAACTATCTATAGCATTGAATCAACATTCGAAAACCATTTTTTTGTAAATATAACCGTTTACGCAAGTCTACGTCTATCGTAGCCAGGTCATAATATGAAGCAAGCAAAATTTCATGATCACTCATTCCAATTAACGTTTGATCCCACGTTCTCCCTCCGTATGCATTAAAGTTTTGTATTATTCAATTTAATATTTGAATACTTCGGAATATTAAGTAATTAGAGTATTAAGTGTACAGTATTATAAAATGTAATCACAATTAGATAAAACTATTGTTAATTATTAAATAACTAATTATATATCTTGAGAAGATTGCTAAAAATAATTAAATTTTGTCATCCTATTCGTATATTATTTAGAAATTTTAACCAAAAATAAAGACCAATAAAGAAATTACTGTAATTTTCAGCAAAAAATCCAAAACATTGAACGTCATAAATGTTCGTGTCAATTTGCAACTCCCTTTGTTGAATCCACTTAGCAAAAAGAAAAATAAAGTTCGTCATACCATTTTTGTCCATTATGAGGAGGAAACACGCTCTGATTTTAGGGAACCAATTTCTATACATCACTGTCAGTGTGCTGGTTTAAAGTAAAATAATTTACAAAAGTAGGTTCCGTGTTTTATACATTTTTATTGAGCAATAATTATGACATTCATGATTCGTTTTAGTTCAAAATAACATATACTTGTAATAAAAAACGGAGAAAACGTACTTTATATTCCTCATTCCATGATTCAAGTTTGAGAAAACAAGTAAGTAATGATATTTATTTATAATTTAAATTCAAATTAGTCACACACGTTCCGTATGAAGTTAGTAAGATACATATGTCAGCAAATTATATGCAAATTACTTACAAAACTATGTATGTTTGAATGTAAGCTTTAAGAATGCTATACTCATAAAGAATTTATTTGAGAAATATCAATTATTTAATCTTGTTATCTTGAAAAGGTGATAATTATATAATACATGTAGTATAAAATGTTTTATTATTTTGAAAATATGCAATCTATTGAATAATTTATTGTATTCGTAGGCAGAATCCTAAAAGGACATTTTGATCGCAAAAAATTTGTACCCCTCGTTACTTTGAAGGTTAATCTCATTACGGTTATCCCTTAAAAAGGCCATCGCTTCCTATAAATATAAAAAGGATAGATGTTGCCATAACAGAATTCCAAAAATACTATCAAAGTAGATTATAGAGATTATTAGCAGTAATGTTGTTTTGTACCATAAAATATAACGTAGTATAAAACGATATTTCTGTTTTCATGAGATATAAAAGTGAATACTGTAGTAAAAGTATTTTGCATTTTACCTTAATGAAAGTATAACGAACTTAAATTTTCGGAAAATCATTCTTTGTTTTATAGAATTAACTACAATAAACATTTACATTATTATTAAATTATTATTTTTTTTTCATTTAAGTTAAAATAATACCTATTTTGTGGTATTACCTGTACTGAATTAAAAAAAAACCTAATCAAAAGCATAGCAATATTAAACATTAATATAATAAAATATGGAATGGAAATCTGAAACACTATAAAGATTAAATTCGTTGTAAAATTAGCATACATTAACATAAAAGTTAATATGATACACGAGCTCTTAAAGTAACATATTATAATGCTACGTCATTGAAACCCTCCCAAGTATTTAAAAGCTTGTCTTAGTTTAATCGACTTGAAAGTTTAGCAATCTTCTCGAATACAATAATATAAACTTTTAGAATATATATTGCTGATTTTATTGTGATATTTGGGATTTTGTAGATATTTAGATTTAAGATGAATCGATGTAATTAAGAAAATATATATAATTATTCAAGATTTCTTGTTTTTATTTTGTTATACAAAATCTTACATTTCTTTATACACACAACAATATAAAATTACGTTTGTGTACCCAAACCACCCCGTGTGTCATCTGTGCACCCCATTTCCAACTTTTTACAAGTTCTTCTAAAGGAAATTCTACAAATACATATATCTTGTTTTCTTTTCAAGAAAGATCTTTACCCTATATTTCATATATTGTTATTTCCATGAGAATATGTTATTATGAAAGGTTCTTCTACTGCAAATTTACCTGGGAACCCCTAAAACGTTTCAAAAGAGATACGTACAACAACGACCAAAATTCAATGACCTTTATGAATTTTATTTACCACTTGACTGATAAAAAACTAAGCAGAGAGGTACTTTATCTGAAATCTCTGGATATAGAGACAAAAGGGCTCAAAAGTGTGGTAAGAAGTTAGTAAAAAGTAGAACAAGTGTGCCATATATTGCGTAACAATGCTTCTAATATCTCATCTCTATTGTTATCTCGGTATTTCGTTCATATTCATAAATTTTCAGAATTATGTATTTGTTTTTGAAATTAATTTTAAGTAAATTAGTTGAAGGTTTGAAGGTTTGACACACAGATATTTGTAAATTTAATATAGTTTTTTAATAATACTGATACAATATACAAAACAAAAAAGTCCCTTGTTCGTATCAAAACCTCATGAATATCATAAAAAAAACAAAGAAATGTATTTTAAATTCACACCTCATTCTGAAATTCAAACCGCAGAAGCTTTCGTATCTAATTAGGAATCATAAAGAATACAATATATTTAGGGTCGATGTTTATTATATTCTGTACTTTCACCCCACTGACCCTCGTTGGTAATTAAATTTGTTACAAAATTAATGAGATCTGACCTCTGACGTATATCCCCGGTCCCAATGCGATTAAATTACATAGAGAATGTTGTAAGAAAAGCCGATCTTCACTGTAGAAGCGCCAAGTGATAAACTCAGAAAATATATTCATATTTTAATAAAATCATAATTGAAATATCGTCTCGGAACTACACAACCTATATTTTTAAATGAATATAACATTTTATTATAGAACTCTGTGATTAATTCTTAGTATTTCTTATAGAACTGAAATATATATAATAAAAAATATTAAATTAAACTAAAATAATAATGTATAGTAATAAAATATCTATAATATAATATAAAACTTGCTATTTTTAAAGTGAAAAAATCACAGAATTTCTTTTTTCATTAAAGAGACCACAGCGTATGAAATCAAATTAGCTCGCTAATAGAGCAAAGGCATTCGTTTTAAGTGGTCACTTTGTGCTCGGAATATTGCACTACAAAAAATTTATAAATTATAAACCCAACCCTCTCCAGTACTTTTATTGTTATGCAATTTAAACATGTTTTTATAAATTTATTAAGAAAAACAGATTCCTTAAAATTATTTTATTTTACCTGGATCATGTAGATTCGGTAAGCTAAGTATTTAATCTACTTTTTATATCTTGAATATGTTTCTATAATTTAAATAATATTAGTGTTTATTATAATATAATCTTATTCATAGAGTTCTGGAAGAGAGTTTTACTGACTGAGAATATAACACGATTTCAACAAATGTATTTCGGAAAATTTCTAAAAGAACATATAAAGTACAAATAGGAATAAAGATATACATATGAAATGCTATAGACCAGATAATTATTTCCTTTAAAAACGCAATATTTCTCTTCTATCCGTCAAGCTCTAAGTTATCTGACAAGTTCTTCAGTTGTCACTCGGAGCTTCGTGACCTGACCTAAGCACTTGGCGTTTACGATTCGCCGGAACTCTCGGCACTAATAAGTGAAATCTTTAAACGTAAAAGTTTAGTCCAATTAAAATAAATATAGGACAAAATTTAACTACATCAAACAAGATTTTATGTGATGAACATTTCAGTTTTGGTTAGTTTTTATGGTGATATTTTTTTTTGAATTTATTCATGTTTAATTTAGAGTTTTTCTAATTAACTTTATGGACACACATATACATTTTCAACACATTATTTCTATAGTGCTGATGAAATAACATATTATTTATGAAATCGAACTTCATCATCAGCCAAATCTTAACAAAAAATGAAATTTATTATTTCCATATAAACTTCACCATACCAATCTTTTTATTGTATTCAATTAGTGTTTGGTCAGAATTGAGATTTAAAATTCTGCGTCAACTATGAAAAATGTGAGTCGTTAGTTTTCCGCTACCGCAATATTTCGCTTTTAAACGAATTATTGTCACATGGAATAAAAACATGCTGTGTGCTGATGGGACTAGATGAATAAAATTGTTTTGAGTGTTTTTTATAACGAATATAAAGCCATCTTTGTAAGATATTTATAATATTTTGATAATAATAATTATGGACACTTCCACGAAGTACAAAACAGCGTAAATATATATACGTTTTATAAAAGATTGCTTAGAATTATCTTATAAACACCAACTTGTATACTTTAAAATTAAAACATAAAGCTCAAGATAAAGTAATTAGAGTAATTCATTACGATTTATCTCATTTAGTGAACTTATATGGTGTTCTGGATACCTTAATCGTAAAACCACAATGTTGCAGTTCTAAATATAATTGCTATTAAATGTGAAATTCTGCATATAATTTATAAATAATTTATTGCATCAAAATTATATAATGGCAAATAAAATACATTTTTTAATTGAAAGAAAATTATGTAATGTTTAATTAAGTATTAAAAGTAATTTTTGCTAAGGTTTATACATAAATTATAAAATCATTTTTCTTCAATGATATTAAATTTCTCCATTACTTTAAATAAAAAATTATTAAATTTCTCCATTACTTTAAAAATAAAGGTAAGCACAAAATTACTAATTAAATTATTATTATCAAATACGTATTTAAAAAAAAAAGAAGCAAAAATATTATAAAATACAAATTTTATACAATTTTTAATGATAATTTATTTAATTTCAGAACAAAATTTACAGCTATAAGAATTTTTATTTAAGACTCTAATCCTATTTTCAGGGAACTCGTTCAATAATTTTAATTAGAACACCAAAAGCGAGGCAAACATCTTTTATTATTCAACCTCTAAATCTCGAGACTGATCGGATTATAAAAAAATATATATATATCAAATTATTTTTAAATATATATACATATACAATGAGTTTTGAAATAAAGTATGTATTAACAATTGAAATTGTTGTTTTGTCGTACAGGCCACTTTAATAACAAATTTTAAATGACGACACAGGTCTAGTATCATTGCAAACCATGATGGAAAAACTAGCTGCTAAGCAACCGAGGCTGGTCAACCGTTCTACGCCCCTGTTTCTTCACGACAACGTTAGACCACACTTTGCACAACAGACAGATGCCAAATTAGAAGAGCTTCCGTTGGAATGCCTAAGACATCGACCATACTTCTTAGGCATTTACCATTTTTTTCGAAATACGAATAACTTCATTATTATTAAGTAACAATAAAATGCAGTGAAAAATATTTTTAACACCATTCATTGAGCAGTTTGCGGAAATGAAGCTTGCAACAATATCCATCATTATATCTTTCAAGAAATTTGATTTCTATGCTAATATTTTCCAAGATGCATCTCGACCCGTCCTTTTCATCAGGTTTTACAAGCCATGAATCCGATACGCTATTTTATTGGCAAATGTAGCGTAAACCATCTACGAAGATATATCTTAGTAATGAGGGTTCATTTGATACTATAAATGTATTTTACCACACAAATCCATTTTTTTATGCAAAAATATCTTACACGAGTTCTGACAAAGCTTTTATACTAAATCTCTGGTCGATAAAAATATCTCCCAATAACAAAGAGACTTGAGATTACCATATCTTTAGTGAAATGATTAATACAAAATATATATCTAAAGTCCCATTATTATATCGAAGTACTTGTAACTTACTACTAAAACTTAATTAAAATTTTAAGAAATACAACATTGTCGAGGTTTTTGTTTGTAAAATGAAAATTTCCTCTGACATAAATTTAAATATTTAAGCCGTGTCATTAACGCGAATTCAGCCCCCATCTTTTCTTAACGACGCAGCCTAATGGGTGGATAACGACAAATAATCCTTGTGATCAGTGCTTTATCTCTTATCTCATTAATAATTCATTTTACACAACAAATAACGGATTAACTGAAATCGGCTTTATAAGAAGATATTTAAAACAGATTAAAAACAAAATAATGCACCTTTATTGTTTAAAAAATCTTAAAACCATGTACGTGACTTACAATTTTATTAAAAATCATTATTTTATATAAATTTACCTTCTAATAGTTTACCAACATAATATTTTATTTATGTTTATGAATGTTTATTTTAGTCTTTTTATGCTTAAATTTACCAGCACAATAAAAATATCTGAAGCTATTTATGATATTATCCTGTTAACACACTATAGCTCATTACTGACTGAGATACTTATTATAATCCCCCATAGCGATAATGGAGTATGCCATAACATTACGCTAGTGATGATCGCTTAATTAACTACCATTACCTATATTTTACTTAGCTTCCTTTTATCAAAAACAAGTAGCTTGCTACTTCCTTTGCATGTACTACAAAGGGGAGTACACGTTCCGAAAATTACTTTAAAATTGCCAATGTGTTGTCATTTATTATAAGTAAGAAGTTATATAGAACACCACCTTAAAAAGGGAACTAGTTTTTATATCCGTTTATGTATGAAATATATTATGTACTAATTTTATTTTATTATAGCATTTTTAATACATAGAATTTTATATACATTATATTAATCTCATTCATAATTATTAAAGATAATATCATCTGTACTTAAATAAATGAATGAAAATATTGGATGAAAATTTTAATTGTATTTAATGTCGGCTTTGTTTTTCTTTATTCTCAAGTATTTGTATTTATTAAATATAAAGACAATAAATAAAATTCAACCCTGTGTATTTCATGTATATTTTGTACTTAATGTTATAATAAAATATTACTTTTATAATGGTACTTCAATATCAATATCATAAAATTAATGGCACTAAGCGTCACCAGATGTAATGATAAGAATATTTCTAGGCTACAGATGTAAAGATTTAAAAGTGTAAAATATTAAAAATACAAAAGTTTTAAAACTAACATTTCTGATTTTAATTTTTTATCTAAATTTTGAACCACACACGTTTGATTAAGGAATGCAAAACAACCGCGATACAGAGATATTTGTGAATAGCTGAAAAATACAGCAGAAGTATATCGTTTTAGAGGATTTCGCTTCATCGTTTAGTTTTCAAATATACTTTAATACATATTATTTTGAACTAGATTGCAGGATTTAATAACATTTATGCAAATGACGATGTACACTAAACATAAATTATAGTAATAATATAAAAAAATGTTAACATACAACTAAATATTATTTCATTTCTTTCCGCCGCGGAATATATATATATATTTTTTTAATATTTAATGTACAAGTTGTTAATAATATTTTAAAATATGGAGGTAAAATATTAAAAGAAAATAACATTTTTAATTATGTTTTTTTCAACTAATCATTAAATTTATTGAGCAAAACGAACGAAGTGAGCGGAGCGTTTTACTGGAGACTTTTTGCATTCTTTCTCACGAATTGGCTCAAAAACTACTTGACGGAAAATTATGAAACTTTGCAAACAAAAAGACACACATTAGGTGATGGTTTTAAAAAAAAATTTGAAAAATGGCAAAAAAAATAAAAATATATATTTTTTAATATCATGTCAAAAAACTGATATCCCATTGAAGTCGAAGGGAAACGATGAGTGAATACACTGGGTTCGCTTCGCTCAATGTGCAAACGGCACCCGAGATTTTGCGAGCGCAGCGAGTCGAAATTGAGGGTTTGTTGGCGCCCCTAGTTTATTTTATACATAATTTTTTCTTTGTTCTGTAGATGCTAAGTACTAAGTATTTTGGTTAAATTTGGTTATACATGTTAAATAAAATTTATAGTTGAATATTTCAGTCGGGGCTGTAGTAATTTTTTAAACTTATTTTCAAAGTTTATAATTAGAAAGCTGAACCGGTAATTAACAAATTGTATAATATACCGTAAGCCTATTATTTCAGTCTAATGTTAGCATGTTAGCAGTCGTGTCCTGTCTTATCGTGTCACGTCATGTCGTGTCGTGCCGTATCCTGTCTTATCGTATCGCGGCATATCGTGTCGTGTCGTATCGTGTCTTGTACGTTCACGATTTTTATTAAATATGTATGTTAAAAGGTTATATCTTTGTAAACTTTCTAAATAAATATTTGCCAACAACGACAGAATGGTTTTTTGTCACACGGATCTTGTGATGACTAAAGTTAACTACGTCAAAGAGAGCAATTATACATTTAAAGATACAATAAATATTATTACAATGAATCTCAAAATAATGGTGGTTTTAATTATTGTAACAAATATGTTATGACAGTAGTTTATGTAATTAATAAATTATTGTCAAAATAATTTTCCGATTAAACGGAATATTAATGTATTTAGTGCGATTCACAAATTGTAACCGAATCGTTGTCGAAGAATTTATATCGCGTTATGAGTGTCCTGTAATGGCAACCGCAAACTGACAGTGGTTTATTTATTATTTTGAATAATTATTAAATTTATGTTCGAAAAATAATAAATATTAAATTATTAATATTTAGAACTTTATTTTTGTAATATATTGTACAACATAATTCAAATGCATAATAGGTATATGTCTACCTTCCAAACTATTAACAGTACTCTATAGTATATATATATATATTAGACACAAACGAGCGTGCAGGTCATTGATTTCAAGTGATCACCACCGCTCATGTTCCAGCTCAGTTCACCCCATTCTGAGACCATCCCTAAGGAGGTCTCTAATGATCGACCCCCTCCTTTGTCTACAATAAGAGCTGCCCAACGTGTGAGATATAACAGAAAATCACCAAACGATCAATCGTAGTATGTTAGGATCTGTTTATTGATTATGCTTTGCATAATTTCGCAAAATTGATGAATTGTTGATTGATGATGTTCAGCATTACTTTGAGGAGAAAGGAAAGGCCATAGGTCTGTAGTTAGCTTGTTTCAAGCTATCACTTCTTTTAGGAATCGGCTGGACAAGGGCACCCTTCCATGAGACTTTAAGTTAGGAGTACCGAAGTAGACGCGTTAGCACTAGAGTCAACTCGGATGCACATGTTCGTAGGACTATTGGGGAGATGCCACTTAGCCTACCTGGTCGACTTATAAACGTCCAACAAATGTGAGACATTCTGATTTTTTTGCTGGTTACAAGTGTGAGACGTCGAATAGGCACAGCACTCCGTGGCGTCTCCGTAAGAAACAGCTTACAAGCAACGTCGTCTTTAGATGATAATAGACGGCATGAAAGTTGGAAATAAGTCCCCGGATATTACAAAAGTCCACATTTAAAATAGAGTACCACTGTGTTAACTCGTCATTTTCTCATCATTTTCCCTCAGTAAACATAAAACGCAATACTTTGTCTATCCTAGATAGCCACAAGCAGGCCGAGCAAAATCCGAAACTCATTCTACCGACATTGCTCTAGGTGGGGTTCTCCAACTTCATTAAAGCCTAGGTACATTCCTAGGGTATATTTCAGAGGCATCGCTTTCAAGTTCGGTAAGAGAGGAAGAGGTTTTGGGCGTCCAGTTTTTTCTCTAATATTTTATTTATTCATTACTAAGTAAATTACAGTTTCAGTGTTATTATAAAATTTTTAAATGTAAAAAACTGAAGACTAAATATTTTAAATATTTCCTGTTTTCCTTAAGTTTTTATTTCAGATGCCTACGAATACAAGAATTAGCGACATTTAGAGATATGTTTGTTAAAAAATTAATATAAATAATTTTAAAATATCAAATATTTATAAAATATGTCACTCTGGCTTACATGAACAAAATGTAGCAAATATATAAGAGTTTTGAATGAATTGATCAAGCACACTAAACATTCTATTGACACTCTTGCTATTACCTACCTTACAGTTCATTGACTACATCCTAAAATAAACAGAAACTATTTCTTGTTATTAATGTTTATTTCCTTGGCATATTATAATCCTTAATTTTAATTTATTTTATTACTATAGTCTTATTTGTATTTAACAACATATTAATAAACTTTTTTTAAACGAACCGAGCCATAATATAATTGAAGATAAATAGTTTATGGAATATTCAACAATTCGATTTATTTTTTTTTAGATTGCATTTATCAGTCGGCCTGTTTAAATTAATTTTAACTTACGCGATGTGTAAAAATAACAAAAATTACTCGGCTACTTAAATAGATAAATTTTATAATTATTTACAATATGATTTGATCAATAAAGTTGTGAAACAACAGTAATATAATTCAAAATAAACTTTTTTCAAACTTTTTTAGTACGTAAATTTTTTTATAAACATTTTACAACTTTTTGACGAGACGTGAATCTTGTGTTATATAAAGTCATTAGTCATAGTTTTATACATTTATTTTCGCAGTACTGACGCTAAAATGTTATTCTTATGGAATACCTAACTGGCTTTGGGTCCTAATGCAATATTATTTATTTTTTATATTAAAAAAACAGTGTAGTCCTATATTATTTTTTTTTAACATTTAATAATAAAATCTTCAATTTTCTTTATGTAGATATTTAATATTTTTAATCGAATTAGTATTCTTGTTACAGAATTCCTAATTCTAGATATTTTATGTAGTATTTAACATTATTTTTTGAATAATTATAAAATTTACCTTACTTCTTTCTTGTTCTATCCCTGTAACGTTCGATGTTTATAGAAGACTGTATATTCCTTTAACTCTTGTCAAGGATTTAATACCAGTTTTATTTTAATAACAACATTTTTAGTTAACAAATTCTAAACATTATATATTTGTTTACAATTTTCATTATAACTTTAAGAAAAAAATATATCTGTTTAAAGGATTTAAAATATTTATACAACACTTTGTTAAAAATAATATATGCAAAAGAAGTGATGAATTAAAAAGGTTTTAATATAAAATGAGGTTTTCAGTGCAACATTAGATATGATAACTCTATGCAATGCTTAATAATTATTTTATATTAATAAATAAATATATAGAAATTACCTTTTGAAAACCGCTTTTAAATTTTACAGAAATATGAATTTAGTATTTTATTGTTAACGTGGTTTACCATTCAATTAGGGGATAGGGTTTTAAAATTTAATAAATAATTAATTATATGTAGCATAATAAGCACTCGGAATTATAAATAAAGCCGCTGTCAGTTTGCGGCCATACAATTTTATGGCACTCATAACTTGTTATAAATTCGTTGACAACGATTTGGTTACAATTTGGGAATGGCTCTAATTATGTCGTTACTTAAAAAGTATGGAAACATTTACGCTACGCTATTACTTATAATATAATCATTAAAATATATAAACGAGATTATAAACAGTATAATTAGGGTAATAAGGGTAAAAACGGATTTCAAACTATAAATATAGTGACAATTTCGTATATCGCGGTAAGTAATTATCTAGCCTATCTGCAGTCTATCATATGAGGATATGTCTATTAAGAAATGTATTTTATAAGTGATTGTAATAAATATATATATTAATGTCATATCAGGAAATGAATGCTAATCTTTAAGGTTTTTTAGATGATTAGTATTTACTCATTTGCATATATCTTATTTTGAAAAAAAAAGTTCTCAATAAAGTAACCACTCTCTACGTGACTCAACAATACTGTTATATAGGCTGCGGTATATTATACTGGAAAACTAACGGCATCAATTTTTCATTGTTGACGGAGAATTTTAAATCTCAATTCCGACCAAAACGCTGAGTTAATAAAAAACTAGTATGGTGAAGTTAATTACAAAATGGACTATTCCTTTTTTTATGAATTTTTGGTAACGTTAACCCCGGAAAAATTGCAAAAGTTTGATCATTCTCGTACCTACAAAGTGTCTTCTCTACAAAGTAACAATAATTAACATATACAATTAATAGGAATGTCTTAATATTTTCATAAATATTCATAAAGGGAAAGGAGATATTAAGCTAAATGAAACGTATTATAATGTAACGCTTATTTATTTATAAAGCAAAAATAGAAATATTTAAAATATACTTGTTAAACATAGTTATTACTTTAACAAGTTTTCGTAGACTAATGTTTTAAAAATATTTTTTAGTAGGAAATTCCAAACGTTATTCTTACGTAAGCTAAGGAAAAATCATCTCAAACTTAGATTAAACAGTTTCAAGACAAAGAAAAACAAATATAGGACGATGAAACTTCACATACTATACGCTTCTAAAATTAATGTTACTAATATTTACTTACTTTTATTGAATTGTATTTTTGTGTTTATGAAGATTTCACTTATTAGTGCCAAGTGTTGCAGCGAATCGTAAATGCCAAGTGCTCGAGCCAGGTCACGAGTCTTGTAAACTGTTGGAGAACTTGACAGATTTCTTAGAGCGTATTTGCTAATGAGGGAGCATATTCTTTGAGTTTATTAAGTGCTTAAGCACAAACATTTACATACAGTAATGAACAAACAGTGCAGGAAATAGTTTAAATATTCCTATCTGTTTACGTCCGTAAATTATTATAATATTAAAATGACAATTGTATTGGATACTACAGCATATAACATTAAATATTTTAATCTTTAATAGTATCATGAACATTATATATTTTATATGAAACACAGTTTTGCTTCAATCACTGTAAGCTCAATCAACTCATTTTGCATTAGTCACATGAATTAGATAGCTTCTTGAGTACTATAATTGATGAAAATTAGTGACCAAGATTGCTGAACGTAAATCGTTGTTTTTTTTTGGGAAGAGTAGGGCAAACATGTGTACGGGTCCCAGATGACAAGTGATCACCACATTACATAGAACAAAGGCAAATATTTTGTCTGCCGGCCTAATATTTTATTAATTCATTACTAAATAGATTAAGGTTTAAGTGTTATTGTATATTTTTTTTAATGTAGACTGGAGATTATATATTTTTAATAAATTCCTGTAAAAAAATCTTAGTTTTGGTTGCAGACGTCTACGAATATAAAAATTTGCGCGTTTCAGAGATACAAGTGCTCAAAATTTAATCTAAATAAGCATTGTGTAGGTATTATCTTCTATTATATACGATATCAAATATTTACGGTAAATATTTATAAAGTATATCACTCTAGCTCACATTAACAAAATCTAGCAAACATATACGAGTGTTGAATGAGTTAATCAAAGCACACTAGATACTGTATTGATACTCTTGCTATACCATGATATTACCTACTTTACAGTTCATTGACTACATCCTAAAATAAACGGAAACTATTTCTTGTTATTAATATTTATTTACTCGGCATATTATAATCTTTAGTTCAATTTATTTTAATAATATATGTACAAAAGTATAGTCTTATTTGTTTACGAGTAAAACAATTAATACGTAATTAACACGAATGAATAACAAAATGAATGGGTTAAGCATAGGATATTTTGTATTCTACTAGCTTTGAGATGGCGCATCCTGCTTCATGATTGGTCTCCAACATTATTAAAATTTTATCTTAATGCATTTCAAATGACTCTCTCAGATCAAAGTAATTTAATAAGATGGGGCAAAGCCACTGAACAATCTTGCAACATCTGTGGGGAGGCAGTAGGAACCGCGAAACACTTGCTAGTAACCCTACTAGCTAGCTAGCTACTACTAGGGTATTTTTAAATAGAGGTAAATACTAGCGTCGCCACTAAAAACTAAAACCTTGTTCCATCTTGAACACGTCTCCTGATTAGGCTCTCATGATGGACACATATGGATGGAAAGCAATACAAAATCCCCGGGGATGTTTGTGTTTCGTCATCTAGGCCGGACTTATTCCTGCTCAAAACAACTAAGTCGCGTTATATTTGTGGAGCTTACTGTACCCTGGGAAATAAACATACCCAAAGATCATACATTTATGTTTAACAAGTATTACGAATTATGTAACGAACTGATCAGGAATAAATTAATAGTTAATTTGTATGATGTAGAAGTAGGAGCCAGAGGTATAACAGCAAAATCTCTCTACAATTTATTTAAGGATCTCGGCCTTTCTAGAACGGTCATCAGTTCATTTCTGGAACGTATTTCAAAGGAGGCTTTAGTAGGTTCTTACGATATTTGGTTAGGTAAGGAGTGAAGCGTGAACAGTGAAGGTGAGCGTGTATGCGCATATTAAAGGGGCCCTTTAAACCTACACCTGGCTCGCAAGTCCCAGGCATTGTTTGCGCTCCTCTTCTTGCAACGTGATGGGCCCAGCACCCGCACGGTGAATCCATGGAATTCTAAGAAGCTTTGTCTGATTCCAATGATAATTTGTTTTATTAATCTTTATTATAAAGAACCATAATATAATTGAAAATAAATATTTTATGAAATATTCAACAATTCGAGTTTTTTTTTGTTAGATTTTATTTATCAGTCGGCCACTTTAAATCGTCTCTAACTTATGTGATTTGTAAAAATAACAAAAATTACTCGACTTCGAATTTTGTATATTTACAAAATGATTGGATCAATATAATTTGTAAAATAATAGTAATATAATTCAAAAATGAGTCATTTATTCATTGTAAAACATCATATTATTATACATAACAAGAAACTAATTAATAGCTTGTCTTAGAGTGTTTTGTATATAACATTTTATATATTGTGTAATATTTCATAAATTTATTAATTAACATTGAAACCACTATTTACTTAGCAAAGAGTTTAGAAAACAATAGAGCATGTAATACAATATTTGTCTTTGTTTAATATTTTACTTTGTTATGTATGTTTTAATAACTAAACATTTTTAATTATAATCATATAAAAATAAATTATGAAATTTTGTAAAACATATAAACGGTAAGAAATGTCGTAGCACATGTGCAAAATTCCCACTATATTGCCAATATTTCTTCCGTGAGAAGGTGGTACATCTTTGGTTCATAAATAAAAGAAATATATATATTATAAACCACTACTTCAGTTTAATAACAACAGTTTTTTTTTTTTGCAAAAAAAACATATTTTTGGATACTATACATATTAATAATGCAATTTTACTTTTATTTAATTTAACAATTTGACTTGTTTGTTAATATTTAACATTACGAGACAAAGATTTAAAAATGTATTACCCTAAACAATATGAGATAATGGACTCTTTTGCTCTACCAATACTGTTTATTCTAGCATACATTTTTGTTCACGTTGTATGAAATTTTGTCTTTTTTTATATAATTGTATGTTGCATTTTACTCAATAAATTCACCTTTTTTTTTAATAAGTTTGGGTTAAAAAAGTGTGACGAAATTAATTGTATGGAGCATAAAAATATATTCATTGTTAAATTATTTCATTTGTGCCGAAATAATTTTTAGATATATATTTCTGGACATAAAATCGTAAAATGTAGATTTATGAACAAAATCCGTTTTACGTGTACCTAATTACTACTTTTCAAAATTAACAACTAAAATTATTATTTTCGTTGGTTTACCAATTTTAACACTAAATTTTTATCAGAACGTTATGACTATAATAACATTGTAATTTGCCAAGCTGAAACCATATGGCTAATACTGTACAAATTATCAAACTTCATGTAAGGCCAGGCTCCTGATTGTACATACCATAACTGTATAAACTCTACCTTAATTTTAATATTTTGTGCTTTGCAGTTACTACAAGAACTGAAAAGTAACAGTATATTTGCCTTTTATCACACGTGCGACGGTAGCCGGTAAACAAGCAACAACACTAAAGTAATAGTGCTATATTGATTTTCATTTGTAATATAATTTATTAGCAAGCTCAAGTGCTTCAAGCTTAAGCGTTGTAGGAAACAGCTACCTAATCTGCACTGGTTTAAAATCGTTTTAAAAAATACTAAAATTAAAAGTTATATATTATATTATATATCTTTTAATTTTAGTATATATTAAGATATAATATATATTTAATTATTAAAGATATATATATAAAATTTGGTCACAAACATAATGGAATCTTAAACACCTCAAATTTTAAACTCAATACTACTGCAACAGTTTATATTAGTAAAATAAAATAAATAGACATTACTTATGAAGTGCAAGAAAATATGTTGACCTAATTGTAATGACTGAAAGAATATATGCGGTCCGCGTTTGTTGGATTATGCTTATTTTTTTCCAAGAGCCTGCAGTGCTTGAAATAAAATTTGCTCACAAATAGAGGAAAGACTATTTAATGTGCACATAGTACTTCGTTTATTACCTCAAAAATACATACAAGTGTCATTGGAGTATATTTATTTAATTCTTGATCACACAATAAAAGGTCATACTCAACTCCTACAGACGTATGATTGAAGTTTGAAAGACTTTAGTAACTAACTTCGAGTCAATAAATGTAAAAAGGAAAAGAATTAAAAAAAAATCTGTGTTAGAAATATGTTACAAAATAATAACTTAACTATAGAATATAGTTATCAATATATAATATATTTATCATTGTAATAAGAGATATCAAGAACTTATTTATTAGTTATAAATACTTATCTATCTCACTTGTAATAATTATTAAAATTACTTAATCATTTTGGATACTACTCTACTACTTTAATTATAAGTCTTTATATCTTTTACGCATACTTGATTTAAGCTTCATTATTTTTGTTTAATTAAAACTGTTATCAATTTATACTATTAGAGGTTATAGTTGTAATACGAGTATATATATATAAATAACGTTATTCATAGTACACTTTAAGTAGTATTAATTTCAGACATAACTTTAAGCATGGCAACCTGCTACAGACAGTTGAGATTGATGAGGGTTCTAATTACAAATTTATTATAATATTACTTTGCAACTACTATATCAATAAAACATTTAAGGAAATAAAAGAATAAATATTGATTTTAATACTAACGACTAAACATTTTATTCTTAAAATTTAGTATGAGGCAATGCTACACACCATTTGAAAGGTCTTGAAGAGGAGAGTAAGAATATATAAGTCTTAAGGTCAGAGAAGCAATAATAAACGAAAGAATAAAGCGCGAAGTTGGTCAAACTTTTGGAAATATAATTGATGAAATGCATATTCTTAACGAATTTTCATCGACGACAATCGACGTTCAAAGGGCAGTTACAGGTAAATGTCAATATTTTGACCAGTTTTACACCGTCTGTTAACAAGTTGAAATATTTTTTGTGTTCCGACAAATATCTAGTCACATTAAATAAGTGTTTAAGTTTAATATTATTGTCAATAATTGTGTTACAAATGCCACCTAAAAACCATAAAAAATATACTGTTAAATCTAAAGTGAACATTTGGTTTTTCGATTCCAGATTCAAGTTAAACCAAACTGAAAAAACACAGTTTGATCATTTAAGATAATATTTGACAACGCCAATACTTTAAGAAGATTTTTATGAAACGTTGGATGTTAATGATGAGTTTCAATACTCGAAAACTGGCATCCATGAAGAAGTTTGAATATTTGAATATTTAAAAAGGGCCCATAATTATTGGAATAACGTGGAAGATTTGTATCAAGAACCCGTTTATATGAATGGCTCGAGAAGTCCAATGAAAACAGTCATTAACCAATTCAGAAATATAACTGCAAACGATTTATATAATTTTCAAGCGACATATCTTCTTTCTTAATGGTCCAAGCAGTTGCAGAAGAAATACAAGAAAAAAATCTGCAACCTCATCAAATTATTAATTTTGATCAGAGCAGCTTCCAAAACGAAATTCACACAAGAAGAACATTAACTACTCGTCGTACAAAAGTTGTTCAAGCACGTATTGGATCTCAAAGTGCAACAACTCATAGCTATTGCATTATGGCAATTATAAATGCAGATGGTATCCTCAAGTCACCTCTATATATGCTAGTCTCCGAATCCATCCAGCTGATTCACCAAATATTATATCTTTTGCATCAAGAACTGCAAACATGAGTAAAAGGGATTTGGAGACCTTTTACAAAGAAGTGTTTTGGAAAATTAATAACGATGATTCAACTTTAATTCCTGTCGATACATGGACAAGCTTCAGGGATGACAATTTATTTTAAAATTGCATCCCACAAGGTAAGAAAGATAAAAAGGCAAATACTGCCACGGAATAGCAAAATTTTTACAACCTTTAGATGTACATTTCTTCTGTTCTTATAAAAACTTTGTTAAATATTTAACTGATTCTGTTGTTGGTCATACAGAATTCAATATATGGTCAAGAGAAAATTTCATCAAGTTACAATCTTTCACTCACTATCAATTCATAGCTGATGGATTCACCGAGATGATCAAGTATTAGTTTTGAAAATTTGGTTATTTTCCTAACGAAGATGAACCTGCTAAAGTTCCAACACCAAAAGATTTTTGCTTCAAAAGTCTGGAGGTTGAATGTAAATTTCATCAGTGTAAAGCATACTATTTTGTTAAATGTGCTCATTATGAACTTTTACTGTGTATATACACTATAGTTGTGAATTTACACAAAAATTGCTTGTGATAATAATAAAAATAGTCAACTTCTTTAAAACATTGAGCAACTTCGCGCTATTTTTTTGTTTATTATTGCTTCTCTGACCTTGACACTTACATATTCTTACTCTACTCATCAAAACCTTTGGTGTATAGCATTGCCTCACACTAAATTTTAAGTTTAATGTAATAATTATGTAATGTAATAATTTTAATGTTTTAAAACTTTTTGATGGATATTCCTACCATCTGTTTAAAAATTTGTATGTTTCAGTCTGTCTATCTATCATTATTTATAAATTATTCAACCAACTAAAAAAGTGCTTCTCATATGTAAGTTAAAATTAGTAAAAATTTTTGAAAAAGGTTAAAATTAAGAAAAGAAGACACAAATAGACATAAAAAATGTTATTTGATGAAATCTAACGTAGACAGATTATTTAATGACATTAGTATATGAAAAAAATCGAACTGTCATTCTTGAGAATAAATTTACCAAGCCTATTTATTATTTACCGTTTTGTTACACTAAATTGTACAGACGTTTCGTACAATAAAAATAATATTTTTGTCAATACCTAAATCTATTTTCACTTGATCGTCTCAGACCTAAAAATATCTTCTTTAACTAAATTAAAAAAAAATATAGAGTAGTAGTAGTCGTTAGTATTTATATTTTAAAAAATATCTACAAAGAGATACATTAAACACACACTTTTACATGTTTCTTATTATTTGAACCATTTCCTATGAAAATGATCCATTAATAAGCAATCAAGTATTTTGCTGTAATTAAGCTCACTGTAATATGAACCATAATATTTTTAAATAAAATAATTCTCACTATAAATTTTTTCAAAGCCTAAGCCACAGCTGACTACAAGATATGAATTCACATACGTTAGCTACGTTATTGGTAAATTTAGCGTGAACAATTTGAGAAGATGTTTGGTTTAGTTTGATGATTAAACTTAATTAGAAATAATTTTATTAACAGTTTATATGACCTGTAGTTTTAAAATGTTACGATAATTTAAAACAACTCTTAAGTTATTCTTGAACTTATTTTTTTAGTAATATTTCATTATATAATAGATATTAATATCCATGAATTTTAAAACCATATTATAAATATTTAAATTAAGTTTTTCTATTCCTTAGTAATTTTAACAGTATTTTTTTCTTTGTTGTTACAAATATCACGTTCATGTGTTATTAACAAAGATTTCGTCTAAAATAATATTTAAGCCATTAAAGCGAATTCAGACCCGATATTTTCTTTACGACACAGTCTAATGATAACGACAAATAATCTTTGTGATCAGTGTTTTATCTCTTAGCTCATTAATAATTCATTTTACAGAACAAATAACGGATTAACCTAGACCAGCTTTTAAAAGCAGATGTTTGAAATAGATAACTTTAATTTGGAGATGTTTAATCCAATTAGATAAAAATACTTTTATTAAATAATAAAAAAAATATATTTGAGGAATTTCTCTAACCTGTATATTATATTTCAAATTCTTTTATTTATGAGATTTTTGTAAGTTCTAAATAATATTATGTTTTTAGTGAACTATGATTTTATAAATGTCCATTGAGCTAGTTTTGATATCTTGTTGTATATACCTCTACTATTTAAAATGTATGTTTTCATTTGAAATATCATATTTATGACATGTTTATAGTAGATAATTTTGTAGTGTAGTTATGTTTATTTATTTATTTAAAACTTTATTGCACATAACAATGTCGTAAAAGAAAGAATATTACAATGTTTATATAAATGCTATAAAATTACGTGCAAAGGTGGTCTTATCGCTTAAAGCAATCTCTTACAGACAACCTTTGATGAACAATGACAATTAGAAAAGTCACAGAGTAGAGCAAATTAATCTATTTCACAATCATATAGGAGTAACTATCGGCATGAATAAACATATAATCTATGCAATACATTAACAATTAAACAAACATCCACATATATACATATATAATATAATATAATAAATAATAATATACAATATATAACAATATACATATATATTTATCATTTTATTTATCTAATTTGCTAAATAATATTGCTTCAAAATCGTTTGATAACTAAACATTATATATGATAACTATTGTTCCGCGCGAGAATCGAATCAAAGATTTACGTTCAGCAGTCTTGTTCACTATGGTCCTCAATTATGGTTTTCCAAAATCTATCTAAATGATCTGACTAATAAAAAACGAGTTAATAAATCATATAGGGATTGAGGCAAGTTTATGTTTGATGCAAAATGTATAATTTTCATGATAGTAATATAGATTATATCACAAGATATACCATAAAATATTTATATAATATATTGTTGTACATACACTTGTTATTTCCTGCACTGGTTATTCATTACTGTATGTAAATGTTCGTGTTTAAGCACTTAGTATACTCAAAGAATATTTTCCCTCATTAGCAAACACGCTCTAAGAAATCTGTCAAGTTCTCCAACAGTTGCACCAAGACTCGTAACCTGACCCAAACACTTGGCATTTACGATTCGCTGCTACACTTGGCACTAATAAGTGAAATCTTCATAAACACAAAAATACAATTCAATAAAGGTAAGTAAATATTAGTAACATTAATTTTAGAAGCGTATAGTATGTGAAGTTTTTTCGTCTTATTTTTATTTTTCTTTGTCTAGAAACTGTTTAAGCAAAGTTTGAGATGTTTTTTCCCTAGCTTATGTAAGAATAACGTTTGAAATATTCTATTACAAATTATTTAACAAATTTAGTCTACGAATACTATTTTAAGTAATAGCTACGTTTTACAAGTAAAATTTAAATATCTGTTGTTCTATTGTTGCTTTATATATAAAGAAGCACTAAACGATGTCAAAAGATACGTTTCATTTAGCTTAATATTTCCTTTCCGTTTTTAAATATTTATCAAAATATCAATATTATAAAATTATAAGGATATTCATATTTAATTTATGTTGTTTGTTTTTATTATTTTGATCTCTACAACTATAGTTACGAAACACATTATAGGTATGAGAATGATCAATTAATGTTACCCAACTATTCATAAAAGAGGAAAAGTCAACCATTTTGTAATTAACTTTACCATACTAGTTCTTTTTTTTATTAAACTCAGCGTTTTGGTCGGAATTGAGATTTAAAATTCTCCTTCAACAATGTAAAATTAATGTCGTTAGTTTTCCAGTATGATATATAACGCTTTTATAACGGTATTATTGAGTCACGTAGAGACTGGTAATTTTTTTAGTCCAAGGATTGCATGAGATTTTTTTAAAAAATAAGATAAATGCAAATGTGTTAATCATCTAAAATACTATTTAGATACGTTACATAAGCTTTCATTTCTGTTAATATATATTTTGATGATAGTTTATATATTTCATTTTTAACTGACATATTCTTATCATTGAACGAACACAGATACAGCACATACATAGTTACAGCGATATAAGAACTTGCATTATACCGACAATTGTATATCGCACCAAATTTACTACTAAATTAAATTCCGGAATCCCATTTGCACCCTTATTGGCGTAATTATATTATTTATACCATTTCGTGCAAATATTTTAATGATTGTATCATTTATGGCGAATTTATTACACGTTATGAGTACCCTAAAATTGTATGACCGCAAACTGGCATTGACTTTATTTACCATTCTGAGTGTTTAATAAATGATACATTTAAATATATATTTATTTAATTTTAAAACCCCATTACCAATTAAATGATAAATCAAATTAAATTTAATTATATTAAATACTTCAAATTAATCGCTTCTCTTGGCAACTGCTCTCCTATTCTTCTTGGTATAGTATTGTATTCCTCGTATTTACGAGTATATATTGTACATCACTGCTTAGTAAAAAAATCCTCATTCTTATGTAAGTTTCCCTAAGAATCCCAAAAGCCCTCATTGCAAATAACACCGACGGCTAAAATGTTAAAATTAAAATAGTATTTACATCACGGGCGCTACCCCAGAGTTAAATATGTTACACGTTATCCTATAAAAATAACTATAATACCTTGGCAGTAGTGTTGTCAGTAAGGGTATTTTTTTATAGCATACGCGTCAAAACTAAGTTTATTAGTCAATCCAGCTACATGAGGACCCTATTGTAATTTTAGTTTATTGTTTATTGTATTTTATTTGGGACCTGTTTTTTATTAGGAGGAGTTAGTCTGAGGAGTTTGGTCTTTTTATTGTTAAATACTAGATTATTAATAGTAATCCAATGAACTACTCGTATTTTAGAGAGCCCTTTGTTTACATCGTCAAAGATTATCTTATGCTGTTTTGCTTTGAATATCATCAGCAAACAATATACATATGTTTGTATCTCCGTATGTTTGTCTACAAAAGAAAGCAGATCATTTATTTGACTATAAATATAATTTCATTTCATATATTTAATATCTACAATAATCTTCATTGTTTCATATTTACCAAAAGTATTTAAAAGGAATATTAATATACGACAATACTTTTTATTTAAATATAAAAAAAGTAATACTACATTTATATTTATTATTCTGTTACAAAGCATCAAACTCCGGCCATAACAAGTAAGGGATGCAAAGAAAACATGAAATACAAACGAACCCTGAACAAACAAAGCAGCATTTTATTATATTCTACAAGAATTACGACAGCCACAATCGAGAGAGGAAATAAAAACATTCATATCATTTTTAAATTTATTACTTTAAGACTTTACTTATATTACACATGATTGGACCTCAAAAAGTTGTAAAAGTAAAAATTACAATGACAAGTATATTAATTAAACGTTTTTTTTTTTATATTTATACTCATTTATCATTGAATAACCTTGGGTAAAATGATATTATTTCTTTGTAAAACAAAATAATAGAATGTAGCTCAATAAGATGTTTTTAAAATATTCCAGATAAAATAAACTAAGACGAACTACTAGTTACTGCCAACTTGAAAATAAAATAAAATAAAATTGAATTGTTGAACATTTTATAAAATATTTATCTTCAATCATATTATGGCTGGTTCATTTTAATAATTATTAATAAAATAAATCATTATTGAAAACAAATGTAAAGCTGTAAATAAATGTATTAATATGGTTTAAAAATATATACGAATATATTGTTTAAATAAATTAAGCTTACATATTTTAAGATGCCGGATTCCAAAAAAGTATATATTTTTTATTTTATTATAGTATTAACTCAATGAGCTCTAAAGTTGGTAATATAATACTATAGCAAGAGTATCGTAAATTTGTAAGCCTATTTCAATGCCTAGTGTGTATATTGATCAACTTATTCAAACCTTTTATTGTTTCGATAGATTTCATTTATGTAACTTAGAGTTACATATTTTACAGATATTTAAAGTAAGTATTTGAAATAAAAACAGCTTAATGAAGATAATACCTATAAAAATTTATTTAGACTATATTTGGAACAATTATAGCTCTAAAACGCCTTTATACTAAGTCACTAGATAAGTTTGCAATACAGCCATTATTTTTATTATAATCTTTCAAAATATTTTCCATTGCAATTTATATACTTAATCATCCGTAAAAATCATTTGTCAAAAAGTTCATTTCATTTTTCTTCTGAGAGTTCTGAAAATGCTTAGTCCGACGCTGCCAAAATCTCAGCGACGCTCACAAAGTTCCTGCCTTAGAGCTGATCCTTCAGAGTAGGAAACAAAACAAAGCCACAGGGAGCAAGATTTGGACTGTAGGCAGAATAATCAAGTACTTTTACACCAATGTTCTTCAAAAATTCAACTGTCGCATGAGTACGATGCAGAGGTGGTGAAAATACCAACTATCTAATCTTGAGTTTGGGTGCATTTTTTGAGTTTCTGTTTTATTGATATTCCAAGAGGCCGTATCTGTGCGCTGAATATCCAAAACATCTCGTTCTAATATACCGCGTCTAGTAAAAAATACAGTTTCATCACTGGTCGCGATTTAAGGAGTTCAGTTTGTGTTTCCTCATTTTCAAACAATTATATTTTAGTTTTATTTTTTGACGGTACATCTAAATAGCAAAGCCAGTAACGATGTCATTGAAATAATGCGAAGTCCTATTTCCGTAAATATTTATCATTTTTTTACACCAATTTACTCTCACTACTTTTCGATCTGGCATAAGGTTGAGGGGTACTCTTAGTGTATAAACTTTTTTACACAAAGATCGTTTCAAATTCTATGAAAACTTGGTATATTCATCTATAAGACCTCTTCTATCTGTCTGTAGGTAATATGTTTTGCCTGGTAGTTATGAGTTGTCATTTATAACCCTATATATATGTACCCTATGTTTATATACTCGTTATTGCAGAACTTATCTAGTGACCTACGTACTCCATTTTCGTCAGTTTTTGTACTTGTAGGCATCTGAAATAAAAACGTAGAAGATTTTTACAGAATATCATTATAATAATTTGATCTACAGAAAGAAAAATCTCAAGTGCGTTGCCAGTCTTATATTTGAAAAGTTTTAGCAAATATGTATGTCATTACTAATTATTACATTGAAAAGGCAAATATTTTACTTGGCTCTCTAATATTTTATTTATTCATTACTAAATTACGGTTTCAGTGTTATTATAAAATTTTTAAATCTAAAAAACTGAAGACTTATTTTTAATAATGTCCTGTTTTCCTTAAGTTTTTATTTGAGACGGCTACGAATACAAGAATTAGCGACATTTAGAGATATATTTGTTGAAAAATTAATACAAATAATATTGTGTAGGTATTATCTTCTATTATATTCGATTTCAAGCTTACAAGAACAAAATGTAGCAAATATATAAGAGTCTTGAATGAGTTGAACAAAGCAGACTAGATATTCTTTTACTAGATACACTTTTGCTATACCATTATATTACCTACTTTAAAGTTGAGTTTACATTGACTAAATCCTAAAATAAACAGAAACTGTTTCTTGTTATTAATATTTATTTACTCTGCATATTATAATCTTTAAAATCAATTTATTTTAACACTATAATCTTATTTACTCGTTTACAATTACATTTTGATTCCAATGATAATTAATTTTATTAATCTTTTTTGTTAACGAACCAAACCATAATGTAATTGTAGAAAAAATATTTTATGAAATATTCAACAGTTCGAGTTTATTTTTTTTAATTTCATTTAACAGTTGGGCTCTTTAAATTAACTTTAACTTAAGCGATGTGGAAAAATAACAAAAATTACTCGACTACTAAGTTTGTAATCATTTACAAAATGATTGGATGAATAAAGTTGTAAAATAACAGTAATAGAATTCAAAAATGATTTTTTCATTGTAAAACATAATATTATTATTTATAACAATAAACTTATAGCTCATCTTAGAGTGTTTTGTATGTAACATTTTAAAAACATCAAATTAAGAAGCATTTTTCAAAGAAATGATATCATTGTACTTCACAACCAAAGCTATTTAGGGATAAATTATAATACAAAATACTAACATCAGCAAAAAAACTTTTAAATGTTTGTCTAGTTTTTTTTTTTTTTTTTGTTTATATAATTTTACAACTTTTTGACGTCTAAGCCTATGTCATATAGGTAAAGTCAACAATCCTAGTTTTTATACTTTTAATACTTTTTATACTTTTAATACTAATTTTATACTTACGGTATACCTAACTTGCTTTTGGTACACCTTTATAAACAATAGGGATGCTTTATTATTTTAATAAGTACTTACAGAGTAATCAAAAATACTGCTCTCAAACTCTATCACTCTATCACTCTATCACTGGCAGGTATATAAGACTACATGTAGTTATAGTAATTATTGCAGTGTTTTAATACTTAGCGATTGGACACAAAAACATAATAAATACAAAAATTATATACATTCAGTAAATAATTTTATTGTCTCTCTTGATTGTGGGTTTTAGAATTCATGTAGGTAACAATAAAATGCTGCTTTGTTTGTTCAGGGTTCGTTTGTATTTCATGGTGTCTTTGCATCCCTCAGTTGTGGTCGGTTTTAATGCTTTGTAACAGAATAATAAATATGTATGTAATAAAAATGCAATATTATTTATTTTTATTATTAAAAAAAAAACAATATCTTCCTATACTTATATTCCTTTAAATATTTTTGTTAATATCGAACAGCAAAATCTTTAATTTTCTTTTTGTAGTTATATAATATTTTTAATCGAATCAGTATTCTTGTTATAGAATTCTCAATTCTTGATATTTTATGATGTCATTCAACATGAGTTTTTGAGTAATTATAAAATTTACCTTTACTGTTATATCCCTGTAACTTGCGATGTTCATTTCCGACTGTATATTCCTTAAATCCTTGTTGAGAATTTCATTTTTTTTAAATACATTTTTAATTGACAAATCCTAAACGTTAAATAATAATCTAAATAATACGTTTAATAATAATCTAAAATAAAATATTTGTGTCTTAAAGGATTTAAAATGTTTATTCAACACTTTGTTAAGAAGAATTGAAGCAGTTCACAAAAGTGAAGTTCACAGTATGATGAATATAAAATATTTTTAATATAAAATAATGTTTGCATTGTAACATTAGAAATGAATACAGATTACAATGCTTAATAATTATTTTATAGTAATAAATAAATATTTAGAAATTACCTTTTAAAAACAGCTTTTAAACTTTATAGAAATATGAATACAGTGTTTTATTAATAATGTGTTTTATCATTCAATTGGGAATAGGATTTAAAAATTTGATAAATAATTAATTTAAGTAAGCACTCGGAATGATAAATAAGGTCAGTCGCTGGTCGCTGTCAGTTTGTGGTCATACGATTTTATGGCACACATAGCGTGTTATAAATTCGTTGACAACGATTTGGTTACAATTTGGGAGTAGCTCTTATTATGTCGTTACATTAAAAGTACGAAAACATTTACGCTGGGCCATTACATATCATATAATCATTACAATATATGAACGAGATTATGAACAGTATAATAAAGCTAATAAAGATAAAAATGGATTTCAAATTAGTGGTGCGACAAGCAATTGTCGTACAATACAGTGACAAGTTCGTGTATCGCGGTAAATAATTATATGTTTATATGGCACTCTATCGATGATGAAGACATGTTTATTAATAAATGTATTTTAAAAATTAATGTAATAAATATATATATTAATGACATATCAGGAAATGAATACTTTAAGGTTTTTTAGATGATTAGTATTTACTCATTTGCATATATCTTATTTTGAAAAAAAATATCTCAATAAAGTAACCTGTCTCTACGTGACTCAACAATATTGTTATATAGGCTGCGATATATTATACTGGAAAACTAACTGCATCAATTTTTCATTTTTGATGGAGAATTTTAAATCGAATAGTTCGAGCTGAGTTCAATAAAAAATAACTAGTATGGTGAAGTTAATTACAAAATGAACTTTTTTATGAATTATTGGGTAACGTTAGTCCTGGAAAAATTGCAAAAGTTTGATCATTCTCGTACCTACAAAGTGTCTTCTCTACAAAGTAACAATATTTAACACATACAATTAATAGGAATGTCTTAATATTTTCATAAATATTCATAAAGGGAAAGGAGATATGAAGCTAAATGAAACGTATTATAACGTAACGCTTATTTATTTATAAAGCAAAAATAGAAATATTCAAAATATACTTGTTAAACATAGTTATTACTTTAACAAGTTTTCGTAGACTAATGTTTTAAAAATATTTTTTAGTAGGAAATTCCAAACGTTATTCTTACGTAAGCTAAGGAAAAATCATCTCAAACTTAGATTAAACAGTTTCAAGACAAAGAAAAACAAATATAGGACGATGAAACTTCACATACTATACGTTTCTAAAATTAATGTTACTAATATTTACTTACTTTTATTGAATTGTATTTTTGTGTTTATGAAGATTTCACTTATTAGTGCCAAGTGTTGCAGCGAATCGTAAATGCCAAGTGCTCGAGCCAGGTCACGAGTCTTGTAAACTGTTGGAGAACTTGACAGATTTCTTAGAGCGTATTTGCTAATGAGGGAGCATATTCTTTGAGTTTATTAAGTGCTTAAGCACAAACATTTACATACAGTAATGAATAAACAGTGCAGGAAATAGTTTAAATATTCCTATTTGTTTACGTCCGTAAATTATTATAATATTAAAATGACAACTGTATGGGATACTACAATATATAACATTAAATATTCTAATCTATAATACTATCATGAATTCATTATATATTTTGTATGAAAAACAGCTTTGCTTCATTCACTATAAGCTAAATCAACTCATTTTGCATTAGTCAGATGAACTAGATAGATTCTGGAGTACTATAATTGATGATAATTAGTGACCAAGACTGCGTAAATCGTTGATTTGATTCTTACACTGGACATAACATAACAAATATAACATGTATAAAATTTTGCCTATATAACAAAATTATCTACTATAAATCCTTCGAAAACATGATCATATTAAATATGATTATAACAACAGGATGTCATAACTTACTTACAATTATAAAATCATGGTTCACAAAAAAAAAAAAATAATCAGAACTTACAAAATCTCATAAGCAATAGAATTTAAAATCTCATGTGTAGGTTAACGAAATTCTTTAATTATTTATTTTTATTGTTTAATAAAAGTATTTTTTCTAATTAGAATATGTGATCGACTTTATCGTTAATAGAATTATTTTATTTTGCTTATCTATTGATACAAGATATTTCATGTTTAAGATTACTAAAAGTTATGAGACGAAGCTTCTTAGCATTCCATGGATTCACCGTGCGGGTGCCAGGCCCATCGCGTTGCAAGAAGAGGAGCGGAAACAATGCCTGAGACTTGTGACCCAGGTGTAGGTTTAAGGGGCCCCTTTAATATGCGCATACACGCTCACCTTCACTATTCACGCTCCTCTCCCTACCTGACCAAATATCGTAAGAACCTACTAAAGCCGCCTTTAAAATACGTTCCAGAAATGAACTGATGATCATTCTAGAAAGGCCGAGATCCTTAAATAAATTGTAGAGAGATTTTGCTGTTATACCTCTCGCTCCTATTTCTACAGCGTACAAATTAACTATAAATTTATTTCTGATCAGTTCATTACATAGTTCGTAATACTTGTTAAGCTTAAATGTATGATCTTTGGATATGTTGTGGAGCTTACTGTACCCCCAGGGTACAGTAAGCTCCACAACGCAAGTATAACGCGGCTTAGTTGTTTTAAGTACATTTGTGTTTAAACAATGAATGTCTAAGACATCCACCGTACTCCCCGGACCTTGCTGCAACTGATTACCATGTTTTCAAAATTTCGATAACTTGTTCAAGGAAAAAAATTCAACTCCGATGGGACAGTCCAAACCAAAGATTTTATTGACTCTCGTCCAAAGTCTCGTCTTTTTTAGTTTATGGTTCGATGAACTACCTACGAGATTGCAAAAGTAAAGAGATTAAAATTCTTAATTTGATTAAATAAATATATTATATTACAAAATATTCTACCTGTCGTTCCCATACCAAACGCCAATTTCATATATATACATATGTTGAGACCTGAAGACATTCAAAAATAAAATTTATTTTAAAAAGTACTAAATACGTTATATTTTTTATTGTATTTTTATTTATGTAAATAAAAATAATAATATTTATTTACATAGTATGTATTTTGAATAAATCATTCATTTATAAATAAATACATACTTTATATTTATTTATTTTACTTTCTCCCAACGAAATATGTATTAAAACCTCGGTATATAATAAATATTTATGACATACAAATTACTTAATCTCATTAACTGCTTTATATGAATATAAGCCTATCTATTAAGTACAGCGTAACAAAGTAATAAAATAGGTGAGAATAAACGGATAAGTAATTTAGTTTACTCACTACAATGATATTCTTATATATATATACTGATGGATTAAGTAGCAACTAAGAAAATATTTTAGGTTTGATATATGTAAATTACTTTAGCGGTTTACTTAAAATACTTGTGTTAATAATAAAATACAAACGGACACAGAAATTCCAAGTACAGTTACATTATCTCAAATAGCAGTTTAAACATGTCAGGCGTCTACAGAAACCGGAGATTGATGAGGGTTTTGTAATTATTAATTAATGATATAACTAAGAAACAACATTAATTTTATTAATAAAACATGAAATTAGGACCAAATGCAATAAATTTAAAAAAAAAATTGGGTGGGTATTAATTTTCTATGATTACTTATCTTAAATTATATAGTTAAATATTAATAAAAATTTATATAACATAACTCCTTTACATTTTCGCCCTTTATAAATAATGACTTTATTAAATCATCTATAAATTTAAATTCATTAATAACTCAATGTTTAAATGTATCGATAACAATTATTATCAAGTAACGATAAAATGCAGTTTTAAAAATATTTTAAATTAAATTAACATCGTTTATCCAGCAGTTAGTGGAAATGAAGCTTGCAACAATGTCAATCATTATGTCTTTCAAGAAATTTTATTTCTATGCTAATATTTTCCAAGATGCATCTCGACCCGTCCTTTTCATCAGGTTTTACAAGCCATGAATCCGATACGCTATTTTATTGGCAAATGTAGCGTAAACCATCTACGAAGATATATCTTAGTAATGAGGGTTCATTTGATATTAAAGCTGTATTTTACCACACGAATCCATTTTTTTATGCAAAAATATCTTATATGAGTTCTGACAAGGTTTTTATACTGAATCTCTAGTCGATAAAAAATATCAGCCAGTTACAAAGAGACTTTAGAGTGCCGTATCTTTAATGAAATAATTGATACTAAATATATATCCAAAGTATCATTATTATATCTAAGTACTTGCTACTACCATTGAAACTAAAAACTTTAAAATTTTAAGAAATAAGACAACGTCGAGGTTTTTGTTTGGAAAATGAAAATTTCCTCTGACATAAATTCAAATATTTAAGCCGTGTCATTAACGCGAATTCAGCCCCCATCTTTTCTTAACGACGCATCCTAATGGGTGGATACCGACAAATAATCCTTGTGATCAGTGCTTTATCTCTTATCTCATTAATAATTCATTTTACACAACAAATAAAGGATTAACTGAAAGCGGCTTTTAAAGGAAGATATTTAAAACAGATTAAAATAAAATAATGCACCTTTATTTGAAAAAAATCTTAAAACCATGTACTTGGTTTACAATTTTATTAACATCATCATTTTAAATAATTTTACCTTCTAATAGTTTACCAATTTAATGTTTAATTCAAAAACATATTATTCTTATTATACTTAAATTTACCACCAAAATAAAAACATCTGAAATTATTTATGATTTTATCTTGTTAACACACTGTAGCTCATTTCCGACTTATTATAATCCCCCATAGCGATAATGGAGTACGCTAGTGATGATCGCTTAATAAACGACCATTATATTTTACTTATCTTACTTTTTTAAAAAACAAGCAATAGCTAGCGACTTTCTTTGCATGTACTACAAAAGGGAGTACACGTTCTGAAAATTACTTTAGAAGTTTGCTGTGTGTGTTGCCAGTTTTCACATCCATTTATTTATGTATCCAATACATTATGTGTTTATTTAATTTTAGCATTTTAAATACATAGAATTTTATGTATATTATATTAATATCTTTTTTATTAATTAAAAATAATATCATCAGTTCTTAAATAGATGAATGAAAGTATTCAATTAAAATTTCAATTTTGTTTAAATGTATTTAATGACGACTGCTATTTCCTTTATTCTCAAATATTTGTATTAATTAAGTATAATGATAAGAATAAAAATTCCACCACGTGTATTTTATGTATACTTTGTACTTAATTTAATAACAGAATATTGTTTTTATAATGAGACCCCAATTTCAATATCATGTAATTAATAGCACTAAGAGTCACTAAATCTGATGATAAAAATATTTGTAGGCTACAGATGTAAAGATTTAAACGTGTAAAATATTTAAAGTACAAAAGTTTTAAAAGTCACCACAATTTCTGATTTTAATTTTTTATCCTAATATTGGACGTTACACATTTGAACCTTAAATATACGATAAAAAGTTACCTCATCACCCACTAAAAGAATGCAAAGCAACCGTAGTGCAAAGATATTTGTGATTAGCTGACAAATACAGCAGTCGAAACTCGTTTTAAAGAATTTCGCTTTATCGTATTATTAAAAAAAAATACTTTAATACATATTGTTTTAAACAACATTACAGTATTTAATGACATATAATACAACGCTTTTTGGATAATGGACAACCTAGTACACCAGGGCTTCGGACTAAACCAGTAGCTCTATACATGAACGACGACCAAGAAAAAATAGGTTTCAGTTGCTGCATCGTAGGACCAAAAAACTGGGTATACATCTCACCCGGACTAGCTGCCCTCACTAAAGGAAGTACCGATAGGGCAACAATGAAGAGGTCGATGTACGACAGCATGCCTAAAGTCACATTGGGGGACTGGGATTGCCGAGTAGTGCGGAGGAAGAACAAAACTATCGCACTACTGGACGCTAATTATCCAGAGTCCCCTTACACAAATGCATGTAAGATGCTCGATCACCTGAGCACACTAGGAGCTGAAAATATTAACACAAGTCCAAAAACAATAAGCGTTGACGCTATGCGAGTTGGCTATGACAAAGAAACTGTAGCAAATCTCATAGGATCTATAAATGCTTCAAGGTACCACGACGTGGTTGTATATGAAGACCGCGGAGAAGACCTAACGTTCCTTAAAATAAGAAAAACACAAAATAGGACTACGACCCCCGAAAACACCTGGGGCGAACCAAACAACCAGAGCCTACAAAGCAGCGCCGCTCGCTTTCAAGAGAAAATTGCCATCGAAATTCAATCCAACAAAATAACACAGGACAAATTAAAAACTAAGAAAGGATTTAATAAAATGATTACAACGCTTAAACCGAAGCAAAAATACGAGTATCATAAAAAGAACAGAACTAGAGCCGACATGGGACAAACAAGTGCACCCGATTTACCATCCGCCAGTGGTGCCAACGAACATATGCGAAACGCGTTTCTTGAGTACACAGCATCTATAAGGGAAACAATCAAAACTAACCTTGCGATCTGTGAAAAGATCAGGCGGACCTTCGAACTTAAAAACGAAGGTCTTCTTAAAGTATTACTCAAGGAAGAAAAAGCCGCCATTTTCAACAACACTCCATCAGAATATGTACGGGGAAAAACACCTAAAATTCCCCACATGGCAGCTTACAGCGTTAAAAATGGATTCGTTAAAATAATTGAAACCCCCAAAGGAGTAACTGGACCGCCCAAGTATTTAACACCCGTTGAAGACTCAATACTTGTAGTAGCCCGCTGCACAGAGGTCTCGCTGGAAGATAACATCCTCCAAATGGCTACAGCCGTAGAGGATTCAGCAAGACCCTGGGAAGACTGGGAAGCATCAATTTTCCACTGGGTCAACGGCGTTCCTGGATGGGGAAAATCGACTTGGGTAATAAACAACTTTGTATTTAAAAGCGACTTGATAGCAACAACGACGACTGAGGCAGCATTAGAGCTCAGGAACAAACTCGCCCTCAGTTGTCCAAAGGACGGGAAGACCAAAGTCCGAACGATCGCTTCAATATTAATAAATGGCGTCAAAGAAAAGCCTGAATGACTTATCGTTGACGAGGCCTTGATGAACCATTTCGGAGCGATCGTTATGGTGGCCCGACTAACAGAGGCCAAAGCAGTCACACTAATCGGAAACACAAACCAGATTCCTTATATAGACCTGCTAAATCAGTTCCATATGAAATATAATAGCCCATACCTCGTGACGTCTATCAGTCAAGAGCTCTTAAGAACCTACCGATGTCCCCTGGACGTAAGATATGCTCTAAACGAGGTATACAAAGGCATATACTCAGCCCATTCATTGACTCGCTCTCTAAGAACATTCAGGTTTACGGGTGCTACCATCGAGGCTGACTTTCCTAATACCCTGTACCTAATCCACACACAGACTAAAAAAGCGGACCTTACAAACCTAGGGTACGGAAAAGGGGAAAACTCGCGCATCCTCACCATCAATGAAGCTCAGGGATTAACATACGAGTCGGTAATAATCATCCAAACGAAATCCAAACCAAAATCGTACCTGACAAGTGTCCCACACGCAGTGGTGGCTATATCTAGACACACAAGAAGTTATACGTACTACACGGATATCGACGAAGACGCGATTGTGAGATTCATTAGGCGGGCCCGCGATACCTCCGATAGAAACCTTGCAGAGTACAACCTCAAGATGGCAATTTCTCACCGTAACTCCGAGGCTATGAAAAAGCTAGTAAACTTAATAACCTAGCTTACTACTATTACTATTTACTTTATTTATTATTACTATCAATTTCTAAAATAGCTTTCGAAAACTTGTGCAGGTGTACAATTTCCTGCGAAGTTACCATCGCAATTAAAATCGTAATAAAATTGTTTAAAATCACAATGAAAGGCATGGACAAATGTCTATGGTCATTAAAAAAAAAAAAAGAAAAAAAAAATGACATATAATATATTGACTAAAATTAATAAATACCGCTAATGTGCACTACACATAAATTATAGTAATAATATAAAAAAATTGACATAACTAAATATTATTTCATTTCTTTTCGTCGTGTTTTATATTATATATTACAATTTCAAAAATATTTTTTTCTTATTTTACAAAAAAAAATGTTGTAATTCATGATTAATAATAAATATTTCAGGCCTAATCACCAGAAAGGGTTTCGGCCTGGCGTTTTTGGATGCCTGGAACATAACACTTTAATATCGGAAAGCCTTAAAGATGCCAGAACTAGTGAAAGACAAATAACGGTATGTTGGATAGACTTGGAAAGCGCTTTCGGGTCGGTACGACATGAACTGATGATGTTCGCGCTAAGGTGGTATAACTTTCCAACGTTAGTAAGTGACATGATTGCATCATATTATTCAAAATTAAAATTTTCCATAATCACAAATGTAAATCATTCCAAACCGTTAAATTACAACATAGATTTATTTCAAGGCTGTTGTATTTCTCCAATTATATTTAACATAGTCTTCAATATTTTAATAGATAAATTAATTAAAAACGAAAAGAAATGGGGTTATCGGTTCAAGTTTAACAATAAATACACAGAATCCATACTAGCATTTACAGACGATCTCGCGATATTGACACGTAATCCAAAATAATGTCAGCTACTTTTAAATGTTGTGCAGGATTTCTGTGCTTTGACGGACGGATTGAGGACAAAACCCAATAAATACTACAGTCTATGCCTGGGTAGGTGGAACACCATATATACCTCTTACGTTCCGGGTCTTATGATAGGCGGTAAGTGCGTTACTACAATTACCGACGCAGCTCCGTTCAAATTCTTAGTCAAAAAAATCGATTACCAAGGGCGCACTCCATCGTTAGATATAATAGTCGACAGCTTTTTGAATGATCTTAAAAAGGTAGACAATCAACCAATAAGTAACATCAAAAAGGCTTGGATATATGATAACTATTTAACATCACGTCTAAATTGGCCTTTTCTCGTTTACGATATTAATAAGACCCTTTTGTTAAAGTTAGACGCAAGCGTCATAAGGACATTGAAGTCATGGCTCGCGTTAGCGCATCCAGTGGACTCTTCTACCTTATTTAGAGACCGACACAATTTTTGGTTAATATTAAAGAAACCATCGGAACTCTATAAACACCTAAGAATGACCAAAAGACATATCATCTCAAAGTCGAATGATGATACTGTAACATCTCTCCCAATAGATAAAATTGCCGCAGAGCTGAAGTCACGACTTTAATTCCATAAACAATTTATGATAGGTGCTCAAACAAATAAAGCAGGGCTAGGATCAAGTAGGAAAGAACAAGATATAGAAATAATAAAATCCTTTATTCGGCACGATGAAAATGATAATTACCGGTTGCACGCGATGAGCCTAGAATTGCAAAACGAATGGGTGATAGGAGATTTTTGTATTCCACTGGCTTTACGATGGCGCACCCTGCTTCATGATTGGTCCCCAGCATTATTAAAATTTTATCTTAATGACTCTCCCAGATTAAAGTAACTTAGTAAGGTGGGGCAAGGCCACCGAAAAATCTTGCAAAATCGTCCAAAAAACGTAAACTAAAACCTTATTCTATCTTGGACGCGTCTCCTGATTGGACTCTCATGATGGACATGTAGGAAAGGCAATCCAAATCCCCGGGGATGTTTATATTTCGTCATTTCGGCCGGACTTATTCCTGTACTCAAAACAACTAAGGCGCGTTATACCTGTGGAGCTTACTGTACCCTGGGAAAAAAACATACCCAAAGATCATACATTTAAGCTTAACAAGTATTATGAACTACGTAACGAACTGATCAGGAATAAATTTATAGTTAATTTCTACGCTGTAGAAGTAGGAGTGAGAGGTATAAAAGCAAAATTTCTCTAGAACTTATTTAAGGATCTCGGCCTTAAACCTACATCTGGGTCGCAAGTCCCAGGCATTGTTTGCACTCCTCTTCTTGCAACACGATGAGCCCGGCACCCGCACGGTGAATTCATGGAATGCTAAGAAGCTTCGTCTATATATATATATATATATATATATATATATATATATATATATATCAAATCAAATCAAATCAAAATACTTTATTCGGATAACATAGATTATTAGGTACACATATTAGAAATTAAATAAAAGTAAAATTAACATAAATAAAATATTTTCTATATCATCCGAATTGGATGACCACTCAGCATATGTTGAGAATAGAAAACTCTCAACGCTGGTATTCTGTGGCTGCTATTTATTGAGCCAGGTCGCGCTGTGCCTTCATTGAAAATGACAATAACAATATAACATTAACTTAACAATAGTTATAAATTAAAAACAAAACAGAAAAACAAAAAAAAACAGGAACTGTCACTTTAAAATAAGTATTTTATAAAGAAAAATAATATAATAATATTATAAAGATACATATATACACACAATTTAAGTAAGAACATAGAAAAATATATCTATATACATTCACGCATACACATACAATATACATAGAATATGTATTTATCTTAAGATGAACCTAAATCACAAAATAGTAAAAAAAAATATTAGATATGTTATAAGGAAATATAACCAGTAGATAAAAGGAACAACGTGATCGCATAAAGGATATAAACCACTTCAATACTAATTATATAAAGTTTAAGTCAAAGCAAAAAATTAATTATTATTTAATTGTAAATTGATAAGATATGATTTATATTTTAATTTAAATGCGTTTTTCATATTTAATAAACGAAGAGGAGGGGGCAGGTTGTTCCAGCACTTAGTTGCCGTATATTTGAAGCTACCACGAAAAGCTGCTGTATTAAAATGAGGCATACTCAGCATGTTCGACGTAGCCCTTGTATAATGTGTAAGCCGGTCTTCACCAACCCATTTTAATTTGTGATAAAGATATGGAGGCATTTTATATTTAATTATCCCAAACAGTAGTGTGGCAAAATGTAACTGTCGACGATAGTCCATCTTCAGCATGTGGGCATTATTTAAGAATGGTGTAACGTGAGAACGCGGAGGAATATATATATATATATATATACATAATAGAATCAAACGAGCGTGCGGGTCATTGATGACAAGTGATCACCACCGCTCATGAGCTCAGTTCATTTCAGCCCATTTTGAGACCATCCCCAAAGAGGTCTCTAATATTCATTTTGTCTACATTAACAGCTGCCGAACGTGTAAGATAAAACAGAAGATTACCAACCGATCAATCGAAGTATGTTAGGAGCTGTTGATAGATGATGCTTTGTATAACTTCGAAAAAAAATGACGACCAGTTGATTGATGATATTCTGCATTACCTTTTTAGGGATTGGATGGACAAGAGCACACTTCCATGAGACTTTAAGTTAGGAGTACCGAAATAGACGCCTCAGCACTTAGGTCAACTCAGATGCACATGTTTGTAGCATTATTGGGAAGACGCCACCTGGCTTACTCGACTTATGGACGTCCAAATAATTAGAGTCTTTTGGTTTTTTTACAGATCACACACAGGTCTTGTGCCAGACTTTGATTAGGCACAGCACTCCGTGACGTCTCCACAAGAAATAACAGGCTGGCAGCGTCGTCTTTAGATGATATGATATGAAGGTTGGAAATAAGTCGCAGATATTGCAAAAGTCCACATTTGAAATAGAGTGGGGTACCGCTGTGTTACCTCATCACTTTCGCATCATTTTCCCTCAGTAAATATAAAACGCAATACTTTGTCTACCTCAGATGGCCACAAGCAACCCGAGCAAAATCCGAGAATCATTCTTCCGGTTCTGCTCTAGGAGGGGTTCTCCGCTTAAACAAAACCTAGGTACCTTCCTGGGATATATATTTCCGAGGCGTCACGTTCATGTTCGGTAAGAGAGTAAGAACTTCCGGTTATTTCACTTATCACAGATCATAATCAATTAGATTTGGTTACTACACGTCGATCTGTGGTTGCTCTTTATAAATAATTAGATATACTGGACTAAACGTGCAGTGATCTAAGCTAATCTATTCAGAGAACATAATATAAGTTATTAATTTAGATAATTAATTATTTAATTACCTAGTGTTGTTTGCTAAATAAGTTATCCGTAATACTCTTGTGCATTTTATCTTTACAAAATAATATTAGCTCCATAATTAATTAAATATTAAAAGTGACTACAGCGGTGTCGATGTTATGTTCTAATCAATAATGCTTAAAATGTTTTAAATCGTTTTCATAAACATAAATTTAAATACTAAAGGCGTGTAATCAACATAAATGCAGTTTCTATCTCTACTTAACGAAAACGTCTAAATGTTGGACAAATAATCCTTAAGATCAATGCTTTATCTTTTGACTCATAAATCATTCATGCGACGCAATAAACATTGACAGATTTGGATTTTTAGAAACAGTATTTATATGATAGATTTAGAAGAATAATATTCTTAGCGAAATATATATATCAACGTAATTTAGGAATATGAATTTATTTTTAACAAATAATACCATTCTAAATCTTTAAATTCAGCTTTATGCTACCCAATATAAGTCACAGGTCTTATCACAAAATTTACTGCAAAGACATACTTTTGTTCCCCAGAAGGTACAGGGTAATATGATGTAAATTTCATTTATTTGACAATGATAGTTGATTCTTTTATATTATTTACTTTACAGCTCATTGAGTAAATCATAAATCTTACCAATTAGATCGTCTAAATGTTTAAGCAAATTTCCTGTAAAAAACTTCTAAGTTTTGGTTTCAGATGCCTACGAATACAGGAATTAGCGATATTTAGAGATAAATTTGTTGAAAATTTAATATAAATAAGGATTGTGTGGTAGGTATTATCTTCTATTATATTGTATTTCAAATATTCACGATAAATATTTATAAAGTATATCACTTTAGCTTACATGAACAAAATCTAGTAAACATATAAGAATGTATGTATGTGTATGGGTTAATCAAAGCACACTAGACACTCTATTGACACTCTTGCTATGCATTTATATTACCTACTTTACAGTTCATTGACTAAATCCTAAAATAAAACTATTACTTGTTATTAATATTTATTTACTCACCATATTATAATCTTTAAATTTAACTTATTTTGTTACTATAGTCTTATTTGTTTTGAATACCATATTAAATAACAAAAAAAAAATCATTTTTTCGTTTACAATTACATTTGGATTCCAATGATAATTTGATTTATTAATCTTTATTAACAAGAACTGAACCATAATGTAATTGAAGATAATTGTTTTATTGAATATTCAACAATTCGAGTAATTTTTTTTAGATGTCATTTATCAGTCGGTCTCTTTAAATTAACTTTAACTTACGCGATGTGTAAAAATAACAAAAGTTACTCGACTACTCAATTAATATTTACAAAATTATTGGATCAATAAGGTTGTGAAATATCTGTAATAGAATAAAAAAATGAGCAAATTTTGTCATTGTAACATAATATTATTAATCATAACCATAAAGTAATAGCTCGTCTTAGAGTGTTTTGTATGTAACATATTAAAAACATCAGGTTGAGAAACATTTTTCAAAGAAATGATATCATTTTATATCACACCCAAAGCTATTACGTAAAAAATTAAAAAACACTGTTTTACTGTTTTATAAACAATAGAGATGCTTTGTTATTTGAATAAGAACTTAATAAGTAATCAAATTACTACTCTCAAACACCTACCACCATGGCAGGTGATAGTATCACCTGCCATGTGACAGGTATATACGAGTACATGTAGTTTTAGTGATTATTGTATTCTCTTTAGGACTTGGTGATTGGACACAAAAAAATAATAAATATAAAAGTTATATACATTCAGTAAATACTTTTATTCTCTCTCTCGACTGTGGGTTTCGTAATTCATGTAGGTAACAATAAAATGCTGCTTTGTTTGTTCAAGGTTTGTTTGTATTTCATGTTGTCTTTGCATCCCTCACTTGTGGCCGGTTTCGATGCTTTGTAACAGAATAATAAATATTAATGCAATATTATTTACTTATCATATTTAAAAAATAAACAGTTTAGTCCTATATTTATAATCCTTTTCAATGTTTTTGCTAAATATTCAACAGTAAAATCTTCATTTTTCTTTTCTTATTATTTTTAATCAAGTTAGTAGTAGTATCTTGTAACAGAATTCTTAATTCTAGATATTATATGATTTTATTCAACATGATTTTTGAATAATTATAAAATTTACCTTTACTGTTATATCCCCGTAACTTGCTATGTTTATTGCTGACTTTATATTCCTTTATCCCTTGTCGAGGATTTCGTACCTGCTTTTTTTATTAAATACATTTCTTATTAGCAAATTCTAAACGTTACATACTTGTTTACAACTTTAATTATAACTTTAAAAATAAAATATTTTTATCTTAAAGGATTTAAAATGTTTATACAACACTTTGCTAAAAAGAATAGAAACAGTTGACAGAAGAAGGGATAAAATAAGGTTTGCAGTGTAATACTAGATATGAATACGCTATGCAATGCTTAACAATTATTTTATATTAATAAATAAATATTTAGAAATTACCTTTTGGAAACCGCTTTTAAACTTTACAGAAATATGAATTTAGTTTTTTTAGTTATTTGTTTTATTGTTAATGTGTTTTACCATTCAATTGGGGAATGGGGTTTTAAAATTTAATAAATAATTAATTGAATGTAGCATAGTAAGAACTAATGATGAATGATATATAAGGCCGCTGTCAGTTTGCGGTCAAACAATTTTATGGCACTCATAACGTGGTATAAATTCGTTGACAACGATTTGGTTACAATTTGGGAATGGCTCTAATTATGTCGTTATATAAAAAGTATGGATACATTTACGCTTTGCGATTACATATGATATAATCATTAAAATATATGAACGAGGTTATAAACAATATAATTAGGCTAATTAGGGTGTAAACGGATTTTAAAGTAGTGGTGTGACAAGCATTTGTCGTACAATATAGTGACAAGTTCGTATATCGCTGTAATTATGTAAGTATGGCCTATCTGCATTTAGGGATGATGAGGATATGTTTGTTCAGAAATGTATTTTATTATTTATTGTAATAAATATATATAAAATCAGGAAATTAATGCTAATCTTTATAGTATTTCAGATGATTAGTATTAACTCTTTTGCATGTATCTTATTTTGAAAAAATGTCATGCAATCCATGGACTAAAAATCATCAGTCTCTACGTGACTCAATAACACCGTTATATAGGCGGCAATATATTATACTGCAGAACTAACCGCATCAATTTTTCATTGTTGACGGAGAATTTTAAAGCTCAATTCCGACCAAAACGCTGAGTTCAATAAAAAAGAACTAGTATGGTGAAGTTAATTACAAAATGGACTTTTCCTTTTTTATGAATTATTGGGTAACGTTAACTCCGGCATAATTGTCAAAGTTTGACCATTCTTGTATATACAAAGTGTCTTCTCTACAAAGTAACAATAATTAACACATACATTTAATGTGAATGTCCTAATATTTTCATAAATATTCATACAGGGAAAGGAGATATTAAGCTAAATGAAACGTATTATAACGTAACGCTTATTTATTTATAAAGCAAAATGAGAATAACAGATATTTAAAATATACTTGTTAAACATAGTTATTACCGAAACCAGTTTTTATAGACTAATATTATAAATTGATTTTTAATAGAATATTCAAAATGGTTTTCTTACGTAAACTAAGCAAAAATCATCTCAAACTTAACTTAAACAGTTTTGAGACAAAGAGAAACAAATATAGGACGATGAAATTTCACATAATATACTCTGCTAAAATTAATGTTACTAATATTTACTTACTTTTATTGAATTGTATTTTTGTGTTTATGAAGATTTCACTTATTAGTGCCAAGTGTTGCAGCGAATCGTAAATGCCAAGTGCTCAGGTCAGGTCACGAGTCTGTGTGCAACTGTTGGAGAACTTGACAGATTTCTTAGAGCGTGTTTGCTAATGAGGGAGCATATTCTGTGAGTATATCAAGTGCTTAAGCACGAACATTTACATACAGTAATAAATAAACAGTGCAAGAAATAGTTTTAATATTGTAAATATAACTGTTGATGCCGATAAGTTATTATAATATTAAAATGACAAGTATGATATACAACAGTATATAGCATTAAATATTTTAATCTATAATACAGTCATGAACATTATATACGAGTATGTTATATTAAACACAGTCTTGCCTCAACTACTAAAAGCTCAATTAACTCGTTTTGCACCAGTCAGATCAGTTAGATAGATTTTGGAGATCTATAATTGATGGTAATTAGTGACCAAGACTGCTGAACATAAATCGGTGATTCGATTCTCACACGGGACAATAGTAATCACATATTAAGGAATATAAATACATGTATAAATCTTAGCCTATATTACAAAATGATCTACTATATATACCCTTCGTAAATATGTTGATATGAAATATGATTATAACAACAGGATGTCATAACATACTCAATGGACAATTATAAAATCATGGTTTACTAAAATTTACAAAATCCCGTAAATAATAGAATTTGTAATCTAATATATAGGTTAAAGAAATTCTTTAATTTTTTTTTATATATTTATTTTTTATTGTTCAATAACAGTTATTTTTTTCATATTAGAATATGCGATAGTTTTTAGCGTTAACTGAATTTTTATTTTGCTTATCAATATTATATTTAAGATTACTCAAAGATAAAATACATTTGTGTTGAAACTATTACTTTTATTCTAAAATACAGTAAGTTTTTTAATATATAAACTGTTCATTAAAATATGATATAAGATATTGTTTTTTTTATTTATATTAAATATTCAAATTTTTGTTTCTACCTAAGTCACAAAATTATCTAACTTAAGCTGACTAAATATAAACAAACACTATATATCTATCACTCACTCATATCTAAATGCAAAATAAATGCTAGTAAAGATTTCCAAATTTAAGTCATCAATTTCAAACATCTGCTTTTAAAAGCCGACCTCAGTTAATTCGTTATTTGTTCTGTAAAATGAATTATTAATGAGTTAAGAGATAAAGCACTGATCACAAGGATTATTTGTCGTTATCCACCCATTAGGCTACGTCGTAAAGAAAATATTGGGTCTGAACTCGTTTTAATTGCTTAAATGTTCAAAATTATTTCAGAGGAAATCTTTGGTAATAACACATGAAAGCAATATTTGTGACAACACGAAATAATTTTAAAATATTGTTGAAATAAGTAAGAATTAGGAGAAGTAAATTTAAGTATTTATAATATGGTTTTAAAATTTTAAGGAAATATATATTATATTAATATCTATTATATAAAAATTCACGAATTACTCAACAGAAGCTTAATGGTATCGTATTTTTTTTTTAACCTGTAGAAGGTTAAGAAGGTTTTTATTAATTTCTACAATAATTACGATACCCACAATCAAGAGAGGAAATAAAAACATTCACGGAACTCATATCATTTTTATGTTTAATATTATTTTCTACCGTTTCCCATCACCAGGTTCTTAACGATCTAATAACGACTGTAATGAATAAAACTAAATGTATATGACTGGTGACAGTGAGTGAGAATAGGTTATTTGTGGTCATACAAGTATAAGTACTTACTAAAAGAATAATGCTTCTCTATTGTTTATAAAGGAGTACCCAAAACAAGTTAAGTATAAAATCATGGTATTGGTTTACTATTGGAAGCAGAAATGTAAAAAAAAAAAATTGAAACTAGGACTATGGACGTTACCTATATTACACATGAATATCATTTACTTCTTCACTGATCGCGATTTACGGACTGAGTTTGCGTTTCCTCATTTTAGAACAACCATATTTAGTTTTTATTTTTTGACGGTAATTCAAAATAGTATAGCCAGGTTTCGTCAAAAGTAACGATGTCATTGATATGACCTAAGGACTTCACGTCACATTTTCGTAAATCTTTAACATTTTTTACACTATTTTATTCTCACTTCTTTTTGGGTAGACCTCAAAGAATTCGGTCTGCCCATTCATTTGTACTCGACTTTCGAATTTTGGAAATATTTCTTCACAGGAGGTTTTTTTATGACCCCCTGAGTCCGTAATGACTATTGGTCAAAAAGTTTATATATATATATATATATATATATATATATATATATATATATATATATATATATATATATATATATATATATATATATATATATATATATATGCGTGCGTGCGTCCAGATTCGACTTTGTCAGGACGATAGCGGCCGCAGTTTCGCTCGGGTCGCTTTTTAACTTTGCACAAAAATCAACCATCTAAAAATGAAGGTCAAGTTCGTTAACCAGAAAAATTCGACCACAGGGGGCGCTAGTGCCTCACTTTTTCTGATTTCAGTTTTTCGACCATAACTTTTTCCCTATACAAAGAAGATCAATCGCGTTCATATTATATGATGTCTTTGATGAATACCTAAAACTAATGTAGATAAACCGAAAACCTAACTTCAATAACTTAGGGGTGGGGGTAAAAAAACCTAAATTTTTCGGAAAAAATTTCATAACTATAACGGGTACAAATGAATGGGCAGACCGAATTCTTCGAGGTCTACCCAAAAATAAAAAACACTTTTAGCTTGTAAATTGAAGGTAGGTAAAACCACGGCAACTTTTTTTTGGTAAACATTTCCTCCTCGCAAATATTTTTAATAGAAAGGTTATTTTTTACTCTAAATTTAAGTAATAAAAGTTTTTCCAAAAAAGTTACCTTTTCCGAGAAAAAAAATAAAAACCGCTTTTTTGCTTGAAAATTTTTGATATAAACAACGGCATCATGTGTTATTCTTAGGTAGTGAGTTATATTTTAAACGAGTTACACACAAGATCTACTCACGCGTGTCCCCCTGCGGGCACGGATTTTTTTTTTGGCCGTAGGTTGAGGGGTACTTACAACTTTTCCTACTCCAAAATCATGTAAAATTCTATAAACACTTCGTGTATTAATCTGTAAGACCTCTTGTATCTGTCTGTAATTCATATGACGATTTAGCCTATTTTTTTTATTTGGCCTAGATTTGGTAGTTATGAGTTGTCATTTATTAAAAATATATATCCATATACCCTCGGTTTATAGAAACACGTTTTTATCGAGTGACTTCTTCTTCTTTCTCGCCAGTTCTTGTACTCGTAGGCATCTGAAATAAATAATTGAAAGATTTTTACAGAAAATCATTATAAACATTTGGGTTACGGTTTTCTACATGTCATAAATTTATAAATTAAGACCCATTGAAACCATTATCAAAAAATTTACAAAACAATAGAAATCTCTTAAACTATAGAGATATCTGATATAACTATGGAGATCTGTCCGTAGATATTTAAAAATAATAACGACTACAACCACTCTATATTTTTCAAAATTTAGTTATAGAAAAAAAAAATCCGTCTGTGACGATCCCGTCAAAATAGTTTTAGGTATTGACAAAAATGCTATTTTCATTGTAAACGAATGACTATACAATAATACATACTTTAATGTCATTAAATAATCTGGATACATTAAATTTATGCAAATAACATTTCTATGTTTATTTATTTAAAATTTAATTTTAATGTATATCTGAGAAGTATTTTTTTAATCAGTTGAATGAATTATAGTTAATGATAGATAGACAGATAGAAACATGGGCTTTTTAAATATCCATCAAAAAGCTTAATATTAAAATCAATATTTATCCTTTTATTTCCTTAAATGTTTTATTGATATAGTTGCAAAGTAATAGTATAATAAATTTATAATTAGAACCCTCATCAATCTCAGCTGTCTGTAGCAGGCTGACATGCTTAAAGTTACGTCTGAAATTAATACTACTTGAAGTGTACTATGAATAACGTTATTTATATATATATTACAACCTTTAATAGTAGAAATTGATAACAATTTAAATTAAATCAAAATTAATGAAACTTGAACCAAGTATGCTTAAAAGCAATACTTTGTACTATAATATTATTGACTCATTATTTTATTGTTTTTAGTTAAAGTAATAGAGTAGTATCCAAAAGGATTAAGTAATATTAATATTCATTATAAGTGAGATATATAAGTACTTATAACTAATAAATAAGCTAACAGTAAAAGTTCTTGATATCTTTTACTACAATAATAAATATTATATATATATTGATAACTATATTCTAGTTAAGTTATAATTTTGTAACATATTTCTAACACATAAATTTTTTTAATTCTATTTCTTTTTACATTTCTTTTAAAATTTTTTTTTTAATACTTTCTAGGTTAATGCTTGACTACATTCCACCTGATGGAAAGTGAAAATGTAGTCTTAGATGGTAAAGCGCATTAACTTAGTAACCTATTCAGTCTTCTCTTGAAGACGCCCACATTGTATTCGGACGGAAAAACCGACGCAGGCAAGCTGTTCCAGTCCTTCGCTGTGCGAATTAAAAAAGACGAAGCAAAGCGCTTCGTTCGGACAGGGGGAATGTCCAAAACGTAAGGATGGATACCTGCCGTGCGTCGGGACGTCCTGTGATGGAAGGGGGACGGAGGAATTAAGTCGTGTAATTCCAGCGCACACTCACCAAAATGTATCCTGTAGAATACTGAGAGGCTAGCAATTCTACGCCTGAACTTACATTTATTGACTCGAAGTTAGTTACTCAAGTCTTTCAAACTTCAATCATATGTCTGTAGGAGTTGAGTATGACCTTTTATTGTGTGATGAAGAATTAAATAAATTTACTCCAACGACACTTGTATGTGTTTTTGAAGTAATAAACGAAGTACAATGTGCACATTAAATAGTCTTTCCTCTATTTGTGAGCAAATTTTATTTCCAGCACTGCAGGCTTTGGAAAAAAATAAGCATAATCCATCAAACGCGGACCGCATATATTTTTTCAGCCATTACAATTAGGTCAACATATTTATTTTATTTTACTAATATAAACTGTTACAATAGTATTGAGTTTAAAATTTGAGGTGTTTCAGGTTCAATTATGTTTTTTTAGATATATATCTTTTAATTTTTGTATTTTCTTAAAAAGGTGTTTAACACCTTTTTAAGAAAATACAAAATACAGTGCAGATTATGTAAGACAAAGCTTAAAATTGAAGCAGCTATGCTTGCTAAAAAATTATATTACAAATGAAAATCTATATAGCACTATTTCTTCACTGTTGTTATTTGTTGTTGTTTGTTGTTGTTGTTGGTAGCTTTGACAATGATAAAATGTTTTGTATGAAACTTATTTTCAATAAAGATTTTTGATTTGATTTGATTTGTTTACTGGCTACCGTCGCACGTGTGATAAAAGCCAAATGTACTGTTACTTTTCAGCTCTATTACTAACAGCCAAGCCCAAAATATCAAAATTTAGGTAGAGTTTATACAGTTATGGTATTAGCTAAACGAACAAAAATGTTGTTTATAAATCTACATTTACGATTCTATAACTCTGGATCTGGAAATTATATTGACACAAATGAAATAATTTAATAATAAATATATTTTTATACTCCATAAAATTAATGTCGCTACATTTTTTAACCAACATTTATTTAACAAAGGTAAAATTATGGAGAAAAAAACAATATACACTTACATAAAAAAAAAAACAAAATTTCGTACAGCATGAACAAAAATGTATGCTAGAACAAACAGTATTTGTAGAATAATAGAGTCTGTTACCTTATATTGTTTAGGGTAATAAACTAAGTTTTTGTTTCAGATGCGTAAGTGTTCAAGAACTGGCGAGAAAGAAGTACATAGATCACTAGATAAGTGCTGCAATAACGAATAATAAACAGAGGGTACATGCATATATATTTTTTATAAATGATAACTCTTAACTACTAGGAAAAACCGTTATATTACCTACAGACACATAAAATAAGTCTTACAGATTAATGCGCCTAGTGTTCATAGAATTTTACATGATCTTAGTGTAAGAAAAATTTATACACTACAGTATCCCTCAACCTTGAGCAAGAACAAAAAGCAGTGAGAGTACATTGGTGTAAAAAAATTTAAAAGATTTACGAAATTGGGACTTCACGTCATATCAATGACATCATTACTTGTAACGAAACCTGGTTATACTATTTATGTACCGTCAAAAAATAAAAACTAAATATGGTTGTTCGAAAATGAGGAAACGCAAACTCAGTCCGTAAATCGCGATCAGTGAAGAAGTAAATGATATTCATGTGTAATATAGGTAAAGTCCATAGTCCTAGTTTCAATTTTTTTTTGACATTTCTGCTTCCAATATTACTATTGGAATTATTGGTTTACACCAATACCATGATTTTATAGTTACGCTATACTTGTTCTTAATTTGCTTTGGGTATTTCTTTATAAAAAATAGAGAAGCAATATTCTTTTATTAAGTACTTAGTACTAGTATAACCACAAATTAACTGTTTTCACTCACTGTCACCTATCATATACGTATAGTTTATTTGACTACAGTCGTTGTTAGATTGTTAAGAACCTGGTGATGGGAACGGTTAAAAATAATAATAAATTTAAAAATGATATGAATTCAGTGAATATTTTTATTCCGTCTCTCGATTGTGAGTTTCGTAATTCTTGTAGAATATAATAAAAAGCTGCTTTGTTTGTTCAGGATTCGTTTGTATTTCGTGTTGTCTTTGCATTCCTCACTTGTTGTGGCCGGAGTTTGATGCTTTGTAACAGATTAATATATATTAATGTAATAGCATTTATGTTTTATTTTTAAATAAACAGAATTGTCTTATATGAAAATTCCTTTTAAATATTTTTTGTTTATATGAAACAATGAAGATCATTGTAGATATTAAATGTTTTAAATGAAATTACTTTTACAGTTATATAAATGATCTGCTTACTTTGGTAGACAAACATACGGAGATATTATTGTTTTATGATGATATTCAAAGCAAAATGGCATCAGGTATGACGGTGTAAACAAAGCTTTCTCTAAAATAGTGCATGGGTGCGTTTAGTGTTAACAAACTGGTACTTAACAAAAAAATACCTCACTCCTGATTTACTCCTACTCCTACTAATAAAAACAGGTGCCAACTTCCTGTTAAATGAGAAAGCGATGGAAGTGGTTGAATCCATAGTTTTTTTTGGCAGCATGCTTGCTGGATTCAAATTCAAATTCAAATTCAAATTCAAAATATCTTTATTCAAGTAGGCATTTACACGCACTTTTGAATCGTCAATTACTACAATACAAAAAAAGGTCAGTGTAGTCAGTCCGTAAGTAAATTACCACCGGCTCGGAATGCTGCTGTGTTGAGAAGAGCCGGCCAGAAACTCAACAGTTGCTCTTTTCAAAAGAAATATAACAATAGGTGATGTACATTATAATATAAATCCTGCAAATGATTCAACAACTTAAGTTCCACATATTTTGATCCACTAAAAACTCTTGAACGTTATAATAAGCTTTATTTAACAATAAACTTTTGATTTTAGATTTAAAACTAAGAAATGGAAGGTCTAAGATATCTTGTGGAACTTTATTATATATGCGTATACTCAAACCCATGAAGGATTTATTAACTTTTTGAAGCCGAAACTTTGGCGTTACGAGTTTGTTTTTGTTTCTCGTATTTATCGCGTGTCTGTCACTGTTTTTTATATAACTATTTAAATTTTGACGTATATATAATATGTTATTAAATATGTATTGGGAAGCGACTGTAAGAATACCTATTTCTTTAAAAACATCTCTCAGAGAATCTCTAGCTTTTAAGTTATAAATAGCCTGCACAGCTCTGTTTTGTAAAATAAATAAAGAATTAATTTCGACAGCACTGCCCCATAATAAAATACCGTAAGATAAAATACTGTGAAAATAACTAAAATAAACAAGTCGAGCCGTATTAATGTCCGTTAATTGTCTAACTTAGTTTTGACTATTAAAATTGATTATTAAACTTAGTTTTGATGCGTATGTTATAAAATTATTATGTATTATATTTATTTTTATAGCATAACGTGTATGATATCCTACTCTGTGGTAAAGCCACGGATGTAAATACTATTTTAATTTTACCATTTTAGCTATCCGTGCAATTTACAATGAGGGCTACAGGGATTCTTAGGGATACTTACACACTCGTAAGAATGTGGATATTATTATTAAGCACAGTGATGTACATCATATAAATACGAGGAATACAATACTATACTATGAAGAATAGGAGAGCATTTGCCAAGAGAAGCGAAGAAGCCAAGAATTAATTTAATTTAATTTAATTTAGTTTAGTTTAGTTTAGTTTAGTTTAGTTTAGTTTAGTTTAGTTTAGTTTAGTTTAGTTTAGTTTAGTTTAGTTTAGTTTAGTTTAGTTTAGTTTAGTTCAGTTCAGTTCAGTTCAGTTCAGTTCAGTTCAGTTCAGTTCAGTTCAGTTCAGTTCAGTTCAGTTCAGTTCAGTTCAGTTCAGTTCAGTTCAGTTCAGTTCAGTTCAGTTTAGTTTAGTTTAGTTTAGTTTAGTTTAGTTTAGTTTAGTTTAGTTTAGTTTAGTTTAGTTTAGTTTAATTTGTTTTACCATTCAATTGGGGAATGGGGTTCTAAAATTGAAATAAATAATTATTTAAATGAAGCATTTAATAAACACTCAGAATGATAAATAAAGTCACTGCCAGTTTGCGGTCATACAATTTTAGGGGACTCATAATGTGTAATAAATTCGTTAGCAACGTTTTGTTTAAAATTGGGAATGGATCTAATTACGTCGTTAAACTTTTATTATGAAAACATTTACATTCTGCCATATATGATACAATCATTAAAATATTCGCTTGAAATTGTATAAATAGTATAATGACGCCAATAAGGGTACAAATGGGATTCTGGAATTTAATTTAGTGTACAATTTGTTGCGATATACAATTGTCGGTATAATGCAAGTTTGTATATCGCAGTAACTATGCATGTGGCCTATCTGTGTTCGTTTGATGATAGGGGTAAGCCAGTTAAAATGCAATTTATAAACTATGGTCATAAAAATATATATTAACAATATATAAATAAATTAATGTTAATCTAACGTATCTAAATAGTATTTAAAATGATTACTATTAATATTTTATCTTGTTTTATAATTAAATCTTATTTTTAAAAAATCTCACGCAATGTATGGACTTAAAAAATCACCAGTCTCTGTGACTTATTGAGGCGTTTATATAGGCTGCGATATATTATGCTGGAAAACTATCGGCATCAATTTTACATTGTTGACGAAGAATTTTAAATCTCAATTCCGACCAAAAGTTCCGACCGACCGACTGAGTTCAACAAAAAAGGTTTAGTAATGTGAAGTTAATTACAAAAGTTTGATTATTCTCGTACCTATAATGTGTTTTCTCAAAAAATAAAAAAAAATAATATATACCTTACCTACATATGAATGTCCTAATATTTTTATAATATTAATATTTTCATAAATGTTCAAAAACGGAAAGGAAATATTAAGCTAAATGAAATATATCTTTTGTCACTATTTAGTGCTTGTATATTTATAAAGAAAAAATATAACATTTATTTACTTACAATATATTCATTAGTTATATGTATATATATATATTTATGAAAATTAGTATGTAAGTATATAAAATATTGATATATTAAAGCCATTATATTTTATTTATGTTATATGTACCTATAGCCCATATCAATAAATATTTTCAACAACCAAGGGTTTCTGGCAGAGATCTCTTGCAAGAGATAAGTTATCCTTAGTGTAAATTTTCTTTCTTTATAATGTCTTTGTTTGTAATTTATGGTACAGAAAAAAAAAAAAAATAGAACAACAGATATTTAAATTTAACTTGTGAAACGTAATTATTACGAAAACTAGTTTTCGTAGACAAATGTTGTAAAATTAATTTTAATAGAATCTTCCTTACGTAAGCTAAGGAAAAAACATCTCAAACTTAGCTTAAACAGTTTCAAGGCAAAGAAAAACAAATATAAGATGAAGAAACTACACTTGCTATACGCTGCCAAAATTAAAGTTATTACACTTTGCTAACTTTTATTGTATGCTTGAAGATTTTATTTTATTTTCTATGCTAGAAGATTTCACTTATTAGTGCCAAGTGTTACAGCGAATCGTAAATGCCGAGTGCTCAGGTCAGGTCACGAGTCTTGGTGCAACTGTTGGAGAACTTAACAGATTTCTTAAAGCGTGTTGGCTAATGAGGGAGTAATTTTTGAGTATATTAAGAGTTTAAACTCGAACATTTACATACATGAACAGACTGTACATCTGCACTGGAGTTACAGTGCAAAGTATTTTGGATATATTTAATTATTTACGTCCTTAAATTATTATAATATTACTACGACACTTGTATCAGATACAACAATATGTAATATTAAATATGTTATGATATCTTTAACACTATTATTACTATCATATATTTTATATTAAACATTATCTTGTCTGAATCACTGTAATCTCAATTAACTCGTTTTGCATCAGTCATGTCAATTAGATGAATTTGTAGGCCTATTTTTGATGGTAATTAGTGTCCCTGCTGAACGTAAATCCTAAATTTGATTCTCACACATGACAATAGTAAATCACATATAAAATATAAATATAAATAAATATATGTATAAACACTGTTCTTTATTACTATATTATTTAATATGATTTTAATATGATCTTACAAAATCTCATACAGGCTGGTAGAATTGCTTAAGTTATCGAGTTCTCTTTTTCTTACTTATTGTCAAAATTAAAACTTTTTTGTTTATATTGATATTTTTATTAATTTAATAAAAGTATCTTTTGTTTTGTATGTAATAGTATTTATCGTCAACTGAATTTTTATTTTTGATAATATTGATAAATATTTAAGCTTGTTTAAGGTAACTAAAATAAATATTATGTTTATGTACTATGTATTACTACCAAATGTATTATGGCTATATACAAAAAAAACACTACCTGTACACACAGTACTTATAAAGTTCGATTAAAATATAATAATTAATCAAATTTGATTTAAGATTAGAATAACATTATAAAGTTACACAAATACGTTGAGTATAAGGTATAGTGACAAATTTTAAAAAGACTTTCATTTATTTGTGAATTTTAGTAAATGAAATGAAATAAAATGTAATTGAAATTATAATATGATATATTTTATTTAATGAAAGGAAAATGTGGTAGTTTTAATTATTAAACGAACTTTTTTTTTTAAATGAGCGCAACATTTCTTTTTGTCATATGTGACTAAAGTTAAATGAATAAATAAAAAAAAAACAAAATATTTTTTTAATCATGTATCCTTATTATGTTTTCACGAGTTTTACTTACCCCATATTAACCATAATTTAATAAATTGGTATAAATACAACTTAAATATATTTATAAACGGTATTATATAAAGATGGATTACTATATTCTCGATACGCGATACTCCAATATCACCAAGGGACATAACAATGTTATTTTAAGCTGTTACTTAGTTAATAAACTACCGCTAGTGAAATTGGTAGTGGCTTGCAATGTAATACTGCAAGTTCTAATTCCGAGCTATGCTTGTGTTTTTTTAAATACATATATGCTGTTTACTTCTATACAATATAAATAATGGTTTTTTATTTGGTATTTAATATTAGATGTGTTTATTTCTAAAAAATGATTTTATTATTACTGTTTCTACCCAAATTACAAAATTATCAGAACTTACACAAACTAAATATAAACAAAAACAATATACAACTATAATATAAATATCATGATTGACAAAGAGTGCATTTAATCTATTTTAATGTATATATATATATATTTTAGTAACATTTCTAAGTTATCCCTTACAAATACTTGTTTTTACAATCCGGTCTCAGTTTATCTATTATTTATTGTCTTAAATGAATTATTAATGATATGAGAGATAAGGCACTAATCACAAGGATTATTTATCGTTATCCATCCATTAGGCTGCGCCATTTAGAGAGATGGGGTCTGAATTCGCGTTAATGACACGGCTTAAATATTTAAATTTATTTCATATGATTGTTTTATTAATAACAAATTTTCTTTTGTGAGAACACAAAATAATTTTAAAATACTGTCGAAATAAGTAAGAGTTCGAAGAAGTAAATTTAAGAATTTATAATATGGATTTAATACTCATATATGTTATTATAATTCTATAAAAACCTAATTTTTAATATAATTAATATATTACAATATAAATAATTTCACAGAGTACTTACATTTATTTTAAAGTATGACATTTTCAAAACTTCAAGAGACCAGATGATATAGATTGTTAACTAATATTAAGGATGTGGAATGATTCACTATCACCAGGAAATATCTTCTTAAATAGTGTACGTTGAATTTGACAATAATGTAGCTAGCGTATTGATTCATAGCTTGCTAGCTGTGGTTTTGGCTTTGAATAAAATTGGTATTGAAAATTATTTTATTTCAAAATATAATAATTCATATTTTAGAGATCTTAATTTCCGCAAAGTACCAAATGGTGTCACACAGTATCACAGATATAAAATATTTATATATGGACCATTTTAACAACAAATGGTCCATAAATAAGAAACATATAAGATAAGTTTGTGTAATGTACCTTATTGTAGATAATCTTTTTAATATAAATAATAACGACTTCCTGTGCGTTTTTCAAGATTTGATTATAGCTTTTTTTTTTCGGCCTGTGACGATCCAATCAAAATGGATTAAGCATCAATAAAAAATACTATTTTTATTGTATGAGACATATGTATAATTGAGTATAACAGAACTGATAATAAATTCTTGAATACCTTGGTGAAATAAACCACAAGTATGACAGTACTTATTGTACAGATTTATTTGACACACTAAAGCCATTCAATACACTGACATTAGCAAAATTTAATTTATGTTTTTATTTATGTCTAATTATAGAAACCATATAAACACCAGTTAGTATACGTTTTTAGCGTAAATTTAACTATTAAGGAAGTATGTATAATTACTAGGAACCGCCAACCGTGCGCGGCAGGTGTTGAGCTGAGCCCCTCTCCTTTCTTCTTTACTTGATAACTTTGAATTTTCAATCTATTTTCGCTATAAGATCCGTGTTCGGCTCAAAGATACATGAGAAAATTTTTACCTAATTATCTCGTCGCATTCTGGAGACAACTAAACATAAAAAAAGGTCTCCCAAACGGTTAAGAGCTTCGCTTACGCTCAATTCAATTAAACACGTATGTATATACTTGCTTATATACCTGCTTATGTATCTTCTAATGTACCTCTATAAATAATTGTATAAAGCAACTTATGAACCTCCTTATATGCTTGCTAATATAGTGGCTTACCCTTTTAATACTATATAAAGAGGTAACACTGCTCCTGTTTTGGAGGCTGCAATACTTTTTGTCAATCTTCTTGTTAGAAAAATGTCTTTACTTATCAACTAAACCGCCCTTATATTTTGGTTGAAACTGACCGATTAAATTATATAATAAAAATGTGTTCTTGACCCCAATCATCTTATTATAATATAATCAAATTAATAAGAAAATTTTGAAAATAAAAGTATTAAGTACACAGATTTTTATTTTAATGATAATAAAGAAAGAGTAATAAACAGAAATTTGTAGAAGGCATGTTTAAAGCTTATCAACATTGAAAACACTAAAACACAACCTATTTTTTCACTTGTACATTGCGATACCGAACTATATATTAAACGATTCTATTTCACTCTATTTATGGGTATTAAAAATAATTATGAAGAGAGGGTAAAAAATATAAATGCAGATATCGTTGTTATCTGTGATTATAACGATTGGTCAAGACCTTATCCGGTACTTGACTATTGAACCTTGCCGGCTGATGTGATTTATTATAATTGCTATTGAATGTAACTCTGCATAAGTATTATTAATAATATGAAGCTAATATACTTATGCTTTTGTTGTCTTGTCTTGTCTGTCCAGATATAAATCTGGACTAAATTCAAAATTTTATTACAATGAAAACTAGTTAAATAGTTTATGGATTAAGATAGAATGAAATATAAACAAGCAATGTAAACCAATGGGTGGAGTTTCCAATAATATATAAATATTATAATCATTATATATATTTCGTTGCAGAAAAAATAATCGTTTATTCGATAGTTACAAAAATTTAAAAAGCATATTACTGACATTGGACTCAGTTTTGGAAAAAGGGCTAAAGATAAAGAAATATTTATCGTTTAAAGTTTACTGATCATTGTATTTTTTTTTATTTCATTGATAGAGTAGTTACAAAGTAATTTTCTAATAAATTTAATTTACAACCCTTATCAATCTTAGCCGTTTGTAGCAGTCTAACATTCTTAAAGTTATGTCTGAAATTAATACTAATATGTAATATGAATAATGTTATTTACACGATACAGATATATTACAATTTTAAGATTAAATTATACTTCAAACAATATTATAAATGTTAAAGTTTTTGTTATTCAATTATTTGAAAAAAAAAGAATCAAAACCTCATTTTTACAAATAATACTAGACATTTTTTTTCCATACTATATTATTAATTATAAACTAAATTCACTTTCTCTTGGCTCTTTAAATTTGTTAAATTTAGTTTAATTTAGTTCTACAGATTATTTTAATTGGACTTAACTTGGGCACTTGAAGATTTCTCTTATTAGTGTCGAGAGATGTAGCGAATCGTACATGCCAAGTGCTCAGGTCAGGTCATACTTATTTCTCAGAGAGTGTCAGACAGCACTTAATGGGATGTTTTATTTTAAATATACTGTTTAATTAAACCAAAATAATGAACCTTTCACCAAATACATCTAAAAGGATTAAAAACTTTACGTATTATTTACACATTATTTTATGTCATACTTTATAATTAAGATATTAGAACAGTAAGCAAAATTATTAAGCTATTTTGATAATCGTTGTAAGTTAAACATTAGATAAGTGCGTATAAATTATTGCAAAATAATATTAAAATTACTGATTTCTGATTCAGTGATACATATATTATATATTGATAACTTTACCTAGAATAGGTAAGCTATCCCTTTGTAAGATATTACTACCATAGTGGTGTTCATATTCCCCCTTAGGTTTATACACGAGAAGATGGTTTCTCTATCTCTCAAATTTCAATCTAACGTACACGCCTCTAGGTATTGAGTAAGCCCTTGCAATGATTAATAAAGAGGTAAATAAATATATTCCAATGACAATTATGTCATAAACAGCGCTGTCATTGTATGTTTAAAATAATAAACAGTACACAAAATGTACATTAAATAGCCTTTCCTCTATTAGTGCGCTAATTTTACTTCATACACTGCAGTCTCTTGTAAAAAAAAAGATTGTTGCAGTCGTATTTTTCTTTCAATTACATCGCTCCAGGTTCATTTATGTTGTTAATGATTTTTAAAATACAAATATAATATAAAATAATTTAATAATATAATTTAAAAAAATAAATCAAAATTAGTTAAGCCACTTTAGATTGGGTAGCAGTTTATTATAAAATTGAAACTTAATGCCGCAAAGCTTATTTATGAACTATATTACAAAAATCAATACTTTTCTAATTTCGTAATTATTTCCTAGTATAATAAAAAAATTGTTAGCTTATTTGGAAAACTTTATATACAAAATATGATTATTCACAATCTTTAGTTATTAATTAAAATAAAATGAGCTATCCTTCTCCAGTATTATTTGTCTGCCCGCTACTATCACACATTCATTACTTTTTTATTCTTGTAATTGCAAAATTGCCAAGACCAAAATCATTAAAGGTATAAAGTTACGGTTTATAAAGTCAGAAGCTGGGTTTCACATGAAATTTGATATTTTTTAACAGTATACTCTTAACTTGGCAACATGAAAATGTTTTGATGAGTATAATATTCTGATAAAAAAATTGTTGTTACTATTGAACAAAAATAATATTTTCAGTTGTTATACATTTGTATACTCCATACAATTAAAGTCGCCGCATATTTTTAATCAAGTTAATGAAGTTTATTTAAAAATGTGATGAATTCATTGACATATTTTTTATATGAGTAAATTATGTCGTATTTTAAAATATAAAACAGGCTGTTATAAATGTGAATCAATCACTAATGTAGGTATTGTACTCATAAACTCATATTCACACCGAATATAATTTTATATTACATTAATTATTAACTATAACGTTAAGTACATGTTATTCTACATAAAACCTATGAATTACTATGAAATCTCGGCGGCGGCGACCTAAATTTCTAGTTATTAATGAGACAAGTTTTAATTGTGTGCTGCCGTTGTGTATGGTTTTGTAGCGTGGGGTTTATTAGCGTTCCAGATTATTTGGTTATTTTGTAGTTAGATATAATGTTTTGATTACACTTCCCCATATGTTAAATATTTTATACTTTAATTTCTAACGACTATTATATCCAATGTTAATATACTTTATACTGTACCATATATTCTCTATTACATTAATTGTTTGAATCGTAATATCCATATATTTAGCCATCTAAAGTTTGGGCCACAATTAAAAAAGTTATAACTTTATAACATCAAACAGAGTTTATAATAAAATTCTTACTATGCCATAAACCTTATACTTCTACTTTTAAGTAAATAAATAGTATGCGATGTATTTAAAGAAATTGGTATTCTTACAGTCGCTGCTTGTTACATATTTAATAACATATTAAAATAGCATTAAATATATACATATTAAAATAACATAATAAAAAAACATTGAGGAACAAACGATAAATACAAAAAAATAAAAGTAAACTCGTAACGCCTAAATTTCGTCTTAAAAAAAGTTAACAAATCATTCATGGGCTTGAGTGTACGCATATGTAATAAAGTTTCACAAGATATCTTAGACCTTCCTTTTCCTACTTTTAAATCTAAAATCAAAAGTGTATTATAGAAAACAAATCTTATTATAACCTTCAAGTGTTTTTACTGGATTAAAATATGTGGAACATAAGTTGTTGCATTGTTGTTATTACAATGTGTACATCGATTAGTATTAAATTTATTTTAAAAAAGTCGAGTTGGCAACTTAAAAAGCTGTCTGATATATTATATTCTCTAGTTATTGATTATTGAGCTTTGTTGATTTAATCTTTGTCTATTTATTTTATGATTTATGGCAGCAGGCCAATATATCTCCACAGTTTTGTAAGCGAGTAGTCTATATTATTATATAAGGCACATATAAATCGTGTTTCATACAATTTCGCTTAATAGAATGAAGTTGTTTCTTCATCATTAACGGTCTATATTAGGAACCTAAATCAGTATTAAAAATATTTATAATGCGTTAAATTAATATAAAACCACGAACTTCAAACATTATTATAAATATTAAATTTAATTTGAAAATATAAATAAGTGCTTTTAATTCAAAAGCTCACCGAACAAATCAAATTATCTCATATAGATTAAAGCACATCCGTATATACACATAATATACATATCCGTATATACACATAAGACATAAATAGGTTTATCACAAAATTCATTTCATAGCCCGAGGTAAAGTGTAACATGACGTAGATGTCATTTATTTTGTAATAGTACAAAAAATAGCTCACGCTAAAACCGGTTGTAACAGTTACAGCAGTAATGTTCTTTGTCTTGTGCTATTTAGAATATTTAGAGTAGGTGGTATTAAGCGCTCCAGTCCGTTGGAAGTAATAAATTTCCTAATGTCGTATTGAGAATTACTTGTTTCAATATGGAGCTTGAGAAATGTTTGATATTATATAATTACTTTAAATATTACTTAATTTTGTGGATAAAATAATATAACCATTATTTTTTTAATAAACCTGTGCTTAATGTGTAAAACTATATGCGATTCTTATTTAGTGTTATTATTAGGATCACTGCTGCTCCCTTTTACTCCTTTCTGACACACTTAATTCTTATCATCACTAAAATATTCATACTAATTAGGTTTTATTATAACCATAGTCAAACCAATCATAAATCCAGTTTTATATTTAAACATAAACTTAGAGAAATGTACAGAGTCAAAAGTAACCTATAAACTATAAGTTTTACTCCTAAGTTTAGGTTACTTTTGACTCAACTGACTAGAGCAAAACATTATAACAACATCAAATGATATTAAAAACAATCAAGTAATCGTTGTATTATGTTTAATCATTAAAAAAAAAAGACAAACAGAATAACACAAAGAAATAAAAAATATTGTTTTGCGATATATTACATAAACAATATATTTACATATACTTTTATATCAATATGTGTCCGTAAACCGAATAATTGCACTGTAACATAGTAAATATTACAAGCAACACCGTGTGAATTACTAGCTAGTACAATATGTAGCACAATACCTATTGTTCTATTTAGCAAATGCGTACAATGGTTTGCTTATGTGTACACACAAGTTAGGATAACATGCTTTATGTACCGACACAGCGTAAATCTTTGATATGGAGCCACAAAGTTTGTAAGAGTAAATACATGGCTGATGAATGAATAATAAATATCAAATAAAGATAAATATATTTTTATATTAAATGTCGGCCAACATAACATCACAAGTATATTCTTAATATTCGTATACTAATGATCTAAGAGATATATTAGCTATTTCCAAGTTTTGGTACCTATTAAATACTGTAATAACTTTTTTCTTGACCTTCAATAACTTACATGTGAATTTGTAAATTATCAGCGTTAATCTCAGATTGTCTGAATCTGAACTGCATTTTCTTTTTATAGAAAAAAATCACAAAATTTTAGTGTCTTTAAATCCACGCTTGTCTTATAACCCCAACAATCTGAACCCTACAATAAATAGTGACCCAATCCGCACAGTGTCGTCGCGTGCCGCGGCAACTTAATCGACTATTAACAAGATATAACCTTATCCGAAAACTATAGCTCACTATTGACACAAATACGATACATGATTTAATGATGTGACCTTAATAGGTTTATGATATTGTACTATTTATATTACAATGACCATGATAACTTTTTGTCTTTCAAATATAGATCGCACTAAATTCAAAGTAAACTATCAATCTCAGAGTATTCATTATATTAACTTTTAACAAAGCAAGAAAAGATGATATTAATCTCCTGTGGAAATAATATGACCGGCCAAAACACTCCTGACAAATAATTGTTAAATTAACCGAAAATGAATAATATTTATTTTATTGATTTTTTTTTAAATAAATAGTTGTCTTGTAATAAATATTTACCATATGAATAATAAATTTTTAAAAACTTTTTAACCGCCTTTATTTATTAAAACCTGTGAGGTTTCCTGTGAGGTGCCAAGGTTTCTATAAAAGAGATTTTAGAAATATATATTTCTATAAAAGAGCTTTTAGAATGTATAGTTATGAAATCTTGTATGAAAATTTAAAAGATGTCACGATTAGTTTAACAGTGACTATCTGACAGTATACCGTCTAAGCCACCATACAGCTATATACTATGAAATAAAGCTACCTTATATATTTAGTTCGCATTTCTCATGTTCTTTATTAGTTAATTGCACCTCTTATCTGTGGCGTATCTTCGTAAGGCATATCTATAGTTTTATATAATAACTAATACTATTAAAAGTGCTTGAGATTTTTATTTTGCAAAATAATAATTTCTTTTCTTGATATTCAAGAATTAGATTTTCTTTTCTTTCGTTAATAATCTTAAAGTTAAAAAAAACAGAATTCTTAGAAGGATAGTAGAAAAGGTTATTACATAAGAAATTCAGATTAAACATCATAATACAGAAACATAAGGTATAAATAACAAAGGATAGTAAAGGTTACTTTACGTGTTTGTAATTCGGCGATCCTTTTGTTGCAATACAAAAAAAAACTCATGAATTATATAAAAATATTTTCTCGTTGAATTAAAATATGTCTATATAATATCGTAACATACAAAGTACAATACTACAGAAATAGATGAATAATAATATTAAAAATAATTCATAAACAAATACCTATCATCATGTATATTACATAGAGAATAAAAAAAACTCGAAACACAAATATTATAACTACTACTAGAATACGAAAGTCTGTAAAATACAGAAACTAACTGTTTATTAATCCTTTTTAATCTTTTATTAAAAAACATAACATAACATAACTTTTCTACGATATCCGTTTATAATTTTTGGACTCGCATTTTCCAATTGGAAAAGGAACGTAAAAACGTAATCGAAAAGAGAACAAATAGTAGTTTGAAACAAAAAACATGGCGCTGTCAAGCCATAAGCATTAAGGAGACAAAAAGAAGTAAATTACGATGTCAAACAAACACATAATTTTATATAAAGACGCAATCATTTCAACGGGATCACGACAAAATAATATAGAGTTACGCACATTACGGCGCGGTGACACACGAACATTTATTATGACAGACTTTATCACATAGCCTTAACTTAATCTCAACGCGACTAGAAACTTACTATAATCAGCTTTCATCTTAGTGACTTTATAAACTATAGATATGGATATAATTAGATAATATATATATATATATATATATATATATATATATATATATATATATAAAACATGTATAACAGTTTTTTATTGCCTTTATTATAATTTAAATTTAAGCCGATAAAAAGAACAGGGAATTTTCGGCTTTTCTGCAAAAAGACATTTAAATATACACGTGATTATTGTATTTGAGGTGTTATTTACGAGTATTAAAATGATTCAGTTTTCTCCGCTAGTTAGTCACGAAATTGAGAAAATCCGTTTTAGAAAATGTTACACGGTTCAAAAAATTGGTAACGTTCGTATAACTTATAAATTTATTTATTATATAGCCTGATAACCATGACTACAAAAAAATATATTTAACGTATTTATATATATATTTATATATATTGTACATATTTTGGATATGATCATTTGCATATCAAATTAGTTTCGATGTTCAGATTAATATTTTAAATATAAGTAAAGGTCATGCCATTCCAAATAATTATCACAATTCTCATGTTGATTCTTAGTTGTGAAAGTCAGTAAGTCCCAATCCAATCGTCATGAAGCTCAGCGGATCTTAATGGCTGCTATTTGACGCCAGACGTTGACAAATACGAGTCTTACATGTCTTTCACAAGTAACTGGTTAACCTCTGACTTCTGATATCAGTTTCTTATTAGAAGCATATATCTGTTCAATCTGAAGACTACCGCTAAGTTTAGCTTTATGCTTTATTAAGTTTATATTTTTATTTTTAAATTATTATTTTAAAGTAGGAAATAATATAATATCTAAATATATATGATATAGAAAAATACGTCCATTAATTTATATTAAAAGTTAGAAAGACATTAATATTTTAATTTTAATGATTTTAAACATTTAAACTTATTTCCTAAATACCGTATACGGTTTGGCTCTATCATCATCATCTATTACAGAGGATTTAGGTACTTTATCTTTAATATCTATATTTTGGTTTGAAATACATTCGCGAATCCTAATTTTTGCAGATATCCATTGACCACGGCGTTACTTACCATTAGGTCGATTATGTCTCATTACTATGTTATGGGATTATGTTTTATTAAATATGTAAAAAAAAAACATATTTAATAATCCATAACATAACATATTTAATATACCCATAAAAATGTAAACCATTTAAATAAAATTATATTACTAATTGATCATTATTTAAACGCTAATGTTATATATTTTTTTATTTTTTTATTGATAAACATTGACATCTATAGTTATGGTAGGTACTACAGATTAATTTTTTGAAATATTTATTTCTGAAAATTTCTTAGCATAATTTAGTTATCATTTATTACGTATCATATAAATGTTATAATTTATTATCATTTATTATCATCAAATAAACGTTTAACTTATAAATTTAAATAATTTGTATGCAATAGGAAATTTAAATTCATCAAAAATCATTTATATATTTTATATAACACATAAGTTAATATAACTCTAATTATAATGTGTTCTATTCACCAATCATCAATCTTATCCTTCTCCCATCTCTCTTCCGTATCCATGTTTGATTAAAAACTACCATCAATGAAGTTTGAGTATATAATTAGTGAGAGCCTTAATTTTTAATAAGGTTTATATGTTGTCATTAACCTATATAGGAAGCTGGTGTAAACTCAGTAGAAACTAAATACTCTATCCCTCCTGTATGCTATTGACTCAGGAGACACGTAATCGTAAATACGGATGCAATTTGCATAACTTGTTGAGATTAATGAGCATTCGTCTTATTTGATCGAAATTTAAATAAATATTTAAGTGACTTTTCCATTGAGTTAAGACATTGCTCACGCTGCGGTAATAAAAATATTTTTTTTTAACATTTGTTTATTTTACATTCAAAAATTGTTTATTACATAGTCAGTATATAATCAGTAAATAGTGCGAAAGCCGAATATCAAAGCCCTCTATTCTCTTTGTATGCTTTTGTCGAGATTTTTTATTGTGTTACCACAACTCAAATATTTCAATGACAACAAAATGGATTTTTAATTTTTTATAGAGTTTATTATTTTTCTCAAAATACTAAATGAATCAAAATATGATTATTAAATAAGACGAATTTTGCTCACAATTGAAAGCCATAAAAATTATGTTTCACAAAATATTAAACAAATCCTCATTTGATTGTTATTGACCAAAAAAAATGGAAATAAAATATACATCATAGATAAAAAAAACTGCATGACATTAATTATTAAGTCACTGAATTCCATAATAGCAGTGTTGTTTTTTGTAAGCTGTGGAAATAACATATTTCTAAATTTTAGATAACAAAAATAATATATGAGACTTAAAATTAATTTAAAAATAATTGTATCCAAATAAAGGTATTATTATTGTTTTACAAATTTGCGGTTTTCTGGTTTGTGACCGCGTCATTTGTAACGTTAGGTAGTGTTTTCCTGATATTTACGCTGCGTGCTCAGTCCTTGTGGAACTAATGTGCAGGTGGTCGATTTACATACAATTGGTTGGTTTTTGTTACATATTCTATATAACTAAGTTTCTGTTAGATAATAGATATTAATTATGATGTTAGGATAAGCCAATATTTGTTATTTACTTTTATGAGATCTATAAAATTCGAATCATGTTTATTTCATCACTACCTTCGTCATTAGCTCTAAAAGTACAAACTTGAAAGTATGATAATTACGCTCAGGCCTAACCTGTGTCAATATTATAGAATATGTCAATATTGATTGAACTAGTTATCAGTATTGGGCACGAGAACTCAAAATATGTCACATATCGAAATAGAAATGAAACATGTCGCTATGATGCCTAAATGATCCCCCGTTGGGTATTGAACCTGCAAACAAAACGAGGCAGAATAAGAACATGTGCATTATGGTAAATCCTCCAGCTTTGATACTTAAGTAATAAGTACGTTAAAAGCCTTAAACAGAATAATTACTCTTAAATTATAAAATTATTTTTTTGTACAATAATTTTTAATAGAGAGACAGATTTTAATTATATCTCAAATGAAAAAAAGTTGAACTACAACATGGAATTTGTGAGACATATCATGAATTATTAAAATACCCACTGGTGAAGCTGTCATGTCCAGTAGGGCTAACAACAGAAACATACACAAAAAAACATATATATCATACATAAATACGTTCATTTTATATCATTTGTAATTTGAAATCCTGACAACGCATGACAAATATTATTTCATATTATAATTCCGAATCTGTTGATAATAAGGTTGACATATTTAATAATTTGTTGACCCAACTATACGACAGGCATGCTCCTGTGCGATCGAATTAAAATGTAGCACCTTCCTGCACCGTGGTTAACTAATGAACTGAGGACTTGAGGACTGAGGACTGAGGAAATGGCGAAAAAGATTCATAATATAATATACTAACTCATATCCTAAACCATGCCATAATCTATGGTAAATTTCCTGATGTTTGGAAACATTCTAGCTAATATTATTGACCCTGCTAGATTTTAGCAATGCTTTTATTTCTGATGACTACGGTATTCTGTTAAATCTGTTACGCATTCTTTACATATCTCTATCAGTGATACACTGATTTCGAGTCTACCTCACTGGCCGGCGACGGAGTATTCTGTAGGATAAGTCCTTCTCATGCTGGTGCAATGTTTCGGCTGGGGTACCTCAAGGCAGCATTTTATTCCCCTTACTTTTTGCAGTTTTCATTAATTCCATAACTCAATATATATATTCTCTCTATCACATGTATGCAGATGATATTCAAATTTACAGCCATACTAAAGTTGAAAATCTGAATTTCTCCATATATGCCATTAATGATGCCTGACTGCAATTTTTACTATGACTCTGTTAAAGATCTTTTACTTGGGTCAAACATATTAGTCCGTTCACATAAAATATCTTAGTAGAAAAACTTTCGTCGCAATGAATTCTCTTCAACAACTAAAAGATTTTTATCGTATTGCTACTAAAAATATGTTAGAGCATTCTCTCCTTTTTCTTTTCTAGATTAATATAATCGATGTAAGCTTCCTTAATTAGACCGAGGGCCAAACAAAGGAAATTGAGTGACTTCAAAAGCCTTTCTATTTAGCTTACGCAAATGTGACCACATTTCACACACATTTCGATAACAGCTCAAATGGCTTACTATTCGTCGACGCCGGGATTTACATGTACTTTTTCTGCTGTACTATGTATTATTCAATCCTTGAAACCCTTTATACGTGAAGGAAAGATTTGAATTTCTAGGGCCCCGGCGAATTAGAGATTGTCATAATTATTAATAATAAAAATAAACCATACCAACCAGACAAACCATAATTCCAAATTTTATAAGCACTCTTTTACAGTACTTGCCACAAAACTATGGAAAACTCTGCGTCTGTCTACACGGGAATCGAAAACATTATTTTTATTTGAAAGAACACTTTGTTAGTAAAGATAGCTAAAAGTTCTACTAAATAACATGCTGTATATAATTATAATAATATAAATATTATACTATCACTTATTTATTTATTTATTTTAATTATGTAGGTATATAATATAAGTAGTGTTTGTCTTATTATGTCATAATGAATTTTTATAATAGGAATTTGCTTATTAATTTGGGTATTATATAATATAACTTTACGCCACATATATGTTCGAATTGTCGTTAGGCAATAAGGCCGCCCGTTGTACTTTAAATTTGTTATGTTGCTTATATATTATATTTAATGGTGTATAATAAAAAATAAAATAAATATGTACGTAAATATTTAAATGGTGTATAGAATATTTTACAATAATAACTGTTATAACATAAGAAATTTAGATGCATACCTTAGTATAGATTTTACATAACGATTAAAATATGGATCTCTAGTGCACCTACATTAAAAAAAAATATAATTTATCACAATTTGGTTTTGGAAATATTTACCCACATTATATACATTTACAATTTAATTTTAAGGGCATCTAATCGATTTTTTGTCTTGAAATAGCTAACTGTACCGTGTCCTTTTACACGGCTTCTATGTTAGTGCTCTGTTTATCATCCTAAACTTCTTTTAAGGTCAGCTTTAAGAATTATTCAATCTTTACCTGCACACTCACCATTCAATAAAATCTTGCCTAAGACTTCTGTACGAGTATCAATGTCCATTCCTTCTTGATTGAGTGCAAATGAAATTCTTTGTTACGGGGATATCCCCGTGATAAAGATAGACTAAAGAGTCATAATATTATGACTCCTCCTCCTCCTAAGTCATAATATTTTTGCGACAAAGAGATCCTCGTCTCAGTGACAAAAACATGGTATTTTTGTTCTACCACCGTATCTGGGATCCTGAATTTCTTTTCACTTATAAGTCGTAATATATCTAAGAATTACACAAACAATATTAAGTAGTAAACAATATTCTACTCAAATAATTTAATATAATTGTTAATAGCTTATTATATTTTAATTAATCTAACCTAAAATTTAACAGCCTGGTCTAAAATTTAATTGTATAAGTGTTTTGAGACATCCGCGGCTCAAAGAGATTTTTCCTCAAAAAGTTTAATATTAAGGATTTAACAGTTCATCCTTGGAAGAGTGGCTTACAATTTTGTTTCTTTCTTCAGTTCATTGGAGTTGAAATTTTAATGAAACCTTAAATATGAAAATAAAATGTTTGCAAAAGGAGTTCATATTTAAGCCACAGCAAATTAGCATTTTTAAATATTAAGTGATCAATAAATTATATTGAAATTGTATAGAAAGTTATACGAGTATTATGTAAGAGTTATAAGATTAAATACGGTATAAAATATTAAAACAACAGTTCCCGTTATATTGCTCTTTCAAAAAGTCTGTTAACAATTAGTCTGACTGTCTGACTTACAATATTTTATGGTACCAATCAAAAGAATTTAATATTTCGTTAGATAAGATTTCAATTTATATATAGGTCACGCTTCATCAAAGTTATGACTTTATCTACTATATTCTGGGGCAGAGGCAAAAATCAATATTAGTATTAATATAAATTTTAATGATAAGTTGTTTTAATGTTTTGATACAGAGACATATATTTCTACAAATAATGAATAAATATTAAGTAAATAAATAAACGAAAATACTGCGTTTCGTTGCATAAATAAAATTAGTTCATGAAAAGAACGAATAGAACTCGTTTAATACCTGTAATAAGCTGATTTATTTGTGCTACAAAAATACAGTCTTAAGATATATTTAATTTTTGTTTTGCGAATATTTTAGTAAGAAAAACGAGATTTTTAAAACAAAGTAATATATTATTTCTAGGATGATTAAGTTTTTCTTTACCGTAGAGGAGAGCAAACGAGCGTGCGAGGTGACCCACCGATTACAAGTGTTAACGAAATCTTGCAATATCCGAGAAATCGCAAGACCCTTACCGGCCTTGCCAGTGGAAGTATACGCATTTCTTGAAGTTACCTATGACGTTCGATCAGGAAATACCACCGAAGGAAGTTCGTTCCCTATCTTAGTGGTATATGGAAGAATGTCCTTGAAAATCGCACAGTAGATAATCGCCACTAATTCAGGTGGTACCGATGGTATAGCAGGCGATGACGTGCTGTGCGAAGATGAAATTCGGTGGCAGGCCAGGCCAGCTAAATAGAGCAAGTAAGAACATTCCCCGTTGTAAATGCAATAGAAAACGCATCCGATACTCTGTGAATGGATGAACGTTGGCTACTTCCATCCATCGCACCAGGTCCACAACAATCTGAACGACTCTCCGTTGTACGCGGTCACAAGGTAGAAGTTGATATTGAAGTAATCCATAACTGAGATGAGGATAGTACCCCAGGTGTTTCCGAACCTGCGCCTTACAGAGAACAAGTCTTTGGCTAGGCTCGAAATACTACCTCTTAACTCCTAATTTCATTGAGGCCAACTTGGCCTTGCTCTCCAGATGACCACGAAACCTATAGTCGCTGAAAATGTCGAGACCCAGAGCAGAGATACGACAAATGGTTTTCTTTTAAGTGGCAAACGCAAAAACTTCTGTCGTTTGGGGGTTAAACTGAACGAGTTTCATTTTACCCCATTCCTGAGGCTGAGATCATCCCCAGGATCATCTTTATAAAAGATACATGTTTCTTTCGGCACTCAACGATGTTTTCCCAAGAAAGCCCTGCAGCGCTAGAATATACCGCATCCCCTATGTCATCCGCATAACAATGTATGTTTGAAATATCCAACGAATCAGTGATGTACCTAAGGAGCAGAGTTAGGGATAGCACAAAGCCTTGGGGTATACTGCTGGTATAATGCTAGTATTCAAAGCCTTTGATAACAACCTCTCAGTTTCGCCTAGTAAGAAAGCTGTTGATTAGCTTGCATAAACTCTTGGAAAGCCCATGAGAATCAGGTTTTAAGCCATATACGATCGAAACCTTTTGCCGTATCCAAACTAATTACTCTCTAAACCTCTCCCTTACTTTGAACAACCGCTGCCAACGGTGCTGCCCAACGGTGAGTAAGATATAAAGTATGAGTGGAGAATCATAACAATAAGATTTATTTTATTTTATCTAACAGTTTTATCTGAAAGTTAAAATCTATTAGAATAATTGCGTTCTGTATCATAAATAGTTCTTTTTTCTTTCTTCTAAAGTAGAACAAATTATTCTTTATATCAATAATTGTGGATCTACTCAAAGCACCTAGTAACTTTTAAAACCAAAATTAATTATTCTCGTAAATATACATTAATTGTTGCTAACCTAAAATACATGATTTCATTACAGACTTATCATCAGAGAAATGAATAAATGATTTCACAATAAAACCGGATAATAACTTAATTAGAGCGATCGACGAATTGTAACCAAATTGCTTTCCACGAATTTATAACGTGATATGAGTGACCTAAAATATAACCGCCACCACCCGCTTGGGAAATGATTTTTTTTTTCAATATTTATCTAAAAATACCTGTAAATTATTTTAAGATTATGACTATGTTTCACATCGGTATAATTAATATAAATTTCAATATTGTAAATGTGTTATTACAGAACTAATGAGTATATAAATCTGTTTATACACATTATTAAAGTCAATCTACTCTTTTCTCACAAACAGTAAACAAAATCATATTTTACTTTTAAAATATTACCTTCATAGTATAAAATATTAAAAGTTTATATTTTAAACTTGTGTTTTTAAACTAAAATATTTATTGATAGAGTATGAAATAACATTCAATTGAGTAAGGAAACTATTTTTACGTTCCGTTATATAATTTAAAACGTTCCGGAACAAAATTTAGTAATAAATCCACTACTTCCAAAATTCACATAAGTAAAGAGTATTATAAAAGTAAAGAGTAGTATACTTATTTCACATGTGGCCTAAACGCCAAATTAGTAGATACTTTAGAATTTTGTAGAAATTAACAAAAGTAGTAACTATTTAGTCATGCCTATTATGTCGCAATTTTGGAAAAAAACATTGAGGTTAACTACTCTAACCTGCAGGAAGTATTTATCACGTAAGTTATATCAATATTACTTTTATATAAGGTTGGTAATATTTTAGTTTTTATTGATAATTTATATTAGGTAAAATATAACATAATTTTTAATTAATATAATTACTATATTAACTAAAAACGTAATCACAATATATCACCTGCTCACATTGATCAGTGAAGTACGACTAGTATCAAATTATATATATGTCATATAAAAAAATTTTGCATGTTGAACTAGTCAGATGAAATGTTAATCTGTATAGTTTTTACATATGATTACCGTTTAATGAAATAATACATATCACATGGAGGGATGAAAGCATGGTCTCGGAAACTGTTATCTAATTAACCTTATAAGTCGACGTCTCAACGTCATAAATAACACAATCTATAATGATTAAATATGAATCACTGAATGACTTTATTACAATAGAATTCAGAATCGATTGTAACAGTAACCATTACGATAATTCAATCTTAAGACTACTCAATGAGCTGTAAAGTAGGAACAATAGCAAAAACAGCGCCGTTGTTCCTACTTTACAGCTGGAACGCTTGTTTAGTATAATATGTTATATAACACGTGTTATTCCATTTACGTGTTTGCGTTCAATAGTTTGCTTGTGTATACTCTCAAGTTAGGGTTACATGCTTTTGTACTGACACAAAGTAAATCGTTGTAATGGAGCCACTAACCACAAAATGTAGAAAGGCATGTACACAAAGAGTAAATAGTAATATTAATATAATTAATCATTGCGACGCCAACAAAACTAAGACTACATTTCCTTTCTATAGGTATATTAGTAATCGATGTGAACAAACGACCAAAGCAATACAAGCGATGGTTTCTTAAAGTCAAAACAGCCGATATCAAAGATTTATTAACATCCACGTTCGTCTCACAACGCCAACATCTGAATTCTAAGATAATCAGAAACGTACCGAATGTGCGCAACTTATCACATCCTAACTATTTGTAAAAAGATACATTGCTTAACTATGTCATCTATAATAATATTATACCCTTAAAATGTCATTTATATTCTTCTTTATTAGCAACTGGGTTAAATGATGATTAATCTTCTACAGCAATAATTTGACATAATACTCAGATAACAAAATATTATCTTTATCAGTTGTCAAAATTTTGTTTCTTATTTTTACCACAGTATATTCTAAAATATTACTGCATGTTTTTATAAAAAATCTTATAATCAATTATATTTGCAAAACAGACATAAATATATATTCTGTGAATAAAACATTATTAGAGTTTAATGCGGAAGTTAAAAATCAAACAAGGTATTAGGATAAAATACTAATATTATTAAACGAAATTTTTTTCTGCATAAATTGAATTGTGCTCGAAATTTTTATTTCTAAAATAAAAAAGGCATCAATTACGCTCTCGCAAAAAAGGCTTTACGTTCTGATGGATTCTGAATAGTTATAAAATATGATTTGCTTTCAATAAACAAGGGGAATTATTTATTTTTGCTTAAAGCTAAAATATTTATCCTTGTGCATTGATTTTTAAATTTTCATTGAAAAAATAATACTTAATACTATGCCTTAATACTATACCTTAGAATAATTGTCAATAATTCTCAAATCAGTGCCTTTTCTTAAGTTTATTTTTACAATTAAGAAATATTTATCCCTCCCAGATACCAATTTAATAAGCATTTTTTAAAAGTACATTACGTAACTCATATATTCTTTCATCTCATATATTGATTTTTTTTATTAAAAAAAATGAATTAAAAGCAACATATTAACGTTAATATTAAAACTTGTTACTTTCTTAATGTTAATTACAATATGTCACTACTATGAGCAGATAATAGATATATTAAGAAAAATATAACAATAAAAAACCTTACTAAGTGAATGATATATACTTGCTTAATATATCGACATAATTGTTTGGTAAATATTGATGTACTCGTATGTGTTGATTAAAATCTTAAACAAACTAATAAAACTTATTCGGATCTAATATAGACTATCTAGGTTTAGAAATATAACTTTCATATTGTATGAAACAATTTTTTTTAAATTTAAAAATGTATAACCTAAAGGAACAAAGTAAAGCTTCGTTTTAATTATAAACGGGAGGAAATCAATTAAACTATTACATTTATTTTCTTGACAGACCATCACATCATCGGGATCACAACAGAATAAGATAAGGTTACACACATTATGTGACATAACGACATTTATATGACGAACTCTATCATGTAGTCTCAACTTAACCTCATTGTGACAAAGAATATTACATTCATTTTCTATGGTAGTGACTTAATAAGTGTTTCAATTATTCTCTATGTCATTGAGTATGAAGACTACCTAGTATTTAGAATGTATTATAAAATATTTATTATAAAGAATTCATGTTATTATATAATAACACGTTAGACTGTTATTATTATTACTTTAACATTAATAGATATGCCCTCAATATTCACTTAGTATTTTTTCAATATTTATTTATTTTATTCTAATTATGGAATTAAGTTGAGAAAACAATTATTGTTACATTATGTTATATAAACTAGCAACAATAAAATGTTCAAAATAATAATATTAATTTCATGAATTAAATAAAACTTGCTTTTAAAACAATACGTACGTTCTGGTGAAGTTTAATTAATGTTATTCGACAACAGACGATATCAAACACATCTTTTAAAGTAATTGTTTATATATTATTTATATACAAGATGTACAATTAAACGCTCATTCAAATAATACTACTGTTTCTTGCCAAAATTCAATATCGTTATATTGATATATTCCATTTATCCAACATATTATTAATATACAACATTATGCTACAATTTTATTTCACCGATCACCTCGTCTTTGCACGAAGTGTATTTTATTTTTTAAGCTATGAAATACAATAAAACCGATGAGTCTTATTATTACAACAACTTATGCATAAATATGAATATAAAATGTGGGCAAAAAGGTTTCTTTACATCTTAAACGCTATCTTTCTGCAAATTATTGATTCAAGAAACAAACGTTACCATAAATATGGATACCATTTGCATTACTCGTTAAAGTTAATGAATATATTATTTTAAATTTATTTCACATTTTTAAGTGAATAAAAGACCGTTAATAAAAAAATATTTATACACTTTAAATCCTAAGAATGGGTCCTATAATATTTGAAGCTAATATTCTTGGTTAATTTATATCAATAACATTTTTTACAAAACTGATATTAAGAAAATTTTTTATCTTTGATAAAAGTAAGTATTGCACAATATGTAATTATATATTTAGCAATTCTTCATAAAATATACATTTTACTGTTGCAAAATATTTATGTGTATAATTTATAGATAATAAAAATAAATTAATTGATTTAAAGATCATTTGAATAAAGTTAACTTTAAGAGAATATTCATAAAATTAATAAACATAGATTGACTTATTCGAAATATTTAAAAAAGCAGTAATTACATTAAGTCTTAGAATTTAAGAGCTTTTATACTTTATTTTATTGTCTGAAAATTTAATATTGAATGAATATGACAATTCATCCAAGTCCAAAAGTGAATAAATAAAAAATAACATTCATGCGCATTTGAAATGAGAACAATTTGTGTCGAAACATGTTTTACTTTAATAAAAGGCTATGGATCGTAGGTATAGAATCTTTTTTACAAGAAATCAGGTTACGTTTTTTTATAAATATTCAATTGTAATGTAATCAAAGTACGAAAATTACTTCTTGAACATACAATATTTATTTTTTTCATACGAATTTATGATAATAAAAAGATGAAGATATTTTTTTGTTTCAAATGAATAAAAGATAGCAAAAATAAAATATATTCTTGGTTTGTAAAAATAAACTTAAAATAATTTGTTCTTTGTTATGAATTAATGTTTAGAAAATAGTGACCTTCTAGTTAAATATATTTTCTGCGGTGTAATCCGTAAACATAATATTATTCACATAATAGTCTAAACACAAAGTTTTCAAACGACTTTATTATTTCGAGAACAGTTCGAAGTTCTCCGGACTCTTATCTAATATATCGTTCTTATCTTAATGACTGCTCGTGTTGGCAGTATAAAGTGACCATCCACTGCTCAGTTAGCTATGAAATATAACGCCCTTTAGTCTCCTGAAGTAATAATTCGAATAATGTTTATGTATAAGAAATTAGTAAGTACATTATTCGAGATTATAATTTTTAACATAAATATATGAGTTCAAATTATGTGTTATTCTTTTCTTTAGTAGTGAATGAGTTAAGTTATTTTAATCGTCCCACAAATTAAAATTGTTATGAACAAAATTAATATATTAATTATTTTAGCCAATATTTCATTAAATTCCAAAATATATATAATTACTAAAACTATTATTATTATTACTGTTGTACTTTTCTTTTTATTATATTAGATATTTTATTACTATCCATACATTTTTTTTTCTAAATATTTACTTTTTTACTTCTTTATTAAACTTATACCTAAGTTATCAGAGAATCACACAATTTAGTTATTTTTACTCGGTAAAGTGCAACAATAGGAATCCTTTTACTATAGCATTAAAAGTTAAAATAAAACCCAACAAACCGCCATGTGCAGAATACTGTAAAAGATTAAAAATGCTTAAGAATCCTTTGACAATCCTTTAAGCTTATTTGGGCGAAAAAATGCGACTAAGAGGTAAATAAGCAAAATAACCCACTAGACCGCTACATAATAAATGTCTATCGAATACGTTATTATTAATTACCTGAATTATTTGTTACTATCTTGTTATTTTGTAACAGATTTTATATTAAGGAATAATAGATTATGTATTAAAAAAGTAAATTCATTCCTATTTACTCAGAAAAATTTAATCTGTAATAATTTAATGGTATCGTGTTACAATTTTGCGGTGCGTGGTTTTTGACCGCGTCATTTGCAACGGTACTTGCTTTTTTATATTTACGCTTCGTCGTCAGTGCCTGTTGTGGAACTAATGTGCAGGTGGTCGAAAACCACAAGTTCAATTTACATTTGACCGCGTGGATTTTGTTATATATTCTATATGATTAACTCTCAAGGTATGTATTATATTTATTATAACTATAAAAAAAATACTTTAAGTCTTCAAGCTTCAAATTAGCAAGCAAGCTGAAATGTACGTTCCTGATCACTATCATACGAATTAAAAGAGATATGTCATTATAACGCAAGAACATACAAATCACGTTCTTACAAACACAATTTTATAAAAAATATTTTTTTTATAGGAATTATGAATATATCACGAAATATAGTCTTTTCTGTATTTTATTTAAAAGAGAAAAATATCACTAAATATGTGACACTACAAGCATTCTGCAATTTTTAATAGATATTGATTTTGAAACTTGGATGTTCGGTAAGAATATTATTAAATTTCACCCTTAAGGAATAAAAGTGGGGAATAAATATAAGTTTTGTAGGGCCAACTCAACATTTTCATAATAAATTTATTATTTTACAAAGGTTTTTTTTTCACAATAGACCTTCGTCTTGTCTTAACTCTTAACCAGCATATGATTAATATGCGTATACGTGCGGGTTACGACGTGCGGTTATTTTCTTAAAACAACTCGTTTATATTAATTTTTAGTATGTTTAATCACATTTCCATTAAATTTTGGTAAAAACCAGAGTATATATATATTATAACTTAAATAATTTAAAAAGCATCGATTCTAAATTTGAATATAGTACTCTGATTTTCGAAAAGATTATTAGTACAAAAGTGTATTATGTAATGTTACAATTACGACTTAGAAATATGCATTGTATTTTTTTGTATTCAGCAGGTTGCTTCAGATGAAAGGCTATAACGGAATTTGAACTAAATAAAAGACTGTTACGTAAACATTATAAAAGAAGAAAATTTAATTAATGTGTTAAAAAAATCAGTTTCACTATAAGTTTCGTAAGAAAATATAAATTTTTATCACATCCTTTAAAAGTACTGCTCAAATAAAAAGTAACTTTTTTATTACAAGCGTTTTACTAGACATAATGAGTAAAGTGTTTCAAAATTATTATTCAAGCATTAATAATAAAGAAATGAAAATTTACATTATTTTAATTTTGTATTGTAAATCAAGGTGTTTGTTTTCCATTTTCTATAATTTACAAATATTGAAAGCATTCTATAAGATAAAAATAACTATAGCATACCCTTTTCAAAGTCTAGCTCTCTTCAAAGTATGAACTTTCTTGTTTGTTTCAGGAAGCGATTGAAATGACGAAATAAATTCGAAACAGAAAAACGCTTCGAGGCATTCTATACAAATTGTAGTTGCAACCACCGGTTATGTTGTACTTTGTAATATATATATATATTTATTTACAAGATGGTGATATTTTTGATATTCCTTATTATGCTAATTTTTAAAACATACCACTCCATATGTTTTAAGTGCGAAATTATATTTATTTTTCCAAGTTCGAATTATTATACAGAGTTCACCCTTCTTTACAGCAGATCTGTTTTAGAAGTTCATAATTGTGGAATTGTTTTTCAATATTATGATTTTGTATAAAGCGTGTATTATTTACATGTTATTTATACAAAAAAGTATAAAATATTCATTGATGAATTAACAACAAAGTTTATGGATCCGACCAACCCTAATTTTTCTTGAGTGCCCGGGTAAGCTTATTGCTATCCGTTCATTGATGATGACTCAACATACGTGTAAACCAAGATTATGTCTCTAGTTGTCTAACGACTATTACTGCTAATTTGAATTTTATTGGCAAACTGCTCAAATGGAGTAGAAAAGCAGTTGGTTAAAGAAGTGAGTCAGATCGGGACAACTTGATATGAACCACCGAGCTGTCTGCTTGGTGACTCGGTGCAAGGTGAAAAGGAATATCCAGTTCTCATTTTATTACAATGATTATTAAAAAATAACTACAATATATTGACTACAACCAGTTCCATATAACTTAGAACTGAAATGTGGCAAGAATGGTACCTTGATATCTCATTTATTATAAGTCTTTATTATTACCAGGTAATTAAAACATCAAAGTCAACAGTATTAAGATAAAGTATAAAATATATCATTGAAAATACAATATGATAAAACTATAGACCATGAGAACAATAATTTGAAGATATAGCATACAATTTATTTTCGAAAAAGATATCCTAACTTATTTAAGTTAATATTTTATTTTTATTAATAAAAACTCGAGATGCGTTGCTTTCAGAAAATAGTTGCAAGGACTATTTCATAACAGCATGTATTGAAATTGAAAAAATAAAAAACTCAAATATATTATTTATTCCACCAGAACTTATCGCACCTATAACAAAACAACGCCATGCTTGAAAGGATCTCTTTGTATACACTCATTGAACAACACTTCCCTTCGGTTCACACCTGAAACTATTATCATTAGTATTGAATGAGAGAAAAATATATTTTGTTGTCACTAGTTACATAAAAGTTTGAAATAATCTTTTCATATCTTTTTAGGGTTTACTTACATGTAAGTAAAAAAGATTTATTTGGAGTTTAGTCAAATAAATAAAAAATAAAAAATAAGGCATCCACCTTGATTACATTTTTAAATATTAACAACACTACTATCTTCAATTAGTTTCGCCAGTTATTTTATAAAAATCCTGTCCGATATCGATACCGATTTTGCAATTATACTTTATTATTATTTTAAATAAAAATCTTTCAAGAATGGGTGGGCGGCGGTGATCACGTGTCATCTGTGACACGTTTTTCTTCGTACTAATATAAAAAAAGAATAAAAGGTTAAACTGTAATTTATTTTAATTTTGGGGCCTATATTACGGTTGTTGAGACAAACGTTGTTCCTACGGATTCTAAATATATATTTTAAAATATGCTTCTATGTTCTTCCTTATTGTGTTACTAACACGCGAAAAGCTCTTAGATAAGACTATTTATATAACTTTAGTATTACTATGTACTAGCAGAAAAATGGATAATAAAATATATTTGAATATGAAAGACACCTAATAATATAATTTATAATATTTTTACCTTTTCCTTCAATTAATATTCTTTTCTTTGAGATGAACTCGAGATATTTTTTTATATATTCTTACTATTGCAATAAAAAATTACATGTTTGTAGGAAAACAGGTTATAAAATTTTTCAAAATTTATTTTTTCATTCATTCATTCATTCGTTTATGGATTTTGTAATGTTATTGTAGGATTCATTTATTTATTGTTATTGTTGAATTATGTTTATCCAAATTTAACTAAATATAATTTTTTTTTTTTTTAATTGCATATATATATATGTATATTTATATATATATATATATATATATATATATATATATATATATATATATATATATATATATATATATATATATATATATATATATATATATATATATATATATATATATAATTATAATAATTATATATATTATCTTTTTCATAATGATATTCAGATTATTTCACATTATTCTTCCTGTGCTTAAAGTGTTTTCTAAGAATCACCTACTCTTAAGAATAAAAAATCTTTCATATCTATTTTAGAGCAACACTATATATACAATTGATGTATACATATTTAAGAGCACTGAGACTGCAATAAAAATATTCCAAGTAATAGGTCCAGCTAAAATTACTGTATGCAATAATGTAAAATCTAACGGTCATTGGTAGTGTTTTGGAAAAAAAAAATTAAGTCGGCTACGACTAAAATTGAACCTTGACTGTTTTGGAAAAATCATTTATACTACATATCTTTATTTAGATCTAGATATATTAAACTGGTATTATTACTGTATTATATAGTTTGTATACATAGAGAAATGAAAATATAAAAACACATCATTATAACGAATACTAAAAAATAATACCAAATAAAATGTATAAAAATTCTTCATCATACAATTTTACAGGAACTAAATAGTTCATGCATATTTATGTAAATACTTAAGTAAACTCTTTTAACAAACTTGTAACAAACCTTTCATTAAAAGAGTATAATGTCAAAGTAAAACATGCCTCAACTCACAATGTTTTGAAACGCTAATAAATGGTAATTTCTCTTCATCCGCTTCGGACGAGAATATAGTTCAATGTTTTCAAAATAAATTTATATAGTTTTATGATAAACGATCTCTTTGCTCTCTTGAAAATGTGAAATGAATTTAACATAATAAATTACCATACGTACACTGGCTCACTTAATTATTCATTTAAATAAAGCTCAAATAAAATTAACTCAAATGCGGTAACCCTAATGAGTTATGCAAATAGGATCAGTGTTTACGTTTCAACATGTCCCCCGGATCAATAACTACCTGGAGTATTATGTTTTATATCAACAAAAAATGTATAAGTTGATATTAATTATCCAGTCATAAAGTTAATTAATAATTTACAATACGTAAAACAGCAACTAAGCAGTTTGGTTGATCCTCATCCCTTCTGTATAAAGAAACAGGTCACTTTTAGTTTCATCATAATTTTGATATGTTTCATACTTAATTAATACATTTACATACTTAAAAAGTTATGTCATTATTTAGGTCATGTGATGTGATAAGTTAGCTCTTATTGGTATATTTCTTTGTGTTTTGATTATGATATATCAATTGGTAGTTAATTTTGATAATCATGAGCTTTAACTATGGCTTTGCCCGCTTAAAACAACAACAGTATTTTTTATAATTCTTTTAGATTCTCAAGTCCCTAAAAATAAAAGAAATTGATAAATTCAAGCAACTATGGTGCTATATATTATAAATAGTGATAATACTATGAGCAAAGAGATAACATCCACTATAGTAGTCTTAAAAAGCTACGTTCAATTAAGCCACTTTTTTTTTCGTTGTGTCTTTTATTATACAACCGAGATTTAAATGTAACATGTAGGTACTATATTTTCTCAAAATTTAAGGTAGTCCACCAATAAAAACAACGTTGTAATAGATTTAGTTTTCTATGTATTTTGCACTAGCATATTGACCCCTTTCTAATGACTTTGGGGTTATTTACTGAAATTTATATTAGATGAGTATTTCTTTTAGTTACAACCATAATATTAATAAATAAAAAAAATATGTAACTGTATGCCATTTTATTTTTTATTAAAACAGCTATTTTTAAACGACTTAAAAATCTCAAAGTATACAAGATTTTCAAAAGAAAAAACAGCGTTTCTTTGATCTAAGCTACTGGTTTAAAACTAATTTCCTAAAGCTGTCTTTGATCTCTCTTGGTGTATTTTAGCAGATGTTCTCTTGTGTTTTACTTTTATTAATGTACTTATACTTTGAGGAGAAATGCATATACTTTATTATACATTGTTAAGTAAAGAGAATAAATGAAATTCTGAGAGTATTGTTAACGTTATCTTATTTTGGAATTTCAAAGATATGTGTATAATGTTTTTCTGCATTATTTATTGCAAAATAAGTTAAAGATTTCTTTACAAAAAGCAAGAATTCAGCAAAATACAGGCAAATATGAAGCCGTCAAAGCATGAAATTGAATGTAGTAGTGTCTGCGAAAAATCATTGATCTTACTCATTTTATGAGATACGTTTTCGTTATAAAAAAATTTGTATAGTAATAATATTTTTTTACTTCCCTGATAAGAAAAGTTTAAAGACATATATACGATTATATTATAACCGACCTAAATTTTTAATATTTACAAAATTGTTATCTAAAGTAAGAACTCGTAGAGGTATTTTCCTTATTTTTAATGTATAAATGTTATGAAGTATCTACTTATTAAAGTTAAGTTATATAACAGAAGCCGCAAATTTAGTTTCATCTCACAGTTGATTGAAGATAAAATATTTTAATGAAAGCTGTCTGAATGAAAGACTCATTGGTTTTATAGAAATCGTTTGAAGTGTTTTGGGTTGTTACGCAATTAAGATTAATTATATTATTTTACACAAGTGATTTATAAAATATATAAACACGATCAAAACTCGAAAGTTTTGGAAATTCAGGGAACACAACGTAACTCCAATATATGCACAAAAATATACATAAAATAATTAAAATTTTGTCTAATGACGTTTTTGTTGTAAAAGTCTTAAAGAAATTTGATTCGTGATAATATGATTCATTCAAATAAATCAATACAATTAGCTAATGTGCAGTTACATAAACTTTTTCAATACATATTAATTAGTCTTTCCTCACTCGTAACGGCTGGTGGAATATAAGTCAATTCAATAATAATAAATCTTTGTTAATAGATATTTGCAGAAACATAAATTTATTTTATTATTTATATAACTTCACTTTATTAAAAGACTTGCTCCTTAAGTTAATATAGCTTCATGATAGTTTAAATATATTCCTTCTTTCATGTCATAATTAATACAAGGAGTGCCAGTAGCAGTAACCATTTCAAAACGTTTACTGTTAATTAAATTCTAGCAGTCTTTAAAAAAGAATTTACTATTCTTTAAATTATATATATTTTTTTGTAACTTTATAGAATAAAAAAAATATATATAACTTAATCAATCGTTTTATTTAAATAGAGACTGGAATACATGTTTATATTTTATAGTAACGATAAATGGTTTATTCAATTTGTATACAAGAGTAATATTTGCACAGCATTTCATCAATATACAGTAAAATCTTAATTGTTGTTTATTCTTAATATAATCGACATACATATGTTATTTGTGAATAAAAATAATGAACCAAAGAAATCGATATTGATATTTCTTTTATATTCATAATATCAAACATCATAGTGGATGAACTTTATATGGTACAAAAGTTACTCTAGGTATTCGATGTAAGTGTTTATTTCAATACTTAGAAGGTAAGTACCATTATCCGCCATAAAGCTTAACAAATGTAAAACCCTTTCTCAGTCAATACTTGGGTAAAAGATTCAAGTGCGAACCGTTGTGCGATGAGTGTATTCACAGCGATCCTTAGATTGTAGTGCCACTATATCATAAGTGCAAAAAGTTACGGCACAAGTCACGAGATAAATACTACGACCCAAAAATAATAAAATTTATAATACTCTGACAATTTCGTATCAGAAAGATAGATTTTTCTTCAAATTGAAGTATTTTGGGACAAATTTAAATGTCTTCTGCATATGTGCCATTGAAATAACTTCGAAGCAAATCGCGATTAAAATTCTTATAGCTTATATTTGGAACACGAGACCCGTATACTAACATGATATTGCTTTTTCCATCTTTCTTTTTCTTGTAAAACAATACATTCGACAAAAGTCACTCTTTTTGTGAAATATCAAATAGTTTGCACTCCTTACCCATGTAGTGACATTATCGTTCTTTTCTGGTTACTTATAATGTTAATAATAATTAATTGTTTTCTTTAAATTTTAATTTATATAAATCAATAAATATAAAATCATAAGATTCTTTTCATATTCTACAATTTTTACTATGAGTTAATTTATTAGAGAGTGTTAAGTTACGTCTCAGACAACAAAAAGTGTTATCAATATTATATAACATATTGTAGACAGATTTGTTAGTGTAAAGGCAATGCACGATAATATACGAGTAAAATTTAACCAATAAATCATAGATCAATATTATCTTAGTAATGAGCTTACTACAAATACAAATGTTCAAATTGCGTCACAATATATGCAATCTATAAAAAAATTTAACTTTCACTTCAAGTCTCGTAAGGTTAACTGAATAATCCATACTAATTTTGATTACGAGATAAATGAACTTTATAAATAACTAAATAATTAACTAGCATTATTTATATTTATATTTGTTTTGTATAAATTATAGCTGTAATAATTTCTTTAGTTGATTCTGTGGTCATGGTCAAGATAAAGAGGGTTTAACAGATTGAAATAATAATGCAGACCTTATCATCGAAACAAGTGGTTTTCAAAATTGATGCTTTAATTTAATATTTACGAAAAGAAAGTGAACAATGAACACATAAAAAAATAAAAATGTAGTCGTGGTATTAATTTAAAAATGTACAATTGAACCTAAAACTATTTAAAGCTTAAAGTCCACTTTCCTCAAACACACCACTATTTAGTTCATAATAGTACAACATGTCTGCTTTACTGTTTTTTTCCCTATGAAAATGTGGCACACATTGTGGCAATATTGTACATGATATAAACATGTATTGCATGAGACAAAACACACTGATCTTGTTTCTGCAAAATCCTTAGAAGATAAAATTTTTAGAAAACCAAGAATTATCAACGCTGAAGAAATTAATTGATCAAAAATATGTTGATAGTATGTTGGATAAGGGTTTTGGAAATCAAACCATATACAATATTTTATACAACTTCATTTAGTGAGTCTGAGGATTTTGAGTCACTTAGTTTATTGCCTATCGGGAAGACTACTGGACTTAGGAAACATATAACTAACAGTTTCATATTATTATTGAAGACCCATCACAAAAAAATAAAAAAATATAAAGAGTTAATGCACAAGTAGTTTTGGATGAGTGGTGGTAAATCATGAAATTTAGTCATTTTATTTTATTAGTTTTTTATTGCAAAATTATACAAAGCAATTAGTTTGTATCAACCGGGATTTCGTAAATGTCTCTTTGCAAATGTAAGATTTTTATTTTGTGCAAACCTTGATTGGCGTACCCACTCAAATCACCTAAACATTCTTAAAACCAATATTCTCGAGAATATGCAGTAAATTGTTGTTATTTATCTCATTACAAATTTGTCATTAAAAAACCGTTATCAGATATGAAAATATTTTTACAATAATAGGGATAATAATTTTATTAGAGCGGTCCACGAATTGTAACCAAATTGCTTTCCACGAATTTATAACATGATATGAGTATGATGATACCTAAAATATAACAGCTACTACCCGTTTGTTAAATGATATATTTATTATATTATTTATATAAAAATACTTTTAAATAATAGTGTCTGGTTTTACGTAAATAAAATCCTGTTTTATTTTTAAAATGATACTTTATATTATGTTACATAATATTATATATATATATATATATATATATATATATATATATATATATATATATATATATATATATGTTAATAGTTCATAACTTGTTTTTTTCTAAACTAAAATATTAATTGATAGAGTATATAATGACCTAAATGTTAGTAATGTATCTATTTTTATGTTCGGCTATTTAAAATACAACGTTCTGGAAAATTGGTAATATAAAGTAATAAATATTAGTTTTATTCTTAAAATCACAAAATTCACATATTTAAAGAATAACGTGGCGTAATTTATTTCATTTCAGCCTTACCGAAATTGACATGTTCATTGTCTCGTACAGTTTAAGAGTTTTAAGCACTAACTACACTAATCTGCAGGAAGTAATAATAATCACATAAGTTTTATGAAAATTACTTTTAGATATGTTTAACTAATATTTAAGTTTTTCATAACATTTAATAGAAGATACAAAGAAAAACATATTAAAATATTTTATAACAATATTAACGTATTTATTATATTAATTGAACACATTATGACTTGCTCACATTGGTTAATAAATAGAAGCAGAACAACCTATTTTATATCAAATATATAAATTCAGGAAATAACATTAAAATATTTGAATTTTAAACTAATTAGATGAAAAGTTAATCTGTATAGTGTATACGATTACTGTTTAATGAAATAATATTTATCACATGGACGAAGGCATCGTTTGAGAAACTGTAATCTAATTAATCTTAGAAGCCGACGTCCCGACGTCTTACCGTAAATAACCCAATCTTGATATTGCTTAGATATAACCATTAAAGAACTATCTGTCCACAATATTCAGAAGCAATTGTAAGACTAATATATCTTGATATTAAGACTGCTCAATAAGCTGTAAAATAGGAACAATTGCACAAACAACGCCGTGTGGAACGCTTGTCGAGTATAATATGTTATATAACACGTATTGTTCCATTTAATTGTTTGCGTTTAATAGTTTGCTTGTGTATATACTCAAGTTAGGGATACTTGCTTAGGTACCGACATTGCGAAAATGTTTAATATAGAGCCACTAACCACAAAATGTAGAATGGCATGTACACAAAGAGTTAAAAGTCATTTTAAAATAATTAATCATTGCGACGTCTAAGACTTCACTTCCTTTCTATTGGTACAATCTTAAAAGTAATTTTTACACAATATTGTGTTTATCAAATACAATTATTATTTAACGATCAAACAAGGTATTGGGGTAAATTATATATATTTTTAAACTATATTAATTTTTCTATATAAATTGAATTGTGTTCGAGGTTTAATTTTTTAAATAAAAAAGCCATCAACTACGCTCTTGCAAAGGATTTACGTTCTGATGAATTCTGAATAGTCATAAAATATGATTTACTTTTTCATAAACAAGGGGCATTATTTATTTATGTTTAAAAAATTTGAATTTCAACTAATATTCCACGTTAGAATTAATGTCAATAAATTTCAAATTGCTCCGTTTTCTTAAGAGCCGTTTTAATCACTAAGTTTATGTTGACAATCAAAAAATAATTATTTCTACCGGACACGGGGCTATAATAAACTCGATAAATATTTTTTTAAGAAAATGCCATTACCTAACATATATATTCTTCGATATTTTATATATATATATATATATTAACGGTTTTTATTGACATATATTTTTAAATATATATATGGCAATAAAAGCCTTACCAGGTGAGGGTATGGTAAATATTGTTATTTGTGATAATTAAACCTTAAACTCATAAGTTATTGGGGACAAATATTCTATCTATCGACGTTTGGTAATGTACTCGTAATTTAAGTGTTATATGAAACCAAGTCAATATTGATATATTGTCACATTCATAAAATACTTTATTTACATAATGCTAGAATTTTATTTCATCGATCATCTTTTGCCACGAATTTTAATTTCTTTACCTATCTATGAAATATAAAAAAAACTCCTGAGAGTATATAAAATGTGAGCATAAGGTGTATTCTTCATATAAACACGCTATCTTTCAGCAAACGATTGATTCAGAAAACACACGTAATTGTTAATACAGATCCCATTTGCATAACTCGTTTGAGTTAATGAGCCTCCGAATTAATTTTATTTCAGCGATATTTAAATGAATAAGTGAGCATATTTGTGGTAATTAATTATGTTAAATTTATTTCACATTTTTGAGTGAATAACAAGTTCTCTAATGAAAGAAAAACCAATAAAAATATTATATACACTGAAATTTGAATCTTATCTTATATATTATTTAAAGCGTATGTTAGGTATTTATAGTTCAGGTCTCGGTAAATTTTTTTATATAATTGAAAGTAATGAAAATTTCATTTTTTAAAAATAAACACTTAGATTTAGATAAAAGTACCTAAATATCATAATAACATATTCTACAACTCAACATAATGAATACAATTTATTGGTTGAAAAAAAAATAGAATAGTATAAATTGCACACAATAGAAATTAATAAATTGTTTTGAGCTTTAACGTAAACTCACTTAGATAATACTCATAAAATAAATGACTATACTCTTAGCACGTAAAAGCTTATTCATAATATTGGAATAAGTGGTAATTATATTATTTCAATTATTTTAAGATCCTTGAAACTTTTGCATAGTTAACAAGCACTGTATTGTCCTTATTTGGACCCGTGAATCATCCTTGTTCAAAATCGGAAGAACAAAAATTAATATTCTTGCGCATTTGAAATGGGAACAATGTGTGTCGAAGCGTGTTTTGCTTTGATGTCCTTTTAATAATGCCCTTTGTATATTATTATTAAATATCTCTATGTACCTTACTCTGCCCACTAAAACCAACACTGTAAGGGTAGCTAGAAGTGATCTCTTTGTAGAGATAAGATCATCCTATGTGTATGTCTTTTATATATTTTTTATTTCCTTATGGTGCATAAATAAATAAATAATAAAATTATTGTAGATTGTTTAAAATCCTTCTTTCAAAAAAAAAAGTTAAATTTTCTTATATAAATACACAATAGAAATGTAAGAATATTGCTTCTTAAAACATAAAATATTTTTTCTTACATATCGTGAACATTGTATGATAAAAACACTTAAAAAAAAAACTTAAAAGTATTTGTTTTGATTGAATGCTTAGAAAATGTTGACATTATATACATTTTGTTCATAATTATAAATTTTCTTATTAATTATAGAAACATTGATAGTAATTTGTATATTTACATATTTTTCCACATTTTGAAAAGTTTTTTTTTTTTTTTTTTTTTTTTATTATCCTTATTTTTTAGGGACTTTTATCCAACTAGGACACGTCAGCCCCATCGTAGCCTAACTTATATAATAGATATTCTTAATAGTTATAAAATTTAAAGGATATAACACTAACTGTCAATAAATATATTAATTAGAGGTATAAAACCTTCTGTTGCCGGAAGACAAAGTAGGTTTGTAACACCACCCAAATCAAATTTGCTTATGTTGTATTTCTGCAAAAGATTGTTCCTCTGCACTTTAAATCTACTGCATTCTACTAGTAAATGCTGAACATCATCGATCTTACCACAAATATCACAGTTGGCAGAATTAACTTTTTTCATTAAAAATGCAAATTTGTTTGAGGGATAGTGTCCCGAACGTAATCTATGAGCTGTTATTATAAATTTCCTGCTATAATTATCGTTACTTAACCACGGGAAACGATGAGGCTGACATTGAATAGTTTTGTACCAAATTCCCTTTTCTCTACTCCTGAGGTCAAAATATTCTTTAAAATTATCAACACATTTAAATTTTACTTTATATACAATTTCTGTGAAAAATGGTAAAATAGATATTTCTGTTCCTATACTTGTTGCTAATTTTGCTAATTTATCAGCCTCCTCATTTCCTCTTAACCCTATATGAGAAGGAACCCATTGCAATCTCAGATTTTTGTTTCTAAAGTCATATATCTGTTTTAAAATTTTGAAAGCTATCGATACACCTCTGCTATATCCAGAGGCGCATCGAGCTAAATGTTGTAAAGCGCTTTTGCTATCAGAAAAAATAACAAAGTTTTGCGCGTCTAAGCCAGAAATATATGTTAGGGCTTCCGAAATTGCAATGAGCTCCACTGACATAATAGAAATCTGATGGTTAGTTTTAAACATGCCAGATTTTTTTTTATACGAATGCCAGAAAGCTGCTCCTACACCAACGCTATTTTTTGAGCCATCTGTATATACTTGTGTCCACCCGTTATATTTCTCTTGGAGTTCATCTATCACCATCATTTTTAAATCTGTAGGATTGAAATTTTTTTTTGTTGTCTTTATACATTTAAGATTCGTCCTGATTACATTATTAACATTTATATATGATACCCAGACGTCTATCTGGTACATTTGAAGTATATCGGTGGACTCAATATTATATTGCATACAATCACTATAGGCGGATGACAATAATGGCTTTTTTTTTGAATGCCAATATCTATGGTTAGAATTTGCGTAAACATCTTTCAAAAGATTAATAGTTACATTATTAGACCACGTCATAGCTTTAAGTACATATTTATGAGCAAGATACATTTTGAAAAGTTATAGAAAAATAAATAACTACTCAGATAAGTAATTATTAACATACATAAGTTCCCGTAATTATAGGAAAGGTAAAAGATATTTAAAATATATCGCAAAATATTAAAAGGAAGGAACACAAAGTTGTCAAACGACTTTATTATGTCGAGAACATCTCGATGTTCTCCGGACTCTTAGCTAATATATCGTGCTTATCTTAATGACTTCTCTTGTTGGCAGGATAAAATGAACATCCATTGCTCAGCTTGCTATGAAATATAACACCCTTAAGTCTCCTAAACTAATAAGTCGATGAATGTTTAGAGGAAATTAGAAAGTACGTAATTCGAGATTATAATTCTTAACATAAATATATGTTTTTAAATTGTCTGTTATTCTTTTCTTTAATAGTGAATGAGGTAAATCATCTTTATCATTTTGTCCCACAAATCAAAATTGTTTATGAACAAAATTAATATATTAATAATTATTAGCCGATTTTTCTTACAATTTCGAGACATATATAATTAACTAAAACTATTATTATTATTATTGCTGTTTTGTTTTTTATTATATTAGATATTTTATTACTATCTATGTATTTCTTTTTTCTAAATATTCAATTTTTTACTCTCTATTTAACTTATACCTAAGATCACACTTTCTGTTATTTTTACTCTGTAAATTTCAACAATTGAAATCGTTTTATTACGACATTATAAGTTAAAATAAAACCCAACAATCTGCCATATGTAAGAATACTGTAAAAGATTAAAAATACTTAAGAATCCTTTGACAATCCTCTAAGCTTACTTGGGCGAGAAAATGCGTCTAAAAGGAAAATAAATAAAATAACCCACTAGACCGCTACATAATAAATGTCTGAATTCTTTGTTACTACTTTATTATTTTGTATTGTACCGTTTTTTATAGAAAAAAATAGATTATGTATTAAAAAAGTAAGTTCATTCATAGTTACTTAGAAAAAAATTAAATCTGTAATAAATTCATGGTATTGTATTACAATTTTGTGGTGCTTGCTTTTTTATATCCACGCTTCGTCGTCAGTGCCTGTTGTGGAACTAATGTGCAGCTCGAAAATCACGATTTCAATTAAGAGATTTTGTTATATATTCTATATGATTAAGTATGGTATGTATATTTATTATAATTCTTAACCAGTATGTTATTAATATACATGCCTGCCGGTTTTGAATTACTTTATTAAAGTTTCTTAAAACAACTCGTTTCTATTTATTTTTAATATGTTAAATCATATATATATTTTTTTTTATGTAAGAGGAGGGCAAACGAGCTGGCTGGTCACGGATGGACGTGATCACCGCCGCCCATGAACTCTTGCAACATCCGAGGATTTACAAGAATGTTGTTAGCCTTGTAGGTAGCAGTAAACGCCTTTTTTGAAGGTACCCATGTCGTACCGATCTGGAAATACCGCCGAAGGGAGTTTGGCCCACAAGCGAGTGGAACGTGGAAAAAAGGTCATTGAGAACCGCAGAGTGGAGGGTCGCCCAGCATCCAGGTGGTAGGGATGGTAAAGAAGTCGATGGCGCGCTGTGCAGTGATGAAATTCGGCGGTAGGCATCAGATCGAATAGTTCTTCGAAAAACTCCCCGTTGTAAATACGGTAGAAGACGCACAAAGAAGCCACGTCTCTACGCAATGCCAAGGAGTCCAGCCGTTCGCAGAGCACCGGGTCCCCTACAATCCGAACGGCTCTCCATTGTACGCAGTCAAATGGTAGAAGCTGATATTGGGGTGATCCGGAACAGTGCTCCATGTGTGGCCGGACCTGCGCCTTATAGAGCGCAAATCTTTGGCCAGGTTTTAAATACTGCCACGCTCTATTGATCACTCCTAATTTCTTCGAGGCCAACTTTACCTTGCTCTCCAGATGACCACGAAACTGACAATCGCTCGAAACGTCGAGACCCAGTATTCTGATACTTGGCGACGCATTAAGAGAAGTGCTCTCGAAGAGCGGTGATACGACAAATGGGGTTTTCTTAGTGGTAAATGCGCAAACTTGTATCTTGTCGGGATTGAATTGAACGTGGTTCATTTCACCCCACCCAGAGACCATCCCCAAGGAAGTCTCTATAGAAGAAACAAGTTTCTTTCTGCACTCGTGGGCGTTTTCCCGAGAGAGACCTGCACGGCTAGAATATACCGCATCCCCAGTGCTGTCATCCGCATAACAATGTATGTTGGAGATATCCAACATATCATTGATGTGCAGGAGGAACAGAGTTGGGGAAAGCACGTAGCCTTGGGGTACACCAGCGTTCACGGGCTTGGGGTCCGAGCAAAAACCGTCGAGAACGACCTGTATGCTCCGCCCAGTGAGAAAACTGGTGATCCACTTGCAGAAACTCTCGGGAAGCCCATAGGAAGAAGGTAGCTTCGAAAGAAGCCCCTTGTGCCATATACGATTAAAGGCTTTTGCCATATCCAGACTAACTGCCAGACCCTCTCCCTTGCTTTCAATAACCGTTGCCCAACGGTGCGTAAGGTATAACAGAAGATCACCAGCTGATCGACCATGGCGAAAGCCATACTGCCGGTCATTGATCAACTGGTGATCCTCGAGGTACGTTAGGAGCTGTCGGTTGATAATAATCTCCATTATTTTGGAGAGAAGGGAGGTAATAGCGATAGTTCCGTAGTTAGCTGGGTCCAAGCTATCACCTTTTTTAGGGATCGAATGGACAAGGGCACACTTCCATGAGACCGGAACTACGCCTTTAAGGTAGGAGTACCGAACTAGACGCTTTAGCACTGGAGTCAACTCAGGGGCACACGTTCGTAGCACCAATGGAAAAATGCCATCCGGCCCACTCGACTTTTGAACGTCCAAGGAAAATAGAGACTGCTTGATTGTTCTGTTGACTGTTTTTTGCCGAAAAACTATTTCCAGCATTGAGCTCTGACACCGCGGGATAACAGGCGGTGTCTTCCCTTGGTCGTCCAAAGTCGAGTTGGAGGCGAAAAGAGTGCCCAATAGACCGGCTTTCTCTTTTGCCGTGTGCGGTACGGACGGCTGGCTACAGTTGCCCAGAGTGGCCTTTGAAAGCGCCCAAAATTTGCGCTAGCCAGGCGGGTACTTTGCCAGCTGATCCCCAATTTTGACGACAGGCTTGAACTTTGCTCTAGGGATTTGCCGTTTGAAGAATCTGGAGGCACGATTATATTTCCTCTTCAGAACTCTAGAGTTCAGATCCTTAGTGACTAACGCATTGGCCCAAGCTTGATAAGCCTGCCGTTTGCCAGCTGCTGCAGCCCTGACAGACGCATCAAACCAAGGCCGCGATCTGCCACCAAGTGGCACCACAGAGCTTGGTACAAATAATTCCATGCCCTGTAGTATCACATCAGCTACAGCCGCAGCGTAGTCACTAGGATCATCGGAAGGGAAACATTGGCCCCCATATGTAGGATGCAAAAAAGGACCGCATTCTATCACAATCCGCTGACTTGTAGTGCCAAACGCATTGAGTCGCAGGTCTTGTGCGAGCCGAACGTTGAATGGGCACTACACTCCGTACCAGACAATGATCAGAGGACCCTAACGGAGCCTCGACAGCCTCGAGCCTCGGGATGTGTAATCAGAGGGCATATCGCTGTCCATGTCCGGTAGACGAGTGTGCCTCTTGACCAATTGGGACCGACCATTTGCCAGAGCAAAATCAAACATAGATCTCCCCGCGTAGTTGATAGCACGTGACCCTAGCCAATCGGCATGGTGCGCATTGAAGTCCCCGAGGACTACGACTTCGGCGGCGGGAGTCTGTGAAAGCAGATCGTCAATCTTCGCCTGAACATGACCCAAGAGTTGATCCGTTTCTGGCAAGCGTAGACTCTGACATGGTCGTCCATGTCCACGCGCAGCCAGAGTACAGGCAAGTCCTAACCTTCCGGATTCACTCACTCACCGACGGAACATAACCAAATGAATTTGGTTACTACGCGTCGGTCTTCTGCGAGAGGGTGGTCCTTCCCCGGTCGAGCCAGCCCAATACGAGCTGCAGTCAGAAAACTACAGCTAGGCTCTATCACCTTCGACCTACATTACAATATGGTAAAAAGCGGGGAACATAATTAATTATAACTTATAATAGATAGTTTAAAAAGCATTGACTCTAAATTTTAATATAGTATTCTGATTTTAAAAGAGATTTTTAGTACAAAAGTTTATTATGTAATGTTACAATTACTTAGAAGTATATCTTGTATTTTTTTTTTTTTGCATTCAACAGGTCACTTTGGATATAAGGCTTTAATGGAATTTTAACCAAATAAAGGCTGTTATGAATACTATAGAAAAGGGTTTAATAGAAAATTTAATTAATGTGTTAAAAAATCAATTTCACTAGAAATTTCGTAAGAAAATACCAATTTTTAAAACGTCCTTTAAAAGTACTATTCAATTAAAAAGTAACTTTTTTCTTACAAGCTTTTTACCAGACGTAACGAGTAAAGTGTTCCAAAATTTTATAATTTTATAAAATATAAAGCTTTTTATAAGATAAAAATAACTATAACATACCCCTTTCTAGACTAGAAGACTAGCTATCTTCAAAGTATGAACTTTCTTGTTTGTTTCAGGAAGCGATTGAAATGACGAAACAAATTCCAAAAAGAAAAACTCTTCGAGGCATTCTGTCCAAATTGAAGTTGCAACTAACGGTTATGTTGTACTTTGCAATATATAGTATATGTTTTTTAATTTACAGTATGGTGATATTTCTGATATTCTTTTTTTATGCTAACTATTAAAACATAGGTAATGAAAGTGTAAAATTATGCTTATTTTTCCAAGTACAAATTATTATTCTATGCCTTCATTACGACAGATCTGTTTTATAAGTTGATCATTGTAGATTTGTTAAAGCGTGTATTATTTACATATTATTTATACAAAAAAGTTAAGTTAAAGTTAAAAATAAAGTTTATTGACCTGACCAAACTTAATTTTTCTTGAGTGGCTGGGTAAGCTCATTGAAATTCCGTATGATACGGCAATGATGACGCAACATCTATGTGTAAACCAAGATGGTGTCTCTAGGTATCTACCGATGATAACCGTAAATAATTTTTTATTGTCAAGCTGCTCAATTGGAGTAGAAAAGGAGTTGACAAAAAAAGTGAGATCGGAACAGCATGATAATGAGAGCGGCTTGCGCAGCTCAAAATATTCAAATAATATGTTTATCACATTTTCATAATATAACTCAAGAAACACAAATTGTATTGAACATTATAACGAGAGCAGCATTATGTATGTTGATAAGTCTACATAAATCATAAGCGTTGTCAAGTTCAAGTGTAGTATGTTATAAAATACCTACTGCGCATAAATATTTATTCTTTAAAATAAGTCCAGCTACTATTACTGTATGCAATAATGTGAATGATGATGATCATGATCACTAATGATCATTGGTTGTGTTTTGAAAAAAAAATTAAGTCAGCTACGAATAAAATTGATCCTTGACGGTTTTCGAAAAGTCATTTACACTACATATCATTATTTAGATCTAGAAATTTTAAACTTTTATTAATACTGTATTATATAGTGTGTATACATACAAAAGTGAAAATATAAAAACACTTATCATTATAATGAATACTAAAAAATAATACCAAATAAAATGTATAAAAATCCTTCATCATACAATTCTGCACGAACTAAACAGTTTATGCATACTTATACTTAAGTACTACACTTAAGTAAACTCTTTTCAAATAATATATTTACTTGTAAATAGCCTTTTATTAAAAGAATATAATGTCAAAGTAAGACATGCCTCAACTCACAATTTTTTTTGAAACTCTAATAAATGGTAATTTCTCTTTATCCGCTTCGGACTAGAATATAGTTCATGGGAGTAAGTCACAAGCCTCGGGCAATATAGAACTTGTATGCATCTACTTAAGTTTGTCAAATTCAATTATTTGTATTTATATAACAATAACAAAGAAAGTAATGTCTCATAGTTCATATTTAAAAACGAATATACATTAAGTATATCATATTTGTTTTGAAGAGATTGATACAAAAAGTTGACTAATTAAGTTGTAATAGAAATATAATTATAAATAGCTTTAATTGATTTGAAATTGAAAGAAAGTCAGGAAATTGAAAAAATATTTATCATACTTAAGCCATTATAAAATCTAAAATGAATTATCCACACCCGGGACTCATGTTAAGCCTCTTAATGTTTTCAAAATAAATTTATATAGTTTTATGATAAACGATCTCTTTGCTCTCTTGAAAATGCGAAATGAATTTAACATAATAAATTACCATACGTACATTGGCTCACTTAATTATTCATTTAAATAAAGCTCAAATAAAATTAACTCAAAAGGGGTAACCCTAATGAGTTATTCAAATAGAATCAGTGTTTACGTTTCAACATGTCCCCCGGATCAATTACTACCTGGAGTATTATGTTTTATATCAACAAAAAATTCATAAGTTGGTGTTAATTATCCAGTCATGAAGTTAAATATTAATTAACAATTTGTAAAACAGCAATAAAGTAGTTTGGTTGTTCTTCATCTCTTCTGTGTAGAAAAAAAAAAACACTTTTTATTTCAACATAATATTTTATATGTTTCATACTTAGTTAATACATTTTCATACCTATAAAGTTACAAGTTGTTATTTAGGTCATGTGGTGGGATAATTTAACTCTTATTTGCATATTTCTTTGTGTTTTGATTGAGGATTCTCGTGGATCTTATTTTATAAATTAAACACTTCACTTCAGTCTAATAAACTTGGTTTTATTTTTATAACACATTCAATAAAATACAGCATCCATATTACATCTTTTTTATATTCCAAAAGGCCTCCGTCACAGATAATATAAACTTATCATCATTTATCATCGCATATATCATCACTCTCCCTTAATTTTAGAATCTGTTATAACTATCACAAAAAAATTACAAAAAAAACTTCCCCTTAACTGTAGAACAATCTTCTCCTTAACAAAAAAAAACTCAAGTCCTCATTACACACAAAAAAAGCTTAACTTTTCATGTCACAAAATTTCTTAACTAACTTATTAATCTTAAACTTATTTATTTCATCTCACAATACCTTTACCAATACTTTTTTTTATCTGTCAATATTCATTAAGTATATTTTTTACCAATCAAATTACAAATGAGAATACTAAAGAAATTTACTTGACTTTTTTTCAAATTAATAATGTTACTTCTTAATTATATAATAATTAATTACATCTATAAATTATAATTAATTTTATATTTTTAACAAATTTTTTAAACTTAATTTTATTTAAAGGTAGTCAAGCATTCAGCTAATTGTTCTTCTGTTTTTACATATTTTATTGTAACCAATTTATTTTCTACTTGTTGTTTTATACAATTATACTTTAAATCCATGTTTCAATCTTTTCTGGTCATAATTTGAAACTGCTTTAATAGTACTTTGATTATCCTCATAGATAGGTACACATTTAATACAAACATTTAAATCCTTTAACATCTTTCTCAACCAACTCGTCTTATATAATTATGTCTTGTCTATTCGTTTATTATCGTCTTAAATTAACCACCAATTGATATATCATATTCAAAACTGATGATATATGCAATTGTAATAATCTGTTTATAGCAGTCTATGGTAAGTTTATATTGTCTGTGACAGAAGCCTTTTGGAATATAGAAAAGAAGTAAGACGGACACTGTAAATACAGCCTGTGACTGACTAACTGGCTGACTGACTGAAATACACAAAGACGCTGTAATTACATGTGTTATAAAAAAAAACAAGTTTATTAGACTGAAGTGAAGTGTTTAATTTATAAAATAAGATCCACGAGAATCCTCAACAGGGCAGAGCAGGTAGCAGAGCGTGGTTACGTAAAAAGATTAAGAAAAAATTAAAAACAAGCATCTGCATAATGGCGGAATTAAAATTTAACCTGAAACAATTTTCTGGACAACGATACTCAACGTGGATTTATTGACTGAAAAGTGTTTTAAGAGAATACAATCGTGAAGAGGCGATTAAAGACAAATTGTTTTTCAAGAATGTTGAGAATAAAAAACCCGAAACGAAAGCGCAAAATATAATATCATAATCGGCAGCGTGGCCGACAGCCATTTAGAATATATAAAAAATGAAAATACGGCATATGGAATGATACAAAATATGGAGAAAAATTTTGTTAAAAAGAAATGAACAAGCGGAAAAATATTTTTTAGGAGAAAATTGAATGACAAAAAGTATGTCGATGGCATGGACATGATGAGACACATCAATGAGATGGAGCAGATTTTTTCAGATTTGCGTGAGGCAAAAAGTCCATTAACAGAAAACGACAAAATAAACTACTTGATATTGACAATGCCCAAAAGTTATGATATTATAGTTACCACATTAGAAACACTCTTTTTTTAGATTTGACTATTGATTTTGTGAAAGAGAGATTATTAGGAGAAGAAGAGAAAAGAAAGAAACAACCATCAAAAAGACAGAATGAGTAGACAATGCGTTTTTTATGCTTTAGTTGTGGTTTACCAGGGCACAAGCATTTCCAGTGTAGGATTTACAATCAAGGATATAAGAAAGGAAGAGGAAATATAGGAGGACAAAGTAGAGGAGTGAGAGAAGAAGGAATAGGAGTGAGAGGACTCTTCCGCTATTACAATAACTATTATGAAGGAGCAAGAGGTCATAGAGAAGTTATCGAGGACAGCAGAAAGGGACAGTTTCAGGAAGAGGAAAAAGTTTTCATGGACATAGGTACAGAGGATCATCGACATATGCGTTTAATATAGAACACAATGGAGGACAGCATGATACAGCATATTATAATGAGAATGAAGTGTATTATAATTCATCGAAGAGTGAGCAAAATGATTATATTGATTTCGTGATAGATTCTGGACTTTCGGATCTTCTTACAAACAATAAAGATTAATTTGCGAACTATGTTGAGTTAAAAAACCCAAAGATAATTTCAGCAGCTAAAAATGGTGTAACTTTGAAGGCAATAGGTATTGGAAATATAGAATTTACTATTAAAAAGGTGTACTATGTTCCGGACTTGAGAAAAAAATTACTGTCTGTATCTAAAATGGAGTGTCATGGGTTTAGAGAGGAGTTTTGTTCAGGTAAAGTAAGAATTTAATAAATTTATAAAGTAAGAATTTAGAATGAAATAGCAATGATTGGTAATGATGACGGTCCACTTTATACTGTTAAATTGTTAACTCAAAAATTTAATTGTAACGTTCATGAAAATGAATGAATGACAATGTATGTGGACCAATTACACCAGTAAGTAGAGAGTCCTAAAGATATTTTGTGACTTTTATTGACGACTACACACATTTTGTGATTGTGTATTTATTGAGACAAAAATCAGAAGGATTTGACAGATTTGAAGATTATTATTATTTGGCAACAAAACATTTTAATTGTGACTTGTTTAAACTGAGATCAGATAATGGTAGGGCAAACGTGTCAAGGGAGTTTTACGAATTTTGTAGATATGATGGGATACAAATTCAGTACACAGTTCCATACAACCAAGAGATGAACGCCGTCGCAGAATGCATGAATAGAACTCTAATTGAGAAAACTAGTCTGTGTACATTGATTCAAAATAACATAAAAAAAATTGTGCAGATGCAGTATTATATTCCGCTTATGTGACGTGCCAATGAAATCTACGTTGTAATAGATTTAGTTTTCTCTGTGATTTATACTAGCATATTGGCCCTTTTCTAATGACGTTGGTGTTATCTACTGTAATTTGTGTTAGATGTGTAGCTTTTTAAGTTACAACCGTATTATTAATGAATATAAAAATAATGTATAAATAGATAAATGTATATATATTTATTAATTTATTTATATATATAAATATATATATATATATATATATATATATATATATATATATATATATATATATATATATATATATATATATATATATATATATATAAATATATATATATAAATACAAAACATATATATATATATATATATATATATATATATATATATATATGTTTATTTATTTATTTCTTATAACAGCTATTTTTAAACGACTTAAAAATTTCAAAGCTTACAGTATTTTCAAACGAAAAAATTGAGTTTCTTTGATCTAAGCTACTGGTTTAAAACTAATTTCTAAAGCTGTCTTTGATCTCTCTTGGTTTATTTTAGCAGATGTTCTCTTGTGTTTTACTTTTATTAATGTACTTATACTTTGAGGAGAAATACATATACTTTATTAAACTTTGTTAAGTAAAGAGAATAAATGAAATTCTGAGAATATTGTTAACGTAACCTTATTGTTTCATAATCATATTATTCAGTTTGGAATTTCAAAAATATATATATGTCGCACCCGCTCAACTTTCAACGAGCGGATAGGCGCAAAACGACTATTTGACTTCCGGCGCGCCTTGATGGAGTCGTGCGTGCCCGAACAAGCTGACTTGTGCTCAGACGCTCGACAGGGCAACACACGAAACCATCTCTCCGCTTCGTATTTCTATAATCTTAATTACAGTGCTTGTCACCACAACACCTTACAGAAACAGAATAAAAGTGTTCTCATAATTTTCACCTTGTTTGTATGATACCCGCACAAAGCCCACATAATGTCCGAAAATTACGGCCAAAACGAAGTTTTTCCGACATATATTATATTTTTCTGGAATACTTTTTAAATAATTAAGTTAAAGATTTCTTCATAAAAAGCAAGAATTCAGCAAAATACAGGCAAATATGAAGCAGTCAAGGCATGTAATTGAATGTAGTAGTGTTTGCGAAAAATCATTAATCTAACTCATTTTATGAGATACGTTTTCGTTATAAAGAATTTTGTATAGTAATATTATTTTTCTTACTTCCCTGATAAGAAAAGATTAAAGACACACGATTGTACACGATCGTATTAAAAACCAACCTAAATTTAATAATATTTACAAAATAGTTATCTAAAGTAAAACTCATAAAGATATTTTGCTTATTTTTTAATGTATAAATTTAATGAAGTATCTACTAATTAAAAGTTCAGTTATACAACAGAAACCGCAAATTTAGTTTCATCTCATAGTTCATTGAAGCTAAAATATATTAATGAAAGCTGTCTGAATGAAACACTCATTGGTTTTATAGAAATCGTTTGAAGTCTTTTGGGTCGTTAGTCAATTATGCTTAATTATATTTTTTATTCAAGTGGATTACAAAATGTATAAACACGAGCAAGACTCGAAAGTTTTAGTAATTCATGGAACACTACGTAACTACAATATATGAATACACAAAAATATACATAAAATTATAAAAATTTAGTATAATATTTTTTTTATTGTTGCTTAATAAATCCAAGTGTAAAAAAATTTATTCTTAATAATATGATTCTCTCAAATAAATCAATACAATTAGCTAATGTGCAGTTACATCATTTTTTTCAATATTTATTTATTAGACTATCCCCACTCGTAACGGCTGGTGGAATATAAGTCATCCTTTTTTAAAAGATATTTTACAGAAACAGATACTTAATTTCTTATTTATATACTCGTAACTTCCCGTTATTAAAAGACATGCTGCATAGCTTAGTATAACTTCATTATAGTTTGAACATGTTTCTTCTTTCATGTCATAATTAGTATAAGAAGTGCCAGTAGCATTAACCATTTCACAGCGTCTACTGTTAATTAAGTTATAGCAGTCTTTAAAAAATAATTTACTAATCTTTAACTTATATTTTATTAAGTAACTTTATAGAATAAAAAATATATAATTTAATTATTCGTTTTAATTAAATAGAGTATGAAATATTTTTTTTTTATATTATTGTAACGATAAATGATTTATTCAATTTGTATACAAGAATAATGTTTGTACAGCACTGTCATCAATACATAATAAAATGTAGGTGTATAAAATTTAAAAGCATTATATTTTTTTTGTGGTTTATTCTTAATATAATCAACGTACATTTGTTATCTGTGAATAAAAATAATGAACCAAAGTAATCGATATTGTGGTGTGGTGTGGTATTTCACAAGATACCACCATATCCATATTTCGTTGCAATATCTGACATGATAGTGGATGAACTTTATATGATTGTTTCGTTTATTTTTATTCCTGTGGGTTTTGCTTGTCAAAGAACCCTTTATTATTTTCAATCTACTGTAAATATTTTAATTTTTTTTTGGTACCTTTTGTTCGTTCTTTTATTAGTCTGTTATCATCATGAATGTTAGACAATATATATTTACGTTCTAGGACTTCCAAGCAAATTTTTTATCAAGTTTGACTAATAGATTAAAATTATAACATATATAGTACTGTAGTAATACTAAGTATTACTATAGGTATTCAATGTAAGTGTTTATTTCAATACTTAGAAGGTAAGTACCATTATCCGCCATAAAGCTTAACAAATACATATAAAACCCTTTCTCAGTCAATACTTGGGTAAAAGATTCAAGTGCGAACCGTTGTGCGATAAGTGTATTCACAGCGATCCTAAGATTGTAGTGCCACTATATCATAAGTGTAAAAAGTTACGGCACAAGTCACGAGATAAATACTACGACCCAAAAATAATAAAATTTATGATACTTTAACAATTTCGTATCAGAGAGATCGATTTTTCTCCAAATTGAAGTGTTTTGGGATAGTTTAAATGTATTTTACATATGTGCAATTGAAATAACTTCGAAACAAATCGCAATTAAAACTTACACTTAACAATAGCTTATATTTGGAACACAATACCTGAATACTAACATGATATTGCTTTTTCCATCTTTCTTTTTCTTGTAAAACAACACATTCGATCAAAATAATAATAAATAGTTTGCACTTCTTACCCATGTAGTAATATAATCGTTCTTTTCTGGTTACTTATAATGTTAGTAATAATCAATTGTCATCTTTAAATTTTAATTTCTTTAAATCGGTAAATATAAAATCATAAGATTTGTTTTCATATTCTACAATTTTTACTCTGAGTTAATTTATTAGAAGACAGTGTTAAGTTACGTCTCAAACAACAAAAAGTGTTATCAATATTATATAACATATTATACGACAGATTCGTTAGTGTAAAAGCAATGCACGTTAATATATAATACAATTTAACAAATAAATCATAGATCAAAATTATCTCAGTAATCATTTTACTACAAATACAAATGTTCAAATTGCATTAAGATATAAGCAATTTATAAAAGATTTAACTTTCTCTTCAAGTCTCGTAAGGTTAACTGAATAATCCATACTAATTTTGATTACGAGATATGTGAACTTTATAAATAACTAAATAGCTAACTAGCTTTATTTATATTTATATTTATTTTGTATAAATTATAGCTGTAATAATATATTCGGGCGACTTTGTGGTCATGGCTTAGATATGAGGGTTCAAAAGATCGAAATAATAATGCAGACCTTATCAGAACAAGTTGTCTTTCAAATTTATGCTTTGTTTTAATATGTACGAAAGAAAGTGATTAATGAACACATTTATAAAATAAAAGGTAGACGTGGACTTCATTAAAAATGTACAATTGAACATAAAACAATTTAAAGCTTAAAGTCAACTTTACTCAAACACACAGCACTATTTAGTTCATAATAGTACAAAATACCTACTTTACTGCATTTTTACCTATAAAATATGGCACACCATGTGGCAATATTGTAAATGATATAAACATGTATTGCATGAAATGAAACAAACTGATTTTCTTTCTACAAAATCCTTAGAAGATAAAATTTCAAAGCTTACAGTATTTTCAAACGAAAAAATTGAGTTTCTTTGATCTAAGCTACTGGTTTAAAACTAATTTCTAAAGCTGTCTTTGATCTCTCTTGGTTTATTTTAGCAGATGTTCTCTTGTGTTTTACTTTTATTAATGTACTTATACTTTGAGGAGAAATACATATACTTTATTAAACTTTGTTAAGTAAAGAGAATAAATGAAATTCTGAGAATATTGTTAACGTAACCTTATTGTTTCATAATCATATTATTCAGTTTGGAATTTCAAAAATATATATATGTCGCACCCGCTCAACTTTCAACGAGCGGATAGGCGCAAAACGACTATTTGACTTCCGGCGCGCCTTGATGGAGTCGTGCGTGCCCGAACAAGCTGACTTGTGCTCAGACGCTCGACAGGGCAACACACGAAACCATCTCTCCGCTTCGTATTTCTATAATCTTAATTACAGTGCTTGTCACCACAACACCTTACAGAAACAGAATAAAAGTGTTCTCATAATTTTCACCTTGTTTGTATGATACCCGCACAAAGCCCACATAATGTCCGAAAATTACGGCCAAAACGAAGTTTTTCCGACATATATTATATTTTTCTGGAATACTTTTTAAATAATTAAGTTAAAGATTTCTTCATAAAAAGCAAGAATTCAGCAAAATACAGGCAAATATGAAGCAGTCAAGGCATGTAATTGAATGTAGTAGTGTTTGCGAAAAATCATTAATCTAACTCATTTTATGAGATACGTTTTCGTTATAAAGAATTTTGTATAGTAATATTATTTTTCTTACTTCCCTGATAAGAAAAGATTAAAGACACACGATTGTACACGATCGTATTAAAAACCAACCTAAATTTAATAATATTTACAAAATAGTTATCTAAAGTAAAACTCATAAAGATATTTTGCTTATTTTTTAATGTATAAATTTAATGAAGTATCTACTAATTAAAAGTTCAGTTATACAACAGAAACCGCAAATTTAGTTTCATCTCATAGTTCATTGAAGCTAAAATATATTAATGAAAGCTGTCTGAATGAAACACTCATTGGTTTTATAGAAATCGTTTGAAGTCTTTTGGGTCGTTAGTCAATTATGCTTAATTATATTTTTTATTCAAGTGGATTACAAAATGTATAAACACGAGCAAGACTCGAAAGTTTTAGTAATTCATGGAACACTACGTAACTACAATATATGAATACACAAAAATATACATAAAATTATAAAAATTTAGTATAATATTTTTTTTATTGTTGCTTAATAAATCCAAGTGTAAAAAAATTTATTCTTAATAATATGATTCTCTCAAATAAATCAATACAATTAGCTAATGTGCAGTTACATCATTTTTTTCAATATTTATTTATTAGACTATCCCCACTCGTAACGGCTGGTGGAATATAAGTCATCCTTTTTTAAAAGATATTTTACAGAAACAGATACTTAATTTCTTATTTATATACTCGTAACTTCCCGTTATTAAAAGACATGCTGCATAGCTTAGTATAACTTCATTATAGTTTGAACATGTTTCTTCTTTCATGTCATAATTAGTATAAGAAGTGCCAGTAGCATTAACCATTTCACAGCGTCTACTGTTAATTAAGTTATAGCAGTCTTTAAAAAATAATTTACTAATCTTTAACTTATATTTTATTAAGTAACTTTATAGAATAAAAAATATATAATTTAATTATTCGTTTTAATTAAATAGAGTATGAAATATTTTTTTTTATATTATTGTAACGATAAATGATTTATTCAATTTGTATACAAGAATAATGTTTGTACAGCACTGTCATCAATACATAATAAAATGTAGGTGTATAAAATTTAAAAGCATTATATTTTTTTTGTGGTTTATTCTTAATATAATCAACGTACATTTGTTATCTGTGAATAAAAATAATGAACCAAAGTAATCGATATTGTGGTGTGGTGTGGTATTTCACAAGATACCACCATATCCATATTTCGTTGCAATATCTGACATGATAGTGGATGAACTTTATATGATTGTTTCGTTTATTTTTATTCCTGTGGGTTTTGCTTGTCAAAGAACCCTTTATTATTTTCAATCTACTGTAAATATTTTAATTTTTTTTTGGTACCTTTTGTTCGTTCTTTTATTAGTCTGTTATCATCATGAATGTTAGACAATATATATTTACGTTCTAGGACTTCCAAGCAAATTTTTTATCAAGTTTGACTAATAGATTAAAATTATAACATATATAGTACTGTAGTAATACTAAGTATTACTATAGGTATTCAATGTAAGTGTTTATTTCAATACTTAGAAGGTAAGTACCATTATCCGCCATAAAGCTTAACAAATACATATAAAACCCTTTCTCAGTCAATACTTGGGTAAAAGATTCAAGTGCGAACCGTTGTGCGATAAGTGTATTCACAGCGATCCTAAGATTGTAGTGCCACTATATCATAAGTGTAAAAAGTTACGGCACAAGTCACGAGATAAATACTACGACCCAAAAATAATAAAATTTATGATACTTTGACAATTTCGTATCAGAGAGATCGATTTTTCTCCAAATTGAAGTGTTTTGGGATAGTTTAAATGTATTTTACATATGTGCAATTGAAATAACTTCGAAACAAATCGCAATTAAAACTTACACTTAACAATAGCTTATATTTGGAACACAATAGCTGAATACTAACATGATATTGCTTTTTCCATCTTTCTTTTTCTTGTAAAACAACACATTCGATCAAAATAATAATAAATAGTTTGCACTTCTTACCCATGTAGTAATATTATCGTTCTTTTCTGGTTACTTATAATGTTAGTAATAATCAATTGTCATCTTTAAATTTTAATTTCTTTAAATCGGTAAATATAAAATCATAAGATTTGTTTTCATATTCTACAATTTTTACTCTGAGTTAATTTATTAGAAGACAGTGTTAAGTTACGTCTCAAACAACAAAAAGTGTTATCAATATTATATAACATATTATACGACAGATTCGTTAGTGTAAAAGCAATGCACGTTAATATATAATACAATTTAACAAATAAATCATAGATCAAAATTATCTCAGTAATCATTTTACTACAAATACAAATGTTCAAATTGCATTAAGATATAAGCAATTTATAAAAGATTTAACTTTCTCTTCAAGTCTCGTAAGGTTAACTGAATAATCCATACTAATTTTGATTACGAGATATGTGAACTTTATAAATAACTAAATAGCTAACTAGCTTTATTTATATTTATATTTATTTTGTATAAATTATAGCTGTAATAATATATTCGGGCGACTTTGTGGTCATGGCTTAGATATGAGGGTTCAAAAGATCGAAATAATAATGCAGACCTTATCAGAACAAGTTGTCTTTCAAATTTATGCTTTGTTTTAATATGTACGAAAGAAAGTGATTAATGAACACATTTATAAAATAAAAGGTAGACGTGGACTTCATTAAAAATGTACAATTGAACATAAAACAATTTAAAGCTTAAAGTCGACTTTACTCAAACACACAGCACTATTTAGTTCATAATAGTACAAAATACCTACTTTACTGCATTTTTACCTATAAAATATGGCACACCATGTGGCAATATTGTAAATGATATAAACATGTATTGCATGAAATGAAACAAACTGATTTTCTTTCTACAAAATCCTTAGAAGATAAAATTTTTAGAAGACCATAAATTATTTCAACGGTGAAGAAATTAATTGGTCAATAAGTTGCAGTATGTTGGATAAGGGTTTTTCAAAACAAACCTAATACATATTCTATAATACTTCATTTTAAATCCTTTAGTTTATTGCCCACCGGGAAGACTACGGGGCTTTGGAAACATAACTAACACTGTAATATTATCATTGAAGACCTATTATATTAAAATTACAGATATTATTTATTTATTACCATGTGCCCCTTCAATACAGATTTCAGAAACTTGATCACAATCAAAAAATTAAAAAATATTTATAGAAAATGTATAAGTTATTTTGGATGAGTGGTAAATAATGAAATTAAGCCTTTAACTAACAGAATAAGTTTTGCTATTGTAAAAATATTTTTTAAAAAAATTAAAAGAAATTGTTTCAATTCGGATGCCGAAATTAATATTTTGTAAATGTAAGATTTTTAGTTTCTGTGGACCTTGAAAGTAATGTATCTACTCAAAGCACCTTGTCATTCTTAAAACAAATATTCTGGGAAATATACAGTTAATTGTTGCTTATCTCATATACAAAATTTCTCATAAAAAATCGTCATCAGATATATAAATGTTTTCACAATAATAAGGATAATAATTTCATTAGAGCGGTCCACGAATTGTAACCAAATTATTTTCCACGAATTTATAACGTGATATGAGTGACCTAAAATATAACCGCCAATAGCCGCTTGTGAAGTGATATATTTATTATATTATTTATCTAAAAATACTTTTAAATAATATTATATCTCGTTTCACCTAAATAAAATCCTGTTTTTTTAATCATTTTATAGTACATATAATAATATTATATGTATAATATATTAATAGTTAATAATCTGTTTTTGAAAACTAAAATATTAATTGATAGAGGAGATAATGCACTCAATTAGTAATGTAACTATTTTTACTTCTGGTTATTTAAAATACAACGTTCTGGGTAATCCTGGTAATATAAAGCAATAAATAATAGTTCTGTTATCGCCAGTACTTTCGGAGGGTATTTTTAACATTCTCAATACTTGGTGCGTGAAGTTTGCCATGATTAATTGTTAAAGAGGGTAGCACCGCTATTACGAAACTTGCCTCAAGACGGTATATAAGTCACTCGCCGGTCAGTAGGGCTCATTCGTATCGTGGAACTGCTAGCATCAAGAAGTGAAGTCGGTAGTGATTAGTAAATAGCGACTATAGTGGTTAATAAATTATACCGCGGGAAGTAGTCTTCTAATAGTTCCATTAGTAAAATCACAAAATAAATATCTTTAAAGAATACCGTGGTGTAATTTACTTTACACTAGTCCTTTCGTACTCTAATCTGTAGGAAGTAATAATCACATAAGTTTTGTTAAAATTATATTTGAGTATGATTAGCAAATGTTTCAGTTTTTAATAAAATTTAATGTAAGATACAAAAACAAAATATTTTTTATTTTTATATTACATTACGACTTGCTAACATTGGTTAGTAAGTGGAAGTACAACAACCTTGTTATATATCAAACATATCAATCCAGAAAATTTCATTAAAATATTTGCATGTTAAACTAATCAGATGAAATGTTATTCTGTATAGTGTACTCGTATATATACGACGTCTGTTTAATGAAATAATATTTATCACATGGACGAAGGCATTGTTTGAGATACTGTAATCTAATTAATCTTAGAAATCGACGTCCCGATCTCTTACCGTAAATAACACAATCTTGATATTGCTTAGATATAACCATTAAACAACTATCTAACCAGAATATTCAGAAGCAATTGTAAGACTAATATATTTCCATATTAAGACTGCTCAATAAGCTGTAAAATAGGAACAATAGCACAAACAACGCCGTGTGGAAGGCTTGTTCAGTATAATATGTTATATAACACGTATTGCTCCATTTAACTGCTTGCGTTCAATAGTTTGCTTGTGTATAGTCTCAAATTAGGGTTACATGCTTATGTACCGACACCACGTAAATCTTTGATATAGAGCCACTAACCACAAAATATAGTAAGGCATGCAAACAAAGAGTAAAAACTCATTTTAATATAATTGATCAATGCTACGTCAACAAAAATAAGACTTCTGTTCCTTTCTATTGGTACAATCTTATAATCAATTATTACACAATATTGTGTTTTTCAAATACAATTATTAGTTAACGACGAAACAAGGTATTGGGGCAAAATACTTATAGTTTTTAAAATAAATTAATTTTCTGCATACATTGAATTGTGTTCGAGATTTTTAATTCTTAAATAAAAAAGTCATCAATTCTGCTTTTGCAAAGGATTTACGTTCTGGTGAATTCTGAATAGTCATAAAATACTTTTACTTTTTCATAAACAAGGAGGATTATTATTATTTATTTATGTTTCAAAAATTGTAAATTCAACTTCATCTGAATCACATCTAATATTCCACGTTAGAATTATTGTCAATAAATCTCAAATCACTCCCTTTCCTTAAGTGCTGTTTTAATTATTACGTTTATGTTGACAATTAAGAAATAAGTATTTCTACCGGAGACCGCTCTATAATACATTTGATATTTTTCTACTATTTTTCTTTTTTCTAACATATGTATTCTTTAATCACATATATATATATATTATTTTTTGTGTTTAGTTATCTCCAGAATGCGACGAGATAATTAGCTAAAAATTTTCTTATATTTGAGCCGAACACGGATGTTATAGCGAAAACAGATTGAATAAATGTTTAGCCATTCAAAAGTTATCAAGAAAAGAAGAAAGGAAAGGGGCTCAGCTTAACAGCCGCCGCGCACGGTTGGCGGATCCTAGTACTATTAGAATTAAATTAATTAAATTAATTATATATTAACGATAATATCAAAATTTGCTTTTAGCAATATAAGCAAGTTTAGTTATATTAACGGTTTTATTGACATATAAATATATATATATATATATATATATATATGGTAATAAAAACCTTACCAAGTGAGGGTATTATTAAAAGTGATGATTAATCCGTAATCAAACTCATATAAGTTATTGGGATCAAATATTCTATTTATCGAGGTTTGGTAATGTAATAAAAGTATTATATAAAAACCAAGTCTTTTGAAATCCAAATAGGTAGCGTAACACGCTTATTCAAAATATACTACTATATTATTATAGATATTGATATTTTGTCCCATTCATAAAATTATTTTTCATAATGCTAGAATTTTATTTCACCGATCATCTTGCTTTTGCCACGACTTTTAATTTCTTTACTTATCTATGAAATAAAAAAAACTCCTGAGAGTATATAATATGTGAGCATAAGGTGTATTCTTTATATAAATACGCTATCTTTCAGCAAACGATTGATTCAGAAAACACACGTAATTGTTAATAGAGATCCCATTTGCATAACTCATTAGAGTTAATGAGCTTTCGACTTAGTTTTATTTGAGCAATATTTAAATGAATAATTAAGTGGGAGAGCATATTTGAGGTAATAAATTATGTTAAATTTATTTCACATTTTCAAGTGAATAACAAGTTCTCTAATAAAAGAACATATAATAATAATATAATATACACTGAAATTTGAATCTTATCTTTTATATTATTTTAAGATTTTATTAGATCATTTTAGTTACGATCTAAATAATATTTTTTACATAATTGAAAGTAATAAAAATTTTGTTTATAAAAAATAAACACATATATTTAGATAAAAGTACCTAAATATAACATATGCTGCAATTTAACATAAAGGAAATATTTTACTGTTGGAAAAAAATTTACTAATATAAATTTGTGTAATAGAAATTAATAAATTTCAATGAATTTAAGATTCTCTAAAATTTTGTATCTTTCACAAGCACTTTATTGACCATATTTTGAGCCGTGAATCATCCTTGTCCGATTGTTTGTTTTGATTGTTTTGCTTTGATGCCCTTTTAATAATGACCTCTGTATATTATTATAAAATATCTATGTATCTACTATGTATCTACTCTGTCCACTAAAACCTTCTGTCAAACACTCTAGCTGGTAGCTGGAAGTGATATCTTTGTAAAGATAAGTTCATTCTAAGTGTATGTCTTGTATAATTGTTATTTTCTAAACTCATTATGGTGCATACATAAATAAATAATAAAAGAATTGTTTAAAATCCTTCTTTCACAAAAGCAGGTAATATTTTCTTGTAATTTTATTGTAATTTGTTATTTGTTTTTGATTGAAAGTTTAGAAAATGTTGACATTCTACTTATATACATATTCTTCTTAATCAGTAGAAACATTGAGAGTAATTTGTGTATTTACATATTTTTCCACATTTTGAAAAGTTATAGAAAAATAAATAACTACTCAGATAAGTAATTATTAACATACATAAGTTCCCGTAAATATAGGAAAGGTAAAAGAGATTTAAAATATATCGCAAAATATTAAAAGGAAGGAACACAAAGTTGTCAAACGACTTTATTATGTCGAGAACATCTCGAAGTTCTCCGGACTCTTAGCTAATATATCGTGCTTATCTTAATGACTTCTCTTGTTGGCAGGATAAAGTGACCATCCACCGCTCAGCTTGCTATAAAATATAACAGCCTTTAGTCTCATGAAGTAATATGTCGAAGAAATTGAGTTAGTACAATATTCGATATTATAAATTTTAACATAAATATATGTTTTTAAATTAAACGTTTATCCTTTCATTAGTAATAAATAACTTAAGTTGTCTTTATAGTCTTGTCCTACAAGTTAAGAAAATCATGAACAAAATTAATATATTCATTATTATCAGCCGATATTTCATTAACTTTCCATATATATATTTTACAAAAACTATTATTATTATTATTGCTATTATGTCTTTATATTACATTAGATATTTTATTACTATCCATGTATTGCTTTTTTCTAAATATTCACTTTTTTACTTCTTTATTTTACTTATACCTAAGCTCTAAGCAGAGAATTACACGATTCAGTTATTTTCACTCGGTAAAGTGCAACAATAGGAATCTTTTTGCTACAGCATTATAAGTTAATATAAAACCCAACAAACCGCCATGTATAAAATACTGTTAAAAGATTAAAAATACTTAAGAATCCTTTGAAACCCTTACTTGGGCGAGAAAATGCGACTAAGAGGAAAATAACTGAAAATGACCCACTAGACCGTTACATAATAAATATCTATCGAATACTTAATTATTAATGACCTAATTCTTCTTATTTTGTATTGTAACAGTTTTTATATTTAAAAAATAATAATACAGTGTGAATTAAAAGCAAGTTAATTCATATTTACTCAGAAAAATTAAATCTGTAATAAATTAATGGTGTCATGTTACAATTTTGCGGTGCGTGGTTTTTGACCGCGTCATTTGCAACAATACTTGCTTTTTTTTATATTTACGCTTCGTCGTCAGTGCCTGTTGTGGAACTAATATGCAGGTGGTCGAAAACCACGAGTTCAATTTATATTTGATCGCGTGGATTTTGTTATATATTCTATATGATTAACTCTCTGAGAGGTATGTATTATATATATAAAAACTATAAAAAACACTATAAGTCTTCGAGCTTCAAATTAGCAAGCAAGCTGAAATGTATGTTCCATATCACTATCACATGAATTGAACGAGATATGTCATTATAAAGCATGAAGATACATTTTATATCACGATCTTCGACACCAGGAAGCAGAATAAAAACACGTGCATATCATTAAAGAGAAGAGTTTTAATACTTGATTAGAAGATTATAAGATGTTAATATTTTTTATTACTCTTTAATACTTAGTTGATTTATATTTCTGGGTAAGTTTGTTAATTTAATTTATTCCTAAACATTTAAAAAAAGGTAATATTGATATAGTTATAATACAGTGTTGTAAGTAAATTAATAAGGTATCAAATTTGATAAAGTGGTTGGATAGCTGCTTCCATAGATGGGTATACTGAATTAACCGACTTGATTTAGACTGGATTTTTAAGTTTTTACTTGTAATTTGTGAATTTTTTACATGTTGAATATAGCATACCTTATTTAAAAGGTTGTTTTACACAATAGGTCTTGTCCTAACTTTTAACCAGGATATGTACGTATTATTAAACATATACGTGCCAGTTACGACCTACTTTAATATATTTTCTTAAAACAACGTTTCTATTTATTTCCAGTATGTTTAATCACATTTCCAGTAAAAATATGTTAAAATCCAGAGTAACGTAGTTAATTGTAACTTAAATAATTTAAAAAGCATCGACTCTAAATTTAAATATAGTAATCTGATTTTCAAAAAGAGTTTTAGTACAATATTTAAAAAATATAAAATGTTGTAAACCCAACTTAGAAGTATATTGAATTTGAATTAAGAAGACAGAGAGAGATTTAAGAAGAGAGAAGAAGTACTCGTAATTTTGTATAATTCAGCAGACCTCTTTAGATGAAAGGCTTAAATGGAATTTTAACTGAATAAAAGACTATTATGTAAACATTATAAATGGGTTGAAAAGAAAATTTAATTGATGTGTTAAAAATTTTCACTATAAATTTCGTAAGAAAATACGGCTTTTTAAAACGTCCTTTAAAAGTACTGCTTAATTAAAATGCAACTTTTTTATTACAGGCGTTTTACTAAACATAAGTAAGGTGTTCAAGAATTATTTATTCAACCATTAACAATAAATAAGTGAAAATATACATTATGTTCATTTATTAATTGTAAATCAAGCTATTTGTTTTCCATTTTTATAATTTTCAGATATTTGAAACATTATATAATATTTCAAAGACTAGCTCTCTTCAAAATATGAACTTTCTTATTTGTTCCAGGAAGCAATTGAAATGACGAAACAAATTCAAAAAGAAAAACGCCTTAGGCATTCTATACAAATTGAATGCACACAGGCTGAGTGATCTCTATAAAGAGATTTAACAGGCTGTAGCAAGGGTCCGCTCACATTGTATCGGGGCAGTATCTCCCATAATTTCTTTCTCACAACCCTGTCAAACGTCTTTTCCAAATCCACAAAATTCTTCTCGGTAATATTTTAACGTAAACTTTGCCGCCCAAGCTGATCAAACTGATAGCCCTATAGCTTGCACAGTTTATTTGTGAACCTTTGCCTTTATACAAAGGTACGATAACTGCACCTCGCCAATCGTCTGGGACCTCCCCGACTTCCACCATAAATTGCAAAAAAAACAGAAAAAGTCCAAGACGCATGGCCCACCATATTTGATCATCTCGGTAGTAACTCCATCTGCTCCCGCAGCCTTACCATATTTCAGACTTCGAATGACGCTCTCTACTTCTTCCAAACCGATTTCACCATCGGCTACATCTGGACTCAGCATTTCGCTGGTAGTCAATACCGAGGCGTCCTCACGTTCATACATCTCCTTGTAGAATTCCGCCCACCGCTGCAAAACGTTTGCTTCCTCGGTTAAAATTTCACCGCTCTTCGAAAGCACCCCTTTCATTCTACAGGTTACCGAACAACCCCGGGAATCACTAACTTCTCGCCAAAAAAGCTTCGTGTTTTCCCGGAAGTTGTTCGTCAACCTTTAATCCCTTTCTCTCTCATAATTTTCACGCTTCATCTTTATAAGTGCTTTTGTTTTGTGCTTTTGCAGCTTGTACGCTCTTTTTCTTATCTCTCTCATACTTTTATCCTTACCAGAGGCTTTATAATCCAGCCATGCTTTCTTCTTTAACACTACAGCGTCTTTCACTTGATTATCAAACTATTCATCGCGCTTTTTACTAAAACCTCTTTTCCTTTTACCACATACTTCTGTCGCTACTTTTACCATACCATCCCTAAGGTCTGCCAGCATACTTCAACACTTTCATTTCCAGAATCACAGCTTTCAAGCTTCTTGGAAACCCTTTCTTGATATTCCTCTCTGATTTGTGGATCTTGAAGCTTCCAGCTTCTTATGACGACGCCAAGTTTGGACAAGTCGTGCGGCTGCGCCAACCTGCAAACAGACCTTTTATTCTAGCAAGGACTAGTTAATGGTCCGTTCCCAGATCAGCACCCCTGAACATGAACTGATACGCTAATCCACCAGGAATAAATCAATCATACTTCTTTCTTCCGCTCACTCCCATGTGTACATGTGAATTTGTTTGTGATCAAACATCATGCACAACATTGCTACAAACAAATTTCTCTCCTTACAAAATTCCAAAATAAGCTTTCCAGCCTTATTTACTCTCCTATCATCGTATTTCCTTAGCACGCTTTCGTAATCACTTCGCGCGGTTCCAACCCATCCATTCATATCTCCACATACTATCAACTTTTTATTATCTCTGACACTACTTAGAACATCCCTAACACTCTCCCAAAACTCCTCGAGCTCGCTCATTTAAGCTGAGGATACTGGCGCATACACGGCTAACAAGAATACTCTTGTTATCCCCAGCTTAAAGCGAACCTAAAGAAGCCTCGGTTGATCGCCTTGTATTCTACCATAGCATTAACCATTCGAGAGGACAACAATACGCCTACACCTTGGCAACCTCGCTCACCCTCTGGAACCCCAGCCCAGAAAGCGACCCGGTTGCCAGGCTAATCGGTCGTATCATTGCTTTTTCGCTTGGTCTCAGACACACAAATAATATCCAAATCTTTGTCATTCATCACATCTAATAATTCATTCATCTTCTGTTCCATTCCTCCTCTTACATTTCACGTAGCTGTTAGTAGTTCCGTCCTCCACCTTTAGCCGTTCAGAACATGGCGTGTTGGTTGGCGGCCCCCCACGCCGCGTTTGTTCAAATTTTATTATTTAAATATTATTTAAACAGAAAAGTATAAAATATTCATTAACAAATTAACAACAAAGTTTGTGACCAACCCAAATTTTTCCTTGACTGTCTGGATCAGGTCATTGCTACCCGTATGGTACTGCAATGACGACAATGACGCTGTCACCATGATACCAAAATTGTGTCTCTAGGTGTCTACCGACGATTACCGTTAATAAAACTTTATTAGCAAGCTGCTCAATTGGAGTAGAAAAGCAGTTGGCTAAAGAAGTGAGTAGATCGGGACAGCATGATTATATGAGCGGCTTGCGTCAAGTCACCAAGTATATATATCTCTGAATATACAATATGGTAAAACCATATATCATGTGAACAATGATTTTGGAATATGGACCACATACTTTATTGTCAGAAACAGATATTCGAACTTATTTAAGTTTATTTTCCATATTTAATAAAATAAAACTCGATCTGCGTTGCTTTCAGAAAATATTTTTCAATTACTGTTTGATAGAAGCATATATTCCAATTGACAAAACAAAAAATGGCTGTTATGTTATTTATTCTACCAAAACTTATCGCACCTATAACAAAACAACACAATGCTTGAAAGGATCTCTTTGAATACACTCATTGAAAAACACTTCCCTTCGGTTCAGAGCTGAAACGCTTATCAGAGGTATTGGATGAGAGAAAAATATATTTTGTTGTCGCTAGTTACACACTTAATATTTCATTCATTTATTCATGGATTTTGTAATGGTATTATCTTAAAATCAACTACTCTCAAGAAAAATAAATTTTTCACATCTTTTTTAGAGCAAAATATTATATACAATTGATGTATGCAATATAAGAGCAGTGAAACTGCAATAAAAATATTCAACTGATATGTTTATCACATTTTCATAATATAACCCAAGAAATACAAATTGTATTAAACATTATAACGAGAGCAGCTTTTTGTATGTTGATAAATCTACATAAATCATAAACGTTGTCAAGTTCAGGTGTAGTATGTTATAAAATACATACTGCGCATAAATGTTTATTCTTTAAAATAAGTCCAGCTACTATTACTGTATGCAATAATGTGAATGATGATGATCATGATCAACTTATGATCATTGGTTGTGTTTTGAAAAAAAAATTAAGTGAACTACGAATAAAATTGAACCTTGACTGTTTTGGAAAAGTCATTTACACTACATATCATTATTTAGATCTAGAAATTTTAAACTGGTATTAATACTGTATTATATAGTGTGCATACATACAGAAATGAAAATATAAAAACACTTATCATTATAATGAATACTAAAAAATAATACCAAATAAAATGTAAAAAAATTCTTCATGATACAATTCTACATGAACTAAACAGTTCATGCATACTTATGTAAACACTTAAATAAACTCTTTTCAAATAATTTATTTACTTGTAACAAACTGTCACCATAAGAGTATAATGTCAAAATAAAACATGCCTCAACTCCCAATGTTTTGAAACGCTCATAAATGGCAATTTCTCTTCATCCGCTTCCGACGAGAATATAGTTCAAGGGAGCAAGTCGCAAGCTTCGGACAATAAAGTACTTGTATGGATCTACTTAAGTTTGTCAAATCCAATTATTTGTATTTATTACAATAACAACGAAAGTAATGTCTCACAATACATATTTAAAAACGAATGGACGAGTATATTAAAAATATCATATTTAATTTGATTATGTTAATACAATAAGTTAACTAATTGTCATAAACATATAGTTATAATTAGCTTAAATTGCTTTAAAATTGAAAAATAATTTACCGTAAAGAATACCTCAGTCGTTATAAAAGTATAAAATATTTATCCATACCCTAGACTCATGTAAAGCCTTTTAATGTTTTCAAAATAAATAGTTTTATGATAAACGATCTCTTTGCTCTCTTGAAAATGCGAAATGAATTTAACATAATAAATTTCCATACGTACACTGGCTCACTTAATTATTCATTTAAATAAAGCTCAAATAAAATTAACTCAAAAGCGGTAACCCTAATGAGTTATGCAAATAGGATCAGTGTTTACGTTTCAACATGTCCCCCGGATCAATAACTACCTGGAGTGTTATGTTTTTTATCAAAGAAAAATTCATAAATATATACTATTAATATACAGTCATGAAGTTAATTATTAAAGTACGGAAAAAAACAACTAAGCAGGTCGGTTGCTCCTCATCCCTTCTGAATAGAAAAAGAGGCCCCTTTTAGTCTCAACATAATATTTTATATGTTTCATACTTAGATAACACATTTTCATACCTACAAAGTTACAAGTTATTAATTGCGTGACGTGATAGAATAAGTTAACTCCAATTTGTATATTTTTTGTGTTTAGATTATATTTCATCAATTTATGATTAATTTTAATAAAGATGTTTGTCCCTATTAATAAAAGAAATTGGTAAATACGAGCATGTATGTCGTTATCTATTATATACTCATAATAATAGTACTATGAGCATATAATATATATAGATATAAATCTATTATACTCATATTACTATAAGCAAAGAGTTAACATCCACTATAGTAGTCCTAATCAGCTACCTTCAAGTAAGCCACATTTCTTTTTTCGTTGTATCTTTAATTATACAACCGAAATGTAACAAGTACTATATTTTCTCAAAATCAAAGGCAATCTACCAATAAAAACCACGTTGTAATTTTGTTGCTTTTTATGTGCTTTGCACTAGCATATTGATGCTTTGATGTTATTTACTTTGATTTACGTTAGATGTGATTTTTTTTAGTAACAACCGTATTATTAATATAAAAATAATGTATATATATCATTTAATTTTTTAATTATAATAGCTATTTTTAAATGATTTAAAAATCTTAAAGCTTACAAGATCTTTAAAAGAAAAAATAGAGTTTCTTTGATCTAACCTACTGGTTTAAAACTAATTTCCTAAAGCTGTCTTTGATCTCTCTAGGTGTATTTTAGCAGATGTTCTCTTGTGTTTTACTTTTATTAATAAACTTATACTTTAAGGAGAAACGCATATACTTTATTAAACATTGTTAAGTAAAGAGAATAAATGAAATTCTGAGAATACAACATACAGAAAAAACAAGAATTTAGCAAAATACAGGCAAATATGAAGCCGTTAAAGTATGAAATTGAAAGTAGTAGTGTCTGCGAAAAATCATTGATCTTACTCATTTTATGAGATATGTTTTCGTTATAAAGAATTTTGTATAGATATATAATTTTTCTTACTTACTTGATAAGGAAAGTTCAAAGACATATATAGGATTATATTTAAAAGCGATGAAAATTTAATAATATTTACAAAATTATTATCTAAAGTGAAACCTCGTAGAGATATTTTGTTTATTTTTAATGCATAGATTTTATAAAGTATCTACTAATTAAAAGTTTAGTAATATAACAGAAGCCGCAAATTTAGTTTCATCTCACAGTTCATTGAAGCTAAAATATTTTAATGAAAGCTGTCTGAATGAAAGACTCATTGGTTTTATAGAAATCGTTTGAAATCTTTTGGGTCGTTAGTCAATTATGTTTAATTATATTTTTTATACAAGTGGATTACAAAATGTATAAACACGAGCAAGACTCGAAAGTTTTAGTAATTCATGGAACACTACATAACTACAATATATGAATACACAAAAATATACATAAAATAATTAAAATTTTGTCTAATAATGTTTTTGTTGTAAAATAGTTCCAAGTGTTAAAGAAATTTGATTCGTGATAATATGATTCATTTAAATAAATCAATACAATTAGCTAATTTGCAGTTACATCATTTTTTTCAATATTTATTTATTGGACTATCCCCACTCGTAACGGCTGGTGGAATATAAGCCATGCTTTTTTAAAAGATATTTTACAGAAACAGATATTTAATTTATTATTTATATAACTTTATTAAAAGACATGCTGCATAAATTAGTATAACTTCATGATAGTTTAAGTATATTCCTTCTTTCATGTCATAATTAATATAAGAAGTGCCTGTAGCATTAACCATTTCACAGCGTCTACTGTTATTTACGTTCCAGCAGTATTTAAAAAAGAATTTACTAATATTTTATTTTAATTATATTTTACTGAGTAACTTAAATATAATTTAATCATTCGTTTTATTTAAATAGAGAATAAAATACATGTTTATATTTTATTCTAACGATAAATGATTTATTCAATTTGTATACAAGAATAATGTTTGTACAGCACTGTCATCAATATACAATAAAATATATATACAATTTAAAAACATATTTTTTTGTGGTTTATTATTAATATAATGTATGTAATATAATGTATGTCGAATATATTAAGATATTATTTGTGAACATGTTATTTGTGAATTAAAAATAATAAACCAAATAAATCGATATTATGGTATGGTATGGCATTCCACACGATACCTCGATATCCAAATTTCGTTGCAATATAGTGGATGAACATTATATGTTTGTTTCGTTTATATTTATTCCTGTGGCTTTTGCTTGTCAAAGAACCCTGTGTTATTTTAAATCTTCTATAAATATTTTAAATTTTTCTTTGTATTTTTGCTCCTTCTTCTATCAGTTCGTTCTGTTATCATCATGAATGTTAGACAATATATATTTACGTTCTAGGGCTTCTAAGCAAATTTCTCATTAAGTTCAATTAAATGATTAAAATTATAAAATATGTAGTTCTCTAGTAATACTAAGTATTACTGTAGGTATTTAATTTAAGTGTTTATTTCAATACTTAGAAGTTAAGTACCATTATCGACCATAAAGCTTAACAAATATAAAACCCTTTGTCAGTCAATACTTAGGGTAAAAGATTAAAGTGCAAACCGTTGTGCGATGAGTGTATTCACAGCGATCCTTAGATTGTAGTGCCACTATATCATAAGTGCAAAAAGTTACGGCACAAGTTACGGGATAAATACTACGACCCAAAAATAATAAAATTTATAATACTGTGACAATTTCGTATCAGAAGGATCGAAATTTCTCTAAATTGAAGTGTTTTGAGACAGTTTAAATGTCTTTTACATATGTGAAATTAAAATAACTTAGCACCAAATCGCAATTAAAACTCTTATAGCTTATATTTAGAACACAAGACCCGTATACTAACATGATATTGCTTTTTCGGTCTTAACTTTTTTGTAAAACAATAGATTCGACAAAAGTCCCTCTTTTTGTGAAATATCAAATAGTTTGCACTCCTTACACGTCACTTACAATGAAATCCTTTCGTTAAATTTTAAGTTCTTCAAATCAGTAATCATAAAATCATAAGATTCATTCCATATTCTATAATTTTTACTCTGACTTCATTTCTTAGAAGATAGTGTTAAGTTACGTCTCAAATAAAAAGAAGTGTTATCAAATATATTATGTAAAATATTGCACGACAGAATCGTTAGTATAAAAGCAATGCACGAAGATATATAATACAATTTAAGAAATTGAATAATAGATCCAAATTATCTTAGTAATAATTTTACTACAAATACAAATGTTCAAATTGCATTATAATATAAGCAATCTAAAAATTTAACTTTCACTTAAATTCTCGTAAGGTTAACTAAATAATCCATTCAAACTTTGATTGCGAAATAAATGATCTTAATTTATAAGTAACTAAATAATTAACTAGCTTCATTTATATTTGTTTTGTATTAATTATAGCTGTAATAATTTCTTCGGGCGACTTTGTGGTCATGGCCTAAATATGAGGGTTCAAGAGATCGAAACAATAATGCATTTTCAAACCTGTGGAACAACTTTTTTTTCCAAATTGATGCTTTGTTTTTATATTTACAAAAAAGTGAACATATTTATAAAATAAAAATATCGACGTGGTATTAATTTAAAAATGTGCAATTGAATATAAAACACTTTAAAGCTTGAAGTTCAAGAACTAATACATATTTCAAAAATTTGATCACAATGTTAAACATGATCACAATAAAATTAAAATATATAAATAGAAAGAGCATAAGTAATTTTGTATGAGTTGTAAGTAATGAAATTAAGACTTTTTATTTTGTTCGTTTTTTATTGTAAAAATATAAAAAAAAGAAGTTGATTTGTTTTAACCGGGATCCCGAAATTAATATTTTGTAAATGTAAGATTTTAACGTTCTCCAGACCTTGAAAGTGGTGTATCCACTCAAATCTTCTAGACATTCTTAAAACCAAGATTCTAGGAAATATACAGTTAATTGTTGCTTAACTCATATATAAGTTTCTCATAAAAAAATCATCAGATATATAAATGTTTCACAATAATAGGTATAGTAATTTCATTAGATCGACCCACGAATTATAACCAAATTACTTTCCACGAATTTGTAACGTGATATGAGTGACCTAAAATATAACCGCCACCAGCCGCTTGTGACATGATATATTTATTATATTATTTATCTAAAAATACTTTTAAATAATATTATTTCTGCTTGCAGATAAATATTTTATGTTTTATTTTTAAAATGATACCTTTATAGTAGGTACATAATTTTATGAAGTTAATATTTTATAACTTGTTTTTGTAAACTAAAATATTAAATTATAGAGGATATAATGCCCTTAATGTTAGTAATGTAACTATTTTTACGTCCGGTTATTTAAATTACAACGTTCTGGAAAATCACATAATTCACATATTTAAAGAATAACGTTAGGTAATTTATTTCACAATAGTCTTTCCGAAAATGACATGTTCATTGTCTGGTACTGATTAAAAGTTTTAAAGGGGTATTAAATACTCTAATCTGCGGGAAATAATAATCACATAAGTTTTATCAAAATTACTTTTAGATATGATTAGCTAATATTTAAGCTAACATTTAACAATAGATACAAAAAAACATATCAAAATATTGTATAACAATCTAAATGTATTTATTATATTAAGTGGAAACATTATGACTTGCTCACATTGGTTTGTAAATAGAAGGAGAACAACATATTTTATATCAATAAATCAATCCAGGAAATAATATTAAAATATTTGCTTGGTAAGCTAATCAGATGAAATGTTAATCTATATAGTGTTTACGACGACTGTTTAATGAAATAATATTTACCACATGGACGAAGACATTGTTTCAGAAACTGTAATCTAATTAATCTTAGAAGCCGACATCCCGACGTCTTACCATCTTGCAATCTTACAATCTTGCTATTACTTAGATATAACCATTAAACAAATATCTAACCATAATATTCAGGAGCAATTTTATGACTAATATATTTCCATATTAAGACTGCTCAATAAGCTGAAAAATAGGAACAATAGCACAAACATCGCCGTGTGGAAGGCTTGTTCAGTATAATATGTTATATAACACGTATTGTTCCATTTAAGTGTTTGCGTTCAATAGTTTGCTTGTGTATAGTCTCAAGTTAGGGTTACATGCTTATGTAGCGACACAAAGTAAATCTTTGATATAGAGCCACTCACTAACCACAAAATCTAGAAATCTTTCAGCAAACGACTGATTCAGAAAACACACGTAATTGTTAATACAGATCCCATTTGCATAACTCGTTAGAGTTAATGAACCTCCGAGTTAATTTTATTTGAGTGATATTTAAATGAATAATTAAGTGAGTGAGCATATTTGTGGTTATTAATTATGTTAAATTTATTTTACATTTTTTGAGTGAATAACAAGTTCCCTTATAAAAGAACATGGATGAACTAGATGGATGGGAACATAGTCGCCCTCGCCTCCTTCGCCTACTTCTGCCCTAATGATTATGTTTATAGCATCTCAACCCCACCAACCCTCTGGTTATAAAGGTAGAGCCGCTATACATGTGGTCCAGGTTTACCCCGGTCACATGGATCCTTGTTACAGCAGATCTGACCCCCGAAGTCATCCGACAACGGCACTATTAAGCCTAGTAAGCTCGCAAGGCTATCGGTCATAGACAAGTCCAATCGCGACCACCCTGCTACCTTTTCTCCATGAATGGTTCCGGAGCTGTACGGCTCGCTCACTTCCCGTGTGATTTCTCACACTAGCAATAACTTGCTGAGATCGTCAGAGAGGCCAACTACCAGTTTCCTAGCTGGTGCCGGAGCTGTACGGCCCGCTCACTTCCCGTGTGATTTCTCACACTAGCAATAACTTGCTGAGATCGTCAGAGAGGCTAACTACCAGTTTCCAGCTGGTGCCGGAGCTGTGGGCACGCTCACATCCCGACAGGCGATCGGGCCGCAAGTCTACCCTATTCTACAGTCGGGTGACTGGATAGATGCTAGCTCATCCATCTAACCTCTAAGCAGGAGGCTACCCGAACTGCAGGGACCCCCGAAGGGATCTCTGCTTATGGACCGTTCCAAGCCCCGAAGTAAAAGACCGCAGCAGCCCTTCGCCTTAGGCTGGTCAATTACCTCTCGCTGCGCACGAGATCCGACGAGCCCCCGACAACTGTGGGAACCCAGACGAACAGCGCCGAACCTCTACAGCTAACCACATTACCACTACGAATCCAACACCAAAAACCGGTAACCCGGCAGTTTACACGCGCAAGCGCATGCGTCGCTGCCGGAGGGCTTAGGTACCGGGGTCCCGTAGTACCCTGATCATAGCAGCTGACCCGTAGTTCAGCTGCAAACTATCTACCGCCGGGTGTCTCGGTAGATAGGGATGGGAACAATGTATGTCGAAGCGTATTTTGCTTTGATGTCCTTTTAATAATGCCCTTTGTATATTATTATAAAATATCTATGTACCTTACACTGCCCACTAAAATCTTCAGTCCAACACTCTATGGGTAGCTTGAAGAGATCTCTTTGTAGAGATAAGTTCATCCTATATATATGTCTTTTATATTTTCTTAACTCCTTATGGTACATACATAAATAATAAAAGAATTGTTTAACATCCTTCTTCCACGAAACCAGGTAATATTTTCTTATAAATATAAAATGGAAATGTAAAGTTATCAATATAAAAATATTGCTTCTTAAAACATACAATTTTTGAACGTGAACATTGTAGAATAAAAACGTTTAATTTTTGCAATTAATAAAAGATAAAATAGTTTTTTCAAAAACTAAGAAGAATTTGTTATTTGTTTTGATTGAATGTTTAGAAAATGTTAGCATTCCATTTATATACATATTATTCTTAATTATTAGGAACTTTGATAGTAATTTGTATATTTACATTTACCCACATTATGAAAAGATATAGAAAAATAAATAATTACTAAGAAAAATAAATATTAATATACACAAGTCCCCGTAATTATAGTAATAGTAATATAGATTTAAATTATATCGCAAAATATTAAAAGGAAGGAACACAAAGTTGTCAAACGACTTTAATATGTCGAAAAATAACTCTTAGCTAATATATCGTTCTTATCTTAATGACTGCTCTTGTTGGCAGGATAAAGTGACCATCCACTGCTCAGCTTGCTATGAAATATAACACCCTTTAGTCTCATGAAGTAATAAGTTGAAGAAATTTATTAAGTACAATATTCGAGATTATAAATTTTAATAATTATATGTTTTTAAATTAAACTTTATTCTTTTTAATACTAATGAACAAGTTGAGTTGTTTTTATAGTATTGTCCCACAAATCAAAAAAGTCATGAACAAAATTAATATATTAATTATTATTTAACGATATTTCATAAAATTTCATGATACATATAATTGATTAAAACTTTTATTATTATTACTATTTTTATTTTCTCTTTTTATTATGTTAGATATTTTATTACTATCCATGTGTTGCCTTTTATCTAAATATTAGATTTTTTACTACTTTATTTAACTTATACCTAAGATCACAGAGAAATACACGTTTCTGTTATTTTTAATCTGTAAATTTCAACAATTGAAATCGTTTTACTACGACATTATAAGTTAAAGTAAAACCCAACAATCTGCCACGTGTAAGAATACTGTAAAAGATTAAAAATACTTAAGAATCCTTTGACAATCCTCTAAGCTTAGTTGGGCGAGAAAATGCGACTTGGAGGAAAATAAGTAAAATAACCCACTACACCGCTACATAATGAATGTCCATTGAATGCTTAAGTATTAATTACTTGAACTCTTTCATACTGTTATTTTGTACTGCAATAGCCGTATACAAGTTTTATACTAAAAACAGCAATGGTATTAAAAAAGTAAATTAATTCAAATTTACTCGGAAAATTTATATCTGTAAATAAATTAATGGTATTGTTATCGTACTACAATTTTGCGGTGCGTTGTTCATTACCGCGTCATTGACAACGGTAGGTACTTTTTTCTTGAGACCTACTCTTCGTACTCAGTGCTTGTTGTGGAACTAATGTTCAAGTTGGCGAAAACCATTACTTCGATTTACATTGGTTGGATTTGTTATGTATTCTACACGTTTAAGTTTCTATAGATACTATGTATATTTATTACACAAAAACAAAAAATACAAAGCCTAAATTTCGAATTAGCAAGTGTACTGGACTGTATGCTCCAAATAAATATCACATCAAACTAAACGTCAATAAAATGTTTTATACCCGGGGTACGCGACAGGTGCGCTGTGTATCTAGGTTGAGATATCTGAATTTCCGTCAAAAACTACAAGACCGGCTGCTCCGTGTTTAGATAATAGTGGACGTCGTTTAAGTTAGAATGAAGTCCCTGAATGTTGCAAAATTACATTGGAACGGGGTGCCGCTGCGTTGTCTCGTCGTTTGCCCTCAGTAACTCAGGGGGGGATTGGGCATCCAGATTCTCTTACTCACCGATAGCACACAACCAAATGAATTTGGTTACAACAAGTCGATCTTCTGTGAGAGGGTCCTTCTCCGGTCGAGCCAGTCCCATTACAAAATATGTAAAATGCAAAGAAACTGACATTTTATATAAAAATCTTTTTCAGGCTTGAATGTTTGGTAAGAATATATATTGACAAATTTCACCCTTAAGTGTTAAATGTAATAAAAAAGATCAATGTTCGCATATCTGTTCAATATGAAATTTACAAAATTTTCATCACTATAATTATTAAGCAATGAAAAAATATTGTATCAATAGTTTTCGTCTCGTTTTATCTCTTAACCAGAATTTATCTGGAATTAAATATATTTTAAAAGATTTATTTCAAATTAGAATAGCATGCTGAGAAAAAAAAAATAGATTTTTTATACAAAACTGTTCATTTAAGGAGAAGGGATTTCATTGAACTTTAACCAAATAAGATACTAATTTTAAAACATTATATAAGGTTTCTATAAAGCAGTTAACAAGTATGTTAAAAATAAGCCAGCTTCATTATAAATCACGTAAAAAATAGAAATATTTTCGAAAACCTTTAAAAACTACTCAATAAAATAGTAACTTTTTTATTACTAGAGGCTTATTCTTTGCAACTATTAAGTGCAAAGAGTAAAATTTTTCAAAGTTATTATTTCAAACATGTAAACCAGTATTTTCATTTCATAATTATAAAATAAAGATATTCCTTTTAAATTTTCTTTAATTTTCAAATATTCGAAGCATTTTATACGATAAAAATAACTATAGCATACCATCTCCAAAGACTAGTTCTCTTCAAAGTATGAACTTCCTTGTTTATTTCAGGAAGCGATTGAAATGACGAAACAATTTCCGAAAAGAAAAAAATGCCTGGAGGCATTCCATCTAAATTGAAATTGCAACCAACAGTTATGTTTTACTTTTGAAATTTATATTATATGTATTTTTATTTACAGTATGGTGAGGTTTTTGATATTAAATTTATGGAATCTACAACAACGTACGGAGTGGACGTGAATAATTATATTTATTTTACCATGATCGTATTATTTTACAATTTACACCCTTTTTTATGGCATGCGTGATTTATAAGTTGATAATTGTAGACTTGTTTTTCAACATTTCATTTTGTATAAAATGCATTTTAATTTTCAGGAAAACTATAATAAAATCAGGTTATGGACCGGACCTCTCACAATTTCTCCTTAGGTGCTCGGTTTAGGACATTGTCATGATATCTTAACAATGGTATATATGGGCATGGTATCCCAATATCTATGTATAAACCAAGATGGTGTCTCTAAGAGCGGTTAAATTGGATTAAAGAGCATATGACTAAAGAAGTTGGTCAAATCGAGAATCCATAATATTGTGTATTACTTTTATTGGTTTGGTGAAAATGAATATCTAGTTGATATTTTATAACAAAGAATATGAAAAACTAACTATCATAAATTAACTGTAATATAGAACAGAATATTAAATAGGTGGCAAGAAAAGTTACTAAATACGTTTTTTTTATTTTAAATAATTGAAAATACTTTTGATAAAAATAATAATAATAATCAAATTGACAAAATAAAAAAACTTGAATACAAAATTACAAATCAACACGATTCTTGAAAGAATATTTGCGAATACACTCGTTGAACAACACTTCGCCTCGTTTCCCACTTGAAACTCTTGTATTATGAAGTATTGAATGAGAGGAAAAAATATATTTTTGTTCCGAGTTACTTTACATATATAATAATGAAATAATCTTGCTTTATTTATATTATTCAATTTTAACCGACATAACAGCAAGTATAAATAGGTTTAATTTCAAGCAAAAACTAAAAAAAAAATTGGCATTTCTTGATTATATATTCAAATATTGATTAAAGGAACCAGAGTTTATAACAATGGCTACTCTAATCAATGTCGCTAGATATTTTATAAGAATCATTCCCGATAACACAATAATTATTTGTTTCGTTTTTAACATATTTCTTAGTGTAAAATTTTTGAATTTACAACAAAATAATAATTTATTGTAAATTTTTATTTTGTTGTAAAAATATATAAAACATAACATCAATTAAACTAAAGTAAGCCACATATTTTTTTGCTGTCTCTTTAATTATACAAGTTAGATTTAAATGTAAAATGTACCATATTTCCTTTAAATTAAAGGTAGTCTATTAATAAGAATCACTTGTGAATAGATTCAGTTTTTTATGTGTTTTGCCTTTAGGCCTTTAACATTTACTAAATTTTATGTTAGATATATGTGTACTTTGTTTACAAGATTTTCAAAAGAAAAAAATAGAGTTTCTTTGATCTAAGCTACTAGTTTAAAAATAACTTTTTGAAGCTAAATTTTATCTCTTTTGGTGAATTTTAGCAAATGTTCTCTTGTGTTTTACGTTTTTTAATTTGCTTATATGTTTAAGATAAAATGCATATACGTTATTAAACATTGTCAGGTAAAAATAATAAATAAAAATCTGAAAATAGGTCTAACATAATGTTACGGTTTCATATACACATATATTTCCAAAAATATATGTATAAGTTTTGCTGCATATGTTTTTTAGAAAATAAGTTAAAGATTTTATTACAAAAAGTAAGAATTCAGCAATATACAGGCAAATATGAAGCCGTCAAAGCATGAAATTGAATGTAGTAGTGTCCGCGAAAAATCATTGATCTTATTTTTTTTATGAAATACATTTTTTGTTATAAAGAATATTGTATGGTTGCATATTTTTGTAAATACCTTGTTCTTAATTTCTTTATTCATTTTATTTATTTATTTATTTATATATTTTCCACTTTGAATCCATACCAGTGACCACTTGTGTACGTCAAATGGAAGCGACAGGAGGGCCTTTTTTTATATCCTACCTTATAAGAGAAGATTAATATTATATACTTAATTATTTTTAAAACCGACCTAAATTTAGTAATACTTACTAAATTAATGACCTAAATAAAAACTCGTAGAACTGTTAGGCTTTTTTTATGCATACTCGTAGATATTATGAAGTACTACTTATTAAAAGTTTAGTTATAGAACAGAAAACGCAATTTTAGTTTCACCTCATAGAAAATATTATCCGATTATTATTACAGAAGTTATTAAATAAATTTTCTAAACACTTTACCTTGTTTTAATAAATCAGAACGTTTTATTTAACTTGAGAACTGTGAGGCGAAATGAAATTACAAGCCGCACTTCTAAAACTAAACTGTCTCTCACTGCTTAGGATCGTTTACATAAGTTTTTGAAAGAAAAAATACCTTTTAAAGTTTGTATTCTGTCTTAGCAATCATATAGGGCTATAGCTATATTACTACTAAATTACTTTTAGAATTTCAGTTGTTTTGTAATGATTTATTTTCATATAAACTTTATGGTACTATACTGTGTGTATTTTTATTTAGATTTTCACCGGAATATTTTATTTTACTCACTAATATCTAAATCTATATCAAAGAAAAGATAAACACTTATTGTGTGTTATATTATTTACTTTTTGTAGAATACTATGTGCACAAAAGTGGTCGAGGCAATGTACCATTTTTATAGCGAATCGCGAATATTACAAATGTATTAAAAGGTATTTTATATGGTTTAATTATTGTTCCTATATTTTAAAAATGTAATATATTAACTAAACATTCCAAATATAAATGAAACTCGTAACAAATATTAATTAAAGGCTCTCGATACAACCACCCTATGTATTCAATGAGAAATTTTAGAAACTGTGACAGACTCTGTAATTTAAACAATCTTTCTATGTGAGTTGTAGTTTGATAATTACCATAATAAAACCTACTATAAAGTTACTATCAATATGACCTTATTCTAATTTAATCTGTTTATTTCCGGAAAAGTGTAGTGTTATATTAATAAGTATTAATGTGATGTTCATTTGAATATTCGTACCAAATATTGAAAAGAATTGACTTCGAAATCACAGACTGACTTATTATATAGGTATAATATCAATATATCTACTATTAATAAAGTTTGGGTTATGAAACAAATATCGCCAACTTCCATCATTTCATTCCACGAAATAATTACTATGAAAACGATGTACAACATTAATATTGTACAACTCGACAACGACCGGTTGGGATCAAAGTACTAATCAAAAGATATTAAGACGCTTCTGGAGAAATGATCTTTGTACTACATGAATTGAATTAGGTTTACTTTACTTACATCGTATAAATTTAAAATTAATCCTAAGAAACGAAATCCTTCGTCAAATTATGACCAATCAAAAAATTACTCCTCAATGAAATTAAGTGAAATACAATCTCAAAACTATAAACTAGACAGGCATTTTAATTAAATGTGGAAGAAATAGCTATAGGGTGTTCAGTTTCCGACTTCAGGATTAGATGAACTCTTAGACTAGATTTATAAATTAATAAAATGTGTATAAGCAACTTATTTCATTTCATTTAATTTCCGGCCGAATGGAATGTTTATGCCTATTTCTATTTATGGGCGTGATTACATAGATTATTTACAGTCTCAAGCTCTAAAAATAATTTATAATAATATTAATTGGATTATTATGTATTTTTTCAAACCATTTCACTCACTATCCATAATTTTTTTGATTTTTTAAAATTATCTCTTACTCGAAGCATAATCAGTACTAAAATATAAATCCACAACAGTTTCTCCTTTTTTAAAAATCCTCTTAAAAATTCAAAAGCAACTGAGAATAGGCAAACCTGGAAAAGAACCATATTCAGTTATGAACACAAATATAAAGACAAAGAAAGGTTCAAAATAATTTCAATAACACAGAATAAAAAAGAATACCTGTTTATGTTTTGTATCGGAATATAAACTACGACATCTGTGATGTATTGAATTTTAGATTTATATCTTATTAGTTCTTCCTCCCAGCACCGCGTACGGTTAGATAAATGTTTATATAAACTCACACAGAGCCACATGTCAAGTAAGCATTATATTCATTAAGCTATAAAACCCTTATCTATATATATAAGCGATTTACCACTCACTGACTCATCACGAAATCTCCGAAACTAACTATACTATCTGTCCGATTAACTTAGAATTTTACATAGTTACTTCTTTTGTGATGTATACATCCACTAAGAACGGATTTTAAGAAATTCCAATCCCAACGGATTTCAACTTTTAGCATTTCGCCAAGTTTTAAACCTGTAGGAGCAATACACTTAACGCGGGGTAAGATTTATTATAGCCAGGGTTACCCTAGCAACGGTTACGATGACAACCATTGTCATATTATACAATGGTTACCATAGCAACCTTAGTTCACATTCAAATTATTAGTGTGCACAGCGAAGTGGGAGGGAGTAAGCTAGTATATCAATAAAATAGAAAAACAGCTATTTTCTTTAATTAACAAAATTCAAGATTATGGAATGAATTTTTTATTAATAAAAATATTTAATGTAATTTAAGAAAAAGCTTTGCAATGTTGGATAGGTTTCATGATTTATGTATTTCAAAGAAACAAGGATTTTTTTGTTACTATTGTTACAAATAAGCTACAGTTAAATTTCTTGTATTGATTAGATGTAAATAAAAAAAAGAAAGGACTACGCGATTATTAAATATAAAATGTAAAATTATTACATAACTATAAAATATTTACTATAACACTGGGAACATTGTTAAACTCTGAATCCATATATAAAGTCGTTTATCTCAGACATTCTAAAACAATAAAATATCGCACATGCACCTTTAACTAATAATAAAGCGAAGCGGTTAATCTTGCTTCGACTGTGACCGCTTTATTAGACATTGGGACGCCTCTGTATAGAGAAATATACGCCTTCTGGGAAAAGTTAAAAGCACCTGAATGTACTGGAAGTAACTGTAAAATATAGAAATCTATCGAGTACAGTTATAAATGATATTAATTGGTTTTACTTTTTTTATTTGGTTTTTAATTTTTATTGGTTTAATACTTTTATTTCAGTGAAGATGCAATATATGTAACAGTTAATTAACATTGATAAAGTTTTCCTTAAAATGTCGAAAACTATAAGATTTTATTTCATTTGTAATGAAATGGCATCCAATGCTATAATAATTAGGTATATATAAACTAAATACTAATAATAAAATACATAAGCACAGGAAACAGTAATATTTTTATAAAGAAATCAGAATAGTAAAACAATGTTTAATAGTAACTTCATCATGAACAATGATTTCATTATTAGAGTAAAAAAATCCCCACATAATTTTAAATCATTCCAGTATATTGTATTCCGTGTAAGCGCTTAAACTTACAACAGCTGAATTTATGGAGGCCACTTAAGTTCCCTCCACACGTGGGCGATGCGCTATATCTAACTTATCTGTTTGCATAGTGTCGAATATTCAATGTTCAATGCCATTTACTACTTTATTTATGTACTATCTAATAATAAATTGTGTAATTAAACATTCTTATAATCATTCCAATACCGTAAAAATATATCAGTGTATTTTCTCATAATATTAGCAATCTTCAATATATCATCGTATTATTCCTCACATTTAATACAGTTTCAAATTAAAAACTAGTGTACGATATAAGAAATTACTGTAAATGTACTAATCTTATTAGATTAGTTCAGTTTTATATCATTTAAATTAACCAAATAATGACTAAATATACGCTTTATGTATATCGTAATATATCGATAATAATTTTTGCTATAAGTTCGAGGCGTTATTATGATTTTTTCATTTTCCTTATTAAGAACGCTGGATAATCATTATGAAACATAGTTTTAAAAATTCTCTTCATGTTGAAATGTTTTATCTATATTATGAAATCTTCTGCAATATTTTTCTTGCTAAAACTGTATTTTATATGTAAAAACACGTAGAGTTGAGAATTTTTTTTAAACCAATTTACAAAACAATTTATATACAATTCGGATCTAAAGACTTTGAATACTAAACTCTGAGCGTAAGTTTATGAGACCTCTGGCTGTACCCGATATGAACTAAGCTTTCTAGAACTCTATGAATATGAAATTGAAAGAATATTAAAATATTTCCAACTGGGATTTTTGTAGTTGGTTATCGGCAAAATTTATACAAATACTATCAGTTTAAATATAACTTTACTTAAATTAAATATTAAAATATTTATAATAATTAAAATAATTATAATTAAAATATTTATAATGTATTGCGAAGTGAGACAGTTTCTGTAGACAAAAAGTTACCAAGATGATACACATTTATAGTATAAGAGCTATAAAATGCTAAAAAAAAGCTAAGACTTTTTCACACTCATGAAAACCGTTCCTAAATTTCGTCTTCGTACATAAACATTAAGTATGTAAACTGTAGTGCCATCTTTAGTGCGCCTGGGGCAAATTAAATTATCAGCATAGGCCCAACATTGACAAAGCACTTAAAATTTCAGCCGCCAAGAAGGCATATTCGAAACTATAATGTATGAAGGTCGTAAGGCCCTTAAACTTTGGGTCGCTAACAGAATAATTGTATATTTAGAACCGCGTACTCGTATTACAGCCAAAGTGTGCCAAATTTTGGACATACTTAATCTCCTAAATGCGTTGCCTAATAGTATGGAATGATAGTACTAGCGTGGTTTATTGGCTTAATTATAATGCGTTAGAGCTCTGAATAGTTTATGTGAAACGAAATACAGTATCAACTTTATATAAACTTTTAAAAATAGTCGCTGTTTTCGACACTATATTGCTATCTAATAATAAATCATAGTTTCAACTAAGACCGATTTTTTATTGCGAATTCAACGAAACATAACGGAAGAGGTTTTGTATTCACTATCTTAGTTTTAACTAAAAACGACTTTTTATTGTGACGTTAACGGAACATAACGTAAAAGGTTTTTTATTCACATGGTCATTTTCTATTTATAGTTTAAACTAAGAACAACTTTTTACTGTGACGTCAACGCAACATAACGGAAAAGGTTTTGTATTCATTTTATTTTTAATAAGAAATGTTTTTTAACTTTTTATATATTTGCTAATTTGTAGTTTCTGTATATGTATTCTTGGAATCAAGAAGCAATACTGTTGCAGTCCCTCATGGGTTAAAAATAATTTAAAACCAACCTATTAATAACCTATTTATTCTGCTTTTACATAATTCTTTGTAATTTTTAACATATATCCAATTACTCTCCTGAAATTTTCTATACATTTTTTCATTTTTTTTTTATTTAAACATAAATATTACTATAAACATAATTATTAAGACCGATGTATTATCAACATTAATGAGGTGAATTATCATTTTAAATAAAATATTAACCAATAAAATTTTACAAATGTTAGAAAACTTTTAATACGGACCGAAATTTACAAAATTATATTATTCATACAACATTTATGTAAGTATCGAAATCGAGTTTGTTCCAGAACTCCGGAGATTTCTTGATTATTCAATTTGTTGTAACGTAACAGAAACATTGACATTCAAAATAGGGACGCCAAGTTCTTAATAAGTTTAAGCTAAGTATTTATAGGTCTTGCCTCTGTATAAACATTTGAGTAAAACTTCGTGTATTTAAATCGGCTTACTAAATTTACATGTAATTATGTCATTAGAATATAATTTTGTCACTTGGAATTGTAACTATAATATACTTGAAATTAAATACAAACTTTTAAAAGAAATAATAAATACATTATTTCTTAAAGTCAAAACAAGTAAATATAGAAGAAGCATAATATTCGAATTCTATATAAGTTAATATTCATATTAAAATATAATATATTATTAATTAATAATCATGCTTTTTGTGTTATCCACCCCAGATCTAAAAAATATTTTTTTAATTTAATCCATATTGAAAGTTCTCTTAATTCTTTGAGCGCAGACTTTTTCCTAAAAATAAAACTCAATTAAATTTTATGACATTAAAAGGAGTTAATTAAATTTACTTTTTACTTTCAGTCTTGTTTAAGAAAATCATTATCATAAAGCATAAAGTTCCAGAGTGAATTAAAAGTTCGCGTTTTCTTAGTAGGTAATTTAATTCTTCGCTCGTGGCTAGAAAGTGCTACTGACTTAATCTTAATATTTTTACTTCAAGTTACTTCCCATCTGTGACCATTTTAAAAATATTTACTAGTTATATTTCTTAAAAAAATTTATAATACTAAGTTTAAACTTAATAAAGAAGTTGTACCACTCAGTAACTCATATCTGTAACATTTCATATCCAATGAAGTAAGCTATCAAATAGATTACTACATAAAATCTTTTATAATTATATTTATTACTCAATTTTAATAATTTGATAACCATAATGTAAGAATTTAATTAATAAATCGTTTTCTCTTTTTATAGTAAAATAAGAATATTTCAATAATTTTAAAGATTATCTTGGCTATAAGTAAATAATGTTACTTGCACACTTAGGAAAAGCCACTAAATACACTAATAAGATATACGTATTAAGGTTATGTGATTAGACCTTTATGTTTTAACTAGCTTTTGCCCGCGACTTCGTCCGCGTTTCCGTCTTTTTTCAATAGTAATATAATATGCCAATCCACAAAACTGTTGAAAAATATAAGTAACCGCAGAATATTATAATATACCCACGCTATACCCACGACTCGGTCAGCGTGTAACTCCTTGTTTTTTATTAAGATAATATATTGCTAATATTTTTAGATCAAATTAAAATGTTTCAGCGCAAAGCTTCTGGGTAGACTATGTTAAGAGTCGACCCGTCCGGCACGTGAACGTAAAGATTCCTAGAATTGCTAACCCGGGAAAGAGCGACGTATAATTGACCATGCGAGAAACAGCTAACACCGAGATCTACTCCAGCAACACGAAAAGTCTGCCCTTGAGCTTTATTGATAGTCATGGCATAGCACACCGATACTGGGAATTGCGTTCTTTTAAATTGGAATGGAAAATTATTTGGTATTCTGGGAATAAAGACAGTTTCTCCTGCACCGCAACCTGTTAAAATTTGAGCCTCGATTACATTTTGTTGCAACTGGGTTACTTTTAGCCGAGTTCCATTGCAAAGTTGAGGTGGTCTTAAATTTCGGAGCAGAATTATCGGTATGCCAATTTTTAAACAAATTATATGAGAAGGTAGTCCAGGCATACTTAAAGAATTTAAAAATTCTATCGGGTAATTAGTGGCTTCTTGTTCATCAACCATTCTATTTATTGAACTATAAACTTTGCTTTCTCCCTGTATATTAGACAGTATTTTATTATTAATTTCAGATGCCTGGTCATTGCGAGGAGTCAAAATGGACCTTTCGCAAAGCCAAGAATTGTCCCTATTTAATATAATTGTTATGTCACCGTAAACCGAAGATATAAGATGTTGTTGGGATTGCACTATACAACATAACTCAGGTGTCAGAATAAGTTTTCCTTGGTGTAGTTGTGGATAGGTACCTTCACCAATCTTCAATAATGTATCAGAAAATTCACGATTATCTGCGTTGTCTCCAGTTCTCACTCGCATATTTATAGTCAAATGCACCGATTGTATATCACGCCACAAATAAGAGCTTTTCAGGCAAGCCCTAATCTCATCAGCTCGGGTTCCCCGTGGTATTACCGGTAAGGTTTGTCGGAAATCACCACAAAATAAAACCGTAATACCGCCCATTGGTCGATCATTTTGTCTTATGTCCCTTAGAGTTCTGTCTACTGCTTCTACTCCTTTTCGATGGGCCATCGTACATTCATCCCATACGATTAAATTACACTCACGCAATACCTTAGCTTTGTCGCTATTTCTTGAAATACTACAGGTTGGACTTTCCGTGCGATCTAAATTAATTGGTATTTTAAACATAGTGTGAGCAGTCTTACCTCCTGGTAGCAATGTTGCAGCTATACCTGATGAAGCCACGGCAAGAGCGATTTTACGCTGATTTCGAACATAAGCTAATATTAATTTAGTCAAAAAAGTTTTCCCAGTTCCTCCAGGTGCATCTAAAAACCATATTGTTCCTAAATTATTCTGCACACTCTCGCACACGCGATCATAGACTAAGCGTTGTTCTGCAGTCATCATTGGGACACCGTTTTCTAATGTTACCAGCAGTTCCATTGGGTTGTAACCAATCTCTGCGGAATATTCCCTATTGGTAACCTCTCCGACTGAGGTTGGCGTTGGCAAACCATATTCACAAAGTGATTTACCGCCTACTGCTGTTAAGTCTTCCTGAAGAGCTAATAAGCACTGATTTATAGCCAGATCTCGAAAATTATCATTAGTTGCGCCTTCATTATTGTGAGATAAATTCCGAAGAAAGTCTTCTGCAAATTTTTCTTTATATTTTTCCCATAATTGGACAGGATCAGATAAATTACAAAATGTGAGTAATGTTACAAATAAATGGCGTAACCGTCGTGGATTATCACTAACACAGGATTCTGCTAAAGCGTCATCCCAATGTTGATCATTTTCAAGCAAATGACGCGCTTGGCAAGCTGCATGATAAGTTGGATAAACAACATCGTCTACTTTTCTCAAATCTATAAATGATGTCGGTCCTCGCACTGTATGTAATAATAATCTCAAATAAAAACACTCTGCGTTGTTAGGATGAACAGTATACACTCTACCAAGAACATGTTCTTTGAAAATACCTGTCTCGCCATCTACAGGCCTGCCTCGGCGTCTACGGTTAAAGACACCTCGTTGTTTATCGTAGGTATAATACGATGGAACTTCTTCATACAAAAGAGACTTTGCGAAATTATCAGTTTGGCAAAGTCGAAAGAATGCCAATAAAGTTGTTTGTCTAGGGTTCTCTAATCGTTCTGTAACATTTTCGGCGTTAAAATATATACGTTGACCGCCTTCCAGATGAACATCCAGATGGGTCACAGGTGGATATCTTTCGTGAATATTAAAACTTAAGATCCGCCACACAGCTTCTGAAGAGCTGATATATCTGCCTGACTGAAATCTAGTAACTTCATCATGTTCATTTCTTAACGCAAACGTAGCTTGGTCACTGCCCTTGTTAATGTACTTACAAATATATTTAATTGACTCTACACTATTACACATTTCTACATTTATGTGAGCTTGAAATGCTCTGGACAATACAGGCGAATACGGAACGACCCACCTATTATCTAAAGTAACCTGTTGTCCAGACATTCGCTTTTCAACAGTAAAACCACCATTGTCTCTTGAACGGCGACGATATAATGGGTATCCATCATGTCCTGTTACAGTTTCATCCACTAATGCTTTTGGATACCTTTTAGTGCAACGACCGTCTTGCATGCAAGGAGCATTTGCGTTAAATGCACCACATGGACCATGTATCATATGAGTTTTAACAATGTCGTATAACAGGGGATCTGCAGTCGGATCTGGAATTTCAGCACTGATTAATCTGTCTACATCATTAGGTCGAACCTTATCTTTTAACCAAAGCAAGATATGTGCGTGAGGTAAGCCGCGTTTTTGCCACTCAACACTATACATATAACACAATACTTCTCCAAAAATGTTATCTTTGGTAAGAAGATCTATCATTGATTTTAATTTTAAATGAAACACTCTTGCAATAATATCATGGCGGTCATGCGGTGCCTGACCCTCAAGAAGCTCCCGAGTGATTTCATCCCACTTGGGATTGGTAGTTACAGTAACAAATAAGTCGGGACGTCCATATTTTCTTACGTAACAAAAAGCGTCTTGAGTACGTTCATGCATGTAGCGTGGACCACCAGTAAAAGAAGAGGGTAAAATAACTAAACGACCCATATTCACAGTATCGTTATCTTGCTGCATGGCATCGCGAAGGTGCACGTATTCTTCAGCGCGCAGCTGCCTTTGATTAGATCGTATATAAACTAATCTTTCGGTTTCAATTTTTGCGTACATGTCAACAATAAACTGATTAAATAAGCCACGAAAACGTTGAAAGTATACCAATCTATTCCGTCTCACTTGCAGGTGGTAACAATAAAATTGAAGGCATGACACCTTTTTATTATAATTAGGTGCGCCTGTGCGCGGATCGGTTTGGTATACAGCGAAATTATAACCATCTTCCCCTCGACAGTATATCATAGGATATTGCAAACTGTCGTAAGCCCTGTGGGTTTCGAAAATACGTTGCAAACGATTGTCTCTGGAACGTATAACGATATCACGCCTATCACATTCCTGGTCGACCAGTACTACAGCAACTTCATTCGTGGATGGAACGTTATGACGCCCAGGGTGTTCCTGAGTTGGACGCTTATCGGCATTTATAACAATTTTATAATTGTTATTACCATCTTGAGAAAGGGCTTCTAATGCCGATTTAAAACTGCATACGTACGAATTAACCTGATGTAACATGTTCTGAAGTTGTGAAATGAGTTCAGTATTTAAATTCGGAAAATATTGATTTCTTATATTCGACTGTTCGTTGTAATCGGATACAAAATATATTTGAAGAAATTTAGGTTGTTCTTCAGGCAAAAGGGACCCTATCAAATGGTAAACCTGACCTTGTACCTTAAAAGTAGGCATGAAAGGGCCTTCTGAGATTTGTTTAGCACCAAAGGATGTCATTTGGAATGCACTATTATAAGTGCGAATATTATCTAAAAACTGTTTGGATTGCAAATGTTCCCCTAAAAGTAGTGATTTTAAAGGTTCCGGTGGGTCTTCGAACGAAGGCAAATTTATTTTACCTCCAGAACAACAGAAACCATCAGACTCCTTCCTCCACTTCGAAGCATTACAAAAGGAACATACTACGTTCATATCGCCTATTTCAGAAGATGATCTGTAATCAATTGTGAGGTTATAAGCAAACCCACTTTTATATTTATCGGACCACGCCACCGAATTTGTAGATTGATCTACCACGTGTATATCTAAGTCATTAAGACCATGTCGAAATCTATCTGCAGTAAGACGGGCCTCTCGCTGTTCTTCTGTTTCAAGCGACCGAATATTTTCAATTCTTAATCTTTCATTAGATAAAGTAATCAATTGTTCTTGTCTCAAAGAATTGTAATAATCGCGTCCCGACTCTAGTCGTTGTTCATGCTCATGTTCATCTTCAAGAGATCGAATCATGTTATGGTGCGCCCTATCATTTGTCAAACGGTCTTGATATTGAGTAAAAGTTTCAGATTCTCGAGACAAAATATGACGTTCGCGATCAGCTGTAAGCCGTAATTCCCTCTCAGTGAAGGTTTCGGACTCGCGAGATAAAATATGACGTTCGTGGTCAGCTGTAAGCCGTAATTCCCTCTCAGTGAAGGTTTCGGACTCGCGAGATAAAATATGACGTTCGTGGTCAGCTGTAAGCCGTAATTCCCTCTCAGTGAAGGTTTCGGACTCGCGAGATAAAATATGACGTTCGCGGTCAGCTGTAAGCCGTAATTCCCTCTCAGTGAAGGTTTCAGACTCGCGAGATAATGTATGCCGTTCGCGGTCAGCTGTGAGTCGCAATTCTCGTTGTAAAGCAGTTTCAGCTTCTCGGGATAACGCATGTTGTTCCCGGTCAATGGAACGCCTTAGCTCTCGTTGAGAAGAGCTTTGAGAAGCCCGTGTTGTAGCTCGTCTCGCTCTTTCAGCTGCTAATCGCATCTCTCTTTCTGGAGAGCTTTCATTAGCTCGAGATGTTGAGGCACTAACTCTCATAGAGTTTAACCGATGTGCTCTTTCCTCTTCCGATTCTTGAGAACGCGTCATTCTCATTCTCCTAGCTTGACTCGAAGTTCGAGATAAAGATGGTCGTTTTTTAGGTGGCATCGTTTATTTTATTTTTAATCGACGGTAACTTAAATTCTATTTAGTTACCCAACAAAAAACTTACGTCAGAGGTCCTAACTATAGCTAAGTATATAATAAATAGAATATAAATCTAAGTGCCTATTAAAACTAAAATAATATTCTAATCGAATTATAAATATGTACGTAGGTACCTACAAATTACAAAAGAATAAAAAATGAAAATAAAGCTATACTTAATGCGTGTGCAATACTATCTACACTTACCTACTTCACTTAAAAATGAATAATAAGAAATACCTACAACTACTGTAATTAATCAAAGTACCTATGCTAATACAAAAAAAACCTTAGATGTTCTAAGTACAGCTGCTATATAATAAAAAAATATAAATCTAAGTGCCTATTTAAACTTAAATACCTAATATTCTAATAGAATTAAACTAAGAAATATGTACCTACCTACCTACAACTTAGGTACAAAAAAAAAAGAAATGAAAATAAAGCTAAAACACGTGTGCAGTATAGGTAGATAGTAGGCAATATCTACCTATACCTACTTCACTTAAAAAATAAATAAAAAATACCTATGAATACTATAATTAATAAAAGTACCTACCTACGCTTTTATCTACTCAATACAAAAAAAACTAAACATAAAATGCCCAAAACTAACCTATCAGTAACTAAAAATCTAACAATAATCTAATCTATCTATCTATTATCTAATCTAAAAATCGAATCTAAATCTACTTAAAAAGAAATAAAATAGGAACTATTAATAGTTAAGAATTTAAACAAAACTAAAACTAATTTAGAAAATAACAACAAAAGAAATTAAAATAAACTATTTAAAGACAAAAAGTCGCGCTGATAAGCACGGTTTATAAAATAACAATTATTGTCTGTCAATAAAGTTCAACACTCTGAACGCATCAACAGCTAAATATTGAATGACGCTTGCGCTCGCCTCCCGCCCCTTTTATACTCTGCCGCCGCGAGCCCCGTCGAGCGCGGCAACCGTTACGCAAAAATAATCCTTATAGCTTGATTCACTATTCACGCGCGATGTCTTGTTGGCGTATTTCATGTAAGTAAGTATAAGTTTGGTGTTTCTATACCGATTTCAATGATTCTTTTTTTATTGAATTGGTGCTAATGTTTATTTTTTTTTTAATTAGGAATGATGGTGAGCATTATTGGTTTTATAAACGTAAAAGTAAACAAATATAATAAGAAATCTCCGAACTGCTAAGCTATCGAGAGTTATGCGTGTTATTGTGAGTTAACTATAAAAGGTAGATATATGCTGTCTTGGAATATTTTTCGTGTATTTTTATGTAGAATATTTCCGTTATACATAGTTTCTATGTAGCTCTAACCATTAAGGCTGCATACGCGACGGAAGCTTAAAAAATCAAGCAACTTCTCCCATTTTCTCAACATTTCCTTTCACTGCTCTGCTCCTATTCATTGTAGTGTGATGAAAAGTATACTATTACCTGCCCAGGAGTATAAAGAATAATTGTACTAAGTTTCGTTAAAATCCGTCGAGTAGTTTTTTTTTCTATAAATAACATACAAACAGACAGACAGACAGACAGACAGACAAAAATTTTTTTAACTGCATTTTTGGCATCAGTATCGAACACTAATCACCCCCTGCTACTTATTTTGTAAATATATTTCATGTACAGAATTGACCTCTCTACAGATTTATTATAAGTATAGATTAGTTTTCCCTTTATATTTTGATTAGACAATATGTCACATCTAATTGGTTTGATCTTTTCTAATAATTAAACAAATTGTAATATGTTATAATAAATTAAAAAATACCAATTAATATATTAAGTAAAAAAAAAATAAAGTAAAATACATATAAAGTACATATAAAAACATTTCTAAATATTATAATGTATTTAATACAAAATTGTATAGCTGTAAACCAAAAAATTCAATTAGGTAATTGCGACAATAACATGGGTATATTAAAATAACCGTACACTAAGTTTTACTCCGTCTATAATTAAGGGGTTGGCTTAAAGAGCCTCCGCACAATTTAACTTGTCTGTGTCCGTGACGTCACAGAATATGTTGGGACATGTTTCAAATTGACCATAAAGATAGTTTGAACTTAGTTGAGATCCCTCTGTGGTTTACGTTCGCATGATGTGATTAGTGTGTTGCATATTATGTTTATGTAACAATATATGGTTTCTTATATCATATCTGATGTTTTTATACAATTTGGTTCTTCTTAGTAAAGGTGGGGAATCTTGACGTATTCTACAGTCCTCTAAAAATTTAATTATATTATATCATAGCTTAATAACAATTAGCAAGGCAAAAATATAAATACAAGAATAGCAACTTTGCTTCATATACTTTATAGATTTAAATCCATATAGAATAGGTATACATAAAATATTTGTTACAAAATTTCGCTTAAACACACTATTTTAGATCTTTCACTAGAGCGCAACTTGTTCAAAATTGTTATTCTCTGTCAAGTGACATATGTGCCTTCCATATTGATTTGTGGTTTCGGTTTTAGCATGTTACAAGTAAGTTATGTGTCCGTATATACTCAACTACATTTTATATTTATTTTTATTTAAACTCCTATATTATTGATAGCCATATAATGCATTTATTTCTTATGAATGACGCAGAATTATTAGACATTTATAATATAGTTAAAAAAATACGCGAGAACTTATTTACGAGTATCTCTGGTACTATAAAGTGCATTTAGTGTCCATCGTAGTTGATCCGGTCTCAAACTGTACGATTAAAGCATCGCAATTACTGTCCTGTTGAAGTTGCTAACTAGTTTGCTTTATAAACAGGGTGTTTGAACTTCGCAACGCCTTTAAAAGGATGCACGACCAACATAAATGTAGAAATCAAACTATGCACTACATTATTTTTATACAACTTTAAAAAGAGAATTACAACAAAAAGACGTAACTTTGAATTTTCAGTAGTAAATAAATTCTGACGAAAAAAAATGTTTACATAATATGTATAAGAAAATATAACATTAAATTATTACATACAATTTGTATACAGATTTAAAAATGATATAAATATAATAGTATACTCGTATTACTTTTTCGAATCGTTAGTCATTGGAATCATTTTCGTTATAAAATATTTATTATTTACTATTCATTATAAAATATTTATGATATTATATAATAATTAAAGAATAACAATTGTTCTAGATTTACATAATCTGGACCCGATAGGTGGATTTATATCTTAAATACGGATATGTTTCCTTTTAATAATTACATTCAAATTTAAATTCAACATGAAATCTTAAATCATTTCTCCTTTTATACGTTTGAGACTGACTTTTATAAAATTGAAAATGACATAATTATTAAACACTACATTATTATATCTTTAAAAAATTATAGAATCTATAATGACTCAACCTTTTTAATGTTTATATTGATACACCAGGCCACCGGTGTTATCACCCGGAGTGTCATCTATCACATTATAATATTTTATCGAGGTATGAGATTATATTTGAAAATTTAACAGACAAATTGACGTAGTACATACACCAAATGCGAATCTCAAGCTCTAGTTTTTTAGATACAAAACATTAATTATAAATATTTTCTTAACAAATACTTTTTATTATTTTATTTTGAGCAACTCTGACAAAATTTATTTCTAATTTGGTAACTAAAAGTTTTTAGCTCTCGTTGCTAAGAGCTTAATACTTGAAAATAAACTTTGCTATACTTTGCAAATTATATTAAAGTAAAAATTTAAATCAAAGTGGAGTCTTGTAATATATAAAACTCTAAAAAAAACGTCTTTAACATGTAAAGCTTATTAAAATGTTAACTAAATATTGAATGAAAAATAGGGTTTAATCTTGCCGTATCGATAAGTTTGAAAACTCTAAAGATTTAGTTAGAATAATGAATTTGAATTAATCAATTTAAAATTATTATATTTTAATTTGAAAATAAAATTTCGTAATGAAATAACTGTTTTACAATATAAATACCAGCTACATACATTCATAATTATTACGTGCCTATTTTAAAAACTTTTAAAATGCATACGGTTGTTATTAAATCTATCCTGTGAAAATAAATCGAATGTTCGCCAATAAACAATTTAGGCAAATAATGATTTATGACTGGTAATCTCCACATAAAAACCTAGGTGGGCCGGGTCGTGAGGAGTAATGGAGTTCCCTTGTCCGGGCTTCCCTAAAGTGTTGAGTTTTGGGCAAATTCAACCCCTTGACGCAGCGCATAAAACATTTAGGCCAAGAGACAAGTTATTTAATTTATTTGTAATAATTTGTTATTTTGAACAGTAACAAATTATTACAAATAAGAGGAAGATTATTTTTTCCTATTACGATTATAAAAATAGGCCTTTTTTTTTCATTTGTCCAAATACATAATGAAAAATATATTAATTTTAATTCCAAATCCACTGATAGCATTACGTTGGTTCTGATATTGTGGCTTTTTTATCCTTTAAGAAGTATTTGTTTTAATATTGCTCATATCTAATTAAATCATAACAAACCAATTAAAAAAAACTAAAAACATCAAGAAATAATGCATGAAAATTTATAACATGCTCTATGCATGATGTGAAAATATTGTTTGTAGTATATAAATTATAATAAAATAAATATGGTGTTTATAAATAGAAACAACGAAACGAAAGACTTATTCCAGAATATGTAAAGTATTGGGATTCATTCAAGGCATTCCAAATGCCAATGTAATCAAATTTCAAAAATCACTTAAATTATTGAAATGTGACTGCAGTGACTGCTGTTCATAATTTTAAACCAAACACTTTAATAAATGTTAGGTTGTCATCTCTTTGCCTATACACCACTAAAACTTCACAACTTAACCGCTTCAGGTAAAAAAGGATGAGGTAAAAAGTTCCCGAGTGGCAAGCCTCCATAAACACTTATAAGATACACAATCTGTCACACGTTCTCAGCTTTTTATTTATAGTTTCTGTAGTCAGTTCTTTTATGCTAATCTAATGGGCACGTTCCTAAGAAGCTTTCATAGTATTTTATTTCTTTCATCTTTATTTATGGAATTTGTTATTTGTTTGCAGAAAACAAACTTATTTTAATTATATTATATATAATTTGCCTAAAATACAAATTATTTTATAATACTTATTTTAAAAATATTTGCAATACAAGCTTTATTATAAGCTTTGTCAAATTAAGTACGGCCATTGACACAATACAAATATTCAATACTTCAAAATGCTTGGAATTAGATAATATGACTATATCTAATAAAAACAATGCAAATTAATGATAAATAAACCTTTTATATAATATTTTAATCAAATTATAAGAGCATCTTTAACAAGCATTCTAATTCATGTTTTCAGAAATTAAAAAAATCACAAATATGATCTTTACATTTGAGGTTTGCGATTAACCCATTTTTGGCCAATGATGCGTTTTCACATCGTTAAGTTAATGATATTTTTTCAGGTATTCAGCAATATAAATATTTCAAATTTATATTTTTCCCAGTTTCTACTTTTTGTAAACTGTTGAAAAAAAATTTATTCCAATGGTTGTAGCCTCGTTGGGATACTAGGGAAAATCTGCCATCTATGCTCGTTATGGTAGTTACAAGGGGTGCTCACTGAACGGTAGTTCTGATGTGGTAATAGATTTTTAATAATTCGTTTCATGGTTTATTCTCCAAGTTGGGATAGTAAAAAACAAGAAACTACCATTAAAAACCATAAAATAAGTTTTTCACATGGTATTTCGAGCTTAGCAAATGATTGATGCGAAAACGCACGGTTGGCTGAAAGCGTGATTATGGAGCTCAGTCTTTCATAGCTAGCGCGTCTGAGGAATTTCAAGGTTCAACATGTCCGTTCCTGTCGTCTCCTGACTGATTCTCCTCCTATCCTACCATCCTGAACCTAATGATACACGGTTTCAAGATATATCAGATTCTGAGAAACGTAGCATGCTACAATCTTGCGAAGGACTGTCACCATTCGAACCTTTTTGTTTGTTCTTTGATGGAACTTTGATCGAGTTGATAGTGAACGAGTCTATGAGGTACGCCTCTCAGAAAAACAATCCATGTTTTTCGGTCACTTCTACTGAAATCTTCAGATTTTTAGGTATCCTTATTTTTACTGGATACCATCAACTTCCTCAGATTGACATGTACTGGTCCAAAGATGTGGACAAAGGTCAGGAGATTGTGAAGAGAGCTATGAGTCGAAACAAATTCCGAACCATAAAGAGATGTCTGCACTTTGCAAACAACGACAAATTGGATAAATCAGATTGATTTGCGAAATTGAGACCATTGATATCTCATTTGAATGAAAAATTTATGCAATTTGCCTCCAGACTTTCAATTGATGAAGAAATGGTGCCATATTTCGATCGTCATTCGGCAAAACAATTTATCAGAGGGAAGCCTGTTAGATTTGGATTCAAACTGTGGGTTTTATTTTCACATGACGGATACTTGTTTCAATTTATACCGTACGGAGAAGCATCGTCATATGTGAATGAAGAAGGTGTTGGCTTAGGCGGAAGCGATGTTCTTCAGCTGTTGGGATTTGTAAGTGATCCTTCAAAGCACGCTATATACTTCGACAATTTTTTCACGTCTTATGCTCTCTTCAAAAAACTCAATGAGAAAGGATTTCGATCTACTGGGACGGTCCGGGAGAATCGCTTGAAGCGATGTATCTATGATGAAGTGAGGTACGACCGCATTGATCATTGGATTGATCGACACCCTACAGCCGCCCGGAAACGATTCAGACTCTGTGGAGGACAAACTGTATTTCTGTGTGAAAAATGTGACCTTCACCTATACCCAGAATGCTTCAAAGCATTTCACAAGAAGTGACAGCAGTTTCGGCCAACGATGCGTTTTCGCACGGTTCCACATTGTGTATACTAAATTGAAAAAAAAAATTCTAATGACTATTTCTTCTTCAGCTATCTCAAAATAAAACGTTTAAATGAGGAAAGTATGAATTTTCCATTTATTTCTATCCTTGGCAGGTAATGGGTTAATATTCGTTAATGCTCATTTAAAATACATGTTGTAAATTTGAATTTATCACGATGATAAATCGACGATTTGTAAATTTTACACCTACTTACATTACTTATTTATCTTCATTATTAAACTCTTACGGTACGCAAAGCAGAGACAAGCTGTAAGTGAAACCTAGATTCCCAAATTAATTAGGTACTACGAGGACAAAAGATAGTAAAATATTTATGGGTTATGGGTTAAGACCGCTACTATAATGCATGAATCAATGAATCTATGAATGCATGATTATTATTCATGTGCCCTTATCTCAAATATTTGCGGTTAGCATAAAAACTTTTTTATTATAATATAATGTCTTATAAGTTTCTTCGTTCAGACAAAAGGGACAAATCGATTTTGTCATCTGCCTCCATTTTACTTTGATCCAGTTATAACCTCGGCAATTTAGTGTGTGTCGCTTATTTGTGCAATGCGTCGCTTTAAATCTAATATCATATATCATATTTTATATTTGGGATTCAATTTATCAACATTTAAATTTAAATGAATAAATGGTTACTTGAGGTTGGCAATTCAAATACTTATATTGAGATCCTAAATATTATTGATCTATTAAATTAAATTCCTGGGCGCCACTGACAATGGGCAAGTGAAGACTTATATAGCGCTCCCTTGTTTGTCAGTACAAGAAGACTGCAGCCACACAATTATTTATCTAATATTAATGAATAGTGAAGAAAAAAATATATATAAAGTAGTAGTATATTATCAGATAACTTCTTAATATTTAAACAAGGATCAGGCATTTAAAGGTAGAGCTCACATGCACCTACATGACAGCAGGATATTCCAAGTCCCGAAGTTACACGTATGCACGTGGTAAAGATTTATTAAAATAATAGCAAATTGATTAAAATAATAACAATGAAAGAAAGAGGCCTCAGAAGCAGTAATATAGCCTATGTCGACTTCAATTGTCGAAACAAGATAAATACTAAAATTATGCAATGTAAAGCATTAAAAACAAATAGGGCAACTGACGAACTAGGAATGTTCTTCGGAAATGTTTTTAGGGAGTTTAAGGTGAAAATTCAATTCGCTTATCATATGTCCCTCAAATGAACTTTTAAACTGATCGGAAAAAGTCGGCTATACGATTAATGCCTAATCCATAATGTTTAATAACCTCTGCAACAAAAAAACCTGTAAGTTATAGTATTTAGTAGTGAGGTATTTTATTCTTTAGTCTTCATGAAGTTTTCGGTGATTACACCTTTTGCTTGGATTATATAGCTCAAAGGCCCTGTTATTGGGAGCCCATCTTTATTCGTACTAGTTAGGGAGTTGCCCGAGAATTCAATCAACTAGGTACCAACGCTTGAAAGAGCTTAGAATTAAGAAATACACCAATGTTTTCCAGTGACTTATAGTAAATAAGAATAAACTCCTACATATGTAAATAAGTACAAAACGTAATAAGTTACAATATTAAATATATTTTTAGATACAATTTGTGCGGATTAAAAAATGCTATGTAACAATAAAAGTATTTTTGGAAAAGTTGCCTAATATTACTAATAAAAAAATGGAAAATCTAGTAAACAATCGTTTATTATAAAAATTATAAGAATACATATAAACTATTTATTTCACGTCACCCCAAATTTTACTAAATCTTTTTCACGATACTAATCGATTAAAAAAAAATCTCGTTTTTATTCTGAACTGTACGTAAGAAATATTTGGATATTTTGATTTATGAATCGTACTGTCAACTATATAGTTGAGTGGTGTTGTTATATTCATATGAAAATATATGTATAACCAAAAATCAATATTAAAGTGAACCCATCTTAAATAAAATAACATAAACATAAAAACAAAAATGCATAAAGTGAGTTAATTTCTATTTTCATTCGATTTAAATTTAAATTAATATTATTATTCTTGATGTTAGCATTATATATATTAAGAAAAGTATTGATTTAATATTATTGTTAGGGTGAAAAATTGTATGTAAATTGTATAACAAGAAGAGATTACAATTACTAAGCTTATTATTAACAGCGAGTGGAGCAAAGTAGTAACTGTATTATAATAAATAACTTTACTTAGTAATACACCATTTCACCATTTTAATTAAAAGTATACGAGTACGGCAAAATAACATTTTTGTTTCTGTGTATGTAAGGGTAACAAAAAAATTAATATCAGACTTAAAAAACCATTTATCCATCTCAAAACAATATAAGGACATGTTAACTCAGACATAATTACTATAGCAAAGTCTGATTACAATGAAAGCCAATAGATATCTTTAAATTAAGTGGAGAGCCTATATATATATATTGATTGTTGTTAGCTGCACTGTGTTTTAATTGATTTTGAGGATTTAAAATATTGTATTTACGAATATTTAAGGTGAGATAATTTTGTACAATTGAGTAAGTTATCAATATGAAAGATAATGTTGATTAATATCGTTACAACAACATAGGAGACACTGTTAGTAACAACAGTGTTTATAGTAATGACCTACATGCTTTTTAAATATGCTTCAACTAAAGAATCGCTAGCAACACGTGATCAAATTATAATGAAACAATTATAGTCAAGAAGGATGACACAAGATTTATAAACCTTGTTATTAATACCAGACAAAATCTTTTAGGGCAGATTTTACATGAGTATTAGTAAACATGAATCTTACCATATAAAATCGATTACTTTTTATCTTTCTTGCACTACTCCTCCTAAACCGCTTATCCGATTTTTATAAACAGGGTTATCAAATGAAAGCTTATAGTCTAACGATGCCAGGGTTATGTTTTGGCGACGCTGTAAGGTCAATAGGGTTACCAAATTAAAAAATAAAAATAACGACAAGCGAAGCGAGCCCTACGGCTAGTTTAACATATTTATCTTAAGACATTACATTAAGAACGCAATGTTCATAACTATGAGTCGATCATTATAATGACTTTCACATGTTTGCACGTTTTTATTTTACCACTGAGATAGTGTCATAAAAATATGTTTAATCTTTATTCAGAGTAATGGTGATTATATTTAATTTTTTTTGGCTTATCTGATATATAATACAACAGTTACTTGTTTTTTCTAACATTAATTTGCTGCTCGGAGTTAAATCTGTTTTAAATTAAGTTACAAAATATAAATGTGATTATATATATATATATATATATAACAAACACAAATTCGTACTTTTTAATCATAAGGTTTCTTTGCAAGCAAACATGCATTTTGTTAAAATAAAAGTCATTGCTACTTACAGTAGTGAAATTCTATCCTCCCTAATATTACATAACATGTTGACGCAAGTTGAAGGAAAAAAAAATTAGGATTTTAGTTAGAAAATATTTGTAAATTGCTGTTACTGCTCGATGCAGTTAATTATAATTTAGGTTTTTAAATACTTCAAAGATAAAAAATCTGTTAGTGGCCACATAGTTAGCCAGTTGGCCACGATAAAATATAATATCTTTATTAAAAAAAAATATTTCAGTAAAAATTTTAGAGTACAACTACCTTCACTTATACAATAAAATATTCTTGTAGCAGTTTCAATTGTACACTAAAATTACCGCTTTAGGTAACTTTAGCCGGCAGTCGGGCCGTCTTATATTCATTACAAAGGAAACTGTCTCTTTAATCAGAAGCCTGATTAAGTGCGATGAGTCATTAAATGTAGAAAGCTTATTCTTTGTATTTTGTAGTTAATTTTATAAATTATTTATTTTGAGTATCCTAAGATGTTTGCTTTGAAATGTATTACCTAAATATGAAATTTGAATAAACTCAGGCACTTTTAAGAGCCTAAGTTTATTCAAAATTTAAACATATATAAACTTACCAATTCATCAACAGAAGCCAGAAATTGAGTCAGTGATCTTTGGGAAACAGAAAGACGATTACGGATACGGATACTTAAAAAAACTTGTTTAACTTTTCATTCTTATATTTGAAGTTATAATAAACTCAACTTAATATACTATATCAGTTTCATGTTAAAATGTATCTCGAAATAACGTGTTTATTCACGTTCACGAGCATTTTAAAATACAGAATTGTATTTCGTATTTGTAATACATTTGTATTTTGTTGTTTATCTATAACAATAATATAAAATCAACAATGAATGATATATGAAATATAATTTCCATAAACAATATTTTTTATAAATTTTAATATTTTTTTGCAGTTAATCGAGAAATAAATTAAGAGTAAACGTTACAAAATTATAATATAATATTACGTAATAATAAAATTAATGTGTTTTATTAATAAATAATATTAGGTATAAAACGAAATAGTGTTTTATCAGGTATCTGAGAATTTAAGGTTATCACATTTTTTAATAACATTTTATTGTACATAATTACTAAGCAACAATATATACATTTCCACATAATACACATCTCCTTTAATAAATAGACCTGTTTTAAGTTAAGGTTTACAAACAGAAACTACAAAAGGATATTTTATTTTTTCATTATTTTTAAATCTATTCTATCAATATGAATAATTTATTCAATAAATATTAATTCTAACTGCTGATTATTTGCTGCTATGAACAAAACTATACGAACGAATTTAATTTGCAAACAATAATTTGAACTCACAAATAACAGCTATTTTCTATTTAGTTATAACTCAGTGTCGTTAAATTAGGATTCAAAATGTATTCACCGAACGCAAACGTTTCACAAATATGCTCGATTAATTGGCCTTTTAATCGATAACAAATAGATATGAATAATATACAAAAATGAATGTAATTACACAGGCACACAAAAAAAAAAACAAGTCATGAACCAGAGGGGAGACCCTATTATTCTTAAGTTTTTGGGATCGCTGAAACCGAATATGACAATAAAAACTAATTTTAAATGCCAGTTTTCCCGCTAGCAGTAGTAGTAAGGGGTTACTACCTCTTAAGGGGTGAAAATTGAAATTTTTGTATAAAATCAAGATAGATATCTATTTCTAAGTTTTTTTCGATGCTTAAACCGAAAATGATAATTAAAAATAAATTCATGACCACTATCACCCCCTACCACCCCTTACGGGGGGTGAAAATTTAAATTTTTCTATAAAGTCAAGATAGATGTGTATTTCTACGTTTTTTGGGATGCTGAAACCGAAAATGATAACTAAAAATAAATTCATGACCACTATCTCCCCCTACCATCCCTTACAGGGGGTGAAAATTTCAATTTTTCGATTCCAGCATCCCAAAAAACGTAGAAATATACATCTGTCTTGATTTTATAGAAAACTTGAAATTTTCACCCCCTGTAAGGGATGGTAGGGGGAGATAGTGGTCATGAATTTATTTTTAGTTATCATTTTCGGTTTCAGCATCCCAAAAAACGTAGAAATACACATCTATCTTGACTTTATAGAAAAATTTAAATTTTCACCCCCCGTAATGGGTGGTAGGGGGTGATAGTGGTCATAAATTTATTTTTAATTATCATTTTCGGTTTCAGCATCCCAAAAAACGTAGAAATACACATCTATCTTGATTTTATACAAAAATTTCAATTTTCACCCCTTAAGAGGTAGTAAGGGGGTGCTAGCGGGAAAACTGGCATTTAAAATTAGTTTTTATTGTCATATTCGATTTCAGCGATCCCAAAAACCTAAGAATAATGGGGTCTCCCCTCTGGTTCATGACTTTTTTTTTTTTGTGTGCCTGTGTTATTTATTAGCAGAGGAACCTATTAAAAGATATTATTGTTTTACACCACGAAACATAACGTTATACATTACACAAACAAAGAATGAAGGTTTTTCTAGCCTCGAGTTGGAAAATATGTATGGATTTTATGTATTGACAACATAGCTTCTGGTATACTGGTGTGCGTTGAAGCGGTTGTTAATTATAAGGTTATGTTTTGTAAATGCACTATTGCTTGCAAGATTTTGACTACACTATTATTGATTCTTTGGAATTACTCAACAATCAAGTAACAAGTAGTTTTATCTGATCTTATTAAAAAATTGAAGTAGTTTTAATTCGAAAATCAAATAGCTTTAATAAAGTTTTTATAAAATGAAGCAATAAAAATATTTTTAAGTCTTCACTTTACAAAATTTAATTCAACGATACAATAAAATAGTCGATTCTTGTGACCGTTCTTCTTGTCATTTAATATCTTGGAGAAAATGAATTTCTTTCATTATTATTATTGCTTTGAACTTTGTTATCACATCTTAAAATGTATTCATGAAATTCTTGATTAATATTTTAAATTGTAATATTAAATTTAAAATTTTAGACATAATGTAATATAATTCATTGCGACAGAAAGTTTGTCAATGTAATTGGATGTTAAAAACAGTAAAACCTCAAAAACCACAGATTAAATTATGAATGAATTTGTTCAAGTTGGATTTGTCAGTTTTTTTGTGTCTTTTCTTTTTAAAAATATGAAAATAATTAGGTTTCTTACCCTTAGATCTAATGGTTTATATGTATAATTAATATTTACATTTATTTTTTTAAAAAACAATAAAATACATGTAATTAGATTTACAAGATTCGTCTCTGGCTACCCCGCAAGGGATATGGCGTGAAGCTAAATAAATAAATAAATAAATAGATTTACAAGATTACTTTCAAGTATATTTTGTAAAATCTTGTAATGTGGATTATAATTTTAGTTACCATTGAAAGAGCAGAAACAATAAAAAGGTTAAAAAAACCGAGAAACAGTAATTCTTCGGTAACAAAATCACAAGCGATTAGCCTCTATCCGGGTCGGGAAGGCTTAGCAATACCTCTGCTTTACGATCATTGCCACCCGGCCATTTACGAAAGTTAAAAATTCTCACCGATCCAATGTTACTCTGCTGAATATCACATTGGCTTTTAGAAAAAAATATTTTATTTTTACTAAATACTTATGTGATTAATGAAGTTTCTTCATAAGCGCAGTTTTTCAATTAACATATATATATTTAATTTTTTTTTTCCATACATATTTTTCTACTTACAATTTGTCTTAATAATTATTATAAGATGAGATAACGTTATTATGATAGACTTATAAAATTATAATAATAAGCATAATCAATTATGCATTCCATATAGAATTAAAGATATCAATGTTAAAAATGAGTTTCCATAGTAGGGGTACTAAAATAATTCCCAAGAGGTGAGAGCGGTAATTCAACTCTTTGCTAGCTCCGTAAAGGGCGCTAGCGGTAAATGTGTGATGATTAAACGAGGTAACGTGAGCATAGCAAATGGAAAATTGACAAATTGTAAGTCAAATAAAGGTTTTAAAAGATGTGCCGTGGTTTCAAGTTGAAACTATAGATTTCATTATTTCAAAAACTATATGACTAAGAATTTATTACTTGTGCAACTCATTATTGCCACTTTTTTCGCTAGTTTCAATTGTATTTTGGATATAAGATTAAGCCACAAGAAAATAATTTTAAATAAAATCACCAACCACTTAATCACACGTGATACTAAACTGAAATGAATCTAATATCAATTTTATTGTTATAAAACATTGCATTGATGCAGTGTGATAAAACAAAGACCGCATTTAAGTGCATCTGTAGACTTTTATTTCCTCACAGATTACAGAACATGCTGACGGCGAGTTCAATGGAAATAAAATGGTTTCAGATGCAGAATTTTGTAGAATGGCATTTGTGAGTTCGATAGTATTAATTTCTTACAATTTAGCTTATAAAATACTTTTAACACCGATCTTTTCTTTTATTCTCAAATTGAAAGAAAAAACGGAAGCAAGAGTGCGAATTCATCTCAAACAACAAGCTTCTTTACACTTTGATTATTGAGGTGAATAAAACATTGAAAGAGATATAGTTGGAATACATATAAATGAAAAAAAATCTACACATTCTTAAAATAATAAAGGATTAAGAATAAAAAATTAAGATTAAAACCGACTACATGAACAATAACAAATAAGAAATATAATTACAATAAAAAAATATCTATATTTCAATCTACTAAGGGAGTATTTGTCCTCCCTTATTAGATTGAAATATATCTTTATCTTTAATTTATTAAATTTAATATTCAAAATATTATTGTTAATAATTTGAGTTAAAACATTTTAAACATTTACTTTGGTTCCTAATGAAACGGATGCAATATTCTAAGAGAAAGGCTTAGGTTACTTTATTTCTTCGTTTCGAGTTATTATTTTTAGGGCAGTCATAGTTTCGTTGTCATATTAATACTCTTTATAATTAAAATATTTTTTTCGTGACATAATTTATTTAATTAAACCAATCTTGGTTACATTGATCATTTTTTTATATAAAATGTGTGTGAAAACTATTTTTTATTTTAAAATTATAATATTTAAATCACTAGAATAACGTAAATAAAAGTATCGGAAAAGTTGTTTTAGGTATACTAAATAAAAGGATAGATTCGATTTTCGGTGTTTTTTATCAGCGTTAAATTCAAATCAATATTATAGTATGGTACCGAAAACAATAAATGAGATATAAGTTCTTCAGTTATTAAAAAAACTATCTCCAACTTTTTATACAAAATTTTTACATTAAATCGTCTTCCAATGACTTGAATTATCATTATTTTATTACTTAACCCAAAACGATATCACTCATGTTATTCATGCCAATTCGCCCTGCAGAGTATAATTTCCATATTCTCTATACATCAACACATAAGTTATTATGTTGTTATGCCATATTAACATGTACAAAAGAAAAACAGTTTTTACAGAATTCAGATTTAATTAATAAAATTGGGTAGTGGCGGACAGGGGCAGGTGCATTCTATGGATGACTTTTATCTTATGATGCACGCGTCCGCAGTCTATTCACCTTCCTCCAAGTGATAGACTGGCGAACGGCTAGGAGGGGGCGCACAAAAGTCGTGTAGATCCTCATAGCAAGGCTGATGGGGTTCTCCTTCCCGTGGTGCTGCCTGTTATTGGTTTGATCCCCTCAGGAACAAACGTAACTAAAACACAAAGCCGAACCTCTACATCTAACAGTCCAACCTATCCACCTCCAATACTCCCTTCAATCTCACAACTCCTGTCGATACCCGCTCCAAAACCCAATCCATGATGTAATGCGAACCGTGCCTAAGGATGCATGGCTGTAGGGAAGTACAGTCGCAAACGGTGCCACCCGATACCCCTTCTGGCCGGCAAGCGGGGCTCTGCCGGTCAGCAACCTTTATTTCCCTAGCTACTCGTGGGACTCATATGGAAGAACTTGACATTGAGAACTTATTACTATCTTCGCCCCAGCCAATGGAGGGAACCACATCTGCGATGGAAGTGCAGTTAATTGCCTCCTCGGAGAATGTTCATGAGGCAGGCGTCGGGACGAGCCAGGAGGAAGCTGTAGGCAGTATTGACTTCAGCAAGACTCCTGGAACCGCCCAGACGGATCCTGCAAGTCGACCACTCCGATTATCAGGAGCCGCCCGGAAACGGTTACAAAGGCTGAATGCATCGGGTGTAAGCGCTGAAGAGGCCTTAACCCTATGCCGCAAAACCTGGGCTGAAATTCCGGGCAGAAAACCACCACCGGAGGATGCGAGGGCGGTTAAGCGCACTCGATCGGAGGAGGAGTCACCTCGCACGCAGCCGCAGGCCAAAAGGACTGCCACTGCCGAGGCACATACTCCTCCATCATTCTCTCAGGTGGCGAGGTCGTCAAGAATCGGTGTTCAGAACACGACGCCGATGACGGAGGACCAGATGAAATTGGTGCATAGCGATCAGGTCTCAACGAACTGGGTTATGGAGGTAATCCCTAAACTATCGCCTTGGGACGGGGCAAAACTCTCAATTATACCCGAGAGTGAGCTGCCCAAACCGACCATCGCGGTGACATTTCTGCCCACCAGTGAGGTGGAGAATGTGGAGCAGGCTCTACTAATCCTGCCCAAGCAGAACACGGGTCTGAATGTCGACCTGTGGAGGGTTCTGAACAGTAGGGCTGTGGAGAATGGTCAGCTAGTGACGTTCTCCATGGACGAGGCCTCTGTGGAGGCACTCCGTGGCCGAAACTTCATGACTGCTCTTGGCTTTAAAACATCACTTTTAAGGTCAGGAGTGGTCAGGAATCAGACCCAAAGCCCGGGCCGAGTAGGACCGAGCCACAACCCACTAGGGAGCGAAGAGTACGCCCTCAGGCTGGCAGCACGGAGCCGGCCAGTGAGAGGAACACCCGGATTCATCCGGTGCGACCGCCTCTTGGTTCTAGCAGAGTGCCAAAATATGCCGGTAGGGGTGCCTACAAGGGCAATCCTGCGGCACGGGGTAGAGATAGGGCTGACTGTGGACTGAGGGGGCCGCAGCAAAAGCCCAAACCGAAACCAACCGGGTCGCGCAAACCTTGCCCCAGTAAATAAATGCCACTACCGGGGAACCAGCGAGGCTCCTCCAGGCTAACTTCAATCATGCTGTGGCTGCGACCGCTGTGATTGAGTGCTGCCTCAAGGAGGGGAAAGCTAGCCTCGCATTACTCCAAGAGCCCTGGATTCGTGGCATCAAAGTTCTGGGACTCAACACCGCGGGTAAGACACTTGTCAACATCAACGGCACTAAGCCCAGAGCATGCATTGTGTATCATAAGAATATACAACTTCTCCCAATTTTAAAGTTGTGCACCGACGACTTGGTTGCAGCGTTCTGCAATCTCAAAGGATGGAGTGGCTCCCGAGTCATTATTTGCTCGGCCTACCTTCCCGGAGAGAAAAGTAACCCCGCTGAGGAGCTTGAGCGGGTCGTTGAATACGCCCGCAAGCACCATGCCGAGCTCCTGGTGGGATGCGACGCGAACGCCCACCACACGATTTGGGGAAGCAGAAATAACAACAGAAGAGGTCAGTTGCTCCATGACTTTTTATTAGTAAATAACCTCTATATACTGAACCGGGGCAATAATCCTACTTTTGTAACGAAATCCAGAGCTGAGGTCCTGGATATAACCTTTGCCACTCAAAACCTCGCGAGGCATATTACTGACTGGCGTGTGAGCGATGAAACCTCGATGTCTGATCATCGACACATTGCGTTCGGACTTATGGCATCAATCGACGGCCAAGTCATGTCATATAGGAATCCCAGATCCACAAACTGAGAATCCTATGGTGACAATTTAAAGCAAAAACTTGAGGACTTGCCTGGCAGTTTCAAGACTCCTGATGGCCTGGAAATAGCGGCGACAATGTTAGAGGAAGGCTGTTCTGCCTACTCTGACAGCTGCCCGCTGAAAACAAAGAGGACATCAAAGAGGAAGGTACCATGGTGGAGCTCTAAGCTGCAAAAGCTTAGAGAGAGAACTCGAAGGTTATTCAATAGGGCTAAACGGACTCGTGAATGGGAGGAGTACCGAAGAGCTTTAACCAAATACAACAAAGAAATTAGGAAAGCCAAGAGAGCTTCGTGGAGGAAGCTCTGCGAGGAAGTGGAGAATCTGCCTCAGGGAGCACGACTTCACAAAATGCTCTCTAAGTCAGAGGCCAGCCATCTGGGCATACTAAACAGGCCAGATGGAACTCACACCTCAAGTGAGCATGACACTCTGACTGAGCTCACTTCCCTGGTGGGGATTGCAGCGGCGCTGCCGCAAACGAACCGGCCTTCCAACATAGAACTCGTACTGAGGACTGGAGAAGAGCCGCTTTAGTAATCCGCCCGAAGCAGCTGGAGTGGGCCATAGGCTTCTTCAAACCATATAAAGCATGCGGACTGGATGGTATCTTTCCAATATTCCTCCAAAAGGGGTTGGAGATACTACGGCCGCATCTAATTAAAATCTACAGAGCAAGTTTTGCCTGTGGATATATACCTTGTTCTTAGAAAAATGCAAAGGTTATTTTTATACCAAAAGTTGGCAGGAAGGACTACAGTACAGCGAAAGCCTTTCGACCAATAAGCCTTACTTCATTCCTTCTTAAAACGTTGGAAAAAATACTCGATTTACACATCAGAGAAAGTATCCTAACGGTAAAACCTATCCACCCCTCACAACACGCCTATCGCAAGGGCTGGTCTACCGAAACTGCCCTTCTCAACTTGGTTGACAAAATCGAAAAGGCGCTTGAGGACCGTGAAATTGCCTTGGGAGCTTTCCTAGATGTGGAGGGAGCATTTGACAACACGCCTGTCAGATCCCTGATCAAGGGCCTTATGTGTAGACAAACAGACCCGACCACGGTGAAATGGGTCGAATCAATGCTTTCAAACAGGAGGGCAACTATTACCCTCAATGATACCACTGTGGAGTTTACGTCCACCAGAGGATGCCCACAGGGTGGCGTTTTATCGCCACTTTTGTGGACACTGGTGGTGGATGAGTTGCTGCACAGTATGGTTGAACTCCGATATGATGTGCAGGGGTACGCAGACGACCTTGTCATTGTCGTTCGTGGGTTCAGCCAAGTGACCGTCTCTGACATCATGCAGAGGGCTCTGAGCCTGGTTGCAAGCTGGTGTGTGGAGAATGAGCTATCCGTCAATGCGGATAAAACGGTGATTGTTCCATTTACAAATAAGAGGCGTCTGGACGGTCTAAGATGCCCAGTCCTCAATGGGAAGGTGAGGTTCCATTCTCCCGTGAGGTCAAATATTTAACTTTATTATGTAACTTTAGACCAAAGACTGAAATGGAACACCCACATTGATAACACCATATCCAAGGCTAAGAGGGCCTTGGGAGTGTGTGGTAGGATGGCGTGCGGCAGGTGGGGCCTTCAGCCCAAGATGATGCTGTGGCTCTATACCGCGATCGTAAGCCCGGTGGTGACTTACGCATCCGTGGTATGATGGAGCAAGTGCCAGCAGGTTACGGTCAGGGACAGGCTGAACAGCCTCCAAGGGACTGCCTGTCGCATGGTGACTGGCGCCATGTCCAGTTGCCCAGGAGCGGCTCTGAATGCCCTACTGGATCTCCCACCTCTCGACTTACATGTCAAGAGGGTGGCTAGGGGCAGTATTCTCAGAATATCGGCCCAGGGCAGTACAAACTGGATGTCGAGCAGGCTGAGGACCTTTAAGGACTCGATCATGAGCGACAACGTACTGGCGATGAATGGCGATAGCATGGTTCCACGCTGCAACTTTGTGCAGAACTATTCTGTGGAAATTCCGACAAGGGAGGAATGGTCGACCGGCCTCCCCTGGAGGAACGGGTGCCTTGTATGGTACACCGATGGATCCAAATTGGGACCTAATGTAGGATGCGAGGTATATGGAGAGCGCCCTGGCCACAGGGAAAGCGTAAGCCTGGGTAGGTACGCCTCCATTTTTCAGGCAGAGGTGTACGCCATAATTGCTTGTGCGACCCTGAACCTGCAGCGCAACTATATGAATAGGACTATTTACATCAACTCGGATAGTCAGGCGGCACTAAAGGCCCTAAACTCGAACACCATCACGTCGAGACTGGTGCTTGACTGCCTGACGAAACTGAACACTCTGGGCTGCAAAAACAGAGTGGTTCTAAGATGGGTCCCAGGCCACGAGGGCCATGTCGGCAACGAGATTGCCGACAAGCTGGAACGTGCAGGAGCTAAGAACAAAATATATGGTCCAGAACCAATATGTGGTGTTCCAAACAGCCTAGCTCGTATGACCCTGAATAACCTCACTAGGTGTGAGGCTATGAGGCGTTGGGAGGAGATCGGATCGGATCGGATCGGAGGAGGCGATCACAATAGATCTTTTAGGTCGCAGTGATACTTGGCTCTCACAGCCCTGCACAGCCGCGCTTTTTTAATAATAATAATAATAATAATGGGTAGTGGCGTACTACAAATATATTAATGTGTTGCTTTCTAATTTAAAAAACCCATTTCTACAATATCTTAATCTAAATACATGAGAATAACAATTGTCGATACTTTTTAAGAATGAATTATATTAGTAATGGCGGTATTATTTTTTACATTTATTTCATGAATTTTATTTTGCTAATGAGCAAAATAAGAAATACTCGTCTTGATTTGAAATTACTCATGAATGCTTAAATGAAAAACCTTCATGTAAATTAAATAAGAACCTTTCCTGAGGTCTAACAAACTTTGCGCATAACAGCAGTACAACGAAGATTCCAAAAGTTCTCCTTATGAGATAGGATGGAGAAAATTTTATTTTCTTTAACTCGATTCTCGTAAATTGGATTGTATAACCGTAGGTTCTTTGTTTGTGTAATATGTCACATAAAATCTTTCAAAACGACTTTGACGACGACATTGCATCACTGTATATAATATTTTCAGGGTGAAAAACTTGGAGTACTAATGGTTTTAAAATATTTTTATAACTCATATAGTTTGCAAAGCTCATTTTGTGTTAATACTAACAAAGGTTTTTATATTTATTATTATGAATAAATTATAAATACAAAAATATAATATAATAGAGACAATAAGTTAATTCGATAGGTCTCCAAAGAGAAGTGAATTTAGATAAATGCGTGCAAGCTCATGCATTCGGGTAATATTTAGTTATGTCACACATAACGCGCATCGTGCTCCCACTATTCATGTGATAGATTTTCTATTAAATTTACTATAAGAGGTACACGTAAAGTGGAAAACTCTTAATAGTCATCGTTTCTTAAGTTTACCATGTATGATGGAATGACATAAAAATACATTTCTACAATCGCCTAAACATTATTTAAAATAATAATAGTACAAATTTTGCCTTAAATTATTTGAATAAGCTGTAGCTTAAATAATAGGATAAACAGGTCATCATAAACACTGAGATCCATTAATTTTTTTATAAAATCCGTATTCAGTAAAGTTCGTGAATGAGGTTTGCTCTTTGTAATCAGGATATAACTCACCAGGATAACAATTTTACTTTTATTAGGAATATGACTATTATTTTGATATTTTTAAGATTATTGTATAAATTTGTTATAATTTTTTAAATCATGATGTGAAAAAAAATAAAGAAGAAGTCCCTTTAGAAGATGTCCTATCCATGGGAATGATACTCCTATCCACATCCACATTTTTAATAATAATAATAATAATATACTTTATTGCAACCACAATGTAAAATAACAGTAACAATCGGAACAATAAAACATTTAAAGTATGTAAGGGTATACAATAAGGCGGTCTTATCGCTAAGTAGCGATCTCTTCCAGACAACCTTATATCTAAGTTTAAGGTGAGTTGCATACAGAAGGGTGGTGCATAATATTAACATACATAATTTCATAAACAAACATAAATAAAATATAAACATATATAGAATTTTTATGTTTTTTGCATGTATAAATGATTGAAATATTATTACTATAAAATTTATTATAAGAGTGGAAGAATTAGGCCGAAAATAAATATAAGATGATTACGAAACACAAACTAAGTTGAATGAACTCGCGTTTGTCAATGCGTCACGTGTTGCTCGCTACTGATGACTGATGTGAAGTGGATAGTGGTTAGTCCACATAGTAATGTGATATTGAAATTGATTTTGTTTTACCACTAACTGTAGGTACCAATTACTTACTAGGTAATAAAATTATTATGTTTACAATAAAAAATTCATTCACAAAAGTAAATCTTTAACTATAATAATTTAAACAAATAATATCAGATATTTAAAAAAATATATTCGTCCAATTTTTGTAAATTAAATTATTTCATTTATACTTAATTTTGTCAATGTTGTAATTCCATGTCAAATTACTATCTAAGCTTACCTATTAAATTACACAATTACTTAATACCTATTAAATTATAATTATTTAAAAGTGAAATGTAATTATTATTATTATTATTAAAAGTAAAATCAATTCCTAGCTTTAACGAAAAATGCATGATTTGTATAAAATTAAATTAATTTCGTTTTCATAAAATATTGTAAATTATCGTATAGATATCTAATTTCAAAAATGTTAAAAATTTAATAATTTTTTTTGTCTTAAAAATAATAGGAATATAATAAGCGAATAGAATTATATTGGAATTAAATAATCTTCAACTGTCATTTAAATAAATTAAACATAACACGCAAATGAAGTCATTAAGGTTAACCTTAAGGTATTATTTTTTTTTTTGGTAATTGAAACAAACGAATTGTTTTCTGTTCTTTAAATACGAGTATGACCTCATCAAGTAAGATAATCCTTGAATGCCAATAATCCAATCTTACTGAAGATAAGTCTAGAAATCTAATTTCTCTAACGAATTGATTGATTAGGAACGTAAATGGATTTAGTAAATATGTGTACGCTCTTTTTATGAGAAAGAAAGATATGTCGTAGTACCCTACACTACGAATGATTTCATAATACTTACTACTTAATGTTCTGAATCAGGGTGAATATATATTGGATGTAAGGTTAACTTGTGTGTAAGAGTCTTTTTTTTTACACAAGATCTTATAGATATTGTTAACCATGATATTTTTTATAACTTTTTTCGTTTATTAATAATGTTTTTTTCTAAAATCAATTTTACGTAAATGTTCAATACGTAGTCGTTTTTTCTTATATCCGTTATATTTATTAATAATTTGTACCAATTGTTGTTTTTAATTGTTCAAAATACTGGATTATCTTGTTTTCGCAAATATTCTAATTTCTTTGTACAAAAGTTTTTAGACGATTTTTTAGACCATTTTATGCACATTTTTGACAATTTTATTCTTTTTATTGTAAGACATTCCTTTGTACTATTTTGGACTGTATCGTCCAATTTAATTTTACCTTATATACGTTTGTATAATAATAATTAAAGTCCACTTTAATTTCATACAAGTTATGTTAATATTGAAATACACAAAATATAGTCTTCCTTTATTGGCGCTATGAATAAATTAAATACCAAATAATAATTCGTATACAGAGTTAAAATTTAGTATCAATTTGGTTAGAACTCAGCTTCACTTAATTAGATTCTATAATGTATTTACCAAACTTTTGCGGCCACAATTATAACGTACATATCTTTCAATTAATTGACCTTTTAAATGATCATATACAGGTTTATATACATATACATATATACAGGTAACATGTATGTGGACAATAGTCCTCAGACAGTTTACTTTAAATGTGATATTTGGTCACCTCTAGAAAATTTGCTTTAAAAATAACAGTGTTACTTTTGGTCAAACAAAGAAATGCAATAAGAATGTAAATAATCATATAATTTCATTTTATTACTTTTACCCGTGAGTCTATCGGCGTGAATTACCTAATTATTCGCTTACCGTTTACACTTATATTTTATATGCCAATGTAAACAATCTGAAATACCGGTATTTGTTATATTTTTTGTAAAAAAAAAGTAATAGTTTTTAATGCTGATTCTACAAATACCAATTTCCCTCCACACTTTATTAGTACTACATTTAATTAAGAAGACGTATAACTCTTCTACAAATTAAAGTAATATACATAATATACTAACAATTCCCTTATCTTTGAGGCAGGATATTCATTCTTCGTAAAAACCCTTGGTCTTTTGATAATAATTCTTACCTTCTTTATAAAGTTAAAATGCTGTTAGCAAGACTACATGCCAATGATAAAGTGATAGTCGATGAGAGCAATGAATGCTATAGAATATTATAGGCAAGGGAGAACTGCCCATCATATTTCATTGCATTTGCAATATGAAGTCGAGCATTATCATGAAGCAAAATTATCTTATTACAGCATTCCTGGTATTGCATCCGTTTACCTGTTAATGTCCGGTTAAAACGTATTATTTGCTTTCGATATCTTCACCTGTGATCATTTGACTTTAATTGATCATATGCGGCGTATGAATTTCGGTTCGGTCATCGATAAAGTACTATGGCTGGGAATTCTCGTTAATTTTCTACGTTAGAATTGTCATAATAAACCCATTTTGCATAAACAGCTACGACGGGATGCAGATATCTCTTCCGTAACTGCCAACAACGCTCAACATCCGGACTTCAACCAATACATATACAACAATCAATTTGCTCACTTGTGAATCCTTCACAGGGATTTAAAGCGTTTTTAAAATCAAATTTTGTCTTATTTAATAATTCTTATACTTCTTCCCAATTAAGCCACAAGTCTTAACAGTAGAAATACTAAAAATGACCAAAATACCTTCGCCTTCCTTAAAGTTTTTTTCTTTTTCCCCCCCTTATCCCAAAAACTCATGTCATAAACTATCGAGCACCACTTAAATTTTAGTTTTATGTTATTATAGCCTTAAATTTGTGTTCTTGCTGTGAAAAATATAACATTATCCGTAATGAAAACCAATATATTGATTTGAAATTGTAACCAAATCCACCTAAAAATGTATTAAAATGCATTTAGTAGTTTGTTGTACAGTTATTAGAAACAGATTTTGTGTTTTGCAACAGAAATACATTAGTGGTATATGTTAAACGAGGAAAAAAGCAATATATAAATAAGCAATAAAACATTATCAAAAATATGTTTTAGATTTTTTTGTATTATAGTGAATACTTAGCCATTAGGTTTTGTATTTATTCAATGTACTCTCTTATTCTCTTCTTACTCTATAAGAGTTTAGTAAAATAAATAAACATTTTTCAAACCTAACTAATAGTAGCTCCTTGAAAAAAATCTATATTTTAAATTATCAATAACACATAACACAATAATTGTTTACATACTCGTAATTACCATCACATGTCCAATAATGCAAATATTTTAAATTAATTTTGTATTCACTAAGAATTTGATTTAATTTAATAATTTCTATAAGAAAACGATCTTATACAAATTATTAAATCGTATAATTATAATGATTTCATTTTAATGTTATTGCAGTAACAAATACAAAGAAATCATATTAAAACTGTATAAAATACATTTAATAGCTTCATTGAACATAAGTGATTAATAAAAGACTATTTCTTACATTATGTAAACATTAAGTATGAAACGTGGGGTGTGGGTGTGCCCAGTGTTCTCAAAATATAACCGGCCGTGGCTCGTATCAAAATAATAGAGATTCCGACTAAATACTTGCGGTGAATCTCGTTCTATCTCGAGATTAAATTCACGACAAGATCTCAGGAATCTTTAAACGCACTGTACTATATAAACGTTGCCAGAATGTAAAATATATATATATATATATATATTTCACAATTAAATAAAAACAGTGATAATTGTGTTAAATTTAATAAATTTTGAATATTTTTTAACAAATTAGTAACAAATTATGAATAAAAAATTAGTATTTTTTTGTGTTTTAACTACGCATCCTTTTTTTGTCAAAACTGAATAAGATTTTTTCTAAAAACCGGTAAATAATTAAATGCATAAGTACATAGATAGTATAAACCAAGTGTCATATCGTATATGTATATCGATCGAATGTACCAAGACAGGAATAATTAGTAGTATTTTCGATCTGCAAGAAATCGATGTTATAAATTAAACTTAATATAAAAAGATATGTTGGTGATTAGTTAAATTTTAATATAATAATTATTAGAAAATAATATTTTAGCAGAAATCAATTATTTAAAGATATATATAAAATCAATTATAATTATATCGAATATTCAAGAAACATAGTGACACCATTCAAGTTCAAGAAACATAGTGATAATGATTATACCGTAAAGAATAAAACGATAACTAAATAATGATTAAAAGGTATAAAATCGGTACGGTCGGTTTTGTGCAGTGCGTGACAATTCAAAACCTTAGTCGACAAGCGTCAACATTTATCAGTGTCTCAGCAAATGACAGCCATTAACATTTCGCCATTGTTAGCTGACGGTCTGATGGTCTGCACCCATTGTCTGTTATGACTTACTTTTGATATACCTGTATGTAGTCTACATAATTATGGTGTTATTACATTTCTATGACTGGCAATAGATTTTTTATTATTAAAACCTAGTACAGCATATTAAAAACTAACGCTTTATTTCAAAAACGAAATTTAATTTATCAAAATCATTATAATTAAAAATATATATTTTTATATCTTCTAAATGAATGTAGAAGAAATTACGAATTAGTTATGAAATAATAGAAAGCTTTTATTTACGCAGTTTATGGTGCTTGGTGACACTATTTGGAGGACGAACTGTGTTAATAGGTTACTAAGCCGGATTGTCCTTAATTTAGATCAACGAAAAAATGGGTCTGAAGTTATTTTATTCAGCCTTAAATTTATTTATTGAAATTACTAACAATTACACATAAATAACATGAATACAATAGACAATCGTAATTATTTCATCATTTCATTTCTACTTTTGGTAACCGAATTATACTAATATCGTTATTTCATAACATTGAAGTAATAATAAAATAGTAACTAGGGCAAAAATAATAAATTTACAATTTGTCGAAAAACAAAACTGACGTTATTTAAATACTTAAATTAACACAATGTTTTGCTATTGAAATTAATATATTTAAAAGAAAAAAAGAATTAATAAAAAAAAGACGTGACAGCACTGTTTAAAATTTTAAATAAAAATATTTATTTCTGGTCTTATTTTAATATCCTGTATACATTCGATTTTTGTTGGATACCCTAAACATTGTATAAGTTGTAATTATTATACCTTCCAGATAGTCCAGTTTCATAACTATTTAATATACTCTGTTAATACAGATAATTTTCCTTAATCTTAATCCTTGTACCGAATGTGTTGGAACACAAATGCTTGTGCTTATGTTTTTTGTTCCGAATGAATAGTTTTTAATGAGTTTGTCACATATGTCATAGACTCACGTAAATAATTTCGACAGTCGACAACAGATTATTAAGAATAAATTTGATTGTTATGACGTAATTGATTTAATACTGATTAAGGATTACCAAGCTATTTGAACTAGGTTGAACACATTGTCTTCTTAATTATACAATTCTAAAAATAATTGAAATAAACAGATCACAAACTTTAAATTATTTTAAAAATTTATACATTTATATAAATTGATTTGGTGTTTCTAGCGCTAAAAAGTAAGTATAAAATGGCAACATTAATTATTTAAGAGAGTATTTTTTAAGTTATCAGTGAAGTTTTTGCACAAAGCCATTCTATTTATTCTAAACTGCCCAGTAAATAGTTTGGAAGAGTTTGTTGAAACATAATAAAACTGTTGTGGCTAATATAGATTATACCTTTGAAACATCATACCCTTATAATTGAACGTTGGTTGCAAAGTAATTGTTCATTTTATTATAATTTTCGGTCCATTTACCACTGTTTAAAAGGCTAATTAATCGCGAGGTACGTATTAGCCGTGACCGCAAACGTTTGGTAAATACATTTCACAACCAAATTAGCGACGCCGAGTTCTAACTAAATTCAAACTAATTGTTAATTGTTAATTTGTTAAACATGAATTATTGTTTGCCAATTTATTATTTGCGTTAGTTTCAGTTCACTTGATTTCGTTTATACGGCGAGTGGATAAAGCAAATACAATTTCCAGTTAAAATTAATATTTATTTAAATGTAAATAATATAAATGAAATGAATTATTTATGAAAATGGTGTAACTTGTTAAAAAATATTTGTAAAACACAGTTGTTAAGTATCTATTTAGTTTATTTTATCATATTCTTTTTAATTTTGTTTATGTTATGTTTTGTTTCAGAAATCTAGTTTTTCGTTATCAATTTTAAGGTTATGTTCCTCACATATAGAGAGTAATACTTATAAAATACTAGTTTAAAATGTTTAATTCTTATTATTTCTCTTAGCTGCAAGAAAATTGTATCACACTGATTTAACAAATAAAATATTAAAGGACAATGTAAGTGTTATTGGAGATATTAAACCAAATTCAATTCAAAGGATTAATATCCATGAAAATATTAGTCTCTTATCTAACTGTGAAATTTGCCGGACTTTCGTAGACATTTCAAGTTATCTTTTTATTTATTTTCAAAGCATTATTTACTTTGATTAACTTTATTAAAATACAATTTTCTTAGATTTTATCGAAAATTAAAAAATTATACGAGTAATTAATTTTCCAACATTAATTGATATTAAATTCTATCTACCACATTTTAAACACTACCATAATTTATCAACCACACAATTTATTACATAGAGAAATCTGGTTACACACTTTGAAATAATTATTAAACGAATGAAAATAAACATCGTGTACCTAAATATTTAGAAAGTATAAACCGTTACTCTGAACCTCATCTTGATAATTATTATATCTAACAATTACGTACGTCAATAAGAATAAAATAACAATTCTTGCAACAAATAACATAATCGATAATGTTAGTATTATAGCAACAAATTATAAAATTGTGCTCCATTCCAAAAGTTTAAGGAATTTGAGCAAAACTTTTACTCTCATTACAATCATTGCCATCCTGCCATTTATCAAACTTTATAAATTTTTAGCATTCCAATATTACCCTGCTGAATATTCTTTGTGCTACCGATTTTCGATACCTTTATTATAATTATATTCAATTATTTCTGTAATTAAATTTCATTTCATAATTTTAATTGAATTTCAAATAAAATGCCTAATCGTCTTATAATATTTAAATTGACTTATTCTCGGCAATTACTCAAATATAATTGGAAACATAATTACTATATATGAATTAAGGGATTTATTTCTTTCTGAGAATGTAAAGTTTGTGATTCAAATAAACGTTCAAATATGGGGTAAGTTAATATAAATCCCTCAGGGTTATATCTGACACCCAACAGCGTATAATTCGTCTAATATAAGTAATCAACTCTATCGTATAATACGTGATCATCTTTTTATAAATATACAAAATGTACATAGAACGTATAAGAATTACTTCTGGCGAGGTCATAAGCTCGCCTAATATATTTGTAGCATACACTTAAAGGTCCTTTGCGAACCTATTTCAGCGGAACGCATTCTGTTGGTCACTGAGGAGGTCACTGAGGAGACGTTCTACATTTGCAAGAAGGCACGATTTAAATACACGTTTCATAAACTTGCAAAATATGGAGGCGGTTGAAAACAGAAATTCGGCACTTTTCTGGTCTTAATATATAGGAGACAACGCGGCAGCACAGGTCTAAAGTGCTATTGTTGGCATAACATATAAAAATATCTCATTATTATTCCGAATTTAGGTCTTAATAATGAATTAGCGTATTTTCCTTAAGTAATTTCTTTGTATTTTCTTAACTAATTTTTATTTTAGGTTAATAACTTAGTCGTCCGGTTCCTGATTCGCTTTTGTAGCAGTTATAAAACGAGGCAACAGACTCACTATAATGATTTAAGGCTGTTACTCCTACTAAGATATGGTATAAATGAGGCTGTTTTTGCCCATTGAATTGTAATGTACTTAGACTAAATTAACTCTTTTACGTCAAGACTTTTGGAAATGAATATCCACCATAACTTAAATATTAAAAAGATAGATCATTAAATAAATAAAGTTTATGTAACAATACAACACTTAATATTTATTTATTTATTTATTTACCTTCACGCCATATCCCTTGCGGGGTAGCCAGAGACGACGGAGCGCCAAACGCTACGGTCTCTGCATACCTCTTTCGCCTCGGCCACAGACATCAACCTCTTCATACATGCCCTCCGTGGGGTCCTCATGCTTTTTACGTGACCTTCTTCCAGTATCCTAGCTACTGTGTTTTCGAAGGTCACTCGAGGCCTCCCCTTGTCTCTCTTACCGCTCACTTTTCCCATATAAATCTTTTTTACCATTCTTTCATCACTCATTCGTTCAACGTGCCCAAACCACCTGAGCACGTTCTTCTTCATTCTCACCGTGACATCTTCGCTAGTACCTGACATTCTGTGGATATCTTCATTGCGGATTCGATCAGCTAGACTGATTCCGCATATTCTGCGAAGAGATCTCATCTCCACAGCATTCATCTTTCTTACATTCTTCTTCTGTGTTACCCACGTTTGGCTGCCGTATAACAGCGTCGGTAGCAAAACTGCATTATGTACAGCCAAACGTGCAGCTATACTGACGTTTTGCCGTCTCAACAATGCAGTCAAAGCACCATTGACTCTGTTACCGGCAGCGATACGCCTTTCCACATCCATTTCGTATCTTCCGTCTCTGCTAAACATACTTCCCAAATATACCACTTCATTCACTTGTTCTATTATCTTATCATTCATGTTGATCTTACAACACTTAATCATATTATTATATATAAAGTATGTTTATTTATTATTGCTACATGTTTATTTATTATGAATGTATTTTGGTGGTAGAGCCTAGCTGGCTCGACCGGTGACGGACCACTCTCTCACGGAAGATCGACGTGTAATAATCAAATGCATTTGGTTATATTCCATCGGTGAGTGAGAGTGAATCCGGAAGCCCTTCCCACGCCAATTTTGAAAGCGATGCCTTTAAAAAATATACACCAGGAGGGTACTGGCTTTGATGAATCCTAAGAAATCGGGGGAATGATTCTCAGATTGCCCGGGCGGCCCTTCGTTTCTGGGGCGCGCAAAGTATCGTATTTTATCGAGACGCAGATTCCTCAATCCAGCAACACAGCGTACTTATCATACCCCAGGTATAAACTCGAACATCATTGTGTACCACACGGCGGGGTAACTTTGATCATAAGGCAGAGTATCTGCTACTGTGGCCTTCAGGTTTTTGAAGGTCGGGACCTGTCTGTACTCTGGCTTCTCGTGGACATGGACGACTATGTTAGAGTCTACGCGAGTACTACAGGTCACATAGTGGTAATGCCGAAAAAGATCAACTCTTAGGCCATGTCCAGGTTAAGTTTGACGATCTGCTTTCACAGTCTCCCTCCGCCAAAGTCGTAGTTTTCGGGGACATCACCGCAACATGCCAATTGGCTAGGGTCACGTGCCACCAATTACGCGGGTAGATCTGTATTTAACTTTGCTCTGACAAATTGTCCCAGTTGGTCAAGACGCACACTCGTCTACCCGACGTGGATAGCCTATAGATAGTTGGACCTTTTGCTGACTACACATCCCGAAAAGTACCAGGTGACTGTCGAGGCTTCCCAAGTTTCTTCTGATCTTTATCTGGTATAGAGTGTAGTGTCTATTCAATGTCCAGCTTGCACAAGGCCTGCGACTTGAAGCGTTTGGCACTACAAGTCAGTGGATTTGGATGGAATGTGTTGCTTTTTTGCACCCTACCCATGGGGACCTGTCCGTGGGGATATCTTTGATATTTATCTTTAAAGTTAGCTTTGAGCAGTGGTGTCTAGCCAATGACATTTGTGATGGGAAAGATAAAATGAGGGCAGAGCGTTGTGCTATCTTATTAAGTACACTCGCCTAAGGAATGTATAAATTGCTACGAGACCTCGGACATCCAAAAGACATCCCGTCCTTTGGATTTAGTATTGTATTATAGTTTTTGAATGATCATTTTCAAATGAAGATATGTGTATTGGCTGAATGAAATCTTTGCAGAGCAATTGCCGAGAGAAAATTTAAAACAATGGAGTGCCGGAATTAGGGGTCTAGTTGAATATTGTTTAAGTGTCTCGAAGGAAGGAGTTATAAAACTGTTTCATCTTTGTTATGAAGATCAAACCAGGCCGTGATAAATTGTTTGTAGAAGACCATTGATTGTTTAGTTTCACGAAAACGTTAGATATTGCTGAAAGTGTACAAAGTGCACATGAAGCAGCCCGTCATATGGCCTCAAATCAGATTGATTCCGAATTCTATCGAGTCGTCAGTACTACCCAAAAAAAAGTGTGCAAGATGTGGCTACACAAACCATAAAACAAAGAACTGTACATACTCAGAGCAACAACAACTTGTGCAAGTTTTGTGGTGCTAAAGTTCATCTTCAAAAGATGCTTTGTAAAAAAGGGGTCAAGAATCGCATAATTACTTTTAAAGTAGTAAGGATATGGATGATAAAGGAAGGTGTAAATTTATAAATAATAATAATTGGTCTAATAATGGAAAAGATATAATGGAATAAATCAGCGTAAATAGTCTACATTAATTTTAAAATTTATAGCGGGTCTATATAATACATTCTATAAAACTATGCCAATAGCGAAAGTTTATTTGGTTCTTAAAGTATACACAGGTTTATGGATGTTATTCGACGGGTACATTAAGGTTCCCGTATTTTATAAAGGTGGTTTCTAAAATGCTATATTTATAAGTTGTTGCTAAAGGTCCGCTATCTCCAGTTCAAATGTTGTTAGTAAGACAGTTTAGATTTTAATTAGATTTACCAAGTATCAACCTGTATCACCAACATCATCAGTCGAAATCAATAATAATATATTGAATAAAAAAATCTTGCAGTGGAAATTCTTTATGGGTTCTGGAAGAAATTTTGAAGCTAATGAAACTCTGTTTTTGTAAAAATAAACGATAAAAATAAATGAATTGTAAGATTTGTTGAAGAAAAATAAAGCAACAGTGTGTATTTAGTTTTTGTACCTACTTTAAATTTAATTATAAAGCGACATATGACTCAAATGTTAAAAACCAAGACCAAAGCTTGTAACTCAAATTTTGATGTAAACATCTCTACCTCGACGTAAACACAAACATAAACATTGAGTCCATGAAACCCACAACCTCTGGAGACAAAGAACTTAATGAAACCTCTTCCATAACAAAACTTAAACAAGCTCAACCGCTTCGGAGAAATCATTTGCTCGTAAAGGCTCAAACCTCGACCTTGATGTAGGTCTACTGAAACATCAAAACTATGCGTGTACCAGAAGCTTCATACATGGGTACTAGAACTGAGGCACAGATTAATTCATAATCATTAATCATAATTTTCTCTTTTAGGCCCCATCATAGACGCTTACAGATACTTTATTCGAAATACTCTGTAAAATTAATAATTTATAAAATATGAACAGAAAAATAAATATGGATTTATTTGTATCAATTTGACTTTATTATTGAATATAGTACCTACGTTAAAATAAAAAGAGATTATCTAAAGCATTTATGTGCAAAAATAACAAAAATATAAAATTAAAAAGCAACACAATTGTTGTTGATCCCCGGTTTCAACATCTACTGGACATTATTTTGGAGGCAATTCGTGTGATAAGCAACCGTGTTGACACAATCAAAGCTTTGTTAGGGAGCAAAAACATTTATATGTAAAACCAGATTTTAGATATGATTGTATGATAATGGATATACTTGAAAAATATTGAAATTATATTATTTCAATATTCTTTTGTTGTAATAACAATAATATATTGAAATATATTTCTATTTCATTTATCTTTGCTAAGAAAGAAATGAAAAAATTTTATTACTTTGAACATTTTTAAGGTTCTTTTTGAGAACTGAACTTCTTCACATTTTATATAGCTTATGGTACTTACTTAAAATTTTACTAATTATTTTATTCTATTGTACCTAATGCTTATTAGTAAAAAAAATATTTGTAAATATTTCAAAATAGTTCAGCTTTAATAAAAAATAGCCTTCCTGGATTTTCTATAAAAATTATATATTCATATTTAGAGTTACTCAATATACTAGTGGGACTCAAACCTGCAATCTCTGGGAAATATATGTGTGATTAAAATTCAACTGTCTTGAACATAACTTTTGTGTTTGAGGTAATTAATGAAATCATTTCTTTTTACAGAATAACAATTTTTGTATATGTGATTTTACTTTTATTGTTTAGACGTTGACGGGAACACAGATTTTAAATAAAAAAAAGATAACAATTTATTTTCAACACTAATGTAAATGGTTTTGAATTTTACTGATTTCAGTGTACCTTTCTGTAATAATAAATAGGCGTGCCTCTTATACTTGTCACAATTATAACAAACTCTAATCTTTAATGTTGTATATAAATGTATTTTTATCCTTATTCTAAATAAAAAAAAATTATAGCTATTTTTGTAATATAATTATAATTTTATTAAAAAAAATGTGATGATGTATTTCTGCCATGCTTCATTTGGGATTGACAGGTAACAAATTTTATTTAGCTGTGACAAAAGATAATTTGTATATTTATCATATTAATTGACTTTGTAGTGTCAACGAAAGAAATGTATTTGTAAAACCTGATAATAAAAAATAAATTGAAATTGTTAATTAAAAACACTTTAGTTTTTAATCAACAATTGAATAATAACACTGAATAAATTAACTTACTATGCATGTTTACTCACCAATAGTGCATACGACTTTAATGGCCCGGTGTCATACTTTTAAAGGTATTTTGATGTTGGTTAGATATTCATATTTATGATAACTTAGAATCAGTACTTAAATTAAATAAATATTTAATTGTAGAATACTAATTATATTTATTAGAATACCATAATTACAAAAAATTAAAACTTGTAGATATACAAAATTAAAAACACTAAAAAGAAAAGAATTTATTACATTTGCTTTATCCTTATTTGTTAATAGTATTATAAGCTTTGTAAAAGTACACAGCCATAACAATGAAAACAAATAATTAACTATGTTTCTACCTGATGTTGGGCGTCTTTTGCTTGCTTTTTGTACACTGACTGAAAAATTCTCTCCATTGATAAATATTACCAACTTCTCATTTGCATCGAATACATACAGTGAATATTAAGCCAACGAATACTCGAAAAAGAAGTAAAGAAACATATATCCCAAGGAGGAGTTATTTTTCTTTTTCTTACAGTAGTACTATTAATATTTTATTATTTTTTTTTATTTAATTAACTACATTTGTCTCACAAAATATATGAAATTACATTGTTTCTTTTGACGTTACCTAATAGAATTCTAATGTTAATACAGAAAGCGTCTTATATATGACTAGTTAAAATGGTTACAAATTATTAGCAGTATTTTTTCTATCTACTCTTTGTTACTCCATTTCTTAAGTTAAAGGTTTTGTTACCTATAACAATCCTCTCATAGAAAAGCAAAAATTTTGTTTAATATTGTTGTATACATTTAGAATATTTAAGGTTAAAAGATTTCTTGATTATGATTTTTTTTAATTTTTGATTAAGTAATTAATATAGATATCTAAAATCAAAAACTAGGACCTAAGTTACTTTAACGGCATCCATATGACCTTCAAAAGTATTATTATTCTAATATAGATAACATAATTTGGCTACTGAAAATAAAGCATTTTATAGACACAAGTTTAACCTTTGCAGCGAAAGGATACTTCGGTTTCCCTGATTGAAGTTTTTTAAATAAATTAATGGGTTTTATAATTTTACATTATTTAGTTTAGCTATATTCAAATATTTATTAAGTTACTATATTAGGCACATGTAGAGATATTTTAAATAAAATTTTTAAAAAGTAGCCTAATTCGGTTACATACTAAATAAAATATATAATATAATATTGACAATATTATTTAAAAATATTTCAACATTATTATCTCTTTAATAGTGAGCTATTTTAAACTTTAGCCTTCATGTAGGTTTCGGTGATTACACCTTCGGCTTGGCTTAAATAGCTCAAAAGCCCTGTTATTGGGAGCTCTTTTTTACTCGTACTAGTTAGGAGAGTTGCTTGAAAATTCAATCAACTTGGTAAAGCATTTGAAAAAATGAAATGAAATGAAAAAATGATCCTATTTCACTCAATTTTTTTTCACGATATTTGTCATTGAATTGAAAAAATATTTTCTCGTTTTTACTCTGAACTTTGGGGAAAGAAAAATTTTGTTTTCTGAGTCGTACTATCAATTATATATATACTACGTACGTACTATCAATTATCAATTATATATATATATATATATATATATATATATATATATATATATATATATATATATATATATATATATATATATATATGTAACCAAATACAATATATATATAACCAAAAAGGAATATTAGAGAGAGGCTGTTTTAAATAACATACACCTAAAACTGACTGAATTAGTTTCTATTTCTATTATTATATTTTTGATATTAATATTATATATTAAGAAAGGCCTTGCTATAAAGTTATTTTTAGAGTAAAAAATTGTATGTAAATCGTATATTAAAAATAAAAATAGATTACAATTGGTATGTTTATTATTATTTAGTAGCTACTGACATAAAATACTAAATGTATTATAACTATTATTAAAGTTATTAACTTTATTTGGAATAATAATTATTTTCACATTTAATTAAAATTATACAAGTACAGCAAAAATAAAAAAAATTCTTATGCATATATAAGGAATATTACAAAAAAAATTAAAACGCTCATCAAGGCCGGCAACGCTCTTGTGAATCCTCGGATGTTGCAAGAGTTCATGGGCGGCGGTGATCACATATTAACGGTGACCCGCAAGCTCGTTTGAATTTCTATAACAAAAAAAAATTAAAAATAATCAATAAGACAAAAATTCATTTCTCCATCACCATTCAGAGGTCAGTCAGAAAACTGATAAGTTTACTCAAACTCAGAAATAATTTCCATAGCAATGTCCGCTTACATTGATAGAGTCAGATGTTGTTAACCGAAGCGAATAAATCTCAATAAATTGAGTGGAGATCTTGTAATTGCATACAATGTCGTTTGCCGAACTAGATATATATTACGTATACTCTTAAGAAATATTTTATTATATAACGTCGCCTGTTCGATGTCTTGCATAACCGTGGTATCGTCTTTTATATCGGAAAAAATTTAAAATGGAAATGACATGTTTGTTAATAAGGTAGAAAATATATTTAAAAAAATATATTATTCGTTACTTATAAATAAAAAATTCTATTCATATTCCTATCGTTCTAATTTGCTCATTAAATGACTGACCATCATTAATTAATTGACCTTCAGTCTCAATGGAGAAAGATAAATCCATTTTTAAGATATATTAGTTATTTTTTGTTTTTTCTCTTTAATAAAATATAATATATTTAGGTATGTAATCCTTAGGTCCTAAAAAATAATTGTAATTACAATTACAAGGTTAAGTATAGTTCTTCGATAAAAAATTCGTAAATGATTCGCTTCGATCCCGATCGAGTCGGCTTAGCAATACCTTTGCTTTACGACCATTGCCAGCCAGCCATTTAAGGGAAGTTAAAAATTCTCACCATTTCAATGTTACTCTGAATATCACGGGTACCATTTGTTTTTAGACCAAAATATATTTTATTTGTGTTATATATTTTATTTAATAATTACATTCAATTCTTAAATTTCTAATTACCATTTATTTACCTCAAATATTATTATAAAATATATAACAAAACGTGACATGACAGATTTAGAAGGTATAAAAAAATATATATTCCAAATAGAATGAGTGACATCAACACTTTTAAAAATGAGTTTCCATAGTACGTACACCAAAATAATCCCCAAGAGGTGAGAGCGGTAATTCAACTCTTTGCTAGCTCCGTAGAGGGCACCAGCGGTACATGTGTGATGATGAAACGAGGTAACGTGAACAGAGTAAATGGGAAATTGGCAGAATTGTAAGTCAAATAAAGGTTTTAAAAGATGTACCATGGATGAATTCATATTGAAACAGTGGGTTTCAAAATTTTGTTAACCTTTATTAGTTGATTTGAATAAGAATTTATTAATTATGTACTGCACTATTTATTTATTTTTTAAATGAATAAAATTACTACATTTAAGCCTTTCTGTAATTAGCATTAAGACAAGTAAACAAATTATTAAAACATTGTACAAAGCCGGAGGAATTTAACAGACAAATTTTTATAAACACATAAATTAATTTAACAAACGTTAAAAATAAAATGATTATATAATTAACGTTAGTAATTATTTTTTTAAATTATTATATTTGATTAAATCAATTCGGATCAGATCGCAATTTAATGATTTATTCTCAGGAGGTGACACGTCTTGCATGCCTATTTATAGTATAAATAAATTTAAGTGTTTATCTCCAAGCTTTATATTAAGGTCTAAATTATTTTACCAAGGGTACCATTGTAATGAATTTAACGGGTTCGTAAAGTACGCTTTTACCTCAGTTGTACTACGTAGTCCATTTAATATAGATGTTAATATCTTCATATATAATAATGAAATTATTTTAACAATCCTACCTAGTTTATATTTTAACTCATAACTTTTTTGGATCGTAGGACTGTAGGCTAATCAGTGAGCTCTAATAGAACATTACACTTCCATGGAATAAGATAAGATTTAAAACTTTTTATATAATGGAGCATCTTTTTTCGCTAGTTTCAACTGTATTTCATCTAAAATCTTACGAAAAGATAATTTTAATAAAATCATCAACTACTCACCACTCTTAACATTAAATTTAAATGAATATAATATAATTTTTATGGTTATAAAACATTGCACTGATGCAGTGTGATAAAACAAAGACCGCAGTTAAGTGCATCTGTAGACTTTTATTTCCCCACAGACTACAGAACATGCTGACGGCGAGTTCAATGGAAATAAAATGTTTGCAGAATTTTGAGGAATAGTTCTTGAGAGTTTAATAAAGTATTTAATTACTTACAATTTGTATAATAAAATACTTTTTAGACAAATCTTTCTTTTTCTTCCAAATTGCACAAAGAAAGAACGAAAACAAGAGTGTGAATTCATCTCAAACAATAAAACTTACTCACACCCGGTTTTTTTTTGGTATTTATTTAGGTACAAACATATTTATAGTGCACGAGTTGGCTTATATCTTAAGATCAATACGTTACTAGGAAATATACCCCGTCTATGAAAACAATGATGAATAGCGGTGACATTATTGGCAGTATTGGAACCGTTTTACTTAATTATTTCTTCATAAAAACATTAAAATAAATATATTAAAAACTGACATAAACCAGCAGTCTCCACATTTTTATATTATAATAAAAAATCGACTAAGAGAGGAAATTTAAGATTCGGGTTTTAAATCTATTAAATTGAATTTTAAAAATATTATTAAGTTGTAATGGTTCATTACAAACTTACTTTACTTTATACTTTATACGTTAGTCTCAAAATAATATATGTGTAATATCCTAAAACTTAGGTTTATGCTAGATCTAAATACAAATTAGTATGTCGTTTCGAATAAAATTTTGCCTCTTTATGGCAGTCATAGCTTTCAATAATAAAATATATTAAAACATTTTATTTCAGAACACAATACTAATCCTTAATAAAATCAATCTTGGTCACATTGATCATAATTATATTATTAAAAAATTTGTATGGATATATAATTTACACATTAATATGATATTGCAATTTGTTGAGTTTTGGCATTACCTAAAGAGGGCGATTTTTACAATTAAATATTATATTGACTGTGTAAAATGGCTTTTTATCTAACAACAAATATAAATTTTTCAACTATAGTTATTTAAACAGACAATATCAGATATACAAAAAAATAGATAAATATATATTATGTAGCTTTTTATCAAAAGTGGAAATGACTTTTAAAAATAGTTTGAAATATTTATACATACATACACAAACAAATACTAATATATGCACATTCAAAGCCACAAATATATAAATAAATAAGTTTTATACATACTCGTATACTTATATATACACAGATGGGAAAATCAAAGATTATTCGCAGTTACTGAGGTAGAACTGCTTCATCTGTCTCTCGAAAGAGTTTCGTGAATTCATTTTACGAATTATTTCAGGTAGTTGGTTCTACAGTCGGACAGCGACAACTGAGAAGGAGTCAGACATAAAACCAGTGTGGTGTGTGGGAACAGTAACGAGTTGAATTTCACTCGAGCGTAGTGGCCTATCGTGGGCATAAGTACGAAGTAGGAAATTATTATTCTTCATTCAATATTTATCATAACTATAATTCAATTTTTGAAGTCAATATATATTTACTTTCACTATTGATAATATAAGCCTTTTTTTAAATTTCATTGAGCAACTTGCTACATATTTTTAAACTCATTCAATACGTATATTTTTAGATAAAGTCATCATTTTGTCATGAGAGTAAAATGTTGCTTTCTACGACTGTGATATGTAGCTTCATTTATCTAAAACAAATGGCGTTGTTTTCTTGTAAATATTAACGTTACTAAAATATGCACGGAAAGAATTCCTAATAATTTAAATTTTTCAAGCCAAGGCCGGCAGCTGTCATTTTATACTAGACATTTTTTTTTACAAATTAATACGCTGAAACGGCAACATTTATATTCGTCCCTTTTTTATTTCTCTAAAGCCGTAAATGAATTTGTTTAATTTATATTTCATTATGTCAATTTGCGAATTCCATGTCATAATATTGTCTAAGCTTATAAGCAAAAAAATAAAATTATTTACAAGCGAAATGTCTTTATTAATAAATGAAACATACAATTTGAGGCTTTGTTTTAGTATAGATAAAACAGTATTAATTTACTGTTTATCAAATAATGTGAATTATAATTATATGACCAATTTAAACGATTATAAAAATTTCTAAAATGAATAATATATATATTTTTTGTTTTAAAAATAATTTAAATATCGCAGGGGAATAAAATTGCATTGGAATTTAATAATCTAGGAAAGTTGTTAAAATAAATTTAAAATAGTACGCGTCCTATAGACTATAGACTACTATAGGATAGCCAGTCATAAGATTTTGTCATATGGAGCAGTAAGCCAACTGCGTAGTACTTCTCATTTAGGTGTTACAATATGTTTTATTGCATTCAAAAACTACTAGGATGCTGAATTCATTTGTTTGAACAGTTTTTATTTAAAAACTGAAAATTTTCTAGGTTAACTCTGTAAGGCATACATTTTTCAAATACTTTTGATGTTACCAAATCTCTGAGTCTGTGATTTGATGGGTATTATTCTCGTTTTTTAAAATATAATTGATATTTTCAATGAGTTTGGACACATACCTCTTCCAAAGGATTGAGTTATTTGGAATGTAAAAAGTTTTACTAAATATTTGTTCGCTCTTTTTATGAGAAAGATAGTTTTGCAACATCTGAGGATTTACAAGAGCGTTACCGGCCTTGGAGGTGGGAGCAAATGCCTTTTTTTAAGGTACCCATGTCTTACCGATCTGGAAATACCGGAGAAGGGATTACGTTCCACATTCAAGTAGTACGAGGAAAAAAGTTCCTTGAGAACCGCACAGTGGAGGATCGCCACGCATCCAGGTGGACCGGGTCAGAGATGAGAACAGTACTCAATGTGTGGCCGGATCTGCGCTTTATAGAGTGCAAGTTTTTGGCCAGGTTTGAAATACTGCCTCTCTCTATTAATTTCATCGAGGCAAACTTAGCTTTGCTCTCCAGATGTCCACAAAACTGACAATCACTCGAAATGTCAAGACCCAGTGTTCTGATACTTGGCGAGGCAATGAGGGCAGTGCTCTTGAAGAGATACGATACGGTGATACGATAAATGAGGTTTTCTTGGTGGTAAACGCGCAAACCTGTGTCTTTAGGGGATTGCACTGAACCTGGTTCAGTTCACACCACCCAGAGACCATCCCGAGGGAGGCTCTATAGAAGACACAAATTTCTTTCGACAATCTTCGACGTTTTCCCGAGAGAGACCTGCATGGCCGGAATATACCACATCTCCAGTGCCCGCATAACAATGTATGTTGGGAATGTAAAACATACTCATATAATTGATGAGCAGGAGGAACAGAGTTAGGGATAAAACGCAGCTTTGGGGTACACCAGCCTTCACGGGCTTGGCGACCGCATTTCATCCCAATAAGTATTACTTGTAGTGCCAAACGCGTCGAGTCGCAGATCTTTTGCGAGACGGGGCACTATTGAGCACTATACTCCGTACCAGGCAATGATCAGTGGACCCTAATAGAGCCTCCAAAGTGACCTGGTACTTTCCGGGATATGTAGTCAGCAGAAGATCTAACAAAGAGGGCATATTGATGTCCACGTCCGGTAGGCGAGTGTGTGTCTTGACCAACTGGGACAGACCATTTGCCAGAGCAAAGTCAAACACAGATCACCCCGCGTAGTCAGTGGCAAGTGACCCTAGCCAATCAGCATTGAGCGCATTGAACTCCCAAGTAGGTTTGTCATACCCTATACTATATATATAAGCAACAATATTTTAGACTGTACAGTTAAACTTAATTTCAACTTATACACGCTAATATAATATTAATTGATGTACATTTTAATTTCATTAAAGTTTTGTTAATATTCACAATGTAATATACAATGTATAGGTTTCCTTTATTGATGCAATGAATAAATTAAATGCCAAACAATAATACGTATACAAAGGTAGCATTTAGTATCAATTTGGTTAGAACTCAGCGTCGCTTAATTAGGTTTCAGAGTATATATACCAAACGTTTGCGGCCACAGTTGTAACGGACATACCTTTCGAACAATTGACCTTTTAAATTATTATAGACAGCTATTTGTTTATAATCATTTGCAATATTAATAGTAGTGGTAGCGCAATTATCTATCGTCCGCAAACAGGTTACCTAGAATGTAACACTTAGTCCACTTTGGGAAAATGACATTTAAAATAACAGTTATTATATATGTCAGATACAATATAATACAATAAAAAGGTCATAAGTCAAGTTGTACTAATTGTAACCTGTAAGCCCGTCTACGTAAATAACAGAAAGCAACGTTTGTAACATTACTTCGGATCTCGGACACTGATCAATATAAACAGTTACTTATTATCTAATACACCACTTACAATTTATACTTATACTTTATTTGTACCATATATCAAAAAAATTGAAATACCTGCAACTAATATTTCCTTGTAAAAAGACCATTTTTCTGCCGAACTTTTTAAACAAATATTTAATTAGAAAAGAAATAGGTAATACTTTTACAAATAAAATTATATCCATCGTTGACCACCACTTCCCCTATCTTTCATGCGGAATCCGATTCCTCAAAATAATCCTTGATCTTTTGATATAATATCATCCAATTCTCCACTGTACATGCCGTTGACCAAATGATAGTCAATGAGAGCGATAAATGTTATTAAATATTATAGGCGAGGTTGAATCGCCCATCACATTTCATGAAATTTTCTACATGAATTCGAAGCAAAATAATCTTAACATGTCATTAATGGTATTACATACGTTTATCTATGTGTTAAAGCCCGGTGAAAAAACATTATCTGCGTTAACTTGCACGCATTATATTCGATACCAATTTAAATTATGTTATTATCTGTGATTATTTTTACCTTACTGCCGTGAATTTTGGATCAATAAATAATCATCGATAGAAATCAATGGCTGGGAATTTGCCTTAATTTTCAGCAGTAAAAATTTTCCTAATAAACCCATTTTGCATCCACAGTTACGGCGTGCTGCAGATATCCCTTCCGTAATTGCCAACAATACTAAACATCCGGGCTTTAAACTGGGATTTAAGCATTTTGAAGTGAATTGTTGTGTCATTCAATAGTTCTGATAATTCCTTATTTAGTCATAAATCCTTCAGAGTTACACTTCCCTTCCTTCCTTTAACCAATAAACTGATATCATAAACTATCGACCACCACGTAAAAACCTAAATAAATCCCAACAAAATTTTGTTAAATTTTAATTTTCGTAATTCACGTAAAAAAATGACTTTTCCGAAGTAATAACTAGTATGTTGATTAGGAATTGTAACCTAAACCGTCAAAAAATTTATTACAATGCATTAAGTAGTTTCGATGTACAGTTATTAGAAACAATTAAGATTTTATGTTTGCCATCACAAATACATTTGTGGTAAATGTTGAACGAGACAAAAAGCAACATGTTATTAAAACGTAACCATTAGTTTTTATACGATGAGAAAACTAACAAATAGACAAACAGGTAAACCGACAAACTAATATTTATTTAAAAAAAAAATATTTACATATTTTTGTATTGTGGTGAATACTTAGTCATTAGGTTTTGTATTTATTCAAGTACATTGAATAAATACAAAACCTAATGTTATTTTATTTGATGATATAATCTTATTCTTCTGTTTTTTGTGATGTCTAACTCAATGTGTATTTAAGAGTATAGTAAGAGAAAGAAATATTAATTCAAACTCTTTGTCACCAACAAAATTCATATTTTAGTTTTTTAATATTACTTTATATACTATCATTAAACTCACTTTTTCATGTTGATTTAAAGTCTCTTATTCAGTTTAAATTGCTATTTTCACCACGAATTAATAAAAAATCTATGAAATTTATAACAATAAAAAAAACCATAAAACATAAGGACTTAAAATATAATCTGCACATAACACAACAACTATTTACATAATTATTATCACATGTCTAGAAAGGGAAATTACATTTATTACAATTTGATTTCACCCTACTTAGCGAAATTCTTAAAACGTAAAGTTATAAAGATTTAATTGTATTGTCTCAGAATCTGTACTAAATAAAATACAGATAATACCTTAAATGAAATTAAGTAATGCATAAAAGATTAAGTATGAAACGTGAAGTGTGGGTGTGGCCAGTGTTCTCAAAATACAACCGGCCCTTGCTTGTATCAAAATAATAGAGATGCCGACGAAATACTTGAGGTGAATCTCGTTCTATCTCGAGATTAAATTCACGACAAGATCTCAGGAATCTTATAACGCACTGTACTATATAAACGTTACCAGACTATATCATTTTGAATTTTATTGTTTAAATTCCAAATCAATTTTACAATTAAATAAAAAGTTATTAAAATTAGATTTCTGTTGGGATTTAACAAATCATGTACATTATTTTTATTATTATTATTATTATTTATTTCAACTATATAAGATATATTTTTCTCAAAAATGTTAAATAAAAAAAATTATAAACCAAGTATATATATTTTTACAATAATTAGAATATAATATTTTATCAGAAATCACTCACTTAAAAAAAAGATATTTATATAAATAAATCCAGTTATAATATTATATCATTTGCATAACATGCAGCCTTCCTGATGCGAATTATTATATAAAACCAAAACAAAGATTTGATTAAATTGTATAAAATCGCTACGTTGTTTTGTGCAGTGTGTCGCAATTCAAATCCTTAGTCGACAAGCGTCAACATTTATCAGTGTCTCAGCAAATGATAGCAATTAACATTCCGCCATTGTTAGCTGACGGTCTGATGGTCTGCACCCATTGTCTGTTATGACTTACGTTTTGATGTACCTATATGTAGTCTAAATATTCATGATGGTATTACATTTCTTTGATTATTACTAGCATTGTTATTGTTAAATCCTAGTACAAAAAAACCTATTAAAATCTTACGCTTTATTCAGAAACGGAAATCAATTTATCAAAACTGTTATACTTAAAAATATATGTAATATATTTTCTAAGCGAATATATACGAAAATGAGTCAAGAATTTTGTGAGATAATAGCTTTAAACTGTGTTAATAACATTCTAAACGAGATAACATCCTTAATTTAGATCAACTATAAAAAAACTTACTGAATTTTTTTTTCAAAGCATTAATGTTATTACACATGAAAATTTTAACAATTACAGAGTCACTTTTTTCTACTCTTATTGATTGAATTATATTAATATCATTATTGTTGTATTATATTTTACTTATAATGAAATAGTAACCAAGTTACAATTATTATTAAATATTTGTGAAATAAACAAAAATACTGCTATTTACGTATATATAGACATTTGCTCAGACTTCTAACTGAATAAAATAAAAACTAAATAAAATAAAAACATCTAACTGAATAAAATAAAAACTAAAATATAATGTAACTTAAATTTTATTAAAAATTTTACATATAAATATTTATACAAGGAATGTAACCAAATAACATGTGAATTATTTCAATATATGTTTCCTGACCGCTCCTCCTCCTCTTTTCAATTTCCTGTACACGTTAGAATCTCGTTGGAGTCTCACGTTAGCTTCAATAGAACAAATATTTATATATATTTGAAAATCGTATATTGTCATGTGTAGTTATTATTTTTTCCAGACAGTCCAGTTTTATAATAATTATTATTATAAGAAATAAATGTGATCCTTTGTACCGAACGTTTTGGAGTCCTAATCCAAGTGACAAGATTTATGTTTGTGTTCTTATTGTGAATCAAACGTATTAATTAAATACGGCTCTTACATATGTTATGGACTCAACGTAAATATTTTTCACAGTCGATGATAGATTGTAACAAATTAATTTTGAGGATTATCGAGAACTAAGTATTGAACTGAATACCGTATTTTCTAAATAATATAATTACGAAAATGAATAAACAATCGCATCATAAACTGTAAAATATTCTAAATAGAAAATATATTAAATAACAAAAAAAAAATACTGACACAATTGCTGATTCACCTTCACTCACAATCGAAATCAGACAGTTAAGCATCGAAACCAACAATAAGGCATCGGAAATCATTACTATTTTATAGTCGTTCCGCTATGTGTCAGCGAGTTCTTTATTCTGCGGGAGAATTAAACTGATACCGATACACTTAATTTTTGCCATTTGTTTTATTAGTATGCATCTATCTTCCTTACCTAACAATAAACTGATTAGCGAAACACAAACAGTAAGAAACCAGACCTATCTTTTAACAACAACGTTTAGCATCAAATCACGGATACGAATTGCATTTTGGAGCGATGATAGTCGCCTAGCCCAAGGAGAGACAATAAGGCTTATCTACAACTTGCATATGCTCGATTTATGCAAAGTGAGGATAAATGATTTTGGTGAGCTGAGAACATCTGGGGGTTTGATTCTGCTGTATACTGGAAAAGAAAATACGAAAGATGTGCGCGAATACGACGTGAGGCTTGTTCTCACTAATACCGCTAGGAAAGGTATTCTAGAATGAAAAAGGATCTTGGACCGAATCCTATATGCCCATGTTAACTCAACTGCTTGGAAGATCTCAATCATGCCCCAATTAATATATCACCGAAAGATACCAAAGATGACTTCTAAAACACCCTAAATGCAACCATTAGGAGCATTAGGAAGCAGGATATTATCATCGTACTGGGGCACTATAATGAAAAGGTTGGATACGTTAACGCGAGCCGCAAGCGGAACATTGGTAGAGCCCTATGTTACTAGAGTGAGTAACGAGAATAGAGAGCTATTTATTGATTTTAGTCACAACCATGATCGGAAGAACATTGTTTATCTAAAGTGACCATCATAAATACAATCATATGAAACTCACCCAACGTTCTCATTCACTTGGAACAAAATAAAACACGAAGCTCAGAAACTTCCACGATGGAGGACTACTTTGGACGCCAACTGTCCCTTTGGGTCATGAACAAAAGATGCCACTAATCATTGGATAGCGGACTGCACAAATAATCGGTGAGGGAATTGCACAAAGTCATTCTATTACAAACTGCCGAGTGAAGAGGTTGGATAATCTTAGTCTTTGTTATTATTATAAATAAAAGTAATTGTTAAAAAATAATTCTGTTGTGGTTTTGGTCCATCTACCTTTTAAAAGGCTAATTATTCGAGAAGTACGTATTAGCCGTGATTACAGCCGTTGGGTAAATACATTTCACAACCAAATCAGCGACACTGAGTTCTAACTAAATTCAAACTAATTTTTAAATTCAAGCATAAATTATTGTTTGCACACTTATTATTATCGTCAGTATCGGATCGTTTGAATTCACTTATACGGAAAGTGGACACAACAAATATAATTCCCATTTAAAATTAATATCCATTTGAATGTGAATAACATAAATAAAATGAAATATTGTATGTGTGAAATATTGTGTGTGTGTGTAACTTGATAAAAAAAAATTGTAAAACTGGCAAGTTTCTCTATATTTAATTCTCTAATAATAATCTTTTTAACTTTATTTATGATATGTTATATAGAATTTCTCTAGAATGCAAGGTAAATGAACCACACTTATATATATAAAAAAATACTATTGGGTAATTAATGTATGAGTTATTGCTTGTTTGGTAATTAATTCGATAATAAGAGACATCAATTGAAAAGGTTTAATTTTTAAAAGTATTTCTTTTAAGTCAGAACATATGTATGTATGTTCTGACTTAAAAGAGAGGATCTTTTAAATATTTTCAATAACATATACATATATGTAATATTTTCAATAACATATATGTATATGTTATTGAAAATATTTAAAAGATCCTCAGAGGATTTGTCTGTAATTAATAAAATCAGAAAAAGAATTATTATTTTGTGTGACAGTGAAATTTTCTGGGCTATTCAGAAATATTTCAAATTTCATCAATTATATTCGTTTTTGAATTATTATTACTTTGACTAACTTTAATCGATAATTTAAAATTATACAAGCTAATAATTTTCCAACGTTAAAATGTGACCCACGATTTTTAATTCTATCCACATTTTAACCACCATCACACTTTATCAACCATTCAGACATTATTTAGTTAAATATTTTAAAAATACACTATCAAATTATCATTGACTAGTGAGTACAGAAATCGTATGCTCCTCTTAATAAGTACTATATTTGACAAATACATACGCCATAATAAGAATAATAGGACAATCAATCAAAAATCATGCAAATTATGCAAAAATTAGGAAAAGGATCGATAACTTTAATGCATAATGTTTCATATAACATAATCATAATCAAAAACATTAGTATTTCACCAAGAAATTATATGTGCTCCGTGACAAATTAAAGAATTCGAGCAAAACTTTTGCTTTTATTACAGTCATAGCCACCCTGCCATTCAACAAACTTTATAAACTTTGTGAATTCCTGTATTACCCAGAATATTCTTTGTGCTGTCGATATTGCTATCGATTTTCGATACTTTTATTATAATTACATTTAAATAATTTAGAAATCGGTTGAATATGAACATTTATAGTTTTAATGAAAACGCCTAATCGTTTTACAATATTTCAATAACTTAATCTCGTTACCTGTGCAGACATAACTAAAAATATACTTACTATGTATAACTGAAAGGATTTACCTGTATCAGAGAAATTGGTTTAATTGTAAATCAAACAATCTTTAAAAAAATGGTGTGGATTAATATCAACCAGTCAGGTTTATTTCTTATATCCAATATCATTATTCTCATATTATCTTTTTATAAATATACAAAATGTACATTGAACGTTCAACAATTAGTACACATACCTACCTAACTTGAAAAAATACGCTGCTCAACAAATTTTATTAAAATGGTAAGGGATATCAATATATATAGAAGTAAGATAGTATAGTACTTTTACTGAGTGTTGCCAGAATTCGAGACAATTTGTTATTATCACGCTCGTAACATAAAAAAAACTCGAATTAGTATTCAATTTGTGTCGAATTTCTACTCGGCGTAAAAAAATTAAACACTGTTTTGTGATTAATAAAATCATAATTTTCATTACTGCGTAATTTATATTAATAGAGTTTATGACGAAATTATATAACAATATAATATTAAAGCAGCTTCTTTATCGTTTGAGTTTATCGGGAGAATTTGATTACGATTTTTAATTATTTTTTTATTGATGTTCCCTATAAAACAAAATCTTTGATTTTACATATATCTTACTTTTTTTTGTTTCAGAGATTTGATTTCTTATTCTCAATAGCTAACTACGCTACAATCCAAATCCAGATCATAAAAATAATAGTTTTGCACTTCTAAGCCTGATATTACTAACATACAGTTGAAACAGTATAGGTAAATTAAGTTATGTCACCAACTGAATCATCCATTAACCAGCAATTACGATCAATTCACAATTTGTGACACAATATTATTCATGAAATACTAATATTTCCATTTTTAATAATCTATAGAAAAAACACAAAATATCTGATAATATTTTATTATGAATGTAGGTCTTAATAATGAATATGAGCGTTGCAATATTTCCTTGACTAATTTATATTTTATTTTAACAACGTCATAGTTGTCATAAAGATATATATATAAATAAATTAGGTACGATAAAAGGTCCATAATAAAAAGACAAAGTCCAAAAGAATAAGAGAAATTCATTTTCAGCTATCACTTAATAAATACGTAAAAAAGATTTTAATTGTCTTAAGAGTTTGTAAGGAAGACCAAATACGATTAAAGTACACATTTTTTTTGGTGTTTCTTTGTAACTTTAATTTAATAAAGAGAATTAAAAGAATTGTATTAAATATACGAGACAATGCTTATTTACTGTACAATAAATGCTAGTAGTATAATCGTCTTCTGTTTATAGACTCGGCGCACTTAATCAAGTTCCTGATTAAAGGAGGATCCGCCTTTGTAGCAGTTATAAGACGGGCAACAGACTCACTACAATCACTGGAAGCGGTTACCCCTACTAAGTTATTTAATGGTATAAATGAGACTTTCTCTGCATATTGAATTATAATATTAATGTACTAAGACTAAATCAACTCTTTTACTCCAAGACTTTTAGAACTAAGCATCTACTTAAACTTAAATATTAAAATAATTATATTATAGTATTAAGTTAGCTTACTTAACAAAACAACACCTAAGGTATATTTATTCATTACTGCTACATAAAGCTTTATAATATAATTCCTTTAATCAAAATTTGGTATTTTTAAAAAACGTATGCTTTAGAAAACATGTTTGATATAATGTTGATTTTTTTAAGAAAGTGAAATACAAATCTTTATGTTCATTGAAAACTCTGAAGTGTACTTTTATTATATTCGAACACAATATAATTTAAGCCTGCAATAAAAGATGGATTACTATTTCATATAAGTTTATTTAACATGTATACAATGTACCTACAACAGTTATATGACTGTTTATCGTCAGTTCATCTTAATTTAGTAAATAGTTAATATTTTTTTTTGTTTGAAATGTATTTTCAAAATTCCTATATACGAGTATAGGGTAGGTTGCCCTCATTTTGCGCAGGAGGTAAGATTGCGCATAACTAATTATTCGAAAGCAAAATGCCATTTGCGGCTAACTTCAGTCGAGTTTAGGGCCATTGCCATTTGCAAGTGCTCTGCCGGAGAAAAAATCAAAAATCTTTCAAAACGGAGTCGCAAGGTAGGTTTGAATTTAAATATTGATTTCGATGTTATTTTGTCTCAATTTGATGATGTAAAAGCCTAAAGTACTATCAAAGATCTGGTCATTGTTTTTATTTATTTATTTAGCTTCACGCCATATCCCTTACGGGGTAGCCAGAGACGACGGAGCGCCAAACGCTACGGTCCCTGCATACCTCTTTCGCCTCGGCCACAGACATCAACCTCTCCATACATGCCCTGCGGGGAGTGCTCATGCTTTTTACTTGAGCTTCCTCCAGTATCATAGATGCAGTGTTTTCGAAGGTCACTCGAGGCCTCCCCATTTCTCTCTTACCGCTCAATTTTCCTGTATAAATCTTTTTTACCATTCTTTCATCACTCATTCGTTCGACGTGCCCAAACCACCTGAGCACGTTCTTCTTCATTGTCACTGTAACATCTTCACTAGTACCTGCCATTCTGTGGATCTCTTCATTGCGGATTCGATCAGCTAGACTGACTCCGCATATTCTGCGAAGAGATCGCATCTCCACAGCATTCATTTTTCTTACATTCTTCTTCTGTGTTACCCACGTTTGGCTGCCGTATAACAGCGTCGGTAGCAAAACCGCATTGTGTACAGCCAAACGTGTAGCTATGCTGACGCTTCGCCGTCTCATCAATGCAGCCAGAGCACCGTGGACTCTGTTACCGGCAGCAAAATGCCTTTCCACACCCATTTCGTATCTTCCGTCTCTGCTAAACATACTTCCCAAATATACCACTTCATTCACTTGTTCTATTATCTTATCATTCACGTTGATCTTACATTCTGTTCTTTCTTCATTTTTTTCAAATATCAGAACCTTTGTCTTATCTGCATTCAGGTTTAGACCATTATTTTCACACCTATCTTTTAGAGTGGTGACCAATGCCTGCAGATCTCATTCTGATGATGCAATGAGCACTGCATCATCTGCGTATAGCAAGTAATTGACTTTAAGGTCACCTACTTTCACTCCCATGTCACTCCAAATACAAATTGAACAACCAAGCTGACATAGCGCAACCTTGCTTAACACCCGATTGGATGTCAAACCAGGGCAATATGTCAGCTCCTACTCGCACACGGGCTGAGTGATCTCTGTAAAGAGACTTTACAGCCCGTAGCAAGGGTCCATTCACGTTATATCGGGGCAGTATCTCCCATAACTTCTTTCTCACAACTCTGTCAAACGCCTTTTTCAAATCCACAAAAGCACAGAAAACTTTTTGGTTTAGGGCCAAAAACTTTTCCGTGATCATGCGGAGGAAAAAGATCTGATCTATACACCCTCTTCCAGGTCTAAAACCTCCTTGGGCCTCCAGCAACAGCCTTTCAGATTTCTCTTGCATTCTTCTCGCTAATATATTTGCATAAACTTTACCGCCCAAGCTAATCAAACTGAGAGCCCTATACCTTGCACAGTCTATCTGTAAACTTTTGCCTTTATACAAAGGTACGATGAATTCACCTCGCCAATCGTCTGGGACCTCTCCTGATTTCCAGCATAAATTCCACAAAAACCAGAACAAGTCCAAGACGCGTGGCCCACCATATTTGATCATCTCAGCAGTAACTTCATCTGCTCCTGCAGCCTTATCACATTTCAGACTTCGAATCGCGCTCCTCACGTTCATACATCTCCTTGTAGAATTCCGCCCACCACTGCAAAACGTTTGCTTCCTTGTTTAATTTTCACTGCTCTTTAGAAGCGCCTCTTTCATTCTACAGGTTACCGAACAACCCCTTGAATCACTAACTTCTCGCCATAAAAGCTTCGTGTTTTCCCAGAAGTTGTTCGTTTCATACCTTTCTCTCTCAGAATTTTCACTTTTCATCTTTGTCAGTGATTTGTTTTGTGCTTTTGCAGCTTCTACGCTCTTTTTCTTATCTTTTTCATACTTTTATCCTTACCAGAGGCTTTATAATCCAACCATGCTTTCTTCTTTAACTCTACAGCTTCTTTCATTTGATCATCAAACCATTCATCGCGCTTTTTACTAAAACCTCTTTTCCGTTTATCACATACTTCTGTCGCTACTTTCACCATACCATTACTACGGTTCTGCCAGCATACTTCAACACTTTCATTTCCAGAATCACAGCTTTCATGCTTCTTGGAAACCCTTTCTTGATATTCCTCTCTGATCGGTGGATCTTGAAGTTTCCAGTTTCTTATGCGATAATTCGACTCCAAGCTTGGACACGTCGTGCAGCTGCGCCAACCTGCAAATAGACCTCTTATTCTAGCAACGACTAGATAATGGTCCGTTTCCAAATCAGCACCCCTGAACACTCGCGTGTCCAAAACTTGACTTTGAATACGCTGATCCACTAGAAATAAATCAATCTCCAATAAATAAATATCTCCACATACAATCAACTTTTCATTATCTCTGACACTACTTAGAACATCCCTGACACTCTCCCAAAATTCCTCGAGCTCGCTCATTTAAGCCGAGAATACTGGCGCATATACAGCTATAAATAATACTCTTGTTATCTCTAGCTTAAAGCGAATCCAAAGAAGCCTCGGGTTGATCGCCTTGTGTTCTACCATTGCATTAACCGTTCGAGAGGACAACAATACGCCTACACCTTGGCAACCTCGCTCACCCTCTGGAACCCCAGCCCAGAAAGCGACCCGGTTGCCAGGCAAATCGGTCGTATCATTGCCTTTTCGCTTGGTCTCAGACACACAAATAACATCCAGATCTTTGTCATTCATCACATCTAATAATTCATTCATCTTCTGTTCTATTTCTCCTCTTACATTCCACGTAGCTGTTTGTAGCTCCGTCCTGCACCTTCCGCCGTTCAGAACATGGCGTGTTGGTTGGCGGTCCCCCACGCCGCACTCGTTCATTAAAATGAGTTAATTCGTTCATTAAAATAATTATTTTAAAAATATAATTATTTTATAAATAAAATAATCATATTTTAAATTAATTATTATAAAATTACAATAAATAAAAAAAAATAATACTAAATTAAAACTAACATGAATGAAAAAATATACATAATAATATAATGACTAGAAAAATTTTATATCGTATCTAAAATTTTTCACTAGTGCTGTAAGTCTTGCTGAAAGCTTCCAACTTGCATCAGGACCAGGACACATGTTTAAGCACTTGAATTTTACAGACTGCGGTGGCTGCACTCGCTGGCATTTATTAATGTACGTATTTTGTATAAATTTAATTCTCACATAATGTATTTATTAATAATGTTGAATTTGGTAAGTTACTTTTAATAAGGGTATAAAATAACTATTTAAACTATTTAAACTATTTAAACTATTTAAACTATTTAAACTATTTAAACTATTTAAACTATTTAAAATGTTTTTAAATAGTGCTGGCTTTTAGTGCCTGTTCTCGGGATCCTGAAAGTATGTGTAGTTTTCTTTTTAATTTGTAATATTATTTATATTATTCATATAAATATTATGTTTGATTATCCACTAAAAGGAATGTATAGCCTAAGCTGACCTGAAATGGAAAAGGGACTTTTTATCTCGATAAAAAATTTACCTATCGTCGCCGATGGATGTTTGTCTTACGAGGGATCTCTCACAGTCTGTTACACTATTTATTAGTTTTCTTTAGGTCTAATTCTTTTGATTTGATTTCCATTTGCAAAAATTGAGTTATAATAATTATTTTACAAGTGATTCCTGTTACTAAAAAGGCTGGTAATAAAAATGTTTTTCTAAATTACCAAACCCTTGTGAAAAGCTTGAAAAACATATTTTAATCTCATACAATTAGTCTTTTGACGTAACTAGTGACTGGACTTTTTAAAAGAAAAATAGAATTTTCTATAAAGAAAAATATGGTGATATGATCTCCGAAGTAATATTTAATGAAACTTTATGTTTAAAGTTTGGTTCTGTATGTTAATAAAATTTTTACTCTGGTCAGAAAACATAATGTTTCAGAGTCATGTAATAGTAATGTAAATATTAAATATTTTAGAGAAATTGTATAACTTAGAAATTAAATATGAGAAGTGATAAATGTTTACAAAATTATAAAATAAATATTTATTAAAATCCGTGCTTTATTATATTTATTGTATGCTTTTAACAGTGAAACAAATTAAAAACACTAGTGTTATTCTACATGGTGCTGAGACGGAATCGATTGCCTTTATATAACAAATCAACTTGGTATGAGCGAGTTCTCAAACCAGCGAAAGAACAAAAGTCCTAGAGATGCAGTTAATTACGGCCATTGCATTATAACAACGCATCTGTGAAATGTTTTATTACAAATATGTATATAATATTAATATAAATATTATATATGTATGTATATAATAGTTTGATTATGATTAATATACGGATCTCCCAGCGTATCCGCTTATAAGATAAAGTAAGTTCTAGTATTTAAAAATGGATTAAATAAATAAAGGGATTAAATGAAGTATTATAACCCAAAAGTGGTTAACGTAACGAATTAAAATTGAGATAGTATATAACAAATATGAGAATAATAAGTAACCAAAATTTAAAATTATTAATTACGTGTAAATTCTGCGAACATGTGAAATTCATTACAATGAACAACCCTTGGCAAAACACGTTAAATCGTTAATGTAATGCCTAGAGCGAAGTATCTAAAGCACTTGTTTAATCTTGTAAAAGCTACTATGAAAGACAAGCAAGCAATATCCTGTTTCTTTATTGTTAGTTAAATAATATTTATATGATATCCTTTCTCTTATAACATTAATATTATTTACTACCTCAAAAAATTTTTTTTTCCTATATAATAACTTATCTTTAGTTCTTAATCAATCCCACGTATTTTTATAACTTTTTGTTAAATATAAGTTTCAAAATATTCCATTTCCTTTCGTCATTTTACTTCGTTTCATCATCACGTGTACATACTCGTTTATTTGCCGTCAACGTCCTCTGAGTTAGCAAAGAATTCAATTACCGCCTCTTGGGGATTAGTGCTTCAACTATAAAAACTAAATTAAATTTTTACTAAATTTCAATAACCAGGAATTTTTCTACATTTCATTCATGTCTTTAATGAATTGCTTCTTGGGGACAGTCGTTTGTTTTTCTATAAAGTAAATTGTTTTGAATCCAATTATTTCTACAAAATAAATTTACTTAAATTACTTTTAAAGACTTCATTAGGTGACCCAGATTTTAAGTTAACTATTGAGGGTTAGGTTACTCATACAAATTCAAAGTCAAAATCTAAATTTCTTTTTTAATTAGGCACAAATTGTACTTTTGAAATATCAGACTGTTATTAAAATATTATTTTCATTAATTTTATTACTTCAAGGTACTATAACAAAAATTGTATTAAACAAGTATCAGATAGATATAGAAAAACAATATTAATTTCATTAGAAACCAAGAGTAAACGTGGTCAGCAAAGTAACAATTTAACGTGGAGTGCAATTTCGTTGCAATCAAGTAAAGCAAAGGTAAGTCCCACTGATCTGGATCGATTGCGATTTTGTTAGTGTCGTTTGACTGTTTTCCTGTTTGTGCAAATCTATTTTGTATTTTATATAACATGTCTTATTCTTAAAATATTTACAGGTAAGAACAAACCCAACATAGCGATCTATATTATTGGATGAAATGGAAGCAACAACTTAAATATTTATCGACGTTTCTTAAAGAATTAGAATTGATCTTAGATCATATTTTATTAATTTTGATAAGAGTAATGAATACTATTGATATGTTCCAAGCGCAAACCGAACTCATTCACTTAAAAGATACTCGCAACGTAATAGATCCTTCTTGATTAAAAGTGATTTACATTTATTTGAATTCACAGCTAATTATAATGAGATTTATATATGTGGCTTAATATCTAAATAATAAATATGATAAAAATTTGTATAGCTAAAAAATTAAAAAAGAAGAATAAGAAGAAAGAATATTATATGTGTATTTCGCAATAAACTTAGTTTTGATTTTTATAAATGTAATGGCGTGGTAAAACATTATAAATATTTGTTTAATCAAGTGATTTTCTGTACACATCAAATATCCGAGGGCGGTTGGACATGTTTCCTTGAAATATATTAATATTTTTTAGTTAATAAATTCCTGTTATCTTTCTCTAAAGTGATTCTAAAAAAATACATTTTACATGTATAGTATTTATAAGATTAATATTAATATATTGAATATTATATTTTCAAATTTCGGTCACTTTTATATTTATGTATATAAATCTCTTTAAAAGAAAACAAAAAACAGGTAAGAGAAATAATCACATATTTTGTTTTGTTTTGTACTTTAAAATTTATGTTAAATATGGACATCAAATGTAAATATATATAAGAATATTTTTTTTAACTTATACAGTGTTGATACGTTGTATTACGAACAAAATTGTCTACGAATACTATCATTATTTGTAATATATTGAAATGCTAATTAAACAAAAGTATGTCTCCCTATAGTATCCGAAAACTAATACAAATTTTGCATGAGAATGAACAAATTTTATGTAATTTCTATGTTACGAAGTTTTTTTTGCCTAATTTCTAATTTATTTTTTGAGAATAATTATTTATATCATTTGAAATAACCTTGAATCATTGAAATGTTATTTATTATATATAAATATTTCTACTGTTTTTTTAACGATGAAACAAAAACCAGAAAAAAATTATATTCTGGAAGACACAGAATAAATACATCATAATTTATATTATAACATTTTCTATATTAGAAACATATGCAGGGGAAGGAAACATAAAGAAGAGTCGCGTTGCATATCAATGTCCAGCTAAATAGAAACATTTGTCATTAAACTAGTTATAAACTAAATTTTTTTATGGCGCCTGATATTTAATGTAATAAAAAGAATACTTGAAACTAATTATGAAGTTCTCGCAGGATGTATTAAAATCTTAAAGCTTAAATATCTTGATGATGAATATAAGAAATTAAATTACGTGGTTCAGGATTTATTCGAAGACCCTTTACGAATGTATTGAAATTATTGATCTTTTTTTGATTGACTTGTTATTTTTGAAGGAGACATAAATATCTTAACATAGCGACATAGTACCTACCAGTACAGATTATACCCGGGGTATTAACCCCGGGTATAAGTTAGAATATCGTTTTATACAACACGCCAGGGTATTTGTGTTCGTAAACAAGGATATCTGCTATCATCGCCTTCAGGTTTTTAAGGTCGGGACCTGTCTGTACCCTGACTGCGCGTGGAAATGGACGAACATGTCAGAGTCTAGGCGTGCTTCGTCAGGTGCCATAGTGGTAATGCAGAAACAGATAAACTGTTGGATAATGTTCATGCGAGGATTGACGATCTGTCTTATACACTTCCTCCACCTAAGTCTATAAGACAGATCGTCTTTAAGGACTATCGGACAGATCGTCTTTTAGTCTTTAGGGACTACAACGCATACGATACTGGTTGGCTAGGTTCAAGTGCCATAGAATACGCAGGGAGTTCTCGGGTTTTAACTTTGCTCTGGCAAATGATCTATCCCAGCTGGTTAAGACGTATCGGATCTTCTGCTGACTACACATCCAGGAAAATACCAGGTTAGTTTCGAAGCTCCCCTAGGGTCCTCTGATCTTTGATTGGTACGGGGTATAGTGCCTGTTAAATGACCGGATCGCACAAGACTACCTTTGGCACAACAAGTCAACGGAATGATGAAATGCGATCCTTTTTTTATCTTATCCATGGGAACCGGTTTGTTTCCCTTCCAATCATCCCAGTGACTGCACTGCGGCTATAGCTGATATGATACTACAGGGGATGGAACTATTTGTACCAAACTCTGCGGTACCATTTGGTGGCAGTTTGCGGCCTTGGTTTGATGCGTCTGTCAGTGTTGCAGCAGCTGGCAAACGGCAGGCGTTTAAAGCTTGTGCTAATACGTTGGTCACTAAGGATCCGAACTCGAACGTGGCAGACTAAATATAAGGTATGAAATACTACTTATATACACTTATGACACAGTGCACTGTGCCAATACTAAAGAGTACCCTAAAACGGTCATAGAAAGAAACGAAGTGGACTAAATTCTCACTGCCGTTAATATATTACAGGGAATGTTCAGGTAATGTTAATACAGCCTTTTATACAAAATTTTCAAAAGCAAGCACTTATTTGTAGTATAATTTATTCGCACTCTTTTTGGGTAGACATAGAAGAATTCGGTCTGCCCATTCAGGTGTAACCGACTTTCGAGTTTTTGAAAAATTTCTTCACAGGAGGTCTTCTTATGACCCCCTGAGTTCGAAATGACCATTGGTGCGTCCAGATTCGACTTTTGTCAGCACGATAGCGGCCGCAGTTTCGCTCGGATCGCTTTAAACTTTACACAAAAATGAACCATCCAAAAATGAAGGTTAAGTTTGTTAACCAGAGAAATCCGGTCACGGGGGGCGCTAGGGCCTCACTTTTTCTTATTTCCGTTTTTGACCATAACTTTTCCCCTATATAAAGTAGATCAATCACGTTCATATTGTATGATGTCTTTGAAGAATACCTATAGCTAATGTAAATAAACCGAAAACCTTACTTCAATGACTTAGGGATGGGGGTAAAAAAACCGAAAATTTTTGGAAAAAAATTCATAACTTTTTTCTGGTAAATATTCTTACAACACAAGTATTTTTTATAGAAAGGTGATTTTTTACTCTAAATTTAAGTACCAAAAGTATTTCCATAAAATATACCTTTTCCGAGAAAAAAAATAAAAACCGCTTTTTGCTTGAAATTTTTTGATGTAAACAACGGCATCATGTTGAAACATGTGGCAGGCTTTTTGTTAAAATTGTTATTTTAAAGACAAACTCATCATACTGACTTTCAAAAATTAAATATTATAATTTTATATAAGCCAAATAAAATTATCACAGTTTATTCTCGCAAGGGATATTATTCTTAGGTAGTGAGTTATCTTTTAAACGAGTTACACACGAGGTCTACCCACGCGTGTCCCCCTACGGGCACGGATTTTTTTTAATAAATTTATTCTTTTCCTTATCTCGATTCTTTATTACAAAGCTACATGAAGTAATTTTAATTTCATTTAAATCAATCACCTTAGAATTTTCGATTGACCTCTTTACATAACCTTCTATGTAATGAGTGTCTTTATATTAAAAAGGTTTACTAGTTGATAAAATATCAAATGATTGGAAGAAGTAATTTTTATAAATTTACCGAAATGTCTTTAATAGTTTCTTTTCAATTTAGTTTGGTCTAAAATTTTAAAGATAAAAATAAAATGACAAACATTCGTTAAACAAAAATGTTACCTGAAATGTGTACTTGTGATATAATAACTGTGTTTGTAATACTTTTTTTTTTAAATCTTTGTTTTGTGTAGAATAAATAAAATATCCCTTTTCTTAAATATTTCAGGCTTTCAAAATAAACTCACTTTAAAAACCTTGACAACTAGCAAGCATTTACGGTTCCACAAACGATGGATAAATGATTACATCATGTCAACTCTGCTTAATTTTATTGTAGAAGTTTACGATACATACATTTTTATTTGTAATATTTAATATAAAATAATTATAAAATGATCTTATAGGAATGGGTAGAAGAAGTGACTATATGTTGTATATAAATTTTGAACATATCAGTAAAGTATATATTATTCATTTAATAAATACAAAAAATATAAGATTGTTTCTTGCATGTTACCAAAAGCTATGGAACGTGGGATTGGGTGTACCTAGTGTTCTCAAAATACAATCGGCCGTTGCTCGTTTCAACATAGACATGCCAAAGAAATACTTGCTGTGAATCTCGTTTTAACTCAATATTAAATTCAGGACAAGATTTCAGGAATCTTTTACTGTACTGTACTATAAATGTCTCTAGTTTAGAGTTGTAATATCTTTGAAATTCACAAAAAAATAATTTTATAATTGTATAAAGATCCCACTTTACCAAAATAGATATTGTTACATGTTACAAAATAATATTAATAACATTGTGTATTATATGCGCTTTATCAGAAACGGTAAATAAATAAGTATATAAATCTTATTTTCTCTAGGCACAAATTATCTATTAAGATATGAGTAAGCTATTAAATCCTGGGTGTGCGGAGCACCGAATATTAAATAAAACACTGTAATTTGGTGAACTGGTGTATTTCCTCTAATCTCGTTTCGGCGGTTAAAATAGTATATGTATGACAGCAAAAGTCAGTGTCACATTCCGACACCACGCGATGCGTTCAGGAATGGAAGTATAACATAACCATTTAAATATAAATGAATCAAGTTATAAAAATAACAATAAGCAAAGATATAGGTTGATTCATTACCAAATACACAATATGTTAGCATGTTTTTTTTTTTCATTAAAAAAAATCTGTGAAAAGTCGAGTACATTTATGATAAATAATTTTATATTGACGCCGTCGTAGTTTTACAGGAAAATATAAATATTCATTCAATCGGCCATTTTTACTTAACTTACAAAATTATGGTCTTTACGAAATGCCCATTTATTTTTAAAAGGAATATACAATTTACATTTAATTTATTAATAGCTTTCAAACGTTATTAGCATTTAGCATATCATAGGTATATCACATATCACGTTCTACTTGTGTAATATTATCTTATATAATATACATAACATAATATTGTATTTATGTGATTTTCTATATTGTACAAAAAGAGACACACAAAAAAAGAAATAAAAAAACTTATGTAAAAAGTACAAAACGTGGTTTTATTGCTAAAGAGCAGTCTCTTTCCGGAAACCTTTAGGTATAGAACCTAAAGTATAAACGAGGACATACCTACTATAGTAAAGATAACAGATACATACATACATTATTGTTTAACTATAATGATTTGAATATTTTAATTGATATTGTTATTAACGTGTTATCAGAGAATGCTAATTAATGAAGTTATGTATAAATAATATTTTTTACGAGTGATTTGGGATGCCCTAACCGGCAAATTTATATTTTTCTAAATAGTTTTAAGAGCCTGGTATACCAAAACTATTATCAAAGAAACATGAATATGAATATGAACATTACATATACGAGTATACATACATACATAATACAATAAAATTTAAAATTTGTTTTTTTAAGTAGGCTTTTATACGCACTTTTGTCAATCAATCAAAATGTCAATTATTACAATAAAAAAGGACGTAGTCACCCTCACCTCCTTCCGCCCTAATGTTTATGTTTATAGCATCTCAACCCCACCAACCCTCCGGTTATAAAGGTTGAGCCGCTATACATGTGTTCCAGGTTAACCCCGTCACATGGATCCTTGGTACGGCAGATCTGACCTCCGAAGTCGTCCGACAACGGTCCTATAAGACTAGTAAGCTCGCAAGGCTATCAGTCATAGACAAGTCCAATCGCGACCACCCTGCTACCTTTTCTCCATGAAAGGTTCCGGAGCTGTAAGGCACGCTCACTTCCCGTGTGATTTCTCGCACTAGTAATAACTTGCTGAGAACGTCAGAGAGGCTAACTATCAGTTTCCAGCTGGTGCCGGAGCTGTAAGGCACGCTCACTTCCCGACAGGTAGTCAGGCTGCAAGCCTACCCTACAGTACAGTCGGGTGACCGGATAGATGCTAGCACATCCATCTAACCTCTAAGCAGGAGGCTACCCGAACTGCAGTGACCCCCGAAGGGATCTCTGCTTATGGACCGTTCCAAGCCCCGAAGTAAAAGACCGCAGCAGCCCTTCGCCTTAGGCTGGTCAATCACCTCTCGCTGCGCACGAGATCCGACGAGCCCCCGACAACTGTGGGAACCCAGACAAACAGCGCCGAACCTCTACAGCTAACCACATTACCACTACCAATCCAACACCAAAACTCGTAAATATTATCTTTTTTTTACTTTAAAGGTCCATTGGCAGCCCGTTTTCCCAGTAAATAGTAATCCCAGTAAAACACTATAAAATATCGCAAGTTGTCTGTATTATATCTTCTGAATTTAAGATTTTATTTCTAACATAAATCCACTTAACCTGTACGCAAACGTTCTTAAATCTTTTAGAGAATTTCCGAACTATATTCAAGAATACCGGAGCATGATTTCACTGCCTTTCACCACATAAATCATATAATTTTTCTCAGCTTCCTTTCTATTCCTGCGGTAGCCAAATTACTAAATTAAGATTTTAATTATTTTGTAATTGTTTTTGGCCTAAAGATATTATTAAGTTCTTGTAATATTAACTAAATTAACTTTACTATATAAATTATTATAAGTTACATTAAGCGCTATTTCAGCATTATTTTTTAAAGTAAAAATATGTTTTGTTTTTTGTAATTGGTCTGCAAGTAAATTTTTGGCGCTTTATAATTTCATGATTAATTAAGAGATATATTTTTTTTAATATTGTATTCTGAACTTAAATTCGATATTATCAACTCTTCATAAATTTTACGGTGACAGAACACAGTACAAGTCGCGGAAACATTAGTAATGCAAGTTCAGTAAGTTCAGAAAAGACGTTCAACAAATTTAATTAAACATATTTAATAAACGTATACTAGACGAAGTTATTTTATTAAATCAAACACAAAGTTTTAGTTAAACTGCATAATTCTGTTTTTCAACAAAAATATATCTTCTTTTAATAAATAGATGTATGCATGTAATATTTTCATTCATGCAGTTAGTGTTGGGTAATTTTTATATTATTAAAAAGACTCAGCGAGTTAGTTATTTTGATGGGGAATTTTTAAAACTATGTGCAGTTTATTTTCAGTAAATGTAATGTATTATTACTAATATTATGTATGTCAAAACTATGCTTGTCCACTTTTGAAATATCCATCCTAAATACATCTAGAAAAGAACATATGCTTTTTTATCCGATAACAATAAAACAAAATTAAGAAATTCGCTGCTACTAGTCACCCTCGATGGATTTTTGGCTTACGAGGCCACTGCCAGTTTGTTACTTCAGTTATTAGGTTTATTTTAAGAGTCTTTAGATCTTTTCTTTTTCCCCTATGCAAAAATATTATAATTCTTTAAGAAAGAATTCGTGCTACTACATCTCTGTATGGGGTGGTTTGGGCGATGTCGTAACCAAAACCACTTATATCACTATTTTTTTTTATATTACATATAATCGAAAACTATTAATGTAATTTTCTTAATAAAAAAAACATATATTTTGTATTTTTGTAAAATAATACAATACAATAAAAAGCGTGCAAATAAATTAATATTTTTACCTAATTCAATTAGTGATAGATAGTCACTCATCTGTTTGAAACAAAAATCAATTCGGTATAACAAAAAAATTTGAGAAGAATTCTCTGAATTAGCATTTGATGAAAATTTTTGATAGAACTTTAATTCAGTTTGTATTTAATTTATGTAATAAAAATATAATCATTTAGTTTCACACTATGTCTTCGAAAGCGTATGTTTTTGTGTATATACGTATAACTAATTTAAATCCGTCAATAGTATTCTTACAACATTAAAATATAAAATTTTTAAATAATTAATGATAAACTTAAAACTTTACTTGAATTTTGTTTTAATAGTTGTTTAAATATGACAGTGAAACCGCGTGTAATCGGAGTTTGCCTATTATTAAAAAAAAGCACAAAAAAAATCACTATGCGTTCTTTAAATGTCAAATATATTGTATATATAGTTTGCTCCGTAACTAATTTATCCATTAAGCATGTTTTACAGACTATCGTTGTATCAATGTCTTGATTCTTGGATCATTTTAACTACGTCCTCTTAATTAATGTATACTTAAATATTAAGTAATTTTGAGAACAGATAAATGTTTATAAAAAAATAAAACATATATTTATTAAAATCCTTGCTTTATAATATTTTTATATGCAACAATTTGAACTCACTAGTGTTGTTGCCCACAATACATTCGGAAACGATGGCCTTTTTATTTCTATTCAACTTGGTATCAGCGAGTTCTCAAATCTGCCGAAGAACAATTTTATTGATGCACTTACCATAATTACGACCATTTGTTTTATTATAAGGGGCCTGTCCAATGTTTTATTAAAACACGTATATTGAAATCGTTCGAATGTAATATATACTAGGATAATTTTACTTAGAATTGCTTTTTTATTTTAAAATTAAACTTACCAGTGTATTCGCTTATAAGGGAAATTTTATTCTAATTTTGGAAAATTATTCAAATAAATATCTGGTTTAAATTAAATATAATATTCAAAAAGTGGCTGACGGATTCCTGACGAAGTAGAATTAAGTTAAGAACAATGAATGAAGATTTAATATTATATATCAAATCTTGTGTATATGTGAAATTCATTACAATGAACAACCCTTGGCAAAACACTTTAAATTGTAATGTAATGCCTGGGGGGAAATACCTAAAGCACTTATTTAATCTTGTAAAAGCTACTATGAAAACGTAACCAGAGATTACGATAAAGCTTTATTGATTTTATGAAATCTAGTCTAAGATATAAGTATATTTCAGAACGCAAATTAAGCTCATTAAGAAACCAATATATTGTTTATTTATGGTTGGGTAAATAATATTTCTAAGTTATTTTTTCTTTTATACGTCAATATTAATTACTATAGTATGGCAATATGGCTTTTGCCGTGGATGATCGGCTCGTGATCTTCTATTATATGCGTACCGATTTTCTACTGGGCGGTTTTCAAGAACTTTTCTTCCACGTTCCACTAAGATGTGGAACGAACTCTCTTCGTCATTATTTCCAGATCGATACGACAGGTACCTTCAAAAAAAGCGAATCCACCCATTCTCCCATTTCTTGAATTTTGCAAATCGCATATTGCCGTCTTCGAACACAAAAAAAAAATAATTGAAAATGTTAATGTGATATGCGAACCTTATCTATAAATATTTTTATGAGTCAGTAATACGTGTACTTTGAAATAGCTTATTACGTAGGCGACATTTTAAACCTATGGACAGTTTCAGAGAGAGAACGATATTATCTCAGTTCCACAATGTACAACAGGACGTTGTAAAAATTATTCCTTTTCTTTTAATGACATAGGCTACGTTGTTATCTGAAAGAACAATCTATCTACCGTTGCAATCTTTGTTAATTCGATTACATCAAGAAATAGCAAAGCAGCCGTCGTGTTTGAAAAGAAAACATAAATCTTGAATTCTTTTTAGATTTATCTCAAAAATCTATTGACGTCTATTTTTTATTCATTGATTTCAATAGATATTTGTCTTGAGTATCATTATTGGTGTAATGTCTCTTATATTTTAGGCCATCAAGTGAATTCGCCTAAAAATAAACCATTTCTCTTATTTATGTTAAGTTTATAACTATCCTTTGAAGATGTATATTGATGTTTCGTAAATGGGTCATTAACAGAATTTTAATTTGTTAATTAGAATTAAATAGAGTTTTGTAATTTTCATCGGTTTATGGGTATATTTTATTATCGGTATATTATCCAGCAAATAATCATTGAAATAAATTCAATAGCTGGTTCTTATGCTTGTTAAAATCAGGCTCAAATGCCTACAAAAATAAGACAGAGTTACGAATATCGTTTTACGAGCTTACGACAGTATAAAGACAGAAATAAAAATTAAAGCCATCTTCTATATCCGAAGCCCTCTTTACAACACGCCGTAATCACAGATTAAACTTTTTATATTGTTATTACAATGCTTTTACTAATATAATATAATTAATTTAATAATAAAATTGGAATGACCGTTATTCTGCAACTGTTGTTCTAACTATGCTGGTTAAATTTCTGTTTATTTTTATCATAGTAAATTATTATTAATGTTATGAAAATCATTTCATTACTACCTTTAGTTACTATATAATTATATTTTTGCTTTAAAGTAAAAACTTCTAAAAAAAAAAAAACATTTATTGATTCATAAGAATACATTTTCCAAAACAATTTGTAATAAATATATACATACAACGTAAACAAAAAAATATTCATAAAACTCTAAAAAGTTGAAGCGATGATCGAAAACCATTCAGCAAATCTATTCGGAGATCCCAACCGTAACTCACATTTTCTAAATGAATATTTTATTACCCACAAATTATGGATGTGCTATTTTGTAGCGACTCGGCAATTAAAGAAATGGATTTCGATTTTAACTTGATCAAAATAAAAATGCGGTAAGCGACGTTACAATACGAATTAAAAACCTCCATATCCTTAAAGCAATATATTTCACATTGGAAAATTATTGTGGATCTTCAAAGTGCTGAAATATAAACAACGTATCGCATACTTGATACAAATAATTGCAATGAATCAGTTAATTATAGTGAAGTTGTTACAGAAACAAGGTGGCAAAAGATTAATTTCACTGATTGGATAATAACACCCGTGGCAATTATTGTACAGTTACATTCAAAACTGATTCGAAAAATATCATAATAATTTTGTTGTAAAAGTAAATTGTAAGTTTTTATAATAATTATTAATATATGTATATATCTGAGACGATTTATTCTTTTTACATTATATTCCAAATATCATAAAATATCAGTTAGTATTAACAATATATTTATATAAAGAAGACGAAGTCATTTAGTATTAGTTCAGATAATAAATTTTCAAGGAGTTAAATAACTGTGGTCAAAAATACAATTACATTAATTTTAATGATAGTAAATATATCTGAATAATATTCAATTGCTATAAAACGGTATAATGGCGCGAATATCACATTTGATCAACACTGGGAAAATTTAATTAAAAGTTGCAATAATGTGTTAAGTGCAAATTAATGAAACACAATAAATGGTTTAATATATCATATAAATATTTTTTTATTTAATGTTTTTTCTTCTCAACAGTACACAGAAATATATATAAAGCAATATAACAACGTAATTCTATTCAAATAAATTGATAGTGCTTTTTGGAGGGTCTGTATACTATATATTAAAAATGAAATATCTTCGGTCACTGATAAAAGAATACTCTAAAACAGTCGGAGAAAGAAACGAAGTAGATCGAATTGCCACCGCCGCTAATATATTTCAGCGAATTTTTGGTCAACAAATTCTTGATCCAAAATGGACGTGGAAAAAATATTTCATACACCAGTTGCTGAATTTACTTTTATTCATTTACGTATTTTTCGGTACTTTAGAATGCCTTAATACCAATTCTGATGCTGAAGTTGTAGCTGAAGCATGCTATACTCTCATTATGATCATAATTTTTCCTATTAAAATGATACTATTTATTCGTAATCGGTATATATTTAGAGAGCTTTATATCACAGCTAAGACTACTTTTATTCAAGTTATCGAAGCAGATTCCAGCCAAGATATCGAAACTGTTCTGAAAATAGTTAGAAAAATTGTTTACGCTTTGTTCTTAATTGTTCTGGTTCCTTGTTTTATCTACGAGCTCACGACTCTTTGGTACTATGTCCATGGTGAAAAGGTTTTATTATCTAGATCAACTCTAACTTTGATGCCTATGACTTTTCCCTACTTTGAAATTACTTGGTTTTTACACAGTATTTTCTTATTTGAAATAGCATCAACAATCATTTTGGATATGTGGTTTGTCTTACTGATTTATTTTTTGTGTGTCGCTTACAATAGCTTAGGCAAGATTCTGATGGTTCCGCTCATAAAAGGTGAAAGTAAAGTGTCTTACGCTAATAGATTAAATGAAAGCCTTCGTATGTTTTATAAGATCCATGTGAAACAAGTAGCGTACGTATACAATATCTATTTTTTATAAATATGTATTTTTTTTATTAAGCTTATTTGCTTAAAATTATTTTAACTTATATTTAATCCGGAAAGTACTTACTTTAGTGTCAAGAAATTCGGTGCTTTTTCATTTGATTCTATAAAATATAATTATTGAAAATTACAAACACAATTTATTTCATTAATTTTATGTTTTAGATATTTGAATCGTTTAAGCAACATGTACAAGTGGCTTGCTTTTGTACCGCTGTGTAATGCGGCGATGTGTACCGTCCTTATTTTGCTTGTAATGAGTAAGGTAATGTTATATAACATTTTTGAATGCCAATATTTAGATCTTGAATAATCTATTTTCAACCGCGGTTATTAGGAATTATTAGGCATTTATAATTATTAATAAAAAAAAAATCTCGGTACTCTATTTTAAAGCTATATCCAATCAAATTATATTTAATTAGTTATCGACTACCTTTATATTTCAAAAAAACTATCACTACTTTTAAATCTTCATTCAAAGACGTATAATATAATGTATTTCAGGAAATTAATTGGAGATTTGCCCCTCACCTATTACCGATGTTTGCGGAAATTTTTGCGTATAATTGGTTTGGTGAGAAAATTAAAACAAAGGTCAGTTTTATCTAAACCAAAATATTTATTTAATTTCGTAAAACATTTTCCCTCTCAATCAATTTTTTATTTGAAATTTGTAATACTTAAATAATTTTAGACGAATTATCTCCAACGAGTGCTAATAGATTTTGATTGGATGAATTTACACATGAAGGACAGAAAAAACTATTTAATTATTATTACATACATGAAGAGGCAATTTGGTATCAAAACGGCCGTCGGTAATGATTTGTCACTAATCACTATGACTGCGGTAAGTTTTGTTACATATAAAAATTAGGTGCAATATAACAAAATGATATTGGAAAATTACCTTCACTTGTTATAACAGAATAACTCAATAATTTATTATTTTTCAATCACAGTATTCGTAGGAAATCAAGAAGTGATTGGAAGAAGACATTTCTTATAAATTATTTACTGAAATGTCTTTAAAAAATTATTATTCAATTTTGTTTAGTCTTGAGTGGTGAAGACAAAAATAAAAGGAGAAATGCTAGGTTATCAAAAATATTATCTGAAATTTGTACCAGTGAAGTAATTAATATTTATACTTTGGAGTGAAATATTTTTAAGATAAACTTTGTGTGTAAAATTAATAGTAATGTAAAATTCTTTGCATTACATATTTCAGGTTTTGAAAGTGACTTATCAAGCATTTACGGTTTTACAAACCATGGATAAATGATATGAAAACTCAGTTTAATGTTACTGTAGATGTTTATTAAAAGCACGTTCATATTTGTTATAGTATATAATAATAAATGATCTTACAAAAATGACTACATGCTAATTACATATAAATTTATAACACAATTATATGTGTCAAATTGGTAATATTATTTATAACATGTCAATAGAATATATACAAATATTATTAATTTAATAAATTATAATATTATATCTTAACAAAAGGTATGGAACATTTGGTGGTGCCCAGTATTTTCAAAATACAACAGGCCGTTGCTCATATCAACATAATAAAGATGGCGGCGAAACACTTCCGGTGAATCTCGTTCTATCTCTAGATTAAGTTCAGGCAACAACTCAAGAATGTTTTAACATAATGTACTTTATAAAGGTGTCTAGAGTATAATAGGTTTAATTTATAATTCAAATTCACAAATAATTTTATAATTAAATAAAGATTTTATGAAATTATATTTTTGTTTGATTTGATAATTAAATCAGTATAATATATATTTTTGTCAAAGCTCGTAAAGTAAGTATATAAATCGTATTTTGTTAACACAACAAGCGTTTACCAAGGTATAAATAACCATTTAAATATAAAGAAATGTAGTTATAATAATAACTAATATACAATACAGTGACAGTGTGATAACGATTAGAATGTATATAAAAAATCAAGACTAAGTATTGGTTATAATGTATAAATCGCTACATTTTCTAGTGCTGTGGCGCCATTCCAAATCCTTAGTCGACAAGCGTCAACATTTATCGTTGTTTTACAAACGACAGCAATTAACATTCCGCCATTGTTATCTGCTTGGCTGATAGTTTGAACGCCTCGGCACCTCTTGTCTGTTATTCATTTACATTTGATATACCTGTATGTAGTCGTCATCATACTGCTATTACATTTTTATGATTACTAATTATATCTGTTTTAAAATAAAATACCATTCACTGACTATTTATAAAATCAGAACCACTATTGTACTAGAAGTTCTATGTTACTCTAAGAAAAAACTCATCAAAATTTGGCACCAACAGGGTTTGAAAAAGATATGAAACTTTGTAAGCATATATTTTTTGTTTACTGTCGTTATTTTAATTTAATATTATTAATAGTTTTGAAATGTTATTTGCATTTAACAGGAAACCCATTTATTAGGCTCTATTTGTGAAACTTTATTGAAAAGAATTGACAAGAATTGAATAAGACATCGTAAATATGTCAAGAAACCCAACTGCCAGTCTGTTAAATAATATCAAGGTCTAGCAATAGCTCGTTATCAAAGAGCAGTGTTACAATGAACAGTTCTTTAATGGTAAACGCGCAAAACTTACTTATGTCTCCTTAAAATTTAATTGAATGAGATTCAATTTGCACCGTTCATGGATGCCTTGCGGGAAGAATATTGTACGGTAGGAATATTCTGCATCCCTAGTGCTGTCACCTGCATAAATAAGAATTTTTATTTATATGCAGTAGAAACAGTGTCGTGGATAGTACATGACTGGGAAAACAGGCGGTCACTAGTCGGTTTGTTTCCATAGTCATTTATCCAACTCCATTAAGTTTGAGTAAAAAAAAGTGGCCATAAGATCGGAATTTTCTTTAGCCACGTTTTAATCCTTTATATGTAACGATAGAAGAGATGGTTAGGAGAAATAGTTAAGAGCAGAACTCAAGAGCGATCAGAATTTTCGCATCCTGAGCGTTATACGAAAAAACAACATAATTATTGGATTTCTAAAGTAACACACCTCAATAAAAAGTGTGCAAATACACATATTTTATATTTATCCAATCGGAGTTGAGTAGTCACACGAGCGACTCGTCTTTTTAAATAAAAAAAATATTTTTAGTGTAAGGTAAATCCTGGCGAAATAATCTCCAAAGTAATATTTAATGAAAAAAATTATAGGAAGTTATTTCTGTCCATATTATATTTATATAATAAAAATATAATCATTCAATTCCAATACTATTTTTTCCAAAAACTTATGTTTATTGGTATATATGTATGAGTAACTATAATTTCATGTCCTCAATTATCTTTATTTATATCTTTTCTAATATGAATCAATACCTATGATCACTTGTGTACGTCAAATGGGCTTGGAAGGAGATTCTATTTGGATACTTATCGAAATATAATATACTGTAGTTCCACCCATCTCAATCAATACGATAAGCTGGTCAATTCGATAATTAAATAAATGAAGATAAAAAATAAAACTTTACAGACTTTTGGGACAATAACAAAAAATAAAATTAATCCAGAAGAAGGTGTATCTTCATCGTAATAAACATAATAAAGGCCTTTGAAACGTCACCATGTCTTTCTTATAACCAGGTCTTTCTAATCAATATTTGATATTTATAATTTATGGTCCTACAATATTAGATTCATTAAATTATCTATAATCTACTTTAGAATTTTTCATTAAGCACTACTTGTACTTATGAAATATCAGACTGTAGTTATCTCAAAATAATATTATTTTCATTAAATTTGTTACTACATCAAAAGTTTTATTAATCTTAGTTTAACTAATCTAATTTAATATGAAGTGCTTTTTGTTTAAATCACAGTAAGCAAAGGTAAGCCAAACTGATTTGTTTTGTTAGTACAGTGTGAATATTGTCCCGTTTGTGCTAATTATTTTTTTTATTTCATATTTATTTATTTAACTTCACACCATATCCCTTGCGAGGTAGCCAGAGACGACGGAGCGCCAAACGCTACGGTCCCTCCATACCTCTTTCGCCTCGGCCACAGACATCAACCTCTTCCTAAATGCCCTCCGGGGGGTCCTCATGCTTTTTACGTGACCTTGATCCAGTGTCATAGAGACTGTATTTTCGAAGGTTACTCGAGGCCTCTTCCTGCCTCTCTTACCGTTCACTTTTCCTTTATAAATCTTTTTTACCATTCTTTCATCACTCATTTGTTCGACGTGCCCAAACTACCTGAGCACGTTCTTCTTCATTCTCACCGTGGAACCCCAGCCCAGAAAGCGACCCGGTTGCCAGGCAAATCGGTCATATCATCGCCTTTTCGCTTGGTCTCAGACACACAAATAACATCCAGATCTTTGTCATCCATCACATCTAATAACATCTAATAATTATTTTATATAACAAGGTCTTATTCTTAAACCATTTAAAAAAATATTTACAAATAATGCGACCTACGTTATGAGATAACATTGAAGCAACAACTTAAACATTTATGAATCTTAGTTAAATATCCAGAACTGATCTTAGATTTAATTGATTCTGATAAGATGAATAAATACTACTGATATGTCTCAAGAGCAAACCCACTTCATTCTCTTAAAAGGTACATGGAATTAAATAGATACTTATTTATCATACCTGAGTTAAATTTATTTGACTTCATAGATTATAATAATGAAGTTGATATATTACTATGCGACTTCTAATAAGTAAATGTTACAAATATATATATATATATATATAAATGTGACAAACGTATAGGTAGAAAATAAAAAAATGGCTTTTAAAAAGTAAACAACAAATTATAATTAACAGATTATAATGTTTGAAAGTTCTAGATTAACAAAAGCATGACCTTGTCAAAATTCATACAAGAACGTCTTTGACTAACAAACTTAATGAAATGGATGCATTTGAACATATATATACATGTATATACCGAGAACCATTGATATACATATATAGTATATTTAAATTAAGCAAAAGGTACCAAATATGAGCGGAGAAATTAGGTAATGATATTATAGACGTCTGTGAAATACATTAGACGTCTTTGAAGCATTTTGCCCTGATAACAATAATTATGTTTTAACCAATGTTGGATTATGGAGATAAAATGGATACGAAAAAGATTTTAAACATATTTTTTTACTAACAACAATGTTATATTATAGTAGAATATTGTGCAATATTAATTCAGTAATAGCCTTTTTTGCTATTTGTAGAAACCAATGACATCGCCTTAGTAGTTAATAACTAACATCTGGTTTTAAATTTTTACTTCGCAAAAAGCAAACAAACGGGTTCTCGAGCGAATACAAACTACTGTATAAATGTCACGCCTCAACGTATACGAAGTAAAAAATACAATATAGCTTATATCTTTTATAATAACTACTTCTTCTTTGCTTCAATTAAGTTTAATATGAAATTCAAACTATTCAAACTTCTAGCCAAAGAATTGTTAAGAAATATTAAAAATAACTTGGTCGAAAATAAGCCAAATGAAGAGGAATAAATATGTTTATATTATTAACATTTGCAGAATACAGGCCCAAGAACCTACACTTTAATTAAGTGACCTTTCTCTCGCTGACCCTCTCTAATTTAACGGAGAAGGATAAATGAGTTTTTAAATTAGATTGATGATTGATGAGGAAATTTTTGTACATTCCATTTATGTGTTTTTTAAATTATTTAAAAAACAAATAAATGGAATGTACTTTACTGCAAATAATAACAAATATTTTTTACTTTACTTTAAATATTTTTTATTGTGAAGTATAATTATTTTTATTTATTTTCGCTATAACTACACTTTAAATTAATAACCGACCATTTTTTTAAATATTAAAACCTACAGGTTAAAAACAAACCGATAAAAAATTTATTCTTAGGTTACAAATACGAAACGTTTTGATAATAAGTGTACTCTAGCCACTACATACCTCAAGAAAATATTTTAATTTTAAACCCTTTATTAAAATAGTTAGTGTCAGGACTTAATGATTTTTTACAAACATTAGGGCATTGCAGGTTTTGAATGTTTCAAATCTATCGCGTTCATTTTTTTTTTATCTGGCAGTGTATAATCTTGACCCATTTACAAGGTGTGTGATGGGAAAAGGGTTTAAAATACCTTGATGACCCCCTTACGATGAACTTATAAATTTTATTGATAACATACTTGAGATGTCAGAGTATACTACAAAGTCCGCTAGTATTAAAAGTACGACGTACATTTACGACCAAACAAATTTGAAGTCTCTCTTATCAATAAATACTAAAACGCAGCGACATGTGATGTTTTCAGCTGCTAACGATACAAGTTATTAATGTAATTCTTTCAATAAAATCAATATAGTGTCAATATTGTAAAAATATACATTCGATCTTTCGATGAGCTAATTACATTGATATGACGCGGGCATAGCATCCGGTGATAGAGCCTAGCTGTAGTTATTTGACTGCCGCTCGATTGACGATAGCTTTCACCGCCGAAGTCGTAGTCCTCGGGGAGTTCAATGCGCACAATATGGCTAGGGTTAAGTGCCACCGACGTGCGACGATGACGACGACGCGGGGAGATCTGTGTTTAAGTTTGCTCTGGCAAATGATCTGTCGCAGTTGCTCAATACGCACACTCGTCTACCGGACGTGGACAGCCATATGCTCTTTGTTGGATCTTCTACTTTCTACACATCCCGGAAAGTACCAGGTCACTGTCGAGGCTCCCTTAGGGCTCATTATTTGGTACGGAGTGTGGTGCCCATTCGCGACTCGACGCGTTTGGCACTACTAGTCAGCGGATCGGGATGGAATGCGGTCTTTTATTTCCGTCCTATTCATGGGGACCGGTTTATTTCCCTTCCAATGATCCCTGTGACTGCGCTGCGGCCGTACTGATTTGAAAATATAGGGGATGGAATTATTTGTACCAAAATTTGTAGTTACCTCTTGGTGGAGGTTCGCGGCCTTGGTTTGATGCAACTGACTGACTGAATGACTCTCTGGCCCACACGACAAAAAAGAAAACCGATAATTGAGGCAAAACGAGTGCTGAGGAGTTTGGGCAACCAGAGGAAAGCACCGCCTACTATCCCGCGGTGTCAGAGCTCAATGCTAGAAATAGTTTTTCGGCAAAAAAACTATCCGGCATTCTCTATTTTCCTTCGACGTTCATAAGTCAAGTGGGCCGGATTGCATTTCTCCATTGGTACTACGAACATGTGCCCCAGAGTTGAGTCCAGTGCTAACGCGTCTATTTCGACACTCCTATCTTAAAAGCGTAGTCTCGGTCTCATGGAAGTGTGCCCTTGTCCATCCGATCCCTAAAAAAGGTGATAACTCGGACCGGTTGTCCGGTTCAGGCTGGGTTAGTTTGGGGGGTGAGGGGAGTTCCCCGCATCAAAAACAAGCCTTTTAGGAAGGTTAGGTTATTCCTTTCCTTATTAGCTTACCTTTTCTCTCAGAGTAATTTGTAACTATAAAAAAAAACTTACTCCAGTAAAAACCTTTTTTGCATAGTAACAATGTTATGTATACTGCTTTAAAACTTATCAAGTCAGCTGGTTAGATCGCTGTAACGCACCCCAAGTTCACCTATTAACTCAAGTTTTTTACGAACACTTTTGAAAACATCATATAATGCTTGCAGAACACATTTCTTTGGTAATAATAATTGGTTGTACCAACTGTTCGTACTCTTGACGAATATTACCTTGTTTAGGCATTTTGAAATATATTAATTAGTACGTCGCAAATATAAAATAAAAATGCCGATATTCGTTGTTCTACGTAATTTATGTTTTATGAAAATAAATCTTAAAGTATATAAGAATTTAATAAAAGAGAATAAATTATATGTTATCATACATTTATTTATAGTTTGTTAATACAATTAATGTTACTTAGAATAATAATTATTCACAAGATAAATTAAAAAGCCAATGAGTTTTTTTCTACTAAAATAGTAATAATACGATATTTACGAGTATACTAATATTTATACTAGTTATTAGGATATATGTGGTTTGCTATTGCTACTAAATAATCCCGACTAGTATGACCAAAATGTGTGGTTTGTGACACAAAACTTCACCAATTTTGTTTATTGCCGTTTTTCAGGTGCCAGAACAAAACTATAGACTCACACAATACACTGACACAAATAATACAATTATATAGTTTATGATGCGAAGTTCGACAGTTACAAGATAAATTATTATAATTCGGGAACACGTTAGCAATCTTTTTAATTTTTCGAACTTTTTACTCTGGCATTGACTATTTTGACTTACTTACAATGTGATCTATAAAATCTAAAAATAAAGTATTTTTATATTTTTTAAAATAGACTATTTTTAGAAATCAGAATTAAAAAAAAAATAAGTATTATTTTCTAGGTAAAGGATGTTGAACCGAAAATTATATCATGTTGTATTCATCTCAAACTATAATGTCCTCGGGTTAGTCAGCCAAAATAAAATATATATTGTTTATAAATTAATTTACTTTAAAATAAAGCCTAAGTACCCAAAATACCAAAAATAAATAATAAATTACAATAGACATTATAGTGTCAGTAAGTAGAGTTATTATGAACATACATATGGTTTTCAGAACGAAAAATAAATGAATTTTATAAATACTGTTTAAAAAGTACATTTACCTCATCCCCCGTATACAGTTCACTCAATTGGGGCTGGGTTGTGTAACCTTATTAGTATATATAATTTTCCATTAAATAGCCGAAGTTTCGATTCGCTACTCCAGCAGTACCAAAATATTTTTTCTACTGTGTGAAGCTTAATAGTACGATTACGTACACTGAATCTTTATTAATAATATTAATATTATAAAAATAAAAAGTTGGGATTCATTTTAATAATATTTATTTTACGTATGAAATTATTGAACTTCAGAGGAATATTTTAATACATTCACAATTTTAATAATATACCTCCATCGTATTATTATTATTAAGTTTTAATAGAATAAAACCTGACAATTTAATTGTCAAATTTTTTATATATTATATTTTTTTGTTACTGATGGAATACTTAATGTATTATGCAATGAAACACATTAACTTTTCTGAAAGTAATGCATTGTCTTTTTCTTCTAATCTTCATTTACCACAACTTTATGTTTAGTAAAGAATCATATATTCAAAGTAACGTGTATTCTTTTAAATCCATTATGTATTGAGGTTTTGCTCTCCTCTTTCGTTGCTTTGCTTGAACAAATGGTAAATTCATTTATTTCACTTCTTAACTGACTAAGAAGTGAATAGACTGGTCTGCCCTTTTAAGTATACTACTTACAAAATGATTTAATTGAATTAATTTCTTTATGAATCTATTAACAAAATGATCCGAATTGACATTTACAATACAAAAACAAAAATCGTCATCATTTACGAGATACCTTGCAAAACGATATGTAGCTTAATTTTTATTATGATATTATTTGAGTTTGATTAGTAAAGTTGAAATAAATCAAATTAAGCAACGTGTTCTAAAGTAATTAAAAGTAATTATGAAAACATATTATTGTTTGCTAATTTATTATTTGGATCAGTGTCGGTTCATTTGACTTAATTCATGTGAACAACTGGATATAACACAAATAAGCTCAAACATATTTTTACTATCATTATTAGAACTCTGGAAGGAAACAGCTACAGCAAATCATGCTTGCAATATTATGTTATATTTTTTTTATGTCACTTTAATTTATATAATATTAATTTTGTATTTCCTATAACCTATACCAACGGTAGTCTTAAAACTATGTTATATAATGATTCTTTTTTCTAAAGGGTCTAGGGAAAAATAAAAAGAAAAACTCTTTGTGATTCGACTCAAATCATTGCCACTTTAAATCATATACCTTACGCATATATTTAATTATACTCGTATTTTCACTTTTTTTTTTACCTTGTTTCTGCTTTCTCCCTATAGTGCTTCTGAACATTTTTGTTCATCTTTACTCATAAAGTGTAAACTATACTAGGGGCGCCAACAGACTCGAGATTTCGACTCGCTGCGCTCGCGAAATCTCGGGTGCCGTTTGCATATTGAGCGAAGCGAGCCCAGTGTGGCCATCATTGTGGACAATGCCGGATATTAGTTTTTTGACGATTATTCCTCTATAACATGACGATTTTCTTATTTTTTTTAAGTAATCATAATCTAATATGTGTATTTTTGATTGCAAAATTTCAAAATTTTCCGTCAAGTAGTTTTTGAGCCTATTCGTGACAAAGATTGCGAAAAAGTCTCTAGTAGAGCGCTCCGCTCGCTTCGCTCGCTTCACTCAATAATATACGAACATTTAATATTATAGTTTAGTTTCTTTTATCTCCGCTTGTAAGGCTGAAAATATTATAATAGGTTAGCATATTTTATTCGCTTTATCAATAAGAATAACAACGGAATAATTTAAATAGAAATAATCAGAAACATTGAGAAAAACTGTGCTTTTTGTGTAATGATGAATCGTAATATCTCTTCAAAGAAAATACTAGTACCTTAAGTCAATTTAAAGATATGAAATTGACTTTTCTCTTGTTTCGGTTGGTTTTTATAAGGATGAATTTTTATTTAAATATTTTATTAAGAAAATATTAATGAAGGAAAGATTATGTGATAACTTGAAGTTACAATTATAAGTTATAATTTATTGTTTGAGTATGAGCTATGTGAGTTAACTTTGGAACGGAGGACACAATTATCTACGCTCGATTACATTATTAAAGTTACTATTGTAGACAACTGGGGCGAGTATATATCATTATATTCATAAGAATTCGTAAAGTCTGATTGTAACTTCTATATCAAAAGAAACTACATTGTTATTATGTCTTTTGTATCTCTATAAATTGAATCTATAATTTGGTAATCTTTTTCTCTGTATATTTTCATTGTTATAATAGAGTGTCCCAAATCTGCGCACTTAAGGTTTAATAAGCTGTAGAATAATTAAACAATAATCTAGTATAATCATCTTTATTTCCACTTAGGCTTACATTAATGTAGTTTGATAACTTTCATATAAATCAAATGTTTGGTAATAACTTTGGAAGTAATTAAAGAAAAAATACAAAGATGTAAATGCGCAATCTTACCACTACGGGTCTCAGGATATTGCGCACTAGGATCGTTAAGATTGCGCGTAGAGAACATAAACATAAAAATAAGAGTTAAAAAAATATATATTTTAAGCACATAAATTGCACTTAAACTGTCCAATGCTAATGTGGGCTGTACATTTCTCATGCCACCATTCAGAACAAATAGAATAACCGATTCAATCTTATGTAATCGGCTCTTTTACTCCTGATTACAGCCACCGCAAGTCCATTTCTTTTTTTTTAAGCTGTTTCGAAACCTTTTTGCAAACTTTTTATTTTTTTTTGTTAGGAATATTATTCTCTTCTAAAAGATGTTGTTTATACGGGGATCCACTAAATTTTTCCGATTTCTTATGTTTTCTCCTGTTGACTGCCTTTCTAATATATGTTTTAGGAATTTAAAAAATATCTTGTAGTTTTACTTTGATTGCTGTTGATTTATTGCTGCAAGATGGTACAGCTGTGGGAACTTGGAAGACATCACCACATGTTTCAGCTGGAGAACCGTCGACGCTTCTCTTTTCTCTTGGTTCAGGAGTCACAACAACTAGTTGGGTTGGAGTTTCTGTTTGTGCAGAAACTTTCTCAGTTTCTGGTAAATTGACACTCGAATTTACAGATTTTTCGGGCTCCATGTTTAAAACAGAATCACGAAGTTCAATATCCTGCACAGGTTCTCTCTGTTCTTGGGGTGTTGCTTCTTGAGGATTCTCTTGTTGCCATCCTAAGCAGTTGTTATCCACAATTTCTCTTTCAGTCATAGCACTAGGAAGAAAATCTGATTCTGTAAAGATTCTGTATCTGGATTGTATTGTTAGATTCCGGATACCTTGAAACATTCAGCAATACAACCAACTGTGGCTGTTTTATTAAAAGCTGGAGTGTACAGAAACGTCATCTGAAAAGTAATTATAGCTCTGCCAGGGTGGTTTCTCAACCACTTCTCACATTCGCTCGCAAAATATATTTTCAACGCACTATGAAAACTTTTGTCCCGTGGTTGCATCTTATGGCTGCTGTGTGGAGGCAGGGTAAGAGCTATTATGTTAATTGCTCGCTAAAAGTCTACAGCCTCCATTGACAATACGACACACGATTGTCAAGCACCAGAAGGACAGGGTTTTCTTTAGTTCGTCTTGTGAGGTCTTTGAAGTGAACTAGCCAGTTCAAATAGATTTCGCTATTAATAAAACTTGTGTCAGATGCCATTCCAATAGATGTTGGTGGTGCGCCATCAAGCAGTTCAGCCCTCATTCTTTTGCGACCAAATATGAAAGCAGGGGGGATAAAGTAGTCAGACGCACTCATAGCATTAACTACAGTTAAGCTCGTCCCTCTTTCAGCGCTTGAAATCTTATTAACAGCGCGCTTTCCTTTTTTCGATATGACCCTTGGAGGATTGTTGGCAACGGTAGACAGACAAGTTTCATCCATATTACAAATTTAAGTTGGAGAAAACTTATACTTGTCCATCAATTCTGATAGATTTTTGTAGAACCTCTCACATTGTAGTTTGTTAAAACCCATCGCTCTAGCAATACTTGTGGAAGTCGGACGTCTTAATGAAAAATCTGGGTGCCGTTTGAGAAATCCACGAAGCCAGTGTTTTCCTGCCATTTTGTTTTCGGTATTAAAACGATGAGCAATATTATTTTTAATCACAAAATCATAGGCCTTTAGACCTTAAACATATTGTTAAGATCTTCCAAATAATTACAAAATTCCTGTTCCATTTCTGGAGAAAGAGTTACGTCATATCTACCTAGCTTTCTTGCAGCTTCTTTTACTTCAGGCGATATCGCAAAGTACTTTCTTTCATCCCGTATCAGGATGCAACTTTCCTTTTCTTTCACCATTTTCTATTCATCTTCTAACTTCCTTCCTGTAAAATAGATTGAGGACACAACGAACGTTCTGAAGACTTTTTCCTTTGATTTGGCATTCTGAAAATGAATATTTGAGATTGTTATATTAAATTTAAAATTATGGTAGGGTAAGTCTGCGCGCACACTTTTACGGACCCTGGCTCTGCGCAGTCTTAGGGAATAACTCAATATGGAATAATGGGACTCCTAACGCCACCTATTAAAACAATCAAAAATTATATCACTCACCGGCTGTTTAGGTGTAATCACGCGAACAAGGTATATAGGAAAAGTGAGCGGTAAGAGAGACAGGGGGAGGCCTCGAGTGACCTTCGAAAACACAGTATCTATGATACTGAAGAAAGGTCATGTAAAAAGCATGAGGACCTCCCGGAGGGCATGTATGAAGAGGTTGATGTCTGTGGCGAAGCGAAAGAGGTATGCAGGGACCGTAGCGTTTGGTGCTCCGTCGTCTCTGGCTACCCCGCAAGGAATATGGCGTGAAGCTAAACAAATATAAATAAATAAATAAAGAAAATGTCAATGTGGTTAAGTCTATAGGGTGTTTCAATACGTACCTAAGATACGAAAATTTTATAAAAATAGAATATCATAGACTATATAGTAGTTACATGCATGTATATAATTATTAAAGTAGATTTCTTTGTTGATAAACAGAATTATGCATTTCAACTAAATAAACATCAGAATGCAAAGCGTTGGGTTTCTTGGAATATTAAGCCACATTCAATTCTATTATATTAAGACAATGTTTCGCAAGTAACACTTAATATATTGAATTCCTGCTAAATTCAAACAACTCTTAATACTGTCAAATAGACGACTAATTTTGTAAGTTAAGTTACCGATAAAACGGCGGAGCGAATACAGTTTTATAATTTCTTTATAAAAATTCAAAAATATATATAAATATTTTTTTTGTATTTTAACAATATTTTTGGTTATAAGACTAATAGATCACCAACATTAAAGGAATTCTTGATAACTATGATACTAGTATATCAGACACAATATGAAATATATTAATATATTACAGAAAAAAAACAACTTACGAATTAAATCTACTGACTTCTTTTCATATATCGGTCGAGCCTAGTTATTTTTTTAATTGATCATCATTGACTAATCTATTTTTTTTATTATATTTATAGTTCTAAGTTACTTAATTTAATATTTGTTGTTCGTCAAAACTCTGACAAGTAATAAATCTTTTCTTTATTGTACATATATTTATATGATATTTATTATAATTAAATTAAGGTCAAAATGTAATATCTACAGCTCTCAAAAATCTAGAGTAAATGCTTACAAATTTTCATATTCTTTTCAAACTTTTTCAAACCCAATAGGCGTCAAATTTTGCTAAATTTCGTCTTACTGATAACTTACATTCTAACAGTAACACTACTTCTAGTACAATAGTAGTTGTGATTTATAAATAATATGTTGTATTTCATTTTTAAATACATTTAAAAAAAAAATTATGTATAATACATACAGGTACATCAAACGTCATAACAGACAATGGATACAGACCGTCAGAACGTCAGCTAACAAACAATAGCGGAATTTTAATTGCTGTCTTTTGCTGAGACGCTGATAAACATTGAGGATTAAGGATCTGGATAGTCATAAGAAAACGTAGCGATTTTATAGTTTGTAATCAGTAGTTTTAAGTTTTGGTTTCATAAAAATTACCTCTTTCAATCACTTCTACGAATATTAGGATTTCATGATCTGGCAGATTAATATATTAATAAGTTATTGTAATGTAACGAATAAAGATATTTGTTAGAAAACTTAGAATTATTATAACTTTTTCTAATATTTGACCTAATATCTATTAAAAATATAATATATATTAAAACTCATAGCAATCATAGTGACAAATCATTGCCTTCGACCGTTTGATACCCCTTTATGTATGTCATAATTAAATAGTTTTTTCTATCCTTTACGTGTAATTTGTCTAAACGATTAGCGCTCAGTGGAGACAATTTGCCTATAATTATCTTTATATTATTAATTTCTAAATAAAAATCAATTTAGCTGGAAAATATACGAAATTAAATACATGTATTTTTTTATTTATTTTGATTTATAGAAAGCTGAAAAACCAATGAGTTTTAAATAGCTTTGTTTTAATATGTTCACCAAAACAATAAATTTCTAAACAAAACAAAGGGTAAAATGTAAAATATAAATTATTCTACTTCTATTACTAATCGGGTATAGAATGTTACGTTAACATTACCTTTCGCATTAACACTAAAATAAGCAGGTACACATCGCATTATACAAGTACACTTGTACATATTTAAAAATTCAAATATCTAAAATAAGTATTTTCCAGTTATAAAAAAAAATCCAGTTATAAAAATTTAAAGTTACATTACTTTTAAAGATTTTTTTTAAAGTTATTCAATTCATAGTTTTGTACAAAAAAAAAAAATTATATACGTAAGCCACTTATTTTACATGGGTCTTAGAAATCATAAGAAGGCTTTCGTTAAAGCATCTTGTGCAACATACTTTGATTTCATCTTTTCTGAATGGAACAATCGCAATTTTGCGTAAACTATTGTAATCAGCACACAAAAAAAATTGTGAGACACATTATTAATGAACGGTTTCATTTTAATAAGAAAAAAATATGATCATAATGAAAGTACAGCATGCTTCAGCTCTAATTTCAGCATCAAAATTAGTAACAAGGTATTCTAAATTACCGTAAAAAACAATGACAAATAAATAATAGTAAATTCAGCGACTAGTGAAGTACTAATAGGAAATATTTTTTTCATGTTCATTCCGGGATCAACAATATTTTTACCAAAAATTCTCTGTAATATAATAGTGGCAGTTGTAATTTGGCCCACTTCGTCTCTTTTTTCGAAGGTTTTAAAGTATTCTTTAAAAAGTAAATGAAGATATTTTATTTTTAATATTTAGTGTAGGTACAGGATGTGCAAAAAGTGCTATAAATTTATTTGAATTGAATTTGATCCGGAAATTGCTTTAAATATCTTTGTGTTGTAATGTTTAAATATATCTGTGTATTGTGTACCATAACGTAAAATATTTTGATATAAAAACCTATTTAATTTATAATTTAATTAAAACAATACTAATTTTTAGTTAATATATTATTTAAAATATAATTCAATTTTCCCGTAAATAATCAAATGTTATATTCGCTTCCACTTTACTATTGATAGGTAATTAATATGCGAATTAGAATTTTATTTATTAAATTTGCGATAAAAATTCTTTCAAAATGTTAATATTATTAGTTTAAATTTTAGGATAGTTTAATTTAATGGAATGGTGTATAATAATGGTCGTTGACCTTTACTAAATAATTTAACATTCTAAATTACCGCAAAACGAAATCGAATGGTTTTCTAACTAACAGTTATTTAACTGCTTGGAAGTCTATTATTAGAAGTAATGCTAATTAACTGCACGTTCCTTATATAAATACGTATATTGTTAATATAAAATGATAAAATTAAAGTATAATGTAAAAGAAATGTATTTTTTGTAATTTATTCTTATAAATTCTCACGATTTACTGTCTTACGTCAAAGTAATATAATAACTGTACAATAACTGCCATAGGTGTTATTATCCAACCAAAGAAATTAATCTTTTGCCACCTTGTATCTGTTAAAACTTCCCATTAATTAACTGATTCATTTCAATTTTTTATAAAGTATGCAGTACTTTGTTTCTATTTCAGCATTTTCAAGATGCATAATAATTTTCATTTATGAAATCTATTACTTGAAGCATAAGGTGCTTTTTAATATGTATTGTAAGGTAGCTTAGGACGCTTTTATTTTGACCGTGTTAAAAATGGAAAATCATTTCTCTAATTGTACAGTCTCTACCAATGTGCACTTCTTTAATTTGTTGGTAATATAATAGTAATTTATAAAATATGAGTTACGCGGTTGGGATGTCCAGATTGATTTGCTAAATAATTTTGGGAAATGTATTCATACGAATCAATAAATTTTTAATTATAAATATAATGATATAAGTAAGAAAAGTAAGAAAGAAATGTTTTTAATTTAGAAATGTCTAACTATTTCTGAACTTCTCATAACACTTTCACATTAGTAGTAACATTATGATCAGTTATTAAATGATTATTATTATTTTGTTGTTTAATAAATTATATGATATTAATTGAAGTTTTTTATTAGCATCATCAAAAGTTTAAACCGTTATTACAGCTGGTTGGAAATTGCGTTTTAGATGTAGGAACTGAGTTTAAATTTCATTTCCGTCTTTACAGTGTCGTTAACTCGTAAAACGGCATTAGACACTTTATCTTTTATTATTTATTTTGTAGGCGTTTGAGGCTGATTTTAAAAAGCATCAGAACCAGCTATTGAATCTATTTAAATGATATTTATAAATACTTCTTTAACAACGTCCCGCTTGAGGTTAAAAAAACTTTCTTAAAGATACATATGGAGATATACAGAATGTCTCAAAATAACATTAACAAATTTCAATATTTAATAATTGTATGAGATATAATTTTGCACCAGAAGACAAAAAAACTGCATTCAACACAATGGATATGGTTTTAATCGGAAAATAAACCTACGTCTTCTATGGATTGTTCTAAATTTCAGATAAATAAGACGAATCCTGTAATTTAAGCGATTTTTTTTAATCTATCAGGGGTCACCTCTCACAACCTTAAACTAATAAACACACCACCCATTACTATATATATAATGTTCAGATACCTGAAATGATGATTTATTAATTAAAATTTTAAAAGTCAATATAAGATCATTTAAAATCATTTATTATAAATAAGAAAAAAAACATATCAAATACTATTATCAACAAACAAAATATTGAAATCAATAAACCATACGACCAAGGGTGATTTTTTAACATAATCCAAAAGGAATTTAAGATTTTATTTTCTCTACAAACACGCTGGCAACTTTGCTATTTCCGGATGTAATCGAATTTTCAAAGTTTCGATCAAGAGAGATTGTTGTTTTAGATGACGACGTACTTTGTGTCAGTACAGAGAAAAAACATTTAATAATGCACAGGTATAAACCTAAGCTAATAACGAAATATCAAACATCCTAGGATTTAAGATTCCGCATTTATAATAAGCTTTTTTATAATATTACTCGTATTATTCATATTATTTCATTCGAAAAATGTTTTTAAATTACGTTTGCATATGATAGTAATCTTTTCAATTATATTATTAAATCATGATTATCATAATTTAAAAACATATTGTTTTTATTTAAGATTTATTATCATTTAAATTTACACTGAATATCATGAAAATTGTAGATTATTTTCTTTATTTAATAAAAATTCTTAGAATATGAAAAGTATTTAAGTACTTGATTTACGTTAACTAGTCGTAAAAAGAAGGCAGTTACTTTCAGTATATTACCACAATTACATGACCATAGTAAGGTAAACATGAGCCTGGAACATCTGCAAAGGCTTGCCTGTCAATTACGGTAATCGGATCCAATAACCTTTTCAAAATCAACAATTTCTATAAACACAATAGCCCACTGTCGGTTTTCAAATTATTATCACTTAAATTGGACAATTTGAAAGAAATCATTGAAATTATACAAACCTTTATCCCATTGAAAATAAAAATGCTGCTTAAAAAAATTTAATACATTTATAACCGTTTTTCGAATAAATCCTGAATCACGCAAATTAATTTCTTGTCAAAATACAGGGACGATGAATAGTTTGCAGGGAGTCGCTTGAGAATTGAATACGTCTTACTAGACCTTCACAATTAATACCAAGTATTAAATTAAATGTCAGACGCCAGATCTTATTTATAAAAATGTATTTATATGAAATATCCATTCCCTTGATTTCGGTGCGTTTCTAAAATGTTTTTTAACTTGAACATAAAATATTACTTTATAGTTTTTGTTTTCAAAATAATATTTGAATCGACGCCAATGCTTTTGATACATGTAATATTTCGATTTATAATATAGCATGATTTATAAATTGATTGTTATTTTATTTTTCCGTTTGCCAGTCTTTAAGTTGGCTTTCATAAACTTTCTTTATAGCTATTCTTCAAAGAGTAAAGATTATACTTTATAAGAAAAAAACAATCAAAGTCTTCAAAATCAGTTTTTGTTAAACCTATATATTTGATACATACTAACAGTCATCACATGTTTGATATCATTATTCGGAATCACTTCGCGTCACTCGTCAATAACGAGCAGCACATGACGCACTGACAAACGCGACGTCATTCGACTTAAAGACAATTTATGTGTTCCGTAAGCACCTCCTGTAGAGCTGCTTTATGTGCCTATTTTGTCTCTTAACTAATATCTGCACATTATTTTTTTTAGCATAGATTGCTCCTCAATTCGGTCACAATAAAGTATTACTGCCTTTTGCTTTTCTCAATTACAAAAAATAGGTAATTAGTAGAGTATAGGTAGTTCAGTGACAGAGGTTTGTTGTTATCTGAACAGGATAAAATGTGCAAAGTCATCTATCATTGTTTCTTTCCGCGGAGTTATGCATGCTGTAACATTTAATAATAAATATATTTCCAATATAAAAAATATTTTCATGTAAACTTGCTCGTATTTTTTGTTTACTACTCAAGGATGATAGAAATGTATCAAATAAATAGGTTAATATTTTACATATTTCGGAAAACATGCCCAAAAAAAGGTCTGTTAAATATTTGTAATTGAATATGAAAAAATGTAAATGTAGTAAATAATATTATGATATAACATAAAAGGTAATATAGAAATATTATTTATCCAACCATATATAAACAGCATTACGTTCACTTAAGGAGCTTTATTTGCGTCCCAAAGTATCATACTTAGACTAGATTACATAAAATCAATAAAGCTTACTTTTAATCTCTGGTTACCTCCTTCATAGCAGCTTTTACAACAGTAAACAAATGCTTTAGTTACTTCCCTCTAGACATTACATCAACGATACAAAATGTTGTGTCAAGGGTTGTACATTGTAATGGATTTCACATGTTCGCAGGATTTAATCCTAATCAATAATTTTACATTTTCGTTAATTGTTACTTTCTTAGTTGTATGTCATTAGATTAATCACTTTCGGGATATCATATTTCATATATACCACTTATTTATTTGAATCATTTTCTAATATTAGAATTTACTTTCCCTTATTAGCGAATGCACTGGAAAGTTTTATTTTAAAATAAAATAGCTATTCTAAGTAAAATTTTCCTAGTCCGTGTATTACTTCCGAACGATTCCAATATACGTTTTTTTAATAAAACGTTTGACAGACGCATTGTTTTAAAACAAATGGTCGCAATTAAGTGCATCTGTAGAACTTTTGTTCTTCCGCAGATTTCAGAACTCACTGATACCAAGTTGAATGGAAATAAAAAGGCAATCGTTTCCGTCCCAGCGCTGTGGGGAATAGCACTAGTAAGTTCACTTTGTTTCAGGGTTGAAAGCAAATAAAAAATGTAATAAAGTACGGATTTTAATAAATGTCTTACAATTTTATAAACATTATATAATAAGTATATAAACATACTTAAAATAGCAGATATGTATTTGAAAACAAAACAACAACTTAAATAACAAATATATTATCAGGATATAATTAATATAAAGAATCAAGAAATGTGTACAACACTAATATTCTGTAAAATATCCGTTAGCATGCGATTATTTTACTATAAAATTATATCAAATATTATTAACACTTAAATCGCGACTGTCAAATATCAAAATTGTTTACATGAATATAAGTATACATACCTGTATATAATTTTGTTCATAGATATAATATAATTATATAAATATTATCAGATAATCTATAATAATAATGAATGATGAATTTGTTAAGCATTACAATTACCGGGACGGTGCTGCTATTATTCGAAACCTTATAATTCGTTGGAGCCATCATTAGAACCCAACTCGAGACTAACGAAGACAGGAAGAGAAACAGACGACGACGAAGAAATGAACAATTCAAATATCGTTTAATATAAATAATTTAAGGAATCTAATATTGTAATAGCAAAAATTGTATTATTACAAAAACGTAATAAAAATAATTAACGGCCTTTATTACATTTTAGAAAAAAATTATAAACCTTCTTCCAGAATACATAATTTAAAAGTTTATATTATTGTTAGACTTATCTCTGAAGTTTTATTTAATTTTACGTATTTAAATATTTTATATTTAATTTTGTAAAAATATTATTGAAGAATATAATATAGTTACGCATATATGATAAACAATAATAACAAACATACGTTACATCGGGAGGGATAGTGATGTAAATAAACGATAATAATTTTATTATGTAATTTTGAATAGTAACAGAACAAAATTTATTTCAATTTTTTTTTATTAAATATTACGTTGAATATTTTTTTTTAATTTGTCCGTCGTATGTCTACGGAACTAGGATTGGATAAGAATAAAAAATATTAATATGACATATTAACCTATTTAATATATTGATTTGTAGTTAATATATTATTTCAAATTTAATTTCATTTTCCCAGCGATGATCAAATGTGATATTCAAAGCAACCAGTTTTCGAATGATATGTAATTCAATAATCGAATTAGAATTTTATTCATTAAATTTACTATAAAAATTCTTTAAAAATTTTAGTATGATTAATTTAAATTTTAGAATCGTTTAAATTAATGCAATGATCTATAATAATGGTCATTGACCTTTACTAAATAATTTAATATTCTGAATTACCGAAAACGAAATCGATTGGTTTTCTTACTAACTGTTATTTAACTGCTTGGAAATCTATTATTAGAAGTAATGCTAATTAACTTCACGTTCCTTATATAAATACATATATTGTTAATATAAAATGATAAAATTAAAGTATAATGTAAAAGAAATGTATTTTTTGTAATTTATTCTTATAAATTCTCACGATTTACTGTCTTACGTCAAAGTAATATAATAACTGTACAATAACTGTCATGGGTGTTAGTATCCAATCAAAGAAATTCATCTTTTGCCACCTTGTTTCTGTTAAAACTTCCCATTAATTAACTGATTCATTTCAATAATTTTTTATAAAGTATGCAGTACTTTGTTTCTATTTCAGCATTTTCAAAATGCATAATAATTTTCATTTATGAAATCTATTACTTGAAGCATAAGGTGGTTTTTAATATGTATTGTAAGGTAGCTTAGGACGCTTTTATTTTGACCGTGTTAAAAATGGAAAATCATTTCTCTAATTGTACAGTCTCTACCAATGTGCACTTCTTTAATTTGTTGGTAATATAATAGTAATTTATAAAATATGAGTTACGCGGTTGGGATGTCCAGATTGATTTGCTAAATAATTTTGGGAAATGTATTCATACGAATCAATAAATTTTTAATTATAAATATAATGATATAAGTAAGAAAAGTAAGAAAGAAATGTTTTTAATTTAGAAATGTCTAACTATTTCTAAACTTCTCATAACACTTTCACATTAGTAGTAACATTATGATCAGTTATTAAATGATTATTATTATTTTGTTGTTTAATAAATTATATGATATTAATTGAAGTTTTTTATTAGCATCATCAAAAGTTTAAACCGTTATTACAGCTGGTTGGAAATTGCGTTTTAGATGTAGGAACTGAGTTTAAATTTCATTTCCGTCTTTACAGTGTCGTTAACTCGTAAAACGGCATTAGACACTTTATCTTTTATTATTTATTTTGTAGGCGTTTGAGGCTGATTTTAAAAAGCATCAGAACCAGCTATTGAATCTATTTAAATGATATTTATAAATACTTCTTTAACAACGTCCCGCTTGAGGTTAAAAAAACTTTCTTAAAGATACATATGGAGATATACAGAATGTCTCAAAATAACATTAACAAATTTCAATATTTAATAATTGTATGAGATATAATTTTGCACCAGAAGACAAAAAAACTGCATTCAACACAATGGATATGGTTTTAATCGGAAAATAAACCTACGTCTTCTATGGATTGTTCTAAATTTCAGATAAATAAGACGAATCCTGTAATTTAAGCGATTTTTTTAAATCTATCAGGGGTCACCTCTCACAACCTTAAACTAATAAACACACCACCCATTACTATATATATAATGTTCAGATACCTGAAATGATGATTTATTAATTAAAATTTTAAAAGTCAATATAAGATCATTTAAAATCATTTATTATAAATAAGAAAAAAAACATCAAATACTATTATCAACAAACAAAATATTGAAATCAATAAACCATACGACCACGGGTGATTTTTTAACATAATCCAAAAGGAATTTAAGATTTTATTTTCTCTACAAACACGCTGGCAACTTTGCTATTTCCGGATGTAATCGAATTTTCAAAGTTTCGATCAAGAGAGATTGTTGTTTTAGATGACGACGTACTTTGTGTCAGTACAGAGAAAAAACATTTAATAATGCACAGGTATAAACCTAAGCTAATAACGAAATATCAAACATCCTAGGATTTAAGATTCCGCATTTATAATAAGCTTTTTTATAATATTACTCGTATTATTCATATTATTTCATTCGAAAAATGTTTTTAAATTACGTTTGCATATGATAGTAATCTTTTCAATTATATTATTAAATCATGATTATCATAATTTAAAAACATATTGTTTTTATTTAAGATTTATTATCATTTAAATTTACACTAAATATCATGAAAATTGTAGATTATTTTCTTTATTTAATAAAAATCTTAGAATATGAAAAGTATTTAAGTACTTGATTTACGTTAACTAGTCGTAAAAAGAAGGCAGTTACTTTCAGTATATTACCACAATTACATGACCATAGTAAGGTAAACATGAGCCTGGAACATCTGCAAAGGCTTGCCTGTCAATTACGGTAATCGGATCCAATAACCTTTTCAAAATCAACAATTTGTATAAACACAATAGCCCACTGTCGGTTTTCAAATTATTATCACTTAAATTGGACAATTTGAAAGAAATCATTGAAATTATACAAACCTTTATCCCATTGAAAATAAAAATGCTGCTTAAAAAAATTAAATACATTTATAACCGTTTTTCGAATAAATCCTGAATCACGCAAATTAATTTCTTGTCAAAATACAGGGACGATGAATAGTTTGCAGGGAGTCGCTTGAGAATTGAATACGTCTTACTAGACCTTCACAATTAATACCAAGTATTAAATTAAATGTCAGACGCCAGATCTTATTTATAAAAATGTATTTATATGAAATATCCATTCCCTTGATTTCGGTGCGTTTCTAAAATGTTTTTTAACTTGAACATAAAATATTACTTCATAGTTTTTGTTTTCAAAATAATATTTGAATCGACGCCAACGCTTTTGACACATGTAATATTTCGATTTGTAATAAAGCTTGATTTATAAATTGATTGTTATTTTATTTTTCCGTTTGCCAGTCTTTAAGTTGGCTTTCATAAACTTTCTTTATAGCTATTCTTCAAAGAGTAAAGATTATACTTTATAAGAAAAAAACAATCAAAGTCTACAAAGTCAGTTTTTGTTAAACATATATATTTGATACATTCTAACAGTCATAACATGTTTGATATCATTATTCGGAACCACTTCGCGTCACTCGTCAATAACGAGCAGCACATGACGCACTGACAAACGCGACATCATTCGACTTAAAGACAATTTATGTGTTCCGTAAGCACCTCCTGTAGAGCTGCTTTATGTGCCTATTTTGTCTCTTAACTAATATCTGCACATTATTTTTTTTAGCATAGATTGCTCCTCAATTCGGTCACAATAAAGTATTTCTGACTTTTGCATCTCAATTACAAAAAATAGGTAGTTAGTAGAGTATAGGTTCAGTGACAGAGGTTTGTTGTTATCTGAACAGGATAGAATGTGCAAAGTCATCTATCATTATGTTTCCTTCCGCGGAGTTATGCATGCTGTAACATTTAATAATAAATATATTTCCAATATAAAAAATATTTTCATATAAACTTGCTCGTATTTTTTGTTTACTACTCAAGGATGATAGAAATGTATCAAATAAATAGGTTAATATTTTACATATTTCGGAAAACATGCCCAACAAAAGGTATTAGTGTCTGTTAAATATTTGTAATTGAATATGAAAAAATGTAAATGTTAACGTAGTAAATAGTATTATGATATAACATAAAAGGTAATATAGAAATATTATTTATCCAACCATAAATAAACAGCATTACGTTCACTTAAGGAGCTTTATTTGCGTCCCAAAGTATCATACTTAGACTAGATTACATAAAATCAATAAAGCTTACTTTTAATCTCTGGTTACCTCCTTCATAGCAGCTTTTACAACAGTAAACAAATGCTTTAGTTACTTCCCTCTAGACATTACATCAACGTTACAAAATGTTGTGTCAAGGGTTGTACATTGTAATGGATTTCACATGTTCGCAGGATTTAATCCTAATCAATAATTTTACATTTTCGTTAATTGTTACTTTCTTAGTTGTATGTCATTAGATTAATCACTTTCGGGATATCATATTTCATATATACCACTTATTTATTTGAATCATTTTCTAATATTAGAATTTACTTTCCCTTATTAGCGAATGCACTGGAAAGTTTTATTTTCAAATAAAATAGCTATTCTAAGTAAAATTTTCCTAGTCCGTATATTACTTTCGAACGATCCAATATACGTTTTTTTAATAAATCGTTTGACAGACGCATTGTTTTAAAACAAATGGTCGCAATTAAGTGCATCTGTAGAACTTTTGTTCTTCCGCAGATTTCAGAACTCGCTGATACCAAGTTGAATGGAAATAAAAAGGGAATCGTTTCCGTCTCAGCGCGGTGGGAAATAGCACTAGTAAGTTCAATTTGTTTCAGGGTTGAAAGCAAATAAGAAATGTAATAAAGTACGGATATTAATAAATGTCTTACAATTTTATAAACATTAATAATAATATAAACATACTTAAAATAGCAGATATGTATTTGAAAACAAAACAACAACTTAAATAATATGTTATCAGGATATAATTAAGATAAAGAAGCAAGAAATGTATACAATACTAATATTCTGTAAAATATCCGTTTGCATGCGATTATTTCACTATAAAATTATATCAAATATTATTAACACTTAAATCACGACTGTCCAATATCAAAATTGTTTACAGGAATATAAGTATACATATCTGTATATAATTTTGTTCATAGATATAATACAATTACATAAATATTATCAGATAATCTATAATGGTGATAATAATGAATGACGAATTTGTTAAACATTACAATTACCGCGACCGCGCTGCTATTATTCGAAACTTTATAATTCGTTGGAGCCATCATTAGAACCCAACTCGAGACTAACGAGGACAGGAAGACAAACAGACCACGACGAAGAAATGAACAATTCAAATATCGTTTAATATAAATAATTTAAGGAATCTAATATTGTAATAGCAAAAATTGTATTATTACAAAAACGTAATAAAAATAATTAACGGCCTTTATTACATTTTAGAAAAAAATTATAAACCTTCTTCCAGAATACATAATTTAAAAGTTTATATTATTGTTAGACTTATCTCTGAAGTTTTATTTAATTTTACGTATTTAAATATTTTATATTTAATTTTGTAAAAATATTATTGAAGAATATAATATAGTTACGCATATATGATAAACAATAATAACAAACATACGTTACATCGGGAGGGATAGTGATGTAAATAAACGATAATAATAGTAACACAACCAAATTTATTTCAATTTTTTTTTATTAAATATTACGTAGGATATTTTTTTTTTAATTTGTCTCTCGTATGACTACTTAACTCGGATTGGATAAGAATAAAAAAATATTAATATGACATATTAACCTATTTAATATATTGATTTGTAGTTAATATATTATTTCAAGTTTAATTTCATTTATCCAGCGATGATTTAAATGTGATATTCAAAGCAACCAGTTTTCGAATGATATGTAATTCAATAATCGAATTAGAATTTTATTCATTAAATTTACTATAAAAATCCTTTAAAAATTTTAGTATGATTAGTTTAAATTTAGAATCGTTTAAATTAATGGAATGGTGTATAATAATGGTCATTGACCTTTACTAAATAATTTAACATTCTAAATTACCGAAAACTAAATCGCTTGGTTTTCTTACTAACTGTTATTTAACTGCTTGGAAATCTATTAATGGAAGTAATGCTAATTAACTTCACGTTCCTTATATAAATACCTATATTGTTAATACATAATGATAAATTTAAAGTATAATGTAAAAGAAATTAAATGGTCTCAAATATGTATTTTATGTAATTTATTCTTATAAATTAAAATGCATTGTTTGCGCTCCTCTTCTTGCAACGCGATGGGCCCGGCACCCGCACGGTGAATCCATGGAATGCTAAGAAGCTTCGTCTCTCTCTTACATCAAAGTAATATAATAAATTATTATATAGTTTAATGCAATTTTTAGTTTGACTGTAAAACCACTGCTATGGGTGTTATTATACATATAATCAGTGAAAATATTTTTTTACCACCTTATTTCTGTTACAACTTCCCATTAATTAACTGATTGCAATTATTTGTATCAAGTATGCAGTTCTTTGTTTCTATTTCAGCATTTTCAAGATGCATAATAATTTTCATTTATGAAATCTATTACTTGAAGCATAAGGTGGTTTTTAATATGTATTGTAAGGTAGCTTAGGAGGCTTTTATTTTAACCGTGTTAAAAATGGAAAATCATTTCTCTAATTGTACAGTCTCTACCAATGTGCACTTCCTAAATTTGTTAGTAATAGAATATTCATTAATTACGCGGTTGGGATGTCCAAATTGATTTGCTAAATAATTTTGGGAAATGTATTCATACGAATCAATAAATTTTTAATTATAAGTATAATGATATAAGTAAGAAAAGTTAAGATGAAATATTTTTAATTTAGAAATGTCTTACTATTTCTAAGCTTTTCATAACACTTTCACATAGTAGTAACATTATGATCAGTTATTAAAGGATTATTATTATTTTGTTGTTTAATAAATTATAGGATATTAGTTGAAGTATTTTATTAGCATCATCAAAAGCTTAAACAGTTATTACAGCTGGTTGGAAATTGCGCTTTAAATGTAGGAACTGACTTTAATTTTCATTTCCGTCTTTACAGTGTCGTTAACTCGTAAAACGGCATTAGACACTTTATCTTTTATTATTTATTTTGTGGGCGTTTGAGGCTGATTTTAAAAAGCATCAGAACCAGCTATTGAATCTATTTAAATGATATTTATAAATACTTCCTTAACAACGTCCCGCTTGAGATTAAAAAAAACTTTGTTAAAGATACATATGGAGATATACAAAATGTCTCAAAATAACATTAACAAATTTCAATATTTAATAATTGTATGAGATATAATTTTGCACCAGAAGACAAAAAAACTGCATTCAATACTTATAAATGGATATGGTTTTAATCGGAAAATAAATCTACGTCTTCTATGGATAGTTCTACATTTCAGATAAATAAGACGAATCCTGTAATTTAAGCGATTTTTTTTTAATCTATCAGGGGTCACCTCTCACAACCTTAAACTAATAAACACACCACCCATTACTATATATATAACGTTCAGATACCTGAAATGATGATTTATTAATTAAAATTTTAAAAGTCAATATAAGAATATAAGATAAAATAATTTATTATAAATAAGAAAAAAAACATATCAAATACTATATTATCAACAAAGAAAATATTGAAATCAATAAACCATACGACCACGGGAGATTTTTTAACATAATCCAAAAGGAATTTAAGATTTTATTTTCTCTACAAACACGCTAGCAACTTTGCTATTTCCGGATGTAATCGAATTTTCAAAGTTTCAATCAAGAGATATTGTTGTTTTAGATGACGACGTACTTTGTGTCAGTACTCGGAGAGAAAAAACATTTAATAATGCACAGGTATAAACCTAAGCTAAGAACGAAATATCAAACCTTCCTAAGATTTAAGATTCCGCATTTATAATAATCTTTTTTATAATATTACTCATATTATTCATATTATTTCATTCGAAAAATGTTTTTAAATTACGTTTGCATATGACAGTAATATTTTCAATTATATTATTAAATCATGATTATCATAATTTAAAAACATGTTGTTTTTATTTAAGATTTATTATCATTTAAATTTACACTAAATATCATGAAAATTGTAGATTATTTTCTTTATTTAATAAAAATCTTAGAATATGAAAAGTATTTAAGTACTTGATTTACGTTAACTAGTTCTAAAAAGAGGTCAGTTACTTTCAGTATATTACCACAATTACATGACCATGGCAAGGTATACATGAGCCTGGAACATCTGCAAATGCTTGCCTGTCAATTACAGTAATCGGATCCAATAACCTATTCAAAATCAACAATTTGTATAAACACAATAGCCCACTGTCGGTTTTCAAATTATTATCACTTAAATTGGACAATTTGAAAGAAATCATTGAAATTATACAAACCTTTATCCCATTGAAAATAAAAATGCTGCTTAAAAAAATTCAATACATTCATAACCGTTTTTCGAATAAATCCTGAATCACGTAAATTAATTTCTTGTCAAAATACAGGGACGGTGAATAGTTTGCAGGGAGTCGCTTGAGATTTGAATATATTTTACTAGACCTTCACAATTAATACCAAGTATTAAATTAAATGTCAGACGCCAGATCTTATTTATAAAAATGTATTTATATGAAATATCCATTCCCTTGATTTCGGTGCGTTTCTAAAATGTTTTTTAACTTGAACATAAAATATTACTTCATAGTTTTTGTTTTCAAAATAATATTTGAATCGACGCCAACGCTTTTGACACATGTAATATTTCGATTTGTAATAAAGCTTGATTTATAAATTGATTGTTATTTTATTTTTCCGTTTGCCAGTCTTTAAGTTGGCTTTCATAAACTTTCTTTATAGCTATTCTTCAAAGAGTAAAGATTATACTTTATAAGAAAAAAACAATCAAAGTCTACAAAGTCAGTTTTTGTTAAACATATATATTTGATACATTCTAACAGTCATAACATGTTTGATATCATTATTCGGAACCACTTCGCGTCACTCGTCAATAACGAGCAGCACATGACGCACTGACAAACGCGACATCATTCGACTTAAAGACAATTTATGTGTTCCGTAAGCACCTCCTGTAGAGCTGCTTTATGTGCCTATTTTGTCTCTTAACTAATATCTGCACATTATTTTTTTTAGCATAGATTGCTCCTCAATTCGGTCACAATAAAGTATTTCTGACTTTTGCATCTCAATTACAAAAAATAGGTAGTTAGTAGAGTATAGGTTCAGTGACAGAGGTTTGTTGTTATCTGAACAGGATAGAATGTGCAAAGTCATCTATCATTATGTTTCCTTCCGCGGAGTTATGCATGCTGTAACATTTAATAATAAATATATTTCCAATATAAAAAATATTTTCATATAAACTTGCTCGTATTTTTTGTTTACTACTCAAGGATGATAGAAATGTATCAAATAAATAGGTTAATATTTTACATATTTCGGAAAACATGCCCAACAAAAGGTATTAGTGTCTGTTAAATATTTGTAATTGAATATGAAAAAATGTAAATGTTAACGTAGTAAATAGTATTATGATATAACATAAAAGGTAATATGGAAATATTATTTATCCAACCATAAATAAACAGCATTACGTTCACTTAAGAAGCTTTATTTGTGTCCCAAAGTATAATACTTAGACTAGATTACATAAAATCAATAAAGCTTACTTTTAATCTCTGGTTACCTCCTTCATAAATGTTGTGCCAAGGGTTGTTTATAATCGAAGGATATTATCTTAATTCATAATATTAATTTTCGTTAACAATTATCTTTCTTAGTTCTAGGTCATTAGGTTAACCACTTTCCGGATATCATATTTCATATATACCACTTATTTAAATCATTTGCTAATATTAGAACTTACTTTCCCTTATAAGCGAATGCACTGGAATGTTTTATTTTAAAAGAATTTTTCATTCGCACGATTCCAATATACGTTTTTTTTATCAAATCTTTGACAGATGCATTGTTTTAAAACAAATGGTCGCAATTAAGTGCCTCTGTAGAACTTTTGTTCTTCCGCAGATTTTAGAACTCGCTGATACCACGTTGAATGGAAATAAAAAGGCAATCGTTTCCGTCTCAGCGCTTTGGGGAATAGCAGTAGTAAGTTCAATTTGTTTCAGGGTTGAAAGCAAATATAAAACGTACTAAGGTACGGATTTTAATAAATGTGTTTTACAATTTTATAAACATTTGTCAGATCTGAGATTTAATCATTTATTTCTAAGTTATATAATTTCTTTAAAATATTAACGGTGTGTTTGCTAACCAGACTGAAAATTGCATTGCACAGAATAATATGTACATAAACATACTTAAAATAGCAGATAAGTATTTGAAAACAAAACAACAACTTAAATATCAAATATATTATTAGGATATAATAAAGATCGATAAAGAATCAAGGAATGGACACAACAATAATATTCTGTAAATTATCAGTATAATATATTTTGATTGTTAGTTTATCCTTATATTTTTTTATAACAAGATAAAAAAAAATTGTAAATGCAAAATGTTCACATTCTTTTAAGTATATGTACAAATTTTGTTTATAGATATAATATAATTAAATAAATATTATCAGATAATCTATAATGGTGATAATAATGAATGATGAATTTGTTAAACATTACAATTACCGGGACGGTGCTGGTATTATTCGAATCCTTATAATTCGTTGGAGCCATCATTAGAACCCAACTCGAGACTAACGAGGACAGGAAGAGAAACAGACGACGACGAAGAAATGAACAATTCAGATATCGTTGAATATAAATAATTTAAGGAATCTTATATTGTAATACCAAAAATTGTATTTTTATGTTTTATTAACGGTCTTTATTACATTTTAGAATAAATAATACACCTTCTTATGGAATACATTATTTAAAAGTTTATGTTATTATTCCACATATCTCTGAAGTTTATTTGTATATTTATATATTTAATTATATTATATTTAATTTTGTAAAAATATTATTGATTAATATAAATTATAGCTACGCATATATGATAAATAATAATAATAAACATACGTTACGTCGGGAGGGATAGTGTTGTTGTTTTTTTTTTTTTTTTTTTTAAATTTTATTTTAATATAAAGTTACCATAGACTTGTAGTCCATGCCACTTTTATTTATTTTTTAATTTTTAATTTGATTTCTTTTTTTTGAGATTTTTTCGCCACAATTGTCTTAAATGTTTCGTTTAAAAAGACGAGTCACTCATGTGACTACCGAACTCGGATTGGATAGGAACAAAAATATTTTGTAATATGTATTTGCACGCTTTTTATTATAGTGTGTAACTTTAAGAAAACCAATAATAATATTTTTTTTATAAGGCAAAAATATTTTTAGGTTATTATACTCAGACGATAAAGAGAGAAAGTAACAGACTGTGGCAGTGCCCTTACAAGACGATCGTCCATCGGGTACATCTTGTGGCTCGATTTTTTTTTCATATTTTTTTCGGATTAAAATGTTTATGTTATTTACCAGATTCATTTAGGCTGAACTGTTTGCTTAATTAGTGGATAATTTTCTAGTAGCATTGAACATTAATTGAAAATAAATCATATAATTTTCTGAAATTAGTCCCTCTTTGTAATAGTATTTTTGATAGAACTTGTTCCTTTAACCATAAATAAGAATAGAATATGAATATCATAGAAAACACTTCATGCATATAAATGATATATTTATTAAGAGACGATATATCTCCGTTGATAAACAGAACTGTGCAATTCAACTAAATCAACCACATTAGAATGCAAAGCGTTGGGTTCCTTGACATATTTATGATGTCATATTCAATTCTATTATATTAAGATAATGTTTCACAAGTAGAATGTAATTTATGAATTTCCTGCTAAATGCAAATAACATTTCAAAACTATTAATAATAATAATAAATGGACGTTACATAATCAGTGACTACCACTATCACTACTTATGTGTGTAATGTAAATGTATATTAAACTCTTAAAATCAAAGGGCATTTCGTGGAGATCAGTTTTGTAAATTAAGTTATTGTAAAAGCGGTCGAATAAATAAAGTTTTGTGTTTATTTCTTTGTAAAACTACAAAAGCACGTGTAAACTTGTGTACAGAGTAGTGTTGCCCAAATTCAGTCTTGGTCTTGCAGTCTTGGTCTTGTTCTTGCGTTTTTGCAAGACCAAGACCAAGAACAAGACCGCGTATTTTTAGCAAGACCGAGACCAAGACTGACCGTGCAAGATTTGAGCAAGAACAAGACAGCCTGCAAGACTCTTGCGTCTTGCAGCTAGGACTTAGCGCTATTTCACTGAGTAGTTAGGTGTAACAGTTCGGTGTATAGGTAGGTACGCTTAGGAATTCTATGAGACGCAAAAAACTGTATCAAAGAATATGAAAAACTGGACCTATCTATTAAAATCAAACTGAGTGCATGCATAGTTATGTTTTAACCATCGGCACTTTGATAATGCGGCATCAAAGGTTTTGTACTTACTTCTCAAAGAAATTTGCCGCTTTTCGGAAGTACATGGTTATGATACACGCGCCGGCGGCTTCTTTTGAAATCTAAAACAATCGTTGCCGCCACGCCGAAATCATAACATTTGACACTATTTGATTGCCGCCATAGGGAGTAGGCGTAGGTATACTCATGCAAAATAATTTCGAATTTTAAGAGTACCTACAGGTGTTCCAAAGAATAAATAAGTTTCAGAGTGCTTAGAATGAAAATGAATACATTATACTGATCACGCAAGTAGTATTATGATTGGGATAAAATGGTAAGGATAGGTAGTAGATGTCATATTAATTCATTCTAGTAAGTATATATTATAATATTGATTACTTATATGGTTTTAAACTAATTACTTAGGTACTATTATTGTACATTTAGTCATTATATTTCTTAAGTTTTTACAAGAAAAAATAGCAAAAAAGTGTTCAAATATCACCCCGCACCCGTTTAATAAATATTGTAGCCACTTTTAAATATACTTGAAACGTGTAAAAAAATTCTACAAAACTAATAAAATAATATAAAAAGCATAGGTACTTACCTACTAATAAAATAAAAAGCCTGCGATAAGAGTTTTGTATTACTTACCAGCCCGAATATCTCTGAGAGAGATGATGAGAGTAAGTATTTACTAGCTGCGCCCGCGACTTCGTCCACTAGGCTCATTCTAGCTTTCCAAGCAGCTCGATACAAAATGCTTAAACATTACAAGAAGAGCAACTGGATTTATTGTACTTCTTTAATTTTAGACCCAAGGCATAAGGCTCAGACTTTTGACCTGACAATGTGGGGGAAGCAACTTAAAACAGAAAGTCTGCGCAAGTTCAATGAACTTTATGAAGAATATAAAAGTCTACACTCACTGAACAAATCTCTGGAATTACCAGAAAAAGAAAATAAAGTATGTGATGAAGATGAAGACGTAATAGACTTTGATAAACTCTATGAATGTCCCTCGACGTCATCTGGATCTTGTCTTCAAGGCTTAGTGATAGACGAGTTGGAGGAGTACCTGAGAAAACCAAGAACTGCCAGCTCGGAAGACATTTTAGATTGGTGGAGGACGCATGAGACAGAGTATCCGATTTTATCGAAAATGGCCCGTGATTTTCTCTCAATACCTGCAACTTCAATACCTGCTGAGAGGTTATTTTCTAAAGCATCATTAGTAATTAGAAAACATAGAAATAGGTTAAATGATGAGTCAGCCAGATGGTTACTTTGTATTAATTATTGGTCAAAAAAATTGATATAAAGTATCATAACCTAATGATAAAGCTGTTGATTAGTGTTGTATTTTATTTTTTGTTCAAATAAATGATAAATCGTAAAACTCTTTTATTAAATTTCTTATAAGTTGAGGGTTCAATCTCTTTCTAGACAGATAAGTATTGTTCTTTAAAATACAGTCAAGTTATTGTAATTAATTTGTTTTTTTACATGTTTTAGCAAATGTAAGCTTATAAATCATAAATGTTTATTAAGAAACAGTTACTTCCATGGAAAACGACATATAGGTCAGTTGATTTTTCGAATTTCTTATCAAATCTTCAGTTATTTATTAATCTGCTTGATCTTTACTATGGCTATGTTAATTCAAGCTCACAATGTTCCAATTCTAATACGTTTTTTAAGATTTAAAGTAAACTTTAATAAATAGTGATAGACTAATAGGTAATTGCAAGACTTGCAAGACCAAGATCAAGACCAAGACTGGGAGCGCAAGACCAAGACCAAGACCAGGTGTATTGGCGCAAGACCAAGACCAAGACTGGCTAAGTCTCGTCTTGTTCTTGCATTTGGGCAACACTAGTACAGAGTCACTACAATAGCTAATTATTACGCATAGATGTACTTCAACTTTTGATATGGTTCTCTTTTTATATTATTCAAACAGTTACATTATAATAGAGTACTTAAACATCATCATAAAAAAAATTGTTTTTTGTATATTAATACCATTTTTTGATAATAGATAATTTCTTATACATTTTTTAATGATATCTGTTTATAACACAAAGATCATTATTAAAAAAATATTAGTAATTATATCTATGACACTTTTATATTAGAAATTATCTGTCCCATATAAATATATAACAGAAAAATATTTTTTTTTGCATTGATAATAATTAAATCCTCCATTTTCTTATATTATATTTATAGTTATATGTTATACTAGCTTTTGCCCGCGACTTCGTCCGCGTTTCCGTCGTTTTTCGAAAAAAAATTAGCAGATGTCCTCCCTCATAGTTTTGACGTAACAGGCAGATTCACTTTCGTATTTTAGAAGGGCAATAGTAATATAATATGCCAATCCACAAAACTGTTGAAAAATATAAGTAACCGCAGAATATTATAATATACCCACGCTATACCCACGACTCGGTCAGCGTGTAACTCCTTGTTTTTTATTAAGATAATATATTGCTAATATTTTTAGATCAAATTAAAATGTTTCAGCGCAAAGCTTCTGGGTAGACTATGTTAAGAGTCGACCCGTCCGGCACGTGAACGTAAAGATTCCTAGAATTGCTAACCCGGGAAAGAGCGACGTATAATTGACCATGCGAGAAACAGCTAACACCGAGATCTACTCCAGCAACACGAAAAGTCTGCCCTTGAGCTTTATTGATAGTCATGGCATAGCACACCGATACTGGGAATTGCGTTCTTTTAAATTGGAATGGAAAATTATTTGGTATTATGGGAATTCTGGGAATAAAGACAGTTTCTCCTGCACCGCAACCTGTTAAAATTTGAGCCTCGATTACATTTTGTTGCAACTGGGTTACTTTTAGCCGAGTTCCATTGCAAAGTTGAGGTGGTCTTAAATTTCGGAGCAGAATTATCGGTATGCCAATTTTTAAACAAATTATATGAGAAGGTAGTCCAGGCATACTTAAAGAATTTAAAAATTCTATCGGGTAATTAGTGGCTTCTTGTTCATCAACCATTCTATTTATTGAACTATAAACTTTGCTTTCTCCCTGTATATTAGACAGTATTTTATTATTAATTTCAGATGCCTGGTCATTGCGAGGAGTCAAAATGGACCTTTCGCAAAGCCAAGAATTGTCCCTATTTAATATAATTGTTATGTCACCGTAAACCGAAGATATAAGATATTGTTGGGATTGCACTATACAACATAACTCAGGTGTCAGAATAAGTTTTCCTTGGTGTAGTTGTGGATAGGTACCTTCACCAATCTTCAATAATGTATCAGAAAATTCACGATTATCTGCGTTGTCTCCAGTTCTCACTCGCATATTTATAGTCAAATGCACCGATTGTATATCACGCCACAAATAAGAGCTTTTCAGGCAAGCCCTAATCTCATCAGCTCGGGTTCCCCGTGGTATTACCGGTAAGGTTTGTCGGAAATCACCACAAAATAAAACCGAAATACCGCCCATTGGTCGATCATTTTGTCTTATGTCCCTTAGAGTTCTGTCTACTGCTTCTACTCCTTTTCGATGGGCCATCGTACATTCATCCCATACGATTAAATTACACTCACGCAATACCTTAGCTTTGTCGCTATTTCTTGAAATACTACAGGTTGGACAGGTTTAAACATAGTGTGAGCAGTCTTACCTCCTGGTAGCAATGTTGCAGCTATACCTGATGAAGCCACGGCAAGAGCGATTTTACGCTGATTTCGAACATAAGCTAATATTAATTTAGTCAAAAAAGTTTTCCCAGTTCCTCCAGGTGCATCTAAAAACCATATTGTTCCTAAATTATTCTGCACACTCTCGCACACGCGATCATAGACTAAGCGTTGTTCTGCAGTCATCATTGGGACACCGTTTTCTAATGTTACCAGCAGTTCCATTGGGTTGTAACCAATCTCTGCGGAATATTCCCTATTGGTAACCTCTCCGACTGAGGTTGGCGTTGGCAAACCATATTCACAAAGTGATTTACCGCCTACTGCTGTTAAGTCTTCCTGAAGAGCTAATAAGCACTGATTTATAGCCAGATCTCGAAAATTATCATTAGTTGCGCCTTCATTATTGTGAGATAAATTCCGAAGAAAGTCTTCTGCAAATTTTTCTTTATATTTTTCCCATAATTGGACAGGATCAGATAAATTACAAAATGTGAGTAATGTTACAAATAAATGGCGTAACCGTCGTGGATTATCATCATCCCAATGTTGATCATTTTCAAGCAAATGACGCGCTTGGCAAGCTGCATGATAAAGTTGGATAAACAACATCGTCTACTTTTCTCAAATCTATAAATGATGTTGGTCCTCGCACTGTATGTAATAATAATCTCAAATAAAAACACTCTGCGTTGTTAGGATGAACAGTATACACTCTACCAAGAACATGTTCTTTGAAAATACCTGTCTCGCCATCTACAGGCCTGCCTCGGCGTCTACGGTTAAAGACACCTCGTTGTTTATCGTAGGTATAATACGATGGAACTTCTTCATACAAAAGAGACTTTGCGAAATTATCAGTTTGGCAAAGTCGAAAGAATGCCAATAAAGTTGTTTGTCTAGGGTTCTCTAATCGTTCTGTAACATTTTCGGCGTTAAAATATATACGTTGACCGCCTTCCAGATGAACATCCAGATGGGCCACAGGTGGATATCTTTCGTGAATATTAAAACTTAAGATCCGCCACACAGCTTCTGAAGAGCTGATATATCTGCCTGACTGAAATCTAGTAACTTCATCATGTTCATTTCTTAACGCAAACGTAGCTTGGTCACTGCCCTTGTTAATGTACTTACAAATATATTTAATTGACTCTACACTATTACACATTTCCACATTTATGTGAGCTTGAAATGCTCTGGACAATACAGGCGAATACGGAACGACCCACCTATTATCTAAAGTAACCTGTTGTCCAGACATTCGCTTTTCAACAGTAAAACCACCATTGTCTCTTGAACGGCGACGATATAATGGGTATCCATCATGTCCTGTTACAGTTTCATCCACTAATGCTTTTGGATACCTTTTAGTGCAACGACCGTCTTGCATGCAAGGAGCATTTGCGTTAAATGCACCACATGGACCATGTATCATATGAGTTTTAACAATGTCGTATAACAGGGGATCTGCAGTCGGATCTGGAATTTCAGCACTGATTAATCTGTCTACATCATTAGGTCGAACCTTATCTTTTAACCAAAGCAAGATATGTGCGTGAGGTAAGCCGCGTTTTTGCCACTCAACACTATACATATAACACAATACTTCTCCAAAAATGTTATCTTTGGTAAGAAGATCTATCATTGATTTTAATTTTAAATGAAACACTCTTGCAATAATATCATGGCGGTCATGCGGTGCCTGACCCTCAAGAAGCTCCCGAGTGATTTCATCCCACTTGGGATTGGTAGTTACAGTAACAAATAAGTCGGGACGTCCATATTTTCTTACGTAACAAAAAGCGTCTTGAGTACGTTCATGCATGTAGCGTGGACCACCAGTAAAAGAAGAGGGTAAAATAACTAAACGACCCATATTCACAGTATCGTTATCTTGCTGCATGGCATCGCGAAGGTGCACGTATTCTTCAGCGCGCAGCTGCCTTTGATTAGATCGTATATAAACTAATCTTTCGGTTTCAATTTTTGCGTACATGTCAACAATAAACTGATTAAATAAGCCACGAAAACGTTGAAAGTATACCAATCTATTCCGTCTCACTTGCAGGTGGTAACAATAAAATTGAAGGCATGACACCTTTTTATTATAATTAGGTGCGCCTGTGCGCGGATCGGTTTGGTATACAGCGAAATTATAACCATCTTCCCCTCGACAGTATATCATAGGATATTGCAAACTGTCGTAAGCCCTGTGGGTTTCGAAAATACGTTGCAAACGATTGTCTCTGGAACGTATAACGATATCACGCCTATCACATTCCTGGTCGACCAGTACTACAGCAACTTCATTCGTGGATGGAACGTTATGACGCCCAGGGTGTTCCTGAGTTGGACGCTTATCGGCATTTATAACAATTTTATAATTGTTATTACCATCTTGAGAAAGGGCTTCTAATGCCGATTTAAAACTGCATACGTACGAATTAACCTGATGTAACATGTTCTGAAGTTGTGAAATGAGTTCAGTATTTAAATTCGGAAAATATTGATTTCTTATATTCGACTGTTCGTTGTAATCGGATACAAAATATATTTGAAGAAATTTAGGTTGTTCTTCAGGCAAAAGGGACCCTATCAAATGGTAAACCTGACCTTGTACCTTAAAAGTAGGCATGAAAGGGCCTTCTGAGATTTGTTTAGCACCAAAGGATGTCATTTGGAATGCACTATTATAAGTGCGAATATTATCTAAAAACTGTTTGGATTGCAAATGTTCCCCTAAAAGTAGTGATTTTAAAGGTTCCGGTGGGTCTTCGAACGAAGGCAAATTTATTTTACCTCCAGAACAACAGAAACCAGCAGACTCCTTCCTCCACTTCGAAGCATTACAAAAGGAACATACTACGTTCATATCGCCTATTTCAGAAGATGATCTGTAATCAATTGTGAGGTTATAAGCAAACCCACTTTTATATTTATCGGACCACGCCACCGAATTTGTAGATTGATCTACCACGTGTATATCTAAGTCATTAAGACCATGTCGAAATCTATCTGCAGTAAGACGGGCCTCTCGCTGTTCTTCTGTTTCAAGCGACCGAATATTTTCAATTCTTAATCTTTCATTAGATAAAGTAATCAATTGTTCTTGTCTCAAAGAATTGTAATAATCGCGTCCCGACTCTAGTCGTTGTTCATGCTCATGTTCATCTTCAAGAGATCGAATCATGTTATGGTGCGCCCTATCATTTGTCAAACGATCTTGATATTGAGTAAAAGTTTCAGATTCTCGAGACAAAATATGACGTTCGCGATCAGCTGTAAGCCGTAATTCCCTCTCAGTGAAGGTTTCGGACTCGCGAGATAAAATATGACGTTCGTGGTCAGCTGTAAGCCGTAATTCCCTCTCAGTGAAGGTTTCGGACTCGCGAGATAAAATATGACGTTCGCGGTCAGCTGTAAGCCGTAATTCCCTCTCAGTGAAGGTTTCAGACTCGCGAGATAATGTATGCCGTTCGCGGTCAGCTGTGAGTCGCAATTCTCGTTGTAAAGCAGTTTCAGCTTCTCGGGATAACGCATGTTGTTCCCGGTCAATGGAACGCCTTAGCTCTCGTTGAGAAGAGCTTTGAGAAGCCCGTGTTGTAGCTCGTCTCGCTCTTTCAGCTGCTAATCGCATCTCTCTTTCTGGAGAGCTTTCATTAGCTCGAGATGTTGAGGCACTAACTCTCATAGAGTTTAACCGATGTGCTCTTTCCTCTTCCGATTCTTGAGAACGCGTCATTCTCATTCTCCTAGCTTGACTCGAAGTTCGAGATAAAGATGGTCGTTTTTTAGGTGGCATCGTTTATTTTATTTTTAATCGACGGTAACTTAAATTCTATTTAGTTACCCAACAAAAAACTTACGTCAGAGGTCCTAACTATAGCTAAGTATATAATAAATAGAATATAAATCTAAGTGCCTATTAAAACTAAAATAATATTCTAATCGAATTATAAATATGTACGTAGGTACCTACAAATTACAAAAGAATAAAAAATGAAAATAAAGCTATACTTAATGCGTGTGCAATACTATCTACACTTACCTACTTCACTTAAAAATGAATAATAAGAAATACCTACAACTACTGTAATTAATCAAAGTACCTATGCTAATACAAAAAAAACCTTAGATGTTCTAAGTACAGCTGCTATATAATAAAAAAATATAAATCTAAGTGCCTATTTAAACTTAAATACCTAATATTCTAATAGAATTAAACTAAGAAATATGTACCTACCTACCTACAACTTAGGTACAAAAAAAAAAGAAATGAAAATAAAGCTAAAACACGTGTGCAGTATAGGTAGATAGTAGGCAATATCTACCTATACCTACTTCACTTAAAAATAAATAAAAAATACCTATGAATACTATAATTAATACAAGTACCTACCTACGCTTTTATCTACTCAATACAAAAAAAACTAAACATAAAATGCCCAAAACTAACCTATCAGTAACTAAAAATCTAACAATAATCTAATCTATCTATCTATTATCTAATCTAAAAATCGAATCTAAATCTACTTAAAAAGAAATAAAATAGGAACTATTAATAGTTAAGAATTTAAACAAAACTAAAACTAATTTAGAAAATAACAACAAAAGAAATTAAAATAAACTATTTAAAGACAAAAAGTCGCGCTGATAAGCACGGTTTATAAAATAACAATTATTGTCTGTCAATAAAGTTCAACACTCTGAACGCATCAACAGCCAAATATTGAATGACGCTTGCGCTCGCCTCCCGCCCCTTTTATACTCTGCCGCCGCGAGCCCCGTCGAGCGCGGCAACCGTTACGCAAAAATAATCCTTATAGCTTGATTCACTATTCACGCGCGATGTCTTGTTGGCGTATTTCATGTAAGTAAGTATAAGTTTGGTGTTTCTATACCGATTTCAATGATTCTTTTTTTATTGAATTGGTGCTAATGTTTATTTTTTTTTTAATTAGGAATGATGGAGAGCATTATTGGTTTTATAAACGTAAAAGTAAACAAATATAATAAGAAATCTCCGAACTGCTAAGCTATCGAGAGTTATGCGTGTTATTGTGAGTTAACTATAAAAGGTAGATATATGCTGTCTTGAAATATTTTTCGTGTATTTTTATGTAGAATATTTCCGTTATACATAGTTTCTATGTAGCTCTAACCATTAAGGCTGCACACGCGACGGAAGCTTAAAAAATCAAGCAACTTCTCCCATTTTCTCAACATTTCCTTTCACTGCTCTGCTCCTATTCATTGTAGTGTGATGAAAAGTATACTATTACCTGCCCAGGAGTATAAAGAATAATTGTACTAAGTTTCGTTAAAATCCGTCGAGTAGTTTTTTTTTCTATAAATAACATACAAACAGACAGACAGACAGACAGACAGACAAAAATTTTTTTAACTGCATTTTTGGCATCAGTATCGAACACTAATCACCCCCTGCTACTTATTTTGTAAATATATTTCATGTACAGAATTGACCTCTCTACAGATTTATTATAAGTATAGATGATCCGACAACGAGTCCCACAAGTAATAAAATATATTTTTCTTATTGTGTCGGTATCTGTGATGTGTATTGTAATTAAATTAGGATCAATGTTAATATTTATTAACATTAGTATTAGAAGTATTAACTTTTCTTTCTTTAATAAAAATGGCTTACAAACGTTCATATCTTAGTAATCATACAAATATAATTATACGGAGGCGATTTGTACATTTTGTTCCTGGAATGGAGGTTTTAAGAAAAAGTTCCCTTTGATTTTACCAACTTATTAATTCTTGATTTATTTCTTATTTTCAGTTGTTTTTCCCAGATCTGCTGAATTCCGATTGAATTACCGGCCAAAAATGCTCGTGTTATACCTATAGCAATTCTAAAAGGTCAACGTGTAGGGTGTTGCGGGAGTGGGAGTCTTCCCCCACCTAACTAACTTCCCCCCCGTAACTAACTTTTAACAATTAGCCAATCACAAGCGAGCTTGTTGGCAATACCTTTTTGAGAGCCTTATGAAATCCTAATCAATTATACGTGATTTTTATCTATTACAATTTACATATCCAAATTGTCTACGAGTAATTACAATTATTTACATTTCTCTAATATGTTACCAAAGAATTTAACTATTTTACTCCAATTTATACATATTTAAATACTTAAGATAACTTCAGTTCATCGTCGTCCTGCACAATAATAATATCATGATAATGTAGTAGTCATACAGGTACATAAAATGTAAGTTATAACACAATGGGTGCAGACCATCAGACCGTCAGCTAACGATGGCGGAATGTTAATTGCTGTCATTTGGTGAGATAAATGTTGACGCTTGTCGACTAAAGATTTGAATTGTCACGCACTGCATAAAACGAAGCAGCGATTTCATATTTTAAAGTATTACTTATTTTTGATTTTATACAATACAGTACAATCATTATCACAGTGTCACTCCTCCATATTAGTTAGATATTATTATAACTGGATTATTATTTATTAACACAAAGATAGCATTTTTTACGGTTTCTTTTCTGCCGAAACAACAAACAAGTATCTAGTCGTCTACATATTCCTTTCTAGTCGGTTTACTTTATAACAGGGACTTTTTTTCAAAACGGTGATACTATTAATTATTTTCATCTTTGTACATACAGAAATTTTACAGAATATTTATATTATTGAACAAAGATCAAAGTAACATACATAACACTAACATAACATTATAATATTCATATTGTTAACCACAGAACATTATTTCATCTAACACTTTTTTGAAAGCGTATTTTGTGTTTTGTTTATTAGTAATATAATTCTATTTAGGAATGAATATATTAAAAAAAAACTCACACGGAACTCTCGTATAACAGATCGATTCTTGGATAAGAAATATATGATACATAGTTAAAACCAAATCTATTACTATGTACATCATTTGTTAGATATAACAAAAATGTAATTTTCATAACTTTTTGTATAATTATAAAATTATTTTTTAATTTAAACAATAGTATTCAAAATTGAATATTCTCGTAACGTTTATAGAGTACAGTGCGTTAAAAGATTCCATAGATCTTAAGAATTTAATCTCGATATAGAACGAGATTCACCGCAAGTATTTCGACGGCATCTCTATAATTTTTATACTAGCAACGGCCAGTTGTATTTTGAGAACACTAGACACATCCACATCCTACGTTCCATACATTTTGTTAATAAAATACAAGAAATAATCTCATATTTTTGTGTATTAAATGAATAATATACCTATTCTTTTGACATGTTTTAAGTATAGTTTGTTATTTGAAACATATTTTGTTCTAAATTTACGTATACTGTATATTTATTTAGTCACGTCTGTGAGATCATTATTGAGCGAAGCGAGCGGAGCGCTCTACTTGAGACTTTTTCACATTCTTTGTCATGAATAGCCTCGTAAACTACTTGACGGAAAATTATGAAATTTTGCAATCAAATAGACACACATTAGGTGACGGTTTTTTGGAGGTTAGAGTAATCGTCAAAAAATTGATATCCCATAGAAGTCAATGTGAAACACTGGGGTCACTTCGCTCAATATGCAAACGGCACCTGAGATTTCGCGAGCGCAGCGAGTCGAAATTGAGGGTTTGTTGGCACCCCTAGTATAATTGTTTACTATTACAAATATAAGCGTTCTTTTCGTAAACAGCTTTAATATTAATGGTTAAGTTATTTTGAAATACGTTTAATCAAGTGACAAGATTATTATTAAAGAGAAGTGAAGTGCTTTTGAGACAAGAGTGGATCTGAAACTAAATTACGGCCATTTATGTTCACAATAAAACCATTAAAAAAAGATATAGGTATGTCTTTGATTTTTAAATAACGACAAGATAGCATTAGTAGTTAAATAACAGTGAAGTGCGTGGATGAAAAAATATTATACTGTCGTTTCTTTGTTTATTTTTATTTATTGTTTTTAATTTAATTAAAAAAATAATAAAAAGTATCTTAAAACCACTACAGCTAAGTGTCTAGTGCTTAACTTATCACATTTTCGAATGCGATGGGTGAGAGTGCCACCTACTGGAATCTGTACTATCTCCAAACATTTAGTAACACCGTGATCTGCCATCTATCGACAATTAGCGAAAACATTTAACAGGCTTCCATAGACCGATCAATAAAAATGCTAGCAAAAGCTCATAGATGGCACCACAAGTCTTGTAGCGAAATAAAATATGAAGGAATTAAAGAATATGAAATTTAGCATGCAGCAAGATATAAAACAACAGAATACATTAAAATTTAAATTACAATTACAATAATTAATATACTTCAAAAATACATATAATATAACTTGATGATATATAATTTCCTAAACATTAGATATATGTAAATAACATTTAATATTGTGTTCTATAAAAAGGTATGCTATTGTTATTTTTGTCAAATACTTGTAAACATGTGTAGGCCATGTATCAATGTTTCTTTCCCAATATGAAATCTTTATTCATCAGGATATTTAAACACCTTGTTACTTATATTTTATTAATTATTGTGGATATAAATAATAATTTATTATATATATTTCCATAAAACTATTATAAAAGGAGTAGTAATAAAAAGCTTAAATTTATAAATTATAATTTTAACAAATTAAACATTCCAAAGAAGGGTTTGCGTCAGGCAGGCGACCGGCCATAAAACAAAGCTAAATCTTTCAACAGTATAGTAATACCGTTGCCACACAAGACGCTAGCCCGGAAACAATAGGGTGTAAGATTGAGGTTTAGAAGTTGGAATGGTGGCGCGATGACTGGAAGAGGACGAGAAATTGCGGACGTGTTGATGAGAAGACGAATAAATATAGCATGCTTACAGGAGACGAAATAGAAGGGATCAAAAGCGAGAGAAATTGGAGAAGGATACAAGTTTCATTAAAGCGCAAATTATGGAAAAAGTAATGTTGGAATTATCCTTGATTAGAAATTAAGAGTGTGTGACGGCGGTGAAGAAGGTGAGCGATAGATTCATTGCTGTGAAAAAGATTTTTGAAGGTTTAATCATTAATGTATTATGTGTGTATACTCCTCAAACCGGGTCTGACGATAGGACGAAAAAGAAGTGTTGAGAAAATTTTGATTCTGTGATGATGGATGTTTCGGACAATATTCAGATATATGTGGGGGGGTAATTTTAATGGTCATGTGGGATGTATGAATGATATTTATGAAAGAATACATAGTGGTTGGTGTTTTGATCATCGTAATGATGAGGGTGAAGCTTTGCTAGAGACCGCGCTAGTCTTCGAGTTGGCTATATCCAATACACGGTTTAATAAGAGGGAAGAACACTTAATCATATAAAAAAGTGGCCGCCATACGACGCACATTGATTATTTCTTAATAAGAAGAAATAAAATCAAATGTGTCAAAAACTGCAAAGTACTGCCGGGCGAAAGTGTAGTCTCACTGCATAGGCTCCTCATCATGGAAATTAAACATGTAGTATTATTAAACATTAAAGAAGAATGAGCAAGTAATTTCAAAAAAAGAGTGGTTGATAAAATTATAAACATGGGTAATGTAGAAGAAAAATCGTGGAATGGAGATATGCAAAAGGTTTAGAAAGAGAAGAAAGATGCGTTTAAGAAATGGCAGGAGATGTAAGAAGAGAGCGAAAGTAGTTGTAGCCATCGCTAGCGCTAAGGCGCAAGAGGAATTACATAGGTCGCTAGAGTTTCCTAAATATCAAAAGGAACTATGCCGTTTAACAAAGCGTAGGGAAAAGAATACTAGAGATGTCATACATGTAAAATGCATAAAAGTTGATACTGATACTGACACTGATGATACTGATACTGATAAGATCATAAGAGAGATGGAATTACATTTTAAAATATTGATGAAGGAAGTGATTGGAGTGCAGTTTTGAAAAACCGGATTAGTAAAAGAAGTGACTGATTATGAAGTGAAAGTGCAAGGTATGAAGAATGGAAAAGCTATAGGGCCGGATGCGATACCAGTGGAGGTATGGAAGGTGTTAGATGGATATGGATATAAGGGTGAGAGAAAGTGGTAAAGAAAAGAATTCGAGACGAGAGTGATATGTCGAAGAACCAGTCCGGTTTTATGCCGGGCCGGGTACGACAGATGCTGTATTCGCTCTCCGCCAGTTGTATGAGAAGTACAGACGAGCACATGGAGCCTGCATGAACCGTGGTGCTCGTTGATCTCGAGAAGGCATACGGGTTCCCCGTAATGTGATGTGGTGGGCTTTGAAAGAGAAGGGTATACCTGGGACTTCTCAGGTATACACACATACACACATACTTATGTGGAGTTGGCTCGTGCAATGTACAGTCGATCTAGTACACAAGTCCATCTACTACACAAGTCCATTCGGCCGATGGAAACACCGACAAGATTAATGTGGCAGTGGGATTGCATTAAGTGTCGACTCTCATTAAGTCCCTACCTCTTCTTGTTGATAATGGGTGCTCTGACATTGGACATACAGAAAGAGGCACCCTGGTTCATGCTATTCGCTGGTGACATTATTCTTGTCGGCGAGCAAGGACTTGAGGTGCAGAATAAACGGAAAAAATGGTAACAAAAGCCGGAGAGCGTTGGCTTGAAACTAAGCAGAACCATTAAATTACATTAATGAGATTTCGGCGGTGTCTTAGGTTCTATTGCTATTTTGTTGGTTTGAATACCGTTACCAGTCTACTCGGACATTTACTACCTTGGTTCTCTCATCCAAAGCGATGGCAATATTGACCGTGACGTAAACCACAAAATAAGATATCTCATAGAATCAATTGAAAAAGTATTCTCTGTATTTGTCGACAAACAAATAACTACTTTCCATATTTAATATACATTAAATTAATTTTAAAGAAAATAAGGGCATTAAAAAAAAAATTAAAAATCATAGTTTGGTCCCAATTAAAAATATATTATAGGTACGTCACTTGTTTCACATAGATTTTGTAAAACAAACGAATGCTTTCGTTCAAGCGATTTACATAACTAACTTTGCTTTCACCTTCTCTATACGTCAGTATCAAAATCGTGCGTAAGCTATTGTTAATTATTTTAGATAATAAAACCATTTAAATATGAACGTAGCCCCAAAGAGTTAAGAGCTCGTAGGTCTAACAAGGAACCAGGTCAAACAAAACAACAGTTATCTTGCTTGGAATCTGTTCCGATAAATTAAATAAAAGTAGTCTTAAATATGAAATATATATCTATTATTAATGAATAGTCTCATTTTAAGAAGAAAAATTAAGATTATAATAAGATTATAGCTTGCTTCAGCTACAATTTCAGCATCAGAATTGGTATTAATACATTCTAATGTACCTAGAGAAACGTAAATTAATAAAAATAAATTCAGTAATTGGTATTTAAAGTATATTTTTTACGTCCATTACGGATCATTAATTTTTTGACCGAAAATTATCTGTAATAGTGGAGTGGTTATTTGGTTCACTTCGTTATTTTTCCAATGGTTTTAGAGTATTTTTTGCTGACGGACTGAAGATATAAAACTTTAATATAAAATGGACAGGATCTTCAAAGAGTACTACAATATTACTTGAATAGACATTGGCGTAGGCCTCTACTAACCCCTTCCACACATCTCTTTCTCGAGCGTTCTATGACCAGCGTGCTCCAGATATTAGGTGATAAGGGTCTCTCCAACTTTTCTTTGGCCTACCTTGTTTCCGTTTGCCTTCTCTTGGTAACCATTCTGGCAATAGGTTTGTTAATTTGTTGTCACTCAGATTGCCTATATGGCCTATCCACTGCAATTGTTAATACATAATTATAAATAAAAAATATAATATAAAAATAAATCAACTGTATCAAATATGTAGTTTATCAAATTATTTATTTTTTAGAATTTACTTTCTTACAACAAACTTATTATTGTATATTTTAAATCAGTTTTTGATGTAATTATACAATTCCTGCCTGGTGTATTATTATCCAATCTGAGTAATTAATCATTTACCATCTTGTTACATCCTCGCATCATTTAACCGATTCATTGCAATTAATTGTATGTAAAGTGTGCAGTACGTTTTTTCTATTCCAGCATTTTCAAGATACATAATAATTTTAGAAATCTAAAATTGCCTGAAGGATATGGTGGTTTTAAGACATATTGTAACGTCGCTTAGTGCGTTTTTATTTTAGCCGAGTCAAAATCGAATTGCTGAATCCTTTTCCCTAATTGCCGATTGGCTACAAAATTGCACATCCATATTTTGTTGGCAATAAAATAGTCATTAAAAAAATATGAGTTACGCGGTTGGGATCTCCGAATTGATTTGCTAAATTGTTTTCGATCATCACTTCAACTTTTTAGGATTTTATGAATATTTTTGTGTTATCGAATTTAGCAGAAGTTGTTTTGAAATATTTATTCATATAAACAAATATTTATAAGAAGTTTTTAGTTTTAAAGTATAAATATAATGATATGTTAACAAAAGTAAGAATAAATGTTTTTAATTCTAAAATGTCTCAATATTTCTAAACATTTTTTAACAGTGTTAAAAATAAATAACAATTTCATTCAGCCCTGTTGAATCAACAATAGAAGAATGACAGTCGTTGATATTTTGTTGTTCAATAAATACTATATATTGAATAACATTTGATATTAGTGAAAGCATTTTATTACCATCAAAAATTTTACGACGGTTAGTTGTAAAATGAGTTTTTCATATACGAGCTGAGTTTATTTTTGTTTATTTGTTTTGTTTGTTTATTTTCACTTCCATCTTTATCCATGTCATTAACTTCTAAAAAGGCATTCGACACTTTGTTCTTTTGTTATTTAGTTTTAAAGGCCTTTGAGGGTGACAATAACAAGCATCAGAATGGACTACTGAATGTATTTTAATTATAATGACAATTATTTACTCGTACTTGCGATTTCAGACAAAAATTACATAAATAGATATGCAAAGCTCAATAATTGTATAACTTATAGTTCTACACCAAAAAGTATCAATGGTCTTAATCTGAAATTAGGTAAAAGTATTTTATATGTAATAATTAAAAAATATAAATTCTGTTTAATTAAGAAAACTCTACATAAATAAGACAAATCATGTATTTTTAAGCTAATTCACTTGAGGGGCTGAAAATTCAAGACACACTAAAATAATAGTGATACTACACAAACAACATCAAGACTTCTTTTAGACACACGTAATAATACCATTAAACTGATAAACAAACTACTCATTACTATAAATATTGTTCAAATAAAAAATGAACTAATATATAAAATAAATATTTACAAGTTAATAGAAAAACATTTAAAGTCATTGATTATTTATAAGGGAAACAAATATCTATTGAAAATGCCATCATCAACCAACAAAACATTGATATCAATAAACCATAGTGTCACAAGAGATTTTTTTAACAGATCCAAAAGGAATTCAAATTTTATTTTCTCTACAAATACGGTGACCATTTTGCTATTTCCAGACGTAATCGAATTTTCAAAGTTTGCAACGGGTGATAGATTGTTGTTTCAGATGTCGACGTAGTTTCTATCAGTACTGGAAGAGGTATAACATTCGTTAATGCCCTATGCATTAAACTAAACTATTTAGCTAAACTAACAACCTACTCTGCTTGAAACTTTTCAAATACTTAAGATGTTGTCTACCCAATAAGCTGCTCTATAATATTACTCATAGTACTCTTAGTACTAGTATCAAAACGTTATCCAAGTCCATTTATTGGTTTTTAAATGTCACGATTTTTTTTGTATTTAATATAGGTCTTGGAACGTGAACCGTTTTTCATTGTAGTTCACTGTTCATTGTTAATTGTAGCAGCTAGTTATTTTTAGTACATTACCACAGCTACCTAACCGTAGCAATACACACGGACGTGAAACATCTGCTACCTTATTTCTAATTCAATTATGGTGTTCGGACCTTAAAAACTTTTGAAAATCAATCATTTGTATAAACACAATAGCCGATGGTCGGATTTCGAATCTTATAAACCTTTATCCAATTGGAAAGAAATATTCCTAAAGAAATTTTAATAAATTCGTAAACGTTTTCCGAATTATTCCTGAATCATGTAAATTAATTTCTTGTCAAAATACAAATACGATGAATGGATGAATGAATCAACAGATTTGAGATTTGAATACGTCAAGACCTTCAAAATGAATTTCAAGTGGTCTTTGTATTATTCTATATATCAGACGCCAGATCTTATTTAAAAACATGTGTTTTTATAGAATATCCTTTATCTTGATTTCTATGCGCTTTTATAATGTTTCTTAATTTGAATATAGAATATTACTTTAAAGTTGTTGTTGCAAACTTAAAAATAATATTTAAATAACCTTAATGCCAAAAATGTCAAATAGTGTTAAACGTATTTGTAATGTTTCGATTTATAAAAAAGGGTTATTTTATTATTTTACTTATCGATGTGTATTTTATATTTCCTTTTGCAATCTTTAAATTGACCATAAGAAGGTTTTTATAGTTATTATTTAAAAAGAAAAAATATATAAAACACATATGTGCACTTATATTTTATAATATAAACAGTTGAAGTCTACAAAATCAGTTTAAGTTAAACGTAAATACATTTTATACATAAAAACATACAGTCATAACATGTTTGCTATTACGAGTAGTATTAGGTGCCATTTCGCGTCAGTTGTCAGTAACGAGTAACACGTGACGCACTGACAAACGCGACGTCATTGGACTTACAGACAGTGTATGTGTTTCGTAATCACCTCGTGTAGGGCTTTATGTCCTAATATCTCTCTTAACGTACTTTCTTAACTTTTCCTATTTAAACCCAAAATTAAACCCCATTCATGTACATATCACATTATTAATTGAAAATTATATTATAATTAAGATATTCTATATTCTATGTAAGAAGAAGAAGAAGAACAAGAACAAGAAGAATAAGAAGAAAAAGGATGTTTTTTTTGAAATATGTATATTTAAATATTTGGAATAGTTTGACACGGTTTTTATTCCTGTATTATCTTGTAACTTAATCTATGCATATAAACGAATAGTATTCTTTCTTTTTGTTTGTTTGTATGTTATGTTTTTCGAATTCTTTATTTTTTAACTATTGACTTTTTATTTATTAACTTGTCATTCAATCATAAAAAGTATTTTACAATAAGTGTTATTAGTTTATAGGGAATTTAGTATCAAAGATTTGTTTTTATCTGAATAGGAATACGCATAGTGATTTTTATATATATTTCTTGCTATATGATTAGTAATAAATGTGTTTATAATATTAAAAAAATATATAAATATTTGCTAGTATTATTTTTGTTTACTATTTAAAGATTATTAAAGACATAAAATTATTAAATAAATATTAATATTTAAAATATTTCGAGATACATACCTTATTGTTTTTGGAGAATGTTATATACAGAAAATCATGTACACAACTACAGCTACAAATTCAAACAAATGTAACTCAGATTTAATAAAAATGGATCTATTTCATTCAGTGTACGTTTTAAGAGAATGAGGTCGGTTTTGCTCTTGCGTCATATAAATAGTATTTTTTAATCTTTTCAGAATTAATAATAACTATTATATTGTATTAATTAAAGGTCAAGTCTGATTCTTTAAATAACTGTCATGGATGTTTAAGAAATGTAATAATATAGAACCCTAGCCGAGGGCGTTATTATTTGTAAATATTGTAAATGTTTTCAGACTTGGATGCGTGGCGTTCTGCCCCTGTGCGGTTCTCAAGGTCCATTCTTCTACGTACCACTCGAATGTGGAACGAACTCCCTTCCGCCGTATTTTCAGATTGGTACGACATGTGTACCTTCCAAAAAGGGGTTTATTCCTACCTCCAAGGTTGGCAGCGTTCTTCTAAATTCTTGGATGTTGCAAGAGTTTTTGGGCGGCCATGATCTTATCTTCTGTGATCCGCAAGCTCGTTTGCCCGTTTGTTCGTCTCTTACATAAAAAAAAACGATAAGCACACAACGTTAAATTGTTACTTTGCTTACCACATAAACTGTTGATTTCAAATCTACTTTTTTTAATATATCTTTTCGAGTAAAAAAAATAATTAAAAGTTATAATATCCAGAAACAACTATAGTCTAAAAGTTCGTAAGGGCAATTTGTGCTTAATTAAAATAAAAAATTGTTGTTAACTTTGACTTTTTTTGAGTACCCTAAGACCCATTGAATAACTTAAAACCTGGATCACTAAACAGAACGTTTAATTATTAAAATATTGTACGTAAATGTGCTTTATAGAAATAGTAAGATTCAAAATAATTTACTTTATAGGTTTATTGAGATAGTTAATATAATTCTTAGTTATTCAAATTCAGTGAAAACTCTTTGCTAGCTCAGAGAACGTCGACAGTGCATATACTCGTACTTGTCATGATTAAACAAGTTACGTGACCAGAGGGAATTGTACATTTTGAAACTTGTATGTCAAATAAAGGTTTCAGAATATTGGAGACTGACGATTTTCTATTGAATTTAGAGTTACTAAAAATATATAATTGAATATGAAAAAATTTTAAGGTTGTCGTAGTAAAAAAGATGAAAACTTAAAACATATGACATATTTTAAGTTCAAGCAAGAGAACAAATTCAAAGTTAGCAAAGGCAGTCTTATCGCAAAAGCGATATCTTCCGAACAACCTTTGGTGAGAAGTAATAAAGAGTTTGTGCGATTTTATTGTTTATCTACATAGATAAATAAAAAAAATGCTTTTTAAAAATGGTTTGTAACTTTGAATGACTTATTTTGGCAGGAAGATAATTCCTTAGCCTGACATACTTTGCCACGGACGAGTTACCATATTATTTCGTGCGGTGATATGCACATGCAGCTCATTATCGTTTATTTTGCAAATAACTACAGCTAAGCTCTACCACCTTGTAATGTATGCTTATTATTTATTCGCATTAGCATTCTCAAAATATCTGCGACTTTTTGACGAATATATTTTTCAGAAAAATAATAATCAAGATATTAGGTTAGTAAAATTTTGACACAAACACAAATTACCTCAAAATGCGTAATTTGCCTTAGTAAAATAAAATGCAAAAAAATTTATTTCAAATTAGTAAATATATTTGAGAAATGGGTCTGAACAGTTGCGTTGCGTTGGCGAACCGGTTTGGCGTTGAGTTGGTGCTTATTGTGTCGGGTGCCTAGTCGAGGAGGGTAGCGGGATCCGAAGCGACGGCTTTCCGCTGGCCGCCCGCAGGTCCCTATCTACTGAGATACCCGGCGGTAGATAGTTTGCAGCTGAACTACGGGTCAGCTGCTAAGATCAGGGTACTACGGGACCCCGGTACCTAAGCCCTCCGGCAGCGACGCATGCGCTCGCGCGTGTAAACTGCCGGGTTACCGGTTTTGGTGTTGGATTCGTAGTGGTAATGTGGTTAGCTGCAGAGGTTCGGCGCTGTTCGTCTGGGTTCCCACAGTTGTCGGGGGCTCGTCGGATCTCGTGCGCAGCGAGAGGTAATTGACCAGCCTAAGGCGAAGGGCTGCTGCGGTCTTTTACTTCGGGGCTCGGAACGGTCCATAAGCAGAGATCCCTTCGGGGGTCCCTGCAGTTCGGGTAGCCTCCTGCTTAGAGGTTAGAGGGATGAGCTAGCATCTATCCGGTCACCCGACTGTAGTATAGGGTAGACTTGCGGCCCGATCGCTTGTCGGGAAGTGAGCGTGCCCTACAGCTCCGGCACCAGCAGGAAACTGGTAGTTGGCCTCTCTGACGATCTCAGCAAGTTATTGCTAGTGTGAGAAATCACACGGGAAGTGAGCGAGCCGTACAGCTCCGGCACCAGCTAGGAAACTGGTAGTTGGCCTCTCTGACAATCTCAGCAAGTTATTGCTAGTGTGAGAAATCACACGGGAAGTGAGCGTGCCGTACAGCTCCGGAACCTTTCATGGAGAAAAGGCAGCAGGGTGGTCGCGATTGGACTTGTCTATGACCGATAGCCTTGCGAGCTTATTAGGCTTAATAGTGCCGTTGTCGGATGACTTCGGGGGTCAGATCTGCCGTAACAAGGATCCATGTGACCGGGGTAAACCTGAACCACATGTATAGCGGCTCTACCTTTATAACCGGAGGGTTGGTGGGGTTGATATGCTATAAACATAATCATTAGGGCAGAGGTAGGCGAAGGAGGCGAGGGCGACTATGGCCGCTCGCAGGTAGTTGGCGGCCCAATTAGTGGGTCAGCCACCCACGAAAGGCTGCCTCGACAGCTGCGTAAAATCCCAGGGTGGCTCCATCGTGCTGGTTGGCGACCAGATGAGGAGGCCCGATGGCGATGGGGGAGTTCGGGCGTCCCCGCAGTCTCCAGACTAGCCTCCCAGTGGCATGACATCACCAATTTCGGCGCCGGGTTTGATACGTACCGCCTCGTTCAACTGCCATTTCTCGTCCTACTCACTCTTTTATTTTTTTTATTTTTTTGAAAAAGTCCAATAAAAAAAAGTTTTTACAGCGGTTGCACTCCTCCTCATTTAAAGTGCACCTTACTAACATCAGGGGCTTGCACTCTAATCTCTTACCTGTCCACCACCACCTGGAGACAGAGCAACCGCACTTGTTCTTTTTGACGGAGACACAGATACAATGTCCTCTAAGCGCTGCGTACCTGGATCATCCCGGTTACTCGTTAGAGTACAACTTTCGCTCGCGTGCCGGGGTCTGTGTATACGCACGCTACGACCTCTGTATTCTGCGTCTCCGTCACCTTGAAGACCCTACTTTTTGTTCCTTATGGATTTTAGTAGACATAGGAAACGAAAAAATCCTTTATTGCTGTGTCTACCGTTCGGTGATCAGGAGACAACTAGATTATTTGAGTATCTCGGTGAGGCTGCTGATATGGCTCTGCATCAGTACCCTTCAGTGCAGCTCGTCTTTCTGGGGGACTTTAATGCCTGTCATCAGGACTGGCTGTTCCCGTACCAGAAGACCGACCATGCTGGAAGAGAAGCGCGGAACTTTGCGTTGTCTTTCGACCTCTTTCAGCTGGTGAGGCAAGCGACGAGGGTACCAGATGTAGTAGACCATACAGCCAATTGCCTGGACCTTTTGCTGACAACTGATCCGGACAGGTATCGTGTTGAGGTGATCTCCCCCTTGGGAATCTCCGATCACTGTTTGGTGAAATCTGTATTTACATATTCCCCACCAGCTTTCGAACCACCTGGTGTTAGGCGAGTATGGAAATACAAGTCAGCAGATTGGGATGAGAGGCGGCACTTCTTTGCGTCTTATCCTTGGCGGCAGGTCTGCTTCTCTTCTTTGAATCCGCCGAGTTGCGCGGATGCTATAACCAATGTGGTACATCAGGCAATGGGGTACTTCATTCCTTTTGCTGATGTACCTATCGGTGGCAAAGCTCGCCCATGGTTTATTGCCGAATGTGATCATGCTGAAGACCGAAAACATTCGGCATACCTAATTTGGGCTGATGCTCGAAGCTGCAAAGCTCCGGATGTAAGTTTAAAGAAGAGAGCCTTTAACTAATCTGCCAAGTCCTATAAAAAGGCATTACGGAAGGCTCGTCGTGATCGTATCGCTAAGAATGGTGAAAAGATCTCTGTCAGACCTACTGGCAGTCGAGCTTTCTGGTCTCTTGCCAAAGCGATCGAGTCGAACTTCTGCCAACCCTCACTGCCTGCTCTGCTGAAGCCGGATGGATCTCTGGCCTATACAGCGACAGAGAAAGCAAATGTATTTGCTTCTCTGTTTACTGATAATTCGCATCTAGACACTGGCAATGCTTCTCCAGCATATTTTCCTCACTGCGGTATTTCGATGCCGGAAATCCTCATTACTAACAAAGAGGTATGGAGAGCATTGTGTCGTCTTGATGTGAATAAAGCCAGTGGTCCTGATGGAATACCAGCCATTCTGCTGAAGACGTGCACAGCTGAGTTGTCTCCTGTACTGACACGTCTGTATCGCCTCTCTTTCAAGACTGGAATAGTACCGAAATCCTGGAAGCTTACTAACGTGCAACCAGTGCCCAAAAAAGGCAGCCGTGCCGATCCTGCCAATTATAGACCAAGTTCAATCACCTCCATACTCTGCAAGATTATGGAGCGTGTATTGAACACGCGCCTTCTAGCGTACCTTGAAGGTAACGATCTCCTCAGTGACCGACAGTACGGGTTTCGCCGAAATAGGTCCACTGGGGACCTTCTAGTGTATGCTACGCACGTTTTAGGCGAGGCCATCGAGAAGAACGGAGAAGCGGTCGCCGTCTCTCTGGACGTCTCGAAGGCATTTGACAGGGTCTGGCATACGAGCCTTATAAGCAAGCTTTCAGCGTACGGCATATCTCCTGGTCTGTTCGGCTGGGTAATGGACTTCCTCAACCAGAGATCTCTCCGAGTAGTTGTCGACGGGTCTTCCTCGGAACCGTTGACAATTAATGCCGGAGTGCCTCAGGGGTCCGTTCTTTCTGCAACTCTCTTTCTGCTGCACATTAACGATCTGCTGAAGCCCGTTATCTACGGTTATGCAGACGACAGCACAGTTGTAGAAAGATACCTGCCGAGTAGCTGGGCTAGTAGAGATCAAGTACAGTCTGAAAGAGAAGCAATGGTGCTACGTTTGAATGACAAACTTCAGGCAGTCTCCGCATGGGGCAAAGCCAATCTTGTCAAATTCAACGTCACCAAAACGCAGGCTTGTCTGTTCACCGCCGAAAGGAGCCCTTTCACCTTGGCTCCTACTTTCCAGAGTATATCTTTGGAATACAGTGACCGGCTTCAGTTGTTAGGCTTAGAGATTTCCTCGAACCTCAACTTTGGTCGGTGTTTTGAGTCCAGAGCAAGAGCAGCTGCAGGAAAGCTTGCCGTTCTTGCGAAGGTCCGTCAGTACTTTACACCGGGACAGCTACTTGTAATATACAAAGCATAGATCCGGTCGTATGTGGAGTACTGTGGGCATATATTCGCTGGTACCGCTAAGTCTCATCTTGCGGTTCAGGACTCAATTGAGAGGCGAGCAAAGAGGCTTATAGGCGACCCTGAATTGGTTGAAGCCAATCTCCACAGCCTTGAACACAGGCGTAGAATCGCTAGCCTCTCAGTATTCTATAGGATACATTTTGGTGAGTGTGCGCAGGAATTACATGATTTAATTCCTCCGTCCCTCTTCCATCATAGGACATTCCGACGCACGGCAGATATCCATCCTTACGTTGTGGACATTCCCCCTGCCCGAATAAAGCGCTTTGCTTCGTCTTTTTTAGTTCGTACAGCAAAGGACTGGAACAGCTTGCCTGCGTCGGTATTTCCGTCCCAATACGATGTGGGTGTCTTCAAGAGAAGAGTGAATTGGTTACTGGGTTAATGCGCCTTACCATCTATGACTACATTTCCACATTCTATCAGGTGGAATGTAGTTAAACACTAACCCAGATGGTATAAAAAAAAAAAAAAGTAAGAATTAAAAATAACAATATTTATATGTTCAATTATTGGAGTCCGTTTCGGCCAATTAAACAGTATAATATATATAGCATATAACTAATATAATACAGATGAGTATAGTGTGTAGTATATAAATATTTTTTAAATAGTTATTTCAATGTCGTTTTTATTTTTGTTCAAATTATTGTTTATTCTTTTGGTTTTTAGTAAATTATACATCTGATTAATAACTAGTTTCTCTGAATACCTTCTAAATAAGTTGCTCATATGAGAAAGCACCGATTAATTAAAATTAACGAAGTATATCGCCATTGCACATAGGGAATGACTCTCTTTCCCATACGGCAAAAGAGAACACCGATCTCTTAGGAACTTTTTTTGCTTTATACTCGACCTTGGACAATCAAGGATAGATACTGCCTACCATTATGCGGAGTTAGAGCTCAATGCAAGAAACAAGTTTTTTTTCCTTGGACTTTCCTAAGTCGAGTGGGCCGGGTGACATTTCCCCAACGATGCTGATTGATGATGATTTCTGCCCCTGAGTTGACTCCAGTGCTAAAGCGTCTAGCTCTAGACCTACAGACCTCTCGCTATTACCTCTATTATATCTAAAATAATGGAGAACATCATTACCCCTTAGCTCCTAATGTACCTTGAGAATAGCCAGTTGATCAATAGCCGGCAATATGGCTTTCACCATGGTCGATCTGCTGGTAATCTTTCATAATACCGTTAGGAAGCGGTTATAGAAAGCTAGGGAGAGGGTCTCTCAGTTAGTTTAGATATAGCGAAATCCTTTGATCGTGTTTATCACAAGGGGCTTTTTCAAAGCTTTCTTTTTGAGATTGCAACAACTTCTGAAACTTTCTTTACAGACATTCCAGTTATCACTACTAAATGTTTAAACTCCTCTACCTAGTGGTAGAGGAGTTTAAACATTTAGGGTGCTATAGTGGTGCTATAGTTAGCATTGACATTACTTGCGGAGAATATAAATCATTGTGATATAATTTTTAATTTTAAAAAAGTTAATGCTCAAAAAATAATAAACATTTTCAAATTAATTAGTGTTAAGAAGACAAGTGATCGATAGTCCCGATACTACTCGATAGGGAGTCGATACTCCCGATACTAACCGATGTTATGTATGTTATACTAACCGTGTTTATAGAAAACCAATAAGTCTATAAAGCCTACTTTTTGCTTTATTATCTGGTAGAAACAAATTTTCACATAAATAATATTAGTAATATAAAAAATTCAATTAAAAATTACACATAGTTGTAGGTTACCTAGGGCAGGCACTAATAGCCATCTCTATTTAAATTATTTTAAATTAAGCTAATTATTGTACAAATTTATTCCAAATAACAAACATAATATGTACCAGTTACATTTATACAAAGTAAAGTATATGAAAGCAAAATATGTATATCATAGAAAACCCTACATGCATACATATGTTTAGAAAAAGAAGATAATATATCTTTGTTGATAAGCATAATTGTGCAATTTAACTAAATCAACCACATTAGAATGCAAAGCGTTGGGTTTCTTGCATGTATACGATGTCATAATGAATGGATGGATGTCGTAATATATAAATTACTTACTAAATGCAAATAACGTTGCAAAGCTATTACCAATAAAAATCAGAACATCTTTGTGTTTTAATTTAAAGGTGTATTCGTTAAGACAATTTTCTAAGTTAAGTAAAATAACCGATCGTATGAATTTTTATTATTTCTTATAAAGACTACAAAGAGATAGATAGAGATAGATACAAAGCTTAGATAGACGGACCAAATCACGAAAATATCTAATTATTAGTCATGGATGTACTTGAACTTTTTACAGATTCTTCATTTTATACGAAAAAAAAACACGTACATTATATTTCCTATTGAAATGTCATCATGATGAAAAAGTTTTGTGTATATTATTGTTATTTTTTAATATACATTTTTTTAAATCTATTTCATGCACAAACTACTGCAATTTTAATTTTAAATAAATGTCCTTATAGTTGTAGGTTGCCTGTAAGAGATCACTCGAAGTGATAAGGCCGCATTTGTACCAATTTAGTAGCAATAAATTTACTGTTCATCTTTTACACGTATTTTGTGTGCACTAAAGTGTAATAAATAAATAAATAAATACATTGTTATACAATCCTTAAAGTTATTTGTCTAAGATCATTAGTGACATTTTTTACAGATAATCTGTAATATATCAAGGGCCTCTTATTCTAAAGCTTTAGGTAGTGTCCGCGCCCAGGTGACTTGCATCCACGTTACGCCGGAGCCTTTTTTATATGAACTCCGATGTCTGCTGCCTTTGGCGGCGGGCGAGAACGCCACAATATAAAATAATACAGTAGGTAAGGTACGTTTAGTTTTATTGGCTGTTTTCATTTAGTACATTGGGACGAAAGTTTAAAAAGCATATTTATTGATTGTAAATCTTTCTACACTTTTGTCTTTACGATAAGTATAGGAGTTATTTTTTGGTCCTACCCGTTCAATACAAAAAGAATCAATATAAACAAATACATATAATTGTGTCATGCAATATTTACTTTATACTGATTGATTGATAATACAGGGTGATTCAATAAGAAGTACAATTTTTCTCAATAATATAAAATTTATAAAATTTTGATAGGTCCTAATGTTAGGTAAAGCCTCATTTTCATTGACTGATGGTTTAATATTATGGCCCAAAGTTTAATTTGAATATGTAAGAGGAGGGCAAACGAGCTTGCGGGTCACAGATGGACAGATATCGATGAAAATGAATACCGCTGAAGGGAGTTCGGTCCGCATTTGAGTGGTACGTGGAAGAAAATTCCTTGGGAACAGCGAAATTAAGTATTTGATTTCAGCAACTTTGCATAAAATGCTATATTAACATTACCTTACTCATTAACAGTAAAATAAGGCAGATACACATCACCGCATTAGAGAGAGGTATAAAAGCATGTTGCGTAAACGATTCAAATATCTAAAAGATAAATTAATGAAAAAGATTGTGTTCACAATTTTCAAGAAATATATTTTATAGTAATTAATAAATTAATTTTAAATAAAATAAGGTTCACAAAGAAAAAACATTACATTCATTATGTCCTAAATAAAAATATTTTATTCGTACGCCACTTATTTTACATGAATTTTATAAAACATACGAAAACTATCGTTAAAACGACTTTCATAACACACTTTATCCACCTTCCCTAAATATAACAATGGCAATCTTGCCTAAGCTATTTTAAGCAGTACCCAAAAAGTAAATCACTACGACGAACCACATGTCGGAATTAATCATATCTTAAATAAGAAAATACTGTGCAAAAACCCAGCAACTTTAAAGGAAGGAAAAATCTTAGGCATTAAAGTTACAAGTAATCTAGATAATAAAAATCCGTGCCCGCAGGGGGACACGCATGGGTAGACCTCGTGTGTAACTCATTTAAAATATAACTCACTACCTAAGAATAATACATGATGCCGTTGTTTACATCAAAAATTTTCAAGCAAAAAGCGGTTTTAATTTTTTTTCTCGGAAAAGGTATCTTTTTTGGAAATACTTTTGGTACTTAAATTTAGAGTAAAAAATAACCTTTCTATTAAAAATATTTGAGAGGAGGGAATGTTTACCAGAAAAAAGTTGCCGTGGTTTTACCTACCTAAAATTTACAAGCTAAAAGTGGTTTTAATTTTTTTTCTCGGAAACGGTACATTTACGGAAAAACTTTTGGTACCTAAATTTAGAGTAAAAAATAACCTTTTAATTAAAAATACTTGTGATGCAAGAATGTTTACCAGAAAAAAGTTATGATTTTTTTTCCAAAAATTTTCGGTTTTTTTACTCCCACCCCTAAGTTATTGAAGTTAGGTTTTCGGTTTATGTACATTAGTTCTAGGTATTTATCAAAGACATCATATAATATGAACGTGATTGATCTCCTTTGTATAGGGACAAAGTTATGGTCGAAAAACTGAAATCAGAAAAAGTGAGGCCCTAGCGCCCCCTGTGACCGGATTTCTCTGGTTAACGAACTTGACCTTCATTTTTGGATGATTGATTTTTGTGCAAAGTTTGAAAGCGATCCGAGCGAATATATATATATAAACTTTTTGACCAATGGTCATTTCGGACTCTGGCGGTCATAAGAAGACCTCCTGTGAAGAAATTTTTCCAAAATTCGAAAGTAGGGGACAAATTAATGGGCAGACCGAATTCTTCGAGGTCTACCCAAAAACTTTTCATCATAGAAGTGGGACCAAATAATCAAGAGCTCGTAGATAGAACAATTTTACAACTCATTTTCTGTACAGAACTGATATCTTGGCTGGAATCTGCTTTAAAAACATGATAAAAGTAATCTTAGCTGTGATATATATCGATTTTTAATAAATAGTATAATTTTAATAGGAAAAATTATGCTCATAATGACAGCATAGCATGCTTCAGCAAAAATTTCAGTGTCACTATGGTATTAATGAGTGTAACACTAATGTACCTAAAAAGACATATATGAATTAAAGTAAATTCAGCAACTGGTGTATGAAGTATATTTTTCACGACCATTCCGGATCAATAACACAGGCACACAAAAAAAAAAAAAGTCATGAACCAGAGGGGAGACCCCATTATTCTTAGGTTTTTGGGATCGCTGAAACCGAATATGACAATAAAAACTAATTTTAAATGCCAGTTTTCCCGCTAGCACCCCCTTACTACCTCTTAAGGGGTGAAAATTGAAATTTTTGTATAAAATCAAGATAATGTCTATTTCTACGTTTTTTGGGATGCTGAAACCGAAAATGATAATTAAAAATAAATTCATGACCACTATCACCCCCTACCACCCCTTACGGGAGGTGAAAATTTAAATTTTTCTATAAAGTCAAGATAGATGTGTATTTCTACGTTTTTTGGGGTGCTGAAACCGAAAATGATAACTAAAAATAAATTCATGACCACTATCTCCCTCTATCATCCCTTACAGGGGATGAAAATTTCAATTTTTCTATAAAATCAAGATAGATGTATATTTCTACGTTTTTTGGGATGCTGGAACCGAAAATGATAACTAAAAATAAATTCATGACCACTATTACCCCCTCACCACCCCTTACAGGGGGTGAAAATTTAAATTTTTCTATAAAATCAAGATAGATGTGTATTTCTACGTTTTTTAGGATGCTGCAACCGAAAATGACAACCAAAAGTGAATTTGATACCTCTTTTACTCAATACCACCCCCTAACCATCCCTAATGGGGGGCTTCAATTTTGTATAAAATCAAGATGTATGAAGAAATTTTAACGATTTACAGTAAGTGACATGTTTATCAAACTAGTTTGAGGGTACTCTCTCTCTCGCTCTTATATTAGAAATTCAAATGCTTTATCGATCAGAAGTATCTGATATATATTCATGATTTAATTCTACTCTAATCCTGATGGAACCTTGCATCTTGCTCCTCACTGTAGTCTCCTAAATTGTCAGGAAAATAGTCCCTTCTATTTTGGAGGCATAGAATTAGGTTCAGCATCTTTTAGTCTCCTAAATTGTCAGGAAAATAGTCCCTTCTATTTTGGAGGCATAGAATTAGGTTCAGCATCTTTTAGTCTCCTAAATTTTCAGGAGAATAGTAACAATTCTATTTCGGAGGCATAGAATTAGGTTCAGCATCTTTTAAGCGTTTTACGACACTGCCGGATGGATAACAGTATAAGTAGTATATTTAATACTACTTATAGAAAGCAAAAAAAAAACAAAAAGTGAAAAAACTTGTGAAGAATAGGACAAAAATCATGATTCAGTCTTAAGGGTTGGTGTGGGGTATTAATGGGTGATAGAGGTCTTAAATTTTATTTTTAGTAATCATTTTCGGTTCCAGCATCCTAAAAAACGTAGAAATACACATCTATCTTGATTTTATAGAAAAATTTAAATTTTCACCCCCTGTAAGGGGTGGTGAGGGGGTAATAGTGGTCATGAATTTATTTTTAGTTATCATTTTCGTTTCCAGCATCCCAAAAAACGTAGAAATATACATCTGTCTTGATTTTATAGAAAAATTGAAATTTTCACCCCCTGTAAGGGATGGTAGGGGGAGATAGTGGTCATTAATTTATTTTTAGTTATCATTTTCGGTTTCAGCATCCCAAAAAACGTAGAAATACACAACTATCTTGACTTTATAGAAAAATTTAAATTTTCACCCCCCATAAGGGGTGGTAGGGGGTGATAGTGGTCATAAATTTATTTTTAATTATCATTTTCGGTTTCAGCATCCCAAAAAACGTAGAAATACACATCTATCTTGATTTTATACAAAAATTTCAATTTTCACCCCTTAAGAGGTAGTAAGGGGGTGCTAGCGGGAAAACTGGCATTTAAAATTAGTTTTTATTGTCATATTCGGTTTCAGCGATCCCAAAAACCTAAGAATAATGGGGTCTCCCCTCTGGTTCATGACTTTTTTTTTTTTGTGTGCCTGTGTAATTTGTTAACCGGAAATTCTTTGTAATAGTGGCAATGGTTATTTGGTCCACTTCGTTTCTTTCTCCAACGATTTTAGAGTAGTCTTTGATGAGTGACTGACGATATTTCATTTTTAATATTAAGTATATAAAATAGCCCTGCTGGCTAGCTTAGAGTACTATAAATTTCTTTGAGTAGAATTACACGGAGACATTACTATGTTCTGCTGAGAAAAATATTATTCAATAAAATAATTCAATATGATATTGTACTGCATTCATTTGCAATTAATATATTATTGCAATTTAAAATTCATTTTACCCAGAGACGACCAAATGTGATATTCGTAGCAAAACATGCAAAGCAAATTGGACAACAGCTAATTATATTCAAATGTAAATATTATTCGTGTCTATTTAGGATCCTTTAAATTAATCGAATGGTGAATATACGCGTAGGTATGGTTGCTAACTTTTAGCAAATAATTTAGCTGTTTATTTAACGGTTACTTAACGACTATTTAACGGCTTCAAATTATACTATTCAACGTAATACAAATTGAATTCAGCTTCTTTGTTTAAATATCTTACTAATACATATTGAAAAATTAGAAATATAATATAAAATAAATAAAGTATCCAATTTTTAATTATTCCCATAAATTATAAATATTTATTTGCTTACAACAACGTTATTATTATACTTTTTAAAGCAGTGTTTAATGTAACTTTACGATGTCTGCCTGGTGTGTTATAAACATGGTTGGATAAATCAGTGAAATAAATCTTTTGCCACTTTGTTTCTGTAACAACTTTGCATCAATATATTCCTTCATAGCAATTAGTTGTGTTAAATATTAAGTACATTGTTTCTATTTCAGCATTTTAAGATACATACTCGTACTAATTTTTGAATATGAAATGTATGAAGGTCTTTAAAATATATGATATATATGTATCGTTGGGTTTTTATTTTGATCGAGTTAAAAATCTAAATCCTATTCTTTAATTATGAAATGGCTTCATTTATAATTTATTGGTAATAAAACAGTCATTTAGGCAATATGAGTTACGCTGTTGGTATCTCCTAATTGATTTGTTAAATGATTTTCGATCATGGATTAAATTTTTAGGGTTTAAGAAAATTTTTGTTGACGAATTTTTCACGAGTTGGTTTGAAAAATGTTGTAGTTTGAACAAACAGATGGTTGTATTAAAGTACAAATATAATGATTTAGTAACAAGAGAAAAAATGAAATGATTTAGAAATGTCTCAGTATTTATTAACTTTTCATAACATTGAAGTAATAATTTTATTAGCACAGTTATTAAACAATAAAAATAAATAGGAATTTGATTCAACATAGTATGAACAACAATAGAAAAATGACAGTCATTGCTAAATAGCAACAAAATTGTTGTACAATAAATTATATGATATTAGTAAAAGCATTTTATTACCACCATCAAAAATTTCATTTAAAAGATATACGAGCTGAGTTTAATTTTCATTTTCGTCTTTACAGTGTCATTATCTCGTAAAACGTCATTCGATACTATGCCCTATTATTATTTAGTTTTGATGGCGTTTGAGGCTGATTTTAAGAAATATCATAACCAGCTACTGCAGAATTTATTTAAATTATAATGGTAACTATAGTATTATTTGTAATTAATATAATATAATCATATCGAAATAACATAAACATATATCAATGCTTAATAATTGTAAAAATTATAGTTTTGCATCAGAAAGTATGTAATGGTTTTAATCTCAAAGCACATAAAAGTGATAACAAACAATTTTAAACTCTGTTAATAGTCCGTTTACAGGTCACTCGTTTACTTTTTCTATGGATAGTTCTAATCTTGAGAAAAAAAAAAATAATCATGTAATTTAAAGCAAATTCACTTGATTCTAAATTCTAGGGATACTACAACAATAACGATACTAAATAAGTCTCCTTTAAATATTATACCAATTTTTTTATTTATATTATAAAATAGCCATAAATTCTATGTGCCTCCGCATATATTGCTATCATATACATTAATCACTACATTTTATTAACTATAATGCATGTAGAAGATGCTTTAAAATATATTACGAAAAGTATTCATTCGTAGTATTAATATTGCTCACTCCCAAAAATGTTTTTAGATTACGTTTGCATTAACATTTTCAATTATATTCTTAAGATCTTGATATTTTAATTAACAGATTTTCAAAACATGTTTTTTTTTAATATATTACTATTATTTGAATATTAAAGAAATAGAATGTTGATTTTATTTCTTCATTTAATTTTATTTAATTAGAATGTATAATGGATTTGACTATTTGATTTGCGTAAACTTCTATTGCAAAAGAAGGCAATTATTTTCAGTACAGCTACATAACCCTAAATAGCAACACACACACGAACCTGGAACATCTGGGAAATTTTTTCTATCAATTATGGTACTTAAAAACAATAACCTTTTGAGAATCAACCAAACCGTATTTTGCAAGCTGTTGGTTTTCGAATTATCAACAAGAAATTTGGACAATTTGAATAAAATCATTGAAGTTATACAAACTTTTATTCTATTGGAATAAAAATATTCCTTAAGAAATTTTTATACATTCGTAAACGTTTTTCGAATAAGCCCCGAATCACGTAAATTAATTTCTTGTCAAAATACAGGCCCGATGAATGGTTTTCAGTAAATCGCTTGAGATTTGAATACATCCTACGAAACCTTCATAATTAATTCCAAGTGGTCTTTGTATTATAGTAAATGTCAGACGCCAGATGTTATTCAAAAATTGGTTTCTATAAAATATCCTTTTTCTTGAATTCTGTGCCTAATTTTAGGGCGAATTATTGCTATAAAGTACGGTTATTTTTAAATATAAAAGTAAATAAATATATTTTTTAAAATTTAAAATATAAATATAAAAATATATATAATATAAATATAAATTTAAAATATAAAAATATATTTTTTTTTACTATTTAGTTGGTCCTATGAAAGTATTAATACAAGTGAAGACATAAAATCCATATCCCCGATTTATAAGATTAAAAGTGAGAGTCAACCAAGGCAGTTTTGGTTAAACATGATTTTTTTATAAACATTTTAAACATATTTACAGTTATCACATGTTTGATATTAGTATTTGTAGCTTCTTCACGTCAGTTTTCAGGAACGAGCAATACGTCACGTACTGACAAACGCGATGACATTCTTTTTACAGACAATTTATGTATTTCGTAATATCGTGTAGGACGTTTTAATGGGCCTAATTTACCTAGTAACTTAAATCCTTTCTTCTTGGCTTTTCCTATTATTTGAAAAAACTGTAACATTCATATAAAAAATATATATTTAATTGAAAAAAATATTTTAATTAAGATTTTGTATTCTGTGAATGAAATGGAATAAGAAATATGAAAAGAGAAGTGCTACTAATAAAAGAATAATTTAGTTTGTTTTTGTTTTGAAGATATAATCTTTATCATTATGGTAATAATCCTTCTAAATACTTTTTATAAAAATAAATAATAATTAGGAACAAAAGAGTACTTTAAAGGAAGATAACACAAAGAACATAACTAAAAAGATTAATATATTTCTAGGACTGTGGTTAACTGTAATTCTCCTTGGATACAATATATATACTATACTATATACAGAAAATCAATTGAGTACACAACATTTTATTATGTTTTTACGCCATTACATTTATCAAGATTAAATATAACTTTACCGCGTAATAAATTTTTATTATATTAATGTTTTGGTAATATATGTTGTGCTTAAAATCACAATTGATTGTTTAAGATGTATAAAAATAAAATTTCAACTAAAATATACAATGTTCAAAAGATTTTTGGAAGCCATAGAAGGAAATGTTAAATTTTTAAAAATTTTTAGAATAATATAAATAAAAGATATTTTTATAAAAATATGCAATTTTATAAGGTAGACTTTAATTAATCTTTTAAATAATTATATATTATTATATATACATATAAATAGCAGGGTTGAGTAAAAGTGTTAGGTGTTTTCGTCTAGAAATATATAATATAGTAACGTGAACAAAGTTTAAAAGTACTTCGGAAAGTAGTATTGTCAACATTTATACAATTGCTAAAGATACCTTAAAAATAGCAATAAAATCGCATACGCTTTGATATAGAATAAAATATTGTAGATTATTTTCCCGACAGCTCACATTACAACGGTACTAGAAATTTTATAAATTATCTCTGAATTCTGTTTTCTATTGTACATTCGCATGAACTTACTATAAGGACGTAGAGCGTTACTTTACTGTGAATACTTTTCCGTTCTGTTTTTTTTATTTTATATTTCAGACGCTTTAAGAATAAACATTGAATAAATATAATTTTATTTTAACTTGGACATTGTTTTCAAATAGCGGATCAGTAAAAAGAATTTTCTTTTATTTATAATCACGAAATTACCACAAAAATTACAAAATGACCAGTTTAATATATTATCATTTCTCTTTTTAAAAACAAACATTATTACTATTTATAAAGGTTATTTCTTGTTATAATAAAATAATAAGAATAGTAATCACTTCAGTTTTGAAAACACCATATTAGGTCATGTTATTATATATATTAATGAGATTGCCTAACAACTGATCTTAAGAATTGAGTATGTTCTTAATTGAATTACAAATTTTCTGTTAAAAGATCAGTTTGCAACTTTGAATATAAAATATCGGTTTGAGTATTAACAAAATAAAATGAACTTTTTTTTCTTGAATGTTAAGATAAATTGGAAACATAAAATAAATATGATATTGGTAGAAATTCGGAAAATACAATCCAAAGAACAGGTTTAGTGGAAATTAAGATTTGAAGGCCTTTATTGAGTACCTTCCGGTTAATTAATTAGGTGGTATTACAATTCCCTTTACTTAAACTTTGTTTATTTTGTTCAGTAAGTTATGAGATTTGTTAGTAATGTTGTTTACTTTTGTCGTTGTAAGATCCGAGGGTTGTCTTAAAGTGTTAAATGTGATAAATTTTAAATATTTTCTTTACATATTATTAAGAGAATAATTTAGCTCTACTGTCCTGGATGTTACTATAGTATAATAAAGTCTAATTCAATACAATTCTTTTAATATGCACTTAGTCCATGCTAAATTATTAGATTTATCCATGAAAACAATATTAAATACTAGTTTGAAAAGCAAGTTATAAAAGTTAGTGAGATATCTCAAAGCAACCGTCTTGTTAATTTTTAAGCATTAAGCATAACACATTTTTTTTATCTTTATTTTTAAAAGCTTTTTTCAAACAAAAGCAGCTTATATAATTACTTACACGTAAATAATTACGTACACGGTCAGCCTTTCGTTCTGCCAAGCGCGAACGCTCCCGTTATTTAGAAAAATATTTTTCAACTATAAGGACAATTTTACTCTAGGCTAAAACTACAATCATTCCTTTTTATGGGACGCTGTTGGCCATTGGATTATTACATTACTGAGTATCACGTTTTGCTTAATGATAATGCATACTGTATTATTTTATATAAAATAAAATAAAGTTACCAACATTCGACATAATCAGAGAATAATAATAACTTACACAATATATTAAACAATGAATTATGTTATAGATTCTAAATTTAAGCAGTACGTGTACATTCAAAAATGTAACATAAAAATTTAACTTCCTTTAATTTTTCTAATGGCTATAATATTAATTATATTTAAACGATATTTATTTATTTAGCTTCACTCCATACCCCTTGCAGGGTAGCCAGAGACGACGAAGCGCCAAACGCTACGGTACTACCTCTTTCGCTTCGGCCACAGACATTAACCTCTTCATACATGCCCTCCGGGGGATCCTTATGCTTTTTACGTGACCTTCCTCCAGTATCACAGCTACTATGTTTTAGAAGGTCACTCAAGGCCTCCCCCTGTCTCTCTTACCGCTCACTTTTCCTTTATAAATCTTTTTTACCATTCTTAAATTATTGTTACAATTAATAAAAATCTATCTAATTCTTTTGTGATGATGATCTTTGTTCATACCAGCTTGTTCCGGATATATTTCATAGAGAAGATATGGATATATAATGGAAATTGGTAGGTTTCTACTGAAATTTAAGGTCTCCTCAAGCCCAGCCAAATAGTAGAAATATATATGTCATTAATAAAAAACAACACAGTTAGTTAAACACAAACACATTCAACATTTATGGTCATCCCACAGGTGCGAAGAATGACATCGCGCAAGGATTGGAGAAAGTTAAGGACAGTTAAAATGAAGTTGAAATGTAGTGTACTAACTAACTAACTATAACAGAAACGTTTTTCTTTTGCATTTTTAAGGTACGTACGGAGGTCAAAAAATGTTAACTTTCACCAATATGTTGCCCGGTTATTACTAAAAAATAAATTAACCCAGATAAGCCTACTGTCCTATATTTAGGACAGTAGAAATAAAAAAAAAATATCAAAATACCCTCTTTATCTAAGATTATTTAGTCTTATGATTTGCAGTTAGAAACGTGTCAGCTTTATTAGAAAAAATAAAAAGACAGTTATTTTAACAGTTTTTACCTTATATTTTACCTTATAAGTGTGTAATAAAAGTGCGTTGCAGACATGGCAAATGACAGGTATGTATAAAAAGTTATATTTTACTCGTGAGTTGTTTTAATATCTAGTTGATAACTTTAACTTTTGTACTAAATAAATATTCTAGCAAAATAATATAAATAAATTACGTATAACTTGTTACAAATACTAGCGTACTATATATAGGACAGTAGGATAATATACATGAGTACAATAATACAACTTTTTCTTTACAGACCGTTAGAAAATCTCATGCGCAGAAATTTTAGATGCTTTAGAAAATGTTTCTGATAATGAAGAAGATTATAGAGAACGACTGATATATATTCTACCTCCTCCTGTTGATCCTGACTGTCTCACTGACGAAGATTCGGGTGAAGAAGATAATGTAACTTTGAATAATTTGCCACGAAACATTCTGCTTCAACCGGCTGAAGTAATGATTCAAGGGCAGATTATGGTGAGTGATACAGAAGAAGAACCTTCTGATTCTACAGGTCGAACTAAACGTAGGCGTACCTACGCATGGAGAAAACGGGACTTGGCAAAAAATCCCGTGAATTGGCCAGATGTTCAAGGCGCTTGCCAAGATAAGCGCCCAATTGAGTGGTTTGAAAACTTCTTAGATGAAGATGTTATTTCGTTGTTGGTGTCAGAGAGCAATAAATATGCTGTCAAAAAGAATTTGCCTGGAGACATAACCACTGAAGATATGAAATGTTTCATCGGCATATTGTTGGTTAGTGGTTATTCATGGCTCCCCCGTAGAAGAATGTATTGGGAAAACTCCCCTGATACAAGGAATGAATTGATCAGCTCGGAAAGACTAGGGATAGATTTGACTTTATTTTTCGCCACCTTCATGTAAATGATAATCTGGATTTGCAAGACAAATACACAAAAGTACGCCCCCTAGTTACACTTCTAAATAAAAAGTTCTTAGAGTTTTCTCCTCCTGAAGAGCATTACAGTGTAGATGAGGCCATGATCCCCTACTATGGTAGACATGGCTGCAAACAGCACATAAAAGGTAAACCTATTAGGTACGGGTTCAAAGCTTGGGCTGGTGCTACACGGTTAGGGTATGTTTTATGGATGGAACCATACCAAGGTGCTACAACTATGTGTGCAATCCAATATATAAAGAATTGGGGCTGGGTGCAAGCGTTTTTCTCACTTTTTGCGATGTGCTGATTTCACGTGGCTTCGACCTTCCTTACCACGTAGTTTTTGATAATTTTTTTACTGGGACGCCCTTGCTGGAAGAGATAACAAAGAAAGGCCTTCGTTGCACTGGGACAGTTCGAGAAAACAGGACATCTAGTTGTCCTCTGATTACATCGAAGTTACTGAAAAAAAAGGAACGTGGTGCTGTCGATTACAGAACGACACATGACAACACGTTCATTATTGCTAAATGGCATGACAATAATATATTCAGTATTGCTTCTAATGCTGTAGGAATAAATCCTAAACAATTTGCCAAACGCTTCTCACAAAGTGAAAAGAGAAACATTGTCATAGAAGAACCACATATGGTGTCCATCTAAAACAAATATATGGGAGGAGTGGATCGGTCTGATGAAAATATTTCACATTACCGAATTGGTATACGAGGTAAGAAATGGTACATGCCGTTGCTCACACACATGATTAATCTTGCCGAACATAATGCATGGCAGTTATATAAAATAAATCATGGAAAACTGGATCATCTTGGCTTTCGCAGAAGGGTAGCAATTGCTTTGATTGAATCAAACAGAAAAAATGCCAAAAGAAGGCCTAGCCGACCCTCCCATCATGAACATGCTGATAGTCGTAAAGACCAAACGAATCATCTGGTTATTCCTCAATCGAAGCAAACACACTGTCGTCAATGTCACAAAAAATGTTTGACACGTTGCAAGAAATGTGATGTTGGAGTGTGTGTCAAGTGTTTTGAAACATATCATTCATAAATAGTGTTAATCTAGTAAATTACATATAACAATGGGTAATATAATCAATAGTTATCTAATAAACTACACTTTTTGATTACATTCTGTTTTGTCATAAATGGTCTTTTATTTCCTCTTATTATCCTACTGTCCTACATATAGGACGGCTGTTTCCCTGAAAGCCTTACACTTAATTTTTTTTTCATAATTTTTTTTATGTTGCATAAGATCTAATAAACTAAATAATGTAACTTTTTTCAAAATTTTCAGAAAATTTTAGTTTCAGGCTTATCTGGGTTAAATAAAAATTTAAGATGTACTAATTAGCTGAAAAATATAAAATTATGTAATTTTACAACTAAAACTCATATAAGTAAAAGAAATGAATATGAAAGAAAAATCAAAACTTGCAACCTTTCCAATTTAGTGTTTATGTAACCAGTGGGTTGTTTTAAGTTAATTTTATGTTTTGAAATCAACTTATTATTACTTAAATTAAATAAATACAATAGATAATATGCCACCTCTTAGACTCGACGGTGGGTCACTTCAGATCAACAACTCAAATACTTATATTGAATAAGATCCTTATATTATGATCCCTTAAATTTAATTCCTAGGCGCCAAGAGATCTGGAAGCAGAACATTCAGGTAGACGTCCCGAAGTTACACGTACAAGTGGTAAAAAATTATTATAAAAATAAAAACCTCCTGTTGCTGTTCATTAACAATAATCAGGTTAAACTATGGTCTAGCACTATTATGCCTTAGTCTATTCAAAGAATATCAAATTATACCATATGTAGGAAAGAGGCCTCACTAGCAATATTATGACAATGTCGACACCAATTGTCAAAACAGAACAAATACTGAAATTATGCTAATAAAGCATTATTACTACAGAAATGAAATTAAATCTACGTAACAAACTGTACAAAGATAAACAACTGAAATATCATTATATTACAATAAGGCAATTATTACCAAGCACAAACAGATAAAAAAAAATGTTTTAATAACGGGCGTTACTAGTATTCTAAACTTTGTTGAAACAAAATGTTATTAGTTAAATATTAAAAACATCAACAAAAGTATCTCATCACTTTATAAGCAACAGGATGTTTGGTATAATAATATAATATATATATATCATGATACGTATCGGTTTTATATTAAGTTAGCTTTTCGAGGGATACTTTACACTAGAAAGTATCCTCTTGTAGACATTTCCACGCACTTTTGAATTGTCAATTATTACAATAAAAATGTCAGTATTATCAGCCCGTGAGTAAGCTACTACCGGCTCGGAAAACTGCTCTGCTGTAAAACGCCAGAAATACAACAGTTACTCTTTAAAAAAAAATTAATAACGTTAGATATACATTTCATGACTCATTTACAGAGTTGATATAATGTGTATACATTATATCAACTTAAGTTCCACACATTTCTATCCCCTAAAAACACTTAAATGTTATAATAAGATTTATTTCATAAAACACTTCTGAAAATAGAAAAGGAAGGTCTGAGATATCCTGTGGAACGTAGTATGCTCACCCTCCATTCATAAAAGATTTCTTAATTTTTTGAAGACGAAATTTATTTGTTACGAGTTTGTTTTTATTTCTTATTATTATCGTTTGTCACTGTTTTATATAACAATTTAAATTTTAGAGTATACAAATTTTGGTTATTAAATATCTATTCAAAAGCTTTTATAAGTAAAATTACTATGATAATAACTAAAAGAAAAAAGTATCGAAACGAATAAAAGCGTCCGTTAATTGTTTAATATTTCTAACGGCCAAGCTGAGTTTGTTTGTTAATGTTAGGATACGAAATTCTCTCGAGTATTGGAACCACAGGTTCCACTGGAGCTGTTTATCTAAAGTTTAACCTAAGAAATTTGATGAGTAAGTCAGTCCTAACATTTCATTGTTAAGAAGCAAGCTACAATTATTACTTTCACATTAGGAAGTGTGAACTCTATGCATTTAGTTTTATTAGCATTTTAGACTAAATTGTTAATTTCGAACCAATGAAGAACACGTGATAGAGCATTGTTTGTTTCATCTCAGTTAGTCCTATTACACTGTCTTCAGCAAATAGTACAAGATCACATAGGTTCTTGTGGAATACCAGTCTTTAGATAAGAACAAGCCATTTTTAAATTATTTACATAAATCGTCTGGACTCTTTGATTTAGGTAAGAGGCAATAAGATAAAGCGCAGTGCTGCGTATATCATAGTGTTTAAGTTTGCATAGTAATGTTTAATGGTTTACGCAATATTCACTTAAATAATAAGTTAGTTGCATATGTAAATTAATGTATCAAATACCAACATAATCATCCCTAAAAGCTCTTCGATAGTCACTCGACTATTGATGAAGCAGTGACGTAGCTATAACATACTTTCGTATTAATTGGATACTTCTGAATCGAAGACCATGTCTAAATATGCTTGCTAACATAAGTATCATAATAATAGGAAATCTACATACACTATAATTAAAGTAATATATCTACTTTTTATATTATGAATTGTGACAGAGTGAAAAGTTATTGAAAGCACAGGTTAATTTTTATCGTCATTGGAGCATTAAGAAAGTATTAAAAAAATAAGTATAAATATATAACTTTAAATTTTCTAAATTTTACAACAATAAATTATTGTATTCTGACAGTAACAGTACTATAATATCAACATGAGGATTTCTATCTTATAACAAGTAATATGACCGAGAAGCAGTATTGCAATTATCAACGACTCTGCTAAGGTTGATTAATGCGGGCCCCTGAAGGTGCTCATTATTTTTCTCATTAGCACCGAGCTGTCTACTGCGATTAAGATTATGAGGGTAGATAAGGGCGTATGTGTAATGGAATGCTTACTCCACTTTCTTATTTCCATATTAATAACTTCATATTTGAATAAATTAATGTCGTATTAAATAAGCCATAAATAACTATAAAATAGTACGTCTAAAATATGTCTATTGAAGATAATCAGCAGGTCCTTACATGACATGAGACTGTATATAAATCATATTGCAAATAACACAGTGATTAAATACTGTCATGTATTAAATATTTTTATAAATAAAAAAAATACAATGTAGTATGTAATAAGAAATAAAAAATGAAACTAAATAATAAAATGAATAATTAAGAAGACTGAAAAGATTTTTAATAAGTCCAACGATTGTTAGTGTTAATACAGCTTAAGAAACATTTTCCGAGTTAAAAACTAGCTCATTATATTAAGTTCTTATATTTCTATATTAATCTTGAGATCATTCTTATAAAGACTGATTAATTGTGCCTTGCCGTGATCTGATTCAAAGATTTGGTTGAAAATTTCACAAGATTTTTTTTTCTGTGTTCAGATGTACCGTTATCCAATATAATTGCTTATAACATATAAAAGTCATAGTAAATTCTAAATGAGAACATAACTTTACATAACATGTATATAAGTAATTCATAATGTATGCATATACTACATTTGTAATCTCAATAAGGGCATATTAGTCCAGGGGAGACCAGTTACGACACAAAAAAAAAATTCTTGGTAATTATAATAGATAAATGAAAAATACCACAATCGAAAATTATAAAGAACATGGAATATTCTATAGATTTGTCATCGTCAAAATCCGCGTGACAATATTGCCTTCATTTTATTTAGTAAGCTGAAATAATGACAACCGTATTTGAGGATAAAAAAGAAGCGGCGGCGAGCGTGTCGAGAATAATGATTGCCCGGCACTTGTCACTCTATTGTTCGATATTTGGTTACAATATCTTGTAAGACAAACATTTCTATTATAGTTGCCTATAACTAATGCCTATGAATAATTTTAATGGTTTTTATATTTTCTCGAGTCTTTCTGTATTTTTTGTTTCAAACACACAAACAACAAAGTAAAGTTTTGAGTTTTCTATTATATATTATTAAGATCTGATGCCTGCCGCCGAATTTCATCACTACACAGCGCGTCATCGCTTCCAATATCATCTGTACCACCTAGATGTGTGGTGATCTACCACTGTGTGGTTTCAAGGACCTTCTTTTCAAGTACCCCTCGAATTTGGAACTAACTCCCTTCGGCTATATTTTCAGAACGATACGAAATGCGTACATTCAAAAAAGGTGTTTACTCCTCCAAGACCGACAGCGCTCTTATGAATCCTCGGATGTTGCAAGAGTTCATGGGCGGCGTTGATCACGTACCATTTGTGAGCCGTAAGCTCGTTTTCCCTCCTCTTTTATAATAAAAAAAAATACTTAAATGTAAACTTGGGTTGAATATTATTAGTTTGAAAGTGGTGGTGTTAAACAAACCTTCGACTATTTATGTATCATTATGAAAATGTTATTGGAAGCTATTGTGTATATTGTAACGTATTGCCACTATTAATGGGATATTTAATTTTTAACACATAAAGTCATTTTAGTTTATTGCTTTGTATATATAAATAGTTTTTAGTTAAGTTGAAATTTTGTTAGTATCCACATTTTTATTACTTTATGACTATAACTAACGACCACTGGCCATCTATTGTTATTGCTGGAGGCGGTCGTACCTGTGTCGACCAAATGGCCGTCTATTGTTTCGCCGGTCACCTCACCAGCTACGGTTCTCCCGTCCTATCAGTTCCTAAAGTTCATCAGTCAGGATCGAAGCACCCAGCTCTCAACTCGTATTCTCACGTATTCGCGTGACAACATTCATTAATCAATTTTATTTCTGATCTACCTAATTGTATTGCTCTTCCGCTCACTCAATTTTGTGCTTTATGTTTTGTGCAAAAATAAACAATATCTGTGAAAGTAACTGTGTTTTTCTGGACTATTAAGTACCACGACCCTCACAACCTAAGGTAGGATACAACAACAACCAACATCCACATTGGTGACACACCACTACGCTTGAATATCATTGTACTATACTTACGTATATTATCATAGTAAGCTATAATGTTTTTAGATTCTCGACGCCAAAGATTGCAAAATAAAACTGCTAAACGTGCTGCAACTATAAATCAATAAAAAATAAATATTTTACTTCGTCTACTTATTAAATTACATATATATTTAACAACTTTCAGTATTCCCACGTATATGCAGATATGCTTTTATTTGTGGTGTAGTATTCCTTTGGAAACCTCTTAAAAGCAAGAGATGGTCCGAATAAGTTATATCCTTGTACTTACTGCAAAAATAATGATTAAATCTTTAGGTTCACAGTAAACATGATAAAAAACAATAGTCGTTCTAAGTTGTCTCTTGTGTATAAATTCATGAATGTATAAATTCTCGGCTGAGTGGCCAATATGCAAACTCTAAAACAATTCCACATCATCTTGTACATTTAATGAATGAAGGACATAGTTGATCTCAGAAATACTACAGATGTGACATGTAACGTTTCAAAAGAAATTAAAAATATTTTTAGGAAAAACAACTTTAGTCGTTAATACTATACGTGAATATTACGAGTTTATGTGTAAAGTTTTTTTAAAAAGATTTGTATTATAATTAAAGTTACATATACATATGTTTTATTTACTTGACTTGCTATATATATATAAATGTAGTGTACATTTTTTATTAAGGCTACAGGCTTATAGGCTTAATAGTGTCTTAAATTCATGTTACTGTGAAATCAACAATATATTACAGACAAATAAATTCAATACCATAGACCGGATATTGGGACAGACATTTTAAAAATCAGATTATACAGTAAAATTAACAAAGAAATTGTTAAAATTAAGTTACTTATCAATAATATTTTTACTCGGCTTACAGAAAAACAAATATTACACTTTTAATTAACAGATTTTCCTTATCATAGTCGCATCTCGTGTATATAAGCAAGAATTGAACACCTAAAACAGACATTGTGTTAAAAAAGACATATAAACATATATTATTCACATAATATGCGTATTTATTTTTCATCGTATTGTTAATTCTCTCTGTTGGTTGTAATATTAAATCCAACAAAGATTTAGCCTGATGTATTTTTAAATTACATGTAGAAGATTCTTGTTACGACGTAATTTTCGTATCTGAAAATTACGTCTTGATTATACAGTTTAATGGAGGATATTTACTCATTGTTGAAGTTAGTAAGGATATCCAATTCGAAATATTGAAGGGGCTTGCCGCTAGAATGGAAGTGTTGACGTTTTGATGGCACGTAGAAACGTGCCATTCGACCAATGTTGTGTCTCATTGGCTCATTCACGTTCGTCTGAAGTAAGTTAACAGTACTATAAGAGGTAATCTATTTTTGTACCCGTTAAAATATCAATCTTAAACTTTGGATTTTTATTACTATAGAAATTATTTAATTATGATGGCGGTTCATCAAAGAAAATAATAAATTATTAAGCAATACATTCGGAAAATTATAATAATTTTCTATCCGAAAGTTTTTACTGTTTCTCTTTATCATTAATATAGAAAATGGTAAAATTATATGTAATTAAATTATATTCTTAGACTGTCTCGATAACTGAAGTTTTGATATTCTAAAAATTAAAATTTCTTTATAAAAATTTTGTTTACTATTTTTAGCATAATATCGGTCCCTTTTATAAAATTGTGAATCCAATATTGATAATTGGCAGCGAATATATCTTTGTTTCGTTAAAAATACCATAACTTTAATAGCGAAATCTTATAACATATTAAAATAACTATACGATTTACGCTGAGAAATGTAAATAATGTACTTTTTATTTATGATTTAGTAGCTTTTAGTGTTGATAAAAGTGATGGAAATAATTTATAATATATTTTTTATAAATGATTCTAAACAGAGCTGATGCTAGGATGCAATCTAAATGATTGATTTTTTTATTAATTTTGTTTCCATATATGCAGCCAGATTTAGCACTATCCACTGGTAATATTCTGTAAAATTATTGTCTATTTTATGAAAATTATAATGTATTTAAAGCACTAACGTAATGTTTATTATATTAAAATATCCCTAATCTAATTAACCTACAATTAGTTTTCTAAATAGATCATTATTCTTGTACAGAAGCCGAGAACGATATGAAGACGAAATATATTAGTACGGGAGCTAGCAACGTTTTCAAAGTAAGAATTTCAGGTCAGCTGATTTTGTGATATGTCGTCCTTCTTGCTCTTTCGGTTGGAGTCTGGCCTACCTGGCTGGCGGTAGCAGTTGCGTTCATTAATGCGCATCCTACCTGTCCAGGTAATAATCATGGATTTTAAAAACATTTTAAGAGGCATAATTTGCAATTTTTTGTTTTTAAATAAGTCTACCTGACATACCTTTTTGAGTGCCAGACATTTTTGACATTGCTAATTATGTGCCATACGCGATTTTTTTTTTTTTTTTTTTTTTAATTTCAAAGTATTTTATAATGTCTGTAACTTCAATATTATGTTATTTAAAGATAAAAGAAACTTCAAATTAATTTGCCAGACATTAATTCGATTGCTTAACCTTGAATTAGAATGAAAAAGTCATGAAAAGTATTGCAGTATGATGCTAGTAGTTAGAGAGAGACAGTTTAAAGTGCGAGAGAGATAGACAGTGACAGTGGCGCAACCGGCAAGTTTACAAGATGGCGTCAGTCTGATGCCACATGCTTGTTTTTATTGTGATTTTAATGGTTATTTTTTAATTTGGTTACAATGGCCAGTGATAAAATAAAATGTGTTTTTTGTAAAGGACATAAAGATAACATGATACTTTTCGTCAGTGATAAACTAAAAAAATGCCAGCAAGTTTTAAGTGTACGTGTGAAATATAAATTGAAGTACAGTGACATTGAGCTGCCCACACAAATAAATAAGACAGATGGATATCATAGACAATGCTATAGTAGTTTTACAGCTTTGATGGCAAAATACCGTGATTCATCATCAGAAACAGATTATGCCAGTAACTCCACTTCACTCACTTTGTCATCGAGTACGGCAGTAGATATTAGTGAAATTGTTCCAAGAAACGTAACTCAAAGCTCATCCTGCAGTGAGGTTGCTTCTTCAAGTTCAAATAACCAGAGCATATCAAGACATCCTGATTTAGATTTTAACCGTGAGATACTATCAGAAGATGCTGCTTCAAATTTAGATAGTCAGACAACGTTAGAAGATGTAGCTTCCAGCTCGACTTGTGATTTAAGTATCAATGAAACTAACGTTTTTAATGAAATTCCTGACACTAATATTGAAGATATTGGAACAGATCGACAACTTAAAGATGTTTGTTTTTTTTGTAATAAAGATCGTAAACAGAATAAGGGTAAACAACAAAATCTTCATTCCTCAAACGATACAAAGCTTTATGATAAAATCATTGAGTGGATGGAAAAACTTAATAATGAAGAGTTATTACAGAAAATTAATCGTTTTAAATCCGAAAACACAACAATTTTTTATCATCATTTATGTGAATTAAATTATTTAAATGATTATAATAAAATAGTTTCAGACATTCCACATACTTCTTGGCATAAGAATCGTAATATCCATAAAGATATTTTTAATTATATTGTTTCAACGGTAGAAGAAAAAGTTTTGCAAAAAAAAAATTGTGTATTGTTATCATCTCTTTGTGATACGTACAATCATCATTTGGAATATGAACAGAAACTAGAACCTCAGTTAGATATTAGTTTAATAACTAATCATTATCTGGAAGAAAAAATACAAAAACATTTTAAGAAAAGTATTAAATTTATATCAAAGCAAAAGAAAAAAATTATCATTCATAAAGATTGCAGCTTACTAGAAGATGATTTTACAAAACTTGAAGAAGACACCTTAATTGATAAAGTTGCATTAACCTTGCGAAATGATATTTTAAAAATTGAAAAATTAAAATTACCATCAAAAATCAAAACAAACGACTTAATTACTGGTGAATGCGTGATTTCTGATAAATTACATCGATTCTTCAAAGTACTGATGGGGGGTAAAGATATAAGACGCAGAGGTAGTCTAAATTGCGATAGATTGAGTTCCTCTCTGGCTGCTGATGCTATTTTTTGTGTAAGTAATGGTACTGTTAAACCATCTAAACACATCACTCTTGGTATGACTATAAAAAGTTTAACAAGCAGCAAAAAAATAATAAATATTTTAAATAGATTTGGACATTGCTGTAACTATACCACTCTAGAAGAATTGGAAACAGAAGCAACTATCTCATCAGTACGTCAATCCCAAGTTTGTCCTCCAGACATTATTTTAAATCCTTCGCTATGCACCGGTGTAGCGTTCGATAATTTCGATAGATATGTTGACACGTTGAGTGGAAAAGACACTTTACATGATACTGTGGGGATTATATACCAAAACATTGATAATAGTTCCTGTAGTCGATTGAACCAAGATGATGGCAATACAAACTCCGAAAATGTATCACCAACAGGACCACCTCAAAAAAGAAGAAGAAGCTTGAAAGAAATTACTCCAGATATTATTCCTTATGTCACGCGATTAAAGATGTTAGGTCGCTTAACGCCAGTTCGAATCGATGAAACATTACCTTTACCCGAAAATTTCTCCTCTGTACAAACAATTGATCTATTGCATTTGCTTTCATGTGTTTTTCACGTGCCGAACACACCATCGTGGACAGGATTCAATTGCAGAATTATAGAAGACAATAGTCCAACACAGAAAGTATCTTATCTCACTCCTATTAATTTATCACCTACAAATGTATCAGTAGTAGCTTACACAATGGAACAAGCACAAAATATTGGTAAAGAATGTGGTCAAACTTATGTACAAGTTACCTATGACTTAGCCATTGCTAAAATAGCTTATAAAATTCAAGCAACAGAAGGTTTAAAGTTTAGTAATCTCTTCATACATCTAGGCTCGTTTCATTTAATGATGGCTTTTTTTAAAGCTGTTGGTACTTTCATCGATGAGTGTGGATTATCTCACATGATGATTGAGAGTAACATCATCGCTTCGGGGTCTGTAAATGGAATAATTGAGGGTAAACATTTTAACCGCTGCAAACGTTTGCACCCGTTAATGGCATTAGGATTACAAATGTTGCATTTCGATCAATTTTTAAAAAGTACAAATGCTGAACATAATTTTGTGAAAGGACAAATTTATGAAGATCTGATAGAATATCAGAACAAAAAAATTTCGTTACCACCATTAGCGAGCACAGATTTAATACCAAATGAAGTGTTATCGACACTGCTCAATTCTTATAAAAGTTACGTAGAAAATTCCAGACAAGGCAACCACGGAAAAACAGCACAATTTTACATGATCTACATCGAGTTAATTAGTCACTACATAAACCTGTCGAGAAGTATACGTATGGGTGACTTTGATATGTTTAAGTACGTAATTCCGAAAATGGCAAATTTATTTTTCATTGTTAATCAGCCTAACTACTCTCGATATTGTATAAAATATTCAGACAATTTGAATAATGTCAATACAACCCACCCTGGACTACAAGATGATTTTTATAAAGGATGTTTCGGAGTTAAAAGAACCGATAAACCACTCTCACGAATACCAATAGATCTCACTCTGGAACAAACAATAAATGCTGATGCAGCTAAACGATTGAGTGGTATTGCTCACTTTACTAATTCTATAGCTGCACGACAACGCTGGTCAAAAAGTCACAGTATAAGAGCAGCATTGATATCACATGTCTTGGATGTTTGTGGCTTAAGGTGCTTACAAGATGTAACAGCAGAATTACAACCTAACAAAATTAAAATCTATGGAAAACAAATTGCTGATTTTATTGAAATTCTTAAAGCAAATTGCAATCCATTCGATCCACAATTAGACAAAGAAAATCTGTACAACATTGCTACTTCAAAGCCTGCTTCTCCTGAAGTCGCTGATTTTTTATTGAATATTCAAGAGGATGGTGAGAATTTAAGGAACCGATTTATCAATGAATGCGCAGATGATGAGAGTAGATTTGATAAACCAATAAAAAAAAATAAAATTTTTAATTTTGCTGAAGCGCCAAAAAAAAAAGAAATTGACGCTAGGGAATAAAGTCGTTGAGTTGCGAATGCAGCGAGATCTATTTGGTAGAATGCTAGGGATTTCTCTCACCCACAAGGTTGACATTGAAAAAGTTTTGGCATTTCCACTTACCCCGATACCAACGTCAATGTGTCATCCAGATGGTTCAATATGTAAAACTGATAAATCGCAATTAGCAAAGCTACTAGAGAAGAAATTGGTCAACATTATAGATCGTCAACCGTCAACCTTTGATGTTTGTCTTGTTGATGGTTTTTTTTTGTTACATCTGATGAAAGATGTACCACAAACCTATGACGGTATTTCTAAGAAGTTTCTTAGTACTATCTCCCAGATGAAATCTATTCGGATTGATATTGTCTTCGACCAATATTTTTCGCCTTCTATCAAAGATTGTGAACGTTCACGGCGAGAAGAAGCAACCAGCCCTGTCTCAATCGGTCCTAACCAAATTCGGCCCCATCATTTCGCAGCTGAACTTAAAAATATACAATTTAAAGAAGCTTTAGTTAACTTTTTTATTGATCACTGGGGTAGTGAAGACATGTTGCCTTTCATTGGTAATAAAAACATTTACGTAAGTTTCAATCAATGTTATTCATACAAAGTGTTAAATAACAAAGTAATTAAAACTATTGAAGAATCATTATCGTGTGAAGAACACGAAGAAGCCGATTCTAGGATTATTTTTCATATTTGCCAAATCGATTTTGACGCAGAAGTTGTTATACGCTGTTCTGATTCTGATATTTTAGTTATACTTCTGGGAAATATGGATCACCTGAAAGCATCTTTGAAAATTTGGATAAATATGGGCGTTGGAAATCATCAGCGTTACATAAACATCAATGAATTATACCGATTTCTTGGTGGCCCTTTATGCAAAGCTTTACCATGCTTCCACGCAATCACCGGATGTGATTACACGCCAGCTTTTTTTAGAAAAGGCAAAGTTAAGCCTTTTAAAATGTTAGAAAATTCTAAAGAATTCCAGTTGGCTTTTGAAAATATAATTACGGATAACGAAGAAGTACTTGAAACTACGTTTGTAACCCTGGAGAAATTTATTTGTCAAATGTATGGAGTTAAAAATTCTTCGAATGTTAATGATGTTCGATTTCATCTATTTTCAAGTACGTTTAAGTCTAAAAAATCAGATGAGAACTTTGACAAATAATTTAGAAACTTTGACTCATCCAGTTTGCCACCCTGTAAAGCGGAATTGCAACAGCATTTATGGAGGGTTCGTTACGTGACGAAAATTTGGAAAAGTGCTCACTTAAAACATCCAACATCTTTATCTCCAACGGCTTTTGGTTGGACCATAAACGGTGACAAATATGATTTTGTCTGGTTTTTGGGAGAACAATTACCATCCTCAGTTGCAGATATTATTGTTCAAAGTAAGTATGAAACAAAACATTTATCAATAATAACTAAAATGTTTTATAACGAACAACAAGAATTACACTGTTTATTTTTTTTCTGTTGCAGATGATAGAGTTTTAGAAGATAACGACACTTCCCAAGAAGATGATCTAAATGATACTAACAAAGACAGCGACGACGAGGATGATGATGATTATGAAGATGCCTCTTTTTTTGTGACGTCACTATAGACTAAATTCACATTTTGTAATCAGGACAATTTAAATAAAAAGTGTTGTTTTTGAAATTTTGTTCTAATTTTATATTCCTTTTGTTGCATACATTTTTTTTTTAAACTTGTTCTGACTAGAACGATTATTATTATTATTATTATTATTATTATTATTATTATTATTATTATTATTATTATTATTATGATTATTAATATTATTATTATTACTATTACTACTATTATTATTATTATTATTATTATTATTATTATTATTACTATTATTATTATTATTATTATTATTATTATTATTATTATTATTATTATTATTATATATACAATGACAAGTAATCTACTTATATAATGGTTTTCTGTCTCATTCTCGACTACATATTCTGCAACTATCTCTCTCGAACTACTAGCATCATACGGCAATACTTTTCATGACTTTTTCATTCTAATTCAAGGTTAAGCAATCGAATTAATGTCTGGCAAATTAATTTGAAGTTTCTTTTATCTTTAAATAACATAATATTGAAGTTACAGACATTATAAAATACTTTGAAATTAAAAAAAAAAAAAAAAAAAAATCGCGTATGGCACATAATTAGCAATGTCAAAAATGTCTGGCAATCAAAAAGGTATGTCAGGTAGACTTATTTAAAAACAAAAAATTGCAAATTATGCCTCTTAAAATGTTTTTAAAATCCATGATTATTACCTGGACAGGTAGGATGCGCATTAATGAACGCAACTGCTACCGCCAGCCAGGTAGGCCAGACTCCAACCGAAAGAGCAAGAAGGACGACATATCACAAAATCAGCTGACCTGAAATTCTTTCTCGAAAACGTTGCTAGCTCCTATACTATATATTTTCTAATATCTTAAAATCAAAAATGTGTGTTTAAAATAATGAAGTACAAATTATGACAACATATTTTTTGTACGTAAGACATATATTAATTAAAAGGAGTTTAAAAAAATATCTTAAAATAATAAGAACGAAAAATAAGCGAAGTACAAACATACTTGTTATTTATTGTTATGTTTTTGTTTATAATAAATAACAGGGGACAAACGAGCCAACTTGTAAGAGCTGCAGTTAATTGGTAAAACTAGTTTCTGCCACTCTAGTGAACCACTGTAGTACAGCTTTAGTAGTTTCCTAATTAAGATACACAGTACACCAAAAGGCAAAAACTAATTTTGCAGAAAATAATGTTTACACTTTTGCATAAGAAGCGGAGAACGTGAGAAAATAATAAAGAAAAATTTAAATGACATTTCACTACTGTTCCTACAATTGAGTTTACTGTGCCGTGTAATTTTATCTAAATATTTTCCATGCACTTTCAATGTATGCTGTACTTTATTTATATAGAATTATATAATTTATTAAAAATATAATTCATTTATTTATAATTTTATTTACATATAACAGAGAATATATAACATAGACATACTAATATATAACACACCTGAATTAAAAGCAGAATTATATATTTTTGCTAACACGATTATGTATTGTATAAAATGCAAATACCTGATAAAGATTAAGATGGTTACTTTATCGTTAGCATAATGTTATAAAGGTATTATAAAATAATAAATAAATAGTTTGTTAAAAATATCCCTAGTTTAATAAAAATATATCTCTTTAAAACGTGAAAGTGAATGAATTTGTGAACATTTACTGCTGTTATTTTACTTTTTAATTAATATGAAGGCACGTTAAGCTTAGTCTCCGTATAAAGTGCTTTACTAAAACAGCTGTTTTGTAATAGTTTTATAATTTCAATGTTTTAAATTGAATGTATTTGTTTATTTTTTTATTTCTTTATTATAATCCAACAGTATTACAAATTAAAGATCTGTACAATATTTGCTTATACTTATAACTAAGACCAAATAGGATTACACTTTTTTGAAATGTATATTTAAAATCCTATAAAAGAACATAACAAAAGTACTTTACCGAAAGATATAATAAGATAAGATTATCCAAGCAACAATTATAAAAAATATGTTATCAGTGCCAAAAATTGTAGTGGAATCCATTTTTTAAATAGTAATAATGGAGTTATTCATCAAAACAATGATGGTACTTACTAAGATGAACTTTCATCTTCTTTAGTTTGGCTTGTGAGAAAACACTAGTGCTTCAAAATTTTTTGTCCTTAGAGTAGAAGAGGAAATTCTTTGTAATTATTGCAGATTTACCAGTAATTGTGGGCATGAAATTTATCCTTTTTAATATGAATCAATGATCTACTATACCAAATATGGAAATCAAATGACTTTTTGACTGTAGTCTAAGATACGTGAATTTTTATTATATCGTTGATTGCACAGTATGAATTGTTAACAATCTGATCGATTGAGCCCCCAATTAAGATCAATTTAATCTTAATAGTTTTTCATATAATCCGCGCGATAAAAGTTTAATTTGATTAAAGGCGAAATTATTCAATATTTAAAAAAAAATCGGAGCTTTCAATTCAACTTCTTAAATGACCAAACGTTCAATTGAATAATTGTTTTGAATTTAAATTACTTTATTTATACTATTCTTAGTCAGTGTATCGTAAGAAATATGAAAATATTATTTTGCTATAAATTATGATTATTTTATTGCTAGGAATCAATTTTACGATCGTTTTTGGTTTAAATCGAATAGGATGTATCCTGTCTACTTTCTATAATCGTAAAAAAGGCAGTATAGCCGTTTGCATGAATTTAATAACTGATCTTAAGTTTTATGAGTACAATTATATTAATTTTTTACGCGACATTTATATGAAACAAATAAAAATATTTTTTTCGCACAACATTTCACCTCAACTAAAATTAAGGTAACTTTATAAACGACTACCATACCGCACAAATCATTATACAAACTATTGGTTCCATTACAATACTACTATCGTTTTAACAGCAATTCACTGTATAAACATGTCTGCAGGTAATGCATCGGTCGATCTATCATTTATTTTACGTCAGAAACCCATTACCAAGTAGCCGTTACCAAGAAACAGCAAATATTACGTTGTTAGAAGTCTAGTCTTGTCATGATGTGCTCACGTGAATTTATAGTAAATTTCAACAATGATTAATATCTTTTCGCTGATACTTTATGTATTGTTTATAAGTTTAATTGATATATCAATAATATTTTGATCCATGATGATAGGGAATCTGCCACAATTTTAAAATAATATAAAATACTTTGTAAAAAAATAAAACCTAGAAAATAAAGTTATACAGTTCGAATTAATATTATAATTGAAATAAATGTGTTCCGTTTGAATATTAGATAGTATAGTAAACATTATATGACCTAATTACCAACAAAAAGATTGCTTTACCGTAGGAAGGCGTTAGATCCATCCGATCTAATGAAATAAATAATAGAGCTCTTTGTTTTAGTAATCGCAACACTAAGGAGCTTGACGTTATCTCGTACTTCCGAAAGCAGATTTATAAGACCACTTATACTTTTGGTAAAGAGGATTTCTTTGGCATCATTTCTAATAGAATCAAATCTTTTTTATACATATATATAAAACATTTACCTACATATCGATAATTTTTTATTAAATACACAAAGACATTTTTAAATATCATATATTTTGGATTAGGCTTATTCGTACATATTTCAGGCAAAAGTTTGTTTAATTCATAAAATACATAAACAATTATTCAAATATTAAATAAAGCAAAAGCGGTAAATTATATTCCTGTGCGTAAGAATTCTTGACCAATAATTATTATTTTAAAACCGCAGTTAGTTTATAATGGCAAATGATGCATCATTAATATCGCTTGTTTTCATAATCATTTACAAGATATGAGAAAACCTCAAAGGATTGTCATACAAATATATTTTTTGAAGAAGGTAATGAATTAGATAATTACATTTAAAAATATCATCCTAAAAACCTACCCCTCCTAATAAACTTCCAAAGACAGGGAGTTAGATTAATTATAGTAAACCCAAGCTTTATTTTACTTTATCATACTTTAAAGACTGCACTGAAGGATTTTATTTTCTATTTATCTCTTCTATTAGTTCTTGAATATTTAAATTACTTGAAAGATCACAGTAATATTCTCCAATATATAAAAGTAAATTAAAACCACTTATTACTAAAAGACTTCCTAAATCCATTATCCTTAGATAGTCGATAGTCGTGAGGTCGACATTCCCGTAGGAACTTTTGAGAAATAGCGCGAAGAATAAACTTTAAATGCTTTTGTAATGGAATGCAACACTGTAGTTTATTTCCACGACAACTCACATTAACAATACGACTGGAGAATTTTATAAATTATCTGCGAGTTTTGTAGGAACAGTTACATTCTCTATTGTATGTTCAAGTATCGAAGTACCAGGTATTAGGTTATTATTTTTATTTCGAATATCGCTTTTGCAACATTTACTTTTCTGTATTTATGTACTGTTTTCATAGAAATGTTATATAATGAAAGTTTCCATAATAAGGTATACCTTATTATGGAAACTATTCATTCATGGAATTATATTTATGAAATAATGAAAGAACCTCATATAATTGAAGTCAGTAACTTTTGTCAAACGCAAAAAAACTAAACCAAGATATTGCAATAGTTCAAAACTCTTTTGAGAAATAATGCAATGTTGAAATTCCACAAACCATTATGGTATTGATTATAAGAATTTTATGTTGTTATAATAATTCTAAAGAAAGTCTCAAATCTAAAAATCACCTCCTTATTTCTAGTGAAAATTCAAATTACTTACCATATGAGTGTAAACTTGAGGAACTCAAATGAACTTTTAAACTGACTGTGAAATGCTGACAATACTAATTATTAAAAGGTTCAATGCCTTATACGCGTTACTAAGAACACTAATTTCAACTGCACTTACCGGAGGCTTATTAAAAAAGACATACGGAAATGCTTCGGACAGAAAAGAACAAGAAAAAGGTCCAAAATTATCTTTTATAAATAACTATTACAATTTGTCCAACTCTGTGGATGTGGTTCTACGTTTATTTTATTTCTATTTAAACTACTTCACACATAAGCCATAAGAAAGTTAACTTGCCTATCAAAAGAAATGAATTTTAACTAATATATGCAAAGTTAGGTATACCACATATCATTTGAGATATTCTAACAAAATAAAAACCTCGCTGAGGTTTTAAATGTAACCCACAACTCAAACTTATATACGTAGAGTACCTTTCTATTTTGTGACAACATGATGTCCAATATCCTTCTTGTTTACTAATTTAGTATATTTTGGATGTCATTAACATTATTTTTGATGCTTAAACATGCTATATAACGCATCAACATCATTAATCGAATAAAAAACAACCGCACAAACAAAATTAAAAATTGCGTATTTAACAGGTTTCATTATAAAACCATATTTCTTGTAATTTAAAAGCGACGTTCGAGAAATAATTATGCTTTCACATATCGAAAACCAATTACTGTAAAATATAATGTTATCTCAGAAGGCGGCAGTCGATGAGTACTGGTTTTAATAAACCATAAAATAAAGTTATAGTTTTTTAAGTTGGGAATTCTTTTAATGAGTATCTATCAGAATGAGAACAATAAGTACATGAAATATATTCTTGATATCTAAGTACCTTTTTATTGGAGACTATCCTTGCTTCCGAAATATTTAAAATTTTGACATCATATCACGGCACAAAAAATACTAGCTTATTTGCAATAAAACTAATAAAAAACCTTTTCTTATAAGCCAATATCACGTTTTTAGGTTTTTTTTATGAAGTAATGTGTCTATTAAATATTGGCAGTAATATAAAAAGACAAAGTAGATCGCAACAGCGTTAGAAATATTATTAAGACTGACGTCTGAAATAAGAATATGAAGCACTCATTAAATGAAATAAAAGTTATAAATGTCTAAAAAGAAAATCGTAAAATGGAATGAATCATTTTATATATAATAAAAAAAATTAATAAATAACAATTATAATAAAGTGTTTATCTATGAAATATGAGCCAATTGCTTGATAATGGCTTTCTTGTTATTCGATTTTTGTTTTATTTCAATATATATTTCATATAGTTTATCATTATATTATTAATGTAATTATATCCGAGTTTGTCAAGATCATATCTGTTTTCATTGTGAACAAATGACTCGATTCATGACGTGATTAATTTTATTCAGCCATCATTCGTTGTTAGTGATACGTGAGTCCAATCTGTTGATATAAATATATATTTTTTACTACATTACCAATCATTCGTCCATCCGTTCCGATAAATAAACCGTAATACTAATATTACTAGCTTATGCCCGTGGCTTTGCACACCTGGAAGAAGAGAATTCTGAGCAGAGGACGGTTTGAAACTAAATTATATCTATTCTAATTGTAGATGGTAACCCTGCTTTGCTCGGGTTACCATATATATATAGCTTTGATATATAGCTTTGATTAACGAAATCAAGATAGCCTCCGGTGTCAGTGACGTTTTGCTAGCGTCCAAAATGGCGACTGCGATTCGTCTGTCATCGTCATTAGAATTTAGCAAAATACTCGACAATCCGTATTTTGCGGATACATGTTGGCGATTCGAAATTTTTATTTTTGTATGTTTTATTATTGAGGCAAAGTTTTAATCTAAATTATTAATATAGATTTACCTCTGTAAGTGAAGGCTTCAGACAACGCGGTATTTGACTCTTTTTGTTTGACTCTTTCTATTATACGTTGAGTTGATAAAACACAATATTATATTATTAATATTGATCTTAAAAATTGGTCTATCTCCGTAACTTTATTAATATTTAAATATTTTATCCCATCGCTGATATGATCTTGTTATTTTTGGGAATAGTGTCAGTTATAGAAATATTTTTTTTAACTTGTCAGCAATGACAGGCCTCTCCTTTCTTAATATATTATATTTAATTCTAAAGTCTTTTTATTCACGATTTCTGTGTTCAATACTAAATAATGATAGATTTTTTAAATTTTGTATTTAAGATATAAAATATAGGTAGCTAATCATTATTAAGGTAAACGTCATCACATAGGACTATCCATAATAGAATGATTTCGATACGGTTCAGTCAGGTATTTCTAACGTACTTTTATGATATTCAGTAACGTTAAACACATTGTTCTCCGTAGGATTATATACCTTAATTTCTTACGAAATTATTATAAACGACAGTAATATGGCTATATACCTGTGCTTAATGACTTAATTATGCAAATAAGCGGATGTTTTAAAATAGGATGGCAAACATAATTAAATAATTTTTATTATTATTTAATGTTAATTCACTTTTATACTTACTGACCTGTTATTTGCAAATTAAATACAATACATGTATTGACCTTTAACAATAGGTTTCGATATTCATCTTTCAGATAAGTGTATCTTTTTCTAAGAAAATAATTTTATCCTATTCTTATCGTAATTACGAGTATATGTTATTGTAACTGTATACTCTGAGAAAGATAGTTCCAAAATATGTTAAATAAAGTTTTGATATTAAAATATCAACAAAAGAAAGAAAATATTTCTTTTGTTGATATTTTCATCACAATGTCTACTCGAGTAATTAATTTATTTCGTTGTCCGGTGTCATTCGGTGGTGTGTGCAGTTGTAATCTATCGTCACAAAATATTATGGCCCTGGATTATATTTGTACTCTTAATTTTCACAAAATTTGTAATAAAATATTTTATTTTGTTTTTTTTCTTGTTACTGTGTTTTTTACTACTTAATGAGGATGAATAATGGTTTCTGCATCCATTCTAGCTTCATATCACTTAATAGGAAGTGATATGAAGCTAGAATGGATGCAGAAACAAATAAAATTATTACTCTACTAAGGTAACGCTAGTATATATATATTTATTTACCTACACGCCATATCCCTTGCGGGGTAGCCAGAGACGATGGAGCGCTAAACGCTACGGTCTCTGCATACCTCTTTCGCCTCGGCCACAGACATCAACCTCTTCATACATGCCCTTCGGGGGGTCTTCATGCTTTTTACGTGACCTTCCTCCAGTATCGTAGCTACTGTGTTTTCGAAGGTCACTCGAGGCCTCCCCCTGTCTCTCTTACCGCTCACTTTTCCCATATAAATCTTTTTTACCATTCTTTCATCACTCATTCGTTCAACGTGCCCAAACCACCTGAGCACGTTCTTCTTCATTCTCACCGTGACATCTTCGCTAGTACTTGCCATTCTGTGGATCTCTTCATTGCGGATTCGATCAGCTAGACTGACTCCGCATATTCTGCGAAGAGATCGCATCTCCACAGCATTCATCTTTCTTACATTCTTCTTCTGTGTTACCCACGTTTGGCTAGTATATTCCATTTATTTACAAAAATACAATGAGAATTTCTATCACCACGAGCAAGACTCGAATGTTCCCCTTTTAGACAACCATCTCAACGTTCCTTACCAATTAAGCTACCTTACTCGTCTCCATAAATCCACATTCTATATCTCATCTTTTTTATCGGAATAGAAGCGACATCCATTAGGCTTTTTTCAAAACTCCTTACCAATTTTTTATGTTACATTATTATACTATATATCCCTGTAATATATAAGATATTATTATTTCTTCCTTACATGAGCTTTAATATTTTAATCAACAACAGCTTATTAGAATAATAAAGGGTATTAACCCAACAACAGTGCTCGTGTTTACCAAAACTCTTCTTCTGTTTACATATGATTTAAGATACATTTAGAAGTTTTAAAGTTTTAAAGTTTTATGTTATAGCAAAGTGTTTAACTTTGCAAATAGCGGAAAATAGTCCTTCATTAAAAGATCGACAAAGTATAGTGGGTACGTAAAAAAATAAATCTAAATATATTTTAGATCCTACGAAAGCACTTTTACACATTTGCGTCACCACCCATCTAATCTTGAAAAAATATATGTCAAGAACTTAGAGTTGGTATTGTCAGAAGTATGAAACAAATCAATCGCAGAAGTGAATATCTATAACCACGTTAGTTTTGAACTTCTTAGTTATGTCTGAGTACCTATAAAGAAACCTACATTAAAAAGTTTGTAGACTAAACTTACAGACTGGGTGCTAATTTTGCTCTCTGTATTTTTATGATAACATTAATTCTTGTCTGAGTTATACAAATTACTTTAAACTCGTACTTAAGTCGATACTAAATCCAATCATGTTTTTTAAGCCGTTATACAATAATTGCAACGTCTTTAATTTTTATAGCATTTTTTAAACGCAAAACCTGAAATTATCCTTTTTTAGCAACTTTATTATTCGATCGATTCGAATTTTCAGTGCGCTATTATAATAAAAGAAAGTTTTTATATTTTCGTTTAAAGAAATAAAGGATATTTAAAGCTCTCGTAAATGGATAGAAAAGAAAACAAATTATTGCCAAGTAAAGTTATTTTCTACATTCAAGTGTTATGTTGATATATGAACGTATAATAGAAAACATAACTCTCTACAGAATTCAAAGATAATATATGAAATTCTCCAGTCGCATTGTAATATGAGCTGTCAGGGAAATAAATTGTAGTATAACATTCCATCTCAAAAACATCAACCATTTATTTCTTGCGCTATATATTGTATCACCTTAATTTGAGAAAATTATTCAACGAATATTTATTGATAAGATAATAAAAACTTATCTCATATTTTGCAGTCATCCGTCACAGATGGCGAAATCATTTTCATATGGAATGCTTTCTACTATGCTCTCGTGTCATAAAAAAGAAATCACTAGTCAATACCAACAACAAGGATGATATATAATATAATATATATAAAAGTGATATAGTATAGCTTCATCAATAGTTGAGTTGAGTTCAGACAGAGGGAACAAGGAGTCATGCATTCTGAATATCATCAATGTTTCATAAAACGTATGTTGTATTATCAAAAAGTGGCATTACTAAGTTTCTTGGCAAATTAAACTTCATTCCAAATAAATGTGCTTAATTAATATAATAATTTAGACATTAAAATAATACTGCCATTATTCCTCAGCTTTCCCAAACAAATATATTAATTTATTATACAACTGTTCTAAAAGTATGCAGAGGAAACTTATATTTATTACAAAGGGGTACAATAATGAAGGAAATAGAAAAATCCTTTTTTTTTATGTAACAGGAGGGTAGACAAGCTTGGTCACAGATGATACGTGATCAACTTTTCTGGAGATCATTATTATTTGTTAAAGACTTAGTAATAACAAATGTTATTAAAACATAAATAGAATTACAAGTTCCTATATTATAATTAATCTAGTACAGATATTGGATTATGTGTCTGAAAATTCGTAAATGGCTTAGATGAGTTAAATTTCCATAGTTCACGTCACCGTTACTTAGAACTATATGACCCATGTCGGACAACGGTAACATCCCATACGACACGAGTGAGCACATTGACATCCGACTACTTAATTCCAATACGAATTTCTTGGCTTGATAAATTATTTGTAGTTTTATTTTAAATAATATGTTATTATATAGATTGTACAAAATATGATTTCTCTCATAACATAAATAAATGTAAGAATAACCTAAACCTTTACCTCTTTTTTATATTTGTCTTTTATTCCAGTAAACACTTATTACTTTGTAACTTAACTTTTAAACCTTGATCTTAGTTCTAAAGTTACTATATTCTATAGACGAAAATTATGAATATTTTATATTATTTTTAATATATGGTCATTTTATTTAATTTCACAGTGTCTTCTTGTCCTTTGTTTATCAGAACAGTCTTATTGTACCGACAAACAATGGGACTGTTTATATGTTTTAACTTGTCCATTGTCAGTGGCGCCTAGAAATTTAATATAAATATTAAGAATATTATTTAATATAAGGATCTGAATTTTTTTTACCTCAAGTGACCCTGCGCTAAGTCTAACTGGCATATTATCTATTGCATTCATTTAATTTAAGTGTTAATAAATTGAGTTCTAAATATTAAATTGGATATTTGATTTAAAGCAACCTACTGCACTAACACTAAATTGATAAGATTACTGTGCCTGAAATGTCTTGGCGAACAATTCTCCTTCATGGAATGGAAAGCGAACATCAGAGGCTTGTGGTCCGTCTATACCATGAAATCCCCTGCCTCGACCATATGGCGAAAATATTTGATGAGGACCGTAGCGTTTGGCGCTCCGTCGTCTCTGGCTACCCCACAAGGGATATGGCGTGAAGGTAAATAAAAAATAAATTAAAATAAATAGCGAGAAGCTCACGGTCATAAAGGGAATATTTTCACTAAGGTGGTGTCAATTTCCGCGAGAAAAATGGTATTGGCTGCCCTTGTGCGTACTTAAATTGCTCTAATAGGGGCATCTATTGCGGAATCTGATGCATCACTAACAATAGCTAGCTTAGAATGGCCGTCAGGATGTACAAACAATGTTGCTCGGTAGTGGCTTTCCTTACATACGGCGAAGATGGTAATCTCCAGTTCTTCGAAATAAACTGAGTGATAACCTTTGACCGAGTCTGTGAGTAAATAATTAAGCGGAAATTGGTACTCTGCTGCGCCGGGGATAACGCGCCGGTTTTTTTTCGGATAAAATTTTCCTTTCCCAGAAATCTGCGTAGCTCGTAACTGAGTAAAGAGTTGCCGAAGATGACCCTCGAGGGTCTGCTAATCAGGTGAAAAAAACAAAAAATCGTCGATATAAGCATAACAGAACTCCTCTTAACATCTCATCGACAAACCTTTAGAATGTCTGAACTGCGTTACGAAGACCAAATGTCATAAACGGGAACTAAGACGTTCTAAAAGGTGTGATAATGGCTATCTTCGCTATATTCCCTTCACTGACCGAGATCTGGTAGTAAGCTTTCGTCAGGTCAATGGTCGAGAATAATTTTCATCCTGCTAAGCTGTGGTCAAAATCATGGATATGGGTACCTATTTGTCATTTGTCATGGTTGTCATCCGCTGTCACCTTTGAGATCTAAACGTAAATGTGAAGACCACGCAGAATCAGAAGGTCGAGCTGTGCCACACTTCAATATGGCAATCTTTAACTTTTCCGGGGCTAGGTGCCTAGGTGAACAAGCTACAGGTGGTCCCGGGGTCAACTGACCCCTGCACCACATGAAACTTTATGAGGTGCACGGTCTTAAGCTTGATGACGTCAGAAAGACAAGATAAGCGAGTGATTTCCGGAAACCCACGAAAAATTAGATTGAAATTAGACTCGCACAGAAGCAGCCTTCACAGAAAAGATTTATTTTTAACAGACAAAACCACGGATAAAGGGCTAGTAATATTATCAAGAAGACGTTGATTAAGGCAATCAACAATTAATTTTTAAAAAGCTAAAAATCTACTCCGATTATAGCCCTAGTAACACCTGCGGCAATAAATCGCCAGAGAAAGTCACGGTGTAAGCCTAATTTTAAATTTAAATTCAAATACCTGTACGTGCTAATGTTATTACCATTTGCTGCACAGAGTTAATCATTAATCTTCTGTCATCATTCTTTGAGTGCTGACCATGAGACGACAGTGTTGACGAGGAATTGCATCTTCGAACTAAGATCTGCGTTTAACTAGCGACCGTAACTTTGGCAATCAGCGGTCGCTACTACAAATTGCCGGCTGCGTTTACTGAAGAGAAGTCGCATGGCTTCACACACCTCTTAGCCTGGTCCCTGAACTGCGTGCTGCTGAGGAACCAGCTAGACCATACTATGCCCGAAAAGTCATCTAAGATCTGATATCTGGCTAGGTGCTGAACGTGGCGAAGAAATTGTGACGGCTTTCTATCACCGAGCTCTTTGTGCATCAATAGCTGTTGTACTTTCTTCTCCACTGTTGCCGCCAGTCGCTTGATAAGCTCGGATTTTAGCTTATCAAATATGCCAGTGACTGGTAGCTGGATGATTATGTCCTCCACTTCAGCTGCATATTGCGGATCCAGCTAGCGATAACATAGTAAAATTTTGTCGAATCGGTAGTTATATTTGAAATCGCAAATTGGCCTTCTATTTGGGCGAACCAAATCACTCGATTCTCCGGCCAAAATGGCGGCATGCACACGCCAACTTTGCACACCTTAGATTTCGAGGTAGATAGAAATACGCCAGCGAAACCCAGTTATTTCCACGGATATTGTTTATTTTGCACAAACACACAAAAATTACAATTACTAGAATTAAAGTACAGGAGTGAACGGAAAAACAATAGAAACAGGTAGATGACATATAAACAAATAAGTAAACGTAACCACGCGAATAGATGACAATACGAGTTGAAAGCAGGGCGCATCAATCTTGGCTGACTCCCTCTAGGAGCTCGCGGGGGATCCGTAACCGGTGAGGAGACCGGCGACCGAATAGATGGCCAGCCAGTTGACATATGTGCGCCAGTCTCCAGCAAGAAAAACAGACGGCCAGCCAGTCGTTAGTTACAATTGTCTATTATTAAAAATGTGGATAATAATATAATTTTCACTTAACTATAAACTATGTAAATACTTTTTTCACTTAACTAAAAACTATGTATATTTTAATAATAGTGGTAATACGCCACAGGTATAACATGTTTCAATATATTGGTGGAAAAGAAAGCCGCGGACGCCGGTCCTTGGATACCTGTCATACAACTTCCCGATAATTTGAGGCAAACAATCATCGCAATACCACTTACTAATAACTCTTTTACGATCTTCTAGTGGACTTACTGCTACTGGTCCATTGCATTGAAAATAAACTGATATAATTTTTTTATTAATGCTCCGACCGCTCACAAGTTTTGTGGGCAACTCATCCTCTTAAAATAACAATTGCGTGGGCGTCGTTTCGTAAGAGAAGCGTAGCTACAAGATTGTAGATCCAAGGTTTGTAACATGTTCCGTACATTAGGTAGGAGTAGGATATTTTTTGTGAAGGATCAAGTTCAAACATTTCCAGCATAATTTGCACCAATCAGAATTTGGCTCCTCGGTGAGAAGATGAGATGTCCATCGCGAAGTAACTTGCCTAATTTTTTAATACTGATACAGGATGCAGGTGGATATTACCTGAAATCCAATCTTTAATTTAGCCAGAATCTCTGATACAACAATAAAATATTTAAAAAAATAATTATACAGCTACGAAACCAAAGTAGTTTCGGGCAAATAAAAATATTTTGCGACTAACAATTTTCGGTACAGCCCTTGTAATGTATCAAGATGTATCTCACGTTCACAAAAACTGTAACGTAACAGCTGTGTTGCGGCACTAAATCGACGCGGGTACAAAAGGCATAATTTTTAGAAGTAGAACTGACGGAATTATGTTGTTGAACAATTTTCTTATTAATATTTTTAGTATTTCCATTAAGTTCAAGATTTTATTCACATATCTAGTTTTCATTTGAATATTTGAATTTAAATGAAATTATAAAAGTTAAATTAACAACTTTGATGTATAGAATTTAAATGATATAATATATAATGTATTATACTCTTAGTCTTAATTAATTCTTAATTGTGGAAAATTGTGAAAAGTTTAAATTTATGTTTAATATTTATCTTTCTAGTGTTTTTGTAACATTCAACAATATATTTAAGTATAATAAATATTATGTAATCAAATGCCAAAAAGTTGTATTCACGCAATCTGAAATAAAAGCTTAGATCAGACCATAGAAAGAAAAGTTTAATAAAGTAAGGGGGCATGATATTATATATTTTTTTCTGAAAGTTGTGGTATATTTTTCCAAACTAATAAGTAGGCCCATAGTTATTCCATCAACATTTTTTCACTAGAAAGATATCCATTATGACTCTTACCAGATAGCCGAATGCACAAGCTTTCTGTTCATTCTCACATGATTAATCTCTCATTCATTCAACTATTTATGAAACTTAAGCTGGTAAACTATAAATAAAGCACAATAATAATAAACGTTAAAATAAAAGGTTTGTAAATCGGAATCTATTATTTAAGTATTTGTCAATGCAAATTCAATTGTAAACTTTATAACACCTTCTTATTATTTAAAATACACAAAAGAGATCAAGAATGATAAATGTAAATGTAAATATGTCATTATTACTTGCTTTATTTTAATTATAAATTATAGTATAATAATACAATACAAAATTAACAGTTATATCCTTAAAAATCTTATTTATTTTTTCCAAACCTTTGGGTATTTCATATTTTCTTACTGGAGGATACGATATTCTTTCAAAAGCTGATACAGTTCTGTTTTACATTGTGCTCATCAATTCAATTAGGATTACGTTTTTAGCCGGCTTAAGCTTCATGTAATAAAATATTATAAAAATATTTATATACATAACCACAAAAACAAACAAAAAATAAGACATTTAATATTAAGACAATATTTGATCATGTAAAATTAATTATATTAACAATACGAATCCATTTATCCAAAGACAGCTTTAAAATGTCATATTTTTTTTTAGTGGAAGCACATAAAAATATGTATAATGTCAGATAGTATTGTTTAACAGTTGCGGGTAAACGACAAATAATTGTCATAAACCGAGTAATGAGTCTGATTATATTAAAACATGATCAATTTTATAATCCGAGATTTTATTATACTTCGAGAGAAGACATGTTATATAGTCAAATGCAAACATTTTAATTCAAGAGGTTGCCATTTCTAATTCCTAAGTTAAGATGAGGACGAGGTATTTTATAAATGTTAGTCCATATAGTATTTATTTTCCTGAAACTATTCTGCTTTCGAGGCTAATTTCATTACAAAATTTCTTGATGAATTTCATTATCAGATTATGTATATGTGTATTTCTTAAAATAGTTTAAAGATAGTCTCTCACTCTTCTTTTCTTTGTAACAATTAACGTCTCGTAAGACGCTTTTCGTGCTATGATGTTCTATTATTATAAAAGAGTATTAACTTTCAAGTAATCTTATGAAAATGTACAAGCAGCTTTTGTGGAGTCAGCTTCTACGCTAGACACATTTCTTATTACTTTCGTTTAAATTTTTCTACCCCAAATGGTAAAAAGGTTACAATTTGATATAATAAATGTTTTCTTATCAATACCCAATTAGCTGCGAGAGAGCCGGATGCTCCATCTCTTGTCCGTCTAACTTAATTTCTTGCATTTATGGCCTTAAAGTGGCGATAAAAGTCCTTTTTTTTTAAAATTTAATATCAGTCATAAAGGAATTTTTATAACAAACATACGGTTTAATGAGAATAAAGACTTATGTTAACTAAAATAGTAAGTTTTTACTACGAGCACTAAAAACCAAGAGCGTTGAGAATCTCACTCCTTAGTGCATGTATCTGTTTACTGTTTAGAGTCATTATTTTTAGTGAATAAATTAATTAATTAAATTATTATTTATTTTATGGGAAATAAATTTTGACTTTTTAATTCATTATAAATAAAATGTTTACCCAAAATCTAAAACTATCCTTTTATTCTAAGCCTTAGAAATAAATAACTGGAACACTGAATACATTGATGATTGTGAACTGAAAATACACCAATAATATTTTTTGGATTATCCTTACTCTGCGTTAGTATTAGACACCACACTATTAATTGTGATCATTAGAATCAATTATGTATCAATATTACTGCTGAAACAGTACTGAATTATCTGTGTTGAATGGGACAGTAATTACTATCCTTAATTACACTTCATTTCCGAACAAGTCATAGTTTTTTAAGTTTGTTTCTATTTGCTGACTAATATGTGCAGTTACTTTTGAGTATTGAGTTACTTTTGATATAGGTTTCAACTTGTTTTCGTTAACCTGATTGAATTATTAAACCGGGGCTGTCACTTAAAGATTTTATAATAAATAAGTATCATTAGATTAAGGAAAGTTAATATTTGTCTAGAGTGACATTTTCTAAATAATTTTATAAGTTTTGTATTATGTATGAAAATTGTCTGTGATTGTATTATATACATTAAATTTTACAAAAATATACAAATTATTTGAAAATGTTTCTAACATGTTTAGTCAAGTAAGAAAACTTACTTATGTTACAGGTTACATTCTGCACATTTCGGTAAATTTTTCACTTGATTATCATTTTCAATGAATCATAGATATCTTTATCTGTATATTCTCTTTTATATGTTTGATATTCTACTCACTGTTTTAATTAATCAATCTACAGTATAATAACATTTACGATAAAATACATTAATTATGCAATTAAAAAAACTAACACCAATTCACTTGAAACCTAATTTCACTTTTCAACACCGAAATAAAACAATTAAATATCGCCATATATATTACACCAGACCTTACCATATCATTAATTTATTTATTTCTCTCCAAGGTTATTGCTCAATCATACCATGCATACGAGTATTTATTTACTTTTAATAAAATGTTCTGTATGGAAATGTATATTACAAAACGACAGATATCAAATAGTGAGGGACTAAGGCAAAACCAAGAATAAATAAATCATTATTAACAACATCAAAAAGCCTAACACTTTATTAGCAACGAGCAAAAAAATATATATTTAACTGAGTCACTAAATTGCTGAACTTTACGTTTGTTTATTTTTTCACTTAAATATAATATCAATTTAATAAATACCACAATTATCACTTGCTGACGTGATATTTTATATATTTATTTGCCCTAAAAGCTCTATGGCAATCACTTGTCTTTTGAAGCAGTCGCGGATATTTTCGTATTAATGGAATTTTTCAGAACCTACGACACTATAAAAATAATTTGCCGACTAACATAATTATCATAATAAGCATTGAAAATCTACACACACTAAATTCAGGTAATTATATAGTCACCATTTAAATTATAAACGAACGTTAATTTAATTAATTTTATTCATTTATATTAAAAAAGAGTTTAAAAAAATACTTAAAATATAAAACGGACAAAAATCTACAAAATTACAATTCGTCATAATTGATAGAATTTTTATATAAAAAAAAATCCCTTTTGACTAATAACGCAAATATAATATCAACATAAGTATTTCTATCCTATCTCAAGTAATATGACCGTATTGTACGAAGCAGTATTAAAATTATCATTGACTCTACTAAGGTTGATTAATGTGGTCCCATGAAGGTGCTCATTATTTTTCTCATTAGCACCGATCTACTGACATCAAGATTATGAAGGTGGATGAGGGCTTATGTGTGGTGGAATGCTTTCTTGACTTTCTTATTTTCATAATAACTTCTTCTTTTACTAAATTAAAGTTGTAACAAATAGTACACTAGCAAGTATAAAATACTTTAAGCATAGTTAAATAGGTCTTTTAAAGTTTTACATGTTATTATACTGTAGATATTCCAATTTATGATACAAAACTAAAAATTATGCACTTAACTACTAAAATATACATACACATTCTATTCTTCCATATATTACAAGCTTTTATAAATAAAATATTTACTACCATATGTGGTAAGTAATAAAAAATTCTAAATTAAACTAAATAATATAGTGAAATATTGTACTGAGTGCTAAGTATTTTACAAAGCTGAAATAAGTAATAAATTCTGATTTTTAAAGATGTCGGATAAAGATATGAGAAGATTTTTAATAAATCTTATGTATGTCATATTCAATCCTAAATCATATTAACATAATATTACATACGAGTGACAAATGTATAAATAATTTATAATGTAAGAAAATAATATAATATTAATTTTAATAGGTTAATAAAAATAATGTTTACCTCACAAATATTTATCATTCTTCATGGGAGACACAACAACACACAATGGAAAAAATATCACAATCGAGAATAATAAAGACCGACCAAGGTACATTGTATAGATTTGTCATCATCAAAACCCGCGTGATCAGCTTGGGTCGTAATGCCTTCATTTTATTTAGTACGCTGAAATAATAACAGCCGTATTTGAGGATAAAAACGGAGCTGCGACGACGTGACGGAAATAATGATTGCCGGCACTTGTCAACCTTCTTGTTCGATATTTTGTAAGATAAAAGTTTCTATCGTACGCATATTTCAATGGTTTTTATATTTCTTTTTGTACTTTAGGTATTGTTTACGATAAATATATTTTTTATATGTGTTATAATTGTTAGTTTCTTTAAAGTTTTCGGTGGTGTGGTTTGTGTGTTTCAAACAGGCAGACGACCGAATATAACGCTACAAGTTTTGTGCCAGGCAATAGGAACATGTAGCATTGGTTTTTTTTATTATTCAACGTAGAGTTTTTATCTCGATATTATTTTATAAATTATTTCTGGGTATTATTGGATAAAAATATCATTTCATCTAGAAAAAAATAATAAAAATCATAATTTATAATTGTTTTTACCACTGTAATAAACTGAATGATCAATTATAATTATATTGATCAATACAATAAATAATACGTTATAAAATAAGCCTCCGAGAAAGATACAGCTTTTTCTTTATAATAAAATAAAGAAGAATATGTTGTGGTTCCAAAGTCTTCGTTACATATTCCCGCTGTGCGTCTTTGTCTTATTTTATGTCGATACACATTGGTACTAAGTCATATATTTCACGCTTAAATAACTGTACATACTAAAATATAAAGTCGGGACGAATATTCAAATTCAATTTAGTCAACAACGAAACATGTAAAAAAAACAAATTTAAAATATTTTTATTCAAGTCGGCATTTATACGCACTTTTGAATTTTCTATTTTTACAATATAAACGGTCAGTGTTGGCAGTCAGTTAGTAAGGTACTACCGATTCGGAATGCTGCTCTGTTGAGAAGATTCGGCTAGAAACTCAACTGTTGCTCTTTTTAAAAGAAGTTTAACAATATTTGATATAGACATTATAATATCAACGCTGCAAGCGAGACAATAACTGAAGTTCCACACATTTCGATCAATTAAAACACTTGAATATCATAATAAGATTTATTAAATAAAAGACTGTTGATTTTAGATTTAAAAGTAAGAAAAGCAAGGTCTGAGATGCCTTGTGAAACTTCATTACATGAACACACTTAAGCCCATGAAGCATTTGTTAACTTTTTGAAGACGAAATTTAGGCGTTACGACTTTTTTTATTTCTTATATTTATGGTGTATCTGTTACTGTTTTTATATAAAACCAGCCGATTGGCAACAGTAATAACCATGAAAACTTAATTAGGGCGGAACTATTTTTGAGAGAAAATTACACACCAGGATATTCAGGCTTATCTAAAGATTGAATATGAGGTAGTTCCCACGATTTTGCATCAACATTTAAAAGTTAGAAAGATTTCTTCACGATAAATACCGTTCATTTTGTCACCGAGAAGCCATATTCCCGCCGTCTTCATTGGCGCAAATTTTTGTTGGTAAAGTTCACAAATGTGGACCTTCACAAAACGTATCCCATATCCAACTAACGAATCTTGGAACTACAACAATAGCTACTGTAAAGACGTGGAACTGATAAAGCAATTCATAATTTTTAAAAAGTTATAAGAATATGTTATAAAAGTTTTTTGTTTTAATTTAGGATAGAACATCTTGGATATAAATAATATAACCAATATATAAACTAAAGCAACGAAATCCCGAGAAACTCGTTAAAAAGCAGAACACATCAATAATGTTGAAAAACTGCGTCAATATGATGAATCATATAAGCCGTTCGTCCCGAAATGTCCGTCGCCGAATATCCGGCGATACCAAATAGAGATTTATTTATTGTAAAAGAAATAAAATCAAAAAGAAACAGTGACAAAATTGCTAAAAACTATCTGTGATAATTTATCTATTTTGATAAAAAGTGCATTTTTATATTATATCGCCATTTTTAATTATATAAGTTATAAGCATATATGGAGATTTGATATTAACACTTGATTACCAAGTGAAGACCAATAAGAAATATTTCTTTTACGATGTAGTGATTGAATTTCATGTATATTTCATAACTTTCGAGATTTCTACATTTAGAGCGGAGTTTGTATATGGTTTTATTTATAAAGTGATGTTCTGGTTCTCTTGGAAGTTTCTAAAAGTCAAAAGTGATGGCCTGAATTACTCTTAAAATTCTTGGAAGTTGGTAAGAATTTTATAAATATAATGAATATTATAAGAAGGCAATGGTTAGTCTATAACCTCTTATATATATAAAAGTTTACAATCAGAATATATAAGTTCTCAGCTTAGTCGCCATTTGATACCTACCGTACGTGAATATTACTATAATTTAGGTATGTGTTAAATTTTCCACAATAGTATATCTGGAAATCATACCCTTAATATTGACTAAATTTTACTCAGTTGAGAAACCTAATAAGTAATAATAAGTCCGTAATATATATATTATTATATAATTATAAAATTATTAATTAAAACCATCTGTGAATTTACAAACCAAAAAAGATCTAAAAAAAAAATATCTGTTATATTTTATAAACACAACGGCTTATATAAACCACGTCATTTTTGTAATATTCAGCTATATCGCTTTAATATCCACAATAAATATCTAAAATTGTTACATAAAATCAACAATATATTTTATTTCGTGTTAAAAACTATGAGCCGAAAAAGGGCAAATACACACCACCGAGTGGCAACAGAAAGCGAAATAAATATTTAGTTTCCTTTGTCAACATTGAAACAATGTCTCGAAATAAATGGTATATAAGCGGTAAATATATGAGTGGTAAGTATATAAGCAGTAAGTATATAAGCGGTAAGTATATAAGCAATTAGTATATAAGCGGTAATTGTATAAGCAGTTAGTATATATAAGTGTGAAGTATATAAGCATTAAGTATATAAGCGATAAGTATATAAGCGGTAAGTATATAGGTGGTAAGTATATAAGTGGTAAGTATATAAGCAATTTGTATATAAGCGGTAAGTATATCAGCAGTAGATATATAAGCAGAAAGAATATAAGGGGTAAGTAAATAAGCGGTAAGTTTATAAAGTTGATTTGTTTTTAAATATTATTTGTGTCAACCAAGTTTCAGAACTAAACGAATTATGCAAATCATTACAGCTTCATACTTGTAATACATGTGCGAAATTATGGCCTTCCTAAAGATTTACAACTACGATTAGAATTCTCCTTTCTAATCTAGTCATGTAGTAAATGACTGCAGATCTAATGGACAAGAAGATAGTAACAAAGAAACGTGCACAGATTTTAGACATCACGTTTAACTGACTTCTTGGACATAGGCCGGACATTCGAATAGACATTTCAAAAATTAATTAGCAAATTACAATTTCATTAGTGTTTTGTTTGTGTGATAGTCAAAAATGTAAACAAATTTGATAACAGTTACGTTACTTATCCATTATATTTTTACTCAGCTAATAAATATTTTTTTCTTATCATGGTTATAAATAGTACATACATCTATTTATGACTGAATAAATAAAACATATATAATAGATAGTATGTTAAAAAAGTTTTATATTTGTATATATATATATACATTATTCATATAATAAACATATTGCATTTTCAACGTATTGTTAATTCTCTGTTGTATGTTTTTAAAAATGATTATTTAAATTCAACAAAGATTACACGAAGGAGCTTCTTGTAATTTTTCGCACCTGACTTACATCGACGATACAGTTGAGAAGAAGATATTTTGTCTCTGTTAAAGTATGGTTAAGACTATTCAATTGAAAATATTGACAAGACAGAGAATGTTAAGAATAACGTTTTGATGAGACATAAAAATGTGCCATTGGACGAGTGTTGAGTCTTATTGGCTCCTACTGCTCGTCTGAATTAGAAGTATTCCACAAAAAGTAATTTATTTCTTTAGTAGTTAAAATATCAATCTCAAACTTCAAATTCTTAATGTTATAGTTAAATTTTTTTTTAATTATCGAAGCGGAATATCTAAAAGAATAAATAAATCAATTAATAAACAATGCAAACAGAAAACTGTAATAATTCTATATCCGAGAGTTGGTTCCATTTTTCTTTATCATTAATCTTTATTATTATATAGGATAAATTTTATTCTGAATAATATAAATATAATATTGAAATTACTTGTAATTAAATGATTGATTCTTAGCTGGCTTCAATAACCCAATTTTTTATTTTCTGTAAATAAAATATCTTTATCAAAAAATGTTTTTAACTTTTTTAGGCACTTTTTTTATTTTTTATTTGTTATAAATGCGATAACTTTTATAATATTGTGTATAAGATTTATGCTAATAAAATTTAAGTAATGCACGGTTTTTTTTTATTTATGTCAGAGTTTTTAAAATTGATGATATTTACCAAATAAATTTTTAAAAATATTTTTGTTATAAATGATTCTAAACAACGCAGATGCTACGATGCAATCCGAACGAATCCGATTGATTTCGTTCCCATACGTCTGCATATATAATATTCTGTAATTTTTTTTGTCTATTATTATAAGAATTAAAATGAATCTAAACCGATAAAGTAAATTTATTCATATTATCAAATATCCCTTAATTTATTGTTAAAAGAATTCATAAAATATTTTTATATAGATATTCGTGAGGTCGAAATTCCCGTATTAGCTTCTGAGAAATAGCACGAAGAATAAATTTTAAATGCTTTTGTAATGGAATGCAACACTGTAGTTTATATCCACGACAACACACATTAACAATAAGACTGGAAAATTTTATAAATTATCCGCGACTTTTGTAGGGACATGAAATAATAAAAAAATTATTATAGAAGTCAAACCTTCTGTCAAACTCAAAAAAAGTAAACCAATTATAAAAACAATCTTAAGAAAAGTATAACGTAATTTTTTAATTGCACAAATCATTCTGGTATTTATTATAAGACAGAGGTGTATCGATAGCTTTCAAAATTTTAAAACAGATATATGACTTTAGAAACAAAAATCTGAGATTGCAATGGGTTCCTTCTCCTATAGGGTTAAGCGGAAATGAGGAGGCTGATAAATTAGCAAAATTAGCAACAAGTATAGGAACAGAAATATCTATTTTACCATTTTTCACAGAAATTGTATATAATGTTAAATTTAAATGTGTTGATAATTTTAACGAATATTTTGACCTCAGGAGTAGAGAAAAGGGAATTTGGTACAAAACTATTCAATGTCAGCCTCATCGTTTCCCGTGGTTTAGTAACGATAATTATAGCAGAAAATTTATAATAACAGCTCATAGATTACGTTCGGGACACTATCCCTCAAACAAATTTGCATTTTTAATGAAAAAAGTTAATTCTGCCAACTGTGATATTTGTGGTAAGATCGACGATGTTCAACATTTACTAGTAGAATGCAGTAGTGCAGAGGAATAATCTTTTGCAGAAATACAACATAAGCAAATTTTGATTTGGGTGGTGTTACAAACCTACTTTGTCTTCCGGCAACAGAAGGTTTTATATCTCTAATTAATATATTTATTGACAGTTAGTGTTATATCCTTTAAATTGTATAACTATTAAGAATATCTATTATATAAGTTAGGCTACGATGGGGCTTACGTGTCCTAGTTGGATAAAAGTCCCTTAAAAATAAAGATAATAAAAAAATAAATAATAATAATTATAAGAGTTGTTTGTTAAAATTCTTTTACTAATTTATTATTTCTCAACCGCATTTTAAACTTAGATACGCTTTACCTGGAATTAGACCAAAAGTTTGACCTGTGAAGTGATTCCTGAGTATAGAGGTTTGTTGAAATTTAATGAAATACCTTACAGTTCATTTCAGATTCTATGATGCTATTGAAAAATATGAAGCAATCAACCCATTTCATAACAATTCTTAATAACTATTACAATTTGTCAAACTCTGTCGATGTGTCTTTGTTTAATTTATTTCTTTTTAGACTGCTACTCACAAATAAGCCATAAGAAAGTCTCTGACTTGACTGTCAACATATTATATAAAATAGATAACATTCAACTGATATACGCAAGTTGAGTTTTTTATTGAGCTTTTCTACAACAATGAAGGCCTCGATGAAACACAAAACACAAAAAGGAACGTATTTAGAACAATATAATACCTTTGACCTCGACGTATGCCTTTTTATTTAGTGACAACATGATGTCCAATATCCGTTTTATTGACTATTTTAGTATGTTTAGTATATTATTAGTATTGTTTTTTGATGTTTGCACATACTAGAAAATATTGCATCAACATCATTTATGGAATAAAAAGCAACCTTATATTGAACAAAGAACATCCAAAAAAAATTATTCAACAGGTTTCATTATAAAACAATATTTTTTGTAATTTATAACCGAGATTCGAGAAATAATTATGTCCCGAAAGCATATCGAAAGGCAATTATAGTAAAATATGATGTTAGCTCAGAACGCGGCAGTCGATAAGCAGGCGATGAGTACCGGATGTAATAAACCATCAAATAAGGTTGAAAGTTTGTAAATTCGAGATTATTTGTTTATGTTTTATGAATAAGTTTGATCTTTTTATGGAATTTACTCATCAGAATTATAGAAGGTACATTATATTATTTGTATGTAATTAGGTTTTTATTGAAATATGCCCTATATGCCCTTGTATAATATGCGAAATAATGTTGACTTTTTATCAATGAAAAAAATATATACATGTATCTTATTGGCAATAACAAAATATAAAAAAAGTTTATAAGCCGATGTTACGTTTTCCAAAAATCTTTAAAATGAAGTAAGGTTTTTGTAACAATATTAGAAAAAATATTAAGAGTGACGTCTGAAATAAGAATAAGTATAATTGAACTAAATTGAATCATTTTTTTAATATCGGACTTTATTTTCATGTACTTGAATAATTTATAATATTGTTAATGTAATTATATCCGAATCCGTTATATTAGGAATTACAATATGAATTTTATATAACAACAACAACTACTGAATCTTTGAGAATATAAATTTCTATAAAAAACCAACGCTGTAACTCCGTAACGTTATTAACATTTAAATGATATTTTATCCGTCGCTGATATAATCTTATTAGGACACGTGACAATTATTTCTGTTTTTTTTTTTATCTTTTTAACATATTTATTTTAAATAACTTTTTTTCTCGTTTTCTATCTTTTCAATACTGAACGGACAAATTTATTGTTGCAATACATTTAATGAATTATTAGGGAATAGAAGTTTACTATTGTTGATGATACCTTATAAAAATAGTCAACATTAAATAGTGATTATTGTGCGCTTTAAAATATGATACTTTATTATAGTAATAAATATCATTTAAAAATAAAACAGAAGTGTACGTTTGTCAATCCAATTTAACAGCTTTGCTAAAATGCATATTAAAATATTTACGGCACTTAAAAAATTTAACACCCGTTTACATACTACGCGATTAAATATGTAAGCTAAATTAGGACTATTAATATTATAAGAACATGTCATATAAAGCATGTGTTTTTTAACTCTGTATTTCTATAATAAAATACCAATGTAATCTAAAAAAAGCAAATAAAATCAAATATATTAGATTCATATATTTAGAAGTTCACATCACATAATGTTATTGCTTGTCAGGACTTAGTATGAAAGCGATCTTGACATGCTACAACAACGATAGGATGAGTGTGGGGTTTTATTGTTTTATATGAATGATATATTCCTAATAATAACATTAAGAACACGTAAAAAAATATGTACTAGATTCTAATAATGCGTTGATATCTTAGAATACACAAAGTTGTAACAGAATTCAGGGATAATTTATATATAGTCCGGTCAATTTAGACATAAAAAAGTGGTAAAATAACAAAAATTGCCGGAAAGCCAAATATTGGTGGAGACCTATAGTTTACCATTACGAATAAAGTTTTAAAAGTCCCCATCGATCCTATGTGTGCTTCAAAAGTTATTCGAGGTCAAAGGTCAAAATTTGAGGTTTTTTGGATTTTGCTTGACAACGGTAAGTTTTATCAAAAAAAACTCTAAACCAAAGTTGTAGATCTTAAAATTATCTACAAAAATGGTATCAATGATTTTTTTCCTAACAGTTACCATTCCTGAGATATCGCGATTCTAAGAGTCATACTATACATGATATGCACACATTTCCACACCACCAGTGAGGTAGTGTACTTGGCGCGTTTTTTTTACCGTGGTTTCCCCTGTAGGCCTATTCCACTAACTGTCATAAAAATTTTAGGATAATTTAAGGGAGTAATAACAGTCAAGTTCTAGATATTACCGTATTATTATTTATATTTCTATTGATTATTAGATTCATTATTGTTTTTATTTCTTTACATATTTTAATCCGAATCATACTCTTGAAAGTCTACTTCAACAATCATATCTTCTTCGATTTCTGCTTCTTCCTCTTCCTCTTGCTGGATGTTCATAAATTCTTCAAATGTAGCTGAGTCATTGGTTTCTTCATCAAAATCACAGGAATCTTCCTCTATTGTACTCAACTGGGCATTTGAGCAAGACTGACCTTGGCAATTGGCACACGCTGGAGAACACTGCAACCCGACTTTTTTACACCCACATTTGGCACTACAGCCTTTTTTGCAATTGCAAAAAATTGTGTTGAGGAGTTTTTCTGGAGCAGGTGGGAGTTCTGTCATCTAAAGCTACATCTGGACAAACACTTCTTAATTCATCCAACGAAAACTGGCAATCATCACTCGTTTCTAAGAATTGAAAAATTATCTCCATCGCAGAGTTTATAGTTTCATCTTGTGGACGGCCAATTTTACCACCAGTATTAGGTTTTAAGAAAGATTTGTAACAACTATCATGGTATTTTGCATCAGCAGCAACTAAATCATACTCAAAATTAACACGTTCAAGAACAGCCTTTGAAACATCATCAGAACGATCTTTAGCTAATTTCAACAGTGATTCTTTGAATTTTAGTGTAGTCACGCAAGAAATTTGTTTTCGAAGATGCTGTGCTTTTTTTTTCTCAGTTTCTTCATTGGCTTCATTGCCACAAAATAAACAACATTTTTTAAAACAAAAATTTGATTCACTTACTCGCGTTCTAGTACGAGGTGGACTTATTTTTGAAGTACTAGCCTGTTTCTCCTCACGTTGTCTTTTCATTGCAGATATTGAAGTTTTTCGGGTGTATGATTTTCTGCAATCCACGTGTATTGTAACGGATTTTTGAGTTCTTAAATATTCAGTAAATTCATCACCTCTCGCGACACTAGCCTCGATTAAACTTGGCATTCCACGATCAACCACAACTATTTTATCTTCAGTTAAAAGTTTATTGCAAATAAAGCAAAACTGAGACATTTTTTTTAAGCTATAAAATAACACATATAACCAAAATGGTAGACGCTTGTAATAAGTACGTATATTCACTTGAACTGAACCTTTAGCACTAAAAGAAACAGGTATATGAACGAGACCTACGGACAATAGAATAGCCCGATGTTTTTCAAGCCGCGCATAGAGGAAATTCAGTTAGGGACTGGCTACCATTTGAATAAATGTTTTTAGGATAGTATAATATCTATAAAAGAGACACAAATAAGTATTTATACTTGTATTAAGTGCCTAATATGTATATACGTGGCTTATATGTGCATATCATGTATAGTAAGACTCTTAGAATCGCCATATCTCAGGAATGATAACTGTTAGGAAAAAAATCATTGATACCATTTTTGTAGATAATTTTAAGATCTACAACTTTGGTTTAGAGTTTTTTTTGATAAAACTTACCGTTGTCAAGCAAAATCCAAAAAACCTCAAATTTTGACCTTTGACCTCGAATAACTTTTGAAGCACACATAGGATCGATGGGGACTTTTAAAACTTGATTCGTAATGGTAAACTATAGGTCTCCACCAATATTTGGCTTTCCGGCAATTTTTGTTATTTCAAATGTCTATATTGACCGGACTAATATTTCTGGAGTCGTTTTGTTAATGTGACCTGTCGGGGAAATAAAGTGTAGTGTCTATTTTATCTCAAACACATTTAAAGTTTGAGAATGTGTGCTTATAAATAAAGTATGTCACGACTGGAAGCACCTCCTTTCAAAATTTACTGCTTTCAAAGTCAATATTTCGATGATATGATTTCCGATAATTTATTGCTAAAGTACGCAATATTTATTGAAAATTTCACCTTTATAGTTTCTTAGTTAAAATATATACATATTATAGACTATAGAAAAGAATACGAATAAGGAATCTCTATCTAAAAGTAGGTATTTTTTTTATTGTTTGTTATTGTATAAAACATCAGAAACACCTTTGTTCCTTAGACGACGACGACGGAGCGCCAAACGCTACGGTCCCTGCATACCTCTTTCGCCTCGGCCACAGACATCAACCTCTGCATACAAGCGCTCCGGACGGTCCTCGTGCTTTTTACGTGACCTTCCTCCAGTATCATAGATACTGTGTTTTCGAAGGTCACTCGAGGTCACCTGTCTTTCTTACCGCTCATTTCTCCTGTATAAATCTTTTTTACCATTCTTTTATAAATCATTCGTTAATAATATATATATTAGTTTAATATATGTTTAATACATATAAGAACTAATTGGATATAACATAATAGAGAAACAAACACACTACCAAAGTTTATAGAGACTTTGTTAACAAGGTAATTGAATCTCTATAAACATTTAGCTTCGAAATCAGTCTTTAAAGTTTTATATACATAATTATTACTTTAGACTTGCAAAATATATGATTTCAAGGAAAAAATTAAACAAATAAAAATAACTACCCTTATAATTTATGAAATCAAAATGAATAATTCATCATTTTTAGTATTTAGAGAAACTGAAATATTTATTATTGATTGTTTGTTTTAAAATATTACTGGTATTACTATTATTATTTATTTATTAGGCAATTAACTAAAACTTAAGTGAGGCAGATTACATTTTGAAACTGTACAAATAAAAAAAAAAACGATTTTTATTCGCATATCAAAATACGGGTGCTATGATTTGTTTTAAAAAATTGATTATTTTTTAAATGTAGCAGTATTTCATACATTAAGAGAGTCGAGTAAGTGAGTAAGCGAACAAGGATGTCATGCAATCTGGTCATATTCATCAATGACTCATACAACATATATTGTACTCTTGCCATGTTCCTTACATTTATATTATTACATACAGCAAAAACTCGTTACAAAACTATTGAAATAATCAAAAATGTTGTTCAAAATGAATGTATAGTGTTTACATATTTTATTTAGTTTAAATTTCTAGACCAGACCGGAGTTTTTTTTTAATTTCTGTACGTGTACAGAATGTAGATTCATAAGTGATTAGTACTACCATATTTACAAAAAAATTCTACAAACACAAAAAAAACTGTAGCAAACGTCTGGAACTATTTAATGTTTTGTTTTCAATATACTCGTAACTCTTTCTAAAACTAGGCTTTATTTAACTGTACATAACTGGGATGTAAATGTACAGTTATATTACTTCGTCGTTTGTATGAATTTATAATGTAACAATTTTTTATTATTACAAAATATATTTTGTAATGTCTAAGCCTTAATTATCTGCTCTTGAAAATGCGAGATAACACAAGCTCTTTAGCACTGCGATACGTTTAGGACAAAGAGCACTATTATTATTCTCATTACATTAGAATAATCCACGTCTTTGTATGAAGATTGACAAAGCAATCTCTGTGATGGCATGTGATAAGATAGTAATTATCACATTTAATATAAGTTTACGCTCTAAGTAGAATAATATAATTTATACTTAAAATATAAATATCTCTTCTCTTAGTCGATTTTAATTAAATAGTGCACAATTTGTGTTGTAATTTTATGGCTAGGGATACTCTTATACATTTTAGTATATATGTTTTTTATTCTATTTTTATGATAAACTAAACTACTTGAACCCGGCTCCGCTAGAACTTACTGGATTACTAACATATTTTTAAGTTTTTATAATTGTTTTAATAATTCGGAAATAAATAGATGAGAAATTAAAATGCTTATGCTTATTTACATTACTGCTATGCAGATACTATCTGCAGCATTTGTCCTTCTGACATAACAGAACCGTCAGTAAATCTCCTTAATATAAATGATTTTTTATACCCATTTCGATTCATTATTGCAACACAGTTCCGATATTACATTGTATTCCGATATATATGTAAAACCATTAAAATACATTAAGCTTATTCGAAGTAGTTTCTTAGTAGAAAATTCTTCACTGCCCATCGTATGGATGGTGTACGAACTTCAAATTATCATGGTATTAAGACTAGGACTACGAGACGGTCAGTCTTTAGTTCTAATAAAGTTCGGATAGTTCGTTTCTAACCAAGATTGGGTGGATCACGCTTTATGACGCAGTAGCGAATTTCGATGAAAGAACCATTCTTGATTATTGAACGTGTTACTGTCAAGAAAATTAATCATAACTACTCTCAAGAATGGCATTTTGATATACATAAATCAATGTTTAGATACGTTTTTCACAAAAATATGGGTTACTCTTTCATGGGCAACACACCACCAAACCATCACTGAAGTCGGATAATGCCAACATTTTATTATTAGTTTTATGTGCACTGGTCAACAAACAAGTATGGCACAGCCGAGTTATTACTTATAACTTAGAAGAGTCAGTTTAGAACATTGAATGTTGAGTTCATTTAAAAAATAGATATTCCTACAAATATCTATTTTTAAAACACTAATCAATCTAATTATAGTTATTTGTTAAATAATTTAAACTTTTAATTAAATTCACGCCTTTTTAGTCAAATCTTAAAATGAAAGAACATTTAATATTTCTATTGTATTTAATTTCGAACGCTTATAAATATTCGTAATTAACTTGTTATTAATTAATTTGTTAGGAAAATAATTTCTGTGAATATACAAATGAAATAATTTATTATTACTTAATCCATAAAAATTAATTTACGAATATTCAATTTAAAGGTGTATCATCGAGATGAAATTCTTTACACTCTCATTAGTTTAAAGTTACGTAAGCATTGTTACGTACTTACCCTTACTTGTTTTATTCAGTGTATATAGACTAAAAACATGCAATTTCATACAAAGAATGTATGGAATTTTTAAATATCCGAATAACTCTATTTAAATATTGACACTCATGTAGATAATTGACGAACTAATATGGTCTATACTTATATCATCTTAATAATAAATCGAATATATATGAAAATAAATGGAGAGGTGGTGGAGTCAGCTGCTGAAAATTAAAAGAATTTAATCAGCTTAGCAACGGCTTAGCAGTAAGCTGATAGGTCATGCAATATCTGCTAGTACGTGTTGAAATCCTTGACGTAATAAGTTTAACATATTGAGCAGTTCAAAAATTTGTATGCAGAACTTAAAATAACTTATGTATAAAAACTTATTTGAGTTATCTAATATTCTAAATAATTAATCGGTGGTTTATTTTATTAACATATTTTTATTTTCAGTTGAAAATAAACATGCTAAAACACCGTATAAATAACTTTACAATATAAACCAATAAAGATGCAAATACCCAGGCTATTTCCCGAACGAACTTTGACGAAATTTTTAATGTAAATAAAAAAACAATAGATTTTAAAGTAAAGTGATTATTATTTATTGAAGAAAAGAAAATTTTAAATACATGTTTGTTTATAATTACTAAAAAATTACAAAAAAGTGTGATTAATAATTATACAAAATAGTTAAATAATTAAATATGAAAATAAATAAAATCAGTAAATTATAAACAGCGCCATTTCTCAACAGAAATGAAAATTTTTCTTGTCCACAGACATCCATACATTCATCCATCCGAGAAAAGTGAAAACAATACAGAACGAACAAAGTTCGTTCGTGAAAATTTGTAGCAGTTATTGATTTATACATAGAGTAAATATTGACAGGTTTTAAATTTAAAAATAGATATTCTATCTATTGTATATGAAATTATAGCACATCTCGCAAAAACTAGCCCTTACAAAACTATTACAAAAAAATAAACCCCAAAAAACATCAATATATAACAAATATCATAGTGTATTTAGAAGATGTATTATATGGTATTTCTTTATAAATTGTTATACAAAGAGTTGCAATGTTAAGTTTTAAGTCAAATTAAACTTCTTTCCAAATAAATGCTGCTTTTCCTTTGACTTGAAATTAATATAGTTGTAGCTTTTCGCCGACTATCCTATTTAATTATAATAACCGAAGTGTTTGCATCATGAATGTCATAGTTTTAAAATGAAATTAATCAAACATTATTCTTATTAATGAACCAAAATAGACTGTTCGGTATTTTGATAGTTCTAATTGCTTTTGACATCATTTCATCTGTCATCTGAAACCGAATCAATAAGAATCTTATTCTATGAAATAAGTCAGGCTAGCAAATAGGCCGTAGATAGAGAGGGGAAAGATTATGCTGATATTTAAAATTATTTTATAGGATAATAAGATACTACTAAATTATTGAATTATATTCTTAATTCACTCCTGAAACCTTTATACACAGATATATTACATATTTGATCTATTATAATAAAAAAGTATTTTATTCCAGATCCCATGAATATTTATTTATTTATTTATCTTCACGCCATATCCCTTGCGGGGTAACCAGAGACGACGGAGCGCCAAACGCTACGGTCCCTGCATACCTCTTTCGCCTCGGCCACAGACATCAACCTCTTCATACATGCCCTCCGGGGGTTCTCATGCTTTTTACGTGACCTTCCTCCAGTATCATAGATACTGTGTTTTCGAAGGTCACTCGAGGCCTCCCCCTGTCTCTCTTATCGCTCGCTTTTCCTATATAAATCTTTTTTACCATTCTTTCATCACTCATTCGTTCGACGTGCCCAAACCACCTGAGCACGTTCTTCTTCATTCTCACCGTGACATCTTCGCTAGTACCTGCCATTCTGTGGATCTCTTCATTGCGGATTCGATCAGCTAGACCGACTCCGCATATTCTACGAAGAGATCGCATCTCCACAGCATTCATCTTTCTTACATTCTTCTTCTGTGTTACCCACGTTTGGCTGCCGTACGACAGCGTCGATAGCGAAACTGCATTGTGTACAGCCAAACGTGCAGCTATGCTGACGTTTTGACGTCTTAACAATGCAGTCAAAGCACCGTTGACTCTGTTACCGGCAGCAATACGCCTTTCCACATCCATTTCGTATCTTCCGTCTCTGCTAAACATACTTCCCAAATATACCACTTCATTCACTTGTTCTATTATCTTATCATTTACGTTGAACTTACATTCTGTTCTTTCTTCATTTCTTTCAAATATCACAACCTTCGTCTTATCTACATTCAGGTTAAGACCATTAATTTCACACCCATCTTTCAGAGTGGTGATCAATACCTGCAAATTGCATTCTGATGAATATGAATATCTATTTATTAATAAGGACATATTAATATCATTGAGCTTCAAAAAATATTAAATAAAGATTACAAAAGAGGTCTTATATGGTAGGTATATTTATTGTAATTCGAATAAATACGGTGAATAACTCGTGACAGAATTGGAACCCAAGCTTTATAAAGTCTATCAGACATTCATCGTATATCAGTCAACACGTACTAATTGGTAGTTGAGAACATGATCCCGCCAACAAACAGGTATTCCATACAAAGGCAAGTTATATCTTTTTTACATTATAATAAGAATAAAACATAATTTTAATATATTGACAAACATTAATTTACTATGTAAATATAAATAAAATCTAAATATTTTTTCGCATCAGTTCAGTTCTGTTATAATTGTGTAAAAAATACAATTTAATAATATTTCAAATGATTGCAGCTTCATATATGTAATAAATGTACAAAATTATGGTTTTCCTAAAGACTTACAATTACGATTAGGCTTCTCCTTTCTAATCTAGTCATGTACTAAATGACTGCAGATCTAATGGACAAGAAGACAGTAACGAGGTAACGTGCACAGATTTCAGACATCACGTTTAACTGACTTCCTGGATATAGATTGGACATTGGAATAGACATTTCAAAAATCAATTAATAAATTACAATTTCAATAGTATTTTGTTTGTGTGATAGTAAAAAATGTAAACAAATTTGATAACAGCTAAGTTATCAATTATATTTTTACTCAGATAATAAATGGATTTTCCTTATCATAGTCGTAATTCGTGCATATGTTATGTATGAATAAAACATCTATAACAGATAGTATCTTAAAAAAGACATATATATACATATGTAAATATATATACATTATTCACATAATAAACATCTCTTATTTAAACGTATTGTTAATTCTCTCTATTGTATGTTTTTAAAAATTATTGTTTAAATTCAACAAAGATTAAGCCTAATACATTTTTAAATTACATGAGGGACCTTCTTGTGTTTTTCGCACCTGTCATTTACTTAAATCGACGATACAGTTGAGTAGAGGATATTTTGTATTTATTGAAGTATGGACAAGAATATTCAATTTAAAATATTGACGAGGCAGAGAATGGTAGGGATAACGTTTCGACGACACGTAAAAACGTGCCATTTGACGAGTGTTGTGTCTTATTGGCTCTTCCTTATCTTTGAATAAGAAGTATTCTACAAAAAGGAATTTATTTTTGTTCTCGCAAAAAAATCAATCTCAAACTTAATTTTTTTATTAATTATCGTTACGGAACATCTAAGGAGAGAATAGGTTAATAAACAATACAAACAGCAAACTGTAATAATTCCATATCCGAGAGTTGGCTCCATTTTTCTATATTATTTTTCTTTATGATTATAGGATAAATTATATTCCGAATAATATAATCACAATATTGAAATTATATGTAATTAAATTATTTATTCTCAGCTGGCAAAATTTTTGATTTTGTATAAATAAAATATAAGTAATGTAACTTTTTTTATGACAGAGTTTTTAAGATTGATAAAATTTTAATATTGTAAATTTAAGAACATAATATTTAATGATAGAAATATTATTTTTTATTACTATATAAATTTTTTAATACTATAATTATACCGCAAAAATATTTTTAAGTTGATCTGTTATCAATAGCTGGCGGGTTAGGCAGCCACATATTGGTTAGTTAGTTAGTTAGCTTAGTTAAACAAAACTTATAGTAATAATTATAATAAATATATTATATTATATATTATATTTATTTTCATTTTATTTGTATATACATATAAATATATATAACTTTAAATATGTCTTCAATTGATAGTAATAGTAGTAAAAACTTTTATTCAATGTCGTCTAGTGATGCATCGTGTAGTGAGGATAGTTTTCACAGTACATCAGACCAGCCTCTTAACATAACTCTCAATTCCTGTTTTTCCGATTCTCTGAAATCGTTTAATATTATTCACATTAATGCCCAAAGTATCCCGGCTCATTATCCCCATATGCTTGCGTCATTTGAATCGCGCAATATTCATGCTATTCTTATCTCTGAATCCTGGCTTAAGCCTTGTTTACCTTCAATCTCCTACTCCCTGCCAGGATTTCATCTTATACGTAACGATCGCATTGGTAAAATGGGAGGCGGAGTAGCGATATACTTACGTTCTCATATTCCTTTTAATGTTGTTAGTACATCTACTCAACCTCCAACCCATGATGCTGCTGAACATCTCATGATAGAGGTAATGTTATTGCACACTAAAATCCTCCTTGGTGTTTTTTATAATCCTCCGTCCACAACAAATTATTTTAATTCCTTTGAAATTTTACTTGAAAAATTTACCTCTCTCTACAGTCATTCCATTATAATGGGTGACTTAAATACCTGTCTAATTAAAGATGACTACCGCAAAAATAAACTCTTGTCTTTAATAGATTCCTGTAACCTACATCTATTACCTCTTTCGGTTACACATTATTTTCCTGGCTGCACTCCTTCCCTACTAGATGTAATTGTAGTTTCTTCGCCTGAATTTGTAATAAAACACGGCCAGTTCTCAGCTGATGCATTTTCATATCATGATCTTATTTATCTCTCTTACAAAGTTCGTCCTCCAAAAGCTAAATCTAATATACTTCTGCAACGTAACTTTGGAGGAATTGATAAGGAACGCCTTCATGAGGATGCTTCTAAGATAGATTGGTCTGTTATTACCAATAGCGATTCTATAGACCTTAAAGTCGAATTATTAAATCAAACACTAAATCATTTATATGATACCCATGCTCCTGTCAAACCGATTAAAATGAAACATCTTCCAGCGCCGTGGTTGACAGAGGAATTGAGAAACCTAATGGAGAAAAAAAATCATGCGGAATACAAATTTAAATTAAACAACAATGACGTACATAAAAATAATTATATAAAATCTCGAAATCGCTGCAATACATCGTGTAGAGATGCACAACGACGCCATATTCACAAATCTATCGAACACGGTGATACAGCAAAAACGTGGAAATTTCTTGAATCGCTCGGAGTCGGTAAAGCAGCCTCATCAAACACACCTTCCATCGATATTGATATTGAACTTCTCAATAAACATTTTTCGTCGTCAGAAGTCATTGACAGGTCTAATAAAGAACGAACTTTAAATATTCTTTCGTCGTTTCCGACTCCTGAGTTTTTGCCGTTTACTTTCTGTCCCTTCACTGAATGTGATGTTAAGGAGAACGTACAATCAATATCTTCTAATGCTGTTGGCGCTGACAGTATCAGCCGTAACATGATCATTCCAATCCTTGATATTATTTCTCCTACATTAACTCATATCCTAAATTACTCCATTTCAACTAGTACATTTCCCGATTCTTGGAAATGTGCTCAAGTCATTCCTCTTCCTAAAAAGTTGAAACCACTAAATATTAATGATTTCCGTCCTATTTCTATTTTACCTTTCCTCTCAAAAATCCTTGAGAAATTAATTCATAAACAGCTAAGTCGTTTCCTAAATAAAAATCTCCTTCTTAGCCCTTTTCAATCCGGTTTCCGTCCTGGTCACAGTACAGTCACAGCATTAGTTAAGGTAACGGATGACATTCGATTGGCAATGGACAATAAACAGCTTACAATTCTAGCGTTGCTAGATTTCAGTAATGCTTTTAATACTGTTGACCATGATGTCCTGTTAGGCCTGTTACGTTCTATTAACATATCTCCATCAGTGATAGACTGGTTTCGAAGTTACCTCACAGGCCGTCGGCAGCGCATTCGGACTGATAATTTGTTATCATCCTGGTGTGACGTCCCGGCTGGGGTACCTCAGGGCGGCGTGTTATCTCCCTTACTATTTGCCATTTTCATTAATTCCATCACTCAATATATCTCTTCTCTCTATCACATGTATGCAGATGATATTCAGATTTACCACCATTCACGTCTTGAAAATCTTGATAGTTCTGTTACCGCCATTAACAATGACCTTAGTTCAATTAGTAACTGGAGTAAGCAGTTTGGTCTCAAATTAAACCCTGAAAAATCACAAGCTATTGTTATTGGGAGTCCCGGTATGATATCAAGAGTGGACTGGCGAAACTTACCACCTATACAATTTAATGGCATTACTATACCGTATTGTTCATTTGTAAAAAATTTTGGCATTTATTTGGATCAGACAATGTCGTGGTCTATACAAATAAAAGAAATCAGTAGGAAAATATTTACTACCATGAGGTCACTTCGTCGACTGCGTTTTTACCTTCCAATTCCTACCAAAATTATGTTAGCACATTCACTTCTTCTGTCCATTCTAGACTACGCCGACGCAAGCTATACTGATCTCACCGAGGACAAACTAAACAAGCTTGAGAGACTTCAAAACCTTGCTATACGGTTCATATTTAGCCTACGCAAATATGACCACATTTCAGAATTTCGCAAAAAACTCAAGTGGCTTCCTATACGTCGACGCCGGGATTTACATTTAGTTTCTCTATTGTACTGTGTACTATTTCACCTGAAAACACCTCTTTATCTAAAAGAAAAATTTGTATTTCTAGGTCAGCAAGATACTACGAGATCTTCACAAATTCTCACTATAAGACTGCCTATTCACAATTCCATATTTTATAAACGTTCCTTTACAATTCGTGCAACCAAGCTGTGGAATGCTCTTCCTTTAAATATTCGACGATCTAAATCCTTAGAAATATTCAAAAAATCTGTTAAAGAATACTACCTTTCTGACGATAATTAGTTACCTTTGTTTATTAGACATATATCATATTTATTATATTGTATTTATTAGTGTATGTTTGTTATGTATTATATATGTATTGATATTTTTGTATTATTGAAATGTATCTATGTGTAATTATTGGTAAGTATGTTTATTGTAATAACACCACCATCCATTACCTAAGTGCTTGCAGTTTTCCTAAACCTAAGGTTGTCTGGAAGAGATCGCCATTAGGCGATAAGACCGCCTTTTGTACGGTACAATTTTTTTCAATACATGTCACTGTAACTTTTTTTTTTTATTTCATTTGTATTGTGGTGTACAATAAAGAGTAAATAAATAAATAAATAAATTTTAAAATATATTTTTGTAATAAAAAGTTCTAAACAACTCAGATGCTAGGATGCAATCCGAACGACTCCGATTGAAATTTATATTAATTTCGTTCCCATACGTCTGCATATATATAATATTCTGTAATTTTTGTCTATTACTATAAGACTCAAAATGAATCTAAACTGATAAAGTTATTTTATTTGTTTATTAATTATCCCTAAATTTATTGTTAAAAGAATTCATAAAATATTCTTACATAGAAATTCGTGAGGTCAAAATCCCCTAGGAACATTTGAGAAATAGCACGAAGATTAAACTTTAAATACTTTTGTAATGGAATGCAACACTGTAGTTTATTTCCACGATAACTCACATTGACAATACGACTGGAGAATTTTATAAATTATCTGTGAGATTTGTAGGGAGTTACATTTTCTATTGTATGTTCAAGTATCGAAGTACTAGATGGTATGCAGTTATTATTTTTATTTAAAGTATTCTTTATGGATTTGCAACCTTTATTTTTTATTTTTTATTTTCTAGTGGTTTTTAATAATAGCGCTCAAAAAAGAAGTCAAACCTTTTGTCAAACTCAAAAAAAATAAACCAATATATTGCTATTATGAAAAACAGTCTTAAGCAAAGTAAAATGTAATTTTTAATTGCACAAATCATTCTGGTATTTATTATAAGACTTGTATATTTAAATTCTTCTACTAATTCATTATTTGTCGACCGCATTTTAAACCTAGAAACGCTTTACCTGGAATTAAAACAAAAGTTTGACCTGTGAAGAGATTCCTTAGGATAGAGGTTTGGTGAAATTTAATGAAATGCCTTACTGTTTATTTCAGATTGTATGTTGCTATTGAAAAATAAGAAGTAATCAATTCTATTAATAACAAAACTATAAAGGTAAATAATTATAACAATTTGTTACTAAACATGTTACTAAACAACTAATAATTATAACATTCAAGAGTTGTTAGTGGATGGCAATTTGTGGAACATAAGTTGTTAATTCATTTGCAGGATTTTTATTATAATGTACATCATCTAAGATTGTTATATTTCTTTTAAGAACAGCAACTGTTGAGTTTCTGGCCGGCTTTTCTAAAAAGTGCAGCATTCCGAGCCGGTGCTAGCTTACTCACGGACTAACAACACTAACCTTTCTTTTATTGTAATAATTGACGATTCATAAGTACGTGTAAATGCCTACTTGAATAAAAATATTTTGAATTTTGAATTTAAATTTAAACATGTTGCATCAACATCATTTCTGGAATAAAAAGCAACCTTATACAGAACAAAGAACATCAAAAACAAGTATTTAACAGGTTTCAATATAAAACAATATTTTTGTAATTTATAACCGAGATTCGAGAAATAATTATGTCCTGAAAGCATATCGAAAGGCAATTATAGTAAAATATGATGTTAGCTCAGAACGTCGCAGTCGATAAGCAGGCGATGAGTACCGGGTATAATAAACCATTAAATAAGGTTGAAAGTTTTTAAATTCGGGATTCTATCTTTGTTTTTTTATGAATATTTATATATATAATAGTAATATAAAACGACAAAATAGATCGCAACAGCGTTAGAAAAAATATTAAGACTGACGTCTGAATAAAGAATAAGTATAATTTAAGTAAATTGAATATTTTTTTTTTAAATATCCGACTTTTTATTTTCATAAAATTAAATAATTTATAATTTTATTAATGTAATTTCATTATCCGAGTTACCGTATGAATTACAACAATATTAATTTCATATAACATCAACTACTGAATCTTTGAGAATATAAATTTCTATAAAAAACCAACACTGTACCTCCGTAACGTTATTAACATTTAAATGATACTTTAGCAATAACTGATATTATCTTATTAGGACAAATGACAATTATTTCAGTATTTTATCTTGTCAGTAATGATAGGCGTCTACTTTTTAACATATTTCTGTTTAAGAACTTTTTGTTCTCGTTTTCTGACTTTTCAATAATGACGAGCAGTGAATTTTATTGTTGCAATCTATGAAATTAATTATTAGGGAATAGAAGTTTACTACTGTTGATGATATTGTAGTTTAATTAATAAAAATATGCAATATTAAATATGTGATTATTGAGCGCTTTGAAATATTATATATTATTAAGTAATAAATTTCATTTATGATATGAAATATTGTCATCTATATAACGATATATATATAAATAAAATATAAGTGTTTGTTTGTAAATCCAATTTAACAGCTTTTCTAAAATGCATATTAAGGTATTTAAGGTACTCAGACAAAACGTCAATTTAAAAAATTTATTTGTCTGTTTTTTTCCTGCTAATATCTGAAACGATTGGACCGATTTCAACAGGACTATCACTGGTTGATAGTTAGTGATATTAAGAGTAACTTAGGCTTAGTTTTATTTTGAAAAACATAACAACAACAACCTTTCATGTTGTTTTTGTTTTAATTTCATCTATGTATGTGTTTTTTTTGCAAAAGAAATGGATTAATTTTAATCAATGAAAATGCAAACATACAAACACCATATAGTTTTTTTTTATAATTGTAGTATACTACACTACCTATAGGTAGTGAAGTCAATATGGTGCCATATATATAATTTTACTTATAGGAATAGCTATAATTAATAAAATAACTTATTCCAATTATCAGTTTCTCAAGTATTCAGCAACGTAACAATGCTGAAACAAATTCAATTATATCAAACGCTCGTTTAAATAAAATTTTATATAAATTTAATAAACGTATTTAAATATATTAGTCTAATTACGATTATCAAAATTATGTCATATATTTCTCGAGTCATTTTGTTAATGTATAGCGTCTATTTTATCTCAAATACATTTAAAATATTAGTTAGTTAATATATATATATATAATATGGATTACAGAAAAAAGACGAATAGGGAAAAATATAAGAATAAACACACTTTTAATCAACGTTATCTCTTTTTAATATTTCTGCTATTGTTTTGTTATGTATTAAAAAAAAGCAAAACAAAATTATTATGTTACAGAGATTATATTAGAATTGTCTAATAGAGCACCTGATAAATAAACTATGAGATTTATTTACATGTTTGATTTTGGGTCAAATAGAAATAAAATAGGTAAATTAATCTGTACAGATAAATTTTATTGAATAAATTTCGGTTCACTAAAGAGAAGAATATTTTAAGAGTTTAATATATGTTTAATATGTACATAAGCTCATTGGATTCAAATACTTTGCTAACAAAATATTTAAATTTAATAATATAAAATACACACATACATACATACGTAGCTAGTACATTACACATTAAAAGAGTCCAGTAAGTGATATTCATCAATGTACATTGTACTGTTGCCGTGTTCCTTACATTTATATTATTAACATACAGCAAAAACTCTTAACAAAATTATTGAAATAATCAAAAACGTTATTTAAAATGAATGTATAGTGTTTACAGATTATATTTAATTTAAATTTCTAGAGCAGACCGGAGTTTTTTAATTTCTGTACGTATAGAGAATGTTGATTCATAAGTATTTATTTCTAAAATATTTACATAATATTTCTAAAAATACAAAAGAACGGTAGCAAACGTCTGGAACTATTTAATATGTTGTGGTTTCAACATACTCGTAACTCTTTCTATGCCTTATTATGCCTAGGTGTTATTAAACTGTACAAAACTAGCATCTAAATGTACAGTTTTTATGAATTTGTAATGTAACAATTTTTATCATTAATATATTTTGCAAAGTCTAAACCTTAATTATCTGCTCTTGAAAATGCGAGATAACACAAGCTCTTCAGCACCCCGATACGTTTAAGGTAAAGAGCACTATTATTATTCTCATTATATTAGAATAATCCTCGTCTTTGTATGAAGATTGACAAAGCTATCTCTCTGATGGCATGTGACAAGATAGTAATTATAAATTACATTATGTATACTTAAATTATAAATAACTCTTCTCTTAGTCGATTTTAATTAAATAGTGCACAATTTGTTTTATAATTTATAAAAATATATAAGAGTATCCTATAGCCTTTTTTTATATTTTTAATATGATAAATTAAGCTACCTCAACCCGGCTCAGCTAGGACTCACAGGATTATTTATATAGTTTTGAGTTTTAATAATCATATATTCGGAAATAAATAGATGAGAAATTAAAATGCTTACGCATATTACTGCTATGCAGATACTATAAACAGCATGTGTCATTCTAACACAACATAACCGTCAGTAAGTCGCCATAATATAAGTGATTGTTTGTTTGCACCTAATGATTCAGTAATGTAACATGGCTCCGATACGTTTTGCACATATATATGTACAATAACTAATATATTTAAAAATATATAATTCTTATTCGAAATGATTTCGCTTGGGTGCAATGCAAACGTTATCAATAGCAGCACGCACTCTTCTCTTTTTACATGAAAATTCTTCACTGCCAATCGAATGCATGATTTTACGGACTCCAAATTACCGTGGTGTTAAAATTAGGACTAAGAGACGGCCTGTTTTTTGTTCTGATAAAGTTCGGAAAGTTCATTTCCAACCAAGATTAGGTGGGTAAAGTTTTATGACGTGGCGCCGAGTCTTGATAAAAGAACCATTCTTGGTTATTGAACGTGGTGCTGTCAAGGAAATTAACCATAACAAATCTCATGAATATTATTTTGATGTATTTGTATAGATGTTTTGATACGTTTTTCACAAAAATATAGCTCAGTGACTCCTTTATAGACAACACCCCACCAAACTATCACTTCATTATGTGCACTTTTTGGTTATTTTGTATAATTAAATAATAACAGACTTCTTTAATAGTTGATTGGTACCAATATAAACGAGATAATAATCACTCTAATACTAAACAAAACTGTACGACTATCAATGCTATGATAAATACATGCATAATTACAAATATGGCACAGGTGAATATTACTTGGAACTTAGAAAAGACAGTTTAGAACTATAAATGTTGGATTCACTTAAAATATGAATATTCCTATAAATAACTATTTTAAAAATACTAATCAATCAAATTATTGTTAATTGTTAATAAATTGAGTTGATTCCAGTGCTAACGCGTCCATCAGGGCATTCCTACCTTAAAGGCGTAGTCCCGGTCTCATGGAAGTGTGCCCTTGTCCGTCCGATCCCTAAAAATGGTTATAGCTTGGACCCAACTAACTAGAGACCTATCGCCATTACCTCCCTTCTCTTCAAAATAATGGAAATCAATAACAACCGACAGCTCCTAACGTACATCGAGGATCACCAGTGGATCAATGACGGGCAGTATGGCTTTCGCCATGGTCGATCAGCTGGTGATCTTCTGTTATACCTTACGCATCGTTGGACAGCGGTTATTGAAAGCAAGGGAGAGGGTCTGGCAGTTAGTCTCTATATGGCAAAAGACTTCGATCGTGTATGGTAAAAGGGACTTCTTTGACTGATAGCTGGTGACATTAAAAGTAACTTGGGTTAGTTTTATTTTGAAAAACATCTTCACAAAAACATAATCGTAGGCATAGCTACTATATTTATATTTGTCTTTGTTTTAATTTTATCTATGTGTGTTTTTTGCAAAGGAAATGGATTAATTTTAATCAATGAAAATTCAAACATAAAAACAAATTTTATTTTTTTATAATTGTAGTCTAGGTAATGAAGTCTACTTAGTGCCATATATATAATGCCATATATATATGGCCTATGGGTTTAACTATAACATAATGATAACATCATTAATTAAAAAACTTTTCCAATTCTTAGCTTCTCGATTATTTAGCAAAGTAACAATGCTGAAACAAATTCATTTACATCAAATAACCCTTTAAATAAAATTTTAGTGACATATGTAATATAAATGCATTTTAATATTTTAGCTATATTACGATTATCATTACTATATGATCATGTCATATATATATCATGTATTTTTCAACTTTGTATTTCTATAAAAGAATATCAATATAATCTAAACGAAGAAAATAAAATCAAATATATTATATTCATATATTTAGAAGTTCACATCACATAGTGTTATTGCTTGTCAGGGATAAGCGTGAAAATGATCTTGACATGCTACTACGACGGTAGGGTGACTGAGGGGTTTTATTGTTTTATATGAATAAAATATACTGAAAAGAATTACATTAAGAACACGTAGCAAAAAATATGTATTAGATTCGAATAATGCGTTGATATCTTCATAGAATACACAAAGTAGTAACAGCAGGATTCAGGGATAATTTAAGTATTTCTTGCGTCGTTTTGTAAATGTGAGCTATCGGGGAAATAAAGTGTAGTGTCTGTTTTATCTCAAATACATTTAAAGTTTATTTCTTTTCCGTGAGCACGTACGAGAATGTGTGCTTATAAATAAAGAATGTCACGACTGGAAGCACCTTCATTCAAAATCTAAAGCCAATATAAAGACAATTTATTGCCAAAGTACGCAATATTTAATAAAAATTTCACCTTCATAGTTTCTTAGTTAAAATATATACATAATATAGATTATAGAAAAAAAATCAAATAAGGAAAAATATAGGAATAAAAATATTTTTATAAAATATCTTTCTAAGAGTAAATATTTTATTCTTTGTTGGTTGTGTTATATAAAACATAAGAAAAAGAACAAAATTTTTATGTTACTGAAATTATATTAAAATTATACTTTTTCAATAGACCACCTGATAAAGTTCAATAAACTACGAAATTTATTTATATGTTTTATTTTGGGTCAAACAGTACTAAAATAGGTAAGTCAATATGTACAGGTAAATTTTATCGAATAAGTTTTGGTTGACTAAACAGAAGAATTTTTTAAAAGTTTAATAAATGTTTAATACGTATTTGAAATGATTGGATAGAATTTAATTGAGAAACAAACTTCCAAGGTTTATAGAGATTCAAATACTTTGATAACAAAGTGTAATCCGTAATTCTAGGCGCTTTCAAAGGCCACTCTGGGCAACTTTAGCCAGCCGTCCCTACCGCCATTGCACATGGGGAATGACTCTCTGGCCCACCCACTCTTGGGCACTCTTGTCGCCTCCAACTCGACTTTTGACGACCAAGGGAAGATACCGCCTATCATCCTGCATTGTGAGAGCTCAATGCCGGAAATAGTTTTTCGGCAGGAAACTATCAGGCAGTCCTGTTTTCCTTAGACGTTCATAAGTCGAGTGGGCCGGATGGCATTCTCCATTGGTGTTACGAACGTGTGCCCCTGATTTAACTCCAGTGCTAACACGTTTTTCGGCACTCCTACCTTAAAGGCGTAGTCCCGATCTCATGGAAGTCTGCCCTTGTCCATCCGATCCCTAAAAAAGGTGATAGCTCGTACCCAGCTAACTACAGACCTATCGCCATTACCTCCCTTCTCTCCAAAATAATGGAGAGCATTATCAACCGACAGGTCCTAACGTACCTCGAGGATCACCAGTTGATCAATGACCGGCAGTATGGCTTTCGCCATGGTCGATCAGCTAGTGATCTTCTGTTATACCCTAAGCATTGTTGGGCAGCGGTTATTGAAAGCAAGGGAGAGGGTTTGGCAGCAAGTCTGGATATGGCAAAAGCCTTCGATCGTGTATGGCACAATGGGCTTCTTTCGAAACTACCTTCCTCTCGGCTTTCCGAGAGTTTATGCAAGTGGATCACCAATTCCTCACTGGGCGGAACATACAGGTCGTTCTCGACGGTTTTTGCTCGGACCCCAAGCCCGTAAACGCTGGTGTACCCCAAGGCTGCATGCTATCCCCAACCCTGTTCCTCCTGCCTATCAATGATATGTTGGATATTCCCAACATACATTGTTATGCGGATGACAGCACTGAGGATGCGGTATATTCCGGTCGTGCAGATCTCTCTCGGGAAAACGTAGATGAGTTGCGAAAGGAACTTGTGTCTTCAATAGAGACCTCCCTGGGTATGGTCTCTGAGTCGGGTGAACTGAACCATGTTCAATTCAATACCCTAAAAACACAGGTTCGTTTACTACTAAAAAAAACCCATTTCTCGTATCACTGCTCTTCGAGAGCACTGACCTCTTATTGCCTCGCCAAGTATCAGAATACTGCGTCTCGACATTTCGATTTGGATTGTCAGGGTCGGGGTCATCTGGAGAGCAAGGCTAAGTTGGCCTCGATAAAATTGGGAGTGATCAATAGAAGGAGGCAGTATTTCAAACCTGGCCAAAGACTTGCGCTCTATAAGGCGCCGGGGGCCACACATGGAGTACTGTTCTCATCTCTGATTCGGATCACCCCAATGTCAGCTTCTATCATTTGACCGCGAACCACGGAGAGCCGTTCGGATTGTCGGGGACCCGGGGCTCTGCGAACGGCTGGACTCTTTGGCATTGCGTAGAGATGTGGCTTCTCCGTGTGTCTTCTACAGCATTTACAACGGGGAGTGCTCTGAAGACCTATTCAATCTGATGCCTACCGCCGAATTTCATCACCGCACAGCTCGCCATCGCCTCCTTTACCATCCATACCACCTGGATACGTGGCGATCTTCCACTGTGCGGTTTTCAAGGACTTTTTTCCACGTTCCACTCGAATGTGGAACGAACTTCCTTCGGCGGTATTTCCAGATTGATACGACATAGATAACTTCACAAAAGGCATATATTCCTATTTCCAAGGCCGGCAACGCTCTTGTGAATCATCGGATGTTGCAAGAGTTCATGGGCGGCGGTGATCACATATCAACGGTGACCCGCAAGCTTGTTTGCCGTCCTCTAACAAAAAAAAAAAAAAAAACATTGTACTTTTGCCGTGTTTCTTACATTTATATTATTAACATACAGCAAAATCTCGTAACAAAACTATTGAAACAATTAAAATAGTTATTTAAAATAAATGTATAGCGTTTACACATTTTAATTAGTTTAAATTTTTACACTAAACTGGATTTTTTTAAATTTCTGTACGTATAGAGAATGTAGATTCATAAGTATTTAGTACTACAGTATTTACATAATATATCTACAAAAACAAAAGAGCAGTAGCAAACGTCTGGAACTATTTAATAGGTTTTGGTTTAAACATACTCATAACTCTTTTTAAGACTAGGCATTATTAAACTGAACATAACTGGTATGTAAATGTTGTTATATTACTTCATCGTTTCTATAAATTTTGTAATGTATAAATTATTATTATTACAAAATATATTTTGTAAAGTCTAAACCTTATTAACTATATTAGAAAACGCGAGATAACACAAGCTCTCAGCACCCCGACACGTTTAAGATAAACAGCACTATTATAAAGCAATCTCTCTGATGTAATTAATGTAAGTTTATCCTCTAAATAGAATTACATTATTTATAATAAAAATATAAACACTTCTCTCATAGTCAGTTTTAAACAAATAGTACACAATTTGTGTGTTTGTTTTTAATGCTAAGGATAGACTTATTCTTATATTTCTTTCTTTTATTATTATATTTATATGATAAACTAAGTCTTTTATTATATTTATATGATAAACTAAGCTACTTCAACCCGGCTCAGCTAGGACTCACAGGATTATTTATATATTTTTGAGTTTTAATAATCATATATTCAGAAATAAATAGATGAGAAATTAAACTGCTTTTGCTTATGTACATTACTGCTATGCATGTGTCATTCTAACACAACAGATACTGTCAATAAACCTCCTTAATATAAGTTATTGTTTGTACCCAACTAACTGTTAACTATATTCACGCTTACATGGTTAAGTCAGAAAACGAAAGAACCAATAAAATATTTAATATTACTATTGGTATTTAATTTTGTATACTTATAAATACTCGTAATTAACTTGTAGTTAATTTATTGGTTATGAAAATAATTTCTTTGAATATACGAATGAAATAAAAAAACAAATTCCATAAATAATAATTTGCGAAAATTTGATTTTAAAACAGTATAATCGAGATAAAATTTATCTCATTAGTTTAAAGTTACGCGAGCGTTGTAGAATCATTATTTAACTGAGGGTATTTATAATCACATCCTTACTTGTTTTATAATATGGCTAAAAGTATGTGTGGAATTGATAAATATCCAAATAATTGTATTTTAAAATTGACACATACGAGGGGAGGTCCAAAAGTTCGTGGAATGAAAGGGATCTAAATAAAATAAAAAAAAAACTGTTTTTTCCTTTTCAATATAATCACCCTTAAGCTCAATACATTTATTAGACCTATGAATTAATTTTTCTAAACCACTATAAAAATATGTTTTATCTTTTCCGTCAAAATGAGCCGAAATTGCCTCCCTTACCTCATTGTCATCGGAAAATTTCCTTCCCTTTAAGTCTTTTTTTAAATTGGGGAATAGAAAAAAGTCTCTTGGGGCCAGGTCTGGACTGTAGGGTGGGTGAACTAGGGATTCGAACCCATGCGTGTGCAGAGCAGCCATTGCAATTCTGCTCTTGTGAACCGGCGCGTTGTCTTGCAAGAGCAACACACGCTTTATCAATATTCTCCGCCGCTTTCATCTTTCCAGCCGTAGCCTTTATCTTTCCAGCCGACTCCGTCACCTTGAATTTCTTTGGCGGTTGTGTCCCCTTTTTATGCCATTGCATGGACTCTTGTTTTGACTCAGGCTCAAAGTGATGAACTCATGTTTCATCTCCCGTAATAATTCGGTTCAAAATCTGTGCAGGTTTATCTCTACACAACTCCAAAAAATGGTTTGACGCGCTGCTCTTTCTGAAACGGCGTGATTATTCTCGGTACCCATCTTGCACTGACTTTTGTCAGGTGATCATGTAGGATTCGCAAAATGGTGGTATCTTGTACTCCAACTAATGCAGATTATTGTTTTTTCTTCAAATGGGCATCCTCTAGTACAATTTTCTCCACTTTTTCGACGATGTCCGATGTGATGGCCTTCCTGAGCGGGGGTCGTCTTCAATTGACTCTCGACTATGTTTATAAAGACCATGTCACTTGTAAATAATTTATTTACTAGGGCACTGTTCCTTATAAACGACTCCCATTTCATTCAAAATGGTTTGAGCGTTCTTTCCTTGCTTGATAAGGAATTTTATCACAGCGCGTTGTTCAATTTTCTCCATAGTTTCAGTTTTCTTCCGGATTCACTTGTTCAGCAGTCGACTGTTCGTAAACGAATGCCGCAATCAGGTTGAAACTCGGTATTTATACAAAAGATGAGTCTCCAATTCGTATGACACCAAGCGAGCGTCCCTACCCTCGCTCCATCCTCTCCATTCTGCGAACTTTTGGACCTCCCCTAATGAAATGGTAATTGAAAAAATGATCTATGATACATCGACAGTTTAAAAAAATACGAAACATCCTAATAATAAATCAGATAAATTCAAAAATAAATAGAGCAGTGATAAGGCAGGTATTTATAATTTAAAGAATTTAATCGGCTTAGCAACGGCTTAGCAATAATCTGATAGATCATGTAATATTTGCTAGTACGTGTTGAAATCATTGACGTAATAAGTTTAATTCAATGAGCACTTCGATAATTTGTATGCAGAACTTAAAGCTACTTATGTATAAAAACTAATTTGAGTTATCTAATAGTCTAAACAATTAATCGGTGATTTATTTTACTTGGGGTGCGAACTGGACCTTGACTTTGGCTCGCTGCGCTCGCTTTACCTCGGTACAGTTCGGCGAATTTAGCGAGTTATTTTTTCACTTTTTTTTAGAAATCACCGCAATAATCTTCGCTATAAATGTGCAAAATTTTATGAAAATGGGTAAAGCCGTTTTCATGCTAACACCGAACATGGGATGCAAAAAATCTCACGTAGAGCGCTCCGTTCGCTCCGCTCGCTTCGCTTAATAAACATATTTTCATTTTCAGTTGACAATAAAAATGCTAAAACACCGTATAAATAACTATGCAATATAAAGAACTTATAACAGTTATTGATTTATACATAGAGTAAATGTTAACACTTATTAAATTAAAAAATATATTTTATCCATTGTATATGAAATTATAGCACGTCTCGCAAAAACTAGCTTTTACAAAACTATTATTACATTTTTTTAACAAAAAACATCAACATATAACAAATATCATAGTTTATTTAGAAGATAAATATTATGTTAAAAAATAAATATTCCTATAAATATATATTTAAAAAATACTAGTTATAATAATATATATTTTACAAGTCCATTCCGTAATGAAACCACTTAACTAATGAGGCTGTAAGGTATTTTCTTTATAAATTGTTAAACAAAGACTTGCAATTTTAAGTTTGAAGTCAAACTAAACTTATTTTCTAACAAATGCTGCGTTTCTCATCTCCTTTGACGTAACAATAAAATTAATATAGTTGTAGATTTTCTCAGACTATACAATTTAATGACAATAACCAAACTATTTGATTAATGAATGTCGTAGTTTTAACATGAAGTTCATCAAACGTTATTCTTCTTAGGTCTCACATACAAATGTTTTAATCTATATTTGTATTAAAGGAAATATATGTTTATTACGAACAGCTTCAATAAACAAAGGAATAAAAAGAAAACTGTTGTAATTTACAATATCAGCAACTGAAACAGGTTAGTTTTATATATTCCCACGAAACTAAGACTTATGCGAGTTAAATCTGAAGTCGAAAAAAAAGCGTTACTCATCAAGATATAAAATAAATATAAATTATATTCTAAACTCTAAATATTAAAAGTACCTCAGATAGAAGAGGAAGCAGAAGAAATAAATGTTTCAAGATAATATATTGAGAATGTATATTAAAATACATAGCTTTACCACTATGAGACTACGTCCAATAGTTTAAGAGTACAGTTATGCGCAAAATTGTATCTTACAACGTATATAATATTTATTTCTTTATACTTTTAAAGATGTTTGAAAATTATTTTTATAGTTAAAGTAACTAATGATGCTAATTATAAATATAATGAACACTTTTATATTTTATACTAAAAGATAGGTAATATATTTCATTTCAACTTTATTTTGTTTTAATATACGATTGATTTATTGATTTAAATGCATTGCAATTAGAACTATCTGATGTTTCGTACATTGATAGTTCTAATTGCTTTGACTTCATCTTTCATTTGATATATATATATATATATATATATTTATATATATATATATATATATATATATATTTATATATATATATATATATATATATATATATATATATATATATATATATATATATATATTTGATTTATTATAATAAAAAGTATCTTAATCCAGATTTCATGAATATCTATTTGTTAATAAAGATTGTAATACATATTAAAATCATTGAGGTTAATGTATATAGATTGCAAAGGAGATCTAATATGGTAGGTATAATTATTGTAATTCGAATAAATAGGGTGAATAATTCATGACAGAATGGGTACCCAAGCATTATAACATCTATCTGACATTCACCGTATATCTGTGAACACGTACTAATTGGTTGTTGAGAACATGAGCCCGCCAATAAATAGATATTCGATTCAAAGGCAAGGTATGACTTTTTTACATTATAATACGAGTAACAATAAAACATGATTTTAATATATTGATAAATATATTGGCAAACATTAATTTACAATGTAAAAATCTATGAATTGTAAAGGTTTTTTTCCTTCAGTTCAGTTGTATATTATAAATTTGTTAAAAATGCAATTTAATAATATTTTAAATTATGCATACGGCGGTTTCGCAAATTGTTGGTTAAGTGAAAAATAGTTTGGATATGAAAATTTCTATGCACCTTAGATTCGGGTGAATCAGCTTTCAAAACATTTAAAAAACATTTCTGCGACAGAAAAAAATAATCGTCAAAATACTTCGATGGCCTTGACTTCGGTTTATCATTTTTACCCATGAAACATTATTTAACCGTGGGAAATAAACAGAAAGTGCATCGAGTTACATCTGGGTTGTACAGAGGATAGGGTTATATTTTGAAGCCAGAAGAGTTCAAATAATCGATGGTTCTAGTAGCTGTGTGACCGGGAGCATTATCTTGGCGGAAAAGAATGCGGCCAGCGCCGTTCCTTGGGCGTTCGTTATTTAATTCCCCGAAAGCTTAAGGGAGACAAAGTTCGCAATACTATATTACTATCACTAGTAACGGTTCTACGATTTTCCTAGTTTTATTATTAATACTGCTGATTCATGGCATCAAAACGAAACTAATATTGTTTTATTATAAAGGCTCCGACCACTTACGATTCCAGAAGCAAGAAGGGCACCTCGATCTCTTCAAGTACCCATTGCTTGAGATGCTGCTTCGTGAGAGGATGGTAGCTCTAAAATCATAGATGCAAAATTTATCAATTGTAAGGAAACGTGATTGTAACTCAAGACTCAAGACATGACGTTTAGCAGTTTAGCAGTGACTTCTGTTACATGCCATTAATAAATTATCTGTAAAACGTTTCTGTATTTGATAAATAGGGAGCAAGGAAAAAATGCGCATTAAAATCTTTCATATAACAATAATTTATTTGTTTGTATTTGTAAATATGTTTTTTACTTTTTGTGACTATAATGACATTTATTTAGAATGCAGTATTAAATTTTAATAATGTTTAATCTTTTGCAGATTCCCTCTTCTTTTTACTTGTCCTATTAACTATTTTTTTTATTATTTTTTTTATGTAAGAGGAGGGCAAACGAGCTGGCGGGTCACGGATGGACGTGATCACCGCCGCCCATGAAGTCTTGCAACATCCGAGGATTTACAAGAGTGTTGCCGGCCTTGTAGGTGGAAAAAATGTTCTTCAGGACCGCACAGTGGAGGCGATAGCGCGCTGTGCGGTGATGAAATTCGGCGGCAGGCATCAGATCGAATAGTTCTTCGGAACACTCCCCGTTGTAAATGCGGTAGAAGACGCACAAAGAAGCCACGTCTCTACGCAATGCCAAAGAGTCCAGCCGTTCGCAGAACACCGGGTCCCCGACAATTCGAACGGCTCTCCGTTGTACGCGGTCAAATTGTAGAAGCTGATATTGGGGTGATCCGGACCAGAGATGAGAACAGTACTCCATGTGTGGCCGGACCTGCGCCTTATAGAGCGCAAGTCTTTGGCCAGGTTTGAAGTACTGCCTCGCTCTATTGATAACTCCCAATTCCTTCGAGGCCAACTTGGCCTTGCTCTCCAGATGACCACAAAACTGACAACGGCTCGAAATATCGAGACCCAGTATTCTGATACTTGGCGAGACAATGAGGGGAGTGCTCTCGAAGAGCGGTGATACGACAAATGGGGTTTTCTTAGTGGTAAACGCGCAAAACTGTGTCTTCAGGGGATTGAACTGAACGTGGTTCAATTCACCCCACTCAGAGACCATCCCCAGGGAGATCTCTATTGAAGACACAAGTTTCTTTCGGCACTCGTCGACTACTACTAAATCATTTGTCAAAGTGAAGAGTTAAGAACGTTGCTCAACCTCTCATTAACCCTAGATAACTAAACTGTTTTCATTGTTACATTATTACTACACCTTCGTCCAACGGACTACGGAATAAAACAATGAAATATAATAAAAAATATTTAATTAAGATAGGAACTTGTTTCATCGCACAAAAGTATGAATTATAATGAACAAATTATGTACTAATTAATGTTACAATATCAATTTACACAGTGACCACAGATACACAACATTTTGTGGACCACAAACAGCTTTTCTACATCTGGTGCAACGGTGCTTGGTCACTCTCCGGGCCTTTGATGGACATAGGTAGCAAATTTTACACGCGTTTGACGTAGAAGGAACAGGAGCTTCTATTGTTGAAGATTCGCCAAGAATATCCTCAATCATGACCCTTATATTACGCCTCAAACTCACGGTCTGTTATCGTTGCCGAAGCCAGGGTTCCATTAGCTGATCTCCTAACTTCATTACAAAATCGCCCCCAGTCATTGGCTTTTTCTTATTTCTTATGTTGTTACAGACATGAATAGCGTAAGAATTAATAGAACATATATTGAGAATGTTATAAAAGTTACACACCGGCCATCTCTTGGTTTCCCGGTTAGAGCTTATATTTGCACACATTTGATCGACAGTGTCCACTGCACCTTTTGTGCTATTATAAAAATGTTTTATTTCTGGTTTTCATGTCGTTTCATTAATAATAGGTTGATCATGAATAGTTGACAATAAAAATACAACTTCGTTGGATTTGGCTTTAAATGAAACTAATATATTTCTCTAAAATGTCGTCCGTTTCCGATGTTCAGCTGTCAGATCTCTCCTTCGATTCGCTTTCCGATGCTGACTCCAGCCAATGACAAATCTGATCTTCTTGATTCCTCAAATCCATCTAAAACAAATATAAAAAAGTGAAAACATCTCTACATTTCTCCGTACCGTATATCTAAACCGAACCAAAAATTTACTTACTACTAAATTTTGCATTAAACTTTCTATTTAAATCAATCCAATAAATTAAATTAGAAATTTAATAAATACTATTCTACATTTATCGATAAAAAGCAGATCTACAATATGTAAAACAATAAATATAAGAATTTATTAATGTACGTACCGTAACAATAAAGTTGTTGTTATTACTAAACCTTCGTCCAGCGGACGACGAAAAGGTCACAGAGCACGTCCTATGATGCGCGTGGACCCAATAGTGTCACGGGCTGCACTTTTTACTCAAATTAGGAAGGTAAGGAAAGAGTCAAGGTCAGGGGACGGAGCGAAGTAGGTGATTTCGAATTTCGTCAAGTGGCACGTCGTCGCCTCGACGAGTGATTAGTTATAAAGGGTTAAATATTTTCTGAGTTTACAATAAAGTGCAATGATGATGAAAATTGTAATCAATGTCAATTCATTTAACCGTAAAATTACTATAATGACATAAATAGGTCTACTGTGGTTCAAAGTATATAGTAATATATTGAGAGGGAACTTTACCGGGTGATATTTAATTGGTATTACATTTTCCTTGGAACAAACTGGCTTGCTAAGAAAATACAGATATTTGTTATTGTGTTTATTTTCTTTTGTTCTCATTTATTATTGTATTTTATATGTTGAAACATTTACTTTATATTATTCTGTAGTTGGTTTTTCCAACTTATATATTTTTAAGACATTATTGTTGTTGTTAAATGTTTTCTTGTTGATAAATGAAAACATTCAAGAAGGTTGGATAATTTCATAAGTATTATAAAACATAAATCTTCTTTAAGAATACATTTTATAGTAAAAGTAGGAAAAATTGAATTCAATGTCATGAAAACTATGAAAATCATTAACTTATTTTTGGAGAGTATTCGAGAGTTTACCTAAAGTACATGTCACTACCCTTTTCTATTCTTATCAAATATTCTTACAGTTATTGAGACAGAAATCAGCCCAAAAATATATATTTGCATTTTTACTAAACTTATATTTTTTCCTTATTTGTTAAGCCTCTTTATTATTAAATTCCACGCACCATCAAATCGCAGAGAGATACATAATTACATTTACGGAAACCCTGATTCATTGCTATTTTGTATATGAGATTTTAAATATAAGATATTAAATATCTTATTTGCAAAATAGCAACGAAGCAGAATAGCATAAATAAATAAATCGCTTTAAAATGTGCCAACAAAAAATATCCTACATTTAATATTTTGTACGTTCCATTTTCACTTTAAGTTTCAGTTTCTAACTCTAGTCTGATAACATTAATCTTGTTTACGAATTTAATAAAAATTAAAAAAAAGTAAACGATAATCTAAAATATGTATTACTTATTTTAGTACAAAATAATTACCCGAAATAAGCTTATTATAGCTTAAATTCACGAAAAAAATATTTTTTCGTAATTTTAGACACATCAATTATATTACTACTTGTTTCAATCAAATGGTCACAAAAACAGTTGACGTGTTATAAGGCGGTATATGTATACCGCCAACTGTTCTCATGTCCATTTAAATATACTTGTGTAAAAACCGATAAAATGGTATATACATTAAAAAACCGTTAACCGTTGCATTACCTGCGGTTGTTCTACATGAATAATTTTTTAGTCACAAACCAATTCACCGCTATTGTATACAAACAAGCTATTAATAAGGCTAGTATACAAGACATAAGCATAATACGTAAGAAAAGATAATAAAGAAAGTATATAAGGTAAGTACATAAGTGAAATATATTAGGCAAATACATAAGGCCAGTATATAACGCAAGTACAGAGCAGACCAAAAAGAATATACATATTTGAAACTGATTTATTTAATAAACTGTAAGACACACAACTATGTAACTTGAGATACATATTTATGAAACTCTGTAGTTTAGATTACAGGTGTTCAAAATATCCTCCACGAGCGCCACGAACAATATCACACCAATACTCAAATTCCTGCCATACTCGACTAAGCATGTCCGGGGTCACTGATGTAATGGCAGTACGGATTCGGTTCTTCATCTCATCGAAGTTCTGTGGTAGTGGAGGAACATAGACGGTGTCCTTGATGAAACTGTGGGGACAGGAAGAAATCACACGGCGTCAAATTCAGTGACCGTGGAGGCAAGCTGAAAAGTGCTAAATCATCATCTCCTTGACATCCAATCGAGCGGTTTGGAAGAGTTTCGTTCAGAAACTGACGAACTTGACGATTACAGTGAGGGGGTGCCCCGTCTTGTTGAAATATGAGGTTGTTCTTGTTCAGTCTCGGAAACAAACAGTTTTGGAACATATGAAGATACTGTGACCGTTAACCGTGTTTCCATTAAAGAAAAAAGGGCCGTAAACAGATGAGCACAGACCACATTCACTTTAGGTGAATCCCGAAAATGTTCGATGTGCGCATGTGAGTTCTGTAGGCCACAAATTCTAACATTTTGTTTGGTCACCTTCCCACTAAGGTGAAAACATGCTTCATCACTGAACACGATCCGTTCTGAGAAATTGTTATCGTTGTCAATAACATTCTGAATCTGGCCAGTAAATTCCACACGTTTATGTTTGTCATCTTTATTCAGAGTCTGTAACAACTGTAACTTGTACGGCTTCATAACTAACTTGCGTCTCAAAATAGGCCAAACTGTTGTTTTAGGCGGCTATAATTCCTGACTGGCACGACTTGTTGATTTTGAAGGGCTACATTGATAAGCAGCTTGAATCCGTGTGACATTTTCTTCAGATACACGAGGGCGGCCAGGACTCTTTCCTTTACATACACAATCCGTGTCAACAAATTGACGGTACCATTGCGAATATTTCATACATTCGGAGGATCAATTTGGTACCTCAACCGGAAACGTTTTTGCACTGTAATTACGGAATTACACTTCGCAAGTTCATGAATACAAAAGCTTTTGTACGGTGGCGTAGCCATTTTGAGAACAACTGTGAATATGTAATTGTAACCAAGCACAACTGACATCTCGCGGACATGAATTAGACACTGCACTCGTTCCTTCGATACCCGCAGCACACCGCTACTATCTATAGTTTACTGAATATATCAGTTTGAAATACGTATATTCTGTTTGGGCCGCTCTGTACTTGCGTTATATACTGGCCTTATGTATTTGCCTAATATTTTTCACTTATGTACTTACCTTATATACTTTCTTTATTATCTTTTCTTACGTATTATGTATTCCTGTAGGGTATTTCTTATATGAAATACCCTACAGGAATAGAAATATAATTTTAATATTAAGTCAAATATATTTGAAATACTGATAATTTAAAGATTTTTTTTCGAAATTGCTCAGTGGTAATATAATAGGACATGCAATGTCTAGTAAAACCAGTTGAAATCATAATAACTTTAACTTATTGAAAAGTTCGAAAAGTCGTATGCAGAACTTTAAATTACTTATGTATAAAACCCATCTGGTTGGTTAAGCTTCTAAATAATTAATCTGTGGCTGTATTTACAATTAGCAACAAATATGCTATAGCTTCTTCTAAATAAGTTCAAAATGTAAAGAACTGGTAATAGCAAGTTTTTTATATAAATTATATGTTGATAGGCATTAACATTTAAAAAAAATATTTTAATGAAATATTTTTCCTTTGACTACGTTGAGACCAAACGTCTAATAGTTAATGAACAGTTTTGTTTTACACAAATTATTATCTCTTTATACTTTTAAAGATTTTTAAATTATGATGTTTATTCAGTTGAAGAGTAATTTTACTAATAGCACGATGCTAATGACAAATGTAATAAATACTTTCACATTAAACTTTATAAATTTCACATTACACTATTCATTTTGGTGCTAACTCTGGTCAGACTAATCCTTTACAGTTTTTAAATAAAAAATTTTCATTTCAACTTTATTCTGTTTGGGGTTGTTGGGGATATCCTTGGGGTATGCCCGCGTTCATGGGCACTACCATTGTAAGCTCAGACACCGCGGGAAGGTAGACAGTGTCTTCCCATGGTCGAATATTAACAGACAGCAAGATGCACAAGCTCTTTGTGTCGTCTCACATGATTATACTCTCGTAATTTATTTACTATTGATGAAGCTTAAACGGAGCTGGAAATGTAATTTACATCATAAGTGCAATGTCAAATTCCTGTATTATAATTAATGTAGCAAAGATATGAGATCATGTCTCTGAAAGTTAGTAGATGGCTTATATAAACTAAGTTTAAATAGTTCACGTCACCATTACTTAGAACATGACACATGTCGTACAACAATAACATTCCATACGACATGAATGAACACAGTGATTTCCAATTGCCTAATATCAAATATGTTTTTCTCGGCTTGATAAATTGTATCAAGTTAAAATAGAATATTATTTATATAAAATTTAATGAAAATGATACGACAGGATTACGATACGTTTTCTTTCATAACATAAATCAGTGATACCTATAGCGTGAAAAAAAATACTATATAAGAATTATGTAAATGTTCATATCTAATATTTCTCATATTTTTTTGTTATTCTAGTAATTATTTATTACTTTGTAAATTAACTTCTAAAACTTTATCTAAATTCTAAAATTATATTTTGGGATGTGATTTTTATACGAATGTTGTCTGTTTAATATACTTTTGTTTTTATTTTAGTTTACTGACTTAGTTTAATGATAACGTTATCCGTATCTTTTCATAGCATAAGATAACCTATCATCCAACCTAATGAATTCATTAATATCCAAAATTTTATAATTCTTTAATAGGCATGTTATATAATGGAAAACAAATGTATAATTTTAATGTAAAAGGTCGCTATTTTCAGTTCGTTAGCTGAGATGAGGATGAGTTAACAAAACAATGTCGCGCCAGACAGGCCACAATATGACGTTTGGCGGTGTGTTCTGCAACACGCCAATTTCAAGTTATTTAGATAACATTTGATTATACCCATTCCTTTTTTTTCTATTTATCTTGAATTTTTCCTTCAAAATCATGGGTATAAAACCTATTTAAAATCGCGTAATAAATTTGTAGAACATATTCATGATTTTTTTACAGGATATTAGTTTTAATTTTATTATTTTTTTTACAAATTTAAACATACATATTAGAAGAAATATTCTGGTATATTATGTAATATACGAACAATATAGTGAATGTTCACTATATTCACTATCTTGTGTTCGTTCTGTTAACAGTGTTACTGTGAATACAAAAAAATATATCAATACAGATATGAAAAAAGACTAAATCGCGACGTACAATATTTACAAATATACAATTTTGTGTGGAGGTTCCTCTAAGGACATAGATGAATTTTACAAAATTGTATGGTTCAATAAGGAAATTAATTTTCGTAACGTTGACATAGTTTCATTAAAAATCTACATTGAATTCTTTTAAGAATGCCGAGGGAGAATGTGTAGCAGTACGTTGGAAATATATTAAATAGTTTCAAAGGATTCCTGTTGAAATTGAGGATGAACAAAAATACACTTACACACCTTTTAAATAAGCGTATACCAGTTGTGAAAAAAAAATTATCACAGAAAGGATAACTAAATTCAAATAAATTATGAACAAATCGTCTTCTATACTGCTCTAATTATGATTGTATATTATGAAATTGCTACTAATTAAATAGGAATCAATTTTTAAATTGAAATAAAGAAAATTTTTATAATGAAAATAAACCTAGCACTGTATGTGTTACATTCGGTTAAGTGAATTTATTATTTAGCTTCACGCCATTTCCCTTACGGGGTAGCCAGAGACGACGGAGTGCCAAACGCTAGGGTCCCTGCATACCTCTTACACCTCGGCCACAGACATCAATCTCTTCATACATGCCGGGGGGTCCTCATGCTTTTATTCCTCCCCTTACATTCCACGTATCTATTTGTAGCTCCGTCCTCCACTTCCCATGTCCCATTCGGAACATGGCGTGTTGCTTGACGGTCCCCAACGCCGTTAAGTGAATATTGGGTTTAAGTTTTATTGGGATTGGTCAAATTAATCAAATGTATCCGGTGTTGCTTACCCCGTGCACAATGGGTTAAATAAAAAACGATTAAAATAAGTACAACTCAACTCAACACCATAATGCAACTCTATCTTTGTCATCTGAGTTAAATAGCAAAAATGCACATGGAAGATTCTGATAAGATATGCTGTATTCAGAGTAGGAATATTAGATATAATGTCAATTTAGATTTCTAACTATAAATGCAAATTATTTTGATGAATAAAAGCTAACTAGCTCTTTTAAGTTAAGTTAAGTTTAGGTTAGTACTTAATAATCCAAAGGGAAAAGATTCATCAACATGATTTGTACTAAAACCTAGGTAATTCATTATTTAGTTCAATATATTTTTCGTTTAAAAAACTAAAATACTATTGACATAAAATCAAAATGTTTGTCTAAAAAACGTTAAGTAAATTTATATACAGAACATTTTATTGATAGTAAATATGCATGGATCGTGAAATAACCTCGGAGAAGAATAAATAAATAAATGATATGGTAGACTTTGATAAAATATTGGACGATATTTAATTGCTTTTTTTTTCGGTGTTGAAATTTATTAAAATATTTTTTAATCAAATTAGTTGAAGTTCTTTTGATAGCACTATAAATAATATATTTTCTTGTACAAGTCATTGTAAAATACAAGATTGATTAATTAGCTCACTGAGTCGGATATATAATGTAATGAATATACTCGTATAAATATTTATTGTTTCTGAATGACTAGCTAATTAGTATATTTTTTACTAAATATATAATGAAATTATCGATCCGAGCAGGATTCGATTCTTTGACCACCGGGAAAACCGTCGCTCTACCAATGAATTTACCATATCGCCACATGCCCCAATGAATTTAGCAATCTATCTATACAGTTGTTTATTGTATCCTAATCTATGTTTCTTACTTTGTAGTATAGAAAAATATTGAAAAGATGATACAACAGAAATTAATATTTGAATAGGTATACTTACTGCCGTATACCTTCTTTATAATATTTTATTTATAAATGCATGCAATTAGCTTTACCAATACTTATAAAACATTAGGAAAAACTCGTAAGATAAATATTAACTTTACTTCTTCATAAGCTAATAAATTCATGTAGAATGTGATAGTATTAAATATATATAATTAAAAACATTAAATTATAGCCCCGGTTTAATAATTCAATCATGAATAACGAAAATAAGTTAAACCCAAAACAAACTTATATCAAAAGGCAATTATTATAAAACTCCATGTCAGTTCTCTGCACATATCAGTCAGCAGACAAAAATAAACAAAAAAAATGTGATCTGCGCGGAAATAAACTGTTGTCAGGGATAGTAATTACTGTCCGATTCAACACAGAAAATTCAGAACATTTTCAACAGTAATATAAAAATCGATTATGAAATACGTCCAATACTGAATGTGAGTAAGAATAATCCATGAAATATTTTTGGTGTATTTTTAGTTCTCATAAATGTATTCAGCGTTTCAGTTGATATTTTATAAAGCTTAGAATAAGATAATAGTTTTTAATTTTTGTTGAATAATTAACTTGTAATATATAAAAAACTCAAAATTCACATTTATTTCACATAAAGTTTCCTTTGAGTTTAAGGATTAAATTATACAGGAAATATAATTAATTAACAAAAAAAGTGTAAAATAGAAACGTACTATTTAACATAAGTGTTTAATCTGAGATTTATATATCACGGATATATGGGAAAATAACTTTTTGTTGCCACTTTTAAGGCATGGCCAGAAACGTAAGTTTAGATCACATAGTCAGAGAATTTGCTTCTCTCGCTGCTAATAGGTTATTAATAAAAAATTATAAGTTCTTATTTTTATATAATTGATACTATATAATAAGGAAACTCCAACATACGAGTATCTATCTTCGTATAAAATGTAACGTGTTAGGTACGTATATTTAAGGAGTGTGCACGGAAACGGAATTGTTACCAAAATATCAAAACTTTTCTCATACCATTCAATTTATCAATTTTGTCAAAGTTTTAAAAAGTTAATTAAAATTACAGCATACAGTATTTTTAGTACAATATTACTTAATTAAAGACGAATTCTTAATAATCTGTTTCAAACATAATGTTATTACACAAGTTTATATTTGTTCTCATAATAATTTACTATTATTCGCTGTACAGATTTGATTTTAGAAACTGATCCTCAACTGCTAGCTATGTAGTATCATTAATGCACCGTGATTACTGCACAATAATGATAAGAATAATTGAACAATTTTGTTAAATCTGTTACCATTTCTTTGTATTTGTGGAGTTGTGAGTTCGATTGAATATTAAAGCACGCTACAGTCTTAAATTACCTTATAATTTATTATAATTTTACAATGTCACGAAAATATTATTTAACATTTTATATACATGATAACAGGCTTGTTCATCATCAAACATGTAATATTTTAATCTAACAAAGTATATTTGAATTTACCGCTAAACATTGAAGACACCAAACATTTAAAAAATATGATAACTAAAATAAAAAATCGCGTAACAAATTTAAAAAACGCGTATTTTTTAACGTTTTATTATTATATAATAAATAAATCATCCTTCTGCCGCTGTTGGTCTTAAAATGATGGATATCAAACAACAAATCTAATTATTATTTATTTAATTAGGGTAATAAACATATATTTGTACGTAACACTTAAACGTTTTATGAAAGTGATGATTTGATGATAATACAATTGGTAGTATTCAGTTTAAATGTCGCTTCAATTTGGTACGTTAATATGTATATAATTTATGATATTATAAACAATAAAATATTTTTTTTAATAATTAATTTTGAAATAACATCTTTTTCAACCCCTAATTCTAGATCTAATAAAAACACCTCCTGTAATGAATACAACATACAAGTTAACCTAAATGGTACTAATTACTTCGTAACCTATTCAAATAACATCAAATTATAATACCTCATGGAGGAAAAATCCATTAAAAGAAATATAATATAACATTGTCAAAACAGGAAAACACAGAAAAAAACTGAAATTGTACAACGTAAACTATTAAAGAAAGTTATGAAATCTAAAAGACACGTTCTAATTTATAGCGAAAATTCAAATAACTTATCATATATTTTTCAATTGAACTTTAAAATGGCGCAAAAAATACCGACAATATGAGTTATGGTTAATAATAATTAATCAACCCAGAAATAATACATATGAATGATTATAAACAAGCCTTCTAATAATTATTAAGAACACTAATTACAACAACAGTCACTGGAGGCTAATCAAAATCTTAATCTCGTAAGTACTTTTTATAGAAATAACTAGAAAGATCATGACATAAAATTTAAAATTGCAAAATATTCAATTAGGCGAATAGTGTTAATATACGCAGAACGTCAAACTGTAGTGCGGGTAGATTTAAAATAATAATAAATAATCACAAATTGTATGTGGGTAAATTGAAAATAATCACAAACGGTATGTGGGTAAATTTAAAATAAATACAAATAATCACAAACGAAATGTGGGTAAATTTGAAATAATAACAAATAATCACAAACTGTATGTGGGTTAATTGAAAATAACACCAAATAATGACAAAATGTATTAGGGCAAATGGAAAATTATAACAAATAATGACAAACTGTATGTAAATAAATTGAAAATAATCACAAAAAAACAACAACTGTTGTGGCTAAATTGAAGATAATAACAAATAATTACAAACTGTATGTGGGCTATACTTCTAGATTACCAGCTCCGTTTGAGCTTCATAAATAGTGAGTAAATGAGAGTTTAATCATGTGAAAATGTACCAAGAGCTGGTGTATTATGCTATCACTTAATATTCATTGACTGTATACAAAATGAATATCTTCTTCGTGCAAAAATTTTGACGGAATGTCTGTTTGCCTACTGATTAGATATAAGCATTCATGAGGAGACATACAACAATTAGGAGAATAATTATACTAATCTTTTCTTTTTATGATATTTATATAACTAAGTTTTTATTTAATAACGATGTCGATCTGGCATATTAATGGAATTTAAAGGATTTAACTGTAAGTTGCTCTTTTAATTTTTACCAATATCATTTAAATTTAAAAAAAATAAAATTAAAATGAATAAATTCTTGAACTTAATATAAATGTAATGTAACACATTCTTGTTAGTAAATCTCCAAAAGGGACATAATGCCTTTTGAACTCGCTTCGATTTAGTACTGCAACACGGCTCCTATGTTAGAGTTTTTGTGAACGTGAGATATATCTTGATGCAATACGAGGGCTGTTTTGAAAATTGTTAGCCACAAACTTAATATGATCCCAATTTTTTACAACTATTTTGAATTGACAGCTAAGTTCATAACAAAAGTTCTTGGTGAATATCATTGGCAGTTTATGTATAGTTATTTAAAAAAATATATTAAACACTAGTCGTTCTGTGAACAGTAGACATCAGTACGTAAGGGGATGAGACAATGTTGGGAAATTATTTATAGTGGATTTCACGAGGTCCAGTGGTTACGATATTTCACCCGTGAACCAAGTATGTGCGCCACACCAGTAACCTCCGGACACTGGACCTCCGCCGCCGATGAATAACGAACATTGTTGCCGACATAAAGACATGAGGTCTTTAAAAAATCCATCACAAATCATCACTTCTATGTACGAGTAACAAACCCGAAATTTATGTGTTGCCTGGTAAGAGAAAATGAATTGTGGTAGGTACCTACCTACAGTGTGCTTTTTAAGTCCCTTTTTCAAAAAGGAATAAGTATACCTATGTATGTATGTAGGTTCATAGCTACCGAACGAAATTTGGCTCCACCAAATAACAACGGGGTTATTAAACTGTAAAATTTTTGATAATTCGCTATGGCCGCCATTTTGGATTTTGATATAAGAAAAAAACACCTTAGATTTCGGCAAAGAATACTTAGAAGAAATTTCAGCCCGCTTGCTGCCGCAAAATTCGTTTTTGTGATACGGATCAGAAACCCGCCATTTTGAATTTTTTCGCCCAAGCAAAAAAACGGCTCGACATAAAAATTTAAATAATTTAACCTACCAATTTTCGTGACGATTGCATAAAAAATACGCCTGCTACGCCAAAACAAAAACTCAAATCACCGCCATTTTAGATTTTTCTCCCAGTACGAAAAATGGCAAGACAAAAAAAATAACTCAAAGAAAATGATCATCAATTTTTATGGCGATCGTAGAAAATTGCTCCTGCTACCCCAGAAACCAAACTAAAAAACGCCGCCATTTTGGATTTTTCGCCCAATCAAAAAAACGGCTCGACATAAAAATTCAAATAACTCAAAGAATATGCCTGCCAATTTACGTAACTATAGGATGAAAAATAGGCCGGCTTCGCCGGAACAAACTTGCTGAAGTACAATCGGAAAGATAGCAGAATGGGCCTATCTACTGAGAACATAGTCCTTCGGACAAACGCTTCGCTACGCTCAGCATTCGTCAATTATCCTCCACTCTTTACTTTTTCTGTAACATGATTTTCTATGACTACAAATTTAAAAAAATCTTATGAAAATTTATAAGCTGCTTTTGAGAATTTGACGTTAGCGTTAGCAACAGTTTTTTATTGGTTTCGTGAATAGCTAAACAATGTCCCAAGCCCACCATCAATTGTAGTAAACCATGAAAACGTAATCAGAGTGGAGTGGTTTTTGAGAAAAAAATAAATAAATTATACATCAGGAGCTTCAAGCTATAGTTTACAGTATCTTGCAACGACATTTAAAATTTAGGAGGGTTGATTCGCGAATGATACTTCATTTTCTCACCGAGCTAAAATGGTGAACGATGCAAATTTGGGGTGGAAAAGTTGAATCTGGTTTTTAACAATCATGTACCCTTACAAATGACAAATTTTACATCTACTACTTTGGAGTTAGGATGTTCTCACAAAGCAACAATCCACGCAATGAATATTTGAAGAAGTCGAGCTGTCCACAAAATGGTGTGTGGAGCCCTTATAATAAAATGATAACAGTTTCGTTTCGACGCAGTGGATCAGTTGCAATAATCCTCCCACTAGGCAGATCGTAGAATAGTTACGAGTAAATAGTTTTGCGAACTTTGTCTCCCTTAAGCTTTCGGGGAATTGAATATCGAGCACCCATGCAACCGCCGCATTCTTTTCCGCCAATATAACGCTTCACACAGCTAGAACCATCGACTATTTGAATTCTTCTGGCTTCAAAATATACCCCATTCTCCATACAGCCCAGATTTACCTCCATGCCCTTTTTTTTTATTTTCCACAGTTAAAAAAGCGTCATGGGTAAAAATTTAAAATCGCAGTCGAGGCCATCAAAAGATTTCAACGATGTTCATGTTCTCAACAACCAATTATTACATGTTCACAGATATACGGTGAATGTCTGATAGACGTTATAATGCTTGGATCCCAATTCTGTCACGAGTCTGTCATAATAAAAAAAATAAAAAAAATAAAAACATAGACAACACCGTGGGGTGTTGTCTATGAAGGAGTGACTGACAAACCATCACTGAAGTCGGATAATGCCAACATTTTATTGTGAGTTTTATGTGCACTGTTTTTTTTATATGGTACAATGAAATAATAACAAACTTCTTGTAATCGTTGATTGGTACCAATATAAACGAAATAATAATACTAAACGAAACAGTTCAACTAACAATGCTATAATAAATACATATATAATAACAAATATGGCATAGCTGAATATTACTTAAAACTTAAAAAAGACAGTTTAGAAATTTAAATGTTGGATTCATAAAAAAAAATATTTCTATAAATATCTATTTTAAGATACTAATCAATCAAATTATTTTTAATTGTTAATTAATTCAAACTGTTATTTAAATTCACGCTTATATGGTTAAATCTGAAAACGAAACAACGAATAAAATATTAATTATTTCTATTAATTATGAACACTTATAAATACTCGTAATTAACTTGTAACTGTAATTTATTTGTTATGAAAATAATTTATGTGAAAATACAATGGAATTGTTAAATATCCGAATAATTCTATTTTAAAATTGACACTTAAATAAGTAGTTGACGATATGACCTATGAAACACCGACAGTTTAAAAAATAAGAAACATCTTAATAACAAAATCATACTTGTTCAAAATAAATAGAGTGGTGTGAGGCACATACTTTTAATAAAAAAAAAATAATCAACTAAGCAATGCATTAGCAGTAATCTGATAGATCTGCTGGTACATGTTGAAATCATTGACGTAATAAGTTTAATTCATTGACAAGTTCCAAAACTCTTAAAATTACTTAAGTAAAAAAATCTAATATTCTATACAATTAAACGGTGGTTTATTTTATAGAGTATTTTTTTAATTTTAGTTAACAATAAACATGCTAAAACACCGTATAAATAACTTTACAATATAAAGTAACAGTTATTGATTTATACATAGAGTAAATGTTAACAAGTCAAATGTTGTCAAGGTTTTCAATTAAAAAATATATATTCTATCCATTATATGTGAAATTATAGCATATCAGGCAAAAACTAGCTCTTACAAAACTATTATTACAAAAATTCAACAAAAAACATCAACATATAACAAATATCATACTTTATTTAGAAGATAAATAAAAACAAGCCTATTCCAGGCAAATATAAAACCACTTAACTATTGAGGTATTTTCCTTATGAATTATTATACATCATACATATTATACATTATACAAAGAGTTGCAATGTTAAGTTTCAAGTCGAATTAAACTTCTTTCTTAACAAATGCTGCGTTTCTCATCTCCTTTGACATAAAAATTTAATAATATAGTTGTAGTTTTTCTCAGACTATCCAAATTAATTATAATAACCAAAATATTTGACTAATGAATGTCGTAGTTTTAATATGAAATTCATCAAACGTTATACTTCTTAGGTTTCACATACAAATGTTTTAATCTATATTTGTATTAAAGGAAACATATGTTTATTATGAACAGCTTCAACAAAGAAAGGAATTAAAAAAAACTTGTTGTAATTTACAATATCAGCAACCGAAACAAGTTAGTTTTATATTCCCACGAAATCAAGACCTAAGCGAGTTAAATCTGAAGTCGGAAAAAAAAGCGTTACCTGTCAAGATATAAAAAAAAATTATATTCTAAATACTAAAAGTACCTCAGATAGAAGAGGAAGCAGAAGAAATAAATATTTCAAGATAATATATTGTGAATATATACTTAAAAATAGCTTTACCACTATGAGGATAAACGTCCAATAGATTAAGAGTACATATACATATACATATATATATATATATATATATATCTGTGGTATCTCATTCAAGATTTTATTAGTATTTCTTATTTTAATGAACATTGTATTACATTACTAAAATTATTGAGGCTAAAATAATATTGAATAAAGATTGCAAAGGAGGTCTAATGTGGTAGGTATATTTATTGTAATTCGAATAAATAGGATGAATAACTCGTGACAGAATTGGGATCCAAGCATTATAACGTCTATCAGACATTCACCGTATATCTGTGAACATGTAATAATTGGTTGTTGAGAACATGAACATCGTTGAAATCTTTTGATGGCCTCGACTGCGATTTTAAATTTTTACCCATGACGCTTTTTTAACTGTGGAAAATAAAAAAAAAAGGGCATGGAGGTAAATCTGGGCTGTATGGAGAATGGGGTATATTTTGAAGCCAGAAGAATTCAAATAGTCGATGGTTCTAGCTGTGTGAAGCGTTATATTGGCGGAAAAGAATGCGGCGGTTGCATGGGTGCTCGATATTCAATTCCCCGAAAGCTTAAGGGAGACAAAGTTCGCAAAACTATTTACTCGTAACTATTCTACGATCTGCCTAGTGGGAGGATTATTGCAACTGATCCACTGCGTCGAAACGAAACTGTTATCATTTTATTATAAGGGCTCCACACACCATTTTGTGGACAGCTCGACTTCTTCAAATATTCATTGCGTGGATTGTTGCTTTGTGAGAACATCCTAACTCCAAAGTAGTAGATGTAAAATTTGTCATTTGTAAGGGTACATGATTGTTAAAAACCAGATTCAACTTTTCCACCCCAAATTTGCATCGTTCACCATTTTAGCTCGGTGAGAAAATGAAGTATCATTCGCGAATCAACCCTCCTAAATTTTAAATGTCGTTGCAAGATACTGTAAACTATAGCTTGAAGCTCCTGATGTATAATTTATTTATTTTTTTCTCAAAAACCACTCCACTCTGATTACGTTTTCATGGTTTACTACAATTGATGGTGGGCTGGTTTTGGGACATTGTTTAGCTATTCACGAAACCAATAAAAAACTGTTGCTAACGCTAACGTCAAATTCTCAAAAGCAGCTTATAAATTTTCATAAGATTTTTTTAAATTTGTAGTCATAGAAAATCATGTTACAGAAAAAGTAAAGAGTGGAGGATAATTGACGAATGCTGAATAGGCTTGTTTTTATTTATCTTCTAAATAAAGTATGATATTTGTTATATGTTGATGTTTTTTGTTGAATTTTTGTAATAATAGTTTTGTAAGAGCTAGTTTTTGCCTGATATGCTATAATTTCACATATAATGGATAGAATATATATTTTTTAATTGAAAACCTTGACAACATTTGACTTGTTAACATTTACTCTATGTATAAATCAATAACTGTTACTTAAGGTTTAAAGAACTTTATTTCTCATAAGAACATTCAGTTCACTTAAAATGAGTTATATACATTTTTATTAATTGTAACATTTAAATAGCCTCTGAGCTAGTCTGGACGCTTAAACTATTTGTAAGACGTGTGCTTTCAATTTTTTTCTGAATACAGCCATACTGCTACACTCCTTGACATCTTTTGGGATTTTATTGTACAGCTGTGCCCCCTCGAACAATATCGTCTTCTTACCGTAGTTGGTACGCGGACGTGTCAATTCGAGGTCTTTTTTGTGTCTAAAGTTTCGTGTATATAGTTTTTTTTTTTTGTAAATTAATGTTTGTGACAATGTTATGTGATGTAATATTTCTAATTAGTATGCAAGTTCTATATGTGTAAAGTTGTTTTAAATTTAATAATTCAGTTTTTTTATATAGTGTATTTGTTGGTGTTAGGTAGTGATAGTGAAATAATGTTTTAATAATTTTGTTTTGTACTCTTTGGAGTGGATCTAAATAGGTTTTAGCCGCTGAACCCCACACTTCAATCAAATATTCAAAGTGTGATTTTACCAAAGAGTTATAGATTATAGTACTAATTTTTTTCGGTATGCACTTTGATATTTTTCGTACTGCTCCTAGTGTTGAGGTTAATTTTGTTTTCAAATATTCGATATGTGCCTTCCAGGTAAGTTTGTCGTCTATTATCAGCCCCAGATATTTTTCTTGCGTGACGCGATTTATTATAGTGTTATCGATGGTAAGAGGAGAAAATTCAGGTATACATTTGTTTTTCGCAACAAAAATCATAAATGATGTTTTATTAGTATTTATAGTCAGTAAATTATATTTGAACCATTCGTTTAGGATATTTAAGTCTCTTTGAGCGTCATTTATAATGTCGTGTATACTATTACCAAAATAAAAAAGGCAAGTGTCGTCGGCGTAAAGTGTTAGTTGTCCTGTGAGCCCCAATGTGTCTATGTTGTTTATATAAATTAGGAACATCAAGGGGCCAATTATGGAACCCTGAGCTATACCAAAAGAAAGGTTACGGGTGGTACTGGAATAATTTTCCAACTTGACGACTTGACATCTATTACGTAAGTATGACTCGAACATGGAATAAGCGATTCCCGTGATGCCTATGTTCCTCAGTTTCTGTAGTAGTTTTTGATGACTTATTGTATCGAACGCTTTTTTTATGTCAATAAATATTCCTAGGGCAATTTTTTTCTGGTCTATATTAGTTTTAATGTTTGTAACTATATCTAATGCAGCTGTAAGAGTGCTTGATTTTGCGCGGAACCCATACTGATGCTTGTTAAAGAAATTTATACTAAGTAAGTAAGTGTTTAGTCTGTCATATAAAATCCGCTCGAATATCTTTGACATAACGGGTAGTACCGATACAGGTCTGTAGTTCCCCGGGGATGATTTAGAACCGGATTTGTATATGGGTGTAACTTTTGCTATTTTTAACGTATCGGGGAACACACCACTCAGCAAGCATTTGTTAATACAAGTTGTTAGTCGGTCAAGGATTATGTTTTTTAGGCATTTAATAGCTTTAGTACTAACTCCATCCAATCCAGTACTAATATTGTTGTCTAGGGCATCGATAATTTTTGAAATTTCGTTTGTGTCACACGGTGAGAGTTCAGTTAGGGTTAAGGTCTGTGGGGAAGTGTTCTCGTAGACTAAAGTGTTACCGGTATTTATGTGATATGTGTTTGGTATGTGGTTCGCTAAGTCGGGGCCTATTGAAGTGAAGAAGTCGTTAAACAAATCACAAATTGCATTACCTTCTGTGATGAGACCGGATTCTGACATTAGTTTCGGTGGGGCACTGCTGTTTTTTAATTTATTTAGAGCCAGGTTATTTATCACTTCCCATAGCTTTCTCGGGTTATTTTAATTATTCTGAAATAGAGTGTAATAGTATTTTTTTTTGTGTTGCCTGATCATTGTTTTCACATTGCTTCGTTGAGTATAAAAAGTGCTTCGTATATTTATATTATCGGGGTTTGATTTGGTTTGACTCCATAACTCGTTTCTTAAATTGATTGCATCGATTATATCTTTTGTTATCCAGTCTGTTTGTGGGGGGTTGTTTATCTTTGTCTTGTTTATTTTATTGTTTTGCACCTGTTCTTGAATAAAATTTTCTAAGTAGCTAAAGTCACAGTTTTCATTATCGTATTCTGCGTTGAGCGCGCTGTTATATAATTTTTCATAGTCTAGTGCTCTGTATTCGGTTTTTTTGTTTACCACCGGTTCCAATTTGCCAACTTCCACGAATATTTGCTTGTGGTCAGACATGGACGAGTCAATAATCGATAAGTTAAATGTTTAAACTTTATATTGTAAAGTTATTTATACGGTGTTTTAGCATGTTTATTGTTAACTAAAATTAAAAAAATACTCTATAAAATAAACCACCGTTTAATTGTATAGAATATTAGATTTTTTTACTTAAGTAATTTTAAGAGTTTTGGAACTTGTCAATGAATTAAACTTATTACGTCAATGATTTCAACATGTACCAGCAGATAATGTATGATCTATCAGATTACTGCTAATGCATTGCTTAGTTGATTATTTTTTTTTAATTAAAAGTATGTGCCTCACACCACTCTATTTATTTTGAACAAGTATGATTTTGTTATTAAGATGTTTCTTATTTTTTAAACTGTCGGTGTTTCATAGGTCATATCGTCAACTACTTATTTAAGTGTCAATTTTAAAATAGAATTATTCGGATATTTAACAATTCCATTGTATTTTCACATAAATTATTTTCATAACAAATAAATTAGTTACAAGTTAATTACGAGTATTTATAAGTGTTCATAATTAATAGAAATAATTAATATTTTATTCGTTGTTTCGTTTTCAGATTTAACCATATAAGCGTGAATTTAAATAACAGTTTGAATTAATTAACAATTAAAAATAATTTGATTGATTAGTATCTTAAAATAGATATTTATAGAAATATTTTTTTTTATGAATCCAACATTTAAATTTCTAAACTGTCTTTTTTAAGTTTTAAGTAATATTCAGCTATGCCATATTTGTTATTATATATGTATTTATTATAGCATTGTTAGTTGAACTGTTTCGTTTAGTATTATTATTTCGTTTATATTGGTACCAATCAACGATTACAAGAAGTTTGTTATTATTTCATTGTACCATATAAAAAAAAACAGTGCACATAAAACTCATAATAAAATGTTGGCATTATCCGACTTCAGTGATGGTTTGTCAGTCACTCCTTCATAGACAACACCCCACGGTGTTGTCTATGAAGGAGTGACTGAGCTATATTTTTGGGAACAATGTATCAAAACATCGATGTAAGTATATACTTTTTCATATGAAAATTACAGTTTTGAGAATAGATATAGTTAATTCCCTTGACAGCACCACGTTCAGTAAGTAAGAATAGTTCTTTCGTCAAAACTCGCCGACGCGTCATGAAGCTTTACCCACCTAATCTTGGTCAGAAACGAACTTTCCGAACTTCTTCAGAACAAAAAAGTGACCGTCTCTTAGTCCTTATTTTTACACCATGATAATTTGGAGTTCGTAAAACCATGCATACGATTGGCAGTGAAGAATTTCCCCTAAAAAGAGAAGAGTGCGTGCTGCTATTGATAATTGACCTCAACGTTTGCAACGTTATTGCAGCCAAGCGAAATAATTTGGAATAAGATTTCTATATTTTTGATTATGTGGGATATTTATATATTTACAAAACGTATCGGAGCCATGTCGCAGTACTGAAACTAATTGGGTACAAACAATCATTTATATTAGGGAGATTTACTGACGGTTCTGTTATGTTAGAATGACACATGCTGCAGATAGTATCTGAATAGCAGTAATGTGCATAAACATTTTAATTTCTCATCTATTTATTGGTTGAGCCGGGTGGAAGTAGCTTAGTTTATAATATCAAAAATATAATAGGAGGCATCTATATAAAAATGTGTAAGAGTATCCCTAGCCATAAAATTATAACACAAATTGTGCACTATTTGATTAATATCGACTAAGAGAAGAGATATTTATATTTTAAGTATACATCATGTAATTCTACATAATAAAACTTATATTATATATGATAATTAATATCTTGTCACATGCCAATAGAGAGATAGCTTTGTCAGTCGAAGCCATGTCAGTTTAACCTCTCATTCTTGGGTCCAAATGTCCTTGATGTTCTGTTGTATCGCCCTTGCTAAGGGATTTGTTGTTTTAGGGTTCATTAACAAATCGAGTGGCGATCTTGAGTCACTCAATACAGTGGCTTGAGGATCGTTGTTGATTTTGATCTCTTGGGTAGCCCTGTATAGGGCATACAGCTCAGACTAAAACACCGTACACGAGGGATGCAGATTAAAGACTGAACTTTTCTTCTCTTTTCCTTTCTCCCACCAAGTGAAGGCAGCTCCTACTTTCCCTTCTGTCTTGCTACCGTCCGTGTAGATATGAGGGCCGGAAATCTGGCCGGAGTCTTGGAGCTCCAAGCTAGTGTCTTCTAGAAGGTCGTAGTCTATGGCTTCCGACAGGGATGGGTGTCGGAACTCTTTGAAGCTCGTGTCAGTTTCGAGACGCATGTTGGGAGGGAGATAGGACGTTAATTTACCCCTTTTGTTTCTACGAGTATGAAGGTTAGCCTGCTCTTGGATCTTGATATCCAATGGTAGCAGTCCGGATAAGATGAGTGCTGAGGTATATGAGACCGTGCGGTAAGATCTACATATTTTTTGCGCGAATCCCCTTTGGAGCATGGATAATTGACGCTGCACCATGCTCAGGTCTGTAGCATTGGACCATACGCTGGAGCGGTTTGTTATTATGGGCTCAATGACCGCAATGTAGATGGTTCTTATTATCTCCGAGTTATGCCCACAAGTGATCTTTGCCGCACGCGCTAGTTGTTTATAAATACCCATAGCTTTGCGACATTGTGCCGCAACATGTGATTTGAAAGTCAGTTACCTATCTATTATTACCCCTAGGAATTTTAACTCGTTGACTAGTTTCAATTTTGTTCCTGCCATATGTAGGATCGGGGGAGTGTACTTAAGTTACTTAGTGAGGAGCATCGCGTTGGTCTTGTGCGGTGCGAAACTGAGCTTATTTTGGTTCCCCCATAGAATTACGTGTTCCAGAGTCTTATTACCTTCAAGTTCCAATATGTCGATTTGTTTATTCGAAAAGAAGAGTACCACGTCGTCAGCAAAAGCTTGGCAGTACACTCCTTCTTCTGTTAGTTGGTGTAAAAGCGAGTCAATTATCACGTTCCAGAAGATTGGTCCACCGATTGATCCCTGAACGCAATACCTTGGTAGTTTTCTTTTCGGTTGTTTGCCTCGCGTAGTTGACCATTATCTTGCGGTCGTTTAATTAGTTACCAACTAATTTGAAGAAGTTCTTTGGGCACTTCTTCTTGACAAGTTGTTGTTTAAGTGCCGGCCACCAGGCGTTGTTAAACGCACCCTCGATATCTAAGGAGACCACCAACACTGATTTTCTCTCACTCATTTGTATTTTAAGGTGGTCGACAAGGTCGGTGAGAGCGTCTTCCGTACTGCGCTGAGTTATAAAGCCATATTGCTTGTCGCTTAGTTTTGGGAGTATGTGCCATTGGAGGCGACCTACCAGGAGTTTCTCTATGATCTTCCCTAGCACGGAGAGAAGGCCGATCGGTCTGTAAGACTTGGGATGTGTATAGTCTTCTTTTCCTGGTTTTCTTATAATGACCAAGTGGGCTACCTTCCATGGTTAGGCAAGTAATTGAGGGACAAACACTTGTTAGCTATTGCTAGGAAAGTATCCTTTCCACTACTGTGCAGATGTCTGCTGTCAGTCCGTCCGGGCCAGGTGCCTTCTTTGGATTCAGTGTTTGAAGCACCGTTTCCAGTTCTGTGAGGGTGAAAGAAGGGTCATCCTCCGGGAGATCTTCTGGATCAAAGCTTGAAGCCCAACTCCGAGTATACCGATGACATTATGTACATATAATATATATATGTGGTATAATATTTAATTTTAAGTTTGCACAATTTGTTTATTTTATTTTTTCATAGACTATGTTTAATATTTTATTAGTATGGCAACCCGCCTACCGGGCTGTCAGTCGATCAGGCAAGATATAAGACGAAAGACGCTGTAGAATTAGTTAACAAAAGAATTAAAATAACTGCTAAATTAAAAGAAGTTTGACTCTCATCATATCCCACAACTTTTGGGGGCTCGTCCGGGATCTGAAAACTATCACATTTAACGTGTTTACGAAGAAATCTAACGACGAAGAAAAATTAAAACGAAAGATTGTTCTAGAATACGACGTATGACGCCGTCTTTGTTAACAGGAGGTGAAAATCGTCCGGGATATGAACAATATCGCATTTAACGTGTTTACGAAGAAATCTAACGACGAAGAAAAATTAAAACGAAAGATTGTTCTAGAATACGACGTATGACGCCGTCTTTGTTAACAGGAGGTGAAAATCGTCCGGGATATGAACACATCGAGTCAAATTGAATTGAAGAAAGAAGATATTGTTAAAAGTGAATTACGATTGTCTACAAATTACAAATTATCAAGAACGCACGTGACGCCACGAGTCGACAACGAATGCTTCGGAACAAATTAGGTCAAACCGAATGCTTCGGGACAATAAGAGTGTCGTAATAATATTTTTGTATTGGAGTACGACTTCGATATTTTTAATACTGATTAACTATTGATATGAAGATTTTAATAAGACGGTTATAAATATTCTAACGGATGAAAAAGTATTTATAAACTAATAATAATTAAACGACGCATATTAAAGACGAAATATGCCGCCTAAGAAGGATAAAGAAGATAAAGAAGACGAAGAGATGTCCAGATCGGGACGGAAAATATCTTTTTCTGACTTAGAGAAGTCGATGATTACCTTTACAGGCGACGACACTTATCCTATATCCACGTGGATTCAAGAGTTTGAAGATACCGCTAGTATTATGGAATGGTCAAAGATTGAAAAACTTATTTACGGGAAAAGATTGCTTGGTGGAACAGGCAAGCTATTTTTGAGATCTTTAGGAAGTGTAACTGATTGGGATGTTCTAAAAAGAAGCCTTATGGAAGAATTTATGCCCAAGGTAAATAGTGCTATGGTCCATAAACAGTTAGCTTCACGGAAAATGAAAAATGATGAAACATTTCAACAATATTTTCTTCATATGAAAGAGTTAGCCTTACGAGTTTCTTTAGAAGATGAATCTCTTATAGAATATGTGATTGATGGCATTCGCGACTCTGAAACAAATAAATCTATATTATACGGTGCCAGAGACATAAAAGAATTTCGTGCCAAGCTGGAATCATATAGCCAGTTAAGAAAACGAATTGATAGTAAGAATAGTGTTCGTCATAATAATTTTACAACTTCAACCCATTTGAGTACTGCGCGTAAACCTGTAAGAAAAAGATGTTATAATTGTGGTGACACTGAACATATAGCACAAACTTGTACAAAAGGTATGAAATGTTTTCGATGTAACGAATTTGGTCATAAGGGGACAGACTGTCCAACCCACTTAAAGAAATCTTTAAACATTCACACTCTGAAGAGAAAAACAAACATTCCTTATAAAAAGATTAAGATGAACGGAATTGATATGATGGCATTTATAGACACTGGAAGTGATGTGAACCTGATAAAAATGAGTGAATTGACACAATTTCAAAAAGAAAAACTGCAATATGAGAAAAATACTAAAATATGTCTGACTGGTATTGGAGAAAAGGAAATAGATACAGAAGGAAGTTTTGTTGCTAAATTAGAGATTGATGATTGCTTCATAAGCACAATTTTTCATATTGTTAAAGATGAAGCCATACCTGTCAACTTAATTTTAGGAAATCCAATCTTGAACGATATTAATATTAACTTTACATCAGATGGCATAACCGTAGAAAAAATTACCCACCTCACGTTGCTCACAGAAGAGAAGAATCCACACGACGATCTAGATATAGAAAAAACGAAGTTACTAAAGCTGGCGGAGCAGAAGAAGAGTGAGCCACTAGAGGTCGTTTCAAAGAAGACAATTCCAGAACCGGAACCAGAGAGACCCATGACGAAGAAACAGAAGCGAGAGTATGAAGAGGAGATGGCGAGGCGACAGCGGAAGCAAATGAGGATGGACGCGGAAAAAATGGGACGGAGAATTCCCAAAGAGGAGAAAACATCGGAAAGAGAGAGAAAACCCGAATCCGTCGGATTTGGTCGTATTCCAAAACTAAGTGACAAGAACGCAACAACCACCAGATCTGAAACTCCTAAAACAAATGACAAAGAAAGAGACAGGTATAATAGTGAACGAGATAGAAACGATAAGGTGCGAGAAGAGGTATTAAAGAAAGAGAGAGTAAGGGAAGATGTACTAAGAAAAGAAAAGGCTAGAGAAGATGTTTTAAGACGAGAGAAAGAAAGAGTTACACAAGACGTATCAGCGAGAGAAAAAGAAAGAAGTAAGTTAGGTCGAGAAAAGATTGAAAAGGGTAAGACTGAGGAATTAATTAACCGGGAATATTTTATTGAAGACCTGAAAAGAAAAATTAAGAAAGTATTAGATAATTGCGTAGAATGTATATTGATATCACACAAAAAAGGGAAAAAGGAAGGATACTTACATCCGTTAGATAAAGGAGAAATGCCACTGTCAACTTACCACATCGATCATCTTGGCCCACTTACTTCAACAAATAAGAATTACAAATACATACTGACGGTTATTGACGGGTTTACTAAATTTACTTGGATATACCCTGTAAAGACGTTAACGACTGAGGAAACCCTAAGTAAGATAATAATGCAACAACAAACTTTTGGTACACCGCAAAGAATCATATCTGATAGGAATGCTGCATTTACTTCAAATGATTTTGAGAATTACTGTAAGGAGGAGAGTATTGCTCATTATACTATCACGACTGGACAACCCCGTGGAAATGGACAAGTTGAGCGTATTCACCAGATCATTATAGATGTCTTGAGTAAACTTGCTATAAATGACCCGACTAAATGGTATCGTCACGTCGCAGCGGTACAATGTGCCCTAAATGGTACTTTTCAAAGAAGTATTGGTATGACACCTTTTGAACTGCTTATAGGCATACCAATGAGGAATAGAGATGATGAGATATGGAAATTAATAGAGGAAGAAAAAATTGCACATTATAATGAAAATAGAATAGAACTAAGAACAAAAGCAAAGGAATCTATCCAAAAAATACAGAATGAAAATAGGAAAAATTATAATAGAAAACGGAAGGAAGCTAATCAATATAATGTAGGTTATCTAGTTGCTATTAAAAAGACGCAATTTACCCAAAGCAGTAAGTTATATCCAAAATTTTTAGGACCTTATGAGGTAATTCAGAAGAAAGGAAACGACAGATATGCAGTAAAGAAAGTTGGTAATATTGAAGGTCCGTTTAATACCACTAGCTCAGCTGATCTTATGAAGCTGTGGAGGGGCTATAATTCTGATTCATCTGGGACAGATGAAGAAGCAGGATGACCGTGTGGTATAATATTTAATTTTAAGTTTGCACAATTTGTTTATTTTATTTTTTCATAGACTATGTTTAATATTTTATTAGTATGGCAACCCGCCTACCGGGCTGTCAGTCGATCAGGCAAGATATAAGACGAAAGACGCTGTAGAATTAGTTAACAAAAGAATTAAAATAACTGCTAAATTAAAAGAAGTTTGACTCTCATCATATCCCACATATATATATTAAATAATATGTATATATTAAACATATTAAACTCTTAAAAAATTCTCCTCTTTAGTCAACCGAAACTTATTCAATAAAATTTACCTGTACAGATTAACTTACCTATTTTATTTCTATTTGATCCAAAATCAAACATCTAAATAAATTTCATAGTTTATTTGGTTTTATCAGGTGCTCTATTATAAAATTCATCATCTTCCTGCCCTTATCCCATTTTGGGGTCGGCACAGTATGTTTTTTCCTTCATCCTTCCTATCATTATATACATCCTTCATATCGTCTTTCACGCAATCCATCCATTTTTTCTTCGGCCGTCCTCAACCTGTCCATCCCTCCACTACCATACCTAGCACTCTTTTGGTCACGTGCCTTTCATCCCTCCTCATAACATGCCCATACCATGACAGACAGCTACCTCTAATTTTTTCTGTCACTGGCGCTACTCCTAAGCTTCCCCTAATATACTCATTTCTTATTCTATCCCTTCTTGTCACCCCACACATCCATCTTAACATTCGCATCTCCGTTACATGCAAACGCTTTTCATCCATCACCTTCATCGCCTAGCACTCAGATCCATACATAACAGGTCTAATGATGTTTTTATAAATTCTCCCCTTTAGTTTAAGGGGAATTCGGGCATCACATGTCGTCCCAGTGACCTGTCGCCATTTCATCCATCCTGTGTTGATTCTGTGCTTTACGTCCCGGTCAATATTACCATCGCTTTGAATCAGAGAACCAAGATAGCGAAACTCTGAGCAGACTGGTAACGGTACTCCGTCGAACAAAATAGGAACAAAACTGGAGACACCGCCGAAATCGCAGAACATGTGCTCTGTTTTAGTTCTGCTCACATCCAGGCCGACACTTTCCAGTTTTTGTTGCCATTTTACCAGTCTACTCTGCATCTCAATTCCATCCTCGCCGACAAGAACAATATCATCAGCAAAAAGCATGCACCAGGGTGCCTCTTCCTGTATGTCCAATGTCAGAGCATCCATTATTAACAAGAAGAGGTAGGGACTCAGAGCCGACCCTTGATGTAAACCCACTCTCACATTGAACTTGTCGGTGTTTCCAGCGGCCGACCGGACTTGTGTACTAGATCGACTGTACATTGCACGAACCAACTCCACATACTTCCCAGGTATACCCTTCTCTTTCAAAGCCCACCATATCAGATTACGCGGAACCCGGTCATATGCCTTCTCGAGATCAACGAACAATATGTGCAGGTTCTTATGGACTCGTCTTTATTTCTCACTCAACTTTAGTCAACTCGTCTTTATTTCTCACTCAACTGAAGAAGAGCGAATACAGCATCCGTCGTACCCCGACCAGGCATAAAACCGAACTGGTTCTCCGAAAGATCACTCTCGTCTCGCATTCTTTTCTCTATCACTTTCTCCCACACTTTCATAGTATGTGACATGAGCTTTATACCCCGATAACTGTTGCAGTCTTGTATGTCACCTTTATTTTTATAAATGGGTACTAGGTCACTATTGCACCATTCATCAGGGATCATTTCTTCATGCAACCACTTATTGAAAAATAAAGCCAGCCACTTATACCCATATTCATTTAAAACCTTCCATACTTGCACTGGTATCGCCTCCGGCCCTACAGCTTTTCCATTCTTCATACCTTGCACAGCCGCTTTCACTTCATCATCGGTCACTTCTTTCACTAATCCTTTATTTACCGGCTGGTTTTTCAAAGCTCAACTCCAATCATTTTCTTCATTCATTAATGTTTCAAAATATACCTTCCATCTCTTTTTTATATCCTCATCTCTCATCAACACCCTTCCAGTATCATCTTTTATGCATTTTACATGTATGACATCTCTAGCATTCTTCTTCCTACGCTTTGTTATCCGGTAGAGTTCCTTTTGACCTGCAGGAAACTCTAGCGACCTATATAACTCCTCTTGCACTTCAGCTCTAGCAATGGCTACAGCTACTTTCGCTCTCTTCTTACATCTTTTATATAACATTTTTATCTCCTCTTTGATACTTTCATTATCATCCGGTACTTCCTGCCATTGCTTAAACGTATCTTTCTTCTCTTTCAGAATCTTTTGCACATATCCATTCCACCACCACGTTTCCTTATTTATCACACCTTTTCCTTTCGTTTCACCTAATACATCCTTTGCCACAGTTTTTATGCATCCCGCTATTTCGTTCCAACTATCATTCAAGGATTTTCCTTCTATACTACTCATATAACATAATAATTTTGTTTTGTTTTTTTGTTAGTACATAACAAAACAATAGAAGAAATATTCAAGAGAGAGAACGTTGATTAAAAGTGTTTTTATTCTTATATTTTTCCTTATTCGTATTTTTTCTGTAATCCATATTATACATATATATTAAATAACAAATACTTTAAATGTATTTGAGATAAAAAAAGACACTACACTTTATTTCCCCGACAGCTCACATTAACAAAATGACTCGAGAAATATATGATATAATTTTGATAATCATAATTTAACTAACATATTTAAATGCGTTTATTAAATTTATATAATATTTTATTTAAACGAGTGTTTGATATAATTGAATTTGTTTCAGCGTTGTTACGTTGCTGAATACTTGAGAAACTGATAATTGGAATAAGTTATTTAATTACTGATGTTATTGCCATATTATAACTATTCTTATAAGTCAAATTATATACATGGCACCATATTGACTTCATTACCTATACTACAATTATAAAAAAAACTATATGGTGTTTGTATGTTTGCATTTTCATTGATTAAAATTAATCCATTGCCTTTGCAAAAAAAAACATACAAAGATGAAATTAAAACGAAGACAACATGAAAGGTTGTTGTTGTTATGTTTTTCAAAATAAAACTAAGCCTAAGTTACTCTTAATATCACTAACCATAACCCAGTGATAGTCCTGTTGAAATCGGTCCAGCCGTTTCAGATATTACCCGGATAAAAACAGACAAATAAATTTTTTGAATTGACGTTTTGTCTGAGTACCTTAAATACCTTAATATGCATTTTAGAAAAGTTGTTAAATTGGATTTACAAACAAACACATATTTTATTTATATATATCGACGTATAGATGACCATATTTCATATCATAAATGAAATTTATTACTTAATAATATATAATATTTCAAAGCGCTCAATAATCACTATTTAATATTGCATATTTTTATTAAGTAAACTACAATATCATCAACAGTAGTAAACTTCTATTCCCTAATAATTAATTTCATAGATTGCAACAATAAAATCCACTGCTCTTCAGTATTGAAAAGTCAGAAAACGAGAACAAAAAGTTCTTAAAAAGAAATATGTTAAAAAGTAGACGCCTATCATTACTGACAAAATAAAATATTGAAATAATTGTCACTTGTCCTAATAAGATAATATCAGTGATGGATAAAATATCATTTAAATGTTAATAACGTTACGGAGGTACAGTGTTGGTTTTTTATAGAAATTTATATTCTCAAAGATTTAGTAGTTGTAGTTATATGAAATACATATTGTAATGTAGCGGGCTCGGATATAATTACATTAATAATACTCGTATTTTAAATTATTGAAGTATATGAAAATAAAGTGAAATAAAAAAATAATATTCAATTTACTTCAATTATACTTATTCTTATTTCAGATATCAGTCTTAATATTTTTTCTTACGCTGTTGCGATCTATTTTGTCGTTTTAAATTACTACCTATATACTTTAAGAGCAACGTTACTTCATTTTAAGGAGTTTCTGGAAACGTACCATCGAGTTCTAAACTTTTTTTATATTATTGTTATGGCCGATAAGATATATAAAACTATATCATTGATAAAAATTATAAATTATTTTGCATACTATACAAGGACATACTTCAATAAAATACATATAAATAATATGATGTACTTACTCTCATTCTGATGAGTAAATTCCACCAATTCAAAAAAAAAAAAAAAAAAAAGATCAAAATTATTCATAGAAAACAAACAAAGAATCCCAATTTTAAAAACTTTCAACCTTATTTGATGGTTTATTATACCCGGTATTCATCGCCTGTTTATCGACTGCGACGTTCTGAGCTAACATCGTATTTTACTATAATTGCCTTTCGATATGCTTTCAAGATATAATTATTTCTCGAATCTTGGTTATAAATTACAAAAATATTGGTTTATAATGAATCCTGTTAAGTACTTGTTTTTGATGTTGTTTGTACAATATCAGGTTGCTTTTTATTCCATAAATTATGTTGATGCAATAGTTTCTAGTTTGTTTAAACATAAAAAATAATACGAATAATATCCTAAATATACTAAAATAGTCAATAAAACAGATATTGGACGTCATGTTGTCACAAAATAAAAAGACACGCGTCGATTATACAAAGGTGTTCTATTCTTATTCTAAATACGTAAAATTTTTTGTGTTTTGTGTTTCATCGAAGCCTTAATTTTGTTAAAAAAACTAAAATGATATTTATCTCAAGTTTATTGCGTATATCAGTTGAATGTTATCTATTTTACATAATGTCTTGATAGTCAAGTCGAAGAATTTCTTATGGTTTATTTGTGAGTAACAGTCTAAATAGAAATAAATTAAACAAAGAAACACATGTACAGAGTTTGAAAAATTGTAATAGTTATTTACCTTTAAGTTTTTTTATGAAATGGATTGATTACTTTATATTTTTTAATAACAATCTGAAATAAATTGTAAGGGATTTCAATAAATTTCCTAAGGAATTCTCTTCACAGGTTTGTTTTATACCTAGAAACGCTTTATCTGGAATTATAACTATTGTTTTAATTCTAGATAAAGCGTTTCTAGGTATAAAGTACGATTGACAAATAATTAGTAGTAGTATTTGAACATACAATTCTTATAATAAACACCAGAATGATTTGTGGAATTACATCATATTTTGCTTAAGACTGATTTTGGGTAGACCTCGAAAAATTCGGTCTGCCCATTCATTTGTCCCCTACTTCCGAATTTTGGAAAATTTTCTTCACAGGAGGTCTTCTTATGACCCCCTGAGTCCGAAATGACCATTGGTTCAAAAGCTTATGTGCTGACTTGCTGCACACGCACACTGTGTCTGTATTTTTTCCTATAAAATTAAAGTATTTTCTACCAAAAATTGTATTTGAGTGAAAGTTTCACATTTGCAGAAAGATTTAATATTCCATATTCGTAAATTACAATTTAGATTACTATAAATTAACGGCCGTGATTAAAGCATAATTCAGAGGGAAAAATTAGGAAAATTTCGGAGGGAAATGATCGCAATTTACCAAACAGGTTTAATTAAAACATAAAAATTAAAACATTTTAATTTGTATAAAAATTAATTATTTAACTTTTGTTAAACAGTCTAATTATGGTGAATTAAAACAACTGGTTCTTTTATTAAAAGTATAATTTTGTTCTTATTTGGCACTCAGTACTTGTAAATTAATGAAAAAAACAGTGTTTCCGTAATATATTACACATTTTATTGCCTGTCAACGCATTTTATTTTATATCTGTGTACACCTAAAAATATTGAAAAAAAATCACAAATGTTAAATAGCAAAATTATACATTTTCTGCTAGTTTTCGATTTACACTGTTTTGACTTGAAAATATTTAATTTGCGATTTACACGTTTTCCTCAGGAACGTATCTACCATGTAAATCGGGGATAGGTGTATTATCGGTTTAGTTTCACTTTATTCCTTATGGAAACGAAATTAATATAAATTTCAATTATTCGGATTGCATCCTATCGTTTGCGTTGTTTAGAATCATATATAACAAAAATGTATTTTAAAATTTATATGGTAACAACAAACTAACATCTTTATTATTAAATATTATGTTCTTAAATTTACAATTTTTTAATTTTATAAATCTTAAAAACTAAGTCGTAAATAGAAAAAACATATATTACTTACATTTTATTAGCATAAATCGTATACACAATAATTTAAAATATTTGTATAAAACATTACATTCACTACCAGTATTAGATTAAATAAAAAAATATAATTTATGTATAATTTAGTGTGCTAAAAAAGTTGAAAATATTTTTTTATACAAACATTCTTTATTTACAGAAAATAAAAGTTTGAGTTATTGAAGTCAGCTAAGAATAAATAATTTAATTACAAGTAATTTCAATATTGTGTTATATTATTCGGAGTATAATTTATTCTTTATAATAATAAATAAAAATGGAGCCAACTCACGGATGTGGAATTATTATAGTTTTTTGGTTGCTTGGTTTATAAATTTATTCTCTCCTTAGATGTTCTGTCACGATAATTAAATAAATTTTAGACTATAACATTAAAAATTTTAAAATCAAGATTTGAGATAGATTTTTTAACGAGTACAAAAATAAATTCCCTTTCGTAGAATATTTTTTATTCAGACAAGCAGGAAGACCCAACACTCGTCAGACGGCACGATTTTACGTGCCGTCAAAACATTATCCCTACTATTCTCTACCTCGTCAATATTTTCAATTGAATATTCTTAACCATACTTCAACAAAGATAAAATTTGCTCTACTCAACTGTATTATTGATGTACGTAATTTGCGAAAAATCACAAGGAGGTCCCTCGTGTAATTTAAAAATGTATATATATGTAAGAAAAATCTATTTATTAGCTGAGTAAAAATATAATTGATACGTAACTTAACTGTTATTAAATTTGTTTACATTTTTGACTATCACACACACAAATCACTAATGAAATTGTAATTTAGTAGTTGATTTTTGAAATGTCTATTCGAATGTCCGGTCTATGTTCAAGAAGTCAGTTAAACGTGATGTCTGAAATCTGTGCACGTTTCCTCGTTACTGTCTTCTTGTCCATTAGATCTGCAGTCATTTACTACATGACTAGATTAGAAAGAAGCCTAATCGTAATTGTAAGTCTTTAGGAAAACCATAATTTCGTACATTTATTACAGATATGAAGCTGCAATGATTTGAAATATTATTAAAGTTTTCTTTACAAATTTATTTATTTATTTATTTATTCTTATTGTTCCAAAAAAACATATTTTTTAACAATGAGCGAACTTAATGCTAAATAGCATTCTCTAACAGTCAACCTTGGAAATGTGCAGAGAGAGACCTTAAAAGACGGTACAATGCAGTAATAAGTAATTATTTAATATTTTGTTGAAAGATACAAAAATACAGATGTCTTAAAGGAAAACACTATTTATAAGAAATACATAATATAAAATAAAAATATTAGCACTAAACCTACCAAGTACCGGTCAAATTGACCGTTTCTAAACTTTTGTAAAACTTACACATTTTTAAACGTTATAATATCGTTATCCAACTACATGACAATTCTTAGAATATGCATATAATATTTTCTTCACTATTTACTTTTAGTTATTTCCATTATTACCTGCGTTATACAAAAAAATAACTTTTAATTACCGGTCAATTTGACCGCGTGCTTTAAGAATAGGTATACAAGAATTGTCGGTAGGTATAGTGTTAGTATCAAATTCTAATATAAAAGTTTCTCACTAACGTGTTGGTAGACTCTTCTTTTAAATATAAACTTTGTGCGAGATTTCTTGACATCCTTGGGTAGATATTTCCAAAGTGTAATACATTGAAGTAAGAAAGAATGGGATACAAAATCAGAGCGATGAATAAGAAAATCTAAACGGAGAGAATGAGGAGAACCTACGTTCTCGATTGCCTACCTCTCGTGTGAATCACTGCGATAATGAAAATTGCTTTTTAAGTAATCAGGGGAGAGAGGATTGAATAATATAGAGAAAAGTGAATTAAGCATATGAAATTGTCTACGTTCACGAATAGGGAGCCATTTAAGCAGGCGACGATAAGAGAAGATATGGTCATATTTGCGTAGACAGAAAATGAAACGTATTGAGTATTTGATGAGACGATCTAACTTATTAAGAAGATTTTCAGTTATGTTTGAGTAACACACATCCGCATAATTAATAATAGGAAGAACAAGGGTTTCAATAAGATATTTTTTTGTAGTGGTAGATAATTTTTTTTTAAAACGGTACAGGGAACGCAAAACCGCAAAAATCGACCGACTAATTTCGTTAACTTGTGTAGACCAGGAAAATGTTGACTCTATATGGATACCGAGGTTTTTTACCGTTGGTGAGAAGGGTATGGTGAAATTACCAAGCATGATAGGGGAACAGAGTCTAGATCTATTTTACATAATTACCATATATTTGGACACATTGACGCAGATCCCAAATGTATGTATTCTGCACTGATTGTTGTTTATCTTTTTCAAACCAACATCTATATCTGAGATAGCATGTGTATAAATTTTCAAGTCATCTGCATACAAGTGATAAGAACAATCAAGAGAAGAGGTAATAAGATTGATGTAGATAGAAGAAGAAAAAGTAATGGAGACAGAATGCCACCTCGTGGAACAGTTCAAAAAATCATGAAAAATGACCAAAAATGGCCAAAAAATGACTTTTAAAGCCAGAATCGTGCTCACAACACGGTTAAAATTCAATTGACATCGAAAAAAAAAATATTCCATAAGATACCAATTCCCACTCATGTGTATTTCTAACAAACACCAACTAATGAGCACCATAAATGATGCGATTTAATGAAAATTCTAAATTTGAAATTTTCACCAATATTTGATTAGTCTTCTAGTATAAAATCTTTTAGTATAAAATATTTTGTTACTGACGTCGGCAAAATTTTCATGATAATTTTACTAGTTGTACAGTGAATAAACTCATTAACACATTGCCGACTGTGAAAATAAAACAAAATTTTCAGAAAAAAATCCGAATGCTGAAGAAAATCTGTTTTGAAGCAATTCGTAAAAAAAATAAATGGAAACTGAAAAAATCATATGAAAAAAAAGTCGGGCACCTGTGGGAATCGAACCCGAGGACTCATCTTTGTCATTATAACGCTCATCCTCTGAGCCAAAACACTTTCATTTTGTCAGAGGCAACTTTTCCACATAAATGCAAAATTGCCTTGATCAATCTAATAAAATAAAAACAAAAATGCAAAAGTGTAATGTTTCGAGCACATTCACATTTTTTGTGAATAAAAATGTTCGTTGTTTTTTTCGTCTCAAAATTCATATCAGGAGTTTAGTGTCAGTGAATTTGCTTTCGTCACTCGGTATTTACTTCGATGAGAAGTTTTTGTTTTGATATTATATACGTATAACGTATAAACAAGTTTGTGTATAACTGTACTCTAAAACTATTGGACATTTAGTCCTATAGTGGTTAAGCTATGTATTTTTTAATTCATATTCTTAATACATTATCTTAAAATATTTTTTCTTCTGCTTCATCGTTCGTTCGTTTCCTAGTTCGTAATACTTGTTAAGCTTAAATGTATGGGTATGGTCTTTCTTTGGGTATGTTCGTTTCCCAAGGTACAGTAAGCTCCGCAAGTATAAAGCGCCTTAGTTGTTTTGTGTACCGGAATAAGTTCGGCCTAGATGACGAAACACAAACATCCCCGGAGATTTTGTATTGCTTTTCATACGTGTCCAATATGAGAGTCCAATCGGGAGACGCGTCCAAGATGGAATAAGGTCTTAGTTTAGATTTTTTGGACGAGCCTTTACGAACTCTACTGATATTTTGGTGGTTGTTCTGCTCTCTTGCTACAGAAACACTAACCGCTTCTCGTACGATTTCTAATACTTCATCGTGGCGAAGTGAGTTTTACCTCTATTTAAAACTACCGTACACCCTACTAGCAAGTGTTTCGCGGTTCCTACTGCCTCCCCACAGTTGTTGCAAGATTTTTTGGTGGCTTTGGCCCATCTTACTAAGTTACTTTGATCTGGGAGAGTCATTTGGAATGCATTAAGATAAAATTTTTCTATAATGCTGGGGACCAATCGTGAAGCAGGGTGCACCATCTTAAAGCTAGTGGAATACAAAAATCTCCTATGGTTACCCATTCATTTTGCAATTCTAGGCTCATCGTGTGTAACCGGTAATTATCATTTTGATCTTGCACAATAAAGGATTTTATTATTTCTATTTCTTGTTATTTCCTACTTGATCCTAGCCCTGCTTTGTTTTGTTTCAGCACTTATCATATGTTTATGGTATTAAGGTAGTGACTCCAGCTCTGCGGCAATTTTATCTTTTGGGAGAGATGTTATAGTATCATCATTCGATTTTGATATGATATGTCTTTTGGTCACTTTTAGGTCACTTTTCCGATCGTTTCTTTAATTTTAACCCAAAATTGTGTCGGTCTCTAAATAAGATAAAAGAGTCCGCTGGATGCGCTAACCCGAGCCCTAACTTTAATGTCCTTATGACGCTTGCATCTAACTTCAACAAAAGGGTCTTATTAATGTCATAAACGAGGAAAGGCCAATTTAGACGTGATTTTAAATAATTATCATATATCATGCCCTTTTAATGTTACTTATTGGTTGATTGTCTACCTTTTTAAGATTATTCAAAAAGCTATCGACTATTATATCCAAGGATGGAGTGCGCCCTTTGTATTCGAATTTTTACCTAAAAATTTGAACGGAGCAGCGTTGGTAATTGTAATAACGCACTTACCGCCTATTATAAGACCCGAATCGTAAGAGGTATATCTGGTGTTCCGCCTATCCAGACATAGACTTTAGCATTTATTTGGTTTTGTCCTCAATTCGTCCGTCCAAGCACAGAAATCCTCTACAAAATTTGAAAGTAGCTGACATTGTTTTGAATTACGTGTCAGTATCGCGAGATAGTCTGCAAATGCTGGTATGGATTCTGTGTATTTATTGTTAAACCTTAACCGATAACCCCATTTCTTTTCGTTTTTAATTAATTTATCTATTAAAATATTTCGATTATGTTAAATATAATTGGAGAAATACAACTACCTTGAAATAAACCAATGTTGTAATAAAGTGGTTTAGAATGATTTTCATTTGTAATAATGGAAAATTTTAATTTTGAATAATATGATACAATCACGTTACCTAACTAACGTTGAAAAGTTATACCACCTTAACGCGTACGTCATCAGTTCATGTCGTACCGACCCGAAAGCGTTCACTAAGTCTTTCCAACATACTGTTATTTGTCTTTCACTAGTTCTGGCATCTTTAAGGCTTTCCGATATTAATGTGTTATGTTCCAGGCATCCAGAAATGCCCGGCAAAAACCCTTTCTTGTGATTAAGCCCGAAATACTTATTATTAATCATGAATTGCGTCATTTGTTTGTAAAAAAGAAAAAAATATTTTTGATATTGTATTTGTTAGAACTATCGGTCTAGTGTCCTTAGGATCCAAGACATTGTCGCTTTTAGGAATGAGGACAAAAAGAGCATTTCCGAATGTACCGGTGTTTGTCCTCTTGACCAGATTTTACCGAATATATTCAATAGATGTTAATGGATCGATGGACATTTTTTATAAACTATATAAGGAATACCACGGGACCTGGTGCTGACTTAGATGGTTTCTTTTTAATTATTATATTGATTTCTTCCAAAGTTGGTGGGTTGGCATGAAAATCTATGGAAGGACTCTCAGGTTTTCGTTCGCTCGTTCGTTCGATTTTTCTCTACTTACGCGTCGAGTACCTAGTTTGAGCCCGGATGCTCTAACAGGTCCGCTATATTTTGGTCGTGTATTGTGTATGTATCCATGTCGGCTGTTTAATATTGGGAATGCTAAGACGCGTCCGGATGGTTATGTACTCCTGGTGATTCGCATTCAATGGCTCATCATGGGATATATGAAGGTAAACTTTATCCGAAGTAAAAACTGAAGATATTACCGGCGTTTGTCGCGCTTCAGCACCATTGTGTGTTTTGAGATGTTTAATAAACCAGCCTCGTCTTTTGTATATTTTCCAGCACCTAGTGCATTTTAATTCGGTTTTCGCGTCGTTTTTGCAGTTAATATCAGCCGATGGACAGTTCTTCCGCCCTCTCGAACTTTCCCAGGGTTTTATATTATATATATCACTATTCTAACATAAAATATGAAATCGAATCGAAATCGACTTAAAACATATCCACAATTTTGTATGTTTTTTCCTGATTTCAATTTCAAACTATAATCTATCCTGCAATAATTAAATTACTGATTTAAGGAAATAGAGAAACCAGATTATTGTACATTAATTATTTTTAGTCCCAAACCAATTCGCCACTGATTTCGGCTGATCCCTGAAAACAACGTTATAATTTTAGAGACAAAGGTTGATTTCAGAAATATTTAACGTCAAAAATTAGAAAAACGTATAATTAGAACATTTATAATTTAAAGTTATTTTTTTTATATAAATTATAATACACCCATTTCATTCTTTCTTATCTTGATTTCTTTACTTCAAAATTATAGACATGGAGACGATTTAAGCTATAACTACTAACTTGTATTATACAATCATGATATTTTTTCAGTTTTATTACTATTATCCAAACTTGAAGATATATAATAAAAGAAATATTGTAGTATTAAATATAAGGCATAAAAATCAATCTTACTTTCACAAAAACTGTGACACTGTAGCTGTATTGCTGCAGTAATCGCGGGTAAAAACGGCATAATATCCTTTTAGAAGATTTATTGACGGGATCGTGGTACCTAAAATTTTGTTATTGTGTGTTGAACAGTTTTAATGTGATTGAGATTATACAAAAGATATTAAATATACGATCTTGTGTTCGTTTTGTTAACAGTATTATCTAAGAGAATATAAAAATTGTAATCAATCACTTCATCGTGATATGCTCGTGCTCGTTTTGACTGGATTTATAATTGATAAAAATATAATACTTACAAAGCAAACACTTTTAGTTCTCCTTTCGATTTCTGAAGCTTGTGTTTTAAAACATTATGTTCTTTGCGTAGTTTATTGTTTAATTCTACCAGAGACTTAGAATTCACAGTTATTTCATTGCATACTTCAGCTATCAGGAATACTTTTGACTGGTTAAAAAAATAAATGAAACAAACTTTTTAATTTGCTGTCGATAACCGACTTCAGATTCAATAGCAGGTCTAATAATTTCGTAGACTTTCACTTGTTTATTTGTTATAAGAGTCTGATCGATTGGTGATATTTTTGATGCGAAGGTAGATGAGGAATTTTCACTTCTTGTAGCTTGGCTGGACTGTGTGTCCATTTTAGTGATATACGTACGATAAACAGTATTATGCGTAGAATCTTGTCAAGAAGGAGACTTCCATTGAACTAGCAGTGACATTAAGTCTTTGACAAGTTTGATGCAATCAGAATGGTAGTAATGTGCACAAATAATGCATTTAATGCATTTATGAGAAATCGCAATATTATATCTGCATGTATTGTATGATTGTATCATAGTGATATTTCAAATATAATATGTGAGAAAAAAAAATACAAAAAAAAAAAAAAAATTGCACATCATATAAGTAGTTTTCGAATGTCAGGATCATGATTTATGGACCTATTTAACACCGCTAATTATGGGAGATGATGATTTGTTTAAATTCGCAGTAAAGTTACTTTTATTTTCCAGGTACTAATATTAACCAATATATTGTAACATGATATACTTATTATGTAGTTAGACTTAACTCGCATTTGAATGGCACATCTATTCATTGGAAGGCTCATGTTTCCAACATCCAATTAGTACATGTTCACAGACATGTAGAAAATATCTGACAGACATATCTTCAGATGTAAAAAAAGGTTGTATTTATTTAAATATTCTAATACTTTAATTAATTTATTGCTCCGATTTGTAACCTGAATACTTATTCAAACTTATCATACCTATCATTTTTCATTGTTGTATTTTTAATTTTATACATAGTCAACGATTTTTATTGTAAAACAATATTAATTCAGGAACAGAAATTAGAAAATTTGGAAATTTTGTATAAAAATTATAAGTAATTAAATATATTTATTTTTATATTTCGTAAAGAATAATGAATATATTAATTGCTATTTAATGACACCTTCTTTTCGTACAATAGTAATTTAAGATATCGGAATAACATTGTTCTTATATGCTAAGTGCTAATGCTTTATTTCATTAATTAATTAGCTTATTAGGTATAACAAATAGTTACCAAAATAAATATGCATATATATCAGAGTTCATATGACAATTGGAGAAAAGACTTTTAGATATGGAAAATAAGAAACATTTTGACCATTTTTCACAATTCTTACAGTAATTATTTCTTCGCATAGCTTTGGACAATTAATTTATTACACCATTAATTTTGCATGCAGCCATTTGTGGTATTAATATTATGAGCGACACTGATGATACAACGAAGATTTATCTGTATTCTTATAACTGGTATATTTATGATATAGTTAAAGTATACGCGTATTTATACACTTGAAATACTAATTGTTAGTTAGCAAGGTTTTTGTTCGATATCATTATAAAATCGATACTAATGACATATATAATTACCACTTTCAGTGATTGTCACTAAATCGTTAGAATAGGAATGGTAATATTTTCAATAATTACTCTGGTCTAATTAATTTCAGCAACTGATGTTCAATTTTATATTGAGATACATTTTCCTTTTGATAAATGCTTCAAAAGGATCTTACATTTCTTTTCTACAAATATTTATCCTATCTTAATGTTATATTTTTAATAAAACTAATATATAATTAGTAACTAGTGTATAGTTATTTGTAATTCATGAAAGATTTATATTATTTGCTGTAGCTCGACTATTCAGGAAGCATTTTGAACTTATCGCTTATAAAGTTTCATTATATAACACTATAATCCGGTTATTTTATGCTTGTGCAGCTTCTCGCTTCCCATGAGTACTAACTACTAATTTAGTACTAACATCGTTATTATATCGTAATACTTTGTAAATATATTTATAATTTGAAAGTATCATTAATATATACAAAATCCTTTCTTTGATCCATCGGACATGCATACGGGGTAGAATTTATGAGACGTATCAAAAGAATTCATAAACTATTCAGTTTTATTATCGAAATCTTAGAGATGATAAATGTAAATTTAGTCACAATTGGGTTAAATAAAATTAAACCTTAATCACAGCTATGACTTGTGACGAATTATGTACCATAGATACATACACATACATATATCACTGTAGAGCAATTATATTTTTGATAAATAACAAAGTACTTTTCTTGCTTTATTTAAAGAAATAATTAAACATTTCTAAGATATGTTTTATGAAGTTATAGTATTTGGCACAACGATATAGATTGTATTAGTCGGTCAAAACTGTCAATTTTGCTATTAACAAATTTATCAACATTCGATTGTTGTTGTTTGAGAGTGACTACTAACAGGGCTATTGCAATATTATATACGAGTACTCTAAAGTTAGTTCAAGTTGCACGTTTTAATTTTCCAAGCGAAAACCTTTTGTTAGTTAAAATATACATTTTATGAACTTACATTTCTTGAGATATAATACATCAATATAGTATAAATGTGCAACACCTCTCTTTAAATTTATGATTTGAGAAGTCTCTGAAATGTTTACTTTTATGTTAACGGATGTTATAATTAGTTTTTTTCTAATATTTATATAAAATATCTAAATATATGTAAATTATATTTTATCTCAGACATTTTTGCTCAATTAGTATAACTATAAGAAGAAATTTCAAGAATAGGAAACCTGCACAAAATGATATCAGGATAATTTAGAAATTGATGACTAAGTTTTAGAACTTTTCATAAGTTTCTAAATAAATTATAATAATCTTTAAAGTGTTACTTATTGTTATATTGTTTATTCTTATTTAGAATATCATCATATACATTGAACAGTATATGCCAGTTAATTTTTTTATAGGGGATAAAGTTAAAGTTTCTAATTTCTAATATGAATTAAGGAAGTTAGTTGTATTCTTTGAAGAGAGAGGTCGGTTAGAAGTCGTTTTTTTATTTGTTCCATGTAATTTAACATTCATTATTATATTCCACCAGAAATTTAAATATACATCTTCAAACTAATTACATGAAACTCCATCATATAAAATATTCAATTTCTAATTTTTACATGTTGTAAACATGTTGGAGATTTTTATCTTTTAAAACAGAATTTTATATAGTATGTTATAGTAGAGTACAGTTACACAATATAATATATATGTATTGTTATATTTTATATGTTATGTTCTATGTACATACTCACTTTATCTATACTTTATATAAATATATGTTTATATTGACTAAAGCCATATTGGAAGAGAAGCAACCAATTAGCTTGAAAAAGTTGTACATTTCAATATTGGAAAAAGAACTATTTCATTTGTCCACTATTTCATCACATTGTCTTTCATGTCATTTATTTATTTCTCTTTGATGTCATGGATTTTGACTGGCGTGTATTTTTACTTTTACAAATAATATATCAAGGGAAAATACGTTGTTGATTTTCGATGTAGTGTTTATTTTTCCGAACAAATATATGTTTTGTAATATATTGTTTGTGCAATTTTGTTGACGTGCCTTTCTGTTTCTTTTTATTTTAAGTTTTTAAAACTTTATTGCACAAAATAATTGATAAAAATAGACAATTGGTACGCGACCACTAAGAGTGATCTCCTACAGGAAACTGAGTTTAAAATAATTGACTTGTTTGTACAAGTAGAATCGAGTCTAGTTAATTTCATTTAAATTTTAATTATAAATAAAACGGATTTCTACGGCTCTACGGCTACTTTTTTATAACCGCAAAATACTAGGGGCCTCAATTTCGACTCGCGAAATTTCGGGTGCCGTTTGCATATTGTGCGAGCGATCCCAGTGTACTCATCGTTTCCCATTGACTTTAATGGGATATAAATTTTTTGACGATTACTTAATTATACACGCGAATTTCAAAAGAGTAAAAGTTGAAAGCTGGGCGCATCAATCCCGACTGACACTCCGTAGAAGCTGCGGGGAAAACGGTCGCCACATATGCGCCCGCGTCTAGCGAGAACAATAGACGGACAGTCGCCTGTCAGTAACAATTGTCTACTAATAAGAATGTTAGCATGTAGATAATAATAACTTAACCAAAAATTATTTAAATATACTAAAAAATAAACTAAAATGTAGTTATGCAATAAAAAAAAAACACTATTTTAATAGTGGCAATACGCCACAGACACAGACAAATATGAATATTCAATATTAAAATTATAATTAAGTACTGAGTTACTAGTTGTATTAATTAATTATTTTATTAATTCTGGGTTTTACTTACATTTACTAAAAGAAAGAATAGCTGATTATTTCTATATGATGGTATATTTTATAAGATGTTGAATTATATTAATTCATTTAATATTAATAATGTTAATGTAGTAATATTACGGCTTCCGGCAATAAAAATTTTATATAAGTTAAACTCATTTATTAATCTTGTCATACAGTGTTATTGTTCTTAAAATACATATTAATTTATTTTTATTCTAAGATCAATTATATTTTAAAGCAACAGGAAGTAAATATAAATAAATACCATACAGCAAAACATATCTGTATTCAGGCGGCATATTAATTTAAATCATGGAACCCACCGCCTTGAGACAGTCAATGATGGTAATAATAGTTTCAATAACTCATTTCAATTCAAGCTCCTTTTTTCGGAAATTGAGTCAGTCCCGTTCGGTCTAATTTATTGTAATTTATTGAACGAAATGTCCTACAATTTAACCACCATTATATTCGTAATACGATAAATGGGGTGATTGATTATGTATAGTCACTCATTTTAAAACTTTACAAGTCCGTTCTTATTACAGATAATCTTAATACAAGGAACAGGATTATTATAGTAGAAATAATATTTACAATAGATAAGGGCTAAACAAAACGTTATTTTTTATACTTTGATAGTATAGAAAAAGTAAGAAAAGGGGTCTAGTTTATCACTTTACTAATGCTTTGATACCTTACACTCCAATGTAGATTCAATACAACTTGCTACTTTTATTGATGTACAAAATGATGTAACAAAATATTAAACAATAACTTCGATAAGCACCTATTAAGTTTTACACCCATCCCTCCCTGTTATGCTGCTATTTTTAGAACGAGATATAAAACAAAATTATTAAACAGAAAGGTGATAGAGCGAACTTTGATGACGTCATAATCTTTCATATTATTTCCACGTTTGAAAACAATAAAAAGATTGTGTACTTCAGAATAATGTAAATAAAAAATAAAGATTTGTTTCTAATTATAATATGAATACAATTATTTATATATAATTATTATTATATAACAAAAAGACGAGTGCATTAAAATGACTTCATTAAATATCCGCATCTGTTAAAAAGTTTAAAGTTATTTTCTCATTTGTACATTTTAGAGAGGACCCGAAGTAAACTGACTGTAAGCTACCAACTATCTATCAGTACTCATTAACATGAGCTCTAAATTTATACACAAATATAGGAACTTAATCCTAGGACTAACTAGTTCTTAATGAGGAAAAAACATCTTAAGCGACGTTCTTATTGAAAACGACAACAACATCATTTTGCACAAACAACATATTAAACGACTTTCAAAACGTTTATTCGTTAAAACATATATTTGCTCCGGAAAATAAACACAACTGTCTGAAAATCGACATCGTATTTTTTCCTTGATATTTTTTTTGATAAATTAAAAATATATGTACCTCAGAATGGCATCAGAGAGAAATAAATTAATGACTGTGATAAAATACTTTTTTGAAATTTAAATATTGACAGCTATTTTCACACATGTGGTTGCTTCTCTTTCGGTCTGGCAAAATCAGTCTATATAAGGCACTTCTATTAGCTCCATGGGAATATCATCTAATAGTAAATAAATATATGGCGTAAACTGGTCAAGGTGAGAGTTTATATCTAACTATTAATTACACAATTGTCTTATGGATTAACATTATTGAAAACCACATCACAATATTATGTTATTGCCATTATAGGTATGTACCAATTATTAATTTACTTCTATTTAGAACATTGTTTTCTTGATTAAATGAAATTTTAATATGTTTATTAATTAATTAATTATATTATATTCAATTTTTTTTTTATTAAACATCAATAACAAATCAATTATAATAAAGTTGCAAGTCAAAGCTCAGTCCAGTTCCAGTCAACAGAAAGAGACAAAGTTCAAAGAATATAATGAGCTCAGAAAATAAAAACAAAACATCGTGGATTTAAATTATTTACCATTTCAGGTCGGATAATGCAGGGGGGTTTTAGCAAATATAATGATATAGCAAAAATAAATATGATTTCAATATGAATCATCATTAACTGACGACTTCAAACAATGTTTTCTGTATTAGAAATTTATTTGACAAGGACAGAATAAAAACATAAATTATATATTTAAAAACCAAAATAATTGTACTATACTCGTATTGATTATTATAGAAGCTTAAAGTTGTAAAAGATATTAATGGTCATGTTTCTTACATCGATAAATTAAAAGAGTCTCATACGTCCTTTTAGAAGTAGTTAATAAGGAGAATCTTTTTCTTACTCGTTAGGTACTTATCTACAACCTACAATTAAGAACTACATAGAGTTTCGGAGAAAACATTATTTTTTATTATCTTTCACTGATAAATCACTGAATGAAAATTAGCTTTTACATTAATTCAAAAACAGCCCCATTAGAGTTAGAGATTATTATATTGTTCGAGTAAGAATACATTCTAGTGTGGAGAATTTTGCAATTCTTTTGGTTTACCAAACATTAAACATTATTATATTTTACAAAACGTGTCATTACACGTTTGAACTATAAATTGAATAAAATTACCTTTAATTAAACTATGTAAGTTTTGACAATATACTATGATATAATAAATCCAAACTTTCTTTTGCATCATTTTTTATAAATTACATTAACAAACTGACCAAGAGCCTTTGACGTGAATAATCATTTCTGATTTCAAATTTTACTCAAACCATCAATCAACACTTTCATTGAAATGAAGGAGGAAACAGTATGTTGTAAGGTTATCTCTCTTTCCAAAAGTAAACCATACTCATAAAATCATCCCTCGATCTCTTCTAGCTCGTATTTTTAAGAATCTAACTGTTGTATTTTTCATTCATTCGTTCACACGTATTTGGGAATGCTTTTAGGCTTGTGCTTATCGTAATACGTAACAGGTTGTTTGTGGTACATTCATATGGGTAATATCAGTAATCTGTTTGTAATGTTATGTAAATTAAAGGTAGATCGGAACTTGTGTAATTAAAAAAAATAATATTTACATAAAGTAAGGGTCGAACAGAACTTCACTCTTAGTTTTTTATATATTTACAGTATAGAAATACAAGAAAAGACGACTAACAATAAATTAATTAAATTCACTTTACACACATATATTTTTACCATTTCGTACGTTTTCGTAAAAAGAAGTACAAAGTTTTTGTACGTGACACGCCAGCACGGACAGAGCAAATCCATATAATAAGAACCAAGTTAATTCTCACGTTAAAAATACAACATTTTAAATAGTAACGCAACGCCTCATGTTAAAATAAGACGACACCCCCGCCCATCGCTAGAAACTACTGGCATTAGAGATATTCTTGGGTCAATGGCTGACCTGAAATCATCTTTCCTTAGTTTTTTTTTATGTTATAAATTAATATCCATAGACATTTGTCCATGCCTTTCATTGTGATTTTAAAACAATTTTGCTATGATTTTCACTGTGATAGTAACTTCGCAGGAAATTGTACACCTGCACAAGTTTTCGAAAGCAACTACTGGCACTAGAGGTATTCTTGGGTCAACCGCTGACCTGAAATCATCTTTCTTTAGTATTAATTAACTATAAGTTTTATTTGTAATTGATTTATCTTATAATTTCGACAAACTATATACCGCAGGTCATTAAACAAGAAGCTGATTCAGCAAAGTTTGGTAACGTCATAAACTTATGTAGTATTTACCCATTCCATAATAATAAAAATATAGTATGTGATCAAGATAAAAATTTGTATATTTACTAAAAAAAATCATTTTAAATTGATTCAGTGGAACAATAATAATTATATATATCGGAAATTTATTGAATTATTATTCTTTTTTTTTTTAAAGGTAGAATCGCTGACCGTATAGTAGTCATCGATTCTATTGTAACTATAACTATAATAAGATATACCAACTATAGTTCTATGATTTTATATTAGTTAAGTGAGTGACAATTATTACAGATAGGAGAGTGTTAACAAAATGAAACAATTTAATTATTATTTTAAATAAATAACTTTTAAATTAAATTAAATTAGTCAAACTGACATAGATTCTACTTACAATGTGTAATCCTCGAAAATCAGCAGCAAACTGAGCTCTGCTCAAAAAAACCGTTTTTTGTACAAAGATTCTCCTCTCTTGAAGTGAATCGTTGCTACTCAATTACAATAATTTTTCACATGATATTATCAAACACTCCATTTAAGTAACTCTTAATCGGACGGCTTTAGGTTTTAGGCATTATTTTATGATTTGTAATAACAAATCATAAAATAATGTTATAAAGAAAGAATGATTATTTAAGAAGTTGTTTAAAAACAAACAACATTAAATTTAACACAACACAACTTCTTAAATCTTACGTCGGCCATCTTAATAAACAATTCCGGATGTGTAAATAACAAATGTGGAATCGATTATTATAAAAGACATTGATGAGTTGCATTTACAATGATTGTTAAAATAATTATAAGTATGTAAATCAATAAATTTGATTTATCAATAATATTCAACGCGGCGACATATATATTAATTGCATTTATTAGAGATTTAAAATTAGTTTTCTTACAGAATTGTACATTTGGTTTTTAGTTTATATACCCCACTTGGAGAAGCCGAAAAAAAAAGACTGTTAGCTACCAGCCTTTTATAAACCCTCACTTAAATAGTTACAAATATTGTGCCCAAAAATTAGAACTTCATACCAGGACCAGCCAGTTCTTAAAGAGAATAAAACATTTTAAGCTATGTTTACATTGTCAAAAAGAACGTTGAAGTTTAAATAACAATATTCAGTCTCGATGCAATCCATAAAAAACAAATAGCGTCTGTTGGTTGTATTGAATCAAACATTACTTACAGTCTACATAATATTCTTTCCCAACTAGATAGACTGCAAAAAGAAGTCGAGGTTATAGTAATTAAATTTGTGCTGTGTCTATAGGATCCGAAACAATCAGAAATGTAGTGATGATAATAATAACACATAAAATAAATATATATTTCACAAGTGTTATTTTACTAATATTTTATACGTAACCGTCAATCGTAATATACTTTAAGTATTGGATTTCCGTGATGGTTAAAAATGTTAAGAGTTTGTTATTTATTTTCAATATTTATTCTGTTTCCATGATCGCAAATGATTTAATTTGTAATGTTTTTCTTATTTCTTTATATTTATTTTTATTTATTTATAAATACCATTAAGATTAAGATAAAAGAAAAAAGTATCGATTAAGTGAATTTCAAAGATGGGTCCGCCTAATAAGTTCAAACTTTCCGAACTTAATATTTATATATAGACATTTAAGAACCCTAGAGCATTAAAAAGAAATATTTTTAAAAAAATGATTATAAATAGCATCAGTAGCTTATTTTTGTACAATATGTTCTATTTAAATATAAATAGTTTATCTGATAATGATGTCTTATAAGTTAACAGACAACCCAAAATCGATTTATCCAATTTTTCCGGATTTCCAAAATTCAACCCTTATTAGATGCCGTTACCTTTTTATTATTTAATATCATGTAATATAATATTATAAGTATTATTTTAATAATTTGCTTCAACTAATACACTAAATACTACTATTATTATTCATTTATTAAAATTTTAATGCATTACGAATTTAACTCTTCGTACAAAAATACTAATATGAATATTTTAAATTAATATGAACAAAGTGAAAATACTTTTCAAAATAGGTACTTGAATCAAGGTTGAATTGGTACTTGAATAAATCTATCTATCTTCTGCAATTTTAAATATTAAAAAAAAATTATTTGTTCACGTCGAAGCGCCTCGCTCATGTCTCTTATGTATACAAGATAAGATAATTTAATAATGACGAATAACAAGTAAACAGTTAAATTTTCTATTGTCACGAACAACTTAACATAAAAGTAAAATTATAGTAAATAAATAATAAATAATTAGTAAAATATATCATATATTTAAATTCTCGTGTCACAGTTTTCGTTGCCATACTCCTCCGAAACGGCTTGACCGATTTTGATGAAATTTTTTGTGCTTATCCGGTATGTATGAGAATCGGCCAACATCTATTTTTCATCCCCCTAAATGTTAGGGGTAGTACAAACCTAATTTTTATTTTTTATTTTTTAGACAAAATTTTTAATTTCTATTTTTTATGATACAACATACAAAAATACATACAATCCTCAATTTTCACCCTTCTATGATCAACCCTTATTTTTTAATAGCCATTTTAGTAATTTAGTCATTTTTTCTTTCCGGTCTAAAACTGATCAATCGTCATTTAATTAGTTATCCCTGCCAGATGTCTACAGGTGTCACTTCTGACCCAGTAAACAGCACGGAGTGGGGATGAGAACGAAGCCGGTCTCCTATCTTTCTCACTCCCTACACAGTTGTCGGCCATCATTATTGTTTATGCATCAAGTGTAGTAGTAACGTTGACAATTATTATTTTGCTATCTCAGTGTAACTCTCATATTAACTTTTAATCATTCCTATTTTATCAATAATAGTTAAATTATCAATTTTGAGTGTATTTTGCACAATTAGTTAATCAAGTGATTTTATAACCTCAAAAGTACTCAACACGTGACACGAGCTTTCAATAACAACGGATTTTGTGTTGTAAGTATACTTTTTTCTATTTATATCGAAAATGTTGTTGATGTTATAAAAATGTAATTTTAATTTAATTTTATTAAAAAAATGTAATTGAACAATTAAGATTTTCATAGTTTCCAAAAAATCAATCATTATGAATCTTTATTTTGAAATGTCAATGGAAATATTGGTTGTATGAAAAAATTATAAGAGACAATGTTTTCATAAAATTTATTTTTTTATTTTTATTTGAAAAATTTTTCCATAAAACTTATATTTTTGTTATAATTTCATAAATTAAAACTAATCATTTCAAAAGTGCAGCAAAAATCCTGGCCCTAATTATACTTTTAACATTTTTCATCATTAAATAATTTCATTAATTCTATTTATGTATGTTTTGTACAGTGAGCAATGCCAAGAAAACGCAAAGGGGCTGATTTGAGCCGCAGTACAAGTAAAGCTCGAAACTTGCGAAATAGCAGATCCGAAAGAACAGAAGAACAAATCCAGCAACAAAATACTGATGCACGTGTCAGAATGGCGCAATTGCATCAAGAAGAGCCAGAAGATACACGAGCTGAACGCAATGAAGTCAGAAGATTAGAACAACGACAATCACGCCGTTTCACAGTCAATAGACGAAGAACAAATGACCAACAACGACAACAGGTACATCGAGCATTTATATCTGATTCATTCCTGCGTCTAGCATTCCAGTATGAGCCCGATATAGATTCAATTCATGCTTTCAAATGACATCGTTCGGAGCAACAGAAATAGTTCGAAATACTAATGCAAATGGTCAACAATTCAATTCTACATTCAAAATCTGAGGCCAAGTTTATCATAAAATGGGCTCACTGCTGCCAATGCCAAACGAACCACATAAATTCTTACAAATCTACTTTATGGGCGGCGAGGATTCCGGAAGCGCACTTGCCAATCGCGTGAATGCACGTTGTGATTATAATAACCTTGATTCACTTTATGCCAGGCGCATCGTCAGCGAGCTAGATGCTCTTTTGAACGAGCACAACGAGTTGTTGAAAATATTCAAATCACATATGCACCAATTACAAAGCGATAATCACGTTATCGTCATTAATCCTGATAAAACACCAGCTGGAGAGTATATTCGTAGATTCAATGCACCCGTTCTTGATGAGGTTGCTGGAATCATGGTTGGCGATTATACAGCTGCACGAGAAATTGTGATTCGTAGAAGAAATAATAATCTTCAGTTCATTGCTGACACACATCGTTCATATGACGCTCTCCAATATCCGCTAATATTCTGGAAGGGACAAGACGGATATTGCATAAACATAAAACTACGAGATCCCGTATCAGGTACTTCATTGATTATTAATTTGATCATTAATCATTTAATAAAACAATTAAATTATTGAACGTAATAAATTTAAATAAATTTTTATGAACAAATATTACAGGAGCTGAAACAAACAAGAACGTTAGCTCAAAGGATTATTATGCGTACCGATTAATGATTAGACGTGGCCTGGACAACGTCATTTTACGATGTCGTGAGCTTTGTCAACAATTCATGGTCGACATGTACGCGAAGATTGAGAGCGAACGACTACGATACTTAAGATATAATCGACAAAAGCTGCGCGCGGAAGAGTACATTCATTTGCGAGACGCAACAACAACAACGCCGACGTCGCCGAAATTGGTAACCATGTCATTTTACCATCATCGTACGTAGGCAGTCCACGTCATATGCAAGAATATATACAGGATGCTCTGACTTTCGTGCGCGAATATGGACGACCATGTTTATTTATCACGTTCACATGTAATCCAAAACGCCCAGAGATTACATCTTTGCTACTGCCTGGCCAAAATGCAATACATCGCCATGACATTACAGCACGTGTGTTCAGACAAAAGTTGAAGTCTTTAATAAGTTTCATTACTAAATCACAGGTATTCGGTCCTACACGTTGCTGGATGTATTCGGTTGAGTGGCAAAAGCGAGGATTACCTCATGCACACATTTTGGTTTGGTTCATCGACAAAATCCGTCCTGAAGAAATCGATAGTATCATTTCTGCGGAAATTCCAGATCCATCCACTGACCAACTGCTGTTTGATATTGTGACAACAGACATGATTCATGGTCCACGTGGTACTCTTAATAGTTCATCGCCTTGCATGGCTGATGGAAAATGTACTAAAAATTTCCCTAAAAATATTACCAATGATACGGTCACAAATGTCGACGGATACCCAATATATCGTCGAAGAAATCCTGAAAATGGCGGACAATCATTTATTAAAAATATCATCAACACAGACATTGATTTTGACAATCGTTGGGTGGTGCCATATTTGCATCTGCTGAGCAAGACATATAATGCTCATATTAATTCTGCAGAGTTCTGCAGTTCTGTGAAGAGCATCAAATACATTTGCAAGTATGTCCATAAAGGCAGTGATATGGCTGTATTTAGAGTGGAAAATACTAATGTGAATGCTCCTCCAGTGAATAAAAACGATGAAATTACGCTCTACCAAATTGGTCGGTACATCAGCTCCAATGAAGCTGCTTGGCGTATCTTTGATTTTCCAATTCATGAACGGGATCCAGCAGTTGTTCAGTTAGCCATCCATCTTGAAAACGGTCAGCGTGTATTTTTCATGAACGAAACAGCGATTGATCGTGCAATAAATCCACCTAAAACTACACTCACTGCATTTTTTGAATTGTGTAATCGTGCGAATGATTTTGGTGCCTTTGCACGAACATTACTCTATTCACAAGTACCATGCTATTTCACATGGACTCAAACAAAAACATGAATGCCCCGCAAGCAAGGCTCACCAGTTGCTGCATGTCTCAATTTATTTAAATCAAACGCCTTGGGGCGATTATTTACAGTCAATCCAAGACACACTGAGTGCTTTTATCTTCGACTGTTGTTGGTTAATGTTACTGGCCCATTATCAGTTCAAGATATACGTAAGGTGAATGGGCAACAATATTCAACGTATAAAGATGCATGCCTTGCACTATGCTTGCTAGAAGACGACAACCAGTGGGAATGCATGCTTGCTGAAGCTGCATTGAACTGTACAGCTATACAAATTCGTCGACTATTCGCTATAGTGTTGACTACATGTTTCCCAGCCCGAGCACAGATATTATGGGAAAATCATAAAGATTCAATGACTGATGATATATTGCATCAACATCGTATACGGTGCCACGATCTAACCATAACATTCAGCGACGAAATGTACAATGAAGCATTGATTGCTATTGAGGATCTTTGCATTGTCATTGCCAACTTACCAATTAGTAATTTCGGTATGAATTCGCCAAATCGAACTGCATCTGATTTAATGAATACTGAAATGAATCGTAAACTGCAGTACAGTACTGTAGAAATGGCAGCGATTGTTGCCCGCAATGTCCCACTAATGAATGAGGAACAAAGAACCATTTATGATCGCATTATGCTCGCAGTTTCAGCTGGACAAGGTGGGTTCTTCTTTTTGGATGCACCGGGTGGAACTGGCAAAACATTCGTTATTTCGCTAATTCTTGCTGAAATACGATCAAGTAATGGCATCGCATTGGCCGTTGCATCATCGGGCATTGCAGCAACTTTATTGGATGGGGGTAGAACAGCTCATTCAGTATTTAAGCTGCCACTAAATATTCAGAATAACCCTGACGCAGTATGCAACATTAAGAAACAATCGTCCATGGCCACTGTGCTGAAACGGTGTAAAATTATTATTTGGGATGAATGTACTATGGCACACAAACATTCACTTGAGGCGTTGAACAGGACATTGAAAGATATTAAAAACAGTGACAAACTATTTGGCGGAACTCTGTTGGTCCTTTCAGGTGATTTCAGACAAACACTTCCAGTCATTCCACGTTCAACATACGCTGATGAGATCAACGCTTGCTTAAAATTATCTCCATTGTGGCGTAATGTTGAAAAATTACAGCTAAAAATAAATATGCGCGTTCAAATGCTTCAAGATCCATCGGCTGAAACATTTTCAAAACAACTCTTAGATATCGGTGATGGAAAAGTTGCTATAGATGAAACTGGATACGTAAAATTACCGACCGATTTCTGCACAATCGCTGATTCGCAAGATACTCTCATTGAACAAATATTTCCCGATGTACACACACAGTACATAAATCATGAGTGGCTTGCAGAAAGAGCAATTTTAGCGGCAAAAAATGTAGACGTTGACAATTTAAATCTGAAGATAAAAATGTTGTTGCCATTGAACTTGGTATCATATAAATCTATTGATACAGTTTGCGAGGACAGCGAAGCAGTAAATTTTCCCACAGACTTTTTGAACTCACTGGATTTGCCAGGTATGCCACCGCATAATTTACAATTAAAGGTTGGATCTCCAATTATATTGCTTCGTAATTTGAACCCGCCCCGGCTGTGCAACGGTACGCGATTAGTCATTCAAAAATTAATGAAAAACCTGATCGAAGCCAGGTTTTTAAATGGCAAGTTCAGAGGTGAAAATATACTCATACCACGGATTCCTATTATACCTACAGATGTGCCAATTCAATTCAAACGTATTCAGTTTCCGATTAGATTGGCATTTGCAATGACTATCAACAAATCCCAAGGTCAAACGATGTCTGTTTGTGGATTAGATTTGAGAACACCATGTTTTTCACACGGACAATTATACGTGGCATGCTCTCGAGTGGGCAAACCATCCAGTTTGTTTGTGTTAGCTAAAGATGGACTAACAAAAAATATTGTTCACGCTATAGCAAGAGATTAATATTGTTTAATAGTGTTACTGTCGTAATTGTTTAATTAATGATGTATCATTTTAAGGAATAAATTATAATAACTTAAAAATAATGTTTGCCTTTTGTTATTTTTTTATTCCCTCATCGTTCACAGCGCTTCATGCTTATTTCACGCATATACTACATTCTTACATACATACAATATACACATTCTAACATACATACATACTTACAATAAGTAAGCTATTACTAGGAAATTACTAGGAAATTATTTATATGGCAAAACGACGTTTGCCGGGTCAGCTAGTAACTATATATATATATATATATATATATATATATATATATATGTTACTTTTTAATATTATTCACAAATACAAACAACAAATATTTTTTCATACTATAATGAAATTTTAATAAGAGGTTTAATGTTCAAAATCACCCAATACATACGATATAAGTGCTTTCAGGAAGTACAGAACAGCTATTACACAACGATCGCAATAACAATATTCACAAGCCAATGGCATGCCATAAAAACAGATAGTAGCTGTGGTTTTTGACTGGAATTAAAAAAATCTACAAACCATCTCTTGAACAGAGTAAACCCTCTGAGCAATTTGTTAAAAATAAGTTTAAAGTTATTTGTGGTTGGGAAAAAAGAAAAGGATAAAAGTATTATTATTCTGATAATAACAGTCAGATATATTTTTAACGAAATGTTAAGTAGTTTTAACAATAAGCATTCATTATTTGTTTTATTTTTATTAAAATAAATACAATATTTTATGATAGTCCAATGATATTAAAATAAACAACTAGGAAATTGGGAATAAGTCTTCAGCGGAAAAGCAATTATAATGAAGGTATATATTACTTTTATAGATGAACTAATGATAGAGTACATATCAGCAGTCATTTATAATTAAAATTATAAATAACTAAATAACAAATTATCTCGAAGAGCTAAAGATAGCCAGCGTCTGAGTATAAACATTGCATTGAGCCACGTCAGAGTTAAGATTACCTGTCAAACTTTGGTTAGGTTAGGTTAGTTAGTCTGCTTCTGTTAGTCCTACTAGCCATGGTAGCATCACTGGTTAGGCCTGCCCAACGGCCCTGCAGCCCTTTTAATGGTCGTTAATAAAAAAGTCGAATGGTGTAAGGAGTGGGTAGTTGATGACGCACTTATTATTGACGTCCTCGGTGTGCGTGCGAATATTAATGTCTGCAACTAGGTATCTGAAAGGCAACTCTTACAACAATGCCGTCCAATATTTATTTATTTTTTTCATTATTTGTTTGTATATGTATCTCCTTTAAGTACCTATTGATTATATTTTGATATTACGATATTATTGATTTAGAGGACAATGATTAGAAACAGTAACTAACGCAAAAGAAAAACAACACTGTATTTTCTTAGTTCACTGAACAAAATAAACTAAGTCGGTACAAAGGAACACATAATAATACCTACCACTTAACTAATGAATCTACAAACTACTCTCTCAATAAATTGCTACAAACGTTGTCTTATATTACAAGTGATTAGTAAATAAAGTAAAAAGTTTCTTGCAAACCACGTAATGTAATGCGTATGTATTACATTTCATAATGGTTCTAATGACAGAACAAGGGCTTCTTAACCTCAGTGCGAGAAGCAATCTGTTAATAGCAGTACATTGTGTTAAATAATAACGAAACAGAATACGATAATATATTCAACCTGCAGTGAAGTTTTCTAGTAATTTAAGGCTTGGATATAAAATTCAAACGCCCATGATCAAATCGGATACAAAACGATTATAAGTAGCCGTAATACTATTAATATGATCGCTTAAGCCATCCGAGTTTTATTATCCAGTTGCAGTTTGTTTTCAATCACTGCATTTTCGGATTCCAAATTATGTTTTGTTTTAGGTTTCACATAGCAACATTAAAAAATATATTTTCGTTTCACTGTTAAAATTGGTCTTAGGTGAAGTTTTTTTTCTGTTATACAACTTCTTGAAAAGTAGGTCCATAACTATTCTAGTGAGATGAAAAAGGTATGAAAAATGTTCTTCGAATATATTCTCCTATATTTAAAGTAATGTTATTAATAATTATAGTTTTAGGAACAACACAACATATTGTTTTGTTTTTTATATACCATAGCAATATATAAGATCTTAAACAACAAATATCGAAAATCGATATATTATAAAAACAACATAAGTATAGATTAGATTTATATTATAAATAATCTTTAAGTAAAGTTAGCTTAAAAAGCAAATCAGTTCACAGCAGCAGATACGATCAGATGAACAATTGTAATAATCTCAGATAATAAAAATACCTATAATAAATTATAATACTGTATATAATGATTAATGTTCTTAAAATATAAAATATAAAACAATATTTTAAGTTTTTGAATAATATAATTTAAAAAAACTTGTTTCAATACACTTTTTTTATTTAGTTATTTTAATGGAAGTGAGGATGTTACGACCTAATTTTGAAGTCAGAAACGATTTTTCACGTAAAAAGCACTTTGTCAGGTACTTAATGGAAAATATAAATAATGAAGGAAAAAAACGCTTGGATTTCTAAAACAAGAACAATGACGTGATTGGATTTTAAATTTCATATAAAATTTGACTTATCATTTCTATCTTCTATTTTTATGTTAAACTTAAATAAATATCTGTAAAATGTTTTATTGATATAAAAAGTTTTATTATTTCCATGTGGTTATATGCTATTTCAGTTTTAATTTTATTGTATTTATAGTTTAAACAAGTTTTTATATTTTACCAAATGTATAAAACTTTTCCAAACTCAAATGTATCTTGTATCAAACTGACTCGGACAATAATCTAAAACTTTACAAAACTTGTTTATTAATTAATGCAATGCGAATTTACATTCTTTGAATAATCACGAAATATTAGGAACCACCACTCCTAAATTCTGATTATTTTATCAATTTACTATGTACATAGATAGATATTAGATACCTATCGAAGAAAGAAGATACTTAGAGAATTTCTATAATCTAATAATATATAAAAGTTAAAAGTTTAATTTAGGCCGTTCTTATTTTATATCTAAAGATAATGTATGCAAATATATATTTATTTGTTTTTTAAATTTCATTGTTTTTATTGTATACCGAACTCTGGTTTTCGTATATAGAAAACGTTGTTGGATATCACTTAATAATTATAATTCATGTTGAATTCAAATTTACTGCTAAAATTCACCTAAACAACTGTTCAAACTGAAACGGTTCGGTAATTTATATCCCAGATGTGTTTATTCTTCGGAGCTCTTTACATTCTTTAAACTTGTATCTCTCTCTGTCAACTGACGAAGCTGATCGTTGAGATGGATTTTTATTATACTTGAATTTCATATTTTCGATATTTATAAGATATATAATATACGAATAGTAAATTTTATTTGCTATGGTGGAAATGTGTAATTAATAATAAGTTATGTTTATACTGGAGTGTGTAAGGATTCCTTCATATAGTTCAGTATCTCATCACAATTACATCATGTGGTCACATTGATTTCTATTATCTTAATATGATTTAATATTCCATGTAAAGATAATAGAAATATATAATAAATTATTTTATATTATATACCTATATACTTATAAGTATATAGTCTATAGAATATTTCGTCTTTTATATATTCTTCTTTTATATATATACTCAAAATCAAGAGAGAATCAACCAATTAGCCTTACAAAGCTGGTAACATTTAAATATCGACAAAAGTAACAAAGTATTGTGTCCCCTATTTTTTTCTGTTTTTATTGAATTTCTCTCCGAAACCATTTGGCGCTATCTTTGAAGCCAACAGGGGAAAATACGCTATTGATTTTTAGTTTAGTTATAATTATTAATATATGGAATATATTTTTATCTTAATAAATAAACATTTATTATATTATTATTACGGCTCCACTGATTTTAATCGATTTCAATAGCGGTTAGCTGCATTTATAAGAAGTAAGTAACGGAGGCTGCTTTTATTTAAAAATTCATATTCGGCGTAAGCGAAGTCTGGCGCCCAGCTAGCTTATATATAAGTCTGAATGGTGGTGTGGTGGTCTATTTGTAAAGTCTAGAAAAACATCTTACTCCATGTAGTACGTGTATTATACGTAATCATAGTAGATATTGCAGCTACTAACTAATGACAAAGTTTTCCTTTATAAGTTATACAAAGGGTATTTATGATACTATTCTTGATTTGATGATTGCAGTACTTAGTTAGGTATCAAATAGAACTTCTTAACTTACATATAGAAAACTCATCCGCCCCAAAATGAATGTTGTACTTTATGTAAAAACGTTGTAATTTTTTTCGGACTCACCGTTTTAATCATAAATAAATGAGTTCTTGTACCCAGTTATCGAACTTATTTATTAATGACCATTTGCTTAGAATGCACGAGTTAACTTTGAAGACAATGTATCTGCAGTATAGCTTCGTTATTATGACTATAAGGAAAGGAAAATAACAACAAATTTATACGGTATATTAAAGCTTATCAACATTGAATTATGGATAATACTATAAGCAACTAGATAACTAATTATAGATATAATTATATCGACTATTAAAATTCTAATTGGTTTTATTTCATCCTACTCATATATTTCAAAAAATAATTTTAGTTAGTCCCAGATATTTATTTAGGTATCTACAATATCTGGAATTATAACAATTGATCAATATCTGTTACTTAAAAATCTAACGCTGCGGGCAGATATGTTTTATTATTAGTGCTTTCAATGTATCTATAAATATTATTTATCATTTATTTTTTATAATTTATTTATTATACCTAACAAACTACAAAAAAAAAAAACATTTAACCGAATGAAAGTGGTAAAGCTATGGACCACTTTTCATTATTTTAGTTATGAATTTCTGCCCTTACAGGGATGTTCTTCGAAATTGTAAATTCTTTAAAAATATTACACACAAGAGAAGTTGCAGAGTTAACATTGGGTTTGCAACAGGCGCAGTGTACCAACTATGTGACCAAGAGCTGGTCTATTGACTCTCAGACGAACAGTTTTTAAATGAAAGATATTGTACATTTTACACAAAAACATACAAAAAAGAAAGCTGGAATGGAGCCGAAATCATATAAAATTTATTCAAGTTATATTTCTGAGTTATACATTCATTAAAGTATTAGATCTGATCATTTTTATGAACAAGCCCTTACTTTACCTCTTTCTTTACCTCTGAAGATACGTCTCTCAGACATTTATTGTAATTCAGAGAACGTCTACTGATTGGCTGTTGAGAACATGAGCCCGCCAATAAACAGATATGCCATTCAAAGACGAGTTATACCTATCTACGGAATAATAGGTTCATAACGTTTAATACACGTATATTGGTAAATAAAAGAATTTGTAGGCAAAAAAATATTAGCAGTTGTAAACAGGGATAATAATATAAAGCACTCACCTCTATCGGTATACCGGGCCAAAAACGTGATTCTGTTAACGAGTCAATATGGTGAATAATCAAGAATAACAAAAATATTGAAGAGCAGCTGATGGTTGCAATTTGTGCTTCCGTAGAAGCGGTAGTTAAATTAATAGAAATGCATCTGTAGGAAAAGTTTAAATCCCAAACTAAGGTAATAAGTTCTTGAACTCATTCAAAGTTCTAGAATTTGTATTCAAAAGTTCAAATGATTTAGCATTATCTGCAAACTTTAATAAGTAATGAGTACAAAATAAGAAGTAGTTAGTTAATATTTCATATTTTTTGTTTTATTTAACAGTTAAATAAAAAAATAAAGAACCACCTAAATTAATACGCACAACTATGAAAAGGTAAACCATGTGTTAATAATTTTTAATGTAAAACCCCAGATTATACATCAGTAAATAACTATCACAGATCAAATAAATATTAATTTATGCACGCCGAGCACATGTTCTTATATTTCCATTGTATTATCGTATACCTATACAAGATAGGTTATTATAATTTAAATATAATTTAAGTTCTTAAGTAGGTAGTGTTTACTACAGTGCCTGTAAATCCGAAATAAAATCGAACATTATTTTACTTGTAACTGTGTACATGTATTTGTCGTCGGTGCCTGACTACGTACCTCCAACCGGTTATCCCTTTTAATGCGTTTTTTAATCTAAAGTCTTGTATTTCGTTGATTACTTGTATTACGTTATTGAAATAAAAAATAATTGTATTGGGAATATGAGAAGTTCTTAAGTAATTTTCATAATACATAATTATACAGGCCTTTTGTTAAAGGAAGAGTACTCTCTATTGAGTGTTATAACTCAATAAATAATGCTGTTTCAAACCTAATATTAAGATTATGATTGTTTTATTTTTAATAATTTGTGTCTTTCTCTTAATCAACATTTTATAAAGTTTTTATCAAAAAATATAAATATAAATTTCGAGTTAATTCAGTTATATAATAAATCATTCTAAAACTGTAATTGATATCTAAATTTATTCACTCTTCAAATTCAGTTTCATCCAAAATATCTTTCTTACACACTTTTCAAATATATTTCAATTCAAATATCTTGGTATAAAATGTAATGCATCAAGATGAATCTCACATTCACAAAAAACTGTGATACAGTAGCTGCATTGCAGCAGTAAATCGGCGGCATAATATCCTTTTAGAAGATTTACTGACGGGATTGTGTTGAGCCAACTTTTTTAACCATGTGTTGAAATTTTGTTTTAGTAATGTATAAGGTTTATCGATACTATTTATATACTTGTTTACAGACAGAACCCAAATAAGTGGTATACGTAAGATTTTTTTGGGTACAAACGACTTTTATAAATTCTATTAATAAGAAGCAGCACGCATGCACACCTACCGATACTTTTCATAATATCGAGTGTTATGAAGGTTGAAACTAAACTAAGTAATATCTCATACTTCTTAATATTATTCACAAATACAAACAATATTTTTTTTTAAATACTATAGTGAATTTTGTTACAATGGACGGTATGCTAAATTACCAGATACATATGGTAAGTGCAATCAGTAAGTACAGTGCGGCTTATTCACAACGATAACTATAACAATATCCAGTAGCCATTATCACACCATAAAATCAAATAGTGAATGTAGTTTTCGACTAGAACTAATATTTCCTTACAGTCTATAAACAATTTGTTGTTAATAAGTTAAAAGTTTTTTGTACTGTGGTTGGGAAAAAAGAAAAATATAAAATTATATTATTAAATGGATTATACCATATTTCTTATAATACATTCAGACCTTAGTTATGAAACTTAAGTGATTTCGCAAATTAGCATTAATTATTTGTTTGATTTTTATAAAATAACGTTAATGTTGTTTTAAGATTTTCCACTAATATTAAAATAAACAAATATATATATCGAAATATTTTTTATGTATCTCTCTCCTTCTAATACCTATACAAGTTTTAATCTTTATAATGTATGAAACTTTTCCACACTAAAATGTATCTTATTTTATGCTGGTCCGGACAATATGCTAAAACTTTATAAACGTTTTTTAATAATAACTAGAAAATTGAATTTTCATTAAATAAATAATTGAATAATATTAGAAACCGACACTCAGAAAGTCTGCGTAGTTTATCAATTAGGGATATAGATGGATCCTTAACGAAGTAAGAATTTGGAGAATTTATATCTCTAAAGTGTATAAGCAGGTAAAAGTTTAAATGAGAGAGTTCTGTTTTTACATCGAAATATAATTCGTTTTGTTTTTTTTAATATCATTGTTTTTATTGTGTATCTAGTTAAGTTGGTTCAAACAGCTGAATCGCCAGTAACTCCTATACAGACTGCTAAATAGAAATATAGCAATTCTTCCACTCATATTCTAAGAATGGGAACAATACGTGGCTGGCCGACTCACTACTATATAATACATTATATTATTAAGTTAGTCTGTTTATGTAGCCTAAGTGATTGGTTCTTTTATAATTAAAAGCCATCAAATTTGAATTAAAATATTTTTAAAATAATCAAATAAATATTTTATAAAAAATAAAATAAAGCTTGACTGGCGCAACCGGTAGGATTTCGCGTCCGGAAAATAATTGAAGATGGTTTGCGGCGAAGATAATTTTCAATTATTTTCCTTTACCTTTCCTCTAATTACTTCAGTTATCTTTAATATTATTTGTTTTGAAACGTTTCTACAGAACCAAATTTATAAATAACTCACATCGAGCTTATTATATTATATGTATTGTTGCCTACATATTGACCTTCCTTGACACAATATTTTGTAATGAGGGTAATGCAATAATATAATTGTTTATATAACTGTTTAAAATTTATTACATCTGTATTATTACATTTAGGATTTTACAAATACTTGGAAAAATTATTATTACTACACATATTATTTTATATAGTGGTAAAAGTTGTTGATTTGACTTATTAGCAGAAATCATTTTTATGGTATTTAACTATTATGGTTGCTACAAATATATTTAAAAATTTTGCATTGTTCAGTATACCTATTTAGTCAGTATTTAAGTTATTGAAAAATTATTCGCGGTGCATAAAATTTGTGGATATATATTACCGACTCGAAATCATTATTTTTTAATCTTTATTTTTCGGTTAAGGTTTTAATCCAATCACCCGTACCCCTTGACGAAATTATGAATATAGATTATAGAAAAAAATACACATTATATTTAAGATAATGAAAGTAATTAATTGAATTATATTTAAAAAAAAAACTATTCTCTTCCATTAAAACTCATTTATATTATTTATTTATAACCCAATTACTTATCGAAATAACATTGCGGAAAAAAAAATCCGTGCCCGCAGGGGGACACGCGTGGGTAGACCTCGTGTGTAACTCATTTAAAATATAACTCACTACCTAAGAATAATACATGATGCCGTTGTTTACATCAAAAATTTTCAAGCAAAAAGCGGTTTTAATTTTTTTTCTCGGAAAAGGTATCTTTTTTGGAAATACTTTTGGTACATAAATTTAGAGTAAAAAATAACCTTTCTATTAAAAATATTTGCGATGAGGGAATGTTTACCAGAAAAAAGATGCCGTGGTTTTACCTACCTAAAATTTTCAAGCTAAAAGTGGTTTTTATTTTTTTTCTCGGAAACGGTACCTTTTACGGAAAAACTTTTGGTACCTAAATTTAGAGTAAAAAATAACCTTTCTATTAAAAATACTTGTGATGCAAGAATGTTTACCAGAAAAAAGTTATGATTTTTTTTACAAAAAATTTCGGTTTTTTTACCCCCACCCCTAAGTTATTGAAGTTAGGTTTTCGGTTTATCTACATTAGGTATAGGTATTTATCAAAGACATCATATAATATGAACGCGATTGATCTCCTTTGTATAGGGACAAAGTTATGGTCGAAAAACTGAAATCAGAAAAAGTGAGGCCCTAGCGCCCCCTGTGACCGGATTTCTCTGGTTAACGAACTTGACCTTCATTTTTGGATGGTTGATTTTTGTGCAAAGTTTGAAAGCGATCCGAGCGAAATCGCGGCCGCTATCGTGCTGACAAAAGTCGAATCTGGACGCACGCACGCATATATATATATATATATATATATATAAACTTTTTGACCAATGGTCATTTCGGACTCAGGCGGTCATAAGAAGACCTCCTGTGAAGAAATTTTTCCAAAATTCGAAAGTAGGGGACAAATGAATGGGCAGACCGAATTCTTCGAGGTCTACCCAAAATATAAATAGCAATTAAGAACCAACCGATGTATAAAGTGATGTAGATGAGTGTAGTTTCAAATTCTTTGAGTTGTGTTTGAGTATACTGTCTAAATTTGAGATGATTTAAATGTACTAAATTACTGAATGATAATCAATTTAATAATAACTCATAACGAAACTCGAAACGCTATTCATATTAGTATTGTTTCGTGGTTATCATTCACGTGTGGCTATGATGGACTTAGGTATAAACAGACCAGTGTCTTATCAGATTTAAATAGTGTGGTCACATCATTAGTAGGACAAAAGCTTTTCTATAATCGTGTACGAGGCAAAATAATATTTAAAGTTATATTAAATAATATGAATATTTTATATATATTTCAGGATTGAATCGAAAGGGGATCAACCAATTAGCTTCAAAAAGCTGGTAACATTTAAATATCCACAAAAGTAACAAAATATTGTTTCCACTATTTCTTTATGTTGTTTATTTATTTTGCTGTGCAACCATTTGGCGGTGTGTATATTTTAACTTTATTAAAAAATAAATGTCAAGGAAAAATACGCTGTTCATTTTCAGTGTAGTTGTGTTTATTTTTCGGAACATATTTTTAACTTAATAAATAATAGTATACTTGTTTGTTAGGAAAATCCAACGATATGTTGTTTTTACAAAGATATGTTGACGTGTATTAAGATATGTTCGCTTTCATAACAATCAGTTTAAAATTAAAGCTAAAAAATAAAAGTATATTTAGCATTTCTTTGTGAAATAAAAAACATGAGTATGCAATGATTTGTCATAGTTTTTTGCCTACCCCTAAGGAATTGAAAATAATAATATAAAATTATGTTCTACAAAAGTTGACTGAATAAATTAAAACGATTAAATTTTGTTGGGTAACTTCTATAACAGTTTATACAATGAATCAGCAGAAACCACGTGTCTGTACATTAAAAAATGTCCAAAATGAAACTTTACGATTAGAGAAAAGTAATAGAATTTAAATAAGTGTTTATATTTTTGTTGTCTGCCTTTCTAATGTATTCTAAGAACTAATTTTCAAAACTATTGAAGGATTTTTTACAAATACAGTAACATTAGCTTGTTACTTTGAATACTTATTACAATTAAGTTTTGTTTTATATATGTAAATTTTATATTAGTGAACAAGTTTGCGACATTTAAATTTATTTCATAAAATCATAATGTTAAATTGTGACTCTTAAAAAACAGGCCTTAATAAATTCACTGAATTGTTAAATGTTTCAAACAAAGCTGTATAATAAAACTTATATTCACGCAGACAAAGTTGCGGGCACCCGGTAATAAATAACACAGTTAATTCATATAAATAATTATGGGCTACCATTAATTAATTAGTAAAGTATAAAAAATAATTCTGCCTCATGTTTATACAATCGTACGGCTTGTAGTTAGAAATAATCTTTATAATAAATTTTGTTAGAATTGTAGTTTTTCGAAACTATTATATGAATATCTTAACAAAAAGAAGAACAACGCTACATCACATATCTCGGAGTTCATTTAGAGAATAAACAAAGTAAAGTTTATTCCAGAGAAATGTAATGCCACTTAACTAATGAGAAGATATTCCTTTATAAGTTATACAAAGAGTATTTGTTATACTATTCCTGTTTGGAGGATTGCAGTGTTTATTTACAAATAGAAAACTCAACCGCCCCTAAATAAATGTTGTATTTTAGATAATAATAATAAACACGTTGCATTTTCACTCAGGCTTAAAATTTGAATTATAAATACTCAATACTTTAGGGGATGAGACAATGTTTTAAGTGCCTTTTCCAAAAAGGAATAAGTATACCTATTTACATACATAGGTACTTACTTATATGTACCTACATACATTATAGGTACATAACTACCGAACGAAATTTGGCTCCACCCAGTAACAACGGAGTTATTCAACTTTATTTTTTTTGTAATTCGCCATGGTCGCCATTTTGGATTTTGAAATAACAAAAAAACACCTTAGATTTCGGCAAAGAATACTTAGACGAAATTTCAGTGCGATGCTGCTGCTGCTGCCGCAAAGTTCGTTTTTGTGGTACGAATCAGAAATCCGCCAAGTTTTTCGCCCCAGCAAAAAAACGGTTCGACATATAAATTTAAATAATTCAAAGAACACACCTACCAATTTTCGTGACGATTGCATAAAAAATACGCATTCGTAGCCACAACAAAAACTCAAATCACCGCATTTTAGCTTTTTCCTCCCAGTAAGAAAAATGGTCAAAGAAAAAAAATTAAATGACTCAAAGAACATGATCACCAATTTTTGTTGCGATCGGTTGAAAATTGCTCCTACTACGCCAAAAACAAAACTAACAAACGCCGCCATTTTGGATTTTTTCGCCCAATCAAAAAAACGGCTCGACATAAAAATTAAAAAAAATCAAAGAACACGCCTGCAAATTTTCGTGACGATAGGACGAAAAATACGTCGGCTACGCCGGAACAAACGTAATGGAATACATACGGAAAAATAGCAGAATAGACCTATCTAGCTGAAAAGTAGTCCTTCGGACAAACGCTTCGCTACGCTTATCATTCGTCCTTCGGTCAACAAATTTTAATTTAAATTTAAATTAGAAGTGTTTCATTGTTTCTTTATATAAAGCAGGAAAAATATTATTTAATAAAAATAAAATACTGTTATATATTTCAGTTTACATTGACATATTTAATTCCATAATATATTAGGTATTTTCAGGCGTAGAATTGCTAGTCTCTCAGTATTCTATAGCATACATTTTGGTGAGTATGTGCTGAAATTACACGATCTAATTTCTCCGTCCCCCTTCCATCACAGGACGTTCCGACGCACAGCAGGTATCCATCCTTACGTTGTGGAAATCTCCCCTGTCCGAACGAAGCGCTATGCTTCGTCTTTTTTAATTCGTACAGCGAAGGATTGGAACAGCTTACCTGCGTTGGTATTTTCGTCCCAATACAATGTGGATGTCTTCAAGAAAAGAGTGACTAGGTTGCTAGGTTAATGCGCCTTACCACCTATGGCTACATTTCCACTTCCTATCAGGTGAAATGTAGACAAGCATTAATCTAGATAGTATAAAAAAAAAATCGATACAAGTCTTAATTTTATTTAACCCCGCTATGATAGAATATTATACACTTATCAACTTTAAGACTTTCATGATAAAATGTCAATAGTTTGTGCAATCTATCGATACTTTTATAGGTTCTTCCTTTATGGACGAAAGAAAGAAAATTGAATATAATAAAGATACTACTTTCTCATTAACTAATATATTGGCAAAGTAAAACAAACATACTCGAAATAACGGTATACTGAGCCCAGAACAATGGCAATAGATAAATGTAAAATAATTCGATAATAGTATGTGGAATGAAATTGCTTTCTCAAATCTCGTATTTCAGTAATTAACTAAAACCCTATATGAACTACAGCTGATTATATTCAGTTATACTCTATGTACCACACTAAGTTACGATAAATATATGTAAAAGTAAATAAAAAATAGTCAAAGTATATACTTTCTTAAGCAGTAGATAGGTAGCACTGTTTACTATAGCTTTTGGAATACCGAAATGAAATGTACGGATTCTCTGTACATGTGTGTCTTTTTGTGGTTTCGCACTTTTTGTGGCACAGATAAGTTATCACTGCCACACATGCACTCTTGCAAAATTAGAGAATTCGCAATGGAGATGAGAGTATACTGATCCAGGTGGTACAGATGGTTTTGCAGGTGATGACGTGCTGTGTGGTGATGAATGTCGGCGGCAGGTCAAATAGGTCGTCCGAACACTCACCATGGTAAATTCGATAGAAAACAACAAAGAGGCCACGTTTCTACGCAATGCCAGACAGTCTAGCCGTTCACAGAGCACCGGGTCTTTGACACTCCGAGCGGCTCTCCATTGTACGCGATTAAAAGGTAGAACCTGATATTGGGGTGATCCGGACCAGAGATGAGAAGAGAGAACTAATTTTGCTTGATATACTTATTATAACAAATTCTGTAAAAGAAATAGTCTCCTATAAAATATGAAATCTCGCGACAAATTTTACATGATAAAATAAATTATAATATTAATGTATTACATAATTAATAATATACATGTACTAATTTAATTGGTTTAATTTAATTATTACTTTTTTATTTTTAATAGGGCATTTAAATAAAACCTTGTTTTCACATTAGTTTATTTTTAAATTTCAATATTGTTTCTTTAATATCAAATGATTAAATTTTGTTATATTATCTTAATTTCGTTGTATTATAAATTTTTTCGTATTATAATGTTTTAAAATATAAACTAAACTATCTAATTAAGTTATTTTAATCGAATCTGCAATTATTACTAAATAATACAAACAAGCTTTTGAATATTTTTTGAGAAACACAGATATAGAAAAGACATGAATTATAATCAATAATATTCGTATTGTGTTATGATATTGATGATTACAGTATTGTAGTACATTATTGACTTGTAATAATTAAGATAATTGCTTGAAATACTTTGAGACGATGAACAGTGATTAGTTTTTTAGATTATTCATAAATATAAACAACAAATAATTTTTCATATTATAATGAAATTTTGAACAATGAACGGTATGTAAAGTGACCAAAATACGCACAACGATTGCAATAACAATATCCAGCAGCCAATGGCACGCCATAAAAACAAATAGTGGTTGTGATTTTCGCCTAGAATTAAGATTTTCTTACAGTCTACAAATCACCTCTAAAACAGAATGGACTCTGTGAACAATTTTTTGAAAATAAGTGTAAAATTATTTGTACTGTGACTGGAAAAAAGAAGAAAAACCTAAAAAAAATATTATATTTATAATAATAACAGTCAGACATTTGGTTTGGAATGTTAAATAGTTTGGCAAAGTTGTATTAAGTAATTGTTTAATTTTTTAATTTAAACGTTAACATTAAAAAAAAACTTATTTTCCATATTCCTTATTTACCTTTCCCCTTTCAATACAATTAAACCTGTAGATAATATTGATCAGCAACATCGACCAAAATAGAAAAGCAACACCGTTTCAATAAACAAAGTATATTCAAAGGAACACGTAATTGTACCTACCACTTAACCAATGAGTTTTCTACATAGTATCTCAATAAATTACTATAAAGTTTGCAAATCACATACGTATTACTTTGCTAAACGGTTCTAATGAAAAAACACGAGTTTGTTCACTCCAGTTTGAGAAGCAAGCAATTGCTAATATAATAATATAAACCTTCATGTTAATATAATAATATAAAAACTATAAAAGCTATTAATACAATTAAAATATATCTATATGAAATCTCAACAATAGTTATTTTGAATATCAATGCATAATAGATATCACTTAATTATATAAATGTTATATTGTTAATAATTCTTACGCAAAGTTACAACGAAAAGCAATTGTAATACAACACATCAGCCCGCAGAGTTCAAAAGTTAAGCAACAGATAAGGTTTTAACAATTATTATAATTCCAAATAATAATACCTGGATTTACAATCAAATACTGTTTTAATGAATAATGTTTTAAGAAATTCATCTGCCTCTTATTTATATGAACTCTTTCATCTGTCCTCATCCAGTAGCCGCCCCTAACGCTCGTGTGTTTCTCTTGAAACCTTGAATGTCCCTCCGTACAACACAACTTCTTTCTCCATACATCCATTCATCTTCCAGTCCAACTGTTGTATCGTTTAAACGAATATTAAAGTTCTACTATCTCTTCCAGTTATAAATATATATGTTTTATATGTATTTGTAATATACTTATTAAAACATATATTTAAAATCATTGTTTTTACTGTTTACCTGTCGAGTGTTTTCGAATACACAAACGTTGTTGGATGTTGCCTGTTAATTGTGATTCATGTTGGATTCAAATTTACTGCTATAATTCGCATGAATTGTGCGACCTGGAATGGTTTGTTAATTTATATTCACGATTCATTTATTTTTCGGAACTCTTTACATTCTTTAAAATTACCTCTTTTTGTTACTTGCTTGCTTGTTTGCTTGTTGCTTGCTTAGCGTTGACAAAGAATTTTATAACACTAGAAATTCATATTTTCGATATAAAAAAATATGTAATATTATTTTTCTGTCCTTATTACTACTGTATGTATGTAATATTTTACAAAACACACAAATGGATTTTTAAAAATACAAAGTGTTTTATATAAATTGAGTAATTCGTTGCTTTGAGTTAAAATTACGTTTAGGTTTTCTTCCATACACATCTCATGTTTATGAAACAGTTATCGACATTTAATTTTATTTTTTAAAATTATTGTATAACGTCCTGACTCCAAAAACATACACCATAATTAGCTTACTGATTGTTTAATTTATCAATCTAATATGTGCAATAAAAAACAGTTTTGAAATGTATTTATAGTGTCTTCTCCTAATTTTAAATTTTTTTTTTCACTAAATGCATCCGGTACTTAATTTTCGTTAAACTTTTGTCTGTGTATCCGTCTGCCTATTTATTCGGCTAATCTCTGAAAAGGTTGGACCGATTTTAATAGGACTTTCATTGACGGATAGGTAATGTTATAACCAGTGACTATTGTAATTTTATTATTAAAAAATATCATCCAGCTAGTTTATGCTTATAACTGAATGGTAACAATTCGATAAGTCTCAAAAAACATTCGTGTATTTAAGAGTACATTAAGTAATGTTTATAATGGGTTCGTTTAGAAAATAAACAACTTAACTAATGAGACAGGGGGAGGCCTCGAGTGACCTTCGAAAACACAGTAGCTACGATACTGGAGGAAGGTCAGGTAAAAAGCATGAGGACCCCCCGGAGGGCATGTATGAAGAGGTTGATGTCTGTGGCCGAGGCAAAAGAGGTATGCAGAGACCGTAGCGTTTGGCGCTCCGTCGTCTCTGGCTACCCCTCAAGGGATATGACGTGAAGGTAAATAAATAAATAAATAACTAATGAGAAGGTATTCCTTTATAAGTAATACAAAGAGCATTTGTTATACTATTTCTATTTTGATAATTGCAGTACTTAATTGTGTATGAAATAGAACTTTTTACTACAGATATGTCTTTTTTTTATAAATTATTAGTAGAAAACTCATCCGCCCCTAATTTAATGTTGTAGTTTATGTATAAACGTTGTATTTTTTCTCAAACTTTTTTTAATTATAAATACTTAAACTCAGTTATCGAACTTATTCCTTATTAACCATTTGCTAATGCATGAATTAATTTTAAAGACAATGTTTCTGTACAGATTCGTTATTATGTCGATAAGGAAAAAAAAATAACAACAGATTTGAAGATATACATTTAAAGATATATTTACGAGATATATCAACGTTGATTATAAAAGTAGAATAAAACTTGTTATTTTATTTCATTCTTTTTAATATTCCAAAAATAATTATTAATACTCAGTATTCATAACTCAGCCCCAAGATACGATAAATATTTGTATAAATCGAAAAAAATTATAATTGAAGATAGATAAAGCAAATTTCAAAAGAAAAATATATATGTATACGAGGGTGAATATCATTTGCTCGAATTAATTCGATCAGAGTTATTATTGTAATTATTACCATGCCTACACTAACGATTCCACGATAATTACTAAAAGTGGCAATAATATCTGGCATCAGTACCAATTTCATAGCCCACATCTTCGTTTGCACGGGATATGTTTTTTAAAACAAAGAAAGCTTAAGTTACTCCTTATAACATCAGCTCTCCGCCAGTAAAAGTACTGTTTAAATCAATTATAGCAGTAAAAGTTCGGTAAAAAAACAAACAGACAGATTATATTGTTTTTTTTATGTAAATACATTTGGAGAAAGCTATAAATTTGGAATTATAAAGAGAAACTTAAATTTCATTTATATGTATAGGCGAACTAAGAATTACTATTTAAACTGGATAAAAAAAATGTATACTAATAATAGAAAAAAGAGTTAGAATAAAAAATATCAGTATGTATTAATCATTTACAGACGTGAACTATATCATATATGGAGATGCGATTTCTTCGCAGAATATGCGGAGTCAGTTTAGCTGATCGAATCCGCAACGAAGAGATCCACAGAATGGCAGGTACTAGCGAAGATGTCACGGTGAGAATGAAGAAGAACGTGCTCAGGTGGTTTGGGCACGTCGAACGAATGAGTGGTGAAAGAATGGTAAAAAAGATTTATATAGGAAAAGTGAGCGGTAAGAGAGACAGGGGGAGGCCTCAAGTGACCTTCAAAAGTGACCTTCAAAATAAGATCAACGAAATAAAGCATTAGGCTCTAAACATATAAGAGAAATGTTATTGCGATATCTGAATTTACAATTATACGAAAAGAAGGTATTATTATATAACAAAGTTAATGATTCATAATTCTATACATAATATAAATAAATTAAATTAATTATATTTTTTATATAAAACTGTGTTCATAAATCTGTCCCCGAATGAACATTGTTTTGTAATTAAAAATATTAAGTTAAAAAAATGCGACAGTTGCAGTTACTCAACTTATAAATTTGACAAATAAATTCATTAGAGTATTACACCACTTATGTGAATACAGAAAGTGTTCATATAAGTAATACTTTACCTTTGAAGATATGTCTATCAGACATTTACCCTATGTCTGTGAACATGTACTAATTGGCTGTAGAGAACATGAGCACGCCAATAAACAGATATGTCATTCAAATCAAGTTATATCTATCTGTATTTATAATAAATATTGTTATAATTAATTGGTTAATATCAGTACCTAAAAGGAAATGAAAGAATAGCAGCTTTTTTAATAGAAATGCATCTGTATGAAAACATTAAATCTGAAACGCAGGTAATAAGTTCTTAAACTTATTACAAAGTTCTAGAATTTATATTCAAAAGTTCAAATGATTGCATTATATGCGTACTTTAAAAAGCAACGCTTGCAAAGTAAGAAGTAGCTAATATTTAAAGTACATTATTTAATTAAATAGTCATATAAACTATAAGAAACACGTATATTAATAAATTAATTTAAGAAGCATATGGTAAGTATCAATCACAGATCAAGTAAATGTTAAAGCATCTACCAGTTATAATTTAATTTAAAATATTTGCATATACACATTTAAAAAATATTTAAAATTGAATATCTAAAATGAAATATAATGCATCAAGATGAATTTCACTTTCACAAAAAACTGATACTGTAACTGTATTGCTGCAGTAAATCGAGCCGGTTACAAACGGCATAATATCCTTTTAGACGATTTACTGACGGGATTGTGTTGCAACAAGTTTTGTAACCATGTGTTGAAACTTTGTCTTAGTGTATAAGATTTAACGATACAATTTACAACCTGGAAACAGAGAGAATTTAGAAATATAGTATAAAATATATATTTAGATTTTTTTATACGTATAATTTTTTTTCATGGGTAGGTGCAAAAAATAAACAACTGTTTATTGTATTTAATGTTGAATTTCATTTTTTTTTAAATAAGTGAACAATTTATATAATATTTATAACAAATCAAAGTTATATACTGTCAAGATCATAACAATAAAATTAACTTCGCCTTTGTAACAAAACCAACAAATCTGCACCATCCTTCAACGCGTTTCAAATTCCCTAGTCAAGACTTCATATTTTTATACACTACTTACACAATAATCCTGCACTGTATCCACTTATTGAAGAGTTTCACATATTTAAAGATGCCGTTGGTAGGATGATCACGTTCTTAAGTGGTTGATGTTATGGACATGGGTCAACTGTAAAAAATCTGATTCTGACCGAAATAACAAGGCTGTAGTTTTGGATATCATCAACAACACCATATCACTTTCGCATATCACTGATTTAAACCTTAAGAGGTGAACAAGACCAGCTTTATCCATAAAGTGACGTTAGAGCTCGTACAATTTTAGTGCTCTTTCGTGATGTTATTATTAAAGCTGTATCTGGTAGCCGGCTAGATTTAGTAACTGCTGCGATTACTAAATCTAGCCGGCAACGGGATCGCAAGCAAATGGTTAATTTATCCAATCTAGATACAAAACGTGCACGAAAAGTGCGGGGTATAAAATTATATTGATGCGATAGTTCTAGTTGTTTGTACACTGCTCATTAAATATATTAACATATTATTTAGAAATATATTTTTTACGTATTTACTGGGCATATGTTAAATATCAATAAATAACTTTAGTTATATATTTGGTAGGTTTATTGAAATGAGTTCTAAATTTATCTTAATATTAATCGTCATATTCAATTTTCATAAACTGTAGAGAAATAATCTTTCGGACAGGTTACTTCGTTATGGTACTTGCTTTATTTGTGAGTATATTTAAAAGTCCCATACCAATTAAGCAGCTCTTCAGCTGCTTAATTGTTCGAAGTGAAGTTCAAAATGTAGTCACCAAATCATTGGGTTCTGTTACGTCGCAGAAGAGAATGAAGAGAACGCGGAAGCCAAAACCCGCCGAACATGAAAGCTATATCTACAACAGTTAACACCGGATACCATTCCGCGAAGTCAAAACTCAATAGTTTTTCGGAAAAAACCATCAGATCAATGATCAATGACCGGCAAATATGGCTTTTGCTATGGTCAGTCGGAGGTTATTTAAACCAAGCTAGAGGATCTGGTATTCTGTATGTGGAAAAGCCTTCGATCGTATATAGTACAACGGGCTTTTCTGAAGCTACTATTCTTATAATCTGCGGTGAATACTGGTCATCGGTGATCCGCACGCTCATTTGCCCTACTCTAACGTCGAAAAAATTTTGAAAACTAAATGTAATAATTCTATATGTTTTTAAAACTATATTTTTCATCCCTTTTACAAATAACTTTTTTGATAGTAATATCCATAATTTACAAACAAATAACTTTGCAAAAAATTATGATAAAATATTTAGCTGCTGGTTTTTGTACGTTCCTGATTTAATTTAAAATTACTTTTTATAAATATGTTTCGAAATAATAAAATTTTTTACTATGAATCACTTAGCTTAAAGACCCGAATGAAATGACAATAAAAATACCATTACATTTCATAGTTCTGCACAAGTTCAGAAGTATATAAATTTCAGAATATAATCCTGGGATATAAAGTGACATCGCGGATAGTTAATGGTGTGAAAAGACACAGTAATAGTCTCACCATTATATAATATTTAGACAGTCTACGTGTCACCGCTCACATCATATATACCATATTCTTAAATTGGTAAACTTAAGAAAATAAAATTTCATTTAACTCATGGAATATTCTATATTTTTTGCGATGTGATTGTTCACATGTAAAATCGCAAATCGCATAAATAAAATAATTTTAACCGTAACAACTTGTAAATCTTTTTTGTAAAACTCTAACTCGATATATATACCTATATATTAACAATATTGTAATGCATAATTTCTTTCCTAATATATAATAATTCCCATTTGAATTTACAAGTTGAGTTTCCTCATAAAAAGTTATTTTTTCATTCAAGTGGTAGTTTTTAAAGTAATCTCGTGGAGCATTGTCATAATACAGTCTATGAGGAAGTTATTGATGTTTCATTATTCCACGTTGTAATCGGATGATTTTCAGCTTATCTGTAGCTATTGACTGAACTGTAATTACTGATTCCATTTGACATAAATTCCTACTGGTGAATATTAAAATGTGAATAATTTGTTATTACTTACTTTACTTTACTTAGAAACAATGAAACCTGGCCCATTCAACCTAAGTTAACAAAGGAACTTAAATTAATACTTTATTCTAATACTACACTACACTATAAAAATAGAAACAAGTAATTTGAGAGCTATAATAATGTTATAGAAAAGAATTTTCAGACATGCTTCTTATGTCGTATCCATAATGAAATAACACTGAATAAATACTTCAAGACAAGTGTAATTATTTATAAATATATCTTTAACTATTATAAAAAATAAAATATTCAAAAATATATATATAAGACACAAACAAAATATGTTCGTCATGGAAATAAATCGTAATATATTGCACGACGAAGTTAAAATATTTTTTTATTTTAACGAAGAGTCTGGAAGAACTAGAACAAAAACTGACCTGACCACCAACCACTTAAAATATTTTAAGCATGTCATGTGATGAGATGAAAAATATGTAAAATATTACACGTCAATAATATATTACAATACTGTAATGCGTATTTCTGAGAAATATACTTTAAATGTTTTTGAGACATAATACATTGTTGTTTTATACTATGATAGCTTACTTTAACAATGCGACTGCAGAATTGTATGAACAAACTAAATTCTATAAAACGATAACGTCAATTGTAACGTAATTTTTAAAAAAGATGTTGATTATAATTAACGTCTTCTAAATCTATTTTTCTCCACAAATGTTGAAAATAGTGTTTTTATTATCTAGTAATAACTCGACGCCCGATTTTTAAATTTTATTATAAATTAAAAAAAAAATACGATTCAAAAGTGCGTGTAAATGCCTACTTGAATAAAAATATTTTGAATTTGAATTAAAATTAAAATTAAAATTAAGGTTTCTATGAGTTTTACGTTTTTGTAAAGTTAGTCGTGACATAATAAAAAAATTTACTGTTCACTTTTTATTTGAAATAATATCTTGCAAACATATGTTTGAGTGTGTGCGTAAACATACAATAGCTATAGATACTTCATTCTGAACAAATGAGAAATAGTTATATTCTAAAAATTTACATAGATATGTCCAGAGATTTATTTAAACACTTGGTAAAGTAGATACTTTAATAAGAATTTCATGAAAATAAGATTCTTTGCTTCACTTTATGCGAAATAATTTTAAAATATTCATGTATTCTTCTCCAGAGTCTTAAATTCTAAATGTATTAATTTCCATTTCATTTTAAAAGATAAATAATAAAAATAGTAGTATGTAGTGTTACTGCGAGTTGGAGCTAGTTATTGAATTAGCATTTTTAATAATGTATTACATGATCTTATGTAAATAAGATCATATATTTTTCTTTTACTTATTGTCCAATATATTAATTTTAATTAGTAAAGAGGTAGCAAGATTTTTTCTTTTTTTATACGTAATATTACCACAAACAATATAAAATGTTTTGATATATACATTTTTATTTTTTTAATTAGAACAATTATTATTACCATTTATACAGGCTTATTAATGTTATAATAGAAAAATGAGATTATATATAAATTTGAATTTTGGAAATACCATATTTGTACATAATTTTTTTTTATTTAATTTTCCTATGAACTGATCTAACGAATGGAGCATATTGTTAATTTATTTTGGAATCATGAATATGATCTTAGAAGATTAGTTTACAATTTTGTATATAACAAAATATCGGGTTGAGTTCACAAAAGAAAATAAAACGTATTTTATTTCTTGAATGTTATGATAAATCAAACACATAAAATTTATGTACTAGAAATTCAGAAAGATCCAAGAATAAGTGTATTTAAAATCAAAGTTTGAAGGGATTTATTGCGTTTTTTCGGGTAATTAATTACGTGGCATTACATTCCATTACTCAGACTATATTTATTTTGTTCAGTGAGTTACGAGAGTTGTTGAAAAACATCGGGTTTTCTCCTCTGTTGGAAAATTATAAGAGTTGTAATAAAATGCTAAACGTAATTATGTTTTGGTGGCAACGAAGATTGCAATTATAATTAAATAATTTTATAAAATTATATTAATTTCAATTAAAACTTATAATTATTAAATACTAAAATAGGTGATTCCCGGAATGTCTGTAGTGCCAGTAGTTTCTAGCTCGTTTTCCACCGATCGCTGCAACACGGGCAGTGTCGTCTCTGTTTAACATTAGTCGCTGCGTCAGTATTTAATAATTCTGCACTTTTGTGTTGGGAATTGATTTGATCTTTATTATATTAATTTGCCCTGATATAAGAATGAAAAGTCATAAACTTCTGAGCATAGGTGAAATTTTGTTCGATTTGTTATCGAGAACAATGAATTTGCCTGGGTAGAAAAAATTATGTGGTACTCTTCACAGAAAAGAAGAAATGAGAAACTGTTTATTTTGTTGAAACACTACAGCCTAGCAATTAGAACAAAGATAAACTATGGCCAGCAATTCAAAAATCAATTTTAATAAAAACAGGAAGTCCATATCGACAATTACTGTACTCGGCGAGTCATCCTTGATAATGCATAAATTAACGACATGGCTTCCAGGAGCAGAGCAACACTGTCACTATAGTAATATCCCCCATAGTTAGTTGGATTAAAATCACCCCATAAACACAAAACGCAAAGAATTTTATCACCACTATTGTAAATAGTAACGACTTAAAAGTAACTCTAAACTATCAAAATCTCACTAACACGTGTGCTTATCACCTTGACACCGAAATATTCATCTTTACAAGATTTACAATAATCACACTTAATAAAAAATACAGCACAATTTTATCTATAATTGCATTTTTATATCTCTTTGTCCAATATGAATCCGTTCTCACTAAAATCAAGAGAACAACATTTTTCAAGTTTCATAAAACATTGTGTCGACAAAGTAAAAATACACATAGCACCAAATAGCATCAGATAGTGACATAAATTAATTACAAGGGATACCGATGAAGCAGTGTTCTTTTATTTGTTACGTTGCATCTAATTTAAAAACTTGATTATTTAAATTCTTTTGCATTTTTGGAGTAGGTAAAGAGGTCCAAAAGTGTTTGTTTTCACAATGGAAACTCAATATTTAATACCATCAAATTTAGAATCAATGTAGATACATTACTACTAACGACAATTTAGTTACTTGGAAGTAGGTTCAGAGAAGTGCTGCTCATTTTATATAATATAAAAGTAACTTATTAATATCTATAATGCGCATAAAATTGTTTCTTGATTCCGATCCAACAAGGATTTTATGGGTGGCTTATGCGAAAAAGTGACTTCTTTTATTTAAATGAGCTAATTAATCGTTGAATTTTAGGTTGTTTATTTATTCACTTAAATATTTTATATATTTGTAAAGAAAATATATTTCCTTTATTTTATTGTCCTAAATTATTTAGTTGAAGAAACCTATGTTTACACAAAGGTTGACATAGATGGCGCAGTATATACGAGTACGTGATATGATTATTATTTTATTATCTGTGGTATGCTAGTATTTAAAGTAAAGAAAATTATTATTGGTATAAGTCTATAAATATTTAGCTTCCAATTTAGTCCTTAAAGTTTTATATATGAAAATTGATGATTACTTTCAGACTTGCATAATATTTTATTTCAGAGAAAGATTGAAATATTTTACAATCAATCATCTGACGTTCTGACGTTTTAACAAGAAAAAAAAAACTAAAGAGGAGCAGTATTATTGTTGAATGGATGTTATTAAAAATAGCTTGTTATGTTGAACTTCTGCATATCAGTATACTGCTGATATGTTTTATCTTAAAATGATGATTGTTTTTTAAGTGTTATAATACAAATTTACATTCAAAGCTGGAGTATATCAATAGTCTAGTAAGTGTACAACCTATGTCATACATTGTGATGATATTCATCAATATTTCATACAACGTATACTGTGCTCTTGCCATTTTCCTTGAATCTATAATATTAATATACATACAGAAACACTTACTAAAGCAGTCAAAAACGTTTAAAATTGAAAGTAGTGTTTTTACATATTTTTAAATAAATATATTTCTTCACAAGACTGGAGTTGGTTTCTAGACTGCAAAAATAATTTATGTTACTTTCACAAAAATATGTAATAACTATCAATGTTTTCATTTTTAATGTACATAATATTAAACTGTGAATGTAAATGTATTACGCTTTTATAAATTTGTAATGAAACTGATTATTATTATTATTTCAAATAACATTTTGTGATGTGAAAACCTTATTAATCTGCTTTCAAAATTGCGAGATACAACAAGCTCTTTAGCACCTATTATTATTCTCATTACATCAGAATGATACACGCCTTTGTATGAAGATTGATAAATCAATCTCTGATAGCATGTGATCAGATATTCATTATTATGTTTAATTAAGTTTATATCTAAGTGGAATTTCATTACTTAAACTATATATTGGAAAATAAATGAAAGAGAAATTATAATACCTAACATTATTTATATAATGCTACACACATACTTTTTTAAGCATGTCATCCTATTATAAAAGAATCCCGTCTTGTATTGTTTGTACATGTGTGTATTTAGTACTGCAACACGGTTCCTGTGATAGCTGTAAGTGTGTGTGATCGTGAGATAAGTTTTATTACTTTATCTTTATCTTTTCTTTTTTATTTTTTTTTTTATTTTTATGCAAACGAGCTGGCGGGTCACGGATGGACGTGATCACCGCCGCCCATGAACTCTTGCAACATCCGAGGATTTACAAGAGTGTTGCCGGCCTTGTAGGTAGGAATAAACGCCTTTTTTGAAGGTACCCATGTCGTACCGATCTGGAAATACCGCCGAAGGGAGTTCGTTCCACATTCGAGTGGTACGTGGAAAAAATGTCCTTGAGAACCGCACAGTGGAGGATCGCCACGCATCCAGGTGGTAAGGATGGTATTGGAGGCGATGGCGCGCTGTGCGGTGATGAAATTCGGCGGCAGGCATCAGATCGAATAATTCTTCGGAACACTCCCCGTTGTAAATGCGGTAGAAGACGCATAAAGAAGCCACGTCTCTACGCAATGCCAAAGAGTCCAGCCGTTCGCAGAACACCGGGTCCCCGACAATCCGAACGGCTCTCCGTTGTACGCGTTCAAATGGTAGAAGCTGATATTGGGGTGATCCGGACCAGAGATGAGAATAGTACTCCATGTGTGGCCGGACCTGTGCCTATATAGAGCAAGTCTTTGGCCAGGTTTGAAGTACTGCCTCGCTCTATTGATCACTCCCAATTTCATCGAGGCCAACTTGGCCTTGCTCTCCAGATGATCACGAAACTGACAGTCGCTCGAAATGTCGAGACCCAGTATTCTGATACTTGGCGAGGCAATGAGGGGAGTTCTCTCGAAGAGCGGTGATACGACAAATGGGGTTTTCTTAGTGGTAAACGCGCAAACCTGTGTCTTTAGGGGATTGAACTGAACGTGGTTCAGTTCACCCCACTCAGAGACCATCCCCAGGGAGGTCTCTATTGAAGACACAAGTTTCTTTCGGCACTCGTCGACGTTTTCCCGAGTGAGACCTGCACGGCCGGAATATACCGCATCCCCAGTACTGTCATCCGTATAACAATGTATGTTGGAGATATCCAACATATCATTGATGTGCAGGAGGAACAGAGTTGGGGATAGCACGCAGCCTTGGGGTACACCAGCGTTCACGGGCTTGGGGTCCGAGCAAAAACCGTCGAGAACGACCTGTATGCTCCGCCCAGTGAGGAAGCTGGTGATCCACTTGCATAAACTCTCGGGAAGCCCATAGGAAGGTAGCTTCGAAAGAAACCACTTGTGCCATACACGATCAAAGGCTTTCGCCATATCCAGACTAACTGCCAGACCCTCTCCCTTGCTTTCAATAACAGCTGCCCAACGGTGTGTAAGATACAACAGAAGATCACCAGCCGATCGACCATGGCGAAAGCCATATTGCCGGTCATTGACCAACTGGTTATCCTCGAGGTAGGTTAGGAGCTGTTTATTGATAATGCTCTCCATTACTTTGGAGAGCAGAGAGGTAATGGCGATAGGTCTGTAGTTAGCTGGTTCCGAGCTATCACCTTTTTTAGGGATCGGATGGACAAGGGCACGCTTCCATGTGACCGGGACTACGCCTTTAAGGTAGGAGTACCGAAATAGACGCGTTAGCACTGGAGTCAACTCAGGGGCACACGTTCGTAGCACCAATGGAGAAATGCCATCCGGCCCACTCGACTTATGAACGTCCAAGGAAAATAGAGACTGCCTAATAGTTTTCTGCCGAAAAACTATTTCCGGCATTGAGCTCTGACACCGCGGGATGATAGGCGGTGTCTTCCCCTGGTCGTCCAAAGTCGAGTTGGAGGCGAAAAGAGTGCCCAGGAGATCGGCTTTCTCTTTTGCCGTGTGGGCCAGAAAGTCATTCCCCATGTGCAACAGCAGTAGGGACGGCTGGCTAAAGTTTCCCAGAGTGGCCTTTGAAAGCGCCCAGAATTTGCGCGTGCCAGGCGGGTACTTTGCCAGCTGATCCCCAATTTTGACAACATGCTTGAACTTTGCTCTAGCTATTTGCCGTTTGAAGAATCTGGAGGCACGATTATATTTCCTCTTCAGAACTCTAGAGTTCGGATCCTTAGTGACTAAGGCATTAACCCAAGCTTGATAAGCCTGCCGTTTGCCAGCTGCTGCAGCCCTGACAGACGCATCAAACCAAGGCCGCGATCTGCCACCAAGTGGTACCACAGAGCTTGGTACAAATAGTTCCATGCCCTGTAGTATCACATCAGCTACAGCCGCAGCGTAGTCACTAGGATCATCGGAAGGGAAACAAATCGGCCCCCATGGGTAGGATGCAAAAAAGGACCGCATTCCATCCTAATCCGCTGACTTGTAGTGCCAAACGCGTCGAGTCGCAGGTGTTGTGCGAGCCGACCGTTGAATGGGCACTACACTCCGTACCAGACAGTGATCAGAGGAACCTAAGGGAGCCTCGACAGTGATCTGGTACTTTTCTGGATGTGTAGTCAGCGGGGTGCCGCTGCATTGACTCGTCGTTTGCCCTCAAACAACACAAAAGGCTATACTTTGCCCGCCCCACATACGACGGGCAGCCCGAGCAAAATCCGAGAATCATTTCCCTGATTTTGCTCGGGGAGGGGGTCCCTGGCTTCATCAAAGCCGGTACCCTCGTGGGGTATTTTTGTTTTTGGCATCGCTTTCATGTTTGGCGCGGGGGGGAGGTTGGGCTTCCGGATTCTCTCACTCACCGACGGAACATAACCAAATGAATTTGGTTACTACACGTCGGTCTTCTGTGAGAGGGTGGTCCTTCCCCGGTCGAGCCAGCCCAATACGAGCTGTAGTCGGATAACTACAGCTAGGCTCTACCACCTAAAAAATTATCAAGGTATTTGAGAAATCAGGAATCGAAAGAACAAATAAAATATTTAATATTTAAGTATTGGAAATATATCAGTAATACTAGTCTTAATTAACTTATTTGTTGTTAAAATATTTTCTTTGAATGTACAAGTAAAATTACTAGAGAAAATCTATTTATCACAAAAAACATTTTTTTTTCTGTCTGTTCCTATATGGGTATGTTCCTATATGGGTAGTTGGGTTTGTATCGGTTGGACTGATTTGACCAGGACTTTTACTGATGGAACTATTGATGTTATAAGAAGTAATTTAGACTACTTTTATTTTTAAAAACATATTTTGCACAAACGAAGTCATGGGTACAGCTAATTATAACTAAGATATAATTCCGAGTACCAAGATAAAATTCATTACTTTCTCATTAGTTTAATGTTACGCAAGCGTTATAGAATAACTAACTGATGATATTTATAAACACGTCCCTACTTATATTATTTAACGAAGCTTCATTCTTTAAATGTGTCATATTAATTTCAAACAAAGAATATTTACAATTGATAAATATCCGAATAATGCTGTTCTAATATTGACACTTATGTAGGTAGGTAATTGATGGAATTATATTGTCGATTGCCTAATAAAACTAATGCCGCAGACACCGCTCGTTAGCTCTCGCTATTCAACACTTCGAAATTTTTAGAATATCACTTACTTTTTAATACCAGTAACTGTTCTACGATTTTCGAAGATGTATGACACATTTTGAAAAGCTCCTCCTTAAAACTTCGCACAATCAACACGACGTGGATTTTGTAATAGATTGTCAATTAAAAATAGTTTTGGAAAAATAGACATTATATTTACTTTGTGAATAATAAGTGTCGGCACAGTCCTCGTATCCCAGATGTATCATCCATTACGATATATCTCACGTTCTCAAAAACTGTTACATAGCCGCCGTGTTACTAAACCGACGCGGGCATAAAAGACATAATATCTTTTAGAAGATTTACTGATGGGAATGTGTTCTTAGCAACTTAAATTTAAATACTTTTAAATCATTTAAGATGTAAACTTTTTTTATAACTTACGAGCCATTATTTATATATTTAATTAAATAAAAAATTATTATAGGAGAGAACAATCATTATGATGTATTCAAATGCCAAAAAGTTACACTCACGCGATCTGAAACAAAAAAATGGAATAAATTAATATCTTAGATAGATCTCTCTTGATATAACATGATATTATACTATTTATTCTGATAATCCTGGTATATTTTACTTCAATGATATTTATAACTAATTAGTAAACACACAGATATACCTTCATAATTTTCGCACGAGGAAGATGTCCATTATGTCCGTCAATTAATATTAACAGATAGCAGAATGCACAATCTCTCTGTTCATTCTCACATGATTAAACTCTCATACACTCACTATCGATGAAGCTCAAACAGAGCTGGTAAATTAAGGCGTATTAAGAAGAAATACTTTTTCCTTAAATATACTCCCATTCCATGTTTTGTTTCATTACTTATTTGTATTATAATATAAAAAAGGAAGTATACATAAACATTTTTATATATAGTAAACAAAAATATCTTTATTAGTAACAATAAATTAATTAAAACAAATATAATGATAAGTTCCTATATAACATTTAATCTAGTAGTTCATATGTTTTTTTTTCACCTTCTTATGTTATTCTAGTAATCATTTATTAAAAAGTAATTAAACTTTTAAAACTTTATTTGGGTTCTTAAATTATAGATTTGATTTTTCTATCTCTGTATTGTGTCTGTGGTTATTTTTTAAATGTTGCTTTCCAATTTTACGTCTTGTGTTTCGTAAAGATTTGACTGTTCGTAGCCTGAAATGAAATACTATGAAAACAAAGAAATACACCATAGCATACAACTTGCAAACGTATTCTACTATTAGAAGTGTACAATTTCTTTCAGGCTTAGCCTTTAAAAATAGTTTGTAAATCGGGAATTATTATAGAGATAAATATTGATAAAAATTTTATTGCAAACTTTATAACAACTCCTTATTATTTAGAACATAAACAAAATATCAAGAATGAGAAAGAGAGATGTGACTTTAAAATAAGATATTCATTCCTATATCATTGCTTTGTACTAATTTTATTAATTTATAATTTAAAGTAAAATACTGAATATACACGTAAGAATTTTAGACCCATATTTATGTTTTTTAAACATTTCTGATATCACTCTTGAAAGCTGATACGGCTTCTATTTTATTTTATATTATAGGGTATTTTTAGCTGGTTTAAGTTTTATCAAATTTAATATCAGGTATATAAATATTTTTCTATGTAACCGAACAACAACAATTATTTGAAAATGAAAATTTTAAACACCAAGATAATATTTTCTCGTGTAAAAATAGTTACAAAAAGTGCGAATCCTTTTTTAAAAACAACAATAACGAAACAATTACAGCTTTCAGTTGTAAATATTTCTTAAGCGGAGTGACATTAAAATATAACGTCAGTTAGTGTTATTGAACAGTCAGGGAAAAACGACAAATAATTATGATAAACGGATATTAATGAGTCTGATTATATTGAAACATGATAAATGGATTAATCCATTACAATTCAAGATCTTATAATATTTAGAAAGAGGGCATGATATATTATATTCGACTATAAACATTTTAACGTAAGAGGTTGCTATTTTAAATTCCTACGCTAAGATGAGGCCGAGTTATCTAATAAATATACCGCCGATATAACAGAGATCCCTGAACAGTGAAGCAAGCACACGGCACAGTGCACCACGCACACAGATTCGAGACGTATAGCGGACAGTTCTGTAGCATGCCTTTTTAAGATCTCTATAAAAGGTTCTATATTTGACGAATAGATTATATCCGTAATAATCATTGCGAGCACAATAATGCGTATTATAATGTTTAATGTCATTTTGATATTTGTAGATGAATTTCTTAGTTTTAGTGAATATCATTAACATTAAGTTTGTAAGCACTATTCAACTGCAATGACGTTTAAACGAATTGTTTGATTCCTTCCTCAGATTTTCCAATGGTATTAGACGTTTCAATATCTTGAAAACTATAAAAGACATTAAATTATTCATTTGATAGGAAAGGTGAGATTTTTTTAAATCAATGTCATTACTTCTTTCTAATCTCATCAAATATTATTATAGTTATTGAAATTCAAACTGCCCGAAAAAAAACTATTTTCAATTTTATTAACCTTAATTTTTCCCTTAATAAAAACCTATTTAATTATAAGCACCATCAAACAGAACAACGATACAGAATTACATTTGCGGAGAAGCTGGCTTCACGTTTCTATTATGGACATAAGATCATAAGATATTGAACAAAGAAGAAACATTTATGTTATACTATAAAGTATAATTCGACGATTCGATCGATAGATCGATTCGACATACACTAAAATAGTCAATAAAACGGATATTGGTATTAGTCAATAAAACATCATGTTATCACTAAATAAAAAGGCACATGGCGATTGTGAAAGATGTTATTCTAAAAAAAATTTTTGTGTTTTATGTTTAATCAAGGCCTTCATTTTGTTAGAAAAACTAAAACGATATTTACCAAAATTTCATTGCGTATATCAGTTGAATGTTATCTATTTTACATAATGTGTTGATAGTCAAGTCAAAGGCTTTCTTATGGTTTATTTGTGAGTAGCAATCTAAATATAAATAAATTAAATAAAGAAACACATCCACAGAGTTTGACAAATTATAATATATAAGTTGTGTAAGTTAACCTTTAAGATTTTGTTATGAAATGGGTTGATTACTTTATATTATTCAATAACAATCTGAAATAAAGTGTAAGGTATTTTATTAAATTTCATTAAACCTCTATCCTAAAAATTCACTTTGTGAAGTGACAGACAGATCAAAACTATTTCGTTTTAGTTCCAAGTAAAGCGTTTCTGGGTATAAAATGCGGTTGACAAATAATAAATTAGTAGTAGAACTTTAATATACAAGATTTATAATAAACACCAGAATGATTTGTGGAATTTAAAAATTACATTACACTTTGCTTAAGACTGATTTTTATTATTGCAATATATTGGTATAGTTTTTTGAGTTTGACACCTTTTGATTTCAGTAATATATTTTTTTTAATTCATTCATAAATATGAATGAATGAATGAATGATTTTCTCAATAAATATTAGGAATATAAAAATTCCATTAAATCGCTAGAAAATAAAAAAGAAAATAAATTTAAATTAATAATACACAAAGAATACTCGAAATAAAAATAATAACTGAATACCATCTATTACTTCGATACTTGAACATACAATAGAGAATGTAACTGTTCCTACAAAACTCGCAGATAATTTATAAAATTCTCCAGTCGTATTGTTAATGTGAGTTGTCGTGAAAATAAACTACAGTGTTGCATTCCATTTCAAAACATTTAAAGTTTATTCTTCGTGCTATTTCTCAAAAGCTCCTACGGGAATGTCGACCTCACGAATATCTATATAAGAATATTTTATGAATTCTTTTAACAATAAATTTAGGGATATTTAATAATATAAATAAAATTACTTTATCGGTTTCGATTGATTTTATGTCTAATAGGAATGGACAAAAAAAATACAGAATACTATATGTATAGGCGTATCGGAACGAAATTAATATAAATTTCAATCGGATTCGTTCGGATTCTACCTTGGCATCTGCTTTGTTTAGAAATATTTATAACAAAAATATATTTTTAAAATTATATAGTAACAAAAAATAATGTGTTTTTAAATATTTTATTCTTAAAATTTGCAATATTGAATTTTATCAATCTTAAAAACTAAGTCATAAATAAAAACTTACATTACTTACATTTGATTTTATACACAATAATTTAAATTTGTCGCATTTGTAAAAAAATAAAAATAATTGTATTAAAAAAACACATAGTGCTAAAAAATTTTTTTTATAAAAATAATTTATTTATAGAAAATAAAAAATTGAGTTATTGAAAACAGCTAAGAATCAATAATTCAATTATATGTAATTTCAATATTATTATATAGGATAAATTATATTTTTCAGACTATAATTTGTCCTATATAATAAAGAAAAATGAAGCCAACCCTCGGATATGGAATTATTACAGTTTTCTCTTTGCATTGTTTATTAATTTATTCTTTCCTCTGAGATGTTCGTTACGTCATATGATTAAATAAATTTTAAACTATAACTATTCAAAATTTAAAGTTTGTGATTGATATTTTAACGACTACAAAAAATTACTTTTTGTAGAATACTTCTTATTCAAATGAGCAGGAAGAGCTAATAAGACACAATACTCAAAACGTTATCCCTTGCATTCTCTGCCTCGTCAATATTTCCAATTGAATATTCTTAACCACACTTCAACAAAGACAAAATGTCGTCTACTCAACTGTATCGTCGATTTAAGTAATTTACAGATGCGAAAAACCACAAGAAGCTCCCTCGTGTGCCTTAAATATGTATACTAGACTTAATCTGTGTAGAATATAAATAATGATTTTTAAAAACATACAGCAGAGAATAGACAATACGTTGACAATAAAATATGTTTATTATGTGAATAATCCATGGATTATTTACATAATAAACATATTCATTCCTTATATATATATATAAGTTTATAAATAAAGAAAATCTATTTATTAGCTGACTAAAAATATAATTGATAAGTAACTTAACTGTTATCAAATATGTTTACATTTTTAACTATCAGACAAACAAAACACAAATCAAATTGTAATTTATTAGTTGATTTTTGAAATGTCTATTCGAATGTCCGGTCTATGTCCAAGACCAATTCTACTTATTTCTATTTATTTCCTCTGAATATCTGAGTTTTATATTTATTTTCATTTGACCCACATAAGGTTTGTGATCAATTGTGATTATTTTATATTCACCAACATACAGCTTGTGAATATTTTAAATTTACCATCATACAGTGTGAGGTTATTTGTTATTATTTTATATATATCCAAAATACCAAACCCTTTAGCTTGGTTTAAATAACCTCCGATTAACCATAGCAAAAACCATATTGCCGTTTATTGATCAAATGGCGATCCTTACGTTAGGAACTCGCGTATAGTGATGTTCTCTATTTCTTTGGAGAGAAGAGAGTTAATGGCTGTAGGTCTGTAGTTACCTGCGTCTGAGCTATCACCTTTTTTAGAAAGATTGACCATAGTACATGAAACCGGGACTACACCTTTAAGGTAAGACTTTCGGATGATTTTTTGCCGAAAAACTATTGAGTTTTGACTCTGCCGGATGGTAGCCGGTGTTAACTGTTGTAGACATCGTTTTCATGTTCGGCGGGGTTTGGCTTACGCATTCTATCTCTCACTGATGCAACAAAACCCAATGATTTGGTTACTACATTTCGAACTTAAGCGATAGGGTCGTCCTTCACCGGTCGAGCCAGCCCAATACTAACTGCAGTCAAATGATTATAGCTATGCTCTATCACCAAAAAGTAATTATTACATTCATGATTACATGAGAAATGAGTAAAAGAATAAACCATAGCTGCAGGACAACTCTCGTACGCTTTTAGATAATTAGTTCATATTGGAATGTCTATAATTGATATTATTATTATTTTTATTTCTGTAATTGCATATTTAATATTAAATACTCCAAGTCGATGATATCATAAAATATTATTAATGAAATTATTACATTGTATGTCATCGCACATCGCCGAGTTTTCATTTATCAAGAAGAAAATCTACAACCGTATTATATTTCAAAAACGTTTTAGTATATTAAAAAAAACTAAACAATCAATGTTGAAATATACGTTATACGATACTAAATAAGTATAGTATAATACGTAAACAAAAGAACAATAAAAACTCTTCCTATTTCTTCAGAACAGTAGGTTAAGCAGTCAGTAAAAATATAATGACTAGGCAAAATACTCTCTTAAAAATCTTTATATACCTTTACCCACACTAGACCTGTTTGGTTCATAAAAGTAATTTGCACTTTATCTATCTTTATTTATCGAGTTCCTACAGCTGACACAATTTACTTAATTTAAAAGCCTTTGAAAAAGGTATTTTATGCAAATACAAAATTAATACAATTAAGCAGCTAAAGAGCTGCTTAATAGTATGGGACCGTTAAAATACTTACAAAAAAAGCAAGTATCATAACGATGTAACCTGTCCGAATGATTATTTCTCCACAGTTTATGAAAATTGAATATGACGATTAATATTAAGATAAATTTAGAACTCATTTCATTAAACCTACCAAATACATAACAAAAGTTATTTTTAATTTAATTTATCATATTCCCAGTAAATACTCAAAAATAAATTGGTTGACATGTTAATTATGGTTAAAAAAATATATGTTTATCTGGAAAAGATGTGATTGAAATTTTAACCACCAATAAAATGAGCAGTAATAAATGAATTATCAAAGATATCTTGAATCTATGTACAGTGTCTCTTATGCCTGCGTCGTTACCGTGATAAGAGTCTTATGTCTTAGTAACATATATTTACTCAATTCAATCAATATTTTCACATTAGATAACATGCACTTTTTAGAAGGGTATATTACTTCCACTTTTTTATTATTTTTCCACTTTGAATCAATAGCAGTGATCATTTGTGTACCTCAAATGGGAGTGACAGGAGGGACTATTTTGCTATCATACTTATCGAAATAAGTCTTTCTGTAAAAACACTTAAAATTAAAGCTACAAGATCACTGTTTCCCAAACGTTAATATATTTAATGAGCAGTGTAGGAACAACTAGAACCATCGCATCAATATAATTTTATACCCGGCACTCTTCTTGCTCGTTTCGTATCCTCATTGGATAAATTAACCATTTGCTTGCGATCCCGTTGCCGGCTAGATTTAGTAATTGCAGCAGCAGCAGTTACTAAATCTAGACGGCTACCAGTTGCAACTTTAATAATATCATCACGAAAGAGCACTAAAATGGTACGAGCTCTAACGTCACTTTATGGACAAAGCTGGTCTTGTTCACCTCTTAAGGTTGAAATCAGTGATATGCGAAAGCGATATGATGTAGTTGATGATATCCAAGACTACGGCCTTGTTATTTCGGTCAGAATCAGATTTTTTACCGGCGACGCATGTCCATTGCATCAACCACTTAAGAACGTGATCATCCTACCCACGGCATCTTTAAATATGTGAAACTCTTCAATAAGTGGATACAGTGCAGGATTATTGTATAAGTAGTGTATAAAAATACGAAGCCTTGACTAGGTAATTTGAAACTGGCGTTGAAGGGTGGTGCAGATATGTTGATTTTGTTACATAGGCAAAGTTTATTTAGTTGTTATGATTTTGACAGTGTATAATTTTGATTTGATGTAAATATGATTTACATAGTTCACTTATTAAAAAAAAAAGAAATTCAACATTGAATACATTAAACAGTTACTTTTGCACCTACCCACTAAAAAAATTCTGTAGGTTATCGTACTGCTTCATATTAATATTAAAATATAGTACATAAAATTCATATGTAAAAAAAATATATATAATACTATATTTCTAAATTCTCTGTGACCAAATTGTAAATAGTAGCGATAAATCTTATACACTAAGACAAAGTTTCAACACATAGTTACAAAACTTGTTGCAACACATAAAATAAACAATAAATACAGATAGATATAACTTGCCTTTGAATGGCATATCTGTTTCTTGGCGGGCTCATGTTCCCTACAGCCAATTAGTACATGTTCACATAGGGTAAATGTCTGATAGATGAATCTGCAGAGGTTAAGTAATGGAGTCTCTCGGTCTCGGTCTCATACTCTTATGTATTTATTTATCAGATTTATAAATTGAGTAACTGCGACTGTTGCATTTTTTTTAACTTAATATTTTTTATTTACAAAACAATGTTCATTCAGGAACATTATCAAGTATAATATTATATAAATAACATAATTAACAAAATTTATTTATATAATAATAATACCTTGTTTTCGTGTAATAGTAAATCCAGATATCGGAAACATTTCTCTTATATGTTTAGTAGGGTGATTCAAAAAATCCTAGTTTTAAATTTTTATAGGGGCACCATCTTATATGGTTCCAATATGAAAAAAAATATACCCATATTTTTTTTTTTAATTTAAGTCAACTTTAGGGGTCGCTACCATCCATTAAAGTTTTTGAAAAATGCGTTACATACGGTAATGGGGTTGCACCCCTTGGGAACTAAAATGGCGGTGCTTTTGTGTATTTTTGTACCTGAGTGTAAACAAGGTACGTTAGGAACCTGGTACATATCCTCTATCCACGTTTTTTAACCTCTTCAGTCTTCAGATTATTAAGCTACAGAAAGGGTTTAAAGATTAAAGTTGTAATTTCGCAATAGAGTGTGAGCTAGTTTTTAAGTAAGTAATAATATAGCCAACCTTTTTAATGTCGTCGTCTTCGACCTCTTTAGATAGTCGGCCTGCTACTCTATTGTCAGGAAAGGGAGGAAAGAATTAATCGATGACCGTTTGGCTGTAAGTCTTGATGTTGCTAAGTTAAACGATCGAAAAGCTGCTTCGGTATTAACATCGACTCTCAAGAGCGCTGGCTGTGATGCCGACAAGAATAACGTTAGCTTTTCTTCTATTCGGCGTCAGCGAATCCAGCGACGAAAAAAATCGCAGAATCTCTAAAAAGCGAGTTTAAGCCAGAGGTTCCACTTACCGTTCATTGGGATGGTAAAATGCTCGAGGACATAACGGGACATGAGGTTGTGGATCGCTTGCCTGTTATAGTATCAGGACAGGGAGTGGAACAACTTTTGGGTGTTCCAAAACTTCCGAATGGAAGAGGGCAGGCGATGGCCTCAGCTGTTTATGAAATGTTATTGTCCTGGGGCTTGGATGGAAAAGTAAAATCGATGTGTTTTGATACCACAGCATCAAACACAGATCGATTCAATGAAGCTTGTACCTTACTAGAGCAAAAGCTGGAAAAAAAATTATTATGGCTTCCATGCAGGCATCACATTTTGGAGATTGTGCTTGAAGCCATCGTAGTTTCAGCAACTAATGCTTCTAGTTTGCCAGATATACAAATCTTCAAAAGACTGCAAAAACGTTGGCCTAAAATACTAAAAGAGGACTTTAGAGCAGCTACTACGGACCCTGAAACTCTTAAACAAGTAGCAGATGTTACCGAAAAGATGACATTATTTGCTGAAAGCCAATTTCACGAGACGATTATAAGGAACTACTTAACCTGATAATCATATTTTTGGGAGGAACACCTGAGAAAGGTGTATCTTTTCGAGCAACCTGCTGGTCTCCACCGGGCAAAGTGGATCTCAAAGGCCATCTATTCTTTTAAAATATATCTTTTTCGGGAACAACTAAAACTGACGAAGAGGAATAAAAGAAATTAGCATTTTTACTGTACGAATTTACTCCAAATACTGGTATCAAGCTCTTTGCGCATGGTCTGCGCCAAGGAATGACTAACAACTTTTGAAGGATTTATTAGCTTACAATAAAGTGAATGAATCACTTTCAAAAGTTGCTATGAAACAAGCGTTGGGACACCTTTGGTACTTATCAGAAAAACTTGTAGCTTTGACCTTCTCTGACGACCAAGTTTCTTTGGAAACTAAGCGAAAGATGGTTGTTGCTCTTCAAATAGAAGGGTCAGAAGATTCTCCAAAGCGAGTCATTCTGGATTAAAACCTTATTGCAACAAAAAACTTGGAGGACTTCGTATCTTCTCACACATTAACGTTTTTTAAAAGTATCTCCATCTCCTGCGATTTTTTAAAAAAGGACGTGCAGACCAGGAAGGACGACTGTGAGTTTAATTTAAATATGTGACTGTTGTAAAGGGTCTAAAAGTTATCAACGATACAGCTGAGAGGGGAGTATCGTTGATTGAAGAGTACAATAGCCTTCATACGACAGACGAAGACCAAAAAAGTACCTATTGTTGGCGGTTAAAGTTTAGGCGAAAATTCCCCGATTGTAACAAATCTACATTAACATCTTAAGTTACTAGTCTTAGTTATAATAGTAGTTATCCTTAAATTTTTATTGTAGTTATTTAATAAAATAGGTTATTACTTATTTTTTACCCGTTCATAAAACCCAACACTTTTCATCCCTGGTAGCGACCCCTAAAACCTGTTTTAAAAATCTAAAAAAAAATTGGTTGAAGTTTTTTAACCAATAGAACAAAATGACAGGGTGCCCCTATAAAAAAAAATAAAAAAATTTTACATGCATTTTTGAATCACCCTAATGTTTAGTGCCTAATGCTTTATTTCGTTAAGCTTATTAGTTATATATATTTTCTTTATAGTAAGCAAAATAAAAATCAATTGATAAATATTACAATTTCTGATCTCTGATGAAGATAAATTCATTTAGACATGGAAAATAATTTGTTATTTTAAATGTCTAAATTGTGACTATTACTCATAATTCATAATTTAATTATTTCCTTTGTTAACTTGCATAGCTTTGGACTATTAATTTATGGCGTTATTAATCTTATGCAGACTGTGGTATTAATATTATGACCGACAACGATGATACAATGAAGACCTTTATATGTATTCGTACAAAATATTCTCATTTTTAAATAATCTTCATATATATGATATAGTTCGCGTCTGTAAATGGTTAATATATACTAATATTTTTTATTCTAACTCTAAGTTCTATTATTAGTATATTTTTTTATCCAGTTTAAATAGTAATTCTACACAAATAAATGAAATTAAACTGTTTGTTTATAGTTCCAAATTTATAGCTTTCACCAAATATATTTACATGAAATATATATATATATATATATATATATATATATATATATATATATATATATATATATATATATATATATATATATATATATATATATATATATACATATACATATATATAAACTTTCGTTTATCTGTCTGTCTGTCTGTTTGTTTTTTATAGAACTTTTACTGGCGAGGACCAATTTAAACAGTACTTTTACTGGCGGATAGCTGATGTTATAAGGAGTAACTTAAGCTCACTTTTAATTTGAAAACATATTCCTTGCGAACGAAGACGCGGGCAAAACTATTATCAATATAAAATTTATACTGATGTCAGATATAATTGCCACTTTCGGTGATTATCATTGTTAGTGTGTAATCGTTAGTGTAGGCGTGATAATAATTACAGTAATAACTCTGATCGAATTAATTTGAGCAAATGATATTCACACTCGTATACCGACACATTTTTCTTTTGAAATTTGCTTTATCTATCTTCAATTATTATTTAATTAAGTAATAGAACTTAAAAATAACAAGTTATATTTAAGTTTTATAATGTACAAAAAAATCGTACAAATCTGTTGTAATTTTTCTTTCTTTATAGTCATAATAACGAATCTGTACCGATACATTATCTTCAATATTAATTCATGCATTCTTAGCAAATGGTTAATTAGAAATAAGTTCAATAAATGTGTTTAAGTATTTATTATTAAAAGAAGTTTGAGAAAAAATACAACGTTTATACATAAACTACAATATTAAATTAGGAACAGATGAGTTTTCTATTTATAATTTATAAAAAAAAAAACATTTCTGTAGCAGGAAGTTCTATTTGATACACAATTAAGTACTGCAATCATCAAAACAGAAATAGTATAACAAATGCTCTTTGTATTACTTATAAAGGAATACCTTCTCATTAGTTAAGTGGTATTACGTTTCTCTGGAATAATCTTCACTTTGTTTATTATCTAAATGAACTCCGAGATATGTTAATGTAGCGTCGTATTTTTTTTTTGTTCTAAAATATTCTAATAATAGTTTAGAAAAACTGCAATGCCTGTAGAAATAATAATTCATCTGTAAAGTAACAAGATAAAAAGTAGATGGTCAGGAAATGTAGGTTCTTTCTAGCTCCAAGATCTACTATGATTATGTAATGTACTCTTGACTAATTGAATTAGACATGTTCTCTAAACTTAACAAATTGTTACAAATCAGTTTTAAAAATAAACTAACTTTGCCCACGCTTTTGTTCGCACAAAAGATTCTAATAATGAAAGTACAATTGTCACTGGTTATAATATCAGAAAGACAGTGAAAGCCCTATTAAATTTGGGCCTATCGTTTCAGAGATTAGCCGAATAAATAGGCCAACTGATAGAGAGACAAAAGTTATAAATTATAAATTAAAAAATATAAATTAAATAATCAGTGAGCTTCTTATGGTGTATATTTTTGAAATCAGAATTTTATACAATTATATTATAATATAAAATTAAATGTCGAAAATTTTTTTATCAACATGAGATTTTTATAAAACAAAACCTAAACGTTATTTTTGATTAACCTTAACCGAAAATTATATTCCTATGTTAAATATAGTTTAAACATATGAGTATTAATCGGTTTACATAATATTATAAAATATAAAAAAATATAATATAATAATAAAATATTATTAACATCGATAACATGAAATTCAAGTAAAATAAAATTCCCTGTCAACGCTAAGCTCAACAGAAAGAGATAAAGTTTAAAGGATGTAAAGAGTTCCGAAAAATAAATACATCGTGAATATAAATTAACGAACCGATTCAGGTCGCACAATTCAGATGAATTATAGTAGTAAATTTGAATCCAGCATAAATCACAATTAACAGGCAACATCCAACAACGTTTGTGTATTCGAAAACCACTCGTCACGTATACAATAAAAAAAAGTAAAAACATATATATATATACAAAAAGATATATATATATATATATATATATATATATATATATATATATATATATATATATATATATATATATATATATATCCAAAAAGAAAACACAACATTTGAGTATGAAGAAAAAATATTTCATAAAAACTTTCACCTACTTGTATATTTTAGAGATAGAAATTCTCTATATTATTGCTTTGGTAGGTATCTACATTCTAAAATGATAACCTACACAGAATTTAAGAGTTAGTTGCTAATATTTAGAAATTGAAGACTGAATGGAAATTCGCTTTTATAGTAATTAATAAACAAGTTTTGTAAAATTTTAGCTTATAGTTCGAATCAGGATAATATTGTATAGACTGTGGTGTGGAAAAGTTTTGTTCAAAATAAAACAAGAATATTTGAACTATAAATACAATAAAAGAAAATAAAATCAATTTATTATTTATTTTTCAATGATAGAAATAGCATATAATTGCAAAAAAATAATAAAACTATATTTATTTTAAATATATTTATATAAGTTACACCTTTAAATATAAAACAGATATAATAGAAATTTGAAATCCAACCACATCACAGCGATTGTATTAGAAATTTGCTTAATTTTTAATATAATTTATACACTTCCTGATCAACTGTTATGAACATGGAGAATAATTTCTGATTTCATTTTGGCTCGTAACATAACCACTTTCATTAAAATGACTAATACAGTAAAAACCAGTGTATTTTAAGAAGTTTTTAAGATGATATTATTATATTATTTAAAAATATTATTGTACATTCCATATGTTAAAAATAATTATTATATACACACAATATCTCTTTTTGTTCTTCTTCATTACTAAAAAAAAGTTCCTAAGCTATGCTAAGCTAAGAATCTAACATTATATTACGTAATTATTTTATTTATATCTTTAATTATTTGTGTACCAGATATAGTAGTATTAAAATATTCAGAAACGTGAAAAACATTGGATGAGCTTATCTCTAAAAGAGATTTCTAGCAGCTACCCTTGAACACTCTCAATATAGAAAGTTGAATTCAAATGCAGGCATATAACTATACAATAAATAACTTAACTAGAACCTTAATATTCATTTAAATGATGCAATAGTTGGACTGAAAGATGGATGGATGATTGGAGAAAGATTTGACGAATTAAGTTGAATTGTAAGGAGGGATTGTATATTAGAAATTAGCAATTTATTGAGAGAGTATTTAGAAAACTCATTGGTTAAGTGGTAGGCACTATTAAGTGTTCCTTTGAATATACTTTGTTTATTTCCCTTAGTGAACTAAGATATTTATTAAAACGGTGTTGTATTTTTATTTTGTTCGAAGTTTCTAATCAATATCGTCTACAGGCATAACAGGTATTGGAAGAACAAAGATAAATAGAGAATATCTGGACATATATTTTATTTTAAATGTTAGTAGAATGACAAAAAATAATGTTAAGGTAAAATAAAAAAATTAAATGATTAGTTAATACTAATTTGCGAAACTATTTAACATTCCATACCAAATTTCTGATTATTATTATTATAAATATAATATTTTTATGTTTTTCTTTTTCTTTCCCAGTCACGGTACAAATAATTTTACACTTATTTTTAACTAAATGTTCACAGAATCCACTTTGTCTTAGAGGTGATTTGTACACTGTAAGAAAATTTTAATTCCAGGCGAAAACCACAACCACTATCTGTTTTTATGGCGTGCCATTGGCTGCTGAATATTGTTATTGCAATCGTTGTGCGTATTTTGGTCACTTTACATACCGTTCATTGTTTAAAATTTCATTATAATATGTAAAAATATTTATTGTTTATATTTATGAATAATTTTAAAAAGTAACATCGTGTTTAACTCTTTGTTTCTCTGAAGAGTCTGAAACAACTAAAACAAAAACTAATCTGTTCACAGTCTCAAAATATTTCATAACACAATACGAATATTATTGATTATAATTCATGTCTTTTCTATATCTGTGTTTCTTAAAAAATATTCAGAAGCTTGTTTGTATTATTTAGTAACAATTGCAGATTCGATTAAAATAACTTGAATCGATAGTAGTTTATATTTTAAAACATTATAATACAAAAATTTTATAAAACAACGAAATTAAGATAATATAACAAAATTAAATCATTTGAGATTAAAGAAATAATATTGAAATTTAAAAATAAACTAATGGTAAAAAACTTTTAAAAACAAGCTTTCATTTAAATGCCATAAAGAAAAAAAAAATCATACCAATCAAGTTAGTTCACGTTACAATTTATTTAATGGTATAAAACTTATAGCGAAATTTCATATTTTATCGGAGACATTTTCTTTCATAGAATTTGTTACAATAAGTATGTCAAGCAAAACTAGTTCTCTCTTCTCATCTCTGGTCCTGATCACCCCAATATCAGCTTCTACCTCTTGATCGCGTACAACGGAGAGCCGCTCGGAGTGTTGGAGACCGGGTGCTCTGTGAACGGCTAGACTCTCTGGCATTGCGTAGAAACGTGGCCTCATTGTTGTCTTCTATCGCATTTACCACGGTGAGTGTTCGTCAGACCTATTTGAACTGCCGCCTACATTCATCACCACACAGCATGTCATCACCTGCAAAAACAATCTGTACCACCTGGATGCTAGGCAATCCTCTACCTACTGTACGGTTTTCAAGGGCTTTTCTTCTAAATACTACTAAAGTTTGGAACGAATTTCCATCGGCAGTATTTTCGGATAGATAGGACATGGATGCCTTGAAGAAAGAGGTATACTCAAATCTCCATTGCGAATTCTCTCATTTTGCAAGAGTGCATGTGTGGCAGTGATAACGTATCTGTATATATATGTATATATATCTCTAATAGAAAAAGGTGTGAAACTACAGAAAGACAGCCACATGTACAGAGAATCCATGCATTTTACTTCGGTATTCCAAAAGTTATAGTAAACAGTGAAGATATCTACTACTTAAGAACGTCCTTTGACTAATTATTATTTACTTTTACATATATTTATCGTAACTTAGTGTAGTATATAGGGTATAACTGAATACAGCTGTAGTTCATGTAGGGTTTCAGTTAATTACTGAAATACGAGTTTTGAGAAAGCATTCAGAACTTACCGCTAATGAAATTTCATTCCACAATACTATTATCGAATTATTTTACATTTATCTATTGCCATTGTTCTGGGCTCAGTACATCGTTATTTCGAGTATGTTTGTTTTACTTTGCCAATACATTTGTTAATGAGAAAGTAGTATCTTTATTATATTCAACTTTCTTTCATTCATTCATTCATAAAGAAAGAACCTATGAAAAGTAACGATAGATTACATAAACTATTGAAATGTTATTACGAAAGTCTTAAAGGTGATAAGTGTATAATATTCAGTCACAGCGGAGTTAAATAAAATTAAGACTTATAATTAGGACTTGTGTCGATTTATTATTATTATTATTATTTTTTATACCATCTAGATTAATGCTTGACTACTTTCCACCTGATGGGAAGTGGAAATGTAGCCATAGGTGGTAAGGCGCATTAACCTAGCAACCTATTCACTCTTCTTTTGAAGACACCAACATTGTGTTGGGACGGAAATACCAACGCAGGTAAGCTGTTCCAGTCCTTCGCTGTACGAATTAAAAAAGACGGAGCAAAGCGCTTCGTTCGGACTGGGGAGATTTCCACAAAGTAAGGATGGATACCTGCTGTGCGTCGGAACGTCCTGTGATGAAAGGGGGACGGAGAAATTAGATCGTGTAATTTCAGCACATACTCACCAAAATGTATGCTATAGAATACTGAGAGACTAGCAATTCTACGCCTGAAAATACCTAATATATTATGGAATTAAATATATCAATGTAAACGGAAATGAATAATATTATTTTATTTTTATTAAACAATATTATTCCTGCTTTATATAGGTTTAAAGATATTTATTTCTCATGAAGAACATACTGTTCACTTATACAGAGATTAAGTACATACATTTAAGTTATTCTGCATGCATTACATTTTATTTATTTTACTTATAACAAAACTAAATCTTATTGTAAATAGAAATGTATCTTTACTAATCAACTAATTAAAAAATAAAAATGAGTAATTTACATGAGCATTAAGTTATTTATCTTACAATATGGTCTTAACATTACTCAAGTTAATTATACAATATTATCGATAATATGTAATTTAAGCTTTTTTTTAAACTGCTTAATATTGTTACAGCTCTTAATGGCATCAGGTAAACTATTGTATAAAACTGCACCCTCATACATAATGTTTTTATTACCATAGGTTTTCGTTCGAGGCTGCCAAATATGTATTTTGTTTTTGTTTCTAAGGTGATGTTTTTTTTTTTTTTTTTTTTATATACTGTCTAGGTTAGTACTTGACTACATTCCACCTGATGGAAAGTGGAAATGTAGTCATAGGTGGTAAGGCGTATTAACCTAGTAACCTATTCACTCTTTTCTTGAAGACACCCACATTGTATGTGGACGGAAATACCGACGCAGGCAAGCTATTCCAGTCCTTCGCTGTACGCATTAAAAAAGACGAAGCAAAGCGCTTCGTTCGGACAGGAGGAATGTCCACAACGTAAGGATGGATATCCGCCGTGCGTCGGAACGTCCTGTGGTGGAAGGGGGACGGAGGAATTAAATCGTGTAATTCCTGCGCACACTCACCAAAGTGTATCCTATAGAATACTGAGAGGCTAGCAATTCTACGCCTGTGTTCAAGGCTGTGGAGGTTGGTTTCAACCAATTCAGGGTCACCTATAAGCCTCTTTGCTCGCCTCTCAATTGAGTCCAGAACCGCAAGATGAGACTTTGCGGCACCAGCGAATATATGCCCACAGTACTCCACACACGACCGGATCTGTGCTTTGTATAATACAAGAAGCTGTCCCGGTGTAAAGTACTGACGGACCTTCGCAAGAACGGCAAGCTTACCCGCAGCTACTCTTGCTCTGGACTCAATACACCGACCAAAGTTAAGGTTCGAGGAAATCTCTAAGCCTAACAACTGAAGCCGGTCACTGTATTCCAAAGATACACTCTGGAAAGTAGGAGCCAAGGTGAAAGGGCTCCTTTTGGCGGTGAACAGACACGTCTGCGTTTTGGTGGCGTTGAATTTGACAAGATTGGCATTGCCCCATGCGGAAACTGCCTGAAGTTTGTCATTCAAACGTTGCACCAGGGCTTCTCTTTCAGACTGTACTTGATCTCTACTAGCCCGACTACTCGGCAGGTATCTTTCTACAACTGTGCTGTCGTCTGCATACCCATAGATACCGGGCTTCAGCAGATCGTTAATGTGCAGCAGAAATAGAGTTGCAGAAAGAACGGACCCCTGAGGCACTCCGGCATTTATTGTCAAGGGTTCCGAGGAACACCCGTCGACAACTACTCGGAGAGATCTTTGGTTCAGAAAGTCCGTTACCCAACCGATCAGACCAGGAGATATACCGGTTGTTGAAAGCTTGCTTATAAGGCTCGCATGCCAGACCCTGTCAAATGCCTTCGAGACGTCAAGAGAGACGGCGACCGCTTCTCCGTTCTTCTCGATGGCCTCGCCTAAAATGTGCGTAGCGTACACTAGAAGGTCCCCAGTGGACCTATTTCGGCGAAACCCGTACTGTCGGTCACTGAGGAGATCGTTACCTTCAAGGTACGCTAAAAGGCGCGAGTTCAATACACGCTCCATAATCTTGCAGAGTATGGAGGTGATTGAAATCGGTCTATAATTGGCAGGATCGGCACGGCTGCCTTTTTTGGGCACTGGTTGCACGTTAGCAAGCTTCCAAGATTTCGGCACTATTCCAGACTTGAAAGAGAGGCGATACAGACGTGTCAATACAGGAGACAACTCAGCTGCGCATGTCTTGAGCAGAATGGCTGGTATACCATCAGGACCACTGGCTTTATTCACATCAAGGCGACACAATGCTCTCCATACCTCTTTATTAGTGATGCGGATTTCAGGCATCGAAATACCGCAGTGAGGAAGATGTGCTGGAGAAGCATTGCCAGTGTCTAGATGTGAATTATCAGCGAACAGAGAAGCAAATACATTCGCTTTCTCTGTCGCTGTATGGGCCAGAGATCCATCCGGCTTCAGCAGAGCAGGTAGTGAGGGTTGGCAGAAGTTCGACTCGATCGCTTTGGCAAGAGACCAGAAAGCTCGACTGCCAGTAGGTCTGACAGAGAGCTTTTCGCCATTCTTAGCAATACGATCGCGACGAGCCTTCCGTAATGCCTTTTTATAGGACTTGGCAGCTTGGTTAAAGGCTCTCTTCTTTAAACTTACATCCGGAGCTTTGCGGCTTCGAGCATCAGCCCAAATGAGGTATGCCGAATGTTTTCGGTCTTCAGCATGACCACATTCAGCATTAAACCATGGGCGAGCTTTGCCACCGATGGGTACGTCAGCAAAAGGAATGAAGTACTCCATTGCCTGATGTACCACACCGGTTATAGCATCCGCGCAACTCGACGGATCCAAAGAAGAGAAGCAGACCTGCCGCCAAGGATAAGATGCAAAGAAGTGCCGCATCTCATCCCAATCTGCTGACTTGTATTTCCATACTCGCCTAACACTATGTGGTTCAGAAGCTGGTGGGGAATATGTAAATACAGATTTCACCAAACAGTGATCGGAGGTTCCCAAGGGGGAGGTAACCTCTACACGATACCTGTCCGGATCAGTTGTCAGCAAAAGGTCCAGGCAATTGGCTGTATGGCCTACTACATCTGGTACCCTCGTCGCTTGCCTCACCAGCTGAAAGAGGTCGAAGGACAACGCAAAGTTCCGCGCTTCTCTTCCAGCATGGTCGGTCTTCTGGTACGGGAACAGCCAGTCCTGATGACAGGCATTAAAGTCCCCCAGAAAGACGAGCTGCACTGAAGGGTACTGATGCAGAGCCATATCAGCAGCCTCACCGAGATACTCGAATAATCTAGTTGTCTCCTGATCACCGCTGTGCGAACGGTAGACACAGGAATACAGGATTTTTTCGTTTCCTGTGTCTACTAAAATCCATAAGGAAGAAAACATGGGGTCTTCAAGGTGACGGAGACGCAGGATACAGAGGTCGTTCCGTGCGTACACACAGACCCCGGCACGTGAGCGAAAATTGTGCTCTAACGAGTAACCGGGATGTTCCAGGTACGCAGCGCTCAAAGGACATTGTATCTGCGTCTCCGTCAAAAAGAGCAAGTGCGGTTGCTCTGTCTCGAGGTGGTGGTGGACAGGTAAGAGATTAGAGTGCAAACCTCTGATGTTAGTGAGGTGCACTTTAAATGAGGAGGAGTGCAACCGCTGTGAAAACTTGAACTTTTTATTGGACCTTTTCATTAAAAAAAATAAAAATAAAAGAGTGAATAGGATGAGAAATGGCAGTTGAACGAGGCGGTACGTATCAAACCCGGCGCCGAAATTAGTGTTGTCATGCCACTGGGAGGCTAGTCAGGAGACTGCGGGGACGCCCGAACCCCCCCAGGGATCGCCATCGGGCCTCCTCGTCTGGTCGCCAACCAGCACGATGGAGCCACCCTGGGATTTTTCGCAGCTGGCGGGGCAGCCTTTCGTGGGTGGCTGACCCACTAATTGGGCCCCCAACTATCTGCGGGCGGCCAGCGGAAAGCCGTTGCTTCGGATCCCGCTACCCTCCTCGACTAGGCACCCAACACAACAAGCACCAACTCAACGCCAAACCGGTTCGCCAACGCAACGCAACTGTTCAGACCCATTTTTCATATATACGGCTTCATCGCACAACGTGCCGGAACACGACTAGGTCGCTTTGCGGCACGACTTTGTTCGATGGGTGGTAACCTTGCCGGCGACCCGATGTTATGGTCTACCACCGGTAAATATGTGTTATAATGTTTAAATACTCTTGGTGTAAATATTATATTGGAATGTATATTATTCGTAGTAATTTTTTTGATAAGATTGCATGTGTTGTAGGTGTACATTTGATTTATATTCAGGAGTTTAGTTTCTAGATATATATCTTTAGATGGTTTTAAATATTTATAACGGAATAGTGTCTTTATTAGTTTATTTTGAATTCGTTGCAATTTATTAAGATGTGATTGGGCAGCTGATCCCCAAATTTCTATTAAGTACTCTAGATGTGGCTTAGCTAGGGCGTTGTAAATAGTGGTCCGGAGTTTGTGAGGAATGCAATTAGAAACTTTTCGTAATGCTCCCGTCAGCGATGATAATTTTGATGATATTTGTTCAATATGGTGATCCCATGTAAGTTTTTCATCTAAAATTAGACCTAAATATTTTTCTTTCGTTACCTTCTTTAAAATAATTTTATTAATATTGAGTGGTGTGTAATTAGGTATTTTTTTATTCTTTGGCTTAAAAATCATATATGAAGTTTTTGCTGTATTAATTGTGAGAAGATTGTATAGGAACCATTCATTTATTGTATCAAGGTCCTTTTGAGCTTGTGTTATAGCTTCGTGTATCGAATTTGCAAAATAGAAGAGGCAAGTGTCGTCCGCATACAGAGTTAATTGACCTGATAAATTTAGATTAACTATATTATTTATATATATTAAGAAAAGTAATGGGCCTAGGATTGATCCCTGTGGGATACCACATTTTACTAGCTGTGAATCACTTTTATAATGAGCAATTTGGACAATCTGTTTATGGTTAGTAATATAAGAGGTAAACATGTCTAATGCCGGTCCTGCGATTCCGATGTTACTTAGCTTTTGCAATAGCTTTGAATGACTTACTGTGTCAAAAGCTTTTTTTAGATCGATGAATATACCTAAACAAATATTTTTCCGGTCGATATTTGTCTTTATTTTGGTAACTATGTCAACTGCTGCCGAGAGTGTGTTTGATTTTGATCTAAAACCATATTGATGTTCGATGATAAAACTTTTGGAGTTTAAATAGTCATTTAGTCTATTATAAGTTACTTTTTCAAAAATTTTTGAAATAACTGGGAGCACGGATATTGGTCTGTAATTACTCGGGTCTGATTTCGAGCCAGATTTATAAATTGGGCTTACTTTTGCAATTTTCAGGGTATCGGGAAATACACCCTGCACTAAACATTTATTAATACAATTTGTTAGATCTGCGACAATTACATTTTTAATACATTTCAGGGCCTTTGGACTAAGTCCATCAATACCGGTGCTTGTATTAATATTTAAATTTTCAATAATTGTAGATACTTCTTTGATATCACAAGGCTTAAATTCGCTTAAAATTAGGTCAGACTGATGATTATCATTAAACATAAGAGTATGCATTGAACTCGTGTGGTATTTTGAGTGTATTTTGTTTGCTAATTCTGTACCTATCGTTAAGAAAAAGTCATTGAAAGATTGACAAATCTTATATCCATCCGTAACAGTAATACTAGATATTGTGAGTGTTGGTAGAATACAGCAATTTTTATTTTTATTTAAGGCTAAAGTATTTATAAGGTCCCACATCTTTCTAGGTTTATTTTTACACTTACTAAATTCATTGGTATAGTAGGTTTCTCTCGAATTCTTTATCATTTCATTAATATTTTTCTTTTCCAAATTATATCTTAATAATAGTTTTTCATTGTCATTATCCTTTTTTAAGCTTTGCCAGATAATATTGCGCTTGTCAATCCCAACTATAATCTTTTTATTAATCCAATCTTGCCTTGGCAAGTTTAGTATTTTAAACTTTAATATTTTATTCTGCGAAACTTGTTCAGCTATAAGGTTTTCGAAGTAATAATAGTCACAAGTAGTATTTAGAGGCATAATTTCTGTGACACTTCTTAGCAGTCCTTCATAATCAATAGCACTGTACTGAACTCGTTGTAGCGTGTGAGTTTTACATTTTAATAGTTCCACGTAAATTTGTTTGTGGTCAGACAGAGATGACTCAATAATTGAGAGGGTGAACGTATTCTTATTTATATTAGTAGATACATGATCCAAAATAGTTTGGGTTGTGTTTGTTTCACGCGTACAATATCTGTTATCAATTTTATTTAATATGTCATATCCAGCTTGTTCTATCGTTCTCAAATAGTTAATAGTATTATTATTCGAAGTTAAGAGATCCATATTGAAATCTCCCAAAGTTATGGTTCTGTTGCGTTTTTCTAATTGATTGGAATATGTTTCTAAAAAATTTTTAACATTAGACTCACCTGGTTTGTAAATTCCTCCTACATTTACTGCAAACTTGGGTAGATATACCCACAAATAGTGATTCCCGTTCTCTGTAACGTCTTCCGTGACGTCATATTTAATACTGTTATGAATGTATATACTTACACCACCACCTTTACTGTTACTTCTGTAGTTGTATATATGCGTGTAATTTGGTATATGATATAGGCGGGCGTCTTGTTCCGATGTGAGCCAAGTTTCGGTAAAGATGAGAATATGCACTAGTTTCGGTATCGCCTTAAGTATACATTGAATTTCGTCAAATTTACCTTGTGTTCTTATACTTCGTAGGTTGGCATAGAAAAAATTTAAAGAGTTTGAACTCGCAGGTAGATCTTGATATTTATGAATTAAATGATGCGCCACGGAATTACTATCTGTACTTATACGGGTAGGGCAACTTGTTAATAGATTGTGAACAGTATTCTTTAATCGTTTTTTGACCTTATTATTTTAGGTACTCCCTGTATGTATTTAATGAGGAGGTCGCTTTCACCATTTTCTTTACGTTTTTGTAACTCTTCTGTAAGTTGTTTTAAAATAGTTTTTTGAGACGGAGTTTGATCGGCATATAATCGGATATTACCGACCAGTTTCAATTTATTTCGTAATAACTGCTTCGTAGTGGTTGCCGATTCAAAACATACTTTTAAAGGTCGGTTTTTTCCTGCATTGTATTTACCAAGACGCATAGTCTTAATAGGTTTAGGGCATTGCTCAAATATGGAAGCAATAATTTTAAAAGATTCGTTATCATCATATTTGCGCCGGATATTGTAATTTTTATCGCATATTTCACTTATACCCACTAAAATAATATTTTTCTCTCGGTCGAAGCGATCTTTAAATTCAAGCATTAGATCTTCGTGAATAAGCGGAAGCGATTTATTGCTTGTAATACTATTGAGCGTTGTAATGTTAGATCGTTCAGACTGTTTTAATTTTTCCTGTACTAATTGATTCTCAGACTTTATAATTTCTATTTCTGCTTTTAGTGTTTTGTATTGTAGATTTAAATTATTAGTCGTCTTTTTGATATTTTTAATCTCACTTATTATTTCTGTAACCTCCTTCCGTATTTGAAATAATGTATCATTTTGTGTAGTTGCAAAGTCTTGAAAAAGTTTAATAATTTCCCTCCGAAAATCAGCTAGTTCATATTCAATTGACCGCTCATTTCGTTTTCTGGGTCTCATGTCTATGTTCATATTATCCTCATCATAGTTCGATAAGTTTGTTATAATATCACCGCTTGTGAGGTTTCCGCTATTCGATGCTTGATGTGTAGTCATCTTATCTTATAACCAGTTCGATCAAGGCGTAGCTTCGTTGTAGTGCGAGCGAGTTAAAAAATCGCAACTGTGCTCTTTACCCGAGGGGGTGAGGGGAGCTCCGAAAGATTTGATGTCTACACACAGTATGTTTTAGTCAATTATGATATAATTATGATTTGCAAAAAATCACTTCACGTATAATAGAAAGTATTAGGATTTAAGTATCACTTTTCCTTGAACTGGATTAATTGATTTTGCAAAAAATTTTGCGGATTTTAGTTAATATAATGCACACGTCCACTCAGTTCGAGAGTAAACTGGTTAATATAAAGAAACAATGAAACACTTCTAATTTAAATTTAAATTTAAATTCGTATTTAATTGAGTTATTGTATCTAATAAATAAACAGTCTCTACAATTGCTAAATGTTTTGCACTTAGTTATCTTTATACTATTTAATTCAATATTATGTCATATGTTAAAAACGCCGGTTAATAAAAATATATTAGGATATTGTCAAAGAATCTATATACCTGTATAGAATTTGTGTACTGTAGATACATTATCATCACACACTCTCTCCATAATTAATTAATTAATCATGAAGTGCATGATCATTTAATTAATTTTGAAGAATGGCTAACGAAATAAGTTCGATAACTGCGGTCAAAAACGTGTGTATTTATAATTCAAATTGTAAGCCTGAGTAAAAATGCAACGTGTTTATTATTATTATTTAAAATACAGCATTTATTTAGGGGCGGTTGAGTTTTCTAATTGTAGGTTATAAATATGGCATTTGCGGTAAGAAGTCCGTTTGATACGCAAATAAACACTGCAATCATCAAAACAGGAATAATATAACAAATACTCTTTGTATAACTTATAAAGGAATACTTTCTCATTAGTTAAGCATTGCATTTCTCTGGAATGAAGTTCACTTTGTTTATTTTCTAAATGAACTCAGAGATATGTTATATAGCGGTGTTATTTTTTTTTTAAAGATATTTATATTATAGTATTGAAAAACTATTTATAATTGTATTAAAGTTGATTATAATGATTATTTCTAACTACGAACCGTACTATGACTATATAAACATGAGGCAGAATGTCTTTTTTTATTACCTGGTGCTTGCGACTTTGTGGGTGTGAATATTAGTTTTATTACACAGCTTTGTTTGATTAATTGAACAATAGAAGTTACCCGCGAACAAAATTCGATTGTTTTAATTTATTTAATTAACTGTTGTAGAACATAATATTAAATTATTATATTCAATTCCTTACGGGTATACAAAAAAACTATGACAAGTCATTTCACATCCATGTTTTTTCATTTCACAAAAAAATGCTAAATATACTTATATTTTTTTCGCTTTAATTCTAAACTAATTCTTATGGAACCGAAATTTATTGAGAAGGAAATACATGACAAAATATCTTTGTAAAACAACATATTATTGGATTTTCGTAACTTAAACAAATATACTATTATTTATTAAGTTAAAAATATGTTCCGAAAAATAAACACAACTACACTGAAAATGAATAGCGTATTTTTCCTTGACATTTATTTTTTACTAAAGTAAAAATATACACACCGCCAAATGGTTTCACAGCGAAATAAATAAACAACAGAAATAAATAGTGGATACGATATTTTGGTACTTTTGTGGATATTTAAATGTTACCAGCTTTTTGAAGCTAATTGTTTGATTTTCTTTCGATCCAACTTTCAATTCTGAAATAAAAACAAATATATATATTAAATATTCATATTATTTAATAAAACATTTTTTAATTAGCCTCGTATACGATTATACAACAGCTTTTGTCCTACTAATTATGTGACCACACTATTTAAATCTGGTAAGACACTGGACTGTCTGAGGGTTTATAGCTAACACTATTATAGCCACACGTGAATGAAAACCACGAGACAATACTAACATGAATAGCGTTTCGAGTTTCGTTATAAGTTATTATGTAATGGATTATTTTATTATTCAGTAATTTAGTGCATTTAACATATCTTAAATTTAAATAAATTATTTTGCAGGTTGGCGCAGCCGCACGACGTGTCCTAGCTTGGAGTCGAATTATCGCATAAGAAGCTGAAAGCGTCAAGATCCACCGATCAGAGAGGAATATCAAGAAAGGGTTTCCAAGAAGCTTGAAAGCTGTGATTCTGGAAATGATAGTGTTGAAGTATGCTGGCAGAACCTTAGGAATGTTACGGTGAAAGTAGCGACAGAGGTATGTGGTAAAAGGAAAAGAGGTTTTAGTAAAATGAATGGTGGGATGAAGTCGTGAAAGACGTCGTGGAGTTAAAGAAAAAAGCATGGCTGGATTATAAAGCCTCGGGTAAGGATAAAAGTATGAGAGAGATAAGAAAAGGAGAGTACAAGCTGCAAAAGCACAAAACAAAAGCACTTATAAAGATAAAGCGTGAAAATTCTGAGAGAGTGAGGGATGAAAGGTTGACAAATAATTTCCGGGACAACACGAAGTTTTTCTGGCGAGAAGTTAGTGATTCCCGGGATTGTTCAGTAACCTATAGAATGAAAGGGGTGCTTTCGAAGAACGGTGAAATCTTAACAGAGCAAGCACACGTTTTGCAGCGATGGGCGGAATTCTACAAGGAGAGATATGAATGTGAGGACGTCTCGGCCCCGAGTACCAGCAAAATGCTGAGTCCCGATGTAACCGATGGTGAAATCAATTTGGAAGAATTGGAGAGCGCTTCGAAGCCTGAAATGTGGTAAGGCTGCGGTAACAGACGAAGTTACTGCCGAGATGATCAAATATGGTGGGACACGCGTCTTGGACTTGTTCTGGTTTTTGTGCAATTTATGCTGGAAATCAGGAGAGGTCCCAGACAATTAGCGAGGTGCAGTCATCGTACCTTTGTATAAAGACAAAGGTTCACAGATAGACTGTGCAAGCTATAGGGCTATCAGTTTGATCAGCTTGGCCGGTAAAGTTTATGCTAAAATATTAGCAAAAAGAATGAAAGAGAGATCTAACGGGCTGTTGTCGGAGGGCCAAGGAGGTTTTAGACCTGGAAGAGGGTGTATAAATCATATCTTTTCCCTCCGTATGATCACGGAAAAGTTTTTGGCCCTAAACCAAAAGCTTTTATGTGCTTTTGTAAATTTGGAAAAGGCGTTTGACAAGGTTGTGAGATAAAAAATATGGGAGATACTGCCCCTGATACAATGTGAACGGACCCTGGTAGTAAAGTCTCTTTAGAGAATCACTCAGCCTGTGTGCGAGTAGGAGCTGACATGTCGCCCTGGTTTGACATCCAATCGGGTGTTAAGCAAGGTTGCGCTATGTCAGTTTGTATTTGGATAGTTGTCTTCAAGGCGTGCAAGACAGTGACATGGGAGTGAAAGTAGGTGACCTTAAAGTCAATTGCTTGCTGTATGCCGATAATGCAGTGCTCATTGCATCATCAGAATGCGATTTGCAGGCATTGTTCACCATTCTGAAAGATGGGTGTGAAAATAATGGTCTAAACCTGAATGCAGATAAGACGAAGGTTCTGATATTTGAAAGATATAAAGAAAGAACAGAATGTAAGATCAACGTAAATGGTAAGATAAAAGAACAAGTGAATGAAGTGGTATATTTGGGAAGTACGTTTAGCAGAGACGGAAGATACGAAATGAATGTGGAAAGGCGTATTGCTGCCGGTAACAGAGTCAATGGTGCTTTGGCTGCATTGTTGAGACGGCGAAACGTCAGCATAGCTGCACGTTTGGCTGTACACAATGCCGTTTTTCTTCCGACGCTGTTATACGGCAGCCAACCGTGGGTAACACAGAAGAAGAATGTAAGAAAGCTGAATGCTGTGGAGATGCGATCTCTTCGCAGAATATGCAGAGTCAGTCTAGCTGACCGAATCCGCAGTGAAGAGATCCACAGAATGGCAGGTACTAGCGAAGATGTCACGATGAGAATGAAGAAGAAGGTGCTCAAGTGGTTTGGGCACGTCGACCAAAAGAGTGATGAAAGAATGGTAAAAAAGATTTATAAAGGAAAAGTGAGCGGTAAGAGAGACAGGGGGAGACCTCGAGTGACCTTCAAAAACTCAGTACCTAAAATACTGAGTTTTTGAAGGTCACTCGAGGTCTCCCCCTGAACAATGCTAAATTCCTAAATATATTTGTAGCAACCATAATTTACAGATTTGTGTTTAACGTATTAAGTATACAAACAAAATAGTTAAATACCATAAAAATGACTTCTGCCGATAAGTTAAATCAAGAACTTTTACCAATATATAAAATAATATGTGTAGTAATAAAAATTGTTCCAAGTATTTGTATAATCTCAAATGTTATTAATACAAGTGTAATAAACTTTAACACATATATATGAGGTGTTTTTACTAGAATTAAACAGTTATATAAGCAGTTATATTATTACATTACAAAATATTGTATCAAGAAAGGTCCAATATGTGGGCAATAATACATATAATATAATAAGCCCGAGCTTGAGTTACTTATAAATTTGGTTCGGATTTTTTAGAAATATTTCAAAACAGATAATATAAAAGATAACTGAAGTAATTAGAGGAAAAATAAAGGAAAATAATACAAGATTATCTGTGGCAAACCGCAAATTATCTTCAATTATTTTCCGGAAGCGAAATCCTACCGGTTGCGCCCGTCAAGTTTTATTTTATTTTTTATAAAATATTTATTTGATTATTTAAAAAAAAATTCATTTCAAATTTGATGGCTTTTTATTATAAAAGAACCAATCACTTAGGCTACATTAAACAGACTAACTTAATAGTATAATGTATTATATATTAGTGATTCAGCCAGTCCGGTATTGGTCCCTTACTTAGAATATGAGCGTGGATACGTTGTTAGATTTCGATTTAGCAATCTGTACATGTAGGTACTGACGATTAAGCTGTTTGGACCGACTCAACTAAATCTACAATAAGAACTGATATTAATCTGATAACTGAAAACTGATATTAATACAATAAAAACTGTCATTGATCTACAAAAAAAAAATATATTAAAAAAAAAGAAAAGAAATTATATTTCGATGGGAAAACAGAACTGTCTCATACAAACTTTTAACTTTTTATACATTTTAGAGATATAAATACTATGAATTCTTATTTCTTTAGGTATCTCTCTATATACCTAATTGATAAACTACGCATTTTTGAGTGGCGATTCCTTATATTACACGATTATTCACTTAATGAAAATTCGCTTTTATAGTTATTGACAAAAACAACAACAACAACGTTCATAAAGTTTTAGCATATTGTCCGGATCAGCATAAAATAGGATAACCTTTTAGTGTGGAAAACATTCATACATAATAAAGATTAAAACTTGTATAGGTGTTGGAAGGAGAGAGATACATAAAGAATGTTTCGATATATATATATATATATATATACATATATTTGTTTATTGTATGTTAGTGGAAAATCTTAAAACACTATTATTGTCATTTTATAAAAATCAAAACAAATAATTAATGCTAATTTGCGAAATCACTTAAGATTTCATAACTAAGGTTTGATTGTTATTATAAGAAATATGGTATAATCTATGTAATAATATAATTTTATATTTTTCTTTTTTCCCAACCACAGTACAAAAAACTTTTAACTTATTAACAACAAATTGTTTACAGACTGTGAGGAAATATTAGTTCTAGTCGAAAACTACAGTCACTATTTGATTTTATGGTGTGATAATGGCTACTGGATATTGTTACAGTTATCGTTGTGAAATAGCCTCACTGTACTTACTGAATGCACTTATCATATGTATCTGGTCACTTAGCACACCGTCCATTGTATCAAAATTCATCAAAAATGGTATTAAAAAAAATCGTTGTTTGTATTCGTGAATAAGATTAAGAAGTAATATTTCATTAATTATTTGATGTTAAAATGTCAATACTTCGTTTTGTCGGGAAAAATTAAAACAAAAATCAATCTGGCAATTAGTATCAAAATATTGTAAGTATAGTGCAGCAACTTAATAATTACCAAGTATCCTGTAATAAGATGTAATTATCTAAAGTACTACAATACTTCCGTATAGTACTTCATATATATAAGTTTTAAACGCTTTTGAGAATAATATAATTTAATATTAATAAACAAATATATAACCCAATTTTGTAGTTTATTACCAAGACACATTAACAATGCGAATGCAAAAGTAAAGAAAAAAAACTATACTAAAATTAAACTGTAATTTAAAACAATAAAATGTTACATAATAGCTGCGATGTGTTTTTTTATATCTTTTATTTAAAATTAAGTAAACCTTGATTATACAAACAATACCATTCATTGCTCTCAGCCAATCTGGGCCTCGTTCGATAACCTTCATAACACTCGATATTATGAAAAATATCGGTACGTTATGGTGCGTGCTGCTTCTTATTAATAGAATTTATAAAAGTCGTTTGTATCGTAAAAAAATTGTACGTATACCACTTATTTGGGTTCTGTCTGTAAACAGGCTATAAATAGTATCGATAAACCTTATACATTGCTGAAACAAAATTTCAACACATGGTTACAAAACTTGGCTCAACACAATCCCGTCAATAAATCTTCTAAAAGGATATTATGCCGCCTATACCCGCGTCGATTTACTGCTGCAATGCAGCTACTGTATCACATTTTTTTGTGAATGTGAGATTCATCTTGATGCATTACATTTTATACTAAGATATTTGATTTGAAATGTGTGTCAGAAAGATATTTTATATATGTGATAAGATTTTTAAGATCTCTACATGTGTAAATATCAATAATTGCTTAGAATGATTTATCATATAATAGATTTCTCGAAATTTATATATTCATATTACTATTATTAGATGTATTTTTTTAATATAAACTTTATTAAATGTTGATGAAGAGTAAATTAACTTACTAATAAAGAAATTAAAAACACTGTAGTAAACACTAACTACTTATATTACATTCACGAGTATTTAAAATTATAGTAACCTGTCTTGTGAATGAGATAACACAATACACGATACAATAACAACATGTGCTTGGCGTGCATGAATTAATATTTATATGATGTGATAGTTGCTTACTATTCTATGGTTTTTCATTAAACAAATTAATAACACATTTTTAACGTTTTCAAAGAATGCACATTAAATTCCTTCATTAATTTAGATGTTTCTTTATTAATTTATATTACTGTTTAATAAAACAAAAAATATAAAATATTAACTAACTACTTCTTATTTTGTACGCATTGCTTTTTAAAGTTTGCAGATAATGCTAAGTCATTTGAACTTTTGAATACGAATCCTAGAACTTTCAATGAGTTCAAGAACTTATTACCTACGTTTGGGATTTCAACTTTGCTTACAGATGCATTCCTATTAATTTAACTAACGCTTCTACGAAAGTACAAATCGCAACCATCAGCTGTTCTTCAATATTTTTGTTACTCTTGATTATTCACCATATTGGCTCGTTAACAGAATCACGTTTTATTCCCGGTATAACGATAGAGGTGAGTGCTTTATATTATTATCCCTGTTTACAGCTGCTAATAATTGTTTGCCTACAAATTCTCTTATTTACCAATATACGTGTATTAAATGTTATTATCCTATTATTGCGTAGAAAGGTATAACTCGCCTTTGAATGGCATATTTGTTTATTGGCGGGCTCATGTTCTCAACAGCCAATCAGTAGACGTTCTCAGAATTACAATAAATATCTGAGAGACGTATCCTCAGAGGTAAAGAAAGGGGTAAAATAAGGGCTTGTTCATAAAAATGATCAGCTCTTATACTTTAATGAGTATAACTCAGAAATATAACTTGAATAAATTTTATATGGTTTCGGCTCCATTCCAGCTTTCTTTTTTTGTATGTTTTTGTGTAACATGCACAATATCTTTCAATTAAAAACTCTTAATCTGAAAGGCAATAGACCAGCTCTCGGTCACATAGTTGGTACATTACGCCTGTTGCAAACCCAATGTTAACTCTACAACTTCGCTTGTGTGTAATATTTTTGTAAAACTTACAATTTCCAAGAACGTCACTCTAAGGACAGAAATTCATAACTCACAATTATGAAAAGTGTTAAATGTTTCTTTTTTTTGTAGTTTGTTAGGTATAATAAATAAATAATAAAAAATAATTAGTTATCTAGTTGCTATAGTATTATCTATAATTCAATGTTGATAAGCTATACCGTACAAATTTGTAGTCATTTTCCTTTCCTTATAGTCACAATAACGAAGCTATACTGCAGATACATTGTTTTCAAAGTTAACTTATGCGTTCTAAGCAAATGGTCATTAATAAATAAGTTCGATAACTGGGTACAAGAACTCATTTATTTATAATGAAAACGGATAGTCCGATAAAAATACAACATTCATACATAAAGCATAACATTTATTTGAGGGCGGATAAGTTTTCTATATGTAAGTTATAAAACAGCATTTGTGTAGCAAGAAGTTCTACTTGATACATAACTGAGTACTGCAAGCATCAAAACAAGAATAGTATATCAAATAACCTTTGTATAACTTATAAAGGAAAACTTTGTCATTAGTTAAGTGGTATTACGTTTCTTTGGAATAAACTTTACTTTGTTTATTTTCTACATAAATTCCGAGATATTTTAATGTAGCACCGTTTTTCTTTTTGTTTACGATATTCTTATAATAGTTTTGTGAAAATATAAAAGCTATGAAAATAATAATATACAGTAGATGATAAAAATATGTAGGTAATTTCTATCTGCAATATCTACTATGATTACGTATAATACACGTACTACATGGAGTAAGATGTTTTTCTAGACTTTACAAATAGCTACCATTCAGACTTATATATAAGCTAGCTGGGCCCCAGACTTCGTTTACGTCAAATATGAATTTTTAAATAAAAGCAGTCTCAATTACTTACTCCTTATAAATGCAGCTAACCGCCATTAAAATCGATTAAAATCGGTCTAGCCGTTATAATAATATAATAAACGGTTATTTATTAAGATAAATATATTTTACAGAAAATTAACACAACTAAACAAAAAATCAATAGCGTATTTCCCCCTGATGGCTTCAAAGATGGCGCCAAATGGCTTTGGAGGGAAAACAATTAATAACAGAAAAAATAGGGAACACAATACTGTGTTACTTTTGTCGATATTTAAATGTTACCAGCTTTGTAAGGCTAATTGGTTGATTCTTTTTTGATCCTGAGTATAACCACGAAATATTCTATAGACTATATACATATAAGTATATAGGTATATAATATAAAATAATGTATTATGTATATTTATATTATCTCTACATGGAATGTTAATTCATATTAAGATAATAGAAATCAATGTGACCATACGATGTAATTGTGATGAGATACTGGACTATACGAAGCAACCCTTACATACTCCAGTATAAACATACCTAATTATTCATTATTAATTACACAATTCTACCATAGCAAATAAAATTTATATGTTATATATCTTATAAATATCGAAAATATGAAATTCAATTATAATAAAAATCGATGTCAACGTTCAGCTCCGTCAGTCAGCAGAAAGATACAACATTAAATAATGTGATGAGCTCCGAAAAATAAATACATCGTGGATATAAATTAATGAACCATTTCAGGTTGAACAATTCTGGAGTGTTAGCAGTAAATTTGAATCCAACATGAATCACAATTATCAGGCGACATCCAACAACGTTTTCTGTATACGAAAACCAGTCATCAGGTACACAATAAAACAATATATATAAAAAATAAATAAACTTTCACCTATTCTAGATTATTAGATTATTAGATAAATATTTCTCTAAATATCTTCTTAATTCGATAGGTATCTAATATCTATCTACGTACATAGTAAATTGATAAAATAAGGCGAATTTAGGAGTGGTGGTTCCTAATATTTCGTGATTATTCAGAGAATGTAAATTCGCATTGCATTAATTAATAAACAAGTTTTGAATGTTTTGGATTATTGTCCGAGTCAGTTTAATATAAGATATATTTGAGTGTGGAAAAGTTTCATACATTTGATAAAATGTAAAAACTTGTTTAAACTATAAATACAGTAAAATTAAAATTGAAATAGGTTATTACCACAAGGAAATAATAAAACTATTTATATTAATAAAACATTTTACATATATTTTTTTAAGTTTCACATAAAAATATAAGATAGAAATGATAAGTAAAATGTTATATGAAATTTAAAATCCAATCACGTCACTGTTCTTGTTTCAGAAATCCAAGCTTTCTTTTCCTTCATTATTTATATTTTCCATTAAGTACCTGACAAAGTGCTTTGGACGTGAAAAATCATTTCTGACTTCAAAATTAGATCGTAACATCCTCACTTCCCTTAAAATAACTAAATAAAAAAAGTGTATTGAAACAAGTTTTTTACGATTATATTATTCAAAAACTTTAAAATATTATTTTATATCTTATATTTTAAGAACATTGACTGAATTGCTTTTTAAGCTAACCTCACTTAAGGATTATTTACAATATAAAGCTGTTCTATACTTATGTTGTACTTATAATATATCGATTTTCTAAGATCTTTGTTGTTTATGATCTCATATATTGCTATGGCATATAAAAAAACAAAACAATATGTTGTGTTGTTCCTAAAACTGTAATTATTATTAACATAACTTTAAACATAGGAAAATATATTCGAAGAACATATTTCATATCTTTTTCATTTTATCAGAATAGCTATGGACCTACTTTTCAAGAAAATTTATTACTGAAATAGAACTTCGCCTAAGATCAAATTTAAAAGTATAAACAAAAAACATGTTTCCATATTGATATGTAAAAACTAAAACAATTTGGAATCCAAAAATGTAGTGTTTGAAAACAAACTCCAACTGTTGTGTTGAATGTTTAAGTGATCATACTTACAGTGTTACGGCTACTTAGGATCATTTTGTATCCGATTTGATCACGGGCGTTTGAATCTTTTATCCAAGCTTTAAATTACCAGAAACTTCACTACAGGTTGAATATTAAAGTATTATGTTTCATTATTATTATTTTAATAAGCAACTTTTAGTAATTTAACACAATGTACTGCTATTAAGAGATTACTTCTCAAACTGAGGTTAAGAAGCTCATGTTTTGTTATTTGAAATACCATTTTGTAATGTAATCCGTATATGGTTTGCAAGAAACTTTTTACTTTATCCACAAATCACTTGTAATATAAGCCAAGGCTTGTAGCAATTTATTGAGAGAGTAGTTTGTAGATTCATTAGTTAAGTAGTATTATTATGTGTTCCTTTGACTGCCGACTTTGTTTATTTTGTTCAGTGCACTAAGAAAATACAGTGTTGTTTTTCTTTTGTGTTCGTGACTGTTTCTAATCATTGTCCTCTAAATGTATAATAGGTATTGAAAGGAGATACATATACAAACAGATAATGAAAAAAAAATCGATAAATATTCGACGGCGTCGTCGTAAGTGTTGCCTAGCAGATACCTAGCTGCAGACAATAATATTCGCACGACACGCCACTAACAAGCGCGTCATCAACTACCCACTCTTTACACCGTTCGACTTGTTTTTCAACGACCATCAAAAGGGCTGCATAGCCACTGGACAGTCCCCACAGGTAATGCTGTCATGGTCAATAGGACTAACAGCAGAGACAATACAAAAAAGTTTGACAGGTAGTCTTGACTCTGGCGTAGTTCGACGCAATACTAATACTCAGACGCTGGCTGTGCTTATCGTTTCGAGATATTTAATTATTTAATTAGGTTTAATTATAATTATAAATGACTTTTCTATAATTTTTCACTGACTACTGACATTTACTCTATAACAGTAATATATATTCTCATGATATTTGCTTCCTTCCTAGTTGTTTATCTTAATATTAGTGGGCTATCGTAAAATAATGTATGTATCTTAATAAAAATAAGACAAATAATGAATGTTAATTGTCAAAACTACTTAACATTCCATTAAAAATATATCTGACAGTAATTATCAGACATATAACAATTTTTTCCTTGTTTTTTTCCCAACCACAAACAACTTTAAACGTTTTTTAACAAATTGCTAACAGGGTTCACTCTGTTCAAGAGGTAGTTTGAAGATTTTTAATTCCAGTCAAAATCGCACCCACTATTTGTTTTTATGGCATACCATTGGCTGGTGAATATTGTTATTGCAAACGTTGTGTAATATTTGCTCTGTACTTCCTGAAAACACTTATCATACGTATTTGATGATTTTGAACATTAAATCCCTGATTAAAATTTCATTGTTGTGTGAAAAAACATTTTTTGTTTGTATTTGTGAATAATAATAAAAAGTCTCATATCGATAATTTTTGGGCGTTAAAATGTTAATACTACTTTTTGTTTCTGTTTAGTTCTGGAACAACTAGAACAAAAAGTAATCTAACCATGAAATAATAGTCTCAAAATGCCAATAATTCCATAAATACTTAAAAGAAATAAGTTTTAAATATTTTTGGGAGATAATTGTAGTTTATTACTACGATAGATATATTCAAAATGCGGCTGCAGAATTAATTTTGTAATATTGACAATAACGTTACTAACTAAGTACTTGGAACATCATTTTACAAAATACATATTGTTGATTGTCTTTTACTATATCTGTATATCTCAGAAGACAAATAAAATATAACTTTTATTTCCTAATTATCTTAAAATAACTCGACAGTCGATTTTTATATTTTACTAATTATTTATTATTTTTACTTCTTTGTTAAGTTGTTCGTAACATAAATCAAAATTCACCTGTTTACTTATTATTAAATTATCTTATCTTGCATACATAAGACTCATGAGCAATGATATGCTTAGTCGTCAATAAATGAAATTAGTTTTATTCTAAAAATTGCAGAAGATAGAGATTTATTTTCTTTTAGATTGATTCAAGTACTTTGAAAAGTATTTTCACTTTTCAAGAACGAACTTTATTCGTTCTGTATTGTTTTCTCTCTTCTCGGATGAATGGATGTATGGATGTCTGTGGACAGGAAAAATTTTCATTACTGTCGAGAGATGGCGCTGTTTATAATTTACTGATTTGGTGTATTTTCATATTTAATTATATTACTATTTTGTATTATTATTAAACACACTTTTTTGTAATTTAGTAATTATAAATAAACATGTATTTAACATTTTCTTTCTTTCAATAAATAATAATCATTTTACTTAAAAATCAATTGTTTTTTTATTAACATTTATAATTTCATCAAAGTTCGTTCGAAAAATACCCTGGGTATTTGCATCTTTATTGGTTTCATATTAATTTTAAAATATTCACGTATTTTTCTACGGAAAGTTAAATTTGTAATGTATTAAAATTTTAATAAATGAATAATAATTGTAGTATTTAGTGTAGTAACTGAAATATTATATTACACGCTATTAAATAATAATAATAAAGTAACGGTATCTAAAAAGGGCTGTGTTTTGAAAATCCAGATAAAACAATCTTAGGATATGTATTAATTTATAAGATATCATTATAACATACACTATTTGTATTTAAAGAAAATATTGTACAAAATAAGGCACTGATGATATTTATAAGAAGAGTTTTTTTTAATGTGTCCTTATTGCCCAACAACAAAAAGGGTTCTTAAATATATATATATATAAATATAAAGTTCGGATAGTTTGAACTTATTAGGCGGACTCATCTTTGAAATTCACTTACTCGATACTTCTTTCTTTTATCTTAAGGGTTTTAATATTTAAATAAAGGAATAAGAAAAACATTACAAATTAAATCATTTGCGATCATAGAAATAGAATAAATATTGAAAATATATAAGAAACTCCTAACATTCTATTAAGGAAAACCAATATTTCAAAAAGTATATTACGATTTACGGTTACGATTCAAACATTAGTAAAATAACACTTGTGAAATAAACATTTCTTTTATGTATTATTATGATCACTATATTTCTGATTGTTTCGAATCCTATAGACACAGCACAAATTTGATTACCATAACGTTGATTTCTTTTTGCAGTCTATCTACGTTAGGAAATTATAGTAGTAGTATATATGAATATAGGTAATGTTTGATTCACTACTAAACCTACAAATGCTATTGTTTTTTATGGGTTGCTTCGAGACTGAATATTGTTATTAAAATCTTAACGTTGTTTTTGTTAATGTAAACATAGAATAAAATGTTTTATTATCTTTAAGAACTGGCTGGGCCTAGGCCCAAAAATAAAAACTTCATTCTAGAATGAAATTCTTATTTTTGGGGACAAATTTTGTAATTATTTTAGTGAGAATTTGCAAACAAGAGAGTTGAAAGTGGATAAACTAAGAACTAAATGTACAATTCGCTAAGAAAATAAATTTAAAATCTCTAAGAAATGCAAGTAATTTATATAATTCAATATCTTGAATCAATATATTATGACAATATTTTTTTCTATTGTGATAAAAAAATATTTAAAAGTAATGAACGTAGTGAACCGTAAAAGATCGAAATGTTAGCGAAGTGATAAATATATTTGTGTCTAAAGTGAATTTAATTTAATTTAATTTATTGTTAGTCATCCTTTCTTGTATTTCTATACTGTAAATATATAAAAAACTAAAAGTGAAGCTTTCTTCGACCCTTACTTTATGGAAATATTATGTTATGCATTATAGAAGTTCTGATCCATCTTTAATTGACATAAAATTACAAACAAATTACCGATATTACCCACATGAATGTAATACAAGCAACCTGTTACGTATTGCGATGAGCACAAACCTAAAAGCATTCCCAAGTACGTTTGAACGAATGAATGAAAAATATAACAGTTTGATCCTTAAAAATACGAGCTAGAAGAGCTCGAGGGATGATTTATGAATAAACTTTGAGTAAGGTTTACTTTTGTAAAGAATGATAACCTTACAACACACTGTTTCTTTCTTTATTTCAATGAAAATGACGCTGTTTAGAGTCAAATTTGATATCAGAAATGATTTTTCACGTGAAAGCTCTTGGTTAGTTCGTTAATGGAAAATATAAATAATGAAGCAAAAGAAAGTTCAGATTTCTAAAACAAGCTCTGTGACGTGGTTGGATTTTAAATAATATAAAATATTCTAATTATGCTTATAATTGCTATCTTATTTATTATCTCACTGTTGTACAAAAATATTTAAAATATAATTTTGTCATTTTCTTGCCGTTATGTCCTGTTTTAGTTATAAGCTGACCACTTATTAACAATTATTATATCATGGTATATTTTCAAAACTTAAATGGTTTAATTGATGGTCATTTTATTCAATTTATAGTTCAAATCTTTAATGACACATTTAGTAGAATATTTGTTCTACCAAAAGAATAAAAAAAAAAACACTACAATGTATCCTGTATTTTGTTGACTCGAACAATAACATAAAATTCTATGGGAGTTGTTTTTAATTATTATAAACCTAATTTTCATTCAGTGAGTTTTCAGTGGAATATAAAAAAATAAAGGCTTCTCTGAAATTCTACGTACTTCTTAATTGTAGGTTGTAGATAAATATTTGTATACATATTATGTATAGATATACCCCTACCTCCAAGGCCGGCAACGCTCTTGTGAATCCTCAGATGTTACAAGAGTTCATGGGCGGTGATCAAACATCAACCGTGATCCGCAAGCTCGTTTGCCCTCCTCTAACAAGAAAAAAAATTAACGAATAAGAAAAGGATTTTGCTTAACCACTTCTAAAAGGTTATATGGGCCTTTTTAAATGTTCGATGTAAGAAACAAGAACATTAATCTTTTACAACTTTAAGTTTCTATAATACAATACAAGTATAATAAATTTATCTTGTTGTTTGTTACAATGAGGTTATATGGTTAAATATAACCTCATTGTTTTTATTATGTACGTGTCGAGTGAATTTCGAATACAAAAAACATTGTTTGACGTCGTCTGTTAATTGTGATTCATTTTGAAATCAAATTTACTGCTAAAACCCAGCTGCATTGTTTGACCTGAAATGATTAATAATTTAAATCCACGATATTTTATTTATTTTCAGAGCTCATTATATTCTTTAAACTTTGTCTCTTCCTGGTGACTGGCTGAGCTGAGCGTTGACGTGAAAATTCATTATAACAATTTTTTTATTGAGGTTTAAAAAATACCTGTAATATAATAAATAATAAACATACATCACAATTTCATTTAATCTAAAATAATGTACTGAATAGAAGTAAATAAATAATGGATATATACCTATAATGTCAATAACATAATATTGTGATGTGGTTTTCAATAATGCTAATCCATAATACAATTGTGTAATTAATATTTAGATATAAACTTCCACCTTGACCAGTTTACGCCGTAGATTTATTTACTATTAGATGATATTGCTACAGTGCTAATACAAGTGCCTTATATAGTAGTAGACTGATTTTGCCCGTTCGAAAGAGAAGCAACCAGTTTGTGTGAAAATAGCTGTTAAGATTTAAATATCAAAAAGTATTTTATCAAAGTCATTCATATATTTTCTTTGATGCCATTCCGGAGTACATATATTTTTACTTTGTCAAAAAAAATATCAAGGAAAAAATACAACGTCGGTTTTCAGACAGTTGTGTTTATTTTTCGAAACAAATATATGTTTTAACGAATAAACGTTTTGAAAGTCGTGTAAATATATTGCTTGTGCAAAATGATGTTGTTGTCGTTTTCAATAAGAACGTCGCTTAAGATGTTTTTTCCTCATTAAGAACTAGTTGGTCCTAGGATTAAGTTCCTATATTTGTGTATAAATTTAGAGCTCATGTTAATAAGTACTGATAGATAGTTGGTAGCTTACAGTCAGTTTTCTTCGGGTCCTCTCCAAAATGTACAAATGAGAAAATAACTTTAATGAAGTCAATTTAATGCACTCGTCTTTTTGTTATATAATAATAATTATATATAAATAATTGTATTTCTATTATAATAAGAAATAAATCTTTATTTTTTATTTAAATTATTCTGAAGTACACTATCTGTTTATTGTTATCAAACGTGGAAATAATGTGAAAGATTATGACGTCATCAAAGTTCGCTCTATCACCTTTCCGTTTAATAATTTCGTTTTATAGCTCGTTTCAAAAAATAACAGCGTAACAGGAAGGAATGGGTGTAAAATTTATCATGTGCTTATCGAAGTTATTGTTTAATATTTTGTTACATCATTTTGTACATTAATAAAAGTATTGAATCTACATTGGAGTGTAAGGTATCAAAGCGTTAGTACAGTGATAAACATATTTACCATTCGTATCATCTATATTTTTATTTGTGAAATGATATTCTGTTAGGCCCCTTTTCTTACATTTTTTATACTATCAAAATATAAAAAATAAAGCTCTGTTCAGCCCTTATTTATTGTAAATATCATTTCTACTATAATAATCCTGTTCCATGTATTAAGATTATCTGTAATAAGAACGGACTTGTAAAGTTTTAAAAATGAGTGACTGTACATAATCAATCACCCCATATATCGTGTTACATATATAATGGTGGTTAAATTATATGACATTTCGTTCAATAAATTACAATAAATTAGACCGAACGGGACTGACTCAGTTTCCAAAAGAAGGAACTTGACTTCAAACGAGCTATTGAAACTATTATTACCGTCATTGACCGTCTCGAAGCGGTTGGTTTCATAATTAAAATTAATATGCCGCCTGAATACAGATATGTTTTGCAGTACGGTATTTATTTATTTTTACATCCTTTTGCTTCAAGATATAATGGGTTTTAAAATAAATACATAAAATGACGATGTATTTTACCAACAATAACACTGTGTGGAAAGATTAATAAATAAGTTTAACCCATATAAAATTTTTATCCCTGGAAGCTGTAAACATTATCCCATTAACATTATTAGTATTAAATGTATTAATATGATTCAAAATCTAATAAAATATACCATTATATAAAAATAATCAGCCATCCTTACTTCTAGTAAATAAAACCCAGCGTTAATAAAATAATTAATTAATACAGCTACTGAGTTACGTAATTATAATTGCGTGAAATTATATATTTTAATATTAAATATTAATATTTGTTTTAACTGCCACTATTATTATTATTTTTTATTTAATAACTACATTTCAGTTTAATTTTTTAGTATATTTAAATAATTTTTGGTTAGGTTAAAATTTTATTATCATCCACATGTTAACATTTTTATTAGTAGACAATTGTAAGCGTGAGTCAGGATCGATGCGCCCAGCTTTCAACTTGTACTCTTATGTATTCGTTAACTAATTAGCTTATATATCATCTACCTATTTCTATTTTTCTTTCGCTCATATCTTTCTTTCTTTCTTTCTTTCTATACTTTAATTTTAGTAATTATGATTTTTGTGTGCTTGCGCAAAATAAACAATGTCCGCGAAAATAACTGTTTCGCTGGGCTATTCCTACCTACCCCAATACCTAAAATATTACCAAAAATACTACAAGCAATCTGTTAGTAATAGTAGTAGCAAAATACAACAATTTTTTTAAAAAAAATTCAAGATATAATAGCTCAAGTGTGTACGATTAACTTTTGTAAAGAAGAATATTGTCATACAAAACTTCTTACAATGCCAATTTTTTACCGTCTTAATTATTTTAATTAAAGAAATTATGTAACAAAATAATTTACATGATCAGAAATAAATTTACACGTCAAAAGCTTTCGGTGAGGTAGATAATAGAATATATGAATAAGAAACTAGAAGAACGGTTACATTTAAAAAAAAAAGGCCGTGGATTGGGTTTTAAATTTAACATTAACAATTGGTTTCACTTATATTTATCTTATATTAGTCCTATTTAAAGAAATAATTCTAATCTAAGTAATATGAGATTTAATAAGTTTTATATCCTGTTTCAGTTGTACGATGACCTGATAAGCCATCTCATTATCATTTTTACATGTTGTTAAAGCCTATATCAAACCAGTTTTGACGTTCAATGGTATAAATGAGAAATTTTCCTATAGTTAAATGTATCCTATGATAAGTTGTCCCGGGCAAGAAGCTATAACAAAAATAAATAATTATTTTATAAATGAATTACCATGCAGTGAATAATGATGAAATATCAGAAAATAAACTGTAGGTGTCGCTATTCTGGAATTCTGCGTAGTCGTTCATTTTGGGATTTAGATAGAAGGGATTTTGAGCATTATACACTTTGAAAGCTTGTAGGAGACAGTTTTTTTTTCTAAGTAAACTTGAAATGAAACAAGAAAAGACTGAATATTAAAATATATTAGCAAATATATATATTATCAGCTAAAACTACTATAATTTAATTAATTAATTTTTTAATTTAAACACGATAGGCTTCATAGTATACCTGACCAGTTATTTTTGAATACAGGAAACATTGTTGAATGTCGCAGTTAATTGTGATTCATGTTGGATTCAAATTTTCTGCTTAAACTCGCCTGAATTATTCAAACTGAAACGGTGTGTCAATTTATATCCAGATGTATTTATTTATCAGAATTCATTATATTCTTTTAACTTTATCTCTTTCTGTTAATCAAAGCTATCGTTAATATGGAATTTTATTAAAAATGTTTTTTTTTTTATTCTGCGGAACATATTATTCGTATTAAAGAAACGTATAAAAAATTAAAAAATCAATTTAGATTTAGTAAGAAAGAGAGTTAAAAAATAATTTACTAGAAAGATAAATAATTAATAATCAATCTTTAAAATGGTATTGAACCAGAAAGATGTTTACTGAATAATTTAATGAGTATTAATCATAGTGTCGGTTTGTGGTTTTCATTCATGTCAATCAATAATTGTACAATGTTTTATTTAAGTTAAAATTTTCATATACTTAAGCCAGTGTTCATTGCAGATTGATATCGTGCGGTCACGATTTATATGATGTTACTTACTTATGACAATATACAATTTTGTTTGAATATTTTCTTTAAATTTAATATTTTACGCTTATAAAAAAGTAACAAGAAATCTATTTCATTTATAATTAAAATTGAAATTAAATCAACTAGACCCCATGCTACGTGTAAAAAAAGTTAATTATTTAGAACTAAATTACTGCAAACTTCTATATTTAAATAACAAAAAAAATACTACTTACGTTACCTTACCCGAGTGCAACGAAAGAAAACTAAGTTTCACTTTAAAGTATCTTCCATATATTACTAGAGCGAAATTCATGATGAGGGTATATAGAAAATCCTTTCAATATAATCACTTTATATAGTACTGACTTTGTATATAGTAATTTGCTACTCTTATAGCTTAAAATATAACTTCAAACAAAAGTCATAAACACGTTTTAGTGTATAATATTGTGTATATGTATTATACAATTATATTCTCATATATACATACTTTGCTACAATATAGTATATATATACATGTATGTAGATATATAATTTGTTTTAGTTCGTTATCTTAGGTACCAACTGCTGTTACTTTAATGAAATTATTTTTTTAGTAGTTGTTGCCTGTAGGAGATCACTGTTAATGGTAAGGCGTTTGTACCAATTGTGTATATTTTTATCAATAATTTGGGCAATTATGTGTTAGAAATAAAAATAAAAAAAAGAAGGAAAACAACGTCTACAAAATTGCACAAACAATATGTTAGACGACTTTCTAAACGGAACCGCATCTACTTTTATTCATTAAGACATATATTTGTTCCGAAAAATAAACACTACATCGAAAATACACAACAACGTATTTTCCCTTGATATATTATTTGTCAAAGTAAAAATACACGCCCGTCAAAATCCATGACATCCGAGAGAAATAAATTAATGACATAAAAGACAATGTGATGAAATAGTGGATACAATATTTTGTTCTTTTTTGATATTGAAATGTTAACAACTTTTTCAAGCTAATTGGTTGCTTCTCTTCCAATCTGACTTTAGTTTATATATTTGTATAAAGCATATATAAAGTGATTATGTACATAGTACATAACATATAAAACACTAGGTCACGCGAGCGGGGTCGTGAGCTGAGCTAACTTTAAACTATTAGTTACTTATTACTTTATAATTATTATTTATTACTTTAGCTATTTTTTTAACTTGAGGCGCGCGCCGGTATCAGACGTTCCATATGATAAGTCTATGGAAAATTTTCTAGTGAATTGAAACTTTTTTTCTGTAATTCGAAAACTAACCATTCTTTTAGTGTGCTTCGAGATCAATGTGAACTGCATTCTGATGAATTTATAGTCAGTTCTGCTATGTATGAGAGTAGTTACTTTCTTAGATTTCAATCCACTCGTAACTCGTGCATCGAGCAGGCGCGCGCTGGTAAGTCACTAGTCGAACTTAATGAGTTCTGTTAATTGTTCAAGATCTGTCGATCGAAATTATCCGAAATTTTGAACAGTCATAAATCAAAGTGGCATCAAACACCATGCCGAGTTTCGAAACTGTGATATGCGTAGTTTCTGAGCTAGCACGTAAATTGTCCTATACTGAATTAGTAAATTATACTGAATTTAGAATTACGATTAAAAATAAATATATATATGCTTAGCGCCTTATGATCGCAATCGTTGTGGCGAGTTTTGTTAACGTAGCTCGAATAGTTTTTAAGAACAGAAAATTCGCATTTTTTGCGATCTGACCAGTAAAGAGCTTCGCTTAGCTCAGCTCAATAAGATACATACTATAACATACTATATAAAATTCTTTTTTAGAAGAAATAGAGACATGTTGCATGGCGTATGACAAAGAAAAATCTCCAACAAGTTTACAACATGTAAAAATTAGAAATTGTATATTTCTTATGATGATGTAATTAGTATGAAGATGTATAATTAACTTTCTGGTGCAATATAGTCTAGCAACATTTGCAATGAAATATATACTGCTTTCTATTTTATAAATATATTGGCAAAGTAATACGATATAATAAGGATGTTAGTACTAATTATTAGTCAGTACTCATGGGAAGCGAGAAGCTGCATAAGCATAAAATAAACGGATTATAGTGTTGTATAATGAAACTTCATAAATATTAAGTTCTAAATGTTCGGGCTTCAGAAATTAATTTAAATCTTTCATGAATTACAAATGACTATTAATTTATATTAAAAATATAATATTAACATATTTTTAGAAAAAAAAAGGTTATTATGAAACATTTATCAAAAGGGAAATGTACCTCAATATTATGAATACTCAGCCTATCTATTGCTCTAATTAATAATTATTGAAAATATTACCACTCCTCCACTATCGATTCAGTAACAATCACTAAAAGTGGTAATTATATTTGTCATTAGTATCGATTTTATATTGATATCAAACAAATGAAATGCTAACTAACAATTACTATTTCAAGTGTATAAATACGTGTATACTTTACAGTTATAAGAAGACAGATAAATTTTCGTTGTATTATCTGTGTCGCTCATAATATTAATACCAAAAACGGCTGCATAAGATTAATGGTGTAATAAATTAATAGTCAAAAGCTATGAGAAGAAATAATTAATGTATCAATTGTGAGAAATGGTCAAAATGTTTGTTATTTTTCATATCTATAAGTCTTTTTCTTCATAAGTCGTATGAACTGTGATGTTTAATAAGATAATTATTAAATTAAATAAAGCATTTCGCACTTAGCATAGAAGAACAATGTTATTCTGATATCTTAATTAACTATTGTACGAAAACAAGGTGTTATTAAATAACAAAGTCAATCAATCATTATTGTATATGTCGGCGATAGGTCAGAGATACCGCATTCGTTGTCCATTATATTGAAAATTCACTTAGAATTTGTATAGTTTATTTTCGCATAACTGCTAGTAACAAGAATGACGCAATTGAATAATAGCAGCTATATTTATACTTATTTCTAGGCGTGGTCACAATCAAAACTTATTTTAAAGCAAGAGTTGAAATTACTGTATATAAAATCCTAAAATATAGTTCAATATTCACAATTAATATTATAATGAATTTTATATAACTCTAAATGGTTTATTTAATACAAATTTCATTTATATTAAATAACAATCAAAATTTGTTCAAAGCAAATATTAAAATTACTGTATATAAAATCTTCAAATATAGTTAAATCTTTACAATTAATATTATAATGAATTTTATCTAACTCTAAATGATTTATTTTATACAAATTACATTTGATTTTAAGATTATAAACTCCATTTCTTACAAGTTTACATGAATCTTCAACAGATGTCGCACCACGTAGGATGCAAATTGAATAAAGTTTGGTTTATTTAATAACATAATGAATGTTGGAGTTATAATAAATCTAATTTAGTTTTACTTTAAATGTTTAACATGAAAAGGTGCAATAATATGAATTAAATAATAAATTTCACATCCAATGTGAATCTCACCGATTGGATGTGCAATTTACCAATCACCAACCAATCAGTCAATACAATGTCTTTAAGAGATTGAAATTAGAGAAATAACATTTTTTTGATTACGAATGATTATTTAAAAACTAATTATAAATAATTACGGAATTTTTAAAACAATATAATCATTAACATAATGATTTGCGCCCATATATACATAATATAGAGATATGTAATTAATTATAATTTTTACGTAAAACTTCTAAATGTTTTCTAACGACTTTTCTTGAATGAACATTATTTTAGAATAAAAATAGTTGACTATGCAAAAAATAAATTTTACAACAATGAAAAATTATAGGCATGATAACTTTGAATAAGCATTCAGGTTACAAATCAGAGCAATAAATTAATTAGACTATTAAAATATTTAAATAAATATAACCTTACTCTACCTTTGAAGATATGTCTGGCAGACATTTTCTATATGTCTGTGAACATGTACTAATTGGATGTTGGGAACATGAGCCCTCCAATGAATAGATGTGCCATTCAAATGCAAGCTAAGTCTATCTACATAATATGTATATCATGTTATCTTTCATGAATTACAAATGACTATTCAGTTATATTAAAAATATAACACTAAGATAGGATAATATATAAAAAAATTATGATCCTCATAAAGCATTTATCAAAAGGAAAATGTATCTCAATATCAGTTTGAGTATCAATTACTCAAATTATTTAGACCAGAGTAATTATTGAAAATATTACCACTCCTCCACTATCGATTCAGTGACAATCCACTGAAAATGGTAATTATATTTGTCATTATTATCGATTTTATATTGATACCGAACAAATGAAATGCTAACTAACAATTAATATTTCAAGTATATAAGTACGTGTATACTTTAACTATATCATAAATATACCAGCTTATACATACAGATAAGTTTTCGTTGTATTATCTGTGTGTAATAAGCTAATTAATTAATGAAATAAAGCATTTGGTACTTAGCATATAAGAACATTGTTATTCAAATTTCTTAAATTACTATTGTACGAAAAGAAGGTGTCATTAAATATAGCAAAAGTTAATGATTCATTATTCTATACAGAATATAAAATATATATATTTAATTAATTATAATTTGTATATAAAACTTCCAAATGTTTTCTAATTACTGTTCCTGAATTAATGTTGTTTTACAATAAAAATAGTTGACTATGCAAAAAATAAACATTACAACAATGAAAAATTATAGGTATGATAAGTTTGAACTTATATTCAACTTACAAATAGGAGCAATAAATTAATTAGAGTATTAAAATATTTAAATAAATATAACCTTATTTTACCTCTGAAGATACGTCTGCCAGACATTTTCTATATGTCAGTGAACATGTACTAATTGGATGTTAGAAACATGAGCCCTCCAATGAATAGATGTGCCATTCAAAGGCAAGTTAAGTCTATTTACATAATAGGTATATCGTTACAATATATTGGTTAATATTAGTACCTGGAAAATAAAAATAACTTTACTACGAATTTAAACAAATTATCATATCCGATAATTATAAGTGTTAAGCAAGGCCATAAATGGAAACAATCTATGCACCAAACTTTATCGTTAAACCGGGCCTAAATCATGATCCTGACATTCAAAAATCGCTCATATGTTGTGCGACCTGAGTAAATTTTGGTTAGACCTCGAAGAATTCGGTCTGCCCATTCAGGTGTAACCGGCTTTCGAATTTTGGCAAAATTTCTTCACAGGAGGTCTTCTTATGACCCTCTGAGTCCAAAATGACCATTGGTCAAATATATATATATATATATATATATATATATATATATATATTTGCGTACGTGCGTCCAGATTCGACTTTTGACAGCACGATAGCGGCCGCAGTTTCACTCGGATCGCTTTCAAACTTTGCACAAAAATCAACCATCCAAAAATGAAGATCAAGTTCGTCAACCAGAGAAATCCGGCCACGGGGGCGCTAGGGCCTCACTTTTTCTGATTTCAGTTTTTCGACCATAATTTTTTCCCTATACAAAGTAGATCAATCGCGTTCATATTATATGATGTCTTTGATGAATACCTATAACTAATGTACCTAAACCGAAAAGCTAACTTCAATAACTAAGGGGTGGGGGTAAAAAAAAACAAAAATTTTTGGAAAAAAATCGTAACTTTTTTCTGGTAAACATTCTTACATCACAAGTATTTTAATAGAAAGGTTATTTTTTTGGCGGTAGGTGCTAAAAAAGTATATACGTTTTTATTGTGCTCTCCAATTATTATTTAATATTATTTATAATAAGTGCATTATATCTAAATAAAAAATGATTTAAATTTTTCCTGTACCTGCCAGCACTCTCTCCTACAATAATATTCACTTGAACACTTAAGGGTTCAGGGTTAATCAATTAAGGGTTCCATTCATGAGCTAACTCTGTACTTCAATATAAGAATGGCTGAGTTTCAACAAAATTTAAATTCTTCAATACCGGCAACAAGTCCAAATTCTCATATAGCAGCACAGTACAGTACCTTCAGAAAATTCGTACTAGCTGCCCTTGAAAGTTTACAATTGCAAGTTCAGGTGCTATCCAAGCAGCATGATAGTTTCGAAATGAGAAGCAGAAAGAAAATGCTGCTGATACATGGTATTGCTGAAGACAAGGGAGAAAATGTTTCTGCTGCTGTATTGAGAGTTTTGTCTCAGCATCTCAAAATACCTGACCAGCGTATCAAGTGTCCACGCGTGTCATTATTCTCTTATTTTTTATTTTTTTTACTTATACATTGTATTTGAAATATCACTATGCTACTATCATATAATGCATGCAGATTGAATATTGCGGTTTCTCATTAAATGTATTAACTTAATGTCACTGCTAGTGCAATGGAAGGCTCCATCTTGACAAGATTCTACGCATAACACTGCTTATTGTATGAACATCACTAAAATGGATACACAGCCCAGTGAAGCTTCCAGAAGTGAAAATATCTCATCTGCCTTCACATCAAAAATATCACCAATCGATCAGACTCTTATAATAAAGAAACAAGTGAAAGTCTACGAAATCATCAGACCTGCTATTGAATCTGAGGTTAACGACAGCAAATTTAAAAGTTTGTTTGATTTATTTTGTTTAATCAGTCAAAAGTATCCCTTAAAGCTAAAGTATGTAATGAAATGATTGTGAATTTGAAGTCTATGGAAGAATTAAACAATAAACATAACGCTTTAGAACACCAGCTCCAGGACTCGAACGCAGAAGTAAAAGTGTTTGCTCTCTATGCATTGTATTATTTACAATTATAAATCGAGTCAAAACGAGCACTTTCATTATATCACGATAAAGTGATTGATTACAATTTTTATATTCTCTTAGATAATACTGTTAACAAAACGAACACAACATCGTATATTTAATGTCATTTTAATAATCTCAATCAAATTAAAACTGTTCAACACACAATAACAAAATTTTACGTTACACAATCCCGTCAGTAAATCTTCTAAAAAGATATTATGCCGTTTGTAAACGTGAGTACTGTAGCAATACAGATACAGTATCTAACAGTATCTAAGTTTTTGTGAAAGTAAGATTGATTTTGATGCCTTAGATTTTATACTACAATATTTGTTCTATTATATATCTTCAAATTTGGAAAATAATAATAAAAATGAAAAAAAATCATGACTGTATTATTATATAGTTATAGTTTAAATCGTTTCCATGCCTATAATTTTTAAGTAAAGAAATCAAGATAAGAAAAGAAGAACTGGGTGTATTATAATTTACATTTAAAAATAATGCTTGTTTTAAAAATCTTCTAATTATACGTCTTTCTGATTTTTGACGGTAAATACTTCTGAAATCAACCTTTGTTTCTAAAATTATAGTCTTTTCAGGCATCAGGCAAAATCAGTGGCGAATTGATTTGAGACTAAAAATAATTGATGTAGAATAATCTGATTTCTCTCTTTTCTTAAAATAGTAATATAATTATTGCGGAATAGTACTACATTTATAGTTTTAAGTTCAAAGCAGGAAAAAGCATACAAAATTCTGGATTTATTTTATGTCAATTTCGATTCGGTTTTATAATAGAACAATGAATGTATTAAAGTCGAATTATACTTTATAGTATAACATAAATGTTTCTTCTTTGTTTTATAACTTATATCCAATTTACAAAACGTATGGCCTAGATTCTCCACAAATGTAATTCTGTATCGTTTTTCTATTTGAAGGTGCTTATAATTTAATAGATTTTTGTAAAGGGAAAAATTAACTTTAATAAAATTGAAAATAGATTTTATAGAGTAGATTCATTCTCAATAACTATAAGAATATTTGATGAGAAAAGAATGACATTCACTTTAAAAAAATCTTACCTTTCCTCTCAAATGAATAGTTTAATGTCTTTTATAGTATTCATGATATTGAAATGGTAGACACCATTGGAAAATCATAATTTTTACCTTTTTTATTATGAAGATCTATTTAAAAACTTTTTAGTGTTTTTCTGTATAATGATTAAACATAACATACAATAAGAAATAAGAAACATTTAAAAAATAAACATAAAGTCTCGGTATTTTCTCAGAAAACTGAGTGAAATTTGTTCAAGAAAAATGTTATACCACTTAACTAAAACCCAGCAAAGCACTCTCTCAATAAATCATAACATAATTTGACTCACACTAGACCGGCTTACATCAATAAAGTAATTTTGCATTTAATTGAATTGATATTGATTTTAATCTCTCATCAACGAAGAACACAATTATTGAGATATTAAACAACGTTCTAATTTCTTTCAGTTGTTAAAATAACTATTATTATTAATAATAATAACTAATGATTTAGAAAATAAACTGAGTGAAAGGGGAAGGAATCAAATTTGTTTAAACATTATTGAAATTGAGTAGTGCTTACAAACTAAATGTTAATTACATTCACTAAAACTAAGAAACCCATTTACAAATATCAAAAAATATGACATGAAACATTATAATACGCATTTTTTCTACTCGCAATGACATTCACGGATATAATCTATTCATCAAATACAGAAACGTTTCATAGATCTTAAAAACCCATGCTACAGTACTCACAGTCAAACGTCTTGAATCTGTGTGTGTGCTGCACTGTGCCGAATGTTTTCTGTTCACTGTTCAGGCCTCTCTGTTATATCGGCAGAATATTTATTAGATAACTCGGCCTCAGCGTAGAAATTTAAAATAGCAATCCCTTACGTTAAAATGTTTGTATTTCATTATAAAATAGCAAGACCTTTTTAGAAATACTACAAAATCATAAATTGTAATGGATCAATCCATTTTTTAAGTTTCAATATAATCAGACTCATGAATATCCGCCTATCACAATTATTTGTCGTTATTTAATAATACTAACTGCCTTTTTTCCTAATGTCACTCCTCTTAAGAAATATTTACAATTGAAGACTGTATTATTTGGTTATTGTTGGGTTTAAAAAAGAATTTGCACTTTTTGTAACAGTTTTTAAAAGAGAAAATATTTTCATGGCACCTAAAATAATAATTTGAAAATAATTCGTATATATTCCGTTACATACAAAAATATTTCTATTCCGAACGTTTAATTTAATAAAACTTAAACCGACCAAAAAGGTACTCCTATATTATTTGATGACTATAATGTAAAACAGAAACCGTATCAGCTTTCAAGAGTACCCATTACCCAGTAAAATATATAAAATACCCCAGATATTGGGAAAAAATAAATAAGTGTCTAAAAACCTAACGTTTATGTTTAGTATTTTAATTCAATTTATAATTAAAATTAGTACATAGTAATGATGTAGGATTCAATATCTTATTTTGCAGTTATATATGTCTTTGTCATTTTTGTTCTTTTATTTAAATAACAAGGAGTTGTTATAATGTTTGTAATTAAATATTTATAGATAAATATCTCTATAATAAGCCCCGATTTACAAACTATTTTTAAATGCACGTTTTTTTATATTTTACGTATAAATTTGTACATTTCTAATAGTAGAATACGGTTGCAAGTTGGATGCTATGCTATTGATATGAAAGACTATGGAAAACTAGAGTCAAGTTTTTACGAATCAAAAAACATTTAATTAATTTTAGAAAGCATGATTTAAAAAACAACCATACATTAAAAATATCACAATATACAGATAGAAAAATAAAATCTATAATTTAAGAAGCTAAATAAACTATTAGAAGTTTAGTTACAATTTAATAAATGATTACTAGAATACCATTGAATGTTGAGAAAAAATAAATATGAAGTACTAGATTAATTGTAATAATAATAATAATAATAATGATTTATTTTATTGCAACCACAATGTAAAATAACAATAACAATCAGAACAAAAAAACATTTAAACTACTCGTATGTATGGTATACAATAAGGCGGTCTTATCGCTAAGTAGCGATCTCTTCTAGACAACCTTAAATATAAGTTTAAGGTGAGTTACACACAGAATATTAACAGACATAATTTTAAAGAAAAACATAAATAAAATATATACACAAATACAAACAGATATAACATAAATAAAATACATAATTCAATAAATATATATATCATATTATAATATATATAATACTATTATGAATACGGGAGACAGATTATTTGATATGTGCAAGAAAAAACAGAGGAAAAATAAGAGATAGAATAATATAAAGATATAAAAATGCGTTAAGGGGTAATATATAATTACATATAATTTACATTATAGTGACGAACAGAAGCCAAGATAATGATCTTTAACCAACCTCTTAAAGGCAGTCAAAGACCTTGCTTGTCTGATGACTACCGGTAATGCATTCCAGAGCAATATTGCTTGAACAGTAAAAGACTTTTTACAAAAACGAGTAGAGTGAGGAGGTAAACGGAGGGTGAGGTTATCAGAAGACCTAAGAACTTTACTATGAGTGCCCAGAAATAGGATTTTTTCCTTTAAATAATACGGAGAAGTTGGATTGAATAACACACAGTACAGAAGTGAAGGAATATGTAGGATATGTTGTAATATGGGAACTTATCATTCTATTTATGTTTTAATTAGTTTATTGTTACTTAGTCATTAAAAGATAGTCATGTCTTCAATAAAGAGTATAATAGAGATATACTTACTATTCCTATTTTATAATATAAATTTGAAACAAAAATAAAACGAAACACAGAATGGCCGTTCATTTAGGGCAAAAGTATTTCTTCTTAATATGCGTTCCTTAATTTACCAGCTCTGTTTGAGCTTCATCGATAGTGAGCGAATGAGAATTTAATCATGTGAGAACGAACAGAGAGTTTGTGCATTTTGCTATCTGTTAATATTAATTGACGGCATACAAAATATACGAGCATAATCAAAATATATGGTATAATAACATGTAATATCATCATTTTTTTCTAAGACATATTTAGGTTTTATTTCAGATCGCGTGAATGTAACTTTCCGGCATTTGATTACATCATAATGATTGTTCTCTCCTATTATAATTTTTAATTTATTTAAATATATAAATAATGGCTCGTAAGTTATAACAATAGTTTACATCTTAAATGATTTAAAAGTATTTAAATTTAAGTTGCATAGAACACATTCCCGTCAGTAAATCTTCTAAAAGGATATTATGTCTTTTATGCCCACGTCGGTTTAGTAACACGGCGGCTATGTAACAGTTTTTGAGAACGTGAGATACATCCTAATGGATGATATATCTGGGATACGAGGACTGTGCCGACATTTATTATTCACAAAGTAAATATAATGTCTATTTTTCCAAAACTATTTTCAATTGACAGTCTTTAACAAAATCCCGTCGTGTTGTTTGGTGTAAATGTTGGAAAAGTTTTAACCCTAGATAACTAAACTGTTTTCATTGTTACATTATTACTACACCTTCGTCCAACGGACTACGGAATAAAACAATGAAATATAATAAAAAATATTTGATTAAGATAGGAACTTGTTTCATGGCACAAAAGTAAAGATTATAATGAACAAATTAAGTACTAATTAATATCACAATATCAATCTACACAGTGACCACACATATCAACATTATGTGGATCACAAACAGCCTTTCTACACCTGGTGCCACGGTGCTTGGTCATTCCCCGGGCCTTTGATAGACACAGGTAGCACATTTTACGTGTGTTTGACGTAGTAATAACAGAAGCTTCTATTGTTGAAGATTCGCCAAAAATATCCTCAATCAGGACCCATATATTACGCCTCAAACTCACGGTCTCTAATCGTTGCCGAAGCCAGGGTCCCATTAGCTGATCTCCTAATTTCATTACAAAATCGCGTCGACTCATTGGCTTTTTCTTATTTCTCATGTTGTAACAGACATGAATAGCGTAAGAATTAATAGAACATTTATTGAGAATGTTATAAAAGATACACATCGGCCATCTCTTGGTTTTCCGATTAGAGCTTATATTTGCACACATTTGATCAATAGTGTCCAATGCACCTTTCGTGCTATTATAAAAATGATGACAATTTTTGGTTTTCATGTCGTTTTATTAATAATAAGTTGATTATGAATAGTTGACAATAAAAATACAACTTTGTTGAATTTGGCTTTAAATGAAACTAATATCTTTCTCTAAAATGTCTTCCGTTTCCGATGTTGAGCTGTCAGATCTCTTCTCCAGTTTGCTTACCGATGCATACTCCATCCAAAGACGAATCTGATCCTCTTGATTCCTCAAATCCATCTAAAATAAATATAAAAAAGTGAAAACATCTCTACATAAACCGATCCAAAAATCTACTTACTACTAAATTTAGCATTAAACTTTCTATTTAAATCAATCCAATAAATTAAATTAGAAATTTAATAAATACTATTCTATAGTTATCGATTAAAAGCAGATCTACAGTATGTAAAACAATAAATATAAGAAAATATTAATGTACGTACCGTAACAATAAAGTTGTTGTTATTACTAAACCTTCGTCCAGCGGACGACGAAAGGGTCACAGAGCACGTCCTATGATTCGCGTGGACCCAATAGCGTCACGGGCTGCACTGTTTACTCAAATTAGTAAGGTAATAAAAGAGTCAAGGTCAGGGGACGGAACGCGAAGTAGGTGACTTCGAATTTCGTCAAGTGGCGCGTCGTCGCCTCGACGAGTGATTAGTTATACAGGGTTAAGGAGGAGCTTCGTAAAACGTGTCATACATCTTCGAAAATCATAAAACCTCTACTGGTATTAAAAATAATGTGATATTCGGAACCTTTCGAGTAGTTGAACTTGCGAGAGCTTTCGAGAGCTAACGAGCGGTGTCCGTGGCATTAGTTTTATTAGGCATTCTATAATATAATTTAATTAATTACCTACCTACAAAAGTGTCAACATTAAAATAGCATTATTCGGATATTTAGCAATTGTATATATTCTTAGTTTGAAATTAATATGACATATTTAAATAATGAAGCTTCTTTAAATGCAAGTATAAATATTGAATAAAATAAATAGGGACGTGTTTATAAATACCATTAGTTAGTTATTCTACAACGCTTAACGTAACATTAAACTAATGAGAAAGTAATGAATTTCATCTTGGTACTCGGAATTATATCTTTAGTTGTAACTAGCTTTGCCCATGACCTTGTTTGTACGAAATATGTTTTTTAAAATAAAAGTAGTCTAAATTACTCCTTATAACACTAACTATTTTCCAGTGAAGGTCCTGATCAAATAACTCCATTCGTTTCAAAGATTACCCGGACCAAACATAAACGAAAGATGAACAGACAGAAAAAAAATAAATGTTTTTGTGTAATTTATATAGTTTTATTAAAATATAGAGATGTATAGATTAATCTTTATGGATTTAGATTTTCTAGTTATTTTATTTTAATATTCAAAGAAAATATTTTAATAACAAATGAAGTTAATTGAGAGTAGCGAAGCGAAGTAGTAGTATTGATATATTTGGAATCCAATAGCAAAATATAAATATTTTACTTGTTTTTTCGATTCCTGATTTCTTAAACACCTTGATAAAGTAATAAAACGCCTCTCACGTTCACACACACCTCAGGAGCCGTGTTGCAGTACTAAATATACACATGTACAAACAATACATAAAGGAGATTTACTGACGGAAGTCTATTATATTAGGGTGACATATGCGTTGAAAAGTATTTGTATATTATTGAGCTGACTGTAAGCAAAGCTCTTAACCGTTTAGGAGACCTCTTTTTGTGTTTAGTTGTCTCCAGAATGCGACGAGATAACGAGCTAAAAATTTTCTCCATGTATGTTTGAGTCGAACGCGGAAATCTTCCATGTATGTTTGAGTCGAACGCGGAAATTATAGCGAAAACAGATTGAAAATATGTTTAGCCATTCAAAAGTTATCAAAAAAAGAAGAAAGGAGAGGGGCTCATCTCAACTCCCGCCGAGCACGGTTGGCGCATATTAGTGTAGTTTAAATGATGTAATTCGACTTAGATATAAACTTAATTACACATAATAATTACTATCTGATTACACGCCATCAGATAGATTGCTTCATCAGTCTTCATACAAAGGCGTGTATCATGGTGATGTAATAAGAATAATAATTAATTTCATTCACAGTTTAATTGTATGTATATTAAAAATAAAAACGTTGATAGATTACTAATGTTATTAAATATTTGTGAAATTATTATGTAAATATTCTAGTACTAAATACTTATGCATCTGCATTCAGTCTTTTGAAAAAAATTATTTAATTTAAAATATGTAAACACTTCTTTCAGTTTAAATAACATTTTTGGCTGCTTTAGTAACTGTTGCTGTATGTATGTTAATATTATAAACTCAAGGAAAATGGCAAGAGCACAGTATATGTTATATGAAACTTTGATATCATCACAATGCATGACATAGGTTGTACACTTACTCGACTATTGATGAAGCTACACTCCAACTATGTATGTATATTTGTGTTTTTTATATTTAAAAATCAATCAACTTTTAAGAAAAACATATCAGCAGTAGTGCTTAGCTTACGCTTAACTTTTGCATATCCATATGGATATTTTTTAATTACACCCATTCAAAAAGACCACTGCTTCTCTTTAGTTTTTTTGTCATGTATAAACGTCAGATGATTGATTTTGGAATATTTCAATCTTCCTCTGAAATAAAAAATTATGCCAGTCTGAAAGTTATCATAAATTTTCACATATAAAACTTTAAGAACTGAATTGGAAGCTGATTTACTTATTTTAGATGTGTTTGAACCAAAAAAAATATGAAATTATATAATTTATTTTTAAGTTTACCGCTTTGTAGGAAAATTAAAACTTTAACGTGTAATTTATATAAAAATAAATGATATTTCATACATAATCGAAGATTCTAATGTAGATTTTAGAAAAAATACATTTTCCTATAAAAAGATATCGTTTTATTAAAAACACACATTCCCGTACGTACTATAAAGAAATAGACCAAGAAATAACGTTGAATACTTTTTAGATAAAAAAGATACTGTACTTTATTTCCCCGACAGGTCACATTAACAAAACGACTGGAAAAAATTTAAAATTATCACTGAATTCTATTGCGCAAGTTGTGACATCGTGTATTCTATGTGGATATCAACGCATTGTTCGAATGTCATACCTATTTTTCTAATTTGTTAATAATTATTCATGAAAATAATTTAAATAAAATGCCAAATTTGATGATTCTTCCTACCTGACGCTTTTTTTGTAGCTTGAATTAGTATATTACATATAAAATAAATAAATCAACAACACGAGCTGAATTGAACCTGCAACTTCTGGTACTTCGTACCGTCGCTCTGCCAAATGAATTACAGTCTACCCGCTTTGATGAATTTAGTGACCACGTAACGCAAAACACCCCAGAGCTAATGCCTTAGTAGGACGCAAGACGACGACGTAAACAATGACAAACAATAACAGTCTGTGATGTGAACTAATTACGTTAGCTACAGACGTAGAGTCGAAAAAAAAACCAAAACTGATTTAAAACTAACTTTAATTAAAATAAAGAACTTATTAACTAATACAAAGTATGACCTACTCCATGTAAGTACAAAAAATAATGAATCTAATTATTACATTAATTAAACTTATATTCTAATTAAAATGCAAGTATGCATTCCGTCGCGATGACGCAAAACACATTTTGTTCACATGGAAGTAAATTCCAGTCAGCGATCCTCCTGGAGTAGGTATACGTAACTCCTCCATCCTCAGATCAGCAACTATTTTAGAACGTTGAGATAAAATGTTGCTGGCATCTTCTTACTGTGTGTTGGCGTCCCTTCTTCTTCCAATTGTTCACCAATATTGTCATTTGAAGTAGATGAAGTAGTAATTTTGTTAGGTTCCTTGGTTTTTCGTAGCTTGTAGCGATGATATCCAAGCACAATTATAAGTGCACTTGCACTCAATATGAAGACGTAAAACGGTATTGTAGTATGGTAGATTGTATGACGATTAAATTTTTCTAGTTGTAAGGGATTTTCTTTGATTATTTTATCTTGAATACCATGAAGTTCTTGTAAGTTTATCGAATTTAGGTTGAGATGAGTAGGAATCTCAATATGATTCGTAGGATTAAATGGTATTTGCATCAATTTTAATGGTTGTCCTTTTGTTTCATCACTATTATTCAGAATAGTGAATTCGGCGGTTTTTATGTAGCATTTCACGGGGATGATAATTAAGAAGCTACCCTGGAGTGATGTAAATTCTTCTTTTTCACAGGATAGTTGCACTTTGGTGACACAAGGGAAAGAAAATACATAATGTTGATCATCTAGTTTTTCCATTGCTTCTTTTGCTAGGGTAACTGTTGTATGCTTGCAGTATTCCTTCAGGACTTGATGAGAAATAAGCTGTTGCACGCAGTCAGGTTCTGTATGAATACGTTGATTCACTTCCATTTCACAAAGGTACCAGTTTTTAAGCTTCGGGCATTCTGCCTCCATGTACAAGAACGAATTCTCGTTAATTGCAATGAAAGGATACGGGGGTATGAGGACATTTTGGATTTTATTAGGAACAATAGAGAGTTTATAAAGATTATAGATATCTGCAGAGACTATTGGAAATTTAAAAACTATTACTATTTGCTTTTCTGTATAATAGCATGCCGGCTTTATAATACCATAGTATTCCCTCAATTCTAAATCTATAATTTGATCCTTAATATAAATTTTCCTTAATTTTTCTATCATTAATTTTAAAGTACTTATCTCTATCATAGAATGATGCATACTTGAAGTATGAGTAAAAGCTAAAATATTCTCTATTTTTATTAATTCAGACATAAGGTCGTCTATATTTTCTCCAATGATTACTAAAAGTTGGGCAAATTTTACATATTTCAATAAAATATTATCCTTATCTGCACTTGCATTTAGAATACTCTGCAATGTATTGTTAATTTTGACTTGATTTTTAACTAATTTATTTATTACTTCACTTTGCTTTGCCATCCATTCTTTACTTAAACTTATGTGATTATTAAACTCGGATGCTATCTTATTTTCATTATTTTCTAACATTTTTATTGCATTATCATATCTTAATGCATCTTTATAATCTAAATTTCCTGTTATGTACTTTATAACAGAACCAAAACCATCTACAAGACCTCTTTTAACACGATTTGGTTCAAAAGATCCTAATTGATTTGAAACTTTGAAAAGCTTTTCAGTAAGGTAATTTATTTGCAGTTCAAAGAGTAAATATGTTTCATTACTAAAAAGAGTTTTGAGATTATTTAATTGAGTCATTAAAAGCTCTATTTTATCTTCTATGGAGTCGAGTTTGATGTATTGTAGAAAAGTATGGTAATGAGTCGTAAGTCTGATCAGTCCAAGTTTGTATGGTAATAGTCCAGGTCCATCGTCCAAGCTTTCAAGTTTTATCTCTAGGGGGTTCGTCACGTGGATTGTCAGCAGAACTAGTATTATCCTGTAACAAGTTGGATCCTTTAGGTACTCGTTTCAATCGGGATTTAGCTACAGGGCCACGTTTTTTGGAAGTATATATATGGATTGGTAGGTCAGCTATAACTTTGTCATGAGTATATCTAGGTGCGGTTTTTTGACGGCTTGCCAGAGGGTTCCTAATAAAAATTTGTTGTTCGGGTGCATATACAATTTCTGGTTCGCGATTTTTATTTCTATTATTTATCAAAGCACTACGCTTTTCCAAGGAAGTGCTATTAATAATTTCGTATACTTTTTGCATGCTTTCTTTATGATTTATCATGTATTGCTGTAATAAATGTTGAGTAAAGTCCAAGTCATGACAGTCTCGAGGGTCAAAGTGTCCATTTAATAGATCAAAAGGCCTACATCTAGTAAAGCTGTGTATTGTACTATTATAAGCTATGAGGACATATGGCATAAGATTGATAAGGGGTTCGTCTGTGTGTTGTAATTTTAAGAGTCGATAATGTTCTAATATTGTTGAGTGAAAACGCTCAATGTTTCCATTGTCGTTAGGTGAGTGAGCTAAAATTTTATGGTGGTTAATTTTGTGTAATCTTGTAAATTCTGAAAATAATTGATTTGTGAATTCCGTTCCGTTGTCGGTTATTATAGTTAGGGGTACACCATGATGGGTAAAATATTTTAATATTGCCTGTATGATACTAACAGCTGTTCCATCTCGTAAATGATACGCTTGACCATACTTTGTGAAGACGTCTATAAAAGTTATATACTTTTCACTATGTATAGTCAGTAAATCTATATGGATAATTTCAAAGGGTTTGTTAGCTGGCGGTACAATGTTAAATTGGGGTCTAATAGGATTTCTGTCATATTTAGCCATACCACATAACGTACATTCATTAATAAATTTTGAAATTTGTTCCTTCATTTTTGGCCAATAGTATTTTCGGGATAACGCTAAATAGCATTCATTTATTCCGCGGTGGTTTGTTTTTCCATTATGATAATGACTAATAATTTCTTGTTGTTGTAGATATTCTTTTACATTTTCATTTTCGAATTTTACTAAAACAAGATTCATAGCAGAACTTTTAAATTTATCTTGAATAATGGGAATTATTGAATACATAGCAAGGAGTGGATTTATGAGAATACCGGTTTTAATTTTTGGGTTCACGTATTCTTTTATGGCATTAACTACATCTTCCTCTAATTTGGATTCTAACACTTGTATAGAAGTTCGTGTATGGGTATCGAATGGCTTAGTAACTGTCGTTTTTCGTTTAGTATCACTAACGACTGTGAAACATAATTGTCTAGTAAATCTATTGAGAGGGTCGTCAGTAATTGGTATATTTAATATAGGGTTCTCTTTATCTGTATGTACGGTGTCAGTTGAAGAATTTGTTATAGGTGGTACATGTTCAGAGGGGTTTCCTAGTAAAGAGTTCAATTCGTCAATTTCTTCAATAAGGGTCTTAGTTTCGTCGTTATGGATTTCAACTCTCGATAGGGCGTCTGCGTTAGTGTTCATTTTACCTTTTTTATATACTACTGTAAAGTCATATTCGCTTAGTCCAAGTCGCCATCTAGTGAGTCGAGAACTTGGTTCTTTCATATTCATTAACCACTGTAAAGGTTTATGGTCTGTCAGTATTTTAAATTTTCGTCCGAATAGGTATGGTCTAAAATATTTTGTAGCCCATACTATGGCTAAAAGTTCTTTTTCGATTGTGCTGTAATTAATCTCACTGTCATTTAGGGTACGGGATGCATAACATACTGGTCGGTCAGATCCTATTGGACCTTGGGATAAAATGGCTCCAATAGCTAAATTTGAAGCATCAGTTGTCAAATTAAATTCTTTAGTAAAATCTGGATATTGTAAAATGGGGTCGTTGGTTAAAAGGGTCTTACATTTCTCAAAACAAGAGGTATATTCATTATCGAATGTAATCTTTTTACCTTTTTTTAAACATTGAGTCAAAGGTTTAGTTATGCGGACAAAATCTGGAATAAATTTTCGGTAATAACCGAGAAGGCCTAAAAATTGTTTTATTTGTTTAGCTGTCTGGGGAATAGGATATTTTTAATGGCTGAAATTTTGTCAGGGTTTGGTTTTATACCGTCTTTACTAATTATATGTCCAAGGTAAGATGTTTCAAGTTTTAAGAATTCGGATTTATCTAATTGAATTTTAAAATTGGATTCACGAAGTCTTTGGAATACTTTTTCTAGATTGTTGATGTGTTCTTGCAGGGATGTGCTAAAAACTATTATATCATCTAAATACACAAGGCATATTTCGTTTTGTAAGCCTCGTAGAACATTGTCCATAACTCTTTGGAAAGTCGATGGTGAATTTTTAAGTCCCATGGGCATACGGAGGAATTCGAAATGGCCATGCTCTACATTGAATCCTGTCTTACAAATGTCCTGTGGGTCCATTTCTACCTGGTAAAATCCACTTGCTAAGTCGAGGGTTGTAAAGTAATGACACTTCCCTAATTTGTCAAGTACGTCGTTAATGTTAGGGATTGGGTACTTGTAGTCTATAGTCTTTTCATTTAACTTACGATAGTCAACAACTAAACGCCATTTTTGCTTACCTGAAGCATCGATCTTTTTCGGCACGACCCAGATCGGTGAACTCCAAGCAGAATCGGATGGTCTTATAATACCCTGTTCCAACATTTTCGTTATTTGGTCCCTGACCTCTTGGCGATGTACAAAGGGGTAACGATAACTTTTACTATGTACAGGGACCTCGTCGGTGGTCTTAATACGGTGTTTAATTTTGTTGGTAAACGTTAAATATTCGCCTTCAATATAAAAAACGTCAGAATATTTGGAACAAAGTTGTATAAGGTTGGCTTTTTCTTCCTTATTTAAATGATTAGTTCGTAATCGTGATGTGACGTCCTGTCCGCGTGTCTTATATTGAGTGCATTCGTACTCAATATTAAATAAGTCGGCATTAGTCAGTCGGTCTAGCGATAGTATTACGTCATTTGGTGTCGGATTCTCAACTTCTACGTATCCACGGTTACAAGTCACGTTAGTTATACATTCGTGTAAAATACAATTGCCAATTAATTGTTCCTTAATAAAAACTTCTCCGTCCTGAGAATTTATGGGGATACGAATTAATTTTGAGGTTCTAGCCGGTATTATATCCTCGTAAAAATTTAGGTTACAAGAGTTATACATCCTAATAGGATTTGAGCCTGTACGAGTTAATAGATTTCTGTCCTTTAAATCAATTTTTGCTTCCCATTTCGTTAATAAATCTAATCCTATTAGTCCGTCAAAATAGTCGTGAAACTTATAGATAAAGAGTTTAATATTCTCTGGGTCTGTAAATTCTTTAAAACAAGGTAATGTTATAGAATATTCATTTCTACTTGTTGTATGTACATTCGTAACTTCAAACGGGTCGTAGTTTAATGGAAAATTAGAGAAATATTTTTCAACAGCATTGGGACTAATGAATGATTGGTTTGCACCAGTGTCTATTAAAAGTTTAAGTGGGGGATTTTTTATTTGAATATATGGAAGTTGTCTGTAAATTTAACTCTATCTTGGTTTTGGTGATTTTAGGTCTAAACGAAAATCCTGATTTGTACAACTAGGATCTGATAGGGGTTTACTTTCTTTAACTATTTCGTCGTTATTCATTTCATAAGTGATAGTATTATTAATATAAGGGTCTGGATTATAATAACTGTCATAGTATTCTTGTTCAGTATAATTATTATAGTGTGGTTGGTAATAATAGTCAGGATAATTGTATTCCAAATTATAATAAGATAAACATTCATTCATGTTCATCTCACGAGCTTTTAAGTAATTTGTCGGCGGCGGATTACCAGATTTACGCCAGTCATGTCCAGTCATCAAGGTATGAGGTAAGGGCTTGGGAATAAAACTTTGAACACCACTCATAGGCTTGGGCATGGGATTTTGATTAAAATTATTCCTATGTGGTAAACGGAAAACATTACTGTGTGGGTTATAATTAGGTGGGGGTGCGCTGAACATTTGTTGAGTTCTAGAACGCATGGGCATATTATACTGGGGTTGATTTCGATTGAAGTTAAATTTAAAAGGTTGTGGTTATTGTATGGGTCGATGTGACATGGGGGCTGGCCAGTTAGGGGTTGAGGGATGATAACCTTGAGATTGAGGAGGTGTAAAAACTCTGTCATGTATTGTGTTTTTATTAGTGGATGTTTGCTGTTTCAGTCCATCTGTACGTTGCTGTAAGTAGATAACATTTAATTCCTCTTGAACGTATTCACGAGCTTTTTCAATAGTATCCGGGCGCATGCACCGAATTCGTGACCCTAAGGGCTCTTTTAAGCCACGTACAAATGCCTGCTTAGTCACTTTTTTATATAAGTCGCGTTTAGCCTCAATTGTTGTTAATAAAGTTTCATGTAATGTAACATAAGTAATTATCGTACTGAATAGCGTTTGACAATGGCTATAAAATTCCTGAGGTGTCTTAGTTACGTTGTTTTTATTTGTACGGCTAATGAGAGGTCATTGTATAAGGCCGTTTCGTCCCGTTGATCAGAAAAGTTATTTATTAAAGATGTTCTAATTCCTAACCAACTATCGGGAATACCATTAGAATTAATAGTAGCAGCGGCAGTGCCGGTTATTTTATTAAGAATACCGTTTAATAGACACAAATTAGATAATTCACTACCGGGCGAATTTTTTAAGTATTGAGTTACAATTTGGTCACAAATATTAATAAATCTAGTTAAAACATTAGGGTTCCCGTCGAATTCAGGCACGATCCTAAGGATTTTATAAATGTTATCCGGATCTTGAGCCATATTTAAAATACAGTTATTATCTAAATCTCTATTATTATCTAAGCTACGCTTACGGGCCTGCTGCGATGCAGATTCCCGTTGATTATAAACTCTAGGATAATAAATTTTGGAAAAGAATTATTACTAGGAAAGAGCAACACGAGAATGGTTCAAATGTACTCACATAGATTTCATTTCTGGTTTCTTCTCGTGAATCGAAGTTTGGATTCGCCTCCCGTTGCTGCAGCTGGTCCGTAGATTCTGGATACTAGCGATAACCTAACAGTCCCTATTCTAGTATCCTACCGACTGCGCCAATTACGTTAGCTACAGACGTAGAGTCGAAAAAAAACCAAAACTGATTTAAAACTAACTTTAATTAAAATAAAGAACTTATTAACTAATACAAAGTATGACCTACTCGATGTAAGTACAAAAAATAATGAATCTAATTATTACATTAATTAAACTTATATTCTAATTAAAATGCAAGTATGCATTCCGTCGCGATGACGCAAAACACATTTTGTTCACATGGAAGTAAATTCCAGTCAGCGATCCTCCTGGAGTAGGTATACGTAACTAACTTCTAAATATTTGTTTAATATCTTTGTTTTTATTTGATTTATTTACATTATATTGGTATTTCATTAGAGCAGCGTAGTCGGCTAAGCTAAGGATTAAAAAAATTTCTTATATAGTATATATTTCGCTTATTGAGAGATTTAAAAAAACAATTCAGATGAGACTAAAGCGTTTAGCTAAATAAATCATATCTTAAATAATTATTGGATTATATTATTTACATTTTTAATGTTAAAATATTATTTATTTTTACTATTATGAATGAAACACAATACAGTACAATTGAATATATAGTTCGTCTGTATTTAGGTAGAATGTGAATACGTGCGGTGTTAGTGTCGTCTGTTTATCCACTTTTGTATTTCTATTTCTTATTATCTATATGAACTTATTTACTTATCAATACATACGCAAAATAACGCACTCGTATACTATACACACTCCTTCACAATCTACACTACGTAAATCGAACAACGTGTGTAACGTTACTGAATATCATAAAAGTGCGTTGTTAATACAGTTTTATTGCTGACTGAACTTTATTCCATTCACTCTATAATTGATATAACTATATGGGAGATGACATTTACATTAAGAACAATTTTTTTATATAATCAATACAAAATGGAAAAAAAAACATGATATAGATGATATGTTCATATAATTTTGTTAATTGTTGTATGATTAATGTTTAAATGTTTCCATTACGAATTTTAATACTGTTTTATCTAAGCGTAAATTCTCGAGGAATAGATATTTTGTATTCATTGTTTAATTAATGATGTTATCGCTGTGATATAGTTATTCTTATGGACCATATTTACTCGTGTACGAGTATATCACCAAATTGACTTCTTAACCTTTTGACTACAATTATTAATCACCTCTACTACAGTTATAAAAACAAATTTGTTTTTGTATATTTATTTTCATTAAATAAAATCAATCTTTTTTCTTTGGAAAGAAAAACATATATTTATCAAAATTAATACAAAAACCAAATATATAAAAGATGATAATATCTCATAAATAAAATTGCTTACGTAATATAATAAAATACCATATATCAAAGCGCTCATTATTAATCAGCATTTACTGTAACATTATTTTTATAAGTACAATGTCATAAACATTACTCAATACTCTACATTATCCGCTTCTTGGATTGCAACAATAAAATCCATCGTACTTTAATATTGTAAAAGGAGAAAATGAGAATATAATGACAAGATCATATCAGCGATGAATTAAATATTTATATGTAAATAAAGAAACAGTTTTTGTCTTTTTATAGAAACTCATATTTTTTTTTACTTTTACAAATATAACAATGAACGATGACTGAATAAAATAGATGAAGCCATAAATCAAAAGTCATTTATTGACAACGAAAACCGATATGATTTTGACAGACTGGGATAAAATTAATAACATTAGTAATTTTATAAATTATTCTTGTATTTGAAAATAAAGTTGGACATTAAAAAATATGGATTCGAATAACATTATTAATGAAGAAACCATAATTCAATGTACGAGTACATGCGTAGACACTAAAGTATATTATTATTTATTGGTCAAAGTATTAATTTATTATATTTGTATAAATAGTGGTAACCAGATCGTGACATTCCATTCTCGAATAGGAAATGTAAAGTATCAGCTTCATGTACTTACGGGGTAGTAAAGCTCACGCAATTGATTGATGTTTATTTTGTTATTAACATTAATTGTTATTTATTATTAATGTTTTTTTAAATAATTCCTTTAAAAAATTTATAAGTTTTATAACATTGTATTTAATATATTATACTTACTGTATTTATTGTATTACATTTTAATTAAATTTAATCCCAAATTTAAAAAGTTTTCACACCTATTTGATGCCTTTTTATACCCGGTACTTATCGCCTGTTTATCGACTGCTGTGTTCTGGACTTAAATCATATTTTACTGTAATTGCTATTCGATACACTTTCAGGATATAATTATTTCTCGAATGTCAGTTTTAAATTACAAAATTACTGTTTGATACTCGTAATGAGACCTGTTAAATCTCGTACTTCATTTTTGTTTGTTCAATTTAAAATTACTTTTTATTCCATAAATTATGTTGATGTAATACTAAACTAAGGCGCGTTATACTTGTGGAGCTTATTGTACTCTGGGAAACAAACATACCCAAAGGTCATACATTTAAGCTTAATAAGCATTACGAACTATGTAACGAACTGATCAGGAATAAATTTATAGTCAATTTGTACGCTATAGAAGTAGGAGTGAGAGGTATAACAGCAAAATTTCTCTACAACTTGTTTAAGGATCTCGGCGTTTCTAGAACGATCATCAGTTAATTTCTGGAAAGTATTTCGGCGAGCGTGTATGCGCATAGTAAAAAGGTCCCTTAAACCTACACCTGGGTAGCAAGTCCCAGGCATTGTTGCGCTCGTCTCTTTGCAACGCGATGGGCCCGGCACCCGCACGGTGAATCCATGAAATGCTAAGAAGCTTCGTCTCTTCTAGACTGTTTAAGATTAAAAAATTGTATTAACAATATCCTAAAAACATTAAAAAGATAAACAAAACGGGTATGGAACTTCATTTTGTTACTCATAAAACGGCACATCCTGATTGTCACAGATGTTATATATTAACATAAATCGAACATATTCACTACATATAATACGGTAGATATTTTTGTGTTCACAAATTTCAGCAAGACCTTTATTTTGTTAGGATATCTCATATTATTAATAAATTTCATTGCATATATGAGTCGAACGTGTTCAGGTGGTTTGGGCACGTTGAACGAATGAGTGATGAAAGAATGGTAAAAAAGATTTATATGGGAAAAGTGAGCGGTAAGAGAGACAGGGGGAGGCCTCGAGTGACCTTCGAAAACACAGTAGCTACGATACTGGAGGAAGGTCACGTAAAAAGCATGAGGACCCCCCGGAGGGCATGTATGAAGAGGTTGATGTCTGTGGCCGAGGCGAAAGAGGTATGCAGAGACCGTAGCGTTTGGCGCTCCGTCGTCTCTGGCTACCCCGCAAGGGATATGGCGTGAAGGTAAATAAATAAATAAATAAATATGAGTCGAACAGTGTTTTTTTCATATAGTGCATTAATTGTTTAGTCAATCACTTCTCATGGCCTATTAGTGACAAGCAGTTCAAATAGAGATAAAATAAACGAAGAATACAAATCCAGAGACTTTTAAAAAAAAAATATTGTTGCTTGTCTTTCAAATTTTGTTATAAAATGGGTTGACTACTTGATATTTTCAAATAACAACGTAACTGTAAGCTATAAATTAACAAACATCTATCGAAAGGAATCACTTCAGAGTTTAAAACTATTTCGTTTTCGTTCCAGATAAAGCATCTCTGGATATAAAATGCGGTTTACAAATAGTGAATTAGTAGTAGTATTTCAACATAGAAGTCTTATAATAAATACCAGAACTGTTTATGGGATTTAAACATTACATTATAATTTGCTCAAGAGGGCATTTATTACAGGTTTTTTTGAGTTTGACAACGTGTTTAATAATTAGCTTTCATAATATATAATAATGTAAAATTTATTTAAAAGTTATAAACTAAGAATACTCGAAATACCTGAATAGAATCTATTACTTCGATACTTGAACATACAATAGATAGTGTAACTATTTCATGAAGTTCACAGATAATTTATAAAATTCTCTAGTCGTAGTCTTAATATGAGTTGTCGTGGAAATAAACTACAAACTTCGTTTCAAATCAATTCAATTTAACAATTTTAAGCTTATTGCTTCCGCTATTTCCTAAAAGTTTCTATGAGAATGTCAACCTCACGAATTTCTATCGACTATATAAGGATACTGGTTTTAAGAATTCTTTTAACGATAAGTAGTTATTACTTACTGTTTTTTTAATATAAAATATTATTTCAATCTTAGGGTTAATATTTTTAAAATAATTGACAACATATATATAGATCGCATGGATATAAAGCCTTCCTATGGTAAAGCAATCTTTTTCTTTGTACAATCCCAAGTAGATTGATTAGTCCTCTCTGTTTACAAAATCGTAAGTCGTGAATTGACTTTATATTTTGAAGATGCCCTTCCCTAACATCACGATAAGGAACCTCATTCCTATTAACATGGTGCCACAAACTCTTAGGTCTTATAATTGACGGAAAGCTAACATTTAATAGCCATGTCAGAAACGTCTATCGCAAGGTTACCGAAATTTATAAAATTATCGCCAGAATGTCTAAAGTAGAGTGGGGTCTCAATCCTAAGATAATACGAACCATTTATATGTAGGTCATTGAACCCATAATTATGTATGCCGCTAGCACGTGGGCCTCAAACGCTAACAAAAAGATGATCCAAAAGAAGTTGGCATCAGTGCAGAGAAGCATCGCCCTTAAGATTATTAAAGCTCATAGAACGGTCTCCCTTAATGCCTAGCTCGCACTCGCCGGACTGATACCCCTGGACCTAAGAATCCTAGAGGCTGCTCACTTATATCAAGCGAAGAAGGGAATCCTGAAGGCGGAGTGAATTAACGACCTAGAGTTGGAGAACAGAGTAAGTTATAAGCTTAAACCCCACCCAGCAAAGGAAATAGAGTTAGCTTATACAGAACTACCAAACCTGGAGGCAATTCGGGAACAGAGCTTGCCGAAACACCAAATATATACTGAAGGCAGCAAGTTGGAAGGGAAGGTTGGAGCCTCTTTCACATATTGGATATGAGACAGTGAACGCAGGAACAGGAAGATGAAGCTGGAACCCTTCTGTTCCGTATTCCAAGCGGAATTATTTGCAATTCTGCAAGCAGTGGAATTCGGAGTAAAAGAGGGGCTAACAAACTTCGCCACTCTGAGTGATTCACGATCCGCCTTAGACCTCGTCCAGAACACATCGACTTACAACCCACTCGCAAACGCTATTCGTGAGAGAATAACGACAATGAAGGGATCAGGACGTACTATCAGACTGTTCTGGATAAAGGCGCATGCCGGTATTCCAGGTAATGAAAGGGCCTATAAACTGGCCAAAGCCGCCATGAATATGAAAATAGCACCACACTATAGGAAGTGCCCGATTTCCCATGTTAAAGCATGTATTAGAAGGAACACGGTCGTTGAATGGGGAGGTAGATATCAAGCCAATGAAAAAGGGAAACTGACAAAGGTTTTCTTACCTGACATTTATACAGCTTTTAAATTTACTAAAGCCACAACAATGGATTCGAAGATGACAGGTCACGGAGATTTCTCGGCACACCTGCACAGGTTTGGGCTGACAGATAGCCCCGCCCCACCTGTACGTATGATGGGAGATCCGCGGAGACCATTCTTCACATTGTCCTGGACTGCCCGATTTTCGGGGCTTCGAAATGCGATCGGAAACACAAAACCAACATGAAGTTGACCCACCAGAGTTTATATAAAATGCTGACCGATAAGTGCACCAGGTCGCACCTGGTAGATTACTGCAGGATGGTGGCATCCAGGACTATACATGAAAACAAAACCCGATAATCATGCATGATTATCCGTCTGTTTTCAGCATTCAATCCTTGCAGCATCGCATGCGTCACCGTAGAACCTGAAACCAACGCTTTATATACACAACATAACAATTTACTTATTTAATATGAAGGTAATTATTAAAATATTTAAAAAAACTAGACTTATAACTTAGAATAATCAATTAAAAAATATCAATGTAATACAATTCACATGGAATAATCAATGTAAAACTTTTAACTTAATGTTATGTTAATGTTATATAAAGCTTTTAAATAATGGAAATAATAAGATCTAATGTAATAATATAATTGTAAAAGTATAAACAGAATGTATTAAGAATTATATTAATTGTAACAAATAAAAATATAAACGAAATAATATTAAATGTATAAAGACTGGTCAGAATAGAAATTTAAACCTAATAATATCAAATGTAACGTATAAGTGACAAAAATAAAATGTAAAGTAAATTTAATTATTAAATGTAAAATACGACTGTTATAAAATAAAGAAACTAAATAATGACTCTGGACATATTTCAGAGGAGGTACCCTGTGATGACGGGTGCCATTGAAAAAAAAAATCACGACAAGAAACCTCATTGTATTATCAAATAGATTTATAAACAGTACCTAAAGTATCAGTGACAAGACAATAATCTTTGTTGAAATTTACTAAAAACTCTTATGTGTTCATCATGACAAGTCAAGATTTTTAACAACATAATATTTGCTTGTTTCTCGGTAACGGCTACTTAGTAATGGGTTTCTGACGTAAAATAAATGATACATCGACCGATGCATTACCTGCAGACAAGGTTTTCATGTTTATACAGTGATTTGCTGTTAAACGGTAGTGGAATATAATAGAAATAATAATTTGTATAAAGATTTTTGTGTCATGGTAGCAATTTGTATTATATATGTATAAACAAATGAAACAAACTCTGACATTTCTCTTGTTTTGTACCTTAATTATTTGTAAAACGTTCAAGTTATATTAAAAATTAAATATTTTGCAAAAAAAAATATCTACATTTACTTCATATAAAAGTTTTATAAAAAAATTATACAATTTTATCCATGAACTTTAAGATCGGTGTTGTATTTTATGCAAATGACTGTAACCTAATGGGCGGAACGCTCTAAATCAAATACCCAATTTCATATTTTGGACTCAATTTATTAACACTTAAATGAATACAATAGATAAAATGCTAGACTGAGCGGTGGGTCACTTGAGATAAAGAACTCAAATATTTATATTGATAAAAATCCTTAATATTATACTTTTAAATTCTCAGAGGCCACTGATAATGGACAAAGGAAAACATATACATAGCCTCCTTCTTTGTAAGTACGTGAAGACTGCAGTTAAACACTTATTCTTCAAATATTAATTTATAGTTTAGAACAATTATATATAAGGTAGTACATCATTACATAGCTTCTTAATATTTAACGAGGATCAGCCATTTAAGGCCAGACCTAACAAGCAGCTACATTTACTGCAGAACATGCGGGTCGACAACCCGAAGCTAATCGTATGCACGTGGTAAAGATTTATTAAAAAAAAAAATCTCCTGTACAGGTTAAACTACGAAATAGGACTAATCACGAAGTAAACATTAGACAACCCTCAAGACCGGTCAAATGTCCAGTCTATGTTTCAGAAGTCAGTTAATCGTCATGTCTGATTGTCTATTACCTCTTCAGTCAGTTATTACATGACTAGGTTAAAATGGGGAAGCCTAACCGCAGTTTTAAGACATATATTACATTTATTTCGTATCTGTAATGATGTGCAAAAATTCGCTTGGTTTAGGAACTTGATTAACACGAAAAATAATTAAAAGCACGTTAAATAACATATTTCCTTCTAGAGTTTTTTTACATTGAAGTTTTTTTTTAAGAAACATTTTGAATGGTTTCAAAATTGACAAAGAAAACTAAATATTTCGTTCTCTATTTTAACATTATATTGAATTTATTTCACTGTCTGCTGCCATTCAGCGGTGTCTATTTTCACTATGTCGGTCTAAAGTTTTATGACATGTATTGTTAATTTTTAAGTAACATCAATTTAGATACTATAGATATTTAGTCTATCAGCGATTTATGTCATTCTGAAAATAATATAACCTTACAGTTATACAGTTACAGTGTATATAATAATTTAATAATATGTGTATATTAATTTAATTTATATATATTTTTTAATTTAACACATGATTGCTATAAAACGTAATATTCACATATAGTGTTTAAAAAAACATATGAAGTGTTACATGTTACATGTATAAAATTTCAGAGTTCAATTATGTTCCTTATTCATTCATTTGATAGCATATTGTTTCATTCACTCATTTGATAGCATATTGTCTGTGGCACAGTTTCATCAACAGTCGAGTTAATTGTGATAGAGTTGTGACATTGGCGAGTAAGCCGACAACTTAAACATTCTGGTTATAGACGTTCATACATATCAGAGCTAATGCAGTATGACAATTGTCTTCCTTTCGTATTTTATTATATTATAAGATTTTTAATATTATTTACTAGTATTGTAATTGATCATTTAGTTTATAGTTTACTATAGGGATAAAAACAATCATATATTTTTTTCATTTACATAAAATTATATTTTAATAAATATATATCCCCTATATATATATAGGGGATATATATATATATGTAATAAAATAATAAAGACAACACCAATATACAACACAAAACGGAAAACTCAAAATAAATTAACATTTGAAACAGTTAGGAAAATTATATTCATAGTTAACAATGAATATTACAAAAACAAATATAAAAACCATTCAAACATGTACGTATGTACAAAATAATTTTTTATCTTATAAGATATTGTATCAAAATATCGAACAATAAGGTTGACAAGTGCCGGCAATCATTATTCCCGTCACGCTCGCCGCCGATTCGTTTTTATCCTCATCCTTTTATGTTTTTATTATTTCAGCGTACTAAATAAAATGAAGGCATTACGACCCAAGCTGATCAGGCGGGTTTTGATGATGACAAATCTATACAATGTACCTTGGTGGTATTTTATTATTATCGATTGTGATATTTTTTCCTTCATCTGAAATATCTTAGGAAGAGTTTTCTCAAATCTTTTAACGAAATCTTTTTTTATCAAAACATAGATAATAAGCTAAGATCAAATGAAATCTCATAAATAATCATCAAGTATCTTGTTGTTATAATTATTTATTATTGTTATTACATATAAATGTGACATGAAAAAAAATATTATTTTATTAAATATTCACCCACATAACGAAACCTTTGAGTAAGATCACGAAGATTAGATCTCTAGATTAATGTAGAAATATAAGATCTTACTCCAACGAGCTAGTTTTTTATTCGGAAAAGTTGTCTTAAGCTCTGCTTACATTAACACTAACGATGTCTAAATTTATTAAAAAATATATTACATCTTGGCCTTTATAAATATATTAGATCTTTAAAAATAAGAAGTCACAGATATTATTGTTTATATCAGCTTTCTACGTAGTAAAATAAGTTATTTTATAAAAGCATATAATATATGGAAATATTCATTTTGTTTATTAAATGTATCACTGTTAGCATATGATATCATAAATTTTATGCAGCGGTTTACAACTATAAAAATGTATTGAATTTTAGAATAAGAGTTGTCTACAACCTTATGTCATGTAGTAATCCGTTGATAAGCTTTATTAAACATATTTTAGACGTACTATTTTATAATTGCTTATATACTATTTGATACGACATTAATTTATTTAAACATGGATTAAGAAAATCGAGAAATGGATCCACTACACATACGCCCTTATCCACCACATATTCTTAATCGCAGTAGATCGGTGCTAATGAGAAAAATAATGAGCCCCTTCAGGGGCCCGCATTAATCAACCTTAGAATTCAAATTATCAACGACTCTACATTGATAATTTGAATTCTGCTTCTCTGTTACATTGCTTGTGATAAGATAAGAATCCTTATATTGATATTATATTTTAGTTATTATTCAGAAAAGTTAAAGAAGTATTGTAGTAAAAGTTATGTTAATGATAACGATATTTTTTACTTTTGAAAATTTATATCCATTTTGTATTTTTAAGATTATTTATAATGAACAGTAATATTACCTTAACTTCAATGTCTCTAGCTTTTCTATTAATACAAAACTCATGTTAGCAAACGTATATATTCATCTTTGATATTGTCGTCGCTTCAGATGTATTCCATTATTACAAAAGCATGTGGTAGCTACGTCCCTACTTCATCAATAGTCGAATGACTTTTTGAGTCTGTTACATACATGAAGTAACAAGTGATTATGACGATTCTTATAAAATTGATTAATATATAAAATTAATTTAATATTTAAGTGCGTAAATAAGCAACCTAAAGTTTAGCGATTAATTAGCTCATTTAAATAAAAGTTACTGTTTCGCATAAGCCTCCCATAAAAGCCTTTTTAGAGCGGACTCAAGAATCAATTTTACGCGCATCATGGATTTTAATAGTTTATTTTTATATTATATAAAATGGGCAGCACTTTGCTGAACCTACTTCCAAGTTACTAATTTGTGGTTAGTACTAGTTTATATAGTTTGATCCTAAATTTGATGGTATTAATATTGATTTTCAATGGTGGAAACAAAACACTTGTGAACCTCTGTACCTACTCCAAAAATGCAAAAGAATGTAAATAATCAAGTTATTAAATTAGACACAACGTAAAAAAACAATCGAACACTATTTCATCGGTATCTCGTGTAATTAATTTATTTCGCTCTCTGATGCTATTTGGTGCTATGTGTATTTTTTACTTTGTCGACACAATGTTTTATGGAACTCGAAAAACTCTTGATTTTAGTGAAAATGGATTCATACTGGAACTCTTGATTTTAGTGAAAATGGATTCATATTGGACAAAGAGATATAAAAATGCAAAAAGCGGACCAGGATTTATGGATTTATAGATAAAATTTTGCTGTATTTTTTTATTAAGTGTGATTATTGTAAAAATTATAAAGATGAATATTACGGTGTCAAGGTGGTAAACAAACGTGTTAGTGAGATTTTGTTTTTTAGAGTTACTTTTAAGTTTTTAATATTTAAAATAGTGGTGATAGGATCTTTGCGTTTTGTGTTAATGGGATGATTTTAATATAACTGACTCTGGAGGTTATTACTATAGTGACGGTGTTGCTCTACTCATGGAAACCATTATTGATGTCGTAAATCTATGCATTATCAAGGATGGCTCGCCGACTAGTCGATTTTGTCCGCATTACCTCGTTCTTTTAATGACAGTGCATACAGCACCGTTCCTTCTTCTTGGCTGATACAGTTAGCCGATGACCTTGCGCCCCACTTGTTCCAAACAAGAAATCATAATTTTATGTTGAGTACAGTAACTGTCGACACGGACTTCCTGTTTTTACTTAAATTGATTTTTTAATTCCTGGAATCTTATCTTTCTTTCAACAAAACACACTGTTTCTTATTTCTTCTTTTCTGTGAAGAGTATCACATTAATCTTTCTACCCAGGCTAATTCATTGTTCTCGATAACAAATCGAACAGAATTTCACCTATACTCAGAAGTTTCTTTACGATCACACTGTTCACTGTCATATTGACAAATGTATGCATATTTTGAACCCAATAATTAGAGAGGATATTAAAAAACGACATAAATTGCAATATAAATTCCTAAAACTCATGCTGGTATTAGAAGACTTATTCCCGCGGTATAATCTATTAACCACTATAGTCGCTATTCACTAATCACTAGCGACTTCACTTCTTGATACTAGCAGTTCCACGATACGAATGAGCTCAACTGACCAGCGAGTGACTTATATACCGTCTAGAGGCAAGTTTCGTAATAGCGGTGCTACCCTCTTTAACAATTAATCATGGCAAACTTCACGCATCAAGTATCGAGAATGTTACAAATACCCTCCGAAAGTACTGGCGATAACATCCGGCCTTCCTGCAACGTATTCGCCCTCGAATTACGTCTTAGTCTGATGTTATTGCTGAGAACTGTAATAATTAATAATAACACTTAGTAAATAATTCACGATTATATAACAATTATTCTTTTCCGAATGTTAAAATTGGATTCAGAGAGAATGTATAAAAATAATATGTGTCATAAGATGTCTTTATGTGTCTGTGCGGTAATTAAGATCATTAAACCTTGAAAGGTCTTAAGTCACTTCTGCAGCACCATATTGACATCCTATGTTCGAAGCAAATACATTAGACATTCACCACATTACCAATATAGTAGTGTTCACAACGGATATCTACTGCAGAACCATGGTTTAGAATAGAGATGCCTGAGGCCACTCTAAACGTTTATCACCACATTACCGGTACAGTAGTGTTCACAACGGATATCTACTGCAGAACCATGGTTTAGAATAGAGATGCCTGAGGCCACTCTAAACGTGTATCACCACATTACCGGTACAGTAGTGTTCACAACGGATATCTACTGCAGCACCATATTGACAATCTTTAATCAATCTTTGATAACATTCGGATTACAAATCATTATTTCGGAAGGTCTTAAGTCACTTGTAAATCATGGTTTAGAATAGAGATGCCTGAGGCCACTCTAAACGTGTATCACCACATTACCGGTACAGTAGTGTTCACAACGGATATCTACTGCAGCACCATATTGACAATCTTTAACCAATCTTTGATAACATCTGGATTACAAATCATTATTTCCTAGTTGTATCCATGGTTTCATGTTTTCAATACATGTTGTGCTATTATATGGCCTGGTACTTTGTTCTGCTTCTTGCATATCATATACATTGTCTAGACACGAGCCAGCGTCTACCATATTCTGTTCGTCTGTAAATTTTATTCCCCAAAAGTTTGCCTCGGCCTCTCCTGATTGTAAGATATCTCGAATACTACAAATGCTTGGATCTTGTAGTTGTACGGAAAGTAACCAATCAGCCTGTGATGTGATTTATGACGTATTTATTTCGTTTGTGACACTCATCAGAGCTGCTACTTGTCGAGGTACTGAATCGGTATTTGAACTTCATGTTGATGCTCTTCGAGATTGTCTATGGGTTTTCCTTTTTCGCTGAGGCATGGCGGTTTGCAATGTTTCACAACCACTTCTGATATTAGAAGACTACTTCCCGCGGTATAATTTACTAACCACTATAGTCGCTATTCACTAATCACTAGCGACTTCACTTCTTGATACTAGCAGTTCCACGATACGAATGAGCTCAACTGACCAGCGAGTGACTTATATACCGTCTAGAGGCAAGTTTCGTAATAGCGGTGCTACCCTCTTTAACAATTAATCATGGCAAACTTCACGCATCAAGTATCGAGAATGTTACAAATACCCTCCGAAAGTACTGGCGATAACACTGGGTGCAATGAAACTGAAAGCTTGGATTATCCTCTAAGCATCTGCTGGAATTCCATTGCGATCCCTCTGTTGAAGAAAAATTTAATTTATATACTCACCCACTTTTTAACAACATCACAATCCTCGATTACCAAAACCTCCTATTTTAGTAAGTTATCTTAAAACAATATCTCAACCCTGTATAAGTTATCCGTCAACTCCTATATTTACCTTTAAATTTCTCATTTATAATCCCACTATGAATAAATATTTTGTATATATACATATATGTATGTATATATAGTTTAATATTCTATTTAAATTTCCCCTAAAATTCTAAGTGATCCATTGAGAAGCAATTACTCTTCTGGCAGCAATATTATTGGCGAATAATATTACTTCCAGAAGAGCATAATCTCATACAGACCATTATTATGACTGACTCGTTTAGTTGTCTGGACTGGTTTCCCATTATCTTAAAAATTCGAGAGGAAGTCATATCAAGCCATAGGATAGGCTTTTCTGTCTTTTTTGATGGATTGGATAACCAGCCACCCTTAGATAGTCACCAAAGTGCTCCATCATATGACCATGTATAAATTATGGTTTACATCAAAATCAAAAAGTTATTTATACTCAAAAACGCAGAGCGATATAAAAAGGCGCTAAAAATTATTTTATCAGAAACATAGAAGTCGGAAAATTTTTATACAATTTGTCAACTGCGTCTTGGACATTTGTGTACATCAAGTCACTAATGCAAAATCAATCGTTATGTGAATACGGTCTTGATGAAGATATAAGATTAAATTTTGATCCTTTTCTATAATATTTCGGTATAATGTATTAATGCTGATTCTATTTAATTAATGAACATATATAACTATCTTTGTTGTACTTTATTAATAACTATCATATTTCTAGTACTTTTCTACCCCCGAGGAGACCGTAAATATCGCTTGGATAAAAACCACAACCAAAGAATTAAAATTACTTTATTAAGCGTAATAACAATTTTAATTGCAAGTATTTTTTCTTCTACGTCTAAATAAAATATATATTGCAGCATTTGCATTTTATTACACATTGAATTACATTTTTGTATTTTATGTAAAATTGTATACGTACTGCGTAAATTTAAATTCTATTACATAGTGTAAGTTTTTGCTTAATATATTATGTAAGTTATATCATTATAATTTTGTATTCATTCGCATTCATAAAATAAGTGCGCAAGATCGTCGTAAGTTTATTTTTTGTAAAATACATAAAATAGTAAATACAAACAGTACGTATTATAAGTGCATTCAGTAAGCAAAGTTCGTCTCGCAGTAACTATACTAATAACACTATCCAATGGCAGACTGCTTCCCGTAAAAAGTAATGATTCTTGATAAGACAAAAAGTCTAGAATAAAATTTTGCTCATAGTTTCTAAATATTTTTTATTAATAAAGGGGTACTCGGCAAATTTTTTAAACTACTTTTTTTTGGAGGAACTCTTAAAAATATTTTTATTTTTAATTATTGTTTGATTTAATAGTTTAAAATTTTATGACGGTTGCATTGAGGTATATATGACTTTTAAAAGTTGCTTTAATACTACGATCTACTATTTATTGTTGATAATTTTAATAATTTAGCAGGGATTATAATTAAATTTTTCTATTATTATTATATGGTATATCTACATTATTATTTGTTTTATAATATTAAGTAAATAAAAACATATTTTTAATTTATCACTTTTTATTCATATGTCTATTCACTATTCACTACTACTACTACACTACTACACTACTACTATTTCACTACTACATATGTTTGAGCATTTGCCCTGAATGAATGATTATGAATTTTCATATAACAAAGTGCAAAATTATTAATGTTAAACTGAGACGACACTGCCCGTGTTGCAGCGATCGGTGGGAAACGAGCTTGAAACTACTGGCACTACAGGCATTCTTGGATTAATCGTTAACCTGGAATCAACTTTTTTTGTATTAATTAGTTATAAGTTTTAATTGTAAACTATTAATACATTTGTATAAAATAAATTGATTATAATTGCAATTTTCGCTGCCACCAAAGCATCATTACTTTTAACATTTTAATTTAACTCTTATAATCTTACAACAAAGGAGAAAACACGATGTTTTCAAACAAATCTCGTAATTCACTGACCAAAATAAACAAAGTCTGAGTAAAGGAATGTAATGCCGTAATTAATTAACCGAAAAGAACTCAATAAATCCCTTTAAACCTTGATTTCAATTACACCTGTTCTTTGGAACTTTCTGAATTTCTACCCATACTACATTCATTTTATGTTTTAAATTTATGTTAACATTCAAGAAATAAAGTTCTTTTTTTTTAAACAATCCGATATATGTTTTTTATAATTAGCTTCAACTTGCAGTAACACTACATACTACTATTTTTTATTATTTATCTTTAATAATGGAATGGAAATTAGTACATTTGGAATTTAAGACTCCGGAGAAGAATACATGAATATTTTAAAATTATTTCGCATAAAGTGGAACAAAGAATCTTCTTTGCTTTAAATACTTAGGAAATTATTTACTTTACCAAGTATTTAAATAAATCTCTGGACATATCTATGTACATTTTTAGAATAAAAGTATTTCTCATTTGTTCAGAATGAAGTATCTATATAGCTCTTATATGTTTACGCACACAATGCACACGTACAACACTCAAACATATGTTTGCAAGATATTATTTCGAATAAAAAGTGAACAGTATATTTTTTATTATGTCACGACTAACTTTACAAAAACGAAAAACTCATAGAAACCTTAATATTAATAAAAAAAAAACTTAAAAATCGAGCGTCGAGTGATTACTAGAAAATAAAAAAACTATTTTGAACATTTGTGGAGAAAAATAGAATCAGAAAAGACGTTAATTATAATCAACAATATCTCTTTTTAAAAATTACATTACAATTGACGTTATTGTCTCTATAGAATTAAGTTTGTTAATGTAATTCTGCAGTCGCATTGTTAAAGTGATCTGTCGTAGTATAAAACTACAATGTAGTATTATGTCTTAAGAGCATTCAAAGTATATTTCTGTGAAATACCCATTGCAGTATTGTAATATATTATTGACGTGTAATATTTTAGATATTTGCATCTCATTACATGACATGCTTTAAATATGTTAAGTGGTTGGTGGTCAGGTCATTTTTTGTTCTAGTTGTTCCAGATCTTCGGGAAAACATAAAATATTTTAATCTGTTAACGAGGAAATAAACTTTTGTTCAACTGGTTTCACAATGGGGACTTTTTTCATAGTTATAAGTAATATCATCCCACCTCAAATAATAAAAGAATATCGTTTTTACTGGATAAGAACAACGTAGAACGTAATGCGTACAATATATTACGATTAATTTCCATGACGAAAAATGTCGTCATACACATTGCTTTTAGTAGTAGGCTTTTAAGTATGACGAAATATTTCGTCCTACCCCGTTTACAAGTTAATGGCCAAGAAATTATTATTATTCAAAAATACAAACAACAAATATTTCTATACTATAATGGTATTTGAAACAACGGACGGTGTAAAAAGGCATCAATTACGTATGACGTATGCATTCAGAAAGCACGAAGCGGCTATTTCATAGCGATTGCAATAACAATATCCAACAACCAATGATATGAAATAACTACAAACAGTAGCTGTAGTTTTTGCCTGGATTAAAAAATTCCTAACAATCTACAAACCCCTTGTACAGAGTGGACTTTCTGAACAATTTGTTGTAAACAAGTTAAAAATAATTAATTAACTGTTACACAAAATAATCATTAAAAACATACAATTTTTTTTGAAAATTATGCAAATTAACGTTATTTTTTGTCTTATATTAATAAAAAACCTTAACATTGTTTAATGATTTTACACTAGCATAAAAAAACAAATATGTATCAAAACATTTACAATATATAATATATTTATTTATCTCTGTACTTCCAAAACCTATTGTTCCTTTTAAGAACATTAATCATAAACTTCGAACACGGAAAAAAGCAGCACTGTGTCAATAAATCTCGTAGTTCAGTAAAGAAAATAAAACAAAGCCTGTTCAAAGAAATACGTAGTAATACCTAGCACTTAACTAATGAGGCTATAGAATACTCGCTCAATAAATTGCTACAAACCTTGGCTTATATTGCAAGTGCTTTTGTGTGTGCAATATTTTACATATATATATACATATCATATACGTATACATATGCGTTTCTTTACTTCAGTTTCAGAAGTCACCTCTTAAAAGCAGTAGACTGTGTTCAAAATTATTAAAATCTGCATATTAATATAATAATAATAATACAGAATACGATAAAATTCAACCTGTCAAAAAAGTAATGAAAATATATTCAAATCATGTCCAAATCCGATAAAAAATTTGCTTAAGTAATATTGGTATGATCACTTAGGCGCTTCATCAGAGTTTTATTATCGAAATACAATTGGAGTGTGTTTTCAATCATTACCTTTTTTGAATTCAAAATTATATTTTTTCAGTTTACACATACCAACATGAAAACTCACTGTTATTGTTGATATATGTTAATTTTTTTCGTATACATAAGTTTTTAAATATGTATACATAACATTGTATCTATGTATAACAATATTTATAAAGTGTAGTGATTGCGATGTGTGTGATGAATATGATACCTAGTATACAAACTCACAAAATAATATTATATATAATAATCATACATAATACAAGTATAAACAAATAATCATTACATTAAAAAACCGAAAACTACATAAGCATGTAATAACCCGATAATGGTATTGTATAATGAAACTTCATTAATAGTTAATTCTGAATGCTTCCTGCACAGTCAAGTTTCTGCGATTAATTTAAATCCTACATAAATTACACTCGATTATATTCAGTTATATTTCAAATAAAACTCTAAGAGACGATATATATTTAGAGACATCTAAAAAATAATAGTTGAAGATCCTTATAAAGCATTTATCAAAAGGAAAACATATCTCAATATAACAGGTAAATATCATTTGCGCGAATTAATTTAATTAGAGTAATTATTGACATTATTACTACGTGTACAATAACGATTCAGTGAAAAAAACTGAAATTGGTACTTATATTTATCATTAGTATTGATTTTACATTGATACTGCACAGTTCATTTGAATTACTAACTGACAATTACTATTTTAATTGAATAAATAGATATATCTTAAATATACTATAATTATACCATTGATAAGAATACAGATAAACGCCTTGATTGTATCATCGTCGGATTCGCTCATATAACCACAAGAAATAATTAATACGAGTACATATATGAATTGTGAAACTGGCCCAGATGTATGTTATTTTATGTCTTATGAACTGTGATATTTATTAAATGGATATTATTATGGTAACTAGAAGAGATATATATAGGTATATATTAGTAGGTACTAAGCTAACTAATTAATAAAATAAAGCATTTGGTACTTAGCATATAGAAGCAATGTTATTCGAATATCTAGGTTTTATTAAATAATAAAGTTAATGATTATTTATTTTTCAAAATATTTAACTTTGCAAGAAATAAATGTAACAACAGTAAAAATGATAGTCATGGTAAGTTTGAATAAATATTCAGGTTACAAATCGGAGCAATAAATTCATTATTATTCCTATGTACAATTGGTTATTGAGAACACGAGACCGCCAATAAATGGACGTGCCATTCAAAGGCTATAATGTATTAATTAATATCAGTACCTGAAAAAACATAAATAACTTCACTACGAATGTAAATAAATCATCGTCTCTCATGATTATTGGTGAAAACGGGCAGAAGTGTAAAGACTTTAGCACTCACCACTGTGGTTATAGCCGACCAAAATCATGACCCTGGCTTTCGAAAATCATGTGTTGTCATGACGATGTGATGTGATGATAATTTATATAACAACCATAAGTACGAAGGCACACATAATTTATGATAATTATAAAATAATAAATAGTAAATTTTATGAATAAAAATTTTTCATTTCACAATTTTCTGCAATTAGACAAACCTATTATAAATATTATATCATATACAAGTCATCTAGTATACAGATCACAAGAAAGGTCTTTAAAAATCTAATCACCCTTCCACTGCAGTTTTATCTGAAATGTTTATCAAAATATACTTCAAATATATTCAAATATCTATATATATATAAAATATGAGGCAACAAGTTGAATGTAACGTCCTTAAAAATTATATTGCAGTAGTTGTATTGTAGCAAAAAAATCGACGAGGGTACAATCGGCATAATATCCATATAGACGCTTTACTGACGGAATTGTGTTACGCCAAGTATTGTAATCCTATATTGAAACTTTGTCTCAATAGTAAATAAGGTATGCCGATAATAGTATTGACATGCCTGTTTTCAGAGAGAACCTAAAAGTATAGTATAAATAAGATCTTATTTCAATACACATAACTTACCGATATTTTTTTTAATGTTGAGTTTTATAGAGGTTTTCGAGCGAGAAAGTAGATAAACTCGCTTACATTCTTACATTTAGTTTCTCACATATAGTTCAAATTCTTCTTATAAAAACAATAATTATATCCAAAATAAATATTTTTTTATAGAAAAACAATTACAATTACATTTTTATAAAGGTTAGTCCTATAATGCACCAATTTGAATTAGACTATTTTTCTTATTTCTATGGGTCTCTCTATATGTACTTGTCTTATCTATCTATCTATATCTTTTTATAAATCAAGGGGCGTTTGACCATTCTTGATCAAAATTTGTACATAATAAGAAAATGTGATGGCGCAAATAGTAAGCTCTACTAGAAATCTTTAATGAATTTCTAGCAAAACCTGCTAGAAATACTTAAACCCTATAATATTTTACAGTTTTTAAATCGGCTTTACAGTATTTTGGTTATGTGCGTAGAGCTATCGGGTGTAATGTAAGTGAGGAAAGAAACAAAAAATAACAGTCACAAAAAACAGTGTGAAACACACGATTAATAAAAAAAAAAGTCCTAACGCCTGTAGCCTGTGTAATAAAGTTCTACAAGATATCTTAACTTTTTTGTGAGTCTTAAATCTATAATTGTGTTAAATCTATAATAATGTTAATAAGTTTTTTTATTAAATAAATCTTATTCTAGCATTCAAGCGGTTTTAGTTAATCGAAATGTGTGGATCTTAGGTTGTTGACTTGTTTTGTATTGTTGATATTAAAACATTATTAAATTTCATTTAAAAAGAGCAACTGTTGAGTTTCCGGCCGTCTCTTCTCAGTAGATTATAGTATAGCATTTCAATCCGGTTAGCTTATGCACGGACTACCTTTTTAATGTAATTCACGTTTTAAAATTGCGTGTGAATATCTACTTGAAAAAAGTGAATAAAGATATTTTGCATTTTGTCATCAAGGGGCTCTTCAAAAGGAACATTGAGTGTGGATCACATGAACCGTAAAACTCCTGAAGTCAGAAAAAGAAGATCTAAGTCGGTGCTCGTTAACTCCGAAGATGCGATTACTTTAGGGAACCATGGGTTGCCATGTGCAACGACAGAACACACCCTACACCACTTTTTATCAGGTTTAAACCCATCACCTACTTTCGTTTCGCAACGAAGGGCGTCCTGAATCGTAGTGCAATTTACATATCGAGTAGTGCGATTTACATATCGATCAATTTACATAGGATCTATCGTCATAGACAGTACGGCTAACAGCATAGACGTTATAAAAAAAGCCTATAAAATCATAAATGAATTTGTAATTTTGATAAGTTGTAAATGTCAAACTAAGTACGAGCGGGCAATAATAGTTAAAGCATAAATAAATTTGATTATTTGTATATTGTATTTTTGTAATTAAAATTAACATACTTTGAAAGCTGTATATTTCTTACACTTTTACAAAAATACTGTGTTGACAGTAATGTACACCATTCACAAAACAAACAAAGATATAAGATAAGAAATATAAAATAAGATTAATAAATATTTTTCAAAAAATTAACGAATTTGAACATTGAAACACTAAGCTTCAAAACCTAAATGAAATAAAAACACCATTACATTTACCAAAGAGTTCTGCACAAGTTTGGGCGTATATAAACTTAATAATACAGAGAAACCTGCTTCCAAAGCTGAATAGTACGGTACTAATAACTTTAAAAGACTAGTATTTTATTATTACCTAGTTTTATTATTTACCTAGGTAAATGCATGTGTACTTCAAAGATATGTGTACTTGTATATTAATTTCTAGACCGTAAACCCTAAATAATAAAGATACCTACTCGTAGTTGAAGTTAACGTGCAGGAGAGATAAATTATAAGATGAAACTGCTAACTTTACATATCGGGTTAGAAGTTATGACAAATAATAAATATTTGTGACAGTGTAAAGTCCGCATAAAAACATATTTCTCTATCTGGAGGATTAAGAGCTTTTATTTGTATATTAATTTAGAGAACATGTTAATGAGTAAAATGGCTGATAAATGGCGGTTTATTTTCTGTAATTTTAGCTTTCTTCAAATTTATGGTCGTTTTTATTTTCAAAATAAAATGAAGTAAATATAAGTAATATATTAGTAGTAGGAGTAATACAAATTATGCCTGTACGAGTATATATCAAGGCCTAATTTCTTCGTATAATCGAATTTGAAATGAAGGCTAAACTAACTCATTTGAATATTTTTATTTAATTCTATACTAAACTAGAAGAAATAGATACAAGAATTTGAGAGCTGTAAGGATATAATAGAAATTATTTTTTAAATATGCTTTACAAGTCGCTTTTATAAAGAAATAACACTGAATAAATAAATCATTAAAGAATATAAAATATATCATTAAATTGTATTATGTAATTGTAATTATATTTTAAAGATTAAAATTTAAGCAAAACAGATATCTTTTGTATAACTATATTAATTACTTTTAAATAACGAAGATAAAATTTGTTACTTTAAAGTTACATAAGCGTTATAAAATACGAGCTAACCAGTTTATATGAATCTCATCTTTACTTTTCCTCTGAAAAAAACGTATTTGGGGCCGTTAACTACTCGTAGGTTGATGTCTATGAACTAATACTAATTGGAGTTTTACTTCTTAATAAATGTGAATTTAATGCTGTTAGAAAAAGAAACTCTACAGGTAATAAATAAAAAATTTGTAAAGCAAGAACGAGTAAGTGTTTCTTAATGTTGAATATAAAAAAAAGAGGCATCGACAGAATTTACTGGTAAAGATAACTCCAGTTTCTTCTGCATACTCAAAGCTAACAAAAATGCGCTAGAAATCGATCCCTTTGAACATTAAATGCCAAAAATGTCAATCTAAAGGAAAATTGTGCGAAATTATCCTTTTCAATTCCGCTTTCACTCTAAAGAGAAAAACGATAAAAACTTTATAAAGCATTTGTATAAATTTGTATAAATTATAACAATTGGCAGCAAGAGATCCAGATACTCAAACTCTTTCCCTTCTTATCCGTGTGATCTAATTTGTAGTATTTCTTCCCGTGCCTTAAAGATTATGACAAAAATAATTTCTCCTAATTCGTAAATCAGTGGGATATGGATTTTTTTAACAAACATACGGATTAAATATTAATATATATATATAAATATATATATATATAAATATTTCATGGATTATATTTACTCAGAGTCAGTATCGTGTTACACATATTTAATTGTAGTTCATAATCGACTCTTTATTCCTACTAAAATTGTTCAGAATTGTCTGTGTGAATCGGACAGTAATTGCTATCACTGATGACACTCCATTTGCTCACAGTTCACAGTTTTTAAGTTTGTTATTATCTGCTGACTGATATGTGCAGAGAACTGACATGGAATTTCATTGTAGTAAAGAAGTAAAGTAAATATTTGTCGTTTGTCATTTTTTAAATGATTTTGTATTATATTATTATGTATGTAAAATTTTAGGTCATTATATGAAGTATTAAATTTAACAAAAATATCTATTTTTTTTAATGCCTTTAACATGTTTAACCCCGTTGACATTATTTTGAATTTGGTATTAATTTATTGTTTTATAATAATCTAAAATTCTGTGTTCTGTGTTCCTGTGTTCCTGTGTTCCTGTGTTCCGGTGTTCTACAATACATAAATAATATTAAATAAATAAATTATTTCAAAGCAAACAAAGCGAAAAGACTTTTGACAAGACAATTTGGTTCAGCACTTAAAGACTCCGTGGTGGAGCGACAAAGAAAAGCTCAAGTGATCCGTATTCCGGACCTGTTATAGCCTAATTCATACAGCATCCGTTGATATTAATTATTAATAAATCTCAGCAAATGCAGTCGCCGCAATCTGTGCTTAAACATGTGTCAAGTGCTTAAACATGTGTCCTGGTCCTGATGCAAGTTTCAAGAGGAAGCTTTCAGAAAGACTTACAGCAGAAGTGAAAAATTTTAGATACGATATAATTTTTTTTTCTTCTAGTCATAATATTATTGTAATTTTTTTGTTATAGTTTAATTGTAATTAATGTTTATGCCAAAGATTTATGCTGAAATATTAGCCAGAAGAATGCAAGAGAGATCTGAAAGGCTGTTGTGGGAGGCCCAAGGAGGTTTTAGACCTGGAAGAGGGTGTATAGATCAGATCTTTTCCCTCCGCATGATCACGGAAAAGTTTTTGGCCCTAAACCAAAAGGTTTTCTGTGCTTTTGTGGATTTGGAAAATGCGTTTGACAGGGTTGTGAGGAAGAAATTATGGGATATACTGCCCCGATGCAATGTGAGCGGACCCTTGCTGCAGGCTGTAAAGTCTCTTTACAGAGATCACTCAGCCTGTGTGCGAGCTGACATGTCGCCCTGGTTTGACATCCAATCGGGTGTTAAGCAAGGTTGCGCTATGTCAGCTTGATTGTTCAACTTGTATTTGGATAGTTGTCTCCAAGGCGTGAAAGACAGTGACATGGGAGTGAAAGTAGGTGACCTTAAGGTCAATTGCTTGCTTTACGCAGATGATGCAGTGCTCATTGCATCATCAGAATGCGATTTGCAGACATTGGTCACCACTCTGAAAGATGGGTGTGAAAATAATGGTCTAAACCTGAATGCAGATAAGACGAAGGTTCTGTTATTTGAAAGAAATGAAGAAAGAACAGAATGTAAGATCAACGTGAATGGTAAGATAATAGAACAAGTGAATGAAGTGGTATATTTGGGAAGTATGTTTAGCAGAGACGGAAGAAACGAAATGGATGTAGAAAGGCGTATTGCTGCCGGTAACAGAGTCAACGGTGCTTTGGCTGTATTGGTTAGACGGCGAAACGTCAGCATAGCTGCACGTTTGGCTGTACACAATGCAGTTTTGCTACCGATGCTCTTATACGGCAGCCAAACGTGGGTAACACAGAAGAAGAATGTAAGAAATATGCCTACTGTGGAAATGCGATCTCTTCGCAGAATATGCGGAGTCAGCCTAGCTGATAGAATCCGCAATGAAGAGATCCACAGAATGGCAGTTACTAGTGAAGATGTTACAGTGAAAATGAAGAAGAACGTGCTCAGGTGGTTTGGGCACGTCGAACAAATGAGTGATGAAAGAATGGTAAAAAAGATTTATACAGGAAAAGTGAGTGGTAAGAGAGAAAGGGGGAGGCCTCAAGTGACCTTTGAAAGCACTGTATCTATGCTACTGGAGGAAGGTCACGTAAAAAGCATGAGGACCCCCCGGAAGTCATGTATGAGGAGGTTGATGTCTGTGGCCGAGGCGAAAGAGGTATGCAGGGACCGTAGCGTTTGGCGCTCCGTCGTCTCTGGCTACCCCGTAAGGAATATGGCGTGAAGCTAAATAAATAAATAAATAAATAAATATTATTTAAGTCACATGTTGGAATTCTGCTCGAATCGATAAATTATTCATTCTTTATCTGATTTAAAATATAATATTAAACCAGTAATTAAGCCACGAAAAAAAAACAACTCTTATTATTCTGGATTCCGTGAATTGAGCCATATCTTTATTTCCTTCTTTACATCTAAAATACGATTCCTTATTTTACTGAATCAATCTACATGTTATTGTAGAAGAAATTATATCATTATTAGTGTAATTAAAACAACTTAGTACAAAAATATATTAACATTTCAACACCGAAACAAAAAAGAACCATTAAATATCGTCCAATATTTCATCAGAGTCTACTGTATCATTAATTTATTTATTATCTCTCCGAGAATATTTGACGGTGCGTATATTTTTACTGTCAACAAAATGTTTTTTTTTTTGTAAATGTACTTTAGAGAAAATATTTATATTTTGAGATCAAAACTTAATGAAGAAATACAGTTTTTGGTTTTATAAATGAGATATATATTGGATTAAATTATGAATGAGATTGGTTTTAATACAAATCACGTTAATGAATGTTTACCCTTCGAGTGAATTATTTACCGGTTATTCATCAAAATAATTTGCATTCATAGTTAGATATCCAAATTGAGATAAACTTTATATTTCTCAATCCACTACGAAGATTACGGTATGTACCAAATAAGATAAGAAAGGCAAAGTTGCATTGTTGCTTGCTTGCTTGCTTTTTCTAACCCTTGTGTAATACTTGGGATGATCTTTAACCTAAACGAAACTAAATTTCGGCAGCTACATAAAGATTTAGATTATTTATCTTTAAGTAATCACCGCGGCCACGAACTCTTGCAACATCCGGGGAATCCAACCTCCAAGACCGGCAATTGCTTTGCCGGTCTTGGAGGTGAGAGTATATGCCGTTTATGAAGGTAAAAAAGGTTTTTTTTTTTTTTTTTTTTATGTAAGAGGAGGGCAAACGAGCTGGCGGGTCACGGATGGACGTGATCACCGCCGCCCATGAACTCTTGCAACATCCGAGGATTTACAAGAGTGTTGCCGGCCTTGTAGGTAGGAATAAACGCATTTTTTGAAGGTACCCATGTCGTACCGATCTGGAAATACCGCCGAAGGGAGTTCGTTCCACATTCGAGTGGTACGTGGAAAAAATGTCCTTGAGAACCGCACAGTGGAGGATCGCCACGCATCCAGGTGGTAAGGATGGTATTGGAGGCGATGGCGCGCTGTGCGGTGATGAAATTCGGCGGCAGGCATCAGATCGAATAGTTCTTCGGAACACTCCCCGTTGTAAATGCGGTAGAAGACGCACAAAGAAGCCACGTCTCTACGCAATGCCAAAGAGTCCAGCCGTTCGCAGAACACCGGGTCCCCGACAATTCGAACGGCTCTCCGTTGTACGCGGTCAAATGGTAGAAGCTGATATTGGGGTGATCCGGACCAAAGATGAGAACAGTACTCCATGTGTGGCCGGACCTGCGCCTTATAGAGCGCAAGTCTTTGGCCAGGTTTGAAGTACTGCCTCGCTCTATTGATCACTCCCAATTTCATCGAGGCCAACTTGGCCTTGCTCTCCAGATGACCACGAAACTGACAATCGCTCGAAATGTCGAGACCCAGTATTCTGATACTTGGCGAGGCAATGAGGGGAGTGCTCTCGAAGAGCGGTGATACGACAAATGGGGTTTTCTTAGTGGTGATCGCGCAAACCTGTGTCTTTAGGGGATTGAACTGAACGTGGTTCAGTTCACCCCACTCAGAGACCATCCCCAGGGAGGTCTCTATTGAAGACACAAGTTTCTTTCGGCACTCGTCGATGTTTTCCCGAGTGAGACCTGCACGGCCGGAATATACCGCATCCCCAGTACTGTCATCCGCATAACAATGTATGTTGGAGATATCCAACGTATCATTGATGTGCAGGAGGAACAGATTTGGGGATAGCACGCAGCCTTGGGGTACACCAGCGTTCACGGGCTTGGGGTCCGAGCAAAAACCGTCGAGAACGACCTGTATGCTCCGCCCAGTGAGGAAGCTGGTGATCCACTTGCATAAACTCTCGGGAAGCCCATAGGAAGGTAGCTTCAAAAGAAGCCCCTTGTGCCATACACGATCGAAGGCTTTCGCCATATCCAGACTAACTGCCAGACCCTCTCCCTTGCTTTCAATAACAGCTGCCCAACGGTGTGTAAGATACAACAGAAGATCACCAGCCGATCGACCATGGCGAAAGCCATATTGCCGGTCATTGACCAACTGGTAATCCTCGAGGTAGGTTAGGAGCTGTTTATTGATAATGCTATCCATTACTTTCGAGAGCAGAGAGGTAATGGCGATAGGCCTGTAGTTAGTTGGGTTCGAGCTATCACCTTTTTTAGGGATCGGATGGACAAGGGCACGCTTCCATGAGACCGGGACTACGCCTTTCAAGTAGGAGTACCGAAATAGACGCGTTAGCACTGGTGTCAACTCAGGGGCACATGTTCGTAGCACAACTGGAGAGATACCATCTGGCCCACTCGACTTATGAACTTCCAAGGAAAGGAGAGCTTTTCGGATGAGTTTTTGCCGAAAAACTATTTCCGGCATTAAGCTCGGACACCGCGGGATGATAGGCGGTGTCTTCCCCTGGTCGTCCAAAGTCGAGTTGGAGGCGAAAAGAGTGCCCAAGAGATCGGCTTTCTCTTTTGCCGTGTGGGCCAGAGAGTCATTCCCCATGTGCAAGGCGGTAGGGACGGCTGGCTAAAGTTTCCCAGAGTGACCTTTGAAAGTACCCAGAATTTGCGCGTGCCACGCGGGTACTTTGCCAGCTGATCCCCAATTTTGACGACATGCTTGAACTTTGCTCTAGCGATTTGCCGTTTGAAGAATCTGGAGGCACGATTATATTTCCTCTTCAGAACTCTAGAGTTCGGATCCTTAGTGACTAACGCATTGACCCAAGCTTGATAAGCCTGCCGTTTGCCAGCTGCTGCAGCCCTGACAGACGCATCAAACCAAGGCCGCGATCTGCCACCAAATGGTACCACAGAGCTTGGTACAAATAGTTCCATGCCCTGTAGTATCACATCAGCTACAGCCGCAGCGCAGTCACTAGGATCATCGGAAGGGAAACAAATCGGCCCCCATGGGTAGGATGCAAAAAAGGACCGCATTCCATCCCAATCCGCTGACTTGTAGTGCCAAACGCGTCGAGTCGCAGGTGTTGTGCGAGCCGACCGTTGAATGGGCACTACACTCCGTACCAGACAGTGATCAGAGGAACCTAAGGGAGCCTTGACAGTGACTTGGTACTTTCCGGGATGTGTAGACAGCAGAAGATCCAACAAAGAGGGCATATGGCTGTCCTCGTCCGGTAGACGTGTGTGCGTCTGGACCAATTTGGACAGACCATTTGCCAGAGCAAAGTCAAACACAGATCTCCCGGCGTAGTCGGTGGCACGTGACCCTAACCAATCGGCATGGTGCGCATTAAAGTCCCCTAGGACTACGACTTCGGCGGAGGGAGTCTGTGAAAGCAGATCGTCAATCTTCGCCTGAACATGGCCCAAGAGTTGATCCGTTTCTGCATTACCACTATGGGACCTGTAGAGGCACGCGTAGACTCTGACATGGTCGTCCATGTCCACGCGTAGCCAGAGTATAGACAGGTCCCGACCTTCAAAAACCTGAAGGCGACGGTAGCAGATATCCTCCCTTACGAACACAGATACCCCGGCGTGTGGTATAAAATGGTGTTCTAGTTTATACCCGGGGTATGACAGGTACGCTGTGTCGCTAGGTTGAGATATCTGCGTCTCCATCAGAAACAACAAGGCCGGCTGCGCCGTCTCCAGATGATAGTGGACGGCGTTCAAGTTGGAATGAAGTCCCCGGATGTTGCAAAAGTCCACATTTAGAGTGGGTCGGGGTGCCGCTGCATTGACTCGTCGTTTGCCCTCAAACAACACAAAAGGCGATACTTTGCCCACCCCAGATACGACGGGCAGCCCGAGCAAAATCCGAGAATCATTTCCCCGATTTTGCTCGGGGAGGGGGTCCCCGGCTTCATCAAAGCCGGTACACCCTCCTGGGGTATTTTTGTTTTTGGCATCGCTTTCATGTTTGGCGCGGGGGGGAGGTTGGGCTTCCGGATTCTCTCACTCACCGACGGAACATAACCAAATGAATTTGGTTACTACACCTCGGTCTTCTGTGAGAGGGTGGTCCTTCCCCGGTCGAGCCAGCCCAATACGAGCTGTAGTCGGATAACTACAGCTAGGCTCTACCACCTTCAAAACATCCAACTGTACCATACCAAATAGAAGTGAAGTTCGAAAAGCAGAGTGAATGCGTATTATTCATAAATAAGACTATTTTTAATAATTTCTTAAATTTTTGTTGTACTATTTGTAATAACAAACTGTACAGAATTAGTATACTCTTATTCGAAATATATAAGTGTAAGTGTGCGGATCCTGTGAAACTATATACTATGTTTCCAAGGTATTCCTCCACAATAATAACAATAAAATCCACAATAAGATGATGCCAGCGCTTTCGTCTACCTCTCGCTCGGTTCAGATCACAATTCTTAAGTTGTCCGTTGTTGCTTGAAATATAGTATAAAGCTATATTCTTATTTTTACCGTAATGAAAGTAGAAACATTTTTGTGTTTTTTTTTTAATAATAGATTTTTTAGAGTTAAAAGTAATTTACACATTGACTATTGCATATTCGTGTACTGATACGCGTAGCAATTAGTTTGTACGTATAGGTAATTTTATTGATATAACATTACATTAGCTTAGAGTTTAAACTCACGGATTTGCAAATATAAATTGAAAGAATTAAATGTTATTTATTTTATATACATAAATCAATACAATTACTTTCATGACGTAATGATAAAGTAGTTGTTTTTATATAATCTACAATAATACTGTTAACAAAACGAACACAAGAACGTAATCACATTTAAACTATTCAACACATGGTAACAAAGCTTAACGCAACATATTCCCATAAATAAATCTTTTAAAAAGATATTATGCCGTTTGTGCCCGCGATAGCTGCATCAGTACAGGCAACGTATGTACAGATCACAGTTTTTGTGAACGTGAGATAGATTTTGGTATATTACATTTGATACTACAACATTTATATTTCCTTTTATTATACCTTTTTTAGTTTGAAAAATAATAAAAATAAAACTAAAACTGATATCTTGTAACAGAATTAATCCTGAATATATTGTGTAGTTGTTTAAATAGGTTACATGTCCATAATTTATAAGTAAAGAAATCTAGATAAGAATTAAATGAATGAATATATTATAATATATCCATTTACAAGATGATACTTGTTTTACAAAATCTTTAATAAATCTTATAATAAATAATTAAATCTTAAAATTAAACTGTTTAATATTTACATATTTCATTATGTGTCTGTTTTTTTATTGACAATACTGCTGAAATCAAGCTTTGTATTTAAAATTAAAGGCTTATTTGCAACGGCGGTAAATTGGTTTGTTACTAAATATAGATGTAGAACAACCGCAGGTAATGCAACGGTTATCGGTTTTTTAATGTATGTAATGTGTTATTGGTTTTTATACACATATATAATTAAATGCTCATGAGAACAGTTGGCGGTATACAGACACATATACCGTCAGTAGCATACAGAATTCATGTTAAATGAAAGATAAAGATAAGTTTGTGTAGGTACTTTTTAAATGGATTTCGATGATACAATACAATTTTATTAGAACAGTGATCATATTAACGTCGATTTATATTTTAGGGTATAACGTAGATAACAAATGTTTCTTCTCTATTTAATATCTTATGTCCAAAATAAAAACGTAAAATCGTACATTTACGAAGACGTTCTCCGTAAATGTAATTCTGTATCTCTTTTCTGTTTGATGGTGCGTAGAATTTAATATCAACGAGGTTTTTTGTTAAGGGAAATATTAACGTTAATAAAATTGAAAAAATATTTTTTGATTCATGCCTCAATAACTATGAGAATATTTGATTAGAATAGGAAGGAGAAATGACATTAAGTTAAAGAAATCTCTCGTTTCCCCTCAAATTAATAATTTAATGTTTTTATTTATGGTCTGAAATTTCTGCCATTAATATTACTTTTTCTACCTTTTCTATTATGAACAACAATTTATTATAAAGAAGAATTTATGTTTCATAATATTTATGAAATGATTAAACCTATATAGGTTTAACACTCATATAAGTGTTTTTAATTTTTCAACAAGAACACAAATTAAGAACTTAAATAAACTTTTAGAAGTTTATAAAGAATAGAAAAAGAGGAGAAAAATAGATATTAACATTAATTTAATTGTTACATAGTATTTAAATTCTTTCAAGTAATATCATTATTTTTTTCTTCGAAAGAAGCAAGTCATTTTCATTACATTTTATATAAATAATATTTTGTTTTAAAGATAATTTGAAATAATTTATTAAGCCACGAAAATCGTATTGATATTAAGTAATCGGAAGTCAATTTGTTCATTCAGTGGTATGGAATGTTACCGTTGTACTCATATAATATGTAGTTCTACGTAACGGTACGTGAATTATGGAAACTTAGTTCATATAAGCCATTTTTCACCACTAGATTTCAGATACATAGTATCTTTACTACATTAATTATAATATAGGAACATGTCATTTTATTTATTTGTTAATGACTTTTATTATTACTAAGAATATTCCAAACAGAGTATAATAAAGATTTGTATGATTATAAGAGTAAACATTGTTTTCAACCTTTGTCTCTAATTAATAAGGTTACGAGAAATGTATCATCACTGTTCGAGAACCGTATCTAACAGTTTTACAACCAGTGTGAATGAAAAATTATAATCAAATATTAAGAATTATTGTTAATATTAATACCTATTTCTATATGATGATGGTATATAATTAAAGCAAAATAATATAAAACACGAAGATATACTTTGCCTATACTACCTTTGCCCTAAATATACTGTTAATATTTAGGGCAAAATTATATCTTTTTATTACTCGTATTAAGTTGTCCTTATAGTTTAACTATTTCGTTTGAGCTCTTGCAATAGTGAGTGAATGAGAATTTAATCATATGAGAACGAACAGCGAGCTTATGCATTCTGTTATCTGTCAATATTCATTAACGGTATACATAATGGATATCTTTCTTGTGGAAAAATTTTGATGGAATATCTATATGCTAACTAATTAGTTAAGGAAAAATCGTGCGCTATAAATGTCTTTCCTTCTGAGACATTTATTTATGTACGTTTTTAATTCAGATCCCTTGAATGTAACTTTTTAGGCTTTAATCACATCATAGTTATTGTTCTCTTCGCTAATACTTTTTATTATAATTAAATATATTAATTAGTGTTATAAAAAAAATATATAAACATTAAACATAAATTAAAACTGTATTCCACAATAATGTTTCATAAGTTATAATAATAATTGATTTGAAATTAAAATTGAAGTTGCTAACAACACAATCGCTTCAGTAAATCTTCTAAAAGAATATTGTGCATTTTGTACTCACGTCAATATAGTACCGCAACACTGCTGTTATGTTATAGTTTTTGTGAACGTGATATAATCTGTATTTTCCCAAAACTATTTTAGATTAACAACCAATTTCATTACAAAATTCCAAGGAATTTCATTCATTGAATAGCGAGCGACAACGAGCGATGTCCGCGGCATTCATTTCCACCAAGATAACGCGACCGCTCACATACTCGTATATACAACCATCTACTTTTTGACGTTTTGTTTTCAAAGACGTTTTTAACTGTTTTGAAAGACGTTTTAAAATTAAAGCTAGTTCACCCGAATGTATCAGTACAAATAAATTTGAGCGGAATATTTTGAAAAGCTATAATTAAAGATTTTTCATATTCACACTACTTTTCATTTCATTACCAATTTTCGGCATCGCTCTGTGTATTTGATTTGAAATATTTTTAAGTCTTATTTTCAACAAAATTAAGAGAACTAAACTGACGTGAAAAACATGTTTTAATTCATGTTTATTGTCAAATTATTAATGACTGATTTTTACTGATATTCACCAACATATTAAAGCATGATATAGCTAATATAATGTAAATATATATAACTCGACTTTGAATGACACATCTATTTATTGGCGGGCCCGTGCTCTCAACAACCAAGTAGTGTTCTCACCAACAAATTAGTACATGTTTACAGACAGACGGTAAATGTCAAATTTATCTCTAGAGGTAAAGTAAGGGACTGTTCATAAAAATGGTTCTGTAATTAATCATTCTCCTTATTTATTCGATTTACAATAAACATACAATCATATGAGACCGCCTTTAGTATTTTTATATAATATGATTTAAACCCCAAAAATTTTATTTCTGTAATACCATCTCTATTTAAAAATACATGTTACACAGAATATGGAATAAGATAAATTTTCATTATAATTAGTAAAATCTATTGTAATCTTTCCAATTTAGTATTAATGGGTCGCTTTAAATCAAATATCCAATTTAATATTCAACACTTAATTTATTAACACTTAAACTTAAATGATCACTTAAATTTATTTGAATACAATAGATAATTTGCCAGCTAGACTCAGCGGTGGGTCACTTGGGGTAAAAAAAAACAAATGCTTATATTTAATAATATCCTTAAAGTTAATCTTTTAAATTAAACTCCTAGGCACCACTGACAATGCACAAGTGAAAACATACACACACAGCCTCCTTGTTTGTCAGTACAAGAAAACTGCAGTCAAAAACTTGTTCTTCAAATATTAATTTATAGTGTAGATTAATTATATATAAAGTGGTACATCACGAGACAGCTTCTTAATATTTAACGAAGAGCAGGCATTTAAAGACAGCCCTCCCATGCAGCTACAGTTACAGAAACAGTTCAGAAGCAAGACATGCAGGTCGACGACACGAAGTTACACGTATGCATCTGGTGAAAATTTATTATAAGAATAGAAAAAACTTGTAATGAACTAGTAAACTAAAGAATTGGATGTCTTTGGAAAGCATTATTAAATGACAATATTTTAAAATAATCTAAAAATATCACTATGACAACGTAGACTGTATCTATCAGAATATAACATCTGAAACGAATGTCAGCTAATTTTAAATAATAAACAGCAGTAGACTATCAATTTATATAATTTATGACATAGGAATAAAACTAAATCTAAATAATAAATCTAAGTAATATTATTATATTATATTTCGAGGAATAAAAAGCATCCTGAAGCTAGCAACATCTAATTTCTACAACAATACGAAATGTCATACTCTGTTAAAGTCTTATGAATTTCCTGTCAACAGATAATTATATTAATTAACCTAGTCACAGACAAATATAATTTAAATGTTTGATGAAATATTTAAATGAATACAGAAATTAAATTTCTACGTAACAATATAAATGGATATATATGTGTTAGTAATATGTTTTAATAGTATAAAAAATATTTAAAATATCGGTATAACCTTTCCTCTCTTTTTTTTTTTTTTTTTTTTTTGTGTGTCTCTGCTGTTAGCCCTACTGGCCATGACAGCGTCACGTCGTCGTCGTCGTCGTCGTCGTCGTCGTGGAATGGACGGGTGCAGAGACCCGCCCTTGAAAAAGGGGGGCCTGAAGGGCCCCAGGGGAACGCGCGTCCTGAGGGCGCCTCCTGTGAGGCTCGGACCACGACTCAGGACGCCGTTAGGTGGCAAGCGAGGGTGGGATGTGGGTTAGAATTTGACACTAACGTCCTCCGACGGCAGAACGCCGGAGCAACGTGCTTGGATGGGGGCCTCGTCTTCGCCGGCGAAGACGCTGTGTGTGTGTGTATGTGTAGTATTTATGTACGCTTTGCCGCTTTTACGTAGCGTCCGAAAAGTACCGACTTGGGTCTTCTCTTTCTGACTTTAGGAGTCTTAGGGGCCGTGTATCCTGTGGCCTTAACCACCAGCGTGTTTGGGTGTCCCACAGCATTGTCAAAGTAGCTTTTGGAGAGCCCCTTGTAATACTATGCGATCGTCGGTAGGTCTAAGTCTCTGTGCAAGTCGATATTACGCATAAACCACGGTGCCCCAGTGGCGAGCCGCATGAATCTGTTCTGAAGCACCTGAAGGGGCTTCAGGTTCGCGTGAGCGAAGGCAACGCTTGCATAGGACATGACGGAGCGTATGCAGGCTTTGTAAAGTGTGACCTTATTTCTAAGGGACATTTTACTCCGCTTGCCTAACAGGGGATAAAGTCGCCCTAGGATAAAGGCTGCTCTGTTGCGAACGTCCTCGATATGTGAGGTGAATATTAGCTGTTTGTCCAGCATCACTCCTAGGTTCTTGGCCTTGTTTTTCCAAGGAATCGGTTTGTCTCCTTTCCTCTCTGTATCTACTCCCTATATACACGTACATGCTGCCTTATTTCGTTGATTAGATTTCCTATTGATTTGGTTTCGGATGATAAAAGTCCAAGCAATTAGAACCAACAGTGAACCAAGCATCATTATTGTAATTATAACAATAAAATACAATAAAGTTAAAATGAAAGAATATTCAAAAGACTATAAAGCGCTGGAACTAATCTATCAGAGTTAGTGAATATAACGACTTCATAAACTTCAATGTAAAATTGTTAATTACATTGTTATTAGCACCGTGCTATTATTAATATAACTCAGTTCAACTAAATAAATAGCATAATTTAAGAATCTATAAGTATAAGGAGATAAATATAATAAGTTTGTATATAATAAAACTGCACTCTTTAGCTATTGGACGTTTGTTCTCATAGTGGTCAGATTCCTATGATTTTATAAATATTGTATAGAATATGTTTATTTAAATTTTACTACCTGTTAACATGTATTTTATATAAAAAAAATCACAAGTTATTTACATTATAAACTAATTTTATATGTAGCCTATATGCATATGTACATCCAATTGAATGGAGAAATTTATAAATATTTATAATGTTAAATAATTCAATTGGGATTTTATACAGAAGTAATTTTAAATTCTTCATTCCAACTTCTCGAACTTCTCAATTAGTTAAAGAACTTATTACGTCAGGGATTTTAACTTGTTCTAACATATATTGCATGATCTATTAGATTACTGATAAGCCGTTTAGATTAAAGTCCTGATTTATAAATAAATTTAAATTCAATTAAATTAATTAATAATTCTAATTCAGTAGCTTGCTAGTAGTGGTCTGGTCTAGTAATCAACTCCGGTCTTTTCAAGAAATTTTATGTTATTTAAAATGTGCAAACACTACATACAATTTAAATTAACGATGTATTGGGATATATTATTTACATTTTTAATGTAAACATATTATTTATTTTGTAATTAGTTACAAATAAATTCACATACATTAATATTTTTAATATAATAAATATAATACAATACAAACGTTTCAATTCATAACCAAGTTTGAACGGGCAATGTGTTTTTATTTAAAATAACTGTTGTTATTACTGGATATCAAAAGTATTTCAATATTTATTTCAGAGAGTGGTAAATTGATGTTGTAAAATGGGGTATTCCATGCCAAATCGACCACTTTTGACCCCGACCCTTTTCGATTTGGCCGAAAGTTTTCCATCCTTTTCTACCCTATAAAAAACGGTTCTCAGAATTTTTTTGAATTTTTTTACCTAACTCCAAAAAAGTTATGAATTTTTCAAAAAAATGGCTTTTTTATTTTCAAATAGCCATAACTTTTTCAAAACTAAACATTTAGGTACCTTTTTTTTTTTCAAAATTTTTGTTATTAGATGTACTTTCCGATAAAAAATATTAAAAAATTTTTGTAAGTCAATACATATGGAATTTTTCAGTTTTTTGACAAAAATCAATGATTTTTCGAAGTTCGACATTTTTTTTTTTTAATTTTTTTTTTCTAAAATAAACTTTAATCAATTCCACAGTTATCCCTGTAGAACCCAGATTGGGCCGATTTCTCTTTCTATTTTTTTTATTCAATTTAAAAAAAATTGTTAAAATTTTCAAAAATGGAAAAAAAAATTTTTTTCATAAATTTTATTTATATAATGAGATAAATACAATTCAACGATTTTACGGCATTGCATTCACAATTTAGAGGCTTCATCGATGACTGTAATTAGTAAGATTCAAATTTTAATATATCAATTAGATCGATAAACTAGGGATAACAATTATCGACTTACCTATAGCCAGTAAACTAGCTATAAGCTAGTATGTTTTGATTAAAAGTGCGGCTTTTTCATTTTGAGATCTAAAACATAACCTATAAATCTTTTGTGCAATCTAGTGTTTTATAAAAGATTGTCATTACATTTGTTGTATAAATAAATAATTTCTCTAGTTTATAAGCGCTTTTTTAATTTGTCTTTATGGCGTCAAAAAAGGTATTTGATCGGTGTTGTAATCCTTTTGAGTTGGAATCTCATTTTAAAAAAATTGGTTTACGTCCGGCGACTGATATTATGAAAGTAACGTTAGGATTAGATGATAATTATTTATTATGCAGTTCATGTCGAAAAAAAGCTTCAGAGTTAGTGAAGCAACAAACAAATGCTCGTAATGATCCTAGTGCTGATGTAAGTGACCGTGAAGACAACTATAGTGACAATAATGACAACAATGATCAGGCTGATAATGATAGTAATACAACTGCCACGGATCTCCCATTATCCTTATCATTCCGTAAGTTTTTTTAATTATTTATACGTTACTTGAATACATTTCTAGTAGCTATATGTTTCACTATTATTTTTTAAGGTTCCATGTCATTTGATAGCGAACCCAAAGCATCACAATCAAGCTCAGGATCTCAAGTTAGCGCTGCAACTCAATTACCCGTAATAAACCATGCATTAGAATTGTTAAATCAATCACCGATTCCATCGAAGAAATTGAATGATAATCAATTTTTGAACAATAAAATAAATCGGGTATCCGACAGCTTGAAAAAAGTTTTGCTTTCTTCTTCAGATGAAGAATCGATTGATGACGATGGTGAAAATTTTCGCTCTCTAATTAAAATGTTGTATGATAAATTCAACGATAAAGAAACTGATAAGTCTTTGAAAATACAAATTTTAACATTATTACCTGTAAAATGGAGTGAGAGACGTATTTGTGAAACTATGAATACATCAAGACATTTGTCAAGAGTAGCAAAAAATTTGGTTGAAGAAACGGGTTTACTTTCTACACCTGAATCGAAATTAGGTATGGGTAGCGTAAAATCGATGTTTTAAATACACTTGAAAACTAAATTACTCAACATTTTTGTATAGGGAGGACAATTACTGATCAGCTAAAATTAAAAGTTGAAAATTTTTACAACGATGATGAGTATAGTGCTCAAATGCCCGGTATGAAAGACTTTGTATCAATTCGAAGTGATGATGGTAATCGGATACACGTCCAAAAAAGACTTATCCTGTCTAACTTAAAAGAATTATACCAATGTTTCTGTGAAATAAATCCTGCTGAGAGAATTGGATTTTCAAAATTCGCTTCTTTGCGACCAAAACATTGTGTGTTAGCAGGGGCAAGTGGAACACACACCATCTGCGTGTGTACGATTCATCAAAACGTGAAGTTAATGATGCTTGGTAATTATCAAATTAATTAATAATTATAAATGCGTGAATTTTAAGTTTACTAAATTACTGTTATTTTAGGTGCAAATATTTATTCTTTGACAAGGAACACAGAAAAGCCCATTAAACACTACAGCGATTACTTGAGCATGATTATATGTGAAAATCCATCTTTTCAGTGTTATTTAGGTGGATGTAAAAACTGTCCTGGGGTCGATGAGTTGAGTAAAATTTTACTAAAATGTTTTGAGGACCGGGAAATCGAGAATATTACATATAAATATTGGATATCAAAACCGAGAAGTAGTTTAGAAACTATTATTAAGCCTACAGAAGAATTTGTGGAAAAATTTTGTAGTGAGTTAAAAATTCTTCTACCTCATTCGTTCATTGCTAAGGAGCAAGCCCAATTCTTGAAGACATTGAAAGAAACATTGAAACCAAACGAATACGTTATTATTTGTGATTTTGCAGAAAATTATGCCTTCGTAGTACAAAATGCGGCAGCTGGTTTTCACTGGAATAATAATCAGGCAACAGTTTTTCCAGTCGTTATTTATTATAAAGTAAATAACAAACTTGAACACAAAAGTTTAGTAATTATCTCAGATTCTAACAAACATGATGCCGTTGCTGTTCATGTTTTCATCGAAATAATAACTGATTACGTGAAAAGTTTTCCTGAACGTTGTAACAAAATTTATTATTTTTCTGATGGAGCTCCTCAACAATTTAAAAACTTTAAAAACTTTGTAAATTTATATTACCACGAAGATGATTTTGATATTTCTGCTGAATGGCATTTTTTTGCGACTGCCCATGGGAAAGGTCCGTGTGATGGAATCGGTGGTATTTTCAAACGACTTGCAGCGAGAGCAAGTCTCCAACTCGCGGTAGACAAACAAATAACGACACCAGAAGAACTTTTTGAATGGGCTTCTGCACCGGATAACTTGCCGAATATTATAGTGAAGTTTTCCCCAGAAGAAGATTATGACACAGCAGTAAATGATTTAAATGATCGATTTTTGAAAACGAAACCGATTACAGGAACTCAACAACTACATTGTATAATTCCGGACAAAAATGGTTGTTTACTAGTTAAAAACTTTTCGAATTCGAATGAACACAGAATTTGTAAAATATTTAAACGACAGAGAGAAAAGTAATTAATTCTAGCTGCATCAATTATTGATCTTACTAATTACAGTCATCGATGAAGCCTCTAAATTGTGAATGTAATGCCGTAAAATCGTTGAATTGTATTTATCTCATTATATAAATAAAATTTATGAAAAAAAATTTTTTTTCCATTTTTGAAAATTTTAACAATTTTTTTTCAATTGAATAAAAAAAATAGAAAGAGAAATCGGCCCAATCTGGGTTCTACAGGGATAACTGTGGAATTGATTAAAGTTTATTTTAGAAAAAAAAAATTAAAAAAAAAAAATGTCGAACTTCGAAAAATCATTGATTTTTGTCAAAAAACTGAAAAATTCCATATGTATTGACTTACAAAAATTTTTTAATATTTTTTATCGGAAAGTACATCTAAAAACAAAAATTTTGAAAAAAAAAAAAGGTACCTAAATGTTTAGTTTTGAAAAAGTTATGGCTATTTGAAAATAAAAAAGCCATTTTTTTGAAAAATTCATAACTTTTTTGGAGTTAGGTAAAAAAATTCAAAAAAATTCTGAGAACCGTTTTTTATAGGGTAGAAAAGTATGGAAAACTTTCGGCCAAATCGAAAAGGGTCGGGGTCAAAAGTGGTCGATTTGGCATGGAATAATTGACTTACAACCAGTATTATTATTATTTCATAACATACTCAACTTTACTGTTATTCTGTCATGGTTTGGCAACTTCATAGCAATATGCCATCGCATTGCTGTGCATTTTTTATAAAGAACTGCATCAAAAATGAACTAATTTTATCTGGAAATCATCAGCACAAAATTTTAACCGTATCACCCGACGTGATGACAAAGTTAAAATACGAGTACACTCAGTGCCACATGGCAGTGGACAGTGAAAAAATAAAGTTATATGAAACTGGATTAATGAAAATATATTATATTTCCTTTAGTTATAAATATTAATATTTTTTCTATTTAAAACAAAGTAACATTACACAATTAAATTAAAACAACAAACTATCACATCATAATTTACCTCTTAGTGCAACTGCATGAGCAATAAAAAGTAAAAAATTGTTCTTAACTTAAGTGCGGTAAGTTTTTGCACGCCAACTTTATTTAGTTCAAAGCAGACTGGCGGAATTTTAAATTTACATCAAACTTGTTTTTTGGAGTTTTGAAAATCATGACATATATTTTATATATTAATATCATATATTTTTATATTACTTAGAGATTTTTTACTTGTGACACGAGGGCGTATCAGAATGTAATGTATATGAAATTGATAAGTTAAGGATTATTATCTAACCAATACCTATTGGTTGAATAACTTTAAAGTAGAAAGTAACTACCTAACTGAGAAAGTAAGTAGTAAGATAAAAATTTCAAAAGAAATAAATGGTATAAATTTTTTGACATGGAGTGCTACAATATAGTTTATTCACCCAATAGCTAACTAATGTTTTAATGTAAAAAAAATTGTAATCAAAGCGACCTGAGAATTTCATAAATTATATTTGAATTCAGGGAGTTATGTTTTCCATTATGTTTCCATGTATCAACGTCATTATTGAATGTAGAAAGTAACTTTACTGGACAATAGTCTGTTTGCTTCCCTGTCCGTGTAACAGCTATAAACGTATTTTATTTCTTTATACAGTTTTGGGTAAACACAATTCTATAAAAAATGTTGAAAATTACATTCATTGAATAACTGCGTGAGAAAATATGTTTGGATAAACAATAGCAACATTGATTTATGTAAGAGTTTGAATTAATTTAAGTAAGTCCAGACAAATAATTAATGTAATCATAAAAAGTCGCAGAAGAAAATAAACACTCCGTATAATAGTTTAGTTTCCACACTTTTTAATGTACGCATCCTTGCGGTACTTAGGTATGAATAGGAAGCTCAAAACTAATTTAGCTATAGATCTTCAATCGGTGATTGACTTATTAAATAGTTCTGAAAAGGCCAACTTGAACTCCTTCATGCAAAAGATGTCGAATGTTGTCGTAGAATAGAAAATATAAAAAGTATGTATTTACGTAGTGTAGATTGTTAAGAAGTGTGAATATGCGTGCGTTATTTAGTATATATGTGTATCTATTCATGCGTGAATTAGTTGTGTTTGATAATAAGAAATAGAAATGCAAAAGTGGATAAACATACGACACTAACACCGCACTTATTCATATTCATCATTTATCTTCACAGAGTAACACACCACAAAATAATAATATAAATAACGACTAAATCTTTTTATAGTAAATGATCCACTCCTGCTCCATAAAACCTTTAAATACTAATAACTCCTATATCATACATATAAGGAAGAACAAGCGCAAGTAAATACAAGCACGTTGGTTGGCTATTAAATAACTTTTATTATTACGCCTTACTTACATTGGCTTTAATATTTTATATATTATGATATTATAAATGTTATAAGTAATACATTTATGTTATTGCATTATTAGTATAATAATTACGTTTATTTCCGTATCCATACTAGCTTCATAAAACTTCTTATTCACAATGAAATTCATTATTCATTCAACGTAAAAATAACAGTACAAAAATAATCCGTTGCCATAAAACTTTGTGACGACAGATTAAAACTGCACACACCGCCGAGTGGCACCGGACGGCGAAATAAATTAATTACACGAGTAGACATTGTGATGAAATAGTATACGAAATGTTCTCCTACCTTTGTTGGTATTTAAATACTAAAACTTTATTTAAAGCATTTTGGAGCTATCTTTCTCAGTATATTAATTATTAAAAATACTTTTACTAATACAATAAGAATAAGATAAAATATTTTTGTTAGAAATAGAAACGCTTATCTGCGAAATGAATATCAAAACTTATCGTTGAAGACTGTTTTAAATTACAAATAATAGGCAGTACAAAAGTTAAATAACGTTAAATAATAATAAAACATTTTGTTTGGTTATATTTGTTTTCAAATCATTGGCTTATTTGCATGATTATATTATTAAACACAGGAAACCATATTACCTCCATGTATTATAATTTCATGAGAAATTAAGGTAAATAATCCTCCAGAGAACAATGTGTGTAACGTTACTGAATATCATAACAGTAGGTTATTAATACGCGACTGAACTTTATTGCACTCACTCTAATATGGATGGTAATATATTTGATCTATTTAATATAAAGGTGAAAAATAGATGATAAAGATGATAATATATTCATAATTTTAATAATCATAATATGTGAAACAGAGATCACAATAAAAAAAACCCATCTAAGTTTGTTGTGTGGTTCTTCTCAGACCAGGGCGCGTTTGGAAGCCTCGTAGCCTTATTTTAAGTTGGAGAGTCTCTTTACAGAAGGGTTTCTTTAGATACGTACGATCAAAATAAGCCCTCCTGTGACTCCGTTTGACGTACACAAGTAATCACTGGTATGGATTAAAACGGGAAAATTAATATATAAATAAACAAATATCATAATGAGATAAAATATGTTCATAAAAGACAATCAAAGGAACCCGGAACTTAAAACTTTCAACCCTATGCGATGGTTTATTATCCCCGCTACTCATCGCCTGTTTATCGACTGCCGCGTTCTGGGCTTACATCATATTTTACTGTAATTGCTGTTCGATATGCTTTCAGGATATAATTATTTCTCGAATCTCAGTTTTAAATTACAAAAATATTGTTTAATAATGAAAGCTGTTAAATATTCGTACTTCAATTTTAAATTTGTTTGTGCAATATAAGATTGCTTATTATTCTATACATGTTTGTTAATCGAATATTTTCTGGTATATTGAAGAATCAAAAATAATATTAACAATGTCCTAAATATACCAAGAAAGTCATCCAAACGGATATAGGACATCATGTTGTTACAAAATAAAAGACACACACCGATTGTCAAAGGTGTTATTTTGTACATATAATCGATTTACCACTCATTGACTCATCACGAAATTGTCGAAACTACTTATATGATTAACATTAAATTTTACATAGTTACTTTTTTGCGACGTAGACGTCCACTAAGAACGGATTTTACGGAATTTCTATTCCAACGGATTTCAACTTTTTGCATTTCGCTAAGGTCTGAACCTGTAGGAGCTATGCACTATACATAATATGTATATTTATACATATATATATATATATATATATATATGACATGTATTATTTATATATATATATATATATATATATATATATATATATATATATATAATACATGTCTCACCTAATCTCAAATTTGAGGACATTAAATTTCTTGTCATAATTCGTAATTCATTCATTCTCTCTCTCTCTTTCTCTCTCCTTCTGTGTCCATGTCTCTTTTTATCATATAACTTCAACACTTCAACACAAAGTTGTACAGAAGCGTGGACATTTCTTGCAAATGCATTTGTTATTTGTATTTTTGTGTTAGATCATACGTGAATATTGTTTTATTATTGCAATTAAGTTTTGTAAAATGGAAACCGCAGAAAATGTGTGTAATACAGATTAAAAAAAGGTAATTTGATAAACTTGTATAACTTGATAACACAGTATATAATAAAATTTTTACCTGAAATATTGAATAAAACTTTCAGATGTTATTCGTTCCTTTAGATTAATTTCTTTCAATAATAATATAATATTAGGAGTTACAGATCAAACTTAAGGTTTTTTTGCTTGACAGGGATCCTCTAATTGCATATTTTTTACATTATATTCCTAAAATGTACAAAACTTCAATTTTGTCAATCCTAAAAAACTAGAAAATAATTGCCCTTAGCGAACTTTATTTAGTATGTTTTTTTGGCGTAAATCGTATACACTGCAATTTTTAAGGTTTCGCTTTTAAAATTATCGCATTTTTAGCGAACAAAAATACCTTCACTACCAATTAACAGTTTAGGATTAACAAATTTATATAACGAACAGGTATTATTCTAAAGATTGGTAACCATATTTTTATAAAGATATTTCTTATTTACAGAAACTAAAATTAACATATTTAATCAAGTTAAGAATCAATAAGTGAATTAAATTTAATTTAAGTATTATGCAAATATTGTTGGAAATAAAAAATATTTTATATAATAATAAGCTAATGAAGTTGTAACTCACGAATAGGTTCATTCATTATAATTATTTTGATTTCATTATTTATCAATCTATTCCTTTGGTGTTCAGTTAACATAATTAAATAAATTTTAAATTATAATATCAAAAATTCAAAATTGGAAACCGAATTTTATTCGGAATACAAACATAGGTTACCTTTTATAGTACTGCTAACTTATTTTAGAAGAGCAAGAAAAGCCAATGGAACACAACACTGGCCGAATGACACAATTCTACGTATTACTTAACTGTATCGTCGAGGTATGTAATTGCCATGTGCGAATAATCACAAGAAGCTTTTGCATGTTTTTTAAAAATACATCAGGCTTAATCTTTGTTAAATTTAAATATTCTGTTATTTAAAACATACAGTAGAGCATATTAAAAGTAATTATTTGTTTTCTGTAAGCAAAAAAAAATATAGGTTTTAAGTAACTTAACTTTAACAATTTGATTTTAAATTGTATTTTATAATTATTTTATATAATATTTTATTTCAATTTTTGACTATCACTTAATGAACAAAAATGTCTATCCGAATGTCCGTTCTACGACTAAGAAGTCAGTTAAACTTCATGTCTACAATTTGTGCACGTTTCGTTGGGCCTGATTAGTCATTCGTTCTGCAGCCATTTACTACATCTCCAGGTTAGAATGGAGAAGCCTTATCGCAGTTATAAGTCGTCAAGAAAGACATATTTTATTACATTTATTTCCTCTCTGTAATTCTTTGTAAAATTCTCTTAGTTTAGGAACTTGATGGACACGAATAATAATTAAAAACAAAATAAATATCATATTTTTTTTCGAAGAAATTGTAAATAATGTTTGTAGTGTTTCAAAATTGATAAAGAAAACTAAATATTTTGTCCTCTATTTTAACATTGCAATGAATTTATTTACGTCTATTGCCATTCAGTGGTGTGTATTTATACTTTTTTTGGCTCAAAGATTTGTAACATGGGGAAAAATATGATGTCCATTTTTAGGTAACATGAATTTTATTTACTAGAGATATTAAGCCTATAAGCTTAAAGCTGAAATAAATAAAATGTCATGGATAACTTTTGCGGTTCTTTGAATAAAAATGTAACCGAATATTCCATTATAGAAAATTCTGTTTATAAACGGCCATATATATATATAAGGGGTAATACACAATAACTATCCTTCCAGTATATTCATTATAGTCATTATTAAAGCTTTAATCAATTATTTTTACCAAAAGTACAACAATATATAAAGTAATTCAGGTAATCATTTTGGGATTTCAGAGCCTTCCAAGAAAACCAGAATACTATACCACGTTAACGGAATACGGAAAGTTACTGTATATTTATGTAATTCAATAAGTAGACATCCTGAAAGATTTATTTCTTGTTGGTTTACAGAAGCATCGCGACTTGTATTTTACAATCTTAAGCTACGAGATATATATTTGAACATGTAAGTCAGAATATGTTCAGTATCCAAGAGACGGCAACTAAGATGCCTCTTTCTCTGTTCTCCCTCTCACTAATATGTAATCTTTTAGTGTTAATGGCAGATGTCCACATAACCCTGTAACTTATTGATTTAAAAAAGTTTCCTATAACCTACAAATATTTTTAAAGTTATAGTTGGAGCTTTTTAAAAAATTCGACTTATATGTTTCAATATACAGACGCAGTTTTTTTACATTATACGAGTATATGTTCTGACTTTTAACGAAATTTTCGGGACTTCGGTACTTTAGTTTATATATGGGTTATATTACATAATGTAATGTATCTATACTTTTTAACATTAATAAAATTGAAAGAAAAAACATATAAGTACAAGGTTATTATCATTTTTATAATTTTAATACTATTTTTACAATTTTTATGAATACAGAACTATTGGACCTAAATAAAGAATGTCAATTTGTTTTACTTCTCATACATTTCAGAATTAAAATTGATCAAACATCACCTTTACCATTAAAATTGAACCAATTGTATGGTATAATGATATCAATGTATTCTTTATAAAGTCGTTATCTTCCAAATCATTTTTATATCATCTTGACTGATTTGTTTAGTTGTAGACTATAATAACATCTCGCATTCATAACATTCATCCCGACTTTACATAATTGTATGTACAGTTACTTCACTCTGTATATATTATATAAGTGTTAGTAAAACTGTGTTTTGAGGCACAGCAAAAATACATCGATAAAGCTTTGGAACCATACAATATTTTTTTATTTTATTATGAAAAAAAAACCTCATCTTTCTAAATTTTTTTTAAAGTTGCTATTGTGAATACAACAATTACAATTGATGATATAGTTTTGTACAGTGCTATAAAAATTATACATAATGACTGTTTCGTTTTTTTTTCTACATGAAATGATATTTTATTCATTTAGAAATATATATATAATAAAGTAATAACGAAACAAAATGTTTACGTTTAATAATTTTTGAAAAAAAAATAGTGCTACACACACGACGTCACACAAAACTCAAAACTTTACATCCGATCGTCTATCTCTTTGAAACACACCACGGAAAAACTTGAAGAAAACTAACACTTATAAAAGTTACGAATTATATTTCTTTTAAACAATACTACATTTTTATAAAAAAAAATATAAAAACCCATTGAAATATGCATATAATAGAAACTTTTATCTTTAAGATAATGTAACAAAATATCAAAGAATGTAGACAAGTGCCGGCAATCATTATTCCCGTCACACTACTCACCACTCAATTTTTATCAAAAAATACGAATGTTATTATTTCAGCATACTAAATATAATGAAGGTATTACGACCCAAACTGATCACGCTGATTTGACGATTATATTTATCATAAATTAGTCGTTGTTTATTATTCTCGATTGGCATAATTTTTTATCTAAAACATCTTATGAAGAGTTTTCTCAAAGCCTTTAATGATATATTTTTTCATTATCTTTGAAAACTTATATAATACTTTTATATCACATAAAATGTCAAAAATAAACATTAGATAAATCTATTGTGTTGTAATTTTATATATATTCTATATTTGTGATTCCCTTCGACTTATCAAGCATCTTATTATATTTTAAGATTTGTTATTACTACATATAGAAAAAAAAGTCATATCATATTTATTAACGGTACCATATGATCATAAAAAAAAAATTATCCTGTAAAATATTCGCCCACATAAACCCAAACCTTTGAGTAAGATCACGAAGGCACCATTTACTAACATGATCTCTAGATTAATATAGGAGTAAGAACTTAATCCAACGAGCTAGCTTTTAACTGGAAAAAAAAATTCTTAAGCTGTGCTCACATTAAGACTAGCGATGGTTAGATTTATTAAAATTTTCTTTTATCTAATAATAATAATCATAATAGAAGTATATTTGTTTTTATCATATGACATTAATTTATTCAAAGATAACTTCATCTTTAATCATTAAAATGGAAATAAGAAAGTCAAGAAAGGGGTCCACTACACATACACCTTTATCCATCCTCATAATCTTAATCGCTATAGACAGCTCGATGCTAATGAGAAAAATAATGAGCTCCTTCAGAGGCACGCATTAATCAACCTTAGCAGAGTCGATGATAATTTGAATACTGCTTCACGATCATATTAATTGTGATAAGATAAGAATCCATATATTGATTTTATATTTTAGTTATTACTCAGCAAAGGTAAAGTATTGTTGTAAAAGTTATGTTAATGATGACGACTTTTTTTTTATTAATATACATTTTTTTATATATTTTTAATTACTTACTTAAGAAAAAAAATACCTACGTTTATATTTAATAACTAATTTATTCCCTCCCGCTTCGCTGGGCACATTATTTCTTTGGATGTGAACTGAGGTTGCTATGGTAAACTTTGTCATATTATCTGTTGTCATCCTAACCTATAGTAACTCTTACCCTCGCGTTAAAAGCGTGTAAAGCTCCTAAAGGTTTAAAACTTGGCAAAACGCAAAAACTTGAAATCCGTTGGGATAGGAATTCCGTAAAATCCGTTCTTAATGAACGTCTACGTCACAAAATAAGTAACTATGTAAAAGTTAAAGTTAATCAGACAGAGAGTTTCGGAGATTTCGTGATGAGTCAATGAGTGGTAAATCGCTTATATATATAAATAATTAAGATGAAACGATACTCATATTAGCATCTTTGAAGTAGTTGATGTTGATATCTTTGATATTCTCGTCGTTTCAAAATGACTAATTAATACGAAAGTATGTGATAGCTCCGTCACTGTTTCATCAATAATCGAGTGCCCATGTATTTAAACAAAATGCTTCCGATATAGTTGTTGCATTTAAATACAACGTGAATAAAAAAAAGTATTTCGAACACACACACACACAGTTTCATCAGTATCTCTTGTAATTAATTTATTTCACTCTCCGATGCTATTCGGCGGTATGTGTATTTTTACGTGGTCAACACAACCTTTTATGGAGCTCGAAAATGTTTGTTCTCTTAATTTAAGTAAAAATGGATTCATATTCTATAAGCGGGATAAAAAATGCAAAAGCCAGATTAGAATTAATGGATTTATGGATAAAAGTTTGCTATATTTTTTGATTAAATGTGACTATTGTTGTTGTTGTTAATAACAATACATATTTTTTTATAGTTTCGGCAATATTTGATAGTATGCTGATAAAATTATCATCTATTTGCAGTATTCGCTGTTCCCAAAAAGATGTCACAGTTCTCACTTTATAGAAGACATTTCCCAGCGATTAAAATCTGATCCTCACTATCTGAATCAGTTCCTTGTTGACCATAGCTGTTGAGCATAAGATATCTGCCTGAATTAAAAAAAGAGAAAACCTGTCCTTAGCTTTTCTCGTTGAACTAACTAACGACAAGATACCATTAGTAGTTAAATAATAGTGCAGTACGTGGACGAAGAAATATTATCCTGTCATTTTATTATTTTTTTTAATAAATAAATAACTTAAAATCACAAAAGCTTAAAGTATTAAATGTTTAACTTATCACATTTTCGAATGCAATGTGTCAGAATGCAGAATGCAGGTAGCACTGGAGGCTATATTAACTATCTCCAAATATTTAATGATGATTGTGATCTGCCATCTATCGGCAATAAGCCACAACACCTAACACGCTTCCATAGACCGATCAATGAAAATGCTAGAAAATGCCCATAGATGCCACCACAAGTCTCATAGCAAAATAAATTATATGAAGGAATTAAATAATATGAAATTAGGCATGCAGTAAGATATGAAACAACACAGTCCAGATATGTTAGAGAAGAAAGAAGACATTAGAATTTTAATTACACTTACAATAATTAATAGACTTAAGGAAAAATTTAATATAATTTAATACGATAATTAATTTTCTAATCATTAGATATATGTAAATAACATTTGATATTGTGTTCTATAAATAAGCATATAATTGGTATTTTTGTCAAATACTTGTTTACATGTGTAGACCATGTATCAATGTTTCCTTCCCAATGTTAAATCTTTACTCATCAGGATATTTAAACACTTTGTCACTTATATTTTATAAATTACTTTTGATATAAGTTTTATTATGTTTATTTCCGTACAACTATTATAAAAGTAGTAATAATTATAACCTTTTGGTTTGGAAGTTCGAATGTTTGTAGTAAGATTGGAAGAGGACGAGAAATTGCGGTTGAAGTTTGACCGGTTTGAAGAGGGTGAGTGATAGAATCATTGCTGTTAAAATTATTTGCGTACAAAACTGCAAGGTACTGCTGGAGTTCCACTTTCGATTCCATGCCAGTAAGCTTTGTCTTATTATTCAGTTTAAGGAAGAAAGATAATTTTTTATTACAACTATATTATTTTCATTACGGTAATTTTTACTTCCATCTTTTTAACGAAGTTTTTTAAATTAAATGCTACTAAAGTAGAAATTTGTTTTGTATAGTTTAGATTCAGATATATTGTACCTTTTTATCATGCTTAAACTTTTATAAACAAAATTATTTAAATCAAGATAAACAAATGTGTCGCTATGACGGTATGTCAGCATTTAATATAAGTTGTGTATGTAATTGTTTGTCCGAATAAGTTGATGAGTATAGAAATGAGTACATTACAAATTTACAGTTGTTTTTGTTATCTAACATTAATATATTGTTTTTGATTATTTGTCAAACTAAATATGTTTATAATGAATAGCAGAATCACCTAACATCTCAGTGCTTATTTTAGTAACTACAGTTACAATTAAATTAGTTATTTGTTAAGGATTCAAACCGTTCTTACTCGTAGTTATAATTACCCAAGTCTACTAAATGACTTGTTGCTTGAATCTGTTCCTTAATTTTATGTTATGAGGATTTTTATTTGTTATTAATTGATTGCAATGAAAATATTGTTGGAAGCAAAATTATTGTTACCTACTTACTATTTAAAATCAAACTACAACTTCAAAGAAAAATATATTTGTTAGACGTTTATTCCTCAAGCATCTGAAATATAAAAGAAAAATACAGAACGGAAAAGTATTCACTGTTAAGGAACGTTCTACGTCCGGATAGTAAGTTTATACGTGAATATATGTACAATAGAAAACAGAATTAAAGGATAATTTATAAAGTTTCTTGTACCATTGTAAGGTGAGCTGTCGAGAAAATAAACTACAGTATTGTATTCTATATCAAAAGCGTTTGCTTTTTTTCTTTTGTTATTTTTAAAGTATCTGTTGCCATGATGTCCTCTTAAATAAATGTTGACGATACTGCTTTTAAACGTTGTCCATGTTAGTACAGTGTACGTTAGTAGAAGAAATCAATCTTGCTTATCCTTGTTATCTATTATATGAATTTCAAAATAAATTTGTCGTGAATCATTAACTTTTTAGTTTTTTAAACTATTAATCTTCTTTTATAATTTGAACGATATTTAAATTAAATTCAACTTTAGCAACGAATGCAACATAAACTATAAATATTTTATATCTAAAAATATAAATATAGAATTCGAAAGATAAAGACATAAGGAGAATTTTTTTTCTTCTTGACATTTAAACATCAACAAATGAACGAGATGTTTCTTTTTATTATTATTCACAATTAAGAATGTATTTATTTCCAACTGCAATCAAATTTGAAACAAGGGACAGTGTGCAAAATTACCAAATACGTATGATAAGTGTATTCAGTAAGCACAGAGCGGCTATTTCGCAACGACTGCAATAACAATATCCAGCACCCAATAGCACGCCATAAAAACAAATAGTGGCTGTGGTTTTCTAAAGTTTATTGTGGTTACTGTGGTTGGGTAAAATAAAAAGAATAAAAGTAATTCATGTCTAATAATTATATTGAGAAACAACTTTTGACGTGTTAAAAATTATTTCTGATTGTTTTGCAAATTATCGTTTATTATTTATCAAAGCTTTTACTCTTAAATTTTTTTATAAAAAATCCTTAACATTCTTTTGTAATTTTCCACTAACATTAAAAATAACAAATTTATATACTTATTGTACCTGTAGAGAACATTGATCAGAAACTTCGAACTTAAAAGAAAAATAAGACCGTATCAATAAATCTCGTAGTTCACTAAAAAAAAATAAAGCAAAGGAATATGTAATAATACCTACCACTCAACTAATGATTCAGCAAAATACTCTCTCAATAAATTGCTACAACCCTTAGCTTATATCACAAATGTTTTTAAAGATGCTGCAAAAAGTTTCTTGCGAACTACACAACTATATATGTATATATATATATATATGTATATATATATATATATATATATATATATATATATATATATATATATATATATATATATATATATACATATATAGGTGTGTAGTTCGTATATATATATATATATATTATATGATTATAATTTCTTAATAGCGGCATATTCAAAATTACTAATATAATACTAATATGATAATAAGTATAATAAAAATTTAATATTTGAGCGAAGCGAGCGGAGCGTTCTACTGGAGACTTTTTCACATTCTTTGTCACGAATAGGCTCAAAAACTACTTGAAAAAAAATTATGAAATTTTATTTTAATTTTAATCACCTAATAATGTGTGTCTTTATGATTCCATTAAGACACACATTATTAGGTGATGGTATTAAAAAAAAATTGGAAAAATGTCTTGTCGTTGAGGAATAATCAATAAGTGAATGGGAAAAGATCAGTCATTGTCATGAGTCACTGGACTTGCGAGTCGAAATTGAGGGTTTGTTGGCGTCCCTAATATTATTTTAGTAGATCTTTAGTAAATTTCAATTTATATTACACAACTGCTTGAAAAGTGAATCCATAGCTATAATGCACGTGTTTTTTTAATGTATTAATAAATATATAATATAATGTAATGTAATAATAATTACACTTTAAGGAAAACTACAATATATTAATATCTTTGATAATCAACGTATTATAAATATAGCATAAATAATATAATAGAAAACAGTCATATTTTTAAAAATTCATATACAGAGTTACATTAAAAATAAATTATAATAAAACACATCACTCGCAGCGTAGAATATATAGGTACTTACCTATATATTGAACGCTGCGAGTGATGTGTAAATCTTCTCTGTTACTTAACAGAGAAGATTTTGAGCAATTGTTATAATCCCAAATAATAATGACACCTGGATTTACAATCTAATATTATAGTTATAATAGAGAAGTAAATTGAAATAAAAAAACATATTAAGAAAATTGTTAACTGGGGTCATTAAAGTTATGTATTATTCAATGATATTTACTTAATGGCTGGTCCATTAACAATTTGTGTTAAGCATTCGTGAGGCAAAAAGTTTAATTAAATTTAATTTCACAACATACAACTTCCTAAATAGAAGTATTATAACAAACACTATTTGTATATTGTAATATAAATCAAGTTCTTATCATTAGTTAAATGGTATGAGTATTATGTTTCTCTGGAATAAACTTGACTTTGTTTATTATCTAAATGGACTCCGAGACAATTTAATGCAACGGTATTATTCTTTTTGCTTAAGATATTTTAATATTAGTTTTGAAAAACTTAAATAGCTATCTATACAAATAATAAATAGGTAAAATAACTAGTAATAATACTGTTCATGAAAAGAAATGTAGGTAGTTTCTAGTTAATCTACTATGATTTCGTAATTAGGGCGTGAAATATTTGTTTATATTTTTCCCTGCTATTACCAGTGAGTTTCATATATTAAACAATGAATGTTATTTATTCATTGTGTTGTAATATATTATATTATACAGAAAACGTTTGCATATTTATTATTTGATTTGAATTATTATATTAATTATATTTCAGACCTTTTAATTTCTTTACATCTAGTACATTTTAACAATATAGAAAATATGTTCCAGACCGTATTTTATAAAAAAAATATTAGAATAAAATTCCATGTCAACGCTCAGCTTCGTCAATCAATAGAAAAAGACAATGTTTAAAGAATGTAATTGCATGAAAATTGTAAGCCATGAAATATATATATATCCTGAATGTAAATTAACAAACCATTTCAGGTTGAACAATTCAGATGTGTTTTAGGAGTAAAATTAAATCACAATTAACATACGACTTCTAACGGTATTTTCTGTAGTCGAAAATCACTCAAAAAGTACGGAATAAAATCAATTATTTTAATTTTTAAAAACAAAGTAACTTTATATTCTTATAATGGTTAAAAATATATTAGACTTCATATTACATTTTAATACCTTACAACTAAAACGACATAAAGAAATGATAAAAATATATTCGTTTTAAATATATTTATTAAGGTTTCACATAAGATATAATATATAAATGATAAGCAAAATGTTATATGCCATATAGAATTCAACCACGTCACGGCACTTGTTTTAGAAATCCATGCGTTCTTTTGCATCATTATTTATCTTTTCCATTAACTCCCTGACCGAATGCTTTTGACGTGAAAAATCATTTCTATTTTTAACTTTGACTCCAAACATCATCACTTTCATTGCAATAAACAAGAAAACACTGTTTTGTAAAAAAATATCCTTTACAAAAGTAAATCGTACTCATAAAATCATCCCTTGAGCTGTTCTATCTCGTATTGTCAATGATCAAACTGTTGCATGTTTCATTCAAGCAGTTCAAACGAACCTAAGAATGGTTTTACGTCTGTGTTTGTTGTATTGTAACAGGTTGCTTGTGATACTTTATATGATTATGTTGGTAATATCGATAATCTGTTTGTGATGTTATTAAATAAAGGATGGATCGGCATATATATTATATGCATGTACGAGTATGTCTCTGCAGGCTTTATATTTATAAAGATTATTGCTGCTTTATAATGATATCGTTATTGTAGTAGGCTTTATTTTTTACTCAGATGAATATTATATCAATATTTTACTTTAAATTATATAACTACATGAAATGAAAAGTGCGTAACTAAGTATTCATTCCGAGATTTATATATATTTTTTATTTTTTTTATATATCTGCCTACCAAAATGACTCCACCCTGCCTGATGTTAAGCAGTCAGTGAGATCCAAAAATGGATGCCACCAATCTCATTCAAACAAAACAGAATGACGAATGGTGGCCTCCACTATGGCGGCCTTATGAGATGCTTTTTCACGCCCCGCTTAAAAGACCCAGGATCGTAGTGGGAAGGAAACACGTGCCGTGGTAATAAATTCCACATTTTGATGGACCGACATAAATAAGATCTGCTGAACCTTTTGGTTCGTGAAGATACCGAATCCACCGTAAAGGGATGGCACTTCTGTCCCGCACGTGTTGTTCTGGATCGGAAAGGAGATGATGGGATGAGTTGGAAAAGTTCGTCGGAGCACTCGTCGTGGTGTAAGCGATAAAAGACTGCCATAGTAGCAACGTCTCTAATCGTAATTGGAGAGGCTCCAGGATCTTTACGGCCTCTGGGCTTCCAATAATGCGAACTGCTCGCCGCTGCAACCGGTCGAGAGTGTCAAGCAAGTACTGAGCTGAGCCATCCCAAAGATGAGAACAGTACTCAACGCAGGAGCGAACCTGCGTCCTATATAAAAGACACAGCTGCTCCGGCGTGAAGAACCGTCGCACCTTGTTCAACACTCCGAGCTTACGTGAGGCTGTTTTAATGACACTCTCGATGTAGACCTTTTGGTTGAGGTCCTGGCTGAGTTCTACGCCAAAGATTTTGAGGCTGTCCTGGAGCACTAACTGCGTGCCCCGAAACGAAGGAAGAGAAGGGAACGGAGACTTTTTGGCGCATACCTGTGTTTTCTTATCATTGAACTCAACCAGATTTATTAAGAACAATACCGAATAAAATAATGATTAATTATATTACAAATTCTACAGCATTCTTTTAAATAAAACTTTCATATTCACGACTCACCATATCATTTTACGATTATATTTATATTTTACCTAAGTTTGAATTTTCATACTATTTACGCAAACACATTTTCGAACAAAATTTAAATTCAAAATCAAAAATGATGAATGAAATCTACCAGGAAATTAACACAACTGAAATAGAATAGTCAAAAGGTATCAGAGAGATATTAATGACATGAGAGATACTGTGATAAAAGTTAAAACAATATTTTGTTTATATATAAATGGTAACAGCCTTTTCAAGCTTTTCAAATTGCTACTCCTATCCGGGTTTCAAATAGATATTTTTATATAAAAGAATTACAATATAATATTTGTTCTTTGTACTTATAATTTTATATTTATTTTACCACATATTTATTATAAGCCTAATCTTATCAACATTTATGGAAAAAATAAATATTATTACTAATAATAATAAATAAATAACTATAACAGTTGCAAATTAAAATAAATAAAGTCAATGTTTATGGTATATACTTATAACAACTTATAAAAACATTAAATATCTTAAATAAAAATATGTAAGGATTAATAAAATCATTTAAGCTGTGACTACACAATGTAAATCTACGACAGACAAAATAAATGTAAGGGTAAATATCTAAACATTATTCCACAATCCAAAACTACATCAAAATACTATATTAGCATTATAGATTTATGTGTATTTAGGTTTTTTATTCTTCTTACATATTATTTTTATGAAAATTGTTCCGCAGCGTATTTTATGAACACTCAATTATAATAAAATTCCATGTCAACGCTCGCTGTCAGCTTCGTCAGAAAGAGATTAAGTTTAAAGAATGTGATGAGCTGTGAGAAAATATATACTTCGTAGATATGAATTAACGAACCATTTCAGGTTAAACAATATATATCCAATATAAATTTTAATCCAATATCGATCACAATTAACAGACGACATTTTATACGAAAATCAATCGAATAGTATGAAATAAAACTATTGTTTTTAATTTTTGAAAATAGGACAAATATATGGTTTAATATATCTTAAAGTAGCTTAGCTGATACTATGAATATACTTGTTTTTATATTACATTATCTTATAGCTAAAACAGTATACAACCGAAAGGAATTGATAAAACTATATTCAATTGAAATATATTTATTTAAGTTTTACATAAAATATGAGATAGAAATAATAAAAAAAAAATAAAAAAAAAAAAAATTAAAGCTTTTTGGTATGCTATGTTTTGTTTAATAAGTTAATATTAATATAATTTACCCTACCTTAAGTGTTTATATGTTTTTTTATGTTTGTTGTCATTAATTTTAATTATTTAACTGCTTTAAATGTTGCCAAATACGTATGAGGGGTGTATTCAGTAAGCACAGAGCGGCTATTTCACAACGATAGCCATAACAATATACAGCTCCCAATAGCACGCCATAAAAAAAAAATAGCTGTGATTTTCGTCCATAATTAAATGTTTCTAACAATCTACAAATCGTCTCTTGAACTGTGTTGACTTTTTTACTTTATACATTTATTATTATCTCTTACTTTAAACATTTATTTTTATATTGTTTTTGTACTGTAATAAGAAAATAGGATAGGTTTAAAATATTATATTTCTGATAATAACAGTCTGATATTGGTTATAAATATTAAGTAGTTTTGCCAATTATCATTCTTTATTTCTTATAAAAAATAAATTATTTTGTGTTTCTTACTAACATTAAAATTAATAAAATATATTTGCACCAGCTGACCTACGAGCATGGCTCGCGTGAACGTTGTATAAAACCTAACATAAGTAAAGTATGTATTAAATATTGATTTTTAGGTTTGTTCCTGATGTAAAAAGTAGCCCATGTGTTATTCTAGGTTATATGCTATTTGTGTTCTGTATCTAAATCTCATTCAATACCGTTATCATCAACTTTCAAGCATACTTATTGTATAAAAAACAGGTAATAATTAAGTTATTAAGATGAATATAAAGTAAATCAATTGTTTTAATTCAAGATACATTGCAAAAAACCATTAAATTTGGGTATAGTATATATATATATAATTTGTGCATCTGTCTCTTTTATAACCTATGGCACATTTTAAGCCATCAAATCAGAAACTTCGAATACAAAAGAAAAACAACACCGTATCAATAGATCTCTTAGTTCATTAAAGAAAATAAACAAAGTCAAAGGAATACATAGCAATACCTACCACTTAACTAATAATTCTACGCTCTCAATAAATTGCTACAAACATTGGCTTATATTATAAGTGTTTTTGTGGATGAAGTACCAATTTCTTACGAACTACTTACAAACGAACGAACGAATTAGTTACAAAACATGATAATGTTTTTAACAATGAAGTCTGAGAAGCCTATCATCTTTGTGCTATTTTGTGTTGCTGTTGTTCTGGTATTTTAATACTTCTACAAAAAAATCACCGACAACCTATATCTATCTTTATTACCAAAATGGTGAACAATAAATAAAATTAGTTTTAATAGCTTATTAAAAATTGAAGGTTCTAATTTAATAAATTGCTTTTCATCGATGTAAATACTTTTTCGCTTCGGATATTACTTGTAAGTACTCGTTCTCTTTCATTCTACATACTTTGTACAAATATAAAATATAAGTGTGGGAAACTCAGAAAAAAGGGAGTGCGGGAAAATAAAATAGTGTTTTCTAGACATATTAGCTTCTATGACTGGCATTCAATACCAAAGTAGTCTTTAAGAAGCCTTTGAGTTGATATTTCTCTAATTAGTGTTTCTAACATATCTTTTAATTGCTATTAGAACTAACGTATTTACCAAGAGTAATAAGGTTTAATCATAAATAAATTACCAAAGTCTATTCATTTATACTCGTAGTAGGACAAGATTTGTAAATGTAAATGTATTTATTTTAATGTCCTCACAATTATTCATATCGTGAATAATAACCGTTGTAAATAATCCGATAAAATAAAACTTATACAAGCCATGCCTTTCATCAAATAAAAGGTCTAAAGACCTTTTATTTGATGAAAGAGGAAGATGAAAGATAAAAGATCTAAAGAAAGATGAGGTTACTAATTTTGAATTCACTATTCCAATTACATTTATTATCTTATATAAACTTACTTTTCTATATCAATTATGGCAGTTACATTTAGATATATGTATTCCTCCTGTAGAATAAATTACTATTCATAAAATCATCGCACTATTCATAAAATCTAAAAACATGTTTTGTCCATCAATCGGTTCAGAGAATTCCGACTTCAATGTGCAAATGTGTGTGTGTGTGTCACTGGAATAAAAACCGGAGCCGCCATTTTGTGAGGCATTGTCATTTGTAAGTTTAAAAAATTGTCTCAATGATTATGAAAATAGGTAATTCTACTTTAATTTTGTCATTATTCAAGATAATAATATTCATGTAAAAGCAATTGTCAATGAAGTGGTCGCATTCGTCTTCATTTGAGGATCCAACTCGCTTTATTAGATACATGTTAAGTCGTCCACGAAGTTAACAAGAATATTCTTGTTATCCCCAGCTTAAAGCGAACCCAAAGAAGCCTCGGGTTTTCTAGACATATTATTTATATATATTATTTGCACTGAACATTCGAGAGGACAACAACACGCCTACACCTTGGCAACCACGCTCACCCTCTGGAACTCCAGCCCAGAAAGCGACCCGGTTGCCAGGAAAATCGGTCATATTATTGCCTTTTCGCTTGGTCTCAGACACACAAATAACATCCAGATTTTTGTCATCCATCACATTTAATAATTCATTCATCTTCTGTTCCATTCCATGGGTCATGGGTTCATTACTCACGAAATTCAATTTTTTTTTCTGTTTTTTCCCGTCGTGAAACACGGGTAACCTGCTAGTTTTTTATAACTTTTAGCTCCGTCAGGATACCAGAATAAATTAATATTTTATATCATATTTTATTACAGAAATTGTAAAAGGTAATACAATTATTATTTGTATATATTAATTCTATTTTAATGTAAAGAAGCGAATAAAATTGGCATAATCATCGCCATTACTTCGAGAATCGTATGCACCCTCCATTAATCCATCGGAGTGCCTCACTACATTTTAGTATAAGCAGGCAAAATCTCCACCTGATGACCCTTCTTCTTAAGATAATCTATGGTCTCATTTTTGAATCTGCTTACTAATTTTAAATAATTATCAGTCTCACCAATGGAAGGACCAATCACACAACACAACACAATCAAGACACAACGTAATGCTTAAACTGACTTCTTTAAGTTCAGCTTCTGTACAACCTATCTATGGAATATCGCATCTTGGGTCTGTGGTTGGTCATCATCTCATCTTGTTCGATATGTGATGGCCATATTACGCATCATCGAGCAGTCCCTAGATATAAGGAAATGTATATGACCTTCTTTCAAACTAAAGGAAAAGCGGCCATTATGCCCCAGAATACCTGTTTTGGGTAAAATAATATACCTGCCGAAGTTATGTTAAATGCTTTGATTGAAAAACACTGAAGATCGCTTATTATATATTATGCTAGTTTCACCAGATCTCTTACCAAATCCTTCTGATTTAATATAATAGAAGTCTTTTAGATATAAAAGAAGTCCTTTGACAACCACATTCGGTTATATATTTTAATATCTCACCCCACCCTACAGATTCTAAATTGGCTAAATTGCCGGCTGCCCCGCAAGCTTCTACAGCAATAAGTTTCTTTATTATGAGGTATAATGAGCCAAAAACCATCCCCCAATTTTATTCATATAAGAATTCAGCTATTGTATCACCTGCAGCAACCATTGCTTCTATGGCTGCTCCACCTTTTCATAGAATATATATTGCGGTTTGAGTTGCTAATTAGTATGGTATAATTACCATTGGCATTAGAACAATGGTATTTGTATTAATTTTTATGCCTCTTTCTTTAAAGAAAATATCTAAAATGATATGACACCTTATCATCAAATATCGTAAATAAAATTGATTAATTTTAATAAAACTATAATACAATATAGCGAACGTTACATAGTTTAGCAATCTCATAACTAATTCCTCATAAAACAGAAACAACCTAGGTTATTAACACATCGTATCGAGAAAGGTACACAACATACATTTAATGTCCTGATAGCTTATGAACCGCTACGTCATAAATACCTAGGATTGTACAAAAAATTAGTCTGGGGGAATCGCAAACCAGTAAACTGTATATCTATGTCTATATCGCAACCAATATAATTTTACTAAACATTTGAATTATGGTAATCGGTTCGTATTATCCACTTTTTGTTAGAACACTTGTATTTCCGTTTCGCACGTGACTTGAATGTAGAATTTATGTGATATCATGCATTTCCATGTTGGTTTACATCATAATATTGTATTTCGTTCCATTAATAAAATACTCAGTGATATCTCTTTTTTTAATTATTTCTTTGTACTTTTTATTTATTTCTACTCAATTTTTACCAGTTTTAAGTATTGAAATATAATTCTGATTCATCAAAAATCAAAACAAACTGAATATAAAGTAATATACTTTTAATTAAATCATCAAAAACCGCATTTCTATTGCCATTTAATTAACCTGAGCGGCTTTGATTTGTAGCGAAACCTTAACAATAGATTATTTTAATTTGCGTCCACCGTCTTCGGTTACGAAGGACCTTTTATGGTTAATTGAGAAAAAAGTTTATATATTTAAAAGTGGATATATTTAAAAACTTACTCTGGTCTTATTTTCAGACGAAGTATATTTAAATATATATATATATATATATATATATATATATATATATTTATTTCCTTCAAGTAAAAAAGGACATAAAAATGCACATTTCTTTTAAATTATATGTAGTACAATTAATATAACAGGTCGTGTATATCTGTATGTAATCAATCTTACAATGATAGTGTATCCGCGTATAAATATGAAGTAATTGCTACATGAATCCCCCATTTAACAACAACTCTATGTTCAATCAGAGATCTTTACTTATTTGAGTTGTAGTAGTTACTAATTGTAGTTACATGTATTTACTATTAATAATCGCTTAGGAATTATGTTTTCATTTATTAAGATTGTTTAGTTGTTATTGCAATTAGATAGAACTATTAGACATTTTTGTAATATTCAAACTGTAAATACGATTACTACATTTCTTAATAGTAAAGAATTGTGATTGAACGTAGAGTTAGATAGAGTAATAAGTGGTAGAGTCAGATATCAATTACTTCATATATACGCACACTAATACAGTATCATTGTAAGATTGAATTACATACCGATATGCTCGACCTGTTAAATTTGTTGTAATTTGTTAAGTATTTTTTGTAATTGTATTAAAATTTTTCAATACAACAACCAAGCGATAGGATTGTATATTATTTGTTTACTGAACCATGTGTTTTCATATACAATCAATGGATAATATCTTGATAATTACATTATATTACATTTAACATATGTACCGTTTTATTTATATTGCTGTTTCAATATTATTTCAAGATCCATAAAAAGAGAAAACCAGAAGTAACAGTCACAAAATGAGATTGAAAATACATAAGAACATTTGATAAAAATTTAAAAAGTTTATGTAAACTTGGTTTTAGTAATCTTTTAGGTTTTATACTTTTTAAAATATTTCAAAATACATTTTTACCAGGTTAAATAAATAGTTTGGTTATATCTAAATAAAATCTTGTGCTTCGATGGTTATCTTATCTGTCTCTTAGTGTTATGATATTATACATTCATCGATATATGCCTGACCCAATGCGTTAGTTCTTTTTGAATATAGTTTAAGTTTACAGATGAGACGAGTCCATTTTATTATATTATAAATCAATTTATATCAAAATATATCAATCAAAAACATCAGGTGAAAGAAACTTTCCTTATATTTAACTAAAAAAGATACTTCGTAACCAAACATGATAGACATCAATTAAAATAATTTATTGTTAAGGTTTCGCTACAAATTAAAACCGCTCGGGTTAATTAAATGTTAACAGAAATATGGTTTTTGATTATTCAATTAAAAACAATATTCCTTTACCTTCCCTTGCTTTGATTTCTGATGAATCAAAATTATATTTCATTAATTGAAATTTGTAAAACTTGAGTAGAGAGAGCGAACTGTTGGACCATTTATAAGAATTAATGCAAGCTGCTGACAAATAAATTGATTTATCACCATTTTAAACGATGTTTTGAATGTAAGCCCCACCTGCTTCGACATTTATTCCATAAACATTAGACTTTAAAGTTAATAAGGACAGTTGTTCTACATTAGTTGATGAAATGTAAAAAAACTTTTACATCTCTCACTTTAAGAAAGGTACAAGGAATTTAACTGCATAGTATGAATGAAGAGTTAGAAACATGAAATGAATCTGACATATTATTTTTTTTTTATGTTTCTGCTGTTAGTCCTACTAGCCATGTCAGCGTCACCGGTATTAATAAATTAAGAATGTATTGATGATGATACTCATTTAGTTTTTGTTGTAAATATTATTATAGTATATATTTCTATAACAAATTAACTGAGACGGAATTTTTAATAAATCTTTATAAAATGCGCCACTTCTGACAGTTGAACTCCATAAATTATTTACAATTCAAATCATTAAATCAGCTGTTATATGCTATTCTTGATAATTGTAAAATCTATTTTGATATATAACCAAAGCGTTCGTTGTTCGATCCCTTATCGTATAATAATAATAAATGTGAATTATTGGCGACCACTGTTCAGGAAAGCAGAGGTATATATCAATAAGATTGTCTAATTTAAAACGTATCCATGGATCATTTACTGAGATCTATTCAGTTTCTTTATGAAAGTCGAATAACGCTTAAAAAATTCACTCGATTTGGCGTCCGTTAATTTTGAGTCTATATTTGTATACCTGTATGTATAGGTAGTTATAAATATCTATAAAGGATTCTTAATCTGTAAATATTGATTTAAATTATGTAAATTCTTCTATTTGTATTTGTTTTAGTCTTAATTTGATCTTGTACAATAAATAAAAAATGTATAACAATGATATTATTTATATCGAATGATAATTAGGTCATATGGTATAAATATTTAATTAACTTTATGAGCAATATTTGTTATTAATAAACATTATTTGTTTGTTTAAAATGAAATACAAATACTTTTATTAAAATAATGATAAAACGGAAGTATTTTTTTTTTACATTCTTAAACTGTAGAACAATTTTGAAACTTACAAATGGCAATGCCTCACAAAATGGCGGCTCAAGTTTTTATTCCAGTGGCAGTCATGAATGTGCTCAGTCGTGTGTAATGTGAGTTATTCATAGCTTTGCACATTGAAGTCGGAATTCTCTGAACCGATTGATGGATAAAACGATGTTTTTAGATTTATGAATAATAATAGATTCAAAAATACATGCATGTTAATCTATATAATTGATATGGAAAATAAATATGGTTCGGATACTGAATCCAAAATAATTAACTTTATGGCAATCATTAGACCTTTTTTGGATAAATAGCATCGCTTTTAAAAGTTTTACTTTATCGGATTATTAACAATGCTTATTAATTTTAAAATTTATCATTAAGAAATGACAGTATTTTATAAATACATAAAGTAGTAGAAATATAATTAAACTTATGTATTAAAATAAATACATTTGCAAAAAAATGTGTTTTTTGTCAATCAATAATAATCTTGTATACTACTAGTATAAATGAATAGAATTTAGTAAGTTATTTATGATTTAACGTTTTTACTCTCGGTAAATACGTTAGCTCTAATAGCAATTAAAAGATATCTTACAAACAATCATTAGAGAAATACCAACTCAAAGACTTCTTGAAGACTACTTCGTTATTGAAAGCTAGTTTTAAATATTTGTTCAAACTAAGTGGAATGAAATTACTTACAATTAATATCGGAAGCGAAAAGTATTTATGATAAGCATTATGTCAAATGCAAAATTAGAATTAGATATAACTTATCAAATTTTATTGTATTAATGTTTCGCAATTTTAGTAGTAAAGATGGATATATGCTGTCGCTTTTTTGTATGTCTACTAAAGACAAACATTTCTGACGTACCTACATTATATTGTCGTAATTCTTATGATTTTACAGGTCTCGCCAAAATAGTTCACAGATTACCATCTGGCGGTGTCTTCGACTTACTTGACATTTTCATTGTATTATTTAGGGTCTTTCATCAAAAGTGTCTTTCTTCTATCTCTATCTTTACATTTAAATAAAACAAAGTGTGTGTGAGATATTATCGAAATTATTTATTTATTTATTTAAAAGATGTAATGATGCTATTATGTGTGGAATATGACATCATTTAAATGTCCACCACGGCTTCTCTGGGTGGAGCGCATGCGAGAAATCCAATTTTCCATGACTTTTGCAAATAAATCAGGTTGAATTTGACCTATGGCATAGGTTATCTTGGTTTGGAGGGCCGCTGTCGTTTGTGGTTTATTCGCATAGACTTAAGAAAAATCCACAAGAAAAAGTCTAGCGTAAAGTCACACGATCTCGGTTCTCCACGTGAGATGACCATGCTCTCAAATCTCTCATTCAGAATATTCAATGTGGCATGAGCCGTGTGGCACGTAGCGCCGTCTTGTTGAAACCACTTGTCGTTGGTGTTCAGATGATCCAGTTCATGCCAAAAAAAGTTGGTAATCATCTACCGAAACCGCTCGCCGTTGACAGTGATGGCCTGGCCAACGGCGTTCTCAAAGAAATATGGCCCGATGACGCCGTCAGCCCACATCAAACTGTAAATTTTTTCGGGATGCATTGGACGGTCTTGGATCTCATGTGGATTGGTATAGTCCCAAATTCGACAATTTTGTTTGTTTACGTACCCATTCCTCCAGAAATGGGCCTTATCGCTGAAGATAACTTTTCTGTGAAAATTACGGTCAGTTGCTAACTGCTCCAGTGCCCATTTAGCGAACACACGTCGTTATCTATGGTCGTTTACCTTCTATTCCTGGGTGAGTTGAATTTTATAGGGGTGCAGGCCCAAGTCACAACGCAAAATTCGTTAAGTTGTGGTCTGTGAAAGGAAGAGTTCTTGTAAGCGACGCGAATTTGACTACCTCGGATTCTCCTGCACACTCTTATGGACAGCGGCGATGTTTTCGGCAGACTTTGCGTTTCGTTGACGTACGGGTGTGGGTCGATCATTTACCAAACCAATGGTCTCAAATATATCCACTACACGACGAATAGTCCTTTCAGTAGTACGATTATGACGACCGTGAAATGGGTGAAGCGCGCGGTGCGGTGCTCGAACAGAACACTCATTTTGATAAAACAATTTTATCATTTGCACGTGTTGTTGAATACTATAGCGATCCATGATGATTTGGCAAAACAAAATGAATAAATGACAACCAATTTGACAGATGTAGCTTCAACAAGATGGCCGCTACCAACTGTTAAAGTTCGGACGTGCCTATTTGAAAACCCTTTATAATTAGAATAACATTCAATAATTTACATATTAACTCTATAAATTATAGCCCATGTGTTATTTTGATATATAGGTTATATTATTGTATAGTATCATTGATGTCCATTTTATATTTGTGTGTGATTGAGTAAGAAACACACATCTTCACAAACTTTTGACATACTATATTAGTAAGATATTCGGAAAACTGTTGCTATTACTTGTTCACTCTATGTTCCACAAAATATTTAATGTGCATCTTGTCAAAACAGTTAGAACAACGTACCCACACATCTCACTTAATGATGTTACAGTTACGTGTAGAAGACTGAGCGCTTCAATCTGACATCACAAAGTGTTCTAAGGAGCAATTGCCTCATTCACAAGTGGAGTTAATGGGGCGAGCTATTTGTTACTTAGCGCTAAGTATCTCACAAGTGAGTCGCAACATATACTGTAAGTTTCACGACTTTTCATATTAATTTTAGTTTAATGGTTTGGTTTCTTAAATATATTTCTTATTTTTAAGATGATTTTGTAGCAAATTATACAGTCATCATTAATAAATTAAATACATTTTCGTCAAAGTCGCAGGTGTACGTTTACGTGATTGGTTAATCACTTTTAATTTTATATTACGGCATGACAGGACAGAATACACAAGAGACTGTATGAAACAATACATAAAGAAAATTAACTAAAATAATGTAAAGAGTAAAAACATCTATGTCGGTCTGTAAAAATTAAAAATAAAAAATTTCAAAGACAAAAATATGTGGATGGATATTACTTTATTTGTATTTGGATAGTAACGCTCGAATAACACTTTAGTGATCATACTAATAGTGTAACGACTACCTAGAATACTTTTTTTATCGGGTCCAGACATGATACATATCCCTCATCATAACATAAGTCCTACGCTACCAGGATGCTTCACTACAGGTTTGTTTATAATTGTAATTTTAAAATACTTCGTAAAACATATTCTCGCTCCTAATTTGTACGCTGTAGAAGTAGGAGCGAGAGGTATAACAGCAAAATCTCTCTACAACTTATTTAAGGATCTCGGCCTTTCTAGAACGATCATCAGTTCATTTCTGGAACGTATTTCGAAGGCGGCTTTAGTAGGTTCTTACGATATTTGGTTAGGTAGGGAGAGGAGCGTAAACAGTGAAGGTGAGCGTGTATGCGCATAGTAAAGGGGCCCCTTAAACCTACATCTGGGTCGCAAGTCCCAGGCATTGTTTGCGCTCCTCTTCTTGCAACGCGATGGGCCCGGCACCCGCACGGTGAATCCATGGAATGCTAAGAAGCTTCGTCTCTTTACATGCTGCAAGCAGCCTGTTGAAGCTTTTGTTTTTCAATATTTTTAATCTTTGTATACAAGTAATTTTAATATTTTGCTTAGATATTTACATTGAAATTAAAAATATTCAGTAAGTAATAGACTACAAATGTCATTCAGAATATTATTTCTTTACACAATAATATATTTTTATACTTCTGAATAAACAGTTGAATAAAATAATTCAAAGGAATATATTATTATTACTTATTCTACCTTAATTCTGCCATTTACATATAGTTAATTAGAAACATTCATAAGCAAATGTGTCCAGTCAAAGATTGGCATTCGAAATTCGAATAATAAGTTCGTTAGCGAATTCGGCATGTTGCGGTTGAGAGTAAACAAATGCACGCCAGAATCCTGCCGCGGGCCGGCAAACTATGGCAATAATATTTGATCAAAGTTTCCTAAGCAATATGCACTTTATACAGAACGTTCTAGAGGATAATTTAATTTGGTGTGCGTTTAACCAATTTCTTTCTGTTTATCGGTTTAGCCCTTCGGCATGCCAGCTACATTGTAACTCGAGTGCACGCGCCATTTTTACTCATAAACGACAATGGATGCTGATTTTGGAAGAAATACCCAGAAATAAAATTTAAATAAGATGAATGCTGAAATATATCCCGTAAATGTATTTCTATAGCTTGTTCTCGCTATCAGCCGAAAAATAGTATTAGGATGGTGTAGAATCCAAATATGCCACCAACTTTAAACATTTTTGCATATACATATATTAGGAAAATTTATAATCATTTCTACAACTGTGGCTACTCCTAAAGTACTAACAATTCTGTAGTAGCTTATAAAGATCAAAAATACTTGTCGTGAAAATATTATTGTATTGTAGTATAGTATTGTCATAATTGAAGGTTGAAGTGACATTTTTAATGTTAAAACAAAGTATTTAAATTTTGCTGCAGATTTGAATATTTTGCAAGACATTATTTTTGTCGGCCTATTATCACTTATTATTTTAGCTCAGGCGGAGCTGGGAGAAAAGTTAATTATTATTAAATGCGAAATATAAATTGAACAAATTTTTACACAGAAATCCTTTTACAGATTATGTCATTCTATGACTGGAGTTGAATTACATTCATTTAAAAATATACCTTATACGCTGGACATAAGGTTATATATTCGCAATCAATAAAGGGTCTATTACCCGCCAACGCACCGCCAGTAGTCAGCAATGGCGGCCATATTTGAATGAGGTATTCAATCATCTGTATGAAGTTCAAATTCAAGGCATTGTCGGTACAAAGCATGTTTGCGTAATTAGAGGTCGGGTGAAGTGGATTCTGATAGGGAATATTATTCTTTACTTGTCTGTATGTGTCACTATATCACTTATTACATTTAATATTTATATTATTGTTAAATGGATTATTAAGTACCAATTTAATTTAAATGTATTTTTGTTTAAGTTCTCTAAATGTTATTTTATATAATATATTTACTTATTTAATAAAAATTAAAATATATGTAAAAATTTATACTTCAATGAAATATTTTGTTATAAAAATAGCTTTGGGACCGAAAATACATCTTCAAAAATGTCAGTTAAATAAACGACTCAAATAAAACTACAATTAGATTAACCTTAAGATTTTAAAATTGCAACACATCTAAATAAAACTACTTTTGTATAAAAAACTCTTTGACTAAACTGGGGAAGACGCTTTTGCAAATTAATTAAAGCGTCTAATTAAAATAAATTGTAAAATATAAGCGAGTTAAATCTTTTCAAACGTTTTATTTGGAGAAACGTGGTCAAACTTTATTTGGATGACAGGTTGTTTTTAATATTTTATTCTTAATTATTTTCCAACCGGCTATTTTTTATTACAGTCATTTATTTAAGGTTGTGAATATTAAAAGGAGATATAAAATAATAATTGTTTATTTTCGGATAATTATTATTCTCTGTGACAAATTTGATGTTTTTTATACTCGGTGAGAAATTTGAAACAAAACTTATGAAGAACTCTGATTGCGTCCATCTTTAAATATTATAAAATGTATAAACTGTAAACCAAAGGTAGTTGGAGTAAAACATGTTTTTATTTTCCAACATAAAAGTAATAAGAGGAGAGTTATAAAGAGACGTCTGTTCAACGGCGGTAAATAAATCGAATTTTGCTTGTGTCGCGTCTAAGGGTTGAGACTATATTTAAGATATACTTAATAAAAAAATATATTTAATGATGATATATAATGTACTGTAGTGGCGACTGTGTGTATGTTATAGTGTGTATTTTTACTATATTCTTGTAATGGTTTTTCTTTTTTTTTAATTTCCAAAATTAAGCAATATTGTATACGCTTTATTATAGAAATCAATATTCTTTAGTTACTGTATCTGTATCTGTATGTATAATTTTATTTTTTTGTTATTTTAAAGCACAGCAAACATTTGTTTGATAATCTTTTTATTTGTTAATAATAATTATAGACTACCTTTATAATTTATATGTAAAAAAGTAATGAGACGAAGGTTCTTAGTATTCCAAGGATTTACCATGCGGGTGCCGGGCCCATCGCGTTACAAGAAGAGAAGCGAAACAATGCCTGGGACTTGCAACCTAGGTGTAGGTTTAAGGGGCCCCTTTACTATGCGCATACACGCTCACCTTCACTGTTCACGTTCCTCTCCCTACCTAACCAAATATCTTAAGAACCTACTGAAGCCGCCTTTGAAATACGTTTCAGAAATGAACTGATGATCGTTCTAGAAAGGCCGAGATCCTTAAATAAATTGTGGAGAGATTTTACTCTTATACCTTTCGCTCCTACTTCTACAGCCTACATATTAACTATAAATTTATTCCTGATCAGTTCGTTACATAGTTAGTAATACTTGTTAAGCTTAAATGTATGATCTTTGGGTATGTTCGTTTCCCAGGTTACAGTAAGCTCCACAAGTATAACGCGCCTTAGTTCTTTTGAGTACAGGAATAAGTCCGGCCTAGATGACGAAACCAAACATCCCCGGGAATTTTGTACTGCCTTTCATACGTGTCCATCATGAGAGTTCAATAAGTTTTACGCTATTACAAAAGACACGTTTGAGCCACAGATAAGAACTAACTTTATTTAATAATAAACGTACATAGACACAGACATACATATTACATACTTCATGGTAGATGGCGCTACTAGTTTGTAATGAGTGATATTGTTGATACAAAATAACACCCTCACTTATCGCAATATTCACTAAACAATTTTAACAAAATTATTCTACACAAACTACTATGCCAAGAAGTGACATGAATTTGTAATGCTTTGCTGAACATAAACTTTTAGTCAAGATATCAGCTGGCATATTAGCCGTTGGCAAATACAAAACTTTCACAATTTTATCTTTAATTAGATCACGACAAAAATGATATTTGATATCAATATGTTTTGTACGTTTGTGAAGGATTGGGTTTGCACACAGCTTTTGTGCACCTTGATTATCATTAAAAAGACTAAATGTGTACAATTTGTGAGTTATTTCATATTGCAGACTTCTTATGTATAATATTTCCCTACATGCCTCAGATAGGCCAACATACTCTGCTTCAGTGCTAGAGAGGGCTATACATTTTTGTTTTCTACATTCCCATGAGATAACACCATCAGATAATAAAAAACACATACCAGTATATGATCTCCTATCTACAGAGTTAGATGCCCAATCAGCATCTACATAGCCTGTAATTTCTGAATTGCCTTCTTTACAATATTTTATTCCATAACATTTAGTCCGTTTTAGGTATTTCAATATCCTCTTTGCATATTCCCAATGCTCCTTTGTGTGACAGTTATTAAATTGACTTAAATAGCTTATAGAATAACTAATGTCTGGCCTTGTTAGGACTGACAAGTACATCAAACTGCCAATTAATTGTTGATAGGGCACATGACTATCTATACCTACTTGACCTTTCTTTACATTTAATTTGACCTCCATAGGAGTATCAACAGTTTTGCAATCTCTTAATTGAAATTTACTCAAAAGTTGATCAATATAAGTTTCCTGACTTAAATATACATATCCCTTTTCTTTATTGAAAGTTACATTCATTCCAAGACATTGTTTAACTTGGCCTAAGTCCTTAATGATAAACTTATTAGATAAAATCTGTTTCAAACTGTCAGTTTCAATTTTATCATTGGAAAATATAAAGAAATCATCAACATAGACTGTTACAATGTTCTTACATCCGTTGATACATGGTTCTATTTTTGACCTTTTGTAACCATTACTGACTAAGCAATTATCAACCTTTTTATTCCAAGCTCTAGAGGCCTGCTTAAGTCCATAAATGGCCTTTTTGAGTTTCAATACTTTACAAACTGAACTATTACTATTATAACAATCTGGCATTTTCATATGAATGATTTCCTCTAAATCACCATTCAAGAACGCAGTCTTGACATCTAAATGGGTAACATCGAAACCTAATTTTACTGATAATGCGAATAATAGTCTCAGAGTTGTATGTCTTACTACAGGCGAAAAAGTTTCTGTATAATCTACACCATATTTTTGTGTAAAGCCTTTTGCGACCAAACGAGCACGGTATAGCACATTGTTTTCACTATCGTATTTTTTCCGCAAAACCCATTTGCACTGTACTATAGTACCATCTTTAGGAGCATCTACTAGTTCCCATGCACTATTTTTCTCAAACGACAGTAACTCATCTTGCACGGCTGCCAACCACTGTGCTTTCTCAGGACCTTCCAAAGCTTCTTGCAACAATATCTCACCTGTGAACATATTGTCATTCTCTATACATGCACTAGCATAACCATATCTGTCTGGCTGCTGCCTACGCCTAGGACCACTTGTCATGTTGACATTATTCAGTATAATGGAGTCTTCACTGTCTGTTGTAACAGACCCAGAGCTATCTGATGTTCCACTTTCACAAGGTACATACAGTTCACCGCTGTCATTCATGTTCAAGCTCTCTGGTTGTTCAAGGGAATCTTCCTGGAGAGTCACATCATCTTCCCCCACTGGAACTATATTCACCTTGTCTGAACAACTTTCCTGTACCTCTAGAACATTCTCTGTCTCTACCTTCTCCAATATTACGACATCTCGACTGGTAGTGATGACATTAGTCTTTGGGTTGTAAATTCTGTAACCTTTGACGTCATTGGAATAGCCGACAAGGATACATTTTTCAGACTTTCTGTCCCACTTTAATCTATTTTGTTTCGGCACATGCACCATGACTGTACTACCAAAAACACGCAAGTGACTTACATCTGGCTTTCTACCCGTCCATATTTCAAAAGGGATTTTATTATTTAATGATGTGGTCACAGTCCTATTCTGTAAGTACACTGCAGTATGTGCTGCCTCAGCCCAAAACCTTTTCTCGAGATCTGCCTCGAACAGAAGACATTTGGCTTTCTCAACAATAGTCCGGTTAAATCGTTCTGAGATACCATTCTGCTCAGGCGTGTATGGGTTTGTTTTGTAATGTACTATCCCATGAGACATCAAAAAATCATTAAATCTATTGTTGCAGAATTCTTTCCCATTGTCACTTCTCAAGATTTTTATACTGCTATTAAGCTGATTCTCTACCTCTGCTTTATACTGTTGAAAGCATTTCAATGCCTCATCTTTAGTTTTTAAAAAGTAAATATATGTCATACGACTATAATCATCTATGAATAGCATAAAGTATCGAGAACCACCTATTGACTGGTTTTCCATAGGTCCACAGAGATCTGTGTGCACCTTGTGTAGTAACTCTGTACTTCTGCTACCTTCTTTGGGAAATGGTAAGCGGCTCTGCTTGCCCTCACAACATGCAACACAAGATGACTTTGATATATCAGTCTTACTATCCAGTGTCAATCCCTGAACAGCATCTTGCATCTTGTTCAAATACTGGCTATTGACATGACCTAAACGTCTATGCCAAACTTCACTGGACACCATCGCTGCAGCTGATGAACAATCCTCAGACATCTTTAGTTTATACACCCCATTTAATAGACTCGCTGTAGCTACCAGTACTCCTCGTTGGTTGAAAATCTGACAACCATTATTGCTAAATGAAACTCTGTTTCCTTTTGATATAAGTTGACTAACAGACAACAGATTTGTAGTCAACTTCGGCACGCATAATACACCTTCTACTGTAATGTCGAATTCACAGGCACGCGTCTTTGTCGTAATCCGCACATCTCCAGTACATAGTACAGGTACTTTATTTTTGTTTGCTACGACAATTTCCTTGATCTTATGATCTCGCGACATATTTGACAACCATTCCTCGTTCGCGGTAAGATGAACACTCGCCCCGGAGTCAATGTACCAATCTTTTTTGCAAAATTTGCCATTCAGGAACACAGCGCTGAACGCATTACTACTCGTCCGTTCATTTGTATTTGACGAAGTTTTGTTCGTAAAAGTACACTGGTTGCGGTAATGTCCTGTTTGTTTACATTTGTAACATGTCACCTTAGGTTTTGACTTTGACATCTGGGCGTTGTCTTTGGTCGCAGCGCTACCAACATTCCGTTTCTTCTTGAAACTCGCAAACGCGCCACTAGAGGTGCTATTGTCGCCACTGCCGTTTCCGCTTTCTTCCATGTCCAACAGCTTTGTTTTAATGGCGTCCGCTGTCAATGGTATGCCGCAATGCTCGATCGCCATTATCATAGGGGAATATTTTTCTGTTAATCCCGCTAATAAAAGCGATGCAACCCACTCATCATTGATATTGAAACCCGTACCACTCAATTTTTGGCTTGTTTCGATGATTTGTGTCACGTACGAAGTCATTGAAACGCTATTTTCAAGTCTAATAGAAATCAGACTCCTCAGTAAACTGATTCTTCTCGTGAATCCTGAGTCATCAAATAGGTTCTTCAATTTCTTCCACAGTTCATGTGTCGTTTGTACACTTTTAATATGCACGTACAGCGACGGATCTATTGTCAGAATCAACTTGGCTCGGGTTTTCGCGTCACCTGCTGCTCCTATTTCTGCTGGTAAAGTTTCCGACTTGATGCAATCGGCCATTCCCTCCAACACTAAGAAATTCTCAGCCGCAAAAGCCCACTCACTGTAATTTTCCCGGCCTTTCAATTTAGGCACACTGACAAGGTAGTTCGTCGTCATTTTCACAGTTAATTAGCGTTAATCTCAATCTGCAAAGTCTATTAATTTCCAATAATTGCGAGAAAAACTATAATTCACTGGGCCCATAACCTATTACAAAAGACACGTTTGAGCCACAGATAAGAACTAACTTTATTTAATAATAAACGTACATAGACACAGACATACATATTACATACTTCATGGTAGATGGCGCTACTAGTTTGTAATGAGTGATATTGTTGATACAAAATAACATACGCGCGCGTCCAAGATGGAATAAGGTTTTAGTTTAGATTTTTTAAACGAACGTACCTTTACAAACTCTACTGATATTTTGGTGGTTGTTATACCCTTCTGCGCTCCTGCTACAGAGAGACTAACCGCTTCTCGTACGATTTCTAATACTTCATCGTGGCGACGCGAGTATTTACCTCTATTTAGAAGTATCCTACACCCTACTAGCAAGTGTTTTGCGGTTCCTACTGCCTCCCCACAGATGTTGCAAGATTTTTCGGTGGCTTTGCCCCATCTTACTAAGATGCTTTGACCTGGGAGAGTCATTTAAAAATATAAATATATGATAAAATTTTAATAATGCTGGGGACCAATCATGAAGCAGGGTGCGCCATCTTAAAGATAGTGGAAAACAAAAATCTCCTATGTTCACCCATTCATTTAACAATCCTAGGCTCAATATATCTAGGCTATCAATAGTAATATTGGCACGAAAAGATATGTGTATTTAATTACAATACATATGCATGTAACTTAAATTACAAAACCTGGTATCTTAACCACAACTAAGCTACAGTTTCCGTAAATACAAATAAAAGAGCACTGGAAATAGGAAGGACAATGTTATTAAAGCAGGTAAATAAAATTTCCGTCTTCATAATATTATGCACTGATAATATTTGTATACTGTTTATTTTTATATATGAGTTTTATTTTTAAAGTCGTATGTATACAACATCTCAATGAGTCTCTTTGTAGTTGCAGTCAAAGGTCTATTCTACATAAACTAAATCTGTGAAATGTCACAGTACTTTCTATTTTAATAATTCTCCAAGCAGGTTACTATATTTTAGTTATAGTAAAGTTTTATTTCATTACAGCATATTTTATGCCTGGTGTACAAAGTCATAGTATTTCATTGGAACGGGAATCTTTTGTAAAATTTTATCATATAAATGATATTGATTCTCGTTTGCTTATAAAATTACATTCTTGTATACACGTAGAATATTAAATGAAACAAGGTATAATAAATATTATTTATTTGATATAGACAGTACCAAGACAATGACGTAAAATTATCCATAATATCTCGCTACGATGCTAATCTTTAAGACCATTGAACCGAATTCATTGAAGCTTTGTAAGATATCCACCACCATATTGTTTGATCCACCTTAAAAGATAACATAGTTATAATTTTTATTGATGTTTATTATACATAAAGTTTCCAATAGATAGCGGTGTTAATAATAATATTTTAATTAATATAAAATAATGTATGAAGCAGCAGACGAAGTCGCTGGCAACAGCTCATTATATTGAATGAAGCGGTTGAGTCTCATGATATATGATAACGCAAAAACACTTCAAGGGATGGAAACTGTCAACCTCAGTTAATAAAGCGTATCCAACCCAAAACTGACAAACAAACTCACTACAGCTGGAGCTATTATGGAGCTATTATGGAGCTATACTTCGTGGATAACTTAATATGTATCTAATAAAGCAAGTTAGATCCTCAAATGAAGACGAATGCGACCACTTCATTGTTCTGAGAGCTTAATTAGTAATAGTACTATTGGATCATTTATAAGAATTAGCGCCAGCTGTTGACAAATTAACGGATATATTGAATTTTTATACGATATTTGGACGACTTTTACATCACTCACTTTAAGGAAGGTAAAAGGGATTTAACTGCGTAATGTGAAGAGTTGGAATTGTGAAATAGATCTGATATATTAATAAATTAAGAATGTAATGATGATAATCATTTATTCATATTTATGTGAAATATTTTATTGTAAATATGATTGTAGCATATATTTGTATAACAAATTAACTCTATTCAGACGGAATTTTAATAAGTCTCTATAAAATCCGCCACTTCCGACAGTTAAAGTCCATAAATTAATTATAATCCGACTCATTAAATCTGTTATTATAATATGTTTTCGACAGTTGTAAAATCTATTTTGACATTTAACCAAAGCGTTCTTTGTTTATTTATTTATTTATTTATTTATATCTTTTCCACTTTGAATCATTATCAGTGATCACTTATGTACATCAAAATGGAAGTGTCAGGAGGGCCTATTTCGATGCCAGATTTATCCAGAAGGTAGTTATAAATATCTATAAAGTTTACTTATTCAATATGCTGTTAAAATTGTATTTAGTTTTGTGTTAATATGTATATGTAAAATAAAAAGCAAAATATAATAACAGTGATATTATTTCCATTGAATGATAAATAGGTTATTTGGTATAAATATTTAGTTAACTTTATGAGCAATGTATTTTTCATTTCATTATTAATATATTATATTTATTTTCTTAAAATGAAATACAAATAAAATGAAGTATTTTTATGAAAATGATGATAAAATTAAAATATTTTCTATTTTTTATTACCATTGGGACAATTTTTAAACTCACAAATGACAATGCCTCACAAAATGGCGGCTCAGGTTTATATTCCAGTGACAGTCATGAATGTGCTCAGTCGTGTGTAATGTTAGTTATTCATAGTTTTGCACATTGAAGTCGGCAATCTCTGAACCTATTGATGGATAAAACGATGTTTTTATACTTATGAATAATACTAGATTCGACAGAAGGAATACATCTATGTAAATATATATAAATGATATGGAAAGCAAATATGTTTGTGATACTGAATGCAGAATAAGTAACTATTTTAGAAATAAAGCGTTTGTTGGATTGGATTGGGTTTGGTATTTTATAGGATTCTTTACAATACGTATGATCTTAAAATCGTATCTTTTAGAAAAGATAATATTTTAAGAAATAAATTTAAACCTGTAGATTAAATTAAATACATTTAAAATGTGTGTGTATACTTTACTTAGAATTTAGTATGTTATTTATAATTCAACCTTTCTACACTCGGCAAATACGTTATCTCTAATAGCAATTAAAAGATATCTTACAAACACTCATTAGAGAAATACCAACTCAAATGCCTCTCAAAGACTACTTCGGTATTGAAAGCTGGTTTTAAATATTTGTATGTGGTATGAAAGAGAAAGATTATTTACAATTCATATCAGAAGCTCAAAAGTATTTATTTCGATGAGGAACATTATATTAAATGTAAAATTTGAATTTGAAATAAGTTTAAAAATTTTATTGTTCTTATGATTCGCTATTTCATTAATAAAATAAGGATATATGCTGTCACCTACACCTACTTTCATCATAATATTACAGAGGACGCCAAAATAGTTTTTTGAGTGATTGAGTAAGAAACATACATCCTAACAAACTTTATGATTTATTGAATCTTAATTCCACACAATGTTTTAGTTTGCATCTTATCAGAACAGATGCAACTACGTACCCACACATATCACTTTATGATATTACTGTTACGTGTAGAAGACTGAGCGCTTCACTCTGACATTATATATTAGAAGACTACTTCCCGCGGTATAATTTACTAACCACTATAGTCGCTATTCACTAATCACTAGCGACTTCACTTCTTGATGCTAGCAGTTCCACGATACGAATGGGCACAACTGACCAGCGAGTGACTTATATACCGTCTAGAGGCAAGTTTCGTAATAGCGGTGCTACCCTCTTTAACAATTAATCATGGCAAACTTCACGCATCAAGTATCGAGAATGTTACAAATACCCTCCGAAAGTACTGGCGATAACATCCGGCCTTCCTGCAACGTATTCGCCCTCGAATTACGTCTTAGTCTGATGTTATTGCTGAGAACTGTAATAATTAATAATAACACTTAGTAAATAATTCACGATTATATAACAATTATTCTTTTCCGAATGTTAAAATTGGATTCAGAGAGAATGTATAAAAATAATATGTGTCATAAGATGTCTTTATGTGTCTGTGCGGTAATTAAGATCATTAAACCTTGAAAGGTCTTAAGTCACTTCTGCAGCACCATATTGACATCCTATGTTCGAAGCAAATACATTAGACATTCACCACATTACCAATATAGTAGTGTTCACAACGGATATCTACTGCAGAACCATGGTTTAGAATAGAGATGCCTGAGGCCACTCTAAACGTTTATCACCACATTACCGGTACAGTAGTGTTCACAACGGATATCTACTGCAGAACCATGGTTTAGAATAGAGATGCCTGAGGCCACTCTAAACGTGTATCACCACATTACCGGTACAGTAGTGTTCACAACGGATATCTACTGCAGCACCATATTGACAATCTTTAATCAATCTTTGATAACATCCGGATTACAAATCATTATTTCGGAAGGTCTTAAGTCACTTGTAAATCATGGTTTAGAATAGAGATGCCTGAGGCCACTCTAAACGTGTATCACCACATTACCGGTACAGTAGTGTTCACAACGGATATCTACTGCAGCACCATATTGACGTCCTTTAATCAACCTTTGATAACATCTGGATTACAAATCATTATTTCCTAGTTGTATCCATGGTTTCATGTTTTCAATACATGTTGTGCTATTATATGGCCTGGTACTTTGTTCTGCTCCTTGCATACCATATACATTGTCTAGACACGAGCCAGCGTCTACCATATTCTGTTCGTCTGTAAATTTTATTCCCCAAAAGTTTGCCTCGGCCTCTCCTGATTGTAAGATATCTCGAATACTACAAATGCTTGGATCTTGTAGTTGTACGGAAAGTAACCAATCAGCCTGTGATGTGATTTATGACGTATTTATTTCGTTTGTGATACTCATCAGAGCTGCTACTTGTCGAGGTACTGAATCGGTATTTGAACTTCATGTTGATGCTCTTCGAGATTGTCTATGGGTTTTCCTTTTTCGCTGAGGCATGGCGGTGGGCAATGTTTCACAACCACTTCTGATATTAGAAGACTACTTTCCGCGGTATAATTTACTAAGCACTATAGTCGCTATTCACTAATCACTAGCGACTTCACTTCTTGGTGCTAGCAGTTCCACGATACGAATGGGCACAACTGACCAGCGAGTGACTTATATACCGTCTAGAGGCAAGTTTCGTAATAGCGGTGCTACCCTCTTTAACAATTAATCATGGCAAACTTCACGCATCAAGTATCGAGAATGTTACAAATACCCTCCGAAAGTACTGGCGATAACATATAAAGCGCGCAATTACATCATTCATGAGTGGAGTTAATGGAACGAGCTTTTGGTTACTTAGCGCTAAGTATCTCATAAGTGAATCGCAACATATACTATTAGTATCACGACTTTTCATATTTGTTTTAGTTTAACAGTAGTGTTTTCTTAAATACATTTCTGATTTATAAGGTATTACAATTTTTACAGTTATTAATAATTATATATATTTTTGTGTTAAATTGCATTTCAATCATAGTTGCAGCAGCACGTTTACGTGATTGAGTTTGTTTTTTTTTATTTTATATTAAGTGACACGACAGAAGGACACAAAATACAAGAGACTGTATGAAAAAATACATAAACAAATTGAAATAAAATAATATAAAGAGTAAAAATAGCTATGTTGGTATGTGAAAATTAAAAATATTGTATTTCAAAGACAAAAATATGTGGATGGATATAACTTCAACTGTATTTGGATAATAACGCCCGGATAATACTTTAGTGATCATTTTTACAGCGTAACGTCTACTTAAAGTGTTTTCTTTATAGAATTCAGACAGGATACATATCCCTCATCATAACATAAGTCCTAAGATACTAATCCTGGTATTTTAGAACTACAGGTTCACTACAGGTTTGTTTATAATTTTAATTTTTAAATACTGCTTAAAAGATTTACTTACATATAATAATAACAAATTTACATTATGCAAAAAGCCTGTTCGAGCTTTTGTTTTAAAATATTTTTATTCTTTTTATTCAAGTAATGTTAGTATTTGCATTTACATTGAAATTAACTATATTCAATATATATGTGATAGTCTACAAATGTAATTGAGAATATTATTTCTTTACACAATAATATATTTTTATACTTAATAAACATTTGAATAAAATAATTCAAAGGATTATATTATTTTACTTTAATTCCATTCACGTACAGTTAATTAGAAACATTCATAAACATACTTGTAAATGTGTCCAGTCAAAGATTGGTATTCGAAATACGAATAAGTTCGTTAGCGAATTCATCATGTTGCGGCTGAGAGTAAATAAATGCACGCCAGAATCCCGCCGCGGGCCGGCGAAATACGGCAGTAGTATTTGATCAAAGTTGACGAAGCAATTTGCACTTTACACGGAATGTTCTAGAGGATAATTTAATTTGATGTGCGTTTAACCCATTTATTTCTGTTTATCGGTTTAGCCTTTGGCCATGTCAGCTACATTGTAACTCGAATGCACGCGCCATTTTTAAAATAAATGACAATGGATGCTAATTTTGGAAGAAATACGAAAAAATAAAATTGAAATAAGATGAATGCTGAAATTTATTCCGTATATGTGTTTCTATAGCTTGTTCTCGCTATCAGCCTAAAATAGTATTAGGGTGGAGTTGAATCCAAATATGCCACCAACCTTTAACATTTTTCATATACATATATTAGGCAAATTTATAATAATTTCTACCACTGTGGCTGCTTGTAAAGCACTAACAATTCTATAGTAGCGCCAACCAGCTTATAAAAACCAAAAATATAGTATTATCATAATTGAAAGTAGGATTTTTTTTTTATGTGAAAATAAATTATTTAAATTCTGTTGCAAATTTGAATATTGTTCAAGACTTTATTTTTACAAAAAATATAATGTTGTGAAATGAAAGACAATTTATAATATATGTATAAGATATAATTAGTGTGTGAAGACATGTACTTACAAAAATATACCTTATACGGTACATATATAAGGTTCATATTCCTAATTAATAAGGAGTGTATTACCCGCTACCGCATCGCCAGCAGTCAGCAATGGCGGCCATATTTGAAAGAGGTACTCAATCATCTGTATAAAGTTCAAATTCAAGGCATTGTCGGTACAAAGCATGTTTGCGTAATTACAAGTCGGGTGAAGTGGCTTCTGATTAGGGAATATTATTCTTTAGTCGTCTGTATGTGTGTACTTTATATATTAAGGCCAATATCAGTTGCTACACTTATTATTTATATTATTATTTAATGGTGGGTGAATACCAATTTTACTTAATGTATTTTTGTTTAAGTTCTCCAAATGTTATTTTATAAAATTTATTTACTTATTTAATGAAAAGGCTAATAATGTAAAAATGTATACTTCACTCAAATATTTTATTATAAAAATATCTTTTACAGAGAAAATACATGTTCAAAAATGTCATCTAATTTAAGCAAATAAATCAGTGACTTATTTTCACGATTAAACTAAAAACAAAAATAATAATTTAAACTAAGTAGGTAGATTCGTAACTAATTAGTCGTACCTACATTTATAAGAAATAAATAAACAAAACAGAATTAAATAAACATTTTAAACAAAGGATCTTGATAAAATTTCCACAAACAATTTTATTTATAGCCAACCCCACCGTATCAATAAAGCCTGAATGCCTCGATGCTGGTCAAAGCCTACTTAATATTCCTTTCTTAAAGCTTTTGGAGGCACTATACGACAATACGGCTTATAAAATATATAAAGTTGAATAGACGACTCAAATAAAACTACACTTAGATTAATATTAAGATTGATATTAAGATTTTATAATTGCAACACATATAAATAAAACTATTTTTTGTATAAAGAACGCTTTTACCGAACTGGGGAAGATGCTTTTGAAAATTAATTAAAGCGGCCCTTTAAAATAAATTGTAAAATATAAGCGCATTAAATCTTCTCAAACGTAGTTTTTATTTGGATGACAGGTTGTTTTTAATATTTTATATTTATATTTTTTTATTATCGTCATTTATATTAGTGTTTAAAACAGACATAAAATAATAATTGTTTACTTTCGGATAATTATTACACTCTCTGATAAATTTGGTGTTTTTCTACACTGTGAGAAATTTGTAACAAAACTTATGAAGCACTCTGATTGCGTCCATCTTCAAATATAATAAAAAGTATTAACCGTAAACCAAAGACAGTTAGAGTAAAACATGTTTTTCTTTCCAACGTAAAAGTAATAAGAGGAGAGTTATAAAGAGACGGCTGTCCGACGGCGGTAAATAAATTGAATTTTGTTTGTGCCGTGTCTACAGGTTTTGTAGACTTGCGACAAAATGTATGATATATTTAATAAAAAATATTTATTTATTGATTTTGAACTGTCATGGTGACTGTATGTGTAGTATAGTGTCTATTTTTACTAGATTCTTTTAATGGTTTATGAACATTTTTGGCACCATTGTAAACGCATAATTATAACGAAGGTTAATATCCTTTAGTTACTGCGTATTTACTGTTACTATTTGTATATATTGTATTTATAGTAATTAAAATATCAGTAGTAATATTCGTATCATGATTCAAATGTGTATTTAATTAAAATACATATGCATGTTAGTTAAATTCCAAAACCTGGTATCTTGACCACAAAAATCTACATTCTACGTAAATACAAATAAAAGAACACTGAAAATAGAAAAAAAAATGTTTTTTTTTTTTAATTAACGCAGGTAAATAAAATTTTCGTATTTTTACTATTACTCACTAATAATATTTGTATACTGTTGTGTTTTTTAAATGGGTTTTATTTTTGTAGTCGTATGTATACAACACTTCAATGAAGACTCTTTGTAGTTGCAGTCAAAGGTCTATTCGAATTAAACTAGAGCTGTGAATTGTCACAGTACTTTATATTTTAAGAATTCTCCAAGCAGGTTGTTATATAATATATTTCAGTTATAAAAAAGTTTTATTTCATTAAAGCACCTTTTTTGCCAGGTGTACAAAAGTCATAGCATTCTATTGGAAAGGGATTATTTTATAAAATTTTATCTTTTGAATGTATTGTGCATAAAATTATATTCTCATTTACATGTAGACATTAAATAAAATAAAGCAAAGAAATAAATAGTAACAGTATCAAAGTGCCGACGTAAACTAATCCAAGATATCTCGCTATGATAACTTATAAAAGAGATATTTGAAGTGAATTTCTCTTGATATAACTAATATCTGCCATTCTGTGATAAAAGTTTTACCGGGACTCGAACTTTGGTCTGCGAGTGGATTGCTAGTTGGCGAGTTCTACTGAAGTTATTGTCAGTTATAAGTTGAAATGATCTTTTGAAAATAAAATTATGATTGGTTTATGAGTAATATCGTAAAAAAGATCGTCTTTAGATAAATGCTTTTTTTTTGTTGTATTTATTTGCTACCCGTATTCGGGATGCCTCGACCACCGGAGAAACATCATTTCACGGAAGAAAGGTATGTAGCTGCGTTTTATATTGTGATCCGAGAATTCAGAGTCACCCTTATTATTCCCTTCTACCATTATTCAGTATTAGTAGGAATGTCTCTGGAGAACATCGTTGACCATCCTTCAGTTATTATAATGGAAATGATTTTAGGACTAACATTAAAATAATATATACCGAATTTGAGGTTTTTTGTATGTAAATATTCCATTAGATGGCAGTGTTAATAATAACAAGTGAATGAGAGTTTAATCATGTGAGAATGAACAGCGGGCGTGTGCATTCTGCTATCTGTTAATATTCATTAACGGTATACATCATAATGGACATCGTTCTTGTGGTAAAATTTTGATGGAATATCTATGTGCTTTCTAATTAGTTAAGAAAAAATATACCAGTATTTTTAGAACAAATCATATAACATCAGGCACAATATTTTTTTTTCTAAGACATTAATTTTTAAGACATTTCTGAGACATTTTAATTGAAGTTGCTAACAACACAATCGCTTCAGTAAATCATCTAAAAGGATATTGTGTATTTTGTACTCAGTTTTTGTGAACGTGATATATTCTGTGTTTTCCTAAAACTATTTTGGATTAGCAGCCAATTTATTACAAAATTACAAGGAATTTCATTCCTTGAATAGCGACAACAAGCGGTGTCCGCAGTATTCATTTCCACCAAGATAACCGACCGCTGACATTGCTGCTAGAACCATCTACTATTTGACGTTTGTTTTCAAGACGTTTTTAAACTGTTTTGAAAGACGTTTTTTGAATGACAGCTAGTTCACCCGAATGTGCATATAAATTGGAGCAGAATATTTTGAAGAGCTAAAATTAATAATTTTTCATATTCGCACTACTTTTCATTTCACTAACAATTTTCGAAATCGCCTTGTGTATTTGATTTCAAATATTATTAAATTTTATATTCAATAAAATTATTAGATAGACCTGAACTGACGTGAAAAACTTTTTTGAATTCATGTTTATTGTCAAATTATTGTCACATGTAAAGTAATTCTTGCCTACAGATAATGGCTGATGTTTACTGATATTCACCAATATATTAAAGCATAATGTACCTAATATAATGTGGATAGATATAACTCGACTTTGAAAGGCACATCTATTTATTGGCGAGCTCATGTTCTCAACAACCAATTAGTACATGTTCACAGACATATGGTAAATGTCTGATGACGTAGAGGTTTACCTCTAGAGATACGTCTACTTTAGTAAGGGTGTGTTTATAAATATGGAATAATTTATTGTCCATATTTATTCGAATTACAATAAATATACGATCGAATGAAACCACCTTTATTATTTATATATTTAATATGATTTTAACCTCAATGATTTTCTTTATATAGAAATAGATATTAAACAGAATACGGAATAAGATAAATTTTTCACTATAATAATCAAATATGTATATGGATATATTGTAGACATATATTTTAACTTTGTAATTTTGTAGTATCTTACTCTCCTATAAAAAATAATTTTCTAATATCGGAATAACCTTTCCCCTCTGTATCTCCTCCCTATTTACTTGCCTACATTATTTCGTTAAGTAGTTTCCCTATTGATTTGATTTCAGATGATAGAAGTCAAAGCAATTAGAACCAACCAACCAAGTTTTTGAAATTATTTGAAATGTGTTTTATGGTAATTATAACAATAAAATACAAAAAAGTTAAAATGAAAGAATATTATTCAATAGACTATAAAGCGCTGGATATAATCTGACCAGAGTTATTGCCGAAATTAATATAATGACTTCATAAACTTCAATGTAAAAGTGTTAATTACATTGTTACAAGCACCGTGCTATTATTAATATAACTCAGTTCAATTGAATAGGTAGCATAATTTAAGAATCTTTAACTATGGAGAGATAAATTTAACAAGTTTGTATATAATAAAACTGTACTCTTTAGCTATTGGACGTTTGTTCTCATAGTAGTCAGATTTCTACAATGTTATAAATATTGTATAAAATATGATTCTTTTATTTTACAACCTGTTAACATATATTTTATATATAAATCAATAACTTTCACAATTTATTTACATTATATTACTTATATACTTATTCATTAGCCTTTGCATATTTATATCCAATTAAATGTAAAAATATGTGTAAAAATTCAAAAATATTTAGAATGTTAAATAACTCAAATTTGGTTTTCTACACAAGTAAATTCTTTAAATTATCAATACCTCACCACCTACTAACTACTAAATTGATGTCATATTTATAAAATGAAATCCAAGTCCTATGGTATGTACATTAGAAAATAAGAAAACTTATGTACCATAAAAATAAATATGTAACTCTACCTATACATAAAATTGTATTAAACATGATAATAACTGTCCTTTCACATGCCTTCTGTAAAATTGCTTCATCAGTCTTCATAGAAAGGCATGTATCATTCTGATGTAATGAGAATATCAATATACCTCTTTATTTTAATACCTATAGTGGTTCTGAAGAGCTTAGGTTATAGCACATTTTCGAAAGCAGGTTAACAAGAGTTGCACATTATAAAATATAATTTACTTCATTACAAATTTACAGGTGGTTTGGGCACGTCGAACGAATGAGTGGTGAAAGAATGGTAAAAAAGATTTATAAAGGAAAAGTGAGCGGTAAGAGAGATAGAGGGAGGCCTCGAGTGACCTTCGAAAACTCAGTAGCTATGTTACTAGAGGAAGGTCATGTAAAAAGCATGAGGACCCCCCGGAGGGCATGTATGAAGAGGTTGATGTCTGTGGTCGAGGCGAAAGAGGTATGCAGGGACCGTAGCGTTTGGCGCTCCGTCGTCTCTGGCTACCCCGCAAGGGATATGGCGTGAAGGTAAATAAATAATAATAAATAAATTTACCAGAGCGATAAGGTAATATAACTATACCTTTTTCATTCACAATTTAATAGTATGTGCATTAAAATTGAAAACAATAGTTTTCAGACGTTTACTATTGTTCTTATACATTTGCAAAAATACTTAGGAATCTGCATTGCATCTCGATACATAATTTAAACTGCGGTTTAGTCTCATAACCAACTCCGGTCTTGTCTAGAATTTCATGTTATTTAAAATGTGTAAACACTACATACAATTTAAATAAACCATCCATTGGGTTATATTATTTACATTTTCAATATTCACATATTATTTATTTTGCAATTAGTTTCAAATAAATTCACATACATTAATATTTTTACTATTATAAATATAATACAATACACTCGTTTCAATTAATAACCAAGTTTGAACTGGCAATGTGTGTAATTTAAAATAACTGTTCTTATTACTGGATATCAAAAATATTTTAAAATTTATTTCAGAGAGTGGTAAGTTGATGTAATCACAACCAATATTATTATTATTTCATAACTTACTCAACTTTACTGTTATTCTGTCATGGTTTGGCAATGTCATAGCAATCTGCCATCGCATTGCCTTTTTTATAAAGAGCTGCATCCAAAATGAACTCATTTTATCTGGAAATTATCAGCACAAAATTTTTACCGTATCACCCGACGTGTCGACAAAGTTAAAATACACTCAGTGCCACATAGCAGTGGACAGTGAAAAAATAAAGCTATATGAAAATGGATTAATGAAAATATATTATATTTCCTTTAGTTTCAAATATTAATATTTTTTTCTATTTAAAACAAAGTAATATTACACAATTAAATTAAAATAACAAACCATCACATCATAATTTACCTCTTAGTGCAACTGCGTGAGCAATAAAAAGTAAAAAATTGTTCTTAACTTAAGTGCGGTAAGTTTTTGCACGCCAACTTTATTTAGTTCAAAGCAGACTGGCGGAATTTTAAATTTACATCAAAGTTGTTTTTTGGAGTTTTGAAAATCATGTCATACAATTTATAATATATTTTATATCATATATTTTTATATTAATTAGAGATTTTTACTTATGACACGAGGGCATATCAGAATGTAATGCATATGAAATTGATAAGTTAAGGCTTTTTAAGTTTTTTTTTAACCAACACCTATTCGTTGAATAACTTTAAAGTAGGAAGTAAGTAACTGAGAAAGTAAGTAGTAAGTAGTAAGATAAAAATTGCGCAAGAAATAAATGGTACATATTTTTTAACATAGAGTGCTACACTATAGTTTATTTACCCATTAGCTAACAAATGTTTTAATGTAAAAATGTTTGTAATCAAAGCGACCAGACAATTTCATAAATTATATTTGAATTCAGGTAATTATGTTTTCCATTATATTTTCATGTATCAACATAATTCTTGAATGTAGAAAGTAACTTTACTGGACAATAGTCTGTTTTCTTCCCTGTCCCTATAACAGTTATAAATGTATTTTATTTCTTTATATAGTTTTGCGTAAACACAATTCTTTAAAAAAATAGGGACATTACATTCATTGAATAACGCCATGGGAAAATATGTTTGGATAAACAATAGCAACATTGATTTATGTAGGAGTTTCAATTAATTTAAGTAACTCCAGACAAATAATTAATGTAATCATAAAAAGTCGCAGAAGAAAATAAACACTCCGTGTAATAGTTTAGTTTCCACACTTTTTAATGTATGCATCCTTGCGGTACTTAGATATGAATAGGAAGCTCAAAACTAATTTAGCTATATCTTCAATCTATGATTGACTTATTAAATAGTTCTGAAAAGGCCAACTTGAACTCCTTCATGCAAATGATGTCAAATGCTGTCGTAGAGTAGAAAATATAGTTAGTATGTATTTACGTAGTGTAGATTGTTAAGCAGTGTGAATACGCGTGCGTTATTTAGTATTTATGAGAGTCTATTCATGCGTGAATTAGTTGTGTTTGATAATAAGAAATAGAGATGCAAAAGTGGATAAACATACGACACTAACACCGCACTTATTCATTTCATATTCATCATTCATCTTCACAGAGTAACACATCACAAAATTATAATATACGTAACGACTAAATCTTTATATAGTAAATGATCCACTCCTGCTCCATAAAACCCTTATATAATAATAACTCCTATATCATACATATAAGAACAAGCGCAGGTAAACACAAGCACTTTGGTTGTCTATTAAATAACTTTTATTATTACGCCTTACTTACATTAGCTTTAATATTTTAAGCAACAATCATCACGAATCGTTTTAAATATATCACAGGGATATATGATATTATAAATGTTATAAGTAATACATTTGTGTTATTGCATTATTACTATAATAATTATGTTTATTTCCGTATGAGTTCTTATTAGTGAAATTAATTATTCATTCAAGGTAAAAATAACAGTACAAAAATAATCCGGTGCCATAAAACTTTGTGACGACAGATTAAAACTGCACACACCGCCGAGTGGCACCGGACAGCGAAATAAATTAATTACACGAGTAGACATTGTGTTGAAATAGTAGACGAAATATTCTCCTGCCTTTGTTGGTATTTTAATATTAAAACTTTACTTAAAGCATTTTGGAGCGATCCTTCTCTGAATAAAAATTATAAAAAATACTTTTACTAATACAATAAGAATCAGACAAAATATCTAATCATTGGCTTATTTGCATGATTATATTATTAAACACAGGAAACCATATTACCGCCATGTATTATAATTTCATGAAAATTAAGGTAAATAATCCTCCAGAGAACAATGTGTGTAACGTTACTGAATATCATAACAGTAGGTTATTAATACGCGACTGAACTTTATTGCACTCACTCTATTATTGATAGGGGGGGCTATGTCAGAGATGGCATTTACCTTAATAATGGTTAGGCACTTATATTTGATCTATTTAATATAAAGATGAAAAATACATGATATAGATGATAATATATTCATATAATTTTAATTATCATAATATGTGAAACAGAGATCACAATAAAAAAAACCCCATCTTAGTTTGTTATGTGGTTCTTCTCAGACCAGGGCGCGTTTGAGACCTCGTAGCCTTATTTTAAGTTGGAGAGTGTCTTTACAGAAGGGTTTCTTTAGATACGTACGTTCAAAATAAGCCCTCCTGTCACTCCGTTTGAAGTACACAAGTAATCACTGGCATGGATTCAAAGGGGAAAATTAATATAAATAAAATAAATAAATATCATAATGAGATAAAATATGTTCATAAAAGTTAATCAAAGGAACCCGGAACTTAAAACTTTCAACCCTATGCGATGGTTTATTATCCCCGCTACTCATCGCCTGTTTATCGACTGCCGCGTTCTGGGCTTACATTATATTTTACTGTAATTGCTTTTCGATATGCTTTCAGGATATAATTATTTCTCGAATCTCAGTTTTAAATTACAAAAATATTGTTTAATAATGAAAGCTGTTAAATACTCGTACTTCAATTTTAATTTTGTTTGTGCAATATAAGAGTGCTTATTATACATGTTGCTGATGGAATATTTTCTGGTATGTTGAAGAATCGAAAATAATATTAATTATGTCCTAAATATACCAAAAAAGTCATCAAAACGGATATAGGACATCATGTTCTTACAAAATAATAGGCACACGTAAATTGTCAAAGGTTATTATTCTTTATAAGTTCGTTTTTTTTTATTTTTGTGGTACTGCATCTCAAATTTTACTAAAGCTTTTATTTTTGGGATATCTTAAAAGATTATTACGTTTTATTGCATACATTAATTAAACAGTACATATTTTACGAAACGTCTTGTTGGTCACGTTGAATATTTTCTTATGACTTCATTGTGAAAAGCAGCTTAAATAAACCTTGGAAAAATGTAATAGTTTCCTTTAAAGTTTCGTTATAAAATGGCTTGAGTACTTGGTATTTTCCAATAATAACATACAATCTGAAATATACTGCTATTTCAATAAATCTCAACAAACATGTTTCATAAATCTCATGAAAGGATGTTGTGGGAGGCACAAGGAGGTTTTAGACCTGGAAGAGGGTGTATAGATCAGATCTTTTCCCTCCGCATGATCACGGAAAAGTTTTTGGCCCTAAACCAAAAGGTTTTCTGTGCTTTTGTGGATTTGGAAAAGGCGTTTGACAGGGTTGTGAGAAAGAAGTTATGGGAGATACTGCCCCGATACAATGTGAACGGACCCTTGCTACAGGCTGAAAGGTCTCTTTACCGAGATCACTCAGCCTGTGTGCGAGTAGGAGCTGGCATGTCGCCCTGGTTTGACATCCAATCGGGTGTTAAGCAAGGTTGCGCTATGTCAGCTTGGTTGTTCAATTTGTATTTGGATAGTTGTCTCCAAGGAGTGAAAGATAGTGACATGGGAGTGAAAGTAGGTGACCTTAAGGTCAATTGCTTACTATATGCAGATGATGCAGTGCTCATTGCATCATCAGAATGCAATTTTCAGGCATTGGTCACCACTCTGAAAGATGGGTGTGAAATTAATCGTCTTAACCTGAATGTAGATAAGACGAAGGTTCTGATATTTGAAAGAAATGAAGAAAGAACAGAATGTAAGATCAACGTGAATGATAAGATAATAGAACAAGTGAATGAAGTGGTATATTTGGGAAGTATGTTTAGCAGAGACGGAAGATACGAAATGGATGTGGAAAGGCGTATTGCTGCTGGTAACAGAGTCAATGGTGCTTTGACTGCATTGTTGAGACGGCAAAACGTCAGTATAGCTGCACGTTTGGCTGTACACAATGCAGTTTTGCTACCGACACTGTTATACGGCAGCCAAACGTGGGTAACACAGAAGAAGAATGTAAGAAAGATGAATGCTGTGGAGATGCGATCTCTTCGCAGAATATGCGGAGTCAGTCTAGCTGATCGAATCCGCAATGAAGAGATCCACAGAATGGCAGGTACTAGCGAAGATGTCACGGTGAGAATGAAGAAGAACGTGCTCAGGTGGTTTGGGCACGTTGAACGAATGAGTGATGAAAGAATGGTAAAAAAGATTTATATGGGAAAAGTGAGCGGTAAGAGAGACAGGGGGAGGCCTCGAGTGACCTTCGAAAATACAGTAGCTACGATACTGGAGGAAGGTCACGTAAAAAGCATGAGGACCCCCCGGAGGGCATGTATGAAGAAGTTGATGTCTGTGGCCGAGGCGAAAGAGGTATGCAGAGACCGTAGCGTTTGGCGCTCCGTCGTCTCTGGCTACCCCGCAAGGGATATGGCGTGAAGGTGAAAAAAAAAAAAAAAAAAAAAAAAAGAAAAAAAAAACATCTGTCAAAATGACTTCAGAGATCAAAACTATTTAATTTCCGTTTCAGATACAGTTTTTCTCGGTTTAAAATCCGGTTGACAAATAGTGAATTAGTAGTAAAAATTTACCATAGATGTCTTATAATAAAAACTATAGATATCTTAAATATAATTGTTTGTGTAATTTAAACATTTTATACTAATTCAGAAAATGGGGTATTTTATTATTTTATTATCTAAGTCTATTTTTTTTAGTTTGACAAAATGTTGTCTCCCCAATAATTACAAGTTTGTTTAATTATTAAATTAAAGAATAGCTTTCACAATATATACAAGGAAAGTAAAATTTCTGTAAAAGTTTTACACAAAGAATACTTGAAATAAATATAATAACTGAATATCATCTAGTACTTCGATACTTGAACACACAATAGAAAATGTAACTGTCTCTACAAATCTCACAGATAATTTATAAAATTCTCCAGTCGTATTGTTAATGTGAGTTGTCGTGGAAATAAACTACTGTGTAGTATTCCATTTCAAAAGCATTTAAAGTTTATTCCTTGCGCTATTTCTCAAAAATTCCTAAGAGAATATCGACGTCACGAATTTCTATCGACTATAGAAGAGTATTGGTTTTATTTTTAACATTAAGTACCTTTTACTTACTTTTATTAATTATAGAATATTACTTACTCTTTTAGGAAATTAAATATTTTTAAAATTTATAATAAATATAAGTTACTGTTAAGTTTAACCAGTACAGTTTATATATACATATGAAAAAAACAAATAAGACTGCAAAGTATGAAAAGACAAATAAAATAAAGCTTGTGTATCTTATAAACTATCTATCGATTATTTTTACTTAAATCCCTTTGTATGGTTATTTGATGGAGTAGTTTTGTTGGCTGGGATGATATCTTAAACGTATAAGTATCCAATTCATTATTTCCTTCTAAGAAGTTAAAATAACGATTTTAGAAAATTGGGGTATATAGACACAAGGAATAATAAGAAGGACTGTTATACAAATATACACCCCAGGGTACATTTGTATGACTTTCCTTCGAGGTTTTTTAGTGTTAAGATCAAGAATCGCTTCACTTCATCGCTTTTGCATTATGTTATATTTGAATAATTGGTAATGTATTTAATTATCTTTATTTCTAGTGTTAATTTTGAATACATCACAATTTTTAATGAATTTATTGTTATTTTTGTATACATAAATAAGAAGTTCATAAATATATTGACACAGTCATAATTTTTGGGTAGACCTCGAAGAATTCGGTCTGCCCATTCATTTGTACCGGACTTTCGAATTTTGGAAAAATATCTTCACAGGAGGTCTTCTTATGACCCCCTGAGTCCGAAATGACCATTGGTCAAAAAGTTTATATATATATATATATATGCGTGCGTGCGTCCAGATTCGACTTTTGTCAACACGAAAGCGGCCGCAGTTTCGCTCGGATCGCTTTCAAACTTTGCACAAAAATCAACCATCCAAAAATGAAGGTCAAGTTCGTTAACCAGAGAAATCCGGTCACAGGGGGCGCTAGGGCCTCACTTTTTCTGATTTCAGTTTTTCGACCATAACTTATTCCCTATACAAAGTAGATCAATCGCGTTCATATTATATGATGTCTTTGATGAATACCTATAACTAATGTACATAAACCGAAAACCTAACTTCAATAACTTAGATGTGGAGGTAAAAAAACGAAAATTTTTGGAAAAAAATTCATAACTTTTTTCTGGTAAACATACTTACATCACAAGTATTTGTAATAGAAAGGTTATTTTTTACTCTAAATTTAGGTACCAAAAGTTTTTCCGTAAACGATACCGTTTCCGAGAAAAAAAAGAAAAACCACTTTTAGCTTGAAAATTTAAGGTAGGTAAAACCACGGCAACTTTTTTCTGGTAAACATTCCCTCCTCGCAAATATTTTTAATAGAAAGGTTATTTTTTACTCTAAATTTAAGTATCAAAAGTATTTACAAAAAAGATACCTTTTCCGAGAAAAAAAGTAAAAACCGCTTTTTGCTTGAAAATTTTTGATATATACAACGCCATTATGTGTTATACTTAGGTAGTGAGTTATATTTTAAACGAGTTACACACGAGGTCTACCCACGTGTGTCCCCTGCGGGCACGGATTTTTGGGTAGACCTCGAAGAATTCGGTCTGCCCATTCATTTGTCCCCTACTTTCGAATTTTGGAAAAATTTCTTCACAGGAGGTCTTCTTATGACCGCCTGAGTCCGAAATGACCATTGGTCAAAAAGTTTATATATATATATATATATATATATGCGTGCGTGCGTCCAGATTCGACTTTTGTCAGCACGATAGCGGCCGCAGTTTCACTCGGATCGCTTTCAAACTTTGCACAAAAATCAACCATCCAAAAATCAAGGTCAAGTTCGTTAACCAGAGAAATCCGGTCACAGGGGGTGCTAGGGCCTCACTTTTTCTGATTTCAGTTTTTCGACCATAACTTTGTCCCTATACAAAGGAGATCAATCGCGTTCATATTATATGATGTCTTTGATAAATACCTATAACTAATGTAAATAAACCGAAAACCTAACTTCAATAACTTAGGGGTGGGGGTAAAAAAACCGAAAATTTTTGGAAAAAAAATCATAACTTTTTTCTGGTAAACATTCTTGCATCACAAGTATTTTTGATAGAAAGGTTATTTTTTACTCTAAATTTAGGTACCAAAAGTTTTTCCGTAAAAGGTACCGTTTCCGAGAAAAAAATTAAAAACACTTTTAGCTTGTAAATTTTAGGTAGGTAAACCACGGCAACTTTTTTCTGGTAAACATTCCCTCCTCGCAAATATTTTTAATAGAAAGGTTATTTTTTACTCTAAATTTAAGTACCAAAAGTATTTCCAAAAAAGATACCTTTTCCGAGAAAAAAAATTAAAACCACTTTTTGCTTGAATATTTTTGATGTAAACAACGGCATCATGTATTATTCTTAAGTAGTGAGTTATATTTTAAATGAGTTACACACGAGGTCTACCCACGCGTGTCCCCCTGCGGGCACGGATTTTTTTATTCTTTGAATTTATTTTGAATGACTCTCGGGACTTTATATTGTAGATTGCTCAAACAGCCCTCTCCTGAAGCACAAAGATAGTATCCATATCTGATGCTTTAGCTCACAATAGAATGCCGTATGACGTAACACTATAAAAGTAAACTATTCTAGCTCTTTCTACGTTTGTCAATCATCGTATTTTTTGAACAACGTATGCGGCTGAATAAGTCTGTTCGACAATTACTTATATAAAGGCACCATTGCAATTTTGCATTGCACAAAGTAAAACAAGTTATTTAAACCAGGAAGAACAAAGTTCCTTGTGGCACTCTCATTTGATATGGGGAAACACTTTCTATTTACAACAATTATTTTAATTTGTTTACGAAGACATGAAGTAAACAAATTGAGGACCTTATATCTCATTCCATAACGATGTAATTTTCTATTTCTTGTTGTATAGAATTGAAAGGTTTTGGTTAATCACAGAAGAGTCCAAGAGTATTTTGTGATTCCTCCTAGGCTTCGAAAACATTCAACGATAACTCAACACCAGCATCTGTTGTTGAGGTACCAGCAGTAAAACCAAATATATTTTTTTTTCCAAAAGTTTTTTTTGTTCAATTACGTAACTAGTTCACTGAGAATATTTTTTTTAAGATCTTAGTAAAGTTGAGTAATACTAAAATAGGTCTATAATTAGTTGGATCTAAAGTACAGCCGGATTTAAATAATGGTGCTATTTTACGAAGTTTCATTAGATTAAGAAATATACCACAGTAATTGAATATTAGTGCTAATTTTAGCGCAATAAAGTCTATTGATGACCTAAACATATATTTCCCACAGACCACTCGTCTTCTGAACATTCATTAATTTAAAAACATTCATTATTATTTGGGAATTAACTTTTTTTTAATTAAATATAATGTAGGTGCCGTAGCAGTAGAGGAATTTAAAGATTTAGTAGTATTAAAAATAGTCTCCAGAATATCTGTAAAAAAAATTTCAAAAACTGTTGAAACCTAAAAGTCAAAACTCAAATATTTAATCTATTATTCAACCTCGCTTCTCTTAGATTGAACTCTTCTAGTTGCCAAATAAATAATTTTCGAAGTTGTTTTTATTTCATTATTGCAATTTTTTACTATTCTACTCATACATAATGATTTAGCACATTTAAATTCTTTTTTAAATATTTAAGATGAATGTACCATTGTAATGGAAGCAATGGTTTGTATAAAGATTTTTGTGGCAATTTAATAGTTTATGCTATAACCAAATGAAACTAACTCCGGCATTACTCTTGTTTCATATCTATGTGTCATAAATATATTAATAAAATAAATATACGAGTATATGCATGATATAAATGTCTCATGAGTGAATGATCAAAGATCCTTATAATTGTACTGACAATGTGGCGTTCTGTATCCGTTGTCATCGTGACCGTTGCTATAGTAACTCTTACGCCCACATTAAGTGTGTGGCTCCTACAGGTATAAAACTTGGCGAAACGCAAAAATTGAAATCCGTTGGGGGAGGAATTCCGTAAAATCCATTCTTAGTGGACGTCTACGTCACAAAATAAGTAACTATGTAAAATCGGACAAAAAGTTTCGGAAATTTCGTGATGAGTCACTAAGTGGTAAATCGCTTATATATATATATATATATATATATATATATATATATATATATATATATATATATATATATATATATATATATATATTTATGTGTATAGATAATTAAAATTAACGGTACTCATATTAGCATCTTTAATGTAGTTGATGTTTGTATCTTTGATATTCTCGTCGTTTCAAAAGCAACTAATTAATACGAAAGTATATGGTACCTCCGTCACTGTTTCGTCAATAATCGAATGACCGTGTTACAGCTTTTAGGGTCGGTTAAATATATCAAGTAGGCAAGTGATTATGTTGGTATATATTAAATTGATTTACAAATATATGTTATTAATGTTACATGAAAGTGAATAAGTAAACAACCTAAAGTTCAGCAATTAAGTGGCTCAGTTAAATAACAGTCATTGTTTCGCTTAGAGGTCCCACGACTTTTAAGAGACTTAAGAAACAATCTGATGATTTTCATGGATGTTAATAAAATATTTTTAGATTATTATTTTTGCTGATCCTATTTCCAAGTTAATAATTTGTCGTTAGTAGTAATTTACCTAGTTTTGATCCTAAATTTGTTTATAGTGGTCGCCTTAACTACTTCCCGTAGGAGCTTGTTGTAGATTGTACCAAAACATCCTGTTGCTATTAAAGTGATAGACTGCCTTTTTTGATGTTCTTGATCTTGTCAGATTTAAATATAGGTCAAAGTATACATTTTGGTAAAGTTAATTATGGTATAAAATTTTATGTTTAAATAGGGTTTGAATACTACAATACTACAATATTACTAGTAAAAACAAAAATTTTTGGGCCTCAGTACCCACCCTAAAAATGCAAAAGAATGTATTTAAACAAAATGCTTCCCATGTAGTTGTTACATTTAAATACAACGTGAATTAAAAAATATTTCGAACACAATTTCATCCGTATCTCTTGTAATTAATTTATTTCGCTCTCCGATGCTATTCGGCAGTATGTGTATTTTTACTTGGTCAACACAACCTTTTATGGAGCTCGAAAATTTTTGTTCTCTTGATGTTAGTGAAAATTGATTCATATTCTATAAAAAAATAAAAACGCAAAAGCCAGAGCAGAATTAATGGATTTATAGATAAAAGTTTTGCTATGTATATTTTTTGATTAGGTGTGATTATTTTAAATATTATAAGGATGCACATTTTAATAGTTCTTGCAGAACCATGTAATAGTAGAATAGTACTATTTTTAGTCAAATTCAAGTTAACAATTTTACCTTATTGTGCTGGTAACTGGCTTCAGGCGAACATATATTACAAACATTGTTAATATTTATTTAATAGGGACCCAAAGTCTTAACCTAATTGGTAGGAGAAAACAAAGTAATTACTTTTCAGCAAAACGGAGGCCTTATTAATTGTTTGATTATTTGTCATACTATGCTTATGATGTATAGTCGAATCACACAACACCTCAGTGCTTATTTTAGTAACTACATTAAGGATTCGAATCGCTATTAGTTATAATTACACAAGTCTACTAAATAATTTGTGGCTTGAATCTGTTCCTTAATCTGTTGTGAGTATTCTTATTTGTTATTAATTGTTTGTAATGAAAAGGTAATTGTTAAATGCAAGGTTATTGTTACCTACTTACTGTTTAAAATCAAACTCCAATTTTCAAAGAAAAATATATTTGTTAGATGTTTATTCCTCAAGCATCTGAAATATAAAATAAAAATACAGAACAAAAAAGTATTCACTGTTAAGCAACGTTCTACGTCCGGATAGTAAGTTCATACGGGAATATATAATAGAAAACAGAAGACAGAGATAATTTAAAAAGTTTTCGAGTACCATTGTAAGGTGAGCTGTCGGGGAAATAAACTACAGTATTGTATTCTATATCAAAAGCGTTTTTTCATTTGTTATTTTTAAAATATCTGTTGCCATGATGTCCTTTTAAATAAATATTGACGATACTGTTTTTAACCTTTGTTCATGTTAGTACAGTGTATGTTAGTACAAGAAAACAATCTTATCCTTGTTATCTATTATATGAATTTCAAAATAAATTTGTAGTGAATTCTGTAAGTTTTTAAAACTATTAATCTTCTTTTATAATATGAACTATATTAAAATTCAATTCAACTTTAACAATGAATGCAAAATAAATTACACATATTTTTGAACTAAAAATATAAATATAAAATTCAAAATACACAGAAATAAAGTGAAGGAAATAATAAAACGTAAAACAAATATATCTTTTAAAAATGACATTCTAATAATGTTTCAATGGGAACCAAATATGCTTTATGAAATATTGAATTTCCGTAATATAATATTGGTTTGGATGTTTATTTTAATATTTATATTGTTTCCTATTTTGTTACATTATGTTAATTTTGTTGTTTTGTAGTAATAAAATTATTTCAATATAAAAGCTATAAAAGAAAACAATATTCACCAAACGATTTTCCCTAATCCAGGAGAATAAATTAGATTTTGGTATATTATTATATCAAATTCGAATTCAAAATATCTTTATTCAAGTAGACATTTACACGCTCTGCAATGAATTATCAATTATTACAATAAAAAAGGTCAGTGTAGTCAGCCCGTGAGTAATCTACCATCGCCGCAGAATGCTGCTCTGCTGAAAAGAACCAGCCAGAAACTCAACAGTTGCCCTTTTAAAAGAAAATTAACAGTGTTAAATACAATATAATATCAACCCTGCAAATAAGTCAACAACTTAAGTTCCAAGCATTTCGATCCAATAAAAACTTTTGAATATTATAAAAAGATTTATTTAATAATACACGTTTAATTTTAGATTTAAAACTATGATAAGGAAGGTTTGAGACACCTTGTAAAACTTTATTATATATGCGTACACTCAAGCCCATAAAGGATTTGTTAACTTTTTGATGACGAAATTTACGCGGAACCAGTTTATTTTTATTTCTTGTAAGTATCTTGTGTCTGCCAATATTATAAGAATATAATTTATAAGAATTAAATTGTGATCATATATATATTATATTGTTAAATATGTATTGAGAAGCGACTATAAGAATTTATTTAAAATATAAATATAGTTCTCATATCGTATAATATAAATTAAAATGCTATTTTAATAATTTTCTTTAACTCAAGATCTATACAACATACTATATTTTTTTTATTTATTTATTAAAACTGGACTTTTTTATAAAAAAAAATTGTAATACATATTATGTACAAAAATAAGATACTATCCCAAATATTATAATAAATCTCTAGAAATATATATTGCAGTTTTCAGAATGTATTTCTCATTTATTAAAGATATTATGTGTGCGAGATAAAATATAGTATTTTAAATAACAAGAAAACAATTAAATTTTGTTTTATATCACGAAAAACTTATGTGTGAGACCGATGCATCAGTTTTTCATTTAAGTTCATTATAATTTAAATTTCTTAACAGAGTTATAACTAAACAATAAAAACAATATTTTTATAATATTTTGTGAAGTACCTACAGATATATAAAAAATATATTTTTGTTAGTTTGTTTTTGTAATCAACAATATATTTTTGTTAAAATGACATTACACGTACCTACTTATTAATGATATTCATAATTAACACTAGCAAATGTTAATATCTCTACAGAATTCGTTATATTTATATAATTCTGAAGTCACTTTGTTAATCTGAGGTAACGGGGTAATAAACTACATTGCAGTGTGCCTTAAAAGCATTTCAAGCTTATTTGTTGGCAGTATTGTAATAATAACTTAATCATTGCCGAGTATTCTTTATTAAGCATACTCGGTAATTATTACGTTGGTACACCATATTTTTATTTAATTCAAATATTTTTTTCTTCTTGAACATTTAAACACTAACAAATGAACGAGATGTTTCTTTTTATTATTATTCACAATTAAGAACGTATTTATTTCCAACTGCAATCAAATTTGAAACAAGGGACAGTGTGCAAAATGACCAAATACGTATGATAAGTGCTTTCAGTAAGCATAGAGCGGCTGTTTCACAACGATAGCAATAACAATATCCAGCACCCAATATCATAACATAAAAACAAATAGTGGCTGTGGTTTTCTAAAGTTTATTGTGGTTACTGTGGTTGGGTAAAATAAAAAGAATAAAAGTAATTCATGTCTCATAATTATATTCAGAAAAAACTTTTGACGTGTTAAAAGTTATTGCTGATTATTTTGCAAATTATCATTGACAAATAAGTATATATAATATTTATTGTACCTGTAGAGAACATTGATCAGAAACTTCGAACTTAAAAGAAAAATAACACCGTATCAATAAATCTCGTAAAAAATAAAGCCATTTCAAAGGAATACCTACGACTCAACTAATGAATCAGCAAAATACTATCTCAATAAATTGATACAAACCTTAGCTTATATCACAAATGTTTTTACAGATACTGCAAAAAGTTTTTTGCGAACCACACACCTATATATATATATATATATTATATGATTATAATTTCTTGATAGCAGCATATTCAAAATTACTAATATAATTATAATATGATAGTAAGTATAATAAAAATATAATATATAAGTATAATAAAAAATATAATATTTGAGCGAAGCGAGGGTAGCGTTCTACTGGAGACTTTTTCACATTCTTTGTCACGAATAGGCTCAAAAACTACTTGAAGGAAAATTATGAAATTTTGCAATCATAAAGACACACATTATTAGGTTTTAAAAAAATGGAAAAATATTTTGTCGTTGAGGAATGATCAATAAGTCAATAGGAAACGATGAGTCATTGTCATGAGTCAGACACTGGGCTAGCGAGTCGAAGTTGAGGGTGTCAACAGACCCTCAACTTCGACTCGCCCCTAATATCATTTTAGTAGATCTTTAGTAAAGTTCTATTTCTATTACACAACTGCTTGAAAAGTGAATCCATAGCTATATACAGAAGTATTATAACAAACACTATTTGTATGTTGTAATATAAATCAAGTTCTTATCATTAGTTAAATGGTATTATGTTTTTCTGGAATAAACTTAACTTTGTTTATTATCTAAATGGACTCCGAGACATGTTAATGTAACGTTATTATTCTCTTTGCTTAAGATATTTTAATATTGGTTTTGAAAAACTTAAATAGCTATTTATAAATAGGTAAAATAACTAGTAATCATAGTGTTCATGAAAAAAATGTAGGTTGTTTCTAGCTGAATACTATGATTTCGTAATCAGAGCGTGAAATATTTGTTTATATTTTTTCCAGCTATTACCAGTGAGTTTCACATTTTAACCACTGAATGATATTTATTCATTGTGTTAATATATTATCATATGTGTAATATATTATATTAAAAAGAAAACTTTTACATAATTATAATTTGATGTGAATTATTGTATTAATTATAATTCACACCTTTTTTTTTTCTTTACATGTAGTAAATTTTATTATTATCGAAAAAATGTTCCAGGCCGTATTTTATAAAAATTCAATTATAATAAAATGCAATGTCAACGCTGAGCTCCGTCGATCAACAGGAGATAATGTTTTAGGAACGTAATGTCATGAAAAATTTATATATTATGGATGTAAATAAACGATTCATTTCAGGTTGAACAATTCAGATGTGTTTTAGAAGTAAAATTAAATCACAATTAACAGGCTGTATTTTCTGTATCCGAAAATTACTCGACAAGTACAATAGTTTTTAATTTTTTTTTAATAAATGAACTTTATATTCTTATAATGGTTATAAATATATTTTACTTTATATTATATTGTAATACCTTACAACTAAAACAACATATAGAAATAATAAAATATATTTATTAAGGTTTCACATAAGATATAATATATAAATGATAAGCAAAATGTTATATGCCATATAGAATCCAACTACGTCACGGCACTTAATTTAGAATTCCAAGCGTTCTTTTGCATCATTATTTATATTTTACATTACCTACCTGACCGAATGCTTTTGACGTGAAAAGTTATTTCTGATTTCAACTTTGACTTTAAACATCATCACTTTCATTGAAATAAACAAGATAACGGTGTTTTGTAAAAAAATATCCTTTACAAAATAAATCGTACTCATAAAATCATCCCTCGAGCTGTTCTATCTCATATTGTCAATGATCAAATTGAATGTTACATTCAGGCAGTTCAAACGAACCTAAGAATGGTTTTAGATCTGTTTTCGTTGTATTGTAACAGGTTGCTTGTGTATACTTATATTATTATGTTGGTAATATCGATAATCTGTTTGTGATGTTATTAAATAAAGGATGGATCGGCATATATATTATATGTATGTACGAGTATGTCTCTGCAGCCTTTATATTTATAAAGATTATTGCTGCTTTATAATGATATCGTTATTGTAGTAGGCTTTATTTTTTACTCAGATGAATATTATATAAATATTTTACTTTAAATTATATAACTACATGAAATTAAAAGTGCGTAACTAAGTATTCATTCCGAGATTTATATACATTTAATTGATAAGCAATAACTAAATAACTACTACATGATTTAATTTTTTGAGATAGTTATTACCGGAGTTTCATATATTAATAAATGGGTGTTATTCGTCCATTTATTTGAAAATATTATTGTATATTAAAAAGAAAGTGTTTGCATATTCATTATCTAATATTAAACTGCCACTGTTTGAAATAATAATAAATTATGAGTAATATTCTATAGCCTTTTTATAAACAGTTTCATGATCATTACTGGACATGTGTAAAAAATTTTATACTATTTTCTAAAACATACATTTTCATAGAAATTCTTAAGCACTCTATTTTTAAGTTTTAATTTTAAAATCGTTCTTATTTGAGAATAAAAATTAAAAAAAAACACTATAACTCTTTCAAAACTTAATCAAATATAATATGTTTTTATTTATTAAGATATTCTCTCTTCCGTAAAATAACAGACTGTACTGAAAATAAACAGCGTACTTTTCCCTTGACATTTGTTTCATCAAAGTAAAACTACAGACCGCCACACGACGTCAGAGAGGAATAAATTAATGACATGAGAGACACTGTGATGAAATAGTGAAAATATTGTATTATATATACTCACTTTTTATCAAATATTAATTATAAGCTTAATCTTATGGACATTTATGGAAAATACAGTCAATGTATGCAAAATACTTTTATTAACTCTTCAACAAATATTAAAATAATAGCCAAAGATTAGTAAAATCATTTAAGCTGTGACTACACTATGTAAATCTACGACAAACACTAGACTATGTGAGGACAACACCTATACATTAATTACATAACCCGTTAGAACTAGAAATGAATAAAAACCACATTACAGTTATATTATTAGTATTATGGGTTTATCTGAATTTGTAAATATAGTACATTTTATTAATATCGAAAATATGTTCCGGACTTTATTTTACACAAACTCAATTATAATAAAATTCCATTTCAACGCTCAGCTCCGTCAATCAATAGAATAAGGTAAAGTTTAAAGAATGTGATGAACTCTATAAATAAATACATCGTGATATAAATTAACGAACCATTTCAGGTCGAACGATTCTGGAGTTTAATCAGTAAATTTAAATCCAAAATGAATCATAATTAACTGACGACATATACTTTCTAAAAAAAAATATGTTATTTATTATATATTCTTATCATGGTTTCTTTAAATAGCTGTAGATGATAAATTATTCTTACTGTTATACTTAATCTTTAGTTTTTTATATATTACTATTTCATTTTATGATAATTAGGTAGAAAATAAAGAAACTTTCTGCTACACATTTCGAAAAGTGTATAATGTTCAAAACCCCTCTTTACCTTAGTCTAAATCCTGATATACTACGAAGAATATCAGTGTAGCAGACTTTGAAGTTTAGTTTCTGATATTACATCATTATTCACTTATGTAATATTTATTTCCTGTGGTTATAGCTTTTATCTTAGTCAATTAACATAGGACACTATATCGATTGAAACTATATCGATTTTGACAATATCCTAGTTCGATGATAGAATCCTTATAACAAGTAAATGATACAACATTATTAAATTTTAATATATTTATTTAATTTTCACCTAAATATATAAGAAAAGATAAGGTTATTTTTATAAGAAATTTAAAATATAACCAGGTCACGGCGCTTGTTTTAGAAATCCAAGCGTTCTTGTTTTCATTATTTATATTCTCCAATAACTTTCTGAACAACAAAATCATTTTAATTTAAATAAATAAGACAATAAAAACATTGCATTATAAGATGATACTAATATTTACAAAAGTGAAATCGTTTTAAAAATAAGTTGAGAACTGTTATATATTCACACTCGAGCTATGGAGCCTTGTATTTTCAAGAAACACAATGTTATATTTTTCATTCAGCAGTTTAATCGTTCTTAAGAATGCTTTAACTAAGTGGTTGCTTCAGGTATTTTTATGTGTATAATATTTAAGGCTTATTTTTATCACTTAAAAATAATAATATTATATTATATAATTGCATGCAATTAAAATTACATAGTTCAGTAGTTAGTTAGTAGTTAGTAGTTCGTATTAAGTAATTAATTTACATTTACTTGATGAAACAATAGCTGCTTATTAATTTAAGATGATAGATGAATGTTGTTATATTAATATATTGAATATTAATTAGCAATAATAAGGTTTAAAGGTTTCAAAGACAGTTTTTAAAAACAGTTATTAAAAACTTTTAAAAACTGTCAAAAACTGTTGACGACATCTGTGTTATAACGTCGTTAAGGAACGAGGGACACACAATTGTTTTAAACACACAAATTTTGTTTTAAAAAAGAAGATAAGATATTTTATCCCTTTTAGGAATTTTTTTAATCTTGTTTTAACCACATCTTAATGTTATGTATTTGTTTTAAGATCAATTATATCTTCAAGGAAGCATTTGTAAAGATAAATAAATACTAAACAGCAAAAGTGTCAGTATTCGGACTGCATATTAACTTTAATTATGAAACCAACAGCTTCAAGACTGTCAATGGCGGTAATAATCGTTTCATTAGTTTATTTCAATTCAAGCTGTGCTTGTCGAAAACCGACTCAATCATGTACCGTCTAATTTATTGTATAATTGCGATTAAAGTCGTATAAATTAATCAGAATTACCGACGAAACACAATATATTACACAGTTTTCTAAATTATTATATATAACTCATATTTAAAACTTTAAAGGCTCCGCTCCTATTACAAATAATTTAAATACACTGAATAAAATTTTAAACATGAAAATATCTTTACAAAACATAAAGGCTGAACAAAGCTTTACTTTAATTTTTTTATACTTTGATAGTATAGAAAATGCGAGAAAAGATGATTCACAATAAATAAAATTAAATACACAATTGATAATATACATGATACTTTGAGCTCGGAGCCGCTTTGAAGATATAAGAAGTCCTCAATATTTACACAAAATACAAACTATCATACAAATTTGATACTGAACTTTGTTAAATGCTGGATATATTTCAGTATAACAAAGATTTCCTTCATACCTTTGTTGGACGCTTAAATGTTAACATTCTTCTTTGCATGATTTTTGGAATTTCCAACCACAAAAAAAATCTGAATGATAGGTACAAAACCTGATAAAAAACAGTGGCGTTTGTTTTTTTTTTTGACAACTACATTTTATTTATGCTATGATCGTATAAAATGTTGTCAGCAACAACTAACTAACAGAAAACCGAGGTTTTGGGTAATTTTTTATTCTTAATATTATGATGGAAATTTCCATCACTATGCAAAGAAGGGTTAAGCATATTTTTTTTATTTATAAAGAAAATATATAAACGATAATAATATAAAGAGTACATATTCTTTTTTTATACATAATTATTTGTTTGAGAGATATTTTACTATACAAATAACAACATCTAACCTGATCATATTAATCTCATGCTCATGAGAAAAAGAATAAGAGACTTCTGAACTAGTAAATAACACCGCAGTGTAGTGTTATTATTAACTTTGAGACGTATCGCTGAAATTGATATAGAAAACAGTATTAACACTTAAGAATTATAAGCAATATATATGTGCTTTTATGTAAATATTTCTAATATACTCGTATATATACAAATATTTAAGAAATTGAGATTTTTAATGGCTGCATTATTGACAGAGCATGAAAATTATAAAATCATAATGTATTTATTTACATGTCTTTGTATCTATAGTAAAATTCCTTTGCAATTCAGGTTTCCATTTTTTATAGTCACATTATCAATTTTGAACGCAATGTACTGCTGCTATTATGAGATTACTTCTCAAACTGAGATGAACCATTCAGAAATGTAATAAGTATGTGGTTCGCAGGAAACTTGATACCGCTTCCACAAAAACACTTGTCATATAACAAAAAAAATTAAACAGTTAATTGAGAGAGCCCTTTAAACGGGCTTTATTTATTTTTCTCGGTGAACTTCGAAATTACGGATGTGGTGCTATTTTTTTTTCGTGTTAGAAGTTTCTGATCAATATTCTTGAACTTCTATTGTTCCTAAGTATTTGTTACAGATATATACACAAACAAATAATGTAGGTATAAATTTAATTATTTTAATGTTAGTTGTAAATCACAAAACAAATACGACAAACAATGAATACTATTTGCTAAAGCTACTTAACATTGTCTCTGAATATTTAAATCATAGTGCAATAAAGCAGTAATTAACTTCTATTTTCTTATAAGATGCAATTATTTTCGTATTACACGTCAATAATATATTACAATATCACTACACGCATTTTACAAAAATAAACTTGAAAAGCTTTTAAGACATATTACAGCATTGTAGTTCATATCCACGACATATCACACTAACGAGGCGACTACAATATATACAGGCGAATAAAGTGAATACAATTACGTTTGTTATTATGCTATTGTGAATATTTATTCATTATTAAGTACTTTCATTGTACCATATTTTATTAAATATACTGCATGTCTTTTCCTTTTCTATACTTCCCAAAGATAAATAATTCAAATATCTCTTTTATTATAATATTAATGCTAAGGACGTATTTTAAATAGGGAAATGTTATATATAGTTAAATGGTTTCAATATACATTGTGTTTTGTAGAGGGTCCGACAAACCAAGTGAGCATGTTCCGGTACTTATTTAGAGAATACAAGTTGGCCAAAAAAAAATCCCTGACCTCCTATTTTTTTTAAAGATTTTTTTTGTAAATTTTTCGTTTTTCACCGAAATTGTACCTAATCACTTAAATAACATTTCTAAAATCCGGTTTAGACTGGATGTTTTCATGTAATTTTAGTATCAAATGCATTCTCAAGCCACGAAAAGCAAAAATAGATACAATCTGAACTACCTAACTGAATGTAGAACTCATAAAGTGAAAAAAAAGTTTAAGCTTGACATCTAAGTTCAAATTTCATAATGATTTAAAAAAAAACACTAGCCATTCTGGAGGTAGTATACATTAAAAAAGTTCTCCATTTATACTTATTACAACGACATCAAAAATGCTATAATACTTATCGGCTTGTTCAATAAATGAGGTACCAACAAAAATACAAACAACATAAATTAATTGTTTTGTTGAACTGTTACCGTTGTTGACTGTCATCCGTTGATTACTTTTAATGTTGTTAACGTTGACTGTTGTTGCTGTTGTTGTATGGATTCTTTCTGTAAAGACATGACGGAGTTTGATAACGCAGAATACGCTGACATGGTTTTTGTCTCCGGCCGAGCTGATGGGAACTCACGTGCTGCACAAAGAATGTACAGAGAGTCGTACCCCGACAGACGTGTGCCTCATCACACCACATTTGCAAACACTTTTCGGATACTGCGGTGAACTGGTACCCTACATTTTAGGGAACCACGCCTGAAGAATAGACAACATCGTGTCGTTGTAGATGAAAACGTTCTACAAGAGTTGGATGCAGATCCCACCATCAGCGTTAGAAAAGTGTCCTGTAACTTGGGAGTTTCGACATGGAAAGTTAGGACAGTAATCAATACAGATAGGAGGCATCCTTTTCACTACACTCCGGTGCAAGGTACATTTAATTTATGATTGTAGTAGTTTTTGTAGAGCGCGCTCTACAATAAAAATAATTGCCGTACCACTTGCCCATCTGATGTTCACTAACAGGTTTGTTTTGGTTTCAGGTTCAATAGAACCAAGAGCGGCTCTTGCAGTTCTGCTGTTTTCTTTTACATACGGATGTAGATAACGAAGATTTTTTGAAGAACATACTCTGGACAGATGAAACAAAATTTACGAGAGACGGGATTTTTAATCAACACAATCTACACTTATGGGAATAGCAAAATCTTCACGCGACAAAAGTGACCTCACACCAAAACAAGTTTTCGGTCAATGTATGGGCAGGTATCATTGGGAAAGACCACGCAGGACCCCATTATCTCCCAGATACACTAAATGGCGAAAATTACCTGGAGTTTTTAATCAATGGCTTACCGGAATCAATGAGCCAATGCCGATTTTTTAAGATGACTGGGCAATCATATTTCAGAATGACGGCTGCCCGGCACACTACCGAAACATTATACGCGAATATTTAGATGACTGCTTCCCCAATTCATAGATCGGGAGGCGTGGCCCAATTGAATGGCCCGCACGTTACCCAGACCTAACACTGCTCGATTTCTATGTCTGGGGACGTGCTAAAGAATTGGTGTTTGAGGTCGAAATCACAACAAAAGAAGAATTGGTGGCAAGAATTAACGACGCATTTGCAAAAAATAGAGCAGAAATGAGTCTAAACACCACTACAAAACAAATACGCCGTAGGTGCCGTGCGTGTATTCGTAACAGAGAAGCTGTATTCGAACAGGATTGGAAATAAAAATAATTTTGATTAATTTCTGTTGTTTGTATTTTTGTTGGTACCCCATTTATTGAACAAGCCGATAATTATTATAGCATTTTTATGTGGTTGTAATAAGTGATAAATGGAGAACTTTTTTAATGCATACTACCTCCAGAATCACAAGTGGTTTTTTTTAAATCATTGTGAAGGTTGAACTTAGATGTCAAGCTTAAACTTTTTTTTCACTTTATGAGTTCTACATTCAGTTAGGTAGTTCAGATTGTATCTATTTTTGTTTTTCGTGGCTTAAGCAAGCATTTGAGACTAAAATTACATGAAAACATCCAGTCTAAACCGGATTTTAGAAATGTTATTTAAGTGATTAGGTACAATTTCGGTGAAAAACGAAAAATTAAAAAAAATCTTTAAAAAAAAATAGGAGGTCAGGGATTTTTTTTGGCCAACTTGTATTCTCTAAATAAGTACCTGAACACGCTCACTTGGTTTGTCGGACCCTCTACAAAACACCCTGTATATATATATGTATCTTGAAACCATTTCCCTGTCTACCCTCTTCGTCTTAATCTCTGTACTAATGAAAAACGTAATAAGAACTTCTGAGTTCTTATTATGTTTTTCATGAGCCAATGAGTAACAATTTAGTGTTGTTATTCATTTCAATATCATCTTCGAAATCGATATTGTATGTCATATTAACCTTTAATTGAGGCTTATAAATAATATGTTATTTTTGTTATTTATAATAAAGATAGAGATTAACCTTCTGTATAGGATATAGATACATGCTAATATTTTTAAATAATATATTATTTTAATTAAGTTCCGTAACTATACTTTAGTGCAAACTAAAATAACAACTGTGGATGAGTACAAGATATTACATTAATCGCATTTAAAAAAGGTTACTTTTTCTAAGTATATTAATAGAACTTCCTATCTAACATCTCCTCAACCTGTATACATGAATATAAAAAGAGGTTGATTCGTAACTATTATCAGAAGTAAAAAAAAATAAGCTCAGTTGTTGGTAATTTGGAACAACTATTAATAGATAATAAAAAACTATTTTTTGAATTTCTATTAGGAAGTAGGTACACATATACAAAAAGAGATAAATATATTTTTGTTAAAATGATGTTGCAACTACTTACTGATTTGATTCATAATCATACACTAACAAAAGTTATTATCTGTACAGAATTCATTTTATTATTATAATTCTGTAGTAGCATTGTTAATGAAACCTATTGTGGTAATAAACTACAATGTAGTATTATGTCTTAAAAGCATTTCAAGCTTATTTGCTCACGTAAGGTAATATTATGATAATTATAATTGTGATAATAATTACATCTTATTACGGAATAATTGGTAACTATTATATTCTATACTTAAAATATTTTGAGACCAGCGGTTCGTCGTCAGATTTGTTTTGTTCTAATTGTGCCGGACTCTTCATATAATAAAAAAGTAGTATTGACAATTAAACATTAAGAAAGGAATAAGATCTTACCTTTTAATATTATTGACAAATACTAACCACAAATATTTTTTATACTATAATGAAATTTGAACCAACGTACGGTGTGCAAAGTGACCAAATACGTATAACAAGTGCATTCAGTGAGCACAGAGCGGCTATTTCACAACGATAGCAATAACAATACATTACAGTCTACAGACCATCTCTTGGACAGAGGTGATTCTTTGACATTAGTGTTGAAAATAAGCTTCAAGTTTTTTACTGTGCTAAAAATAAAAGACCAGGTTGACAATAACATACAGACATTAGTAACGGAATGATAAATAGTTTAATCTGTTGAGAATTATTTTAATAAAAAAATATTAATTGTAATCCACTTACATTCAAACATATATCGAAAGACCTACATTATTTTTATCAAAGTTTTTGAGTTCCGATTAGTACTTTTTAGGAACTTGTACTAGAAAGTTTGAATACAAAAGAAAACAACACCGTATCAATAAATCTCATAGTTCACTAAAGACAATAAATAACTAATGATTCTACAAAATACTCTCAATAAATTGCTAGAAACCTTGACTTATATAACGAGTGCTTTATGCATGCAGTTTTATACGTGGCAAATACGTATCACCTTATTAAATGGTTCTTATGACAAAACACGAGTTTCTACCCTTCGGTTTGAGAAAGCTTTTCTTAAGTAGCACATTGAGTTCAAAATTAATAAAACTCGTATAATATAATAATAATAATACAGAATGCTATAATATTTAGTCTTAGGGCTTATGTCACGATAACAGATTCAAGTCATGGCTGAATGCGGTAAAAAAACGATTTTGTAACAGTAATTCTATTTGTATGATCACTTAAACCCTTCACCCCGATTAAATTTTTCAGATTTCAAGTCTTTTTACTTAGATTTAATTTTTTGTAAAGTCCTCTTACTACACAACTTCTTAAAAAGTGGGCCCATAGTAATTCTGATAGGATGAAATATATATTATCTGTATTTGGACGGTGTCGAGACTGTCATTGGCGGTAATTAAAATTTCATTAGTTCATTTTAAACACCCAATGTCGGAAACTGTGTCGAATATTTATCGTCAAATTTATTGTGCAATTGTAAAGGTAAAGCAAGCCCTATAAATTAAGTACAATGATTCACTACCCTCAATATATGAGTATGTTTATATAATAAATTAAATATCTAAATTATTATTATAGTCTGTAATTTCTCTCAATCCTATTTTAAATTACAGGTTCCAGCTATATTCAAGCTATATACAGCCTGAAAATATGGACGTAAACTATTAGTAATAAAAATACGACGTGGAAGGTAAATCTTCATACCACATTATTCCAGTTTGTTGTATAGTGTCTTTAAGTCGTTACGATCTAGACGTCGTCGTGTTGATTCAAGGAAACATTCTTTAAATTGTATGTGGGTATAATCAACTTCAATTAATTAAAAAGATTTTAATTTTAATTCAAAAGATTTCTCGGTAAGAACTGCCGAAAAGCATGGGATGGTTTTAGTGTCCAACCGCCAACAGTAAAGTGAGTTCACTCCTCGACTACAGTTCTTAGGATATGTCTCCCCGCTTGCTAGTTAGGAGTAAAGTATATAAGATCTAACGCGGAGACACTAACTCCATCCAGCGTCCCTTGATAGCGCTTAGCGTTCCGTAGAAAGGGTTGTGACGAAAATTAAACTTAAGTTTTATTAAAAAAATAGTACAAAAGATACAAGAAAGAATGACTTATATTAAGTAATTTCAAATGTAATTTTATTACTAGAAATGATACAAACAGTAAATTTATTTATCACTTCGCTAATGCTCTGATATTTTAGTGTCTATGCTTATTAAAATGTTTATGAAGATTTTAATCGTTTTAAAACAAATCGTAGCAAATATTAAATACGAACGTTGAAAAATTTAATTTTACTCCCATCACTCTCTAGAAATACTTGGAATTATCCATTTTGTTTTATTATTATTTTAAAATATGAAATTTAATTGAAAGTAAAAAATATTTTTTTTAACCAAATAACAATTGACGTCATGAAGAAGTAAATAATTAGATAAAAGTGTCTGTAGATGAATTTAAAATAAAATCTTTGTTCTGAATTTTTATAACTATCTGCATATAACTAACAACAAGCACATTTTATTTTTAGCTGTAACAGCAATAACGTTTTACCAATTGTTACTTTCTCACATACAGGTTCAAGTTAGATATAGGACTCATACTATTTCCTAAATAATATTAATAAAATAACTATCAAAGTAAAATATCCAACAACCATTGACCGTTGTTATTTTAGTTTATGCTACAGTAGAGTTACGACAATGGTATTGAAAAAATATTTAAAAACAAAAGATAAACAAACAAACACACCTAAATATATTTATAACCCTCAAGTGTGTATAAATACCACTTTTAATATTAAGTTCGGCGGTTAATATCGAAATGAATAACAACACGGCATTAAGCTGTTGCTCATCGCTTCATTAGTACCCAGTATTAAGAGATTAACATGATGAAGGTAAATAAGGTTGTTTATATAAAATTAAGATGTACTATATTGAAGAACCAACTCATTATGAAATAAATATTAGATGATGTATACATAGTAGATTATATTATAGTGTTTTGTATTACAATCAAAATCTCACTGTTTGTATTTATTAAGAACAATATAGAGTAAAATAATAATTAATTATATTACACACTCTACAGCATTTGTTTCTTAAAAACTTTCAAATTCACGACTGAGCATGTCATTTTAGGATCATATTTTATTTCACCTTAGTTTGAATTTTCATACTATTTACGCAAACAGATTTTCGTCCAAAATATAAATTCACAATCAAAAATGAATGGAACCTACCAGGAAATTAACACAACTGAAAAAGTGCAACGTATTTTTTTAAAAAATAAAAATACACACACCGTCCAAAGGTATCAGAGAGATATTAATTACATGAGAGACACTGTGATGAAAAGTTAAAACAATATTTTGTTTATATATAAATTGTAACAGCCTTTTCAAGCTTTTCAAATTGCTACTCCTATCCGGGTTTCAAATAGATATTTTTATATAAAAGAATTACAATATAATATACGTTCTTTGTACTTAAAATTTTATACTTATTTTACTAAATGTTTATTATAAGCCTAATCTTATCAACATTTATGGAAAAAATAAATATTCTTTTGCTTTAGGTTATATTTTTAAACTATAACAGTTGCGAATTAAAATAAATAAAGTCAATGTTTATGGTATATACTTATAACAACTTATAAAAATATTAAATATCTTAAATAAAAATATGTAAGGATTAGTAAAATCGTTTGCTGTGACTACACAATGTAAATCTACGACAAACAAAATAAATGTGAGGGTAATACCTAAACATTATTACACAATCTAAAACTACATCAAAATACTATATAAGCATTATAGATTTATGTGTATTTAGGTGTTTTATTCTTCTTACATATTATTTATATGAAAATTGTTCCGCAGCATATTTGAAGAAAACTCAATTATAATAAAATTCCATGTCAACGCTCAGCTTCGTCAGAAAGAGATTAAGTTTAAAGAATATGAGGAGCTATGAGAAAATATATACATCGTAGATATGAATTAACGAACCATTTCAGGTTAAACAATATATATCCAATATAAATTTTAATCCAATATCGATCACAATTAACAGACGATATTTTATACGAAAATCAATCGAATAGTATGTAATAAGACAACTATTTTTAATTTTTGAAAATAAGACTAATATATGGTTTAATATATCTTAAATTAGCTTAGCTGATACCATGATTATACTTGTTTTTATATTACAATATCTTACAACTAAAACGGTATACAACCGAAAGGAATTTATAAAACTATATTCAATTGAAATATATTTATTTAAGTTTCACATGAAATATGAGATAGGAATAATAAAAAAAAAACAAATATTATATGCATTTCAAACTCCAACCACGTCACTTTGTTCTTGTTTTAGACATCCAAGCGTTCTCTTGCTTCATTATTTTAATTTAATTACCTTACCGAATGCCTACTAAGTTTAAATTAATTTGATACAAATAAATGTCAAGGTTTTTGAAGCTTACATTCAAAACATCGTATAAAAAGTAATAAATTCGTTAATTTGTCAGCAACTGGCACTAATTCTTATAAATGGTCCAACAACTCGCTAAATTAAACTCTCAGAATAATGAAGTGGTCGCATTCGTCTTCATTTGAGGATCTAACTCGCTTTATTAGATACACATTCAGTCGTTCACGCAGTTTTGGGTTCATCAGATAGCTCGAGTTTGTAGTGGGATTGTTAAGCAGTTTTGAGTTGGATACGCTTTATTAACTGAGGTTGACACTTTCCATCCCTTGAAGAGTTTTTTCGTTATCAAATATCACGGGACTCAACCGCTTCATATTTCATAAACTTTAATTATTATAGTTTTGTTCTTAACTGTAATGGACACATTTTTTTTATATGTTTCTGCTCCGTCATGATACCAGAACAAATTACTATTTTCTATCATATTTTATTACAGTATATTAACAGCAGCAAAGAGTAATGCACTTTTTATTTGTATATTATACTATATTTACTCTATTGTCTTATAAAGAAACTAATACCCAGATGCATCACCATTACTTTGAGGATCATATGCACCCTCCATTAATCCGTCGGAGTGCCTTACTAGTGCCAAGGCTTATCCAACAATTTCAATACATGCAGGCAAAATCACCACCTGATGACCCTTCTTCTTAAAATAATCTATGTTCTTTTTTTTAAATCTGCTTTCTAATTTTAAATAATTATCAGTCTCACAGGTGGAAGGACCAACAAACAATCAAACAACGTAATGCTGAAACTGACTTCTATAAGTTCATCTTCTGTACAACGTCTGTAATTAGATATCATCTCCTCTTGTTTCATAAGTGATGGCCGTATTATGCATCATCGAGCAGCCGCTGGATATAATGTATATGTCCTCTCAGAACGGTTCTTAAATATAAACAGTCTGGCTTCACAATATACATTTCATGTCCCGGTAGCTTGTAAGCCGCTATCTCATAAATACCTTGGATTGTCCCAAAAATTACTGTCCGGGGATCGCAAAACAGTAAACTGTATATCTATTATCAAAACAAAAATTTCTCAACGAAGTAAATACCGAGTGACGAAAGCAAATCCACTGACACAAAACTCCTGATATGAATTTTGCGACGAAAAAAACCACGAACATTTTTATTCATGCATTTTTGTTTTTATTTTATTAGATAGATCAAGACAATTTGGCAACGTTCCGAACACATTCACATTTTTTGTGTTTGTTTACCTTTGTGAATAGTTTTGTAAAAGGATTGGAAACCAAATGCTGTGCGATTATTTTTCATGCAAATATATACTCATTTATATGGAATAGTTGCCTCTGACAAAATGAGAGTGTTTTCGCTGAGAGGATGAGCGTTGTAATGACAAAGACGAGAACTCGGGTTTGATTCCCACAGGTGCCAGATTTTTTTTTCTTTTGATTTTTTTAGTTTCCATTTATTTTTTTAACTCATTGCTTCAAAACCGATTTTCTTCAGCATTCGGATTTTTTTCTGTAAATTTTGTTTTATTTTCACTGTCGGCAATGCGTTAGTGAGTTTATTCACTGTGCAACTAGTAAAATTATCATGAAAATTTTGCCGACGTCAGAAACAAAACAAAATTTACAAAAAAAAATTCGAATGCTGAAAAAAATCAATTTTGAAACCAATATCCATTGAACAATTGAAAAATAAAAAAAATCAGTGGGAAAAATCCGAAATTCATGAATCTACTCACTACAATACCCATGTGTCTCAATTTTTTCATGATTTTTTGTAATTCTCACGGCCATATCTCGAAATAACGAGTTTTCCCAGATATGTGCTATATATCAAATTTTATCTTTAATTTGGGGCTACAAATGAGGAATTTAAAAAAAAAATCATTGGCGCCGTTTTCGAGAAAATGGCCGATATGTTCCCGGCCAGTCGGCCATTTTTTGGTTTTTGACCAAAAATGTCACGCCAACAAATGTTTTTGCCATTAAAATGGATATCATTCAAAAGATGAGCTTAAGACCTTTCCAATAATGCCCAATTTGTCAATGTACGTCAACTGGTTTGGCCACAGTGCCTCTACGAAAAATGGCCATTTTTGGCCTTTCGAGGGCTGGCCACGGCCAACATGGCGGCCAAAGTTAGTTTTTGATGTACTTCAATCATTGGAAGTTTAAACAAAATCGGTTGAAACGACGAACATACACACAAACAGATAAAGTACTTTCAAGAAAATCTTTGATGGAGGCGCCAGTCAAAATTTTCAAAATGTCATATCTCATCAACCGGTAGTCGGATTTTGGCGTTTTTGGGCTTGTTGAAAAGGTCTCCTTCAAGGTGGAAATAAGTGTTTTTATACTAGTGCGGAGCCAAAAACTAAATTTTAGTCTCATTTTTCAAACGGCCTTATAGGTGGAGGCAGTGGGTATATTGCTAAGTGTAAATGCATTTTCTGGGTCTATGAGCTAAGGGCTTTCTAAAAATACCACACTCATACCAGAAGGTCTCCTGTATAAAAATTTCGATATTGCGCGTATATATACCCGAGTTAGACTTTCAGCACTATGGGTGCTTTCGTCACTCGGAGCTAGGTGACGCCCACTTTGATATCTACATCGCAGCCAATATAATTTTACTAAACATTTGAATAATGGTAAACGGTTCGTATTACCCACTTTTTGTAAGATCAGCTGTATTTCTGTTTCGAACGTGACTGGAATATAGAATTTATGTGATATCATTCATCTCCATGTTGTTTTACATCATAATATTGTATTTCGTTACAGTAATAAAATGTAATTTTCAGTGATATCTTTAAAAATCGCTTAATTGAGAATATTTAAACATTTTTTTTATAATATTTACAATAAAATCATTGTACTTTTTATTTATTTTCTACTTAAGTTTTACAAGTTCAATTATTGAAATATAATACTGATTCATCAAAAATCAAAGCAAACTGAATATAAAAGAATATTACTTTTAATTAAATTGTCAAAAACCACATTTCTGTTGACATTTAATTAACCCGAGCGACTTTGATTTGTAGCAAAAACCTTAATAATAAATTATTTTAATTTGCGTCTATCGTCTTCTGTTAAGAAGTATCTATTATGATAAATTGGAAGAAAAGTTTATTTCTCTCGATATTAATTACGAAGGATATTTTTAAAAACTTATTCCGGTGCATTTTTCAGGCGAAGTCTATTTAAAAAATATATATATTTTTATTACCTTCAAGTAAAAAAATGGCATAAAATACACATTTCTTTTAAATTATATGTATTACAATTAATATAACAGGTCGTGTATATCTGTATGTAATCAATATTGAAATGATAGTGTATGTATAGTGTGTGTAATATTCAAACTGTAAATACTATTACTACCTCTCTTATTAGTAAAGAATTGTGATTGAACGTAGAGTTAGATAGAGTAATAAATGGTAGAGTCATATATCAATTACTTCATATATACATACACTAATACAGTATCATTGTAAGATTGAATTACATACCGATATGCTCGACCTGTTAAATTTGTTGTAATTTGTTAAGTATTTTTTGTAATTGTATTAAAATTTTTCAATACAACAACCAAGCGATAGGATTATATACTATTTGTTTTCTAAACCATGTGTTTTCATATACAATCAATGGATAATATCTTGATATTTACATTATATTACATTTAACATATGTACCGTTTTATTTATATTGCTGTTTCAATATTATTTAAAGCGCCATAAATAGAGAAAACCTGAAGTAACAGTCACAAAATGAGATTGAAAATATATAAGAACATTTGATAAAAATTTAAAAAGTTTATGTAAACTTGGTTTTAGAAATCTAAAAGATTTTATACTTTTTAAAATATTTCAAAATACATTTTTACCAGGTTAAATAGTTTGGTTATATCTAAATAAAATCTTGTGCTTCGATGGTTATCTTATCTGTCTCTTATTGTCATGACACTACATGATGTAGTTATGATATTATACATTCATCGATATATGCCTGCCCCAATGCGTTAGTTCTTTTTGAATATAATTTAAAATAATTTGTGTTTACAGATGAGACGAGTCCATTTTATTATATTATAAAGCAATTTATATCATATACCTTTAAAATATATCAATCAAAAACATCAAGTGAAAGAAACGTTACTTATACTTAACTATAAAAGATACTTCGTAACCAAACTTCTAAAATCTTTATAAAATGTGCCACTTCTGATAGTTGAAGTCCATAAATTATGTAAAATTCAAATCATTAAATCAGCTGTTATATGCTATTCTTGATAATTGTAAAATCTGTTTTGATATATAACCAAACCGTTCGCTGTCCGATCCCTTATCGTAATAATAAATGTGAATTATTGGCGACTACTGTTCAGGAAAGCAGAGGTATATATCAATAAGATTGTCTAATTTAAAACGTATCCATGAATCATTTACTGAGATCCTTTCAGTTTCTTTATGAAAGTCGAATAACGCTTAAAAAATTCACTCAATTCGGCGTCACTTAACTTTGAATATATATTTGTATATCTGTATGTATAGGTAGTTATAAATATCTATAAAGGATTCTTAATCTGTAAATATTGATTTAAATTATGTAAATTCTTCTATTTGTATTTGTTTTAGTCTTAATTTGTTCTTGTACAATAAATAAAAAATGTATAACAATGATATTATTTATATCGAATGATAAACAATGCTTATTAATTTTAAAATTTATCATTAAGAAATGATAGTATTCTATAAATAAATAAAGTAGTAGAAATATAATTAAACTTGTGTATTAAAATAAATACATTTGCAAAATGTATTTTTTGTCAATCAATAATAATCTTGTGTACTACTAGTATAAATGAATAGAATTTAGTAAGTTATTTATGATTTAACCTTATTACTCTTGGTAAATACGTTAGCTCTAATAGCAATTAATAGATATCTTACAAGCACTCATTAGAGAAATACCAACTCAAAGACTTCTTGAAGACTACTGGTATTGAAAGCCAGTTTTAAATATTTGTTCAAACTATGTGGAATGAAATTACTTACAATTAATATCAGAAGCGAAAAAGTATTTATGATAAACATTATGTTAAATGCAAAATTAGAATTTGATATAATTTATAAAATTTTATTGTATTTATGTTTCGCGATTTTAGTAATAAAAGATGGATATATGCTGTCGCTTTTTTGTATGTCTACTAAAGACAAACATTTCCGACGTACCTACATTATATTGTACACGGCTTCTCTGGGTGGAGCGCATGCGAGAAATCCAATTTCCCATGACTTTTGCCCATAAATCAGGTTGAATTTGACCTATGGCAAGATAGTCACCTATCTACTGAGACACCCGGCGGTAGATAATTTGCAGCTGAACTACGGGTCAGCTGCTAAGATCGGGGTACTACGGGACCCCGGTACCTAAGCCCTCCGGCAGCGACACATGCGCTTGCGCGTGTAAACTGCCGGGTTACCGGTTTTGGTGTTGGATTCGAAGTGGTAATGTGGTTAGCAGTAGAGGTTCGGCGCTGTTCGTCTGGGTTCCCACAGTTGTCGGGGGCTCGTCGGACCTCGTGCGCAGCTAGAGGTGATTGACCAGCCTAGGCGTTGAACTGCTGCGGTCTTTTACTTCGGGGCTTGGAACGGTCCATATGCAGAGATCCCTTCGGGGGTCACTGCAGTTCGGGTAGCCCTCTGCTTAGAGGTTAGATGGATGTGCTAGCATCTATCCGGTCACCCGACTGTATTGTAGGGTAGGCTTGCGGCCTGACTGCCTGTCGGGAAGTGAGCGTGCCTTACAGCTCCGGCACCAGCTGGAAACTGGTAGTTAGCTTCTCTGACGTTCTTAGCAAGTTATTGCTAGTGCGAGATATCACACGGGAAGTGAGCGTGCCTTACAGCTCCGGAACCTTTCATGGAGAAAAGGTAGCTGGGTGGTCGCGATTGGACTTGTCTATGACCGATAGCCTTGCGAGCTTACTAGTCTTATAGTGCCGTTGTCGGACGACTTCGGAGGTCGGATTTGCCGTACCAAGGATCCATGTGACCGGGGTAAACCTGGTCCACATGTATAGCGGCTCAACTTTTATAACCGAAGGGTTGGTTGGGTTGAGATGCTATAAACATAATCATTAGGACAGAAAAAAAAAAAAAAAAAAAAAAAAAAGAAAGTTGACAAGTGTCAAGTAAAAATTTTTAATTTTATAATAATTTATTATTTTATTATTTCATAATAATCTAAAATTCCCGTGTTCCTGTGTTTTACAATACAAAAATAATATTAAATCTTATTCGAAAAGTTAACAAAGCGAAAAGACTTTCGATGAGGCAATTTAGTTCAGCATCAAAGACTCCGTGGTGGAGTGACAAATAAAAGCTTAAGTGATCCGTATTCCAGACCTGTAACAGCCTAATTCATACAGCATCCGTTACAATTAATTATAAATAAATCTCAGCAAGCGCAGTCACCGCAGTATGTGCTTAAACATTGTGTCAAGTGCTTAATCATTAAGTCCTGGTCCTGATGCAAGTTAGAAGCTTTCCAAAAGACTTACAGCAGAGTGAAATATGTTAGTTACGATATTATAATTATAATTATATATATATAATATATTAATTTCTTTTTTTTTACTAATCATAATATTATTGTATTTTTTTTGTATTATTGTTTAATTAGAATTTATATTAATTTTAATTTATTATTATATTTTTTAATATGTTGTAGATATGTAATAACCAATTTTGAATATGATTTTATTATAGAATGAACGAATGCGGCGTTGGGAACCGCCAACCAATACGCCATGTTCCGAACGGCGGAAGATGGAGGACGGAGCTACAAATAGCTACGTGGAATGTAAGAAGAGGAATGGAACAGAAGATGAATTAATTATTAGATGTGATGGATGACAAAGATCTGAATGTTATTTGTGTGTCTGAGACCAAGAGAAAAGGCAATGATACGACCGATTTGCCTGGCAACCGGGTCGCTTTCTGGGCTGGGGTTCCAGAGGGTGAGCGAGGTTGCCAAGGTGTAGGCGTACTGTTGTCTTCTCGAATGGTTCATGCTATGGTAGAATACAAGGCGATCTACCCGAGGCTTCTTTGGGTTCGCTTTAAGCTGGGGATAACAAGAGTATTCTTGTTAGCAGTGTATACTCCAGTATCCTCAGCTCAAATGAGCGAGCTCGAGGACTTTTGGAAGAGTGTCAAGGATGTTCTAAGTAGTGTCTGAAGTAATAAAAAGTTGATAGTATGTGGGGATATTAATGGATGGGTTGGAACCGCGCGAAGTGGTTACGAAAGCGTGCTAGGCAAATACGGTGATAGGAGGGTAAATGAGGCTGGAAAGCTTATTTTGGAATTATGTAAGGAGAAAAATTTGTTTGTGGCAAACACGATGTTTGATCACAAACAAATTCACATGTACACATAGGAGCGAGCGGAAGAAAGAAGTATGATTGATTTATTCCTAGTGGACCAGCGTATTCGAAGTCAAGTTATGGACACGCGAGTGTTCAGAGGTGCTGATCTGGGAACGGACCACTATCTAGTCGTTGCTAGAATAAGAGGTCTGTTCGCAGGTTGGCGTATCCGCACGATGTGTCCAAGCTTGGCGTCGAATTATCGCATAAGAAGCTGGAAGCTTCAAGATCCACCGATCAGAGAGGAATATCAAGAAAGGGTTTCCAAGAATCTTGAAAGCTGTGATTCTGGAAATGAAAGTGTTGAAGTATGCTGGCAGAACCTTAGGAATGGTATGGTGAAAGTAGCGACAGAAGTATGTGGTAAAAGGAAAAGAGGTTTCATTAAAAAGGGCGACGAATGGTGGGACGATGAAGTGAAAGACGCTGTAGAGTTAAATAAGAAAGCATGGCTGGATTATAAAGCCTCTGGTAAGGATAAAAGTATGAGAGAGATAAGAAAAAGAGCGTACAAGCTGCAAAAGCACAAAACGAAAGCACTTATAAATATGAAGCGTGAAAATTCTGAGAGAGAAAGGGATGAAAGGTTGACGAACAACTTCCAGGAAAACACGAAGCTTTTCTGGCGAGAAGTTAGTGATTCCCGGGGTTGTTCGGTAACCTGTAGAACGAAAGGGGTGCTTTCGAAGAACGGTGAAATCTTAATAGAGCAAGCACAGGTTTTGCAGCGGTGGGCGGAATTCTACAAGGAGACGCATGAATGTGAGGACGCCTCGGCCTCGAGTATCAGCGAAATGCTGAGTCCCGATGTAGCCGATGGTAAAATCAGTTTGAAAGAAGTGGAGAGCGCGATTCGAAGTCTGGAATGTGGTATGGCCGCGGGAGCAGATGAAGTTACTGCCGAGATGATCAAATATGGTGGGCCACGCGTCTTGGACTTGTTCTGACTTTTGTGCAATTTATGCTGGAAATCAGGAGAGGTCCCAGACGACTGGCGAGGTGCAGTCATCGTACCTTTGTATAAAGGCAAAGGTTCACAGATAGACTGTGCAAGCTAAAGGGCTCTCAGTTTAATTAGCTTGGGCGGTAAAGTTTATGCTAAAATATTAGCGAGAAGAATGCAAGAGAGATCTGAAAGGCTGTTGTGGGAGGCCCGAGGAGGTTTTAGACCTGGAAGAGGGTGTATAGATCAGATCTTTTCCCTCCGCATGATCACGGAAAAGTTTTTGGCCCTAAACCAAAAGGTTTTCTGTGCTTTTGTGGTTTTGGAAAAGGCGTTTGACAGGGTTGTAAGAAAGAAGTTATGGGAAATACTGCCCCGATAAAATGTGAACGGACCCTTGCTACAGGCTGTAAGGTCTCTTTACCGAGATCACTCAGCCTGTGTGCGAGGAGGAGCTGGCATGTCGCCCTGGTTTGACATCCAATCGGGTGTTAAGCAAGGTTGCGCTATGTCAGCTTGGTTGTTCAATTTGTATTTGGATAGTTGTCTCCAAGGAGTAAAAGATAGTGACTTGGGAGTGAAAGTAGGTGACCTTGAGGTCAATTGCTTGCTATATGCAGATGATGCAGTGCTCATTGCATCATCAGAATGTAATTTGCAGGCATTGGTCACCACTCTGAAAGATGAGTGTGAAATTAATGGTCTTAACCTGAATGTAGATAAGACGAAGGTTCTGATATTTGAAAGAAATGAAGAAAGAACAGAATGTAAGATCAACGTGAATGATAAGATAATAGAACTAGTGAATGAAGTGGTATATTTGGGAAGTACGTTTAGCAGAGACGGAAGATACGAAATGGATGTGGAAAGGCGTATTGCTGCCGGTAACAGAATCAATGGTGTTTTGACTCCATTGTTGAGACGGCAAAACGTCAGCATAGCTGCACGTTTGGCGGTACACAATGCAGTTTTGCTACCGACGCTGTTATACGGCAGCCAAACGGGGGTAACACAGAAGAAGAATGTAAGAAAGATGAATGCTGTGGAGATGCGATCTCTTCGCAGAATATGCGCAGTCAGTCTAGCTGATCGAATCCGCAATGAAAAGATCCACAGAATGGCAGGTACTAGTGAAGATGTCACGGTGAGAATGAAGAAGAACGTGCTCAGGTGGTTTGGGCACGTCGAACGAATGAGTGATGAAAGAATGGTAAAAACGATTTATATAGGAAAAGTGAGCGAAAAAAGAGACAGGGGGAGGCCTCGAGTGACCTTCGAAAACACAGTATCTATGATACTGGAGGAAGGTCACGTAAAAAGCACGAGGACCCCCCGGAGGGCACGTATGAATAGATTGATGTCTGTGGCCGAGGCAAAAGAGGTATGCAGGGACCGTAGCTTTTGGCGCTCCGTCGTCTCTGGCTACCCCGCAAGGGATATGGCGTAAAGTTAAATAAATAAATAAATATTAGGACAGAAGGAGGCCGCTACCAACTGTCAAAGTTCGGACATGCCTTTTGGAAAACCCTTTATAATTAGAATAACATTCAATAATATACATAATAACTCTATAAATTATAGCCCATGTGTTATTTAGATATATAGATTATATTATTGTATAGTATCATTGATGTCCATTTTTTGTTTGAGTGTGATTGAGTAAGAAACACACATTTTCACAAACTTTTGACATACTATATTAGTAAGATATTCGGAAAAGTGTTGCTATTTCTTGTTCACTCTATGTTCCACAAAATATTTAATGTGCATCTTGTCAAAACAGAACAACGTACCCACACATCTCACTTAATGATGTTACAGTTACGTGTAGCAGTGACTGAGCGCTTCAATCTGACATCACAAAGTGTTTTAAGGAGCAATTGCATCATTCACAAGTGGAGTTAATGGGGCGAACTATTTGTTACTTAGCGCTGAGTATCTCACAAGTGAGTCGCAACATATACTGTAAGTTGCACGACTTTTCATATTAATTTTAGTTTAATAGTTTGTTTTCTTAAATATATTTCTGATTTATTAGATGATTTAGTAGCAAATTATACAGTTATCATTTATAAATTAAATACATTTTCATCAAAGTCGCAGGTGTACGTTTACGTGATTGGTTAATCACTTTTAATTTTATATTACGGCATGACAGACGGACACAATACACAAGAGACTGTATGAAATAATACATAAAGAAAATGAACTAAAATAATGTAAAGAGTAAAAACATCTATGTCGGTCTGTGAAAATTAAAAATATTTAATTTCAAAGACAAAAATATGTGGATGGATATTACTTTAATTGTATTTGGATAGTAACGCTCGAATAACGCTTTAGCGATCATACTAATAATGTAACGACTACCTAGAGTATTTTTTTTATCGGGTCCAGACATAATACATATCCCGCATCATAACATAAGTACTTCCCTACCAGGATGCTTCACTACAGGTTTGTTTATAACTTTAATTTTAAAATACTAAAGCATATTAAAATAACGGATATACATTATGCAAGCAGCCTGTTGAAGCTTTTGTTTTGTCAATATTTTTAATTTTTGTATACAAGTAATTTTAATATTTGGCTTAGATATTTACATTGAAATTAAAAATATTCAATAATGTATATATAATAGACTACAAATGTCATTCAGAATATTATTTCTTTACACAATAACATGTTTTTATACTTCTGAATAAACAGTTGAATAAAATAATTTAAAGGAATATATTATTATTATTTATTCTACTTTAATTCCGCCATTTACATATAGTTAATTAGAAACATTCATAAACAGATGTGTCCACTCAAAGATTGGCATTCGAAATTCGAATAATAAGTTCGTTAGCGCATTCGGCATGTCGCGGTTGAGAGTAAACAAATGCACGCCAGAATCCGCCGCAGTCCGACGAACTATGGCGATAGTATTTGATCAAAGTTGCCGAAGCAATTTGCACTTAATACAGAACGTTCTAGAGGATAATTTAATTTGGTGTGCGTTTAACCAATTTATTTTTGTTTATTGGTTTAGCCCTTGGGCATGCTAGCTACATTGTAACTCGAGTGCACGCGTCATTTTTACTCATAAACGACAATGAGTGCCGATTTTGGAAGAAATACGCGGAAATAAAATAAAAATAAGATGAATGCTGTAATTTATTCCGTATATGTATTTCTATAGCTTGTTCTCGCTATCAGCCTAAAAATAGTATTAGGATGATGTAGAATCCAAATATGCCACCAACTTTAAATATTTTTGCATATACATATGTTAGGCAAATTTATAATAATTTCTAGAACTTTGGCTGCTCCTAAAGCACTAACAATTCTATAGTAGCTTATAAAGATCAAAAATATTTGTCGGTAAAAATATAGTATTGTCATAATTGAAGGTTGAAGTGACATTTTTAATGTTAAAACAAATTATTTAAATTCTGCTGCAGATTTGAATATTGTTCAAAACATTATTTTTGTCGGAATATTATCACTTATTATATTAGCGCAGGCGGAACTGGGAGAAAAGTTAATTTTTATTAAGTGCGAAATATAAATTGTTGTTTTTAATATTTTATAAATATTTTTTTATTATCGTTTTTTTATTAAGTTTTAAGAGAGACATAAAATAATAACTGTTTACTTTAAGATAATTATTACACTCTGTGACAAATTTGATGTTTTTCTACTCTGTGACAAATTTGAAATAAAACTTATGAAGCACTCTGATTGCGTCCATCTTCAAATATTATAAAAAGTATTAACCGTAAACCAAGGACAGTTGGAGTAAAACATGTTTTTGCTTTCCAACGTAAAAGTAATAAGAGGAGAGTTATAAAGAGACGGCTGTCCGACGGCGGTAAATAAATCGAATTTTGTTTGTGCCGTGTCTACAGGTTTTGCAGACTTGCTACAATATTTATGATATATTTAATAAAAATATATATTTATTGATTTTAAACTGTCATGGTGACTGTGTGTAGTATAGTGTCTATTTTTACTAGATTCTTTTAATGGTTTTTGAACATTTTTGTCACCATTGTAAACGCATAATTATAACACAGATTAATATCCTTTACTGTTACTATTTGTATATTTTGTATTTATAATAATTAAAATATCAGTAGTAATGTTCGTATTATGATTCAAATATATATTTAATTAAAATAAATATGGGGAATTTAACTAACGTTAAATTCCAAAACCTGGTATCTTGACCACAACAAAGCTACATTCTACGTAAATACAAATAAAAGCGCACTAGAAATAAGAAAGAAAATATTATTAAAGCGCACTAGAAATAAGAAAGAAAATATTATTAAAGCGGGTAAATAAAAATTCCGTATTCATAATATTATTCTGTAATAATATTTGTATACTCTTTTGTTTTTATATATTTTAGTGAGTTTTATTTTAAAGTCGTGTGTGTACAACACCTCAATGAGTCTCTTTGTAGTTGCAGTCAAAGGTCTATTCGATATAAACTAAAGCTGTGAATTGTCACAGTACTTTATATTTTAAGAATTCTCCAACCAGGTTGTTATATTTCAGTTATAATAAAGTTTTATTTCATTACAGCACCTTTGGTGCCAGGTGTACAAAAGTCATACCATTCTGTTGGAAAGGGATTATTTTATAAAATTTTATCTTTTGAATGTATTGTTCATAAAATTATATTCTCATTTACATGTAGCACATTAAATAAAATAAAGTAAAGAAATAAATAATAACAGTATCAAAGTGCCGACGTAAACTAATCCATAATATCTCGATATGATAACTTATAAAAGAAATATTTGAAGCGAATTTCTCTTGATATAACTAATATCTGCCATTCTGTGATAAAAGTTTTACCGGGACTCGAACTTTGGTCTGCGAGTGGATTGCTAGTTGGCGAGTTCTACTGAAGTTATTGTTAGTTATAAGTTGAAATGATCTCTTGAAAATCAAATCATGATTGGTTTATGAGTAATATCGTAAAAAAGATCGTCTTTGGATAAATGCTTTTTTTTTGCTGTATTTATTTGCTACCCTATTTGGGCTTCCTCGACCACCGGAGAAACATCATTTCATGGAATAAAGGTATGTAGCAGCGTTTTATATTGTGATCCGAGAATTCAGAGTCACCCTTATTATTCCCTTCTACCATTATTCAGTATCAGTAGGAATGTCTCTGGAGAACTTCGTTGACTATCCTTCAGTTATTATAATGTAAATGATTTTTGGACTAACATTAAAATAATATATACCGAATTTGAGGTTTTTTGTACGTAAAAATTCCATTAGATGGCAGTGTTAATGATAACAAGTGAATGAGAGTTTAATCATGTGAGAATGAACAGCGGGCTTTTGCATTATGCTTTCTGTTAAAACTCATTAACGGTATAGATAATGGACATCTTTCTTGTAGGAAAATTTTGATGGAATATGTGCTTTGTAATTAGTTAAGGAAAAATATACCAGTATTATTAGAACAAATCATATAACATCAGGCACAATTATTTTTTTTCTAAAACATTATTTTTTAAGACATTTCTAAGACATTTTAATTGAAGTTGCTAACAACACAATCGCTTCAGTAAATCATCTAAATATTTACTGGATATTATGTATTTTATATTCACGTCAATTTAGTACAACACGGCTATGTTTCAGTTTTGGTGAACGTGATATAATCTGTATTTTTGTAAAACTACTTTGGATTAACAGCCAATTTATTACAAAATTACAAGGAATTTCATTCCTTGAATAGCGAGCGACAACAAGCGGTGTCCGCAGCATTCATTTCCACCAAGATAACGCTCCCGCTGACATTGCTGCTAGAACCATCTTCTATTTGACGTTTGTTTTCAAAGCCGTTTTTAAACTCTTTTGAAAGACGTTTTTTAAATGAAAGCTAGTTCATTCGAATGTGCATATAAATTGGAGAAGAATATTTTGAAAAGCTATAATTAATGATTTTTCATATTCACACTACTTTTCATTTCATTAACAATTTTCGAAATCGATTTCAAATATTTTAAAATTCTATATTCAATAAAATTATCAGATAGACCTGAACTGACGTGAAAAACTTTTTTGAATTCATGTTTATTGTCAAATTATTGTCACATGTAAAGTAATTCTTGCCTACAGATAATGGATGATGTTTACTGATATTCACCAATATATTAAAGCATGATATACCTAATATAATGAAGATAGATATAACTCGACTTTGAATCTCATCTATTCACATCTATTTATTGGCGAGCTCATGTTCTCAACAACCAATTAGTACATGTTCACAGACATAATATAAATGTCTGATGAAGTATCTCTACAGGTTTACCTCTAGATATACGTCTACTTTAGTAAGGGTGTGTTTATAGAAATGGAATGAATTATTGTCCATATTTATTTGAATAACAATAAATATACGATCGAATGAAACCACCTTTAGTATATATTTAATATGATTTTAACCTCAATGATTTTCTTTATGTAGAAATAGATATTAAACAGAATAAGGAATAAGATAAATTTTCATTATAATTATCAAATATGTATATGGATATATTGTAGATATATATTTTAACTTTGTAATTTTGTAGTATCTTACTCTCCTATAAAAAATAATTTTAAATATCGGAATAACCTTTCCCCTCTGTATCTCCTCCCTATTTACATGCCTACCTTATTTCGTTAAGTAGTTTCCCTATTGATTTGATTTCAGATGATAGAAGTCAAAGCAATTAGAACCAACAATCCACCGAGTTTTAGAAATTATTAGAAATGTGTTTTATTGTAGTTATAACAATAAAATACAAAAAAGTTAAAATGAAAGAATATTATTCAATAGACTAGTCAGTGCCGAAATTAATGTAATCACTTCATAAACTTCAATTTAAAAATGTTAATTACATTGCTTAAATATTTAGAATGTTAAATAACTCAAATTTGGTTTTCTACACAAATAAATTCTTTAAATTATCAATACCTCACCACCTACTAACTACTAAATTGATGTCATATTTATAAAATGAAGTCCATGTCCTATGGTATGTACATTACAAAATAAGAACACTTATGCACCATGAAAAAAAATATGTAACCTATACATAAAATTATATTAAATATGATAATAACTGTCCTGTCACATGCCTTCTGTAAAATTGCTTCATCAGTCTTCATATAAAGGCATGTATCATTCTGATGTAATAAGAATATCAACATACCTCTTTATTTTAATACCTATAGTGGTTCTGAAGAGCTTAGGTTATAGCACATTTTCGAAAGCAGGTAATACAACTATACCTTTTTCATTCACAAATTAATAGTAGCTGTATTCAAATTTAAAACAATAGTTTTCAGAGGTTTACTATTGTTCTTATACATTTGCAAAAATACTTACGAATCTGCATTCTCGATACATAAATTAAACTGCGGTTTAGTCTAATAACCAACTCCGGTCTTGTCTAGAATTTCATGTTATTTAAAATGTGTAAACACTACATACAACTTAAATAAACGATCCATTGGGTTATATTATTTACATTTTCAATGTAAAGATATTATTTATTTTGCAGTTTCACATAAATTCACATACATTCATATTTTTACTATTATAAATATAATACAATACCCTCGTTTCAATTAATAACCAAGTTTCAACTGGCAATGTGTTTTAATTTAAAATAACGGTTCTTATTACTGGATATCAAAAGTATTTTAAAATTTATTTCAGAGAGTGGTAAGTTGATGTAATCACAACCAATATTATTATTATTTCATAACTTACTCAACTTTACTGTTATTCTGTCTTGGTTTGGCAATGTCATAGCAATCTGCCATCTATCGCCATGTATTTTTTATAAAGAGCTGCATCCAAAATGAACTCATTTCCAACGTGTCGACAAATTTAAAATACACTCAGTGCCACATGGCAATGGACAATTAAAAAATAAAGCTATATGAAACTGGATTAATAAAAATATATTATATTTCCTTTAATTTCAAATATTAATATTATTTCTATTTAAAACTAAGTAAAATTACACAATTAAATTAAAACAACAAACCATCATATCATAATTTACCTCTCATTCTTAGTGCAACTGCATGGGCAATAAAAAGTAAAAAATTGTTCTTAAGTGCTGTAAGCAGACTGGCGGAATTTTAAATTTACATCAAAGTTGTTTTTGGAGTTTTGAAAATCATGACATACATTTTATATTTTATATCATATATTTTTATATTAATTAGAGATTTTTTACTTATGACACGAGAGCATATCAGAATGTAATGCATATGAAATTGATAAGTTAAGGCTTATTATCTAACCAACACCTATTCGTTGAACAACTTTAAAGTAGAAAGTAAGTAACTGAGAAAGTAAGTAGTAAATAGTAAGATAAAAATTGCGCAAGAAATAAATGCTATATATTTTTTGACATGGAGTGCTACACTACAATTTATTTATCCAATAGCTAACTAATGTTTTAATATAAAATAAATTGTAATCAAAGCGACGGGAGAATTTCATAAATTATATTTGAATTCAGGGAGTTATGTTTTCCATTATATTTCCATGTGTCAACATCATTATTGAATGTAGAAAGTAACTTTACTGGACAATAGTCTTTTTTCTTCCCTGTCCGTGTAACAGCTATAAATGTATTTTATTTCTTTATACAGTTTTGCGTAAACACAATTCTATAAACAATTTTGAACATTACATTCATTGAATAACTGCGTGAGAAAATATGTTTGGATAAACAATAGCAACATTGATTTATGTAAGAGTTTGAATTAATTTAAGTAACTCCAGACAAATAATTAATGTAATCATAAAAAGTCGCAGAAGAAAATAAACACTCCGTATAATAGTTTAGTTTCCACACTTTTTAATGTACGCATCCTTGCGGTACTTAGATATGAATAGGAAGCTCAAAACTAATTTAGCTATAGATCTTCAATCTGTGATTGACTTATTAAATAGTTCTGAAAAGGCCAACTTGAACTCCTTCATGCAAATGATGTCGAATGTTGTCGTAGAATAGAAAATATAGTTAGTATGTATTTACGTAGTGTACATTGTTAAGGAGTGTGAATACGGGTGCGTTATTTAGTATATATGTGTATCTATTCATGCGTGAATTAGTTGTGTTTGATAATAAGAAATAGAAATGCAAAAGTGGATAAACAGACGACTCTAACACCGCACTTATTCATATTCCTCATTTATCTTCACAGAGTAACACACCACAAAATAATAATAAAAATAACGACTTAATCTTTTTATAGTAAATGATCTACTCCTGCTTCATAAAACCTTTAAATACTAATAACTCCTATATCATACATATAAGGAAGAACCAGCGCAGGTAAACACAAGCACTTTGGTTGGCTATTAAATAACTTTTATTATTACGCCTTACTTACATGGGCTTTAATATTTTATATATTATGATATTATAAATGTTATAAGTAATACATTTATGTTATTGCATTATTAGTATAATAATTATGTTTATTTCCGTATCCATACTAGCTTCATATAACTTCTTATTCACTATGAAATTCATTATTCATTCAACGTAAAAATTACAGTACAAAAATAATCCAGTGCCATAAAACTTTGTGATGGCAGATTAAAATTGCACACACCGGCGTGTAGCACCGGACAGCGAAATAAATTAATTACACGAGTAGACATTGTGATGAAATAATAGACGAAATATTATCCTACCTTTTTTGTATTTTAATATTATTTACATATTATTTAAACTTATATTATTTAAACTTTATTTAAAGCATTTTGGAGTTATTTTTCTCAGAACATTAACTATAAAAAATACTTTTACTAATACGATAAGAATGAGATAAAATATTTTTATTAGAAATAGAAATACTTATCCGTCACACGAATATCAAAACCTATCGTTGTTTTAAATTACAAATAATGAGGCAGTACAAAAGTTAAATAACGTTAAATAATAATAAAACATTCTGTTTGATTATATTTGTTTTCAAAACATTTGCTTATTGATTATATTATTAAACACAGGAAACCATATTACCGCCGTGTATTATAATTTCATGAGAAATTAAGGTAAATAATCCTCCAGAGAACAATGTGTGTAACGTTACTGAATATCATAACAGTAGATTATTAATACGCGACTGAACTTCATTGCACTCACTCTATTATGGATGGAGCTATGTGGGAGATGACATTTACCTTAATACTGATTAGGCACTCATATTTGATGTCTTTAATACAAAGTTAAAAAATACGTAATATAGATGATACGTTCATATAATTTTGATAATCCTAATACTTATTCTTATTGGCCATATTTACTCATACATGGTACCAAATTGACTTCTTTACGTCTACTACAATTATGAAGAAATCAAATTTGTGTTTGTAATTTGTTTTTATTAATTAAAATCAATATATTTTCTTTGCCAAAAGAACATACATCAATGAAATTAAAACACAAAAGTTACTATATTAAAATGCCATATATCAAAGCGCTCATTAATGGTCAGCATTTACGTCACATAATCTTTATAAGTACAATATCATAAGCATTAGTCAACTCGTCACTCTACATTATCCGTTTTTTGGATTGCACCAGTAAAATCCAATATTCTTTAGTATTGTAAGGGCCGACAATGAGAATAAAAGAACCTTAGAAATAAAAATATATAAAAAAAAACGTCTTTCTTAGTTTATTATTTTTGAGTATTCATTTATTTAAAAAATAAAAAATATATTATTATTATTTAAAAAATAAAAAATATACATAAAGGAAAAGTGAGAGGTAAGAGAGACAAGGGGAGGCCTCGAGTGACCTTCGAAAACACAGTATTTATGATACTGAAGGAAGGTCAAGTAAAAAGCATGAGGATCCCCCGGTGGGCATGTATGCAGAGATTGATATCTATGGCCGAGGCGAATGAGGTATGTAGGGACCGTAGTGTTTTGCGCTCCGTCATCTCTGGCTACCCCGCAAAGGATATGGCGTGAAGAATAAAAAAATAAAAAAAATATTTGTTATAAATGACCGTTTCCAGATCAAGACATTCCGATCTCAAATAGGAAAATAAAGAATTGTTTCGAATTTCTTTAAGTCACACCTTCATATACTTATGGAGCAGAAAAGCGATTGATTCATAGTTCATTGATGTTAATATTAATAATTCCCTAAACATTCATGTTTTTTTACGTAATTCCTTTCAGACATTTATAAGGTTTATTACCTTTAACTGCGTTCTTTTTATATTATTGCGTATATTTAATAGAAACATTACCTTATTTTAAAGATTTTCTAAAAACATAATATGCCTTATAACAAAAATGTTTCTCAGCATCGTTATTGCAAATAAGTTATTATTATTTTTCCGTGACATAACGTCAAAATGTTACATAAATCCTATAAAATACAAGGATATTATTCAATAAAAAACGTAAGTATATGTAGAAGTATGTGTTGTGTGCATTTATTATTAACATTCTGATGTGTTAATTTCATAATGACATTAAATTTGTTCACAAAAGACATTTAAAGAAACCCGGACCTTAAAACTTTCAACCCTGTGTGATGGCAACGGCATTACTGTAGCAACGGTTCCGATGACAAAGGATAATATGACAAAGGTTATCATAGCAACTTATGTTCACATCCATATTAATAGTGTGCCCAGTGAAGCCGGAGGGAATAAGCTAGTTCTGTATACGTTAGATTTTTTTTGTTTTTGTGTTACTACATCTCTAATTCTACCAAAACGTAATTTTTGGGATTTCTCAAATGATTACTAAATATCATTACATATATTAATTAAACAATATATATTTTATTTATCGTCTTGTTAGTCAAATTAAAAACTTTGTTAAAGCTTACTTGTGACAAGCAGCTTAAATAAAAGTTTTAAAAAATGTAATAGTTTCCTTTAAAGTTTTGTTATAAAATTGAGTAGGTACCTGCTTTTTTCCTATAATAACATACAATATGAAATATACTGCTATTTCAATAAATCTCAACCAACATTTGTCCAAATAGTTCAGAGATCAAAACTATTTAATTTCCGTTCCAGATATAGCTTGTCTCGACATAAAATGCGGTTGACAAATAGTGAATTAGTAGTAGAAATTGACAATAGATGTCTTACGATAAAAAAAATAGATGTGTTAAATAGAAATGTTTGTGTAATTTAAACATTACTTTATACTTTATAAAATAGGGTTATTTATTATTTTATTATCTAGGTCTAGTTTTTTTAGTTTGACAAAATGTTTTCTTTCCAATAATTACAAATTCTTTATTATGTTATTAAAGAATAGCTTTCATAATATATACAAGGAAAGTAAAATTTATATAAAAGTTTAACACAAAGAATACTTGAAATAAATATAATAACTGAATATGATCTAGTACTTCGATACTTGAACATAAAATAGAAAATGTAACTGTTCCTACAAAACTCGCAGATAATTTATAAAATTCTCCAGTCGTATTGTTACTGTAAGCTGTCGTGGAAATAAACTACAGTGTTGCATTCTATTACAAAAACATTAAAAGTATATAACAATCCATCAATTATATTTAGTCGAAATTACAACTTCTTAAATTTTACGTCGGCCATCTTAATAAACAATTCCGGATGTGTAAATAACATATGTAGAATCGATTATTATAATAGACAATCATGAGATTCATTTATAAAGGTCGTTAAAATAATTATAAGTAAGTAAATCAATGAATTTTATTTCTCAATAATATTCAACGCCAACCAAACGCCAACCAAATTCTTTAAAATTAATATATATGTCGCCACATATATATTAATTTTAAACATTTTAATATTGTGTTATAGTTCAAACTAGTTGTATATTATTAACATCTTATTTATCAAAGACGTAGACGAGATACGACTATAATAAGGAAAATCTATTTATTAAAATATTTATTTTTTGTAAGTCGAGTAAAAATTTTTATTTAATTTTAACAATTTTATTTTAAATTTGTATTTTATAATCATTTTATATCAAATTGTATTAAAATTTTTGATTATCACTCAATAAACAAAATAGTAATAAAATTGTAATTAATCAATTTTCAAATGTCTATCCGAATGTCCGTTCTACGACTAAGAAGTCAGTTAAACTTCATGTCTAAAATTTGTGCACGTTTCCTCATTGGGACTGATTAATCATTGTCATTCGGTCTGCAGTCATTTACTTCATGTCTAGGTTAGAAAGGGGGAAGCCTTATCGCAGTTATAAGTCGCCACGAAAGACATATTTTATTACATTTATTTCCTCTCTGTAATTCTTTGTAAAATTCTCTTGGTATAGGAACTTGATGGACACGAATAATAATTAAAAACAAAATAATTATCATATTTTTTTCGAAGAAATAGTAAATAATGTTTGTAGTGTTTCAAAATTGATAAAGGAAACTAAATGTTTCGTCCTCTATTTTAACATTGCAATGAATTTATTTACGTCTGTTGCCATTCAGTGGTGTGTATTTATACTTTGTCGGCTCAAAGTTTTGTAACATGGGGAAAAATATGATGTCCATTTTTAGGTAACATGAATTTTATTTACTAGAGATATTAAGCCTATAAGCTTAAAGCTGAAATAAATAAAATGTCGTGAATGATTTTTTTCGTTCTGTAATTAAAAATAAAACGGAATATTTTATGAAAGAAAATTATACTTATAAACGGCCATATATATATAAGGGGTAATACACAATAACCATCCTTCCATTATACTCATTATAGTCATAAACCTTTAATCAATTATTTATTTTTACCCTAAGTACAAGAACATAAGGAGTAATTCAGATAATCACTTTTGCTTTTCAGAGCCTTTTAATAAAACCAGAACATTATTTTTATTTATTTATTTTTATTCATATACTTTATTGTGCACCACACGAAAAAAATAATTACAAAAGAAACAAAAAGAAAATAAAAATTGGGAACATACAAAAGGCGGTCTTATCGCCAAACGGCGATTTCTTCCAGACAACCTTAGGGTTAAAAGAATTATAGACAAAAATCGGATGATATAGGTAGATGCAATGCAATATAACAATAGACATACATATACATAGCTAAACTCTAATACGTAAACCTAATACACATATATTTATATAAAATAAATATGTACTTAATAACAAACTAAACAATATAAAAATAATAAAATATACACAATATATACGTAAATATAAAAAGTTTTACATAATATAAAGTCAGCAAGTGCGAAGTTTCAGTTATCATTTGATAAGTTTACGGATTTCTTAAATATCTTTAGAGATTTCGATCTTCTTACAGGTAGAGGCAGTGCATTCCATAATTTGGTTGCTTGTACAGTGAAAGAGTATTTATAAAATTTTGTGTTATGTTTAGGCATTCTAATAATAAATTGTTGGGATGTACGCAAGTCGGCTGGTAAACCTAAAAACTGAAACTTCTCCTTTAGGTAAAAAGGAGTTTTTGGAGAGAATAATACACAGTACAGAAGAGAAAGAACATGTAAATCCCGGCGACGGCGAATGGAAAGCCACTTGAGTTTTTGACGAAATTCAGAAATGTGGTCATATTTGCGCAAGCCAAATATAAACCGTATAGCAGTATTTTGAAGTCGCTCAAGTTTATTTAAATAGTCCTCGGTTAGATTAAGATAGCTTGCATCTGCATAATCAAGTATAGAGAGGAGGAGAGAATGTGCTAACATAGTTTTGGTAGGAATCGGAAGAAAATATCGCAGTCGTCGAAGAGAACTTAGTGCCGCGAAAGTTTTCTTGCTAAGTTCTTTAACCTGGACAGACCAAGATAACGTTTGATCCAAGTGGATACCAAGATCTTTAACGGTAGAACAAAAAGGTAAAATTACACCATTATATATAATCGGAGGTAGAATTCGTGAGTCAACCTTCGCTATCATGCCGGGACTGCCAATAATAATCACTTGTGATTTCTTAGGATTTATTTTTAATCCATATCGTTTACTCCACTTGTAGATTGCAGTCAAGTCATTATTTACAGCTGATATGGAAGATGAAAGACGTTCAAGTTCCGAATGACGATATATTTGGATATCATCTGCATACATGTGATAGAGAGAAGTGATATATTGACTTATGGAATTGATGAAAATTGAGAATAGTAAAGGAGATAACACGCCACCTTGAGGAACCCCAGCCGTGACATTACACCAGGACGAGAATATAGTATTCAACCGGGTGCGCTGCCGACGGCCAGTGAGGTAACTCTGAAACCAATCTATCACTGATGGAGATATGTTAAGAGAACGCAATATACATAGTAGGATATCGTAGTCCACAGTGTTGAACGCATTACTAAAATCGAGCAATGTTAATATAGTAAGCTGTTTGTTATCCATTGCCAGTCGAATGTCATCGGTAACCTTAACTAGCGCTGTGACCGTACTATGACCAGACCGAAATCCAGATTGGAAAGGATTTATAAGGCTATGGTTATTGAGGAATGAGCTAAATTGTTCATAAATTAATTTTTCGAGGATTTTGGATAGGAAGGGTAGTACAGAGATAGGACGAAAATCATTGATATTTGAAGGCTTAGACTTCTTAGGCAAAGGTATAATTTGGCATGTTTCCAAGTATCTGGGAATTTACTGGTGCTGATGGAATAGTTAAGTATATGAGTTAATGTAGGTAAAATGATATCTAGGATGGGTAGGATCATATTACGGCTGATGCTATCAGCACCAACGGCATTTGAAGCAATGGATAGTACGTTTTTCTTAACACCACATTCAGTGAAAGAATAGAAATTAAAAGGCAAAAACTCTGGAGTTGGGAGAGATGAAAGATAATTGAGTGTCTTTTCCTTACTGACGTTGTCAATTAGCTCAGAAGAAGAGAAATGTTTGTTGAGGAGCTCGACATCGACATTTATAGAAGTTGTGTGAGGTAATTTACCGACTCCAAGCGATTCAAGAAGTTTCCATGTTCTGGCGCTATCGCTTTTTTCGAGGGATTTATGAATGTGGCGTCGTTGTGCATCTCTACACGATATGTTGCAGCGGTTTCTAGCTTTAACTTTCTTTTCTATTAACGTCTTCAACCGCTCGGTTAACCAGGGCGCAGGAAGATGTTTAATTTTTATTAGCCTAACAGGTGCATGTCTGTCGTAGAGTTGAGTTAATAAATCGTTGAATATCTCAACTTTGCCATCGATTGTGTCACAGTTTGCTACCTCAGACCAGTCCAATCGCCGAGCATCCTCACAAAGGCGGTACTTATCAATTCCTCCAAAACTACGCTGCAGAACTGTGGTTGGTTTAATTTTAGGAGGACGAACCTTATAAGAAATATAAATCAAATCGTGATAGGAAAACGCGTCAGCAGAGCACTGGCCGTGTTTTGAAGCTAAGTTGGGACAAGGTACCAAAATTAGGTCGAGAAGCGAGGGGACACTGCCAGGAAAAAAATGTGTAGCCGTAAGTGGTAAAATATGCAAGTTACACGATTCAGTTACATTTATCAGCTTTTTACTACGACTATTATCTTTTGTAATACAAGTATTAAAATCTCCCATTAAAATGGTATGGTCATAAAGAGGAATAAATTTTTCTAATAAACTCTCAAAACATTCAAAATAATTTAAAATAGAAGGAGGACAATAAAAGACACCGAGAAGGATTTTAGTTTGAGGTAAAATCACTTCGACTAATAGATGCTCTGGCGCATCAAGAGCGGCTGGTTGAGCAGACGAACTAACAACGAACATTAAACAAAACATTAAAAAATATATCTGGATACACGGTCCGTTCTAAATGTGGGAATGCCAAAATTACTGAATGTTTATGTAATTCAATAAGTAGACATCGTAAAAGATTTATTTCTTGTTGGTTTACAGAAGCATCGCGACTTGTATTTTACAATCTTAGGCTACGAGTTATATATTTGAAAATATAAGTCAGAGAGCCAAGCCAAGAGACGGCAACTAAGGTGCCTCTTTCTCTATTTGCTCTCTCACTAATATGTAATCTTTTAGTGTTAATGGCAGATATCCTCGTAAAACTGTAACCTGTTCGTTTAAAAATATTCGTATAACCTACAAATATTTTGTAAAGTTATAGTTGGAGCTTTATAACAAAAATAGATTCAACATAGTGACGCAGTTTTTTCCAAATTACTTGTTTTGACTTTTAACGAGATTCTCGGTGCTTTAGTTTACATATTGGTTATTACATCAAGACATGTATCTATACTTTTAAACATTAACAAAATTGAAAACAAAAACATTTTAATATTTTTATAATTTTAATACTATTTATATAATTGTTATCAATACAGAATTACTGCCAATAAGTAAAGGATGTCAATTTGTTTTACTTCAACAAGCAAAGATAAAATACAATATTTCTTTATTTTATTATGAAGAAAAGACCTCAAATCTTTCTCAAAGGTTTATTTTTATAACGTGCTATTGTGAATATCATAGTTACAATTGATGATTGTGCTATAAAAATTATACATAAATACTTTATTGTTTATTTTTTCCTACAGGAAATGATATTTTATCCATTTAAATTTATCTAGTCTATCTGTTTGAATCACACAAACCACACCACTGAAAAACTTGAAGAAAACTTACACCTGAAACAGTTAGGAAAATTACATTTCTAGTAAACATTACCACATTTTCGAAAAGAGGTATAAAAAAAACCATTGAAATATGCATATAATAGAAACTTTTTTCTTAAAGACAATGTAAAAAAATATTGAACAAGAAGGTTAACAAGTACCGGCAATCATTATTCCCGTCACACTCCTCACCGCTCCGATTTTATCCAAAAATACGACTGTTATAATTTCAGCATACTAAATAAAATGAAGGCATTACAATCATAACAGATCGCACGGATTTTGATTATTATATAATCTATTTAATATAACTTTTTCGTTCTTTATTATTCTTGATTGTTATATTTTTTTATGGAAAATCTCATATCTATTAACGATATATATTTTCTTTATCTTTGAAGACTTAGATAATACGTTACTATCACATAAAATGTTTTAAATAAACATAAGATAAATTTATTGTGTTATAATTATATATATATATTCTATATTTGCGACTCGCTTGGACTTATCATGCATGTTATGTAATGTTATGTCAGTATTGTTGTGTTTGAGGATTTGTTATGACTACATATAGAAAATTACTTATTGTATTTGTTCACTGTACCATATGGTCATAAAAAAAATATCCTGTGAAATACTCACCCACATAGACCCGAACCTTTGAGAAAGATCACGAAGGCACCATTTACTAACATGATCTCTAGATTAATATAGGAGTAAGAACTTATATCCAACGAGATAGCTTTTAACTGGAAAAAAAATCTTAAGCTATGCTCACATTAACACTATACATATAATATATACAATGTTAGATTTATTAAAAATTTTATTATATTTAATAATAATAATCATATTAGACCTATATTTGTTTTTATTATACGACATTAAATTATTCAAAGATGAAGTTATTAACATGAAAATAAGAAAGTCGAGAAAGGGGTCCACTACACACACCTTTATCCACCGTCATAATTTTAATCGCAGTAGACAGCTCGGTGCTAATGAGAAAAATAATGAGCTCCTTCAGGGTCCCGCATTAATCAACCTTAGCAGAGTCGATGATAATTTGAATACTGCTTCACAATCATATTACTTGTGATAAGATAATAATCCTTATATTGATTTTATATTTTAGTTATTATTCAGCAAAGGTAAAGTATTGTTTTAAAAGTTATGTTAATGATGACGTTTTTTTTTATTAATATACATTTTTTATTTATGTTTAATTACTTACTTAAAAAAAAAAAAAAACTTTTTTATTAATATACATTTTTTATTTATGTTTAATTACTTAGTTAAGAAAAAAAAAAATAACTGCAAATATATTTATTAACTAACTTACGAGTATATATATTATGATATAATTTACATACTAGTTTATTTCCTCCCGATTCGCTGGGCACACTATTAATTTGGATGTGAACTTAGGTTACTATGGTAACCTTTGTCATATTATCCGTTGTCATCGTAACCGTTGCTATAGTAATTTCCACCCCCCGCGTTAAGTGTAAAGCCCCTAAAGGTTTAAAACTTGGCGTAACGCAAAAACTTGAAATCTGTTGGGATAGGAATTCCGTAAAATCTGTCCTTTTGAACGTCTACGTCACAAAATAAGTAACTATGTAAAAATAGGTTTAAGTTAACCGAACAGAGAGTTTCGGGGATTTCGTGATGAGTCAGTGAGTGGTAAATCGCTTATATATATATATATATATATATATATATATATATATATATATATATATATATATATATATGAATGAATATAATGAAAATAAATCGATACTCATATTAACATCTTTGCAGTAATTGATGTTGGTATCTTTGATATTCTCGTCGTTTCAAAAGTAACTAATTAATTTGAAAGTATGTGGTAGCTCCGTCACTGTTTCATCAATAATCGAGTGACCATGTATTTAAACAAAATGCTTCCGATATAGTATATAGTTACATTTAAATACAACGTGAATAAAAAATATTTCGAACACAGTTTCACCAGTATCTCTTGTAATTAATTTATTTCGCTCTCCGATGCTATTCGGCGGTATGTGTATTTTTAGTTGGTCAACACAACCTTTTATGGAGCTCGAAAATTTTTGTTCTCTTGATTTAAGTGAAAATGGATTCATATTCTATAAAGGGGATATAAAAATGCAAAAGCTAGATCAGAATTAATGGATTTATCGATAAAAGTTTGCTTTATTTTTTAATTAAATGTGATTATTGTTAATGTTATAACGATAAATATTTCATTGTCGAGGTGTATTAGTGAGATTTTCGTATTTTAGAGGTACTTATATTTAAAATAGTGGTGATAAAATTGTTTGCGTTTTGTGTTTATCGGTGGTTTTAATGCTTATCACACTATTATTATTATAATAGCGACGGTGTTTCTAAGCTCCTCGTCTAGTTGGTCCTCACTATCTTATTCTTTTAATGACAATGTACATTTTTTAACAATTTTGGCAATATCTGATGCTTGATGATGATTTTGGCAGTGCTGATAAAATTTTCATCTATTCGCAGTTTTCGCTGTTCCCAAAAAAATGTCGCAGTTCTCACTTTGTAGAAGACTATTCTGATCTGATCTGATCTGCACTATCTGAATCAGTACCTTTATTTATTTTCCTAAATATTAGATATAAGTAAAAATAACATTTACAAAATACTGAATCAAATTGTTCTATAAATAAACATGCGATTGTTATTTTGTTAAATACTTGTATAAATGTGTAGACCATGTACGAATGTTTCCTTCCCAATGTTAAATCGTTACTCATCAGGATATTTAAACATTTTGTCACTTATATTTTATAAATTACTTTTGATATAAGTTTTATAATGTATATTTCCGTAGAACTATTATAAAAGTAGTAATAATTATAACCTTTTGGTTTGGAAGTTGGAAGAAGTACGAAGACTGGAAGAGAACGAGAAATTGCGGTTGAAGTATGACTGGTTTGAAGAGGGTGAGTGGTAAAATCATTACTATTAAATTATTTTTGAAGGTATAATTCTTAATGTATTAAATGCGTATGCTCTTCAAAGCGGGTGTGATGATAGGATTAAAGAGAAGTTTTGAGAAGATTTTGATTCTGTGATGATGGATATTCTGGACAATAAGCAGATATATATAGAGGATGATTTTAATGGTCATGTGGGATGTATGAATTAAATAATTATGAATTTGGTCTCCGTAATGATGTGGGTGAGGTCTTGCTGGAGGCCGCCCTAGCCTTCGATTTGGCTATATCCAACATATGGTTTAAGAAGAGAGATGAACACATACAAAAGTGGCCGCCATATGACGCAGATTGATTATTTCTTAATAAGAAGAAATAAAACCAATTGTGTAGGTGCCAACCAAAACTGCAAGGTACTGCCTGAGTTCCATTTTCAATTCCTTTCCAGTAAGCTTTGTATATTTTGATGGATAATATTGAACAGCTTAGGTTTTGTCTTATTATTGAGTGTAAAGAGAAAAGATTATTTTTTATCACAATATTTTTTTTTATTAAGGTTATTTTTCCTTACATCCTTTTAACGAATTGTTTAAATAAAATGCTACTGAATTAGCAATTTGTTTGCTATAATTCAGGTTCACATATTTTGTACCTTCTGTCATCCAAATATTATTATAAATAAATAAATGACGGTATGTCAGCGTCTAATACAGGTTGTGTAGGTATTTGTTTCATGTGTCCGAATAAGTTGATGCAGTTGGGAATGTGTACATTACAAATTTACAGTTCTTTTTGTTATGTAACATTAATATTTTTTTAATTTTTAAACGAATAAACCATCTCCAAGTAATACTTCTATTTTTAGTCAAATTAAGGTTAATAATTTTATCTAAATTGTGCTAGTAACTAGCTCTAAACGAGCATGTATAAAAAATATTGTTATCATTATTTAAAAGAGACCCAATGCCTCGACCTTAATGGTCAGAGAAAACAAAATAATTATTTTTCAGCAGAATGGAGGACATATTTATTGTTTGATTACTTGTCATACTATGTTTATGACCCAACACTTCAGTGCTTATTTTAGTAACTACATTCAATTTTTCATTTTCACACTACGATTATAATAATTATTTGTTAAGGATCTGAACCGCTCTTAGTTATAATTACACAAGTCTACTAAATGACTTTTGTCTAAAATGTATTCCTTAATCTGATGTTATGAGGAGTCTTATTTGTTATTAATTGATTGTAATGAAAAGGTAATGGTTAAATGTAAGGTTATTCTTACCTACTTACTATTTAACATCAAAGTCCAATTTTCATAGAAAAATATATTTGTTACATGTTTATTCCTCAAGCATATGAAATATAAAATAAAAATAGAGAACGGAAAAGTATTCACTGTTAAGCAACGTTCTACGTCCGGATAGTAAGTTCATACGTGAATATACAATAGAAAACAGAATTCAGAGATAATTTATAAAGTTTTCTAGTACCATTGTAAGGTGAGCTGTAGGGGAAATAAACTACAGTATTGTATCCTATCTCAAAAGCGTTTGCTTTTTTTCTTTTGTTATTTTTAAAGTATCTGTTGCAATAATGTCTTCTTAAATAAATATATTGACGATACTGCTTTTAAATTTTATCCATGTTGGTACAGTGTATGTTAGTAGAAGAAAACAATCTTGCTTATCCTTGTTATCTATTATATGAATTTCAAAATATATTTGTCATGAATTATTAGCTTCTGTTAGTTTATTAAACTATTAATCTTCTTTTATAATATGAACGATATTAAAATTAAATTCAACTTTAACAATGAATGCAATTTAAATTACACATATTTTTGAACTAAAAAAATAAATATAAAATACGAAATACACAGAAATAAAGTGAACGAAATGATAACATATAAAATATATGTTTTAAAATTGTCATTGTACTAATGCTTGACTCGGAACCAAATATATTTTATGAAATATTGAATTGCCGTAATATAATATTGGTTTGGATGTTTATTTTAATATTTATATTGTTTCCTATTTTGTTACATTATGTTAATTTTGTTGTTTTGTAGTAATTAAATTATTTCAATCAATCAAAAGCTATAAAGGAAAACAACATTCACCAAACGATTTTCGCTAATCAAGGAGAATAAATTAGATTTTGGTATATTATTATACCAAATTTTACTTTAAAATGTCTTTATTCAAATAGGCATTTACACGCACTCTGTATTAAATATATACAATATAATATTAATCCTGCAAATCAATCAACAATTTAAGCTCCGCACATTTCGATCCACTAAAAACACTTAAATGTTATAATAAGATTTATTTAATAATACGCTTTAAATTTTAGATTTAAAACTAAGAAAAGGAAGATATAAGATATCTTGTGGAACTTTATTAAATATGCGTACACTCAAGCCCATGAAAGATTTGTTAACTTTTGAAGACGAAATATAGGCGTTACGAATTTATTTTTATTTCTTGTATGTATCGCGTGTCTGTCAATATTTTTTTTATTTTTATTTTTTTTTTACCTACCGACGATCGCACAGTATTTCAAGGGGCTCTCCAAAAGCTACTTTGACAATGATGTGGGACACCCAAACCCGCTGGTGGTTAAGGCCACAGGATACACGGCACGTAAGACTCCTAAAGTCAGAAAGAGAAGACCCAAGTCGCTACTTTTCGATCCAGACGACGCGATTACGTTAGGGAACGCTACGTAAAAGCGGCAAAGCGTACATAAATACTACACATACACACACACAGCGTCTTCGCCGGCAAAGACGAGGCCCCCATCCAAGCACGTTGCTCCGGCGTTCTGCCGTCGGAGGACGTTAGTGTCATATCCTAACCCACATCCAACCCTCGCTTCCCACCTAACGGCGTCCTGAGCCGTGGTCCGAGCCTCACAGGAGGCGCCCTCAGGACGCGCGTTCCATTGGGACCCTTCAGGCCCCCCTTTTTCAAAGGCGGGTCTCTGCACCCGTCCATTCTACCGGTGACGCTGTCATGGCCAGTAGGGCTAACAGCAGAGACACACCAAAAAAAAAAAAAATTTTTTTATGACAATAACAATTTTGGCATATAAATATTTTTTTTATTAAATATGTTTTAACAATATATTTTTATTAAAATGACGTAACATGTACCAACTTTTTAATTTTATTCATAATTAAGACTAGCAAATTTTAATATCTCTACAGAAATCGTTATATTTGTTTAACTCTGAAGTCACTTTGTTAATCTGAGGTAACGGGGTAATAAACTACAATGTACGACTAGTATGTCTTAAAAGCATTTCAAGCTTATTTGTTGGCAGTATTGTAATTGTAATAATTGCCAAGTATTCTTAATAAAGATGGTAACGTTCTTAACTTGGTAATTATTACGGTGGTGCACTATATTTTTATTTAATTCAGATATTTTTTTCTTCTTGAACATTTAAACACCAACAAATGAACGAGATGTTTCTTTTTATTATTATTCACAATTAAGAACGTATTTATTTTGTACTGCAATCAAATTTAAAACAGTGTGCAAAATTACCAAATACGTATGATAAGTGCATTCAGTAAGCATCGAGCGGCTATTTCACAACGATAGCAATAACAATATCCAGCACCCAACAGCATAACATAAAAACAAATAGTGGCTTTGGTTTTCTAAAGTTTATTATGGTTATTGTGGTTGGGTGAAATAAAAAGAATAAAAGTAATTCATGTCTAATAATTATATTCAGAAATAACTTTTGACGTGTTAAAAGTTATTTCTGATTATTTAGCAAATTACACAGGCACACAAAAAAAAAAGTCATGAACCAGAGGGCAGACCCCATTATTCTTAGGTTTTTGGGATCGCTGAAACCGAATATGACAATAAAAACCAATTTTAAATACCAGTTTTCCCGCTAGCACCCCCTTACTACCTCTTAAGGGGTGAAAATTGAAATTTTTGTATAAAATCAAGATAGATGTCATTTTCGGTTCCAGCATCCTAAAAAACGTAGAAATACACATCTATCTTGATTTTATAGAAAAATTTAAATTTTCACCCCCTGTAAGGGGTGGTAAGGGGGTAATAGTGGTCATGAATTTATTTTTAGTTATCATTTTCGGTTCCAGTATCCCAAAAAACGTAGAAATATACATCTGTCTTGATTTTATAGAAAAATTGAAATTTTCACCCCCTGTAAGGGATGGTAGGGGGAGATAGTGGTCATGAATTTATTTTTAGTTATCATTTTCGGTTTCAGCATCCCAAAAAACGTAGAAATACACATCTATCTTGACTTTATAGAAAAATTTAAATTTTCACCCCCCGTAATGGGTGGTAGGGGGTGATAGTGGTCATAAATTTATTTTTAATTATCATTTTCGGTTTCAGCATCCCAAAAAACGTAGAAATACACATCTATCTTGATTTTATACAAAAATTTCAATTTTCACCCCTTAAGAGGTAGTAAGGGGGTGCTAGCGGGAAAACTGGTATTTAAAATTGGTTTTTATAGTCATATTCGGTTTCAGCGATCCCAAAAACCTAAGAATAATGGGGTCTCCCCTCTGGTTCATGACTTTTTTTTTTTGTGTGCCTGTTTTATCATTGACAAATATATATACTTATTGTATCTGTAGAGAACATTGATCAGAAACTTCGAACTTAAAAGAAAAATAACACCGTATCAAAAAGTCTCGTAGTTCACAAAAAAAAATACAGCCATTTCAAGGGAATATGTAATAGTACCTACGACACAACTAATGATTCAGCAAAATACTCTCTCAATAAATTGCTAGAAGCCTTAGCTTATATATATATATATATATTATATGATTATAATTTCTTAATAGCGGCATATTCCAAATTACTAATATAATAATAATATGATAATAAGTATACTTAATAAAAAATATAATATTTGAGCGAAGCGAGCAGAGCGTTCTACTGGAGACTTTTTCACATTCTTTGATTCATTTCTGTTTTCGAGACATATTAATGCAACGGTATTATTCTTTTTGCTTAAGATATTTTAATATTCGTTTTGAAAAACATAAATAGCTATCTATACATATAATAAATAGGTAAAATAACGAGTAACAATACTGTTCATGAAAAAAATGTAGGTAGTTTCTAGTTAATCTACTATGATTTCGTAATTAGGGCGTGAAATATTTGTTTATATTTTTTTCTGCTATTACCAATGAGTTTCATATATTAATGAATGTTATTTATTCATTGTGTTGTAATATATTATATTATACAGAAAACGTTTGCATATTTATTATTTGATGTGAATTAATGTATTAATTATATTTCAGACCTTTTACTTTCTTTACATCTAGTACATTTTATTAATATAAAAAATATGTTCCAGACCGTATTTTATAAAAAAAAATATTATAATAAAATTCCATGTCAACGCTCAGCTCCGTCAATCAATAGAAAGAGTTTGTTTAAAGAATGTAATTGCATGAAAATTGTAAGCCATGAAAAATATATATATCATGGATGTAAATTTACGAACCATTTCAGGTTGAACAATTCAGATGTGTTTTAGCAGTAAAATTAACATACGACTTCCAACGGTATTTTCTGTATTCGAAAATCACTCAAAAAGTAGGGAATAAAACCAATTGTTTTAATTTTATATTTTAATTAACTTTATATTCTTATTGTGGTTATAAATATGTCGCATCGACTCGCGCAGGCATGGTGTAGGACTACCGATGTTTGCTTCGAGAGAATAACAATTGAAGATTCATTAGTTAGGAAATTCACGCGGGTACTCTCATCAATTTAAATATTGAAAAATCAAAGAAAAATGAAACTGGTACTCAAACCGAATCGTGATTTATTTAATGAATCGTTGGAAGAATTTAAGCGTAGAGCAGATAGCAATATCGACAACGATTGCTCATTGGACTCAATTCGACATCAAACTTCAACGATTAGCTGTCACAACGGAGATTAATATACGCCATCAGCTACAACAACAGCTACAAGCTTTCTCCTACTTCATTAATTTCTGGATACCGTCAGCAGGCCGGTAGTCGATAATGTGTTTATTTATTTATTTATTTATTTCTTGGGTAATCCAACAGTGCATACATAATTTTAAAGTTACAGTAAATAATATTTTAATAAAATAGGACCAAAAAAGGATTACACTATTTAACAATACTATGAAAAGAAAAAGAAAAATAAAAATAAAAACAGTGTTTAAGTTTAAGCAATTGATAATTAAATCGAATTAAGGGGAAAAATTCAAAATCTACAAAATTTTGGGGGTAAAAGCTACTTTAGGGAGTGAGTGTAAGTGTGGATGTAATGTGTGAAAGTGTTGATGTGTGTGTGCGTGTTGATGTGCTGCAAGGATGAATTTATGTGTATCTGAGATAATATAATTTAATATTTAGTTTGTTTTATGTGTTTCCTTAAAGCTGATATAGATATATTAAAAAAATCGATATGTGAATAAAATTTATTATACGTAGAGGTCATACGATGGACAATCGAATTTTGGGCATAACCTGTATTTGCGCATGGTATATCAAATAATTCGGTGTGCCTTGTACGGTGGCTAGGTACTCGAAAACTCAATTCAGATAATAACTCAGTGCAATCGATATCTCCGGACAATATAGCATGCAACAACAATACATCGCAATGACGGCGACGAACAGAAAGAGAATCAATTTTGTAATAATTGCATGCAACAGAATAAGAAGGAAAAGATCTGAAATCTAAAAAGCTTAAGAATTTAATAAATTTCTTTTGAATATTCTCTAGTTTTTCTGAGTATATAACCTGATGTGGTGACCAAATGCTGCAAGCGTACTCTAAAATGCTACGAACGTAAACAAAATAGATGACTTTAATGCAATTTACGTCACGAAAAGTTCGACATGTACGTTTTACAAAACCAAGCTGCTGGTATGCTTTATTTATGATTAAGTCAATGTGCTCACTCATTGTAAATTTGGAATCTAATTGGATTCCAAGATCTTTAATAGAATCAACTGATTTTAACGAGTTGCCATTAATTTGGTATATATATTCAATTTTGTTACGTTTTCGGCTGAAGGTTATTTGCTGGCACTTTTTGATATTAATAATTATTCTATTGCGTTTATAGTATTCAAAAAGGCTATTTAAATCTTTTTGAATCTTTTTACAGTCATTAAGAGATTTTACTGCAAGAAAAACTTTTTTATCATCGGCAAACATTAAACATCGCGAGTATTCAATACAAGTTACAATGTCATATATATATGAGTTGTAAAGTAAAGGGCCTAAAATAGAACCCTGAGGCACTCCAGACGATGCTTCAATAAAAGTACTACGAGCACTTCCTACTATAACTGCTTGCCTTCTCATTTTAACGTACGACTTAAACCATCGAAATAGGTCGCCATGGATGCCAAGTACTTGAAGTTTTGATAGTAAAATCATGTGATCGACCCGATCAAATGCTTTTTCAAAATCTGTGTAGATCACGTCAACTTGTAAACGCTGATCCATAGACTTTCTAACATAGTTAGAGAAAACAGACAAATTAGTAACTGTTGAACGTTTTTTAATAAATCCATGTTATTCCGGCGGTATGTTTTTATATATGACAGGTGAAATAAAGTGATGGATTACTTTTTCAAAAATTTTGCTTATTGAGTTCAGTATAGATATAGGTCTGTAATTTTCTATTTTATTTCTGGCTCCACCTTTATGTATTGGTACTATTAATGCCTCTTTCCATTTAGTTGGATAACTTGAGAAATTATTCAAGGACTTGTTAAAAAGTATGCATAGAGGTCCGGCAAGATTGGTAGCACATTTACTATAAAATATTGATGGTATGCGATCACTTCCTGCACGCTTCGTAATTTTGATTTTCTTAATTGTTTTAAAAACAAAGTCAGTCGTTAAATGTATATTACTTATAAAATCATCGCTTTTATTGGGTGGCAGATGCAAGTCAGAGTAACTGGATGATGGTTTTGAGAAAACTTGTTCGAAGAACTGATTAAATCCTGAGCAAATTTGTTCAATATCTTCATACGGTTTGTTTTGTAGTGTCATTGAAAATGGATATTTATTCCTTCTTTTTCTTAATGTTTGTTGATACCACCAAAAATTTTTAGGATCTTTTTTTATATTATTTTGTATATTTATTTTAAAAATTTTATAACATTTGTTTTGAATTTTTTTTTGTCTATTTCTTAACAATGAAAACTCATCGTAATCTCTTGGGTTTCGAAACAACTTCCATTTTTCATGAGCGATGAGTTTATCTTTTATAATATGTTTCAATGATTTACTATACCATACCGGGTAAGCTTTAGAATAGCTAACACTAACTAATGGAATATACTTGTCAATAATTTCGTAAATATTTTCATAAAATGATTGTGTTATTTCATCAATAGAGTTGCCACTCAAAACATCTGTCCAATTAACTAATGCCAACTCTGTATTTATGGTACTACAATCAGCACGGTAAAAATTATAATTTCTGGTAGGTCGAATTTTAAGGTCTTTTAACATAAAATCTGAAGCATCTATTTTTAGGCTAGGATGGTATTTATCCTCAGAAACTAAATTTTGATCAGACCTCTGTACACAGATTAAAAAATTGCTAAAAATTAGATCTAATGATTTATTATAACAGTTTTTTACCTTATTATATTGTGTTAAATTGAAGAGACTACAGGTGTTTATTAATTCAGTTATTGAGTTCTGTAACAATGTCGATCCTTGGTTTGATTGAAGTGGCCCAACATCAGTCCAACCTACGTTTGTCAGATTAAAGTCACCCGAGATGATATAGGAATCATTTGGTCTCATAGACATTATTTTTAATAGAGAACTTTGCACGTGAAAAAGACGGGATGCTTGCAGAGCATCTGGTGGAATATAAAATACTCCAATATGAAGGTCTTTATCATTACGACAGTTCTTAGCAGGTATAGTTATCCAGACATTTTCAACCTCGTTACTACACCAGTTAGGTGTTTCTTGTGCTTGCAAGGAATTTTTAGAACATATCATGACTCCACCCCCGGTTAGTTTATTAGAAGTATTAGAGTTTCTGTCACAACGAAAAACTGTATACCTATCATCACATAACTCATTATCATAAAACCCTTCCGTTAGCCATGTTTCGGTAATAAGAATAATATCAAAGTCATTTCTTAGTATGTTTAAGCGTATGTCCTCGGTTTTGGTACGTAAACCTCTTACGTTTTGATAAAATAAGTTTAATGAACTAGTCATTTTGTAAAGCCTTAAATGTGGTATAATATTTTAAATATTCAATTATAATAAACATATATGCGAATGAAAAAATATAGTTTTTGTTATAAAGGTATATATAAGGCCAGATATAAAGGTGTTTTATTTTAAAAATAGACATATTATTATTATTATTATTATTATTAGGATTTAGTAGTGGTACGGTATTATATGAGTAAGTTAAGCTGTAAGGTAATAAGTGTGTGTATTTAATGATGGTGAGTATGTATAGTAGTGTGTAGCTTTCTCGTAAAAAATATTGAGCCCCTTTCATACATACGGCTAAAATAAGTGACATTTTTAAGAAAATTATGTTCTGACGACAACAAAAGCAACGTATAAATAATTATAATTGGAATTAAATAATTTTTCCTAAATCTTTTTCGTTGTTTACAGATAAGGCAGGAGATTCTTCGTTTTTTCTTAAAAAAATTCTGCAGTTTCTAACCCAGACGAATTTATACGCTTTGTCGAGTGCTAGAGTTTTAACCTTCTTCAACAATTGTTTATTTTGCGGTGTTAAATGCTCGTTGACAAAAAATTTACGTTGAGGGCCACCATGTCCTATATCCTGCGTGTTGATACCTCTTGAATTTCTTAAACCCGATAGTATACGGTCTTTTATGTCACGGCTTCTTAGTTTTGCGACAAGTGTTTTTGGTCGGCCCGATTTATTGTTCAGTGGTTGTACACGGGATGCAAATTCAATTTGATCAGAATTTATGTCGACGCCAGCATGTTTGGCTATCTTAATTATAGTGGCAATGGGTGAATCTCTGGACACTTCCGGTAGGCCTACGATTTCTATGTTTGACATTCTAGACCATTGCTGTTGATTATTTATTTGATCTTGCAAATCTATTATCTGGCGTTCGCTCGATAAAAGTTTAGTTGCGAATGACGTACACTTTTCTTCTAAGTTTTCACAAACAGTATGTAGTTTGTTATAGGATTCTTCCAGGACTTTAAACTCAACTCCAATCTCCCTCTTTATTTCGGCTAAAAAGGTAGCTTTTATTTCCTTTAAAATTGTTTCAACCATTGGCTTGAGTTTTTCTTCAAGAATGGATTCAAAATGAAGTAAAAACTCAGAGGTTTTAAGAGTGTGGTCGGAGACTAAACTTGTATAATTCTTAATCCCTTGTTCTACAGGTGTTGAAGATTCAGATGCAGAAGATGTTGAAGGTGTTTTATTTTGTGTACAGTTTGGGCATTTCCAATTAGATCTAAGCGATGGCAATTCCTTAGTCAACTTAATACATTCAGTATGGTACAGTTGTGAGCATAAAGTACATTTAATTCTTTTATGGGATACTGCAATATTAAGATTGCATTTTTTGCATGTAAAACCCATGTTTATTATATTCTTCTATTATAAAAAAAATATATATATATTAATAATTTAAAATTATGTAAAAATATACACTGATTATGATTAATAGAAGAAATCGATTAGGTAGAAATAATAAAATATCTTAAACTTGAGTTAGCCCGGTGAGTTTCGAACCCGAGAAAACTAGTTTCTATAAGCTTTGCAGTCCACAGCGTTGACCGCTACACCAGATGTATGAGACGTCACACTAATCAAATGAGTGGTTAAAGTTTTAACATTAGTTGAGTCGATGATGGGTGATATTTAATGAGATGGTAGTTACTGTACACTTTATGTCGAGGTACCGTCATGAACTAGTTATGCACAAAAACACCAACTATTTTGTTCTTTTATCAGCACTGCACTCGTAGAAAAGTTAAAACAATCACTAAAAGTTATGGATAGTAGTTAAAACAAACTATAACTGCATTAATATTGTCTTTTAAAAAACTTTTAACACTGTTTTAGATTTTTTTTTTATGAGAACAACGAAACACGTCTGTACTCCTGTCAGCTATCTAAATTATATTATTACAAGTATTATATTCAAAGTTACAAAGAATTATATTCAAACACTATGCCAGACCGCTACTCGTTACCGTTATTATCAAATACCGTTAGGATCAGCTTTCGAGATTTTATGGAGCGAATTATTTCACGAAATTAGATTGCGCTAGCTTTTTCCACTTAATACCAGTGCAGGAAGACTACATCGAGTATACAGCTTTTATTACACCTAACGAACAGTACGAGGTTCTGACTAAAAGTGGGTATCCTCTTAATAAAAAAAAATGTTCCTTTCTTAACACATGAATGGATTTTCTTGGTTATGATATAGAGGCTGTTGAGATCAAACCGAATAAACTCAAAATTGTGGCTTTGTCCTCTTTAGCATCACAATCTTGTACTCAGGTAAGACAATTTATAGGTTGGGCATCTTACTTTCGTCAGATTGTACCAAATTTCTTTTGTATTATATCTCCACTCTATAGGCTGACATCAAGGAAGTGCCCCTTTGAGTGGAAGAATAAATGTGAAGAAGCGCTACAAAAGGTGATTAAAATTTTGACTATTGATCTAGTTCTTCTGATTTTCGATCTACTATAATCAACAGAGCTTCATACAGACGCCTGCGTCGAAGGCTACGGTGCAATATTTTTTCAAGTGGTTGACAAGCTACGTCCGGTTGCCTATTTTAGCAAGCGCACAACACCGCCTTAGTCTCGATACCACTATAATGAGTTGGAGACTCGCTGTTGTCAATGTGGTAAGATATTTTAGGCAATATTTGCATGGTCGAAAGTTCACAATGGCAACTGACTGCAATTTGCTGAAGTCATCACGAAATAAGGTTAACCTTACTCCGAGAGTTCACAGATGATGGGCGTTCTTACTGTCGTTAGATTTTGAAGTGAAATATCGGATTGGTAAGCAAATGGCATATGCAGATTTCTTTTCTCGCAATCCTTTATCTGTAGAGCCACAACAATAACAGCTCCGGAGAATCAAGCAAAAAAAAAGGGTAAATATTACTAAACTTTCTGATAACTGGCTTCTAGTTGAGCAGAAGCGAGATGAAGAGATTCAGAAACTTGTCACTGCTTTGAATGGGGACGAACTTGACGATGACTTTGCCAAAATCATTAAGATAAGATCGGGTGTTCTTTATCGTAAGGTACATAAGATTGGTTGTTGATCACAAGCAAGATGCATTGCCAGGTGGAGAAGTGTGATTTGATTAATGATTTTAATCGCAAAGATTGGCGGTAAACAATGGTACTCGACCTCAGAATTCTGTATGACTAGAATGTATACTTTAGTCTGACTAGTAATTTCTTTGAACTAGAATCGTACAGGTATGGTATGAACGATATTTTCGCTTTGTTTCTGTTATTGTTGTAGATTCACACACGAGGCAGTGTGTCTTCGCAGGATGGCCGTGTCGCATCCGATCAACTTTCAACGAGCGGAAAGGCGCAAAACGACTATTTGACTTCCGACGCGCCTTGATGGGGTCGTGCGTCGCCCGAACAAGCTGATTTGTGTTCAGACGCTCGACAGGGCAACACACGAAACCATCTCTCCGCTTCGTATATCTATAATCTAAATTACAGTAATTGTGGTGTTACAGATACAGAATAAAAGTGTTCTCATAATTTTTACATCGAGTTTTGTTTGCATGATACCCGCACAAAGCCCACATTATATCCGAAAATTACGACCAAAACGATGTTTCTCCGACAAATATATTATACTTCATATTATATTAAAATACCTTACAACTAAAACAACATATAGAAATGATAAAAAAATATTCGTTTGAAATATATTTTTTAAGTTTCACATAAGATATAATATAAAATGTGATAAGGAAAATGTTATATGCCATATAGAATCCAACCGCGTCACGGCACTTTATTTAGAAATCCAAGCGTTCTTTTGCATCATTATTTATATTTTACATTAACTACCTGACCGAAGGCTTTTGACGTGAAAAATCATTTCTGATTTCAACTTTGACTTGAAACATCATCGCTTTCATTGAAATAAACAAAAAAACGGCGTCTTGTAAAAAATATCCTTTACAAAAGTAAATCGTACTCATAAAATCATCCCTTGAGCTGTTCTATCTCGTATTGTCAATGATCAAACTGTTGCGTGTTGTTCATTATATTGTACCAGGGTGCTTGTGATACTTTATATTATTATTTTGGTAACATCGGTAATCTGTTTGTGATGTTATGTAAATAAGAGATTAATCGGCATATATGTATATTATGCATGTTTGTCTGTGTAGTCTTCCTTATATTTATCAAGTTTATTGCTACTTTCTAGTGGTACTGTCATTGTGGTAGGCTTTGTTATTATTCATTCAGGTGAACATTGTAGAAATAATCTACTTTAAATTATATACAAGTAACTACATAATACTAAAACTACGGAACTAACTGATAAATAAATCATATAGTGATATGGGTTATATATCTGAAAGAATTATTATCGGAGTTTCATATATTAAGAAATGGATGTTACTCGTTTATTGATTTGTAATATATTATTTTATATTAAAATGAAAGTGTTTGCATATTTATTATCTAATATCAAACTGTCACTGTTTGAATTAGTAATAAATTATGAGTAATACTCTATAGTCTTTTTATAAGAAGTTTCATGTTTGTTACTGGACATGTTTATATATCTACTATCGTTTACATTTTATACTATCTACCAAAACATCAATTTTGTAAGAAATTCTTAAGCCCTATATTTTTATGTTTTAATTTTAAAATCGTTCTTATTTAAGAACAAAAATTAAAAAAACCACTATAACACTTTCAAAACTTAATCAAATATAATATATTTTTATTTATAAGGAAATTCTCTCTTCCGTAAAATAACAGACTGTACTGAAAATCAACAGCGTATTTTTCCCTTGACATTTGTTTCATCAAAGTAAAACTACACACAGCCACACGACGTCAGAGAAAAATAAATTAATGATATGAGAGACACTGTGATGAAATAGTGAAAATATTGTATTATATATACTCACTTTTTATAAAATACTAATTATAAGCTTAATCTTATTGACATTTATGGAAAAGATAAAAATTAATAATCTTTTTTTATTTTAAGCAAAATTAATGAAAAATTTTATTTCATTAATTTTGAGACTATAACAGTTGCGAATTATAACAAATACAGTCAATGTATGCAAAATACTTTTATTAATTCTTTAACAAATATTAAAATAATAGCCAAAGATTAGTAAAATCATTTAAGCTGTGACTACAATATGTAAATCTACGACAAACACTAGACTATGTGAGGACAACACATTAATTACATAACCTATTAGAATTAGAAACGAATAAAAACCACAATACAGTTATATTATTAGTATTATGGGTTTATCTGAATTAGTACATATAGTACATTTTATTAATATCGAAAATATATTGCGGACTTTATTTTATACAAACTCAATTATAATAAAATTCCATTTCAACGCTCAGCTCCGTCAATCAACAGAATAAGGTAAAGTTTAAAGAATGTGATGAACTCCATAAATAAATACATCGTGATATAAATTAACGAACCATTTCAGGTCGAACAATTCTGGAGTTTTATCAGTAAATTTAAATCCAACATGAATCACATTTAACTGACGACATACAACTTTCTAAAAAGTTTTCTATTCAAAAATAAGTACAAAATAAAAACAATTACAAAAAAAAATAAATAAAAAAAATAAAAAGTTGTTTATTTTTTATTCTCATTACGGTTTTAAATTCTTTACAGTAGTTATAGGTCATAAATTGTACTTGCTATTATGTTCCAATCTTCAGTCCTTTAACATATTACTGTTTCATTTTATGAGAATAAGGTAGAAAATAAAGAAACTGTCTTCTACAAACTTTAAAAAGTGTATAATGCTCAAAACCCCTCTTTACCTCAGTGGGTTTTTTTTGTCTAAATCCTGATATACTATGCAGAATATCAGTGTATCAGCCTTTACACTTTAGTTTCGGATATTTTATTATTATTCACTTATATAAAATTTATTTCCTGTGCTTATAGCTTTTTATCTGAGTCAATTAACATAGGACACATTTACTTTCCGAAATATTATAATTTATATGATTGAACTTGAAATCTGGTCCGAGATTTAGTTCCATTAAAATTTAAACTATATCGATTTTGACAATATACACATACGATGATAGAATTCTTATAACAAGTAAATGATACAACTATATTCATTTTAAATATACTTATTGATGATACAAGATAAGATAATTGTTATAAGAGATTTAAAATATAAAGAGGTAACGCGCTTGTTTTAGAAATTCGTATTCTTTGGCTTCATTATTTATATTATCCAGTAACTTCCTGAACAACAAAATCATTTAAATTGAAATAAATAAGACAATAAAAACATTGCATTGTAAGGTGATACTAATATATACAACAGTGAATAGTAATATTTACAAAAAGCATGAAATCGTTTCAAAAATAAGTTTAGAACTCTCATCGTTAGTCGAACCCATCGGTGGCAAAGCTCGCCCATGGTTTAATGCCAAATGTGGTCATGCTGAAGACCACAAACATTCGGCATACCTCATTTGGGCTGATGCTCGAAGCCGCAAAGCTCCGGATGTACGTTCAAAGAACAGAGCCTTTAACCAAGCTGCCAAGTCCTATAAAAAGGCATTACGGAAGGCTCAACGCGATCGAATCGCTAAGTATGGCGAAAAGCTCTCTGTCAGACCTACTGGCAGTCGAGCTTTCTGGTCTCTTGCCAAAGCGATCGAGTCGAACTTCTGCCAACCCTCACTGCCTGCTCTGCTGAAGCCGGATGGATCTCTGGCCTATACAGCGACAGAGAAAGCAAATGTATTTGGTTCTCTGTTTGCTGATAATTCGCATCTAGACACTGGCAATGCTCCTCCAGCACATCTTCCTCACTGCGGTATTTCGATGCCGGAAATCCGCATTACTAACAAAGAGGTATGGAGAGCATTGTGTCGTCTTGATGTGAATAATGCCAGTGGTCCTGATGGAATACCAGCCATTCTGCTGAACACGTGCGCAGCTGAATTGTCTCCTGTACTGACACGTCTGTATCGCCTCTCTTTCAAGACTGGAATAGTACCGAAATCCTGGAAGCTTGCTAACGTGCAACCAGTGCCCAAAAAAGGCAGCCGTGCCGATCCTGCCAATTATAGACCAATTTCAATCACCTCCATACTCTGCAAGATTATGGAGCGTGTATTGAACACGCGCCTTCTAGTGTACCTTGAAAGTAACGATCTCCTCAGTGACCGACAGTACGGGTTTCGCCGAAATAGGTCCACTGGGGACCTTCTAGTGTATGCTACGCACGTTTTAGGCGATGCCATCGAGAAGAACGGAGAAGCGGTCGCCGTCTCTCTGGACGTTTCGTGGGCATTTGACAGGGTCTGGCATGCGAGCCTTATAAGCAAGCTTTGAGCGTACAGCATATCTCTTGGTCTGATCGGCTGGGTAACGGACTTCCTCAACCAGAGTTCTCTCCGAGTAGTTGTCGACGGGTCTTCCTCGGAACCCTTCATAATTAATGCCGGAGTGCCTCAGGGGTCCGTTCTTTCTGCAACTCTTTTTCTGCTGCACATTAACGATCTGCTGAAGCCCGGTATCTATGAGTATGCAGACGACAGCACAGTTGTAGAAAGATACCTGCCGAGTAGTTGGGCTAGTAGAGATCAAGTACAGTCAAAAACAGAAGCCATGGTGCAACGTTTGAATGACAAACTTCAGGCAGTCTCCGCATGGGGCAAAGCCAATCTTGTCAAATTCAACGCCACCAAAACGCAGACGTGTCTGTTCACCGCCAAAAGGAGCCCTTTCACCTTGGCTCCTACTTTCCAGAGTGTATCTTTGGAATACAGTGACCGGCTTCAGTTGTTAGGCTTAGAGATTTCCTCGAACCTCAACTTTGGTCGGTGTATTGAGTCCAGAGCAAGAGCAGCTGCAGGGAAGCTTGCCGTTCTTGCGAAGGTCCGTCAGTACTTTACACCGGGACAGCTTCTTGTATTATACAAAGCACAGATCCGGTCGTGTATATGTGACCACAGTACTCTACTAGAGTACTGTGGTCACATATTCGCTGGTGCCGCAAAGTCTCATCTTACGATTCTGGACTCAATTGAGAGGCGAGCAAAGAGGCTTATAGGCGATCCCGATTTGGGTGAAGCCAACCTCCACAGCCTTGAACACAGGCGTAGAATTGCTAGCCTCTCAGTATTCTTTAGGATACATTTTGGTGAGTGTGCGCTGGAATTACACGACTTAATTCCTCCGTCCCCCTTCCATCACAGGACGTCCCGACGCACGGTAGGTATCCATCCTTACGTTGTGGACATTCCCCCTGGCCGAACGAAGCGCTTTGCTTCGGCTTTTTTAATTCGTACAGCGATGGACTGGAACAGCTTGCCTGCGTCGGTTTTTCCGTCCGAATACAATGTGGGCGTCTTCAAGAGAAGAGTGAATAGGTTACTAAGTTAATGCGCTTTACCATCTAAGACTACATTTTCACTTTCCATCAGGTGGAATGTAGTCAATCATTAACCTAGAAAGTATAAAAAAAATAATTAAAAAAAAACCTGTACAGAATTCATTTTATTGATATAATTCTGCAGTCGCATTGTTAATGAAACCTATTGTGGTAATAAACTACAATGTAGTATAATGTCTTAAAAGCATTTCAAGCTTATTTGTGTAAAGTACGCAGTGTTGTAATAATTGTTACTGTGATAATAATTACATCTTATTACCGAATACTTCGTAACAATTATATTCCATTCTTAAAATATTCTGAGACCCGCGGTTCGTGGTCAGATTTGTTTTGATCTAATTGTGCCGGACTATTAATATAATCAAAAAGTAGTATTGACAATTAAACATTCAGAAATGAATAAGATGTTACCTTTTAATATTATTAGCAAATACTAACTTCAAATATTTTTTATACTATAATGCCATTTGAATCAACGGACGGTGTGCAAAGTGACCAAATCCGTATGACAAGTGCATTTAGTGAGCACAGAGCGGCTATTGCACAATGATAGTAATAACAATATCCAGCACCCAATGGCACGCTATAAAAACAAAGAGTGGTTCAGATTTTCGCCTGGAATTATAATTGCCTTACAGTCTACAAACCATCCCTTGAATAGAGGTGATTCTTTTAAAGAAATGTGGAAAATAAGCTTCAAGTTTTTTACTGTGCTAAAAAAAAGACCAGGTAAACCTGGTATTAAAAGCTAATTCTGTTAACAAACAAACATAAATCCTTAGTGATGTTTACCACCACACATTCGTATAAAAAGATTTCAAATCGGTACGCGGTTTCAGAGTTGAACGCGCACCAACTCACCAACAGATAAACAAAGAAAAAGGCGAAACATCTAAATCATTTATTGGGAGTTTCATTCTTTACCAAAGATACTCTGTTATGATTTCATCCAAATATCTTCAGACAACGGTGAGTTACAGATTAATAACACCTAATTTATTATTATATATTATCTACAATAAATATTTTTATCGCTTCGTTAACCTCCTATGCTTTATGGTCCTATATTTATGGAGACTTTATAGGAAAAATGGAGAAACAAAATATTTATCAAAAGCGTTGATAATAGCCACGTACGTTATATACATATATTTTCCTGTTATTCTGTTATTGTCCTCAAATATAGCTGTTATTATTTCAACAAGCTATTATATATTATATAGAATTAAAATTTGGAATAGTTATTTCTTATTGAATTGTACATTTGGCCTTAAAATATCCTCTTGGAGAAGCCCCAAAGCAAACCGACTGTAAGCTACCAGCTATTTATCAGCCCTCATTAACATGATCTCTAAATTTATACACAAATACAGAAACTTAATCTTCGGACCAGAAATGTTTTGCGAGGATAAAATATCTTAAACAACATTCACATTGACATAAAGAGAAAAAGTAAATTTGTAGTAAACGTCCAATATGGATTTATTTCAGAAGAAAAAGTCAATTACATACTATAACTTTTCATTAATAATTTCAAAGTCTGCGTAACTCAAATTTGAACCGAGAACAATATATTTTTTGTGTTTCAATAAACGGCTGGTAACTTATACCGTCCTGAATTATATGCAGCCTTATACCGCCTTTAACGCTTTGGGTCCTTAGGATATTCTTATGATGCCTAGGATAACACTGGTGATATAAATAAAATCTCTATATGTATACAAAATACATTTATTATAATACAAAAATATTTCGTAAATATCTCAGCTATATTTGTCTTAAAACCTTTTCTCTATACAAACGGCTTTGTCTACCCTCATCATCTTAATCTCACATAACTGGGTAGTAATGAAAAAATAATAAGAACCCTCAGAGCTAATGAGAGTAACACTTCAGTGTGGTATTGCTATTAATTTCAATACTAACCCCCGAAATTGATATCAAAAGGAATAACCTTTATTTAAAGCTTGTAAATTATTCATATATGTATATATGTTTGCTAATTGTTTTGTATTCATAACAATAACAATATGTAGGATATAGATAAATATTGTCATCTTTTACCGATGTTTTTTATTTAATCCTACATAGAAAAGATTTTCTTTAATATGATATGTATATAATTCCAAACTAATAATTCCTCAATCTGTATACATGAGGGCAAAAGAGGTTGCGGATCACCGTTGATGTGTGATCATCGTCTCCCATGAACTCTTACAACATCCGAGGATTAACAAGAGCGTTGCCGGCCTTTATCATTTCATCTTTTACAAATAAAAAAATAGAGCCTAGTTGTTGACAATATGAACAACTGTTGGTAATATCTACAAAAGTTCAAAACAAAGCTTTTATTATAAATGACCAAAAAAACACATTCATAAGTTTTTTCCTTGTGATTTTTTTTCATTAATTGTTGATCCTAACTGTTGTCTATTTTTTTTTTTTTAAATATCAATATTCAATAGCAACTCATATAAATAAAAAGAAGCTATTCTTTAAGTGCAAATCAAAGATTATTTACTATTAGAATGAATTAATTATTAGAAATACCTGCATAGTTTCTTTTAACCCCCGGGGATGGACTCGGGTACCTATGGACTCAGGGTTAGTAATGGTGGCCTCACTCCTTTTAAAAACGTCTAGGGGAACCCTTACTTGTCATCTTCCATTATCATACATTTCTATTTTTCTGACTGTAATGAAATTTTTATCAAACGGACAGTGAGCAAAAGTGTCCAATTAAGTGTTCAATTATGATAAGTGTATTTAGAAACACAGAGCTTGAAAGGAAAGAATTCGTGAAGATAAATATCATAAAGCAAAACATATCTGTATTCGGACGGTCTATTAATTTTATTTATTAAACCAACCGCGACTACTGGCCTCGAGACTGTCATTGGCGGTAATAACATTTCATTAGTTTATTTCAAACACCCAATGTCGGAAACTGTGTCGATTACTGATCGTCAAATTTAATGTACCATTGTAAAGCAAGTCCTGTAAATTAAGTACAATGATTCACTACCCTCAATATAAGAGTATGTTTATATAATAAAATTAATATCTAAAATATTATTTTAGTCTGTAAGGACTCTCAGTCCTACTTTAAATTACAGGCTCCAGCTATATTCCAAATGCAGTCTAAATATAGAGGTAAATTATAAGTAATAAAAATATGACGTGGAAGGTAAATCTTCATCCCACATTATTCCAGTTCGTTGTATAGTGTCCTTGAGTCGTTACGACCTAGACATCGGTCGTGTTGATTCAAGGAAACATTTTTTAAATTGTATGTGGGTATAATCAAATTCAATTGATTAAAAAGATTTCTTTACGAAGTCAGTAAGAACTGCGGAAAAGCATGGGATGATTTTAGTGTCTAACCGCCAACAGTAAAGTAAGTTCACTCCTCGACCACTGTTCTTAGGATATGTCTCCCCGCTTGCCAGTAAGGAGTAAAGTATGTAAGATCTAACGGGGAGACACTAACTCCATCAAGAGTCCCTTGATAGCGCTTAGCGTTCCGTAGAAAGGGTTGCGACGAAAATTAAACTTAAGTTTTATTAAAAAATAGTACAAAAGATACAAGAAAGATTGGCTTATATTAAGTAATTTCAAATGTACTTTTATTAATAGAAATGATACAAACAGTAAATGTATTTATCACTTCGATAATGCTCTGATATTAAAGGGTCTATACTACTATACTATACTTCAAATAAATAAGACTTTGTAGAAAATACAATATTGTGGTTTATATCCACAACAGCTCACATTAACAATGCCACTGTAGAATTTTATAAAAAAACTGAATACAATAACATTTGTTTTTGTACGATTATGAATAAAACTATTTATTTTGTTTCTAACCTTCATTGTTAAAAAAAGGGACCATACAAGACCTTAATGCTAAAAGCATTTTACTACCATTTCATTTAAAGCAGTTAAACAATTAAAACTAACGATACAAAACTAAGACCACAACACACTCAATGTACTCTTTATTAATATTAAATAGAGTAATACTCTATAGTCTTTTTATAAGAAGTTTCATGTTTGTTACTGGACATGTTTATATATCTACTATCGTTTACATTTTATACTATCTACCAAAACATCAATTTTGTAAGAAATTCTTAAGCCCTATATTTTTATGTTTTAATTTTAAAATCGTTCTTATTTAAGAACAAAAATTAAAAAAACCACTATAACACTTTCAAAACTTAATCAAATATAATATATTTTTATTTATAAGGAAATTCTCTCTTCCGTAAAATAACAGACTGTACTGAAAATCAACAGCGTATTTTTCCCTTGACATTTGTTTCATCAAAGTAAAACTACACACAGCCACACGACGTCAGAGAAAAATAAATTAATGATATGAGAGACACTGTGATGAAATAGTGAAAATATTGTATTATATATACTCACTTTTTATAAAATACTAATTATAAGCTTAATCTTATTGACATTTATGGAAAAGATAAAAATTAATAATCTTTTTTTATTTTAAGCAAAATTAATGAAAAATTTTATTTCATTAATTTTGAGACTATAACAGTTGCGAATTATAACAAATACAGTCAATGTATGCAAAATACTTTTATTAATTCTTTAACAAATATTAAAATAATAGCCAAAGATTAGTAAAATCATTTAAGCTGTGACTACAATATGTAAATCTACGACAAACACTAGACTATGTGAGGACAACACATTAATTACATAACCTATTAGAATTAGAAACGAATAAAAACCACAATACAGTTATATTATTAGTATTATGGGTTTATCTGAATTAGTACATATAGTACATTTTATTAATATCGAAAATATATTGCGGACTTTATTTTATACAAACTCAATTATAATAAAATTCCATTTCAACGCTCAGCTCCGTCAATCAACAGAATAAGGTAAAGTTTAAAGAATGTGATGAACTCCATAAATAAATACATCGTGATATAAATTAACGAACCATTTCAGGTCGAACAATTCTGGAGTTTTATCAGTAAATTTAAATCCAACATGAATCACATTTAACTGACGACATACAACTTTCTAAAAAGTTTTCTATTCAAAAATAAGTACAAAATAAAAACAATTACAAAAAAAAATAAATAAAAAAAATAAAAAGTTGTTTATTTTTTATTCTCATTACGGTTTTAAATTCTTTACAGTAGTTATAGGTCATAAATTGTACTTGCTATTATGTTCCAATCTTCAGTCCTTTAACATATTACTGTTTCATTTTATGAGAATAAGGTAGAAAATAAAGAAACTGTCTTCTACAAACTTTAAAAAGTGTATAATGCTCAAAACCCCTCTTTACCTCAGTGGGTTTTTTTTGTCTAAATCCTGATATACTATGCAGAATATCAGTGTATCAGCCTTTACACTTTAGTTTCGGATATTTTATTATTATTCACTTATATAAAATTTATTTCCTGTGCTTATAGCTTTTTATCTGAGTCAATTAACATAGGACACATTTACTTTCCGAAATATTATAATTTATATGATTGAACTTGAAATCTGGTCCGAGATTTAGTTCCATTAAAATTTAAACTATATCGATTTTGACAATATACACATACGATGATAGAATTCTTATAACAAGTAAATGATACAACTATATTCATTTTAAATATACTTATTGATGATACAAGATAAGATAATTGTTATAAGAGATTTAAAATATAAAGAGGTAACGCGCTTGTTTTAGAAATTCGTATTCTTTGGCTTCATTATTTATATTATCCAGTAACTTCCTGAACAACAAAATCATTTAAATTGAAATAAATAAGACAATAAAAACATTGCATTGTAAGGTGATACTAATATATACAACAGTGAATAGTAATATTTACAAAAAGCATGAAATCGTTTCAAAAATAAGTTTAGAACTCTCATCGTTAGTCGAACCCATCGGTGGCAAAGCTCGCCCATGGTTTAATGCCAAATGTGGTCATGCTGAAGACCACAAACATTCGGCATACCTCATTTGGGCTGATGCTCGAAGCCGCAAAGCTCCGGATGTACGTTCAAAGAACAGAGCCTTTAACCAAGCTGCCAAGTCCTATAAAAAGGCATTACGGAAGGCTCAACGCGATCGAATCGCTAAGTATGGCGAAAAGCTCTCTGTCAGACCTACTGGCAGTCGAGCTTTCTGGTCTCTTGCCAAAGCGATCGAGTCGAACTTCTGCCAACCCTCACTGCCTGCTCTGCTGAAGCCGGATGGATCTCTGGCCTATACAGCGACAGAGAAAGCAAATGTATTTGGTTCTCTGTTTGCTGATAATTCGCATCTAGACACTGGCAATGCTCCTCCAGCACATCTTCCTCACTGCGGTATTTCGATGCCGGAAATCCGCATTACTAACAAAGAGGTATGGAGAGCATTGTGTCGTCTTGATGTGAATAATGCCAGTGGTCCTGATGGAATACCAGCCATTCTGCTGAACACGTGCGCAGCTGAATTGTCTCCTGTACTGACACGTCTGTATCGCCTCTCTTTCAAGACTGGAATAGTACCGAAATCCTGGAAGCTTGCTAACGTGCAACCAGTGCCCAAAAAAGGCAGCCGTGCCGATCCTACCAATTATAGACCAATTTCAATCACCTCCATACTCTGCAAGATTATGGAGCGTGTATTGAACACGCGCCTTCTAGTGTACCTTGAAAGTAACGATCTCCTCAGTGACCGACAGTACGGGTTTCGCCGAAATAGGTCCACTGGGGACCTTCTAGTGTATGCTACGCACGTTTTAGGCGATGCCATCGAGAAGAACGGAGAAGCGGTCGCCGTCTCTCTGGACGTTTCGTGGGCATTTGACAGGGTCTGGCATGCGAGCCTTATAAGCAAGCTTTGAGCGTACAGCATATCTCTTGGTCTGATCGGCTGGGTAACGGACTTCCTCAACCAGAGTTCTCTCCGAGTAGTTGTCGACGGGTCTTCCTCGGAACCCTTCATAATTAATGCCGGAGTGCCTCAGGGGTCCGTTCTTTCTGCAACTCTTTTTCTGCTGCACATTAACGATCTGCTGAAGCCCGGTATCTATGAGTATGCAGACGACAGCACAGTTGTAGAAAGATACCTGCCGAGTAGTTGGGCTAGTAGAGATCAAGTACAGTCAAAAACAGAAGCCATGGTGCAACGTTTGAATGACAAACTTCAGGCAGTCTCCGCATGGGGCAAAGCCAATCTTGTCAAATTCAACGCCACCAAAACGCAGACGTGTCTGTTCACCGCCAAAAGGAGCCCTTTCACCTTGGCTCCTACTTTCCAGAGTGTATCTTTGGAATACAGTGACCGGCTTCAGTTGTTAGGCTTAGAGATTTCCTCGAACCTCAACTTTGGTCGGTGTATTGAGTCCAGAGCAAGAGCAGCTGCAGGGAAGCTTGCCGTTCTTGCGAAGGTCCGTCAGTACTTTACACCGGGACAGCTTCTTGTATTATACAAAGCACAGATCCGGTCGTGTATATGTGACCACAGTACTCTACTAGAGTACTGTGGTCACATATTCGCTGGTGCCGCAAAGTCTCATCTTACGATTCTGGACTCAATTGAGAGGCGAGCAAAGAGGCTTATAGGCGATCCCGATTTGGGTGAAGCCAACCTCCACAGCCTTGAACACAGGCGTAGAATTGCTAGCCTCTCAGTATTCTTTAGGATACATTTTGGTGAGTGTGCGCTGGAATTACACGACTTAATTCCTCCGTCCCCCTTCCATCACAGGACGTCCCGACGCACGGTAGGTATCCATCCTTACGTTGTGGACATTCCCCCTGGCCGAACGAAGCGCTTTGCTTCGGCTTTTTTAATTCGTACAGCGATGGACTGGAACAGCTTGCCTGCGTCGGTTTTTCCGTCCGAATACAATGTGGGCGTCTTCAAGAGAAGAGTGAATAGGTTACTAAGTTAATGCGCTTTACCATCTAAGACTACATTTTCACTTTCCATCAGGTGGAATGTAGTCAATCATTAACCTAGAAAGTATAAAAAAAATAATTAAAAAAAAACCTGTACAGAATTCATTTTATTGATATAATTCTGCAGTCGCATTGTTAATGAAACCTATTGTGGTAATAAACTACAATGTAGTATAATGTCTTAAAAGCATTTCAAGCTTATTTGTGTAAAGTACGCAGTGTTGTAATAATTGTTACTGTGATAATAATTACATCTTATTACCGAATACTTCGTAACAATTATATTCCATTCTTAAAATATTCTGAGACCCGCGGTTCGTGGTCAGATTTGTTTTGATCTAATTGTGCCGGACTATTAATATAATCAAAAAGTAGTATTGACAATTAAACATTCAGAAATGAATAAGATGTTACCTTTTAATATTATTAGCAAATACTAACTTCAAATATTTTTTATACTATAATGCCATTTGAATCAACGGACGGTGTGCAAAGTGACCAAATCCGTATGACAAGTGCATTTAGTGAGCACAGAGCGGCTATTGCACAATGATAGTAATAACAATATCCAGCACCCAATGGCACGCTATAAAAACAAAGAGTGGTTCAGATTTTCGCCTGGAATTATAATTGCCTTACAGTCTACAAACCATCCCTTGAATAGAGGTGATTCTTTTAAAGAAATGTGGAAAATAAGCTTCAAGTTTTTTACTGTGCTAAAAAAAAGACCAGGTAAACCTGGTATTAAAAGCTAATTCTGTTAACAAACAAACATAAATCCTTAGTGATGTTTACCACCACACATTCGTATAAAAAGATTTCAAATCGGTACGCGGTTTCAGAGTTGAACGCGCACCAACTCACCAACAGATAAACAAAGAAAAAGGCGAAACATCTAAATCATTTATTGGGAGTTTCATTCTTTACCAAAGATACTCTGTTATGATTTCATCCAAATATCTTCAGACAACGGTGAGTTACAGATTAATAACACCTAATTTATTATTATATATTATCTACAATAAATATTTTTATCGCTTCGTTAACCTCCTATGCTTTATGGTCCTATATTTATGGAGACTTTATAGGAAAAATGGAGAAACAAAATATTTATCAAAAGCGTTGATAATAGCCACGTACGTTATATACATATATTTTCCTGTTATTCTGTTATTGTCCTCAAATATAGCTGTTATTATTTCAACAAGCTATTATATATTATATAGAATTAAAATTTGGAATAGTTATTTCTTATTGAATTGTACATTTGGCCTTAAAATATCCTCTTGGAGAAGCCCCAAAGCAAACCGACTGTAAGCTACCAGCTATTTATCAGCCCTCATTAACATGATCTCTAAATTTATACACAAATACAGAAACTTAATCTTCGGACCAGAAATGTTTTGCGAGGATAAAATATCTTAAACAACATTCACATTGACATAAAGAGAAAAAGTAAATTTGTAGTAAACGTCCAATATGGATTTATTTCAGAAGAAAAAGTCAATTACATACTATAACTTTTCATTAATAATTTCAAAGTCTGCGTAACTCAAATTTGAACCGAGAACAATATATTTTTTGTGTTTCAATAAACGGCTGGTAACTTATACCGTCCTGAATTATATGCAGCCTTATACCGCCTTTAACGCTTTGGGTCCTTAGGATATTCTTATGATGCCTAGGATAACACTGGTGATATAAATAAAATCTCTATATGTATACAAAATACATTTATTATAATACAAAAATATTTCGTAAATATCTCAGCTATATTTGTCTTAAAACCTTTTCTCTATACAAACGGCTTTGTCTACCCTCATCATCTTAATCTCACATAACTGGGTAGTAATGAAAAAATAATAAGAACCCTCAGAGCTAATGAGAGTAACACTTCAGTGTGGTATTGCTATTAATTTCAATACTAACCCCCGAAATTGATATCAAAAGGAATAACCTTTATTTAAAGCTTGTAAATTATTCATATATGTATATATGTTTGCTAATTGTTTTGTATTCATAACAATAACAATATGTAGGATATAGATAAATATTGTCATCTTTTACCGATGTTTTTTATTTAATCCTACATAGAAAAGATTTTCTTTAATATGATATGTATATAATTCCAAACTAATAATTCCTCAATCTGTATACATGAGGGCAAAAGAGGTTGCGGATCACCGTTGATGTGTGATCATCGTCTCCCATGAACTCTTACAACATCCGAGGATTAACAAGAGCGTTGCCGGCCTTTATCATTTCATCTTTTACAAATAAAAAAATAGAGCCTAGTTGTTGACAATATGAACAACTGTTGGTAATATCTACAAAAGTTCAAAACAAAGCTTTTATTATAAATGACCAAAAAAACACATTCATAAGTTTTTTCCTTGTGATTTTTTTTCATTAATTGTTGATCCTAACTGTTGTCTATTTTTTTTTTTTTAAATATCAATATTCAATAGCAACTCATATAAATAAAAAGAAGCTATTCTTTAAGTGCAAATCAAAGATTATTTACTATTAGAATGAATTAATTATTAGAAATACCTGCATAGTTTCTTTTAACCCCCGGGGATGGACTCGGGTACCTATGGACTCAGGGTTAGTAATGGTGGCCTCACTCCTTTTAAAAACGTCTAGGGGAACCCTTACTTGTCATCTTCCATTATCATACATTTCTATTTTTCTGACTGTAATGAAATTTTTATCAAACGGACAGTGAGCAAAAGTGTCCAATTAAGTGTTCAATTATGATAAGTGTATTTAGAAACACAGAGCTTGAAAGGAAAGAATTCGTGAAGATAAATATCATAAAGCAAAACATATCTGTATTCGGACGGTCTATTAATTTTATTTATTAAACCAACCGCGACTACTGGCCTCGAGACTGTCATTGGCGGTAATAACATTTCATTAGTTTATTTCAAACACCCAATGTCGGAAACTGTGTCGATTACTGATCGTCAAATTTAATGTACCATTGTAAAGCAAGTCCTGTAAATTAAGTACAATGATTCACTACCCTCAATATAAGAGTATGTTTATATAATAAAATTAATATCTAAAATATTATTTTAGTCTGTAAGGACTCTCAGTCCTACTTTAAATTACAGGCTCCAGCTATATTCCAAATGCAGTCTAAATATAGAGGTAAATTATAAGTAATAAAAATATGACGTGGAAGGTAAATCTTCATCCCACATTATTCCAGTTCGTTGTATAGTGTCCTTGAGTCGTTACGACCTAGACATCGGTCGTGTTGATTCAAGGAAACATTTTTTAAATTGTATGTGGGTATAATCAAATTCAATTGATTAAAAAGATTTCTTTACGAAGTCAGTAAGAACTGCGGAAAAGCATGGGATGATTTTAGTGTCTAACCGCCAACAGTAAAGTAAGTTCACTCCTCGACCACTGTTCTTAGGATATGTCTCCCCGCTTGCCAGTAAGGAGTAAAGTATGTAAGATCTAACGGGGAGACACTAACTCCATCAAGAGTCCCTTGATAGCGCTTAGCGTTCCGTAGAAAGGGTTGCGACGAAAATTAAACTTAAGTTTTATTAAAAAATAGTACAAAAGATACAAGAAAGATTGGCTTATATTAAGTAATTTCAAATGTACTTTTATTAATAGAAATGATACAAACAGTAAATGTATTTATCACTTCGATAATGCTCTGATATTAAAGGGTCTATGCTTATTAAAAAGTTTATGAAGATTTTAATCGTCGCTACAAAAATACGTAGCAAATATCAAATGAGAACGTTGATAAATTAAGTTTTACTCCCATCACTCCTTGTCATTTTGTTATAATTCTCCGATATAGCTGTATTATTTCAAGGAGCCATATAAAACAAAATCAGTGCAGAAGCTGAACAAACTTTGATTACATCATTACCTTTAGTAGTATTTTCACATTTCGTATTAATAAAAATATATAAAAAAATTGTGCCAAAATCAATCACTTTATCCTAAAATATTTCAAGCAAAGTGCAAACGTGTAATAATTACCAACTCTTTTCTTATAAGTTGCAAATATCTAAAGTAACAATCAAATATAAAACTCCCATACCTACTTCAAATAAATAAGACTTTGTAGAAAATACAATATTGTGGTTTATATCCACAACAGCTCACATTAACAATGCCACTGTAGAATTTTATAAAAAAACTGAATACAATAACATTTGTTTTTGTACGATTATGAATAAAACTATTTATTTTGTTTCTAACCTTCATTGTTAAAAAAAGGGACCATACAAGACCTTAATGCTAAAAGCATTTTACTACCATTTCATTTAAAGCAGTTAAACAATTAAAACTAACGATACAAAACTAAGACCACAACACACTCAATGTACTCTTTATTAATATTAAATAGAGTAATACTCTATAGTCTTTTTATAAGAAGTTTCATGTTTGTTACTGGACATGTTTATATATCTACTATCGTTTACATTTTATACTATCTACCAAAACATCAATTTTGTAAGAAATTCTTAAGCCCTATATTTTTATGTTTTAATTTTAAAATCGTTCTTATTTAAGAACAAAAATTAAAAAAACCACTATAACACTTTCAAAACTTAATCAAATATAATATATTTTTATTTATAAGGAAATTCTCTCTTCCGTAAAATAACAGACTGTACTGAAAATCAACAGCGTATTTTTCCCTTGACATTTGTTTCATCAAAGTAAAACTACACACAGCCACACGACGTCAGAGAAAAATAAATTAATGATATGAGAGACACTGTGATGAAATAGTGAAAATATTGTATTATATATACTCACTTTTTATAAAATACTAATTATAAGCTTAATCTTATTGACATTTATGGAAAAGATAAAAATTAATAATCTTTTTTTATTTTAAGCAAAATTAATGAAAAATTTTATTTCATTAATTTTGAGACTATAACAGTTGCGAATTATAACAAATACAGTCAATGTATGCAAAATACTTTTATTAATTCTTTAACAAATATTAAAATAATAGCCAAAGATTAGTAAAATCATTTAAGCTGTGACTACAATATGTAAATCTACGACAAACACTAGACTATGTGAGGACAACACATTAATTACATAACCTATTAGAATTAGAAACGAATAAAAACCACAATACAGTTATATTATTAGTATTATGGGTTTATCTGAATTAGTACATATAGTACATTTTATTAATATCGAAAATATATTGCGGACTTTATTTTATACAAACTCAATTATAATAAAATTCCATTTCAACGCTCAGCTCCGTCAATCAACAGAATAAGGTAAAGTTTAAAGAATGTGATGAACTCCATAAATAAATACATCGTGATATAAATTAACGAACCATTTCAGGTCGAACAATTCTGGAGTTTTATCAGTAAATTTAAATCCAACATGAATCACATTTAACTGACGACATACAACTTTCTAAAAAGTTTTCTATTCAAAAATAAGTACAAAATAAAAACAATTACAAAAAAAAATAAATAAAAAAAATAAAAAGTTGTTTATTTTTTATTCTCATTACGGTTTTAAATTCTTTACAGTAGTTATAGGTCATAAATTGTACTTGCTATTATGTTCCAATCTTCAGTCCTTTAACATATTACTGTTTCATTTTATGAGAATAAGGTAGAAAATAAAGAAACTGTCTTCTACAAACTTTAAAAAGTGTATAATGCTCAAAACCCCTCTTTACCTCAGTGGGTTTTTTTTGTCTAAATCCTGATATACTATGCAGAATATCAGTGTATCAGCCTTTACACTTTAGTTTCGGATATTTTATTATTATTCACTTATATAAAATTTATTTCCTGTGCTTATAGCTTTTTATCTGAGTCAATTAACATAGGACACATTTACTTTCCGAAATATTATAATTTATATGATTGAACTTGAAATCTGGTCCGAGATTTAGTTCCATTAAAATTTAAACTATATCGATTTTGACAATATACACATACGATGATAGAATTCTTATAACAAGTAAATGATACAACTATATTCATTTTAAATATACTTATTGATGATACAAGATAAGATAATTGTTATAAGAGATTTAAAATATAAAGAGGTAACGCGCTTGTTTTAGAAATTCGTATTCTTTGGCTTCATTATTTATATTATCCAGTAACTTCCTGAACAACAAAATCATTTAAATTGAAATAAATAAGACAATAAAAACATTGCATTGTAAGGTGATACTAATATATACAACAGTGAATAGTAATATTTACAAAAAGCATGAAATCGTTTCAAAAATAAGTTTAGAACTCTCATCGTTAGTCGAACCCATCGGTGGCAAAGCTCGCCCATGGTTTAATGCCAAATGTGGTCATGCTGAAGACCACAAACATTCGGCATACCTCATTTGGGCTGATGCTCGAAGCCGCAAAGCTCCGGATGTACGTTCAAAGAACAGAGCCTTTAACCAAGCTGCCAAGTCCTATAAAAAGGCATTACGGAAGGCTCAACGCGATCGAATCGCTAAGTATGGCGAAAAGCTCTCTGTCAGACCTACTGGCAGTCGAGCTTTCTGGTCTCTTGCCAAAGCGATCGAGTCGAACTTCTGCCAACCCTCACTGCCTGCTCTGCTGAAGCCGGATGGATCTCTGGCCTATACAGCGACAGAGAAAGCAAATGTATTTGGTTCTCTGTTTGCTGATAATTCGCATCTAGACACTGGCAATGCTCCTCCAGCACATCTTCCTCACTGCGGTATTTCGATGCCGGAAATCCGCATTACTAACAAAGAGGTATGGAGAGCATTGTGTCGTCTTGATGTGAATAATGCCAGTGGTCCTGATGGAATACCAGCCATTCTGCTGAACACGTGCGCAGCTGAATTGTCTCCTGTACTGACACGTCTGTATCGCCTCTCTTTCAAGACTGGAATAGTACCGAAATCCTGGAAGCTTGCTAACGTGCAACCAGTGCCCAAAAAAGGCAGCCGTGCCGATCCTACCAATTATAGACCAATTTCAATCACCTCCATACTCTGCAAGATTATGGAGCGTGTATTGAACACGCGCCTTCTAGTGTACCTTGAAAGTAACGATCTCCTCAGTGACCGACAGTACGGGTTTCGCCGAAATAGGTCCACTGGGGACCTTCTAGTGTATGCTACGCACGTTTTAGGCGATGCCATCGAGAAGAACGGAGAAGCGGTCGCCGTCTCTCTGGACGTTTCGTGGGCATTTGACAGGGTCTGGCATGCGAGCCTTATAAGCAAGCTTTGAGCGTACAGCATATCTCTTGGTCTGATCGGCTGGGTAACGGACTTCCTCAACCAGAGTTCTCTCCGAGTAGTTGTCGACGGGTCTTCCTCGGAACCCTTCATAATTAATGCCGGAGTGCCTCAGGGGTCCGTTCTTTCTGCAACTCTTTTTCTGCTGCACATTAACGATCTGCTGAAGCCCGGTATCTATGAGTATGCAGACGACAGCACAGTTGTAGAAAGATACCTGCCGAGTAGTTGGGCTAGTAGAGATCAAGTACAGTCAAAAACAGAAGCCATGGTGCAACGTTTGAATGACAAACTTCAGGCAGTCTCCGCATGGGGCAAAGCCAATCTTGTCAAATTCAACGCCACCAAAACGCAGACGTGTCTGTTCACCGCCAAAAGGAGCCCTTTCACCTTGGCTCCTACTTTCCAGAGTGTATCTTTGGAATACAGTGACCGGCTTCAGTTGTTAGGCTTAGAGATTTCCTCGAACCTCAACTTTGGTCGGTGTATTGAGTCCAGAGCAAGAGCAGCTGCAGGGAAGCTTGCCGTTCTTGCGAAGGTCCGTCAGTACTTTACACCGGGACAGCTTCTTGTATTATACAAAGCACAGATCCGGTCGTGTATATGTGACCACAGTACTCTACTAGAGTACTGTGGTCACATATTCGCTGGTGCCGCAAAGTCTCATCTTACGATTCTGGACTCAATTGAGAGGCGAGCAAAGAGGCTTATAGGCGATCCCGATTTGGGTGAAGCCAACCTCCACAGCCTTGAACACAGGCGTAGAATTGCTAGCCTCTCAGTATTCTTTAGGATACATTTTGGTGAGTGTGCGCTGGAATTACACGACTTAATTCCTCCGTCCCCCTTCCATCACAGGACGTCCCGACGCACGGTAGGTATCCATCCTTACGTTGTGGACATTCCCCCTGGCCGAACGAAGCGCTTTGCTTCGGCTTTTTTAATTCGTACAGCGATGGACTGGAACAGCTTGCCTGCGTCGGTTTTTCCGTCCGAATACAATGTGGGCGTCTTCAAGAGAAGAGTGAATAGGTTACTAAGTTAATGCGCTTTACCATCTAAGACTACATTTTCACTTTCCATCAGGTGGAATGTAGTCAATCATTAACCTAGAAAGTATAAAAAAAATAATTAAAAAAAAACCTGTACAGAATTCATTTTATTGATATAATTCTGCAGTCGCATTGTTAATGAAACCTATTGTGGTAATAAACTACAATGTAGTATAATGTCTTAAAAGCATTTCAAGCTTATTTGTGTAAAGTACGCAGTGTTGTAATAATTGTTACTGTGATAATAATTACATCTTATTACCGAATACTTCGTAACAATTATATTCCATTCTTAAAATATTCTGAGACCCGCGGTTCGTGGTCAGATTTGTTTTGATCTAATTGTGCCGGACTATTAATATAATCAAAAAGTAGTATTGACAATTAAACATTCAGAAATGAATAAGATGTTACCTTTTAATATTATTAGCAAATACTAACTTCAAATATTTTTTATACTATAATGCCATTTGAATCAACGGACGGTGTGCAAAGTGACCAAATCCGTATGACAAGTGCATTTAGTGAGCACAGAGCGGCTATTGCACAATGATAGTAATAACAATATCCAGCACCCAATGGCACGCTATAAAAACAAAGAGTGGTTCAGATTTTCGCCTGGAATTATAATTGCCTTACAGTCTACAAACCATCCCTTGAATAGAGGTGATTCTTTTAAAGAAATGTGGAAAATAAGCTTCAAGTTTTTTACTGTGCTAAAAAAAAGACCAGGTAAACCTGGTATTAAAAGCTAATTCTGTTAACAAACAAACATAAATCCTTAGTGATGTTTACCACCACACATTCGTATAAAAAGATTTCAAATCGGTACGCGGTTTCAGAGTTGAACGCGCACCAACTCACCAACAGATAAACAAAGAAAAAGGCGAAACATCTAAATCATTTATTGGGAGTTTCATTCTTTACCAAAGATACTCTGTTATGATTTCATCCAAATATCTTCAGACAACGGTGAGTTACAGATTAATAACACCTAATTTATTATTATATATTATCTACAATAAATATTTTTATCGCTTCGTTAACCTCCTATGCTTTATGGTCCTATATTTATGGAGACTTTATAGGAAAAATGGAGAAACAAAATATTTATCAAAAGCGTTGATAATAGCCACGTACGTTATATACATATATTTTCCTGTTATTCTGTTATTGTCCTCAAATATAGCTGTTATTATTTCAACAAGCTATTATATATTATATAGAATTAAAATTTGGAATAGTTATTTCTTATTGAATTGTACATTTGGCCTTAAAATATCCTCTTGGAGAAGCCCCAAAGCAAACCGACTGTAAGCTACCAGCTATTTATCAGCCCTCATTAACATGATCTCTAAATTTATACACAAATACAGAAACTTAATCTTCGGACCAGAAATGTTTTGCGAGGATAAAATATCTTAAACAACATTCACATTGACATAAAGAGAAAAAGTAAATTTGTAGTAAACGTCCAATATGGATTTATTTCAGAAGAAAAAGTCAATTACATACTATAACTTTTCATTAATAATTTCAAAGTCTGCGTAACTCAAATTTGAACCGAGAACAATATATTTTTTGTGTTTCAATAAACGGCTGGTAACTTATACCGTCCTGAATTATATGCAGCCTTATACCGCCTTTAACGCTTTGGGTCCTTAGGATATTCTTATGATGCCTAGGATAACACTGGTGATATAAATAAAATCTCTATATGTATACAAAATACATTTATTATAATACAAAAATATTTCGTAAATATCTCAGCTATATTTGTCTTAAAACCTTTTCTCTATACAAACGGCTTTGTCTACCCTCATCATCTTAATCTCACATAACTGGGTAGTAATGAAAAAATAATAAGAACCCTCAGAGCTAATGAGAGTAACACTTCAGTGTGGTATTGCTATTAATTTCAATACTAACCCCCGAAATTGATATCAAAAGGAATAATAACCTTTATTTAAAGCTTGTAAATTATTCATATATGTATATATGTTTGCTAATTGTTTTGTATTCATAACAATAACAATATGTAGGATATAGATAAATATTGTCATCTTTTACCGATGTTTTTTATTTAATCCTACATAGAAAAGATTTTCTTTAATATGATATGTATATAATTCCAAACTAATAATTCCTCAATCTGTATACATGAGGGCAAAAGAGGTTGCGGATCACCGTTGATGTGTGATCATCGTCTCCCATGAACTCTTACAACATCCGAGGATTAACAAGAGCGTTGCCGGCCGGCCGGCGTTTATTTATTAAACCAACCGCGACTACTGGCCTCGAGACTGTCATTGGCGGTAATAACATTTCATTAGTTTATTTCAAACACCCAATGTCGGAAACTGTGTCGATTACTGATCGTCAAATTTAATGTACCATTGTAAAGCAAGTCCTGTAAATTAAGTACAATGATTCACTACCCTCAATATAAGAGTATGTTTATATAATAAAATTAATATCTAAAATATTATTTTAGTCTGTAAGGACTCTCAGTCCTACTTTAAATTACAGGCTCCAGCTATATTCCAAATGCAGTCTAAATATAGAGGTAAATTATAAGTAATAAAAATATGACGTGGAAGGTAAATCTTCATCCCACATTATTCCAGTTCGTTGTATAGTGTCCTTGAGTCGTTACGACCTAGACATCGGTCGTGTTGATTCAAGGAAACATTTTTTAAATTGTATGTGGGTATAATCAAATTCAATTGATTAAAAAGATTTCTTTACGAAGTCAGTAAGAACTGCGGAAAAGCATGGGATGATTTTAGTGTCTAACCGCCAACAGTAAAGTAAGTTCACTCCTCGACCACTGTTCTTAGGATATGTCTCCCCGCTTGCCAGTAAGGAGTAAAGTATGTAAGATCTAACGGGGAGACACTAACTCCATCAAGAGTCCCTTGATAGCGCTTAGCGTTCCGTAGAAAGGGTTGCGACGAAAATTAAACTTAAGTTTTATTAAAAAATAGTACAAAAGATACAAGAAAGATTGGCTTATATTAAGTAATTTCAAATGTACTTTTATTAATAGAAATGATACAAACAGTAAATGTATTTATCACTTCGATAATGCTCTGATATTAAAGGGTCTATGCTTATTAAAAAGTTTATGAAGATTTTAATCGTCGCTACAAAAATACGTAGCAAATATCAAATGAGAACGTTGATAAATTAAGTTTTACTCCCATCACTCCTTGTCATTTTGTTATAATTCTCCGATATAGCTGTATTATTTCAAGGAGCCATATAAAACAAAATCAGTGCAGAAGCTGAACAAACTTTGATTACATCATTACCTTTAGTAGTATTTTCACATTTCGTATTAATAAAAATATATAAAAAAATTGTGCCAAAATCAATCACTTTATCCTAAAATATTTCAAGCAAAGTGCAAACGTGTAATAATTACCAACTCTTTTCTTATAAGTTGCAAATATCTAAAGTAACAATCAAATATAAAACTCCCATACCTACTTCAAATAAATAAGACTTTGTAGAAAATACAATATTGTGGTTTATATCCACAACAGCTCACATTAACAATGCCACTGTAGAATTTTATAAAAAAACTGAATACAATAACATTTGTTTTTGTACGATTATGAATAAAACTATTTATTTTGTTTCTAACCTTCATTGTTAAAAAAAGGGACCATACAAGACCTTAATGCTAAAAGCATTTTACTACCATTTCATTTAAAGCAGTTAAACAATTAAAACTAACGATACAAAACTAAGACCACAACACACTCAATGTACTCTTTATTAATATTAAATAGAGTAATACTCTATAGTCTTTTTATAAGAAGTTTCATGTTTGTTACTGGACATGTTTATATATCTACTATCGTTTACATTTTATACTATCTACCAAAACATCAATTTTGTAAGAAATTCTTAAGCCCTATATTTTTATGTTTTAATTTTAAAATCGTTCTTATTTAAGAACAAAAATTAAAAAAACCACTATAACACTTTCAAAACTTAATCAAATATAATATATTTTTATTTATAAGGAAATTCTCTCTTCCGTAAAATAACAGACTGTACTGAAAATCAACAGCGTATTTTTCCCTTGACATTTGTTTCATCAAAGTAAAACTACACACAGCCACACGACGTCAGAGAAAAATAAATTAATGATATGAGAGACACTGTGATGAAATAGTGAAAATATTGTATTATATATACTCACTTTTTATAAAATACTAATTATAAGCTTAATCTTATTGACATTTATGGAAAAGATAAAAATTAATAATCTTTTTTTATTTTAAGCAAAATTAATGAAAAATTTTATTTCATTAATTTTGAGACTATAACAGTTGCGAATTATAACAAATACAGTCAATGTATGCAAAATACTTTTATTAATTCTTTAACAAATATTAAAATAATAGCCAAAGATTAGTAAAATCATTTAAGCTGTGACTACAATATGTAAATCTACGACAAACACTAGACTATGTGAGGACAACACATTAATTACATAACCTATTAGAATTAGAAACGAATAAAAACCACAATACAGTTATATTATTAGTATTATGGGTTTATCTGAATTAGTACATATAGTACATTTTATTAATATCGAAAATATATTGCGGACTTTATTTTATACAAACTCAATTATAATAAAATTCCATTTCAACGCTCAGCTCCGTCAATCAACAGAATAAGGTAAAGTTTAAAGAATGTGATGAACTCCATAAATAAATACATCGTGATATAAATTAACGAACCATTTCAGGTCGAACAATTCTGGAGTTTTATCAGTAAATTTAAATCCAACATGAATCACATTTAACTGACGACATACAACTTTCTAAAAAGTTTTCTATTCAAAAATAAGTACAAAATAAAAACAATTACAAAAAAAAATAAATAAAAAAAATAAAAAGTTGTTTATTTTTTATTCTCATTACGGTTTTAAATTCTTTACAGTAGTTATAGGTCATAAATTGTACTTGCTATTATGTTCCAATCTTCAGTCCTTTAACATATTACTGTTTCATTTTATGAGAATAAGGTAGAAAATAAAGAAACTGTCTTCTACAAACTTTAAAAAGTGTATAATGCTCAAAACCCCTCTTTACCTCAGTGGGTTTTTTTTGTCTAAATCCTGATATACTATGCAGAATATCAGTGTATCAGCCTTTACACTTTAGTTTCGGATATTTTATTATTATTCACTTATATAAAATTTATTTCCTGTGCTTATAGCTTTTTATCTGAGTCAATTAACATAGGACACATTTACTTTCCGAAATATTATAATTTATATGATTGAACTTGAAATCTGGTCCGAGATTTAGTTCCATTAAAATTTAAACTATATCGATTTTGACAATATACACATACGATGATAGAATTCTTATAACAAGTAAATGATACAACTATATTCATTTTAAATATACTTATTGATGATACAAGATAAGATAATTGTTATAAGAGATTTAAAATATAAAGAGGTAACGCGCTTGTTTTAGAAATTCGTATTCTTTGGCTTCATTATTTATATTATCCAGTAACTTCCTGAACAACAAAATCATTTAAATTGAAATAAATAAGACAATAAAAACATTGCATTGTAAGGTGATACTAATATATACAACAGTGAATAGTAATATTTACAAAAAGCATGAAATCGTTTCAAAAATAAGTTTAGAACTCTCATCGTTAGTCGAACCCATCGGTGGCAAAGCTCGCCCATGGTTTAATGCCAAATGTGGTCATGCTGAAGACCACAAACATTCGGCATACCTCATTTGGGCTGATGCTCGAAGCCGCAAAGCTCCGGATGTACGTTCAAAGAACAGAGCCTTTAACCAAGCTGCCAAGTCCTATAAAAAGGCATTACGGAAGGCTCAACGCGATCGAATCGCTAAGTATGGCGAAAAGCTCTCTGTCAGACCTACTGGCAGTCGAGCTTTCTGGTCTCTTGCCAAAGCGATCGAGTCGAACTTCTGCCAACCCTCACTGCCTGCTCTGCTGAAGCCGGATGGATCTCTGGCCTATACAGCGACAGAGAAAGCAAATGTATTTGGTTCTCTGTTTGCTGATAATTCGCATCTAGACACTGGCAATGCTCCTCCAGCACATCTTCCTCACTGCGGTATTTCGATGCCGGAAATCCGCATTACTAACAAAGAGGTATGGAGAGCATTGTGTCGTCTTGATGTGAATAATGCCAGTGGTCCTGATGGAATACCAGCCATTCTGCTGAACACGTGCGCAGCTGAATTGTCTCCTGTACTGACACGTCTGTATCGCCTCTCTTTCAAGACTGGAATAGTACCGAAATCCTGGAAGCTTGCTAACGTGCAACCAGTGCCCAAAAAAGGCAGCCGTGCCGATCCTGCCAATTATAGACCAATTTCAATCACCTCCATACTCTGCAAGATTATGGAGCGTGTATTGAACACGCGCCTTCTAGTGTACCTTGAAAGTAACGATCTCCTCAGTGACCGACAGTACGGGTTTCGCCGAAATAGGTCCACTGGGGACCTTCTAGTGTATGCTACGCACGTTTTAGGCGATGCCATCGAGAAGAACGGAGAAGCGGTCGCCGTCTCTCTGGACGTTTCGTGGGCATTTGACAGGGTCTGGCATGCGAGCCTTATAAGCAAGCTTTGAGCGTACAGCATATCTCTTGGTCTGATCGGCTGGGTAACGGACTTCCTCAACCAGAGTTCTCTCCGAGTAGTTGTCGACGGGTCTTCCTCGGAACCCTTCATAATTAATGCCGGAGTGCCTCAGGGGTCCGTTCTTTCTGCAACTCTTTTTCTGCTGCACATTAACGATCTGCTGAAGCCCGGTATCTATGAGTATGCAGACGACAGCACAGTTGTAGAAAGATACCTGCCGAGTAGTTGGGCTAGTAGAGATCAAGTACAGTCAAAAACAGAAGCCATGGTGCAACGTTTGAATGACAAACTTCAGGCAGTCTCCGCATGGGGCAAAGCCAATCTTGTCAAATTCAACGCCACCAAAACGCAGACGTGTCTGTTCACCGCCAAAAGGAGCCCTTTCACCTTGGCTCCTACTTTCCAGAGTGTATCTTTGGAATACAGTGACCGGCTTCAGTTGTTAGGCTTAGAGATTTCCTCGAACCTCAACTTTGGTCGGTGTATTGAGTCCAGAGCAAGAGCAGCTGCAGGGAAGCTTGCCGTTCTTGCGAAGGTCCGTCAGTACTTTACACCGGGACAGCTTCTTGTATTATACAAAGCACAGATCCGGTCGTGTATATATGACCACAGTACTCTACTAGAGTACTGTGGTCACATATTCGCTGGTGCCGCAAAGTCTCATCTTACGATTCTGGACTCAATTGAGAGGCGAGCAAAGAGGCTTATAGGCGATCCCGATTTGGGTGAAGCCAACCTCCACAGCCTTGAACACAGGCGTAGAATTGCTAGCCTCTCAGTATTCTTTAGGATACATTTTGGTGAGTGTGCGCTGGAATTACACGACTTAATTCCTCCGTCCCCCTTCCATCACAGGACGTCCCGACGCACGGTAGGTATCCATCCTTACGTTGTGGACATTCCCCCTGGCCGAACGAAGCGCTTTGCTTCGGCTTTTTTAATTCGTACAGCGATGGACTGGAACAGCTTGCCTGCGTCGGTTTTTCCGTCCGAATACAATGTGGGCGTCTTCAAGAGAAGAGTGAATAGGTTACTAAGTTAATGCGCTTTACCATCTAAGACTACATTTTCACTTTCCATCAGGTGGAATGTAGTCAATCATTAACCTAGAAAGTATAAAAAAAATAATTAAAAAAAAACCTGTACAGAATTCATTTTATTGATATAATTCTGCAGTCGCATTGTTAATGAAACCTATTGTGGTAATAAACTACAATGTAGTATAATGTCTTAAAAGCATTTCAAGCTTATTTGTGTAAAGTACGCAGTGTTGTAATAATTGTTACTGTGATAATAATTACATCTTATTACCGAATACTTCGTAACAATTATATTCCATTCTTAAAATATTCTGAGACCCGCGGTTCGTGGTCAGATTTGTTTTGATCTAATTGTGCCGGACTATTAATATAATCAAAAAGTAGTATTGACAATTAAACATTCAGAAATGAATAAGATGTTACCTTTTAATATTATTAGCAAATACTAACTTCAAATATTTTTTATACTATAATGCCATTTGAATCAACGGACGGTGTGCAAAGTGACCAAATCCGTATGACAAGTGCATTTAGTGAGCACAGAGCGGCTATTGCACAATGATAGTAATAACAATATCCAGCACCCAATGGCACGCTATAAAAACAAAGAGTGGTTCAGATTTTCGCCTGGAATTATAATTGCCTTACAGTCTACAAACCATCCCTTGAATAGAGGTGATTCTTTTAAAGAAATGTGGAAAATAAGCTTCAAGTTTTTTACTGTGCTAAAAAAAAGACCAGGTAAACCTGGTATTAAAAGCTAATTCTGTTAACAAACAAACATAAATCCTTAGTGATGTTTACCACCACACATTCGTATAAAAAGATTTCAAATCGGTACGCGGTTTCAGAGTTGAACGCGCACCAACTCACCAACAGATAAACAAAGAAAAAGGCGAAACATCTAAATCATTTATTGGGAGTTTCATTCTTTACCAAAGATACTCTGTTATGATTTCATCCAAATATCTTCAGACAACGGTGAGTTACAGATTAATAACACCTAATTTATTATTATATATTATCTACAATAAATATTTTTATCGCTTCGTTAACCTCCTATGCTTTATGGTCCTATATTTATGGAGACTTTATAGGAAAAATGGAGAAACAAAATATTTATCAAAAGCGTTGATAATAGCCACGTACGTTATATACATATATTTTCCTGTTATTCTGTTATTGTCCTCAAATATAGCTGTTATTATTTCAACAAGCTATTATATATTATATAGAATTAAAATTTGGAATAGTTATTTCTTATTGAATTGTACATTTGGCCTTAAAATATCCTCTTGGAGAAGCCCCAAAGCAAACCGACTGTAAGCTACCAGCTATTTATCAGCCCTCATTAACATGATCTCTAAATTTATACACAAATACAGAAACTTAATCTTCGGACCAGAAATGTTTTGCGAGGATAAAATATCTTAAACAACATTCACATTGACATAAAGAGAAAAAGTAAATTTGTAGTAAACGTCCAATATGGATTTATTTCAGAAGAAAAAGTCAATTACATACTATAACTTTTCATTAATAATTTCAAAGTCTGCGTAACTCAAATTTGAACCGAGAACAATATATTTTTTGTGTTTCAATAAACGGCTGGTAACTTATACCGTCCTGAATTATATGCAGCCTTATACCGCCTTTAACGCTTTGGGTCCTTAGGATATTCTTATGATGCCTAGGATAACACTGGTGATATAAATAAAATCTCTATATGTATACAAAATACATTTATTATAATACAAAAATATTTCGTAAATATCTCAGCTATATTTGTCTTAAAACCTTTTCTCTATACAAACGGCTTTGTCTACCCTCATCATCTTAATCTCACATAACTGGGTAGTAATGAAAAAATAATAAGAACCCTCAGAGCTAATGAGAGTAACACTTCAGTGTGGTATTGCTATTAATTTCAATACTAACCCCCGAAATTGATATCAAAAGGAATAATAACCTTTATTTAAAGCTTGTAAATTATTCATATATGTATATATGTTTGCTAATTGTTTTGTATTCATAACAATAACAATATGTAGGATATAGATAAATATTGTCATCTTTTACCGATGTTTTTTATTTAATCCTACATAGAAAAGATTTTCTTTAATATGATATGTATATAATTCCAAACTAATAATTCCTCAATCTGTATACATGAGGGCAAAAGAGGTTGCGGATCACCGTTGATGTGTGATCATCGTCTCCCATGAACTCTTACAACATCCGAGGATTAACAAGAGCGTTGCCGGCCTTTATCATTTCATCTTTTACAAATAAAAAAATAGAGCCTAGTTGTTGACAATATGAACAACTGTTGGTAATATCTACAAAAGTTCAAAACAAAGCTTTTATTATAAATGACCAAAAAAACACATTCATAAGTTTTTTCCTTGTGATTTTTTTTCATTAATTGTTGATCCTAACTGTTGTCTATTTTTTTATTTTTAAATATCAATATTCAATAGCAACTCATATAAATAAAAAGAAGCTATTCTTTAAGTGCAAATCAAAGATTATTTACTATTAGAATGAATTAATTATTAGAAATACCTGCATAGTTTCTTTTAACCCCCGGGGATGGACTCGGGTACCTATGGACTCAGGGTTAGTAATGGTGGCCTCACTCCTTTTAAAAACGTCTAGGGGAACCCTTACTTGTCATCTTCCATTATCATACATTTCTATTTTTCTGACTGTAATGAAATTTTTATCAAACGGACAGTGAGCAAAAGTGTCCAATTAAGTGTTCAATTATGATAAGTGTATTTAGAAACACAGAGCTTGAAAGGAAAGAATTCGTGAAGATAAATATCATAAAGCAAAACATATCTGTATTCGGACGGTCTATTAATTTTATTTATTAAACCAACCGCGACTACTGGCCTCGAGACTGTCATTGGCGGTAATAACATTTCATTAGTTTATTTCAAACACCCAATGTCGGAAACTGTGTCGATTACTGATCGTCAAATTTAATGTACCATTGTAAAGCAAGTCCTGTAAATTAAGTACAATGATTCACTACCCTCAATATAAGAGTATGTTTATATAATAAAATTAATATCTAAAATATTATTTTAGTCTGTAAGGACTCTCAGTCCTACTTTAAATTACAGGCTCCAGCTATATTCCAAATGCAGTCTAAATATAGAGGTAAATTATAAGTAATAAAAATATGACGTGGAAGGTAAATCTTCATCCCACATTATTCCAGTTCGTTGTATAGTGTCCTTGAGTCGTTGCGACCTAGACATCGGTCGTGTTGATTCAAGGAAACATTTTTTAAATTGTATGTGGGTATAATCAAATTCAATTGATTAAAAAGATTTCTTTACGAAGTCAGTAAGAACTGCGGAAAAGCATGGGATGATTTTAGTGTCTAACCGCCAACAGTAAAGTAAGTTCACTCCTCGACCACTGTTCTTAGGATATGTCTCCCCGCTTGCCAGTAAGGAGTAAAGTATGTAAGATCTAACGGGGAGACACTAACTCCATCAAGAGTCCCTTGATAGCGCTTAGCGTTCCGTAGAAAGGGTTGCGACGAAAATTAAACTTAAGTTTTATTAAAAAATAGTACAAAAGATACAAGAAAGATTGGCTTATATTAAGTAATTTCAAATGTACTTTTATTAATAGAAATGATACAAACAGTAAATGTATTTATCACTTCGATAATGCTCTGATATTAAAGGGTCTATGCTTATTAAAAAGTTTATGAAGATTTTAATCGTCGCTACAAAAATACGTAGCAAATATCAAATGAGAACGTTGATAAATTAAGTTTTACTCCCATCACTCCTTGTCATTTTGTTATAATTCTCCGATATAGCTGTATTATTTCAAGGAGCCATATAAAACAAAATCAGTGCAGAAGCTGAACAAACTTTGATTACATCATTACCTTTAGTAGTATTTTCACATTTCGTATTAATAAAAATATATAAAAAAATTGTGGCAAAATCAATCACTTTATCCTAAAATATTTCAAGCAAAGTGCAAACGTGTAATAATTACCAACTCTTTTCTTATAAGTTGCAAATATCTAAAGTAACAATCAAATATAAAACTCCCATACCTACTTCAAATAAATAAGACTTTGTAGAAAATACAATATTGTGGTTTATATCCACAACAGCTCACATTAACAATGCCACTGTAGAATTTTATAAAAAAACTGAATACAATAACATTTGTTTTTGTACGATTATGAATAAAACTATTTATTTTGTTTCTAACCTTCATTGTTAAAAAAAGGGACCATACAAGACCTTAATGCTAAAAGCATTTTACTACCATTTCATTTAAAGCAGTTAAACAATTAAAACTAACGATACAAAACTAAGACCACAACACACTCAATGTACTCTTTATTAATATTAAATTATTGAAAAACATATAATAAACGTATCAAAAATTATTTTTTAAATACAGTTCATGTCATTTCCGTTTAAATATTTCCGAAGATAATTCAAATACGAATTTAAAATAAAAGTTTTGTTTTGAACTCTGTAGCTATTTCCATATAACTAACAAACAAGCACATTATATTCTTAGCTGTAACTGCCATAACATTTTACCAATTGTTACATTCTCACATACAGGTTCAAGATAGATATAGGAGTCATACTATTTCCTAAGTAATATTAATAAAATAACTATCAAAGTGAAATGTCCAACAAACATTTACCGTTGTTATTTTAGTTTGTACTACAGTAGAGTTACGACAACGGTATTGAGAAAATATATAAAAACAAAAGATAAACAAACACATAAATATAATTATCACCCTCAAGCATGCATTAATACTACATTTAATATTAATTTAGGCAGTCAATATTGAAATGAATAACAACACTACACTAAGGTGTTGCTCATCGGTTCATTAGAACCGAGTATTAAGAGATTAACATGATGAAGGTAAATAAGATTGTTTATATAAAACAAAGATATACTATATTAAAGAACCAACTCATTATGAAATAAATATTAGATAATGTATACATAGTAGATTATATTATAGTGTTTTGTATTACAAGCAAAATCACACTGTTTGTATTTATTAAGAACAATACCGAATAAAATAATAATTAATTATATTACACACTCTACAGCATTTGTTTTTTAAAAACTTTCAAATTCACGACTGAGCATGTCATTTTAGGATCATATTTTATTTCACCTTAGTTTGAATTTTCATACTATTTACGCAAACAGATTTTCGTCCAAAATATAAATTCACAATCAAAAATGAATGGAACCTACCAGGAAATTAACACAACTGAAAAAGTGCAACGTATTTTTTTAAAAAATAAAAATACACACACCGTCCAAAGGTATCAGAGAGATATTAATTACATGAGAGACACTGTGATGAAAAGTTAAAACAATATTTTGTTTATATATAAATTGTAACAGCCTTTTCAAGCTTTTCAAATTGCTACTCCTATCCGGGTTTCAAATAGATATTTTTATATAAAAGAATTACAATATAATATACGTTCTTTGTACTTAAAATTTTATACTTATTTTACTAAATGTTTATTATAAGCCTAATCTTATCAACATTTATGGAAAAAATAAATATTATTTTGTTTGAAATTATATTTTTAAACTATAACAGTTGCGAATTAAAATAAATAAAGTCAATGTTTATGGTATATACTTATAACAACTTATAAAGATATTAAATATCTGAAATAAAAATATGTAAGGATTAGTAAAATCATTTAAGCTGTGACTACACAATGTGAATCTACGACAAACAAAATCTGTGTGAGGTTAATATCTCAACATTATTACACAATCTAAAACTACATCAAAATGCTAAATTAGCATTTTAGATTTATGTGTATTTAGGTATTTTATTCTTCTTACATTTTATTTATATGAAAATTATTCCACAGCGTATTTTATCAAAACTCAATTATAATAAAATTTCTTGTCAACGCTCAGCTCCGTCAAAAAGAGATTAAGTTTAAAGAATGTGATGAGCTGTGAAAAAATATGTACATCGTAGATATACATATTTTTTCACAGCTCATCACATTCTTTATTAACGAACCATTTCAGGTTAAACAATATATATCCAATATAAATTTTAATCCAATATCGATCACAATTAACAGACGACATTTTATACGAAAATCAATCGAGTAGTATGGAATAAAACAATTGTTTTTAATTTTTGAAAATAAGACAAATATATGGTTTAATATTTCTTAAAGTAGATTAGCTGATACTATGTTTATACTTGTTTTTATACTACAATATCTTACAGCTCAAACAGCATGCAACCGAAAGGAATTGATAAAACTATATTCAATTGATATATATTTATTTAAGTTTCACAGAAAATATGAGACAGAAATTATTAAAAAAAAACAAATGTTAAATGCATTTCAAACTTCATTCACGTCCCTGTTCTTGTTTTAGACATAGAAGCGTTCTCTTGCTTCATTATTTTCCTTTAGTTACCTTACCAAATGACTACTAAGTTTAAATTAATTTGATACAAATAAATGTCAAAGTTCTTGGAGCTTACATTGCAAACATCGTATAAAAAGTAATAAATCCGTTAATTTGTCAGCAACTAATTCTTATAAATGGTCCAACAACCCGCTAAATTAAACTCTCAGAATAATGAAGTGGTCGCATTCGTCTTCATTTGATGATCTAACTCGCTTTATTAGATACACATTAAGTCGTTCACGAAGTTTTGGGTTCATCAGATAGCTCGAGTTTGTAGTGGGATTGTTAAGCAGTTTTGGGTTGGATACGCTTTATTAACTGAGGTTGACACTTTCCATCCCTTGAAGAGATTTTCGTTATCAAATATCACGGGACCCAACTGCTTCATATTTCATAAACTTTAATTATTATAGTTTTGTTCTTAACTGTAATGGACACATTTTTTTTATAAGTTTCTGCTCCGTCATGATACCAGAACAAATTAATATTTTCTATCACATTTTATTACAGTATATTAACAGCAGCAAAGAGTAATGCACTTTTTATTTGTATATTATACTATATTTACTCTATATTCTTGTCAAGAAACTAATACCCAGATGCATCTCCATTACTTTGAGGATAGTATGCACCCTCCATTAATCCGTCGGAGTGCCTTACTAGTGCCAAGGCTTATCCAACAATTTCAATACATGCAGGCAAAATCACCACCTGATGACCCTTCTTCTTAAAATAATCTATGTTCTTTTTTTTTAATCTGCTTTCTAATTCTAAATAATTCTCAGTCTCACAGGTGGAAGGACCAACAAACAATCAAACAACGTAATGCTGAAACTGACTTCTATAAGTTCATCTTGTGTACAACGTCTGTGATTAGATATCATCTCCTCTTGTTTCATAAGTTATGGCCGTATTATGCATCATCGAGCAGCCGCTGGATATAATGTATATGTCCTCTCAGAACGGCTCTTTAATATAAACAGTCTGGCTTCACAATATACATTTCATGTCTCGGTAGCTTGTAAGCCGCTATCTCATAAATACCTTGGATTGTCCCAAAAATTACTGTCCGGGGATCGCAAAACAGTAAACTCTATATCTATTATATATACATCGCAACCAATATAATTTTACTAAACATTTGAATTATGGTAAACGGTTCGTATTATCCACTTTTTGTAAGATCATCTGTATTTCTGTTTCGAACGTGACTGGAATATAGAATTTATGTGATATCATTCATTTCATGTTGTTTTACATCATAATATTGTATTTCGTTACAATAATAAAACATAATTTTCAATGATATCTTTAAAAATTGCTATAAACAAATCGAATTTAATGAGAATATTTAAACATTTTTTAAATATTTTTTACAATAAAATCGTTGTACTTTTTTTTTATATTCTACTTAAGTTTTACAAGTTCAATTATTGAAATATAATTCTGATTCATGGAAAATAAAAGCAAACTGAATATAAAGGAATATTACTTTTAATTAAATTATCAAAAACCACATTTCTGTTGACATTTAATTAACCTGAGCGGCTTTGATTTGTAGCAAAAACTTTAACAATAAATTATTTTAATTTGCGTACATCGTCTTCCTTTAAGAAGTATCTATTATGGTAATTTGGAAGAAAAGTTTCTTTCTCTCGATGTTAATTACGAAGGACATATTTTTAAACTTAGTCCGGTGCATTTTTCACGCGAAGTCTATTTAAAATATATATATATATTGCTAAAAGTAGAAAATGGCATAAAAAAACGCATTTTTAAAAAATTATATGTATTAAAATTAATTTTACAGGTCGTGTATTCTGTATGTAATCAATCTTACAGAGATAGTGTATCCGCGTACATATATGAAGTAATTGCTACATGAATCCCCCATTTAACAACAACTCTATGTTCAATCAGAGATCTTTACTAATTTGAGTTGTAGTAATCGTAGTTACATGTATTTACTATAAATACTTGGTTAGGAATTATGTGTTCATTTATTAAGATTGTTTAGTTGCTATTGCAATTATATAGAAATATTAGACATTTTTGTAATATTCAAACTGTAGTACGATTACTACAACTCTTATTAGTAAAGAATTGTGATTGAACGTAGAGTTAGATAGAGTAATAAATGGTAGAGTCATATATCAATTACTTCATACACACATACACTGATACAGTATTTTTGTAAGATTGAATTACATACCGATATGCTCAACCTGTTAAGTATTTTTTGTAATTGTATTGAAATTTTCCAATACAACAACAAACAACCAAGTGATAGGATTTTATATTATTTGTTTTCTAAACCATGTGTTTTCATATACAATCAATGGATAATATCTTGATATTTACAATATATTACATTTAACATATGTACCGTTATATTTATATTGCTGTTTCAATATTATTTCAAGATCCATAAATAGAGAAAACCAGAAGTAACAGTCACAAAATGAGATTGAAAATACATAAGAACATTTATTAAAATTTTAAAAAGTTTATGTAAACTTGGTTTTAGAAATCTTTTAGGTTTTATACTTTTTAAAATATTTCAAAATACATTTTTACCAGGTTAAATAGTTTGGTTATATCTAAATAAAATCTTGTGCTTCGATGGTTATCTTATCTGTCTCTTAGTGTCATGATGTAGTTATGATATTATACATTCATCGATATATGCCTGCCCCAATGCGTTAATTCTTTTTGAATATAATTTAAAATAATTTGTGTTTACAGATAAGACGAGTCCATTTTAATATATTATAAAGCAATTTATATCATATACCTTTAAAATATATCAATCAAAAACATCAAGTGAAAGAAACTTTCCTTATACTTAACTATAAAAGATATTTCGTAACCAAACTGAGGGACGCAAATTAAAATAATTTATTGTTAAGGTTTCGCTACAAATTAATGGGTTAATTAAATGTTAACAGAAATATGGTTTTTGATTATTCAATTAAAAACAATATTCCTTTACCTTCCCTTGCTTTGATTTCTGATGAATCAAAATTATATTTCATTAATTGAAATTTGTAAAACTTGAGTAGAGAGAGCGAACTGTTGGACCATTTATAAGAATTAATGCAAGCTGCTGACAAATAAATAGATTTATCACCATTTTAAACGATGTTTTGAATGTAAGCCCCACCTGCTTCGACATTTATTCCATAAACATTAAACTTTAAAGTTAATAAGGGCAGGTGTTCTACATTAGTTGATGAAATGTAAATAAACATGAAATGAATCTGACATATTATTTTTTTTTTATGTTTCTGCTGTTAGTCCTACTAGCCATGTCAGCGTCACCGGCATTAATAAATTAAGAATGTAATGATGATGATACTCATTTAGTTTTTGTTGTAAATATTATTATAGTATATATTTTTATAACAAATTAACTGAGACGGAATTTTTAATAAATCTTTATAAAATGCGCCACTTCTGACAGTTGAACTCCATAAATTATTTACAATTCAAATCATTAAATCAGCTATTATATGCTATTCTTGATGATTGTAAAATCTATTTTGATATATAATCAAAGTGTTCGTTGTTCGATCCCTTATCGCAATAATAAATGTGAATTATTGGCGACCACTGTTCAGGAAAGCAGAGGTATATATCAAAAAGATTGTCTAATTTAAAACTTATTTATGGATCATTTACTGAGATCTATTCAGTTTCTTTATGAAAGTCGAATAACGCTTAAAAAATTCACTCAATTCGGCGTCAGTTAATTTTGAGTCTATATTTGTATATACAAATATAGACTCAAAATTAACTGATCAAAATTAACTGACTGACCTATACATACAGATATCTGTATGTATAGGTAGTTACAAATATCTATAAAGGATTTTTAATCTGTAAATATTGATTTAAATTATGTTAATTCTTCTATTTGTATTTGTTTTAGTCTTAATTTTTCCTTGTCCAATAAATAAAAATGTATAACAATGATATTATTTATATCGAATAATAATTAGGTCATTTGGTATAAATATTTAATTAACTTTATGAGTCATATTTGTTATTAATAAATAATATTTGTTTTCTTAAAATGAAATACAAATACTTTTATTAATATAATGATAAAAGTGAAGTATTTTTTTTTACATTCATAAACTATAGAACAATTTTTAAACTTACAAATGACAATGCCTCACAAAATGGCGGCTCAAGTTTTTATTCCAGTGACAGTCATGAATGTGCTCAGTCGTGTGTAATGTGAGTTATTCATAGCTTTGCACATTGAAGTCGGAATTCTCTGAACCGATTGATGGATAAAACGATGTTTTTAGATTTATGAATAATAATAGATCAATAATACATGCATGTTAATCTATATAATTGATATGGAAAGTAAATATGGTTCGGATACTGAATCCAAAATAATTAACTTTATGGCAATCATTAGACGTTTTTTGGATAAATAGCATCGCGTTTAAAAGTTTTACTTTATCGGATTATTAACAATGCTTATTAATTTTAAAATTTATCATTAAGAAATGACAGGTTTTTTGTAAATACATAAAGTAGTAGAAATATAATTAAACTTGTGTATTAAAATAAATACATTTGCAAAAAAATGTGTTTTTTGTCAATCAATAATAATCTTGTATACTACTAGTATAAATGAATAGAATTTAGTAAGTTATTTATGATTTAACCTTTTTACTCTCGGTAAATACGTTAGCTCTAATAGCAATTAAAAGATATCTTACAAACAATCATTAAAGAAATACCAACTCAAAGACTTCTTAAAGACTACTTCGGTATTGAAAGCTAGTTTTAAATATTTGTTCAAACTAAGTGGAATGAAATTACTTACAATTAATATCGGAAGCGAAAAAGTATTTATTATAAGCATTATGTTAAATGCAAAATTAGAATTTGATATAACTTATCAAATTTTATTGTATTTATGTTTCGCAATTTTAGTAGTAAATATGGATATATGCTGTCGCTTTTTTGTATGTCTACTAAAGACAAACATTTTCGACGTACCTACATTATATTGTCGTAATTATTATGATTTTACAGGGCACGCCAAAATAGTTCACAGATTGCCATCTGCCGATGTCTCCGACCTACTTGACATTTTCAATGTACTATATAGGGTCTTTTATTAAGCGTGTCCTATCTTTACATTTAAATAAAACAAAGTGTGTGTGAGATATTATCGAAATTATTTATTTATTTATTTATAAGATGTAATGATGCTATTATGTGTGGAATATGACATCATTTAAATGTCCACCACGGCTTCTCTGGGTGGAGCGCATGCGAGAAATCCAATTTTCCATGACTTTTGCAAATAAATCAGGTTGAATTTGACCTATGGAATAGGTTATCTTGGTTTGGAGGGCCGCTGTCGTTTGTGGTTTATTCGCATAGACTTAAGAAAAATCCACAAGAAAAAGTCTAGCGGGGTAAAGTCACACGATCTCGGTTTCCAGTTTACATAAGTTCCACGTGAGATGACCATGCTCTCAAATCTGTCATGCAGAATATTCAATGTGGCATGAGCTGTGTGGCACGTAGCGCCGTCTTGTTGAAACCACTTGTCGTTGGTGTTCAGATGATCCAGTTCATGCCAAAAAAAGTTGATAATCATCGACCGAAACCGCTCGCTGTTGACAGTGATGGCCTGGCCAACGGCGTTCTCAAAGAAATATGGCCCGAATACGCCGTCAGCCCACACCAAACTGTAAATTTTTTCGGGATGCATTGGACGCTCTTGGATCTCATGTGGATTGGTATAGTCCCAAATTCGACAATTTTGTTTGTTTACGTACCCATTCCTCCAGAAATGGGCCTCATCGCTGAAGATAATTTTTCTGTGAAAATTACGGTCAGTTGCTAACTGCTCCAGTGCCCATTTAGCGAACACACGTAACGACGTGTGTTCGCACGTGTCTATGGTCGTTTACCTTCAATTCCTGGGTGAGTTGAATTTTATAGTGGTGCAGGCCCAAGTCACAACGCAAAATTCGTTAAGTTGTGGTCTGTGAAAGAAAGAGTTCTTGTAAGCGACGCTAATTTGACTACCTCGGATTCTCCTGCACACTCTTATGGACAGCGGCGATGTTTTCGGCAGACTTTGCCTTTCTTTTTGCATCTTGTCAAAACAGTTAGAACAACGTACCCACACATCTCACTTAAATATGTTACAGTTACGTGTAGAAGACTGAGCGCTTCAATCTGACATCACAAAGTGTTTTAAGGAGCAATTGCATCATTCACAAGTGGAGGTAATGGGGCGAGCTATTTGTTACTTAGCACTAAGTATCTCACAAGTAAGTCGCAACATATACTGTAAGTTTCACGACTTTTCATATTAATTTTAGTTTAATGGTTTGTTTTCTTAAATATATTTCTGATTTATAAGATGATTTAGTAGCAAATTATATAGTGATCATTAATAAATTAAATACATTTTCGTCAAAGTCGCAGGTGTACGTTTACGTGATTGGTTAATAATTTTTAATTTTATATAATATTAAGGCATGACAGAAGGACACAATACACAAGAGAGTGTATGAAATAATACATAAAGAAAATTAACTAAGATAATGTAAAGAGTAAAAACATCTATGTCGGTCTGTGAAAATTAAAAATATTGAATTTCAAAGACAAAAATATGTGGATGGAAATTACTTTAACTGTTTTTGGATAGTAACGCTTGAATAACGCTTTAGTGATCATACTAATAGTGTAACGATTACCTAGAGTGTATTTTTATCGGGTCCAGACATGATACATATCCCTCATCATAACATAAGTCCTACGCTACCAGGATGCTTCACTACAGGTTTGTTTATAATTGTAATTTTAAAATGCTGCGTAAAACATATTATAATAACGAATTTACATTATGCCAGCAGCCTGTTAAAGCTTTTGTTTTTCAATATTTTTAATCTTTGTATACAAGTAATTTTAATATTTTGCTTAGATATTTACATTGAATTTAAAAATATTCAGTAAGTAATAGACTACAAATGTCATTCAGAATATTATTTCTTTACACAATAATATATTTTTATACTTCTGAATAAACAGTTGAAAAAAATAATTCAAAGGAATATATTATTATTACTTATTCTACCTTAATACTGCCATTTACATATAGTCAATTAGAAACATTCATAAACAAATGTGTCCAGTCAAAGATTGGCGTTCGAAATTCGAATAATAAGTTCGTTAGCGAATTCGGCATGTTGCGGTTGAGAGTAAACAAATGCACGCCAGAATCCTGCTGCGGGCCGGCGAACTATATATATATATTATTTGATCAAAGATTCTATACGGCGGCTATAGTATTTGATCAAAGATTCCGAAGCAATTTGCACTTAATACAGAACATTCTAGAGGATAATTTAATTTGGTGTGCGTTTAACCAATTTATTTCTGTTTATCGGTTTAGCCCTTGGGCATGCCAGCTACATTGTAACTCGAGTGCACGCGCCATTTTTACTCATAAACGACAATGGGTGCTGATTTTGGAAGAAATACCCACAAGTAAAATTGAAATAAGATGAATGCTGAAATTTATTCCGTAAATGTATTTCTATAGCTTGTTCTCGCTATCAGCCGAAAAATAGTATTAGGATGGTGTAGAATCCAAATATGCCACCAACTTTAAACATTTTTGCATATACATATATTAGGAAAATTTATAATCATTTCTAGAACTGTGGCTACTCCTAAAGTACTAACAATTCTATAGTAGCTTATATGGATCAAAAATATTTGTCGTGAAAATATTATTGTATTGTAGTTTAGTATTGTCATAATTGAAGGTTGAAGTGACATTTTTAATGTTAAAACAAAGTATTTAAATTTTGCTGCAGATTTGAATATTTTGCAAGACATTATTTTTGTCGGCCTATTATCACTTATTATATTAGCTCAGGCGGAGCTGGGAGAAAAGTTAAATATTATTAAATGCGAAATATAAATTGAACAAATTTTTACACAGAAATCCTTTTACAGATTATGTCATTCTATGACTGGAGTTGAATTACATTCATTTAAAAATATACCTTATACGCTGGACATAAGGTTATATATTCGCAATCAATAAAGGGTCTATTACCCGCCAACGCACCGCCAGTAGTCAGCAATGGCGGCCATATTTGAATGAGGTATTCAATCATCTGTATGAAGTTCAAATTCAAGGCATTGTCGGTACAAAGCATGTTTGCGTAATTAGAGGTCGGGTGAAGTGGATTCTGATAGGGAATATTATTCTTTACTTGTCTGTATGTGTCAGTATATCACTTATTACATTTAATATTTATATTATTGTTAAATGGATCATTAAGTACCAATTTAATTTAAATGTATTTTTGTATAAGTTCTCTAAATGTTATTTTATATAATATATTTACTTATTTAATAAAAATTAAAATATATGTAAAAATTTATACTTCAATGAAATATTTTGTTATAAAAATAGCTTTGGGACCGAAAATACATCTTCAAAAATGTCAGTTAAATAAACGACTCAAATAAAACTACAATTAGATTAACCTTAAGATTTTAAAATTGCAACACATCTAAATAAAACTACTTTTGTATAAAAAACTCTTTGACTAAACTGGGGAAGACGCTTTTGCAAGTTAATTAAAGCGTCTAATTAAAATAAATTGTAAAATATAAGCGAGTTAAATCTTTTCAAACGTTTTATTTGGAGAAACGTAGTCAAAGTTTATTTGGATGACAGGTTGTTTTTAATATTTTATTCTTAATTATTTTCCAACCGGCTATTTTTTATTACAGTCATTTATTTAAGGTTGTGAATATTAAAAGGAGATATAAAGTAATAATTGTTTATTTTCGGATTTTTATTATTCTCTGTGACAAATTTGATGTTTTTTATACTCGGTGAGAAATTTGAAACAAAACTTATGAAGAACTCTGATTGTGTCCATCTTTAAATATTATAAAATTTATAAACTGTAAACCAAAGATAGTTGCAGTAAAACATGTTTTTGCTTTCCAACATAAAAGTAATAAGAGGAGAGTTATAAAAAGACGTCTGTTCAACGGCGGTAAAAAAATCGAATTTTGCTTGTGTCGCGTCTAAGGGTTGAGACTATATTTAAGATATACTTAATAAAAAAATATATTTAATGATGATATATAACCTGTAGTGGCGACTGTGTGTATGTTATAGTGTGTATTTTTACTATATTCTTGTAATGGTTTTTCTTTTTTTTTAATTTCCAAAATTAAGCAATATTGTATACGCTTTATTATAGAAATCAATATTCTTTAGTTACTGTAGATACAGTAACTAAAGAATATACAGATGTATCTGTATGTATAATTTTATTTTTTTGTTATTTTAAAGCACAGCAAACATTTGTTTGATAATCTTTTTATTTGTTAATAATAATTAAAGACTACCTTTATAATTTATATGTAAAAAAGTAATGAGACGAAGGTTCTTAGTATTCCAAGGATTTACCGTGCGGGTGCCGGGCCCATCGCGTTACAAGAAGAGAAGCGAAACAATGCCTGGGACTTGCAACCTAGGTGTAGGTTTAAGGGGCCCCTTTACTATGCGCATACACGCTCACCTTCACTGTTCACGTTCCTCTCCCTACCTAACCAAATATCTTAAGAACCTACTGAAGCCGCCTTTGAAATACGTTTCAGAAATGAACTGATGATCGTTCTAGAAAGGCCGAGATCCTTAAATAAATTGTGGAGAGATTTTACTCTTATACCTTTCGCTCCTACTTCTACAGCCTACATATTAACTATAAATTTATTCCTGATCAGTTCGTTACATAGTTAGTAATACTTGTTAAGCTTAGATGTATGATCTTTGGGTATGTTCGTTTCCCAGGTTACAGTAAGCTCCACAAGTATAACGCGCCTTAGTTCTTTTGAGTACAGGAATAAGTCCGGCCTAGATGACGAAACCAAACATCCCCGGGAATTTTGTACTGCCTTTCATACGTGTCCATCATGAGAGTCCAATAAGTTTTACGCGCGCGTCCAAGATGGAATAAGGTTTTAGTTTAGATTTTTTAAACGAACGTACCTTTACAAACTCTACTGATATTTTGGTGGTTGTTATACCCTTCTGCGCTCCTGCTACAGAGAGACTAACCACTTCTCGTACGATTTCTAATACTTCATCGTGGCGACGCGAGTATTTACCTCTATTTAGAAGTATCCTACACCCTACTAGCAAGTGTTTTGCGGTTCCTACTGCCTCCCCACAGATGTTGCAAGATTTTTCGGTGGCTTTGCCCCATCTTACTAAGATGCTTTGACCTGGGAGAGTCATTTAAAAATATAAATATATGATAAAATTTTAATAATGCTGGGGACCAATCATGAAGCAGGGTGCGCCATCTTAAAGATAGTGGAAAACAAAAATCTCCTATGTTCACCCATTCATTTAACAATCCTAGGCTCAATATATCTAGGCTATCAATAGTAATATTGGCACGAAAAGATATGTGTATTTAATTACAATACATATGCATGTAACTTAAATTACAAAACCTGGTATCTTAACCACAACAAAGCTACAGTTTCCGTAAATACAAATAAAAGAGCACTGGAAATAGGAAGGACAATGTTATTAAAGCAGGTAAATAAAATTTCCGTCTTCATAATATTATGCACTGATAATATTTGTATACTGTTTATTTTTATATATGAGTTTTATTTTTAAAGTCGTATGTATACAACATCTCAATGAGTCTCTTTGTAGTTGCAGTCAAAGGTTTATTCTACATAAACTAAATCTTTGAAATGTCACAGTACTTTCTATCTTAATAATTCTCCAAGCAGGTTACTATATTTTAGTTATAGTAAAGTTTTATTTCATTACAGCATATTTTATGCCTGGTGTACAAAGTCATAGTATTTCATTGGAACGGAAATCTTTTGTAAAATTTTATCATATAAATGATATTGATTCTCGTTTGCTTATAAAATTACATTCTTGTATACACGTAGAATATTAAATGAAATAAGGTATAATAAATATTATTTATTTGATACAGACAGTACCAAGACAACGACGTAAAATTATCCATAATATCTCGCTATGATGCTAATCTTTAAGACCATTGAACCGATTTCATTGAAGCTTTGTAAGATATCCACCACCATATTGTTTGATCCACCTTGAAAGATAACATAGTTATAATTTTTATTGATGTTTATTATACATAAAGTTTCCAACAGATGGCGGTGTTAATAATAATATTTTAATTAATATAAAATAATGTATGAAGCAGCAGACGAAGTCGCTGGCAACAGCTCATTATATTGAATGAAGCGGTTGAGTCTCATGATATATGATAACGCAAAAACACTTCAAGGGATGGAAACTGTCAACCTCAGTTAATAAAGCGTATCCAACCCAAAACTGACAAACAAACTCACTACAGCTGGAGCTATTATGGAGCTATACTTCGTGGATAACTTAATATGTATCTAATAAAGCAAGTTAGATCCTCAAATGAAGACGAATGCGACCACTTCATTGTTCTGAGAGCTTAATTAGTAATAGTACTATTGGATCATTTATAAGAATTAGCGCCAGCTGTTGACAAATTAACGGATATATTGAATTTTTATACGATATTTGGACGACTTTTACATCACTCACTTTAAGGAAGGTAAAAGGGATTTAACTGCGTAATGTGAAGAGTTAGAATTGTGAAATAGATCTGATATATTAATAAATTAAGAATGTAATGATGATAATCATTTATTCATATTTATGTGAAATATTTTATTGTAAATATGATTGTAGCATATATTTGTATAACAAATTAACTCTATTCAGACGGAATTTTAATAAGTCTCTATAAAATCCGCCACTTCCGACAGTTAAAGTCCATAAATTAATTATAATCCGACTCATTAAATCTGTTATTATAATATGTTTTCGACAGTTGTAAAATCTATTTTGACATTTAACCAAAGCGTTCTTTGTTTATTTATTTATTTATTTATATCTTTTCCACTTTGAATCATTATCAGTGATCACTTATGTACATCAAAATGGAAGTGTCAGGAGGGCCTATTTCGATGCCAGATTTATCCATGTTTGATCTCTTATCATCAGTCACTAATGAGGTTATTTTTTGTATATTTATAAAGGTAGTTATAAATATCTATAAAGTTTACTTATTCAATATGCTGTTAAAATTGATTTTAATTGTGTAAATTTAGCACTTTGTATTTAGTTTTGTGTTAATATGTATATGTAAAATAAAAAGCAAAATATAATAACAGTGATATTATTTCCATTGAATGATAAATAGGTTATTTGGTATAAATATTTAGTTAACTTTATGAGCAATGTATGTTTCATTTCATTATTAATATATTATATTTATTTTCTTAAAATGAAATACAAATAAAATGAAGTATTTTTATGAAAATGATGATAAAATTAAAATATTTTCTATTTTTTATTACCATTGGGACAATTTTTAAACTCACAAATGACAATGCCTCACAAAATGGCGGCTCAGGTTTATATTCCAGTGACAGTCATGAATGTGCTCAGTCGTGTGTAATGTTAGTTATTCATAGTTTTGCACATTGAAGTCGGCAATCTCTGAACCTATTGATGGATAAAACGATGTTTTTATACTTATGAATAATACTAGATTCGACAGAAGGAATACATCTATGTAAATATATATAAATGATATGGAAAGCAAATATGTTTGTGATACTGAATGCAGAATAAGTAACTATTTTAGAATTAAAGCGTTTGTTGGATTGGATTGGATCGGATTGGGTTTGGTATTTTATAGGATTCTTTACAATACGTATGATCTTAAAATCGTATCTTTTAGAAAAGATAATATTTTAAGAAATAAATTTAAACCTGTAGATTAAATTAAATACATTTAAAATGTGTGTGTATACTTTACTTAGAATTTAGTATGTTATTTATAATTCAACCTTTCTACACTCGGCAAATACGTTATCTCTAATAGCAATTAAAAGATATCTTACAAACACCCATAGTAATGTTAGTATTTGCATTTACATTGAAATTAACTATATTCAATATATATGTGATAGTCTACAAATGTAATTGAGAATATTATTTCTTTACACAATAATATATTTTTATACTTAATAAACATTTGAATAAAATAATTCAAAGGATTATATTATTTTACTTTAATTCCATTCACGTACAGTTAATTAGAAACATTCATAAACATACTTGTAAATGTGTCCAGTCAAAGATTGGCATTCGAAATACGAATAAGTTCGTTAGCGAATTCATCATGTTGCGGCTGATAGTAAATAAATGCACGCCAGAATCCCGCCGCGGGCCGGCGAAATACGGCAGTAGTATTTGATCAAAGTTGACGAAGCAATTTGCACTTTACACGGAATGTTCTAGAGGATAATTTAATTTGATGTGCGTTTAACCCATTTATTTCTGTTTATCGGTTTAGCCTTTGGCCATGCCAGCTACATTGAAACTCGAATTCACGCGCCATTTTTAAAATAAATGACAATGGATGCTAATTTTGGAAGAAATACGAAAAAATAAAATTGAAATAAGATGAATGCTGAAATTTATTCCGTATATGTGTTTCTATAGCTTGTTCTCGCTATCAGCCTAAAAATAGTATTAGGGTGGAGTTGAATCCAAATATGCCACCAACCTTTAACATTTTTCATATACATATATTAGGCAAATTTATAATAATTTCTACCACTGTGGCTGCTTGTAAAGCACTAACAATTCTATAGTAGCGCCAACCAGCTTATAAAAACCAAAAATATTTGTGGGTAAAAATATAGTATTATCATAATTAAAAGCAGGAAATTTTTTTACGTGAAAATAAATTATTTAAATTCTGTTGCAAATTTGAATATTGTTCAGACTTTATTTTTACTAAATATATAATGTTGTGAAATGAAAAACAATTTATAATATATGTATAAGATATTATTAGGGTGTGTAGACATGTACTTACAAAAATATACCTTATACGCTACATATATAAGGTTCATATTCCTAATTAATAAATAGTGTATTACCCGCTACCGCATCGCCAGCAGTCAGCAATGGCGGCCATCTGTATAAATTTCAAATTCAAGGCATTGTCGGTACAAAGCATGTTTGCGTAATTACAAGTCGGGTGAAGGGGCTTCTGATTAGGGAATATTTTTCTTTAGTCGTCTGTATGTGTGTACTTTATATATTAAGGCCAATATCAGTTGCTACACTTATTATTTATATTATTATTTAATGGATGGGTGAATACCAATTTTACTTTATGTATTTTTGTTAAAGTTCTCCAAATGTTATTTTATAAAATTTATTTACTTATTTAATGAAAATGCTAACAATGTAAAAATGTATACTTCAATTAAATATTTTATTATAAAAATATCTTTTACAAAGAAAATACATGTTCAAAAATGTCATCTAATTAAAGCAAATAAATCAGTAACTTATTTTCAGGATTAAACTAAAAAAAATAATAATAATTTAAACTAAGTAGGTAGATTGGTAACTAATTAGTCGTACCTACATTTATAAGAAATAAATAAACAAAACAGAATTAAATAAACATTTTAAACAAAGGATCTTAATAAAATTTCCACGAACAATTTTATTTATAGCCAACCCCACCGTATCAAGATACATCAATAAAGCCTGAATGCCTCGATGCTGGTCAAAGCCTACTTAATATTCCTTTCTTAAAGCTTTTAGAGGCACTATACAACAATATGGCTTATAAAATTTATAAAGTTGAATAGACGACTCAAGTAAAACTACACTTAGATTAATATTAAGTTTGATATTAAGATTTTATAATTGCAACACATTTAAATAAAACTTTTTTTTGTATAAAAAACGCTTTAACCGAACTGGGGAAGATGCTTTTGAAAATTAATTAAAGCGTCCTTTTAAAATAAATGGTAAAATATAAGCCCATTAAATCTTCTCAAACCTAGTTTTTATTTAGATGACAGGTTGTTTTTAATATTTTATAAATATTTTTTTATTATTGTCATTTATATTATTTTTTAAAAGAGACATAATATAATAATTGTTTACTTTCGAATAGTTATTACACTCTGTGCCAAATTTTATGTTTTTCTACTCTGTAAGGAATTTGAAACAAAACTTATGAAGCACTCTGATTGCGTCCATCTTCAAAATATTATAAAAAGTATTAACCGTAAACCAAAGACAGTTGGAGTAAAACATGTTTTTCTTTCCAACGTAAAAGTAATAAGAGGAGAGTTATAAAGAGACGGCTGTCCGACGACGGTAAATAAATTTTTGTTTCTGCCGTGTCTACAGGTTTTGCAGACTTGCGACAATATTTATGATTTATTTAATAAAAAAATATATTTAATGATTTTAAACTGTCATGGTGACTGTGTGTGTAGTATAGTGTCTATTTTTACTAGATTCTTTTAATAGTTTTTTGAACATTTTTGGCACCATTGTAAATGCATAATTATAACGGAGGTTAGTATCCTTTAGTTACTGCGTATTTACTGTTACTATTTATATATTTTGTATTTATAATCATTAAAATATCAGTAGTAATATTCGTATCATGACTCAAATGTGTATTTAATTAAAATACATATGCATGTTAGTTAAATTCCAAAACCTGGTATCTTGACCACAACAAAGATACATTCTACGTAAATATAAATAAAAGCACACAGAAAATAGAAAAGAAAATGTTTTTTTAAAATTAAAGCAGGTAAATAAAATACTGTGTGTTTTTTTAAATGGGTTTTATTTTTGTAGTCGTATGTGTACAACACTTCAATGAGGTTCTTTGTAGTTGCAGTCAAAGGTCTATTCGAATTAAACTAAAGCTAAGAATTGTCACAGTACTTTATATTTTAAGAATTCTCCAAGCAGGTTGTTATATTTCAGTTATCATAAAGTTTTATTTCATTACAGCACCTTTGGTGCCAGGTGTACACAAGTCATAACATTATATTGGAAAGGGATTATTTTATAAAATTTTATCTTTTGAATGTATTGTTCATAAAATTATATTCTCATTTACATGTAGAACATTAAATAAAATAAGTAAAGAAATAAATAATAACAGTATCAAAGTGCCGACGTAAAATAATCCATGATATCACGCTATGATAACTTATAAAAGAGATATTTGAAGCGAATTTCTCTTGATATAACTAATATCTGCCATTCTGTGATAAAAGTTTTACCGGGACTCGAACTTTGGTCTGCGAGTGGATTGCTAGTTGGCGAGTTCTACTGAAGTTATTGTCAGTTATAAGTTGAAATGATCTTTTGAAAATCAAATTATGATTGGTTTATGAGTAATATCGTAAAAAAGATCGTCTTTAGATAAATGCTTTTTTTTGTTGTATTTATTTGCTACCCGTATTCGGGCTGCCTCGACTACCGGAGAAACATCATTTCACGGAAGAAAGGTATGTTTTATATTGTGATCTGAGAATTCACCAGAGTCACCCTTATTATTCCCTTCTACCATTATTCAGTATTAGTAGGAATGTCTCTGGAGCACATCGTTCACCATCCTTCAGTTATTATAATGGAAATGATTTTAGGACTAACATTAAAATAATATATACCGAGTTTGAGGATTTTTGTACGTAAATATTCTATTAGATGGCAGTGTTAATAATAACAAGTGAATGAGAGTTTAATCACGTGAGAATGAACAGCGGGCTTGTGCATTCTGCTATCTGTTAATATTCATTAACGGTATACATAATGGACATCTTTCTTGTGGGAAAATTTGATGGAATATCTATGTGCTTTCTAATTAGTTAAGGAAAAATATACCAGTAGTATTAGAACAAATCGTATAACATCAAGCACAATTTTTTTTTCTAAGACATTCATTTTTAAGATATTTCTAAGACATTTTAATAAAAGTTTTAATTTTGTCTGTATTTTCCTAAAACTATTTTGGATTAACAGCCAATTTATTATAAAATTACAAGAAATTTCATTCCTTGAATAGCGACAACAAGCGGTGTCCGCAGCATTCATTTTCACCAAGATAACCGACCGCTGACATTGCTGCTAGAACCATCTTCTATTGGACGTTTGTTTTCAAAGCCGTTTTTAAACTCTTTTGAAAGACGTTTTTTAAATGAAAGCTAGTTCACCCGAATGTGCATTTTAATTGGAACAGAATATTTGTCATATTCACACTTTTCATTTCACTAACAATTTTCGAAATCGCCCTGTGTATTTGATTTCAAATATTTTTAAATTCTATATTCAATAAAATTATCAGATAGACCTGAACTGACGTGAAAAACTTTTTTGAATTCATATTTATTGTCAAATTATTATCACATGTAAAGTAATTCTTGCCTACAGATAATGGCTGATGTTTACTGATATTCACCAATATATTAAAGCATGATATACCTAATATAATGTAGATATATATAACTCGACTTTGAAAGGCATATCTATTTATTGGCGAGCTCATGTTCTCAACAACCAATTAGTACATGTTCACAGACATACGGTAAATGTCTGATGACGTATCTCTAGAGGTAAACCTCTAGAGATACGTCTATTTTAGTAAGGGTGCGTTAATAGAAATGGAATGAATTATTGTCCATATTTATTCGAATTACAATAAATATACGATCGAATGAAACCACCTTTATTATTTATATATTTAATATGATTTTAACCTCAATGATTTTCTTTATATAGAAATAGATATTAAACAGAATACGGAATAAGATAAATTTTTCACTATAATAATCAAATATGTATATGGATATATTGTAGACATATATTTTAACTTTGTAATTTTGTAGTATCTTACTCTCCTATAAAAAATAATTTTCTAATATCGGAATAACCTTTCCCCTCTGTATCTCCTCCCTATTTACTTGCCTACATTATTTCGTTAAGTAGTTTCCCTATTGATTTGATTTCAGATGATAGAAGTCAAAGCAATTAGAACCAACAATCAACCGAGTTTTTGAAATTATTTGAAATGTGTTTTATTGTAATTATAACAATAAATTACAAAAAAATTAAAATAAAAGAATATTATTCAATAGACTATAAGGCGCTGGATATAATCTGACCAGAATTAGTGCCGAAATTAATATAATGCCTTCATAAACTTCAATGTTAAAGTGTTAATTACATTGTTATTAGCACCGTGCTATTATTAATACAACTCCGTTCAATTGAATAGGTAGCATAATTTAAAAATCTTTAACTATGGAGAGATAAATTTAACAAGTTTGTATATAATAAAACTGTACTCTTTAGCTATTGGACGTTTGTTCTCATAGTAGTCAGATTTCTATAATGTTATAAATATTGTATAAAATATGATTCTTTTATTTTACAACCTGTTAACATATATTTTATATATAAATCAATAACTTTCACAATTTATTTACATTATATTACTTATATACTTATTCATTAGCCTTTGCATATTTATATCCAATAATAAATGTAAAAATATGTGTAAAAATTCAAAAATATTTAGAATGCTAAATAACTCAAATTTGGTTTTCTACACAAGTAAATTCTTTAAATTATCAATACCTCACCACCTACTAACTACTAAATTGATGTCATATTTATAAAATGAAGTCCATGTCCTATGGTATGTACATTACAAAATAAGAAAACTTATGTACCATAAAAATAAATATGTAACTCTACCTATACATAAAATTGTATTAAACATGATAATAACTGTCCTATCACATGCCTTCTGTAAAATTGCTTCATCAGTCTTCATAGAAAGGCATGTATCATTCTGATGTAATGAGAATATCAATATACCTCTTTATTTTACTACCTATAGTGGTTCTGAAGAGCTTAGGTTATAGCACATTTTCGAAAGCAGGTAAACAAGAGTTGCACATTATAAAATTTAATTTACTTCATTACAAATTTACAGGTGGTTTGGGCACGTCGAACGAATGAGTGATGAAAGAATGGTAAAAAAGATTTATAAAGGAAAAGTGAGCGGTAAGAGGGATAGGGGGAGGCCTCGAGTGACCTTCGAAAACTCAGTAGCTATGATACTAGAGGAAGGTCACGTAAAAAGCATGAGGACCCCCTGGAGGGCATGTATGAAGAGGTTGATGTCTGTGGTCGAGGCGAAAGAGGTATGCAGGGACCGTAGCGTTTGGCGCTCCGTCGTCTCTGGCTACCCCGCAAGGGATATGGCGTGAAGGTAAATAAATAATAATAAATAAATTTACCAGAGCGATAAGGTAATATAACTATAACTTTTTCATTCACAATTTAATAGTATGTGCATTAAAATTGAAAACAATAGTTTTCAGACGTTTGCTATTGTTCTTATACATTTGCAAAAATACTTATGAATCTGCATTCTCGATACATAAATTAAACTGCGGTTTAGTCTAATAACCAACTCCGGTCTTGTCTAGAATTTCATGTTATTTTAAATGTGTAAACACTACATACAATTTAAATAAACGATCCATTGGGTTATATTATTTACATTTTCAATGTTAACATATTATTTATTTTGCAATTAGTTTCATATAAATTCACATACATTAATATTTTTACTATTATAAATATAATACAATACACTCGTTTCAATTAATAACCAAGTTTGAACTGGCAATGTGTTTTAATTTAAAATAACTGTTATTGTTACTGGACATCAAACGTATTTCAATATTTATTTCAGAGAGCGGTAAATTGATGTTGTAATTACAACCAGTATTATTATTATTTCATAACTTACTCAACTTTACTGTTATTCTGTCAAGGTTTGGCAACGTTATAGCAATATGCCATCGCATTGCTGTGCATTTTTTATAAAGAGTTGCATCCAAAATGAACTCATTTTATCTGGAAATCATCAGCACAAAATATTAACCGTATCACCCGACGTGTCGACAAAGTTAAAATACACTCAGTGCCACATGGCAGTGGACAGTGAAAAAATAAAGTTATATGAAACTGGATTAATGAAAATATATTAAATATAATATAAGGAAATATCCTTTAGTTTCAAATATTAATATTTTTTTCCGTCGTCGCCGTCATAATGGGACACTGCGGGAACGCTTGCGCATACAACCGCGGTGCCCCGACGGACACCACGTAGAAGGCACCCCGCAACGAGAGGCCCCCTTCATAGTCGGCAGGCTTGATAGATCGTGGGGGGGTCCCCTCCCCCCCACCCAAGCCCACCTTTAGAAGAAGGCCAAAGCCTTCTTCTAGCCAGGCCCGGTCCGGAACCCAAACGCCCGGGGGAGTCTATGCTCGACCCCAAAATGCCTGAGGACCTCGTCCAGGCCCAGCGGCGGCCCTCGGCGGTGATCTTCCCGAAGGAAGACCACCGTTCGGACCCCACATGAGCGGACAGCCAAGCACGACCCAGCTGGCTAGCAGGGGGGACTACCAACGGACCGCCGCCGCGCAAGAGCACCACTCAAAAAGGGAGCCCGACCCCGACAGGCCTCTACCGCCGAACACGGTGGTCAACCGAGTCCAGCAAGAAAGAGGCATAAGTCGGGAACCCACCAAGCCGGGACTAACGATCGCCGAGCAAGACCGTGGTGTCACGCTCCACGAAGGTTAATCCGGGCACCATCTTTTGCTAGGAGAAACGACCGTCCGAACCGCTCCTTAGAGAGCGACTCGACAGGAAGAACCCCGAGCCCTAAACGCCCCTGTAACCCCGCAACTACGAGGCCACCCCAAGGTCAACTCTGCAATCAGAGAAGTACCCGGAATGACCCCGCGGCTGTCCCCCGGAAAAGAGGGCCTGTGCCCTCCCACCGAAACGCCCAGACCCACTTTCCAACGGCTGAGGCCGAAGTAAAGAGGCCTGAGCCCGCCGCCGCAGACGGACCACCCCTAAGGGCAGACCGCCGCGTGAACCCCCCTTGTCAACCATGAGCCAAACTCGGGCACCTCATGGCTGACAACCCCGCGCTGGACATTAGCAGACGGCTAAAGTGATCCCGAGAGACCGCATTAACCGTCCCCCAGGGAGCACCGGCCCGTACCGCTTCCAATCCCACCGGACGAATCCGGACAACATTGGTAGCGGACGGGCACACGAAGAGGTTTCCAGCATGGCCCCCCAAAACTTATTATCTAACCAACACCAATTCGTTGAATAACTTTAAAGTAGAAAGTAAGTAACTGAGAAAGTAAGTAGTAAATAGTAAGACAAAAATTGCGCAAGAAATAAATGGTATATATTTTTTGACATGGAGTGCTACACTACAGTTTATTTACCCAATAGCTAACTAATGTTTTAATGTAATATCACAGGGATATATAATATTATAAATGTTATAAGTAATACATTTGTGTTATTGCATTATTACTATAATAATTATGTTTATTTAGTATCCATACCAGCTTCGTATGAGAATTCATACGAAGCTGGTATGGACTATGAAATTTATTATTCTGGCTGGTATTCAGTATGAAATTCATTATTCATTCAACGTAAAAATAATAGTACAAAAATAATCCGGTACCATAAAACTTTGTGACGACAGATTAAAACTGCACACACCGCCGAGTGGCATCGGACAGCGAAATAAATTAATTACACGACTAGACATTGTGATGAAATAGTATACAAAATATTCTCCTACCTTTGTTGGTATTTTAATATTAAAACTTTACTTAAAGCATTTTGGAGCTAACCTTCTCAGAATAAAAATTATAAAAAATACTTTTACTAATACAATAAGAATTAAATAAAATATTTTTGTTAGAAATCGAAACACTTAGCTTTCAGATAAATATCCAAACATATCGGTAAAGATTTTTTTAAATTACAAATAATAATAGGCAAAAAAAAAAGTCAAATAACATTAAGTAATAATAAAACTTCTGTTTGATTATATTTGTTTTCAAACCATTTGCTTATTTGCATGATTATATTATTAAACACATATTACCGCCGTGTATTATAATTTCATGAGAAATTAAGGTAAATAATCCTCCAGAGAACAATGTGTGTAACGTTACTGAATATCATAAGCTACAATGGGGCCCTCATATAGCTGGATTGGCTAGTAAACTCAGCTATGCCGCGTACGCTGTTAAAAAAATTAGATCCCTAATTGACGAGACTACTGCTAAGTTAGTGTATTATAGTTATTTTCATAGTATAATGTCTTATGGTATCCTACAGTGGAATAGTGCCTCCGATATAAATACCATTTTCGTTTTACAAAAAAGAGCTGTCCGTGCTATTTACTACCTGGGCCCTAGAGATTCTTTAAGAGATAAGTTTAAGCAAATTAAAGTACTTACGGTCGCCAGTCAGTATATTTTTGAAAATCTTAAATATGTACATAAAAATACTGGCAATTTTATTAAGCTCAGTGATGTACACACTATAAATACCAGGAACAAACACAAGCTCGCGCTACCTGTTACTCGACTTAAAAAAGTGAGTAAATCTTTAATGGGGCAATGTATATAGTTTTACAACAAAGTTCCACAAACGTTCAAGTATTACCATTTAACAAATTTAAGAGAATAACTAAGGAACGTTTGTGTGCAAAAGGATACTACAATGTATCTGAATACCTAGAGGATAATGCACCGTGGGTATGAAGCGATCGCTGCCAGGCTACTTCAAGATTATTTACATAGTATTGTGTAATGTATTTATGTAATGAATTTAAGTTCTAATTTTTTAAAAAAATCATGACAATCCCGCTGAGTTTCTGTCGCCAGCTCTTCTCAGGTCTGTGGGAATTATATTTCCGAGCTGGTGGTAGATTTGACAATGAAAAAATGTTTTGTATGAAACTTATTTTCGATAAAGATTTTTGATTTTGATTTGATTTTGAGTACGTTATTAATACGCGACTGAACTTCATTGCACTCATTCTATAATGGATGGAGCTATGTGGGAGATGAAATTTACCTTAATACTGATTAGGCACTCATATTTGATGTCTTTAATACAAAGTTAAAAAATATATAATATAGATGATACGTTCATATAATTTTGATAATTCTAATAATTATTCTTATTGACCATATTTACTCATACATGGTACCAAATTGACTTCTTTACGTCTACTACAATTATGAAGAAATCAAATTTGGGTTTGTAATTTGTTTTTATTAATTTATTTTAATCAATCTGTTTTCTTTGCCAAAAGAACATATATCAATGAAATTAAAACACAAAAGTTACTATATTAAAATGCCATATATCAAAGCGCTCATTAATAGTCAGCATTTACCGTCACAAAATCTTTATAAGTACAATATCATAAACATTAGTCAACTCGTCACTCTACATTATCCGTTTCTTGGATTGCAAGTGCAGTAAAATCCAATGTTCTTTAGTATTGTAAGGGCAGACAATGAGAATAAAAGAACCTTAGAAATAAAAATATTAAAAAGATACGTCTGTCTTAGTTTATTATTTTTGTGTATTAATTTATTAAAAAATAAAAAAATATATATATAAAGGAAAAGTGGGCGATAAGAGAGACAAGGGCAGGCCTCGAGTGATCTTCGAAAACACAGTATTTATGATACTGAAGGAAGGTCAAGTAAAAAGCATGAGGACCCCCCGGTGGGCATGTATGAAGAGATTGATGTCTGTGGGCGAGGCGAAAGAGATATGTAGGGACCGTAGCGTTTTGCGCTCCGTCATCTCTGGCTACCCCGCAAGTGATAAGACGTGAAGCTAAATAAAAAAAATATATGTTCAAAATGACCGTTTCCAGATCGTGATATTCCGATCTCAAATAGGAAAATAAAAAATTGTTCGAATTTCTGTAAGTCACACCTTCATACACTTATGGGGCAGTAAAGCGATTGATTCATAGTTCATTGATGTTAATATTAATAATTCCCTAAACATTCATATTTTTTTACGTAATTCCTTTCAGACTTTTATAAGGTTCATTACATTTAACTGCATTCTTTTTATTTTACTGCGTATATTTAATAGAAATATAACCTTATTTTAAAGATTTTCTACAAACATATAACTTATAACAAAAATGTTTCTCATCATTGTTATTGCAAATAAGTAATTATTATTTTTCCGTGACATAACGTCAAAATGTTACATAAATCCTATAAAATACAAGGATATTATTCAATAAAAAACGTAATTACATGTAGAAGTGTGTGTTGTGTGCATTTATTATTATCATTCTGATGTGTTAATTTCATAATGACATTAAATTTGTTCACAAAAGACATTCAAAGAAACCCGGACCTTAAAACTTTCAACCCTATGTGATGGCAACGGCATTACTGTAGCAACGGTTCCGATGACAGCGGATAATATGACAAAGGTTACCATAGCAACTTATGTTCACATCCATATTAATAGTGTGCCCAGTGAAGCCGGATGGAATAAGCTAGTTCTGTATACGTTAGATTTTTTTTGTTTTTGTGTTACTACATCTCTAATTCTACCAACACGTTATTTTTGGGATTTCTCAAATGATAACTAAATATCATTGCATATATTAATTAAACAATATATATTTTATTTAACGTCTTGTTAGTCACATTAAAGACTTTGTTAAAACTTACTTGTGACAAACGGCTTAAATAAAAGTTTAAAAAAATATATCCTGTCACGATATAGGGAAGGGGGGGCATAGCGGGGCCACGGGGCAAAGCGGGGCGTGCTTTACATAGCTTGAAGTAAACGCTTTACGAACTGTCAGATGCGTCGCTATGATTGATCCTTAGATAGCATGGGACCTGCATAAGCTACCCACGCCCTTTCGGCAAGTGTTCGTGTGATATAAACAAAAATATCAAAACTAGAGTTTTTCTTAAAAGTTTTAGTGAAATTGAATATCAATTCTTTCTAAAACTTATTTATGTACTGTGGTGTGTTATAGTTTATTAGGAATCAAATTCTCTGCTGATTTTTTAATCAAAAAGCACACGGTGATTGAATGAAAGGTAAGATGGCATCAGTTTCTCTTTAATTTTGGCTAAGCCGATGGGGCAAAGTGGGGTATGGTGCCCGGGGCAAAGCGGGGCACTCACACAAAAGCCCCACTTTGCCCTGTTTTAAAGACTTCTAAGTAGTTATATATTTCTTTTTTACGTTTTTAGATAATATGGTGCGCACATACAAGAGGAAAACTGAACAACATTCTTGCTCTATGAAAGCTATGAAACAAGCCGTGCAATTTTGACCCGTAACATTACACAACCATTGCAAAAATAACACAATTGGATAAGAACATGCAAACTCCTTCTAGGCAGCCTTCTCCACAACCTGGTTGTTCGTGGATGATCCAGACAAACAGACTACAGAACAAATAATGGCGGTGAAGAAAGAAAAAAGAAAAAATAAAACTATTTAGTTTGTAAATTGTGTTTCGTTATGACCACCCCACTATGCCCCATAGGCAACCCCACTTTACCCCTATGCACGGGGCATAGCGGGGCAAATGCCTTTTTTTACTTAAGTATTCATATCTCGTAGATTAATTACGTTATCAACATAAATGTATCCATAGTCATTCGCAATGAATTAGGCTATGATTTAAAGTAAACATTTTTAATTTAATCACATTACTTTTTTTTTTAGAAATGTTTAAACGTTAAGTGCCCCACGCTGCCCCCTCTTCCCCTAAAATGCGGTTGACAAATAGTGAATTAGTAGTGGAAATTGACAATAGAGGTCTTACGATAAAAACTATAGATGTCTTAAATAGAATTGTTTGTGTAATTTAAACATTACATTATACTTTAGAAAATAGGGTTTTTTATTATTTTATTATCTCGGTCTAGTTTTTTTTGGTTTGACAAAATGTTTTCTATCCAATAATTACAAATTCTTTATATTATGTAATTAAAGAATAGCTTTCACAATATATACAAGGAAAGTAAAATTTCTATAAAAGTTTAACACAAAGAATACTTGAAATAAATAAATAACTCAATATGATCTAGTACTTCGATACTTGAACATACAATAGAAAATGTAACTGTTCCTACAAAACTCGCAGATAATTTATAAAATTCTCCAGTCGTATTGTTATTGTAAGCTGTCGTGGAAATAAACTACAGTGTTGCATTCTATAACAAAAACATTAAAAGTATATAACAATCCATCAATTATATTTAGTCAAAATCACAACTTCTTCAATTTTACGTCGGCCATCTTAATAAACAATGCCGGATGTGTAAATAACATATGTGGAATCGATTATTATAATAGACAATCATGAGATTCATTAATAAAGGTTGTTAAAATAATTATAAGTATGTAAATCAATGAATTTGATTTCTAAATAATATTCAACGCGGCGACATATATATTAATTTTAAACAATTTGATATTGTGTTGTAGTTCAAACTTGTTGAATATTATTAACATCTATTTTATCAAAGACGTAGACGAGATACGACTATAATAGGGAAAATCTATTTATTAAAATATTTATTTTCTGTAAACCGAGTAAAAATTTTTACTTAATTTTAACAATTTCAATTTAAATTTGTATTTTATAATCATTTTATATCAAATATTATTTAAATTTTTGATTATCACTCAATAAACAAAATAGTAATAAAAATGTAATTAATCAATTTTCAAATGTCTATCCGAATGTCCGTTCTACGACTGAGAAGTCAGTTAAACTTCATGTCTACAATTTGTGCACGTTTCCTCGTTGGGACTGATTAGTCATTGTCATTCGGTCTGCAGTCATTTACTACATGTCTAGGTTAGAAAGGGGAAGCCTTATCGCAGTTATAAGTCATCAAGAAAGCCATATTTTGTAACATTTATTTCGTATCTGTAATTCTTAGTAAAATTCGCTTGCTTTAGGAACTTAATGTACAGGAATGATAATTAAAAACAAAATAAATATCATATATTTTTTTAAGAAATTGTAAATAATGTTTGTAGTGTTTAAAAATTGATAAGAAAACTGAATATTTCGTCCTCTATTTTAACATTGCAATGAATTTATTTACGTATGTTACCATTCAGTGGTGTGTATTTATACTTTGTCGGGTAAAAGTTTGTAAACATGGGGAAAAATATGTTTTCAATTTTTAGGTAACATGAATTTTAGTTAGAGATATTAAGCCTTAAACTTAAAGCGGAAATAAATAAAATGACTTCAATGATTTTTGCCGTTCTGTAAATAAAAATATAACTGAATATTTTATGAAAGAAAATTCTGTTTATAAACGGCCATATATAAGGGGTAATACACAATAACCATCCTTCCATTATACTCATTATAGTCATAAACCTTTAATCAATTATTTTTACCATAAGTACAAGAATATATAGAGTAATTCAGATAATCACTTTTGCTTTTCAGAGCATTTTAATAAAACCAGAACACTACAACACATTTAAAAATATATCTGGATATACGGTCCGTTCTAAATATGGGAATGCCAAAATTACTGAATGTTTATGTAATTCAATAAGAAGACATCGTAAAAGATTTATTTCTTGTTGGTTTCAGAAGCATCGCGATTTGTATTTTACAATCTTAGGCGAGTTATATATTTGAAAATGTAAGTCAGAATATGTTCAGTATTCAAGAGACGGCAACTAAGATGCCTCTTTCTCTGTTTGCTCTCTCACTAATATGTAATCTTTTAGTGTTAATGGCAGATATCCACGTAAACCTGTAACCTATTCGTTTAAAAATATTCGTATAACCTACAAATATTTTTTTAAGTTATAGTTAAAGCTTTATAACAAAAATATATTCAACATAGTGACGCAGTTTTTTCAACATTACTTATGTTTTGACTTTTAACCAGATCTCGGTGCTTTAGTTTACATATTGGTTATTACATCAATATACTTTTAAACATTAACAAAATTTAAAACAAAAACATTTTAACTTTTTTATAATTTTAATACTATTTATATAATTGTTATCAGTATACATCTAGTATCTATATATACAGAATTACTGCCAATAAATAAAGGATGTCAATTTGCTTTACTTCAACAAGCAAAGATAAAATACAATATTTCTTTATTTTATTATGAAGAAAAGACCTCATCTTTCTCAAAGGTTTATTTTTTCCTACATGAAATGATATTTTATCCATTTAAATTTATCTAGTCTATCTGTTTGAAACACTCAAACCACACCACTGAAAAACTTGAAGAAAACTTACACTTGAAACGGTTAGGAAAATTACATTTCTAGTAAACATTACCACATTTTCGAAAAGAGGTATAAAAAACCATTGAAATATGCATATAATAGAAACTTTTATCTTAAAGACAATGTAAAAAAATATTGAACAAGAAGGTTAACAAGTACCGGCAATCATTATTCCCGTCACACTCGTCACGGCTCCGTTTTTATTCAAAAATACGGCTGTTATTATTACAGCATACTAAATAAAAAGAAAGGCATTACGGTCTAAACTGATCACGCGGATTTTGATTATTATAAATCTATTTCATATAACCTTTCCGTTCTTTATTATTCTTGATTGTTATATTTTTTTATCTAAAATATCTTATGAAGAGTTTTCTCATATCTTTTAACGATATATTTTTTCTTTATCTGTGAAAACTTAGATAATACGTGACTATCCCATAAAATGTTTTAAATAAACATAAGATAAATTTATTGTGTTATAATTATATACATATTCTATATTTGCGGCTCCCTTGGACTTATCATGCATGTTATGTAATGTTATGTCAGTATTGTTGTGTTTGAGGATTTGTTATGACTACATATAGAAAATTACATATTGTATTTGTTCACTGTACCATATGGTCATAAAAAAAATATCCTTTGAAATACTCACCCACATAGACCCGAACCATTGAGTAAGATCACGAAGGCACCATTTACTAACATGATCTCTAGATTAATATAGGAGTAAGAACTTAATCCAACGAGCTAGCTTTTAACTAGAAAAAAATCTTAAGCTATGCTCACATTAACACTATCAATGTTAGATTTATTAAAATTTTTATTATATTTAATAATAATAATCATATTAGACCTATATTTGTTTTTATTATACGACATTAAATTATTCAAAGATGAAGTTATTAACATGAAAATAAGAAAGTCGAGAAAGGGGTTCACTACACATACACCTTTATCCACCCTCATAATCTAAATCGCAGTAGACAGCTCGGTGCTAATGAGAAAAATAATGAGCTCCTTCAGGGGCCCGCATTAGTCAACCTTAGCAGAGTCGATGATAATTTGAATACTGCTTCACGATTATATTACTCGTGATAAGATAAGAATCCTTACATTGGTTTTATATTTTAGTTATTATTCAGCAAAGTATTGTTGTAAAAGTTATGTTAATGATGACGACTTTTTTTTTATTAAAATACATTTTTTAATATATTTTTAATTACTTACTTAAGAAAAAAATATCTGCAACTATATTAAATTACTAACTTATTCCCTCCCGCTTCGCTGGGCAAACTATTAATTTGGATGTGAACTTAGGTTGCTATGGTAACCTTTGTCATATTATCCGATATAGTTGTTACATTTAAATACAACGTGAATAAAAATATTTCGAACACGGTTTCATCACGGTTTCTCTTGTAATTAATTTATTTCACTCTCCGATGCTATTCGGCGGCATGTGTATTTTAAGTTGGTCAATCCATCCTTTTATGGAGCTCGAAAATTTTTGTTCTCTTGATTTAAGTGAAAATGGATTCATATTCTATAAACGGGATATAAAAATGCAAAAGCTAGATCAGAATTAATAGATTTATCGCTAAAAGTTTGCTTTATTTTTTAATTAAATGTGATTATTGTTAATATTATAACAATAAATATTTCATTGTCGAGGTGTATTAGTGAAATTTTCGTATTTTAGAGTTACTTATATTTAAAATAGTGGTGATAAAATTGTTTGCGTTTTGTGTTTGTCGGTGGTTTTAATGCCTATCACAATATTATTATTATAATAGCGACGGTGTTTCTACGCTCTTCGTCTAGTTGGTTCTCACTAGCTTATTCTTTTAATGATAATGTAAATTTTTTAACAATTTTGGCAATATCTGATAGTATGCTGATAAAATTATCATCTATTCGCAGTATTCGCTGTTCCCAAAAAAATTTCGCAGTTCTCACTTTGTAGAAGACTATTCTGATCTGATCTGATCTGCACTATCTGAATCAGTACCTTGTTGACCTTAGCTGTTGAGGATAAGATATGTGCCTGAATTAGAAAAAAGAAAACCTGTCCATAGCTTTTCTTATTGAACTAACTAACGACTAGATACCATTAGTAGTTAAATAATAGTGTAGTACGTGGACGACGAAATATTATCCTGTAATTTCTTTTCTTTAATAAAAAAATAAACAAAAAAACTTAAAATCACAAAAGCTAAAAGTATTAAATGTTTCACTTATCACATTTTCGAATTCAATGTATCAGAATGCCACCTACTGGAAACTGTATTGATTATCTTCACATATTTAGTTATGCCGTGATCTGCCATCTATCGGCAATTAGCGACAACACCTAACACGATTTCATAGATCGATCAATAAAATGCTAGAAAACGTCCATAGATTGTACCACAAGTCCCATAGCGAAATAAAACATGAAGGAATTAAAAAATATGAAATTAGGCATGCAGCAAGACATAAAACAACACACATAAAGAAAAAAGAAGACATTAAACTTTAAATTATATTTACAATAATTAATAGACTTAAGAAAAATTTTAATATAATATAATTTAATTTGATATTTATTTTCCTAAACATTAGATATATGTAAAAATAACATTTGACAGGATACTGAATCAAATTGTTCTATAAATAAACATGCGATTGTTATTTTGTTAAATACTTGTATAAATGTATAGACCATGTACGAATGTTTCCTTCCCAATGCTAAATCGTTACTCATCAGGATATTTAAACATTTTGTCACTTATATTTTATAAACTACTTTTGATATTAGTTTTATTATGTATATTTCCGTACAACTATTATAAAATTAGTAATAATTATAACCTTTTGGTTTGGAAGTTGGAATGTTGGTACGAAGACTGGAAGAGGACGAGAAATTGCGGTTGACTGGTTTGAAGAGGGTGAGTGGTAGAATCATGACTGTTAAATTATTTTTGAAGGTTTAATTCTTAATGTATTAAGTGCGTATGCTCTTCAAAGCGGGTGTGATGATAGGATGAAAGAGAAGTTTTGGGAAGATTTTGATTCTGTGATGATGGATTGTTGTTATTGTTGTTAGTGTCTACAGACCTCCAAGTTCGTTATATGATTCTTTTGAACCTGTTTTTGAAAATGTTTTACTAAAACTGTCTGCATCTAATAAAAATATTATTGTATGTGGTGATTTTAACATAAACTTATTAGATAACTCCGCTACCACTATTAGATTCAGATCTTTGTTAAAATCATATAACCTTATTAACTTATTCTTAGAGCCCACTAGAATAACTGAGTCTATTTCTACTTGTATTGATAATATTTTCACAGACTTTATTCCGAAAAATAAGAAAATAATTTATAGGTTAAATTCTGATCACTGTGGGCAATTAATATCTTTTAATTACAAATTCAGCAAAGAAAAACAAAAAATTGTGTTTGTTCCTATAACTGTAAGGCGCATGGATAAGTTTAAAAATAATATTTTGGCCAAATGTTCACATCTGGAATATAATAAAAATCCTTCACAACTATTTGCTAAATTTTTCAAAATTATTAATACTGAATTCAAATCGACATTCTCCTCTAAAACTTGCACTTTGAGGAATCACCTTTTTTGTAATGAGTGGGCGACTCCAGGAATTCACAAGAGTAGACAAAAAATGTTTGATCTCTACAATGAGAGGGAGCTCAATCGCAGTGACTCGTTTGCTCAACATATTAGAAATTATTCTAAAATATTTAATAAAGTTTGTTCACAAGCCAGGTCATTACATATTAGAAACTTAATTAGTAATTCTTTAAATAAAATTAAAATGAGCTGGAATATTATAAAGTGCGAAGCTGGTAAAAGCAAAGCCCGCAACTCCAAATTTTCTCTTCAAATGGATAATCAAGTAATAAAATCAGATAAGGAAGTTGCCTCTGCTTTTGAAAATTATTTAAAAAAAAATCCAGCTTCTACCACTTCTTCTTTAATTTCTTCTCCTGTAGTCGCTGAGTCATTACTACAAAAAAATGTAAAAAAATGTGACATTCCTTTTAAATTTAAGAAAATTGAATCCAATGATATAATTAAATGTTTTAGGACCTTAAATATTAAGAATACTCCTGACTTATGGGGAATATCTGTAAAGGTGATTGGCTCAATAGTGGACCTCGTTGCGCCTTACTTAGCGACCATTTTTAATGACTGTATTTCTTGTGGAGTATTTCCTGACCTAATGAAACATAGCAAACTAATACCACTCTTAAAATCAGGCAATAATTCAGATCCCTCTAATTATAGACCAATATCAGTATTGCCTTCGTTTAGTAAAATATTTGAAAAAATCATGCTTAATCAGCTGATAGACCATTTTAATAAATATAAATTGCTTCACCATAAACAGTTCGGTTTTACTAGAGGTCGCTCTACTACGAACGCCGGCGTCTTTTTTATAAAGCATATATTCTAGTATTCTGTGATTTATCTAAGGCTTTCGATTGTGTTTAGCATGAAACATTGGTCAGGAAATTGTACCACTATGGCATTAAGAACATTGATCTCAAACTCTTGATTTCTTATTTGTCTAATAGAATTCAAAGGGTAGAAGTGAATGGAAAAAGATCGGCTGGGGCTCCAATTGATATGGGGGTCCCTCAAGGTTCAATTTTAGGTCCATTTCTCTTCCTTGTTTATATAAATGACCTGCCTACTTTTGTAGATAAACATAATGAGATAGTATTGTTTGCTGATGACCCTTCTTTAATATTTAAAGTAAAACGGCATCAGGTAATGTATGACGATGTAAACAAGGCTCTCTCTAGAATAGTGCATTGGTTTAGTGTTAACAACCTGTTGCTTAATAGTAAGAAGACTAAACTTCTTAGATTTTCTACTTCTAATATTAAACAGGTGCAAACTAATGTACTTTTAAATGAGGAAGCGATGGAAGTGGTGGAATCCACAGTTTTTCTAGGAATCACTGTTGATGCTAAGCTACAATGGGGCCCTCATATAGCTGGATTAGCTAGTAAACTTAGCTCTGCCGCGTACGCTGTTAAAAAAATTAAATCCCTAACTGACGAGACTACTGCTAAGTTAGTGTATTATAGTTATTTTCATAGCATAATGTCTTATGGTATCCTACTGTGGGGTAGTGCTACTGATATAAATACCATTTTCGTTATACAAAAAAGAGCTGTCCGTGCAATTTACAACCTGGGCCCTAGAGATTCTTTAAGAGATAAGTTTAAGCAAATTAATGTACTTACGGTCGCCAGTCAGTATATTTTTGAAAGCTTAAATATGTACATAAAAATACTGACAATTTTATTAAGCACAGTGGTATACATACTATAAATACCAGGAACAAACACAAGCTCGCGCTACCTGTTACTCGACTTAAAAAAGTGAGTAAATCTTTCATGGGGCAATGTATACAGTTTTACAACAAAGTCCCAGAAAACTTTCAAGTATTACCATTTAACAAATTTAAGAGAATAACTAAGGAACGTTTGTGTGCAAAAGGATATTACAAAGTATCTGAATACTTAGAGGACAACGCACCATGGGTATGAAGCGATCGCTGCCAGGCTGCTTCAAGTTTATTTATTTAGTATTGTGTAATGTATTTATGTAATTTAAAATTTAAGAAAAAAAAAAAAACAAATCATGACAATCCCGCTGAGTTTCTGTCGCCAGCTCTTTTCAGGTCTGTGGAAATCATTTTCCGAACTGGTGGTAGCTTTGACAATGAAAAAATGTTTTGTATGAAACTTATTTTCAATAAAGATTTTATGATTTTGATTTTGATTTTGATTTTGGATATTCTGGACGATGAGCAGATATATATAGGGGGTGATTTTAATGGGCATGTGGGATGTATGAATTATGGTTTTGAAAGAGTATATGGTGGTTGGGGTTTTGGTGTCCGTAATGATGTGGGTGAGGTCTTGCTGGAGGCCGCGCTAGCCTTCGATTTGGCTATATCCAACATATGGTTTAAGAAGATAGATGAACACATACAAAAGTGGCCGCCATATGACGCAGATTAATTATTTCTTAATAAGAAGAAATAAAACCAATTGCGTAGGTGCCAACCAAAACTGCAAGGTACTGCCGGAGTTCCATTTTCAATTGCTTTCCAGTAAGCTTTGTATATTTTGATGGATAATATTGAACAGCTTAGGTTTTGTCTTATTATTGAGTGTAAAGAGAAAAAGTTATTTTTTATCACAATATTTTTTTTTATTAAGGTTATTTTTCCTTACATCCTTTTAACGAAGTGTTTAAATAAAATGCTACTGAATTAGCAATTTGTTTGCTATAATTCAAGTTCACATATTTTGTACCTTCTGTCATCCTGATCTTATTATAAATAAATTTATTTAAATCAAGATAATGAAATGCGTCGCTATGACGGTATGTCAGCGTCTAATACAGGTTGTGTAGGTATTTGTTTCAATTGTCCGAATAAGTTGATGAATTTGGGAATGTGTATATTACAAATTACAATTACAGTTCTTTTTGTTATGTAACATTAAAAATTTTCTATATTTTTAATAATGACATTTTTATTAATGAATATACCATCTTCAATAAATAGTATAATACTAATATTTTTAGTCAAATTCAAGTTAATAATTTTACATTATTGTGCTGGTAGCTGGCTTCAGGCGAGCAAATGTTACAAACATTGTTACTCGTAACATTATTCAAAAGAGACCCAAAGTCTCAACCTAATTGGTAGGAGTTAGTTATTAGCAGTTAGTGAAAACAGAGTTATTAGTAAAAACAAAGTTATTACTTTTCAACAAAACGGAGGACTTATTAATTGTTTGATTATTTGTCATACTATGTTTATGATATATAGCCGACTCATCCAACACCTAAGTGCTTATTTTAGTAACTACATTTAATTTTTCATTCACACAATTACAATTACAATAATTATTTGTTAACGATCCGAACCACTCTTCTATATAATTACACAAGTCTACTAAATGACTTATGGCTTGAATCTGTTCCTTAATTTGATGTTATGAGGATTCTTATTTGTATTAATCCATTGTAATGAATAGGTAATTGTTAAATGCAAAGTTATTGTTACCTACTTACTATTTAACATCAAAGTTCAATTTTCACAGAAAAATAAATTTTTTTGGTTGTTTATTCCTCAAGCATCTGATATATAAAATAAAAATACAGAACGGAAAAGTATTCACTGTTAAGCAACGTTTTACGTCCGGATAGTAAGTTTATACGGGAATATACAATAGAAAACAGAATTCAGAGATAATTTATAAAGTTTTCTAGTACCATTGTAAGGTGAGCTGTCGGGGAAATAAATTACAGTATTGTATTCTATCTCAAAAGTGTTTTTTTCAGTTGTTGATGAAATGATGTCCTTTTAAATAAATATTGACGATACTGCTTTCAAACTTTGTCCATCTTAGTACAGTCTATCTTAGTAGAAGAAAACAATCTTGCTTATCCTTGTTATCTATTATATGAATTTCAAAATAAATTTGTAGTGAATTCTGTAAGTTTTTTAAGCTATTAATCTTCTTTTATAATATGAACGATATTATAATTAAATTCAACTTTAACAATGAATGCAAAATAAATTACATATATTTTTGAACTAAAAATATTAATATAAAATTTGAAATACACAGAAATAAAGTGAACGAAATAATAAAACGTAAAATAAATATGTTTTAAAAGTGACATTCTACTAATGCTTGAATTCAAACCAAATATGTTTTATGAAATATTGAATTTCCGTATTATAATATTGGTTTGGATGTTTATTTTAAAATTTATATTGTTTCCTATTTTGTTACATTATGTTAATTTTGTTGTTTTGTAGAAATTAAATTATTTCAATATTTATAAGCTATAATAGCTATAAAGGAAAACAACATTCACCAAACGATTTTCGCTAATAAACGAGAATAAATTAGATTTTGGTATATTATTTTATCAAAGTTTAATTTAAAATGTCTATATTCAAGTAGGCATTTACACGCACTCTGCAATGAATCGTCAATTATTACAATAAAAAAGGTCAGTGTAGTCAGCTCGTGAGTAATCTACCACCGCCGCGGAATGCTGCTCTGCTTAGAAAAGCCGGTCAGGAACTAAACAGTTGCTCTTTTAAAAGATAATTAACAGTGTTAAATGTGTACATTATATTATATCAACCCGGCAAATAAGTCAACAATTTAAGCTCCACACATTTCGATCCATTAAAAACCCTTGAATGTTATAATAAGATTAATTTAATAATACGCTTTAAATTTTAGATTTAAAACTAAGAAAAGGAAGATATAAGATATCTTGTGGAACTTTATTAAATATGCGGACACTCAAGCCCATGAAAGATTTGTTAAATTTTTGAAGACGAAATTTAGGCGTTACGAATTTATTTTTATTTCTTGTATGTATCGCGTTGTTGATATTTTTTTTATCATGAAAAACTTATCAAAAATGTAAGATCGATGCATCAGTCTTGCATTTCAGTTCATTATAATTTAAATTTTTTAACAGAGTTATAACTAAACAATAAAAACAATATTTTGATAGTATTTTGTGAAGTACCTTAAAGAATATATTTTTGTTAGTTTGTTTTTGTAATCAACAATATATTTTTGTTAAAATGACGTTACAGGTACCAACTTTTTAATTTTATTCATAATTAAGACTAGCAAATGTTAATATCTCTTCAGAAATCGTTATATTTATATAACTCTGAAGTCACTTTATTAATCTGAGGTAACGGGGTAATAAATTACAATGTAGTATGTCTTAAAAGCATTTCAAGCTTAGTTGTTATTATTATTGCAATAACAACTTAATAATTGCCAAGTATTCTTAATAAAGATGGTAACATTCTTAACTTGGTAATTATTACGTTGGTGCATCATATTTTTATTTTATTCAGATTTTTTTTTTCTTCTTGACATTTAAATACCAATCTTTTTATTATTATTCACAATTAAGAATGTATTTATTTCCAACTGCAATCAAATTTGAAACAAGGGACAGTGTGCAAAATTACCAAATACGTATGATAAGTGCATTCAGTAAGCATAGACCGGCTATTTCACAACGACTGCAATAACAATATCCAGCACCCAATGGCATAACATAACAACAAATAGTGGCTGTGGTTTTCTAAAGTTTATTGTGGTTACTGTGGTTGGGTAAAATAAAAAGAATAAAAGTAATTCATGTCTCATAATTATATTCAGAAATAACTTTTGACGTGTTAAAAATTATTTCTGATTATTTTGCAAATTATCATTTATTATTTATCAAAGCTTTTACTCTTAAATTTTTTTATAAAAAATCCTTAACATTCTTTTGTAATTTTCCACTAACATTAAAAATAACAAATTTATATACTTATTGTACCTGTAGAGAACATTGATCAGAAACTTCGAACTTAAAAGAAAAATAAGACCGTATCAATAAATCTCGTAGTTCACTAAAAAAAATAAAGCAAAGGAATATGTAATAATACCTACCACTCAACTAATGATTCAGCAAAATACTCTCTCAATAAATTGCTACAAACCTTAGTTTATATCACAAATGTTTTTAAAGATGCTGCCAAAAGTTTCTTGCGAACCACACACCTATATATATATATATATATATATATATATATATATATATATATATATATATATATATATATATATATATATATATATATATATATATATATAGGTGTGTGGTATATATATATATATATATATATATATATATATATATATATATATATAAAATATTATAATAAAATTCCATGTCAACGCTCAGCTCCGTCAATCAATAGAAAGAGACAATGTTTAAGGAATGTAATTGCATGAAAATTGTAAGTCATGAAAAATATATATATCATGAATGTATATTAACGAACCATTTCAGGTTGAACAATTTAGATGTGTTTTAGCAGTAAAATTAAATCACAATCAACATACGACTACCCACGGTATTTTCTGTATTCGAAAATCACCCAAAAAGTACGGAATAAAACCAATTTTTTCTTATTGTGGTTATAAATATGTCGCATCCGTTCAACTTTCAATGAGCGGAAAGGCGCAAAACGATTATTTGACTTCCAGCGCGCCTTGATGGAGTCGTGCGTCGCCCGAACATGCTGATTTGTGTTCAGACGCTTGACAAGGCAACACACGAAACCATCTCTCCGCTTCGTATTTCTATAATCTAAATTACAGTGATTGTGGTGTTACAGAAGTGTTATCGAGTTTTGTTTGCATGATACTTGCACAAAGTCCACATAATGTCTGAAAATTACGGCCAAAAAGATGTTTCTCCGACAAATATATTATACTTCATATTATATTGAAATACCTTACAACTAAAACAACATGTAGAAATGATAAAAATATATTCGTTTGAAATATATTTATTTAAGTTTCACATAAGATATAATATATTAATGATAAGTAAAATGTTATATGCCATTTAGAATCCAACTACGTCACGGTACTTGATTTAAATCCAAGCGTTCTTTTGCATCATTATTTATATTTTACATTAACTACCTGACCGAATGCTTTTGACGTGAAAAATCATTTCTGATTTCAACTTTGACTTTAAACATCATCACTTTCATTGCAATAAACAAGAAAACGGCGTCTTGTAAAAAATATCCTTTACAAAAGGAAATCCTAGGCATAAAATCATCCCTTGCGCTGTTTTATCTAGTATTTTCAATGATCAAACTATTGCATGTTTCATTCAGGCAGTTCAAACGAACCTAAGAATGCCTTTACGTGTGTGTTCATTGTATTGTTGCTTGCTTTGCATTGTATTGCAGGTTGCTTGTGATTATTCTATATTATTATTTTGGTAATATCGGTAATCTGTTTGTGATGTTATGTAAATAAGAGATGGATCGGCATATATGTATATTATGCATGTTTGTCTGTGCAGTCTTCCTTATATGTATCAAGTTTATAGTGGTATCGACATTGTGGTAGGCTTTATTATTATTCATTCAGGTGAACATTGTAGAAATAATGTACTCTTAATTATATACAAGTAACTACATAAAATTAAAACTACGGAACTAATTGATAAATAAATCATATAGTTATATGAGTTATTTATCTGCAAGAGTTATTATCGGAGTTTCATATATTAAGAAATGGATGTTACTCGTTCATTGATTTGTAATATATTATTTTATATTAAAAAGAAAGTGTTTTCATGTTTATTATCTAATATTAAACTGTCACTGTTTGAATTAATAATACATTATGAGTAATACTCTATGGCCTTTTTATAAGAAGTTTAATGATCATTACTGGACATGTTTAAAATTTTTTATACTATCTACTAAAACATCCATTTTCATAGAAATTCTAAAGCCCTGCATTTTTATGTTTTAATTTTAAAATCGTTCTTATTTGATAACAAAACTACCTCCACATAATTTAAAAAAAACACTGTAACTCTTTCAAAACTAAATCAAATATAATATATTTTTATTTATTAAGATATTCTCTCTTCCGTAAAATAACAGACTGTACTGAAAATCAACAGCGTATTTTTCCCTTGTCATTTGTTTCATCAAAGTAAAACTACACACCGCCACACGACGTCAGAGAGGAATAAATTAATGATATGAGAGACACTGTGATGAAATAGTGAAAATATTGTATTATATATACTCACTTTTTATCAAATATTAATTATAAGCTTAATCTTATTGACATCTATGGAAAAGATAAAAATTAATAATCTTTTTTTATTTTAAGCAAAATTAATGAAAAATTTTATTTCATTAATTTTGAGACTATAACAGTTGCGAATTATAACAAATACAGTCAATGTATGCAAAATACTTTTATTAATTCTTTAACAAATATTAAAATAATAGCCAAAGATTAGTAAAATCATTTAAGCTGTGACTACAATATGTAAATCTACGACAAACACTAGACTATGTGAGGACAACACCTAAACATTAATTACATAACCTATTAGAATTAGAAACGAATAAAAACCACAATACAGTTATATTATTAGTATTATGGGTTTATCTGATTTAGTACATATAGTACATGTTATTAATATCGTTATTTATACAAACTCAATTATAATAAAATTCCATTTCAACGCTCAGCTCCGTCAATCAACAGAATAAGGTAAAGTTTAAAGAATGTGATGAACTCCATAAATAAATACATCCTGATATAAATTAACGAACCATTTCAGGTCGAACAATTCTGGAGTTTTATCAGTAAATTTAAATCCAACATGAATCACATTTAACTGACGACATACAACTTTCTAAAAAGTTTTCTATTCAAAAATAAGTACAAAATAAAAACAATTACAAAAAAAAAAATAAAAAAAATAAAAAGTTGTTTATTTTTTATTCTCATTACGGTTTTAAATTCTTTACAGTTATAGGTCATAAATTGTACTTGCTATTTTATTATTATTCACTTATATAAAATTTATTTCCTGTGCTTATAGCTTTTTATCTGAGTCAATTAACAAAGGACACATTTACTTTCCGAAATATTATAATTTATATGATTGAACATGAAATCTGGTCCGAGATTTAGTTCCATTAAAATTTAAACTATATCGATTTTGACAATATACCCGTACGATGATAGAATTCTTATAACAAGTAAATGATACAACTATATTCATTTTAAATATACTTATTGATGATACAAGATAAGATAATTGTTATAAGAGATTTAAAATATAAAGAGGTAACGCGCTTGTTTTAGAAATTCGTATTCTTTGGCTTCATTATTTATATTATCGAGTAACTTCCTGAACAACAAAATCATTTAAATTGAAATAAATAAGACAATAAAAACATTGCATTGTAAGGTGATACTAATATTTACAACAGTGAATAGTAATATTTACAAAAAGCATGAAATCGTTTCAAAAATAAGTTTAGAACTCTCATCGTTAGTCGAACCCATCGGTGGCAAAGCTCGCCCATGGTTTAATGCCAAATGTGGTCGTGCTGAAGACCACAAACATTCGGCATACCTCATTTGGGCTGATGCTCGAAGCCGCAAAGCTCCGGATGTACGTTCAAATAACAGAGCCTTTAACCAAGCTGCCAAGTCCTATAAAAAGGCATTACGGAAGGCTCAACGCGATCGAATCGCTAAGAATGGCGAAAAGCTCTCTGTCAGACCTACTGGCAGTCGAGCTTTCTGGTCTCTTGCCAAAGCGATCCAGTCGAACTTCTGCCAACCCTAACTGCCTGCTCTGCTGAAGCCGGATGGATCTCTGGCCTATACAGCGACAGAGAAAGCAAATGTATTTGGTTCTCTGTTTGCTGATAATTCGCATCTAGACACTGGCAATGCTCCTCCAGCACATCTTCCTCACTGCGGTATTTCGATGCCGGAAATCCGCATTACTAACAAAGAGGTATGGAGAGCATTGTGTCGTCTTGATGTGAATAAAGCCAGTGGTCCTGTTGGAATACCAGCCATTCTGCTGAACACGTGCGCAGCTGAATTGTCTCCTGTACTGACACGTCTGTATCGCCTCTCTTTCAAGACTGGAATAGTACCGAAATCCTGGAAGCTTGCTAACGTGCAACCAGTGCCCAAAAAAGGCAGCCGTGCCGATCCTGCCAATTATAGACCAATTTCAATCACCTCCATACTCTGCAAGATTATGGAGCGTGTATTGAACACGCGCCTTCTAGTGTACCTTGAAAGTAACGATCTCCTCAGTGACCGACAGTACGGGTTTCGCCGAAATAGGTCCACTGGGGACCTTCTAGTGTATGCTACGCACGTTTTAGGCGAGGCCATCGAGAAGAACGTAGAAGCGGTCGCCGTCTCTCTGGACGTTTCGTGGGCATTTGACAGGGTCTGGCATGCGAGCCTTATAAGCAAGCTTTCAGCGTACGGCATATCTCCTGGTCTGATCGGCTGGGTAACGGACTTCCTCAACCAGAGTTCTCTCCGAGTAGTTGTCGACGGGTCTTCCTCGGAACCCTTCATAATTAATGCCGGAGTGCCTCAGGGGTCCGTTCTTTCTGCAACTCTTTTTCTGCTGCACATTAACGATCTGCTGAAGCCCGGTATCTATGAGTATGCAGACGACAGCACAGTTGTAGAAAGATACCTGCCGAGTAGTCGGGCTAGTAGAGATCAAGTACAGTCAAAAACAGAAGCCATGGTGCAACGTTTGAGTGACAAACTTCAGGCAGTCTCCGCATGGGGCAATGCCAATCTTGTCAAATTAAACGCCACTAAAACGCAGATGTGTCTGTTCACCGCCAAAAGGAGCTCTTTCATCTTGGCTCCTACTTTCCAGAATGTATCTTTGGAATACCGTGACCGGCTACAGTTGTTAGGCTTAGAGATTTCCTCAAACCTCAACTTTGGTCGGTGTATTGAGTCCAGATCAAGAGCAGCTGCAGGGAAGCTTGCCGTTCTTGCGAAGGTCCGTCAGTACTTTACACCGGGACAGTTTCTTGTATTATACAAAGCACAGATCCGGTCGTGTATGTGTGACCACAGTACTCTACTAGAGTACTGTGGTCACATATTCGCTGGTGCCGCAAAGTCTCATCTTACGATTCTGGACTCAATTGAGAGGCGAGCAAAGAGGCTTATAGGCGATCCCGATTTGGGTGAAGCCAACCTCCACAGCCTTGAACACAGGCGTAGAATTGCTAGCCTCTCAGTATTCTATAGGACACATTTTGGTGAGTGTGCGCTGGAATTACACGACTTAATTCCTCCGTCCCCCTTCCATCACAGGACGTCCCGACGCACGGTAGGTATCCATCCTTACGTTGTGGACATTCCCCCTGGCCGAACGAAGCGCTTTGCTTCGGCTTTTTTAATTCGTACAGCGATGGACTGGAACAGCTTGCCTGCGTCGGTTTTTCCGTCCGAATACAATGTGGGCGTCTTCAAGAGAAGAGTGAATAGGTTACTAAGTTAATGCGCTTTACCATCTAAGACTACCTTTTCACTTTCCATCAGGTGGAATGTAGTCAATCATTAACCTAGAAAGTATAAAAAAAATAATAAAAAAAAAACCTGTACAGAATTCATTTTATTGATATAATTCTGCAGTCGCATTGTTAATGAAACCTATTGTGGTAATAAACTACAATGTAGTATTATGTCTTAAAAGCATTTTAAGCTTATTTGTGTAAAGTACGCAGTGTTGTAATAATTGTTACTGTGATAATAATTACATCTTATTACCGAATTCTTCGTAACAATTATATTCCATTCTTAAAATATTCTGAGACCCGCGGTTCGTGGTCAGATTTGTTTTGATCTAATTGTGCCGGACTATTAATATAATCAAAAAGTAGTATTGACAATTAAACATTCAGAAATGAATAAGATGTTACCTTTTAATATTATTAGCAAATACTAACTTCAAATATTTTTTATACTATAATGCAATTTGAAACAACGGACGGTGTGCAAAGTGACCAAATCCGTATGACAAGTGCATTCAGTGAGCAGAGAGCGGCTATTGCACAATGATAGTAATAACAATATCCAGCAGCCAATGGCACGCTATAAAAACAAAGAGTGGTTCAGATTTTCGCCTGGAATTATAATTGCCTTACAGTCTACAAACCATCCCTTGAATAGAGGTGATTCTTTTAAAGAAATGTGGAAAATAAGCTTCAAGTTTTTTACTGTGCTAAAAAAAAGACCAGGTTTAAGGTATTAAAAACTAATTCTGTTAACAAACAAACATAAATCCTTAGTGATGTTTACCACCACACATTAGTATAAATAAGATTTCAAATCGGTACGCGGTTTCAGAGTTGAACGCGCACCAACTCACCAACAGATAAACAAAGAAAAAGGCGAAACATCTAAATCATTTATTGGGAGTTCCATTCTTTACCAAAGATAATCTGTTATGATTTCATCCAAATATCTTCAGACAACGGTGAGTTACAGATTAATACCACCTAATTTATTATTATATATTATCTACAATAAATATTTTTATCGCTTCGTTAACCTCCTATGCTTTATGGTCCTATATTTATGGAGACTTTATAGGAAAAATGGAGAAACAAAATATTTATCAAAAGCGTTGATAATAGCCACGTACGTTATATACATATATTTTCCTGTTATTTTGTTATTGTCCTCAAATATAGCTGTTATTATTTCAACAAGCTATTATATATTATATAGAATTAAAGTTTGGAATAGTTATTTCTTATTGAATTGTACATTTGGCCTTAAAATATCCTCTTGGAGAAGCCCCAAAGCAAACCGACTGTAAGCTACCAGCTATTTATCAGCCCTCATTAACATGATCTCTAAATTTATACACAAATACAGAAACTTAATCTTCGGACCAGAAATGTTTTGTGAGGATAAAATATCTTAAGCAATGTTCACATTGACATAAAGAGAAAAAGTAAATTTGTATTAAACGTCCAATATGGATTTATTTCAGAAGAAAAAGTCAATTACATACGATAACTTTTCATTAATAATTTCAAAGTCTGCGTAACTCAAATTTGAACCGAGAACAATATATTTTTTGTGTTTCAATAAACGGCTGGTAACTTATACCGTCCTGAATTATATGCAGCCTTATACCGCCTTTAACGCTTTGGGTCCTTAGGATATTCTTATGATGCCTAGGATAACACTGGTGATATAAATAAAATCTCTATATGTATACAAAATACATTTATTATAATACAAAAATATTTCGTAAATATCTCAGCTATATTTGTCTTAAAACCTTTTCTCTACACAAACGGCTTTGTCTACCCTCATCATCTTAATCTCACATAACTGGGTAGTAATGAAAACATAATAAGAACCCTCAGAGCTAATGAGTAACACTTCAGTGTGGTATTGCTATTACTTTCAATACTAACCCCCGAAATTGATATCAAAAGGAATAATAACCTTTATTTAAAGCTTGTAAATTATCCATATAATATATGTTTGCTAATTGTTTTGTATTCATAACAATAACAATAAGTAGGATATAGATAAATATTGTCATCTTTTACCGATGTTTTTTATTTAATCCTACAAAGAAAAGATTTTCTTTAACATGATATGTATATAATTCCAATCTAATAATTCCACAATCTGTATACATGAGGGCAAAAGAGGTTCAGAGATCATGTGATCATCGTCGCCCATGAACTCTTGCAACATTCAAGGATTCACAAGAGCGTTGCCGGCCTTTATCATTTCATCTATTACAAATAAAAAAATAGAGCCTAGTTGTTGACAATATGAACAACTGTTGGTAGTATCTACAAAAGTTCAGAACAAAGCTTTTATTATAAATCACCAAAAAACACACTTATAAGTTTTTTCCTTGTTTTTTTTTTTCATTAATTGTTGATCACAATTGTTGTCTATTTTTTATTTTTAAATAACAATATTCAATAGCAACTCGTATAAATAAAAAGAGGCTGTTCTTTAAGTGCAAATCAAAGATTATTTACTATTAGAATGTAATTAATTATTAGAAATACCTGCATAGTTTCTTTTAACCCCCGGGGATGGACTCGGGTACCTATGGACTCAGGGTTAGTAATGGTGGCCTCACTCCTTTTAAAAACGTTTAGGGGAACTCTTACTTGTCATCTTCTATTATTATACATTTCTATTTTTCTGACTGTAATGAAATTTTTATCAAACGGACAGTGAGCAAAAGTGTCCAACTAAGTATGATAAGTTTATTTAGCAAACCAGAGCTTGAAACGAAAGAATTCGTTAAGATAAATATCATAAAGCAAAACATATCTGTATTCGGACGGTCTATTAATTTTATTTATTAAACCAACCGCGACTACTGGCCTCGAGACTGTCATTGGTGGTAATAACATTTCATTAGTTTATTTCAAACATCCAATGTCGGAAACGGTGTCGATTACTGATCGTCAAATTTAATGTACCATTGTGAAGCAAGTCCTGTAAATGAAGTACGATGATTCACTACCCTCAATATAAGAGTATGTTTATATAATAAAATTAATATCTAAAATATTATTTTAGTCTGTAAGGACTCTCAGTCCTACTTTAAATTACAGGCTCCAGCTATATTCTAAATGCATTCTGAATATATAAACGTAAATTATTAGTAATAAAAATACGACGTGGAAGGTAAATCTTCATCCCACATTATTCCAGTTCGTTATATAGTGTCCTTGAGTCGTTACAACCTAAACGTCGGTCGTGTTGATTCAAGGAAACATTTTTTAAATTGTATGTGGGAATAATCAACTTCAATTGATTAAAAAAAATTCTTTACGAAGTCAGTAAGAACTGCGGAAAAGCATGGGATGGTTTTAGTGTCTAACCGCCAACAGTAAAGTAAGTTCACTCCTCGACCACTGTCCTTAGGATATGTCTCCCCGCTTGCTAGTAAGGAGTAAAGTATGTAAGATCTAACGTGGAGACACTAACTCCATCAAGCGTCCCCTGATAGCGCTTAGCGTGCCGTAGAAAGGGTTGCGACGAAAATTAAACTTAAGTTTTATTATTTATATTAAGTAATTTCAAATGTACTTTTATTAATAGAAATGATACAAACAGTAAATCTATTTATCACTTCGCTAATGCTCTGATATTTAAGGGTCTATGCTTATTAAAAAGTTTATGAAGATTTTAATCGTCGCTACAAAAATACGTAGCAAATATGAAATGAGAACGTTAATAAATTAAGTTTTACTCCCCTCACTCCTTGTCATTTTGTTATAATTCTCAGACATAGCTGTATTATTTCAACGAGCTATATAAAACAAAATTTTTGCAGAAGCTAAACAAACTTTGACGACATCATTACCTTTAGTAGTATTATCTCATTTCATATTAATAAAAATATATATAAAAATTTGTGCCAAAACCAACCACTTTGTCCTAAAATATTTCAAGCAAAGTGCAACCATGTAATAATTACCAACTCTTTTCTTATAAGTTGCTAATATCTAAAGTAATAATCAAATATAAAACTCCCCTACATCAAATAAATAAGACTTTGTAGAAAATAAAATATTGTGGTTTGTATCCACGACAGCTCACATTGACAATGCGACTTTAGAATTTTATAAACAAACAGAATACAATAATATTTTTATTATACGATTATGAATAAAACTATTTATTTTATTTCTAACCTTCATTGTTAAAAAAAGGGACCATACAAGAACTTAATGCTAAAAAGCATTTAACTACGAGTTCATTTAAAGCAGTTAAACAATTAAAATGAACGAAATTAAACTAAGACCACAACACACTCAAAGTACGCTTTATAAATATTAAATTATTAAAAAACATATAATAAATGTACCAAAAAGATGTTTTAAAATACAGTTCATGTAATTTCCGTTTAAATACTTTCCAAAGATAATTCAAATACGAATTTAAAATAAAAGTTTTGTTCTGAACTCGTATAGCTATTTCCATATAAATTCCATACAAACACATTTTATTTTTAACTGTGATAGCCTTAGCGTTTTATCAATTTTTACATTCTCACATACAAATTCAAGTTAGATATAAGAGTCGTGCTATTTTTCCTAAATAAGATTAATAAAATAACTATCAAAGTGAAATATCTAACAATCGTTGACCCTTGTTATTACAGTTTGTGCTAAAGTAGGGTTACGACAATGATATTGAAAAAATATTTAAAAACAAAAGATAAACAAACCAACACACATAAATATACTTATAAACCTGTGAAATTTCTATAATTTTAATTTGGGCGGTCAATATCTAAATTAATAACAACACAACATTAAGGTGTTGCTCATCGCTTCATTAGTACCGAGTATTAAGAGATTATCATGACGAAGGTAAATAAGTTTGTTTATATAAAACAAAGATGTACTATATTAAAGAACCAACTCATTATGAAATAAATATTAGATAATGTATACATAGTAGATATTGTTTTGTGTTACAAGCAAGATATCACTGTTTATATTTATTAAGAACAATATCGAGTAAAATAATAATTAATTATATTACAAATTCTACAGCATTTTTTTTATAAAACTTTCATATTCACGACTGACCATATCATTTTATGATCATATTTTTATTTTACCGAAGTTTGAATTTTTATACTTTTTACGCAAACAGATTTTCGTCCAAAATTTAAATTCTAAATCTAAAATGATGAATGAAATCTACCAGGAAATTAACACAACTCAAATAATGCAACGTATTTTTTTCCGTTGATATTTTTTAAATATAAATATCCATGCACCGGCAAAAGGTATCAGAGAGATATTAATGACATGAGAGATACTATGATGAAAAGTAAAAACAATATTTTGTGTATATATAAATGGTAACATCCTTATCAAGCTTTTCAAATTACTACTCCTATCCGGATTTCAAATAGATATTTTTATATAAAAGAATTACAATATAATATTTGTTCTCTGTACTTATAATGTTATGTTTATTTTACCAAACATTTATTATAAGCCTAATCTTATCGACATTTATTGAAAAAATTAATATTCTTTTGCTTGAAGTTGTATTTTTCAACTATAACTGTTCCGAATTAAAATAAATAAAGTCAATGTTTATGGTATATACTTATAACAACTTATAAAAATATTAAATATCTTAAATAAAAATATGTAAAGATTAGTAAAATCATTTAAGCTGTGACTACACTATGTAAATCTACGACAAACAAAATAAATGTAAGGGTAATATCTAAACATTATTCCACAATCTAAAACTACATCAAAATAATATATTAGCATTATAGATTTATGTGTATTTAGGTATTTTATTCTTCTTACATTTTATTTATATGAATAGTTATTATGAAAAAATTCAATTATAATAAAATTTCTTGTCAACGCTCAGCTCTGTCAGCAAGAGATTAAGCTTAAAGAATGTGATGAGCTGTGTGAAAATATGTACATCGTAGATATGAATTAACGAACCATTTCAGGTTAAACAATATATATCCAATATAAATTTTAATCCAATATCGATCACAATTAATAGACGACATTTTATACGAAAATCAATCGAGTAGTTTGGAATAAAACAATTGTTTTTAATTTTTAAAAATAAGACAAATATATGGTTTAATATTTCTTAAAGTAGCTTCGCTGATACTATGTTTATACTTGTTTTTATATTACAATATCTTACAGCTAAAACAGTATGCAACCGAAAGGAATTGATGAAATTATATTCAATTGAAATATATTTATTTAAGTTTCACATAAAATATGAGACAGAAATTATAAAAAAAAACAAATGTTAAATGCATTTCAAACTCCAACCACGTCACTGTTCTTGTTTTAGACATAGAAGCGTTCTCTTGCTTCATTATTTTCCTTTAGTTACCTTACCAAATGACTACTAAGTTTAAATTAATTTGATACAAATAAATGTCAAAGTTCTTGGAGCTTACATTCAAAACATCGTATAAAAAGTAATAAATCCGTTAATTTGTCAGCAGCTGACACTAATTCTTATAAATGGTCCAACAACTCGCTAAATTAAACTCTCAGAATAATGAAGTGGTCGCATTCGTCTTCATTTGATGATCTAACTCGCTTTATTAGATACACATTAAGTCGTTCACGAAGTTTTGGGTTCATCAGATAGCTCGAGTTTGTAGTGGGATTGTTAACCCTAGATAACTAAACTATTTTCATTGTTACATTATTACTACACCTTCGTCCAACGGACTACGGAATAACACAATGAAATATAATAAAAAATATTTAATTAAGATATGAACTTGTTTCATGGCACAAAAGTAAGGATTATAATGAACAAATTAAGTACTAATTAATGTTATAATATCAATTTACACAGTGACCACACATACCAACATTTTGTGGACCACAAACAGCTTTTCTACATCTAGTGCAACGGTGCTTAGTCATTCTCCGGGCCTTTGATGAACATAGGTAGCAAATTTTACGCGCGTTTGACGTAGAAGGAACAGGAGCTTCTATTGTTGAAGATTCGCCAAGAATATCCTCAATCATGACCCTTATAATACGCCCCAAACTCACGGTCTGTTATCGTTGCCGAAGCCAGGGTTCCATTAGCTGATCTCCTAACTTCATTACAAAATCGCCCCCAGTCATTGACTTCTTCTTATTTCTTATGTTGTTACAGACATGAATAGCGTAAGAATTAATAGAACATATATTGAGAATGTTATAAAAGTTACACACCGGCCATCTCTTGGTTTCCCGGTTAGAGCTTATATTTGCACACATTTGATCGACAGTGTCCACTGCACCTTTTGTGCTATTATAAAAATGTTTTATTTCTGGTTTTCATGTCGTTTCATTAATAATAGGTTGAACATGAATAGTTGACAATAAAAATACAACTTCGTTGGATTTGGCTTTAAATGAAACTAATGTATTTCTCTAAAATGTCGTCCGTTTCCGATGTTCAGCTGTCAGATCTCTCCTTCGATTCGCTTTCCGTTGCTGTCTCCAGCCAATGACGAATCTGATCCTTTTGATTCCTCAAATCCATCTAAAACAAATATAAAAAAGTGAAAACATCTCTACATTTCTCCGTACCGTGTATCTAAACCGAACCAAAAATTTACTTACTACTAAATTTTGCATTAAACTTTCTATTTAAATAAATCCAGTAAATTATATTAGAAATGTAATAAATACTATTCTACATTTATCGATAAAAAGCAGATCTACAATTTATAAAACAATAAATATAAGAATTTATTAATGTACGTACCGTAACAATAAAGTTGTTGTTATTACTAAACCTTCGTCCAGCGGACGACGAAAAGGTCACAGAGCACGTCCTATGATGCGCTTGGCCCCAATAGTGTCACGGGCTGCACTGTTTACTCAAATTAGGAAGGTAAAGAAAGAGTCAAGGTCAGGGGACGGAGCGAAGTAGGTGATTTCGAATTTCGTCAAGTGGCACGTCGTCGCCTCGACGAGTGATTAGTTATAAAGGGTTAAGCAGTTTTGGGTTGAATACGCTTTATTAACTGAGGTTGACACTTTCCATCCCTTGAAGAGTTTTTTCGTTATCAAATATCACGGGACCCAACTGCTTCATATTTCATAAACTTTAATTATTATAGTTTTGTTCTTAACTGTAATGGACACATTTTTTTTATAAGTTTCTGCTCCGTCATGATACCAGAACAAATTAATATTTTCTATCACATTTTATTACAGTATATTAACAGCAGCAAAGAGTAATGCACTTTTTATTTGTATATTATACTATATTTACTCTATATTCTTGTCAAGAAACTAATACCCAGATGCATCTCCATTACTTTGAGGATAGTATGCACCCTCCATTAATCCGTCGGAGTGCCTTACTAGTGCCAAGGCTTATCCAACAATTTCAATACATGCAGGCAAAATCACCACCTGATGACCCTTCTTCTTAAAATAATCTATGTTCTTTTTTTTTAATCTGCTTTCTAATTCTAAATAATTCTCAGTCTCACAGGTGGAAGGACCAACAAACAATCAAACAACGTAATGCTGAAACTGACTTCTATAAGTTCATCTTCTGTACAACGTCTGTGATTAGATATCATCTCCTCTTGTTTCATAAGTTATGGCCGTATTATGCATCATCGAGCAGCCGCTGGATATAATGTATATGTCCTCTCAGAACGGCTCTTTAATATAAACAGTCTGGCTTCACAATATACATTTCATGTCTCGGTAGCTTGTAAGCCGCTATCTCATAAATACCTTGGATTGTCCCAAAAATTACTTTCCGGGGATCGCAAAACAGTAAACTCTATATCTATTATATATACATCGCAACCAATATAATTTTACTAAACATTTGAATTATGGTAAACGGTTCGTATTATCCACTTTTTGTAAGATCATCTGTATTTCTGTTTCGAACGTGACTGGAATATAGAATTTATGTGATATCATTCATTTCATGTTGTTTTACATCATAATATTGTATTTCGTTACAATAATAAAACATAATTTTCAATGATATCTTTAAAAATTGCTATAAACAAATCGAATTTAATGAGAATATTTAAACATTTTTTTAATATTTTTTACAATAAAATCATTGTACTTTTTTTTTATATTCTACTTAAGTTTTACAAGTTCAATTATTGAAATATAATTCTGATTCATGGAAAATAAAAGCAAACTGAATATAAAGGAATATTACTTTTAATTAAATTATCAAAAACCACATTTCTGTTGACATTTAATTAACCTGAGCGGCTTTGATTTGTAGCAAAAACTTTAACAATAAATTATTTTAATTTGCGTACATCGTCTTCTGTTAAGAAGTATCTATTATGGTAATTTGGAAGAAAAGTTTCTTTCTCTCGATGTTAATTACGAAGGACATATTTTTAAACTTAGTCCGGTGCATTTTTCACGCGAAGTCTATATAATATATATATATATATTGCTAAAAGTAGAAAATGGCATAAAAAAAAACATTTTTAAAAAATTATATGTATTAAAATTAATTTTACAGGTCGTGTATTCTGTATGTAATCAATCTTACAGAGATAGTGTATCCGCGTACATATATGAAGTAATTGCTACATGAATCCCCCATTTAACAACAACTCTATGTTCAATCAGAGATCTTTACTAATTTGAGTTGTAGTAATCGTAGTTACATGTATTTACTATAAATACTTGGTTAGGAATTATGTGTTCATTTATTAAGATTGTTTAGTTGCTATTGCAATTATATAGAAATATTAGACATTTTTGTAATATTCAAACTGTAGTACGATTACTACAACTCTTATTAGTAAAGAATTGTGATTGAACGTAGAGTTAGATAGAGTAATAAATGGTAGAGTCATATATCAATTACTTCATACACACATACACTGATACAGTATTTTTGTAAGATTGAATTACATACCGATATGCTCAACCTGTTAAGTATTTTTTGTAATTGTATTGAAATTTTCCAATACAACAACAAACAACCAAGTGATAGGATTTTATATTATTTGTTTTCTAAACCATGTGTTTTCATATACAATCAATGGATAATATCTTGATATTTACAATATATTACATTTAACATATATACCGTTATATTTATATTGCTGTTTCAATATTATTTCAAGAGCCATAAATAGAGAAAACCAGAAGTAACAGTCACAAAATGAGATTGAAAATACATAAGAACATTTATTAAAATTTTAAAAAGTTTATGTAAACTTGGTTTTAGAAATCTTTTAGGTTTTATACTTTTTAAAATATTTCAAAATACATTTTTACCAGGTTAAATAGTTTGGTTATATCTAAATAAAATCTTGTGCTTCGATGGTTATCTTATCTGTCTCTTAGTGTCATGATGTAGTTATGATATTATACATTCATCGATATATGCCTGCCCCAATGCGTTAATTCTTTTTGAATATAATTTAAAATAATTTGTGTTTACAGATAAGACGAGTCCATTTTAATATATTATAAAGCAATTTATATCATATACCTTTAAAATATATCAATCAAAAACATCAAGTGAAAGAAACTTTCCTTATACTTAACTATAAAAGATATTTCGTAACCAAACTGAGGGACGCAAATTAAAATAATTTATTGTTAAAGTTTCGCTACAAATTAAAACCGCTCGGGTTAATTAAATGTTAACAGAAATATGGTTTTTGATTATTCAATTAAAAACAATATTCCTTTACCTTCCCTTGCTTTGATTTCTGATGAATCAAAATTATATTTCATTAATTGAAATTTGTAAAACTTGAGTAGAGAGAGCGAACTGTTGGACCATTTATAAGAATTAATGCAAGCTGCTGACAAATAAATTGATTTATCACCATTTTAAACGATGTTTTGAATGTAAGCCCCACCTGCTCCGACATTTATTCCATAAACATTAGACTTTAAAGTTAATAAGGGCAGGTGTTCTACATTAGTTGATGAAATGTAAATAAGCATGAAATGAATCTGACATATTTTTTTTTTTTAATGTTTCTGCTGTTAGTCCTGCTAGCCATGTCAGCGTCACCGGCATTAATAAATTAAGAATGTAATGATGATGATACTCATTTAGTTTTTGTTGTAAATATTATTATAGTATATATTTTTATAACAAATTAACTGAGACGGAATTTTTAATAAATCTTTATAAAATGCGCCACTTCTGACAGTTGAACTCCATAAATTATTTACAATTCAAATCATTAAATCAGCTATTATATGCTATTCTTGATGATTGTAAAATCTATTTTGATATATAATCAAAGCGTTCGTTGTTCGATCCCTTATCGCAATAATAAATGTGAATTATTGGCGACCACTGTTCAGGAAAGCAGAGGTATATATCAAAAAGATTGTCTAATTTAAAACTTATTTATGGATCATTTACTGAGATCTATTCAGTTTCTTTATGAAAGTCGAATAACGCTTAAAAAATTCACTCAATTCGGCGTCAGTTAATTTTGAGTCTATATTTGTATATACAAATATAGACTCAAAATTAACTGATCAAAATTAACTGACTGACCTATACATACAGATATCTGTATGTATAGGTAGTTACAAATATCTATAAAGGATTTTTAATCTGTAAATATTGATTTAAATTATGTTAATTCTTCTATTTGTATTTGTTTTAGTCTTAATTTTTCCTTGTCCAATAAATAAAAATGTATAACAATGATATTATTTATATCGAATAATAATTAGGTCATTTGGTATAAATATTTAATTAACTTTATGAGTCATATTTGTTATTAATAAATAATATTTGTTTTCTTAAAATGAAATACAAATACTTTTATTAATATAATGATAAAAGTGAAGTATTTTTTTTTACATTCATAAACTATAGAACAATTTTTAAACTTACAAATGACAATGCCTCACAAAATGGCGGCTCAAGTTTTTATTCCAGTGACAGTCATGAATGTGCTCAGTCGTGTGTAATGTGAGTTATTCATAGCTTTGCACATTGAAGTCGGAATTCTCTGAACCGATTGATGGATAAAACGATGTTTTTAGATTTATGAATAATAATAGATCAATAATACATGCATGTTAATCTATATAATTGATATGGAAAGTAAATATGGTTCGGATACTGAATCCAAAATAATTAACTTTATGGCAATCATTAGACGTTTTTTGGATAAATAGCATCGCGTTTAAAAGTTTTACTTTATCGGATTATTAACAATGCTTATTAATTTTAAAATTTATCATTAAGAAATGACAGGTTTTTTGTAAATACATAAAGTAGTAGAAATATAATTAAACTTGTGTATTAAAATAAATACATTTGCAAAAAAATGTGTTTTTTGTCAATCAATAATAATCTTGTATACTACTAGTATAAATGAATAGAATTTAGTAAGTTATTTATGATTTAACCTTTTTACTCTCGGTAAATACGTTAGCTCTAATAGCAATTAAAAGATATCTTACAAACAATCATTAAAGAAATCAACCAACTCAAAGACTTCTTAAAGACTACTTCGGTATTGAAAGCTAGTTTTAAATATTTGTTCAAACTAAGTGGAATGAAATTACTTACAATTAATATCGGAAGCGAAAAAGTATTTATGATAAGCATTATGTTAAATGCAAAATTAGAATTTGATATAACTTATCAAATTTTATTGTATTTATGTTTCGCAATTTTAGTAGTAAATATGGATATATGCTGTCGCTTTTTTGTATGTCTACTAAAGACAAACATTTTCGACGTACCTACATTATATTGTCGTAATTATTATGATTTTACAGGGCACGCCAAAATAGTTCACAGATTGCCATCTGCCGATGTCTCCGACCTACTTGACATTTTCAATGTACTATATAGGGTCTTTTATTAAGCGTGTCCTATCTTTACATTTAAATAAAACAAAGTGTGTGTGAGATATTATCGAAATTATTTATTTATTTATTTATAAGATCTAATGATGTTATTATGTGTGGAATATGACATCATTTAAATGTCCACCACGGCTTCTCTGGGTGGAGCGCATGCGAGAAATCCAATTTTCCATGACTTTTGCAAATAAATCAGGTTGAATTTGACCTATGGAATAGGTTATCTTGGTTTGGAGGGCCGCTGTCGTTTGTGGTTTATTCGCATAGACTTAAGAAAAATCCACAAGAAAAAGTCTAGCGGGGTAAAGTCACACGATCTCGGTTTCCAGTTTACATAAGTTCCACGTGAGATGACCATGCTCTCAAATCTGTCATGCAGAATATTCAATGTGGCATGAGCTGTGTGGCACGTAGCGCCGTCTTGTTGAAACCACTTGTCGTTGGTGTTCAGATGATCCAGTTCATGCCAAAAAAAGTTGATAATCATCGACCGAAACCGCTCGCTGTTGACAGTGATGGCCTGGCCAACGGCGTTCTCAAAGAAATATGGCCCGAATACGCCGTCAGCCCACACCAAACTGTAAATTTTTTCGGGATGCATTGGACGCTCTTGGATCTCATGTGGATTGGTATAGTCCCAAATTCGACAATTTTGTTTGTTTACGTACCCATTCCTCCAGAAATGGGCCTCATCGCTGAAGATAATTTTTCTGTGAAAATTACGGTCAGTTGCTAACTGCTCCAGTGCCCATTTAGCGAACACACGTAACGACTTGTGTTCGCACGTGTCTATGGTCGTTTACCTTCAATTCCTGGGTGAGTTGAATTTTATAGTGGTGCAGGCCCAAGTCACAACGCAAAATTCGTTAAGTTGTGGTCTGTGAAAGAAAGAGTTCTTGTAAGCGACGCTAATTTGACTACCTCGGATTCTCCTGCACACTCTTATGGACAGCGGCGATGTTTTCGGCAGACTTTGCCTTTCTTTTTGCATCTTGTCAAAACAGTTAGAACAACGTACCCACACATCTCACTTAAATATGTTACAGTTACGTGTAGAAGACTGAGCGCTTCAATCTGACATCACAAAGTGTTTTAAGGAGCAATTGCATCATTCACAAGTGGAGGTAATGGGGCGAGCTATTTGTTACTTAGCACTAAGTATCTCACAAGTAAGTCGCAACATATACTGTAAGTTTCACGACTTTTCATATTAATTTTAGTTTAATGGTTTGTTTTCTTAAATATATTTCTGATTTATAAGATGATTTTAATGGTTTGTTTTCTTAAATATATTTCTGATTTATAAGATGATTTAGTAGCAAATTATATAGTGATCATTAATAAATTAAATACATTTTCGTCAAAGTCGCAGGTGTACGTTTACGTGATTGGTTAATAATTTTTAATTTTATATAATATTAAGGCATGACAGAAGGACACAATACACAAGAGAGTGTATGAAATAATTCATAAAGAAAATTAACTAAGATAATGTAAAGAGTAAAAACATCTATGTCGGTCTGTGAAAATTAAAAATATTGAATTTCAAAGACAAAAATATGTGGATGGAAATTACTTTAACTGTTTTTGGATAGTAACGCTTGAATAACGCTTTAGTGATCATACTAATAGTGTAACGATTACCTAGAGTGTATTTTTATCGGGTCCAGACATGATACATATCCCTCATCATAACATAAGTCCTACGCTACCAGGATGCTTCACTACAGGTTTGTTTATAATTGTAATTTTAAAATGCTGCGTAAAACATATTATAATAACGAATTTACATTATGCCAGCAGCCTGTTGAAGCTTTTGTTTTTCAATATTTTTAATCTTTGTATACAAGTAATTTTAATATTTTGCTTAGATATTTACATTGAATTTAAAAATATTCAGTAAGTAATAGACTACAAATGTCATTCAGAATATTATTTCTTTACACAATAATATATTTTTATACTTCTGAATAAACAGTTGAAAAAAATAATTCAAAGGAATATATTATTATTACTTATTCTACCTTAATACTGCCATTTACATATAGTCAATTAGAAACATTCATAAACAAATGTGTCCAGTCAAAGATTGGCGTTCGAAATTCGAATAATAAGTTCGTTAGCGAATTCGGCATGTTGCGGTTGAGAGTAAACAAATGCACGCCAGAATCCTGCTGCGGGCCGGCGAACTATATATATATATTATTTGATCAAAGATTCTATACGGCGGCTATAGTATTTGATCAAAGATTCCGAAGCAATTTGCACTTTATACAGAACATTCTAGAGGATAATTTAATTTGGTGTGCGTTTAACCAATTTATTTCTGTTTATCGGTTTAGCCCTTGGGCATGCCAGCTACATTGTAACTCGAGTGCACGCGCCATTTTTACTCATAAACGACAATGGGTGCTGATTTTGGAAGAAATACCCACAAGTAAAATTGAAATAAGATGAATGCTGAAATTTATTCCGTAAATGTATTTCTATAGCTTGTTCTCGCTATCAGCCGAAAAATAGTATTAGGATGGTGTAGAATCCAAATATGCCACCAACTTTAAACATTTTTGCATATACATATATTAGGAAAATTTATAATCATTTCTAGAACTGTGGCTACTCCTAAAGTACTAACAATTCTATAGTAGCTTATATGGATCAAAAATATTTGTCGGTAAAAATATTATTGTATTGTAGTATAGTATTGTCATAATTGAAGGTTGAAGTGACATTTTTAATGTTAAAACAAATTATTTAAATTTTGCTGCAGATTTGTATATTGTTCAAGACATTATATTTGTCGGCCTATTATCACTTATTATATTAGCTCAGGCGGAGCTGGGAGAAAAGTTACTAATTATTAAATGCGAAATATAAATTGAACAAATTTTTACACAGAAATCCTTTTACAGATTATGTCATTCTATGACTGGAGTTGAATTACATTCATTTAAAAATATACCTTATACGCTAGACATAAGGTTATATATTCGCAATCAATAAAGGGTCTATTACCCGCCAACACACCGCCAGTAGTCAGCAATGGCGGCCATATTTGAATGAGGTACTCAATCATCTGTATGAAGTTCAAATTCAAGGCATTGTCGATACAAAGCATGTTTGCGTAATTAGAGGTCGGGTGAAGTGGCTTCTGATTAGGGAATATTATTCATTACTTGTCTGTATGTGTCTGTATGTGTCATATCACTTACTACACTTAATATTTTTATTATTATTTAAGATGATTGAGTACCAATTTAATTTAAATGTATTTTTGTTTAAGTTCTCTAAATGTTATTTTATATAATATATTTACTTATTTAATAAAAATGAAAATATATGTAAAAAGAACAATGGCAGCTTTCCATACATCATTTTACCTGACATCTATTTGAGGCGTCTAAATATAAAAAAATATTTAAACGATAGGGGTAATATTGCATAAGCTTAATCAGAAACAAATATTTTTTTAGAAAGCCACAAAAAAAATATTTAAGTTTTTGTTTAATAATAATTTGAGGTTACCTGTCACTACTAGTTGTCACTGATTGCAGGTACAATCTATACAAACATAAAAAAATACGCAAGAGATTTCTTAAATGATGTTTTTAATATTAGTTATTAGTTTAGTAAAGGGTTAGAATAAGTCTTGAACGGATTTTATCGCGTTTATTAACCCGAATATATATTTGCAATGAATAATTTGTCTAAATATAAGAAAACCGATCTTTCTTCTTTGCAAATGTGTTAGATAGCTATCTCTATTTTTTAAGCTTCAACCTCTAACATTCCAATACTGGGCATAGGCCTCTTTTACCAGATAGGAAAAGAATCGCAGCTTAATCAGCTGATGGTCCTATGCATGCTAGCAAATAACTTACTATCGAACCCTCGAACACCATCGTGTAGGCAGCGCCAATCGACAAGCGCACCGCTATTCTATAGCGATCATATAGTATAGTAAATAGGTGAAAAAAAATATATTTCGTTTAGAAAAATGTAGTTGTACATTTATTTAGATAAGGATAATATAGGACAGACATATGTATAAAAGTCTATAAATAAAGAAAAATAAAAAATGAATATAAGTATTTATAGTAGAAATAAAACAAGGTGGTATTTTAATTACATAATATTTTAAACACTGCGTATCAATATTATTGCAGCCAGGAAAGAGGCAATGGTTACAAGTATGGTCCTGTAATCTGGTAATGCTATAGTTCCATTCTCTGTATTCTGAATGGATAGCCTGACAATATCTTACTCATGCGGATCTTCATGAGATTGGTGGTCCTCCAAAGATATGCTAACTTTGGCATTAAGATATACTCCACAACAGTAGGCTCGTTAGGTGGCTCAGTATATGAGGCATCATCATCCCCATGTTGAATGGCTTCTTCAACTCTTAATTCATTAAAGCGATTCATATATAGGACCTCTCTTTTGGTTCGCAACCAACAGACATAGTATACATTGTCTGAAGTTGTTACCTGGCAAAAATATAAGAAATCTTTCTGATTTTAGCATATAAGACACATATATCTAGGATTAATGTTATTCAGGGTAAATTAAGCTTATAATATAAATGTATTTATGTAAGTCTCACAATCTAAATCATTGTAAATAGATTAGCTATTAAAATAAATAAAATCAAACAAACATTTTAAAAGTATAAAACCTATAAGTTCATTGTGTATAGAATAGAATACATAAAAATAATAGCATAAAACAGAACAAGATGTACACACCTCTTGTGGTTCCTTATGGCATTTAATTATTTCTATCATCTGCCATTGTAGTTCAGAGGGATTATCTCTTAATATTTTCTCATTTTGCCTTTGTATGAGGGAACATACACATAAAATACAAACATTAGTATGACCACGCTGACTTGGTGTCGGTCCAGCTTGTGGTTCATTACCAGTATTTTGTTGAAGATTCTGATTTACTGCATCTATTAAAAGTTTCCAACATGCTTCGCAAACATAATCCTCATCAGTTATCTGAAAGTGATTTGTAATAAGAATTAACGCATTATAAAAAAACTATGTTTGAAAGTACAAATAACGAGTTAATTTAATATAATTTAGAGGTAAACACGGGTAATAGCGTTTTTAAGAACTTACGATTTGTGGATAACTCTAGTTGCAGGGCATCGTACACACTTGTGTTTTGTTCTAAAATCCGATATCGACGAGGAGTATTGACGAAAATATTACAATTCACGCACAATATCTGCTTGCGCTTGCTATCCATGATAAAAGAACACTCAGAACAGAAAGACACAATCGAAATCCGTTAAGGCGTCCGAGAATGAATAGTTGCACAGAAGTCGCGATGACAGCGTAAAACTAAATAGACCACGCAAAGCTAGCTAAAATGGCTTCCTTATTAAATAAAAGTTTTTTTCGTGGCTCTCCCACGTAAATCTAAGACCGTGTAAAAAACGACTAAATAATATAATTAAGTTTCGCTTTTGTCTTATTTTTAGACGCTTCATAAAAGGTTCAGGTAAAAAATTGCTATTGTTCTTTATACTTCAATGAAATATTTTGTTATAAAAATAGCTTTGGGGCCGAAAATACATCTTCAAAAATGTCAGTTAAATAAATGACTCAAATAAAACTACAATTAGATTAACCTTAAGATTTTAAAATTGCAACACATCTAAATAAAACTACTTTTGTATAAAAAACTCTTTGACTAAACTGGGGAAGACGCTTTTGCAAATGAATTAAAGCGTCTAATTAAAATAAATTGTAAAATATAAGCGAGTTAAATCTTTTCAAACATTTTATTTGGAGAAACGTAGTCAAAGTTTATTTGGATGACAGGTTGTTTTTAATATTTTATTCTTAATTATTTTCCAACCGGCTATTTTTTATTACAGTCATTTATTTAAGGTTGTGAATATTAAAAGGAGATATAAAATAATAATTGTTTATTTTCGGATAATTATTATTCTCTGTGACAAATTTGATGTTTTTTATACTCGGTGAGAAATTTGAAACAAAACTTATGAAGAACTCTGATTGCGTCCATCTTTAAATATTATAAAATGTATAAACTGTAAACCAAAGATAGTTGGAGTAAAACATGTTTTTGCTTTCCAACATAAAAGTAATAAGAGAGTTAGAGTTATAAAGAGACGTCTGTTCAACGGCGGTAAATAAATCGAATTTTGCTTGTGTCGCGTCTAAGGGTTGAGACTATATTTAAGATATACTTAATAAAAAAAAAATTTTAATGATTATAACCTGTAGTGGCGACTGTGTGTATGTTATAGTGTGTATTTTTACTATATTCTTGTAATGGTTTTTCTTTTTTTTAATTTCCAAAATTAAGCAATATTGTATACGCTTTATTATAGAAATCAATATTCTTTAGTTACTGTATCTGTATCTGTATGTATAATTTTATTTTTTTGTTATTTTAAAGCACAGCAAACATTTGTTTGATAATCTTTTTATTTTTTAATAATAATTATAGACTACCTTTATAATTTATATGTAAAAAAGTAATGAGACGAAGTTTCTTAGTATTCCAAGGACTTAATGTGCGGGTGCCGGGCCCATCGCGTTACAAGAAGAGAAGCGCAAACAATGCCTGGGATTTGCAACCCAGGTGTAGGATTAAGGGGCCCCTTTACTATGCGCATACACGCTCACATTCACTGTTCACGTTCCTCTTCCTACCTAACCAAATATCTTAAGAACCTACTGAAGCCGCCAAAATACGTTTCAGAAATGAACTGATGATCGTTCTAGAAAGGCCGAGATGCTTAAATAAATTGCAGAGAGATTTTACTCTTCTACCTTTCGCTCCTACTTCTACAGCCTATATATTAACTATAAATTTATTTCTGATCAGTTCGTTACATAGTTAGTCATACTTGTTAAGCTTAAATGTATGATTTTTGGGTAGGTTCGTTTTCCAGGTTACAGTAAGCTCCACAAGTATAACGCGCCTTAGTTCTTTTGAGTACAGGAATAAGTCCGGCCTAGATGACGAAACACAAACATCCCCGGGAATTTTGTACTGCCTTTCGTACGTGTCCATTATAAGAGTCCAATAAGTTTTACGCGCGCGTCCAAGATGGAATAAGGTTATAGTTTAGATTTTTTAAACGACCCTACCTTTACAAACTCAACTGATATTTTGGTAGTGGTTATACCCTGCTGCGCTCCTGCTACAGAAAGACTAACCGCTTCTCGTACGATTTCTAATACTTTATCGTGGCGACGCGAGTATTTACCTCTACTTAAAACTACCCTACACCCTACTAGCAAGTGTTTCGCGGTTTCTACTGCCCTCCTCGCAGATATTGCAAGATTTGTCGGTGGCTTTGCCTCATCTCACTAAGTTACTTTGATCTGGGAGAGTCATTTCGAATGCATTATGATAAAATTTTAATAATGCTGGGGACCAATCATGAAGCAGGGTGCGCCATCTAAAAGCTAGTGGAAAACAGAAATCTCCTATGGTCACCCATACATTTAACAATCCTAGGCTCAATATATCTAGGCTATCAATAGTAATATTGGCACGAAAAGATATGTGTATTTAATAACAATACATATGCATGTAACTTAAATTACAAAACCTGGTATCTTGACCACAACAAAGCTACATTCTCCGTAAATACAAATAAAAGAGCACTGGAAATAGGAAGGACAATGTTATTAAAGCAGATAAATAAAATTTCCACCTTCATAATATTATGCATTGATAATATTTGTATACTGTTTATTTTTATATATGAGTTTTATTTTTAAAGTCGTATGTATACAACATCTCAATGAGTCTCTTTGTAGTTGCAGTCAAAGGTCTATTCGATATAAACTAAATCTGTGAATTGTCACAGTACTTTCTTTTTTAATAATTCTCCAAGCAGGTTAATATATTTCAGTTATAGTAAAGTTTTATTTCATTACAGCATTTCATTGGAACGGGATTCTTTTGTTAATTTTATCATATAAATGATATTGATTCTCGTTTGCTTATAAAATTAGATTCCTATATATACGTAGAATATTAAATGAAATAAGGTATAATAAATATTATTTATTTTATACAGACAGTACCAAGACGACGACGTAAAATTATCCCTAATATCTCGCTATGATGCTAATCTTTAAGACCATTGAACCGATTTCATTGAAGCTTTGTAAGATATCTATTGTTTGATCCACCTTAAAAGATAACATAGTTATAATCTTTATTATTGTTTTTTATACATAGAGTTTCCAATAGATGGCGGTGTTAATAATAATATTTTCATTAATGTAAAATAATGTATGAAGCAGCCGACGAAGTCGCTGGCAACAGCTCATTTATATTGAATAAATTTCCACATATTTTATTAAGTATCCTGAAATTTAATTAGACTCAATGTTAATAGATACATACATACTCATATTTTGCTTCACAATAATTTACATCTGTTTATACTGGTAAAAAATAAGCCAGCATTAATATAAAAATATAAAATCATTAACATTAATGATATATTATTATATTTTACCTGCATATAGTGTAGTTGTTGGCCAAGCTGGTGCATTAGTGAGGAACTCTGATGGATTAATGGAGAGAGTATACGATCTCCGAAGCTTGTAGTAGAAGCCGGTAGTAACTACATTACTCTTTGCAATACCTATAAAGAATTACGATCTAAAATATTTACTTTGATATCATGACAGAACAAGAACAACTTAAATAAAAAATGTGTCCATTATAGTTAAGAAAAAAACTAATTAAAGTTTGTGATTTATGAAGCGGTTGAGTCTCATGATATATGATAACGAAAAAACACTTCAAGGGATGGAAACTGTCAACCTCAGTTAATAAAGCGTATCCAACTCAAAACTGACAAACAATCTCACTACAGCTCGAGCTATCTTATGAAAACTTCGTGGATAACTTAATATGTATCTAATAAAGCAAGTTAGATTCTCAAATGAAGACGAATGCGACCACTTCATTGTTCTGAGAGCTTAATTAGTAACAGTATTGGATCATTTATAAGAATTAGCGCCAGCTGCTGACAAATTAACATATTTATAAAATTTTTATACGATGTTTGGAATCTAAGCCCCAGTTGTTCGTAACAAATTAGTTCAAACTTAAGAACAATCCACAAACATTGGACTTTAAAGTGAGGAAACAGATCAGCTCACGATTAGTTTGTGAAATGTAATTAAACTTTTACATCACTCACTTTAAGGAATAGCTTCCTTAAAGTGAGTGATTTAAATGCGTAGTATGAAGAAGTTAGAATTGTGAAATGGATCTGATATATTATTAAATTTAGAATATAATGATAATACTCATATTGTATGTTTTATTGTAAATATGATTGTAGTATACATTTGTATAACAAATAACTCTATTCAGACGGAATTTTAATAAATCTATATAAAATACGCCACTTCCGACAATTAAAGTCCATAAATTAATTATAATCCGACTCATTAACTCTGTTATTATAATATGTTTTTGACAGTTGTAAAATCTATTTTGACATATAACCAAAGCGTTCTTTGTTTGATCCCTTATCATTATAATAATTGTGAATTATTGGTGACCACTGTTCAGGAAAACAAATGTATATATCAAAAAGATTGTTAAATTTAAAACGTGTGTATGGTTCATTTGCTGAGAATCATTCAGTATCTTTAAGAAAGTCGAATAACGCTTACAACTTCGCAGCGTCAGTTAATAATGAGGCTATTTTTGTATATTTATAAAGGTAGTTATAAATATTTATAAAGTTACTTATTCAATATGCTGTTAATATTGATTTTAATTGTGTCAATTTAGCACTTTGTTTTTAGTTTTGTGTTAATATGTTTATGTACAATAAAAAGCAAAATATAATAGCAGTAATATTATTTCTATTGAATGATAAATAGGTTATTGGGTATAAATATTTAATTAACTTTATGAGCAATATATGTTTCATTTCATTATTAATATATTATATTTATTTTCTTAAAATGAAATACAAATAAAATGAAATATGTTTATGAAAATGATGATAAAATTAAAATATTTTCAATTTTTATTTCCATTGGGACAATTTTTAAACTTACAAATGCCAATGCCTCACAAAATGGCGGCTCAGGCTTTTATTCCAGTGACAGTCATGAATGTGCTCAGTCGTGTGCAATGTAACTCACATTTTTCAATGTAATTCATAGTTTTGCACAATGAAGTCGGAAATCTCTGAACCTATTGATGGATAAAACGATGTTTTTAGACTTATGAATAATAATAGATTCGACAGAAGGAATATATCTATGTAAATGTATACAAATGATATGGAAAGCAAATATGTTTGTGATACTGAATGCAGAATAAGTAAATATTTTAGATTTAAAGCGTTTATAGGATTGAATTGGATTAGATTGGGTTTGGTATTTTATAGGATTCTTTACAATACGTATAATCTTAAAATCGTATATTTTAGAAAAGATAATATTTTAAGAAATAAATTTAAACCTGTAGATTATAATAAATACATTTACAATGTGTGTGTATACTTTAATTAGAATTTAGTAAGTTATTTATAATTCAACCTTTCTACACTCGGCAAATACGTTATCTCTAATAGCAATTAAAAGATATCTTACAAACACCTATTAGAGAAATACCAACTCAAATGCCTCTCAAAGACTACTTCGGTATTGAAAGCTAGTTTTAAATATTTGTATGTGGTATGAAAGAGAAAGATTATTTACAATTCATATCAGAATCTCAAAAGTATTTATTTCGGTGAGTAACATTATATTAAATGTAAAATTTGAATTTGAAATAAGTTTAAAAAATTTATTGTTCTTATGATTCGCTATTTTATTAATAAAAGACGGATATATGCTGTAGGTGACTTTCATTATAATATTACAGAGGACGCTAAAATAGTTTTTTGAGTGATTGAGTACGAAAAACATACATCCTAACAAACTTTCTAACAAGCTATATTAGTTGATATTCGAAAGAGAGTTATTATGATTTATTGAATCTTAGTTCCACACAATATTTTAGTTTGCATCTTATCAGAACAGACGCAAAAACGTACCCACACATATCACTTTATGATATTACTGTTACGTGTAGAAGACTGAGCGCTTCACTCTGACATCATAAAGCGCGCAATTACATCATTCATGAGTGGAGTTAATGGAACGAGCTTTTGGTTACTTAGCGCTAAATATCTCACAAGTGAATCGCAACATATACTATTAGTATTACGACTTTTCTTTTAGTTTAATAGTAGTATTTTCTTAAATACATTTCTGCTTCATAAGATATTACAATTATTACAGTTATTAATAATTATATATTTTTTGTGTTTAATTGCATTTCAGTCATAGTTGCAGCAGCACGTTTATGTGATTGAGTTCGTTGTATTTATTTTATATTACGTGACACGACAGAAGGACACAAAATACAAGAGACTGTATGAAAAAATACATGAACAAATTGAAGTAAAATAATATAAAGAGTAAAAATAGCTATGTTGGTATGTAAAAATTAAAAATATTGTATTTCAAAGACAAAAATATGTGGATGGATATAACTTCAACTGTATTTGCATAATAATGCCCGGATAATACTTTAGTGATCATACTTATAGCGTAACGTCTACTTACAGTGTTTTCTGTATAGGGTTCAGAAAGGATACATATCCCTCATCATAACATAAGTCCTAAAACACCAGGATGCTTTACCACAGGTTTGTTTATAATTTTAATTTTTAAATACTGCTTAAAAAATTTACTTACATATAATAACAAATTTACATTATGTAAAAAGCCTGTTGGAGCTTTTGTTTTAAAATATTTTTATTCTTTGTATACAAGTAATGATAGTATTTACATTGAAATTAACTATATTCAGTATATATGTGAAGTCTATAAATGTAATTGCGAATATTATTTCTTTACGCAATAATATATTTTTATACTTAATAAACATTTCAATAAAATAATTCAAAGGATTATATTATTTTACTTTAATTCCATTCACATACAGCTAATTAGTAACATTTATAAACATACTTGTAAATGTGTCCAGTCAAAGATTGGCATTCGAAATTCTAATAAGTTCGTTAGCGAATTCAGCATGTTGCGGCTGAGAGTAAACAAATGCACGCCAGAATCCCGCCGCGGGACGGCGAAATACGGCGGTAGTATTTGATCAAATTTGCCGAAGCAATTTGCACTTTACACGGAACGTTCTAGAGGATAATTTAATTTGGTGTGCGTTTAACCCATTTATTTCTATTTATCGGTTTAGCCTTTGGGCATGCCAGCTACATTGTAACTCGAGTGCACGCGCCATTTTTACTCCTAAACGACGATAGATGCTAATTTTGGAAGAAATACGAAGAAATAAAATTTAAATAAGATGAATGCTGAAATTTATTCCGTATATGTGTTTCTATAGCTTGTTCTCGCTATCAGCCTAAAAATAGTATTAGGATGGAGTAGAATCCAAATATGCCACCAACCTTTAACATTTTTACATATTTATATATTAGGCAAATTTATAATAATTTCTACCACTGCGGCTGCTCGTAAAGCACTAAAAATTCTATAGTAGCGCCAACCAGTTTATAAAAACCAAAAATATTTGTCAGTAAAAATATAGTATTATCATAATTGAAAGTAGGAATTTTTTTTTTGTGAAAATATATTATTTAAATTCTGTTGCAAATTTGAATATTGTTCAAGACTTTATTTTTACTAAAAATATAATGTTGTGAAATGAAAGACAATTTATAACGTATGTATAAGATATTATTAGTTTGTGAAGACATGTACTTACAAAAATATACCTTATACGGTACATATATAAGGTTCATATTCCTAATTAATAAAGAGTGTATTACCCGCTACCGCATCGCCAGCAGTCAGCAATGACGGCCATATTTGAATGAGGTACCCAATCATCTGTATAAAATTCAAATTCAAGGCATTGTCAGTACAAAGCATGTTTGCGTAATTACAAGTCGAGTGAAGTGGCTTCTGATTAGGGAATATTTTTCTTTAGTTGTCTGTATGTGTGTACTTTATATATTAAGGCCAATATCAGTTGCTACACTTATTATTTATATTATTATTTAATGGATGGGTGAATACCATTTTTACTTAATGTATTTTTGTTTAAGTTCTCCAAAGTTATTTTATAAAATTTATTTACTTATTTAATGAAAATGCTAACAATGTAAAAATGTAAAAATGTTCAATTAAATATTTTATTATAAAAATATATTTTACAGAGAAAATACATGTTCAAAAATGTCATCTAATTAAAGCAAATAAATCAGTTACTTATTATCAGGATTAAACTAAAAACAAAAATAATAATTTAAACTAAGTAGGTGGATTGGTAACTAATTAGTCGTACCTATATCTATAAGAAATAAATAAACAAAACAGAATTAAATAAACATTTTAAACAAAGGATCTTGATAAAATTTCCACAAACAATTTTATTTATAGCCAACCCTACCGTATCGAGATACATCAATAAAACCTGAATGCCTCGATGCTGGTCAAAGCCTACTTAATATTCCTTTCTTAAAGCTTTTAGAGGCACTATACGACAATACGGCTTATAAAATATATAAAGTTGAATAGACAACTCAAATAAAACTACACTTAGAATAATATTAAGATTGATATTAAGATTTTATAATTGCAACACATATAAATAAAACTATTTTTTGTATAAAGAACACTTTAACCGAACTGGGGAAGATGCTTTTGAAAATTAATTAAAGCGTCCCTTTAAAATAAATTAAATCTTCTCAAACGTAGTTTTTTTTGGATGACAGGTTGTTTTTAATATTTTATATATATTTTTTTTTATTATCGTCATTTATATAAGTTTTTAAAAGAGACATAAAATAATAATTGTTTACTTTCGGATAATTATTGCACTCTGTGATAAATTTGATGTTTTTCTACTGTGTGACAAATTTGAAACAAAACTTATGAAGCACTCTGATTGCGTCCATCTTCAAATATTATAAAAAGTATTAACCGTAAACCAAGGACAGTTGAAGTAAAACATGTTTTTCTTTCCAACGTAAAAGTAGTAAGAGCAGGGTTATAAAGAGACGGCTGTCCGACGGCGGTAAATAAATCGAATTTTGTTTCTGCCGTGTCTACAGGTTTTGCAGACTTGCGACAATATTTATGATATATTTAATAAAAAATATATATTTATTAATTTTAAACTGTCATGGTGACTGTGTGTAGTATAGTGTCTATTTTTACTAAATTCTTTTAATGGTTTTTGAACATTTTTGGCACCATTGTATACGCATAATTATAACGGAGATTAATATCCCTTAGTTACTGCGTATTTACTGTTACTATTTGTATATTTTGTATTTATAATAATTAAAATATCAGTAGTAATAATCGTATTATGATTCAAATGTATATTTAATTAAAATAAATATGCGTGTTAGTTAAATTCCAAAACCTGGTATCTTGATCACAACAAAGATACATTCTACGTAAATACAAATAAAAGCGCACTAGAAATAAGAAAGAAAATATTATTAAAGCGGGTAAATAAAAATTCCGTATTCATAATATTATTCTGTAATAATATTTGTATACTAATTAAGTACGGTGGCAGCCGAGGATCCAAAAAAAAACAAAATTATAAAAATACTTTATTTAAAATTACAATTTAAGTTACAACTAAAATGACGACTGCTTGCCCGATATTAGAAAACAAGAGTGACAATTATATTTCAAATTAATTATAAAGAAATACATTTATGTCAAGTGCACATTCAGCTTTTTGATTGTTATAAAATTATAATGAAATAATAAATTTGTGTGAAATGTAGATTCAGCTTTACGATTGTTAATATTCCTGGATTCTGATGCAATGTAATGTACATATTGCACCAACGCTTGCTAAGCGGTTCCCGCGATGCATGGGAACATAACTCCTCCCTCCTGAAGAACAGCATCTATTTGATTTCCTTAGATCTCGAATAGTGCTGTAAAATCTTCTCCACGTGATCATGATTTCCTTCCTCGTCCTTTGTTAGCTTTTGTTCTTTCTTAATTTTAAGACTTTTACGATTCTTCAGACTTTTATATATTATAACAGCAATGCCTAGTGCACCTGCACTTAATATTATTCCATATAATGGGATTGTAGTGTGATAAAGACTGTTACTTTCAGTTATTCCTGAAATTTTCGGCTGCAATGACATTTCATTACTTATTTCTTGAAGCTTTTTAAGGTCGATGGTGTTTAGTTGTAATGACGTTTGTGAAACTTCAATTTTCTCAGAATTGTGTAGGTCTATTATTTTCAGTGGCTTTCCTCTTATACGATCATTGCTATTAATTATTGTAAATTCTGAACTTTTTATTGAACATCCCAGAGGTAGGGTTACAAGATAACTGCCTTGTACTTTTATAAATTGTTGCTGATTGCAGGATAATTTTAAACTTGATGGCTCCGGAAATGTTATAATATAATGCTTGTCGTCAAGTTGTTCCACGGCTTCCGTAGTCAGGATCAAGGATACAAATTGACATGAACTTTGTATCTGCTGCGTCGTAATGAGGCGTTCTATACAATCGGGCTGTTTTCCATAGTGATTGTTAAATTTGTTATCACAGAGATAAAATCCGTTGACCTTCGGGCATTCAGCCTCTATGTACATAAAATCTTTATTGTGAATTGCTAGGAATGGTTTAGGAGGAATAAGGATATGGTTATTCTTATTCGGTACTGCGGATAGATGATATAAGAAATAAAATTTGGGACAGACAATCGGAAATCTAAAAATTAACACAATATTCCTATTGTTATAATAGTAACCTACTTTAATAACGTCGAAATAGTCTCTAAAACTAATGTCTAAAAGATCCTCTTTCTCGTAGAGGCTATTTAACTTATTTAAAATATCTCTATGCATATTGATAGATAACATTGAATGATGTGTACTTTGGGCGTGAATAAAAGCTAACCAATTTTCTAATAGAAATAATTCGTCCGTTATACTTTCAATATTATCTCCTAAAATTAAGAATATTTGAGTCATGTGCGTAAAAGTTGTAATATCCGTTTCGAGGTTACTATTGACACTAGTTAAGTTATTTATCAAATTTTCCAACTTTCTTTGATTAATTGTTAAATTATTAATAATTTCATTATTTTGAAATAACCATTTTTTGGTTAAACTAATGTGATTGTTCAATTCGTTAACAATTATATTATTATTTCCTTCTAATATTTTAATTGCGTTATCATACTTTATAGCATCCGTATAGTCTAGATTTCCTGAAATAGTTTTTATTATTGACCCTAAACTGTTAATAAGCCCTCTTTTAACACGACTAGTCTCAAAGGTTTTTAATTGCTGTGAAACTTTTTCTAATTTAGTTACAAGATATTCAATGTGCATTTGAAAAAGTGAAAGGGTTTTATTTCTTAAAATTGGGTTAATATTGTGGATTTGTTCTTGAACTGACTTTAAACTATCACGAATCTTTACTAAATCTACGCATTGTATAAAGGAGTGATAGTGGGAAATGATTCTAGCGGTTCCTAACTTAAACGGTAAAATACCCGGTCCATTATCCAGGCTACTTAACTCAATTTCTTCTGCTTTCGTCAAGGTTGCTAACAGGATCGTCATTCTGTAACAATTGAGCACTTATAGGTACTCTTTTAAGTCTAGATTTAGCTATTGGGCCTCGTTTCTTTTTCGTGTAAATGTGTATCGGTAAGTCGGCTAAAACTTTGTCATGAGTATAGCGAGGGGCAAGTTTTTGTCGGGATGCTTTAGGGTTTCGTATGAATATTTGTTGGTCGGGTAAGTAACATGTCTCAGGTTCTCTATTTTTATTAATGTTTTCAGTAATTTGGGTACGCCTATGTAGAGAGGATTCGTTTATAATATCATAGACTTTAATCATACGGTCACGATGGTCTTGTGTGTATTGCTGTAATAGTTGTTCTGTTAAGTCTATGTCTATAGGGTCACGGGGATCAAAGTGTCCAGTTATGATATCTATCGGTCTACATTTAGTAAAGCTATGTATAGAGCTGTTGTAAGCTAGAAGAGCATATGGCATAAGGTTAGTAATAGACTCTCCATGTTTATTTAATCTTAAAATCCTTAAATGTTCTAACAGGGTGGAATGAAGTCTTTCTATTAATCCATTTTCATTGGGTGTGTAAGGTAAAATTTTATGATGGATTATTTTGTGAAGTCTAAGAAATTCTAAAAATAATTGATTTGTGAATTCGGAACCTCCATCAGTAACGATTGTAATTGGAACTCCATGATGAGTACAAAACGTTAATAATCCTTGTACGACACTGATTGCAGTACCATCTTTTAGGTTATAGCTTTGCGCATATTTTGAAAAAGCATCGATTATTGTAAGGTATTTTTGATTTTCGACACTAAATAAATCTAAATGAACAATAGCAAAGGGTTTAGTTGGAGGAGGGACAATTTGAAATTTCTGTTTAATAGGATTTCTATCGTATTTTGCTCGGCCGCAAATTATACATTCATTTATATATTTTGTGACTTGTTCTTTCATTTTTGGCCAAAAATATCTTTTTGACAAAGATAAGTAACATTCATTGATGCCACGATGATTGGTTTTTCCTTCGTGGTAATTTTTGATAATCTCTTGCTGTTTAAAATAATCTTTTACATTATCTAATTCAGTTTTTGTAAGAACAATGTCCATAGCAGAATTTTTAAAATTATTTTGGATTATAGGAACTATTTGGTACATTCCCAACGGAGGGTTGATGAAAATACCAGTTTTGATTTTGGGATTGACGTATTCTTTTATTGCTTCTACTACATCATTTTCTACATTTGAATTCGAAATCGATATGGTAGCCTTAAAGTAGTTTTCAAATAATTTTGTTACTATTGGCTTATTTTTAATATCACCGACGATATTAAAAATAATTTGTCTATGAAATTTATTTAACGCATCGTCTGTTATAGGGATTTCTAAAAAGGGATTTTCTGAGTCGGAATGTACAGTGGCGGTTCGAGAGCTTATATTGGAGGGTGATTTTTCAGAGGTATTCACAACTGTTGAGCTAGCCTCTTCATTGTGAATCTCAATTCGAGATAGCGCGTCTGCATTACTATTATACTTTCCCTGCTTATATGTTACAGTAAAATCATACTCACTTAAACTAAGTCTCCATCTAGTTAGTCTTGAATTGGGTTCTTTAATGTTCATAATCCACTGAAGTGGTCTATGATCAGTCATAATTTTGAATTTTCTTCCAAAAAGATATGGGCGAAAATATTTAGTGCCCCAAACAATCGCTAATAACTCCTTTTCAATTGTACTATAGTTAATTTCGCTGGAGTTTAGAGTTCTGGATGCGTACGCTATGGGTCTATCAGAGCCAAGGGAGCCTTGAGAGAGAACTGCTCCTATTGCTAAGTTTGAAGCATCCGTGGTCAGTATAAAGTCTTTAGAAAAGTCGGGATATTGAAGGATGGGGTCATTAACAAGTAATCTTTTACATTTTTCAAAACAGTCAGTGTAGTCCTGTCCTAAAGTTATTTTGTAGCCTTTTTTCAAACATTGAGTCATAGGTTTTGTTACTCTAGCAGTCAGGTATAAATTTTCTATAATAGCCCAGTAAACCCAAAAATCGTTTTATTTCCGTAGCTGTTTTAGGAATAGGATAATTTTGAATAGCAGTTATTTTATCAGGGTTAGGTTTTATTCCTTCATTAGTAATTATATGTCCTAAATAAGAAGTTTCTTTTTTCAGGAACTCTGACTTATCCATTTGTATTCTAAAATTTGAATCTCGTAACCTTTTGAAAACCTTTTCTAAATTAATTATGTGTTCTTGAAGAGAAGTACTAAAAACGATTATATCATCGAGATAAACGAGACATATGTTATTTTGTAAGCCATGCAACACATTATCCATTACCCTTTGGAAGGTGGATGGCGCGTTTTTTAAGCCCATAGGCATTCTTAAAAATTCGAAATGCCCATGTTCTACATTAAAGGCAGTTTTAGATACATCAGAAGGATTCATTTCAATTTGATAGAAGCCACTTGCGAGATCTAGGGTACTGAAATATTGACAATTACCTAATTTATCTAGAATATCAGATATATTCGGGATAGGATATTTATCGTCGACTGTTTTTTCATTAACTTTCCGAAAGTCTATGACAAGGCGCCACTTAATTTTCCCTGAAGCGTATTGGAGAGCTCCAAGCTGAGTCAGAGGGTCTTATGATGCCTTGATCAAGCATTTTTTGGACTTGATCCCTAACTTCTCCCCTATGTATGAATGGGTATCTATAACTTTTAGTGTGTACTGGTATTTCGTCTGTGGTCTTAATTGAATGTTTAATAGTGTTACTAAATGTTAGTGGCTCTCCCTCTAAATAAAATACATCCGCGTAACGGCCACAAAGAATTTCTAAATTAATTCTTTCCTCTTCATTTAAGTGATCAGTTCGAAGACGAGAAAGGACTTCCTTCTCTCGTTCACAATTTTTTTCAGTATTTAAATATTCAGTATTATATAATTCGGCTTGAATGGGCTGATCTAAAGAAAAAATTATGTCACTACGATTGGGGTTATAAATTTCTACTATAGCTCTATTATTTTTAACAAATGTCAAACATTCTTTTATAATGCAACGCGAAATTGTTTGCTCTGGGACTAAAATTTCTCCTATGTGCATATTAATTGGTAGTTTAACTAATTTAGAGGAACCAGCTGGTATTATATCCTCGTATAAGTTTACATTATGCGAATTATAAACTTGTATGGGGTTTGAAGCATTTTTGGTTACAAATATTTTTTTTTTTATAATCTATGGTTGCTTCCCATTTATCTAAGAAATCTGTACCTATTAGACCATCGAAATAGTTGTGGAATTTATAAATATAAAATTTTATATCATCATTACTTTTAAACTCATTAAAGCAAGGAACGGTTATGGAATATTTATGTTTGCTTACAGAATGAACATTACACACTTCAAAAGGCTCATAATTTAAATTGAAATTATTAAAATATTTTTCAACTGCATCTGGACTTATAAAGGACTGATTTGCGCCGGTATCTATTAGAAACTTTAAGGGTGGATTTTTAAACTGAATATAAGGTAACTGACGTTGGGATTGAACATTAATCTCTATTTTGGTTTGTCTAACGGTTTGATTTTCCGAAAATCCTGTTGGTTATTGGTAGTTGAAGATGAAGGTTCAACAACAGTATATTCAAAAGGTATGGGGTCGTTTGATTGTTGAAGACATTGGTGGTTTTCTACAGGTTGATAGTCACTGTAATAATATTCTGGGTGTTGGTTATAATCGTCATAGTAATTGTCATAGTAATCGTCAGTCTCATAATAGTCATAATGGTCATAACTTTGATTTTGATTATTACTTTCGTGGAAATTCATTTCCCGAGTTTTAAAATAATTCGTTGGGGGTGGATTACCGTGTTTCCTCCAGTCATGTCCAGTAGGTGGTAAATTTTTAGTTACAAAATGAGTTACACCGCTCATAGGGCGGGCTGGTTGGGGATTTTGGTTAGTATGTTGATAAAAATTACGTTGGGGCATTTTAAATGCATTATTAGGATTATAATTTGGAGGTGTGGCCCTAAATATTTGTTGAGTGTATGAGGGACCTGGACCCGGTTGAGGTCTAAATGGGGGTCGTTGTGTGTGAGTTGGGAATTGATGACGCGGTTGGTGTTGGTTTTGAAATGTAAATGGCCTAGACTGTATTGTGTTAAAATTATAATCTGAATTTACCTTAAAAGGTTGAGATGACAATGCCATAGGGTGTTTGTTCCTTTCAGGTTCATAACGAGCCTGTAAATATATAGTATTTAATTCGTCTTGCACGAATTCTAATGCTTTCTCTATTGTTTCGGGTCTCATACATCTAATACGTGAACCTAAAGGATCTTTTAATCCTCTTAAATATGCTTGCAGTGTTAATTTCTGATATAAAACCCTTTTCGCTTCAATTGTGGTACCAATATTCTCGTGTAAAGTTATGTATGTCATAATTGTACTAAACAAATTTTGACAGCGTTCATAAAACTCTTGAGGTGTAGTGGACCCTTGTCTTAAAAGAGCAAGATCATTGTATAACGCAGTTTCGTCTCGTTGATCAGAAAAATTATTAATTAACGACTTACGAATGCCAGTCCAGTCTGAAGGGATACCGTTAGTATTAATTAATCGTGCTGCGGAGCCTGTTACTTTATTTAAAATCCCGTTTACAAGAGCAACATTTAATAAATTATTTTCAGGGTTATTAATCACAAATTCTTGGACTAACTGGTCACATAGTTTTATGAATCTAGGTAATACATTTGGGTTTCCATCGAATTCAGGCAATAAGCGTAAGGCTTGAAAAATGCTACCTAAATCGGCCATATTATATTTCTCTAAATTTAATTTATCGTTATTATAAAATATTAAATTTCTATTCGCGTCTTGAAAGCGCGCTCTACTACTATACGTACTAAGCCTAGAGGTCTTCGATTGCCGCAGAAGGGAAATCTTGGAAGGATAAATCTTACAAAATAGGGATAAGCAATCACTAGAAAGATTCTAATGTACTTACAATTTTAATTTCGGTTTCTCTGGAGTATCAATGTTCGGATACGCCTCGCTGCGCCGCCTCGTAGATTCAGGATACTCGTGTTGAAACTTGATAGCTTCCCGGATGGACCGCAAGACGATTATCTTGATTTTAAGAATATATAGTTTACGTTGCTCGCGACCCGGCCCGCGAGTATCCTACCGACTGCGCCAATTAAGTACGGTGGCAGCCGAGGATCCAAAAAAAAACAAAATTATAAAAATACTTTATTTAAAATTACAATTTAAGTTACAACTAAAATGACGACTGCTTGCCCGATATTAGAAAACAAGAGTGACAATTATATTTCAAATTAATTATAAAGAAATACATTTATGTCAAGTGCACATTCAGCTTTTTGATTGTTATAAAATTATAATGAAATAATAAATTTGTGTGAAATGTAGATTCAGCTTTACGATTGTTAATATTCCTGGATTCTGATGCAATGTAATGTACATATTGCACCAACGCTTGCTAAGCGGTTCCCGCGATGCATGGGAACATAACTTACTCTTTTGTTTTTATATATTTTAGTGAGTTTTATTTTAAAGTCGTGTGTGTACAACACCTCAATGAGTCTCTTTGTAGTTGCAGTCAAAGGTCTATTCGATATAAATTAAAGCTGTGAATTGTCACAGTACTTTATATTTTAAGAATTCTCCAACCAGGTTGTTATATTTCAGTTATAATAAAGTTTTATTTCATTACAGCACCTTTGGTGCCAGGTGTACAAAAGTCATAGCATTCTGTTGGAAAGGGATTATTTTATAAAATTTTATCTTTTGAATGTATTGTTCATAAAATTATATTCTCATTTACATGTAGCACATTAAATAAAATAAAGTAAAGAAATAAATAATAACAGTATCAAAGTGCCGACGTAAACTAATCCATAATATCTCGATATGATAACTTATAAAAGAGATATTTGAAGCGAATTTCTCTTGATATAACTAATATCTGCCATTCTGTGATAAAAGTTTTACCGGGACTCGAACTTTGGTCTGCGAGTGGATTGCTAGTTGGCGAGTTCTACTGAAATTATTGTTAGTTATAAGTTGAAATGATCTCTTGAAAATCAAATCATGATTGGTTTATGAGTAATATCGTAAAAAAGATCGTCTTTGGATAAATGCTTTTTTTTTGCTGTATTTATTTGCTACCCTATTTGGGCGTCCTAGTTAAGGAAAAATATACCCGTATTATTAGAACAAATCATATAACATCAGGCACAATTATTTTTTTTCTAAAACATTAATTTTTAAGACATTTCTAAGACATTTTAATTGAAGTTGCTAACAACACAATCGCTTCAGTAAATCATCTAAAAGGATATTATGTATTTTGTATTCACGTCAATTTAGTACAACACGGCTATGTTACAGTTTTTGTGAACGTGATATAATCTGTATTTTCCTAAAACTATTTTGGATTAACAGCCAATTTATTACAAAATTACAAGGAATTTCATTCCTTGAATAGCGAGCGACAACAAGCGGTGTCCACAGCATTCATTTCCACCAAGATAACGCGGACATTGCTGCTAGAACCATCTATACTATTTGACGTTTGTTTTCAAGACATTTTTAAACTGTTTTGAAAGACGTTTTTTGAATGACAGCTAGTTCACCCGAATGTGCATATAAATTGGAGCAGAATATTTTGAAGAGCTAAAATTAATGATTTTTCATATTCGCACTACTTTTCATTTCACTAACAATTTTCGAAATCGCCCTGTGTATTTGATTTCAAATATTTTTAAGTTCTATATTCAATAAAATTATTAGATGTACCTGAACTGACGTGAAAACCTTTTTTGAATTCATGTTTATTGTCAAATTATTGTCACATGTAAAGTAATTCTTGTCTACAGATAATGGCTGATGTTTACTGATATTCACCAATATATTAAAGCATAATATACCTAATATAATATGGATAGATATAACTCGACTTTGAATGGCACATCTATTTATTGGCGAGCTCATGTTCTCAACAACCAATTAGTACATGTTCACAGACATAATATAAATGTCTGATGACGTATCTCTAGAGGTTTACCTCTAGAGATACGTCTACTTTAGTAAGGGTGTGATTATAAAAATGGAATGAATTATTGTCCATATTTATTCGAATTACAATAAATGTACGATCGAATGAAACCACCTTCACTATATATTTAATATGATTTTAACCTCAATAATTTTCTTTATATAGAAATAAATATTAAACAGAATACGGCATAAGATAAATTTTCATTATAATAATCAAATATGTATATGGATATATTGTAGATATATATTTTAACTTTGTAATTTTGTAGTATCTTACTCTCCTATAAAAAATAATTTTAAATATCGGAATAACCTTTCCACTCTGTATTTCCTCCCTATTTACATGCCTACCTTATTTCGTTAAGTAGTTTCCCTATTGATTTGATTTCAGATGATAGAAGTCAAAGCAATTAGAACCAACAATCAACCGAGTTTTTGAAATTATTTGAAATGTGTTTTATTGTAATTATAACAATAAAATACAAAAAAGTTAAAATGAAAAAATAATATTCAATAGACTATAAAGCGCTGGATATAACCTGACCAGAGTTAGTGCCGAAATTAATATAATGACTTCATAAACTTCAATGTAAAAGTGTTAATTACATTGTTATTAGCACCGCGCTATTATTAATACAACTCAGTTCAACTGAATAGGTAGCATAATTTAAGAATCTTTAACTATGGAGAGATAAATTTAACAAGTGTGTATATAATAAAACTGTACTCTTTAGATATTGGACGTTTGTTCTCATAGTAGTCAGATTTCTGTAATGTTATAAATGTTGTATAAAATATGTTACTTTTATTTTACTACATGTTAACATATATTTTATATATAAATCAATAACTTTCACAATTTATTTACATTATATTACTTACTCGTATATACTTATTCATTAGCCTTTGCATATTTATATCCAATTAAATGTAAAAAAAAATTCAAAAAACAATATGTGTAAAAATTCAAAAATATTTAGAATGTTAAATAACTCAAATTAGATTTTCTAAACAACTAAGTTCTTTAAATTATCTGTACCTCACCACCTACTAACTACTAAATTAATGTCACATTTATAAAATGAAATCCATGTCCTTTGGTATGTACATTACAAAATAAGAACACTTATGTACCATGAAAAAAAATATATAACTCTACCTATACATAAAATTATATTAAACATGATAATAACTGTCCTATCACATACCTTCTGTAAAACTGCTTCATCAGTCTTCATACAAAGGCATGTATATATTATTTACATTTTCAATGTTAACATATTATTTATTTTGCAATTACTTTCAAATAAATTCACATACATTAATATTTTTACTATTATAAATATAATACAATACACTCGTTTCAATAAATAACCAAGTTTGAACTGGCAATGTGTTTTAATTTAAAATAACAGTTCTTATTACTGGATATCAAAAGTATTTTAAAATTTATTTCAGAGAGTGGTAAGTTGATGTAATCACAACCAATATTATTATTATTTCATAACTTACTCAACTTTACTGTTATTCTGTCATGGTTTGGCAATGTCATAGCAATCTGCCATCGCATTGCCATGCATTTTTTATAAAGAGCTGCATCCAAAATGAACTTATTTTATCAGAACATCAACAGCACAGAATTTTAACCGTATCACCCGACGTGTCGACAAAGTTAAAATACACTCAGTGCCCCATGGCAGTGGACAATTAAAAAATAAAGCTATATGAAACTGGATTCATAAAAATATATTATATTTCCCTTAATTTCAAATATTAATATTTTTTCTATTTAAAATTAAAATTATACAATTAAATTAAAACAACAAACCATCATATCATAATTTACCTCTCATTCTTTGTGCAACTGCAATAAAAAGTACAAAATTGTTCTTAAGTGCTGTAAGTTTTTCCACGTCAACTTTATTTAATTCAAAGCAGACTGGCGGAATTTTAAATTTACATCAAAGTTGGATTTTGGAGTTTTGAAAATCATGACATACATTTTATATTTTATATCATATATTTTTATATTAATTAGAGATTTTTTACTTATGACACGAGGGCTTATCAGAATGTAAAGCATATGAAATTGATAAGTTAAGGCTTATTATCTAACCAACACCAATTCGTTGAATAACTTTAAAGTAGAAAGTAAGTAACTGAGAAAGTAAGTAGTAAATAGTAAGATAAAAATTGCGCAAGAAATAAATGGTATATATTTTTTGACATGGAGTGCTACACTACAGTTTATTTACCCAATAGCTAACTAATGTTTTAATGTAATATCACAGGAATATATAATATTATAAATAATACATTTGCGTTATTACATTATTACTATAATAATTATGTTTATTTAGTATAGTGAATAAGAAGTCATACCAGCTTCGTATGACTTCTTATTCACTATAAAATTCATTATTCATTCAACGTAAAAATAATAGTACAAAAATAATCCGGTGCCATAAAACTTTGTGATGACAGGTTAAAACTGCACACACCGCCTAGTGGCACCGGACAGCGAAATAAATTAATTACACGAGTAGACATTGTGATGAAATAGTATACGAAATATTCTCCTACCTTTGTTGGTATTTTAATATTAAAACTTTACTTAAAGTATTTTAGAGCTATCTTTCTTAGAATAAAAATTATAAAAAATACTTTTACTAATACAATAAGAATCAGATAAAATATTTTTGTTAGAAATCGAAACACTTACCTTTCAGATGAATATCCAAACATATCGCTAAAGATTGTTTTAAATTACAAATAATAACAGACAGTACAAAAGTCAAATAACATTAAGTAATAATAAAACTTCTGTTTGATTATATTTTTGTTTTCAAAACATTTGCTTATTTGCATGATTATATTATTAAACACATATTACCGCCGTGTATTATAATTTCATGAGAAATTAAGGTAAATAATCCTCCGGAGAACAATGTGTGTCACTTTACTGAATATCATAACAGTAGGTTATACTTTATTGCACTTTATTGCACTGAACTTTATTGCACTCACTCTATTATGGATGGAGCTATGTCAGAGATCACATTTACCTTAATAATGGTTAGGCACTTATATTTAAACTATTTAATATAAAGATAAAAAATACATGATATAGATGATAATATATTCATATAATTTTAATAATCATAATATGTGAAACAGGGATCACAATAAAAAAACCCATCTAAGTTTGTTGTGAGGTTCTTCTCAGACCAGGGCGCGTTTGGAACCCTCGTAGCCTTATTTTAAGTTGGGGAGTCTCTTTACAGAAGGGTTTCTTTAGATACGTACGATCAAAATAAGCCCTCCTGTCACTCCGTTTGAAGTACACAAGTAATCACTGGCATGGATTCAAAGGGGAAAATTAATAAAAATAAAAGAAATAAATATCATAATGATATAAAATATGTTCAAAAAAAAGCCAATCAAAGGAACCCGGAACTTAAAACTTTCAACCCTATGTGATAGTTTATTATCCCCGCTACTCATCGCCTGTTTATCGACTGCCGCGTTCTGGAGTTACATCATATTTTACCGTAATTGCTTTTCGATATGCTGTCAGGATATAATTATTTTTCGAATCTCAGTTTTAAATTATAAAAAAAATATTGTTTAATAATGTAAGCTGTTAAATACTCGTACTTCAATTTTATTTTTCTTTGTGCAATATAATATTGCATATTATTCTATACATGTTTGTTAATCGAATATTTTCTGGTATGTTGAAGAATCAAAAATAATATTAATAATGTCCTAAATGTACCAAGAAAGTCATCAAAACGGATATAGAACATCATGTTGTTACAAAATAAAAGACACACGCTGATTGTCAAAAGTGTTGTTATCTATATTGTATATATAATCGATTTACCACTCACTGACTCATCACGTAATTTTCGAAATTATCTATCCGATTACTTTTTTGTGACGTAGACGTCCACTGAGATTGGATTTTACGGAATTCCTATCCCAACGGATTTAAACTTTTTGCATTTTGCTGAGTTCTAAACCTGTAGGAGCTATACACTTAACGCTGGGTTAAGAATTACTATAGCAACGGTTCCGATGACGGCGGATAATATGACAAAGGTTACCATAGCAACCTAAGTTCACATCCATATTAATAGTGTGCCCAGTGAAGCCGAAGGGAATAAGCTAGTTTTGTATACGTTAGATTTTTTTTGTTTTTGTGTTACTACATCTCCAATTCTACCAAAACGTTATTTTTGGGATTTCTCAAGTAATTACTAAATATCATTGCATATATTAATTAAACAATATATATTTTATGTAACATCTTGTTAGTCAAATTAAAGACTTTGTTAAAGCTTACTTGTGACAAGCAGCTTAAATAAAAGTTTTAAAAAATGTAATAGTTTCCCTTAAAGTTTTGTTATGAAATGGCTTGAGTAGGTACTTGGTATTTTCCTATAATAAATACAATACGAAATATACTGTTATTTCAATAAATCTCAACAAACATTTGTCCAAATAGTTCAGAGATCAAAACTATTTAATTTCCGTTCCAGATATAGCTTGTCTCGATATAAAATGCGGTTGACAAATAGTGAAATAGTAGTAGAAATTGACAAAAGATGTCTTACGATAAAAACTATGTATATCTTAAATAGAATTGTTTGTGAAATTTAAACATTACATACTACTTTAGAAAATAGGGTTTTTTATTATTTTATTATCTAGGCCTAGTTTTTTTTAGTTTGACAAAATGTTTTCTCTCTAATAATTACAAGTTCTTTAAATTAGGCATTTAAAGAATAGCTTCCACAATATATACAAGGAAAGTAAAATTTCTATAAAAGTTTTACACAAAGAATACTTGCAGTAAATATAATAACTGAATATGATCTAGTACTTCGACACTTGAACATACAATAGAAAATGTAAATGTAAATTTAAATATTTTATGTTACTGTCGAGTTTATATAGTACAGATTATATATATATATTAAAAATAACATATATGTCTGAAAAGTATAAAAAGACAAATAAAATAAAGCTTGTATCTTATAAACTATCTATGGATTATTTTTCCTTAACTCCCTTTGAATAGTTATTTGAAGGAATAGATTTTTTAGCTAGGATGATATCTTAAACATATAAGTATCCAATTCGTTACTTTCTTCCGAGACGATAATACATGTATAAAGATTATAGAAAATTGGAGTGTCTAGATACAAGGAATAATAAGAAGGAATGTTATACAAAAATATACCCTAGGATATATTTACATCACATTCTTTCGAGGCTTTTTAGTGTTCTGTAAGTAAATATGTAGATCAAGGAATTTCATTTCTCAATAATATTCAACGCGGCGTCATATATATTAATTTTAAACAATTTGATATTGTATTGTAGTTCAAACTAGTTGAATATTAGTATTTCATTGTTATTTTTTACTTTTTTACTTCAACAAAGTTATACATAAATAATTGTTTTATATAAATATAGTATATACATTTCAAGCACATACGACACACACATACAATGTTTCGATTAAATTCCATCGCGCATTAAGCTCAATAGTATGAACACTAGTGTAATGTAATTTGGAATTTTCTTTATAATTTTTTCACGTTATTGGGTTCTTTTGCTAAAGTGTGAATATATATTTTTTTTGCAGTTATTTAAAATGAAAACTACTTTTCTGTTCAATTCAAAATTTACTTTTGCAGTTTGATCTACTGCAGTAGATACGCAAATCGCAATTAAATATCTCATAAAGTGGTACTAAAGTGGTTTTCCAGAATTTAACGAGTTAACTGTAGCTCCTACATACAAGTCGGCTCATTTGTCCCTGGCTATTATAAAAAACATAACAAAAAAAATCAATAAACATGTTTGTCTCTCTTCTATTTTTCTTATAACATTGAGATATCTTTTATTATATAAATTCCTTGTCACATTAATACACGTCTTACCTAATCTCAAATTTAAGGACATTAAATATCTTGTCATAATTTGTATTTTATTAATTTTAAACACACATTTCTGCTTAGAGATTACACATTTATATATTTTGTCATTACATCGTTCTCAGCTTGTGTACAGGTAAAGTAATCTAATATTTAGAAAATAAATTGTAGTTAACGGATATATTAATATAAATGACACTACTTTAGGGCTTTAGAAACAATTTAATTCTCATAGGAATAGACAACAAGTTTACAGAATATTTCCAGTGCAAATTGCTGCGATGTATGGGATTAAAATTAAAATAAATTTCAATTATTTCGATAGCATCAGCATTGTTTAGGATAATTTATAAAAAAAATGTTGAACGAAGTCTCTTAAGGCTTATTAGTAGTATGATTTATGGTAGAAATCATGACGTAACGAAATACCGCATGCCACGTGTGTGTGTTTGCGTGTATCGAGCCTACTACGAACAAATGAGCAGCAGCCAGGTGCCTCACTCTCTCTTTCTCTCTCCCTCTGTATCCATGTTTCTTTTTATTATATAACTTCAACACATCAACACAAAGTTGTACAGAAACGTGGACATTTTGTGTAAACGCATTTGTTATTTGTATTTTTGTGTTAGATCATACGTGAGTTTTGTTTTATTATTGCAATTAAGTTTTGTAAAATGGAAACTGCAGAAAATGTGTGTAATACAGATTAAGAAAAGTTGATAATAGTATATAACAAAGTTTTTGCCTGAAATATTGAATAAAACTTTCAGATGTTATTCGTTCCTTTAGATTAATTTCTTTCAATAATAATATAAAAGTTACAGATCAAACTTAAGGTTTTTTTTGCCTGACAGGGATCCTCTAATCGTATATTTTTTTACATTATATTCCTAAAATTTACAATAATTCAATTTTGTCAATCCTAAAAAAACTATAAATTAATTACCCTTAACTAACTTTATTTAGTATGTTTTTTTGGCGTAAATCGAATACACTGCAATTTATAAGAAATTCGCTTTTAAAATTATCGCATTTTTAGCGAACAAAAATACCTTCACTACCAATTAAGAATATAGAATTAACAAATTTATATAACGAACAGGTATTATTATAAAGATAGGTAACCATATTCTTATAAAGATATTTCTTATTTACTGAAACTAAAATTCACATATTTAATCAAGTTTAGAATCAATAATAGAATTAAATGTAAGTTTAGTATTATGCAAATATTGTTCGAAATTAAATATTTTTTATATAATAATAAGCTAATGAAGTTGTAACTAACGAATAGGGATTTAGGATAATTATTTTGATTACATTATTTATCAATCTATTCCTTTGGTGTTCAGTTATCATAATTAAATAAATTTTAAAATCAAAAATTCAAAATTGGAAATTGAATTTTATTCCGAATAAAAACATAGGTTACCTGTTATAGTACTGCTAACTTATTTTAGAGGAACAAGAAAAGCCAATGGAACACAACACTGGCCGAATGGCGCAATTCTACGTATTACTTAACTGTATCCACGATGCATGTAATTGCCAGGTGCGAAAAATCACAAGAAGCTTTCGCATGTTTCTTAAAAATGCATCAGGCTTAATCTTTGTTCAATTTAAATATTCTGTTATTTAAAACATACAGCAGAGCATATTAAAAGTAATTATTTGTTTTCTGTAAGCCGAGAAAAAATATAGGTTTTATGTAACTTAATTTTAACAATTTCTTTTTTAATGTGTATTTTATAATTATTTTATATCAAATTTTATTAAAATTTTTGACTATCACTTAATGAACAAAAATGTCTATCCGAATGTCTGTTTTACGACTAAGAAGTCAGTTAAACTTCATGTCTACAATTTGTGCACGTTTCCCCGTTGGGCCTGATTAGTCATTGTCATTCAGTCTGCAGTCATTTACTACGTGCCTAGGTTAGAAAAGGGAAATCTTATCGCAGTTATAAGTCGTCAAGAAAGACATATTTTATTACATTTATTTCCTCTCTGTAATTCTTTGTAAAATTATCTTTTTTAGGAACTTGACGGACACGAATAATAATTAAAAACAAAATAAATATCCTATTTTTTTCGAAGAAATTGTAAATAATGTTTGTAGTGTTTCAAAATTGATAAAGAAAGCTAAATATTTCGTCCTCTATTTTAACATTGCAATGAATTTATTTACGTCTGTTGCCATTCAGTGGTGTGTATTTATACTTTGTCGGCTCCAAGTTTTGTTACATGGGGAAAAATATGATGTCCATTTTTAGGTAACATGAATTTTATTTACTAGAGATATTAAGCCTATAAGCTTAAAGCAAAAATAAATAAAACGTCGTAAATTTTTTTTCCGTTCTGTAGTTAAAAATATAACGAAATATTTTATGAAAGAAAATTATATTTATAAACGGCCATATATATATCAGGGGTAATACGCGAGGGCCATTCTTTAATCATAATCATTATAGTCATAAAGCTTTAATCAATTATTTCTACAATAAGTACAAGTACGATATATAAAGTAATTCATAAAATCACTTTTGCTTTTTCGAGCCTTATAAGAAAATCAGAACACTACACCACATTAAAAAATATATTTGGATATAATTCAATAAGTAGACATCGGGGAAAATTTATTTCTTGTTAATTTATAGAAGCAGCATGACTTATATTTTACAATCTTAAGCTACTAGTTATATATTTCAAATTATAAGTCAGAATATGTTCAGTATCCAAGAGACGGCAACAAAGATGCCTCTTCCTCTGTTCGCTCTCTCACTAATATGTAATCTTTTAGTGTTAATGGCAGATGTCCACATAACCCTGTAACCTATTGGTTTAAAAATATTCGTATGTAGGTTACAAATACTTTTAAGTAAAGTTATAGTTGGAGCTTTATAACAAAAACATTCTACTTCTATGCTTCAACATACTGTCGCAGTTTTTCCACATAATTTGTGTTCTGACTTTTAACGGGATTCTCAGGACCTCGGTGCTTTAGTTTGTATATTAGTTATTACATCAAGACATGTATCTATACTTTTAAACATTAACAATATTGAAAGCAGAAAAAAATTTACATTTTCATAATTTTAATACTATTTATATAATTGTTATGAATACAGAATTATTGCTAATAAATAAAGGATGTCAATTTGTTTTACTTCAACAAGTAAAGATTAAAAATCTCAACTTTTTACAATAATAAAGTAGGTAATTATAGTATATGTATATGAACTCTTTCAAAAATATATAATGATATCAATATATTTTTTTATAAAGTCGTTGTCTTCCAAATCAATTTTCTATCACCTTGACTGGTTTGTTTAATTGTTGACTATAAATAATAACATCTCGCCTATGAATTGTTATGAAACAATCATTCCGACTTAACAAAATTGTATGTACGGTTATGTCAGCCTGTATTTATTATAAGAGTTAGTAAAACTGTGTATCAACATACAAAAAGGTTAAAAAGGCACAGCAAGAATACGTAGAGAAAACTTAAAAACCGTACAATATTCCTTTATTTTATTATGAAGAAAAGAACTCATCGTTCTCAAAGGTTTATTTTTATAACGTGCTATTGTGAATACCAACCACAGTTACAATTGATGATTATGCTATTAAAATTAGACATAAATACTTTTTTGTTCATTTTTTCCTACCTGAAATGATATTTTATCAATTTAAATTTATCTAGTCTATCTGTTTGAAACACACTAACCACACCACTGAAAAACTTGAAGAAAACTTACACTTGAAACAGTTAGAAAAATTACATTTCTAGTAAACTTTACCTATTTTCGAAAAGAAGTATAAAAAACCATTGAAATATGCATATAATAGAAACTTTTATCTTAAAGACAATGTGAAAAAATATTGAACAAGAAGGTTAACAAGTACTCATTATTCCCGTCACACTCGTCACGGCTCCGTTTTTATCCAAAACTACGGCTGTTATTATTTCAGCGTACTAAATGAAATGAAGGCATTACGATCTAAACTGATCACGCGGATTTTGATTATTATAAATCTATTTAATATAACCTTATCGTTCTTTATTATTCTTGATTGTTATATTTTTTTATCTAAAATATCTTATGAAGAGTTTTCTCATATCTTTTAACGATATATTTTTTCTTTATCTTTGAAAACTTAGATAATACGTTACTATCACATAAAATGTCTTAAATAAACATAAGATAAATTTATTGTGTTATAATTATAGACATATTCTATAAGGGAGCCCTTGGACTTATCATGCATGTTATGTTATGTTATGTCAGTATTGTTGTGTTTGAGGATTTGTTATGACTACATATAGAAAATTACATATTGTATTTGTTCACTGTACCATATGGTCATAAAAAAAATATCCTGTGAAATACTCACCCACTTAAACCCGAACCTTTGAGTAAGATCACGAAGGCACCATTTACTAACATGATCTCTAGATTAATATAGGAGTAAGAACTTAGATCCAACGAGCTAGCTTTAAGCTGGAAAAAAAATTCTTAAGTTGTGCTCTCATTAACACTATCAATGTTAGATTTATTAAAAATTTCATTATATCTAATAATAATAATCATAATAGACCTATATTTGTTTTTATTATACGACATTAATTTATTCAAAGATGAAGTTATTAACATGGAAATAAGAAAGTTGAGAAAAGGGTCCACTACACATACACCTTTATCCACCCTCATAATCTTAATCGCAGTAGACAGCTCGGTGCTAATGAGAAAAATAATGAGCTCCTTCAGGGGCCCGCATTAATCAACCTTAGCAGAGTCGATAATATAATTTGAATACTGCTTCACGATCATATTACTTGTGATAAGATAAAAGTCCTTATATTGGTTTTATATTTTAGTTATTATTCAGCAAAGGTAAAGTATTGTTGTAAAAGTTATGTTAAGGATGACGACTTTTTTTAATTAAAATACATTTTTTAAATTTTTTTTTTATTACTTACTTAAGAAAAAAATACCTGCATTTATATTAAATTACTAACTTATTCCCTTCCGCTTCGCTGGGCACACTATTAATTTGGATGTGAACTTAGGTTGCTATGGTAACCTTTGTCATATTATCCGTTGTCATCGTAGCCGTTGCTATGATAACCGTTGCAATAGTAACTCTTACGCCCACATTAAATGTGTGGCTCCTACAGGTTTAAAATAGCATCTTTGAAGTAGTTGATGTTGGTATCTTTGATATTCTCGTCGTTTCAAAAGTAACTAATTGATACGAAAGTATGTGGTAGCGCCGTAACTGTTTCATCAATATTACAAGGTGAATAAAAATATTTCGAAGACAGTTTCATCGGTGTCTCTTGTAATTAATTTATTTCGCTCTCTTATGCTATTCGGCGGTATATGTATTTTTACTTGGTCAACACAACCTTTTATGGAGCTCGAAAATTTTTGTTATCTTGATTTTAGTGAAATGGATTCATATTCTATAAAAGGGACATAAAAATGCAAGAGCCAGATAAGAATTAATGGATTTATGGATAAAAGTTTGCTATATTTTTTGATTAAATGTGATTATTGTATATAATATAAGGATAAATATTTCATTGTCGAGGTATATTAGTGAGATTTTTGTATTTTAGAGGTTATTTTAAATTATTAATATTTAAAATAGTGGTGATAAAATTGTTTGCGTTTTTTGTTTATGGGTGGTTTTAATGCCTAGCACACTATTATTATTATAATGGCGACGGTGTTTCTCTGCTCCTCGTCTAGTTTGTCCTCACTAGCTAATTCTAGCTAATTATAGCTAGCTAATAACAATGCACATTTTTTAATAGTTCTTGCAATATCTGATAGTATGCTGATAAAATTATCATCTATTCGTAGTATTCGCTATTCCCAAAAAAAATGTAGCCGTTATCACTTTGTAGGAGACATTTCCCAGCGATTAAAATCTAATCTGCACTATCTGAATTAGTACCTTGTTGACCATAGCTGTTGAGCATAAGATATTTGCCTGAATTAGAAAAGAGAAAACCTGTCCATAGCTTTTCTCCCTGAACTAACTAACGACAAGATACCATTAGTAGTTAAATAATAGTGCAGTACGTGGACGACGAAATATTATCCTGTAATTTTTTTTTTATAAGAAAATAAATAAATAACTTAAAATCACAAAAGCTAAAAGTATTATATGTTTCACTTATCACATTTTCGAATTCAATGTATCAGAATGCCACCTACTGGTAGCTGTATTGATTATCTCCACATATTTAGTTATGCCGTGATCTGCCATCTATCGGCAATTAGCGACAACAACTTACACAATAGATCGATCAATAAAATTGCTAGAAAACGCATGGGCGTTTTCTAGCATTTGCATATTAGCATTGGTACAATCTATGAGATTGTACCACAAGTCCCATAGCGAAATAAAATATGAAGGAATTAAAAAATATAAAATTAGGCATGCAGCAAGATATAAAACAACACAGTTAGAGAAAAAAGGAGACATTATATTATAATTACAATAATTAATAGACTTAAGAAAAAATTTAATATAATATAATTTAATTTGATATTTATTTTCCTAAACATTAGATTTATGTAAAGATAACATTTGACATTGTGTTCTATAAATAAACATGCAATTGTTATTTTGTCAAAAACTTGTACTCGTATAAATGTGTAGACCATGTACCAATGTTTCCTTCCCAATATTAAATCTTTACTGATCAGGATATTTAAACACTTTGTCACTTATATTTTATAAATTACTTTTGATATAAGTTTTATGTATATTTTCGTAAAACTATTATAAAAGTAGTAATAATTATAACCTTTTGGTTTGGAAGTTGGAATGTTGGTACGAAGACTGGAAGAGGACAAGAAATTGCGGTTGAAGTGTGACTGGTTTGAAGAGGGTGAGTGATAGAATCATTACTGTTAAAATTATTTTTGAACGTTTAATTCTTAATCTATTAAGTGCGTATGCTCCTCAAAGCGGGTGTGATGATAGGATGAAAGAGAAGTTTTGGGAAGATTTTGATTCTGTGATGATGGATATTCTGGACAATGAGCAGATATATATAGGGGGTGATTTTAATGGGCATGTGGGATGTATGAAATATGGTTTTGAAAGAGTACATGGTGGTTGGGGTTTAGGTCATCATAATCATGAGGGTCAGGCCTTGCTGGAGGCCGAGCTATCCTTCGATTTGGCTATATCCAACACATGGTTTAATAGCGAGATAAACACTTAAACACATACAAAAGTGGCCGCCATATGACGCAAATTGAGTATTTCTTAATAAGAAGAAATAAAATCAATTGCATACAAAACTGCAAGGTACTGCCTGATTTCCACTTTCAATTCCTTGCCAGTAAGCTTTGTATATTTTGATGGACAATATTAAACAGCTTAGGCTTTGTCTTATTATTGAGTTTAAAGAAAAAGATTATTTTTTATCACATTTTTTTTTATTAGCGTTATTTTTCCTTACATCCTTTTAACGAAGTGTTTAAATAAAATGCTAACAAAGTAGCAATTTCTTTGCTATAATTCAGATTCAAATATTTTGTAAATTTTGTCATCCTAATACTATTGTAAATAAATTTATTGAAATCAAGATAATAAAATGCGTCGCTATGACGGTATGTCAGCGTCTATTATAGGTTGTGTAGGTATTTGTTTCATTTGTCCGAATAAGTTGATGAATTTGGGAATGTGTACATCACAAATTTACAGTTCTTTTTGTTATGTAACTTTATTATTTTTTCTATATTTTGAATATTTTTTTTTTACGAATTAACCATCTCCAAGTAATATTTCTATTTTTAGTCAAATTAAGGTTACTAATGTTATCTAAATTGTGCTAGTAACCAGCTCTAAACGAGCATATATAAAAAACATTGTTGTCATTATTTAAAAGAGACCCAATGCCTCGACCTGAATGGTCAGAGAAAAGAAAAATTATTTTTTAGCAGAAAGGAGGACATTTTAATTGTTTGATTATTTGTCATACTATGTTTATGATGTATAGTCGAATCACACAACACTTCAGTGCTTATTTTAGTAATTACATTTATTTTTTTATAATAGTAATTATTTGTTAAGGATCCTAACCGCTCTTATTTATAATTACACAAGTCTACTAAATGTCTTGGTAAATGTCTTGATTAATGGCTTAAATGTATTCCTTAATCTGATGTTGTGAGGATTCATATTTTTTATTAATTGATTGTAATGAAACAGTAATGGTTAAATGTAAGGCGATTTTTACCTACTCACTATTTAACATCAAAGTCCAATTTTTAAAGAAAAATATATTTGTTAGATGTTTATTCCTCAAGCATCTGAAATATAAAATAAAAATACAGAACGGCAAAGTATTCACTGTTAAGCAACGTTCTACGTCCGGATAGTAAGTTCATACGTTAATATACAATAGAAAACAGAATTCAGATACAATTTATAAACTTTTCTAGTACCATTGTAAGGTGAGCTGTCGGAGAAATAAACTACAGTATTGTATTCTATCTCAAAAGCTTTTGCTTTTTTTCGTTTGTTATTTTTAAAGTATCTGTTGCAATGATGCCCTCTTAAATAAATATTGACGATACTGCTTTTAAACTTTATCCATGTTAGTACAGTGTATGTTAGTAGAAGAAAACAATCTTGCTTATTCTTGTTATCTATTATATAAATTTCAAAACAAATTTGTCGTGAATTCTTCTGTAAGTAACTTCTGTAAGTTTTTTAAACTATTAATCTTCTTTTATAATTTGAACGATATTGTAATGAAATTCAACTTTAACAATGAATGCAACATAAACTATAAATATTTTAGATCTAAAAATTTAAATATAGGATTCGAAATATAATAACATAAAGAGATCCAAATAATAACATAAAATATATGTGTTTTAAAATTGTCATTGTATTAATGCTTGTATCGGAACCAAATATGCTTTATGAAATATTGAATTTCCGTAATATAATATTGGTTTGGATGTTTATTTTAATATTTATATTGTTTCCTATTTTGTTACATTATGTTAATTTTGTTGTTTTGTAGTAATTAAATTATTTCAATATAAAAGCTATAAAAGAAAACAACATTCACCAAACGATTTTCCCTAATCAAGGAGAATAAATTAGATTTTGGTATATTATTATATCAAATTCGAATTTGAAATATCTTTATTCAAGTAGACATTTACACACTCTGCAATGAATTATCAATTATTACAATAAAAAAGGTCAGTGTAGTCAGCCCGTGAGTAATCTACCACCGCCGCGGAATGCTGCTCTGCTGAGAAGAGTCAGCCAGAAACACAACAGTTGCCCTTTTAAAAGAAAATTAACAGTGTTATATACATTATAATATCAACCCTGCAAATAAGTCAACAACTTAAGTTCCACGCATTTCGATCCAATAAAAACTCTTGAATGTTATAATAAGATTTATTTAATAATACACGTTTAATTTTAGATTTAAAACTATGATAAGGAAGGTCTGAGAAACCTTGTAAAACTTTATTATATATGCGTACACTCAAGCCCATAAAGGATTTGTTAACTTTTTGATGACGAAATTTACGCGGAACCAGTTCATTTTTATTTCTTGTTAGTATCTTGTGTGTGTCAATATTTTTTTATAACAATTAAATTGTGATCATATATATATTATATTATTAAATATGTATTGAGAAGCGACTATAAGAATTTATTTCAAATATAAATTGTTATCATACCGTACAATATAATTTAAAATGCTATTTCAATAATTTTCTTTAACTCGCGATCTATACAACATACTATATTTTTTTATTTATTTATTATAACTGGACTTTTATATAAAAAAAATTTAATACATATTTATTAAGAATTTCGGAGAAAAATACATTAATATTTAAAAAATATTATGTACAAAGATAAGATACTTTCCCAAATATTATAATAAATCTCTAGAAATATATACTGCAGTTTTCAGAATGTATTTCTCATTTATTCAAGATATTATGTGTGCGAGATAAAATATAGTATTTTAAATAACAAGAAAACAATTAAATTTTGTTTTATATCACGAATAACTAACTTATCAAAAATGTAAGACCGATGCATCAGTCTTGCATTTCATTTCATTATAATTTAAATTTCTTAACAGAGTTATAACTAAACATCATAAGCAATATTTTGATTATGTTTTGTGAAGTACCTACAGATATACAAAGAATATATTTTTGTTTCTTTGTTTTTGTAATTAACAATATATTTTTGTTAAAATGACGTTTCATAATTAACACTAGCTAATGTGTTGTGTGAGATCTCTACAGAATTCGTTATATTTACATAATTCTGAAGTCACTTTGTTAATCTGAGGTAACGGGGTAATAAACTACAATGTAGTATGTCTTAAAAGCATTTCAAGCTTATTTGTTGGCAGTATTGTAATAACATCGTAATAATTGCCAAGTATTCTTAACAACGAATACTTGGTAATTATTACGTTGGTGCACCATATTTTTATTTAATTCAGATATTATTTTCTTCTTGACGTTTAAACACCAATAAATACACAAGATGTTTTTTTTATTATTATTCACAATTAAGAACATATTTATTTCCAACTGCAATCACATTTAAAACAAGGGACAGTGTGCAAAATGACCAAATACGTATGATAAGTGCATTCAGTAAGCACAGAGCGACTATTTCACAATGGTAGCAATAACAATATCCAGCACCCAATAGCACGCCATAAAAACAAATAGTGGCTGTGATTTTCTAAAGTTTATGGTAGTAACTGTGGTTGGAAAAAATAAAAAGAATAAAAGTAAATCATGTCTAATAATTATATTCAGAAATAATTTTTGACGTGTTAAATAGTTTCGCAAATTATCATTGTTTATTTACCAAAACTTTTACTCTTAAATTTTATTTTTATAAAAAATCTTTACATCTTTTTGTGACCTTAAAATTCTTTTATATATTTAAAATAAAAATAGATTTCATATAGTATAATATAATTTAAAATGCTATTTCAATAATGTGCTTCAAATTGCGATCTATATAACGTATAAAATTTTTTTTTTAATATTTGAAACAAGGGACAGTGTGCAAAATGACCAAATACGTTTAATAAGTACATTCAGTAAGCACAGCAATAACGATAGCAATAACAATATCCTGCACCCAATGTCATGCCATAAAAACAAATAGTGACTGTGGTTTTCTAAAGCATATTGTAGTCACTGTGGTTGGAAATAAAAAAAAAATAAAAGTATTACATTTTTAATAATTATATTCAGACATTTCTTATGAAATATTAAATAGTTTCTCAAAATATGATAGTTTTGGGAAACTATTTAATTATTTATCAAAACTTTTAATTTTTATGCTTTATTTTTATAAAATTACTTTAACATTGTTTTGTGATTTTCCACTAACATTACAATAAATAAATATATATCAAAGTATTCTTTAAGTATCTTTCTCCATCCAATACATTGGTATTGGATGTACCTGTAGACGTTGATAAGGAACTTCTAACTTAAAAGGAAAACAACACCTTATCAATAAATCTCGTAGTTAACTAAAGAAAATAAATAAAGTCGTTTCAAAGGAATAGGTAATAATACCTACCACTCAACTAATGATTCAGCAATTCTTAATAAATTGCTACAAACCTAACTCCAGTTCAGTACAAAGTTTCTTTCGAACCACACACGTGTTACATTTGATTAAATGGTTACAATAACAAAACACGAGTTTAACTTGGGTTAAAGTTTGAGAATTAATCTATTAATAGAAATATATTATGTTCAAAATTACTAATATAATAATAATATAAACCTAAATACTAATATGATAATAAGTCTAATACAGAATATAATATTATCAAACTGTAGTGAAGCACTTTGTAGGTTTAGAGCTTATGTCAAGATTTAAATCATATCCAAATCCGATGAAAAAATGTTTCCAAGTAGTCGTCACAACATTTTTATGATCAATTAAACACTTTATCGGAGTCTTTAATCGCATAATTTGGAATTTGTTTTCAATCACTAGACATTTCTTTAGTTTTCAGGAAAACCCACCAACATGAAAACTTGTTTTTCTTTATATTATTTTAGTTGATGTTTGGTAAAGTTCTCTTTCTATTATACAACTGCTTGAAAAGTGGGTCCATAGACATAATGACAAGATGTAATAGATATGAACAATGTTCTTTGAATGTATTAATAATTATCTGACGTAATGTAAAACACCACAACATATTGATGTCATTAAAATATCGTTATATGAGATATTAAATAATATTTATTTTTGATAAACAATGTATTATAAATACAGCATAAACATAATAGAACACTGTTATATTGTTAACAATTCTTATAAAGTTACATCGAAAAACAATTATTATAAAACACATCACCCGCAGTGTTCAAAATATAAGTAACAAAGAAGATTGTTATAATCTCAAATAGTAATGATACCTGGATTTACAATCTAATTATATTAATAATAAAAAAGTACATTAGAATAGAAGAAATATATTAAGAATATCGATAACTGTGTCAAAAAGTAATGGAATATTCAATGATTTTTATTTAATGTTCCATTAACTATTTGGTGTTAAACATTTGTGAAAATTAATTTCACAACATACTGACAGCCTCCTAAACAGAATTAGTGTTACAATACTATTTGTATATTGTAATATAAAGGAAATTCTTACCATTAGTTAAATGGTATTACGTTTCTCTGGAATAAAATTCACTTTGTTTTTGTCTAAATGAGCTCCGGGATATGTTAATGTAGCATCGTTATTCTTTTTGCCTAAGAGAATTTAATATTACTTTTGAAAAACTTAAATAGCCATCTATACAAATAATACATCGGTAAAGTAACTAGTAATAACACTGTTCATGAAACTATATGTAGGTTGTTTCTAGATAACCTACTATTATTTCGTAATCAGGGCGTGAAATATAATTTAAAATGTTTTCCAGCTACTATCAGTGAGTGTCATATATTAAGCAATGAATGATAATTATCCATTGTGTTGAAATCTGTTATTATAAAAGGAAAACGTTCACATAACTATTATTAATATAGAAAATATGTTCATTTCAACGAACCATTTCAGGTTGAACAATTCAAATGTGTTTTAGCAATAAAATTAAATCACAATTAATTAAAGACGACATCCAAACATATTTTCTGTATCCGAAAATCACTCAACAAGTACGGAATAAAACTAATTGTTATTAATTTAAAAAAAAAATACTTTATATTCTTATTATGGTTATAAATATATTATACTTGATATTATATTAAAATATCGTACAACTAAACAATATATAGAAAAGAGAAAAGTATATTTGTTATAAATATATTTATTTAAGATTCACATAAGATATAATATATAAATGATAAGCAAAATGTTATATGCCATATAGAATCCAACCACGTCATGGCACTTGTTTTAGAAGTCCAAGCGTTCTTTTGCATCATTATTTATATTTTACATTAACTACCTGACCGAATGCTTTTGACGTGAAAAATCATTTCTGATTTCAACTTTGACTTTAAACACCATCACTTTTATTGAAATAAAGAAGTAAACGGTTTATAAAAAAAAATATCCTTTACAAAAGTAAATCGTACTCATAAAATCGTCCCTTGCGCTGTTTTATCAATGATCAAACTATTGCATGTTTCATTCAGGCAGTTCAAACGAACCTAAGAATGCCTTTACGTGTGTGTTCATTGTATTGTTGATTGCTTGTGTTACTCTATATTATGTTAGTAATATCGGTAATCTGTTTGTGATGTTATGTAAATAAGAGATGGATCGGCATATGATATGTATATTATGCATGTTTGTCTGTGCAGTCTTCCTTATATTTATCAAGTTTATTGCTACTTTCTAGTGGTACTGTCATTGTGGTAGGCTTTATTATTATTCATTCAGTTGTAGACATAATCTACTTTAAATTATATACTAGTAACTACATAAAATTAAAACTACGGAACTAACTGATAAATAAATCATATAGTGATATGAGTTATATATCTGCAAGAGTTATTATCGGAGTTTCATATATTAAGAAATGGATGTTACTCGTTCATTGATTTGTAATATATTATTTTATATTAAAAAGAAAGTGTTTTCATGTTTATTATCTAATATTAAACTGTCACTGTTTGAATTAATAATACATTATGAGTAATACTCTATAGCCTTTTTATAAGAAGTTTAATGATAATTACTGGACATGTTTAAAATTTTTTATACTATCTACTAAAACATCAATTTTCATAGAAATTACAAAGCCCTACATTTTTATGTTTTAATTTTAAAATCGTTCTTATTTGAGAACAAAAAAATCTCCACATAATTAAAAAAAACACTGTAACACTTTCAAAGCCAAATCAAATATAATATATTTTTATTTACTAAGATATTCTCTCTTCCGTAAACTAACAGACTGTACTGAAAATCAACAGCGTATTTTTCCCTTGACATTTGTTTCATCAAAGTAAAACTACACACCGCCAAACGACGTCAGAGAGAAATAAATTAGTGACATGAGAGACACTGTGATGAAATAGAGAAAATATTGTATTATATATACTCACTTTTTATGAAATATTAATTATAAACCTAATCTTTTTGACATTTATAGAAAAGATAAAAATTAATAATCTTTTTTTTTATTTTAAATAACATTTATCATGAATTTTGTGACTATAACAGTTGCGAATTATAATAAATAAAATCAATGTATGTAAAATACTTTTATTAACTCTTCAACAAATATTAAAATAATAGCCAAAGATTAGTAAAATCATATAAGCTGTAACTACACTATATAAATCTACGACAAACACTAGACTATGTGAGGGCAATACCTAAACATTAATTACATAACCTGTACATATAGAACTAGAAACGAATAAAAACCACATTACAGTTATATTATTAGTGTTATGTGTTTATCTGAATTAGTACGTATAGTACATTTTATTAATATTGAAAATATGTTCCGGACTTTATTCTATACAAATTCAACTATAATAAAATTCCATATCTACGCTCAGCTCCGTCAATCAACAGAATAGGGTAAAGTTTAAAGAATGTGATGAACTCCATAAATAAATACATCTTGATATAAATTAACGAACCATTTCACGTCGAACAATTTTGGAGTTTTGTCAGTAAATTTAAATCCAACATGAATCACAATTAACTGACGACGTTCTGAAGAACGTTTTGTATTCGAAAATAAGTATAGAATAAGAACAATTATGTTATATATTTTATATTCTCATTATGCCTATAAAATCCTATTCACAGTAGCTATAGATGATAACTTAACTTGCTTTTATATTCTAATCTTCAGTCTTTTAACATATTACTGTATCTTTTCATGATAATTAGTTGGAAAATAAAGAAACTGTCTTCTACAAACTTTGAAAAGTGTATAATGCTCAATACCCCTCTTTACCTCAGTACCTCAGGGTAGCTGTCTAAATCCTGCGTAGTACGCAGGATATCAGTGTAACAGATTTTCAAGTTTAGTTTCTGATATTTCATCATTATTCACTTATATAATATTTATTTCCTGTGGTTGTAGCTTCTTATCTGAGTCAATTAACAAAGGACACATTTTACTTTCCGAATTATTATAATTTATATGATTGAACATGAAATCTGGTTCGAGATTTAGTTCCATTAAAATTTAAACTATATCGATTTAGACAATATATTCGTACGATGATAGAATTCTTATAACAGGTAAATGATACAACTATATTAATTTTAAATATATTTATTTAAATTTCACCTAAATATATAAGAAAAGATAAGATAAATGTGATAAGAAATTTAAAATATAACTAGGTCACGGCGCTTGTTTTAGAAATCCAAGCGTTCTTTGGCTTCATTATTTATATTATCCAGTAACTTCCTGAACAACAAAATCATTTCAATTGAAATAAATAAGACAATAAGAAGACTGCATTGTAAGATGATACTAATATTTACAAAAGTGGATAGTAATATTTACAAAAAGCATGAAATCGTTTTAAAGATAAGTTTAGAACTCTCATATACTAACACTCGAGCTATCGAGCCTTATATTTTCAAGAAACACAATGTTGTATTTTTCATTCAGCGGTTCAAACGTTCTTAAGAATGCTAAGCGGTTGCTTGGGGTATTTTTATCTGTATAATATCTAAGGCTCATTTTTATCAGTTAAAAATAATAATATTATTGTAAAAGAATGTTTCAGAATAATATTAAAAACTTTTGTATTAATCGTAATGACTTGAGGGTATTTTAATAAAACAATTCTATTCTTATATCACAATTTAATATATTCTAATTACTCCACTATAATTACTAGCACTGAATTTGTATATAACTTTGATTAACAATCACCAATTGAAATTCCAAATTTTAATATACAGAATAGTTGAAACATAGTCATCAAATGGTACTAACAATCTTTAAGTCCTCTTCAACAATATTCCCAACTCACTGGGCACTTTATGAAGTCTTTACAGACCAAACGTCGAGAATTGACTGACTGTTGCTCCAACCACAAGGAACTAGGTGGTAGTTGTTTTTTGACTACTTTAATATTACATTTGCAACAGTTAGTCAATTGACGAACTAATATTGACATTTTATTCAATATTTTACCATTTTCAATCTAATTAATTATTAGAATATCTTACATTATATTATATAATTGCATGCAATTAAAATTACATAGTTCAGTAGGTAGTGGTATTAAGTAATTAATTTACATTTACTTGATGAAACGATAGCTGCTTATTTATATATAATAATATATTATTTTAGATGTTATTACATTATTATAATATATTGAATATTAATTAGCAATAATGTTGTTTAAAGGTTTCAAAGACATTTAAAAAAAATTGATCAGTAATAAAAGGAGTGACGACATCTGTATTATAACATCGTTAAGGAACGAAAGACGCACAATTGTTCAGCTGATAATAATTTTATTTAAAAGAAGATATGAATAATCTTATCTCTTTTAGGAAATTTGTTAATCTAGTCGTAACCACATTTTAATGTTTTATATTTGTTTTAAGATTATATCTTCAGGAAAGCATTTGTAAAGATAAATAAATTCTGCAGCAGTAAAATGTATCTGTATTCAAACGGCATATTAACTTTAATTATGAAACCAACAGCTTCGAGATTGTCAATGGGGGTAATAATCGTATTATTAGCTTATTTCAATTCAAGCTGTGCTTGTCGGAAACCGACTCAATCGTGTACCGCCTAATTTATTGTACAATTGAGATTAATATCCTGTAAATTATTCAGAATTACCTACGAAACACAATTATTACATAGATCTGTTAGTAGATTCTGTAACTCATATTAAAACTTTGAAAAGCTCAGCTCCTATTTTCAATAGTTTAAATATACTTAATAAGATTATAAACATTAAAAATATATTTACAAAAAATAAGGGCTGAATACAGTTTTACTTTTATTTTCATATACTTTAATAGTAGAGAAAATGCGAGAAAAGATGATAGACAATAAATAAAATTAAATACACATTTGGTAATATAGATGATACTTTGAGCGTTGAGCCGCACTGAAGATATAATAACTCCTCAATTTGTACACAAAAATATGATACAAATTTGATACTAGACTTTGTTAAATGTTGGATATATTACAGTATTACAAAAATTTCCACAAAGGTACCTTTGTTGGATGCTTAAATGTTAAGCATTTCATATTTTGTTTTATTTATAAAGAAAGTATATAATAGATACATACAAAAGAAAGTATATATTCTTAATTTTATATATAGTCATTTGCTCGAGATTTTATATTTTACTATACAAACAATAACATCTAACCTATATTAATCTTTTATAACTCGGTGCTCATGAGAAAATAATAAGAAACTTCTGAACTAATGAATAACACCTTAGCCACCATTTACTTTGACTCGGATCGCTGAAATTGATATAGAAAACAGTATTAACTTCTAAGAATTATAAGCAATATATATGTGCTTGTATGTAGATATTTCTAATATATTCGTATATATACAAAAAAATTTAAGTAATTGAGATTTTTTAAGGGCTGCATTATTGACAAAACATGAAAATTGTAAAATAATAATGTATTTATTTACATTTGTATATCTATAATAAAAAACAAATCCCTTTGCAATTCAGGTTTCCATTTTTTATAGTGACATTAACAATTCAGGACGATTTGCTCCTATTATGAGATTACTTCTCAAACTGAAATGAACCATTCAGAAATGTAATAAGTATGTGTTTCGCAGGAAACTTGATAGCACTTCCACAAAAACACTTGTGCACACACAACACAAACAATATAACCAAAAAATTGAAGAAATTAATTGAGAGAGTCCTTCGTAAGCTCATCCAACTAAACTTGGAAAGCTTTTACGAAATATTACAACATTGTACTTTATATCCAGATCCCATTAAAAATGCGACCGTAGAATTATATAAATAAAGCGAATACAACTACGTTATTGTACTATTGTGATTTTTGATTTTTTATCAAGTACTTTCATTGTACCATATTTTGTTGAATATACTTCATGTCATTTCCTTTTCTATATCTTTTTTAATAATAATGCTAGGGATGAATTTTAAATAGGGAAATATTATATATAGGGAAATGGTTTCAAGATTTATATATATATATATACATATATATATATATATATATATACATATATATATATATATATATATATATAAATCTTGGTTCAATGGTTTCAATATATATATATATATATATATATATTGAAACCATTTCCCTGTCTACTCTCTTCGTCTTAATCTCACATGACTCTGTACTAATGAAAAACATATTAAGAACTTCTGAGTTCTTATTATGTGTTTCATGAACCACTGAGTAACAATTTAGTGTTGTTATTCATTTCAATATCGACTTCGAAATCGATATTGTATGTCATATTAACTTTAATTGAGGCTTATAAATAATATGTTATTTTTGTAACTAATAATAAAGATAGAGATTAACCGTCTGTATAGGATATAGATACATTCTGATATTTTTAAATAATAGATTATTTTAATTTAGTTCCGTAACTGTACTTTAGTGCAAACTAAAATAACAACTGTGGATGAGTACTAGATATTGCATTAATTGCATTTAAAAAAGGTTACTTTTTCTTAATATATTAATAAAACTCCTATCTAACATCTCTTCAACCTATATATATAAATGTAAAAAGAGGTACAATTATTACGATTGTCAGAACCAAAAGAAATAAAGCTCGGTTGTTGATAATATGGAACAACTGTTAAAAGATAATAAAAAGCAATATTTTGAGCTTCTATTGATTAGTACAGATACAAAAAACAGATGAATATATTTTTGTCAAAATGACGTTGCCAGTACTTAATGATTTGATTCATAATCATACACTAACAAAAGTTATTATGTGTACAGAATTAATTTTATTGATATAATTCTGTAGTAGCATTGTTAAAGAAACCTATTATGGTAATAAACTACAATGTAGTATTATGTCTTAAAAGCATTTCAAGCTTATTTGTTTATGTAAAGTAGTATTGTAATAATTATTACTGTGATAATAATTACATCTCATTACCGAATACTTGATAACTATTATATTCTATACTTAAAATATTTTGAGACCAGCGATTCGTGGTCAGATTTGTTTTGTTCTAAATGTGCCGGACTCTTCATATAATCAAAAAGTACTATTGACAATTAAACATTAAGAAATTAATAAGAAACCTTTTAATATTATTAGTTAGTATTTGATAACTAAAAAAATTTTTTATACTATAATGCAATTTTGAAACAACGGACGGTGTGCAAAGTGTCCAAATACATATCACAAGTGCATTCAGTGAGCACAGAGTGGCTATTTCACAACGATAGCAAAAACAATATCAGCACCCCATAAAAACGTCATAAAAACAAATAGTGCTTCAGATTTTTGCCTGGAATTATAATTGCCTTACAGTCTACAAACCTTCCCTTGAATAGAGGCGATTCTTTTAAAATAATGTTGAAAGTACGCTTCAAGTTTTTAACTGTGCCAAAAAAAAAGACCACTTTTAAGGTATTCTATTTTTGATAATTACCTACAGACATTAGTAACGGAATTGTAAATAGTTTAATCTGTTAAGAACTGTTGTCTGTCTTATTTAAAAATATATACATTATTTGTAATCCACTAACACTCAGATATACGAGTATATCCAAAGACCTACATTATTTTTTATTTAATTTTTTGAATATATGAATTGAATACAATACAAAGAATATTGATCAGAAAGTTCGAATACAAAAGAAAAACAACACCGTATCAATAAATCTCGTAGTTCACTAAAGAAAATAAATACTAATAATAACTAATGGGGCTATAAAATATTCTCAATAAATTGCTACAAAGTCTAGCCTATAATTACGAGAGTTATATGCTAGCGGTACCATACATACATACGTAGCAAATACGTATTAGATTATTAAATGGTTTTAATGTCAAAACACGAGTTTCTTCACTCCGGTTTGAGAAAGCATTTCTTAATAGCAGTAGTACATTGTGTTCAAAATTAATATTAATAAAACTTGCATAATTTAATAATAATGATAGAGAATGCATAATATTTAACCTGTAGTTAGTCACATTATTGGCTTAGAGCTTATGATAACAGATTCAAGTCATGGCTGAACCTTGTAAAAACGATTCTAAATAACCGTAGTTCTAATTGTATGATCATTTAAACTCTTCACCCTGGTTTTATTTTTTTACTATTACATTTTTAGATTTCAAAAATCTTTTTACTTAGATTTGATATTTGGTAAAGTCCTCTTTTTATACAACTTCTTAAACATGGGTCCATAGTAATTCTAATTGGATGAAATATATATGTTTTTAAATCCAATTCCTTATATTTAAAACTTAATGTTTAATAATAGTCACACTCAAAGATCACAAACAAAAAATATATTTTATTTTAAAAAACCTGAAGCTCTATATTGTTTATAATTATCAGGTTATTTCCACCGAAAAGCAATTATTATAAGACATATCAACCCTCAGCATTCGATGATAATAATGATACCTAAGCTTACAATTTCATATTTTTATAATATAGAATTAAGTAGTAGCAGAAGAAACATATATATCGGTATCGGTTGTAAAAATAAAATAACCAGTTTTGTTCCTGTTTTCAACATAACATTATTAAAGTAAAAAAAATAGTTTACACAGTAACATTTTCTTATACATTTTAATCACATGGTTCTGTTAAGTAACAGGTACCACCATACATTCGTGAAAAAAAGCTTTCAAATAGGACATGCGGTTTCATAGTTTAGCGTACACAAACTCACAGATTAACAGACAAATAGACAAAACATCTAAATATTTTTTTTGGGAGGTTTCATATGTTACCAAAGACACTCTGTTATGATTTCACCCAAATATTTTCGAGATACAGGCGACGATGAGTTACAGATCCATAACATCTAATTTATTATTATTAAATTATTAATTATATAGAAAATATTCTAAACTAACCACAACACAATATTTATGTAAGTTCATTATATTATAATATACTTATATTAATGTGTAAATTTTCTTATTTATTAATTTAGATTTATAACTTTACAGGCTCCTGTAAAGTTATAAATCTAAAAATGTAATAGTAAAAAACTAAAACCAGGGTGAAGGGTTTAAATGATCATACAATTAGAACTACGGTTACTTAGAATCGTTTTTACAAGGTTCAACTATGACTTGAATCTGTTATCATAAGCTCTAAAGCCAATAATGTGATTATTTTATAATTTATTTAGTCTGAATACATAGAAAAAGATGATATATTTATTATATCCATAATAAATATATTTGTCGCTTCGCTAACCTCCTATCCTTTAAGGTCCTATCCATATTGAGACTTTTATAGAAATAAAATTGCATTAAAAAAATATTTCACAAGTGCGTTGATAATAGCCACTTACGCTATAAACATATAGCTTTTTTGTCATTCTGTTGTTATACTCAGATATAGCTGTTATTATTACAACGAGAAATTATAAAAAATATTATTACACGAGGACCTAATCCAGTAAATTTTAATAATTTTCATAACCTGTAGCAATACTGTTGCATTTTAAAGTAATAAAACATTGTATATAATTTAAAAAGATCAGTTATATTTCAAAATTCAAAAAAACTTATCAGAATAGTTATTTCTCACAGAACAGTGCGTTTGTCCTTAGTATATCCTCTGGGAGAAGTCCCAAAGCAAACCGACTGTAGGCTACCAGCTATTTACCAGCCCTCAATAACATGATCTCTAAATTTATACACAAATACAGGAGCTTAATCTTCGGACGGGAAAGGTTTTTAGGAGGATAAAACATCTTAAGCGACGTTCACATTGAAATAAAGAGAAAAAGTAAATTTGTATTAAACGTCCATTGCGGATTTATTTCAGAAGAAAAAGTTATTTACATTCGATAATTTTTCATCAATAATTTCAAAGTTTTCGTAACACAAATTTGAACCGAGAACAATAATTTTAATTATTTTTTGCGTTTTAATAAACGGCTGGTAACTTATACCGCCATTAGTTATATGCAGCCTTATACTACGTTTCATGCTTTGGCTCCTTAGGATATTCTTATGATGTCTAGGACAATACTGGTCATATAAATACATTCTCTATTTGTATACAAAACATATTTATTACAATAAAAAAAGATTCCCTTCATATCTCAGCTATATTTGTCTGAAAACCTTTTACCTATACAAACAGCCTTATCTACCCTCATCATCTTAATTTCACATAAGTCGTTAGTAATGAAAAAATAATAAGACTCCTCAGAGCCAATGAGTAACTTTTCAGTGGTATTGTTATTAATTTCAATACTAACCCCCGACATTGATATTGGAAAGAATAATAACCTTTAATTAATAATTGTAAATGATCCATACATATACTAGCTTATTCCCTTCGCATCGCTGGGCATACCATTAATTTGGATGTGAACTTAGATTACTATGGTAACCATTGCCATATCATTCGTTGTCATGGTAACCGTTGCTATAGTAACTCTTACCTCCGTAAGTGTATAGCTACAGGTTTAAAACTTGGCAAAATGCAAAAAGTTTAAACCCGTTGTGATAGGAATTCCGAAAAATACGTTCTTATTGGACATCTACGTCACAAAAGAAGTAACTATGTAAAATTTTAAGTTAATCGGACTACTAGTTTCGAAGATTTCGTGATGAGTCAGTGAGTGGTAAATCGCTTATATATATATAGACATATTTTATTCATGATAATAATAAACTTCTATATAAGGTATACGAGTAGATAAATATTGTAATTTTTAAATAATTTCATTATTTTTTATTTAATCCTATTTAGAAAAGGTTATTTTTTCCAAATATGATATATATAACTCCAATCTAAAATCCTTCTTCAATCTGTATACATGAATGCAAAAATAGATTAATTTATTTCATCTGTTATAAATAAAAAATAGAGCCTAGTAGTTGGCAATATAGAACAACTGTTGGTAATATGTACAAAAGTTGAGAATAAAGCTTTTATTTTAAAATCATCGTCAAACACATTTATAAGTTTTTTCCTTGTGATGATAACATTAATTGTTAATGAAAATTCTATTCTGTCTATTTTTTTAATTTTAAATAACAATATTCAATAGCAACTCGTATAATGAATTAATTATTAGAAATACCTACGTAGTTTCATTTAACCAACGGACAGTGAACAAAAGTGTCCAATTAAGTATGATAAGTGTATTCAGTAAGTACAGAGCAACTGTTTCATAACCATATCTTGAGGGAAATAATCTGTAAAAATAATACCATAAAACAAAACATATCTGTATTCGGACGGCCTGTTCATTTAATACAATACACTCATAATATTACACTAAGCGCGACTTCTCACCTCGAAACTGTTCGCGGTACTTGATTTCAAACTCCCAATGTTGGAAACTATGGCGATTACTTATCTTCTAATTTACTGTACAATTGTAAAGCAAGTCCTGTAAATTACTCAATTAAATAACTTAAGCTTTATTAAATAATAGTACAGAAGATACAAGAAAGAATGACTAATATTTAGTAATTTCAAATGTACTTTTTTAATAGAAATGATACAAGCAGTAAATGTATGTATCACCTCGCTAATGCTCTGATATTTTAGGGTCTATGCTTATGTTTATGATGATTTTAATCGTCGTCCAAAAATGCGTCGCAAATATTAAATGAGAATGTTGATAAATTAAGTTTTACTCCCATCACTCCCTGTCATTCTGTTGTAATCCTCAGACATAGCTGTTATTATTTCACCGTACCATATAAAACGAAATCCTTACACAGGCTGATCAAACTTTGATTACGCCACCTTTCGCAGTATTCTCATTTTATGTTAATAAAAATATAAAGAAAAAATTGTGTGGACACCAACCACTTTGTCCCAAAATATTTCAAGCCAAGTGCAACCATGTAATAATTATCTTAAGTGACAATCAAATATAATACTCCCATACATACTTCATATGAATAAGATTTAAAAACCTTATAGACAATACAATATTGCAGTATATATCCACGACAGCTCATTAACAATGCAATTGTAAAATTTTATAAACAAACAGAATACAATAATATTTTTATTATACGATTATGAACAAAACTATTTATTTTATTTCTAAACTTCATTGTTAAAAAAAGGGACCATACAAGAACTTAATGCTAAAAGCATTTTGCTACCAGTTCATTTAAAGTAGTTAAACAATTAAAATGAACGATATTAAACTAAGACCACAACACACTCAATGTACTCTTTATTAATATTAAATTATTAAAAAACATATAATAAATGTACCAAAAAGATGTTTTAAAATGCAGTTCATGTAATTTCCGTTTAAATACTTTCCAAAGATAATTCAAATACGAATTTAAAATTTAAGTTTTGTTCTTTTTTTTTTTTTTTTTTTTTTATGGAAGTGGAGGTCAAACGGGCTGGCGGGTCACAGATGACTTGTGATCACCGCCGCCCATGAACTCTTGCAACATCCGAGGATTTACAAGAGTGTTGCCGGCCTTGTAAGTAGAAGTAGACGCCTTTTTTGAAGGTACCCATGTCGTACCGATCTGGAAATACCGCCGAAGGGAGTTCGTTCCACAAGCGAGTGGAACGTGGAAAAAAAGTCCTTGAGAACCGCACAGTGGAAGATCGCCACGCATCCAGGTGGTAGGGATGGTAAAGAAGTCGATGGCGCGCTGTGCGGTGATGAAATTCGGCGGCAGGCATCCGATCGAATAGTTCTTCGGAACACTCCCCGTTGTAAATGCGGTAGAAGACGCACAAAGAAGCCACGTCTCTACGCAATGCCAAAGAGTCCAGCCGTTCGCAGAGCACCGGGTCCCCGACAATCCGAGCGGCTCTCCGTTGTACGCGGTCAAATGGTAGAAGCTGATATTGGGGTGATCCGGACCAGAGATGAGAACAGTACTCCATGTGTGGCCGGACCTGCGCCTTATAGAGCGCAAGTCTTTGGCCAGGTTTGAAATACTGCCTCGCTCTATTAATCACTCCCAATTTCTTCGAGGCCAACTTGGCCTTGCTCTCCAGATGACCACGAAACTGACAATCGCTCGAAATGTCGAGACCCAGTATTCTGATACTTGGCGAGGCAATGAGGGGGGTGCTCTCGAAGAGCGGTGATACGACAAATGGGGTTTTCTTAGTGGTAAACGCGCAAACTTGTGTCTTTAGGGGATTGAACTGAACGTGGTTCAGTTCACCCCACTCAGAGACCATCCCCAAGGAAGTCTCTATAGAAGACACAAGTTTCTTTCGGCACTCGTCGACGTTTTCCCGAGAGAGACCTGCACGGCCGGAATACACCGCATCCCCAGTGCTGTCATCCGCATAACAATGTATGTTGGAGATATCCAACATACATTGTTATGTTCTGAACTCGTATAGCTATTTCCATATAAATTCCATACAAACACATTTTATTTTTAACTGTGACAGCCTTAGCGTTTTATCAATTTTTACATTCTCACATACAAATTCAAGTTAGATATAAGAGTCGTGCTATTTTTCCTAAATAAGATTAATAAAATAACTATCCCTATGTTGTCCCTTGTTATTACAGTTTGTGCTACAGTAGGGTTACGACAATGATTGAAAAAATATTTAAAAACAAAAGATAAACAAACCAACACACATAAATATACTTATAAACCTGTGAAATTTCTATAATTTTAATTTGGGCGGACAATATCAAAATGAATAACAACACTGCACTAAAGTGTTGTTTGTCGGTTCAGTAGTACCGAGCTTTAAGAGATTAACAAGATGAAGATAAATAAGCTTTATATAAAACAAAGATGTACTATATTGAAGAACCAACTCATTATAAAATACATATTAGATAATGTATATATAGTAGATATTGTTTTGTGTTACGAGCAAGATATCACTGTTTGTATTTATTAAGAACAATATCGAGTAAAATAATAATTAATTATATTACAAATTCTACAGCATTTTTTTTATAAAACTTTCATATTCACGACTGACCATATCATTTTACGGTCATATTTTTATTTTACCTAAGTTTGAATTTTCATACTTTTTACGCAAACAGATTTTCGAACAAAATTTAAATTCAAAATCAAAAATGATGAATGAAATCTACCAGGAAATTAACACAACTGAAATAGTGCAACGTATTTTTTTTTTTTTTTTTTAATAATTATAATAAATCTGTAGAGAGGTCAATTCTGTACATGAAATATATTTACAAAATAAGTAGCAGGGGGTGATTAGTGTTCGATACTGATGCCAAAAATGCAGTTAAAAAAATTTTTGTCTGTCTGTCTGTCTGTCTGTCTGTTTGTATGTAATTTATAGAAAAAAAAACTACTCGACGGATTTTAACGAAACTTAGTACAATTATTCTTTATACTCCTGGGCAGGTAATAGTATACTTTTCATCACACTACAATGAATAGGAGCAGAGCAGTGAAAGGAAATGTTGAGAAAATGGGAGAAGTTGCTTGATTTTTTAAGCTTCCGTCGCGTGTGCAGCCTTAATGGTTAGAGCTACATAGAAACTATGTATAACAGAAATATTCTACATAAAAATACACGAAAAATATTCCAAGACAGCATATATCTACCTTTTATAGTTAACTCACAATAACACGCATAACTCTCGATAGCTTAGCAGTTCGGAGATTTCTTATTATATTTGTTTACTTTTACGTTTATAAAACCAATAATGCTCACCATCATTCCTAATTAAAAAAAAAATAAACATTAGCACCAATTCAATAAAAAAAGAATCATTGAAATCGGTATAGAAACACCAAACTTATACTTACTTACATGAAATACGCCAACAAGACATCGCGCGTGAATAGTGAATCAAGCTATAAGGATTATTTTTGCGTAACGGTTGCCGCGCTCGACGGGGCTCGCGGCGGCAGAGTATAAAAGGGGCGGGAGGCGAGCGCAAGCGTCATTCAATATTTGGCTGTTGATGCGTTCAGAGTGTTGAACTTTATTGACAGACAATAATTGCTATTTTATAAACCGTGCTTATCAGCGCGACTTTTTGTCTTTAAATAGTTTATTTTAATTTCTTTTGTTGTTATTTTCTAAATTAGTTTTAGTTTTGTTTAAATTCTTAACTATTAATAGTTCCTATTTTATTTCTTTTTAAGTAGATTTAGATTCGATTTTTAGATTAGATAATAGATAGATAGATTAGATTATTGTTAGATTTTTAGTTACTGATAGGTTAGTTTTGGGCATTTTATGTTTAGTTTTTTTTGTATTGAGTAGATAAAAGCGTAGGTAGGTACTTTTATTAATTATAGTATTCATAGGTATTTTTTATTTATTTTTAAGTGAAGTAGGTATAGGTAGATATTGCCTACTATCTACCTATACTGCACACGTGTTTTAGCTTTATTTTCATTTCTTTTTTTTTTGTACCTAAGTTGTAGGTAGGTAGGTACATATTTCTTAGTTTAATTCTATTAGAATATTAGGTATTTAAGTTTAAATGGGCACTTAGATTTATATTTTTTTATTATATAGCAGCTGTACTTAGAACATCTAAGGTTTTTTTTGTATTAGCATAGGTACTTTGATTAATTACAGTAGTTGTAGGTATTTCTTATTATTCATTTTTAAGTGAAGTAGGTAAGTGTAGATAGTATTGCACACGCATTAAGTATAGCTTTATTTTCATTTTTTATTCTTTTGTAATTTGTAGGTACCTACGTACATATTTATAATTCGATTAGAATATTATTTTAGTTTTAATAGGCACTTAGATTTATATTCTATTTATTATATACTTAGCTATAGTTAGGACCTCTGACGTAAGTTTTTTGTTGGGTAACTAAATAGAATTTAAGTTACCGTCGATTAAAAATAAAATAAACGATGCCACCTAAAAAACGACCATCTTTATCTCGAACTTCGAGTCAAGCTAGGAGAATGAGAATGACGCGTTCTCAAGAATCGGAAGAGGAAAGAGCACATCGGTTAAACTCTATGAGAGTTAGTGCCTCAACATCTCGAGCTAATGAAAGCTCTCCAGAAAGAGAGATGCGATTAGCAGCTGAAAGAGCGAGACGAGCTACAACACGGGCTTCTCAAAGCTCTTCTCAACGAGAGCTAAGGCGTTCCATTGACCGGGAACAACATGCGTTATCCCGAGAAGCTGAAACTGCTTTACAACGAGAATTGCGACTCACAGCTGACCGCGAACGGCATACATTATCTCGCGAGTCTGAAACCTTCACTGAGAGGGAATTACGGCTTACAGCTGACCGCGAACGTCATATTTTATCTCGCGAGTCCGAAACCTTCACTGAGAGGGAATTACGGCTTACAGCTGACCACGAACGTCATATTTTATCTCGCGAGTCCGAAACCTTCACTGAGAGGGAATTACGGCTTACAGCTGATCGCGAACGTCATATTTTGTCTCGAGAATCTGAAACTTTTACTCAATATCAAGACCGTTTGACAAATGATAGGGCGCACCATAACATGATTCGATCTCTTGAAGATGAACATGAGCATGAACAACGACTAGAGTCGGGACGCGATTATTACAATTCTTTGAGACAAGAACAATTGATTACTTTATCTAATGAAAGATTAAGAATTGAAAATATTCGGTCGCTTGAAACAGAAGAACAGCGAGAGGCCCGTCTTACTGCAGATAGATTTCGACATGGTCTTAATGACTTAGATATACACGTGGTAGATCAATCTACAAATTCGGTGGCGTGGTCCGATAAATATAAAAGTGGGTTTGCTTATAACCTCACAATTGATTACAGATCATCTTCTGAAATAGGCGATATGAACGTAGTATGTTCCTTTTGTAATGCTTCGAAGTGGAGGAAGGAGTCTGCTGGTTTCTGTTGTTCTGGAGGTAAAATAAATTTGCCTTCGTTCGAAGACCCACCGGAACCTTTAAAATCACTACTTTTAGGGGAACATTTGCAATCCAAACAGTTTTTAGATAATATTCGCACTTATAATAGTGCATTCCAAATGACATCCTTTGGTGCTAAACAAATCTCAGAAGGCCCTTTCATGCCTACTTTTAAGGTACAAGGTCAGGTTTACCATTTGATAGGGTCCCTTTTGCCTGAAGAACAACCTAAATTTCTTCAAATATATTTTGTATCCGATTACAACGAACAGTCGAATATAAGAAATCAATATTTTCCGAATTTAAATACTGAACTCATTTCACAACTTCAGAACATGTTACATCAGGTTAATTCGTACGTATGCAGTTTTAAATCGGCATTAGAAGCCCTTTCTCAAGATGGTAATAACAATTATAAAATTGTTATAAATGCCGATAAGCGTCCAACTCAGGAACACCCTGGGCGTCATAACGTTCCATCCACGAATGAAGTTGCTGTAGTACTGGTCGACCAGGAATGTGATAGGCGTGATATCGTTATACGTTCCAGTGACAATCGTTTGCAACGTATTTTCGAAACCCACAGGGCTTACGACAGTTTGCAATATCCTATGATATACTGTCGAGGGGAAGATGGTTATAATTTCGCTGTATACCAAACCGATCCGCGCACAGGCGCACCTAATTATAATAAAAAGGTGTCATGCCTTCAATTTTATTGTTACCACCTGCAAGTGAGACGGAATAGATTGGTATACTTTCAACGTTTTCGTGGCTTATTTAATCAGTTTATTGTTGACATGTACGCAAAAATTGAAACCGAAAGATTAGTTTATATACGATCTAATCAAAGGCAGCTGCGCGCTGAAGAATACGTGCACCTTCGCGATGCCATGGAGCAAGATAACGATACTGTGAATATGGGTCGTTTAGTTATTTTACCCTCTTCTTTTACTGGTGGTCCACGCTACATGCATGAACGTACTCAAGACGCTTTTTGTTACGTAAGAAAATATGGACGTCCCGACTTATTTGTTACTGTAACTACCAATCCCAAGTGGGATGAAATCACTCGGGAGCTTCTTGAGGGTCAGGCACCGCATGACCGCCATGATATTATTGCAAGAGTGTTTCATTTAAAATTAAAATCAATGATAGATCTTCTTACCAAAGATAACATTTTTGGAGAAGTATTGTGTTATATGTATAGTGTTGAGTGGCAAAAACGCGGCTTACCTCACGCACATATCTTGCTTTGGTTAAAAGATAAGGTTCGACCTAATGATGTAGACAGATTAATCAGTGCTGAAATTCCAGATCCGACTGCAGATCCCCTGTTATACGACATTGTTAAAACTCATATGATACATGGTCCATGTGGTGCATTTAACGCAAATGCTCCTTGCATGCAAGACGGTCGTTGCACTAAAAGGTATCCAAAAGCATTAGTGGATGAAACTGTAACAGGACATGATGGATACCCATTATATCGTCGCCGTTCAAGAGACAATGGTGGTTTTACTGTTGAAAAGCGAATGTCTGGACAACAGGTTACTTTAGATAATAGGTGGGTCGTTCCGTATTCGCCTGTATTGTCCAGAGCATTTCAAGCTCACATAAATGTAGAAATGTGTAATAGTGTAGAGTCAATTAAATATATTTGTAAGTACATTAACAAGGGCAGTGACCAAGCTACGTTTGCGTTAAGAAATGAACATGATGAAGTTACTAGATTTCAGTCAGGCAGATATATCAGCTCTTCAGAAGCTGTGTGGCGGATCTTAAGTTTTAATATTCACGAAAGATATCCACCTGTGACCCATCTGGATGTTCATCTGGAAGGCGGTCAACGTATATATTTTAACGCCGAAAATGTTACAGAACGATTAGAGAACCCTAGACAAACAACTTTATTGGCATTCTTTCGACTTTGCCAAACTGATAATTTCGCAAAGTCTCTTTTGTATGAAGAAGTTCCATCGTATTATACCTACGATAAACAACGAGGTGTCTTTAACCGTAGACGCCGAGGCAGGCCTGTAGATGGCGAGACAGGTATTTTCAAAGAACATGTTCTTGGTAGAGTTTATACTGTTCATCCTAACAACGCAGAGTGTTTTTATTTGAGATTATTATTACATACAGTGCGAGGACCAACATCATTTATAGATTTGAGAAAAGTAGACGATGTCGTTTATCCAACTTATCATGCAGCTTGCCAAGCGCGTCATTTGCTTGAAAATGATCAACATTGGGATGACGCTTTAGCAGAATCCTGTGTTAGTGATAATCCACGACGGTTACGCCATTTATTTGTAACATTACTCACATTTTGTAATTTATCTGATCCTGTCCAATTATGGGAAAAATATAAAGAAAAATTTGCAGAAGACTTTCTTCGGAATTTATCTCACAATAATGAAGGCGCAACTAATGATAATTTTCGAGATCTGGCTATAAATCAGTGCTTATTAGCTCTTCAGGAAGACTTAACAGCAGTAGGCGGTAAATCACTTTGTGAATATGGTTTGCCAACGCCAACCTCAGTCGGAGAGGTTACCAATAGGGAATATTCCGCAGAGATTGGTTACAACCCAATGGAACTGCTGGTAACATTAGAAAACGGTGTCCCAATGATGACTGCAGAACAACGCTTAGTCTATGATCGCGTGTGCGAGAGTGTGCAGAATAATTTAGGAACAATATGGTTTTTAGATGCACCTGGAGGAACTGGGAAAACTTTTTTGACTAAATTAATATTAGCTTATGTTCGAAATCAGCGTAAAATCGCTCTTGCCGTGGCTTCATCAGGTATAGCTGCAACATTGCTACCAGGAGGTGAGACTGCTTACACTATGTTTAAAATACCAATTAATTTAGATCGCACGGAAAGTCCAACCTGTAGTATTTCAAGAAATAGCGACAAAGCTAAGGTATTGCGTGAGTGTAATTTAATCGTATGGGATGAATGTACGATGGCCCATCGAAAAGGAGTAGAAGCAGTAGACAGAACTCTAAGGGACATAAGACAAAATGATCGACCAATGGGCGGTATTACGGTTTTATTTTGTGGTGATTTCCGACAAACCTTACCGGTAATACCACTCGGAACCCGAGCTGATGAGATTAGGGCTTGCCTGAAAAGCTCTTATTTGTGGCGTGATATACAATCGGTGCATTTGACTATAAATATGCGAGTGAGAACTGGAGACAACGCAGATAATCGTGAATTTTCTGATACATTATTGAAGATTGGTGAAGGTACCTATCCACAACTACACCAAGGAAAACTTATTCTGACACCTGAGTTATGTTGTATAGTGCAATCCCAACAACATCTTATATCTTCGGTTTACGGTGACATAACAATTATATTAAATAGGGACAATTCTTGGCTTTGCGAAAGATTCATTTTGACTCCTCGCAATGACCAGGCATCTGAAATTAATAATAAAATACTGTCTAATATACAGGGAGAAAGCAAAGTTTATAGTTCAATAAATAGAATGGTTGATGAACAAGAAGCCACTAATTACCCGATAGAATTTTTAAATTCTTTAAGTATGCCTGGACTACCTTCTCATATAATTTGTTTAAAAATTGACATACCGATAATTCTGCTCCGAAATTTAAGACCACCTCAACTTTGCAATGGAACTCGGCTAAAAGTAACCCAGTTGCAACAAAATGTAATCGAGGCTCAAATTTTAACAGGTTGCGGTGCAGGAGAAACTGTCTTTATTCCCAGAATTCCCATAATACCAAATAATTTTCCATTCCAATTTAAAAGAACGCAATTCCCAGTATCGGTGTGCTATGCCATGACTATCAATAAAGCTCAAGGGCAGACTTTTCGTGTTGCTGGAGTAGATCTCGGTGTTAGCTGTTTCTCGCATGGTCAATTATACGTCGCTCTTTCCCGGGTTAGCAATTCTAGGAATCTTTACGTTCACGTGCCGGACGGGTCGACTCTTAACATAGTCTACCCAGAAGCTTTGCGCTGAAACATTTTAATTTGATCTAAAAATATTAGCAATATATTATCTTAATAAAAAACAAGGAGTTACACGCTGACCGAGTCGTGGGTATAGCGTGGGTATATTATAATATTCTGCGGTTACTTATATTTTTCAACAGTTTTGTGGATTGGCATATTATATTACTATTGCCCTTCTAAAATACGAAAGTGAATCTGCCTGTTACGTCAAAACTATGAGGGAGGACATCTGCTAATTTTTTTTCGAAAAACGACGGAAACGCGGACGAAGTCGCGGGCAAAAGCTAGTTTTTTAATAAAAATACACGCACCGTCAAAAGGCATCAGAGAGATATTAATGACATGAGAGACACTGTGATGAAAAGTAAAAACAATATTTTGTTTATATATAAATAGTGACAGCCTTATCAAGCTTTTCAAATTACTAGTCCTATCCGGGTTTCAAATAGATATTTTTATATAAAAGAATTACAATATAATATTTGTTCTTTGTACTTATAATGTTATGTTTATTTTACCAAATATTTATTATAAGCCTAATCCTATCGACATTTATTAAAAAAATAGATATTCTTTTGCATGATGTTATATTTTTAAACTATAACAGTTGCGAATTAAAATATATAAAGTCAATGTTTGTGGTATATACTTATAACAACTTATAAAAATATTAAATATCTTAAATAAAAATATGTAAGGATTATTAAAATCATTTAAGCTGTGACTACACAATGTAAATCTACGACAAACAAAATAAATGTGAGGGTAATATCTAAACATTATTACACAATCTAAAACTACATCAAAATAAATTAGCATTATAGATTTATGTGTATTTAGGTGTTTTATTCTTCTTACTTATTGTTTATATGAAAATTGTTCTGCAGCGTATTTTATGAAAACTCAATTATAATAAAATTCCATGTCAACGCTCAGCTTCGTCAGAAAGAGATTAAGTTTAAAGAATGTAATGAGCTTTGTGAAAACATATATATATATCGTAGATATGAAGTAACGAACCATTTCAGGTTAAACAATATATATCCAATATAAATTTTAATCCAATATCGATCACAATTAACAGACGACATTTTATACGAAAATCAATCGAGTAGTATGGAATAAAACAATTGTTTTTAATTTTTGAAAATAAGACAAATATATGGTTTAATATTTCTTAAAGTAGATTAGCTGATACTATGTTTATACTTCTTTTTATATTACAATATCTTACAGCTCAATCAGTATGCAACCGAAAGGAATTGATAAAACTATATTCAATTGATATATATTTATTTAAGTTTCACAGAAAATATGAGACAGAAATTATAACAAAAAAAACAAATGTTAAATGCATTTCAAACTCTAACCACGTCACTTTGTTCTTGTTTTAGACATCCAAGCGTTCTGTTGCTTCATTATTTTAATTTAATTACCTTACCGAATGCCTACTAAGTTTAAATTAATTTGATTCGAATAAATATCAAAGTTCTTGGAGCTTACATTCAAAACATCGTATAAAAAGTAATAAATCCGTTAATTTGTCAGCAGCTGGCGCTAATTCCTATAAATGGTCCAACAACTCGCTAAATTAAACTCTCAGAATAATGAAGTGGTCGCATTCGTCTTCATTTGAGGATCTCTCGCTTATTAGATACACATTAAGTCGTTCACGAAGTTTTGGGTTCATCAGATACCTCGAGTTTGTAGTGGGATTGTTAAGCAGTTTTGGGTTGGATACGCTTTATTAACTGAGGTTGACACTTTCCATCCCTTGAAGAGTTTTTTCGTTATCAAATATCACGGGACCCAACCGCTTCATATTTCATAAATTTTAATTATTATAGTTTTGTTCTTAACTGTAATGGACACATTTTTTTTATAAGTTTCTGCTCCGTCATGATACCAGAACAAATTAATATTTTCTATCATATTTTATTACAGTATATTAACAGCAGCAAAGAGTAATACACTTTTTATTTGTATATTATACTATATTTACTCTAATTTCTTGTAAAGAAACTAATACCCAGATGCATCTCCATTACTTTGAGGATCGTATGCACCCTCCATTAATCCGTCGGAGTGCCTTACTAGTGCCAAGGCTTATCCAACAATTTCAATACATGCAGGCAAAATCACCACCTGATGACCCTTCTTCTTAAAATAATCTATGTTCTTTTTTTTTAATCTGCTTTCTAATTCTAAATAATTCTCAGTCTCACAGGTGGAAGAACCAACAAACAATCAAACAACGTAATGCTGAAACTGACTTCTATAAGTTCATCTTCTATACAACGTCTGTGATTAGATACCATCTCCTCTTGTTTCATAAGTTATGGCCGTATTATGCATCATCGAGCAGCCGCTGGATATAATGTATATGTCCTCTCAGAACGGCTCTTTAATATAAACAGTCTGGCTTCACAATATACATTTCATGTCTCGGTAGCTTGTAAGCCGCTATCTCATAAATACCTTGGATTGTCCCAAAAATTACTGTCCGGGGATCGCAAAACAGTAAACTCTATATCTATTATATATACATCGCAACCAATATAATTTTACTAAACATTTGAATTATGGTAAACGGTTCGTATTATCCACTTTTTGTAAGATCATCTGTATTTCTGTTTCGAACGTGACTGGAATATAGAATTTATGTGATATCATTCATTTCATGTTGTTTTACATCATAATATTGTATTTCGTTACAATAATAAAACATAATTTTCAATGATATCTTTAAAAATTGCTATAAACAAATCGAATTTAATGAGAATATTTAAACATTTTTTTAATAATTTTTACAATAAAATCATTGTACTTTTTTTTTATATTCTACTTAAGTTTTACAAGTTCAATTATTGAAATATAATTCTGATTCATGGAAAATAAAAGCAAACTGAATATAAAGGAATATTACTTTTAATTAAACTATCAAAAACCACATTTCTGTTGACATTTAATTAACCTGAGCGGCTTTGATTTGTAGCAAAAACTTTAACAATAAATTATTTTAATTTGCGTACATCGTCTTCTGTTAGAAGTATCTATTATGGTAAATTGGAAGAAAAGTTTCTTTCTCTCGATGTTAATTACGAAGGACATATTTTTAAACTTAGTCCGGTGCATTTTTCAAGCGAAGTCTATTTAAAATATATATATAGATATATATATATATATATACTATAAGTAGAAAATGGCATGAAACAACGCATTTTTAAAAAATTATATGTATTAAAATTAATTTAACAGGTCGTGTTTTCTATATGTAATCAATCTTACAGAGATAGTGTATCCGCGTACATATATGAAGTAATTGCTACATGAATCCCCCATTTAACAACAACTCTATGTTCAATCAGAGATCTTTACTAATTTGAGTTGTAGTAATCGTAGTTACATGTATTTACTATAAATACTTGGTTAGGAATTATGTGTTCATTTATTAAGATTGTTTAGTTGCTATTGCAATTATATAGAAATATTAGACATTTTTGTAATATTCAAACTGTAGTACGATTACTACAACTCTTATTAGTAAAGAATTGTGATTGAACGTAGAGTTAGATAGAGTAATAAATGGTAGAGTCATATATCAATTACTTCATACACACATACACTGATACAGTATTTTTGTAAGATTGAATTACATACCGATATGCTCAACCTGTTAAGTATTTTTTGTAATTGTATTGAAATTTTCCAATACAACAACCAAGCGATAGGATTTTATATTATTTGTTTTCTAAATCATGTGTTTTCATATACAATCAATGGATAATATCTTGATATTTACAATATATTACATTTAACATATGTACCGTTATATTTATATTGCTGTTTCAATATTATTTCAAGAGCCATAAATAGAGAAAACCAGAAGTAACAGTCACAAAATGAGATTGAAAATACATAAGAACATTTATTAAAATTTTAAAAAGTTTATGTAAACTTGGTTTTAGAAATCTTTTAGGTTTTATACTTTTTAAAATATTTCAAAATACATTTTTATCAGGTTAAATAGTTTGGTTATATCTAAATAAAATCTTGTGCTTCGATGGTTATCTTATCTGTCTCTTAGTGTCATGATGTAGTTATGATATTATACATTCATCGATATATGCCTGCCCCAATGCGTTAATTCTTTTTGAATATAATTTAAAATAATTTGTGTTTACAGATAAGACGAGTCCATTTTAATATATTATAAAGCAATTTATATCCTATACCTTTAAAATATATCAACCAAAAACATCAAGTGAAAGAAACTTTCCTTATACTTAAATATAAAAGATATTTCGTAACCAAACTGAGGGACACAAATTAAAATAATTTATTGTTAAGGTTTCGCTACAAATTAATGGGTTAATTAAATGTTAACAGAAATATGGTTTTTGATTATTCAATTAAAAACAATATTCCTTTACCTTCCCTTGCTTTGATTTCTGATGAATCAAAATTATATTTCATTAATTGAAATTTGTAAAACTTGAGTAGAGAGAGCGAACTGTTGGACCATTTATAAGAATTAACGCAAGCCGACAAATAAATTGATTTATTACTATTTTAAACGATGTTTTGAATGTAAGCCCCACTTACTTCGACATTTATTCCATAAACATTAGACTTTAAAGTTAATAAGGGCAGGTGTTCTACATTAGTTGATGAAATGTAAATAAACTTTTACATCTCTCACTTTAAGGAAGGTACAAGGAATTTAACTGCATAGTATGAATGAAGAGTTAGAAATATGAAATGAATCTGACATATTTTTTTTTTATGTTTCTGCTGTTAGTCCTACTAGCCATGTCAGCGTCACTGGCATTAATAAATTAAGAATGTAATGATGATGATACTCATTTAGTTTTTGTTGTAAATATTATTATAGTATATATTTCTATAACAAATTAACTGAGACGGAATTTTTAATAAATCTTTATAAAATGCGCCACTTCTGACAGTTGAACTCCATAAATTATTTACAATTCAAATCATTAAATCAGCTGTTATATGCTATTCTTGATAATTGTAAAATCTATTTTGATATATAACCAAAGCGTTCGTTGTTCGATCCCTTATCGTAATAATGTGAATTATTGGCAACCACTGTTCAGGAAAGCAGAGGTATATATCAAAAAGATTGTCTAATTTAAAACGTGTCTATGGATCATTTACTGAGATCTATTCAGTTTCTTTATGAAAGTCGAATAACGCTTAAAAAATTCACTCAATTCGGCGTCAGTTAATTTTGAGTCTATATTTGTATATCTGTATGTATAGGTAGTTACAAATATTTATAAAGGATTCTTAATCTGTAAATATTGATTTAAATTATGTAAATTCTTCTATTTGTATTTGTTTTAGTCTTAATTTGTTCTTGTACAATAAATAAAAATGTATAACAATGATATTATTTATATCGAATAATAATTAGGTCATTTGGTATAAATATTTAATTAACTTTATGAGTCATATTTGTTATTAATAAATAATATTTGTTTTCTTAAAATGAAATACAAATACTTTTATTAAAATAATGATAAAAGTGAAGTATTTTTTTTTACATTCATAAACTATAGAACAATTTTAAAACTTACAAAGGACAATGCCTCACAAAATGGCGGCTCAAGTTTTTATTCCAGTGACAGTCATGAATGTGCTCAGTCGTGTGTAATGTGAGTTATTCATAGCTTTGCACATTGAAGTCGGAATTCTCTGAACCGATTGATGGATAAAACGATGTTTTTAGATTTATGAATAATAATAGATTCAATAATACATGCATGTTAATCTATATAATTGATATGGAAAGTAAATATGGTTCGGATATACTGAACCCAAAATAATTAACTTTATGGCAATCATTAGACCTTTTTTGGATAAATACTCGTAGCATCGCTTTTAAAAGTTTTGCTTTATCGGATTATTAACAATGCTTATTAATTTTAAAATTTATCATTAAGAAATGACAGTATTTTATAAATACATAAAGTAGTAGAAATATAATTAAACTTGTGTATTAAAATAAATACATTTGCAAAAAAATGTGTTTTTTGTCAATCAATAATAATCTTGTATACTACTAGTATAAATGAATAGAATTTAGTAAGTTATTTATGATTTAACCTTTTTACTCTCGGTAAATACGTTAGCTCTAATAGCAATTAAAAGATATTTTACAAACAATCATTAGAGAAATACCAACTCAAAGACTTCTTGAAGACTACTTCGGTATTGAAAGCTAGTTTTAAATATTTGTTCAAACTAAGTGGAATGAAATTATTTACAATTAATATCAGAAGCGAAAAAGTATTTATGATAAGCATTATGTTAAATGCAAAATTAGAATTTGATATAACTTATCAAATTTTATTGTATTTATGTTTCGCAATTTTAGTAGTAAAAATGGATATATGCTGTCGCTTTTTTGTATGTCTACTAAAGGCAAACATTTCCGACGTACCTAAATTATATTGTCGTAATTCTTACGATTTTACAGGTCACGCCAAAATAGTTCACAGATTACCATCTGCCGATGTCTTCGACTTACTTGACATTTTCATTGTATTATTTAGGGTCTTTCATCAAGCGTGTCCTATCTTTACATTTAAATAAAACAAAGTGTGTGTGAGATATTATCGAAATTATTTATTTATTTATTTAAAAGATGTAATGATGCTATTATGTGTGAAATATGACATCATTTAAATGTCCACCACGGCTTCTCTGGGTGGAGCGCATGCGAGAAATCCAATTTTCCATGACTTTTGCAAATAAATCAAGTTGAATTTGACCTTTGGCATAGGTTATCTTGGTTTGGAGGGCCGCTGTCATTTGTGGTTTATTCGCATAGACTTAAGAAAAATCCACAAGAAAAAGTCTAGCGGGGTAAAGTCACACGATCTCGGTTTCTAGTTTACATAAGCTCCACGTGAGATGACCATGCTCTAAAATCTCTCATGTAGAATATTCAATGTGGCATGAGCTGTGTGGCACGTAGCGCCGTCTTGTTGAAACCACTTGTCGTTGGTGTTCAGATGATCCAGTTCATGCCAAAAAAAGTTGGTAATCATCGACCGAAACCACTTGCCGTTGACAGTGATGGCCTGGCCAACGGCGTTCTCAAAGAAATATGGCCCGATGACGCCGTCAGCCCACACCAAACTGTAAATTTTTTCGGGATGCATTGGACGCTCTTGGATCTCATGTGGATTGGTATAGTCCCAAATTCGACAATTTTGTTTGTTTACGTACCCATTCCTCCAGAAATGGGGCTCATCGCTGAAGATAGTTTTTCTGTGAAAATTACGGTCAGTTGCTAACTGCTCCAGTGCCCATTTAGCGAACACACATCGTTATCTATGGTCGTTTACCTTCAATTCCTGGGTGAGTTGAGTTTATAGTGGTGCAGGCCCAAGTCACAACGCAAAATTCGTTAAGTTGTGGTCTGTGAAAGAAAGAGTTCTTGTAAGCGACGCTAATTTGACTACCTCGGATTCTCCTGCACACTCTTATGGACAGCGGCGATGTTTTCAGCAGACTTTGCGTTTCTTTTTGCATCTTGTCAAAACAGTTAGAACAACGTACCCACACATCTCACTTAAATATGTTACAAAAATATGTGGATGGAAATTACTTTAACTGTATTTGGATAGTAACGCTTGAATAACGCTTTAGTGATCATACTAATAGTGTAACGATTACCTAGAGTGTATATTTATCGGGTCCAGACATGATACATTACCCCTGATCATAACATAAGTCCTACGCTACCAGGATGCTTCACTACAGGTTTGTTTATAATTGTAATTTTAAAATGCTGCGTAAAACATATTATAATAACGAATTTACATTATGCAAGCAGCCTGTTGAAGCTTTGGTTTTCCAATATTTTTAATCTTTGTATACAAGTAATTTTAATATTTTGCTTAGATATTTACATTGGATTTAAAAATATTCAGTAAGTAATAGACTACAAATGTCATTCAAAATATTATTTCTTTACACAATAATATATTTTTATACTTAATAAACATTTGAATAAAATAATTCAAAGGATTATATTATTTTACTTTAATTCCATTCACGTACAGCTAATTAGTAACATTTATAAACATACTTGTAAATGTGTCCAGTCAAAGATTGGCATTCGAAATTCGAATAATAAGTTTGTTAGCGAATTCGGCATGTTGCGGTTGAGAGTAAACAAATGCACGCCAGAATCCTGCCGCGGGCCGGCGAACTATGGCTATAGTATTTGATCAAAGATTCCGAAGCAATTTGCACTTTATGCAGAACATTCTAGAGGATAATTTAATTTGGTGTGCGTTTAACCAATTTATTTCTGTTTATCGGTTTAGCCCTTGGGCATGCCAGCTACATTGTAACTTGAGTGCACGCGCCATTTTTACTCATAAACGACAATGGGTGCTGATTTTGGAAGAAATACCCACAAGTAAAATTGAAATAAGATGAATGCTGAAATTTATTCCGTAAATGTATTTCTATAGCTTGTTCTCGCTATCAGCCGAAAAATAGTATTAGGATGGTGTAGAATCCAAATATGCCACCAACTTTAAACATTTTTGCATATACATATATTAGGAAAATTTATAATCATTTCTAGAACTGTGGGTACTCCTAAAGTACTAACAATTCTATAGTAGGTTATATGGATCAAAAATATTTGTCGGTAAAAATATTATTGTATTGTAGTATAGTATTGTCATAATTGAAGGTTGAAGTGACATTTTTAATGTTAAAACAAATTATTTAAATTTTGCTGCAGATTTGTATATTGTTCAAGACATTATATTTGTCGGCCTATTATCACTTATTATATTAGCTCAGGCGGAGCTGGGAGAAAAGTTACTAATTATTAAATGCAAAATATAAATTGAACAAATTTTTACACAGAAATCCTTTTACAGATTATGTCATTCTATGACTGGAGTTGAATTACATTCATTTAAAAATATACCTTATACGCTAGACATAAGGTTATATATTCGCAATTAATAAAGGGTCTATTACCCGCCAACACACCGCCAGTAGTCAGCAATGGCGGCCATATTTGAATGAGGTACTCAATCATCTGTATGAAGTTCAAATTCAAGGCATTGTCGGTACAAAGCATGTTTGCGTAATTAGAGGTCGGGTGAAGTGGCTTCTGATTAGGGAATATTATTCATTACTTGTCTGTTTGTGTCTGTATGTGTCATATCACTTACTACACTTAATATTTTTATTATTATTTAAAAGATGATTGAGTACCAATTTAATTTAAATGTATTTTTGTTTAAGTTCTCTAAATGTTATTTTATATAATATATTTACTTATTTAATAAAAATGAAAATATATGTAAAAAGAACAATGGCAGCTTTCCATACATCATTTTACCTGACATCTATTTGAGGCGTCTAAATATAAAAAAATATTTAATCGATAGGGGTAATATTGCATAAGCTTAATCAGAAACAAATATTTTTTTAGAAAGCCACAAAAAAAATATTTAAGTTTTTGTTTAATAATAATTTGAGGTTACCTGTCACTACTAGTTGTCACTGATTGCAGGTACAATCTATACAAACATAAAAAAATACGCATGAGATTTCTTAAATGATGTTTTTAATATTAGTTATTAGTTTAGTAAAGGGTTAGAATCAGTCTTGAACGGATTTTATCGCGTTTATTAACCCGAATATATATTTGCAATGAATAATTTGTCTAAATATAAGAAAACCGATCTTTCTTCTTTGCAAATGTGTTAGATAGCTATCTCTATTTTTTAAGCTTCAACCTCTAACATTCCAATACTGGGCAAAGGCCTCTTTTACCAGATAGGAAAAGAATCGCAGCTTAATGAGCCGATGGTCCAATGCGTGCTAGCAAATAACTTACTATCGAACCCTCGAACACCATCGTGTAGGCAGCGCCAACCGACAAGCGCACCGCTATTCTATAGCGATCATATAGTACAGTATATAGGTGAAAAAAAATATATTTCGTTTAGAAAAATGTAGTTGTACATTTATTTAGATAAGGACAATATAGGACAGACATATGTATAAAAGTCTATAAATAAAGGAAAATAAAAAATGAATATAGGTATTTATAGTAGAAATAAAACAAGGTGGTATTTTAATTACATAATATTTTAAACACTGCGTATCAATATTATTGCAGCCAGGAAAGAGGCAATGGTTACAAGTATGGTCCTGTAATCTGGTAATGCTATAGTTCCATTCTCTGTATTCTGAATGGATAGCCTGACAATATCTTACTCATGCGGATCTTCATGAGATTGGTCGTCCTCCAAAGATATGCTAACTTTGGCATTAAGATATACTCCACAACAGTATATGAGGCATCATCATCCCCATGTTGAATGGCTTCTTCAACTCTTAATTCATTAAAGCGATTCATATATAGGACCTCTCTTTTGGTTCGCAACCAACAGACATAGTATACATTGTCTGAAGTTGTTACCTGGCAAAAATATAAGAAATCTTTCTGATTTTAGCATATAAGACACATATATCTAGGATTAATGTTATTCAGGGTAAATTAAGCTTATAATATAAATGTATTTATGTAAGTCTCACAATCTAAATCATTTTAAAAAGATTAGCTATTAAAATAAATAAAATCAAACAAACATTTTAAAAGTATAAAACCTGTAAGTTCATTGTGTATAGAATAGAATACATAAAAATAATAGCATAAAACAGAACAAGATGTACACACCTCTTGTGGTTCCTTATGGCATTTAATTATTTCTATCATCTGCCATTGTAGTTCAGAGGGATTATCTCTTAATATTTTTTCATTTTGCCTTTGTATGAGGGAACATACACATAAAATACAAACATTAGTATGACCACGCTGACTTGGTGTCGGTCCAGCTTGTGGTTCATTACCAGTATTCTGTTGAAGATTCTGATTTACTGCATCTATTAAAAGTTTCCAACATGCTTCGCAAACATAATCCTCATCAGTTATCTGAAAGTAATTTGTAATAAGAATTAACGCATTATAAAAAACTATGTTTGAAAGTACAAATAACGAGTTAATTTAATATAATTTAGAGATAAACACGGGTAATAGCGTTTTTAAGAACTTACGATTTGTGGATAATTTTAGTTGCAGGGCATCGTACACACTTGTGTTTTGTTCTAAAATCCGATATCGACGAGGAGTATTGACGCAAATATTACAATTCACGCACAATATCTGCTTGCACTTGCTATCCATGACAAAAGAACACTCAGAACAGAAAGACACAATCGAAATCCGTTAAGGCGTCCGAGAATGAATAGTTGCACGGATGTCGCGATGACAGCGTAAAACTAAATAGACCACGCAAAGCTAGCTAAAATGGCTTCCTTATTAAATAAAAGTTTTTTTCGTGGCTCTCCCACGTAAATCTAAGACCGTGTAAAAACGACTAAATAATATAATTAAGTTTCGCTTTTGTCTTATTTTTAGACGCTTCATAAAAGGTTCAGGTAAAAAATTGCTATTGTTCTTTATACTTCAATGAAATATTTTGTTATAAAAATAGTTTTGGGGCCGAAAATACATCTTCAAAAATGTCAGTTAAATAAACGACTCAAATAAAACTACAATTAGATTAACCTTAAGATTTTAAAATTGCAACACATCTAAATAAAACTACTTTTGTTTGAAAAACTCTTTGACTAAACTGGGGAAGACGCTTTTGCAAATGAATTAAAGCATCTAATTAAAATAAATTGTAAAATATAAGCGAGTTAAATCTTTTCAAACATTTTATTTTGAGAAACGTAGTCAAAGTTTATTTGGATGACAGGTTGTTTTTAATATTTTATTCTTAATTATTTTCCAACCGGCTATTTTTTATTACAGTCATTTATTTAAGGTTGTGAATATTAAAAGGAGATATAAAATAATAATTGTTTATTTTCGGATAATTATTATTCTCTGTGACAAATTTGATGTTTTTTATACTCGGTGAGAAATTTGAAACAAAACTTATGAAGAACTCTGATTGCCTCCATCTTTAAATATTATAAAATGTATAAACTGTAAACCAAAGATAGTTGGAGTAAAACATGTTTTTGCTTTCCAACATAAAAGTAATAAGAGGAGAGTTATAAGGAGACGTCTGTTCAACGGCGGTAAATAAATCGAATTTTGCTTGTGTCGCGTCTAAGGGTTTCGCACACTTGAGACTATAATTAAGATATACTTAATAAAAAAATATATTTAATGATAATAACCTGTAGTGGCGACTGTGTGTATGGTATAGTGTGTATTTTTAATATATTCTTGTAATGGTTTTTCTTTTTTTTAAATTCCAAAATTAAGCAATATTTTAAACGCATTATAATAGAAATCAATATTCTTCAGTTATCTGTATCTGTATCTGTATGTATAATTTTATTTTTTTGTAATTTACACAAACATTTGTTTGTAATCACAGCAAACATTTGTTTGACAATGTTTTTACTTGTTAATAATATAATTATAATTATACACTACCTATATAATTTATATGTAAAAAAGTTATGAGACACGTTAATGCAGAAACGGATCAGTTCTTGAGCCATGTTCAGGCGAAGATTGACGAACTGCTTTCACAGACTCCCTCCGCCGAAGTCGTAGTCCTCAGGGCTTTAATGCGCATCATGCCGATTGGCTAGGGTCACGTGCCACCGACTACGCGGGGAGATCTGTGTTTGACTTTGCTCTGGCAAATGGTCTGTCCCAATTGGTCAAGACGCACACACGTCTACCGGATGTGGACAGCCATATGCCCTCTTTGTTGGATCTTCTGCTGACTACACATCCCGGAAAGTACCAGGACACTGTCGAGGCTCCGTTAGGGTCCTCTGATCATTGTCTGGTACGGAGTGTAGTGCCCATTCAACGTTCGGCTTGCACAACACCTGCGACTTGACGCGTTTGGCACTACAAGTCAGCGAATTGGGATGGAATGCGGTTCTTTTTTTAATCATACCCATGGGGGCCGATTTGTTTCCCTTCCGATGATCCTAGTGACTGCGCTGCGGCTGTAGCTGATGTGATACTACAGGGCATGGCACTAAATGTACCAAGCTCTGTGGTACCGTTTGGTGGCAGATCGCGGCCTTGGTTTGATGCGTCTGTCAGGGCTGTAGCAGCTGGCAAACGGCAGGCTTATCAAGCTTGAGCCAATGCGTTAGTCACTAAGGATCCGAACTCTAGAGTTCTGAAGAGGAAATATAATCGTGCCTCCAGATTCTTCAAACGGCAAATGGCTAGAGCGAAGTTCAAGCATGTCGTCAAAATTGGGGATCAGCTAGCAAAGTACCCGCCTGACACGCGCAAATTCTGGACGCTTTCCAAGGCCACTCTGGGCAACTTTAGCCAGCCGGCCCTACCGCCGTTGCACATGGGGACTGACTCTCTGGCCCACACGGCAAATGAGAAATCCGATCTCTTGGGTACTCTTTTCGCCTCCAACTCGACTTTAGACGACCAGGGAAAGACACCGCCTATCATCCCACGGTGTCAGAGCTCAATGCCGGAAATAGTTTTTCGGCAGAAAACTATTAGGCAGACTCTATTTTCCTTGGACGTTCATAAGTCGAGTGGGCCGGATGGCATTTTTTCATTGGTGCTACGAACGTGTGCCCCTGAATGGACTCCAGTGCTAACGCGTCTATTTCGGTACTCCTACCTTAAAGGCGTAGTCCCGGTCTCATGGAAGCGTGCCCTTGTCCATCAAATCCCTAAAAAAGGTGATAACTCGGACCCAGCTAACTCCAAAGTAATGGAGGGCATTATCAATAAACAGCTCCTAACCTGCCTCGAGGATCACCAGTTGGTCAACGACCAGCAATATGGCTTTCGCCATGGTCGATCGGCTGGTGATCTTCTGTTATATCTTACGCACCGTTGGGCGTATCTGTTATTGAAAGCAAGGGAGAGGGTCTGGCAGTTAGTCTGGATATGGCGAAATCCTTCGATCGTGTATGGCACAAGGGGCTTCTTTCGAAGCTACCTTCTACCTTCCTATGGGCTTCCCGAGGGTTTATGCAAGTGGATCACTAGTTTTCTCACTGGGCGGAGCATACAGGTCGTTCTCGACGGTTATTGCTCGGACCCCAAGCCCGTGAGCGCTGGTGTACCCCAAAGCTGCATGCTATCCCCAACTCTGTCCCTCCTGCACATCAATGATATGTTGGATATCTCCAACATACACTGTTATGCGGATGACAGCACTGGGGATGCGGTATATTCCGGCCGTGCAGGTCTCTCTCGGGAAAACTTCGACGAGTGTCGAAAGAAACTTGTGTCTTCTATAGAGACTTCCCTGGGGATGGTCTCTGAGTGGGGTGAACTGAACCACGTTCAATTCAATCCTGAGAAGATGCAAGTTTGCGCGTTTACCACTAAGAAAACCCCATTTGTCGTATCACCGCTCTTCGAGAGCACTCCCCTCATTGCCTCGCCAAGTATCAGAATACTGGGTCTCGACATTTCGAGCGGTTGTCAGTTTCGTGGTCATCTGGAGAGCAAGGCCAAGTTGGCCTCGACGAAATTGGGAGTGATCAATAGAGCGAGGCAGTACTTCAAACCTGGCCAAAAACTTGCGGTCTATAAGGCGCAGGTCCGGCCACACATGGAGTACTGTTCTCATCTCTGGTCCGGATCACCCCAATATTAGCTTCTACCATTTGACCGCGTACATCGGAGAGCCGTTCTAATCGTCGGGGACCCGGTGCTCTGCGAACGGCTGGACTCTTTGGCATTGCGTATGGACGTGGCTTCTTTGTCCGTCTTCTACCGCATTTACAATGGGGAGTGTTCCGAAGAACTATTCGATCTGATGCCTGCCGCCGAATTTCATCACCGCATAGCGCGCCATCGCCTCCAATACCATCCTTACCACCTGGATGCGTGGCGATCCTCCACTGTGCGGTTTTCAAGGACATTTTTTTCACGTTCCACTCGTTTGTAGAACGAACTCCCTTCGGCGGTATTTCCAGATCGGTACAACATGGGTACCTTCAAAAAAGTTGTTTATTTCTACCTACAAGGCCGGCAACACTCTTGTAAATCCTCAGATGTTGCGAGAGTTCATGGGTGGCGATGATCACATCCATCTGTGACCCGCTAGCTAGTTTGCCCTACTCTTACATAAAAAAAAAAAAGAGACGAAGGTCCTTAGTATTCCAAGGACTTAGCGTGCGGGTGCTGGGCCCATCGCATTACAAGTAGAGAAGCGCAAACAATGCCTGGTACTTGCAACCCAGATGTAGGTTTAAGGGGCCCCTTTACTAAGGTTTTAGTTTAGATTTTTTGGACGAACCTACCTTTACAAACTCTACTGATGTTTTGGTAGTGGTTATGCCCTGCTGCGCTCCTGCTACAGAAAGACTAACCGCTTCTCGTACGATTTCTAATACTTTATCGTGGCGACGCGAGTATTTACCTCTATTTAAAAATACCCTACACCCTACTAGCAATTTCACTACCGCCGAATTTCACTACCGCACAGCTCGCCATCGCCTCCTTTATCATCCATACCACCTGGACGCGTGGCGATCTTCAACTGTGCGGTTTTCAAGGACTTTTTTCCCTCGTACCACTCAAATGTGGAACGAACTTCCTTCGGCGGTATTTCCAGATCGATACGACATGGGTACCTTCAAAAAAGGCATATATTCCTTTCTCCAAGGCCGGCAACGCTCTTGTGTATCCTCGGATGTTGCAAGAGTTCATGGGCGGCGGTGATCACATACCAACGGTGACCCGCAAGCTCGTTTGCCCTCCTCTAACATAAAAAAAAAAAAAAGTGTTTCGCGGTTCCTACTGCCCTTCCCGCAGATGTTGCAAGATTTTTCGATGGCTTTGCCCCATCTTACTAAGTTACTTTGATCTGGGATTGCATTAAGATAAAATTTTAATAATGCTGGGGACCAATCATAGAACAGGGTGCGCCAATCTATCTAGGCTATCAATAGTAATATTGTCACGAAAAGATATGTGTATTTAAATACATATGCATGTAACTTAAATTACAAAACCTGGTATCTTGACGACAACAAAGCTACATTCTCCGTAAATACAAATCAAAGAGCACTGGAAGTAGGAAGGACAATGTTATTAAAGCAGGTAAATAAAATTTCCGTCTTCATAATATTATGCACTGATAAAATTTGTATACTGTTTGTTTTTATATGAGTTTTATTTTTAAAGTCGTATTTATACAACATCTCAATGAGTCTCTTTGTAGTTGCAGTCAAAGGTCTATTCGATATAAACTAAATCTGTGAATTGTCACAGTACTTTCTATTTTAATAATTCTCCAAGCAGGTTGCTATATTTCAGTTATAGTAAAGTTTTATCTCATTAAAGCATCTTTTGTGCCAGGTTTATAAAGTCATAGTATTTCATTGGAACGGAATTCTTTTGTAAAATTTTATTATATAAATGATATTGATTCTCGTTTGCTTATAAAATTATATTCTTATATACACGTAGAATATTAAATGAAATAAGGTATAATAAATATTATTTATTTCATAAAGACAGTATCAAGACGACTACGTAAAATTATCCATAATCTCTCGCTATGATGCTAATCTTTAAGACCATTGAACCGAGTTCATTGAAGCTTTGTAAGATATCTATTTTTTGATCCACCTTAAAAGATAAGATAGTTATAATCTTTAATAATGTTTTGTTAATCTTTAATATGTTGTTAAAAACTAGTGGTAGAAGCCGATAGTAACTATATTACTCTTTGCAATAACTATAAAGAATTACGATGTAAAATATTTACTTTGATATCATGACAGATCAAGAACAACTTAAATAAAAAATGTGTCCATTATAGTTAAGAAAAAAACGAATTAAAGTTTGTGATTTATGAAGCGGTTGAGTCTTATGATATATGATAACGAAAAAACACTTCAAGGGATAAAAACTGTCAACCTCAGTTAATAAAGCGTATTCAACTCAAAGCTGACAAACAATCTCACTACAACTCGAGCTATCTTATCAATACTTCGTGTATAACTTAATATGTATCTAATAAAGCGAATTAGATCCTCAAATGAAGACGAATGCGACCACTTCATTGTTCTGAGACCTTAATTAGTAACAGTACTATTGGATAATTTATAAGAATTAGCGCCAGCTGCTGATAAATTAACAGATTTATTAAATTTTTATACGATGTTTGGAATCTAAGCCCCAATTGTGCGTATCAAATTAGTTTAAACTTAAGAACAATCCATAAACATTGGACTTTAAAGTGAGGAAGAACAGATCAGCTCACGATTAGTTTGTGAAATGTAATTAAACTTTTACATCACTCACTTTAAAGAAGCTAAAAGAAAAGGGATTTAAATGCGTAGTATGAACAGTTAGAATTGTGAAATGGATCTGATATATTAATGAATTAAGAATATAATGATGATACTCATTTATTCATATTTATGTGAAATGTTTTATTATAAATAAGATTGTAGTATATATTTGTATAACAAATTAACTCATTCAGATGGAATTTTAATAAATCTCTATAAAATGCGCCACTTCCGACAGTTAAAGTCCATAAATTCATTATAATCCGACTCATTAAATCTGTTATTATAATATGTTTTCGACAGTTGTAAAATCTATTTTGACATATAACCAAAGCGTGCTTTGTTTGATCCCTTATCATAATAATAATAGTAAATTATTGGTGACCACTGTTCAGGAAAACAAATGTACCTTCTGATCAAATTTGACCCGGACTGGTTAATTTAAACTGCGCTAGTAAACCGAATCAGTGATTTTTTTTTACCTAGGTTGGTACAATCTCGTTTGACATTTATGCGAAGTTTGAGCGGGATACATTCATTAGTCTGGATTTGGCAAGCATTAATTTATGACGTGAAAAGTTTGTCTGGCGATTTTTACTATGGAAAAAAAAATTGAACAACGAGTTTGATTGAAATTTTGCGTTTCCAATGGAATTACGGCTACAGACTCATTGAAAATGTTGCAAAAGTGTTTTTGGGAGTCTACTCTATCGAGAACGCAAGTATTTGAGTGGCATAAAGTATTTAGTGAGGGTCGCGAGGTCGTTGAAAACTTGCCTCATGCGAGTCGTCCATCTACCTCTGTTAACGACGATAACACCGAAAAAGTAAAGAGAATTGTGCTCGAAAATCCTCGTATTGGCATTAGAGAGATAGCAGAGGCTCTTAACATCTCTTATGGATGGACTCAACACATTATGCCAGACTCGTAACGAAGGAACTGAATTTTTTGCAAAAACAACGTCGAGTAGATGTTGCAAAAGAAATGCTTAGCAACGTAGCTGAAGACCCTACATTCATCAAACGCATTATTACTGGTGACGAGACGTGGGTTTATGAATATGACGTCAAAACTACCCAACAATCTAGCGAATGGCATGCCAAAAATGAGCCAAAACCGAAAAAACCACGTCAAAGTCGGTGAAAATCAAGGTGATGCTGATCGTTTTCTTCGATTACTATGGTGTGGTTCACCATGAATTTGTTCCAGAGGGTCAAACGATTAATAAGGAATACTACTTGGCCGTTTTGAGGCGTCTACGTGAAGCAATTCGTCGTAAACGGCCGGATTTGTGGGCAGACAATTTATGGATTTTTCACCACGATAATGCGCCGTCACATTCCAGCCTGATTGTGACTGAATTTTTGGCCAAACACCAAACAAATGTCATCGCTCAGCCACCGTACTCCGTACACCGTTAAATATCTACTCCGGGGAACACGCCATGAATCAATTGAGGCCATAAAAAGAAATTCGCTGAAGGAACTAAAGGCCATGCCAGCCGAGGTCTATAAAAAGTGTATGGAAAATTGGATTAACCGTTGGCATGCTTGTATTGGCTTAAAAGGAGCATATTTTGAAGGTGATAATAAAGATTCGTATTAAAATGCGTAAAAATGTTGTTTTTTTCAACCAGTCCGGGTCAAATTTGATCAGATGGTATATATCAAAAATATTGTTAAATTTGAAACGTGTGTTAGGTTCATTTGCTAAGAATCATTCAGTATCTTTAAGAAAGTCGAATAACGCTTAAAACTTCGCGGCGTCAGTTTAACAATGAGGCTATTTTTTGAATATTTATAAAGTTTACTTATTCAATATGCTGTTAATATTGATTTTAATTATGTAAATTTACCACTTTGTATTTAGTTTTGTGTTAATATTTTTATGTACAATAAAAAGCAAAATATAATAACAGTGATATTATTTCTATTGAATGATAAATAGGTTATTTGGTTTAAATATTTAATTAACTTTATGAGCAATATATGTTTCATTTCATTATTAATATATTATATTTATTTTCTTAAAATGAAATACAAATAAAATGAAATATGCTTATGAAAATGATGATAAAATTAAAATATTTTCAATTTTTATTTTCATTGGGACAATTTTAAAACTTACAAATGACAATGCCTCACAAAATGGCGGCTGAGGTTTTTATTCCAGTGACAGTCATGAATGTGCTTAGTCAAATGCCTCTCAAAGACAACTTCGGTATTGAAAGCTAGTTTTAAATATTTGTATGTGGTATGAAAGAGAAAGATTATTTACAATTCATATAAGAAGCTCAAAAGTATTTATTTCGGTGAGGAACATTATATTAAATGTAAAATTTGAATTTGAAATAAGTTTAAAAATTTTATTGTGGTGACTTTCATTATAATATTACAGAGGACGCCAAAATAGTTTTTTGAGTGATTGAGTAAGAAACATACATCCTAACAAACTTTCTAACAGGCTATATTAGTTGATATTCGAAAGAGAGTTATTATGATTTATTGAATCTTAGTTCCACACAATGTTTTACTTTGCATCTTATCAGAACAGACGCAAAAACGTACCCACACATATCACTTTATGATATTACTGTTACGTGTAGAAGACTGAGCGCTTCACTCTGACGTTATAAAGCGCGCAATTACATCATTCATGAGTGGAGTTAATGGAACGAGCTTTTGGTTACTTAGCGCTAAATATATCACAAGTGAATCGCAACATATACTATTAGTATTACGACTTTTCTTTTAGTTTAATAGTAGTATTTTCTTAAATACATTTCTGCTTCATAAGATATTACAATTATTACAGTTATTAATAATTATATATTTTTTGTGTTTAATTGCATTTCAGTCATAGTTGCAGCAGCACGTTTATGTGATTGAGTTCGTTGTATTTATTTTATATTACGTGACACGACAGAAGGACACAAAATACAAGAGACTGTATGAAAAAATACATGAACAAATTGAAGTAAAATAATATAAAGAGTAAAAATAGCTATGTTGGTATGTGAAAATTAAAAATATTGTATTTCAAAGACAAAAATATGTGGATGGATATAACTTCAACTGTATTTGCATAATAATGCCCGGATAATACTTTAGTGATCATACTTATAGCGTAACGTCTACTTACAGTGTTTTCTGTATAGGATTCAGAGAGGATACATATCCCTCATCATAACATAAGTCCTAAAACACCAGGATGCTTTACCACAGGTTTGTTTATAATTTTAATTTTTAAATACTGCTTAAAAAATTTACTTACATATAATAACAAATTTACATTATGCAAAAAGCCTGTTGGAGCTTTTGTTTTAAAATATTTTTATTCTTTGTATACAAGTAATGTTAGTATTTACATTGAAATTAACTATATTCAGTATATATGTGAAGTCTATAAATGTAATTGCGAATATTATTTCTTTACACAATAATTTATTTTTATACTTAATAAACATTTCAATAAAATAATTCCATTCACATACAGCTAATTAGTAACATTTATAAACATACTTGTAAATGTGTAAAGTCAAAGATTGGCATTCGAAATTCTAATAAGTTCGTTAGCGAATTCAGCATGTTGCGGCTGAGAGTAAACAAATGCACGCCAGAATCCCGCCGCGGCACGGCGAAATAGGGCGGTAGTATTTGATCAAATTTGCCGAAGCAATTTGCACTTTATACAGAACGTTCTAGAGGATAATTTAATTTGGTGTGCGTTTAACCCATTTATTTCTATTTATCGGTTTAGCCTTTGGGCATGCCAGCTACATTGTAACTCGAATGCACGCGCCATTTTTAAAATAAATGACAATGGATGCTAATTTTGGAAGAAATACGAAAAAATAAAATTGAAATAAGATGAATGCTGAAATTTATTCCGTATATGTGTTTCTATAGCTTGTTCTCGCTATCAACCTAAAAATAGTATTAGGGTGGAGTAGAATCCAAATATGCCACCAACTTTTAACATTTTTGCATATACATATATTAGGCAAATTTATAATAATTTCTACCACTGTGGCTGCTCGTAAAGCACTAACAATTCTATAGTAGCGCCAACCAGCTTATAAAAATCAAAAATATTTGTCGGTAAAAATATAGTATTATCATAATTGAAAGTAGATTTTTTTTTTATGTGAAAATAAATTATTTAAATTATGTTGCAAATTTGAATATTGTTCAAAACATTATTTTTACTAAAAATTTAATGTTGTGAAATGAAAGACAATTTATAATATATGTATAAGATATTCTTAGTGTGTGAAGACATGTACTTACAAAAATATACCTTGTACGGTACATATATAAGGTTCATATTCCTAATTAATAAAGAGTGTCTTACCCGCTACCGCATCGCCAGCAGTCAGCAATAGCGGCCATATTTGAAAGAGGTATTCAATCATCTGCATAAAATTCAAATTCAAGGCATTGTCGGTACAAAGCATGTTTGCGTAATTACAAGTCGGGTGAAGTCGCTTCTGATTAGGGAATATTATTCTTTAGTCGTCTGTATGTGTGTACTTTATATATTAAGGCCAATATCAGTTGCTACACTTATTATTTATATTATTATTTAATGGATGGGTGAATACCAATTTTACTTAATGTATTTTTGTTTAAGTTCTCCAAAGTTATTTTATAAAATTTATTTACTTATTTAATGAAAATGCTAACAATGTAAAAATGTAAAAATGTTCAATTAAATATTTTATTATAAATATATTTTTTACAGAGAAAATACATGTTCAAAAATGTCATCTAATTAAAGCAAATAAATCAGTAACTTATTTTCAGGATTAAACTAAAAACAAAAATAATAATTTAAACTAAGTGGGTAGATTGGTAACTAATTAGTCGTACCTATATTTATAAGAAATAAATAAACAAAACAGAATTAAATAAACATTTTAAACAAAGGATCTTGATAAAATTTCCACAAACAATTTTATTTATAGCCAACCCTACCGTATCAAGATACATCAATAAAACCTGAATGCCTCGATGCTGGTCAAAGCCTACTTAATATTCCTTTCTTAAAGCTTTTAGAGGCACTATACGACAATACGGCTTATAAAATATATAAAGTTGAATAGACAACTCAAATAAAACTACACTTAGAATAATATTAAGATTGATATTAAGATTTTATAATTGCAACACATATAAATAAAACTATTTTTTGTATAAAGAACACTTTAACCGAACTGGGGAAGATGCTTTTGAAAATTAATTAAAGCGTCCCTTTAAAATAAATTAAATCTTCTCAAACGTAGTTTTTTTTGGATGACAGGTTGTTTTTAATATTTTATAAATATATTTTTTTTTATTATCGTCATTTATATTATTTTTTAAACGAGACTAAAATAATAATTGTTTACTTTCGGATAATTATTGCACTCTGTGATAAATTTGATGTTTTTCTACTGTGTGACAAATTTGAAACAAAACTTATGAAGCACTCTGATTGCGTCCATCTTCAAATATTATAAAAAGTATTAACCGTAAACCAAGGACAGTTGAAGTAAAACATGTTTTTCTTTCCAACGTAAAAGTAGTAAGAGCAGGGTTATAAAGAGACGGCTGTCCGACGGCGGTAAATAAATCGAATTTTGTTTGTGCCGTGTCTACAGGTTTTGCAGACTTGCTACAATATTTATGATATATTTAATAAAAATATATATTTATTGATTTTAAACTGTCATGGTGACTGTGTGTAGTATAGTGTCTATTTTTACTAGATTCTTTTAATGGTTTTTGAACATTTTTATCACCATTGTAAACGCATAATTATAACGCAGATTAATATCCTTTACTGTTACTATTTGTATATTTTGTATTTATAATAATTAAAATATCAGTAGTAATGTTCGTATTATGATTCAAATATATATTTAATTAAAATAAATATGGGGAATTTAACTAACGTTAAATTCCAAAACCTGGTATCTTGACCACAACAAAGCTACATTCTACGTAAATACAAATAAAAGCGCACTAGAAATAAGAAAGAAAATATTATTAAAGCGGGTAAATAAAAATTCCGTATTCATAATATTATTCTGTAATAATATTTGTATACTCTTTTGTTTTTATATATTTTAGTGAGTTTTATTTTAAAGTCGTGTGTGTACAACACCTCAATGAGTCTCTTTGTAGTTGCAGTCAAAGGTCTATTCGATATAAACTAAAGCTGTGAATTGTCACAGTACTTTATATTTTAAGAATTCTCCAACCAGGTTGTTATATTTCAGTTATAATAAAGTTTTATTTCATTACAGCACCTTTGGTGCCAGGTGTACAAAAGTCATAGCATTCTGTTGGAAAGGGATTATTTTATAAAATTTTATCTTTTTTTTTTTATTTTATTGTTCATAAAATTATATTCTCATTTACATGTAGCACATTAAATAAAATAAAGTAAAGAAATAAATAATAACAGTATCAAAGTGCCGACGTAAACTAATCCATAATATCTCGATATGATAACTTATAAAAGAAATATTTGAAGCGAATTTCTCTTGATATAACTAATATCTTCCATTCTGTGATAAAAGTTTTACCGGGACTCGAACTTTGGTCTGCGAGTGGATTGCTAGTTGGCGAGTTCTACTGAAGTTATTGTTAGTTATAAGTTGAAATGATCTCTTGAAAATCAAATCATGATTGGTTTATGAGTAATATCGTAAAAAAGATCGTCTTTGGATAAATGCTTTTTTTTTGCTGTATTTATTTGCTACCCTATTTGGGCTTCCTCGACCACCGGAGAAACATAATTTCATGGAATAAAGGTATGTAGCAGCGTTTTATATTGTGATCCGAGAATTCAGAGTCACCCTTATTATTCCCTTCTACCATTATTCAGTATCAGTAGGAATGTCTCTGGAGAACTTCGTTGACTATCCTTCAGTTATTATAATGTAAATGATTTTTGGACTAACATTAAAATAATATATACCGAATTTGAGGTTTTTTGTACGTAAATATTCCATTAGATGGCAGTGTTAATAATAACAAGTGAATGAGAGTTTAATCATGTGAGAATGAACAGCGAGTTTGTGTATTCATTAACGGTATAGATAATGGACATATTTCTTGTGGGAAAATTTTGATAGAATATCTGTGTGCTTTCTAATTAGTTAAGGAAAAATATACCAGTATTATTAGAACAAATCTTATAACATCAGGCACAATATTTTTTTTAAGACATTAATTTTTAAGACATTTCTAAGACATTTTATTTGAAGTTGCTAACAACACAATCACTTCAGTAAATCATCTAAAAGGATATTATGTATTTTGTACTCACATCAATTTAGTACAACACGGCTATGTTACAGTTTTTGTGAACGTGATATTATCTGTATTTTCCTAAAACTATTTTGGATTAACAACCAATTTATTATAAAATTACAAGGAATTTCATTCCTTGAACAGCGAGCGACAACAAGTGGTGTCCGCAGCATTCATTTCCACCAAGATAACGCGACCGCTGACATTGCTGCTAGAACCATCTTCTATTTGACATTTGTTTTCAAAGACGTTTTTAAGCTCTTTTGAAAGACGTTTTTTAAATGAAAGCTAGTTCACCCGAATGTGCATATAAATTGGAGCAGAATATTTTGAAAAGCTATAATTAATGATTTACCTTATTCACACTACTTTTCATTTCACTAACAATTTTCGAAATCGCCCTGTGTATTTGATTTCAAATTTTTTTAAATTTTATATTCAATAAAATTATTAGATAGACCTGAACTGACGTGAAAAACTTTTTTTAAATTCATGTTTATTGTCAAATTATTGTCACATGTAAAGTAATTCTTGCCTACAGATAATGGCTGATGTTTATTGATATTCACCAATATATTAAAGCATAATATACCTAATATAATGTAGATAGATATAACTTGACTTTGAAAGGCACATCTATTTATTGGCGAGCTCATGTTCTCAACAACCAATTAGTACATGTTCACAGACATACGGTAAATGTCTGATGACGTATCTCTAGAGGTAAACCTCTAGAGATACGTCTATTTTAGTAAGGGTGCGTTAATAGAAATGGAATGAATTGTTGTCCATATTTATTTGAATTACAATAAATATACGATCGAATGACATCACCTTTATTATATATTTAATATGATTTTAACCTCAATGATTTTCTTTATATAGAAATAGATATTAAACAGAATACTGAATAAGATAAATTTTCATTATAATAATCAAATATGTATATGGATATATTGTAGATATATATTTTAACTTCGTAATTTTGTAATACCTTACTCTCCTATAAAAAATAATTTTAAATATCGGAATAACCTTTCCCCTCTGTATCTCCTCCCTATTTACATAACTGCCTTATTTCGTTAAGTAGTTTCCCTATTGATTTGATTTCAGATGATAGAAGTCAAAGCAATTAGAACCAACAATCAACCGAGTTTTTGAAATGATTTGAAATGTGTTTTATTGTAATTATAACAATAAAATACAAAAAAAGTTAAAATGAAAGAATATTATTCAATAGACTATAAAGCGCTGGATATAATCTGACCAGAGTTAGTGCCGAAATTAATATAATGACTTCATAAACTTCAATGTAAAAGTGTTAATTACATTGTTATTAGCACCGTGCTATTATTAATATAACTCAGTTCAACTGAATAGGTAGCATAATTTAAGAATCTTTAACTATGGAGAGATAAATTTAACAAGTTTGTATATAATAAAACTGTACTCTTTAGCTATTGGACGTTTGTTCTCATAGTCAGAATTCTGTAATGTTATAAATGTTGTATAAAATATGTTACTTTTATTTTACATATAAATCAATAACTTTCACAATTTATTTACATTATATTACTTATATACTTATTCATTAGCCTTTGCATATTTATATAAAAATGAAATGTGAAAATATGTGTAAAAATTCAAAAATATTTAGAATGTTAAATAACTCAAATTTGGTTTTCTACACAAGTAAATTCTTTAAATTATCAATACCTCATCACCTACTAACTACTAAATTGATGTCATATTTATAAAATGAAGTCCATGTCCTATGATATGTACATTACAAAATAGGAAAACTTATGTAGCATAAAATTAAATATGTAACTCTACCTATATATAAAATTATATTAAACATGATAATAACTGTCCTATCACATGACTTCTGTAAAATTGCTTCATCAGTCTTCATAGAAAGGCATGTATCATTCTGGTGTAATGAGAATATCAATATACCTCTTTATTTTAATACCTATAGTGGTTCTGAAGAGCTTAGATTATAGCACATTTTCGAAAGCAGGTTAACAAGAGTTGCACATTATAAAATATAATTTACTTCATTACAAATTTACCAGAGCGATGAGGTAATATAACTATACATTTTTCATTCACAATTTAATGAATTATACATTTTCAAAAATACTTATGAATCTGCTTTCTCATAATCGATACATAAATTAAACTGTGGTTTAGTCTAATAACCAACTCCGGTCTTGTCTAGAATTTCATGTAATTTTAAATGTGTAAACACTACATATAATTTAAATAAACGATCCATTGGGTTATATTATTTACATTTTCAATGTTAACATATTATTTATTTTGCAATTAGTTTCAAATAAATTCACGTACATTAATATTTTTACTATTATAAATATAATACAATACACTCGTTTCAATTAATAACCAAGTTTGAACTGGCAATGTGTTTTAATTTAAAATAACAGTTCTTATTACTGGATATCAAAAGTATTTTAAAATTTATTTCAGAGAGTGGTAGGTTGATGTAATCACAACCAATATTATTATTATTTCATAACTTACTCAACTTTACTGTTATTCTGTCATGGTTTGCAATCTGCCATCGCATTGCCGTGCATTTTTTATAAAGAGCTGCATCCAAAATGAACTCATTTTATCTGGAAATTATCAGCACAAAATTTTTACCGTATCACCCGATGTGTCGACAAAGTTAAAATACACTCAGTGCCACATGGCAGTGGAAAATGAAAAAATAAAGCTATATGAAAATGGATTAATGAAAATATATTATATTTCCTTTAGTTTCAAATATTAATACTTTTTTCTATTTAAAACAAAGTAATATTACACAATTAAATTAAAATAACAAACCATCACATCATAATTTAGCTCTTAGTGCAACTGCGTGAGCAATAAAAAGTAAAAAATTGTTCTTAACTTAAGTGCGGTAAGTTTTTGCACGCCAACTTTATTTAGTTCAAAGCAGACTGGCGGAATTTTAAATTTACATCAAAGTTGTTTTTTGGAGTTTTGAAAATCATGTCATACATTTTATAATATATTTTATATCATATATTTTTATATTAATTAGAGATTTTTTACTTATGACACGAGGGCATATCAGAATGTAATGCATATGAAATTGATAAGTTAAGACTTTTTAAGTTTTTTTTTTAACCAACACCTATTCGTTGAATAACTTTAAAGTAGGAAGTAAGTAACTGAGAAAGTAAGTAGTAAGTAGTAAGATAAAAATTGCGCAAGAAATAAATGGTACATATTTTTTAACATGGAGTGCTACACTATAGTTTATTTACCCATTAGCTAACTAATGTTTTAATGTAAAAATGTTTGTTATCAAAGCGACCAGACAATTTCATAAATTATATTTGAATTCAGGTAATTATGTTTTCCATTATATTTTCATGTATCAACATAATTCTTGAATGTAGAAAGTAACTTTACTGGACAATAGTCTGTTTTCTTCCCTGTCCCTATAACAGTTATAAATGTATTTTATTTCTTTATATAGTTTTGCGTAAACACAATTCTATAAAAAGTTAAGGATATTACATTCAATGAATAACGGCGTGAGAAAATATGTTTGGATAAACAATAGCAACATTGATTTATGTAAGAGTTTCAATTAATTTAAGTAACTCCAGACAAATAATTAATGTAATCATAAAAACTCGCAGAAGAAAATAAACACTCCGTGTAATAGTTTAGTTTCCACACTTTTTAATGTATGCATCCTTGCGGTACTTAGATATGAATAGGAAGCTCAAAACTAATTTAGCTATATCTTCAATCTATGACTGACTTATTAAATAGTTCTGAAAAGGCCAACTTGAACTCCTTCATGCAAATGATGTCAAATGTTGTCGTAGAGTAGAAAATATAGTTAGTATGTATTTACGTAGTGTAGATTGTTAAGCAGTGTGAATACACGTGCGTTATTTAGTATTTATGTGTGTCTATTCATGCGTGAATTAGTTGTGTTTGATAATAAGAAATAGAGATGCAAAAGTGGATAAACATACGACACTAACACCGCACTTATTCATTTCATATTCATCATTCATCTTCACAGAGTAACACACCACAAAATGATAATATAAGTAACGACTAAATCTTTATATAGTAAATGATCCACTCCTGCTCCATAAAACCCTTATATAATAATAACTCCTATATCATACATATAAGAACAAGCGCAGGTAAACACAAGCACTTTGGTTGTCTATTAAATAACTTTTATTATTACGCCTTACTTACATTAGCTTTAATATTTTAAGCAACAATCATCACGAATCGTTTTAAATATATCACAGGGATATATGATATTATAAATGTTATAAGTAATACATTTGTGTTATTGCATTATTACTATAATAATTATGTTTATTTCCGTATGAGTTCTTATTAGTGAAATTAATTATTCATTCAAGGTAAAAATAACAGTACAAAAATAATCCGGTGCCATAAAACTTTGTGACGACAGATTAAAACTGCACACACCGCCGAGTGGCACCGGACAGCGAAATAAATTAATTACACGAGTAGACATTGTGATGAAATAGTAGACGAAATATTCTCCTGCCTTTGTTGGTATTTTAATATTAAAACTTTACTTAAAGCATTTTGGAGCGATCCTTCTCTGAATGAAAATTATAAAAAATACTTTTACTAATACAATAAGAATCAGACAAAATATCTAATCATTGGCTTATTTGCATGATTATATTATTAAACACAGGAAACCATATTACCGCCGTGTATTATAATTTCATGAAAATTAAGGTAAATAATCCTCCAGAGAACAATGTGTGTAACGTTACTGAATATCATAACAGTAGGTTATTAATACGCGACTGAACTTTATTGCACTCACTCTATTATTGATAGGGGGGGGGGGCTATGTCAGAGATGGAATTTACCTTAATAATGGTTAGGCACTTATATTTGATCTATTTAATATAAAGATGCAAAATACATGATGTATCGTACAAAGGGGCTCGGCTGACCCCACGGCACAACCTCTAAACGGGCAACGTCATCAATAGCTACGTATACGATTACTCCCTAATTTGCTTATTAAAACTAACGACTTACCTGTCTGCTTCTGTTATGCTTCAAAGAAGGAAGTCACATAGTCAGTCTGTACTAGTAAAGGATTTGGGGTTCCCCAGAGAATAGGATAAATTGTATAAAATTAATAAAAGGGAAATAATTATGGGACAAATAATTTGATACTTAAGTGTTCCGTCGCGTGACCTTCGGTTCCACGCACACTTCGAGTGAGAAGGCAGCCACCAATTCGGCGCTGCAGCCAACAATTCAAACACTCGACACTAATGTAATTTACTCTTTTGGAAACTTCTAGAACCGATAATGATTACTCCGCAAAATCGTTAAGCACCGAGGTTCACCGAGAACCGCTCACCGAGAACTATCTTCGAGAACTGTCTAGAGAACTGTCTCGACCGTTACGCGTGCGTTTGTCACACCACCAAAAACGTAACATCTACCCTCGATTTGTTAATAATTAAAATATATTTAGCGCCTGACGATTGCTATTAGCAACTGTACAATTTAATTAATAACTATTCCGAACAATCCCCCGCCCCAGCCAGGCGAAACCTGACTGAGTCTAAACGTAATACCAGGCACTTGAAAAGTGTCTAAGCTACTGGTAACCGAGAGAGAGTAGCTACTGCCCGCTTTAACACAGAATTGCCCACATGTACTTCTGCGACTCTTGGAATTCCATCTGCGCCTGTTAATAACCTTAGAATACGACCCCGTCTCCAGGAGAGTGGAGGCATATTCATTTCTTTAACTAAGACAAGATCACCGACCTTAGGTGGGTCAGTTTTATCAGACCATCGTACACGCTGTTGCAACAAATGTAAGTACTCTAAATTAAACCTACGCCAAAAACTTTGAGATAACTGTTGTAACAGTTCAAAACGTGTGAGCCTATAAAGTGAGGTATTCTCTAAAGGATATTCTGGCAGAGCTGTGAGTGGACCACCGACCAAAAAGTGACCTGGAGTCAATACATCCAAATCATTTGGGTCCGAAGAGACTGAACAAAGAGGTCGCGAATTAAGGACCGCTTCAATTTTGCAAAACACCGTCTGCAATTCTTCAAAGGTGAGTACCGTATCTCCAATAACCCGGCGAAGATGTGTCTTCGCGACCTTTACAACCGCCTCAAATATGCCACCCCAAGAAGGATATGCTGGAGGATCAAATTTCCACCGGATACCCTGCTGAGACATTTTTTGACCTATACAATCCTGACTTTCATATAAAAATTTGTGTACCTCTGAGAGATACCTATCTCCTCCCTTAAAATTCGTACCACAGTCGGACCGAATCAAAGAAGGTAAACCGCGCCGACTGACGAATCGAGACAGACAAGCTATAAAAGCCTCAGTACTAAGACTTGAGACCACCTCTAAATGTACGGCCTTAGTAGATAGGCAAACAAACACGCACAAGTACGCCTTACAGATTCGAGCACTTCGACCAGTAAAAGCTTTGACCATAAACGGACCCGCAAAATCCGTACCAACTCCAGAGAAAGGTCTAGAAATCTTTACTCTATCTGGAGGCAAGTCTCCCATTTGAGGTTGAGTAAGGGTAGCCTTTAACCTATAACACGGCATACATCGGTAAATAACTTTTCGAATTGCCCGTCTAGCTGACAAAATCCAAAATTCCCGCTGTAGGATGGCTAGCAGCGTATTTAGCCCCACGTGTGCATTTCTTACGTGTCGGTCTACAATTAAAAGGTTCACAAGTGAACCACCCTTTGGCAGTAGGAGAGGATGTCGCGCCTCATAAGGTAAATCTGCGTTACGCAATCTACCTCCTACTCGAACTAAGCCCTTGTCATCGAGGAACGGATTCAATCGAGCTACAGCACCTTTCAACTTGACGCACCCGTTTTGCAAACTGGAAATAACTGAGTTAAAATTTTCACGTTGCACTACGCGAACCCAGAAAACCAAGGCTTCGTGACGCTCCTCGGGATCGAGCACCGGAGATGATAGCCTATTAGACTTTTGCCGTAAATTTCGAATAAATCTCTTAATCCATCCCGTAACTCCCAATAACTTATTAAGAGAACTAAACCGATCTAGTAAAGGTTGCAAATCACCAGTAAGTTCCTTCTGAACCGTACAAATACGTAAACCTGGTAAAGGCTCCACAATATCCAGAACCGTATGAGGCCAAGAACTTTCAAGTTCACAAAGCCAAGCTGGTCCCCACCAGAGATGATGGTCAACCAAACCCGGAGATTCACAGCCTCGTGACGCACAATCTGCAGGGTTCAAATCACCGGGAACATGTCTCCAATTAATAACCGCATTTGAATTTTGAATTTGTGATACCCGGTTAGCCATAAAAACCTCCAAAGCATGGACAGATGCTCTTAACCAACCAAGAACAATCTGACTATCAGTCCAAGCAAATACTTTTTCAATTACCACCACTTGCCCCAAAGTAGAATTCAAATGATTTAGAAGTCTTGTTAAAAGGGCTGCCACGGATAATTCTAACTTCGGAATCGTGAGCCTTGATCTCACAGGAGCGACCTTACTCTTAGCCATAACCAACTTAATAGTCACATTATCCTTCGGGTCCATAACACGAAGATAGACGGCAGCCGCATAACCTCGTTCGGAAGCATCACAAAATCCATGCAGGCTGACACGACATTTAGACGTCGGAAAGAAGGCTCGGTCTATTTTAATAAATTCAAGATCTGGCAGAGATGTTACAAACCGAGACCAAGCCTGGAGCAACTCACCAATGAGAGGGGCATCCCACGTCAATTCCTGCAACCAAAGTTTCTGAAGGAAACACTTGGCCCAAAACACAACCGGCGCCAACCAACCATTGGGATCAAAAATCCGAGCTACGGTTGACAGTACCATACGCTTAGTCCAAACCTTGCAGATAGTTATATCCTGTACACGAAATGTGAAAACATCTGGGACCGGTTGGTACTGTACTCCGAGAAGAGTGACTGCGTTAGGATTTTCTATATTTTGAAAGAGATGTGGGGCTTGCTGGTGCTCCTCCGGTAAATCTTCAAGAAGAACCTGCGAGTTGGATATCCACTTTCTTAATTCATACCCACCAGACCTCAAGATACCGATCAGCTCATCTCTTAAAACCTTCGCCTCTTCTTCACTTGCAGCACCTGTACATATGTCATCGACATAGACATCGCTTGATAAAATAGCGGCTGCCCTGGGAAAGTAAATACGCTCGCGATCCGCAAGTTCCAGTAAAGACCTTATAGCAATGAACGGACTAGACTTGAGTCCATAAGTGTTCGTATTTAGCTCATATACAGTCATTGGATGAGATGGATCCTCTCGCCACAGTATGAGCTGACAACACCGATCATCTGGATGAATAAGAGTCTGACGAAACATCATCCTTATATCCGCAACAAAAACGACTTGATGTCGGCGGAAGCTGGTTAAGAGGTCTGAAATATCACGATGCAGTTTTGGACCGGCATGCAAACATTGGTTTAAGGTAATACCGTTAGAGGTGGGTGCTGAACCATCAAAAACTACTCTAATCTTTCCTGCCTTAAACACAGCGTGATGAGGAATAAAATAATGCTCTTTAGAACGCCAATCATATTTGGAAACCGACATGTGGCCCAACTCCAGGTAATCCCTCATGAAATTTAAATAGTCTTGTTTGAAAGCCACATCACGTTTCATACGACGTTCCATGGAGATTAGTCTTTTCTCTGCCAGCATCCTGGACTGACCAAGGGGGGAACGAGAGGGCAAGAAGGGCAACCGTGTCACAAACCGACCTGAATGGAGCCGACCGATATTACTCTGGAAGAATAATTCGCATTCCTGGTGCTGCGGGTTGACACGAGGCGCTGTAGGAGGTTCCTCTATTTCCCAAAATCGCTGAACTGCGTCAGCGAGGGATAGACCTACTTGAAAGCTGGCGTTATCCGGAGAGGAGAGTACTGGAAATGCTGGACCCATAATGACTTCACCAAGATCAGTATTTATTGCAGAAAGACCACCTGCTTGAAGAAGCTTACTGCTTTCCAACCGTAACAATCCAAGAACATCTGCTCCGAGTAGAACATCAACTGGTCCCGGAATGTGGAAACCTGGGTCAGCAAGAGAGAGTTTAGACGTTAAACCTACGACGCCTGGAGGTAATGAAACTACTGGATGCTGTCCCAAAATATTATCCAAGACGATCGCTGTCGTCGTGATCCGAGGAAAAGGGGAATGAAGTGGAGAAAAGGATAGTGAGACTTTCCCCACCAACCCAGACACCTTGACTCCACCAACCCCATGAATAAAGTTCGCGCCAGGAGCAACATGTAAAGATAATTTCTTCATCAACCGTGTTGACACAAGACACCCCTGAGAGCCTGAATCCAAAATCGCGCGCGCGGTAACCTGTTCGCTCCGAAGAGAACCAACACGAACATACGCAGTAGGTAGCAAAACGGTTATAGGAGAAGATGGAGACACGCATGGAGAACGAGGAAGGAGTCAACAATCCTGATCACGATTACAGCTGTCCGGTGAGAGAACGTTACCAGACCCTTCCTTCAAACGTCGATGAGAATGTTGATTGCGTTGCCCCAAGCGAGGATGATCTATATAAGGAAGCTGCGCTTGTGGCTCAATCCAGCAGCTCCGATCCGTATCTGCACCAGCCTTGTTCCGAGAACCGTGAGGACCCCCGCCCGTACGAGGTGGTGAACGACGACCACCATTGTCATCTCGATTAGAAAACGAATTACTATTTCGTGGTGAAACATACTTGACGCCTCCGGTCCAAGGCTGAGGCGAGTTCCTTATATCACACCCTGGAGAATTTGATGGTGATACTCGACCCGTAGCAACTGGTTGAGGAGATCCATTGCGATTGCCACAAAGCAGGAGATGATGATTACCTCTACACTGCGCACAGGGGCGGGCCGACTGACATTGAAACGCGAGATGGCTGCCTAAACAGTTGTAACACCAGTTACGCTGACGTGCAATACCGCGCCGCGCCTGCCAACGAAGATTCTTAAATTTAGGGCAGCTCGTAACACCATGTCCAGAATCTCGGCAATATGAACACCTACGATCATCCTTCTGTGCTGCTGCCTCAGTGTACATACGAGGTATCTCACGCGGCCGAACCATCTGACGATTTTCAGCTGCGGGCCGTATACGAGAATAAGCAACTGAGGGTCCGGGTAGAGGAACGTTCTCCATACGACGACACTCCTCCTCCAGGAAAACAATTAATTCATCAAACTGGGGAAGATGAGTGGCGGAGTCCCCACCGTATTCCAATTCGAACCGATTTCTTAAGTCATGTGATAATTTACTTAACACGATGTGTAATAACAAAAATGACCAACTCGTCACTGGCAATTCTAATCCCTTTAAACCGTTAAGTGCAATTAACAACGGGTTAAGAAGCTTCGTTCGTAAGGCGTGAGCTCCAATGATCCTTGGTAAACCTAAAATGGCAGAAACATGATTATCTGCTAGCCGTCGAACACTCTGGTACCTACGCTTGAGTAATTCCCGAGAAATGTCATAATTTGCATCGACGAGCTCCAAGTGTTGCACTAACCCTTTAGCCTCACCAGTCAATGAAGCCATCAAATAAGCTAACTTTTGAGCAGGGGTCAAATCCTTACGACAATGTACCAAGCTATCGTACAAGTTACTAAACGCAACCCACTGTCCTAAATCGCCGCTGAAGTGCGGTAAGTCGAGGACTGGCAACCTACTAATTAATGCCGGCGAACTATCCGCATCCGGAATTATGCGAGGATCATTTATCTTAGAAGCATTGATATTGCCTACTGCCTGACGTAATTGATCCGCCAGATCGTCCGCTTGATTAACGTCGCAATTGATTTTACTCAGAACGTCACCGTCCAAGTCCATTTCCAAAAGAGACCGGTACGCATCATACAAATCAGCCAACTGACTATCTAATAATTTATAACGCGATAATAAAGCCTGAGCACGATCCTTACGTTCAATATTTAGAACAGCGGAACTGAGGCAACGCAATACGCCGGCAATTCGTGCGGTATGTTTAGCACTCATCGCGAAAATAAAAATAAAAATAAAAATCAAATAAAATAAAAAAAGTAAATTTAAATCCAAAAAAAAGAATTCCCGAAAATAATAATATGTGAGCCAATAACCAACGATTATATTGAATAATATAATACTAACTAATTACTTACTGAAACAACTAAATTGAAAATAAATTAAGTTACACTAATTAACAAACCGGTTTAAAAATATGTTACGTAGCGAGTAAGCGTATAACGATTTTATAAACGTCACAAAGAAAGTAATCCTAGCTATTTATTTTTACGAAAATAATAGAAATTATACAACTAAATATTAATTAGCCGTTAATAAAAAATAACCCTTAATAATAAAATAACAAAATAATTAATTAGTAATAGCCGCGTATAACAAACGTATATCAATTGATTATGCAACCCGTAATACCGAATATTAACGTTTTAAACCTACTCGATTAACAACCACGCTCTGCTACCAGCAATTGTATCGTACAAAGGGGCTCGGCTGACCCCACGACACAACCTCTAAACGGGCAACGTCATCAATAGCTACGTATACGATTACTCCCTAATTTGCTTATTAAAACTAACGACTTACCTGTCTGCTTCTGTTATGCTTCAAAGAAGGAAGTCACATAGTCAGTCTGTACTAGTAAAGGATTTGGGGTTCCCCAGAGAATAGGATAAATTGTATAAAATTAATAAAAGGGAAATAATTATGGGACAAATAATTTGATACTTAAGTGTTCCGTCGCGTGACCTTCGGTTCCACGCACACTTCGAGTGAGAAGGCAGCCACCAATTCGGCGCTGCAGCCAACAATTCAAACACTCGACACTAATGTAATTTACTCTTTTGGAAACTTCTAGAACCGATAATGATTACTCCGCAAAATCGTTAAGCACCGAGGTTCACCGAGAACCGCTCACCGAGAACTATCTTCGAGAACTGTCTAGAGAACTGTCTCGACCGTTACGCGTGCGTTTGTCACACCACCAAAAACGTAACATCTACCCTCGATTTGTTAATAATTAAAATATATTTAGCGCCTGACGATTGCTATTAGCAACTGTACAATTTAATTAATAACTATTCCGAACACATGATATAGATGATAATATATTCATATAATTCTAATTATCATAATATGTGAAACAGAGATCACAATAAAAAAAACCCCATCTTAGTTTGTTGTGTGGTTCTTCTCAGACCAGGGCGCGTTTGAGACCTCGTAGCCTTATTTTAAGTTGGAGAGTGTCTTTACAGAAGGGTTTCATTAGATACGTACGTTCAAAATAAGCCCTTTTTTTTTTTTTTTTATGTTAGAGGAGGGCAAACGAGCTTGCGGGTCACCGTTGGTATGTGATCACCGCCGCCCATGAACTCTTGCAACATCCGAGGATACACAAGAGCGTTGCCGGCCTTGGAGAAAGGAATATATACCTTTTTTGAAGGTACCCATGTCGTATCGATCTGGAAATACCGCCGAAGGAAGTTCGTTCCACATTTGAGTGGTACGTGGGAAAAAAGTCCTTGAAAACCGCACAGTTGAAGATCGCCACGCGTCCAGGTGGTATGGATGATAAAGGAGGCGATGGCGAGCTGTGCGGTAGTGAAATTCGGCGGTAGGCATCAGATCGAATAGTTCTAGACCTGCGCCTTATAGAGCGCAAGTCTTTGGCCAGGTTTGAAATACTGCCTCGCTCTATTGATCACTCCCAATTTCATCGAGGCCAACTTGGCCTTGCTCTCCAGATGACCACGAAACTGACAATCGCTCGAAATGTCGAGACCCAGTATTCTGATACTTGGCGAGGCAATAAGAGGAGTGCTCTCGAAGAGCGGTGATACGACAAATGGGGTTTTCTTAGTGGTAAACGCGCAAACCTGTGTCTTTAGGGGATTGAACTGAACGTGGTTCAGTTCACCCCACTCAGAGACCATCCCCAGGGAGGTCTCTATTGAAGACACAAGTTTCTTTCGGCACCCGTCGACGTTTTCCCGAGAGAAACCTGCACGACCGGAATATACTGCATCCCCAGCGCTGTCATCCGCATAACAATGTATGTTGGAAATATCCAACATATCATTGATATGCAGGAGGAACAGAGTTGGGGATAGCACGCAGCCTTGGGGTACACCAGCATTCACGGGCTTGGGGTCCGAGCAAAAACCGTCAAGAACGACCTGTATGCTCCGCCCAGTGAGAAAACTGGTGATCCACTTGCATAAACCCTCGGGAAGCCCATAGGAAGGTAGCTTCGAAAGAAGCCCCTTGTGCCATACACGATCAAAGGCTTTTGCCATATCCAGACTAACTGCCAGACCTTCTCCCTTGCTTTCAATAACCGCTGCCCAACGGTGCGTAAGGTATAACAGAAGATCACCAGCTGATCGACCATGGCGAAAGCCATACTGCCGGTCATTGATCAACTGGTGATCCTCTAGGTACGTTAGGAGCTGTCGGTTTATGATAATCTCCATTATTTTGGAGAGAAGGGAGGTAATGGCGATAGGTCTGTAGTTAGCTGGGTCCGAGCTATCACCTTTTTTAGGGATCGGATGGACAAGGGCATGCTTCCATGAGACCGGGACTACGCCTCTAAAGTAGGAGTACCGAAATAGACGCGTTAGCACTGGAGTCAACTCAGGGGCACACGTTCGTAGCACTAATGGAGAAATGCCATCCGGCCGACTCGACTTATGAACGTCCAAGGAAAATAGAGACTGCCTGATAGTTTTTTGGCGAAAAACTATTTCCGGCATTGAACTCTGATACCGCGGGATGGTAGGCGGTGTCTTCCCTTGGTCGTCCAAAGTCGAGTTGGAGGCGAAAAGAGTGCCCAAGAGATCGGCTTTCTCTTTTGCCGTGTGGGCCAGAGAGTCATTCCCCATGTGCAACGGCGGTAGGGAAGGCTGGCTAAAGTTGCCCAGAGTGGCCTTGGAAAGCGCCCAGAATTTGCGCGTGCCAGGCGGGTACTTTGCCAGCTGATCCCCAATTTTGACGACATGCTTAAACTTTGCTCTAGCGATTTGCCGTTTGAAGAATCTGGAGGCGCGGTTGTATTTCCTCTTCAGAATTCTAGAGTTCGGATCCTTAGTGACTAACGCATTAGCCCAAGCTTGATAAACCTGCCGTTTGCCAGCTGCTGCTGCCCTGACAGACGCATCAAACCAAGGCTGCGATCTGCCGCCAAGCGGTACCACAGAGCTTGGTACAAATAGTTCCATGCCCTGAAGTATCACATCAGCTACAGCCGCAGCGCAGTCACTAGGATCATTGGAAGGGAAACAAATCGGCCCCCATGGGTAGGATGCAAAAAAGGACCGCATTCCATCCCAATCCGCTGACTTGTAGTGCCAAACGCGTCGAGTCGCAGGTCTTGTGCGATCAGGAAGTCGAATGGGCACTACACTCCGTACCAGACAGTGATCAGAGGAACCTAAGGGAGCCTCGACAGTGATCTGGTACTTTCCTGGACGTGTAGTCAGCAGAAGATCCAACAAAGAGGGCGTGTGGCTGTCCACGTCCGGTAGACGAGTGTGCGTCTTTACCAGCTGGGACAGACCATTTGCCAGAGCAAAGTCAAACACAGATCTCCCCGCGTAGTCGGTGGCACGTGACCCTAGCCAATCGGCATGGTGCGCATTAAAGTCCCCGAGGACTACGACTTCGGCGGAGGGAGTCTGTGAAAGCAGATCGTCAATCTTCGCCTGAACATGGCCCAAGAGTTGATCCGTTTCTGCATTACCACTATGGGACCTGTAGAGGCACGCGTAGACTCTGACATGGTCGTCCATGTCCACGCGTAGCCAGAGTACAGACAGGTCCCGACCTTCAAAAACCTGAAGGCGACGGTAGCAGATATCCTCCCTTACGAACACAGATACCCCGGCGTGTGGTATAAAATGATGTTCTAGTTTATACCCGGGGTATGACAGGTACGCTGTGTCGCTAGGTTGAGATATCTGCGTCTCCGTCAAAAACAACAAGGCCGGCTGCGCCGTCTCAAGGTGGTAGTGGACGGCGTTTAGGTTCGAGTGAAACCCCCGAATGTTGCAAAAGTGCACATCTAGAGTGGAGCGGGGTGCCGCTGTTTGCCGTCGTTTGCCCTCAGAAAACACAAAAGGCGATACTTTGCCCGCCCCAGATACGACGGGCAACCCGAGCAAAATCCGAGGCTCATTCCCCCGATTTTGCTCGGGGAGGGGGTCCCCGGCTTCATCAAAGCCGGTACCCTCCTGGGGTATACTTTTTGGAGGCATCGCTATCATGTTTGGCAGGGGGGGGGGGGGGAGTTGGGCTTCCGGATTCTCTCACTCACCGACGGAACATAACCAAATGAATTTGGTTACTACACGTCGGTCTTCTGTGAGACGGTGGTCCTTCCCCGGTCGAGCCAGCCCAATACGAGCTGCAGTCGGAAAACTACAGCTAGGCTCTACCACCTACAAGCCCTCCTGTCACTCCGTTTGAAGTACACAAGTAATCACTGGCATGGATTCAAAGGGGAAAATTAATATAAATAAAATAAATAAATATCATAATGAGATAAAATATGTTCATAAAAGACAATCAAAGGAACCCGGAACTTAAAACTTTCAACCCTATGCGATGGTTTATTATCCCCGCTACTCATCGCCTGTTTATCGACTGCCGCGTTCTGGGCTTACATCATATTTTACTGTAATTGCTTTTCGATATGCTTTCAGGATATAATTATTTCTCGAATCTCAGTTTTAAATTACTAAAATATTGTTTAATAATGAAAGCTGTTAAATACTCGTACTTCAATTTTAATTTTGTTTGTGCAATATAAGAGTGCTTATTATACATGTTGCTGATGGAATATTTTCTGGTATGTTGAAGAATCGAAAATAATATTAATTATGTCCTAAATATACCAAAAAAGTCATCAAAACGGATATAGGACATCATGTTCTTACAAAATAATAGGCACACGTAAATTGTCAAAGGTTATTATTCTTTATAAGTTCGTTTTTTTTTATTTTTGTGGTACTGCATCTCAAATTTTACTAAAGCTTTTATTTTTGGGATATCTTAAAAGATTATTACGTTTTATTGCATACATTAATTAAACAGTACATATTTTACGAAACGTCTTGTTGGTCACGTTGAATATTTTCTTATGACTTCATTGTGAAAAGCAGCTTAAATAAACCTTTGAAAAAATGTAATAGTTTCCTTTAAAGTTTCGTTATAAAATGGCTTGAGTACTTGGTATTTTCCAATAATAACATACAATCTGAAATATACTGCTATTTCAATAAATCTCAACAAACATCTGTCAAAATGACTTCAGAGATCAAAACTATTTAATTTCCGTTTCAGATACAGTTTTTCTCGGTTTAAAATCCGGTTGACAAATAGTGAATTAGTAGTAAAAATTGACCATAGATGTCTTATAATAAAAACTATAGATATCTTAAATATAATTGTTTGTATAATTTAAACATTTTATACTAATTCAGAAAATGGGGTATTTTATTATTTTATTATCTAAGTCTATTTTTTTTAGTTTGACAAAATGTTGTCTCCCCAATAATTACAAGTTTGTTTAATTATTAAATTAAAGAATAGCTTTCACAATATATACAAGGAAAGTAAAATTTCTGTAAAAGTTTTACACAAAGAATACTTGAAATAAATATAATAACTGAATATCATCTAGTACTTCGATACTTGAACACACAATAGAAAATGTAACTGTCTCTACAAATCTCACAGATAATTTATAAAATTCTCCAGTCGTATTGTTAATGTGAGTTGTCGTGGAAATAAACTACTGTGTAGTATTCCATTTCAAAAGCATTTAAAGTTTATTCCTTGCGCTATTTCTCAAAAATTCCTAAGAGAATATCGACGTCACGAATTTCTATCGACTATAGAAGAGTATTGGTTTTATTTTTAACATTAAGTACCTTTTACTTACTATTATTAATTATAGAATATTACTTACTCTTTTAGGAAATTAAATATTTTTAAAATTTATAATAAATATAAGTTATTGTTAAGTTTAACCAGTACAGTTTATATATACATATTAAAAAAACATATAAGACTGCAAAAGTATGAAAAGACAAATAAAATAAAGCTTGTGTATCTTATAAACTATCTATCGATTATTTTTACTTAAATCCCTTTGTATGGTTATTTGATGGAGTAGTTTTTTTGGCTGGGATGATATCTTAAACGTATAAGTATCCAATTCATTACTTCCTTCTAAGAAGTTAAAATAAAGATTTTAGAAAATTGGGGTATATAGACACAAGGAATAATAAGAAGGACTGTTATACAAATATATACCCCAGGGTACATTTGTATGACATTCCTTCGAGGTTTTTTAGTGTTAAGACCAAGAATCGCTTCACTTCATCGCTTTTGCATTATGTTATATTTGAATAATTGGTAATGTATTTAATTATCTTTATTTCTAGTGTTAATTTTGAATACATCACAATTTTTAATGAATTTATTGTTATTTTTGTATACATAAATAAAATGTTCATAAATATATTGACACAGTCATAATTTTTGGGTAGACCTCGAAGAATTCGGTCTGCCCATTCATTTGTACCCGACTTTCGAATATTGGAAAAATATCTTCACAGGAGGTCTTCTTATGACCCCCTGAGTCCGAAATGACCATTAGTCAAAAAGTTTATATATATATATATATATATATAGGCGTGCGTGCGGCCAGATTCGACTTTTGTCAACACGATAGCGGCCGCAATTTCTCTCGGATCGCTTTCAAACTTTGCACAAAAATCAATCATCCAAAAATGAAGGTCAAGTTCGTTAACCAGAGAAATCCGGTCACAGGGGGCGCTAGGGCCTCACTTTTTCTGATTTCAGTTTTTCGACCATAACTTTTTCCCTATACAAAGTAGATCAATCGCGTTCATATTATATGATGTCTTTGATGAATACCTATAACTAATGTACATAAACCGAAAACCTAACTTCAATAACTTAGATGTGGAGGTAAAAAAACGAAAATTTTTGGAAAAAAATTCATAACTTTTTTCTGGTAAACATTCTTACATCACAAGTATTTGTAATAGAAAAGTTATTTTTTATTCTAAATTTAGGTACCAAAAGTTTTTCCGTAAACGATACCGTTTCCGAGAAAAAAAAGAAAAACCACTTTTAGCTTGAAAATTTAAGGTAGGTTAAACCACGGCAACGGCCACGGTTGAAAATTTAAGGTAGGTTAAACCACGGCAACTTTTTTCTGGTAAACATTCCCTCCTCGCAAATATTTTTAATAGAAAGGTTATTTTTTACTCTAAATTTAAGTATCAAAAGTATTTCCAAAAAAGATACCTTTTCTGAGAAAAAAAATTAAAACCGCTTTTTGCTTGAAAATTTTTTATATAAACAACGCCATTATGTGTTATTCTTAGGTAGTGAGTTATATTTTAAACGAGTTACACACGAGGTCTACCCACGCGTGTCCCCCTGCGGGCACGGATTTTTTATTCTTTGAATTTATTTTGAATGACTCTCGGGACTTTATATTGTAGATTGCTCAAACAGCCCTCTCCTGAAGCACAAAGATAGTATCCATATCTGATGCTTTAGCCCACAATAGAATGCCGTATGACGTAACACTATAAAAGTAAACTATTCTAGCTCTTTCTACGTTTGTCAATCCTCGTATTTTTTGAACAACGTATGCGGCAGAATAAGTCTGTTCGACAATTACTTATATAAAGGCACCATTGCAATTTTGCATTGCACAAAGTAAAACAAGTTATTTAAACCAGGAAGAACAAAGTTCCTTGTGGCACTCTCATTTGATATGGGGAAACACTTTCTATTTACAACAATTATTTTAATTTGTTTACGAGGACATGAAGTAAACAAATTGAGGACCTTATATCTTATTCCATAACGATGTAATTTTCTATTTCTTGTTGTATAGAATTGAAAGGTTTTGGTTAATCACAGAAGAGTCCAAGAGTATTTTGTGATTCCTCCTAGGCTTCGAAAACATTCAACAATAACTCAACACCAGCATCTGTTGTTGAGGTACCAGCAGTAAAACCAAATATTTTTTTTTTCCAAAAGTTTTTTTTGTTCAATTACGTAACTAGTTCACTGAGAATATTTTTTTAAAGATCTGAGTAAAGTTGAGTAATACTAAAATAGGTCTATAATTAGTTGGATCTAAAGTACAGCCGGATTTAAATAATGGTGCTATTTTACGAAGTTTCATTAGATTAAGAAATATACCACAGTAATTGAATATTAGTGCTAATTTTAGCGCAATAAAGTCTATTGATGACCTAAACATATATTTCCCACAGACCACTCGTCTTCTGAACATTCATTAATTTAAAAACATTCATTATTATTTGGGAATTAACTTTTTTTAAATTAAATATAATGTAGGTGCCGTAGCAGTAGAGGAATTTAAAGATTTAGTAGTATTAAAAATAGTCTCCAGAATATCTGTAAAAAAAATTTCAAAAACTGTTGAAACCTAAAAGTCAAAACTCAAATATTTAATCTATTATTCAACCTCGCTTCTCTTAGATTGAACTCTTCTAGTTGCCTAATAAATAATTTTCGAAGTTGTTTTTATTTCATTATTGCAATTTTTTACTATTCTACTCATACATAATGATTTAGCACATTTAAATTATTTTTTAAATATTTAAGATGAATGTACCATTGTAATGGAAGCAATGGTTTGTATAAAGATTTTTGTGGCAATTTAATAGTTTATGCTATAACCAAATGAAACTAACCCCGGCATTACTCTTGTTTCATATCTGTGTCATAAATATATTAATAAAATAAATATATATGCATTTTATAAATGTCTCATGAGTGAATGATCAAAGATCCTTATAATTGTACTGACAATGTGGCGTTCTGTGTCCGTTGTCATCGTAACCGTTGCTATGATAACCGTTGCTATAGTAACTATTACGCCCACATTAAGTGTGTGCCTCCTACAGGTATAAAACTTGGCGAAACGCAAAAATTGAAATCCGTTGGGAGAGGAATTCCGTAAAATCCATTCTTAGTGGACGTCTACGTCACAAAATAAGTAACTATGTAAAATCGGACCAAAAGTTTCGGAAATTTCGTGATGAGTCACTAAGTGGTAAATCGCTTATATATATATATATATATATTTATGTCTATAGATAATTAAAATTAACGGTACTCATATTAGCATCTTTAATGTAGTTGATGTTTGTATCTTTGATATTCTCGTCGTTTCAAAAGCAACTAATTAATACGAAAGTATATGGTACCTCCGTCACTGTTTGGTCAATAATCGAATGACCGTGTTACAGCTTTTAGGGTCGGTTAAATATATCAAGTAGGCAAGTGATTATGTTGGTATATATTAAATTGATTTACAAATATATGTAATTAATGTTACATGAAAGTGAATAAGTAAACAACCTAAAGTTCAGCAATTAAGTGGCTCAGTTAAATAACAGTCATTGTTTCGCATAGAGGTCCCACGACTTTCGAGAGACTTAAGAAACAATCTGATGATTTTCATGGATGTTAATAAAATATTTTTAGATTATTATTTTTGCTGATCCTATTTCCAAGTTAATAATTTGTCGTTAGTAGTAATTTACCTAGTTTTGATCCTAAATCTGTTTATAGTGGTCGCCTTAACTACTTCCCGTAGGAGCTTGTTGTAGATTGTACCAAAACATCCTGTTGCTATTAAAATCACTTTAACTTAGACTGCCTTTTTTGATGTTCTTGATCTTGTCAGATTTAAGTATAGGTCAAAGTATACATTTTGGTAAAGTTAATTATGGTATAAAATTTTATGTTTAAATAGGGTTTGAATACTACAACACTACAATATTACTAGTAAAAACAAACATTTTTGGGCCTCAGTACCCACCCTAAAAATGCAAAAGAATGTATTTAAACAAAATGCTTCCCATGTAGTTGTTACATTTAAATACAACGTGAATAAAAAAATATTTCGAACACAATTTCATCCGTATCTCTTTTAATTAATTTATTTCGCTCTCCGATGCTATTCGGCAATATGTGTATTTTTACTTGGTCAACACAACCTTTTATGGAGCTCGAAAATTTTTGTTCTCTTGATGTTAGTGAAAATGGATTCATATTCTATACAAAATATAAAACGCAAAAGCCAGATCAGAATTAATGGATTTATAGATAAAAGTTTGCTATGTATATTTTTTGATTAATTGTGATTATTTTAAATATTATAAGGATGCACATTTTAATAGTTCTTGCAGAACCATCTTCATGTAATAGTAGAATAATACTATTTTTAGTCAAATTCAAGTTAACAATTTTACCTTATTGTGCTGGTAACTGGCTTCAGGCGAGCATATAATACAAACATTGTTAATATTTATTTAATAGGGATCCAAAGTCTTAACCTAATTGGTAGGAGAAAACAAAGTAATTACTTTTCAGCAAAACGGAGGACTTATTAATTGTTTGATTATTTGTCATACTATGCTTATGATGTATAGTCGAATCAGACAACACCTCAGTGCTTATTTTAGTAACTACATTAAGGATTCGAAACGCTCTTAGTTATAATTACACAAGTCTACTAAATAATTTGTGGCTTGAATCTGTTCCTTAATCTGTTGTGAGTATTCTAATTTGTTATTAATTGTTTGTAATGAAAAGATAATTGTTAAATGCAAGGTTATTGTTACCTACTTACTGTTTAAAATCAAACTCCAATTTTCAAAGAAAAATATATTTGTTAGATGTTTATTCCTCAAGCATCTGAAATATAAAATAAAAATACAGAACAAAAAAGTATTCACTGTTAAGCAACGTTTTACGTCCGGATAGTAAGTTCATACGGAAATATATAATAGAAAACAGAATTCAGAGATAATTTAAAAAGTTTTCTAGTACCATTGTAAGGTGAGCTGTCGGGGAAATAAACTACAGTATTGTATTCTATATCACAAGCGTTTTTTCATTTGTTATTTTTAAAATATCTGTTGCCATGATGTCCTTTTAAATAAATATTAACGATACTGTTTTTACCCTTTGTTCATGTTAGTACAGTGTATGTTAGTACAAGAAAACAATCTTATCCTTGTTATCTATTATATGAATTTCAAAATAAATTTGTAGTGAATTCTGTACGTTTTTAAAACTATTAATCTTCTTTTATAATATGAACGATATTAAAATTCAATTCAACTTTAACAATGAATGCAAAATAAATTACACATATTTTTGAACTAAAAATATAAATATAAAATTCAAAATACACAGAAATAAAGTGAAGGAAATAATAAAACGTAAAACAAATATATCTTTTAAAAATGACATTCTAATAATGTTTGAATGGGAACCAAATATGCTTTATGAAATATTGAATTTCCGTAATATAATATTGGTTTGGATGTTTATTTTAATATTTATATTGTTTCCTATTTTGTTACATTATGTTAATTTTGTTGTTTTGTAGTAATTAAATTATTTCAATATAAAAGCTATAAAAGAAAACAATATTCACCAAACGATTTTCCCTAATCAAGGAGAATAAATTAGATTTTGGTATATTATTATATCAAATTCGAATTCAAAATATCTTTATTCAAGTAGACATTTACACGCTCTGCAATGAATTATCAATTATTACAATAAAAAAGGTCAGTGTAGTCAGCTCGTTAGTAATCTACCACAGCCGCAGAATGCTGCTCTGCTGAAAAGAACCAGCCAGAAACACAACAGTTGCCCTTTTAAAAGAAAATTAACAGTGTTAAATACAATATAATATCAACCCTGCAAATAAGTCAACAACTTAAGTTCCAAGCATTTCGATCCAATAAAAACTTTTGAATATTATAAAAAGATTTATTTAATAATACACGTTTAATTTTAGATTTAAAACTATGATAACGAAGGTTTGAGACACCTTGTAAAACTTTATTATATATGCGTACACTCAAGCCCATAAAGGATTTGTTAACTTTTTGATGACGAAATTGATGCGGAACCAGTTTATTTTTATTTCTTGTAAGTATCTTGTGTCTGCCAATATTATAAGAATATAATTTATAAGAATTAAATTGTGATCATATATATATTATATTGTTAAATATGTATTGAGAAGCGACTATAAGAATTTATTTAAAATATAAACAGTTATCATATCGTATAATATAATTTAAAATGATATTTTAATAATTTTCTTTAACTCGCGATCTATACAACATACTATATTTTTTTTATTTATTTATTAAAACTGGACTTTTTATAAAAAAAATTGTAATACATATTATGTACAAAGATAAGATACTTTCCCAAATATTATAATAAATCTCTAGAAATATATATATTGCAGTTTTCAGAATGTATTTCTCATTTATTCAAGATATTATGTGTGCGAGATAAAATATAGTATTTTAAATAACAAGTAAACAATTAAATTTTATTTTATATCACGAAAAACTTATGTGTGAGACCGATGCATCAGTCTTGCATTTCAGTTCATTATAATTTAAATTTCTTAACAGAGTTATAACTAAACAATATAAACAATATTTTGATAATATTTTGTGAAGTACCTACAGATATATAAAGAATATATTTTTGTTAGTTTGTTTTTGTAATCAACAATATATTTTTGTTAAAATGACGTTACATGTACCTACTTATTAATTTTATTCATAATTAAGACTAGCAAACGTAAATATATCTACAGAATTCGTTATACAGGGTGGGCCAAAAATTTTTGCAAATAGCAACACTTGATTTCTACAAAACCGTGAGAGCAAGGGGCGCGTGGGTGGCAGGGAATTGTGCGTCGTTTAATGCAATTTTAGTCACGATGGAGTGCTTCACGGGACAACAGCGTGCTTTTTGCGTAAAACAATTTTACAAAAACAACGATTCCTATGTTACTGTACGACGCCTCTTTAGAGTTGAATACGGATTACAACGTGTAAGTGAGTGTCCAAGTGTTAATTTAATTAAAGCTTGGGTTAAAAAGTTTGAGCAAACGGGATCGACAACGAATATTAAACAAACTGGGCGACCACGTTCAAGAAGAAGCGAAGAGAACATTCGGGAGGTTGAAATTTCTGTAAGGGACGATCCAGAATCATCTACGCGTAAGCGGTCGGCGGCTCTTGCTATACCAAGAACTAGTCTGCGGAGAATCTTGCATTTGGACCTTAAACTGCACCCATATAAGCTTCAAATTGTACAGGAGATGAAACCAAACGATTACATTCAACGCAAGTTATTTGCTGACACTATACTTGAGCGATTCTTTAGCCTTGAGAATGTATTGTTTACGGACGAGGCCCATTTTCACATTAATGGTCACGTAAAAAAACATATTTGTAGATATTGGAGCACGGAAAACCCTCAATACAAACACCAAAAGCTTCTTCATTCACCAAAAACGACAGTGTGGGCTGCCATATCCGCAAAAAGCATAATCGGTCCATACTTCTTTGAAAATAATCAAGGAAATAACGTAACTGTGAACTCAGTGGAATACGTGAAAATGTTGCGAGAGTTTTTGACACCACAGTTGCATGAATTTGAAGGATAGAATAGCCGGACTTGGATGCAACAAGATGGAGCAACATGCCATACATCAAACGTGACTTTACCGGTGGTCAAAGAAATGTTTCCTAAGAAATTGATTTCTCGCAGAGGTGATATCCCATGGCCTCCCAGAAGCCCGGACCTTACACCTTGCGATTTTTTCTTGTGGGGATATCTGAAGAGTCGAGTATACCTTAATAAACCGACGACCATATCCCAATTAAAAGAAAACATCCACGAGGAGATAGCCGCGATTCCTCGCAGCATGTGTCAACGAGTTTTCCAAAGTTTACGTAGTCGATTGCAGGAGTGCCAACTACGAGACGGAGCACATCTCGACGATGTCATTTTTTAAAAATAAATTTCAATAAATGATAATTACGTTAAATAAATCATAAACAAAATAACATTTGTACTTTTATTTCTAGACATGTTTCAAAAGTGCAAAAATTTTTGGCCCACCCTGTATTTATAAAATTCTGAAGTCACTTTTTTAATCTGAGGTAACGGGATAATAAACTACAATGCAGTATGTCTTAAGAGCTTTACTAGCTTATTTGTTGGCAGTATTGTAATAACAACGTAATAATTGCCAAGTATGCTTAATAAAGAATACTTACTAATTATTACGTTGGCGCACCATATTTTTATTGAATTCAGATATTTTTTCCAAGAACAAATATTAAATGTCAAGGACATTTAAACCCCAATAAATGAACGAAATGTTTCTTTTTATTATTATTTACAATTAAGAAGACATTTATTTCCAACTGCAATCAAATTTGAAACAAGGGACAGTGTGCAAAATGACCAAATACGTATGATAAGTGTATTCAGTAAGCATAGAGCGGCTATTTCACAACGATAGCAATAACAATATCCAGCACCCAACGGCATAACATAAAAACAAATAGTGGCTATGGTTTTCTAAAGTTTATTGTGGTTACTGTGGTTGGGTAAAATAAAAAGAATAAAAGTAATTCATGTCTAATGATTATATTCAGAAATAACTTTTGACGTGTTAAAAGTTATTTCTGATTATTTTGCAAATTATCATTTATTATTTAGCAAAACTTTTACTCCTAAATTAAAAAAAAATCCTTAACATTCTTTTGTAATTTTCCACTAATATTAAAATTAACAAATATATGTACTTATTGTACCTGTAGAGAACTTTGACCAGAAACTTCGAATTTAAAAGAAAAATACCACCGTATCAATAAATCTCGCAGTTCACAAAAAAAAATGAAAGCCATTTCAAAGGAGTATGTAATAATACCTACCATTCAACTAATGATTCAGCAAAATACTCTCTCAATAAATTGCTAAAAACCGTAGCTTATATCACAAATGTTTTTATGGATGAATTTCTTAATAGCAGCATATTCAAAATTACTAATATAATAATACTATGATAATAATTATAATAAAAAAAAACCGTTCCCGCAGGGAGACACGCGTGGGTAGCCCTCGTGTGTAACTCGTTTAAAATATAACTCACGACCTAAGAATAACAAATGATGCCGTTTTATCAAAAATTTTCAAACAAAAAGCGATTTTTATTTTTTTTCTCGGAAATGTCTCTTTTTTGGAAATACTTTTGGTACTTAAATTTAGAGTAAAAATAACCTTTCTATTAAAAATATTTGCGAGGAGGGAATGTTTACCAGAAAAAAGTTGCCGTGGTTTTACCTACCTTAAATTTTCAAGCTAAAAGTGGTTTTTATTTTTTTTCTCGAAAATGGTACCTTTTACGGAAAAACTTTTGGTACCTAAATTTAGAGTAAAAAATAACCTTTCTATTAAAAATACTTGTGATGTAAGAATGTTTACCAGAAAAAGGTTATGAATTTTTTTCCAAAAATTTTCGGTTTTTTTACCCCCACCCCTAAGTTATTGAAGTTAGGTTTTCGGTTTATTTACATTAGTTATAGGTATTTATCAAAGACATCATATAATATGAACGCGATTGATCTTCTTTGTATAGGGAAAAAGTTATGGTCGAAAAACTGAAATCAGAAAAAGTGAGGCCGTAGCGCCCCCTGTGGCCGGATTTCTCTGGTTAACGAATTTGACCTTCATTTTTGGATGATTGATTTTTGTGCAAAGTTTGAAAGCGATCCGAGCGAAACTGCGGCCGCTATCGTGCTGACAAAAGTCGAATCTGGACGCACGCACGCATATATATATATATATATATATATAAACTTTTTGACCAATGGTCAAAGGGAGTCATAAAAAGACCTCCTGTGAAGAAATTTTTCCAAAATTCGAAAGTAGGGGACAAATGAATGGGCAGACCGAATTCTTCGAGGTCTACCCAAAAACATATTAAGAGTATTGTTAATTAGGGTCATTAAAGTCATGTATTATTCAATGAAATGTACTTAATGGCTGGACCATTAACAACTTTTGTTAAGCATTCGTGAGGCAAAAGATTAATTAAATTTAATTTCACAACATACAACTTCCTAAACAGAAGTGTTATAACAAAAACTATTTGTATGTTGTAATATAAATCAAGTTCTTATCATTAGTTAAATGGTATTATGTTTCTCTGGAATAAACTTGACTTATCTAAATAGACTCCGAGACATGTTAATGCAACAGTATTATTCTTTTTGCTTAAAATATTTTAATATTAGTTTTGAAAAACTTAAATAGCTATCTATACAAACAATAAATAGGTAAAATAACTAGTAATAATAAAATAAAATAACTGTTCATGAGAACAAATGTAGGTTGTTTCTAGCTGTTAACTATGATTTCGTAATCAGGGCGTAAAATGTTTGTTTATATTTTTTCCTGCTATTACCAGTGAGTTTCATATATTAACCAATGAATGTTATTTATTCATTGTGTTGGAATATATTATATTATACAGAAAACGTTTGCATATTTATTATTTGATGTGAATTATTGTATTACTTATATTTCTTTACATCTAGTACATTTTATTGATATAGAAAATATGTTCCAGACCGTGTTTTATAAAAAAAATATTATAATAAAATTCCATGTCAATGCTCAGCTCTATCAATCAATAGCAAGAGACAATGTTTAAAGAATGTAATTGCATGAAAATTGTAAGCCATGAAAAATATATATATCATGGATGTAAATTAACGAATCATTTCAGGTTCAACAATTCAGATGTGTTTTAGCAGTAAAATTAAATCACAATTAACATACGACTACCAACGGTTTTATTTTCTGTATTCGAAAATCACTCAAAAAGTACGGAATAAAACCAATTGTTTTAATGTTTTTTTAATTTTTTTTTTTTTTTATGTTATAGGTGGGCAAACGAGCTTGCGGGTCACCGTTAATATGTGATCACCGCCGCCCATGAACTCTTGCAACATCCGAGGATTCACAAGAGCGTTGCCGGCCTTGGAGAAAGGAATATATGCCTTTTTTGAAGGTACCCATGTCGTATCGATCTGGAAATACCGCCGAAGGAAATTCGTTCCACATTTGAGTGGTACGTGGGAAGAAAGTCCTTGAAAACCGCACAGTTGAAGATGGCCACGCATCCAGGTGGTATGGATGGTAAAGTAGGCGATGGCGAGCTGTGCGGTGGTGAAATTCGGCGGTAGACATCAGATCGAATAGTTCTTCGGAACACTCCCCGTTGTAAATGCGGTAGAAGACGCACAAAGAAGCAACGTCTCTACGCAATGCCAAAGAGTCCAGCCGTTCGCAGAGCACCGGGTCCCCGACAATCCGAACGACTCTCCGTTGTACGCGGTCAAATGGTAGAAGCTGATATTGGGGTGATCCGGACCAGAGATGAGAACAGTACTCCATGTGTGGCCGGACCTGTGCCTTATAGAGCGCAAGTCTTTGGCCAGGTTTGAAATACTGCCTCGCTCTATTGATCACTCCCAATTTCGTCGAGGCCAACTTGGCCTTGTTTTCCAGATGACCACGAAACTGACAGTCGCTCGAAATGTCGAGACCCAGTATTCTGATACTTGGCGAGGCAATAAGAGGAGTGCTCTCGAAGAGCGGTGATACGACAAATGGGGTTTGTTTAGTGGTAAACGCGCAAACCTGTGTCTTTAGGGGATTGAACTGAACGTGGTTCAGTTCACCCCACTCAGAGACCATCCCCAGGGAAGTCTCTATTAAAGACACAAGTTTCTTTCGGCACTCATCAGCGTTTTCCCAAGAGAGACCTGCACGACCGGAATGTACCGGAATGATATATTGGATATTTCCAACATACAATGTATGTTGGAAATATCCAACATATCATTGATAGTTCCGCTCACCCCGCCGTAGTGAGAACACATGGTAACAAGTCGCTCCGCATTAGTTTCCGCTATAAAAAGTTTTGTAAAATCTGTGAAAGTGGTTTTTTGTGTACGTATATGCAAGTGCGATACACCAAAATTTGCGCAATTGTGCGATCTACACATTGGTATACTTTTTGTGAAAATCGGTGAAAAAGTGAAAAAGTGCAAAATTTCAAAACTTTAAATAAAAACGCTGAGGAAACGAGATCGATGACATAAGTGTTTTATAGTGTCGTCGGATGCGCATTTGTATTGTCTACAATTTGACGGAAAAATTGGAATTTTTCCTTCAAAATTAACGAAACTACAGCCAAAAAAACAAGTACCACGTGGCCACGTGGTACCACTTCGGAGGCCGTGCCACTACTTTTGAAGGTTGAATCTCGTGAAGAAAAAGAAGTTAAGAAAACTGGCGTTTGCAGATTGAAGAAATTCGCAGTAATTCTTAAGTTATTAAATTTTAAACTTTTGGGCAATTTTCAAAAATTCATAAAAAATTAACGAGATCGACGACCCCCATTTTTTAAATTTGCTTTTTATAGTGGCCTATGAAATCTATATACAGTTTAAATTTCAAAATTTTTTGACCAGGGGTTCGCGAAATATGAATTTTTGAATTTTTGGGGGTGACACGTGGTGTCAGTTAGCCCCAACCTAGATTTTTAATTTTAACGTAGAAAAATAGAGTATATTTTTGTTAGTAATATCAATTTTTTTCAAAATTTTTAAGTCATTTTTTATAATTTTAAACAAAAATTTTTAATTAAAATACCAGTTTTTTCAAAAAATCAGATCGGGGGGGGGAGCTAAAATTAATTTGATATTAGTTTTGGACTCTTTACAAAAATACGAATAAATAGAGCCCAAACACGGTCATATTCGGTCAATATTTATAGAAATAAGACTCTTAGTGTAGTAAAAACTAAGGTAGGGCCGCCATCTTGAAAAATTTAAAACTTGTATATCTTCGCTAATAGTTGTGACACAGTGTTGGGGTTTTCTTCTCCCATCTTGTACTGGCACTCTCTACATTATAAAACACTAATTAGGTGTACTTTTACCGACGACTCTACTTGTAGAGCAAGTATCGCGACTGTATAGAGTGGACCAGGGCAAGAACGGGGAGCCCTCGCGCGCGGCTGTCGACCGTTTGGAACCGGAGATATCGATATTTCTAGGTTTTTGACGCCATATTGGCCGCCATATTGGCAAATTTCAAAGGCAAATATCTCCGGAACCAGACGTCGTAGGAGCGCGCGGTTTTTTGCTATCGTGAGAGGATAAGGATGGCTACAATCTGAGTATATTCTGAAGACTCTACATAGAGTCGAAAAATTTGTCTCTATCAAAACTTAAAAATTGTTCAACTATCTTTTATTTTAATTGTGACTCTAGTATATTAAGGATATTTTGTATATTTTACATTGGCTATATCGTGCCAAACATTAGAATTAAGACATTTTATTGACGTTGGCTGCGCCAACTAACAAGATATATAGCGACTTTTGACGCACAGGACTCAGGGTACCTATACATACCCGGCAGTCATTATTATTGGTATTACCACGACTTAATTGACGGTAGCGATTTCCAACAACCCTCCTCCCCCCTACCTCTACAAACCCCTTTTCCCCTAAAATGTTTGGCTTTCACACGCCCGCCAAAAAGGTAACGGATGACCGAGACGTGACGTCTCACAGACAAAGTCCAGGTAGCGACCAACCAAGAGACAAAAGTTCCCCAAAACCGGGACCGTCAGACGATGGGACAAACTCCCAAGTAAGAAAAAGTATAGGAGAATGGGAAAAAAGTAAAAAGGAATCCCCCAAACTGGTTGCTAAGACCTTTATAAATCGTACAACAGAGGCCAGGAATTGCCTAAACAGGGCAAAACTCCATCTAAACAACTCCAGGAACCTGAAGTCAGAAATCAAGAATGAGGTAACACAAGCCATAGACAGATTATACCAATTAGTTAAAGAAGCCGAGATGGAAAGAGGAAAGGGAGAGAAGAATGAGGACAAAACTAAGCAGAAACCTGAAACAGAAAAGGAAACACAGAAAACAAAAAAGGAAGAAGGAGGTGAATTACGGAGAAAAATCGAAGAGCATGGAGAATTGATTAGGAAGAGTATGGAAGAAATGGAAAAACTGAAAAAGGTTATACAGGATGAAAGAAGAATGATAGAAGAAGTAGATAGGACGGGAAGACAAAACAAGGATCAACAGCGCCTCCTGACTGAAGTACTAGAAATAAAGCAGGCTGCCCAAGAACTCGGAAACAAAATAGTGGAAGCAAATGACACAAGATCTTATGCGAAGGTTCTTTCCAGCAACAAGCACCAAAGCCCGAAAAAACCAAGTCATACGCTGATCGTGGGATCGGAAGATAACGATGACACGGGAGAACAGGTTCTGGAAAAGATAAGGAACGCTATAGACGCCAAGGAGGGATGGGTAAAGGTTGAAAGGATCAGGAAGGCGCGAGATGGAAAAATAGTAATGAGTGTAGGAAGCGGTGAGGAGCGAAGCAAGATTAAGGAGAAACTGGAAAAGTCCGGCAAACGACTCACTTGCGAGGTAGTGAGCAATAAAGACCCACTCCTCCTGATGATGAATGTGCTTTCTGTGCACAGCGACACGGAAATAATGAAAGCGCTCCGAAATCAGAACGGGCACATCTTTAAGGATCTAAACCAGGTGGACAATCGAATGGAGGTCAAATACCGTAGAAGAGCCAGGAACCCTCTGACAAACCACGTGATACTTAGAGTATCTCCAGTGATTTGGCAGAGGGCGACTGAGACTGGAACGGTACACATTGACCTGCAAAAGATAAAGGTAGCAGATCAGTCCCCGCTCGTGCAATGCACAAGATGCCTTGGTTTTGGTCACTCGAAGCGATTCTGCAAAGAAAGCACCGATACCTGCAGTCACTGCGGAGGCCCACACCTCCGTAGTGAGTGCGCGGAATGGCTCGCAGGTAGCGAACCTACGTGCAAAAATTGCGGAATCGCCAAGGGAGACCAGACCGGGCATAATGCTTTCAGTGAGGACTGCCCCACCAGGAAACGCTGGGATCGTCTGGCTCGTTCCTCTGTAGCATATTGCTAAAGGCACCAAGGCGCATAAAAACATGTACCTTATAAGCCAAGCGAATCTACAGAGGAAAAAGCTAGCAACCGACGAACTGATTGTCGAAGCCGGCAAGCGGAAGATAGCAGTAGCTCTCATCCAGGAGCCTTATGTGGGCGGAACCAAGCGTTTGAGGACTTATAAGGACGTCAGGATCTTCCAGAGCGACGGCACTGATACGGTTAAGGCAGCAATAGCCGTCTTCAACCCTAACATAGCTGTCACCCAGCACCCGCACCTCACCACGCCCAATATCGTCGTGGTGAGCGCTCAAGCTGGCGCATGGAAGGTACTCCTGGTGTCCTTGTATTTCGAGCCAGACCAGCCCATCGACACCTATCTTCAACATATCAGGAGGATTGCCGGAGAGCTTGGCACTGATTTTCTTCTGGTGGGCGGCGATATAAATGCAAAAAGCACCTGGTGGGGAAGTAAAACTACTGATGCTAGGGGAGACGAAGTGATAGGACTGCTTGACGAACTCGAACTTCACATATTAAATGATGGTGAAAAGCCTACGTTTTACACAATCCGAGGCGGGAACAGGTACACGAGTTTCATTGATATAACAGCCTGCTCGACGAAACTCCTGGACAGGATTGACAACTGGCACGTAGACAGTGGATTAACCAGTTCGGACCACTGTGGTATCCTATTTAGGATGGGATTGGGAAAGTGCGGAGCCGTTGGTATAACCAGAACAACGCGTCAATTCAACACCAAAAAAGCAAATTGGACCGAATTTCGTAAGAAATTAGGTCAATTACTCGTTGAAAACGGTTTAAATCTGGAATCCATCAGCGGCATCACGCACCCCAATGACCTAGAGAACACCGTGAGGAAGTACTCAGAGGTCATCATCACTGCGTGCAACGTTGCCATCCCTAGAAAAAAGGATGGAGCCAAAATCGGCTTGCCTTGGTGGTCGGACCTGCTCGAAAAATTAAAGCGGGAAGTAAAAACTCTTAAAAATAGAATTCCACGAGCATCTCAAAAAAGAAGAACTGGAGTAGTAGGCACCTATCTAAGAAAGAAAGAAGAGTACGAGACTGAAGCATCCAAAGCACAAATAGACAGCTGGAAGAAGTTCTGCGAAAGACAAGACCGAGAAAGTGTTTGGGACGGGGAGTACCGTGTAGTGGGTCGAACGAGGAAAAGGGAGGAAGATATTCCATTGGAACGGGACGGCAGAAGCCTCAATCCCAAGGAATCGGCGGAACTACTAGCCGAGACGTTTTACCCCGATGACTGTATAACAAATGACAGCGACGAGCACAAGCGTGTGAGGTTCCTGGCTGAACAAATTAATAGCAGAGACAGTGGAGAGGACATTTTAGATCCACCGTTTACGGAAACCGAGCTCCGGACAACGCTGTCAACCTTCAACCCAAAAAAGGCTCCCAGCGCAGATGGCCTAACATCTGACATCTGCAGACACGCGATAGAAGTCGACCACTGTTTCTTTCTGGGACTGTTAAACAAATGTTTTGAGCTACACCATTTTCCGAAGTTATGGAAAAGTGCGACAGTTGTAATTCTGCGAAAGCCTGGAAAAACAAACTATAGATCTCCGAAATCGTATAGACCTATCGGCCTACTACCAGTACTGGGCAAAATACTGGAGAAAATGACAGTAAGGAGACTAAGACACCACCTCTTACCAGCTATGAGCACGCGCCAGTACGGGTTCACACCCCAGAGAAGCACCGAGGACTCCCTCTATGACCTAATGACGTACATTCAGGCAAAATTAGACCAAAAGAAAATATTAACGATAGTATCATTGGACATAGAGGGAGCCTTCGATAGCGCCTGGTGGCCAAAGATCAGGACCCGGCTTGCAGAGGAGAAGTGCCCAATAAATTTAAGGACCTTGATTGACAGCTACCTGACAGATAGGGAAGTAACCGTCCGTTACGCAGGGGAAGAACACAGCAGAGAGACGCGCAAAGGATGCGTTCAAGGATCCATTGGCGGCCCTCTGCTGTGGAATCTTTTGCTGGACCCTCTACTCAGATCCTTGGTGGCGGCTGATCAATATGTCCAGGCTTTCGCGGATGACATTGTCTTGGTTTTTGTCGGGAACACAGCCGGCGAAATCGAGTCAATTGCCAATGAGACCCTGTGCAACGTTTGGAAGTGGGGCGTTGACAACAAATTAAAATTTGCCCCCAGTAAGACCAATGCTATGACGGTGACGCAAAAACACAAGTACGATAACCCCAGACTTAGCATGGGAGGTACTAATATCAGCTCTACCAACCAAATAAAGATTCTTGGCCTTACCATTGACGAAAAGTTGACCTTCAATAGTCATGTCGAAAACGTGTGTAGTAAGGCGGCTGCAATTTATAAACGCTTGACCAGAGCTGCAAAGATAACCTGGGGACTTCAACCAGAAATCCTCAGAGTTATCTACGTGGCAACGGTCGAGCCAATACTACTGTATGCGGCCAGCGCCTGGGCGCCCGCCACTAGGAAAGCCTGCGTCAGGAGGAGACTCGACGCAGTGCAAAGAGGCTTCTTACAAAAGATCTGTAAGGCCTACAGAACTGTGTCGCATCACTCGGCGCTAACTCTGACTGGCATACTCCCCCTGGATATCAGGGTTAGGGAAGTAGCGTCGCTTTACGAGGCTAAAAAAGGAAAGCCATTGATGGAGCTATGCGATGGAAAAGTCGAACTCAAGGCTCCCTTCACCAGTGCACCGCATCCGGCCGAACAGATTAGTCTGGGGTTCAGTTTCCTGGTAGACCGAACACAGTATGAAGAGAACAGAGGTTTTGAAGTCTGTATCTTCACTGACGGCAGTAAGATTGACGGCAAGGTTGGGGCATCGTTATCCTTTTGGAATAGCGGTGCCGAGACCAAAGCCGTCAAGCTTAGTCTGCCGTCCTACTGTACGGTTTACCAGGCTGAGCTCCTGGCCATCTGTGAGGCAACCACAATGGCGCAAAAAAGAAAGGAGACTAGAATGGCCATATATAGCGACTCGCTATCAGCACTGCAGACCATTGTGAATTTGGACTCGCGCCACCCTCTTGCCGTCCGGGCCAGGGCAAACATGTTAGCTTTATCGCATCAGAGTAAAACATTAGCTTTGTTTTGGATAAAAGCGCATGCTGGTCTGGATGGCAATGAGCGCGCGGACCACCTGGCGAAGGAGGCGGCATTAAAATCGAAAAAGCGCCACAGCTACGACAAATGTCCTACATCCCACGTTAAAAATATCTTAAGGAACAACTCCATTATGGAATGGAATGAAAGGTATGTAAATGGCAAAACAGCGAGCGTAACCAAAATCTTCCTTCCCAACATCCCGGTCGCTTACCAAATTGCGCGCAAAATTAGACCTTCCGGCATACTGACTCAGATCTTGACAGGCCACGGTGGGTTTTCCGAGTACTTGTATCGTTACAAGTGCAAAGAGCGCCCATCGTGTGTGTGTGTAGAGAAATTGCGAGAACTGGTATGAATGAGTCTAATAAAACCAAGTGGTAATACCAACGTCTGCGGCACTGCCGCCGCAGGTACTTGAGAAGAAAAAAAAAAAAAAAAAAAAAAAAAAAAAACATATCATTGATGTGCAGGAGGAACAGAGTTGGGGATAGCACTCAGCCTTGGGGTACAATAAATAACCGTTGCCCAACGGTGAGTGAGGTATAACAGAAGATCACCAGCTGATCGACCATGGCGAAAGCCATACTGCCGGTCATTGATCAACTGGTGATCCTCGAGGTACGTTAGGACCTGTGGGTTTATGATAATCTCCATTATTTTGGAGAGAAGGAAGGTAATGGCGATAGGTCTGTAGTTAGCTGGGTCCGAGCTATCACCTTTTTTAGGGATCGGATGGACAAGGGCACACTTCCATGAGACCGGGACTACGCCTTTAAGGTAGGAGTGCTGAAATAGACGCGTTAGCACTGGAGTCAACTCAGGGGCACACGTTCGTAGCACCAGTGCAGAAATGCCATCCGGCCCACTCGACTTATGAACGTCCATGGAAAATAGAGTCTGCCTGATAGTTTTTTGCCGAAAAACTATTTCCGGCATTGAACTCTAACACCGCGGGATGATAGGCGGTGTCTTCCCTTGGTCGTCCAAAGCCGAGTTGGAGGCGAAAAGAGTGCCCAAGAGATCGGTTTTCTCTTTTGCCGTGTGGGCCAGAGAGTCATTCCCCATGTGCAACGGCGGTGGGGACGGCTGGCTAAAGTTGCCCAGACTGGCCTTTGAAAGCGCCCAGAATTTGCGCGTGCCAGGCGGGTACTTTGCCAGCTGATCCCCAATTTTGACGACATTTTATTTATTTATTTATTTATTTATTTATTTATATCTTTTCCACTTTGAATCATTATCAGTGATCACTTGTGTACGTCAAAATGGAAGTGTCAGGAGGGCCTATTTCGATACCAGATTTATCGTAATAAGCCCTTCTGTAAAAGCACTGTCCAACTTAATGTTAAAGCTATGAGGGTTCCAAACGCGTCCTGGTCTGAGAAGAACCACACAACAAACTCAGCCGGATATATATTTTTTTATATTGTGATCACTGTTTCACAAATGTCAATCTTAAAAGCTATTTTGGAACAACTAGAACCGTCGCAATATAATGAAAAAAATTATAATAATGATAATAATAATAAAAAATAAAATTAGGCCTGCTACACAACCAGTCACCGCAAGCAGCACCCGTTCACGAGCATAACGCAAGAGCCAGCCATCACCCTCTTCGCACATATTTGAGGGAGGAGCGCAACCCGACTCCCGACGCTACCGCAAGTACATACTTGAACTTTGCTCTAGCGATTTGCCGTTTGAAGAATCTGGAGGCACGGTTGTATTTCCTCTTCAGAACTCTAGAGTTCGGATCCTTAGTGACTAACGCATTGGCCCAAGCTTGATAAGCCTGCCTTTTGCCAGCTGCTGCAGCCCTGACAGACGCGTTAAACCAAGGCCGCGATCTGCCACCAAGTGGTACCACAGAGCTTGGTACAAAAAGTTCAATGCCCTGAAGTATCACATCAGCTACAGCCGTAGCGCAGTCACTAGGATCGTTGGAAGAGAAACAAATCGGCCCCCATGGGTAGGATGCAAAAAAAGACCGCATTCCATCCCAATCCGCTGACTTGTAGTGCCAAACGCGTCGAGTCGCAGGTCTTGTGCGAGCCGGACGTTGAATTGGCACTACACTCCGTACCAGACAGTGATCAGAGGATCCTAAGGGAGCCTCGACAGTGACCTGGTACTTTTCTGGATGTGTAGTCAGCAGAAGATCCAACAAAGAGGGCGTGTGGCTGTCCACATCCGGTAGACGAGTGTGCGTCTTTACCAGCTGGGACAGACCATTTGCCAGAGCAAAGTTAAACACAGATCTCCCCGCGCAGTCGGTTGCACTTGACCCTAACCATTCAGTTCATTTCAGTTCAGTTCATTCAGCGTTGAAGTCCCCGAGGACTACGACTTCAGCGGAGGGAGTCTGAGAAAGCAGGTCGTCAATCTTCGCTTGAACGTGGCCCAACAGTTGATCTGTTTGTGCATTACCACTATGGGACCTGTAGAGGCACGCGTAGAATCTGACGTGATCGTCCATGTCCACGCGCACGGACAGGTCCCGATCTTCAAAAATCTGAAGGTGACGGTAGCAGATATCCTCCCTTACGAACACAGATACCCCGGCGTGTGGTATAAAATGATGTTCTAGTTTATACCCGGGGTATGATAGGTACGCTGTGTCGCTAGGTTGAGATATCTGCGTCTCCGTCAAAAACAACAAGGCCGGCTGCGCCGTCTCAAGGTGCTAGTGGACGGCGTTTAGGTTCGAATGAAACCTCCGGATGTTACAAAAGTCCACATCTAGAGTGGAGCGGGGTGCCGCTGTTTGCCGTCGTTTGCCCTCAGGAAACATAAAGTGCGATACTTTACCCGCCCCAGATACGATACCATACCAGATACGACGGGCAGCCCGAGCAAAATCCGAGGATCATTCCCCCGATTTTGCTCGGGGAAGGGGTCCCCGGCTTCATTAAAGCCGGTACCCTCCTGGGGTATTTTGCTTTTATGCATCGCGTTCATGTTTGGCGGGGGGGGGGGGGGGGGGGGGGGTTTGGGCTTCCGGATTCACACACTCACCGACGGAACATCACCAAATGAATTTGGTTACTACACGTCGGTCTTCTGTGAGAGGGTGGTCCTTTCCCGGTCGAGCCAGCCCAATACGAGCTGCAGTCAGATAACTACAGCTAGGCTCTACCACCTTAAGTTATATTAGTTATATTAGTTAGTTAAGTAAACTTTTTATTCTTATTGTGGTTATAAATATGTCGCATCCGGTCAACTTTCATCGAGCGGAAAGGCGCAAAACGACTATTTGACTTCCAGCGCGCCTTGATGGAGTCGTGCGTCACCCGAACAAGCTGATTTGTGTTCAGACGCTTGACAAGGCAACACACGAAACCATCTCTCCGCTTCGTATTTCTATAATCTAAATTACAGTGATTGTGGTGTTACAGAAGTGTTATCGAGTTTTGTTTGCATGATACTTGCACAAAGCCCACATAATGTCTGAAAATTACGGCCAAAACGATGTTTCTCCGACAAATGCATTATACTTCATATTATATTAAAATACCTTACAACTAAAACAACATATAGAAATGATAAAAATATATTCGTTTGAAATATTTTTTTTTAAGTTTCACATAAGATATAATATATTAATGATAAGTAAAATGTTATATGCCATATAGAATCCAACCACGTCACGGCACTTGATTTAAATCCAAGCGTTCTTTGGCATCATTATTTATATTTTACATTAACTACCTGACCGCTTTTGACGTGAAAAATCATTTCTGATTTCAACTTTGACTTTAAACATCATCACTTTCATTGAAATAAACAAGAAAACGGCGTCTTGTAAAAAATATCCTTTAGAAAAGTAAATCGTACTCATAAAATCATCCCTTGAGCTGTTCTATCTCGTATTATCAACGATCAAACTGTTGCATGTTGTTCATTGTATTGTACCAGGGTGCTTGTGATATTTTATATTATTATTTTGGTAATATCGGTAATCTGTTTGTGATGTTATGTAAATAAGAGATGGATCGGCATATATGTATATTATGCATGTTTGTCTGTGCAGTCTTCCTTATATTTATCAAGTTTATTGCTACTTTCTAGTGGTACTGTCATTGTGGTAGGCTTTATTATTATTCATTCAGGTGAACATTGTAGAAATAATCTACTTTTAATTTTATACAAGCAACTACATAAAATTAAAACTACGGAACTAACTGATAAATAAATCATATAGTGATATCAGTTATATATCTGAAAGAATTATTATCGGAGTTTCATATATAAAGAAATGGATGTTACTCGTTCATTGATTTGTAATATTTTATTTTATATTAAAAAGAAAGTGTTTGCATATTTATTATCTAATATTAAACTGTCACTGTTTGAATTAGTAATAAATTATGAGTACATTTATATAAGAAGTTTCATGATTGTTACTGGACATGTTTAAAAATTTTTATACTATCTGCCAAAACATTAATTTTCATAGAAATTCTTAAGCGCTGTATTTTTATGTTTTAATTTTAAAATCTTTCTTATTTGAGAACAAAAATAAAATAAAAAAGACCACTATAACACTTTCAAAACTTAATCAAATATAATATATTTTTATTTATTAAGATATTCTCTCTTCCATAAAACAACAGACTGTACTGAAAATCAACAGCGTATTTTTTCCTTGACATTTGTTTCGTCAAAGTAAAAATACACACCGCCACACGACGTCAGAGAGGAATAAATGAATGATATGAGAAAATAATGATAATGAAATAGTGAAAATATTGTATTACATGTACTCACTTTTTAGCAAATATTAATTATAAGCTTAATGTTATTGACATTTTATTTATATCGAAAATATGTTCCGGACTATATTTTATACAAATTCAATTGTAACAAAATTTCATGTCAACGCTCAGCTGCGTTATTCAAGAGAAAAAGGTAAAGTTTAAAGAATGTGATGAGCTTCAAAAATAAATACATTGTGATATATATTAACGAACCATTTCAGGTCGAACAATTCCGGAGTTTTAGCAGTAAATTTAAATCCAACATGAATCACATTTAACTGACGACATACAACGTTCTGTAAAAGTTTTCTATTCGAAAATAAGTACAAAATAAAAAACAATTATGTTATTTATTTTTTATTCTCATTATGGTTTTAAATTATATATATTAATAAATTGAACTTGCTATTATGTTCTAATCTTCAGCCCTTTAATATATTACTGTTTCATTTCATGATAATTAGGTAGAAAATAAAGAAACTGTCTTCTATAAACTTTGAAAAGTGTATAATGCTTAAAATCCCTCTTTATCTCAGTGGGTATTTGTCTAAATCCTGATATAGTACGCAGAATATCAGTGTATCAACCTTTACACTGTAGTTTCTGATATTTTATCATTATTCACTTACATAAAATTTATTTCCTGTGCTTATAACTTCTTATCTGAGTCAATTAACATAGGATACATTTTACTTTCCGAAATTATAATTTATATGATTGAACATGAAATCTGGTATGAGATTTAATTCCATTAAAATTTAAACTATATTGATTTTGACAATATACCCGTACGATGATAGAATTCTTATAACTAGTAAATGACACAAATATATTCATTTTAAATATATTTATTGATGATAAAAGATGAGATAATTGTTATAAGAGATTTAAAATATAAAGAGGTAACGGCGCTTGTTTTAGAAATCCGTGTTCTTTGGCTTCATTATTTATATTCTCCAGTAACTGCTCCAACAATAAAATCATTTAAATTAAAATAACTAAAACAGTAAAATACATTGCATTGTAAGATGATACTAATATTCACAAAAGTGTATAATAATATTTACAAAAATCATGAAATCATTTTAAAAATAAGGTTAGAAATTTCATATATTCACACTCGAGCTATAGAGCCTTGTATTTTCAAGAATCACAATGTTATATTTTTCATTCAGCAGTTCAAACGTTCTTAAGCTTTTACTAAGCGATTGCTTGAGGTATTTTTATGTGTATAATATTTAAGGCTTATTTTTATCAGTTAAAAATAATAATATTATTTTACATAATTGCATGCATTTAAAGTTAAATAGTTCAGTAGGTAGTCGTATTAAGTAATTAATTTACATTTACTTGATGAAACGATAGCTATTTATTTATATATAAGCTTAATAATATATTACGTTAGATGTTATTACATTAATATATTGAATATTAATTAGCATTAATAATGTTAAAAGGTTTCAAAGACAGTTTTAAAAAAATTTTGATCGGTAATAAAAGGTGTGACGACATCTGTTTTATAACGTCGTTAAGGAACGAGGGACGCACAATTGTTTTAAACACACAAATTTTGTATTAAAGAAGAAGATAAGATATCTTATCCCTTTTAGTAAATTTTTAAATCTTGTCTTAAACACATCTTAATGTTGTGTATTTGTTTTATGATCAATTATATCTTCAAGGAAGCATTTGAAAAGATAAATTAATACCATAAAGCAAAATGAGTCAGTATTCGGACTGCATATTAACTTTAATTATGAAACCAGCAGCTTCGAGACTGTCAATGGCGGTAATAATCGTTTCATTAGCTTATTTCAATTCAAACTATGCTTGTCGGAAACCGACTCAATCACGTACCGTCTAATTTGTTGTATAATTGCGATTAAAGTCGTAAAAATTAATCACAATTACCGACAAAACACAATATATTACACAGTTTTCTAAGTTATATAACTCATATTTAAAACTTTAAAGGCTCCGCTCCTATTACAAATAGTTTAAATACACTGAATAAAATTTTAACCATGAAAATATATTTACAAAACATAAAGGCTGAACAAAGCTTTACTTTAATTTTTTTATACTTTGATAGTATAGAAAATGCGAGAAAAGATGATTCACAATAAATAAAATTAAATACACAATTGATAATATACATGATACTTTGAGCTCGGAGCCGCTTTGAAGATATAATAAGTCCTCAATATTTACACAAAATACAAAATGTCATACAAATTTGATACTGAACTTTGTTAAATGCTGGATATATTTCAGTATAACAAAGATTTCCTTCATACCTTTGTTGGACGCTTAAATGATTTTTGGAATTTCCAACCACAAAAAAAATCCGATAAAAAACAGTGGCGTTTGTTTTTTTTTTGACATATGTATAAAATGTTGTCAGCAACAACCAACTAACAGAACTTCTTTTTTCTATATATAATTATTTGTTGTACAGAACTGTGTCGCATCACTCGGCGCTAACTCTGACTGGCATACTCCCCCTGGATATCAGGGTTAGGGAAGTAGCGTCGCTTTACGAGGCTAAAAAAGGAAAGCCATTGATGGAGCTATGCGATGGAAAAGTCGAACTCAAGGCTCCCTTCACCAGTGCACCGCATCCGGCCGAACAGATTAGTCTGGGGTTCAGTTTCCTGGTAGACCGAACACAGTATGAAGAGAACAGAGGTTTTGAAGTCTGTATCTTCACTGACGGCAGTAAGATTGACGGCAAGGTTGGGGCATCGTTATCCTTTTGGAATAGCGGTGCCGAGACCAAAGCCGTCAAGCTTAGTCTGCCGTCCTACTGTACGGTTTACCAGGCTGAGCTCCTGGCCATCTGTGAGGCAACCACAATGGCGCAAAAAAGAAAGGAGACTAGAATGGCCATATATAGCGACTCGCTATCAGCACTGCAGACCATTGTGAATTTGGACTCGCGCCACCCTCTTGCCGTCCGGGCCAGGGCAAACATGTTAGCTTTATCGCATCAGAGTAAAACATTAGCTTTGTTTTGGATAAAAGCGCATGCTGGTCTGGATGGCAATGAGCGCGCGGACCACCTGGCGAAGGAGGCGGCATTAAAATCGAAAAAGCGCCACAGCTACGACAAATGTCCTACATCCCACGTTAAAAATATCTTAAGGAACAACTCCATTATGGAATGGAATGAAAGGTATGTAAATGGCAAAACAGCGAGCGTAACCAAAATCTTCCTTCCCAACATCCCGGTCGCTTACCAAATTGCGCGCAAAATTAGACCTTCCGGCATACTGACTCAGATCTTGACAGGCCACGGTGGGTTTTCCGAGTACTTGTATCGTTACAAGTGCAAAGAGCGCCCATCGTGTGTGTGTGTAGAGAAATTGCGAGAACTGGTATGAATGAGTCTAATAAAACCAAGTGGTAATACCAACGTCTGCGGCACTGCCGCCGCAGGTACATGAGAAGAAAAAAAAAAAAAAAAAAAAAAAAAAAAAACATATCATTGATGTGCAGGAGGAACAGAGTTGGGGATAGCACTCAGCCTTGGGGTACAATAAATAACCGTTGCCCAACGGTGAGTGAGGTATAACAGAAGATCACCAGCTGATCGACCATGGCGAAAGCCATACTGCCGGTCATTGATCAACTGGTGATCCTCGAGGTACGTTAGGACCTGTGGGTTTATGATAATCTCCATTATTTTGGAGAGAAGGAAGGTAATGGCGATAGGTCTGTAGTTAGCTGGGTCCGAGCTATCACCTTTTTTAGGGATCGGATGGACAAGGGCACACTTCCATGAGACCGGGACTACGCCTTTAAGGTAGGAGTGCTGAAATAGACGCGTTAGCACTGGAGTCAACTCAGGGGCACACGTTCGTAGCACCAGTGCAGAAATGCCATCCGGCCCACTCGACTTATGAACGTCCATGGAAAATAGAGTCTGCCTGATAGTTTTTTGCCGAAAAACTATTTCCGGCATTGAACTCTAACACCGCGGGATGATAGGCGGTGTCTTCCCTTGGTCGTCCAAAGCCGAGTTGGAGGCGAAAAGAGTGCCCAAGAGATCGGTTTTCTCTTTTGCCGTGTGGGCCAGAGAGTCATTCCCCATGTGCAACGGCGGTGGGGACGGCTGGCTAAAGTTGCCCAGACTGGCCTTTGAAAGCGCCCAGAATTTGCGCGTGCCAGGCGGGTACTTTGCCAGCTGATCCCCAATTTTGACGACATTTTATTTATTTATTTATTTATTTATTTATTTATATCTTTTCCACTTTGAATCATTATCAGTGATCACTTGTGTACGTCAAAATGGAAGTGTCAGGAGGGCCTATTTCGATACCAGATTTATCGTAATAAGCCCTTCTGTAAAAGCACTGTCCAACTTAATGTTAAAGCTATGAGGGTTCCAAACGCGTCCTGGTCTGAGAAGAACCACACAACAAACTCAGCCGGATATATATTTTTTTATATTGTGATCACTGTTTCACAAATGTCAATCTTAAAAGCTATTTTGGAACAACTAGAACCGTCGCAATATAATGAAAAAAATTATAATAATGATAATAATAATAAAAAATAAAATTAGGCCTGCTACACAACCAGTCACCGCAAGCAGCACCCGTTCACGAGCATAACGCAAGAGCCAGCCATCACCCTCTTCGCACATATTTGAGGGAGGAGCGCAACCCGACTCCCGACGCTACCGCAAGTACATACTTGAACTTTGCTCTAGCGATTTGCCGTTTGAAGAATCTGGAGGCACGGTTGTATTTCCTCTTCAGAACTCTAGAGTTCGGATCCTTAGTGACTAACGCATTGGCCCAAGCTTGATAAGCCTGCCTTTTGCCAGCTGCTGCAGCCCTGACAGACGCGTTAAACCAAGGCCGCGATCTGCCACCAAGTGGTACCACAGAGCTTGGTACAAAAAGTTCAATGCCCTGAAGTATCACATCAGCTACAGCCGTAGCGCAGTCACTAGGATCGTTGGAAGAGAAACAAATCGGCCCCCATGGGTAGGATGCAAAAAAAGACCGCATTCCATCCCAATCCGCTGACTTGTAGTGCCAAACGCGTCGAGTCGCAGGTCTTGTGCGAGCCGGACGTTGAATTGGCACTACACTCCGTACCAGACAGTGATCAGAGGATCCTAAGGGAGCCTCGACAGTGACCTGGTACTTTTCTGGATGTGTAGTCAGCAGAAGATCCAACAAAGAGGGCGTGTGGCTGTCCACATCCGGTAGACGAGTGTGCGTCTTTACCAGCTGGGACAGACCATTTGCCAGAGCAAAGTTAAACACAGATCTCCCCGCGCAGTCGGTTGCACTTGACCCTAACCATTCAGTTCATTTCAGTTCAGTTCATTCAGCGTTGAAGTCCCCGAGGACTACGACTTCAGCGGAGGGAGTCTGAGAAAGCAGGTCGTCAATCTTCGCTTGAACGTGGCCCAACAGTTGATCTGTTTGTGCATTACCACTATGGGACCTGTAGAGGCACGCGTAGAATCTGACGTGATCGTCCATGTCCACGCGCACGGACAGGTCCCGATCTTCAAAAATCTGAAGGTGACGGTAGCAGATATCCTCCCTTACGAACACAGATACCCCGGCGTGTGGTATAAAATGATGTTCTAGTTTATACCCGGGGTATGATAGGTACGCTGTGTCGCTAGGTTGAGATATCTGCGTCTCCGTCAAAAACAACAAGGCCGGCTGCGCCGTCTCAAGGTGCTAGTGGACGGCGTTTAGGTTCGAATGAAACCTCCGGATGTTACAAAAGTCCACATCTAGAGTGGAGCGGGGTGCCGCTGTTTGCCGTCGTTTGCCCTCAGGAAACATAAAGTGCGATACTTTACCCGCCCCAGATACGATACCATACCAGATACGACGGGCAGCCCGAGCAAAATCCGGGGATCATTCCCCCGATTTTGCTCGGGGAAGGGGTCCCCGGCTTCATTAAAGCCGGTACCCTCCTGGGGTATTTTGCTTTTATGCATCGCGTTCATGTTTGGCGGGGGGGGGGGGGGGGGGTTTGGGCTTCCGGATTCACACACTCACCGACGGAACATCACCAAATGAATTTGGTTACTACACGTCGGTCTTCTGTGAGAGGGTGGTCCTTTCCCGGTCGAGCCAGCCCAATACGAGCTGCAGTCAGATAACTACAGCTAGGCTCTACCACCTTAAGTTATATTAGTTATATTAGTTAGTTAAGTAAACTTTTTATTCTTATTGTGGTTATAAATATGTCGCATCCGGTCAACTTTCATCGAGCGGAAAGGCGCAAAACGACTATTTGACTTCCAGCGCGCCTTGATGGAGTCGTGCGTCACCCGAACAAGCTGATTTGTGTTCAGACGCTTGACAAGGCAACACACGAAACCATCTCTCCGCTTCGTATTTCTATAATCTAAATTACAGTGATTGTGGTGTTACAGAAGTGTTATCGAGTTTTGTTTGCATGATACTTGCACAAAGCCCACATAATGTCTGAAAATTACGGCCAAAACGATGTTTCTCCGACAAATGCATTATACTTCATATTATATTAAAATACCTTACAACTAAAACAACATATAGAAATGATAAAAATATATTCGTTTGAAATATTTTTTTTTAAGTTTCACATAAGATATAATATATTAATGATAAGTAAAATGTTATATGCCATATAGAATCCAACCACGTCACGGCACTTGATTTAAATCCAAGCGTTCTTTGGCATCATTATTTATATTTTACATTAACTACCTGACCGCTTTTGACGTGAAAAATCATTTCTGATTTCAACTTTGACTTTAAACATCATCACTTTCATTGAAATAAACAAGAAAACGGCGTCTTGTAAAAAATATCCTTTAGAAAAGTAAATCGTACTCATAAAATCATCCCTTGAGCTGTTCTATCTCGTATTATCAACGATCAAACTGTTGCATGTTGTTCATTGTATTGTACCAGGGTGCTTGTGATATTTTATATTATTATTTTGGTAATATCGGTAATCTGTTTGTGATGTTATGTAAATAAGAGATGGATCGGCATATATGTATATTATGCATGTTTGTCTGTGCAGTCTTCCTTATATTTATCAAGTTTATTGCTACTTTCTAGTGGTACTGTCATTGTGGTAGGCTTTATTATTATTCATTCAGGTGAACATTGTAGAAATAATCTACTTTTAATTTTATACAAGCAACTACATAAAATTAAAACTACGGAACTAACTGATAAATAAATCATATAGTGATATCAGTTATATATCTGAAAGAATTATTATCGGAGTTTCATATATAAAGAAATGGATGTTACTCGTTCATTGATTTGTAATATTTTATTTTATATTAAAAAGAAAGTGTTTGCATATTTATTATCTAATATTAAACTGTCACTGTTTGAATTAGTAATAAATTATGAGTACATTTATATAAGAAGTTTCATGATTGTTACTGGACATGTTTAAAAATTTTTATACTATCTGCCAAAACATTAATTTTCATAGAAATTCTTAAGCGCTGTATTTTTATGTTTTAATTTTAAAATCTTTCTTATTTGAGAACAAAAATAAAATAAAAAAGACCACTATAACACTTTCAAAACTTAATCAAATATAATATATTTTTATTTATTAAGATATTCTCTCTTCCATAAAACAACAGACTGTACTGAAAATCAACAGCGTATTTTTTCCTTGACATTTGTTTCGTCAAAGTAAAAATACACACCGCCACACGACGTCAGAGAGGAATAAATGAATGATATGAGAAAATAATGATAATGAAATAGTGAAAATATTGTATTACATGTACTCACTTTTTAGCAAATATTAATTATAAGCTTAATGTTATTGACATTTTATTTATATCGAAAATATGTTCCGGACTATATTTTATACAAATTCAATTGTAACAAAATTTCATGTCAACGCTCAGCTGCGTTATTCAAGAGAAAAAGGTAAAGTTTAAAGAATGTGATGAGCTTCAAAAATAAATACATTGTGATATATATTAACGAACCATTTCAGGTCGAACAATTCCGGAGTTTTAGCAGTAAATTTAAATCCAACATGAATCACATTTAACTGACGACATACAACGTTCTGTAAAAGTTTTCTATTCGAAAATAAGTACAAAATAAAAAACAATTATGTTATTTATTTTTTATTCTCATTATGGTTTTAAATTATATATAATAATAAATTGAACTTGCTATTATGTTCTAATCTTCAGCCCTTTAATATATTACTGTTTCATTTCATGATAATTAGGTAGAAAATAAAGAAACTGTCTTCTATAAACTTTGAAAAGTGTATAATGCTTAAAATCCCTCTTTATCTCAGTGGGTATTTGTCTAAATCCTGATATAGTACGCAGAATATCAGTGTATCAACCTTTACACTGTAGTTTCTGATATTTTATCATTATTCACTTACATAAAATTTATTTCCTGTGCTTATAACTTCTTATCTGAGTCAATTAACATAGGATACATTTTACTTTCCGAAATTATAATTTATATGATTGAACATGAAATCTGGTATGAGATTTAATTCCATTAAAATTTAAACTATATTGATTTTGACAATATACCCGTACGATGATAGAATTCTTATAACTAGTAAATGACACAAATATATTCATTTTAAATATATTTATTGATGATAAAAGATGAGATAATTGTTATAAGAGATTTAAAATATAAAGAGGTAACGGCGCTTGTTTTAGAAATCCGTGTTCTTTGGCTTCATTATTTATATTCTCCAGTAACTGCTCCAACAATAAAATCATTTAAATTAAAATAACTAAAACAGTAAAATACATTGCATTGTAAGATGATACTAATATTCACAAAAGTGTATAATAATATTTACAAAAATCATGAAATCATTTTAAAAATAAGGTTAGAAATTTCATATATTCACACTCGAGCTATAGAGCCTTGTATTTTCAAGAATCACAATGTTATATTTTTCATTCAGCAGTTCAAACGTTCTTAAGCTTTTACTAAGCGATTGCTTGAGGTATTTTTATGTGTATAATATTTAAGGCTTATTTTTATCAGTTAAAAATAATAATATTATTTTACATAATTGCATGCATTTAAAGTTAAATAGTTCAGTAGGTAGTCGTATTAAGTAATTAATTTACATTTACTTGATGAAACGATAGCTATTTATTTATATATAAGCTTAATAATATATTACGTTAGATGTTATTACATTAATATATTGAATATTAATTAGCATTAATAATGTTAAAAGGTTTCAAAGACAGTTTTAAAAAAATTTTGATCGGTAATAAAAGGTGTGACGACATCTGTTTTATAACGTCGTTAAGGAACGAGGGACGCACAATTGTTTTAAACACACAAATTTTGTATTAAAGAAGAAGATAAGGTATCTTATCCCTTTTAGTAAATTTTTAAATCTTGTCTTAAACACATCTTAATGTTGTGTATTTGTTTTATGATCAATTATATCTTCAAGGAAGCATTTGAAAAGATAAATTAATACCATAAAGCAAAATGAGTCAGTATTCGGACTGCATATTAACTTTAATTATGAAACCAGCAGCTTCGAGACTGTCAATGGCGGTAATAATCGTTTCATTAGCTTATTTCAATTCAAACTATGCTTGTCGGAAACCGACTCAATCACGTACCGTCTAATTTGTTGTATAATTGCGATTAAAGTCGTATAAATTAATCACAATTACCGACAAAACACAATATATTACACAGTTTTCTAAGTTATATAACTCATATTTAAAACTTTAAAGGCTCCGCTCCTATTACAAATAGTTTAAATACACTGAATAAAATTTTAACCATGAAAATATATTTACAAAACATAAAGGCTGAACAAAGCTTTACTTTAATTTTTTTATACTTTGATAGTATAGAAAATGCGAGAAAAGATGATTCACAATAAATAAAATTAAATACACAATTGATAATATACATGATACTTTGAGCTCGGAGCCGCTTTGAAGATATAATAAGTCCTCAATATTTACACAAAATACAAAATGTCATACAAATTTGATACTGAACTTTGTTAAATGCTGGATATATTTCAGTATAACAAAGATTTCCTTCATACCTTTGTTGGACGCTTAAATGATTTTTGGAATTTCCAACCACAAAAAAAATCCGATAAAAAACAGTGGCGTTTGTTTTTTTTTTGACATATGTATAAAATGTTGTCAGCAACAACCAACTAACAGAACTTCTTTTTTCTATATATAATTATTTGTTCGAGAGATATTTTACTATACAAACAACAACTTCTAACCTATATTAATCTCATATAACTCGGTGCTCATGAGAAAGATAATAAGAAACTTCTGAACTAATGAATAACACCTTCGTGTAGTGTTACCATTTACTTTGACACGGATCGCTGAAATTGGTATAGAAAACAGTATTAACTCCTAAGAATTATAAGCAATATATATGTGCTTGTATGTAGATATTTCTAATATATTCGTATATATACAAATATTTTTAAGTAATTGAGATTTTTTAATGGCTGCATTACTAATGATAATGTATTTATTTATATGTCTTTGTATATCTATAATAAAAAACAAATCCCTTTGCAATTCAGGTTTCCATTTTTTATAGTCACATTAACAATTCTGGACGATTTGCTCCTATTATGAGATTACTTCTCAAACTGAGATGAACTATTCAGAAATGTAATAACTATGTGGTTCGCAGGAAACTTGATACCGCTTCCACAAAAACACTTGTAAACACACAACACAAACAATATAACCAACAAATTTAAGAAGTTAATTGAGAGATTCCTTCGTAACCCCATTAGTTAAGTGATATGTATGATGTGTTGCTTTGAACAGACTTTATTTATTTTCCTCATTGAACTTAGAAATTACGGATGTGGTGTTATTTTTCTTTCGTGTTATAAGTTTCTGATCAATATTCTTGAAAACCTATTGTTTCTAAGTTTTGATTACGGATAGATACACAAACAAGTAATGTAGAAATAAATTTACTTATTGTAATGTTATTGAAAAATCACACAACAAATATAAGACACAATGAATCCTAATTGCTAAATTACTTAAAATTCTCTAGGAATATTTTAACCATAGTACAGTACATAGTATAATAATTTATATCTATTTCCTTATAAGATACAATTATTTTAGTATTACACGTTAATAATATGTTACAATACCGCCACACGTATTACACAAAACTAAACTTGGAAAGCTTTTAAGGTATATAACAACTTTGTACTTTATATCCAGATCACATTAACAATACGGCCGTAGAATTATATAAATAAAGTGAATATAACTACGTTAATGTACTATTGTGATTTTTTATTCATTATTAAGTACTTTCATTGTACCAAATTTTGTTGAATATACTTCATGTTATTTCCTTTTCTATACTTTCCAAATATTTTTTTTAATAGTAATGGTAGGGACGAATTTTAAATAGGGAAATATTAAATATAAGGAAATGGTAATGGTAATCTTGAAATTATTATTCTATAATATAAATCTTATTATTTTTTCCATTAGTACAGAGTTATGTGAGATTAAGACGAAAAGAGTAGACAGGGAAATGGTTTCAATATGTATATATATAATATGTATATACACGTAGCTCTGTACTAATGGAAAAAATAATAAGAACTTCTGAGTTCTTACTATGTTTTTCATGAGCCAATGAGTAACAATTTAGTGTTATTATTTCTTTTCAATATCGACTTCGAAATCGATATTGTATGTCATATTAACCTTTAATTGATTATAAATAATATGTTATTTTTGTAACTAATAATAAAGATAGAGATTAACCTTCTGTATAGGATATAGATACATGCTGATATTTTTAAATAATAGATTATTTTAATTAAGTTCCATAACTGTACTTTAGTGCAAACTAAAATAACAACTGTGGATGAGTACTAGATATTGCATTAATATCATCTAAAAAAGGTTACTTTTTATAAATATATTAATAGAACTCCTATCTAACATCTCCTCAACATGTATATATGAATATAAAAAGAGGTTGAATCATTACGATTGTCAGAACTAAAAGAAATAAAGCTCAGTTGTTGGTAATATGGAACAACCATTAATGAAAATAAAAAGTAACATTTTGAACTTCTATAAAGAAGTACAGATACATAAAAACAGATGAATATCTTTTTGTTAAAATGACGTAGCAAGTACTTAGTAAATTGATTCATAATTATAATATACACAAATAAAAGTTATACTCGGTGGTAGACCATAACATCAGGTCACCGGCAAGGGACAAAGTCGTACCACCACCACGTACCACCCATCGGACAAAGTCGTTTCGCAAAGCGACCTAGTCGTGTTCCGGCACGTTGTTTGATGAAGCCGTATATATATGGGAAATGAGTCTGAACAGCTGCGTTGCGTTGGCGAAACGGTTTGGCGTCGAGTTGGTGTTTATTGTGTCGGGTGTCTAGTCGAGGAGGGTAGCGGGATCCGAAGCGACGGATTTCCGCTGGCCGCCCGCAGATAGTTGGGAGCTCAATTAGTGGGTCAGACACCCACGAAAGGCTGCCCCGCCAGCTGCGAAAAATTCCAGGGTGGCTCCATCGTGCTGGTTGGCGACCAGATGAGGAGACCCGATGGCGATCCCTGGAGGGATACGGGTGTCCCCGCAGTCTCCAGACTAGCCTCCCAGTGGCATGATTTCACCAATTTTGACGTCGGGTTCGAAACGTACCGCCTCGTTCAACTGCCATTTCTCATCCTATTCACTCTTTTATTTTTAATTTTTTTTATGAAAAAGTACAAAAAGAACAAGTTTTCACAGCGGTTGCACTCCTCCTCATTCAAAGTGCAGCTCACTAATATCAGGGGCTTGCACTCTAATCTCCAACTTGTCCACCACCACCTAGAGACAGAGCAACCGCACTTGCTCTTTTTGACGGAGACGCAGATACAATGTCCTTTGAGCACTGCGTACCTGGGTTATCCCGGCTACTTGTTAGAGCACAACTTTCGCTTGTGTCTGTGTGTACGCGCGGAACGACCTCTGTATCCTGCGTCTCCGTCACCTTGAAGACCCCACTTTTTCTTCCTTATGGATTTTAGTAGACACAGGAAACGAAAAAATCCTGTATTGCTGTGTCTACCGTTCGCACAGCGATGATCAGGAGTCAACTAAATTATTTGAGTATCTCGGTGAGGCTGCTGATATGGCTCTGCATCAGTACCCTTCAGTGCAGCTCGTCTTTCTGGGGGACTTTAATGCCTGTCATCAGGACTGGCTGTTCCCTGACCAGAAGACTGACCATGCTGGAAGAGAAGCGCGATATTTTGCGTTGTCCTTCGACCTCTTTCAGCTGGTGAGGCAAGCAACAAGGGTACCAGATGTAGTAGGCCAAACAGCCAATTGCCTGGACCTTCTGCTGACAACTGATCCGGACAGGTATAGTGTGGAGGTCACCTCCTCCTTGGGATCCTCCGACCACTGTCTGGTGAAATCTGTGTTTAGATATTCCCCACCAGCTTTCGAACCACATGGTGTTGGGCGAGTATGGAAATACAAGTCAGCAGATTGGAATGAGATGCGTCACTTTTTTGCGTCTTATCCTTGACGGCAGGTCTGCTTCTCTTCTTTGGATCCGTCGAGTTGCGCGGACGCTATAACCGATGTGGTGCATCAAGCAATGGAGTATTTCATTCCTTTTACTGACGTACCCATCGGTGGCAAAACTCGCCCATTGTTTAATGCCGAATGTGGTCGTGCTGAAGACCGCAAACATTCGGTATACCTCATTTGGGCTGATGCTCGAAGCCGCAAAGCTCCGGATGTACGTTCAAAGAAGAGAGCCTTTAACCAAGCTGCCAAGTCCTATGAAAAGGCATTATGGAAGGCTCGACGCGATCGAATCGCTAAGAATGGAGAAAAGCTCTCTGTCAGACCTACTGGCAGTCGAGCTTTCTAGTCTCTTGCCAAAGCGATCGAGTCGAACGTCTGCCAACCCTCAATGACTATTCTGCTGAAGCCGGGTGGATCTCTGGCCTATACAGTGACAGAGAAAGCAAATGTATTTGCTTCTCTGTTTGCTGATAATTCGCATCTAGACACTGGCAATGCTTCTCCAGCACATCTTCCTCACTGCGGTATTTCGATGCCGGAAATCCGTATTACTAACAAAGAGGTATGGAGAGCATTGTGTCGTCTTGATGTGAATAATGCCATTGGTCCTGATGGAATACCAGCCATTCTGCTGAAGACGTGCGCAGCTGAGTTGTCTCCTGTACTGACACATCTGTATCGCCTCTCTTTCAAGACTGGAATAGTACCGAAATCCTGGAAGCTTGCTAACTTGCAACCAGTGCCCAAAAAAGGCAGCCGTGCCGATCCTGCCAATTATAGACCAATTTTAATCACCTCGATACTCTGCAAGATTATGGAGCGTGTATTGAACATGCGCCTTGTAGCGTACCTTGAAAATAACGATCTCCTCGGTGACCGACAGTACGGGTTTCGCCGAAATAGGTCCACTGGGGACCTTCTAGTGTATGCTACGCACGTTTTAGGCGAGGCCATCGAGAAGAACGGAGAAGCGGTCGCAGTCTCTCTGGACGTCTCGAAGGCATATGACAGGGTCTGGTATGCGAGCCTTATAAGCAAGCTTTCAGCGTACGGCATATCTTCTGGTCTGATCGGCTGGGTAACGGACTTCCTCAACCAGAGATCTCTCCAAGTAGTTGTCGGCGGGTCTTCCTCGGAACCCTTGACAATTAATGCCGGAGTGCCTCAGGGGTCCGTTCTTTCTGCAACCCTTTTTCTGCTGCACATTAACGATCTGCTGAAGCCCGGCATCTATGGGTATGCAGACGATAGCACAGTTGTAGAAAGATACCTGCCGAGTAGTCGGGCTAGTAGAGATCAAGTACAGTCAAAAAGAGAAGCCATGGTGCAACGTTTGAGTGACAAACTTCAGGCAGTCTCCGCATGGGGCAATGCCAATCTTGTCAAATTCAACGCCACTAAAACGCAGACGTGTCTGTTCACCGCCAAAAGGAGCTCTTTCATCTTGGCTCCTACTTTCCAGAGTGTATCTTTGGAATACAGTGACCGGCTACAGTTGTTAGGCTTAGAGATTTCCTCGAACCTCAACTTTGATCGGTGTATTGAGTCCAGAGCAATAGTAGCTGCAGGGAAGCTTGCCGTTCTTGCGAAGGTCCGTCAGTACTTTACACCGGGACAGCTTCTTGTATTATACAAAGCACAGATCCGGTCGTGTGTAGAGTACTGTGGTCATATATTCGCTGGTGCCGCAAAGTCTCATCTTGCGGTTCTGGACTCAATTGAGAGGCGAGCAAAGAGGCTTATAGGCGATCCCGAATTGGTAAAAGCCAACCTTCACAGCCTTGAACACAGGCGTAGAATTTTTTTATTTTTTTTTTATTTATATCTTTTCCACTTTGAATCATTATCAGTGATCACTTGTGTACGTCAAAATGGAAGTGTCAGGAGGGCCTATTTCGATACCAGATTTATCGTAATAAGCCCTTCTGTAAAAGCACTGTCCAACTTAATGTTAAAGCTATGAGGGTTCCAAACGCGTCCTGGTCTGAGAAGAACCACACAACAAACTCAGCCGGATATATATTTTTTTATATTGTGATCACTGTTTCACAAATGTCAATCTTAAAAGCTATTTTGGAACAACTAGAACCGTCGCAATATAATGAAAAAATAAAAAAAAAAAATAATAATAGCAAAAAAAAAATGATAATAATAATAAAAAATAAAAATAGGCCTGCTACACAACCAGTCACCGCAAGCAGCACCCGTTCACGAGCTAGCCTCTCAGTATTCTATAGGATACATTTTGGTGAGTGTGCGCTGGAATTACACGACTTAATTCCTCCGTCCCCCTTCCATCATAGGACGTCCCGACGCACGGCAGGTATCCATCCTTACGTTGTGGACATTCCCCCTGTCCGAACGAAGCGCTTTGCTTCGTCTTTTTTAATTCGCACAGCGAAGGACTGGAACAGCTTACCTGCGTCGGTTTTTCCGTCCGAATACAATGTGGGCGTCTTCAAGAGAAGAGTGAATAGGTTACTAAGTTAATGCGCTTTACCATCTAAGACTACATTTTCACTTTCCTTTAGGTGGAATGTATTCAAGCATTAACCTAGAAAGTAAAAAAAAAAAAAGCTGTACAGAATTCATTTTATTGATATAATTCTGCAGTCGCATTAGTGGTCAGATTTGTTTTGTTCTAATTGTGCCGGACTATTAATGTAATCAAAATGTAGTATTAACAATTAAACATTAGGAAATGAATAAGATGTTACCTTTTAATATTATCAGCAAATACTAACTACAAATATTTTTTATACTATAATGCAATTTGAAACAACGGACGGTGTGCAAAGTGACCAAATCCGTATGACAAGTGCATTCAGTGAGCACAGAGCGGCTATTGCACAATGATAGTGATAACAATATCCAGTACCCAATGGCACGCTATAAAAACAAATAGTGGTTCAGATTTTCGCCTGGAATTATAATTGCCTTACAGTCTACAAACCATCCCTTGAATAGAGGTGATTCTTTAAAAGAAATGTGGAAAATAAGCTTCAAGTTTTTTACTGTGCTAAAAAAAAAGACCAGGTTTAAGGTATTAAGAACTAATTCTGTTAACAAACAAACATAAATCCTTAGTGATGTTTACCACCACACATTCGTATAAAAAAGATTTCAAATCGGTACGCGGTTTCAGAGTTGAACGCGCACCAACTCACCAACAGATAAACAAAGAAAAAGGCGAAACATCTAAATCATTTATTAAGAGTTCCATTCTTTACCAAAGATACTCTGTTATGATTTCATCCAAATATCTTTAGACAATGTTGAGTTACAGATTAATACCACCTAACTTATTATTATATATTATCCACAACAAATATTTTTATCGCTTCGCTAACCTCCTATGCTTTATGGTCCTATATTTATGGAGACTTTATAGGAAAAATGGAGAAACAAAATATTTATCAAGAGCGTTGATAATAGCCACGTACGTTATATACATATATTTTCCTGTTATTCTGTTATTGTCCTCAAATATAGCTGTTATTATTTCAACAAGCTATTATATATTATATAGAATTAAAATTTGGAATAGTTATTTCTTATAGAATTGTACATTTGGCCTTAAAATATCCTCTTGGAGAAGCCCCAAAACAAACCGACCGTATGCTACCAGCTATTTATCAGCCCTCATTAACATGATCTCTAAATTTATACACGAATACAGAAACTTAATCTTCGGACCAGAAATGTTTTGCGAGGATAAAATATCTTAAACAACATTCACATTGACATAAAGAGAAAAAGTAAATTTGTGTTAAACGTCCAATATGGATTTATTTCAGAAGAAAAAGTCAATTACATACGATAACTTTTCATTAATAATTTCAAAGTCTGCTTACTCAAATTTGAACCGAGAATAATATATATTTTTTGTGTTTTAATAAACGGCTGGTAACCTATACCGTCATGAATTATATGCAGCCTTATACTGCCTTTAACGCTTTGGGTCCTTAGGATATTCTTATGATGCCTAGGATAACACTGGTTAAATAAATAAAATCTCTATATGTATACAAAATACATTTATTATAATACTAAAATATTTCGTAAATATCTCAGCTATATTTGTCTTACAACCTTTTCTCTACACAATCGGCTTTATCTACCCTCATCATCTTAATCTCACATAACTCGGTATTAATGAAAAAATAATTAGAACCCTCAGAGCTAATGTGTAACACTTCAGTGTGGTATTGTTATTACTTTCAATACTAACCCCCGAAATTGATATCAAAAGGAATAATAACCTTTATTTAAAGCTTGTAAATTATCCATATATGTATATATGTTTGCTAATTGTTTTGTATTCATAACAATAACAATATGTAGGATATAGATAAATATTGTCATCTTTTACCGATTTTTTTTATTTAATCCTACACAGAAAAGATTTTCTTTAATATGATATGTATATAATTCCAATGTAATAATTCCTCAATTTGTATACATGAGGGCAAAGGAGGTTGCGGATCACCGTTGATGTGTGATCATCGTCGCCCATGAACTCTTGCAACATCCGAGGATTCACAAGAGCGTTGCCGGCCTTTATCATTATTCAAATTCGGCCTTTATCATATTATTATAAGTAAAAAAATACAGCCTAGTTGTTGACAATATGAACAACTGTTGGTAATATCTACAAAAGTTCAGAACAAAGCTTTTATTATAAATCACCAAAAAACACATTTATAAGTTTTTCCTTGTGATGATAACATTAATTGTTGATCAAAATTGTTCAAAATTGTTGTGTATTTTTTTATTTTTAAATAACAATATTCAATAGCAACTCGTATAAATAAAAAGAGGCTGTTCTTTAAGTGTAAATCAAAGATTATGTACTATTAGAATGAATAAATTATTAGAAATACCTGCATAGTTTCTTTTAACCCCCGGGGATGGACTCGGGTACCTATGGATTCAGGGTTAGTAATGGTGGCCTCACTCCTTTTAAAAACGTCTAAGGGAACCCTTACTCGTCATATTTCATTATCATACATTTCTATTTTTCTGAGTGTAATGAAATTTTTATCAAACGGACAGTGAGCAAAAGCGTCCAATTAAGTATGATAAGTATATTTAGCAAACACAGAGCTTGAAAGGAAAGAATTCGTGAAGATAAATATCATAAAGCAAAACATATCTGTATTCGGACGATCTATTAATTTTATTTATTAAACCAACCGCGACTACTGGCTTCGAGACTGTCATTGGTCACTGTCACTGTCATTGTTATTTCAAACACACAATGTCGGAAACTGTGTCGATTACAAATCGTCAAATTTAATGTACCATTGTAAAGCAAGTCCTGTAAATTAAGTACAATGATTCACTACCCTCAATATAAGAGTATGTTTATATAATAAAATTAATATCTAAAATATTATTTTAGTCTGTAAGGACTCTCAGTCCTACTTTAAATTACAGGCTCCAGCCATATTCCAAATGCAGTCTGAATACATATACATAAATTATTAGTAATAAAAATACGACGTGGAAGGTAAATCTTCATCCCACATTATTCCAGTTCGTTGTAAAGTGTCCTTGAGTCGTTACGACCTAGACGTCGGTCGTGTCGATTCAAGGAAACATTCTTTAAATTGTATGTGGGTATAATCAACTTCAATTAATTAAAAAGATTTCTTTACGAAGTCAGTAAGAACTGCGGAAAAGCATGGGATGGTTTTAATATCTAACCGCCAACAGTAAAGTAAGTTCACTCCTCGACCACTGTTCTTAGAATATGTCTCCCCGCTTGCAAGTAAGGAGTAAAGTATGTAAGATCTAACGTGGAGACACTAACTCCATCAAGCGTCCCTTGATAGCGCTTAGCGTTCCGTAGAAAGGGTTGCGACGAAAATTAAACTTAAGTTTTATTTAAAAAATAGTACAAAAGATACAAGAAAGAATGACTTATATTAAGTAATTTCAAATGTACTTTTATTAATAGAAATGATACAAACAGTAAATCTATTTATCACTTCGCTAATGCTCTGATATTTAAAGGTCTATGCTTATTAAAAAGTTTATGAAGATTTTAATCGCCGCTACAAAAATACGTAGCAAATATTAAATGAGAACGATGATAAATTAAGTTTTACTCCCATCACTCCTTGTCATTTTGTTAAAATTCTCAGATATAGCTTGTATTATTTCAACGAGCCATATAAAACAAAATCATTGCAGAAGCTGAACAAACTTTGATGACATTATTACCTTTAGTAGTATTTTCTCATTTCATATTAATAAAAATATATATAAATATTTGTGCCAAAACCAACCACTTTGTCCTAAAATATTTCAAGCAAAGTGCAACCATATAATAATTACCAATTCTTTTCTTATAAGTTGCAAATATCTTAAGTAACAATCAAATATAAAACTCCCACACATATTTCAAATAAATAAGACTGTGTTGAAAATAAAATATTGTGGTTTATATCCACGACAGCTCAAATTAACAATGCGACTGTAGAATTTTATAAACAAACTGAATACAATAACATTTGTTTTTGTTAGATTATGAATAAAACTATTTATTTTGTTTCTAATCTTCATTGTTAAAAAAGGGACCATACAAGAACTTAATGCTAAAAGCATTTAACTACGAGTTCATTTTAAGCAGGTAAACAATTAAAACTAACGATACAAAACTAAGACCACAACACACTCAATGTACTCTTTATTAATATTAAATTATTGAAAAACATATAATAAACGTATCAAAAATTATTTTTTAAATACAGTTCATGTCATTTCCGTTTAAATATTTCCGAAGATAATTCAAATACGAATTTAAAATAAAAGTTTTGTTTTGAACTCTGTAGCTATTTCCATATAACTAACAAACAAGCACATTTTATTTTTAGCTGTAACAGCCTTAGCGTTTTACCAATTTTTACATTCTCACATACAAATTCAAGTTATATATAAGAGTCGTGCCATTTTTCCTAAATAAGATTAATAAAATAACTATCAAAGTGAAATATCTAACAATCGTTGACCCTTGTTATTTTTGTTTGTACAGTAGAGTTACGACAATGGTATTGAAAAAATATTTAAAAACAAAAGATAAATAAACCACACCTAAATATACTTATAAACCTTTGAAATTTCAATAATTATAATTTGGGCGGTGAATATCAAAATGAATAACAACATTGCACTAAGGTGTTGCTCATCGGTTCAGTAGTATCGAGCATTAAGATATTATCATGATGAAGGTAAATAAGGTTGTTTTTATAAAACAAATATGTAATATGTTGAAGAACCAACTCATTATGAAATGAATATTAGATAATGTGTACATAAAAGGTATTGTTTTGTGTTACGAGCAAGATCTCACTGTTTGTATTTATTAAGAACAATATCGTGTAAAATAATAATTAATTATATTACACACTCTACAGCATTTGTTTTTTAAAAACTTTCAAATTTTATTTCACCTTAGTTTGAATTTTCATACTATTTACGCAAACAGATTTTCGTCCAAAATATAAATTCACAATCAAAAATGAATGGAACCTACCAGGAAATTAACACAACTGAAAAAGTGCAAAGTATTGGATTTTTTTTTTAATAAAAATACACGTGAACGTTGTATAAAACCTAACATAAACCTGTTTAGATGACGCCTTGTATGTATCAAATATTGTTTTTTAGGTTTTTTCCTGGAATTAAGGTATTTTCCCAATGTAAAAAGTAGCCTATGTGTTATTCTAGGTCATGTGCTATTTGTTAGCTTGTGTGTTCTAAATATCATTCAATACCGTTATCATCAACTTTCAAGCATAACTTAATTATTACTTATTTTTTATAAAATAAATAAAAAATAAGTAATAATTAAGTTATTAAATTGAAAATAAAGTAAATCAATTGTTTTAATTCAAGTAAAAATACTTTGTAAGAAAACATTAAATTTGGGTGTAGTATATATGTGTATATATATATATATATATAATTTGTGCATCTGTATCTTTTATAACCTATGGCACATTTTAAACCATCAGATCAGAAACTTAGAATACAAAAGAAAATCAACACCGTATCAATAGATCTCTTAGTTCATTAAAGAAAATAAATTACAAAGGTCGAGGCGAAAGAGGTATGCAGGGACCGTAGCGTTTGGCGCTCCGTCATCTCTGATTACCCCGCAAGGGATATGGCGTGAAGCTAAGTAAAGTAAAGTATTCATTTATACACGAAGTAGGACAAGATTTGTAAATGTGTATATTTTAATCTCCTCACAGTTACTCATTTCGTGAATATTAACCGCTGTAAATAATCCGACAAAATAAAACTTATAAAAGCCATGCCTTTTATCAAATATAATTTGTGAAGATTGTCATTAGGTTACTAATTTTGAACTCACTATTTCAATTACATTTATTATCTTAAATATATCTGTATCAATTATGGCAGTTACATTTAGATATATGTATTCCTCCTGTAGAATATATTACTATTCATAAAATTATCGCACTATTTATCAAATCTAAAAACATCGTTTTGTTCATCAATCGGTTCAGAGAATTACGACTTCAATATGCAAAGCTATGAATAACTCACATTACCCACGACTGAGCACATTCATGACTGTCACTGGAATAAAAACCGGAGCCGCCATTTTGTGAGGCATTGTCATTTGTAAGTTTAAAAATTGTCTCAATGATTATGAAAATAGGTAATTCTACTTTAATTTTATCATTATTCAAGATAATAATGTTCATGTAAAAGCAATTATTTGTAATTAAATGGAATAAATATTTGTAATAAATAACTTATTTATCACTCACTGTTAACTTTTTTTACAAAAATAACAGTAAAAAATATTATTATTACAATAAGAGATCGATTAAAAACGCTTTGGTTACATGTCAGAATAGTTTTTAAATTTGTAGAAAACATATTATATCAGCTGATAAATTAATTTTACAATTAACGTACTTGGTCATCATCATTGCAATCTAAATCTATTAATATATCAGATCCATATCATATTGCCAACTCTTACTACAAGACACTTAAATTCCATGTATCTGCCTTAATTGGAGAGATGTGAAAGTTTAATTACATTTCACAAACTAATCTAAACCTGACCAGCACTTATTAACTTTAAAGTCCAATATTTATAGACTGTTCTTAAGTTTAAACTAATTTGATACGAACAAAGTACTTCGAGCTCACATTCAAAACATCATAAAAAAAGGTAATAAATCCGTTAATTTGTCAGCAGTTGGCGCTAATTCGTATAAATGGTCCAACAACTCGCTAAATTAAACTCTCAGAATAATGAAGTGGTCGCATTCGTCTTCATTTGAGGATATAACTCGCTTTATTAGATACATATTAAGTCGTCCACGAAGTTTTGGGTTCATCGGATAGCTCGAGTTTATAGTGAGAGTGTTTGGCAGTTTGGGGCTGGATACGTTTTATTAACTGAGGTTGACAGTTTTCATTCCTTGAAAAGTTTATTCGTTATCGTATATCGTGGGACTCAAACGTTTCATAAATCACAAATTTCAATTATTTTTGTGCTTAACTATAATATAATGGACACATTTTTTATAAGTTTCTGCTCCGTCAGGATACCAGAATAAATTAATATTTTATATCATATTTTATTACAGAAATTTTAAAAGGTAATGCAATTATTATTTGTATATTATATTGTATTTACTCTATTTTCCTGTAAAGAAGCGAATGACATTGGCATGAACATCGTCATGTCTTCGAGGATCGTATGCACCCTCCATTAATCCATCGGAGTGCCTAACTACATTTTAATATATGTAGGTAAAGTCTCCACTGATGGGTCATCAGATTTTTCTTATTCTTCTTAATCTATGGTCTCATTTTTTAATCTGCTTTCTGATCTTAAATAATTATCAGTCTCACCAGTGGAAGGGCCAATCACTCAACGTTATGCTTAAGCTCAGTTCTATAAGTTCATCTTTTGTACAACGTACCTATGGAATATCGCTGCTTGGGTCTCTATGGAATATTGCTCCTCTTGTTTCATATGTGATGGCCGTATTATGCATCATCGAGCAGTCGCTATATATAAGGAAATGTATATGACCTTCTTTCAAACTAAAGAAAAAGTGGCCATTATGCCACAGAATACCTGTTTTGAGTAAAATAATACCTGCCGAAGTTATGTTCAATGCTTTGATTGAAATACATCGAAGATCGCTTATTATTGATTATGCTAATCCATATTGTGTCGCCAGGTCTTTTACCAAATCATTCTGATTTAATATAATAGAAGTCTTGTAGATATAAAAGAAGACTTCTGACAACCACATTCGGTTATATATTTTAATATCTCACCCCACCCTTCAGATTCTAAATTGGCTAAATTGCCGGCTGCCACGCAAGCAAGTTTCTTTATTATGAGGTATAATGAGCCAAAAACCATCCCCCAATTTTATTCATATAAGAATTCAGCTATTGTATCTCCTGCAGCAACCATTGCTTCTATGGCTGCTCCACCTTTTCATAGAATATATATTGCGGTTTGAGTTGCTAATTAGTATGGTATAATTACCATTGGCATTAGAACAATGGTATTTGTATTCATTTTTATGCCTCTCTCTGTAAAGAAAATATCTAAAATGATATGACACCTTATCATCAAATATCATATATGAAATTGATTAATTTTAATAAAACTATAATACAATATAGCGAACGTTACATAATTTAGTAATCTCATAACTAATTCCTCATAAAACAGAAACAACCTAAGTCATTAATACATCGTATCGAAAATGGTTCTTAAATATAAACCGGCTTCACAACATACATTTAATGTCCTGATAGCTTATAAACCTCATAAATACCTAGGGTTGTACCAAAATTAGTCTGGGGGATCGCAAACCAGTAAACTGTATATCTACACCTATATCGCAACCAATTTAATTTTACTAAACATTTGAATTATGGTAAACGGTTCGAATCCACTTTTTGTTAGAACACTTGTATTTCCATTTCGAAGGTGACTTGAATGTAGAATTTATGTGATATCATGCATTTCCATGTGTTTTTACATCATAATATTATATTTCGTTACATTAATAAAATGTAATGCTCAGTGATATCTCTTAAGGGCTGCTTTAAGCAGATTGAATTTAATAAGATTTTTTTAGTTTTTATTTCTTTGCACTTTTTATTTATTTTCCACTCAAGTTTTACCAGTTTCAAATATTGAAATATTATTCTGATTCATCAGAAATCAAAACAAACTGAATATAAAGTAATATTACTTTTAATTAAATCATCAAAAACCCCATTTCTGTTGATATTTAATTAACCCGAGCGACTTTGATTTGTAGCGAAACCTTAACAATAAATTATTTCAATTTGCGCCCACCGTCTTCGGTTACGAAGGACCTCTTATGGTTAATTGGAAGAAAAGTTTCTTTCACTTGATGTCAATTAAAATGGATATATAAATACTTACGCTGCTGTATTTTTCAGGCAAAATCTATTTTAAAAATATGAATATATTTTTATTATAAAAATCAAAATTTATTATAAAAATTAAAATACACATTTTTTTTAATTATATAGATTACAAGTAATTTAACATGTCGAGTATTATTTATTATTTAATTCAATATTGCAATTATAGTGTTTCCGTATATATATATTATTATAGATATATTTATATGTGTGTGTGAAGTAATTATTACATGACTCTACTATTTAACAACAACTCTATCCAACTCTACGTTTAATCATAAATCTTTACTATTTTGAGTTGTATTAACCGTATTTACATGTTAGTCTGAATGTCACAATATGTCTAATATTTGTATCTAACGCACAATTCCTAACCGAGTATTATGTAAATTATCAATAAACAATAAATAATCTGAAATCAATAAAAGTACTTTTTAATCCATTCTTTGTAACATAAGATAATAAATATATTTTTTGTTATGTTTTTATTGTTTTCTATGATTTATTGTTTATTGTTAGTTTGTCTAAGTTATCTTGTTAGATTGTACTCGGTTTATAATTGTGCGTGTATTCTTAAGTTGCTGTCGCAGTTTGATTAGAATATTCAAACTAATTTGTAAATACAATTACTACAACTCTTATTATTAAAGAATTATGATTCAAAAAAGAGTTGGATACAGGAATAAATGTAATAATAACTTCATATATTAATTACATTTAGATATACACGACCTGTTAAATTTATTGTAATTTATATAGTTTAAATGAAATGTTTATTTTTAAAGTATTTTTTTAAATTGAATTATGATTTGTTAGTTCAATGACCAAATTATAGGATTGTAAACTATTTGTTTTATAAATCACGTTTTACCATATATAATTAGTGGATAATATCTTGATATTTACATTATATTGCATTTAATATATGTACCGTTTTATTTCAAGAGCCATAAATAGAGAAAATCAGAAGCAACAAACAGTCACAAAATGAGATTGAAACTATATAAGAACATTGACTAGAAATTAATAAGTTTATGTAAACTAGGTTTTAAGAATCTTTTAGGTTTTATACTTTTTAAAATATTTTAAAATATATTCTTGAAAGTTTAAATAGTTTGGGTATATCTAAATAAAATCTTGTGCTTCGATGGTTATCTTATCTGTCTCTAAGTGTCTTGGTGTAGTTATGATATAATACATTCATCGATATATGTGTTCTTATAGATGATGATGATCATTTTATTTTATTATAAAGCAATTTATATCATATTAGGTCAGTAAATTAAAGATTTTTAATATTAAGAAAATGTATTTTTAAAGTATAATTTTCTTGCTAAATAAACCAGCGTTACCTTTATAATATATTAATTCTAATTACCATCGAGTGAAAGAAACCTTTCTTCCAATTATCATAATAGATGATTCGTAACGGAAGACGACGGACACAAATTAAAATTATTTATGTTAAGGTTTCGCTACAAATTAAAAGCGCTCGGGTTAATTAAATATCAACAGGAATGTGTTTTTGATGATTTAATTAAAAATAATATTCCTTTCAATTCACTTTGCTTTGATTTCTGATTAATCAAAATTATATATCAATAATTGACATTTGTAACATTTGAGCAAAGAATAAATGAAAAATACAAAGATTTTTTTTTAAGTATATGTATGTATATATAAATATATTGGTTAAATATTCTCAATGAATTCGATCTCTATACAACCTATAAGGGATATCACTTAGAATTTTATAATACAATATTTTATTAATGTAACGATATGCAAAATTATGATGCAAAATGAGTAGGAAATTTATTATACTACATTAATACTGTACGCAAGTCAGGTTAGAGATGTTCTTACAAAAAATTTACAGTACGAACCGTTTACCATAAGTGTAGTCTTTAATACAGTTTAGGGTTTGGTGATCCCCAGAGAGTAATTTTTGATACAACCCTAGGTATTTATGACGTAACGGTTTAAAAGCTATCAGGTCATTAAATATACGAGTATATTGTGAAGCGAGACGGATTATATTTAAGAGCCATTTTCGAAACGATATATTAACGACCGAAGTTGTTATATAACGTTCACTGTGTTGTGCAATAGTATAAAAAAACTAATAAATGGACATCTTATCATCGAATATATGAAATCTTTTCTTTACAGAAAAGGAATAGAGGAAGAAATAGATACAAGTACCAATGCTCCGCGGGAAATGGTAGTTACAACACGCTACTCAGCAACTCAAACAACAATATATATTCTAAGAGAAGGTGGAATAGCCATGGAAGCAATGCTTGCTGCAGTAGCTACAATCGCTATATATCCTCATATGAATGGCTTTGAAGGTGATGGCTCATTGTACTATCCCAAAGGAGAAACCATTTCAATTGAAGCCTACGGGGTAACCGGCAATGTAGCCAATTTAGAATCCTACGCAGAGCTAAAACAAAGCTGTTTAAAGGACCTTAGTCTGCTAGAACTGATGCAGAAACTAATGGAGGGTGGGAGGAGGCATTAAAATACATAGCTGAATGTGGTTATCAAAGGAATTCTACGTCAGGGTTATTAGTTGATGATATTTTGCAAGCAGAAAAGGGACTTCATGGATTCAACATGGATTAATGAGAAATGAAAGTAATGACATCAAATCGACGAATATATCAAATGGAACTTTACCGCATGAAGGGTCAAGATTTTACAAAAATATTGAAAGAAAGAAACTTTACAATCACTTTCTAAAAATGGTCTTAACAGTTTCTATTCCGGTAATTTGGCAAAGTTAATAGTAAATGACACTACATTCCTCCGTATGCCAATCATAGAGTCTACGCAAGGTAAACATACATACATTCCTTTTATCTTAGGAATCTTAGATAAATTGAACATCATTGGCGATCACGAAGGTCAACTTATTCATACAGCAGTTGAAGCTACAAAACAAGCGATTTTATTACGAGATCTGTATATAAGCGACCCGCGTTATTTGAAAATAGTTACCGAATAACTATTAAGACATCAGTCTATTTTTAACAAGGTGAAAAATATTAATTTTGACAAAGGATCTTCTGAAGGAAATGGTGTGGAACCTGGTGAAACGATATGGATGAGCGTAATGGATATTAATAGATTTTTAGTATAGTTAATCAAAATCATTTACCATAACTTCGGCAGTGGTATTATTTTACCTGAAACAGGCATCCTATGGAATAATCGAGGCATTATTTCCTTCAATCTGAAAGAAGTTAATTTCTGGAAAAAAATCTTTTCATACATCTAATCTAGCGGCTGATCGATTAAATGATGAGCGTTTTATGATTTATGGAACAAACAGAGGTGACGGTGAACCACAGACCCAAGCTGCGATCTTCCATAAGTACGTTGTACAGAAGACGAACTTGCAGAAGTCAGTTTAAGCAACACGTTGGTTGATTATTCTTTCCATTGGGGAGAATGATAATTATTTAAATTCGTTTCATCAAAGGCAATCTGAGTAAATTCAAAAACATATATATATATATATAACTACTTTACTCTTTGCAATACCTGTAAAGAAATACGATGTAAAATATTCACTTAGTTTGGTATCATGACTGAGCAGGAACTTATAACAAATGATTTCATTATAGTTAAAAATCAAAACGAATTAAAATTTGTGATTTATGAAGTGGTTGAGTCCCATGATATATAAGAAGGAAAAAACTCTTCAAGGGATGGAATCTGTCAACCTCAGTTAATAAAGCGTATCCAATCCAAAACTGCTAAACAATCTCACTACAAACTCGAGCTATCCGATGAACCCAAAACTTCGTGGACGACTTAATGTGTATCTAATAAAGCGAGTTAGATCCTCAAATGAAGACGAATGCGACCACTTCATTATTCTGAGAGTTTAATTTAGCTTGTTGTTGTACCATTTATAAGAATTAGCACCAGCTGCTGACAAATTAACAGATTTATTACCTTTTTATGCGATATTTTGAATCTCAGCCCCAAGAACTTCGACAATTATTCGTATCAAATAAGTTGAAACTCAAGAACAGTCCATAGACATTAGGCTTTAAAGTTATAAGAGCAGGTCAGCTCTAGATTAGTTTGTGAATTGTAATTAAACTTTTACATCACTCACTTTAAGGAATGTACAAGGAATTTAACTGTATATTATATAGAGAGTTAGAAATGTGAAATAGATCTGTTATATTAATAAATTAAGAATGTAATGATGTTACTCATTTATTCTTATTTATGTTATTCTTTGTCATAACAATAAATGTAAATTATTGGCGACCAATGTTCCGTAAAGAACGTCTCTATAGTATACTGAAAACCTTTCAGTCTCTTTAATAAAGTCGCATAACGCTTAAAGAATTCGCGGCGTCAGTTAATAATGAGGCATTTTTTTTTATAAGTAGTTATAACTAACTATCTATAAAATTTACTTTCTCTACATGCTGCAAATATTGATTTTAATTGTTTAAATTTATTTAAATAGCAAAATATTTAACAGTGATATTATATCTGTCGAATGATAAATAGTTTATTAGGTATAAATATTTAATTCACTTTAGAAGCAATAGATATTTCATTATTGATATATGATATTATTTTATTGTATTAAAATGAAATTTTCATTAAAATAATGATATAAGTGAAATCAATTTTTTATTTCCATAATCATTCGGACAATTTTTAAACTTACAAATGACAATGCCTTACAAAATGGCGGCTCCGGTTTATATTCCAGTGACAGTCATGAATGTGCTCAGTCGTGTGTAATGTGAGTTATTCATAGCTTTGCACATTGATATCGGAATTCTCTGAACCGATTGATGGATAAAACAAAGTTTTTAGATTTATGAATACTAATACATTCGACAGAAGGAATACATATATGTAAATGTATATAATTGATATGGAAAGCAAATATGTTTGTGATACTGAATGCAAAATAAGTAACATATGACAGACTTTAGACTTTTATTGGATAATTGGTAGCATTTTCAAAAGTTTTATTTTATAGGATCCTTTAAAATACTTGTAAACCTTAAAATCTTACCTTTTAAAATGAGGTTAAACCAAATAAATAAAGACTAGAATAAATTCGTTTACAAAGACTGTTTTTTTGTCAATCCATAAAAAATCTTGTAAACTCCTAGTATAAATGAATAGAATTTAATTTAAGTTATTTATAATTAAACGTAAACTCGAAAAATACATTAGCTCTTTAATAAAATAGCAATTAAAAGATATCTTACAAACACTAATTAGAGAAATACACACTTAAAGGCTTCATAAAGACTACTTCGGTATTGAACGCTAGTTTTAAATATTTGTTCTAACTATGTGAAGCACAGAAGTATTTATTTCGATGAGGACCATTATATTAAATGTTAAATTTCAATTTGAAATGAGTTATTTTTTTATGATTCGCTATTTTTGTAATAAAAGATAGACATATGCTAACTTTTCAGTCGATCTATTAAAGAGAAATATTCGGGACGTACATTATATTCTTATGATTTTACAGCGCACATCAAAATAGTTCACAGATGGCAGGTTTCTCCGACTCGTACTCGTTATTATAATTTTATTACACTATTAGAATTAAATTTAATAATATACACAATAGCTTTATAAATTATAGTAAGGTTATGTATTATTTGATATATTATAGTATAGTGTCATTTATATCCATTTTTGCTTCTGTGTGATTGAGTAAGAAACATACATCCTCACAAACTTTCGAACATGCTATAGGAATAGGATATTTGGAAGAGAGTTACTATTACTTGTTCAATCTAAGTTCCACAAAATATTTTAGTGAGCATCTTCAGAACAGATAGAAAAACGTTACCCACACATCTGACTTAATGATGTTACAGTTACGTGTAAAGACTGAGCGCTTCAATCTGACGTCACAAAGCGTTCTAAGGAGTAATTGCAATGTTCATAAGTGGAGGTAATGGAGCACGCTATTGGTTACTTAGCACCAAGTATCTCACAAGTGAATCGCAACATACTTTTCTTTTCATATTCTTTATACTTTAATGTTTTGTTTTCTTAAATAAATTTCTTATTAATAAAATTATTTAGTTGCAAATTATACAGTAATTATAAATTATTTTTATTTGTGTTTAATAACATTACAAAGTTGCAGGGGTACGATTACGTGATGGTTAGTAATTTTTTATTTAACTTGGCTACCCCGCAAGGGATATGGCGTAATGCTAAATAGATAAATAAATATAAATAAAATTGAAATAAAGTGAAAACATTGACTTAAATTTATTACTAATAAATATTATTTTATAGCTTGTTCTCGCTATCAGCCTAAAAATAGTATTAGGATGGGGCAGAATCCAAATATACCGCCCACTTTAAATACATTTATTTGGTAAATTTATAACAATTTCTACCACTGTGGCTACTCTTAAGACACTATAGTAGGACAACTCTATAGTAGGGCCAACCAGCTTTAAAAAAGTATTTGTCGACCTAATATAATAATATTTTATTAATTTGTAACATATAAATTAACTACAATTGTTAATTTGTGTAGGTATTAATACTATTATCTAACTTACAAGCTACTAAACTATCTTTTATAAACATATCTACAACATCACGGGCGTCACGTCGCCCTAGAAGTCAAAAATAAGAGACTTACTTTGCTCTTCAGGGATGAACCTAACTGTTTGGGGATGTACTTTATATAAAATGTAAAGATTACGTAATTGAAAGTAGGAAATTTTTTAATGTTAAAATAAATTATTAAAATTTTGTTGCAGATTTGTATATTGTTCAAGACATTACTTTTACTAAAAATGTAATGTTGTATCAATGAAAGGTAATTTATAATATATGTATAAGAAATTATCACTGTGTATGACATGTACTTACAAAAATTGAGATAATAAATAATGACTCCTTTTTATTTAATAATTTTGTGTGTTGTATTTAAATGTTGCATTAATTTGTCAAGAAATAAAACCATAAAAACTGGACTCGATATTTAGCATTAAAGTCTATTATTATCATTATTACTATCATTAAAGTATATTATAACTAATCACATTTACGCACTTGGACCTGGGAGAAACGTTAAGTATTATTAAGTGCGAAATATAAATTTAGCAAAATTTTTACACAGAAATCCTTCTACAGATTATATCATTCTATGACAGAAGTTGACAGAATTACATTATATATATATATATATATATATATATATATATATATATATATATATATATATATATATATATATATATATATATATATATATTCATTTAAAAATATACCTTATACGCATGACGGAAGGTTCATATTCCCAATTAATAAAGAGTGTATTACCCGCCAACGCATCGCCAGCAGTCAGCAATGGCGGCCATATTTAAATGAGGTACTCAATCATCTGAATAAAGTTCAAATTCAAGGCATTTTCGGTACAAAGCATATTTGCTTAATTAGAGATCGGGTGAAGTAGCTTCTGGTTAGGGAATATTATTCTTTACTTGTCTGTTTGTGTCACTATATCGCTTACTACACTTAATATTTTTTTATTGTTTAATAGATGGTTGAGTACCAATTTAAATTAAATGTATTGTTGTTTTTGTTTAAGTTCTCCAAATGTTATTTTATATAATTTATATACTTATTTAATAGAAATGCTAACAATGAAAAAATTGATACTTCAATGAAATATTTTGTTATAAAAATATCTTTTACAGAAAAAACACATGTTCAAAATGACATCTAAATAAAGCGAATAAATCAGTAACTTATTTTCAGGATTAAACTAAAAACAAAAAAAATAATAATAGCTTAACTTAACTTATCTTCTCGCCATATTCCTTGCGGGGTGGCCAGAGACGACGGAGCGCCAAACGCTACGGTCCCTGCATACTTCTTTCGCCTCGACCACAGACATTAACCTCTTCATACATGCCCTCCGGGGAGTCCTCATGCTTTTTACGTGACCTTCCTCCAGTATCGTAGCTACTGTGTTTTCGAAGGTCACTCGAGGCCTCCCCCTTTGTCTCTTACAGCTCACTTTTCCTTTATAAATCTTTTTTACCATTCTTTCATCACTCATTCGTTCGACGTGCCCAAACTACCTGAGCACGTTCTTCTTCATTCTTACCGTAACATCTTCGTTAGTGCCTGCCATTCTTTGGATCTCTTCATTGCGGATTCGGTCAGCTAAACTGACTCCGCATATTCATTGCATAAAAAATAATAGAAAAGGATAATTAACGAAAAATGAAATAGGAGCTCTACTTGTAAAAGATCAAGTTGAACTAAGTAGATTGTTAACTAATTAGTCCTACCTACATTTATAAAAAATAAATAACCAAAACAGAATTTAATTAATATTTTAAACAAGGGATCTTGATAAAAATTCCACAAACAATTTCATTCATAGCCAACCCCACCGTATCGAGATAAATCAATAAAGCCTGAATCCCTCGAAGCTGGTCAAAGCCTACTTAATATTCCTTTCTTAAGCTTCTAGATGAACTATACGACAATACGGATTATAAAATTTATAAAGTTAAATAAACGACTCAAATAAAACTACAATTAGATTAACCTTAACATTTTAAAATTGCAACACATTTAAATAAAACTACTTTTGTATAAAGAACTCTTTGACTAAACTGGGGAAGACGCTTTTGCAAATTAAGTTTTATTTAATATTTAAAAACAACCTTTCATCCAAATAAAACTATTCTATTCTTAATTATTTTCCAACTGGATATTTTTTATTATAGTCATTTATTTATGGTTGTGAATATTAAAAGGAGATATAAAAAAATAATTGTTTAGTTTCGGATAATTATTATACTCTGTGACAAATTTAATGTTTTTTATACTCTGTGAGAAATTTGAAACAAAACTTTTGAAGCACTCTGATTGCGTCTATCTTCAAATATTATAAAAAGTATTAACCGTAAACCAAGGACAGTTGGAGTAAAACATGTTTTTGCTTTCCAACGTAAAAGTAATATGAGGAGAGTTATAAAGAGACATCTGTCGTGTTCGCACACTTGCGACTATATTTAAGATATATTTAATAAATTTGTATATTTATTGATTTTAAACTGTCATGGTGGCTGTGTGTATGGTATACTGTGTATTTTTATAAATTTCCAACATTAGGCAATGTTGCATTATAATGGAAATTAATATCCTTTAGCTACTATATCTTTTGGAATTTTATTTTTTGTAATTTTAAAGCACAGCAAACATTTGCTTGACAATCTTTTTATTTGTTAATAATAACTATAGACTATTTATATATTTAATATCTAAAAAAAAGTTAAATATCAATAGTAATATTAGCACGAAAAGATGTGTATTTAATAAAAATACACATATGTTAATTAAATTCCTTAACCTGGTATTTTGACCACAACAAACCTACATTCTACGTAAATACAAATAAAAGCGCACTGGAAATAAGAAAGAAAGTATTATTGAAGTAGGTAAATAAAATTTCCGTATTTTTAATATTTTCTGTGATAATAATTTTATACTGTTTTGTTTATACACGAGTTTTATTTTTAACGTCGTATGTATACAACACCTCAATGAGTCTCTTTGTAGTTGCAGTCAAAGGTCTATTCGATATAAATTAAAGTTGTGAATTGTCACAGTACTTTCTATTTTAAGAATTCTCCAAGCAGGTTGCTATATTTCAGTTATAGTAAAGTTCTATTTCACTACAGCACCTTCTGTGCAGGTGTACAAAGTCATAGTATTTTATTGGAACGGGATTCTTTTATAAAATTTTATCATGTAAATGTTATTGATTCTCGTTTTGTTCATAAAATTATATTACTACGTAATCATACGTGTAGAATATTAAATAAAATAAAGTATAAAAATAAATAATTATTTAAAAAAGACAGCATCAAGACGACGAAGTAAAATTATGCATAATATCTCGCTATGTTAATCTTTGAGACCACTAAACCGATTTCATTGAAGCTTTGTAAGATATCTATTGTTTGGTTCAACTTAAAAAATGAGATAGTTATAATCTCAATTAATGATCTTATTTCAATTTATTGCTTATTTGAGGTTTTTTATACACAGTGTTTCCAATAGGTAGCAGTGTTAATAATAAAATTTAAATTCATGTTAGATATTGTATGAAGCAGCAGACGAAGTTGCTGGCAACAGCTGATTATATTGAATAAATTTCCACACATTTTATTAAGTATCCTGAACTTTAATTAAACTCAATGTTAGTAGATATATACTCACATTTTACTTCACAATAATTCACATCTGCTTTTACTGGAAAAAACAAAGCCAGCCATAATATAAAAAATATGAAATCACTAAAATTAATCATATAATAAATGTGAATTTTGTCTGCATATAGTGAAGTTGTTGACCAAGCTGGTGCGCTAGTGTGGCACCCTGATGGATTAATGGCAGGAGCATACGATCCCCGAAGCAACGGTGATGCTTCTGGCTGTATGATTTTTCACGGGTAATAGAGTTAATACACTATAATATATAAATAGTAAGTACATTACTCTTTGCAATACCTACAAAGAATTACGATGTAAAATATTTACTTTGCTATCATGACAGATCAAGAACAACTTAAATAAAAAATGGGTCCATTATAGTTAAGAACAAAACTAATTAAAGTTTGTGATTTATGTAGCGGTTGAGTCCCATAATATATGATAACAAAAAAACACTTCAAGTAATGGAATCTGTCAACCTCAGTTAATAAAGAGTTTCCAAATCAAAACTGCCAAACAATCTCATTACAACTGGAGCTATGTTATCAAAACTTCGTGGATAACTTAATATTTATCTAATAAAGCGAGTTAGATCCTTAAATGAAGACGAATGCGACCACTTCATTGTTCTGAGAGCTTAATTTAGCGCACTGTTGAATCATTTATAAGAATTAGCACCAGCTGCTGACAAATTAACAGATTTATTACCTTTTTATATGAAGTTTTGAATCTAAGCCTCAAGGACTTCGACATTTATTTCTATCAAATTAGTTTAAACTTAAGATCAGTTCATAAACATTAGACTTTAAAGTTATAACACCTGGTCAGCTTCGGATAAGTTTGTGAAATGTAATTAAACTTTTACATCTCTCACTTTAAGGAATGTACAAGGAATTTAACTGTACAGTATCGAGAGTTAGAAATATGAAATGGATCTGACATATCAATAAATTAAGAATGTTATGATGATACTCATTTATTCTTATTTATGTGATTTTTTTATTCTTAATATGATTATAGTAAATATTTGTATAACAAATTAACTCAGTAGGAATTTTAAAAACTTTATAAAATGTCCATTTTCGAGAGTTTTGGAAATTTATTACAATCCAAATCATTAAATCTGCTATTTTTATATGTTTTAAACAATTGTAAAATCTATTTTGATATGTAACCAAAACGTTCTTTATTCGATCCCTTATCGTAATAATAAAGATAAATTATTCGCGACCACTGTTCAGGAAAGCAAACCTGTAAACCTTTCAGTGTCTCTTTGAGAAAGTCCAATAATTTTCAGTTTTTATTCCAGTGACGGTCTTGAATATGCTCAGTCGTGTGTAGTGTGAGTTATTCATAGCTTTGCACATTGAAGTAGGAATTCTCTGAACTGATTGATGGATAAAAGGATGTTTTTAGTTTCATGATTAGAAATAGATTCAACAGAATAACTACATGTATGTAGGTATATAAAGGAAGCAAATATGTTTGGAATACTGTATCCAAACTAACTAACTTAATGGCAGTCTTTAGACCTTTTATTGGATAAGTGGCATCGCTTTTAAAATAAATAAATTTGCAAAGAGTGTTTTTTTGTCAATAAATAAAAAAACTTGTATCCTACTAGTATAAAGGAATAGAATCTAGTAAGTTATTTATGATTCAACCTTACTACAAATATTTGTTCAAACTATGTAGTATGAAAGAGAAGGGTTATTTATTATTCATATCAGAAGAACTTCTTTCAAAATTTGAAATTGAAATTACTTATAAAATATTATTTTATTTATTATTTACTATTTCGTTAATAAAGTTTTTAAGGTTAATTGTATACGTTTTTACAATAATCTCCCCAGTAAAGCCTTAAATTTGTCTCTACATAAATTCAAAATATTCATTAAAAGGAATTTGATAGAAAAAAGTTATTATAGTCTAAAGGAATACATTAACGACGGCATGGCCTGGGAATAAATGTATTTTAGGGAATAACTAGTGCCTAGGCAATTTTTTCTGACACTGTTTGTTAATCTTGTTCAACCTCCTGGCTGCATCACAACGCTCCCATAGAAGTCATTACTTGCGGTAGCGGTGGAGGCCGGGTTGCACCCTTCTCTCAATTATGGCAAAGGGGGTGATCGCAGACCCTTGCGTTATGCTCGTGAACGAGTGCTGCATGCGGTGACTGGTCGTTTTGCTAGCCATGGATTTCCCTTTTCTTATTATTAATTATTGTTAGGACGGCTTATCGAATTGATTTCCATGGTTTTAGTCGTTCCTACATTGCTCACTAAATATATTGACGTTTGAGAAACAGTGATCACAATAAAAAAAAACCCTGCTGGGTTTGTTGTGTGGTTCTTCTCAGACCAGGGCGCGTTTTGAACCCTCGTAGCCTTATTTTAAGTTGGAAAGTGTCTTTACAGAAGGGCTTATTTTGATACATACGATATCAAAATAGGCCCTCCTGTCACTTCCATTTGACGTACACAAGTGATCACTGGTATGGATTCAAAGTGGAAAACATATAAATAAATAAATAAAGATATATGCTGTAGCTGACTTTTGTCTATATGTATTATAGACAAACATTTCCGACGTCCCTACATTACATTGTCATAATTCTTATGATTTCGCCGCGTACGTCAAAATACAGAGTGGACCAAAAGTCCGTTATCATTTGAATCGGTTGTCGCGTCTAGCAGCGGCGGCGGAGGGGTTTGAAAGGGTAACGCAATGTAAGAGTGGTCAATGGAAATTTAGTACCATGGCATCGTCAAACGGTAGTTAACGTGCGTTTCGTGTACGCGAGTACTATCGAAACAAAGATTCTGCGACCTCAACGAAAGTTTTGCGATCATTACAAGATACTACACCAAAACCAAGCTCCATCAGGTATGTTAATTTAAAAATGGGTGCTCAAGTTTAAGAAGACGGGCTCAAAAAACGATTTACCTGATCTGGCCGGCCAAGAATGTTGAGGGACTCCGAAAACGTGGAGCTAATATAATCGTCTGTTCGTAACCAACTTTGACTTTCAACTCCGAAGCGATTTGCTGTCTTTAACATGCCAAGAACATCATAAAACCGCATTCTCAAGAAACATTTACGTCTATATCCCTATCAAATTCAAATGGTGCAGGAATTAAAGCTCCAGGACCATGCCACTAGATTGCAGTTTGCAAACGAAATGGTAGAGCGGTTCACCAGCTTTATCAACATTTTTTTTCTCATATTAGGCACACTTACACCTAAATGGGCATGTTAATAGGCAAAAATTGTCGATATTGGAGTTACAGTAATCCGAAATTAAAACATTAAAAACCCCTGCATTCACCCAAAGTCACAGCATAGGCTGCTTTATCAGCAAGAGACATTATTGGTCCATACTTTTTTGAAGACTCAAGAAGATGTGCGGTTACGGAGAATTTCAAGCGGTATATCACCATGTTACAAAACTTTTTCGTTCCAGTGCTACAGGATTTTGCTGGTTTTAATCAACGCTCGTAGTTTTAGCAAAATGGAGCCATTTTTCATACATGTAATGACTCGTTATGGACAGCTCGAGACATTTTTGGCCCAAAAGTGATCGAAAAGAGGGGACATTAACTGGCCGCCTCGTGGCCTGGATTTATCCACAATGGATTTTTTTCTTTGGGCATATCTTAAGGCTAAAGTTTACGATACCAACCCAGTAACTCTCGACAAATTAAAGGATTGTATTCGCACAAAAATCCAAAACAGCTCAACAAAAACATATAAAGCTGTTATCAAAAATTACCGCTCTGGATTGCAGCAATGCCGGAATAACAAAAGGATTGCATTTGGATAATGTGATTTTTAAGAAATAAATTCCTCTTTTGTTTATTATCGAAAACCATAACCAATTTTAATCTACTGTAATTAGTTTTTTTTAATCATCATTTCAAATATAATCGGACTTTTGGTTCACCCACTTATAGTTCACAGATTGCCATCTGCCTGTTGCGCCGACTTACTCGACATTATCGTTGTATTATACAATTAGAATTACATAGAATAATATACACAATAAATTTATAAATTAAAGCCTATGTATTATTTATATATTCTATATTATTGTATAGTGTCATTGATATCCATTTTTTATTTTTGTATGATTGATAAATAAATAAATATACATCCTCACAAACGTTGTAACATACTAAATTAGTAAGATATTCGGAAGAGTGTGACTATTACTTGTTCAATCTACATTCCAAAAAATATTTTAGTGTTTACTTCGTATCAGAATAGTTAGAACAACGTACCCACACATCTCACTTAATGATGTTACAGTTGCGTGTAGAAGACTAAGCGCTTCAATCTGACATCACAAAGCATTCTAAGGAGCACTTGCATCGTTCATGAGTGGAGTTAATGGAGCGTGCTTTTGGTTACTTAGCACTAAGTATCTCATAATTGAATCGCAACATGTACTGTTAGTTTCACGACTTTTCATATTCATTTTAGTTTAATGATTTGTTTTCTTAAATATATTTCTGATTTATAAGATGATTTAGTTGCAAATTATGCAGTAATTATCAATTATATTCTTTTTGTGTTTAATTACATTTCAGTCAAAGTTGCAGGAGTACGTTTACGTGATTGGTTAGTCATTTTTAATTTTATATTACCTGACACGACAGATGGACATAATACACAAAAGACTATGAAATAATATTTAGAGAAAATTAAATTAAATTTAGAAAAAATATATAAAGAGTAAAACATCTATGTGAAAATTAAAATATTAAATTCCAAAGTCAAAAATAAGTTGATGGATATTAGTTCAACCGTATTTGGATAATAACGCTCGGATAATACTTTAGCGATCATACTAAGAGCGTAACGATTACTAAGAGGGTTTTCTTTATCGGATTCAGATATGATACATATCCGTCACCATAACATTAGCCTTACGCTAACAAAATGCAGGTTTGATTATAATTTTAATTTTGAAATACTGTTTAAAAGATTTACTTACATATTATAATAACAAATTTACATTATGCAAAATGGCATGTTGAAGCTTTTGTTTTTATATATTTTTAATCTTTGTATACAAGTAATTTTAGTATTTGCTTAGACATTTACATTGAAATTAATAATATTCAGTAATAATGGATAAAATAGTCTACAAATTTCATTTAGAATATTATTTCTCTACATAATAATAAGTTTTTATACTTATCAACAAATATTTGAATAAAATAATTCAAAGGTTTATATTATTCTACCTTGAAACACTCATAAATGTGTCCGGTTAAAGATTGGCATTCGAAATTCTAATAATAAGTTCGTTAGCGAATTCGGCATGTTGCGGTTGAGAGTAAACAAATGCACGCCAGAATCCCGCCTCGGGCCGGCGAAATACGACGGTAGCATTTGTTCAAAGCTGCCGAAGCAATTTGCACTTTATGTAGAACGTTCTAGAGGATAATTTAATTTGGTGTGCGTTTAACCAATTTATTTCTGTTTATCGGTTTAGCCTTTGGCCATGCCAATTACATTGTAACTCGTGTGCACGCGCCATTTTTACTTCTAAACGACAATGGGTGCTAACTTTTGGATGAAATACGAAGAAATAAAATTTAAATAAAGTGAATACATTGACTTAATTTTATTACGTATATGTATATTTTTAAATTTAATTTAGTTTGTTCTCACTATCGCCTTAAAAATAATGTTAGGATGGAGCATAATCAAAATATACCGTCCACTTTTAATACATTTATTAGCCATTTTATAATAATTACTACCACGGTTGCTACTCCTAAGGCACTATAATAGGACAACTCTATAGTAGGGCCAACCAGCTTTAAAAAGTATTTGTAGGCCAAATATAATAATATTCTATTAATTTTTATCATATAAATTAACTACAATTGTCGCCCTAGAAGTCAAAAATAAGTGGCTTACTTTGCTCTTCAGGGTGTTTATATAAAATGTACACATTACATAGTTGAAAGTAGGAGAATTTTTAATGTGAAAATATATTTTTTTAATTTGCAGCAGATTTAAATACTGTTCAAGACATTACTTTTACTAAAAATGTAATGTTGTATCAATGACAGACAATTTATAATATGTATATAAGATATTATCACTGTGTATGACATGTACTTACAAAAATTAAGATAATAAATAATGACTCTTTTTATTTAATAATTTTGTGTGTTATATTTAAATGTTGCATTAATTTGTCAAGAAACAAAACCATAGAAACTGGAGATTTAGCCACATTTTGCGTTACAGTCGGCATATTATCATTAATTCCATTTGCGCAGGCGGAGCTGGGAGAAACGTTAAGTGCAAAATATAAATTGAACAAATTTTTACACAGAAATCCTTCTACATATTATGTCATTTTATGACATAAGTTGAATTGCATTCATTGAAAAATATACCTTATACATAAAAATCATAAGGTTAATATTAATGAAGAGTGTATTACCCGCCAACGCATCGCCAGCAGGCAGCAGTGGCGGCCACATTTGAAAGAGGTACTCAATCATCTGTATAAACTTCAAATTCAAGGCATTGTCGGTAAAAAGCGTGTTTGCGTAATTACAAGTCAATTGAAGTGGCCTCTGATTACAGAATTTTATTCTTTGGTTGTCTGTATACTGTATGTATTAAACCAAACATCAATTATTATACTTAATATTTATATTATTATTTAATGGACGGATAATACGAATTTTGTTTAAAATCTCCTAATGTTATTTAATTTAAATTATCTATATATTTAATAAAAATGCTAATATATGTATGTAAATATAAAAAATAATATTTCAATGAAATATTTTATTACAAAATAATCTTTTACAGAAAAAAATACATGTTCTAAAATTATTTAGTTATATTCAGGATTAAACTTAAAACAATAAAAATAATAATTTAAACTAAATAGGTAGATTGGTAACTAATTAGCCGTACCTACATTTATAAGAAATAAATAAACAAAACAGAATTTAATAATCATTTTGAACAAAGGATCTTGATAAAATTTCCACAAACAATTTTATTCATAGCCAACCCCACCACATTGAGATAAATCAATAAAGCCTGAATGCCTCGAAGCTGGTCAAAGCCTACTTAATATTCCTTTCTTAAAGCTTTTAGAGGCACTATACGACAATATGGCTTATAAAATATATAAAGTTGAATAGACGACTCAAATAAAACTACACTTAGAATAATATTAAGATTGATATTAAGATTTTATAATTGCAACAATTTTAAATAAAACTATTTTTGTATAATTCTTTATACAAAAATAGTAGTAATGCAACGATTTGACTGAACTGGGGAAGACGCTTTTGCAAATTAATTAAAGCGTCCCGTTAAAATAAATTGTAAAATATAAGCGAGTTAAATATTTTCAAACGTGGTTTTTATTTGAATGACAGGTTGTTTTTAATATTTTAACCTGGATATTTTTATATTATTGTCATTTATATTTTTGAATATTAAAAGGATAGTAATGGTTTATTTTCGGATAATTATTATACTGTGTGAAAAATTTGATGTTTTTTATACTCTGTGATTTAATTTTACAAAACTTATGAAGCAAACTGATTGCGTCCATCTTTAAATATAATAAAAAAGTATAAACTGTGAACCAAAGACAGTTGGAGTAAACATGTTTTTGCTTTCCAACGTAAAAGTAATAAGAGGAGAGTTATAAAGAGACATCTGTCCGACGGCGGTAAATAAATCGAATTTTGTTCGTGCCGTCTCTACGGGTTTCGCACACTTGGGACTATATTTAAGATATATTTAATAAAATAATATATTTATTGATTTTAAGCTGTCATTGTGACTGTGTGTATAGTATAGTGTGTATTTTTACAAATTTCCGAAATTAGGCAATGCCGTAAACGATTTATAATAGAAATCAATATCTTTTAGCTACTATATCTTTTGGAATTTTATTTTTTGTAATTTTAAAGCACAGCAAACATTTGTTTGACAATCTTTTTATTTTAAATTCCTTAACCTGGTATTTTGACCACAACAAACCTACATTCTACGTAAATACAAATAAAGGCGCACTTGAAATAAGAAAGAAAGAATTATTAAAGTAGGTAGATAAAATTTCCGTATTCATAATATTATTCTGTGATAATATTTTTATATTGTTTTGTTTATATACGAATTTTATTTTTAGCGTCGAATGTATACAACACCTCAATGAGTCTCTTTGTAGTTGCAGTCAAAGGTCTATTCAATATAAACTAAAGCTGTGAATTGTCACAGTACTTTATATTTTAAGAATTCTCCAAGCAGGTTGTTATATTTCAGTTATAGTAAAGTTTTATTTCATTACAGCAACTTCTGTGCAGCTGTACAAAGTCATAGTATTTTATTAGCACGGGTTTCTTTTATAAAATGATATCATATAAATGTTATTGATTCTCGTTTTGTTCACAAAATTATATTACTACGTTATTACACGTGTAGATTATTAAATAAAATAAAGTTTAAAAATAAATAATTATTTAAAAAAGACAGTATCAAGACGACGAAGTAAAATTATGCATAATATCTCGCTATGTTTAATTTAACTCAATGGTAGTAGATATATACTCATATATCTATACATTTTGCTTCACAATAATTAACATCTTTTTACTGGAAAAAACAAAGCCAGCCATAAAATAAAAATATAAAATCACTAAAATTAATCATATAATAATAGTGAATTTCACCTGCATATAGTGAAGTTGTACCAAGCTGGTACGCTAGTGAGGCACCCTGATGGATTAATGGAAGGAGCATAGGATCCCCGAAGCAACGGTGATGCTTCTCGCTGTAAGATTTTTTACGGCTAACAAAATTAATACAATATAATATATAAATAGTAATTACATTTCTCTTTGCAATACCTGCAAAGAATTACGATGTTAAATATTTACTTTGATATCATGACAGATCAAGAACAACTTAAATAAAAAATGGGTCCATTATAGTAAAGAACAAAACTAATTAAAGTTTGTGATTTATGTAGCGGTTGAGTCCCATAATATATGATAACGAAAAAACACTTCAAGGGATGGAAACTGTCAACCTCAGTTAATAAAGCGTATCCAACTCAAAACTGCCAAACAATCTCCCTACAACTGGAGCTATCTTATCAAAACTTCGTGTATAACTTAATATTTATCTAATAAAGCGAGTTATATCCTCAAATGAAGACGAATGCGACCAATTCTTCTGAGAGCTTAATTTAGCGTACTGTTGGATCATTTATAAGAATTAGCGCAGCTGCTGACAAATTAACAGATTTATTACCTTTTTATATAATGTTTTTAATCTAAGCCCCAAGGGCTTCGACGTTTATTTATATCAAATTAGTTTAAACTTCAGTTCATAAACTTTACTTTAAAGGTATAACACTTGTTCAGCTTCAGATAAGTTTGTGAAATGTAATTAAACTTTTACATCTCTCATTTTGAGGAAGATACAAGGAATTTAACTGTATAGTATCGAGAGTTAGAAATATGAAATGGATCTGACATATCAATAAATTAAGAATGTAATGATGATACTCATTTATTCTTATTTATGTGATTTCTTCTTAATATGATTATAGTATATATTTGTATAACAAATTAACTCAGACGTAATTTTAATAAATCTTTATAAAATGCGTCACTTCTGACAATTGAAGTCCATAAATTAATTAGAATCCGAATCATTAAATCTGTTTTTGTAATATGTTTTCAACAATGGTAAAATCTATTTTGACATATAACCCAAGCGTTCGTTGTTCGATCCTTTATCGCAATGTGAATTATTGGCGACCACTGTTCAGGAAAGCAAAGGTATATAATTTAAACGTATCTATGGTTCATTTACTGAGAACCTTTCAATATCTATAAGAAGTAGTTATAACTAGATAGTTGTAATAAATAAAGTAATAAATTTATAGATACAAAATTTTAAGCTTATTGTATATACTGTAAATATTTTAATATATGTAAATTCCTTATATTTGTATTTATTTTAGTATTATTTTCTTATGTACGTTAAATAAAAAATGTATAAGAGTGATATTATTTCTGTCGAATGATAGATAAATAGGTCATTTGGTATAAATATTCAATTAACTTTATAAACAACATAAGTTTCTTTTTATTATTAATATATGATATTTATTTTCTTAAGATCAAATACAAATGAAATGTTTATTAAAATAATAATAAAACTGAACTAATTTTTTTTATTTCCATAATCATTAGGTCAATTTTTAAACATATTATTCCAGTGACAGTCATGAATGTGCTCAGTCGTGTGTAATGTGAGTTATTCATAGCTTTGCACTTTGAAGTCGGAATTCTCTGAACCGATTGATAGATAAAACGATGTTTTTAGATTTATCAATAATAATAAATTTGATTCGAAATGTAATATGTATGTATATGTAAATATACGTAATTAAAGGAAGCAAAATATGTTTGAGATACTTTATCCAAAATAATTAACTACGGAAATCTTGAGGTCTTCTATTATATAAGTGGCATTGCTTTTAAAAGTTGTTTTAAAATGCTTATCTTAAAATCTTACGAGTACCTGTAAAACATTTTAAAATGGTAGTATTTTAAGAATTAAAGTTAAATCTGTCGATTAAAATAATACATTTACAAAGAGTGTGTTTTTTTGTCAATCAATGTTAAATCTTGTGTACTAGTAGTATAAATAAATAGAATTTAGTAAGTTACTTATGATTCAACCTTACTACACTCGGAAAATACGTTATCTCTAATAGAAATTAAAAAATATCTTACAAACACTTATTACAGAAATACCAACTCAAAGGCTTCTTAAAGACTACTTCAGTATTGAAAGCTAGTTTTAAATATTTGTTCAAATTACGTAGTATGAAATTACTATTAATTAATATCAGAAGCAAAAAAGTTTCAAAAATTTTTTACTGTAGATCTAATAAAGACAAACATTTCCGATGTACCTACATTATATTGTCGTAATTCTTATGATTTTACAGCGCACGCCTAAATAGTTCACAGATGGCCATCTGCCGGTTTCTTCGACTTACTTGACATGTTCATTGTGTTATACAATTAGAATAACATTGAATAATATACATAACACCTCTATAAATTATTTTTTATTTTAATATTCACGAAGGTATCTTACTCGTATTCGTTCTAGATTGTATTCACTTTTCACGGATGGATGGATGGACGAATAGATGGATGTCTGTGGACAGGAAAAAATCCTGAAAATTTGGGGGTTTTTTTTTATATATAATCGAAAAACATCTATTGGGTCTTGCTGAGTTTAATAAAAAACACTTGTTTTTTTTTTTTGTAAAATTTTCTTTTTTTAATTAGTGTGTTTAAAAATTAACGTAAATTTTTTTACAATTAATTTTTTTTTGTCTATGTTATATTTAATACATACTTACTTACTTACCTTCACGCCATGTCCCTTGCGGGGTAGCCAGAGACGACGGAGCCCCAAACGCTACGGTCCCTGCATACCTCTTTCGCCTCGACCACAGACATCAACCTCTTCATACATGCCCTCCGGGGGGTCCTCATGCTTTTTACGTGAAACTTTTTACGTGTTATATTTAATGATTACTTTTATTTTCATAATCATTTTACTTAAAAATATATTTTTTTTATTAACATATATAATATCGTCAAATTCGTTCGGGAAATGCCCTGGGTATTTGCATCTTCACTGGTTAGGCTATATTATTGTACAGTATCATTAATGTCAATTTTTTGTTTTTGTCTGATTGAGTTAGAAACATACAACCTAACAAACTTTCTAACATACTATATTTGTAGAATATTCGAAAGAGAGTTACTATGACTTGTTAAATCTTAGTTCCCCAAGATATGTTATTGTGTGTCATATCAGAATAGATAGAACAACGTACACACACATCTCAATTAACGATGTTACAGCTACGTGTGGAAGACTGAGCGCATCAAACTGACATCACAAAGCGTTCTAAGGAGCAATTGCATCGTTCATGAGTGGAGTTAATGAAACAAGCTTTTAGTTACTTAGCACTAAGTATTTCACAAGTGAATCGCAAAATATACTGTTAGTTTCACGACTTTTTATATTCGTTGTAGTTTTAGGGTTTGTTTTCTTAAATATATTTCTTTTTTATAAGATGATTAAGTTGAAATTATACAGTAATTACATTTTTTTTTGCGTCTAAATACATTTCAGTCAAAGTTGCAGGAGTACGTTGACGTGATGGGTTAGTCATTTTTAACTTTATATTACCTGACGCAATACACAAGAGACTGTACGAAATAATACTTAGAGAAAATTAAATACAATAATATAAAGAGTAAAACATCTATGCTGGTATGTGAAAATTAAAAATATTGAATTCCAGAGCCTAAAATAAGTTCATAGATATTACTTCAACCGTATTAGGATAACAACGCTCGGATAATACTTTAGCGATCATACTAATAGCGTAACGACTACTTAGAGGCTTTTCTTTATCGGATACAGACATGATACATATCCGTCATTATAACATCAGTCCTACGCTACCAGAATGCTTCACTATAGGTTTGATTATAATTTTAATTTTGAAATACTGCTTAAAAGATATACTTACATATATAAGATATACTTTGGTTAGGTAGGGAGAGGAGAGTAAACAGTGAAGGTGAGCGTGTATGCGCATAGTAAATGGGCCCCTTAAACCTACATCTGGGTCGCAAGTCCCAGGCATTGTTTGCGCTCCTCTTCTTGCAACGCGATGGGCCCGGCACCCGCACGGTGAATCCATGGAATGCTAAGAAGCTTCGTCTCTTATGATAACAAATATACAATATGCAAATAGCCTGTTGAAACTTTTGTTTTAAAATATTTTTAATCTTTGTATACAAGTAATATTAGTATTTGCTTAGACATTTACATTGAAATTAACAATATTCAGTCACAATGTATATACTAGTCTACAAATGCAATTCAGAATATTATTTCTCTACACAGTAATATGTTTTTATACTTCTGAATAAACATTTGAATAAAATAATTCAAATGATTATGTTGTTCGATCTTAATTCCGCCTTTTACATACAGTTAACTAGAAACATTCATAAACATAAATGTGTCCAGTCAAAGATTGGCATTCGAAATTCGCATAATAAGTTCGTTAGCGAATTTGGCATGTTGCGGTTGAGAGTAAACAAATGCACGTCAGAATCCCGCCGCGGGCCGGCGAAATATGACGATAGTATTTGATCAAAGCTACCGAAGCAATTTGCACTTTATACAGAATGTTTTAGAGGATAATTTAATTTGGTGTGCGTTTAACCAATTTATTTCTGTTTATCGGTTTAGCCTTTGGGCATGCCAGCTACATTGTAACTCGAGTGCACGCTCCATTTTTACTCCTAAACGACAATGGTTGCTAATTGTGGAAGAAATATGAAGAAATAAAGAAGAAGAAATAAAATTTGAATAACGTGACTACATTGACTTAATATTTATATGTATATTTTTTTCTAGCTTGTTCTCACTATCGGCCTAGAAATAGTATTAGGATGGAGTATAATCCAAATGTACCGTCCACTTTTAATACATTTATTAGGAAAGTTTATAATAATTTCTACCACTGTGGTTTCTCCTCAGGCGCTATAGTAAGACAACTCTATAGTAGGGCCAACCAGCTTTAAAATAGTACTTGTCGGTCTAATATAATAATATTTTATTAATTTATTATTATTTTTTTTGCGTAGGAAAAATCCGTTACGGGTACCCGCCGGCCAGGAAAGTGATGGCCTGAGGGTTATGTGGGACTACCCGGCGGCATAGAGGACGCCGCCATTTTTAAGGCTACCCACTAAAAAACCAACGGTTGCCCTCAACGCCTTAATGGGACCACACGGGATCGCGTTAGCACTCACCGTGCCGCCCCTCGAGCGAGGGTGTCCCGAGCAACTTCGAGCAACTTTCGGCCTCCTTCGCGGCGATGACTTGCCCGCAGAAGGAGGCCATAGAGGCCGAATACCTCTCGCTGCCGACCATCGCGCCAACAAGGTGCGGCAGCGAGAGGTCCCTGCCAACCATGGCCACCAGCTCAGCGCGCTGATGACCCCAGGCTACACACTCCTCCACGGTGTGACGAGCCGTGTCGACGGACTCGTCACAGTGGTGGCAGGACAGGGCCGCCTCCCTGCTTGCAATCTTGTGCAGGTACTCCCCGAAGCATCCGTGCCCCGTGAGCAACTGCACAAGACGGAACGTCAGAGTTCCATGTCGCCGGTTGATCCAACGATCCAAGTGGGGACGAACTGCCCCCACTGTCGTCAGACCGGCGGCAGGGGACTCTAAGTCCCACGTCCACCGTCGAATCAGGGCTCGGTGAGCTGAAGCCCTGATTCAAGCTGCCTCGGACCTTACCCCCCTGGTCCTGGCTTCCACCCGGTGCCAATACACCCCGGCGAGCACCTCCGCCTGCAGCTCCCAAGGCGGATCGCTCGCCAGGAGTGTGGCCGCAGTGTACGACACTGTACGGTACCCCCTGATCATCCTCACCGCTAAGACCCTCTGCGACCTTCGCAAGAGGGTCTTGGAATCTCACCCTGGACGGAGACGGACGCCCGGCGAGGGGGACCCCGGCGAGGGTCGTAGAAAAGAATGGCCTCCGTTTTAGATACGGAGACCTCCAATCCCAACAGCCCTATGCGGTCCGCAACTGTTGCCAGACGGGTCGCCTCCGCATACGTCCCTCCCCTGCATGTGACGAGGGTGTCATCTGCGTAACACAACACCCTCATCCGCGGCAGGAGAGGACAGCGGAGCAGTCAGTCGTACCCGAGGTTCCACAAGATCGGTCCCAAGACGGACCCCTGTGGAACCCCGCAGCATACGCTACGCCGGTATATCCGCTGGTTGCCGCCAACCCACAGGACCTCTCTGTCCTGCAGGTAGGCCCCCAACAGTCTCCGCAGATAGGGAGGCACTCCATGGAACCGGAGTGCCTCAACCAAAGTCTCAAACGGAAGACTGTTAAAGGCATTGGCGACGTCCAGCGACACCGCCAGGACCACGTCCCCCTCGCGAGTTGCCTCTTGGGTCAGGTCTCTCAAAGCATTCAGGGCGTCGATCGTCGATCGACCCGCCCTGAAGCCGAACTGAGCATCCGAGAGACGGGCAGAGAGAATTCTCTCGAAGAGTTTGCCCGTCTCGTCCAGCAGCATGATTGGCCTGTATGCAGAAGGAGAGTCGGCAGAACGACCCTCCTTCCGCAATAGACACAACCTGCCCTCTTTCCAGGCCTTCGGGAACTGTCCAGCGCGCAAACAAAGGTTGAACAGCTCCCTAAGCCTACCCCCCAGGTATTCCAAAGCGAGGAATAGAACTCGCCCCGGAATACCTTCCGGCCCCGGCGCAGTACTGCGGGCTCGGAGACGACTCAAAGCGACCTCCAGCTCGGCCTCTGTGATGTCCGGGACAGAACTTACCCCCCCACTGGAAGAAGGGGGGGCCGTCACAGGAGGCGAGTAGCCGGTGGATTCCGGGAATAGGTCCCCCACCAGCCGCTCCAGGAAATCCGGCTGAAGGGACTCCATGACCGGGGCGCAAGCGGCGCGGAGTTTGTTCCGCGCCACCCGATACCCTATCGAGACCTGCCAGGATCTCCTCCCGAGCCAGGTCCTTCGCCTTCCGAATCGCCAGCCGCAGAGTCGACTTCGCTTCACGATAACGACTCCGCAGCTGGTCCTCCAGGTACGGGTCGAAGCCGTGACGATGGCGACACCGGACGAAGGCCCTCCGAGGTGGTTGGCGGATCCTAGTAACACATAAGTTAACTACAATTGTGATTTCTATATGTATTAATACTATTATCAGGCCTGTTAACTTAATTTAATTTGGTATGCGTTTAACCAATTCATTTCTGTTTATCGGTTTAGCCTTTGGGCATGCCAGTTACATTGTAACTCAAGTGCACGCGTCATTTTTACTCCTAAACGACAATGGATGCTAATTTTGGAAGAAATACGAAGAAATAAAATTGAAATAAGATGATTGCTGCAATTCATTCCGTATATGTATTTTTTATAGCTAGTTCTCTAAACGAGAAGGTCTTGTGCCTAAAATAGTATTAGGATGGAGTAGACTCCAAATATACCACCAACTTTCAACATTTTTAAATATACATATTCCATATTAGGCACATTTATAATAATTTCTACCACTGTGGCCGCTCTTAAAGCACTAACAACTCTATAGTAGCGCCAACCAGCTTATAAAAATATTTGTCGGTAAAAATATAGTATTATCATAATTGAAAGTAGGAAAATTTTACATGTGAAAATAAATTGTGTAAATTCTGCTGCTGATTTGTATATTGTTGAAGACGTAATGTCTTATTCAAAATGTGGGTATCATGTAATGTATGTAATATTTTGAAATGAAAGACAATTTATAATATCATATATTATAAATTGTCTACTTTCTAATTGTATACTTTCATTTCATTATACATATATAAGATATTATTACTGTGTACAACATGTACTTAAAAAAATTAAGATAGTATATAATGACTCTTTTTGTTTCATAATTTTGTGTGTTTAATAAAACCATAAAAACTAACATAACATTAAGCGTTAAGGTTGGCATATTATCATTAATTACATTTGCACAGGCGGAGCTGTTAGAAAAGTTAAGTATTATTAAGTGCGAAATATAAATTGAACAAATTTTTACACAGATAGCCTTCTACAGATTATGTCATTCTATGACAGAAGTTGAGTTACATTCATATAAAAATATACCTTACAAGATAGACATAAAGTTCATATTCCCAATTAATAAAGTGTGTATGACCCGCCAACGCATCGCCAGCAGTCAGCAATGGCGGCCACATTTGAATGAGGTACTCAGTCATCTGTTTAAAGTTCAAATTCAAGGCATTGTCCGTACAAAGCATGTTTGTGTAAATAGAAGTCGGGTGAAGTGGCTTCTAATTAGAGAATATTATTCCTTAGTTGTCTGTATGTGTGTACTTTATATGTTAAGGCCAAAATCACTTATTACACTTAATATTTATATTATTATTTAATGGATGGATGAATTTATTTTTGTTTAAGTTCTCCAAATGTTATTTTATAAAAAATATTTACTTATTTAATAAAAATGTTAATATATGTATGTAAATGTAAAAATTTATACTTCAATGAAATATGTTATTATAAAAATATCTTTGTAAGGAAAGTACATGTTCAAAAATATAATCATTCAGTTCATCTAACAAAAGCAAATAAATCAGTTATTTATTTTTAGGAATAAACTAAAAACAATAAAAATAATAATTTAAACTAAAAAGGTAGATGGGTAACTAATTAGTCGTACCCACATTTAGAAGAAATAAATAAACAAAACAGAATTTAATAAACATTCTAAACAAAGAATCTTGATAACATTTCCACAAACAATTTTATTTATAGCCAACCCCACCGTACTGAGATAAATCAATAAAGCCTGGATGCCTCAAAGCTGGTCAAAGCCTACTTAATATTCCTTTCTTAAAGCTTTTAGAGGCACTACGACAATACGGCTTATAAAATATATAAAGTTGAATGGACGACTCAAATAAAGCTAGAATTAGATTAAACTTGAAATTTTATAATTGCAACACATTTAAATAAAACTATTTTTGTATGAAAAACGCTTTGACTGAACTAGAGAAGACGCTTTTGCAAAATAATTAAAGCGTCCCGTTAAAATAAAATGTAAGCGAGTTAAATCTTTTGAAAAGTGGTTTTTATTTGAATGACAGTTTGTTTTTAACATTTTATACTGGACATTTTTTTATTGTCGTCATTTATATTAGTTTTAAATATTAAAAGGAAATATAAAATAATAATTGTTTATTTTTGGATAATTATTATACTCTGTGACAAATTTGAAGTATTTTATACTCTGTGAGAAATTTGACGAAACTTATGAAGCAGACTGATTGCGTCCATCTTTAAATTTAATTAAAAAAGTATAAACCGTGATCCAGAGACAGTTAGAGTAAAACATGTTATGCTTTCCAACGTAAAAGTAATAAGAGGAGAGTTATAAAGAGACGGCTGTCCGACGACGGTAAATAAATCCAATTTTGTTTCTGCCGTGTCTACGGGCTTCGCACACTTGCGACTATATTTAAGTTATATTAGATACAATAACATATTTATAGATTTTAAACTGTCATGGTGACTGTGTGTATAGTGTAGTGTCTATTCTTACTAGATTCTTTTAACAGTTTTTGAACATTTTTGGCACCATTGTAAACGCATTAATATAACGGAGATCAACATTCTTTAGTTACTGCATATTTATTGTCACTATTTGTATATTTTGTATTTATAATAATTATAATATCAGTAGTAATATTTGCACGAAAAGATATGCTTATATTAAGCATCAGTTCATAATTACAAAGTGAATTTAATTACACTATTTATGCATATTTATTTATGCTTAAATTTCGAAACCTGGTATCTTGGCCACAACAAAGCTACATTCTACGTAAATACAAAGAGAAGCTCACTGGGAATAGGAAAGAAAATGTTATAAAAGCAGGTAAATAAAATTTCCGTATTCATACTATTACTCATTAATAATATTTGTATATTGTTTTGTTTTTTTATATGAGTTTTATTTTAAAGTCGTATGTATACAACATCTCAATGAGTCTCTTTGTAGTTGCAGTCAAAGGTCTATTCGATATAAACTAAAGCTGAGAATTGTCACAGTACTTTCTATTTTAAGAATTCTTCAAGCAGGTTGTTATATTTCAGTTATATTAGTATAGTATATAGTAGTAGTAGTTTTATTTCATTACATCACCTTTGGTGCCAGGTGTACAAAAGTCATAGCATTGTACTGAAAAGAGCTTTTTGTATAAAATTTTATCTTTTAATGTTTTGTTTATAAAATTATAATCTTATTTACATGTAGAATAGTATGAAGGCGCCGACGTAAACTAATCCATAATATCTGGCTATGATAACTTGTAAAAGAGATATTTGAAGCGAATTTCTCTTGATATAACTAATATTTGCTATTCTGAGATAAAAGTTTTACCGGGACTCGATCTTTGGTCCGCGAGTGGATTGCTAGTTGGCAACTTCTATTAAAGTTATTGTCAGTTATAAGTTGAAATAACATTTTGTGATTTTAAAAAAACACGATAAAAAAATTATTAGTTTATTATCTTAAAATCGTCTTTGAATTTAAGAGACATTTGCTGTATTTATTTGCTACTCGTATTCGGACTGGCTCGAGAAATACTGAAGCATCCTTGCACGGAAGAAAGCTATGTAGCTGCGTTTTGTATTATGATCTGAAAATTCAGTTTCATCTTTATTCTTCCCTTCTACCCTTATTCCTTATCAGTAGGAATATCTCTGGAGAACATCATTGTTCATCCTATAGTTACTATAATGGTAATGAATTTAGGACTCACAAATAAAATAACATATACCTATATTTATTTTTGGATTACCTTAAATTTACATTTCGAATTTGACGTTTTCTGTACATAAAGCTTCCCATAGATTTCGGTGTCAATAATAATATTTAAATTGATGTAAAATAGTATATAAAGTAGCAGAAGAAGTCGCTACAGTTAGGTATATTAAATAAATTTTTACTTATTTTATCAAATATACTGAACTACAATTAAACGCAATAAAGCACATTTGTTTACTGAAAAACAAACAAAGTCAAATATGTATATAATATATTAATATAAATGATTGACATTAATTATATAATAAGCAAATTAAAGTCATTTTGTAACTAGATATGTTATCATAACGATAATGAGATTCAAAACAATATCAGTTATCATTATTCTACAATACGAGTGGACGTGAAAGCTACTTGTGTAAAGTTAAAAATATTACACCATTAAAGGCAAGTGTATTATTTATTTTTTTCTTCGTATTTTGTGAATACATTTAATAGTCGAAATATATATATATATTTATTTATACTGTTTTAGGCAATACTTAAAGTATTATTATTCCGTTTTTTAAATTGTTTTCTTTTGAAGAAATGCTTTAGGGTAATTAATTATTTATTTATAGATGGAAAATATTTTGTTATTTATGTTTTCAGATTATTTATTATTTATTGTTTATTGTTAAGTTATCTTATTACATCAGAGTAGGTTAGGAATTATGTGTTCATTTGTTAAGATTGTCTAGTAGATGTCGCAGTAAGATAGAATTATTAGACATATTATGACATTCAGACTAACATTAAAATACGATTACTACAACTTAAATTAGTAAAAATTTATGATTGAACGTAGATTTGGGTAGAGTTGTTGTTAAATGGTGGATTCATGTATCAATTACTTCATGTATATACGAGGATACACTATCATTGTAAGATTGATTACATACAGATATACTCGACCTGTTAAATTTATTGTAATACATATAATTTAAAGGAAATGTAAATATTTTAATATAATTTTTGTACTTGAATTAGAACTGTTTTTAACATTTGTCAGTACAACGACCAAGTAATTAGATTATATATTATTTTCTAAGTCACGTCTTATCATATATAATTAGTGGATAATATCTTGATATTTACATTACTTTAAGGCATTATCGCTGTTTCAGTATTGTTTCAAGCGCCATAAATAGACAAAACCAGAAGTAACTGTCACAAAAGGAGATTGAAAATATAATTAACAATTGTCTTGATATTAATATGTTCATGAATCTATGGTTTTAATATTTTTTTTTGTTTTATACTTTTTAATAATATTTCAAAATACATTTTTGCCAAGTGAAATAGTTTAAGTATATCTAAAAGAATGTCATACTTCGGTAGTTATTTTATCTGTGTCTACGTGTTATGGTGTAATTCTACTATATTACACTCATCGACATATGCTTCATTCTTATTATGTAGAAATTTAAGCAATTAGTAATTTTACACATGAGACAAGATAAAATTTATTCTATTTTATTAGAAAGCAATTACTATCAAAAAGCCAGAATAAATAATCAAATGCAGCGATATCTAACAGAAAAATAATGTTTAAATAAATAGAAATACTATTATATTTTTAAAGTAAACTTTTTCTGCTAAATGAACCAGCTTGACTTTTAAAATATAAACATCGTTATTAACATCGAGTGAAAAATACTTTTCTTCCAATTAACTACAATAGATGCTTCGTAACCGAAGACGGTGGATGCAAATTAAAATAATTTATTGTTAAGGTTTCGCTACAAATTAAAGTCGCTAAGGTTAATTAAATATCATGTGGTTTTTGATAAATTAATTAAAAACAATAGACCTTTACATTCACTTCGTTTTGATTTCTGATGAGATAGAATGAAATGAAATTATATTTCAATAATTGAAATTAGTAATACTTTAGCAGAAAATAAATGAAAAGTACAAATATTTTATTTTAAAATATATATAAGAAATTGAGTTAATATTCGCCCTAAATTCAATTTATTTCATGTGACCATTAAGGAATATAACATGGAATTAAATAACACAAAATTTTATTAATGAAACGAAGTACAATAATGTGATGTAAAACAACAAGGCAATGTATGATATTACATTAGTGCTATTCAAGTCACGTCCGAAAAGGTAATAAGGATGTTCTTAAAAAACGTTGATAATACGAACCGTTTACCATAATTCTAATCTTTACTAAATATTATATTTAGTATGATAAGTACAGTTTACGGTTTTGCGATCTCCGGAGAGTAATTTTTGTTACAGCCCTCGGTATTTATGGCATACCGGTTTATAAGCTATAGGGACATTAAATGTATATTGTGAAGCCAAACGGTTTATATTTAAGAGCCATTCTCGATACGATGTATTACGAACCAAGTTGTTTCTGTTTTATGAGGAATTATGTTACGAGTTTACTAAACTATGGAACGTTCACTGTATTGTGTAATAGTTTTATAAAAACTAATCAATATTAAATATGACATCTTATCATCAAATATATGAATTATTTTATTTACAGGAAAAGGCATTAAAATGGATACAAGTACCATTGCTCCGCGAGGAATGGTAGTTACACCACACTACTTAGCAACACAAACCGCAATATATATTCTAAGAGAAGGTGGAACAGTCATGGAAGCAATGGTTGCTGCAGCGGCTACAATCGCTGTAGTATATCCTCATATGAATAGCATTGGAGGGGACAGCTTTTGGCTCATTGTACCTCCTAATGGAGAAACTATTGCAATAGAAGCTTGCGGGGCAGCCGGTAGTCTAGCCAGTTTAGAATCCTACTCCGGACTAAAAAGAATACCCTTTAAAGGACCTAAGTCTGCTTTAACAGTTGCAGAAACTGTTAGGGGGTGGGAAGAGGCATGAAAATATGTAACTGAATGTGGTTTTCAAAGAATTTCTATATCAAGGTTATTAGCTGATGCTATTTTGTATGCAGAAGAGGGATTTCCTACATCATCATCACACGTCGAGGCTCTTCAAGAACTTGGATTAATGGAAAACGAAAGTGATGACTTCAAATCTACGTATGTTCCAAATGGAACTTTACCGCATGAAGGACAAAGATTTCACTAAAAAAAACTAGCCCAAACTTTAAGATCACTTTCACAGAATGGTCTTAACAGTTTCTATAGAGGTAATTTGGCAAAATTAATATCAAAAGACATGACGTACCTCGGTATGCCAATCACAGAATCGGATCTTGCAAATTATCGGGTGGTTAGGCGATCTCCCCTAAGATTACTTCACAAATACGGAGAAATATTCAACCTTCCACCGCCTACTCAAGGTATACTTTCCTTATCAATCTTAGGAATCTTAGATAAATTGAACGTGAGTGGCGATCACGAAGGTCAATTTATTCATACAAGTTGAAGCTACAAAACAAGCGTTTTTATTACGAGATCAGTATATAACCGACCCACGTTATATGAATGTAGATACGGAAGCACTATTAACAAATCACTCTATTTCCAACATGGCAAAAAATATTAATTTTAACAAAGCTTCTTCTGAAGGACTCGGTGAGGGACCCGGTGACACGATATGGATGGGCATAATGGATAATAAGGGATTCTCAGTTTCATTCATACAAAGCATTTACCATAACTTCGGCAGTGGTGTTGTTTTATCCGAAACAGGTATTCTGTGGCACAACCGCGGCGTTTCCTTTAATTTGAAAGAAGGACATATACGTAGTTTAATTCCAGGAAAAAAACCTTTCCAGAAAACCTTTCCAAAAATCCAGCGGCCGCTCGATTGAATGGTGGCCGTATTATGATTTATGGAACAAGAGGAGGTGACGGTCAACCACAGACCCAAGCAGCGATCTTCCATAGGTACGTTGTACAGAATATGAACTTACAGAAGTCAAATTCAGCACCACGTTGGTTGATTGGTCCTTCCACTGGTGAGACTGATAATTATTTAAAATTAGAAAGCAGATTCAAAAATGAGACCGTAGATTATCTTAAGAAAAAGGGCCATCAGGTGGTGATTTTGCCTGCATATAGTGAAGTTGTTGGCCAGGCTGGTGAACTAGTGAGGCACCCTGATGGATTAATGAAGGGGGCATACGATCCTCGAAGCAACGGTGATGCATCTGGTTATTAGTTTATTTACAGGATAACGGAGTAAATACAATATATATATATATATAATAAATAAGTAAATTACTATTTGCAATAGCTATTAAGAATATAATATAAATAATATTCGCGGCGTTAGTGAGGCTATTTTTTGTATAAATATACAAAATATATAAATATATAGGTATTTATAAATATCTGTAAAGGTTTCTTAATTTATTTTAGGATATTTTTAATGTACAATAAATAAAAAGAACTTAACAGTGATATGATTATTTGTTATATTATTTTATTAATATTTAATTTCATAATTTCAATTTAATTGTCAATATTTATTGAAAATAATATTATGTTGTACTTAATATTATTTTCTTAAAATTAAATACAAGTACATTTATTAAAATAATATTAAAACTAAAGTTCAATTCTCTGTTTCCATAATCATTGCGACAATTCTTAAACTTACAAATGACAATGCCTCACAAAATGGCGGCTCAGTTTTATATTCCAGTGACAGTCATGAATGTGTTCAGTCGTGTATAAAGTGAGTTATTCATAGCTTTGCACATTGAAGTCGAAATTCTCTGAACCGATTGATGGATAAAACGATGTTTATAGATTTGATGAATAGTGTGATGATTTTATGAATAGTAATATATTCTACAAGAGAAATACATATATCTAAATGTAACAGCCATAATTGGTATAGAAAAGTAAGCTTATTTAAGAAAGTAAATATAATTGGAATAGTGAATTCAAAATTAGTAACCTTATGACAGTCTTTAGACCTTTTATTTGATAAATGACATCGCTTTTGTAAGTTTTATTTTATCGGATTCTGTACAACGGTTTTCGTTTGCGAAATGTATAACTGTACGTTATTTAGAATGTGTATGAATAATACTGTCAAGAAATGAAGTTAAACATGTAAGTAGAAAATATAAATACATTTACAAAAGAGTTTGTTTTTATTATTTATGATTCAACCTTGTTACACTCGGTAAATACTTTACTTCCAATAGCAGTTAAAAGATATCCTACAAACACTAATTAGAGAAATACCAACTCAAAGGCTTCTTAAAGACTACTTCGCTTTTGAAAGCCAGTCTTAGTAGCAAATATATCCAGTATATTCTTACAATTAACGTCCAAGTAAATTATTTTTAAAATAAACAGACGATCCACATGATGGTACGTGATGTCGTCGCTCTTAAACATTTGGAAATATAAATAAGTTTCCCCTTTTGGCTGTTCATTTGGGAAGCGGGCCGGGAACGGATCGTAGTGGTACCAGCTAGGACAGGTTAGAGGATTATATATACTATTGTGGTCGAGTCACCCTGTATTCTAGTGCCATGAAATTAGCATTAAATATTTCAGCTTTACAAATTATTTGGTAAAGATTGGGTATCGAAGATCGGATTCGATTTTGATTGGTAAAGTTTGAGTTATCATATGCAAGCTTGAAAACATTAATTTAGCTTCCCGCTCTAACCTTCTTATTGTCATATCTTCAAAATTTATTCAATCAGTTTAGTGTACAAGAGAAAGATTACCTATAATTAATATTAGAAGCAAAAAGTATTTATTTTGATGAAAAGCATTATATAAAATGGAAAATCTGAACATTAATTATCATTCTAAAAATTAAGAACCGTTTGACTACTCTTGATAAAAAAATCGAAAATAGAATGGTGTAAATGTTAGGACATATCGCTCCTTAAATACAAAAACACCACAAGTCAAAATATGCAAATTATACAGGAGCGGCATTTGAAAAAATAATTTGGTTTATTTTATGATTTATGTGTAATCGATGTGTATTACGTAAACTTTTTAGGTATCAAAAGATGCGTAATTAAATAAACTTTTTTTGTATAAAGTAATTTTAACCATATCGCAAATAGGCTCTTGAAAAAATGCAAATAAGTTACTTTAGTTTATAGACTTTGACTTCGAGAACATTAAAATTCTAAAAACTAAACCACCATAATTAGGAAATTTTGAGTTTTGTTTTCAGTAATCAACCTCATAAAACGTCAATTTATGAAAAAAAAATGGTATAATATTTTACTACATTAGTAAACTTGCTAAGGGAAAACAAATATTGTAGTCTTATTATGAGATCATCAATGAAGTCTAAAATTAAAATTACCTACTAAAGGTACGAGTAATAAATTTAGGTTAAAAACAAACAAATCTTTTCTCCTAAAAAAAAACATAGACGCATAAACTTCTTGCACATAATTAACAAAACGCACATAAAGATTGTTGAAAAAATAAATACACATCTGGTAAAAGTTAACAGCTCTCAGTTACAACAATGTAGTACCTACTCGTACTTATAATTATTTAATAACAACTAAAAAATAAGTATACTTTAATAATAAACATTTTAAAGCTTTAATCACGATCAAATCAGACTTACGAATATAGGTGGGATTTTACCACAAACGAAACAAAACTAGACTAATTTCTTCGTTATAGGACTTAAACATATGGTTTGTACATAAATACTCTATTAGGTTACTTACTGAAAATCCGTATTAGGTTACTTATCAGAGCAGAGGTGTGTAGAATGAAGTTCAATAACGAATAATACCTAATATTAATCTATTTAGACACTCCTAAATAATTTATCAATTAAATGAAATTAGTGATCTATAAAGAGTCGTATCCAATTAATATCTCCTAGTTAAATAAAACTTTTTTTCGCCACTGAGCTACGTAAAAAACACTATTCCTTTGCTACTATTAAAATAATATATTAAGGCTTAGTTGTTCAACTTGGTCCATAACATTACGTTTAAGACACAGAGGTAACTTTATCTTTAAATAGCAGTTACAATTTTTATAACATAAGGCACCTCAGGAGTAAGAAACCTCCAAGATTATTTATTTAATAATCTACACTAATCACAACCGTATAAAATATATGAACGTAGTGTAAATAGTGTTGTTACAAAATTATTTTTATAAAACGATTACTTAAAATTATATCGAGCGTAATACTTGCAAAGGTATAAAAAAAATTAAAACTAAAACATTGAAAATCAATTCCCACTAGAAACTTATGCACTTATTTAGAGATTAGGATAAAAAGATACATAAAATCTTTACAGATACACGACGTTTTTGTGGATTAGCTTTAAAATGCCTTGCTTCTTTTCTTCAGTTACTAACTACTACTACTACTACTAGCTTTGCAGTATAAAGTTGGTTGAGAGTCAAATTATTATCAAGTTCTGCCTTCAATTTTCTCAACGTAGATACCAACCTAAACTCTTCCTTTTCGTAGGATGTTTTGAAGAAAAATATGCCATTGCTTACTTTATCCACCGTCATAACCTTTATAACAATCCATTTAAATTTATTGCCATCGTCATCTTTATTGTAGTTTCCTGTACACAGAGGTTTAAGGTCAAAAAAATTATCATGTGTCAGTTCTTCAACAGTATAAGGCTTTCCAGTTTTCTTTCCTGTTTTAATTAAAGTGATGTATTGGTCTGGAAAGTAAATTGGAGATGATTTCAATGCTCTCGTAATGTTACGTTGGATGACCTCCTTTCCTCCGTTTTGGGTGTGCCCTTTTATTAGAAACTTGTGAGCTCTTGATGTTCGGCAATTCTTGAGATGCATATTGGTACATTGCTAACATGAATTTGTTCTTTTGTTGGCCTTAGCAATTTTTGCTATAAAAATCATTTTATATTTCAAAATATGTTACTCTAACATAAAGAATAGGGAAATAATTCTAATTATTTTTTGCCTAACTTACTTTTAAATATGGTAGCATACAAAAATGAGTGAATATAGCAGATAAATAAGTGCAAAACTAACCGATTTCGGAATATGGTACTTTAGCATAAAGAAATAAGAAAATTATTGTAATATTTTTTTTCTAAACTACCTTATTTTAAAATATACTAGTATTGAACATAAAAATGAGAAAAAATGTTCAATTTATAAATTCAAAACTAACCTATTTTGAAATATTGTACTATTGCACATAAAAATGATAAGATATTAAGTCGTATGTGAACTGCAATACGAATATATTTTTGAATATGGCACTTATGAATAAATAACTTCATCTGTCTTTTAGCAGTATTTTGGAATGTTGTAGTTTTTCACAAAAAAATACGTCTGTTCGTCCTGAATGACTGTTGACAGCTGATAATGTGTTACTTTTGCACGGAACTCAGTCACATAAACGGTACAAAACAAAACTAACGTGTGTGCGTTTGCGGGTGTTTTTGATCATAAAACAACGGGTGTTTTAGCAAAATAATAAAATTTCATCGTTTTGGAAACATTCTATGCAATAAAACAATTTTTGATATTTTTTGAAATGTGTGGCTTTTGTATTTAAAGAGCGATATAATAACATATTGTATATATGTTAATCCATAAAGTAATATTTCGTAAAACTAAATTTAAAGGATAGGGCTAAAGTAAGCATTCTATAAGAAAGTTAAACAGTTAAACAGTTGAAAGTTATACAGTTTTAACATCAAGAAAGGAAAAAGATATTTCATTAAAAAAATATTCACAAAAATAATGAAAGTAAGTGAAATTTTCTGACTGTAATGAAATTTCAAACAAACGGACAGTGTGCAAAGTGGTCAAATATATATAATACGTCATTAGCATTAAAAATATGCAGCACAACATAGCACGCCATAAAAACAAATAGTCACTGTGGTTTTCACCTGGAACGTTCCTTACAGTCTAAACCAATTCCTGAACGGAGATGACTTTCTGAACTGTTTGTTGAAATAAATTGTTCAATTGTGGTTTTTCGTGCTGTAATAAAGAAAATAAATAGGTTTTAAATATTACATTTCTGATAATAACAGTCAGATACTCGTTGTGGAATGTTACGTAGTTTTGACAATTATCATTCATTAATTGTTTTATTTTTATAAAAATCAAATGTTATTTTGAGATAGTCCACCAAGATTACAATAAATATTTTTTATCGAAATATCTACATTATTTGTTTGTGTATTTATCCTTACTCAAAACATATTGTACTTTTTGTGAACATTGATCACAAACTTCGAATACAAAAGAAAAACAACACCGTATGAATAAATCCCTTTGTTAACTGAATAAACGAAAAGAAAATAAACAAAGTCTGTTCAAAGAAATAAGTAATAATACACACCAGTTAACTAATGAGTCTACAAAATACTATCTCAATAAATTGCTACAAACCTTAGTTTATATTATAGGTATTTCTGAGGATGCAGTAAGTTTCTTGTGAACGACATAATTATAACATTTCTAAATGGTTCTAATGACAAAACTCGAGCTTCTTCACTAAAGTTTGAGAAGTAATATCTTAATAGCAGTACATTGTATTCAAAATGTTCTAGATTTTCCTCGGTGGTAGACCATAACATCGGGTCGCCGGCAAGGTTACCACCCATCGAACAAAGTCGTGCCGCAAAGCGACCTAGTCGTGTTCCGGCACGTTGTGCGATGAAGCCGTATATATGAGAAATGGGTCTGAACAGTTGCGTTGCGTTGGCGTACCGGTTTGGCGTTGAGTTGGTGCTTGTTGTGTCGGGTGCCTAGTCGAGGAGGGTAGCGGGATCCGAAGCAACGGCTTTCCGCTGGCCGCCCGCAGATAGTTGGGGGCCCAATTAGTGGGTCAGCCACCCACGAAAGGCTGCCCCGCCAGCTGCGTAAAATCCCAGGGTGGCTCCATCGTGCTGGTTGGCGACCAGACGAGGAGGCCCGATGGCGATCCCTGGGGGGGTTCGGGCGTCCCCGCAGTCTCCTGACTAGCCTCCCAGTGGCATGACAACACCAATTTCGGCGCCGGGTTTGATACGTACCGCCTCGTTCAACTGCCATTTCTCATCCTATTCACTCTTTTATTTTTATATTTTTAATGAAAAGGTCCAATAAGAAGATCAAGTTTTCACAGCGGTTGCACTCCTCCTCATTTAAAGTGCACCTCACTAACATCAGGGGTTTGCACTCTAATCTCTTACCTGTCCACCACCACCTCGAGACAGAGCAACCGCACTTGCTCTTTTTGACGGAGACGCAGATACAATGTCCTTTGAGCGCTGCGTACCTGGATCATCCCGGTTACTCGTTAGAGCACAACTTTCGCTCACGTGCCGGGGTCTGTGTGTACGCACGGAACGACCTCTGTATCCTGCGTCTCCGTCACCTTGAAGACCCCACGTTTTCTTCTTTATGGATTTTAGTAGACACAGGAAACGAAAAAATCCTGTATTCCTGTGTCTACCGTTCGCACAGCGGTGATCAGGAGACAACTAGATTATTTGAGTATCTCGGTGAGGCTGCTGATATGGCTCTGCATCAGTACCCTTCAGTGCAGCTCGTCTTTCTGGGGGACTTTAATGCCTGTCATCAGGACTGGCTGTTCCCGTACCAGAAGACCGACCATGCTGGAAGAGAAGCGCGGAACTTTGCGTTGTCCTTCAACCTCTTTCAGCTGGTGAGGCAAGCGACGAGGGTACCAGATGTAGTAGGCCATACAGCCAATTGCCTGGACCTTTTGCTGACAACTGATCCGGACAGGTATCGTGTAGAGGTTACCTCCCCCTTGGGAACCTCCGATCACTGTTTGGTGAAATCTGTATTTACATATTCCCCACCAGCTTCTGAACCGCATAGAGTTAGGCGAGTATGGAAATACAAGTCAGCAGATTGGGATGAGATGCGGCACTTCTTTGCATCTTATCCTTGGCGGCAGGTCTGCTTCTCTTCTTTGGATCCGTCGAGTTGCGCGGATGCTATAACCGATGTGATACATCAGGCAATGGAGTACTTCATTCCTTTTGCTGACGTACCCATCGGTGGCAAAGCTCGCCCATGGTTTAATGCCGAATGTGGTCATGCTGAAGACCGAAAACATTCGGCATACCTCATTTGGGCTGATGCTCGAAGCCGCAAAGCTCCGGATGTAAGTTTAAAGAAGAGAGCCTTTAACCAAGCTGCCAAGTCCTATAAAAAGGCATTACGGAAGGCTCGTCGCGATCGTATTGCTAAGAATGGCGAAAAGCTCTCTGTCAGACCTACTGGCAGTCGAGCTTTCTGGTCTCTTGCCAAAGCGATCGAGTCGAACTTCTGCCAACCCTCACTACCTGCTCTGCTGAAGCCGGATGGATCTCTGGCCCATACAGCGACAGAGAAAGCGAATGTATTTGCTTCTCTGTTCGCTGATAATTCACATCTAGACACTGGCAATGCTTCTCCAGCACATCTTCCTCACTGCGGTATTTCGATGCCTGAAATCCGCATCACTAACAAAGAGGTATGGAGAGCATTGTGTCGCCTTGATGTGAATAAAGCCAGTGGTCCTGATGGTATACCAGCCATTCTGCTCAAGACATGCGCAGCTGAGTTGTCTCCTGTATTGACACGTCTGTATCGCCTCTCTTTCAAGTCTGGAATAGTGCCGAAATCTTGGAAGCTTGCTAACGTGCAACCAGTGCCCAAAAAAGGCAGCCGTGCCGATCCTGTCAATTATAGACCGATTTCAATCACCTCCATACTCTGCAAGATTATGGAGCGTGTATTGAACTCGCGCCTTTTAGCGTACCTTGAAGGTAACGATCTCCTCAGTGACCGACAGTACGGGTTTCGCCGAAATAGGTCCACTGGGGACCTTCTTGTGTACGCTACGCACACTTTAGGCGAGGCCATCGAGAAAAACGGAGAAGCGGTCGCCGTCTCTCTTGACGTCTCGAAGGCATTTGACAGGGTCTGGCATGCGAGCCTTATAAGCAAGCTTTCAGCATACGGCATATCTCCTGGTCTGATCGGCTGGGTAACGGACTTTCTGAACCAAAGATCACTCCGAGTAGTTGTCGACGGGTGTTCCTCGGAACTTTTGACAATAAATACCGGAGTGCCTCAGGGGTCCGTTCTTTCTGCAACTCTCTTTCTGCTGCACATTAACGATCTGCTGAAGCCCGGTATCTATGGGTATGCAGACGACAGCACAGTTGTAGAAAGATACCTGCCGAGTAGTCGGGCTAGTAGAGATCAAGTACAGTCTGAAAGGGAAGCCATGGTGCAACGTTTGAATGACAAACTTCAGGCAGTTTCCGCATGGGGCAAAGCCAATCTTGTCAAATTCAACGCCACCAAAACGCAGACGTGTCTGTTCACCGCCAAAAGGAGCCCTTTCACCTTGGCTCCTACTTTCCAGAGTGTATCTTTGGAATACAGTGACCGGCTTCAGTTGTTAGGCTTAGAGATTTCCTCGAACCTTAACTTTGGTCGGTGCATTGAGTCCAGAGCAAGAGTAGCTGCGGGAAAGCTTGCCGTTCTTGCGAAGGTCCGTCAGTACTTTACACCGGGACAGCTTCTTGTATTATACAAAGCACAGATCCGGTCGTGTGTGGAGTACTGTGGGCATATATTCGCTGGTGCCGCTAAGTCTCATCTTGCGGTTCTGGACTCAATTGAGAGGCGAGCAAAGAGGCTTATAGGTGACCCTGAATTGGTTGAAACCAACCTCCACAGCCTTGAACACAGGCGTAGAATTGCTAGCCTCTCAGTATTCTATAGGATACACTTTGGTGAGTGTGCGCAGGAATTACACGATTTAATTCCTCCGTCCCCCTTCCATCACAGGACGTTCCGACGCACGGCGGATATCCATCCTTACGTTGTGGACATTCCTCCTGTCCGCACGAAGCGCTTTGCTTCGTCTTTTTTAATGCGTACAGCGAAGGACTGGAATAGCTTGCCTGCGTCGGTATTTCCGTCCACATACAATGTGGGTGTCTTCAAGAGAAGAGTGAATAGGCTACTAGGTTAATACGCCTTACCACCTATGACTACATTTTGCACTTTCCATCAGGTGGAATGTAGTCAAGTACTAACCTAGGAAGTATAAAAAAAAAAAAAAAAAAAAAAAAAAAAAAACGTTTGTTAATGTACATATAAAAGTTGGAAACTTGGATTGGAAGGGAATTTATTTTAAATAATAGTCCAACTGTGCCCATGACTTCCAAGCTAAGCCGAAACAAAATTCTACAGGTATGACCCCTGCTTGTTGTAATAAGTTTTTGATTCATATATTTGTTTGAAATAACATAGATGAAATAAATATTTCTTGTTGCAGTAATGAGAAATTTGTAAGCCAATGTCATTTGTAAATTTAAGAGCTGTCCCAAATATTTTGTAAATTACGAATTTGACTTTTTTATCGTTATTTTAATAAATATATTTTTATTTTATTTTAAGAAAATAATATTATGTTACAGCAAGTTTTAATAAATAAATGTATATGTTCACATATATTGTTCATGAAATATTCATACCAAATAACCCATTTATCATTCGAATAAATAATATCACTTATGTTTTCGTTTATTTACTGTACATACAAATTTTAAGTATATATTCATATATTTTCTTGCCTTCTTAATTATAATTAAAATCAACCTTAACAATCCTTTACAGAAATTTATATCTACCTATATGAATATACTAAAATTGGCGCATTTTAGACTGGCTCCACGGATTTTTTTGAGCCGGAGTCGACTTTCATGAAGATATTAAGAGTCGAATTTCTTTAAAATATTGAAAGGTTCTCAGTAAATGACTCATAGATACGTTTTAAATGACAAAATCTTTTTGATATATACCTTTGCTTTCCAGAACAGTGGTCGCCAATCATTCACATTTGTTATTATAATAAGGGACCGAACAAAGAACGCTTTGGTTATATATTAAAATAGATTTTACAGTTGTCAAAAACATTATTAAACTAGCAGATTTAATTATTTGGATTGTAATTAATTCACGGACTTCAACTATTGGAAGGTGCACATTTTATTAATATTTATTAAAATATCATCTGATTTATTTTGTTGATAAATTCCTATTTATAACAGTTAATAAAAATAAATGAATATTAACACATAAATTAATTTTACTTTAACTGGGATCCGCCACCCGTGCGCGGCGTGTGTTGAGCTGAGCCCCTCTCCGTTCTTCTTTTCTTAATAACTTTTGAATGGCTTAACATTTTTCAATCTGTTTTCGCTATAACATCCGCGTTCGACTCAAAAATACATGGGAAAATTTTTAGCTAATTATCTCGTCAAATTTTGGAGACAACTTAACACAAAAAAAGGTCTCCCAAACGTGAAACGAGAGACGAGATGTAAAAGTTTAATCACATTTTATAAAAAACTTTAATACATATAAATGTCGAAGTCCTTGGGTATTACGTTCAAATCATCACATAATAAATCGATTTTTTTGTCAACAGCTAATTCGTAGAAATAGTTGAACAGCACGCTAATTTAAATTCATAGAAGATTGAAGTAGTCACATTCTACTCCATTTAAGGACCTAACGGGCTTTATTAGAAACATATAAGGTTATAACTTTTGGGTTCATCGGATGGCTTGGGTTTGGAGAGAGATTGTTTGGCAGTTTTGAGTTGGATACGCTTTATTAAATGAGGTTTACAGTTTCCATCCCTTGAAGAGTTTTTTCGTTATCTTATATGTAATGTAATGGGACTCATACGCTTCATAAATCACAAACTGTCATTGGTTTTGTTCTTAACTGTAATGGACACACTTTTTGTAAATGCTGCTCTATCACGATACCAAACTAACTAAATATTTTATATCATTTTTATTTGTAGTTATTATAAGAAGTACTGTACTTATATATTATATATGTTGTATTTACTCAGTTTTCTTGTAGATAAACTAATAGCCAGATGCATCACCGTTACTTCGAGGATCGTATGCTCCCTCCATTAATCCATCAGGGTGTCTCACTGGTGCACCAGCTTGGCCATCAACTTCACTATATGCAGGCAAAACCACCAACCCGATGAACCTTTTTCTTAAGAAATCTGCTTTCTAATTTTAAATAATTAAACGTCTCACCAGTGGAAGGACCAATCAATCAACGTTGTGCTGAAACTGATTTCTGTAAGTTCGTCTTCTGTACAACGTACCTATGGAAGATCGCTGCTTGGGTCTGTGGTTGACCGTCACCTCCTCTTGTTCCATAAATCATAATACGGCCATCATTCAATCGAGCAGCCGCTGGATTTAATGTATGGAAAGGTTTTTTTCCTGGAATTAAACTACGTATATGTCCTACTTTCAAATCAAATGAAAGGAAACTCCGCCATTATGCTATAAAATACCTGTTTCAGGTAAAATAATACCACTGCCGAAGTTATGATAAATGCTTTGAATAAATGACACTAACAATTCCTTATTATCCTTTATGGCCATACATATTGTGTGGCCAGGTCACTCACCGAGTCCTTCAGAAGATACTTTCTCAAAATTATACACACAGATATCTGAAGCTAGCGGCACAGCGTACCTATCATACCTCGTGTATAAACTCGATCATCATTTTATATCATACGCCGGGTTTATGAGGGCACTGGATGCAGTATAATTCAGCCACGCAGGTCTTTCTCCGGAAAATATTGACAAGTACCAAAAGAAACTCGTCTTCTATAAAGACTTTATTTATTTTTTGGATGTGGAAATATCTTATTTAAAAATTCTTTCTAAATTACCTTTCTATGGGCTTTCCGAGAGTTTATGAAAGTGGGTCACCAGCTTTCTCACTAGATGTAGCATTCAGGAGCGTGAACGCTGGTGTACCTCTTGTAAGGCCGGAAAGTCTCTTGCGATTTCCCGGATGTTACAAGAGTTCATGGGCGGCCGTGAACACCTGTCATCAGTGACCCGTGCGGTCGTTTGCAATCCTCTTACATAAAATATAAATGTATTATATATATTAAAAGGCCCAAACAAAGCTTTTTTTGTTTTTTTTTTGATAATATAAATTATATAAGACAATAAATATGTTTATGTCTTCGCTAACTCTCCGATCCTTTACGGTCCAACACGTTCGATAGGTATTGGTACTTTTATCGTTGGATAAAATTAGGTAACAAAATATTAAATAATAGCTTAGATAAGCACCAGTTAAGTTATATTCCCATCACCCCCTGCCATTATGTTGCTATCCTCAGACTTAAATATTATTATTTCAACGAATTATTTCATACACAATTGTACATTTTGCTATTAGAATATTCACTTGGTGAGGTACTAACTTTATTCGCTCTCATAACATAATCTCTAAAATTAGACACAAATGTCAGAACTTAATCCTCGGACCAGCCAGATCTTATCGAAGATAAAATATCTAAAGCGACGTTCACATAAAAAAAAATATTTAACGTTCAAATACTTACATATATCTATTTTATATATATTCCTTTCTTACAGAGACATGAATTGTTATGTTAGTTGGTTATAAGAAATCTTTCTTAAGTTTTTAAGGAAATGTACTTATTGTTTATCATTTTATATTTTCCATTGTCTGTCAATTAAAAAATAAATGTATAAGAAATAATTTTCTTTGGGCGGTAACCATTTGGTTTAGAAATAAAATCTTATAGGTATGAATGCTGCTCGTGGTAATAAGTAAAATATATTTTTTTAATTGAACTGTTTTAAAAAAAATATTCTTTCCTATTCCTAAATATATTATACTATTAGCGTGATCGTTAAAGTACTCCATCTGAGTGTTATTATCCAAATGCAGTTAAAATTTTCACCATATTTTTTTTTATTTCATGTTTTTACCTTTTACATATGTACGTGATATTACTTTATATTATTACATTTCATTTTAAATAAACATTATTTTATTCAGTTTTTTATAGTTTTGTATTTCTGACGTGTAACGTGACAATAAATAATTAAAAATGACAAACAGAATCACGTCAATATACTCCTGCAACTCTAAAAAAATTATAATACAAATCATAATTACCTTGCAAATTTACAACTAAACCATCATCAGAAATATAGTTAAGATAAAATACCTTTAAACTGACAAGGAAAAGACGCCCTGAAACTAACAAACAATCGATGCACTTGTGAGATACTTAGCGCGAAGTAACCAACAGCTCGCTCCATTAACTCCACTTATGAACGTTGCAATGGCTTTGTGATGTCAGATTGAAGCGCTCAGTCTTATACACGTAACTATAACATCATTAAGTGGGATGTGTGTGTAACGTTGTTCTATTTGTTCTAATATAAAACGCACTAACATATTTTGTGGAACCAAGATTGAACAAGTAATAGTAACACTCTTCCGAATATTTAAAATAACATGTGGTGGAAAACAGATCTTAAAAAATGTCTATCTTTTATTACCAAAATAGCGAACCATAAATACAAGAAAATTTTATAACTTATTTTCAAGTTCTAGTGTTTCATTTAACATATCCTTTTTCAAATCAAAATCAAAATAAATACTTTTTGCTTCTGATATTAAACGCAACTAACTTTTTTCTTCAGCACTACATAGTTTGAACAAATATTTAAAACGTATGACTTAGGACGTAAAATATTTTCAAGTTTGCATAGAGTGCAAATAGAACTTATAAAACCGATATCATTCATTAAATAAAAGGTCTAAAGACTGCCATAAAGTTACTAATTTTGAATTCAGTATTCCATTAACTAAACTTACTTTTCCATTACACACACATACGTGTATTCCTTCTATCAATTCTATTTCTATTCATAAATCTAAAAACATCGTTGTATCCATCAACCGGTGCAGATAATTCCGACTTCAATGTTCAAAGCTATGAATAACTCACATTCACTCGCGACTGAGTACATTCATGACTGTCACTGGAATAAAAACTTGAACCGCCATTTTGTCAGACATTGTCATTTGTAAGTTTGAATATTGTTCCAATGATTACATAATCATACATATGATTATTTTAAGAAAATAATATTATGGTGAAACAATTATTAATACATAATTCAATTTAAAATTTCCATTGAGTCTTTAAATAATTTAATATTTATACCAGATAACCCATTTATTATTTGATATAAATAATATCACTGTTATGTTAACATTATTATTATTATTATTATTATTATTATTATTATTATTTATTATTGTACATAAGAAAAATAAATAAAGTGGGAGGAATTTAAATAATATATTTTCATACTTACTTAATGTCAATTAAAATCAAGCTTAGGAAACATTTAAAGAAATGTATCATTTTAATTTATTGCACCTCAAAAGCGTTCGTCGACTTTCTTAAAGATATTGAAAAATTCCTCTTCAAATTAAACATAGATACGTTATAAATTAGGTATACTTTTTTTCAATATATACCTTTGCTTTCCTAAACAGTGGTCGCCAATAATTCACATTTATTATTACGATAAGGGATCGAATAAAGAACGGTTATTTTATATATCAAAAGAGATTTTACAATTGTCAAGAACATATTATAATAGCAGATTTAATGATTTAAATTGTAATTAATTTATGGACTTCAACTGTCGGAAGTGGCATTTTATAAAGATTTTGTTATACAAATATATGCAATACAAATAAATGCTATAATCATATTTATAACAATATTTCAAATAAATAAAAAGAAATGATAAATTAATTTTTTAATAAGATTATTGGTCATCATCATTGCATTCATTAATATATCAGTTTCATTTGTTATTTCTAACTCTCCATACAATACAAATAAATTCCATTCACCTTCCTTAGTGTGAGAGATGTAAAAATTTAATTACCATTTACAAACATTAGAATGCCTCACTAATGCACCAGCTTGGCCAACAACTTCACTATGTGCAGGAAAAATTACCACCAGATGACACTTTTTCTTAAGATAATCTATGGCCTCATTTCTGAATCTGCTTTCTAATTTTAATTTTTGTCAGTCTCACCAGTGGAAGGACCAATCAACCAACGTGGAGCTGAAACTGACTTTACTAAGTTCTTCTTCCGTACAACGTACCTATGGACGATCGCTGCTTGGGTAGGTGGTTGGCTGTCCAATCGAGCCGTCGATGGATTTAACGTATGAAAACTTTTTTAACGCAGGTCAGTTATATACTGATGCCTTAATAAAGACGTTTGTCTAATAGCTTCAACTGTTGTATGAATAAATTAACCTTCGTGATCGCCACTGATATTTAATTTATCTAAGATTCCTTAGATTGATAAGGAAAGTATTCCTTGAGTGGGCGGTGGAAGGTTGAATATTTCTCTGTGTTTGATAAGTAATCTTAGAGGAGTTCGCCTAACTACCCGATAATTTGCATGATCCAATTCTGTGATTGGCATACCAAGGGACGTCATTGTCTTTTAATATTAGTTTTGCCAAATCATCCGTATGGAAACTGTTAAGACAATTCTTTGACAGTTTTCTTAAAGTTAAAGCCAATTTCTTTTGTTTTTTTTTTGTTTTGGTTTTGAATTTGGTGCTTGGGAAGGATTTTTTTGAGGCATCGCTTTCATATTTGGCGGGGAGGGGGGTTTGGGCTTCCGGATTCTGTCACTCACCGACGAAACATAACCAAACGAATTCGGTTACTACACGTCGGTCTTCCGTGAGAGGGTTGTCCTTCCCCGGTCGAGTTAACCCAATACGAGCTCTGCGCTCGAATAACTACAGCTAGGTAAAATGTGTCGAAATAATTTACCAACAATAACAACCTAATAAATAACTTAAAAACAATAAAAACATATGAAACAATATATTTTTATCTTTACACACAAAATAATGAAAAATTTTAATATATATAAAATAATTTAAATACTGCAAAATAAAAATATTTCGATACTATACGATTCGATTCGATACGATTGTTAAATACATTCACAAAATACCAAGAGAAAGATAATAAATAATAAACTTACCTTTATTGGTTTAGGTATCTTTAACTTTACAATACTTGCCTTCACGTACACCTGTATAATAGAATATATTATTGTTTGAAATCTCATTACCATTATGATAACGTATCTTGTTGTTGCAAAATGACTTTAATTTCGTTCAATATATGTGTAATGTTAATAATTTTATATTTATATATTATAGCTGACTTCTATATGTTGCTATTTATTTAATTTAATCAGCTGTTGCCAGCACCTTTGTCTGCTGCTTCATACATTATTTTACATGAATTAAAATGTTATTATTAACACCGCTATCTATTGGAAACTCTATGTATAAACACTTCAAATAAGCAATAAAATAAAATAAGGTCATTAACTGAGATTATCCTATATTTTAAGTTGGACCAAACAATAGATATCTACAGAACTTCAATGAAATCGGTTCAGTGGTTTCAAAGATTAGCTTCATAGCGATATATTATGGATAATTTTACGTCGTCGTCTTAATACTGTCTTTATCAAATAAACATTACTTATACTTATTTATATACTTCATTTTATTTCATATTCTACACGTACACATAATTTTATGAATATAACGAGAATCAATAACATTAATAAGATAAAATTTTACAAAAGAATCTTGTTCCAATAGAACGCTATGACTTTGTACACCTGGTACCAAAAGTGTTGTAATTAAATAAAATTTTACTATAACTGAAACACAGCAACCTGCTTGAAGAGATCTTTAAATATAAAGTACTGTGACAATACACAGCTTTAGTTTATATCGAATAGATCTTTGACTGTGACTGACTGACTGACTGACTGACTACAAAGAAACTTCGTTGAGATGTTCTATACATACGACTTTAAAACAAACATTCATTAATAATAAACAAAACAGTATACAAATATTATTATAAAATAATAATATAAATACAGAAATTTTATTTACCTGCTTTAATAATATTTTCTTTTCTATTTCCAGTGCGCTTTTCTTTGTATTTTCGTACAATGTGGCTTTGTTGTGTTAAAGATACCAGGTTAAGGAATTTAACTGATATGCATATGTATTATAATTAAATACTCATTGTAATTTTGAACATATTAAGCATATCTTTTCTGATATTTTAATTATTATAAATAGAAAATATATAAATAGTAACAGTAAATATGCAGTAACTAAAGAATATTAATCTCCGCTATAATTATACGTTTACAATAGTGTCAAAGTTGTTCAAAGAAAAACCATTATAAGTATCTTGTAAAAATAGACACTATAGTATACACACAGTCGACATGACTGTTTAAAATCAATAAATATATTATTTTATTAAATATATCTTAAATATAGTCGCAAGTGTGCGAAACCCGTAGACATGGCAGAAACAAATTTGGATTTATTTACCGTCGTCGGACAGATGTCTCTTTATAACCCTCCTCATATTACTTTTACGTTGGAAAGAAAAAACATGTTTTACTCCAACTGTCTTTGGTTTACGGTTAATACTTTTTTATTATATTTAAAGATGGACGCTATTTGAGTGCTTCGTAAGTTTTATTTCAAATTTCTCACAGAGTATAAAAAACATCAATTTTGTCACAGAGTATAATAATTATCCGAAAATAAACAATTATTATTTTATATCTCCTTTTAATATTCACAACCATAAATAAATGATTATAATAAAAAATATCCAGTTGGAAAATAATGAAGAATAAAGTATTAAAAACAACCTTACATCCAAATAAAAACCACGTTTGAAAAGATTTAACCCGCTTATATTTTACAAATTATTTTAACGAGACGCTTTAATTATTTTGCAAAAGCGCCTTCCCCAGTTTCAGTTAAAGCGTTCTTTATACAAAAATAGTTTTATTAAAATGTGTGGCAATTATAAAAGCTTAAGGTTAATCTAATTCTAGTTTTATTTGAGTGGTCTCTTCAACTTTATATATTTTATAAGCCTTATTGTCGTATAGTGCCTCTAAAAGCTTTAAGAATATTAAGTAGGCCGTTAAGGGTATAGACTTTGTGCTAGACGGTTAACATAGGTTAAGCGTCTAGCACAAAATCAGGAGCAATGTGACATTACTTGCAATAGCGGGGCGCAGGTGACGGCAAGCAGCAAGTGCCGGGCGGACACAGCGGTAGTGGTGTAGTTCGGCAGTCCAGCCAGAACATCTATTGTTAAGTGATTTAATACAAATTTATCATACAGTCATAGCATTACAACCACTAAGTAACTAATTAATATGTAACAATATCTTATACTTATATTAATCTTAATATCTTATACTATAATTAATCTTATACTTATGTATAAAATCTTATACTTACTTTAACGAAAAGAGAAAAGTTAAACATGTTCATAGCATTAGATTTGTGAAATGGGTAAGTTCTTATTTTTGACATAAAAGTTTACAATTTTATTTGTTTGTTTCAAATTATGGCTTTTAATCTTTCTAATCAACTACTTTGGTAACTTATTAAGGATACAAGGTAGGATGTTGGACCAAATTCTATTCCATATACATTATTATATTTCGGTTCTACAAAATATGGTAAAATTGATAGATTTCGCATGAAATCAACTCTGTCATTTCTTCGTAGCATATTAATTATATTTTGATATTCTGCTATAATGTCTAGGTTTACTCTTTCATAAACGTTAATTAAGTTACAGTGTTTAAATAAATGGTCGTATTTATATCTAAATTTATATTTAATTTTCAGCGGGACTATTGATTTTAATATTTTCATTTGTAGGTTATAAATTCTTTGTAACTCAGTTTTATAGGTTCTGCCATAGCTTGAGATGCCATAACTTATAATGGATTCTGCAAGTGACATATACAAAAGTCTTAAAATTTTAAAAGGAAGTTTATGTTTAAGTATACACATTTTTGCCAAAATAGCTCTAAGTTTACAACAAACTTCGTCGATGTGAGGACTCCAGGTAAAATGGTAGTCTAGTGATATATTAATATTGATATTGGAGAAACGTCGCTTCATGGCATGTACCTGCAATTTGTTTTGTGATCCGATAATTCAGTTTCACTCTTATTTTTCCCTTCTACCCTTATTCCGTATCAGTAGGAATGTCTCCGGAGAACATCGTTGACCATCCTTCAGTTATTATAATTGAAGTGATTTCTGTTTTTTTTGTACATAATTTAGATGGCAGTGTTAATAATAACATTTTAATTGATGTAAAATAGAGCATCAACCAGCAGACGATGTCACTGGTAATAGTTAATTGTATTAAATTAATTTCCACATATTTAATTAAACATTTTGAACTGTAATCAAAAGGAGAACTACTAGACTCACATTTTACTTTACAATAAATCTAAACTCTTTGTACTGGAAAAAAACCATAGTTAGATCTGTATATAATGTAAAATCACTAACATTATTTTATTTTATGTAAGAGGAGAGCAAATGAGCTTGTGGGTAACAGATAATACGTGAACACCGCCGCACATGAACTCTTGCAACATCTGAGGATTCACAAGAGCGCTGCCGGCCTTGGAGGAATAAAAGCCTTTTTGAAGGTATCCATGTCGTACCAATCTGGAAATACCGGCGAAGGGAGTTCGTTCTACATTCGAGTGGTACGTGGAAGAAAGGTCTTTGAGAACCGCACAGTGGAGGATCGCCACGCTTCCAGGTGGTATAAATGGTATAGCGGGTGATGACACGCTGTGCCGTGATGAAATTCGGTAGTTTTAATCAGATCGAATAGCTCATCGTAGAAGACGCCCAAATAAGCAACGTCTCTTCGAGTCCAGCTGTTCATCGAGCACTAAATTTCCGACAATCCGAACGCATTTACGTTGTACGCGGACAAACGGTAGAAGCTGATATTGGGGTGATTCGGACAAGAGATGAGAACAGTACTGCACGTGTACCCGATTCTTGGTCTCCAGATAACCAAGAAACTGGTAATCATTGAAAATATCGAGACCCAATATTCTGATACTTGGCGAGGCAATGAGAGGACTCTCTCGAAGGGTTTTAATACGACAAATGGGGTTTTCTTAGTGGTAAATGCGCAAACTTGTGTCTTTAGGGGATTAAATTGAATGTGGTTCAGTTCACCCCACTCAGAGAGTATCCCAAGGGAGGTTTCTATAGAAGACACAGTTTTTTGTCGGCTCTCGTCGACGTTTTCCCGAGAGATACCTACACGGCTGGAATATACCAAATCCCCAGTGCTGCAATCCGCATAACAATGTATGTTGGAAATATCCAACATATCGTTGTGTAGGAGGAATAGAGTTAGGGATAACCTGAGTGATGAACCTGTTTGCTCCTCCCAGTGAAAAAGCACGTTCGTAGCACTAATTGAGAATTCCCATCCTGCCCCCTCGAACTAAGAACGTCCATGGAAAATAGAGACTATATTGTATAATGTACTATATTTAATTGTATAATGAGCAATATTAAAGTCATTTTGTAACAAGCCATGTTATCAAAATGATAATGAGATTCAAAACAATAATATGATTATCATTATACGGTTTTATTATACGGATAAATGTGAAAGCTAGTGGTGTAATCTTAAAGATACTTAAAGTAAAGGTGTCTATTATTTACCTTTCTCTTGGTATTTTGTGAATGCATTTAATAATAATATATATAGTATTAAACAGGATTTAAAATACACTTATTTCGTTTGTTTAAAATATTACATTAGGGTAATTGATTATCTTAATACAAGTTACAAATATATTATTTTTTATGTTTCTATTGTTTTTAGATTGTTTATTGTCTGTTGCTAAGTTATCTTGTTACATAATACTTAGTTGGGAACTGTGCGTTTATTTATTAAGATTCTTTAGTTGTTGTCGTAGTTAGGTTAATATTAGACTTATTTGTAATATTCAAAGTAACATGTAAGTACCATTACTACAACTCTTATTAGTAAATAATATGGTGTAGTTATGATATAATACATTCATCGATATATGCCTCTGTGTTGTGTTGTGTTACAAATTGTTTTAAATTCTAATTCATTTGGAATAGAATCTAAAACAATTTGTATTCTTGCAGATGAAAAGATCCTGTATATTATATTATAAAGTAATTAATATCATATAAAAAAAATCATATATATATTTATATATATATATATATATTAAGTATACTTTTATTGCTAAGTTAATCAGAGTAACTTTTAAAATATATCCATCGTAATTAACATCGAGTGAAAAACTTTTCTTCCAATTTACCATAATAGATAGGTACTTCATAACCGAAGATAGTGCAGGCAAATTAAAATAATTTGTTGTTAAGGTTTCGCTACAAATTAAAGTCGCTCGGGATAATTAAATGTCAACAGAAATGTGGTTTTTGATGATTTCATAAAAAAATTTCCTTTTAATTCACTTTGCTTTGATATGTGATGAATCAGTATTATATTTCAATAATTGAAATTTGCAAAACTTGGGCCGAGAATAAATGAAAAGTACAAGGAGCTTTTTTCTAAAAATATATATATATATATTAATGAGAATATTGCTTAAATATTCTCATTAAATTCGATCTCTATACAACCTATAAGGGATATCACTTGGACCTATATAACACAATATTTTATTAATGTAACGATATGCAATATGATCAAAACAACAAGGAAATGTAAGATACTACATTAATCCTATATTTAGGTCAGATTTTGGGTGTTCTTACAGAAAAATTTATAATACAAACTGTTTACCATAATTGTACTCTTTAATAAATATTATATTTAGTGTGCTACAGTTTACGGTTTGGTGATCCCCAGAGAGTAATTTTTGGTACAACCCTAGGTATTTATGACGTAGCGGTTTATAAGCTATCAGGAAATTAAATGTACATTGTGAAGCCAAATGGTTTATATTTAAGAGCCTTTCTCGATACGATGTATTAACGACCCAAGTTGTTTCTGTTTCATGAGGAATTATGTTATGAGATTAATAAACTTTGTATCGGATTGTCTAACAGTTATAATAAAACTAATCAATTTTAATATGACATCCTATCTTCAATTATATGCAATGTTTTCTTTACAGGAAGAAAATAATGCATAAAAACTATCATTGCTCCGCGGGGAATGGTACTTTTACCACGCTACTTAGCATCTCAAACCCCAATATATAGTTTAAGAGGAGGTGGAATAGCCATGGAACAGTCAGATAGTTATTAAAAATTAGAAAGCAGAATAAGAAATGCAACCATAGATTATCTTAAGAAAATTAATAATAAGAACATAAGATGATTTTGCGTGCACACAGTGAAGTTATTGGCCAAGCCGGTAGAGTAGTGAGGCAGCCTGGTGGATTAATGGAGGGAGCATACGATCCTCGAAGCAAGAGCAAGCAGGCAGACGGAGTAAATACAATGTAATATATAAACGCAATACTCTTTGCAATACCTATAAAGAAATACGATGTAAATTATTTACTAAGTTTGGGATCATGACTGAGCTTATAAAAAATCTGTTCATTATAGTGAAGAACAAAACTAATTAAAGTTTGTGATTTGTAAAGCGGTTGAGTCCCATGATATATGATAACGAAAAAACTCCTCAAGGGATGGAAACTGTCAACCTCAGTTAATAAAGCATATTCAACTCAAAACTGCCAAACAATCTCACTACGAACTCGAGCTATCCGATGAACCCAAAACTTCGTGAACAACGTAATATGTATTTAATAAAGGCAGTTGGATCATGAAATGAAGACGAATGCGACCGCGAATGCGAATTATTCTGAGAGTTTAATTTAGCGTGTTGTTGTACCATTTATAAGAATTAGTGCCAGCTGCTGACAAATTAACGGATTTATTACCTTTTTATACGATGTTTTAAATCTAAGCCCCAAGGACTTTGACAATTATTAGTATCAAATAAGTTTAAACTTAAGAACAGTTCATTAACATTGGACTTTAAATTAAATAAGACCAGGTCAGTTCTAGATTTGTTTGTAAAATGTAATTAAACTTTTACATTTCTCATTTTAAGTCACAAGTAATTTTTCTGTAGAGTATGGAGAGTTAGAAATATGAAATGAATCTGATATAATTAATAAATTAAGAATGTAATGGTGATACTCATTTATTCTTATTTATGCGAAATGTTTTGTTGTAAATATGATTGTAGTATATATTAGTATTACAAATTAATTCAGACGGAATTTTTAATAAATCTTTATAAAATGCGCTACTTCCGACAGTTTAATAAATTAATTACAATCCAAATCATTTAATCTGCTATTATAACGTATTTTCGAAAATTGTAAAATCTATTTTGATAAATAACCAAAGCGTTCTTGGTTCGATCCCTCTTCGTAATAATAAATGTGAATTATTGAAGACCACTGTTCAAGAAAGCAAAGGTATATATCAAAAAGATTGTCTAATTTAAAACGCATCTGTGGTTCAATTACTGAAAACCTTTCAATATCTTTAAGAAAGTCGAATAACGATTAAAAAATTCAGTCAGTTAATTATGAGACTATTTTTTGGATATTTATATAGTTATTTATAAATATATATAAAGTTTACTTATTCTATATGCTGTAAATATTAATTTTCGTGATAAATAATTAATATTGATGTAAATTGTCCACTTTGTATTTATTTTAGTGTGATTTGTTTATATACAATAAATAACAAAATATATAATATATAGTGATATTATTTCTGTGGAATCGTAAATAGGTCATTTGGTATAAGTTTTTAATTAATTTTATGAGCAATATAAGTCTCATATCATTATTAATATATGATATTCATTTTTATAAAATGAAATGCAAATGAAATACCTGTATAAAAATTATGATAAAACTGAAGTATTTTTTTTTATTTCAATTATCTTGTGACAATTTTTAAATTTACAAATGACAATGCCTCACAAAATGGCGGCTCCGGTTTTTATTACAGTGACAGTCATGAATGTGCTCAGTTGTGTATAATGTGCATTATTCATAGCTTTGCACATTGAAGTCGGAATTCTCTGAACCGATTGATGGATAAAACGATGTTTTTAGTTTCATGAATAGAAATAGATTCGATACATGCTATCGCTTTTCTGTATATCTAATAAAGACAAACATTTCCAACATAACTAGATTATATTGTCTTAATTCCTATGATTTTACAGCGCACGTCAGAATAGTTCATAGATTGCCATCTGCCGATTTATCCGAATTACTTGACATTATCATTGTATTATAAAATTAGAATTACATTGAATAATATTTACAAGAACTTTATAAATTATAACCTGTGTTATGTTGATATATAGGTTATATTATTTCATAGTGTCCATTGATGTCCATTTTTTGTGTGATGGAGTAAGAGACATGCATCCTCACAAACATTCGAACATACTATATTAGTAGGATATTCGGAAGAATGTTGTTATTACTTGTTCAATCTACGTTTAACAAAATATTTTATCGTCTACCGAACGTGGACAGCCACACGCTCTCTTTGTTGGATCTTCTGCTGACTACACATCCAGAAAAGTACCAGATCACTATCGAGGCTCCCTTAGGTTCCTCTGATCACTGTATGTGTACGGAGTATAGTGCCCATTCAACGTCCTGCTCGCACAAGACCTGCGACTCGACGCGTTTGGCACTACTAGTCAGCAGATTGGGATCCTACTCATGGGGGCCGATTTGTTTCCCTTTCGATGATCCTAGTGACTGCGCTGCGGTTGTAGCTGATGTGATACTTCAGGGCATGGAACTATTTGTACCAAGCTCTGTGGTACCACTTGGTGGCAGATCGCGGCCTTAGTTTTATGCTTCTGTCAGGGCTGCAGCAGCTGGCAAACGGCAGGCATATCAAGCTTGGGCTAATGCGTTAGTCACTAAGGATCCGAACTCTAGAGTTCTGAAGAGGAAATACAACCGTGCCTCCAGATTCTTCAAACTTCAAATTGCTAGAGCAAAGTTCAAGCATGTCGTCAAAATTGGGGATCAGCTGGCAAAGTACCCGCCTGGCACGCGCAAATTCTGGGCGCTTTCCAAGGCCACTCTGGGCAACTTTAGCCAGCCGTCCCTACCGCCGTTGCACATGGGGAATGACTCTCTGGCCCACACGGCAAAAGAGAAAACCGATCTCTTGGGCACTCTTTTCGCCTCCAACTCGACTTTGGACGACCAAGGGAAGACACCGCCTGTTATCCCGCGGTGTCAGAGCTCAATGCTGGAAATAGTTTTTCGGCAAAAAACAGTCAACAGAACAATCAAGCAGTCTCTATTTTCCTTGGACGTTCAAAAGTCGAGTGGGCCGGATGGCATTTTTCCATTGGTGCTACGAACGTGTGCCCCTGAGTTGACTCCAGTGCTAAAGCGTCTAGTTCGGTACTCCTACCTTAAAGGCGTAGTTCCGGTCTCATGGAAGTGTGCCCTTGTCCATTCGATCCCTAAAAAAGGTGATAGCTCGGACCCAGCTAACTACGGAACTATCGCTATTACCTCCCTTCTCTCCAAAATAATGGAGATTATTATCAACCGACAGCTCCTAACGTACCTCGAGGATCACCAGTTGATCAATGACCGGCAGTATGGCTTTCGCCATGGTCGATCAGCTGGTGATCTTCTGTTATACCTTACGCACCGTTGGGCAGCGGTTATTGAAAGCAAGGGACAGGGTCTGGCAGTTAGTCTGGATATGGCAAAAGCCTTTAATCGTATATGGCACAAGGGGCTTCTTTCGAAGCTACCTTCTTCCTATGGGCTTCCCGAGAGTTTATGCAAGTGGATCACCAGTTTTCTCACTGGGCGGAGCATACAGGTCGTTCTCGACGGTTTTTGCTCGGACCCCAAGCCCGTGAACGCTGGTGTACCCCAAGGCTGCGTGCTATCCCCAAGTCTGTTCCTCCTGCACATCAATGATATGTTGGATAATTCCAACATACATTGATATGCGGATGATAGCACTGGGGATGCGGTATATTCCGGTCGTGCAGGTCTCTATCGGGAAAACGTCAACGAGTGCCGAAAGAAACTTGTGTCTTCAATAGAGACCTCCCTGGGGATGCCCTCTGAGTGGGGTGAACTGGACCACGTTCAGTTCAATCCCCTAAAGACACAGGTTTGCGCGTTTACCACTAAGAAAACCCCATTTGTCATATCACCGCTCTTCGAGAGCACTCCTCTTATTGCCTCGAAAGTAACAGAATACTGGGACTCGACATTTCGAGCGATTGTCAGTTTCGTGGTCATCTGGAGAGCAAGGCCAAGTTGGCCTCGATGAAATTGGAAGTGATCAATAGAGCGAGGCAGTATTTCAAACTTGGTCAAAGACTTGCGCTCTATAAGGTGCAGGTTCCGGCCATATATGGAGTACTGTTCTCATTTCTGGTCCGGATCACCCCAATATCAGCTTCTACCATTTGACCGCGTACAACGGAGAGCCGTTCGGATTATTGGGGACCCAGTGCTCTGCGAACGGCTGGACTCTTTGGCATTGCGTAGAGTTGTGGCTTCTCTGTGCGTCTTCTACCGCATTTACAACGGGGAGTGTTCCGAAGAACTATTCGATCTGATGCCTACCGCCGAATTTCACCACCGCACAGCTGGCCATCGTCTCCTTTATCATCCATACCACCTGGATGCGTGGCGATCTTCCAATATGCAGTTTACAGGAACTTTTTTCCCACGTTCCACTCGGATGTGGAACGAACTTCCTTCGGCGGTATTTCCAGATCGATACGACATGGGTACCTTCAAAAAAGGCCTATTTCCTATTTCTAAGGCCAGCAACGCTCTTGTGAATCCTCGGATGTTGCAAGAGTTCATGGGCGGCGGTGATCACATACCAACTGTGACCCGCAAGCTCGTTTGCCCTCATCTAACATAAAAAAAAAAAAAAAATTGTGTGCACCGTATCAGAACAGATAGAATAATATTACCCACACATCTCACTTAATGATATTACTGTTACGTGTAGAAGACTAAGCGCTTCAATCTGACATCACAAAGCGTTCTAAGGAGCAATTGTATCGTTCATAAGTGGAGTTAATGGGGCAAGTTTTTGGTTACTTAGCGCTAAGTATCTCACAAGTGAATCGCAACATGTATTGTTAATTTCACGACTTTTTATATTTGTTTTAGTGTAATAGTTTGTTTCTTTAAATACCATATATTTCTGATTTATAAGATGATTTAGTCGCAAATTATACAGTAGTTATTAATCAATTAATATTTATTATATCTTTTGTGTTGACTTGATTGTGTTTGTCTTTTTAATTTTATATTACGACACGACAGAAGGATATTAGACTTGTGTTTATAAGAGACTGTATGAAATAATACTTAAAGAAAATGATATAAAATAAAATAAAGAGTAAAAACATCTATGTTGGTAAGTTAAAATTAAAGATATTGAATTCAAAAAACATAAATATGTGGATGCATATTACTTCAACTGTATTTGGATAGTAACAGTAAAAGTAGTAGTGCAATACTTTAGCGATCATACTAATGAGATAACGACTACTTAAACTGTTTTTTTCTATCGGATTCAGACATGATACTTATCCGTCATTATAACATAAATCCTAAGCCAGCATGCTTGCTTAATCCTTTACTACAGGTTAGATATTATTGGGTTTTTGTAATATATGTAGAATTTATCATTATTGTAATTAAGAATATCTTTTTTCAATCCGACTCAACCTATATGTTCATAAAAAATATCTAAAATTTTGGTAAGTAAAATTTTGGTTCTTAGTCAGATTTTTGCTTAATGAAACATGACAATGAAAATTAAAAACTATATTATATTTATTTACATGTCTTTGTATCTATTATAAGAAGCGAATTCTCTTGTAAACATAATCAATATACATCTCTTCATAATTACTGTTTAATTTATTTGGAACGCAATGTACTGCTATTAAGAGATTACTTCTCAAACTGGGATGAAGAAACTCGTGTTCTGTCATTAGCACCATTCAGTAATGTAATACGTATGCGGTTCACAAGAAACTTGGTACTTCATCCACAAGAACACTTATAATATAAGACAAAGTTTATAACAATTTATTGAGACAGTATTTTGTAGACTCATTAGTTAAATGGAAGGCATTATAACGTTTTTCTTTGAACATCTTTTGTTTGTTTTCTTAAGTGAACTAAGAGATCTATTGATAGTTTTGTTTTTCTTTTGTATTCGTAGTTTCTGATTAATGTTCTTAAAAAGTACAATAGGTTTTGGATAGAGATACCTGAGACTATTGTAAAATACGGGATAACCGATTTATAAATTATTTTTACAAAATATTTTAAACACATCTCTGATATGGCCTAACATTTGCGCCATCGCATTTTCTTGATATATACTAATTTTTACAGAGAGCGGTCAAACGATTTATAGAAAGACATACAGACCGACAACCGAAAATGAAACAATAGTAAAGAATAATGCTTCACAGGATTGTTAATCACAAGATCTATAAATAAAAATCTAATGTACAGACAGAAAAGATTTATATATCGTAAAATTATTACAATAAATAATCTGGAACAAATTAACAAAAATTCGTCTCACCAACTACTTCATCTAAAAATATTTTAATCATAGTGCGGCAGTATAATAACTACCAACTATTTTCATATAAGATATACTTATCTGAAGAATAACACCTAAGTAATATGTTATGATATTAAAACACGTACTTCAAACAGATAAGCTTGTAATACTTTAGAAATATATAATATAGAGATATCTATTGAAAAGAGTAACTTCTTTAAATACCTATTTAAAGAAGTTACTCTTTTCAATAGATATCTCTTGAGATGTTTTGTAATACTTGAACTTATCTATTTAGCTTTTTATAATAATTTTGAAATACTAAATTATCCATGTATTCTTTTCGTGACTCCTCAAATCGTAAACCTTTCATATTTAAAAAAATACTCAGTAGTCTGTAGTATGTAGCCGCGAATTGACGTAAATTATGGAAATAAAATTTTAAAAGTTACTCTTGCCACTTCTATTCCATGAAATACGAACTTTTCGTTTTCTTATATCTAAGTTATTAATATATTATAATTATTTTACATAGAAACTAGTTTAATATAAGGAATAGATCGGGCTCGTTTCGTACGGGTTTTTATTTTACAAACGCTTTTCGAAGCTTTCTCTAAAAACTAAAGAGCAATTTTTTATATCCAATTAACATAACAATTGATATTTTTGTGAGAAAGGAAGTAAATATATAATATATAATATATATACATATATATGGAAGTGTTTTCGGATGAATTTAAAATAAAAGTTCTATTTAAAATAGAATGCTCTGAACTCGTATAGTTATTTGCATGTAACTAACAACCAAGCACATTTTATTTTTTGCTCCAATAACCTTAACGCTATTATCTATTTTTACATTCACATTTACAGATTCTGACCTTTTTAGATACGTGATGTGTTACTATTCCAAAATTATAATAATAAAATAACTATCAAAGTAACACAGATAGTATTCATCAACATTTGTTATTTCAAGTAGTGCTACTAGAGTTACCGCAATTCTATTTGAAGAAATATTTATGAAAAACATATTATAAAACTATTTAAAAACATAAAATAAACAAACAAATACTCACTCACACACACACATATATAATCTTCAAATGTGGGTAAATACCACTTTCAATATAATTTCGGCGATTAGTATCAACGTTAATAACAATACTACACTTCTCATCAGTACTGAGTTATAAGATGTGAAAAGGTTTTTTTGAGACAAATATTTGTATATAAAATACGAAATAAACAAACAAGGACTAAGTATGAAATAAATATTATCTATTATATATTGTTTTGTGTCATACTAAAATATATCCAGCGTCTGCTAATCTTTGGTAATCCTATTTTATGTACACAGAGGACTTATTATTTTTTATTGCAGCTCAAAGCATTATTGGGGACGATATAATTATATATGAAGCAAAAGAACGCTTGGATTTATATAACGTTTACATTTTAACTGAACTTGATATTTTTTATTGTCGTCATTTATTTAAGATTTTCAATATCAAAAGGGAAAATAAAATGGTAAATGTTTATTGTAAGGTAATTATTACACTCTGACAAATATGAAAAATTTGATGAATCTCATGAAACTCACTAATCGCGTCCATCTTTAAATATTATATAAAATATTAACCGTAAACCAGAGACAGTTGGAGTAAAACATGTTTTTCTTTCCAACGTAAAAGTAATAAGAGGGGAGTTTCAAAGAGACGTCTGTCCGACGGCGGTAAATAAATTGAATTTTGTTTGTTTGTGTCTACGGGTTTCGCACACTTGAGACTATATTTAAGATATATTTAATAAAATAATATATTTATTGATTTTAAACTGTCACAGTGACTGTGCGTACGCGGAAAGTAGTATCTATTTTTACTTGATCCTTATAATGGTTTTTAATTTTATTAATTTCCGAAATTTGGCAATATTGAACATAATATGACGGAAATAAATATTCTTTAGTTGCTGTTATTGAATTTTATTTTTTATTTTTTTATTTCAATTAAACACGGCACACATTTGTATGCTTTGTCAATTTTATTTCTTAACAATAATTATTAACTATCTCTATGTTTTGTTTGTATAATAATTGAAATATCAATAATAATATTTATATCATGAAAATATATGCTTAATATGTTCATAATTGCAAAGTGTATTTAATTACAATATGTATGTATGTTAGTTAAATTCCTAAGTCTGGTATCTTGACCACAGTACAAAGAATAGCGCACTGGAAATAGGAAAGAAAATGTATATATACACTCTTATAATATTTGTATACTCTTTTGTTTTTATATATGACTTTTATTTTAAAGTCGTATGTATATATGGGCGCAAATCATTATGTAATGATTATATTGTTTTAAAAATTCCGTAATTATTTATAATTAGTTTTTAAATAATCACTCGTAATCACAAAACTGTTATTTCTCTAACTTCAATCTCTTAAAGACATTGTATTGACTATTTGACTGATGGGTTCACATTGGATGTGAAATTTATTATTTAATTCATATTGTTGCACCTTTTCATGTTAAACATTTAAAGTAAAACTAAATTAGATTTATTATAACTCCAACATTCATTATGTTATTAAATAAACCAAACTTTAATTAATTTGCATCCTACGTGGTGCGCTTCTGTTGAAGATTTATGTAAGCTTGTAAGAAATGGAGTTTATAATCTTAAAATAAATGTAATTTGTATAAAATAAATCATTTAGAATTATATAAAATTATTTGTAAAGATTGAACTATATTTGAAGATTTTATATACAGTAATTTTAATATTTGCTTTAAACAAGTTTTGATTGTTATTTAATATAAATGTAATTTGTATTAAATAAATCGTTTAGAGTTATATAAAACTCATTATAATATTAATTGTGAATATTGAACTATATTTTAAGATTTTATATACAATAATTTCAATTTTTGCTCTAAAATAAGTTTTGATTGTGATCACCGTTACAACGCCTAGAAATAAGTATAAATATGGCTGCTATTATTCAATTGCTTCAGTTTTATTACTAGCATTCGTGCGAAAATAAACCATACAAATCTTAAGTGAATTTTCATTATAATGGACAACGAACACGGAATCTCTGACCTATCGCCGACATATACGACACCTCAATGAGTCCCTTTGTAGTTGCAGTCAAAGGTCTTTTCAATATAAACTAAAGCTGTGAATTGTCACAGTACTTTATATTTTAATAATTCTCCAACCAGGTTGTTATGTTTCAGTTATAGTAAAGTTTTATTTCACTACATCAACTTTAGTGCCAGGTGTACAAAGTCATAGTATTTTATTGGATCGGGATTCTTTTATAAAATTTTATCTTATGAATGTTTTGTTCATAAAATCATATTTTTATAAAAACATTAAATAAAATATAGTATAGAAATAAATAATAAGACAATATCAAGGCGCCGACGTAAACTAATCCACGATATCTCACTAAGATAACTTATAAAAGACATATTTGAAGCGAATTTATCTTGTTACTACTCGTAATATCTGCCATCTGTGATAAAAGTTTGATTTGGATTGCTAGTTGGCGAGTTCTATTAAAGTTATTGTCTGTTATAAATTGAAAAGATCTTTTGAAAATGGAATTGTGATTGGTATATAAGTTATATCGTAAAAAAATCGTCTATGGATAAAAGAGACTCTGGCAAACATTATTGTTCATCCTACAGTTGCTTTAATGGAAATGAATTTAGGTCATTTTATTTTATAATTTTATTTTATAACATTTTAATTTATATGTTTTGTTGACTGTTTTTTACAGTTTATAATTTATTCAAGACTTGAAAACAATTACCTAAATAACAGAAATATATGTCTTCATTAAAAATTATATAAAATTAAAAAATACTATCTACTATATGTATGTCAATCAATATTTTTGTCAGATATATATTTTATATATATTTGTAATCTGGATCATTAAAGAGTATTTAAAATATTTTTTTAATGTGCAGAGCCTCGTTACAGTTTTATCTTTATATATATAAAGATCCCTTGTCACGTTGTTCGTATGCTCTTATCTTTGAAACCAATGAACCGATTTCAATGAAATTTGTAGATATCTGTTGTTTTGTCCAACATAAAAGATAGGACAGTTTTTATATCGATTATCTTCAATTTTGATTGAGAATTTGAGGCTTTTTCATACATACAGTTCCCAATTTACTTGTCAATAATAAAATTTAAATCAATGTGAAATAGTGTTTGAAGAAGTAGACGTGATAACTAACAACAGTAAAAAATATTAAATAAATTACCACTTATTTTATCAAATATACTGAACTATAATTAAACGCTTTAAAGCACACCTTTTTACTGAAAAACAAACAAAGTCAAACATGTATATAATATAAAATCATTAAAATTTATTATATAATGAGCGAAATTAAAGTCATTTTGTAACAAGATATGTTGTCAACGATAATGAGATTCAAAACAATAACACAGTTATCATTATTCTATACGAGTCAATGTGAAAGCTGGTGGCGTAAAGTTAAAGATACTTACACCAGTAAAGGTAAGTCTATTACTTATTTTTCTCTTGACATTTTGTGAATTACATTTAATAATCGAAATATATACTTATATTGTTTTATGCAGTATTTAAAGTATTTCTATTCCGTTTTTTTTTTATAATTTATGTTGAAAAGAATGCTTAGGGGGATTAATTATATAATTATAAATGAAAAATATATTGTTTTATATATTTTTATATGATTTATTGTTTATTGTTAAGTTATCTTGTTACATTATACTCGGTTAGGAATTACGTGTTCAATTATTAGATTGTGTAGTAGTTATCGCAGTTGGATAAACACATTAGACATATTGTGACATTCAGACCAACATGTAGATGCGATTACTACAACTCAAATTACTAAAGATTTTTGATTGAACGTAGTGTTGGATGGAGTTGTTGTTAAATGGTGGATTCATGTATCAATTACTTTATATATATAAATATGCAGATACACTATTATTGTAAGATTAGTTACAAACAGATATACCCGATGTTAAATATATTGTAATACCTTTAAAGGAAGTGTATTTTTTTAATGTCATTTTTGAACTTAAATTAGAACTGTTTTCAAAATTTGTCAGTACAACGACCAAGTGATAGGATTGTATATTATTTGTTTCCTAAGTCACTCCTTAGCATAAGTGGATAATATCTTAATATTTACATTACATTACATTTAATATATGTACCGTTTTATTTATATCGCTGTTTCAGTATTGTTTCAAGCGCCAGGAAAACAGAAAAGCAAAAGGAACTGTCACAAAATGAGATAGAAAATGTAATAGAAAATTGGATTGACATTAATATGTTGATGAATCCATGGTTTTAATAACCTTTTAGGTTTAATACTTTTTAACAATATTTCAAAATATATTTTTGCCAAGTAAAATAGTTTAAGTATATCTAAAAAATTCGTGTTTTGGTGGTTATCTTATCCGTCTCTAAGTATCACGGTGTAATTATACTATATTACATTTGAAATATGATATATTCTTTTTGTTTAGAATTTTAAGCAATTAGAAATTTTACACATGAGACAAGATGAAATTTATTTGTATTTTATTAGAATGCAATTAATATCAAAAGCCAGAATAATCATATGCAGCGATATCTAACAGAATAATAATGTTTAAATAAATAGAAATACAATTATATTTTTAAAGTAAACTTTTTCTGCTAAATAAACCAGCTTGACTTTTAAAATATAAAAATTGTTATTAACATTGAGTGAAAAAAAGTTTTCTTCCAATTAACCATAATAGATGCTTCGTAACCAAAGACGGTGGGCGCAAATTAAAATAATTGGTTGTTAAGGTTTCGCTACAAATTAAAGTCACTTGGGTTAATTAAATGTCAACAGAAATGTGGTTTTTGACGAATTAATTAAAAACAATAGTCCTTTACATTCATTTCGTTTTGATTTCTGATGAAACAGAATTTTATTTCAGTAATTGAAAATTGGAAGACTTGAGCAGAAAATACATAAAAAGTTCAAATATTTTATTAATAAAAATAATTATAAGAAATTGGGTTATAATTCTCACAAAATATATTTTTTTTATAGCGACCCTTAACAATAAAAAATTTGAATACAATATCTCAAAATTTTATTAATGAAACATAGTATAATATTATGATATAAAGCAACATAGAAATGTATGATATTCAAGTCAAATCCGAAAAGGAAATTCGAATGTTCTTAAAAAACGTTGATAATACGAACCGTTTACAATAATTTTATTCTTTAATAAATATTATATTCAGTGTGATATATACAATTTACGGCTGTGATCCCCGGAGAGGTGAGAGTAGACGTTTAGATTAAGGGCCATTCTCGATATGATGTATTTATTAACGACCCAAGTTGTTTCTGTTTTATGATTAATTATGTTATGAGTTTACTAAACTATGTAACGTTCACTCTATTGTGTAATAGTTTTATAAAAATTAATCAATTTTGAATATGACATCTTATCATCAAATATATGAAATGTTTTCTCTACGGGATGAGGCCTAAAAATGGATACAAGTACCTTTGCTGCGCGAAGATTGGTAGTTACATCACACTACTTAGCAACTCAAACAGCAATATATATTCTAAGAGAAGGTGGAACAGCCATGGAAGCAATGGTTGCTGCAACAGCTACAATCACTGTACTATATCCTCATATGAATAGCATTGGAAGGGACGGCTTTTGGCTCATTGCACCTCTTAATGAAGAACCTATAGCAATAGAAGCTTGCGGGACAGCTGGCAGTTTAGGCCGTTTAGAATCCTACTCCGGGCTAAAAAGAATGCTCTACAAAGAACCTAAGTCTGCTTTAACGGTTGCAGGAACTGTTGGAGGGTGGGAGGAGGCAATAAAATATGTAACTGTATGTGGATTTCAATGGGTTCCTATATCAAGGTTATTAGTTGATGCTATTTTGTCTTCGGAAGAGGGATTTCCTACATCATCATCACATGTCGAGGCTCTAAAAGAACTTAAATTAATGGAAAACGAAAGTGATAACTTCAAATCTACGTATGTACCAAATGTAACTTTACCGCATGAAGGACAAAGATTTCAACAAAAAAAATCAGCTCAAACTTTAAGATCACTTTCAAAGAATGGTCTTATCAGTTTTTATGCAGGTAATTCGGCAAAATTAATAGCAAAAGACATGACGTCCCTCGGTATGCCAATCACAGAATCGGACCTTGCTAATTTTCGGGTTGTTAGGCGAACTCCCCTAAGATTACTTCACAAACACGGAGAAATATTCAACCTTCCACCGCCTACTGAAGGAATACTTTCCGTATCAATCTAAGGAATCTTAGATAAATTAAACATCAGTGGCGACTACGAAGGTCAATTTATTCATGCAACAGTTGCAAAACAAGCGTTTTTATTACGAGATCATTATTTAACCGACCCGCGTTATATGAATGTAGATTCGGAAGCACTATTAACAAATCACTCCATTTCCAACATGGCAAAAAATATTAATTTTGACAATGCTTCTTCTGAAGGCCTCGGTGAGGAACAAGGTGACACGATATGGATATATCAGTTTCAATCATACAAAGCATTTACCATTACTTCGGCAGTGGTGTTATTTTACCTACAAAGGATGAACTTACAAAAGTCAATTTCAGCACCACGTTGGATGATTGATCCTTCCACTGATGAGACTGATAATTATTTAAAATTAGAAAGCAGATTCAAAAAGGAGACCATAAATTATTTTAAGAAAAAGGGTCATCAGGTGGTGATTTTGCCCGCATATAGTGAAGTTGTTGGCCAAGCTGGTGCACTAGTGAGGCGCCTTGATGGAATAACGGAAGGAACATACGATTCTCGAAACAACGGCGATGAATCTGGCTATTAGTTTATTTACAGTAAAGAGAAGAACAGAATAAATACAATATATAAAACATATAAGTATATACTGTTTACAATATCTATAAAGAGTATGATATAAAATATTTAATTAGTTTGGTATCATGACAGCGAGATTTACAAAAAATGTGTCCATTACAGTTAAGAACAAAACTAATTACAGTTTGTGATTTATGAAACGCTTGAGTCCTACGACGTCCCATATATGATAAAGAAAAAACTATTCAAGGGATGGAAACTGTCAACCTCAGTTAATAAAGCGTATCCAACTCAAAACTGAAAAACAATCTCACTACAAATCCGAGCTACCGATGTACCCAAAACTTCGTTGACGACTTAATATGTATTTTATAAAACAAGTTAGATCCTCAAATGAAGACGAATGTGACGACTTCATTATTCTGAGAGTTTAATTTACTGTATTGTTGGACCATTTATACGAGTTAGCATCAGCTGCTGACAAATTAACGGTTTTATTACTTTTTTATAAGCCCCAAGGACTTTGACATTTGTTCGTATCAAATTAGTTTAATTTTAAGAACAGTCCATTAACAATGGACTTCAAAGTTAATAAGAACTGGTCAGTTCTAGTATAGTTTGTAAAATGTAATTAAAATTTTACATCTCTCACTTTAAGGAAGGTACATTGAATTTTACTGTATAGTATGGAGAGTTAGAAATGTGAAATGGATCTGATATATTAATAAATTAAGAATGTAATGATGACTTATTTATTCTTATTTATGTGAAATGTTTTGTTGTAAATATGAGTCCTATAATATATATATATTTGTATAACAAATTAACCCATTCAGACGGAATTTTAATAAATCATAATGAATAATATATAAATACAATGCAAATAATTAAATCTGCTATTATAATATGTTTTCGACAATTGTAGAATCTATTATGGTATATGATAGTTCTCTGTTCGATTCTTTTTCCGTAATAATAAATGTGAATTATTGGCGACCACTGCTCAGGAAAGGTCAATAAGATTGTCTAATTTAAACATAAACGTAAAAAACCATAGATATGGTTCCTTTACTGAGAACCTTTCAATATTTTTAAGAAAGTCGAATAACGCTTAAAGAATTCGCGGCATCAGTTAATAATGAGGCTATTTTTTGTATATTTATATAAATAGTTATAAATATATATAAAGTTTACTGATTCTATTTTCTCTAAATATTGATTTTAATTATGTAAATTCTTCCCATTGTATTTATTTAAGTGTTACTTTCTTGTGTACAATATATAGCAAAATATATAACAGTGATATTATGTCTTTTGAATGATAAATAGGTTATTTAGTATAAATATTATTATTATGAAATACGTTTATTAAAATGTTGATAAAATTTTAATATATTTTTTATTTCCATAAAAAAAATATTGTGGGACAATTTTTAAACCTACAAATGACAATGTCTCACAACATAGCGGCTCAGGTTTCTATTCCAGTGACAGTCATGAATGTGCTCAGTCGTATGTAATGTTAGTTATTCATAGCTTTGCACATTGAAGTCGAAATTCTTTGAACCGATTGATAGATAAAACAATGTTTTTAGATTTATGAATATTAAGTAACAGAAGGAATACATATATATAAATGTATATTATTAAGATATGGAAAGCAAATATGTATGAGATACTGAATCATAAATAACTGTATGGCAGCCTTTAGACCTTTTATTGGATAATTGGCATCGCTTTTAAAAGTTTTATTTTATCGGATTCTTTACAATACTTATAAATCTTAAAATCTTATATTTTAGAAAAGATGGTACGTTTAGTAATAAAGTTAAACCTGTAGATTAAAATATATACATTTACAATGAGTTTGTTTGATGTTTGTTTATTGTTTATCAAAAAAAAATCTTGTATACTACTAGAATAAATGAATAGAATTTAGTAAGTTATTTATGATTCAACCTTACTACACTCGGAAAATACGTTAGCTCTAATAGCAATTAAAAGATACTTACTACTTACTACTTACAAACACTAATTACAGAAATAGCAACTCAAAAGTTCCTTAATGACTATTTCGGTATTGAAAGCTAGTTTTTTTATATTTGTTGAAACTATGTAGTATGAAAGAGAAAAATATATGCTGTCACTAACTTTTTTGTAGATCTATTAAAGACAAACATTTCCGACGTACATTATATTTTTGCAATACCTACGATCGCTCTAAAAATAATGTTAGGATGGAGCAGAATCAAAGTATAACGTCCACTTTTAATACATTTATTAGCCAAATGTATAACAATTACTACCACGGTGGCTACTCCTAAGGCACTATAATATGACAATTCTATAGTAGGGCGAACCAGCTCTAAAAAGTATTTGTCGGCCTAATATAATAATATTCTATTAATTTTTATCATATAAATTAACTACAATTATCGCCCTAGAAGTCAAAAATAAGAAGCTTACTTTGCTCTTCAGGGATAACTTTATATAAAATGTACACGTTACACAATTTTTTAATGTAAAAATAAATTATTTAAATTCTGCTGCAAATTTGAATATGGTTTGCAACATTTAACATTTAACATTTGCTAAAAATATAATGTTATACAATGACAGACAATTTGTAATATATGTATAAGATATGATTACTGTGTATGACATGTACTTACAAAAATGAAGATAATAAATAATGACTCGTTTTATTCAAAAATTGATGTGTTAAAGATGTTGCCATAGTATTCATTTGTCAAGAAATAAAATCATAAAAACTGGACCCGACATTTAGCGTTAAAGTCGGCAGATTATCACTAATTACATTTGCGCAGGCGCGGCGGTACTGGGAGAAACGTTAAGTATTATTAGGTGCGAAATGCAATTTAATCAAATTTTACACAGGAAACCTTCTACAGATTATGTCATTCTATGACAGAAGTTCAATTACATTCATTTAAAAATATACTTTATATGTTATACATAAGGTTCATATTCGCAATCAATAAAGAGTGTATTACCCACCAAGGTATCGCCAGCAGTCAGGAATAGCGGCCATATTTGAATGAGGTACTCAATCATCTGTATAATGTTTAAATTCAAGGCATTGTCGGTACTAATTATGTTTGGTTAATTTGGCGTCGGCTGAAGTGACCTCTGATTACAGAATTCTATTCTTTAGTGGTCTGTATGCTGTATACAGCAGCAGTTATAGTTTAATATATATATTAAACTAAATATCTATTACTATACTTAATATTGATATTGTTATTTAATGGATTGTGAATACGAATTTTGTTTGAATGTATATTGTTTAAATATTCCTAATGTTATTTTATTTAATTTATCTATTTATATTCAGTATACCACTCGCTGCGACAATGTAACGACGCGTAACTAATGATTTAACGCCTACTCGCGTAAACGAATAATAACTATGACGAAGTGTGCAAAGTGTGGCAAAACTATTACGAAAAGAAAACCAAGAGTGCAATGCAACAACTGCAATAAGTGGTATCACGGCTCCTGCATGTCCTTATCCACTGAACAGCTTACTGCTTTACTGAAGAGATGGTGAATATGTGTAATAAACAAGTAGAACTTTTTAATATACATTTGACAGATTTAAATAATGAGAATAATAAACTAAAATATAGAAAATACAGAAACAAAACTAACAGAAATATAGTTAAAACTAAAAATAAATCAATTAAACGAGAAATAACTGACAGTTTAAGAATACAAAAAAAAGCGTGGGAAATGTTAAATAGGCTAACGGGAAGAATTGTGAATGCCATTGATGATATCTTAATTAACTCTTTTAAATTAAGAGCAAGCAAACTAGCAACAAATTTTTCAAACGATTTTAAAAATAACGTTGAAAACATTATAATTTCATGCGACAAACCCTTATGAGACGAGGCACTTTATAAAAACACACCTAACATCTCCTTGCGCTTTAATAAAAGCAATGAAGAAACGCTCTCACAAATAATAACTAATATGAAAGACAAAAAAAGGACAGATATTGATAATTAATGTAGATGTAGATAAAGCAAAAGATATAAAATTCCTATCTCATCACTTAATACCAATTTTAACGCATTTAATTAATTTAATTATTAGTAGATATATGTACCTAGATAAACTAAAAATTGGTCTTATCAGACCCATTCATAAGAAAGGTAGTTTTACTGATACCAATAACCATAGACCGTTAACAATCTTATCATGCTTGGACAAGTGCTTTGGTCAATTGATAAATAACTTTTTAACTTTCAAATAATGGCACAATAAACAATTTGGATTTCTAAAACAAAAAATACGTCACAACTTTTAGCTTCATTTTCAGATGAAATTAATGCTCATTTGAATGAAAAAAAACATGTACTTGTTCTTTTTATTGATTTTTGTAAGGTATTTGATTTGAAACTTTAAAACATGACTCGTTATATAATAAAATAAAGCAAAATGGTATACCCGAGGAACAGCTCAAGGATCTGTATTAGGCCCTACGGAGTACTTAATATACTCGTATGTCAATGATATTTACAACATACTTCGACACGGCTCTCTGTATCAATTTGTTGACGACACATGCTTCATTACCGCACATCATAACATAGAATGGGTTAATAATATAATGCAAACAGATTTAGACATAACTACGACCATTTATTTAAGCTTGATTTTAATTGCAATTAAGTAAGTATGAAAATATACTACTTAAATTCCTCCCACTTTATCTAAATTTCTTATGTACAATAATAAATAATAATAATAACACTGTTATGTTAACAGTGATATTATTTATATCAAATAATAAATGGGTTATCTGGTACAAATATTAAATTATTTGAAGACTCTATGGAAATTTTAAGTTGAAGTATGTATTAATAATTGTTTCACCATAATATTATTTTCTTAAAATAATCATATGTATGATTATGTAATTATTGGAACAATTTTTAAACTTACAAATGACAATGTCTCACAAAATGGCGGTTCAAGTTTTTATTCCGGTGACAGTCATGAATGTGGTCAGTTGTGTGTAATGTGAGTTATTCATAGCTTTGAACATTAAAGTCGGAATTATCTGCACCGGTTGATAGATACAACGATGTTTATAGATTTATTAATAGAAATAGAATTGATAGAAGGAACACGTATGTGTGTAAAGTAAAAGTAAGTTTAGTTAATGGGATACTGAATTCAAAATGAGTAACTTTATGGCAGTCTTTAGCCCTTTTATTTAATGAATGATATCGGTTTTATAAGTTTTATTTGCACTCTATGCATGCTTGAAAACATTTTACGTCATAAGTCATATGTTTTAAATATTTGTTCAAACTATGTAGTGCTGAAGAAAAAGATTAGTTGCGTTTAATATCAGAAATAAAAAAGTATGTATTTTGATTTTGATTTGAAAAACAATATATTTAAATAAAATTTTCTTGTGTTTATGGTTCGCTATTTTGGTAATAAAAGATAGATATATGTTTACATTTTTCAAGACCTGTTTTCCACCACATATTATTTTAAAGTTACTCTTACGATATTACAACGCACGCCAATATAGATTACAGATTACATGTTTCTCAGACTTACTTGAAATTATCAGACAGACTTACATTCAATAATTTACACAATATCTGTATAAATTTTAACTCATCTGTTATAATGATTATGGAGTAACAAATTACATCCTCACAAACTTTCGCACATACTATTTTAGTAGGATATTCGTGAGAGTATAACTATTACTTTTTAATTTTCGTTCCACAAAATATATTAGTGGGTGTTATATTAGAACAAGTAGAACAACGTTACCCACACATCTCACTTAATGATGTTACAGTTACGTGTAGAAGACTGAGCGCTTCAATCTGACATCACAAAGCCATTGCAACGTTCATAAGTAGAGTTAATGGAGCGAGCTCTTTTTAACTTAGCGCTAAGTATCTCACAAGTGCATCTATTGTTTTTTAGTTTCAGGACGTCTTTTCCTTGTCAGTTTAATGGTATGTTATCTTAAATATATTTCTGATGATGGTTTAGCTGTAAATTGCAAGGTAATTATGATTTGTATTATCATTTTCTTTAGAGTTGCAGGAGTAGATCGACGTGATTCTGTTTGTCATTTTTAATTATTTATTGTCACGTTACACGACAGAAATACAAAAACACAAGAAACTGAATAAAATAATATTTATATAAAATGAAATGTAATAATTTATATAAAATGAAAGGTAATGTACATATGTCAAACATAGAAACATAAAATTAAAAAAAATAAATTGTATTTGGATAATAACACTCAGATGGAGTGCTTTAACGATCACACTAATAGTATAATATATTTAGGAATAGGAAAGAATATTTTTCACCGTTCAAAACTAAACATATTTATTCAAATCAGTTCAATTAAAAAAATATATTTTACTTATTACCACGAGCAGTATTCGTACCTATTAGATTTTTTTTCTTAACCAAATGGTTACCGCCCAAAGACAATTATTTCTTATACATTTATTTCTTAATTGACAGACAATGGAAAATATAAAATGATATACAAGAAGTACATTCCCTTAAAAACTAAAGAAAGATTTCTTATAACTAACTAACATAACAATTGATGTCTCTGTGATGAAGGAATATATATAAAATAGATATATTTGTAAGTATTTGTTCATGAATTTGGAATAAAAGTTTCATCTATACTTATAATAAATCTGTAGAGAGGTCAATTCTGTACATGAAATATATTTACAAAATAAGTAGCAGGGGGTGATTAGTGTTCGATACTGATGGCAAAAATGCAGTTAAAAAAATTTTTGTCTGTCTGTCTGTCTGTCTGTCTGTTTGTATGTTATTTATAGAAAAAAAAACTACTCGACGGATTTTAACGAAACTTAGTACAATTATTCTTTATACTCCTGGGCAGGTAATAGTATACTTTTCATCACACTACAATGAATAGGAGCAGAGCAGTGAAAGGAAATGTTGAGAAAATGGGAGAAGTTGCTTGATTTTTTAAGCTTCCGTCGCGTGTGCAGCCTTAATGGTTAGAGCTACATAGAAACTATGTATAACGGAAATATTCTACATAAAAATACACGAAAAATATTCCAAGACAGCATATATCTACCTTTTATAGTTAACTCACAATAACACGCATAACTCTCGATAGCTTAGCAGTTCGGAGATTTCTTATTATATTTGTTTACTTTTACGTTTATAAAACCAATAATGCTCACCATCATACCTAATTAAAAAAAAAATAAACATTAGCACCAATTCAATAAAAAAAGAATCATTGAAATCGGTATAGAAACACCAAACTTATACTTACTTACATGAAATACGCCAACAAGACATCGCGCGTGAATAGTGAATCAAGCTATAAGGATTATTTTTGCGTAACGGTTGCCGGGCTCGACGGGGCTCGCGGCGGCAGAGTATAAAAGGGGCGGGAGGCGAGCGCAAGCGTCATTCAATATTTGGCTGTTGATGCGTTCAGAGTGTTGAACTGGACAGCCAGCCTTCCAGCAACAACATCAGCATCCGGTACGAGTCTTCGAGGAACAGCAGCTAGTAGTGAGTATATTTTATTTGTTACTAGTTAGTTTGTTTAAAATTATATTTAATATAATTTTAAACAAACACCGCGCCATACCGGCGTGAGTTGAGGTTGGGGCGCCCTTTTCAGGGCGCGGCCCCTCCCAGTGCATCTACGGCCCTTCGGGGTCGTATGACTGCCGGGGTAGGCACCCAAGTGAAGCCTCGCCGATATGAGCGACAAGCCTGGGGGAGGTGCGGGGCGGGAACGTTCCCGCTCCCGACTCCGCCATGGCAGTCCGACGCATAGTCGGTCGATAAAAGGCGGCGCAAGCCCGGCCGAGGCCAGTACGCCGGCGGCGTGCGAACCATTCGCACGTCTCGCCGGCGCTGCGGGCCCGGCCGCGGCTTCCGCCCCAGCCCCGTCCCCCCGCGGGGAGGGAAGGCTGGCTGCGGATGCGGCCAAGGTGCCGGCGGCGAGTGATGTCACTCGTCCGTCCGGCTCCACTGGTCCGCCCCCGCGGCCGCCGCCCGCCCCCGCCCCCGCTGCCGCCCAGGCAGGTGGTGGACGCGTCGGTAGGGCTAGGGCGCCGGAGGCGCGCGACTTGCTCGCGCGCTCTCCTGGTGCCTCTGCCCGCCCGGCGCCAGCCCCTGTACCGGCGGTGGTGGCCCCGGCCCCCGCCCCCGCCCAGGCAGGTGGAGGGCGCGCCGGTGCGGCTAGGGCGCCGGAGGCGCGCGACTTGCTCGCGCGCCCCGGTGCCTCTGCTCGCCCGGTGCCCCCCCCTGTACCGGCAGTGGTTAAGGCCCCCGCCCCCGCCCCCGCCCAGGCAGGCGGAAGGCGCGCCGCTGCGGCCAGGGCGCCGGAGACACGCGACTCGCTCGCGCGCTCTCCCGGTGCCTCGGCTCGCGCGGTGCCCTCCCCTGTACAGGCGACGGGCAGGTCCCCGGGCTCGGCCAGTTCCCCTGGCCCAGCCCCCGTCCCTTCCAAGGGCCCGTCTGGCCCTTCGACCCCCACGGGCGCTCGGGCCCCTTCTGGTCCCGAGGCCCCCGCAGGCCCCCAGGCCCCTTCTGGACCTAGGGGCCCTCAGGCCCCCCTTCTACCGGGGCCCCCACAGGCCCCCATGGGTCATGTGGCCGCCTTCGGGCCTAGGCCCCCCAGCCAGGCCCCCTTCTCGACTTCGCCGGGTTCACCGGCAGGTGGCGCTGCGGGCGCGGCCGGCGCTCGGGTGACGCGCGAGTCTCTCGCCCGTTCGCCCGCGGCCGTCGGTCCGCCCGCTTACGCCCCCCCTTCCCCCGTACCCCCGTCTCAGCGGCCCTCGCGGTCCGCTGCGGCGGAGGTACCCAGACCTAAACGGTCCCCGTCAGCCCCATCTCGGATGGAGGCGGACCTGACTCCCCGGTCTCAACTCCACTCCGACATGTTTGTCGTGGCGGAGTTGCAGCAGCGTGGGGCCCTATCCCGATCGTTGTTGGAGCACATTAGTATGTTCCTCAACGATCGGTGTGAGGAGCTCGACAGGGGGGAGCTCGGGTCGGCTCCCGCTCGAGCTGTGGGGTTGACCCCTTCGCCTCGGGTGACCGCGGGCCGCAGGCCCAGGTCACCTGATGAGGCATCTGACGCTTTGGTGGAAACACCAAAGCGTCCCTGCGCGGCCCCTATACAAGGGGCCCCGCTCCCGCAGCGGGACCCGCGCCTGCGCAAACGTGAGGCAGCTGCGGCGGCGCAAGCCGCCGCCCCTCCCACGCCCGCGCCCGCGCCCGCGCCCGTACCGGCTTCCGCGCCGGTACCCGCCCCGCGCACGTCCCCCGCACCCTCGTACGCGAGGGTTTTGCAAACCCCCGGGCCATCCACAGCCCCAGTACCAATGGAGGTGTCTCGCGCGCCTCCACCAACGGACCTTACAACCGCGGCTATAACGCCGCGTCCAAGATTTCCACCCCTCGTGGTGGAAATCTTCCCAAATTGGACCACTCACTTCCGCGCTATACGCGAAAAGCTGGGAAGGGTCCCCAACGCGCGCCCCTTTGGAAGGGGCGTAAGATTCACCCCGAGCTCGGAGATCGAGTACCGCACAGTGCAGCGGTACCTCTCCGAGCTTGAGAAGACAGAAAGATCTCTGAGTTGGTATTCATATAATCTGCCCTCAGAGATCAGCAAGAAGGTGGCCATCAGGGGCCTCCCCGTGTCCACCCCACCCGAAGACATCACCCAGGCTCTGCTCGAGCTTGGGTACCAGGCGGAGTATGTTCGCCCCATCCGCGCCCGCCAGGGCCGACCGGGGTGCCTTTTCTTCGCCATCCTGACAAACACCCCGAATCTTCTCCCCGGCATCTACGAGGTTAACGAACTCCTCTTCATGCCGGGGGTGATCATAGAGCCCTGGCGCAGTAAGCGCGGCCCTGCACAGTGCCATCGCTGCCAGGCCTTCAGGCACTCAAGCCATGGGTGCCACCGACGCCTGGCATGCGTGCGGTGCGGGGACGAACATTACGCCCGGGACTGTCCGAGGCCCCTGGAAGAGCCGGCCACCTGCGTCAATTGCGGGGGCCCCCATCCAGCTAATAATTCTAACTGTCCGCAGTTTCGGAGGGAGCTGCGGAACAGGAGGGCGGGCACAACCGCCCTCACCAAAGCGGCTGAGAAGACGGGCCAACAACGAGTGGTGACCAATACGGTCCACTCGGAAGCCCAAGCCGCCTCTCTTATGGCCCCCGCCAACCTGCCCAACACTGGGGCGGGACGTCGGAGGAAGAAGAGAGGCGGCAAACGCTCTCGGAGGGCGAGGGAGACGGAAGTCCCCACTGCTCCGATCCCCATCCCGCGTGAGGAGGCTGCACAAGCCCCAGCGGAACGCGAGCTCTCGACGGCCGCATTGAGACCCGAGGCCGAGAGGCCGGCGCCCGGACAGGTCAGTCTGGACAGAGTCATAGACACCCTCAAGGAGGTACTAACCGCCTTGAGGGAAGGTCGAGACCCTGCTCAGGCTGTCCTGTCAGGCATGATGAGTCTCCTCCAAGATGCCCAGTAGCGCTCTACGTATTTTATACTGGAACGCTGCTGGGCTCAGGAGGAGGCTCCCCTTTTTGAAGTTGTTGATGAGAGAGCAACGCATTGACGTTGCCCTCATCAACGAAACCCATCTAACTCCTAACCATCCTGCCTCTATTTCCGGCTACCACGTGCTGCGACTGGACGCTGACCCTTCCAATCCGTGGAGGGGGCTTCTAGTCGCGGTGCGTCGTAGCCTGGTATTCCGACCCATGCCGGATCTCGACACCAGGTCTTTCCAGTCCTTGGGCGTTGAGATCCAGCACGGGGATCATCCTCTCTGCCTTTACGCCATTTACCGACCCTGCAATCTAGCCTTCGACGTCGGTGAGGTGCGTCGGATGCTCGAAAGCACCACCACCTCGCTTGCGGCCGGGGACTGGAATGCCAAACATCCTTCTTGGGGATGTCTCTCCACCTGCGCCAACGGACGACGACTGCTTGGGGTATCCCAGCGCTTCGGGTTTGAGGTTGTGGGACCCGATCTCCCAACCCATTACTCGAACGCTGTAGGCCAGGCACCGAGTACCATCGATCTGGTGGTGCATAACGGTGTCCAGGCCTTGGACCTCGAAACGCTGCCCGACGCGTTTGGCTCAGATCATCAGCCTGTCTTGGCATCCGTGTCAGGCAGGCTGACTCTGGCCACTGCTCCTCAGTCGAGGAGACGCGTCTCGTGGCAGGTCTTCGAGAGAAGCCTCAGGCAGTCGCCGCCCGTTGTAGAGCCCCTTTCGGATCCCGGGGGGTTGGACCATTTAGTGTCCGACCTCACCGTCAAAATTCAAGGTGCGATAGAGGTATCCTCCTCTCCTTCCCGCTCCTTCCGATATCCTCCCCTACCCCGTAGAGTCCTTAACCTGCTCCTGAAGAAAAGGGATGCCCGCAGGCGCTGGCAAGTCACTAGAGATCCTCGGCTGAAGGTGCTCTACAATGCGGCCGTCGAGAATCTCCGGTCCGCATTGGTGGACATCGCAGCCGACTCATGGGATGAGCGGATTCGGGAGGCCAGTGAGGACATTCCGTCTCTCAACAGGCTGGCCCGTCAGCTCACCCGCAAACCTCCTCCATCGGCGCCCCTTTACAGCGCCGAAGGAAACCTGCGATATGATAGCCAGGGTAAAGCCGATATATTGGCAAGTCACCTGGCTTCTCAATTCATCCCAAATCCCAGTGCGACACCCGACGCACACGACCGACTCTGGGAAGCCGTGACGAACCTCCTCACCTTCCCGACTCAACCGTTACCGCCGCCTCCGTTCTTCTCGCCTGGCGCGGTCAAGAAGGCCATCTCCAGGCTGAAGCCCAAGAAGGCCCCCGGAAGTGATGGCATCACCAACGGGGCCCTCAGACATCTGCCAAACACCTTTATCGCCAGCTTGACCAGACTCTTCAATGCCATTCTGCGTCTGGGGTACTTCCCTCAGGCGTGGAAGGAGAGTCTGGTCGCTGTCATTCCCAAGCCTTTTAAGGATCACAGCCGCCCGGAAGGATACCGTCCCATCTCCCTCTTGAGTTCGATATCCAAACTGTTCGAGAGGCTACTTTTGCCTTTAGTCCAGGCGCATTTTTGCCCGAGACCCGAACAGTTTGGATTTCGAAATCAACACTCTACCACCCTTCAGGTGGCTAGGGTGGTCCACTTTGCCACCGCTTCCTACAACAAAAAGCTCGCAACCGCTGCAGTATTCCTGGATGTCGCCAATGCCTTTGACCGGGTATGGCACCCAGGACTACTGCACAAAGTCCAGTCCCATGGTGTCCCACACCATGTTGTCCAAGTCCTCGCATCCTATCTTCATGGAAGATCCTTCCGGGTGAGGGTGGGAGACGCTCTCTCGAGCGCCTTCCCCAGTTTGGCAGGTGTCCCACAGGGCAGCATCCTCTCCCCGATCCTTTACTCCATTTATACCAACGACATCCCATCACCCCCGGGTACGATGTTGGCGCTGTACGCGGACGACGTCGCCTTAATGGTCTCATCCAGGTCGCACCTCTTGGCGGCCAAGAAGCTACAGGGATCCCTCGACCTGCTGCCGAGTTGGCTGGCGGAGTGGAGGCTGACCTTGAACGTGGGGAAGACCCAGGCGGTGGTCTTCGGACCCCGCAACAAGCAGCCTCCTCCGCTTGTCCTATTCGGCCAGGAGGTTAAGTGGACCACCCAGGCTACGTATCTCGGCGTAGTTCTGGACCGAAGGCTCGTTGGTACCCAACAGGTGCGTAAGGCGAATCGGGCTGCGCGTATAGCCCTTCACCTCCTCCAACCCCTATTCCGATCCCGACTTCCATTGCGTACGAAGGTCTCACTTTACAAGACCTTCGTACGCCCACATCTGACCTACGCCTCCCCGGCGTGGGTCCAACTTTTATCGGCGTGCCAACGCAATGTGTTACAGGTGGTGCAGAACATTGCTCTCAGGCGTGTCACCCAGGCTCCCTTTTACGTGAGGAATGCGACCCTGCATAAAGACCTCCGTATGGAGAGCCTGGTAGATCACGTCGTGCGGCTGTCGACCAATCTCTTCAGTCGCACTGACGCCTCGAGCCTGCATCACCTGCGCTGCATTGCGCCGTGGCACGCCCGTCCCCCGGACGCTCGGCGGTTTCCCCGCGACCTCCTCATCCCTCCCGATTCCTGAGCTGCTGCCTCGGTCGCTGGTCGTCTAAGCCGGGCCTCCCACACGGGTCTCACCCGGCTGGACAGACCGCCCAGGCAGCCGAAAGCTCACGTCCCATTTCTTCGTCCCTTTTTAACCCCATTTTGATGTTTTTATTTTATACCTAATTTAAGATTTATTTATTACCTAAGTTAAGATTTACTGTCAGTGCTGTCCTAGTTTTAAGTGTATTATATATATGTAGTATATCTAGTTGTAAGTAGTTTAAGTAGTTTATTAGTAAAAGAGAAAAAGAAAAAGAGAAAAAGATAAAAAAAAGAAAAAGAAAAGAAAAAATTAAAAAATTAAAAAATAAAAGATAAAAAGATAAAAGAAATCATAAAAAAAAAAATACAAAAACAATATAAAATAATCATAAAAAATACAAAAAGAATTATTAGTCATATAGTGTAGTAATTAAGATAATATGTATTAGTTTATTTTAATTGTAGTTTATTATAGTATCCATTGTATTGTATTGTTATTTTATTTTGTTATTTTATAGTATAGTGTTTTTATTGTATAGTATTATAGTATTAGTTGATTTGTATTTAGTGTATGTAAATAGTATTTAAGTTTTAAGATAATTGATTGTGCTCGTCCAATCAGCAGAGGCTCCACAAGCGTTTTTAATTACTAAAATTAATTATATATTGTGGAGCAGTATGTTTAAGTATGTTTAAGTATTTATTGTATTGTTTAAAAAAAAAAAAAAAAAAAAAAATCATTAGTTTATTGTTTATTGTTTATTGTTTATTGTTTATTGTAGTGTATTTTATTATGTAATTGGCTAAGAAATCTTGTTAAATATATTGTAAATATTGTTCATTATGTAATTATAGTATTAAGTGATTTTGCTTGTTGAAATTTATTTAATATGTTTTATTATGTTTTCATTATGTTTTATTTTACTTCATTATGTTTGGTGTTTGTTAATTTAATTATTCTAGTTTGTAATTAGTTATATTATTTCATGTTGTAAATATTTTAAAACCTTGTAAATACTATTAAGACTGGAAGACAGCAACTGAAAACCGATGACCGGGTGGACCTTAAGCCACCCGCGAGGGATACCCTGCTATGGGGCAAGGCCCCGAAAGCAGCACCCCGCAAATTAAATGCGGGACGGGGATTTACAATACAATACAGTGTTGAACTTTATTGACAGACAATAATTGTTATTTTATAAACCGTGCTTATCAGCGCGACTTTTTGTCTTTAAATAGTTTATTTTAATTTCTTTTGTTGTTATTTTCTAAATTAGTTTTAGTTTTGTTTAAATTCTTAACTATTAATAGTTCCTATTTTATTTCTTTTTAAGTAGATTTAGATTCGATTTTTAGATTAGATAATAGATAGATAGATTAGATTATTGTTAGATTTTTAGTTACTGATAGGTTAGTTTTGGGCATTTTATGTTTAGTTTTTTTTGTATTGAGTAGATAAAAGCGTAGGTAGGTACTTTTATTAATTATAGTATTCATAGGTATTTTTTATTTATTTTTAAGTGAAGTAGGTATAGGTAGATATTGCCTACTATCTACCTATACTGCACACGTGTTTTAGCTTTATTTTCATTTCTTTTTTTTTTGTACCTAAGTTGTAGGTAGGTAGGTACATATTTCTTAGTTTAATTCTATTAGAATATTAGGTATTTAAGTTTAAATAGGCACTTAGATTTATATTTTTTTATTATATAGCAGCTGTACTTAGAACATCTAAGGTTTTTTTTGTATTAGCATAGGTACTTTGATTAATTACAGTAGTTGTAGGTATTTCTTATTATTCATTTTTAAGTGAAGTAGGTAAGTGTAGATAGTACTGCACACGCATTAAGTATAGCTTTATTTTCATTTTTTATTCTTTTGTAATTTGTAGGTACCTACGTACATATTTATAATTCGATTAGAATATTATTTTAGTTTTAATAGGCACTTAGATTTATATTCTATTTATTATATACTTAGCTATAGTTAGGACCTCTGACGTAAGTTTTTTGTTGGGTAACTAAATAGAATTTAAGTTACCGTCGATTAAAAATAAAATAAACGATGCCACCTAAAAAACGACCATCTTTATCTCGAACTTCGAGTCAAGCTAGGAGAATGAGAATGACGCGTTCTCAAGAATCGGAAGAGGAAAGAGCACATCGGTTAAACTCTATGAGAGTTAGTGCCTCAACATCTCGAGCTAATGAAAGCTCTCCAGAAAGAGAGATGCGATTAGCAGCTGAAAGAGCGAGACGAGCTACAACACGGGCTTCTCAAAGCTCTTCTCAACGAGAGCTAAGGCGTTCCATTGACCGGGAACAACATGCGTTATCCCGAGAAGCTGAAACTGCTTTACAACGAGAATTGCGACTCACAGCTGACCGCGAACGGCATACATTATCTCGCGAGTCTGAAACCTTCACTGAGAGGGAATTACGGCTTACAGCTGACCGCGAACGTCATATTTTATCTCGCGAGTCCGAAACCTTCACTGAGAGGGAATTACGGCTTACAGCTGACCACGAACGTCATATTTTATCTCGCGAGTCCGAAACCTTCACTGAGAGGGAATTACTGCTTACAGCTGATCGCGAACGTCATATTTTGTCTCGAGAATCTGAAACTTTTACTCAATATCAAGACCGTTTGACAAATGATAGGGCGCACCATAACATGATTCGATCTCTTGAAGATGAACATGAGCATGAACAACGACTAGAGTCGGGACGCGATTATTACAATTCTTTGAGACAAGAACAATTGATTACTTTATCTAATGAAAGATTAAGAATTGAAAATATTCGGTCGCTTGAAACAGAAGAACAGCGAGAGGCCCGTCTTACTGCAGATAGATTTCGACATGGTCTTAATGACTTAGATATACACGTGGTAGATCAATCTACAAATTCGGTGGCGTGGTCCGATAAATATAAAAGTGGGTTTGCTTATAACCTCACAATTGATTACAGATCATCTTCTGAAATAGGCGATATGAACGTAGTATGTTCCTTTTGTAATGCTTCGAAGTGGAGGAAGGAGTCTGCTGGTTTCTGTTGTTCTGGAGGTAAAATAAATTTGCCTTCGTTCGAAGACCCACCGGAACCTTTAAAATCACTACTTTTAGGGGAACATTTGCAATCCAAACAGTTTTTAGATAATATTCGCACTTATAATAGTGCATTCCAAATGACATCCTTTGGTGCTAAACAAATCTCAGAAGGCCCTTTCATGCCTACTTTTAAGGTACAAGGTCAGGTTTACCATTTGATAGGGTCCCTTTTGCCTGAAGAACAACCTAAATTTCTTCAAATATATTTTGTATCCGATTACAACGAACAGTCGAATATAAGAAATCAATATTTTCCGAATTTAAATACTGAACTCATTTCACAACTTCAGAACATGTTACATCAGGTTAATTCGTACGTATGCAGTTTTAAATCGGCATTAGAAGCCCTTTCTCAAGATGGTAATAACAATTATAAAATTGTTATAAATGCCGATAAGCGTCCAACTCAGGAACACCCTGGGCGTCATAACGTTCCATCCACGAATGAAGTTGCTGTAGTACTGGTCGACCAGGAATGTGATAGGCGTGATATCGTTATACGTTCCAGAGACAATCGTTTGCAACGTATTTTCGAAACCCACAGGGCTTACGACAGTTTGCAATATCCTATGATATACTGTCGAGGGGAAGATGGTTATAATTTCGCTGTATACCAAACCGATCCGCGCACAGGCGCACCTAATTATAATAAAAAGGTGTCATGCCTTCAATTTTATTGTTACCACCTGCAAGTGAGACGGAATAGATTGGTATACTTTCAACGTTTTCGTGGCTTATTTAATCAGTTTATTGTTGACATGTACGCAAAAATTGAAACCGAAAGATTAGTTTATATACGATCTAATCAAAGGCAGCTGCGCGCTGAAGAATACGTGCACCTTCGCGATGCCATGCAGCAAGATAACGATACTGTGAATATGGGTCGTTTAGTTATTTTACCCTCTTCTTTTACTGGTGGTCCACGCTACATGCATGAACGTACTCAAGACGCTTTTTGTTACGTAAGAAAATATGGACGTCCCGACTTATTTGTTACTGTAACTACCAATCCCAAGTGGGATGAAATCACTCGGGAGCTTCTTGAGGGTCAGGCACCGCATGACCGCCATGATATTATTGCAAGAGTGTTTCATTTAAAATTAAAATCAATGATAGATCTTCTTACCAAAGATAACATTTTTGGAGAAGTATTGTGTTATATGTATAGTGTTGAGTGGCAAAAACGCGGCTTACCTCACGCACATATCTTGCTTTGGTTAAAAGATAAGGTTCGACCTAATGATGTAGACAGATTAATCAGTGCTGAAATTCCAGATCCGACTGCAGATCCCCTGTTATACGACATTGTTAAAACTCATATGATACATGGTCCATGTGGTGCATTTAACGCAAATGCTCCTTGCATGCAAGACGGTCGTTGCACTAAAAGGTATCCAAAAGCATTAGTGGATGAAACTGTAACAGGACATGATGGATACCCATTATATCGTCGCCGTTCAAGAGACAATGGTGGTTTTACTGTTGAAAAGCGAATGTCTGGACAACAGGTTACTTTAGATAATAGGTGGGTCGTTCCGTATTCGCCTGTATTGTCCAGAGCATTTCAAGCTCACATAAATGTAGAAATGTGTAATAGTGTAGAGTCAATTAAATATATTTGTAAGTACATTAACAAGGGCAGTGACCAAGCTACGTTTGCGTTAAGAAATGAACATGATGAAGTTACTAGATTTCAGTCAGGCAGATATATCAGCTCTTCAGAAGCTGTGTGGCGGATCTTAAGTTTTAATATTCACGAAAGATATCCACCTGTGACCCATCTGGATGTTCATCTGGAAGGCGGTCAACGTATATATTTTAACGCCGAAAATGTTACAGAACGATTAGAGAACCCTAGACAAACAACTTTATTGGCATTCTTTCGACTTTGCCAAACTGATAATTTCGCAAAGTCTCTTTTGTATGAAGAAGTTCCATCGTATTATACCTACGATAAACAACGAGGTGTCTTTAACCGTAGACGCCGAGGCAGGCCTGTAGATGGCGAGACAGGTATTTTCAAAGAACATGTTCTTGGTAGAGTGTATACTGTTCATCCTAACAACGCAGAGTGTTTTTATTTGAGATTATTATTACATACAGTGCGAGGACCAACATCATTTATAGATTTGAGAAAAGTAGACGATGTTGTTTATCCAACTTATCATGCAGCTTGCCAAGCGCGTCATTTGCTTGAAAATGATCAACATTGGGATGACGCTTTAGCAGAATCCTGTGTTAGTGATAATCCACGACGGTTACGCCATTTATTTGTAACATTACTCACATTTTGTAATTTATCTGATCCTGTCCAATTATGGGAAAAATATAAAGAAAAATTTGCAGAAGACTTTCTTCGGAATTTATCTCACAATAATGAAGGCGCAACTAATGATAATTTTCGAGATCTGGCTATAAATCAGTGCTTATTAGCTCTTCAGGAAGACTTAACAGCAGTAGGCGGTAAATCACTTTGTGAATATGGTTTGCCAACGCCAACCTCAGTCGGAGAGGTTACCAATAGGGAATATTCCGCAGAGATTGGTTACAACCCAATGGAACTGCTGGTAACATTAGAAAACGGTGTCCCAATGATGACTGCAGAACAACGCTTAGTCTATGATCGCGTGTGCGAGAGTGTGCAGAATAATTTAGGAACAATATGGTTTTTAGATGCACCTAGAGGAACTGGGAAAACTTTTTTGACAAAATAATATTAGCTTATGTTCGAAATCAGCGTAAAATCGCTCTTGCCGTGGCTTCATCAGGTATAGCTGCAACATTGCTACCAGGAGGTAAGACTGCTCACACTATGTTTAAAATACCAATTAATTTAGATCGCACGGAAAGTCCAACCTGTAGTATTTCAAGAAATAGCGACAAAGCTAAGGTATTGCGTGAGTGTAATTTAATCGTATGGGATGAATGTACGATGGCCCATCGAAAAGGAGTAGAAGCAGTAGACAGAACTCTAAGAGACATAAGACAAAATGATCGACCAATGGGCGGTATTACGGTTTTATTTTGTGGTGATTTCCGACAAACCTTACCGGTAATACCACGGGGAACCCGAGCTGATGAGATTAGGGCTTGCCTGAAAAGCTCTTATTTGTGGCGTGATATACAATCGGTGCATTTGACTATAAATATGCGAGTGAGAACGGGAGACAACGCAGATAATCGTGAATTTTCTGATACATTATTGAAGATTGGTGAAGGTACCTATCCACAACTACACCAAGGAAAACTTATTCTGACACCTGAGTTATGTTGTATAGTGCAATCCCAACAACATCTTATATCTTCGGTTTACGGTGACATAACAATTATATTAAATAGGGACAATTCTTGGCTTTGCGAAAGGTCCATTTTGACTCCTCGCAATGACCAGGCATCTGAAATTAATAATAAAATACTGTCTAATATACAGGGAGAAAGCAAAGTTTATAGTTCAATAAATAGAATGGTTGATGAACAAGAAGCCACTAATTACCCGATAGAATTTTTAAATTCTTTAAGTATGCCTGGACTACCTTCTCATATAATTTGTTTAAAAATTGGCATACCGATAATTCTGCTCCGAAATTTAAGACCACCTCAACTTTGCAATGGAACTCGGCTAAAAGTAACCCAGTTGCAACAAAATGTAATCGAGGCTCAAATTTTAACAGGTTGCGGTGCAGGAGAAACTGTCTTTATTCCCAGAATTCCCATAATACCAAATAATTTTCCATTCCAATTTAAAAGAACGCAATTCCCAGTATCGGTGTGCTATGCCATGACTATCAATAAAGCTCAAGGGCAGACTTTTCGTGTTGCTGGAGTAGATCTCGGTGTTAGCTGTTTCTCGCATGGTCAATTATACGTCGCTCTTTCCCGGGTTAGCAATTCTAGGAATCTTTACGTTCACGTGCCGGACGGGTCGACTCTTAACATAGTCTACCCAGAAGCTTTGCGCTGAAACATTTTAATTTGATCTAAAAATATTAGCAATATATTATCTTAATAAAAAACAAGGAGTTACACGCTGACCGACTCGTGGGTATAGCGTGGGTATATTATAATATTCTGCGGTTACTTATATTTTTCAACAGTTTTGTGGATTGGCATATTATATTACTATTGCCCTTCTAAAATACGAAAGTGAATCTGCCTGTTACGTCAAAACTATGAGGGAGGACATCTGCTAATTTTTTTTCGAAAAACGACGGAAACGCGGACGAAGTCGCGGGCAAAAGCTAGTTTAAAATAAAATGCACTCTTAACTCGTGCAGTTATTTGCATGTAACTAACAACTAAGAACATTTTATTTTGTTCTCCAATAGCCTCAACGCTTTTATCTATTAAATGTGAACGTAAAATATTTTTTTTATGTGAACTTCGCTTTTGATATTTTATTTTCGTTAAGATCTTGCTGGTCCGAGGATTAAGTTCTGTCATTTTTTTTTAATTTTAGGGATTATACTATGAGAGCGAATAAAGTTATTACCTCACCAAGTGAATATTCTAATAGCAAAATGTACAATTCTGTATGAAATTATTCGTTGAAATAATAATATTTAAGTCTGAGGATAACAACATAATGGCAGGGGGTGATGGGAGTATAACTTAACTGGTGCTTATCAAAGCTGTTATTTAATATTTTATTACCTCATTTTATGCAACGATAAAAGTATCAATACCTATCGAGTATCGAACGTTTTGGACCGTAAAGGATCGGAGAGTTAGCGAAGCGATAAACATATTTATTGTCTTATATAATTTATATTATCAAAAAAAAACAAAAGCTTTGTTTGGGCCTTATATCATATATATAATCTTGGGGTACACCAGCGTTCACGCTCCTGAATGCTCCGTCTAGTGAGAAAGCTGGTGACCCATTTGCATAATCTCTCGGTAAGCCCATAGAAAGGTAACTTAGAAAGAATTTTTAAATAAGATATTTCCACATCCAAAAAATAAATAAAGTCTTTATAGAAGACGAGTTTCTTTTGGTACTCGTCAATATTTTCCGTAGAAAGACCTGCGCGGCTGAAATATACCGCATCCCCAGTGCTCTCATGCGCATAAACCCGGCGTATGATATAAAATGATGATCGAGTTTATACGCGAGGTATGATAGGTACGCTGTGTCGCTAGTTTCAGATATCTATGTCTCCGTCACAAACAAAAAAGCATGCTGTGCCGTCCTTAGGTGACGGTGGAACGCATTTAGATTACAGTGAAATCCCCGGATATTGTAAAAGTCCACATTTCTAGTGAAGCGGGGTGCCGCTATTTGTCGTTGTTTGCCCTCAGAAAACATAAAATGCGATAATTTGCCCGCCCTAGATACGAAGGGTAACGGGCAAAACCGGGAAAATGATTTCCGGTTTTCGCTCGGGGGGGTGAGGTGTTTCTCTGGCTTCCTAGAGAACCTATTGCAATAGTAGCTTGCGGGGCAGCCGGTTGTCTAGCCAATTTAGAATTCTACTCCGGGCTAAGAAAAATAATCTTTAAAGGACCTAAGTCTGCTTTAACAGTTGCAGGAACTGATGTAGGATGGGAAGAGCTATTAAAATATGTAACTGAATGTGATTAATAAAGGACTTCCATATCAAATTATTAGTTGGTTATTAGTTATTAGCTTAGCTGGTGCATTTTTATGCAGAAGAGGGATTTCCTACATCATCATCACACGTTAAAGCTTTATTAGAACTTGGATAAATGAGAAATGAAAGTGATGACTTCAAATCTACGTATGTACCAAATGGAACGTTACCGTATGAAGTACAAAGATTTCACCAAAAAATCGGCTCAACTTTTAAGATCACTTTCTAAAGATGGTCTTAAAAGTTTCTATGCAGGTAATTTAGCAAAATTAATAGCAAAAGACATGACGTCTCTCGACATGCCAATCACAGAATCGGATCTTGCACATTATCGGGTGGTAAGGCGAGCAGCAATCCTCCATAGGTATGTTGTATAGAAGACGATCTTACAGAAGTCAGTTTCAGTACCACGTTGATTGATTGGTCATTTCACTGGTGAGATGGATAATTATTTAAAATTAGGAAGCAGATTTCTTAAGAAAAAGGGTCATCGGGTGGTGGTTTTGCCTGCATATAATGAAGTTGTTGGCCAAGCTGGCGCACCAGTGAGGCACCCTGATGGATTAATGGAGGGAGCATACGATCCTCGACGCAACGGTGATGCATCTGGCTATTAATTTATTTACAAGAAAACCGAGTAAATACAACATATATAATATATAAGTACATTACTTCTTGCAATAAGTATAAATAAATATGATATAAAATATTTAGTTAGTTTGCAACAATAAAACAAACTTTTTACAAAACTGCCAAACAATCCCACTACAAACTCAAGCCATCCGATGAACCCAAGAGTTATAACTTAATATGTTTCTAATAAAGCCCGTTAGGTCCTTAAATGGAGTAGAATGTGACCACTTAAATATTCTACGAATTTAAATTAGCGTGCTGTTCAAGTATTTCTACGAATTAGCGCCAGCTGCTGACAAAAAAATCGATTTATTATGTAATGTTTTGAACGTAATACCCAAGGACTTCGACATTTATATGTATTAAATTATTTTATAAAATGTAATTAAACTTTTACATGTCGTCTCTAATTTTACGTTTGGGAGACCTTTTTTTGTGTTTAGTTGTCTATAGAATGCGACGAGAAAATTAGCTAAAAATTTTCTCATGTATGTTTGAGTCGAACACGGATGTTATAGCGAAAACAGATTGAAAAATGTTTAGCCATTCAAAAGTTATTAAGAAAAGAACGAAGAGGGGCTCAGCTCAACACCCGCCGCGCACGGTTGGTTGATCCTAGTTATAGTAAAATTAATTTATGTGTTAATACTCATTTATTTTTATTTACTGTTATAAATCATGTACTTTTACAGTTTACTGTTATCAACAAAATAACTCAAATGAAATTTTAATAAATATTAATAAAATGTGCCACTTCCAATAGTTGAAGTCCATAAATTAATTAAAATTCAAATCATTAAATCTGCTATTATAATAATGTTTTCGACAGTTGTAAAATCTATTTTGATATATAACCAAAGCGTTCTTTGTTCGATCCCTTATCGTAAAAACAAATGTGAATTATTGCCGACCACTGTTCAGGAAAGCAAAGGTATATATCAAAAAGATTGTCTAATTTAAAACGTATCTATGATTCATTTACTGAAAACCTTTCCATATTTTAAAGAAATTCGACTCTTAATATCTTCATGAAAGTCGACTCAGGCTCAAAAAAATCCGTGGAGCCAGTTTAAAATGCGCCAATTTTAGTATATTCATATAGGTAGATATAAATTTCTGTAAAGGATTGTTAATCTTGATTTTAATTATAATTAAAAACGCAAGAAAATATATGAATATATACTTAAATTCTACCTTTTTTTTTAAAATTTTTATGTACAGTAAATAAACGAAAACATAACAGTGATATTATTTATTCGAATGATAAATGTGTTATTTGGTATAAATATTTCATGAACAATATATGTTCAATTTACTTATTAAAACTTGCTGCAACATTATATTATTTTCTTAAAATGAAATACAACTATATTTATTAATTTACAAAATCATTGCGACATCTCTTAAATTTACAAATGACATTGGCTTACAAATTTCTCATTACTGTAATAAGAAATATTTATTTCATCTATTTTATTTCAAACAAATATATGAATCAAAAACTTATTACAACAAGCAGGAGTCATACCTGTAGAATTTTGTTTCTGCTTAGCTTAGAAGTCATGGGCACAGTTGGACTATTATTTAAAATAAATTCCCTTCCAATCCAAGTTTCCAACTTTTATATGTACATTAACAAACGTTACAAATCTTGAACATTTTGAATACAATGTACTGCTATTAAGATATTACTTCTCAAACTTTAGTGAAGAAGCTCGAGTTTTGTCATTAGAACTATTTAGAAATGTTATAATTATGTCGTTCACAAGAAACTTACTGCATCCTCAGAAATACCTATAATATAAACTAAGGTTTGTAGCAATTTATTGAGATAGTATTTTGTAGACTCATTAGTTAACTGGTATGTATTATTACTTATTTCTTTGAAAAGACTTTGTTTATTTTCTTTTCGTTTATTCAGTTAACAAAGGAATTTATTCATACGGTGTTGTTTTTCTTTTGTATTCGAAGTTTGTGATCAATGTTCAAAAAAAGTACAATTTATTTTGAGTAAGGATAAATACACAAACAAATAATGTAAATATTTCGATAAAAAAATATTTATTGTAATCTTGGTGGACTATGTCAAAATATTGACATTTGATTTTTATAAAAATAAAACAATTAATGAATGATAATTGTCAAAACTACGTAACATTTCCCAACGAGTATCTGACTCTTATTATCAGAAATGTAATACTTAAAACCTATCTATTTTCTTTATTACAGCACGAAAAACCAGAATTGAACAAATTATTTTCAACAAATAGTTCAGAAAGTCATATCCGTTCAGGAATTGGTTTGTAGACTGTAAGGAACGTTCCAGGTGAAAACCACAGTGACTATTTGTTTTTATGGCGTGCTATGTTGTGCTGCATATTTTTAATGCTAATGACGTATCATATATATTTGACCACTTTACACACCGTCCGTTTGTTTGAAATTTCATTACAGTCAGAAATTTTCACTTATTTTCATTATTTATGTGAATAATTTTTTAGTGAAATATCTTTTTCATTTCTTGAGGTTAAAACTGTCTCTTTCATATAAAATGCTAACTTTGGCCTTATCCTTTAAATTTAGTTTTACGAAATATTACTTTATGGATTAACATATATACAATATGTTATTATATGTCCTAACATTTACACCATTTTATTTTCGAGTATTTACTATTTTTTATCAAGAGTAGTCAAACGGTTCTTAATTTTTAGAACGATAATTAATGTTCAGATTTTCCATTTTATATAATGCTTTTCATCAAAATAAATACTTTTTGCTTCTAATATTAATTATAGGTAATCTTTCTCTTGTACACTAAACTGATTGAATAAATTTTGAAGATATGACAATAAGAAGGTTAGAGCGGGAAGCTAAACTAATGTTTTCAAGCTTGCATATGATAACCCGAACTTTACCAATCAAAATCGAATCCGATCTGCGATACCCAATCTTTACCAAATAATTTGTAAAGCTGAAATATTTAATGCTAATTTCATGGAACTAGAATACAGGGTGACTCGACCACAATAGTATATATAATCCTCTAACCTGTCCTACCTGGTACCACTACGATCCGTTCCCGGCCGGCTTCCCTAATGAACAGCCAAAAGGGGCAACTTATGTATATTTCCAAATGTTTAAGAGCGACGACATCACGTACCATCATGTGGATCGTCTGTTTATTTTACACACAATTCCAGAAAAATAATTTACTTGGTCGTTAATTGTTAGAATATACTGGATATATTTGCTACTAAGACTGGCTTTCAAAAGCGAAGTAGTTTTTAAGAAGCCTTTGAGTTGGTATTTCTCTAATTAGTGTTTGTAGGATATCTTTTAACTGCTATTAGAAGTAACGTATTTACCGAGTGTAACAAGGTTGAATCATAAATAACAAAAACAAACTCTTTTTTAAATGTATTTATATTTTCTACTTAAATGTTTAACTTCATTTCTTGACAGTATTATTCATACTTTACTTTCTTAAATAAACTTACTTTTCTATACTAATTATGGCAGTTACATTTAGATATATGTATTTCTCCTGCAGAATATATTACTATTCATAAAATCATCGCACTATTCATCAAATCTATAAACATCGTTTTATCCATCAATCTATAATATTATAAATAAATAGAATAGATAATTAAATTGAAATTATATACTTCATAAAGCTTTAAAATAATTAAATATTTATAAAATAATATACCAAATATCACTGTAAAGTTCTTTTTATTTATGGTACATAAAAAATATACTAAAATAAATTTAGAAACCTTTACAGGTATTTAATAACTACCTATATAAATATACAAAAAAATAGTCTTATAATTAACTAACACCGCGGATATTATTTATATCATATTCTTTATAGTTATTACGAAGAGTAATTTACTTATTTATTATATATATTGGATTTACTCTGTTATCCTGTAAATAAACTAATAGCCAGATGCATCACCGTTGCTTCGAGGATCGTATGCTCCCTCCATTAATCGATCAGGGTGCCTCACTAGTGCACCAGCTTGGCCAACAACTTCACTATATGCAGGCAAAATCACCACCTCATGGCCCTTTTTCTTAAGATAATCTATGGTCTCATTTTTGAATCTGCTTTCTAATTTTAAATAATTATCAGTCTCACCAGTGGAAGGACCAATCAACCAACGTGGTGCTGAAACTGACTTCTGTAAGTTCATATTCTGTACAACGTACCTATGGAAGATCGCTGCTTGGGTCTGTGGTTGACCGTCACCTCCTCTTGTTCCATAAATCATAATACGGCCATCATTCAATCGAGCGGCCGCTGGATTTAATGTATGGAAAGGTTTTTTTCCTGGAATTAAACTACGTATATGTCCTTCTTTCAAATTAAAGGAAACGCCGCGGTTGTGCCACAGAATACCTGTTTCGGGTAAAACAACACCACTGCCGAAGTTATGGTAAATGCTTTGTATGAATGAAACTGAGAACCCCTTATTATCCATTATGCCCATCCATATCGTGTCACCGGGTCCCTCACCGAGTCCTTCAGAAGAAGCTTTATTAAAATTAATATTTTTTGCCATGTTGGAAATAGAGTGATTTGTTAATAGTGCTTCCGCATCTACATTCATATAACGCGGGTCGGTTATATACTGATCTCGTAATAAAAACGCTTGTTTTGTAGCTTCAACCGTTGTATGAATAAATTGACCTTCGTGATCGCCACTCACGTTCAATTTATCTAAGATTCCTAAGATCGATAAGGAAAGTATACCTTGGGTAGGCGGTGGAAGGTTGAATATTTCTCCGTGTTTGTGAAGTAATCTTAGGGGAGTTCGCCTAACCACCCTATAATTTGCAAGATCCGATTCTGTGATGGGCATACCGAGGGATGTCATGTCTTTTGCAATTAATTTTGCCAAATTACCTGTATAGAAACTGTTAAGACCATTCTGTGAAAGTGATCTTAAAGTTTGAGCTAGTTTTTTTTGGTAAAATCTTTGTCCTTCATGCGGTAAAGTTCCATTTGGAACATACGTAGATTGGAAGTCATCACTTTCGTTTTCCATTAATCCAAGTTCTTGTAGAGCCTCGACATGTGATGATGATGTAGGAAATCCCTCTTCTGCATACAAAATAGCATCAGCTAATAACCGTGATATAGGAACCCTTTGAAATCCACATTCGGTTACATATTTTAATGCCTCCTCCCACCCTCCAACAGTTCCTGCAACTGTTAAAGCAGACTTAGGTCCTTTAAAGGGTATTCTTTTTAGTCCGGAGTAGGATTCTAAACTGGCTAGACTACCCGCTGCCCCGCAAGCTTCTATTGAAATAGGTTCTCCATTAGGAGGTACAATAAGCCAAAAGCCGTCCCCTCCAATGCTATTCATATGAGGATATACTACAGCGATTGTAGCCGCTGCAGCAACCATTGCTTCCATGGCTGTTCCACCTTCTCTTAGAATATATATTGCGGTTTGAGTTGCTAAGTAGTGTGGTGTGACTACCATTCCTCGCGGAGCAATGGTACTTGTATCCATTTTAATGCCTTTTCCTGTAAATAAAATATTTCATATATCTGATGATGTCAGATGTCATACTCAATATTGATTAGTTTTTATAAAACTATTACACAATACAGTGAACGTTACATAGTTTAGTGAACTCGTAACATAATTCCTCATAAAACAGAAACAACTTGGTTCGTAATACATCGTATCGAGAATGGCTCTTAAATATAAACCGTCTGGCTTCACAATATACATTTAATGTACCGATAGCTTATAAACAGGTATGCCATAAATACCGAGAGCTGTAACAAAAATTACTCTCCGGAGATCGCAAAACCGTAAACTGTATATGTCGTACTAAATATCATATTTATTAAAGATTAGAATTATGGTAAACGGTTCGTATTATCAACGTTTTTTAAGAACATCCTTATTACCTTTTCGGACGTAACTTGAATAGATAGAACTAATCACATTATTGTACTTCCAAGTTACATTCCTTAATGGTCACATGTCATAAATTGAATTTAGTGCGAATATTAACTCGATTTCTTATATATACATATATATATATTTTAGAATGAAATATTTGCAGTTTTCATTTATTTTCTGCTATAGTTTTACTAATTTCAATTATTGAAATATAATTTCATTTCATTCTATCTCATCAGATATCAAAACGAAGTGAATGTAAAGGTCTATGGTTTTTAATTAATTCATCAAAAACCATATTTTTGTTGATATTTAATTAACCCGCTTGACTTAAATTTGTAGCGAAACCTTAAAAATAAATTATTTTAATTTGCCTGCATCGTCTTCGGTTATGAAGTATCTATTATGGTTAATTGGAAGAAAAGTTTTTATCACTCGATGATAATAACGATGTTTATATTAACTTTAAAAATATGATTGTTCTTCTATTTATTTTAACATTATTATTCTGTTAGATATCGCTGCAAATGATTATTCTGGCTTTTGATATTAATTGCCTTCTAATAAAATAGAATAAATTTTATCTTGTCTCATGTGTTCTACACAATAAGAATTAAGCATATATTGATGAATGTAATATATTAGAATTACTCGTAGAGACAGATAAGGTAACCACCGAAGTACGACATTTTTTTAGATATACTTAAACTATTTCACTTGGCAAAAATTTATTTTAAAATATTATTAACAAGTATACAACCTAAAAGATTATTAAAATCATAAAATAAAATAAAAATGGATTCATGAACATATTAATATCAAGCCAATTTTTGTTATTAACATCAAACAATTCTGAAACAACTATAATGCCGTAATGTAATGTAAATATCAAGATTTTATCCACTAATAATATATGATAAGACGTGATTTAGAAAACAAATAATAAACAATCCTGTCACTTGGTCATTGTACTGACAAATGTTAAAAACAGTTCTAATTCAAGTACAAAAATTATATTAAAATATATATATTTCCTTTAAATTACATGTATTACAATAAATTTAACATGTTGAGTATATCTGTATGTAATCAATCTTACAATTATAGGATAGATCCACGTTCAATCATAAATCTTTACTAATTTGAGTTGTAGTAATCGTATTTAAATGTTAGTCTGAATGTCATAATATGTCTAATAATTCTATCTTACTGCGACATCTACTAGATAATCTTAACAAATGAACACATAATTCCTAACCTACTCTAATGTAACAAGATAACTTAACAATAAACAATAAGTAATAAATAATCTGAAAATATAAATACCAATATATTTTTTATCTATACATAATTAATTACCCTAAAGTATTTTTTCAATAAAAAATATTAAAATAACGGAATAATTATACTTTAAGTACTGCCTAAAACAGTATATATATAAATATATATATATATATATATATATATATTTCGACTATTAAATGTATTCACAAAATACTAAGAAAAAAAAAATAATACACTTACCTTTAATGGTGTGAATATTTTTAACTTTACACCAGTAGCTTTCACGTCCACTCGTATTGTAGAATAATGATAACTGTGTTATTGTTTTGAACCTCATTATCGTTATGATAACATATCTTGTTACAAAATAACTTTAATTTGCTTATTATATAATTAATGTTAATCATTTATATTAATATATTATATACATATTTGACTTTGTTTGTTTTTCAGTAAAGAGATGTGCTTTATTGCGTTTAATTATAGTTCAGTATATTTGATAAAATAATTAAAAATTTATTTAATATACCTAACTGTAGCGACTTCTTCTGCTACTTTGTATACTATTTTACATCAATTTAAATTTTATTATTGATACCGAAATCTATGGGAAACTTTATGTATAGGAAACTTCAAATTCGAAATTTTAATTTAATTTAATCGAGATAAAAACCATCTTGTCTTTTAAGTTGGACCAAACAAAGGATATCTATTTTCAATGACATTGGTTTAGCGGTTTGAAAAGACTAGCGCATGCAAACATCGTGACACGGGATCTTTATATATATAAAGATAAAACTGTGACCAGGCTGTGCACATTAAAGAAATGTTTTAAAAAGTCTTCATTAAACCAGATTCCAAATATATATAAAAAATATGTACATAACAAAAATATTAATTGTCATACATATTTGCGTGACAGTATTTTTTATCCAATATGATATTTAATACTACATATATTTTTTGTTATCTACGTAATTGTTTTTATTTTAAATAAGTTTTAAACTGAAAAATAAGAGTCAGCAAAACAAATAAATTAAAAATTGAAAAATAAAAATTAAATATAGGGATATCTTATTTTATTTGTGAGTCCTAAATTTATATCCATTATAATAACTATAGGATGATGATGATGATGATGATGATGATAATGATGTCCTCCAGAGATATTCCTACTGATAACGAATAAGGGTAGAAGTGAAGAAAAAAGACGAAACTGAATTTTCGAATCATAATACAAAACGCAGCTACATACCTTTCTTCCATGAAAGGATGCTTCAGTATTTCTCGAGCCAGTATGAATACGAGTAGCAAATAAATACAGCAAATGTCCTCTTAAGTTCAAAGACAATTTTAAGATAATAAAACCTACATTTTTTTATTGTGTTTTGAAAATCACAAAATGTTATTTCAACTTATAACTCACAATAACTTCAGTAGAACTCGCCAACTAGCAATCCACTCGCAGACCAAAGTTCGAGTTCCGGTAAAACTTTTATCACAGAATGGCAGATATTAGTTATATCAAGAGAAATTCGCTTCAAATATCTCTTTTATAAGTTATCATAGCGAGATATTATGGATTAGTTTACGTCGGCGCCCTGATACTACATACATACATGTAAATAAGAATATAATTTCATGAACAAAACATGAAAAGATAAAATTTTACCAAGTAAGCCCTTTCCAATAGAATGCTATGACTTTTGTATACCTGGCACCAAAGGTGATGTAATGAAATAAAACTACTACTACTACTATATACTACATATACTACTGTAACTGAAATATAACCTGCTTGGAGAATTCTTAAAATAGAAAGTACTGTGACAATTCTCAGCTTTAGTTTATATCGAATAGAACTTTGACTGCAACTACAAAGGTGTTGAGGTGTTGTATACATACGACTTTAAAAGAAACATTCACTAATAATAAACAAAACAATATACAAATATTATTAGAGAATCATGTGATATTATGAATACAGAAATTTTATTTACCTTCTTTAATAACATTTTCTTTCCTATTTCCCCTGTGCATTTATTTGTATTTACGTAGATTGTATCTTTGCTGTAGTCAAGATACCAGGTTTTGGAATTTAACTAACATGCATATGTACTTTAATTAAATACACATTGTTAGTGTGAACATATTAAGCATATCTTTTCATTAAAATATTTCAACTGATATTTTAATTATTATAAATACAAAATATACAAATAGTAACAGTAAATATGCAGTGACCAGTGAATATTGATCTCCGTAATAATTATGCGTTTACAATGGCGCCAAAATTGTTCAAAAACCATTAAAAGAATCTAGTAAGAATAGACACTATACTATATACACAGCCACCATGAGGATTTAAAATCAATATATATTTTATTTAATAAAATACATCTTAAATATAGTCGCAAGTGTGCGAAACCCGTAGACACGGTACAAACAAAATTCGATTTATTTACCGCCGTCGGACAGCCGTCTCTTTATAACTCTCCTCTTATTACTTTTACGTTGGAAAGAAAAAACATGTTTTACTCCAACTGTCTTTGGTTTATGGTTAATACTTTTTATAATATTTGAAGATGGACGCAATCAGAGTGCTTCATAAGTTTTATTTCAAATTTCTCACAGATTTAAAAAAGCCTCAAATTTGTAACAGAGTATAATAATTATCCGAAAATAAACAATTATTATTTTATATCTCCTTTTAATATTCACAACCATAAATAAATAACTATAATAAAAAATATTCAGTTGGAAAATAATTAAGAATAAAATATTAAAAACAACCTTACATCCAAATAAAACTACGTTTGAAAAGATTTAACCCGCTTATATTTTACAATTTATTTTAACGGGACGCTTTAATTAATTTGCAAAAGCGTCTTCCCCAGTTTAGTCAAAGAGTTCTTTATACAAAAGTAGTTTTATTTAAATGTGTTGCAATTTAAAATATTAAGGTTAATCTAATTGTAGTTTTATTAGAGTCGTTTATTTAACTTTATAAATATTATAAGCCGTATTGTCGTATAGTTCCTCTAAAAGTTTAAGAAAGGAATACTAAGTAGGCTTTGACCAGCTTCGAGGGATTCAGGCTTTATTGATTTATCTCGATAAGTTGGGGTTGGCCATGAATAAAATTGTTTGTGGAAATTTTACCAAGATCCGTTGTTTAAAATGTTTATTCAATTCTGTTTTGTTTATTTATTTCTTATAAATGTAGGTAGGGCTAATTAGTTAACAATCTACTTAGTTCAACTTGATCTTTTAACAAGTTTTTGTTAAATTTATATTTCGCACTTAATAATACTTAACGTTTCTCTCAGGTCTCCCTGCGCAAATGTAATTAGTACGAGTAATAATATACCGACTTTAACGCTAAATGTCGAGTCCAGTTTTTATGGTTTTATTTCTTGAGAAATTAATGCAACATTTAAATACAACACACAAAATTATTAAATAAAAAGAGTCGTTATTTATTATCTTAATTTTTGTAAGTACATGTCTTCACACAGTTATAATATCTTATACATATATTATAAATTATCTTTCATTGGTACAATATTATATTTTTAGTAAATGTAATGTCTTGAACAATATACAAATCTGCAACAAAATTTTAATAATTTATTAAAAAATGTCCTACTTTCCATTATGTAATCTCTACATTTTATATAAAGTACATCAGTTAGCAAACCAAACAGTTAGCCCTATCCCTGAAGAGCAAAGTAAGTCTCTTATTTTTGGCTTCTAGGGCGACGTGACGCCCGTGATGTTATAGATATGTTTATAAAAGATAGTTTAGTAGCTTGTAAGTTAACAGGCCTGATAATAGTATTAATACCTACAGAAATTAACAATTGTAGTTAATTTATATGTTACAAATTAATAAAATATTATTATATTAGGTCGGCAAATACTTTTTTAAAGCTGGTTGGCCCTACTATAGAATTGTCCTACTATAGTGTCTTAGGAGTAGCCACAGTGGTAGAAATTGTTATAAATTTACTTAATAATTGTATTTAAAGTGGGCGGTATATTTGGATCCTGCTTATCCTAATAGTATTTTTAGGCTGATAGCGAGAACAAGCTATAAAATAATATTTATTAGTAATAAATTTAAGTCAATGTATTCACTTTATTTCAATTTTATTTATATTTATTTATCTATTTAGCATTACGCCATATCCCTTGCGGGGTAGCCAGGTTAAATAAAAAATTACTAACCATCACGTAATCGTACCCCTGCATCTTTGTAATGTTATTAAACACAAATAAAAATAATTTATAATTACTGTATAATTTGCAACTAAATAATTTTATTAATAAGAAATTTATTTAAGAAAACAAAACATTAAAGTATAAAGAATATGAAAAGAAAAGTATGTTACGATTCACTTGTAAGATACTTAGCGCTAAGTAACCAATAGCGTACTCCATTAGCTCCACTTATGAACGTTGCAATTACTCCTTAGAACGCTTTGTGACGTCAGATTGAAGCGCTTAGTCTTCACACGTAACTGTAACATCATTAAGTCAGGTGTGTGGGTAACGTTCTTCTATCTGTTCTGAAGATGCTCACTAAAATATTTTGTGGAACGTAGATTGAAAAAGTAATAGTAACTCTCTTCCAAATATCCTACTAATATAGCATGTTCGAAAGTTTGTGAGGATGTATGTTTCCTACTCAATCACACAAAAACAAAAAATGGATATAAATGACACGATACAATAATATATCAAATAATACATAATCTTACTATAATTTATAAAGCTATTGTGTATATTATTAAATTTAATTCTAATAGTGTAATAAAATGATAATAACGAGTACGAGTCGGAGAAACCTGCCATCTGTGAACTATTGTGATGTGGGCTGTAAAATCATAAGAATATAATGTACGTCCCGAATATTTCTCTTTAATAGATCGACTGAAAAGATAGCATATGTCCATCTTTTATTATCAAAATAGCGAATCGTAAAAAAAAATAACTCATTTCAAATGGAAATTTACCTTTAATATAATGGTCCTTATCGAAATAAATACTTTTGTGATTCACATAGAACAAATATTTAAAACTAGCTTTCAATACCGAAGTAGTTTTTATGAAGCCTTTAAGTGTGTATTTCTCTAATTAGTGTTTGTAATATATCTGTCGGAGAAACATCGTTTTGGCCGTAATTTTCGGACATTATGTGGGCTTTGTGCGAGTATCATGCGAACAAAACTCGATGTAAAAATTATGAGAACACTTTTTTTCTGTTTCTGTAATACCACAAGCAAAGCAAAGCTATGAATAACTCACATTATACACGACTGAGCACATTCATGACTGTCACTGGAATATAAACCTGAGCCGCCATTTTGAGAGGCATTGTCATTTGTAAGTTTACAAATTGTCCCAATGATTATGGAAATTAAAAAATTGATTTCAGTTATACCATTATTTTAATGAACATTTCATTTAAATTTAAATTTCATTTTAATAAAATAAAATAAATATCATATATTAATAATGAAATGAAACGTATATTGCTCATAAAGTTAATAAAATATTTATACCGAATAAATTATTTATCATTCGACATTATTAATTCGAAATTATTAAATATGTTATTTAAACAAATTTAAACAATTAAAATCAATATTTGCAGCATATAGAGTAAGTAAACTTTATAGATAGTTAGAACTACTTATAAAAATAAAAATAAAATTGCCTCATTAAACTGACACCGCGAATTCTTTAAGCGTTATTCAACTTTATTAAAGAAACTGAAAGGTTTTCAGTATATGAACTATAGAGACGTACTTTACGGAACATTGGTCGCTAAAAATTTACAGTTATTGTTATGATAAAGGATCGAACAAGGACGCTTTGGTAATATGTCAAAATAGATTTTAAAACTGTCGAAAACATTATTATAATAGCAGATTAAATGTTTTGGATTCTAATTAATTTATGAACTTCAACTGTCGGAAGTGACGCATTTTAAAAAGATTTATTAACATTCTGTCTGAGTTAATACAAATATATACTACAATCATATTTACAACAAAATATTTCACTTAAATAAGAATAAATGAGTAATATCATTACATTCTTAATTTATAAATATAACAGATCTATTTCACATTTCTAGCTCTCTATATAATATACAGTTAAATTCCTTGTACATTCCTTAAAGTGAGTGATGTAAAAGTTTAATTACAATTCACAAACTAATCTAGAGCTGACCTGCTCTTATAACTTTAAAGTCTAATGTCTATGGACTGTTCTTAAGTTTAAACTTATTTGATACGAATAAATGTCGAAGTTCTTGGGGCTTAGATTCAAAACATCGTATAAAAAGGTAATAAATCTGTTAATTTATCAGCAGCTAGTGGTAATTCTTATAAATGGTCCAACAACAAGCTAAATTAAGCTCTCAGATTAATGAAGTGGTCGCTTTCGTCTTCATTTGAGGATCTAACTCGCTTTATTATATACACATTAAGTCGTTCACAGTTTTGGGTACATCGGATAGCTCGAGTTTGTAGTGAGATTGTTTGGCAGTTTTGTGTTGGATACGCCTTATTAACTGAGGTTGACAGATTCCATCCATTGAAGAGTTTTTTCCTTCTTATATATCATGGGACTCAACCACTTCATAAATCACAAACTTTAATTAGTTTTGATTTCTAACTATAATGAAATCATTTTTTATAAGTTCCTGCTCAGTCATGATACTAAACTAAGTGAATATTTTACATCGTATTTCTTTAGAGGTATTACAAAGAGTAAAGTAGTTATATATATATTTGTATTTACTCAGATTGTCTTTTATGAAACGAATTTAAATAATTATCATTCTCTCCAGTGGAAAGAATAATCAACCAACGTGTTGCTGAAACTGACCTCTGCAAGTTCGTCTTCTGTACAACGTACGTATGGAAGATCGTAACTTGGGTTTGTAGTTCACCATCCAAAAAAAATTCAAAATTCCAAAAATCATAATACGTTCATCGTTTAATCGAGCAGCCGCTAGATTAGATGTATGAAAATATTTTTTTCCTGAAATTAACTTCTTTTAGATTGAAGGAAATGCCTTGATTATGCCACAGGATGCCTGTTTCAGGTAAAATAATACCACTGCCGAAGTTATGGTGAATAATTTTAATGAATTATACTGAGAAGCTATTAATATCCATTACGCTCATCCACATCGTTTCATCAGGTTCCACACCATTTCATTCAGAAGACGCTTTGTCAAAATTAATATTTTTCGCCTTGTTAAAAAGAGATTGATGTCTTAATAGTTATTCGGCATATATTTTTATAAAACGCGGGTCGGTTATAAACTGATCTCGTGATAACATCGCTTGTTTTGTAGCTTCAACTGTTGTATGAATTAGTTGACGTTCGTGATCGCCACTGATGTTCCATTTATCTAAGACTCCTAAGATATAAGGAATGTATGTATGTTAACCTTGCGTAGATTCTGTGATTGGCATACGGAGGAATGTAGTGTCATTTACTATTAATTTAGCCAAATTACCTGAATAGAAACTGTTAAGACCATTTTTAGAAAGTGATTGTAAAGTTTGACATTTCTTTCAATATTTTTTGTGAAATCTTTGCCTTTCATGCGGTAAAGTTCCATTTGATACATACGTAGATTTGATGTCATCACTTTCATTTCTCATTAATCCAAGTTCTAGTAGAATTCCCTTTTCAGCTTGCAAAATAGCATCAATTAATAACCCTGACGTAGTAGTCCTTTGATAACCACATTCAGCTATGTATTTTAATGCCTCCTCCCACCCTCCATTAGTTCCTGCATGTGTTCTAGCAGACATAGGTTCTTTAAACGGCTATGTTTTAGCCCTGAGTAGGATTCTAAATTGGCTAAAGTGCCGGCTACCCCGTAGGCTACAATTGAAATGGGTTCTCCATTAGGATGTACAATGAGCCAAAAGCCATCCCCTTCAAAGCTATTCATATGATGATATACAGCGATTGTAGCCACTGCAGCAACCATTGCTTCCATGCCTATTCCACCTTTTCTTAAAATATATATTTGTCGGAACGGTCATTAGCACGGAAGTGCAATTGACTACGAAACGGAAGCGTGACGTTACTACGCTTTGACAGAGTCTAGACTGAAGTTCGCACGAGCAAGATGGCGTAGGTGTGGTGGTGGAGACAACACCGAACAAAGACATATTCGATCTGAAGACACCGTGCGAACAACACCTGCCTAAAAACTGTTCTACGTTTCAGTTCTTAATCATGGACAAGAGCCAAGATTTTCCATCTGATCAGCATCCTGATCCGATATATTGTTGTTTGAGTTGCTAAGTAGCGTGGCGTAACTACCATTCCTCGCGGAGCATTGGTACTTGTATCTATTTTTCCTTTTCTGTAAAGAAAACATTTCATATATTCGATGATAAGATGTCAAATATAAGTTTTTTTATACAACACAGTGAACGTTATATAATTTTGCATATCATTATATTGATAAAATATTGTATTATAAAATTCTAAGTGATATCCCTTATAGGTTGTATAGAGATCAAATTCATTGAGAATATTTAACCAATAAATTATATATACATACATATACTTAAAAAGAAATCTTTGTATTTTTCATTTATTCTTTGCTCAAATGTTACAAATGACAATTATTGAAATATAATTTTGATTAATCAGAAATCAAAGCAAAGTGAATGGAAAGGAATATTATTTTTAATTAAATCATCAAAACACACATTCCTGTTGATATTTAATTAATTCGAACGTTTTTAATTTGTAGCGAAACCTTAACATAAGTAATTTTAATTTTTATCCGTCGTCTTCCGTTACGAATTATCTATTATGATAATTGGAAGAAAGGTTTCTTTGACTCGATGGTAATTATAATTGATACATTATAAAGGTAACGCTGGTTTATTTAGCAAGAAAATTAATTAATTAATTAATTAAATTTTAAAAATCTTTTATTTACTAGCTTAATATGATATAAATTGCTTTATAATAAAATAAAATGGATCTTAACTCGTCTCATCTGTAAGAATACATATATCGATGAATGTATTATATTATAATTACACCAAGACACTTAGAGACAGATAAGATAACCATCGAAGGCCAAGATTTTTTTTAGATATACCCAAACTATTTAAACTTTCAAGAATGTATTTTAAAATATTTTAAAAAGTATAAAACCTAAAAGATTCTTAAAACCTAGTTTACATAAACTTTTTAATTTCTATTCAATGTTCTTATGTAGTTTCAATCTCATGTTGTGACTGTTTGTTACTTCTGGTTTTCTCTATTTATGGCTCTTGAAATAAAAAGGGTACATATAATAAATGTATATAATATAAATATCAAGATATTATCCACTAATTATATGGTAAAATGTGTTTTATAAAACGAATAGTATACAATCCTATAATTTGGTCGTTGAACTGACAAATTATTATTCAATTTAAAAAAATACTTTGAAAATAAACATTTCATTTAAACTATATAAATTACAATAAATGTAACAGGTCGTGTGTATCTAAATGTTATTAATATATGAAGTAATTTTTACATTTATTCCTGTATCCAACTCTTTTTTGAATCATAATTCTTTAATAATAAGAGTTGTAGTAATTGTATTTACAAATTAGTTTGAATATTCTAATCTAACTGCGACAGCAACCAAAAAAATCTTAATAAATGAACACACAATTCTAAACCGAGTACAATCTTACAAGATAACTTAACCACAAACAATAAATCATATAAAAACAAAAAAACATAACAAATAATATATTTGTTATCTTATGTTACAAAGAACGGATTAAAAAGTACTTTTATTGGTTTCAGATTATTTAATATTTATTGATAATTTCCACAATACTCGGTTAGGAATTGTGCGTAAGATACAGATATAAGAAATATTGTGACATTTAGACTAAAATGTACATACGGTTAATACAACTCAAAATAGTAAAGATTTATGATTAAACGTAGAGTTGGATAGAGCTGTTGTTAAATGGTAGAGTCATGTAATAATTACTTCACACACACATTTATATATATGTTAGGCTCAAAGACCGAAAACGCTCAGTGGACGGAAAAAACGGCCACATCGCGTTCTGGCTGTCTTCAAATGCGTAGAACGCGTTTTGGCTGCTATTAAACGCTCGCTACGCGTTCTGGTAATTGTCGAACGACCGGAACGCGTTTTGTCATTCGTCAAGCGCTCAGAACGCGATCTTAATGTTTGAGTCGTATTATGTGCCACTCTCTACATGCGTACTATAAGATTCAGTTCGTATTAATAAAAGTTTTGATTATTGTTCTACACACATAATGATCTTTTCGGTTAATTTTAAATAATTGAATCCTCTATGACTACAATTAAATACGAAGGACGTATGTTTTTCGAACTTTTTATTACATAAGAACATTACTTATTTTTACAAATACTGCTTGAATGACATTTCGAATTACATTTTACATTCAAATTTCGACAAGGGCATTTTTTATCAGTACAATATCGTTTACACTTACAATAAACAAAACCGTGTTTGCTTCCTGAAGATAGAATTGAAGCTGATCGTAAAGAAATAGTTTTTTCCGCGGATACCTCACTTTCTTTAATCAATTTTTTCAATTGACATTGTTCACAGGTTGACAGGAACACATCGATGACTTCTCTGGTAATGTTGCAGTACTTTTTTCTTAGTTCAGCTTCCATAACTACAAAAGAAAGAAATTGTATATGTAATTATTGCTACGGAATTTAGATTTTCTTCCTCCCTACTCTATATAGATATATCTCACTGGTAATAGGATATACGTAATAGCATGTATTTTTTCTCACCTCTAGTTCTCTTGTGACCAACGTCAATATGAGCTTTCTTCATTGCATCGTACAACTCACTAAAACTGCAATAGTATATAATCGGTGCACTGTCGGTGGATCGCTTCTTGATTAATTTTTCTTTCTCGTTCATTATCATGATGTCGTAACGTTTAAGTCGTCTATAGTCCTTTGAAGTCAAAGACTCCTTATTTTTGCGCGCATTTTGAGCAAATTGAACTTCTTTTACAAGCGTTTTGTATTTTTCCTCAGATAGCGACACAGATCTATCGTCACAATTATCAAAAATTGTTTTGACTTCATCGTAAAAAATTTCTTTCGCTGATATATCAGTCATTTTAACGAAAGTTAAGCTTTTCAATTGAGTTTAATAAGTTGCTTGGTCAACGACAAACTGATCTTCTCCCTGCACTGACGAGAATTGTACTGATTTTTCATGGACTCAAGTACCTAAAATTTATAACTGTTGCCAATAACGGTAAGCCTCTATTGTTCAAAATTAGTTGAAAAATCCCAAAATACGCACGCAATTGAACACAGGTAGAGAGTGGCACATAATACGGCTCAAACATTAAGACCGCTTTCTGAGCGCTTGACGAATGACAAAACGCGTTTTGGCCGTTCGACAATTACCAGAACGCGTTGCGAGCGTTTAATAGCAGCCAAAACGCGTTCTGTGCATTTGAAGACAGCCAGAACGCGATGTGGCCGTTTTTTCCGTTCACTGAGCGTTTTCGGTCTTCGGGCCTAACATATATACGGATACAGTAAAATTGCAATATTGAATTAAATACAGATATACTCGACATGTTAATTTACTTATAATCTACATAATAAAAAAAATGTGGATTTTAAGGCGATTTTTTTAATAAAAATATATTCATATTTTTAAAATAGACTTTGCCTTAAAAATACAGCAGCGTAAGTATTTATATATCCATTGTAATTAACATCAAGTGAAAGAAACTTTTCTTCCAATTAACCATAAAAGGTCCTTCGTAACCGAAGACGGTGGGCGCAAATTGAACTAATTTATTGTTAAGGTTTCGCTACAAATCAAAGTCGCTCGGGTTAATTGAATATCAACAGAAATGTGGTTTTTGATGATTTAATTAAAAGTAATATTACTTTATATTCAGTATGTTTTGATTTCTGATGAATCAGAATTATATTTCAATATTTGAAACTGGTCAAACTTGAGAAGAAAATAAATAAAAAGAACAAAGAAATAAAAATTAAAATTTTTATTAAATTCAATCTGCTTAGTGCAGCCCTTAAGAGGTATCACTGAGCATTACATTTTATTAATGTAACTGTATATAATATTATGATGTAAAACAACATGGAAATGCATGATATCACATAATTCAAGTCAGCTTCGAAACGGAAATACAAGTGTTTTAACAAAAAGTGGATAATACGAACCGTTTACCACAATTCAAATGTTTAATAAAATTATATTGGTTGCGATATAGGTGAAGATTTACAGTTTACTGGTTTGCGATCCCCCCAGACAAATTTTTGGTACAACCCTAGGTATTTATGACGTAGCGATTTATAAGCTATCAGGACATTAAATGTATGTTGTGAAGCCGGTTTATATTTAAGAACCATTCTCGATACGATGTATTAATGACCCAGGTTATTAAAATATATAACCGAATGTGGTTGTCAAAGGACTTCTTTTATATCTACAAGACTTCTATTATATTAAATCAGAAAGATTTGGTAAGAGACCTGGTGACACAATATGGATTAGCATAATAAATAATAAGCGATCTTCGATGTAATTTCAATCAAAGCATTGAACATAACTTTGGCAGGTATTATTTTACCCAAAACAGGTATTCTGTGGCATAATGGCCGCTTTTCCTTCAGTTTCAAAGAAGGTCACATACATTTCCTTATATCTAGCGACTGCTCCATGATGCATAATACGGCCATCACATATGGAACAAGAGGAGGTGATGGCCAACCACAGAACCAAGATGCGATATTCCATAGGTACGTTGTACAGAAGATGAACTTATAGAAGTGAGTTTAAGCATTACGTTGTGTGATTGACCCTTCCACTAGTGAGACTGATAATTATTTAAAATCAGAAAGCAGATTAAAAAATAAGACCATAGATTATCTTAAGAAGAAGAAGAAGAATCTGATGACATCAAGTGGAGATTTAACCTACATATATTAAAATGTAGTGACGCACTCCGATGGATTAATGGAGGGTGCATACGATCCTCGAAGTAATGGCGATGCTCATGCCAATGTCATTCGCTTCTTTACAGGAAAATAGAGTAAATACAGTACAATATACAAATAATAATTCCGTTACCTTTTACAATTTCTGTAATAAAATATGATATAAAATATTAATTTATTCTGGTATCCTGACGGAGCAGAAACTTATAAAAAATGTGTCCATTATATTATAGTTAAGCACAAAACTAATTGAAATTTGTGATTTATGAAACGTTTGAGTCCCATGATATACGATAACGAATAAACTTTTCAAGGAATGAAAACTGTCAACCTCAGTTAATAAAACGTATCCAGCCCCAAACTGCCAAACACTCTCACTACAAACTCGAGCTGTCCGATGAACCCAAAACTTCGTGGACGACTTAACATGTATCTAATAAAGCGAGTTAGATCCTCAAATGAAGGCGAATGCGATCACTTCATTATTCTGAGAGTTTAATTTAGCGAGTTGGACCATTTATACGAATTAGCGCCAGCTACTGACAAATTAATGGATTTATTACCTTTTTTTGTGATGTTTTGAATGTGAGCTCGAAGTACTTTGTTCGTATCAAATTCGTTTAAACTTAAGAACAGTCTATAAACATTGGACTTTAAAGTTAAAAAGAGCTGGTCAGGTTTAGATTAGTTTGTGAAATGTAATTAAACTTTCACATCTCTCCAATTAAGGCAGATACATGGAATTTAAGTGTATTGTAGTAAGAGTTGGCAATATGATATGGATCTGATATATTAATAGATTTAGATTGCAACGATGATGACTAAGTATGTTAATAGTAAAAATAATTTATCAGCTGATATAATATGTTTTCTACAAATTTAAAAACTATTCTGACATGTAACCAAAGCGTTTTTATACGATCTCTTATTACAATAATAATATTTTTTACTGTTATTTTTGTAAGAAAAAAGGTAACAGTGAGTGATAAATAAGTTATTTATTATAAATATTTATTCCTTTTAATTACAAATAATTGCTTTTACATGAATATTATTATCTTGAATAATGATAAAACTAAAGTAGAATTACCTACTTTCATAATCATTGAGACAATTTTTAAACTTACAAATGACAATGCCTCATAAAATGGCGGCTACGGTTTTTATTCCAGTGACAGTCATGAATGTGCTCAGTCGTGGGTAATGTGAGTTATTCATAGCTTTGCATATTGAAGTCGAAATTCTCTGAACCGATTGATTTACAAAACGATGTTTTTAGATTTGATGAATAGTGCGATGATTTTATGAATAGTAATATACTCTATAGGAGGAATACATATATCTAAATGTAACTGCCATAATTGGTATAGAATAGTGAGTTTATTTAAGATAATAAATGTAATTGAAATAGTGAGTTCAAAATTAGTAACCTAATGACAATCTTCAGACCTTTTATTTGATAAAAGGCATGGCTTTTATAAGTTTTATTTTGTCGGATTATTTACAGCGGTTAATATTCACGAAATGAGTAACTGTGAGGAGATTAAAATATACACATTTACATTTACAAATCTTGTCCTACTATGAGTATAAATGAATAGACTTTGGTAATTTATTTATGATTAAACCTTATTACTCTTGGTAAATACGTTAGTTCTAATAGCAATTAAAAGATATCTTATAAACACTAATTAGAAAAATACCAACTCAAAGGCTTCTTAAAGACTATTTTGGTATTGAATGCCAGTCTCAGTAGCTATTATGTCTAGAAAACACTATTTTATTTTCCCGCAATCCCTTTTTTTTGAGTTTCTCACACTTATATTTTATATTTTAACAAAGTATGTAGTATGAAAGAGAACGAGTACTTACAAGTAATATCCGAAGCGAAAAAGTATTTACATCGATGAAAAGCAATTTATTAAATTCAAAACTTCAATTTGTAATACGCTATTAAAGCTATTTTTTTATGGTTTACCATTCTGGTAATAAAGGTAGATATAGGTTGTCAGTGACTTTTTTGTAGAACTATTAAATATAAGAATTTCCGACGTGTATAATATTGACGTAAGTTTTACGATTTTACAGCAGACGCAAAATAGCATACAGATGACAGGTTTCTCAGACTTCAATGTTAAAATCATTATTATGTTTTGTAACTAGGATAATTTAGAAATGTCATACATATGTAGTTCGTAAGAAATTGGTATTCATACACAAAAACCCTTATAATATAAGCCAATGTTTGTAGCAATTTATTGAGAGCGTAGAGTGGCCTACCACTCTACGCTCTCAATAAATATTACTAGGTATTCTAGGTAATACCTATATTACTAGGTAATCCTTTGACTTTGTTTATTTTCTTTAATGAACTAAGAGATCTATTGATACGGTGTTGTTTTTCTTTTGTATTCGAAGTTTCTGAAGTTTCGAAGTTTCACAAATTATATATATACTAATATCTAGAAGAAAATATTTTTTGTTTGTATCGTATAGGCTCTAAAACTATGATTTTAAACATTTTTCAACTAACAGAAAGCCATATTATCAGTACTAAAGAAACTCTCAGATTGGGGAGGGGATTAAAGTATTTCATCATCGAGGTTATAGATAATTTCTTGTCTTTACATTCATAAAATTGCTTTATTTGATGATCAAATATCAGTTAATTATAAACATTTAATTTCAGAATTATCATGAATATAAAAATGCTAAACACAAAACGTTTCTCCGCGCCGCGCTGTTCTCTTCTCTATCTACACCCAAATTTAATGGTTTTTTGCAATGTATTTTTACTTGAATTAAAACAATTGATTTACTTTATTTTCAACTTAATAACTTAATTAATACTTATTTTTTTATACAATAAGTATGCTTGAAAGTTGATGATAACGGTATTGAAAGAGATGTAGAACACAAATAGTATATGACCTAGAATAACACATAGGCTACTTTTTACATTGGGAAAATACCTTACTTCCAGGAAAAAACCTAAAAATTAATATTTGATACATACAAGGCGTCATCTATACAGGTTTATCTTAGGTTTTACACAACGTTCACGCGAGCAATGCTCGTAGGTCAGCTAGTGCAGATATAATTTATTAATTTTAATATTAGTGAGAAACACAAAATAATGTATTTTTATAAGAAATAAAGAATGATAATTGGCAAAATTACTTAATGGCGTGCTATTGGGACTCTATCGCTGCTCTGTGCTTACTGAATACACCCATCATACATATTTGGTAACATTTAAGGCAGTCAAATAATTAAAATCAATGATAACAAACATAAAAAACATATAAACACTCAACGTAGGGTAAATTATATTAATATTAACTTATTAAACAAAACGGGGGATGGGAGTAAACCTTAATTTATTAACATTCTGATTTAATATATGCTACGTATATTTGGACGACGATTAAAATCATCATAAACATAAGCATAGACCCTAAAATATAAGAGCATTAGCGAGGTGATACATAGATTTACTGCTTGTATCATTTCTAATTATTTAAGTACATTTGAAATTACTAAATATTAGTCATTCTCTCTTGTATCTTCTGTACTATTTTATTAATATAGCTTAAGTTAATATTCGTCGTAACCGTGTCTACGGAACGCTAAGCGCTATCAAGGGACGCTTGATGGAGTTAGTGTCTCCACGTTAGATCTTACATACTTTACTCCTAACTAGCAAGCGGGGAGACATATCCTAAGAACAGTGGTCGAGGAGTGAACTTACTTTACTGTTGGCGGTTGGACACTAAAACCATCCCATGCTTTTCCGTAGTTCTTACGGACTTCGTAAAACTATCTTTTTAATTAATTGAAGTTGATTATATCTATATACATATTTAAAAAAAAAATAAAAATTTCCTTGAATCAACACGACCGACGTCTAGGTCGTAACGACTCAAGGACACTATACAATGAACTGGAATAATGTGGGTTGAAGATTTACCTTCCACGTCGTGTTTTTATTACTAATAATTTACGTGAATATATAGTATTCAGACTGCATTTGGAAATTAGCTGGACCCTGTAATTTAAAGTAAGACTGAGAGTCCTTACAGACAAAAATAATATTTTAGATATTTATTTAATTATATAAACATATTCTTATATTGAGGTTAGTGAATCATTGTACTTAATTTACAGGACTTGCTTTACAATGGTATATTAAATTTGACGATAAGTAATTGACACAGTTTCCGACATTGGGTGTTTGAAATAAAGTAATGAAATGTTAATTACGCCAATGACAATCTCAAGGCGAATAATCGTGGTTGGTTTAATAAATTAAGTAATAGGCCGTCCGAATACAGATATGTTTTGCTTTACAGTATTTATCTTCACGAATTCTTTCCTTTTAAGCTCTGTGCTTGCTAAATACACATATCAAACTTAATTGGACACTTTTGCTCACCGTCCGTTGGTTAGTTCGAAAAATATACATTTATGATAATGATATACAGGGTGGGCCAAAAATTTTTGCAAATAGCAACACTTGATTTCTCCAAAACCGTGAGAGCAAGGGGCGCGCGGGTGGCGGGGAATTGTGCGTCGTTTAATGCAATTTTAGTCACGATGGAGCGCTTCACGGGACAACAGCGTGCTTTTTGCGTAAAACAATTTTACAAAAACAACGATTCCTACGTTACTGTATGACGCCTCTTTAGAGTTGAATACGGATTACAACGTGTAAGTGAGTGTCCAAGTGTTAATTTAATTAAAGCTTGGGTTAAAAAGTTTGAGCAAACGGGATCGACAACGAATATTAAACAAACTGGGCGACCACGTTCAAGAAGAAGCGAAGAGAACATTGGGGAGGTTGAAATTTCTGTAAGGGACGATCCAGAATCATCTACGCGTAAGCGGTCGGCGGCTCTTGCTATACCAAGAACTAGTCTGTTGCGAATCTTGCATTTGGACCTTAAACTGCACCCATATAAGCTTCAAATTGTACAGGAGATGAAACCAAACGATTACATTCAACGCAAGTTATTTGCTGACACTATACTGGAGCGATTCTCTAGCCTTGAGAATGTATTGTTTACGGACGAGACCCATTTTCACATTAATGGTCACGTAAATAAACATAATTGTCGATATTGGAGCACGGAAAACCCTCACTATGAACACCAAAAGCCTCTTCATTCACCAAAAACGACAGTGTGGGCTGCCATATCCGCAAAGGGCATAATCGGTCCATACTTCTTTGAAAATAATTAAGGAAATAACGTAACTGTGAACTCAGTGGAATACGTGAAAATGTTGCGAGAGTTTTTGAGACCACAATTGCATGAATTTGAAGGATACAATAGCCGGACTTGGATGCAACAAGATGGAGCAACATGCCATACATCAAACGTGACTTTACCGGTGGTCAAAGAAATGTTTCCTAACAAATTGATTTCTCGCAGAGGTGATATCCCATGGCCTCCCAGAAGCTCGGACCTTACACCTTGCGATTTTTTCTTGTCGGGATATCTGAAAAGTCGCGTATACCTTAATAAACCGATGACCATATCCCAATTAAAAGAAAACATCCACGAGGAGATAGCCGCGATTCCTCGCAGCATGTGTCAACGAGTTTTCCAAAGTTTACGTAGTCGATTGCAGGAGTGCCAACGACGAGACGGAGCACATCTCGACGATGTCATTTTTAAAAAATTAATTTTAATAAATGATAATTACGTTAAATAAATCATAAACAAAATAACATTTGTACTTTTATTTCTAGACATGTTTCAAAAGTGCAAAAATTTTTGGCCCACCCTGTATAACGAAAAAGAGTCCCCTAGACGTTTATAAAAGAAGTGAGGCCAACATTACTAACTGAGTTCATCCCGAGTCCAACCCCGGGGGTTAAAATAAACTACGCAGGTATTTCTTATAATTAATTCATTCTAAAAGTAAATCTTTGATTCAACACTAAAACAACAGCCTCTTTTATTTATATAAGTTGCTATTGAATATTGTTATTTAAAAATAAAAAAATAGACGACAATTTTGATTAACAATTAATGTTATCATCACAAGGAAAAAACTTATGTGTTTGTCGGTGATTTTAAAATAAAAACTTTGTTCTGAACTTTTGCAGATATTACCAACAGTTGTTTATATTGCCAACTACTAGGCTTCATTTTTTTATTTGTAATGGACGAAATGCTTTAATCTAATTATACATTCATGTATACGATTGAGGAATTATTAGATTGGAATTATATATATCATATTAAAAAAAATACCTTTAAATAAAAAAAAATCGGATAAAATGACAATATTTATCTATACCCTACATAGATGTTTATTATTGTTATGAATGCAGAAATAATTAGCAAACATATATTTATCATCATCATTTATTTATATTTATTTATTATTTAGCTTCACGCCATATCCCTTACGGGGTAGCCAGAGACGACGGAGCGCCAAACGCTACGGTCCCTGCACACCTCTTTCGCCTCGGCCACAGACATCAACCTCTTCATACATGCCCTCCGGGGGGTCCTTATGCTTTTTATGTGACCTTCCTCCAGTATCATCATATCATCATCATTTACAAGCTTTAAATAAAGGTTATTATTCTTTTCAATATCATTTTCGGGGTTCAGTATTAAAATTAATAACAATACACACTGAAGTGTTACTCATTGGCTCTAAGGGTTCTTATTATTCTTTCATTACTACCGAGTTATGTGAGATGAAGATGATGAGGGTAGATAAAGCTGTTTGTGTAGAGAAAAGGTTTTAAGACAAATATATATAAATATTAAGTTCCTGTATTTGTGTATAAATTCAGAGATCATGTTAATGAGAGCTGATAAATAGCTGGTAGCTTACAGTCGCTTTGCTTTGTGACTTCTCCAAGAGGATACTCTGAGGATAAATGTACAATTCTGTAATAAATAACTATTCTGATAAGAAGTATATCATTATTTTTTCATAGATAAATTTGTATTTTATATATAAAATAACAGCTTGTTGAAATATTAGCTATACCTGTGGCTATTATCAAAGCTCTTGTATATATTTTGTTACGCCATTTTATACGTATAAAAGTCTTTATAAGTATAGGATCTTAAAGGATAGGAGGTTAGCGAAGCGATAAATGTATTTATTGTGGATATAATTTCCATTATAATTTTTTTCCGGTGAATTCAAACTAAATCTATAAAATAGGCTCCAGATAAATTTATAAATCTAGCTCTCTATCTAGCTTATCCTATTTAAAAGCTTTTTTTCACGAATGTATGGTGGTAACCTTAACTAAGGATTTATGATTGTTTGTTAACGAAATTAGGTTTTAATGTCCAGGTCCATGTGGTTAAAATCCATAAAATAATGTTATTGTGTAAACAGTTTTTTTGTAATTTAAATATATTATGCACAAATGGGATTGAAAACTGGAACAAAACTTGTTATTATATTTTCACAACCGATAGCGATATATCTAATGTTTCTTCTGCTACTACCTAATTCCATATTATAAAAATATTAGATTGTAAACCTAGGTATCATTGTTAACTGGAATGATAACTTTTTCAAGATCTTATCTGGTAATTAGCTATTGGATGCTAAGAGCTGATGTTTTATTATAAATGCTTTTCTGTGTAAACTCACCTGATAATTATAAACAATATAAGCTTATGGTTTTTTAAAATAATCTTTGATTCAGATCTCATATAGCGATATTTTAATAACATCGATATGTTGTTTATTCCTAAAAGTGTAATTACTATTAAACACTAAATTCTAAATATAAGGGATTGGATTAAAAAAAAACTTTTCAAGAAATTGTATAAAAAAAGGACTTTACTAAAGATCAAATCTAAATAAAATGAGTTTTGAAATCTGAAAATGTGGTAGTAAAAAAATAAAACCGGGGTGAAGGGTTTAAGTGATCATAAAAATAGAAATAATGTTACAAAATCGTTTTTTACGGGATTCAGCCATGACTTGAATCTGTTATCGTGACATAAGTCAACAATGTGCTCAGTACAGGTTAAATATTATAGCATTATGTATTAATATTATTATATTATGCGAGTTTTATTAATTTTGAACACAATGTGCTACTGTTAAGGAAAGCTTTCTCAAACCGGAGTGACGAAACTCGTGTTTTGTCATAAGAACCATTTAAGAAGGTGATACGTATTTGCTATCTATGATACTGCATGCATAAAACACTCTTTATATAAGTCAATATTTGTAGCAATTTATTGAGAGTATTTTATAGACACATTAGTTAATTATTTTCTTTAGTGAACTACGAGATTTTTTGATACGGTGTTGTTTATCATTCGAAGTTTCTAATCAATGTTCTTAAAAGATAGAACTGGGTATAAAAAAGTAGATAAAAATAATGTTGGTCTTTCGATAAATATCTGAGTGTTAGTGGATTATAAATAATATACATGTTTTTAAAAAAGACAGACAAAATAATTCTTAACAGATTAAACTATTTTTCATTCCGTTACTAATGTCTGTAGGAAATTATCAAAAATAGAATACCTTAAACCTGATCTTTTCTTTTTAGCATAGTAAAAAACTTGAAGCTTATTTTCAACATTATTTTCAAAGAATCGGATCTATTCAAGCTACGGATTGTAGACTGTAAAGCAATTCTAATTCCAGGCGAAAATCTGAACTACTATTTGTTTTTATAGCGTGCCATTGGGTGCTGGACTTTGTTATTGCTATCGTTGTTGAATAGCCACTCTGTGTTCACTGAATGCACTTGCCATACGTATTTGGTCACTTTGCACACCGTCCGTTGTTTCAAATTTCATTATAGTATAAAAAATATTTGTTTTTAGTATATTTCAATAATATTAAAATGTCTCATTCATTTCTTGATGTTTAATTGTCAATAGTACTTTCTTATTCTATGAAGACTTTGGTATAATTAGAACAAAACAAATCTGACGACGAACCGCTGGTCTCAAAATATTTTAAGTAAAGAATATAATAGTTACCAAGTATTCGGTAATGAGAGTAATTATTATCACAACTATAATTATTACAATACTACCTTACGTAAAGAAATAAGCTTGAAATGCTTTTAAGACATAATACTACATTGTAGTTTATTACCACAATAGGTTTCATTAATAATGCTACTGCAAACATAAAACAATAAAATTAATTCTGTACACATAATAACTTTTATTAGTGTATGATTATGAATCAAATCACTAAGTACTGGCAACGTCATTTTGACAAAAATACATTCATCTGTTTTTTGTATTGTACTTATCAATAGAAGTTCAAAATATTGCTTTTTATTATCTATTAACACTTGTTCCATATTATCAACAACCGAGCTTTATTTCTTTTAGTTCTGACAATCGTAACAATTCAACCTCTTTTTACATTTATATATACAGGTTGAGGAGATGTTAGATAGGAGTTTTATTAATATATTTAGAAAAAGGAACCTTTTTTAAATGCGATTAATGCAGTATCTTGTACTCATCCACAGTTGTTATTTTAGTTTTCACTATAGTACAGTTACGGAACTTAATTAAAATAATCTATTATTTAAAAATATCAGCATGTATCTATATCCTATACAGAAGGTAAGCCTCAATTAAAGGTTAACATGACATACAATATCGATTTTGAGGTCGATGTTGAAATTAATAACAACACTTAATTGTTATTCATTGGGTCTGAGTTCTTATTATGTTTTTCATTAGTACCGAGTTATGTGAGATTAAGATGAAGAGGGTAGACAGGTATTAGACCCTAGCATTACTATTAAAAGAGTTATTTGAATTAATTATCTTTGGAAAGTATAGAAAAGGAAATGACATGAAGTATATTGAACAAAATATGGTACAATGGAGGTACTTAATAATGAATAAATATTCACAATAGTACCTAAAATAATAAATGTAATTCTATTCAGTTTATTTATATAATTCTGTAGTCGCATTGTTAGTGTGATCTGTTGTGGATATAAACTACTATGCTGTAATATGTCTTAAAAGCTTTTCAAGTTTATTTTTGAGAAATACTTGTAGCGGTATTGTAACATATTATTGACGTTTAATACTAAAATAATTGTATCTTATAAGAAAATAGAAGTTAATTATTGCTTTATTGCACTATGATTCAAATATTCAGAGACAATGTTAAGTACTTTTAGCAAATAGTATTAATTGTTTGTCATATTTGTTTTGTGATTTTCCACTAACATGAAAATAATTAAATGTATATCTACATTATTGGTTTGTGTATATATCCGTAATAAATAGTTAGGAACAATAGAATTTCAAGAATATTGATCAGAAATTTCTAACACGAAAAAAAAATAACATCATATCAGTAATTTCTAAGTTCACAGAGGAAAATAAATAAAGTCTGTTCAAAGGGTTCTCTCAATTAACTGCTTCAATTTTTTTTATATGACAAGTGTTTTTGTGGAAGCGGTATCAAGTTTCCTGCGAACCACATACTTATTACATTTCTGAATGGTTCATCCCAGTTAGAGAAGTAATCTCATAATAGCAGTAGATTGCGTTCAAAATTTTTTATGTGACTATAAAAAAATCCGTGCCCACAGGGGAACACGCGTGGGTAGACCTCGTATGTAACTCGTTTAAAATATAACTCACTACCAAAGAATAACATGATGCCGTTGTTTACATCAAAAATTTTAAAGCAAAAAGCGGTTTTTATTTTTTTCTCGGAAAAGGTATCTTTTTCGGAAATAATTTTGGTACTTAGATTTAGAGTAAAAAATAACCTTTCTATTAAAAATATTTGCGAGGAGGGAATGTTTACCAGAAAAAAGTTGCCGTGGTTTTACCTACCTTAAATTTTCAAGCTAAAAGTGGTTTTTATTTTTTTCTCGGAAACGGTACCTTTTACGGAAAAACTTTTGATACCTAAATTTAGAGTGAAAAATAACCTTTCTATTAAAAATACTTGTGATGTAAGAATGTTTACCAGAAAAAAGTTATGAATTTTTTTCCAAAAATTTTCGGTTTTTTTACCCCCACCCCTAAGTTATTGAAGTTAGGTTTTCGGTTTATCTACATAAGTTATAGGTATTTATCAAATGCATTATATAATATGAACGCGATTGATCTTCTTTGTATAGGGAAAAAGTTATGGTCGAAAAACTGAAATCAGAAAAATTGAGGTCCTAGCGCCCTCTGTGGCCGGATTTCTCTGGTTAACGAACTTGATCGTCATTTTTGGATGGTTGATTTTTGTGCAAAGTTTGACAGCGATCCGAGCGAAACTGCGGCCGCTATCGTGCTGACAAAATCGAATCTGGACGCACGCACGCATATATATATATATATATATATAAACTTTTTGACCAATGGTCATTTCAGACTCAGAGGGTCATAAGAAGACCTCCTGTGAAGAAATTTTTCCAAAATTCGAAAGACGGGTACAAATGAATGGGCAGACCGAATTCTTCGAGATCTACCCAAAAATTGAAACCTGAATTGCAAAGGAATTTATTTCTTATAGATACAAAGACGTGTAAATAAATACATTATAATTTTATAATTTTCATTCTCTGACAATAATGCAGCCATTACAAATCTCAATTACTTAAAAATATTTGTATATACGATTATATGAGTTTGGTATATTAGAAATATTTATATTTAAGCACATATACATTGCTTATAATTCTTAGGTGTTAATACTATTTTCTATATCAATTACAGCGGTCCGTGTCAAGGTTAATAGTAACACTACACTAAGGAGTTATTCATTATTTCAGAAGTCTCTTATTATTTTTCTCATGAGCACCGTGTTATATGAGACAAATATGATCAGGTTAAATGTTGTTGTTCGTATAGTTATTTCTATAGTAAAATATCTCTCGAATAAATAATTATATATAAAATCAAGATCATATACTTTCTTATATATGTATCTATTATATACTTTATTATAAATGAAAAAAATATGAAATGCTTAACATTTAAGCTTTCAACAAAGGTACATACATACCTTTGTAGGAAATCTTTGTTATACTGAAATATATGCAACATTTAACAAAATTGAGTATCAAATTTGTATCATATTTCGTATTTTGTGTACAAATTGAGGAGTTATTATATCTTCAGTGCGGCTCAACGCTCAAAATATCATTTATATTATCAAATGTGTATTTAATTTTATTTATTGTTAATCATCTTTTCTTACATTTTCTATACTAGCAAAGTATATAAAAATAAAAGTAAAACTGTATTCAGCCCTTAGTTTTTGTAAATATATTTTTAAAGGTTATAATCTTATTAAGTATATTTAAAATATTTATAATAGGAGCTGAGCTTTTTAAAGTTTTAATATGAGTTACAGAACTAACAGATCTGTGTAATAATTGTGTTTCGCAGGTAATTCTGAATAATTAATAAGATATTAATCTCAATTGTACAATAAATTAGACAGCACGTGATTGAGTCAGCTTCTGACGAGCACAGCTTGAATTGAAATAAGCTAATAAAACGATTATTACCGCCATTGACACTCTCGAAGCTGTTGGTTTCATAATTAAAGTTAATATGCCGTCCGAATACAGACACATTTTGCTGTATAGTATTTATTTATCTTTACAAATGCTTTCTTGAAGATATAATTGATCTTAAAACAAACACACAACATTAAAATATAGTTAAGACAAAATTAACAAATTTCAAAAAAGCGATAAGATTATTCTTATCTTCTTTCAAATAAAATTGTTATTAGCTGAACAATTGTGCGTCCCACGGTCCTTAACGATATTATAATACAGATGTCGTCACTCCTTTTATCACTGATCAACATTTTTTTCAAACTTTCTTTGAAAACTTTAAATATTAGTATTGCTAATTAATATTCAATATATTAATATAACAACATCTAATATAATATATTATCATATATAAATAAGCAGCTATCATTCATGAAGTAAATGTTAATTAATTATTTGATACGACGACCTACTGAACTATATAATTTTAATTGCATGCAATTATATAATATAATATTTTTATTTTTAAGTGATAAAAATAAGCCTTAAATATTATACACATAAAAATACCTCAAGCAACCGCTTAGTAAAAGCATTCTTAAGAACGTTTAAACGGCTGAATGAAAAATACAACATTGTGATTCTTGAAAATACGAGGCTCGATAGCTCGAGTGTGAATATATGAGAGTTCTAAACTTATTTTTAAAACAATTTCATGCTTTTTGTAAATATTACTATTCACTTTTGTAAATATTAGTATCATCTTACAATGCAATGTTTTTATTGTCTTATTTATTTCAATTAAAATGATTTTTTTGTTCATGAAGTTACTGGATAATATAAATAATGAAGCCAAAGAACGCTTCGATTTCTAAAACAAGCGCCGTGACCAGGTTATATTTTAAATTTCTTATAACATTTATCTTATCTTTTCTTATATATTTAGGAGAAATTTAAATAAATATATTTAAAATGAATATAGTTGTATCATTTACTTGTTATAAGAATTCTATCATCGTACGGGTATATTGTCATAATCGATATAGTTTAAATTTTAATGGAACTAAATCTCGAACCAGATTTCATGTTCAATCATATAAATTAAAATAATTTGGAAATTAAAATGTGTCCTATGTTAATTGACTCAGAAAAGAATTTATAACCACAGGTAATAAATATTATATAAGTGAATAATGATGAAATATCAGAAACTAAACTTCAAAGTCTGCTACACATCAGTGTAGCAGACTTTGAAGAATATCAATTCTTCGTAGTATATCAGGATTTAGACTAAGATAAAGAGGGGTTTTGAACATTATACAGTTTTCGAAATCTGTAGCAGAAAGTTTCTTTATTTTCTACCTAATTATCATGAAATGAAATAGTAATATATAAAAAACTAAAGATTAAAATATAACAGTAAGTATAATTTATCATCTACAGCTACATAAAGAATTTAAAACCATGATAAGAATATATAATAAATATCATTTTTTTTATTCTGTACTTTTTTCAAATACAAAGCTTTTTTAGAAAGTTGTATGTCGTCAGTTAATTGTGATTCACGTTGGATTTAAATTTACTGATAAAACTCCAGAATGGTTCGACCTGAAATGGTTCGTTAATTTATATCACGATGTATTTAGTTCATCAAATTCTTTAAGCTCCACCTTATTCTGTTGATTGACGGAGCTGAGCGTTGAAATGGAATTTTATTATAATTGAGTTTGTATAAAATAAAGTCCGGAACATATTTTCTATATTAATAAAATGTACTATATGTACTAATTCAGATAAACCCATAAAACTAATAATATAATGTGTAATGTGGTTTTTATTCGTTTCTAGTTCTAACGGGTTATGTAATCAATGTTTAGGTGTTGTCCTCACATAGTCTAGTGTTTGTCGTAGATTTACATATTGTAGTCACAGCTTAAATGATTTTACTAATCTTTGGCTATTATTTTAATATTTGTTGAAGAGTTAATAAAAGTATTTTGCATACATTGACTGTATTTGTTATAATTCGCAACTGTTATAGTCGCAAAATTAATGAAAAATATTACTTAAAATAAAAAAAGATTATTAATTTTTATCTTTTCCATAAATGTCAATAACATTAATCTTATAATTAATATTTGATAAAAAGTGAGTATATATAATACAATATTTTCACTATTTCATCACAGTGTCTCTCATGTCATTAATTTATTTCGCTCTGACGTCGTGTGGCGGTGTGTATCGGGAATCACTTTGATGAAACAAATGTCAAGGGAAAAATACGCTGTTGATTTTCAGTACAGTCTGTTATTTTACGGAAAAGAGAATATCTTAATAATTAAAAATATATTATATTTGATTAAGCTTTGTAAGTGTTATAGTGGTTTTTTTATTTTTATTCTCAAATAAGAACGATTTTAAAATTAAAACATAAAAATGCAGGGCTTTAGAATTTCTATGAAAATTGATGTTTTAGTAGATAGTATAAAAAATTTTAAACATGTCCAGTAATGATCATTAAACTTTTTATATAAAGGCTATAGAGTATTACTCATTATGTATTATTAATTCAAAGAGTGACAGTTTAATATTAGATAATAAATATGCAAACACTTTCTTTTTAATATAAAATAATATATTACAAATCAATGAACGAGTAACATCCATTTCTTAATATATGAAACTCTTATCTACTCTACATATCTTTGAAATAAATAACTCATATCACTATATGATTTATTTATCAGTTAGTTCCGTAGTTTTAATTTTATGTAGTTACTTGTATATAATTTAAAGTAGATTTTTTCTGAAATGTTCACCTGTAAATGAATAATAATAAAGCCTATCACAATGTCGATACCACTAGAAAGTAGCTATAAACTTGATAAATATAAGGAAGACTACACAGACAAACATGCATAATATACATATATGCCAATCCATCTCTTATTTTCATAACATCACAAACAGATTACCGATATTACCAAAATAATAATATAAAGTATCACAAGCACCCTGGTACAATACAATGAACAACATGCAACAGTTTGATCATTGACAATACGAGATAGAACAGCTCAAGGGATGATTTTATGAGTACGATTTACTTTTGTAAAGGATATTTTTTACAAACGCCGTTTTCTTGTTTATTTCAATGAAAGTGATGATGCTTAAAATCAAAGTTGAAATCAGAAATGATTTTTGACGTCAAAAGCATTCGGTCAGGTAGTTAATGTAAAATATAAATAATGATGCAAAAGAACGCTTGGATTTCTAAATCAGGTGCCGTAACGTAGTTGGATTCTATATGCCATATAACATTTTACTTATCATTAATATATTATATCTTATGTAAACCTAAATAAATATATTTCAAACGAATATATTTTTATCATTTCTATATATTGTTTTAGTTGTAAGGTATTTTAATATAATATGAAATATAATATATTTGTCGGAGAAACATCGTTTTGGCCGTAATTTTTGGACATTATGTGGGCTTTGTGCGGTGCGGGTATCATGCAAACAAAACTCGATGTAAAAATTATGAGAACACTTTTATTCTGTTTCTGTAACACTGAAATATATATTTTTTTTATAATATTTTTTTTTATAAAATACGGTTTGGAACATATTTTCTATAATAATAAAATATACTAGATGTAAGGTAAGTAAAAGTAGGAAGTTGTATGTTGTGAAATAAAATTTAATTAAACTTTTTGCCTCACGAATGCTTAACACAAGTTGTTAATGGACCAGCCATTAAGTAAATATCATTGAATAATACATGACTTTAATGACCCCAGTTAACATTATTCTTAATATGTTTTTTTATTCCAATTTACTTCTCTATTATTACTATAAAGTATTAGATTGTAAATCCAGGTATCATTATTATTTGGTATTATAATAATTGCTCAAAATCTTCTCTGTTAAGTAACAGAGAAGATTCACACATCACTCGTAGCGTTGAATATATAGGTAAGTACCTATATATTGAATGCTGCGAGTGATGTGTTTTATTGTAATTTCTTTTTAATATAACTCTGTATATGATTTTTTTTTAAATATGACTGTTTTCTATTATTTTTATGCTATATTTATAATACGTTGATTATCAAAGATATTAATATATTGTGGTTTTCTTTAAAGTGTAATTATTATTACATTATATTATATATTTATTAATACATTAAATACACGTGCATTATAGCTATGGATTCACTTTTCAAGCAGTTGTGTAATAGAAATAGAACTTTACTAAAGATCTACTAAAATAATATAAAGGGAGCCAACAAACTCTCAAGTTCGACTCGCAAGCCCAGTGTCTGACTTATGACAATGACTCATCTTTTCCCATTGACTTATTGATTATTCCTCAACGACAAGATATTTTTCCAATTTTTTTAATACCATCACTTAATAATGTGTGTCTTTATGATTGCAAAATTTCATAATTTTCCTTCAAGTAGTTTTTGAGCCTATTCGTGACAAAGGATGTCAAAAAGTCTCCAGTAGAACGCTCCGTTCGCTTAACTTAATTATCATATTTTTTATCATATTATTATTATATTAGTAATTTGGAATATGCTGCTATTAAGAAATTATAATCATATAATATATATATATATATAGGTGTGTGGTTCGCAAGAAACTTTTTGCAGCATCTTTAAAAACATTTGTAATATAAGCTAAGGTTTGTAGCAATTTATTGAAAGAGTATTTTGCTGAATCATTAGTTGAGTCGTAGGTATTATTACGTATTCCTTTGAAATGGCTTTATTTATTTTTTTGTGAACTAGGAGATTTATTGATACGGTGGTATTTTTCTTTTGAGTTCAAAGTTTCTGATCAATGTTCTCTACAGGTACAATAAGTATATATATTTGTTAATGTTAATGTTAGTGGAAAATTACAAAAGAATGTTAATGATTTTTTATATAAAAATAATTAAGAGTAAAAGTTTTGATAAATAATAAATGATAATTTGTAAAATAATCAGAAATAACTTTTAACAGGTCAAAAGTTATTTCTGAATATAATTATTAGACATGAATTACTTTTATTCTTTTTATTTTACCAACCACAGTAACCACAATAAACTTTAGAAAACCACAGCCACTATTTGTTTTTATGTTATGCCGTTGGGTGCTGGATATTGTTATTGCTATCGTTGTGAAATAGCCGCTCTATGCTTACTGAATGCACTTATCATACGAATTTGGTCATTTAGCACACTGTCCCTTGTTTCAAATTTGATTGCAGTTGGAAATAAATACCTTCTTAATTGTGAATAATAATAAAAAGAAACATCTCGTTCATTTTTTGGTGTTTAAATATTCAAGAAGAAAAAATATCTGAATTAAATAAAAATATGGTGCACCACCGTAATAATTACCAAGTTAAGAACGTTACCATCTTTATTAAGAATACTTGGCAATTATTAAGTTGTTATTTATTACAATACTGCCAACAAATAAGCTTGAAATGTCTTTAAGACATACTACATTGTAATTTATTACCCCGTTACCTCAGATTAACAAAGTGACTTCAGGGTTATATAAATATATCGATTTCTGTAGAGATATTAACATATTTATTAAAAAAATATTTATATGCCAAAATTGTTATTGTAATAAAAAAAATATTGACAGACACGCGATACATACAAGAAATAAAAATAAATTCGTAACGTCTAAATTTCGTCTTCAAAAAGTTAACAAATCATTCATGGGCTTGAGTGTACGCATATTTAATAAAGTTCCACAAGATATCTTATATCTTCCTTTTCTTAGTTTTAAATCTAAAATTTAAAGCTTATTATTAAATAAATCTTATTATAACATTCAAGGGTTTTCAGCGGACCGAAATGTGTGGAGCTTAAATTGTTGACTTATTTGCCGGGTTGATATTACAATGTATATATTTAACACTGTTAATTTTCTTTTAAAAGAGCAACTGTTTAGTTCCTGGCCGGCTCTTCTCAGCGGAGCAGCATTCCGCGGCGGTGGTAGATTACTCACGGGCTGACTACACTGACCTTTTTTATTGTAATAATTGACGATTCATTGCAGAGTGCGTGTAAATGTCTACTTGAATAAAGACATTTTTAATTAAAATTTTATATAGTAATATACCAAAATCTAATTTATTCTCCTTGATTAGCGAAAATCGTTTAGTGAATGTTGCTTTCCTTTATAGCTTTTGATTCATTGAAATAATTAATTACTACAAAATAACAAAATGAACATAATGTAACAAAATAGGAAACAATATAAATATTAAAATAAACATCCAAACCAATATTATATTACGGAAATTCAATATTTCATAAAACATATTTGGTTCCGATACAAGCATTAGTAGAATGTCTCTTTTAAAACATATATTTATTTTGCGTTTTATTATTTCGATCACTTTATTTCTGTGTATTTCGAATTTTATATTTTTTAGTTCAAAAATATGTGTAATTTAAATTGCATTCATTGTTAAAGTTGAATTTAATTTTAATATCGTTCATATTATAAAAGAAGATTAATAGTTAAAAAAAATTACAGAATTCACTACAAATTTATTTTGAAATTCATATAATAGATAACAAGGATAAGAAAGATTGTTTTCTTCTACTAACATACACTGTATCAACATGGACAAAGTTTAAAAGCAGTATCGTCAATATTTATTTAAGAGGACATCATTGCAACAGATACTTTAAAAATAACAAAAGAAAAAAGCAACTCAAAAGGAGTTAGAATACAATACTGTAGTTTATTTCCCCGACAGCTCACCTTACAATGGATCTAGAAAACTTTATAATTTATCTCTGAATTCTGTTTTCTATTGTATATTCACGTATGAACTTACTATCCGGACGTAGAACGCTGCTTAACAGTGAATACTTTTCCGTTCTGTATTTTTATTTTATATTTCAGATGCTTGAGGAATAAACAACTAACAAATATATTTTTCTTTGAAAATTGGACTTTGATGTTAAATAGTAAGTAGGTAAAAATAACCTTACATTTAACCATTACCTTTTCATTACATTGAATTAATAACAAATAAGAATCCTCACAACATCAGATTAAGTAAAAGATTCAAGCCATAAGTCATTTAGTAGACTTGGGTAATTATAAATAAGAACGGTTTGAATCATTAACAAATAACTAATTTAATTGTAATTGTTTGAATAAAAAATTAAATGTAGTTACTAAACTAGGGGCGCCAACAAACCCTCAATTTCGACTCGCTGCGCTCGCGAAATCTCGGGTGCCGTTTGCATATTGAGCGAAGCGCGCCCAGTGTATTGACTTAACTGATATCCCATTGATTTCAATGGGATATCAGTTTTTTGACAAGATATAAAAAAATTTTTTTTTTTGAGCACCATTTTCAAAAATTGTTGTTTAAAAACCATCACCTAATGTGTGTCTTTTTGATTGCAAAGTTTCATAATTCTCCGTCAAGTAGTTTTCGAGCCAATTCGTGACAAAGAATGTAAAAAGTCTCCAGTAAAACGCTCCGCTCACTACGTTCGCTTCGCTCAAATAAACACTGAGGTGTTGGGTGATTCTGCTATACATTATAAATATAGTATGACAAATAATCAAAAAATACATATTAATGTTACATAACTAAAACAACTGTAAATTTGTAATGTACTCATTCTCATACTCATGAACGCATTCGGACAAACAAATACATACACAACTTGTATTAGACACTGACATACAGTCATGGTGACGCATTGGTTTATCTGGATTTAAACAAATTTATTTATAATATTTTAAGGATAACAAAAGGTACAATCAAATTTATTTTTACTTTAGTAGCATTAAGGTTTAAAAACTTCCTTAACACAAAACCTACCAAGTACCGGTCAAATTGACCGTTCTTAAACTTTTGTAAAACTTACACATTTTGAATCGTTATAATATCGTTATCAAACTGCATGACAATTCTTAGAATATCCATGTAACATTTTCTTCACTCTTTACTTTTAGTTATTTCCATTATAACCTGCGTTGTATAATAAAATAACTTTTAATTACCGGTCAATTTTATCGCGTGCGGTATGAACAGGTGTACAAGAATTGTCGGTAGGTTTAGTGTTAAAAAGATGTAAGGAAAAATTACCGTAATGAAAATGATATAGTTGTGATAAAAAATAATCTTTCTTCCTTAAACAGAATAATAAGATAAAGCTTAAGCTGTTTAATATTCTCCAGCAAAATATATAAACCTTACTGGCACGGAATCGAAAGTGGAACTCCGGCAGACCTTGCAGTTTTGTACGCAATTGGTTTTATTTTTTCTTATTAAGAATTTCTCAATCTGTGTCAAATGGCGGCCACTTTTGTAAGTGTTTAAGTGTTCATCTCTCGTTTTAAACCATGTGTTAGATATAGCCAAATCGAAGACTAGCGCGGCTTCCAGCAAGACCTCACCCTCATCATTACGGTAACCAGAACCCCGACCATCATGTACTCTTTCATAACCATCATTCATATATCCCACATGCTCTTTAAAATCACACCCCCCCCCCCCTATCCATTGTCCAGAATACCCATCATCACAGAATCAAAATCTTTCTTTATATTATACGACATTGCAAGAACTATTAAAAAATATGCATTTTCATTAAAAGAATAAGCTAGTGAGGACAAAATAGACGAGAAGCGGAGGAACACCGTCGCTTTTATAATAATAATAGTGTGATAGGCATTGAAACCACCCATAGACACAAAACGTAAACGGTTATATGACCGCTAGTTTAAATATTAATGACATAAAAGTAACTCTAAAATACAAAAAATCCCTAATACACCTCGACAACGAAACATTTATTCTTATAATATTTACAATAATCACGCTTAATCCAAAAATATATATACATATAGAAAACTTTTATCTATAAATCCATTAATTCTGATCTGGCTTTTGCATTTTTATATCTCTTTGTATAGAATATGAATCCATTTTCACTAAAATCAAGAGAACAAAAATTTTCAAGCTCCATAAAAGGTTGTGTTGACCAAGTAAAAATACACAGACCGCCGAATAGCATCGGAGAGCGAAATAAATTAATTACAAGAGATACGGATGAAATTGTGTTCGAAATATTTTTATTCACCTTGTATTTAAATGCAACAACTATATCGGAAGCATTTTGTTTAAATATATAATTTGCATTTCAGGGTAGGTACGGAGGCCCAAAACCGTTTGTTTTTACCATTGGAACTCAATATTTAATACCAACAACATGATAACTGGTAACATTGTAGTATTGTTACTTTTAACAGAAATTATAGTATATTGTAAGTAGTACAAAATAATAATAAAAACTAAAGATATACTTATTAGATGAAAATTTTAAAATTATAATATAATTTTTCACTTGAAACTAATATTACAAAAAGACTTGAATCTAATATTACAAACAGACTATTCAAAGACTATCATTATTATTATTAAAATCTACAAATTATAACAACAAAACTAAAAAAGAAAAAAAAAGTAGGACAGTGACATATATGAAACCGTATTGAAACATAAAATGTTGTACCTTAAATAACTTTACCAGAATGTAAACTTTGACCGAAACTTAAATCTGACAAGATCAAGAACATCAAAACAGGCAGCCTATCACTTTAATAGCAACAGGATGTTTTGGTACAATCTACAACAAACTCCTACGGGAAGTAGTTAAGGCGACCACTATAAACAAAATTAGGTTCAAAACTAGGTAAATTACTACTAACGACAAATTATTAACTTGGAAATAGGATCAGCAAAAATAATAATTTAAAAATATTTTTTTAAAATCCATGAAAATCATCAGATTGTTTCTTAAGTCTCCTAAAAGTCGTGGGACCTCTATGCCAAAAATGACTGTTATTTAACTAAGCCACTTAATTGCTGAACTTTAGGTTGTTTACTTATTCACTTTCATGTAACATTAATACTCGTAACATATATTTGTAAATCAATTTAATAAATACCAACACAATCACTTGCCTACTCGATATATTTAACTATTCCTAAAAGCTGTACCATGGTCACTCGATTATTGACGAAACAGTGACGGAAGTACCATATACTTTCGTATTAATTAGTTGCTTTTGAAACGACGAGAATATCAAAGATACAAACATCAACTACATTAAAGATGCTAATATGAGTACCGTTACATTTCAATTATCTATACACATACTTATATACCACTTACTGACTCATCACGAAATTTCCGAAACTTTCTGTCCGATTAGACGTCCACTAAGAATGGATTTTACGGAATTCCTATCCCAACGGATTTCAACTTTTTGCGTTTCACCAAGTTTGAAACCTGTAGGAGCCACACACTTAATGTGGGCGTAAGAGTTACTATAGCAACGGTTATGATAGCAACGGATAATATGACAAAGGTTACCATAGCAACCTAAGTTCACATCCAAATTAATAGTGCCCAGCGAAGCGGGAGGGGGAATAAGTTAGTAATTTGATATAAATGCAGGTATTTTATTCTTAAGTAAGTAATTAAAAATATATAAAAAAATGTATATTAATAAACAAAGAGTCGTGATCATTAACATAACTTTTACAACAATACTTTACCTTTGCTGAATAATAACTAAAATATAAAACCAATGTAAGGATTCTTATCTTATCACAAGTAATATGATCGTGAAGCAGTATTCAAATTATCATCGACTCTGCTAAGGTTGATTAATGCGGGCCCCTGAAGGAGCTCATTATTTTTCTCATTAGCACCGAGCTGTCTACTGCGATTAAGATTATGAGGGTGGATAAAGGTGTATGTGTAGTGGACCCTTTTCTCGACTTTCTTATTTCCATGTTAATAACTTCATCTTTGAATAAATTAATGTCGTATCATAAAAACAAATATAGGTCTATTATTATTATTATTATTATTAGACATAATGGAATTTTTTATAAATCTAACATTGATAGTGTTAATGTGAACACAGCTTAAGAATTTTTTTCCAGTTAAAATCTAGCTCGTTGGATTAAGTTCTTACTCCTATATTAATCTAGAGATCATGTTAGTAAATGGTGCCTTCGTGATCTTACTCAAAGGTTTGGGTTTATGTGGGTGAGTATTTCACAGGATATTTTTATGACCATATGGCACAGTTAACAAATTTTTTTCTATATGTAGTCATAGCAAATCCTCAAACACAACAATACATAACATTACATAACATGCATGATAATTCCAAGGGAATCATAAATATAGAATATGTATATAATTACAACACAATAAATTTATCTTATGCTTATTTATGACATTTAATGTGATATTAAAGTATTATCTAAGTTTTCAAAGATAAAGAAAATATATATTGTTAAAAGGTTTGAGATATTTTAGATAAAAAATATGACAATCGAGAATAATAAAGAACGACCAAGGCATATTAAATTTATAATCATCAAACCCGCGTCATCAGTTTGAGTTGTAATGCTTTCATTTTATTTAGTATGCTGAAGTAACAACAGCCGTATATTTTTATAAAAAAGGAGCGTTGACGAGTGTGACGGGAATAATGATGGTCGACATTTGTCTATCTTCTTGTTCGATATCTTGTTACATTATCTTTAAGATAAATATGTCTATAATATGCATATTTCTATGGTTTTTTTATTTATTTTATAAAAATGTAGTATTGTTTAATAGATTATCCTAACTCTTATAAGTATTATTTTTCAAGTTTTTCCGTGGTGTTTCAAACAGATAGACGATCGGATGTAAAGTTTTGAGTTTTGTGTCACGTACTGATCTGTAGCAATGTTTTTTTTTTCAAAAATTACTAAACATAAAGATTTTGTTTTGTTATTATTTTATTAATTTTATTATAATAACAAAACAATATATATATATATATATATATATATAATTATAATATATATATATTCTAAATAAATGAAATAACATATCATGTAGAAAAAAAAAACGAAAAAGTCATTATGAATAATTTTTATAAGCCTGTAATAAACTAAATCATCAATTATAATTGTGGTATTCACAAAAACAACTTAAAAAAAAATAGAAAGATGAGGTCTTTTTTTCATAATAAAATAAAAAAATATTGTATGGTTCCAAAGTATGGTATGGTTTACCTATATTATGTTGATACAGTTATACTAACACTTATATAATATATACAGAGTGAAATAACTGTACATACAATTATGTAAAGTCGGGATGAATGTTATGAATGCGAGATGTTATTATTATAGTCTACAACTAAACAAATAAGTGAAGATGATATAAAATTGATTTGGAAGATAACGACTTTATAAAGAATATATTGATATCATTATACCATTCTTATGTATATTATTATTGTAAAAAGAGTTGAGATTTTTTATCTTTACTTGTTGGATCAATTTTATTTCTGAAATGTTTGAGAAGTAAAACCAATTGACATTCTTTATTTAGGTCCAATAATTCTGTATTCATAACAATTGTAAAAATAGTATTAATATTATAAAAATGATAATAACCTTGTACTTATATGTTTTTGCTTTCAATTTTATTAATGTTTAACAGTAAAGATTGTCTTGATGTAATATAACCAATATATAAACTAAAGCACCGAAATCCCGAAAATCTCGTTAAAAGTCAGAACGTACGTAATGTGAAAATATGTAATATGTATGTTGAAACATATAAGTCGAATGTTTTTGTTATAAAGCATCAACTATAACTTAAAAAAATATTTGTAGGTTATACGAATATTTTTAAACCACTAGGTTACAGGGTTATGTGGACATCTGCCATTAACACTAAAAGATTACATATTAGTGAGAGAGCGAACAGAGAAAGAGGCATCTTTGTTGCCGTCTCTTGGATACTGAACATATTCTGACTTACATTTTCAAATATATATCTCGTAGCTTAAGATTGTAAAATACAAGTCGCGATGCTTTTGTAAACTAACAAGAAATAAATCCTTCAGGATGTCTACTTATTGAATTACATAAATATACAGTAATTTCGGTATTCCCACACTTAGATCGGATTGTGTATCCAGATATATATTTTTAACGTGTTGTAGTGTTCTGGTTTTCTTGGAAGGTTCTGAAATGCAAAAGTGATTACCTGAATTACTTTATATATTGTTGTACTTTTGGTAAAAATAATTGATTAAAGCTTTATGACTATAATAAATATAATGGAAGGATGGTTATTGTGTTTTACCCCTTATATATATATGGCTGTTTATAAACAGAATTTTCTTCCATAAAATGTTCCGTTATATCTTTATTTACGGAACCGCAAAAGCCATCCATGACATTTTATTTATTTCCGCTTTAAGCTTATAGGCTTAATATCTTTAGTAACTATAATTCATGTTATCTAAAAATCAACAACATATTTTTCCCAATTTTACAAAAGTTTCAGCCGACAAAGTATAAAAACACACCACCGAATTGCAAAAGACGGTGAAATAAATTCATTGCAATGTTAAAATAGAGGACGAAATATTTAGTTTTTTTTTGTCAATTCTGTAACATTATTTACAATTTCTTTGAAAAATATATAATATTTATTTTGCTTTTAATTATTATTTGTGTCCATCAAGTTCCTAAACCAAGCGAATTTTCCAAAGAATTACAGATACGAAATAAATGTTAAAATATGTCTTTCTTGACGACTTATAATTGCGATAAGGCTTCCCCTTTCTAACCTAGACATGTAGTAAATGACTGCAGACCGAATGACAATGACTAATCAGTCCCAACGAGGAAACGTGCACAAATTGTAGACATGAAGTATAACTGACTTCTTAGTCGTAGAACGGACACTCGGATAGACATTTTTGTTCATTAAGTGATGGTCAAAAATTTAAATAAAATTTGATATAAAATAATTATAAAATACAGATTAAAAATGAAATTGTTAAAATTAAGTTACATATATTTTTTTCTTCTATAATTTTTCTCGGCTTACAGAAAACAAATAATTACTTTTAATAAATAGAATTTCTTTATTTACGAGATACGACTGTCTATCTTTGACAGATAAGATGTTAAATAAAAACACATATTTATATTAAATTGTTTACATAATACATGTATTTATTTTCTCCGTATTGTTATTCTCTCTGCTGTATGTTTTAAATAACAGAATATTTAAATTTAACAAAGATTAAGCCTGATGCATTTTTAAAAAACATGCGGAAGCTTCTTGTGATTTTTCGCACCTGGCAATTACATACATCGAGGATACAGTTAAGTAATACGTAGAATTGTGCCATTTAGCTAGTGTTGTGTTCCATTGGCTTTTCTTGTTCTTCTAAAATAAGTTAGCAGTACTATAAAAGGTAACCTATGTTTGTTTTCGGAATAAAATTCGATTTTAATTAAAATTTTTTTTAATTATGATAATTGAACCCCAAAGGAACAGATTGATATATAATGTAATCAAAATAATTATAATAAACCAATAGGGGTTCATACTATTGAGCTTAATGCGCGGTGGAATTTAATCGAAACATTTCCTATGTGCTTGAAATGTATATACTATATTTATATAAAACAATTATTTATTAAAAAAAAATATTTATTATATAAAACAATTATTTATTAAAAAAGAATTTAAATGTGCTAAATCATTATGTATGAGTAGGATAGTAAAAAATTGCAATAATGAAATAAACAACTTCGAAAATTATTTATGAGGAAACTAGAAAAGCTAAATCTAGGAGAAGCGAGTTTGAATTATTTATGAATATTAAATATTTCATTTTTGACCTTGAGGTTCCAACAGTTTTTGAAATTTTTTTTACAGTTATTCTGGACACTGTTTTTTAATACTACTAAATCTTTAAATTCTTCTACTATATAACTTTTAAATAAAAAAAGTTAGCTCCCAAATATTAATGAATGTTTTTAAATTAATTAATGTTGAGAATACTAGTGGTCTGTGGGGAATATATGTTTAGGTCATCAATAGAGTTTATTGCGCTAAAATTAGCACTAATATTCAATTAATTCAGTTTCTTGATCTAATTAAACTGCGTAAAATAGCACCACCATTTTTTAAAATCCAGCTCTACTTTAGATCCTACTAATTATAGACCTATTTTAGTATTACTCAAGTTTACTAAGATCTTTAAAAAGTATTTTCTCAGTGAAAATGCGTAACTATATTAACAAAAAAAAAACTTTTGGAAAAAAAAAATTGGTTTTACTCCTGGTAGCTCAACAAAAGATGCTGGTGTTGAGTTATTGTTGAATGTTTTCGAAGTCTAGGAGGAATCACAAAATGCTCTTGGACTTTTCTGTGATTTATCAAAAGCATTCAATTCTATACAACAAGAAATAGAAAATTACATCGTTATGGAATTAGATATAAGGTCCTCGATTTGTTTACTTCATGTCTTCGTAAACAAATTCAAAAAATTGTTGTAAATAGAAAGTGTTTTCCCTTATCAAATGGGAGCGCCACAAGGAGCTTTGTTCTTCTTGGTTTAAATAACTTGTTTTACTTTGTGCAATGCAAAATTGCAATGGGGCCTTCATATAAGTAATTGTCGAACAGACTTATTCTGTCACATACGTTGTTCAAAAAATAGATGGTTGACAAACGTTGAAACAGCTAGAATAGTTTACTTTAGGCACTTTCATAGTGTTATGTCATACGGCATACTATTATGCATGCCAAAGCATCAGATATGGATACTATCTCTGTGCTTCAGAAGAGAGCTGTTTGAGCAATCTACAACATAAGACCCCGAGAATATTTATGTACACAAAATAGTAATAAATTCAATAAAAATTGTGATGTACTCAAAATTAACACCAGAAACAAAGATGATAGCGTTTGTTTCCTTGGTAACTTACAGAACACTAAAAAGCCTCGAAGGAATGTGATATAAATATTCCCTAGGGTATATTTTTGTATAACATTCCTTCCTATTATTCCTTGTATCAAGATACTCCAATTTTCTATAATCTTTATATTGTCGTCTCAGAAGAAAGTAACGAATTGGACACTTATATCTTTAAGATATCATCCCAGCTAAAAAACCTACTCCTTCAAATAACCATTCAAAGTTAAGGCAAAATAATCCATAGATAGTTTATAAGATATAAGCTTTATTTTATTGGTCTTTTCATACTTTTGTGACAGATATGTTATTTTTAATATGTATATTATAATCTGTACTGTATAAACTCGACAGTTACATATATTTATTACAAATTATAAAAATATTTAAATTCCTAAAAGTATAAGTAATATTCTATAATTAAAAAAAGTAAGTAAAAGTTACTTAATGTTAAAAATAAAACCAATACTCGCCTATAGTCGATAGAAATTCGTGAGGTTGATATTCTCTTAGGAATTTTTGAGAAATAATGCAAGGAATAAACTTTAAATGCTTTTGAAATGGAATACAACGCTGTAGTTTATTTCCACGACAACTCACATTAACAATACGACTGGAGAATTTTATTAATTATCTGTGAGTTTTGTAGGAACAGTTACATTTTCTATTGTATGTTCAAGTATCGAAGTACTAGATCATATTCAGCTATTATATTTACTCTATTCTTTGTGTAAAACTTTTATAGAAATTTTACTTGCCTTGTATATATTGTGAAAGCTATTCTTTAAATACCTAATTTAAAGAACTTGTAATTATTAGAGAGAAAACATTTTGTCAAACTAAAAAAACAAGGCCTAGATAATAAAATAATAAAAAACCCTATTTTCTAAAGTAGTATGTAATGTTTAAATTACACAAACAATTCTATTTAAGATATGTATAGTTTTTTATCGTAAGACATCTATTGTCAATTTCTACTACTAATTCACTATTTGTCAACCGCATTTTATATCGAGACAAGCTATATCTGGAACGGAAATTAAATAGTTTTGATCTCTGAACTATTTGGACAAATGTTTGTAGAGATTTATTGAAATAGCAGTATATTTCATATGTATGTTATTATTGGAAAATACCAAGTACCTACTCAAGCCATTTTATAACAAAACTTTAAAGGAAACTATTACATTTTTTAAAACTTTTATTTAAGCTGCTTGTCACAAGTAAGCTATAACAAAATCTTTAATTTGACTAACAAGACGTTAAATAAAATATATATTGTTTAATTAATATATGCAATGATATTTAGTAATCATTTGAGAAATCACAAAAACAAACATTTTGGTAGAATTAGTGATGTAGTAACACAAAAACAAAAAAAAATCTAACGTATACAGAACTAGCTTATTCCCTCTGGCTTCACTGGGCACACTATTAATATGGATGTGAACTTAGGTTGCTATGGTAACCTTTGTCATATTATCCGCTGTCATCGGAACCGTTGCTATAGTAACTCTTACCCCCGCGTTAAGTGTATAGCTCCTACAGGTCTAGAACTTAGCAAAATGCAAAAAATTTAAATCCGTTGAGATAGGAATTCCGTAAAATCCGTTCTCAGTGGACGTCTACGTCACAAAAAAGTAACTATGTAAAATTTAATGTTAATCGCATAGACAATTTCGGAAATTACGTGATGAGTCAGTGAGTGGTAAATCGATTATATATACAATATAGATAACAACACCTTTGAGAAACAGCGTGTGTCTTTTATTTTGTAACAACATGATGTTCTATATCCGGTTTTATGACTTACTTGGTATATTTAGGATATTATTAATATTATTTTTGATTCTTCAACATACCAGAAAATATTCGATCAACAAACATGTATAGAATAATAAGCACTCTTATATTGCACAAACAAAAATAAAATTGAAGTACCAGTATTTAACAGCTTTCATTATTAAACAATATTCTTGTAATTTAAAACTGAGATTCGAGAAATAATTATATCCTGAAAGCATATCGAAAAGCAATTAACAGTAAAATATGATGTAAGCCCAGAACGCGGCAGTCGATAAACAGGCGATGAGTTTTAAGTTCCGGGTTCCTTCGATTGTCTTTTATGAACATATTTTATCTCATTATGATATTTATTTATTTATATATTAATTTTCCCCTTTGAATCCATGCCAGTGATTACTTGTGTACGTCAAACGGAGTGACAGGAGGGCTTATTTTGATCGTACGTATCTAAAGAAACCCTTCTGTAAAGACACTCTCCAACTTAAAATAAGGCGAGGGTTCCAAAGGCGCCCTGGTGTGAGAAGAACCACACAACAAACTAAGATGGGATTTTTTTATTGTGATCTCTGGTTTACATATTATGATTATTAAAATTATATGAATATATTATCATCTATATTATGTATTTTTCATCTTTATATTAAATAGATCAAATATAAGTGCCTAACCATTATTAAGGTAAATGTCATCTCGTCATAGCCTCATCCATAATAGAGTGAGTGCAATGAAGTTCAGTCGCGTATTAATAACCTACTGTTATGATATTCAGTAACGTTACACACATTGTTCTCTGGAGGATTATTTACCTTAATTTCTGATGAAATTATAATACATGGCGGTAATATGGTTTCCTGTGTTTAATAATATAATCATGCAAATAAGCAAATGTTTTGAAAACAAATATAATCAAACAGAAGTTTTACTATTACTTAATGTTATTTGACTTTTTGACTGCCTATTATTATTTGTAATTAAAAAAAATATTTAAGCGATATGTTTGGATATTCATCTGAAAGGTAAGGTGTTTCGATTTCTAACAAAAATATTTTATCTGATTCTTATTGTATTAGTAAAAGTATTTTTTATAATTTTTATTCTGAGAAGGAAAGCTCCAAAATGCTTTAAGTAAAGTTTTAATATTAAAATACCAACAAAGGCAGGAGAATATTTCGTCTACTATTTCATCACAATGTCTACTCGTGTAATTAATTTATTTTGCTGTCCGGTGCCACTCGGCAGTGTGTGCAGTTTTAATCTGTCGTCACAGAGTTTTATGGCACCGGATTATTTATGTCCTGTTATTTTTACGTTGAATGAATAATGAATTTCATACCAGATGGATAATAAATAAACATAATTATTATAGTAATAATGCAATAACACAAATGTATTACTTATAACATTTATAATATCATATATCCCTATTATATATTTGAAACGATTCATGATGATTGTTGCTTAAAATATTAAAGTCAATGTAAGTAAGGTGTAATAATAAAAGTTATTTAATAGACAACCAAAGTGCTTTTGTTTACCTGCGCTTGTTTTTCCTTATATGTATGATATAGGAGTTATTAGTATTTAAGGGTTTTATGGAGCAGGAGAGGATCATTTACTATAAAAAAATTTAGTCGTTACTTATATTATCATTTTGTTGTGTGTTACTCTGTGAAGATGAATGATGAATATGAATATGTGCGGTGTTAGTGTCGTCTATTTATCCACTTTTGCATTTCTATTTCTTATTATCAAACACAACTAATTCACGCATGACAATATGACAATAGACACACATAAATACTAAATAACGCACGCGTATTCACACTGCTTAACAATCTACACTACGTAAATACATACTAACTATATTTTGGATTTTACAAAAGCAAACGATACCAATTAAGTCACGGAGTTACCGTTGGTCTTTTCAGAACTATTTAATAAATCAATGACAGTTTGAAGATCTCTAGCTACATTAGTTTTGAGCTTCCTGTTTATATCAAAGTACCACAAAGAAGCACACCTTAAAAAGTATGGAAACTAAACTATTATACGGAGTGTTGTATTTTCTTCTGCGGCTTTTTATGATTACATTAATTATTTGTCTGGAGTTACTTAAATTAATTCAAACTCTTACATAAATCAATATTGCTATTGTTTATCCAAACATATTTTCTCACGCCGTTATTCAATGAATGTAATTTCCTTAATTTTTTATAGAATTGTGTTTACGCAAAACTATATAAAGAAATAAAATACATTTATAGCTGTTACACGGACAGGGAAGAAAACAGACTATTGTCCAGTAAAGTTACTTTTTACATTCAAGAAATATGTTGATACATGAACATAGAAAACATAACCCACTGAATTCAAATATTCTTTATGAAATTCTCCAGTTGCTTTGTAATGTTAGCTGTTATGTAAATAAACTATAGTGTAGCACTCTATGTTAAGAAATACGAGTATGCACCATTTATTTCTTATCCATTTATAATTTTTATCATGAATCTTTGAGAAAGTTATTCAACGAATAGAGGTTGGTTAGATAATAAGCCTTAACTTATCAATTCCATGTGCATTACATTCTGATATGCCCTAGTATCATAAGTAAATAATCTCTAATTAATATAAAAATATATGATATAAAATATAAACTGTATGTCATGATTTTCAAAACTCCAAAAAACAACTTTGATGTAAATCTAAAATTCTGCCAGTCTGCTTTGAGCTAAATAAAGTTGCTGTGCAAAAACTTACCGCACTTAACACTTTCACTGCCAGCTCCGTAGCATGTACGGAGCAATTAAAAGTCAATTTTTTATAGTATTTAATTGGCTCAACATTTTTTTTACTATTTTTCCGTTTATTTAAATGCCTTTATGCAAACGTTTATATGAAAAATTGAAACAGCACACAGGGCTCAATTTCTGAAAATCTGGTGGCAGCGAAAGTGTTAAGTTAAGAACAATTTTTTACTTTTTATTGCCCATGCCCATGCAGTTGCACTAATAATGTAAGGTAAAGTATGTTGTGATACTTTGTTGTTATGATTTAATTGTTTAATATTACTAAGTTTTAAATACAAAAGATTATTAATATTAGAAATTAAAGGAAATATAATATATTTTCATTAAACCAGTTTCATAAAGCTTTATTTTTTTACTGTTCGTTGCCATGTGGCACTGAATGTATTTTAACTTTTTGTCGATACGTCGGCTGATACGGTTAAAATTCTGTGCTGATGAGTTGCAGATGAAATGAGTTCATTTTGGATGCAACTCTTTATAAAAAATGCACAGCAATGCGATGGCAGATTGCTATGACATTGCCAAACCATGACAGAATAACAGTAAATTTGAGTAAGTTATGAAATAATAATAACATCAACTTTTCACTCTCTGGAAAAATTTGTTAAATACTTTTGATATCCAGTAATAACAACTGTTATATTTATTTTTAATAAAAACACATTGCCCGTTCAAACTTGGTTATTAATAGAAACGAGTATATTGTATTACATTTATAATAGTAAAAATATTAATATATGTGAATTTATTGAAACGAATAAACAACTAAACAAAATAAATAATATGTTAACATTGTTATGTGCTTAAATACCATTGAAAATGTAAATAATATAATCCAATGGATCGTTTATTTCAATTGTATGTAGTGTTTAGATATTTTCAAAAACATAAATTTCTAGACAAGACCGGAGTTGGTTATTAGACCAGACCGCAGTTTAATTTATGTATCGAGAATACAGATAAGTTTTTAGTACTAGAATATTTACATAATATATTTGCGAATATTTACCTTCACGCCATATCCCTTGCGGGGTAGCCAGAGACGACGGAGCGCCAAACGCTACGGTCTCTGCATACCTCTTTCGCCTCGGCCACAGACATCAACCTCTTCATACATGCCCTCCGGGGGGTCCTCATGCTTTTTACGTGACCTTCCTCCAGTATCGTAGCTACTGTGTTTGCGAATATATAAAAACAATAGTAAACATCTCAAAGAATGGTTTTCATTTTTAATATACATACTATTAAACTGTGAATGAAAAATGTATAATTATATTACCTCATCGCTTTTGTAAATTTGTAATGAAGCAGATTATATTTTATAATATGCAACTCTTGTTAACCTGCTTTCGAATATGCGCGATAATAAGCTCAGAACCAGTTTAGGTTTAAGATAAAGAGGTCTATTGTTATTTTTATCACATCAAAATGATACATGCCTTTGTATGGAGACTGATGAAGCAATTTTTCTGAAGGCATGTGATAGTTATTATCGTGTTTAATATAATTTTATGTATAAGTGGAGTTACATATTTTGTTGATGATGCACAAGTGTTCTTATTTTGTAATGTACATACTGTAGGATGGACATGGACATACATGGACTTCATTGTATAAATGTGACATCAATTTCATACAAATAATGTATGGAATTTCTGAATATCTTAATAATGCTATTTTAAAATTGACACTTATTTATGTAATTGATGAATTTTTGTAATCTAAGAAACAACAACAGTACAAAAACTACGATAAAATCTTAATATTAAATCGAAAGTATTTCTTAGTAGGTGGTGAGGCAGGTGCTGATCGTACAAATCATGCAATATATGTTAGAACAAGTTAAAATCCCTGACTTAATAAGTTCTTTAAATAATAGAGAAGTTCGAGAAGTTGGAATGAAGAATTTAAAATTACTTGTCTATAAAACCAAATTTGAGTTATTTAACATTCTAAATATTTTTGAACTTTATTTTATTTTTGCATTTAATTTGAAATAAATATGCAAAGGCTACGTATGACTTATAAGGTAAATAACTTGTGAAAGCTATTGATTTATATATAAAATATATGTTAACAGGTAGTAAAATAAAAGAAACATATTTTATACAACATTTATAACATTATAGAAATCTGACCACTATGAGAACAAACGTCCAATAGCTAAAGAGTACAGTTTTACTATATACGAATTTGTTAAATTTATCTCTCTATACTTAAAGATTCTTAAATTTTACTATTTATTCAGTTGAACTGAGTTATATTTATAATAGCACGGTGCTAATAACAGTGTAATTAACACTTTTACATTGAAGTTTATGAAGTCATTATATTTATTTTGGTACTAACTCTGGTCAGATTAATTCCAGCGCTTTATAGTCTTTGAATATTTTTTTATTTTTAATTTATTGTATTTTATTGTAATAATTACAATAAAAATCGTTTAAAATAATTTTCAATGTTTGGTTCACTGTTGGTTCTAATTGCTTTGAGTTCTATCATCTGAAACCAAATCAATAGATAAACTACTCAACGAAATAAGGCAGGTATGTAAATAGGGGGTAAAAACAAAGGGGAAAGGTTAGGTCGATATTTGAAATCATATTTATAGGAGAATATGATTCTACAAAATTATAGAGTTAAAATATTACTCTACAATATGTTCGATTATTATAATGAAAATTTATCTTATTCCATATTCTGTGTAAAATCTATTTCTATGTAAAGAAATCATTGAGGTTAAAATCATATTATATAACTATAACAAAGGCGGTCTCATAGGATCGTATGTTTATTGTAATTCAAATAAATAAATTGAATAATTTATTCCATTTTTAAAAACACACCCTTAATTTACCTCCGGAGATACGTCTATCAGACATTAACCATATGTCTGTGAACATGTACTAATTAGTTGTTGAGAACACGGGCCCGCCAATAAATAGATGTGCCATTCAAAGTCGAGTTATCTCTGTTTACATTATATTAGGTATATGATTAATTATTAATGTTGGTGAATAACAGTATAAACATCAGCCATTATCTGTAGACAAGAATTAATATTATGATGAATTCAAATACATTTTTTCACATTAGTTCAGTTCTATCTAATAATATTGTGAAAATACACCTTAAAAATATTTCAAATCAAATACACAGGATGATTCCGAAAATTGTTAGTGAAATGAAAGTAGTATGAATATGAAAAATCTTTAATTATAGCTTTTCATATATGCACTGATACATTCGGCTTAACTAGTTTTCACTTAACCCTTAAATGCATAATGATAAAAAATTGAAACATACCACTTAAACGGCCCTTAAAACTTTGCTTGAATACAATAGTGTACAGTAAATGTATAGTGTTGTATATCTGCAACATAAGGTTTTTTAATAAATTAGTATAAAAAATAATATATATATATTTGTTGCTATTTTTCATTGTAATACCTGTACTTATTTGCAAGATATATATATATATATATATATTTAAAGTATGAATAAAAGTCATGCTTTTAAGGATTAAAAAACGTCTTTCAAAAAAGTTAAAAAACGTCTTTGAAAACAAAACGTCAAAAAGTTCATGGTTCTAGTTCTATGTGAGTGGTCGTGTTATCTTAGTGGAAATGAATGCTGCGGACACCGCTCGTTGTCGCTCGCTATTCAATGAATGAAATTCCATGGAATGTTGTAATAATATTGGCTGTTAATCCAAAATAGTTTTAGGAAAATACAGATTATATCACGTTCACAAAAACTCTTATATAGCCGTGTTGTAAATTGACGTGAGTACAAAATACATAATACAGTAATACCCCGCTTTACGCGACCCCGTTATACGCGGTTTCACTATAACGCGGATGCAAATTTCGCGCTCAAATGCCACGAATTACGCGAAAGAGTGTATATAAATATAATGTAGTCATCAACAATACATGTATTTTCCGTAAAAAAATAAGAGTATGTATTGCATAAAGTGTTCCTAGAATTAAAGTGGTTGATTAAAATGATTTGTATTTTTTTGTAATAATTTTTGACTATGTTTAATCATAAACCTCGTTATACGCGAATTTCAGTTAACGCGATTTTTTTTGGAACGTATCCCTCGCCTAAAGCGAGGTATTACTGTATTCTTTTAGAAGATAAACTGAAGCGATTGTGTTGTTAGTAACTTCAGTTTAAATACTTTTAAATCAATTAAGACTTAAATTATTTTTATAACTGACGAACCATTATTGTTGAATAAATATTTAATTAATATTTAATGTTCATATTTGTTGTTTTTTTTGATAACACTAAATAATATATTTAATTATAATTAAAAGTATTATAGAAGAGAACAATAATTGTGATGTAACTAAAGCCCAAAAAGTTACATTCAAGGGATAAATTTCTAAATTTTAAGTTCACGTTACCGTTACGTAGAACTACATATTATATGAGTACAATGGTAACATTCCATACCACCTCGAGGTTATCATGATGTAATAAAAGTGCTAGTGTTTATTTATGTATATAAAATAAATAACATTTAATTCTTTCAATTTCTATTTGAAAATCCGTGAGTTTAAACTCTAAGCTGATGTAATATCAATTAAATTACATATACGTACTAATATATAGTAATTGCTCCGCGCTCAGTACACAATTATACAATAATCAATAAACAAATTACTTTTAACTTTTAAAAAAATACAAAAAAAAAATTACTTTCATTACGATAAAAATAAGAATATGGCTTTATATTATATTTCAAGTGACAACGGACAAGAATTGTGATTTGAACCGAACGGGAGGTAGAGGAAAGCGCTGGCATCATCTTATCAATTTATAAATACTAATAACTGGATCACCGCATACAATATCTAAAAATATAAAATTTTGTATTGAAATTCTTGTAAAGGCATAGATGATGGCTGGGATGGATTTAGAAAAATTAAATAGTTTAAATAGGTATTGAAATTTTATAACGCTTATATATTTGCATTAAATATCATTTATTGTTTTAGGAATGTCGATTATTTTGGAGGAATACCATGAAACAATAAATAGTTTCAGAGGATCTTACACTTACACTTACACATTTCAAATAAGAGTAAACTAAATCTGTAAAGTTTGTTATCATAAAAAGGATAACTAAAATCAAAGAAATTATTAATAATCGTCTTATTTATGAATAATATTCACTCTGCATTTCGAACTTCACTGCTATTTGGTATGCTGTGCCATACCATGCTATATGATGGTATTACCTTTTTCAGCGGCATTTCCACATCGATAACACATGGCTACCTTCATATACTCTCACCGCCAAGACAGGCCAAGTTCTTGCGATTTCCCGGATGTTGCAACAGCTCGTGGCCGGCGGTGATTACTTTTCATCAGCGACCCGCACGCTCATTCGGCCTCCTCGGCCATAAAAAAATGATTGTTTTCGATTTTTATTATACTGGTACAAATTCAATAAGACTCAATTACGAATCGTTCCAGCTGCGATTCCTGGGTCGAAGACTATATATTTTTTGAAAATAAATCAATTAGTGAACCAAAATGTTGGTAAGTCATAACGTCCTTGGAACTTGAACCTTTTTAGAAATAATAACCTAACACTTTATATAGCTGCCGAAATTTAGTTTTGTTTAGATAAAGGATTATCCAAAAACCATAAAAATGTATTCGGTATAGTTTACCAAGTATCACACAAGGGTTAGAAAAAAAATTGATGTAAAGCAAACAAGCAACAATTCAACTTTGCCTTTCTTATCTTATTTAGTAGATACCGTAATCCTCGTAATAGAAATAGAAATATAATGTCTCAATTTAGATTTCTAACTATTAAAGCAAATTATTTTGATGAATAACCGCTAAATAATTCACTCGAAGGGGAAAGATTCATTAACGTGACTTGTATTAAAACCCACGTCATTCATAATTTAATCCAATATATATCTCATTTATGAAACCAAAAAATGTATTTTTTCATTAAGTTTTGATTTCAAAATATAAATATTTTCTCTAAAGTACATTTACAAAAATAACATTTTGTTGACAGTAAAAATACACGCACCGTCAAATATCCTCGGAGAGATAATAAATAAATTAATGATACAGTAGACTCTGATGAAATATTGGACGACATTTAATTGTTCCTTTTTGTTTCGGTGTTGAAAAGTTAATATATTTTTGTACCAATTTGTTTTAATAGCACTATTAATGATATAATTTCTTCTACATGTTATTATAATGTAGATTGATTCAGTAAAATAAGGAATCGTATATTAGATGTAAAGAAGGAAATATAGATATGGTTCAATTCACGGAATCCAGAATAATAAGAGTAATTTTTTTTCCGTGGCTTAATTTCTGGTTTAATTTTATAAATTTAAATCAGATAAAGAATGAATAATCAATCAATTCGGGCAGAATTCCAACATGCGACTTAAATAACGCCAACGGGGTTAAACATGTTAAGGACATTTCATACTTCATATAATGACGTAAAATTTTACATACATAATAATATAATACAAAATCATTTCAAAAATGGCAAGCGACAAATATTTACTTTACATCTTCATGATCTATTAAATTCACTTGTGATATAGTAGTATTTCTTATTATAATAACTTTAAGCTTTAACCTCATAATCATGAACGAAAATAAGTTACTCCGAAAACAGAATTATGTCAAAAGGCAATTACAATGAAATTCCATGTCAGTTCTCTGCACATGTGAGTCAGCAGATAAAAACATACTTAAAAACTGTGAACTGTGAGCAAATGGAGTATCATCAGTGATAGCAATTACTGTCCGATTCTACACAGACAATTCTGAACAGTTTCAGTACTAATAAAGAGTCGATTATGAACTACAATGAAATGCGTGATGCGCGATACTGAATCTGAGTAAAAATAATCCATGAAATATTTTTAGTTCTCATCCATAAATACGTTAGTTTAGTTTTACAGTTTTAGTTAACAATTTATTTATAATGAATTAAAAACTAAAATAACAGATATGGTTAATATATATTTAATTATTGTAGTATATATCTGATCCGTATATTTGCAACTTCATTTCCCACAGATATTTACAAATATGGACAAATTATTTTTTGTTGTCACCTTTAAGTCATGGGCAGAAATACAACAAATTACGTCACAAGGTGACACGGATGGGAAATGAAAGAGTTTGAGTATCTGGATCTCTTGCTGTTAATTGGTTATCTCAATTATATAATATCAAATTTCTTTTAGCCTGACACTTTCGGCATTTAAGGGCAAGGGAATGGAATTAATAAACTAAATACTTAATGCAGCTATCTACTGAACAACGTTATTTTAATTGCATGCAATTATATAATATAATATTATTATTTTTAACTGAATAAAAATAAAATCTTAAATATTACGCGCATAAAAATCCTCAAGCAACTGGTTAGTAAAAGCATTCTTAAGAATGTTTGAATTGCTGACTGGAAAATACATAACATTGTGAATCTTGAAAATACAAGGCTCGATAGCTCGAGTGTGAATATATGAGAGTTTTAAACTTATTTTGTAAACGATTTTATGATTTTTGTAAATATTACTATTCACTTTTGTGAATATTAGTATCATTTTACAATGCAATGTTTTTATTGTCTTAGTTATTTCAATTAAAATGATTTTGCTGTTCAGGCATTTAAGCATCCAACAAAGGTATGTAGGAAATCTTTGTCATACTAAAATATATCCAGAATTTAACAAAGTTTACAATTCGTGTACAAATTGAGGACTTATTATATCTTCAGTGCGGCTCAAAGCATCGTTGAAGACAGACGGCTGCATACATTCATAACGTCACAAGCTAGCTATCGAGGAGCTGTTTATTAACACACAAAAACTGGTCTCAGTTAAGATTTGACTTAAATGTAGTATAAGTATATAGTACAATGAAATGTTATTGAAATTGAAACACTAACTAACCCTCGTAAAGAACTGACTGGAGGATTAAATTAATATATTTGTGTATAAATTAAGGGATCATGTTAATAAGAGCTGATAAATGGTTGGTAGCTTACAGTCGTGTTCCCTTGGGATTGGTCCAAGTTGATGTCCAAGGACAAAATGTACAAATAAGAAACTAACTTTAAAGTCACCAACTGACGCCGATATTTAATGACGTCATATTAAAGCACTTTATTATTTGTTATATAATAATAATTGTAATTCTATTCTAATTAGAAATTTGTCTTTAATTTTCATTTATTCTGAAATTATTTATATTATCAAACCTGGAAATAATGTGAAAAATTATGACGTCATAAAATTTCGCTGTATCAGCGCTTCGTTTATTAATTTCGATTTATATAGCTCGTAAGAATATTAACAGTAATATCTGAGGATAAAAACAAGGGGTGATAAAAATAAAATTCAAGTATTGCTTATCGAAACTACTATTAATTATTTTGTTACATTATTTTGTCCATAGATAACGGTCGTACTACGTATGGAACCCATATTGGACCGTAAGGGAAGGCAAGGCATTAGCAAAGTGATAAATATATTTTCGATTGATATTATTTAAATTATTAATTGTGTATTTAATTTTATTTATTGTTAGTCACCTTTTCTTATATTTTCTATACTATTAAAGTGTAAAAAAATTAAAGTAAAGCTTTGCTCAGCCCTTATTTTTTATAAATATATATTTATGTTTATAATCTTATTAAGTATAGTGAAACTATTTACAATAAGACTGGAGCCTTTTAATACATTTTAAATATGAGTTAAAGAACCCACAGACCTGTGTAATATATTGTTTCGTATGTAATTTTGATTAAATTATACGACTTTAATCTCAATTGTACAATAAATTAGACGGTACGTGATTGAGATCGTTTCCGACAAGCATAGCTTGAATTAAAGTAAGCTAATGAAACGATTATTACAGTAGAAGTATTTTTGTTCACAAATAAGAACGATTTTGAAATTAAAACAAAAATGCAGGGCTTTAAGGGCAGGCCCGCCAAATAAGAAAGCGATACCTTAAAAAAATATACCACAGGAGGGTACTGGTTTTGACGAAGCCGGGGAACCCCTCCTTGAGCAAAATCGGGGGAATAATTTTCGGATTTTGCTAGGGCTGCCCGTCGTATCTGGGGTGGGCATAGTATCGCCTTTTCTGTTTTTTGAGGGCAAACGACGAGTCAACGCAGCGGTACCCCGACCCACTCTAAATGTGGACTTTTGTAACATCCGAGGACTTCATTCCAACTTGAACGCCGTCCACTATCATCTAGAGACGGCGAAGCCGGCCTGATTGTTTCTGACGGAGACGCAGATATCTCAACCAGCGACACAGCGTACCTGTCATACCCCGGGTATTAACTAGAACACCATTTTATACCACACGCCGGGGTATCTATGTTCGTAAGGGTTGATATCTGCTACCTTCAGGTTTTTGAAGATCGGGACCTGTCTACTCTGGCTGCGTGTAGACATTAACGACCATGTCACAGTCGACGGGTGCCTCTACAGGTCCCATAGTGGCAATGCAGAAACGAATCAACTCTTGGGCCATGTTCAGGTGAAGATTGATGATCTGCTTTCACAGACTCTCTCCGCTGAAGTCGTAGTCCTCGGGGACTTCAATGTACATAATGCCGATTGGCTAGGGTCACGTGCCACCGTTGCCACTACGCGGGGAGATCAGTGTTTAACTTTACTCTGGCAAATGGTCTGTCCCAGTTAGTCAAACCGCACACTCGTCTACCGGACGTGGACAGCCACATACCCACTTTGTTGGACTTTCTGCTGACTACACATCCCGGAAAATACCAAGTCACTGTCGAGGTTCCCTTAGGGTCCTCTGATCATGACTTGGTACGGAGTGTGGTGCCCATTGAACGTCCAGCCGGCACAAGACCTGCGCTGCGGCTGTAGCTGATGTGATACTTCTTAGCATGGAACTATTTGTACCAATTTGGCAGATCGCCCCTTGGTTTGATGCGTCTGTCGGGGCTGCAGCAGCTGGCAAACAGCAGGCTTATCAAGCTTGGGCTAATACGTTAGTCTCTAAGGATCCGAACTCTAGAGTTCTGAAGAGGAAATATAATCGTGCTTCTAGATTCTTCAAACGGAAAATTGCTAGAGCATAGTTCAAGCATGTTGTCAAAATTGGGGATCAGCTGGCAAAGAACCCGCCTGGCCCGCGCAAGTTCTGGGCGCTGTCTAAAGACACTCTAGAAAACTTTTGTCAGACATCCCTACCGCCATTGCATACTGGGAACGGCTCTCTGGCCCTCACGGCAAAAGAGAAAGCCGATATCTTGGGCACTCCTTTTGCATCAACTCGACTTTGGACGACCAGGCGAAGACTCCGCCTATCATCCCGCGGTGTCCAAGCTTAATGCCGGAAATAGTTTTTCGGCATAAACTCATCCGACAAGCCCTTCTTTCCTTGGAAGTTCATAAGTCGAGTGGGCCAGATGGGTCACTCCAGTCGTGCAACGAACATATGAGTTGACACCAGTACGGCGTAGTCCGGGTCTCAAAGAAGCGTGCCCTTATCTATCAGATCTCTAAAAAAGGTGATAGCTCGGACCCAGCTAACTACAGACCTATCGCCATTACCTCTCTTCTCTCCAAAATAATGGAGATTATCATAAACCGACAGGTCCTAACGTACCTCGAGGATCACCAGTTGATAAATGACCGGCAGTATGGCTTTCGCCATGGTCGATCAGCTGGTGATCTTCTGTTATACCTCATTCACCGTTGGGCAACGGTTATTGAAAGCAAGGGAGAGGGTCTGGCAGTTAGTCTGGATATGGCAAAAGCCTTCGATCGTGTATGGCACAAGGGGCTTCTTTCGAAGCTACCTTCCTATGGGCTTCCTAAGAGTTTATGCAAGTGGAACACCAGCTTTCTCACTGGACAGAGCATAAAAGTTGTTTTCGACGGTTTTTGCTCGGACCCCAAGCCCATGAACACTGGTGTACGTCAAGGCTTCGTACTATCCCCAACTCTGTTCCTCCTGCACATTAATGATATGTTGATTATTTCCAACATATATTGTTATGCGGATGACTTGCAGGTCTTTCTCGGGAAAACGTCGACGAGTGCCAAAAGAAACTTGTGTTTTCTATACAGACTTCCTTGGGGATGATCTCCGAGTAGAGTGAACTGGACCACGTTCAGTTCAATCCCGAGAAGACACAAGTTTACGCGTCTACCACTAAAAAAAACCATTTGTCGTATCACCGCTCTTTGAGAGCACTCCCCTCATCGTCTCGCCAAGTATTAAAATACTGGGTCTCGACAGTTCGAGCGATCGTCAGTTTTGTGATCATCTACGACATGGGTACCTTCAAAAAAAGCGTTTACTCCTACCTTCAAAGCCGGCAACATTCTTGTAAATCCTTGGATGTTGCAGGAGTTCATGGGCGGCGGCGATCACGTTCATCTGTGATCCGCCAGCTCGTTTGCCCTCTTATTAAATAAAAAAAAATAAAAAAAAGATAAAATTTTTTAAACATTTCCAGTAATTATCATGGAACTTCTTTATAAAAAAGCTATAAAAATACTCTTACTAATAAGAGTATTATTCATAATTTATTATTAATTCAAACAATGACAGTTTAATATTAGATAATAAATATGCAAAATCTTTCTTTCTAATATAGAATAATATCTTCAAATCAATGGACAAATAACATCCATTTATTAATATATGAAACTCCGGTAATAACTTTCTCAAATACATAAATCATAGAGCAGTTATCAGTTATTGCTCATCAAGCAAATATGTAAAACCCGGAATAAATACTAAGTTACGTACTTTTAATTTCATATAGTCATATAATTTAAAGTAAAATATTTATATAATATTCACCTGAGTAAAAAATAAAGCTTTCTACAATAACGATATCATGATAAAGCAGCAATAATCTTTATAGATATAAAACCTGCAGAGACCTACATGCATACAATATATATGCCGATCCATCCGTTATTTAATAACATAACAAACAGATTACCCATATTACCAACATAATAATATAAAGTATCACAAGCAACCTGTTACAATACAATGAACACAGACGTAAAACCATTCTTAGGTTCGTTTGAACTGCCTGAATGTAACATGCAACAGTTTGATCATTGAAAATACGATATAAAACAGCTCGATGGATGATTTTATGAATACAATTTAATATTGTAAAGGATGTTTGTTACAAAACACCATTTTCTTGTTTATTTCAATGAAAGTGATGATGCTTAAAGTCAAAGTTGAAATCAGAAATGACTTTTCACGTCAAAAGCATAAAAATAGGTCAGGTAGTTAATGTAAAATATAAATAATAATGCAAAAGAACGCACGGACTTCTAAAACAAGTGCCGTGACGTGGTTGGATTCTATATTACATATAACATTTTGCTTATCATTTGTATATAATAATTGTGTTTAATAAATATTCTTAGGGACCAGAGGTGGAAAAAGAACAAAATAATAATAATCACTTATACACTACTACTAAATATTTTATTTAATAATAAAATTACAAAAAAAAAACTAATTTTAAACAATCATATATACAAAATGTAAATTGAGCTTTTAATGAACTATCACAATTAAAGTATTTGACTGATCAAACGGGCAGAGCTCCCGCTCACAAGAGAATCCGACACGAATAGATGCTTGAAATGAGCGCGCGGTCGTTTATAAGGACATTGCCCCACCACTTGTTCTTCAGGTCTATTATTCGGCTAACACGGCCTCTCCTAACTGGAGGACGTTCTCGGCCTCCCGTTCTTCAGACTGATGGCTAACAGTTGTACTAGAATTGCTAGGCACAGGTCGTGGTATCGAATGAGTGTCATAACCCATAGTGGTTTGCTCATGCGTGGACTCCGAAACATCATCATTACAGTCTGCCTCTGAAATTAAAAGTAACAAGATTCTTCACTACACAGTTATTTATAGAGTTTCCTTTACCTGAAAAAAAGAAGAAAAAAAAGACTATTTTCTTACGGACACAACTGTGTAGTATACCATAGGCATGACGTTAGCATAGTTACTCACAGTGCGCCATTAGACACGAACCGTAGGCACTTCGTTAGCATAGTTCACATAGTACAAGCAAAAGACAAACGACTACATGACATAGGCACGACGTTAGCTTATCATGTGTCAATATACATGTGTATAACATAGGCACTACGTTAGCTTATTATACACATATAGACGTACATAATCACCGTATGACATAGGCACGACGTTAGCGTATCATACGAATAGAAATCACAAATAAAATGACGCTTGTCAACTTAAACATAAACGACTACATGACATAGGCACGACGTTAGCTTATCATGTGTCAATCTACATCTCGTGTATAACATAGGCACTACGTTAGCTTATTATACACATGTAGACATACATAATTACCGTATGACATAGGCACGACGTTAGCGTATAATACGAATAGAAATCACAAATAGAATGACGCTTGTCAACTTAAACATAAACGACTACATGACATAGGCACGACGTTAGCTTATCATGTGTCAATCTACATCTCGTGTATAACATAGGCACTACGTTAGCTTATTATACACATGTAGACATACATAATTACCGTATGACATAGGCACGACGTTAGCGTGTCACACGAATAGAACTCACTATCAAAAAATGCAGAACAAGTATCCGGAGTCCATTCTCCACGCCATGGCACCATAAACTCTGCCGCAGCTTGAGTATATTTTCCGTATGAACCCGCTAACAGCTGCAGTTCATATCGACCATGGGGAAGCGCCTTTACAACACGGTATGGTCCGCGCATGCCTGCATCAAGCTTGCCAGTTGCCTGTGCCTGTTTTATAAACAAATGAATTAATTTCATATAATCGAGGGGGTTTGCGGTTAACATTCACAGTCTCGTTTTGTCGACTTTGATTGGCTTTCAGACGTTCGGAAGCTCGTTGGCGACGCATTTCTCTTAATGCTTCGCGATTTGGATTTGCATTTTCCAAGGCGATGTCACGTATCAGATTACGTATCACGGGTGTAGCCACTTCAATTCCCACAAGTAAATTCAGAGGCGATAAGCTGGTGGTTTTTTGCTTAGTCATATTCAAGACTAATTGTAAGCGCCACATGACATCCGACCATTTGTGCTGTCGATGGTTACACTCGATGCGAACCATATTTAGTAGAGTTCGACAGTAACGTTCAACTTGCCCGTTTGAATGATGCATCTCTGGTGTTATGAGATGCATATCAATGCCCAACTCCGTTACAAGTTTAGTAAATTCAGAGCTTTGAAACATTCTACCACGATCTGCTATAATTAGCTTAGGAGTTCCGAATAATGAGATTACATTATACATTTTTTGTTTTAATTCGGTAGAATCTTGATTGAACATAGGATACAATAAACAATACTTTGAAAAGGCATCTATAACTATTAAAATATACTTGTAACCGTTTGATTGGGGCAATGGACCTAAAGCGTCTACATGAATAACTTCAAAGGGATTACATGGTTTTTCCCAGGAATGTATAAATTTGTGAGGGGCTCTCGGAACCTTTTTATGCGTCACACGTATTAGACAGTGGTCTATGTATTTCTTAACAAGCGACTTAAGAAAGGGAAACCAAAAATAATAAATAATAAGTTTTCTAATAAGTTCCAACGTTTTGTCAACTCTAGGATGCTCATGTTCATCGTGAAAAATCCTAAGCAAACTGAGCCTATGCCCTTTTGGCCCAAAACAAAGGAGCTTAGTTTCCTCTACTATCGGATAATATTTGTAGTACAAAAGATTATTCTTATGGACATAATCATTTGAATCTAACTGTCCTTCTGACAGCTTCCCAATAAGATGCTGGGTCTCTTCGTCTGCAGCTTGCGCTATTTGAGCCCAATTCTGTTGTTTACGAGCCTTGCAAACTTTAACTGGATTGTGACTTAGATAGTCAGCGTGTGACATATAGGTGCTTTTGCGATATTCAAGCGTGAAAATTAAAGTCTTGCAAGTATATCCACCACCTGGCTACGCGGGGTATCAAGTCCTTCTTTTGTTGTGTGGACTTTAAAACGTTACAGTCTGTTACAACGGTAAAATGAACACCGACCAGATAATGTCTATAATTTTGCAGAGTTTTAACGACCGCCAAGGTTTCAAGCTCATATGCATGATATCTTTACTCAGCACCCTGAATTCTTTTACTATAAAATCCTATCGCTACCTTATGTGCGTTATCGTGAACATGGAAAAGCACTGCGCCATACCCGACGGAACTGGCGTCCGTATGGACGTCTATGGGTAGCTTGGGATCGAAAATAGCCAACACGGGTTCGCTCGTAAGCTGCTTGATAATATCTTGTCGTGCGTTTTCTTGTTCACTACCCCAACTAAATGGCACACCCTTTTTTAACCTTGTAATGGGAAATGGTTCTCAAAGCAAAATATGGTATGTATCTTCGAAAGTAGCTTGCTAAACCCAATAATTGACGAGTTTGTTTGACGTTCTTCGGAATAGGTGCTTCAATTAAAGCTTTTATTTTCTGTTTGCTCGGTCGTACCTGACCTTGGCTTATAGTGCGTCCTAAATACTCTATTTTAGTGGACAAAAAAGAACATTTCTTTAAATTAATAGAAAATCCGGCATTTGTTAAAGTTTGAAGTACGTTTCGTAATCTCGTCAATCCTTCCTCAATTGTACTACTTAATATCAAGACATCATCTACATAGACCAGGATTCCTTGTATAACTGCAATATCATTACATTTACTGTTGGAGTGTTCTCGACAAAAGTTAATGTCAACTTTTAAAATTAATGTTAATTTTTATTTCGAGATTCAGACCTTAATTTTGCAAAACGTGTCGATCTTATGGCCAGGTTTTTTACAAAAACTACACGGATCAGGTTTCATTGAATGTTGAAAAGTAATATTTTTCCGATCGTTATTGATGCTAATTTCATTACTAGGAACTGTCTTAGGTTTCTTAAAGCAATTTGACTGCTTGTGCCTGTGTTTACCACGTATAAAACATTTACCGTACACGAATCGCCGTTTGCGATTACCTACCCCATAGCTGTTACTAAACGAACGATTATGACATGACCCACTCGAGTTTTTGTTAAAATTTGAAGTTCTGGGTTTAATATAAATAGAAAGAAACTCTACTAATTCATTTGGCATTAGTTTGGCATTAGTGGCCGACGCGCGAATTTGAGGATCAGTAATACCCCGTATTGCCGATATCAGTTCATCACTTAATCCTCTAACGATGCGTAACTTTAAAAGGGACCGCCGAGCATAATCTGCGTATGTGGGAAACTTATCAGAATTGATACTCATAACTTCGTATAAAATATTCGCTATATCGAGTTTTCGAGGAAACAATGGTGTAAATTCTTTTTTAAAGTTACTCCAATTACGGTCGTTCGTTACCCATTCATTAAGCCACGTTTTGGCCTCTCCTTGTAAACAATTTCCAATACTAGATAGACATTCATGATCGCCCCAATGATTAGCACACCTAGCACGGTCTACTTCTTCGCACCAAACCTCTATATCATTGACTTTTGGATCAAAATTTGAAATGTAATAAGATTGGTTAGATCTCACCGGCATATTAATGGAACGTATCGCATCGATAATGCGATCAGCTGCGTTGACGTGGTCCACAGCGGTACTAGCGGGACACTCCGGTGGGGACAGGGTCACTGAAGCCGTTTGCTCTTCACGCTCTTGAACCTCGCTCACAGGCTTGGAAGCGCTTGATCGTGACGGAGGCGGCGCTGAATTTTCGGATCGGGTCTCCGTCACAGGTTCGGCGACAACAATGGCAGCTGACCCTGCTACCGTCGCCGCGGAAGCAAAGTCACTCCGGTCCCTTTGTTGTGATGAAACCGAATGCTGTTGTTCCTCTAGTGATGTCAATCTATTCAAAATTTGTTGCATTGTTTTGGTTAAAACATTGCTAGAGGGGCTACGTCGTCTGTGACGTGAATCACGTTGACTAAAATGCGAACTGCGATTACGCGAGCGATTTCTACTTTTTCTGCTTTTGTTAGGCATATTTTTCAAAGACAAATAAAATTAGGCGTAACTCAAATTAAAATTACAATAGGGTAGACAATAATTAAATAAGAGGGTAATTACAACAAAATAACAAAATAGAACTATTTTAAACGAAAAGCAAAGGTATTACACGATATATTAGCAAATAAACCACTATTCACTGTTTGAAAATAAATTGGAACATACTCACCAAACCTGTTGTTATCTTATCCACAGGAATTCATCACTTTTACTTACGTACAGTTAATCACTAATTTGTTCTATTTTTTTTTCAATGAGGGTAAGTATAAAAAAAAGACAAAAATATCGCCGATTGTTTGAACAGTCAAAAACAATATCAAGTCAGGAGGTACGAACTAGGACACGCGAATCTTATTATCCCACTTCTGATCTTAGGGACCAGAGGTGGAAAAAGAACAAAATAATAATAATCACTTATACACTACTACTAAATATTTTATTTAATAATAAAATTACAAAAAAAAAACTAATTTTAAACAATCATATATACAAAATGTAAATTGAGCTTTTAATGAACTATCACAATTAAAGTATTTGACTGATCAAACGGGCAGAGCTCCCGCTCACAAGAGAATCCGACACGAATAGATGCTTGAAATGAGCGCGCGGTCGTTTATAAGGACATTGCCCCACCACTTGTTCTTCAGGTCTATTATTCGGCTAACAATATATTTAAAACGAATATATTTTTTATCATTTCTATATGTTATATTAGTTGTAAGGTATTTTGATGTAATATGAAGTATAATATATTTATAACCACAATAATAATATAAAGTTAATTTATCTTTAAAAATTAAAAACTATTGTACTTGTCGAGTAATTTTCGGATACAGAAAATACAGTCTGTTAATTGTGATTTAATTTTACTGCTAAAACACATCTGAATTGTTCAAACTGAAATGGTTCGTTAATATACATCCATGATGTAAACATTTTTCATGGCATTACGTTCCTTAAACATTATCTCCTGTTGATTGACGGAGCTCAGCGTTGACATGGAATTTTATTTTAAATGAATTTTTATAAAAAATACAGTCTGGAACATATTTTCGATAATAATAAAACATGTAAAGAAAATAAAAGGTGTGAATTATAATTAATACAATTATTCACATCAAATAATAATTATGTAAATGTTTTCTTTTTAATATAATTTATAACACAATGATTAAATATCATTCATTGGTTAATATATGAAAGTCACTGGTAATAGCTGGAAAAAATATAAACAAATATTTCACGCCCCAATTACGAAATCATAGTAAATTAGCTTATTTTACCGATTTATTATTTGCATAGACAGCTATTTAAGTTTTTCAAAACTAATATTAGAATATCTTATGCAAAAAGAATAATGTCACGGTGAGAATGAAGAAGAACGTGCTCAGGTGGTTTGGGCACGTTGAACGAATGAGTGATGAAAGAATGGTAAAAAAGATTTATATGGGAAAAGTGAGCGGTAAGAGAGACAGGGGGAGGCCTCGAGTGACCTTCGAAAATACAGTAGCTACGATACTGGAGGAAGGTCACGTAAAAAGCATGAGGACCCCCCGGAGGGCATGTATGAAGAAGTTGATGTCTGTGGCCGAGGCGAAAGAGGTATGCAGAGACCGTAGCGTTTGGCGCTCCGTCGTCTCTGGCTACCCCGCAAGGGATATGGCGTGAAGGTGAATCAAAAACAAAGTCAAGTTTATTCCAGAGAAACATAATACCGTTTAACTAATGATAAGAACTTGATTTATACTACAATATACAAATAGTGTTTGTTATAATACTTCTGTTTAGGAAGGTGTATGTTGTAAAATTAAATTTAATTAAACTTTTTGCCTCACGAATGCTTAACACCGAATAGTTAATGGAGTTATTTGGGATTATAACAATTGCTCAAAACCTTCTCTGTTACTTACCTATATATTGAACGCTGCGAGTGATGTGTTTTATTATAATTTATTTTTAATATAACTTTGTATAAGAATTTTTAACAATATACCGTTTTCTATTATATTTATGCTCTATTTATATTACGTTGATTATCAAAGACAAATATTATTTAAGATCTCTCATAAGGATATTTTAATGATATCAATATATTGTGGTTTTCTTCAAAGTGTCATTATTATTACATTACATTACATTACATTATATATTTATTAATGCATTAAAAACATCTGCATTGTAGCTATGGATTCACTTTTCAAGCAGTTGTGTAATAGAAATAGAACTTTACTAAAAATCTACTAAAATAACATTAGGGGCGCCAACAAACCCTCAATTTCGACTCGCAAGCCTAGTGTCTGACTCATGAAAATGACTCATCGTTTCCCATTGACTTATTGTTTATTCCTCAAAGACAAGACATTTAAAAAAAAAAAAATTTTAAACCATCACCTAATAATGTGTGTCTTATTGATTGCAAAATATCATAATTTTCCTTCAAGTAGTTTTTCAGCCTATTCGTGAAAAAGAATGTGAAAAAGTCTCCAGTAGAACGCTCCGCTCGTTTCGCTCAATGATTATTTTTTATTATACTTATAATCATATTATTATTTTATTAGTAATTTTGAATATGTTGCTATTAAGAAATTACAATCATATAAAATATTTATATATAGAGGTGTGTGGTTCGCAAGAAACTTTGTGCAGCATCCATAAAATCTATTACAAATGATTAAGCTAAGGTTTGTAGCAATTTATTGAGATAGTATTTTGCTAAATCATTAGTTAATATTTATTTAGGTTCACGACATATCCCTTACGGGGTAGCCAGAGATGACGGAGCGCCAAATGCTACGGTCCCTGCATACCTCTTTTGCCTCAGCCACAGACATCAACCTCTTCATACGTGCCCTCCGAGGGGTCCTCATACATTTTAAGTGACCTTCCTCCAGTATCATAGACACTGTGTTTTCGAAGGTCACTCGAGGCCTCACCCTCTCTTACCGCTCACTTTTCCTATATAAATCTTTTTTACCATTCTTTCAACACTCATTCGTTCGACGTGCCCAAATCACCTGAGCACGTTCTTCTCCATTCTCACCGTGACATCTTTGCTAGTACCTGCCATTCTGTGGATCTCTTCATTGCAGATTCGATCAGCTAGACTGACTGGTAAGTTCTACTAGACTAGTTCTGCTAGACTGATACAGGTAAGTTCTTATTTTTGACATCAAAGTTCTTTACAATTTTTTTTTGTTTGTTTAAAATTATGGTAACTTATTAAGGATACAAGGCAGGATGTTGGACCAAATTCTATTCCATATACATTATTATATTTCGGTTCTACAAAATATGGTAAAAATGATGGATTTCGCAAGAAATCAACTCTGTCATTTCTTCCTAGCATATTAATTTTATTTTGATATTCTGCTGTAATGTCTAGGTTTACTCTTTCATAAACGTTAATTAAGTTACAGTTTAAATAAATGGTCGTAGTTATGTCTAAATTTATAATTAATTTTTAGCGGAACTATTGATTTTAATATTTTCATTTGTAGGTTATAAATTCTTTGTAACTGTGTTTTATAGGTTCTGCCGTAGCTTGAGATGTCATAACTTATAATGGAATCTGCAAGTGACATACAAAAGTCTGAAAATTTTATAAGGAAGTTTATGTTTAAGTATACACATTTCTCCCAAAATAGCTCTAAGTTTACAACAAACTTCGTCGATGTGAGGACTCCAGGTGAAATGGTGGTCTATTTTTAGACCCAAATACATATGTTGATTAACTATTTCAAGTGACTCACATACACATGGGGTATCACGTCCAAGCATGCAACTATGGTCATGCGCCAAAATGCTATGAAATTGGCCGTTTTATGCGGTGAGTGTATGTATGTACATAAACTTAGTTTTTGAATAATTTATATAAAGGTTAACATCAAGCGCCCATTTACACAGATTATCAAAATCTGTTTGCATTATATTATGGCTGATTCAATGTTATGATGTGCGGTAATTAAGCATGTGTCGTCAACAAATTGATACAGAGAACCGTGTCGCAGTATGTTGCAAAAATCATTGACATATATTAAGTACTCCGTAGGGCCTAATACTGATCCTTGAGCTCTTCCTCGGGTATACCATTTTGCTGCATTCTATTATATAACGAGTCATATTTTAGAGTTTCAAATGCTTTACTAAAATCAATAAAAAGAACTAGTACATGTTTTTTTTCATTTAAATGAGCATTAATTTCATCTGAAAATGAAGCTAAAAGTTGTGACGTATTTTTTGTTTTAGATGTCCAAATTGTTTATTGAGTATTATGCCATTATTTGAAAGTTAAAAAGTTCTTAATCAGTTGACCAAAGTTCTTGTCCATAATTTTGTCCAAGCATGATAAGATTGTTAACAGTCTATAGTTATTGGTATCAGTAAAACTACCTTTCTTATGAATGGGTCTGATAAGACCAATTTTTAGTTTATCTAGGTACATATATCTACTAAAAATTAAATTAATTAAAATTGGTATTAAGTGATGAGATAGGAATTTTATATCTTTTGCTTATACATTAATTATCAATACCTGGCCTTTTTTTATCTTTAATATTAGTTATTGTTTGTGAGAGCGTCTCTTCATTGATTTTATTAAAGTCCAATTAAAAGAAATTAAATTGGACTTAATGGAAATTAATTAAAAAAGTCCAATTAAAAGAAATTATAATGTTTTCAACGTTGTTTTTAAAATCGTTTGAAAATTTTGTTGCTAGTTTGCTTGCTTTTAATTTAAAAGAGTTAATTAAGATATCACCAATGGCATTCACAATTTTTCCCGTTAGCCTATTTAACATTTCCCACGCTTTTTTTTTGTATTCTTAAACTGTCAGTTATTTCTCGTGTAATTGATATATTTTATTTAAATATGTCAAATGTATATAAAAAAAATCTCTTTTTTTTATTACACATATTCACCATCTTTTCCTTAATCCAATTATGTTTTTGTTTCGTATTAGTAGTAATATTAGTTTCATATTTTCATTTATTATAAATAAAATTAATTTTGTAAATAATGAACTCAATAATTTCATTTGGGTCCTTGCTGATCAATTGTGAATTCCAGTTTATTTTACTTAATTCAATTCGTGTTTTTTTCCTATCTATTTTAGTTATAGTTTTAGACGTATTTATACAATCCGTGCATATCAAAGCAAGACCGGTTATATAGTGGTCCGCCAGTGCATTGAGCACGACCGCTGACTGGATCGAGTGGCGACTGCTACCTCGCTCGTGCACGTCGCAGATGAAGATGTGATCGATACACGATTTAGATATTCAACTAATATTTTTCTCGACTCGAGTGAATTGTGAAATAGAACATTTAAATCCTAGTTCACTATTCAAGTATAATCTTACAATGTTAATCGTAATGCTAATGTCTACATTCATGTCCCCTATTAATATGCCGTTAAAAATATTTTTATAAAAAGATAAAATTTTAGACAGTTCAGTAATAAAGCTGCACTTACAAAGGTTTGGTGGTCTGTATAAAACGTACAAGGATAATTTATAACCTTTCAAGGTTTCCACTTCACCACACAAGCACTCACAGTATTCTGAACACACTTTTCACGAACGATCTTTGTTCGTTCTGTATTGTTTTCACTTTTCTCGAATGGATGTATGGATTTCTGTGGACAGGAAATAAACATGTATTTAATATTTTCATTTCTTCAATAAATAATAATCATTTTTCTTAAATATCAATTTTTTTTTTTTTAACATTTATAACTTCGTCAAAGTTCATTCGGGAAATACCCTGGGTATTTGCACATAATGACTGTTTTTTTAATAAAATAAATATTTTCACAAACATTTATAATTATGCCGCCTCCTTTCCTGTAGTTACGAAGTTCCATGTACATAGAATAATTATTTAAGTTAAACAATTTTTTTCTGATATTGGCTATGTTCTTATAATAATTTAATATTTATTAATTAATTATTAGTTTATTAATCTTTTGTTCAAGCACCGTATTTTTTAGATTAAGATTATTATATGTATATATTGTTAAGATTTTTACATTGATTTTCCACTAGTTTTACGCACAATCTATAATCCAGTCTTTAATCTTACCCTTGTATTCATCTATTTTATTTTAGTAGAATTGGAGGGTACTTTGAAGTTCATCCCGGATGATTTCTTTAACCATCTGCCTTAATTGACGAATTTCTTGCCGAAGATCTTTTAGTAATTTTTCCTGGTCTACGTTATTCGGTCCCTCTGCATACGTACCTTCATCCTCCGTGTCAGGTAAAATCACAGATAGTCGTTTTGCTTTGCCACCCCTTGTTGCGGTGTAGCTAGGACATTTCCTATCAATCTGTTGAGGATAAAGCAGTAAGCTGTTCAGTAGATAAGGACACGCAGGAGCCGTGATACCACTTATTGCACTTGTTGCATTGCACTCCTGGTTTTCTTTTCGTGATAGTTTTGCCACACTTTGCACACTTCGTCATAGTTATTATTCGTTTACGCGGGTAGGCGTTAAATCATTAGTTACGCGTCGTTACACTGTCGCAGCAAGAGGTGTACTGAATATAAATAGATAAATTAAATAAAATAACATTAGGAAAATTTAAACAATATACATTCAAACAAAATTCGTATTCACAATCCATTAAATAACAATATAAATATTAAGTATAATAATATAAATTTAGTTTAATATATACAGCATACAGACCACTAAAGAATAGAATTCTGTAATCAGAGGCCAAATCAGCCGACTCCAAATTAAGCAAACATGATTTGTACCTACAATTTGAACTTTATACAGATGATTGAGTACCTCATTCAAATATGGCCGCCATTGCTGACTGCTGGCGATGCCTTGGCGGGTAATACACTCTTTATTGATTGCGAATATGAACCTTATGTGTAGCATATAAAGTATATTTTTAAATGAATGTAATTGAACTTCTGTCATAGAATGACATAATCTGTAGAAGGTTTCCTGTGTAAAAATTTGTTTAATTTGCATTTCGCACCTAATAATACTTATCGTTTCTCCCAGTTCCACCTGCGCAAATGTAATTAGTGATAATTTGCCGACTTTAACGCTAAATGTCGGGTCCAGTTTTTATGATTTTATTTCTTGACAAATGAATATTATGGCAACATATTTAACACATTAATTATTGAATAAAAAGAGTCATTATTAATTATCTTAATGTTTGTAAATACATGTCATACACAGTAATCATATCTTATACATATATTATAAATTGTCTGTCATTGGTACAACATTATATTTTTAGTAAAAGTAATGTCTTGAACAATATTCAAATCTGCAGCAGAATTTAAATAATTTATTTTCACATTTAAAAAAATCCTACTTTCAATTATGAAATGTGCACATTTTATATAAAGTTATCCCTGAAGAGCAAAGTAAGCCTCTTATTTTTGACTTCTAGGGCGACAATTGTAGTTAATTAATATGATAAAAAATAATACAATATTACTATATTAGGCCGACAAATACTTTTTAAGGCTGGAAAGCCCTACTATAGAATTGTCCTATTATAGTGCCTTAGGATTAGCCACCGTGGTAGTAATTATTATAAATTTGGCTAATAAATGTATTAAAAGTGGACAGTATATTTTGAATCTGCTCCATCCTAACATTTAACAATTAGAGCGATAGCGAGAACAAGCTAAATTAAATTTTAAAATATACATATACGTAATAAAATTAAGTACGATAAAATAAAACTTTTAAAAGCGATGCCAATTATCCAATAAAAGGTCTAAAGGCTACCATACAGTTATTTATGATTAAGTGTCTCATACATATTTGCTTTCCATATCTTAATTATATACATTTACATATATGTATTCCTTCTGTTACTATTCATAAGTCTAAAAACATCGTTTTGTCCATCAATCGGTTCAGATAATTTCGACTTCAATGTGCCAAGCTATGAATAACTCACATTACACACGACTGAGCACATTCATGACTGTCACTGGAATACAAACCTAAAGCGCCATTTTGTGAGGCATTGTCATTTGTAAGTTTAAAAATTGTCCCAAAATATTTTTTTTATGGAAATAAAAAATAAATTTAAATCTTATCAACATTTTAATAAACGTATTTCATTTCATTTGTTCATCGTTTTAAGAAAATAAATATCAAATATTGATAATGAAATGAAAGTTATATTGCTCATAAAGTTAATATTTATACTAAATAATTTATTTATCATTCAATAGATATAACATCTCTGTTATATATTTTGCTATATATTGTACACAAGAAAGTAACACTTAAATAAATACAATGGGAAAAATTTACATAATTAAAATCAATATTTAGAGAAAATAGAATCAGTAAACTATATATATATAACTATTTATATAAATATACAAAAAATAGCCTCATTATTAACTGACGCCGCGAATTCTTTAAGCGTTATTCGACTTTTCTAAAAATATTGAAAGGTTCTCAATAAATGAACCATAGATACATTTAAATTAGACAATCTTATTGATATATACTTCTGCTTTCCTGTACAGTGTTCGCAAATAATTCACATTTATTATTACTACAAGGGATCGAACAAAGAACGCCTTGTTTATATATCACAATTGATTTTACAATTGTCCAAAATATTATTAGCTGATTTAATGATTTTGATTATAATTAATTTATTAAAATTAGTTATTTTGCTATACAAATATATGAGATAAATCATATTTATAATAATCAATAAATCAATGAGTATTAACAGATGTATTAATTTTACTATTAACTTAATCGGTCATCATTAATGCATTCTTACTCTAATAATATATAAGATCTATTTCAAATTTCTAGCTTTTCCTACAATACAGATAAATTCCATGTATCTTCCTTAATGTGACAGATGTATAAGTTTAAAACATTTCACAAACTAATCTAGAGCTGACCAGCTCTTATCAACTTTGAAGTCCATTGTTAATGGACTGTTCTTAAAATTAAACTAATTTGACACGAACAAATGTTAAAGTCCTTGGGACTTACGTTAGTTTTGAACATCAATAAAAAGGTACTAAATCCATCTAATTCTTATAAATGGTCCAACAGTACGCTAAATTAAACTCTCAGAATAATGAAGTGGTCACATTCGTCTTCATTTGAGGATCTAACTTGTTTTATAAAATACATATTAAGGCGTCAACGAACTTTTGGGTTCATCGGATAGCTCGAATTTGTAGTGAGATTGTTTGGCAGTTTTGAGTTGGATACGCTTTATTAACTGAGGTTGACAGTTTCCATCCCTTGAATAGTTTTTTCTTTATCATATAATATGGGACGTCGTAGGACTCAACCGTTTCATAAATCACAAACTTTAATTAGTTTTGTTCTTAACTGTAATGGACACATTTTTTGTAAATCTCGCTGTCCTGATACCAAACTAAATAAATATTTTATATCATACTCTTTATAGATATTGTAAACAGTAATATACTTATATTGTTTTTATTCTGTTCCTCTGTTTCCTTTAAAAAAACTAATAGCCAGATGCATCGCCGTTGTTTCGAGAATCGTATGCTCCTTTATTATTCCATCAGGGTGCCTCACTAGTGCACCAGCTTGGCCAACAACTTCACTATATGCGGGCAAAATCACCACCTGATGACCCTATTTCTTAAAATAATTTATGGTCTCCTTTTTGAATCTGCTTTCAAATTTTAAATAATTATCAGTCTCATCAGTGAAAGGATCAATCAACCGACGTGGTGCTGAAATTGACTTTTGTAAGTTCATCCGTTGTACAACATACCTATGGAAGATCGCTGCTTGGGTCTGTGGTTGGCCGTCACCTGCTCTTGTTCAAAGTATCATAATACGGCAATCATTTAATCGAGCAGCCGCTGGATGTAATGTATGACAAGGTTTTTTCCTGGAATTAATCTACGTATATGTCCTTCTTTCAAAATAAAGGAAACACCACGATTATGCCACAGAATACCTGTTTCGGGTAAAATAACACCACTGCCGAACTAATTGTAAATGCTTTGTATGATTGAAACTGAGATATCCATATCGTGTCACCGGGTCCCTCACCGAGTCCTTCAGAAGAAGCATTGTCAAAATTAATATTTTTTGCCATGTTGGAAATGGAGTGTTTTGTTAATAGTGCTTCCGCATCTACCTTCATATAACGCGGGTCGGTTATGTACTGATCTCGTAATAAAAACGCTTGTTTTGTAGCTTCAACCGTTGTATGAATAAATTGACCTTCGTAGTCGCCACTGATGTTTAATTTATCTAAAATTTCTAAGATTTATAAGGAAAGTATACCTTGAGTAGGCGGTGGAAGGTTGAATATTTCTCCGTGTTTGTGAAGTAATCTTAGGGGAGTTCGCCTAACAACCCGAAAATTTGCAAGATCCGATTCTGTGATTGGCATACCGAGGGACGTCATGAATTTTGCCAAATTACCTGTATAAATATTGTTAAGACCATTCTTTGAAAGTGATCTTAAGATTTGAGCTATTATTTTGTTGAAATCTTGGTCCTTCATGCGGTAAAATTCCATTTGGTACATACGTAGATTTGAAGTTATCACTTTCGTTTTCCATTAATTCAAGTTCTCATTAGAGTCTCGACATGTGATGATGATGTAGGAAATCCCTCTTCTGCATACAAAATAGCATCAGCTAATAACCTTGATAAAGAAACCCTTTGAAAACCACATTCAGTTACATATTTTAATGCCTCCTCCCACCCTCCAACAGTTCCTGCAACTGTTAAAGCAGACTCAGGTTCTTTGAAGGTTATTCTTTTTAGCCCGGAGTAGGATTCAAACGGCCTAAACTGCCAGCTGTCCCGCAAGCTTCTATTGCTATAGCTTCTCCATTAGGACAGTACAATGAGCCAAAAGCCGTCCCCTCCAATGCTATTCATATGAGGATATAATACAGTGATTGTAGCTGTTGCAGCAACCATTCCTTGCATAGCATTTCCACCTTCTCTTAGAATATATATTGCTGTTTGAGTTGCTAAGTAGTGTGGTGTAACTACCAATCCTCGCGCAGCAATGGTACTTGCATCCATTTTTACGCCTCATCCTGTAGAGAAAACATTTCATATATTTGATGATAAGATGTCATATTCAAAATTGATGAATTTTTATAAAACTATTACACAATACAGTGATCGTTACATAGTTTAGTAAACTCATAACATAATTAATCATAAAACAGAAACAACTTGGGTCGTTAATACATCGTATCGAGAATGGCTCTTAATCTAAACCATTTGGCTTCACAATATACATTTAATGACCCGATAGCTTATAAACCGCTATGCTATAAATACCTAGGGTTGTACCAAAATTACTCTCCGGGGATCGCAGCCGTAAATTGTATATATCACACTGAATATAATATTTATTAAAGAATAAAATTATTGTAAACGGTTCGTATTATCAACGTTTTTTAAGAACATTTGAATTTCCTTTTCGGATTTGACTTGAATATAGCACATCATACATATCTTTGTTGCTTTATATCATAATATTATACTGTTTCATTAATAAAATTTTGCGTTATTGTATTCAAATTTTTTATTGTAAAGGGTCGCTATAAAAAAAAAAGATTTTGTGAGAGTAATAACCCAATTTCTTATAATTATTTTAATTAATAAAATATTTGTACTTTTTATGTATTTTCTGCTCGAGTCTTCCAATTTTCAATTACTGAAATAAAATTCTGTTTCATCAGAAATCAAAACGAAATGAATGTAAAGGATTATTGTTTTTAATTAATTTGTCAAAAACCACATTTCTGTTGACATTTAATTAAACCAAGTGACTTTAATTTGTAGCGAAACCTTAACAACAAATTATTTTAATTTGCGTTCACCGTCTTCGGTTACGAAGCATCAATTATGGTTAATTGGAAGAAAAGTTTTTTCACTCGATGTTAATTACGATGTTTATATTTTAAAAGTCAAGCTGGTTTATTTAGCAGAAAAAGTTTACTTTAAAAATATAATTGTATTTCTATTTCTTTTAACATTATTATTCTGTTAGATATCGCTGCAATTGATTATTCTGCCTTTTGATATTAATTGCATTCTAATAAAATAGAATAAATTTTATCTTGTCTCATGTGTAAAATTTCTAATTGCTTAAAATTCTAAACAAAAAAATATATCATATATCGATGAATATAATATAGTATAATTACACCGTGATACTTAGAGATAAGATAACCACCGAAACACGAAATTTTTTTAGATATACTTAAACTATTTACCTTGGCAAAAATATATTTTGAAATATTGTTAAAAAGTATTAAACCTAAAAGGTTATTAAAACCATGGATTCATCAACATATTAATGTCAATCCAATTTTCTTTTACATTTTCGATCTCATTTTGTGACATTTCCTTTTTGCTTTTCTGTTTTCCTGGCGCTTGAAACAATAACGAAACAGCGATATAAATAAAACGGTACATATATTAAATGTAATGTAATGTAAATATCAAGATATTATCCATTTATAATATATGCTAAGGAATGACTTAGGAAACAAATAATATACAATCCTATCACTTGGTCGTTGTACTGACAAATTTTGAAAACAGTTCTAATTCAAGTTCAAAAATGACATTAAAAAAATACACTTCCTTTAAAGGTATTACAATATATTTAACATCGGGTATATCTGTTTCTAATCAATCTTACAATGATAGTGTATCTTCATATTTATATATATTAAGTAATTGATACATGAATCCACCATTTAACAACAACTCCATCCAACACTACGTTCAATCATAAATCTTTAGTAATTTGAGTTGTAGTAATCGCATCTACATGTTGGTCTGAATGTCACAATATGTCTAATATGTTTTTCTAACTGGGATAACTACTACACAATCTAATAATTGAACACATAATTCCTAACCGAGTATAATGTAACAAGATAACTTAACAATAAACAATAAATCATATAAAAACATACAGAACAATATATTTTTCATTTATAATTATATAATTAATTACCCCGAAGCATTCTTTTTAACATAAAATATAAAAAAAACGGAATAGAAATACTTTAATTACTGCATAAAACTATATAAGTATATATTTCGATTATTAAATGTAATTCACAAAATGCCAAGAGAAAATTAAGTAATAGACTTACTTACCTTTACTGGTGTAAGTATCTTTAAATTTACACCACCAGCTTTCACATTGACTCCTATAGAATAATGATAACTGTGTTACTGTTGAATCTCATTATCGTTATAACGTATCTTGTTACAAAATGACTTTAATTTCGCTCATCTTAATATATAAAGCATAAAAGACACTCACTCACTGACTCATTCATCGCTCTACAGCCCAAACCGTTATACCTAGAAAGCTGAAATTTGGACACAAGACTCCTGACATATTGAATAGGTGCAATAAGAAAGGATTTTGCAAAGGTCCAAACCGTTCCAAAGTTACAGCTAAAAAACTGCAAAGTTTACCCCCCGCTCCCTTCCTTCTCCCATTCCATTGCAGTAGAAATTAAAATTATTTGGCCTCTCACTATGTTTATTCGTAGGATTAGGGTTCCGTAGCTCACACAGTTTGTGATTATTTGTGATTATTTTCTATTTACTTACATATAGTATGTGATTATTTGGAATTATTTTCAATTAACCCACATACAATTTGTGATTATTTTCAATTAACCCATATTTAGTTTGCGATTCTTTGTTATTATTTGCCCAGCAAAGCGGGCGGGAATCAGCTAGTTATATAATAAATTTTAATGATTATATACTTGTTTGACTTTGTTTTTCAGTAAAAAGGTGAGCCAGCCCGAATACGAGTAGCAAATAAATACCGCAAGTCTCTCTTTTATCCAAAGACGATTTTTTTTACGATATAACTTATAAACCAATCACAATTTGATTTTCAAAAGATCATTTCAACTTATAACTGACAATAACTTTAATAGAACTCGCCAACTAGCAATCCACTCGCGGACCAAAGTTCGAGTCCCGGTAAAACTTTTATCACAGAATGGCAGATATTAGTTATATCAAGAGAAATTCACTTCAAATATGTCTTTTATAAGTTATCATAGCGAGATGTTATGGATTAGTTTACGTCGACGTCTTGATACTGTCTAATTTTATCTATTTATTTCTATACTGTATGTTATTTAAAGTTCTACATTTATATAAGAATATAATATTATAAACAAAACAACAATCAATATCTTTTATATAATAAAAGTTTATAAAATAAGCCCGTTCCAATATAATGCTGTCTTTGTACACATGGCACTAAAGGTGCTGTAATGAAATAAAACTTTACTATAACTGAAATAAAGCAACCTGCTTGGAGAATTCTTAAAATAGAAAGTACTGTGACAATTCTCAGCTTTAGTTTATATTGAATAGACCTTTGACTGCAACTACAAAGAGACTCATTGAGGTGTTGTACACACACGACTTTAAAACAAAACTCATAAATAAAAACAAAAGAGTGTACAAATACTATAAGAGAATAATATTATTAATACGGAAATTTTATTTATCTGCTTTAATAATATTTTCTTTCCTATTTCCAGAGCACTTTTCTTTGTATTTACGTAGAATGTATCTTTGTTGTGGTCAAGATACCAGGTTAAGGAATATAACTAACATGCATATATATTTTAATTAAATACTTATTATAATTATGAACATATTAAGCATATCTTGTCGTGCAAATATTTCTACTAATATTTGAATTGTTATAAATACAAAATATACAAATAGTAATGATAACCGAAGCGTATTGATCTCCGTTCAAATTATGAGTTCACAATAATGCCGAATTTTGTAAATTGTTCAATGAAAAATTATTCAAGGGATCTAGTAAAAATAGTCAGTATACTACACATACTGTCTCCATGATAGCTTTAAATTAATAAATGTATTTTTATTAAATATATCTTAAATATTGTCGCAAGTCTGCGAACACACGGCACAAACAAAATTGTATTTATTTACCGCCGTCGGGCAGCCGTCTCTATATATCTCCTATTTTTGCTTTCCATCATGTTTTTACATGTTTTACTCCAACTGTCTTTGGTTTACGGTGAATATTGGGTAGACCTCGAAGAATTCGGTCTGCCCATTCATTTGTACCCGACTTTCGAATTTTGGAAAAATTTCTTCACAGGAGGTCTTCGTATGACCCCCTGAGTCCGAAATGACCATTGGTCAAAAAGTTTATATATATATATATATAGATATATGCGTGCGTGCGTCCAGATTCGACTTTTGTCAGCACGATAGCGGCCGCAGTTTCGCTCGGATCGCTTTCAAACTTTACACAAAAATCAACCATCCAAAAATGAAGGTCAAGTTCGTTAACCAGAGAAATCCGGTCACAGGGGGCGCTAGGGCCTCACTTTTTCTGATTTCAGTTTTTCGACCATAACTTTTTCCCTATACAAAGTAAATCAATCGCGTTCATATTATATGATGTCTTTGATGAATACCTATAAATAATGTCGATAACCCGAAATCCTAACTTCAATAACTTAGGGGTGGGGGTAAAAAAACCGAAAATTTTTGGAAAAAAATTCATAACTTTTTTCTGGTAAACATTCTTACATCACAAGTATTTTTAATAGAAAGGTTATGTTTTACTCTAAATTTAAGTACCAAAAGTTTTTCCGTAAAAGGTACCGTTTCCGAGAAAAAAAATAAAAACCACTTTTAGCTTGAAAATTTAAGGTAGGTAAAACCACGGCAACTTTTTCTGGTAAACATTCCCTCCTCGCAAATATTTTTAGTAGAAAGGTTAGTTTTTACTCTAAATTTAAGTACCAAAAGTATTTCCAAAAAAGATATCTTTACCGAGAAAAAAAATAAAAACCGCTTTTTGCTTGAACATTTTTTATATAAACGAGTTACACACGAGGTCTACCCACGCGTGTCCCCCTGCGGGCACGGATTTTTTTTTTATTATATTTAAAGATGGACGCAATCAGTCTGCTTCATAAGTTTTGTCCAATTTCTCATAGAATATAAAATACATCAAATTTGTCACAGAGTATAATAATTATCTGACAATAAACAATTATTATTTTATGTCTCGTTTTATTATCCAAAAATGCCTCCTTTTATTATTCACAATAATACCACCTTTAATAAATTACAACTATAAAAAATATCCAGTTGGAAAATTTTTACTATTAAAATATTAATAACAACCTGTCATCCAAATATAACTACGTTTGAAAAGATTTAACTCGCTTACATTTTACAAGTTATTTTAACGGGACGCTTTAATTAATTTTCAAAAGCGTTTTGCCCAGTTCAGTCAAAGCATTCTCTATAGAAAAATAGTTTTAAATAAATGTGTTGCAATTATAAAATCTTAAGGTTAATCTAATTGTAGTTTTGTTTGAGTCGTCCATTCGACTTTATACATCTTATAAGCCGTATCGTCGTATAGTGCCTCTAAAAGCTTTAAGAAAAGAATATTAAGTAGGCTTTGAGCAGCTTCGAGGCTTTATTGATTTATCTCGACACGGTGGGGTTGGCTATAAATAAAGTTGTTTGTGGAAATTTTATCAAGATCCTTTGTTTAAAATGTTTATTAAATTCTGTTTTGTTTTATTTATTTCTTATAAATATGGATACGACTAATTAGTTAACAATCTACTTAGCTTAATTTGATATTTTACAAGTTAAGCTCCTATTTCATTTTGCGTTAATCAACCTATTTTACTGATTTAATAACTTTAATTAGAAGAATAGCTGAATATTAATACAGTTAAAAAATGAAATTTTTGAACATGTATTTTCCACGTAAAAGATTTTTTATGATAAGACGTTTCATTGAAGTATAAATTTTTACATTGTTAGCATTTTTTATTAAATAGATAAGTACCTACATTATATAAAATAATATTTGGAAAACTTAAACAAAAATACATTTGAATACAATTTGTATTCACCCATCTAATAAATAATAATATAAATATTAATTGTACTAAGTGATATGGGCCTTAATATATATTTTGCTTACATACAGACGACTACAGAATAATATTCCCTAATCAGAAGCCACTTCATCTGACCTCTAATTACGCAAACATGCTTTGTACGAACAATGCCTTGAATTTGAATTTTATACAGATGATTGACTACCTCATTCAAATATGGCCGCCATTGCTGGCCGCTGGCGATGCGTTGGCGGGTAATATACTCTTTATTAATTGCGAATATGAACCTTATCTATAGTACATAAAGTATATTTTTTAAAAATTGCAGTAAAACTCCAGTCATAGAATGACATAATCTGTAGAAGGTAAGGTGTAAAAATTTGTTCAATTTATATTTCGCACTTAATAATACTTAACTTTTCTCCCAGCCCCGCCTGCGCAAATACAATTTGTGATAATATGCCGACTTTGACGCCAAATGTCCGGTCCTGTTTTTTTGGTTTTATTTCTTGACAATATAATGCAACATATTTAACACATAAATTATTCTGAATGAGTCACTATTTATTATCTTTATTTTTGTAAATACACGTTTTCACACAGCAATAATATATTATACATATATTATATTATAAATTGTCTTTCATTGGTTTATTTCAAGATTCAAATCTGTAGCAGAATTTAAATAATTTGTTTTCACAATATAAATTTGACTACACTCAACTATTTGATGTTTACTTTTTTATATTAAGTACATCCCTAAATAGTTATCCCTATCCCTAAACAATCACAGTAAGCCCTTTATTTTCGACTTCTATGGTGACGTGTCAAGTATATACTAGAAGATAGTGCAGTAGTTTCTAAGTTAAATCCTTTTTATACTAGAATACCTGTCGATATTCACAATTTTAGTTAATTTATATGTTATAGTTTAATAAATTATTATTATAAGAGGCCGAGCCAGCATTTTTAAGATGGTTTTTAGGAACCGCCACAGTGATAGAAATTATTATAAATTTGCCTACTATGTGTGTAATAATGTTAAAAGTGGGCGGTTTATTTGGATTCTGCTTCATCCCAATACAATTCTCAGGCCGATAGCAAGAACGAGTTATAAAAAATACATATATATTGTTTCAATTTTATTTCATTTTCTCCAAAGTTAACACTCATTGTCTCCCCGCCTTCAGGGCGGGCGGGCGTCAAGGTTCAGTCCTCTCACCAATTCTGTTTTCAATTTACTCCAGCGACATTCCTAGGCCGCGTTCTAAAGTAGAATTAGCAATGTTCGCGGATGACACCGCAATTTACACATCCTCAAGGGATCCTTATGAGATCTCTCAACGCCTTCAATCCGCAGCCGACTCCCTCGGGAACTGGTTTCGGAAATGGAGGATTGAGGTGAACCCGGAGAAGAGCACCGCGGTACTCTTTGAACGGTCACGATCCACAAGGGGCCCGGAGATTAAACTCTTTGACAAACCGATTCCTTGGAAAAACAAGGCCATGTACCTAGGAGTGACGCTGGACAAACAGCTAATATTCACCTCCCATATCGAGGACGTTCGCAACAGAGCGGCCTTTATCCTAGGGCGACTTTATCCCCTGTTAGGCAAGCGGAGTAAAATGTCCCTTAGAAATAAGGCCACACTTTACAAAGCCTGCATACGCTCCGTCGTGTCCTATGCAAACGTTGCCTTCGCTCACGCGAACCTGAAGCCCTTTCAGGTGCTTCAGAACAGATTCATGCGGCTCGCCACTGGGGCACCGTGGTTTATGCGTAATATCGACTTGCACAGAGACTTAGACCTACCGACGATCGCACAGTATTTCAAGGGGCTCTCCAAAAGCTACTTTGACAATACTGTGGGACACCCAAGCCCGCTGGTGGTTAAGGCCACAGGATACACGGCCCGTAAGGCTCCTAAAGTCAGAAAGAGAAGACCCAAGTCGGTACTTTTCGATCCGGACGACGCTATTACGTTAGGAAACGCTACGTAAAAGCGGCAAAGCGTACATAAATACTACACATACACACACACACAGCGTCTTCGCCGGCGAAGACGAGGCCTCCATCCAAGCACGTTGCTCCGGCTTTCTGCCGTCGGAGGACGTTAGTGTCAAATCCTAACCCACATCCAACCCTCGCTTCCCACCTAACAGCGTCCTGAGCCGTGGTCCGAGCCTCACAGGAGGCGCCCTCAGGACGCGCGTTCCCTTGGGGCCCTTCAGGCCCCCATTTTTCAAGGGCGGGTCTCTGCACTCGTCCATTCCACCGGTGACGCTGTCATGGCCAGTAGGGCTAACAGCAGAGACACACAAAAAAAAAAAAAATGGCGGGTGCACTCGAGTTACAATGTAATTGGCATGGCCAAAGGCTAAACCGATAAACAGAAATAAATTGGTTAAACGCATACCAAATTAAATTATCCTCTAGAATAATATACATAAAGTGCAAATTGCTTCGGCAGCTGTGATCAAATACTATCGCGTTATTTCGCCGGCCCGCGGCGGGATTCTGGCGTGCATTTGTTTACAACCGCAACATGATGAATTCGCTAACGAACTTATTATTCCAATTTCGAATGCCAATCTTTGACTGGACACATTTATGTCTATGAATGTTACTAATTAACTGTATGTAAATGGCGGAACTAAGATAGAACAATGCAATCTTTTGAGTTATTTTAAACAAATGTTTATTCGGTAGGATAAAAACTTATTGTTGTGTAAAGATATAATATTCTGAATTACATTTTAGACTATTATTTACATTATTACTGAGTATTGGTAATTTTAATTTAAATATAATAGGCAAATATTAAAATTACTTTTATACAAAGAATAAAACAAAATCTTCAGCGGACTACTTGCATAATGTGAATTCGGTACAATATATAAATAAATCTTTTAAGCAGTAATCGAAATAAAAATTATTAACAAACGTTTAGGAAATAATAAAAATATTGCAATAATCAAAAAAAGGTCTAGGGGACACCCGGGTTTGAACCGGGGACCTCTCGATCTGCAGTCGAATGCTCTACCACTGAGCTATATCCCCGTTGACGCTGAAGTTGAAATATAAAATTACATTATTAATAATGAAATAAAAAATATTTGCACGATGATATTTTCAGATTCTGTTTGTAACTTATTTAACACTAAACCTACCAAGTACCGGTCAAATTGACCGTTCTTAAAGTTTTGTAAGACTTACACATTTTTAAACGTTATAATATCGTTATCAAACTACATGACAATTCTTAGAATATGCATATAATATTTTCTACACTCTTTACTTTTAGTTATTTCCATTTTTACCTGCGTTATATAATAAAATAACTTTTAATTACCGGTCAATTTGACGGCGTGCGGTAGGAACAGGTATACAAGAATTGTCGGTAGGTTTAGTGTTAAGACAATCTAAATATAATTATATAAATGCAAAATTACAATTAATTCATTAAAAGGTATCTATTAAGTTTTATTTTAAATATGTAAAGACACATTGGTTGATTACATTGACAGTTGAGATTATTCTAGATACCTATGCCAAAGGCGTCGTTATGGCGTAAACTATCTATGCATATAAATGAAAATTAAGTGTCTGTAAGTAAATCCAAATTAACAACTTATCACTAAACGCATATGAAAATATAACATCTGAGCACAGCTAGTTACATAATATAGTCTATACCTACTTAGTATATTCTGAACTACAACCCACACCATAATGCGTCTGAAAAAATTAGAAACGGGGAAATAGAACTGGGGAAAGTGAAGAAACTTTTTTGTAATAGGGATTAATAGTTGATCGAATCACTATATGGTGCAGTGAAGAAGTTATGGGATTTTTTTTATTTAGGCATTAATGCTGGCCAAAACAAGAACTGAAACAACAAATAAAAATTAATTATACAGCTTATTAGGCTGACCCATAGTCAAAATATAGATATAAATATTGTTTTTTAAACAAAGTCGAATTATAAACACAATACCTATTTATTTTAATCGCCACAACTATTACCACTCCCTGTAGGATCTGACCTAAAATAGGAGGAATTTACGTCTCAAAGGAAAACTTCAAAACACGTGGATAAATTTAGGTATTTAAGATATTATAGTCCAAAATTACCTACGACGTCTTTAGACTCCTTATTTCTAGAAATTATAGTATTTTTAGAAACAACACTGAAAAAAAAAATATATGTGGTTTTTGATGAAGATCATGATACTATCAATGAAAGATAAAAAGTTCTCATAAAATCGGATTTCAAACTTTGTACAAGAATACAACAGATATTATTATTGCATTAGGACGCTGTTACACAATTTTATCTCATCGTATTGCGTTATAATAAAATAGAAAAAGGCATACGAGAACAGTCTAACTGTTCGTAAATGGTTACCGACTCATCCATAATAGAGGAATCTCATAGAAGATTGTCGTTAAGTGTAGCACTTAACGACAATCTTCTATGAGTTGTCGACTCCCAACCTAGCCATCAGGTGAAGTAAACTGCCTATAGCTGATAGCTGTCCTCTATTAATTCCTCTTCCACTCTCATATATAATACTTAAGATCCTGTCCTGAACATACCGTGAAATTGCTAAAACATTTTATTGAGCGAAGCGAACGAAGTGAGCACGGCGTTTTACTGGAGACTTTTTCACTTTCTTGTCACGAATAGGCTCGGAAACTACTTGATGGAAAATTATGAAATTTTGCTATAAAAAACACACATTAGGTGATGGTTTAAAAAAAACATTTAATAATGTCGTCAAAAAAAATTTGAAAAATGTTATATCAAAAAACTGATATCCCATTGAAGTCAATGGGCTCGCTTCGCTCAATATGCAAACGGCATGCGACATTTCGCGAGCGCAGTGAGTCGAAATTTAGGGTCTGTTGGCGTCCCTAGTATATTACAATATATTAAATTACAACAGCCATTTAATTGTTGACATCGTATTGAAATAATTTATTTTCTGATAGCTTTTATTCCACGCTAATAAATGAAACATTTTCTAAACAAGATTCTATATACATAACACTTAAAATTAATTTAAACGTTAAAAATAGTTTAGTTAATATGGTGACATCTGCAAAACAAATGAAGAATTTTCAAGTAATAAAGAATTTTAAATGTTTAAAAAGGGCAATAGATGGCGTTCTACTCAAAAAGTTATAACTATAGTTACTAGTTTGTAATATTTATTATTTTTTTGTTGTTTAAAGTTATTAAATAATAATTTAACAATAAAACATAATAAAGCTGCTTTTTTTTTTAAACCATCACCTAATGTGTTTCTTTTTGATTGCAAAATTTCATAATTTTGCAATAAGTAGTTTTCGAGCCTATTCGTGACAAAGAATGTTAAAAAGTCTCCAATAGAACGCTCCGCTCGCTACGCTCACTTCGCTCATTAAACAAAGCCATAGTCTATTAGCAATCGTTTATTAAACACGTCGTGTATTTTAAGCGACTTTCTCAATACTCTACTACATTACCCTATTACACAAAATAATGTGTTTAATACAAAGTATCTTATATTTTCTTTCTATTAACTTTAAATATATATATAAAGAATGTTTGTTTCATTTTTCACTTTCATAACAATTGAAATTTAAATCATATTTTAAAGGTGAAAAACATACACCTGATACCTCACTATGAAGTATAGATATTTCTCATCCTTTTGATCCTCACGTGATTAATGGACAACCCCTTATATAAAGATAAATTGTTCATTACTTGGCATGGGGGTAATGGGGACGCAGATGTAGTCTCGGTAAAAATATTTTAATTATCTAATGATAGGATTTCGATTGAAAATGATTATTGCATAATGCAAAATTAATCGGCCAATGTCATCGTTGGCCAATGTTCATAGATAAACAAGACTTAGTGCTAACATTTACAAGGTGGGTATTGGAATAATGAGCCGTAAGAACGACGCCAGTAGCTGTGTTTGATAAAAAACGCCAATTAAGTTAACCTTTGTACATATTGGCGGTCATCTTAACTTTACTAACTAGGCAAGCTACACCAAGGCAAGGCCAATATATACGTTGGTATAAATATTCCTTACTCGCTTGCTTTGGGCCAACATGTATGACCCGCTTCGGCCAATCTTGACATGGCTACTCGCCAGTTCCAGTCGTCACCAGTTTAGTGTAGGCTGAAGAAATTACTCTGTGCGAATATAAAAATATAAATTACAAAGTTGCGATTTGCGAACGCAACGTTAGCTCCCAGCGGCCGCCGGTAGATCATGAGCATAGCGCGTGTAGACCTAAAATAGATTTGTTTTATTTTATATATTTTGGCTGTCGTGAGATAATCAAGGCAAACGAACTTTATACTACCATCTGAGTTCAATAAATCATTAATCTTCGTCTGACGGAAAAATCGTATAGTGTCGAAAAACTCTGTAATGTTTAAATTCTTATCTAATTCTTTAATAACACAGGCCAGTTGTCAAGAGGTGGGTAAGTTTTTTAAATTCCTATGAGAATATCTATTGGGAGTGATTGTTTGTGTTATACTCTTATCAGAAGTTGAGTTATGCGGTATTTTTGTTGCCCAAACGCCCTTGAAGCATTTGCCCTTGAAATACTTAGAAACGTCAAAGATGCGGTAAAATAACATTTTCTGCTATAGTTAAAATGATTGTTAAAGATCTATTAGTGCATAAATCTTATAAAACAATACTTTAAGAGAGATTATAGGTCCCTTTTACGAAAGACTATTAGATAATCGCTAAAGTTAACCTCTATGACCTTAGCTAATAATGTTTAGCAAAAATTGTAATTTATTTAATTTAAATGTATAAAAATATAAGACTTATCTAAAAGTAAAAAGTAGGATAATGTACAAACCTTGTTTTCTTGTAACATTCTTGACTTCTTGAATAATATATCAATTATGAGGGTAATATATAATGTATATTACTTTATTTAAGCATATATACATGATAGTGTTTCTTATCTATTACGTCAAGTTGCTTAATATCTATCAATTCAGTACAATTTGAGTCTTCATAAAACAATGACTACACATCGGGTAATTTACTTTTCTCAAATATTTTTATATGATTTTCAAGTTCCTTAACATTTCAAAGTTTTTAATAGTGATAATTTTGTGTTAGTGAAAAATGATGGAGTGTAATGTGATAATGGGTTTGGTTTTCCATATTTAAATAATAAAATTAAAGTAATTCAGATATGTCATAACTCAATATAACTTTTACATATCACTTTATTAATAAATCATTGTTTTTGAATATTTCAAAATAATTGGTGGATATATTGTTAATAATACTAGAAATCTCACCTGATTGACAGTTGCCCTTCCAACCTCCGAGTATCATGTGTCTTTTATAAATAAATATTTAGTTTCTTAAGAAAAAAAAAAACAAAATTTATTCAAGAATATGTTTATTCATTGAGTACATAATGTATGTATTATGTACATAATTACTTATTGCATATTTATGATACATTTTCTGAATGTTAACCTAAATTTTCTTAACAATACAATCATGCATATTATGAATGATAGATAATAGTTATCTTGACCCTATCTTGTAATATTATGTTATAATTTTACCATTATTATTATTATTATGGTAATTGTCGTCATATGAGTTTATGTAATACCATGATTAATATAAAAATTATCAGCTGTCAAATCTAGTATTTTAACCTTCTGATTGTATGATAATATGATAAGCTGATAATTGCAACTATACGAAATGCTTTCAAACAATTTTTACTCAAGCATTATAGTATTATAAAGAAGCTGTAAGATACTTCAAAACATCTATAATATTTTAAGTCATGTTTATTTAAAATTGTATTAAAGGTAGGGTAGGGCAGGTAGGGTTCCAATGTGGGACCTCCGGCAATCCATCTGTTATATCTTGGGTTATTGTAGAAACTTTAATTTGTTAACAGTAATCAAAATCTATAAAATATTTCAGTGTTAGAAGTTATAACCATTTGATCTTAATCTTCAATTCATTTTTAATGATTTATTTGTGTTTTGGCAATATTATTTTAAAAAACTGTGTTGCATACATGGAATATTTAGCCAATCTAACGGCTATCTTGATTTATTTTTATAGATCAAACATATAAACATTACATAATAATTTTGTACTTGAAAATACATATTTATATTATGAAATTTCAATTATAAAACTTATCTACAGTACCTTGAACATTAGAAATAAAAATTATCTGACATACATAAGATCTTTGTAGCTGTTTATTTTTTATATACATTGTAGACTTAGCCTAGTTTAGATTATAATTTGTATATTTTATACCAAATTGTTAAAGTAATTAAATTTTCATGTAAATCATTGATATATGTTAAGACAATCACTCTTTATACAGATTGCAGAAATGCAAATCGAGGTTGTTTTAATTATATGCATTTCTGCACTACCAATGTATGCAAAATGTACACAGCCAATACATGTCTACTATTACTCAAGTAGTTTTAACTAGTTACTAATTATTAGACAGATATAAAGGTATATTATGAAGGTTATTATGTAACCTAGATCCAGGTTAAAAGGTTTTGATAGGCGACTTCAGTATGTAAATACATTTTTTTTACGTACTAAGTCATTTCTCCTACTTAAATACGAGAAATAATACATAATTTTACACTCTTTACCCATGAGTCACGTTTTGAAACCAATTTTTAAGATATTGAGATTGTAGGCTTGTTGTCAAGTGCTTCTCATTGTCAATCACGTTCTGTTTAGAAAGTGACATGTGTCAACAAACTTATTATTGCTCCATGCACGTAATGCCGTACTAGTAATTATCGTCAATACCTGTTGATAATATTATTTTATAGTCCATTTGATTAGGTTTTTATAGTCATAACAGAATTATAGATTTTATATAGTTATAAATTTGACTTTGAAAGTTAAACTTATACCGCGAAAAATATTAATTCATAAACAATAACTTTTAACGTTAATCTATTTGCGTATAAATACTTTTAAAGTTTTAATAATTTGCTTTTATCATATTTCTTGTTATAGTAGAATAAAAAAACGTTGACCTTTCAAATAAGTCCTATTATATATTATACAATATACTCTAAAGACATTAAAATTAGACGTTTCTTTCAGGGGGCTGGTTATTTAAAACGGGCCGACACAGATAAACTTCATGAAATATTCTTGAAATATGCTACGAAGGAGAAAGATGGTGAAAAATTCATTACCAGTGAAGATTTCGTGCGAAAGTTTCTCGGATTATTTGACGAAGGTAAGAATTATGCTATTAAACATATTTTTATTTATTTTTCTTGTGTTTATTATTTTTTCAATAAATAACAATTAAATATGTCAAAAAATACTTAATTTTTAACTATTTCTAATTATAAATTATTTTTGTATGTGTTATTTAGACAAATCTTGGATCTCTCAAAAAAATTCACTAATTTTGACAAAAAGAAATAAATTTATTATTAACAAAAAAATATGCAACCAAATTTCAGATGACTACAACAAAGAATCAGTCAAGCTCATCGCTGGGATCGTCGATATGGATAAAGACGGATACATCTCGTTCTCGGAGTTCCAGGCCTTCGAGGGGCTCTTATGTGTCCCGGACGCGCTTTACAAGACTGCCTTCCAGCTGTTCGATACTAATGGAAACGGTCTCGTCGCCTTTGGTAAGACCAGCTGGAGTAATTCTACATCTTTATTTAATATTAAAAAGATTAATTCAACATAAAATTAATTCACTTATATTAAACTTGGGTTCAATGTCATAGTAGGGTAAAAAGGTTGTCTGGGATTTTGAAGGACGTCCAATTAAATTTATTATACAATAATAATAATTCAATGAACTATAAGACATATTAAGACTGTATATACTATATGTTATATTAATCCTCAGATGAGTTTGCCGAAGTCATGCAAAAGACGGCCTTACACAAGAAGTTACCATTCAACATGGAGAGCACCTTTGTACGTCTGTACTTTGGAAAGGTATAATGTTTATTATTATATATTATTTAATATAGATTTGTTTACCAAAAATATGAACCTTCCCAGATGCTATGAAAAGTATTTATTATTTGCGATTTTATTTCTTGTATACACATTGTAGGCTCAGAGCTCTAATATGATAATTCACGACATCCCTCCTGCGATACAGGTTGTGTCCCCTCTATTTAATAATTATATACTAGTTGTTGCCCGCGTCTCCAGCCGCGTGTTAATGTTTATTTTAATATAGCGCCACCTATCGGGTGCACAATAATTGATTTGCAGTTTCAAGCTTTTGTAAAAACATTTAGTAATACCTATGTCACAATTGGTCTAGCGGCTGGGTCATTAGAGGGTAACAGACAAGCGGAGTTACTTATAATTGAGTGAAGCGAGCGGAGCGTTCTACAGGAGACTTTTTCACATTCTTTGTAACGAATAGTCTCGAAAACTACTTGACGGAAAATTATGAAATTTTGCAATCAAAGAGACACAAATTAGGTGACTGTTTTTGAAAAACTTTTGAAAAATGTAATGTCGTTGAGGAATAATCGTCAAAAAACTATATCCCATTAAAGTCAATGGGAAACGATGAGTCATTACACTTGGCTCGCTTCGCTCAATATGCAAACGGCACCCGAGGTTTCGCGAGCGCAGCGAGTCCAAATTGAGGGTCTGTTGGCGCCCCTAGTATTAATACCTTGTTAATATGAATTAGTGACTTGCATTGCCTTGCGACTTTATTTTAGTTGCGCCATAAAGTTAATAAGTACATACCTTTAAATTCATTTCATACAATCCTACATTTGTAAAAAAAGATGGCTCCTTGTTTCAAAATCGCTCAGTCTAACTAAGATTATTATTATTTAAAGCTTGTTTTTGGGTAAAGTAATATGTACCCTCTAAATTCTTTAAATTATTTGCTAATTACATCAATACAAAAATATCATCATTTAAATTTATTAAAACATTACATATATTGTTATAGGACAAGAAACGTCTGGTAACATACCCAGAGTTCAGCCAGTTCCTGCATGACTTCCACGAGGAGTATGGAGTGGAGGCGTTTAAGAAGTGCGACAAGGACGGCAGCGGCTTCATCAGTGCCGGGGACTTCAGGGACATCATGCTCAGTGTCAAGAACCACCTCCTCACTAAGGACCTCAAGAGTAAAGTTATTATGGTGAGACTTTATATATAATGTTTTGTGGTTTATATAGTACCCAAACAAAAGTTACTATAATATTACTTTTTAATACAATATTGATTAAACAATATATATATATATATAGGAGATAATGGAGCTTTCATTTAAGTAGTCTGTCATATAGATTTTATATATACATTAATTCCAGGCTTCCGGCTTCCCTCAAGGCGAACGAAAAATAAGCTTCCCGTACTACATGGCCTTCAACTCACTCCTCAACAACATGGAGCTGATCAAGCGGGTGTACCTCAACGCCACCAACGGGCACAGGACCCAGGAGGTCACAAAGGAGGAGTTCCTTCACTCGGCGCAGATGATGAGCCAGATCACACCCCTGGAGGTGGACATACTGTTCAATCTGTGTGACAAGATACATCACACCACTGGGTGAGTTTGTTAATTATTATTCTCCATATCACCTATTGTTATAAGTGGGTCACAACCTATGGGGGTGACCCTGGTACCCAAGGTTTAATCATAGGACTCATATTCTTTTAAATATATTTTATTGACTGAATGAAACACAGGTATCTATAAAGTAGTTCTATATACAACCAATGACCCACATGTGGGACAGTTTCTTTGTTGTTTTATTTCATCTTTGGTTTTTATGGCTAGGAGTGACCCAATGACCTAAGGTTTAATCATAGCATTTGTAATCTTTTAAATAGTTTATTAAGCTTGTTAAACTAGAGAATAGCCTATCCATTAAGTGGTTCTATATATAAAAAATTACCCACAAGTGGGAGTTTATCGGTTATTTCATTTCATCTTTATAATATTATAATGGTTTATTATGGATTGGGGGTGACCTATGACCCAAGTCTTATAATCATCATACTCTTTTTAAATATATTTTATTGACCCAGTTAAACAAGGTTATCTAAAGAGTAGTTCTATATAGAACAACTGACCCACAAGTGGGACAGAAAGCGAGTAATGCTTTGGGCATTGTACTAACTTGGTTGAGTCAATCAATACCAGTGATCATATTTTGATACTATATCTTTACCATCTGTAAAGACTCCAACTTCTTTAAAAAATTTAAGGCTATTAGGGTTCCAAACGCGCCCTGCGTTAATAAGAACCACATAACAAACTGAAATTGACTTAGATATAAAAAGTAAGTAAGTTGAGTAAGTAAGTTGAGTAAGTAAAAAGTAAGTAAGTTGAGTAAGTAAAAAGTAAGTAAGTAAGTTGAGTAAGTAAAAAGTAAGTTGAGTAAGTAAAAAGTAAGTAAGATGTAAGTTGACTTTTTATCATAATTAAAAACAAGTCAAAATATAATTCAACCAATTACTTCAAGATGTAATTGTTTTAATTAAATAATGCAAAAATAACAAATAATAAAATAGATTAAAATTGAATTAAATATGTATCTTGTTGGTACCGAATTTCTAGATAAAATATATCGTAAATGTTGTTTTACGTAATATTATTATTATTTATTATAAGGTAACGTAATCTAATCTACGTATCTACGTATACTCCACCTGATAGATACGACATATCGTATTAGATAAATGTATTGCGAATTCTGAGAGGACTTTGGTATGCGTATGACCTTGTATAAAGATTTATTTTTTTGTAGTTATGTATGTATGTATGGATGGATGTGTGTGTATGTATGTACGTGCGTGTCAGCGCGCGTGTGTGCGTGCGTGTGTGCGTACCTGCGTGTGCGTGTTTTTAGTATGTATGTATAGGATGCAAAGAAAAAAATATTAAAAATAAATATTTTTTTCCTGAATTATTATGAATAATCTAATTAAGGGAAGGTTCTAGTCCAGAGGCCCGAAAATGTGCGTAATTTCATGATGTTTCTTTGAGAGTACATACGTATTTTTTTTTAAAAACTTTTGTGGCATTTATTTGTCTATATATTAAAAAGTTTAGAAAAATTTTTTCCATTAAAAATAATACAAAATGGCAGCTCCAGCCCTCACTGACGGCGGTCGTACGCAGCGGTGGACAGTGTGTGCGGGGCACTCTACAGCCCTGCCAAGTGATGTGAAACAAAAAAACCAAAAAAATCTTAAAGTATATAAAATTTTGGGGGGCCTTATTATTTTCCAATTTTTGAAAAACCCTTTTTTAAAAAAATGGGGACCCTTTTTTAGGACCTTTTTTGCCTTGTTTTATTTGTTGTTGTTCATGTTAAAAATAACAGTACTAAATTTTTTTTTTCAAAAACGCTTACTGAAGGCCCCCTAAATTAAATAAGCTTTAATTAGAGCCGTCAAACGTCGAAATCGGTGTAGTCGTTGAAGCAGAATCACGCCCCGCGCGCAAAAAAAAAGGTGTTTCGAGAAAAACGCGTTTAAAGTTTGACGAAGAAAAAATCATATATAATGTTTTTTTTTTGACACTTACATCTAATCAGCTATTCCCGCACCATACAGGGTTCCTTCCTCGTCTTCAAAAAGTATGTTTTGCTGAACTTTGGTGCTCATTTTGTCAATTCTGGCCTTTTTCGCCAACACTGATAGATTCGCCTCCGCCGATGTGATGCGTTTATCGTCCGTCTTCGCAGCAAAGTTTTTACTATTTATTCCTATGACGATCCCCAATGTATGCATGGTTTTCAATATTGATGAATAGCCTTCATTGAAGATGCCAGAAGCTATATACGCTGCTATTCTGATTGTTTGTTCGCCACAATGAAGATGTTTCGGGGCCAGTTTCCAAATGCACGCGTTCAAACTTTCGTTATCATTTTGGGTGTTTCCACCGGTGCATCCTTGCAGTAGATCATCGCTCGAAAGAGCTTCATACACCGGTCGTATTGCATTTTGAACTGACTCTTGAAGGGCAGGTTCTTGTTGAAATCAGCGAGTTTTCCCTTTGCTTCAGCGACACGCCACTTAAACCAACTGTTTTCACCTGGCGGGCAGTTCTCGTGTTTCGGTTTCTCGTTTGTGGAGCATTTATGGTCGAAAGTTGCCCAAACAGCTTTTCGCATTTCTTCGGCCGAATCAGGGTGTCGTCTGATGTTACTCTGAATAGAGCGCTCGTTCGACCGAGGGAACGCAGATATACGATCACACAATAAAGTGGAATTTATAAGAACTTGTTATGAGAGGTACAAACTTATTACCTGTAGTACAAATAACCCGCTCAGGCGGTGAAAACTGGCGTTCGAAGCGCCTTACCTCGAAGCGGCTCCGAGCGCGCGCTTCTATTTGTTTTTCGGCCGACGCGCTCTCTCGTCTATACGCTATAACTCGTAAAATTAATTAGATAGGGAAATATCCTTTTGCCTACACATTTTTAAGACCGTAAGGATGAAAATAAAGCAATAAAAAAAAATAATAATTTTTTGTCGATTTTGACTAGAACCTTCCCTTAAATAAATTGTTAATGATAAGTGTAACAATCAAAAAGTGTCTACATTTATAAAATGCGACGTTATCGAGATATGTTTAATGATAATTGATGATAAAACAATAAAAATATAATTTATTTTTCTTTTTCCTTATACATAAGTTAATAACTACGATGGATCTTAGCATTACTCTGTATAAATTCGAATTGACTAAAAAGTCACTAAACTATTTGTTTTTTTTAAATACCTTTTTGAAGAATGCAAAGAAACTAAAAATTACCCCCAGCAACGTGAGCAAGCGTCTAAGGCTCAATTTATACTAGCGCAGAGTCGAAGCGCATCGAAGCGTCCATCCAAAACTGAATATAACAAATTTAACCTTATATCCACAGCGTAACGCACACATTACATCTAAGATTTTAAAAAGATGCGCTCACTTTCCGGAATTCGCGCATCTGCGAGCGAATAACGCTGATTGGTGCACGCTTATTCTCGCGTATCCATGCGCCCACTAGCGAAACCTAGCGTCATTAGTCGGAAATGTTTTGATCACAATGGACTCGGACTCCGCGTTCTTCTTCTTTCTTCGTTATCTTCTTCTCAGATATAAGTAATATTAACACTAAACCTACCAAATACCCGTCAAATTGCACGTTCTTAAACTTTTGTAAAACTTACACATTTTTAAACGTTATAATATCATTATCAAACTACATGACAATTCTTAGAATATGCATATAACATTTTCTTCACTCTTTACTTTTATTTATTTCCATTATTACCTGCGTTGTATAATAAAATAACTTTTAATTACCGATCAATTTGACGGCGTGCGGTAGGAACAGGTACACAAGAATTGTCGGTAGGTTTAGTGTTAAAGCTAGATCAATGTCAAACATTTTACATCCGTCTCAGCTACGAGTGTCAACTGGCAGGTGATTCGATAGCACTGCTGTTGATGCTTATTACTGCACGTAAAAGTGCGCGAGTATTCTGGCGAATACTCCCCCATTCGTGCGACTTTGTTTTAGTTGTAAAGAATTTGACGCTTCAACTCTGCGCTAGTATGAATAGACCCTAAGTCACTTACCGCTAAATGGGAAGCTTTCGGTTGTAAAAGCAAGGCAAGAAAAGACTAATTTCAGAGTGTAATAATTATATTATTATTTGAGTACGTTTGTTCGTTTATAACTGATTTGAAACTACTTGTAGAAAGTCGTTTTGAAGAGCGTAAAACCTAATTTTCCTGTCCTTAATTCTTATTATTTTATCTGAAAATATTGTTCCAAACCAAACTCCATGTTTTCCTATCCTAGCGCCGAGTATCCAATAAAGAAAATATTATAAATATAATAATTATTATTTTTGTAGTACTCCAAAGTCGAGAGCGACGGAAAGTGACGTCATCACACATTCCGGGTTCGATTCCTGTTTGAGACAAGTTTGTTTTATTAATTGCTTATGAATGAACTACCCGAGGTGCCTCATCACTGATACAATACCCGGTGCCAGTAACGCAGCATAGCAGAGAACAAAACATTATATACAAATAAATAGTTTCCTTAGATTACGACTGTCACATTTTTTAATTACTTCATTCACATTGATTATGAAAGATTTAGCACATACACACACACTCACACTCGCATACTTTCACACTCACATACTTTCACACACACACTCACTCTCACACACATATACACACACACACGGACACATGTGACTCTCTCACACACACACTCACACTCAGGCACATACGTGCACAATTAGAAAACTAGCTATTCTTCCTAATATCAGAATTCAGAATCCATATATTTTTTTACTAATTTCATAAATAAAGAAATGTATAGCATTTTCCGATTCTTATATGTTCATATATTGTATTGTATAAAAATATATATCACAGTGAAAACATTTTTTTTGCAGTCGCATCGTTTACAACGACCTCAACGCAATAACTCCGGAACAGTACTTCAAACAAGTCACCCGAAGGGTCGCCGAAATCAAAGCGGTCTCGGTAAGTGTCATCTCCCTCGCACGCACCATTTCACTCTAACAGGAGCGGAGCGACACGCACACGATTACAGCCTGTATGTTGTATACAATAAGAGTTGTTATCGGAAACCTCAATAACTTACCTCTGTTATTTCCTTTAATGCTGAAAAGGAGGAGGTAAATATAAGAGAACCTTTTCGATTAGTAAACTTTTTGGATATCATCCTGGTGAGTACGGGCTGTTGAGTTTATGATGTTTCTCTATATTTTATTTAATGAGAAATATTGTGTAATATTGTTGACTCAATGTTTCTCTCTGACATAAATTTCTTTACCTTGTGCTATAATAAACGATCAACTATCGCTCAGGTTATTCAAAATTATTTTTATTACAACATCAAAATTCAAATCAAATTTTATGTAAAATTTAAGGTAAGTTTCTCATGAAAAGTATCCAACATAAGCACATTCAAATATTTCATTATTAATTATATAATTCTTTACCGTCTCAATTTTTTTCAGCATTTATTCTCCCAAAATCACCACGCTCAATCATTCGCCAGTTGTTCTAGCATGGTGTTATAAACATGTGTATTTTGCTTTAAATCAAACTCCATGGTAAACCATATAACCAAAATAAATAATTTCTTTGTTTGTTCCAGAGTCCCGAAGAGAGGAGTGTTTTAATTCAAATCCTGGAGAGCACGTACAGGTTCACACTTGGTTCCATCGCTGGTGGCAAGTACTAAAATGTCCATTATGATTAAGAAAAATCTAAAAAAAACGTATAAGATGTCTATATACATGCGAACGAATATATAAAAAAAATGTATTAAGATAGCTTAGTTCGCAAAGCGATAAGAACGGACTCCCCTCTACCTCAAGAAGTTCGATTGCGTCGTTTTACGAATTGCTAATGCAGGTTCGAATCCTGCTCGTGTTAAAAAATATCATCATGATTATTAATTCTACTCTAAATTAAAAAAAAGCTAAAATTTTGAGATTATGCTCAATTTAATTTTTAACGTTATTTATTCCAGCCGTGGGAGCATCAGCAGTATACCCAATAGACCTCGTGAAGACACGGATGCAGAACCAACGCGCCGGGTCCTTCATCGGAGAGGTCGCGTACCGCAACTCTTGGGATTGCTTCAAGAAGGTCATCCGACATGAGGGCGTCTTCGGTCTCTACAGAGGTCTCGTGCCTCAATTAATAGGTGTGGCTCCAGAAAAGGCTATAAAATTGACGGTAAGATTGTTTTAACAGTTCTCGTTTCTGATTTCTCTTTCTTATATGTAGTGATGATTATGTTACCAAGTAAGGGACCTTGAGGAACACCATTTTTTTTCCTAAAAAAATACTTATAATATAAATGTATTTATCTTCGTTCCAGATGAACGACCTTGTCCGTGATAAATTCATGGATAAGAAGGGAAATATAACTTTATATGCGGAAATTCTTGCTGGAGCCTGTGTAAGTATCTTACATTTTAATAGATTCCATTAACAAATAATACAATTTTATTAATATAAGGACTTAATTTCAGGCAGGAGCTTCCCAAGTTGTGTTCACAAATCCGTTAGAGATAGTCAAAATCAGATTACAAGTGGCGGGCGAGATCGCAGGCGGGACTAAAGTGAAGGCTTGGTCGGTGGTCAAGGATCTAGGGCTCTTCGGGTTGTACAAGGGAGCGAAGGCCTGCCTCTTAAGGGATGTACCATTCAGCGCAATTTATTTCCCCGCGTACGCTCACGTTAAGGTAACCCCTGTATTTTATATTCTATTATGATATATATTACGAATATAGGACGTTGTTCTGTTAAATGAAAAAGTTTTCAATAGGTTTCTATCTTAAAAAAAATAAAGATAATTTTTCATATTTAAAATACTCTAAAAAACATGATACAACTTTCGAACGTATATTCATCAGAACTCCGTTAATCCAAGGACGAAAATGCTAATAATGAAGTGTGAAACGCAAAATGTTTATACAATATAAAAAAAAATCTAAGAAGAAGTAATATTTCAGGCCAAATTCGCGGACGAGAACGGTTACAACCACCCACTGACGCTGCTGGCTGCGGGTGCCATTGCCGGAGTACCCGCCGCCTCGCTAGTCACACCCGCCGACGTCATCAAGACACGCCTACAGGTGCACACGCACACACACACACATACACACACACGCACGCACGCACGCACGCACGCACACACCCATATAAATAAATCACCTTTAAAACATATATAGATGAAAAATAATATTGTTTTGTTATTAGGTGGTGGCTCGTTCCGGTCAAACCACTTACAACGGCGTGATCGACGCCACCAGGAAGATATACGCCGAGGAGGGGGCCCGAGCCTTCTGGAAGGGAGCTGTAGGTATGTCTATCTACACATACATTATAAACTAAATAATCAAAATATGTATTAATGATGACCTGTACGTGTGTGCAGCTCGCGTGTTCCGTTCGTCTCCACAGTTCGCGGTGACCCTGGTGACCTACGAGATATTACAGCGTCTATTCTACGTGGACTTTGGGGGGTCGTAAGTTAATTATTCACATTTTTTTTTAAATAATAACTTACTTTTATTCACTTCCATGAGGTTTCAGTTCATGTTATAGGGATCATATATATAGACATACGATGGTAATTCTATTGATGTAAAGTACCAAATCATCTTCATTGTTTGGAAAATTGTTACTGATCCTGAAGTGGAGTTATTCGAATAATTATTCAGATAATTTATTCGAATAATGTCCAACTCTGATTACGACATATATTAAAATTTGAATGTATATTACAACATATACTAAAAATAGAATATACATTGAAACATATACAAGTAGAACGTACATTGTAACATTTTAAAAATAGAATGCACATTCAAACATATTCTTTAAGTGGAACGTACATATTTTAAAAATGGAATGCACATTTTAAACATATGTTGATGAATGAATAATGAATGCGCATTGTTCCATACACATTAACACGGTGATTGTCTCAGTCGGCCGGCGGGGTCGGAGCAGACGCTGTCGTCCTCCATGGAGGAGGCGCCGCGCCGCCCGCAGCACATCGGCGGATACCAGGTGGCGGCGCCCGTGCTCACCGGCCTCGAGACCAAGTTCGGGATATCGCTGCCGAGGTTCTCCTTCGCCAAGGGAACCGCTAATTAGGGGAGGGGGGACTGTAATAGTACTATAGTACTGACGGTCAGTGGTGTACTGTGAGCTTCGAAAGGATTTAACTTTGTAATATTCAGGTAATAAGCTTCAAGTAAGTCTCGAAATTATCTCTACCGTTATCCAAGTGATTTATCTGCAGATTTGTTATATTGAAGAAATGATGTCTTTTTTTTTGTTTTTGCTCAATTTTGGTCCTTCCTTTATATATAAAAAATTAATGTTTACTGCCAAAAAGCGTTGATTAAATTATTTATTTATCACTCTGTAAGACAGCATTTTTAGTTCGTATAGTATAAGACTGCGTTTCTCAACATATTTTACACTATTATTTTTTTTTATAAAAAAAAAATTAAAATTGTTTGTAAAAAATTTTATTAGATCAAATTTTTAATATTGTTTTTGGCAAATATATATCCAATTAGGTATTTAATTTATTTGATGTTGAGAAGCACTGGATAACGTATTATAAGCTTACGAATACAAAGCAATAGTCCATCTCACCTCGCAGCAGCTTTTAATATGTTATATGAAAAGTATTTTTGCGATCGTTGTTTACAAGTCCGTAGTGTTTGCTGAATATTTGATTTTCCTATTTCATTTTGTACACTATGAGGAGCGTAGCATTTTTAAAACTAAGACATAGTATAGTACTTCGGCCTAAAGGCATTTTTTACACGATTTTAAATTGAAATTTTAATGTAAAATATCAACATTACTTAAGATAAAAAAAAAAACAAATTTTCTATTTATTTTTTATTTCCAACTCCATATTTATTTTCGAGTTTTATATTTTATTTTCCAGTTTCATATTTTATTTTCCACTTTCATATTTTATTTTCCACTTTCATATTTTATTTTCTATTTCCATAAATAAATGTTCAAGGAACGATTTATTTGTCTATGAATCATGTATAGATTTTTAATACTACACGCTTTCTTGCTTTGACTTCAAAGCGTTGCAATAGAAAACAAATTTATTATTATAAAGCACTAATTCTGTAGATAGAACGTTAATTGAGAATTATAAGAGTAATGTACGTACATACATACATACGTACATAAATAGATAGATAATAATGTATATATCATACGGATGCACAATCAATTATTAATGTTGTTAAACAACACTAAGTAGTGTAAGACAAAGACAAAGTGATGCTGATTGGACTATCTATATTTATATGTACATGTTTGTGTTAATAAATATGTTTAAAATAAGACATGTTTTTTTATTTATCTGCCTCGAAATGTATATTTTATGACAAGTAAACAAAATGTGACGTCAATTAAATAAAGCTTTATGATAAGTAAATAAAATGTTATGCCAAGTAAACAAGTTTTCGTGTCAAGAATTTTTTTTATGACAAGTAAACAAAATGAAATGTCAAGTAAACAAAGTTCTATGCCAAGTTAATAAAATGTTATGCTAAGTAAACAAGTTTTCATGTCAGGTAATCAGAATTTTTATTTGAGCGAAACGAGCGTAGCGAGCGGAGCGTTCTACTGGAGACTTTCACATTCTTTGTCACGAATAGGCTCGAAAACTACTTGACGGAAAATTATGAAATTTTGCAATCAAAGAGACACACATTAGGTGATGGTTTAAAAAAAAATTAAAAATGTAATGTCGTTACGGAATAACCTTTAAAAAATTTATATTCCATTGAAGTCAATGGGAAACGATGAGTCATTACACTGAGCTCGCTTCGCTCAATATGCAAACGGCACTCGAGATTTTGCGAGTGCAGTGAGTCAAAATCGAGGTCCGGTTCGCGCCCCCAGTTTTATTTAATAGAGTGCAAACAAAGTCACTCAGTGATACCTTCACAAAAAATATATCTAAACTGCCAAAGAAAATTTAAAAATATCTATTACCAACATATGACAAAAAGTACGTGTTCATAAAAGAATTCGTTCTGCAAATGAAAACACCAAATCATTCAAAATTATTGAAAATTGTAAATGTTAGAGAACAGGCGTTCCATCTCTATTAAAGTTACCGGTAATAAGATAAAGGGCGAAATTGCCCGACGAAAAGAAACTAAAGAGCCCTTGAATATCTTTGACATTATTCTACACAGTGAAAACAACAAATATTAAAAAGCATACAATACATATACCACCAAGTTGTAAAAAAATGGTCCTATAAGACAAAAACAAAAGCTACAATATGGTCACAAAGAACAACTGCACGAGATCTTATAGAACAGATGTGGTATGTGCTTTATGTTCTAGTAGCTATCCTGCAAGTTACGAGGATTGATTGTGTATAAAGAAATCGTGGCTATAAAAAGCCAACCCCCAAGACCAAAACATGTTAATATGTAAAACTTATCAATCACTACAGATTCAAAACTATCGACAGATGCCAATACATTGTAACATACTGAGCATGATGAAAGCAGACTTATGCGTCAAATATGTACAGCGAAATGATTGAAAAATTCCTTTAAAAAACAATAGGGAGAATTACTATTCCGAAACATTGAACCGTGGCTCCACACAGTTACAACGAACACATCGATCTGTAAGAATGTATTCGGAAACAAATCGACCAACTAATTGTACTAGTAGGGTCCATGCTGACTAATAACAAACCTAGTTGATAAAAAATAATAATGGCATCATTTCGCAATATGACTTGCAAGGTTAACAAAATCCATTTTAGCTTAATAACATAAACATCTAGACGACAACCAATCCCTTCAATTCAATAATTATTGCGTATATATCACAAATTATCCTGATGGCACATCTCACACAGGATCTGTAATAATAATTAAAAAGAATATTAAACACTCACAAAACTTTAAGTCCAAAGAAAACTTTCTTCAGTTCATTACAGTTGATATCAAACTTGGTCTAGTAAACGTTAGCGCAGTCTATTGTCCACCAAAACACAAGACACATCTGAGGTGACTGGAATTGTAAACATATATACAGGAAATCAAGACTCCTCACTACGCTTGAATGCAAACTCAAAAACAAAATAAAAAACTTGGACTAAAAACCCTATCAACAGGAGAATCGTCGTACTGGACAAAAGACAAGAATGGAAGTTCAGATCTCGAAGATTTTTTTACCACGAAGGGGCCCGCCAACTGCATCTGCATGTACAACCGTCATACGATGTCGTATCTGACCATAACCCTAAGCGCAACACCATTCTTTGGTGAACAAAAACCTACAATTTATATCCACAAAACTGACTGGAACGTTTTTTCTGAGTTTCTATATGAAAATGTCAGCCTCAACGTCAGGCTAAAAACCAGAACAAGCCATAGTCTGCTACATGTTAAAAAAACAAAAAAGATAGAAAAGGCTGCATTGCGCCTAACGCTTTATTCGACGTCAGTTGATTGTCAGGAAAATATTTCATTAACCATTCGCAAAAAACTTAAGACAAAGAGAAGGTTACAAAGAACTTGGCAATTGAGTAGACTGGATAGTGATAGCACAGAATTTAACAAGGCGTCTAGAGTCTAGCGAGTGATAATAGCTGAAAATAAAAATAACAGTTTGGAGCAAAAACATCCTTCTTATCTGCTCTAAAAAGACAATTATAATTACAAGTCTGTGGAAAATCGTCAAAAATATAAAACAACCTCAACAAACATATATTTCTGTGTTTTTATGACTCTCAATTTTTTATGATCGCTTTTAAGATAAGCAGGTTTTTTTAATCAGCTGTGTACGTTATTTTTTAAATTATATTTTATAAATCAAAAGAAAGAATTGGGACGGAGTACATACATATTTTGAAAATAAGTATTTTTTCCTTAGAGTATTCTTTCGATATGTTTTTTAAGTTTATATTCACAAAATGCGACGAAAGGATTAATAAAGAGTTCATATATTCCAATTATTTCTTTATTAAGTTTAAATTCTATTTCATATAACAAAAATGTGACAACGCCACGCGCGTGCGTCATAAAAAACAAATAAAAAGGTATAAAATTCATATATTAACTCTATTATAGCAATTGTCTTTTGTCTTAAAATGCCTTGAGATTCAATTTAGATTACATCTTGACACTCATTAAACAATCAGTTCAAATTAATCTATACATATAAATAAAATTGAAGTGTCTGTTTGTAATTCCAAATTAACAGCACTTCACTATATATATATATATATATATATATATATATATATATTACATATATAAGTATATACATTACTTAATAAATATGTATATATTTTTTTTCTGTCTGTTCGGGCAAATTTCTGAAACGGCTGGACCAATTTTAACAGGAACTCAGTAGCGGATAGCTAATGTTCATAACATAACACATAATGTGAGTAATTTTTAATTTAAAAAAGATATTCCGCGCTAGCAAAGATGAAGGCACAGCTAGTGTTATAATGAATTACTACAAATATTAGAACAGTATATTTTGCATATATTTATTTTTTGGGATCCAAGAAATAGTTATAATATAATTTAAAATACCAAAGTTTTTTTTAATAATATATTATAAGCATTAAGATTAAAAGACGGATTCTTTAACAATTAGTCTTGAAAATATTGCTCAAATTAAAGCCTACTAAATTAACAAAAAAAAGTTACATTCAAAATAAAATAAAATGAAAACAAAGAAAAATCTGATTCATTTATTCAAATATCTAACAAAAAGTGCTCAAATGATATTTACCTTAGATTTCATTCTAATATTGCTCCAACAAAAAATAAATTTAAACTAAAAAATTCATTAAGTTTTTATACGTTTTCTTTATTAGAACAAACAATGCAATGTTACAAAATAAAGATTCATAATTCTTGAACAAAGCGAGCAAACACAATCTCCTAAACTTCACCAAAGTTTGCGTGTTTGGTTTCTTTTGCATGTTTCTGTGCTTCCACTTGGCCGGTTAATAATTTGTCACAAATCATACATTTTAGAGTAAATTTGTTTAAATCTGTGAATTGACGAGAGGATTTCGCTTCGTGGGCTAGCTGTTCAGCCTCTCGGTATATATCCAAGTCCTCGGCTGGAAATACTGTTTGTATTCCACCCTGAAAGGTTACGAAATTTATTAATACATATTTTAGATTTTAATAAAGGACTTGGAGACTAGAATTTAAAATGTGTATCACTTCTAATGATTTAATAGACTATTTATACAATAAATAACTAAATCCCAAATATCAAGACGAGTCATTTATAGTTACGACCTAAACTTTAATTATATTCAAAATAATCCCTACTATCAAGACTATTTATAGCTATAAAATATATTCATAATAACACTCACATCAGATTGCTCCAGGTACAAGGGATCGTAATGGACTCCATCAAATAATAAAAAAACTCTCTGACCATAGTTCTTGTCTTCTCCAAATCTATTTATTATTGCATTAAGTGTATTTACAACGGCCATTTCCAAACCATAAAATCGAGACAGAATTGCTACCTGTAAATAATAATAATATTAGAAGTTATTTATTTATTCATGTACCAGATTTAGAAATAACGAAATATTCAGAAACATGAAAAACATTGGATGAGCTTATCTCTAAAGAGAGATCTCTACCAGCTACCCATGAGAGTGATAAAGTTGAAGTAACTAACTAAACACTACTTATATAATAAACTAAATTATACCAATACATAATAAATACAAATATTTATCAATATAATAATTCGAAAATATATACAAATACATATATGAATATATAAATATATAATATTACAAATGCATATATAACACATATATTTATAACTGGGAGCGATAGAGCAACTTTAATCTATGTTTAAACGATACAACACTTGGGCTACTTATTATGGCTGGGAAGGGTATTCCATAACCGCATGCATGGAGAACAATGTTGAATTGTAAGGAGGGACATTAAAAGATTTAACAGAAACACAAGAGCGTTTGGGACAGCTACTCGGAGGGGACAGGTGGAAGAGTTCATATAAATAAAAGGGAGATGAATTTCTTAAAACATTATATAGCGTGGTTAAAATGTGCATATTCCGGCGAAGGCAAATAGAGAACCATTTAAGTTGACGTCGAAAATTTGAAATGTGGTCAAACTTGCACAATCCAAAGATAAAACGAATGCACAAGTTTTGAAGGCAATCTAAGTTATTAAGTAGCTCTTCGTTAGCATCTAATTGGCAAACGTCAGCATAGTCGAGAAGGGGTAGCAAAAGGGAGTGAGACAGCAAGATCAAATTATATCTTTTAAATATATATTTTTCAATTATTGCATTAATTGAAATAGAATTAACAACTGTGTGTAGAAATGAACCTTGCAAATGTGAAGATTGAAAAATTAAATTCTACAAATTGCATCATACTGTACAGAAAGTCATTATAACTAAGTGAAAAAATTTAATTAAGTTTTAAATATGAGTATGTAGTTAAATGAAAGGCAAATAGAACAATAAAAAAATAATGTATCAATAGATATCAAACAGATATGAAAGTATAACCTCAATAGCACCTCCCCAAGAACTTGGTTGTTGTATCCAGGTACAATACTCTGCATTGGGGCGACCTAACACTCCCTCGTTGTAAGTGTCATGGTCACTACCAACCTCCATCGCTATAATCTGACGCATCAGGGTATGCACAGTTGTATCTACATTGCCATTTAATACAAAACCTGGGAATGATCAACAATAACTTGTGTTAAGTCAAATTAAATAAAATCAAATGTTACTGACAAAAAAATTTTGTTTGTCATATTTTTTTTATAATTACCTATGCTAGTAAAAAGACATGAATTATCAGAAGGAACAACTTTTTTCATTAGAATCCCAGGTCTGCATGGTCCTATTGTTTCATGCGATACACCATTTTCAACTGGTTTAGTTGCGTCCGGTTTTTTAATATTTTCTGCTGTTGGAGCTGATTTCTCTTCTACAATTAGTGATTCACCAGTCTTTAAGCCAATTTCTATAATTTTTTTACTATCGTTACTTATGTCTAATGGCTTGGGCGGATACCCACACAACACGCAGATTCTTTCAGTGCTAACGTCCGATATTCTAGAGAGAAACATTTTTAATTCACCCACAGTACTATCAGAGGTCAAATCTTTTAATATCTGCTGACCGTTTTTACTTTTAACTTTAAAAGCTAGAGACGTCATTGTTCTAATAAGATTCTTCGTTAACTCAAATATATAATTAAGAAAAGGGAATAATTAATCGTCACAAAGACGCCAAGAAAAAGTAGTTGAAATAAATAAATAACATAACGTTACGTAGGCGCTTGACTTTTGTAGTGACAAAACTAAAACGCAAACTAATATCAGAGTTCTGACAGCTGGCATATTATGACAATGACGTTTGGTGTTTAAAGAAGCAAATAATTAACATTTGTATCTAGTGTTGTCAGATCCTTGTATGTTTAACATTCTTAGCAAGTGCTTTAAAAATATTTGTTATAGGGTTACATATTAATAACAATTTTAGGATTCGGGTTTTAAATGTTGACTGAAATGAAAGAGGAGATGGTTTTTAAAATCATTTTAATAAAAATAATATGACGTACCTACATGACAAACATTTCCGCGTTTAAGTTATAAAACACTAATTTACATCCTAAAAATTACTTAGTTAATAAGTTGTATTTCATTTTGGCACTCAAACATTTTTCGAACATATACTTTTAATCCTACTTCTATAATATTTCATACAATTACATTAAACACTGTTATTATAACAAAATTTCTTTGGCTTGTACGGTATATTTATTTAAATGCATTAAAATAAAATCTAAACAGATTATATATTAAGTTTACTAATTAAATTAACATGCATTAGTGGCATTTTAATGACACAATGCAGTAATTTGGTATAATTAACAACATTTACTATAATAAATTTAAATATTATGCTTAAATATCTTATTCTAATATGTATTGTCATTTTTCTTGTTTCCTAAATTGTGTTTTTGGTATAGTGGAGTATTAATTTAAAATACAGCATTTTTCAGAGTACAATTAGACTTTGTAAGTACGAACTATGCATGTAATTATTATTATTTCTAAGTATAAAGAAATTATTTTTAAATAAAAGTACTATAATGTAGACAAATGGCACTATGTATGGCAACATTATCTTTGGTAATACGTCATATATTAAGAAACAGAAAGCAGTACTGAGAAGATAATTTTATCAATTAATTAAGAGTATTGATTTGGTAACTACTATTAAGTATTAAACCTATGTGTTCCTACAAATAATTTATTTACACTTACAATCAGTCATATAAAATAATTTCAATTTGTTTTGTTAGTTCAACTACCCCTTTCAGAATACACCGTAATGTATAAAAGACTAGTTCGATCAAGTTACCGGTTGCATCAATTTATTATTATTAATGATTAATTTTACATAACTATCGAGAGAGATTAAACATTTAATTGAAGAGGTAAAACTTATTTTTGTTATCTACCTACGTAAAGGCAATCTATTTTCAGTTAACATATCTAATTCTAAGCAATGTTTATTTTTGGTGTACAATCTCCTTGGTCTTATGCATTTAATGTATCGCCTTTTTTACCATTAACATCTAAATTGACAATATTGGTAGCCGATTTTAAAAGGGACTGCTAGTTTTAATGCGATGAGCGTTTCTGTGCAGTCGTCTATGTCTGTGACGTAAAGGCCACCGTCACGAGGGCCGACGGACGAATCTCGGCGACGGAGCACGAAGACCTCTTCGACCCAACACTAAGGGCGGCATTTCTTCATCTTCCTCTTCGTCCAAATCCTCTCCGCCTTCGGAACTATCTTCCCCGCTCCACACATCGGGCTTTACAGCTTCATACGACGCAGAAAATCCTTTAAAAACTATCGAATCGTCCGTCCGAAACCGTAACAGGAGAGCCTCGGTAGTCGATACAATTTGGGGCGGCATCTAGAAAATAAGAATTTATATCAGACCAAAACATATAGGGTTTAGACCTAAAATAAATGACATTTGACTCACCTTGGAGCCACAAAAGCTTCCATAATCCCCGGCGCTCCCCTCCAAACCGCCGAAGACCTGGACGAAGTCGTATCCGCAAGTGGCCTCGGGTTCCAGCTCGAAGGTGAGGAAGGTGAGTCGCACGAACTGCCCCAGCGGCGCCACAATGCTCCAGTCGCAGTTCGCGCGCGACTCGTACGAGTCATGTCCATATCTCGCGTGGGAGTACACGTGCTTCACTGTCTCCGATGCAGCCAGATAACCTCCGCAGGCTGGAGAGAAATGATCATTGATTGCAAAAAACACAATATAACAAAAACTGAATAAAACAATAACCATCGAAAACTGATCACAAAAAAAGCATGTAATAAGTAAGAGTAGTATTCAATTGACTACATATTTTTTCTTCTAAGTAAAAAACCGCATCCAAATATTAGGGTTCCATGCTTACCTGTGGAATAAGTTGCCAGGAATCCTTTCCTCTGTACGGACGCGTCAGACTTGAACACCACGTACATCTGGTTCTGCGAGGCTACAACGGGGTGCGGAAGCTTACTACCGCAGAAGCGGCCCAGGGTTTTCTCATCCGCAGAGGCTCCATCATATATGGTAACGTGGTCATATGTGCATTCCTAGGATATAAGACATGTCATGAGTAACATTATTAAATAATAAAAAGTTAATACAATAGCCATATAAAGTACCTGATGTGGTTCTAGTTCGAATACGTTAAATATAAGCTTGATCCGGTGACCAGGAGTTGTTGAGAACTGCCACACGCAATCCTTCCTTGATGGATACATGTCTGGATAATTTGGACTGTAAAAACAATTAGTAAATAAGATAATTAGTAAAACAAAAGCACTCTTAAAAGAACACAAAAGGTAAAATATACCTAAAAATAGTTCCATGTGGGTGTGTGATATCGTGTTTACACCCCCCTTCCTTGCAGTCGTGCTTGTTAGGGTGCAGAGTGAAGCCGCTGTGACACGCGCACTCGTATCCGCCCAGCGTGTTGTGACACTCGTGTTCGCAGCCTCCATTGTTGTCTGCGCACTCGTCCACGTCTATGTAGTACGCGGCAGCGAAGCCCGAGTGATGGACTGATGTGTCCGATGTGAACTGGATATAACGGACAAATATCTCTTAATAATAACTTTTTAGAAATATCTGTTGCTGTTTTGTTGATGGTCTACTATAAAAGTTTCATTGGGTGCCTTTTTACATTGAAATAGATACTGGATGAAACATGCCACATTGCCTTTCCTTACTATTATTATTTGGTTATTATATATATTATTATATATAAGGTTTAAAGAACTTTATTTCTCATAAGAACATTCAGTTCACTTAAAATGAGTTATATACATTTTTATTAATTGTAACATTTAAATAGCCTCTGGGCTAGTCTGGACGCTTAAACTATTTGTAAGACGTGTGCTTTCAATTTTTTTCTGAATACAGCCATACTGCTACACTCCTTGACATCTTTTGGGATTTTATTGTACAGCTGTGCCCCCTCGAACAATATCGTCTTCTTACCGTAGTTGGTACGCGGACGTGTCAATTCGAGGTCTTTTTTGTGTCTAAAGTTTCGTGTATATAGTTTTTTTGGTAAATTAATGTTTGTGACAATGTTATGTGATGTAATATTTCTAATTAGTATACAAGTTCTATATGTGTAAAGTTGTTTTAAATTTAATAATTCAGTTTTTTTATATAGTGTATTTGTTGGTGTTAGGTAGTGATAGTGAAATAATGTTTTAATAATTTTGTTTTGTACTCTTTGGAGTGGATCTAAATAGGTTTTAGCCGCTGAACCCCATACTTCAATCAAATATTCAAAGTGTGATTTTACCAAAGAGTTATAGATTATAGTACTAATTTTTTTCGGTATGCACTTTGATATTTTTCGTACTGCTCCTAGTGTTGAGGTTAATTTTGTTTTCAAATATTCGATATGTGCCTTCCAGGTAAGTTTGTCGTCTATTATCAGCCCCAGATATTTTTCTTGCGTGACGCGATTTATTATAGTGTTATCGATGGTAAGAGGAGAAAATTCAGGTATACATTTGTTTTTCGCAACAAAAATCATAAATGATGTTTTATTAGTATTTATAGTCAGTAAATTATATTTGAACCATTCGTTTAGGATATTTAAGTCTCTTTGAGCGTCATTTATAATGTCGTGTATACTATTACCAAAATAAAAAAGGCAAGTGTCGTCGGCGTAAAGTGTTAGTTGTCCTGTGAGCCCCAATGTGTCTATGTTGTTTATATAAATTAGGAACATCAAGGGGCCAATTATGGAACCCTGAGCTATACCAAAAGAAAGGTTACGGGTGGTACTGGAATAATTTTCCAACTTGACGACTTGATATCTATTACGTAAGTATGACTCGAACATGGAATAAGCGATTCCCGTGATGCCTATGTTCCTCAGTTTCTGTAGTAGTTTTTGATGACTTATTGTATCGAACGCTTTTTTTATGTCAATAAATACTCCAAGGGCAATTTTTTTCTGGTCTATATTAGTTTTAATGTTTGTAACTATATCTAATGCAGCTGTAAGAGTGCTTGATTTTGCGCGGAACCCATACTGATGCTTGTTAAAGAAATTTATACTAAGTAAGTAAGTGTTTAGTCTGTCATATAAAATCCGCTCGAATATCTTTGACATAACGGGTAGTACCGATACAGGTCTGTAGTTCCCCGGGGATGATTTAGAACCGGATTTGTATATGGGTGTAACTTTTGCTATTTTTAACGTATCGGGGAACACACCACTCAGCAAGCATTTGTTAATACATGTTGTTAGTCGGTCAAGGATTATGTTTTTTAGGCATTTAATAGCTTTAGTACTAACTCCATCCAATCCAGTACTAATATTGTTGTCTAGGGCATCGATAATTTTTGAAATTTCGTTTGTGTCACACGGTGAGAGTTCAGTTAGGGTTAAGGTCTGTGGGGAAGTGTTCTCGTAGACTAAAGTGTTACCGTAGACTAGTAGTAGTAGTAGTAGTTTCGTAGACTAAAGTATATTATTATTATATATTATTATTATATACTTATTATTTGGTTAGTCGCTGTATAAATATTAAACTCGTTATGCGTCACCTGGACCCTGAGCACAGCTCCGTCGGAGGTGACGGGCGGCGGCAGCACGGAGCCGCAGAAGGCGCCGTGACGACGCAACACGTCCGCGCCCAGGCGAGAGTGCACCGTCACGCTATCGTACTCGCACTCCTGGAAATATGTTATATATCTTTTAAGAAGGAAAATATACAGGTGTTTGTAGGCTTCATGGACATACACATCATAAGGACACTATATGGAGGGATTAAAACCAGTGAAAGAATGACTACTTTATATGTGTGTAAAAATAGCTACTTCGTAATCTTTTGTGAGACGATGGTATCACCTTGGCACGAACTATAATATATTTTGCTACAGCCATGTTTTAACATTTCAAAATTCAGTGAATGAGGAATGTATCAATGAACTTAAAAGTTAGAAGAATAATTAATTTATTTTCAAATTACGAAATCTATTAATATTCCAAAGTTGGGCAAGTATTTTTTTTAGATATTTACATTGAATTAAAAAAAAAAAAGTTTAATTTATTGTATCACAACTTCAACTAAATATATGAAAAGTCAATTATTAAACTGGAACAAACAAGAACGGCCATAAGATTTATCTTACGCAAAGCCATTAATATGTTAGTAGATAATGTATCTAATGTAAATGGATCATGTAACGTTTTTAACACGATCGCGTGACGAGCACGATACAACTTCCGTCCATTAGAGCCGCAGACCTTGCCCTAGAGATGTCACTTTAATGACCTAATCACTTAACTGGATGAAACTTCGCGACCGGGGAATTTGAATAGTGCTTCATCATGGGCCATTAGTACAGTTTAGAATGAGTAGTTTACCTATTGTAGTGATATAGACAATACCTGGTGATACATATTATTGCTGCCTTCCAAATCAAAATGAGTGAAGTTAAGAGTGATCCTGTGTTGCGGAGGTGCTACTATTTCCCATAAACAGTTTTTGGACGCTGGATATAAGTCTGGGAATGATGGTGACGTGATGGTACCGTTTGGAGCGTAGAGCACTCCTCCACATGCATCTGTAAATTAAATATCAAATATATACTTAAGTAGTTTTAGTTTAAAAGGTAATTATATCTTTTACATAATGCGTCCACTCACTCTCGCATTTCTTTCCATCTGAATGTAATTCGTATCCAATGTCACAAGCGCATTCATATCCGCCGAGAGTGTTGACGCATGAGTGGCTGCAGCCGTGCTCGATAGAAGTGCACTCGTCGTACTCCTTCATGAAGGTGGCAGAAAAACCGGCCTTCTGCACCGAGCTATCCGACTCGAAGATTACCAACAGTTTATTAGATGTTGACCTTCAAACAAAATAAGATTAAACTTCATCCCTATTATTTGGTACACAATTTAATATCAAAAGTAGATATACCTAATGTCAGGAGGTATTTTGTGTCCACAGAACATTCCAATAAGAGGACTATCCATAGAGTCTCCATCTCTTACTTTAACCTTATCGTAGTTACACGTGTCGTGGTTTTCAACTTCAAACGAATGGAACCGCAAGGCTACTTGATAATCCTAGAACACCAAACTTTTTATATATTTCTGTCACTCAATTACGGTTGTTACGAAGATATCTATTAACTAGATGAAAACCCGGCTTTGCTCAGATGAAATGTAACTCATAATATACAATCTTTTACAAAATTTAGGTATTTACTTTGGTAGTTATCGGTTTTCAAGGAATTTTAATATTAATTACTATTTGAACTGTGACTATTGATACGTGTGATCCGCCTTAACTAACTTAAGATGGCGTCCGGTGTCAGTGTCCAATATGGCGACTGCAATTTGTCTTTCAGCATCATTACTATATAACAAAACACTCGACAATCTTAATTTTGCTTATATATGTTGTCGATTCGAAATCATTATTTTTTAAGTTTCAATAGAGTCTGTCGTACTCTTTGAAGAAATTAATAATAAAGATATGTAAGAAATTAAATATACCTAGTTAAAACAAAAATATTTCATTATATCTAGATAAATCTTACTTGTGGTACAGAAAGTCTCCAAATGCATAACTTATTAGGATGATAGTCGTCAGGGTAGTTGGGTGATTCTAGATGACCACTGCTATCCACTTCTATGTCACCGCCGCATACAGCTGTGAAATACACACAACGATTAATACAATTATTAGGATTTATTAATTCTGCGATGTATTACTACATGTTATATTACTAGGGGCGCCAACAAACCCTCAATTTCGACTCGCTGCGCTCGCGAAATCTCGGGTGCCGTTTGCATGTTGACCGAAGCGAGCCCAGTGTATTCACTCATCGTTTCCCATTGACTTCAACGGGATATAAATTTTTTGACGTGACGTTAAAGTAATATTTTTTTTTTTGACATTTTTCAATTTTTTTTTAAACCATCACCTAATGTGTGTCTTTTTGTTTGCAAAGTTTCATAATTTTCCGCCAAATACTTTTTGAGCCAATTCGTGACAAAGAATGCAAAAAGTCTCCAATAAAACGCTCCGCTCACTTCGTTCGCTTCGCTCAACAAATATTAATATATTCAGCTATTTATTAAGTAGGTATTAAATGGTTTGATATAATAATTTAAATTAATAAAAGAAAAAGTAACAATAAAATCCAATGAAGCTTAATAATTTAGATAACTCTAAGAAATAATTAAAGCGGCTATTGTGTTCTTTGAAATAACTAATCTACATATATATTAGGAAATAAAAGAAGGGTCACTTGATAATTTACGTCGAGTTACCTTCGTAAAGCGCTCTAAATCCCCTATGCGGTTTGGACCTTATCCCGGGCTGGTACACGACAGTGAGTCTGGAGCCGGTAGACCTCATCATAGGGCCCTTTCCTGACCCGCAGATACGACCCAGCACTGGGGCATTAGGCATGTACCCATCCCTCACCTCAACCCATTCAGATCGACACCCATCCGACTTGTGGATATCAATTTCTGTAGATAAATATCTCCTTTATTTTGATTACAAAAAACATCACAAAAATAATATTATTTTAGCATAACTTAAAATAAATCACAAATAATAATAAGAACCAATTTTTTAGTATATTTTCAGTTAAAAAAAGTTTATTTCAACATTGCTTCAAGAAACTAATACGGTATCAAATATTCGCAGCTTGAACCTAACGGGGTTGGACACTCAATACCTATCGTGTTATAAGCTTCGTCTAAGAGCCGTGCCTTCATTCGAGACTAGAGAAAACACTTTCAGAGGGGAAGCAAAAACATTGAAAGAGAAAAAAAGACTTGTATATCTTAGGATCTTAAAGAAGCCTCGTCTAAATAAATCGTAAATGGTTCTAGTATTTTCAACGTTATATATTTCTAATATATATTTGATTTATGAAACGAAATGTTATTAATATGTATGTTAGAAAACTTTTGTAACTTTATTAGTTAGTCCAGTTAGTCCAGTCGAGTACAACCCTCGTAAACCATTCGCGATAATTTATTACCTCTCTTGGAGAACCAATTTATTTTGGTCCCTTTTCCTTACAATTCTTTACAATTGGACTAATGAGGGAAATGTTGTGTTAAACACAGGGTCATGTTATAGTGGTTGTGTGTAGTGACCACAAAAAATTTGTTCGCTTCTCTAAATAATTATGAGTCTGGAAAGGTCTAGCTTTGAGGGTGTTTCCAGGGTGTGTGAGTCGGTAATTACTTAATTATTAACCATATATAATATAAAACTTACACATTATACAACTATGATTACGATCGAAAAACAATGGAAAATGTTTTAATAAAAATATGAAGTATTGATATATAAAATAAAATATATATTAGGTTGAAAATTATAGATATTTAATTAATTTATATGTTTGACACAATATGTGGTGGTTTACCGTAAATAATTAAAATGAGATCAGCAGGTTTCTCTAATTGGGAATTAATTTGTAAATATAATTGAATTATTAATAATTTGATATTCGTAGCGATTTATCATATAACATTACTAGCTGTGCCCACAAGTTTATTTATTGTGAAATATGTTTTTTAAAAATAAATAGCTTAAATTCCTCCTTATAAAATCAGTTTTTTGCACATAAAGTTCAATTAAAATCGGTTTAGCTGTTCAGAGATTAGCCCGAACAAACAGGCAGACAGAGGAGAAAATTTTTATTTTTTATTTTTTATTTTAGTAAAGTATATATTATCATATACATTTAGCAAAAAACTGTTAATTTGATTTACAAACAGACACTTCAATTTTATTTATATGTATAGTTTAGTGGATTGTTTTAGTGAAACTAAAACATAACGATTAATTTTTCAAGAGTTTTGATTGGTTGTATATCACGCCATAATATATCTATCCAATCGGAAAGCTTAAAACTGGATTTTGAAAATTTGTTTATATACCAGGCTTCAAAAGACCAAATTTTTTTATATGGAATTTAAATAAGACTATAAAAAGTATATATCATATTATTTCATAATAATATTCAAGTATTCAATCAAAATATACCTAAGTACCATGTCTGTTTAAACCGTTCAAAGAGGCATTATTTAAAGCCTACCAATAAAACAATTACCACCTAAACTCAATAGGACACCGGCTTATGGATTTAAGCCCAGGTGTAATGTATACATTCATAAACTAATATTCCTACCTGAATATATTAGGTGCTTGAATATGCCAAATGGTTTCTAGCATGTGGATATTTCATATTTCACCCCTACAAACACATTATCATTTATTGTTTCAGTGGTTAAATACTCAATGTTGTCTCCATATAATGATTTAGTGAAAGAAGTCCTTTGAATTTAATCGGATTATAACGGACAAAGTGACATCGTTATATTAAAAGTAGTTCCCTGTACCTTATTATTTCATTCTGATCCTTACAGGATTTGAGGAATATTCAGAATAATACGTTTAGGTTAAGTTTATTTGGTTTTAAAGTCATATTTATCTATATTCATTTTAATATTGTGAGTAAATGTTATTCGTGTCTTAACACTAAACCTACCAAGTACCGGTCAAATTGACCGTTCTTAAACTTTTGTAAAACTTACACATTTTTAAACGTTACAATATCGTCATCAAACTAATAAATTTTTAACTACCGGTCAATTTGACCGCGTGCAGTAGGAACAGGTATACAAGAATTGTCGGTAGGTTTAGTGTTAATCTATTAGGAGTTTGAATTTGATATTAGAGGTAACAAATATTTACATAATTAAACTAGCTATAATGAATATGTCTTTAAAATAAATCTAGTCTGAGTTGAGTCTGTGTGAAAAAATGTAATTCCTGTTAAGAGAGAGTGAACAATTTTAATAGAGATATTAATTTTTATGTATATTTTTTATATGAAATAAGTAAAAAGCTGTTAATTTGAAATTACAAACATACATTTACTTACTATACTCGATTAATTTAAATAAAAAATAAAAAAGTTCGGTTTAAAAATTGTAAGATCCTTTTTATAAAATCGTTTCTGCAATATCAATTCCGAATCCATTAAGTAAGTATGCATAAGTTTCAGTGAATCAGCAGAATCAAAGGCTGATTGGTTGAGATTTATGTAGTCCCTTTCTGAAAATTGGAAGCTTTACGCCGTCGGCAAACACTTCGCTTTTCATGTCCGCGCCCTTTACAACTTTCATTTCATTGAAATTAAATATCATATTGAAAACCTTTTACGGTTTCATTTCATTATATTATTATTAAATTTACCATTTATTTACATATCGTTCGGTGTAAACGTTATTTCAGTTCCATTAAAATTATATTAGATATATATACTTCAAAAACTTCGAACTTCAGAATTTGATATTTATATACCTTAAAATATTTATTGTAATATTCGATATAAGATAATGGACAAGTGGGATAGTCACTTTAAGTTCAGATTAACACTTACCAGTAATGTTAAGGACCACACGTTCTCCGTGTGTGGCGACGATTCTCCACTCACATTTTTCGGGGTTCGCGGGGGGCGTCTCCGACCCCCAACCTGGAGAATTGAACCAGCCGGAGTTGCCTAAGAAGGTCTTGCCGCATTCTGTTGAGAAATGATAATAATAATATAAACCATCAAAGAACTTGTGCTATATAGCAGATTGGTAACGATGTTTAAGTAGAAACGTTAAGAAATTCCATGGACTCTCTTATAACCTAATATTATTTTCTTTTATTGACTATGGAGTCACAGTTGTAATTAATTTTATTGTAAGAATAAAACAGACACAGTAAAGCATGGTATCATACCATAATAACTAACCACCACTAGTTCTATGATACACCACATACAAGTGATTAAAGGAGTCTAATTCAGATTAACACCAGCTATTTATATAGCTTATTAACTAAGATCCACTGAGGTGCTTATTATTGTAAGCAACTCAAGGGTATGTTACTATATTTAATACTCACTTGCACATTTATATAGTAAGTTAGTTTGTGCCTTATCGCTGGCGCTCAATCTGACTCTCTGTCCGATCTCTGGTCTCTTCTTTCCATGAACTTCGAGAGGTAGGATTGTATCTAAGAATGTTCCTTTACTGAATGTGTTCCGAGCATAATGCATGATGGAGTCATAGTCGTATGTTTGTCCAAGGGAGTTGACTTCCTCTTCCGTGAGCTTATTGAAATTGTACTCTTGTCCTAAAACAAAATATTACCGAATACAGTAATCCGTTATAAGGCCGCGTTATAGGCGTATAACGCGGCCTTATAACGCATTTTCAATCCCTCGTATAAGATGGGCATTCCCCCATATAACGCGGGGTTTTCACATACATATAAATTCGGATTAAGCCGCCTGCAGCGAAAAAGTTAAATATGATTAATCATTTATACGTAACGCGTTATACGAGGTCTTAAAACGCGTTATACGGGGGGATTACTGTATAATAATCCGGATACAAAATATGTATTATGAGATGTCAATTGCATTATATAACTTTTCCATTCATAATACTATCTCAAAGCAGCAGGTAAAAGTATTTAACTTGTGCAAAACTTATTCGAGGCGAGCTCTTCAATAACATCGAGGAAAATTAATTTCAAAGTTTATATAATCCTCGTTTGGAACTTGCATTTGTCTGTAATTGATAACAAATTCTCTCAGTTTAATATAGGAATTGTGATTCTAATATTTAGTGGGCCTAAATATAAATTTTAAAATATATTTTCTTATTAATAATAAGAATTAATTCATCAATTTGTATAAATATTCAAATATTGTCAGAGCAAATAATTCTAAAGCAGAGATTCCCAAACTTATTTGGTCTAACCGCTTTGGAAATCAGTCATTTTGTTGCACCTCAATATTTTTTTACCTTAACGCCTATTTTTTTTTAACTTCTTCTAAATTTATTTATTTATTTATTTATTTATTTATTTCTTGGGTAATCCAACAGTGCATACATAATTTCAAAGTTACAGTAAATAATATTTTCATAAAATAGGACCAAAAAAGGATTACACTAATTAACAATACTATGAAAAGAAAAATAAAAATAAAAACAAAAATAAAAACAGTGTTAAAGTTCAAGCAATTGATAATTAAATCGAATTAAGGGGAAAAAAATCAAAATTTTCAAAATTTTGGTTGTAAAAGCTACTTAAGGGAGTGAGTGTAAGTGTGGATGTAATGTGTGAAAGTGTTGATGTGTGTGTGCGTGTGTGTGTGTTGATGTGCTGCAAGAATGAATTTATGTGTATCTGAGATAATATAATTTAATATTTAGTTTGTTTTATGTGTTTCCTTAAAGCTGATATAGATATATTAAAAAAATCGATATGTGAATAAAATTTATTATACGTAGAGGTCATACGATGGACAATCGAATTTTGGGCATAACCTGTATTTGCGCATGGTATATCAAATAATTCGGTGTGCCTTGTACGGTGGCTAGGTACTCGAAAACTCAATTCAGATAATAACTCAGTGCAATCGATATCTCCGGACAATATAGCATGCAACAACAATACATCGCAATGACGGCGACGAACAGAAAGAGAATCAATTTTATAATAATTGCATGCAACAGAATAAGAAGGAAAAGATCTGAAATCTAAAAAGCTTAAGAATTTAATAAATTTCTTTTGAATATTCTCTAGTTTTTCTGAGTATATAAGCTGATGTGGTGACCAAATGCTGCAAGCGTACTCTAAAATGCTACGCACGTAAACAAAATAGATGACTTTAATACAATTTACGTCACGAAAAGTTCGACATGTACGTTTTACAAAACCAAGCTGCTGGTATGCTTTATTTATGATTAAGTCAATGTGCTCACTCATTGTAAATTTGGAATCTAATTGGATTCCAAGATCTTTAATAGAATCAACTGATTTTAACGAGTTGCCATTAATTTGGTATATATATTCAATTTTGTTACGTTTTCGGCTGAAGGTTATTTGCTGGCACTTTTTGATATTAATAATTATTCTATTGCGTTTATAGTATTCAAAAAGGCTATTTAAATCTTTTTGGATCTTTTTACAGTCATTAAGAGATTTTACTGCAAGAAAAACTTTTTTATCATCGGCAAACATTAAACATCGCGAGTATTCAATACAAGTTACAATGTCATATATATATATGAGTTGTAAAGTAAAGGGCCTAAAATAGAACCCTGAGGCACTCCAGACGATACTTCAATAAAAGTACTACGAGCACTTCCTATTATAACTGCTTGCCTTCTCATTTTAACGTACGACTTAAACCATCGAAATAGGTCGCCATGGATGCCAAGTACTTGAAGTTTTGATAGTAAAATCATGTGATCGACCCGATCAAATGCTTTTTCAAAATCTGTGTAGATCACGTCAACTTGTAATCGCTGATCCATAGACTTTCTAACATAGTTAGAGAAAACAGACAAATTAGTAACTGTTGAACGTTTTTTAATAAATCCATGTTGTTCCGGCGGTATGTTTTTATATATGACAGGTGAAATAAAGTGATGGATTACTTTTTCAAAAATTTTACTTATTGAGTTCAGTATAGATATAGGTCTGTAATTTTCTATTTTATTTCTGGCTCCACCTTTATGTATTGGTACTATTAATGCCTCTTTCCATTTAGTTGGATAACTTGAGAAATTATTCAAGGACTTGTTAAAAAGTATGCATAAAGGTCCGGCAAGATTGGTAGCACATTTACTATAAAATATTGATGGTATGCGATCACTTCCTGCACCCTTCGTAATTTTGATTTTCTTAATTGTTTTCAAAACAAAGTCAGTCGTTAAATGTATATTACTTATAAAATCATCGCTTTTATTGGGTGGCAGATGCAAGTCATAGTAACTGGATGATGGTTTTGAGAAAACTTGTTCGAAGAACTGATTAAATCCTGAGCAAATTTGTTCAATATCTTCATACGGTTTGTCTTGTAGTGTCATTGAATATGGATATTTATTCCTTCTTTTTCTTAATGTTTGTTGATACCACCAAAAATTTTTAGGATCTTTTTTTATATTATTTTGTATATTTGTTTTAAAAATGTTATAACATTTGTTTTGAATTTTTTTTTGTCTATTTCTTAACAATGAAAACTCATCGTAATCTCTTGGGTTTCGAAACAACTTCCATTTTTCATGAGCGATGAGTTTATCTTTTATAATATGTTTCAATGATTTACTATACCATACCGGGTAAGTTTTAGAATAGCTAACACTAACTAATGGAATATACTTGTCAATAATTTCGTAAATTTTTTCATAAAATGATTGTGTTATTTCATCGATAGAGTTGCCACTCAAAACATCTGTCCAATTAATTAATTCCAGCTCTGTGTTTATGGTACTATAATCAGCACGGTAAAAATTATAATTTCTGGTAGGTCGAATTTTAAGGTCTTTTAACATAAAATCTGAAGCATCTATTTTTAGGCTAGGATGGTATTTATCCTCAGAAACTAAATTTTGATCAGACCTCTGTACACAGATTAAAAAATTGCTAAAAATTAGATCTAATGATTTATTACAACAGTTTTTTACCTTATTATATTGTGTTAAATTGAAGAGACTACAGGTGTTTATTAATTCAGTTGTTGAGTTCTGTAACAATGTCGATCCTTGGTTTGATTGAAGTGGCCCAACATCAGTCCAACCTACGTTTGTCAGATTAAAGTCACCCGAGATGATATAGGAATCATTTGGTCTCATAGACATTATTTTTAATAGAGAACTTTGCACGTGAAAAAGACGGGATGCTTGCAGAGCATCTGGTGGAATATAAAATACTCCAATATGAAGGTCTTTATCATTACGACAGTTCTTAGCAGGTATAGTTATCCAGACATTTTCAACCTCGTTACTACACCAGTTAGGTGTTTCTTGTGCTTGCAACGAATTTTTAGAACATATCATGACTCCACCTCCGGTTAGTTTATTAGAAGTATTAGAGTTTCTGTCACAACGAAAAACTGTATACCTATCATCACATAACTCATTATCATAAAACCCTTCCGTTAGCCATGTTTCGGTAATAAGAATGATATCAAAGTCATTTCTTAGTATGTTTAAGCGTATGTCCTCGGTTTTGGTACGTAAACCTCTTACGTTTTGATAAAATAAGTTTAATGAACTAGTCATTTTGTAGAGCCTTAAATGTGGTATAATATTTTAAATATTTAATTATAATAAACATATATGCGAATGAAAATATATAGTTTTTGTTATAAATGTATATATAAGGCCAGATATAGAAATAAAGGTGTTTTATTTTAAAAATAGACATATTATTATTATTATTATTAGGATTTAGTAGTGGTACGGTATTATATGAGTAAGTTAAGCTGTAAGGTAATAAGTGTGTGTATTTAATGATGGTGAGTATGTATAGTAGTGTGTAGCTTTCTCGTAAAAATAGTGAGCCCCTTGCATACGTACGGCTAAAATAAGTGACATTTTTAAGAAAATTATGTTCTGACAACAACAAAAACAACGTATAAATAATTATAATTGGAATTAAATAATTTTTCCTAAATCTTTTTCGTTGTTTACAGATAAGGCAGGAGATTCTTCGTTTTTTCTTAAAAAAATTCTGCAGTTTCTAACCCAGACGAATTTATACGCTTTGTCCAGTGCTAGCGTTTTAACCTTCTTCAACAATTGTTTATTTTGCGGTGTTAAATGCTCGTTGACAAAAAATTTACGTTGTGGGCCACTATGTCCTATATCCTGCGTGTTTATACCTCTTGAATTTCTTAAACCCGACAGTATACGGTCTTTTATGTCACGGCTTCTTATTTTTGCGACAAGTGTTTTTGGTCGGCCCGATTTATTGTTCAGTGGTTGTACACGGGACGCAAATTCAATTTGATCAGAATTTATGTCCACGCCAGCATGTTTGGCTATCTTAATTATAGTGGCAATGGGTGACTCTCTGGACACTTCCGGTAGGCCTACGATTTCTATGTTTGACATTCTAGACCATTGCTGTTGATTATTTATTTGATCTTGCAAATCTATTATCTGGCGTTCGCTCGATAAAAGTTTAGTTGCGAATGACGTACACTTTTCTTCTAAGTTTTCACAAACAGTATGTAGTTTGTTATAGGATTCTTCCAGCACTTTAAACTCAACTCCAATCTCCCTCTTTATTTCGGCTAAAAAGGTAGCTTTTATTTCCTTTAAAATCGTTTCAACCATTGGCTTGAGTTTTTCTTCAAGAATGGATTCAAAATGAATTAAAAACTCAGAGGTTTTAAGAGTGTGGTCGGAGACTATACTTGTATAATTCTTAAACCCTTGTTCTACAGGTGTTGAAGATTCAGATGCAGAAGATGTTGAAGGTGTTTTATTTTGTGTACAGTTTGGGCATTTCCAATTAGATCTAAGCGATGGCAATTCCTTAGTCAACTTAACACATTCAGTATGGTACAGTTGTGAGCATAAAGTACATTTAATTCTTTTATGGGATACTGCAATATTAAGATTGCATTTTTTGCATGTAAAACCCATGTTTATTATATTCTTCTATTATAAAAATAATATTAATTATTTAAAAATATGTAAAAATATGCACTGATTATGATTAATAGAAGAAATCGATTAGGTAGAAATAATAAAATATCTTAAACTTGAGTTAGCCCGGTGAGTTTCGAACCCGAGAAAACTAGTTTCTATAAGCTTTGCAGTTCACAGCGTTGACCGCTACACCAGATGTATGAGACGTCACACTAATCAAATGAGTGGTTAAAGTTTTAACATTAGTTGAGTCGATGATGGGTGATATTTAATGAGATGGTAGTTACTGTACAGTTTATGTCGAGGTACCGTCAATAACTAGTTATGCACAAAAACACCAACTATTTTGTTCTTTTATCCGCACTTCACTCGTAGAAAAGTTAATACAATCACTAAAAGTTATGGAAAGTAGTTAAAAAAAACTATAACTGCATTAATATTGTCTTTTAAAAAACTTTTAACACTGTTTTAGATTTTTATTTATGAGAACAACGAAACACGTCTGTACTCCTGTCACTTTTCTGTCTGAATCTTATATCTTATTCACTAATATGTTATATACATATTAGTCTCGCGTTTAGTTTAATTAAACCTATATTTTTTTCTGCCCCACCCCCTCTTGGTCTGTAGTGGCCATTTTGGAAAAGAATGGTTCAAAGTATAAAGTTGGTAATAAAAGGATATTTTAAACTCAATTAAATACTAATGTCGGACACTTTGAACTAGAGAAATCCTTTACAAATTTCAAATTGACGTTAAATTAAATTGATAACAATAACCTTACAGAACCTTATCTCCACCAATTAAGTTGCACAAATTTAATACATTTTCAACCATAAACCAGGTTTTTAAGGTTGGAAATTGTAAACTTGTAATAAAGATGAAAGTTTTGAATGTCTAGAATATCAATGCTATGGTTTTCATTTCCTTAATTTGTTAAAAGACGTAGTAGAGATTGTTTGAGTAACTAGTCAAAATATACTGTTTGACAAAAGTTTGGCAACAGTGGAGTTTGAAATCACTTTTTGATGGTTCGATCTCACTATTGCCAAATTTTGCAATATGAAAAATTTGTTATACAAAGTATCAAAAGTACAAAGTAGTAAGTATATTTCTACATGTATTTTTAGTAGAATTAATTTGCTCTAGACGACACTACACTGGACGGAGTGTCGCTACTCGTATACAAATATAAGTGTCTCGCTGACTTTATTTAGTTCAATGTAAGTGGGTTAGAGGGTGATGTAATACTTATTTAGTGCTGGACCTTTGCCCTTAAAAGGTAAATACTGTGTATGTACAACTCGTCCCTAAGGGAATTTAGACACATTTCATATAAACTTTGTTTCTTTATTCGCTCATTAAATATATTGGTAGTATTCAATTCACATATTCAATTGATGTTAAATTTCATATTAAGTAATTATTAAAAACAATAATATTGTTTACTTATCTCTCTTATCTCAGGTCATGGAGGGGTCATGATTGTGAGCAAAGTCATACGCAATGTCACATAAAACTATTATTATTGAATTAGATTATCAAATACCGTGTTACCATGGTAACATCTGTGTCGTTTTAATTGTTCGTAAGTGGGTTACTTCCGGATGTGTCAGATTAAAGTCATGACGTGACATATGCTGTTTAAAGAATATTTGGCAGGCCAAAGAAATTGTGTCAATGGTATGTATGTCCTGAGAAGATAATTTGATACACTCGCACCTACAATCACTGAGCATTGAAACTACTGATCAATTAAATAAAAATTATGTCACTGTATATGAAATATATGTTAAAAAATTCATTTTTTTAATTTTCCTCTCTGTCTATCTGTTTATTCCAGCTAATCTCTCGAACAGCTGCACTGATTTTAACAGGAATTGGATTGGATTGGATTTCTGTTATAAGCAGTAACTTGGGCTACTTCTATTTTTAAAAACATATTCAACGCGTGCAAAGTCGTGGGCATAGCTAGTTAAGAATATAATTGGTCAGAATTAGATGTAGAAATTCGTTCATTTGGTAAATAGATAACCGGATCAAAAGCCATGTATTTTAATAGATTGTGTTAATAATCACTTAAAAACAACAGAATAGTCTGAGCAAAGTTTGTACTAAAGGTATAAGTATAGGTGATATTATTTACGTTATATAAAAGCCCTGTGTATAAATGAGTATGACGCACTTCAGGTCAAGTGCAGGCTTGAAGGGACACGAGGACGTTACGCACTCTGACTCAGATTATGACCTCTTTAACCGCCATTTTGTTTTATTTGCGTTTCTGGTTTGAAGGTAATACTTAACAGACAATAGCTACTTTAATATAGGGTACTTTAGTCTTATCTGTCCATACTTGGTAACCGAAAGGGATTATTTTGGTCCCAATTGACCTTCATCTCTCGTATAACTTCAGCTCCACTTAAGCTTACGTGAAACAAGTTTTCGAGTATTAGAAAATACATTTATAATATAATACAAAATAATTATCTGTTTAATAATGAAAATAAAGTTATTAATTTAATTAAATGTAAATGAAATGTATCTTCAAAATTAATTAACGTCACTCGGTGACATTGCGTGCTTGAAGGCTGAAGGCAGGCTGAAGGCTGAAGTTGAGCACGCACCAATGAAGTACATTTTAACATGTTAATTATGGGGCGTAAGATAAATTGTTTTGAGAGTCGGAGTTAAGATTTTAATTATGTATAAACATTTCAGTTAATTAATTATTAAAGTAGGTTATTTAAGTATAACTAAACATTTTGGAGTTATAATGTCACGTTGCTTTCATATTTAACTAGTTGTTTATTTCCTCTTCATTGATTTGATGACAAGTGATCACTTGTGTATCAAATTGGCTAAGCCCTGTTTTGATAATATACTTATCGAAATAAACCTGCCCGTAAAGGCACTAACTTAAAATTAAGGCTACGAGTGTTCCAAACGCGCCCTGGTCTGAAAAGAACCACACAACAAACTCCGGTGAGTTTGTTGTTGTTGGATATTTCTTTATTGCGATCACTGTTTACACACACACACACACACACACACATTCACATTCACATATCTAACAACTTGTTAAATGATACTTTGAAAGCTATTTTAATGTTAAACCTTTATCTGACATAACGAATAGAAGCTTTAGTTTTAAATAGGATTACATTCAACTTCAGGAGCTCAGAACTTTTAGTCTCTTGTTAAATGAACAGTGGATTTTATGAAGTGCATTTTGTTAGCGTTAATAATTTTATGACATAAAGATATTATAACGATAATTCATAATATTTTTATACATACGAAAAATATTGTACTACTTTCTCTATATTATAATAATGAATGTTTTTATAAATTTGTGTTGGTTTTTTTTATCAATTACAAAAATAAGTTAACAAATATGTATTTTTCTGTATTTTTATATTTAATTATGAATCATATTTAAAAAAAATGAATGTATATGTAATTTGGAACGTACAAAAGGACTATTGTATTTAAGAAAACTATAAGATTTCGTTAAAAAACCCTCAGCTAGAATACGTCACCAGAGGAAGAAAGGGCTCTGCCATTGATTGTAACTTTACTTAACTTCTTTAGATGGTCCTATGATGCCTTACGAGCGTGTGAAACCACATGAAAAGTTACTTAAATTGGACTCACCAGTCATAATATTATCCCGAATTATTTGTACATGTCTATCCCGGTCTGGTCGGGTGTGCTCGTGCCAGAAGCCGACCACGTGACCTAATTCATGGACAACAATACCAAACTTGTCACAATTCTTTCCGATGGATATCGCTTGAGCTCCATTACCACGCTTTCCAACGAAGGAACAGCATCTGGAATGTCAAAGATTTGAGTAATCGCAATAAGGCCTGAGGAATAAAAGCTTTGATATTTTTTATCAAAATTGTATATTGTTAAAATATTTCACTCCTTTTATCTCAAATCCTCATAACAGTTGCAGTTAGTGAAAAAATGATAGTGAGTAATTTTGTTCATCAAATCCTGTCACGCAAAGCTATAATTTGACCATTGAAATGAATTGTCTGAAATTGGCCTAAATTTTTGTCTGACATTTTGAATAATTTTAGGACAAGCGTTCAACATGATATGAAAATTTAAATAATGTTATCATTACCAGAAACTTATTATATAATGCATTCATTTATTGATTATAAAAATGTTTTCATTTGATATAAGATCTTGAATAGTGAATTTAATAACACATGATGATATAAGAAAAGCTTCCAAGAACTGATAATTTCCATAAAAAACAATATCCTGAGCGTCACTGTTATGATTGATAGTATGATTTCTGTTTACCGCCATTTTGTTTTCCAATAGCGATAAATATAATTGATTATACGTAGTTTCTGTTATGGAATAACCATCAATATGTAGGAATTACCATTATTTATGTACCAACCAACCAAAATTAGGTCGAAACATTAGTTTAGAACTATAAAGAGAAACAACTAAATTTGGCATTTTGTTGTAAGCAATTATAACTAATATTAGTTAGAATCCTTGCAATAAATGTAAAAATATTTAATATTGGAGTGGCAATGGAGATATTATTAGTTTAAATTTAATTTACTCACCCACAAGGTCGCTCAGTGAACACAATGTAATCCCTATGTAAATCAGCGTCTCTCTCCACAAACTTGACGCAGGTGAAGTTCTCCCAGTGTCTCATCGCCTGCTTGAATAGAGATTTGTGAGCTCCGCTGAAGTTGCCGTCTATTTCGTACGGTATCACACCATTCTCCCAGATACGTTCCTTCCTATTAGTTGCGGCTCTTGCTGTACGATGTCTCCTTTTTATCTTTAAATATTATATTTTACTGAATATCTTTGAAGTTCATTACAAGAAAAACATTACATAAAAAATCAAGATTTCTAAATAAACTGTTAATAAAGTTGTGATACACGAAATTTTCGTTGTATTTCCGAGTTAATTTAACATTAAATACTTGTGAGTTAGAGTAGCTGAAGGTAAATTAATACTCGAGTGTCGTTCTGCCCGAGGCAAGGCTCGGTAGAAAGGAGTTTTTAAAAGTTTTTCAATTTAGAATTTTATACTCCTAAGTTATGAAAGTTGAAGGTATTTGTGAAAAAAATATGACATTAAAATACTGACGCACTGTATAACCAATATATTTTTTCTAATAATAGAAAGTATATTTTTAAATATTATCTTATTTTAATGATGTTAATGATATAGAAAAATATTATGGTATGTGTTACCTCTGTGTGATTGTAATAGTTACTTCCGTGGTACCGACTTTCACTAGCCTCCAAGTCATCTACGGAGTCCCGAAAAAACCAATCCTTGAACGGTTGGCTGTCATTATCATTAACTATATCCTTTTGTGGAGGTTTAACTTCAAATTTATCATAAAATTCATGTTCTGGTATAACATATTGATAACCATTTGATACGTCCTCTTGTTGGTGGGGTAAAAAGGTTTTTTCTTCCTTCAGACTTGCATTCTCATTAGAATATTGAAGGGTATTGTGTCCAATTCGTTCTATCGATTGAATATTTCTTAGACTATGAAATAAAAGATTATTAGTTAGCTATAGATCCTTTAATATTATTATAAGTTAGTATTATAGTTTAATATTACTGTTTTTTCATTAAGCAAATTCATAAACTAAAAAATAATCATTATATAATAATATTGTGTTATAAAACAACAAAAATAGAAACTGATTGTTGTGCAGACGTTTCTCTAAAAGGCATTTCAAAGACACGCTAGTAACTTTCGAGCAAAAAGCTCGCTTCGTCAATAAGACTAATGAATGGTATGTATGCAGTTCTCAGTGCATATAATTCAGTTCGCCGCTTAGCGCACTGCGAAATATAACTGCGGTGTTTTTCGAGTATTCTCATTATTAAGACTTATAAATGGTATCACATTTATCTTATATCCTTATTTGCATTAAATGAATTATATTTAAAAGTTAAAATTATGTGTATATAAAAAGTTTTTTCTTAAAAATTTTATTTGTCTTTAAAAATTAGTTTCTAATAAGGTTATAATCTTGTTTTGTTTAACGCAAAAAGTTAATTTGGTTACTTTAAATCCTCAAGAATGGTTTTTTCTCAAGTGGTTGAAACGTATTTGCATCACGGAAATGCCCTATTTCTAGACTCTTTCAGAATCAGGTTTACGACTGCATAAAATGAAAGGTAAAGGAAATTGCTTTCTGTAAAACTTGTATTAAATAACTTGAGGAAATAAAACGTTGGTAGAATTACTGCAATTCGTTTGTAAGTTGTAAGAAGTGCCTAAATTGTTTATGAAAACTAAATCGCTTTAAGTTATAAATAGCACTTTAATTTTCCATTTGTAATTTAACATCTTACCGTCTTCCATTGCCATGTCTTCTTCTTCTTCGTCGTTTGTGACCTGAGAGATTGACTAAACTCTGCAAACTCTCAGTAGGTTTTAGTAAATCATTAATCTCATAAGACTTTGCATTAAGTTCCTGTATTGATTTATTAATAACTTTAGGACCGCCTTGGTAATCATCTTCATCTTGATTTGTTATTATAACACCATTAGTAGGAGCGGGAGCAACAGTCACATTTTCAGGCATTTCTTTAAATTTAAAGTTATTCTTATCTCCCGTTATTTCGCGACTGTTGCTTTGAATTTTATTTGTAACTTCATCCATTTTATTAGAAAAGTTTGATAATTGTATATTAGGATAAAATTCATCAAGATTTAATATATTATCAGTCGAAACATTTACAACCAGGACGCCATCTTGTTCTAAACTTTCGGATTCCGTGAGATTATCGTTTATGCTTGTTTGGTTAGAATTAGTGACTCTACTTTGGTTACCAATGTTAATACTATCTAAATCTTCACCTGGTGGTATTTTTCCATTTTTCATGAGTATTGATTTGTCAAGACCGGGTGGAATAATCTAAAGAGAAAACGATCACATTTTTTGGCATTTGTTGTTGCAAAATGAAAAGTGAAAACATAGTAACAATTTACAAACCTTAGACAAAACGGTCACTTCGTTATACTTTTTAGGTTTTTCTTGTGATATAGGTGATGGTTGTTTAGTTCTCTTTCTCAGTATGTCCGGTAGACCTTCTTCCTCGACTTGGAGTCCCTCTAAAAGAACTTCCTTTTTAAGTCTCTCAACTTCTTCTTGGAGTGATTTGTTAATTTTAGATGTCGTAGGGGCTGTGTTAGCGGGCTTGAAGTAATCAACATCAGGAATGGCGATGTCTCCTTGAAAATTTACTGCAACAAATATATATTAGATTAATTTCTTTTTTCTAACAATACAATATTTTGTGAGTTGCAAAGAGAACAACAGAGGTTATAATTGAATATCGATTGATATTTTCGAAACATCCTAGATAGTGCTGATATACTCAAAATATCACTGATAACTTTAATAGTCATATTATATCTATATCTGTGTATTTATGTGAAAGTGTGTGTAACTGTGTACGTGTGTTTGTGTGTGCATGTGTCTGTATTTGCGTATGAGTGTGCGCGTGTGGGTACAAGTGTGTGTATGTGTGTTTGTTTTTGAGTGTGTATACATGTGTATGTGTGAGTGTTTGTGTGTGTGTTTGAGTATGAGTACAAGTATATGTGATATGTGTGTGTGTGTGTACATTTAGAGAATAAGTAATATGATAATAAAACCAATAAATGACCAAAACTCAAGTTTAAATTTATTAAAAAATAATAATAATATTTATAATAAAATATTGGTGATTTCAATGTCACTTTGGAATTTTTGCAAAGAAACATCCCATTGATATGAACCAGACCATTGCATTTAAATATGTAAGAGAATCAAGAACCTCAAAAGTTGTAGTAAATAACTACTTATATAAAACACGTAATATAATAGACAGGGTAAGACATGAAATCCCATCTCAATTATGAAAGGATTTAATAAAATATTAGCTACAGACAAAAAAATATTCTAAACAATACATTCTATAAAATAACTTTAATTAAATCGATCACAGCCCTCTGTTACATTTTATAAATATTCATATTCATTAAATATAACAATCTTACTTGCTGTTTAAACAATATCAATTGATAAAAAGCTACCCTACTATAAATAATGCTAAACATTTGTTTTAAAGACAAAATAACATAAAATTCTCGGAAACAAACCTAATTTGATAAAAGCGAGGACAATTATAATATTGTCAACAAATAATTATGTTGTTTTCATTGTTTTAATCACGCAATTTAAATGTTAAATTTAACAATAAGTATAATTTAACTTTAATGTTAAGAACTGTTAATTAGCTTAAAACGTTCTGTCGAAGTGGTTTAAAATTATTCCAGTTATTAATTTTGTTCTAAAACTCCCCGAGGAATTTGGACTTGGGAATGTTTTTGTCCAGGGTTGATTTGGACCTTAAGCTCGTAAATAAATATTCTATTTTTTTATAAAATGTACTCAAATATCTATATATATTTCAGTACTTTTAATAAAATATATATATATATATATATATATTTAATTATATCGTTACTAAATGTTATACACTCTCCCTTGTCTCCGTTCGCGTTTTAAAGAAGCCTTTACAACTTGGTCATATTTTTTGAGAACTGATCGAACCCAGGAAAATACAGATTTTTTAAGGACGTTTAAAGGGATTTAAGTCATGAATTGAGTATCAAATATAAAAAAGTTTTTATATAAAAATAACTTAATGTGAATAGTTTTATTTAAGTGTTTAGTTTAAAATTTATTTAAACTATTAAAAAAAATATATATACTTGAATGGCACACTAACACCTTTACCTAGAGATTACCAAAAAAAAAAAAATTGTCGGATTACACTGAAATTTTAAACTATTTCTATTCCGGATGCTACCTTTACCAATTTTAGCAAAAAGTAAAAGGTAGCAAAGTATGTATTGAAGCTACTTGGACACTTTTATTCTTCTTTATTTATAAAATATTTTGTCGGTTTTTACTTATTCAAATTCCCAAATAACCCAAAATTCAATTCATTTAAAACATAATTCTAAATTAACATAATTCTAATAACCTCGCGTGTAATAACAAGATTACAATTATCCGTTCCATTCGAAATTCAAATTTGCAATAATGTAGGCACATCGCTGCAGGCGATTAACAACGTACATCTGGTGTTGCCATAAAATGTAATGACCCCGTGTTTCTGTCCAGCTGCGGCCCAACGCTGGCTGCCAATTAATTAATTCTCTCTACACGCCCACACGACGCGAAATGTACAACGTGCGTTGTGATACAATACACGATTTACGGGCGTCACCACATTTTTTACCAGAAAAAGAATACTTGAACTTTTTTATTATTTGTACAAGTCAGAAATTTGAAAGTATTTTGAAACTTTAAAATTGACTTGTGCAAGTCTGGCCTTGTGCAAGTACATTGCTACGCGGCTACCATTGTAGTATGGGAACTGTTTAGGTTGCAACTTTGTTATTCCAAAGAGCAAATATTCATTGCTTGGTTATTGAATTCTATTTTAATGTAGAGGTAAATTCTACTAGTTATAATTTTATACTCTAAATATGTTGAATTCTGATGGCAAAAACTTTATAGTTTAAGAGAATAAACTCTAAGCTCGCTAAAACAATTTATAATATATGTATAAAACTAAATGCATTATAAAGATAAGACAAAGAATTTTATGAAATGCATTTTCTTGACTGTTTTATTATTAGAGTAAATTGAATTTACTGCATTTCTGTACAAAGCTTTCTAACAATTCTATTATAATTAGATAAATATCATGTTCATTCTACAATATATTTCACATTGCACATCAAAGCGCGAAGAAATATATAATTCTAAGAGTCAGTAATAGCGTTATATGTATTCGCGTCGACAACAATGGAGCAATTTTTCTATTGATTAGCTATGAAAGGAGCCAAGGAATAGAATGACGGTAAATTATTTTCACATTCATGTGATTTTAGTGATATTTGCAAGGAAGTGCTTTGTTGTTCGTGTCATATTACATCTGTCTGTATGTGTGTTGTGTGTGTGTGTGTGTGTTGTGTGTGTGTGTGTGTGTGTGTGTGTGTGTGTGTGTGTGTGTGTGTGTGTGTGTGTGTGTGTGTGTGTGTGTGTGTGTGTGTGTGTGTGTGTGTGTGTGTGTGTGTGTGTGTGTGTGTGTGTGTGAGCTTATGTGTACGTGTGTATCTGTTTTTGTGTGTATGTCTCTCTCTCTCTCTCTTTCTCTCTCTCTGTGTGTGTGTGTTTGTATGTATGGTTGTGCGTATGTGTGAGTGTATGTGTACGTGTGTACCTGTTTTTGTGTGTAAGTCTCTCTGCATGTGTGTGTATATGTGTGTGTGTGTCTATGTGTGCGCGTGTGTGTGTGTGTGCGTGCACGTTTATGTGTGTTATTGAGTGTGGGTACAAGTGTATCTGTTTATAAGTGATCGTGATTGTGTGTGTGTGTGTGTGTGTGTGTGTGTGTGTGTAAGTGTGTATGAGTGAGTGTGAGTGTGTGTTTGTGTGAGTTTATGTGTGCTGTGTTGGAAGTATTTTTTGTGCGTTATAAAATATTGTTCTAATAATCAATAAATCAGCTATTATATATTTTTTATTGTTTCCGAAGCTGTTTCAATCGTATCAAAGGTTATTACTAAGGTGAAGGTGTAACTGATAAGAGATTATAGTTTAATAGTATGTCTGTCTTTAATGGTATCATTTTTTATTCAAAGAACTTATTTGTTTATGTATGTTGAATAAAGACTTAACTTACACAGAAAGTAAGCAATTAAAACCTAAACTACGTTAATCTTATTTTTTTAATGTCTATCTAAATAATAACACAAAATTAATCTCTTTTAAGACCCAAAATTTTTGAAAAACCCAAGCATTAAATTATTCTTCTCCGATCGGTTCGATCATCGATCGATACGATCAGTATTGTTATATTTAATAGATGTAGTATTGTACTAAAACGATCTGATATGCATTTTCCATATCTCAATTGACAGACTCGAATGCTCCAACACACAAATAGGCAATTCCTATTGGATGTTTGCTTTACCTGCTCACTGGAGCGTTTTGGGCAACCGATGTTCCCGACAGACAGACTATATTGGATAACATTTTGATAGCGATTACTATGTTTACCTAAACCTAATATTATTATACTTTTATGGGTTTGAGTATACGTATATATAATAAAGTTCCACAAGATATCTTAGTTAGACCTTCCTTTTCTTGGTTTTAAATCTAAATCAAAAGTTTTTTATTAAATAAATCTTACTATAACGTTCAAGAGTTTTTAGTGGATTGAAATATGTGGGACTTAAGTTGTTGAATTATTTGCAGGATTTATATTATAATGTACATCATCTAAGATTGTTATATTTCTTTTGAAAAGAGCAACTATTGAGTTTCTGGCCGGCTCTTCTCAACATAGCAGCATACCGAGCCGGTGGTAACTTACTTACGGACTAACTACACTGACCTTTTTTTTGTATTGTAATAATTGACTATTCAAAAGTGCGTGTAAATGCCTATTTGAATAAACATATTTTGAATTTCAATTTGAATATACATATATTCGGTTACCTTACATTTTAGTTACCTATGAATATTACATTTCTTTGTTTCAGAACCCTAATTAATAATATAAGCAAATCGAATAATTACTCAAGATATATTACATTACAAATATTATATTAGGAACAGAACCTTTAGAAAACCTTTATAAAGGAGAGACGTAAATACCTTCTATAACTTTGATTACTCTGTACAGAATACAGGATCGCAAACAATTCGCTCCGAAATTACTTAACGTTGTTATGAAGTAACGCTGTAACAAACAACTACTACCAGACGTTATTTAGTACACAGTAAATTGAACTTTAAAATTTATAGCATAGAACTTGTTTTTAATTGGCCCTAATGGGTAGTTGTGGACGTGTTGCGGGTTGTACGCTGTTAATTGCCGAGATGAATCTATTTGTATTTTACATTTTGGGACACGGCCAAGTTGTTAACTGAGAATTTATTGCAAATTGATATAACTTGAAAAAAATGTTTAATATTTAATACTTTATGTATATTGTGGGAAACAATTTAATGTTTTTATTTACGCATGTATTTTTTGATGATATTTGACCAATTATTCGTCTGGTTTGAATAAAATAATCGTATTTTATAATTAGTTATGATTATAAAAGAAAATATAATAGCGCATTAAATGGCTATAAAATATTTTGAGGCCGCTAAGCTCGTTATTTAGTTGAGCTTTTCCGGCTTAAGCTAAAGTCGGAATTGCATTTAAGTGTAGGACGTATTTTACGGAGGCGTCTCAGGATGCCGAGCCAACTTTGAAATTATCATTTGTAGCCAGCTATTTAGTATACATGGGGAGGAAGGCTTTACCTAGCTCTTTGAAATACGGCTAAATACTTTAATATTTATTTTGTATATCTAAATTTCTTTTAAATATTGTTGTAAAAAGGTAAACGTACTGAATTATTTATACAACGTGATTCGTATTAACTAGTAAACTTTTCCGGATTTACGTGTATAATTTACTGCTAAACGAGCCTATTATATAAAATGTGCAGACCTGTCAACCTTTATAAAGATATTTCTGATTTCTTAATACACATTAATACAAAACTTGTAAAATTTGACAAAAAAATTAAATCAACAGAACTATTTTCAAGTTATGTTCTTAATATAAACAGAAATGTGTTCTAATTTATATATATATATATATATATATATATATATATATATATACATATATATATATATATATATATATATATATAATTATAAATTATTAATATAATATTAAAGGATTCAATCATGAATTGTATTAGTTGCTAATTCTTATCTATTGTAGCTTTTAATTAAATGATTAGTTCTATATTTCATACTTCTTTCTCTCATTCCGGTATGAGCGCGCTACGAGTACGTCAGTCTATAACAAGATATGAAATATTCTAATAGTAGCATTATTTATATTCTATAGTTTAAAATAGATATTATAGCTAATGTAGTCATTGAAAGAATTTCTTTAACAATTCTTCATTTTCAATTCACTGGTTCGTTTTAGTGAATGTATCATTACGTCAGCGTTACTCCGCCATTTTGATATTTTCGTTCAATATATGACATTGACAGGTTTAATGGCGTTTTAAAAGAAAATATTTTGATTGATAACAATTTAATTTGATAAAAGATAATATCCAGTCATTGATAGATAAAATTAGAGGGAGGTAGCCGTCTGTCATGGTATAGGCATCTTATGAGGAAAGATGAAAGGCATGTGACCAAAAGCGTGCTGGGTGGTAGTGGAGAAATGGACAGGTAGAGGACGGAAGAAAAGATGGATTGCGTGAAAGACGATATGGAGAAAGGAGTGTGTACAGAGATGACGAGTAACAGGAGAGTATGTCCTGATGAGACCCCAAAAGTGGGATAAGGGCAGGATAATAATATCCAGTCATTGTTACCAGACCATGTATATAGTCATTGTACAACTATGTGCAATGGACACGTCATTACAGATATATCACAATAATGGTGTGTGTTCATCCTCATTGAATGCTTCCTACACTATCGATGAATAGGGCACTCCTCTCGATTGATTATAACACTACTGTCGCGTGCAACACTATTACGTGTATCATAAATTTATATAATCATATCTTTGAATCGATTTATTAGATTCAATTGTATGAAAAAATTAACAGATATTATTGAAATATCTACTAAAACTGATTTTTCATTCAATTCATATCAATTTCATTCATTCATTGATTAAAATTTTACGTCTTTTTTAACATCCATTAATATGATTAATCTTAAATAGTTATACTATCTATAAAAACCATGTATAAGATTTATTTAACACAATATTTTTGAAGTTATATTTCTTTATTAAGATATCGCTTTGTGTTTGCGACTGTACCCATACATTTCGATATAGTTCCGATGAATGTTCACACAATAGGTGAATGTACGGTACATGGTTGGACAGTCGCGATCGTAAAACGAGTCAGCCGCTTCCTTTATAGTGATGTGAATAGTTTATGGAGTACTAAATAATATTTAAGGTCTCTGATAGTCAATGAAACATTAATATTGCATTTATCGGGATTTTTATTGCTTTTTTAATTTATATTTATTGTAAAAATCCTTTTATGCATTTGAATGATAAAGCAGGCGTATAAAAATGTTTTACGGTACTAATTTTTGTTTATATATATAAGAAATGTATATATTAATTTAATAAAAATCTATTAATTTGGAATTACAAACAGATAATTCAATTTTGTTTATATATATATAATATTATGCTAACATTATACGCTTAAAAAACTCTTTACCTAAATTCGAACCAAGAAATTTCCTGTTCTTTCAAAAGCAATGACCTCTAAATTATAAGGATCATTATTTATAACAATCGACGATATATCGATGTTTTATCGATATTGTATCGATAAGAGGACGTCACACGATACAATATTTATTATTGCCCTGTCTTCACATTACAGTATCAATAATTGAAGCTTTGACCATTATATAACTTCAAACAAGAATATCTCTTATAATACAGACAATAAGGTATAATATTCTATGATATACAATAGAGCCTTAAACTTGTGTCAACAGAACCGTCTCGAAAGTGCTACGCTCGTGTTTCAATTCTGATAATAGCAATTATTCTATTTAAATAAAATGTACAACACATAAATGAATTGATAAATAAAAAACATTAGTACATTTTAGGGTTATTTATTCTAATGTAACCAAAAAAAAGCTTTCGTTAATTCGTTTTGTTTTTTCCAATTGCAATTTACATCAAAGAGCATGACCACCTGACGCTTCCGAATAAACATCCAGTATTTAGATATAAATGATACCATATAACAATGAACCATTTTTTTTAATAATATATAATATAAAATGTAATGACAGATTATTGTCTAACACTATCCATATGATGTTCAAATCATACAATGTGTTAAGAAAATCATGTTACTTTTCATATTGTGTCAAAAATTTGTGTTTTTCTGTTTATAATGTTAAAAAATGTATTATTTTTACTTATATTTTCTAAAATATAATGTACTTTATTAATAAAAATACCATAAAAATTTAATTTTTAAAATTTTTCATCATTAAAATTAAATTTAAAATATACATCAGTTGGTATTTTTAAGGTAATCAAATAGTGGTAATTATATAAAAATACGAAAACAATATCATAATAACAGGTCTGGAATATTTATAATAATTCTTCCAACATTTTGGGAGGATATAAATAAATTATGACAAATGACTTACGACAGGTTAATTCTGAAAAAGGTTCTGTTTTTTCTCAATTAAGGTAAATAATAATTAAGCGTTAAAAAGTTAATTTACTTTATAAAGATTTATTCACACGATTGTACTTAAAACTAGAAATATATATATATATATATATATATATAAATATATATATATGTGTGTAAAAGGTTAGAAACATTTTTTCATACATTCATATAGTTTATACATATATTATTTAAATGAAATAAAATGTTGGTAACAATGCATTAGTAATAGAGAAAATTTGAAGGTTTTGGAATCAATTAAACTATTCTTTAAGAACTATTTTAGACCTTTAACACGATATGTAAATCAATACGCATCATCTGTTATTGTTTCTTGAACGTTACTATTCTTTGTGAAATTTAATATTTATCGAATGATTTCAATTACTTTTCATGGTTTTTTAATATAAATTCAGATAAATGGATAATATTTCTATTGCCTATTTAATGTATTAAGGAAATATTTTTGATATTACAGAATCGATTCCCACTGGTTATGCTGTTATGGCCAGTAGGGCTAACAGCAGAGACAAAGAAAAAAAAAAAAAAAAAAAAAAAAATGTTACAGAAATTATAGCTATCAACTGTAGTTATATATTTGATAAATGTAAATTTTATTGTAGTGAATTATTTATAAAGAGTGAAAATATATTTTATTGTATATATTTGACATATATGCGTATATATTGTATGTCATATACATATAAAAACAAAAATCTTAGCTGAAAAAGCGTAATAAACTCGGAGGCGTAGCAAAGGTAATCACAAACGCTTATTCCAGCGTGGGGCGTGGGGCGCCCGTCGTTCTTTATTAGTGGTGTCTGGAGCCTTCAAGTGTCAGGCTTTACACATGGCTGTCAAGGAGATTTGAAAAATAAATGTTTTTAGGATTTATTTTAGAACTAGCTTTTCCCCCGGCTTCGTTTGCACGGAATATTTTTTTTAATAAGAGCTTATATTAGCTATCTGCCAGTTTTGTTAAGCCGTTTCAGAGGTTAACCGGAACAAATAGATGGACAAAATAAAAAAAATACTTTCATGTCTGTTTAGTGAAAATTTGAAACTTCAACTTTATTTATATGTATAGATATAATAAATAATATACTATTTACTGAAAAAAATTAATCACAAAAAAACTCAAACGCAAAAATCTTTTTTTTTGGTATTATAAATATATTTTTAAAGTATATATAAGTAACCTTTATGCGATAATAAATAATGCATGTCTGTGTGTATGGCTTCATATAAAGAGAAAAAAATGCTAAGCAGTCATTTCACCTACGAGGGACTCAGGACGGACTCAACCATTTCTCCCCGCAGTAAAAGTCTGCCTGTGATTTATGCGTACACTAATAAAAAAAATCGTATACAAACCCATTATTTAATATATTATTTTAATAAAAGATGATTAGATTTCTTATTTAAATATGAAAAAAAAATAATTGTCAAATTTTAGGCTTTGTTTGTAGTAAAAAATAAATACAACTTATTATATTTATAAATATATATATATACTATTAATTAAATTAAAGAAAACATCCTATAATATATAAAAGAAGAAAAACTCATACATAAAATAAAACAAAATAAATCTAAAATTTCTCTAAAAATAATAGTTATTAAGTAACAGTAAGCTTAATAAGTAAGAGTACTCGTATATCTTTAAAAGCGTTGTAAGTAACAGTTTATCTTTAAAAGCGTTGTAAGTAACGGGATACATTTTATAATATAAAGACCTCCTTAATGTAAATAAGTAATTCAGGTTTGAGGGTGCAGGTGTTGAGGCGTCCTATCTATATCTATAAGGGGTCTTATATTCAGTGTCGTAAAAACGAATTCATAATCACCCTCAAGGAATACGTGCTTACTACGGAGTTATAGGTCTCTATGTTATATATATATATATCTGTCTGTGTATATATAAATAAATTGCTATTCGTTTGTCTAACTAAAACTCGAGAATCGCTGGACCGATTGATCTTGAAGTGTTTGTGGATTCAGAGAAGGTTTAAAAAAAAAACACTTCAATTTTCAAATACAAAATGTCCACAATCCACACAAAATGTACACTTGATTGTCAAATATTTAATGGGTTCATAAATTTATCTGTTTAATAGATGTATGAGGTCCGATTTTTATTAATCTTTTATTGTAGTAAAAACCTAACTAAAATCTAAAAAATGTAAAAATTAAAAGTGTCAAATTGGTTGTAAGAAGTGTAAGACAGTCTGTGATATAATTTTAAATTATTATAATTTAATATTGAGTACAATATAACGTAATTATGATATAATTAAAAAGCCTTTATTACTTTCTTTAAAAGAAGGAAATAAATGATAATTCATATTTTTGTGATAACACAAAAGTTCGTTGCGAAATTTATCTGTTTTAAATAAATATATTAGTTATGCTTAGAATAAACTATATTTAAAATTATTGTACAATAATATTTGTTATGTTTGTATATTTTTATTTAGGCATTTTAATCTCCCGATAAATTATTTTTTTCTTCCTTTTGGATTATTTAAATAAAATTGTTTTTAAGAATGTTTTGTTAACGATTCATTTATTTTTCATTTTTGTTGGACATGTTTGAAATACTTTGTTTAATGTTATTATTACTTGATCGTTTGTTTCTTTTTGTGTAAGTACAAGAAAACTAGTTCCTCAATGAGAAAACCTTGTAACTTGATTCTACTGAAGGCATCGTACGACTAGCACCAAATCGCTTTAGCTTCATATTAATTAAACATCTTGCATTGTGTACTGTGCAAGTCGTTGTAACTAGTAGTCATTAGTAAGCAGTAGTAAGTAGTCGTAAGCCTAGATAGTACAAATAGCAGCTATATTTCGGTGTTGTAAATTTTGGTCCAATGAGTTTAAGGTCTTTTCCGAAGTCTATGCGGACGGATTTTTTGTGATCTCTAAAAGAAATAAAATTCAAATACATTTGATTCGGTATTTAAATTTTTAAGTTCAGTCCTTTTTCCCATTTAATACCTTGAGGTTGAACGAAAATATGTAATTCGCCATTTTGTTTCAGCGGCCATTTTGATTTTCGATACTGGTTATGTATAATTGCATTGTCATGAAAACTAAAGGTGGGTTTGAAATTTCAGTTCTATCGGAAATTGTAAAGTGGGTCAGATGTAAATTTCAAGATTTGGTCCAAACCAACATTGGTTTGGACCAAATCTTGAAATCTTTGTAGATAATGTACATTGCAAGTTAAATGAAATCTGATAAAATTCAAAAACCTTTAGCAGTTTTTGATAGTATTAATGTAAACAGAGATGAGATGACACTAATGACAGTATTTAAAATCCCATTAAAAATTAAAAAATCGAGTCAGTACTCAAAGACATTTAAATTAATATAAATAAAATTTTTGACCTGCCACATTGAATGAGCTTTTGCTCCTAAACGCTCATAATTTTATTGCTAACTTCACTGTTTCAAAAAGTTATATCGGAGTTTATCATAAAAAATTATTAATGTAATATTTAAAGTTAAATTTGTCAAGAGTAAGGATTGATTACTAAAAAATACAAATTATACAAACATGATGGCAAAAATGAATATAACAACGAGTAGATTAGATAACAAAATATTTACATATAATTACAATTTTTTCCTTATATATATATATATTGTTTCACGCTGAGTAAAGTTTCATAAATAAAGAAAAAATTTAGTACGTTGTTATATTCATGCAAACATATGTTTATATAATTTGTAATTTTTAGTAATCAATCCTTACTATATGTATGTATATATATATATGTAGTTATATAAAACTATTATAACTTTATTTGAAACCGATTATATTCAATACCTTCAGGCTTTACCTCTACGCTTTGTTCTACGATAATGTCTACGAAGGCATACGTCGTAGACCGTTATTCGCTACGAAGACTTATATAGTAACTACTACTACTACTACTACTACTTATTTAGTATCTTTTATGTAATCTCCACCATTGAACTGCCCACTTCCCACTCTTTTACATATTTTTTAAGAACCGTTCCCTTGTACAAGAAAAATAAATAGCGGAAAAATAAGAAAAGAGAAAAATCAAAGTCTTCAATATGTTCAACAAAAAAGGAAAAAGTTTTCCTTAAAAATAAAACCAAAGGAATTTCTTTCCTAATGAAATATTTCATCTAGATATATATTTGCGATAGTATTCATATTATACAAAGCTTTATATCAGGCAATAAAAAGAGCCATTTCGAGCCCGGCGTTTATGTATCAGGTATTGTCTGGTTTTTACCCGGTCCGGTTTTCAGATTGACGGAGGCTTTATTGACTTTAAAGGCTTATAGAGTGGCGGTTTTCAATTTACGCGTGACCGTTTCCCGGCGATAAAACTTGACGCTTTCTAGTCAATCAATGTCCGCCATGATCGTTTACTATGCTTTGAAAGTTAATAAAAAAGCTGTTTATTGTTTTAAATCTACATATATTTTGTATTGTCTATGAACAAACATCAGTACGTCTGTAATATTATGTGTTTAGATTTAAAAAAGACTAAAAGATATTACAGTATATATGTTAAGATTTAGACAAAGACAAGATTTTTCTATAATAAGTAATAATTGTATGTACTTACAAGCCTTACAAGGATCCATTCCGAGATCATTAGAATCTTTATATTCAAAGTGCATTGACATCAATTCCTCAATTGTATACTTATGAGGCTCCTCCCTCCCCTCCACCGAGCTCAGCTGTGACGTGGCGCACACAAAAACAGTCAGTAGCGCTGCGATCGTCACCGCGGACGCACTGTTACACCGCAACGTCATTTTGATAACTTCACTTAACACCACTATGACATAATTTTATAACTATATCGTATACCTGAAACAAGAAAGAAAACATTATTTAATGTTATGAAAACATTTATATATATATATATATATACCATATGATATTTATGACCATTTTCAATGATAATAATGTAATAAAGTTAAAATATTTAATATAATTCATAGGGACGCTAATAATTATTGCAAAATATTAATGACAAAAAAAGTACACGATTGTTACAAATAAACTGTAAATTTGGTTTCATTTTATGGAGAAGGTACTGCGATAAATCGAAATTCGGCAATACTTTATTTTATTTAACGCGACCTTTAAAATCCCAAAAAGAGTAAGGGTTGGATGAAGAGCAGCAGACTTTCCTACATCAATCCCATTCAATCTATTTTATGTGTATAATTCTCTTGAATTCGTGTTTATCACTAAATTCCTATTGAATAACTCTTTGTTTAAGGTGATCCCTATTGGGTATCAATTGATAATTGAAATTGATGGTAATGCAATTGAATGGTAGATTTTTGACGACAGGGCAACATGTAATAAATAAGAAGTATTATTATATATATTTTAAGGTGTGACAGAGGGTACACAACAGGGATCCTAAGACAATAAAATTTATCACTTAGTATTTTTTTTTTCTTAATGACCATAGACATTTGTCCATGCATTTCATTCTAATTTTAAAACAATTTTGTTACGATTTTAATTGCGATGGTAACTTCGCAGGAAATTGTACACCTGCACATATCACTTACTATTTTTACTAGTAACGTAAAAATTATAAGACGAATCTTAAAAACAAAAAACTTCTATAACAATAACTTACTTACTTAATTGTTTTCATTACAATTAATACATTTTAAAAAGTTAGTTTCTGGCGATAATTAAACAAAGATATATAAAATGTTCTATTTATTAAAATAAAAGAGATTTAAATAACTATTGATTATAGACTACTTGATTTAATGATGTTTATCACACACTTCTTTGATGCTTTTGAATTGGACCCTCTGATGATGATTTGCGGCTGTTAGCTGAAGTGCAAACTTATCAAGTTTGTGGTCAAAGTGTTAAGTTGTGCCTAAAATAGTTCTGTTGTCTGTTTTGTTAGGACAAAGCGAAAACTAATTTTGAAACACAATTTCATTAATCGCATTAACGAGTTTCCCTAATTACCATGTCCTTTATTATATACTAACAGTTAACAAGATTTCTCTCTGATATTTTAAGAAAAATTGCAACTTGCAAATGCAAAAAAAAACCATCCGAATAAGGTTTAAAAGTTTTTGAACATCGAGTAATATGTCAAGTGACTTATTCTATTTAGCCGAAGGAAGTTTAAATTTTTGAACATAGATTAATTTCACCCTAGACGTTTAAGTATTGAAATATCCATTTAATTGTAAAATATATAGTACGGAACCCGAAAATTGTTTATCGATGCAGGACGAAAAATACCATATTACCGTAGTGAACTTTTTATCACAGGGGTCAGGGCTGAGATAACACGTCCTTTTAGAGGCGAATATATATTTTTTCGTCCGGTGACTGTACAAGAATGATAAGGAAAGAAAAAATACACCCGACTTTCATATTTAGGATTACGTGTGGAAGTCACTAGTGAAATAAATTGTTACAATTATAATATAATAAACTAAAAATATATAATAATTTCGGTATTTTAATTATTGATAGTAATGATATTCTATTCAAAGTAACTAATCAGTTACGACCTTTGACCTTTAGTGCAACTTAACCATCCATACCTGTTAGACCAATCAAATATGATCCTTTTGTGATGGTAAGTGAATTCAAATTCGAGTAATTTATTAAAATCATCATTTTGAAATAGAATAGCTCCGGCGGGTCATTATTACTGAGCGATAAGGGAGATACATGACAATAATGGAGAGTATGCCTTATCTATATTATAGATATAGATGAGCCCATTGGAATTGTATAGATGAAAAAGGGGCATTTCTCCATTAATAGAGTTTCTAGAAATATGATAGCAATTTTAATAACATTTGCTTTTGTATAATGTTAATGTTTTAAATACTTTATTATCTATAAAGTAAATAATAATAATTATAAGAAATATGAAACTTATTATTCATATAATCAAATTAGTTAAACCATCTCTTGTTAAAATGGCGTATTTATAGCGTACTTAAATTTCAAAACAAGACAATGCCACTTAAGTGTTACTGACACTTATTCATTGACACAGGCATATTAAATTTACTCTTATTGTCTTCAATAACAATTTCTTATAACGTATATATGATAAAATATATAGCAATGTATATAAATGTATAGACAGGAACAATGTTTCCCTTGGGGCATCATACAAATGCAGAGGTGACATGGAACAGCCTTCAAACCAAATTGTTTTAAAATGTAAAAGATTTAAGCTATTGGAAATATATTTACATATTTTGATTAATTACTTATAGGATAAGTGTATCTTTTATCTAAATAATTTATAAAATATCTAATTTTTATTTGAGGTGGTAAATGGTAAGATACTTAAGATACGTATTGACGAACGTAGGTACGTAGTTATGTAATATCTTTATTCACACATCTTTATCTTTCTATATATATAAGTAAATAAATCCATAGTTTTAGTTTTAGAACTATGAATCTATGTAATAATATATGTGTGTCGGTATATTTATTAATATAAGATTCCAGAATCTAAATACGCAAGCAATAAGAATTGAAAGATAAGAAGAGATTATTAGAATTTAAGTTTTTTCTTACAACTGTATGTCAGTGTGTACGCAGAAGTAAATATATATAATATATAAATCTAAATAACACTTCGGTTTTCCTCTTCAATTTATATTTAGATTATAATATCAGTGAGTTGAACGACTGATAAATATTTCATTTAGATGTGAAATGCAATAATTATTGAGTCGGCTGAACCGAACATGATGTGGTTAGTGTTTTTTATAGGAAAATTTTGTATTTTTTTTTGTTGTTACATTATAGGGGATTGGTATATTACAAAAATTTTTCTGTTGTTACATTATACGTTTACAAAGAACCATCTTCATGGATCTTATAATATATATAATAACATTTATCGCCATTATTATATCGTATATGATCTATCGTCTCGCTATAGAAGAGTTACGTTAAGCAAAATGTTTTGTAAACGACAAACTATTAATAAAGTGTTGATTGTAAATATAATGAGTGAATTATACTTACAACTATACAAAACACTCGTCACAGACACGGAACAAGCGGCAGTTAGTAGCACTTCAATTACTAAGTCATTAGACAAGTACCCATCACGGCGTCCCGATGACAACTGATAGCCATTGCCACGGGAGCATCCCGGTACAGGCGGACAGATAATTCATAACTCTTATATTTTTTGTTTAAAACCATTACTATGTCTTTATTTTAATGTATTTCTAGTAAAATAAATAGAGTTTCTTAGTTACAATATCATATGATAGTGAAGTCTTGAATAATAATTATAAATACATTAAAAATTCTACAAATACGAAAAAAGTATTTTATGATAAAATTAATTAACACTAAACCTACCAATTCTTGTGTACCTGATCCTACCGCACGCGGTCAAATTGACCGGTAATTAAAAGTTATTTTATTATATAACGCAGGTAATAATGGAAATAACTAAAAGTAAAGAGTGAAGAAAATATTATATGCATATTCTAAGAATTGAATGTAGTTTGATAACGATATTATAACGTTTAAAAATGTGTAAGTTTTACAAAAGTTTAAGAACGGTCAATTTAACCGGTACTTGGTAGGTTTAGTGTTAATGTCCGAGTAACACTTCTGTTACCGAATGTACGTGGCTTATTGTCAAAACTGTGTAAGTCATTCATTATGTTAAAGTTTATCTTTATGTAAACATATTTTAATTAGCATTTAACAGATAATAAAATGAAATGTCTACTGAATATTGTTTATTTAAAGGTAATAACTGTTAAATAACTCCATTTTATATTTTAACCATAAACTTATAACAGATTAATTATTCTGTCATTAATTTTATTTGTTTATGTAAATTCTCTTTAAGGAGACAAATATAAATCTATCTTTTATATCTAAAATACAATAAGAAATTCATTCAAATATCCCATTCTGTTTGGAGTTGTTTGGTGTAAGTAGGTACATGTGACAAAAGATTTCAAAGTGAAAAGGTTCTCGAGGCTGGCTGTATCTTGACAGTAGGCTTTCAATCGAGGCTTTTTATCGAATTTTATTTCTTGTAACGAAATTCGATTTATTGTGTGACCTATTTATATTAAATTTTAATTTTAATTAAATCAGATATTCTAGAAAATGTAGATAGAGATGATGTAAAAAAAAATATTTTTTAAAGGTTATAATTTTGTATTCTCGTAAATAATTACATCATAATCAAATGTTAAATGTTAAAAATGTTAATGTTAAAATAGGATATATAACTAATTATGTTCTCTATACACAGAAATATAATCACTAATTTACTTAAATGTACAAATTAAATTATATTTCATTGTGATAAAGTTCGCAATACATAATTGCTTCATAATTTGAACGGTTAGAACCAGTATTGCTTAACCAACGGAAACACTGATCAAAGGAATGTATCTGAAAGCAATCAAAGCACAATATGAGAAAAACGCTTTCAAAATATTGTTATTTATTGGAATTTAATATATATTTATTATTAAATTGAATTGTAATGAGCGTTAAAATTTTAATTATCAATTAAATTTTTTATCTTCATATAAGAGGGTAACTTAAAGAAAATGTAAGTCGCAGTTAAAAAAAAATATTATAAAAAAATATTAATAAAAAAAGAAAATAGTTAAATTGAATCAAAACAATTATATTATATTATACTCTTATTTATTTTATAAAATAACAATTAAACCACATATTATCGAGATGAGATGAGATGAGATGAGATGAGATGAGATGAGATGAGATGAGATGAGATGAGATGAGATGGATTGAGATGAGATGAGATATAAAACCTAGTAAAGTCTCTGGGGCCGCATTTCACTCTGGAGGCTTTATTGCACGCACTCGAAGGCTGTTTACCACTCAGTCACGTTTAACAAATAAGGCTATTTTCAGTATCAGAACCTATTTTAAGAAATCAATAGTTGTAATGACGGTTTCATTGTTGATATTAAATTTAGATAGTGTTTTATATCCATTCATAGGAATTGTACGTGAGAAATTTATTTTGAATTGAACCAATGAAATACAGCTTTCGAATAACTGTTATTTTTTGTAAAGTTGTATATAAAGTACGCAAAGAATAATCAAATTTCAAATCGAAATTGGTTTATGAAAAAACGAACACACAACAAATATACTAGATATGGTAAATCAATTAACAAATCGAGCCAAATTATTTAATGTTATTTCATTGTAAGTAGTTTTTATGATTTGTTTTTAATCATCTGTGTCTATACAACTTAATATGTAATAACAGAATATGTTATGAAAAATAACTTTAAAATCAAGTAAATGTAAATCCAATTGTTCTATTCTGATATTGTAGAAATGTTATTTTTTATACAAATAATTATTCCTTTAAATATATTTTTTTATTAAAATTAGCTTTCATTTTATTCAAAAAGTAAATTATTCCAGCTGTTCCTGTTATATTTATCCCTATAGAAAAGTTAATCGGAAATGAGATTTGTGTAATTACAAATTAAAAAATCATTATTGTTGATTTCGTCGTAATTCAATAAATCTGTATCATTTATTAAAATTAATAATTAACTCCTAAATATAATATAATAATAATCCTTTTGAAATTGAATAAAAGAGCGTATTACAAAGAGGCGATGCCTTTGTTTTGAGAGTAACGATCGTTTTATTCACGACTATAAAGTTCTTGAGCTAGTTGAAAACGAATGATACCTAAAAGAAATCTTAATTAACACCATTTGCTGAGATAGAGCACTAACTTTAGTCTTGGTTTCTGTTAGTGTGCTAAATGCTAACTAGTCTCTACTTGAATAAGTTAGATTTATTAATGAAATACAGAATGATGACTCGTTACATTTTACGTCCAAAAATGTTAAACGTCTTCTCTTATCTGAGGTCTTTTTATTTCTGCTATTATATTTCACAAGATTACAGTTCGCTTATTTCTTTTAGACTAGCATATTTACCTTTCTTTACTTTATACAAGTCTTACTTGTTAATTTATATTTTAGTATTAAAGCTTTGTTTTTTATCTATAAAACCTTAAAGTTCTGGATATTAAAACCTAGATATTTCTCAAATATAATATATATAATATAAGTAAATTCTTTACAGATTCTAGATTCCATTCCAGACGGTAAAATAAAATGAAAGAATGAAAAGAAAGTCAAATCTCTAATATTAAAATCATTTTTATCTCTCCGCCTCTTAAGTATTTATGTCATGAAAATTGAAATTGTATTATAATGAGCAATGGTGATATAAATTCGAGTCAAGGTGTTGAGTGACGTACAATTTATTACCGTGAAAATAGAATTGTGTTGTGGGCAGATTAGATTTATTAAAAGCTGTTACATTATATATTATTATTATTTAGTTACTTCGTAACATAGATTAATTAAGAAAAATCTAGGTGTAAATGACAGCATTGCGTAGATGTCTATCGGGGTCAGGGTTGGCAACCTGAGTTGAACTGCTGCCAGCTTGGATAAAGCCTCTGTTGTTTTGATTAGCCTATGTGTTATGGTGCTTTAAAAAAACTAGCTCTCGCTCTTTTGTTATAAAAGTTATTATATAAGTATCATATGTTCTGATAAGTATCTAGATATACCTGTCTCCCTTTACAATAACCTCTCACTCTATCTAAAAGAATACCATCAGCACTACTGCAATTTAGTAAAATATTGTGAAATAATTTTAACTTTATTTGTATTTAATTTAGGTTCAGTTCTTAAAATTCAGTTGTCTGTTAAGCTCTGGAAAAATGTTATATTATGAAAAAATATTGATTATTCTCAAATATAAATAAATATATGTATTATATATTAAAATATTATTAGTATAACATTTCGTATATTAAAATTAAAGTATTATCTTAAACCAAACATCATATTATTATAACTAATCCACTTCGAATATTTATATTATATAAAAATAATCTATAATTCCAGTGTTCCAGGATGAGACAAACATCAACCCTTATTTTAAACGGTGTGTATCCATCACTGTCACCTGCACCCTCAGGCTGTGCTTTAATAAAACTCTAAATCTGTTATTTTACGGATATCGCACGACCCGTCTGGCAATTAATTGTTTGAAATCAGATGTGTTTGATAGGAGCCTGACCATTATAAATTATTTTAATAAACCGACATCAAAGTAATCAATATTATACAGTAATCCCTCTATAACACGGTACTCGTATAACGCGATTTCAGTCCCTGGTATAACACGTATTTTCCCCTATATAACGCGGAATTTTCGACGTTATTTTTATACTGTGAAAATTAATTGTTTTTACAGTTCATAATTAATTTGGCTTACATTTGCACATTTTGTTGTTAAAAAAATAAATAAAATTAAGTAAAAATTTAAATGAATTAAGTTCTTTCTTAATATTTCATATAAACCACATTTATCGAGAAAAATTAAACGTGAATTATTGGTACATAACGCGTTATACGGTCATATGAGAGCGTTATACAAGAATATTCTTACAACGCGTTTTCCTATAACGCGGTAGGAATCTACAATGTTATAAGGGGGATTACTGTATATAATTACGAAAAAATTTGGAAGTATATATCAATGATATTCGAACTAAAAACTATTCTGATTAAAATTATGTGGACGAATGGTATGTGAACTAATGCAAGGAACAAAGAACCTACCGTTACCTTCAATGACTATTATAGTGTGTTCAATTTCAGTAATTGTTTCGCTTCGGACAGATAATTATAAGGGTGGGTGCACATTGACGTTACCTACATTAATGTGTTTATTGTGTGTTTGTGTGTATGTTATAAATGTAGAATAATATAACAAAGAATCCTTTGTAATATAAAAAACATGTCAAAACCATACGATGTTTTGATGTAGGTGGATACATAATTTTTGATGTCCTTTTCAATGTGACAAAAACCGAAATAAATTTACACGAAATAGGTAAAAATTATTTAATATTTTACTAATACATTGTAAGGAAGGTACAAAAAAGATATATACTTATTTGGGATATACAGTAAATACAAGTTAGTTGCTATCCCGAGGTAATATCCGGGTTTCACTAACATTGAGATCTCTTCCCCCATTTGAAAGATGACACTTGTTTCGAACATCACACTACACAAGAGATACATCTTACATACGTGTATATGTTTGTAAATTAACACTAAGCCTACCGACAATTCTTGTATACCTGTTCCTACCGCACGCGGTCAAATTGAACGGTAATTAAAAGCTATTTTATTATATAACGCAGGTAATAATGGAAATAACTAAAAGTAAAAAGTGAAGAAAATATTATATGCATATTCTAAGAATTGTCATGTAGTTTGATAACGATATGATAAGGTTTAAAAATGTGTAAGTTTTACAAAAGTTTAAGAACGGTCAATTTGACCGATACTTGGTAGGTTTAGTGTCAAAGATGTTTTTTCATTATAAATTGATAATTACAATAATAAACTTAGTATCACGTTACGTTAAATAAATATATTTTAAAATTAATACAAATATAAATTGTAACTCGAATATTAATCCACGCGGAAATTTTTAATTAATAAACCATTCACCAACGCGACCGACCGACTCGTTACTGTATATAAATATATTTTAATAATTAATAAATGATTCAACTGAAAATACATACATGTGTAAAAATATTACGATTTTGGTAATTTATCTATAATATATATGTTTTGTAATAGACTGTAGTTTCGTACTATACCAAGTAAAGCTATTCCAATCCTTAAGTAACATACGAGTACATAGCAATACTTTTTTTAGTTTCAAACTCAAGACCGCATTAGTGGAGTAAATTGCAATGTTATGTAGCAGATTTAATCCCAAGACTCTCTGAGTTTGAAACAAAAGGAGGTAAAGTAAATCTTTAAGTCTCTGGATAATTTATTTATTGATTAATATAAAAATAGGTTTCTACTTCTTGTTATATATTTATATTACAAGTAAATTTTATTTACTCGATCAAATATATTTTGTAATATATGTCAAGTAAATAAAGATACAGTAGTCGTCAAATTTTAACAATCTTTCTAATTCCTACCATAAACCCTTTCCGTCTGATACAATTTTCCCATTAATCTATACCTCAAAATTATTATTACAACTCTAAAATCACAAATTATTATCGTTTCTCCTTAGTATTTAATATGTAAGTATTAAAAATATTTTAAAAATCTAATATTGTTAACCAAAAAAATGCAATGTCTAAGATTATTATAAATATATGAAAAGATTTGAAAATAAGTTCCTTTATCGACAAATAGTTAAAAACACCTCAGAGATGACAAAGTCAGAATGCACTCGCTATCAGTAAAAAGTAGGACAAAGAGGTATCCATTCATCTCGAACAAAAAGACATCCAACAAAAGAACTTCACATAACATATACCAAGTTATATTTTATGAGTATCTTGTCGATAAAATTGGACAATAACTATGCAATATTAACAAATAATTAAACTTTAAATGTATGAAAGAATCTTAAAGGTACGGTAAATAATATTTGCACAAAATAGGACCAAAAAAAGGCTACACTATTTAACAATACTATGAAAAGAAAAATAAAAACAGTGTTTAAGTTTAAGCAATTGACAATTAAGGGGAAAAATAACAAAATGTCGGGGCTAAAAATATACCTTCTATATATATATACCATTGATAGAAGTATAATTTATAAACAAATTAATGATAAATGTGGTTTACATTATTAATATAATCTAAAAATACAGTTTAAATAAAATGTTAATTATTATAAGATATTTTAATGTAAAATCTTTTTTTCCTTGAAGCTATCGTTCAAATCAAAGAGACAAGTTTGGGTAACTTGACAAATTAATCATGGGACAGGAAATTAAATGAATCAACTGACAACTTCGACGGGACGAGGAACTGAGGGTTATATATATTTTCAATAAACAAATATTTAACTTCTATTAAATACTTATTAAACTTCAATTACGTAAAGACATTTAATAAAAATAATAACTTCATTACGAATATTTAGAAACATTACAATATTAGTAAACGTAATAGGCACGATAAATACTAAATTGATATAAAAAATTCATTCCCCTATCGAAAACTACTTATTACGGATCAATATGGGCTACTTATGTCGATTTACGAATGGGAAACAGATAAAATCGCCGGAAAAAGCTAGTCATTTTATAAACCAACAGTAATCTGAAGTCGCTAAATAAATAGCAAAGTGGCATTTACAATCCGTTATTACACTAACAGATGACTTCGATAAAGATCGGTATTTGTCAGGCGACTAGATTGCGACAAACTGGTCTGGATTATCTGGGATGGAGGAATTCCAATAATATTTCACCAGCCACCCCATGGACAGCTCTGGGACAAGTATTAAGCGGTGAACGGATACAAGTCTACATATTAAGTGAAACACTCGAATTTGTCTCATATTTCTCGGAAATCTTTCATTTTTAATATATATCGGAAATTATTGTTATAATGTTATACATAAAATATTAATATATAAATTAAATTTCTATTCTATCTATTATACGTATGTCCGACTTATAATACAGTATCGTGGTCAGCATCACTGGTAGTATGGTAGTGACATGTCATTAATTTGGGTGCAAAGTCTACTTACCGAGGATTAGCGATCTAATCTCTTCATGGACTTCGCATTTCTCATGTCAATATATACATTACAATATGGATCAAACACACCACCTAATTGAGGTTTACATCTGGTTATATAGATTCTAACAATGTGAGACATTGAGGATAGAATTTGAAACTAATTGTATTAACTGCTACAAATAACGGACAAAACGTTGCAGAAGGCCTCATGCATTATGCATTATTCCAATATGCAGATTGGAGATCCAGCTTTCGAGTAACCATATATAGCTTTGCTTAAACAAATAATTGTTTCACGAATAAGATTAAGTGGTTTTTAATATTTTCGAAAATGTATCCTCGTGAGGCATATTTATTTTTCGACTTCGAAGATTTGCCAAAGCTTGAGAAACTTTTATGATTGATAGCTTTAATAGTTAGTTAGATATAACTAACTTAAGCTTAATATTGTTAAGAATAAGATAGTAATATTTGAGTAGTAGTTATATTTGAGTAATAGATTTCAGACTACTAATTGACAAGGTAAGCACAATTTAGTAATTGTAGGTACGTAATATTTTTCTGTTATTAACAATATACTTTTATTCTGACTACAGATTACTGAACAAAGGCTGAAAACCTTATGGTTTATATTTTGGATGTATGAAGATGTATTTATAGTTCGAAAATCTCATCAACTTCAGAGTTATCAGTTCAGACTTTAAGTTTATAGAAAATAAATAACAGAAAGTAGGAAAAAAGTTGTGCATTTGCAAAAACAAGAAATCAAAATGTATATACCATATATAACCTCTGTTTAGAGTTCAGTCTCTCAGTTCTGTTTCAGAGTGAATTTAAAATGTATTGTAATGGTAAAGGTGTGGTAAATTGTTGCAGTTTAAATAACGATAATATATTTTAAAAATCTGATGATATTTTAGAACATTATTCAAATCCATATAAAGGTAATCTTCAGAAAGTACAGATTTTAATTAATATTACTTTTTTTTTATCACAGTGAATTTGGTTCGCTTAATTGAATACTCTGAAGTAACTTGAACACTGAATCCATTTAAATGGTGAAAAGTAAACGCGGTTATAAACTATAAAAAACAGGCCACATAAAATTCCCTCCACCCCCTTCGCCCCCCAAATCCTCACTGAACAAAACACTCAATTTCGGATCAAGCACTTTTTATTGAGTCAATTCTCCCGAACTTCCGATAAAAATCTCGTTATATTTTAAACCTTACCTTAAATGAAACATTAATTTTCAGTGCTTTTGTTAACTGTTTTTTTATAGTTTGAAAAAAATAACCGCCATCTGGAATAACAAAGTTACAAAACAAAATCAATTATCAAATTAAATTAACTAATTTCAGATTGTAAAAAATGTGATTTTAATCTAATATAAAGATACTATAAAAAAAAATTATACATATAAAAATAAAACAATAAATTTTGTTACATATGAGTATGTCCAATTATTCAAACTATCATAATTGGTGGTTAATTAATACAGTAACCCAGTTAAATCCTAATTCCCCGCATCAGAGAGTTTGCGGACAAGTTCATAATGAAAAAAAGCGATCCTATCTCTCAGATTCAATTTCAAAGTGGAATTTGTTCAGAATGGAAATTAATACAGTCCCGTAATCATCGTCTTTGGGTCATGTCGGTATTGACATCGTTAATAATCGTTAATAATAAAGGGCACATTGTGTTACATTTCAAAGACTTCTAGATTCTTTCAGATAATGTCTACGAGACCTAGATTTATTGTTCTTTCACAATCCTGTCAAACTTTTTAGACGTAGACTAGCTTTCTAAAATTAATGTAGTAAGTTCAAGGATTAGAACATAATATATAGAAAAAGAAATAAAGAAATGATTTAAGATAAAGTACATGTAGTAAAAATATCAAACAAATCTTGTTTTAATAATTCGCGATATGTTGTGAAAAAAAAACATCAAATAATTTTAAATATTTCATCAGAGATAATACGTGTGAATAAATGTCGCCTTCAAAAGGCTTTGACAAACTTTTTTATGTACAGTCCTTAAACGGTAACGAGTCTGACCCAAAATGGCAGGTGTAGGATTATAGAGATGAAATGATTTGCCTTGTATTATCTGATTAATTTAAAAAAGTCTGTTATCTCGCAAGTTATCTCAAACGTTTTAACTTTGTCAAGATGTCTCTACAGCCGTTTAATAATCTATTGGTCATAGTAACAACTATATATAACGCATTGTTTTTGTCCCATTTTTTTTTTTGGCGCAGTATATTGCAATATTTATTGCCAGATATGTGGCAAAAATTTTTAGGATCAAACGCCAATCCTTCATTGAAATTCGCGAGGTATTATAAGTCTATAAATCTATATAACTAATTTCTAATAGCTATACAATAGAAAGTAACATCACAAACAGGAATCGTGTACTTGGAAAATCTTCTCAGTCCATTTGAAAACTGAGTTATAACCAGTACTCGTCTTGGTGAATTTAGTATTATTATTATCAAGATATCTTTTTTATAGATATTTGAAATCGAATATTATTAAATTAGATTTTTAGCAATTTTCTATTTTTCTTCTTCTTTCTATTTTTAGCAATTTTCCCTTTTGAAAACGAGGTTCTTTGGGCAAGGGTCGGTTATACCGCTATCTTACTATTATTTTAATAGTATTTACTGCAGTTTAACAAATCCACATAAACCGAATCTGTAGAAAAAGATCCTGATTCTGGTTAACAACACTACTACACAACTTAATAGTAATTAAAAATCGAAAAATCAAAATCAAATTGATTATTTCATTAAACAAACTTCTGGAAATTAACAGCCCATTACCGTCGGACCCGTTTCCATTACTTATTTAAATATTATGACTTTGCAGCGGTTTTTATAAAAGGTATGGTTTTTTAACTTTTTCTTAGTAATTACAATTTTACTTTTATCTAATTATATTTTCTTTTTGGTTTTCTATAATTAATATTCATAAAAGAAATAATCAATTCGTCACAGATTTTACTGACACAAAGCACATCCAGACACGAAACATCTCTTCGTCTAGGAATCGAACCAACGCCCCTCGACGTTAATAATAAATTAAACTGTATATAATTATAATTTGTAAACAATTAATGTCCAATTTATTCCTGTGCATACTAAATTAAATGTAAGTCCACTGTATCCCGAAACCCGGAATACAATTTAAAATGAACGAATCCCTTAAAGCCTAAAATAACGTTAGTCATCAAATAAAGTTTTCGAATTGATTCCCCCGGCTCTGTCTGAGAAGGGCTCCGTATCCTTCGAGGCCAGTGAAGCCCCCTTTAAAAGTACTTACAAACAGTGCGTAGAAGTACAAGTCTACATTATACTATTATTTAGCTTTCTTCATAAAACTGTATTTAAGCATTTGTGTTCTGTTGAATATTCAGGATAAACCTTGAGGCTTATATTCAATAAAGTGATCAATAAGTTCAATGTATTATAAATAAAAAAAAAATCTGTAAACAGCTGTAGACATATCATTGCAAAATAAAGATATTTTGTGAGATAACAGATTTTATTAAATTAATTCAGATAATACAAAGCTGTTATCATTTCATCTGTATAATCCTACACCTGCCATTTTGGGTCAGACTCGTTACCGTTTAAGGACTTTACATAAAAAAGTTTGTCAAAGCCTTTTGAAGGCGACATTTATTTGCACGTATTATCTCTGATGAAATATTTAAAATTATTTGATGTTTTTTTTCACAACATACCGCGAATTATTAAAATGAGATTTGTTTGATATTTTTTACTACATCTACTTTATCTTAAATCTTTTCTTTATTTTTTTTTCTATATATTACGTTCTAATCCTTGAACTACTACTACATTAATATGAGAAAGCTAGTCTACGTCTAAAAAGTCTGACAGGATTGTGAAAGAACAGAAAATGTAGGTCTCGTAGACATTGTCTGAAAGAATCTAGAATGTAACACAATGTGCCCTTTATGGATTATTAACGATGTCAATACCGACATGACCCAAAGACGATGATTACGGGACTGTATTAATTTACATTCTGAACAATTCCACTTTGAAATTGAATCTGAGAGATAGGATCGCCTTTTTTCATTATGAACTTGTCCGTAAACTCTCTGATGCGGGGAATTAGGATTTAATGGGATTACTGTATTAATTAACCACCAATTGTGATAGTTTGAATATTTAGACATATGTAACTAAATCTATTGTTTTATTTTTATATGTATAATTATCTAAATGTTTTTATAGGATCTTTATATTAGGTTAAAAACACATTTTTTACAATCTGAAACTTGTTAATTTAATATGATAGTTGATATTGTTTTGTAACTTTGTTATTCCAGATTAAGGGTGGTTTTTTTTTTGAAACTATAAAAAAAACAGGTTACAAAAGCACTGAAAATTAATGTTTCATTTAAGGTAAGTTTTAAAATATAACGATACTTTTATCCGAAGTTCGGGAGAATTGACTCAATAAAAAGTGCTTCATCCGAAATTGAATGTTTTGTTCAATGAGGACTTGGGGGTGGAGGGGAGAGAATTTTATGTGGCCTTTTTATAGTTTATAACCGCGTTACTTTTCACAATTTTAACGGTGTTCAGTGTTCGGTGTTTCAGTGTTCAAGTTACTTCAGCGTATTCAATTAAGCGAACCAGATTCTGTGAGAAAAAAAAGTAATATTAATTAGATTCTGTACTTTCTGAAAATTTCCTTTTTATTAAATTTTATTAATGCTTAACTAGTTCGTATTATATAAGAATTATTTAAATATCATGAGATTTTGAAATATTATGGTTCATTGAATGACAATAATTTACCACGTATTTACCATTAAAATACATCTTAAATTCACTCTGAGCTCTAAACAAAGTAGCAAAAATAAAGTGTAAGCTATAATTTAAGTAACCATAAATAAGTTTATCACTACAACATATTTCAGATATGAATCATTTAACAAATGTAAAAAGCATGCTTACTTTAAATTTGATTGGATGTCAAACCAGGGCGACATGTCAGCTCCTACTCGCACACAGGGTGAATGATCTCTGTAAAGAGACTTTACAGCCTGTATGTAGCAAGGGTCCGCTCACATTGTATCGGGGCAGTATCTCCCATAATTTCTTTCTCATTTTCTATCAAACGTCTTTTCCAGCTCCACAAAAGCACAGAAAACCTTTTGGTTTAGGGCCAAAAACTTTTCCGTTATCATGTGGAGGGAAAAGATCTGATCTATACACCCTCTTCCAGGTCTAAAACCTCCTTGGACCTCCCACAACAGCTATTCAGATCTCTCGTGCATTCTTCTCGCAAATATTTTAGCATAAACTTTACCGCCCAAGCTAATCAAACTGATAGCCCTATAGCTTGCACAGTCTATCTGTGAACTTTGCCTTTATACAAAGGTACGATGGCTGCACATCGCCAATCGTTTGGGACCTCCCCTGATTTCCAGCATAAGTTGCACAAAAACCAGAACAAGTCCAAGACGTGTGGTCCACCATATTTGATCATCTCGGCAATAACTTCATGTGCTCCCACAGCCTTACCACATTTCAGGCTTCCAATCGCGCTCTCCATTTCTTCCAAACTGATTTCACCATCGTCTACATCGGGACTCAGCATTTTGCTGGTACTGGAGTTCGAGTCGTCCTCACATTCATACGTCTCCTTGTAGAATTCCGCCCACCGCTGCAAAACGTGTGCTTGCTCCTTTAAAATTTCACCGCTCTTTGAAAGCACTCCTTTCATTCTACAGTTTAGACAGACACTACTTAGAACATCCCTGACACTCTCCCAAAACTCCTGTTAATACTCTTGTTATCCCCAGCTTAAGGCGAACCCAAAGAAGCCTCGGGTTGATAGCCTTGTATTCTACCATTGCATTAACCATTCGAGAAGACAATAACACGCCTACACCTTTGCAACCTCCCTCATAGTGCAACATTAATCTGAATTATTGATTGAATGATTTTATTATAATCTGTTAAAAAGAGATCACAGCATAAGATATCACGAAATAATATACTACGATTATTATTATAATTCTTTAAATAAATAAAAATCAATTCGTGTTGAAGTTTTCTCACTGTACATATACTAGGGTCGCGAACCGGACCTCTACTTTGACTCGCTGAACTCGCAAAATCTCGGTAGAGTTTCGCGAATTGTGCGAAGCGAGTAACCCATCTTTATTTCAGCGTTCAAAGCTGAAACCGAAAGGCAGAAAATATAGAATAATCAAATATCACAAAGCGAATTTTATTTACATTGAAGTGTATGGGACTGTAATTTTTTGGTGATTATTCCTCAACGACACGACATTTTTTCACTTTTTTTTATAAACCACCGTAATAACCATCGCTATAAATGTGCAAAATTTCATGAAGATCGGTAAAGCCGTTTTCATGCCAACCCCGGACATGGGATGCAAAAGGTCTCACATAGAGCGCTCCGCTCGTTCCGGTCGCTTCGCCCAAAAAATATGTTTTATTGTTTTATATTGTATCACATATGTAAGAGAAAACGTTAATGAACTGTTAAATTACATTTACAACCAAAAACGTAGCCTTTAGGACCGAAAACGTTTTTTTGAGCTAATGGATATTAGTTTAACCCATCTGTGTATATAACATTCTTATCTACCCCAATTATTTGGTTTTGTCGCAATATATGGCAATATTTAGTAGCCATATATTTAGCAAAAAATTATAAAATTTAAGTTGATCTTAGTCAATCCCTTCTTTGAAATTCGCAGGGTATTATAAGTCTATAAATATGTATAAATAATTTCTTAATAGATATATCATAAAAATAAAACAAACAGGACTCTCGCACTTGGGATATCTTCTCCGTCCCTCTGACCACTGAGCTATAGTCATTGCTCACCTCACGAATTTATGTCTGCTATAAATATGTTTGAAATTTTCAGCAGCTTTCCTATTCACTACAGAAGACGAGGATACTTAGGCAAGGCTTGGACATTCCACTACTTTTTTTTAATAGTAATTACTGTAATTTTATTGGATTCACATAAACCGTGTCTGTAGAAAAAGATCAGGATTTTGTTTAACAACACTACTGTTAACATTTCATGAGATTTATTGTGTCAGGTAAAATATAACCTTATTTTATCACTTCTCTTGATAATAATCATTATAAATATTTTTTATCATTTGACTAAAGAAACTCCTCGAAATTAACAGCCCATTACCGTCAGATCTATTTCCATTACTTATCTAAATATTATGACTTTGCAGCGATTTTTGTAAAGGTATGATTTTTCAACTTTTTCTTAGTAATTACAGTTTTATTTTTATCTAACTATATTTTCTTTTTGGTTTTCCATAACTAATATTCATAAGAAAAATAGTCTCTTTGACACAGATTTAACAGACACAAACCACATCTAGACACGAAACAACTCTTCCGTCTGGGAATCGAACCAACGCCCCTTGAGGCAGACAGCGCCACTCACCACAACACCAACAGTGCATTAGTAATAAATTAGACTATACATAATTATAATTTGTAAACATTTAATATGCAATTATATCCTGTGTATACTAAATTAAATACAAGTCCACTGTAACCCGAAACCCGGAATACAATTTAAAATGAACGAGATCCCTTAAAGCCTACAATAACGTGAGTCATCAAATAAAGTTATTGACTCCCCCGGCTCTGTCTGAGAAGGGCTCCGTATCCTCCGAGGCCAGTGAAGCCCCCTTTAAAAGCACTTACAAACAGTGCGTAGAAATGTACAAAACTCTTGCATTATGTTATTGTTTAGATTCCATAAAACTGTGTTTAAGCATTTTGGTTCTGTACAATATTTAAGATAAAAATTAATTGAAGTTTCATAGAATAATGTTATTAATATAATTAAATTTTTTATTGTAAGATTTATATTTACATAAAATGGTTTAACATCTGTTAGTTTAATTATAAAAAGTTATCCGTCCAATAAGGTTATGATATTCTTGGCTGTATGTAATTAAACGAGTGCAATTACGTTTTTTCTGGAAATAATAATACTTTTTTATACATATAGAATGAAATAGCTTCAACAAGAATTGATTTCTTGATCTTTAATGCTGCGTTTTTATTTAAAACAGATTATAATATAATCAAGCAAACACTCAGAATAGTGATGTATTATACAACCCTTGAAAAGAGGCTTAGCAACTATTGTAATCTCGGACAATTTAATGTACACTAATTTAATTGTTTCTTTTAATTTTTCTTCTCAACCGAATTAGGTTTGTTAGAAATATATAAACTTTTTGGTCTAAGGCGAACTTTTTAAATTTTATGGAACCCTAAAATATGCTAACCCGCGCTCTAGCTTTTAAGTGTGTGTGATATATTTAGAATGTACTTTATTTTACAGGTTATAAGTATTTATTTAAAGTGAACATAATTTTTTACATTTGGTAAATCTTTTACATATATTAATATGCTGTAGTGAATAATTTGTTATTTGTAGTTTAATTTATTACTTAAAAAGTATTATAACTTAATTACATATTTAGTTAATTTATAATTCATTAATTATGAAAATAAGAAGAATAAGAAGAAATTGAACGTGACATTTGTATTTTTTTTTTATCAAACGATAGTCTAAAGTCGTTATATCATGCTAACGAATCTTGAGTATAGATTATCCTGATGTGTAAAGAATATTTAATAAAAAAAAAATACTTACAATAATTCGGATAGTTTGACCAGACCGTAACTTTTCGCGGTATCTACGTATAGAGGGTGCGACCACGTTCGGCCGCCGCGGCTACCCGGTGCGATCTGACGCATGAGGGGTGACTTAGTATGGAGATCACATTAACATATTTACACGGAAAAGTGAAAATTATCTACGAATGGTGCTTAATAAAAGTATTGTGCATCAATTTTAATTATTCAATTTTGTCTGTTTTTTAATATTGGGATATTATAAGAGAATAGTTGGAGTTTCTCATTTAGCTTAAATGTAAGCGCTAATATGAAATCTTAAGCCTTGGTATTTAGATTATTTCATTATAGAATCATAAATTTTAATAAAAAGGTTGGTATTTTGAAAAAATCTCCATTTTTGTTCCATGATTGTTATTAAAATTTTTCACCGTCAGATGTAAGTAGAGCGAAAAATTTAATAATAACTTTACTATTACATAACTTGCTTTTGTGCAAAATAATGTATAGAAAATTAGTAAAATTATTATTTTAGAATAATTTGCAAATTTTTCTTACAAAGGATTAGCCAAACAAGCTCCTTCTCAACTTCTGAGGACCTCTTATGTGCTGACCTTGAGCCTATCAAAAAAATAATCTTGGTTTGTCCTTAGCTTAATAAGTGCTGGTACTAAAACATTAAAATAATAATTTTATTATACAAAAAAGGGGATTAAAGTCAACTTTTATTAACCTTCTGATTTTAATGTATAGAAATTCCTATTACCTGGTAAATTGTAACAGAGAAATCTAATTTGTCATCGAATTAACTTGGCAACTAGCTTAAACATTCCTGAAAATGTATACATTTTCAGCTACTGGTTATTTCCAGTCGCAATCCAGTGGTTCTTTAGTTTACGGGCAATGAAATTTAAGATGATAATTTACTATCTATACAATGTCACTTAAACTAGCTAATGCTTTAAGTCTGGTATTAGCGGTCTGGACGAACAAGTGCGGTCCGGCTTAATGTAAAACACCTGACAGCTAACACCTGCTACATCATTCATTTGACGTTGACGTTTGACATTAATTAATTATTTCCTTACATTTTATCTGTATTATGACAGAAATAAAAGATAAATTATAGTGTTTGTTGTATTGTTATTATATATAAAACAAGTTTTTATTGTTTTACCCAAACATGAGCGATGTTTTTTTAGTAAAAAGTATCCTAAATATATACTCCAAATATGTTTTAAAAACAATTATTTATGACAAAATTATTGTTCAGAGGACTCCACTCTGCACTAAGTATTTAGTTGTTATCTAATTAGATATAGTTGATATAAAATAATATTAATATAGTTGATAGATATGAAGATTTTTGTTTAATTACGTAACGGATCATTGTGACATAAAAAAGATAGCACGTTTTGATTGAAGCGAGTCTAACCTATAAATTTCTTATAGTACAATTAAAAATAATATGCAGTAAATAAGAACTGGTACAAAATTACGTTTTGTTTATTCACATCTTACGTGCTCGTCAAAATAATTTTGTATGTTTGTGTTATAATGTAGTAGACTATTATATTCCATCTCGCAGTGCAGTTAAATATACTAAATATTTATGTAACAGTCTGTTTATCCCGCGAATACAACTGTTTGCTAACCATAATTTGATGGCCAATATTTGCTTAGGTTTATGGTGGAACGAGACAAATGTATATACATAGTGTACATACATACCTAAGTAGGGTAAGTTCCCTATTTAGGTATGTATGTACACTATACATATATATTGTGCGCGTGTATACTGGTGTAGAATAGACAGTACATATTTTATTAGTTATAAGATTTCTTGTACGTTATGATAAATTTATTGTAAAAGTCATATAATTTTGCAGTTGAATAACATTCTATTTAGGGGTCCGGACCGGACTGGACCGGAAAATTAGTGGTGCGGCCATTTCGAAGTGTTTGTCATCAGGAAGGAGGCTTCCGATCCTATGTCGGAGGACGCTCATTGAAATCCTTATCATTCCCGTTATAATGCCCCTTAGTAACTTGTGTCTGAACAGAAATTTAAATAATTATGTTATAAATATTTTATATATAACATGATGTAGTTTACATGTAATTAATATTTACTTTTCCATTTAAAATAAATCTTAAGATCAATTTTTTTTATAGTAATTATATCGTCAATCTACTTGTCTCTTTTTATAATAAACTATAAAGAATATCATTTTTATATAGAATAATTGTAAATTTTTTCTCGGGTAAAGGAATGTGGATGTGCTCTATAAAAATAGTGGAAATGTTGCTTCAATTCCAGGCTTTGTCCGTTATTCTGAACGAATATTTTTAGTTTGTCCTTTATATCGTATCGTATATATATATATATATATATATATATATATATATTTATATATATATTCCGTATCTTACTAACTATTACTTACAAAATTGGGTCATGTTATCTTCTTCCACCATTTAGGTTTATGAAAATTTACTGCGGCAAAGTCTAAAGGTATTCACATATTTTAGCATAATACATATCTAAAAACAAATTACTTCTTGGCGAATCCAAATCTGCAGAGATAAGTATTATTGTATGGTCGGACTTACTCAATTATATATTAGATCTATTACAATAATATTGGGATAACGATCAGTATAAATATATTTCTTATCATTAAAATTACTATTGTAGTGAATGTGTTGTATTAATAAAGAGTTTTGTTAGAAATAACATTTCTAACTGGTACTAATATGTATACGAGCATTTCAGTCAATTATAGGCGAGGTTTTCTGGCTGACTGGCTTACCTTGTTATTTGGAAAATTATTGAAAGGTATGCTGTAGGACCAAACGTTAGACCAAGCAATTTTATCCCAATGCATGTGAATAAATAACATATTCACGTAAATTGATTCGTCATTCGCTAAATATTGACGTTTGTGAAACGGTGATCACAATAAAGAAGTAAACTGCTGAGTTTTTTGTGTGGTTTTTCTAAGACATACTCGTACGTAGCCTTAATTTTAAGTTGGAGAGACACAGAAGGCCCTCCCGGCACTTCTATTTGACAGACAAGTGTGTGTGTATGAAAAGTGATCAAATTGATTAATTGATTTGATATTTATTATTTGTTTGAATTGATAAAATAAACATTATATATTAAATAATGTTTGTTATTCCGATCCGTGCCCTAATAGTTATCAAAACTTTGGTGACGTCATTCGTGATGACGATTCATTGATATGAATTTTATGAGCGATTTTTATTCGCTGGATAATCCTGGCTGGAATGTATACACAAAAATAGAACACAAAGTTCTTTCAACTTCAGATCTGACAAAGTCGCGGAGTAAATTTTTAGTTTGTTGATGTGTTTTTTGTGGTCCGTTATTAAGATATTTAAAGTTATTTTGCAATGAATGGTGACGATTTCTTTTTGTCATTAAATTATTTGTACACTCAGTCCAGAAATTTTTTGATACGTTCTTTTGATTTGCCGGACGGTTGGCTCTATTATTTCCGAAAAAGTTTAATAAGTAAGTAAGTCATATATAATAAATAATACGAAGGTAGGTATGATATCAAAAAATTTAAATTGCATGATGTTCATGCAATTGTAATTTTGAAATTGTAAATAATTGCATTTTTAATTTGTAATTGTAAGTACATGTGTTCTTTATTTTAGTTTGTATTAAGTTTCAAGAATATATCTTATAGCGATATATTGGTATAACTAAGACGAATTAACGAAATTAGTGTTACTCTATACAGATCGTTAATTTCGTGTTTGTGGTGTTTATGGTAAGTGAAGAGTTAAATAATACAAGTGTAAATTTCATGTCAGTGGTTTCTCGTGAAAGTCGTGATTTAAAATTTCAATTTCTGACTTTTCTGATGGAAAACAAGCACATAGTCAACCTGACAAAGCGTGCCATCGGTCATAGATATCTACAAATACAAAAGATATGGAAGATAATAAAAAACTCACTCGAAACGTGAATATGATAGTTATCATACGACGATCTCTATTGAAAATATGGTATAATGTACGTATATCTTCATAACCAGTCCAATAACAATAGGTAGGCTCCACTTAAAATCTATTGGGGGTTATGTATACTGACATCTCGTGGATAATTGAGGAAACTTCTTGGAAGATAATATTTGCTGTAGAGTAGCCATATAATGTCTATAAATGACATTAATATAAATAGATTATATTATATTATATAAATTATTATAGATTATATACTTTGACATTGAAAAATTGGAATAAAATAAGTCAAAAATGTAAAATAAATTGTTAGGTAAATTTTACAGAGCACTGAGGAAGTAAAATGATTGAATTGGAAATACCTGTTGAAGTTGTTATTCATTACGAAGATCTAGGTAGGTCATCTTAAATCCCAATACCTGTACAAAGTACATTTAATTTATTTATTTGATTTTAGAATAGACATCGAATTTTAATGCATTACCGTGTTGTAAATACTAAATAATTGTTTCTGCAAGTCACAATTGTGTTTTTCGTCCTGGAGAATATCATATATTATTTATTGTAGAACGCATTCACGTTGTAGTTTATTTAATAATTGTATTACCATTGGAATTGGCTGTAATAAAAAATAAAAAATAATTTGATTGTTTTTACACCAACATCTTGGAAGCAGTTATTGATTTATTCAGATATTAGATAGAAAACAAAATTAATATTTTAAATATTAAGTCGTTAAAAGCAATGTTGTTCAATTACAATTTATACGAATTAGATTTTTGCAAGAAACTTCGGGAAACGACGTCATAACACTAATTTTAAATATCTGTGCTATTCTAACTTGATCAATCCAAATTGACATATGTCAAATATTTGATATTTCTATCAAATTCCGAAAACAGAAAATACAAAAAATTGCAATTATTTAAAATGGCCGCAATAGGAATGTGCGAAACTCCCGGTTGTAAATCTATAGCTCAATTGCAATGTCCGACATGTATAAAACTCGGCGTACAGGGTTCGTTTTTCTGTAACCAGGAATGTTTCAAGAAATCTTGGAAGTCACATAAACTCATCCATTCGTTGGCGAGTGAGTCTTTGTAGGTTATGTGTGGAAGTGGCTTAAATGGAAATTTTATTATGTTTTTGTTATAGAGGGTGAAAAAACAGACGTGTCTGGCATTGAATACAATCCTTGGCCTTCTTATAACTTTACGGGGAAGTTGAAGCCTTTTCCCCCGGGTCCGAAGCGTACGGTACCTAGTCATATAGGACGACCGGACTATGCCGATCACCCGACCGGTTTCCCGGCGTCCGAACATGCAGTTAAAGGATCCGGACAGATCAAAGTGCTCGATGATGAGGAGATTGAAGGCATGAGGGTGGCTTGCCGTCTCGGAAGAGAAGTTTTAGATGAAGCTGCCAAGTGAGTCACTTAAAGTTATCATTTATTTCCATAATACTACTCTTAATTTTTACATTTTAACTTAACAGGTGTGTAAAATTATAAATATGACAATAAACTCAAGATATCAAAAGAAGATATCAAAAAAAAATTATATTGATAGAAAATAAACATTTTCAGAGTTTGTGATGTTGGTGTCACAACTGACGAAATTGACAGAGTGGTACATGAAGCGTGCATTGAAAGAGAGTGCTACCCAAGTCCTTTGAACTATCACAATTTCCCCAATAGCTGTTGCACTTCTGTAAATGAAGTGATTTGTCACGGCATTCCTGACTTACGTCCATTAGAGGTATACCATTATTACTATGTTATTATTAGTTATATATGTTGTTTGTGTGATATCACACAATATTTAAAATAATTTTTGTAAATGAAATGGTTCCACTTTATCCCTTATATTAAATCCTGCTGTATTAGTTTGCTTTATTATTTATAGGATGGAGACTTATGCAACGTAGATGTAACAGTCTACCACAGAGGCTTCCACGGTGACTTAAATGAAACCTTCTTTGTCGGTAACGTTCCGGAAACATCACGTAAACTTGTGCAAGTCACATATGAATGCCTACAAAAGGCAATAGAAATTGTAAAACCCGGGGAGAAGTATAGGGAAATTGGTAATATTATACAGAAGCACGCTCAAGCAAATGGCTTCAGTGTAGTTCGGTCATACTGTGGACACGGCATACATAGACTGTTCCATACCTCACCTAATGTACCACATTATGCGAGTAAGACATTTTATAACATTAATTAGTATATTTGAAGTTATTACATACTTCTATTACCTAAATATTGAATTTTAAAATTTGAAACTAAATTTTCAGAGAACAAAGCAGTGGGAGTAATGAAACCTGGTCATTGCTTTACTATTGAGCCGATGATCAACAAGGGTGCCTGGCGCGACGAGCAGTGGCCTGACAACTGGACTGCTGTTACCGCTGATGGCTCTAGATCTGCACAGGTAACATATATATATACATGCATTAAATTATAAATTATATATATACATACAAACATACAAAACACTCCTAGAATAATATTTGTCTCAGTGGCTTTCACAAACAAATGAATCACTTGACTAGTGTAGTCAATTCAATGATATATTACTAGAATTAGTATTTATTTATATCTTTTCCACTTTAAATCATTATCAGTGATTACTTGTGTATGTCAAAATGGAAGTGTCAGGAGGGCTTATTTCGATATCAGATTTATCGTAATAAGCCCTTCTGTAAAAGCACTTTCCACTTATGTTAAAGTTATGAAGGTTCCAAACGCGTCCTGGTCTGAGAAGAACCACACAACAAACTCAGCCGGATATATTTTTTTTATATTGTAATCACTGTTTGTTTGGTAATATTTTTAATTTAATTCTCTAAACTCTTTCTAACAATATAAATTTGCCTGTTTGGGCGTCTCAAATCTTTTGTCAAAATTTACATTTTTACATTTCATCATTATCATTATCAAAATTAAACAATTAGAATGTTCAATATTAATATAACTAGGGGCGCCAACAAACCCTCAACTTCGACTCGCTGCGCTCGTGAAATCTCGGATGCCGTTTGCATATGGAGCGAAGCGAGCCCAGTGTATTGACTCATCGTTTCCCATTAACTTCAATGGGATATCAGTAAAAAAAAAAAAAAATTAAAAAAATTTTTTTTTTGAGGACCTTTTCAAAAATTTTTTGTTTAAACTATCTCCTAATGTGGGTCTTTTTGATTGCAAAGTTTCATAATCTTCCGTCAAGTAGTTTTCGAGCCAATTCGTGACAAAGAATGTAAAAAGTCTTGAGTAAAACCCTCCGCTCACTTCGTTCTCTTCGCTCCATAAATAAACAATATGTCAAAAAAAAAACAGCAAAATGAGGATGTTTCAAAGAAGCTGAGTGGACAATGTTGGACAGAGAGTTACAAAATTTATTCTTATTATAAAGTTAATTTAATTAAATTATAAATCGTAAATATATATGGCATAGAATCAGATCTCCAAGATGACATGATAGATGAGAATGGAAGAATTTATATGTATAGGATAATGACTAGATTGTTCTCTTTAAAACTATTTTTAATGTGGTAAAATTTAACCATAACGATTCCGGAGATCTTATCCTGGAGTTGAGTGGGACTAAGATTCCAAAGTTCTGAGTTTATTAATTCATATTTAATATTTCGTAAATTTTGTTACAGTTTGAACAAACTCTCCTGGTAACGGAGACGGGATGCGATATTCTCACAAAGAGGGGAGCCGGCCATCCCTGGTTCATGGACCAACTCAAAAATCTACAATAATCATAGAAAAATCCACCGTGAATGGTATATATATATACAGTGATATATAAACATTGATACATACAACAAACCGTATAACCATTTAATCTTATGTATAGTACCGTCCACAGAATAACCTTATCAAGAGCAATAATCTGTCAATTGATAAATAATATAACAAAACAATAATATAACCTTCATCGGTGGATGACTCGACGGAATGTTTTTAATAAATTTACAAGTTACTGAATGTTATATCAAATGATTGTGTCTTTTATTTATTTGTTTTAATTCATTTTTTTTAACACATTTGTATTGAAAGGAAATAAAGTTGGTTTTATTTGTCTCATGGCTTGCTCGTCATAACCTCAACTCGCACTAGTATTTGATACATAATAACTAAATAAAATATATATATATATATATATATATATATATATATATATATATATTACAAATCTGTATTACATAAGGGTTTATAAATTGAGGTGTGAATATTAATTTGACCCCCTCCCCCCTCTGTAAGATTTCAAAGGTTACAATGTACCACCAAATTTTCGTTATTACTTACCCTCCGCCTGTGAACGAACTTATATAAAAATAAATAGCGAGCAAAATATATATGGTATGGTGCAATACATGGATGGAATAAATGACCAAATGACGTCACTCTTTTATCATTTGTATACCTATCATTACTTTTTTTTATATTATATAAACCAGAGTCATTGTTTGACGGTTTTTAAAAATTTGTGATAGATATATTGTGTAATAAAGTACATTTTTATTCAACATTATTAGTTTTATTAATAAATAATTTACAATTAACATTTCTAAATGCACAGTAATGAATTATTAAAACTAGTTCGTACACTAATTTATATACAGTTTACAATATTAATAATGTTAAATCTTTGAATATATTTTTAATACTAAATATTAATAATTGTCATATATTCTTTGCATGTTTAGAATTGTCATTATTTGGTTAAATGCTATGACATTTATTATAACCTAAATTCATTAACACCCAAAAACCAATATTACAAATTTTCTTATCAATTACAATCTATTTCGTAAGTGCAAGAATATTTTATTAAAAGTTTTCATATATTATATTATTTTTCATCATAATCCGCAAATATAGGTATATAATAATCACTCCTTGATCTTAATTTGAGACCGAATTCCTCTTGACCGACGTCTGTTAAGGATTTTTCAAGATTTTTTATATCGTCCTCCTTCCAATCGATGTTTAAATCTTGCTTTCTAGACACTTTGTCCCTATTGCGTTTCATGCTTGAAAGTTTTGTTGTTATTAGTTCTTTCTGTAACAAATTTATTACTAACAATAATGAAAACAATGAATTTTTTTAACAAAATAAAATAGTTTTGTATTTATAGATATATGGGTTTAATTGTTTTACCTGCACCGGACTGTCGATGTAACTAGCATAAACTCTTAGCACTGGCTCGCCGGTTTTGTCGTCAAAGATTAATTTACTTTTTGGTGGTATTTTCGCTTTGACAACTGGTTGTTTTGATGTTGACTCAGATACCTTTTTCTCGCTGAATCTCGCAGGTCTGCTTATGAAACTTGCTTTTTCTTTATTGAATTCTTGATCCTCACTTATTTTTGCTTCCACAAGTTGTCCAGCAAACACCTCGCCGTCTTGATTAATTCTGGGTTGCTTATCACTAGCTCTTAGTAATGTATAGGCTATATTGACTGATGGTGATGGTGTTGGTTTCTCAAACGGTGAGCCAAGACTCAATTTAGGTAAATTGCTTACTTTATCTTGTTTATCTTTTTTTATTGTAGCACGTGTTGTACTTTGTGTTGTAGGTGCTGCTGTAGTAGTTGTCGTTGTCGTGGTCGTGGTAGTAGTAGTACTAGTACTGGTAGTACTAGGTGTTGTAGGGGTACTTATAGTTGTTGTTGTGTTATTTTCGTTCTGAATATCCGATTTCTTTTCCTTTTTTACCATATTAGCCTCTGCGGCAGCTCTTACATCGTTAATTGCTGAGTAAAATCCCTTTGCAATCACATTACCAACACTCTGTCCTATTTGTGCATAGAATATTGGTGTCGTTTTCTGATCTTCGATATTTGCCTCGCTCACAGTCTTAATAGTTGCTGTTGGAGTTTGAACTTCATTTGCCAACATATATTTAGTAACATTTTCGGTAGTCGATAATGGAAGGTCAGTATCAATTAAATTTTCCGATACATTTTTGGCTGTAAAAGCTTTAGGGACAATAGAAGCTAAAGAACTTTCTTGTGTATTCCTTTGAACCAAATTCTTTTTGACGTCACTAGATATGAAAGCCGATGGAGTTTGTTTTGTAATTTGCTCATTTTGCAGTAAAATCATATGATTCTGACTCTCCGAGGGTTGCGTGGTGTGGTATTGTTGTATATCAGGTGTGTAAGGTATAAATTCAGAATCAGGTAATGGTTGTACAAATTGTGATTGGAAGTTTTGCACTAATATTGAATCTGGTGGGTAAAAAGCGTTCTGTGGTATGATTATTTGTTCCGGTCCTCTATGTATGAGGTCTTGTTGATTTGGTATGGCATGAAATCCCTATTAAAGAAAATATGGATGCATTAAAACATTAATATTAGACCGGTAATCCTTTTTTTTATTAATCCATAGTGAAGCTATAATCTAATAGGTTGTGGAATTAAAAATCAACTTTGCAAATACCTTAATGACAATTCTTCTCAGTCTTTACAAACCTGTAACGTAAACTGCTGTGGGACAATTGAAGGTTGCTGATATTGAACTCCTGATTGAGAGAATTGAACCGGTAATGCATATTCCGAAGCCACTTGCAGCGCTGTATTTTGTCTCACAATGTTCTGGAGATCAGCAGCCGATGGAGACTAATAAAATAAAGGTAAATTCAAAACTAAAGCTGGAGGTACGAACAGATAATTATTTCTGTGTTACAGATACTTACAGATGTCTTAGAAAACCCTATTGGCAACTCGATTTTTGGATTTGTTTGGTATGGTTGCTCAGAATACTTTTCTGTTACTTCATATGTAGTTTTTTGCTAGAAATTCGAAACACAGTTCATAATTGGACTAAATAATTATAAGGTAGACATATTCCAATATAGTTACCGGTTCCTGCATTTGGATATTGTCCGAGGAGTCGATGACCACAATAGGCTTTTCCAACAAGCTGAGGTTGGGCGCTGGTATCGTGTGGATTGCACCTACGGTAAAAAGAGCCTGAACCGATTGTCTTTGTCCACGACGACAATTGAATATCATTTCTTTATAAACATTTTTCTCTTAGATCCAGATTCTTTACTGTTGCCGCTTATTTAGTTAACTTGTTTTTTGCATTTTTAAGAAAGTTGTCTTTGTATGATACTCCCTATTGTTGCCGTGAACAAATCGAAATTTTTAATCGTGCATGAAAGGAAATTGTGCTTAAATACTCGTATAATACCGAACTAACATAAGCAATTAAAAGTTGACTATAAGTAAAATAAAATTACCTAAAAATATAAAAAGTAAGATTTTAATTAAAATCGAATATTTTATAGATAAAAGTAATAGTGCTATAAATAGATAAGTGCAGTTGAGTGAGTCAACCTGTACCGTCAGCATGTACCACGGGGGAGGGGGAGGCTGCCCTCACGAACACTGAAGGAGTGGAACTTCCCAGCGGTATTCTTGTGGTTTTCCAGGGTCCAAATTGGCGAACTGGCGTCGGAGACAGCTTCATTGCGTATCTAGATGATTTGTTTATTAAATAAATATTTTAAAATCACATGAAATTACAAGTGGTTTTCTTCTAATGAGTAATCTTTTCATAGTTTTGTTTATACTAGAACATTTTTATTCTTTTAAATGAGAATTGTTTTGAAAAAGTGTGTAATTTAATTCAATTATTAGGGCAATTTTATCATATACACTTGCCTGTGTGGGGTATTCCTATACACAATGTATGGCGCTCGTCTTGTGGCAGTTTGTATTACTCTTTGAGGGTATGGCCTTTGCAGCATCACGCCCGGTCTGAACGCCACAGGAGCTCGGAGTCTGTTTATTGCTGCCATGCGACTTATGTAGGCCGCATGTGTTATTGACAACGTCCATATCGTCAATAGCAGTATTATTATCTGTTAGAACAGCACATAGTTAACGCACGATCTTAATTTGAAATTATGTAAGGATAAGAAAAACTGACTTGCTGCATCCAAATATCACTTATCAGATGGATCGTGGGCCTTCCTAACAGCCTACTTAAAAAAAAAAAAGTAATAGGAGGGCAAACGAGCTGGCGGGTCACAAATGATACGTGATCACCGTCGTCCATGATCTCTTGCAACATCCGAGAATTCACAAGAGCACTGCCAGCCTCGGAGGTAGGAATAAACGCCTTTTGTGAAGGTACCAATGTCGTACCGATCGGTAAATACTGCCGAAGGGAGTTCGTTCCACATGCGAGATGTACGTGGAAGAGAGGTCCTTGAGAAAATAAGCAATCGAGTACTACTATCAATCTTATAAACGGATGTAAAAATAAGCCGTACCGCAAGTGTTTATGTTTTTCCATAACTAGTTTGTCTTCAAGAGAGAAGACATTTCCAGAAATAACTTATAAGGCAATGGGCGGCACCTTGGTACTTATTTTGCCTGGATCTGTTAGCATTATCAATAATATATTTAATACTTGTATAATTGTATAATGTAGAATACAATTTTTAAGTTCATTATCACTTAATTTTACTTTCTTAGAGGCAATTATTACTGACATAATCGTTTTTATCATGCGAGAGCGTTTGTTACAGTGAAACTTGTCACGGGTGGATGGTGATGGAATTGTTTTACACGTAAAGACACGGCCTAAAATATGTGTAATTAAAAAGGTAAATAAAAATAATACTTTATATTTAAGTTACAGTTATAAACGATTTCATTTGATTGTCTTTTTATAATTTAATGAACAATGTTTGCCTAATTTGAACATTTTCCTGTTTAATACGTTACAATCAAAATAAATATTAATAAAAAAATATTTTTTTTTGTTACGTGGATGGATTTTAAATATGTATTATAAAGTCGAATCACGTAAAAACGGAATGTGGAATTAAAGACAGCTAAAAAACGCGTCTCGCAAGTGCGTGTGATAATAATTTATCTTGAATATTAAAATGAATGACTATTGATTATTACTTTCACTATAAACTTCCCTAAAGAATTTGTAATTTATCTGATAAATAACCAACCTTGATTAGGTAAGGCATGGTAAGTAAAAATTATCAAAACCTCCTATCCTTTTGGCTCACAACGTTCTGAAAGGAACTCTTGCATGCAGCTCAATTCATTTCCTTCGAAAACAACGAGAAATGAGAAAATCCAGAAAATATTCCTTGTGATTACACTACCGAGATTAGTTGTGACTTTTACATTTTAGCTATTTGTTCAATAGAAAAATAATACATAAATAATAACTAGATAAGACATATAATTTGAACTTAAATACCAATAGTAACAACATTATTATTAGTATTAAGTATTAGTATTTTTATATAGTAAAGTTTGGCGCGTTTCTGATATCTTTTTTAAATTAATTTAATTATGATAATCAAACATTTACACAGGACGTATCGAAGGTTGTCTACAAGTTTCGTGAGACCAGAATTGGCATTTGATTATCATAATTTTTTGCATTTTCTTCGTCTATTCAGTTTCTTGACACCGGAACTTAGTCTATTATGTTTCTGTTTGGTTTAGCGGAGATTAGGTAAAATGGTATTGATTCAAACAAGATCACATGAATATCTTACATAAGTAATGGGTTGAGAACTGGCTGAATATGCAGATACGACTAACTCTTGGATGCTGTTCGAATTAGATAGACTGCCTGAACTCTTGTTCTGGTCTGAAGACATACTGGTAGCAAGAGCATTTGCTTCGATATTATGATCTGGGACAGTAATGTTAACGTTTCTTATAAATTATTAGTAAGTTAAAAGAAAATTCTTTGGATTTACAGTTTATTGATATTTAATCTCCGTTAAAATAAAACATAGAACTATACAACTATATAAACTTTTAAAAGTGCAATGTAGTCAAAATATAAAACTTTGATTATGACCAATAATTTAATTTGGAGTAAGTACTTCATTCGGACAAATTTTTCAATGATTGCTTTGGTTCTGGATAAGGTAAAGTACTAGAGGTCATTTGACTGAGCAAAAAGTTGGCATCTCCAAAGATATCTGTATGATATCTATATCTTTAAAGAAATAAACAGGAACATGAGAGGAACAAGAAATTGTTTACGAATTAGAATGATAATTCGTAATTTCTAAACAAATTTCCAAAACAGCAAAACAATAACCTCAACCTACTTGAGGGCCGGGAACGCATACTTCAAGAAGGAGTGTATCTTAATTACAATTCCTTCATAGTTGGTAACTTTTAGTTTACCGAGAAATTGTGTCATACTCAGGTCAGAACTTACCTCACCCTTTCTATCAAAGTTAGACTATGCTTTACCTTGGACTATTATCATTTTTCTAAAGAGAGTTAAACATAAGGATAGACTCTTCTGAAATATTACATGTAGTTACTTATTTTAATATCGAAATTGGGAATCAGGGATGTCGCTTCCAAAAACAGTTAATATTTTGGTGTCAAGACAAAATAAAACAAATTTATAATTAATTAATGTTGCCAGCGTTTAGTCTTCTCTTCAAACGATCCAATTAATGAGCCATTGTCACGTATAATTCATATAATTTTATACAAAAATATATACAGATTTTGCTAATTGTTTTTCTAATTGTACCCTACAATATAATAGTTATACACATAACGTGCAACAAATAAGGCATAACGTTAACGGTCTTTTTCAGTCTAATTGCTGGCCCGCTAGAGAAATTACAACGATGAATTATGTTTCTTACTGTTATTATAGTCTATAAAATGTTTTGTTAATCTGTATATGACACGAGTCATGTCCGAAATGTTTTTTTTCACTTTCGCATAAATGAATTTTTGGACACTTAAAAGGCCATACTTTACTTAACTTTTTCGTCAAAAAATATAGTCAAAATAAATTTGTTTGTAGATAATCCCTCTAAAGCAATATTCGATTTAATTATATGTATGTATTTAATGTTATTATAATAATGATTGAATTATAATTTTAAGTGCATTTTGTAAACGTCTGTCATGTACTTAAGATTCCTATAATCAAATGGTGATAAATAGTTATGTTTAAATGCAATGTGAAATCTAGATAGACCGGTCGTAATGATAGTGGTCTCTACTGGTATGAAAAAGAAAACATATTCCCCATATGTACTCGAGAATTCCCTTAGTGACCTACAACATTGTTAAGTTTCACAATAATATATAAAAATTTTACAATTTAAACGATCGCTGACAGATTAAAACAGATCGAACGATCAAGATAATTAATTAAACTAAATTACTAAACCGATTTGAATGAAAATTGGCAAAGTGATAGAGTTTGGAAATGGGCATGTTTAAAAAAAAACAGAATTAAAATATCTCATTCCGTTCAGAAATGATGGTCAAAAAACTGAGGGCTTAGCGCACGCCGGCGGATCCTAGTATTATTATTGTTTGAAAATAAGAACTCGCACATTTTTATATAATATGGAAATAATTTGTTGGTATTTATATTATTAATTATGTTTATTTTTTTTTTCTTACCTTAATCATTTTATTTTCCTCTTAATTGACGCCAAAATATAAACACAAAATCTATCGCATGACGTTACTGTCACATCAAAGTTTAGTAAATATTAACACTGACACTATAAAAAATACTAAATATATTATTATAAATCTACGACACTAGTCAAGGACAGTTTAGTTGTGAGGCGAAATAGGTCGCCATTTCTTTTTATGTCAGCCCCACCACTTGTGGTATTACCACTAAAATCAGACTTGTCTGCAAAGGTGAGAAAAGATGTAGAAAATGCTTTCTTTTATGTTATAAATGTATATTTATTGTTTTTTTATATGAATGACTAATAAAATCTAATATAAAAATACTAATATAGGGGTCACAAGGAACATTAAAAAGAAATGTTAGTTTTTTGTTGTTTACGTTTAAAAAAATTGTATAATTTCGTCGTCTTTTGCATCTTTAGATTTTAATTAAAGTTAAAATAATGAATTTAATAAACAGACAACACAGCGTTTGAAGTCACGAGATATTATTTATGTTACTTATTTGATATGAATTTAGTATGACATGTTACTAATTATTATTATGTCTTAACATGTTATATTATGAAACATTTGTATTAAGATGATAAGATATATATATATATATAGTTATTATATTAATATTACAATTGTAATATCCTAACCTGTTTCGAATGCTTTGCAATTGTGTTTACAGGTAGAGATGGCATACATATACAACAATTTTTTTTGCAAAGACTAAAAAACCGTTTGAAGAACACTGTTTACCTGACAGACATTCAGGCATTCGAACGAATACTAAAGCATAGTATACAAAATAAAAACAAAATACAAAACGTAGGATTAATATTTAAAATTATATTTTAAGATGTTAATCCTATATACACGAATGAATTGGAAACTACTTGAAAACCTAATGAGACTAGATACTAGATTAAGCAACACTGAGTCAGGTCAGTGCTGGATGGGTAACTGATTTTGATTTATAAAATGGAACATTCCATCCTTATTTCGTTATCTTGTTATAATATATAAGAAATCTGGTGTGTATTTTTTTATGAAACATATTAGAGATTCTTATTTTTTTATTTATGATTAATCCTACTTATTCTAATAATTTATTTATTAAGCTTTAAATTTATACATACATTATCAATTTGTCAAGCCCATAGTTATTTATTACGTCTCCGATTACACCCTATGATTGGAAAGTCAGTAATGATACCAATTGACAGGAAGTGATCAAAATAACTATTGCATAAGTAACTTTTTGTTTAACTTCCGATGGAGATTAGAGACTGGACTTGTAAAGGAACTGAGTATTTATACCATGTAATTATATTTCCATCGATAAACTCAGATGTTAGATAGTTACTTCCTTCTTTCATATTTCTATCGTAAATAATTTTTGATCTAAATGCTATTTTCTTTTAGTATTTTTCCGTGCGAATCCGTTTTCATGGATAACAGAAAGCCATTAAAGGGCAACGATACATAATTACTGATTGGGGACGGGAAGGAAAAAAATAACTCCAACGCGCATCTGGAACTTTGCTATATTTTATGAACAGGAAATTTTCTTAGGCAATTATATAACCTATAACCAATGAGTAAAAGGATTAATTTCCAATATTAGAATTATTTACTATTTACAATTGTAACGTTAACAACTAAACACAACGAATGACATTACATTACTAATTGTATTTTTACTATTATTCGATATTGCATTCCACGCCATCTAAAGTTTTCTTAAGGAACTATTAATCTTCATTGTATGATGATTTACTACTAAGAAATGCTCAGTTAATAATACTATAATAAATATACAGTTATCCGATAGATGTCACTATTATCAAATTTCGACTATAGTTTTATGGAAAATAAAGTCTCAAAGAGAATTTATACCGGCTATCTAGGTTGGTTTTCGTCACATATTTTTTTATTTTTTGCTTTAAAATCTAAGCGATATTTTGCCTGTAGTTTAAAATTTGTAAATTATTTTGATTTCTTAGTCCTATATTTTTGGTCAACGTTGTCAAGCTTGGAATTATTTATATACTCGTATTTAATGATCTATTAAGAGGAATTTCTGGTTCTCCCTGTTTTAAGGTCTACTTTTTTTTCACTTCGTGGTTCGTAGGAGCAATTTAAACTTTCTTTTGGTCGCAGATGTTTATGGGAAATTAGGGAATATTTAGTATGTCCATCTGATAATAAATATTCTTGTTCGTTTGTCCCGTCAAAAAAAATGTTAATTAATGTTAACTAAAAATTGTAAGCTTAGTAATTACTCGTAGTAATTTGTAATGATAATTAAATTATTACCATATTTTGCAGCGACATTTATATATAAAATTTTCCCACAATAATATAAATAAATACATATACTATTTTCAATGTTTTTTTTTTCTCATTCTACTTTTTCTATTCCATTTCAATTTTGTCTGAGCTACCACTTAAAATACTAGGATCCGCCAACCGTGCACGGCGGGTGTTGAGCTGAGTTCCTCTCCTTTTTTCTATTCTTGATAACTTTTGAATGGCTAAGCATTTTTTCAATCTGTTTTCGCTGTAACATTCGCGTTCAGCTCAAACATACATGAGAAAATTTTTAACTAATTATCTCGTCGCATTCTGAAGACAACGAAACAAAAAAAGGTCTCCCAAACGGTTGAACTTCGCTTACGCTCAGCTCAACCACTTAAAATATTGTTAATAAATAAATAAAACAAAATATTTTTTTTCCATATTTATTTACAAAAGTATCAAATACCTACTTAACATTATAATATAAATTAATTATTATTTGAGCGTAATTTATTTACAATTCCGTCAATCGAACCAATTATCGTTATTATACAATACATATATACACACATACATGTACGATATATTACAAACACATTTACAACAATATATTACATAAATATAATAATCATATAAAAAGTGTTTTGTTTGTTTGTTTGTGTCAATATAAATTAAATTTTTCACAACTTTACAATACATTTAATATATAATTTAGTGATCTATTTTCAGTTAATTATAAAATAGAAAATATTTCATAATTTATAACAACAGTTGTAATAAATAAACTGTTTCCCGGATGTTTTCAATGTTAGTCAATGTCCTTATAATATTTTTGGCGTTTATTCTAGACATTATAATAGGACATTGCGGAGTCTTTGCTAGACACTGTAAATTCTGTAACCTAGAATCTATTTTAGTTTACATAATTATACGTGGTAGTGTTGTAAGTTTTCAGCTCCGAGCACTGCGTTGTAGATTGGGACCTCTGGAAACAGGAAGATTTCGTTACATCATATAAATATAATTGGAATACGTTTACGAGTTCATGTTTCTGGTTATATTAGTCGATCCAATTAGGTTTATTGCTTAGATTAATTGGTTGAGTTTTGTTAACAATTTGAAATGTTCGTGGATTAAAAATGTAATTAGTTCTGTACAGTTGTTAAAGTCGAGTTGAATGTCATATTAAATTTAGTATCTAACACCAAAGTCATTACTAGGTGCAAGTCAGTCATAGTCGAGTCAGAACATACCTCAGGTCAGTCAACAGTCAAAGGTCACACTTCTACAATTCTGTTGCCTCGTAGAATATATTTTGTGTCTTTCTTCCTCCTATTGTTTTCTTTCTCTGTTGAGTTCTTTGGTGTGGACGCTGTTGTGGTAGTGGTTGTTGTTGTGAGAGGATCGGGAAGAAGTTCCCCGGGAAGTACGCCTATCTCATTGTCACTAACAACAGGGGTAGGAATCAAGGGAATTAAACCTTTTTTTAGCATTTCTGCGTATTGTTTATTGAAGCTCGGTTGTTCCTCTGATGATCTGTGGTGTTCGTTCATGTAAGCGTTTAGTTTTTCTAGATTAGCATTGATTTTTTCGATTTTAGCTTGTGTTAGACCCTCGTGTTTGTGATGAGATGGGGCGGAGGAATGTTTGGATGAGGCGATGCTGTATGGTGGGTGAGGATTCCGTGGATCGTAGTCGGGGTAACTGTCGGCAATGGCTGGTTCGCCGTATGAGTTGACGGCTCCCCAGGTCATTGGTTTAAAGGGTGGCATCGGTTGAGGAGGTGGCACATTATCAGTTATCACAGTCTCTTCAGTGTGAGTTGCGGCTGACGAGAACACGTCCTTGATAGCTGAGTATACTGTGTGAAGGAGTGAGGGTGGTGGTTCTAGCGGCGTGTGGCCGGTTGAGTCGTAATATTTGCTGGGTCTCTCTTCGAGTGGTGTCAGTATGACCAAACCGGCGTGGACGCCGCTGAGTTTTCCTCGTCCTGTCTCAGAAATCAGTCACACATAAGTTATGTCACCTCAGTTTAATTTACATAAGACAGATCCTTTCTAATGTGTTAATGATGAGAGAAAAAAATGTATTGGAAGTATGATGTAAGTAGGGTTCATATTAAAATATAATTAATATAACAAGTCACTCTAATTCGGTTATATGTTATCGAACGTAATGTGTGTATAATAACTTCCTTATTTGGTGATTAACGAAATAATTTTCTTTATAACTATTGCATGTTATAACCAAGATGAGTTATAGTTATTTATATTCTACGTATATATATACATAGATCAAATTAAAACGGTATATAGGTAACATTTTTGGTCACTATTATTGTGACGAAATTTAGCACCTTTCACGAGTTTATCGCTAGAATGATTATTACATAACTCGACAACTCATCAAAATACTTTTTCAATACTTTGAGGATCAACCAACCATGTATTTTGACACCATTTCATACTTATATTAATTCGTGTATAGTAAATAACTTCGAATTTCATGAAATAAATTAAGACATGAAGTAGAGAAGAGAGTAGGGTGGAGTACTTGTATGTTTTTTATGACTTCTATACATCTGTTACATAATAAAAATGAAGCAACATTTACATGCTGTGATCCGTGTACTGAATACAAAATATACCTCTTTAATTCCGACAAATGTTTTGTTTTGCAACCCGTGACACAAAGTATAATTTTGTGAGGAAATAAATTTTTATGATAATATTTGCGACTTAACCTAATATTCAAATATCTTATTCAGAAACCTATTAAATAATTATTAAGCGTACATAAAAATTTTCTGTTTGATTGTTATTATACTAGCAGACAGACATTAGAGAGGTAGTAAACTATTTAAGGGGTAATGGTAAGAGAACATCTGCCACAAGAATAATAAACAAATAATTTGCAATAAAATAATATTACGACTATGAATTGAGATGAAAACTATCCTTTCTCTTATTTAAGTCTGATCAAACTGCACGTGGTGTGAAAATTTTATTAAAATCGGTTAAGTACTTTAGGAGTTCATCGCGGACAAACAACGTGACACGTAATTTATATATATTAAGATACCATATAAAACCCATGGATGGATCAATCCTATTGACAATAAGTCTTCAAGAATCATGCGTATCTAATGTACAAACATTTTTGGATTTGTGAAATATAATGTCTATTTTATGTCCATATCTATTTATAAATAGGTTTCCTCGTATGATGTAATAGTATTGTGGCACAATCTTATCGCTTCCCTGATCTGTTAAGTTCCGTGTCAGGAGTTACGGAGTGTTATGCAATTATAGCTACGTAAGTGTTGATCCTTTTATAACTAACTAGCTGATTCCCGCCCGCTTTGCTGGGCAAATAATAACAAAGAATCGCAAACTATATGTGGGTTAATTGAAAATAATCACAAATTGTATGTGGGTAAATAGAAAATAATCACAAATAGTCACAAACTGTATGTGAGTTACGGAACCCTACGAATAAACATAGTGAGAGGCCAAATAATTTTAATTTCTACTGCAATGGAATGGGAGAAGGACGGGAGCGGGGGGTAAACTTTGCAGTTTTTTAGCTGTAACTTTGGAACGGTTTGGACTTTTGCAAAATCCTTTCTTATTGCACCTATTCAATATGTCAGGAGTCTTGTGTCCAAATTGCAGCTTTTTAGGTATAACGGTTTGGGCTGTAGAGCGATGAATGAGTCAGTGAGTGAGTGTCTTTGTGCTTTATATATTAAGATAAATATATTATTTAATTTTAATATTTTAAGAAGATAATTAATAGAAAGGTCTTTATAGATGATTGAATGAAGCTTCATTAAAGTTATCCACTAATTTGACCTCAAATAATTCAGCTAACACGTTACGTTAGTGAGGGTAATGACATAATACACTTTCACTAACCCGTGGTCATGATAAATCTTTGGTATTGGTTTAGTTCTTCGATTTGTGAAAGGAGGAAGAATATATTTTCCTGGATAACCCTGATATGTAATCCTTCGTAACCAGGTGTTACAAGTCAAAACTTAGTTTTTGAAGTAAAGTTTAATATACTAATAAAATAATGTAAAAAAACAATGGGCTTTTTAAATTTTTGTCTGTATTCATGTTTTGTATCCAAATGTTGCGATATTGACAGTTGACCGTTTTAAAATGAAAGTATGCTAATGAGTTCACTTCTTTAGTATCTTCAGTTTTAAAATCAATTTCGAGTAAAATTGTTATATAGATTTTGTTATTTAAAGTTCGTCAACCTTTTTCTTGTTATTGTTTGTAAATAATTCTTGGTATTAAATATTCTATTCTTTATTCACAATTACGAGTTTTACGAATTTATTTATGATGTATTTTATAAGGAAATCTATTAATAGCTATGATACATTTTGAATATAAACGCAATTAATCACAAGTATTTGTAACTGCAATTTATTAAATTAAGAAATTGTTTATTTGTTTGGAAAATTAACATATATTACATAACATTGGTAAATTTTCGTATTTTTTTAAAAGTTTGTAATGTTTTTTTAAGACTAAACCTACCGACAATTCTTGTATATCTGTTCCTACCGCACGCCGTCAAATTGACCGGTAATTAAAAGTTATTTTATTATATAACGCAGGTAATAATGGAAATAACTAAAATTAAAAAGTGAAGAAAATATTATATGCATATTCTAAGAATTGTCATGTAGTTTGATAACGATATTATAACGTTTAAAAATGTGTAAGTTTTACAAAAGTTTAAGAACGGTCAATTTGACCGGTACTTGGTAGGTTTAGTGTTAATAAAGTGTCACATTTAATGTACGCTTTGGATTGAAAAAGAATCTATTAGGATAATATTGCCTTACTAAAATGTGAAAGGCAAGAAATTTGTAAAGGTTTTCTTTGATTGTAATTATAACTATTAGTTATTTGGTATGCATTTACGTATGATATAACCAAATACAGGTGAAAGGCTTAGTGTAATGAGCACTCGAGTTACGTTTCTTTTAAGATGTATCTTATCTTTTTATTATTTTTAGAATGTTTCTTGTAGCTTCCGTAACTGCTTCATATTTATGAAATATTTCATATTTATATATAAATGAATTCAGCGGAACAATTACGTATATATAATGTATAATATTAGGGAGTTTACATTGCCATAATGACTCATTAGTGATGTAATACTTAATAAGGGACTTCTTAATGACTGCTATAAAATATACTACTGTCATATTAAGGTCATGTTGTGGTCATGATTAATATAAATTTGTTTGTAAATGTTTGAAATAGAAGTGTGATATAGCGAATTAATTTGTTTTCATCATCGTTTATTTGTTTATTTCCTTTGCTATATTTGGTTTGTTTGTTACATTACAATATAACCATCTTTGGAGGTTCACTTTTACCTACATTGCATAATAAATATATTGTTACGTATTATTAAAGTGTCCAATATAATTGTTATGTAATGTTTTGAAAGTAATTGAGAACAAATAGGGCTCATGTTACCTTAACATAAGATCCGGTAATACTTTTGTGTACCCAGAAAAGGGAGGGGAAGGGGTAAAGATAGTATAAATTTTATTACACTAATATGTAGTCGTATCTCCTTATCAATGATATGACAAAAATATGTTTAACCGACAGCAAAAAAAAATAGGTTCTTACCGTCTAAGTGTGATGGGTACTTGTGTGGAGCGAACCCCGTGGGCGCGGTGTGAGCGGGCCCGGTGTGGGCGTACTGTGCGGTCGGGGGCCCGTACGCACTGACTGCGCTGGGCCCGTACTCTGGTGGCGGGCCGTACGCTGCGTGTGCTGCAAAGAACATGCAGCATTTGGTTGGTTGGTTGTGTAAACTTTTTGCTATTTATACAAGCTTGTATTTATGAAATATGGTATACAAATGACTTCATTTTGCCATATTTATCTTAGTTCGGAGCAAACCAGTTGTAATCTGAAAGTAAGGCCAGGAAGTATTGATTCTAAAGGCAAATAGCGAGTCTGTCTAACTTGGACTGATTAGTATTTTTTATATCAGCTTTTAAAGGTTTTATTATTTTTAATGGACGAGAGAGAGTATTGTGTTTAAATGTTTGCATTTCACTAGGCATTTCAAAGTTGACTGCAGATAAGGACTAATATATAATGGCTAAGACTGAAGGACCCACTTATGTTACTAAGTTAGAAGCTTATTATATAACTTCCTATACTATAAATTATATACTGTTTGAAATGTATGAATAATATCTTTTTAAATTTTAATGAACGTTACGTTACCATATTTTAATATGTAAGATCTAGCGTAAGACAAGATATTAATTATTGCAGCATTTAATAATGATGAAAGTTAATGATGGTAACAAAAATAGTGTGTAGTTTGCGTATAAATATAAGGTGGTTATGAAATATGAATTTGTATAGTAAATTTGGTGTTTGTATATGGTTCTTCCACCTTCATTACACCTATAATTGAGCTGAGCGTAAGCGAAACTCTTAACCGTTTGCGAGACCTTTTTTTGTGTTTAGTTGTCTCCAGAATGAGACGAGATAATTAGCTAAAAATTTTCTCATATATGTTTGAGCCGAACACGGATGTTATAGCGAAAATAGATTGAAAAAAATGTTTAACCATTCAAAAGTTATCAAAAAAGAAGAAAGGAGTGGGGCTCAGCTGAACACCCGCCGCGCACGGTTGGCGGATCCTAGTTTATTATGTTTTACGAGAATAATAATATTATGTTTGCATGCAAAGACACGGTTCCATTAATGTTTTACGACTGACCCGATGTACCTATTTCGTAATCCTTTTATTCACTTTACGAGGATACTTAAAATTTATTACTTTTAAATCTATACATATGTATATATAAATAAAATTGAAGTGTCTGTATGTAATTCCAAATTAACAGCTTATCACTAAATGCATATGATAGTATATACGTTACTTATATATAAAAAAAAACATTTTTCTCTGTCTATTTTTTAATATTTTTCTGTTTGTCTGTTTGTTTCGGTTAATCCCTGAAATGGCTGGACCCATTTTAAAAGAACTTCCACTGACGCATAGCTAATGTTATAATGCTTAACTTAAGTTACTTTTAAATAAAATATTTTCGAACGAAGTCATGGACTAAACTAGTTTAGACATATTGAGAGAATAGTAAAATAGTAACATATACATTATGTTACTTAAATGTAGAGTATTATTTAATCTTGTATTTCGTAACGTGTTGTGTTTAGAAAGTAGAATTAAAAAATATGCAAAAATAATAATTACCCTAGATAAGATTAATTAAATTTAAAAAAAAACATTATTTATTAATTGCGTTATAATAAAAAAAAATGAAATCTAATATGAATATTTATAACTTTAATATATGATACTTACACGATGGCTTTTTGGGACTCAAAGCGGCTGAACTGACGATCTTTTTGCCGAGATTACTGACGGCATCTCCCTTTGAGGAGATCACCTTGCCCAGAGTAGCTGCTAGGGCTCCGCCGCCCTTGATAAGTTGTCCCTTCAAGATAGTAACCCCTCCGGTAATAGCCTTAACAGCTTGGAACAGTGTGTATAGTATTGACTTCTTTAAACCCCAATAGTCGACACCTTCGTTATGCTATAAATGAAATTATAATTAATTCTTGAAATTAAATAATCTTAATTATAGTATTATAATATTTACCGGTTCATATGAGTAACCCTGTTCAGGATGACTGTTCTTGCTGGACGCAGCTGCTACAAACGACGTAATACCAGCTGATGCCTGTCCCAGAAGACCGACTTTACTTTGAAGACCTGAAGACGCTTTTGATACTACAGATGTCGCGAGATCTTGGACTGATGACCGCTTTGTTCTATGAAAATAAGACATAATTATTATTTTTAAACAAAAATCTATAAGCTTTATATCTCTTTACAAAAGTGGATGAGGAGCTGTTTTTTAACTAAATCACAATAGAATATTTTTTTTTATTAAGGGGAGGGCAAGTGAGCATTAGAATGATGATTTATGATCACCCCACCGCCCACGAAGTCTTGCAGCATCGAGGAAATCACAAGAGCGTTTTAAGAGAGAGGAAAAATCTATGTATGTACCTCATAATTTCTTCCGCAGCCAAACCCTCAGCGAGTGCTTCTAACTGTTGAGGAGACATTCGACTTATCGCTGCCATATCTATAATATCCAGCTGCAGTTGGTGACCGGGACCGAATGCTGGGGCGGCCATCGACGTGGCCAGGAATACTAGACATATCCAGACCTACAAACAAACACGAAGTTATTACAAATAAATAAATAAAACAATATTACTAATATCGGTTAATAGTATATGAAAATATTCTAATATTTACATTACAACACGTCTACACGCGATGTACTCGTTTTATTAATGTATCATGCAACTGAATAGAAAATGAAAGCGCTTCTATGAAATTATAATAAAAATATTATCTAATGTGACAAATACAATATAGCTTATATCAGATATTGAACTTCATATATATATTTAAATATAAAGTGTTTATGTAAGATAAATATTATATTTAGTGCTATTCGGTGCATTCGTTTCTTTTTAGTAGACTCAGATTGTGAAGAATACTACTAAACTATATGAATCAGTTTTATAATGTAGGTTTTATTGTGGAACAGGATATTTAATAATAAATTATGAAATACCAATGCGCGGTACCATCTCGCTTAAGCAAGCCTTGGCAGTGAAAAGGGAAAGTGATACAGCTACCTTCCGCTTACTGGTATGGCGTGGCCTCAGATTTAGCGAGCGAATAATAAATATTATTTAATTTTTTAATGACTTGTAATTCTTTATTAATTATAATATTTAATTATTAATTTGAATAAATTTTAATGTTTTGTTTTGTAATAAAATTTCTTTTATATTCACGTAAATTAAATTACATCTTAAATATATGATTTCGTAGCCTCATGTATAAAAATTTAAACTTCCTGTTCTCAATACTTTGTAGGTTAATACGGTGAAAGGAATATTAGCATTTTTGGGGTTTACCATATATCTATTTTGTAATGATATTACTGTTATAATAAATACATGTAATCATATACTTGAAGATTTCACAATAAACGTTTGATAAACATATTACTATACTATGGTGGTGAAGAAAAATGTTCAAAGGAAGTGCAATAGCCACTTATAGTGAAAAATCTACGCTTGCTTGAATCACCTGATTGAAGGTTGGACTTTAATATTTATAGGTTTCTTGACGTGACGTTTCCTAAGTGATTCTTTTCACCAACTATTTGTAAAGTACGCTAATTATAATCTTGTTACGATATTTTATCGCTTGCATCATATATAAATTATGTTTTTAATATATAATTACATATTGGTAATTTTCTTGTTAAACGATGTTGGTTTTATCTATATATAAATAAAATTGAAGTGTCTGTTTGTTATTCCAAATTAACAACTATTAACTAAATGCATATGAAAGTATATATATAGGGTACTTACAAAAAAATATATTTTTTTTTGTCTGTCTGTCTGTCAGATAGCTGATATTATGAGGAACAATTTAGGCTACTTTTATTCTGTGTAAGCAAAGACATGGGGAAAGCTAGTTTTGCTATGAGAATTTTTATTTATATTTTACAGCTATATGGGATATTTGTATTCATATTTTTTTATGAATTTATAGAAATAGTTAAATAATATCCGGTATTCCGTTTTGTAAGTTTCCCACAGTAACAAAACAAACAGGATCTCGCTGTGTCATCAGCTGTTATGTTATATAACCTTTTGTTTAAATATTATGTAGTAACATAACATTGTTATTACAATACTTTGAATATTACATAATTGTATATAAATATTTATCATGACACATATTTAAAGAATAAATTTTGTTTGAATTACATTATTTTGGATATTTTATTTTATTAAATATACATAAATTTTCTTAAATTTCTGGCGAGAGTGAAACTAAACCCTACCCTTTTCTGAGAATGATAATAATTACCAACTTTCATTCTGACGGACCTGTCTGTTTATAATTTTGCTATATTAAGTATACATATTTACAAGTTGGATTTTAGAGATCACTATGAAACAGTCTAACACTTAAACTGAATTTAAACAACCTTAGACTTCAACCTATCTCTTTCTCTCTATCTCTTTCTCTCTCTCTCTATCTCTCAAAGATACTAGTATAAATAATGCCTTCTAGTGGTGACGCTAACTAATTCAGCGTGGACCATGGTTTTTGACCTTAACGTGTGATTACATAGATTTTTATATTTTTTTCCCTTATCTATATGTTAAACAGAATTTAGCGATTATTCCTTCGTACTAGAGTAATTTTAAATTTATAAGCCCTAAATTATTTAACAACTACAAATGCTTTGAGAAGATTCATACATATATAAGCTATTATATTAAGATTTATGTATGTATGATGTATGATGTATGAACATTGTAAGCCGATTATTCAGTTAAACAAATTTAAACTTATTAAACTAACCTGATATTAAAGATTAGTATGAAATCACATATACGTTTAATATTTCTTATACAAAGTTCAAATGATATGTGACCACATTCTTCCGTTATAACTTCCGTGTTAACCTTTTTATACGTCACTGGTTTCGTCTCGTCGCTTACGTAATGCTTTGACCGACGTTCTCCGACTACTTTTTCTATTACTTCTTTCTACATTTTGTTAGTATAGTAATAGTATTATTGAGTCAAATACTAAACGATTTGATTATAAAAATATATTTTCCAATCCAATGTATGTTATCAGGTTGTATATTAAATGTGATAAATGTTGATAATTTGTGATAACTGGTATTCAGAAAGCAAAACGGCTTTACTTTCGTTCGATGTTACGTTACAAGTCACTGACCGACTTAACCTGACTGTGACTTTTATGTATGGAATAACCGGATAACAATATTCTTATGACTTTTATGTATGGAAAAACCGGATAAGTATATTCTTATCCGATTTTTTCCATACATAAAAGTCGTAATTAATATATATTTTAATTCGATCACTGTAATTAAAAAAAAAGAAACATCAAAAACAGGTGTCAAACCTGCGACCATTATCTATCCCGGTCGCTCTACCAATTGTAAACAATTTAATTGATTTATATGATAATAATTTAATATATTTAATTTTATTTGATTACTGTTGGTCAACAACAATATCAATAAAACTCTATTGCACATTCTTGATAGTGAAATATTTTTTAATGATGTTAATAAAATAAAGAAAAATAAACAATCAATTAAATATTATAGCATATTATATTTATTATTAGATTCCAATAGATTGTATACAATTGAGAGGTAATTTGTTCAAGAGTGGAACACTTATAGACATAAGTTTCTTTTGTTCCTTTGCTCTTCTTCTAGCTCATCTTCTTCTTCTTCTTCTTCTTAGCTTCCTATTCGTCTCCGTCGGTGATAAGAAGCAGATTATATAAATACATTTTTGAAGTAAACGATACTTACATTGTCTTCGCTTCTTTGCTTTTAGACATGTTACGTCCTGAGGTCTATCCGAATGCAAAATTCCATACATGTAATTTCATTTTACTGACAAATCTTTTACATTTATAATCTTAATAGGATACATGTCCTATAAGATAAGCATATATTTTAATGATTATTTAAACTGTAAACTTAAAAGAAATCATATTTTTTGGATCAAATAATAACAAGAACTAAACACAATAGTAAGTAACATGATGAATTGCAACTATTACTAGTTAATGTTGGAGGCGAAAGTCATCATTTCCTTTTTTATTAATATATTTTATATAATGAGTACTGTTTCTTCAATTATTATATTTTTTAAGATTATGATTATAATTGAATATTAATCTAATCAACACCATCCTTATAACATATAAAAATAAATAGTGAAGCATAGTTCCTCTTTACTTTTAAAACCACCTGTGACGCTGTCATGGCCAATAGGGCTAACAGCAGAGACATACACAAAAAACAATAATTTTAAATAATTGGTTAAAATTTATATTTTTGTTATCAGAGCAAGCTTATAGAAACAAGTGACATAAGACTCCTATCTGTATTTTACAATAAAAAATAAAATCCGAAACTGCGAAATCAAATAATGGATTTGAGCTACAAAGTATAAAGTGTTAGATTAAAGTGTTATGAAAATTATACTCTTGATGCTATCATAATACACACACACATATATATATATATATATATATATATATATATATATATATATATATATATAATATGTCGAGGAATGATTTTAAAGAATTGTCTACAAAAAATCTTTAGGTTATATAAATATATAATGGTATGTTATACGAGTAAAGAAAAAAACATATATACAAAAATTATACATACAAAATATATAACAAAAAATGAATCGATGTAATCAATAAAATATTATTTTGTAACTGATAATTGATAAATTGCAATAACATTACGATCGAAGATGATCGATCTTGAAACTAAATTATGAAATAAAATAGAATGTTAATTATAATATGAATAAATATTGCGTTACAACATTAGTATGTCAGTGAATGTTGATATCTATAACAAACTAATAAATTAAAATAAAAATCTATCTAGATTTAGTAATTCAACCTAATTATATAAAAATGCGGATTTTATTTAGTTTATTAGTAATATTAAGTAGACATTATTAGATTTATTTTTATGAATACTTAGTTTAGAGTTATAGCACATTGGTTTAAAAGTTTAGGAAACTAGATCTTTCGTTATCTTTATTAGGGATCAGCTTTTGAAGTTGATATGGGTGGTTTTCAGGGTTCCGTAGTTCAATAAGAACCCATACAGTTGCTCTATGACAGTCTGTCCTTAGTTCAAGGACTCTTAGCACTAGAAAGCTGTATTCGGCATGAAAATCATATTAGCTATATTGACAAGTGGTGCAATAAAATTTTTTCGGGTATCTTTTCTACAGTTAGTGATAATGAGGTTGTGAGGTATCGTTAGATAGTTCTTTAAAATAATGGTAGGTTTTGCGAAAAAAAATCGATTAAAGATGCAAACATCAGTAGTTGTTTTGTATAAAGAAAAATTATCATTAAAATAACAGAACAAAATTAAAATTTATACTAGAATCCGCCAACCGTGCGGGTGTTGAGCTGAACCCCTCTCCTTTCTTTTTTTCTTGATAACTTTTGAATGGCTAAACATATTTTCAATCTGTTTTCGATATAACATCCGCGTTCGGCTCAAACATATATTAGAAAAATTTTAACTAATTATCTCGTCTCATTCTGGAGGCAACTAAACACAAAAAAGGTCTCCCAATCAGTTAAGAGCTTCGGTTACGCTCGGCTCAATTAGTTTTATTATTAAAGTGAAAACAATGAATAAAAAGGTTTAATAAGTTTAGTTCATTAAGTATTTAACCTACGATACTACTGTAATAGAAAATTATCAGCGATGCGCAAGCGCAGACTTGTCATTAAAGCGTTTTTATTGTTATTATTAAATAATAAATCGATTTAAGTGCTTTAATTTAGTATTATTATTAACATCTATATCACATACATAGTTTAAAAGAAAATTTTAGCTGTCAGCGATTTTAGGTGCGACCCGTATTGTATTAAGTTATTCAATCTCCGATATTTGTCTTTGTATTAAATTTTATAATAACACTATTAATATACAATGTTTGATGATTTATCGCATATAAAGCGAATGTATTTCTAGATATATCTAAGTATATGTGAAATGTGAAAGCGACAGAGGTGGAGACTCATGAGTGGATGAACTGTTCTTATGACATTTAACAGGAAATTATGATGCGATATTGACAAATTATAGAGGAATCAAAAAAAAATAATTGACATATCATAGCAAAATTTTTCTGTTATTGGTATATACGAAGAATAACATTTATATATGTTTGAGTACCAAATAATGTTGGATTAAGTCCAACATTTTTTAAAATAATTTATTCGTTAATTTGAAAAACCTTATATTAAAAGTATTTTTAAGATGTGATATTATATAATATATAGAAGAAAATATCATTGACAGTGTTAATTAAATAATGCATCAGATTTCTCATTTCACTTGTCGATAGGAAAAACCTATACCCATTCAAAAATATTCACACGATACAAAGATGATGGTTTTAGTGAAAATAAACAATATTGGTTTTCTTTTACATTCTTAAATATATTGCAATAATTTAAAAGTTTTTTGAATAATCTTTAATATTTTTAACATTATAACTATTAATATTATTCATAATAAATATAAACAGTTGATTTAATTTGACAAAATGTTACTTTCGATTACAGAACATCTGATTTCACATTTCGATTTATTATAGTTACCAACCTTAATATTGTGTGTTTTAGCCATCCTGCAATTAATCACAAAACACAATTCCACTAAACACAAAGCACAAATCTATTTTGCACAAAATGTTTATTATAAGAAATCGTATTCAATGGCGGAGTTGGCGCCAAAGTCAAACGTCAACTTTCTAGCGGCCACACGTGCGTTGCTGCGCGCTCGCTGTCACTCTCACCGGTCGCGGATAAGTTTTAACTTTTTATTTAAACCTAATCCCCACTTTAAATATGCAATATGGCATAATGTGCTATCAAACTTTAACGAGGGCATCGTTTACGATCTAAGATTTTAAGTTGTTAACTATAAATAAGACAATAAATGCAATGGATATCTAAATATATTTATATATATATATATATATAAAACCTTCTTTGTAATCAAATTTATATTTGTCATTGGTTATGCTTTTTGGTACAATATACGATAATTTAAAATAATTCTTACGACTTATTATTTTCTATTAAATTTGATAAATAATAAATTATAAAAAATGCAGGGTTACCTCATAAAAAAATTGAAATTTAATTAAAGTAAAAAAATAAATATTGAACATTAAAGTAAAAAAAAATCCTAAGATTATAAGATTATAATCAACGATTCACTTTGAACTAAAAAAAACTAGTTAACTATCTTAATAATAAAAATCTATCAAGAAAGTATAAAGATTAAAGAGTCACTTTATAATGTAACATAGGGCAAAAGATCAATAATTCTCGGCTTGCACAACGTTCGTGCAAACCTCACTGACGTTTTAAATTATTATTAAAGGATTACACAAACGTTCCACATTTAAATCAATTGGTTATCTAACCGAAACCATATCCTTAACTACATCCGACTGCGCAAGAGTCGATTTTATTTATCTTTTCATTAATTACTGTATTTATATATTACTAATTATGTAATACTTATATGTTCCTTAAAATCTTTCTTGTCTTTGTTTCTTCTCTGTCAAAATCTTTCTTGTCTTTCTTTCTTGCGTAAAAATCTTTCTTATCATATGTAAAGTCTATTTTATTACAAGATATAAAAAAATGATGAATCGAAAATTATATACAAAAATTGTTGTACAATATCGATTGCATTTTGAAATTGTAACAAGGCTGTACATTTTGCAAAACGCTTCATGTGTCACTCGTCTGATGTTTTGCGATTTTCAAAAAACTATATCTAAATATTAAATATTTGACCCACATACATGTAATTGCGCAGACTTCTGCTAATTATATAAAAAAGAAACAAGGAAATCCAACTTAATAAGTAAAATTTTTTACAAAAGCCATTCATTTATAAGCGAATTAAGTAAATAAAGTTAGAAGTTTTATCTTCGTTGTGATTAAATGAAATGTTTTTCTGAGTATTTAATTCGTAACTAATTATTTAATTTTAACACATCTCATGACTTATCTTTGCGACATGATGGTTATATGACTTTATTGTGAAGAGAAAAATAGTTTAAGGAAGCGTGAAGAACACCTTTGTATAGGGTTCCGTAATATTTATATATATATATATATATATTCGAATAGCGTTTTTTAGTTATAAAGGAAAATATTTTAAAAGATTGTTTTTCGATTCCATAAAACAGGTTTTTTCTGACTATGTATATATATATATACATATATATATATATATATATACATATATATATATATATATATATATATATATATATATATAAACGAAATTGAAGTGTATGTTTATAATTTCAAATTAACAGCTTTTCACTAAATGCATATGATAATATATTAATTTTTAACATATATATGTCTATCTGTCTGTTTCGGCTTATCTCTGAAACTGATAGCCCGTTTTTAATTTAACTTTTACTGGTGGATACCTATAAGCACGTGACTTATTTTCCGAAACATATTCCAAACGAAGTCATTTATTTTCCATTGTAATTGCTATAATATATTATTATTTTTATTCCTTATTACCAAATTTCTAACACACAATGTAACGTAAGTCACAATATAACACCAATTGTTGTGATGTTGACAATTTTATATGGAAACAGTGCGTATCGGATGCGGAAAATTTTCTTTAAAATTAATTCAAAGGAAATTAAACCTTATTATATAGTGTTAAAACATAATATGGTATGTATTGTGATATTGCAAAATTCTAGCCACTTGTCTTTATTTTGACGTAATGATAATATTTAAAATATGTTACATGATGTGTTGTATTTGTATTAAAAATTAATTAATCTTATACTATTAATGGTTTCTTGAAAACGTCTGTAACGATTTTGATGATGTGATCACTCTTTAATGTTTGTACGTAACGTTTTTTTGATAAATGATGACATTTCTTGGATTATGTACATTTGATAAATTCTACTAAAAACCTATGACACAAATCATAAATTTCTATATATTCTGCTTGTATATTTTATACTGTGACTTCGTTCGTGTGGAATATGTTTTTTTAAATTTAAAGTTACTTCTTATAACATCAGCAATCCACTGAAATTTTAAAAATGGTTTTAGAGATTAGTCGGCACGAATAGACAGAGAGACATACATTTTTTTAATTGTTTGTTTCTTTGAGTATATACAAGTACTCTTCAGTAAAAACTACGAAAGAGGGTTTCCATTTTTTAAGTTATATATTTATATTTTTCAAAAATGATCTTTATCTTACACAAAGAGTTTAAATTTATTAGTTTATTACAAAATAAATTTACGGAGTTATTTTAATAAAATGAAATTAAACACGTTGTTACATAATATACCTTTCAATAATATATTAAATTAATCATAATAAGTACCTTTATTATATAATTATATATTAAAAACGAAATTATTAATTACTATATATAGTATTAACCGGAGTACCTGATTTACTTTCACAACTTGTAAGATTTATTATTTTTAAATATACCAATATTTCTTACCTATAAAAGAGTACGTTTGTAGGTTTGTAAGTCCAAGAAAAAACTTAACCTAACCTACAGATATAGTTTGTTAGTGTACGGAAAGGAATGAAGGTGAGTGGAAGGCCTAGAGAGGAATGTTGGATAGTGGAAGGAAGAGAGAAGAATGTTGGAGAGTGGAAGGAACAGAGAGGAATAATGGAGAGTGAAAGGAACAGAGAGAAATGAAGGAGAGTGGAAGGAATAGAGAGGAATGACGAAGAGTGGAAGGAATGGAGTGGAATGAAGAATAGTCCAAAGAATAGAAAGGAATGAAGGAGAGTGGAAGGAACGGAGAGGAATGGATAAGGAAAGTAGATTCTCGTACATAACTTCACATATAGGTCAAGTAGTAATGATTTTTTTTCTGTAAATGTCGTTGCAAGAGGGATATGTCCAAAAATATATTTTTTTATTTTAATAACTTCTAGTAATAATTTGAATTAAACATGTTTTAAATAAAGAAATAATTTAATATACACTCTTATTAATATGTGAATTTATAAGTATTTTTTTGTTAATTGAAGTACAGAATATTTCAATCGTGAAATTCAATCCAACTACGTATTCTTATGTTAAAGAAAAATTTTGTTATTTCATGCAACACATGATCGAATTTTTCGCTCTTCAGCTATATAAAAACCGCCATTATGTCGCATATCAGTGATTTTTTCTACAGCAAATTCACTGTTCAAGCTTATTTCGCAATGCCTTACCTGAAGAAATTTGCCCAGAAAACTCTTTAAAAAAACTTGTTCGAGCACACCTTATACAATCATCCTAATTTATTATTATTTGTAACAATTGATATACAGGGTGTGCCAAAAATTTTTGCAAATAGCAACACTTGATTTCTCCAAAACCGTGAGAGCAAGGGGCGCGCGGGTGGCGGGGAATTGTGCGTCATTTAATGCAATTTTAGTCACGATGGAGCGCTTCACGGGACAACAGCGTGCTTTTTGCGTAAAACAATTTTACAAAAACAACGATTCCTACGTTACTGTACGACGCCTCTTTAGAGTTGAATACGGATTACAACGTGTAAGTGAGTGTCCAAGTGTTAATTTAATTAAAGCTTGGGTTAAAAAGTTTGAGCAAACGGGATCGACAACGAATATTAAACAAACTGGGCGACCACGTTCAAGAAGAAGCGAAGAGAACATTCGGGAGGTTGAAATTTCTGTAAGGGACGATCCAGAATCATCTACGCGTAAGCGGTCGGCGGCTCTTGCTATACCAAGAACTAGTCTGCGGCGAATCTTGCATTTGGACCTTAAACTGCACCCATATAAACTTCAAATTGTACAGGAGATGAAACCACACGATTACATTCAACGCAAGTTATTTGCTGACACTATACTGGAGCGATTCTCTAGCCTTGAGAATGTATTGTTTACGGACGAGGCCCATTTTCACATTAATGATCACGTAAATAAACATAATTGTCGATATTGGAGAACGGAAAACCCTCACTATAAACACCAAAAGCCTTTTCATCCTTATCATATTATCCGCAAAGGGCATAATCGGTCCATACTTCTTTGAAAATAATCAAGGAAATAACGTAACTGTGAACTCAGTGGAATACGTGAAAATGTTGCGAGAGTTTTTGACACCACAGTTGCATGAATTTGAAGGATACAATAGCCGGACTTGGATGCAACAAGATGGAGCAACATGCCATACATCAAACGTGACTTTACCGGTGGTCAAAGAAATGTTTCCCACCAAATTGATTTCTAACAGAGGTGATCCTATGGCCTCCCAGAAGCCCGGACCTTACACCTTGCGATTTTTTCTTGTGGGGATATCTGAAGAGTCGAGTATACCTTAATAAACCGATGACCATATCCCAATTAAAAGAAAACATCCGCGAGGAGATAGCCGCGATTCCTCGCTGCATGTGTCAACGAGTTTTCCAAAGTTTACGTAGTAGATTGCAGGAGTGCCAACGACGAGACGGAGCACATCTCGACGATGTCATTTTTAAAAAATAAATCTTAATAAAAGATAATTACATTAAATAAATCATAAACAAAATAACATTTGTACTTTTATTTCTAGACATGTTTCAAAAGTACAAAAATTTTTGGCCCACCCAGTACATGTATTTTTTTTTTCAAAATATATTGTTATATTACATTATATATTATTTTTGACGCCTACCACAAGTTATTAGCATCTACAGGATTTCACTGGTAGAGAATGCCACTAGGCGTATTCTCCCTTTCTATGGCTATAACAAAAACAATAATTAAATAAATATCTCAAATGTGTGAATACACTATTAAATAAGTTAATAAAAAAGGAGTGATACTCTTATAAAGAAATGTAAGTAAATTTTTATTTTTTTATCATAATGACAACAACTCCTACAGATTGAAAATATATTACTAAATGAATATTTACCAACGTCGATGAAACAGGCGCTTTATAAATTAAATCTTGATACGTAGTCTAAATAAATCTTTTCCTTTGAAATAATTCGTTTTTAATTTTGGGTTATTTTTATGTTTCATATAATAATATTGGGCATATCTTGTCGCTATGTATTTTTAAAATCGTTGCTTATTTTAATCGCAAGGCGTGGAAATCAACACGTTCAAGAAATAATAGAATTAACATATCTTTGTTAGTGATAATTAAAAATCGTATTAGACTCCAGTTAGTTGAAGACCAGTTGAAGCCAGGTGACCTTGACTGAAGCATTAACGTCTTCCCACAGTAATGTTAAATAGAACCTAGAACCTATTTTCCTTGTTTACTTCCTGTTCCTTAAATATTGATTCATATGTATTTCCATTTTTTCAGATGTTAGAAAGTAACAAAATACATCTTTAAGATAAATTATTTTAACAACTTAATTTAATATGTCTAAAAATGGAAATTTTATACAATAAATCTTTCGTTATTGCTTGTAGTTCTGAGAACTTATCGTATCGTAGATTTTCCATTTCCTGTGAATTTCTAATTGATATTATTATATTGTTTGTTGCCTTTGCTACTTGTAGCAAATTATTTTCTTTTACAAAGAACATTTTTAAAAACTTATCTGGTTCGGGAACTCCCTGCAGCCACATTTTTACCATATTACCAAAACGACAAAAAATTGTAAGATTAGATCTTACTGGAAATTTCCGTTTTGGCTGAGTTTTAACCACGCACTTTTCGTGGTTAATTAATTAATTAATAAGCTGTGAGTGAATGAGTTGGCCAACCAAAAAGAGATTTCATCTAACTTTACCTTTTTTGACATCTAGTCACAGACAAGGATCCAATCAGTTCTTACTTATTTCATTTAGATAGTTAGTATAATTTTTATGTTGTATACGATGTTATTATTACACTAATAAAATGTTAGATTGTCTACAATGTCAATTACAAAAGAGTTATAATTTTAATGATAGGAACTTGATTGATTAACACCAAATTATCAATATTCAATTTTGTTTAAAATAACCGCAAATCTCTCCATTCCGTAATATTCAATCTACTATTTTTTTCCTTTAAACGATTTGTAAAGACATTAAAATTCTTTTCGACGATATATGAGGAGGGGAACAGCTCACAATTAACCACAGCTCAGGATGTTTTTCGGATATTCCTGTCGGGAGCTAATATCTTCAATATCTTTTAAATTTCATCTTCAGCTCCTCATTAGTGCTAAACTCGAGCGCCTTTTATAATTTCACATTCTCCACTTACGTTTCCAGAATTGGATTTATGATCCATAATGGTGTTTCGAACGTCAGAATATTTTCTAACCTGATTTTGAATTCAGGGCAATGAAATATTTACAGTGTCTGAATAACCTCAAGGCATTCTAGCTGTGATAAGTTTGAAAACTGAAAAAATTCGGGACGCTAATAATTTCCTCCATAAATTTAAATTGTTAAATAATAAAATTCGGCAAATATGGTCGAAAACGCGATTAAAAACACGTAGGGTTGGCAAACAGGGGTCAAAAGGGGATGTTTTCTTCGGGTAACCCCATTTACTTGTATTGTCACCGGAGCCGAACATGTGCTCTAATTTTCATCGAAATTCATTGAGTCTGAGTATTAAAATTTCGCGTTACAAGATTTCATCCGATACATGTCAAGTTAAATAAAAGCATTTAAAAAAAGATGAAATCAAATACGTGACGCCTGATTTCAAATTGGTTTTCTTTTAAATCTAAATGTTTACTTTCTAGAAACTGCAAAGCTGATTCAAAAAGAGTAAAATCTTTTTAAAGATGCAGCTTTATGTAAGAGCACTCTTTGGAAGTTTTCATCATTTTTATCGTAATTGTGCCTTTAAACGTATATTCAACGTATTGCTTGCTATTTTTTAACTGCATTAAACACAAATTGAAGCAATTGGTGCAATCTGTCACTCAAATCTTTTCCACTGTAAGTGTTTTTGGTGGGTTTCTAATCATTTTATATATATAAATCTTCCTGGTATCATTTTATATTCTGGTATAAAGCCAAGTTAATTTAAACTCACGTTATCGCCTGTAGCAGGCAGTCTAACTGTTGCCAAAGATTGAACTTTTTAAATGGAATCGATTTATCCTTATCAAATTTAAGAGGTTAAATATCGATCCATCTTCAGTGTTCGTCTCTAAAACTTTTGTTTATAGTAAGTAGCTTTTCATGAATTTTATCATCCATAAAAATCAACTTAATTACCAAGTTTGTTGTTTCCAGCTGAATAGCAAACTATGTTGTTACTTTTAGATGTCAAAACGAAAATACTGTGCACCGTGAGTCCGTTTTCTTGCATAAATGGCATATCGGAATGTAGGCATAAGCCTAATTTTAAATAATAACTATACAGTCGATATTTCTTCTTAAATTAAGCCATGGTTCGTATCAGTACCCGTATCTGTAAATAAAAAAGTTTTAGTAGTCATAAGGTACTCAACAGGATATGGCTATTTAATAGAATAATAATACCTAATTAATAATTATAACAATGAAAAAACTAAGTGCCGATAGCAAACTGATTCTAATTACTAAAAGCAATCATCCAAAATATAGTTTTAGAAATACGACTGAACCGATTGTAATGTAATCTTAAACATTTTATAAATATATTTTGATAATTGTAGTTATAATTTACAAACATTAAAAACCCCTGGAAGTTGGTGTAAAATTAAAACACTGACGCCTGTGCTTCCATAGGCGTCATTGCTGATATCATTCTGCGTCATTGGGCGGGTCATGCAATTTACTAATTGCTATTATTTCATATATATATATATATATATATATATATGATGAAATATATATATATTTTTTTCTTTCCTTTCTGTGATTTTCTATTATTCTAAGATTATAAATAATTAAAAATTGTATTTGATCCTTTAAATTTAACGGTTTGATTCATATATAGATTGTTTGTTTTTGGTCAGTCGATTAAATATTATTTATTTTAGGAAATAATTTTAGAGCAGGTAGGTACTACCATGTGCTCAACATTAACATATTGTTAATCAGGAATAAGGATCGATCCGATCGAAGCTTATAGCTAGATGTTAGATGTGACCAAACTAGGTTGAAACTGAATAGTTGTTTTCAATTACATTACTTGGTATTTTAATAATAAATTAAAAAAGAATAAAATATATATATACATATTTTATTCTTTTATATATATATATATATATATATATATATATATATATAATATAAAATAACTATTAATTGTTTTATTATATTACATAACAAATTTATAAATTCGATGTAATTCAATAATATTTTGTGGTATATAATTGATTATATATTAATTTCTTAATAATAATAATAATAATAATAATAATATAATTAATAATCAAATTTAATTAATTAATTAAATTATAATATATATATATTAATAATTTGCGTTAAGTAAATATATGGAATGAAATCAGACCTAACCGTCCAGATTTGAATCGTGGGTGTGTTGGGTTTTTGAGATATAAATTTGATGTCAAAAAACTGAATAAACTTAAAAGGTCTATGGGTAAATTTAAAATATAATAGTGAAGTCTATATGTTATATATTATTAAAATAAGGTTTTAAATAGACTACCCTACATTGTTGTGGGTAAAGAAATTAGTTGTAGTTCTTGTATCAGATCATCTTAAGAGTAAGTAGTGGAGCAGCGTAGTCATATTTTTTTATATAGGTCTCATTAAAAATTCTCTCAATCGACACTAAAAATTTCACCTAATACATGGAATTATTCTGAAAATGTGTTTATTATTTCTTTTACTTTTAATATCAAGTACATTCTTATTCTTTATATTATTAATCCTTAAAATATATTTATATATATGATTTTTTGTCTGAATCGGAATATCTTAGTGATAAATTTAGTGAAACTATATTGTAATACTGTAATGTAATAATGTATGCGAAAACGACATCGGCCTTGAGGTATTCTCTCTGGGTTTATTTTATGATATAAATGCCCGGCAGACAGTCCGCCTAACGCTCGGTATTACACAACTTATTTGCATAAACTTATCATTAAAGCACAAATCAGATTTGAACAAAACCAGAAAACAAATATATTGTATTATTTCAAACTATGCAGTTGTTACTTCGGTATTTTTCATCTTATTTTTTATAACAAAAATTATAACTTCATTCATAATTCTAACATTTGTAAACAAGTAACTGTTAATAATGTTGTAAGTAATTTATTTAGTTTAGAAACTATGAAGGCTCTACAAATATTATATCCAGGATAATGCAACTATTATCCTGTTTATAATAAATATGGACTTACGTTAATGCAATTATCCAAAACACTGCCACGATCCTTACGCATATACTCGTAATGATTAATCTAATTCCCGTTTGAAAATATTTGTTACAATAATGTATACCTACGTCAAACACCTAAGATGAGTTGCAACTTTAGTGCAAATAAACAATAAACATTTCTAACAAATGGAATGTAAGCTAATTAAAAATTATTTTTATCAAAAGAAATAAAGTTTTGCTACCGACACTGTTATACGGCAGCCAAACGTGGGTAACACAGAAGAAGAATGTAAGAAAGATGAATGCTGTGGAGATGCGATCTCTTCGCAGAATATGCGGAGTCAGTCTAGCTGATCGAATCCGCAATGAAGAGATCCACAGAATGGCAGGTACTAGCGAAGATATCACGGTGAGAATGAAGAAGAACGTGCTCAGGTGGTTTGGGCACGTCGAACGAATGAGTGATGAAAGAATGGTAAAAAAGATTTATATAGGAATAGTGAGCAGTAACAGAGACAGGGGGAGGCATTGAGTGACCTTCGAAAACACAGTATCTATGATACTGGAGGAAGGTCACGTAAAAAGCATGAGAACCCCTCGGAGGGCATGTATGAAGAGGTTGATGTCTGTGGCCGAGGCGAAAGAGGTATGCAGGGATCGTAGCGTTTGGCGCTCCGTCGTCTTTGGCTACCCCGTAAGGGATATGGCGTGAAGCTAAATAATAATAATAAATAAAAGAAACAAAAATGGCGTCACCTAACCTGTCATACAAGTAATGTTATAATAGTACTTTTAACTGATTTAAAACAACGTTGTTCTGAAATTAAAATCATAATTATACGGGATGGAATTCTAAGTAATTAGTTTTTTATGACTAAGATAATATAACTAGGGGCGCGAACCGGATGTCGATTGTGACTCGCTGCGCTCGCAAAATCTCGATAAAGTTCGGCGAATTGAGTTAAGCATCAACCCATCTTCAATTCAGCGTTCAAAGCTGAAAGCGACAGGCAAAAAAAATGAAAAAAATTGAGCAGGAGGACAGTACAAAGCATTTAAAAAAATGTGACACGCGCATCCCATTATAAAGCAAATTTTTCACGCGACATTTTTTTCCATTGAAGTCTATGAGAATCATTATTTGGTGATTATTCCTCCACGACATGAGTTTCTTTTTCACTTTTTTTTTATAAACCATTACAATAACCATCGCTACAAATGTGTCAAATTTCATGAAGATCGGTAAAGCCGTTTACAGGCCAACACTGGACATGGAATGCAAAAAGCCTCACATAGAGCGCTCCACTCGCTTCGCTCAATTAATATTTAAAATAAGATATATAGGTAAAACTAGTACAGAATGAGATAGAGAGGGAGAGAATCAACATACTTGGACTAGAACATCAGGACAAATTGGACGGCAATAGTTAGGAAGCTTAATTAGTTAAGGCAGACACTGAAAATTTAATATGTATACAGAAGTAAATTTACCCATAAACAGTTTCGATATTTTGTCTATTAATGTCAACATGATCAAAATAATAGGACAACAATATTAATAAGTGGCATGTGTTTTTGTTTTGTATTTGTTATTTATTGTTTTATTGTTACCATTCCCACTAACATGAGCAATAAGAATCCAAAGAAAGGATGATAAGTTGAAAGCGAATAATTTAAACAGACAAGTAATGAAAGAATAATAAGTATATACTAGGGGCGCCAACAAACCCTCAATTTCGACTCGCTGCGCTCGCGAAATCTCGGGTGCCGTTTGCATATGGAGCGAAGCGAGTCCAGTGTATTAACTCATCGTTTCCCATTGACTTCAATGGGATATCAGTTTTTTGGCATGATATTAAAAAAATCAAGTCAAGTCAGTCAAGTAGTTTTTGAGCCAATTCGTGACAAAGATTGCAAAAAGTCTCCAGTAAAACGCTCCGCTCACTTCGTTCGCTTCGCTCAATTAAAAACAAATTCACAATAACACACATTGATAAATTTAATCATAATAATACACTAAAATAAAATATATTTAATATATTTAATAATGTAAAATAGGTGGAATATTGCAATAAATGGAGCGTTAACTCAATGACGGTAGATGTAGGTAAATGATAAATGTACATGACATAGAAAGTTTCCTATCGTTGTGGAACATCACAGCCTCTAATGAGAATGGTACGAAACAAGTATATTAGACCTAGATTAATGGTGTTATAATAATAATTATTTGAAAGTTAATGCTTCCTAGGTATTAATAGGTCATATAATAATTTTAAAGTTTACAATTATAACATAGGTTTCTAATAAATCTTGAAATTGTCTTTAAAACTTGCTGATAAGATTATCGAAACGAGATTTTGAACTTTGATATCTGGATATCCATCGCCTCTTTAGCAACTGAGCTAGAGACATTAATCGTCCTTTAAAACCGGTATGAATCAAGAATTATTAATTTTATAGATAATGTTTTATTATATTAATATTTTATCTTTTATAATATATCAATATTACGTCTATGTCTGCGTGAAGTAGGAACGGTGCATGATGGCGTCCTGTTTTGAAAGTACTTAAATTATTGGAAAACCTTTTTTAAAATAAAGTCAATAGAATTTTTTAACAAATGGGTTGTCAAACGATTTTTCCAACTGGAATTTCTTGATATTATATTCAAAGAATAAAACTAAAACATCTTTGACACTACTTCTTCTGGACTGGCTTATTTGTTCGCCTTACATTGTATGAAAAATTTGTATTGCTAAGTTTTGTACTTATAAATTTTTTACACTTTAAATATTAACATATTTATGTAAAAATAACCGCGAGAACCAAAGTATTAATGATTTTGAAACAAATCAGATACAAAAATAGGTATGAGTCAAAATATTCTATGTCCCAAATGTAAATTGATAATGACCGGAAATTTTATGTTTCAATTAAAACTAATTCTATTGTATTGTTTCCTTCCCTAATACGTTTGATTCATTAATAGAAACTGGAGCATCTTAAACAAATTTTCAATATCATAATCATGTATATCATCACACACACACATACACACACACACAAATATATGTAAATATTTGTATCTCGATGTTTTTGAAAACATGTAACACAAAACATTTTCTAAACAAATATTTATTTTATGTTTTCTATTTAATATGTTTATAGTTATTTAATTTAACTGAAATAAATGTAACATTATATATACAATGTATTCAACAAGTTTTGTTAAATTCTATATATAGTATCTCAAAAATAATAAAAATACCATTCTTTACCTTAGTCAATATGGGTTTTTCCGAGGATAATTGCATTTCGTAACAATATATTATGCAACTGTCCTGTTTCATAAGATGTAACAATATAACTATGTTTGTTACGTGTTTTTGTTATTATCAAGTTCACGGGTTTTTCTTCCCGTAAGCGTCATATGGGGCTCCAGCCTAAGGCATATCACCGTGTCATTGTAAAGCGCAACGTACAAGGAACATTTGAAACACTGTTTTATGAGCTTAATTTCTGACACGTTTTTATTACATTTATTATTTTATGATCAAGCCGCTAATAGTAAGCTACTTTTACTTCTTAAACTAAATTTATAATTTTTTAAATTGTGTATATGAAATAGACAAAGAAAAGCTTAACTTTTTTAAGGACTAATATATTTAACTAATGTTTGGAGAATTATTGCAGATACATTATAGATACTTATTTATCTATTAAGAGGTAGATAGTCTGTTAAAATGCAATTAAAAACATAAGTGAGGTACTTTTTAATTCAATAATAGAGTTATTGCTTCGTATAGTTTATTTTGTGTAATAATTTTTTTTTCAAATCTTCACCTTATTATTTGTCTTTTTGATTGCAAAATTTCATAATTTTTCATCAAGTAGTTTTCGACCCTATTCGTGACAAAGAATGTGAAAAAGTCTCTAGTAGAACGCTCCGCTCGCTTCGCTCAATAAAAAATCTAAATATGTTATAAAAAGAAGAACTTTTGTTGCTTAATATGTATATTTGTGCCTGTTTGTGGTACAATAGCTAACAGACTGCAATTCTTTTTGATCTGAATTAAGTCTTATCGGTCGATAGAGTTCTTAACTTTATTAAGAAAAAATGAAAGATAGCCTGCACGTCTTTTACAAACTAATAACAGATCTCAGAAAATATTGTAGGTAGTTGTTTGAAATATATACTCTCACTTAGGATGATCCCTCTGTTTTTTGCGTAAGACTATTTCAATGATCATAAATGTTTTTTCATTTTTTATTACCTTTTTGTAATATAACATATTATTGCTATATTGTTTTTCTGATTTTGAGTTTCATATTATATATAGAGTTTGTGGATATTTAAATTCGATTAGAGAAATAATATTCAAAAAGTGTAACGCTCTTCTGTAGTCCTCACTCATCAGCTGTTTTTAAACACTATGGCCTATTTTTAATTTTATATTATTATAAAAAGATAACAATGATATCTCTACAATTTTAAATGAAGAAATAAACGCTTCGTTATTGCGTTCTTCTGTGCGTCGTTCTTGAAAATGTTAGTCACCAGTCAGTAGTTCGCAACGCTAAAAGCGCGTCCATCTCGTTCGTAACTCCAGTCAGTGATCTAAGCTCAAGGACCGAGCAAGTCGAGCAACACAGTTACAGCTTAACTTGTATAAGTCAGTGAGTGATAAAACATACAAAATGCTGACTACCTTACTTATTTTATTCGTAAGTACTTTTCTGTTCTAAGCTATAATAGAGGAGTAATTCTAAGTGAAAACTAAAATATATTTTCTTGTTGTTTAAATTAATGTTTGGTACGATATACGAGTAAATAGAACGTGTTTTTCTTTACTGACATTTAATAATAAAACAGGGATAATTTGGAGGGACGTTACTCTTTGTTGTTAAAAAACGTATTTTCTCTAAATATCTGAAAATTTCTCATATCGCAAAAAGTTTTTTGTTTCGAGAAAACATTCTTTATAAAGCAGAAATTTATGGAAAGGTAAACTAACTTTCTTCTAACGGATATGTATCTAGACTTGGTGACTTGCCAGACTCTTGTGTCGGGAAATTTCAAAGTATTTGCTGATTTATTGTTTTTAAGTGTGCCTCGAATAATTGATTAAACTTAAATAACTTAAAAGATTTTCCAATGTCATTGTATTCCAATTAATATTCCTCAAAAGATTTTACGTTACACATTGATAAAGTAAAGTGAATATAACAAAATAAATATAAACAAAAAGTGACTATCATTAAGTTTGTTTCCGTGCATGCATTTACATATCAATACAAAGAATTGCAAGATTTTGTATGATTTTTTTTGTTTAAAGCTTAACAAAAATAATTATTTGTAACAATTACAAATATAAGTATTACAAAGGGATAATTCTTTATAAACTTATGTGAAATCGGATAATAAAATATAACAGCAAAAGATAAGAGTCACGTGTTTGTATCACGATTATTTTATAAATATTATATATATATATATATATATATATATATATATATATATATATATATATATATATATATAGATATATATATATACTTCCAAGAACCATTTACTGCGTCTATTCGTTGCTAGACGTCTTGATTGTTTTTAAACTATATATACAATAAATATCAAATTATAATACAGGAAAAACGAGTACAGTAAATCAAAATAATAAAACACTATTGTATTTAATTTTTGTTGTTAAATCTTGCTACTAAGTATATTTGTTATTGTTCTTGTTATAGAGATATCAGTAAATGATAGGGTTTATAATTACTTACTACTCGAAATATAAGTGTTAATATTTACCAGTAACCCTAACATTTCAGTGCAATATCATATGGGGTTATCATACATTATCATCATACCTAACATACATAATTAAATAGATAAAATGTTACTTCCACAGCTCGCAAGCTACAGCTGTGTTCCAGCAGATGCAGCTGTGACTAAGAAACGTGAGTATAATTTGGTTTTAATGTAAAAATTTATAAGTTTTTAAAAATTTACGCTTCATTAGATGTGCTTTATATTTTAGTATTTTTTTATAAAGACTTTCTATTTAATAATATATGTCGTTTAATTTGTATTGCTTTGATTTCCAGAAAAAGTTGATAGTCCCATTTTATTCCCGGAATCGATGCAGGAGGTCGACTTTATGGAAAGAGATAAAAATGAACCCCTCTCCTGTAGAGGTCAGACGTATTGCACTATCAAGCCAGATGATTATCCAGAGGAGAAGTTCAACGAAATGTTTAAAGGATATGTAAGTCAAAGAACGGGTACTATATAATAAGTTATAATAAGTTTTATTGATTATTTTATATTGAATATTTAAATAAAGTATAAAATTTATTTATATTTAAAATAGATGACAAACAACTTAAACTATCAACCAATATATGTTAATGTAAATATCACTAAAAAAATTCGCCAACAACAAGAAATGCTCTGATATTATATACCTTCTTCATTTCTTTCCAGAAAGGATATCCTCAGCCCAAGTTGCTATTAGATCCTCTTCAAAATAAGCAAGGAGATCCCAATGACAAGAATGACTGCGAAAGCGAAGTATCTGTAAGTGACATTCAAATAATATTGGATTTTATACACTTTACCTTAATAAATAAATGCTTTTGAATATCTAAGATTCAATTAAGGTATAAATTTAATATATAGGATTTTATCCACTACCTTATATAAATTATAAATAAACATATATTCTTTAGGAACGCCCATATAATCTATATGATATACCATAAATAATAAACCAGTGGCTTTAGTAACAATGCATTAAACATGATGCGGAAATGTCATTTCGCAAGGTCGCGAACTGGTTCTTTCTACATACATAGAAATAATATATCAATATTGTTAATATTCATATAATTCAATCCCAAGGGTCATATGTAAAAAATAAATCATACAACATTTTATAATTCAAATTATTGTTTTTAGTTTGAACCCATATACAAGGTGAGGGAAAAGCGAGATGAGCCTTGGCGTTATGTGGTACAAGCTCCCGAAAGCAACTTCGTGCAGTCTCTGCGTTTGGAGAAATGCCTGTAAGAAATGCCCGTTTTTGCACAAAAAATGTGTTTTATAATCGTTAAATATATATAAAACGTACTTGTGTATTTCAGAAATACTGGATCGGCATGTTTCACCATGTTCTCATCGTCCCCTGGCTATGGAACTCATTGCAAACAGATAAATAGCCTCTGGGAGGTTATGGTCGCTAAAGGTGACAATGGGACCGAGCCCATTAAGGTAAATTTACCTGTATGCTGCTCTTGTTACTATTCAAGAACCCCCTTAGTTCTATCCAGATTGGGCAAGAATCCGAGTAAATAATACTATTAATATATTGCAATAACATGCTTCATACCAAACTTTGAGGTCACTTTATGGCTGTACTTTTTGCGTTTTCCTTGCAAATGTTACTTAATTTGAAATTATTTTTCTTGCTCAACAGTTTATTGTAATAAGTTAAACATAAGTCATAAAAGCAAAAAAAAATTGTTTAGTAATTTAAAATATTTATTTATTTATTTAGTAAATAAATGTAATTTTAGTCATTAATTTAAATAATTAATATCTTTTGATTAACTTTTGTAATAGCATTTTTAAGTAATAGTTCGTATATTTTGTATTTTTTTTAATAAATTAAGAAATAATATGTTTGTGTTTTATTTAAATCTTATAATTATCAAAATGGTGGGGTCAGTTTTAATAATATTAAACAGATATGTGCTTCTAATTACACAAGGATATAGTCTATGCTAAGCGACGAAAGAGAGATAATGGATGATATTTTGGGTATATATGTTAATAACAATGAAAAATGGATTAGGGAATCCTAAAAGTTGCAGCATCTTAAACAAGGCTTTTAATAGAAGGCAAGGCAAGGAAATAGGATCAGTTTTTCCGATTGTCTATTTGATTTTCCTAATGAGCCAAACACTAGTACGGATTATAATGAAGTTTGTGTCTATCTGTATTAGAATTACACACCTAACTTTATAGTAATAGTAGTAGAAGTAGTAGACCTACATGTGACCTCTAATTAAATTAAGTGAGGTATTCCTATACCTATGGAATAATGCACAATAAAGATAGATGCCATCTATAAATGTATTCATCTTTGATGGTAGTCTCAAGATAAAGATCAAATTTGTTCTATTGTAATACAATGCACTTGACTTACAGTGCACTTGCACGTGATATCGGCGACTGACTGTGGGCGGTACGCCGTTGCTTGCAATGCAGTAGTACGCTCCCATGTCGGTTCTCTGTACGTGGAAAAGTTCGAGACTCTCCCCTCTGTGACTCTCCACCACTGGAAGAAAATAATTAATAAGCTATTTTATTTTAAAAGTTGACCTAATATTTTATTTCAAACTAGGTTTTATCCGACATCTCTGTTGTAACTCCCAATATGTCTTTAGGTAAAACATTTTGATGTTTCTCATTATATTGTGATTATAGTAGCTCTTTGTATTTTTAAAAGTATATTACGTATTAATACTAATTTTATAAAGGTTTTAATAAAGGTTTATTACATAGTTCATATAAAAAATAATATAATAAAAAATCATTATTTAATTATCAAAAATGAAAATATACTTTCACATTTATTATAAATTCATATTTTTGTTACTCTACCATTGAGGTGTATGTAATAATATACATTAATTATATAAGTTTTTATAGAATAACTTTAAAGTGAATCTATTATCATCGTAAAACACTGAACCGGTTACGTCTCTATGAGAACAAAGCCTTATGTAACACGGGGAAATACCGGAAAGGTTTTGACTGCTATTAAAATAATTACATTAAAAATAATGACACAAACATTGTACATTTATAATGACTAATGTATTTGTAAACATCAGTTACATATATGTATCTGGTTAAAGGTTTATTTTCAAATCTATTTTGTTTTCGAAACTATATTTTGATTTCATGATATGTCTTCATTATGATGATATCTATATGTATATAAGCAATTTACCACTCACTCATCACGAAATCTCCGAAACTATCTGTCCGATTAATTTAAAATTTTACATAGTTACTTTTGTGACGTAGACATCCTAAGGACGGATTTTACGGAATTCCTATCCAAACGGATTTTAACTTTTTGTATTTCGCCAAGTTTTAAACCTGTAGGAGCTATACAATTAACGCGGAGGTAAAAGTTACTATAGCAATGATGACAACGGATAATATGACAAAGGTTACCATAGCAATCTAAGTTAACATCTAAATTAATAGTGTGCCCAGCGAAGCGGGAGGGAATAAGCTAGTACTCTTATAATTTAGTGTTGATGTATACACTACATTAATACTATACTATAACTATATAGAAACAATATTTCCATTTACAATCTAGGTTCGTTTTCGAAAGTATTTTCTATTACGACATAAATCAGATTGAAGACCGGTTTAAAGACTTATAGGTTTGAATCAACAAAGATATTTTTGGTCATATTCGAGAACAAAAGTGATCCCAGGAGATAAAGGCAATGAGTAACACCAATTTTAGTGGATAGGCATAATTATGATCCATCATATCATAAGATAAAAGTTTGTTAAGAAGTTCATTTTCGGAGTAAATAAAGATACATTTTAAAGGATTTGTCGAAGATTAAAATCAATATTGTATTGTTTATAATCGATACTATAATGTATTGTATTGTTGGAGATCTAAGAAATATTCATGAATATGTGTGAATTTTGAAACTTAATGTTTGTATAACATCTATATATATTACTCGTTCATTTCTAGTCTATTTTAGTAACGTCTAATTAGAACTATCAGTGGACATTTAACTTGAAAATTAAATTGCACGATACAGTAGAAGTGTACGAAAAAGTTTTACGTATAATTGACCACAGATGTATGTGTTTTGAACTAACGGCAATCAAACGAAGAGTGAGAGCTGGAACACGTTTGTGGTATTAATTTTGCATACTTTCACACCGGTCGAGGCTGACTGGTATTCAGATATAAACAAAGAAACGGCTTTTATGTTGAAGTATTCGATTGCTGATTGCTGAAAAGATGATAAGGATATATGCTGTTAAATAATGCAACTGATTTATAAATATATATATATGCAAAATAAGTTATAGTTTATCAGTATTTTAATATGGGATCTTTGTTATCTAACTATAAGTATAAATATAAATATATTTTATTCTAAGAGAATCCTTAGGTTACATAAAGGCTTCTACTTAATTTAATATATAATATGGAGATTGAACCAGATGTTAGCGTGTTAAGGGCTTCTATAGTATTTACATTGGATTAAATTATAGGACAGGAAAACACTTCAATTAGATATTCTTATATTCCATTCGTATCGAAAATATTTGTTTAATTATATGTAATGTTTAGAAATTAAGAAGTTTTTGATGTCTCATTATCAAACGAGCGCATTCTGATAATAACAAAAATAAACGTTGTTGGCAAGATGCCAAAAGTTCAATAAACTTTACTTTGTTTACGTACAGAGTTTTTATGTTTGAATTAAAATGTACAATTTCTATTTCCAATATCATAATTAGCTTATTTCCTCCCGCTTCGCTGGGCACACTATTAATTCGGATGTGAACTTAGGTTGCTATGGCAACCTTTGTCATATTATACGTTGTCATCGTAACCGTCGCTATGGTAACCGTTGCTACAATAACTAAAACCCCCGCGGTAAGTGTACATATCCTTAACTTTTAAAGTTTCGGAGATTTCGTGATCAGTCAGGGAATGGTAAATCGCTTATATATAGATAACTTTGATACTTAACAATGTATTAAGTATATTAATTTCTTATTTACAATAATTTTTATTGAACATAGTTTAAACCATAACCCGTATGACGTGACTGGCGTGACCTTAACAAGAATAATTGCTTGAGATCGGTAAGATACGAGTAAAACGATATAATAATATATTTATTCTAAAATACGCCATAAAATAATGTTATATAAGAATACTTTTGATTCCTTCAATTTTAATATTGCGACTTGTTCTTTTGTCTTCAAAGATATAAATCGCTTACCTAGTATGATTTAACTAGGATGAGTATTCATTACGGTAACTAACATATATATATATATATGTCTATACTTTGACTGGTGTATATTCCCTCAGTATGTATTCAAAAGGCTCGGGGTGAATCTAAATAAATGGATAATAATCATACAGCATTAAATCTATAGGTCAATTTATATACATTTATTTATTAGCCTTTTATGTATTATTATTGTTAAATAATAGTAATATAAAAAGTATTTTTTCTAATTATTAAGTAATTGTTATCATTACATAGTGTAATGATAACAATTACTTAATAATTATTTTATTATGGTGATAGTCACCATCATTACGTTATGAACTATCATTAAAATTAAAAATCTTTAAACTAAGTATCATATAATACACTCTGAAAAAAATGATCTCACTATACACTATATTACATTTAATATAATATGTATATGTTTTACGTCAAAACGTCACACAAAGAACAAAGGATTTACTCAAAATGCCAATACACACAATTCTGAGAAACATACGACATTTTTTCTACCGCAAGACATAATTATGACCGAATAAAAAAGACCCGACCTCACTCTGGGTTTTTAGGAGTTGAAAGATCGATGTATTTTGGAAATTCACATTTCGGTATTTTAACGAATGCTATTATTAATTATAGATGTAATATAGTTAATTACTTACTTTTCCTTGTATATTGTAAAGTTTAATTAATAAAATGTTATTAATTATAACAAATGGCGTATTGTTAAGATTATATTTCTTAACAAAGGTTTATTTTATGGTAGAGTTTAAAAATCGTTTCAAGCTTGATTAATAGTTATGTTATTTTAGCTTATTGTAACTATAATTTAAATATATATTAAGAACAATTAAAAATATATGAAAGAAAAGGTCCAAGATGCGAATAAAATACAACAAATTTAACTGGATTTGCTAAACAATATTATATTCTCTATAAATAGAACAGATGCTTATCAAAGACTATCTTTATAATTATTTGTCATTTAATTGTCCTATCCAATAATCGGTTTCTTAAAATGTATTATTATAATTAAATACTAAATTATAATGTAATTTCCATTCAATAATTAGGTTTGTTATGACTAATACATCAATTATGAAAATACTTAGAGCATAAAGTAATAAGGTAGCTTAGTTTATGATTAATATATTTAATATGTATTTATGTAATCAAATCTTTTTTACTTATTATTAGTAAAATAAGTGAGCACTACTTTTATTTTCTTTCAAATTACAGTTTTGGAATAATTTTAACATATATTACAATATATTACACCTATTTACACTAGTATTTGTAATTATGAAAGACATAATTAAACTAGCACTAACGCCTTCTAGGGACCACTGAGGTAATTTATGGAAATAAATTTGAAAAAGAAGTCAAAAAAAGATTTCACTCATAGAACAGATTATCTAAAATGGCGGAAGAGGTCTAGATAAGATAAATGGTATTGCTATGATCTGCTTATATTTGGAACTGAATCTTACTTGGATGTACTTATTCCATTATTTAGATTCGTTTCTGGATGTTATTTAAAGAAAGGGAAACGCTGTTTTTGCTTACATTTGAATATGCATCTGATTATTCTTTTTATAAGTGGATTTTTTTTTTTTCAATTATTTTTAAATAAAGACGTCACCTCAGAATAATTATAAAACAGGTTCAGTGAAACTGGTTTTATATATCATATTTTAATAACACTATAATTTGATAAACCAAAGACTTACTAAAACTTGGCCGAATTATTTTTTATATATCTTAATACATAATTGCCCGTTCAAATAGCAGTATAAAGGCTACATGAGCGTCTTGCCGGTCAACGGTCATTTTAATTCTCAGTTGTCGTCCAGACGTCGAGTCAAGTGCATGTATGTTAAAAATATTTTATTATTGACATTAAGTGATGTGTTTTTAAAAAAAAGGTTCTAAGAAAAAATGGTTTAATAAACAATTTCCGTGTTTACCTAACATGTACAAATATCAATAGTTATGGCCAGGATTCTTCAGTGCATTTTCTGGGTTACACTGGTACGTATTTAAGCGTATAGCTAGAAAATGATGTTTTTTTAATATAACTGCGAGTTAAAATAAACGTTCAAGGCTCACCAACGGAAATCCATATATAGGTTGGTAACTTCCTTGAATGTTTATGATCCAATGACATATGACTGGGTATTGAAATTATATATATATAGAGATCTTATCTATTAACAAACCCAAAGACAGAATGTAGAGACTTCAAACTCAACCATTAGAAGGTAATTAACATAAACATTAAACTATGATGTCTTATCATACAAGTTCTGATACGAAAGTAAAAGTGTTCGAACACTTTCGTCTCTTAACCGTTACGTGTAAGTGTTGCGTGTGGTTCACATTATTCAATGATTCATTATTATGACCACTGATTTTTAATTTATTATGCATTGTATTAGAAAAACACAATTAATTAATACTAAATAATAAATTTTTATGTATAATAAACTATGTTGACGTTGACATATGTAGGTATGTCGAATGGTTTGAATTCTTTGAAGATGTCATAAGATGTAGAGACAGGTTAAATATAAATCGCACGTTTGCAATAGTTTATTTATTTTGAAATAAAACAGCCATGAACTGTTGACTATATTAATATAAGATCTGTTTTTTTTTATAGTTAATATTAAGATTAGATAAATATATACTTTTAATTACTGCTGATATTATTAATTAGGAATATTTTTGAAATATATTTATTTTGAGCTGTAATATTATGAACTTAAAGTTTGTGTAAATAAAGATCAGATCAGATCAGAATCTGATGTGATCTGATCTGATCTGATCGGACCTGATCGGATCAGATCAAATGACGTCAAAATAGCCAAATCATAAACGTATTAACATACAATATCAATAATTTTAAAAGCCGAGTGGAAAAATATAAAATATTGTTTTTCTTATCTACAAATAATGCTTTTACCAGTTACAAGTCATAAATATGGTTTAATTGTAGTCACAGCTAATGCGTTTCACATTTATTCACTGTATAATAAAATATATGTTATATTATCGTAAAATATTTATAGCAAAATATATAATAAATATAAAAATTTAAGTCATTTATTATGTTATCGGTTTAGGTATTTTTATTCGAAATATGTGTGTGATAAAAAAAAATCGACTAAAAGAATTAGCATCCATTTTTGGTATTTATGTTAATCAGATATCAGGCTTGTAAAAATAATAGTTATAGATGGTTTAATAATAAAAATAGCTGGGTTGTGTGTTCAGTAAAAAAAAAATTTAATAATGCAGCAATTCTAAACGATAACGATCGAACTAACAATGATGGTTGTGCCGTGTCGCCAAGGACGGAAAAAATATATTTTAATATACGTAGTATTGAATGATGTACTAATTAGTTGAAATTAATATCTAGACCTGGTTGTATCGTTACGGTGAGTGAGAATAGAAGAAATTCCTTGGCGTCCTACTATCGATTTCTTATATTTTCCCACATTACCGGGTGATTGGATTTCGATAATACTTCATTGAATATACAACTATATAATATTATAATATTAATACTTCATTGAATATACAACTGTATATATATAATTATAGACTATAGATGTATGTGTATTCTAATATATAACAAAAACAAATTATACTAAAAGTTGTTAAATATTAGTTATGATTTCTTATTATAATATTTTCCAATAATGTATTTGATTGATTGGTTATTATCTACAATATAATTATTCAATTTACAATTTATGCCTTTACTTGTAACAAGACTTGAACAGAGAAAAAAATGTTATATATTTTTAATTTCTTTCAATAGTTACAGACAACCCAAGGCGCTGAGATAGCGGGACGTGCTCTGCGGGAAGGGGACAGGTCGATTCAGAATCCGAATGGTTCGTACAAAATCCTGAATAGATTTGCGAAGCCTCTTGTACGTAGGCGAGGTTTGTATGTTTGTCTGTTCGCGGTTTAATTGAGAGATTGCGATCATTATTTCGTTTGTTATTATAAGTTATTATAAACATGTGATAAAATATTTCCTTGACCTCATACAAGCTTTATATCTTGTATGCGTAATGTACTATATTTAGCGCTTACTACTAGAACTTCTGTTGATGCATTCATACTTTTATTTGTTGTCCAACAAGTTTTTGATTACATTGTTAACAGTATGAAATGGATAACTATGGTATTAAGTTTAATTAAGCCTCAATCAAGTAACACCATATCATAAGAATTAAATTCGTATACACAGACATTTGATGCTCATTTTAAGAATTTCTGTATATATTATATATCATATTAATTGAACTTGTCTTAAAAACTTAAATGTTGAGTAAAATTGAATCGGTTATTCGGGTATTGATAAGGTCGAGGTTTCTTGTACTGATAGGAAATAATACTGACATTTACTTTGTGTTTTAATTAAATGAATAAATATTGTATATTTTTTTTAATAATATAATAAATTAGGGGAGATAATAGTTGACATATTGTATATCATTTTGAGTTAGTAAAATTTTGAATAACTTAATTAATGATTTTATATTTATATTGAGTGTTTTTGTTCTAGTGCCAGGTGGCGTGGTATTCCCCGGTGAGAACTCTGCGAGTATGGGAGTTGTTGGTTTCATGGAACCCTTAATACCGGAGAGCTGCAGGAAGATCGGCATCTGTGATGATGTGCCCAACTATCCTGATGAACTAGTATCTAGGTTAATTCAACAGGTCTGTTTTTGATAGCGTTATGTTATAAAATAATTGCTGTTAGGTTTTTAAACAGACAATAACAAAAAATGAATTTTTTTTATATAATTAGAAAATTTATGGTCAGAATTTATTAATAAATATACTAATTAGTACTATTAATAAATGTAACAAATGATTGTACTGTCTGGAAATCAAATCTACTATCTTTTGGCAATAACTACTATCAATAAATTTACTTGCAAAGAACATAATAAAATATCTATTTAATATCTATTAAAATAGAAACGTAAATAAAATTATATGAATAATGTCTATAAATTATTATATATTACAGATTCAGAATACAAATTTGTCTAGATTCAATCAAGACGTTCTTGAGATCCCGATCATAGCGCAAAGAATTAGCCCAGAAGAGGACACCATGTCTCTTTGCGATTCCGTAGAAAAGGTATACCTACTAAACTTTAACTAATATTATTCACAAGCAATTTATTAAACTCATCGATAAGTTTCGATTTAATAGGTTTCTGTAACAATACAAGCATAATTAGCACACACTTCTTTGTAACTAATTTTAATAACATATTCAGTTTATTACGAATTATACTCTAATTTGATTATAATGAGCCATTGTTTGTTACAATAACTGGGAGTAATAATAATTTAAAAGAGACGTTAAAACTCTCATCCATGAAAGAGAAGCTGTAAATCTTGAAACAGCTAAAACTATTTTCTTAAAGAACACTCGTTGAAGTCACATTGCAATTAATATTTTATCTGCTTTACACCTCAGCAAACTGTTAATATTGTTTATTATATGACTTTTCCAGATTTATGCCCCTCAAGCTGCACAAGATTCTAGCAAGGAATGGCATCTTATTGTAAATGATAAAACAAATCCACAACAGACGTTCCGAGTAGAAATATGCAAGTAAGAACATATATTTGTCGATACCCCGATTTTGCAGTCGTATTACTTAAGGAATAATAAGATTACAGATATTATTAAACTTTTATATTGCTTGTGTAATTTGTAAATATTCGTGAAAAATATAATGGATAGATTACCGAAGCACCATTAACCATTAAATTATAATGCAATACCATCCGTACCACCGGGTGCGTAGCGACCCTCTACTGTACGATTTTCAAGGACCTTTCTTTCACATATTACTAAAATGTGGAACGAACTTACCTCAGCGGTATTTCCAGATCGATACGATATGGGTGCCTTCAAAAATGGCATAAATTGGGAGTATGTAGGAATATAATTGCAAGAGCGTTGCCAACTTTGGACCTCCAAGGCTGGTAATGCCTCTTGCTGTTCCCCGGATGTTGCTAGAGTTCGTGGGCGGCAGTGAACACTGCCATCGGTGACCCTCACGCTCATTTGCCCTCCTCTTACATAAAAAATGAGATTTTCAAGATATTTTTTGAAGGCACTTGTTAATTTTAAATGCTGCAATAGTGTAGTATGAATATTAAGGATTCACAGCTTTTAGTCCGAATATATAACTATTATTAACCATAAAAATTTAAAATATTATCTTTATACAGCTTGACTGTATATAATTAATTCGGTACGAACGATTAAACATGTTTAATTACCTACTTTATTACGCTTTTTCAATGTGATTGAATGATTATATTCAAGTTTAATTATGTATTAGGTTTTTATTTAAGAAATTGGCGTATGTTATGGTAGGAACAAAAAGTCGAATATTTTTTATTATAATATATTTATTTAATCAAATTATGACCCTTTGTAATTTAAACACTTTTGCTATCTCATAGACAGTTCATTAATTCCTTTATTAAAAAAATCAGTTTGATGGGAATTAATAAAATCTTTGAAGGCGGTTTGGACTGCCCTATCAGAGTTGAATTTTTTTTATTGCAAGAAGTTATACAAATTTATCAAAAAATGGTAATCCGTTGGAGGACGGTCCCGGGGAGTACAGTGGATATCCAATTGAAGATCTTCTAATTTGGTAGCCGTCTGCTGTGCAGAGTGTGGTTTAGCACTGTCGTGCAGCAGCAGTGGCGTAGAGCGATTGACCAGCCTTGGTTGTTTAGCTTTAGCATTTAGCTTTTCTATAATGGTTTGCAATTGTTGACAATAGACGTCTGCCGTAATCGTCTGGCCAAATTTGAGAAAACTGTAATGAATGACACCGGTACTAGTCCACTAAATGCTTACAATTTAATTTTTTCGGGTCAATATTCGCTTGCAGAATTTGCCTGGCTTGTCAGGGTCCAGCCATTGCGATGAGCGATGAGGTTTAAATTTCCAGAACGAAAACTTTAGAACCAATAACGCACTGCGTTTTCTTTTGCGACACGATCGCCATACTCATCATTAACCCTTTGAGCCGTTTCCACAGCACTAGTGCCACGGTGGAACTCGTACTCGTAAATAACGCGATAATTCAAGTTTTCCATTTCATATGGAACTTAATATATATGAGAGTACGATATACCTCAGTTTGTTCAAACCTACAGCCTGATCTTTGACGCGGCTTTCATGCTTGCTGGCTTACTGGCATGGGTTGCTTCTTCAAGCGCGAAGTGTAGAATGAGACTCTTACCGCTGCCATAAGCTTTTATACTGTCTGAGTACGGTGGACATCTGTTACACAGTTGTGATTGCTCTCAGAAAAACAAACTTTTTATAATAATAACTCTAATTTTAAGAGTAATTAATAATAGTTGGTAAAAAAAAATTACAATTGTAACCAAATTTTTAAAATGGTTCCATTTGGCAATATATCAGCAAAAATATTTGGAATAAAATATTTTGACATCAGAATGTCTTGTCTGCGACATGACCTGACTGATGTTGATACCTGATCTTGACGCCAATGGTTGACGAATCGATATTCGCAAAAAGTTTTGAAGAAAGAAAGAAATACTGAAAATATCAGTTCAGAGAAAAAAAATTAAATTGGATTTTTCAAAGATATGGAAAATTCACAAAAATTAATAACAATCACGAATTACATCCAGACGTAATTTATGGGTAAAGCCGAGATTAGTCTCGTATGGAAGTTGAGCCCACTTGATTTTCTTTAATTATACTAATGCAAAGAGAATTACAACTGCTATGAAATATATCTTAGCCTAGTTAAAAAAAAGAATCATAAATTTGTTTGCAATTACGAATGTGGCAAGCGTGTTTGTAGAAAGAAAATATCGAATAAATATATTGGGAGCTACTGGATAAGTTAGTGCTTAGAGAAGTATAAAGCATCTATACAATATATTACACTACGTATAAATAACTAAGGAAGCATAAATAATAACAAATAACAACTCATTAAACATATTTTTTAATTAAAGGGAAAAGTTTGCTTATTTAGTATACAAATAATTTTAGCTGTTTGCCACAACTGTTAAGAGAAATATTTTTTATCTACACGTTGATTGATGATTTCTATATCCTTTTTTGTACCTTAACTCATAATAAATAAAGATAAAAATATAAATAAAACATAATGTAAAACTATACAATTTGTTTCAGAACTAAAGAATCTAGTTGTTCATCGGTGGCGTATTTCCAGAATGGATATGAGGCGCGATGCGTACAAAAGTTCATGTTAAGAAAAATGTTAGCACTTAATGAGAATAAAGAAGTAGTGGAACGACCCTTCCAAGTTCCAAGTTGTTGTTCGTGTCTTGTAAAAAATGTTAACTAGTCTATGGATTGATTTGAAGGATCATTGTATAATATGTAATATATATTCTAATTTTATTGTTTTATTTCAATCCCGTTTTGTTTTAGTTATTTAAATATTTCAACATAAATAAAAATAAATAATAAATTTTGTTGGCAATGTCACATTTTTATCATTAATAGTATACAGTACATAAAATCCGTTAGATAAACTTAATAGCAATCCTACAATCTCATGATTTTGCTTGTCTAAATAAAATGATACAAATTACATATAGAAGTTAAATTTTCAATAGGTGTGTTAAAAACTGTGACGTCAGCATCTATGACGCCACCATGCTTGTTATTCTTTGTACTCATTGTACCATGGCTTAGTTCAGGCAATACATCGATTATTTATAAATTACTCCTTGGCTCTGTTTTCTAACCCACAATTCCTTTATGCGTTTGAAAATACAATGACAATATAATGAGTCAAAATAGATTTTACTTTAAGTTCTATGGGTACATTTATTTCTGATTATACTGAAGAATGCGTATCTGTTCCTTAAATTTTAATGCGAAATAATTATAATTAAATGTTAAATATATTAAGTATTGTGGTTTTCAAATTAAGCTATATGTTGTAATAAAATCTGAATTAACAAAATTTTAAGGAAATTTATTAGAATTGAACAATAAGATTCGTTAAAAAAGAGACGGAATAATTTGTTAACACTAATAATAATTTGTTTGCTAGAACTTCAGATATATTAGAGATAATATTTTATTTATTAGGTAAGTTTTAGTCTATAGTTCATAACCTAAGTAAAGTAAAAATAACACAATGTATTTGAAATTTAAGTAGGCGTTTAACAGTTATCTATAAAATAACGAAATATTAGGAAGATGTTAAATTGTATGTAACGTTTAAGAAACTTTTGGATTTTATACTTAAATTTACGGCTATTTCATACTTGCAAGGGTGTCATAATCCTAATTTTACGGTCGTTAAATATTTTCCCTATCAGATAATGTAAGTTTTAAAGATATTAATTTGAACTATATGTATTTTAAAATGTTGAAATATTATATAATCTATAATTAACTAATTAAATATAAAATGTGTTAAATGTGCTATTACGATGTAAAATTTTGTCAAGAAACATCCTACAAGAAATACAGTCATTGAAATTATTCGCCAGGTCAAGCGCTTTAATGTCCACTATTGAACCAATCGTCTTTACCGATAACTTCGCTAATTCAAATATATTCTTAAATCAGAAAACATTTCATGATATCTTTTGGTTGAAGTCTGTGAAAATTAAAATTAATATTACATTCTTTGCAATCTTTTAAAGTAATGATTTAACGAGAGTAGAAGAAACAATTAAAGAAGTGGTAAAAAGTGAAATTTTATAAAGGATATTTTATCTCTAACATTGGCGTTGAGATATTTTGTTCTTAACACATTCACATTTTATGATATTCTGAATAATTTTCATTTAATTTAATTAATTGTGACCTGGCCTTGTGAAGAGAATTTATTAATTAATTTTGAATAATTTGAATAATGTTAAGCAAATGAGTCACTGCAATTAAATTCTCTCTCACTATAGAGGTTATACAAAGACTGTCTATTCTTGTGAATTCCTGGGGTCGCCCATTCTTTAACAGATAACGATTCAGTATTGATTAACTTGAAAACTGTATCATATTTTTGTGAAGGATTTTTTTCGAGTTCCAAATATGAGCATTAAATTTTAAGTTACAGGAACAAACAGATTTTTGTTTTTCATTGCTTCATTGTCATTCTGTTTATCACAAGGATATAACTTAGTATCTTAATTTCTTAAGAAAATTAGCACGCCAGAAGGTATATCTAGGGGAATGGGAGCAGATTTTGTTGCTGTTGCTGGCATCTCGGCGAGTTCTTTGCGGAGCGCTCTGACTTCTCCCTTGAGGACTTCCGCTTTGCAGTGTAGCCAGCGTTAACCGCACGTACCTCTTCTTTCGACTCCGTGAAATTGTCATTTAGTTTTAGCCGCCGTATTGGATTTTACTCGTTTTATAAAAGTTTTACCAAGTGGGTTTTGAAAGTAGACTTCAAATAGCTTTTATTATGGGCGTTGAGAGTCTTATTCTAGTTCATGATGTCGGTATCACAAAGTATTTAGAATAAAAAATTGGATGCCACGTAAGTTTGGTAGCCATATTTAATCAGTCAGGATGTTTTGATGAAAAGGCCAATTGAATTTCGAAATTATATTTTCATAGACCTTTCCATCGACTACCAATAAACCTTTAATAGACTAAACCAATTTTGGTAAGCATGGGCTCAATCCTTGAAAAATAATGAATCATATATATAAATATTTATATATACATTGTAACTTTGCCACTTGTGTTTGTGCAGCCAGTGGTTTTTTTAATGAAATATCCAATTCAATATTTAGGACTCAATTTATTAATACTTAAATTTAAATAAATACAGTAGATATTATGCCAACTAGACTCAGCAGTGGGGCACTTCAGGTAAACATTTCAAATACTTATATTGAACAAGATCATAAGGATCTTATTTAATATAAGTATTTGAATACATTACGGTCATTTAAATTAAAATCACAGGCGCCACTAACAATATATAAGTGAAGACATATACATAGCCCCCTTGTTTGTCAGCACATGAAGTCTGCAGTTAAACACTTATTCTTCAGATCCTAATTTATAGCCTAGAACATATATATATATATATATATATATAAAGTTGTAAATGACCAAAAAACTCCTTAATTTTTTTACGAGGAGCAGGCATTTAAAGGCAGACTTTCCATGCAGCTACAGTTACAACAGATCAGGAAGAGGAAAATTCAGGTCGACATTCCGAAGTTATGCGTATGCACATGGTAAAGATTTATTATTAAAAAACATCCTTATGGAGGAAAAAGGCCTCATAAGCAATACTATAGCCTATGCCGACTCCAATTGTCGAAACAGGACAAATACATATGTCCTTGAAATGAACTTTTAAATTGATCGGGAAATATCGACAATACCCATTATGGTTAACCCATAATATTTAATCAACTCGACAAAATAAACAGAAAGGTCATGACGTTGAATTCTAAAGAACGAATAGTGTTACTACACGACGCAGAATGTCTAATTAAATGTGGGTAAATTCTTAATTATTAGAAATGAAAACCTTTAATAAAGAACTGAATGTCTTTGGAAACAAATAATCATTATTAAATCACAATATTTTAATGTAATCGAAATGTATCAATAGGACAACGTAGGAAGCATCTAAACATCTGAAACGAATGTCAGCTAATTTTAATAATATACAGCATCATAGCATAATAATACAGTATGATATCAATTTATATAATTTATGACATAAAAATAACACTGAATCTAAATAAAAAAATACTCTGATATTTCGAGGACTTCAATGTAAAGCATGTAAAGTAAAGCAAGCAAAGTTAAGCAAACGAGGAAGCAAAGTATTCTCAAGCTAGTAACATCTAATTTTTAAGATGGTACGAAATGTCACAGACTATTAAAGAATATTAAAGTCTTTCGAAATACCTGTCACCAGATAATTAATGAACCTAATCACAGACCAACACCAAAAAAATATAAACTCCCTTACGAAAATATTCCAGAAGGATGCAAAAAACGGAATTTGCTCCAATGTTACTTACAGTTTCCGATATATAATTTGTTAATAAACATTTGAGAACCGTGAGTATATGTATTAATGTAAATAATATTCTCAATAATATAATATTTGCTTTGCTAAATCAATTGGAACTTCGAGGAGAATCTGTTTGTAATAATAAATTACTCATTCTTTTTTTACAATAATTAATAATAAAATATTACATGACTATTTTTAAATAAGTAAGTTTAACGAGGCTCTATATTGTTGCCATAGGCATATAGGCGTTCAAGAGATTTCTAAAAAGGCATTCTGTACTATTCAACCTAAGGATGTACACGTAAGAGGGATGTAGGTGTGCAAAAGATATATAATTATTATTTAGGCAATAAAGTAAAAATATATAGATAATATAAACCACATACATTATATACAATAATATAAATAGAATATATAAAATAGATATATAGTTGCAAAAAAAATAACTTTTAACTTGTCCTTTGAAAACGTCACCTGAATGCGCTTTCCTAATGGACTCAGGTAATTAATTCCGAAGTGGAATTACAGTTACGGGGAACGAGTTATAAAATAAACCGTACCGGTGAAGAGGAGTACAGAACGCTAAATTGATAGAAGAACGGAGAGTTCTATCAGGTATATCAGGTATATATGCCGGAGTAGGCAGGATTAAAGAGAGAATATACGGCATAGAATTCTACGATTTTTACCTTCACGCATTGTAGTCATTTAAGTTGGTATCTAAAGAAGATGGTCAAGCTTGTCATGAAGTTATTGAGCTGAGCGAAGCGAAGCTCTTACTGGTCAAAAGTGTGTTTCGATGTTCGCCTACTTCTCCTATGCCATTTGAGCTAGAGCTTTAAAATTTTGCATATGCATTCAAGAAAGTATCTCACTCGTTTAGCAGTTCTTTGGTGACATTCGTCATTGTAGATTTTGATTAAATGGTCAAAAAGTGTCCCATAGATCAATATATATATATATTTTACTTAGCAATTCTTTATAACATTACTTTGCTATAATAATTGTGACAGGCGTCAAAATATAATAAATAGATATTGCCACTCACAAGGGCATTCTTTTGTACGTTTTAGTGACGTGTTTGACTGCTACTCGTAACTCTAATAACTTCAACGGTTATTTTTAATTGTTATACAAGTTCCACTGTCACTTATAACAGATAATCTGATTCAGAATTCCCCCAATTGTGTGTTTAATCAACAAATTAAGGAAAACTTTTACGTCATTATTATTATCTTTTAGTAAAGTTATCTTTCCATTTTAACATTCATAAATGAGTCAGTGCGGTTTCGTAACTGTTAATTTCCGCATTAGTGAAAATTGATGTACTATAAAATTATACAATTTACGGCTTGCAATAAAACAAAAGGTGTTTTAAAGGATTAATACATTAATGTATTAATTATACTATTTATGTATAAATTATATAATAAAAGGTTTTAATTAGATTCCTGTCCAGTTACAGTACTTTCAGATGATTACATTAGATACGGGACAGACCTTTTACGTCATTACTACAACTTTGAATTTGATAGAATAGAAAATATTTTATGCAAAGAAGCCTGCATTTAATATACATAACATATTATTAAATATCTAAATATATTGGTTTATATATTTCCTAGCAGGTTACCCGTGCTTCGCGGCGGACGGCGAGAGTGATCAAACATTTTGTTTGAATTTCCACATCACCTAGGCGTTATTAAAAATATTTTTTAGCTGTAACTTTAGAACGGTTTGGATTTTTGTAAAATCCTTTCTTATTGCGCCTATTCAATATGTCAAGAGTCTTGTGTCCAAATTTCAGCTTTCTAGGTATTACGGTTTGGGTTGTAGAGCGATGAATGAGTCAGTGAGTCAGTCAGTGAGTGTCTTTGTATCTTATAACTGATTTTTCGCTAACTGGCGTGTATTAATAAAAAAGTGACACTGGACATTAATTGATAATAAACTAAATTGCTATTAATTTATTTTAGGATCTATTGAAATTTATAGACGATAAGAGTTGACACAATGTAAAAAATATTGTTGTACTTCTACTTATGTCACTTATTATTAATAAGTATTGTAATCAGATTAATTTATAGGAATATGCCCGTCAAGATCATAGCTACGATGCGAAGTTTGTGTTTCCGGTCTGACATATCCAAGCACATGTATAAGGGCACAGAAGGTTTGTTATTTATTAGAACAAATTCCAGTTATATGTTAATAAATAAAGAATAATAAATAAACAAATAATTTATTTCAGTTGACGTTCTATTAAAATACAAGATATTATTAATCGATGTGAATTAAACAATAAAAAAAAATATATACAGATAAAAGACAACGTAGGGCAGTCTTTAGTCAAAACATAACTATGTTGATAACTTCTTTATTACACATAAAGAAGTTATCTGTATTAACATAACAAAATTAAGAGTTGTTTTTCAACTTGCAACTGACAGATTAATGATGTATATTTATTAAAAAGGGGTTATTGACTATATCACTTCTCTCGTATTATCTGTATTTATTATTTTGTGTATTCTAATGTTTAGCTGTCTTATATTAAATATTTTGAAGGTAATTGTCATCTGTCAAAGTTTGTAACTACATTTTAATGGTAGGTTACGAGTATATAGAATGCTTATTGGGTTTTTATTATATAAATATTATATATTTTTTTGTATATTCATATAACATCTTATTATATATATTAAATTATTTATTAAAACCATACTAATTATATAAAATTTAACTGATAGCGAGTCTTATTACTTTGTTTTTGACTGTTTCGTTTCTCTTTATACATTCCATAGATATCAATCTTATCTTTGAGTAAGAAACTTTTTTCTAAATAATCATTATATAGGAATCCTTTAAATTTTTGTCCTTTTAACGTTTAAAGTATTCCTTAACGTTACATTGATTTCGTGAATACTTTTCATGTTATTAAATAAATGCGATTTTAGTCTCTGAATGATGTCTCAAATCTAACCATCACTATCTAATAAAATCTGTCATGACTGACTTCCACCTGGCCATGAATTATTGATGATGTGTTCGCAGCCATGTGTAAATGCGATCGAGCTTTCCAAAAATGTAAACTGGATCGAAACATTGTTAACTGGTCCTATTACTATGCTGAAACGGTGTTAAATAATGTTACTTTCTAACAATTTTAGTAATGACAAGAACTGTTAGAAATAATTGCAATCAGGTAGTCAGAGATGCAAACGGCTATATATCGATAAATAATTATCAAACTAGTCTTTCTATTCCTCGGCAGCTAGATAGAAGTTTCTTAAGATTCTTGATGGAGTGATTAAGTAGAATAAAAGTGCCACTGGTCAAAGATCATTCTCTTCTAATTAACAAATCGACATTTTTATAATGTACATTTCTACTTTATAATAATTATAAATTCAGAACATTTTATTTAAATCTTCCTTGCCAAAACTTACCAATGAACCATTTTCTTGTACTTTATTCATTGAGGAATAAATAAAAGAGTTTAGCTGTCAATTAAATCGAATACTTATGGTAAGGACAACATTAGGCCTTTTACAACTGTTTTACTTGTTTGACTTATATCAGCAATATGTCCTTTAGCTAATTGTTATACTCCAAACTGTGAGCCGCCCGTATCTTCCTACTACCAAAAGTTTCTAATCTTATCGTCGTATTTCGTCTTATATCTGAATTAACCACCCTTACCTTACGCATAATTATCCAAAAACCTTGAAGCGATTGTACACAAATAATTATCTGACTACATTTTAAAGAACAATCTTCTAAGTAGTTTCCTAAATGGCTTTCATCCAGGTCACAGCACTTCAAAAAACACTCTTTTCAAAGTCTCTGAATGTGTGCGGGAAGCAACGCAGTATATTTAATTACATTTTCTTTAAGGCAGTTAATAGATTTATAAAACTTTATTGGGATGATGCAAATAGGTATCTAGTGGCCCGCGAATTGGTATTCTCTCGCAGCTTCTTTTTCCTGTGTTTATACATTTTATTACTTTTAACTTCTTTTCTCTTTATCAACTGTATGCAGATGATCTATAAAGTTATGCTCACACCATTCTTGACTGTATAAACTCCGTTATTAATAGTGATAATAATGACTTGAAACGGGTTCGGGTATAAAAAATTCGGCATTGATGTTCATCGGCATCGGGCACCAGAATATTACTCACTCCGTAATAATACGCTCAGTTGGAGTGTACATATAATTGAGTTTTGTCGGAAAGTTACGAAGTCGCTATGTTTATTTAATAGGCAATCTTTTTTATGAAAATTAAACCAAATTTCTGTTATTGCAGTCTCTTATTCCTTCAATGATAAACTACGATGATAAGTCACTCTAATATCTCTGAAGTTTGTCTAGACAAATTAAATCACCTCATCGATTTCTCAAGTTCAAAATGAAGCATATAATACTAAATCGGAAAGTTATAATAAGAATATGCGAGTATATTAGATAGCGTAAGATTAAGAATATATATTAGATAGAATATATCTTTACCAGCAGTTTTGAACTGCCAATTAATATTGCCTGATATTAACTGAAGGATTAACTAAAATACCGTATTCCAATATAGAAATCAATATCGGGGAGAGCATCCCCTTCTTATGGCACGGCAGTTTTTAAGTTTACCCATTCCGAGAATTTGTTTCCTAGCGGAACCGATTGCTGGCAGTTGCGAACGTAAGATGAAAATAGCGTTAGTGTTGGATAACAGTATTAATTTCATTATCTCTATTTGCCAAAATATGGTGTAAAGGTCTTTATACAATAATAATTTTACATAAACTAATACAAAATATTCTAACAATTATAAATAACAAGTTACATCTTAATCTAATTATAATAATTAAATTATATTGCTATTATAGTTATAATACTCGAAATATTTAATTTTAACATAGTATGTGTAAAGTCATTCTCAAATACTTCATTCCATCGAAGGTAATAAAAATAAATTTACAGTGTTAAAAACAATTTATTTCTCCAATAAACAAAAAAGACAGATTTAAATTTTGATTTAAATTATAGCTTTGGTAAGCCTAATCTAAGTTTGGTCTCCTAATCAGAATACAGGAACAACAAGCTGGAACTCCAAAGAAATCTACAGCTGCTTGTTTTGTTTCATTCACGTAAAACATTTGGCGATACACCCATTTCTGTACACACTTGCCGTCGTAACCCGGTATAAAGACAATATTATCGGAACAGCTGAGAGGCGATTCTCTGTAATGAGTTATATTTAAATAAAATAAAACCTTACAATTAAGTAATTTTTATATTAATATTATGAATAATGGTGATGTTAATCAAAAAACAAAAAAAGAAATAAAATGTATGAAAATTAGATTGAAAATATAAAAACTTTTCAAAATATTTCGTCTTTTGAAAAGTTAAACCATACTTGCAAATCGTTGTGCGAAATACTTGTATCGGCTCAACGGCATCATTTAGTATAAATTTCCAAATTCCATTCGTGTTTTTAGCTGACTGGGGTGCTTTATTCTGTAAAAATATTTCTTACAATTCTAAATTAAAACCTATATCTAAGTTTCACATTGTCGTTCTAACACAAACAAATATTTATTCATATTTTGTCTAACTTGATGATTATATATCGTTTAATTTTGCATAGATATATTTCTTACCTCTGTTCTTGTTTCACATAAATTTAAAGGAAAAACTGTTTCATTAGTTCTCGGCAGAGGTCCTTTATCGTAATTAAAAATAGTTTTGTCTTTTTTAAGCTGAAAATAAAAGAATATTTATTAATATAGACAAGGACATAAACATACTCTAAAGTAGTATTAATGTCAGAAAGTATATTTGGAAAATATTCTGTGTTATTACAAATTGATGAATAAAGAATTAAAATAAAAAAACTCTCTTTTCAACAGGAATAATATTTGATGACAAAAAATATATTATATAACCTTAATAATAAGCTCCTTAACTAGAGCAGTTGGATAATTTTCAACTTTGTCACATATACCGTCCAATTCACACTTTTCACTAATTTTCAATTTTGGCAGTTCATCATCGTCTGCAATAAAATTATAGTTTCGTTTTTCTTATAAATACTATACAATAAAAAAAACAATAAGGCAAACTGAATGTAGATAAAAAACTCTTATTAAATTCCAATTTTAGTGCTTACCACATTGTAGTAAATGAAACTGGAAAACCTGAAAAAAAATTGAATAATTATAAAAAGTAATTTTTAAAATAATTTAATTGAATTAAAAATGTACTTACGAATAAAAAGAACAGAGAGAAGATAGGTACTTGTGTCATCGTTACTCAGACAGAACAATAAATACTACGATATTCTCGAACAATACCTATATATGTATATATGTATATAAATATATATGTATGTATCATATATATGTATATATATATATATATTACTGCTTATCAATTTATGGATTTCTCTGCACCGTTATTTATTGTTAATGCTTCGTTATTTGAATTTTACACTTACTACAAATTTATCTAAATTATTTACACACAAATATAAAAATATATCTAATTCAACTTTTAGATGCATTTACTCTTTTTATACTTAGAGTTATTAGAGTGGTACTTTAAAAAAATATATATTAAGAATAAGTCAATTATTTAAATAAGATTAACATAAAGATAATAATATTATATTCTTTAATATATTACTGATAAAGCATTATTATTATTATGACTGTTTAAATTATTATATTTAAGTAATTTAGATAATCATTTTATTAAATTATTGGATATTTATTACTTTTCTTATTTTAAATAAACAAACCGGACTATATGTTATCAATAATTTCCAGATTTCAGATCTTTCCCGATAAAAATCTTACCATAAAAAGTGATTTTTTGTTTTCTAAAAAGACTGGTATTTTTTTTTATATTTCCAATGTGTCACCAAGAATTTTGGAAAATTTTTCTACGTTCATCTTAATATTTATTCATAAATTTTTTTAAACAGTAATATTTTGTGCTCCAACAGGAGTAATTAATGTAAAAACTATGTACCTACTAATATTTTACTACTGTTAGTTATTCGTCTATTTTATATATGATTTATGGTTATCTTTTTATATTGATATATGACATTTTTATAATGGACGTGTAATATAAATTAATCAGTTCCATTATAATTAAAAAATAATAAAATAACAACGAATCAATTAAAAATACTTGATTGTTAAATTTGAATGACATCAAAAAAATAAACAGTTTGTTCTAAGCTTAATTAAAAAAATTGTAAATAGTGAACTTTTGTTAAAAAATTGTTTATAAAAAAAAAAACTTTTAAAATAAGTATAAATTGAAAGTTTCATCAACATAGTCAGGATTCCAATCTGCAATCTCTGGGATGACTAAAACTGTCTGCAACTCGCTCTAAAAACTGAGTCACTGTGTTGTTGCTGAAATATTAAGTATTTCTATTTGCCAGTGTCTTTATTATGGGACTTTGAACTCTTATCAGCGTAACTATTATCAGCTTACTCTAAAGGTTAAGTATATATAAAGGTGAAAGAAAGTTTATGGAAATATCAAGTTCAAGTGAAATGATTACTAAGTGACTTATTATAACAATATTACGAATTTATTGATCTTTCATTTTAAACTTGTAAAAATATTTTTTTTTTCATTTTTTGAGAGATATTTACTTGATACTAATTGATGAAACCAGACAATTTTTGTTATGATAGTTAAAAATGATACATTAGATACTTTTTTTATTATGTGTAAGTTATCTCAGAAATAAGACAAATCGTTTACTAGTGAAAGAGTATTTATTTTAAATATTATAAGATATACATGGTACAATAATAATATACGAGCAAGATGACCTAACAGTCTTGTTATGTTTAACGACGGTGTAGTAGTTATTATACCCTTAGTTACAACCCTTCTTTGTTAAATATTAGTAAGCTATCCTATGTCCTTTTCGATATCTCGAACTTGTGTTCAAAATTTTATGATGATGGATAAGTTAAACATGAAAACATACTAAAAAATTATCAATCACATATACAATGGTTTCATATTCTACGATGTATACAGCTTAAGTACTATAAAATATTCCTGAAGAACGACACCGCAGTAATCACCGCCTATGCAGCAGAGATTACGTGACTTCATTCAGTTCAAACTTCATTTTCGTAGTGTATGTATATTTTTCAAAGAACTAATTTAATTTATTCTTTTTTGTAATTTACATGAGCAGCAACTGGGAACTTGAAATTTCTTGATTGCAAATTTCTTATTTTGTACATCTATATACACCATATTTCTGAAATAGAATTCTTGGTAACAGGCATCATCAAATCCGTCGAACATTGCTGCCTTGGAGCACTTGGAATCCCTGTTAAAATAGCTATTTCAATCAACCGATGTTAAGTGAATTTAGTAATAAGATAATTAATTCAGGAATTTCAGGAAATTATTTCCGGAATTTCAGGAAAATATTAATTTTTATATGCATTAAGTCTACAAATCTTAATAACCTATATAATTTACAATTTATTTTAGTTTAATTATTGAATTAGCTTACCTCCCCATGCATTTATGTATTCGGAATCCTTGGAACCGAATATCGTCGGTATTCACTATGTAATGCCATTGGCCTACTTCGTCTTTAGCAGCTTGCGGCCAAATTTTCTATAAAATAGATAATGTTTATAAACAAGATCTTATCGCGTATTTTTTTTACTTATTTTAACTTTATTGTTTTAGGCAATAGACTATATTTGAAAATTAAATAAGATTTTTACACAATAAATTATATTTAACTGATTACCTCTTCCTTAGATTCACAAAGTTCTTCCTGTTCCTCTTCTGAAGTACTATATACTTTTGGCACCTCTTTGAAGTACTTGCTGAACTTACTTAGCTGCAATAAAAAGAAAGCATGTAATATTTTATTTATTACAAAAATAACGAGTATTTTTTTTATTAACAATATAATGCATTCACTTTTCTCAAATGCTTATTAACAAATGGAGTATCATAAATTGTAATATTGGAGCAAATTCCAATTTTTCGGCAGTCTTCCGGAATATCTCTATCAGAGAGTTCCTTTATAAAATGGTCTTCTTCCCAACTCAATATGTCTGAAATATATTATATAATAATTAAAATCAGTTCTAAAATTACAAAATAGTGAAAGGAAATGAGTAATAAAAATAGCAGGATATTTGATAAATATTTTTGATACACCTTAAATTGCTAAATAAACAAAATAATAATATAAAAAACAATTGGTAGATAAATAGTCATGAGAAAAATCATAGATAAAAAAGAACTTACCATCACTATTTACTTTAACTGCTAAAAAGTACAAAATAATCTGAAAAAGTTATGAAAATAATCAGTATTTAGGAAAAGGTTGAGGATAAGAAAGAGTGCTAAGAATGTCTGCGATAACTATGTTACAAAATATAATAATTACTTTTGGAATTGATCAATCAAAAAATCTTGGATGTTTCAAAAGTTTAATCAAGTCAATGGTAAATTCAAAATAACAAAATTTACCGTAATGAGAACAGCAGAAAAATGTAACCGCACCATTGTTACTGCTGAAGTTTTGCAATTAAATGTCCAGAAAAACTGCGTTTGCACTGTTTTCTAGTCCTAATAAAATAACGTTTACCTGCTTCGTTTCTGAAAAAAGAAATAAATAAAAAAATATATTTCCTATTTCACATTATAAATTCAAATCGTATTCCTTACTTTGCACAACAAAAATAATTTAACAAAAATAAGAATACATAGAATCTGCTTTATATACTGAAATAATATTTAAAACTACCTACTGCCGGTGTCTTCATCCCCGATTTATTATTTTTTACTCTCAAAAAAATCAATTAAAACCAATGATATAAAAACAAGAAGACTTTTTACACAAGCAAACATTTGCACTTGTTATTGTTTACAAACTTTTATTTGTTATATTTTCTCCCAATTATATATAAATGTATTGAATGTACATAAAATCTTTATACTTTTTAATATATATTAAGATAAGGTGCTGTTTTGATAAGAATGAATGTATTCATGCCATTTTTAGGGTTCCGTAGTCCAATATATCATCATGTATATAATATCTTATATTGTGTCAAAAAAAATGTAGAGTCACTATCCATTTTAATAAATTAAGTAATTTTGATGCATAAATATTTAATTTATATATTTCTTAAATACAAAGATAAATGAATTGCTGCTTTCAAATCCTCCCAAAGTTTTGTAATTATTAAAAGACTTAGACTTAGACTTAAATGCATTAATTGAGATTATTAACCTTTAGATTTAACAACATCATTTGAGTCAATGCTTTGTTTTCTCTGTAACATTTATAATCATCACAATATCCGTCACGAAGCTCAAGTTAGCTAGGCACGACTATTTGATCATTGACTATTGACTATTGATGATATGACTATTGACTATTTGACCTGAAACCCGACAACGTTAAAGCTATAATGCCTTCGTCTGAACTTTTATCTTAATATTGTTTTATTATGTTATAGATTTTTACAAAATAACTTTAAATCTTTCTACTTGTTAATCACTAATTATAATCATTTAACTCTTTCGATTTTAAATTACAATGGTCTTAGCTTGGCCGATAACATCTGAATAATAATTATGTTAAATTTGTCAGAAGCCTTTTCTATAAACTGTTTAGAGCGCATAAGTTTCTAGAAACGTGGCCTATCAAAGATCTTAACATCTTAACCTATTATTGTCCTATTTGTTGGATACTAACAAGGAATTAAGATAACTCTAAATCTATTGTTTTTTATTGTCATATCATTCACTGAGAAAATTCCAAGCTACTTTATAATATATATATATTATACTAAGTGTTTAATTATTTGCGACGCTTCTCCCTCTGGATAAGAATACGAATAATGGACTATAAAGGGAAGAAAATCTTAAGGCTTGCTTTAAAGGAAATATAAATATTATAAAGAATTACTAGGTTAATTTATAACTATAGGGCAGGCAAGCTGTCTTTAAGCAAATACTGTCTGGCAACAGAATTGGCTGGTAGCGGCAGTACACGGTCCAGAGTGCAAGTCGATGATCTAATTATTTTATTTCTCGATTGGAATTCGTAGAATCCTTTTTTATTTGTAGTTATTTATTATAATATTTCACTAATCAATTGTTGGACTCATTTGTAAAATGTTACATGAACATTTAATAGGACTTACTTAGTATGTATTAAGATACTAATTTATCTAATTTTGATATGTAAATATAAGGTTATATTTAAAATGATAATAGAGTACTATATGATTAATATAATAAATGATAAACTCCAAGTTGATAACATTATCCTAATGTACTTTTTAATTACACATATTTTTGAGTTTACTACATCTATGATAAATGAACGTGTAAGTAGTTATTTAATATATTTTTTTGGCATGTTTCATTGTTGTTATTAATACAGCGCATAAAATCCGTTGGAAAAACTTAATAGCAATTCTACAATCTTATGATTTTGCCTATTAAAATAAAATAGTACAAAATAAACATTGAAGTAAAATTTTCAATGTATGTATTAAAAACTGTGACGTCAGAGATGCTGACTGAGTGAATGCTTATTATTTTTTGTACTCATTGTGCCATGATTCAGGCGATTCAGCGATTATTTATAAATTATTTCTTGGCTCTCTTTTGTATCCCAGAATTCCTTATATGCGCTTGAAAATACAATGACAATGTAAGAAGTCAAAATAGGTTTTTAATTTAATAACTAGGGACGCCAACAAACCCTCAATTTTGACTCGCTGCGCTCGCGAAATCTCGGGTGCCGTTTGCATATTGAGCGAAGCGAGCCCAGTGTATTGACTTATCGTTTCCCATTGACTTCAATGGGATATCAGTTTTTTGACATAATATAAAAAAAATATATATTTTTTTGAGGATGTTTTTAAATTTTTTTAAACCGTCATCTAATGTGTGTCTTTTTGATTGCAAAGTTTCATAATTTTCCGTCAAGTAGTTTTCGAGCCAATTCTTGACAAAGAATGTAAAAAGTCTCCAGTAAAACGCTCCGCTCACTTCGTTCGTTTCGCTCAATTAAAAGGTGTATTATTACGAACCATAAAGACCGAGGCCTAAGCGATGAGGGCAAATCTTGTCTTTTTAGTCGATAGCCTTAGAAACATCAGCATATATATATATATATATATATATATATCTATAAACAATTATCAAAGTATATATATATATATATATATATATACTTTGATAATTGTTTTCCGACTTTTTTATGGCAAATTAACAATAAGTTATGTTAGTTTTAATTTTTGTATAATAAAAAATATTTCAATAACGATTAAATTTCGTCATAATTAAAACTCTTAGTGGAATGAATTTATGTTTTGTTTTGAAGTGTTTAAGATTGTTAGAAGTGGATACTTAATTTTGCATCTAAATAGATCATACATTTTATATTTAATTATCTAATTATAGAATATATAATATTAAAGCACTTTATAACATATATATTTAATAATATGAGAATGAGGGAATTTTTTATTTTATTATGATTATGTCATCCTTTTCATGTATAACAAACTCGTCATTTTAATTATAATATATTATTTTTATTAAATTTTTATATTAATTAACCTTCCTCAAATTTTGTTATTTTGTTGCTAACGGAAAACACCTACATTAATTTCAGACATTTGACGTTATTACAAAACTTAGATTACAGACGGCAATTAAAATTTATCTAATATATAAAATGTCATTAAAGTTCGAAGCTTAAACATTTAATTTATATGTTTTAGCTTTTAAATAATTTTGTACATTAAAATGTCACTGTGTCAGACGCAAAATTATTAATAGAAAACATTTAAAGAAAAGTGAAAAATTATAGATTATTAGTTTTTAAAGAAACAAAGAGAAAGAATCCGCAATGAAGAGATCCACAGAATGGCAGGTACTAGGTTTGGGCACGTCGAACGAAGGAGTGATGAAAGAATGGTAAAAAAGATTTATATAGGAAAAGTGAGCGGTAAGAGAGACTGGGGGAGGCCTCGAGTGACCTTCGAAAACACAGTATCTATGATACTGGAAGAAGGTCACGTAAAAAGCATGAGGCCCTCGGAGGGCATCTATGAAGAGGTTGATGTCTGTGGCCGAGGCGAAAGAGGTATGCAGGAACCGTAGCGTTTGGCGCTCCGTCGTCTCTGGCTACCCCGTAAGGGATATGGTGTGAAGCTAAATAAATAAATAAATAAATAAATAATGTTTTAGAAAACTTCATCTTGTCTGGTTTATTGAATTTTTATTCGACCCCAGAAACAAGTAATATTTTAATAAAATGTTAAACACGTTTTTTTAAAACTAGCTAACAGTAAATTTTAGATTAGAGATCGTGAAATAAATTCTTAGATAAAAATGTTTAGAGAAATAATTAAATATGTATGATTTTGTTGTTGAACAGTTTCCAACGAGCTGACTGTTTCCCAACAGGAGCCGTTACTCTTGAAATGGGAAGAATAAAAGGATACTAGGCTAAGAAAGAAAGGGGGCTTCAGTCTTTCTTATGTCGAATATAATAGATAGATATGTAATAAATACGTAGTTATCTATTATAGTTATTATAGTATTCGAAACAAATATACAACTTCTATATATATATATATATATATATATATATATATATATATATATATATATATATATATATATATATATATATATATATAGGAGTGGCTATAGGAATTTGTCGTATAATAATATTTAATAATAATAATAATAAGGGACATGACATGATAGACGTTATATCATTTTTTTTTGTTTTTTTTTCTTAGGTTACTCCGATGTGGAAACAAGAAATGACATTTGGTAGCACTTTATTTGTGTATTGATGACTGTATTTGTATTTGAAGCGAAATAAATAATAATAATAATTATTATTATTATAGCAAACCACATTTCAAAGTCCACAAAAATATAACACCATTTTGAATTAACAATACACTATTATTATAATTAATAGTAAACTAATGTATCCTCGTTTCTTCAACAAATGAAGACGATTATTTTTATTGTAAAATAATAGAGACATAAAATGAAATTAACACATATTTTTATAAGGTAATAAAAACTGACAAAGTAATCTATTATTTAAAACTAAACCTGAAATTGATAATGTGTGTCATCTAGAATTAAAAAAAGGGTCCAGTCAATATACGAGTATTTATGAATATTATAGCTATCTACATAAAAATAGGAAATACTACGGTATATTGTATAGGTTTTTAAAATAAATTCCCCAGAAAAGCGTTAAATTTGTCATTCAAATTGCACATTACAAGAAATTTGAAAAAGAAAATGGTCTGGTAATGAATTGTTGGTTTTGTTAGATTTACTGGCTGCATCACACTTGGTAGGGTCGGGTTGCCCCCTACTAATAATATGGCGAAAGGGTTGATGGATGACTCTACCCTACCTACGTTATGCTCGTGCTTGCGGTTACTGATCGTCTTGTGAGTCACTTAATTCTTTTTTTATTATTAACAAACCAAAAGGCCGGCTTATCGACTGCTTATCGACTTGATTGCCATACTTTTAGTTCTGAATGTCCAGGATCACTTCGACTAAAATATATTTCCGCCGTATCAACGAAAACCCTTAGAAAGGAAAAAGCTTTCAAGCAAGATTGCAAGCAATATAATGACTACGTTGAATTCACATGATACCAACAAATTTTAACTTAATATTTTAACTTACTTTAAATTTTAAATATAACACACAAACGAGTTTAAAAACGAGAATAATATAATAATTTGAAATATTTTAAAAGTATTGTTAAGAGTATTCATTGAAGGCTAATTACAACATGAAAATAAAAATCGATAAAAAGGATACAAAAGGTCATACCATAACAACATTCATAATTTCGAAACATGTGAATTATAAAACCGTGTAGCTAAGAAAGTTAACAAAAATGTGGAATGCGTTGAAAGTCAAATCAAATGTGGATAAATGGAAAATGACAATCAATCTAAAATAACTTATTATTTAAAAACCATCACTGATCATTTTTCAGAACGATTAAGTAGATAAATTCACTTTATATGCACATTTAATTGAAATATAACACAATGCCGACCTCATCTAAACATCTGTAACGAATGACAGCTACTCTTAAATACTTCAGCAATATATTACTCATAACAAAATTTATGACCTTAGCAAAAGTAATATAACAATAAAGTTATCATATAAAGAAAAATATTGTATCCCAGGATAACAATTGATTTCAATTATAACTATAATATAATCTATGCAATGTTTGATAATTTTTTTCAAAAAAATGCTTTGGGCTTTAGTATAGTCAAATATAGTTTAAGAAAATATTACAAAGAAATACATATATAAATAAATATAATTTTATGTATATATATAACAATAATATATATACACAATTGGTGTATTTCATTTTTTTATTTATTTATAATAAAAAAGACAATAGGTAGAGGAAAAAAAAACAGCTTTTAAATATTAAAGAAATAGATATCATTTTAAAAGTCATACGAATGGTAGAAATGATTCTTCCAATGATTGAACCTTATTATATAGAATTTAAATAAATATATATATATATATATATATATATATATATATATATATATATATATATATATATATATATATATATATTATAGTTCAAGGAACCTAGAGTTTTTTTCAAACTAGCAACAATTAATTTTGAAAAGATTACCTAAATGAATTTCTTTTTAGCAATCTATATTCATTTGAAATTGGATATATATTTCTGTCGTTTGATCATTCTTTTCAAAAAAAAAATAATCAATTGCATTTTAAAGTTAAAAATTTCATTACAGATTAAAAGTAAATAATTTTGGTATACGATTCAATTTTGGTTTTTGCAAACCGCTGTGTTATGGTGATCTTAATTTTTTTTATTCGTCATAATGAAAAAAGTAGACGACTCAATAAAAGGGAAGAGTGAGTGATTGGGTTTTTGGGATTCTTTCACTCGTAACAAATATAGCCATACGAGTAAAAGCTTCTTCACAGTGACAATCTGTTAGAGGGTGTACCCAAGTCGATATAGGTCTTACGAGCAGATCTATATCCTATAAACTTTACTATCTCATAAAATTGCACCGAAGTTATTACTTATTTTTAATGGATTATAAGAAATATGTAAGTGAAGTGCATTAATTAAGCAACCTTTAAACATGTTTCAACTTTATGTGCTAGGGTGCCATCGTGTCTCAATTATGCTTTTGATATTAAGCTTTTTTTTAAATGTGTAGTTTTATGTTTCTTATTTGTAAAAATGTAGTAAGAATTAGGATTTACCAATTTTAATATTATGTAAACAGTTTTTAACTTCATCTTGTTTTCTTATTACCCGAGATTAGAATCCACATTACAATAAATATTTACTGAGATATTCATTGTATGTTTTGATGTAAATAACTCATAAAGTGATCTTGTACATAATGCTTACTGCTATGTAAAACAGGGAATTAAAGTCGTGGGCAATACATAGTTCTATATAAATAGAAGTATTAGTGATCAATAATATAAAAGCATATTCTTTTACGTTTTTTACAAATCAGATGTAAATAAAACATCAATATATTCGATGACCAAGTTTTGGAGGAATAATGGCAAATTTTTTTAGAAGCATATTCAAAAGAAGAGATAAATCAAGTTATATTTCTATACATACGTATCAAATGTGTGTGATCTGTTTAGAAATAAAAATTGAAATGTTCAAAGAATATAAATATGAATATAACAACATTATTCATGTTATTACAAATAACTGTTAATATAAAATCTCTATTTGTTATATAACTTGTCACAACAATAATAATGTGTCTATTGAGTCTATTTCGATTGTAGGGAATATATGGACTTGTTTTCAGTGCACATAGGAATTCCCATACATATTTGATAAAGAAATATACTTTGCAATCTTAATTAGCTTATTGACGCCATAATATTGACATCACTGTTCCATATTTGTTTACTACTCGACGCTATGTCGTTGAAACTATGAATGATTCAACATATAATCGTTATATAATTAAATTAATTTGAAGGATTAACTTCTTTTCCTTTCGTTTGTTTGGAATTAAAGACAATTCATTACAATTATAACTGTAATTAAAATAATTGTCATTTTTACTTTATTAAATAAAAGATGTTTTCTTTCACATATTATCTTTTTTGTAAAAAATAAATACAATAATTTTAAATTCATAAGACTTAAATTAATATTATTTCTCAAAATAGACAACATATTGTATTATATTATATGTATATTCATACATACGTATGACGAGTTGCGTCAGTTATGGTGCTATGCAAGATAAATAATAATGAATAATTTTTTCAAAATTAAATCAGCATTGTTGTACGATCAGATATATTTCTTGTGGTATTTAATGCTTAACTTAAACAACATTAAAGTAAAAATCTAAAATTTATCAACACATTGTTAAGATAAAAGCGATGACATGATCATGACAATGACAACAGCAATGACTTCATTAAAGCTTTTACAGGCTCAAATAAAAAATATTTGCCTTTGAACATATTCGCACCTAAGTTGAGTTTAATGATATATATTGTACTAATAATAAATGTTACAGACAAAATAGTACAGAAAATTGATTATATTTCTCAATAATCGTTTATCAATCAGGTAAAAAGGACTCAAATTACCTTATATAATCTTGGTTAAATATACAATTTACCTCAAAGGCTAAAATGCGCATACTTACAATATTTGGAATGGTCTTTAAATGATCACGAAACTTAAGGACAATATGAGATAATTTTATTTGTTTTTGATTTTAAATATATTTTAAATAATGAATGAATTATTAAAAAAAAAATACAAAGTATGGAATATGTAGGTTAACATCGATTTAATCAATTTTAGTATAATAATAATTAAAAACATTATAAACGTCATGATTAAATCTACACGATGCATTTATCATAATACAGTTGTAACCTCCTGACTTAGGATTCCCCAAGTACGGCGATCTGTTAACACGCTTATCAGAGTAACTTTATATTAATATACATTTAAAAATGTTGGTAATACTGTATGTACATTGAATATATATTTGGGGGTAAAGTAAGAAATGAAAGTCGTAAACAACAATTTTCCTAAATATTTTCCTTTTAAAACACAATAAAGTCTTTTTAATTTTGTGGATAAAATGTAAGAAAAGTTAATTTTGAATTTTATTAAGGATAAAAAAATAATACCGAAGAATGAAGTTGCAGACAACAAGTTGTTTTAAATACTATTTCGGTATATAAAGCACAACCATATAAAATCGTAAAAGTATTTCAATGTTGTGTTTGTATTCCTGTTTTTATTAAAATTGTGTGTATTGTGTAAAATAAGGAAATCAATAAAAAGTCATTTAACGTAACATACAATATTTTTTTATATAAATGTTTTTTCAAATAGCCTAAATGTTAGTGACGTTTTTAGTTTTGACATTGACTCAATGAAACTCCGAATCCAAGCAGGAAAACGTCATTTATTACTATAAAACAGTGCAAACGCAATGTTTCAGGACATTTAACTGTAATACTTCAGCAGTAACAATGGTGCGGTTACATTTTTCTGCTGTTCTAATTACGGTAAATTTTGTTATATTGAATTTATAATTAACTTGATAATACTTTTAAAATAAACGAATATTAATAGTTTAGGTAATTTTTTCAGGTTATTTTGTACTATTCAGCAATCAAAGTTAATAGTAAGGGTAAGTATTTCAAAATTGTTTTGTAATAATTAATCTATTAACTGTTTGTTTATTTTGATTTTGAAGTTATCTTAAAAAGTATTTATCAAATTAGTTTACTCATATTTTTCATTTAATTTAAACTATTAAATAAAAGAGAATAATAAAAATATATGATAATAATATTCCAGATTCCATAATATTTTTTTATTCCAGAAATATTGAGTTGGGAAGAAGATCATTTTATGAAGGAACTCTCTGACGAAGATATTCCGGAAGACTGCCAACAAATTGGAATTTGTTCCAATGTTACAATTTACGATAATGAATTTATTAATAAGTATTTTAGAAATGTGAGTACATAAATTATATTGTATATATATGTGTATATAATATTCTCTATAATATACTGAAATATATATATATATTTATTTTTATCTATATCTTTTCCACTTTGTATCAGTACCATTGACCACTTATGTACGTCAAATGAAAGTATCAGGAGTCTATTTTGATTACGTACATATCAAATTAAATCCTTCTGTTAAGACACTCTCCAACTCTGGATTAAGGTTCTCTGGTCCTGGTACTCTTTTTTTAATATTATATGATTATTTTATTATTATAGTCCAGAAGGTTCAACCAGGACTCCATAATGCTGCATCCGTATAGCCGTTCTGAAGATATTGAAGAACTTTGTGAAGCTAAGGAAGAAGTGAGTGATTGAATATAATATTAATATTTAATTATTAATTACCTAAAACCAACAATTTTTATTACCTAAAACCAACAAATCATCATTTATTACCTAAAACCAACAAAGGTTTATTAATTCGAAACGGCAACATATTGTACGTAATCTTAATGCGTGTCAAGTGTCAACGTTACTTTATATCAATTAAGCACTTATTCAATTAATATTAATTATAATGGAACGATTCTCTGATAAGTAGAAAATACGCGATAATATCTCGTTGTTTGTAATTGCTATTTATTTTATAGATTATTTGGCCGCAAGCCGCCAGAGACGAGGGAGGCAAATGGCAATACATAGTAAATACCAACGCTATTCGGTATCAAAGCTACCGAATACAAAGATGCAGAGAGAGGTAAGCTGAATAGTAAATAATCAACGATAAATAGTGAAAAAAAAATGAAGCTTTAACTTAATTTAACTTATATAACGCGTGATTGAAATTGACATTAACAAATTGTGTTAATGTAAAATGATATTTGAAATTTATTATAAATATTTAAAAATATTTAAATATAGAATGAAAAATGAATTTACACTGGTAGGACTTACACCCGCGTATTTTGGGAGTCCATCTTTTGTAACTTTGGAATTTTCAATCGTGTATTATCCCATATATATCAGCAGTTTATAGATTTATCTAATAATTTTTAAAACGTTTTCCAGTGGCTCTAAGTGTTCCAAGGCAGCCACTTTTGAGGGAGTTGATGATGCCTGTTATCAAGAATTCTATTTCAGGAACATGGTGTATATAGATATAAAAAATAAGAAATTTGCAACCAAATACTTTCAAATTCCCAATTGCTGCTCATGTAAAATAACAGAAAAATATTAGATTAAATAAATTCGTTATATAAAAATATACATAATATGTATTGTGACTATGATAGTATTAATTATGTTTAAGATAATTTATTTAAATAATTAAATCCTAATTATTAAATTATAATTTATAATTTGTTAAGTTTATTTTATGAAATGAAAATGAAGAATAAAATAAATAAGAATACCTCATTTCATTGTTCCTTTAAAAGCCATCCTCGACGTGATAACCAACTTTTAAAATAACTTTACAAAAAATCTAACTTTTTGCTTTTATATACTTACAAATATTCCTACATTTAAAATACGTACATGTTACGTTTAAGATGCTACAGTAAAGGTACTGGTAGAATATTAAATAACGTTGTATATATTGTGAATTAAGCTATAACTTTAATAATATTAGAAATATAATAGAAACTATGTCTCTTTGTCTATTAGGCTTTCAAGACAAAACGCTTGATCGCTAGAAACAATTTGAGGATTCGGGACGAACTTGGCTACTTTGAAGTGTAGTCAAGTTTGAAGTGAAATTAAATCTCATAATTTCTCCCGAATGGCTATAACTACAGTGCTATTCTTTAGGAATATTTAATATACAATTTTTAAGTGCATTATTCTAAATATCGAAATAACGAAATGTGTGCTTTTGTTGATTTGTATTCAAGTCTTAATAGAACTAAAAAGAAATAACTGTTTTTTAGAATTATCAAATAACGAAATCAAAGATCAAAAGCATTAATAATAATATTATAATAAGTCACTGTAAACAGTCCACTGCACCTTGGTACTTCCGAAGACTTTCTGACTGTCTGTGGATAGATAACACCAATAGATAGCCGAAAGCGTTGTGGGATTTTTATTTATTATACATCATGTTAATGTAAGTAACAGTAACTTGATAAAAGCAAGTAAAGCTGATAAGAGTTCATCCTGATAAAGATGAATGCTATATTCAGTTACAATACAGTGACTCGGTTTTTAGAGCGAGTGGAACGTTATTTCAGAGATGTAGGTTAGAATTCAGTCCGTGCTTTTTAAACTTTAATTCTATATATAATTAAAAAACAAATGGTGGCTTAAATGTTTAAAATGAATTGTAAATCTTAAAAGTTCACGGTATTATTAAATTGAGTTAAAATAAACAATTTTTTTATTATTATTTAATTCAAATAAAAAAAATAAAATGTCTTAATCGATTTTCTGTTTTGTTATAAATTTTTCATTATAATGGAACTGATCAATTTTATTTTGTATTATTTATTATAACCGTAATACAGCATACACATAAGATAACCGAAGGTCACTCAGATATAAAATAACCGAATGGCTAAGTGTAGAGAAAACTGTTCGAAACGTAAGTTTAGAAACATTAGTTTTTCCTCAAATTTTTGATAGTGAAATATGATGAAATTTCTACCGCTATTGGATAAACATCTGTTAATATCAATTGATAAAATTATGATGGGATGGGAAATGGCAGTTTGTAATGTATGTGAATACTATTTATTCTTATGCCTCCATAAGAATATTTAAGAAGTTTTTTACAGTCTTTATTTAAAAAAATATTTTCTCATTAAACTGGAAGATTAAAGAAGGAATCTTGTAACTTATTTTCAAAAATGCTTTGTGACTGATATTGAGAAATTAAAAAAATATATTAGGTACGTAGATTTAAAATTAAGGCTTTTTAAGGTAATCATTTTATATGGAAATATTTTAGTATATGGTTCAATGTTCAATTATTATTTCTTACTAGCAATGTACTTAATTTTTATGGGTAAAGTATAAAATATCATTGCGTATTTAGAAGTAGATCAGACACCAATTACAATAAGATATTATTATCTAAATTACTTAAATAGCAATTATATTAACAATTCTTTATCAGTAATATATTATATACTAGCCGTAGGGCTCGCTTCGCTCGCCGTTATTTTTATTTTTTAATTTGGTGACCTTATTGACCTTACAGCGTCGCCAAAACATAACCCTGGCATCGTTAGACTATAAGCTTTCATTTGATACCCTGTTTATGAAAATCGGATAAGCGGTTTAGGAGGAGTAGTGCAAGAAAGATAAAAAGTAATCGATTTTATATGGTAAGATTATTATCATTATTTTAATCTTATTTAATTAGTGTACCTATTTTTAATATATTTTAAACTACTACTGCTAAAAGAACAGTAAGTGGCAGTATTGCCTAGATATATTTCCTAGTTACGAACGCGTATATCATCTCTCTACTCTACATCAAGAAACAGTTATCTAAAGGCATCTTAAAGTTAGATTTGATATATTTTATTATATTACTAAGTAAATAATTTAGATAAACTTATAGTAAGTGTAAAATTTTAATAACGAAGCATTAACATAACAAATTACGGTACAGGAAAATCCATAAATTGATAAGTAGGAATAATATATATATATAATTTGAGAATATCATGGTATTTATAGTTCTGTCTGAGTAACGATGGAACAAGTATCTATCATCTTCTCTCTGTTCTTTTTATTTGTGAGTACATATATAAATTAATTTAATTAAATAATAAATCACTTTTTATATTATGTTGTACCATTTTTTTTTCAGTTTTTTCAGTTTAATTTACTGCAATGTTGTAAGTATTATAAGTCAGGATTTATTCAAAGTTTTTTAACTATATTACATTTATCTGTATTTAATCTTATTTATATACTTTTTTTTTTACTATACTTTATAATAGTACTATATTTTATAATAGTTACTTTAAAGAAAAACTATAGGATATTTTTATTTCAGATGATGAACTATCAAAATTAGAAATTAGTGAAAAGTGTGAATTGGATGGTATATGTGACAACGTTGAAAATTATCCAATAGATCTAGTTAAGGAGCTTATTAATAAGGTTTGTGTAGTTTATTATATTTTGAAAATTAATTAATTATAACAAATATTGTTCTTCTTGAAGTGAGAGGTTAGATTTGTAATTGTTTATTACATCAATTCGTAATGGAACTAGTCATAGAAAGGAATATTTGTAGACGTACTTTCTGATATTGATACTGCTGTAGGTGGTAGATTTTAGCTGTATATATTTGACTGCATTCGATTCGTATTGGGCTGGCTTGACTGAGTAAAAACCACCCTCTCACAGAAGATCGACGTGTAGTAATCAAATTCATTTGATTATGTTCAGTCAGTGAGTGAGAGAATTCAGAAGACCAACCCTCTAAATCGCCCAAATCATGAAAGCGGTGCATCAAAAAGTATGGGCTTTGATGAATCAGAAGAAACTCTTCCCGACCAAAATTGGGTATATGTTTCTCAGATTTTGCGCGGGCTGCAAAATATTGCGTATTATGTTTACCGGCACTTTGGATAACTTTTGCCACCCAGCACCGGCATTGCACATCCGGAAAGACTCTGGCCCATACGGTAAAAAAGAAAGCCGACCTCTTAGGCACTCTTTTCATCTGAAAGTTGACTTTGAACTACCACATGAAGACACCGTCTATCATAACGTGGTATTAAAACTCAATGCCGGAAATAATTCTTCGATAAAAAACCATAGGCCAATCTCTATTTTCCTTGGAAGTTCATAAGTCAAATGGGCCAGATGTCATCTTCCCAATGGTGCTACGAACATGTGCTCCTGAGTTGATTCCAGTGCCAACGCGTCTATTTCGGAGAAGTGTGGCATTGGCTATCCGATCCCTAAAAAAGGGTGGGAGGATAGCTAACTACAGAACTGTCACTGTTACCTCTTTTTCCCACCTCCATGCAGCGCGCTAGCAAGTCCTCGGATGTTGCAATAGCACGTGGGCGGTGGTAATCACGTATTATCTGCGACCCGCACGCTCGTTTTTTTCTAAAATAAAAATATTATAAATTATATATATCTTATAGTATATGTATATACTTACCTATATTTGTAACACTATCTTTATTTTAGCTTCAAAATGAAAATACGATATTTAATTACGATGAAGCACCTCTGCCGAGAATTAATTCCAGATTTTATTCTGGAGAAGAAGAACCTTCAAGTTTGTGTCAAACAAAAGCAAAGGTAAAATTTATATCAATGTAACGATGACTCAAAATTAAACTTATTTACCTCGCAATTAGATAGTTTTGTTCCTATTTAGGAACAAATATTTTTTGTCCCTATTAAAGTGAGAATGAGAAAATGATAGGTTTTAGTCTCGAAATTGTAAAGGATATTTTTTCAGAATTTAGCGCCCCAGTTGGCTAAAGACATGAGAGGTAATTGGAAAATTATACTAAATGACTCCGAAAAGCCGGTACAAGTTTTTCGAACTCAGCTTTGCAGGTATGGGTTGTCCATTCCAAAAGAAAAAAAACTGTTTGTTTGGAATTTTCAATTTTACATAATTTATGAGCTCAATATGAGATTACCATATCAATGATTGATAAAATGAAGATAAAGATTACTTAACTTGTGTAAGGTGTTACTTAATTTAGATATAATTAATTACAGAGAATCATCTCTCCCCTGTTCCGAAAAAATCGGCTTTGGAATGGGTTATGACGGCGAGTGTATTCAAAAAAGGATGTATCGACAAATGTATTATTTGAATGGAACTAAACAAGCCGCCGTAACTTTATTTCCAGTTCCAACTTGTTGTTCTTGTGTTCTGATTAGGAAGGATAACGTTAAATAAATGAAAACATGTGAAAATTAAACCACCTTTTTCTGTTGTTTATTGTCTTTTAAGCTAATTTGTGTATATTTGTCCATTGGATTTAAATAATTCTTACTGATTTCTTAATATAGCTGAAATAGTTTATCAAAGTTAAAATACATTTTAAGAAATAGACAAGAACGTATTAAATTCTATTCTTTACTGTTTATTGGAGAAATAAATTAATTCAATTGTTGCTTATGTATCATTATCTATGATGGAATGTTAAATTTGAGAATTGCATTACATCATATTTTTTTATATTTCGTACCTATTAATATTGACATAATTATGGTTTGTACATACTATATTTTAATTATTATTGTTATTATTGTTATTATTATTATTTTATATATCGACTTAATAGTCTTAACAGTCTTATATCTGTAGTAGCAATATAATGTATTTGAATTTGAAAAACTATAACTTAATATTTTTATTTTGTTTTTATTCTTTTTTTGTAAAACTTTATATCATATTCTGTCACATAAAGATTATGAAATTAATATGAAATATTACAATTATATTGTTAAATAATGATAATATATTGCAAACTGTGTACTGTGAACTTGTAATGAGAAATATAAAATAAATACTAAACAAAAGTTATAGACCCAACTTAAGGTTCAAAGATTTTAAAGTTATTATTTTTATGAACATTTTTGTGTAAAGCGCCATCTAGTGTATATTCCCAGTATTACTTTGCGTGTTGGTAAAATCTTTTGCTATTATGTATTACAACATATATTTAAGTATATAAATCATCGTTAGATAAACAATTTTATCACAGATGGCGTTAAGTGTCCTATATACGAGTATTGCTCTCAAACTGCGTGTATGCTGTAATATAACTTTAATATAACTTGAATCTGTATAACTTGAAATTTTTTTTAATAATTTTTATCATTATATAATATACTAAGTATATAAATATAAATTATTATGATAATTGTCATTTCATGCTACAATTACATTCGACAGCTAAAATGATGAAAGGCGATAGTTTTTAATGAGCTTAGAGAATTGTTATTACGAATGCGTATTAGAATTACGTACTGCTTACTTTTTTATTGTAGTCAATTAAATTGTGATATATATTTATGAGACGGAATATAGAATATCAATTGCAAAAATCACCAATGCCCAATGCGTTTATATTGTTCGCGTTAAACAAATACAAAATGGATGCAATGCACTTTATTTATAAGTCGTCCATTTTCTTTTTAGATTTTCCTGCCTATGTAAACATGTAATAAGCAATTCTCAAGCTTATGGACTAAATGTAGTATAAAATTAAAATCTTTTGAAAATACAGGATAAGAGTGAAGAAAGATATTAGTTATATTCTATTCGAAAATATCGATAGTTTTTTTGCAAAGAAATATATTACGACTTTCTTTAAAATAAAATGTATTATTTAAATATATACATAAAGTGCGTTTCTGACGCGACTAATTACAATCATGGTAAAACGACAATTTATGTAATTTTATTATTAATCTGTAAGTACACTTTTTAACACCAAAAATGGTTACTTTAAAGTGTCTATAATCTAATAGCTTAATTATTAATATTAATATTTTTTTTGTAAAGACACTGTCTAACAAGGGTTCCAAACGCTTTCTTATGTATTTCTTCTGGTTTACCAGGGTCTGAGAAGAATTAGACAAGAAACTCAGCCGGGTATTTCTTTATTATGATCACTGTTTCACAAAACCTTATTTTGTAAACATTTTACAAGCAAGTAGAACCATCACAATCAATTTGATTAGTAACCTAATGGTTAGGTTATAATATTGTAGTAAACCCGTGGCTAACAACACAACCAGTCACCGCAAGCAGTAATCGTTCACGAGCTTATCGCAAGGGTAAACCCCCTTCGCCATATTTGAGGGAGGGAGGCAATCCTGTTCCTAACGCTATCGCAAGTAATAACTTTTAAGGCAGGGATGTGGTATAGCCAGTAAATAAAACAAATAAAGGAGTAATCAACGTCAAAAAAATGTGTAGGTTGTTACTTAATCGCTCAAATACAATCCATTCCTAGGCCACGCTGTCAAAAATTCCTTATACTGTAATAGTTTTTTTATCAAATTCGTTTTAATGTATGATTTACAAATTGAAATCTAGCGTTTATCATTCATAAAGTAAGGTAAGTCATATATGTAAGTGAGGAATAAGGAAGGTCCTAATAAGCCACGCGGTAAGCCCATGTTCAAAAACTAACCAGAGGAAATTTACATTTTATTTTTACTAGTATTAAATTGATTTTCCGCTGATATAATTTTATGTTACCGCTGATACACACTCACTTAATAGTAATTTATGAACAATAAAGACAGATTTCATGGTAAATAATGAATTAAATATTTTAATATATGTATTTAAAAAAATTATTCATAACATTGGGGTTCTAATTTTTTAATAAAGGTAAATAGTACTACAAACTAAGTTATTTTTAATGTAATTTATCTGATATGCAATTATTTTGTTACTTTTGTATTTAATAAATTGACAACAGTAGCCAGAATCTAGTGTATTGATTAAACATTTGAAATTTGTAATAATATTGGTAAATATATTATTAATACGGGTATCACTAGTCGTACTTCTAGTAGGCTCTATCAATGTAAAAAGACAAACAATAAAAGATTTAACTTGTTAAATTATTTTCTAAGATATTAAGATGTCTACAAATAATTAACTCTTTACTTAAATTGATATTTTATTTAAAAGCTCATCCATAATTTGCTCAAATAATTCAAAGTGAGAAGACAGTGGAATATAAACGCTTACAATAATGAATTGTTCTAATTTTAATGAGGCTAGTTCAATTAATTGTTACTTTAACAGAAAGGCTTACTATGTCTTTACATTCTTTGAATTTTATGCGGGGGCAGGCATTTTATAAATCACTATAATTTCATTGTATAAAATCTATAAAGTTTAAACATTCAGAGATTGAGAGGGTATATATGTAAATATATCTTCAAAATACATTTAATTTGAATCTGTAGATTAGCAATTAATAGAGAAAAGGACCAAATATGGAATACTGAAATAAAATCTCAGAAAAAATAGTAAAAAAAAATATTTTTATCAATCTCATGGGTTACAACTAATTGCAGGTACAATTACTCTTGAAAAATAATAATTAAATTAACAAATAATAAACACTTTCCATAATATTTTTAACTAAAATAAATCAACCAAAAATGTGATATTTTTCGTTTTTTTACAGGCGGAACCATGTTAATCACAAATATATCTGTAAAAGAGAGAAAAAGTATTATCACGACATTACAAATTTACGTTGTCTTATTATGAAATACTATTCCATATTAGGACCTTAATGATATTCCATATTACGACCAATAAATATGATGGCAGGAGGTAAACATAACAAATTTTTTTTATTATTGAATATCTGTTAAGATAAGTTAAGGCGAAAGAGGTATGCAGAGACCGTAGCGTTTGGCGCTCCATCGTCTCTGGCTACCCCGCAAGGGATATGGCGTGAAGCTAAAGTAAAGTAAAGTAAAATAACAATACCATTTAAAAACTACATACCATGGGTAGATACTTATTAATTTATTATGAGAGATTAATGTAACAATAAGAAGAGAACATACATGTAAAACTTAAGGTAATATCCAATTAATTTTGTGTTAACGGTGTCGTGTATTCTCACTCGCGTCCGATGCCGCCGAATGCTGCACGGTGAATAGCCGTCGATGGGGGGTAGCTCGAGGGGTAACATGACACACAGTTACAATATTCGTTGGGCTTAATTTTAAAAATATTACTGTATTCCATTTTAAGAACGTATTCCATAATTGGTACCTTTCCCTATACAAGTCAAAGTTTTATTTTGTCACTGATTCAGTAAACTAGCATAAAAATAGAAGTGTCACTTCTCGTTAACATGAACTGAAATTTGAATTGGGTTTAGAAAACTATCAAAAGTATGAAAACGAAAATGTAGAGTATTTGATGTGGAAAACCATAACACAGCTGAAATGAATAGATATGGAAATGTCATAGAAGTTATTTAGTTAGATTTATGAGCATTATCTGGCGATATATAAAAAATTAAGATATGGAATGCTTAATATGAATCCCTAGAGCGAAACTATCGGAGAAACGGAAAAATGTTTTCTTCAGTAACATAAAATATAATAATATAGTGACGTGTATTATATAGATACTTTACTTAGTAAATAATAAGGTTATTAAAACTTTGTAATCAATAATTATTATAATACCCGAAACTAACTTAGTAGCGGTTGTTAGGCAATATTTGTTTATAATCAAAACATCGAAACCTCTGAGAAAAGTCCACTAAAACAGAGAGTGGGATTTGAGGTGGCCTGCAGCTGAAGCGCAAGATATAAGTATAATTCCAGAACAGAAGAATTTAAAGGACTACCTAAATATTAAAAAATAACTGAGATCCCATCAAAAACATAACATGTTTAAAAATCCCAAGTAGTACAAAAACCGTAAAAAAGCTATGAAATAAAATTTAAACCAAGTCGGTTCAAATATCAATGGAACAGTTATCCAACCACTTTAACCTATATAATACCTTGTTAGTTTACTAACAACATTATATTGTAACTGTGTCAATATTTTTTTATATCTTAATGAATAGAGTGACTCGGCAAATGAACTCGGCAAAAGACTAGACTATTAATATTATAAGTGCAAAAGAAGCTCTATCTGTCTGTTATGACCTCACACCTAACCACAGAATGGATTATTGGATTACTTGTAACGGTTAGTCCTATTTATTTAACAGAATTAAAGAGAGACCAACCTGGTAGTTATTAAATTAAATATTGAAGAATAATTATATATAATTTTTAAGAAATAACTCAATCTTTATCTCTTCATTTCACATACATTGAATATTCTAGTAGGTTGATACAATTTAGATCTAGATCTAAGAAGCATTTTATGTAGTCAAATTATTGTCATAGTAAAACATATGATAGTGATGCGTCTATCTGTCTCTTACTATCGTAGTCAAGTTACAAATTTTAACAATATTTGTGTTAGTATCAATAACATATTTTCACACAAAATTTATATGTTAATAAATTAATCTTATACCTATCTTTATTTTCATTTTCAATAAATTTAACACTGACTATTTTTTATAATAAAACTAGCAGACCCGGTCACGCGTTGCTGTGGCCATTGTTTTTGATATATTACATTGCAGTAAACTATTAAAGGGGTAACGTTCAGAGTACATCTGTCATAAAATCATAATACTATCTTACAGTCGATATTAAGCAAAAATAAAACAAAATAATTATAATTATTTTTTTAATTTTTTTTCACTATTTGTATATTACAAAGTTTTTAATAAATGACTTGGAACACTAAACTTACGAATGAGGTAGGTAGGGCATCTGCCCTTTTTTCCTCATTCGTAATTAGTCAATCCAGTCAACAGATACCGCCATCTGTTAGAATCTTTAGGAGCTAACTGAAAATTGTGACTGCAAAATAGTAAACAAATAATTTGCAATAAAATAATATTGCGGCTATGAACTGAGTTGAAAATTATTTTATCTAAGTAAAACTGCACGTGGTGTGTAAGTTTTAATAAAATCGATTAGATAGTTTCGGAGTCCATCGCGGACAAACAACGTGACACGTAATTTATATATATTAAGATCATATCGTAGTGGTTAATTTGATTTTATTATATGAGATTTATTATTTATTAAACTGACATTGATTTCATATAATTGATATTTTAGAAAGTTAGAATTTTATTACAATTTGTACACTATACTCGATTTTTGGTCCTGATATTGAAAAATTTATAGAAATTACTCTTGGGGTGAACGTTCTTTAGTCGAATAAATATATTTACTCTTAGCATAAAGCTATGTAAATTTGACTCTTGACATCTGTATATGTATTATGATAACCTAGAAATCTTTATATTTGATTGTGTTATAAGTGATGTAACATATCATGTTTTATATACAATATATAGAATTGTTTTTTAGAACAGTGCTTGTCATATATTTCTGAGATATATGATCGATCTGAAGAGCTTCTTTTATATTTGGTAGTCAATAACGAGGGCTCGTGCTATCGGAATTAATGAATATAAATAAATATAATATTAATAAATATAAATCTAGATTGACCCCAGTCCATTGTTTGAAATAATGTTGTTATATTTTCTTAATAATATAATTCTTGGTAATTTATAAACCCGATAACACGTTATGCAATGTGAAAATCTATTAATAATCGTATTACAACCTTCGTATATATATAAATATCGTTTTATTGTAATCAATTTAATTTATCGGAATGTAAAAGATAAGAACACGCTAGAGCAGTAGCTCTATAGTAGCCCGTATAGTAATACGGAGTTCCTGTTTCCGTTCCGACACTCTCCAGGCCCATGAATAAAACCCCGGATGGTATCTAATCTATTTGGACAAATTCCAGTTGCACAATCTTGCATAGTTAGTTTACAGTGAAGAAAACTACAAATAAAACATATGCATTCAAAACATTGTTTATAAATAGCAAGTTATCTATGTTAATATAATAAAAATGAAGAATTTATATTTAAATGATAACGCACTTATTGTCTGCAACTGACAGTTAAATTTATGGTATCTATTTATTAAGGAGGGTTATATGACTTCATTTTAAGAACTTTATAACCGGTATTAAAAGAATTTATTGGTGTAAAAAAATATTTCTCCCGGATTCGGAATACAACTTAGTTTGTAAAACGCAATTCGTTTCCAAGAAATGACACCTTATTTACTATGACGCTATTTATTTCCAAGTGAAGCAAGTTTTAATGTCTCTTTAATTATCTTAATCTTCTAAGTTGTGTTCCCAGCCATCCTCGAATAAACGAAGAAGTTCATATCTCATAGAAAGTTATGCTAGTGCTAAAGGAGGATATTTTCCATACTTAATTTATTAAGCATTATTTCATACAATAACAAACATACTTATTATCTATATATAATTATTTATATATATAAAGTCCTCGTCACGATGTTCGTTTGCCCTAATCTTTAAAACCATTGAACCCAGTCCAATTTTGTAGATTTCTTTTGTTTGATCGATCTTGAAAGAAAGGAAAGTCTTTATCTCGATTAATAATATTAACTTTTTTTTATTGTTACTTTGATGTTTTTTATTCATAAATGGTTTAATTAACTTCTAAGTTCCAAAGGTTTCTAATAGATGGCAGTATCAATAATGTTTTGATTAACGTAAGTTCGTTAATAAAAAAGCAGACAAAGCCACTGGCAAAAGTATTTATATAAATATAGAGAGTAACATCTTTAAAAGTGTAATTTGCGATTTTTAATTCATCATTTTGTCCAGTAAACTATTTTGATCCGATAGGTGGATTCGAGTTCTTTTTAGAATCTCACGGTGGTCAGATTTAATAAATAATTATTTATTCATTTGCAATCAGTATGTTTACGTTTTGCAAAGGAGCTATTGAACTTTGTCCGCGATGACCCAAATTTGTTTTATATGACTATAACAGGTGATGAATCATGGACTTATGGTTATAACGTGATTGACACAAATTCTAATAAGAAAAAATCTAAGGCAAGCCAAAACATGTTTAAGCAAAACAGCTTTGTCAAAAGTTAATGAAACATAAAATGGGCGAATTTATCGAAACAAATTAAAATATGACTACGTATAAATATAAGGCCATAAAAATAAGAATTGAATTGTCGGAACCTTCGGAAATTAAATAGTCAGATCTATGATTGTATTTTAAAACTTTTATCAAGAGCTTTTAATAACTAAAACTTTTTATGAGAAGTTTATTTAGAGATTTTTATCGTGCGACTTAACTATTCATTCTGAGAGACACATTTGATACCACAGAAAAACATACTTCGATACTCTCAAGGGAATAAAAATTGATAGAGGTCTTCCGTTACTCTATAACCATGAAATTTGACAAGTTACATCGTTATATAGTACAAGTTCAAGGAAAAATCTGAAGACGATATCTTTGAGATTAAAATATATATATTTTTATCTAATATGGCTTAGGGGGTTGAAATTTAATAATAAATCTACTAGTTCAAGTGAGGTATCATTTAAAAAGGGCGTGATTTTGATGTCAGGTAAAAATCTATAAGTTCCAATATGATACACACATAATACATTTAAATATTGCTCCAATAAGATGTATTTACGGCCGAAATTGAGAAAAAAGAATGCCTTACCAAAAGTTTTAAAATATTTTAAGGCAGAAGTCAGATAAAGCGAATGAATTGCAGTTCGTTTACGCTCGGAGAGGCTAGTAATAGCCATCTCTCTTGTCTATCGGTGACAGGTCACTTACCACTAAATGAGTCTTACTCGTTTGCCCAAAGCACCTAATATATATCTAACCTAATTGTACTTATTTAGTACTATGACAATAGTAAATTAATTGTACTTATTATATATTATTTAAATGACTTACTTTTCATTAACTGTTATTTAATAATTCATAATCGTCGTAATATAACAAATCTGTATATGTCTGTTTGCATATATGAAATATTTGGGAAAAAATATTACAGGGGGACTGACAGCGATTAGCACTCAAAACAATGATTCTGAGAATTTTTGTCTGTTGGTCTGTTTAACTGTGCTTTTGTGCGCTAATCTTGGAACGGCTAATCCGATTTGAAGTGGTTTTCATGGATATTTTGTGAAAATTAATTTAATATTTAAAAACTTTTAAATTCAATTACCTAAGACTTTAGTCAATATATAATTACGGTGTTAAATTATGATAGGTGATTGTCGGCCTGCCATTTAAACAAATTCCACGCAAATTTAGTTATAACAATTTGGCAATAATAAATATGGGTGAACCAAATAAAATTATAATCTACAGATACATTATTACAAATATCCTGTAGGCATATGGTTTGACCGTGAAACGGTTTGATAGCATCTGATAAGAGACGCAATATCTGAATATCGTACCAGTGTGATAAAGTGTTGAAATTTAATTATTCAGAAAAATTGTGGCATTACATTTTACCAGAACTCTTTAACGTTATATAATCCCATTATAAATATAAAAATAATATTTTTCAGAAGAACAAGCATAAACAAGAAACATATGATTATAATTTTATTTAGTTACTGTTTTACAGAAACGTGAAGTTAATGTGTTATACATTTGATCGAGCCATTGAAATAAATAATGAACTCGGAAAGCACTCTAAAAATTTTATTCCTTTATAAAAAGGAATTGGAAGTTTGTCAAAGAAACTAGTTTCTTTTCTTGTAAAAGTTCAAAACAATGTTCTATCTGTTTGAATGACTAGTCATTCTAAACTATACAATAAATTTTGAAACCGTTTTCCGATTAATTTATTCAGTAAATAATATTTATGTTCAACATTACAACATATATATATATATATTTATTTTTGCTAAATTTGGAGTGCGTCAATAATTAATAATCACACTAAATTTATCAAAAACACTTCCTGTTGATTTCCATGATATGCTAAAACAAACACAAAAATAACATACGAATAATCGTACAACGTTTTCAAAACGATTGTGTTGAAATATTGTATTTTGTTCTGAACATAATATTCCTTACATATTTTTTATTAAGATAAAAAAAAATAATTGTACAGTTTTTGAATCTGCTACCTCTGACATACCGTTGCAGGGACTATAAACCGAGCTAATGTTTCTTTGCCTACCTGGATGAATTTAGCATTTATATAATTTTCCTTATTGAAACGAACACAAACTTCTTCTACTACAAAAAATAACAAATACTTAATATAAATTATATCCAAAAACTTTTCCCTTATAGTACATATATGCTTATAAATGTATTTCAAAAAAGCATCCAAAATTGGTTAGTATAAATAATCTCTCTAAATTTTATCGATTTCGTTACTGGACTCGTAATTTTTTATTTCTTTATCTATAATAAAACTTTGATTTCCTGTCCCATTCGTTTCCTGTTACTACCCACGACTGCAATCGTTATCAAGCTCTGGGTTCTAAGTTTTAAGTTCTCTCAGCTAAAACTGTTTAAATTTACTTTTTCCCTGAACCAACACAAAATAGATAAATTACTAGATTTTAGATCATTCACTTCAACCCTAGAAGTATATTGTCACAGGGGAGAATGAAAGCAGTTCATGACCACGCACCATAACCTTATAGAGCCTTATTGATCATTAGAGAAGAATTTTTTTGGGACCGGTGAAATTATAAAGACAAATATAGAAGAGCATGTTTGTTAAAGATTTTGTTATTGATTTTCCATCCATATTAGGAGATGTAGAGTAATAAGAGTTACCGTTAATATCTTATCTTACGCAAATCCCTTTATTAGCCCCATTTGTAAGCTTATGATTCGAATTGTGATGGCTTTCATTTTCTTTCTTATATATGTAAAAAAAACTATTGAAAAGCAGTAAGAATATATCTATTATACAAGTTATTATATATACGTTAGTACATTCTCTATTTACAGAACGTTTTCATTATAGAAATATTTCCATTTGTTAACAATTAAAATAAATTCTTTATATTATTATTTATCACTATTATTTTTATTGCTTATTTTTATAGCATAGCAAAATATATATACACCACTCGCTCTTACCAGCGAATTCGTCTGCTGCTATGTGAATTAAAATTAATTAAAATATGTTATTAACACTGCCATCTATTGGAAAAGCATAGAACTCAGAAGTATATTATAGCTTATGTATAAACAATCTCGAAAACGCAATAAAAAAAATAAAATTTTTAATCAATCAAATAATTGATATCTACAAAATTTCACTGAAATCGGATCAGTGGTTTTAAACACAAGCAGAAACGAAGGGTTTTTTATATATGTTAAATAAGAATAGATAATCATTTCTATAATATATTAGAGAAAATTCTAACAGGTGAACAGGAACTCTAAAAATATATATAATCTATTTATTTATTTATTTTTATTTTAGCTTCACGCCATATCCCTTGCGGGGTAGCCACAGACGACGGAGCGCCAAACGCTACGGTCTCTGCATACCTCTTTCGCCTCGGCCACAGACATCAACCGCTTCATACATGCCCTCCGGGAGTCCTCATGCTTTTTTTCATATATGATCTTTTTAACATACATCATGAAATATATTTTTATATATTATACACAATAATTGCGTATATAAATTTTGTCACCTAATGTTATAATTACAGGTTGAATAGTGTTAAAGTTGATCTAAGAGGTATAATTTTTCCAAGTAACATTTATATGTTACTTGGAAAAATTATACTGTTTTTGATAGAAGCTATGTTGATTGTTCGTTCAAATAATCAAAAACCAAAAGTTATTTATTTGTTCGCTAATAAAGTTCATCTTTGAAACTGAGACTTTATTTACTTTGTAGTATATTTTGATATAAAGACGATTCAAGATTCGTCCTTATTTCAATATTCAATAGTCTAGTGGAATATTACCAATGTTTATCATTCCGTTATATACAAATAAACAAGAAACAGAAAATTACCAAACATAACTTAACTCTTCTATGTCAAAAACTAATTATTATTAATATTCAATATTTTTCAACAACTCGCTATTTTTTAAACATCTGTCCGCTTTCACATCCTGTAACTTACTGAGCTTTCGGGCATACGGTAAAATATCTAGTGTATTTTTCAACAAACTTTCAATACATAGTTCTCACACACATTTCATTCATTTGTATGTCTGGGACCTAACCTCGTTTTATAATACGGTTATGCTTGATTATAGTAATCTAAAGACAAAAAAAATCGCATGCAATCTCGGATGCCGGATATAGATTTTATGTTAACGGCAAATGATGAAGATCACAAATCAAGATGAATTTACAGTTAGCCTTCATTTCATATCAATTATATCATGATACATTTTGTACAATATATGCTTTAAGTCGTTTTTCCATTCATCATTAAAATCTTTATTAACATAATTTAAGTTTATAACATAAATTTTATGATAACAACAACATTCAGTTTAATAATAAAGGGTACAACAAAAGTCGCTTATTAATGTTAAGAAAACAAGTATTGTTTTAAAAGATCACACAAAAAGTTAATAATATGTACCTCTCAAAAAAAAAAAATATTTTGCAAGTAAACCTTGAAGTTAAATTTATCTACTTCACGGAACTATTCAAAATCATAGTTAATTATTGCGAGATTTATTTAATCATACAAAGGTATATTTGACAGCCTAAAAAAATATCTTAAATATTATATTCAAAGGTAGATAAAAGATAAAAAAGAAACACGTATACAATTAACAGATATTTAATGAGTACACAGACTAAACTATCATTCATTATCCACCAACCAATAGCGCGGAGCGATTTCCCGAATTGGTGTGACGTCAAGGAACCAGTTTGATCAGATCCATCTCAACCTGTGGACAAGAGAATAAGAAAATTAAATTATATACAAAATCAAAATTGTTAGTAACAACTACATCTAACAGTTATCGAATGTCGATATATTTGTTTTTTAAATTGATACTACTAAAATATTTAAAGAAAATCAACATAGTTGACTATGAGCGTAATATCTAATACTAAAACTATTATAATTGTTATAAAACAACATTTTTCTATTTAAGGATGTTGTAATAACATTTTTATTTTGGTTCAGTAAATTAAGTTAAGCTCTATTTCGTGCATTTGATGAATAATAAAAAACAGCAAGCGGAAATTATTAAGAAAAAATTATACTAAACTCTAATCGTCCTTTAAAAAAATGTACCAACCTTTTATAGGATCTTGGCAAAAATAAACACATAAGTGCACCACACAATCTCATCTTTTAAATGGGGCCATGAACTTCTGGGCACTGTCACTTGAAACTGAAGAGGACATCGAAGAGTCACTGCCGCTTCTTTTAGATATATTGTTTTTCTTCCTGAAACTAATTCTTGATTCACCTTTAAGAAACTTGTCCAACGCCTGCCTTAACGCAGAGTGCTTTCTCTCAAAGGGATTGGTGTACATTTTAATTGATTGCGAGAACGTTCGTTCACTACAAGCGTTGTTTACTGATTGAGACTTGTCAGCCATTGCCTCTCCTAATATAAGATGTAATGACGCGAGCGCAGGTCAATATGTTATACACTATCGTCATACGTTTTTATTATCTTTAATTTATTTTTGGGGTTTATTTTATTTTGTGGCGTTTGTATTTTAAGTCATTTAGGTCATAGTTTCGGAGTTTGTTGACATCTTGAAATAATCAAACTTGTGTATAATAATGAATTATGACCGTTTCGTTGTTTAGGGTGGTTAATTAATAGATTTTTATGACTAATAATAAATTTTTATAACTAAATCAAATATATATAAAAGTAAGTAAATTGAAGTACTAATAGCCACTTGTATCGGAGATAATTTGCTACTAATATAATTTTTGAGCTACAATAATAAACTACTTGTACTGATATTGACCTTCCATATGTAATATCAGTGCTGTAATAGTAAAAGTAAGTTAATTAATGTACTGCCATAAAGTCATATTGATTTTTATCAAATGTAATTTATGTTATAATATTCATTTAGAAAAGCGGAAAAAAAAACCAACGTCAGGGTTAAGAGATATGTTACTTTGAAAGTAACCAAATGACAGGTTTTATTTGCAAAAGTTTTAAATGTTAAATATTATGTTATATATAAATTATTATATTATATTAAAGTAAATATATTATATAAAAACATAGGAACCTACAGTAAAATAGCGCTATATAATTAATATGACATATAATATATTCGTCTCCTTTATTAACGTTTTTAATTTTTTTGTTCGAGTAATCTCTCGTAATGAATAGATGCTTATTATAGTTATGACGTTAGTTCAATTAATTGTCGTGTTTGTTTACATTCAGGCTAATGGATTGATACTTTGTTAATGAAAATCCTTATTATGAAGTAATTAACTTCTACATTTTTCCATTCATTTATTTTTTTTATCGGAAGCGGGATTTTTCTGTCTTTATACTAATTTTGCGGGACTCAATGACTCAATCGTACTAACGGGTTAACATACGGTTGTTAACCTTTAGTTAACTTGTTTTTATTTGCTGGAGTCCTGACACGAACCTTCCCTGAAATTATGTTATTGCAATAAAATAATTAAGTAATGTTTAACAAAAATCTTTGTCGGTAATAACGGTTATCACGACGTATTGTATAACAAATATTTTTTTTGGTTTTATCAATTTCCGAAACAATTATGACCGGAAGATTGTATTTGATTGTAATAGAGTAATAGCATCAGTAATATATTTAAAATAATCCTAAGACACCTTTAAATATGGAAAGATATAAATGTTTCGTTAAGCAACTAAGAAGATGCAATTGACAGTGGTATTTTTACAAAAGAAATAAGTTTACTACCTGCAATGTAGGTAGAGATAATTATACTTTAATATTAATTGAAGATGTTATTTATCTAATATTATTAAAAATATAATTTGGTATAGACTTATTTGACATACAAGATATATGATAAAGGTTAGACTTATATAAAAATAAACAATATACGTTAGCTGATAAAAACTAATGGATGTAGGAAAATGGGGGGTAATAAAACATTAATTTATATTGTTTAAGTATTCAAAATCTTTACTCTTTATGAGTTATATTTGTAAGAGTTTTTGTAAATATACAAACGAATTATCGTGCTTGTTTGGACATGGGGATACTGATTTAAATCATTCTATAATTAGGTTCTTATCAAAAGGTGACACTTGTTCGAAGTTGGAAAAGAGAATCACCTAAAACTAACCTATATCTAAGTTGCTCCCTCTTCAAAATGACACTAAGTTATATTTTTTTACGATTATTTTACATAATAAAACTCGCCTTGTCTTGCTGTGAATATGATTGCTGCAAATTTTAACGCCGGAATAAAAATAAAAGCACTTAAATTATTTTTTCCTTATTATACGCGATTTGAATCCTTTCAAAATTATTACAAGTATCATTAGGTTTCGAAATTAAATATTCAATTGAATTTTATTCTTAAAATATGGAGAGTTGATGATGCTAAGCTTCGGTCAACGGTCGCTTGACGATAGTGGTTCTTAATTTTGTTATATAATCGTGATACATCTTGTGAAAGACAGAGACCGTGAAATTTATTCACGGTCTCTGACTTTGTCTACCAGGTGTAATGAGGTAATAAACGATTAGATACATCTAAACATTGAATATTATACTACGTATTGATTAAAGTCTGTCAATTACCTTTAATTAGGTTATCTGTTTAGCGTATAAATTTTAAATAATAATTTTTTGGTCATTCAGATCTATCTACCATCGGCTTTTGTCCACTTTATTATGAAATTTGTTTTACGACCTTCCAAAATTTACAATGAATTTACCTTAGGGGTGTTTGAAGATTGTTGCGATATGGTTACTTTTCAAAAACTGCCTATTGCTTCCTCAAAGGGCCAGAGACGCTTTTGTGATACTTTTGGTCTTGAAAGACTTTGCTGAAAAGTTTGCCTTTCTATATAAAATGTAGATTATGTTCGGAGATTGGAAAATAAAATTTAAGTTCACAACATATCCTACTTTACTTATTTACTGCCATATATACTTTTTGTCTTTTATTATACGAGTATATATCAAAAGTAACTTAGGAGTTAAGCCCTTTATTTATTCTGGTCATTTTTAAACGTGATGATAATTAAGATTTGTCTTTAACTAATTGAACTATGGATAAGGTTACAAGTATGCACAGGATGTTGTATTGTTTATAACAATTGTAATACACGTGTATCTTTTAATTATTAGTCTTATTCTAATTATTTAACTCATAACTCTTAAGGATCTCGCCATCAACTGTCGAGAATTCAGTCCATTATAAAATAATTACATCAATATTTTGTTTTACTATCAAATACGTGACGTATCCCTAAATAACAGTGTAAGGTTATAATTGATACTAATTAAATATGTATCTAATATTTCTACAAAATTTTAAACGAAATTCCCAATTTATATAAACTTTTTTTGACTGTTTCAGTATATAGATATCCCTTGGTGTAATTTAAAGAAAGTTGTATAAATAAATAGCTGTTTAATCAATTGTAATTGTATAATATTATTATCCTTATTATGAGATAATAATAATCGACTTCACAGAAGAACGTGTTCGCATTTATAAACATCGTGTTTATTGTGTAATTATTGTTCAAAGGTGAAATAATAGCATTCTCTAGGTCATCTGTGTCTGCGCATGACTTAGGATTGATCATAGAATATCACTATATTTGATTGTACACTTACTTACTTAACGAATATATTTTAATGGTAATATTAATTATTCAAATGACGTATAAAGGTTACAATATATAAGCAATACTAAACATGTCCTTTATTATCTGTTCTTCATATATGTATGTGTGAAGAAAAAAAGTCAAAGTTTTTATTTCCATTTAAGTTATAACGCAAAAAAGTCGTTTTAAAAGTATCAACTAATCCAGTTGTGATCATTCATTTGATAATTTGATAATTTATCTTAACCACAAGAAAATATATTTGATATTGTTTTTATACATATATTTCTAACATATAACTTTCAATGTAAATAAGATTCTAGTTAGAAACTAATAGTTTCCAAATCAAAAAATGTCAGTAGAGTATTTAGAAGACTGTTTGATTTGTTTATCAAAACAATTTTCGAACGAAATGTCATTTTTCAAACTTTTGTGTGTCTTTTTAAGCGTTGCTTTAGTGATATTAATAATAATTAATAAACAATAAAGATTATTAAAAATGGAGCCTCAATACGACTATCATAACCGGATATCAAGAGCGCCCTGAATAAGGATAAAGATTTAAATCCCATGTTTTATAGTAACGTTCTTTAAAATGCCTCTAATTGGTTATGCCAATCATCCAATACAGGTTTATGACGTCAATTGCCTTTTTTGTACATCTCAGAGCGTGATTGTTAATGTAAAAAATAATGTCAGGCTTGAAACTGAATTTGCGCATTTGAAAAATGATAATAATTTGTGAACCGTTACAAAAAAATCATTGTGGTTGTGTTATAATAGTATTTATTATAGTTTTAGCCATTGAATAACTTAAAAGTATATAAAAGAGATGTATTTTTTAGTTACAAACACAATATTCTTAAAAAGAAATGTCTTGTACCGTTTACGTTTACATTAGTCGTAATATAACTATATTATGCTTTGAATATACTTGATAAAGGAATCAGGTGTTTGATCCTCATTTGTGAGAAATAGGTTTGTAACGATACTTATATTATTCTGAAATTTGTATTATATATAACAGATCTCTGATAATTAAACTATGTTGGAAGTTTTTTGCAGTAGCCGGCAGCTATTAACCGTAGGTTAATACTTTGTACTTTATATAACTATTTAGGTAATTTTAACAATATTATTGTCTTTTATCTCATGAATCATTTTTTTATCAACATTTGTAGATAAATAAAAAATCCTGAATAAAATATACATCTTTTAGTGTTTATTTGATTGATTATAAAGATAAGATAATTGTTTTCACCAAACTGATTATTCCTTTTTATAAAAAAAAAATCCCTAAAATATAAAAAAATAACTAATTCCATGAAATTTTTTGAAAGTGTAGATAAAATGGAAAATAACAATTTTATCTATGTTTATTTCATGATATCAATTTCACGATATCATTTTAATGTTTCTTGTTTGTTAAAAGAATGTTATTTCTTGTTCCAATTACGTATCATATAAATAGGTTTCTCAAAAAATCATACCTTAAAGTAAAACAAACCATCAGAAACTTCACATTGTTTACATTTTTAGAAGGTTGTTTATGGGATGAATAAATAAAGAATTAATAATTATAAGGTCAACAATTAATAATGAAAAATATATCAAATATATATATAAATATAATAAGTTATTCTTAAAAACTGTCATTTGGTATTAAATCTTTAAAATAATAAAATATTATTTACATAGAATTTGTAAAACAGAAAACGGATATTGTGATTCTAGCAACTTGTTTATAGTGGAACTTAATAAATATTTTAGCAAACTATTATTTCGGTATCCATTAATCATGTGAATCCACTCGGTCCAGTAAAAAATACGTGCGTAAGCAAATGGCTGTAATCGAGAACGGAATGTTGGTTATATATTTTTTTTATTTTCCTTTCTATTTTCAAGTATATAATATAATAAAATATTTTTTTTAATAACTGGTTCTTAATACCATTTTATAAACGTGTTGTTTGATGTTTATAATATGAAATATCAGTTATAGTTATAATCTTATATATTTTAATAAGTAATGATCAAGTTCAATATAAAATTCTGTTTAATTAATAAAAAAAATTGGCATATACATAACATAGAACATAATGTATTATTATTTACTAGTAATATTATAGTAGTATAATTTAATTTTAATTTTTCACCAGTTTATTTACTTTTGCTGCTTGTAATAATGAAAAGTATTTTACATATTATTTTATACAGAAGTGATATGTGGAGCAAACTTGTATTTTAGTAATTGTAAAAAAAATAATCAAAAATAATTTACTGTTTTATAAAGTCAGATATCATTCAAGTTTAACTGCTAAAAGTTACTTGTAATCCGTCTTATATCAAACCCATAATACAGGTTATATTCTTCACGACAAGACTACTTTTTTAATATGTAATGGTTTTTTAACAACCTTTAAAGTTGGTATTATTAGCATAAGACTTTTTTTTTAATAACCTACTATTTGTGACTATTTTAATAGCAGCATGAGATAGGAAGATTAAAGATTAAGGAAATTTGTTATTCTCTTTATGAATTCTAATATATTCACCAAAATTTGAATCCAAGACATCTTGGGTACAACTGTTACAATTAAGTCATAAAACTAAGCCTAATTGTGACTAGTTTTGAAACTGTTAAGGCATGGTTACTGTTACTATTTTTACCATTTAAAATTAAAGTACATTTTTTTATATTTCTCACAACATATTAAAAAAATAGTAAAGTGACTAGTGTCTTTGTAAAAATGGAATAAAAGAACTAACAAAATAAATGCTAAGTTTTTAAAATAAAATATGAATAACTTTGAGGTGCTATTTTTAAGTTTAATCGGGCCAAGTTAATTTACACACTTCGTACATTGTTCGTATTGACGTGTATCATTACTATATTAACGGTTATATTAATATAATTATTGTTTTTCCAACTTTAGTCATTTCTTTTATTCTCGAGACCTTTACTATGTCTTTGATATAAAGTTATTTTACCCCACCCATTGAGGATATATATATATTTATAATTAGTTTTGCCTCGAGTCCGTTTACGGGGTATTTATTTTCATGTCAGGGCGATTTTTCATCATCATTTTATAGACCCTAATTATATAGTTTCAGGCAATGACAACGACATACCACGAAACAGTTTCTTAATAGTAGTTGTATCAAGTTTTTGAAAGGAAGAAAACGGCGTTCAAATCAGATAAGGCGTTTCAGAGATTAGCGAAAACTCATAGATAAACAGACAAAAATACTTAAAATATCTTCTATATACAGAGAGTATTTACATAATTATTACATGTATAGATAACTATGAATTACAAGGAAAAATATCGTAACTAATTGTAGATGGATTTAAGGATACATACATATTGATACTAAACAAATAATATAAACGACAAAAATTTTAATACAAGTTACACTTTTTTCACTTATGTATAAGGCATTTTTTAGTGAAATCTCCTATATTATAATTAGGTTTACTAGTTACCTATAAGGTTAATATTTTTACTTCCATATCAAAGAGTAGTTCTTCTGATACTCTCATCTCCTTTATTAAAATTTAACTATTTAATTTGAAACAACTATAACACAAATAGTATTTTTTAATTACTTCCTAAAATAAACTTTTTTATTTTTATTCTTAATTCGTTTTTATTTTTATGTAATTAATAATTATATCGGTATACTAGAACACGTCTGCCTATGGCAGGATTCAAAGGTAGTGTAATCTAAACTTATTAAATTATAGTATATTTTTTAAAACATTTTTTAAATATTAAACGCCAATGTATTTAGAATTTATGAAGAGTTTTGAGAAACTACAATTGCGAACAAAAGTATGGAATCATTCACTTGAAATTGGTTCCCCGCGATCTTGAGTATTAAATAACTGGTTATGAATAATAAAAATGATACCATTGTAAAGGTTAAATTGTAGAATTTAAATTGTTACATATCACTTTAGTATTAATAGTAGTCGGTTTACCGTGCTTACATATTCCCTACCTTTCATCCTTGATGACTGGCTGTGTATGAAAATCGGTATTATATCTACAAAAGTAGCACAAAACGTCACCCTATTGCAAGAAGGTTTCAGCTAGCGGACAGTTGTACGTCAGTCCACAAAGCCTATAAAAGCTTTTGGGAGACTGAGGGCTTTATCCCGAGATAAAGATCTGTACGACGCAAGTGCACATCAGATAAGGATGACCGTTTTGACATGTCAACCTCTCTTCGAAAGTGTCATTTAAATGTCAACGTAGTTTTTAATGAATGGACAGTTCTTCGAAAATTCAAACAAGCCTGTTTGGCTTTATTTAAACTGATTCTACTCACGATAAGTCACTGAGAAGTAACCCTTCAATTTTGTAGCACCCATTATTTCGAAGTCAAGCAAAGGAGACACATCCTATTCTCCGAAGCGTGTAGAAAGTGTTTGCATGGCAGCGACCAATTTGCGCAGTACTGTTTCGCTGAGACAGTCGAAGATGATCTAAATTGAGACCGGCATATTCTGCTAGATGATGTCTTACCCTACGCCGCATAAATCCTTCCTCTGACTGATCTGATGACTTCCTCTTTCTGCACGATAATGTTCGTTGACGCACGTTCTGTGCCACAATTGAATACCAAAGAAGTCGGTGTCGCCACATCCGACTGCCCTGCACTTAAAACGGACTTAAATACCATTGGGCAAGTATGAGCTGAACTGAAGAGGAAGGTTCGTACCGGGAAAACCTGCTCGTTTAAATGTGAATGAGGTGCAATCGCCTTTGATAAAGGAGCAGGAAAGTATTCAGCAGGAATCGATTCAGAAGCTGTATTAGATAAATATATCTGAGCAGTAATTACGGTGAGGGTTATAAAGCCAAATACATTATTTAATAATTGTTTTCTTCATTTATTATTTTTCAATATTTCCTTATGTTTTCCTCATTCCTTCACTTAATCCGCATATATTTTTAAATACTTGTGTGATGTCAAGAAATTTATTATGATTTAAAAGTCAATAGTTTAACCTTGACAATGGCGCCATTTCGACTATTTTTGACTAGTTATTTAGTACTCGAGATCGCTCAAAACACATTTCAAATGATTTCATACTTTTGATCGCGAGTGTAGTTACTAATAAATTTTCATTGAGTCTCACAATAAACATGTTTATTTAATAAACATACTATTATAAGACTGTGCGTCAATACATAACAATATAAATCTAATTATTACGTTCATTAGAATTATTTTATTGTTTGAGATTAGCTTTTTACAGTAAGTAAATTTAAGTAGTAAGTAGAAGTTGGATATAAATCGTTAGGATGTCGGCAGCAAAGAAGAAACTAGCTTCATAATAATCCTGTAAAGCTTTCTTAATTACAGTCTCCAAGAACATGAAGATTTTAATTAATCTTTAGATAAATGTACGTATATATACGAGTGTCATATATGGGTTGTGTGCACAAACAGTTAATTGTCTTGTGAATGGAGGAATTCCCAAACTTTTATTTGATTTCTAAGTCAATCTATTAGTCGCTCCATCGCAATCAGCAAAAAGAACATTATAATATAATATATTTACTGTGTCAAACTGCTACCGTGTCGTTGATTAACTCAATAGCTCTGATAAGGGTCTTTGCAAAAAAAGATTTAAATGTCCACGAACCTTTTTTTTTAATCTTCAAACAAAGTTATTTCAAAGACCAAATATGTATCATATATTGCTATAGTGTAAAAGTAAGATTTGCCTTCCAGATCTTAAAAATATATGTTATGATTTTGTAATTTTTTCCTCATTATAATCGTAATCGTAATAATGTTGCACACTTATTTATTAGTTTAATTTAATATTAAATTTATTATTATCTTAGGCCATGTTTGTGTAATTATTACTTTACTTGTGTTTATTCTACGTGTGACGTGTGAAGACGCCGACGAGGTCGGTGTGGTTTTCTTTGTCTATGTAAATACTGAGATATCAAATTAACCACTCGGTAGATATAACTGAAGCGAGTTTATTAACAAAGATTTTTCTTAAATATAATATGTTATAAAAATATGTATATGTGTATAAATAAACACGTTAATGTTACAAACTATCGGCGTGACCGATACCGCAGTATCATTGTATAAATATAAAGGAAAATGTACGTGAAAAGGGGAATAACTGTAGTTACAGACAATGTCACTATTTTGAACTGAACATAGGGAAAGGACTTCTGTATAGGGAAAGGGTAATTTATATAATCATCAACCAGGGGCGTAAATTAAGGGTTTTTCAAATAATAAACACCAATTTGTTGTTTGTGTGTGTATAGGATCTGTTTTCTTCCCTACTTGGAATATATTTTATATTATATTATAAAAATATTTTTTTGTTTCACCCTTCAAGCTAATAGCTTAGACAAGAAGATATCGAATGTATTTCTTGAAAATAATATATCTCAATATTCTTTAAATGGAAAGTAAAATTTTTTCTATATTTTTTATATAATAATGATAATAAGAATTAATTTCATATGTAATACCCTAATACATTTAAATGCACTTGTCGTTTAAAACATTAATAAAAGATGATAAATGAGTTTTTAAATTAATTTCGGTCACGTACTCGTATTTTCCTAAATTACTCCTCACTTGAGTACGTTCATTAATGAACATGATGTCATTTTTTCAGAACATAACATATACTTTTTCTTATTGAAAATATACCAATAATTAACTGTTATTAAATCATAATATTAAGAGTAATTTTAATATGAAGGGGTAATCAACATAGTAGCAGCAAATAATTACGATATGATGGTGTCAAATATTTGGAGTACAATATTGGTGAATTAATATATTATCGAGATTATAAAGTAATCGATGTTCTAAAAATTAAAGATAAAAATGTAATCCACAATTAACAATAGACTGTGACGTATAGATAAGATGGGAAGTACCTTCTCCTGCTTGGAACATACAAATAGGATCACGCGAGATGCATTCTCGTTATTAACAAAAAGACTGTACCATTGTGTCAACATTTTGTATAAGTTCATATTGGTTTTTATATAGTATTATAATATTAATATGGAATTGTTATACTTTTTGTGTGTGATCGCTGCTACGGTTTCTTTAGCAGGTATGTCATACAACAAAATAATTATTTACTGCAGAAGTTATTTGACTACTAGCTTAAACTTTGAAAATAATAAGCTTGAGAAGGCCTGTCGACATGTCCCCCATCACTCCTATTTACTAAACAATAAACCGATATGTTTAGATGTTATAAATTCCTTGAAATAGAATCTTAGAACGCCAATTATAATATAAAAAAATACCTTTTTAATATGTATTTAAGATATATGAAAAAACTGAAGATCCTACTGATGTTTAAAAATATTTTTTTTAACTTCCAATGAGAACAGCTACTTAGGAATATTCTGGAAGACAAATATAATATTATGTGCAATTAAAAAAATGTAATATAATTCGTATTGTAGAGAATTTCGTATTTTTAGAGCATTAACTAATCATTCATTCAGGGTAAGATTATGTGACCTTATATTAATTCCTTATATTAAAATATAATTTTCATTTTTAGGGTTACATAATCCACTAGTAACCCTTACAGTTTCATGTTCGTCTTTCCGCAGCCTAGCTCAGACATTTATAGTGGTAGAAAACTGAAATTCGGCATGAACATGAATAGCCACGCCGATATTTTGGTAAAGTAAAATTTTGAAAATATTTGTTCTTTAAGGTCCACCACACATATAGTAGGTTTGCTTTTCATTTTTCAAGTACTCCATGATATGGGGAATTGTAAGATAGTCTAAAAATATGGTGCGAGAACTCTTTTTCGATTAAGGGAGTAGTTTAGTGAAATATTGATTTTCAAAGAGCAAACTTTTGTTAGATTCAATTGTCCTCCCCCCTGCTAGCTAAAAGGTTAATTTTGGAGGTGTGAAAAAATCACGACATTAGTACATTACTCGTATAACGAGTTTAAAAGGAAAACTATCTCACCTAAGTAGGTTTTACAAGTTTAACAGTAAAAGTCGGTTAACATAAATTATTAAATATTTTTGTGGGCTAGTATTGCAAACGGTGGCTAAATCTTAGAAGATATCTAGGTATGAATAATATATTATATAATTGTATATCTGAAAATCATCTACAATAATCCGCGAGTGTATATGTTATATATCTATCCATTATGGGCAACTACATAACCCTTTATATCGACTCGCACTTGGTGGTGTTGGTGTTCGTTTTTACTTAAGTTATATCATCATCATTGCCGACTTTAAGCAATGAGAAATTTGTAGTGGATGTTCTGTGATAGTTATAGAAGGAGTATGCACACTGAAATATATAATATAACCAAAAACGATACCATTGGCACTTGGCATGATATGTGCAATTTGGTTTATTATCTGTAGCATGTCACTGAGACTCAAAAGTACTTTGTAGTAATTATTAACCAATAAATAGAAATACATTTATTATATATAAAATATGTAGTCCATACGCGCCAAAATTAAAATGACATTGTAATAATAATTTAATTATTAGAGATTATTATGTAATCTGATAATGCTAATATAATGGTTACTTCATAAAAATTACACAAACTAGAAATTACTTTTAGGTATCGAGAATAATAAGTAAAATTTTCGAACCATTGTTTCTCTGCTAAAATGAGATCAATTAAATGGTTTACTTTTATTAAATTTCAGCTTCGGATTGTAATGTGGTACCTATAAAAGAATGGAGTGGTTCAAATTTAAATCGAGTGGAGGAGCTGGTGAAGCCAGTGAACTTGGTGATCATCCAGCACACAGTCACCAGTCAGTGCTTTACTGATGCAGATTGCCAAAAAATTGCAAATAAGATTCGACAGTATCAAATTAATAGGGGATACAGTGATATTGGAATATCGTAAGTATCTTAGTTTATATTCTTCTATACTACCTCTGTATACTTATTTTGTTCATATTTGTACAAATTAAATCTGAATGAAATATCAAATCTAACGTATATTCAAATTCAAATTCAAAATACCTTTATTCAAGTAGGCATTTACACGCACTTTTGAATCGTAAATTACTACAATACAAAAAAGGTTAGTGTAGTCAGTCCGTAAGTAAGCTACCACCGGCTCGTAATGCTGCTCTGTTGAGAAGAACCGGCCAGAAACTCAACAGTTGCTCTTTTCAAAATATTAAATAATAAATTCTTCAAAATATATTAAATAATAAATTCTTGATGACCAAATTAAATTATGAATGTGCTTAAATATACATAAGATAAGAGAGGTACAGATCAATGTTTTCAATGTTTTCAATGTAGAATGGATAGTTGGGACTTAATACATGTAATATCTATTATCTAAGTAGGTCAATTTAATCCACTCATATAATAAAATAGTCACGAGGCCAAATGCATACATTTAATATTACAAATTGTTGCGTTGTGTAATTTAGATACAGTTATATAGATACATACAGTTTAAAAAAATCCGTTCATAAGAGAATTACGTAAAAAATATTTGATAGTTGCCATTATTTTTTGTGATTTTCAGCTTCTTAGTTGGAGGGAATGGAAAACTTTATGAAGGTTCAGGGTGGCACGTCGGAGCACATACTCTGCGGTACAATAATAGGTCTATTTCCATATCCTTTGTCGGAGACTTTAGAAGTAAGTTTAAATGTAGATTTGTTAGAATATTTAAAAGTTAAATAATTAGTACAAGCAATTTTATTAATTTCTGTCATTCATTTTTACAGCTACGTTACCAAGCGACGAAGCCTTGCAGGCGGCCGTTAATTTTATCGACTGTGCAGTTTCTAAAAAATATTTGAGCATGAGTTACAACTTAGTGGGTCATCAACAGCTCTCACCCACTCTTAGTCCTGGTGCCAAGCTGCAAGGTCTAATATCAACTTGGCCTCATTGGACACAATATATAAGTCATATTTAAAACAATATATCTATTGTTTTTTGATAATTGACTGAGGATCCAAATATTATTGTACTATTATATGATAAAACCAAATACTGACGAGGCTTACTACAAATATATTTAAGTTTTATTTATTTCAACTAAAATTATTTTTCACAATCAAACCAATGTGTATTACACTTTCGCTGCCACCAGATTTTCAGAAATTGAGCCCTGTGTGCTGTTTCAATTTTTCATATAAACGTTTGCATAAAGGCATTTAAATAAACGGAAAAATAGTAAAAAAAATGTTGAGCCAATTAAATACTATAAAAAATTGACTTTTAATTGCTCCGTACATGCTACGGCCCTGGGGTGAAACACGAGGTGAAACTTGCGTCTCCTTACACGCTACGGAGGTGGCAGTGAAAGTGTTAATTTATATTTCTAAGTGATCTGTAGATTAAGTTTTAATTTATTTTAATAATTACAATAAAAATAAAATTAAGTATTAAAAAGGAAAAAATCTTTATTAAAAATATGAAGTTTATAAACTATTAGCACATTCTTATTAATTAATGTTATTACGAACAAGATGTTAATTAGTCTTTTAATTAAATGCTCTTGAATTTACAATTCATGTTACATTCACTACTATTTTCCAACTTTGCTTTAAATAGATTTGCATTTTATTATTATGTACGTATTTTATGAAGACATAATAATAACAAAGAGAATTTTCTGACTGACTGACTGACTGGTGAATGATTGTAGGATCTTTGAGTGAGTTTGAGTCTGACATTTATGGACATCTGCATATTATGTATTGAACAAAAGACGCCAATGTAAGGTCAGGTCATACTCCTAATTAATAGTAACCTATATTGCAAGATATTTATAATTTATATTTGTGTGAGATTATATAATAACATGATAAAAAGTGTACCACTTACCTCCATGTTCATTGTCCTTTAAATGTATCTTACATCACCATGAATGTAAGAAATCCTCAAAATTACATTTGAAAGCTTAATTTGTGGGTTTGACGTTTGAGCGTTTATTTTCACTTCACTATAAAATACTTATCAAAATGTAATATATTATAATACAAACACCAACATGTTACAGATAAATAAATTACTCACAGGAAATGTTAGACAAAAAACTGTCAGAAACATATTTTCAACCATATGTGCCCACAAGCGGTTTTTTTTATGAATGTAGTCTAAATTACCCCTAAAAAATCAGCTGTCTGCAAGTGAAAGATCTTAAAACAGCAGCTATCCTGTTTAAATCGTTTCAACCGTTTTAAAGATTAGCCGGAATAAACAGACAGATGGAAAGACAAAGAAAAATTTTAATTATATTCTTTCATATACATTTAGTGAAAAGCTGAAAAGTTGTTAGTTTGTAATTAAAAATAGATACTTCTATTTTATTTATATGTATAGATAAAAAATAGAGATTTTGACTAGGACTACATGTTTAATCTTCCTTGTTAGTTATTTTTATTTTATAGGTATATAATTTTTTTCTGTTTCATTTGAGTACAAAGATGTTTTTCTTTGTTAACTATTTTACTTACAAAAGTACAAATTACGATTAAGTTAACTGTTCTCACCTTCAAAATAAAAGAAAAAATTGTGTATAGTAACAAAAAGTGACTAGTAAAGTTATGAACATAAGTGATACATTCATTTGTTTTTTCCTTAATCTAAAATTAAAATTCATCGTACTTGTGCCATTACGTGAATGTAATTTTCAATAATATTGGGTATTTTATGTTAAGTTATTACTTTAATATTGAGAAAAATATGGAACTTAATACATTTAATGCATATCCAATTAATAAACAGGTATTCAGAAAATGTCAAACTGTCAGTATATAAATTATATAAACAGGACTAACTTTATAATACCGCATTGTTATATAACAGATATTCCAGAGAGATTCATTTTACGAAAAATTATTTCAATATTTTTTGAGAAAGCCTTGGGCGTTTTTTAGCGATTTATCAACCACATATCTTTATTCCAATGATAAGTGGTGGAATAACTCAATTTCTTACACGTCTATTTAAAATATTGTGAATTATAATAATTAGCAGAAATATCAAGGGCAAAGCGAAAAAAATACAATATATATTACATCCATTTGTAAAATTAATTTCTGAGATGTAGGTTAATGTAGTGTGTTATAAATTAAAAATTGGTTCTAACGGCACCATGGGCGACTGGAGGGAAAGAATTTCAAACGTCTAGCTAATGTGTTATAGTGGATTACAAAACCGCTTGTCATTGCGTCACGGGAAAAGCCGCTGGATTCCTGTCGAACCTGGTGCGAATGCTTAAGAATGGTGATAATAGTGGGAATTTTTATAATATTATTAAAGCAAACCTTTAACTGAAGTTAAAAAGTCACCAGTTTTTGTAAAAAAAGTACACACTCCGGTCTAGGGAAAATTAAGTAAGTATAAGTAAGGCAACCAATTTTCCGATATGTCTTGGAGTAATATTAAAGGCTTGTACTCGCACCCGTAAAGATGGACACTAGGTATACTAGTGCACCATTTCTGAGGGATCGCCTTCTTTTTCAACAATTTAATTAAAATTTAAAGTACCAGGTTAGCTGACTACATCTATCTTCTCCATCTAGCTTCCTTCCTTGTACTGTTACGACTACAGTACCCACGGCTTTCTCATTATACTTGTACCGTTTGTATCGTTTTTATTCCATTTACTCTATTTTTTATCACAAACCATATTTTGTTCTTTGTCTTCCAATGATACCATCTATTAATTTGTATCATTCTTCCGTCTATCCATAATTCTCTTGTTTGATCGTCTTATTTTGGAATCCTTTCGATATTATCCTGTACAGTCTGATATGAGAAACAGCCCTCTGTTTTCTATCACTTTAGTCACTTGGTAGAGTTTTTGGCCCTCTTTTCTTTCTTATCTCTCCATATATAACTTTCTTTTCCGTCTAAATACTTTCAAGTCTTAAATTGATAGACCGATTTATAAGCAGGATTTTTAATGAATTTATATTAATAAAGGAATATTATTGTTTCATGTATCATCGATGATATTCCAATCGATTGTATAACGTCTATGAAAGGAGAACGATTGATATAAATTGATCTAAATTAGTTTGTTATTACTTAGATACTAAAGTATTAGTAATTCATAATATTTATAAGGCATTTTATTTTATAACCAGAGATTGTGAAAGGAAATATTTTAGACACAGTATTTTTCCTAATTATTTTATGTATTTTTTTACTTTGTTCTGAAATGTTATTATAAGGATTTAATAATTCTATGATTCTAATATGTTACTTTGTTATAGTATACTCAAATCTAACTGTACTCACTTCAGTGGAGCTCCCACAGATTAGTTCGACGAGATTAGTGTCACCTCCTCACAGAAAATTCGTAGTAGTAAATCCGAAGTAGTCGGAACCGTAAGCAAGTCTCCTCTTACTGCTTACCAGGCTTATCGTATGCTCGTTAAATAAAAAAAACTTAGGTGAGTAGTCATTATAGAATAATTTAGTTTAATATTACTATTCTATATTTTAATATATATATATAATAGTATTGAAAAAATTATTAAAAGTAATAGCGTCTCTTAATAGTTATTTAAACTATTGGTCATATTTTTATGAATATCTTTATTTATTGATATATGAATATAATAAAATGTGTGCGAACAAACCAGCTCGTTATATTTTGTAAATAATATTTCAATTTCGTGAAACAAACAGTTATTTGCTAGTTCAAAGGTTTGCATATTTTTTTGTACATCTATTGTATGTAAATCCATCAAAATAGTGTTTATCAATTTGTATAATAACTGTGACATAATATAAACTCGCTTCAAGCTTAAAAAATATGAATAAAGAAGATTAATCGTTTATATTATATAATAACACATAATTTATACAACAATTCCACTGTAGTGATAAAAATATATTGTATAGATTTTATTTTATTATTAATTACATCGCTAAGATAAGAATAATTTGCATATTTAAATGATAAAAAACTATATTTAATAAATATTATGGGAACCTGGATATGACTAGATATGTCTGATTTACAATTACAATAACAAGATGTTGGTACAGTTGTTTTATTTACTATTAATTGTCTCTTCATTGGTTATACACGATGATTCTAAAGTATTCAGGTAAATATCTAATATTAGTAATAATAGGTATACAGGTAAAAATCTAACTTATAAGTCAAAAACAAACTACCAACTTGTAAATTGCTTAAGTATATTTAATATTCAGTAAAAAATTTAAAAATTAGTCTTTATTTACTATTATATTTAAATTTAAAGCAAATACATCGCGTATTTAAGTGTTGTATGAAAACAAACAATGGATGGAAGCGTTAATTAATGTGGTATCTTTGTACTTTATACAACCACTTAAATATTGTAATATATTAAAGAAAATTGATTTACTAAAGCCAGACACTTAATTTAAGAGATCTTTTTGTTTTGGTATATTCATTGTTTCTAACTAGGAAAATTTACTTACTTGAACACTAAAAATGCATTCAAAAGTTCATTTCAAAGTTATGTTACGGACATAGAGAATTTTTATAATACCTATATTAAAAAGATATAAATCACACATTCTGAGCAGCAATGTCTACACGACAATTGAATTTAGTTTATAATTCTTGAATAAAATATAATTGTCATAGAATATATTTTTTATAGACTTTAGATGCAATGTAGATAAAAACTAAGATAAAAAACACAAAGCTATACTTATTTCATTTAATTTGCTATATTTATGCTAAACATTTTGAGATATCTGAAACATAATTTGTATAGCATATAATCTTAATTCGTATAAAGTTCAACAATTGAGAACTGAAGTCATAACCCATGCTGATAAAACAACTAGTTCATATTAAGAAATAATAAATCAGCTTTATATTTGATAAATAGAAAATATTTAGGAATAATATAATGTTATAATACTCAAACAATTAGGGTAAATTCAAACAGTTTTAATCATATCATATTATTATATATTGGTTGGTGTATTTTTAGATATTATTTTAATGATAATTGTCATTCTATAATAATGATTTAATGATTAGTATTTTATTTTAATAGTAATTTATAAATGCAACTAAATGTATGTGATTTCTTTGTCTACAGTAATAACATGAGTAGAATAGATTTTGATACAATATATAACTAAAAAGATATATGTTTTATATGTTCCATGATTAAAAGTCAATCTTATAAATGTTGTGTGAGAGCCCTAATACAGTCACGTTGCAGAGCACGTTGTTATATTTTATTAATGTTAACTCATAACGCTATTATAATATCGTTGATGTTTTAAACGATCAATTTAATTTACAAAAATAAAGTAATTAACTTTGATGTCGGTGTTTTTAGTACTGGGAAGTTATCTATAGGTATAAATAAAATTGAATTGTCTGTTTGTATTTCTAAATTAACAGCTTTTTACTTAATTCATGTGAAAATATATGCGGTATTTACATACTTACTTTTTGCTTCAGCTAATCTCTGAAACGACTGGATCGATTTTAACAGGATTTTCACTGTCGTATAGCTTCTATAAACTTCTTCCAAAACAAACATATTCCACACGAATGAAGTCATGTGCACTGCTATTGATAACATAAATTTCAATAAAACTTATTTTCGCCCATTATAGTAGTTCCAAGTATAATATAAAACTAATATAGGAGTACAGTTACTACTATGTTTTGATTAAATAATTTTTCAATTTTAATATTATGCCTATTAATTAAGGTACTGAAAATAATGTAAAATTATTCAAAGTATTTTCATAATATGTTTCGGCATTTATGCGATATTTTTGGAAGTAATTAATTTACCATTATTAATGAAAAGCTAAAGGTGAAAAGTTTTAATTTTGTTAAAATTATCGAGTAAATATTTTCATATCATGATTAAAAGTGTTTAAGCCAAAAATTAATTAACAGCTGAATTAAATTAGGCAGTGAATTTTATGTTGAATTTTTGAATTTTAAGAACCAACAAATGTATTTACAACTAGCTCTGCCCACGATTTTCCATGTGTTTTCAAAATATTCGTTTTATAAAATCAGCTATCCACCACTAAAAGATTAGCCGGAACAGAAAACCAGACAGACAGACAAAATTTTTAAATGAATTTTATTAATGAAAAGCTGTCAATTTAGTTACAAACAGACACTTTAATTTTATTCATATTTATAGATGGGAGTAGAATCATAACTTTGCCTGAATTAAGAGGACAATTTTGTAAGATGAAAATCATTTATACACAAAAAGTCATATTTTTTACTTTAATTGCTATGAGATAGTATAGTTCATTGCCAATATTTAATTTAATAAATCCGTTACATTTATTGTATGGATAAGATATCTTATATATATATTTGTATGAAAATATCCACGTAACTTTTTTTTTATATATAAATTAAATAAAAAATAGTAATAAGTACTAATGGGACAGAATAAGCGAACGTTCTTCTACATTTATATATTGCACGTCCAACTCACCAAAATATCATAGCAATGTTAGAATAGCGGGTGAATGGTTCATACGTGAATAAGGGACCATTAAAATAGTTATGTGTTAGAAGATAATTATAAATATTAATTTCTAATTCTATATAACATTGTTGGTACCTATTAGTTAAACGGGGAATAAAGAATTTTAATATTTTTTCTTGAAAAATCTTTTTTACTAGTTATCCATATAATTAATAATATATTTTTCTTGTACACCTGGTATTTAGATGAAGGCGACAATAAAAAATAAGAAATAGCCATATGCTGAGATTAATTATTTACAAATACATATAATATATTGATACTTTGGTGAAATGATTGATTAGGTTGATATCTCGAATTGATTGATAATATGCTATCTCTGGTATTGTTATGTTTCAATTTCCGTTGGTCGTTCCACATGTAGTATTATTATTATTGTTTGGTTTAATAATCCCACCTATGAGATTTACTAGATTCCATCAAGGATTTAATAATAACCAACAAGGTAGCTGCGAATCGGTCAGGGTACTTTGTATTCCTGATTCCATGAATTTGATAGACGAGATTTCTGCAACTGAACTATACCCAGGTAGAAATTTCACTCGGCAGCCCATACGAATGGTAAGGCTCACATTGGAAATAGGCTGGGAAAAACTCATTGGAATTGCCCGATGAAAACCAGGTCTGATTCTCCCCTGAATTTGGGAAGGCAAACTTCCTAGAAATGCCCCCTTAAACCCTATTGAGGTTCATGGCGGAGATTCGACCGAGTTCTGAATCACGCTATCGAAGTTTTTTAGAACGATAAGTATATATAGAGATACTGGGTACATTACGTCGGAGGGTCCGTAGCAACTAAGTGAGCCGGTGAAGGCAGGGAGCCGGTCTAATTCCCCGCCATCAGATATGTTGAAATGTTGAAGCGTATAAGCAACTCATATATGGTAAACTAATGTCAAAATATGTCAAGAAAATGATAAAGAGAGGCTTAGGCCTCATCCACCCGCTGCTGCCGTTTACAAAGCAGTCGATGACAAAACCTTCCGTGCAACGTTGAGTTTCTGATAATAAATATCTTAACCATAACTTCTTGTTATCAATTAATTTTTATTGTTATCAATTTATTTTTTATCGTCAATAAAAAAGTAGACCATGTGTGAGCCTTACTAGAATCTATAGAATCTACATGTAAGGGCCAAGTAAGAAATGCCCCGTATGGCTCTCGTATCAAAATCTCGTTAGAATCACATATCGGGGACACGTAGGGTTCACGTTGGAAAACTCATGTGGCAACCCTCCGTGAGCCACGTGAGACGGCGCGTTACATCCACATGAACGCCCTCCGAGAAATGCCCTCGGAGGGCCACATGATTACCCATTTTCAATTTCTACCTGGGTAGTTTCAAGAAAACTAAAAACATATGTATTTTGTAAAAATTTTACGTGATAGATGGCTGATTGTTAGGAAAAGAGACCAAATAGTCGGTACTAAAAATTAGCTCATTATATAATAACAAATTTTCAAAAGAAAATTGATGAAATAAAAAAGATTAAAAACAAATATAAGATATAAGAGTATACAATATATTATAAGAGACAACAATGGAAATAAAAGTCCAGTCAATGAATGAAATAATAATTAAATCAATATATTTGTATATATTTGTTTTAGTACTACGAAAGAAAACCTTATTTTAGGACCTATCTCGAATGGTAATAAATGTAGATATTACTTAGATAATCGCTTATTCATTAAATATTATTATATATTTTACAAGTTGACGAGGGCACAACCGAACAGACGGTCCATCTGATGTTAAAATTATTTCTTCTCGTAGACATTTATGGATCTAGTTGCATCCTACCTTTTTGAAGTATGGAGTAGTGGGTGGAGACTAAAAAAGCAGAGGAAGGATGTGTTTGATATACCAGATTTCTGCATGGCCAGAAGATGAGGGTGGTATATCAGTAGACCCAGCCTCTGGGCTATGGCCTATGGGCTAGCTAGCTTCTTCACTTATACTCTATACTGCCAAAGATATATGTGTATGAATATCCCGATTAATTATTATTATAAAATAATGAACATGAACTAACAACACCGCTATGTATATTTTCTTATATTTATATTGGTTTACTGTATAAATCGATGGAATAACGATCGCTTCCAATATTGCAACAAAATTAGAGAGAGACTACCTTTAATAATTATTATCTATCCATTTTTCTATCTTATAAACTAATTAATTAAAAGATGTCCCAATAACACGAAAACGTGTGCCCTATTTTCGTTACAGATAAGACAAAATATTAATGTCAAATTCTTAGTCACTCAAAGTTCAAAACAGCGATATTGCGACCTCAACTGCTATTGAAACTGCTATTCAAGTCGAGTTCGACATTTTCTAATACTTGTCTATTTAAATGAAACTAAACTAAATTTATAAAGAAGGTATACGTCAAAGTTATACAATTGACATTTATTTGAAAAATGACAAGGCGCTTTAATATATTGGGAGACATGAAATATAATTTTAATTGAATAGGCTTTCCGTAATCAGCTAGTCATTTGTTATTCATTGTGACGAAGAAAATAAAGATAAGAAAAGATATTTAAATAAATCTATGATTTTCTTACTATTGGAAGGGCAAAGAGTTGTTACACTTAATATTGGGAACGTCTGTACCATGCATACGAAACGGGATAACTAACGTCGTTTGCAATATTAGTCCCTTAGACCAAGTGCTCCATGAGTAGAATAATGGAATGGTGTGAAACAACATAGTGGAATCAATGAACCGGTTTCCTATAACCTATTACGATTTTCTTATAAAACACTTAATTTTTTCTAAGGTAACGATTAAAAAATGTTTTTACTTTTGTGACGTCGAAGTCTGACACTATATACATGTAATGTATTATATTATTTATATTACACTTGGATAATAAATCATTATTGGGTATTAATATTTCGTATGAGTTATTCAGTGACTTGTATTCGGAATAGCTATTACGTAAATTGTGCGGTTGCTAATAGCAACCGTCAGGCTCTCAAAATTGCTTCAATTTACGGGATATATGTATATTTTTTTATTATAATTAAACAAGGGTACTCGCTATGCTTGCTGTGACGAACGTTACACGCTAGTATTTGGGATACTTCTTGGTGAACTCATTGTGCTATTCGGATTTACGGAGTAATCAGTATCGGTTCTAGTAGTTTTAAAAGTCTAAATTTTGTTAGTATCGAGTGTTTGGATTGTTGGCTGCAGCGCCGAGCTGGTGACTGTCTTCTCACTCGAAGTATGTATGGATCCTATATTCTGGGGAACCCCATATCCTTGGTCAGTACAGACTGACTAATTAACTTAAGCAGACAGGTAAGTTGTCAGTCATTATAACTAGAATAATTATTTACGTAGTAACTGATGACGTTGCCCGTTTAGCGGTTCTGTCGTGGTGTCCGCCGATCTCCATTGTATGATACAGCTTATAGTTTGAAATTGGTTTATGAATTACAAAAAATCATCAAACTGTTTTAAAACTCACTATTTGTACTACCTATTTTGTAAAACAAGCAAAAACTATTTTTCAAATATTTTATACTTGGAATATAAGACTGATATATTAATTTAAGTGCTTTTTCGTATCATTTATATTAATATACGGATTATGTTCTATTTGAACTGCCAGTTGAAGTTAAATTATTTTTATTTATATTAGTTTGCTGAATTATCAGGCAAGGTTATTAGCCATCGATCACAATACGATTCCGACGGCCAGAATTAGAAAGAGCCTATCAAAAACATCTAGCAAAGTGCTGAAAGTGCTACAAAAATATTTTATATGCTGTTTGCTGCATTCACGTGCCTGAACTCGTAGGTCTAGCGAGTAAAATACCTTAAATAAACATCTTTTTAATTTGGAAAGTTAAGGTAAATAATTGCCAAATTAGGTATTTTTTCTGTTAACGTACATTTTTTTATACTTAAATAAAAAAAAATATGTCATCAAGAAATATATTATAATTGATATAATTTCTGGAAAATTAATAAATAACAAATTTTTATGTTTCAAGTCAGAATTCGTCGTCCTCAGGGATTCCCCGAGACTCTTATTTTAAAAGTTCGATGATTAAGAAATTCAAGGTATCAAGGTGACATTAAAAATCAGGATTCAATATTATTATTGTTTCTGTTTGTCATGCTTTCTGTTTGTCATTAACATAACATAATTTATAATGATGAATGAAAACGACTTCATAGAATAGTCGTATATATATTTCGTTACAATTGTTCGTAGCTACGCAATCGACTCCTGTATATATATGTATTTATATATGTTACAATTATGGATTTAGCACTAAAACATAAATTATCCTCTTATATTCTACAATTATACTGAACCTTTAAGATTATTGTTAATTTTTTAAACAAACGTCATGAGGTAGGTAGATATACGTCACTCTTTTCCTTAAAATAACTAAGAAAAGGACAGAACACGGATTTGCAGACAACACTTGATAGCTGAGGTTATTAGCATTTTGATCAGTCGAGTGCAAGGTCTTGGACCAATGTGTAGTCACAAGATGATATTAATACTTTTAAGCATATCGTCACTATTATGGAGTACTGTTAGTGCTGGTAAATATAATATTTAAATATATGTAGATAAATATACTGAATACCTTAACATGAAGCTTTATATCATCCATAAATAAATGAGATAATATAAAAGTTCATTATAATTTTTTTGAGTTTTTTTGCTATACTCTCAACAGCAGACTTTGTTTGGATGTTGAGAAACATCTGTGTTTTTAAATGTAATTTTATATTAATTAATTATTATTTTTTAATATATACTTAGTTCACTTGGATCAGTAAGACATAATTAAATTAGATAAGCCGCTTCATTACCGTGAGTACTAATCAAACACATTTGCCCTTGACTATCTATGAATGTTAAACTGTAATAAAAATGTTATTAAATTTGCTTCGTTTTTTAAATTTTAATAAAACATCGACAATCCTAAAACAAATCTCATTCTCGTTCTAAAGTGAAAAACTTTATAACATTAAATTAAATTCTCACGTATTAACTTTGAAACTTATGTTTTATTTGAAGAATATTTGGGTATACATTAAATAATATATAGCATTATATATTTTAGTAATTATATATAACATCATCAATACTCCAGTATTTTTATTTCCAGCATGCCCGGGTGTCGTTAACAAGAAAGAATGGGACGGATTACGACCACTGCACGTTAACTATCTTCCCAGACCCGTAGATTTGGTCATAATCCAGCACACAGTCACTCCTACTTGTAGCACATTCGAGACATGTAAAGACATTGTGCAAAGTATTCAGAACACACACATGGAAAGTCTGCGTTACTGGGATATTGGTATATCGTATGTATATCAGAAATAAATATTAAATTTATTCTCATTAAAATTTGTATAATTATAAAAAAAAATCGCTTACTAGCTTTTCCTTACAAAGATTTATATTCTATTTGTTTTAAGCTTCTATTCTAAGAAGGCTTCAGTTCTAAGAAGTCGTATAAAATGTCATGATAATTTCAACGTAATGGCAGAAAACTGAAAATATATGAACACATACGTTTTTGAATAGTTCAGTATTTTGATTGTTAGCATCTTACTGTGTGTTATGTGAACAGTTTGATAGTATATTTCTTTCTATTATTTTTTATATCAGATAAAATATAAGAATTTACAAATTAAATGTTTGTTGTAATAAAGAATAAGTAATATTTAAGTGCTAAAGTAGAAGTAAGTAGGAAATATTTTAGTAAGTAGGAGTAAGTAGGAAATATTTCATAAACGTATTTGTTTGTCAGTTCGTTTTTCAAACAGAACTAGTAAACAATTTTTGATTAAATTTAAAGTGGGTCAGAGCAATGTTTTGAACTCGGAAAACATTTATTATACCTACATATATTTTCTTATTTTCACGAAAACAATTAAAAACTGAATTACAAGGCAATTGAATTAATTTATTATAATTTAAATTTAAATAAAAATTATGAAATAGTTAATTTTTGTAACTCTTAAATGTAGTACCTAAGGGAGTGTCATTAAAATATAGTTATTTATCATTTATTAAAATATTTAAAATGAATTCTAATACTATTTAAAAATACACCATTACTTTTTTTCGGTTTTGCAAGAAAAAATAATTTTTATATAATAATATAAATAATCTATGCCATTTTCATAGATTCCTGGTTGGCGGAGACGGCAAGATATATGAAGGTTCTGGCTGGTTGCACGTCGGAGCTCATACCTACGGATATAATAAGAAATCTATTGCTATATCATTTATTGGAAACTTTAACAGTAAGTTTTTACTTCATAACATTTATATTACTTCACATCACACGTCACCCCGTCGGAGTAATCGGAGGGCTGGCCTCTTAAAGGCATTCATAGGGCAGACATTCTCACAGGCCACATTCAGGCTCGGCATTACAATTTCATATTAATTTCTAAAAAAAAAATCCCCCCGCGATTCCATCCACCTGAACTATTTATTAAACCCAGGAAACAGAAAAAGTAGGAACCCACTTCTTATATATATATATTTTTTAAAACCTCCTTTTCTAGTACTATGGTGGTTATACAGTTAAAAAAACTAAAATAAATGGTCTATCACATGTAAAACCAATTGGAGGTCTTCAAAACAAAGAAAAAACTATTAAATATAGTATAAATTATGACATATGACACTTTTACAGCGTCATCTTTACTTTATTATGCTTTGCTATCCAACTGAAGGACTATTTCTTAGTTATATAGTATTATTATTATTATGTTTATAATACTATACAAATAGTATTATATAGATATATATATTGTACCTTATTTTAGGCAACGATGTTCATAAAATTATATCTAGCGAACTATAAGACCCAATGAAATTGCCTTCATATAAAAATTTTAAACATTTTTTGATTAAAATATATATTGAAATATTTGAAAAACGTTTTGTCATTGTAGTTGAAGTTTATTGTTTTTTTCTATAGAAATCATGAAAATGGGACGGAATCATTGGTTCTTTAAATGCGATTTCTACCTTTTCATAGGAGCTGAATCATTCATCGTGTCCTTTTTATTAAAATTCTGAATATATAAATAAATTTGTGAATATCTGACAATTTCGATAGACGACCTATTTTATAAAATCACCCGTTTTTGATAAAAAACATTAATAGAATTTAAAATGCATATCAAACGGTGTTGAGCACTCTATCATATAATGCATTTTTTTTACATTATTTGTTAATATTTACCTATTAATTGTATATATAACTTGGTTTATTATTTAAATTACAATTTACTTTATAATCTTTTATATAATATTACTAAAATACCATAAAATAATTGATGAGAACGGAGCGGAAAAAATAGTAATTTTTTTTTATCTCGTTAGAATAAATAAATGGAAATACATAGTATTCTATTCAACTGACGATAATTTAACATGAATATATTGAACTGCTATCTGCATTTGGCTATATTTAGAACAGTTATCCTGTTTAACATAAATGCCGCTATAAATATTCAACATGGATGTAATTCTTTCCAATATTTGAATGTGGTGTTATTTAATCCTCTCAAAATATCCCATTTTTTATAATAATTTTTATTATCTGCTGTAACCAAATGTTGATTTTTATTATTAATTTTAACCTGATTTTTACAACATGAATATTAAACTGAAAAGTAAAATTGCAATAAGAAAGGTCTGTGTTTAAGTTTGATTTTATTTTTAAATATATTTTTATTATTCTTTAATATCTTTCCAGACGACGAGCCGTCGTCAGAAGCGATAGCTGCAGCCCAAGCGCTAATTAAATGTGGGGTAGAAGAAGGACACGTGTCCCCGAACTACCACTTAGTGGGTCATAAACAACTCAGTGCTACAGAGAGTCCCGGAAGGAAACTATACAGAGAAATAAGGACTTGGCCCCATTACCTAGAAGACGCAACACCAATAAAAAATTAACAATACAAATAACATTCCCTTTGCTAATATTATTTTAGATGGCCTTTGTAAATGTGTTATAAATAAATTGGTATACATGTATTACAAAAAATGTATGTTAAGGAATAAATTATATTCCGATAACAAAATATATTATATTACCAGCTTATTCCCTCCCACTTCGCTGGGCACACTATTAATTTGGATGTGAACTTATGTTGCTATGCTAACCTTTGCAATATCATCCGTTGTCATCGTAACCATTGCCATATTAACTCTTACCCCCGCGTTAAGTATATATCTCCTACAGTTTTAAAAGTTGGCGCAATGAAAAAAAAATGATATCCAATGGGATAGGAATTCCGTAAAATCCCTTCTTAGTGAACGTCTAAGTCACGAAAGAAGTAACTATGTAAAATTTTAAGTTAATCGGACAGATAGTTTCGGAGATTTCGTGATGAGTCAGTGAGTGGTATAGTCGCTTATATATATTATTTATTATATTCGATTAATATAATGTTCTTTATTTTGGTAAGGAAGGCAAAAAAGATGGATAAAATTGGAATTATATTTATTACATGTAGTCGTGGAGATAAGTTGCAACGTAAATTTAAAGATGAAAAGTTTTTGAGAACTTATTAAGAATAATATAGTTTTAATAAATCTTTGTAATTACAAAACTATGTCGCTATAGGCTATGCCGCGTCGTAAGTCTGTTTCTTCGCCTTTTTTCTTATATATACTAATCATAACTATAACTCAATACTATTACGAAAATAAATTAATAATAAGATTAAAGAATGTTAAAGGAGTTTCTGGCCCTATATTTTTCAGGTAAAATTTATGATCGAAGAAATAAACTGATTCGAAAACATTTGCGGCGTTTTGTCGTCCGCCTACTTTTAAATATACGTTATACAGAAATACACATTGCTATTTTTTTGTAAAAGGGGCTGATTGTAAAAAAAACAATTATATATGTATTGTCTTTATAAACATCTATAAAGATTAATATATAGCGCCGGGTATCAATTATTAACAATAATTTATTTCTTGGATAGGTTACAATACTTTTTCTTACACTTCTTTAAATTACATTTGTTTTAAAGGAATATATAATTACTAGTCACGTTAAAAGGATAATTTATAAGTTTTTTTGTAAGTATTTATACATGTTTTTTAATATTTATAATTTTTGTACAATCGGTTTGGTGGTTTTAGTAATTAACACACTCAAACTTTATCTCTATTTCACTACTATAGATCATATGATTTCATAATTTTAATACCCATTAAATATAAGATAATTATATTACCTTCCACCTTACATTATTTATTAATATCATTTTGATCGGATTGCGGTAGTAAGTTATTATTTTGTGGCGGTAACATCCATGGATTTGCTAAGTAAGCCGGTGATAACATTGCTATAGATGGATCCGGTATCCTGGGTATTGGTAACAACGAATTATATTGACACCAATGTGGTCTGATGAACAGTATATGACGCTCGTTAGGATCTTGTAGTGGTCGAAAATTTCGCAAGTTAGGTTCATCCCACGGGTCCCAAAGTTTACGAAATTCCCTCATCTGTAAGTGACATTGGGTTTTACAGGACAATAAAAATTTTTACTATTTATATATTTTTTAATTCAAATTCTACAAGCTAAATCAAAAAGAAAATTGATTGTTCTAAATATTATTATTTTTTCCATCTGTATCTGTGTTTTATGCTTAGATTTATTAAAGAATTATTAAGAAATTTTCGTGCAAATTCTTATTTACAGTTGGTTATTATATCAATATTTTAAAAAATGATATATATATATATATATACATTGTACCTGTTCAAAGGAAGCATATACCGTTGTACGGGGAATAAGCCATCTTACTACGTGACTTTCTCCTTTCACTGTAGTTAAGCTTCCCCAATATAGGAAGTAATCTTCAAAGAACATCGGTAAGAGACGCGACATAGGGTATGGTCCAATACGCGTATTAGTTTGAGCCTCTCGTATTCTAGGAAATCCTTCTATGACCCACTGGAGACGAGGGTCAGGATTCACGCCATACTATAAGTAACATATACTCGTATAACCGTTATGTTGACTATAATAAAGAAATCTTGACCGTAATCCTAGCATAGTTAAGGCGTTTTCACATTTTATAATAACAAATACTGCGAAATAAAGAGACTACATATAGAATACAGCTAGTCTTAATATTTTTTTTATGAATGTGTATTGATTTGTTGTATAAATTTATTTTTCTTTTTACAGAATTAAGCCCCAATTTTCTTGATATATTTCTTATAAATATTTAGCAAGAAAGAAAAAAGGATAACATACATGTTTGGAATTATTTGTGCGTTTTACATTTATATTTACTCATTAAAGATAAGAAATTGTTTGGTACTATGATAATAAAGATATTGATGTTTTCAGGCTTTTCATGTAGTTACACATTTTTATAGTAATAATAGAATAGAGGTTTTGTATTACACTATAGATATTATTGTAGGAGTACCTAAATTACCTTGATAATATAACATATAACAACAACGCCATCATGGTGTTTTAAAGCTTCTTCTTGAGTCATATATTCTGATCTAAAAAAAGTCACCTGCAAAATACGTTTTAATAAATTTGTCGTCCTACATACATACATATACATACATACAATATATTGGATAATATAAAATAAAAGTATTTTTATATAAGAATTATGAATATTGAAAACGTCTAGTCCGAATTATAAATAGTGCTAATTAAATGTGAAGTTCAAAATTAAATATATATATAGAATACTTAATACATATAAAAGAAATATAGTTTATTGAACTTCTTTCAAGGGATTAGATTGTAATTAAATATTAAAATTGTTTGAATTAATTTCATTTCGATTTATATACTTTAAGACAGATTTGTTTGATACCATTTCAAAATCAAATGACAGAAAGAGCTTTGGAAGTATAAAGTATACATATTTACATTAATATTTTTAATTTATTTACCACGAATTTTCAGAAATGACTGTATCTTACATTGTGAAAACTTACCAAATGATTGAAAGAGCGTTGGTAGTATAAATTATATTTATTAATACTTTTTATTTATTTATTATTTACAAATCTTCAAAAATGATTGTAAGAAAACTTACATCACCTGCATTTCACCGGGATAACGTCTCTTGTCAACGGTATGTTCACTTCCCTCCATCATGTTTGATCCCCAATGGAAATGCACTTGGGATAATATATGTTTATCTAAAAGTGGTCCACCTTCTAAATATGGACGCTCAGTTCTCCATTTAGCTCCGAGCAGTACTAAAATTAAATATTTGAGTTTCAAAATATTTATTATGTTTGGTTAAGATTATAAAATGTTACATAATTTCTATTCGTATGAGTTTAAGGTTTACTGACATTGTCCCGACCTCACCCTAAGCATTGCTAGCAAGCTATTGTTACTATAATGGTTTAGAAATTCTAAAAATAGCCGGGAAATATGGCAGTTTAGTTTTATTTTAGTTTTAGACACCAATCTATGTGAACATTTATTATTATTATAATTCAAGGTCAGTAATCTTGAGTAAATTTTTAATCTGGTCTTTGTTATTGCGCAAATGCCTAATTTTATAATATTATTTTGTTTGTTATCACCAGGTTAGATATTTATTTTCAAATATATATTTTTATTCAGTGTGTGGATAGTTTGACAGAGAGTACAAACAATAAATTATAATTTTTGTTGATTACCTAGAAAATTGAGGAAATATAAATTGATACTAAAACTCAAACAAAAACCAGCTGATTATTTTAAGACCTTTATTGTTTTTGTAAGCTTTGATAATTATTTTTGTTTGTATGTCTAAAGTTTGTTTTGTCAGAAATGGTTTAAATTAATTAAGAACATTGATAAAAAATTGGAAACTAAGGCTTAGTTTCCCGTTTTTTATCAATGTTCTTAATTAATTATTCTACCAACTAACTACGATTTATTTTATATTTGGCTAGCTAACCCTCTAATTACGTTCTTTTATAAATAATTTCTAACCAAAAGCCATTCATAGTACTTCTATATAAGCTTTATAACTCGAATTAATTAGCAAAAGATTACGTTATAAAATAAACCTTTATTTCAAATTTCAGGTTTCAATTTACAGTAGCTTTAGTTGTATATGTAACGTCGATAAGGATAAAGAATTGTATAAATGAAGATATAAACCGTTAGCACAAGGACTATGATACCTAGATCAAATTTTGCCCTAATGCCACTGCCATTACATACATATTTAAATTATAACATATTCTTCAAATCTATAAATTAATCACAGGTATAATAAATTTAGCTTCATTCATTTCATTTTATGTTCGTCTATTGCGTTTAATGCACAACATATGTAAATTTTTATTATAGTATATTACGGACTAACCTGTATAACCCGTATTGGTTAATTTAACTTTGTGAGGGAAGACTTCGAAGTTGTACCATACAAGATCAGGGCACTGATACAACTGGGAGCCAGTGATTGACACGTCAATGGGAGTTGGAAGATTTCCTTCAGATTCACTCCAGTAGTAAATCCATTCTAGGCTCCCAAACTTCGGTATTAATTTTTGCTCCTCTGTAGGAGTTTGTTCTTCCTCTTCTATAGAATGTATTCATATATAGTTATTGAAGCTTTTAATATTTGCCGAAACCTAAATCTAATATTCATATATATTCAAAATTTTTATCAATTAATTATAACAATATAATCGAAATGCATATTGCAATTAGCAAATACTGTAATTGTACCAAAAATGTACATGCGTAGGATCAAATTGTAGAAACACGATCAATTCAAGAAAATCATGTTTTAAGACGGAATGTGACATGACGTACTTAGAAAAGGGAGCATATAGTAGCCAGGATGGAAAAATTGTTTGTTCTCGGTTCGTCCATAATTTCTCTACGTCTTTGGATGGTTACAATGCAGAGAGTATCGACTTATAGTTATTAGTAAAAGAAAATTCTGTTTGTACTGAATCGAATCGAATCAAAATCGAATTTTATGAATATGGATAAAATACATTACACAATCATATAGAAGACAATTTTATAGCAATTTAATAGTTTTTAATTTAAATTAGTTTTTCTGTATAATTTCAAAACTCAATATGCATCCCCAAAATTCAATTTTTTATGAATAGAAAATAATTTCTGTTATTATTATTATAAATACTGTTTACCTGTCTGAGCAGGCGCTGCTTGCTTTAACATAATTTAATACACTGGAATTTAGAAAAAATGTATTTCAAACTGTAATTTGGTTTACTGTCATGTCAACGACTACATGACAAAATCTAGATGGAAGTTACGTTTAAAAAAATATATTTATATTTTTATAAATGTGTATTAAATATTTATAATGACTGTAAAAAAAAAATCATTATAAACTTTTTATGCGTAATAAAATTTAAAAATATCACGTAACTTATCGCGATATCGTGGATTGTCTTGCTTGTGACGTCATAATGCTAGATTTTTAATGCTATAGACTGGCGTTCTCTGTCTACGATCGACGATATAACGTGATTTATTCCGTGGTCAACGACTTCTAAACATCAGACAGGGAATGCTATAGAATATTTTATCACAGTTCAACCGTGCAAAATAAGTTTCAACAGTTTATTATGATTTTAAATACTTTGTTAAAGAAAATATGTTGCAAAAAATAATTTTTAATTTTATTTTATAGGAAATTGATTTTTTTCAAACAATTTCTTTGATAAGATTGTTGGACGCAAAGATGTAGGTAAGTAATTATTTAGAAAAATGAAAAATCTTCAATTTAACTTTAGAACTCGTGCATTGATTACGTCTAGAAAATAGTAAATTTCAGCAACTGAAACTCGGTTGTAAGCAATACAGAGAGTATTAATGATAAACGGTTTTTTTTTTCAATTATTCAACTGATAAATTAGATTTCATCTAAATAATACAAAAAAACTATCTACGGAAGGATATTTTTCTAAATTTAATATAACAGTATTTTTTTACAAATATAAGAAATGAGAAGGGAGCTTGGATAATGTTGTTACAAAAAACGGATACATATACCTTTTAGTAATATTTTTTTTTCGATTCTTTCTTTATAGATTTTAGGCCCGTTTACTTAACAAAACAAAAGGTTTACTGGACATGAAAAGATTTTTTTTATATTTTCCATAAAAAAACACTGAAAAGTGCTGAGTTATATATTATATCAATTCTGAATGGCGCTGTGATTGTAACTTAGTCATTATTACAATATGCTGGTATTAATTATAATAAATTGGTCATGTTTAACGAAAAAAAAATTAGTTTCTGTTTTTCAGTACGTATGTGTGGGAATGTCTAAATATATGTATATATTAAAAAAATATAATAACAAAAACCTATTTCATTACTGTCAGTATTTACTTGGTTGCTAGGATAGTTGGTTATGTCATTTTTTTGACATATTAAAGTAATTTTTTAATTAATGTTCAAAACATTTAACCAAAGATGAGTAAGAAAGAAGTTGAAAATAGTATATGTATAAATACAATAGATCCTGCTCCGGAATTATTAGTTTGGGAGAAATGGATAAAAATAAGAAAGGAGGAAACTATGCATCTTTCACAAAGAACCGGCAGAGCTCCAGCTGAATTAGAAATGAATATATTCGAAAACATGCGTGAAGATAAAGAAAGAAAGACTGTTTTGGAACAGGCTCAGATAGAAAAAAAAGTCGGAGTAAGAGGCTCGCTGTGGGAACAACCACAACGTTTGAAACAAAGGTGTTATTTTGAACCTGTTTACGAAGTTCAACGAACTCGGGCTGAAATAGGACGACCTCGTATTATACAACATATTGGAGTTCCAACATATATACAGGAAAACGAAAAGGAAATAACCGGTCTATCTAAACGCAAACCTTGTACTAAATTAGATTCAAAATATGTGAGCTACAGAGACAAAAGAGAAAAAGATTTGGAAGAAAATATAAGAATCATAGATCCATTTAGGTAATAAAAATAAATGTTGGTTTGAAATTTATCAATATTTACGTAATTACATTTATAAATTAGGCTCGTATACTTACAGGCCCCAATTGAAAGACTTAGTGATAATTGGAAGCAAGCCAAAAAGTCCTCCTAAAAAGATGCCTTTAGTTCCAAATATATCAATTGCTTTACAGAACGATCCACCTGACGATATCCTCTGTTCAGTTTATGCAATTAGAATAAATAATACTATTTTAATCAAAGACATGTCACGTCAAATGCTAAACCATTTACAAGAAATGCAAAAAAAAAATTGGCATGTAAAATGCGATTCTTGGTCTTACTATTTTAATTGTCCTGTTAAGAAGGTGGGAAGAAGCAAATTATTTTTACAAAACCTTGGGACAGTGACACTAAGGTATTGTTGGAAAAAAATTAAACCCGGGACGGTGGAAGATATACAGGACAAAATTTTCTTTTTTAACAAAAACGAAAATGTTATATGCCCAGGACAGAGTCAAGACATATTCTTTACCTTTGTATCTAGTAAACCTGGAGCGTATGAAGAAACTTGGGAATTAATATTTTTTAATACCTCTTTTTTTGACACACCTGAAAAAAAATTAACGATAAATCTTCAAGCAGATTCAGTAGAAAATATGTTTAAAATGAAAAAGAAAATTGATAAACTGGAAAATATTATTTACAGTAACGTACTTAGAAATACGGTTAGAGATTTGTTGTGGAATATATTTGAAAAAGCAACAAGCATACAGCCGCAAGTTTATCCTTACAAAAATATGTTTTTAGAAGCTGAAATGTTTGTTATGAAAAATCCTGTTTGCTTTTATCACCAAACTGAAGTCGCGAAAATGAAGGACTCTTATCAAGAGATGTTACCAGATCAAGTATGGGATTTATCCATAAGTAGCTGGCGAGTAGCAATGATGAGTAAAGATTATGACGAGAGAATAAAATATTTTGATTCATTAAAGATATCAAATAAAGAGTGTCTTAAACCTTGGTACGAAAAGAATGATCTAATTGAACAAAAATATACAGCTGTTAAACATCTACTTGGGCAATTTGCTGATAAACTGGATGAGGAGTATGCACGTATTTCGCTATCAATATATAATCCAGTTCAGGAAAATGACATAGAAGGACAGTCTTCGACAATCTTTGAAAAAGCTCCACCTATTGTAAGTAATATATTCTTCTTGCACGCTTATGAACACCTTGGGATCACAATGGAATTGTGCGCAAGCATTCTTAGTAGCTTGGATCTCAATAGATGGATACACTTTGATTTCTGTCGTACTTGAAGATATAAAATGTGTTGCTGCGAAAATTTTTTACATTTTTTTATATTATTTAAATGTTAGTCATCCTTGTCAGCACTTATTGAATTAAATAATTTTTTATGTGTAAAATAGAATTGATATTACTTATATTAAAATACAAAAGATGTATAACTAGATACAATGAGCAATAAAAATAAACAAAAAAATCTTTAATAATTGTAATTTCATAATCTACATTATCAATAAATATTGATCACCAATCATGTTCATGGAGAAACAAGTTTTGATCTTAAAAAATAATCAGAATAGCATACTTTTATTAAAAACGGTTATATAATTTTTTGATAAATTTTAATGACGTTTAATTGTAATTACAAAACCTATTTTGTATTATCTGCATTATTACGTGATGATAATTTACTCTGTGATTTGTAAAATTTATATATGTCATATTCCACAATGTGAAATCACTAATATTGATTTATGTACGTTGTTGTGTACAACTGAGCGTATGGTGTTTGATAATCTGATTGTAATTTATGGATATTTATTCTTAATAATTTGCATCAACGGACATAGAGGTATTTGATTTTTTTGTAAAATATTTGTTGTTTTTAGCCTTTTATTTTATTCTACAGGTGACATAATACATTAATTACTGATAGGTTATATAATTTTACCAGCGGCTTCAGCAGACCTTGTCTAACTTTGAAGGTAAAAAAAATATCATAGATCCCTTAGACAGCTCCTTCTATTTGACGCAATTATGAATACAAACCGTCTAGAGACACAAGCCCTGCCAAGGCATGCACGTACTGTGCTACAGATAAAAATGGAAGAAATCCTTGATAATAGCTACTAGCCTAATACATTAGTCTATAAAATAACTATATATTTTATCAGAGTGTACCCAAGATAAAACAACAAGACGTCTCAACACGTTGTTTGACGATGCTGACGATATTCAACCTCAACTCGACAATGAAGCTCGAGACAAAATTATGTTTGGAAAGGTGAATAAATACAGATATTCTACAAGAGAAGCATTTTAGAATTGATCTAGCATAAGATATACAAATTTACAACATAAAATTGATGTTGGTAAACTTCTTTCTCTTGCAAATTGCGCTATAATTATAATAATAATTCTTCTTATCTCATGAGCAGTAACGTGAACAGTTTTATAAAACATTGGAAGATAGAAGAGAATGACAATAAATAAAGAAAACATACTAAACTACAGAGATATGAATTTTAGATATTTGATTACTATTTTATTCTCTTTATAAAAATGTTTATAACGAAAATTTGTGTAAAAAATAATTTCAACAATAATAAGTAAAATATTTGTCATTATTTATAACTTAGTGTGACCTTGCATAAATTGAAAACAACCTCGTCGTTATGATATTAAAAATAAATGTGAGTTACTTTCTTTACCTTCAATTTTAAGCGTTATGTTTTTGTTATAGCCTAAAACGGTTTTCATATTTCGATTTCCGACGCAGTTTCCTCCTATAGTCACTGAACCATTTCGAAGGGTAAGATTTTCCGTAAGTGCTTTAAAATAAATACAATATTAAATATTGATTTAAATTATTAGGATTTCTATTTAAATATTTTAATTTTTATTAATGTAACTTATAAAATTATTTCAGAATATTTTTGCGAGACGAAATAAATCACGAAAAACTAAAAAGCCAAGTAAAGTATAAAATTTATCTTCTTAAATTAATATATTTAAAGATAATAAATACGTTTTTTTTTACAGCTCCTAAACATAAAGTTAAAGAGTGGACGTATAAAGGTGATAAAATATTAACTTTCTAAATCCTTATACTAACCGGGTTATTTTTTTTGATAAATGATAAAATTAAAGGAATAACATTCTCTTTTTAAATGAATATTTTCAGATCAGCACAATTGGTCCATACAATTTCCCGATTGCGGAGGTCGATCTCAATCTCCAGTAGACTTGCCTTACACTGCACTCGTTAAAGCTAAGGGATGTCGACATCTAATGTTTCTTAACTACGATGTCCTACCACGAAAGCTCACATTTACCAACGATGGAAAACGACGTAAGGATTATTTTTGTATTGCTTTAAAAATATTTTCTAAAAAGAGTATATGAAATCTATTTAATTTTAAAAAGAAAAAATCTGTAGTGAGAATTTGGTTAAAAAAAACGAAGTCTAAAACTCACTCAGATAAATTATTCCTTAGGTTAATATTCTAAATAAAGTCGATTTGATGTTCCCTGTCCAATTAAATCGAATGTTCCGTAATAAAAGTAGACGGAAATATTCCAATGGGACTTGATGAGATAAGACAATCTTCAACTCTTGTCAAAATGATTTGACCTACTTTTATGAAATCGACGTTTTATATAATTTTAGCTTAATTGATGAGCAGATTTATTGGAAGTTTTGTGGACTTAAATATTAAAAGTCAGAGTAAAATATAAATTTTATGAATAAAATATTGATTAACTCAAGCACTGCTTGTCAATATTATAACAAATATTTATTATTCATATTCATCTCCAACAGTCGTGTTATATGGAGAGTGGGATTCAATCCATCAGCCATTAATTTACGGCGGTGCAGCCCATAGTCGTCGATATGTCTTTAATTCTTTAACCCTACACTGGCCTTCGGAACATCGAATAGGGGGGCTCCAGTACCCTATGGAAACTCAAGTAGTATTTATATCGGCAGAGTATAAATCATTTCAAGACGCTGTCAAAGCATCTGCAAGTGATGCTCAGGCTTTTCTTGGTATTGTTAATCTATACAAGGTAAGATCGATAAAAAAAACCATTGACACTGTTTAGTTTGAAGTTACTATGAAATCATATAATTATGGTGTCATACAGAAAAAAATATATATTTATTTGTATCTCATCAAATATAATCCGTACTGTCAATTCTCTAGAGGCGATATGGATTTCCTATCTAATATAACGACGAGATTATTCAACAACTTGTTAAGACTTGCTGTGAAACATGATGTTATATAGAGATTGAGTATTATATATATCAAAATACATTTACATAATTCTACATGTACGTATTAAGAACACACAAATATAATAAAAGTTACTAATTCCAGCGATTGTTTAAAATGCTAATACAATGGCAGGTTTAACATTAAGGTATTAAAATTAGTTAAATAATCTAGGTTTAAAATTATGTTTAACTAGTTTTTTAACAACTGTAATATTAATAACCATTTATTTAATAATCGCGTTGCACTAAATATAAATATATTTGTCTTTAGTTTCATCTTTCCAACATTTTATTCCCTGGACCTTATCTGTTAAGAAAGTTTTGGCATCTGTCAGTCCATTTAATGTTAAGGTCATGTTTAATCTTACCAATCCTATTTCATTATTTTAAATTGCTTGTCACGATTATTTAACCTAATCTAATTTGAGAAGTACATGTCCAAAGGTAAATTGTGTTGATAGTATATAGATTTTATATTTGTTTATTTTAATATATTTTTAAAATAAAGATGAGATTTGACGATCTTTCATAAAGTAAATGTGAAGTATGACACTTTTATTTAATGACAACCTATGTACAATAGCAGTATTGTACATGATTTTGAGCAGTTAAACGTATTTCAAACCAAGTTGCAAGCCTGTAAACAAATATTTTGTGTATTTTCTTCATAATCTCTTTCTAAAACTACGAACTGTCGACCATGAACTTGTACAATATCCGAGGATTCACAAGAGCATTGCCGGCCTTGGAGGTAGAAATAAGCGCGTTTTTTAAAGGTACCGTTTTTTAAAGGTAAGGTCGTTTCGATCTGCACATGCCGCCGAAGGGAATTTATTCCACTTTCGAGTGGTATGTGGAAGAAAGGTCCTTGAAAACTGCACAGTAGAAGATTGTCACGTATCCAGGTAGTACGAATAGTATTGGAGGCAATGACGCGCTTTGAGCTGATGATGAATGCGGTAGAAGACGCACAGAGAAGCAACGTCTCTACTCAATGCTGAGTCCAGCCCTTCGCAGAGCACCGTGTTCCCGGCAATCCGAACAGCTCTCCGTAGTACGCGGTCAAACGATACCTCTCTTCAAAGTTCATACGTATGGGCTTGGGATTAGACAAAATAAAAAATGGAGAAATGCCATCCGGCCCACTCGACTTATAATCTTCCAAAGAAAATAGAGACTGTCGAATAATTTTTTGCCGTAAAAATATTTCTGGCATTGCGCTCTTACACCGTGAGCTGGTCGGCGGTGTCTTTCTTTAGTCGTCCAAAGTCGACTTTGAGGCAAAAAGACTGCCTAAGATATCGGCTTTTGGAAAAGAGAAATTTTGCCGTGTGGCCAGTAGTTCCCCATAAGCAATGGCAGTAAGGACATCTAACAGAAGTTGCCCAGAGTAGACTTAGAAAGCGCCCAGAATTTCTACGTGATAGTTGGGTAACTTGCCAGTTCATCCCTAATTTTGACAATATGGTTAAACTTTACTTTAGTGATTTGCTGCTTCAAAAATCTGGAGGCATGGTTATATAACCTTTTCAAAACTCAGAGCTCAGATGCTTAGTGACTAACGCATTAACCCAAGCTTGATACGCCTGACGTTTGCCAGCTGCTGCAGCCCTAACAGACGCATCAAACCAAGGCAGCGATCTGCCACCAATTAGTACCACAGAACTTGAAATAATTCCATGTCCTATAGCATCACATCAGCTACAGCCGCAATGAAGTCGTCCATGTTTACCCTGATGTGTGGTGAAAATTATGTTTTAGTTTATACCTGGAGTATGATAGGTAAGCTGCGTCGCTAGGTTGAGATATCTAGGTTGTGATACTATACGTCGATCTTCTGTGAGACGGCGGTCCTACCCTGGTTAAGCCAGCCCAATATGATCTGCAGTCAAATAACTATTGCTAGGCTGTGCCACCATTAAAATTCTTTTACAAATATGCTAACCTAAGAAAGTAATAAATGAAAGTCAAGTACTTGTCGCTGAAATGCAACTGTTGAGATGGATGTATTACACATGGTTAACGATAGATGGCACACTAAACATTCATCTCAATCCATTCTTGTCACAACAATAATGGATGAAATAATAAATTAATGTGTTATAGGTAATTTGAAATTAGCATCAGTGATAGAAAAGATGACAAGTAAACTGTATGTCGTATTATGTTCACGTTAAGCCGACAAAAAGTATGAATGTAGATTGTTATAAAAAGATAAAGGCGACCGAAAAAGACTTGAACGGAGTCATGAAAAATTATATGGCAAAGAACCATATCTTCAGTGAGATGAAGGCTAGAAGAGGTTAGTGGTAAAACCTCACCGACCAAATACTTAGAATAAATGAGTGGATGATGAGCCTTCGCAAATATAATGTATAATTTTCTTGTAATTACTTAAATTTCCTTGCGCTGTATGTATTTTTTATAAAACTGAGATATGCAATTATTTGAAAGTTTTTATCAATGCAACTGCCTTTTTCGTTATATCTAAGTTCCGAACCATCCATTAATAAAATATAAATGAGAAATACTTAACTTTTTCTCTACATTGAGAAATGATTGAGAAATGAGTGAGAATGCTTTGATCTCGCTTGAAACGCTTTGTAAGTTGATTTAGAAATAGATATGAGAAAAATATGTTGATTGCACGTGTTTTATTTAAGTATTTGCTACATTTTTATAGTATGACACAGAACTCAAAATAATATATTGTAACTTTAATCCTGATTAAATGGACAATATGTTTGACTTATTCAGACTTGTTTGGTTGGTTGCTGAAATTTAATATTATTATTTTAACAAACCCCACATACGTTGTTGTGTAAGTAAACAAATATATTTACACAACAACGAAACTGATGAACTCTCTCTAACTGTTGCTGCTCAAAACTACAGAACTAACTATAAAAAGTTATTTTTATCAGTATTACAGTAGTATGATACAAAATAATATGATACTGTTATTAAATATAACTAAAACCAAATAAATATTTTGTTTTGACTGTTACAGATATAAAAGAATCGGTTTTTATATTATAAAGTATTACGTACCTTAGGTTTAGCTTTGATATGATATTCTCTTTAATACCCGCTGTACTCTTTTATACACCATGGCGAGATTGTAGACAAAGTTTATAGTTAATTAAATATTAGGTCACGCTGTGGTTTATGAACAAATATTAAACAATAAGCCGACAAATATTTAAGGTTTGTTAAAGGCTTAATGCATACAACCGATATAAAATAGGCATCTAAGAAATGTATTCATCTCGATTTGTTTATAAAACATTTATTACAATAAAGGTATGATTCCAGATCTGGAGGGCCATCCTTTTTTGTTAAAATAAACTTAATAGAGGTTAAAAATTTTGTAAAGTCTATACAGAAAATAAAAGCTTCAGCTTTTTGACAGTTTGACAACCATACCCAGCAAGGCTTAGAGGAACTTCTGAAGGTGGGGGCCAAGCGAGCCGTCAATTCTTCCATATCACCCTTGCCATTAGCATACTTCAGTCCTCCTCTACAGCAGTACGCATGTTATCAAGGATCATTAACCTTTCCACCCTGTACTGAATCTGTTTTGTGGCTAGTAAGAGCGAAGGCTTTACCTGTTACAAGGGTAAGAAAACAGTATCGACAAAATATTAGTAGGTCTTCCTACCGGGAAATTAATAAACTTAATTTTTATAACAGTATTTTCATGAGAAATTACATTATAAAAATGTATAATTTAAACTGTTTAATTTTCCTTTTTAAGTTAACATGATTGTTTCGAAACACATAAATATCTTATTTCTAAATATACGAAATTTTAAATGTTTTCAATACTTATTAATTTGTTTCTAGAACTAGTTTTATTAATTTATTATACAATATATCTTTAAATAATAAATTTGCATTTCAGAGAATAATGAACATTGCTTACAGTATGTGGGAGAAGGAACTTATTGGATCGTTTGTTCGAGAACCGCAACCGCTTAACGACAGAAAGGTGTACTATTTTCATTAAATAATTTTCATAATTAGCCATCGTTTTATTTGTCATTTAACTATTCTATTGCAATCGATACCTAGTCATTTGATTGGTAAAAGTCAAATTACGGATTTCAAGATATTTTTTCTAGCTTTAACAAAACAATTTAGTATTTTATTGATGAAGAAAAATATTAACAATTATATTGTTCTGTTTATCTTTAGTTTAATAACTTGAGAAATAAGTGCTACACTTAATCTTGTTAGGATTTATATGTATAGAAGCTCAGGTAAAAACACTAGATCAAGAGAACTCTTCTACAGAGTCGTATATAATTCGGTTGAAATCTTTCAAACACATGTGTAGTAGAAAGAAGAACCCACTAAAAAAGTCTAGTTTTAAGGTTCTAAACGAACCCATTCACCAAAATTCTGAAATATTTCTTTTTTTTTTTATAATTAAAATATAGTTCTAAATATGTAAGAATTTACCAAATATTCAAAGAGTTATGATTCTACTTTGAAAAATTATAACATTAGAATATGTTATTATTTAACTCTTAGCTCAAAAACATTACCTTGGGAAAGGTTATAGGAAAGCCCTATGTACACTATATATAAGTAAATTCTTATTGACATGCATCTCATGCCTCTTATATACTCGAAGTATACAAATTTTTGCGTTACAGTGAAATGTATAATATAAAAGATACATCACTTCAAAGAAATAATGATTTAAGTATCGATTTCAGTTCCTAAGGTTCAGTTGACCGCAATCTGAATAATTAAGTAACTGCATAGTAAACAGGTGGTACTTTCCGTCGAGAATTGTACACAGAAATCATCTTTAACGCAAAAGAAATAAAGAATCATTTCGGATACATATTTCATTAAAGTCAATTTGTCGGAATATTTAAGGTACAGTTCTGTGAAATTAAGTTAGTTACGAAAATAATAATATATAAATTCTTTTAATATACTATTCCAATAGCGGTGGCTTATTACTAAAAAATCTTACTAGATCACAGTATACAAAAAAGAAGCTATGTAGTATTAAAATAATAATTTATAATAATATTTTATTTTCTATATATGCGAGGCAAATTTTAATTAAATTAAATACATATATTTAGTTTTGTTGGCAGTTAAATAAATATAAGTATTGATATAATATTTTCTATTTAAGCTGATTCTTTATAAAGACGTCTCAATAAAATCGATCTGAAGTCGAAGGCGCCAGTTATCTAATCGAAATCGTCGCGTGAACACTTAATCCGTATTTTTTATCTATTATTTAATTTGGAATTTACATATCGTTGACGTATATTGAAGTTGAAGTATGTTTTTCAATTATTAATAATAATCTTGTTTCTTTAGATGTAAAAACAAGTAAAAGTATTATCCATAGTTGCCTATATCATTTTATTATTATTTAAGACTTTGTTTTCGACAGTATGGACAAAGATTTGATAAATTAACAACTCTTTAAATCTTCTAATACGGTACTAAACACTTCTATCAAACATAATTACTATAGGAAATGATCTGAGTTAACTTATATTTCACATGTAATAAATAATATATTGGACATGGAAGTATCTTACTATTGATATGACATTTATAAATACCGTTGTCAACTCTAAATCCCCGATCCATCACGTTCACATTCTTCTCTCAATAAAACATCGCTTATATAATTTATCATATTTGCAATATTTCTGTTAGTAACTGTTGTAATTCTAATTTCGTAATTCTTGTTTCAACTTTATTTTCGTTAATAGGTATAGATATGTACTTTATGCCTTCATGCATCTATTTCTACCAACGCGGTTTTTAGCAAAATTATATTATAGGTAATTTTATTACAATGCCGAATATAACAATGACCTATATTTGATCGCTTTTAATTGCCTTTAAAACGAGTATACGGAACCGCAATGCTTAAACTGTACTGTTAAGTATTCCAAGCTTCCAAATAGTTTAACAAATGATAACAATGATAAATCGTGGTATTACCTTAATCCGTGACAACACACACGTGAATAATAATCGTCATTCATTTTGAAAGGTTTTCTTTATCTATTTGAATAGATACTTTTCAAATCGCACATGTTACTTGCATTGTTTTTGTTAAATATATGATATTAATATTATTAAATATAATTTAGCTCAGAGCCAAAATTTACGTTACATCATCTTTATGGTCTATTCCGAATTCAATTTGTCAGTGCATAACTTCCTTTATTACGGCTGAATGCTAAAGCTATTCAAAGACTTTCAAAGCTAATTAAGGCAACCGTTGGATATTAGTGGGTACCCTGGAAATCTATTTGATGGCGAGTGCTACATAACCTAATAACCCTTGTCCATGAAGGATTTTCCAACATTAAAAAATCTTGAGACATAGATACTTACAGCTATACTAGTCTTATTATTATATAGTCCATCTTTTATTCAGTCTTTCTTATTTTTTTAGCTTGAAAATATATATAATACTTTAACCTTCCTCTCTAGTACCCCTTCTACATAATTAAAGTAATCTTCCTCATCAAATGCACCTGCTACCTAATTATATTTAATCTAAAATATTGTATCTACAGCAAACTCCGTTAATACAATTGGTTTGTGTGTATCCAATTTGCTGGTTACTTACTTTTGATTTTACACCAATAACCGTATCCTTATGTTTCATTGGCTATTACTACGGTAGCTCTTTTATGTCAGATAATAAAGATAGCAATAAATATTCATCTTTGGATTTATGTTTTTATATACATTATAAATGATATTAAAACAAAGTATAATTTTACAACTAATTTCAAGATGAGTGGATCTATAAATAAAAATTAAATATAAACTCATTTTCTCATTCGGGCAAAAATTTTAGATTGCCCTAAAAGTAGAAACCTAAAAATATAAACCTACAGATACCCTTTCACAAGCTCTGTAATTTTAATAATTATTATCAACTCGACGAATTTTACAGCAAGTATTTAGCCAAGATAAAATAACTGATTCACGGATTCTTATCATTGAATAAATATAGGTAAATTGTTTTACTACTATTTGTGTTTCTTCAAACTAGTGTCTGAAAATTTGGAATACATGTAATCTTAACTAAGTTGCTGGTGTTCTTAAAATATTTAAGGGAAACCAGAAAACGTATAACAAATTCAAATTATCTTTATTCTAGTAGGCATTTACACGCACTTTTGATTCGTCAATTATTACAATAAAAAAGGTCAATGTAGTCAATCCGTGAGTAAGCAATAAACTATAAATAAATAAAAAAAATAGTTTATTTAAAAAAATATTTTTTTTACACACATCCTGAATTGATATTTAAGCCTTTACAAAACTGTATACACATATAGAAATAACTTTGATTAACAGAATGGTTTACTTTTATCAAATTAACTAAAATCAAATACTTCGTTATCAATAAACACGTAAGTATTAAGTAAAAATGTCGTCTCCAAATATTATAAAAGATAATGGGATATATTTATCTAATCTTGTTCGTTTCGATTTCAGATACTTAGAATTCATCCACAGTTTGTGTATACTACTAGAATACAGTGCAAGTGATAACTTATAATGTCGTTTAATGGAAGGTCACTGAAAGCTAGCGTAACAAAGACAGCGGCATCAGATGGTAAATGTTATATCTATATCTATATATTGCTTTATTTTAGACTAATGTTATTAGTCTGAAATTACAAATACATTAATTAAAGAACCCAGGTCTCATTAGTTGCTATATCAAAAAGATCTTATACTCGTATATTCAGAATAGTGAAAAGATTTTTTGTTTAATTATTTATACTATAACGTAAAATGTTCATTCTTTATTATTTATCCAATGACGATAAAACCTATAAATTACTTTAGAATATGACTATATTTTCTAATACATCCAAAAATCTAATTTGATTAGGCATATTGATTATCATTGGAAGTCATACAATTTATTTTTATTATGCTCAGTAAATAAGTTTATTAAGTATTAAATCTTTAAGTAATCAGAAAAATATTCACGACTTTTTCTCATATCTATTATAATCAGCTAAACGGATAAATTTTTTAATGTTAATTTAAATTTATGTAATAAAATTAAAAACTTTACAATCTGAATAACTTGTAATCATTAAGAATATTCTCTAATTATAATTGGGTACAAAGTAAAGTTACAGTTGCTTTTAACAAGTAATACTAAATTTTAGGATAATATATATCTTGTGTAGTTGTTAAACTAGTACATTTTATAAAAAAATATTTCCTAATTTAGTTTGAAGAAAAAATATTTTATGTAAGTTTAATTTTATTGTTTTACAACTTACCAATAAACGAAATCAAAATTATTTGCGGTTCAAAATGGATTATAGATAGAAGTTAGCAAATCTGACTTTTTTGTATACCATTTAGTTATAGTTGTTATCACTAACTTAAACATTAATTGTATATATCTTTAACAATTTCGATTTTAGATATAAATATACAATCTTTTTATATTCCTGGAAGACAATTAGAAATGCTACAAAGTCATAAAGATGATTTTAGAATTGGATAAAAATGAAACATTTAATATTTTTTATATTTAGAGTTTTCATAATTTCAACTTATTTGTTATCTTGACAACCGAATAATTTAATACTTTTTTATATCACAGATAGATATATGACGCATCGCCAAATAAGTGATATGTATTGAATTTTTTTCGTAAACCAATTCTAAAAAATAAAAGAATGCAGTGAAGGTCTGACACTATACAAGAAGAATAGTGAGATAGGCATTTATATGTACTTTTGAATCGTCAATTATTACATTAAAAAGATAAGTGTAGTCAATTTGTAAGTGGACTACCATTAGCGATGAATGCTATTCTGCTGAGAAAAGCTGGCCAGAAATTCAATAGTTGTTCTCTTTAAATTCAATTTAACAATATTTAATGTAAACATTATAATATCAACCTTGTATATTAGACTTAGTTTTAAATTAAACACTAAGAAAATTTAAAGATATCTTGTGGAACTTTGTTATTTGTTAACATTTTGAAGACGAAATTTAGACGTTACGAGTTTGTTTTTATTTCTAATACTTTTCATGTGTCATTGTATCACGGATTACCTATCAGTGTAAAAAGAACTTTGCACATGCTTATATTATACACACTATTTAATAATATAATTTGTTTTGTAATTTATTTTTATTATTTGTTCACTCATTTCAGAAAAGTTAGGGAGGAATTTTAATAAAATTAGATATTTTGATAACGTATTAATTAAGTCAAATATAAATATATTTTCTATAAAAACATGCCTTTTTCCGGGAAAAGGGTCAAGAAAAAATGTTAATGAATTCTTTATTACTTACTTGAGAGTTTTTATACTGCATTAAAATTTCCGCATTCCTGTGGGAAAATAGGCAAGTTTTTGATGTCTTTGTTAAACTATCCAAACTTGTTAAATTTCATCAAGGGAGAACATATGTGAAGTTAAAAATTCTAAATCTTTTTATGAATATACAGACGGAGGAAAATTAAATTTGGCATATTTAAAGTTCACATATAAAAGTAGTACATAAAGATAATATTTTACACTAATAGTTAGCAATTTGATATAACTCACACTAATAGTCGTTTGATAATTGACACACAAATAAATTACAAGATAATTTGTTGACTTTAACAATGTCTAGATCAAATACACAATTTGACGCCAAAAGAATGTTGTTTCCTAATTGAACAGAATAAAAAGATATAAATGCAATGATTATGGAGGTTTACTTATTGTCCAAGCTGTCATATAAATCCAAATTTGGAAAAATGGCCGAATTTCCTTCGTTTAGCGATTACTTTACCACTTAGCGACCACTTTATAACCATTAAAAATAAGTCTTAAAATAATATAAGCTCTCTGTAATTTGTTCCTATATCTTTAAAATAACTAATAATATATATATATATATATATATATATATATATATATATATATATATATATTACTTATAAGTCTAACGAAGAGTTATTAGCGAAAAACTATTTTTATACCTGTCTTGTCTGTCTCATTCTTTTATTAAAAGCATAAGAGATACGGGATAAATGGAATGCTTTTGGTAAAATTGAAATTCCAAACCAAAAATAAGTACTAAAATTAGCTACTTAAAGGAATAACCCCAATTGAACTCAATTAACATCAAAATGTTTGCAACTTTAATTAAATTTTACAAAAAAATGATGTACATGATTAAGTAAAAATAATATAAAAGTTTAATAAAATCTTTGAAAGCTACAAGCGAAAGTATTCATGGATATTTCAAATAATAATATATTTATTACATTTCCAGCTGAACAAATATCAAAGCTCAGGGCCTCACAATCACCGATCGCAATATCACTCCAGCGATGCCCCACTTGGTCCTCTCTAGACCCCCTCCGCTTTAGAGGCTACTGGGATAATGACTCCAATGGAATCCTTGTCAATACGGGTCAAACAGGTGAGCAATAATTACCATAATTCGGTTTCTTTATTCTTATTTTCTTTCAAAGGTTTCTACTATATATAATATTTAATTGTTAATATATTTTAAAGGTATGTTATATAATACTAACCACTGCCAAACTACACTTATCAGTTAAATTTTCTAAAAACATAAAAATGAAGGAATTACGTACACAATAGTCTATCATAGTCTATCATAAATATTGATAACAAAGATATTAAAGTATATTCGATTTATACCAGCAACAATTTTAGAGATAAGTATAGAATAAGCACATGTTTGTTGAGTGACTTATCAAGATTTATCTGTTAAAGATATGACGCGATTATCGGGAGCGAAATAACAGTGGAAGTATAAATATTAACAAAACCGTTATTATCCCAGACTAATAGCCGGGATTATTATTATTAATTCTTCCAGATCCCGGTTATTCATTTATGCTTGGCATCATTCGCATTGAATGTGTAGAAAAATATTACATAATGTTAGATTAGGTTAAAAGCGCTATTACGAGCTGTTATTGGTTATATTTCACGCCATTAACCAATGACGAAGGTTAATAGATTTTGTAGTTCGTTAGTTATTTATTTTACAAATTGCCACAGTACCATTAAGAATGAATAGCGAATTTTATAACAAAACCGATATTTCAATGGTGAAATTATTATTAGTAGGATTTCAATTTATGCTAAATGGCACAATTCATAATGGTTTATATCCTTATATCTATAGTACTATGTAAATTTATAAATGTCGATTGTATAGTTATTTTATTTTATTATTATTTTGTATTATGTTTTGCTGAAAAAAAAACTTCAGTTCATGACTTATTCACTCAATTTTTTTCTATTTTTGTTAGTCATAACGTCTTTTAAACGTCTTTAAAATTAAACATGGGACACTTTCTGTCTTCCGAAAATCAGAAACGACTGGATCGATCTTAATGACGATTAAAGCAATCACATATTATTTTGAAAACCTAAATTTTTTTGAGTTTTTAATTGTATTGCTCATGTGCTTGTATTAGTGGCTGCAGCCACCGCGTTATTTATATATAATAATAAAATATGAGATTAAATCTGCCCAATTTAAATATATTTTTGAAGAAGTAATGACGATGTGGTTATTACACGATATCCCTAAATAGTGGTTAAAAAGCTACTCAAAAATCATCGACCAGTGTTTGAATGTAGTGTCAGCATGATAAGGAAAAAAAATATATTACTTATGTAGCAAGATTTGTCCAAGCGTCATTTAAAAATCAGATTTCTAGCAAGATGTAAAAAAAATATAATTTTGACAGCATATTTTACATTCGATTCCCCGAGTCGACCTCGTTTGAGCGGGGGCCCGCTTATTGGAGACTACATATTCGAACAAATGCACTTCCACTGGTCGGTGGACGATTTTACTGGTTGCGAGCATGTTCTTGACGGTCATGGGTAAGTTTAAAACTTGGCAAACTTCAAACTTGATAAACTTCAAAACTTTATAAATTTTCCTAAAATACTAATTAATAAAATTTCTTTGCAATTGTAAATTCTAATCATCTATTTTAGATAGGTGTTAGATTAAATTATATTTGGGTAATTGTATATTTACTTTACAATTTTGCGTATATAGTTTTGAGCTTCTAAATAATTCATCAGTTCAAGGTGTATTTTAGAAATATTCATTAGTAACATATGATTATGTATTTCGCTTACATTAAAGATGATGATAACTAGCTGTTTTTAATACTGAAATAAAAATGATAATTGTGGTAATGTTTTTATACAGACTAATAATTTTTGCGGCAGCGTATTAGATATATTAAATACGTGATAAAGTGTATAAACGAAATAATAATTATAATTTATTACTATCATGTTATAAAAAGACTGTTCGGCCTGGTTGGAATTGGAAACATTGGAATATATGAAATAAAAGCGTTGTCCCGTTTGTTACATTATTTCAGACTCTACAAATAAAGATGACCAAATAATTAAAAAAATCTATTAATCAAGCTATATTAAACTGTCAACTTAAACAAAAAGAAAGAAAAATACAAAATAACATATTTAATTACTTTAAAATGTGATCACTATAAAAGAATATAAAAGTTTACAATTCTTAACTCAAGTACTAATTACATAATATATATAAATACACACAATATTATAATATATATAACAATATAAGTATTATATAAAAATACTTTGCTTATCAGATGTTCAGTACGGATGTTAGCATCAAATGGGGCCTCGTGGTAGCATTTATACTGATTTAACAGCCACATGCGCCAGCTGACACTTATGGCATTTGGTCATAATCACAGCTTTGAACATTTGAAGCAGTTAATTACTGACAAAATAGTTATAATGTACAAAATTTCTAAATGTATTTGTATCAGCAATAATTCACACATTTGTATTTAACATATTTTAATATACAAACATAATATTTAATGGCTTCTGCCAATAAGTCATATCGTTAACTTTTACTTAGTAATAATTATTCTAAGTAAATGTAAATTCTTAAATCTATTTGATACCATAATACTAAATTTTAACACATTTATATTACATAGTTTTACGATAATAAAATAGGTGTTATAAAACAATGATATTATTGCATTACCCACACTATTATATAATGAAAGATCAATATATAGGCAAGAATACATATAATATAGTAGGTACGTCATGTTCTTGTTACTTGAAGAAATGAATTTTATTTCTGTATGTTTTGTTATAATTTGATTTTGTTTTAACTATTTATGGGTAAGGTAAAGCGGAAATAACCTAAAATAACGATCGAAAATTGATCCTTATTTTAGGTTTCAATGTTTATGGGAGTTTAAACAACAATCCCTACATATTGCTTTTGAGTGCGATTAAAATAGGAACCCGATATTGTTTTGTTACTGGCTTACGATCGCTTCATCTGGTCTCAGTGTGAGTGTGAAATGGTGTTATGCCTAAATATTTTGACTGATAAATAAGTTACTTGTGAAAAATTATTATCTATCTTGATTATTATCTATTTTAATTTTAGTCTTTTTACCCACAGCTATTATTTTTTATCTTTTAGTCATTATCTAATTATTAAGATAACATTTACCTTATGATAAAATTTGATAACTATTTATTACGAAATCCAATGAAAAAATAATAGTAATATCTATTTAATGCTCTAATAGTTATCACTATTACAGATTATTATTCAACTAGCGATTATATTTGGCACAATGCTGTTAACAACCTTTCAATATAAACATGTGTGGATGGAACAATTGTTTCCCAACACCTCAAAATGAAATACTGAAAATTTAATTTATAATACCCCCCCGGAGGGTAGGTATGAAGAGGTTGATGCCTGTGGCTGAGGCGAAAGCGGTATGCAGGCACAATAGCGTTTGGCGCTCCGTCGTCTATGGCTTCCCCGCAAGGGATATGGCGTGAAGCTAAATAAATAAATAATAAATATAATTTATGCTGCTTAATCTCTATTTTCAGTATTACCTGTATTACTTCAAAAATAACCTCTAAATTAGTGACTGATATAAAAATAAGAGTGTATGTGGCATAAAAATATTAGTAATATGTCTTTTGAGATTGAGAGTAAACAAGTATATCATATTTGCAGAAAAATAATCTAAATGGGGCTTCCTCAAATCGGTAATTATTTCAAAGAAAAAGCGCCTTATTTATTATAATAATTTATATATCGTCTTTATGTTTACGATATAACAATTATAACTACGTAGTAAGTAGCACAATATTTTTTGGGTAGACCTCGAAGAATTCGGTCTACCCATTCATTTGTACCCGACTTTCGAATTTTGGAAAAATTTCTTCACAGGAGGTCTTCTTATGACGCCCTGAGTCCAAAATGACCATTGGTCAAAAAGTTTATATATATATATATATATATATATATATATATATATATATATATGCGTGCGTGCGTCCAGATTGACTTTTGTCAGCACGATAGCGGCCGCAGTTTCGTTCACATCGGTTTCAAACTTTGCACAAAAATCAACCATCCAAAAATGAAGGTCAAGTTCGTTAACCAGAGAAATCCGGCCACAGGGAGCGCTAGAGCCTCACTTTTTCTGATTTCAGTTTTTCGACCATAACTTTTTTCCTATATAAAGAATATCAATCACGTTCATATTATATGATGTCTTTGATGAATACCTATAACCAATGTAGATAAACCGAAAACCTAACTTCAATAACTTAGGGGTGGGGGTAAAAAAACCGAAAATTTTTGTAAAAAAATTCATAACTTTTTTCTGGTAAACATTCTTACATCATAAGTATTTTTAATAGAAAGGTTATTTTTTACTCTAAATTTAGGTGCCCAAAGTTTTTCCGTAAAAGGTACCGTTTCTGAGAAAAAAAATAAAAACCACTTTTAGCTTGAAAATTTAAGGTAGGTAAAACCACGGCAACTTTTTTCTGGTAAACATTCTCTACTCGCAAATATTTTTAATAGAAAGGTTATTTTTTACTCTAAATTTAAGTATCAAAAGTATTTCCAAAAAAGATACCTTTTCCGAGAACAAAAATGAAAAGAACCTTTTGCTTGAAAATTTTTGATGTAAACAACGGCATCATGTGTTATTCTTAGGTAGTAAGTTATATTTTAAACAAGTTACACACGAGGTCTACCCACGCGTGTCCCCCTGCGGGCACGGATTTTTTGGTTTAATATTTTATAAAAATTTTCCCTAATTTCAATTATTGACTTGACTTTATAATATTTAGCCGTACCATCTATTTCTGACTTCCTTTTCGTCCGTGATACTCCATGTAGATAAGTTCCTGATCGAAGTCAAACACGTTTGATGAGATAAATAATATACGACTATTTTTCAATGAAATAAAATTAAAATTATTTATGATTAGATTCATATTCCGTATTAAAACTTTAATGAATTAATAAATGTATTTTTTCTTGTTTTTGTGAGCAGGAAAAATTTGGTCTCATATGCGTATCGAAATATTCAGTTTGCCACGAATTTATATTATTATACAATCAATAAATTTACAAATGCGTCCGAAGAACAGAAGGTGGAGCATCGATACCATGTTTTTCCTATAAATAACAATTGTAGCTTGTGTTGAATACTTATTTTGAAATACATTTTAAGCTTAACTCTTTCCTTATATTTTCAATAAATAAAATTTATTGAGATTATCTTTATAATATTTCGATATAACATGACAAAACCAGATATATCGAAATAAAGATACAGTGTATTAAAAAACATTGTATTATAAGAAGTTAGATAAAATTTCAGTTAACAAAGATACATTGACTAAGTTACCAACAATAACTAAAAAATATAATAAATATTATATTATATTAAACTTACCCACAAACTATATTCCAAAGTTACAATTAACAACAATTTCGAATATACAAATAGATATATCAGACGTAAACTAGATTTCGAACTAGATACGGATAAGATCTAATATTATCATATAGAGGATCTTCAGACAGACTAGTATCATTTGAAATCACATTCGATATCATATTTTTATTTTGTAGTTATTGTGCGAATCAGTTAGTTCAACGAATGTTAATCAAACACACGGGTGGATTTAGGTCATGGACACTAATAGTATTGTTTTATATAAAGAAAACGTCTCGATTTATTTACTCTTTTAAACTGAATTGCTATTTTACGGAGTTACCCATGGGAATAAAAACCAGCAGTTTTAATTAAACTAGCATAATGAATTGTTTTGCAAAAAGTGAAATAGTGAGACTTATAGTTCCCACGTTAAGTTGATTTTCTGATGAGAAAACTACGTGATTTATAATGTGGTTATATTAAAAAATAGTTAATTTCCAGATATGCGGCGGAATGTCACCTCGTACATTATAATAGTAAATACGAGTCTCTTGAAGCAGCTGTATCTCACGCTGATGGTCTGGCTGTTGTCGGATTCTTATTGGAAGCAGTGGATGCTCCAAACCCAAGTTTCGATATGTTCATTGAAGGCTTGGAGCAGATCAGGAAACCAGAACACAGTGTGGTGCTGTCGGCAGGTTTGTTTAAACTATTACAGCTGTATGTATCTTGCTTTTAATATAAGTATACTTTATGCTATAATAATAATTGTACACGTATATTATGTCATAATTTTAAAAATTACCCTCTCACTGCAATTCGTTTATATCTAGGATTTATTTGCGATATTGCATCGTTTTATTTTGATAACATCTATATTGTGTCAATAAAGTGAATGAGTTTATAACTACCTTACAAACGTTCTTCCTTGATTTATTGTTTAAATCTTATTGTGATTTCATTATTCAAAAATGATAAGATATAAATTTTATTTTTTCCGATTGGTATATCGTAAACATTGATAACAGAAAGAGGCATGTAAAATGAAATAAAAATTAGGGTACAAAATTATATTCTATAAAGAGTCAACTTCACATATATTTATATGTTTATATTATGTTTTATTATAATAAACAATCATATATTTTTATATTTATTCTAATATAAATTAACGATTTTTTGTTATTTATTTTAAATTTCAATGCCATTACATGTATTTTTTTAATATTAATTGACACTATTATTAATATTAAGAAATACTTATTATAGTTATATTTATCATCATATTACTTATTATATTTTAGCATACGTATTTCTAATGTTTCGTTTATTTAAGTAAGTATTTATAGTAAGATTAAGATAGGAAAAAAATATCTATAGAAATTTAAATAAAATAAAAAATAAAACTAAGGTTTTTGGTTAAATGTTTGTAGAAAAAATGAGTTTGGAAACAAAAGGCCCGGAAATAAATATCAAGCGAAAAATGAAGCGCTATTTTAAGCGGAAAAAAACTCTAGTGGCGAGATTTTATTATAAGGATAAATGTTTGTCTCCTACAGATCTATGGTCAGATTATCATTATTGTTACCGTGGAGAAAAATGTTTTCTTTTGTGAGTGAAATTCCCAACTACAACAACTGAAACATTATCTTTAATTATGAAATTTTCAATTCCTGATAACAATTTTGCTATTTCGGATCTCAAGATATATTTTTATAGTATATAGTCTCTTATATCTTCGTAAATACAAATTTTAGATAAAGATAAATAAAGAAATAAATACAAGAATAAATTTATTATAATAAAAAAAATACCAATAAAACTATAAACATTTAAATGACACTTCTTATACTTGTAGTAGATACTATTATTTCTCAACTTTCCAAATGGATCAAAAATTTGGTTTGTAGTAAAAATGGAACAAATAAATGGCAATTTGCAATTACACGATATTACGATAAGTGTAAAGGGACAACTTAGAACAAAGGTAGTACTATATGTGAAGGCCCAAATAGTATGAAAAACTAACAACATGCAGCAGATAGATTTAAGATATTAAATATATTCCGGAAACCATTAGAAAAATGGACACAGACGAAGGTGACATTACCTCTACATAGGAATAGGAATATAACTATAGCAGAATTTTCCTGGATGTTTGTTTAAGTGACCGAATATCAAGTATAATATTACTGATAAAAATACTATGATTATTGTAATAAATTGCGAACACAATTATTTATAACGAGCAATAAAATTTAAATAAATATAAGAAGGAATAATTTAAGTCATTTAACCCTATTGAATTTCAAATTATGACGTAATAAAATACTGGATTATTTATTATTCAAGATTAAGATTTTAAAAATAAATATAAGTTCTTAAGTTATAATAGGTACATCTTAATAATCATTATTTTAATTTTAGAGTCCTTATCCTGGATGGATAGGGAGGATGTAACGACCAGCAGCTACGTCACTTACAAAGGATCTCTGACTACACCGCCTTATGGTGAATGTGTTACGTGGATTATATACGAGAAAGCAGTACAGATTGGTAGTGAACAGGTGAATATAACAATTATAAACTGAAATTATTATGTTTTAATTGTAATTTAAAATTCGTAACATATAAAACCTTTGAAAACAAAATGTTAAAGAAAACAAAATCACATAAATATGGTTGTAGTCACAGTTTATGACGCGACTTCCTTATTACACAGTAGACCATAGATACTTCTATACGACTATATCAGCCATAAGTTCCCTAAAACAATATCATTCTTTAAGATTAATTCTCATTTAAACCATATATTCAAGTTGTAAGTAACCCCTGTTTGTTGAGAGGGTCCTAATTTGATAGACCTCGTCCTTACTAAAGCGTAAACTTGTAAATATCCTGTGTTATTTATAGAGGTTCACTTGACTTTCGTATTTTTCCTTTATCTTTTGATAAAAAAAGTACTAGTAGTTTATAAAATTGCAAATATAAATAAAACAATTATTTATTAAAATAATCTAATGAAAATATCAAACTTTTTTGAACATACAAAATTTACCATCCACTTTAGGGAATTAAATCTATGTTTCTATTAATATATAAAACATAATATTTATATATATTTATATACATATTTAATTTTATAAATAAATCCTACAAATTCTTATTTTATAGTGCAATAACATTTTTATTATAAGAATGAGCCATTTATAGTGATTCAATAATAATAAGGCATTTAATTCCTAATTGGAAGACAGAGGAGTTTTCAAAATACAATTTATTTTACTATTTACTTTTGTACAACGCAGTTCCTATTGGCAACAAAGTTTCTAATTTAAACTTAACCTAATATTCTTGTCATTTCGCAGCTGGGACTTTTAAGACAATTGGAAGGAGCGGACAGTGTGCCGATTGAGAGAAACGTGAGGCCTACGCAGCGACATCCACCAGGACACTCTGTTATATATGTCAAACAAGTTAAATCGAAGCTCTAATATTTTTGCCATTAAAAAATATATTGTATCAGTGCACAATAATAATATTTGATTTACATCCCGGCATGCTAAATCTGTTTAAGATTAAAAGTTTTTGAACTCGTCCCAAAAATATAAATTGAATGAGTTTCACAAATATATATATTACCTACCGCATATATACATTTCGTTTATCACACGACTATAAAATCAAGAATCTTTGTGATATTATATAAATGAAAATATTCTGTTTTCATTTATTTCCAATAGATTCATGAATGCAAGAAATAAATTTGCGAAATATTTAATAAGTAGCTTATTAAAGCGGCTTTGCTATTTCCGGTAAAAAGTAGCCCAAGTGTGATCATATTTTATTTGTGTACTAAATCTTTTGATTACTTTAGGCCAACTTAATGTGTTAAAATAAGTAAAAATTAAGTAGTTAAGTTGAAAATAATGGGAAGTTGTTTTAATTCGAATAAAGACTTATATTAGAAAAAAGTATTAAATTTGGTTAGATAGAAAAAAGCTCATCGCGGTGAGCCAAAATGTTTCGTATATTTTTATACTCATGATAACTACAAAGTTCATAAATAAATGATATCTACTCAATGAATTCACCATTTTGATGTTGAAATACTTTAACTTCCTAAGGATTTATATTATCGCATGAGAAAATGCACCGGAAGTATTTAGTAGTTGTTTACTAATTTTTAAAATACAAAAACGTATTTTATATATATTTTGAAAGTAAATTATAGCCAGTTGCTTCCTGATTTTTTTCTACTAGTAAAAAAATAGTTAAAATCTGACCAGTAGTTTTGGAACCTATTCAATAAATAGAAAGAAACAAAAAAATCTTTCCTCTTTCTATTATTAGTATAGATTTGCGTCACAAATATTCTAATGAATTTAATATCGGGAATAAAAGCGTGTCAAGTTTAAAACATTATATATTTCTTATTAATTATTTGGACATGCGTTATTTTAAATTGTGAAAGGTAAAAACATTGTATAAATAATAAAAAAAGGCGTATACTCTTACTTCCAAGGCCGGCAGTGCTCTTGTGAATCCTTGGATGTTGCAAGAATTAAAAAAAACCTACTATGAAAACTAGTTCGTATTGACCATTTAACTTTTACTTTGTAAAGTTCATCAAAACTGATGGAACAGAAAGAAATATTAATATGAATAGAATTCTCCCAAACAATGTGCATTGCGATTCAAACAGAACATGCCGACGGAATTCTTGTTATTCTTACACACAATACTTGTTTTAGAATAGTTAATTCTCTATTTTTTGTGAAGTTCTAAATTTTGTTCTATATTTAAATTTTATAACAAACCAAGTTTTATCACTTAATAAATTAAGTGATAAAACTTGGTTGTTTTTCGTCTTTTACATCTAAGTTTATATTTTTATTGTTGAACTTGTTGAAACAACTGTTGCCAACAAGTTGACCAAGTAAAAATTGAAAATATTAAAAAATCTGAGTCAAGAAGTGTATGTTGGATAATAAGTTAACACCCATGTTTAATCATAATTCTACACAGATTAAGTAAACAGTTAAATATATATACATGAATAAAAAACTCGAAATCTTTGAAATTACATAACATCATTTGTAAAGAATGAAAAATACAAAAATGTTACCCATTTAAGGGGCTTCGAATTATATTACCTACATTAATAACATATAAAGCCAGAACGAATTTTTTTTTTTCATTTATATGTAATTATGCTGAAAGTTATTTTTCATTTTATCGAAAGCAGTAACGAGAGAATACAATCATTAGCCTGTATTAAAATTATTAACTAATTTAACATTACATCTTACAAAGAGATATAAAATGTGAAACGTATTTATTAATTAACTATGCTTATGATTTTTTATTTACTTACTAACTTATAATCTTGACTCATATTCGCTTATATATATCATTCTTGAATATATAGTTTTCAATTGTATTTGGCTAAACGAGTGCAACTGCAACTTTTGTTTCATACTAAATATTAACGATACTACAAATTATTAAAGTTATCATATTTTATCAAAGGATGCCTGGCGGGATGCCACGATAAACAGTATTTGGCACTGGATAGCGTGATGTGTTAATATTATGAATCAGAAAATATATCAGGCATTCACATTAATTTGACAATTTTAGGTGACTTTTTTGTACATTTTGTTTCATTAACTACGATGATCTAACCTTTATAGTCCTTCAAGGTACCACGACGGCTGTATATGAAAACCGCGGAGAAGACCTAACGTTCCTTAAAATTAGAAAAACACCAGATAGGACTACGACCCCCGAAAACACCTGGGGCGAACCAAGCAACCAGAGCCTACAAAGTAGCGCCGCACGCCTTCAAGAGAAAATTGCCATCGAAATTCAATCCAACAAAATAACACGGGACAAATTAAAAACTAAGAAAGGATTTAATAAGATGATTACAATGCTAAAACCGAAGCAAAAATATCATAAAAAGAACAGAACTAGAGCCGACATGGGACAAACAAGTGCACCCGATTTACCATCCGCCAGTGGTGCCAACGAACATATGCGAAACGCGTTTCTTGAGTACACAGCATCTATAAGGGAAACCATCAAAACTAACCTTGCGATCTGTGAAAAGATCAGGCGGACCTTCGAACTCGAAAACGAAGGTCTTCTTAAAGTATTACTCAAGGAAGAAAAAGCCGCCATTTTCAACAACACCACATCTGAATATGTACGGGGTAAAACACCTAAAATTCCCCACATGGCGGCTTACAGCGTTAAAAATGGATTTGTTAAAATAATTGAAACCCCCAAAGGAGTAACTGGACCGCCCAAGTATTTAACACCCGCCGAAGACTCAATACTTGTAGTAGCCCGTTGCACGGAGGTCTCGCTGGAAGATAACATCCTCCAAATGGCTACAGCCGTAGAGGATTCAGCAAGACCCTGGGAAGAATGGGAAGCACCAATTTTCCACTGGGTCAACGGCGTTCCTGGATGTGGAAAATCGACTTGGGTAGTAAAAAATTTCGTATTTGAAAGTGACTTGATAGCAACAACGACGACTGAGGCAGCATTAGAGCTCAGGAATAAACTCGCCCTCAGTTGTCCAAAGGACGGGAAGATCAAGGTCCGAACGATCGCTTCAATATTAATAAATGGTGTTAAAGAAAAACCTGAACGACTTATCGTCGACGAGGCCTTGATGAACCATTTCGGAGCGATCGTTATGGCGGCCCGACTAACAGAGGCCAAAGCAGTCACACTAATCGGAGACACAAACCAGATTCCTTATATAGACCGGCTAAATCTGTTCCATATGAAATATAATAGCCCATACCTCGTGACGTCTATCAGTCAAGAGCTCTTAAGAACCTACCGATGTCCCCTGGACGTAAGCTATGCTCTAAACGAGCTATACAACGGCATATACTCAGCCCATTCATTGACTCGCTCTCTGAGAACAGTCAGGTTTACGGGTGCTACCATCGAAGCTGATTTCCCTAATACCCTGTACCTGGTCCACACACAGACTGAAAAAGCGGACCTTACAAACCTAGGGTACGGAAAAGGGGAAAACTCGCGCATCCTCACCATCAATGAAGCTCAGGGATTAACATACGAGTCGGTAATAATCATCCAAACCAAATCCAAACCAAAATCGTACCTGACAAGTGTCCCACACGCAGTGGTGGCTATATCTAGACACACAAGAAGTTCTACCTACTACACGGATATCGACGAAGACGCCATTGTGAGATTCATTAGGCGGGCCGGCGATACCTCCGATAGAAACCTTGTAGAGTACAACCTCAAGATGGCAATTTCTCACCGTGACTCCGAGGCTATGAAAAAGCTAGTGAAATTAACAACCTAGCTTACTAATACTACTATTTACCTTATTTATTATTACTATTAATTTCTAAAATAGCTTTCGTAAACTTGTGCAGGTGTACAATTTCCTGCGAAGATCGCTACCATCACAATTAAAATCGTAAACAAATTGTTTTAAAATTACAATGAAAGGCATGGACAAATGTCTATGGTGAAGGAGAAAAAAAAAAAAAAAAAAAAAAAAACCTTTATAGTCACACGCTATTGGAAATATTAGGCAGATAAATAACTTTTATTTTTTTCAGTAACATAGAACTTTCCATGATGGGACCTTATACAAATAATGCAATATGTAGAGCATAGTCTTAAAGTTGAATTACCACGTGATCATGTCAAAATATAAAATTAATACTGGGAAAATACTAAAAACTGATTTGTATTATAATACTACAAAGAAGCAGATAATAATCTGACAGTATAAATATTATGATTTTCACTACTCCAACTATTTTTCTCAAGCAAAAATAAACATATTTTTTTAATAAGTAGTTAGTACCCACGACTTGATCAGGCTGAATAGTTTGACTTTAAACTATTATAATTTTACTGACCGCTATAAAGGAATTTAAGTAAACAATTTAATTTAATAGTAATTTCATCATGTAATCACTATAAGCGCATTCCAATCAGATAAGCTGGTCCCGAGATTTCGCACACATGCACAAATAAGCAGAGAAACAAACATCACAAAACAACACATCTTTAAGGGTTTTATTTGTTACTAAAAACCACCAGTGATGATTTTTCCCCCGAAATATTTATATTCAGACAGCGATGAATCACAGATTTATTATTATTATACCTTTAGATAAACCAAACAAGAATGAATTGTTATTGTTATTATTATTGTTAGTATTGAGCAAAGCTATTCGATAGCTGAAAATACTTATTATTTCAAGCAGAAATACATTTGTTAGCTTTTTGACATAGGCAATAGCCTATATAGATGACATTTGCATAATTAATAGCAAGCCCTCACGCCCAAATACTTTAAATTAGTCAATACGCTGATCCATACAGTAAGTTAATATGAAGTTAACGGATTTAAAAATAAATACTGTATTTACACAATGTAGATAAATATAATAATTATAATTAAGAATATATTATAGTAATAATAAAAGGCACGAAGTTTTTATATTACGTAATAAAATGTAAATCATAATGAAATCATAATGAACTTTAAATAACCTTCATGCTGCAGATCTTTTTAGATATTGTAAAACATGAAAATAAAATTACCTCTATCACATTACTGGCATTCATTTTCTGCATGAAATACAGCGACAGCAGTGCCTGTCGCGGTAATATCTATTCCATATATTATTAATAGAATAATATGTTTTTTGTAATCATCTATTTAATTTTGTTTGTGAAATCAAGTGATCAAATAATAAATCGAAACGGACCAACTATTTCCAATGATATTATAAATTGTATGAGTGCCTTAATAGATTATAATTTTCGTGACACTGGTCTGCTGATTTTTGGAATTTCTCCTAATACCAGTTCTTTAGTGATGAAAATAAGAGAAGGAGTTTTAAAATATATTCACGAAAGAAACAAATTCACTGTAGAAATAGCTATTCCTCATCATAAAACAATTTGTTGTGAATTAACACGAAAAACTGCAAATGTTTTTTACTTTAATTCAAACCATAATTATATACTTGTAGCTAATTATTTTGTAATAATTGTTAATAGTTTAGAAGATTTCTTTTATATAATGAGTCAAATCGTTCGATCGCAATATTGGAATCCACATGGATATTTTATTGTTCTTTTGTGTCAACTTAAAAAAAGTGATGCTGAAAAAAGAAAAATGATTAAAGATATCTTCAGATGTTTGTTTCATTATAATGTCATCAACGTAATAATTTGTGCTTCAAAAGATGATATGATGCGGAGTTTTAATGTTTATGGTTGGAGACCATACGATCCCCCTAAATATTGTGGATACGATATTGAAACAACCAAAGATCAATTGATTGTAGAGAATATTTGTGAGCATGGTGTTATGAAGTATAAAAAGAGGGTTTTTGTAGACAGGTTACCTATAAATATGCATGGTTGTGGTATAAAGATACTAGCATTAGAAAGACAACCTTATATTAGTAGGATTACATCTGATCCAAACATTGAGAAGTTAATGGTAAATGAATTGCTTAAAAAATTAAATTTTTCTGTTAAGTACGAGATAATTAATGAATTTAGAGGTGAGAGAAATGAAAAAGGGACATGGAACGGTGCTCTAAAGAATCTTGTTTCTAGAAGAGGACATATTTTACTAGGAGGAATCTTTCCCGACTTTGATGTACATGAAGATTTCGACTCTAGTTTGACATATTTAGCAGATTCTTATGCATGGGTCGTACCACGGGCACATTTTTCTCCGCGTTGGATTTCGCTTACTGTTGCTTTTAATGAATATGTGTGGTATGTTTCTATTGTTGCATTTATTTTCTGTGCATTTGCCTGGAAAATTTTGGGTATAACGAGTGGTGATACAAATTACAATAAAACATTAATGCATTGTTTAATGAATACATGGATATCATCTTTCGGCTTCTGTGCGTACCTGCGACCGGTGAAACAAAGTTTAAGGGTATTTTATATATTTTTTAATTTATATTGTATTTTACTCATAACTGCATATCAAACTAAATTGATTCAAGTTCTATGGAATCCTACACATGAACATCAAATTCATACAATGGAAGAATTAGTTCGTAGCCAAATAAAGTTCGGTGGTTCTGAAGAGCTCCACGACTTATTTTATAACTCAAGTGATCCTTTTGATTTTATAATCGGAAAAAATTGGATTGATGTCAATAATATAACTGAAGCATTAAGAGATGTAGTAGTATATAGAAACTTTTCTGTGCTCTGTAGTCGCTTAGAATTAGCACATTTATCTTCAACTATACCTGAATTAACTGATAAATTTGGTCGTAATACCTATTTCGCTTTTCAATTTAATACCTTTACAGTTCCTATGGAAATGATAGCATTAAAAGGCTTCCCTTATATGAAAAATATCTCTCGTACATTAGGAATATACAAACAATTAGGGCTAAATGACATGGTGAGACGCCACTTTACAACATTAAATAAGAAAAAGCGGGCAAAATTATTTTCAATGCAGGGACAACTCCATAACTTAAATGCCTTATCAATACAACATTTACAGGGGGGGTTTTTAGCTTTAGCTCTAGGCATAGTTGGTGGGACAATAATTTTAATTTTAGAGCTTTTAATAAAAAATCATTATTATATAAGAGTAAGAATACAAAATTTTGGAACAACAATCGGTTTTGGGCGTAAAAATCTTAAAAACTAGTAATTAATTTAGTTTTTTTTTCTAATTTAATTACTCTAGATACGTGAACAACAAGTGGTGGCAATAATAAAAAGTTAAAGATATTTGCTAAACATCCATTAATTGCATCAAAAACAATTTTTTTTTAAAGTACTAATTTTTTTACTCAAAACCGTAGCGAGTGTGCAATCCGCTGTTGCGACAGATCAGTTAGATAATTATTTTAAGCATGAATTCTATATAAACAATAGTGTTTATGTTAGTTATAAGTCATTCATTGTCAAAATTTATAATTCGATGCTGCACTAGTAGAGTAATCACTAATATTATATTAATGAAACATATAAAAACATGTTACAAAATATTGTTTTCTATTCTTTTAAAAGTAGTCTTACAAAAAAGATATTATATATTATGTATGTACAGATGGGGGGACGTCCAATAGTACATAAAATACTTTTTATAAAAGTTCAAGTATAATTTTTAAGCGGCTTATATATAAAGTACCATTCTATGAAACTTGAAATAAAATTTGTGAACCTAAAAACGTTGTTTTTGTCTTTGAAAACCCTTTTATGAAATATCTCTAAAAATCAATTCCTATTAATTAACAAAAGTTCTTATTTCAAATAAATTATAGGTTGAGTTACTTATTCCAACATTATCAGTTCTTTTAAAAATTCTAAAAGTCGATAAACGTGCATAAATTCGTGCAGGATGGAAAACTCGGCAAGTCAAAAAGCGTGAAAAGTTCCTGCAAGATAATGTGTTCGAGCATCCAAATCTTTCTGGCACGTTTTAACTTGCTCTGTGTTTGACCTATTCTTCTACAATATATATATTTTTTGTTTTTATTATTAAATTGCGAAATAAAAGCTTTTTGATACAAGCAGGTATTATTAATTACTCTTGATATATTTTGCTATGGGGTTTGAGATAGGTAGGAGTGCTTTTGAAAAAGAATTCTCTTAACGAAAATATTTTCGTAATCCCTGTTTTAGACGACGTACTGAACATAAAAAAATAAGAGATTATGGTAAAATTATTAATTTTGTGAAAAGGAAAATATAATGTATTTTTTTCATGTTAGTAATACAGTTTAATTGGACGCAAAGTGGTAAAACAATGCCTTTACTTTACTTTTTGGAGTACAAAACTAATAATGAACGGAAAGTTCTTGAATTGTCTCTACATTAGCAAATACAATGCTTTTAGTTAGAGAATAGATTGTTAATTAAGTGGTATTTGTGTAACTATTGCAGATAATACCATTTAAATTTAGAATAAACATTGTTTAAACGTTGGTCTAAATTAGGAATGAAAATCATTCATAACCTAATAGTATATCCATTTAGTGTTACGTATATTATTTTAAATTGTTTTATCCTAAACTGTTTCTAAAAGTTCCTTTGTATCCACTATACTAAGATAATTAAAAGCTATATTTTATTATATTAATAATTCTTAATTATATTTGAAAATATAGATATTAAGAAATTGGGAGGGAGAGACATATTTAAGGAGGTTGTGCATCCGGTTCTCTCATTCACCTTTTGATAGTATAATAGGCCATTTAAAACAACTTTTTGGAGATGATGTTACTAAATATGTCCATCTGATATTATTTTTTTCTCTCCATACATAAAAAAGTAGATTTCTACGACGTAGACACTCATGAAAAGAAAACTAAATGGTTTACTCAACTATAAAAATAAATACTTTGAAATTGTATTCTTTAACATATCATATTAAGTTTTTTTTATTAAATTACCTGAAATATACCACTTGTCTTTTTAAAGGTTTGCCACACGTTCATATAAATCATACTCCAAATATAAATATTAATTGAAAAATATTTCAATGACATGTTTGTCATACAATTACAAAAGAAATAACTTTATAAGATATCTTGGACAACCTTTTTTTTACGACGTATATTGAAGTTTTATATAGATTCGGATCACATGACGGGATGTAAAAGCTCAACGTTTAGTACCAGAGATAAGTCATGTCATGAAATACATGGCAATAAATTGTGCTTAGTGGTAAAAAGATTTATAATAATTCAACTACTATAGCTATTAAAATTGAACTGCGTAAAAAGGCTCGGTGGATAATTATAAATATTGCATAATAAAAATATCTAGCATTTAAATTTTCTTTATTTTATTGTTATTCAAACATTTTTTATATTTTCCTTATTAGTCTTATGAATTGTATTTTTAACAAGGAGGAAATTTTGCTATTTACTTAGCCATTCCGAGTTCTGTTACATAAATTTTATGTAGTATTTTTAATTAAAAAGGAAGGAAGGACGAAATATTTTCAATTTGTGATATTTTTATTACATTTAATAATTTAACATTATCATTAAACAATATTGGCCTCAAATATAAAATACACACATTCTGTACAAGCATTTGAGACATTATATAGATATATAAGTTCTTTTACTTCCGATCCCATATCACATTTACATAGAAATCATGAAAGTATCCGGTGATAAATGGTCGCCCTTAAAAAAGGACATTTCACTATAGTAAAAGTATACTGGTACGAATAGTAGTAAAAATATTTATCTACTTATTTAGATTTAATTATATTTTCATAAAAGAAATATCAAATAGATCTTTCAGTATTAATCAGAAAAAATAATCAATTAGTGATATTCAAAAGAAGAAAGAAATGAAGAATAAGAAGTATTGAAACGAAAAAAAATGTTTTATTTCTTGAAAGTATAATTAGTTTTTTTTTCTCATTTCATTTATCGAAAATAAATTCTTTTGAAACATATTTTTGATAATACACAAAATATTGACGGCCACTTTTGTTATAAAAATAATACATCAATATATTTGTAAAATCTTACCTTTAAAGTACCTGTTGAGGGAAAACAAATTGACAAATAACAAACCAGTCAATTTTTTTTACTGAAATAGATATAGATATTTTACTGAAATAGATTTTGATATTGTATATTATATTTTAATCATAAACTAATTATTGATAATCGTGAATGTTCGAGTGTTTTCGAAAATATGTACTCGTACATATGACGGTAACAATTTATTATAAGTTAAATTATTTCAATTATCTTTTAAGATATTTAGGATATATTAAAGTATTAAATACTTAATTAATTAACACCTTTTATCAAAGGATGAAAAAAAATTATCTGTTTATCTAATTGTCACCACTTTTGTTATTAATATATTAAAAAAATATGTTATTGTTACATCCAACTGACATCAAGTTGGTACTCGTATGTTATGGTACGAGAGACTACTTTTAATTAAATACTATTTCTTATCAGATGTATTTATGTAAAATTAAATTTAATATATATATATTTATAATATATATAGTTATATAGATATTATTACTACCTTGCTTCCTTCCAAAATATTATATTAAATAGAACTAACAATTCAGTTGCAGCATCACCGAGTAGGTAAAACCTTCAATCCAGATCCAATTTTTGGGTCTAGGGTGCATAAGTATTGAAAAGTATCAAGTATGTGCTCCTATTGGCGTTTATTAAGATATTATTATTAATTTACTTATTAATCTAAGGTTATGTTTACTAACTTAGTTATGTTTAATAACCATAGGGTAGATAATAAGTATTCAGCGACGTGTGTCCATTAATTATATCTGCCACTTAAGTGCTCTACAATAATGCAGGTCAATTATTCCCATTGTATAATTCCTCTCCTGTCACCACCACAAATGTTAGAATTGTTTCTTACCTCAGATAAATGGATGAACGACTACATTTAGAATTATTTAGAATATAGTGTGGATTTTGTCCTTTGATACACCTATGCCTTGTAGCAGACTTTTAGCTTACAAATGTAATCACGCCAATCTTGAGACTGTTACTCTGATCAGGAAAAAAAAATGAATCTGTTAATATATTTGTTAAATATGTATTTTACTTCGCTGTGTGTGAAACATTTTTACTACAGATAAAATTGTCGTGTGTGGTTCTTAGTAAGTAGGATATAGGATTTATTTATTATTTACTTGTTGGATACGCTTTATTCTGACTCAGTCTGGTTAATATTTATTTTGGATAAAAGTAGGCTATTACGTGCTAAAAATGCATCCGTTGATATATGAACGATTTTTTTATAATCGGCCCCATAGTATTGGTTGAGCCAATTTGCTGCAAACATACTGATAGTATTAAAATTCATTTTATGATGTTGATTCTATGTTAAAAAATGTTAAATAAAATATATAAAAATATCCGGTAAGTATAGATTAAATAAACTTTAATGATATTAAAATGTCTCTTCTTGTACTTTTAATCATAATTTTAATGAAATGCGTTTTATTCGTGGTGAAACCTGTTCATAACGTCAGGTATTATGTAAAAAAGTTTACCCTTTTAGACCAGGTTACACCTGAATGGATATCATGGGGGTATTTCATTACTTAGTATTTAAGTCTGCAGGCTATATGACTTATACTCTGCTCATATTATAAATTAAAAGTGATTCTTATGCTTAAATAATATCTTCAAATAATCAATTGTCTAATGACTGACTTTGATTAATTGTAAATACTGATTTAGACAATAAGAGAAAAGATGTTTTGTGAAATGTCTTTATTATATTATTAATACAAAATACATAGATAATTAATATTATTCAATGGTCTATTTACAATTTTAATGTTTAACATAATTATTACAAATAAAAAAAGTATTAAAATTACAAAACATTTTGGCAGGACTAGTTACTACACGAAATTAAATATTTACAAATTAATACAAGCTAAATAATCTCCATTTATTATTTTAAATTGTCTGTAAAATTTAGATAATGAAATAGTAAACTAAAAGGTTTTGTTACTATGTTGCAAAGCTTTAGTTACGGAGATAGATTTTTATTTTATAAAACGTATCTTAGGAAAAAAAAAAATGTTTCTTCATATTATAAATTTTGTGCCTTTTGAAATATAAAGTATTGAATAATATACATATTTTTAATTTATTTATTTTTAAACTAAAGTTGTGCAGAAATCAAATCGAGTTCTTTTTTTTTGTCTTTCCGATAACAACTAAGAGTTTTCGTGGATTGTTTTAAGTTTTATATTCATTACGAAGTTTTGATACAATTTGTTTCCAGCTTTAGATTTTTTTTTATTAAGTTACGTAAGCCCTTTTACTTAAATTTTATAAGTAATTGGTTGCTGTATTACTGTGTCTACATTTGAATATTTTTGTTATAAAAAATGAAGGCAATCCGACAAAATAAAATAGAAACAGATAAAAAAATCATCGATATTGCACAAAAATCGAATATGCTAACGACGTAGTACTCTCGTTCGCTCCAACGTTCAACAAGCGAGCACTGATGACGGAAATTACACCTATAAAAATGAAATTGATGGCATTTCATACTATTTTTTGGTTTATTTATCATTTCCGCTAATAGTATTTCATGAAACAGTGGTTACTAAATACAAGAAAGGATCGTGTGTCAACGATTTTATTAGTTTTGTTTCGTTTGCTAATGCTAAAATTTTGTATAATTATGGATTAAATAATCTGCCTCCAATATAAACACCAACAATTATTATAAGTTTTTGTGATATACTTTTAAAAATATATTATTAAAAAAGCATTAAATATAAAATTGATATATATGCAGTTGAACTACAAGACATGTCCTTATATAAAATGAAATATGAATATATAGAATGAAACCTATCACATAATGTAAGCGTTCGTATTATACAATAAAAATGTCTTACATTTTTATCTCTACGCTTAATATATTTTTGTTGTAAATTACAATTTCTCTCCGTCCAAATGTTGTACATTGTAATAAGAATGGTCAGGGAATCGTTCGAGTTCTATATAGTCCATTTCAGTACATAATAATTTCTCCAACATTCCCACTACTTCTTTAAAGTCTGGCCGCGAAGTGGGTTCAGCTTCCCAACAGTAATACATGATATTATAGAGTTCTCGTCTGCAATGTTCTGGCTTTTCTAAACGGTGACCTTCACGTACCTATAAAAGTATTTAATCATTTAATCAGTCATACAATCATTATAGTAGAATTACTACTACATTTTACATAGACAATTGCATTTTTACAATTACATATAATTTTGTAATTTTTAAATTTACATGGTTTTGGCGGGTTTTTCTCTTTTCTAAATTCAGTTTCAAGTGCAAAATAATATAATAATATCATTGAGCCAAATTGATCTTTATAAACATAAATAGAAAGGATAGAAAGGAACCCTCGTATGGTACATTGTTTTTATACTTTGGCGTCTTTCCAAATAATTATAATATTGTTTGCTTCAAGATTGTAAAACATGTTGTACATATGGTTCAACCACAAAAAAGAAAATTTATTATTGCTCTATTGATATTAGTATTATATATAGCGCATTTATATATTATCAAAATGTTAACCACGTCAACTATTCTAATTAAGTTCTAAACAACAGTTAAATTGCGCATAAAATACGTTGTCGGTAACATAAATTACACACTTAACTTTAAGTAAATATGTCGTCAAGCGTTATAAGCACTTTAGGAATCACAATATTTGCTTATGTAAGTGCAAAAACTATTCATTTGTATTCAAATCATATTCAAACGATCAAGTATTGTTTTATGTATATGTCTTACGTATATGCAATTTATAATATTAGATATTATTATAACTTACTTTTCGCATAACATCTCCTGCTGATAAACCAGGGTACGGTGTTGAACCCAGGGTTACTATTTCCCAAAGAAGGACACCAAAGCTCCAAATATCTGATTTAACGCTAAATATATCATCGTACAAGGACTCGGGCGCCATCCATCTGTAATAATTATATTCATGATTTATTTACATTTTAAGACAATTTAAATAAATATAGATTGATAAAATTAAACAAAGCTAGCATGCTCAAAAATGCGATACCGTCCTGTCGCTCTGACAATTGAGCTACCATGTTGATATCCGTCTTTACATATATAAAATTATATATTTGATAAGTTTCTTATATACTTGTGTATTAAGTGGAGAACAATATTTTAGGAATTCAAAATAAATTTTAGTATATTATGTAATATTACTATTTGATTACTATTTGAACTTTTTGCCAAAACATTAAGTGGTTACTAAAATTTGCAGTTTGTACTAGTGTTATTAAATGAAATATTAGTTTGTTTAAAAACTTGTGCTGCTTTTAAATGGAGTATCGAGATATCGGTAAGTTTGTCAAACAAGGAAATGATATAGGTTTTTTTAAATTTCGCGTAATAATAGACACAATACGAGTGGAGTCGTACGTAAGACCTAAATATATTATAATATGTTATGTTTGCTCTCCCTCCTCACTCTTTAACACTCACAACAAACTAGAAGAACATTCATTTAATTAAAAAAGGTGTACCTTATAGGTAGTCTGCCATCACTCTTCCTCTCATACACGTGTGTGCCGCCGACATCTCTCGCGAATCCGAAGTCAGCAACTTTACATGTTCTCTCTTCTGTTATTAACACATTTCGAGCTGCGAGATCCCTGTGTATTATCTGTCAAATATATAAAAAAATCTTATTATACTAATTATTGACAAGGTTTATACAAAATGTTGAATTACGCTGGTTTATTATTATAGTCAATCACAAAGAGTTATGTATCAAAATCTCTTTGTGTTTGACACTAATAATTACTATTTATATTTTATGACAGATTATTACGAAGTTTCGATTCTTCCGTGGTCAAATTCGCTGAATAAAATACTTAAGAAAGTTTCCTAAATTAGTATCTCATTGAAAATATCTTTTTCAAATAACATTTGGGATATTACTATTTCACATTATTCATATTTAATTGTATCATCGTAGGCATGATAACGAGGATTATGATCGTAATTAAATTAAAATATTTCGTATTTTGATTCCATCCATGTATAGATTTGGAATATCTTTCTAACATTCTCACCCCTTTCGAACTCAAGAAATCCATGCCTCTCGCAACTTGATAAGCGAAGTGTGTCAAGTCTCGTGACGTGAGAAACTGACTGCCGCCGTGAGTGTTGCCATAGTGACGCTCAGCGCGGGAGTCGCGAAGAAACTGCTGGAGCTTGCCCAGACTCACAAATTCCATGATCACTAGCGTCGGTTCCTGTTAATAAGAATAAATATTAGTGACACTAACCATATTTCAAAAAATTTTATATTCAGAGAATATAACTAAATATATACACGAAAAACTATATGAATTTAAAATATTACCTTATCTGTACAACAAGCAATCAGACGAACAACATTAGGGTGAGTGCCCAAATTTTTCATAACATTCAGTTCTTGCAATAAATCTGTCTTCTCCTTTTCGGAAGCGTTCTCTTTTAGCGTCTTCACAGCCACTGTTTGTTCCCCCTTCTTACCTATAATTTATATTAAACTAAACTGAGAAATTCTTTTGTTAAATAATATTATTAATATGTTATTTAATACAAATATTAGCTGCACTATTATACTACACGCAATCTAAGCTTCAGGCAGTAAGTAAACTGGTAGTTTAATTTCCTGTTTTTGTGTAAATATTAACTTGCTAAAGAAACATCATCACAAGTTTTATATATTATAGTATCTTATTAAAACAACTTAGATATACAAACATATTTTCTAATAAATATTATTTTAGAAAGCTTAAATCTCTTATTGCTTTTTATTATTTTGAAAAAAGTACAAAGCGAAAAAAGTGCAAAAAGTACAAAAAGAAGAAAGCATCAAATCAAAACAACAAATAGCTAACAAAAACATGTATTAGATAATCTACAATAACGATATAAAATTTATTGCTATTTACCCTCGAAAAGCCTACATATATTAATATTCATTAGATGCGTTTACATTATAATGGCTGAATATTCCGCAAATTAAACGCAATTGTTTAATTATAATGATATAAAAGTAAAGGAATTGATAATAAAATTCCATAATGCTAATTATTCAGCAAACTATTTTTACATAACTACAAAAAAAGTTATTTTTTATAATGCAGAATTTCTTGTTTTAGTGTAAACAAGTAACTACAGAAGTGACAACTTCAACATTACAGATTTCAAAAAATATTATTTTATAAAAACAATCTCGGTAATTAGAAACAAAATCCATATATTTTTTGTATTCGATATTAAGAATAGGGAGATTTTATCTACTAGATTAAATTAAATGCAATGAATTATCCTAATAATCAATATTGTCTATATACATGTTTGCTATATTCAATTCAAAGTTCAAGTCAAAAATCTTTATTTATAGCAATAGTCTTTGTATGTTTAGATTCAATTATAATAAAACAAATAGTTTGAAATATATTTTACCATCAATATCTACAGCTTGTGCTCGCCATACTTGACCGAAAGCTCCTTCGCCGACAATGTTGAATATCCTGAGCCGATGACGAGGAAACTCCCATTCATCTCGTGGCTCATCCTTGCTTATTGTTGTTTCTTCCGAATTCTGAAAATATATACAGTATTGTTATTTTTGTGATTTATACTAAAAATATCATATTGTTAATGTCTTAATGATAATGATAAGAGAGTGTCATCATTTTGTGATTCAGTACTGAGACTAATTCTCAAGAATTAAAAGTACCAGGGAAATGTGTGTACCAAACTGGATTGAAGCCTTCATTAGTTTTTTTATGAACATGGCTTATAGGGCAAAAATTTATTTTTATATATTTATTAAATTATACGAAATATAAATATTAAATTTTTAAAATCAGCTTTAAATCCTAACACGCAAAAATAGATATGATACTAAAGGTTTCAATTAAATACTAACAAAGCTGAATTTAGATTTCCATATAAAAAAAGGACACTAAAAGACCTTTCAAAAAGGAACGACAAGGGTGTAAGGTATTGAAAATTTAGGCGATTGTAATAAATCTTTGAAAAATACCTCTTATAAGAAGAAAAGAAGACTTTCGAATCGAACCCTAGACCGGTAAGTAATAAATTGTTAAGACTACTTATAAAGTTATTATATTTCAAAATCCTGGGCTTAAAATTTTACGGGATAATTTGAGAAAATACATTAAAAACCATAATATGTTTTTGTTTTAAAGTAATGTTTTGATACATTTTAAATATTGTCATAAATGCATACACAATTTAACAATTTCAATTTTAGTAAAAGAAGATTTAATAAACGCATGTTAAAATAAAACTAACTTTTGAAGATATTAAATTAGAACATTAGATATATAATTTATAAGTTAAGGTCATATGTTACATATGTTACACTACAGGCCTCCATTTAGATCAATGCCCTGGAGTATAAGTAAGGTATAATCAGTTTTATAATGGTAAAGACAACAGTCTGATATATCGGTGTTTAGATAAAAATATTTTTCTACAACACCCAAATTTTGTGATTGTTTTATTTATAAGCACATCAAAAACTAATTATTGCTTGTTAAGAATTCGTACATTTTACAGTCTACTAGACATGCAATTTTAATATTAAGATTTATTTCGGAAAGGTCAAGAAAGACAATAAAAGATAATTTATCGATCTAAAGAGTGTTCTAAATAAGAGGTCAAAACTGACCTGCAAATGGTTGTTATCCCAGGATTCATAACGATTGGAATAGGCGCGAGGGCGATCCCATATGTTCATGGTCGCATCTTGTAACACGATGCCACTTGAGTCTTTACTCTGCGGACAACCGATATAAGGCAATGATGTGGACTTAATAGTTACGTGTGGGTTGAGGCCGTATTTTGGAGGTTATTAAAATTAGAAGATCCTTTTTATAAATTTTTGTTATAATCAAATTTCTTAATATTATTAAAGCTCTACTTACCATGTCATCTTTTTTAGTTTTCGCATTAACGGTGTTTTTTTTCCAAACAAAAATAATAACAGCAGCAACAATAATAACCAGTCCACCGATTGCTACTAGAGGTATAACTGTTAAAGGCACATCATTTCCAATTGTAGTCTCTTCTATTTGTAATTTTGTGTTATTTTGTTTTGATTCTTCGTTTTCAATTTTTTCTTGTTGAACATTATCTTGACCATTTTCTAATGAACTTATTGTAGTGGTTAGCGGAGGTGTTGTTGTATCAGGTACCGTTTTTTCAGTTTTTGTCTCTATAACTTTTGTGCTTGGATTAGGCCTATTAAAATTTGTTGGCAATGGTACCGTTGGATAATTCGGGATAGCAAATGGCGGTGGAGTGGGTACATTTGGTCTTGAACCAGATTTATCTGTTACAGTTGCTACTACTTCCGTTCTTTGAGGTATCGAAGAACCATCGAAAGCCGTTACCCATAGTGAATACGATAGATGTTCCTGCAAAAATAAATATTTGTTAAATATTGGACGACGAAAACCGACGTTTTGTTTATTTTTAGTCATTTTGATTTTATAATGGTTATATTTACTTTGTCTTTTAGCGTATCATTGACAGTAACAACACCAGAATCAGGATCAATGGTGAATGGGCTAGGTGGTCCGCTAGTTTCCAATCCATATATAACAGGTTGCGTCCCAGTACGCTCTCTATGTACTCTTGTGACTACAGATCCAATGGGGTCGCTGGACATCACAAACCAATTGCGATCCACATGAGTAATAGCCGGTAAACTGAACCCAGGTGGCAATTGAGCGGATACTGAAACAAAATTGGGAGAGGGTCAAAATACTTTAGACACATGTCTGCATTGTTTTTGAAAGTAAATACTTCTACTGTAATTCCAAATTTGTTATTTCTATTTTCTTATTATTAGTTTTCTCTAAGAAAACTCTTTAATGAGTGATAAATGAGTTACTGAATTTAAAGAAAAATCAACAAACTTTATATTAAGTTCGTCATTTATATACGAGAATACGTATACCTTAATTGAATTGAAATGTCTAAAGATGTAAATAACTAGTAGCTAACTTTCTTAGTATTACCAGTTTTAGTTGTATGATGAACATTAATAATGAAGTTGTTAGTAATTTTATTATTCAAAAAGAAAAAATAAATAAAAAGTGTATTTCAGGATTGTCACTTTATTAGTTCGTCAATATTTTTAGATCAAGTTAGGTACATATAAGATTTGATATAAAAATTAAATTCAGAAAGGTATAAATAATTTAAAATCAATACGTAATATTATATTTTAATGTTATACAATACAATAGTTATAATATCATATCATATGCGATTTTAACAAATAAAATTAAATAAGTTATGGACTAGGTATTGTGAAGCTCATTGTGAAGAAAATGTTTGTCTACATACAGACAAACAATTAATAAGTTTGCATTAAACTTTGAAATAATTAGGTTCGATGTTTATCTTAATAATATATATTTATTGTATTCTAGCTAAGAGAAATATAATAAGTCAAATACTGTATAAGTAGTATGTTTAAGGTTTTATGCTTAGAGTGCTATAAATATTTTAATTGCATATTTTTATTTATAAACTAGGACTCTTTCATAATTTACATACTTAGATATTTTTTCTTATTTCACATTATTAATTTTATAATAAAATACAATATAAATGATACCATACAGAAAATAAATTTTACCTACATGAATGTCATATAAAGAAACTTGTTCTGACTATACCATCTATCACTGGGCAGTCTAAGCCTCTGAGGAGAGAAATTTCTTAATTCAACTATAGGTTCCTTCTATATTGTAGAAACTTGTACTTATTGGAACGTGTTGGCAATTTCATCCTTGAAGAAGTTTTAATATGAATGGAAATTTTAATAAAACCTTGCATAAAAAAATATCTAACTTTATTTTAGTAAAAATATCAAAACTAAACAATAAAATCACATTTTCACTTTAACGCCAACAGTATTTTCCTACTTTACCCAAACAAAATCATGGCGTATCCGATCGGAATGTCCGATAAGAATGTCGCAGAAATATAATGCGATAAAAAATAGTTAAATCTATTTATCTAAATAATTCAAAACTTATTTTTATATTTAAATCTTTGATTATATACATATATAACACATATTTACAATAATCCTACAAAGATTCGACATCTATCTCAAATTATATTATTCTTATTATATAGGATATAGTAATTTTTTAATAATATAATTGAAAGTAAAAAAGTCTAAGGTTGAAAAAAAATACTTATTTATGTATACCGTCTTTAATTGTACACATAACATTTATGTATAAAAAATTAATAGATATTATTATTTATTTATATTAAATTATTTAGAATGTAATTCAATCTTGCAATATTTGATGAAAGACAAGATTTTTCATGCTAAGACGTTTATAGGAACTCGATACTATCTAGATAGATACATCTAGAGTATTTTATACATCGTGCCATAGAAGAATTCTTCGTATCTGCATAGTTCGTGTCTAGGCATGTCAGACATATAATCGAGTGATAATAGAAAGGAAGGGTTTAGCATCAAAAGCCCCAAACGTGATATGGATTGATCCTGTCGTCATAAATAGGGCAATAGAGCTTAGAGCACGGGCAATATTGTGAAGTGACTATATTCCTCAGACCCTTATAGATGTAGCATGACTAAACTAAAATAACCTTTATGTTTCTCCTCTCAGCTTTATATCGCATCAATCACTACTTTATCTCCGTTGGTACATTATAAAACCATTTCTTTGTCTGTGTTATCAGGGTAACTTCTTCATTTTTATTTAATTATTATAAACTTAGCGGTTGCTAGCAACTTATATCGCTTCTCGAAATTCAAATTATAAACTACCCATTATAAATTATATGTATTATTTACGAAAATTAAAGTATTTCTGTTTTTATTGTACCCTTTTTTTTGTTTGAAAATATAAAAAGAACAAATTTTATATTATTAATACTCCGACTCCGATAATAAGCTAACAACGTACAAAAAATTATCTGAAATCAGTTCAGTGATTTTTTTATATTGAAATTATAATAAAAATCAGTTCTTATGTTTTCCAATTAAGCAACCTTTCAGAGTCAAAAGTATTCTATAGATTAACAGTAATAACAAAATATTGTTAAAACTCACGACCTCATCTTACCGAAGGCGATACTCGCTTATTGCGTCATAATATTTATAATCAAGGTTAAATCAAACTCAATTAAATATCATCCCAAAACGGGTTTGGTCTTATCAAAATTAATGACGTCATCTGCCTGTCCTTCGATTTGTCTCTTTTTTTATTTATTAAACTTTCAAGTAAGTCTCAAATATTAATCAATTGAAAAACTGAGAAATATATACTATAACTAAAATTATATCTCATAGAAATTTATAAATATGTTACCAAAACTTAAGTGATCCATGGTAATCTCAAAATATACTTCTATATACTTCTTTATATTTATATATATTTTATTTATTCAATATTAATATATGATTCTTAAGAAATCTAGAATTTATTACGTGTTAGCTACCTATTATTACTCGTAGACTGGGAACGCGAATATATCTTACCTACCAAGAAAATATTTATAACGCTTCTGCTTTAACGGTTTTAATGCAAGCTAAATGTTGGTTTTATAGCTTATGAGAGCGATCTACTGCCATTTTACTTGATAAAGCTATTAAAAATGTATAAAATGAAAATCCTTGAAAATGTATACAGACTTGCATTTTTGCAGACTGTGATAAAAGTGACCTAAATATAAAGAACAAAGCTAAATGTTTTATTTAACAAAATTTTTAATATTTGTTTTATTTTTAATAATTTTCAATCCAAACATAATACTCATATAATAACGACAACATGACATATTATATTGTAAAGGAATTTGGAATCTGACTGACTGACTGAAAGGTTGGAATAAAATTCATTATATTCTAAATAGGAAACAAGATATTTTATATCACTTCTAGAGGGTGAGGCCGCGATCAAAAGATACTCATTGATATTCCTAGGAATGCAATTGTATTGTTTATTTCAAAGGAGTCACAGCTTTTATAAATAATGTATTCAAATGAGGGCACTGAACTTTGGTCCTTCCATTTACGGTGTTACTCGAAACAACACAACAACAAAATAGCCCATTAATCGATAACACCATAATAATTTATAATAAGGTCTCACAAATATATAAAATTTTTAATTATTATAAAATTATTCCAATAAAGTCTTGCAAATGAGTATGTTAGTATTCCAACGACGTAGAAGAATAATTGCTTTAACCCGTAATACCTTCGGGTAAAATATTAATAATCTTCAAAGCTTTATGTTGAGGTTTAAAATATATTAAATATAATATAATATTATACATAAAATATTATAATAACAACAAGGTATCTTTTATATATATATCTTGTCACCGACTGGTTTGTTAATAAATACCCAAAAACCTTCGAACTTGGTATTTTAAGGGTAGGAGCCTTTTATGACTCATATTCAATTTAATAAGAGAAGATTTTTGGAATAAAATGAAAGTTATATTAGCATGAAATACTCGTATATCATATTTTTAATTACGTTACTTAAAATGATCGAAATACAGATATTAAAAAAAGAACATATAATTATAAAAAGAAACTGTAATCATCCACAATAAAAGATTGTTACGTTACCCAATATAATATTTTATACTCTAAAACTTGAGGATAACTAACTGGTTTGATAAACAGCGGGAGAAAGTTCACTTTCACCGCCCGATTACAACCGACACGTAATACCTACCTACCATTTATGTATTCAGAACTCGTATTTCGTAATTTTGACACTATGAAAATTTTAATGTAATATTGTATTAATGTTTTTGTTGCCAGAATGAATAATAATTTAATATTTGAGAATATTTACCGGGTGTTACCTTGAATATGAGTTAGATGACAAATAAAGGTTCCTATTTGCTTTAAAAAATTGTTTTCTTTTCTCGATCGCGATAAAATAAAATCTCAAATCACAGAATCCTACTATTAGCCTGCTCATTTTGTTCTATTGTTGAGATTACTTGTACAAAATAAAATCCAATTTATATTACCGGCTTAATCCGGTATTCAGACATTAATTTCTTTTAATCTTATATTTCTACTTTCATTATAATTTTATGTTTTACAGGGTTTAAGGTTTTCATACAGAAGATAATAATTAATATATCCTTTTTGTAAATGACTTTAATTGTAGTCCTTTCATACTCTTTTCCCAGAGTCTTTATTCTTTTAATCTTCTTATTGTAGTTTCTAAAAGTCAAAATCTACAGAGAGAATCCAACTGGCATTATTACACTAGACTGTAAATATTCAGTGTTCTTGAAATGAAAGAAAGATCCATCCATCTTGGAAAGGAGAAGGGATAAAAAGTCTGTTGATTATAATTAAAGTTACAGAAACAAAATATTTCAAATTGAGTAAAAGATAATATCATGTTTATACATTTTTAATTAAATGTAGTTACATTATAAATATATGTAGTCATAAGTCTGATTTGAATAAGAAACTGCATTCAACTTAATTTATTTCAATATATTTAATTCAGTATCCATAACATTCAAAATCATAATAATGTAGTCAAATGGTTTTTAACAATGCTTTATATTCTTAATAATACATATTTAAAATGTATATCAAATCTGATCAATGCTTAGCTCATCACATCATTTTACACACTTTATTGATGTGAAAATAAACACATATAAACGGAAAATGTTGAACATTGAACGTGATTACATAACATAAGATTAACAATACATTACATTGGACATTAAATTTCGTTTGATTTGACATACATATATAAATTTTGTCTCAACGAGAAATAAAGCTAGACGATCCACAATGAAAATATGTGTAATAAATGCTGTATGCCTTGAAGTATGCTATAAATTATAATTAATGATAGTCCTCTGAATTACATTGCTCCCAACTTCACACGTGCGGTGAACCCCAGTAATAACGACTTATCATCAAATACAACTGTGTAAGATATTGTTCTAGTTTTATCAATTATATATTAAGCCTTAAATCTTTAATATTTTCCTCGGTAAAAAGTATCCTGTAATTATCCCAGATATGGAGCTATTATATTAGAATTACCACATCAAATTTCAGTAAAATCCTTAATTTAGATTTTGCGTTTTGCGCGTAAATCGGTCAGATGTAATGATCAAGATAAAAACTTTTTAACTAGGACTTTGTGGACGCATGCTCATGGTGTAGCCACGTAAAAATAAAAACGAATAATATTTCATGATATGCTAGAATACTTTAGTCAAGCGAAATTTTGTTCAGTTCATATAATAATTTTAAATAGATCGACTTTATTGCTATGAAATATTTTGATTTTTAGTTTGTTGTGAATATATAATCAATACAACAAATAATCTTTATGTTTTCCGTAGTAAAAAAAATTATGTCAATTAAAATTACTGGCTAACTAGCTTTGCCCAGGACTTTCATCGCGCAAAATACATTTTTTAAAATAAAGCCTAAGTAGCCTAAGTTACTTCTTATAACACCAGCTATCAGACAACAAAAGTTCTGGTAAAATCGGTCCAGCGGTTTCAGAGATCAGCTGGAACTGTATATACTTAGTACCTACCTTATATACTTTTATACGCAATTAGTTTTCACTAATTGGAATTACAAACAGACACTTCAATTTTATTTATATGTAATTATCATAGAATAGATTTTTACTAGTTTTTCCTTCGTCCGCAATACGCCCGAACGGATTGTACACGCCGCATCGCATTTATTTATCGAGCCGCAGTATTTTAATTTACTTCGGAACTTATATAATATTTGTTCCAACTATGTTGCATAAGAAACACATCTTATCAACTTTAAATATCAAAAGCTTAAAAAAAATTGATGAAAATGTACATGTATTACAAATTTTCTTAATACTAGCTAAGACAAACAATTTTGTTTACATTTTCTTTGTATAGCTTCAAACGTTTAGGCGGCATATGCCAAGATAGTTCTCAGAGGACAAATTATTTCCAACTTACTTGATACTTAACGTTATATTATGGTCAAATTACAAAATATAAATATATGTAAATTGTAACCTATATTTTATTCTGATTTATAGCTATACAACTATACAGTTTCATTTAAATCCGTACAGTAGTTTTGATTGAAAGAGTAATAACATCCTCTCAAAGCTTTGCAGTTTTAATAAATCAAGTTGACATAAGCAACTAGAACCATTCATTACAAGATCTCAAGTTATAAAAATATTTTATAAGCATACCAGTTGGTAATAGCAAATATACAGAGTAAAAAAGTAAGAAATTATGGTACACAAAATTTATTTTTTGAATAAATTTTGTGTACCATAATTTCTTAAATTACTCAGTTTTTACTGACACCGTTAAAAAGAGAATAAAATAAAAATAAAAAATCCATAATTCTATTGCCTAACTTTAAAAAAGAGAATACGAGGAAAATGAAATGACAAGTAAGTACGTAATGGAGTTAGAGCAGACACAAAAACAAACCGAACCAAGTGAAATTTAATTGCAACAGAAAATATTTTAACAGACACGCTGTCGACGTCGACATTAAAATTAACTGAAGAATAATTGATTAAAATATTACATTGTGTCTGTGGAAGTAAGCAAAATGTGTCGAGACTTTTGTCAACAAAGATTTTATAATGTAAATCGTATTTGCCGTTAAACTAAAATTATGATAAATAAAATTAATTACATGTTTAAAATGAAGGTAGGTACTATAAAAGAATATATGTGATCAAACATAATTTAACATCTAGTTCAGGAAAATATATACTACACTAAATTAAAATTATTTTAAGCACCAAAAACTGTTAAAAATATAACTATATTCTTAATATAAACAAAAGGGACAAAAAAACGAGCTTTTCTTAAATATATGGAATAAATAAATTAAATATAAGAAATCTATGAGTGAAGTCCACACTTTCACTAGTCTTGTCTTTTCTTTTCTTATCTTTAAAACAATTAAATAAAAATTACCTCTAGATATTTCATAACGATGATTTTACGACTAAATCTAAAATTCATTTTACGAACACCGTTACATTTAATGTTTTGTGCGCCATTTTATTTAATAACACCGAGATTCGAAGGTTATATTCTATTATAAAGTAACAATCATCAGCTTTTTTAGGTCATAGAATTATCCAAGAAAAATTTCAACTACAAAACTAAAACTAAAAAGCGACATCAATACAAGAAATAATCAAAAAATTATAGTTTCAAATATTATATTCACTGTAACAAAATACATTTAGGGCAGGGAAATTCCTCTACAAAATAAATGAGTCTGCTTATCACCAAATCCCCGATGACCACCATAAAAAGCGATGTTCAAATTGAAAGCGTTCTTGTAAGCGAAACTTATAATAAAACTAAGGACTAGGGTGACAATAACGAAGCCTCTAACTTAACAGTTCTGCATACGTTGCTTCACTATAACCACTTCAAGATACATTAGCATTCTTAGTTCAAAAACGAACTAAATATAATAAGACATTATATGATAATACAAATTTGAATGTTTAAAATAGTTAGTTTTTTGTACGAGTACATGTTCTCGAGATCTAGTGATGAGTGAAGATCTAGAGTGGCGTTGTTAGTTATTCCCGTTTTCTTCTGGTACTACACTTTACTTGACTTATACTTTGGAACATATTGGAACCGTGGAACCAAAGTTTGAAGTTTTAAAAACGCAATAGATTCCCGATTGGAATTGAAAACTTTAACTTTGACTTGTTAACAATAAAGTTATTCCGTATTGTTGATTATTTTTGATTTACGGTAAATAGTTATAAATCCTGTCATTCCATTTATTCTTTAATATAAGTGACTACTATTAACTTTTACCTCTAGGGTTATAATGATGTGCAAAGAAAAAAAACAAATAAACTTATATTACATTTATTATTATTTTATTTTTATGAGGTTTGAAGCTACATGATGTCATCTTCCTTTTATGAGGAATTAATTTTAAATCGTTTTTTAACTAAGTTATAAATACGATACCATCAACATATAGTCTTAATGATTACATTTTTATATATACATTATATTTATCTATAAGCTATTATGTTGTATATACAACAATGTAATTTCTTTCTTAATCATCATTATTCACAAAATAATAAAAACAAGACAAAATTTCATCAATAAATTTTTATGCATTTTAAAACTCGAATTTCTAAATATAGAGATTTCTATTTATAAGTATTCAAAATAAGAGCTTGCATTTTGGTTGATTTACTTTACCACTAATGCTTACAACTTTGGACGATGAAAATTTGGAAATAAAAACTCCATGATAAATGTGAAGATTTAAAATGATAAATATAATTTTGTGAAGATTTCTAGTATCGTGGTCTCACCTATCATCTATACGCAACCTTGTCATCCCTATTATTTGAATCGCCGTGCGAATGAGACGAAACACACCACACATGTGACCTTGATATATGGAAGAAACCGGGCCACCGCAATGTGTGTGCGTTGGATTGTACCAGGGCTGCACAAATGCATAGAGTTATACAAAAATGTGTGTTAAGGTTAAAACAGCCTAATGTTCTGTACTTAGAAGCTAAAATCGTCCGTCCGCCGGGCAGAGAACACGGCCTAGAATAATAAAGTTTCATCTTTCAATTTTAGATCTTACAAACTTTAGAATACAGTCGAAAGTCATTTATAATTATTTTTAGTATCTCAGAATTCAATTTTCACCTGTTGATGGTGTATGACATATGTTTAAAGATATTTCCTACCCGACGAGTTACAAGTAGGTAGCCATAAAAATTACTTCAGTGTGCTCCAAGTGGAATGTCTAGTATTTCAATAGCTCATACGTGACGAGCCCATCCGATCCCATTAATAAAATAAAGATAATTGTTTGTTTCCTTTGATTTATATCTCTATCAGGAGTATTTATAGAGACGAAGATTTTTATTACCAACCATAATAAATAAAATAAAATATGCAAATTCAAAAATGAAATTAGTTTCGCAAAACAACCGATCGTAAAATATTTTGTGAAATGTTTAGTGACTGAGTTTGTGAAACGTGAGTTAAAAAATAACTCGTATCTCCTGTGTTGATATGCTGTCCTAATACTCCAGAAAAATCAATAAAAAATATAAAATAACATAATAGAGCAACTGATAATATTATGTTATTAATGTGCCGTACACCCAAGTACATAAAAACTATTAAAAGGTTGTGTTCGAGTGTTATAAAATATATTGCCAATAAGCCACTTGATATTGCTTTGATGTTTTATTCTCTTCACATAAAAGTTTAACAATAACAAAGGATATATAGCTGATATAATATTATTTATGAAATAGCAGTAATGTGCTATCCATTCTGGTATTATTTAACTTTAGTATCCAGTTATATATATAATCGTCAAAATCTTGACAATTCTATGTATGTTGTCTATGATGAATATTTTTGTATGGAGAAATATAATAATTATAAATCAGTTTGGTTGAAATAAGTTATATTAAACAAGTATTGAGCAAAACATAAGTCATCCTGCTATATTCTGATTATAATTTTTAAAGTTGAAATATTATTCATCATTAATTATAATGCATTTCATTATTTGTATAATAATAAAAACTAGATTAATATGTATAAATCAGCAATAGTAAAACCGTTATATTACTTTCTTTTTTGTTCATATCTCTTAGGACAGAATGCAATACATTAGAACAGTTTCTATTAAAAACATCTAGTTTTAATCTCCTTGTATTTCTGTTACCTTAGTACTATATAGAAGTGAATATCGCATGCCAGAATTCTTCACCATCTTTTATTCCTATTCCTCTCATAGACTCTAAGGCAGCTAGAAAGAGAAGCAACATAAACGGGATTTTTATGTGATGGTCCCGATGCCACGAATACGTCAATGACTCTTAGAAATGAACCCCTTTGCTATCTCTTGCTGCAAACCATTTAATCTATAAGTGGAAGCGAGACAGACATAAGGATCATAGAAAAACTTTATATGAGTGTGTGTACATGTGAACTCTCTGGATGCGTGTGCCACATACGGATCAAAACTAGACTTGCTGCTAAGTTCTTATATCCTAGTACTTTCTAAGAACATCTAATGCTTGGCGGAATTCTAATACTTGATGGGTGGTGGTTCAAAGGCGTTTCTAACAGCTAGCTATAGTTACTTACTTTATAGCTATTCTATTTTCTGTATTACATTTATATGTATGTATATTAAATATTATAAAAATGTGTTTCTAATCTGAAATATCTAACTGGGCTATGTTAATGTGGAATATTTAGCTGATAAAATTATAAATTAAAATTAATCAGGTTTTACTAGCGTCGATGTAAGGTAAGAAAGTATTTATGAATCTGCTATTAGCAAATAATTAGGTTACAAAATGAGATAGCTTATAAAAATAAAAAAATATTGCAAAAAAAATACGTACCAAGTGCAATGCATCCCGAAATGATTCCTATAATTAATAGCATTTTAATTGTCATTGAACTACCGTAGATATATTTAGATGCCTGCGCCGCTTCATTTGTCCTTTATCACTTAACCACATCACAAACACATTGATACTTTTGTCACACACACATGAAGTAGCACGTTCATATGAGGTAGGTTCTTCTTGTCGTCATTCTATTAACATTTTTCCATTATACAAACTGAAACAAAATCCAATATTACTATTACATATCATAAATACACAATAAATAAAATAAATTATAAAATTAAGAATTAGAATAATTCGTTTTAAAAATAAAGTGTTGCTAGCAATTTCGCTGCTGAGAGGTTTTACTTAACAAATATATATTTCGAAAATTGTACAGATTTTCCCTTGTTACTACTACTACATGTATAAATTGTGGTTACTTTTAGTAAATATTCACGGATTTACTTCATATGTTAGTTTGAAGACAGACAACAAAGGTTAATTTATTTTTCGTCTTTATATATTTGAAGAACTTCATAACTAAAAACCGTCTATAAATAATATATATATAAGTAACGTGGCAAAAGCTGTTTAACGCCACGAAGCGATTGATCGTTTTGTTTTAATTTTTATATCAAACTAACTGTGGAAAACCGAAAACTTTCTAATTATAAATCAAATATAACAAACTAAAAATCCCCAATTACGACACGTAAACAAAGTTAGGAACTCGTCATATAATCTATAAAGAAAGTGATTATTTGTCGTTGAAATATACACAAACACCTACAAACCTCATTCAATAATATAATACCATAGAAATTATGCATATAAATAACTAGAATGTTAACTTCACATATTATACTTTGCGGTAAACCTCCAACTTTCACGTCTTCATTACAAATCATTATTTTATTCGCACCGACAGAATTACATTGCGGTATAATATGCTTACTTTGGTAACGTTTGGTAATATCTGGTAATATTAATTCATAATTGGCGTTTTATCTATAGATATAGTCTTTGAAACAAAAAGTCATGATAATAAATTTAAAATGACTATCCTAGTAATTTCAGGTTTACAAACTTTAAAATTTCTTCAACTACGAACAGAAGATACGGGTATGGAATAGATTGCCTGAGAACATTAATTTAAATTTGATATAGTAAAAATAATATAGATTACCATAATATATTATAAGGTGCCAATCAATAAAATATAACATTTTTTATAAATTATTAACTCAGACTAAGAATGAAAGAATACTATTTATACCTGTCTTGTCCATACATCTCCGGTCGTATAGAATTGTCCTATTTGTATATTATTCCCTTCTTTCTTTCTTTCTGAATTTTATTCAAGGAAGCAAAAACAAACATTATTAATATGTAATAATAAAGGTTTATATAAATAATGATGGATTTGATACGTTTACATGAGGGCTAATTAATAGAATATTTTAACATCACGAAATGCCACGATCCATCACTGTTAGTATCAATTTTCATACTGATATCTAAATTAGGATACAAGGGTTTGTAACAAAAGACTCTAAAATTAACTTGAAAAATCTTTATATTATTATCATATAAAAATAGTTTAAAATGATAACGGTTACAATATCAATAAACTCTTGTTTCATTTACCGAATTAACGGCTAACTGAAGATACACTCGGCCACAATCACTAGAGCGTACCCGCTTTCTAAAGCATAGATGGATAAATTTTTGGTTAGAAATCGTATTGTTCTAAATTTTATATTAAAATTGTATGCATTTTTAATTTTATCCATTACGGTGATCTAATTAAATTAAATAATAAAGTTTTGTAATGTGTATTTGAAAATGTTTTAAATAAGATGATTTATCCCATTTAATTAACAATATTCGTATGAAATTTATTTTAAACATAAAAATAGATAATAAGATGTTATATTATTTCATGGCTATATATTATTTTATAATTGTAATTTCCCTCTTACATGATATTTTCAGACGATTAGTTTATATGGAATGTATTTAAAATGCGGGTCAATTTAAAAATTCTAACTATTTGAATATTTTTATCGATTTGGTTTGTTTTTGTTTGGTGTGTTTAAAACAGACGCAATTCTAAGAGAAATTATTTATTACTCATGTAACTAGAATGTACCACTGCGTAACGTGGCAGGATACAACTAGTATATAAAAGAATTTGTGCAACATATAGTCTTACTATAAATTATTTTTTTTAGGATATACAAATATTTGATAAAGGATAATAAAAAAATAAATAGATCCATATCAAAACGTAACAAAACTTTTACAACATTTTTAACAGTTATCTCTATTTACTATCTATTTAAAGAGATTAAAAGTTAAGTTAAGATATAAAAGACAAATTGTGTCGGCCGTTTCACATACATCTACTAATTAAAATGAAAGTACATACCGCAGTACTGCGTCCACACACGGACACACGGACACACGGACACACATCCGTCAACACCACTGAGAACTCGGCTGACGGCTCGGGACTTGTTTGTCTCCTTTATGGTTTACCCAAAATTGTCCGTAACGCTTTCACGGAATTATTTTCATTTTTTAACATAAGTAGATAATTATATTGTACATATATTATATATAAATGTTTTGAAATATCGTTTATTATTTTGAAAATCTTTTAAAATTAATATTCATCAAATTATTTCATAATTTGGATCTAAAATGATATATTTATTGAATTAATTGTCAATTTAAACTTTTTATATGTACGTTTTTTTATATTTTACAGTATACCTAGTTGGTTCATTGAAGCATGCCATGAATTATGAAGATACCTAGTACCGTGACTTATTTTTATGACGGTAGGTACGCCGTGAGAAAGTCTTGTGGACTATTTCATTTATGTTACTGTATAAAAAACCGTTTAATTTCACGCTAGTGGCAACAAGAAATACTAGTTTTGATAATTAATATATGTAAATAAAATATTTTCTACAATTTTTTCTCCAATAAAATTAATTAATATCAACCTGTGTAATAAATATTCTTCAAAATTCTAGAAAATAACTACAGGTGTATGATGACCTAAAAGAACCTCAATGAAATATTTTCTCAAACAACGAAATTCTGAATAATTACTGGAAATACATCAACGCCGTAGATTTTATGAAATGATTTTAATTATTTTCTCAGGTGTCTTGGGAATTTCTAATTCATTAGTTAACTGAACTATCGATAAAGGAGTTTTTAGTAATACATCATTGCTGTTTTAAGATGAATAGTATTATATTGGTTTTGCAATATTAAATGTTATTTACATAACAGCTGTAGATATCGTGTAAGAGATTGCATTTAATCAATAATTGCATGTTTTCATTGATGTATTTATTAATACTTAGAAGTTTACAAAAGAATTGTTAAGGCTTATTACAATCGTACATTTATATATATTGTCTTCACTAACTGATTATCACTATTAAAGTAAAACTTTAAAAAAAAAGATTTGATTAGTTCAGTACTGTCCCAATAATTTGAATACATTTTAACTAAATTCTGCCCTAAAATCATAAAATAATTAAATAAAATGAAAACAAACCCGAATAACTTTCATCATATTTAATATTATAATGGTAGGAATCAAGGAATTTAGAAGAATAAGTTTCCTAATTTATAATTGTTTTGATCGCGTAGACTTTAAGAAGAAATTGAAATTATATGATAACTAAATGAAAGGAAATATTCAATAATTGTATATAAAATATATTTTAGTTCCTTCGTTAGTAAGAAACCTAGGTCCATTCAAGGCAATTAACACACAGTGACGTATTTTGCGGATTTGAATAAAAGGATTGTATAAATTAGACAATATACACTCTTTCTGTTATAACTACAAAATAATAATTAATAAATAAACCTTGTTATATATTGATAATTCATTACGTAATTGAAGTTTAATATGAATATAAAAACCTGTTACTATAACCTTACACAGTCGTTAAATAACGTAGTAAAAGATCGCGTGACGCGTATAACTCCAGTTTTTAAGTTGATTAGAGGCCCATTTTGGTAATCGGATCAAAAATAAAGATTTTATCAAACTTGCTTTTTCCCCCGGCTTTTAAAATTTGTGTGTACTATTCTAGTGTTCTAGAATTACTAGAACACAAAAGTACAAATTAAAAATATATATATATATATATATATTAATTGTTTACAATACTTTTGGTATTGGTACCGAATATTAGGACACATCCTACATATTGGATATTATTTAAGATACATTTATTTTACATTTTATTTTAGTATTTAAGCACGCGGTCATGTTTATATATTTTCATAGAATAACCTCGCTTAGATTCCATGTCTCGGAAAGCTATAAAAAGGTCATACCTGATGTAAATCATTCCCTAAGGAAAATTATTTCACTGCGTTGAGTTTTTATAAAATAATGACAATATGTTATATTATATCTAAACCGTATTTAATTAATTAATAATTAATAAAGTGCCTACATTTTCTTGTAAATGATGAATACAAAAATTTGTATTTTTCATTCACAATTAGAAAATTAGAAAAGACGAATAAAATAATAAGTAAAGTTATTTTTAAGGTTATTTCAATTAACGTCAATTTTCTCTCCATGTATGAATTAAATATTTTAAATGGTAAAATATATTTCCAGGGCTTAATTAATATAGTAATTATAAAGTATCTGCCAATGCCTTAAAAATAATTTATTGTTTATCGGATTAATTACCTTTTATTTGATATGAATAATTAAAGTATATTATTTTTAATGACCTCTACCATCTGGGAGGATTTCTAGATATAATAAAATTATTTGTCCGCTTTCTCGTAACTAAAAATATTTACAGAAATAAATATCTCTATAAAGACATAATAAAAAATAAATTTTCTCAATCTACAAAAATATAGGGCAACAGTAAATGTGTAGTTAATTTTGTTAGACAACATAACTCTTCAACATAACTCTAAAAATATTTTATTTTTAAAATAAAGTAAGTTCTATGAAGGTAAGAAAGTGAAGAGAAAATTAAATATAAAACTATTATATTTCTTTACTTTTCATTTTTAATAAATAGTAATTAACTTTAATAAGTAAGACTCAAATCGTAATATCAAGATTGACTCAAGGGATTGTCACAGAGCTGTTTTTAATAAAATTTAAGATGTAAATCGAATCGAGTTCAACTCAATTTAAGTTTGATGTACTGTGTTTTGTTAAAATGCTATTAGCATATCTTAAAATATTAATAGAAACGCTAAATACAGAAATAATAGAAAACTTTATAGAGAATTACGATTGAAAATATGACAACTATTTGTAAAGACAGACAGACTTTCCAAACTGTAACTTATTGGTTTCTTTGAAGTTGCTATAGCCACTTTGACTTGACTTTGACATTTAGTTGGATCCTAATCTAATTATTTGGCTACCGGTCCATTTAATGTTCACTTGAGTGCCAGAATAGATCACATTATTACCTAAACCACAATATACCAGATCGAACGTTTCTAAGCAAATTACGCTCATCTGTTGTCTCCCTAACTCCAATTAGATTACAAATTTCCAGACTTAATGACATTTGAAATTCTAATTCATACAACACCCACGATTAATCTCTTAATCTTTTAAGCTGTTCCCAATAACACATTTGTGAATAATTGATTGTGAAACATTGTATTGTATTCTGACAACTACAAATTTATATTGTATATAGTTATCAAAACTACAGCTATTGGATTCCAAAGAAATGCACAATAAAATAAGACCATTAAGAAATATTTAATTTGAATAGATATATAATAATAATATTTTATGAACACAATTATGAGGAAAAGCAATCAAGAGAGAATAAATAAACAATGTTGGATAAAACATTTATTCATCTTAATATAAAGAATAATATTTTTCTATTTTTTTATGTTATACACAGTTATAATATTGGCACTATAATATTAGAGGTGACATTAATTATAGTATTAAGCTTTAGATTTTTTATTTACTTAGTAACCTTTAAAAAAGTTTTAATATTCTAAATTTTAATTATGTAAATTGTACTTTAATAACTTTTAAGTAGGATTATTTAATTAATGTTCAAACAAATTAGTTCATTGCTAACTTGGTGATTAAATCTCACAAAGATGTCTCTCTTAATGTCAAGTACTAACATACCTTATGTTATGTATTACACAAAAAGCTATTCATTAGATAAATACGCGATCTGCGGGGGGTTTCATAATGTATAAAACACTGATCCAAAACACACTCGAACTCAGAATCAGATCGTTATTCCGTAATAAAGAATTGTTTCGAAAGAATTGAAATTCTGATTAACTCATGACATAGATCCAAATAAAAAGAAATAGATACTTGAAATTTAATTAAAAATCACCGAAAACCAGTTTAAAGCCTCATATTATTTTAGTTGGACACGCTCTTCCGCCGCTCCTCAACAGCCTTCATATTACAATAACCGTGAAATCATGGCTTTATCTGCCGCTATTATAACTTGATCTTTGGCTATTTCGTCTATTTGCTTTTGTTGAATGATAAATGAATATTCAAATATGTCTAGATGTCATAATTAAAATGTGTACGAGGCTACTACATATACGTATTATATAAACTTATTATATATTTGGCTTTTTACAAAATAGATTACTGATACACCTTAAACATCTAGTTACAGTATAGTATATAGTTGATAAATATAAACTTATTTTCGTTGGTAAAATTGCTAAATTTGGAAATCAGCTGCCAATTACAACCTTTAGTTACTAAAATTAAGTAAACAAAATATTCGTGGAAGTGATTCACTTTTTTATAATAGTCTTTTATTTAATGTTTGCGAAGGTGTTATTTTTTTTTCATTTCCTAACTTAAGTGGTCAATGTAAATTCAAACTACTGTTATTTAAATCTAGTTTACCACGTACAGCATTTTTATTACACATACATTTAAGTTGAACATAAATAATAATCAGGTCTTCTTAACGTAATGAAAAAGAAAGCAAAGCAATTTTATAAGATAATATTGTTTTACAAAGCAAAAACTAACCCCTTATAGTAATATAAAAAATATATTTTTAATTTAAAAGTAGTTAAATAATATAAAAAACATGAATGCTTGTCACGTTCAGAGTTTTAAAACCGTTTTTATATAAAAAATTATAATGTGTAAATAGAAGATATTTAATTGATGTATATATTTTAGATTTCTTTTAAACATATTGGTATAATTCAGAAAAGTCATGCAGTGACGCAACATATCTAGAGAAAGTATAGTGGCGAGGTGGAAAGCTGACTCGCGTTCAACATCCATTCATTAATCAATAGAAAGTTTATGTTATCGACACATCACATTTAATTGATTGTATCTGATTAGTATGAACACTTGTCATGTATTCTATTGAATATTTTGTGAAGAGTTATTTTATACATCTTTAGAAAACCTAAATTCCTTTACGCATATATACACATTTTTTTATTTGCAGAAGAGGTAATTCAATTTATTATTAATTATATTTATCTAACCTTGTAGAATTTTACATACCTTTGAGCTAATAAGTATCATCCAAAAATCACTTATAATAATTTCAAACTGTATATGAAAGATCAATATAATCACTTATATAAAACAAAATCACTCAACCATACAAGGGTAATAGACCGAAGTTAGAACTTGTCCAAATTAAGGCTTCGCAAATAAAATAAAACAAAATGGCGACCGTCTGCGCACGCGCACCGGATCCAGCGACTGACTGCTCACTTAGGACATGACAATGCCGTCAAACTCCCCACTATTGTAAGTGTATACAAGATCAATTTAGACCTTATAGCGAGTATAATAAAAGTTTAAGTTGAATAGACTTGGCGCCGTTTCGCTTCAAGAATAAACAGGTGGATGTGGTATTGGGGAAAACATGACTTAGGCTTGTATGACAACCAATATTTAATTTCCTTTTAGTTATATAGTTAAGTTTACACAATTTCTTAAGATATTTGTTTATAAAAGATACATATTAATAATAATTTCAAGAAGTTTTATATAGATTATATGGGAATCTCAAGCATTTCGTGTTAATTACAGTGCAGTATTGTTACATAATACATATTTTGAAATCTTAACATTAATTGAATGTATAAAATAATTGTTATATAACATAACATTCTTATTACATAACAACGAGATAACTAGAAATAATATTGCACCATAATAATGAACTGAATAGATGACGCAGTTGATAATTATGGTGGTCCAAATACCAGTATTTTGCGAACCAAAACTCATACACTCAAAAGTGTATCTAATATTGCTTATATTCCATAGAATCAAAAGCTGATCTACTGAATGACAAACATTAATTTGAAGATAAGTACTTACCGTACAATATTAAAGATAAATAGTTAATTAAAATGTATTTTATAAAAAATTACACTATCTACAACAGTCGTACATGTTTGAAAACTTAGTGGAATACATTTATCTGTTAAGATAATTGTCGTATTAATATTATTTGAAAATCAATATATGTACAATATTTGTTTTATAAGTAAGTAATAAGTAAGATTTTAGTAAGTTCTCAATAGTATGACGGTGACGCTACAGTTAAAGTCATTGACCCCCGCACGTGTTTGTGCAAACCAAGCATCTAAGTTCTAAAACATCTGATCTGATTGACATTGAATAGCGGATGCTGTGGCAGGTCGTAATGATGCTGAGATATTAACTAGATTCTCATTGTTAAATGGATTTGTTTGCTTTGCACAAATGAAAATATAGTTATGCCATTATTATTATCGTTATTGGCTGCGATGGCTCTTTGACAGCTCTCATCTAATAAGAATCAAATCGACATTGAAATTAAACGAATATTATTTTTACTACATAAAAATAATCCTTCTGAATTGTGTATAGAAATAGATAGATTCTTTGATATATCTTTGATGTCGTAAATACCGAAAAGGGTTGAGACCAAACACTAATAGGAAAAGTTTTCTGATGCCTTGTTATTTATTCTACCATTTGTTTTTCTGCTTTCTTATACAGACTGAATAATATTGTCGGGATGAACACTATTTCACCTGTGTAAGTACTGAATACGGACATTGAATACTAATTTGTAAGTTATTTAAACATCGACCGACATTTTGCCGGACCTCGATATTGTGAAACAAAATTGCCTAATAACGGCAGATTTTGAAATATTCGTCGAAATTATTATTGCATAATGTTTTAACCAATCTACATCATCGTTTTATCAGATTATAATAGAAGATTATCTCCATTTAATATATTCAATTTTAGAATTTTTTTCTATAAAAATATTATTATTTTCTTTCGTACGAAAAATGTTTGGTAATAAACACCAAAATTGTAACAATAAATTTAACTTGGGACGCCAAAAGACCCTCAATTTTGACTCGCTGCGCTCGCGAAATCTCGGGTGCCTTTTGCATATTGAGCGAAGCGAGCCCAGTGTAATGACTCATCGTTTCCCATTGGCTTGAATGGGATATCAGTTTTTTGACGATTACTCCTCAACGACATGACATTTTTCAATATAATAGATTGCAAAATTTCAAAATTTTCGGTCAAGCAGTTTTCGAGTCTATTCGTGACAAAGAATGTGAAAAAGTCTCCAGTAGAACGCTCCGTTCGCTACGCTCGCTTCACTCAACTACGTAGACCACAAGATTTAAGTAAATACCTTTGAAGAATAATTAAACATTTATTCTTAACAAAATTTCAAACTATTAAATCTAAAACTTTAACTTCTATGACAAAACGAAATAAAATTAATTCATTGAGATTATGAAGCATCTAAAGATTTAAGGCTGTTAGGTTCAAACATAATTTGTTTAATTTAGGGAAACTTTAAACGCAGATAATAATTGTATTTCAGACATGAACAAGCAATGAAAGTGTAAATCTTTTCATCTGAAGTCACGAAATCGTGAGTAACTATTATTATTAAATAAAGAGAAACTTCGACGCTAAGAACATTGTATTTTATTTGTCTGTCAATAAAAATAATTTAAGTACATAAAAGTGATTAGTCATTTTAGAAAAAAAATATAATATTATAATTTAATAAGATATTTTCATTTAATTGATAAGAAATTATTATAATATATTTCTTATATCAATTTCAATCAAGGTTATCGCATGTAAGCACGTCAAAAATATGTTTTCGCTTAATCTACTGCCAGAGCTAGTGATGGAATCTCAGGGAGGCTTTTCTCTGGTTATTGTTTTGTATTTCATCTTTGTGATATATAATACCATATTTATATAGTAACAGATATTTAGGGTTTTCGACAATATACTGACAAGTAACTGTGAGGATATTCGATCATTTATCTAATTAAAATTCATATAATATCTTGGATAACCCTATAAATTATATTCTAAAAGGTTTATTTAAATTTATATTAAATCAGACGCATTACATCAAATTTCTTATGTTGTATAACTAAAGTTACAAATAGGAATACGATATTAAATGTATTATTATAAGAATAAACAGTAAAATAATAATAAAGTACATACTATGTAGAGACAATATGAATAATCTTCTAAAGCTAAATCTTCTACATTATCATCTATTGTTTATTAAATGGTAAAATACCTGTCCCACCGCTTATTCAATAAACTCGAATATTGGTTACAAATTTTAATCTTAACATTCCGGAAATTACGTAAACAGATTCACACTTGAATACATTTGAATTCCAAACCCCTCTAAGCCAGAATGGCGTCCTATTAATATTCGTATTTAATTTGAAATAGAATAGTTTCAATACAGGATTGTAACAATTTATAATTATTCAATTGTAAACCTTTAAATGTCTAATATAAGTACAAATACCTGTATAACTTGTACAAATATAAGAGCGAACTATAGTTTTTTTAAATAAGAGAAAACCTTCATTGCCTGTAAGGGTGAAAGTAATTAATAAATTCAAGTATACGTTAAAGCAAGTAAAAGTTGTCGTTCATGAAACGTGGTCAGTTTAACAGCGGTAACTGGAAAGGAACGCATAATTATGTTTATCCAATTAAAGCTACCAAAATATCGACAGAAGTAACTAGAACCCGACCGTGAAACTGTTGTTTTTAGGGTTCAGTATCCGCGGTACTAAAAAATGGAATTTTATTATACACGTATGTTAAAAGCATTGCTGTCGGAACGAGTGGAGATATTGACTTGAAATAAAAAAAAAATACAGCTTTTTCAAGTTGTGCAAAAATATAAATTCTAAAAATCATAGTCATAAAAACAAATTAATAGGATTCTTTCCGTTGACCTAAAACTATGAAATGAAATTTGTCTATGGATTTTATATAGAACAAGTTCAAGGAAGACTGTAAAAACTATAAATTTGTAATTAAATCATAAAAAATGTTTAGGATCGAAATTTAAAATGGAAGCTACTAGTTCAAGTGAGGTAGTACATGAAAGGGCTTCTTAATGTGATATTTCAAAACCCATTAAATTTATTTTTTACTACACATATGTTAATATTTAGTACGAAAAATATAAAAAAAATATACTGTTTACCGTTTTGAAATCTGATTTTTATAAATAGCTCGAGACTCAATTTCAGAACTCGTTGACATCTACAGAATTATACGAAACCTCGGTCGGGTAATCCAACTCGCACTTGTCTAATATATATTTAAGGACAAACGAGCAAATGACATCTAACGACTTGTTACATGGAATGGTAATACCATCACCTTATACATCGATATATATTATAAATAGCAAATATTTTAGATAAAATCAAATAAATATATCTTATATTCATTATTTTACATTTAATACATAGAGAAGCGAGATAATAAAAGACGTCTCAAACGAGATCAATATTTTTTTACAGAAGATATTTCATTATTTCCCACAAAAATTATGTATTCTTACTAGTTATATAAGTAGCTAAGGTACTAATTATTTTTGATGTCAAATAGTAAAATACATACTTAATAACATATTACATAATTGTATATTTAGAAGATATTCTAGCAACAAACAGACTAGACTAGATCTTCTTTTTCTTTTCTCTTTTAGCTTTCTACAGTCGTATGAAATTACAATATTTTTAAACAATAAGCTGGTATACGTTTGCTAATTCCTTTGTATGTCTCATTAATTTTGTATGTGTAAGAATGAGATGCATAATAATTAGTCATTGTAATAAAGTTGTGTGGGGTTTGAAATATATAGAGTTTGATGACCTCTGTATTATATTGAGTACATTTCATATATTTTTTTCAAATTGGATATTCAAAAGTGATAACTATGTGACATCTTTTACCGATTAGAGTAAAATACACTGTTTTATGATTTTGTATAGGTATTTCTTTGAATAAAAATGGTAAGTTCCGAAACTGTTAAAACCCGTGAGATGGTATAAGGGGGAAAGCAGAAGTCCAGAATACTGGAAAAGGATATTTCTGGCTAAGTTTTACTTCACTAGCTATAGTTACTAAAGTAGTTTAACTAACTTACTTTAGACGGATATTCTGTAAGAACTACTATACTCAAGCGAACCAGACATTCTTTATTTTAGTTATAGATAGAAATACAACAAGAACTTTAAAAACATCTTACTAAATTGTATAGCTCAAAGGTATTGACGAATATATAAAATAGTATAATACTTACTTACTTATATAAATATTTTTAGCAGATTTAAATCCTATATAACTGAATCGAATAAACTAACTACTCCCTCGCCACGGTAACTAAAATTGGATATTAGCCTTCAAAAGTTCTAACATCTAGAGTAGCTAGAAGTTTACGATGTACGACAAATCCCTAGAGTCTAGAAAGACGCATTCGTACGTTGTATTTACTAATTCTACTCAAATGAAATTATTATTTAAATGTTCGACTTTAAAATATTAAAAAATATTCATACCTATAAGTGAAATTAAGCTTTAAGTTTCAACCCCGACCTAATGTGCACTGAAAACAATATTTCGAAATGAACATTGGTATTATATAACGAAAAAGAATTAGTAAAATGTGTTTGTCAATTCGATTGCATTATAATTGTTCCAAAATATTTACAATGCATTTTTTTTATTTAACGTTTAAAAGTCTCATAAAGGCCTTTCTAGCCCGGTATATTTTTTTAATTGTTGCCAGTCTTAAAAATAAATATAATTTCTTTGAAAAAAATATTTCTGGGTTTATTCACTAATTCTCCAATAAAAAGGGGAAATTAAATAAAACAATTTTTTACCCTAAATTAAAACTATTCGAACCCAATTATCTTTGGTTCTAATGAAAACAAAATTTAGTAGCCTAAAACGTAAAAAAATTTGTTCAGTAACAGTCTTTACCAGACTTGACTAAGAAACAGAAAAATTCTATTACATATTATTTTTGTCTGCGACTTCATTAGCAGAAATATGTACAATTAAACAAAATTCATAGTTTAATTTTAATACGGTTCAAGTTAAACTGTAAATTACAAGTATACGAAAAATTGTATTTAATAAAATACTTTATAAAGCAGTTATCGAAAGACATATTTTACGGAAATAGCATATAACATTCCTCTCTATCGACAGATCAATCGATAAAGCATATTGGCACATAAATTTGGATAGATTTGATATTGCCGTTAAAATTGAACATTAAGCTTCACGACTTTGCATATATGTAATATTTTATATCTTGGTGCAATTTACTTGATGAAAATTGTACTTCAGCAAAAAATGTAAGATAATTATGATTGTTTTAAATCATCTCTCTGAATCCAGTGGTTTAGGTTACCGTTCTCTGGTTTGATATCAAACGCATATTTTATTCATAAGACCTTTAACCACCTGTATTGCCCACTTTACCGTTGGATTTTCCAAAGACTTTGGTCATAACAAACATCTATCTCGACAATGACGAAATTATAAAGAATCATATCAGTTTTAACCTTACACAAATACATTTTTATTTATGTATATTATTATTCAACGATTTGTTTTTATTTATATAAATGTACCGTTATAATACTTTACTTTTATACTAAATATTTAACTCCATGTCTATTGAATTACATTTCAATACATTCTCCAGGTCCGCATCTTTGTCCTTTCGAAAGAGGCATTACATCAATGACATCTACAAACGGATCTAAAGTTGACTAGGCAGTTGATGTACGCGAATTTATCTTTTATCTTACAAGTATTATAGTTTACATTTCTTAATTAAGTAAGTGGTGACTGATTACACAATTTTCTGTTCATTGTCAGTTTATCTTTAAGGTTTAATTTTGCGTGAAACTAAATCCTAAGGTGATCTAATTAGGTTGTTAATATAAGTACTAAAGTCGTCTGGTTAGGTAGTTCAAGTAAACTACAACGATTTTATGACTTCGAAGAGCCATTAAATACATACCTAAAACTTAATTATAAGAATGGTTTAATGGAGATTCTTACACTGATTTGATATAGGCACAATTTGTACATGAAAAACAATTTTCACATTTTAAAATCTGCAATGTACAATATTTTATCCACTAATAAATTATATTACACTGCTACTCTAGTTTTCACGTGAAATTTATGTTAATTTATATTAATAAATTTGAACAAACAAACTAAACAATTTTAATCCTGTCACCAAAGAAAAACCTTTGATCTGTAATTTCTATTTTATCTTTTACATAGGCCTTTTGAATAAATATATTTTTCATATTTTTTTTTTTTACTAAAACGGAAAACCTTTGTATATCAGTTTACATTTTTAACATAGATATTAAATAAATAAAATACATACAACACGACTGTGTGATATATTATTATGATATACAATCCAATAGTATCTTATAACCATTTTCTAAGAATTTATTTGACTCTGTTATAAACTCACATGGGTCAAGAGGTATTATGTTCGTTATAAATATTTTAGAAAATATAGGTTTATTCTAAATTCGTTCAATACAAATTCTGAAAATATTATAATAAAAATATACTATATCTTTACTATATAAAAACATCATTTAAGAAATAGATTAAACATTAAAGATTATATAAATGTAACTATTATTTTGTAGGTCTAATAATGCATTTACCATTGACGTAATTTTAGCAACATACTTCTTCTAGTCCTTCAAGGTTATGTATTTTCCAGCAGTGAACGGTAAGGTCACAAGATTTTAGTTGAAAAAATATTATAAATACTTATTTTTCTAGTTCAAACTACGTACAGACTTAGAGAACTATTATGCACTCATTTAATTAAATTGAACAAATACTTTTTTTTACTCAAAATATCTCTGATACAGACAGGGTAAACCTTTTTCATGTTGGATGACGTGTTCATGGCCTGTCAATTTCCTTCGAACAATAATTGTAGTCTTGAATAATTATAGCCTTTAGTATAATGATTGCCTGCGGGTATTTACATAATTATAAGTATGATAAATTAACAATTTGTAAAAGCGTATTTCATATTACTATTTTTCGTTAACCTTACGCAAGACAAAATTTACACTTTGTCCACAAGGGCCTATAAAAGTAAGAAATATAAAATTTAGTTTTGTTAAATAAAAAGAAATCTTTACCAATGAAACTATCTCTATTGAAAAAGTTGAAAAAACAATGAAATACTTCATAATACAAAAATATATATAAATTTCTGTGAGTTCCTTCTCAATTTAGAAGCAATTCTCGGTATCAAGAAATAAATTTTTCGTCTCGGAAATCATGAAAATTTTCAGAGATTCATTTGCTTTGAGAGAACAGTTTTTTTGGAGCTGGAATTTGTAATATCGTATTTAAAAACGTAATATCTTATTTTATATAATATATTTACTAATTGACAATAATTTATTTTAAAAAGAAACATGACGACATTAAAACAAAAAAAACTTGCAAAATTATAAACTTATTAATGTAATAACATATTTGAAACGGGTTTATATTGTCATTTGCGGACAGCTTGTAAGTCCGGCCAGGAAATGTTTTTACTAATAGTTACAAGTTCAACATTTCCTTCTATTACCAAGGCCACCAAAACAATTTCCGGTTGAAATAAAAATTTCAATAAAGATTAAACAAGCCGATTTAAACTAATAATTCATCGTAATTAAATATTTAATTTTAATTTGCAATCAATAGGATATATTATAATGTTAAAAAAATTATTAAACACTATATAGTGATCATTGTTAATAAGAACAATTATTGTCAAACAATTATACTTTAGGAATCTGAAGAACGGAAATGACGGAATGCCGTCTGTTAATTGGAATCTTGCTTACCTCTTTCTATTAACCAGGTTTTCTTCAGTAGGTAGCTTTTTATAGTTACTGTAATATTTATTATTGTAGGATATAATATTTTGTGTTATTTCCGAATATGTCGCGAGTATAATCGGATCATCTCTACTTAATTTATTGGTAATTTCCTACAGCTTATTTATTTCTTGATAACTTTTAAATACTTTAGTGTAATAATAACATTTGATTTCACTTAATTTTCATTTTCATTTTAAATAAAATGAAAAATGTATTATTGGTAAACTATTAATTTACTTAATTCAATTAAACTATTAATTAAATTAAAGTAGCAATTAAAATAAACTAGTAATTAAACTATTAATTTATATAATTCACTAACATTTTTTTATTTAAGTTTGGAAGATTTTTATTTTTATAATAAGTTTCATAGCAATGTCTCCTAAACTTAGTTATTATTATTTTATTAGAAAATTACATTAACCTGCCATTTAATCAATTTATATTATCATAGTTTATTTGCAATCCTGTTATGGGTAAAAGAGATTTAAATTAATTATTTTCGTCTTTATAAAAATTAATAAAATAATGACAATGAAAATATGTATATCGTGCTGCAGTTTTTTATATTATCTTATATATAGTTTATATTTGTTATTAATAATTTAAAGTTAATTATGTGATAATGTTAAATAATAACTGTAAATTAGTAGTAATAAGCTACTAGAATAAGAAGATAACACATGTTCTCTTTGAAAACTTGGAGTAGTCTTGTCTCTGGACGGTTGAGAAGCGTCAGAATCAAATACCACAGTTCACGGTCTTAAGAATCATCACATAATTCAACGAGTTGTTTTTACATTTTTGACATATAAACATTGATGTTAAACAAATCTGGTTTCAAAATGATTAAAAAAAGAGACGCATGGATATTTGATCAAAGTTCAAATCAAATCGAATTAATTGTACGAAGTACCAAAATAATTAATTTATTATTGAATAAGGAATTATTATAATATTCCCAAAAATATTTTCATATATATTTGAATAAAACTTTAAGTACATATGAGATGTTCGTCACACTATCTCTATAAGATGAGACTAACTCGACAAGTTAATTGAAAGTAATTTAAAATTAATTTAACAAAAACATACAAAACTTTCAACGGAAATTGAAACACTTCTGAAGTAGTCATATCGTTAAAAAGTTTTATCTTTTGTGTTAATCTAGAAGGACATTCACAGTAACTAGTAATGGTTGGATTGAATGATGTTGAATACAATCAAACGAGATCTAATATTACTTGTTTTTAATATAATAATATCCAGATAAGTCTTAATATAATATCCTGGTATATTAAGACTTATCCAGATAAGTCATAGTATATGACTCCATTAATATAATCTTCGAATATATTATTGAAGCTTATATTAATATAGTCATATAAATATTTCAGAATACCCATTCCTTTCATTATTAACATTGGTTCTTAAGATTACATCCACGATCCTTAGTCAGCCTCTTTTTGTATCCGAGAACTCCGCTTGTCTGAATAATATAAGTCTCAGAATAATTCATTTTTTAATCTTAAGCATTTGCGTCCAATTTGTAACCCAAATTGTTTATTTAATAATATATTTACAATTAAGTAAATTTCTATATTATTTATATTTTTTTTGTACTTAAACGTTATTAAAAAACATGCGTATAGTAGTATATATAAGATTTATATTGTCTTTATTTTTTTGTACTGCTTAAGGTTAAAAATGCTAAGAAGCTGAATTTATTATATAATAAGTCTAAATTTTTATCTCTACAATTGTATATCAAAAAATATTATTAAAATTGAATATGAAAATAACAATGAGAGATGCCATTTTATTTTTTTATTTTTACTTATTTTATTACCGAATATGATGACCGACTCAAGAATGAATCACATTTATCCTTAAATATTTCCAATTTCAGCTTTATAACACTGTTCCTAAAATTCAAATTAAAGTATTTACTTATATATAAGCTCACCTAGGACCTTGAGAACATCGCAATCCCTTCTTTACGGATTTAACTTTGAAATAAGGAAGTAGGTTCTAACTAATGATTAATTAATCTACGGTGTTATATTTATTTGTACTGTATTTTAATTTAATAACGTATTTGAGCAAAAAGTTATTTATAATAATTTAGCGATCACAAAACCAAAAAGCTTATTATAACTTAAAAACTATATTAATTGTGTGACTAATATTTTCTATAATAAATACAATAAATGTAACCAAAATCGAACATGATCAATTTATGTTATTACTCACGTTTAATGTTGAGATAAATCATTAGAATAAACCACACTACTATAGTTCAGATTACATTCCCATAGAGTTGAATATTACTTGCAATAACAAAAGATACACCATTGGACCTACACTTTTATATACCACAAATGAAATATATATAAAGATAAAGAGCACTTATTACAAGGAATCACTTTCACTAAGATTCTGTGTCGATTTAAGAATATTGTATCGTTAAAACCGCGTGTAGTTGTTGCTGACTAGCGTCAAACTGCGCAAGAGCCTTCCCCCTCCAACACTTAACTCGTTTAAGCAGTAATCCTTATCACAATGGCATAAGGCTTACTGAGATTTGAAAGCGAATCTCGTATTGACCTGTGACTTTATATGTAAATGTTGCTCGTTTACGATAATATTTTCTATTAAAATGATATATTTCTCTAAGTGCCAAAGAATATAACATATCTATCGAGTCATAAATAAATATATTGAATCCAACATTAAATGAGTTATTTTTATACAAAAGTAAAGACTACTAGTTTGATCACGATAGCAATATTTGAATTTATCTTTAAATACTTCCTTTTCCTATGTTGTATTTTAACATTTTGCGTTCAGTTATAATAGTAATATATGTCATATCATATTATGTATGTTTTATTTACCATATGTCAATAATTTAGTAATAATTAATTACAATGACGTCCTTCTCATATACACTTCATTGTTATGATTTATTTAATATTGTAAAAGTCTAAATTACAGAAAATAAAGAAAAGAATTCATGGAGTTTCTTGTTGATCTTCATAATGGAAGTGATAGGTAGCCCTAGGAAATATGCATTTCTAATAAAAGGTCATAAGAAGGTCAGGAAAGGTCTATAATAATGAAAATGTTAAAATAAGATTGTACTTTGTTTAAGAATTTAATAAAAGTAATGAGTTACTTTTAAACTACTAAAGATGAATAACAAAATTCTATAGGAACTTATTTTTTTGCACATATAGAATGTCATCTTCCCCTAGCTCAAAGTTTTTTATTTCTTCGAAGGGCCGGTCGTTTGGAAGCCTATGAAATGTAGAAAGGCAAGTTTGGTAGTAAAAAGTGATATTTATTTTTTTGGACATTTCACACTGTAATGTAATGAAAAGATTGAAGAAATATCTTTAAAAAGATGAAAGTACTCAGAAATAAAAAGATGACATACAATGTCATTTAATTTTAACATAAAAGTGCTTTTACTAATAAACATGTTACTAATTATAACATATTTTTTATTATTGGCTTCACTATAAATTACTAGAAATCGGTTTATTTAACTATTTGCTATAACTTTTTAACAGGCTTTAGAAGACTACTTGATAACGGATAACTTAATATTCAATATGAGATTATTTATCTGATAATAGCAGGATTTTATTTGTTTTAGAAGCAAATACTTAATAACATTTATAATTTTGTGTATGTGTGTGTGAGTGTATGTTAGTGCTGACCTATATTTAGTTAGTATATTTTTTAATAAGTTAAAAAACGTACCTTAAAGATATTTAAAAAGAAAACACAATATTTAGTTTTAAAAATAATTGTAAACAATATCTACAGGTTGCTCGTATTTTAGTTATTAAATAAAACAATATAGAAATTAGGTATATAAGTATTAATGACTAATAAGACTAATTACTAAATTAGTCTAGAGTAGTAGAAAATTGATTCTACAATTAACGCAATTTTAAAACTTTATCCATGCATTGCTTTCAATTAAAACTATAATAACTAACGTACTAAGGAAATATGGTAAGGAATCTAATATATAATAAGGATAATAGGACAACAGATAAATACTGGAACCATTTATATGTAAGATGGATTAAATACATACATAACATTAATGATGTCTTATGAGTATTTCGTTGGTAAAAATTAGTTTAAAATTACTTTAATTCTTATATCATAGCAAAACCCTAAAATGATGTTTTCAATAAGGTGATCATGCCAAATACCTAATCTAGTGACTTTCATTTTAAATCTCTGAGATAATTATATTGGATAAAATAAGTCCAAATTTGTAACAAATTTGTAAGTATTATCGAGGATCGTAAAGAGATTTTTGATAATAACCAATAATTTATAATAATATTTATGTATGTAGAGTTATGGTAAGTATGAATTAACCCAGAACAGATCAAATTATTGGTTATTCTAATGGAGATCTTGAGTAGCAATACAAAAGTCTTTTAATATTTATTCTTTCTTTTTTAATAAATCTATTAAGAGAGTATGAATTATATTTGTATATATAAAAAATATTAAAATAGTAATGAGGATATCTCTATATATCTATTTGTCTGTTCCGAAATTAAGCGAACACAACCAGTTGGATTTCGAAACAATTTGATTTGGTTATATCTTTTTGTATCAGTCAATATATATTATACTTTTACTCCGAAAAATTCTATTTTCACTGCACAAAACACAAATAACTGATTTGAGCTACAATAATAATACAACAAAAATACTGAACTAGCTGTAATAAAATTTAATATGGTTTTGGCTTGTTATCGAAATCAATATGAAGGGTGCTTATGACCTCGGCTGATTCACTCATTTTCTTGGAAAATACAAAAACCAATGCAATTTAACAAGCGGTCGCTATTTGTGTGTAGACTTTAGAGAAGTTAATACTTTGATAATAATCCTTTTTACTAACTTAACAATATACACTATATTGACTTCCTCATTGAATTGACTACACAGAATTTTTAAACAAAAATTAAAACTAAATACACTATAATAAACGATAACCACGATTCATAACCAGTCTTTTGTTTGCATCAAGAAGGAATACACAAGGAAGGAAATACACTTTTGGGTTTAGAAATTCTTGGTGTGGCTTAAAATTTATCAGTTACCATAGCAGGTATAATTATTACATATAATTTTTTAGCCTATAATATAAAATAACATAAAGATATATTTCATAACATCATATACCTAAAATTTATAATCCGTTAATATTAAATAAGTTATAAGAGTATAATGTTAAGGACAATCAAAGTATTTACAGTTTAATTTTATTATATCTATGTAATTTAGCTAAAAATATGACATAAACACAAAATACATGAAATACTTAAGATTTACAAGTCAAGCATTATAAGAAAGAAGGATATACAAAGAAAATGGAAGGCAGGAAAAAGATTTGAGAAACGTTACCCTTGTCACATTTATAAAGTTAATTTTCTCTGTCTTACTTTTGTTAAATGAGAAGGTGTTGCATTCTACGAGGATAGTAAAGATGGAATCGACATACGAGTATGATTAGTCAACATACCTAAATCAAAGCGAAGTATAAAATGTTATATTATCAACTTTTTATTGGCGCGGTATTGTTAGCGAATATATAATGGTGTAAAAAATTCAATTGATAGCTACTCGTACATTGCTGGCTTCGGAGAGAAGATTTATATGAAAGAAAAATAAATAAAAACTCTTGAAAATCAGCATTTCAATATTTTGTTAATTAGAATCAATTGATGGACGGATTAAATAAACATCATTTAATATAAAAACCATATAAAACAATACAAAATTCGTCAAGATGTTGATATAGGAATTAGAAATAGGATAAAAATCTTTAATTTTACAGTTAGTTTCTTGCTGGTTCTTCTCCATTGGTTTTCATTAGAGCGATGTAGCGAGAGTCTGATGTTTCATAAGTACAATGCATATCCATTTACAATATTTGACTTGATTTCGCTTATAATTTTGACTTGACTTTGACTCTGACTTTGATTTGACGATGAGTAATAAAAATCCCGATAAGCCGATTAATAGGCATAACAAAAGTGAAAGATAAATGCAGGATATTTAAGTGCTTTCTTTTGTTATCCTATCTCTCCTAACATAAACATCCTTTTCATGATTGACCTATCAATATACTGTAATGTTAGAATTTTCAACTTATAAATCGCAATGTATCCTTTTATAAGCTCTCATATTTTAATTGAGTTATCAAGATAACCTTAAAGATTTGTTATTATGGCTATTTCATTCGAACGTTATATCTTTTAAAACTATTACTGTCTTAGATGGCATCAATTTTACCGTTCACTGGTAGCATTTTTTATCTAAAAGGAAGTTTAAGTTTGCTTTGTAAAACATTTTTTGTATGTGACCCAATGTCAAATATGAAATCATCACATATATGTTTCGAAAATTTTAATCACAAACTAAAACTAAACTCTTTTTTATGTATATAAATTTTTCTGAACCTCAAAAAGGTTTTTATTATTAAATAATTGAATTACAAACATCCTTGGTGATTGTTAAAAATTATTTTTAAAGATTATCAGTGTTTGAAAAGGATGAATTGCTCACAAAAATTGTGGGCGGTTGGAGCTTTAATAAAAAAATTATAGCAGTTTTGTTTCGATGCAGTTGACCAGTAGCAGGATTTCCAGTAGAAGATCGTAGAACAGTTACTAGTGAGTGGTTTTGCGAAGTTTGTCTACCACAAACTTTCGGGGAGTTGAATAGCGGCTCCCGCAATGACGCTCCTGGCCACAAAGCTGCTAACCATACACCCCAAATTTAGCTCTATGCGTCTATACCCTTTAGTTGTCGAAGACGATCGAAAAATAGCCGCCGAAGTTTTTGTCTAGGCTATTTCTGTACGTGCTTTAAAGTTTTTATGTTCTCATATATCTTTGTTATTAATAAATTAAATTCCTAATTGAAAACATAATGTCTTTGTTCTTATTAAAATCCCGGCGCACAAAATAAGAGATGTAATTAAAAATAGAAATAAATAATTTTGAAATCAAATAAAGTAAATTAAAAAATCAACCAAGACTTTTAAAATTACTATTAAAACATTATTGAACTATAAATCAAGAAATTAAAAATATAATTAAATATCTCTGAATAAATGTTCATATAATAAACAATAAAAAAGGTCAAAACAATAACAATCATAATAAAAAGCGGTTGCCTGTTTTTTAAAGCATACACGATATTATATTTCAAACATTTAACATCTTTATTATGATTTTGTAATAACATACAAATTGCGATGTGGTATAAAATTGTTCAGCAGATATAGTTTATTGCATGAATATTGAATCGGTGAAATATAAAATACAAGTCAAACTTAATATACCGAGAATGTATTGAACTTTAGCAAATAGAATATATAATAAATGCAATGCGTTCAAACAATACGGGAATAGACAAGTTAGGTATTTCAAACAAAGGCACGTAGTGTTTGATATTAGATCAAGATAACGTGAAACTTTTATAATCCAAATTTATAAAACCAAATGTATTATTTATTATCTATAAAAGGTATATGGAAATAGATAAAATCACTAGTTAATAAAAATTATATGAAACACGAAGATGGTTTACACGGTACCTGGTACCTACCGGTTAAGAAACGACAAACAGAATAGCAAAGCGACAAATTGCAAGAATTTGTATTAAAACTGCAATTTATGTGGTATATAAAAGTAACCAAAATAGTTATAATGTCAGTTTTAAAAGTGTTACATACATTTTCTATTATTATTATCATTGATCAAGACACGCTACCTAAAAAAAGCAGTTTGTCTTGATAATGTTATCTTAATTTATTATTGATGTTATCTTTTAATGCGTATGTCGGCGCATACGAAATGTCATCTGTCGAAATACAACGCAACCAGATTTGAGAGTTGTCATGTTATCTTAACGTTTGACGGGTGGCAGCGCGACGGCCATCCTTCATTTTGAGTTTTGAAGAGGCAAGCGGCAACCGCCACGACGCTCCCGACGAATCGGTATCGACGAAATCCTTAACCATTATTGTTATTTATATTTGCTTAAAAAGCGCTTTTACAAATTTTACATTGTTAATCAAGCACATTTAAGTGATAATCAATTATTTTCAATCGTTTTGGGACTTTTTATTCTCTTACCCACATAAATAAAATATGAAAATTTTTGATATGGGTCATCCTTATCCTATACGTATATCATCATGCAAAACATACTTGTACAGCTAAATCCATTATAATGACATAAAATGAACATTGGATTATCTATGTGGAGTCCTCTTCAGCATATACATAGTGGAGACGCCATTACGAAAATGCGCTGAAATTTACATAAATAATGACGTTTGTGAGATCACATTCAGGCAAAAAGCTAAAACGGTAGACTGTTTATAGTAAATAAAAATGTGAACACATAAGTAGATGGTAATTTTACTGCAATATACTATAATAAGTTTTGAATTTTATATTAAGAATATCTTATTTAATTTTTTAATAATTTTATTACTGTTCAGACCACTTTAAATGTAAATGCAATGCAATTGCAATGGTCACTATCTTTTGTTACTTTTATTATAAGCTATTATTCTTAATTATATCAGATACATCATTCTTAAAAATGGTTTACTTCTGACAAACATACAGAAACAAATTAAAAATCTAAGGCGATCAGCATACTTATACTTTAATGAGTAGATAGATATGTTTTGATGAAATTGGAGAAAAGATTGCAAATTGAATTTCATTAATAACATAGTAAACCATTTACTTACAACATCTAATATAAATTCCACAGTTTTGCTTCAACTGACGTCACATTCAGATAAAAAACAAAATCAAGGTTGGTATTTAAACGCAACATTGAATGCTCGCGATGACATTTCTAGTATGTACGAGTATATGCTCTAAGAATTATATGCTTCATATTTATAAAATATGTCGTCACGAGAGCTCCTGAATATTCATTAACCGTAAGAATCATTTTACTAGTAATTAAGTAGTTTTATTTACATATCTTATAATTACCAAAAATGGTGACGTCTGTAGGTATTTTTTATAGCGCAACGACCATTCTTTAAATATACAAATTATTTGTGACATACATGGAATTATTTTAGTGATTAACATTTATAGTAATTTAAGTCATCACTTTTGATTAGACTTTTATTAGAGTGGAGTCGGCCATGGGATGTACATGTCTGGCTCAAGGTCGGGATGGATCTGCCCTTAGATTTGGACAATTTACGGCGGGGTGAGGATGTTTTCTTCGATCACAGTGTTAGGAAAATGGCGTTTCGTCTTGCTCGGCCATCGTTAGTTTGGGTTTGGTGGACTTTCGACTAATGTCTGTTTCTTGCTGGACTCGGCTCATCACCGCGATTGGTGGTAGAGGCTTACTCTTTGCCTAGATGACTTGACAGCAGCTGTAGGTTAGCAGATTATACCCTAGTGGATCTGCTCGGTCGTGCTTCATTATTTTCTTATTAGGAAATCGGAGCGGTTGTCTTCCTTTGGAGAGACTACCAGCTATGAAACTGGGCCCGAATGTTGATGGAAGTTTTATGGATGTTCTAGTCGAATTAGGAGATAAGTGATCCTTAGCGGCCTGTAGGAAGCCTTTGCACACTTAAGCCCCGACTCTCCGGGTATTTGCTTTCGATTTGGTTGTGGCTAGAAGAGGGTTTCCGCCTTCTTCAGACGGTGACAACTATCCAATTTGTTTAGTTAGAGGAGTCTGAAATAACCGTCGTTTTGTTTCCCTCCCCTAGATTGCGGCGTGTACTCTTTATGAGTTCCAGACTTTAAAAAAGGTATTCATTTGATAAAGCTTATTAGCTATTTTATTTTTAATTTTAGTATTGTTTATTGTTACAACAATTACTGGTACTCAAAATACCAAATAAACAATTACACATTTTGTTATATTGTAATCTATTTCTGATACATATTCGTACGTAGTAATTAGTTAGGCATCAATTCAAACAATACAATCCGTTTTACTGATTTCTTGTTGCGAAATTGCGGCATATAGTGAATTGCAGTGATTAGATCGAAAAGATAATACTGATGGCTTGCAAACTATAAGTCTATATTTGGAACGGATTGTTTTTATCAGAATTTTATATTCTGATTCCATTTATTCGAATTAATTATTGCACAAATTCACGATTATTTTAAACAAAAAAACAAATTTATATCCCATACAAATTTTGCAGTAAAAGCCAAAATATAATAAAACAACAATATAAAAGACCAGAATCTTTGACTGATTGTAAACAAATAGTTATCGATTTGTGAGAATCCCAAAATAATAACAAACGTTTCAACCTTTAGGACATGAAGTAAAATTATTAGTTATCCATTTATATTTTAAAAATGGTTTTACAATAAATACACATTTAAAATGTTTTGTGTAATATTTAATGAGTATATATTTAAGGTTCAACTAATAAATATTGTTTTTAAAAACTTGTAAGAATTATAGTTTTCGACTAAAGAACTTTGTACACTATTGGCGTAAATCGATAATTAATTAATGGATACAGAGTTTATAATATATTTTACTAACAAATTTTGATAACCTTTTAGGAAAAACAATGAACAGATAAATATAATAATATGAAATATAGAATACATCGATTCTGATTTCCGAAATGTCTGTCAAAATCAAATTTTCATTATAATGATATATCTAACATATGAAATACATCGATTCTCATTTCCGAAATGTCTGTCAAATTCAAATTTTCATTTTAATGAGACCTATTTACTCTAATAAAATGTTATATTAGTTTTAGATTACACCGTTCAAAAGATAACTTTGGTTTAGAAGAACCGCACAGAAAATGCGTAGAGGCTATATATATTAGATAATATACACGTAATAAATAAAAATAAAAAGTGACATGTTTAAAAATAGTGAGGTATCAAAAAGCTTCATATTTCTAATGTTTATATCAGTAATGCAAATAAAAATTTTATAAACTAGATTACATTTTATGTAGCTGAATTGAGTTAACACAATATTTAATTACTTTTCTACCACCAACCTCGGTCTATCGCTCTCAATTTCATTTTACCCAAAGCTTTATAAGAACTAGGTTAAAGCAATTTGTTTGGTAAAAGAGATCAATTGGTATGAATAGATTACATGTACTTTTGAATTTTTCTGAATGTGGTTAAATAAAATTGTCTCTATTTTTAAATTCAATATAGTATTGATGTACTTATTTACATTAATTATAGAAATGTGAAAATTGTTGTAAAAAGCATTATCCATAATAAGCTTATTTAAATTTAAATTAAATATAATACTTACCTGTGTAAAATAATTTTAAATTTTATAATTTTGTAAGAATTTTGTAAAAATGATATATATTGAAATGGAACTATTTATAACACATTTACCACATATAGTATTTTTTAGTATTTAATTTATATAATAGTATAATGTTTAATTTATTGTTATGCTTTATTTAATTTTTAATATCAATCTGTTTTTCAGGTGAGATGGATGGAAGTCTTAGTACTATATACTCATAATTATATGTAAGAATGTGACAAACTATAACAAGTTAAATTAAAAGTATGCGAATATTACTGGCGAGACAAATTATTATTGGCAATAATAAACTTGCTAACAATTAGATTCAATTATGCTTTTTACTTTGATTGTATCCTTACTAGAATGGTCTGCATTGAATACTCAATACAATATTAAAAAACTGGACCATAGCGTGTTGGGTCACGCGCAATATTTGCCCAAGAGAGGTTTTGAGATGAGAGATAAATGAGATAGATTTATCTATGTACGCTTAATTGAAAAATGGTTTTCGCTAACCAACGAGTACCTTATTTTTAAACACCTATCTTACGACGACATCATGAAGAACTCGAGGAAAAAAAAAGAGTAAAGGAATAAAATCGTCTGTCAAACATTTTTGTTAGGATTGTCAGTTTAATTAGTAATAAAAACTAAGCATGTTACAGAAATATTTAATTTTTTTGGGACAGTATACAGTAGTTCGACGAACGTTCAGTGTTTTCCAGTTCTTATTAAAGTTATTAAGAAGCTATACATTTCTTATGTTTATATTGATAATACTTATTTATATCAACTAATTTATGTTCTATTTAGGGTAATTACTCGTAAGTGTCAAGATAAATTTTATGACTTCTGTACCATCTGGCGACCTCGTTATATCATCCTCAATTTTATTATTCCCACATCTTTATAGGAATTAGGTAAAACTGTAGTAAAAGAAATAGTAGTGATTCTTTTAGTATAAAAAAAATAATTTGTATGAACAACATTTATTTGTTTGTCATTAATGACTTTACTTTCGAGATTTTCTTATTTTTTCTATTGCTATTTTAATCTAATTTATTTCTAACAAAATTAATGATGAAAAATAGAACAATATACATGAATCTACTTAATAAGTCGTAGATGTTAAAATTACTGTTTATAATGTGTGGAAAAAAAAGGAAAAAGTTTATAAAAAGTTGTGAACTACAAAATGATAAACCAAGATTGTACTAATTAATTCAAATTAAAAATTTGGAAATGGGGCGATAATATTTCTTACATTTAATATTAATATATAGTAAGTGTACTATATAACAATATACTGTCAAATTTTGGCTCTAGAAGTTCTTGATGAAATTTTAGTTTACCAAAGTCAATGTTCTATGGAAGTATTTGTCACAACCGAACCCAAGATTTGTCAATTTTAGTACTACATAAGTAACGTTATCTCTTTCTCTCAGAGGGTGATTTAAAATGAAAAATATGGTAATAGTAAACGTTTTTCAGATATTGTTTTTGGTACAAGTCAAATTCCACAGAATGTAGTCGGTGTGGGCAAAACACTAACAAAATAAAAAGCAATTCCTCTTATTATGATTTTATTTTCCCACCTTATCACAGTATTTATTTTTTAAAAGTATCTTAAAATAAGTCTAAAATATTCGTAATTGCGTTATTAATAAAAATCCGATTTTTATTTATAATATCATTTAATACTTAATAAATAATTAAGATACTCTATAAAATATATATTTTTTAATAAGTGATAAAAAATACATAAAACTGATATAAACAAACGCGCTGTGTTTGTTTGCTCGTTTGTGACCTCATGTTACTTTTTTTCTCTGCAATATTTACTATCTCTAGCTTCTAAATGTATTTTACGTAAAAAGTTTGAAATAAAGTGCTAAAGACATCATTGTTAAGAAATAATCAATTATGTGTGATAAAGGGTTTATAAAAATAAATTTTGATATTATCCCTATCTAAAAAAAATATAGCCTACCTCAGCTTCAGCTTAGCAGGACAAATATTTACTCCTACATGATTTTCATTATCGTTATTTAATTTACTTATAAATGAATCATTTGCAATTACTTTGTTAATTTAAAAAAATATTTTTTATCGGTTATGATTAAGACGTGCCCGACCTTTAAAAACTTTATTTTTTAAATCTCGGTGCATTCCATATAAATATTGGTGAAAAGATTAACAATTCTAATATTATATTAAAATACTTACATCGAAATAATCACAATATATGAAAATGACTCTGTTTTAGGATTACTTCGTAGTATTGATACCTTTTTTTTCGACATTTTACATCTCGTGGGAAACAATCATTTGAAAACATTGTTTGGGAAGTTATTTTTGTTATATTTTTACATTATGGTTCAAAATTAGCACGATAACTTTTGAAATATTTTTAACATATGAAATAATAGACTAATGATAATAGCAAGATTTATAAATTAAAAAATGAATTAAAAATGTAAACATTGTATCAGGTGTATGTAATAACGAATATAAATTGACAAGATGACGTCACACGGTTCGTTGGGAACTGTCTGCGTATTTTCGGTAAAGAGCTCAAAAATGTTTTAATTAAAAATAACTTTTTATTTATAACGAGTATCAAAAAAATATAGATAGTTTTGTTATAATAGTAATATATGAACTTTCCATTCCGATAAAAAAACAACAAATACGTTAAATTACGTTAAGATATATAAAATATATTTTGGTTCTAGTTATAGAATATAAAAAAAAATTGAATGTAAAAAAATATATGAAGGATGGAGAGAATTATTACAATATCAAAATTCAATAAAAGTAACAACCTAACCAAAAATAAGTATGAATATATTATCATGTTTTCGAAGGGATATCAAGACAAATTGGATTTATAAGATGACTACAGTTTGATCGTAATGCGATTTACTTCGTCCAGCTATTTGATTTGCATAGTCAATATAACTTAGTTAAATAGGATTCAACCTATATCTTGTACTGAACAATAAGAATAAACCAATGATTCATTTTATAATACCGAATATAGTAGTGTGTATGGATTACAAAATGTATAATAAACAAGTTATAAGAATTTATATTTAAGTTTATTCGATATGCATAGACTAAGAACTAACAAGGGAACAGAATCCTCTTCGATTTTGAATCTACATTGTTACATGATCAAATAACAACCCTATCGATCCTGTCTGATCTATTCACAGCGATTTAGAAACGGAATTTTGATTATAATTGATTTATTTGTAATTTTCTTTTATGATGTAACCTGAATTAATATTATATAATAAATAATACCATTTTTAGGCATTTTGAGGAAGTTTTATAAAATGTTTGAAGTAAATGTTTGTATGAGACTTTATAATTTAATAATAAACTTTTGGTAAATATTTTTCAGGTTTTTAAATTCTAGTATGAAATAAATTCAAAGCTCATTTTATTATTTATATTTTGTTCGATCAAATGTTATGATAGTTTGAATACATTATCATAACCTGAAGGTTATACATTTGTTAATATCTAAAATATCTTTATTGAATGCATTAACAGTTGCATTTTCAACACATGTACTCTAAATTAAATACTAATTCATAATTATTAATTTTATATTTATAATAAATATTAACGACCGCCTTTTTAGGGCCTCGAGGAAAAGTTAAATTTTATTTTTCATTTCTTGTTACGTTAAAAGAAGCTTTTACCGAAAAGGGCATGATATAAAATATAAAATACAAAAGCACTCATGTAAAAATATCAATATTATACTTTATTATTAATATTTTATTTAATACAATATATAATTTAATAACTACCTTCTTTTACTTTTTCCATTGCATTTTTCATTAATAGTGTGTTCATTCGTAACAAAAAAATAATCTTGACATAGTTAGTAGAAACTATGTATAAGAAATCGTCAGGTTATACGGCGACAAAGCTGAACTATTGATTTTTAGGTCTTAAATAATTTAATTCCATTCTACTGTTAGACATTTTATATATTATTATTACGACTTTTTTTATTAAGTTAGGTATAATAACTCACTGTTTCATATTTTTTTTAATCCGTGGGATGCTCGTTGATACAGCCAGCTATGATATGTTTGATACAAAAATACATAATAAATATCCAGTAGACAACATTAATAAATATAATTTAAATCTAAAACAGCTAGTTTATTTATTAAAACAAGGAAATTGCGAAGGCTTCATATATGATTACCTAAAAAAATATAGGCAATATTATTTATATATATATATATATATATAACCCAGTTAAAATTCGATATAACTGATTCATTTGAACCCGCTATCGCCTTTCACAGACCGTGTATATTTAAGTCTGGAAAAGCTGCGCTGTTAAAAATTCTGTAATAACAAATTATATAACACTTTCTATTAAAAAAATATATTTTTTAATATATTAAAATTTAAAAAATCCAGTCAAAAATATTTTCTTACTTTAAATTATTTCCGTATAAATTATTATCATTATTTGTTTCATCATTAATATTTCAAAATATCTTGTTTATGTAAATAATTATTTTCATAACAAGATTATACAATAATAACTGTTAAGAATTCAAACAGTTATCTCTCTTATGCATAACGAAGTCCCAAAATATAATTGTCATCAATAATTCAAATCGAGAACACATTTATATTTAATAAAGTCGTAAAAATTCCCAGTCTCACTGAAAATATAATAATAAAATTATAATTTCGACCCAAATGTTGCGCTTAAATCACGGTTACACCATGTTTCGAATATCAATTATGATATGGCATTTTTTATTATTGGTAAAAATAAGATACATTAATATATTGGAAAAATATTATTTTAATACTTTAATCATCTGATTGTGTAACTGCTTCCCTTTATGTTGAAACAAACATACAAAATTTTAAATAGAAAAAAAATAAGTTAAAATATTGTTTTCTGATTAAAAAGGCTTGAATGGATAATCATAAATTTATTTTTGTTTAGTATTAACATTTCAGCATTTAAATAAAATTTACCCTCTCTCATATCTGAAAATAATGAAGTTTGGTATTGAGATTTGGATTATTTATAGTATCCTAAGACACGCGTGGTAGAACTAAATAATTAATCAACTTATTCATGTTCTTGTTGAATATTATTACAAGTTCCATAAAATCACGTTCTAAGAAATGTTTCCATTTTTTAGGCAAGGCGCTTTAAAATAAATGTATTAAGGTAGAAACTTTATCAAGAAAAACAGGGAAATTAAAATAAATACAGAATGGAATTCCCTTAAGTTTTTGGAGCTTTTTTGTTGAAATTTTTACCACAAAAGTCAATGAAATTTTTATTACGACCATTTTCAAAGAAATCATAAAATCACCAGCTTTTGTTGTTGTTATTTAATTACAAGGCAATACATTTTCTCATAGTAAGAATTTCTTATTAAGATAAGATTAAATGTCTAGACTTATAATATCGTGTTTAATAAATAAGTAATGCTAACATAATAGATGTGATCAATATAAAGTTGATTACATTTTATTTCAATAAGTATTATTTCTATTTGTGTTGATTGTCTGGTGCTATGATAATGCTTCCAATAATTGTGACGACTTTCTGGGTAAAATATAGAAAATGTAACCCGAACTAGAAGCCGGACTCTAACAATTTTTGGCCAGCTCTGGTCCTGTGTTATTCAATGTATTATTTAATCGTTTAATTTGATATAATCGTAATTATTACTTCTAATAATAGTAACAATTTATACAAATTTGCAAATAGTAGGTAGCGAACGTTCTTTACTGAACAGATCCGGACAAATTATATTTTCTTCGTGAACAAGATTGTTCCAAGACATTCAAAAAGTCCGCTTAATATTATATAAGAGAAACAACGTCTGCTACAGTTTTATTTAAATGTATCACTTGTGAAAACAAAAATACTCTTTCGAGAAGTTTTAGTTAGGCTCCACACCGCTGTCACAACAAGAAAGAAGGCTTGTGTCCAACGATTGAAAATTTATAGTCAGTCCCTTGATTAAGTGATCCCAGAAATAAACATAAAATTTATAATAAAAACATCTGAGGATTACGTGAGTGTGCTCATTTATTTTTGGTTGCATGTATAAGCAATCAATCAATATCAGAATGAATATTCATTGGAAGCGTTCATTATACCAGCTCAATCATTGTTTATTCATAGGATTTTAATCCCATGACCTTTCAGTCTCGGATTAGGCAAATATTTTAAAGCCAGAAAAATGATAGCAGATCGGACTTAGCGAACTAGAATTGAAATGATCCAGATATCGTATTTGAATATTAGGAAACATATTGGTGGCAAATGTTTAAAAAACAATTATAATAACATTCAATGTTTCGGTAATACATATGGAATATTATTTTATAAGTGATTAAACTTAAAATATATTTAAATTTAAGTCGTTTATTATAAAAACACAAACACACCACATAAATGTATGTTATAAATCAAATTTATTATATACTATATACTAGTCTAACAATTTAGTATTATTTATTATAAAGACTAGTAAAAACTAAAAATAACTGCAAGAAAACGTTCTTATTTCAATAGCATGATTTATTTTTAAAGATATCTTCGTATACTCGAATATCATCCTCTTTATTTTTACATATGAATTGTGTACATAGAAGTTTCATTTGTTTTTGTTCTCATTACCAAGAAAATAAAAAACCGGTAATTTACGCCCATAAATAATATTTAGTAATAAACAAAAAAAATATATTTTAATACATTAAAATTAAAAGAGAGAGATTCCTTCGTCAAATAAATATTTACGTTTCCACTCGAATTTCCAACAAATAATTTTACTTTAATTAAAATAAAATATTAATATTGTGTTGTTTTTACGTTGTGTGATCGAATTACTTGTTATATAGTATTAACATGAATAAAATAATCAGTTTCTTTTACCATTTATATGAGTTGGAGAAAAGTTTTCAAAATTGAATAACATTTCTCGTATAAAATCTGTATTTTGATTAAACAACATTTTTATGTTTAACTACTTTGCTAGTTTGTTTTGTTTGAGAAAGGGTTTACTCTTAAAAATACTGTGCAAAGATATCAACTTTTTATTTTAAAATAATATGAATGTGTTTAAAATAATTGTAGAATAACTGAAAATACTGAACTAATATCATTGTATAAATATAACTTGACTGACTGTCTCATTTTTAATACGTTCTAAAATTTTTATGACAATGTTAACGTAAGATTTTGAAACTCATTACTGTAAGAGTTTAACAACTCTGTAACATTTTGTATACAAGTCCGTGTACTTTTAAGGCAGAGATATAATATTTCATACAATTTGGTCAATACGCTGTTTATGTTAGCGATAAAAAAATAGTAAACTAAAGAAACTTGAAACTATAGAGATTTTTTAATATGCAGTTAAGAAGTACCTTGCCATTGTCTCAGATTAAACTCGACCTGATAAATTTTGGATCATTCTGTTGACAAGACCATTTGTCATATGATTATAACATTGTTTATCAATTTCGATATTAGGCTATTTAATATGAAGAGTGATTTCAAAAAGTTGAACATCCCTGGTGGGGATCGAACCCACGACCTTTGGATTAGAAGTCCAACGCGCTATCCTCTGCGCCACAGGGACTGTGAAATTAAGATTATAACTATGTATGAGATATTTATTTAATAGTTTTTAATATATAAAAATATTTTTTTTTATTTTTTATATTATGATAGCTTTTAGTTTTTTTTCCAACTATAACTTAACAAGTGTCCGCAAAGTGTAATACAGGGTTCCGCAGATGCCCAAGATGGAGAGATAGATAGACACATACATTCCCGAACTTTTGGTAGATGTTACCAAGGTATACAAATTTATAGTACATTATTTTAATTTTTGCATTTTCATATATTGTATGCACAATAATATATTTTCTAATAATACCATTTTCGCTAGAAATATATATTACTAACAAATTAATATTGAAAGAGTGTACATCCCTTGTTAGGTTATAAATAAAACAATAAAAAGAGAATTCAGATTTTAATTGTCCAAAAATATCTTTATACAAAAATAACACGTAGACATTAAATCTCATTAACAGTGTAAATTATATTCAATCTTAATATTATGATATATTGATATAATATTTCAAAACACATGAATTGAATTACAATATATTACCTATTCAATTTACTTTATTGTTATTTTTATATAAAGTTTAATAGTGAAGTCATTCGTTACTAAATATTTATAAAAGCTAACATAATATCCAGGATGAATCATAATAAAAATTTAATTAATTGAAGAGGAACATTTTCAACCAGTGGTTAAGAGATAATGTGTACTCTAAACTATGTACAGAAACCCTCAAAATACTTATTTTGTGAGAATTATTGACCAAATACCAGATTCTTAAACTTTAAATTAACACCTTTAAAAGTTATATATGAAATTACCTTTGAAAATCCACAACAATATGAAACAAAAAATACATTTACATAGCTTCCTAAAGTTCACCTGTTTAACATAATTTCCGACCACCATCATAGCTCGGGGTGATTTATATGAGTATATCATAATTATTCGAGAAGAAATTTACAAAAATAATTTCCGCAAAATAACAAAAAAGTACTGAAATAGCTATTTTGATAACAAATATACAAATATGAAATATAACCGATGATTATTTGGAAAATTATCTTGTTGTTAATTAAAATTTTTCTTCTTTTTTTTTAATTTAACAGAAGATTTTAACATACTTAAGTCATATTCAATTATATAATATTACTAACTAAATTGAGTCCGATTTGTAGCTCTTCGTTTATATAAACTTATAGATCACTTAATTATTTTATTTACAAAACTGTAACTTTAAACTCGATTACGGTTAATGACTAGAACTTATAGAATACAATAATTTAAAAAAATATTTATATAGTTGATATTTTAACAAGTTAACTTAAAGATAACATTATTTAAGTTAACTCTTATTTAAGCTTTGCTGCCGTGGATGTAAGCTGGAACAAAAAAACTTTATAAATACTTAGGAAATGTATTATTATAACAAAGTATTAAAGGTTTTTGTGAAATATTATATATAGTTTTCAACTTACTCTCCATTGTTAAATAAGGAGTGAAATCAGGCGAGTAGTTAAACATTAAACAATTCAAACAATAGTTGTTTCATTTTAGCATAAATTAAGAATGATATGAAAATACTATACAATGATATTTAATTTATTATGTTACACAATTTCTACCACAAATCTTTTTTTTTTTTTTTTTTTATGTAAGAGGAGGGCAAACGAGCTGGCGGGTCACGGATGGACGTGATCACCGCCGCCCATGAACTCTTGCAACATCCGAGGATTTACAGGAGTGTTGCCGGCCTTGTAGGTAGGAATAAACGCCTTTTTTGAAGGTACCCATGTCGTACCGATCTGGAAATACCGCCGAAGGGAGTTCGTTCCACATTCGAGTGGTTCGTGGAAAAAATGTCCTTGAGAACCGCACAGTGGAGGATCGCCACGCATCCAGGTGGTAAAGATGGCATCGGAGGCGATGGCGCGCTGTGCGGTGATGAAATTCGGCGGCAGGCATCAGATCGAATAGTTCTTCGGAACACTCCCCGTTGTAAATGCGGTAGAAGACGCACAAAGAAGCCACGTCTCTACGCAATGCCAAAGAGTCCAGCCGTTCGCAGAACACCGGGTCCCCGACAACTCGAACGGCTCTCCGTTGTACGCGGTCAAATGGTAGAAGCTGATATTGGGGTGATCCGGACCAGAGATGAGAACAGTACTCCATGTGTGGCCGGACCTGCGCCTTATAGAGCGCAAGTCTTTGGCCAGGTTTGAAGTACTGCCTCGCTCTATTGATCACTCCCAATTTCATCGAGGCCAACTTGGCCTTGCTCTCCAGATGACCACGAAACTGACAGTCGCTCGAAATGTCGAGACCCAGTATTCTGATACTTGGCGAGGCAATGAGGGGAGTGCTCTCGAAGAGCGGTGATACGACAAATGGGGTTTTCTTAGTGGTGAACGCGCAAACCTGTGTCTTTAGGGGATTGAACTGAACGTGGTTAAGTTCACCCCACTCAGAGACCATCCCCAGGGAGGTCTCTATTGAAGACACAAGTTTCATTCGGCACTCGTCGACGTTTTCCCGAGTGAGACCTGCACGGCCGGAATATACCGCATCCCCAGTACTGTCATCCGCATAACAATGTATGTTGGAGATATCCAACATATCATTGATATGCAGGAGGAACAGAGTTGGGGATAGCACGCAGCCTTGGGGTACACCAGCGTTCACGGGCTTGGGGTCCGAGCAAAAACCGTCGAGAACGACCTGTATGCTCCGCCCAGTGAGGAAGCTGGTGATCCACTTGCATAAACTCTCGGGAAGCCCATAGGAAGGTAGCTTCGAAAGAAGCCCCTTATGCCATACACGATCGAAGGCTTTCGCCATATCCAGACTAACTGCCAGACCCTCTCCCTTGCTTTCAATAACAGCTGCCCAACGGTGTGTAAGATACAACAGAAGATCACCAGCCGATCGACCATGGCGAAAGCCATATTGCCGGTCATTGACCAACTGGTGATCCTCGAGGTACGTTAGGAGCTGTTTATTGATTATGCTCTCCATTACTTTGGAGAGCAGAGAGGTAATGGCGATAGGTCTGTAGTTAGCTGGTTCCGAGCTATCACCTTTTTTAGGGATCGGATGGACAAGGGCACGCTTCCATGTGACCGGGACTACGCCTTTAAGGTAGGAGTACCGAAATAGACGCGTTAGCACTGGAGTCAACTCAGGGGCACACGTTCGTAGCACCAATGGAGAAATGCCATCCGGCCCACTCGACTTATGAACGTCCAAGGAAAATAGAGACTGCCTAATAGTTTTCTGCCGAAAAACTATTACCGGCATTGAGCTCTGACACCGCGGGATGATAGGCGGTGTCTTCCCCTGGTCGTCCAAAGTCGAGTTGGAGGCGAAAAGAGTGCCCAAGAGATCGGCTTTCTCTTTTGCCGTGTGGGCCAGAGAGTCATTCCCCATGTGCAACGGCGGTAGGGACGGCTGGCTAAAGTTTCCCAGAGTGGCCTTTGAAAGCGCCCAGAATTTGCGCGTGCCAGGCGGGTACTTTGCCAGCTGATCCCCAATTTTGACGACATGCTTGAACTTTGCTCTAGCGATTTGCCGTTTGAAGAATCTGGAGGCACGATTATATTTCCTCTTCAGAACTCTAGAGTTCGGATCCTTAGTGACTAACGCATTGACCCAAGCTTGATAAGCCTGCCGTTTGCCAGCTGATGCAGCCCTGACAGACGCATCAAACCAAGGCCGCGATCTGCCACCAAGTGGTACCACAGAGCTTGGTACAAATAGTTCCATGCCCTGTAGTATCACATCAGCTACAGCCGCAGCGCAGTCACTAGGATCATCGGAAGGGAAACAAATCGGCCCCCATGGGTAGGATGCAAAAAAGGACCGCATTCCATCCCAATCCGCTGACTTGTAGTGCCAAACGCGTCGAGTCGCAGGTGTTGTGCGAGCCGACCGTTGAATGGGCACTACACTCCGTACCAGACAGTGATCAGAGGAACCTAAGGGAGCCTCGACAGTGATCTGGTACTTTTCTGGATGTGTAGTCAGCAGAAGATCCAACAAAGAGGGCGTGTGGCTGTCCACGTCCGGTAGACGGGTGTGCGTCTTTACCAGCTGGGACAGACCATTTGCCAGAGCAAAGTCAAACACAGATCTCCCCGCGTAGTCGGTGGCACGTGACCCTAGCCAATCGGCATGGTGCGCATTAAAGTCCCCTAGGACTACGACTTCGACGGAGGGAGTCTGTGAAAGCAGATCGTCAATCTTCGCCTGAACATGGCCCAAGAGTTGATCCGTTTCTGCATTACCACTATGGGACCTGTAGAGGCACGCGTAGACTCTGACATGGTCGTCCATGTCCACGCGTAGCCAAAGTAAAGACAGGTCCCGACCTTCAAAAACCTGAAGGCGACGGTAACAGATATCCTCCCTTACGAACACAGATACCCCGGCGTGTGGTATAAAATGGTGTTCTAGTTTATACCCGGGGTATGACAGGTACGCTGTGTCGCTAGGTTGAGATATCTGCGTTTCCGTCAGAAACAACAAGGCCGGCTGCGCCGTCTCTAGATGATAATGGACGGCGTTCAAGTTGGAATGAAGTCCCCGGATGTTGCAAAAGTCCACATTTAGAGTGGGTCGGGGTGCCGCTGCGTTGGCTCGTCGTTTGCCCTCATAAAACACAAAAGGCGATACTTTGCCCGCCCCAGATACGACGGGCAGCCCGAGCAAAATCCGAGAATCATTTCCCCGATTTTGCTCGGGGAGGGGGTCCCCGGCTTCATCAAAGCCGGTACCCTCCTGGGGTATTTTTCTTATAGGCATCGCTTTCATGTTTGGCGCGGGGGGGGAGGTTGGGCTTCCGGATTCTCTCACTCACCGACGGAACATAACCAAATGAATTTGGTTACTACACGTCGGTCTTCTGTGAGAGGGTGGTCCTTCCCCGGTCGAGCCAGCCCAATACGAGCTGTAGTCGGATAACTACAGCTAGGCTCTGTCAATCTGAAGCGATATATGGTTTAGATTTCTTTAAAGTTTTCCGAGTATAGAAAACTTTTCCCTTTAGTGACACGGTTGCGAATATCACAACTTTGCTCACGCCTTATTCGATTTGTGATAATCAAAAAACTTTTGATGTTAACATGATATACTGTGCATTTAAACTGATCCACTCAATTGCAGATTATTCTATTTATGGGTTAATAAATAAAATTTGTGATAAAATTTATTAGATTAATATATATAAGAGTATGATAATATAGACTAAAAGTATTTCATATATTTGTGTATGTTTGCGGATTCTTTTTTGTTGAATTTTAATGAATATTACGGAGAAAAAATTATATTTTCAACGATTGGTCGTAAAATTCAAATTTATAAATTTAATGAAAGTCATAAAAGACATAAAAGAAATATAAAATCGACATTATTTTGCCAATATTATCATTTACTGAAAATATTATGAGATTAAGTTATCTGAAAATCAAAAGAAGGTGACTTCTCCGTCGTGGTCCCGTCGGGACGTCGGGACGTCATGTTTAACCACGCAAACGTTCTAATGTTGTCCCACTATGACGATGGCGATAACCGTCTGGTTTCAAATAGTCGCCGCGTCCCCTTGGGTGAGGTATTACAAGAAAAAAAAACGGGAATTTACGTAAAACATAAATCACCTGTGATATCTAATGTGTCTATCTGTACTGTACTGTACTCTAGAGGCTTAAATCCTCTAAAGAAATCGTTGTCACATTGCTTTAGCTCCGAGTTCATGATTGAAGGACCCCGAATGTATTCCCAACAAGTTGAGCAAATTGTAATAAAAACCGGCTGAATAAAGCTAGTTAAATATGATGTAATAATAATGTATCTCGAAAATTTAAACAAAAAAATTATGTTATATAGACTGTCATTTTATTATTATTAATTTTAAGTTTGGACTTAATGGGTTTATAATTATAAACGCATGTACATATGTAATTTTTTTATTATTAAAGTGCTTTTGTTTTTCTTTTAAATTATTTCAGATCCTAAATTATACCGAGAATTCCCTGATATATTTTTTATAATATCCGTTTTCATGATAAAGCTGATTAATTTCACTCAGGGAAGAATACTTCCTTTCTACAAAAACATATTCAATAAGGAAATAGTTTAACTTAGTTCCTTTGTAAATGTTATACAATTCTTTTTTAGATCCTTGCTAATAAATATGTATTTTAGTATATGTTAGATGAAAGAAGGTTATTTTTTTTTGTTACATTATTTCTTCCAGGATGTTTTTAAACATTATCAACCAATCTACACTATCCTCCTGGATTTATAAGTTGGACTAATAACATTGATCAATCATAGAATTTCATTATAACTTATTAATAATGAACTAAAATGAAATTCTCTCTCTCTTTAGCATTCCTATCATATAAAATATTGTGTGTGTCTATTCTAGCTCATTAACTCTATATCTCGATTTGACTTGTGGCTGTTAAACTGGACTCGATTATTATTGCGCCAAAATTTCGTATGACTATCTTTAAACAAAGTATAGACAAACATTGTTTATATGTATTTTACATATCAGTGCAGGGCTTATAGTGTCCATAAGAGTAATAAAATTTCAAAAGGCATATAGACCCTCGTTGTTCTACATTCCAACGCCTAAATGATGTTTTTGTATTTTAGTAATAGTTAGAATTTTATTACCAACTATCTGCCCACGACTTGGTTCGCGTGGAATATGTTTTTAAAGATAAAAAAATATAAGCTATTCCTTATAATATCAGCCATCGGCCAGTGTAAGTTCTATTAAAAGCGATGAAACTATTTCAGATATTAGCTAAAAACAATTTTAGTAATTGTTTTTTATGTACGTAACTTGTATACTTTCAAATGCATTTAGTAAATAGCTATAAATTGGGAATTACAAACAGACTTAAATTTTATTTATATGTATAGTTGTAAAGATAATATATTCACAATAAAGAAAATATAGACTTATAATCGGATAAACGATTGCGATTGTAAGAGTTTAACAACTCTGTAACATTTTGTATACAAGTCCATGTACTTTTAAGGCAGAGATATAATATTTCATACAATTTGGTCAATACGCTGTTTATGTTAGCGATAAAAAAATAGTAAACTAAAGAAACTTGAAACTATAGAGATTTTTTAATATGCAGTTAAGAAGTACCTTGCCATTGTCTCAGATTAAACTCGACCTGATAAATTTTGGATCATTCTGTTGACAAGACCATTTGTCATATGATTATAACATTGTTTATCAATTTCGATATTAGGCTATTTAATATGAAGAGTGATTTCAAAAAGTTGAACATCCCTGGTGGGGATCGAACCCACGACCTTTGGATTAGAAGTCCAACGCGCTATCCTCTGCGCCACAGGGACTGTGAAATTAAGATTATAACTATGTATGAGATATTTATTTAATAGTTTTTAATATATAAAAATATTTTTTTTAATTTTTTATATTATGATAGCTTTTAGTTTTTTTTCCAACTATAACTTAACAAGTGTCCGCAAAGTGTAATACAGGGTTCCGCAGATGCCCAAGATGGAGAGATAGATAGAAACATACATTCCCGAACTTTTGGTAGATGTTACCAAGGTATACAAATTTATAGTACATTATTTTAATTTTTGCATTTTCATATATTGTATGCACAATAATATATTTTCTAATAATACCATTTTCGCTAGAAATATATATTACTAACAAATTAATATTGAAAGAGTGTACATCCCTTGTTAGGTTATAAATAAAACAATAAAAAGAGAATTCAGATTTTAATTGTCCAAAAATATCTTTATACAAAAATAACACGTAGACATTAAATCTCATTAACAGTGTAAATTATATTCAATCTTAATATTATGATATATTGATATAATATTTCAAAACACATGAATTGAATTACAATATATTACCTATTCAATTTACTTTATTGTTATTTTTATATAAAGTTTAATAGTGAAGTCATTCGTTACTAAATATTTATAAAAGCTAACATAATATCCAGGATGAATCATAATAAAAATTTAATTAATTGAAGAGGAACATTTTCAACCAGTGGTTAAGAGATAATGTGTACTCTAAACTATCTACAGAAACCCTCAAAATACTTATTTTGTGAGAATTATTGACCAAATACCAGATTCTTAAACTTTAAATTAACACCTTTAAAAGTTATATATGAAATTACCTTTGAAAATCCACAACAATATGAAACAAAAAATACATTTACATAGCTTCCTAAAGTTCACCTGTTTAACATAATTTCCGACCACCATCATAGCTCGGGGTGATTTATATGAGTATATCATAATTATTCGAGAAGAAATTTACAAAAATAATTTCCGCAAAATAACAAAAAAATACTGAAATAGCTATTTTGATAACAAATATACAAATATGAAATATAACCGATGATTATTTGGAAAATTATCTTGTTGTTAATTAAAATTTTTCTTCTTTTTTTTTAATTTAACAGAAGATTTTAACATACTTAAGTCATATTCAATTATATAATATTACTAACTAAATTGAGTCCGATTTGTAGCTCTTCGTTTATATAAACTTATAGATCACTTAATTATTTTATTTACAAAACTGTAACTTTAAACTCGATTACGGTTAATGACTAGAACTTATAGAATACAATAATTTAAAAAAATATTTATATAGTTGATATTTTAACAAGTTAACTTAAAGATAACATTATTTAAGTTAACTCTTATTTAAGCTTTGCTGCCGTGGATGTAAGCTGGAACAAAAAAACTTTATAAATACTTAGGAAATGTATTATTATAACAAAGTATTAAAGGTTTTTGTGAAATATTATATATAGTTTTCAACTTACTCTCCATTGTTAAATAAGGAGTGAAATCAGGCGAGTAGTTAAACATTAAACAATTCAAACAATAGTTGTTTCATTTTAGCATAAATTAAGAATGATATGAAAATACTATACAATGATATTTAATTTATTATGTTACACAATTTCTACCACAAATCTGAAGCGATATATGGTTTAGATTTCTTTAAAGTTTTCCGAGTATAGAAAACTTTTCCCTTTAGTGACACGGTTGCGAATATCACAACTTTGCTCACGCCTTATTCGATTTGTGATAATCAAAAAACTTTTGATGTTAACATGATATACTGTGCATTTAAACTGATCCACTCAATTGCAGATTATTCTATTTATGGGTTAATAAATAAAATTTGTGATAAAATTTATTAGATTAATATATATAAGAGTATGATAATATAGACTAAAAGTATTTCATATATTTGTGTATGTTTGCGGATTCTTTTTTGTTGAATTTTAATGAATATTACGGAGAAAAAATTATATTTTCAACGATTGGTCGTAAAATTCAAATTTATAAATTTAATGAAAGTCATAAAAGACATAAAAGAAATATAAAATCGACATTATTTTGCCAATATTATCATTTACTGAAAATATTATGAGATTAAGTTATCTGAAAATCAAAAGAAGGTGACTTCTCCGTCGTGGTCCCGTCGGGACGTCGGGACGTCATGTTTAACCACGCAAACGTTCTAATGTTGTCCCACTATGACGATGGCGATAACCGTCTGGTTTCAAATAGTCGCCGCGTCCCCTTGGGTGAGGTATTACAAGAAAAAAAAACGGGAATTTACGTAAAACATAAATCACCTGTGATATCTAATGTGTCTATCTGTACTGTACTGTACTCTAGAGGCTTAAATCCTTTAAAGAAATCGTTGTCACATTGCTTTAGCTCCGAGTTCATGATTGAAGGACCCCGAATGTATTCCCAACAAGTTGAGCAAATTGTAATAAAAACCGGCTGAATAAAGCTAGTTAAATATGATGTAATAATAATGTATCTCGAAAATTTAAACAAAAAAATTATGTTATATAGACTGTCATTTTATTATTATTAATTTTAAGTTTGGACTTAATGGGTTTATAATTATAAACGCATGTACATATGTAATTTTTTTATTATTAAAGTGCTTTTGTTTTTCTTTTAAATTATTTCAGATCCTAAATTATACCGAGAATTCCCTGATATATTTTTTATAATATCCGTTTTCTTTTCATGATAAAGCTGATTAATTTCACTCAGGGAAGAATACTTCCTTTCTACAAAAACATATTCAATAAGGAAATAGTTTAACTTAGTTCCTTTGTAAATGTTATACAATTCTTTTTTAGATCCTTGCTAATAAATATGTATTTTAGTATATGTTAGATGAAAGAAGGTTATTTTTTTTGTTACATTATTTCTTCCAGGATGTTTTTAAACATTATCAACCAATCTACACTATCCTCCTGGATTTATAAGTTGGACTAATAACATTGATCAATCATAGAATTTCATTATAACTTATTAATAATGAACTAAAATGAAATTCTCTCTCTCTTTAGCATTCCTATCATATAAAATATTGTGTGTGTCTATTCTAGCTCATTAACTCTATATCTCGATTTGACTTGTGGCTGTTAAACTGGACTCGATTATTATTGCGCCAAAATTTCGTATGACTATCTTTAAACAAAGTATAGACAAACATTGTTTATATGTATTTTACATATCAGTGCAGGGCTTATAGTGTCCATAAGAGTAATAAAATTTCAAAAGGCATATAGACCCTCGTTGTTCTACATTCCAACGCCTAAATGATGTTTTTGTATTTTAGTAATAGTTAGAATTTTATTACCAACTATCTGCCCACGACTTGGTTCGCGTGGAATATGTTTTTAAAGATAAAAAAATATAAGCTATTCCTTATAATATCAGCCATCGGCCAGTGTAAGTTCTATTAAAAGCGATGAAACTATTTCAGATATTAGCTAAAAACAATTTTAGTAATTGTTTTTTATGTACGTAACTTGTATACTTTCAAATGCATTTAGTAAATAGCTATAAATTGGGAATTACAAACAGACTTAAATTTTATTTATATGTATAGTTGTAAAGATAATATATTCACAATAAAGAAAATATAGACTTATAATCGGATAAACGATTGCGATTCAACAAATGAAACTAAATTCGTTTTATTAAACATCTTTCAAAACTTTCCATAATAACTTTGTTAAAATTTAACGCCTTTGTTTGTATTCGATGTATTGCAGCTTTTCCAATAAAAGAGGTATTAGCTGTAAAATTCTAAAGCTTTGGCACATGTTCTCCTAATATTACAAACGCGAATTTGTATTGTTCTTTACTTAATAACTGCAATACATTCACATTTGTAATAAACACTAATTCACTATAAGTTGCAATGTGGAGACAGATTATTAAATAAGATTTTTCTTAATTAATAATAAGATGCAGTATTTATCTTTTTTACCGTCGAAAGTCCGATGGGGACATCTTGGACAGCTAGCAAGCGAAGGCGGTCTCTTCGATCGCGGGCCGAGCTCCCGAGACGACGATCGCGGCCATGCGACTGCTGCATTTCCTCTTGAATTTTTGAGTTGCTCTACACCTGTAGAGACGCACACTATGTGGAAGATACTTTAACAATCACGATGTATCCCTTTAAAATAAACAATATTAATAGTTTTTTTCATTGTTTTCTTAATTTTATCGAATATATATTTTATTTATTTTAATAATCAATCAGCGATCAAATAATATTTATATATAATCTCAATAAGACATAAAAAAAATAAGAATAAACTTTTTATTAAAGGGTGTTTTAATGATAATAATAAAGGCGATTAAATAACCCCACTACCCGCGGGTAAAATAAATGTTTCAATTAGTTTAACAATCAATACAAATATTTATTTGGATAATAATGAATAAACATCAAAAATGTTTATTATATTATTAATATATTATTAATATACTAGTAATATACTAGTAATATACTAGTAATATATTAATATACTAGTATCTACTCGATACTAGTGCCACAGTGGATATTTAGAGTTTCTCCGTCTTATAAGTTTGTAGATCTTAACTCCGCTTATCATTATAATGCCCATTTGGCAATATGTATAGTATTTTCACGAGAAGTAAACATTAAAATTAGTAACTGATTTCATTGATACGAGTATATGTTGTTTAAGTCAGTAAATTTTTTTTCTACCATCAATTGGCTTTTCGTTTACGGGCATAAGCATCACAATGCATAAGAACTGCTCTGATAGTATATCTATGGTTAAAGAGTTTATTTCTTAAGAGTTATTAATAGCTAATTGACAAAGATATCACTTAGCTTAGCTTAGGTTAGCAGCTATGGACAGGTAACGTTACAGATATCTTTAGGTTTTGTGTTAGGGTTACAGATGTGGGACTTATATTTTCATAAGAAAAAGTAATAAAGATTATTAAAACCGTCACAAAATAATAATGATTTATCAACATTTTTAGTTTTTTTTGAAAAAAAAAAGTTTATAAATAATAAAAAGTAAATTAAATTCTTGGGATTCTTAATTTTCAATTATTTTTTATATTAAACAATAATTAAACAGAAATACTAATAAAATAATTTGTATAATAATTATTTGCTATTAATAATAGACCGTTTATTTTGAAAGTTGTGTAAGTCCATTTATTTATCAACAATCATTGTTGATAAATAATACATAAATATGCAACAATTTTATGATTGAAAAGAGCGCGTCAAAATTTTTTTTAATGGATGCGTTGACAAATCAGCACATAAATATATATTGTGTAAAAGACAAGACAAGATATCAAACCTATATTTGTAAGTAGTAAATATAACGTGACACCAATTAAGTGTACAATATTATTGGAGATCATGTATCGTCCTTAAAAGTAATTGCTCTTTGAAATTTGATAATGTTATTCAAACTGAAAATGTAGAACACAAGTTGTTACTCTATGTTGTCCGATCCGCCCACGGCTTCGCCCAGTTTCCTTGAGAAATATTTCCTTACCAAATTTCCGGTTAAGATTTTTGCAACTAAACATGATTTATGTTTACACAATGTTCATAGATTTTCAAATTATAAGAACGTTTAAATAAAAGTAATATTAGTATCATTGTATAAACAATATGTAGCCAGATCCTGCACTTGTCTATATCATTAAAAAAATTAGATAAAATTATTTATTTATAATAAAAATTTGAAAGAAAAAAGAAATTTTACTTTAAACAAGACAATTACATATAATTGAATAAATATATAAGACAAAAATAAAGAGGCCAAAGAAAAGAAAAATAAAAAAAAACATTAAAATATCCACAAAATAGGTGGACCTCCCGATACATCACTTAGGCTAACCGAAATTTTGTCACTGTGGGTCAGAATATATACGCAGTAAAAAAAACTATATAGACTTAAAAACAATTAAAAATACTATACAATTTTAAATATATTATAGTATTATAAAAACATCAATTCAAATATATTTCACTTATCGAAATTTCATACACGTTATGTAACTAGTGGGTGAGGCGAAGGAGGCAATCGTCTTGCTTGGTCATTTCCTTTCGGCTAATAGGTTTCTTTATTTCGTCACGGGACAAACTTGTGTGTTCAACGGAGCTTATTGAACCTGGCTTAGTGCTGACAAAACCTACCACTAACCTATTTTAATCCGAGATAGTCCAGCTTCATACTTTCTTTTATGATTCGTCTCTTTTTTCAGATCTACCCATTTGCATTTCTTTATCAAATTAGATATCTCGTATTTATTTATATATAATACAAATAAAAATAGAAAACAAAAAAAATCACAATCCTCATAAATGTATAAATATGAAATGGTCAAAGCAATAGAATGTAAAAGTATTTTAATATACGTATTATTTTAACTATAAAATATTTAAAATATCAAATCACTTCAAATAATAATTACGTTAACGAGTAAAAACCTGATCGGGATCTGCTGCCCGACTGGGAGATGAAATCTGGAGGTGACTCGGCCAGCGGTCTCTTGCGGGGAAAACAACTATCACGCCAACGACAAAGTATTGCAGTACGGAAATATGATCTAAACCTGTGAACGAGAGTAACTATTACACGTAATAATTATTATAACAATTACAACTTAACATTAATATATTGTAGTACAGATATTATTTTTAACCTTAACTATGAAATAATATCTTATGAATTATCTTTATAATTTAATAAATATCACACGAATTTGTTTTCGTTTACACGTTATATATTATTGGAGTTTTATTATTAATGAAAATTACCATTCTGTTTTATTACACATCTGACATGTCAGTGTTCCGTTCTAAATGTGCCAGTATACCAAATTAAATCACCAAATATAATATTTATAATCATGTCTACATCCATATGAACTGCAGTTCAGAAAGTCTGGCGAAATAACATTTGATATATACCAAATCTTTTAGAATTTCCTACATTAGTATACAGTTTTGTACAGAATATTATATAACTCAATAACAAGTTCCATAATACAGCACCCACACTACTTCATGCCAAATTTTAATCAAGTCAAAATCACCTAAATGTAGTAAAATAAAGTATCATCATTTCTTTTTCCCTAGCGACTCAACAATCTTGTCTTCTTGTGCTGTAATTACATAGACTTTGGTATTTATATACTAACTTAATATTGGTATACATGTCCTACATAATGTTTCTATATTTATATTTAATATAATGGAATTGAAATTTACTAGAATCATTTTCTATAATCATGTATATTAAGAACTAGATTTTGCCTGCGGCTACGCTTGCGTTTAATTTGATATTCTAATTTTACAATACATACGACTTTATTGGGGTGTTATTAGTTTTTTCTCAACTCCTCCGAAATACAGATTAACCAATTAAAAATTGATTTTAACAGAGTACTAAAGAGTTTGTGAATCTCTATTGGATGTACTAAGTTGATATGTTAATATCGCTCAAAAGGGTCTTGAGTTGTAAAAATACAAAAAGACAGACAGAAAGTTCAAGAAACAGAAAAACATTTAAAAAAAAATTTGAATCAATGCATCTTATGATGATTGATTGTCACAAAAAAAACAAGGTTACAACCAATAGATTTATAAAAAATGTTAAATAATTTAAGTACAAATATAACGGACCGTTTTATCGTTTAATATTTGTTATTAAGCCGTTACAATTAATATTGACAATACACAAAAACACTAAAAATTATAGATTCAAAGAAGAAATTATTTAATTATTAAGGAACTATTCTTTTTAATAATCTAGATGAAATATATTGTATGATTAAACCAAAAATTTTGATAAAGCGTGAATTTATAACGAATACTAATTTAATGGGAAGTTCCTTTCAGAAAATACTTTTATTTTACACGAGGCGAGGTATTTACGAGTACTTGCAACTTTTTGTTTGAATACGCAATTAATTAAAAAACTTAATACTTGCTTTAATGCTTCAGAAAACTTATTTCAAAGAAAAGATAACGTCTGACCTTTAAAAGCTTTGCTTGAAACCAAATAAATACTCGTAACTTTCAACCAAATTTATTGAAATTGAGTTGAATTGAGTGAAGTGTACCAGAAAAAGGTAACAAATTGATTAGCAAGTACAAATGTCAAATTATTATACAAAAGATCACAAAAAAGCAGCTTTCTAGCTTTAATTTGGATTTTTTTTATACTGTATTGTGAATTTTGGGATTAATATTAGGTTTGCAGTTTTGTTAGTATCGATGTATGAATTTTTTTAATATTACAGATAACGTTGCGAATTGTGTGAAATCCAAACCGAAAACGATATTTGTAAGCAATAAAAGAATACCTTTCTATTTTATAACGTAGCATAAGAAGTAATTAATAACGAAATAGAGTAATTAATACTGTAAGACTATCAATAATGACAGAAAGACAAATTGTTGGTAATATTAATGTATAAAATAAGTAAAGAAAAATAATAAGTAAAATATTGTTGGAAAATTATATGTAATATACATTCAACGTGCATTTTTAACGTTGAAGATATTTTACAAATTTTATTTATTCTTTAAATTAAAAAAAAAATTACATTGAAAAGTAATTTAAAAAACATAATAAGATAAATCTGAAAATGTAAGGACTTAAAATTCAAAATTAATTTGGAAAATAGTTAAAAACATAACAAACCACTACATAGAATAAATGAATTCCACATGCCGGTGGTATGTGGCAAAATGTTTTATAAGAACCGCATACTCCATGTGATGTGTGCGGTAAACAGAGCAGGAACATGGGATGTTCCTACGCAATACCAAAGGATTTAGGCTTCACAGAGGACGGTGTCGAGCGCTAGCCTGGCGCAAAGTACTAAGTACAGTACTTAGAAGTACTGTAATCAGGCATAGCAGTACTGAGGCAGTAGACTTAATCTCCTAATTACTTTGTTTCGCTTAAAAACAGCAATGTCTTTGTCGTCTTCTTAACGTAATAGTGGACGGCCATTATATTGGCCCACAATGTCTTGATATCGGGGAGCACAAACCGTATTTGTCTTTGACAAAAGAAAATTATTTATTTAGTTATAAATATGGCTTACACCAAATAGAATAATAGTAAAATTACTAGATTAGATAGAGTAGAAATTAGATAAAATTGTATAATTATGTAAGTCTTAGTAACAAAGAACATTCTATTCACTATAATTAATTAGGTCTTGTACTGAAATACATTATTCACAATAAAATAGAATTAGGGCCATGTGCTTAAGGATGGTTGTTAAATAGTTTATCTCCGCCTTGAGCGGTTTATTTTAAAGCCTCGTAAATAGATTACAAATGTTCCTTTTAATAAAGGGATTACGACTTTTCGGAATTGTTTAATAGAATGGTCTTTGCTATGTTATATTTTTCAAAGACTAAAGTCACTAACAAAGATTATAATAAAATAAATAATATCAATATATAAGAATACTTACTTTGCATTCATCCAATAATAAATGATGGGGTTGACCATAGCATTGGCCATCGCAAGCCAGTAGAAACCAAGATACACGTGTTGAATGTACTTCATATACAGTATAGATGGATTGAAGTGTGTGTAGATAAAATAAGTGTGGTACGGCAGCCAGCATAATCCGAATATTACAATAACTAGTATAAACATCTTGACAACCTGTAAAAAATAGATACATAAGACCGATGTTTTTCTATTTTACTTGTATTTATGTTAGATTCAATAGCACTTCAATTTATTTGTAGTTGAAACGATAGTAGTATTAAAAGTAAAGAATCCTAAATATTGAAAGGTTTTTATCGAGCACTACTACATATGTTATTAAGATACACCCGAGTCATCGAGGTCTTTAAGTGAGGAATGTGAGATAGGTCTATTAGAACTAATTGTCCGGATTTAACTTTAAGCCTTACATTTTCTCCGGCATATTTAGTTTCCATTTTATAACATATAATACGTTACTAAAAGCATTTCTACAGACTTTTTATTAATGTACAGATCAGCTATTTAAGAATTAAAGGGCATATTTTATCTTTATTTAAACAAACCTGCTGTAAACATGAGGTAAATCATACGTGCTAAAGAAAATATTAAAATAGAGAGAGAAATATTTACTAAAGCCAGCTTATTATAACTACATATTTACATTTATGCAATCGTTTATATAAAGAAATATATTTGTGTAGGATTAATAAAGTTGGGAATGAATATACTATTTATGAACCTTCTGACGTTGGGGGAGTTTGGTACAATCTTCAAACCAACAGTTTATTTTAATTGACCGTTACATAATATACCCGGTTTAAAATCAACATATTTATATTCAACTTAACTAAATATTCCAACTGTTAGCACGGACTAGACAATCTTATATATTCGGGACCTTTGCAGTAAGTTACAGAATTAAATTTGGAAAAATAACGGTAATTTCTTATATTGGTTTTAAGGGATAAAGGTGAATTTTATAGAGCTTGACCCTTCTCAACATTGACAATAATTTGGCCAGTAATTTTTTTTTCACTGTAACTGGTTTTGAGATTTCTCCGTAAACTTGTATATTTAATGTTAATAATTTGCTTCATTAGTATTATAATAAATGTACACAAAATATGGCTATATTTTATTCAATAAGTCTTTGTGTTCTGCTCTATTTTTTTAATTAAGATGAACTATTTTAATAAGCAAATAATTTTCTTTAATAAAAGAGTTTGCATATTTTATTTACTTATTGAAAAGCTTCATTGTATTTATTATATAATTTGGAACTATAAATCACTATGTTAATAGATGAAACGAATGCTTTGTATCACTTTTGAGCTTGTTGTGACATGGAATATAAATACGTGTTTATGTTTGTTATAAAAAGTATTGAATACAATAAATAAAATTCCGTTTCCAATTACGTCCCGAGATTGAACAAATTCGTTCAACAGCCTAACCCTAATTCAATGGTTGTTAGAAAATTAATTATTAGCAATAGCTTAAAGCTTATGTTAGAAGTCTATTAATTAAATATAAACCGAACGTAGTCCTCAAATCGTGTACTTCTTCACAAGAGCAAAATATTGTGCAATTGATAGCTACAAATTAATTACTAATTATGCCCAATTAAATCGTGTTTGAGTAATCGTGCTATGGTATCAAACAAACCAAACTTCTATTACCACATAGAAAACCTTTTTTCAAAGATATTAATGTATATTAAAAATAAATATATAATAAATAAAAAATGGATCATGAATGTATATTCATGATCCTTTTTTTAAAAAACTTGAGTTCCCAGTCGACTTAACTCAATATTATTCTCAATCCTAATATTAAATCACTTTAATACCTATAAAAAAGCCTTAAGAGTAACAAACGTTGCCTCATAATAATTATTTAAAAATTAATAATGTATTTAAGTAAAATAAAATATTTGTCTGGCGATTGTTAGTAATTATTGAATAATATTTCATTATTAATAGGTTAAATAAATTCAAACGAAATAAAAATAACATTTAATCCGTAATTCATGTAGATAAAATTATAAAATAAAATAATATATTAAAGTACGATTACAAAATATCGGTATTCTTCTCAGCTCTCTCTCATTTTATCTGGTTAGGAAAGTAAAGTATAAAGGACTTAATCTTTGAAATTGTATACGTATCATGTTTAGGCATGATAAGTTTCTTTAAATATGATAATGTCAAAAGACCCTTATATATACAAGACGATTAAAGACGATGTAGAGGCAACTCAATTGTTAAAGCAAAGGTTTCTTAGAGGTCAGGAAAAAAAAACAATGTGCGAATGATAAAACAGAAACTATTACCAATGTGCGAATTTACTATTTGCAGAAACATGTTATATTGTATTTTATACTATTACTTAAAACATATAATTACTAAGAAGTAAAGTAGTATTCTTACTTTTATAAGCAATAAAAAGAACTTATTTATATTGGCATGTAATAATAACTACTTGAGATAAATATTAGAGGTTAGTCGCCGTGTACTAGTTTCCGCGAAGGTTCGTTTTAGGTAAAGTAAACAATCGTAAGCGTTAGCTTTTATTATTTTATTATGCGATTTGAAGTGAAAATTTATTGAATGATTTGTTTTCCGTTGGTTATTGTTAATTGTTTTCTTTATTTCTTTATGTGATATTACCATGTTTTTGCAATAAACATCATATAGTTATGCCCTGGGTTATTGATGATTATTTCAATGTACATATTTATTTTCTTGAGGGTGGTTGAGAAAACTAACCAATTTTCTTTGGAAGCGTATAAGCAATTGCAATTATGGTACCAATTGATATAGACACATTTCGTGCTTTGTGCAAAAAGACGATTAAATAAAATGTTTGGACAGCAATTAGGTTGTCTTGGACCGGTGCAATGGTTCGAAGGATCAGCTAACTTTACAAATTTTTTTCTGCGAATATTCAACAAGAATATTCAACATAAAGTTGAATATTCTTTCTCAAATCCACAAACATGTGGTAGTAGTCTATCGCAAACCTACAAATATAAATTAATTAATTAATTAAAAATAGAAAATATGGCTCGTGACGATAAAACCCACCAATATTATTGACTGCCGCTTTTAACTAGAGTTCATAACAAAACTATAGATTGACATAATACACCCACACAAATAGTTCAAATATAGCTTGTTATGATACATGTTTGCGATAATTACATGGTAAATTCACGATTTCGCGGGTCACAAAATCTTTTGACAAATGATGACACTTTAATTACAAATTAACAAATGACATTTCATACGCACTTAAAACCTTTGAATGGCTATACGCTATTTTCATTCTATAACATTTATATATATACTATACTGCCTATATATATATATATATAGATCTGTGCTTCATATCTAAACCCTAATAAAAATCCAAAGTTAAAATTATTGTCATATATCAGCAACTGGGCGACCAATAAGAATGTCCAATATTACTAGCAAACCTTTCTTTTGGAACGTATGGAATCAGCTTGTCGTTGCGTCAGCTCGCCGATCGATCGGGATCCCCAGAGTACTCGGCCCATCGAGGAATAGAAGAATGTCATGCCCAACATGGGAACTGCGTATGTTACCACGAAGAATAAAACTTGATACCTAAGAGCGAAACTTCTTATTAGAAATGTTCATAGTACTTTTACTATATTATACTGTACTATATACTAAAACAGTAATTGTATTATTAGTATTAGCATTTAAGATAGATCTGATTAATAAAACATTCTATACATATAATTCGTCTGTACATCTGTTTGTCACTGAACATTCGTTAAAGGGATGGAAAAAATATAATGATTTTGTGTTTGTTTGAATAAACGCAGCAAGGATATACATGTGAAGTTTAGATTTACACACAATTGATTTGTAGATGTTTTTTTTTATATTATTTACATATTGAATTTCATTTACACCTTCTCATGTTATACCCTTTGCTTTAAGACTTTTGTACAGTTCAACTAACTATTCTATTATAAATATTCATAGATTTATAATAATATGCATTTGACTTCAGAAAACAATTTACGTTTTTTTTTGGCACTACACTTATTTTTACTTGTTACCATGCTTTTGCTGCAAAATGTCGTCGCATGTTTAAACGACCTCTGTCAAAATTTATATGGTATTTTTAATAAAATGACAGCTCACTTTTAGGTAATGGATGTTTTTAATTCCACTAAAAAATACCTTCTCAAAATATATTAAATATTTTGAGCCTGAAATAGGTTAAATTTTGAGAGCAATTTGTGTTGGTAAATAACTCTAAGTTCTCTTTTCATATTTTGTATCTAAAAAAGGTCTATCTAATTTTATAACTCTTATAACTCTGATGTTTAGTTCAGTTTCATAAAGTTATGATATATCTTGCAACTAGCTAATACGATAGCAGTATAGATAATTTTTATATAATTTTAATTTGGACTCAGTTGAAAAAACTTTTTACTAACTAGCTTTCGGAACTAATTAAAAAAAAACAAATTTACATTTTTTTTATAATAATTACGGTAATAATACTATTTTAATTACAGTGATAACATTAAAAATAGCTTTCCCAAATAGTCATGCGAGTGTTTAAATATAACCAAAATAGATTAAAATCTCTTTTAACTATATTTAATTCTATACTTACACAAAATCCATATATGAAACATCAGGTAAACCATCGGGCCAAGATAACAGACACGCTGTTTTTAATATTATATATTTTTAATATAAATAATATAATATATATTTGATCTGATAAACAAACATGGTCATAACTCTAGTAAACACACAGTATCTTTAGGGAATACCCTTATTTTAACAGTCATTATTAAGCTGGTTAAATTTTATTAAAATACATAAATTATTTGATGCGGAACATACAGAGATGGCAGAATTCAATTGTGTTTTATTTGGAATATTTTTTATGTTTGACATTAAAATTACATAAATGCAAACGTAATGATTTGTATAATTTCACATGTTACCTACTCAATCGATCATCGTGAAACTTTACATATACGTTGTTGTTTTACAAGGTACGTAAAAGTCATTTTTCATCCCGAAAAAAGTACTGTACCCAGGTAGAAAAAGTAAATTTTAAACGCCTTTCCGGAATAACTAACTTATTTTTATTTACATGACTGGCAAGAGCTAGTAAATAAAGCAGAAAGATGAGCTAGTAAATAAAACAGAAGATTTTAACACAATGTTTTTGATTAACAGAATCCATCTTTAGTGTTCACGAAAACACCACAATTTTATAATTAAGGAATAAAATTTCCTGCTGTAATTTAATGACATTAAGTATATTCGTTATGAGGGCATTTTATGGTGTATTTAGTAATTATTTCAAGCCCCAAATTATAGAGGCCTTGGCATGAAAAACATTGCCTTGACTTACTTTAATAAGATGACAAGAAAAACAAATAACAAAGTATATAAAAATATGATTTATAGAATATTTTGGTATAATTAATGTTAATGAAGTAAGAATGATTTTCTATAGTAAAAAAACAATCAAATCAATACTCAAGATTATTAACTAGAAATATACTTTGCATCATAGATGCATAGACTACTTGAGACTTGAGCTACAATAGGGTTAAATAGAAGTTGAAAGTTTGTAAAAAGAAAAAAATATATATTAACAAATAGTACCCAATAAAATTTACAAAATAAAACATTTATAAACAAACAAAGAACTTTTTTCTCTATTTCTGAGGTAGTAAAATGTAATATCTTTCTTTACAGCTACAGCTTTAAACTAAACAAAATAGCAAAAGGTATATTATAAAAACTGTATAAATTGCTCAAACTATTGCGAGATAAGTATCAAGAGAGGAAACATAAATAAGCAAGTATTAATAATAATGTAACCTAAGGATTTTAAACTGGGAATTAAAGTTCTGAGGAAAATCCGTTATTTTTAAAGGTTATATTCTTGTTTTATGTGTAAGACAATTGGTGGTGGTTGTCAATTCTGGTGTGTTTTGTAAAACCTAATAGACTAACCAGACAGCGAAATATTCAAAATTCTGTCTAAAAATTTTCTAGATTTGTAGAACGAGGCTCCAGATAACAGCTATTATTATATAAAGGAAGATTTATTAGAAGATTTATGTTAAAAATAAATTTTACTTAAAATAACAAATTTACAACATTCAAGTACCTAAATAAATATTTCCTTTTTTATTTCTCAACTGAAAACCAAAGTAAAGTGAATATTCTTAAACCCAAGACAGAAAAAAATATCTTATATTATATCAGTTCAGTGCTAAATTTATATTTGTAATTTTTACTAAAACTATTGTACTCTATGTTTTATGATACAAACACTTTCCGAGAGACAAACTATTAGCCAATGTCCAAGCTTATGGATTTTTTTTACATTATTACAAAGTTATCCCGGTAAGGAAACTATGAGAATATTAATAGTTGACTTCTTTAAGAATATTATATAATTTAAAAAACCTATATCGCACATAAGGTATATGAATTAAAGCGTTTGAATTGTTTTTAAATATAACGAACGGTGATTTATTTAAACAGATATGATTGAACATAAAACAATTTAATTGAAAAAGGAGCCTCTTTCACATCTCCGAAGTATAAACAAGAAAAAATCTAAAGTATTTTTCGAAGATTATGTTTGTTTTGGAACAACCTAGACAAAAATTGAGTTTAGATAGTCCTTAACATCTGAAACATATTATAAGCAACTCCAACACGTTTTGATACTTAGATGGGATAATAAAAATTGTTTAGATTAAGTTTACGTAAAATAAATAAATAGACATTGTGTGCTTTAATATTGTTGTTAGACTAAAACAAATTGTATAATTTTGTTATTTTATAAAGAAAAGCAAACTATATTATTATATATTTATCAGTAGCTAGTGGATACAATAAAACCCGTTTATAAGCCAATATATATCTTGAATATTATATAGGTAACACCGAAAAAAGTTATTTGCCTCTATTTTAATTTTATAATACTAATTAAATATCTTGTCGAATTATGATGTTTTCAACGTTTATTACATGATAGCGCTGATATCACGGAAAGGCCCGACACGGTTGACGTAATGTCGGTGATTTTGCAAAAAACATATTTTTCTAAATAAAAATAATATGAATATTCTCCCATGGTATTTAATAGACACTTTATTTTACGTTTAATCCAGGTGCTAAATGAAATGAAGGTGGCTTCTTTCCCAATTTTAAGTTATAAAAGCTTCAATCCAATAATCAGAATAAAATATATTATGGTTAATTAAATTGAGTAATATGAATGAAATGTAAGTGCTACCAAAATTGCAAATATTTAAATATAAAAAATGTTTTTTCAGCAAAATTGATAAATGTTTTGCTTAAGTAAATAAATGTGTTCACGGGAATTTTCAGGAAACCAAAGCTGAAGGTCCATATGGAGGTTTCACTCAAACAATTACACTTACCTGTATTCTTTTGTGGTGGAGTACAGGAGGTAAAAGGCAAGGTATAGAGAGAAGCATACCACTGACCCATATAGCAGCAATCATGATGAAGGAACAAGTCTTCGACATCCGCGGTCTCATTGGTCGAACTATTGCTTGGTATCTGTTCAAGAATATAATTTAAATAATTTTCTTACTACATTGATATAGAAAATATATTATCATTAATTTTTTGCCAAAATATTTACCTTTTAATCTGCCTTAACAAAAAAAAATTGAATTGATAATCTGAACAATATTTTATATTTATAATAAATTAATCCCAAAATTCTATTATTTCATTGTATATTAGATATCCAACAATATACAATGTAAATATTAATAAAAGGTGTATTATATAAAACCGAAAGTTGTGATTATGTCAGTCCTTTGACTATTCTGACTTCTTTTATAACAAAGGAAATGGAAAGTATAGTATTGGTATATTTGATATTTTTGAATATAACAAATGAGATTGAATTTCAAATAGAATCAGGACTTACTGCACTGAGAAGAACAAACATTTTATTGATTTATAAGGTTTGTGTTTCAAATGTATAATATGAATTTTGACTGAACTTTTATAGATTTAATGAATAAAAATAAAAAATATCGACACACGGTGTAAGACCATCTGGCAACTACCCAAACGAATATATTTCCTTTTAGTAAGAGTATGTCTAACATTATATCGAGAATTCAGCCTTATAAAATTGTCATGGCCTACTTCTCTACCAGAACTAGAAACCATATAATTTCATACGTTATTTTGTAAGTTCTACCTATTCTAAAAATCTATTGATTATTCTTAGTGTATAAATAACATAACGTAACATGTATAACTGTTTTTTTGTTTGTACTTAAATAGTTGTTGCAGGTTTTTTGTAAATCGTCTTTCTATTGGCCCTATTCTATGCTGGCGTCAAACTCTAAGTTTTCATAATAAGGTTATTATGACTATATACGTTAGATCTATAAGAGGTCAGTATTATGGTGTTTACAGTCATTTTATTTTCATCTGTAACAACGAAAATTGTTTAAATACTTAACTTGAATGTTTGACACATAGTAAGTTTTCAACTTAACTTCAACTTAATAGAGACTGTCTTCGTCTTTATATAATATTAGCTGATTCTCGCCCGCTTTGCTGGGCAAATAATAACAAAGAATCGCAAACTATATGTGAGTTACAGAACCCTAATCCTACGAATAATTATAGTGAGAGGCCAAATAATTTTAATTTCTACTGCAATGGAATGGGAGAAGGGAGAGAGCGGGAGGTAAACTTTGCAGTTTTTTAGCTGTAACTTTGGAACGGTTTGGACCTTTACAAAATCCTTTCTTATTGCACCTACTTAATATGTCAGGAGTATTGTGTCCAAATTTCAGCTTTCTAGGTGTAACGGTTTGGGCTGTAGAGCGATGGATGAGTCAGTGAGTGTCTTTGTGCTTTATATATTAAGATAATATATATTTATATTTATTAATATATACTAATATACCAAAATTTTATAAAATGGGTAATCATATAAATCATGATATTATTTAATTTCGTTTACATAATAAATACTACGAGAATACGTCACTCTATAGATATAAAAATATATGATTTTAATAAAAGTGTACATAACCTTAAAATTGTACATCATTAGTTGGTCTTCTTGACTGATGTTTATTAAAATAGTTGTGACAGTTAGAAAATAAAACATAATATTTTAGTACGAAATAATATTTTTAGTTTTAAACATCTTGAAGTACTCCAGAATATTCAGCTCCTTTTGAAAAACATTTATGAAATGATGAATTAATACAATAAATTTATTTTAAAGAATTCACTTCTTTAATTTAGTTTGAAAAATTTTTAAAGGCATTTCATACAACATTTTCGCTTAATATAAATATTAAGTTATAAAAATACTGTGTTTATTTTTAGAAAGACAGCAATATAAATTTGTTACTTGTCTTCACTTCAATGACTTTAACATTTTTTAGATTACATACTTACGGATTTTTAAAATTTCGATATAATTAAAATATTTAAAATATATAAAAACGATAGCTTACTTGCGCTATAGCTTTAAATATTGCTCTATAAATAATAATCAAATTTAGCTAAAATGTTACTACTTGAGTAAGAGAAGACCAGATGCAGTTAGCTGGCATCACTAAGTTTCTTAAATAAAATACATGTATTTGAGTTCTATGGTTTATATATATATTATATAGTAATATTTTTTAGAACCATATAAATTCTGAAATAATTACATTCTAGCTGAAACTCTAATTCACCTGTCGAATGATATTCCCGTGAGGGTGAACACGCTCGCCGCCATTGTTACATTGGCTATAAAGTTGCTGAGCTGGCAGTAACGCACACCAAATACCAAATCACTAGAACAAAGGCACCCATCTAATATAATAGGTAATTTATAATTCCAACTTATCTAGTAAATTTTGTATTTAATGTAACTTAAGGAAATGGTTACATTTCTCTATTTTACACTTTCACAAATTATCAAAATAAAAATAATAATATTAATTAATAAATTAATTATTGTCACAATTCAATTACAGTTCTGGATTAAATCAATGAGGAACAAACAAAATCGGCTAGCTCGGCAATTTAGATAAAAAGTCAGATGAAAATTCAATTGACACCTCTTATTTTCCTTTTCTCAGGACTTCCCAAAGGGTCAATTTAGATCAAATTTAATTTTGTGAATGATACGGAAATACTCGTCAATTTTTTCTTAACGCAATCATTGTAAACGTAAAATACACAGAATTGATACAATATTTAACAAAAAAATATCAAAAATATGTACTCACCTATGTAACATGTAGATAAAGTTAAAAAGACAGTTAAGTGAAGTCAGCGAAAGATAGATTCACTAAAAATAATTCGCATCCGCCGATGAGCTAAAACAAAAAATACATTCTCTCTGAAATTTAAAATGACAACTGAGTAATTATTCCAATTTACTTATTATGAATGAAAATATTTGTAGAGATTTATTATATCGAATTTATTCTTTCGAATTCGAATTTATTCTCGATATTACTTACACAAAATTAAATATCTTTAACATTAATCAAACAGCAGTTACAGGACATATACTTTTTAATGAAATGTGAGGATAATTATTGTCTAATTCGTGTTAGACTAGTCTGGGAAGATAAGTTCAGAAACATACTGTATTTTAAAGATATATGCGTAACCTCTTTGTGTTCTTTTGAACACCTGTATTTTATTTTTATTTTTCAGAGACAGGTATCGACAATAACAAAGAAATTTTAAGAACCTATTAAAAATTTGTATATGGCTGCTGAATAGATATTTAAAAATTGATTTATCTGTCCGATTGTACATTGTAATGCTCTTATTATAATAATGATTAGTTTTTGTAACATAATATAAGATATAAAGTTTATAGATACTTATATATTTACCAGTAACTATCCATATGAATATAGCGTTTCCACCAATCGCAACTGGAAGCATAGCTGTAAACAGACAGACCCAGGAATTGTGGGCCCAGAGTGGCATTAACGATGAAGTCGGAGAGGGCGTTGGCGCCTTCGGCACTATGAGCGTTGCGGCACCGAGAAGACTTCTATTGAAATCCATCTCCCATATATAAATTACCTGTAAAAATAAAATAATTTATTTATTTGTAAATAAAATAAAAGTTTCAAACTAAACAGCTATTTTTTTTCAATAATATTGTTGAAATGAAAAAAAAAATATAGAACGTTTGCATGTTTACATTGGGATATAAATCTTTGAGGTTATATTTAATAGAAGTAAATTCTCGATTACATATATTAAACTTAACCCAATATTTTCACTGAGAAATGAAGGGATTTACGTCTCTACTTCTAGTGATACATGATTGCTGCCAAACATTTAAAACGTCAGGTTAAAAATACTATTCTAACCAATTAACCGTGAATTATATACGTAAAAAGGTTTTATTTAAATTTATACTACTCTTGAAAATCATTAAAAAGAAAGAAACTCGTTTCATCTATATTTATTTCTTTGAAATTATAATTAATATATTATTATTATTATTATAATAGTATATACATATTATTGATATCATCTGATATTTGATCTGAAGTATTTAAAAATATTTTATACTTTTAGAGCTGTCTAGATGATATAGAAAAGAAACACATATTGAATAGAACAATATTAAGAGAAAAATTCTATCATTCTTACTTTTCAAAAATAAAACAAATATTTAAGGAAATAATATAGGCAACGGTTGATTACCCTGGCTAGAATCCAAAAGACATTGTTTATGGAATTGCCTTTCTTCACCAAGATCTATACATCATTCCTTATGTATACTTAACTCATCTTGATAAAATGCGGCATTATGAAGACTTATTCAACCTTTAACGACATAGTTTGATATTTCAGTTTTTGTAATTTTCTATTAACGTAATATACATTTTTTGGTAATTGAAAATTACATTTCTAATTATGAAACGTAAGCATTCGTCACTTACTCTACTTACTGCTGCATTCATTCATAGGCCAGGTTTATCTGACCCCTCTACAATAACTACCGTTCGTATTTTGAACAACGGACATTTAAAATGTTTCTTCACGTGATATCGAATGGCAAGTTAAAGAGATCTACAAAAAAGAACTAATTCTAATTCAGTCAATATAGATAAATAATTCTAGAAAATTATATAATTTTATATTATGAAATAAATACTGATTATTTTAATTGACTTAACCTGATCATAACACTAGCATTAGTGTAATGTGGTTTGTAAAATGACTTACAAAATAATACAACGGTATTTTACAATGTACTGATTGTTCTTCGCATATTTTTCGGCTTTTGTTCGTAAGAAACACATTCGCTCAACCGTTTTTTTGTCAACTTACATTGCAAAATTTGTGTTTATTTTATTTTAATCCAAAAAGTTATTTTATTTTAATGGTGAAAAACTTAATGAAATCTTTTTTTAACAACCAGATGTTAAGTTTCAACGATTACCTTTTATATTCTAAAATAGGAACTAACAAACTGACATACTTTGTCCCGCTACAGCATGATTATTATAAATATCTCAATATAAGGATTTAACTGTAACTAGTAATAGTATTCACTATTATAACGACAATCGCTACACATGTAAATATCTGTAATAATAATAAAAACAGAATATATCGAAAAATATATCATATATAATTGTTATCTTTCAAAGGTTAGTCGGACAGGTTTATACAAACTATCATATATTCTTTAGGTTTACCAAAGGAAATTGATACAAACAGTATTTTTTTCCAGAAACATAAAATTTTAGGTCATTCATAATATTACAAATATATAAAAAGGATAGAAATAAAAATATTTTCAGGGCAGTGATATGTACCCGTTTGAAAATACAAACAAATTTAATTAAACACTGTTATTGTTTTGTAAAACATAAGAGTAATATAATTATAATTTATATATTGAATGCCTATCAATATATTACATATAAGACATAAATAATATTATCTTTAAATATAGTAAGATCGTCATTTTATTATTAAAAGGGACTGAACTGTAGTCTATCCTTACTATATAATAATGAGCTAATTGACTCTGTATGCACGCGCATCACTTATCACCCACAAATCACACAATAATGTATATTTTTATGTAAATATATTTTTTACAGTATCGAGATGTATAACATGAGTCCTTGCGAGTACCTTAAAATATTTTCAAAGCCGCTATAAATATGTTTACGGTGTCATAACTTTGTACTTTATATAATTTTATTTACTGTTAAAAATAAATTATTTATTACAACTTTGATGTAAGTAACTTTTTTATTTTGTTAATCTTAGAGAAGAGTAAACGAACGTACGAGTCACCCATCGGTGACCCACCCACCCACTTGTCATCAGTGTCCAGCGCCTCCCACGAACTCTTGCAAAATCCAGGGAGTCGCAAAAGCATTGACGGTCTTGAAGGTTGACCTATACGAATTTTTATAAGGTACTCATGTCGTGTCGGTTGATGGATGTCATGTCATGGATATTAATAGATCTGACTGCTGGGCGATGAAGGTGATGGATGAAAAGCGTTTGCATGTAACGGAGATGCATATGTTATGATGGATGTGTGGGGTGACAAGAAGGGATAGAATAAGAAATGAGTATATTAGGGGAAGCTTAGGAGTAGCGCCAGTGACAGAATGAGTTAGATGTAGCCGTCTGTCATGGCATGGGCATGTTATGAGGAGGGATGAAAGGCACGTGACCAAAAGAGTGTTAGGTATGGTAGTGGAGGGATGGACAGGTAGAGGACGGCAGAAGAAAAGACGGATGGATTGCGTGAAAGACGATATGTAGAAGAAGAGAATGTGCACAGAGATGACGAGTAACAGGAGAGTTTGGAAGGAAAAAACATACTGTGCCCACCCCAAAATGGGATAAGGGCAGGAAGATGATGACTGATGTCGTATCGCTCCGGAAATATCACCAAAGGAAGTTCGTTCCAAATTGTAATGGTCCTTGAGAAACGCGCAATAGAGGATCGCAATGCATCTTCGTGGTACGGATGGTATTGCAGACGTGCTGTGCAGTGATGAAATTTGGCGGCTGATGTAGGATCAAATTGTTATTCGGAACACTCCCCGTTGTAAATGCGATAGAAGCCACACAAAGAACACATCTTTAAGCAATACCAGAGGATCTAGATCCATTCGCTGAGCATACGCCGTTGTACGCGGTCAAAAGGTAGAAGTCGATATTGGGGTGATTCGGACCAGAGATGAGAACAGTATCCATATGTGGTTGCATTCACGCCCTATAGGACGTAAGTCTTTGGTCAAGCTTGAAACACTGCCTCGCCCTATTGAACACTCCAATTTAAATTTCAGTTTTTTAGTTAAACGCACGAACTTGTGTCTTTTCGGGATTCAGTTGAGCGAGGTTCAGTTAACTCCATTCTGAAACCATCCCAGGGAGGTCTCTGTATAAAACACAAGTTTCTTTCTACTCGTCGACATTTTCACGAGAGAGCCCTGTCGGCCGGAATATATCGCATCCCCATTTCTGTCATCAGCATAAGAATGTTTGTTGTAAATATTCAACTTATCATTGATCTCCTGCACTTGTCAGAGTACGGGATATCACGCAGTCTTGGGGTACACCAGCGTTCACGAGCTTGAAATCTGAGCAAAAACCATAGAGAACAACCTGTATACTCCGCCCGGTGAGAAAACAGATCGGCGTACCTTGGAAGCTAATCCCCAATTATGACGATATGCTTGAACTTTGTTCTAGCAATTTGCTGAATCTGGAGGTACTGGTTGTATTTTCTCTTCAGAACTCTAGAGTTCGGTCCCTGAGTGAGTGACGCATTAGCCCAAGCTTGATACGCCTGTTGTTTGCCAACTGCTGCAGCCCTAACAGGCGCATCAAAGCAAGGCTGCGATTTGCAACAAAGTGGTACCACAGAGTTTGGTACAAATAATTCCATCCCCTGTATTGTCACATCAGGTATAGCTGCAGCGCAATCACTGGAACCGTTAGGGGGGAAACAAATGCGCCGGGTTGCAGATCAGACTTTGAATAGGCACTACACTCCGTACCGAACCATGATCAGAGGACCCTAGGTAAGCCTTGACAGTGGCCTGCTACTTTCCGGGATGTGTAGTCAGCAAAAAGCAAATGGCTATCAACTTCCGGTAGTCGAGTGTGCGTCTTGCGCAACTGGTAAACGTGCCAGAGCAAAATTAAAGACGGATCTCCCCACGTAGTCCGTAGCCCGTGACCCCAGTGGATCGGTATTGTGCGCTTTAAAATTATCGAGAACTACGACTTCGGTGGAGGATATCTGTGCAAGCATATCTACAGCTAGGCTCTAACACCTTACACTAGAAAAATTGTTTCTAAATTTAAACTAGCAAAATTCGATTCTTTTCTGAGCTTTGGCACTCGTTTTTTAATATTCTGTGTTAATCTATCACAAACATAGTAGTATATTATAAAATTATCAGCCATATTGTATTATAAGAATGTCTAACAATACTACTTACAAATTAAAAGCCATTCAGCTATAATTAAAAAAATATATCATCATCATATATATTCCTTATCCTAATTATTTGGTGTTATATCATATGGCGTCATCATCTCTGAGGAGGTTTTCACCTCTCCGCAATTCGTGACCATAATTACTTCTCATTTTTACTATCAAAGGCTACTTACAAATTATATTTGTAGGATGTAGTTAATTTCTTAGTTTAGTCATTCACGTCCTAAAAATAGTACTCTTAATACTAAAACACTCTCTCGATTTCTCACTCAATCAACTTCACCTGCCAAACAAGTTTGATATTCAGTGTTACAAAAAGTGTTCGCGCTCAATATTTCATTCAGTAAGAGATAACGATTGATAAAGAAGGTCCTTGAAAACTTACATTACATTTGTAATAGAAGTTTTGAGAAATTACTGAATTTGATAAGTGGTTGGGAGTGCGACTGGTATTTTTTATCTACCGTAAGCATACATTGCATTTATAATGAGAACAAATTATAATTTAACTAATGACTGGTAACATAGGAATATTGTAAAATCTAACTACTAGTTCTGTGGTGCTTTTACATTAACACGTGCTTATACGTTACGTACATACGACTTCTTACCCTGAACGACATTATTTTATACGTTAACGAAAATATAATTTTATACGTTACGTAAATGAAAAATATAATAACGTATTTCATAAATTTCGGTGGCAGAAACAATTTTTTCCGTCACTATAATAAATAGTTCTCGCCATTAAACAACATTATTTTATTATAAGAAAAATTTTGTACTCCTTTTTACAAAAATTATGCTGTTGGAGGAGTACAATATTTGGACAGCTATAATTTTGTTTAAACTAGATTGTCAGCCAACAAAACAAAATACAATTAAAATAAATAAATAAAATGACTATAAAGTTATCTCTAAACAAAATAATAAGAATAATAAATTTAAATATTAATAATGACTACAAAACCACTAGCACAAATAACTTTAAAAATTTGGTCATATTGCTGTGATTTGGTCATATTGCTGTGACCATTCGACTTCAAATTACAAAATACCGTTTTGTCTAGAGTCTCTGAGATTCGAAATTTGAGTATTTTCTTGGATCAAAAGTTAAGTTATGCATATCATATAGATTATGTAACATCTAAGGCCTATCGAATGCTTGGATTTATTCTTAGATCTACAAGGGAAATTAAGGAATGCCTTACGCATATTCTAGTTTTTAACGCTTATGTAAGGTCCCTCGTGGAATATGGTTCTACGGTCTGGAGCCCGTTTTATAAAAAATATATAAACAACATTGAAAAAATTCAATCAAAGTTTTTAAAACATTTGCGATTCAGAGGTATGATGGTGTGTGAGGCCTGTTCCGACCATTCAGACAGTACAGTTCTTGCTAGTGTTACCCCATTGAGTATACGTAGAGGCTTGAGAGATAAATTATTTCTTTACAAAATTGTCCATAATCTTATTGATTCTTCTTCCTTAGTAAAATTTTATTTGAATGTCCCACGTCTGATTTCAAGAAATCAATCATTATTTTTTGTACCTCGTTGTAGAAATCATTATGCTAAAAATGTGTTCAAAAAGGTGTTTTTGTTACGTGCTTGTAAGAACTGTAATAAACTCTGTAAAACTATAGATATATTCAAAATGAAAATTAGTAATTATAAGAAAACTTTGCGTAAATTGTCATAGGCTCTAATATTTTAAGTGTTTCATAGTTTTGCCTGCTGTTTTTTTTTTGTATTGAGTTTCAATTATTTGTTTCAGTGGAAACGTAATTGATTTATGTTAAACATTTTGTAATTTTTATTGTATAAGTGTTATCATAATTGTATGTTTCCCAAACATAAATAATTAAAAAAATAAAATTTTGAAGTCCTTTTTATTATTTCCAGAAAGATTTTGAAATATAAAATAAAAACAACTTCTAGTTTTGTTCAGATATGCAATATATTAATTTGACTGTAGTTTCCATACTTAAATAACTTTATCAACTACTAAGAAATATTTGAAAAATTCAGTTTTTTATGTATGTATATATTAAGTACCACTGATTTGATATGAGTGATGAATCGTTACAGTATTATTACTTTTTCTAATTTTTTTTTTCCCTATTAGATTTTTTTTCATTAAAATTTAATAAATGGATTATACAATTTAAATGATATATTAAACAAGAAACATTATGTAAGCGCACCGCTATCTAGTAGAAAATATTTAATATCAATTGAGTTATTGTTAAACCAACTAAGTCATTTTGATTAATATAGGTAGATAAAGATATCTAGTCTAATCACGTTCCAATCGTAATGCGACTTTGCTTTATTTACACGGACGACATAATAATAAATGTTCTATTGCACATTGGCTACATTATAGACCATTCCCAGTGTACTGCGTGTTACATAGAGACAAGAAAATAGTACTTTTGCTAATCTATATATATATCTATATAAGCGAGTTACCACTCACTGACTCATCTGACTTAAATTTTTACATAGTTACTTCTTTAGTAACGATAACGTTCACTAAGAACGGATTTTACGGAATTCTTATCCCAACGGAATTCAACTTTTAGCATTTCGCCAAGTATTAAAAATGTAAAAGCTATACACTTAACGCCCCCCGCGTTACTATAGCAACGGTTACGATGACAACGGATTATATGACAAAGGATACCATAGCAACCTAAGTTCACATACAAATTAACAGTGTGCCCAGCGAAGCGGGAGGAAATAAGCTAGTATGAAAAATATATTTTTATGACTTAAACAGACAGCTTTTAAGTCTTTTAGCTGTAAAGTCTTAGATTAATTATAGTCTTACTTTAACAGAACAGAAAAAAGAATACATTAAAATGTTATGCTTATAAATAAATTATAAGAGTTGCTAATATCATCTCTAAAATATATAATGAATATACTTACATAAATAGAAGTATGTGTGTAATGAAGAGATTAACCTACTCATTGGTAATCAGTTGAGCTCAGAGCCATCACCACTACACTGACACACAACATATATTAGTATATATTTACTAACAACGACTATGAGGCAAAATGATATTGTCTTATCCAAAATACTTGATTTCTCAATAAAATAAATTTATATTTATTATAAGCCAGTCCTAAATAGGTACAATTTCCACACACAATACAATAAAAAGATTTTGGTATTTCGTAAAAATAGAAGAAAAATAAAACACCATAAAAATGGTTAAAGACATTTGAATTAAATAATCACTATATAGGTATATATTTCTTTCTACTGAGAATACAAAGAAAAGAAAAATACGAAGACAAAGTACCATAAAATAAAGAAAGAAACTTTTTACAGTTCTTATTTTAATTGCTTCCAACCTTTCCAAAAAATTGTGAAAATATCTTTTTATGTTAAATATTTATCTCATGTTAAATATTAAAGAAAAACAGTAACTAATTTAAAAGCATGAACAATATTTATTTATTTACAAAACACTATTTATAATTATATGTGAACAAAATTGAGACATAATAATAATTTTAATATATATTTATAATAAAACTAATAAAATAAACTTCAACATCTATGTCTATAGCCCATACCGAAAATAATTAAGTAAATAAGTAAGACATATATACAAGGTTATATCATCTATGATCCAGGAATAGGTAATATAATATTTTAAGTAACGTCAGGCTTTAAATTTGTAAGAAAAAAAACAAGTATAGCAAATTTATTCCATTAATAACAACGTGATAATATAATTTAAAAAAATCTTTTAAGATAACTTATAAAAACGATAAAAAAATAATTGTAATTTTATTTTCTCATTTAAGTAAATATCTCGTTTTACTAAACAACGTTAACTAATATACTACTTGATAAATGTATAAAATGCCATTAGTCCGCTTTTTTCTTAATAATAAATGTTACTACCTTGTAAGTCGTTGTATCACCTCTTATAGTTATGAGATTATAATAAATTTGATCGTTCCGAATATTGAATTACACATTTTGTATACGATTTACTCTACTGTGAATTTTCCAAGTTTTATTTGACTTACCGTGTTGGTAAGATACAAGAGTTGCTCATTAAAAAAAATATATATTTTAATACTTATCTATATACCGCCTTTACGAGGACATTGTAAAAGTTATTTTACAAGACACATTTTCCTGAATGTACAATAAAACTTCTGAATTATTAAAGACTGTCAATCATATTCTAATTATAAACCAAAGACCCAATTCTCTTAGATATAAATAAATGTTTTAAATATAGTTTCTATCGATAGTTTATTTGACTCTTATGGTTATATATTTAACAATTCAAACAATATCTTTACTAGGAACCGCCAACCGTGCGCGCGGGTGTTCAGCTGCGCCTCTCTCCTTTCAACTGAATAGCTACAGGAAATATTGATTTATTAGGACTAATTGCCACCTTCTAGCTCAGCACATTGCTCGCACGCTAGCAAGCAGCTCTAATGTATTGTCTATAGAAGAAGTGATCTTTTTTTTTATGACTTTTGAATGGCTAACCATTTTTTCAATCTCTTTTCGCGTCCAATAACATTCGCGTTCGGCTCAAACATACATGAGAAAATTTTTAGCTAATTATCTCGTCGCATTCTGGAGACAATTAAACACAAAAAAGTCTCCCAAACGGTTAAGAGCTTCGCTTACGCTCAACTCTGAAGTTTAAAAAAATCTCTTCAGTAGTGTTTTACCTGTAAGAGTAACAATCTTTCATGCATATATAATTGTTATTAGGCCTAACAAATAGACAGACAACCAATTTTTTTCATTTTTTTTAGTACTGCTTATACTTTCATATGCATTTAGTGAAAAACTGTTAATTTGCAATTACAAACATATTACTTACATATATATATATATATATACATATATATATATATATATATATATACAACAACATATATCTAACCACTCATATGAGTACTTAAATATCACAAATTTTTGTCATTATAATTATAGCAGATTATCAGGGTTGGTTTTATAAATAGACATTTTGATATTGAACTACCTTTGATTTAGGTACGTCCTAAATAAACACAACTGTTTGCAAACAAGTATTATCAAAGCAAATAATTTCTATAAATATGTGTAAATGTCCAAGTTTAATTAGTAACGGATATCGGTATGAAACTGTTACGGAAATTGAGCGATATGATATAGCCCTCGAACACGCGACAATGGACTTCATTTCATATTTCTGCCCAATTTTAAGAGGTCGTTTAAAAGCAATTTTGTTTTTTATTATTTCCTAAAATGGTAGTAGATTGTTCTTATTGAAAAAAGGTCAAGCTCATATAAAGGAAGATTTAGTGTGAAATCATATTTAAAAGACAAATGTTTTAGGTAAAATAAATACAGAAATATATTCTTCAGTTCGGCATCAAAGCAATACGGCGAGCGGCGGCTACATGTAAATAAAAACTAGAAAAGTTTTCACATTTCATTCAACGCTAGTCTTCGCCAGATTTCTGGTATATTGTACTACTATATTTTATTTGTTAATTTTGTTCCTATATGAAGTCTTATTTCCTGCTTTGTGAACCTAAAATATATTGTCACAGTTGAAATTTAAAATGTATCATGCAAAAATTTTCTAAATGTTAGAAAATATTTCGCTACATCATGATTTTTAAAATCAACAAAAATCGGATTGGAAGCATACAGGAAAAAAAAACATATCAACGTTAACAAATTAAAAAGATCTAAGCTAAACCAGTTTTAGTTCGTTAGTATCGAATGTAGTATTGATGAATTATATTTAGCTTAGTTTAATCGTTGGCTAATTTTTTTCTTATATTTTATGTGTTTTCATAAAGGGCAAGAACTTCGTTAACATATGTTTTATCTGATAACAAATTCAGTGTTAATAAAAATATTTACGTGAACTTACAATTCGGGCAATAAGCTTATTGATAAAGACAATCCCGAAGTTTGTAAAATACTACAACAGATCTTCTTAACAGGACAGTCTTACTAGATTCTAATCCAATAAATTTCAAAACTATAAACTTTAACTTCTAATTTATAGACATCTTATAATGAAACATAAAACTAAAGCATTAACCCTTTTCAATCTTGGTAAGAAATTGAAAACTTTAGCGATAAACTGTTAAGATTGTTCAAGCGTAATTACTAAAATGGTTCGAGTGAAATCATTTCCGCTTTTGGTCACATCATTGTCGTTAAAGAAATATTCTGTAAACACATTGTACATTTTTGTTCAAGTAATAAATAAATAAAAGCAAATCTCTTAAGAACAGGAGAGGTGAAGATTGATTTTATAATATCGCTGTATTTGTAAGTTTTTCATTGTATCATTTTGCATTTCACTAATAAGTTGTTAAGACAAATATTGAAACATGTTTTTCTTTTTTGGAATAAAATTCCTTAACGCAACTCATGGGTAGTGCGATTTAGTAGAAATCGTCTCGTAACGAAATGCCGTATGAAGAGTGTGTGTGCGGTCGTGTCACTATGAACAAATGAGCACGAGTAGGCGACTGCGCAGCCGAGTGGGCAACCATCTCTCTCTCTCTCTCTCTCTCTTTACACTTTTTACCATATAAACTATCTCTTTTTAGAATATAACCTCAACACGTGTCTGTACACGTGGATATTTTGGGTAAAGGTATATGTTATTTGTGTTTTTGTGTTAGATCATACGTAAATATTGTATTTTTATTGCAATTAAGTTCTAAAAAATGGAAATTGCAACAAAAGTGTGTAATACAGATTTAGAAAAGTTGATAAAATTTTATAACTTGATACAAGTATTTATTGTTTACATTCGATTTTGGTTCCTGTGATTTGAGTGTTCACTATTTAGATTATAGTGAGACAATAGTGAAATCATGTGTTCAGAGTACAAAACAGTATGAAAGGCGCAAAACGTCAAAGTGCAAATGAAGTACCGAAAACCAATGCTCAGCGCTAACAACAATTCCGCCAGATTAAAAAAAAAAGATACAAAAAAGTGGAATGTTGAATTCGAATCTTGTTATGTTATATGTTTGCTACGAGAACCAGTAGCAATATAATGTATAATTTACTATTTTGTCTATATTTTTTTATTAATATATATTTTTCCCGATGTATCGAATGAAACTGGTATAATTCGTTTCTTTAAATAATTTCCCTTGAGAAAATAATTTTAAGCTATTCATTTCAAATTACATTCGGAGTTAATATAAAAAAGTAAGGAACTTTGTTCCTAACGAAATAAGGCAGCACGATAAGAAAATAAAAAAACTTTTACTTTTAGTTTAGTTATAAAACCTACAAATAAATAAACATAATACCAACATACACAAATGGAAACCTTCAAGTTATTCTAATAAAATCCAGTTTTGGGATTCTTGTACATATACCGAGGAAGCCGAAAATACTTTTATTGTTATAAGGTTCGAGCTTATAAGGCAGAAGATATTAAATCAAGAGATATAGGTTAATATGTCTCCTTACTTCGCAGACCCTTATGTACCTTACGTATTATTTGGGGGAAGAAAATACGACAAAATAAAAACGAACAATAAAAAAGGGTTAGAGCAACATTTGGTTTAGTTCTTAAATGAAATAGGAAAAAAGAAAAATAAAAATAAGATAATAACAATTACATGTTAAAAACATAGATTATCTCAACTCCTCCCATGCTGACGTGTTTTTTGAAGTCATATATTATTTCTCTTAATTCAGATATATTTAAATCTATACAAATATTAGTTTATTTTTCTTCATTATTTTTAATTATTAATTGACGTAAATACATGTGAAGGAGTTTCAAAGAAAAACTTAACGTAGAATAAGTTTTTTCCAATTGTGATTTCACAAATGTGCATGTTCGATGGCGACATTCAGAGATTATTATATGTAGTCTTCTCTATAGTTTTAAACAACCTGAACAAAAAATTAATTAATATTAAAATCAAATAATTTTAATTGAGATCAAAATATGATATTTCGTAGATTAATTATAATTACTCTATTCGGCATTTCGCTCATGTTTTTAAAATATTTAACTTCGATATCATTTTCCGATGCTAGAACAGTTCGAGTGACTTGTTATTGACCCGATGTCCAACTTTTTTTTGTATTGACTACTTTGTTAATCTTATTCTTTGTGCACTTATATAGTTTTTTTGTTAACATTTGAGCATTAAGATGTGAAATTTATTATCTTTGCTTGAGTTTGAATAAATAATAAAACATAAAAATTACCACACATTATATAGTTAGGATAGCTTATGGTTTAATAAGACTAATTCTAGTCATGTTAAATTAAACCATTATTTTATAAACATTACAATAATATAAAATATCTATTATCTTAACTCTGGATTTTTTTTAAAGATAACCCTGACTGAGGCTGATGTTATTATGTGGGACTGTCGAGCGGCCTATAAGTTGCTGTCAAAAGGTTACACACTAGAAACCAACAGTTGTCGTCATTGTCTGTGTAAAATATAAAAATAACGTTTTTTACCTCAACCCTGAAATGTAAGATTTAAGCATTCTGAAATTTCTTTAAGATATGAAAATAAGATTGAAAAATTTAAGATAGAAAATTGAAGCTAATTACCCTATAATTAACACAAAAATGTTTGCTCAAAATGTTTGACCCAAAATGTTAAGTGATTTGGCATTTCCCCTTTTCCTTTTCCTATTCTTAATATAATGATACAAAGTCATTCTCCATTAATGCCAGTTAGTAATAATGATAATATATAAAATAGATAACAATTATCTATTTCTAATATTTCAATAATAATTTATTATTTTACTTATATTTATTAAAGAAGTTTTTTTCCATTCTTCAATAAACATGGCTTTAGAAATGCTATCTAATGTTTGTGGTTTAACAAGTTATGAATTCATTATTGAATATTACAGTATATATCGACCACACATTATAATAGCTTGACAACAGAAGTTATATAAAATCAATAATACTAAATAAAATCTTATTTAACAATCATATGTTTCTTGTACCTTATACCCTGAAAGCAATACCAATTAATATTAACTCAACATTAAATATCCTTTGCTTGTGGTTTTTATTATATTTAAGCTATAACCAAAAAAGCCTTTGTGTGTTTATATTATATTAACAATATTTTATTATAATAGATAAAAATAACACAATATATGTAAATGTCAGTTGGATTATTAATTTGCTCTTAAAGCCAAAGCGCTTTTACCACAGAAGGACACTGAATATAACGTACCTAACAAAGTTTTCTATATAAATTGCATCACCAACATAAATGGGTGCATCACGACTATGAAGCTTTTCAAGTTTATGTGATAACTATTAATGAGATGAGATAATGATTTTCTCTGTTAGATAAATCCTATTATTTAGAGGTACCATAGAGGTCGTCCACGTTATACATTTAGTAAATAAATATGATATTTTAATTCTTCAAGGTCTCTCTAAGTACCTTCGATTAAAGTTTATAAATACCATGTCAAACCAGGTCAACAATTTTCAAACTTAGAAATTTTAGTAGCAAGGTAAACCTTACAAAATTAACTACTAACTAACTAACTTTTCTCATATATTAATATTTAGAATTACCTACCACCTGATAAACTACAACACATTTACGACTGTAATATAATGTACTTTATTACTCTAAAGTCTAAAGTATTGTAATTTGGAGTTCTACTTTTTGAATTATGATTTAAAAATATCATATTTTGTAGAGGCTTTGAACCATGTAAAAGCAATCTAGATTTTAAACTATACAGTAATTTGTATTTGTTACGGATATTGATGTACGAAGATTTTCTTTTATTTGTTACCACTTTATTACAAATATAATTACAAGATTTGAAACGAAACGAAATATGATTACAAGGTTTCAAAGTAATAACGCATAGACTAAAAAGCGTTATAATAAAATAGGAATTACAATACAACTCTGAATTACTCTAAGCAGTTACCTTTAATAAACTCCGTTGCTATGTATTTCAGACCAGCGTCAATTAAGGGGAAGAATACATATTCTACAATAGCAATTACTCAACCTAAGGATAGAATACAAGACATTTCCTTCCTGCAAATTATTAATCCCGAAACTCGCAATAGCCAATTGTCTCTACCAATTTCACCATGTAATTTAGTTTAAAATTAAGTTTTACAATAAAACTGAAAAACTCTTTTGTTTGATCAAAATCTTAAATACCATTTTGAAGGATTTTATTTTCCTAATATTATCCCGCCAAGACATTAAGCCAATACATAATAAGTAAATAATAAAGTAAAGTACGAAAAAATGATTGATATAAAAGAACGAAAATTATATTACGAATCACAGTAAAGTAATATTCTTAAATATATGATATTATATACTTTTAAATTTCTATATAGCTTCCGTAATAGTTATTTGCATAGCGTTAATGAGAACTTTGCAACAAATATTAATATTTTTCATATTTTTGAAGCCCCATAACCTTACTATTTTTTCAAACAAAAACAGCAGAGAAGTATGCGTAAAATGTAAAAAGTGTTCACATCATCCAGCGGTAACTTGGCTTGTCAAAGGATGCAATAGAGCGGCTCGGCATTTGGTTGATTTGGAAATACTGCCAAAGGAAATTCATTCTACAACTATGTGATATGTTGCAGAAAGTTCCTTGAGAAATATACTTTGTTACCACATTACAAAATTATGTTTTTTCTTACCAGTATATGACAATAATAGGTAAATTTAATTCCTATGTTTTTCTATTCCAATAAAACATCCTTATACTATATCTATGAAACAGACATATTTATGAACTTTAAATATTTGACAATCAAGTAACAAAATTTGTTTCTAAGAGGACAAGAGTCGTTTCATATGTATGAAGATTTTGTATTTGAAATTTTAATTAAGTTTTATTAATTTGCTTTTACTTTTTATTAATGTTCCCTTATTTATTACAAAATAAGTATTTTTTAAATTCCCTTACTTATTATTTATGTTCCTTACCTTTTAAGCCTTCCTGAACTGCCACAAATATTTCAAGATCACAATTGGCCAAAAGGTTCCAGCGATTCTCAAGTCAGTCAAATTCTGAAATGGTTTTCAAATTAATATTTTTTTAAAAAGGTAAGGAAGATTATTTTTTATGTTTGTGAAAGTTTTTCATTTCAGTTATGAAAAGAAAACATTTAATTTCGAATGGTAAAATTTTCATATTGTTTCTAATACACTATAATATAAGTTAACGCTTGCTACAATTTTATTATTAATTATATAATTTAATAAGTTGTCGCTGGTTTCAATTTATTACTATAAACTTTGTCAGTGATGAAGCCAAGCTATAATGTCATAAAACAAATTAGAGCCTAGTCTATTTTCCCAAAAAGGGGTGGTAGAGTCTTTTTGTAGACTTTTTGTCAAAAAACTCAAAAGATAGTCTCCTAATTTATAAATAAATAACAATTTTTATGATTTATTCAGTCGCTCATAATTAATATGAGAGAACAAAGTCATTAAAGTTAAGATTGTTACTTAACTAGCTTAAAACTAACCAACTAACTTTCAAACTGTGCGAATAAGAAATTCTTATATAACTTTTTTAAAAGAGGTTACAAATATTGAAATAATTTTTTTTTTAGTTTTCTATAATAATCTTTCCATAACCGAGGATGTACATTAAAAAACAGTAAAAACCAGTTTAACTCATCTGTCTGAACAAAAATAACTCTCTCCTGTTTTTTTTTAAATATCTTTAGTTTGATACTAGCTAAATATAATGAAGGATATGATTATTAATAAAAAGAACCGCATCTGTATAGCTGTAGATACTATATTAGATCTCTGTGGTTTGCATTTCTTATTACTTCTATAGGTATTACCGACATTTAATTATCCGTTATACATACAAATGCCTACTTTTCCACATTAAATTATTATCAAATCCTGCGATCCTATAATGATCATCACACAACCTCTAATATTCAAATAAGCATAACATACCTAACATAACATTTTTGGACAACTTAAAATATTAATATGAACAAAGATCAAAGCCTACCAAACAAATAGTCCTTATTTGGTTAAGACAAAGATAATTGGACCGAGTATATGAAAGGTGAAATATAATGTAAAATTAAATAAAAAAATACAATTACATGAATATGTTATTCACATTCCATTAATACTAAACGAAGTTTAATTGCAAGACTTTTAACTTAAGAAGATTAGTTCACTACGTTTCAAGAAAAGTTTAAAGGTAATTAAAAGTTGTATAGAAGAAAATAGAAAATTAACTAATTTTCTACAGATTCAATTAAGTTCATTTCAGGGAACTTTTCATTTTTACTCGTAGATCTATTTCTAATTATAGTACTGTTGCCAACCATTCCTTCTAAATAGCAAGGTCGGTTTTACCTAGTATAACTTACAGGTTATACCTGGAACTTATAAACATTAGTTCCTCTAGTAACGTTAGTCGTAGTAACGTAACGTTAGTAGTTAACGTAGTAACGTTAGTAATTAACGACAAAATGTCATTATAAGAAACCTCACATCCCATACAATTTATCTTTTAAATGAAACAATTATCAAAAAATATTGGTAACACAGACATAGTCTGTATTTTTTTTAACACGGATATTATGTTTTCAAACTATTTACTTTAATTATTTATAAAATGTATAAATATTAGGTTACATAAACTGTGAACTATAATTTAAAAATAAATCCTTCATTTAGAAACGAAAATTATAAGAATTATAAAATACTGACGATATATGACGAGGAAGCGTCCCCGTAGATGTTTTTAAAATACGACTCCAGCATTAAGCTAATACTACAATCTTGAATACCGTCCATCCTCGAAGGGTTAACGAGGGTTAAAAGAAACCACGTAGGTATTTCTAATAATAAAATCTGCATTTAGAGGAAATCCGTTCGCTTCGATGACTCATACCAACATTCACCTAGCTCTCGACAACATGTCTCTTTAGCAAAACTGAGTATGCGATTTATTTTAACAAAAACATTTTTGATATATTTTATTATTAAAAGTATATGTTGACAACAATATCCTACTGAAATAATATGCAAGTATCAGAATTACAAAAATAAATGAACAAAATATTCTAACTTCTTTTGTCCTCGGAATTCTGAGGGACGAAAGAATCTTATTATGAAACAAAATATATAAGGTAAATGTTTATTGGGAAAATATTTTATTAATTTTAATATACAATTGTTATCTTGTATATTCTTAGTCTGTCATAATGACTTTTACTTTTTGAATTATAATAATTAATAATTTAAGTTTAGTTAGGTTAAGGTAGGTAGAAGCAAAATCGGGGAAATGATTCTCGGATTTTGCTCGGGCTGCCCGTCGTATCTGGGGCGGGCAAAGTATCGCCTTTTGTGTTTTTTGAGGGCAAACGATGAGTCAACGCAGCGGCACCCCAACCCACTCTTAACGTGGACTTTTGCAATATCCGGGGACTTCATTCCAACTTGAACGCCGTCCGCTAGCACCTAGAGACGGCGCAGCCGGCCTTGTTGTTTCTGACGGAGACGCAGATATCTCAACCTAGCGACACAGCGTACCTGTCATACCCCGGGGTATAAACTAGAACACCATTTTATACCACACGCCGGGGTATCTGTGTTCGTAAGGGAGGATATCTGCTACCGTCGCCTTCAGGTTTTTGAAGGTCGGGACCTGTCTGTACTCTGGCTGCGCGTGGACATGGACGAGTCAGACATGTCAGAGTCTACGCGTGCCTCTACAGGTCCTCTAGTGGTAATGCAGAAACGGTTCAACTCTTGGGCCATGTTCAGGCGAAGATTGACGATCTGCTTTCACAGATTCCCTCCGCCGAAGTCGTAGTCGTACGCGGGGAGATCTGTGTTTGACTTTGCTCTGGCAAATGGTCTGTCCCAGCTGGTAGAGACGCACACTCGTCTACCGGACGTGGACAGCCATATGCCCTCTTTGTTGGATCTTCTGCTGACTACACATCCCGGAAAGTACCAAGTCACTGTCGAGGCTCCCTTAGGGTCCTCTGATCATTGCTTGGTACGGAGTGTAGTGCCCATTGAACGCCCAGCTCGCACAAGACCTGCGACTCGACGCGTTTGGCACTACAAGTCAGCGGATTGGGATGGAATGCGGTCCTTTTTTGCATCCTACCCATGGGGGCCGATTTGTCTCTCTTCCAATGATCCTAGTGACTGCGCTGCGGCTGTAGCTGATGTGATACTTGCCCTGGCATGGAACTATTTGTACCAAGCTCTGTGGTACCACTTGGTGGCAGATCGCGGCCTTGGTTTGATGCGTCTGTCAGGGCTGCAGCAGCTGGCAAACGGCAGACTTATCAAGCTTGGGCTAATGCGTTAGTCACTAAAGATCCGAACTCTTGAGTTCTGAAGAGGAAATATAATCGTGCCTCCTGATTCTTCAAACGGAAAATTGCTAGAGCAAAGTTCAAGCATGTCGTCAAAATTGGGGATCAGCTGGCAAAGTACCCGCCTGGCACGCGCAAGTTCTGGGCGCTGTCTAAAGCCACGCTGGGAAACTTTTGTCAGCCATCCCTACCGCCATTGCACACTGGGAACGACTCTCTGGCCCACACGGAAAAAAAGAAAGGCGATCTCTGGGGCACTCTTTTTGCCTCAAACTCGACTTTGGACGACCAGGGGAAGACACCGCGTATCATCCCGCGGTGTCCGAGCTCAATGCTGGAAATAGTTTTTCGGCAAAAACTCATCCGAAAAGCCCCGCTTTCCTTGGAAGTTCATAAGGCGAGTGGGCCAGATGGTATCTCTTCAGTTGTTTTACGAACGTGTGCCCCTGAATTGACACCAGTGCTAACGCGTCTATTTCGGTACTCCTACCTTAAAGGCGTAGTCCCGATCTCATGGAAGCGTGCCCTTGTCCATCCGATCCCTAAAAAAGGTGATAGCTCGGACCCAGCTAACTACAGACCTATCGCCATTACCTCTCTTCTCTCCAAAGTAATGGAGAGCATCATCAATAAGCAGCTCCTAACCTTCCTCGAGGATCACCAGTTGGTCAATGACCGGCAATATGGCTTTCGCCATGGTCGATCGGCTGGTGATCTTCTGTTATATCTTACGCACCGTTGGGCAGCTGTTATTGAAAGCAAGGGAGAGGATCTGGCAGTTAGTCTGGATACGGCGAAAGCCTTCGATCGTGTATGGCACAAGGGGCTTCTTTCGAAGCTACCTTCCTATGGGCTTCCCGAGAGTTTATGCAAGTGGATCACCAGCTTCCTCACTGGGCGGAGCATACAGGTCGTTCTCGACGGTTTTTGCTCGGACCCCAAGCCCGTGAACGCTGGTGTACCCCAAGGCTGCGTGCTATACCCAACTCTGTTCCTCCTGCACATCAATGAAATGTTGGATATCTCCAACATACATTGTTATGCGAATGACAGTACTGGGGATGCGGCATATTCCGGCGTTGCAGGTCTCTCTCGGGAAAACGTCGACGAGTGCGGAAAGAAACTTGTGTCTTCTATAGAGACTTCCTTAGGGATAGTTTCAAAGTGGGGTGAACTGAACCACGTTCAGTTCAATCCCCAGAAGACACAGGTTTGCGCGTTTACCACTAAGAAAACCCCATTTGTCGTATCACCGCTCTTCGAGAGCACTCCCCTTATTGCCTCGCCAAGTATCAGAATACTGGGTCTCGACATTTCGAGTGACTGTCGGTTTCGTGGTCATCTGGAGAGCAAGGCCAAGTTGGCCTCGATGAAATTAGGCGTGATCAATAGAGCGAGGCAGTACTTCAATCCTGGCCAAAGACTTGCGCTCTACAAAGCGCAAGTCCGGCCACACATGGAGTACTGTTCTCATCTCTGGTCCGGATCACCCCAATATCAGCTTCTACCATTTGACCGCGTACAACGGAGAGCCGTTCGGATTGTCGGGGACCCGGTGCTCTGTGAACGGCTGGACTCTTTGGCATTGCGTAGAGACGTTGCATCTCTGTGCGTCTTCTACCGCATTTACCACGGGGAATGTTCCGAAGAGCTATTCGATCTGATGCCTACCGCCGAATTCCATCACCGCACAGCGCGCCATCGCCTCCAATACCATCCCTACCACCTGGATGCGTGGCGATCCACCACTGTGCGGTTCTCAAGTACATTTTTTCCTCGTACCACTCGAATGTGGAACGAACTCTCTTCGGCGGTATTTCCAGATCGGTACGACATGGGTACCTTCAAAAAAGGCGTTTACTCCCACCTTCAAGGCCGGCAACGCTCCTGTAAATCCTCGGATGTTGCAAATGCGGCGGTGATCACAAATCTGTGACCCGCCAGCTAGTTTGCCCTCCTCTTCCATAAAAAAAAAAATTGTTTTAATTCAATACAGCCAAGCGTAATACAGATTTTGCAGTTGCCCATGATGGAGAAATAGATAGACATATACTCGCGGACTTTTAGTAGATGTTTTCAAGGTATACAATTCTATAGTACATTATTTGAATCTATCTTCTAAGATTTTGCATTTTCATATATTGCATTGTATGCACAATAATATATTTTCTACTATTACCTTTTTTTACTAGAAATATATATTACTAATAAAGTAGTAATGAAAGCGTATATGTCCCCTTGTTAGGTTATAAATAAAACAATAAAAAGAGAATTCAGATTTTAATTGTCCAAAAATATCTTTATACAAAAATAACACGTAGACAATTATATTAAATCTCATTAACAGTGTAAATTATATACAATCTTAATATTATGATATATTGATATAATATTTCAAAACACATGAATTGAATTGCAATATATTACCTATTCAATTTACTTTATTGTTATATTTACATAAAGTTTAATAGTGAAGTCATTCGTTATTAAATATTTATAAAGGCTAGCATAATATCCTGGATGTGTCATAATAAAACTTTTATTAATTGAAGAGGAACATTTTCAACCAGCGGTTAAGAGATAATGTGTACTCTAAACTATGTACAGAAACCCTCAAAATACTTATTTTGTGAGATTGATCAAATACCAAATTCTTAAACTTTAAATTAACACCTATAAAAGTTAAATATGAAATATGAAGTTAAATTACCTTTGAAAATCCACAACAATATGAAACAAAAAATACATTTACATAGCCTCCTAAAGTTCACCTGTTTAACATAATTTCCGACCGCCATCACAGCTCGGGGTGATTTATATGAGTATATCATAATTATTCGAGAAGAAATTTACAAAAATAATTTTCGGAAAATAAACAAAAAAGTACTGAAATAGCTATTTTGATAACAAATATACAAATATGAAATATAAACAATGATTATTTGGAAAATTATCGTGTTGTTAACTAAAATTTTTCTTATTTTTTTTTAATTTAACAGAAGATTTTAACATACTTAAGTCATATTCAATTATATAATATTACTAACTAAATTGAGTCCGATTTGTAGCTCTTCGTTTATATAAACTTATAGATAACTTAATTTTTTTATTTACAAAACTGTAACTTTAAACTAGATTACGGTTAATGACTAGAACTTATAAAATACAATAATTTAAAAAAAAAAATATATAGTTGATATGTTAACAAGTTAACTTAAATATAACATTATCTAAGTTAACTCTTATTTAAGCTTTGCTGCCATGGATGTAAGCTGGAACAAAAAAACTTTATAAATACTTAAGAAAGGTATTATTATAAATTAAATAAAAATAAAATATTAAATGATTTTGTGGAACATTATATATAGTTTTCAACTTACTCTCATTGTTAAATAAGGAGTGAAATCAGGCGAGTAGTTAAACATTGAACAATTCAAACAATAGTTGTTTTCATTTAGCATAAATTAAGAATGATATGAAAATACTATACAATGATATTTAATTTATTATGTTACACAATTTCCACCACAAATCTGAAGCGATATATGGCTTAGATATCTTTAAAGTTTTCCGAGTGTATAGAAAACTTTTCCCTTTAGTGACACGGAATTCTCTTGAATTGATATTCTCAAGAATATCACAACTTTGCTCACGCCTTATTCGATTTGTGATAATCAAAAAACTTTTGATGTTAACATGATATACTGTGCATTTCAACTGATCCACTCAATTGCAGATTATTCTATTTATGGATTAATAAATAAAGTTGGTGATAAAAATTATTAAATTAATATAAGAGTATGATAATATGGACTAAAAGTGTTTCATATATTTGTGTATGTTTGCGGATTCTGTTTTTGTTCAATTTTAAAGAATATTACAGAGCCAAAATTATATTTTCATCGATTGGTCTTAGAATTAAAATTTATAAATTTAATTAAAGTCATAAAAGAAATCCATAAATGTCATTGTTTTGCCAAAATTATCATTTACTGAAAATATTATGAGATTAAGTAATCTGAAAATCAAAAGGTGACTTCTCCGTCGTGGTCCCGTCGGGACGTCGGGACGTCATGTTTAACCACGCAAGCGTTCTAATGTTGTCCCACTATGACGATGGCGATAACCGTCTGGTTTCTAATAGTCGCCGCGTCCCCTTGGGTGAGGTATTACAAGAAAAAATACGGGAATTTACGTAAAACATAAATCACCTGTGATATCTAATGTCTACCTGTACTGTACTATACTCTAGAGGCTTTAAATCCTTTGAAGAAATCGGTGTCACATTGCTTAAGCTCCGAGTTCATGATTGAAGGACCCCGAATGTATTCCCAACAAGTTGAGCAAATTGTAATAAAAACCGGCTGAATAAAGTTAGTTAAATATGATGTAATAGTAATGTATCCCGAAAGTTTAAATATAAAAACTTATGTTATATAGACTGTCATTTTATTATTATTAATTTTAAGTTAGGACTTAATGGATTTATAATTATAAACGCATGTACATATGTAATTTTTTTATTTTTAAAGTGATTTTGTTTTTCTTTTAAATGATTTCAGATCCTAAATTATACCGAGAATTCCCTGATATATTTTTTATAATATCCGTTTTCTTTTCATGATAAAGCTGATTGGTTTCACTCAGGGAAGAATACCTCCGTTCTACAAAAACATATTTAATAAGGAAATAGTTTAACTTAGTTCCTTTGTAAATGTAATACAATTCTTTTTTAGATCCTTGCTAATAAATATGTATTTTAATATGTTAGATGAAAGAAAGTATTTTTTTTTGTTCCATTATTTCTTCCAGGTTGTTTTTAAAGATTATCAACCAATCTACACTATCCTCCTGGATTTATTAGTTGGACTTATAATATCGATCAACCATAGAATTTCATTATAACTTATTAATAATAGGCTATGTTCTACATTCCAACGCCTAAATTATGTTTTTGTATTTTAGTAATAGTTAGAATTTTATTACCAACTATCTGCCCACGACTTGGTTAGCGCGGATTATGTTTTTAAAGATAAAAGTAGCATAAGCTACTCCTTATAATATCAGCTATAGGCCAGTGAAAGTTCTATTAAAATCGATGAAACTATTTCAGATATTAGCTAAAAACAATTTTAGTAATTGTTTTTTATGTACGTAACTTGTATACTTTCAAATGCATTTAGTAAATAGCTATAAATTGGGAATTACAAACAGACTTAAATTTTATTTATATGTATAGTTGTAAAGATAATATATTCACAATAAAGAAAATATAGACTTATAATCGGATAAACGATTGCGATTCAACAAATGAAACTAAATTCGTTTTATTAAACATCTTTCAAAACTTTCCATAATAACTTTGTTAAAATTTAACGCCTTTGTTTGTATTCAATGTATTGCAGCTTTTCCAATAAAAGAGGTATTAGCTGGCAAATTCTAAAGCTTTGGCACATATGTTCTCCTTATATTACAAACGCGAATTTGTATTGTTCTTTACTTAATAACTGAAATATATTCACATTTATAATAAAAACTAATTCACTTTAAATTGCAATGGGGAGATAGATTATTAAATAAGATTTTTCTTAATTAATAATAAGATGCAGTATTTATCTTTTTTACCATCGAAAGTCCGATGGGGACATCTTGGACAGCTAGCAAGCGAAGGCGGTCTCTTCGATCGCGGGCCGAGCTCCCGAGACGACGATCGCGGCCATGCGACTGCTGCATTTCCTCTTGAATTTTTGAGTTGCTCTACACCTGTAGAGACGCATACTATGTGGAAGATACTTTAACAATCACGATGTATCCCTTTAAAATAAACAATATTAATAGTTTTTTTCATTGTTTTCTTAATTTTATCGAATATGTATTTTATTTATTTTAATAATCAATCAGCGATCAAATAATATTTATATATAATCTCAATAAGACATAAAAAAAATAAGAATAAACTTTTTATTAAAGGGTGTTTTAATGATAATAATAAAGGCGATTAAATAACCCCACTACCCGCGGGTAAAATAAATGTTTCAATTAGTTTAACAATCAATACAAATATTTATTTGGATAATAATGAATAAACATCAAAAATGTTTACGTTTATATTTATCCTAGTATCTACTCGATACTAGTGCCACAGTGGATATTTAGAGTTTCTCTGTCTTATAAGTTTGTAGATCTTAACTCCGCTTATCATTATAATGCCCATTTGGCAATATGTATAGTATTTTCACGAGAAGTAAACATTAAAATTAGTAACTGATTTCATTGATACGAGTATATGTTGTTTAAGTCAGTAAATTTTTTTTCTACCATCAATTGGCTTTTCGTTTACGGGCATAAGCATCACAATGCATAAGAACTGCTCTGATAGTATATCTATGGTTAAAGAGTTTATTTCTTAAGAGTTATTAATAGCTAATTGACAAAGATATCACTTAGCTTAGCTTACGTTAGCAGCTATGGACAGGTAACGTTACAGATATCTTTAGGTTTTGTGTTAGGATTACAGATGTGGGACTTATATTTTCATAAGAAAAAGTAATAAAGATTATTAAAACCGTCACAAAATAATAATGATTTATCAACATTTTTAATTTTTTTTGAAAAAAAAAAGTTTATAAATAATAAAAAGTAAATTAAATTCTTGGGATTCTTAATTTTCAATTATTTTTTATATTAAACAATAATTAAACAGAAATACTAATAAAATAATTTGTATAATAATTATTTGCTATTAATAATAGACCGTTTATTTTGAAAGTTGTGTAAGTCCATTTATTTATCAACAATCATTGTTGATAAATAATACATAAATATGCAACAATTTTATGATTGAAAAGAGCGCGTCAAAATTTTTTTTAATGGATGCGTTGACAAATCAGCACATAAATATATATTGTGTAAAAGACAAGACAAGATATCAAACCTATATTTGTAAGTAGTAAATATAACGTGACACCAATTAAGTGTACAATATTATTGGAGATCATGTATCGTCCTTAAAAGTAATTGCTCTTTGAAATTTGATAATGTTATTCAAACTGAAAATGTAGAACACAAGTTGTTACTCTATGTTGTCTGATCCGCCCACGGCTTCGCCCAGTTTCCTTGAGAAATATTTCCTTACCAAATTTCCTGTTAAGATTTTTGCAACTAAACATGATTTATGTTTACACAATGTTCATAGATTTTCAAATTATAAGAACGTTTAAATAAAAGTAATATTAGTATCATTGTATAAACAATATGTAGCCAGATCCTGCACTTGTCTATATCATTAAAAAAATTAGATAAAATTATTTATTTATAATAAAAATTTGAAAGAAAAAAGAAATTTTACTTTAAACAAGACAATTACATATAATTGAATAAATATATAAGACAAAAATAAAAAGGCCAAAGAAAAGAAAAATAAAAAAAAACATTATAATATACACAAAATAGGTGGACCTCCCGATACATCACTTAGGCTAACCGAAATTTTGTCACTGTGGGTCAGAATATATACGCAGTAAAAAAAACTATATAGACTTAAAAACAATTAAAAATACTATACAATTTTAAATATATTATAGTATTATAAAAACATCAATTCAAATATATTTCACTTATCGAAATTTCATACACGGAATGTAACTAGTGGGTGAGGCGAAGGAGGCAATCGTCTTGCTTGGTCATTTCCTTTCGGCTAATAGGTTTCTTTATTTCGTCACGGGACAAACTTGTGTGTTCAACGGAGCTTATTGAACCTGGATTAGTGCTGACAAAACCTACCACTAACCTATTTTAATCCGAGATAGTCCAGCTTCATACTTTCTTTTATGATTCGTCTCTTTTTTCAGATCTACCCATTAGCATTTCTTTATCAAATTAGATATCTCGTATTTATTTATATATAATACAAATAAAAATAGAAAACAAAAAAAATCACAATCCTCATAAATGTATAAATATGAAATGGTCAAAGCAATAGAATGTAAAAGTATTTTAATATACGTATTCTTTAACTATAAAATATTTAAAATATCAAATCACTTCAAATAATAATTACGTTAACGAGTAAAAACCTGATCGGGATCTGCTGCCCGACTGGGAGATGAAATCTGGAGGTGACTCGGGCAGCGGTCTCTTGCGGCGAAAACAACTATCACGCCAACGACAAAGTATTGCAGTACGGAAATATGATCTAAACCTGTGAACGAGAGTAACTATTACACGTAATAATTATTATAACAATTACAACTTAACATTAATATATTGTAGTACAGATATTATTTTTAACCTTAACTATGAAATAATATCTTATGAATTATCTTTATAATTTAATAAATATCACACGAATTTGTTTTCGTTTACACGTTATATATTATTGGAGTTTTATTATTAATGAAAATTACCATTCTGTTTTATTACACATCTGACATGTCAGTGTTCCGTTCTAAATGTGCCAGTATACCAAATTAAATCATCAAATATAATATTTATAATCATGTCTACATCCATATGAACTGCAGTTCAGAAAGTCTGGCGAAATAACATTTGATATATACCAAATCTTTTAGAATTTCCTACATTAGTATACAGTTTTGTACAGAATATTATATAACTCAATAACAAGTTCCATAATACAGCACCCACACTACTTCATGCCAAATTTTAATCAAGTCAAAATCACCTAAATGTAGTAAAACAAAGTATCATTATTTGTTTTTCCCTAGCGAATCAACAATCTTGTCTTCTTGTGCTGTAATTACATAGACTTTGGTATTTATATACTAACTTAATATTGGTATACATGTCCTACATAATGTTTCTATATTTATATTTAATATAATGTAATTGAAATTTACTAGAATCATTTTCTATAATCATGTATATTAAGAACTAGGCTACCTGCGGCTACCTGCGGCTACGCTTGCGTTTAATTTGACATTCTAATTTTACATACGACTTTTTTGGGGTGTTATTAGTTTTTTCTCAACTCTTCCGAAATACAGATTAACCAATTAAAAATTTATTTTAACAGAGTACTAAGGAGTTCGTGGATCTCTATTGGATGTACTAAGTTGATATTTTAACATCGCTCATAGGGGTCTTGAGTTGTAAAAATACAAAAAGACAGACAGAAAGTTCGACAAACTGAATAAAAAATAAAAAAATGGAATTCGAATCAATGCATCTTATAATGATTGATTGTCAGAAAAAAACAAGGTTACAACCAATAGATTTATATAGAATGTTAAATAGTTTAACAAATATTACAGACCGTTTTATCGATTAATATTTGTTATTAAGCCGTTACAATTAATATTGACAATACACAAAAACACTAAAAATTATAGATTCAAAGAAGAAATTATTTAATTATTAAGGAACTATTCTTTTTAATAGTCTAGATGAAACATATTGTATGATTAAACCAAAAATTTTGATAAAGCGTGAATTTATAACGAATACTAGTTTAATGGGAAGTTCCTTTCAGAAAATACTTTTATTTTACACGAGGCGAGGTATTTACGAGTACTTGCAACTTTTTGTTTGAATACGCAATTAATTAAAAAACTTAATACTTGCTTTAATGCTTCAGAAAACTTATTTCAAAGAAAAGTGATAATCTCCCAGATAACGTCTGACCTTTAAAAGCTTTGCTTGAAACCAAATAAATACTCGTAACTTTCAACCAAATTTATTGAAATTGAGTTGAATTGAGTGAAGTGTACCAGAAAAAGGTAACAAATTGATTAGCAAGTACAAATGTCAAATTATTATACAAAAGATCACAAAAAAGGAGCTTTCTAGCTTTTATTTGGATTTTTTTTATACTTTATTGTGAATTTTGGGATTAATATTAGGTTTGCAGTTTTGTTAGTATCGATGTATGAATTTTTTTAATATTACAGATAACGTTGCGAATTGTGTGAAATCCAATCCGAAAACGATATATGTAAGCAATAAAAGAATACCTTTCTATTTTATAACGTAGCATAAGAAGTAATTAATAACGAAATAGAGTAATTAATACTGTAAGACTATCAATAATGACAGAAAGACAAATTGTTGGTAATATTAATGTATAAAATAAGTAAAGAAAAATAATAAGTAAAATATTGTTGGAAAATTATATGTAATATACATTCAACGTGCATTTTTAACGTTGAAGATATTTTACAAATTTTATTTATTCTTTAAATTAAAAAAAAATTACATTGAAAAGTAATTTAAAAAACATAATAAGATATATCTGAAAATGTAAAGACTTAAAATTCAAAATTAATTTGGAAAATAGTTAAAAACATAACTAATCACAACATAGAATGAATGAATTCCACATGTCGGTGGTATATGGCAAAATGTTTTATAAGAACCGCATACTCCAAGTGATGTGTGAGGTAGAAAGAGCAGGAACATGGAATGTCCGTACGCAATACCAAAGGATTTAGGCTTCACAGAGGACGGCGTCGAGCGCTAGCCTGGCCTGAAGTACTAAGTACAGTACTTAGAAGTACTGTAATCAGGCATAGCAGTACTGAGGCAGTAGACCTAATCTTCTAATTACTTTGTTTCGCTTAAAAACAGCAATGCCTTTGGCGTCTTCTTAACATAATAGTGGACGGCCATTATATTGGCCTACAATGTCTTGATATCGGGGAGCACAAACCATATTTGTCTTTGATAAATGAGAACAATTTATTTAGTTATAAATATAGCTTACATCAAATAGAATAATAGTAAAGTTATAAGATTAGATAGAGTAGAAATTAGATAAAATTGTATAATTATTTCAGTCTTAGTAACAAAGAACATTTTATTCACTATAATTAATTAGGTCTTGTACTAAAATACATTCACATTAAAATAGAATTAGGGCCATGTGCTTAAGGATGGTTGTTAAATAGTTTAACTCCGCCTTGAGCGGTTTACTTTAAAGCCTCGTAAATAGATTACAAATGTTTCTTTTAATAAAGGGATTACGACTTTTGGGAATTATTTAATATAATCTAAGTCTTTGAAAGATAAGAATAAAAAAAAATATATCAATATATAAGAATACTTACTTTGCATTCATCCAATAATAAATGATGGGGTTGACCATAGCATTGGCCATCGCAAGCCAGTAGAAACCAAGATACACGTGTTGATTGTACTTCATATACAGTATAGATGGATTGAAGTGTGTGTAAATAAAATAAGTGTGGTACGGCAGCCAGCATATTCCGAATATTACAATCACTAGTATAAACATCTTGACAACCTGTAAAAAAGTAGATACATTAGACCGATGTTGCGTTTTTTTATTTTACTTTTATTTAAGTTAGATTCAATAGCATTTCAATTTATTTGTAGGTAAAACGACTCTAGTATTTAGAGTAAAAATCCCAAACATTGAAAGGTTTTTATCGAGCACTACTACATATTGTATTAAGATACACCCGAGTCATCGAGGTCTTTAAGTGAGGAATGTGAGATAGGTCTATTAAAACTAATTGTCCGGATTTAACTTTAAGACTTACATTTTCTCCGGCATATATTTCTAAGTTTCCATTTTATAACATTCGTTACTAAAAGAATTTCTTCAGACTTTTTATTAATGTACAGATCAGCTATTTAAGAATTAAAGGGTATATGTTAAATACTTAATATATACTTAATATAAAAGTGAGACAGATTAACGACTTTAGTGACGCAAATCCTAATTACTAATAGACAAAGTAGATGGAAATCTGAAAGATAAGATCAAAAGATATTAAATGTACTCGTGTATTTTTATTGCCTGTGACTCTGTCCATCGTCCAACTACAGTAAAGCGTGTCACGCTTGGAAAATTATTATAGACCTACAGACTAGCTTTTAGCAAAACAGAATTAGTGTTAGCGACACATAGCTCCTTCTTGGAAAACATTCTATAGTTGTAGTATTTTTAAACGCTATTATCTAATAGCTGTGTTTGCAAAAGTTAAATTAAGTAAAAGTACACTTATTTTATCAAAACAGTATTTATGAGAAACAATGTAAGTCATTTAGTAATTTCTTACAAGAACTCCTTTCTTGTAAGAAATTGAAATTGTAAAAATTTGAATTTATTTTATCTTTATTTAAAGAAACCTGCTGTAAACATGAGGTAAATCATACGTGCTAAAGAAAATATTAAAATAGAGAGAGAAATATTTACTAAAGCCAGCTTATTATAACTACATATTTATATTTATGCAATCGTTTATATAAAGAAATATATTTGTGTAGGATTAATAAAGTTGGGAATGAATATACTATTTATGAACCTTCTGACGTTGGGGGAGTTTGGTACAATCTTCAAACCAACAGTTTATTTTAATTGACCGTTACATAATATACCCGGTTTAAAATCAACATATTCATATTCAACTTAACTATATATTCCAACTGTTATCACGGACTAGACAATCTTATATATTCGGGACCTTTGCAGTAAGTTAAAGAATTAAATTTGGAAAAATAATGGTAATTTCTTATATTGGTTTTAAGGGATAAAGGTGAATTTTATAGAGCGTGACCCTTTTCAACATTGACTCAATAATTTGGCCAGTAATTTTTTTTTCACTGTAACTGGTTTTGAGATTTCTCCGTAAACTTGTATATTTAATGTTAATAATTTGCTTCATTAGTATTATAATAAATATACATAAAATATGGCTATATTTTATTCAATAAGTCTTTGTATTCTGCTCTATTTTTTTAATTAAGATGAACTATTTTTATAACCAAATAATTTTCTTTTAGTAAAAGAGTTTGCATATTTTATTTACTTATTGAAAAGCTTCATTGTCTTTATTATATAATTTGGAACTATAAATCACTATGTTAATAGATGAAACGAATGCTTTGTATCACTTTTGAGCTTGTTGTGACATGGAATATAAATACGTGTTTATGTTTGTTATAAAAAGTATTGAATACAATGTTACAATAAATAAAATTCCGTTTCCAATTACGTCCCGAGATTGAAAAAATTCGTTCAACAGCTTAACCCTAATTCAATGGGTCTCTTGTTAGAAAATTAATTATTAGCAATAGCTTAAAGCTTATGTTAGAAGTCTATTAATTAAAAATAAACCGAACGTAGTCCTCAAATCGTGTACTTCCTCACAAGAGCAAAATATTGTGCAATTGATAGCTACAAATTAATTACTAATTATGCCCAATTGAATCGTGTTTGAGTAATCGTGCTATGGTATCAAACAAACCAAACTTCTATTACCACATAGAAAACCTTTTTTCAAAGATATTAATGTATATTAAAAATAAATATATAATAAATAAAAAATGGATCATGAATGTATATTCATGATCCATTTTTTAAAAAACTTGAGTTCCCAGTCGACTTAACTCAATATTATTTTCATTCCTAATGTTAAATCACTTTAATACCTATAAAAGCCTTAAGAGTAACAAACGTTGCCTCATAATAATTATTTAAAAATTAATAATGTATTTAAGTAAAATAAAATATTTGTCTGGCGATTGTTAGTAATTATTGAATAATATTTCATTATTAATAGGTTAAATAAATTCAAACGAAATAAAAATAACATTTAATCCGTAATTCATGTAGATAAAATTATAAAATAAAATAATATATTAAAGTACGATTACAAAATATCGGTATTCTTCTCAGCTCTCTCTCATTTTATCTGATTAGGAAAGTAAAGTATAAAGGACTTATTCTTTGAAATTGTATACGTATCATGTTTAGGCATGATAAGTTTCTTTAAATATGATAATGTCAAAAGACCCTTATATATATACAAGACGATTAAAGACAATTAAAGAAGAGAAAGAAGTTTCTTAGAGGTCAGGAAAAAAAAACAAAAAAAAAAACAATGTGCGAATGATAAAACAGAAACTATTACCAATGTGCGAATTTACTATTTGCAGAAACATGTTATATTGTATTTTATACTATTACTTAAAACATATAATTACTAAGAAGTAAAGTTATATTCTTACTTTTATAAGCAATAAAAAGAACTTATTTATATTGGCATGTAATAATAACTACTTGAGATAAATGTTAGAGGTTAGTCGCCGTGTACTAGTTTCCGCGAAGGTTCGTTTTAGGTAAAGTAAACAATCGTAAGCGTTAGCTTTTTTTATTTTATTATGAGATTTGAAGTGAAAATTTATTGAATGATTTGTTTTCCGTTGGTTATTGTTAATTGTTTTCTTTATTTCTTTATGTGATATTACCATGTTTTTGCAATAAACATCATATAGTTATGCCCTGGGTTATTGATGATGATTTCAATGTACATATTTATTTTCGTGGTTGAAAAAACTAACCAATTTTCTTTGGAAGCGTATAAGCAATTGCAATTATGGTACCAATTGATATAGACACATTTCGTGCTTTGTGCAAAAAGACGATTAAATAAAATGTTTGGACAGCAATTAGGTTGTCTTGGACCGGTGCAATGGTTCGAAGGATCAGCTAACTTCACTAATTTTTTTCTGCGAATATTCAACAAGAATATTCAACATAAAGTTGAATATTCTTTCTCAAATCCACAAACATGTGGTAGTAGTCTATCGCAAACCTACAAATATAAATTAATTAATTAATTAAAAATGGAAAATATGGCTCATGACGATAAAACCCACCAATATTATTGACTGCCGGTTTTAACTAGAGTCCATAACAAAACTATAGATTGACATAATACACCCACACAAATAGTTCAAATATAGCTTGTTATGATGCATGTTTGCGATAATTACATGGTAAATTCACGATTTCGCGGGCCACAAAATCTTTTGACAAATGATGACACTTTAATTACAAATTAACAAATGACATTTCATACGCACTTAAAACCTTTGAATGGCTATACGCTATTTTCATTCTATAACATTTATATATATACTATACTGCCTGTATATATGCTTCATATCTAAACCCCAATAAAGATCCAAAGTTAAAATTATTGTCATATATCAGCAATTGGGCGACCAATAATAATGTCCAATATTACTACCAAACCTTTCTTTAGGAACGTATGGAATCAGCTTGTCGTTGCGTCAGCTCGCCGATCGATCGGGATCCCCAGAGTACTCGGCCCATCGAGGATAAGAAGAATATCATGCCCATTGGAACTGCGTATGTTATTATACCACGAAGAATAAAACTTGATACCTAAGAGCGAAACTTCTTATTAGAAATGTTCATAGTACTTTTACTATACTATACTGTACTATATACTAAAACAGTAATTGTATTATTAGTATTAGTATTCAAGATAGATCTGATTAATAATACATTCTATACATATAATTCGTCTGTACATCTGTTTGTCACTGAACATTCGTTAAGTTAAGTTAAGGGATGGAAAAAATATAATGATTTTGTGTGTGTTTGAATAAACGCAGCAAGGATAAACATGTGAAGTTTAGATTTACACACAATTGATTTGTAGATGCTTTTTTTATATTATTTATATATTGAATATTATTCACACCTTCATGTTCTACCCTTTGTTTTAGGACCTTTGTAAAGTTCAACCATCTGTTCTTATATCAATATTCATAGATTTATACTAATACGTATTTGATTACAGAAAACAATTTACATTTATTTTTGGCACTACACTTATTTTAACTTGCCACCGTGTTCATCGCATATATGTTCAAACGACTTCTATCAAAATTTATATGGTATTTTTAACAAAATGACAGCTCACTTTTAGGCGATGGATGTTTTCAATTCCACTAAAAAATACCTTCTCAAAATATATTAAATATTTTAAGCCTGAAGTAGATTAAATTTTGAGAGCAATATGTATTGGTAAATAACTCTAAGTTATCTTTTCATATTTTGTAACTAAAAAAGGTCTATCTAATTTTATAACTCTTATAACTCTGATGTTTAGTTCAGTTTCATAATGTTATGATATATCTTGCAAATGGCTAACACGATAGTACTCGTAGTATAGATAATTTTTTAATTTTTTTTAATTTGGACTTAGTTAAAAAAAACTTTTTACTAACTAACGTAACTAGTTAAAAAAATACAAAAATCTTTTTAGACATCAATTCAAACTTCCATTTTTTAATAATAATTACGGTGAGAATACTTTCTTATTTAAATCTCTTTTACCTATATTTAATTCTATACTTACACAAAATCCATATATGAAACATCAGGTAAACCATCGGGCCAAGACAACAGACACGCTGTTTTGAATATCCCCTTGGATCTGATAAACAAACAACATAGTCATAACTCTAGTAAACACACAATATCTTTAGGGAATACCCTTATTTTAACAGTAATTATTAAGCAGGTTTTACTTTATTAAAATATAGCTATTATTTTATGCGGAAAATACAAAGATGGCAGAAGTCAATTGTGTTTTATTTGAAATATTTTTTAAGCCTGATATTTAAATAACATAAATGCAAATGTAATGTTATGTATAATTTCACATGTTACCTACTCAATCGATCATCGTGAAATTTTACATATGCGTTGTTAAAGTTAAGTTAAATATATCTTTCATCCCGAAAAAAGTACTGTACCCAGGTAGAAAAAGTAAATTTTAAACGGCTTTCTGGAATAACTAAACTATTTTTATTTACATGGATAGTACGGATGAAGTCAAGAGATAGTAAATACAGCAGAAAGATGAACTTTTAACACAATGTTTTTGATTAACAGAACCATCTTTAGTAATAACGAAAACACCATAATTTTATAATTAAGGGATAAAATTTCCTGCTGTAATTTAATGACGTTAAGTATATTCGTTCTGAGGGCATTTTATGGAGTAATTAGTAATTATTTCAAGCCCCGAATTATAGAGGCCTTGGCATGAAAACCATTGCCTTGACTTACTTAAATAAGATGACAAGAAAAATAAATAACAAAAGTATATAAAAATATGATTTATAGAATATTTTGGTATAATTAATTTTAATAAAGTAAGAATGATTTTCTATATTAAAAAAAAACAATCCAATCAATACTTTGAGACTTGAGCTACAATAGAGTTAAATAGAAGGTGAGAGTTTGTAAAACAAATATATTTTAACAAACGGTACCCAACAAAATAAAACATTTATAAACAAACAAAGAACTTTTTCTCTATTTCTGAGGTAATAACATTTAATATGTTTCTTTACAGCTACATCTTAAACAAAACAAAATAACAGAAGGTATATTTACAAAAATTGTATAAATTGGCCAAACTATTGCGAGATAAGTATCAAGAGAGTAAAAATAAAAAATAAGCAAGTATTAATACTAATGTCACCTAAGAATTTTAAACTAGGGATTAAAGTTCTGAGGAAAATCCGTTATTTTTAAAGGTTATATTCCGGTTTTATGTGTAAGACAATTGGTGGTGGTTGTCAATTCTGGTGTGTTTTGTAAAACCTAATAGACTAACCTAAAAGACAGCGAAATATTCAAAATTCTGTCTAAAAATTTTCTAGATTTGTAAAACGAGGCTCCAGATAACAGTTATTATTATATAAAGGAAGATTTATTAGAAGATTAATGTTAAAAATAAATTTCACTTAAAATAACAAATTTACAACATTCAAGTACCTAAATAAATATTTCCTTTTTTATTTCTCAACTGAAAACCAAAGTAAAGTGAATATTCTTATACCCAAGACAGAAAAAAATATCTTATATTATATCAGTTCAGTGTTAAATTTATATTTGTAATTTTTACTAAAACTATTGTACTCTATGTTTTATGATACAAACACTTTCCGAGAGACAGACCATTAGTCAATGTCCAAGCTTATGGATTTTTTTTACATTATAACAAAATTTTCCCGGTAAGGAAACTATGAGAATATTAATAGTTGACTTCTTTAATTATATAATATAATTTATAAAACTTATCTTTCAAATAAGGTATATGAATTAAAGCGTTTGAATTGTTTTTATATACAATGAACGGATTTTTTTAAAAATAGATATGATTGAACATAAAACAACATTAACTCCGCGTTGATTTATCTAACAATTTATTTGAAAAAGGAGCCTCTTTCACATCTCCGAAGTATAAGCAACAAAAAATCTAAAGTATTTTTTCGAAGATTATGTTTGTTTTGGAACAACCTAGACAAAAATTGGGTTTAGATAGTCCTTAAAATCTGAAACATATTATAAGCAACTCCAACATGTTTTGATACTTAGATGGGATAATAAAAATTGTTTAGATTAAGTTTACGTAAAATAAATAAATAGACATTGAGTGCTTTAATATTGTTGTTAGACTAAAACGGATTGTATAATTTTGTTATTTTATAAAGAAAAACAAAATATATTATTATATATTAATCAGTAGCTAGTGGATACAATAAAACACGTTTATAAGCCAATATATATCTTGAATATTATATAGGTAACACCGAAAAAAGTAATTTGTCTCTATTTTAATTTTATAATACTAATTAAATATCTTGTCGAAATATGATGTTTTCAACGTTTATTACATGATAGTGCTGATATCACGGAAAGGCCCCACATGGTTGACGTAATGTCGGTGATTTTGCCCAAAACATATTTTTCTAAACAATAATATGAATTTTCTTCCATGGTATTTAAAATAAACTTTATTTTACGTTTAATCCAGGTGCTAAATGAAATAAAGGTTTTCCCAATTTTAAGTTATAAAAGCTTCAATCCAATAATCAGAATAAAATATATTATGGTTATTTTAATTGAGTAATATGAATGAAATGTAAGTGCTACCAAAATTGCAAATATTTAAATATAAAAAATGTTTTTTCAGCAAAATTGATAAATGTTTTGCTTAAGTAAATAAATGTGTTCAAGGGAATTTTCAGGAAACCAAAGCTGAAGGTCCATATGGAGGTTTCACTCAAACAATTACACTTACCTGTATTCTTTTGTGGTGGAGTACAGGAGGCAAGGTATAGAGAGAAGCATACCACTGACCCATATAGCAGCAATCATGATGAAGGAACAAGTCTTCGACATCCGCGGTCTCATTGGTCGAACTATTGTTTGGTATCTGTTCAAGAATATAATTTAAATAATTTTCTTACTACATTGATATAGAAAATATATTATCATTAATTTTTTGCCAAAATATTTACCTTTTAATCTGCCTTAACAAAAAAAAATTGAATTGATAATCTGAACAATATTTTATATTTATAATAAATTAATCCCAAAATTCTATTATTTCATTGTATATTAGATATTCAACAATATACAATGTAAATATTAATAAAAGGTGTATTATATAAAACCGAAAGTTGTGATTATGTCAGTCCTTTGACTATTCTGACTTCTTTTATAACAAAGGAAATGGAAAGTATAGTATTGGTATATTTGATATTTTTCAATATAGCAAATGAGATTGAATTTCAAATAGAATCAGGACTTACTACACTGAGAAGAACAAACATTTTATTGATTTATAAGGTTTGTGTTTCAAATCTATAATATGAATTTTGACTTAACTTTTATAGATTTAATGAATAAAAATAAAAAATGTCGACACACGATGTTAGACCATCTGGCAACTACCGAAACTAATATATTTCCTTTTAGTACGAGTATGTCTAACATTATCTCGAGAATTCAGCCTTATAAAATTGTCATGGCCTACTTTTCTACAAGAACTTGAAACCATATAATTTCATACGTTATTTTGTAAGTACCACCTATTCAAAACATCTATTGATTATTCTTTGTGTATAAATAACATAACGTAACATGTATAAGTACCACTGATTTGATATGAGTGATGAATCGTTATAGTATTATTACTTTTTCTAATTTATATATTTTTTCCCTATTAGATCTTTTTTCATTAGAATTTAATAAATGAATTACACAATTTAAATGATATATTAAACAAGAAACATCATGTAAGCGCACCGCTATCTAGTAGACAATATTTAATATCAATTGAGTTATGGTTAAACCAATCAAGTTATTTTGATAAATATAGGTAGATAAAGATATCTAGTCTAATCACGTTCCAGTCGTAATGCGACTTTGCTTTATTTACACGGATGACATAATAATAAATGTGCTATTACACATTGGCTATATTGGCATTATAGACTATTCCCAGTGTACTGCGTGTTACATAGAGACAAGAAAATAGTATTTTTGCTAATCTATATATATATAAGCGATTTACCACTCACTGACTCATCACGAAAACTCCGAAACTATCTACCCGATTAACTTAATTTTTTACATAGTTACTTCTTTTGTGACGTTGAAGTCCACTAAGAACGGATTTTACGGAATTCCTATCCCAACTGAATTTAACTTTTTGCATTTTGCCAAGTTTTAAAAATGTAAGAGCTATACACTTAACGCGGGGGTTAGAGTTACGATGACAACGTATAATATGACAAAGGATACCATCGCAACCTAAGTTCACATACAAATTAACAGTGTACCAGCGAAGTGGGAGGAAATAAGCTAGTATGTAATATATATCCTATTTTTATGACTTAAACAGTCAGCTTTTAAATCTTTTAGCTGTAAAGTCTTAGAATAATTATAGTCTTATTTTAACAGAACATAAAAAACAATACATTAAAATGTTATGTTTATAAATAAATTATAAGAGTTGCTTATATCATCTCTAAAATATATAATGAATATACTTACATAAATAGAAGTATGTGTGTAATGAAGAGATTAACCTACTCATTGGTAATCAGTTTGGCTCCGAGCCATCACCACTGCACTGACACACAGCATATATTAGTATATATTTACTAACAACGACTATGAGGCAAAATGATATTGTCTTATCCAAAATACTTGATTTCTCAATAAAATAAATTTTATAAGCCAGCCCTAAATACCAACAATTTCCAAACTCAATACAATAAAAAGATTTTGGTATTTCGTAAAAATAGAAGAAAAATAAAACACCATAAAAATGGTTAAAGATATTTAAATTAAATAATCACTATATAGGTATATATTTCTTTCTACTGAGAATACAAAGAGAAGAAAAATACGAAAGCAAAGTACCGTAAAATAAAGAATGAAAGTTTTTACAGTCCTTATTTTAATTGCTTCCAACCTTTCCAAAAAATTGTGAAAATATATTTTTATGTAAAATATTTGTCTTATGTTAAATATAAAAGAAAAACAGTAACTAATTTAAAAGCATGAACAATATTTATTTATTTACAAAACACTATTTAAAACTATATGTGAATAAAATTGAGACAATAATAATTTTAATATATATTTATAATAAAACTAATAAAATAAACTTCAACATCTACGTATATAGCCTATACCAAAAATAATTAAGTAAATAAGTAAGAGATATATACAATATTATATCATCTATGATTCAGGAATAGGTAATATACTCGTAATATGTTAAGTAACGTCAGGCTATAAATTTGTAAGAAAAAAAAACAAGTATAGCAAATTTATTCCATTAATAACAACATGATAATATAATAAAAAAAAAACTTTTAAGATAACTTATAAAAACGATAAAAAAATTGGTTGGTTTAACCATAACTCAATTGATATTAAATATTGTCTACTAGATAGCGGTGCGTTTACATGATGTTTCTTGTTTAATATATCATTTAAATTGTGTAATTCATTTATGAAATTTTAATGAAAATAGATCTAATAGGGAAAAAATTTATAAATTAGAAAAAGTATTAATACTTCAACGATTCATCACTCATATCAAATCAGTTTTACTTAATATATATGCATACATAAAAAACTGATTTTTTTTTAATATTTCTTATTTTTTGATTAATTAAAAAAAAATCTTATTATTAAAGTTATTCAAATATGGAAACTATAGTCAAATTAACATATTGCATATCTGAACAAAAATAGAAGTAGTTTTTATTTTATTTTTCAAAATCTTTCTGAAAATAATAAAAAGGACTTCAAAATTTTATTTTTTTAATTTATGTATGTTTGGGAAACATACAATTATAATAACACTTATACAATAAAAATTACAAAATGTTTAACATAAATCAATTAAGTTTCCAGTGAAAATTAAAACAATAATTGAAACTCAATACAAAAAATAAAAACAGAAAGCAAAACTATGAAACAGTTAAAATATTAGAGCCTATATTACAATTTTCTTATAATTACTAATTTTCATTTTGAATATATCTAAAGTTTTACAGTGTTTATGATAGTTCTTACAAGCACGTAACAAAAACACATTTTTGGCATAATGATTTCTACAACGAGGTACAAAAAATAATGATTGATTTGGTGATTTAAGACGTGGGACATTCAAATAAAATTTTACTAAGGAAGAAGAATCAATAAGGTTATGGACAATTTTGTAAAGATATAAGTTATCTCTCAAGCCTCTACGTATACTCAATGGAGTAACACTAGCAAGAAGTGTACTGTCTGAATGGTTGGAACAGGCACCTCTGAATCGCAAATATTTTAAAAACTTTGATTGAATTTTTTCAATTTTATTTATATATTTTTTATAAAACGGGCTCCAAACCGTAGAATCATATTCCACGAGGGACCTTACATAAACGTTAAAACTAGAATATGCGTAAGGCATTCCTTAATCTCCCTTGTAGATCTAAGAATAAGTCCAAGCATTCGATAGGCCTTAGACGTTACATAATCTATATGATATGCATAACTTAACTTTTGATCCAAGAAAATACTCAAATCTCGAATCTCAGAGACTCTAGACAAAACGGTATTCTGTAATTTGTAGTCGAATAGTCACAGCAATATGACCAAATCACAGCAATATGACCAAATTTTTGTAGTTATTTGTGCTAGTGGTTTTGTAGTCATTATTAATATTTAAATTTATTAATCTTCTTATTTCATAGTCATAATTAAAATTTATTATTCTTATTATTTTGTTTAGAGATACCTTTATAGTCATTTTATTTATTTATTTTAATTGTATTTTGTTATGTTGGCTGACAATCTAGTTTAAACATAATTATAGCTGTCTAAATATTGTACTCCTCCAACAGCATAATTTTTGTAAAAAGGGGTACAAAATTTTTCTTTTAATAAAATAATGTTGTTTAATGGCGAGAACTATTTATTATACTGACGGAAAATATTGCTTCTGCCACTAAAATATATGAAATACGTGATTATATTTTTCATTTACGTAACATATAAAATGATATTTTCGTTAACTTATAAAATAATGTCGTTCGGGGTAAGAAGTCGTATGTACGTAATGTATGTATGTAAATGTGAAAGCATCACAGAACTAGTAGTTAGATTTTACAACATTCTTATGTTACCAGTCATTAGTTAAATTCTAATTTGTTCTCATTATAAATGCAATGGTAGCTAAAAAATACCAGTCGCACTCCCAACCACTTATCAGATTCAGTAATTTCTCAAAACTTCTAATACAAATGTAAAGTAAGTTTTCAAGGACCTTCTTTATCAATCGTTATCTCTTACTGAATGAAATTTTGAGCGCGAACACTTTTTGTAACACTGAATATCAAACTTGTTTGGCAGGTGAAGTTGATTGAGTGAGAAATCGAGAGAGTGTTTTAGTATTAAGAGTACTATTTTTAGGACGCGAATGACTAAACTAAGAAATTAACTACATCCTACAAATATAATTTGTAAGTAGCCTTTGCTAGTAAAAATGAGAAGTAATTATGGTCACGAATTGCGGAGAGGTGAAAACCTCCTCCGAGATGATGACGCCATATGATATAACACCAAATAATTAGGATAAGGAATATATATGATGATGATATATTTTTTTAATTATAGCTGAATGGCTTTTAATTTGTAAGTAGTATTGTTAGACATTCTTATAATACAATATGGCTGATAATTTTATAATATACTACTATGTTTGTGATAGATTAACACAGAATATTAAAAAACGAGTGCCAAAGCTCAGAAAAGAATCGAATTTTGCTAGTTTAAATTTAGAAACAATTTTTCTAGTATATATACTGTGTAAGGTGTTAGAGCCTAGCTGTAGATATGCTTGCACAGACATCCTCCACCGAAGTCGTAGTTCTCGATAATTTTAAAGCGCACAATACCGATCCACTGGGGTCACGGGCTACGGACTACGTGGGGAGAGCCGTCTTTAATTTTGCTCTGGCACGTTTACCAGTTGCGCAAGACGCACACTCGACTACCGGAAGTTGATAGCCATTTGCTTTTTGCTGACTACACATCCCGGAAAGTAGCAGGCCACTGTCAAGGTTTACCTAGGGTCCTCTGATCATGGTTCGGTACGGAGTGTAGTGCCTATTCAAAGTCTGATCTGCAACCCGGCGCATTTGTTTCCCCCCTAACGGTTCCAGTGATTGCGCTGCAGCTATACCTGATGTGATAATACAGGGGATGGAATTATTTGTACCAAACTCTGTGGTACCACTTTGATGCAAATCGCAGCCTTGCTTTGATGCGCCTGTTACGGCTGCAGCAGTTGGCAAACAACAGGCGTATCAAGCTTGGGCTAATGCGTCACTCACTCAGGGACCGAACTCTAGAGTTCTGAAGAGGAAATACAACCAGTACCTCCAGATTCAGCAAATTGCTAGAACAAAGTTCAAGCATATCGTCATAATTGGGGATTAGCTTCCAAGGTACACCAATCTGTTTTCTCACCGGGCGGAGTATACAGGTTTGCTATGATATGATATGGGTTGCTCAGATTTCAAGCTCGTGAACGCTGGTGTACCCCAAGACTGCGTGATATCCCGAACTCTGACAAGTGCAGGAGATCAATGATAAGTTGAATATTTACAACAAACATTCTAATGCTGATGACAGAAATGGGGATGCGATATATTCCGGCCGACAGGGCTCTCTCGTGAAAATGTCGACGAGTAGAAAGAAACTTGTGTTTTATACAGAGACCTCCCTGGGATGGTTTCAGAATGGAGTTAACTGAACCTCGCTCAACTGAATCCCGAAAAGACACAAGTTCGTGCGTTTAACTAAAAAAACTGAAATTTAAATTGGAGTGTTCAATAGGGCGAGGCAGTGTTTCAAGCTTGACCAAAGACTTACGTCCTATAGGGCGTGAATGCAACCACATATGGATACTGTTCTCATCTCTGGTCCGAATCACCCCAATATCGACTTCTACCTTTTGACCGCGTAAAACGGCGTATGCTCAGCGAATGGATCTAGATCCTCTGGTATTGCTTAAAGATGTGTTCTTTGTGCGGCTTCTATCGCAATTACAACGGGGAGTGTTCCGAATAACAATTTGATCCTACATCAGCCGCCAAATTTCATCACTGCACAGCACGTCTGCAATACCATCCGTACCACGAAGGTGCATTGCGATCCTCTATTGCGCGTTTCTCAAGGACCATTACAATTTGGAACGAACTTCCTTTGGTGATATTTCCGGAGCGATACGACATGAGTCATCATCTTCCTGCCCTTATCCCATTTTGGGGTCGGCACAGTATGTTTTTTCCTTCCAAACTCTCCTGTTACTCATCATCTCTGTGCACATTCTCTTCTTCTACATATCGTCTTTCACGCAATCCATCCGTCTTTTCTTCGGCCGTCCTCTACCTGTCCATCCCTCCACTACCATACCTAACACTCTTTTGGTCACGTGCCTTTCATCCCTCTTCATAAGATGCCCATGCCATGACAGACGGCTACATCTAACTCATTCTGTCACTGGCGCTACTCCTAAGCTTCCCCTAATATACTCATTTCTTATTCTATCCCTTCTTGTCACCCCACAAATCCATCATAACATATGCATCTCCGTTACATGCAAACGCTTTTCATCCATCACCTTCATCGCCCAGCAGTCAGATCTATTAATATCCATGACATGACATCCATCAACCGACACGACATGAGTACCTTATAAAAATTCGTATAGGTCAACCTTCAAGACCGTCAATGCTTTTGCGACTCTCTGGATTTTGCAAGAGTTCGTGGGAGGCGCTGGACACTGATGACAAGTGGGTGGGTGGGTCACCGATGGGTGACCCGTACGTTCGTTTACTCTTCTCTAAGATTAACAAAATAAAAAAGTTACTTACATCAAAGTTGTAATAAATAATTTATTTTTAAAAGTATATAAAATTATATAAAGTACAAAGTTATGACACCGTAAACATATTTATAGCGGCTTTGAAAATATTTTAAGGTACTCGCAAGGACTCATGTTATACATCTCGATACTGTAAAAAATATATTCTCCATTCGTCTCTAATACTTATAATGGAATGCCGTTGGACATAAAGCCAAATATCGTAAGAAATAAAACTTAAGCCGTGTACTATCACAGGATCACTATTATATAGACTACAGTTCAGTCTCTTTTAATAATAAAATGACGATCTTACTATATTTAAAGATAATATTATTTATGTCTTATATGTAATATATTGATAGGCATTCAATATATAAATTATAATTATATTACTCTTATGTTGGTACCTGTGGTACTCTGTGGTACCATAAATATATATAATGTGTTTTACCTGTAAGAGTAACAATCTTTCATGCATATATAATTGTTTCTTAATAAAACTTTCACAGTTTCTCTTTATAACATCGGCTATCCGCCAGTGAAAGTAACCTTAAAATCGGTCCAGCCGTTTCAGAGATTAGGCGTAACAAACAGACAGACAACCAATTTTCTTCATTTTTTTTTAGTACTGTAGATACTTTCATATGCATTTAGTGAAAAACTGTTAATTTGCAATTACAAACATATTACTTGCATTTTATTTATATATATATACAATAACACATATCTAACCACTCATACGAGTACTTCCATGTCACAAATTTTTGTCATTATAATTATAGCAGATTATCAGGATTGGTTTTATAAATAAGCATTTTGATGTTGAACTACCTTTGATTTAGGTACGTCCTAAATAAACACAAACTGTTTGCAAACAAGTATTATGATCAAAACAAATAATTTATATAAATATGTGTAAATGTCCAAGTTTAATTAGTAACGGATATTGCTATGAAACTATTGCGGAAATTGAGCGATATGATATAGCCCTCGAACACGCGACAATGGACTTCATTTCATATTTCTGCCCAATTTTAAGAGGTCGTTTAAAAGCAATTTTGTTTTTTATTATTTCCTAAAATGGTAATAGATTGTTCTTATTGAAAAAAACTCAAACTCATATAAAGGAAGGTTTAGTGTGAAATCATATTTAAAAAAATCCGTACCCGCAGGGGGACACGCGTGGGTAGACCTCGTGTGTAACTCGTTTAAAGTATAACTCACTACCTAAGAACATTGTTTACATCAAACATTTTCAAGCAAAAAGCGGTTTTAATTTTTTTTCTCGGAAAATGTATCTTTATTGGAAATACTTTTGGTACTTAAATTTAGAGTAAAAAATAAACTTTCTATTAAAAATATTTGAGACGAGGGAATGTTACTAAAAAAAAGTTAACGTGGTTTTACCTACCTTAAATTTTCAAGCTAAAAGTGGTTTTTATTTTTTTTTTCGGAATCGGTACCTTTTACGGGCAAAACTTCTAATACTTAAATTTAAAGTAAAAAATAACCTTTCTATTAAAAATACTTGTGATGCAAGAATGTTTACCAGAAAAAAGTTATGATTTTTTTTCCAAAAATTTTCGGTTTTTTTACCCCCACCCCTAAGTTTTTGAAGTTAGGTTTTCGGTTTATCTACATTAGTTTTAGGTATTTATCAAAGACATCATATAATATGAACACGATTGATCTACTTTGTATAGGGAAAAAGTTATGGTCGAAAAACTGAAATCAGAAAAAGTGAGGCCCTAGCGCCCCCCGTGGCCGGATTTCTCTGGTTAACGAACTTGACCTTTATTTTTGGATGATTGATTTTTGTGCAAAGTTCGAAAGCGATCCGAGCGAAACTGCGGCCGCTATCGTGCTGACAAAAGTCGAATCTGGACGCACGCACGCATATATATATATATATATATATAAACATTTTGACCAATGGTCATTTCGGACTCAGGGGGTCATAAAAAGACCTCCTGTGAAGAAATTTTTCCAAAATTCGAAAGTAGGGGACAAATGAATGGGCAGACCGAATTCTTCGAGGTCTACCCAAAACAAATGTTTTAGGTAAAATAAATACAGAAAAAATCCGTGTCCGCAGGGGGACACGCGTGGGTAGACCTCGTGTGTAACTCGTTTAAAATATAACTCACTACCTAAGAATAATACATGATGTCGTTGTTTAAATCAAAAATTTTCAAGCAAAGAGCGGTTTTTATTTTTTTTCTCGAAAAAGGTATCTTTTTTGGAAATACTTTTGGTACTAAAATTTAGAGTAAAAAATAACCTTTCTATTAAAAATATTTGAGACAAGGGAATGTTACCAGAAAAAAGTTGATGTGGTTTTACCTACCTTAAATTTTCAAGCTAAAAGTGGTTTTTATTTTTTTTCTCGGAAACGGTACCTTTTACGGGAAAAACTTCTAATACTTAAATTTAAAGTAAAAAATAATCTTTCTATTAAAAATACTTGTGATGTGAGAATGTTTACCAGAAAAAAGTTATGAATTTTTTTCCAAAAATTTTCAGTTTTTTTACCCTCACTCCTAAGTTATTGAAGTTAGGTTTTCGGTTTATCTACATTAGTTATAGGTATTCATCAAAGACATCATATAATATGAACCCGATTGATCTTCTTTGTATAGGGAAAAAGTTATGGTCGAAAAACTGAAATCAGAAAAAGTGAGGCCCTAGCGCTCCCTGTGTCCGGATTTCTCTGGTTAACGAACTTGACCTTCATTTTTGGATGGTTGATTTTTGTGCAAAGTTTGAAAGCGATCCGAGCGAAACTGCGGCCGCTATCGTGCTGACAAAAGTCGAATCTGGACGCACGCACGCATATATATATATATATATATATATATAAACATTTTGACTAATCGTCATTTCGGACTCAGGGGGTCATAAGAAGACCTCCTGTGAAGAAATTTTTCCAAAATTCGAAAGTAGGGGACAAATGAATGGGCAGACCGAATTCTTCGAGGTCTACCCAATATATTCTTCACTTTCGGTATCAAAGCAATACGGCGAGCGGCGGCTACACGTAAATAAAAACTAGAAATGTTTCCACATTTCATTCAGATTTCTGGTATATTGTACTTCTATATTTTATTGGTCAATTTTGTTCCTATATGAAGTCTTATTTCCTGCTTTGTGCACTTAAAATATATTGTCACAGCTGAAATTTAAAATGTATCATGCAAAAATTTTCTAAATGTTAGAAAATATTTCGCTACATCATGAGTTTTAAAATCAACAAAAATCGGATTGGAAGCATATAGAAAAAAAAACACATATCAACGTTAAAAATTAAAAAGATCTAATCTAAACCAGTTTTACTTCGTTAATATCGAATATAGAATTGATAAATCATATTTAGCTTAGTTTATTCGTTGCCTAATTTTTTTCTTATATTTTATGTGTTTTCATAAAGGGCAAGAACTTCGTTAACATATGTTTTATCTGATAACAAATTCAGAGCTAATAAAAATATTTACGTGTGCCTACAATTCGGGCAATAATCTATTGATAAAAACAATGCAGAAGTTTGTAAAATACTACAATAGATTTTCTTAATAGGACAGTCTTACTAGATTCTAATCCAATAAATTTCAAAACTACTTCAAAACTTTAACTTCTAATTTATAGACATCTTATAATGAAACATAAAACTAAAGCATTAATTAACCCTTTTCAATCTTGGTAAGAAATTGAAAACTTTAGCGATAAACTGTTAAGATTGTTCAAGCGTAATCACTACAATGGTTCGAGTGAAATCATTTCCGCTTTTGGTCACTTCATTGTCGTTAAAGAAATATACTGTAAACACATTGTACATTTTTGTTCAAGTAATAAATAAATAAAAGTAAATCTCTTAAGAACAGGAGAGGTGAAGATTGATTGTATAATATCGCTGTATTTGTAAGTTTTTCATTGTATCATTTTGCATTTCACTAATAAGTTGTTAAGCCAAATATTTAAACATGTTTTTCTTTTTTGGAACAAAATTCCTTAACGCAACTCACGGGTTGTGCGATTTAGTAGAAAATAGTCTTGTAACGAAATGCCGTATGAAGAGTGTATATGCGTGCGTGTCTCTATGAATAAATGAGCACGAGTAGGCGACTGCGCAGCCGAGTGGTCAACCATCTCTCGCTCTCTCTCTCTCTATACCCTTTTTACCATATAAACTGTCTCTTTTTAGCATATAATCTCAACACGTGTCTGTTCACGTGGATATTTTGTGTAAAGGCATATGTTAGATCCTATGTAAATATTGTATTTTTATTGCAATTAAGTTCTAAAAAATGGAAACTGCAACAAAAGTGTGTAATACAGATTTAGAAAAGATGATAAAATTTTATAAATCATGTGTTCAGAGTACAAAAAAGTATGAAAGGCGCAAAACGTCAAAGTGCAAATGAAATACCGAAAACCAATGCTCAGCGCTAATAACAATTCCGCCAGATTAAAAAAAAAGATACAAAAAAGTGGAATGTTGAATTCGAATCTTGTTATGTTATATATGTTTTTTATGAAAATCAGTAACAATATATTGTATAATTTACTATTTTGTCTATATTTTTTATTAATATATATTTTTCCCGATGAATGATGAATTGAATGAAAAAAATGGTGTAATTCGTTTCCTTAAATAATTGCCCTTGAGAAAATAATTTTAAACCATTCATTTTCAATTACATTCGGAGTTAATAAAAAAAGTAAGGAACTTTGTTCCTAACGGAATAAGGCAGCACGATAAGAAAAAAAAACTTTTACTTTTAGTTTAGTTATTATTATTACGGCTATATATGTCCATTGAATTATGATGACAACGATAGTAATCATCATAAGTCAATTGACGTCCACTGCTGGACATAAGCCTCCCCCAACGATCTCCAAAACGGACGGTCTTGTGCACTTGACGTCCAACGGCGCCCTGCAACCTTTACAAGGTCGTCCGTCCACCGAGTGGGGGGCCGACCCACGCTGCGCCTTCCCGTACGTGGTCTCCACTCTAGAACCTTACGGCCCCAACGGCCATCGGTTCGTCGAGCTATGTGCCCTGCCCATTGCCACTTCAATTTGCTAATCCGCTGGGCTATGTCAGTGACTTTAGTTCTTTTACGGATCTCCTCATTTCTGATTCGATCGCGTAGAGAAACATCTAACATAGCCCTCTCCATAGCTCGTTGCGTGACTCTGAGCCTTCTTATGAGGCCCATAGTTAGAGACCACGTCTCAGTCCCGTAAGTCATCACTGGCAACACACATTTATTGAAGACTTTGGTCTTGAGGCACTGAGGTATTTTGGACGAGAAGATGTGACGAAGTTTCCCGAACGCTGCCCAACCGAGTTGGATTCGTCGATTGACCTCTTTCTCAAAGTTGGACTTACCTAGTTGAACTATTTGGCCTAGGTATACGTATTCGTCAACAACTTCGAGAACAGAGTTCCCAATGGTTATGGGGGTGGGCACAATATGGACATTCGACATGACCTTTGTCTTGTCCATATTCATTTTAAGGCCCACCTCTTGGGATACTCTGTTGAGGCCTACGAGCATAGTGCCTAAGTCTTCCAGCGATTCTGCCATGACTACGATATCATCGGCAAATCGAAGGTGAGTGATGTACTCGCCGTTGATATTGATGCCGAATCCTTTCCATTCTAGAAGCTTGAAGGCGTCTTCAAGCGCGGTGGTAAACAGTTTCGGAGATATGACATCTCCCTGTCTTACCCCGCGCTGTAACGGAATAGCCTTGGTATGCTCTTCTTGTACTCGGACCGACATAGTGGCGTTTTTGTACAAACACTTCAACACTTCGATGTACCGATAGTCAATATGGCACCGCTGGAGAGACTGAAGCACAGCCCAAGTCTCGATCGAATCGAAGGCTTTTTCATAGTCCACAAACGCTAAGCATAATGGCAAGTTATACTCACCGGTCTTCTGTATAACTTGCCGCAGCGTATGAATGTGGTCTATGGTAGAAAAGCCCTTTCGGAATCCAGCTTGTTCGGGAGGCTGGAAGTCATCGAACCTGCGAGTGAGACGATTCGTGATGACTCTAGAAAACAGCTTATAAACATGGTTCAGGAGCGATATCGGTCTGTAGTTTTTCAATTGGGTGTTATCTCCCTTTTTGAAGAACAAGACGACGATGCTCCTGTTCCATGCTTCTGGCGTAGTCCCTTGTTCGAGCAAGACGGAGTTGAAGAGCTTCTGAAGGGCTTTGAGTACTGGTTTTCCACCCGCTTTCAGAAGCTCCGAGGTGATTCCGTCCTCGCCCGGCGCCTTATTGTTCTTTAGCTGTTTTAGAGCCATCCCAATCTCGCACAGGCTGATGTCCGGGATGTCTTCAGTATAGTGTCGGGTTAGCTTGGCTCTGGGTTCTTTCTCCAAGGCAACAACAGGTTTTGTAGCTGATGTGTATAACTGTCCATAGAAACTCTCCACCTCCCTCAGAACGTCGGCCTTAGTCAACGCTATATTGCCGTCCTCCGTCTTCAGCTTTGTCAGCCGGCTTTGCCCAATAGAAACATTCCTAGCGAATACTTTGGAGCCTTGGTTTCGCTCGATCGTGTCTTCAATACATTTAGTATTGAAAGCACGGATGTCGTATCGCAAGGAAGTTTTTATCTTTCTATTGAGCTGTCTATATGACTCTGCGTCATAGGATGACTGCAACACCATTGAGCGTCGACCTGCCATGAGTTCGAGAGTATGGGTGGAAAGTTTTTGAGGTCTACCTTTACGAAGTGGTGTAAAGAACTTTGACCCCACTTCATGGACAGTTTCTACAAACCTGTTGTTTACATCGTCCACTGTGACGCAATCTTCTAAGCAACTGAAGCGATTCTGCAATTCGAGTTGAAAGCTTTCGGGGTTTTGGATATGAGCATTAGATGGTCGGAGCGTAGACTTCATCAGTTTAGCCCTTTCGAGCTTGACGTCGATCTTCAATACGCCTCTTACCATTCGGTGATCACTGCCGGTTTTCACCCTGTGAATCACGGAGACATCATTGAAGACGTGTCTCTTGTTGGTCAAGATGAAGTCTATCTCATTTTTGACCACACCGTCGGGGCTCATCCAGGTCCACTTCCTCTGAGGCGGCTTCTGGAAAAAGGAGTTCATCATAAAGAGTCCCTCCTTTTCCAGAAATTCGGCCAGCCTCTGGCCCCTTGGGTTCCTTTGTCCATATCCAAATTGCCCCACTCTCATCTCTGAATCGCTTCTATTGCCGAGTTTTGCATTAAAGTCCCCCATAACAACAGTGAAGTGAGTTTTGGAGGTATGTATGGCTCTACTTACGTCCTCATACATAACCTCAACTTCATCATCAGTGTGTGACGAGGTCGGTGCGTATACCTGGATGACCTTCAACGAATATCTTTCAGATATTCTGAGTATCAGGTATGCCACCCTACTCGACACACTTCCGATGGTCGCTATGTTCTTTACAAGGGACTTATGGACGATGAATCCGACACCACCCTGAGATTGGTGTTCACCCTCCCGGTAGAAGAATAAGTTGCCGGAACTCAAGGTCACGGTGTCCTCACCCTCTCTTCGGACTTCCGATAACCCAATAATGTCCCAGTTCAATTTACTCAGTTCTTCTTCCAGCTCCACAAGCTTCTCGTCTGTCCTCAAAGTGCGGATGTTGTGTGTTACCAGGGCCAGTTTCCGTTTGGTGTGGTAGCCGAATCTCTTCCGGGGATTCTTAGCACCCCCTGCCCCGCCGTTACCATGACTGCTACCGGAGCCAGGAATAGCAGGGCTGCCGGGGACTAGGGGCCTGGTTTTTAGTTTTCGTATCATTAAGGGGAATTGCCCGTACTCGCCACGCTGGGCAGGCGGGTTGGCGAGCGCAGTACAGATGGACTGTAATAAAATGAGAAGGAACGCTGCTGCCCGTTCCTCCCTCGGCAATTGAGCCGGTATATTCTCTCTGTCGCCTCTTACGACACCCACGAGAAGAGAAGGGGTGGTGGAAATGGTATTCTTACGCCGCCGAATTCTTATTATTCTTAGTTTAGTTATAAAACCTACAAATAAATAAACATAACAACATACACAAATGGAAACATTCAAGTTATTCTAATAAAATCCAGATTTGGGATTCTTGTACATATACCGAGGAAGCCGAAAATACTTTTATTGTTATAAGGTTCGAGCTTATAAGGCAGAAGATATTAAATCAAGAGATATAGGTTAATATGTCTCCTTACTTTGCAGACCCTTATGTACCTAACATATTATTTGGGGGAAGAAAAGAAGACAAAATAAAAACGTACAATAAAAAAGGGTAAAACCAATGCCATATTTTGTTTAGTTCTTAAATGAAATAGGAAGAGAGGAAAATAAGATAATAACAATTACATGTTATAAACATAGATTACCTCAACTCCTCCCATGCTGGCGTGTTTTTTGAAGTCATATATTATTTCTCTTAATTGAAATATATTTAAATCTATACAAATATTAGTTTATTTTTCTTCATAATTTTTAATTATTAATTGACGTAAATACATGTGAAGGAGTTTCAAAGAAAAACTTAACGTAGAATAAGTTTTTTCCAATTGTGATTTCACAAATGTGCATGTTCGATGGCGACATTCAGAGATTATTATACGTAGTCTTCTTTATAGTTTTAAACAACCTGAAACAAAAAAAAAATATTAATATTAAAATCAAATAATTTTAATTGAGATCAAAATATGATATTTCGTAGATTAATTATAATTATTCTTTTCGGCATTTCGCTCATGTTTTTAAAATATTTAACTTCGATATCATTTTCCGAGGCTAGAACACTTCGAGCGACTTGGTATTAACCTGATGTCCAACTTTTTTTTGTATTGACTACTTTGTTAATCTTATTCTTTGAGCACTTATAGTTTTCTTTGTTAACATTTGAGCATTAAGATGTGAAATTTATTATCTTTGCTTGAGTGTGAATAAATAATAAAACATAAAAATTACTACACATTATATAGTTAGGATAGCTTACGGTTTAATTTAATAAGACTCATTCTAGTCATATTAAATTAAACCATAATTTTATACACACTACAATAATATAAAATATCTATTATTTTAACTCTGGATTTTTTTAAGATACCCTGACTGAGGCTAATGTTATTATGTGGGACTGTCGAGCGGCCTAGAAGTTTCTGTCAAAAGGTTACACACTAGAAAACAACAGTTGTCGTTATTGTCTGTGTAAAATATAAAATAACGTTTTTTAACTCAACCCTGAAATGTAAGATTTAAGCATTCTGAAATTTCTTTAAGATATGAAAATAAGATTGAAAAATTTAAGATAGACAGTTGATAATTACCCTATAATTAACACAAAAATGTTTGCTTAAAATGTTTGACCCAAAATGTTAAGTGATTTCGAATTCCCCTTTTCCTTTCCCTATTCTTAATATAATAATACAAAGTGATTCTCCATTAATGCCAGTTAGTAATAATGATAAGGGTCAATTATCTATTTCTAATATTTAAATAATAATTTATTATATTATTTTATTTATTTTAACTAAAGAAGTTTTTTCCATTCTTCAATAAACATGGCTTTAGAAATGCTATCTAATGTGTTGGTTTAACAAGTTATGAATTCATTATTGAATATTACAGTATATATCGACCACACATTATAATAGCTTAACAACAGAAGTTATAGAAAATCAATAATACTAAATAAAAACTTATTTAACAATCATATGTTTCTTGTACCTTATACCCTGAAAGCCATACCAATTAATATTATCTCAATATTAAATATCCTTTGCTTGCGGTTTTTATTATATTTAAGCCACAACCAAAATAAGCCTTTGTGTGTTTATATTAATTAACAATATTTTTTTATAATAGATAAAAATAGCACAATATATGTAAATGTCAGTTGGATTATTATTTTGCTCTTAAAGCCAAAGCGCTTTTACCACAGAAGGACACTGAATATAACGTACCTAACAAAGTTTTCTATTTAAATTGCATCACCAATATAACTGGGTGCATCACGACTATGAAGCTTTTCAAGTTCATGTGATAACTATTAATGAGATGAGATAATGATTTTCTCTGTTAGATAAATCCTATTATTTAGAGGTATCATAGAGGTCGTCCACGTTATACATTTAATAAATAAATATGATATTTTAATTCTTCAAGGTCTCTGCAAGTACCTTCGATTAAAGTTTATAAATACCATGTCAAACCACAACAACAATTTTCAAACTTAGAAATTTTAGTAGCAAGGTAAACCTTACAAAATTAACTACTAACTAACTAACTTTTCTCCTATATTAATCTTTAGAATTACCTACCACCTGATAAACGACAACACATTTATGACTGTAATATAATGTACTTTATTGGTCTAAAGTCTAAAGTATTGTAATTTGGAGTTCTACTTTTTGAATTATGATTTAAAAATATCATATCTTGTAGAGGGTTTGCACCATGTAACAGCAACCTAGATTTTAAACTATACAGTAATTTGTATTTGTTAAGGATAATGATGTACGTAATTATAATATAATTACAAGATTTGAAACGAAACGAAATATGATTACAAGGTTTCAAAATAATAACGAAAAGACTAAAAGGTGTTATAATAAAAAAGAAATTACAATACAACTCTGAGTTACTCTAAACAGTTACCTGTAATAAACTCCGTTGCTATGTATTTCAGACCAGCATCAATTAAGGGGAAGAATACATATTCTACAATAGCAATTACTCAACTTAAGGATAGAATACAAGACACTGCCTTCCTGTACATTATTAATCCCGAAACTCGCAATAGATAATGATCTTTATCAATTTCACCATGTAATTTAGTTGAAAATAAAGTTTTAGACTAAAACTGAAAAACTCTTTTGTTTGATCAAATTCTTAAATACCATTTTGAAGGATTTTATTTGCCTAATATTATCCCGCCAAGATATTAAGCCAATACATAATAAGTAAATAATAAAGTAAAGTACGAAAAAATTATTGATATAAAAGAAGAAAATTATATTACGAATCACAGTAAAGTAATATTCCTAAATATATGACATTATATACTTTTAAATTTCTATATAGCTTCCGTAACAGTTATTTGCATAGCGTTAATGAGAACTTTGCAAAAAATATTAACATTTTTCATATTATTGAAGCCCCACAAAAAAAATAAAGACCTTACTACTTTTCAAACAAAAAGAGCAGAGGAATCTGCGTGAAATGTAAAAAGTGTTCACATCGTCCAGCGGTAACTTTGCTTTTCAAAGGGTGCAATAGAGCGGCTCGACTTTTGGTTGATTTGGAAATACTGCCAAAGGAAATTCATTCTAAAACTATATGATATGTTGCAGAATGTTCCTTGAGAAATATACTTTGTTACCACATTACAAAATTATGTTTTTTCTTACCAGTATATGACAATGATATGTAAATTTAATTCCTATATTTTTCTATTTCAATAAAACATCATACTATATCTACGAAAGCGACATATTTTTGAACTTTAAATATTTGACAATCAAGTAACAAATTTTGTTTCGAAGAGGACAAGAGACGTTTCATATGTATGAACATTTTATATTTGAAATTTTAATTAAGTTTTATTAATTTGCTCTTACTTTTTATTAATGTTTCCTTATTTATTATAAAATAAGTATTTTTTAAATTCCCTTACTTATTATTTATGTTTCTTGCCTTTTAAGCCTTCCCTGAACTTCCACAAATATTTCAAGATCACAATTAGCCAAAAGGTTCCAGCGATTCTCAAGTCAGTCAAATTCTGAAATGGTTTGCAAATTAATATTTTTTTAAAAAGGTAAGGAAGATTATTTTTTTATGTTTGTGAAAGTTTTTCATTCCAGTTATGAAAAGAAAACCTTTAATTTCGAATGGTAAAATTTTCACATTGTCTCTAATACACTATAATATTAGTTAACGCTTGCTACAATTTTATTATTAATTATATAATTTAATAGGTTGTCGCTGGTTTCAGTTAATTATTATAAACTTTGTCAGTGATGAAGCCAAGCCATAATGTCATAAAACAAATTAGAGCCTAGTCTATTTTCCCAAAAAAGGGTGGTAGAGTCTTTTTGTAGACTTTTTGTCAAAAAACTCAAAAGATAGTCTCCTAATTTACAAATAAATAACAATTTTTATGATTTATTCAGTTGCTCATAGCTAATATGAGAGAACAAATTCATTAAAGTTAAGATTGTTACTTAACTAGCTTAAAACTAACCAACTAACTTTCAAACTGTGCGATGAGTAGACATTGCACCTGATGAGAAATTCTTATATAACTTTTTAAAAGAGTTTACCCATATTGAAATTATTTTTTTTCGTTTTCAATAATAATCTTTCCATAACCGAGGATGTACATTTAAAAAACAATTAACCAGGTTAAATCATCTGTCTGAATAAAAATAACTCTCTCCTGTTTTTTTAAATATCTTAGGTTGATACTAGCTAAATATAATGAAGGATATGATTGTTAATAAAAAGAACCGCATCTGTATAGCTGTAGATACTATATTAGATCTCTGTGTTTTTTTCTTATTATTTCTCTAGGTATTACCGACATTTAATTATCCGTTACACATACAAATGCTTTCTTTTCTACATTAAATTATTATCCTACCATCAATCCTACGATCGTATAATGACCATCGTATAATTTAAAATATTAATATTAACAAACATCAAAGCCAACCAAACAAATAATCATTATTTGGTTAAGACAAAGATAATTGGACCGAGTATATGAAAGGTCAAATATAATGTATATTTAAATAAAAAAATACAATTACAAGAATATGTTATTCACATTCCATCAATAATAAACGAAGTTTAATTGCAAGACTTTTAACTTGAGAAGATTAGTTCACTAAGTTTCAAGAAAAGTTTAAAGGTAATTAAAAGTTGTATAGTAGAAAATAGAAAATTAACTATTTTCTACAGATTCAATTAAGTTCATTTCGGGGAACTTTTCATTTTTAATCGTAGATCAATTTCTAATTATAGTATTGTTGGCAACGTTTCCTTCTAAATACCAAAAAAATCTGCTGGTTGACTATTCCATCTAAGCATAAGGTGGGTTTTACCTAGTGTAATTTATAGGTTACACCTGGAACTTATATATACAAGTTTCTCTAATAACGTTAGATTTCCCTCAAAAGTAATTGTTATAATTTATATTCTAAGTGGTTTAAATAAAAACAAAATGTCATTAAAAAAATTCTCACATCCCATACAATTTGTTATTTAAATGGAACCATTATATATTTTGATAATGATTACTTGTAAATATTTCATTTATAAATTTGAAAACAATTTATAACAAAAAATACTCGTAATACAGACATAGTCTGTATTTATTTTAACGCGGATATTATGTTTTCAAATTATTTACTTTAATTATTTATCAAATGTATACATATTAGGTTACATAAATTGTAAACTATAGATTTTTTTTAAATAAATCTTTAGAAACGAAAATTATAAGAATTATAAAAATACTGACGATATATGACGAGGAAGCATACCCGTAGATGTTTTTAAAATACGAACCCAGCATTACTAATACTACAATATTGAATACCGCCCATCCTCGAAGGGTTAACGAGCGTTAAAAGAAACCACGTAGTTATTTCTAATAATAAAATCTATATCTTAAGAAATCCTGTCGCTTCGATGGCTCGAACCAACATTCACCTAGCTCTCGACAATTTATCTCTTTAGCAAAACTGAGTATGCGATATATTTAAACAAAAACAGTTTTGAAGTTATTCGATATATTTAATTATAGTATATGTTGACAACAATATTCTAATGAAATAATATGCAAGTACCAGAATTACAAAAATATATGAACAAAATATTCTAACTTCTTTTGTCCTCGGAATCCTGAGGGACGAAAGAATCTTATTATGAAACAAAATATATAAGGTAAATGTTTATTGGGAAAATATTTTATTAATTTCAATATACAATTGTTATCTTGTATATTCTTATTCTGTCATAATGACTTTTACTTTTTGAAATATAATAATTAATAATTTAAGTTCAGTTAGGTTAAGTTTAGGAGTATGTTTACAGAAAGATCAAATCAACAGTATAACTATTGGAAGAAGTAGATTTAGCACTAGAAATTGAAAAAGTTAGTTTTATACAATAAAAAAAAAGTTTTGTATTTGCATAAACGTTTATTATTTATAATTTAATTCATTTTTTTATTTGGTTTATTTTATTCTAGGTATGAAGTAAGACTTTCTAAAACTATATTGAAAACAAATCCAATTACATTACAAAGACTACCTATTAGTGTAAAGTTCTGTAACAGTGTCAAGAATGTCGGTGGCATATAATGAGACTCCATTTTGATCCTTTAATTATATAACAGCCCCTCATTTTATGAATGTTAAAACTTCTTGTATAACTGGTTCAAGTATTTCTAATTTGTTTTTAATGTATTTGTGTCACTTATATTAAATACTTAAGAAAATAGGAAAATTTTATTATATTACTATCTTGTGAGTGCTGTTAAATGAATGGATGGATGGATTCAAATTCTATTGTAACGACTAATTACGCACAGGACTCTCTACCCTCCCCTCCCCTTAAACCCTCGATTCTTCAGATTTAAATTAAATTACTTTTATCATTATTTTATTTATACACGTTTATATATTTTTACTCTTATTGTAAAAAATGCTCATACATTTTTAGTGTAAAATTTATACTAAATACTGATTGAGGCCATAACCTATTACCATAATATATTTTTTAATATCAATGTTTTTCTAGTAATTTTTACGCGATAAGAATAAAATATTAAAATATTGGAGTTCCATCCAGTACACGTAACAGACATTAATAAAATGACCAAATAAAAGTCAAGTTGATCAGACATCAATTGAGTCAGTCAAATCTTGCCATCTTAGATCTATCTTTGTATAAAGTTAAAGTTAAACAAAGATAATGAGTTGTAGTTACGACTGATTCTCTAAATTCCACCCCTAAAAGGATAAAAATACACGACATTTTAGAACTTGTATGCGAAACCGCATTAAGATTGTGTTATGCACACTTTTAATTTTTAGTAATATGATATTTATTGTTTATAAAAATCCATAGTTATTTAAGTTTTCGTGAGTTGGAAGTTTAAGTCATTGTTGTCATTACAGATAAATATTGGAATATTTTATGTTCTCTACCTAAATTGCTGTGAATCCGCTGGCAAAAACTAATATTATTGTTAGACACATTATTTTTTGTGGATTTAGTGTATTTTGTCTTACTTTTAAATAAATAAAAGTTTTATGATTTATTGTTTTAATTCAATACGGCCAAGCGTAATACAGATTCTGCAGTTGCCCATGATGGAGAAATAGATAGACATATACTCGCGGACTTTTAGTAGATGTTTTCAAGGTATACAATTCTATAGTACATTATTTTGATCTATCTTCTAAGATTTTGCATTTTCATATATTGCATTGTATGCACAATAATATATTTTCTACTATTACATTTTTTTACTAGAAATATATATTACTAATAAAGTAATAATGAAAGCGTATATGTCCCTTGTTAGGTTATAAATAAAACAATAAAAAGAGAATTCAGATTTTAATTGTCCAAAAATATCTTTATACAAAAATAACACGTAGACAATTATATTAAATCTCATTAACAGTGTAAATTATATACAATTTTAATATTATGATATATTGATATAATATTTCAAAACACATGAATTGACTTACAATATATTACCTATTAAATTTACTTTATTGTTATCTTTACATAAAGTTTAATAGTGAAGTCATTCGTTATTAAATATTTATAAAAGCTAACATAAGGCTAATGTATCATAATAAAAATTTAATTAATTGAAGAGAAACATTTTTAACCAACGGTTATAAGATAAAGTGTACCCTAAACAATAGTTATTTACGCAAAGCCACAAAATAATTTTATGGGGGTAATTGACCAAATACCAGATTCTTACACTTTAAATCATGTCTAAAAGTTAAATATGAAATAACCTTTGAAAATCCACAGCATTATGAAACAAAAGAAACATTTACATAGTTTCCTAAAGTTTACCTGTTTAACATAATTTCCGACCGCCATCACAGCTCGGGGTGATTTATATGAGTATATCATAATTATTCGAGAAGAAATTTACAGAAATAATTTCCTCAAAATAAGCACTAAAGTACTGAAATAGCTATTTTGATAATAAATATACAAATATGAAATATAACCCATGGTTACTTGGAAAATTTTCTTGTTGTGAATTAAAATTTTTCTTCTTTTTATTTAATTTAACAGAAGATTTTAACATACTTAAGTCATATTTAATTACGTAATATTATTAACTAAATTGAGTCCGATTTGTAGCTCTTCGTTTATATAAACTTATAGATAACTTAATTATTTTATTTACAAAACTGTAACTTTAAACTAGATTACGGTTAATGACTAGAACTTATAAAATACAATAATTTAAAAAATATTTATATAGTTGATATTTTAACAAATTTACTTAAAGATAACATTATCTAAATTAACTCTTATTTAAGCTTTGCTGCCGTGGATGTAAGCTGGAACAAAAAACTTTATAAATACTTAGGAAAGGTATTATTATAAATTAAATAAAAAAAAAGTAATAAAGGTTTTTGTGGAACATTATATATAGTTTTCAATTTACTCTTCATTGTTAAATAAGAGGTGAAATCAGGCGAGTAGTAAAACATTGAACAGTTCAAACAATAGTTTTTTTCATTCAGCCCAAATATAGAATGATATAATATGAAATTACTTTACAATGACACTTTATTTATTATGTTACTGAATTTCGACCACAAGATTAGTTTAGATTTCTTTAAAGGGTTCCGAGTATACTTTTCTTTCTTTTTTTTAGTGACGCGGTTGAGAATATCACGAATTTGGTACAACGCCTTATTAGATCTACGTAGTTCATCATCACCATCACCATTACCATCACCATCATAACCACCACTACTACAACCACCATCATCATCATCATCATTAAGAAACTTTTGGTGTTAACATAATGTGCTGTGCATTTAAAGTGATCCGCTCAATTGATATAATGAGGAAAAGTTATCTGACAATCAAAAGAAGGTGAGTTCTTCGTCGGGACCCTTCGGGACCCTTCGGGACGTCGGGACGTCGTGTTTAACCACGCAAGCGTTCTAATGTTGTCCCACTATGACGATGGCGATAACCGTCTGGTTTCAAATAGTTGCCGCGTTCCCTTGGGTGAAGTATTAAATACAAGAAAAAAAATACGAGAATTTACGTCAAACATAAATCACCTGTGATATCTAATGTCTATCTGTACTGTACTGTACTCTAGAGGCTTAAATCCTTTGAAGAAATTGGTGTTACATTGCTTAAGCTCCGAGCTCACGATTGAAAGAGCCCGAATGTATTCCAAACTAGTTGAGCAAATTGTAATGAAAACCACGTGTTGCTAGTTAAATATGATGTAATAATAAGGGATCATGAAAATTTAAAGACAAAAATTTATGTTCATATAGACTATGTCATTTTATTTTTATTATTAATTTTAAGTTTGGACTCAATGGGTTTATAATTACAACGCATGTACATATGTATATTTTTAAGGTGCTTTTGTTTTTCTTTTAAATGATTTCATATCCTAAATTATACCGAGAATTCTCTGATATATTTTTTATAATATTTGTTTTCTTTTCATGATAAAACTGATTGGTTTCACTCAAGGAAACCTCCCTCCTTTTTACAAAAACAAAGTCAATAAGGAAATAGTTTAACTTAGTTCCCTTGTAAATATTGTACAATTCTTTTGTAGATCCTTGCTATAAATATATATTTTAGTATATGTTAAGGGCAGGGTAGGGTGTTAATTTTTTTTTCCTATTTTTCTGTAATAAATGCATAATATGTTAAGAATATTCTGTGAAAATTTCAAGTCGATCGAAGCAAAATTGACGAAGTTATGACTATTTGAGCATCCGTTGCCGGGTTTCGATACCTGAGCGACTGAAAGTTTGACTGTTTCCGCTCGTGTTTATATCTCGAAAAATGCCTCAATAAGTTAAAAAAATTATCTAGTGTTGTTTTGAATTTTTCAGTGAGCAAAACTTTAAAGCGTTTTTCTGAAACTTGGTATTTTTAAAGTCCGTGAGCACGATAACTCAAAATCCACTGGATCAATCGTATTGAAATTTTGCACAGTATTTCTTCACATAATTCGCTAGGTTACATTGAGGGTTTTTTTTTAATAATTGTTGATTTTACAATAAAAAATATGCCGATTTTTGTCACCAAAATTCGTTTTCAACTTCCGTGTTATAAAAAAATAAAAAAAGCGAAAAAAAAAAATTGCTCGATGTTACCTGGAGAAATATCTCCTTTAAAGAATGCATTTAGATTTTTTGGTTTCCCATGATTCTGTTACGAGTTATGATGTTCACCGCAAAACTTTTTTTTTTGAACCGCTTCCGGAGTTTAGCTGTCAATCGTTCAATTTTTGATATTTTTTGATGAAAAATTAGGAAAAGATAATATGATATAAGATGAAACTATTTAAGATATTAGCCGAAAACAAACTTTCAAATAAATTTAGTGAGCACATATTAATTTGTAATTACAAACAGATACTTAATTTTTATTTAAATGTGTAGATCATACGTTCACAATAAAGTAAATATGGAGTTATAATCGGATTAACAAATGCTATTAAACAAATGAAACTAAATTCATTTTATTAGGAATCTTTCAAAACTTTCCATAATAACTTTGTTAAAATTTCACGCCTTTGTTTGTATTTGAAGTATTGCAGCTTTTCCAATAAAAGAGGTATTAGCTGGCAAATTCTAAAGCTTTGGCACATATGTTCGCCTAACATTACAAATGCGAATTTGTATTGCTCTTTACTAAATAACTGCAATATATTCACATTTGTAATAAAAACTAATTCACTTTAAATTGCAATAGGGAGACAGATTATTAAATATTGCATATTGTTAATTTAGATACAGTCTTTATATTTTTACCATCGAAATTCCGATGGGGACATCTTGGACAGCTAGCAAGCGAAGGCGGTCTCTTCGATCGCGGGCCGAGTTCCCGAGACGACGATCGCGGCCATGCGACTGCTGCATTTCCTCTTGAATTTTTGAGTTGCTCTACACCTGTGGAGACTATGTGGAAGATATTCTTATAAACAATATTATTAAAATATTTACATACGTAGTAAATTAATATTTCTTCCTTTTTTGCAGTTTTTTTCTTTGTTTTCTTAATTTTAAGCAATAAAATATTTTTTTAATTTCAATAATTAATCAGCGATCAAATAATATTTATATATTCCATAAGTTATCAAAAATAATGAGAATAAACCTTTATTAAAGACTAGTTTAATGATAATAGACAGTCCAATATTAGACAGCCCCACTGCCCACGGGTAAAATAAATGTTTCAGTTAGTCTAACAGTCAATACAAATATTTACATGACAACAATGAATAAACGTAAAAAATGTTTACGTTCATATTATCCTCGTAGTATCTTCTCGATACTTGTGCCAGAGTGACTATTCGTTAACCTGTTATGCAAGGCTTAAAATGCGCATTTGGCTATTGTTTTAATGATAAGATATTTCTTATGTATAATATTTTCAAGATTTTCACGAGAAGTAAACATTTAAATTTTTTAATTGATTTAATTAGCATAAACATTTATGTTGTTTTTGTTTTAATTCGTTTGAAATACCTTGCAGCAATCTTATAGGTGTCTGTTAGTAAGTAAGTTAATTTTTATCTACAATCAATGGGGTTTTAATTTACCGACATAAGCATCACAATGCCTAAAAACCGCTCTGATTGAATTGAATTACAAATTAACTAACAAAGTTATTAATTACTATGTAACAAAGATATCACTTAAAGACATCTTTAGGTTTTGTATTAGGTTCACAGATGTGGACATGATGTGTGGATGTGTGGTTATATTTTCAAAAGAACAGGTGAGAAAGAGATTAAAACCGACATGGTGGACAAAATGGTTTATCAAAATTTTCAGATTATATATTACATAAATATAAGATGCCTTAACAAATCAGCATATAAAATATATATTGAGTAAAAGACAAGACAAGACAGGACAAGATATTAAACCTATATTTGTAAGTAGTAAATATAACGTGAAAATTATTAAGTATACAATATTATCGGAATCCGATCATGTATCGTCCTTAAAAGTAATTGCTCTTTGAAATTTGATAATGTAATTCAAACTGAAAATGTAGAACACAAGTTGTTACTCTATGTTGTCCTTCCGCCCACGGCTTCGCCCAGTTTCCTTAAGGAATATTTCCTTACCAAATTTCCTATTAAGATTTTTGCAACTAAACATGATTTATGTTTACACAATGTTCAAAGATTTTCATAATATAAGAACTTTTAAGTAAAAATAATCTTAGTATCATTATATTAATAATATGTGGCCAGATTTGTCCTGCTCATGTCTATATCATTACAAAATAATTTATATAAAAAAAAATATTTATAATCAAAATTTAAAAGAAAAGAAGAAATATAACTTTAAACAAGACAATCATATATAATAAAATAAATATATCACACAAAAAAACGGGCAAAGAAAAAAAAAGTAGTATCAATTCAAAATGTTTCACTTATCGAAATTTCATACATGTAATATAATTAGTGGGTGGGTCGAGGGAGGCAATTGCCTTGCTTGGTAATGTGCGTTCGGCAAATAGGTTTCGTTATTGCATCCCGGACAAACTGGTGTATTCAACGGAGCTTGTTGAACCTGGCTTAGTGCTGACTTACCACTAAACCTATCACTAACCTTTTTTAACTAGTATAGCTTTATAATTTTTTTTATGATTTGACTCTATTTTTAGATCTCATAAATTCTCTCTCTCATAAATTTTTCTTTATCATATTAGCTAAAAATAAACAGTTTATTTATTTTATATTATATTTTTATATATAATACAAATAAAAATAGAAAACAAAAGAATTTCGCAATCCTCATAAATGTATAAATATAAAGTGCTTAAAGCGATAAAATATAAAAGTATTTTAATGTACGTATTATTTTAACTATAAAATATTTAAAATATCAAATCACTTCAAATAATAATTACGTTAACGAGTAAAAACCTGATCGGGATCTGCTGCCCGACTGGGAGATGAAGTCTGGAGGTGACTCGGGCAGCGGTCTCTTGCGGCGAAAACAACTATCACGCCAACGACATAGTATGGCAGTACGGAAATATGATCTAAACCTGTGAACAAGAGAAACCGTTAAACGTAACAATTATTTATAGTATATTATAATATAGATATTATTTATAACCTTGACTATGAACCAATTTCTTAGGAATAATCTAAAAAGTTAAATAAATATTACATGTATTTTTTTTGTTTCTATGTTTATTTTTATAATTATTATTACATTTTTTAAGTTTTATTATTAATGAAAATGAGCATTCTGTTTAATTATACACTTGATATGTCAGTGTTCTGTTTTAAATATTCCAGTATACCAAATTATGCCACCAAATATAATTCTGTATTTTTAGTCACGTCTACTATACATACACATGAACTGTAATCCAGAAACAGGAGAAAGTCTCATGATGTCTATGATGGTTAAAAACGACAGTTTAAAACTAATTGAATTAGGGAAATAAATATCGTTATTCAAATTTAATATATTTTTAAACAAATAACTTTTAATAATTTTCCGATATAAAATCACATTTAAATAATTTGTAACGCTCATATTCGGTAATTCTAAACACTTTACAAATGGAAAATAAATTGCTTTTTTATCCAAGCGATAGTACTAAACACTAATGACATTGGAAGAAAAAAACAGCCATTACAAGTCTGGTGAAATAACATGTAATATATACCAAATGTTTTAGAATTTAGAAGTCTATAGTTTTGTACAGAATATAATATATCTCAACCGCAAGTTCCAATCTCAACACCCACACTACATACACTTCATGACAAATTTTAATCAAGTCAAAATCACCTAAATGTAGTAAGACAAAGTATCATCATTTGTTTTTCCCTAGCGACGCAGTAATCTTGTCTTCTTGTGCTGTAATTACATAGGCTTTGGTATTTATATATCAACTTAATATTTGTATACATGCCCGTCATAATATAATTATATATTTATTTAATATAATGTAATAAAGATTTACTAGAATCATTTTCTGTAATTCGAGATCCAAATTTTATCTACGACTTTATTGGCGCATTATCATTTTTTTTCAACTCATCCAAGTACGGATTAACAGATTAAAAATTTATTTTAACAAAGTGCTAGAGTGTAGATTTCTATTGGATATACAAAATTTTGTCAATATCGCTCAAACGGGTCTTGAATTGTAGAGAAACATACAAATAGATAGAGGGAAGTCAGATAAATAGTAAAAAATAAATAAAATAATGGAATGGTGTGGAATGGCATGCATCATATTATGAATGATTTTAACAAAAAAAGTTTACAGACACCAAACGGATTTATATAGATTAATAAATATTTTAACTACAGATATTGCAGATCGTTACACCGATTAATATTTATTAATAATCGGTTACAACTAATATTGACAATACACAAAAACAACACAAAAACGTTATGGATTCCAAGAAAAAATATATAAAGTAATATATATTATTTTTAAAGGACCTATTTATTGTTTTTAATAGCCTATAAAAACATATTTTATGATTTACCTAAATCATAAAATATGTTTTTTATTTATAAATTCGTTATAAATTCACGCTTTATCTTTATTTAGGTAAATCATAAAATATGTTTTTTATAGGCTATTAAAAACAATAAATAGGTCCTTTAAATGTAATATATATTACTTTATATATTTTTTCTTGGAATCTATAACGTTTTTGTGTTGTTAACGAATACTAATTCAATGGGAAGTTCCGTTGAGAACATACTTTTATATTACACGAGGCGAGGTAGGTATCTACGAGTACTTGTAACTTTTTGTTTAAATACGCAATTAATTAAAAAACTTAATACTTGCTTTAATGCTTGAGAAAACTTATTTCAAAGAAAAGTGATAATCTCCCAGATAATGTCTGACCTTTAAAAACTTTGCTTGAAACTAAATGACTTCCAACCAACATTCCATGAGTGAAGTTTAAAAAAAGGTAAGAAATTGATTACCAAGTACAAACGTCATATTATAAAGGTGCTATGCTTTTATTTGAAAAACAATTTTATACTGTATTGGGAATTTTTGCAGTAATATTACGTTTGCAGTTTTGTTAGTATCGATTTATAAATTTCTTTAATATTACAGATAACGTTGCCAATTGTGTCAAATCCGTTCTGAAAATAATATATGAAAGCAATGAAAGAATACCTTTCTATTTTATAACGTAGTATCAGAAGTAATTGATAACGGAATAGAGTAATTAGTAAAATACAAAATAAGTAAAATATTGTTGGTAAATTATATGTAATATACATTTAACATGCATTTTTAACATTGAAAATATTCTACAAATTTTATTTATTCTTTAAATTAAAAAAAAACTACAACTAAAAATCATTTTAAAAACATAATACGATAAATCTGACATGTAAAGACGGATAAAATTCAAAATTAATTTGGAAAAAGGTTAAAAACATAACTAACCACTACATAGAAGAAATTAATTCCAAATGTTGGTGGTATTTGGTACAATGTTTTATGAGAACCGCATAGTTGAAAAACGTCATGCATCCAGAAGATTGGCAAATGGAAAATTGGCAACAGAAATTAGATCAAATAGCTCTTCAGACAACTCCATGTGATGTGTGCGGTAGAAGAAGCATGAATATGCAATGTTCCTACGCAATACCAAAGAATTTGGGCTTTCGCAGAGCACAGTGTCAAGCGCTAGTCTGGCGCAAAGTACTAAGTACACTACTTAATTAATTAGTACTGAAAAATCAAAATCAGAAATCAGGAAAAGTGGTACTGAGGCAGTCTTAATCTCCTAATTACTCAGAATTTCACCGAGGCTTACTTTGCCTGGCTCTCAATATGACCGTAATACTGGCCATTTCTGCAAATGTTGAGATCCAGTACTCCGAGCTGTCAACCGCATAACAATAAATTCTTATCACAAGTATGTGTATACTTGTGTCTCCAATAAATCATTTATTTGTAGGTAGGTTAGGGGTGATATACGCTTGAGGAACATCAGCGGTTCTGGGATTGGAATCCAAGCAAAATCTCTCAAGAACGACCCATATGCTCCAACCAGTTAGAAAACTGATGGTCCACTTGCAAATACTCGGGAAGCCCACAGGAAAGTAGCTTCGAGGGTAACGATCTTGCTTTAATCAGGTATACTAGAAGATTGTCAGCTGATTGACCGTGACAAAGGCCATATTTGTCGAAATTTATTAATTTTTGAGAAATCGAATTTATTTTTAGTTTATTTATTTAAGCGAATAGTTTGCCAAGTGTTCTTCAAATGTATTTTGTTTTTAGAACTGTAGAAATAGAAATTAGCGCCTTGGCGCAGAAATGATAGGCCTGCCTGATAGGCTTTTGCAGCTACTTTATTTATATATATTATCATAATTTTGTGTAGAGTGTGGTATAAACATATCTATCCACTTCTTCACTAGAAGCGGCGCAGTTACTAGGATCATGGGATAATGTGATAAATAAGTATGTTTTGTCACTTAGTTGAAATATTTGTTTTGCTTAAAAACGACAATGCCTTTGGTGTCTTCTTAACGTAATAGTGGACGGCCATTATATTGGCCTACAATGTCTTGATATCGAGGAGCACAAACCATATTTGTCTTTGACAAAAGAAAAATATTTATTTAGTTATAAATTTAGCTTACATCATATAGAGTACTAGTAAAATTATTAGATTAGATAGAGTAGAAATTAGATAAAATTGTATAATTATGTAAGTCTTAGTAACAAAGAACATTATATTCACTATAATTAATTAGGTCTTGTACTAAAATACATTATTCACAATAAAATAGAATTAGGGCCATGTGCTTAAGGATGGTTGTTAAATAGTTTATCTCCGCCTTGAGCGGTTTACTTTAAAGCCTCGTAAATAGATTACAAATGTTCCTTTTAATAAAGGGATTACGACTTTTGGGAATTATTTAATAGAATCTAAGTCTTTGCTATGCTATAATTTTCAAAGACTAACAAAGATAAGAATTATAAAAATAATATCAATATATAAGAATACTTACTTTGCATTCATCCAATAATAAATGATGGGGTTGACCATAGCATTGGCCATCGCAAGCCAGTAGAAACCAAGATACACGTGTTGAATGTACTTCATATACAGTATAGATGGATTGAAGTGTGTGTAGATAAAATAAGTGTGGTACGGCAGCCAGCATAATCCGAATATTACAATCACTAGTATAAACATCTTGACAACCTGTAAAAATTAGATACATGAGACCGATCTTGCGTTTTTCTATTTTATTTGTATATAAGTTAGACTCAATAGAATTTCAAGCTATTTGTAGTTGAAACGACAGAAGTATTAAAAGTAAAGAATCCCAAACATTGAAAGGTTTTTATCGAGCACTACTACATATTGTATTAAGATATACCCGAGTCATCGAGGTCTTTAAGTGAGGAATGTGAGATAGGTATATTAGAACTAATTGTCCGGATTTAACTTTAAGCCTTACATTTTCTCCGGCATATTTAGTTTCCATTTTATAACATACGTTACTAATAGAATTTATACTGACTCTTTACTAATGTACAGATCCGCTATTTAAGAATTAAAAGGCATATGTTAAATATTTAATAGGTTAATATAAACATATATACTTAATATAAAAGTGAGACAGATTAACGACTTTAGTGACGCAAATCCTAATTACTAATAGACAAAGCAGATGAAAGTCTGAAAGGTAAGATCAAAAGATATTAAATGTACTCGTCTATTTTTATTGCCTGTGACTCTGTCCATCGTGCAACTACAGCAAACCGTGTCACGCTCGGCAAATTACACAGGCACCCAAAAAAAAAACATGAACCAGAGGGGAGACCCCATTACACTTAGGTTTTTGGTATCGCTGAAACCGAATATGGCAATAAAAACTAAATTTAACTGCCCGTTTTCCCGCTAGCACCCCCTTACTACCTCTTAAAGGGTGAAAATTTAAATTTTTGTATAAAATGAAGAAATACACATCTAGTGTATTTCTACATTTTTTGGAATGCTGAAACCGAAAATGATAACTAAAAATTAATTCAAGACCTCCATAACCCATTAACACTTTCTTATTATCGCTTATGGGGAGTGAAGTTTTCCATTTTTGTATAAAATAAAGTATAATGTGTATTTCTATGTTTTTTGCGTAACTCTTAGCGTAACCCAGGAACAATGGCGTAAATGGGATGTCAATATGTTAGCAGACTACTGTGAAATTTAAAAAGAGATTTGCCAGAACAGAAAAGAGCCAATAAAAGGAAACCACTTAGAAGATCTTTTGAAAACAAGAGAGTTCGTTATCGTAGAAACAGGTAGACGTTGAATAGTGATAGGCAAGGGGACTCACTTTAATCCAGCACCCCAAAAGGGAACAGAAATCTACTACGTCCACGCCGTTGTTCCTGGGTTATACTAAGAGTAGAATGAAATCATGAATATATATCAGATACTTCTGATCGATAAAGCATTTGAATTTCCAATATAAAAGCTAAGAGTAACCTCAATCTAGTTTGATGAACATGTCATTTACTGTAAATCGTTAAAATTTATTCATACATCTTGATTTTATATAAAATTGTAATTAAAATTGATAGCTAAATTTCCCTTCAAATAATACAGAATAAAAAATTATCACATATGTTTTGCAATACTATTATTGCAATATTATGTTCAAGGAAACAACAGACTTTATTTGCCTTTAAAGAAATTATAATCAAAAAAGTTATAAACATTTAAAAATTTAGCAGTAAGGTAATATAAAGTACCTACTTGTATTACAGCTCTATAGTATTAGTCAAAAAATAGAAATTTGAATTTTTTTTTACCTTCATTTAAACAAACCTGCTGTACACATGAGGTAAACCATACGTGCTAAAGAAAATATTCAAATAGAGGGAGAAATATTTACTAAAGTCAGCTTATTATAACTATTTACACTTATGCAACCGTTTATGTATAAAGAAACTACTTATATTACAGCCTTCAACTCTATAGTATTATTTAAAAAATAGAGATTTAATTTTTTTTACCTTCATTCAAACAAAACTGCAGTAAACATGAGGTGAACCATACGTGCTAAAGAAAATATTAAAATAGAGAGAGAAATATTTACTAAAGTCAGCTTATTATAACTATTTACACTTATGCAATCGTTTATATAAAGAAATATATTTGTGTAGGGTTAATAAAGTTGGGAATGAATATACTATTTAAGAATCTTTTCACGTGGGGAGTTTTGTACAATCTCCAAACAAACAGTTTATTTTAATTGACCGTTACATAACTTACCCGATTTAAAATCAACATATTAAACTTAATTAAATATTCCAGCTGTTAGCACAGACTAGACAATCTTCCACATTCGGGACGTTTGTAGTAAGTTACAGAATTAAACTTGGAAAAATAACGGTAATTTCTTATATTGGTTTTAAGGGATAAAGGTGATTTTATAGTGCCTGACCCTTCTCAACATTGGCTCAATAGTTTGACCAGTAATGTTGCTTGTAACTAATTTTGAGGTTTTTCCGTAAACGTGTATTTTTAATGTTCATAATTTGTTTCATTACTATTATAATGTATGTACATAAAATATGATTATATTTTATTTATTACGTCTTACGCTATTTGTGTTCTGTTCTAATTTTAATTAAAAAGAACAATTTTCATAAATAAATAATTTTCTTTTATTAAAAAAGTTTGCATAATGATACATTTTTTTTATTAAAAAGCTTCATTGTATTTATTATATAATTTTGAACTATAGGTCACTATGTGAATAGTTGAAAAGAATACTTTGTATCACTTTTGAGTATGTTGTGACATGGAATGTAAGATTTAATATGCTGAATACATGTACTTATTACGATTAGTACATATATTTTTATTAGAACAGTATTTAAAACTAAAATTCGTATGTAATACTTAAAATAAGTACATAAGTCTATACACTATATATAATTTGTAAATAACGTAATAGAACAAAAAACAATATTATTATTATAAATATATAAAAATGTGTATATGTTTTTTATATATAAGTATTAAATACAATGCTACAATAAATAAAATCCCGTTTCCAATTACGTCCCGAGTTTAAACAAATTCATTCCACAGCTTAACCCTAATTCAATGTTTCTCTTGTAAAATTAATCATTTGCAATAGCTTAAAGCTTCTGTTAGAAGTCTATTAATTAAACATAAGCCGAACGTAGTCCTAAAGTTGTATACTTCTGCACACCATCAAAATATTGTGCAATTGATAGCTACAAAGTAAATTGCTAATTATGCACAATTGAATCGTGTTTGAGTAATCGTGTTATGGTATCAAACAAACACCAAACTTCTATTACCACATAGAAAACCTTTTTCAAAGATATTAATATAAATTCATGATCAGTTTTTTTAAAAAACTTGAGTTCCCAGTCGACTTAACTCAATATTTTCATTCTTAATGTTAAACCATTTCAATAACTGTAACAAAGCCATCAGAGTAATGAACGTGGCCTCATAATAATTATTAAAATAATTAATAATATATTTAAGTAAAATAAACTATTTGTCAGGCGATTGCTAATAACAATTGAATAACATTTCATTATTAATAGGTTAAATAAATTCAAACGGAATAAAAATAACATTAAATCCGCAATTCATGCGTATAAAATTATAAAATAAAATAATATAATATAATAAAGTACGATTACTAAATATCGGTATTCTTCTCAGCTCTTTATCTTTTTATCTGGTTGGGAAAGTAAAGTATAAAGGACTTATTTTTTTAAATTGTTTATCATGGTTAGACATGATAAGCTTCTTTAAATATGATAATGTCGAAAAGACCCTTATATATATAAAAGACGATTAAAGATGATGTAGAGGCGACTCAATTGATAGAGCGAAGGTTTCTTAGAGGTCAGGAAAAAAACAAAAAAATAAACAATGTTATTTAAGTAAAACTATTAGTCATAACGCCGTTACTCTATTACCAATATGCGAATTTACTATTTGCAGAAACATGTTATATTGTATTTTATACTATTGCTTAAAAACATATAATTACTACGAAGTAAAGTTATATTCTTACTTTTATAAGCAATAGAAAACAACTATATTATATATGAGTGATTAATACTTTATTTATATTGGCATGTAATAATAACTACTTGAGATAAATGTTAGAGGTTAGTCGCCGTCTACTAGTTTCAACGAAGGTTCGTTTTAAGTCAAGTAAATAATCGTAAGCGTTAGCTTTTATTATTTTATTATGCGATTTGAAGTGAAAATTTATTGAATGATTTGTTTCCTGTTTATTATTGTTAATTGTTGTCTTTATTTCTTTATGTGATATTACCATGTTTTTGCAATAAACATCATATAGTTATGCCCTGGGTTATTGATGATGATTTCAATGCACATATTTATTTTCTTGATGGTGGTTGAGAAAACTAACCAATTTTCTTTGGAAGCGTATAAGCAATTGCAATTATGGTACCAATTGATATGGACACATTTCGTGCTTTGTGCAAAAATATGATTAAATAAAATGCTTGGACAGCAATTAGGTTGTCTTGGAACGGTGCAATGGATCAGCTAATTTCACTCAATTTTTTTAGGGTTTATGTTAAGTAGTCTATCACAAATCCACAAGCATGTGGTTGTAGTCTATCACAAACCTACAAATATAAATAAATAAATAAATTTAAAATAGAATAAATGGCTTGTGACTATAAAACCCACCAATATTATTGACTGCCGCTTTTAACTAGAGTCCATAACAAAACTATAGATTGACATAATACACCCACACAAATAGCTCTAATTTAGCTTATTATGATGCGTAATTGGGATAATTACATGGTAAATTCACGATTTCGCGAATCACAAAATCCTCTGACAACTAATGACAATTTAATTACAAATTAACAAGTGACATTTTATACGCACTTATACCGTTTGTTACTATACGCTATTTTCATGCTATAACATTTATATAAATAATATACTGCCTATAAATATATATATATATAGATCTGTGCTTCATATCTTAACCCTAGTAAAGATCCAAACTTAAAATTACTGTCGTATATCAGCAACTGGGCATATTACTAGCAAACCTTTCTTTTGGATCGTATGGAATCAGCTTGTCGTTGCGTCAGCTCGCCGATCGATCGGGATCCCCAGAGTACTCGGCCCATTGAGGAATAGAAGAATGTCATGCCCAACATGGGAACTGCGTATGTTACCACGAAGAATAAAACTTGATACCTAAGACCGAAATTTCTTATTAGAAATGTTCATAGTACTTTTGCTATACTATCTACTATATAATAAGCTTATTAGTTAAGATATTAAGTTGTATCATTAGTATTAGTATTGAGATAGATCTGATTAATAGCATATTCTATACATATAATTCTTCTGTACATCAGTTTATCACTGAACATTCCCTAAAGGGATGGAAAAAATAGAGTGATTTTGTGTGTTTGAACAAAAGCAGCAAGGATATACATGTGAAGTTTAGATTTAGATTATTCTTATGATTTGCTTCTCATTGATTTGTAGATGTTTTTTTTAATATTATTTACACCTATTTATGTTATACCCTTTGTTTTAAGACCTTTGTAAAGTTCTACCAACTGTTCTTATATTAATATTCATAGATTTATACTAATATGCATTTGACTACAGAAAACAATTTACATTTATTTTTGGCACTACACTTATTTTTACCTGCTACCATGCTTTTGCTGCAACATTTCGCCGCATGTTTAAACGACCTCTATCAAAATTTATATGCTATTTTTAATAAAATGACAGCTCACTTTTAGGCGATGGATGTTTTTAATTCCACTAAAAAATACCTTCTCAAAATATATTAAATATTTTGAGCCCGAAAAAGGTTAAATTTTAAGAGCAATTTGTGTTTGTTAATAACTCAAAGTTATCTTTTCATATTTTGTACCTAAAAAAGGTCTATCTAATTTTATAACTCTTATAACTCTGATGTTTAGTTCAGTTTCATAATATTATGATATATCTTTCAAGTAGCTAATACGATAGCAGTATAGATAATTTTTATATAATTTTAATTTGGACTCAGTTGAAAAAGCTTTTTACTAACTAGCTTTCGTAACTAATTAAAAAAAATTCAAACTTATATTTTTTAATAATAATTACGGTAATAATACTATTTTAATTACAGTAAAAATAGCTTAAAAATAGCTTATTAAAAATAGCTTTCCAAAATAGTCATGGAGTGTTAAAATTTTACTAAAATAAATTAAAATTTCTTTTGACTATATTTTATTCTATACTTACACAAAATCCATATATGAAACATCAGGTAAACCATCGGGCCAAGATAACAGACACGCTGTTTTTAATATCCCCTTGGATCTGATAAACAAACAACATAGTCAAAACTCTAGTAAACACACAATATCTTTAGGGAATACCCTTATTTTAACAATAATTATTCAGCAGGTTTTATTATTAAAATAACGCTATTTTTTGATGCGGAAAATACAAAGATGACAGAAGTCAATTGTGTTTTATTTGGAATATTTTTTAAGTTTGACATTAAATTACCATTAATGCAAATGTAATGTTATGTATAATTTCACATGTTACCTACCCTAGCGATCATCGTGAAATTTTACATATGCGTTGTTAAAGGTACGTAAAAGATATCTTTCATCCCGAAAAAAGTACTGTACCCGGGTAGAAAAAGTAAATTTTAAACGGCTTTCCGGAATAACTAAACTATTTTTATTTACATGGATAGTACGGAAGAAGTCACTGGCAAGAGCTAGTAAATACAGCAGAAAGATGAACTTTTAACAGAATGTTTTTGATTAACAGAATCCATCTTTAGTAATTACAAAAACACCATAATTTTATAATTAAGGGATATAATTTCCTACTGTAATTTAATGACGTTAAGTATATTCGTTCTGAGGGCATTTTATGGTGTAATTAGTAATTATTTCAAGTCCCAAAATATAGAGGCCTTGGCACGAAAAACATGATGACAAGAAAAACAAATACAAAGTATTTAAAGATATGTTTTATAGAATATTTTGGTATAAGAAATGTTAATGAAGTAATAATTAATTTTTTAATATAAAAAACTTTAAAATCAATAGTCATCATTATTAAATAGAAAGACACTTTGTATAAAAGAGACATAGACTATTTGTGATCTACAACTTGAGCCACAATAGGATGAAATAGAAGTTGAAAGTTTGTAAAAGGAAAAAAAAATGTTGACATAAGGTACCCAATAAAATGTACAAAATAAAACATTTAACGTTCTACGGAAAATGCGTTATTTGTAAAGATTATTTTCCGGTTTCACGTGTAAGACAATTGGCGGTGGTTGTCAATGCTGCTGTATTTGTAAATCCCAATGGATTAATCAAAAAGCGAAATATTCAAAGTTCTGTCAAAAATTTTTCTTCACGAAGCTATTTATAACAGCTATTATTATATAAAAGAAGATTTATTAGAACATTTACATTAAAAATAATTTGTCCTTAAAATAACAAATTTACGACATTCAAGTACCGTTTTCCTAAATAAATATTTCTTTTTTTATTTCTACCAACATCAAAATAAAGTGAAAATTATTTAACCCAAGATATAGAATACAATCTCTTATCTTATATCTGATGAATGCCACATTTATATTTGTTACTTTTACTAAAATTATTGTACTTTATGTTTTATGATACAAACACTTTCTCGAGTGACAGATCATTAGTCAATGTTCAAGCTTATGGATTTTTATTTACATTATAACAAAGTTATCCCGGTAAGGAAACTATGTTAATATTAAAAGATGACTTCATTAAGAAAATACTCGTACTATAAATAAAAAATCTATCTTTCTAATAAGGTACTCGTATATGAATTAAAATGTTTGAATTGATATGATTGAACATAAAACAACGTTAACTGCGCGTTGATTAATTTAACAATTTATTTGAAAAAAGAGCCTCTCTCTTATCTCCAAAGTATAATAAAAAATCAAAAGTATTTTCTCGAAGATTGTGTTTGTTTTAAAACAACCTGGACAAAAATTGGTTAGAGGTAGTCTTTAACATCTGAAACATATTATAAGCAACTCCAACACGTTTTGATACTTAGTTGGGATAATAAAGATTGCTTAGATTAAGTTTACTTAATATAAATAAACACTGTGTGCTTTTATATTGTTGATAGACTAAAATGGATTGTATAATTTTGTTATTTTATAGAGAAAAGAGAAATATATTATGATTCAATATATATATATATATATATAATACTCAATATATATATATATATATATACATATATATATATTGAGTATTATATAGATAACCACAAAAAACAATTTGCTTCTATTTTAATTGTAAGAACTACAATTAAAATAGAATTAATACTCATTAAATATCTAGTCGAAATCGGATGTTTTCAACGTTTATTACATGATAGCGCTGCTATCACGGAAAGGCCCGACACGGTTGACGTAATGTCGGTGATTTTGCAAAAAACATATTTTTCTGTTGTCCCAATTTGCGTATGGAATAAAAATAATATGAAGTTTTCTTCCCATGATATATAATATAAACTTTATTTTATGCTTAACACAGGTGCTAAATGAAATGAAGGGTAACGATGATGGTTTATCGAAATTGCTTTTTTCATAATTTTAAGTTATAAAAACTTGAATCTAATAATAAAAATACAATATATTCTGGGTAATTAATTGAGTAAAATGATGTAAGTTCTACCTAAATTTCAAATATTAAATCATAAAAATTGTTTTTTAGCAATACTGATAAATGTTGCTTCCGTAAATAAATGTTTTCAAGGGAATGTTGAATGAATTGTTGTTGTTGTCGTTGTTGAATTAATTGAATGAACGCTAGAGGTGACTATTTCTTTAAGTGCACTTTCAGGAAGCCAAAGCTGAAGGTCCATATAGAGGTTTCACTCGCACAATTACACTTACCTATATTCTTTTGTGGTGGAATACAGGAGGCAAGGTATAGCGAGAAGCATACCACTGACCCATATAGCAGCAATCATGATGAGGGAACAAGTCTTCGACATCCGCGGTCTCATAGGTCGAACTATTGCTTGATACCTGTTCAAGAATATATTTTAAATAATTTTCTTACTACGTTTTGCCAGATTCTTCACCTTCTTGTACAGCACAACTCCTTAACAAAAAAAAAATAATAATTATAAATGGTAAAAATGAACTTTAATTTTTAATTGTATAATTTGAATTGATAAATTCAATAATATTTTATATTTATAATACAGGGTGGGCCAAAAATTTTTGCAAATAGCAACACTCAGTGGAATACGTGAAAATGTTGCGAAAGTTTTTGACACCACAGTTACATGAATTTGAAGGATACCATAGCCGGACTTGGATGCAACAAGATGGAGCAACATGCCATACATTAAACGTGACTTTACCGGTGGACAAAGAAATGTTTCCTAACAAATTGATTTCTCGCAGAGGTGATATCCCATGGCCTCCCAGAAGGACCTTACACCTTGCGATTTTTTCTTGTGGGGATATCTGAAGAGTCGAGTATACCTTAAGAAACCGACGACCATATCCCAGTTAAAAGAAAACATCCACGAGGAGATAGCCGCGATTCCTCGCAGCATGTGTCAACGAGTTTTCCAAAGTTTACGTAGTCGATTGCAGGAGTGCCAACGACGAGACGGAGCACATCTCGACGATGTCATTTTTAAAAAATAAATTTTAATAAATGATAATTACGTTAAATAAATCATAAACAAAATAACATTTGTACTTTTATTTCTAGACATGTTTCAAAAGTGCAAACATTTTTGGCTCATCCTGTATATTAATCCAGAGTTTTATTATTTCATTTTATATTCGATTTCCAACATTATACAATGTAAATATTCTTAAAAGTATATTATATAAAACCGAAAGCTGTGATTATGTCATTCCTTTGACTATTCTGACTTCTTTTATAACAAAGGAAATGGAAGGTATAGTATTGGTATATGTGATATTTTTGAATATAACAAATGAGATTGAATTTCAAATACAATTAGGACTTACTACACTCAGAAGAACAAACATTTTATTGATTTATAAGGTTTGTTTTTCAAATATATAAAATAAATATATGAATGTTGACTTTACTTTTATAGATTTAGTGAATAAAAATAAATAATGTCGACATACGGTGTAAGACCATCTGGCAACTACCCAAACGAATATATTTCCTTTTATGTCTAAGATTATATTAAAAATTCAGACTTATAAAATTGTGGCCTGGCCTGGCCTTCTTCTCTACAAGAACTTGAAACCATATAATTTCATACATTATGTTGTAAGTACCCCGTATTCTAAAAATCAATTTATTCTTTATAATTTATAAATAACAGAACGTAACATGTATAACTGTTTTTTTATTTGTAGTTAGATAGTTGTTTTTATAAATCATCTTTCTATTAGCCCTATTCTATGCTGGCTTTAAACTCCAAGTGTTCAACGATCATAATTAGGTTATTGTGACTAGATACGTTAGATCTATAATAAGTCACTAATATGATGTTTCCAGTCATTTATTTTCAATTGTACAAACGAAAATCTTAAAGGAATAGCTTAAATCTTTAACTTGAATGTTAGACAGTCAGTTTTGAACTTAACTTTATAGAGAATATGTCTTTTATATATAATATAATATATATTTATTAATGTATAATAATATATCAGGATTATATAAAATGGATAATCATAAAAAAATATATATGATTATAATAAAAGTATACATAACCGTAAAATAGTACATCATCATGTAGTCTTATAAACTGATGTTTATTAAAATAGTTGCCACTTAGAAAGCATTGGAATAATATTTTTAGTATAAAATCATATTTTTAATTTTAAACATCTTGAAGTACTCCAAAATATTCAATTGCTTTTGAAAAACATTTATAAAATGATGTACTACTGCAATAAATTTACTGCAAAGAATTCTCTCCTTTAATTTAGTTTGAGAAATTTGAAAATAAATTTCATACAACATGTTTCGCTAAATATAAATATTAAGTTATAAAAATACTGTGTTCATTTTTAGAATGACTGCAATATCAATTTGTTACTTGTCTTCACTTCAATAACTTTAACATTTTAAAAATATTACTTAGGTATTTTTAAGGTATGTTTTCAACATAACAAAAATATTAAAATATATTAGAACTGTAGCTGCATAGGTTATTTGTGCAAAAACTTTGAATATTTCTTTATAAATATTAATCAACTTGAACTAAAATGTTGCTACTTGAGTAAGAGGACAGCAAATGAAGTTGCTGGAATCTCCAAATTTGTTATAAAACAATGCATGTAGTTGATTTCTATGGTTTTTATATATATATTATATAGTAATATTTTTAGAACCATATAAATTCGTAAATAATTACATTCTAGCCGAAACTCTAATTCACCTGTCGAATGATATCCCCGTGAGGGTGAACACGCTCGCCGCCACTGTTACATTGGCTATAAAGTTGCTGAGCTGGCAGTAGCGTACACCAAATACCCAATCACTAGAACAAAGGCACCTATGTAATATATAGGTAATTTATAATTCTAACTTATTTAGTCACTTTTGGATTTAATATAACTTAAGGAAATGGTTACAATTTGACAAATATCACATTATAAAAATTATCAAAATAAAAATAAAAATATTTATTAATTAATTCGATTAATTCAATTCTGGATTACATCAATGATGGACAAACAAAATCGTTAGGTCGGCAATTTAGATAAAAAGTCAGACGAAAATTCAATTGACACCTCGTATTTTCCTTTTCTCAGGACTTCCCAAAGGGTCAATTTACATCAAATTTAATTATGGTGAATGATACGGAAATACTCGTCTATTTTATCTTAACGCAATCCTTGAAAACGTAAAAAACACAGAATTGATACAATATTTAACAAAAAGATTTTTAAAAAATGTACTCACCTATGTAACATGTAGATAAAGTTAAAGAGACAGTTAAGTGAAGCCATCATCAAGTCAGCGAAAGAGAGATTCACTAAAAAATAATTAGTTACTGTTCGCATCCGTCGATGAGCTAAAACAAAAAAATATATATTTCTCTGAAATTTAAAATGACAACTGAGTAATTATTCCAATTTACTTATTATGAATGAAAATATTTGTAGTGATTTATTATAGGGGTATATTGTTTTTCAAATTTATCTCGTTATTATTTACACAAAATTAAATATCTGTAACATTAATCAAACAGCAGTTACAGGACATATACTTTTTCATGAAATGTGAAGATAATTATTGTCTAATTCGTGTTAGACTAGTTTGGGAAGATAAGTTCAGAAACATACTGTATTTTAAAGATATATGCGTAACCTCTTTGTGTTATTTTGATAACCTGTATTTTATTTTTATTTTCCAGAGACAGGTATCGAAAATAAGAAAGAAATTTTAAGAACAAAGGCTTATTAAAAAATTATGTATATGGCTGCTGAATAGATATTTAAAAATTGATTTATCTGTCCGATTGTACATTGTAATGCTCTTATTATAATAATGATTAGTTTTTGTAACATAATATAAGATATAAAGTTTATAGATACGTATATATTTACCAGTAACTATCCATATGACTATAGCGTTTCCACCAATAGCAACTGTAAGCATAGCTGTAAACAGACAGACCCAGGAATTATGTGCCCAGAGTGGCATTAACGACGAAGTCGGAGAGGGCGTTGGCGCCTTCGGCACTATGAGCGTTGCGGCACCAAGAAGACTTCTATTGAAATCCATCTCCCATGTATAAATCACCTGCAAAAATAAAGTAATATATTTGCCATATTGTTTTATTTGTAAATAAAATAAAAGTTTTAAATTAAACACCATTTTTTTTTTCAATAATATTGTTGAAATAAGAAAAAAAAGTAGAATGTTTGCATATTTACATTGGTATTTATATATATTTTTGACGTTATATTTAATAAAACTCATTTTACGATTACTCATTTTAAACTTTACTAAATTTTCACTGGGAAACAAAGAGACCTGCATCTCGACTTCTAGTATTCACGATTGCTGCAAGGCATTGAAAACGTCAGGTTAAAAATAAAATTTTAACCAATTAACCGAGAGTAAGATACCTAAAATAGTTTTATTTAAATTTATACTACTCTTGAAAATCTTAGAAAATCATTAAACAGAGAGAAACTCATCTCATTTATATTTATTTATATCTTTCATAGACATTATTGTATTATTATTATTGTATTATTATAGTAGATACATCCTTGCTATGTATAGCAAGGATACTAATATGTATATTATCGATATCATCTGATATATGGTCTGAAGTCTTAAAAATTATGCTTGTCTGGATGCTATAGAAAATAAACACATATTCGATAGAACAATATTAAGAGAAATATTCTATCACTCTTACTTTTCAAAAATAAAACAAATACATAAGGAGAAAATATAGGCAAAGGTTGATTACCCTGGCAAGAATCCAAGATACATAGTTTATGGAATTTCCTTTCTTCGCCAAGATCTATTCGTCATTCCTTATGTATACTTACTCGTCTTGATAAAATACGACATTATGAAACCCTATTCAACCTTTTACTATATATTTTAATATTTCAGTTTTTGTAATTTCCTTTTAACGTGATATTAATATTTTGGTAATTGAAAATATTACGTTTCTAATTATGAAACGAAAACATTCCTCACTTACTCAACTTATTGCTGAATTCATTCATAGGCCAGATTTATCTGGCCCCTCTACAATAACTACGAAATCGAATGGCAAGTAAAATTGATTTACCAGTAACCAATTATGATTCAGTCAATATAGATAAATAATTCAAGAAAATTGTATTGTTCTAAATTAAACGAATACTATTTATTTTAAATGACTTAACCTGATCATGAACCTAGCATTATTGTAATGTGGTTCTTAAAATAACCTACAAAATAATACAACCGTATTTTACAATTGACTGATTATTCTTCGCATATTTTTCGGTAGCTTTTGTTTGTAAGAAACACATACGCTCGACCGTTATTTTGTCGACTTACATTGCAAAATTCGTTTTTCCAAAAGGTCATTTTATTTTAATGTCTACGCTGAAAACCTACATCGAAAGTTTTTTTAACTACCCAGATGATAGTTTAGTTTATACCTAGATTAGTTTCAACGGTTACAGACCTTTTATATTCTAAAATGAAAACTAACAAACTGACTTGAAACTTTGTCGCTTTATAGCATGTTTAGTACAAATTTCTCAAAATAAGGTTTTAACTCTTACTAGTAATAGCTTTCATTACTATAATGACTATCGCTATATATGTTGTAAATATCTGAAATAAACGGAACTCAAGAAATATATAAAAAATCATATATAAGTGCTATCTTTCAAACGTTAGTCGGACATGCTTATATAAACTATATTCTTAAGGCTTTACCAAACGAAATTGAAACAAACACTATTTTTTCTATAACCTAAAAATTTTCGAAATAAGAGTTTTTATAATATTACAAATATTTAGAAGGATAGAAATAAAAATGTTTCAAGTGAAATGTACCTGTTAGAAAAAAAAAACAAATTTATTTAAACGCTGTTAATATTTTATAAAACATACGAATAATATAATTGTAATTTATATATTGACTATCTTTATATTACATAAAAGACATACACAAAATAATCTTTAAATATAGGAAGATCGTCATTTTATTAATAAAAGGGACTGAATTACATTATATAATATAAAAGAGATCCTGTGATAGTACACGTCTTAGGTTTTATTTCTTACAATATTTGGCTTTATGTCCAACGGCATTCTACTATAAGTATTGGAGGCGAATGGAGAATCTATTTTTTTACAGTATCGAGATCTATAACATGAATCCTTAAAATATTTTCAAAGCTGCTATAAATATGTTTACGGAGTCATAACTTTCTACTTTATATAATTTTATACACGTTTAAAAATAAATTATTTATTACTACTTGAATGTAAGAAGTAACGTTTTTATTTTGTTAATATTAGAAGACAGCAAACGAACGTACGGGTCACCCATCAGTGACCCACCCACCCACTTGTCATCACAAGTGTCCAGCACCGCCCATGAACTCTTGCAACATCCAGGGAGTCGCAAAAGCATTGAGAGTCTTGAAGGTTGACCTATACGACTTTTTTCAAGGTGCTCACGTCGTGTCGCTCTGGAAATATCGCCAAAGGAAGTTCATTCCAAATTCAATAGAGGATCGCAATGCATACAAGTGGCACGGATGGTATTGCAGACGTGCTGTGCAGTGATGTAATTTCGCGGCTGATATCAGATGAAACAGTTCTTCGGAACACTCCCTGTTGTAAATGCGATAGATGCCACACAAAGAACACGTCTCTAAGAAATGTCAGAGAAGCCAGCCGTTCGCTGATCACTCGCCGTTTTACGCGGTCAAAAGATAGAAGTCGATATTGGGGTGATCCAGACCAGAGATGAGAACAGTATCCATATGTGGACGCATTTACGTCCTGTAGGACGTAAGTCTTTGGTCAGGCTTGATACACTGCCTCGCCTTAGTGAACACTCCAATTTCAATTTAAGTTTTTCAGGTAAACGCACAAACTTGTGTTTTTTGGGGATTCAACTGAACGAGGTTCAGTTCACTTCATACTGAAGCCATCCCAGGGAGGTCTCTGTATAAAACACAAGTTTCTGTTGGTACTCGTCGACGTTTTCTCGAGAGAGCCCTGCCGGCTGGAATATACTGCATCCCCATTTCTGTCATCCGCATAAGAATGTTATGTTTGTTGGAAATATTCAACTTATCATTGGCCTCCTGCGCTTGTCAGAGTTCGGAATATCACGCAGTCTTGCGGTACACCAGGGTTCACGAGCTTGAAATCTGAGCAAAACCCATAGAGAACAACCTGTATGCTCCGTCCAGTGAGAAAACAGGTGATTCATTTGCATTAACTTGCGTACATATTGGCTTTGGAAAGTGCCTAGAATTAGCAAGTACCAGACGGGTACCTTGCAAGCTAATTCCCAATTTTGAGGACATGCTTGAACTTTGTTCTAGCAATTTGTTGAATCTGGAGGCACTGGTTGTATTTCCTCTTCAGAACTCTTTAGCCAAAGCTTGATACGTCTGCTGTTGCCAACTGCTGCAGCCCTAACAGACGCATCAAACCAAGGCCACGATTTGCAACAAAGTGGTACCACAGAGTTTGGTACAAATAATTCCATCCCCTATATTATCACATCAGGTATAGCTGCAGGGCAGTCACTGGTACCGTTAGGGGAGAAACAAATGCGTCGGGTTACAGATCGGACTTTGAATAGGCACTGCACTCCGTACCGAACCATGATCAGAGAACCCTAGATAAGCCCTGACAGTGGCCTGCTCTTTTCCGGGATGTGTAGTCAGCAAAAAGCCACAAAGGGCCATATGGCTATCAACTTCCGGTAGTCGAGTGTGTGTCTTGTGCAACTGGTAAACGTGCCAGAGCAAAATTAAAAACAGATCTCCCAGCGTAGTAGGTAGCCTGTGACCCCAGTGAATCGGTATTGTGCGCTTTAAAATGATCGAGGACTACGAAATCGACGGAGGATGTCTGTGAAAGCATATCTACAGCTAGGCTCTAACACCTTACACAATATATATACTAGAAAAATGGTTTCTAAATTTAAATAGCAAAATTAGATTCTTTTCTGAGCATTGGCACTCGTTTTTTAATATGCTGTGGTTAATCTATCACAAAGATAGCAGTATATTATAAAATGATCTGTCATATCGTCCATAGGAAAGTCTAAACAATACTACTTACAAATTAAAAGCCATTCAACTATAATAAAAAAATATATCATTCCTTATCCTAATTAATTGGTGTCATATCATACATCATCTCGGTGGAGGTTTTTATCTCTCCGCAATTCGTTACCATAGTTACTTCTCATCTTTACTGTCAGGAACTACTTACAAATTATATTTGTAGGATGTACCTAATTTCTTAGTTTAGTCATTCTCGTCGTCAAAATAGTACTTTAAATACTAAAAGACTCTCTCGATTCTCACTCAATCAACTTCACCTGCCAAACAAGGTTGATATTCAGTGTTACAAAAAGTGTTCCCGCTCAATATTTCATTCAGTAAGAAATAATAATTGATAAAGAAGGTCCCTGGAAACTTACATAACATTTTTTGAGTTAAACTTTGAGGAATCAATTACTGAATCTGATAAGTGGTTGGGAGTGCGACTGGTATTTTTATATACAGTAAGCATACATTGCGTTTATAATGAGAACAAATTAGAATGTATCTAACAACTGGTGCCATAAGAATACTGTAAAATCTAATTTCAAGTTCTGTGATGCTTTCACATTTACATTCATTACATTACGTACATACGACTTCTTACGCCGAACATTCTTTGCGAAAATATCATTTTATACGCTTGGTATATGAAAAATATAACAACGTATTTCATAAATTTCGGTGGCAGAAACAATATTTTCCAGCACTATAATAAATAGTGCTTGCCATTAAACAACATTATTTTAATATGCGTAAGAAAAACTTTGTACCCCTTTTTACAAAAAATATGCTGTTGGAGGAGTACAATATTTGGACAGCTATAATTTTGTTTAAAGTAGATTGTCGGCCAACGTAACAGAATAAAATTTAAAAAAACAAAATAAAATTATGGTAGAATTTGGTCACTTAGCGACTATAACTACTTAAATATTTGGTTTTACTTGTGTTTCATCATAACTCAACTCCTGTACAGTTTTCTCAAGACTAGCTTAAAGCTTAATAAAAACATATAGATGATTGAGATAATATTTGTGACCTCGATTGAGTTTGAATGAAGTGACGATTAAGAAAACTTTATAAAATATAGACGTATATTGACTGTAGCGGTAGTAACCGCAATGAAAGCCATTTAATTAATTTTTATAAAATATAAGAGAGAAATTAATTGTTACTTATTTATATCGGTGAGAATACTGGATGCTTATTAACAATTTATTCCGAATACATTTGTAGTAAATTGCAGTTTATGAAAGAATAAAACTGTGATCCATAAAGAATTTATGTTTAAAAAAATATAAATTATAACTTCATATTACGCCATAAATAAAAATTATAACTTCAACTTTATATTATGCCATATTTTGTCTAGAACAAAAATGTAAAGCTAAATGTTTTGGTAACCTCTTAGATCGGACGCTAAAACATGGTTCCTTTTAAAGTATTAGCTAATTCATCATATTGTACGTTGTATGCAAATACAAATCTCTCAATATTTAATCCTGAGCCATTTTATATATATAAAGTTTAAAGAATTATATAAAATATATATTTTTGTACACAAGAGCCAAGGCTCTTCAAAAATCAAGATTTTAGACAACTGCTTAGGTAAGAGACAATTTACATTTAATATTATTTATGAAATAGTATTCCAGGAAAAATATATTTGATGTTGCCAACTCATTTGTTTTTCCGTCAAATAATAGCTGATGCTAGAAATGAAGAAACATTTTTATTTTATACATCTTTCTATAACAATTTAGCAAACAAAGACTGATATACTCTTTCAAAACAGTTATTGAAGACTTACCTCATAGAATTGATTTAGGCTTATAAATATTTATTTTGTTGTAGTCAAAAGAATCGGAATTGCCTAAGAGATTGACTACAAAAGTCACTAGCACAAATAGCTACAAAAACTTGGTCATATTGCTGTGATTTTGGAGTTATTTCCAGAAAGATTTTGAAAAAAAAAAAAAAACTACTTCTATTTTTGTTGAGATATGCAATATGCTAATTTTACTGTAGTTTCCATACTTGAATAACTTTATCAACTAATAAGAAATATTTGAAAAATTCAGTTTTTTTATGTATGTACAACTGATTTGATATGAGTGATCTTAATCGTTGAAGTATTATTACTTTTTATAATTTATATATTTTTTTCTTGTTAGATCTTTTTTCATTAAAATTTTATAAATGAATTACACAATTTAAATGATATATTAAACAAGAAACATTATGTAAACGCACAGCTATCTAGTAGACAATATTTAATATCAATTGAGTTATGGTCAAACCAACCAAGTCATTTTCATAAATATAGGTAGATAAAGATATCTAGTCTAATCACATTCCAGTCGTAATGCGATTTTGCTTTATTTACACGGACGACATAATAATAAATGTTCTATTGCACATTGGCTACATTATAGACCATGCCCAATATACTGTGTGTTCCATAGAGACAAGAAAATAGTACTCTTGCTAATCTATATACGAGTAAATGTAAGCGATTTACCACTCACTGACTTATCACGAAATCTCCGAAACTATTTGATCGATTAACTTAAATTTTTACATAGTTATTTCTTTTGTGACGTTTACGTTCACTAAGAACGGATTTAACAGAATTCCTATTCCAACGGAATTCAATTTTTTCCATTTCGCCAAGTTTTAAAAATGTAAGAGCTATACACTTAACGCGGGGCTAAGAGTTACTATAGCAACGGTTACGATGAAAGCCGATAGTATGACATAGCAACCTAATTTCACATCCAAATTAATAGTGTGCCCATCGAAGCGGGAGGAAATAAACTAGTATGTAATATATATCCTATTTTTGTGACTGTTTATTGAGTTGTAAAGTCTTACATTAATTATATAGATTAATTAATTAATTATATGATTAAAGGGAATCAAATGCCATAAAATATTTTAATAGAACAGAAAAACAAATCATATTAAAATGTTATGTTTTTAAATAAATTACAATAGTTGCCAATGTCAACTCTAAAATATATAATGAATATACTTACATAAATAAGAGTATGTGTGTTCTGAAGAGTTAACCTACTCATTGGTAATCAGTTTGGCTCAGAGCCATTACCACTGCACTGACACACAGCTAATCCCTGCACTTTAAACTAATACTGGTAATTGTTTTTACTTGTAATGTAGTCAAAGTGTCTAATGCTAAAACCCACACTTGACGCCATGTTTTACTATTTTTTTTAACTAAATTATATTTTACTATGAGGACTTTATTACTATAAATTTCCTTATAACAACTATGAGTCAAAATGGTAACGTCATGTCCAAAATATATGATTTCTCAATAAAATAAATTTAATCCAGTCCCAAAATACCAAAAATCACCATACACAATACAATAAAAACATATAGGTACTTTGTAAAAATAGAAGTAAAATAAAATACCATAAAAATGGTAAAAAGACATTTAAATTAAATATTCACGTCATGGGTATATATATTATTCTACTGAAAATACAAAGGAAAAAAAATACGAAGACAAAATACCATAAAATAAAAATGAAAGTTTTTACAGTTCTTATTTTAATTGCTTCCAACCTTTCCAAAAATTTTGTAAATATATCTTCTCATGTTAAATTTATCTTATGTTAAATATTAATATTTATTTTATGTTAAAACACTATTTAAAACTATAATATGTTAATAAAATTGAGACATATTAATAATTGTAATATATATAATAAAACTAATAAAATAAACTTCAACATGTACGTGTATAGCCTATACCTTAAGAAGAAGATTTAGAAGAAGATTTTAAAAGCTATTTTACAAGACACATTTTCCTGACTGTACAATATAACTTCTGAATTATTAAAAATCGTCAATCATACTCTAATTATAAACCGAAGACCTAATTCTCTTAGATGAAAATAAATGTTTCAAATTTAGTTTCTATCGATTGTTTTACTTCACACTTATCGTTATATATTTAACTCACACAATATCTTTATAAACTTATTATTATATTTATTCTAAAATAACTCTGAAGTTTAAAATCTCTTCATAATTTATTTTATAATAAAACTATTCTCAGTTACTTCTTATAAAATCAGCTATCCGCCAGTGAAAGTACCGTTAAAGTCAGTCAAGCCGTTTCAGAAATTAGGCGGATCAAAATGACGGACAATGTTTTTTTAATAATTTTTTTATGAATGCATTTAGTGAAAAGCTGTTCATTTGGAATTACAAACAGATACTCAAATTTTATTTATATATTTAGAATAACACATATCTAACGATTCAAACATCCCTATCACAAACTTTTGCCATTATAATTATAGTAGATTAGTAGGATTATTTTTATAAATAGGCATTTTGCTATTAAACTACCATTGATTTATATACCTCCTTAATAAACGCAAACTGTTTGCAAACAAGTATTTTGGTCATAGCAAATAATTTCAATAAATATTTATTAAAATTATTTGCTATGTATGTATATGTCCATGTCCAAGTTTATTTAGTAACGGATATCGGTATGAAACTATTGCGGAAATTGAGCGATATGATATAGCCCTCGAACACGCGATAATGGACTTCATTTCATATTTCTGCCCAATTTTAAGAAGTCGCTTAAAAGCAATTACGGCTGTTTTTTATTTCCTAAAATGGTGGTAGATTGTTGTAATTGAAAAAAGCTTTAAGAAAAGGAGGGTTTAGCTTGAAATAATGTTAGAGTTAAAAGTCAAATATTTCAGGTAAAATAAATACCGAAACATTTTCTTCACTTTCGGTATCAAAGCAATACGGCGAGTATACCTTCATGTAAATAAAAACTAGAAAACATTTTCACATTTCATTCAACGGTAGTCTTTGCCAAAGTTCCGTTATATTGTACTACTATATTTTATTTGTCAATTTTATTTCTACGTAAAATCTTATTTCCTGCTTTATGAACCTAAAATATATTGTCACAACTGGAATTTCAAATGTATCATGCAAACATCTTCAAAATGTTAGAATTTTATTTAATACAAAAAGATTTTTAAAATCAACAAAAATCGGATTATAAGCATACAGGAAAAAAAAACATGTCAACGGTAAAAAATTAAAAAGATCTAAACCTGAACCAGTTTTAATTCGTTAATATCGAATGTAGTATTGATGAGTTATATTTAGTTTAGTTTATTCGTTGGATTTTTTTTTCTTTTATTTTCTTATATGTTACAAGCTACAAGCTGTTACAAGCATAAAGATAATGCTGAAGATTGTAAAATACTGCAATAGCTCTTCTTAACAGAACAGTCTTACTAGATTCTAATCCAATAAAAAATAAAACTTTAGTTTTAATTAGGGTAAGTAAAAGTTATAACTTTAACTTCTGATTTATAGACATCTTATAATGAAACATAAAACTCCAGCATAAACGCTTTTCAATCTTGGTCAGAAATTGAAAAATTTTGCGATAAACTGTTAAGATTGTTCAAGCGTAATGACTACAGTGGTTCGACCAAAATCATTTCCGCTTTTGGTCACTTCATTGTCGTTAAAGAAACATTCTGTCAATTTATTGTACATTTTTGTTCAAGTAATAAATAAATGAAAGCGCATTAAGAAAAAGAGAGGCGGTTATTGATTGCGTAATATCGCAAGTTAAATAATTTTTCATTGTATCATTTTTCATTTTACTAATAAGTTAAGTAATAACCAAATGATTTATTTATTTTATATTTAGCTTTACGCCATATCTCTTGCGGGGTAGCCAGAGACGACGGAGTGTCAAACGCTACGGTCCCTGCATACCTCTTTCGCCTCGGCCACAGACATTAACCTCTTCATTCATGCCCTCCGGGGGGTTCTCATACTTTTTACGTGACCTTCCTCCAGTATCATAGATATTGTGTTTTCAAAGGTGACTCGAGGCCTCACCCTTTCTCTTTTACCGCTCACTTTTCCTGTATAATTTTTTTTACAATTCTTTTATCACTCATTCGTTCGACGTGCCCAAACCACCTGAGCACGTTCTTCTTCATTCTCACCGTGACATCTTCAATGAACATATTTTTCTTTTTTGGAACGAAATACCTTAACGCAACTTACGGGTAGTGCGATTTAGTAGAAATCTTCTCGTAAGATAATGTCATATGCTGAGTGTGTGTGAGTGCGTATCACTATAAACAAATGAGCACGAGCAGGCAAGTGCTCATCTGGGTGGGCAATTTTCACTCTCTCTCTTTCTCTCTCTCTCTCTCTTTCTCTCTCTCTCTTTCTCTCTCTCTCTTTCTCTCTCTCTCTTTCTATCTCCCTATCTCAGTGTGTGTCCTTTTTACCGTATAACTTATGTCTCTTTTTAGCATATAACCTCAACACGTGTCTATTTTTTGAAACACGAGGATATTTTGTGAAAACGCATATGTTATTTCTGTTTTCTGTTTGATCATACGTTATTATTGTATATTTATTTGCAGTTAACTTTAAAAAAATAGTAACTGCAACAAATGTGTGTAATACAGATTTAGAAAACTAAGTGGTGTATTTCCTTCCTTTAAATAATTTGCCACGAGAAAATTATCTAAAACCATTAATTTCGAATTACATTCGGAGTTAATAAAAAAAGTAAGGAACTTTGTTCCTAACGGAATAAGGCAGCACGATAAGAAAATAAAAAAAACTTTTACTTTTAGTTTAGTTATAAAACCTACAAATAAATAAACATAATAACAACATACACAAATTGAAACCTGCAAGTTATTCTAATAAAATCCAGTTTTGGGATTCTTGTACATATACCGAGAAAGCCGAAAATACTTTTATTGTTATAAGGTTCGAGCTTATAAGGCAGAAGATATTAAATCAAGAGATATAGGTTAATATGTCTCCTTACTTTGCAGACCCTTATGTACCTTACGTATTATTTAGGGGAAGAAACGACGACAAAATATAAACGAACAATAAAAAAGGGTTAGAATAATGCCATATTTGGTTTAGTTCTTAAATGGAGTAGGAAGAGAGAAAAATAAGATAATAACAATTACATGTTATAAGCATAGATTACCTCAACTGCTCCCATGCTGCCGTGTTTTTTGAAGTCATATATTATTTCTTTTAATTCAGGTATATTGAAATCCATACAAATATTATTTCATTTTTCTTCATTATTATTAATTATAACATCTTGACATAAATATATATGAAGGAGTTTCAAAGAATTAGTTAACGTAGAATAAGTTTTTTCCAATTGTAATTACACAAATGTGCATGTTCGATGGCAACAATCAGAGATTAGTATATGAAGTCTTCACTATAGTTTTAAATAATCTGAAACAAAAAATTAAATTAATATTAAAATCATGTAGTTTTAATTGAGATCAAAGTATGATATTTCGTAGATTAATTAAAATTACTCTATTCTGCATTTCTGCATTTCGCTCATGTTATTTTAAATATTTAACGTAGGTGTCATTTTCCGATGCTAGAACCGTTCGAGTGAGTGGTATTTGCTGGATGACCAACTTTTTTTTTGATTGACTACTTTGTTAATTTTATTTTTTGAATACTTATATAGTTTTCTCTATTTACATTGGAGCATGAAAATGTGAGTTATTTATTATCTTTTTTTAAGTTTAAATAAATAATAAAACAAAAATATGCTACACATGATATAGATAGGATAGCTTATGGTTTAATTTAATATGACTAGAATATCAACTGGGTATATCATAATACTTTACTTTACTTTACTTTAGCTTCACGCCATATCCCTTGCGGGGTAGCCAGAGACGACGGAGCGCCAAACGCTACGGTCCCTGCATACCTCTTTCGCCTCGGTCACAGACATCAACCTTTTTATACATGCCCTCCGGAGGGTCCTCATGCTTTTTACGTAATCTTCCTCCAGTATCTTAGATACCGTTTTTTCGAAGGTCACTCGAGGCCTCCCCCTGTCTCTCTTACCGCTCACTTTTCCTGCAAAAATCTTTTTAACCACTCTTTCATGAGTGATGACCTGCCCAAACCACTTGAGCACGTTCTTCTTCATTCTCACTGTAACATCTTCACTAGGACCTGACATTCTGTGGATCTCTTCATTGCGGATTCGGTCAGCTAGGCTGACTCCGCATATTCTGCGAAGAGATCGCATCTCCACAGCATTCATCTTTCTTACATTCTTCTTCTGTGTTACCCACGTTTGGCTGCCGTTGCCGTTCACGTTGATCTTACATTCTGTTCTCTCTTCATTTCTTTTAAATATCAGAACCTTCGTCTTATCTGCATTCAGGTTTAGACCATTATTTTCACACCCCTCTTTCAGAGTGGTGACCATTGCCTGCAGATCGCATTCTGATGATGCAATGAGCACTGCATCATCTGCGTATTGTCTTTCATGCCTTGGAGACAACTATCCAAATACAGATTGAACAACTAAGCTGACATAGCGCAACCTTGCTTAACACCCGATTGGATGTCAAACCAGGGCGACATGTCAGCTCCTACTCGCACACAGGCTGAGTTATCTCGGTAAAGAGACTTTACAGCCTGTAGCAAGGGTCCGCTCACATTGTATCGGGGCAGTATCTCCCGTAATTTCTTTCTCACAACCCTGTCAAACGCCTTTTCCAAATCCACAAAAGCACATAAAACCTTTTTGTTTAGGGCCAAAAACTTTTCCGTGATCATGCGGAGGGAAAAGATCTATACACCCTCTTCCAGTTCTAAAACCTCCTTGGGCCTCCCACAACAGCCGTTCAGATCTCTCTTGCATTCTTCTCGCTAATGTTTTAGCATAAACTTTACCGCCCAAGCTAATCAAACTAATAGCCCTATAGCTTGCACAGTTTATCTGTGAACCTTTGCCTTTATACAAAGGCACGATGACTGCACCTCGCCAATCGTCTGGGACCTCTCCTGATTTCCAGCATGAATTGCACAAAAACCAGACCAATCCAAGACACGCGGCCCACCATATTTGATCTTCTCGGCAGTAACTTCATCTGCTCCCGCAACCTTACCACATTTCAGACTTCGAATAGCGTTCTCCACTTCTTCCAAACTGATTTCACTATCGGCTACATCCGGGCTCAGCATTTTGCGGGTACTCAAGGCCGAGGAATCCTCACATTCATACGTCTCCTTGTAGAATTCCGCCCATCGCTGCAAAACGTGTGCTTGCTCGGTTAAAATTTCACCGCTCTTCGAAAACACCCCTTTCATCCTACAGGTTATCCAACAACCCCGGGATTTACTAACTTCTCGCCAAAAAAGCCTCGTGTTTTCCCGGCAGTTGTTCGTCAACCTTTCATCTCTTTTTCTCTCATAATTTTCACGCTTCTTCTTTATAAGTGCTTTCGTTTTGTGCTTTTCAAGCTTGTACTCTTTTTTTCTTATCTCTCTTATACCTTTATCCTTACCCGAGGCTTTATAATCCAGCCATGCTTTCTTCTTTAACTCTACAGCGTCTTTCAGTTCATCATCCCACTATTCATCGCGCTTTTTACTGAGCTGAGGATACTGGAGCATACATGGCTAACAAGAATACTTTTGTTATCCCGAGCATAAAGCGAACCCAAAGAAGTCTCGGGTTGATCGCCTTGTATTCTACCATAGCATTAACGATTCGAGAAGACAACAATACGCCTACACCTTGGCAACCTCGCTCACCCTCTGAAACCCCGACCCAGAAAGCGACCCGGTTGCCAGGCAAATCGGTCGTATCATTGCCTTTTCACTTGGTCTCAGACACACAAATAACATCCAGATCATTGTTATCCATCACATCTAATAATTCATTCATCTTCTGTTCCATTCCTCCTCTTACATTCCACGTAGCTATCTGTAGCTCCGTCCTCCACCTCCCACCGTTCGGAACATGGCGTGTTGGTTGGCAGTCCCCAACGCCGCAATATCATAATGTTATACACATTACAATAATATAACATATCTATTATCTTAACTCTTTAAATCTTTTACTGTTACCCCTGAACGAGGCTAATGTTATTATGTGGGATTATCGAGTTGCCTAAAAATCACTACCAAGAGGCTACGCACTTAAAACCAACAGCCGTCGTAATTGTCTGTGTTAAATATCAAAGTACGTTTCTCAACTCAACCGTCAAAGGTAAGATATAAGCATTCTGAATTCCTTGATTATATGAAAATAAAAGAATGATAAGATAATTACCCTATAATTAACACAAAAATGAGTGCTCAAAATTATTGACCCAAAATGTTAAGTGATTTGGCATTTTCCCTTTTCCTTTACCTACTCTTAATATAATAATACAAAGCTATTCTTAATTAATGCCAGATACCAATAATGATAAGGGTCAATTATCTATTTCTAATATTTAGTTAATTATTAATTATTTATTATTTTATCTATATTAATTAAAGAAGTTTTTTTACAGAATTACATAAACATGGCTTTAAAAATGCTATCTAATGCGTGTGGTTAAACGTTTACCAAGTTATGAATTCATTATTAGATATAACAGTATATATCGACCACACCTAATTATAGCTTAGCAACAGAAGTGAAAATCAATAATACTAAATAAAAACTTATTTAACAATCAGATGTTTCTTGTACCTTATACCCTGAAAGCCATACTAATTAATATTGTCTCTTTATTAAATATCCTTTGCTTGTGGTTTTTCTCACGTTGTAGGTTATACAAAAAATCATAGAATCAATACTATCACATATTTTCTTCGTGTAAATCTGCTCATGCAATTTCGGAAGCTGTGGATTCTGTGCTACGTAGCTTCATGTAAAACTGTTTATGCAATTTTGGATTCAACTCTTATATTCTGTGCTACTTAGATATTGGTTAGTATTTACAAAATATACCTAATAAGTATTGCCTACCTCCTAATTGAAACGAATATATATAGTATGCAATTTCATTAAATTGAATAACGATTCGATAATAGAGCGACTGGTGTGGATTCTTATAGATTCATGTCTTGCTCATAACAAAAAAAAATTATCAGTTTTTTTTTGTTAGAGTTTTTTAAACTTTATTATATTTAAGCTACAATCAAAACAGCCTTTGTGTGTTTATATTATATTAACAATATTTTATTGTAATAGATAATAATAACAAAATATATAAATGTCATTTGGATGATTATTTTGCTCTTAAAGCCAAAGCGCTTTTACCACAGGACTCTGAATATTACGTAGCTAACAAAGTTTTCTATATAAATTGCATCACAAACATAACTGGGTGCATCACGACTATGAAGCTTTTGAAGTTTATGTGATTACTATTAATGAGATGAGATAATGATTTTCTCTGTTAGATAAATCCTATAATTTTGAATTGTAAGTATTAAAACTGTTAACATACTAAATATATGGTACCACAGACGTCGTCCACGTTATACATTTAATTAATAAATATGACATTTGAATTCTTTAAGGTCTCTGCAAGTATCGGCGATTAAAGTTTATAATTACCATGTCAAACCACATCAACAAAATAAGCTGAAATTTTCTCATATATTAATCTTTATAATTACCTACCGCCTGATAAACTACAACACATTTACGACTGTAATACAATGTACTTTATTGCTCTAAAGTATTATAATTTGGAGTTGCTTAATATAAATACCTAACTTCTACTTTTTAAATTACGATTTAAAAATACCATATCTGACCTAAGGTTTTAACCAACTAACAATAATCTAGATTTCAAATTATACAGTAATTATTATTTGTTAGGGAAATAGATATACGAGAATTTTCTTTTATTTGTTACCACTACAGTATAGTATTATGGATGATTTGAAACGAATTTCAAAATAATAACGAATTGACTAAAAGGCGTTATAATAAAGTAGGTTTTACAATACAACTCTAAATTACTCTAAACAATTACCTTTATATAATTCCCTTGCTATTTTGAACCAGAATCAATTAAAGGCAAGAATACATATTCTACATTAGCAATTACTCAACCTACGGATGGAATACAAGACACTTCCTTCCTGCAAATTATTAATCCCTAAAATTTCAATAGCCAATTGTCTCTACCAATTTCACCATGTAATTTAGTTTAAAATAAAGTCTTTAAACTAAAACTGAAACACTCATTTGTGTGATCAAATTCTTAAATACCATTTTGAAGGATTTTATTTTTCTTATATTATCCCGCTAAGACATTAAGCCAATAACATAATTCGTAAATAATAAAGCAATCTACTTTATAAAGTAAATTAATGTAAACCTAAATTCCCTACAACGCCAAGATCACTTGTATTTAAAGTTGTAGTGAATACTGTGAAAACAAAGTACGAAAAACTATTTAATGTACGAAAATTATATTACAAATAAAAGTAGAGTAATATTCTTAAATATATTAAATTATATACTTTTAAATTTCTATATAGCTTCCGTAACAGTTATTTGCATAGCATTAATAAGAACTTTGCAACAAATATAAACGTTTTTGATATTATTGAAGTCCCATAACTTTACTACTTTTTTAAACAAAAAGAACAGAGGGATATGCGTGAAATGTAAAAAGCCTTCAAATCATCCAGCGGTAACTTGGCTTGTCAAAAGGTGCAATAGAGCGTTGACGGCATCTGGTTGATTTGAAAATACTGTCATAGGAAATTCATTCTACAACTATGTGATATGTCGTAGAATGTTCCTTGAGAAATACTTTGTTATCACATTACAAAATTATGTCTTCTCTTACCAGCATATGACAATGACACATAAATTTAATTCCTTTTTTTTATGTTTCTCACCGTTTAAGCCTTACCTAAACTACCACAAATATTTCAAGATCAAAATTAGTCAAAAGGGTCCAGCGATTCGCAAGTTAGTCAAATTCTGAAATGGTTTTCAATTTAAATTTTTAAAATTAATATTTTTTAAAAGGTAAGGAAGATATTTATTTATGTTTTTTCATTCCGGTTATGAAAATAAAATATTTATTTTTAAACACTATAGTGTTAGTTAGCGCTTGCAACAATGTTATTATTAATTATATAATTTAATAGGCTATCGCTGGTTTCAGTTAATTATAATAAACTTTGTCAGTGATTCCGTAGCCAAATTATGATGTCATAAAACAAATTAGAGCCTAGTCTATTTTCTCCAAAAGGGTGGTAGAGTCTATTTGTAGACTTTTTGCCAAGACACTCAAAAGATAGTCTTTTAATTTATAATTAAATAACAATTTTTATAGTATGATTTATTCAGTCGCTTATAATTGATATAATAGAAAAAAATCATAAAAGTTAAGAGTGTTACTTAACAAACTTAAACCTAACTAACTAACTTTCAACTCTGCGATGAGTAAACATTGCACCTGATGAGAAATTCTTGTACAACTTTTTTAAAAGACTTTACCCATATTGCAATATTGTTTTTTTGTTCGTTACCAATAATAATCTTTCCACAACTGAGAATCAACATTTAAAATAGAATTTTAAAAAAACCCAGTTTAACTCATCTGTCTAAATAAAAATAACTCCATCCTGTATTTTTTAAATACTAACCTAATATAACAGAAAATATGTTAATAAAAAGAACCGCATCTGTATAGCTGCAGATACTATATTAGATCTCGGTGGTTTGCATTTCTTATTACTTCTCTAGGTATTACCGACGTTTAATTATCTGTTACATATAATACATACAAATGCCTACTTTTCTACATTAAATTATTATCAAATCCTACGATCGTATAATGACCATCACACAAAATTATAATATTCATACCTAACATGTTTTTGGATAATTTAAAATACTAATATGAACAAAGATCAAAGCCAACCAAACAAATAATCATTATTTGGTTAAGACAAAGATAATTGGACCGAGTATGTGAAAGGTCAAATATAATGTATATTTAAATAAAAAAAATACAATTACATGACTATGTTATTCACATTTCATCAATACTAAACGAGGTTTAATTGCAAGACTTTTAACTTGAGAAGATTAGTTCACTAAGTTTCAAGAAAAGTTTAAAGGTAATTAAAAGTTGTATAGAAGAAAATAGAAAATTAACTATTTTCTACAGATTCAATTAAGTTCATTTCAGGGAACTTTTCATTTTTATTCGTAGATCTATTTCCAATTATAGTATTGTTGGCAACGTTTCCTTCTAAATACCAAAAAAATCAGCTGGTTGACTATTCCATCTAAGCATAAGATGGGTTTTACCTAGTGTAACTTATAGGTTATACCTGTAACTTATGTACATTAGTTTCTCTAATAACGTTAGAACTCCCTCAAAAGTAATTATTATAATTTCTATTCGAAGTGGTTTAATTAACAACTAAATGTCATTAAAAAGAATTCTCACATCCCATACAATTTATTCTTTTAATGGAACCATTATATATTTTGATAATGGTTACTTATAAATATTTAATTTATAAATTTGCAAGCAATTCGTAATAAAAAATATTCGTAATACAGATATAGTCTGTATTTTTTTTAACGCGGATATTATGTTTTCAAATTATTTACTTTAATTATTTATCAAATGTTAATATATTAGGTTAAATAAATTGTAAACTATAGATTTTTTAAAAATAAATCTTTCGTTTAGAAACGAAAATTATAAGAATTATAAAAATACTGACGATATATGACGAGGAAGCGTCCCCGTAGGGGGTAGATGTTTTTAAAATACGACCCCAGCATTACTAATACTACAATCTTTAATACCGTCCATCCTCGAAGGGTTAACGAGGGTTAAAAGAAACCACGTAGGTATTTCTAGTAATATAATCTGTATCTTGAGGAAATCCTGTCGCTTCGATGGCTCGAACCAACATTCACCTAGCTCTCGACAACTTTAGCAAAAATGAGTATGCGATTTATTTAAACAAAAACATTTTTGAAGTTATTCCGGCGATATGTTTTATTATTGAAAGTATATGTTGACAACAATATACTGATGAAATAATATGCAAGTATCAGAATTACAAAAATATATGAACAAAATAATCTAACTTCTTTTTTCCTCGGAATCCTGAGGGACGAAAGAATCTTATTATGAAACAAAATATAAAAGGTAAATACTTATTGGGAAAATGTTTTATTAATTTCAATATATCATTGTTAACCAGTATATCCTTAATCTGTCATTACGATTTTTACTTTCAAATTATAGTAATCAATTTTGAATTATAATAATTTATAAATTACGTCTAGTTTGCTAGTATTAAAGAATTAGTTTAGAAGAATACAGTATTAGTTTACAGAAAGATCAAATTAACAGTGTAACTATTGGAAGCGGTAGATATTGCACTAGAAATTGATTTTTTTTTTATATACAATATAACAAAAGTGTTGGATTTGTATGAACATTTTCATTTGTAATTTAATTTATTTTCATTTTTTTTATTTGGTTTATTTTACTCTAAGTATGAAGTAAGATGGTATTTTCTAAAACTATATTGAAGACAAAACCCAATAGCATTACAAAATCTATTTATTCGTGTAAAGTTCTTTAACACAGTGTCAAGAATGTCGATGGCATGTAATGAGACTCCATTTCGATCCTTTAATTATAACAGCCCCTCATTTTATTAATATTAAAACTTCTTGTATAACTGGTTCAAATATTTCTAATTTATTTTTAATGTATTTGTATCATTTGTATTAAATACTTAAGAAAATTGGAAAATTTAATTATATTACTATCTTGTGAGCGCTGTGAAACTGAATGGATGGATGGATTCAAATTCTATTGTAACGACTTATTACGCCTAGGACTGTCTATCCTCCCCTCCCCTTATCCCCTCTGTTTTACAGATTTAAATTTAAAGATTTGTGATTATTTAATTTATACAAGTTCATACATTATACTCTTATTGTAATAAATGCTCAAACATTTTTAGTGTAAAATATATCCTGCATATATTGAGACCATAACCTATAACTCTAATATATTTTTTAATATCAGTGTTTCTCTAGTAGTTATTACGTGGTGTGAAAAGAACATTCAGATATTGGAGTCCCTTCTCATGTACAGGTAACAGACATTAATGAAAGGATATTTACATTTTTTTTTTAATTTTATTACCATTTTTTTGTATGTAAGTCAAGTTGATCAGACGTCAATTAAGTAAGTCAAATCTTGCCATTTTAGATCTATCTTGGTGTAGAGAGTTAAAGTTAAACAAAGATAATGAGTTGTGGGGTTGATTCTATAAATTTAACCCCTAAAAGGATGGAAATAGACGACACTTTAGAACTTGTATGCAAACCGCATTTTTCTAAGATCGTGTTATGCACACTTTTAATTTTTAGTAATACTATGCCTCGGCTTTGAAATAGGGATATTTTATTCTTTTTTCAAATCCGTATTTTTTTAAGATAAGAGGATTTTGTGAATTGGAACTTTAGGTCACTGTTGAGGTATTTGTGATATATTGAAAATCATTTTATTTCTGTCTTTAGAAGTGACTTTTAAATTTTTTATTTGGTGTGTATTTACTTGTTCCCTACCTAAATCGCTGTGAAGCCTCTAGCAACAACTAATATTATTATTAGATACATTATTTTTGTGGATTTAGTGTATTTTATCCTACTTTTAAATAAATTAAAATTTTATAATTTATTGTTTTTATTCAAATAACAATTTAAGCAAAAAAACATATTTTTACTACGATAACATAAAAAGATAAGGTGTATTGATTTAAACTCATTAATAATTTAATGTTCTAAACTTAAATACAAATTTACTAACCTTTTAAATATATATAAACTATTCAAACTTTTAATAAAAATCTAAAATCCTTTTAATATCCACCACAATGTTTTTTAATTGTTTATATTTATAAACCAATTTATCGCACACTGCGTCGCATTAGCACAGTAACTTTTGGCACAACACACAGTGGACCGCCTCCGGCGCGCTTATCATGAGAACTGACTCGTCACTACGAATTCGGCCGGTTGCCGTAGTCGGATGTGATGACCAAAATTACTAAATCTTATTATGAGGAAATAAACTGCAAGAGAAACACTGCGCTTTGCATAATTTTGTTTTTTTTTATTCTCAACAAAAGAGGAAACAAGTAAAAAAAAAAATTGGAATAGCAGTTCGAAATAGGAGCTCATTTAATGTAATAAAAAATATTATTATATCTAGGTCAGAATTGTCAGTATGGTGTGTTTCTTTACAACATTTGATCAATAAGTTGTTAGACGAGAATATATGTGAACTAGTGACCCAAAGGATGGAGACCAGCCGTAAGGTTTATCTATATTGGTGGACGAAGTACGAAAGCCAATTAGTAGTTTCGAAGATTGCCTTCTATATATAAAATTTCAAACTGTAACTCTACATAACTGTACATACTATTAATATTGATAACGGTAAATAAATATATAATTGAGTATTAAGTACAAGCCTATTTTTTAAAATTTTAAATAGGTTAATCATAATTTACTTAAACTTCACCTGAATATTATATTTATAGCATAAATAGATATTATATAAATCACGAATCTATCAATCGAAAAAAATATATAATATTGAATATAAATTTTCATGGAAATATTTATTCTAGTATATTTATTCTAGAGTATATAGTTATTTAAAACCACACAACATTTAATTATTCTACAAAACTTTCCTGTATCTATTTCTATCTATCGCTTAAGATATGTCTCACAATCATTCAATTATTGACAACAATTTAATAGATAAATAAAAATATATATTCAACTTTGCAATTAGCATTTAAACAAACAGACCGCAGAAGGTTCTATTTGTTTCACTTATTTTAAATAACACCACATTTCTCTTTAATTTAAATGTAATTTAGTTTATATAATATAGTTATCAGCGATATGGTTCAGGGAGCAATGTGATGGTTTTGAATGATGTATTATGATGTTAATAATTGAATTATTCATTCTATAATAATTTTAATGTAAATTATAACCAGAAATAATGTTATATTCTCATATATCACAAAATTGCTAACTAGGCGATTTCTATTATCAGATGCCTCGCGGAATCGCTGAATAGACATCGGTGCAAAATATCTAATATATTATTATAACATTGGAATTCTTTAACTGATTATTTTTATTATAAATACATTTATTAAAATCACTTGCAAATTTGTATTTTTCTATGACTAATTGAAAGACAATTTTGTTATTAATCAAATAAAATGTTTTTAGGTTGGATATCGTGACATGGTCACGTAACTCAGTCGAATTAAATATAGCGAGAAGTCTAAACTGCGGATGGTTCGACGAAAGAACATATGTGCGTGAAAAAAGATATGGGAATAAAGCAATTCTTCACAGCGAAGATATATTAAAGAGAGAATAATTTTTTAAATAAAATTTTAGCATAGAGACGTAGCTTCTTAGCATTCCATGGATTCACCGTGCGGGTGCCGTTCCCATCGCGTTGCAAGAAAAGGAGCGCAAGAGAGACGCGTCCAAGATGGAATAAGGTTTTAGTTTACGTTTTTTGGACGAACCTGCCTTTACAAACTCTATTGATATTTTGGTGGTTGTTATACCCTTCTGCGCTCTTGCTACAGAGAGACTAACCGCTTCTCGTACGATTTCTAATACTTTATCGTGGCGACGCGAGTATTTACCTCTATTTAGAAGTACCCTACACCCTACTAGCAAGTGTTTCGCGGTTCCTACTGCCTCCCCACAGATATTGCAAGATTTTTCGGTGGCTTTGCTCCATCTCACTAAGTTACATTATTAATAACCGTATTACGTAAATTTATTTCATTGGAAGTAAGTAAACTGAGGAATAATCTTAAACAAACACACTTTGTAAAACTTCAAAAGTATCAACCATCCAACTTTATACATTAATAAATATAAACAGTCTTTTCAAGACTTTTCCGTATAGAGAGCTTAAAAGACTTTTAGGATTTAAGATGTTACCTTTCACTTTCTACAGGATTATCGTAGCTATGTTATACCTTTAAAAATGTAAAAAGAGAGGTTTTAGTGCATTTTCTACATTACTCATTTTTTTTTATTATTTTCTTGTTACAAACATTTGTCACAATGTAAAAAATATATAAAAAAATATGAAATGTATTATTTATTTAAAGTAAAGCATTTGTATTTCGCATATCATTATTATTTAAATAGTCTAAAATTTAAAGTAAAATTATTTAATAGTCTAATAATTAAATTTAAATAGTCTAATTAACGTATTTAAATAGTTTTAAAATGTCGTCCATCTGCAACGTGATATTCGATATATTTTCTTATCAATGTAATGAAATTATAGTCCATTTTAGAGATATTGTGATCCAAATTTATATTACAAACATGGAAACTGATTTATTGTAATTTAAATCCTTAGTCTTAGTATTAAAAATAGATATCTTTATTATTAATTACACCCTAAATATTTAATTCATAGTCGTCTTATAACTGCCATATGTACTATATAACATCACTCAAGAACACACGATTGAATTATTTTTTTATACACTATCCATAATAGTGAGTACGCGTTTTGTTTTTATGTATTTTGAAAACACAAACTAAAAACAAACTTAGATGATTATTGTGTAGTATATGACGCTACAACCTTTATTTTACACGCAGCTTTTACACAGTTCAAACAATCACTATGTAAATTATTTTAAATAGAACCGGATAGTCTGGAGAGACTAAAATAAAGGGTAACACAGTCGAGTCCATAAATAATATATTTTTAGAAATATCTTGAAGAATAAGAATAGATGGAAAACGGTACAAATTTTTAAATTAAAATATTACAAGCTTAACTTAGAGGTTATTAGAAATACCTTGTGAATTGTTTATAATTAGTATATATAATATATAAATACTTTTTATTACTTTTGCTAATATAAAAAACTTATTTTAAAAAATCAATACAATGACAAATTGACATCTCTTTAAAAAATTGGTTAAAATAAGTTAAAAATTTAAATTATAGTAAAATGCCGAGTGCGCGACGACGACGATTTTCTGTTCATAATGAAATGATACATCGAGAAACTGGAAAATCACAAAATGAAACACAAATCAGGTACGACAAATCAAAATATGAAGTAGAATGAAACCTCAGTTTGTTCCATCCATATAATATGAATATATATAATAAAAGGCTTTTTTTTACATTATAAGCCAAGGAAAAGTATTGTTATGATTGTAAAATATTTGTTTTAGAATATATTCTAAGCGGCTGTTTGGGATATAAAAAGTGTAGTAAAGTACATATAGTCTTATATATTTTACAACGTTAACATTTTGTCGGCAGCCAACAGGATTTTGATTTGCAAGCTAAAATAACCCATAAATATTTTGGAGGACATAACACAACATATAAAAACAAAATGTTTCCAAACACATCAAAAAAGTCATCATGTTTAGAAATTGTTGCTGAATGTAAAAGTATAACTTCTACAACACAAGATATTGCTCCATTGAAATCCGATAAAGAGATCACTGCAAGCTCCAGTAACATCGACTTATTTACTTTATTTAACTCAACGAACACTCCCTCTTCCCATGGTGTTCAAGAGAATGAAAGAAACGTAAAATATTCTAAGAAACCTGAAGTAGGACACATTATGCGTAGAGATAGAACACCACGACGAGACAAGTATCTTCATCGTATAAAAGTAAGGAGTCCAAAACGAAAAGCTCCAGCGATAGATAAATACAAAAAAAGATCAATAGGTACAAATTCAATAAATTGCGATATAGGAACAGAAAGTAATCACGAATTAGAGGTTGAAATCGTGAAAGAACTGATAGATGTTTCTGAAAATACAGAAGAAGGCGAAAAGTATAGCAATCATTCTATAGAAGATATGTGTCGTATTTGTCATAGTGGGGACGGTACTTCAGGTGAATTGGGACATCTGATATCAGCATGTTCGTGCAGAGGAACAATCGGTAGAGTTCATGTTAAATGTTTAGAGCGGTGGTTAACAGAATCAGGAAAGTCCAGGTGTGAGTTGTGTGGAACCAAATATATAACAAGACGAGTTCATCGATTCGGCGTTTTAAAGGCTCTTGCTATGTGGTTACTAAGTAATAATTCGAAACATGTACGTATATGTTATATATTTCTCTCTAGCATATCAAAGTAAATATAATATTTGTTCAACTCTTATGAGTTGTTATTATTATTATTAATACTACTAGTGACTGTCTATCTTAAAATTATTATTAGTTTATGATAGCGACTTTTGACCCCAACCTCTTTCCTGGCTATAATTATGGGCCAGGAAAGATGTAGATGGCTATCTATGATGACTTGAGATTAATTTCACGATATCATCATGGGCGTTAATCGTGTGCTTGTGTGTTGAGCTTAATGATTACAACATTAAATATAAATTAGAAAAAAAAACTGTTTTATATTCACGAAAAGGTCTCATTAACTTTTGTAACCTAACCTGTCAAAGGAACGAAAGAAAGTAATTCCAATGTACTATAATTTGAAAGCAACTCTCTACAATGACAAAATATATTTCTAATCCACTCTAATTCTCTTTTATCTTTCTTCTATTGATTTACTTACCTAATTATTCTAATTATATATTTGAAGTATTACTAATGTATGAATGTAATGACAATTTCCCGACACAATTTAATTATATCTTAAAATGTATATAATATTATTTTAATATTATTAAGAATCAATAAGACGTGCTAAAACATTATAGTTATAAAATAAAATATTTTATTTAATAGCAGCAAATAGCAAAACAAATAATGAAACGATAATAAATAAGGATATATTTTTAGCGCCTAACAGCAAAATCATTTATTTGTGAAACATTCTGTTTCGGTAGCTTTTATTTTATATATTATATTTGGTTTGAATTAATCAATCCGGTATTTATATTCTGCAATAATGCTATTAATAATGTTTATGGAAACGCTTTAAATATCTCATTGATAGATCTCATTTATAAAATAGGCTTTTATGATATAGTAGTGGTGGCTAAGAATATTCTAAAAAAAATAAATGATTAATATTTCTTGTCATGAAATTGTGTAAATTATGATCTGCTATTAATATTGAATCTGGAATGAATTTTTAAAGATCACCTTCTTTTTATTATTTTAATACTAAATATCCACTAAAGAATTCTTTGGTTACTTATTATTATTATTATATTAAAAAAAAAAGATTACTAAATAAACTATTTTTACCGCTAATTGAATTGAGTTAAAAGTTTTATTGAAATTGTCACAAACAATTCTGAATCATAAAACCATAACATTATCTTTTACTGTGTAACATGAGACAAAATTGCTCTTAGAATGAGTAACAGTCATGGAAAACAAATTAATTTAATTCCAGATGATCGTGGATTTCTTCGGTATAATGATAATGACTCCGATAGCAGTTTTAGCCGCAGGGTTAACGGGAAGGACCTTTGCTGGTCTCATGAATCAAGATCATTTGACCCCCTGGCCGCTGGCTTCAACATTTGTACTGGCCTGCATGACTTTGGTAATTTCATTTTAATAATATGTTATTCGTAGTAAATAAAATAAAAATGTAAGTTATTAAAGATAATAAGTTGCAGTTGGTGACATTAATTTTGCTTAAAAAATATTAGTAATAATTGCTTAAGAAGTCAATCTTTAAGTATTCAATCTATATTCTTATATATTAAACAAAAAAACAAATATACAAAATATAATAACGACGTCTTATTGATATAATAAATTGCCAAAGGAATGTTTACGAGTATATGTAATATTTGAACAGTAAAATAACTATTATAAACATAATCTTATATAATTTTGGGTCCAATACAAAACTTATATGTTATATAAAATATCTTTGATATGCCATGCAAACCTTTCAAGTCGTTTCGAGAAATTCAATTTTCTTTTATGTTTGAAGTCTCCTTTAAATAAACCTACTTTTTTTATTGCTCTACTTTCACCGAATAAAATATATTTAATTCTCATTTAATGTTTTTGACACATACCATTTTTTATTTAGTCGATGTCTAGACGATCTTTGATCTTCCTTTTACGTGTCCCTTTGGGTATTTCTTGAAATTTTAAATAGTTTTAAATATCTTCTAGGTAGAAGCCTAAAAAACATGTCTAGAAGATATTTTAAATGAAATCTATATTTAAAATATGGACCATTTCATTTCATTATTTTAAAAGAATCTGTAGGGTGGTGGCAAGATGCTCAAAGAGTTAACAATCCATCTTCTATATTACCAATATTAAACTGTACTCGTCATTTATATTTTTGCCTAATTAATAAAAAGGATTAGGTATTTATGAAGATTTTGATATTTACCATAACATGTTGTCTTATATTTAATATTAGCTTATGGTAGCGACTTCTGACCTCAATGCCGTTCTCGACTAAAATTATGAGCATATGAGAGATGTTTTGTTTATTTTACCGTTATTATATCTCTAAAAAATAATATACAAGAAACTACAGCTTAAATGAGATAATTTTTAAAAGGTAATATGACTATCCTATATAACCATAAATAATCAACCAACACCATAATAAATTTAATTAAAATAAATTCAGTATGTCATTATCTTTTCGATATTTGATTAATATAGTTAGTTACCTGAATAAACTTTTTTTTTAATAGCTAATATGAATAATTAAGCTGTGATTATTATTTATTTGAAAAGTAATTGTTTGAAGTATGTATCTCGTAAGATTTTCAGGCGAAAATGTTAAATAAGATTCTGATGGTGCATCATAAGCTTTATAAGATTGTAATAAATTTTAATATTTTCTTATTAAAAAGTAAGCAGGCTTAAAATAAAACAACTTAAATTAAAAGGACGTTCAATTTATTTGGGAATGTAATTTATTATTAATAAACAAGAGAAATTTTACCTGTTCTTAAATTATTAACACTACCCGGGTATCCCTTCAGAGTCCTTCAGAGTCTCAATTACTTAAAATTTAAAAGGGCGGACTAAGTTTTAATCATTCCATTATATTGACTCAAACGTGATAACCCTTGGATTTTAAATAATTAACAACTGCACCAAAGATAAGTCTTTAAATAGCAAATTTAATAAACAATAATCTCTATTATTTTAGGGGCGATGATTTTTCTTAACGTTACCCAAGATTTAGTTGCATAAATTGCAATTCTGGTTTTGATTCAAGGCCGATCAAAAATATTTTCTGATATTCAACACATCAAACCGTAGTGAAACATTTGACTGGACGATGTGTAATATTTTCATGTTAAAAGAAGAGATCTTTACTAACAATAGGATATTAGCTAACTATTTTTAATCTGTGTCAAGAAATGTATATTTTATATTTCATCGTAATAAACGTTTTACGATTTCAGTAGTTTGAGTTTTGTATTGTACTCTGCTTCAAAGGCTTGTATAGTTCAAAGCTGCTACTACTAACTAGCTATTACAAACACAGCTGTAGAATAATATGCAACATTTGACTATGCGAAACAAAGCTCCGTGCTGTGACGACGAAATAGCATTAAGGTTCTAAAATATATTCCAGCCACTAGTCTTTATTTATAAGAGACGTATAGATTCAGTATAGTTTTTGATCGAAATATAATGTGGCCTCAATTTTAGTCACTTTTAAAACGCCTAAGGAAAATATTAACAAAAATAATATTGACCAAGACTATATTATAAAAAATATCCTAAATTCTTGTTTTGCATAAAAAATACTACCTAGAATGTTTACTTCGTTTATTTTTAAACTTTTAACAATATTATTCTTATATTAATATTAGATAAAGTAAACGTTTAACTAAACTAGAGGTTTCGTGTAAAATACTTACATATCAGGTAATAATAATTATATTATGTTTTATAAGAAAAATATGGCAAATAATATTAATAAAAATATTTTCAATATATTACATTTACAGCAACCGTATCAGGGAAGTTATAGTATTTTAAATTATTACACATAGGTATAAATATTTCACGACACAAATTACTGTATTAACTTTTTACATTAATAATTATCTAGGTGAATGGAAAAGTAATTAGATGGCCTCTACGAATCCATTAAAGATAACGTTACAAAAGAATGTTGTTTTCATTTTGTATATTAAATCAATTTTGCCTTAAGGTACATCGTGAATATGTATAGTTATACCTATAATACCGTCCGATTTCCGTATTTAGTCGACAGGCTAAATAGTGAAAATAATAATAGGTGAGTTAGGATATCACTAAGAAGTCAAATCATCATAGTGCTTTTGATTCGTTGTGTAACACTCCACTATAAAACTTGAGAGAGATTTTTATTAAACGAAGTTGTCTTAGAGACTTGTGTCAATTTACAAACGTTGTTCAAACATTTTACTTTAATGACAATAAACACTATATCTCAGTTTATTTTCTCAATAGAAAATTCTATTTTCCTTCTTACGTTATTTATAAAAATATACTAAGTTTAAAAAAATAAGTAATAAGTAATAATGCTGTAAAAATAGATTGAGTCAGTTACGGATAGTTTATATGTAGTTTATACAGGTAATATAGGTTTTCTGTCGCGTCGTTGAGATTTATTAACAATTACATTTACAATTTACTAGTTCGATTTACCTTTTTTTATATCATCTATTTTAAGTTAGGTAAATAATAAATTTATGCTCTATTTTAGTTATAGATAATATTTTATTTGGATGTTTATACTTTTATTCACAACTTAACGGTTGCGCCGCCATCTTAGTTGCAATCCACAAATTCGCTTGCACGTTTGACGATCCCCGAAGCTCCTTATTTATGCTAGTGAATTATATTTTTCAGGTATGTTACTACTGCTGGATAGTGTCAGCCTTGACTCGTCACGCACTCGGATGGTGGATCTGGTACAGATCTCACTATGAAGTGAGGCTTCAGTTGCAAGAAAATGAGGAATAACCTAAAATGATACTAAACTTAAAAAAAAAGGGAAATCAACTTGTATTTTATATAAAATAAATGTTATGCTTCTTAATTTTTTGTTTATTTTCCGTATGACCAACAATTTAACTAATTTCAGTCATGTTTTGTATATTCTTTTAAGGCTTACGCATTGACATTTACTTAAAAAGGTGTGAGAGTATGTAACTAGTAGTCTTTTCCGATTTCCCTCACGCTTCTATCTAAAAACATTGTAAATTTTTCAATGTTCTGTTTTCAAACGACATAAAATCGATTAAAAAGAATATTGCCAAATGCCAGACCTTTCCTACGGCCTTTAGTCAAAACAATTTAGTTGCTTCTCGGTCATATCGTCACAATAAAGAAATTTTCAACAACATTTTTCAATTTATATTTACAAAGCCCTGAGCTGTCACTGAGCTGGTTCGGTTGAATATAGTTTTCATTTAAAATTAACAGAAATATTCAGTAACTGAGAAACAACAATGTCATCAAAGTTTGTGTGATATAATTGAAAGACACTGCTAATAAAAATAATAATACAAGAGTTAAAAAGGAACTCCAAAACTTGATAGTTACTTTTGTGGCCGTCAAACTAAATTTCGTAAAATGGTTTATTTAAAAGTTATGAATACATGATATTGAGATCTTATTTGTAAAACTGTGCCGCTTAATTTCCTGTATATTCTGGGATTATATTTTCTGAAAATATTCTGTCAGACCAACAAACCAAATTATATTAAGGGTATGGAATTTCAAAAGTATATATATTCATGTCAAGAACATAGATTATATATTAAGATAATATGGTGAATATTCCTATATCTAAACTTGAAATCCCTGCTATACCTACTGGTTATATTCATAGTTAATAATCAGTAAGTAATTTTCTTTTACAATAATTTAGTTTAGGGAATCTATCAAACAGTACTTCTATTACTATCAATACGTAACTTAGTTTAGCCATTGAAAGAGTCCATCTTAGAGTAGGTCTTAGTAATTTAGTTTAGATCCTGATAGAGCCCATCTTAGAGTAAGTCAGTATTTTAGCTCAGCCACTGATAAAGTCTGTTTCTATCAGTGGCTAAACTAAATTATTAAGACCGCGCTGTCCTTACAAGTATAAATGCATTTCAGAATATAATTAAATACAATAATTAAGTTATAAAAACAACAAATTGCGATGAAGAATATTTATTTCATGAAATACAATACACATTCGAAAACAAAACAATGCTATATTTTAAAATAATTTCCATTTCAGATGACCAACCAAGTTATCTTTTATTTCATTTGTCAGAACATTTAGCGTTCCTTCCGGCAAGACTGTCAAATGAAATTTACCTGACAGATAATTTGGTAACAAGAGAATTTAGTGGTATACTACATTATCATTTTACATAAAATGTTATGTAAACATGTACACATATATATAGCAAGATACTATAATATCAAAATAATATGATTTTAATGAACTAACCAATAGTGTTCACTGAAGCTTACTTGAAAGTATCTACGTTGTTTATTACAGGTATTTTATCTCTATCCGTATATCACAATAACAACAGAAACGGTAACGAGGACGCAATTAAGTTTAATTGATACTTCTTCAATTTCACACACAATAAAGAAAATTGTCTTCAAGAGGCGAGTTTAGTTATATACGATAGTGAGGAGTATATTTATTGTCTTACTAATATTAAATTAAATATTATCAATATGTAGAACCAGTAAATAGAGATAGAAGCGTAATATAATAAAAGATTTGGCATGCATAAAAAAATTCTTAATTCTTTATCGAAGCTGCATTTTCTAGGTAATGAGGCCAAGTCCGTATTTCTCTGTATAATTTTCGTCCGGGACTCTCCAAAGCCACAAGTTGTTTATGACCCACTAAGTGGTAGTTTGGAGACAGGTGTCCTTCTTCTACCCCACATTTAATTAGCGCTTGGGCTGCAGACATCGCTTCTTGAGTCGGCTCGTCATCTGTAAAGAGTATACCATGATTATTTTGTTTATGTTTGAGAGGCCAAACAAGCGTGTGGGTCATCACTGATGCTCACAAACTCGTGCAACATCTGCGGACTTGTAAGAGCATAGACAGCCTTTTATGCAGGTACCCAAGTCGTATCGATCTAGGAATATCACCGAATAAAGTTCATCCCACATGTTCCTGATAAGTTGAAGAAAGGTCCTAGAAAACCACAAAGTAGAAGATCTCCAGGGATTCAGGTGCGACATGTTGTGCGGTGATGAACTTCGGCGATGGCATTCTTATAATATAGTATTAGAAATGAATTTATATTAAAGTAAGACTAATTGATGAGAATAATGAAATTGTTCAAATATTTGAATATTACCTCAGGTTATGAAAGTTTACTTAATAGAAGACTTAACTTCACAATAGGCCATTAAGATTTTAAGAGCAATAAGAGATTCAAAATCTGGTATCAGTTTAAAATTATTTGAATAGAATTAATAATGAAACAAGTCAGATAACTTGTTTATTGTTGTTTTATTCATTATATAATAAAGATAAAATAAAATGTTAAAACTTTTACCTTCATGTTAAGTAGTGAAAAAACAAATTTTAATTGCGTAATAAAAAAAAAGATTATAATCCAGAATACAATAAGAGTCCTCAGAAGGTGAATGTGTGAAATTGAGTGATAAGACAAGAAGTAGTGACAGATGAGAGCGTTGCTATATAAAAGAAGATATAGTCTATGTAGACTATGAATGAGAAAGGAATCCTTAGATGATTTAGACATGTAGAGAGCCTGAACGAATTCCGATTGTCAAATCTTATATATAAGGGATGTGTGGATGGAAAGGTAAGAAAGGGAAGACCTAGATGAATATTTTTTGATCAGATTGAAGATGTTTTGAAGAAAGGATAGGCCAAGAGAGCCCTGAACCGAAGAGCGTGCATGAAATGACTTAAGAGAATAGAAGAAGCGAAAGATGTATGTCAAGATCGTACCAAGCGGAAATCTTTGGTCTCTGCCTACGCTTTTGGGAAAGAGGCGTGATAATAGGTATGTATGTACAATCAGGAATTTATATTTAGCAAATTATTTTTAGAGATTATTTTAATTATAAAATAAAATACCAGTCTGCCTAAATACTTTCAAGTTTCAACCTTAGATAAATTATAACAAAAGTTATACTTAAAAAAATGAAAGCCTAGTTACTCGTAGATAGAAGCACGGGGAACTTAAGAAAAGAAAGGTATTTTACCGAACAACCAATAAAGTAGGTGACCTTTATTATTTTGCTTTAGAAATAAATTAAAGATATAAAAATGTTATGAACCACTTGTATCATTTAGCAGATATACATATCCTCTCCTAACTTAATATCTCAAAGACATTGTCAGTAAGCATATCGTCATCTCAAGACGTATCCTGTGTCTTACACTTTTCTATTGTCATAATCTCAATGTTAATTAAATACTTTGTACTAATTCCAGGAGTCAATATAAATTTTCTTAGTCTTAAGAGACTGATTTTACACCGAGGTGTTATATACAATTTATATTTTATCATTTTAGCTAAAAGAAATTAAATAACAACTTACTGTTAAAGTTTCCAATAAATGATATAGCAATAGATTTCTTATTATATCCGTAGGTATGGGCTCCGACGTGCAACCAGCCAGAACCTTCATATATCTTGCCGTCTCCGCCAACCAGAAATCTGTAATTTTGTATAATTAGAATAAGTTACTTTAGTATTTTTTGTTATAATATATTATTAATAATAACAATATCATAAGAAATAAAAATAATAAAATAAAAAAAATATTATAACCTTACAACAACTATAACTCTTATAGTAAATTATATACTTACGATATTCCAATGTCCCAGAATCCCAAGTCTTCCATTTGTGTATTCTGAATACTCTGTACAATGTCTTTACATGATGCGAGTGTGTTACAAGTAGGAGTAACTGTGTGCTGGATGATAACTAAATCTACGGGTCGGGGAAGATAATCAACATGCAGTGGTCGTAATCCGTCCCAGTCTTTCTTAGATACGATACCTGGACATCCTGGAAATAAAAATAGTTAAATCTGAGTTGTATACATTACAAGATGTTCAAGATTATTTTGCACATTGATTTGAATAGTGTTTTCACAATAGTGGTCTCGTACGCTTAAAATTTAACCCTTGTTTTACTTAAATCAAAAATTAAAATGCGCTATTTGATTTACGCTCGAAAAAAATAGTTTCATTAAAAGTCAGCCTACCCAGTCTGAGCTGTGGGCTCAATTAGTTTGAACATATAAACGTACTATGGAAGTAAATATTTTCTAACATAGTGACTGTTTTTTATGAGCTATCTTGTATTTACGAAGTTTTTATTAAAATAAAACAAGTTATTTGTAGATAATAGTTAAAAAATATATATCATTTTATTAAAATAATTTTCTTAACTAATTATCCTTGTTTTATCTATTTTGTCTAGCATGTACAATTAGTACAAGAAATATAATACTTTTATTGCAGATTGACCACAACAGTCAGTCAAGGGCAAATACGAACGTGACTTTAGTGATACCTATTCACGGTAGTACTAAGGATACTTCTGAGTATATTTCACCTACTATCTGATTTGTATAGCTATAATTTTATTTCATACAACTACACTTCATAATATCTAGAGCCTAGAGAACATATTTATACAGTTTAGAAATCATTGTCTCTTAGTATTTGCACGCATTATGGAAAAGCTACGTTGTCAATCATAATAAAACTCTTCCTAATAAAAATACGTAAAACAAGAAAAAATATTTTTTCTACATCGGAATCAGATAACCCCATAATACATTAATTTCATTTGAAATATGTTCAAAGTATCGTTAGTACCTACATGTATTTTTTATTATAACCTTAATATTCTTTATAAATCTATTATTATGATTCTGAAATATATATAAATTATAAACACGCCACAAAGTAAAAAAAAAAACACAAAGAAAATAAGTAATAAGAACTAAATTATTGTTTGAAAAGATAAATCATGGATTATTATTAATAGATTATAAATTAATTAGAGACTGCCGACAAATGTAGATTTATACATTACTCTAATATTAAAGTAAATTTAAACTATATCTACCAATTTAAGTAGTTTTTAAGAGTTAAACTAAGAGCTAGAGTTAACCGCGGAATACTTTAGCCTAATTAACGTTTAATAAATAAAATCAAAACATAAATACCAGCACTGATAACACTCCATAATAGTGTCGATGTGAAGAAACCAATTAATAACATCTTATCACTTCACAGTGCTCCAAGTACTTGAACTCGACTGACTTAAATCTTAAATGTTTTCTTTTATTAACCCCAGTTATCATATTCTCGGACAGATATCGGACGACTCTTTATACTGATAACATCGTAAATTTATTACTCAGCTTTAAAACTAGACTAAATACAGAATAAAACTAATTAAATTTATTCAGAAAATTTGGATGTGAATGGGATATTTTTGTGGATATTTTGCTGGTTTTGACTACAATAGATTCTTATAACATTAACATTATTTTTAAAAAGTAAGAATTTATAAAATAATAATAATAATAATAATTCAAAATATAATTTATTCAAGTAGGCATTTATACGCACTTTTGAATCGTCAATTATTTCAATTAAAAAAGGTCAGTATAGTCAGTCCATGAGTAAGCTAATCTACAAGAAAGTAAGTAATAAGCTAAGCTAAAAATATCACTAATTAATTATTATTACATTCTGCTTGCTTGCTTTAGAACCTTGAACTTAATGACGTATCATTACGCTCACGTTCAAATAACAAAACGGGGAATCCCTATTATCTAACCAAAACATACAGATGACTTGTTAATTAAAAGAATTTATTTATCATAAATATTAACAAGAAATGGTTATCTACAAGAATATTATAAAATTAAACAGATCCAAACAGGATTGTATAAATTATATATTATTTTATTTTACAATTACCATACTTGGCCGTATGTAAACCAGAGTCAGAATATTTTATATTATTTTAAGTTAAAGTCTTGTTAAGACGTGAAACTATAATAAAAACGAAAATGATTGATAAATTGATTTCATATAATTTTGTTAGTTGATGACACTTCACTTATTATCAAAGATAGAGCCGTCTATCACGTTAACTAAACCACTTGCCTAATAATAGTATAAATACACAACTTGAAAAGGAAATTTCTATACCTAATGTACCTCGAGTTAAAATTTAGGCAGTATGAGACGCGTATTGTATATATGTAGTAGAATCGGGCGTACAGTGGGGCTTTCGTGATAATTCTAGATTTATTAAAGGGAGTTAACTCATAAAGTCACAAGTTAGTTTATTTTGCATTTTGTGTTGTAGTCTCATGAAATTAGGGAGTGTGCGTATAATATGTAAAATTATCACCTCCGATTTGATAGTATAGACATAGATATTTCTAGAATAATACACGAGACTGTTAAAATTAATACACAGCTTTCTGTCTGGGGACCTCCCCAAGACTGATCAGAAGACACATGCAGTGGCATGCGTTTTCTGATCAGTCTTTAACAGGTACAGAGATTCCTTTTAAACAATAACTTTTAATCTAATCACTATCCCACAAAATCCCTTTATGAGCAAGGTGAAGATCTTACCGACAATTACATATACCACTTACTTATAAGTGCACACAATTACTTCATATAACAAAGTTAGTAAACCAGAAGTGTCTTAATTTAATAAAATGCTGAACTGCAATGCATCAAACTTATTTCATATATATTATTATATATATTATAATACACAGACACATTAGTATACACGGACTTAACCGAGACGATTGTGGTTTAGCACTGCGTGGTTTGCCACAAAAGATGAACTGTCAAGAAATTGAAAATTTTCACGACTATTTCTCGAATAATTAGTTTTATTTTAGAATTAATTAAATATATTAATTTATTACAATATTTTTACCTATTAGCTTATAGTTTTGTTAATAATCTTTATTATTATTCACTATTCTTTCTTTGTAACATGGGGCTAGGAATTTTCTTAATTTACTAGTCTTATACAAGCCCCCATTTGGGATTATTACATCCCTATTGGAGTGCTGCAAGTTAAGTACTTTTATACTTTCTTTATTTATAATATGTTTATTTTCATGTGTAAATGTGTTTTTTATATTCTTTTATAAATAATTTAATTTGTAGACATTGAATACATTATTTGATATTGCCTTCTTTATTGTCCAACGATCGTTTTCTTATATTACTTCTATTTACTGGATAGTCTATTTATTATAGCTTGAAAAAAGATTTTTTTTATTTCTTTAGGCATCATTATTTGTAGTGTCTAATATTCTAAAACGTGCGAGTCACAAATTTTAGATGTTTGATCGTTGCAGGCCTTGGAGGAGAGAGTAAAAGCCTTTTTTGAAGGTAAAGCCGCCGAAGGAAGTTATTCCACATCTTAGCTTAGGGTTATGTGGAAGAAAGATCCGAAAATCGCACAGTAGAAGATTGCCACGCATCCAGGTTTTGCGAATGGTATTGTAGGCGGTGACATGCTGTTCGTTGATCACATCTTTTCACATGACAATTTTTAAGGTTCCGATGGATAAGGATACGCTTCGTTGCGTCCTTTCAGGTAGAAGTACCGAAATATTAGGTCTACAACTTTGCTCCCGCCGTTTTCCAAAAGATGGCGCTAGTAGCCAGTAATAGCTTAGTAATAATAACATAATTTCCATCAGTTTTGACATCTATAAATATATAACCTTACATCGATATTAGTTAATTTTTGTTTGCGTCATATAGTTACACTTAATTAAATATGTCAACTTATAAACCGAATTCACGTCATTTGCGGGCGATTTTACTTTTTCATTTCAACATGAAAAAATCGGCGGCTGAGGCTCATCGGGTTATTTCAAGTACTTATGGTGATGATACTATTAGTGAAAGAACGTTCGCGAGTGGTTCCAGCGCTTTAAAAGCGGTGATTTTGTTGTTGAATATCGGCATAGCGGTGGCAGAGAAAAAACTTTTGAAGACGATGAACTGGAGGCTTTACTTAATGAAGACTCGTGCCAAACTCAAGAACAGCTAGCAAAATAATTGGGAGTAACTCAGCAAGCAGTATCAAAACGCCTCGAACAGCTGGGGATGATCCAAAAACAAGGATACTGGGTACCGTATCAGTTGAAACCAAGAGATGTTGAGCGACGTTTATTTGCTTGTGAACAGCTGCTTGAAAGACAAAAACGAAAAGGATTTCTTCATCGTATTGTTACTGGGGACGAAAAATGGGTGCACTACGACAACCCTAAGCGACGCACATCATGGGGATTGCCCGGCCATATTCCTACGGCGACACCTCGACAAAATATTCACGGATCCAAGGTCATGTTGTGTATTTGGTGGGATCAGCTTGGCGTAATTTATTATGAGCTGCTAAAACCTTCTCAAAAAATTACTGGTGCACTTTATCGAACGCAATTAATGCGTTTGAGTCAGGCATTAAAAGCAAAACGGCCGCAATACGCTGATAGACACGAAAAATTAATTTTGCAACACGACAATGCTCGACCTCACGTGGCGAAAGTAGTCAAGACGTACCTCGAAACACTGAAATGGGAAATTCTCACCCGCCATACTCTCTAGATGTTGCTCCATCTGATTACCATTTATTTAGGTCGATGGCACACGGCCTGGCGGGCCAGTGCTTCGATTCCTTTGAAAAAGTGAAAGAATGGATCGATTCTTGGATCTTATCAAAGGATGAAGAATTTTTTCGACGCGGGATTCGTTTGTTGCCTAAAAGATGGGCCAAAGTAGTGGAAAGTGACGGACAATACTTTAAAACATAAATAAGATACCATTTTTTTAAATATAATTTTTAAAATTAAAAAAAAAACGGCGGGAGAAAAGTTGTAGACCTAATAGATACGTTAACACTGGAGTCAACTGAGGAAATGCCAACCTTCCCACTCGACTTACGAACATCAAAGGAAAATAGACTTTGGGATAATTTTTTGCCCAAAAACTATTACCGGGGTTGAGTGGGATGGTAGGCGACGTCTTCCCTTGGTCGTCCAATGTAAGAATTTAAGGCAAATATAGTACCCAGGAGAATGGCTTTCTCTTTTGCCGCGTAATTCCACACTTACGCGTGCCAGGCGGTTAACTTGCCAGCTGATCCCCAATTTTAATGACATGCTTGAACTTTGCTCTAATGATTTTCCGTTTGAAGAATCTGGAATAAAATATTGGAATACAATAAAAATTTAAAAATACTTAGCTTATCAAATATTCAGTACCGATTGTATGAAACATATATGGGGGCCCGTAAAGGTATTTATACTAACTGAACAGCTACAGAGGCGCCAGCGGCCGTACATGGCATTTTGCAACAATCATAACTTTAGACAAAATAGTTACCCTTAACGATACCAAATACTTAAATGTATTTATTTATACTAACCATAACTCACACATTCTGATAATATGGAAAATCAATAATTATTACCACTTTAAAATAAAATATTTAATAATAACAATTATTAAGAATTTAATAGTTATATAAAGAATTATATTATTACAAAATATATCATGAAAGTTCAATATATAAGAGTGAAATATGTAATATAATAAGTGCAATGCATACATACCTTAAAATTGACATGTTTGATTTTGTTACTTTTATAAAATAAATTTACTAAAAATGCATACCCACCATAAACCAAGTTTATTCATATAAAGATGAGCAGAGTGTTATGGTAATAAATTTTGAACGTTAATAGCTAGATAGATATGTCAATGTCAAATTCTATATATGACAATTGACAGTAAAACTTCAAAACACAATCACACTTTCTGTTGTAATCGGCTGCTTCTTGTTTCCAAAATATAAATTTCTCGACATGCTTCGAAATATTATCCGTACCGGTCGGTGCTTAGCACGGAAACAAATCAATACTTCAAAGAAAATTTCACAATGTTCTCTACGATTTCTGCGAAAAGGGTTAAATTCAGATTATAACACAGTTCATTACTTTAGTACTAGTTCACAAAATACGCAGCCTACAAATAACATAGAACAGGCAGCTTTTGAAAAAATTTGCAGTGAAACTCTGGAATCTCTTTTTGAATACTTTGAAGAATTAATCGATCAAGCGCCCGAACTAAAAGGGGCAGACATAACCTTTAGCGTAAGTCTGATTACGATTTTTACTTACACCATTTCATTTCTAGTTTTATAAAAGCTCTATGATTTTACTCTATTTTTTATATAAAGTAGCAGCTTTACTTAACTACATACACTATAAAGTAAAATGATAAAATTATTACATAACTTAATTTACCAAAGCAATATAACATTAAATAAATAACTGGTGTCAATTATTATAATAAATATTAACTCCATTTTACACAATGTTACCTGAAGAGATTTTCTAATTACAGGATGGTGTTTTAAATGTTGATTTTGGACCAACTTATGGAACATATGTAATTAACAGACAAAGTCCAAACAAGCAAATCTGGTTAAGCTCCCCAGTATCAGGTCCCAAGCGTTATGATCTTGAACTCAAAAATGGCGGCTGTTGGATTTACAAACACGACGGAGTAGCATTACATAGACTTTTACAAAATGAAATATCAAAAATTGTAGATAACGTTGATTTTAAAAATTGTGCTCACAGTTTAGTGTAAATTATATCAATTGTAATATAAGTAGGTATCAAATTATACTTTTGTTTTATTTTTAATCCAACATGGAGGTGATTGAGGATGGAAATATTATGGACAGAATACCCATTTTATTGCAACGAGATCTAGAATATTATCAGGTAATTGTTTACTTTTTTACATCTGTCTCAATAGAACAATATATCTGCAATTCAATAAAATATTTTTGAGGGGATTTTAAATGAATTGGTAGAAATTATATTCAATTTGCAAGAATAGGAGTTTACAAAAGTTGTATGCTTAAAATAATGAATGAAATAAATATGAATACTTTCTGGCCACGCTTTCTTAAATACCCCTTTTGATTTGTCTAACTGATTTCTAAAACCCTGAAATTTGGATCAAAAGTTTTATCAATTTTAATCTTTCAGTTGAAACAGATTTTGTTATCAACATTAATTTGAAATCTAGGATTTAAATGAAATATTAACATTTTATTACATAATAATATTTTACAGTATAGTACAAATATAATTTATATTTTTCAGAAGAACCAAACGATTTTATCAGAAAATGTATGCCGAGGAGTGGTCGGTGGTAAACTAGATTTTCCTAGAAGTGCTTCATTTGCAGCTGTAAAAATAGTACTTTGGTTAGAGGAAGAATTTGCAATTGCTTTTAAGTAAGTGTCTTAATTTCTTATAAAGATATTAGATTTAATTTGTATAAAAAAATACACTTCTGTAATCATTGAAAGTTTTTTAAACATTTTTGATATGCATTTTCTTTTTTATTAATATTGTTATTAATTTAATTTCTCAGATATTAGTTAATTTTATGTATGTGTTTGTGACAATGGTGTTTATTATTTTTCAGGCACGGATCTGGTATGTTTGTATCGATTGAAGAAGAGAAAGCGGATGGAGTAGCAAAAACTTCGGATCCAGATAAATTTGCACAATTGGCCACTAAATCAAATGATTCACTTCTAGGTATGAAACCATTAGGTACTGACTACTTTATATGAATGAAATAAGAAACATTTAAAATGTTTTTCTACCTTTTATTATCTTAGTTCTGTCAAAAAATAATCTGAATCATCTAAATTACTTGAGGAGTGAATCGAAATGCATTCAAGATGATCTATATAATTTTATAATTATTAAAATAGTTTTAGTAATGATGTTATATTATTAATGGTTAGGTATTTATAATTTTGTGATTCAGACCAAGTAGACAAGTAATCTGCTGGTAAAAATAATGGTAATTCCATTTTGAGTCTAAAAAAATAAATATGTTTATATATATATATATACATATATTGTTCGGAATAGCTATTATGTAAATTGTACAGTTGCTAATAGCAACCGTCAGGCGCTCAATTTATTTTAAACTTGCGAGTTTATTTAATTTCTTTTATTTATTTATTAATTTTAACGTCACGCTATATTCCTTGCGGGGTAGCCAGGGACGACGGAGCGTCAAACGCTACGGTCCCATTGAATTCTTATTAAAACGAGGGTAGTTTTAGTTTTACGCTTTTGTGGTGTGAAAAACGCACGCGTAGCGGTCGAGATAGTTCTCAGTGGACCTTGGTGCTTAACGATTTTGCGGCGTAATCGTCATCGGTTCTAGTAATTTCCAAAAGAGTAAATTAAATTAGTGTCGAGTGTTTGAATTGTTGGCTGCAGCGCCGAATTAATCACTGCGTGCGCGAAACCGGAGGTCACGCGACGGAACACTTAAGTATCAAATTCTTTGTCCTGTAATTATTTCCCTTTTACTAAATATTATACAATTTATCCTACACTCTGAGGAACACCAAGTCCTTGACTAGTAGCGACTGATTCTGTGACTTCCTTGTTTGAAACATAACACAAGCAGACAGGTAAGTAGTTAGTATTAATAACTAGAGAGTAATTGTATACTTAGCTGCTGATGATGTCGCCCGTTTAGAGGTTGTGTCGTGGGGAGCGCCGAGGCCCTTTGTATGATACACATATATATATATAAATATGGAAGGGACCACAATACTTGTGTGTGTTTTGTTAAATAACATTTAATAGGCTATATATATATATATATATATATATATATATATATATATATATATATATATACAGACATAATATAAATGTAAAAAATAATAATGTAAAAAACCTTAGTTGATATCGACAATTTGCCATGGATGACAGGTGTATTGAATGACATTATATACACACATAAATATACATACACATATGTGCTCTGGAATGTATATATACATGCAAGTATTCCATTCCAGAGCACTTGCACATGTTGGCCCAAGAGGCGTTAGATCACGCGGACCTCCCCGTACTGACGGCGGCGCTGGGAGCCGCCGCGCTGCTCAAGAACACCCTGTACTGCTACGTACAACACGTGGAAGACGCTCCCAACACCGACAGACACCATGTGTTACTGGTATTATATATATGAAATTGATTAAAATATTACTGGTATTATGTCGTTATCGAATTGCTTGCGATGGTTGTTGTTCGTACATCACTGAATATATTGACGTTTGTGAAACAGTGATTTCAATAGAAATACCCGGCTGAGTTTGTTGTGTGGTTCTTCTCATAGGACTCGTTTGGAACTCTCGTAACCTTAATTATAAGTTGGAGAGTAATTAGTAATTAGTGTTCGATAATTATCTGTTTTTTTCAACTGCATTTTCATTATTAATTAATAGTTAAATTACAAGTCAGTTAAATTTAATTATTTAGCCAAGCCAATTAAAATTAATTCCCCAGGCATGTTATAAACGTTATGCAACAATGTCTGAAGCGGTGGGAGAGAGAGTGTTGGATTTGCACAATCGAGTTCTATCTCTATATATATTACAAGACTCTGGAGGAAGGGCGATTGACGATAAAACCAATAAGGTCCAGGAAACAGGTACACCTTCTATACAAGGATGGTGGTTGTATATGAACGGTAAGTTAGAGGTTTATTTAAGTTGTTAGTATTGATGGTTTTAAAAGCGTTCCAGAGTTGAGGTTTCGGCTGAAGACCTGTTGGTCAAAGCTTGGCTTAACATGGCTAAAGCTTGGCTTAACCTGGCCAATGTTTGACTTAAGTTGGCCAGAGCTTAGCTTAATCTCACCAAAGCTTGGCTTAACCTCACCAAATTTTGGCTTAACCTGGCCAAAGGTTGTCTTAATGGAAATCGTTTATTAATAGGTAGCAATTTCAGGTAGTAAAAAAGATCTGTGGGATACAGTACCTCCGAGGATGGCTCAGAGAATTTTTGCTGGAATGTTAAACGAAACGCTCACTATCCTAACAGTGAGGTATTGTCAAGTAAGGGTCGAAAATATATACGTATTTTTTTTTTCTCCATAGTAAGTTACAATACGTAATGCTAATTTCAGACAAACACAACAGATGTCACCACTCCCCTACTAATAAATGATATACTAAACATATTGCTGTGTGTTGCTCAGTTATTACCAGCAATATGTAGCAATGGGTCAGAATTGGCCGGTTTGGACGTAACGAAACAATCCAGGGATGTGAGGGACGTTCATTCCAAATGCAATGAACTGTTCAAGTGTATGGTTTATAGAGGATCCGAATTACATTTCTTGCATCAGGTAATTTTTCATGTAATATAAATATATTATAATAACATTAACAATTTAACGCACATTTTGATTGCTTTATAACTTTTCAGGCGTTCACTGAAAAAGAGGAGACGGTTTTCTCAAAAGATAGTCCTTACCCGTGGTTCACCTTTGTAACTCCGAATCTCTTTGAGGCGAATGATGACAAAAATGCAAAGAACTCTCATGATTTATCAACAAAAACAGCTTTGACATTGGAGTTAATGGTTTTATTGGCGCAACCACAACCATCTTGGTCGTTACTTGTTAAGGTATTGCTATTGTTATCTATAATAGTATGGAATGTGTCTCAACACTTCTACATACTTTAGATGCTCCAGTATAATCACTACATACTTTATATGCTCCAGTACAACCACTACGTACTTTAGATGCACCAGTATAAACACTTCATACTTTAGATATATTAGTTTAACCACTACATAGTTTACAAACACTAGTCCAACCACTACATACTTTAGCTACACTAGTTTAACCACTACATACTTTAGATACACCAGTATAACCACTACATACTTTAGATACACCAATATAACCACTACATACTTTAGATACCCCAGTATAACCACTACATACTTTAGATACACCAATATAACCACTACATACTTTAGATACACCAGTACAACCACTACATACTTTAGATACACCAATATAACCACTACATACTTTAGATACCCCAGTATAACCACTACATACTTTAGATACACCAATATGACCACTACATACTTTAGATACACCAGTATAACCACTACATACTTTAGATATACTAGTATAACCACTACATACTTTAGATACACTAGTATAACCAATACATACTTTAGATACACCAGTATAACCATTACATACTTTAGATACACTAGTATAACCACTACATACTTTAGATACATTAGTATAACCACTACATACTTTAGATACACCAGTATAACCACTACATACTTAAGATACACCAGTATAACCACTACATACTTTAGATACACTAGTTTAACCACTACATACTTTAGATACACTAGTATAACCACTACATACTTTAGATACACCAGTATAACCACTACATACTTTAGATACACCAATATAACCACTACATACTTTAGATACCCCAGTATAACCACTACATACTTTAGATACACCAGTACAACCACTACATATTTTAGATACACCAGTATAACCACTACATACTTTAGATACACCAGTATAACCACTACACACTTTAGATACACCAATATAACCACTACATACTTTAGATACACCAGTATAACCACTACATACTTTAGCTATACTAGTATAACTACTAGTTATTTTATATGCTTCTGTATAACCGCTGCATACTTTAAATGCACCAATATAATTACTACCTACTTTAGATACACAACTACATAATTTCAAGTAGATTTTTTTTTGGTTAACATACAGTAAGATGCCTAAAAGATTAATATCATAGTTATATCATAAAACCTAATAAGTCTATATTTGGTAAATAGATGGCGCCAATACTGTTAGGTTTTACACAAAGTGCGTCTAAAGTATGTAGTAGTTATTTTACATGATATTTGTCTAAATATAGAATAATTTAAAATGTTGAAGGTACTAATGATGCGAAACTGTCATCTGTCCCGGATGTTGATAATTCACGGGATTAAAAACATGTCAGTGGATAACTCCCGCTGGTCGGCCGACGGGCTGTGGTACAACCTGGACGGGATCAAGAAGTGCGATGGGTTCCTGTGCACTGCGGACGGGTTTTGTAGATTCAAAGGGGATTGTGATGGTGGGTTGTAACTTAATTATTATAATTTGCAGGGTTGATATTAGAATAACTAATATTATTAAATTTCTTTTTAAAATAGCAACTGTTGAGTTTATGACCAGCTCTTCTCAGCAGATCATTCCTAGTTGGTAGCTTACCATTTCAGTGGTAGCTTACTCACGGACTGACTACATCGACTTTTTTTTGTAATAATCGACGATTCAAAAGTGCGTGTAAAAGTCTACCTGAATAAAGATAATTTGAATTTGAATTCAAAATGTTAATATCTGATTTTTTTTACATATTCTTTAGGCTTCATTTATTTATTTATAAATACTATTTTTGGCTAACTTACTGTGTCAGCTACTAATTTAAACAAAATTGCCAACAATGAAATAATTAATACAAATTAAATCTATGTAGAATTGTATCCTGTAATTTATAATTGAAAGTTTTTTACGACCATTCGTGTGGTTTTTCAGTGTGATTTATTGTATTTGTAATTTTTGTATTTATCTGATCAATTAAATTGCAGCTAGCGAAGAATACGCCCGCGCTGTTGGTGCGTTAACGTACATTTTAGTATCAATTGGTAGTAAAGCTGAACTGAAGTCCACTCTGTGTTACGCATTGGAAGTGTCAGGGAGAGATTGGGCGGCATGCTTGGATAAACGACAGGTTTGATTTTTAATACTATCTTAGGCACAGAACATTTAAGTGGTTAAAACACAGTGGGAAACAATATCTAAACTATAGTGAGAAAAATATCTGCACTACAATGGGAAATAATATCTAAACTACAATGAAAAATAATATCTAAACTACAATGGGAAATAATATCTAAACTACTTCGTTCGACAGGGTCGATCGTGTTAGGTAGATTTCCGTCACGCGATTCTTGATATGCAATATGCGAAGGTAACAATGAAACCGAGAATGCGATAAACATGTAATGATTGAATGATTTACTTTAGTTGTGGGGGGGGTAGGTGGTCGGATCGACAAAGAGAAACTAGCCAGCAGTATTCTACTAGTCATTACAAGTTTTATGACGGGTCACTCTGCATATGTTGGGTAAGGGGAGAACCGCCCCCTACCCCTATCTCATAAACGGGGAGTCGGATCCAAAAACTTTTCAGACAAAAAAGTTTCCTCTTTTAATTTGTTAATTTTCTAAGATTTTTCCGACATTACAATTTTGCCTCATTCTGTGAATTTTTTCGGTGTTTAACTTTCAACCTAAACTAAACCTTTATTTTGTTCTTAAGAATGTGTATACCGAGTTTGAAAATCCTCCGACAATATTTGCGACCTGTAGCGTGTCCCAAAGGTTTGCACTTTCACCCCCCCTCCCAGCTCCCCCTTTCACTTTTTCCAAAAAAACGAGATGCTACGTTTGTCCTACTAATTTATCCTATCGACCTGTAAAGTCAGATTTCGCCTACGATGAATTTGGACTGATGGATCATATGGAAAAAAAATAATATATATATCCCGATATATATATATGTATATATATCGGGATATATATATTATTTTTTTTTTTATTCGGAAACGGATTCTCAATCTCCAGTTCATAAACGGCGTAGCGCCCCTACTCTGGGGTCTGGGTCCCGTCATCGCATCGATTGCAATAGGTAGATTCGTCTATGGAATCTACCTAATACTCGTAATATCTAAACTACAAAGGGAAAATATATCTAAACTACAAGGGGACACAATACTTAAACTATAAGGAGAAAAAAAATCAATTGATCAAATGTCATCATATTAAGTAGGTATATAGTATTTATTATAAAATATAATTATTTTTGATGATAAAAATACGATATATTTATATGTTAATCTTGTATCCCATATTGAATTAAAAAAATATAAAGACAAAAATATTTACGTTTCAAATTCCATTTATTGGTCAACTGAAGTATTTTAGCATAACATTCGTTTATGTCAATTTAAAGATATGTGTATGTATCTATATATAATATGTATAATTTATAACAATAATTATGTCTAAACATGTAATATTTATCATAGATTTAATTGATTCTTAATTTTCCTTTGTTTTTATTATTTTAATATATGCCTGCCACAATATATCACGATACATATGTTAAGTGGATGAAAATGTCAATAGAGATTACGTTCGCCTTATATAAAACAATAAAGGGTGAATAAATAAATATATAATTGTTTGGTTTAAGGTGTGGTGTGACCGGCGTCCCCCCTGGTTGAGCGGTGTATTGGGTCGCGCGGGGACCTGCCTGCAGTTTATTCCTCCCATACTAGTTAACGCACTACAGTCAGGGGCCTCCATGTATCAGGTAGTGGAATCATATCCCTAAAGGTTTAGATTCAGTAGTTAATCGTTTAATTTTATCATAGATTTTGATTTTGACTTCAAGAACCTCTAAACGAACTTATGACAGACTTCTTTATAATATTATTATTTGCTACAATACTAACATTGAAATACAGCCAGTAACTAAGAATTTAATATATTAAACAATTAAAAATCCTTTCAGACTATTTCGTTGTGTCTGACGTGTATATCGAGAACGTTAGACTGCATCCCGGCTAGTTTTAAGAACGCAGCGAACGTTCTGGAAGGAACTCTACCATCCCACGTGCATCCCGTGGGAGGGTCGCTTCTGTTACAAATGTTGATTATTATCACCTATGAGGAAATATTAAAATGGGCAAAAAAAGAAGCTGCCAAAGAAGTAAACGGTATGTCACACTTCGATTATAATTTAATTTAATTATATTTTTTTATTAATTATGTTTTTTACAGTGTCAAACGGTGACGCCCATAACATGAATACGAGACAGAAACCAAAGACAAGACTGAAAATACACAACTCAAGTACGCATTTGTAACATAACTTTTAGTGTAACCGTTCTAAGAAGGGAGCTTCTTATATTTCAGTGTTATTAATCTTATTCTAGTGACGTCATCACTCTCATTCGACGGTACCCATAGTCCTATTTCATCTATCGCTCTCGCCATCGCTGAAGCGCTGTGCTCTATAGACGACGACCACAAACACACCACCGAGATAGAAGATCTTGTTTTACAAAGCAAGAAAGTTAGTACTATATCCGATAACTTCGGTTTGAGCGATTTTCCAGATTTTGCGGAGTTTTTGGAAGAGGTTGGTCTTTTTCAAGTTTAGGTTTAGTTAGTTTTAGGTAGTTTAATGTCTTTAAACTTATTACAGGGTAGTGTCTCTGCGTCCAATGCGGAAAGAGAGGGCGACGCCAATGTACTAACTAGCGAACTACTCATGACTTCGGCTGGAAGAGATAGTTTGAGAGTTAGTATCATATAAAAATAGTACAAACAGATAATTTATCATACATTTACATGATATGAACAAGTAACATTTTTTATTAAGAGCCCTAAATAACTACCGGAATGTTTGTTTATTTGTGTGTGTAATGTTTATTGTCTAAATTTTTTTCGTAGGTCATCTACGATCATCTACAATTACACACGGAGAGGATCTATAAAGAGTTGGGTGTACAAGAGCAATGTGACGCCAACATTGTACTCAGTAAAGCACCCTTGTTATATATCATGTTTCATATTGGGAAGAAGCCGTTTGATCAGGTAATCTATCTATATTCTTAAGAAACCGTTTGATCAGTAATCTATCTAAAAAAAAAAAAACCGTTTGATCAGGTTATCGAGATGTTTTTAAAGTATCATAAATGTAAATGTTCTTATTTTTGTTGTTTTTTTCGTTGGTATGTCCTCTCCAAAATTCTGAACCTCTATTAATAGCCAATTTATTATATCAACTAAATTTGTTTTTATTAACGATTATGGATCATGAAAGTTAAAATAAAATATTCTAAACCGAATTTCTTTCAGTATCTCCGAAAAGAATGGACCATGCCATGGAGTAAATTAGTAGGTCTCGCTAAGACATGGTCAGGTGTAGACGGCGCTAAAGTACATATAAACAGACGGACCGACATTCGCAATATTAAAACATTAGGAAAAAATAATAAACACCTCCTTGAATTATATAACGTATTTAAATCGCCTACAGAGGGTGGACTGCTGTAATTATAATAATGGACATTAAATTATATTTTATTTGGGTGTTAATACTTAATAGCTCTTTGTAAGTCACACTTGACTACAGTCTTTACACATTCAATGTAATTTAGCCCTTTTAGTTGCACTAATAAAAAAAATTGGGAAAAATTATAGTAAATGGGCTCTAAAAGAAATGTAACATTGCTTCATTTTAATTCAATAATTGTTTCATTAAAAATTATTAAAAAGATATCGTGTTTTATTTAATCATGACAATATGATGTAACAAATAAGATATTGTAATTTTATATTAATTGTGGATATCAAAAATACGTATTTTTACTTAATGTTACATATTTGAATATGATGAATGGTCAAATTAAAGATACATTATTATGAGGTAATATAGATTAGATACACTATATGAGAAAATATTACATGAGAGTCACTACACTTTTATATAAAAAGAAAGACAAACGGACAATATCAGAGGATGGACAAGACCGGTGCAAGCTTATGAGAAGTTTTTACTCCTTACTTGTAGGTCCGAACCGAACTATTAGTATGGTGACAGTATTGATACATCAATGAAATATTTATTTAAGAAAAACATATATGTAAAAAGTATTCTAAAATTTGTCAAAAATTTTAAGATTATCAGGATTTCCAATAACAGTATAAAAGACTGCATTTTAATTGAAACACCAATTAGAACAAATGACGTCACGCCTAAGTAAAGAATATCATGTCATACATATATCATGTTATTTGAATTTGTTATGAGTTTCTGTATAATTTAATTAATTGATGTGCTGTTTGTTTATTTGTGATAAAATAAAAAATCTAAGAATGATCAGCGATTAAAACAGTTTTTCTAAGACAAACAGCTCCAAATACTAACAACGTAGTTGTTGATGTTGGAAGAGTTTCTTGCAATAAATAATGCTCATCTGTATATCGAAGTATAAGTTGATTTACATAAATCCTTTTGCATACTAAGTTCTAAGTATTTTTTGGGGTAGCTGAAAGAATTAACCTACTATTATTAACTAGTAAAGATGGCCCTACTATTAAATAATTGTAATAAATAGTACCAATGTACTACTTACCTCTTGGCGTCATTACTGAGTACCTACTATTAAGAATATGTTCAAGTAAGTCACAGGGAATACCTCTACTGGGGAGTAGAGGTGTTACCTGTGACTTATTTGAATAATAGGGATTGTTTAGCATCAAATGTTAGCTGCTTATTGTAAACTTATAAACACGAATGTCAGTTATAATTTTAACTACAGCTGATGGGTCTCTCCGTGTGAGGTTTAAGCACTTATCTCTCACTATTTTCTCGTTAGGAATATAAATAAACATTTTTATTTTTAGGTATTGCTATTGATGCGTCTTTGCACAGATGAACATATACCATTTACACAAACTTTGGAATTCCAATACACACTGCAATATTTCTTTATTTATGTACTACCATGAGCTATAAAATAAAAAGCAATTTTTGGGATTCACAAAAAGCCCAAAAAACCAGTCAAATCTTTTACTTTATATAATTTTAGTTTTTTTGGAATTCGAGGAATAAATGTTTACCCACACCTGGTTACTGAGCACACGAGAAAATATGACGACTTTTGTCGTTTTTACCCATCCTATTGCAACGATTGCGTAATTTTTTATAGGTAGCAAAGTTTTCATCACTGGTTAATTTATTGTAATGTGACTTAGTAGTCTTTGTTCGTTTCGCAATCTAGAAAGGCTGTAAGTCACGGCGGGGCAAGATAGTGTTTAACTTTGATTTGTTTGATAAGTGGATGGGAATTATATAAGCAAGTGATAAAGAGTAATACTTAGGCCTGACGTCATAAGAGGACGCCATGATACCTGATAGAGTTTTCCCGCATTATTTGAAGTAGGTAAAACGAAACTGCAATTCTTTACTTTAAGAGTTCGTTAACTGCTGAAATAATATTTTATTTTATTCGATAATAGAACACATGTGGCAACAGTATAAAAATATCTTGAAATCTGTCAGTTTGCTTATTGAAATAAAATATAAAGTAATAAAGACCACACGCGTTTTTGTGGGCTGTGGTTTGCAGAGCGATAATGTAGATACGAAGTAGTGGTCAGAATAAATAGTTCTTCAAAACACTCTCCATGATCGGATACATTAGAAGGCGCAAAGAGATTCAACGTTCGACAGTCTAGCTAGGTCAGGTCATCAGTTCTAGGTCTACTAGATAAAACAATTATTTATTGTCTATTCAAAAATGCACAAACACGAAATATACACACATTCACACACATACACAAACCTAAAAATGTAAATTGAACATATTGTGCTCTACTAATAGCTACCTACTTTATTACTAATAAAATATATACTAGGTCCGAGCAGTTGAGAGGCCTAAGTATATCTACAATTGAATTTTTACTAAGTGTATCTTCCTAGAAAGTCACAGACGACATAGTGATAACTAATCCAGAACATCATTGAGTCGTAAATTACAAGGATAAAATCTAAGTTGACCCTATTTTATCTTCAGTAAGTTTGTGTGACAACATTAGGACTTTGTGGAGTACCAGGATATTACTTTTTTTCTTTTTTTATAACGAATATTGAAGGTACTGTTAAGGATAAATCGTGTAGCACAATCTATGACCATAATGTACCCACATCACGAACTTATCTATAATTCTATTACTTGACCCGTGTTTCGGAAAGGGTTCAATTAAAACTCCCAAATTGACGTGATTCGGTACTATTTCTAATAAATCAATGTGTATAAGGAAATTGGTACCTAAAATAAAGTGTACTCAGGATTTGAACAGTTTGGTAAAAGTCCATAAATAAGTTAAGCAGTAGGATTTAAAATAAATATTGTTGTTTCATATATTTTTATATAAAATTTTAGCACTATTATTTATCTTTTATTACCATTCATTAATTACATTTAATTAATCTTTTTAGTTAATTTGCATTATTCACTTAATGCTGACCATAATATGTACAACCATACATATACATACCCACATAAAATATTAAAAAAATATATTAACTTAAAAACTTTGTTTCTTGTTTTGTTAATATTTGAATATGTTGTAAACTAACAAATTAATATTTATAACCTTTCACGTTTCAAATATTTCTGGGTCTCAGCAGAATCAAGTAATTTTGACTTTTATCTATATCGTGGGAATTAAACAAATTATAGAACAAGTCTTTAAATATTATTACTGACTAAGTTGATAATTTTGATGATGACATTAAATGGATTAATATTTAGCGTTTTTATTATTATTTTTAAAACTTTAACAAATGAAGTACGTACAATTATCATAATAATAATTTCTATATTATGTACCTGCAGGTTTTTTTCAGTTATAAAAAGTCATGTTTTATTGTTTAATCAAGTGTGAAAAAAACACTGATCGAATTGATACTCAGATTAGGTAGTCTATTGGAAAATAACCTTTTTGCAAAGAGCGAGGTGAATGGTAATTTCGTGTTCGCGAAGTCAGTGAGCTGGTTTATTGTGTTGATAAGGCGTTCTATTGTTCATATAAATGCCCCATTTTAGGTTTATTGTTAATTTTTTTTAGATTTTCCATAGTTGTTTCTATTTCATTTTTTGCAATAGTTAAATACTGCAGTAATTGTACAAACGTGGATCAGTAACCAGTAACCTACTGATAAATATTTACTATTACACTATAAACATTGTTCTCGACTAAAGAGAGAGACAGAAAAACAAATAATAAGTCACTTTGCCAGATAGAGAAGTAAAAATTAGAAGCTTGTCCTGGGGAAAAACTGCTCAAATCTTGGCTTTGGTAAAAAGTCAATATCACAACAAATTTAGTAATGAAATAACATTTTCAGCACTTTGGTAATAGAATATCCCAAACCAAAAATGACAGAATATTCTGGGGTCAAAAGTACCTTATTTGACAATAATCTATAATAGTAAATTATTACAGAATCGGTTCACTTGCCAAAGTGTATTAATATTTATATCATTCTTTGTGTTTTTTTACTATATTTTCATTTTCAAAAGTATTCGTACTATGATTTGACCGGAGCAGTAACCTATTATATTACGTACGTAATTCTGTATATTAATATATAGATTGTGCTTGTTACTATTTGATTATATGTAGATAGACGTATAGTGTATCTTACATTTTCACGATTACATATATATATATATATATATATATATGTATATATATATACATATGTAATATGAAGATAGATAAGAGAATAATGTCTTTGTGCAAATTGTATTTCCCACTCTACCTGCCCTCTCAAATAACCCGCAATTTCAATCTGAACATAAATAAATAAAAAAATATTACTTTTGGCAACACACAATCCAATTGGTATAAATGTATGTTGCTAATATAACTAATATTTTGACAAATATAATTATTAAAAAAAAAAATTGAATATTAACGAGACAATAAAATAAAAAAATATTAATAAATGTAATTTAAATAAAACATTATAGATTTATGTTAAATATTTATTAATTTGTCTTAGTTAAGAAAATATTACTTCATTAAGAGAAAAACTAAATATTTAAATTAAAAAACACCGGGTAGTAGAGACAAAACAGATTACTTTTACGAGTATTATGAATATCAACAAAAAAGATTTTCCATTTCAAGGCGTAATGAAACTGTGTTCACTATTTGAACGTTTCGTGTTCTATTTTTGTAAGCTATTCGTTGTTAGATAATAAAAACTATTCGATTTAACGAAATGCGCCATGCGAAAATTATTAAAGTCCAACAATATTCATACATCTATTACACATTGCAGCCAAAATATCATAGGATTTATGATATTCACTTCAATTGTCTGTCGAAAGACACATCTAGAATTTGATACCGAAATCTCATGTGACCTGTAATCAATAGTACAGTAGGGATCGCTTACCGGTCTACATTTATTGGACAAATCTGGTCATTGTTAAGGTCAGGTTAAGTGTTCGTTAAAGCAGCTTTTCACTCCACGAGGTTATGTGACTCAAATTACCCGCTATGAAACTGGAACTCACTTGAATGATTGAAATGTGATGAATTGAAAAACTTTTGATATCTACAATATAAGTAAATTCCTATCAACATGCTGTTTTGTAATCCTGAAAGTGATTATATATTTATTTATGGTTATATGAAATTCTATAACAAATGAAAATTATTTTAAAAATTACTTTGTTAATTTATTATTTACTGTAATTATGTTTTGAACTTGTACTTAGTTAATTAATGAAATACCGAGTCTTAAAACGAAGTGGTTACACAAGGCGACGAAAAAAGTTTCTTGTTCTAATGATAAAAGTAAGCAACATGAAACTAGTTTGCAGTTGTTTTTACATTTCTCTTTTTTTGTGACTACTTTTTAATAACAAGTCCCAAATGTAGTAATTGAAAAGCTACAAAGTTAATAGTTAAACAAAATACACGGGATATAACCAGCAAATAGCAAATTTGGCCCGTATTGCCATATTCAACATAAATAATCTAGATAATCACGCAATTCTCTCACGTGACCAAACTTCTGGATACACATTTACCAATGTATTATATAATACATCAGAGTAATTGGCAATTCACGCGAATCAGTGGCTGATAGCGTGTAGAATAATAGACGAGTTATTGAATAATCCCAAAGCATTAACGATGAGCATGTAATAACCCTAGTTACATATTAATTATTTTATGAATTTAACAGAAGGTTGAAGAATATCCTGTTATTAAAACATGAACATAAACACACACACAACAAAATATATTTTTAAGCGGCTAGACGTAGTTGGTGTGACCGTCAATCTTATAAAACGGGATGAAATAAGGCATGAACACTGGACGTGTTTACTTTCCTCCGGAGATATTTGCCAGCTCTTCACTTGACAACTTTTTATTTAACTTCGCGAACCCGTTACAGTTTAAAGCATCCATGTCTATATTAAGGATCTAGCTTCATAATTTTTTTTTATAAGTATTGCTTAAGTTTGGCAAAGTAGTGGGTTTTATTTTTTAAATCAGAATTTTTAGAAGAAAGTTTTGGATGCTTGTTATTTTATTCGCATACATATATGGTATATTAAAAAATATATATATATATATATATATATATATATATCTAAGAATGTCCTTCCTAAAATTATAAATAGGCGCGATGCTAACACATGTTATGATAAAGGTGTCTGAGCTAGTTTAAATATGACAATGCTACTATTACTGACCGACTTCTTGTTTAACCAAGATTTTGTGATAGAGATAACAAAAATCTTAATATGTTGATGTTAAGATTTGGATGATAAAATGATGAATAAGATTAATAAAGGTGTTTTTGGAAAAATGTTTATTTTTTACATAGAAAGAAATTGACAACTGACATCACAATTCAACTGTTCAAAATTATTTTGAAAATAATTTTGAACAGTTGAATTATTGCTAAAATACTATTACTAATGTAAATTATGAATAGCACATTCTTAAACACCACAAATTATAAGTATTTGTTGGTTGTGATAATTATGTAACTAAGGCCTAGTAAGTACTAAACTATGTAATATTTGTAATTCCTTGGCACATATATATATATATATATATATATATATATATATATATATATACATACATATACATACATATGTTGATTGCACATAGATAAGCATGCTATTTTTTGTAACCTACTATTATAATATTATACTCGTATTATAAATACTGCCATGTTTTGCTTATATAAAAACTGAAAAAAACTAGATTATATGTTTCAAATTAAATGGAAGGGAAATCAACATATTGTTTTTAAAATACGTTCACGTTTCAGTAAAAGGTAAATTAATTGGACTGAAAGTATTTTGGAACAGTACATTAAATATACAATACAAATAAACAATACATAAACGATCTTGATATAGTAATTATAGTCCAGTGTGTTTGGTATCGAAATCGCATCTCCAGATTTAGTAGAAAAAAATTGTATTGTGTTAATATTTCAGTCCTCTGATTTTATACAAATAATTTACTCGTACTTTGTTTAAGTCAACCGATTAAATACGATATGAACTATTTTCAGTGTCCGCTTGTTATTATAGATACGTATTTATAATTCACAAATAAAACTTTCATTTCAATAAAATTATTACGTAAACGTAAAATTGTTAGTCTTTTACGATTACTGGTGTAAAGTTTGTTACTTTTTGCACTTGCAATAATTACTTAATTAAAGAATACAAATTCATCCGTAAATCATAACCAAATCATTTTTTTATTAATACTTTATATATCTCTGAAATACTTTCACTCTTCTTAGTCTGAATTTCGTGGGATATATTTGTGTTTTATTATTATAGCGGTCAAAAGTTATTTAGTAAAATATATTATCTTTTGTAATAGCACTTAGTTTTCATAGATAAGTTTGTATGTTCCTAAGGCTAATATAAACCAAGTCTCTTTATACTATTTTTAAGACTTACACTTTCAGCTTTTACTTATTATTACCTAGTGTGATATTCAACTGATAAATCTTTTTAATCTGAGGACCAACACTCTTGGAAATAGTTTCTACTTGGGTTTGAATATTCACATTTTCACGTTGATTAAACTTAAAAAATTGGAATTTATAATGTATTATATTACGAAATAGGGTTCTCCATCCATGTTAATAGTATTATAATAATTACTATTGTTAAAAGCAACCATTTTATAACATTTATAACTTCTCGTATGCCATACCTTACTTATTTGTCTGTTTGTTAATTTTTACGGTCTAGTTGATTATGATTAAATTTAATATTTTGGTAACGACCAGGTTTGCGTATTGACAAATATAACTGCCCCTAGAAATTCTTGACCACTCTCATAATCTCGGGTTTGGACAATACAATCCTGCCGTCACTGCTGTTCAGTTTTGTCAGCTGGCTCTGCCCATTATACAGATCTTTTGCTAACACCTTAGAGACTTTATTGCGCTCTATTGCCTCTTTTATACAAATTGAATTAAATTAAAGATAGTCATGAATCAGAGAGTTTGACTCATGACTTGTTAAATAAATTTAAACAACATTATGATACAAAACTTGGGTTTTAACCATACAAATAATCATGACATTTTCACAAGACTAGTCTTGGATACAGAATTGCCATTGGATTATTGAATGCGTCTAAGTAATACACACAAATCTACGTTACACAACAATTAGCTGTTTTAGATAGTCATTAATAGCGATTTCTTCTTTTATTTAGAGAGTAGTAGATTGAGCTATTTGATGCAAAAATAATGGAATTACCAAATGAAATAAATTGTCAAATTAAAGAAAACAAAATATAGGTTATGACGTTATGACATTATTTAATGTTTTTTCTATAAAAGAAGTCATAAATGAATGTAATTGTCAAATAGCCAAACATTTATTCAAAATAAACAATACTTGCCACGACGTAATCTTACCCTTTTGTTTGTTGTTGGTTTGTTTGTTAATTACACTTTCACACACACAATACTTAATTGATCATCATGAAATATTGCACACACTTTTTCCGAGGTTAAAAATATGTTTTGTGTATTGACAGCAATTGGAAGAACTGTTTCTGAAAATAAAAAAAAAACTTTTAGCTGACCGTCCTGCATAACAAAACATTTATTTTTATAATATATAGTAATTTTATAACTTACAATTGCTATGTGATTGGGACGCAATAAAAAAAAAACTCAAAACAAAATATGTATATTCAAGAAATATTAACACGCACTTTTGAATCGTCATTACAATAGTACATTAAAAAAGCTCAGAGCTGTCAGTGTGTGAGTAAACTACGACCGGCTTGGTGCTGCTCTGCTGTACTAAAAACTTTAACGGCTATACATCTAGGTAAGATATATTTTTTATATTTATCATATCTTTATAAATCACTGACCTGCAGCAAGAAGTTATAGGATAGAATCAACTGTTCAATTGTTTACTTATTTTCAGACAGTATAATAGTTAGTAAAATATTAACAAAGATAAGTTTAAATACAAAAAAATATCAAAACAATGAAATGGTAATAAAGGCCATGGTAAAAAGAAAAAAAAAAACAATATTTTATTCAGTTCGTTATTAGTGTTCGTGTTTATAAATCGCATCTGTAGCTTGATAAATGTGCAACTTAGGAATATAAGATTGATTGAATAAGAAACTAGATCGGTATAGATAAAATAAATTATATATATTTTTGCATAATAAAACCATTATAACAATAAGAAAACAGTGTCTATATATTTTCCAATCTATTAATTTACAACCTTCATAATGTAGGTTTATGAATATATTAGTAGTCTTCACCGTCAAAGTAATAAATAAATATTTTTTAATTAAATTTAAACATAAGTCTACTATTATATTTTATAGATAGTGAATATGCATCTAAACCTTTAAACTTTGTATCTTTATAATATAAAAATAAAATAAAATTCTAGGTTCCATTTTCTTCAATAATAAGGCATTCTCAATCAAACGATGTAACTTTACATATTTTATTTAACATTGGATCAGAGCAGTTAAATGAATTAAATGAATTAATATTTAATAAATTCATAGAATAAATATTAAAAAAAATATGTTCATAGAAACATTGAATAAGAATAAATTGGTATAAATGTTAAATCATTGCACAAACCGACTCTTTTGTATTTGGGTACTTTTGTTATGCATTACACTGTTTGATATCGATATTACGTATCCGATACATAGATTTCATATTACGATAACGAAGACCGCAAATTTTATAGCAGAATATAACTACTACTATTTATTATTCAAAATATTATTGTGTCATACATTTAAATGAATGACTGAGCGTTGGTCGGCTTCATTTAATTCATTGTTTTATCTATTGTTAAGAAAAATATAAGGCTAAACAATTATGATAATTCTTCCTTTGTTTTACATAGTAGTTCAAAATAATGTTATCGCCCATATGGCACTTGTGCAAATTAAAGACGACCACGTCAAATTTTAATTCGAATAATTACACATGTGTTTACAATATTATAAAAGTTAGTATAATTAGGAAGTTTTTTTTTATATATTGACTTTGATATTGACAAAATCATGATGTGAAATAATTTTTATTTTTACGAAGAATGAGAACTGAATACTTTATGTGGAAATAACTCTAATATCAATTTTAAGAATCAACGCACTTTTTCAAACAATAAACCAACTGACTAGTAAAAGGGATAACTAAAAAACGTAAAAGGCTTTTTAAGTTTTATTTACATCTCGTTAACGAACTTATAAGGCTATAAATTTTAATAAATATCAAACTATATAAACATATTAAGATCCAAATAATAAATTGTTGAAAGAAAATATATTGGCACTCAAATTATATTTCATATCAAAATATAGTAAATAGTATATACCTTTTAGGATTAATAATGAAATAAGTATATTACGCCCTCAAAATCGAGGCAATAAAACATTCTCCACTATTCATTGCTGGTATATGTGGTTATAAACCGCACCTATTTCTTGTTAAATATCAAATTTAGGCATCGGAGAACTGAAACTAGCACTGTATAACAGTTTTTTCATACATATTAAATTACACTAGTTTATATGAAATATATCTAGTGTCCTTATAGTATTACATGATAATTCAAATGATAATTTACTATCCCTCGGTGTTGGTTTGTTTAATGTTGTAATATATTTTGGCTTCTTTATGCGCGTTGTAAAATTAAAGAAAAGCAGACACTTTATGTTTACTTTAGATATTTATTATAATGATTATGATGGTGACATTAAATGAATTAATTTTTAGCTGTTACATAATTTCTTATTATAATTTGAAAACCAATTGATACCTGCAAATTCCAAAATAACAAGCAATTCTATTTATGTTTGCAGGTTTTCAATATACGTTTTATTGATTAGTCAAGTGTAAAAAAAAATATACTAAGAATAACGGAGTCGATATCGAGATTAGATCCATTGAAAAATAACGTTTTTGCAAAGAGCGGGGCGATTGATAATTTTCTGTTCGCGAAGTCAGTGAATAGGTATATTGTGTTGATAAGACGTTCTATTGTTCAAATAAATGCTCTGTTTGGCGTTTATTGTTACACAAACTTGGATGTTTCTGTTGCATTTTTTTCAATAGTTAAATAATGCAGCAATTATAATAGAATGGATCAGTGACAAGTTACCTACTGATAAATATGTACTTATGACTATGGACATAGTTCTCAGCTGGTGACAAAAAATTGTAAGCAGTTTAGACTTGTTTACTTGAACCAGGTCTATATTATTTGCATTTTTTATTTCTTGTAAAACCTGAAGAAAGATTTTGTTGTCAAATATAAAAGTGAGTATATAATAACTAGTTACTTTCCCAGATTTACGTAATAATAGTAATAATAATAATAATATTCTTTATTGCACATCCTCAAAAATAACAGCAAGAAAAAAGAATCGAAATAAAAAAAAAATGTACAAAAGGCGACCTTATCGCTAATAAGCGATCTCTTCCAGGTAACCCCAATGTCAAAGGAATTACAACAAGTAAAAACGGAAGAGGTGTACAACTGACAAAATAATATGAAGACAACATATACACAATACATAATATAATACAATATAATAAATATTAAATATATATTTTAGATATAATACATCAACACGGATTACTAAAAAGATAACAATATTATACTATAAAGAATGGATTTATAGGTAGGAGAAAATTACTTCGAAAGGAAATGTTTTTTTAAAGTGTTTTTGAAAGTGTACAGAGATTGAGAGCGTCGAATATATAGGGGGTAAAGAATTCCAGAGACGAGAAGCTTGGACTGTGAAGGAGTTTGTATAGAAGGTAGTAGAGTGAGAAGGAATTTTAAGCAATAAATTGTCTACGGAACCAAGTGAGCGGTTATGAGAGTGTTTTAAAAACTCAAATCTTTCTTTTAGGTAGGAAGGAGTAACTGGGTTGAACAGTATAGAGTAGAGAAGACAAAGCATATGAGTATTTATTTCTGCGAAAGCGAATCGGCAGCCACTTGAGTTTTTCGCGAAAAAGAGAAACATGGTCATATTTACGCAAACCAAATATAAACCTAATACATAAATTTTGTAAGCGCTCAAGTTTGTTTAGCTGTTTTTCAGTAACATCAAGATAGCAAGCATCAGCATAATCAAGAATGGGTAGGATAAGGGTTTGAGAAAGGGCAATTTTAGTGGAAATAGGGAGAAAATTACGTAACCTCCTTAAGGAAGCAACAGAGGCAAACATTTTCCTGCTCACCTCAGTAATTTGTGGTCCCCAGGAAAGGTTCTGATCAAAGAGAACACCGAGATTTTTTATTGTATTCGTAAATGGTACTGGAACACCATCAAATATTATTGGTGGTAGTTTCAAGTGGTCAATTTTGGACAAAAGTCTGGAACTAATAATAATAATGTATGTAATGTACGTATGTGAGAATTAGATAATTTTCCGGAGTGAAAACCGTCCAAATACTGACTTTGGTAAAAAGCCAAAGCCACAACAACAATTAATTAATATGTTTATTTATATGTAGTAGCGCAATCTAGCCTTGATGTCTTTTCATTGTAATTATATCAGTGTTTTGTATTTTCCCCGAAATCTAGAGATTTCCGGAGACGAAACTGTCCTATACTCTATCTGTCCTATACCCTATCTACTGAGACACCCGGCGGTAGATAGTTTGCAGCTGAACTACGGGTCAGCTGCTAAGATCAGGGTACTACGGGACCTCGGTACCTAAGCCCTCCGGCAGCGACGCATGCGCTTGCGCGTGTAAACTGCCGGGTTACCGGTTTTGGTGTTGGATTCGTAGTGGTAATGTGATTAGTAAGATAAATTATCTTATCACGCCACCAGTTATTTTAAATATTTGTTGCTTATTTACATTATTTATTAAGTAAGCAACAAATATTGCTTATATATATATATATATTTATTATTTATCTCTTTATAAAAATATATTAATTATTTCCGGTTCATTACATCATTCTCGAATACAAAATTATTATTATTTTCGAGCTATACAAAAATGACTTTCCAATAGGGTAATCGATATTATGAATAACCATTTACATATAATGTTTTTCTTAAACATAATGAAAATAATTATGAACCTTTCAAATAATTGCAAAACCTCTTACTTATTACATTTTTCATGATATGATATGAAATTATTATAAAATAAAAATAAATAAACATGTTAATTATTAGATTTTATTTAGCTATTAGAAAAGACTATGTATGTTACTTTTGCACTTTTGACCGCTACTGTAATAAAAAATATATATGTCAATAAAATCAGAATTACAAGTTTCAGCGTTTTCAGTGATATACAGTATATCAAAACAAAATTAAACTGTGTTGTTTTCTTCATGGAGATTTTTTTTATAACTTACAAATAAAGATGATTATGATAACAAATTTAACAACAATATATGAAAAACTAAAAAAATACACTTTTGTAGTGATATAAGCACAGTTATTTACTATATGTTAAAGATATTGCAACATCAAAATATGTCATTTTTAGTAGAGAATTATTAAATATTAATTTTAAAAAACATTAGTATATAACATGAATTTATAAAAATATTTAAATAAAATCTACTTTTTTACTGAAATAATAAACATTACAGTTTCACGTAAAAAGTTTGTTAAATGAATAGTGTTCAGTGAAAAACACTCTGGACCCATAATTAAAATAAAATTAAAATATTGTCTTATAAAAGAACGCTGCCAGTGATTATTTAAAGTGAATAAAATCAATAATATTCATTATGTATTAAATTGCGCGCTGGAGTCTTGCCAGCTGCGGGTGCTGGCAATTACTTACTTACTAACGGTACATTGCCGATCTAATGCCTCTACCAAGTGACGTATTAACATTCTTAGGAAACGTCGTTATAATACTTTTGAATTTATATTTTAAGTTTAGCAAATATGTTGTGTCTGTGCATTCTGAAATCCATGTCTGAAAACTAAAAAACTGTTGGATAGTAGATGATAAGACAACTGACTAACCAACCGATATTTATATCATGTCATAGTGAATATGAAGGCTGCAAAGACAAATTTAGAATTTTTTTTTGTTATTTAAGAACAAAATTAGCAAAATGTGTTTAATTAAATTGTTAGTGCTTATACCCACTCTTAATACTCGCTTCAACATCGTAGGAGTAATTTTATTTATTTATTGAGCGAAGCGAACGAAGTGAGCGGAGCGTTTTACTGGAGACTTTTTGCATTCTTTGTCACGAATTGGCTCCAAAACTACTGGACGGAACATTATGAAACTTTGCAAACAAAAAGACACACAAGAGGTGATGGTTTTTAAATAAAAAATTTTGAAAAATGTCAAAAAAAAAATTTTTTTTTTTATTATCATGTCAAAAACCTGATATCCCATTGAAGTCAATGGGAAACGATGAGTGAATACACTGGGCTCGCTTCGCTCAATATGCAAACGGCACCCGAGATTTCGCGAGCGCAGCGAGTCAAAATTGAGGGTTTGTTGGCGCCCCTAGTTGAGCGAAGCGAACGAAGTGAGCGGAGCGTTTTACTGGAGACTTTTTGCATTCTTTGTCACGAATTGGCTCAAAAACTACTTGACGGAAAATTATGAAACTTTGCAAACAAAAAGACACACATTAGGTGATGGTTCTTATAAAAAAAAATTCATAAATGTCCTCAAAAAAAAAAAAAAAATTTAATATCATGTCAAATAACTGATATCCCATTTAAGTAAATGGGAAACGATGAGTCAATACACTGGGCTCGCTTCGCTCAATATGCAAACGGCACCCAAGATTTATAGATAGATAGATTCGAAATTGAGGGTTTGTTGGCGCCCCTAGTATTAAATCTGGAGATACCATTTCGATACCACATACATTGGTATAATACACTGACACAAATATGATAACTAAATCAGTGAGTTGGTATCTGTAATAATTCAATGTTTTATTTCAAAAGATATTTAGTTCAATCACTTTCCTTTTTTAATACTGAAATTTGAAACATGAAGGTATTTTAAAAACAATATTTTGGTTTCCTTTCCACTTAATCTGAAACTTTTGCCAGTTTTTATCGTAGCAAACATATTAGAGTAATATTATAGTAGTATTTTAAAAAATATGGGGGATTCAACACTTTTATGTGAAATACTGTAAAGTGAACAAAATACAATTATTACTCAATTTTTTATTTACTGGACCGCAACTTTAGTTACATAATGGTAATAATCAAAACAAACAATTTACATTATAAATGAAGTATTGTTACTTATATTGAACTGTTTATAAAGATATTAACAATAATTTATATGATTTCGTTTATCGATCCTCAGTTATAATTTTTTTGCTATGCAAATAAATCATCAACTTATTAAGATTTTTGTTACTTATATCACAAACTTCTGGTTAAATAAAAGTCGATCAGTGAGTAGCACTGTCATATGTCAGACACATCTATCATAACATGAGTTAACCTCCAGCCTACTTCTCATTTCAGGAAGAGTATTCCTATTTTTTTTTAAACCAGAAATATTTATGCCAGTAAGATGACAGGCTGATCCAGAACTGTCACTGTTCAAATATTTAAATATTTAAAATTGTTTTAATATAGAATTAATTTAATAAATATTTCTATAACGTTTCTACACGACATAAATAAGTCCCTTACTTTAATTAAAGGAACCAACGCAAAACAAAATTATTGGAACTTATAATTAATACTTGTCCTACACAGGTGGTTCCATCTGAAGCTTTAATATTAAATATTAATTATTTATAGAAAGTATTTTATTTTCTTTGTTTTATAGATTGGATTTGAACAATAAATAGGTTTTATATTTATATATAAAACCTATTTATTGTTCAAATCCAACACACCGGTTATAACAATGATTTGAACATTATAGAGTTATATTAATAAGAAAAAAGTAAGACGCATATTTTCAAAATATTTTATTTATTTATAGTCATTATAATAATATATACTTGTATGTTTATAAAAGGTAAAAATAAAAACGATTTATAAACATCTCTTAGTAAGAATGAACTCCATATAATATCGTATGTAAACATAACGTGAAACAAATTTAATTTGATAAATTGAATACAAACACACGACAAAGTCACATCAATTTATAAGTTCAATATTTAATGCTACATCAAAGTTACAGATTAATTAATATGCTTACAAAATAAATGTTAAGGGAAAATGTGTATTATTCTATTTATCTATTACGACGAACAGAATGTTATAATAGTTAAACTTAGCATATTCTGACCTTCTATATGTTGTTTACCATATACAGTCATTTATAAAATAAATATTTTTTTAAACCATAATTAAGTACGTAGGTTCCTAACAATATTTTTTTTTATAGATAATGATAATATAATATCAAAATTAGATAATTCTTTTCAAATTAGACAACAGAGAATCATTTTAATTCCTTAGAACGTGGTTTCATTATTAATTATACAAAGTTATATATTTTTTTATTTAAAGAAGTACTGAATTATATATAGGTTTATAAAGAAAGTATATTATAACAATACTATTAGTATATCAAAACTAACTTAAATAATTAATTTAATTTAATACAAATCCTCTAAACATTAATTAATTAGATTACATTATCGGTTTCCAATATTACTTTACTTTTAATTAAAATATATAAACGTCGAGTAGATTCTTTAATGTAACTAAATCTTTAGAATGATAGCTAGTAGTGTATTTAATTAAGTCTTTACTAGTTATGGTTTTCATTTTATTGTTTAATCTTCCTATCTATCTTCAAAGTTAAATATAACAACTATAGTTTAATAAATACAAACATACCTACCACAGTAATATCTAGTAATGTGTTTCGCGTATATTGACTTGAAAACAGCATGTGGTTTAAGATATTAAGACAGTGAAACTAATGGAAGTACAGTTTTCTTACCGAGAATATTACACTGTTACATTGTTAACCTCTGTTCAGCTCGTCACGATGGAAATAATCAATCAATACTTCGAATATTAATCTACAAAGAACAAGCATCTTGTTTAAGTTTTAGTTTTTAAATGACATTAAGTGATGAAATAAATGATTAAAAATGTATATAATATTTTACTATAAACTTAGACTTCTTAGCTTTGAATGGATGTTTGAATGAAAAAATTACAGTTTTTACCTAAACTCATGGAGTTAATATATTTATGGTGGTTATATTCCGAATAATTGTACAGTGCAAACAAAAATTATTAGAAAATAAGTTACTTTTTATTACATACATCTGACTCTGAGAGCGTTTCATACTGTTGTGTCTAAATATCTCATGAACTAAAAGTAGTATTTCAAGGTAGCTATTCTATTTAATGGATTACATAGTACAGATCTCTATATATAATTTTAATTTTTAGTGTACCACAACTATTTGTTCGTATCCTTAACCGTAATCTTTAATAAATATTACTATTACATCACACATTCTTAAGTATAAATCGTTATCTTAATATTTTAATTAAATATTTTTTTATTATACGATCTAACATACAGATTTTTAACATTAACCATATAAATAACCGCGACAATTTAAAAACATACAGCACACATAAGCGGCACTAATAATACCTTTTACAGTGTAAGTGTGCTTAAAATAATTTTAAAAGTATTTTGCTGCGACTTTTCAGAGCGAGCGCTATAACATGGTCAATAATGGAATACGGGTTTTTAATTACAATTCATAATTAAAAGTAAAAACCTTCATAGTAAAGCTTATAAAACGAAATTGGTTTAATTTTTTTATTTATATTTGTAAGATACAATAAGTTACGGAAGAGTCTTGTGTTTCTGTTGTTGTTCTGTTTTTATTGAAATTACGCTTAGTCTATAGTCCATGGTTCCCTGCACGAAACAGCCATAATGGCTACTCTTTATTCACGGGGTGTGATAAAATGAAAAAAAAAACACCATAAAATGTATAATTAATTTTTAATCAATCAATTCCCATCTAATTCCCTTATTTAAAAACAGTTATTTAATATGAAACACGTGTTATTTAATATGAAACACATTAAACAGTAATGAAAATAAATAATAATTTCATATCAGTAATAAAATGACTTTATTTTAACTTTATTTTATCTATTTAATTCAATTTATATTGTATTCAAAATATTTCCCGGGAAACGTCAACTACCGCCGATTTAAATTATGTTGTAGCTGATTATATCGAATGATAACACAGGCACACAAAAAAAAAAAAAACGTCATGAACCAGAGGGGAGACCCCATTATTCCTAGGTTTTTGGGATCGCTGAAACCGAATATGGCAATAAAAACTAATTTTAAATGCCAGTTTTCCCGCTAGCACCCCCTTACTACCTCTTAAGGGGTGAAAATTGAAATTGTTGTAAAAAATCAAGATAGAGGTGTCTTTCTACGTTTTTTGGGATGCTGAAACCGAAAATGATAACTAAAAATAAATTCATGACCACTATCACCCCCTACCATCCCTTACAGGGGGTGAAAATTTCATTTTTTTTTATAAAATCAAGACAGATGTGTATTTCTACGTTTCTTGGGATGCTGAAACCGAAAATGATAACTAAAAATAAATTTATGACCACTATCACCCCCTAATACCCCTTACAGGGGGTGAAAATTTCAATTTTTCCATAAAATCAAGATAGATGTATATTTCTACGTTTTTTGGGATGCTGGAACCGAAAATGATAACTAAAAATAAATTCATGACCTCTATCACCCCCTTACTACCCCTTAAAGGGGGTGAAAATTTAAATTTTTCTATAAAATCAAGATAGATGTGTATTTCTACGTTTTTTAGGATGCTGGAACCGAAAATATGTGAATTTCTATGTTTTTCAAGATGCTGAGAGAAAAAATGATTATAAAGTATATGGTAACCTTATTGTATGCATATATTTGTTATTATGATACTAAGACTGAATCATGATTTTTGTCCTATTCTTAACAAGTTGTTTCATTTTTTGTTTTTTTTTGCTTTCTATTAAATTCTGTTTATACTGTTATCCATCCGGCAGTCTTGTAAAACGCTTAAAAGATGCTGAACCTAATTCTATGCCTCCGAAATAGAAAGGTTACTATTTTTCGGCCAATTTAGGAGACTATAGTGAGGAGCAAGGTGAAAGGTTCCATCAGACAGGATCTTAAGACAATGGAACAGCGATATCAGGGTAAATGGGATGTCAATATGTTAGCAGACTACTGTTGGAATTTAAAAAGAGATTTGCCAGAACAGAAAAGAACCAATAAAAGGCAACCACTTAGAAGAACTTTTGACAACAAGAGAGTTCGTTATCGTAGAAACAGGTAGACGCTGAATAGTGAGAGGCAAGGGGACTCACTTTAATCCAGCACTCCAAAAGGGAACAGAAATCTACTACGTCCACGCCGTTGTTCCCGGGTTACGCTAAGAATAGAATTAAATCATGAATATATATCAGATACTTCTGATCGTTAAAGCATTTGAATTTCTAATATAAGAGCTAAGAGTAACTTCAAACTAGTTTGATAAACATGTCATTTACTGTAAATCGTCAAAATTTCTTCATACATCTTGATTTTATACAAAATTGAAACTACCCCCACCCCCTCCCCCCCGTTAGGGGTAGTTAGGGGGTGGTATTGAGTAAAAGAGCTATCAAATTCACTTTTGGTTGTCATTTTCGGTTTCATTATACCAAAAAACGTAGATATACACATCTGTCTTGATTTTATAGAAAAAAATGAAATTTTCACCCCCTGTAAGGGATGGTAGGGGGTGATAGTGGTCATTAATTTATTTTTAGTTATCATTTTCGGTTTCAGCATCCCAAAAAACGTAGAAAGACACATCTATCTTGATTTTTTACAACAATTTCAATTTTCACCCCTTAAGAGGTAGTAAGGGGGTGCTAGCGGGAAAACTGGCATTTAAAATTAGTTTTTATTGTCATATTCGGTTTCAGCGATCCCAAAAACCTAGGAATAATGGGGTCTCCCCTCTGGTTCATGACGTTTTTTTTTTTTTGTGTGCCTGTGTAATCAAAGGCGTAAGTAATAATTAACTTTTTAATTTATTTTGCTAAATTTACATATTACAAATTGTAGAGTTTTAGATTCTTACTTCTTGACTGGCTTGATACATGGGGGATGCTCTCAAAAATATTTTGATTGAAATAATTGGTATCCAAACAGAGATAAAAGTTAACTTGGCAATATAAAAAAAACATATTTTTATGTTTTATGGCATAATGAAATGATTAGAAATACATTAAAGCATGGCATACTTTAATGTATTATATAAATGTTGCAGAAGCTGCCCTCTCGGAGAGACGTTGTATGTTAGAAACAAAAGGTTTCAATTTCAATATGCAGATAGTAATTGTTTGTTATCAAAACTAATATACCATGTTATGAATTTGACTAGGACCATATTAGCTCACCAAAGTAAAGTTATAATGCTACATAATATTTACTTGACTTTGAATTTAGCTTAAGGAAATTGTAATAATTTAAATTATTATTGTTTTTCAAAAGAATCTCTTTTCTTAGCTTTGATTATGAAATCTAAATAAACTTATAGTTCGGTCAATTGAAAGAATTTTATTTTTATTTCTAAACTATCTGTTACAGCAAGGTTTCCCTTTGTTAATTCCCTTAATGAGAGAGCCGAATAACCAAAGACCTTATCCTTCTCTCCAAAATATCATAGTATTCTTCATCATTCCACATTACTCATGAATATTCACAAATCTTCAGTCTTGCAGATTTATTAATTTAATATAATAAATCCTAAGATTTCTAGAAATTTTGCCAACCATACAAATCAAAATACATATATAATTTTGTAAACTGAAACTGATATCCTACGATAAATCGGAGTTAATCATATTTGCACAGCACCCGTGTTATAAAGTTTCATTATTCTTCAAACATAGCGTGTTTTGGAAAAAGATCTAATTAAAATTTTTAAATTATTGATGAACTTTGGTTTATTATTTGAAATTATAACTATACTTCCAACTTCTGTGACAATTGCTTCATTTGCAGATTTTCATAATGACAATAAAAGAGATCTAAAGTATAAACCATACCAAATAAACCATACCATACCATATAAGCCATAAACCAAAATAATCACAAAATAACAACTTAAAAACAAAGCTCCGTCGTCTCTGGCTACCCGGCAAGGGATATGGCGTGAAGGTAAATAAATAAATAAATAAATAAAAACAAAGCTGATATACCGTTTCAAAATCATTAGTTAAGAGTTTTACTGACAATTTAATCACGTTAAACTTTTAGAGTAAGGCGAGAAAATTAAAAGTTTTATATCAAAAATACGTGGAAGGTACATTATTCTGCAGCTGGCTTGATCTTGAAAAATTAATGTATGTTTATACCTAAAATACATTCCAAATACTTCAATACGTTATCTTAATATGTGATATGATAAATTTAATACTTCCAGGCCAACGCCCAGAACAAAACTAAGTTAACTTCCGCCTTATCAACCATTTATTCATTTGGCTGTGATCCAGTTTGTGCTTGCAACGAAATGCTTCCCAAAAAAAGAAACACAGACTTGGGAAACTGCTTATTTGTGAAAGTCTATTTATAGATATAAATTTTTTTATTACTCCGATTTATACAAAAGTTTTTTTAACTATTTCTTCTTTAAACAGGAAGTTGCATTTTTATTAATTGTTACTCATGATAAAATATTTTAGTCAAATACATTATTTGAAGAAGAATTCTTTTTGTTTTTTTTTTGGAAGAAGAGGGCAATCGAGCGGGCGGGTCACAGATGACTTGTGATCACCGCCACCCATGAACTCCTGCAACATCCAAGGATTTACAAGAGTGTTGCCGGTCTTGTAGGTAGGAGTAGACGCCTTTTTTGAAGGTACCCATGTCGTACCGATCTGGAAATACCGCCGAAGGGAGTTCATTCCACAAGCGAGTGGAACGTGGAAAAAAGGTCCTTGAGAACCGCACAGTGGAGGATCGCCACGCATCCAGGTGGTAGGGAAGTAGTCAATGGCGCGTTATGTGGTGATGAAATTCGGGGGCAGGCATCAGATCGAATAGTTCTTCAGAACACTCTCCGTTGTAAATGCGGTAGAAGACGCACAAAGAAGCCACGTCTCTACACAATGCCAAAGAGTCCAGCCGTTCGCAGAGCTTCTGGTTCCGGACAATCCGAACGGCTCTCCGTTGTACGCGGTCAAATGGTAGAAGCAGATATTGGGGTGATCCGGACCAGAAATGAGACCACTACTCCATGTGTGGCCGGACCTGCGCCTTATAGAGCGCAAGTCTTTTGCCAGGTTTGAAATACTGCCTCGCTCTATTGATCACTCCCAATTTCTTCGAGGCTAACTTGGCCTTGCTCTCCAGATCACCACGAAACTGACAATCGCTCGAAATGTCGAGACCCAGTATTCGGAAACTTGGCGAGGCAATGAGGAGAGTGCTCTCGAAGAGCGGTGATACGACAAATGGGGTTTTCTTAGTGGTAAACGCACAAACTTTTGTGTGAGGTAGGTTAGGAGCTGTTTATTGATGATGCTCTCCATTATTTTGGAGAGAAGAGAGGTAATGGCGATAGGTCTGTAGTTAGCTGGGTCCGAGCTATCACCTATTTTAGGGATCGGATGGACAAGGACACGCTTACATGAGACCGGGACTACGCCTTTCAGGTAGGAGTACCGAAATAGACGCGTTAGCTCTGGTGTCAACTCAGGGGCACATGTTCGTAGCACAACTGGAGAGATACCTTCTGGCCCACTCGACTTATAAACTTCCAAGGAAAGGAGGGCTTTTCGGATAAGTTTTTTCCGAAAAACTATTTCCGGCATTAAGCTCGTACACCACGGGATGATAGGCGGTGCCTTCCCCTGTTCGTCCAAAGTCGAATTTGAGGCAAAAAGAGTGCCCAAGAGATCGGCTTTCTCTTTTGTCGTGTTGGCCAAAGAGTCGTTCCCAGTATACAATGGCGGAAGGGATGGTTGACAAAAGTTTCCCAGACTGGCTTTGGAAAGCGCCCAGAACTTGCGCGTGCCAGGTGAGTACTTTGCCAGCTGATCCCCAATTTTGACGACATGCTTGAACTTTGCTCTATTCTAAACTTAATCTAAAACTTCTAGTAAGTAACGGTAATACATTTTACTTTAATAGTAATAATAATATATTGAGGAACTGAGAAAGTGTTAAAACACGGGAATAATATATATATTCCCCGTAAAAATTATATTATTCCCCGTGTAAATTATATTATTCCCCGTGTACCGATGTTCGTTAGCGCTAATCCTTGTATCCACTGAAACAATTTTATTGAAATTTTGTAAAACTATATTAATTAGTTCAACTTAAGGATAGGATGGGAGTTTTATCGCGATTAATATTTTTAAATTTTTTAATGCAAATGGAAGGTTTGTTTAATATAGGGTTTAATTCACTTTAAAGTTCTATAGGATTCTAATAAGTGGCGGTGTTAAATACTAGGTCACTAGATAAGTTTTGCAATACAGACATATTTATTATAGTCTTTTAAAATAATTTCCATTGCAGTTTATACTCTTAATCATACGTAAAAAACAGTTGTCAAAGAATTCATTCCAGTTTTCTTCTGAGAGTTCTGAATATGCTTGGTCCCACGCTGCCAATAACGCAAAGTCGTTTACAAACTTCCTATCTTTGAGCTGATCCTTCACAAAGCAATAACAGGGAGCAAGATCTGGAATGTAGGCAGGATGCTCAATCACTTCTACACCAGTGTTCTTTAACAAATGATTATAGAAGTACCATGTGATTATAGTTAAGCAGTGCTTAAGTAATGCTTAATTGTCTACAACATAATTGTTTTATAATAAATATCACTTTTCATATCACGTCAGGCCAGAGCACGGACAGGTCCCGACCTTCAAAAATCTGAAGTCGACGGTAGCAGATTTCCTCCCTTACGAACACAGATACCCCGGCGTGTAGTATAAAAAGATGTTCTAGTTTATACTCGGGGTATGATAGGTACGCTGTGTCGCTAGGTTGAGATATCTGCGCCTCCGTCAAAAACAACAAGGCTGGCTGCGCCGTCTCAAGGTGGTAGTGGATGGCGTTTAGGTTCGAATGAAACCCCTGATGTTGCAAAAGTTCACATCTAGAGTGGAGCGGGATGCCGCTGTTTGCTGTCGTTTGCCCTCAGAAAATACAAACTGCGATACTTTGCGAACCCCAGATACGACGGGCAGCCTGAGCAAAATTCGAGGATCATTCAGGGGAGGGGGTCCACGGCTTCATCAAAACCCGTACCCTCCTGGGGTATTTTTCTTTTACGCATCGCTTTCATGTTTGGCGGGGGGGAGGGGGAGGGTTGGGCTAGGATTCCGGATTCCGGATTCTCTCACTCACCGACGAAAAATAACCAAATGAATTTGGTTACTACACGTTGGTCTTCTGTGAGAGGGTGGTCCTTCCCCGGTCGAGCCAGCCCAATACGAGCTGCAGTCAGATAACTACAACAGCTAGGCTTTACCACCTGAAAATAAATAAAAAAATATCTCTTTAAGGTGGGCACCACACAGTCCGATTTTTATAAATGTATGTTAAATGTATATTAAATTAAAAAATACTAGGAAATAGAGACAGAACAGATTACTTTTGTTTTGAATATCAACAAAAAAGATTTTCCATTTCAAGGCGTAATGAAACTTTGTTCACTATTTCAACGGTTTGTGTTCTATTTTTAAAAGCTACTCGTTGTTAGATAACAAAAACTGTTTGATTTAACAATATGCACCATGCGAAAAATATTTCAGTCAACAAAAGTCATATATCTATTACACATTGCAGCCTACATACCATAGGATTTATGATATTCACTCCAATCGTCTGTCGAAAGACACATCTAGAATTCGATACTGAAATCTCATGTGGCCTATATTCGAAAGTACAATAGTGATCGTTCACTGGTTAGAATTTATTGGACAAATCTGGTCATTGTTAAGGTTAAATTAAGTGGTCGTTTGAACAGCTTTTCACTCCACGAGTTAATGTGACTCAAATAACCCACTATAAAACTATAACTTACTTAAATGATTGAAATGTGGGGAATGCAATAACTTTTGATATTACTACATCTAGTAAGTAAATACCTATCAACATGCTGTTACGTAATCCTGAAACTGATAATAGGTATATATGTATATATATATATACTGATAATAGGTACATAATATTTTATGGTTATATGAAATTCTATAAGAAATGAAAACTATTTTGAAAATGGTTTACTGGAAATGTATTTGAAATTATGTTTTGAACTTCTACTTAATTAATTACTGGAATACCGAATCTGAAATCCAAGTGGTTACGAAAGGTGACTTAAAAAGTTGTATGTTCTAATGATAAAAGTAAGCAACATGACACTGGTTTGCAGTTTTTTTCTACGTTTCTCTTTTTTTGTAACTACATTTTAATAACAAATCCCAAATGTAGTCATTGAAACGCTACTAAGTCAATAGTTAAACAAAATACACGGGATATAACCAATTTGGCTCATATTGCTATATTTAACATAAATAATCTAGATAATCTCGCGATTCTCTCACATGGCTAAATGTCTGGACACACAGTTACCAGTGTATTATATAATATATCAGAGTAATTGGCTATCCACGCGAATCAGTGGCCGATAGCGTGTAGAATAATAGACGAGTTATTTAATAATCCCATAGGACTAACGATAAGCATTTAATAACCTTAGTTACATATTGATTATTTTATGAATTTATTAAGAGGTTGAAGAATATCCTGTTATTAAAACATGGACATAAACACAACAAACTATATTTTTAAGCGGCTACTAGTCGGTGTGACCGTTAATCTTATAAGACGGGATGAAATGAAGCATGAACACTAGACGTGTTTACTTTCCTCCGGAGATATTTGCCAGCTCTTAATTTGACAACTTTTTATTTAACTTCGCGAACCCGTTACAGTTTAAAGCATCCATGTCTATATTAAGCATCTAGCTTCATAAACTTTTTTTTATAACTATTGTTTAAGTTTGGCAAAGTAGTGGGTTTTATTTTATAAATCAGATTTTTTAGAAGAAAGATATGGATGCTTGTTATTTTATTCGCATACATTTATGGTATGTTAAAATATATATATTTAAGAATGTCCTTCTTAAAATTATAAATAGGCGCGATGCTAACACATGTTATGATAGAGGTGTCTCAGCTAGTATATTTAAATATGACGATGCTACTTTTACTGACCGACTTCTTGTTTAACCAAGATTTTGTGAGATAGATAACAAAAATCTTAATATGTTGATGTTAAGATTTGGATGATAAAATGATGATTAAGATTAATAAAAGTGTTTTTGGAAAGATGTTTATTTTTTACATAGAAAGAAATTGACAAATGACATCATTTAAATTATTTTGAAAATAATTTTGAACAGTTGAATTATTCCTAAAATACTATTACTAATGTAAATTATTAAAAGCACATTCTTAAACACCACAAATTATGAGTATTTGTTGGTTATGACCATTATGTAACTAAGGCCTAGTAATAAACTATGTAATATTTGTAATTGCTTGGCATATATATATACATACATATGTTGATTGCACATAGATATGCATGCTATTTTTTGTAACCTACTATTATAATATTATACTCATATTATAAATACTGCCATGTTTTGCTTTTATAAAAACTGAAAAAACTAGATTATATAAGTTTCAAATTAAATGGAAGGGAATATTGTTTTTAAAATACGTTCACGTTTCAGTAGTAAAAGGTAAACTAATCAGATTGAAAGTATTTAGGAACAATACATTAAATCGCTACAAATACTAACTCACTATCCAATGTTTACGATCTTGACATAGTAATGATAGTCCAGTGTATTTCATACCGAAAACGCATCTCCAGATTTAGTACAAAAAAAATATTGTGTTAATATTTCAGTCCTCTGATATTATACAATAAATTTACTCGTACTTTGTTTAAGCCAACCGATTAAATATAATATGAATTATTTTCAGTGTCCGCTTGTTATTATAGATACGTATTTATAAATCTCAAAAAAACTTCCAATTCAATAAAATTATTACGTAAAATTGTTAGTCTTTTACGACTACTGGTGTAAAATTTGTATTTTTTTTGCAAGTAATTAAAGAATACAAATTCATCCTTAAATAATAACAAAACGATTTTTTTTATTAATACTATATCTCTGAAATACTTTCACTCTTCTTACTCTGAATTTCTTGGGATATATTGGTATTTTAGTATTATAGCGGTTAAAAGTTATTTAGTAAAATATATCATCTTTTGTAAAAGCACTTAGTTTTATAGATAAGTTTGTATGTCCCTAAGGCTATTATAAACCAAGTCTCTTTAAACTATTTTTACGATTAACACTTTCAGCTTTTACGCATTATTACCTAGTGCAATATTCAACTGCTAAATCTTTTTAAATTGAGGACCAACACATCCCTAATATATAAGGGATTTTTTTTAAAACTACGTCTACCTGAAAACTTTCACATTTTTAGTCTGATTTTCGTGCATTTTTACAATAACCGGCAATAGTTAAATGTAAATTCACTAAATTTGCGAACATCATGGATAAGTCTTTGTTTTTAGATGTTAATGGTTATTCTTAGTATCGGTTAGTCCTTTGGAAAAAATCTAATGAAAGTAATTTGTGTTTGAGAACTCGGTGAACTGGTATATGGTATGGATAAGCCGTAGTACGAAATAAATCAAATATGGTATTAAAGGTACGAAATAAGCAATCTACAATTATGCATTTCATAAATAATGTAGTTGTAGGTAAATAAACCAATATTTAAAAGAAATGAAAGCCTGATACATATATATATATATATATATATATATATATATATATATATATATATATATATATATATATATATATATAATTATTTATGATGAATATATTTATTATTTCAGAATTTTAAAGATATATTTATGAAGATACATCTTCAATGCAAATAATGGAATTACCATTAACATTCGTTGTTGACATCTTTATACAGTAAAATGACAAAGGATAAACGACAGAAATAGAATAGACACTGAAACTTCCTGGCGTCTGTAATCAAAAGCACAATGGTGTATGCTCAATGGACAGTACTAGATAAATGTGTTCGGCAGTTATTGCGAACGCTCGAACTAAGTGGTCGTTTGAAAATAGTTTCTACTTGAGTTTGAATATTCACATTTTCACATTGATTAAACTTTAAAAATTAGAATTAACAATGTATTATATTACAAAATAGGGTTCTCCATCCATGTTAATAGTATTATGATAATTACTATTGTTAAAAGCAACCGTTTTATAACATTTATAACTTCTCGTATGCCATACCTTACTTATTTATCTGTTTGTTAATTTTTACGGTCTAGTTGATTATGATTACATTTAATATTTTGGTAATTAGTATTTTCTTCGGAAGATCTGTGGTATAGCGTCGAGTCAATTGTGCTCGTGGATCTTTATCCAGATTGGTAACAACTAGGTTTGCGTATTGACAAATATAATAGCCCCTAGAAATTCTTGACCACTCTCATCATCACGGGTTTGGACAATACAATCCTGCCGTCACTGCTGTTCAGTTTTGTCAGCTGGCTCTGCCCATTATACAGATTTTTTGCTAACACCTTACAGACTTTATTGCGCTCTATTGCCTCTTTTATACAAATTGAATTAAATTAAAGCTAGTCATGAATCAGAGAGTTGGACTCATGACTTGTTAAATAAATTTAAACAACATTATGACACAAAACTTGGGTTTTAACTATACAAATAATCATGACATTTTCACAAGACTAGTCTTGGATACAGAATTGCCATTGTATTATTGAATGCGTCTAAGTAATACACACAAATCTACGTTACACAACAATTAGCTGTTTTATATAGTCAATAATAGCGAAATCTTTCCTTTTTTTAGAGAGCAGTAGATTGAGCTATTTGATGCAAAAATAATGGAATTACCAAATGAAATAAATTGTCAAATTAAAGAAAACAAAATATAGGTTATGACGTTATGACTTTATTTAATGTTTTTTCTATAAAAGAAGTCATAAATGAATGTAATTGTCAAAAAACAAAACATTTATTCAAAATAAACAATACTGGCCACGACGCAATCTTACCCTTTTGTTTGTTGTTGGTTTGTTTGTTAATTACACTTTCACACACACAATACTTAATTGATCATCATGAAATATTGCACACACTTTTTCCAAGGTTAAAAATATGTTTTGTGTATTGACAGCAATTGGAAGAACTGTTTCTGAAAATAAAAAAAAATTTTTAGAAGACCGTCCTGCATAACAATACATTTATTTTTATAATATATAGTAATTTAATAAGTTACAATTTCGACGTGATTGGGAAGTAATAAAAAAAACTCAAAACAAAATATGTATATTCAAGAAATATTAACACGTATTTTTCAATCATCATTACAATAGTACATTAAAAAGGGCAGAGTTGTCAGTGTGTGAGTAAACTACGACCGGCTTGGTGCTGCTCTGCTGTACTAATAACTTTAACCACTATACATCTAGGTAAACTATTTTTTATATTTATCATATATATCATATCATATAGCAAGAAGTTATAGGGTAGAACCAACTGTTCAATTGTTTACGTATTTTTAGATAGTATAATAGTTAGTAAAATATTTATAAAGATAAGTTTAAATAAAAAAAATATCAGGACTCAAGGAAATGGTAATAAAGGCCTTGTTAAAACGAAAAAAAAAACAATATTTTATTCAGTTCGTTACTAGTGTTCGTGGTTATAAATCGCATATGTAGTTTGATAAATGTGCAACTTTGGAATAATAAGAAAGTAGATCGGTATAGATAAAATATATTATATATATTTTTGCATAATAAAACCTTAATAACAATAAGAAAACAGTGTCTATATATTTTTCAATCTATTAATTTACAACCTACATAATGTAGTTTTATGGATATATCAGTAGTCTTAACCGTCAAAGTTGTATACATATATATATTTTTAAATTAATTTTAAACATGAGACTACTATTATATTTGAAAGATAGTGAATATACATCTAAATCTTTGAACTTTGAAGAATTTTATTTTATTTTTATATTATAAAGATATAAAATCTTTATAATATAAAAATAAAATAAAATTCTAGGTTCCATTTTCTTAAATAATAAGGCATTCTCAATCAAACAATGTAACTTTACATATTTTATTTAACATTGGATCAGAACAGTCAAATAAATTAAATGAATTAATATTTAATAAATTCATGTTGTAAAAAAATGATCATAGAAACATTAAATAAGAATAAATTGGTATAAATATTAAATCATTGCACGAACCGACTCTTTTGTATTTGGGTATTATTGTTATGCATTACATTGTTTGATATCGATATTACATATCGGATACCTAGATTTCATATTACGATAACGAAGACCGCAGATTTTATAGCAGAATATAACTACTACAATTTATTATTCAAAATATTATTGTGTCATACATTTAAATGAATGACTGAGCGTTGGTCGGCTTCATTTAATTCATTGTGTTTTCTTTTGTTAAGAAAAATATAAAGCTAAAAAAATATGATAATTCTTCCTTTGTTTTACCTAGTAGTTCAAAAATAATGTATCGCCCATATAGCACTTGTGCAAATTAAAGACGACAACGTCAAATTTTAATTTGAATAATTACACATGTATTTGCAATATTATAAAAGTTAGTATAATTAGGATTTTCTTTATATGGGCTTTGATATTGACGAAATTATGATGTGAAATAATTTTTATTTTTACCAAGAATGAGAACTGAATACTTTATGTGGATATAACTCTAATATCTATTTTAGAAATCAACGCACTTTTTCAAACAATAAACCAACTGACTAGTAAAAGGGATAACTTAAAAAATTAACGGCTTTTTAAGTTTTATTTACATCTCGTTACTGTACTTATAAGGCTATAAATTTTAATAAACATCAAACAGTATAAACATATTAAGTACCAAATAATAAATTGTTGAAAGAAAATATATTGGCACTGCAAATTATATTTCATATCAAAATATAATAAATAGTATATACCTTTTAGGATTAATAACGAAATAAGTATATTACGCCCTCAAAATCGAGGCAGTAAAACATTCTCCACTATTCGTTGCTGTTATAAGCGGTTATAAGCCGCACCTATTTCTTGTTAAATATCAAATTTATGCATCTGAGAACTGAAACTAGAACTGTATAACAGTTTTTCATACATATTAAATTACACTAGTTTATATGAAATATATCTAATGTCCTTATAGTATTATATTCAAATGATAATTTACTATCCCTCGGTGTTGGTTTGTTTAATGTTGTAATATATTTTGGCTGCTTTATGCGCGTTGTAAAATTAAAGAATAGCAGGCACTTTAAATATTTTTACAATGAGAACAGAATGCCAATATCATGGGTTCAAATACAGGTTATATTGACTAACGTGTTCGTAAATAATTTATTTTTTGCCATAATTAGAGCCTTTTTAGTTAGAGCAGATTCACGTAATTGTATCGTGGAAATTAAACAACCTACTATATATATAGTATTGAACTATACTATATATATATATATATATATATATATATATATATATATATATATAGTATTGAAAAATATGATAATGATTATGATGATGACAGTAAATAAATTAATACTTAGTTGTTACATAATTATTACAATTTCTTATCACAATTTTAAAACCAATTGATACCAGCAAATTCCAAAATAACAAGCAATTCTATTTATGTTTGTAGGTTTTTAATGTACGTTTTATTGATTATTCAAGTGTAAAAAAAATATTTACTAAGAATAACGGAGTCGATATCGAGATTAGGTACTCCATTGAAAATAACGTTTTTGCAAAGAGCGGGGCGATTGATAATTTTGTGTTCGCGAAGTCAGTGAATAGGTATATTGTGTTGATAAGACGTTCTATTGTTCAAATAAATGCTCTGTTTGGCGTTTATTGTTACACAAACTTGGATGTTTCTGTTGCATTTTTTTCAATAGTTAAATAATGCAGCAATTATAATAGAATGGATCAGTGACAAGTTACCTACTGATAAATATTTACTGATGACTATGGACATAGTTCTCAGCTGGTGACAAAAAATTGTAAGCAGTTTAGACTTGTTTACTTGAACCAGGTCTATATTATTTGCATTTTTTATTTCTTGTAAAACCTGAAGAAAGATTTTGTTGTCAAATATAAAAGTGAGTATATAATAACTAGTTACTTTCCCAGATTTACGTAATAATAGTAATAATAATAATAATATTCTTTATTGCACATCCTCAAAAATAACAGCAAGAAAAAAGAATCGAAATAAAAAAAAAATGTACAAAAGGCGACCTTATCGCTAATAAGCGATCTCTTCCAGGTAACCCCAATGTCAAAGGAATTACAACAAGTAAAAACGGAAGAGGTGTACAACTGACAAAATAATATGAAGACAACATATACACAATACATAATATAATACAATATAATAAATATTAAATATATATTTTAGATATAATACATCAACACGGATTACTAAAAAGATAACAATATTATACTATAAAGAATGGATTTATAGGTAGGAGAAAATTACTTCGAAAGGAAATGTTTTTTTAAAGTGTTTTTGAAAGTGTACAGAGATTGAGAGCGTCGAATATATAGGGGGTAAAGAATTCCAGAGACGAGAAGCTTGGACTGTGAAGGAGTTTGTATAGAAGGTAGTAGAGTGAGAAGGAATTTTAAGCAATAAATTGTCTACGGAACCAAGTGAGCGGTTATGAGAGTGTTTTAAAAACTCAAATCTTTCTTTTAGGTAGGAAGGAGTAACTGGGTTGAACAGTATAGAGTAGAGAAGACAAAGCATATGAGTATTTATTTCTGCGAAAGCGAATCGGCAGCCACTTGAGTTTTTCGCGAAAAAGAGAAACATGGTCATATTTACGCAAACCAAATATAAACCTAATACATAAATTTTGTAAGCGCTCAAGTTTGTTTAGCTGTTTTTCAGTAACATCAAGATAGCAAGCATCAGCATAATCAAGAATGGGTAGGATAAGGGTTTGAGAAAGGGCAATTTTAGTGGAAATAGGGAGAAAATTACGTAACCTCCTTAAGGAAGCAACAGAGGCAAACATTTTCCTGCTCACCTCAGTAATTTGTGGTCCCCAGGAAAGGTTCTGATCAAAGAGAACACCGAGATTTTTTATTGTATTCGTAAATGGTACTGGAACACCATCAAATATTATTGGTGGTAGTTTCAAGTGGTCAATTTTGGACAAAAGTCTGGAACTAATAATAATAATGTATGTAATGTACGTATGTGAGAATTAGATAATTTTCCGGAGTGAAAACCGTCCAAATACTGACTTTGGTAAAAAGCCAAAGCCACAACAACAATTAATTAATATGTTTATTTATATGTAGTAGCGCAATCTAGCCTTGATGTCTTTTCATTGTAATTATATCAGTGTTTTGTATTTTCCCCGAAATCTAGAGATTTCCGGAGACGAAACTGTCCTATACTCTATCTGTCCTATACCCTATCTACTGAGACACCCGGCGGTAGATAGTTTGCAGCTGAACTACGGGTCAGCTGCTAAGATCAAGGTACTACGGGACCCCGGTACCTAAGCCCTCCGGCAGCGACGCATGCGCTTGCGCGTGTAAACTGCCGGGTTACCGGTTTTTGTGTTGGATTCGTAGTGGTAATGTGGTTAGCTGTAGAGGTTCGGCGCTGTTCGTCTGGGTTCCCACAGTTGTAGGGGGCTCGTCGGATCTCGTGCGCAGCGAGAGGTAATTGACCAGCCTAAGGCGAAGGGCTTCTGCGGTCTTTTACTTCGAGGCTTGGAACGGTTCATAAGCAGAGATCCCTTCGGCGGTCACTGCAGTTCGGGTAGCCTCCTGCTTAGTGGTTAGATGGATGTGCTAGCATCTATCCGGTCACCCGACTGTACTGTAGGGTAGGCTTGCAGCCTGACTGCCTGTCGGGAAGTGAGCGTGCCTTACAGCTCCGGCACCAGCTGGAAACTGGTAGTTAGCCTCTCTGACGTTCTCAGCAAGTTATTGCAAGTGTGAGAAATTACACGGGAAGTGAGCGTGCCTTACAGCTCCGGAACCTTTCATGGAGAAAAGGTAGCTGGGTGGTCGCGATTGGACTTGGCTATGACCGATAGCCTTGCGAGCTTACTAGTCTTATAGTACCGTTGTCCGACGACTTCGGAGGTCAGATCTGCCGTACCAAGGATCCATGTGACCGGGGTAAACCTGGACCACATGTGTAGCGGCTCAACCTGTATAACCGGAGGGTTGGTGGGGTTGAGATGCTATAAACATAATCATTAGGGCGGAAGGAGGCGAGGGCAACTATGTCCTATACTTTGATAGGAGCAGTAACCCACAATCGTGTAAAATTTTAAGATAATCCGCAGTGTAAACCTGTATATCAATGTACATGTTCTATCCTGTACTATTTTATTATATGTATCAAGACGCGTAGTATATCTTACACACTTGCGACTAAATAGCGCAAAAAACAATGACTTTATAAAAATCGTATTTCCTACTCTATCGGCTCTCTCGAACAATCCATGCCACTAATCTAACTAATAATTCCCTTAAAGTTGGCAATACACTATTCATTTTTTTAATGTATGTTGCTAATACAATTTTATATAATAAAGATTTAAGTTAAATATATCTTGGATAAGAAAATTTAATTTCATTCATAGAAAATAAAATATTTAAATTAAAAAACTCCGGGAAGTAGAAACAAAATAGATTTCTTTTCTTTTGAATATCAACAAAAAAGATTTTCCATTTCAAGGCGTAATGAAACGTTCTCTATTTGAACGTTTTGTGTTCGTTCTATTTTTGTAAGCTACTTTTTGTTAGATAACAAAAAAAAATATTTGATTTATTGAAATGCACGATGCGAAAAGAAATTCAGACCAAAAATACTCATATATCTAATACACATTGCAGCCACATACATTATTACACATCATAGGATTTATGATATTCACTTCTATTATTATCCATCTAAAGATACATCTAGAATTTGATACTAAAAGCTTATGTGTCCTGTAATCCAAAGTGCAATAGTAATCACTTACCGTTCAACATTTATTAGAAATTACAAATGTGTTAATTGTTGGATAAGTAGTCGTTTGAGCAGCTTTTCATTCTACGAGACAATGTGACTCAAATTACCCATTATGTACTAATTACATAATTACATTCCAGAACTCGCTTCAATAATTGAAATGTAATGAATTGAATAATTTTTGATATAACGACATCTAAAATATAACTAAATATCTATTAACATGATGTTACGTAAAGGATTATGTAGGAGTTTCAGGAGAAACTCTTATGAGTTTATGAAGTTTTATAAAAATAAAACTGCCTTAAAAGTTATTTCCTGGAAATGTAATATATAATTGTAGCTGTTTTATTATCTAATTATTTAATTAATCCTCGCTTTATTTAAATGTTCCTCTTTTATTTTACGTTCATGGAATACCGAATATTAAAACAAGTTGTTACGCAAGGCGATGGAAAAATAGAACAATCAAGCGACACAAAGGTAATTTGCAATTGTTTTTATATTTGTGTTATTTTGTAAATACTATTCAATAAAGAATCCAAAATGTAGTCATTGAAACGCTACAAAAACAACACAAGGGATATACAAAATTTGGCCCATATTGCCATATTCAAGATAAATAATCTAGATAATCACGCGACTCTCTCACATGACCAAATGCTTGGACACACAGTTACCAATTTATTATATAATACATCAGAGTAACTGGCAATTAACTCGAATCAGTGTCCGATAATATATAGAATAATAGACGAGTCAATAATAAAACAACGATATATTATTAACGAATTATTAACGATAGGCATGTAATTACTTTAGGTATGGTTTTTTTATGCAATCAAGGGATTATTATTACGTTATTAGAGTAGTTTTGTAATCATTAGTATTTTTACGCTGTTCCCTGAACAAAATGCAATAAAAATAAATGTTTTTGTCTATGCTATTTTCTTCTTATAATTAGATCATGAGAGCGTAGAATTGACAAGGAAGTAAAACCACTTATTAATATTCCGAATGTAAATAATACAATACTACTGCCAAAATTGAAATATGTTTTAAAATATCAAACGTCGCAATTGAATAAATTTCATAATAAATGTGTTTGCTCAGGGTTTTATTTCTTCTGTGTTTTTGTACTTTTCAAAAATCATGATTCGATATTCATCATTAATTTCATAAATACAGCAGCCCAACATTTGTTACCCTAATATTAAAAATATAAGTATTATGATAGGTTATAAGATCTCGCACTTTATATAACTATATAACATCGTAACTAGTTATTTAGTTTTTACTTAATAAATATATTTTTAAGCGGCTAGACGTAGTCGGTGCGACCTTCAACTTAACACTTAACTTAATAGTCAAGTTAATGATGCATAAGCACTAGACGTGTTTACTTTCCTCCGGAGATATTTTCTTAACACTAGACAACTTTTAGTTTAACTTCACGTTACAGTTTAAAGTATCCATGTTAGTATAATGCACGTCTTGTTTTATAAACAGTATTTGTCATTAAATGTTTCGTGAGTGAGTTATTATACTTTTAAGTTTGACAGAGAAGAGGGCTTTATTGTGAAATAAAAGTATTTTGAATGTTTAACATCTTACTATCATATATATTTCAAAAACAGGTTAAAATACTTCCTAAAATGATAAATAGATGAACGGTTGACATATATTATTTTATTATGACAGCGCTATTTTCACTGATGGACTTCTTGTTTTGTGACCAAGATTTTGTGACACAATTAACAAAAAATTTAATAAATTGCTGTAACGTTTTGATTCATAATAAGATTATTAAGGTTGTTTTGGGCAGATATTTATTTCCACAGAGAAATTTTTAAAACCGACAAACGATATACTTAATCGTATAAATTATTGTAGATATCACTTTGAACAATTATTATCATACATAATAAATATAAAAAAAGATAAAATCAGTAATAAATTTATAATATAAATTATAAATACTTAATTTTTGAGGACCACAAATTATGACTAAATGTTGGTTATCATCATTGTATATTAAAGTGTCGGTCCAATAAATAACAGACTCTATTAATGTCATTTGGCACAATCTGCTACGGTATTACCAATAACACATTACCTATATTAGTGTTCATTCCATATAGTTATATATGATATTTTTGTAACCTTCTCCTAAATACTACTATAATATTATACTAATGCCCCTTAAACCTACATCTGGGTCGCAAGTCTCAGGCATTGTCTGCTCTCCTCTTCTTGCAACGCGATGAGCACGGCACCCGCACGGTGAATCCATGGAATGCTAAGAAGCTTTGTCTCATAATACCATGTTTTGCTTAGATTATCTAACTCTAACTGGAAAAGATATATTAGGTAAATTTCAGATTATGTGGAAAGGAAAACAACATACTGTTTTTCAAATACATTAATGTTTCAAAGTTTTAGTAGTAAAATGAAAAGTAATTGGACCAAATATATTTTGGAAAAACACAATGAATTGTTAGAGATCCTAACTCGTTATGTTTTAGTGTTGATATGATATTCCAATGTGTTATCGATATCACATTTTCTGATTTAATACAATAAAAATAATATTTAATAATTTAAATACAATATGAATATTGTCAATATTACAGTCCGGTGCGGTTATATAATATATTTACTCATATACGGTGTTCAAACCAACCGATTAAAAAGAAAAAGACTAATTTTCATAATAACTATTTATTTTAATAAATCATTGTGTTGAATTTTGCTTTTAAATATTATTTTTTTATTTATCATAACTCTCAAATGTTTTGCAGCAATCATGTTCACGAATGGCGTAAGACAAGATATAGGTATCGGTTAGTTAATCAGTTATTTTGTCTTCTATTGATTCAGATTACACGGAACATACTTAACATCTTAATTCAGATATGTAAAATACAGATGTCAAAGCATTACAATGACGTTTCCTAACAATCTTAATAAGTCATTTGGTAACAGAGATTCCGATCGGCAATGTACCGTTAGTAAGTAAGTAATTGCCAGCACCCGCAGCTGGCAAGACTCCAGCGCGCAATTTAATACATAATGAATATTGATTTCATTCACTGTAAATAATCGCTGGCAGCATTCTTTTATAGGACAATTTTTTAATTTCATTTTAATTATGGGTCAGAATTTTTTCACTGAACGCTAATCATTTAATATACTTTTTACGTGAAACTGTAATGTTTATTGTTTCGGTAAAAAATTAGATTTTATTTAAATATTTTTTATGAATACATAATATACCTATACTAATATTTTTTTAAATTAATATTTGATAATTCTCTACTAAAAATATGTCTGGTGTCGAAATAGCTATAACACATATTAAATAACTGTGCTTGTATCATTACAAAAGTGTATTTTTTTTTAGTTTAAATAAATTGTTGTTAAATTTGTTATCATTATCATCTTTATTTGTAAGTAATAAAAAAAAACAGCACAGTAATTTTATTTTGATATACTGTATATCACTGAAAATGCTGAAACTTATAATTCTGATTTTATTGACAGTTTTTTATTACATGTTTTTTATTACAGTAGCGGTCAAAAGTGTAAAAGTAACATACATAGTCTTTACTAATAGCACTTAGTTGGTAACATCATAAATAAGTCTGTATGGACCCTAAGGCTATTATAAACCAAATCTCTTTATACCGTTTTTACGAAGTCGAAATACTTTCAGATTTTACTTATTTTGTAACTAGTTTAAAGTCATTGCAATGTTCAACAATTATTTTTTTTTAATTTGAGGACCAATACTTAATAATCTTTATTTATTTTTAATTTATAATAATTTAATATTATATCATAGAAAATGTAATAAGTAAGAGGTTTTGCAATTATTTGCAAGGTTCATAATTATTTTCATTGTTTTAAAGAAAAACATTATACGAGTATGTAAATGGTTATTCAAAATAACAATTACCCTATGGGAAAGTCATTTTTGGATAGCTCGAATATAATAATAATTTTGTGTTAGAGAACTCAGTGATCTGATGTAATGAACCGAAAATAGTTAATATCTATTATATAAAAATGAATCGCAAAATGTGTTGGTAAGCGCATAACTCATCAACGCATGGACCAATCTTAACAATTCTTTTTTTTTAATGTTCCTTGAAGCCCAAGGATGGTTCTAACGGCGAGAAAAATTCGAATATTTTCCAGGAAAACCCTAAAAGAGCCCTTTTCTTTTTCCTATACAAATATTTTAAATGTAGAATAAATAACTAAATGTAGAGTCAATTTGAACTGTATTGTTATTCAATAAAGTTCATATTAAATTACAAGCACTCATTGTTGTCTAAACAATTTAGGTATGTTGCTAACGTCGAAGAGTCAATTCGCGCTTTATTGTCGCTGCACAAAGTTCAAATTAGTGCTAATACCATGAACACGACCAAATTGAAAAGTTAAAAAATATAAGAGCTATATATTTGATTGGCCTTGCAATATTCTATCTTTTTTTCGTTGCGGAATGTGACATAAATTGTCATCAGTTTTCATGTCATTGCATCTGTCAAACAAACCGCGTTAAAAAGCGTTAATAATATTTAATAATTAATTTTGGTTGTTTTATATCGTGTTTTGCGCAAAGTGTTACCTGTGATACCTGTGATTAATAATTATTTCATGTGACATAATTTAGGTAAGTATATACGATATGCCTCCTATAAGACGAAGTAATTTAGGTAGAAGAACCCGAAATTCTACAAACCAAACTAATTACCGATGTTATCATACTGCGCATGAACGTGACGACCGAAATGAACGCGAAAGAATTCGTATATCAGGAACGCGGGAAGCGAGAGATTCAACTAATAATCCCGAAAGTTTGAATCGAGCTGCTTTCAATTACGATTTGTCAATTGACTACAGTAACCACCAATGTGTTACTATTGGATCTATGAACTTGGTTGCTCTTATTGTAAGGCATTGAAATACAAAAATGAAGCAAATGGATTATGTTGCGCAAATGGGAAAGTGAAATTGATACCATTGGATCCACCACCAGAGCCATTGTACTCATTGGTTTCAGGAATAGAACCAGATTCCATACACTTTTTGTCAAATATTCAACAATATAACAATTGCTTTCAAATGACGTCATTTGGGGCAACAAACGTAGTTTGGGAAAATTTCATGCCAACTTTTAAGGTATGTATTATAGCAGTTAATCATTATTATTTTAATGAACAAAATTTCCTGTTAACTAAGTAAATATGTGTCATTAACCTTCAGTTCCCTAAACCCTAACACATATATTACTTAGTCATAATATTATTTGGTGATTCAGTATTAGCAAAACTTTTATTATTTTGAAACACAATATAATTATTTGATGATGGATATTAGTTACAACTAATTACGACATATTGACATACCTAAGCATATCAATTATTATTTGGTGTTTCAAATTAGGAGACAGATATACTTTTTAAGGAACAAATATTATTTCTATTTGGCAAAAATCATTTTTTTTAATTTACAGATACAAGGCCAAATATATCATAGAGCAGGTTCACTGTTATCAGTGTCAGATAGCAATTACAAATTCCTGCAAATTTATTTCATGGGCAATACACCACAAAAAATTGAGATGCGTTGTTCATATAACAATTCACTAAAGAGGTCTATTGTAGAACAATTACAAACTTTATTTCATGAGTACAATCAATTGATCATGTTGTTTAAAACTGCACTGGATCGAATGCCATCTGATAATCATAAAATTGTAATCAGAGCTGATAAAACACCTGTTGGCCAACATGCAAGACGTTTTAATGCACCAACTATTGATGAAGTTGCCATCGTAGTAGTTGGAGAAAATTTGGAATCCCGTGATATTGTTTTACATCGTCGGAATGATCAATGATAACGTATAAAGGAAACATACCGCTCATATGACGCACTGCAATATCCCATTATATTTTGGTAATGTGAAGACGGCTATGATTTTTCAAACAAGATGATAAATCCCATTACGGGTAATAAAAAATATTAGTTTAGCTATGGAGATATATTATCAGTCACTATATTATTATTTTTTAATTTTCAAAGTACTGAAAACAAAAACCTATTTTCAGGTTCTGAAACCAACAAAAAAGTCAGTTTAATGAACTATTATTCCTACCGCCTAATGATTAGTGAAAATGAAGACAGTCACATACTCAAATGTCGGCGATTATATCACAAGTATGTTGTAGACATGTTTGTTAAAATTGAAACGGATAGATTAACATTCATCAGGTTGAATCAGACCAAACTCAGATCTGAAGAGTATATTCACCTTCGAGATGCGATTAATACTGATGGAAATGCACAGAATGTTGGTCGGATGACTATTCTTCCAGCAACATACATCGGAAGCCTCGACATATGCATGAATATGTTCAAGATGCCATGTCATATGTTCGTCATTATGGTACAGCAGATTTGTTCATCACATTTACATGCAATCCACACTGGATAGAAATCAAGCAGGAGTTATTCCCTGGGCAATCACCTATTGATCGTCATGATATTACAGCCAGAGTCTTTAGACAAAAGTTGAAATCTTTAATGGATTTCATTGTGAAACATTATGTGTTTGGAGAGACACGCTGCTGGATGTATTCTGTGGCAGTAAAGTAGTGGCAGAAACGGGGATTGCCACATGCTCCATTTTGATTTGGTTAGTTGAAAAGATAAGGCCAAATGAAGTTGATGCAGTAATATCAGCTGAAATTCCTAATGTAGAAGTAGATCCTGCATTGCATGAGGTAGTTATTAAAAACATGGGACATGGTCCCTGTGGAACTCTTAATCAAAATTCACCGTGTATGGTGGATGGTAAATGTTGAAAGTGATATCCACGGACATTAATATCTGAAACAATCACTGGTAATGACGGTTATCCTTTGTATCATCGCCGATCGACAGCAGACAATCTAAGATCAACAATTGTCAAATTAAATCAACAAGATATTGAAATAGATAATTGCTGGATTGTTCCATATTCACCCATTTTATCAAAGACCTTCAAAGCGCACATCAATGTTGAATCTTGCCATTCAGTAAAATCTATTAAATACATTTGCAAATATGTAACCAAAGGGAGTGATATGGCTGTGATTGGTATTAATGCAGAGAATTCCAATGATGAAGTTACCCAATACCAAATGGGTCGCTATATTAGTAGTAATAAAGCAGTTTGCCGAATATTTTCTTTTCCTATTCATGAGAGACACCCTACTGTTGTTCATTTAGCTGTGCATTTAGAAAATGGACAAAGAGTATATTTTACAGGACAGAACGTAGTAGAAAGAGCTGTACAGCCACCATCTACTACATTAACCAGTTTTTTTGAGACATGAAAAAACGATGCTTTTGCTCAAACATTGTTATATTCTGAAATGCCAAAATATTATACTTGGAACCAATCTTCAAGGAGATTTATACGACGGAAACAAGGAAAACCAGTTACAAGATACCCAGATGTTTATTCTACCGATGCGATTGGTCGAATTTATTCAGTACATCCAAGCAATGATGTTGTTTTTATTTACGACTGCTATTAGTCAATGTACGTGGCCCAACATCGTTCCAACATGTACGAACTATTAATGGTGATTTGTGTGGATCATACAGAGAAGCTTGCCAACGTTTGCGATTTCTAGAAAATGATGCTCATTGGGATCAACCTATCAATGATGCTGTAATATCATAACAAGCTCATCAAATACGAACATTGTTTTCTATAATCATATCTACATGCTTCCCATCAAACCCAAAGGATTTGTGGATCAAGTACAAAGATAATATGTGTGATGATATTTTGTATCAAATACGGATTAGAAGGGGAAATCCAAATATACAAATAAGCGAAGAAATTTACAATGAAGTATTGATTTCAATTGAGGACATGTACTTGATGATGTCACACAAACTATTATTTCAATTAGGCCTGGCCGGGCCCAATCGTCCAATGCATGATGCTTTTAACCAAGAGTTGCACCGAGAAAAATTGTATGATCTCAACACGTTGAAAGAATTAATTCAATCAAACCTTCCACTATTGAATGAACAACAGAAGTATGTATTTGATACATTTATGAAAGTAATAAATGATAAAAGAGGAGGGATTTACTTCTTAGATGCACCTGGTGGTACAGGAAAAACTTTTTTGATTAATAAAATTGCACTTACACTCGCTTCGTCGGGAATCGCAGCAACTTTGCTTGAAGGTGGTAGAACAGCTTATTCAGCACTAAAATTACCATTAAACATGCAAAGCAACGAAACTCCAACTTGCAGCATTTCGAAGAACTCTGCAATGGCAAAGGTTTTGCAGCAATGTGAATTGATTGTTTGGGATGAATGCACGATGGCACATAAAAAATCTTTGGAGGCTTTGGAAGATAGAACCTTACAAGATCTCCGGAGCAATCATAATCCATTTGGTGGTGCCATGATTTTATTAGCTGGAGATTTTCGTCAAACATTGCCAGTGATTCCAGGATCAACGCCAGCTGATGAACTTAACGCATGTGTAAAGTCCTCCAATTTGTGGAAACATGTCTTCACATGTTTCCACAAGTGTTCGTATTACACTTAAGCAAGAATATGCGTGTCAAGTTGCAAAATGACAAATCTGGAGATATATTCTCTAAACAACTCATTGACATTGGTAATGGCAAATTTCCTATAGACACCTTGACTGGTTGCATTAACTTTCCTCAAAGTTTTTGTCAGTTAATTAGATCAAAAGATGAACTTATTCAAAAGGTGTTTCCAGATGTTGCTCAAAATTACAGAAACCATGATTGGTTGAGCGAACGAGCTATATTGGCTGCAAAAAACATAGATGTAAGTAAATTAAATTTCAAAATTAAAGAACAAATTACAGGCGAATTGAGGATATATAAATCAGTTGATTCGGCTACTAACCAAGATGATGGGGTAAACTATCCGCCTGAATTTTTAAACTCGCTGGATTTACCAGGATTGCCACCTCTCAATCTTCAATTAAAGGTTGGATCGGTAGTTATAATGTTGAGAAATATCAACCAACCGCGTCTTTGCAACGGCACACGGTTAGCGATAAAAAAAAATATTGAACAACGTGATAGAAGCAACTATACTGAAAGGGAAGTATAAAGGAGAAGACGTTTTGATACCACGCATTCCAATGATTCCGACTGATGTACCATTTGAATTTAAACGACCACACTATCCAGTGCGGCTTGCTTTTGCTATGACCGTAAATAAGTCCCAGGGGCAATCATTAGGTGTTTGTGGTATTAATCTAGAAAACCCATGTTTCTCACATGGTCAATTGTATGTTGCCTATTCCCGTGTTGGAAAACCATCAGATTTGTTTTATATTCACCTGGTTATCAAACAAATAACATTGTGTATCATAAAGCACTAAAATAAAAATAAAACAGATTTTTGTTAATAATTATGATTCACTTGATTTACAATAACGCGATTACTGAAAATAATTATATACGTTTTATTTCATTTTTCTTTATTTCATAGGTTATTAACCCTATGTTAATAATAATAATAGTAATAAATAATTAATTATCTCCATGTTTTGTCATTGAAGCACCCACTTTATAAATATTTGTCACCTTTAGGTTCCCACTATCCCTTTAGATTATTTTTCAATCAGGTTTGAACACACACTGGAAGACATTCCAGTAGGGGTTTTTAGTGAGTCTCAAAAGGGTGGCCAAAGTTCGTGGAAGCGAAGATACTTAGGTCATCCGAGCTGACCTTTTTCTTTAATTCTCCTTAACAGAACCGTCACCATAATGATAGGGCTATATGTGAGGGTCAGCAGAGTAAAAACATCTTAAGGTCGAAATATAAACTGCCACATTCCAAATCTATTTGACAGAACGAAGTCTGCCGAGTTGTATAAAAATTGTTGTATTTATTATAAAAAAAATTTTTTTTAATTTTTCATGATTATCTTTTAAAATTTAAATGTTTTTTTTTTTAGTTTAACTTTTATTATATGTATTAGTAAAACCACCAAATATTTTTAATTTTGAACATCTTATTAAAATAATAAAGTAACATATTAAAAGGATAATTTTACGATTTATTTATCATATTATTTAAAATATTAAATGATAAAAAAAATCCTCCAGAATGCTTAATATATATAAATCACGTGTCACGTTGTTTGTCCGCGATGGACTCCTTAACTACTTAACCTATTTTAATAAATTTACACACCACGTACAGTTTGACCTAACTTAAAAGAGAATAATTGTCAACTCAATTCATAGTCGCAATATTATTTTATTGCAAATTTTTTGTTTATTATTTTGCAGTCAGCTCCTAACAATTCTAAAAGATGGCGGTATATATTGACTGAATTGAGTAATTACGAATGAGGTATCTACCCTACCTACCTTATTCGTAAGTTTAGTGTTCCAAGTTATTTACTAAAAACTTTGTAATATACAAATAGATTTGTAAATTTGGATAAAATTTAAAAAATAATTATAATTATTTTGTTTTGTTTTTTGCTTAATATCGACTGTAAGAAAACATTATGGTTTTCATGAAAGATCGTTATCATGAAAGATCCGAACGTTACCCCTTAAATAGTTTACTACAATGTAATATATCAAAAACAATAGTCACAGCAACGCGTGACCGGGTCTGCTAGTATTTTTATAAAGAGTATAATAATTAAAAAAATAAAATATATAAGCAATTTAAAATTATTTATTTAATATATAATGTTATTTACATTATCAACCAATATTTAAAATAACTGGTAGCGTGATAAGATAATTTACCTTAATTGATAAACGTGTCGAAACTGTGTTAAAATATAAAGCCAGCTTAAAATATGAATATTTTACAGAAACTTGTTATTTTGTAATTATGAAATATTAATATTTACGTCGAAAATATTAATATTTCATAATTTTGTAAATATATATTTATAAAGATTTATCTTCAATGGTTTTCCATTAACAATTGATAAAATATTTTTTTTAATACAATATCAACATGCTAAAGAGTATGTTAATGTAGATACTGTAAAACGAAGAAGGAGAGACGATAAAGCAGAATGAGCACTGAAACTTCCTGGCGTCTGTAATCAAAAGCACAATGGTGTACGCTCAATGGAGAGAAAGATAAATGTATTCGGTAGTTATTGAGAACGTTCGACCTAAGTTGTTTCAAAAATAGTTTCTACTAGAGTTGAATATTCACATTCTCACGTTGATTAAAGTTTAAACAATTGGGCTCACATTACATTATATTACAGAATTGGATTTATAATAAATACTAATATTATATGTCAATATAACTATTTTATAATTTTTATAACTTTTTGTATGCCTATCTACCTAAAATCTAAAAATTTACCTGGAAGTGAAAGATATCAAAATCTGAACCCGATAGATGGCGCTGAGATTACAAATAAGGTTAGTTTAGTAGAATTAATTATACGCGGTAAACAGTTAAATATACTATATACTAGCAGACCCGGTCACGCGTTGCTGTGACTATTGTTTTTGATATATTACATTGTAGTAAACTATTTAAGGGGTAACGTTCGGATCTTTCATGATAACGATCTTTCATGAAAACCATAATGTTTTCTTACAGTCGATATTAAGCAAAAAACAAAACAAAATAATTATAATTATTTTTTAAATTTTATCCAAATTTACAAATCTATTTGTATATTACAAAGTTTTTAGTAAATAACTTGGAACACTAAACTTACGAATAAGGTAGGTAGGGTAGATACCTCATTCGTAATTACTCAATTCAGTCAATATATACCGCCATCTTTTAGAATTGTTAGGAGCTGACTGCAAAATAATAAACAAAAAATTTGCAATAAAATAATATTGCGACTATGAATTGAGTTGACAATTATTCTCTTTTAAGTTAGGTCAAACTGTACGTGGTGTGTAAATTTATTAAAATAGGTTAAGTAGTTAAGGAGTCCATCGCGGACAAACAACGTGACACGTGATTTATATATATTAAGCATTCTGGAGGATTTTTTTTATCATTTAATATTTTAAATAATATGATAAATAAATCGTAAAATTATCCTTTTAATATGTTACTTTATTATTTTAATAAGATGTTCAAAATTAAAAATATTTGGTGGTTTTACTAATACATATAATAAAAGTTAAACTAAAAAAAAAAACATTTAAATTTTAAAAGATAATCATGAAAAATTAAAAAAATTTTTTTTTATAATAAATACAACAATTTTTATACAACTCGGCAGACTTCGTTCTGTCAAATAGATTTGGAATGTGGCAGTTTATATTTCGACCTTAAGATGTTTTTACTCTGCTGACCCTCACATATAGCCCTATCATTATGGTGACGGTTCTGTTAAGGAGAATTAAAGAAAAAGGTCAGCTCGGATGACCTAAGTATCTTCGCTTCCACGAACTTTGGCCACCCTTTTGAGACTCACTAAAAACCCCTACTGGAATGTCTTCCAGTGTGTGTTCAAACCTGATTGAAAAATAATCTAAAGGGATAGTGGGAACCTAAAGGTGACAAATATTTATAAAGTGGGTGCTTCAATGACAAAACATGGAGATAATTAATTATTTATTACTATTATTATTATTAACATAGGGTTAATAACCTATGAAATAAAGAAAAATGAAATAAAACGTATATAATTATTTTCAGTAATCGCGTTATTGTAAATCAAGTGAATCATAATTATTAACAAAAATCTGTTTTATTTTTATTTTAGTGCTTTATGATACACAATGTTATTTGTTTGATAACCAGGTGAATATAAAACAAATCTGATGGTTTTCCAACACGGGAATAGGCAACATACAATTGACCATGTGAGAAACATGGGTTTTCTAGATTAATACCACAAACACCTAATGATTGCCCCTGGGACTTATTTACGGTCATAGCAAAAGCAAGCCGTACTGGATAGTGTGGTCGTTTAAATTCAAATGGTACATCAGTCGGAATCATTGGAATGCGTGGTATCAAAACGTCTTCTCCTTTATACTTCCCTTTCAGTATAGTTGCTTCTATCACGTTGTTCAATATTTTTTTTTATCGCTAACCGTGTGCCGTTGCAAAGACGCGGTTGGTTGATATTTCTCAACATTATAACTACCGATCCAACCTTTAATTGAAGATTGAGAGGTGGCAATCCTGGTAAATCCAGCGAGTTTAAAAATTCAGGCGGATAGTTTACCCCATCATCTTGGTTAGTAGCCGAATCAACTGATTTATATATCCTCAATTCGCCTGTAATTTGTTCTTTAATTTTGAAATTTAATTTACTTACATCTATGTTTTTTGCAGCCAATATAGCTCGTTCGCTCAACCAATCATGGTTTCTGTAATTTTGAGCAACATCTGGAAACACCTTTTGAATAAGTTCATCTTTTGATCTAATTAACTGACAAAAACTTTGAGGAAAGTTAATGCAACCAGTCAAGGTGTCTATAGGAAATTTGCCATTACCAATGTCAATGAGTTGTTTAGAGAATATATCTCCAGATTTGTCATTTTGCAACTTGACACGCATATTCTTGCTTAAGTGTAATACGAACACTTGTGGAAACATGTGAAGACATGTTTCCACAAATTGGAGGACTTTACACATGCGTTAAGTTCATCAGCTGGCGTTGATCCTGGAATCACTGGCAATGTTTGACGAAAATCTCCAGCTAATAAAATCATGGCACCACCAAATGGATTATGATTGCTCCGGAGATCTTGTAAGGTTCTATCTTCCAAAGCCTCCAAAGATTTTTTATGTGCCATCGTGCATTCATCCCAAACAATCAATTCACATTGCTGCAAAACCTTTGCCATTGCAGAGTTCTTCGAAATGCTGCAAGTTGGAGTTTCGTTGCTTTGCATGTTTAATGGTAATTTTAGTGCTGAATAAGCTGTTCTACCACCTTCAAGCAAAGTTGCTGCGATTCCCGACGAAGCGAGTGTAAGTGCAATTTTATTAATCAAAAAAGTTTTTCCTGTACCACCAGGTGCATCTAAGAAGTAAATCCCTCCTCTTTTATCATTTATTACTTTCATAAATGTATCAAATACATACTTCTGTTGTTCATTCAATAGTGGAAGGTTTGATTGAATTAATTCTTTCAACGTGTTGAGATCATACAATTTTTCTCGGTGCAACTCTTGGTTAAAAGCATCATGCATTGGACGATTGGGCCCGGCCAGGCCTAATTGAAATAATAGTTTGTGTGACATCATCAAGTACATGTCCTCAATTGAAATCAATACTTCATTGTAAATTTCTTCGCTTATTTGTATATTTGGATTTCCCCTTCTAATCCGTATTTGATACAAAATATCATCACACATATTATCTTTGTACTTGATCCACAAATCCTTTGGGTTTGATGGGAAGCATGTAGATATGATTATAGAAAACAATGTTCGTATTTGATGAGCTTGTTATGATATTACAGCATCATTGATAGGTTGATCCCAATGAGCATCATTTTCTAGAAATCGCAAACGTTGGCAAGCTTCTCTGTATGATCCACACAAATCACCATTAATAGTTCGTACATGTTGGAACGATGTTGGGCCACGTACATTGACTAATAGCAGTCGTAAATAAAAACAACATCATTGCTTGGATGTACTGAATAAATTCGACCAATCGCATCGGTAGAATAAACATCTGGGTATCTTGTAACTGGTTTTCCTTGTTTCCGTCGTATAAATCTCCTTGAAGATTGGTTCCAAGTATAATATTTTGGCATTTCAGAATATAACAATGTTTGAGCAAAAGCATCGTTTTTTCATGTCTCAAAAAAACTGGTTAATGTAGTAGATGGTGGCTGTACAGCTCTTTCTACTACGTTCTGTCCTGTAAAATATACTCTTTGTCCATTTTCTAAATGCACAGCTAAATGAACAACAGTAGGGTGTCTCTCATGAATAGGAAAAGAAAATATTCGGCAAACTGCTTTATTACTACTAATATAGCGACCCATTTGGTATTGGGTAACTTCATCATTGGAATTCTCTGCATTAATACCAATCACAGCCATATCACTCCCTTTGGTTACATATTTGCAAATGTATTTAATAGATTTTACTGAATGGCAAGATTCAACATTGATGTGCGCTTTGAAGGTCTTTGATAAAATGGGTGAATATGGAACAATCCAGCAATTATCTATTTCAATATCTTGTTGATTTAATTTGACAATTGTTGATCTTAGATTGTCTGCTGTCGATCGGCGATGATACAAAGGATAACCGTCATTACCAGTGATTGTTTCAGATATTAATGTCCGTGGATATCACTTTCAACATTTACCATCCACCATACACGGTGAATTTTGATTAAGAGTTCCACAGGGACCATGTCCCATGTTTTTAATAACTACCTCATGCAATGCAGGATCTACTTCTACATTAGGAATTTCAGCTGATATTACTGCATCAACTTCATTTGGCCTTATCTTTTCAACTAACCAAATCAAAATGGAGCATGTGGCAATCCCCGTTTCTGCCACTACTTTACTGCCACAGAATACATCCAGCAGCGTGTCTCTCCAAACACATAATGTTTTACAATGAAATCCATTAAAGATTTCAACTTTTGTCTAAAGACTCTGGCTGTAATATCATGACGATCAATAGGTGATTGCCCAGGGAATAACTCCTGCTTGATTTCTATCCAGTGTGGATTGCATGTAAATGTGATGAACAAATCTGCTGTACCATAATGACGAACATATGACATGGCATCTTGAACATATTCATGCATATGTCGAGGCTTCCGATGTATGTTGCTGGAAGAATAGTCATCCGACCAACATTCTGTGCATTTCCATCAGTATTAATCGCATCTCGAAGGTGAATATACTCTTCAGATCTGAGTTTGGTCTGATTCAACCTGATGAATGTTAATCTATCCGTTTCAATTTTAACAAACATGTCTACAACATACTTGTGATATAATCGCCGACATTTGAGTATGTGACTGTCTTCATTTTCACTAATCATTAGGCGGTAGGAATAATAGTTCATTAAACTGACTTTTTTGTTGGTTTCAGAACCTGAAAATAGGTTTTTGTTTTCAGTACTTTGAAAATTAAAAAAATAATAATATAGTGACTGATAATATATCTCCATAGCTAAACTAATATTTTTTATTACCCGTAATGGGATTTATCATCTTGTTTGAAAAATCATAGCCGTCTTCACATTACCAAAATATAATGGGATATTGCAGTGCGTCATATGAGCGGTATGTTTCCTTTATACGTTATCATTGATCATTCCGACGATGTAAAACAATATCACGGGATTCCAAATTTTCTCCAACTACTACGATGGCAACTTCATCAATAGTTGGTGCATTAAAACGTCTTGCATGTTGGCCAACAGGTGTTTTATCAGCTCTGATTACAATTTTATGATTATCAGATGGCATTCGATCCAGTGCAGTTTTAAACAACATGATCAATTGATTGTACTCATGAAATAAAGTTTGTAATTGTTCTACAATAGACCTCTTTAGTGAATTGTTATATGAACAACGCATCTCAATTTTTTGTGGTGTATTGCCCATGAAATAAATTTGCAGGAATTTGTAATTGCTATCTGACACTGATAACAGTGAACCTGCTCTATGATATATTTGGCCTTGTATCTGTAAATTAAAAAAAATGATTTTTGCCAAATAGAAATAATATTTGTTCCTTAAAAAGTATATCTGTCTCCTAATTTGAAACACCAAATAATAATTGATATGCTTAGGTATGTCAATATGTCGTAATTAGTTGTAACTAATATCCATCATCAAATAATTATATTGTGTTTCAAAATAATAAAAGTTTTGCTAATACTGAATCACCAAATAATATTATGACTAAGTAATATATGTGTTAGGGTTTAGGGAACTGAAGGTTAATGACACATATTTACTTAGTTAACAGGAAATTTTGTTCATTAAAATAATAATGATTAACTGCTATAATACATACCTTAAAAGTTGGCATGAAATTTTCCCAAACTACGTTTGTTGCCCCAAATGACGTCATTTGAAAGCAATTGTTATATTGTTGAATATTTGACAAAAAGTGTATGGAATCTGGTTCTATTCCTGAAACCAATGAGTACAATGGCTCTGGTGGTGGATCCAATGGTATCAATTTCACTTTCCCATTTGCGCAACATAATCCATTTGCTTCATTTTTGTATTTCAATGCCTTACAATAAGAGCAACCAAGTTCATAGATCCAATAGTAACACATTGGTGGTTACTGTAGTCAATTGACAAATCGTAATTGAAAGCAGCTCGATTCAAACTTTCGGGATTATTAGTTGAATCTCTCGCTTCCCGCGTTCCTGATATACGAATTCTTTCGCGTTCATTTCGGTCGTCACGTTCATGCGCAGTATGATAACATCGGTAATTAGTTTGGTTTGTAGAATTTCGGGTTCTTCTACCTAAATTACTTCGTCTTATAGGAGGCATATCGTATATACTTACCTAAATTATGTCACATGAAATAATTATTAATCACAGGTATCACAGGTAACACTTTGCGCAAAACACGATATAAAACAACCAAAATTAATTATTAAATATTATTAACGCTTTTTAACGCGGTTTGTTTGACAGATGCAATGACATGAAAACTGATGACAATTTATGTCACATTCCGCAACGAAAAAAAGATAGAATATTGCAAGGCCAATCAAATATATAGCTCTTATATTTTTTAACTTTTCAATTTGGTCGTGTTCATGGTATTAGCACTAATTTGAACTTTGTGCAGCGACAATAAAGCGCGAATTGACTCTTCGACGTTAGCAACATACCTAAATTGTTTAGACAACAATGAGTGCTTGTAATTTAATATGAACTTTATTGAATAACAATACAGTTCAAATTGACTCTACATTTAGTTATTTATTCTACATTTAAAATATTTGTATAGGAAAAAGAAAAGGGCTCTTTTAGGGTTTTCCTGGAAAATATTCGAATTTTTCTCGCCGTTAGAACCATCCTTGGGCTTCAAGGAACATTAAAAAAAAAGAATTGTTAAGATTGGTCCATGCGTTGATGAGTTATGCGCTTACCAACACATTTTGCGATTCATTTTTATATAATAGATATTAACTATTTTCGGTTCATTACATCAGATCACTGAGTTCTCGAACACAAAATTATTATTATATTCGAGCTATCCAAAAATGACTTTCCCATAGGGTAATTGTTATTTTGAATAACCATTTACATACTCGTATAATGTTTTTCTTTAAAACAATGAAAATAATTATGAACCTTGCAAATAATTGCAAAACCTCTTACTTATTACATTTTCTATGATATAATATTAAATTATTATAAATTAAAAATAAATAAAGATTATTAAGTATTGGTCCTCAAATTAAAAAAAAATAATTGTTGAACATTGCAATGACTTTAAACTAGTTACAAAATAAGTAAAATCTGAAAGTATTTCGACTTCGTAAAAACGGTATAAAGAGATTTGGTTTATAATAGCCTTAGGGTCCATACAGACTTATTTATGATGTTACCAACTAAGTGCTATTAGTAAAGACTATGTATGTTACTTTTACACTTTTGACCGCTACTGTAATAAAAAACATGTAATAAAAAACTGTCAATAAAATCAGAATTATAAGTTTCAGCATTTTCAGTGATATACAGTATATCAAAATAAAATTACTGTGCTGTTTTTTTTTATTACTTACAAATAAAGATGATAATGATAACAAATTTAACAACAATTTATTTAAACTAAAAAAAAATACACTTTTGTAATGATACAAGCACAGTTATTTAATATGTGTTATAGCTATTTCGACACCAGACATATTTTTAGTAGAGAATTATCAAATATTAATTTAAAAAAATATTAGTATAGGTATATTATGTATTCATAAAAAATATTTAAATAAAATCTAATTTTTTACCGAAACAATAAACATTACAGTTTCACGTAAAAAGTATATTAAATGATTAGCGTTCAGTGAAAAAATTCTGACCCATAATTAAAATGAAATTAAAAAATTGTCCTATAAAAGAATGCTGCCAGCGATTATTTACAGTGAATGAAATCAATATTCATTATGTATTAAATTGCGCGCTGGAGTCTTGCCAGCTGCGGGTGCTGGCAATTACTTACTTACTAACGGTACATTGCCGATCGGAATCTCTGTTACCAAATGACTTATTAAGATTGTTAGGAAACGTCATTGTAATGCTTTGACATCTGTATTTTACATATCTGAATTAAGATGTTAAGTATGTTCCGTGTAATCTGAATCAATAGAAGACAAAATAACTGATTAACTAACCGATACCTATATCTTGTCTTACGCCATTCGTGAACATGATTGCTGCAAAACATTTGAGAGTTATGATAAATAAAAAAATAATATTTAAAAGCAAAATTCAACACAATGATTTATTAAAATAAATAGTTATTATGAAAATTAGTCTTTTTCTTTTTAATCGGTTGGTTTGAACACCGTATATGAGTAAATATATTATATAACCGCACCGGACTGTAATATTGACAATATTCATATTGTATTTAAATTATTAAATATTATTTTTATTGTATTAAATCAGAAAATGTGATATCGATAACACATTGGAATATCATATCAACACTAAAACATAACGAGTTAGGATCTCTAACAATTCATTGTGTTTTTCCAAAATATATTTGGTCCAATTACTTTTCATTTTACTACTAAAACTTTGAAACATTAATGTATTTGAAAAACAGTATGTTGTTTTCCTTTCCACATAATCTGAAATTTACCTAATATATCTTTTCCAGTTAGAGTTAGATAATCTAAGCAAAACATGGTATTATGAGACAAAGCTTCTTAGCATTCCATGGATTCACCGTGCGGGTGCCGTGCTCATCGCGTTGCAAGAAGAGGAGAGCAGACAATGCCTGAGACTTGCGACCCAGATGTAGGTTTAAGGGGCATTAGTATAATATTATAGTAGTATTTAGGAGAAGGTTACAAAAATATCATATATAACTATATGGAATGAACACTAATATAGGTAATGTGTTATTGGTAATACCGTAGCAGATTGTGCCAAATGACATTAATAGAGTCTGTTATTTATTGGACCGACACTTTAATATACAATGATGATAACCAACATTTAGTCATAATTTGTGGTCCTCAAAAATTAAGTATTTATAATTTATATTATAAATTTATTACTGATTTTATCTTTTTTTATATTTATTATGTATGATAATAATTGTTCAAAGTGATATCTACAATAATTTATACGATTAAGTATATCGTTTGTCGGTTTTAAAAATTTCTCTGTGGAAATAAATATGAATCTGTGGTTAATGATAATTAACTCTTTCATATAGCTATCAGCGACGAATCCTCGTTCTATTCTGAGAGTAATAGCAAAAAAAAATTGGTGAATCTATGTCTTTTACTTACCATTATAATACGAGTGTAAAATTAAATGCAAAAATAATAGAATTGGCAAATAAATAATTTATCAAAATAAAGAATTCAAAAGACATGTTAGGACGTTATGACTATATGATTTTGGTTGGAACTATGGCTTTCCATAAATGGAAGTAATTGTGAATCGGATTACATTTATTCTAATCCAGAACATTAAATAAAAGACATGAAAAAACAATATGGAGAGTATTATTTTGCCAGTAAACTCTTTATTGGTAATTTTTTTGATTTATTGAAACAGTTTAAGTTCGTCAGATTAAAAAAAAATATATTTTGAATGAGTTACATAAATAAATATATTTTTATTGTTCAGAATTGAATTATAAATTTTCCTTTTGTTTTATTATGTGTTTTTTTCCAGGTTTTCATAAGTAATAGACTTAAATTAAACAATTTGACGTCCTGTGAAGATGCTTGCTGAACAGCATTTCAAAAGTCGGAGTAAAACAAAAATAAACATCAGAGTAAATAATACATGTTTATACTATACGTCACCATGCCGGATATTCGTATCAGGCAATGTGACGTCCGAGCGGAACTACGTTCACTCGATGTGCGGAAAGCCAGCGGACCAAATGATATTTCCGCGGTTTCCTTCATTCTATTTTGCTTGAATAGGAATGGTGGCCACCATTTTTGGACTTCCTTAACTGCTTAACATCAAGTAGAGTGTAACTTTGGTAGGAAAACACAAAAAAAAATATAAAAAGGATAGCTTTGTCTTTTTTCGAAATCAATGTAAATCTAAAACACTTAAGTCGATTATAATTATTCTTTCATCATTACAAACATTCTTAATCTCCGATTGACATAACATATTTTGTTTTAAAATTTATCTATTTCCCCTAAGCGAAGACAAAGCAAGAGGTAGGTTCTATAAATATAAATATAAAATTATGTTTTGTTATTTAAATAAATACTCTCATTACAATAAAAGCAAAAACATTTTCGTGAAAACGGATTTATATTAACTTGTTAAAACATCATAATTTGAAGTAAAATAAACTGCGGAGACCTTTTCTCAAATTGTGTTGTTTATTATTAACTCTCCTTAATTTTTTCATTTCGGAAACTTTTTACCCGGAGTCTCAGGTATTTTCCTTAATAAATTATTTTTACATGGAATCTAATTCTCTTTCCAATAATATTAGATACCCAAATATTTTTTTATCAGTCGGGTATAATATCGCAACTCTCCATGAAAAAAGTAATGAAAATTGACAATATTTTAAAATTTATTATGTGCATGCCTATTACGAATTTCTAATTGGTGTGATGTCTTTTCCTCATTACCCGCCGCGGTCGGCCTCAACCTTACTCCTAATGTTAGATTGTTTCACTAGGTCCGAGATAAACAACATTTTCTGTGTTTTCCAACCGATAAGAAGACATTTATTTTGACCCACATAGTGCATATGAAGCAACTAACCAATGCTTGTATCATTATATATCATGTATAATTAAAAGCGAATTAATTAAGAACGAATTTAACAATTATAATTATTATAATAAGTTGTAAGATAGTATCCAATTGCTCTATTATCTTCGTATTTTCTGATTATATTAACTAGTGAAAGCCAAATAAATAAAATTTTTATATAGGCTTTGATAAAACATATGTTTATATTAAATTCTATTCGAATATTGAACGTATATTATACGACCCAAATTCGACTCACTAAAACATTCCACACTATTCATTACTAGTGTTCATGGTTGTAAATCGCATCTGTAGCTTGATAAATATGCAAATTATGTTATATTATATTTACATAAAAAAAATATAATAAAAATATTTAAAAAGACCAAAGATGAACACACGGTACATAATACGTAATACGTACGTTTGCTTAGGAATTTAAAACATTGCCACATATTATGGCTTAAATCAATATTAATAGTAAATCATGAAAAGAACGCGGTGGTAACTTTCATTTTCTTGTTTTTGGACAACAGAATATTCTGTAAAATGATCAATTCTCAAAAAAACGTTTTCATTTGTGTAATTCCCTTTTATCCTGCAAATCTTCCAGAATGAGGACGGCCGTTATAATTAATTAGAAGCAATATGACTTTTATAACAACTTAATAATAGGTTACCTGTCCAGTGACAATTTAAAAAAAGTTAGACAACGTTAGCAAAAATAATAATAAAAATTGCAAAATGCTTGAGCATTGTACCTGTGCAGAAAATTTGAACATTTAACGTCTTTGTTATTGGATTTTCGAATACTAATTCTTTCACCTTCCTTATCCATATTATAAGATGTGGAAAAAATAAATAGATTATATAACATAAATAAAAACATGTCAAGATCTTTATAAAACAATTTATGAAGTCCATTTTAAACGTGTGACAGTAACACTAAAGTTAGAATAACTTCTTCTGTTTGTAATAATTCGTAAGGAATTCTTCGCGCTTGTACATTTTCTTTACGTCCCAGCTTTATAGAGTCTTCAAGAACTAATTATTATAGACATTATTATTATTTGTTAATGTAACAAATAATAATAATGTCTATACATGTATCAAGTTGTATGATATAATGAACAGTTTTGTTATCAAACGGAAATAAATCTGTAAATAGGGATTTTGGTCTGTTATGAAATTAATAAATAAACAAAGTACTTTGTTTGTTGTATGTATTAATTAGATGATGAACTGAAGTTATGCCCGCTACACGTACTGCTGACAATTGTAAATTTCAACCAATTGTAGAAATGTTATCATTTAATTTGTTTTTTTTTAATCATTTTGCTCTCGCTTCACTCATTGTTATGTAAAATGTAAACATTCCAAGAATACCGTCAGAATCAAAGCCTACATAAAACATATGTTAATAAAGACATCTTAGATTTATACTATATTTGAATATAATGGAGATTACATTCCATTAAAATAAAATATTATAATATTTAAATAATTTATAAAGGTATCCTATGTTCATAATAATTAGTTATTATGAAACTATATTACATAAAATATATTTATTTTATATCACTTTTTCGAATACACCGCTGTATATTTTATGAGAGTTTTATACACGATGTTCTCTTAAGAGTTTAGTGTATCTTCAAGAGAAACGAGGACTTTAACTTTAGAAAAATACTTTTATTAAAGACGTGACTTTGCTTAGAGATAGGATAAAAAATCTCTTTGAGTTCGGAACTCCGACGGAAAGTATAACAAAAATATGACAACTCTCAAATCCTTTTATATCATGATACAGACGTAAAAAACTCACAACATTATTATGGTAACGTGGATTGACATAATGTAGATTGACATAGAGTTATTATTATATATCTGCCTTGTCAGTAAATTTAATAACAAAAATTTTTTTCAAAAAGTTTAAAATTACCTTCCTGGAATTTAGGACGTTTTTTTTTTATTCACTCTGTCTAAAGCGTTTAAAGTTTTCTATATCTTTAAATGCACATGAAAATAACAACATTATACGCATTTGTCATTTGACATTGACATTGTTTGTGTATATTTTATTACACATTGTTATTCGTTATATAATTTAAGTAAACTGTTATAATTAAAACGTGGCTTCTCCTTTAATGCACTGATAATGTTTTCAACAAACACATCCAAATATTACGGAACATGAGTTGATTGATAAATGATAATAGTGGCATCCTTTTGCTCATTTTTATTTATACAATCCAATTATATTTATTATGAATAATTACATTTCATTAATAACAAAATGTTAAATTAACTGTAATATTTAACTTTATTTTACAGAATAAGTCACAATTCTATAATAAGTATTTCTATACTGTTTCCACACGACATAAATAAGTCCCTTACTTTAATTAAAGGAACCAACGCAAAACAAAATTATTGGAACTTATAATTAATACTTGTCCTACACAGGTGGTTCCATCTGAAGCTTTAATATTAAACATTAATTCTTTATAGAAAGTATTTTATTTTCTTTGTTTTATAGATTGGATTTGAACAATAAATAGGTTTTATATATAACCAACACACCGGTTATAACAATGATTTGAACATTATAGAGTTATATTAATAAGAAAAAAGTAAGAATCATATTTTCGAAATATTTTATTTATTTAGCCTTTATAATAATATACTCGTATGTTTGTATAAACTAAATATAAAAATCGATTTATAAGCATCTGTTAGTAGGAACTCCATATAACGTCGTATGTAAACATAACGTGAAACAAATTTAATTTGATAAATTGAATACAAACATACGACAAAGTCACATCAATTTATATGTTTAATATTTAATGCTATGTCAAAGCTACAGATTAATTAATATGCTTACAAAATAAATGCTAAGGGAAAATGTGTATTATTCTATTTATCTATTACGACGAACAGACTGGTATAATAGTTAAACTTAGCATATTCTGACTTTCTAAATGTTGTTTACCATATACAGTCATTTATAAAATAAATATTCTTTTAAACCTTAATTAAGTACGTAGGTTCCTTTTAGGTTATTTTTTTATAGATAATGATAATATAATATCAAAATTAGATAATTCTTTTCAAATTAGACAGCAGAGAATCATTTTATTTCTGTAAAACGTGGTTTTATTATTAATTATACAAAGTTATATATTTTTTTATTTAAAGAAGTACTGAATTATATATAGGTTTATAAAGAAAGTATATTATAACAATACTATTAGTACATCAAAACTAATTTAAATAATTAATTTAATTTAATACAAATCCTCTAAACATTAATTAATTAGATTACATTATCGGTTTCCAATATGTCATTATTTCAATTAAAATATGTAAACGTCGAGTAGCTTCTTTAATGTAACTAAATCTTTAGAATGATAGCTAGTAGTGTATGTAATTAAGTCTTTACTAGTTATGGTTTTCATTTTATTGTTTAATCTTCCTATATATCTTCAAAGTTAAATATAACAACTATAGTTTAATAAATACAAACATATCTACCACAGTAATATCTAGTAATGTGTTTCGTGTATATTGACTTGAGAACAGCATGTGGTTTAACATATTAAGACAGTGAAACTAATGGAAGTACAGTTTTCTTACCGAGAATATTACACTGTTACACTCTTTTTCACCTCTGTTCAGCTCGTCACGATGGAAATAATCAATCAAACATCAATACTTCGAATATTATTCTACGAAGAACAAGCATCTTGTTAAGGTTTTAGTTTTTAAATGACATTAAGTTTATGAAATAAATAATAATAATTAAAAATGTAATAAATGAGCGGTAAGAGAGACAGGGGGAGGCCTCGAGTGACCATCGAAAACACAGTATCTATGATGCTGGAGCAAGGTCACGTAAAAAGCATGAGGACTCTCCGGAGGGCATGTATGAAGAGTTTGATGTCTGTGGCCGAGGCGAAAGAGGTATTCAGGGACCGTAGCTATTGGTCCTCCGTCGTCTCTGACTACCCCGCAAGGGATATGGCGTTAAGCTAAATAAATAAAAAAATAAATAAATAAATAAAAATGTATATAATATTTTACTATCAACTTAGACTTCTCAGCTTTGAAAGGATGTCTGAATGAAAAAATTACAGTTTTTACCTAACCTCATGGAGTTAATATTTTTATGGTGGTTATAATCCGAATAATTGTACAGTGCAAGCAAACTTACTAGTAAATGAGTTACTTTTTATTACATATATCTGACTCGTCTCTTACTGTTGTGTCTAAATAACCCATGCACTTAAAGTAGTATTTCAAGGTAGCTATTCTATTCAATGGAATACGTAGTACAGATTTCCATATAAAATTTTAATTTTTACTATACCATAACTATTTGTTCGTATCCTTAACCGTAATCTTTGATAAATATTACTATTACATCACGCATTCTTTAGTATAAATCGTTATTTTTATATTTTAATTCAATAATTTTTAATTATACGATCTAACATACAGATTTTTAACATTAACCATAGAAAAAACCGCGACAATTTAGTACCATACACCACACATAAGCGGCACTAATCTCTTTTACAGTGTAAGCGTGCTTAGAATAATTTTGAAAAATATTTTGCGCCGACTTTTCAGAGCGAGCGCTATAATATAGTCAATAATGGAATACGGGTTTTTTAATTACAATTCAAAATATAAAAGTAAAAACCTTCATAGTAAAGCTTATAAAACGAAATTGATTTATTTATTTTTATTCATGTTTAAAATATGTAAGATACAATAAGTTTTGGAAGTCTTGTGTTTCTGTTGCTCTGTTGTTCTTCTGATTTTATTGAAATTACCCTTAGTTTATAGTCCATGGTTCCCCGCAGGAAACAGCCACAATAGCTACTCTTTATTTACGGGGCTATGATAAAATGAAAAATAAAAACACCATAAAATGTATACTTAATTTTTAATCAATCAATTACCTTATTTAAAAACTGTTTTATAATATGCGATACGTATCATTAAACAGTAATCAAAATAAATAATAATTTCATATCAGTAATAAAATGACGAGTAAAATTTTTAATAATTTGAATCGTACTTTATATTTAACTCTTTATAAGTCCTATATTTCATATCCCTTCCTAATATAATTTTATATTATGTATTTAATTCAATTTATATTGTATTAAAAAAAATTCCCGGGAAACGTCAACTACCACCGATTAAAATTATGTTGTAGCTGATAATATCGAATGATAGTGAAAGGCGTATGTAATAATTAACTTTTTAATTTTTCTTGCTAAGTTTACACATCACAAATTGTAGACTCTTAGAACTCTTACTTCTTGACTGGCTTAATACATGGGGGATGCCCTCAAAAATATTTTGATTGAAATAATTGGTACCCAAACGGAGATAATAGTTAACTTGGCAATATATAAAAAACATATTTTTAATTTTTAAGGCATAATGAAATGGTTAGAAATACATTAAAGTGTATTGTATAATTGTTGCAGAAGCTACCCTTTCGTAGACACGTTATGTGTTAGGAACAAAAGGTTTCAATTTCAATATGCAGATAGTAAATGTTTGTTACCAAAACTAATACCATATTATGAATTTGACTAGGACCATATTAGCTCACCAAAGTAAAGTTATAATGCTACATAATATTTACACGATTTTGTATTTAGCTTAAGGAAATTGAAATAATTTAAATTATTATTGTTTTTCAAAAGAATCTCTTTTCTTAACTTTGATTATGAAATCTAAATAAACTTATAGTTCGATCAATCGAAAGGATTTTATTTTTATTTCTAAACTATCTATTACAGCAAGGTTTCCCTTTGTTAATGAGAGAGCCGAATACCCAAACACCTTATCCTTCTCTCCAAAATATCATAGTATTTGTTCATCATTCTACATTACTCATGAATATTCACAAATCTTCAGCCTTGCAGATTTATTAATTTAATATAATAAATCCTACGATTTTTGAAAGTTTTGCCAAGCATACAAATCAAAATTACATGTATAACTTTGTAAACTGAAACTGATATCCTACAATAAAGCGGAGTTAATCATATTTCCACAGCACTCATGTTATAAAGTTAGGTCTGGTTTCATTATTCTTCAAACATAGCGTGTTTTGGAAAAAGATCCAATTAAAACTCTTAAATTATTGATGAACTTTGGTATATTATTTTAAATTAAAACCATACCTCCAACTTCTGTGACAATTTCTTCATTGGCAGATTTTCATAATGACAATAAAAGAGATCTAAAGTAAATATAAACCATAAACCAAAATAATCACAATATAACAACTTAAAACAAAGCTCCGTCTTCTCTGGCTACCCCGCGAGGAAAATGGCGTGAAGGTAAATAAATAAATAAATAAATAAAAACAAAGCTGATATACCCTGTTTCAAAATCATTAGTTAAGAGTTTTACTGACATTTTAATCACGTTAAACTTTTAGAGTAAGGCGAGAAAATTAGAAGTTTTATATCAAAAATCCGTGAAAGGTACATCACTCTACAGCTGGCTTAAACTTGATGTATGTTTATACCTAAAATACATTCCAAATACTTCAATACGTTGTCTTAATATGTGATATGATAAATTTAATACTTCCAGGCCAACGCCCAGAACAAAACTAAATTAACCTCCGCCTTATCAACCATTTACTCATTTGGCTGTGATCCAGTTTCTGCTTGCAACTATATGCTTCCCAAAACAAGAAACACTTACTTGGGAAACTGCTTATTTGTGAAAGTCTATTTATAGATATAAATTTTTTTATTACTCCGATTTATACAAAAGTTTTTTTAACTATTTCTTTAGACAGGAAATTGCATTTTTATTAATTGTTACTTATGATAAAAAATTTTAGTCTAATACATTATTTGAAGAAGAAATCTAAACTTAATCTAAAACTTCTAGTAAGTAACGGTAATATATTTTATTTAATAGTAATAATAATATATTGAGGAACTGAGAAAGTGATAAAACACTGGATAGGATATAGGATATATCTATATATATATATATAGATATATATATATATATATATATATGTATATATATATATTTATATTTATATATTCCCCGTTTAACGATGTTCGTTAGCGCTAGTCCTTGTATCCACTGAAACAACTTTATTGAAATTTTGTAAAAATCTATTAATTTGTCCAATTTATGGATAGAATAGGAGTTTTATCGCAATAATAATGTTAAATTTTTATCGTAAATTGAAGGTTTGTTTAATATAGAGTTTAATTCACTTTAAAGTTCTATAGGATTCTAATAGGTGGCGGTGTTAAAGACTAGGTCACTAGATAAGTTTTGCAATACAGACATATTTATTATAGTCTTTCAAAATAATTTCCATTGCAGTATATACTCTTAGTCATACGTAAAAACCAGTTGTCGAAGAATTCATTCCAGTTTTCAACTGAGAGTTCTGAATATGCTTGGTCCCACTGCCAATAACTCAAAGTCGCTTACAAACTTCCTGCCTTTGAGCTGATTCTTCACAATTGGACATAAAGCAATCCAAGGGAGCAAGATCTGCAATGTAGGCAGGATGCTCAAGCACTTTTATACCAGTTCCCAAAAAATAATTATAGGAGTACCATGTGTTAAGTACCATTGTACCATTAGTTAAGCAGTGCTTAAGTAATATTTAATTTTCTACAACATAATTGTTTAATGCAACATATCACTTTTACTGTAATATTTTGCGAACTTTTATAAATTTCTCGGGATTAGTAAAAATTTAAAATTGTATATATTTGCCCTTATCATAAATGGCAAACATATACAAAAAAAAGTTTTATTCCAAGGTTTTATTTCTAATATCTATAGAAATAAATCCCCGTCACGTATATGATGCGCCGTTCACCTAAGTATAATTAATTCTTTTTGTGATTTATGTGCGGTTGTCAATTTTCTTGTTTATATATTCCAATTAACCATGAATATAATGCTTCAAACAAAAACAAAAATAGGCTAACTTTATTTTCATATACTATATCTAAAAAACTGTGAAAGTTGTTACTCTGATTTTATTGAGAAATATGTATTTTATAACAGTAGCGTTATAGTAGTAATAAACATAGTTTTTGAAATAGCACTTAGTTGCTAGCATCATAGATAAGTCTGCATGGACCCTAAGGATATTACAACTCAAGTCTCTTTATGCCGTTATTGCGATGGCAAAACCCTTTCATATTTTACCTTTTTTAACTAGTTTAGAGTCACTACAATATTCAATCGACAAATGTTTTTAATTTGAAGAATATTTCTTAATTATTTACCTTACGTTGAAGAAAAAATATTTTATGTAATGGTTAATCGTAGTATCGGTTATTCTTTATAAAAATATCATTTTTGGATAACACGAAAATAATGGTAATTTTGTGTTCGAGAACTCATTGAACTGATATATTGTGTATCGGTAAGCCGTTGTACGAAATAAATCCAATATGATATTTAATGCACCGAAAAAATTTATGTTTTTTCAAAGAACACAATGATCAAAAATATTAAATATGTAAGCGATCTATTGTTAGACATTTAATAAATAATGTAGTTATAGGTAAATAAACAACAACAACTTACCTTATCTGTTTTACGGTCTAGGCGATTGTGACAAAATTTTATACTTTGATAATTAGAAGTCTCCAAATGGATATTTTAGTAGCAAAAAATTTACTCAAAGGGGTGATATCATAATCTGTACCCGATAGATGGCAATGAGATGTGTTAATGGAATTTATTAAAGGCAGCCAACAATTAAATATAATACATATTGTCTCCACTCCACTAATTCAGATGATCACGACTTTTTCACATGGATTTTTCTTGAAAACACAATTTCCATTGTATTGTAGAATAAAGTAAAGTAATGCATACGTTTCTGTATGATGACATACGAAATGTTTTGTCTTCATATTTTTCACGTGTGAGGTGGCTAGCTATTACTTTTGAAGGTTTAAGAAAGAAGGGGTTATTATTTAGACATAAAATTTATTTTAAATGTGAATATTTTGGATATTTGTAAAAACATTTCTGGAGCGTTTAAAATATTTATTAAGGAATTTGTTTAGCCAGGATTTTGTGAGTTCTTTAATAAAAATCTTAATAGATTGATGAATTTGTGATATTTGTTTATAAAGAAAGAAATTGAGAACCGATAGACGGTATAGACATGATTTTAAACATTCCAATGATTATGATACAAGTAAAAGTACTTAGTTTATAATATAAATAATATGATAATATTACAGTTTTCTGAGATTATTTTGACATCTACCTTCAATAGTTTCTTAGTTTCCGGACATGGAATTCAAAATGCACAGGAGACAACAAGTTAGTTAGGCAATTTAAAATACAGATTCAAAAGCATTGCAATTACGTTTCTTAACAATGTTAATACGTTACTTGATATCAGAACATCGGATCGGCAATGGACCGTTGGTAAATAAGTAATTGCCGGCCCCAGCAGCTGGAGAGACTCCAGCGCGCAATTTAATACATAATGAATATTGATTTTAATAACTTTAAATAATCCCTGAGTAAGATAATATTTTAATTAAGTTTTAATTATATATCAGTGAGGGTTGTACACTGAACTGTTATTAATTTAATATTCTTTTATCAAGAAAATATGATAAATTAGTATATATATATATACTAATTTATCTGTGAATGAATGATCTAAAATTATTTTCAATAAAGCATTTCAAACAATCCCTCTAATTACAATAATAGCATCCATATATGAACAAACTAATGTTCACATTTTGTAAAATATAATATAATTTTAAGTCCACTACCATACGCAGATTTTTTTAAATCATTGTGCAGTTTTAATTTACACTTAGTTTTCTAATTCAGGCTTCATGTACTTGAAGTCTCAGGTGTTTTTTTGTTTCTCTTCGTGTAAAGAAATTTTATTTGACATTGGAACCAATTTTCTTTCTGATAATATTAGATATCTAAATAATACGTATAATATTACAAGTTCTCATGAAAAAGTAAAATAAAACTAGGACAATACTTTAAAAACTATTATGTTTATGACTACGAAGTTCTAATTGGTTTAGTTTTTTTTTACCTTATTTATTATCCCTCATAAATTGTTTGATAAGTTACAACTGCTCATGGAAATTTAAAAGATATACAACAAAAATAAGCTTTTAATTTCAATAAAACTATACTGTACATAATACATAATTCTTAAATCAGCCATCATCAACTCATCCACAATTTACTACCAAGCAAACAAATATACTTTTTATTTACAATATTTATATAAATAACGAACTTGTAGCCATAAGTTATAGGACTAAAACAAATTGTTCAAAGTTTTCTTCATATGCAGTAATAGTCTATAATATTTTATAAAAAAACACAGCGTCTTATTGCTTCATTTCGTAACAAGAGAGCGGGTTCATTTGTCGCAGACGAATAAGCATTGCTATTCAAAGAGTAAATGCAGCGAGTATTCTTGTAACTATTCCATGCGGACGTGATCTAGACGACAATGTGTGGTAGTTAGGGTTTTATATTTATTATTGTAAAAAAAATTAAATATACATGGAATAATTTGAAACATATTCAGAACTACTTTTGATAGAATTGAAACTTTGCTACGACTTTTATTATGTGTATGGTACGTCACTTTGGTAAGAGAAAATTTGTAGTCAAGACATTTTCAAACATAAAATAAATATAATATCAAATAAAAATGGTATCCTAATATTTTTCCACAATCAATATCCGGTAGACAATATCCTGCCAATCTATACTATTTTCCATAGCGCTTTGTTGAATTGTATTAATAGTTGCTAGAATGCAGCGCCATCTATGGTGAGTTTCAGGAAAATGACAACCTTAATCTCCGTACTGAATACTTATATAAGTATACAAATTGTTATGGATTTCGTTAGAACAGTGTTTAGCAAAGATGGTTTGCAATAAACTTACAAGTCACTGTCATTATTAAGACTTGATAAAAAATACCATCTCTATTAACATCAAATAATTTTAATAATATATTTATTGTACAAACATGATATTTAAGAATATTACAATATTAACACTGTCCAACTGTTCTCAAGAAATAATATTCATGAAAAACATAATTGATATTATAACAAAGGAGTTTTAGTAAATATTTCTTCAACTATAGTAATACTTAGTTTACCTTCTATATCTCTAGGTGTACAGATTATTTTCTACTTAACATCGATAAGAAGGCATTTCCAATTAAATGATTTTAATTTACACATTTCAATGATAAGTGGATCAGACCAGTCAAATGATTGATGTCAGGTAAACAATAATAAAATACCAATGAATAGTACTTTTTAAAGGTCTATATAAAATCAAATAATTGTTTGTAACAAACACTAGTTTAATATTTCTCTTTGTCGGTATACGGAGCGTGTTGGAGTAGGTCAGTGTAGGTCAGTTAAAGCGTTAGCAACAGTCATTGCAACATATCAACATATAATATATTTTAAATGATCACTCTTAGCGTTTTTTGTCGATACATATATTTCAGTTCACATGAAGTAGCTAAATATATATGGATCATGGTTGTTGGACTTTTTCAAGAAAGTATAATCAGAAATACTACTTTATTAGGATAATGAAAAATAAATTAATAGGGTGTATTAATATGAAAAATTGTATTTTACAACATCAGATAGTAAAAATCATGAAATATAATTAAAATATAATTTATATTTAATAAATATTGGTAGTTTGCTACAAACATTAAATCATTTCACAAACTGAATAAAACGTTAAATAAGAATAAACTGCTATAAACATTAAATCATTGCACAAACCGAATATTGGTTTAGATTTAGGTATTATTGTTATGCATTCCACTGTTTGATATCGAAATTACATATCGGATACCTAGATCTCATATTATGATAACGAATATAAGCTTATTCAGCACCAAATAATACTATCAAAAGAAGATATTGGCACTGCAATTTTTATTTAATTTCAGAATATAACAACTTAAACATACTTATACGATTAAATACGAAATAAGTACATTACGCCCCCAAAATCGCCTTTCCTTGAAAAAGGTTTTTATAGTCGTTATGAGGTTTATTGCGTTAATAATATAAATAAATATAAAAGAAAAAGTTATATATAACATTTTTATTTACATATATTTCATTTAATTCTTCATAATAAATATGTTTTATTTTTTATAGTGAACTATTTAAAATATTCCCAAAACAGAAGTACAAAGAAGAATAAACTTTTTTTTCAAATATCAACAAAGACTTGCAATTTCGAAGCTTAATAAAACAGTGCTCACTATTTGTACTCTCTGTATAAGAGTTGTTACAAATAACAGAACAAAGAAAGGTACAGGAGAAACGAAATGCACATTGGTGTTTTTTACATGATCGAATTTACATTTATATTGTTAATGTAAATTAACTATTGAAATTATATGACAATTCAAGTGTAATGTTTTCTGATTATTCATTGTTAACATTTGAGCGTACAATGATTAATCAAAATTTTAAATCTGAGCCAAAATATTCAAAATATTTTATAAAGGTGTATCTCCGAATGGCTTTACAAGACTTAACATGTGGTCAGCAGGTAATTTAATAAACAACGTAAGACCTTAGTAATAGTTCCAAAATTATCTTACACTTAAACCACATAAATATGTAGATTTCAGAAATCTGTATATTTGTATGTATAAATAAAATATTATACGCAAGTTATGTATTTAAATACTTATATTAAGAAAAATAACATAATGCCTGCGCTACAGGCTATATAGTGTATATATAGTGTGTGAATTAGACATTGTCTTAAAATTTTGTAGAAGAATGAGAAAGACGGCTGTCTAAAGTCCCTTCCTGAATAGGAATAGGAGACTAGGTCTGCAACTCCTGCAGCTCTTCTTATGTCTCAAATTTTTGTATATTGATAATCGTCCAAAAGTTGAAACTCTATCCTAAATTCAAACAACAACTCTATCCTAAATTCAAAAAACAAACAAAAACAAACAACAAAAAAACAAAACAACAAACACAAACAAAATACTTATAGGTACTCACATAATTTTAATTTCTCTGGATGAAATACGTAATATTGTATTATCCACATAAAACATAAAATTACATTTACATTACATACATTATGTACTTAGTTATAATTTGGTATCTGTGAAGACTTATTTTAGACCTTAAAATCTTGCATTTTTTAAATACTTGTTTAAAAACTTATAAAAGATAATATGTTTCGTCAATATCTCCACAATCACGGTGAGTCCATGGGTTATTTTACAATAAAGTCAACGAACTTTTTCTGTGTAATATTCTCTTAGAAAGATTGTACAGCTAAAAAGTTAAATCTAGTAGGGTAAAATTATATATGATCGATTATATATAATATTAATATTATTATATATAACCATAAATTATTATAGTTTTTTCAAGTGGCATCCTTATTATATTTAAAACTAAATGATATTATGATATTTTCATATTTCGATACATTTTGACAATCCACGTCCTTACACTTACCATAATAATGTTTCGAGTTTTTTTTAAATATCTGTATTAACAATTGGTAAGGATTTGAGATTTATCATATTTTACTAAATTTTATGACAGAGTTCCTAACTCATAAACATTTTTTATCTAATATCTAAGCAAAGTCACGTCTTTAATAAAAGTATTTCTCTTTAGTTAAATTCCTCGTTTTTCTTAAAGATATACTAAACTCTCGAGAGAAAATCGTGTATAGAATTCTTATAAAATATTCAGCTTTTGTATCCGATAAAGTTGCAGAATGTCTTTCGAATTAAATATATATTATGTGTTAAACTATCATATTGTAAACTTTTAAGAATTCTTTGTATATTATAATATTTATTTTCTTGTAATGTAGGTTATATATTATATATTATATTCAAATATCTCTCTAAACCGTTAAAAAATAAAGGTAGCAATATATTCGAATTACATTTGACTACGTCACTAACTATTATAGTTTATACATACCAATTCAAAGTAAAGAATCAATTTTATTTTTCGGTATGGCATGATCGTTTTTCATAATTATATTAGAAAAGTGCTTGAAAAATCGAATGTGACGTAAATTTAAATATAGCAAAAGTTCTTCGAAATTGGATCTCGGTGTATAAGTTTTATAAAGGATTTAAAATTGTATTTAATGGGTTTGTACAATAAAGATAGAAGCATCATACGCATTTCATTCCGTAATTTTTACACATATGCTGCATTCAGTATTTTTTAAGTATCCAATTAAATCAACTTTACATCGGAACAAGTTTATATTTTTTTTTTTAAAAAGGTTGTACAAATTATTTATTTTAAAACAATATTCATAAAATAAGACAATGCCTGATAACAATATTAATTCTACGGTCAAATACTGGCCTAAGCTATCTGTTATTCGAATATACAGAGTCACTAACTTATTAGTGGATCACAAACTTATTTTTTCTTGGAGTAATATGCTTACTTGTCATAATAGTAAAATTTGTATTGTAGTTAAAAATAATCCTGTACTTTGTTATTCACTACATTATTAAGCCCGCTCTAAAAAGTCGTTGCAAAATATCTCAAAATTACTCTAAGCACGATTACACTGTAAATAGGGATTAGTGCTGCTCTGTGTGTGCTCTCTGTATTATAATTCGAAGTGAAATTTTCAAAAGTGACTTCAAAGATGTTGTCTGTTAAGGGATATAATATTATTATAACCATTAGAAGAGAACGATAATAATATAAAAAGGTATTGCAAATGTAAATTTAGAAATTAGAGTTTTAGTTTTTTGAGACCTATTAATCTATTAAAATTCTGAAACGGATTGACCAATTTTAATTTTCACTTGCAGATAGAGGATTATAAGGACTCATTTAGGCTACTTTTATTTAAAAACATATTTCGTGACAACAAAGTCGTGAGTAGGTACATTATTATATAAGATGAGACATGTATAAACATTGTTATTGTTATGTTTGCGGTACTCGTCAACGATAATATAAATGCTATAAATATATTAAAAATATTAGCAGAGTACTAGAAAATTCATAGAAACTGGGACGTAAAGAAAACATACATCTCTGGAGAATTCCTTACGAGCTATTACAAAGCGAAGAAGTTATCCCAACCTTATTGTTAGTGTCACAAGTTTAAAAATGGACTTTTAAAATTGTTTTCTACAGATCTCGACATGTTGTTCTTATTTCTATTATCTCTTCTATTTATTTTTCCCATGCTTAACACTAATATGAATCCTAAAAAGGTGAATTATAATAATATTCGGAAATCAAACAATATCTCATATAGCTGTCCGAATATTTATTTGTCTTGACTTAACAGGTTCTAAGACCATTTATCGATCGTTATTAATTTGTTAGAAAGATAAATAGCAATGTTTGTGTCGGTCTTTGAAGAAATCCATCGTAGATTATGTCTATATTTCGGTATACATTCTGGGATACTATCCATCGGTCCACATAAGATTAGCGGAGAAGGTGTGCTCTCGTATTTGAAATAAGATGTGTTTAGATATGTTCCGATACTTTATTTGTTGCTTTTCGGTTCAAATAACAATTATACCTATACGATGTAAACTACATTTTCAATATGAAATATAGATTAGAAACTGTTAATTCAATGTTTATTCATCATTTGTTGACATCATTCATCATTTGTTGACAATATCATTAGTTGTCAAAGGTAGATATAAAATGTTCTTAGTTAATAATAGAACTCACATTAGTTACCGTAATGACACGGTAACTTTTGAAGCGCTCCTACCTCAAAATTTTAAACAATACGATGTAAATTTGGTGTAATCTATCCAAAAATGTGGGATGGTTTTACAAAAAATGAAACACATTAATATTATTTTAACGTAAGATACTTTTTTTACACACAATATTTATTTCACACTTATACCGGTATTATTTTTGACGTAAGTCATATCCTATGTAAGGATATGTAAATATTTTTTTTTTTAGAAGAAGGCCTCTAGAAGAAATTTATTCGCACCTTGCAAATTTTTATTTACATCTGTTCAACAGTTTAAATATGAAAACATAACAGACTGAGTTATTATAACATTTATAATATTGGTAATTTAAAACATAACTGTAATGAAAGTAATAATAATACTTCGCGGTATTAAAAGCAGCAGCAAATAATAAAATTAAAAACATCTGCTTAAATTTAATGTATAATTTTTATGTTTTTCAAAGAATGTTAATACTACTTACTAATAAAATATTTCTAAGAAACTTATTTAAGTTTTACCACAATTTTGTGGTATTTATACTATGTACAGTTGCAAACAACTATTGCTAGAGCTGTAGTTTTCATAATTGGATATTAATAAAATGCATAATATAAGTGCAAAAAATCGACTTAACTATGTAATTTGGTACAGCTACTAAGACCGTCCTGATTAAACCAATAGTATTTATGAGATATTAAACTCTTTGTCTCTTAGTCAGATTATAATTTATATGGTAATACGATAACAAGTGTAGACTATAGAATCTTCTATACCAAATTAAAGAATAAAATAAAATATTTAACAATTGTTGTTTAAAAATTCGTTCGTTTAATTGTCAATTTGTCGTCGGAAGCGGGAGTGGTTCGGCAATGTCAGCAACAAAATTGCCAGCACTGGCAGATGGCAGAATTCCAGGGTGCAATTTAATATATAATGAATACTGATTTCAAATATTTGATATAATTAAATAATTAGTGGCACCCTTTTCTCGCTTAATAATGTATTGATTTGAGCTTAAATATTGACACACTGCATTACTTTACTGCCAAAAAACATTTACAGTATCTCAACACCAAAAAAAACAATACTTATTTTTTATGTTTACATATTGAAGTTTTAATTATATGAATTATTGATTTGTGTTTATTTCATTACGTATAATAGTTTCTATATAAAGTATTTATGTACACAAAGAAGAAGGTGGTATGATTTTTTCAACATGGTTTAGCAATATCCGTTTAATATAGTCTGTATTTTTATATGTAAAAATTACATTATTCAATTATATTATGTATATTCAACTTAATAAAACATTCTAGACTCTCCATTGCTAGAGTATATAGTAATAAATCGCAGCTGTGTTGTGATAAATATCAAAGTTATGCATGTTGCAGCAAAAGTGGTGTTATTGCGAATGTTTTTATAATAATTTTAAAGCACAAGTTTTTAGTAAAAATTATAATTTCTATGGAGAGATACTTAAATTACACTTATAACATTCCTGAAATAATAAATTATTATGATTCATTTTTTTAATTACTACAGCTATGTATACAACTTTTCCAATCATAGTCTAACGATACATTATAATGCTTTTTGTTATTGTCATATTATAAGAGTATCGGGAGAGAGAAATCAGAATTTACTATAACTACTATGTATTACAATAAGTATATCCTGGCGAATCTAAGCCGATTGGGTTGACAGGTTAATGAAGAAAAACACAGCAATAACGTTTGCAGCGAATTGATTTTTGATGTGTCAAGTGCGTAGTCACGAAGGGTAGGGGAATCCGAAGCAACGGTTCTCCACTGGCCGACTGCAGGCAGTTAGGGACCCAAGTAGTGGAATAGCTACCAATGAAAGGCTGCCCCGCCAACTGCGAAAATTCTCAGGGTAAAATTAAGTGATATGATGAACACCTCCAAGGGCCATTAATGCTTTAGCGATTCCACGGATTTAGCAAAAGTTCATGGATTGCGGTGATCACTTATCATTGATAATCGATCACTTATCACCCACACGCTCATTTGGGTTGCTCTCATAAAAAAAAAGCTACTTGCTCTTTATTATTTTAAACACACCAGGTGTTTACGCCATTCTGTAAAGGTTGATGTTCTAATTCCTGCAAATATAATTTAATTTCTAATAAAATAATTCATTGCATACTAAGATGTCGTAAACAAAATATTGTTTAGTCATTTAAAAACTACTTGAAATTCAATATACGTTCGTACAAAACGCACGTAAGTTCACAACTGCTGCTCGAACCCGGAAAATAACAACATTATGTGCATTTGTCATAGTTGTGTAAAATTATGTTGATGTATAAACATACACCTACACATACGTAATTATCTCTTAAAAACTTCAAGAGAAAATTACGTAATTGCCATGAATATATCCGATTACCATAATGCACAAAATACTAATAAAATCTTAATAGCATTTTTTGAAATTAGTGCCTTTAAGGATAAAGATTAAAAAAAAACTTTATTATCGGTAACAACTTACGGACTATTGATCAATTGATCTATATCAAAATGGCAGTATATACCATGTATGGAGTATTATTATGTTAGTATAGTTCGTAAATTTTTACCGATAATGAAGTTTTTTTTTCATTAAATGACTTCAACATCCCTGTAATTTATATACGTTAGCATTACACGCAAATACACTTATATGAATCCTGATTTTTTGTAACCTTTTAATATGGTATTATAGAACAATTATATGTACGAAGATCACCTGATAACTTCTTAATATTTAATGAGGAGAATTGGAAAGGTAAGGTTGAATTCTAAACCTAAAATTCTATTTTTACTTCATCATGCGGTACGTCAAATTAAATGTTGGTAAATTCTTAATTATTAGAAACGGAAATAACTCATTTAGTAATTTAAGCTAAGAAGCTGTATGTCATTGGAAACAAATAATTATTAATTGACAAAATTATCATATAATCTAAATATATCAATAAGACAACGTCGGCGGCATCTACACATCTGAAATGAATGACAGCAAATTTTTAATAATATACAACGGTGTGTTAGCAATTTATATAATTTATGACATAAGAATAACACTGAATCTAAACAATAAAATATATTGAAATGACGAGGAACCCAAAGCATCCTCACGCTGGCAACATTCAATTTATATAATGTTACGAAATGTCACAGACTAAAAAAATCTTTTTAATTACCTGTCAACAGATAATTTATCAATATAATCATAGAAAAACAACATAAAAAATGGAATTGGTGACTAAGTATTTAAATTAATACAGAAATGAAATTAATACGTAATAATTTTAATTGAATTGTTATCATAATTACCTATAATGTTACTTTTTCTTTATCTTCTTTAATAAGACTTACTTACTTGATCAGGTAGTATGAACTCCAAATAACTTTGTATGTAAACATAACGTGAAACAAATTTAATTGGATTAATTGTTTACAAACACACGCCAAAGTCACATCGGCTTGTATGTTTAATATTTAAAGATACATCAAAGAACAGGTTCATTAATATGCTTACAAAATAAATGTATTTTTTAATTTTGTTGACTTTCCAGAGAAAAGTTAGTAAGGAGTTTTGACGGAAAAAGTTTATTATTCCATTACGACGAAGCAGACTGGCTTAAACTTGAACGTAGGATATTCTGGCTTTTTATATGTTGTCTACCATTTCTAGTCATTTATTAAATAAATATTATTTTTATACTTGTTTTAGATATTTAAGATAACTTAAAATAACATATTTCTAAACAATGCTTTTATTTACGAATTAGGCAACATTAATAAAAAAATATAATTCTTTTTTCTTCTAAATTGATTACATCATTACAAATATTACAATATTTTTAAATTTATTTATTAATAACTTACATGATGCTCTTTAAAGTAAATGATTATTATAATAAAATTTGAGTATCAATTAATTAAACTAAACATAAATAAATTTGATAATGCGTTTCCAATATTTCATTATTTTCATTCAAAATCATATAATTTGTAAACTTTGATAAGGTTCTTGATGTATTTTATTAATGATAGTCAATTAGGTGTACTATTGAGTTACAGCTTCACTATCTATGGTTTTCACTTATTAAAACTTTTTTACGTACTATCTTTATATAAGTACAACCTTACGTCCTTCAATAATACTAAGCATTGTGTTTCGTTGTTTAATGAGTTGAGACTAGCACGTGATTTAACATATAAAAACAGTGAAACTAATGGAAGGAGAGTTTACTTCCTCACGACGGAAACATAAATCTAAACTTGGAGTATAGTAATAGTAACTAGTAAGTTTACGAAGTAAAAGCATTTTATTAGTTGTTTACCTGCGTATAATCGTATTAAAATAGAAAAGGTAACCATTATAGGGAATTATGTGTTTTTCTTTTCTTATAAAAAATTTATATGACGTTACCAAACCTTCAGTGAATTTCGTTTCTTCATTATAATATCGGTTTAATGCTTTGCGTAATAAATCCATGGTGATTATAAATCTGGTAATTGTATAATGCAAACAAGGCTCACTAGTAAGTAGGTCACTTTTTATTACTTAAAACTGACTCTAAGAACGTCTCTTCCCATATTTGTTCATAACCTAATTTTAATAAATATTATAATTAGATAATGTATTATTGTACTCGTTATATCAATATCTTTTTATTTAATAAATGCTATTTACATAACCTAACACACAGATTTCTTAAAATAAACCATAGAAATAATCGCAAAAATTAAATGACTGTACTTTCATTAGTCTGTGTAACTTAGAGCACACATAAGCGGCACTAATCCCTTTTTACAGTGTAAGCGTGCTCAGAATAATTTTAAAAGTATTTTGCTGCAGCTTTTCAGGACGAGCGCTATACTATAGTCAATAATGAAATACGGGTTTTTTAAATTACAACTTAAATATAAAAGTAAATGTATAGTGAAACTCATATAACTACATTGGTTTTATATATTTTATATAATATACACGTACAATAAGTTACGAAATAATCAAATGAATATATATATAATAAATTTTAATAAATATTTCACAATAAGCATGAATTTTCAGGATGTACTGAATTTTCCGCGAATTAAGAAAACCTATATTGAATTTCTGTAACTATTTTAAAGTCCCAATTTTTATTAAAGTGACATTTTTAAGCATGTAGTGTAATAGAAAACTGGAAGACTATGTATGATATTGGCTATTCAGCTCATCCCATGCATTTTTTAGTATTGTTATTTTCTTCAGTTGCACACAACATTTTTATTAAACAATAAATTAAATGCAACTTTTTTTAAACGCTTTTTATTTTTTTTTACACATTAACTCTCATCCCATTAGAGATAGCCTATGAAGTATATAACTATCTAAGAAACCTTGTTTCTATTGAAATATGATTTCGGGAGAGAAGGTAGATTTATAGCCGAAATTTCTGTGAAGTTGCTGTAAGCATCAAGGCCAATTTTAAACTTTATTTATCTTAGAGTAGATTCTGAATTTTTTGTGAATATTGTATGTTCCTAATTAACATTAATTTATTAAAGGGACATAATTATTACAAACAATGACAAATTTTTGATTACCACATAAAATCTTATTTATAATTTTCTGTCCCAAATGTAACTTAATTTTATATATACAAATAATACTGTAAACATATATGTATGTAGCTGATAATATTAAATAAAAATACAAGGCGTATGTAATTAGTACTTAAGTTCTTATTTTTTTATTATGTTTTTTGTCTAATAGTAGAATTCTTTAAATAAGTAGACATTCCTACCAGAGAGAAAAACAGGAAAGAAAAAAAGAACATATCGGGAAAAAAAGACAGTAATTTACTCAGCTATTTTTAAAGTTAAGAAGGTATGATTATAGTTATATTACTCTATAAATAACCCTTAAAGATAAGAACACCGTGTTTGATACAATGTTAGTTATAAAATTGTTATGCTTAAATATAAAAAAACAATATTTTTAATTGTCTCTTTATATAAATAATAATTGTTTCATACGAGTTTTTAATTGGCTCATACACAAACCGTAATATAAAGTAAATCAGTCTGTAATGGTAGCTACATCATGTTGGTCAAATCTGTAATTGTTATAAGATATAAATAATTGTTTTTGGTTGTTAATTGTGAAAACAAGTATTGTATAAGAAAGCATAATTAAAAATATTACAAACAATCATTCACAAACAAGCAATTTGCCAAGTCTGTGTATCTTGTTGTATGAAATATTTCGTTGCAAGCAGAAACTTTGGATCACAGCCAAATGAGTAAATGGTTGATAAGGCGGAGGTTAATTTAGTTTTGTGCTAGCCGTTTGCTGGAAGTATTAATTTTATCATATCACATATTAAAACAATGTATTGAATTATTTGGAGTTTGTTTCAGATTAAATTAAATGTAGATTTTTTTAAAATGCTTAAACAACCAGAATGATGTACTAAACATAATATCGGAATAAGATTACACATGCTTTAATCTTTTACGTATTCTCGATATAAAACTTTCGCCATATACTAAACACTTGAAATGATTAAAATAGTAATATTTCTTAAAGAATGACTTTGAAATAGGATATGTCGGTATATAGATTTCGATAGCTTTGTTTTAATGTTACGTTATATTAATTTACCTTTTTTATTATTATAGGCATGGCTTTAATTTCAAATAATAAACCAAAAGTTCATCAATAACGTAAAAGTTTTAATTGGACCCTTTTCCAATACAAGTTATCTTTGACGAATAATGAAATTAGACTTATCTTTGTAACACGGGTGCTCTGGAAGTTTGGGTAGCGACGATTTATCGTACGGTATCACTTTCAGTTTAGATAATTATATGATTTTCAAAATTGTGAGAAATTTTATTGAAATAAAACACGAGGAATGGAGAATGATGCAAGTTACTATGAGATGTGGAGAAGACGATGGAAGATTTGGGTATTAGGCTCTCTTATTTACAAAATGATACAGCTGTAATAACTATTTTACGCCAAACTTCCGTGATAGGTCAGTGTCTTGAGCTTCTTATATTTAATACCTTAGTATTAACTGTTTGTAATTACTAGTTGTTATTGATGTATAATTATTATATAACCATCCAGTTTTATCAATTGTTATTAAAATATATAACTAATTATAGCCAATACTCATTATAAATATAACAGTGAGATATTAATTACCGATGTATTAATTGATTTAATATTATGCTGTTATAATTAAACTAAGCCATTCATAAATATAATCGATACTTTCTCCATTTATATATTTCCATCTGCGATCTCAATTATTTTGTGATTGACATTCACACTTAGCGAAAATGTCATTAGAACGTAGAGAGAGTTATGGACAAGTGGTTATCTTCGTATGCATTTATAAAGTAATGGAACCTATATAAATCATGTACAGAATATTTCTATTTTTATTAATTAGGTTAATATCCTAAGCCATGACGACCATTAAATAAATATAGGAATAATAAAAAATAAGAATGCGTAATCATAAATATTGAAATAATTGCAAGCATGAAATTTCTACTTAAAACTGATTGATTACTTTTAAATGTAATGTGCATACATGAATATGAAAATTTTTTTTATTAAAATTTTTTGTGAGCACAAATGATAATCTTTTTATCACAGTTCTAGATTTTAATGGAAATAATTGGAAGCCAACGTCAAAATTCTTCGCTAAAAATAGTGAGGATTAGTTCCGTATTAAAAACGTCGTTAAACTTGTATACTATTTCATTGATTATTCACTTACCAGATCACGGAGTTATACTCCTGTTAATCGATATACATAATTAATTTTTTTTAGTCTTTAATGTGAGAATAAAAATGAAAATAGGAAAACATTTCCAATACATAAAATTATAGAGTTGTTTTAATTAACGTATTTTTTATTTAACGTATTTGTTGACCACAAAGTAAATATAAATCAAGGCAATCATTAGAAATTCTTTAGGAGCGTACACGTCAGACAATGCTATAGCTTAAGCCTGACTGTAACTTTCATCACCACAATAGAGAGGTCACGGCCTCGCTAATCTACATAGACTCAATCTTAGCTCTACTTATCTCAATCATGACGATCGCCTAACTTCTTATTTATGTTAATATTGTCATTTAATTTTAAGTAATAAACGTATTTATCTCGATTTTATAAAAAAATGCACCTATAAAAATATTAATAAATTATTTTTAAAAGTTGTTGCACTGTTATGAAATAGAAATGCTTCTATGGTATGATTTATACTCGCATCGATTTTTAAGGATACAATTGCAATACTTTAATCAATACTAGCAATCACGGCAATATTTGGCTCCATTCCAGATTGGAGGAACATGTAAATAAAAACTTTAAAAAAACTAGCGAAAATATTTCTTTTTTCGGAGAGAGAGATTTAAAATAAGATAGGTACAGACAAAGCGCAACAACAAAAATAATTTTTATAAAACTGGTAATAAATAGGGCTCCAATACGCCTTATTAAAAATAAAAATAGTTGGTGAAATCGCTGAATCTGTACATACATTATAAAATATAATCCCTGTACATGAAACAGATAACTAACTAATAGTCTATGAAACTGTTTGCGTTTAAGGAGACACAAATAGATCAGTATGGTAAACAGAATCAATTAGATATAAGAATATTTAATTGCTTGAATTTAAAGAAGAATTAATAAGAGGAATTTATCTATTAAAATAAAAAAAAATTGATACATAGAATGTCGAGTAAATTGATAATGTAAGTGGATTGGGGTCTGACTAGTTTGATCATTCACAGCCCGTTGAAGTGCTAGATACTTGGATTATCAAACGGTAAACACAAGAAATAAGAAAGTATATTCGTTAATATTTTATGTACTTAAAATTTAAATCTATACTACAACACAGGTATAGTATTAATGGAATAAAACATTTTTTGCATCGCTAAAATGCATCTGTTACAATATCACCGATTAACTTTCAAAATTGACTTAATTATCTTTATTCATTTTCCTTGTTTACATTATTTGTAGAAATTTAAATTGATTTTTTCTCCAAAGTTACCATTGTTGTTTTAATATAACTTTAATATTGTAGGGATTCCACGAAATGTTGCACTTAAATTATTCGCTCACTTTTTGCTTACAACGTTAAAAACAAAAGCTAATAACATTCCTTACGCTCTTCCGAGAATGCAATATTGAACATCTGGTCGTAACATTACTCCGCGCAAACAAACTTGTAGCAACAAAACAAAGCAAGTTGAATTCGTTCCATCTCGGCAAGCTATATTATGTAAATTTAAGTAGCGATTGTTATTTAATAAACATAATTAATAAAATATAATACAGTTATAAGAAAAAAATGTATATAGCACTCTTTTCTCCTTATTATTGTTATGTGTTTGAAAAGCAAAAAAAACGCGTTCTATCTTATAATATCATTAACACTAAAATCGTTTGTCGAGAAAAAGTTGTTTAATAAGGGATTTAGTTTAAAATAAAAGGGTAACGTTTTATACATTATAAAATAAATCCTATATATAAAGAATATGTGTCAGAATTGTGTAAAAATTTATATTATCTTTCATGTTATAATTCGGAATAACTGAGTTATTACATATAACCTTTACTCGTATATGTCAAAATATAGATATCTGCCGAGTTATCTGTTGAGGTGGTTTTTGTCCCAATAGTACCAACGTGCGGATTGAAAGTCTTATAAATAACACTAAGGTTTATATAATATAATACAATCAATAATAATTATTGATCAATAAATTAACGAAAGAAGAATTATAATAATCAATTTTACGGAAATCTAAAATTATAAATAAATATGATACGTTTTATAAAAAAAATATCTCATCTAAAAATCATAAAATAGGGTTTCCTTAAACTTAAAAAAATATTTTTAAATGTAAAATAAATAAAAATACCAACAATAAAACTAATCACACAGAGCACTTGGCGCATTTAAATTTCTTATTATCGGATATTAATTTAGGATATTCTATTTCCGACAGAAATACCTTTCTCCCAGTCTTCTAACCCTTTAATCGTTATATATTCGCTATAAATGTAAAAAATGGGAGATAGAATACGTCCCTGTCGCACCCCCTGTCTCTGATCTAAAAAGTTTTAAGATGTTATTGTTTTCACTGACCATGCATTGTCTATCCTGATATCCCATCTTATGTATCGACGTCGTGTGAATAAATGTTACTTATTCCTGATACTCTAATAGTACAAATCCGTAAACATTCAAAGCAATTAAAGTCTTGACAGTAGTTATAATAAAATAAAACATTAATCTGTGATATTAATCCTTATTATAGTTACAACAATGTCATAATAAGCATTTCCAGTTATGTGTCTTTTACTTCCGTTATAAATAGTAAAGTTTTATTTATATAAATATTTACTGAGGTTGATCTATTGGAAAATAACCTTTTTGCAAAGAGCGAGGCGAATGATAATTTCGTGTTCGCAAAGTCAGTGAACTGGTCATGAGTTGATAAGGCATTTCATTGTTCATATAAATGTTACGCTATACGTTTACTGTTAGAAAATTATCAGTTTTTCATAGTTGTTTCTATTGCATTTTTTCGATCACTGAATTATTTATTATTATTATTATTATTTAATTCTTTATTGCACAATATAAAATAGTGTACAAAAGGCGGGCTTAATGCTAATAGGCATTCTCTACCAGCCAACCTTAGGATGTGAAAGAGAAGAAGTCCGTATGCGTGCAAAAGAAACAAAAATAAAAAAATACAAATAAAAAGTGTTGATAATATTAATATGGAAATATAATATAATAAATGATATAAGTTATATATAATTATGTATATTTTTAAAAGATTGGATGTGTTATTCTTTGGTAAAATAAAAATCTTTTGACCTGACGTTTGAAGGTCTCTCGAGACCGGGCTTTTCTAAGAGACTCGGGTAATTCATTCCACAGTCGAAATGCAGTAACAACAAACGAGTTGGACACAAAACCAGACCGATGAAGAGGAGTACTGAGCAATAAATTGCTAGAAAAGCGGAGTGATCTGTCATGTGAATCAGATAAGAAAGAGAATTTGCATTTAAGATACGAAGGAGTGGAAGGATTAAACAAAAGAGAATATAGTAGACACAGGATTCTGACATTCCTGCGAGAGCGAATAGGCAACCAATTTAATTTGGATCTAAAATTCGAAACATGATCGAACTTACGCAGGCCGAAAATGAAACGAATACAGGTGTTAAGTAAACGTTCAAGCTTATTAAGTAGATCTTCGTTGGCGTTCAAATAGCACACATCTGCATAATCGAGAATAGGCAATAACAATACGTTCACTACCTGTAATTTCGCATTGAAAGGGAGAAAATTTTTAAGCCGTAACAAGGGGTGAAGTGTTTTATAAAACTTTCTTGATAGCTCTCTAACATGGACATTCCAACTAAGAGAATTATCTAAAAATATTCCTAAATTTTTGACGTTAGATGTAAACGGTATTATACTATTATTATAAATAACATTTGGTAAGGAATTAAAGTCAATCTTTGCCAGTTGGCGTGTGCTACCTATAGTGATTGCTTGACATTTACAAGGATTGACTTCAATACCATAATTTTTAGAACAAAGTGATAGGCTGTCCAGAGCGGTGTTAAGTGAGGATATTGCGGATGCGATTGAATTTACTCCAGTCTGTATATAAAGCTGTAAGTCATCAGCGTAGAGATGATATTTACAGTTAAAATTAGAAGTAATGGAGTTGATAAAAATAGAAAACAGTAAAGGAGACAAAATACCGCCTTGAGGGACGCCAGCAACCACCTCGCACCAATCGGAAAGGCCCTCATCAGTGCGAATTGCCTGCTTGCGTCCTCGAAGATAAGAGGAAAACCACTTGTTAACAGAGACCGAAGCATTATACTTGGACAGCAACGATAGTAGGAGGTCATAATCTACAGCATTAAAAGCATTACTGAAATCAATTAGCACAAGAATGGTCACAAGTTGATTTTCCATGCCATGTCTAATGTCTTCAGTAACACTCAATAAAGCGGTAGTTGTACTATGCCCAATGCGGAAACCTGATTGCAACGGGTCAAAGAGATTGTATTTATTAAGAAATTGGGAAAGTTGGGAATGAACAACAGATTCAATGACTTTAGATAAAAATGGGAGTATTGAAATAGGACGATAGTGGGTTTGTAAAGAAGGGTTGGAGACCTTTGGAAGTGGGAGAATAAGAGCCTTACGCCATAGATCAGGGTAAGTAGCAGAGGATAAGGAGAAGTTTATGAGGTAGGTGATAGGATATATGATGGAGTCTATAATGAACATTATCATTATACGATTGATTCCGTCACAACCGGTAGCCTTAGATGTAATAGCTAATAAATATTTCCTTACTTCGGTCTCGTTGATAGGTGAGAAGTTAAAAATTGGAATGTCGGGTTTAGGCAAACAATGGATAACTGAAAGTGTATCAGCTTTAATTTTGGGATCAAGTACAGCGACGGAAGAAAAATTTTGATTGAGATGATTCATGTTAGGAAAAGAGAAATTTAAAAGATTTTGATATTTACCAATACCCAGGCTTTTAAGAAATTTTAAAGTTTCTGACACAGATGCACAAGATTTTTCGTGGATATAGCGGCGTTTAAGGTTACGACATAATTGATTACACTGGTTCCTGGCAGCCTTATATACAGTCCAGTTCAATTCGGAGCGGTCAGTTTTGAATCTTCGAAACGCATGGTCCCTCTTTGCCATAGCTTTTTTAACATCGTTATTGAACCATGGTGCAGAACGATGGCTCAGTTTTACTTTTCGAAGAGGGGCGTGTTGATCAAAAAGAGCTAAAATTTGTTTGTTAAAAAATGTAACCTTTTCGTCGATGGATCCTAAATCTTCTATTGCTGCCCATTCAATTATAGAAGCGTCTGAAATAATAGCGGATCTATCAATATTGTTAAAGTTTCTGAGCATCAGGTAATTAGTTTTGTTTTTAGGCACTTTTGCCCTGTAAGAAATAAATATTAAATCATGGTGCGAAAAACCTGGAGCTTGTAATTGGCCAAATTTACATATATGTTTAGTGTCCAAGCAGATAATAAGGTCTAAAAGACTTGATGACGTGGTAGTATGGTGTGTTGGACTAAGATTTAAAATTTCTAAGTTAAGGGAGTCCACTAGGTGACGCAAGCGATTTCATCTGGAGTTCTGTTTGAGCAAGCAGGTGTTAAAGTCGCCCATGATTACAAGATGTGTACTATAGGAAAGTAATTCTTCAAGGATAGACTCAATTGTCGAGAAGTAATTAATGTTCGGAGGAGAGTAAACAACTCCAATGACTATTTTTATCCCAATATTTACTTCGAGAAATAAATATTCCGGAGAGTCATAAACAAGAGAAGGTGATTGACATACAATTCTGAAGGGAATGTGATTACGGAGATAAATGCAAACGCCACCACCGCCTTTACCAATATAACCAATACCAATTACCAATACGATCATTTCTGATCAGGGTAAAGTCGGGGAGAGAGAATGAAGTAGAAGTAAGAGAAGGTTTGAGCCAAGATTCGGAGACAAGAACAGCGTGGACAGAATTGAGATTGAACGTATTGAGGAGATCAGAATGATGCGCAGAAATACTTTGAGCGTTAATGTGACAGATATTGAAGTTATTTCGGAATGGTTCCAACTCGTTTGATAATAACTGATTTGAAGAAGCAGATTCGTTATCAAGACTTTCAAAGGAACTATTTTCATCAGCCGTGTGATATGAATTGGAGCTAGAATCCATGTAACTTTAATAAATATACGAATATATATATGAAATGTAAAATAAATATAGAAGTAAATACCTTTAATAAATAAATTATGTTAAAACTAAAGGTGTTGAAAATTTTATATATAAAAATAAGAACTTGCTTTCTTGCACACCCTGCTGGCGGCTATTACAATGAGAATAACAATTAAGTAAAATAACAATTTTAAAAATCACAACAAAAATAAAAGCAAACAAACTGAATAAAATATCACAAAAAAAAAACGTACAGAAAACAACACAAAAACAAATTCAAAGATTACAATCCCGATAATAACAGTGAAAAAGAGGAAAAAAATAAAATAAAAACTAATTAAAGACTAATTCATTACGTATATCGTATACTGTCAAGTTCCGTTGACACATGTGCAGTGACTTAACGTTACGGCTGTATGATTTTAAGCCTTTGCCTCACTATTACTTCAATTTTATAATGACAGATCTTATGACAGTTGACAGAAAGCAAAAAGTTTAATGTTTTAAACTTTTTGCATTATAAAATTATCAAAAACAATGTTGTCAATAACAATGTGAAGTTAACAAAATGGTAATGAAATATTAACAAATTATTAGAACTTGACTCGGTTCGAATGTAAATGTGAATGTTTTTAAAAGTGTTAAAAGTGGTAAAGAACATAGTGAACTATACAAAAATGAACATTTAAAAGTTATACCTATCTTATGATATTAAACTTTTTTCACTGTATGCTTACGAGTGACTGGTCGCATACTTGACTTCGTGACTAAAACTGGAGTCACCTTATGCTGGAGCTGCGGCTGACTATTTAAATCATTGGTTTTGGATGTCGTTGCGAGCGAATTCGAAGTAGAAGAGGATGAAGACAACGGGTGCTTTGAAATTAAATCGTCACTGTCGTATACATATTTTTCTTTAATGTATTTCGTATGTAAACGAGAAATGTTGACGATGAAAACAGAATGAGGCACTAAAACTTCCTGGCGTCTCTAATCAAAAGCACAATTGAACGTACACTACCTTCAATGAACAGTACAAGATAAACGTATTTGGCAGAAATTGAGAACGTTCGACCTACTCGTAAGTAGTCGTTTCAAAAATAGTTTCTGTCAGAGTTGAACATTCACATTCTCACGTTGATTAAAGGTTAAAAATTTTAATTCACATTGTATTACGTTATTGGGTTCTTAATCCATATTAATACTGATATTATATATGCGAAAGTATCTATTTTATAACTTTTCGTATACCCTTCTTTTTGCATGTAAGTAACCTGAAATGAAAAAAGTATATCAATTGTTTATGGTTGTTATTTTTAATTCGTAATATATTTTTTAAAGTTTTGGAATGGGGTAATATCGAAAAACGTAGTCACCGATGCCGTGCGATACACGATCATCTATCTAAAGAAACAGAGGAACAAAGTACCCATCGTCTCAGTTTAATCCATGATAATCTATCTAATAAGAGGAAGGAGTAATGTGGCCACCAACTCTGATTGTTTTACAATGACTTTTCAAACGAAACACCTGAAATTTTTTCACTTCGACGTAGTGGAATGTGACAGGCCACTAATGTTTGTAGGAATATCGCAAATGATTAATCTTTTGAAGTGGCTACTAACATTTTTTCTGATGTAACATGTGTCGTTTGCAAAAGATTATTATCGACAACAACGCTTCATTTAACGACAATTAAAGAACTGATTACTTTAGGTAGTTTAGGTAAAGGCTTTGTTAAAGTATATGGTTATTTTAAAATTCTATTCAAATATAGATCATTTTAAACGACCCAAATTGGACTCATCAAAATATTCTACACTATACATTACTAGTGCTCGTGGTTATAAATCACATCTGCGATTGCGATGTAGATATAAAATTCTCCCATGTCAAACTTACCAAGAGATATTACACCTATATAGAGAAGAAAAAAATATAAATTTTGACATAATATTTTTTTCAAAATTGACACTAAAGTTTTTTCTTCAGGGAGTAATAGATTATAACATTTAATAAGACTTAAAGAAATGAAGGAAGAAGATGCGCTCTTATTGCTTCATTTCGTAACAAGAGGGCGGGCTCATTTGTCGCAAGACGAATAAGCATTGCTTTTCAAAGAGTAAAAGTGTATTCTTGTAACTACGAGTATTACACGCGGACATGATCTATGTGACCGTGCATAAATACGGTACGGTATTTAGGGTTTTACAGTTATAATATATATATATATATATATATATATATATATATATATATATATATAGTTATATAAAGACTTCTAAATATTACTTTAATTGATTTAGATCATATTAAAAATTACTTTTTAAACAATAGTAATTGTTCTGCAATTATTTTTCATTTATATGGTCGATGTCTTAAATAACAAAATACGTAAAGAGATAAATTTTATGAACGAATCTCAAGCAGTTTTGCCGTCCAAAATAAATAGTAATTTCCATATTTGCTTGTTGAACAATTTTAACAGTTGCTAGAATGCAGCGCCATCTAATTTGAGGTACAGAAAATGGACATCCTGAATCTCCCTACTCAAATATCTAAATTATTGATTGCTTTTAGTTGAACGATATTTAGCAAGGGTAGATAGTAGTCCTATTATAATTCGCTGTTTTTATTAATCACAGTAAATACCAAATAATTTTTAAGGTTATTTCCAAAATATTTGTCTTTATAAAAACGATCAACCGATCTTAATAGATGAATTTAATAGAAAAGGTAGTCAATGTTATAAAAAAAAATCATTAGTAAGTATTAGATTTTAAAATAAAATCAAATAATTATTTGTAACCAATACTAGCTTAAGCATTTCTCTTTGTCGGCATAGAGAGCGTGTCGGAGTGGGTTAGTTATGCTGTTATCAACAGTCATTGCCAGACTTCAAAGGGAATAAAATTATTATCTACTTCCTTCGCTGGCGAGATTCTTAAGCACAATTTAATACGTAAAGAGTATTTTTATAACATTTCTTTAATAATCACGCTTAGCGTTTTTTGTCGGTGAATATATATATATTTTTCTGTTTTATGAAATAACTTAATATATGGACCATGACTGTTAGTCATTTTCATAACTGTACGACCTAAAACATAATATTACTTTATTATGTCAATTAAAAAAACAAAGTAAACTTCGGTAGAAAACTTTTTAAATCATCACATTAAAAAATATATATATTATATTTACAATACATTTTATTCAATAAATAGATTGCTATAAATCTTTTAATTTTAAAGATTTTTAGATAAAATGAAATCGCTTTAAATAATAAATCGTTACACAAACTGACTCTTTGTTTACGATTTGGATATAGTTGTTATGCATAACATTGTTGGATAGGAAAAATTCAGATCGAATACCTAGATTATACCTCAATAAATAACGTCAAATTTGAATTTTAACATATATCTACATGTATTTTTAATATAATAAAAAATAAGTTTAATTAGAAAGATTGTTTTTTTAAGTACTTTGTAACGTAGCATGTAACTTTATATTGGATAATTTTTATATTTAGGAAGAATAATAACACAATATTATTTAATTATGTAGAAAAAGCGAATATTATTTAATTTTAGGAATCAATTGACTAAACATATAAGCCTATAAGTTTTAAGAAATATCAAATAATGTAAGCATATTAAGAACCGAATAAAAGATCGTCGAGATACTATGTATGAATATTTAACATATTTTTTCATTTCAAGGGATAAATAGCTTTTACGATTAAGAAGTACGTTACGCCTCCAAATTTGAGGCAATAAAACATTCTCCACTATTCATTGCTGTTATATATGATTATAAATCGCACCTATTTCTTGTTCAAATTTATGTATCTGAGAACTGAAACTATAACCGTACTAAAGTTTTTTCATACATATTAAATTACACTAACTTATGTGAAATATATCTAATGTATTCTTACAGTATTATATTGAAATGGTAATTTACTGTTACTGCGTGTTTTGTTTTTTTTCTGCTTTGTGCTTATAAAATTAAAAAAAAACAGGCGCTATAAATATTTTCACAAAAAATACAAGATCCCGAGACCTCAAGTTTTGAATCCTGTTTTTATTGATAATTTGTAGTTTCTAAGTTTTTTTTAACTATAAATAACAGTAAGTAAAAAAATATTATTATTTTCAATTTTACATTTATTTATTTATTTTTATGTACTTTGACATTAACTTAAAATTTAAGAAAAAATATGTACAATTATTTACAATACAGGAAAAAAGTGTAAAAAGGCTGAACTTATTCATTCATGAGATCTCAAATTTTTCGGCGAAGGGGGTCTCCCTTTGCTGAAAAGTTTTTATAATTGCTTTGCGATTTCTTACGTTAATAACATAAATAAATTAAAGTTTTATAAAACAGTTTTATATTATTATACTCCATTATTATACTTAATATCTTTAAAATTTTGTTTGGTATAATGGTATATCTGTAAAATAAACTTGATTTTATTTTTATTTTTATTTACTGTTTATAACTATATAATATTTGCGTGTTGTTAACAATGAAAGATTTAGCTTTCAATACAATAAAACATAGACAATTGTTTCTACTTTAAAGTCTCCATTATTGAGTCCATTTAAGAAATGTGCCACTCATGACATATAAATCAACTACAAAATATATAAATAAATAATGTTAATGAGTCGAAATTAGATTCTTAGTAAAAGGTATAGTAATCCTAATAAAGGCTTCATGCTAATGCTAAGAAATGTTTTCAATTTAAAAAAAATCTGCAAGCAATTTTTAAAGTTATGTCGGTGATCTTGGGTCTTTTGCGGATCTCCTTGTTTCTTATTCGATCTCACAGCGAAACATAGTCCGAACATAGTTTTTCCATTGCCTCTGGGTGACCTTGAGGCTTCTTATAAGGCCTCCCGTAAATGACCACTTCTCAGAGCCATATGTCGCAACAACACATTGGTCAAAAAAACTTTGTCTTCAGACATTACGGTATTTTAGACATAACGATATTTCGAAGCTGCCGGAACGCGGCCGAGTAGATTTGGTAGTGGATTTGGCGACTGATCTCTTTATCGAAGTTGGACCTACCTAGCTAGACGGTCTGTTCCAAGTATATGTAATCGTCAACAACTTCTAGCGTAGCACCTCCGACAACTACATGAATATTAGACATCAGCTTCATCTTTTCATTGTTCATTTTAAGGCCAACTTGTTCGGAGACTCTACAGAGGTCATCGAGCATTGAACCCAAGTCTTCCATAGTTTCAGGGAAAATGACTGTCATCGGCAATCCGAAAGAAAGCAGTGTACTCGCCGTTTATGTTTATACCAAGTTCTCCAGTCAATAAGTTTGAACCCATTTTCGAGTGCAGCGATAAAGATTTTCGGAGAGACAACGTTTCCCTGGCTAACACAGAGGTGTTACAGATGCAGAGAGCTGCAACTGTATTTGTTTCGAACTCTGGCCCTGTAGCCGGATTGTCATAGTGGGACTTTACATACAAGCACTTTAACACTTGGATGAACCGATACTCGATCTAGCACCTTCGAAGAGACTGCAGTACAGTACAGGTCTCGACCGAATCGAAGGTTTTCTCATAGTCTACAAAGGCCAAGCATAGGGGCATATCATACTCTTCAGTCTTCTGTTTAATCTGCTGCAGCGTATGTATGTGGTCTATGGTGCTAAAACATTTACAAAAATCAGCTTGTCTGGGAGGCTGGAAATCATCAAATTCGTATGCAAGATGATTCGTAATGAACCTCGAGAAAAATTTGTAGACATGACTCAGAAGTGAGATGGATCTTTATCACCGTTTTTGAGGAACAGTACCAACACACTCCTGTTCCATATTAAAGAACGATATTATATAGCTTCTGAAAGTATTTCAAGACTGGTCGTCTACTTGCTTTCAGAAACTCATCCGTAACTCCGCCTCCACCTGGCGCTTTGTGGTTCTTAATTTGATTGAGAGCCAATTTGAGAGAGAGCAGATTGGTAAAAGGTTCACGTATCGAAAAATTTACTTACCCGTAGAAATTCTCGACCACTCTCATCATCTCGGGTTTGGACGATACAATCCTGCCGTCACCGGTCTTCAATTTCGCCATCTGGCTATACCCAATATACAAATCTTTTGCAATTACTTTAGAGCCTTCATCCCGTCCATTGCCATTTTTATACAAGCAAGTCATGAATTAGAACCTTTGACTTATGACTTGTTAAATAAATTACACTAATTAACTAAACAACATTTTAATACAAAACTTGGATTTTACTCAACTAATACAAATAATCATGACATTTTCACAAGACTAGTCTTGGATACACGATTGCCATTGTATTATTAAATGCGTCAAAGTAATGCACACAAATCTATGTTACATAATAATTAGCTGTTTCATATAGTCAATAATAGGCGAATCCTTCTAATGTAATCTAGCAGTAATGTTTTGGAGACTCTGTATTTCTTAGTTAGTTAACATAATAATTATAAGTGTAAAAATTAAGTGCAAAGGTAATGGAATTGTCAATTTATTTAAATTGGCAATTCCATTACACATTGACATTAACGAAAACAAAATATAGGTTATGACGTTATGACTTTATGATTTAATGATTTTTGTAGAAAGGAAGTCATAAATGGATGTAATTGTCAAATAACACAACATTTATTAAAAATCCAGAACGTTAAATACAATACATGAAAAAAACAATACTGTCCACAACGTAATCTTACCCTGTTGTGAAAAACATAATGGGGCGTCCTTTTGAACCGATACGTTGCTGTCTGGATTTAGAAACTGCTTGTCATTTCCTTAATCTATTATATTTATTGTACGTTTATATTAAAAGTATATATTAAGAATCTTATTTAAAATTCCTGTAAGTCACTTATATACTGTTATTAAGCAAAAGATGATACGATCTATCAAAGTAGACGTTGAATCAACAAATTTTGAGACTATTTTTTTTCATTGAAATTGTTTATATTAATAAGAGACAAGTAAGATTTATTGTGCACATAATAATTTGAATAAGTTCCGTAAATAAAAATACAATAATAGCATCCATCCATGTATTATAATTTAAAGTCCATTAGAATACGGAGACGTTTTTCAAAATATTGTGGTGTTTATAATTTACTTTTATTAATTTTCTAATTGAAGAAACTTTTTACCTGGAGTTGAGACTTTAGGTGATTTCCTTAGGAAATTTATTATATATTATAAATTTTACGTGTGATCCAATTCTCTTTTCAATAATATTAAAAATATTCGGATATCACAGCTCTTAATGGAAAAAGTAAAACAAAATTGAACAATACTTTTAATCTTTTATTGTGTATGTCTACTACGAATCTCTAATTGGTTTGGTTTCATTTCCTTATTCATCGGTCATCGGCTTTCGGCGCGTCAGCCTCGGTCGTAATATAATATAGTATAGGCTAATGTCGGTTTGTTTGTCAATTACACTTTCACACACCATTACTCAATTGATCATAATGAAATTTTGCACACACTTTTTCTGAGATTAAGAAAATGTTCTGTCTTTTGACAGAAATAGGAGGAATTGCTTCTGAAAAAAAACTTTTAGAAGGCCGTCCAGCATAACACTACATATATTTTTATCTATACAGCACTGGCGAATCAACTAATCAATGTTTATATCATTATTTTTCACTTATAACTAAAGCGATATTTATATAACACAATAAAAAATAACAATTCAAGTAGAAGAACTTACACGAATTAAATGTTTATGAAAATATTTGATAAGTTACAATTGCTGCGTGAACTCCTACAAATGTTTAAAATGCAATAAAAAAAACTCTAAATTCAAAATATGTTTATTTCAGAGATATTAATTAACACGTACTTTTAAATCGTCATTTACTACATTAAAAGAACTCGGAATGCTGCTCTGTCGAGCTAACAGCTTTAACAACTAGACGTCTAGGTAAACTATATTTTCAAATTTATCGTATTTGTATAAATAACTGACGTGCTGCAAGAAGTTATAAGACAGAATCAATAATTGTTTACGTTTTTTCCGACAATATAGTTCGTAAAATATTAATAAAAATAAGATAAAATACAGAAAATTTTAGGCTTCAATGAAATAAATAAAGGAATTCTTAATAAAAGATTTCAATATTTATTCAAATATGTAACTTATTTTATACCACCTAAATGCGACTCACTTAAATATTCTACACTGTTCGTTACTAGTGTATGTGGGTTATAAATTGCATCTGTAGTTTGATAAATGTGCAATTTACGAAAAATATGAAACTAGATAGGTATATACAGAATACACATATTATATATTTTTTGTATAACATAACCATAATAACTATATGAAAGCAGTGGCGATATATTTTATAATCTATTAATTTACAATCTTTATTTTGTAGTTTTATGGACAAGGAGTATTTTTTACTTTTTTTCAATCCTGTAATAGCCCTTTAAATATATGGTATAATAATACTCTACTCTAACAAAGTAATAAATAAATATTTAAATAATAAATTTTAAACATAAGGCTAAAATCTACTTGTATTAATAATTATACTAATTTTAATGGCTTTCGTTGGAACAATGTTTAGCAGAGATAGTTAGTATTCAAATTACAATTCATTGTCATTATTAGTATTTAAAAAACTAATATAGGGATCTATATTAGTTTTACCTAGTTTTAATGCCCAATCATCACGTTTTCCGGTTCCATTTTCTTCTTAACATCGATAATAAGGCATTCTCATTTAAATTATGTAAATTTAGATATTTTATTTTATATTATATCAGAAAAGTGATATGATTATTAAAAATCGTGCTTTTTCATATTTAAAAATATTCATATATAATAATTTCCTACGATGAATATTAAAAAAATGTTTATAGAAACCTTAAATAATAATAAATTGCTAGAAAGATTAAGTCATTCCACAAACCGACTTTTTTAGATTTCGATACTTTTGTTATGCATTCCACTGTTTGATATCGAAATTACATATCCGATACCTAGATTTCATATTATGATAACGAAGACCGCAGATTTTATCTCAATACCTATCTACCACAATTTATTATTCAAAATATTATTGTGTCATATTTTTAAATGAATGACTGAGCGTTGGCTTCATGAAATTCATTGTGTTATCTATTGTTAAGATAAATATAAAGCTTAAAAATTATGGTTATTCTTTCTTTGGTATTTAAAAAATCTGTAAAAGAATACTTTCTAAGTAAAGATAGATAAAACAACTTCTGACAAAAACTCTGCATATAATTGTAATAATTTAAGTAATTTATAATTACTTATTTATTTGTTTTATTTATGTAGGTATACAACATAGGTAGTGTATAGCATTGTTTAGTTTATTACGTCTTATTGATTTTTTATAGTATATGTTTATAAGTGTAATATTATTTATATGTATGTTTGTTAATGTAACTTTACGCTACCTACTTATACCAATGTTTTTTTTATTACTTAATGTTTGTAAGGTTGTCTGGACGAAATTGCCTTTAAGCAATAAGGTCGCCTGTTGTACTTTAAATTTGTTATTTTGTTAATGTTTTATATTTTGTAGTGTATAATAAAGAATAAATAAATCATAAATAGTATATACCTTTTTGGATCAATAATGTAATAAGTATATTACGCCTCCAAAATTGAGGCAGTAAAACATTCCCCACTATTCATTCATTATATGTGGTTATAAATCGCACCTATTTCTTGCTAAATATCAATAAAATAAAATTAATGCATCTAAGAACTGAAACTAGAACTGTATAACAGTTTTTTCATACATATTAAATTACACTAGTTAGTATGAAACATATCTAGTGTCCTTATAGTATTATATTCAAATGATAATTTACTATCCCTCGGTGTTGGTTTGTTTAATGTTGTAATATATTTTGGTTACTTTTTGCGCGTTGTAAAATCAAAGAATAGCAGGCACTTTAAATATTTCTACAATGAGAACAGAATCCCAATATCTTAGATTCGAATCCAGATATTTTAGAAAAATTTTGTTTTATATTTATTATAATAAACGTGTTCATAAATAGGTTATTCTTTGCCATAATCAGAGCTTTTTTAGGTTAGAGCAGATTCACGTAGTTGTAACGTGAAAATTAATCAACCTATTATAAAAGTATTGAAATATTTGATAGTCATTTTGATGAGTAAATGAGTCAATATTTAGCTGTTACATCATTTCTTATTATGATTTTAAAACCTATTGAAGTACCTACAAATACCATAATAAGACGCAGTTCTATTTATGTTTTTAATATACAAAGTTATATTTTATTAATTAGTCAAGGGTAAAAAAAATATTTGCTAAGATTGACCGAGTCGATACCGAGATTACGTACTACATTGAATTACATTTACGGAATACATTTCGTGTTCGCGAAATCAGTGAATTAGTTTATTGTGTTGCTAAGACATTCTATTGTTTAGATAAATGCTCCGTTTTATGTTTTTGTAACAAAAACTTGGATGTTTCTATTGCATTTTTTTCAAAAGTTAAATACTGCATCAATTATAACAATGGATCAGTAGCAAGTTACCTACTGATAGATATTCACTGCTGACTATGGACATAGTTCTCAGCTGGTGACAAAAAATGCAAGCAGTTTAGACTTGTTTACTCGACCCAGGTCCATATTATTTCCATTTTTTGTTTCTTGTACAATTCGAAGAAAGATTTTGTTGGCAAATATTAAAGCGAATATAAAATAACCAATTACTTTGTCAGATATACGTATATAAAAATTAGATAATTTTACGGAATGAAAACCATCTAAATACTGACTTTGGTAAAAAGACAAAGCCACTACAAATATGTTCAGTATTCATAAATAAGTAATTAATGTGTTCAGCACATTCGTTATAGCATATCCTAGCATTGCTGTCTTATAATTGTAATTATATCAGATTTTAGTATTTTCCCAGAAAACTAGAGACATCCGGAATTTAAAGTGTCCTATATTTTGACCGAAGTAGTAACCTACAACCATGCCAAATTTTAAGATAATCCGCTGTATAAATATGTATGTCATGCTGCTATAATATATTATTATGTTATTATATGTATCAAGACGCGTAGTATAATCTTACACACTTACGGCTAAATAGCGCAAAAAAATAATTATTTAATGCAAATCTTCTTAACTGCTCCGCCTGCCCTCTCAAACAATTCATGCTGCCATTCTAAATAATGATTTCTTTAACGTCGGTAATACACAATTAAATTTTTATAAATGTTAATAATGCTAATATATTTATTTTAATTTTATGTAATAATTTATTTAAATTGATTTAAATTAAATATTTGTTCACGTTTCTTGGATAAGAAAATATAACTTCATTCTTATAAAAAATAAATAAATTTAAATTAAAAAACACCGGAAAATAGAGAGAGAATAGATTATTTTTGTTTTGAATATCAACAAAAAAGATTTTCTATTTCAAGGCGTAATGAAACTGTGTTCTCTATTTGAACGTTTTGTGTGCTATTTTTATAAGCTGCTCATTGTTAGATAACAAAAAAAATCTGTCGAAATACACTATGCAAAAATAAAATCAGACAAAAAATATTCATATGTCTATTACACATGGCAGCCATGACATTATTACATATCATAAGATTTATGATATTCATTTCAATTATTATTTGTCAAAAGACACAACTAGAATTTGATACTGAAAGTTTATGAGACCTGTAATCAAAAGGACAATAATGTTCACCTACCGGTCAAAATTTATAAAAGAAATGTGTTAATTGTTGGACATCTGGTTAAGTGGTCGTCTAAGCAGCTTTTCATTTCTCGAGATAATGAGAAAAAATTACCCACTATGTTAAGAACTCACTTTAATTATTGGAATGTGATGAATAGATAATTTTAAAAATATTACTACTTCTTAAATATCTATAGCTACCTTTCACATGTTGTTACGTAATCCTGAAACTGTTTATAAATATTTTTAGAGTTTATGAAATTCTATAAAAATTTAAACTATTTTAAAAAATATTTACGAGAAATGTAGTACAAAATTGTAGCTGATTATTATTTAATTATTTAAATGTTCCTCTTTCATTTAACGTTCATTGAATACGGAGCTTTAAAACAAAGTGGTTACGAAAAGCGACGTAAAAAATAAAACAGACAAGCAACATGAAGCTAATTTGCAATTGTTTTTACAATTTTCTTTTTTTGTAAATACTTTTTAATAACAAATCCCAAATATAGTCATTGAAACGCTACAAAAACAACGTTTAATTAAAATACATGGGATATAGCAAAATTTGGGCCGAAATATTAATATATATTTTGGAAAAAAATTGTTCTATGAAATTTTCTTCTACCATTTTTATAATTTACAAAATAATATCTACATTATTAGATCATGAAAGCGTACAAGTATTATGGAAGTGAAACCATTTATTGTAAACTATACAATACTACTGCCAATACTTTGAAATGTTCGTTTTAAAATATCAAACGTAACAATTGTATAAGGTGCCTAATAAATGCGTTTTACTAGGGTCTTATTTCATCTGCGCGAGCAATTGTATGCATTATTTATTTTTGCGATAATTTTTAAAACCGATTACCATTCGACATATAGTTGTGCTATTTATTAGCCGATTCTTGTTACATAGTACTGACATAAATGTGTGTAGTGTATTTTCATATTTTTCAAATATTTATATGAACGATTTTCATCAATAATTTCATAAGTACAGCAGTATTGTCCTAATGTCATAAGATAAGTAATATGATAGGTTATTAGATTTTCCATTGTATATAATTGTATAGGTTTTACTTAATAAACATATTTTTAATCGTCCGGACGTAGTCGGTGTGTCCGTCAACTTAATACGGTATGAATGAGCATGAGCACTAGACGTGTTTACTTTCCTCCGGAGATATTTGCAAGCTCTTCACTTGACAACTTTTAGTTTAACTTCACAAACCTGTTACAGTTTAAAGCATCCATGTTTGTAATGCACGTCTAGTTTTATAAGCTATATTTGTCTTTAAATGTTTCATGATTGAGTTATTATATTTTTAGGTTTAACAGAGAAGGGGATTTTATTTTGAAATAAAAATTGTTTTAGAGGTTAATATTTTGGATGTTTTCTCATCTGTCATAAATATTTTATAAACAAATTGTAAATACCGTAAATCTTAAAAAATATTTATGAATATTCTTCCTGATGATGATAAATAGGTTCATATAAATAGGTTCATATGAAATATTTTTAATTTCAATACAAGAGGCTCGTTAATGGCGTTCTAAGCTTTCATGCTTATCCTCCCATTCTTGAATGTACTGTAAGTCTTTACAACGATTATTAGAAAAAAATAGCAACTTAAATTTGAATAATACAGCTTCATGAGATGGAACGCATTCCAGTTTCTCTTGCTTTAGCTAAATAAGTATTTATTGCTGTAAAGTTTGTTTGCTCTTAGTAATTTTGTGAATAGATGAACAATTTTGTATTCTTGGGAAAGCGAAAAGAATGTTTTTAGCTTTTATTTCTAACGTTGTAAACAAAAAAATTGCGAGTAATTTAAGTGTAAGGTTTCGTGAAATCCCTAAGAAAAATAACTTTTATATGACATCATAGGCGGTAGATTATTAAATTTATAGTAAAACTACATTGTTTAGGTATTCGACACGATTGAGATAAGCTGAGTTAAGATTGAATCTTTGTAGATCAGTGATGCTGCGATCCTCTTCTTTGTTGTAATGTAACTTACAATTAGGTCTAAGCTAGAGAATAGTCTGATGTTTACGCTCCTAACGAATTCCCCGACTGCCTTAATGACCACAAAGTAAAAAAAACACCATAGTTGTATATATTGAAAATGATTCTCCATCTTAATGTTAAAAAGTACACAATACTGCATCTTTCTCTCGTAAGAAGGTTTTATGTAGGTTTTAGGGAGTACAATAACTTATCTATTACATTACACGGTATATTTGTGTTGAAGGTAGACGTGAATCTCCTGGTCGTTATTCTTTATTTTCAATTTCCTATTCTTGGATGTAGCTGAATTTGATGCCAGGTATAAAATTCCCGTTCATCTATATTACATTGAAATAGTTACTGTGATTTACAACTATACATTTTATTAACACTATATAATATTATAGGACATTTGTTTGGCTGCAGTTCCCATATACTAAAAAACAAAGTGGTTGGGTATTATACATCTTCGTATGTCCATTATCAGTGGCACCTAGGAATTTAATAAAATATATTATAACTATGATTTTAACAATATTTGATATGATTATAATAATATGTGGTATGATTGTAATAATATTTATTGATAATGCTTATTGACAGTTTCACAGTGGATTAATGCTTCATGGTTAATTAGGCTCCTCAAACAAGAAAATTAGTGACCGCACATAACTCACAAATAGAATTAATTATACTTATGTGAATGACGCATCATTTACGTGACGGGGATTTATTTCACTTGATATTATGTATACAACTTTGGAATAATACTTTTTGTATACCCCTAACGAAGAGGGCAAATGCAATTTAAAAAAATTTACTAAACCCTAGGAATTGATAATAGTTTAAGGAATATTACATTAAAAGTGACGTGTATTATATAACACGTTATAGACAATTAATCATTACATAAACACTATTTAACTGTAGACACATGATATTCCTGTAATGGAACAAATTTTTATTTCTGGGCGTTATATTCAATCAAATTAATATTTATTATATCATATATGTTACACATACGCAAATGTGAAACTGCAACTTACAGAATTAACATCTAAAATAAATAAATAAAACTAGTGGTTTAAAAAAACCTAAGCGAAGCTAAATATATTTTCATTGTGACACTTTTGGGTAATTGAAAGCATAACAGACACTGTTAAACGAAATATTCGTTTAATTTAATGCGATATGAAAAATAATCGCGGCCTCGAATAACGTACCTGTATAAAATAAATTTATACGAACAATTATATATATGGTTTTCAAATAATAAACCAAAATTCATCAATAACTTAAAAGTTTTAATTGGCCCCTTTTCGAAAATAGTCATCTTTGACGGATAATTAAATTAAACTTAACTTTGTGATACATGTGTTCTGGAAATATGATTAACGAGAATTTATCGGACGGTATCAGTATCAGTTGCCAAAATTACGTAATCGAAGAATTTATTATATTATATAAATTTGCAAGAATGAAGATTTGTGAATATTCATGAGTAATGGGGAATGATGGAGGATATTAAGATCTTTGGGTATCCGGCTTTCTTATTTACAGAGGGAGACGTTACTATAATAGATACTTTGCGCCCATTTTCAGTGATAATGCTAACACTAACGGGCTAACCCGGTCAAGACAGCCTGTATATAAGCTATAGTTTAGTGTCTAAAGCGTCTGGACTTTAGGGCCTAAGCATTTATTGATTGCAATTATTGAGTGTTATTGATATCAATATATATAATTAATATATAACACATCAGTCTGATCAATCCTTATTAAATATATATATTGCTACTTATTACACATACTTATTATTAATATAACACTGAAAAAAGAATTACGAAATGGTAATTGTTTAATATTATGCTGTTATACTTAAACTTTGCCATTCATAAATATAATCAATACTTTCTTCAATACTGTCTTGCCATCTGCGAATCCGATTACTTTGTGATTGACATTCGCACGTAGCGTAATTGTCTCATAAGGACGTAGACAGAGACTTTTATGGGCTAACGAAGCATTTATAATTAGAAAACCGTATAGTGACATCATATAATATATATTTAAACAATATTATTACATATATTTAAACTATATTATTAAAACTATCTACGTTTGCAAGCTGTACTTTTAATCAAGAGTTTTTCAATAAAAAAAAACATTATTGAGAATTCCCTTCAGATCGACCATCTAAAACTTTATTTTAATTTCATAATCAGAGATAATAAAAGAGAGTTAATTTCATTAAATGTTTATAAACCCAACTCATAATCATTAAAATTGCATATAGCATTTACTTCACCTAGGTGAGCTAATATGCTTCTAGTCAATTTTTGGTTTTCTAAAACAAATGTATACATTAAACTCATTTCAATATAATTGAATTGAATATTAAATAATCTCAAAACTTTTACCCAAAGAAGATTAAAAAGTAATTATTTTACTAAAATTTTTCGGGTCTCAACTAGTTTGATAAACGGGGGATACCATTAAAGATGTTTCCGTTGAAATAATTTGTAAACAAACAATAGTTAACTTGGCAATATATAAAAACATAACAGATTTTCAAATTTTTTTTTCAATATTGTAAAAAAATATAATGTAAGTCTTAAAATGACATATAACGCATATTAAAAAACTGTTTGTTAATAAGGGGATTGATTGAATAAAAATAAATAACACAATTTATAGTATTTTTCTTTCATCTTTCCTCCCCCCTGCCCCCACGGGAATAAAAAACATTAACTGTGGCCGTGTTGTTACGCCTTTTACACTCCGATGAATCTGACTACTACTATAGACACAGAGCGCAACATGCTTGAACATGAAATGTTCCGTAAAAAATTTACTTTAAAATAATTATAAAATTTCCAAATAAATTTTAGCAATTCGCGGAAAATTCAGTATTCATGTTTTTTGTGAAATAAGTAATATTTGTTAAAATTTATTCTCTTTAATCTCATGCCAACAACAGAATCGCAAAACTTTCATGTAACTTAGTGATTCCTACAAATTATAAACGTAAATCAAAACATAACTTGTAAAGCCAATGCTGTTTTATAGATTTTACTACAAAGGATTTTACTTTTATCCTTATATTATAATTAATAAAACCCATATTATATATTCATATTATAGCCTCGCTCTGAAATTTTTCCGCATAATACTTTTAAAATTATTCTGAACACGCTTACACTATAAAAGGGATTACGGTTTAGTTAGAATATGAACAAATAAATAGTTTTGTTACTCTTAAAATTTAAATTTTACACAACGAAAAGAGGCGCTCGTAGAGTCAGTTGTATGTAATATTAAGTAACCTATTTACTAGTAAGCCATGTCTGCACTGTACAGTGGCCATATTTATAACCACCATAGATAACTTAACACATTAAACTAATAGTGAGGTTAGGTATAAACCGACATTTTCTTCTATAAAACATTGTTATCTATTGAAATCTGTGAAGCCTAAGTTGATTATAAAATAATACAGAAACTAAATCCACTGAAGTTCGGTGTTGTCATATTAATTTTTTATAAGGAAAAAAAGAACACCTAAACACATTTATTTAATTTAGGTTAACAAATTTAATGTTATTAATACTTTAAGACTTATTTATATAGACGGTTACGTTTTCTACTTAAATATGATTACACAGAAGTAAACAAGTAACAAGATGCTTGTTCTTCGTAAACTAGTAATACTCCAAGTTTAGATTTATGTTTCTATCGTGACGAGCTGAACAGTATAACAATGTGATGGGAGCGTAATGTTCTCGATAAGTAAACTGTACTTCCATTAGTTCCACTGTATTAATATGTTAAAGCGTATAGATATATTTATATAGCGATAGTAAGAAGATTTAATAATAAAGTGAAAACCATAAATAGTGAAGCTTTAACTCAGTAGTACACTCAATTAACTACTATTATAAAGATTTAGATACATCAAAGAACCTTCTCAACATATGTCGAGACATTTGTGTTAACAAATTAAACGATTTTAATTAAAAATAATTACATTATGTACTTATAGTGGATTCTAATTAAATTTAATTTAATTTAAGTACATTAATTAGTCTTTGATACACCAATATTATTATAATAATGATTTACCTTATAGAGCGATAATATTTTAATATTTGTGTAATTAATGACGAAAAACTAATTTTTAATATTGTCTTATTTGAAAAGTATAGCTATATTTATTTGAAGGCGGCTCAAATTGGGATTGTTCGTCCGAAGAAGGACCACTCTCTCACTGAAGAACGACGTTTGGTTATATTAGGTCGATGAATGATAAAATCCGAAAGCCGGAAACTTCTTTCCGAAGAAAATCGGGGGAACGATTTTCGGATTTTGCTGAGACAGTTAGTTTGAATATGGCAAAAAAATGAATGGCACAAGGGGCTTCTTTAGAAGTTTCCTCACTATTGGTTTCCTAAGGTATCAGAATCGCCAAGTATCAAAATACTGGGTCTCGACATTCCGAGCGATTATCAGTTTCGTGATCATCTGGAGAGCAAGGCCAAGTTGGCCTCGCTGAAATTGGGAGTGATCAATCGAGCAAGGCAGTATTTCAAACCTGGCCAAAGACTTGTGCTCTATAAGGCATAGGTCCGGCCACACATGGAATACTGTTCTCATCTCTGGTCCGGATCACCCCAATATCAGCTTCTATGATTTGACCACGTACAACGGAGAGTCGTTCGGGTTGTCGGAAACCCGGTCCTTGATATTGCGTAAAGACGTGGCTTCTGTAGCTTTTCTGTAGCTTTTTGAATAGAACGTTATCGCTTCCAATATCACCCGTACAACTAGATGTGTGGCGATCTTCTACTATACGGTTTCCATTCTACAGAAAATTGTTACCACGAGTAGATTAGAACTTAGATGTCGAACAAACTCCGTTCGGAGGTATTTCACCATTGATACGACATGGGTACCTTCAAAAAGGCGCATACCTTCAACGTCGGCGGCGCTCTTGCGAATCTTCGGATTTTGCAAGAGTTAATAGGTGGCGGTAATTACGTATCATCTAAGAACCGCACGCTCGTTAGCCCTAGTCTAAGACAAATAAATTCTATAGCTTTTGTGTAGCATTAAATATTCAACATACAAGTTGATGTGACTTTGGCGTGAGTTTGTAATCAATTTATTTACGTTCATTTTACATACAAGATTATTTGGAGTTCTTACTAGCTGATGTTTATAATAATTTTCTTATTTTTGCCTCAAGAGCGTTAGGAGAAGCCTCATAGCGGTCTTGGCTGTTATTGTACATAATGGGCGTTGTAACGATAGGAATTAAAAAATAGAAGTACACTTGTATTGTTCAAAACGTTATTATTCAATTTTTTTTAACTGTTTAACTAAAAAAATAAATATGTGATTGTTTCCAGAAGAAAATGTATAATGAAAATTAACTGAATAGATTTAATATTATTTATTGCATTCAAAGCAGATAAAAAAATTGCAAAAATCATAATCCAAATCATATAATAAGAATAGATTTAATTTTCTCATTAGCCTCTAAACTGCTTAAGGGTACAATATAAATATTCACTATAAAATTGCGCTTTCTCTGAAAAGCATTTACAAAAAACTTCGAAATTATTTTGAGCACGCTTACACTGTAAAAAAGGATTAGCGCTGCTCTATGAGTATTTATACCATTTATTTTGATGGTTTATTTAAATAAGTCTGTAATTTTTTTGTTAAAGAAATAAAAATAGTTTTATAAAAATAAAATAACACATTTTCATAAATTCTAAAGTAAACAATTTTATTAAGAATATATGCATGCTTTATATGTATAAGTGATCTATTGGCAAAATATACCCAATGCTTTTTTCACACACCCATACATTTGTTTCTTATTTGCACTATTCTTAAGATTTTTTTAAAAATAAGATTTTATGAAAGCGTGTTTTTAGTTTTTTTAACTATTAAAGATTAAACAAACAATTTTTATTTTTGAGATTGGATTCTATAAAAACCTGTTTTTTCTCATGCTATTGCATTGTCATAGGTCCTTAATAAAAATACAACGTGTATCGAATTTCAAGAAGAATAACTTTAATAGAATAAACAATAATCTAAACAATATCTTGATTACGACGAAGTAAGATTTTTTTTATTTGAAAGGCGTATAAACGGGCGCGTCGGTCACCGATGATAAGTGATCAGCGCCGTTCACGAACTGTTGCAACATCCGAAGAATAGCGAGAGTGTTGCCGGCCTTACAGGTGTTCACCACATTAGTAATATATCTTAAATTATCCTAAACAATAATCAGAATAAACTTAAGTTCCCGCTTAAGTTCATTACATCTTATTTAGTTAGGTATAAGATTCCACGATTTAACTTGTCTTGTTACAATATCACTCAGCTTGAGTAGTCAGAGAATCATTGAACAATTAGTACCTAAAAATGTTATGCATGCATCTATGAAAAGGAGATTTGCTCGAGGAACAAAGCAACATAGACTTCCTACACCATTTAATTAAATGTACAAAATAGTCATTAGTAAACAATAATTGTAAGAAAAATGGGGAATAAACAATAAATCAGAAAAGTATTTCTTATAACCATGTCATAGGTTATTATATAATACAAGTCTACAATATTTTGGTGCAAAAATTATAACAGTAACTTATTTATTGACATCGCAAACTAGTTTATCAATCTTATCTAACTTCCATACTCGACTGACTTCCTGGTCGGTAGCACTGTAATATCGATACTTAACGCATCAATAATCACAATTAGACACTAATAAGAAGTTTTATTAGTTGTTGTATATTGTATGTTAAAGAGTTAAGATATTATGAGAATAATCTTAAGATGTTTTAATTTGTTTCTCTTGATGATGGTAAACACTACATATTAAATGAGTATATTATGTAATTGCCTTTCACAAAAGCCATTTGAAATATTTTGTATATATAAGTATAAGTTTTATTTTTAGCTACTATCTTTGTAGTCCAAACCCATTATACAATTTTAAATCCATTATAAAACTTATGACATCAAGACCCAAGTTGGAAAACTTCTGCTATATAATACCTCCTGAGGAGTTCTCCGAGGACAGTATTTAAAATTTACGTCACATTCGAATCCTCAAGTACTTTGAAATGTACTAAAATATTTATGTGAAACTTAGTCATGTCACACCAAAGTGTAAAATAGATTCTTAATTTCTCGTGGTAGTATGTGTTTAAATGAAAATAATTGATGAAGTAGTTAAATGATGTAACTGATCTTTTTCTTTACGTGTTTTTAATGTTTGTTGATAACTCTTAATTCTCGTTTGTAGCTAGTAATTTCTGATAAATATTTATTTAGATTTATAAAACGTGGCACAAGAAAAATTTATTAGAATCATACATAGCCCACGTGAAATATATTTTAGTCAAAAAAATTAGACCACTGCTGAAGAGATATTATATTTGAATATAATGGAGGTTACATTATAGCAAAGTAAAATATTATAATGCAAAAATATTTTTTAAAAGTGTATAATGTTCATGATACTACGTATTATGAGATTTTCTAACATAACATATATTTACTTTGAAAGATATTCTGCCACTTTTTAGGATACATTTCTGTATATTTTATAAGAATTTTATACACGATGTTCTCTTAAGAGTTTAGTGTATCTTCAAGAGAAACGAGGACTATAACTTTTATACTTTAAGAAAAACACTGTTATTAAAGATGTGACTTTTTAGAGTTAAGATAAAAAATGTCTTTAAGTTAGGAAGTTGTTATATATTTATTTCTTTCTAAATGTTGATATGTAAATACTTATCTCCTATATAATATCCTTTTATACAAATGTTCAAATTTCTAAAACCTAAATCTTTTTAAGTTTAAGTGTAAACTATTTTAAAAAAAGCTGACCACATGTTTAATTTTGTTCGGAAGCACATGTTAATAAAATACTGATGAAAGAATATTTTCATGGGTCATTCTGAATATTTTGAGAGAGACTTAAAATTGTGATTAATTAGTATGTTCAAATATTGACTATGAGAACTCAGGTAATATAACACCTTAATTGACATATATTTTTTTAACAATTCATTCACAATCGATAGAAAAGAAAATACGGACATGTCAAAAATAGCAATGTACATTTCATTGTACCAATACTTTTCTGCGTTTTGTTGTTAGAAAAACCTCTTTTACCGAGTATACAAATAATGATGTACAATATTTAAAACAAAAGTTTATTGTGTTTCGTCCGTTGCAGATTTTTTTTAAATTGAAAACATTTCTTAGCATTAGCATGAAGCCTTTATTAGGATTACTATACCTTTTACTAAGAATCTAATTTCGACTCATTAACATTATTTATTTATATATTTTGTAGTTGATTTATATGTCATGAGTGGCACATTTCTTAAATGGACTCAATAATGGAGACTTTAAAGTAGAAACAATTGTCTATGTTTTATTGTATTGAAAGCTAAATCTTTCATTGTTAACAACACGCAAATATTATATAGTTATTATCAGTAAATAAAAATAAAAATAAAATCAAGTTTATTTTACAGATATACCATTATACCAAACAAAATTTTAAAGATATTAAGTATAATAATGGAGTATAATAATATAAAACTGTTTTATAAAATTTTAATTTATTTATGTTATTAACGTAAGAAATCGCAAAGCAATTATAAAAACTTTTCATCAAAGGGAGACCCTTCGCCGAAAAATTTGAGATCTCATGAATGAATAAGTTCAGCCTTTTTACACTTTTTTCCTGTATTGTAAATAATTGTACATATTTTTTCTTAAATTTTAAGTTAATGTCAAAGTACATAAAAATAAATAAATAAATGTAAAATTGAAAATAATAATATTTTTTTACTTACTGTTATTTATAGTTAAAAAAACTTAGAAACTACAAATTATCAATAAAAACAGGATTCAAAACTTGAGGTCTCGGGATCTTGTATTTTTTGTGAAAATATTTATAGCGCCTGTTTTTTTTTTAATTTTATAAGCACAAAGCAGAAAAAAAACAAAACACGCAGTAACAGTAAATTACCATTTCAATATAATACTGTAAGAATACATTAGATATATTTCACATAAGGTAGTGTAATTTAATATGTATGAAAAAACTTTTGTACGTTTATAGTTTCAGTTCTCAGATACATAAATTTGAACAAGAAATGGGTGTGATTTATAATCATATATAACAGCAATGAATAGTGGAGAATGTTTTATTGTCTCAAATTTGGAGGCGTAATGTACTTCTTAATCGTAAAAGCTATGTACTTATATTTATCCTTTGAAATGAAAAAATATGTTAAATATTTATACATAGTATCTCGACGATCTTTTATTCGGTTCTTAATATACTTACATTATCTGATATTTGTTAAAACTTATAGGCTTATAAGTTTAGTCAATTGATTCCTAAAATAGGTACCGTTTTTTCTACATAATTAAATAATAATTGTGTTATTATTCTTCCTAAATATAAAAATTATCCAATATATAGTTACATGCTACGTTAGAAAGTACTTAAAAAAACAATCTTTCTAATTAAACTTATTTTTATTATATTGAAAATACGTGTGATATATGTTAAAATTCAAATTTGACGTTGTTTATTGAGGTATACTATATAGTATATATAGGTATAGGTATTCGATCTGAATTTTTCATATCCAACAGTGGAATGTATAATAACTGTATTCAAATCGTAAACAAAGAGTCAGTGTGTGCAATGATTTATTGTTTAAAGCGATTTAATCTTACCTAAATCTTGTACCGAAGTTTAAATTGTGTTTTAATTGACATAATAATATATATTATATTTCAGGACGTACTTTTATTAAAAAGACTAACAATCATGGTCCACATATTGAGTTATTTCATAAAATAGAAATATGTATATTGACTGACAAGAAACGCTAACAGTGATTTAAAAAAATATATTATAAAAATACTCTTTACGTATTAAATTGTGCTTAGGAATCTCGTCAGCCAAGAAAGTAGATAATTATTTTGTTCCCTTTGAAATCTGACAATGACTGTGGCTAACGATATAACTAACCTACTCCGACACGCTCTGTAAGCCAATAAAGAGAAATGCTTAAACTAGTATTTGTTACAAATAATTATTTGATTTAAAATCTAATACTTACTAATATTTTTTTTATAACATTGATTACCTTTTCTATTAAATTCATATATTAAGATCGGTTGAATTGCTTTAAATTTTAAAATTTTCAAAACTGTTTTTAAAAAGACATATATTTTGGAAATAAGCTTAAAACTTATTTGGTATTTTTATACAAAAGATTAGTTTTGTATTGAAATCTTAATAAAATCAGCGAATTATAGTATGACTACTATCTTTGCTAAATATCGTTCAACCAAACGCGTTGCATTCTAGCAACTGTTAAAATTGTTCAACAAGCAAATATGGAAATAACTATTTATTTTGGAATGCGAAACTGCTTGAGATTCGTTCATAAAATATATCTCTTTATTTATTTTTTTCTGTTTGCCAAAGACATCAACGACATTAATGAAAAAAAAAGTTGCAGAGCAATTAATATTGTTTAAAAAGTAATTTTTAATATGATCTAAATCAATTAAAGTAATATTTAGAAATCTTTATAACAATAACTGCAAAACCCTTAATACCGTACCGTATTTATGCACGGTCACATAGATCATGTCCGCGTGTAATACTCGTAGTTACAAGAATACTCTTTTACTCTTTGAAAAGCAATGCTTTTTCGTCTTGCGACAAATGAGCCCGCCCTCTTGTTACGAAATGAAACAATAAGAGCGCATCTTCTTCCTTCGTTTCTTTAAGTCTTATTAAATGTTATAATCTATTACTCCCTGAAGAGAAAACTTTATAGTGTCAATTTTGAAAAAAATATTATGTCAAAATTAATATTTTTTTCTTCTCTTTATAGGTGTAATATCTCTTGGTAAGTTTGACATGGGAGAGTTTTATATTTACATCGCAATCGCAGATGTGATTTATAACCACGAACACTAGTAATGGATAGTGTAGAATATTTTGATGAGTCTAATTTGGGTCGTTTAAAATGATCTATATTTGAACAGAATATTAAAATAATCATATGCTTATAACATAGCCTTTACCTAAACTACCTAAAGTAATCAGTTCTTTAGGTAAAAGCGTACATAACTGCTCGTTAATTGAAGCGTTGTTGTCGATAAAGACATCTTTTGCAAACGACATATGATACATCAGAAAAAATGTTAATAGCCACTTCAAAAGATTAATTTGCTATATCCTTACAAACATTAGTGGCCTGTCACTTCCACTACGTCAAAGTGAAAAACTTTCAGGTGTTTCGTTTGAAAAGTCATTGTAAAACAATCAGAGTTGGTTGCCACATTACTCCTCCGTCTTATGAAATAGATTATCATGGATTAAACCGAGACGTTGGGTACGTTGTTCCTCTGTTTCTTTAGATAGATGATCGTATATCGCATGGCGTCGGATACTACGTTTTTCGATATTTCCCCATTCTAAAACTTTAAAAAATATATTACGAATTAAAAATAACAATCATATACAATTGATATACTTTTTTCATTTCAGGTTACTTACATGCAAAAAGAAAGGTATACCAAAAGTTATAAAAGTTATAAAATAGATACTTTCGCATATACAATATTAGTGTTAATATGGATTAAGAACCTAATAACGACATACAATGTGAATTGAAATTTTTAACCTTTAATCAACCTGAGAATGTGAATTTTCAACTCTGTCAGAAACTATTTTTGAAACGACCACTTATGAGTAGGTCGAACGTTCTCAATTTCTGCCAAATACGTTTATTTTGTACTGTTCATTGGTGGTGGTGTACGTTCAATTGTGCTTTTGATTAGAGACGCCAGGAAGTTTTAGTGCCTCATTCTGTTTTCATCGTCTACATTTCTCGTTTACATGCGAAATACATTGAAGAAAAATATTTATTTTTCTAATAATGAAAAAAACAATGTATTCATTTTAAGTAATTAAAGAGTTTTTTTATAAAATATTAATATTTTAACCTAACTTAATTTATTTACACGGTATCGACATTTTAATAAATTAAAATGTAAAATATTTTATAACGCTACCAGTTACTTTTAATATTTCGTGATTATTTAGCTATAATTAGATTATTTATTAATTACATAATTTTAGGTTGCTTAAGTATTTTATTTTAAAATTATAGTTTTTTTTAAATATATGTAATTAATTTGAGGTGCTTGAAACCCTACAATATACTAGTTAACTTAGTTCCAGAATACAAAATTATCCAAGAATGTAATAAAAAATTAATACGAGCCTAACCCCTCACCTACGATATGTTTTATTTACTATTATATGTGGTTGAATTATACATAGTGTTACATATTATTTGTCCCAATCACAACGATTTTGTAAATTTTAAATCTATTAACTAATTTCTTTCAGATATTGTGTATAAAATAGTGAATATTTACTGATTATATTAATTAAATGACCTGTACTGGGGTATAAATGTATCCCTTTTTGTACAAACTACAGATCATCAAATTAAAAAATTAATCGGTTAGATATTGCTGTGACACTAAACCAGTTACAAATAGCTATATGCTGAAAATGTTAGACAGCGTAAAACAGCAATGATATTTATTATATAATAGACTTAGAGTTCATAACGATAACATAAGAAGAGAAGAGAAGTCCATAAGTGCTATAACAAATGACTATGTATAGTTGGTATTTAACTTTGACCGCTAATAAAATCAAACTAAGGAGCGTCAAACTTTTCAGAGATATATAGTATTTAAAGAAATAAAATTAACCTATTGTTATGTTTTAAGGCTAATGTATTTTTTTTAATATTTACAAATATTGTTACAAATTTTACAAACAATACATGCTAAAGACTGTCACGGTGAGAGCGAAAACGATCCCGTTGCGTACCATGAAGGCGATGAAGGCAACCGTTGGTTAATTGGTTTAGTGGGTAGTCTTAAAAATAGTGGCGTACTTTATGCAGCAAGGTAGTCCCACATACCCCCCCTCCCCCCCCCCCCCGTTTATCACCCTCTTAGCCGGCGGGTTTACGTAATAAATTTTTCAAACGTAAAAAAAAATTAAAAAAAGGTGTAAGACACTAACAATTTTATATTTTCGTAATAATATAGTTTTTGATGCAGATTGATAAAGCACAGGCATTCGAAATATTACTAGGATCTGCCAACCGTGGGCGGCGGGTGTTGAGCTGAGCCCCTCTCCTTTCTTCTTTTCTTGATAACTTTTGAATGGCTAAACATTTTTTAATCTGTTTTCGCTATAACATCCGCGTTCGGCTCAAACATACATGACAAAAGTTTGAGCTAATTATCTCGTCGCATTCTGGAGACAACTAAACACAAAAAAAGGCCTCCCAAACGATTAAGAGCTTCGCTTACGCTCAGCTCAATTAAAATACAAGTTAATTTTTTTTTATTTCTTTTTGAATATTGTAATGTATTATAATTATTGTTTACTTTAATTTAGATTGTATTATTTATAGTATAATGTGTGTAAATGTCTTAATACGTAGACATAATAATATGTAAGCACTGTATAAATTAATGTATTTATAAAAACTTTTACACTCTGCTACATACAATTTTAATTATAGAAACAAAACGGTATATTTAAATTACGTAATAGTGAAATGAAATGAATAATGAAATCAATATTCATTAGGTAGTCTCCGATATATTTCCCTTCCAATGATCCCAGTCATTGTGGTGTGGCTGTAGGTGATGTGATACTTTAGGGCATGGAACGACATTGTATTGGGACGTAGCTTCTCTAGCCCATTTACAACTGTGAATGTCCTGAAAACTTCTTCGATCTGTTGTCTGCCGCCGAATTCCGTGACAGTAGAGTACGTCATCGCCGTTGGAGGCGTAGCACCGTACTACCTGGATGCGTGGCGATCTTCCACTGTGCCGTTTTTAAGGACCCTTATTCTATGTTTTTTCACTCGAATATAAAACAAACTCCCTTTGGATTATTTCCAGATTAATACAATACTTCCACGTCCAAGACCGCCTCTTGTGAAAACTCGGATGTTGCAAGAGTTCATGAGCGACGGTGATGACTTATCATCAGTGACCCGCAAGTTCGTTTGCTTTCCTTTAACATAAAAATTATATTATTATCATATTCTTTATATTATAATAAATCTGGATATTCAATTTCGAAGTCGGTTACCGAAAGTAGCACTGTCGTAATTAAGCTCAGACACATTTATCATAATATGTGTTAACCTCCCGCCTATTTATCATTTTAAGTAGAAATCTCCTAAATATATATTTTTCAACATTCCAGAAATGTTAATGCCAGTACGATGACAAGCATTCATAATTTTCCCTCTTAATAAAATTTATTTCGAAATAAAACATCGTTTTTATCAATTAAGAAAATAATATCTTAATCACGAAACATTTAAAGACAAAAATAAAAGTAGACTTGAATTTCAAGACTGAATACTTTAAACTGCGAAGGGTTCGTGCAGTTAAACAAAAAGTTGTCAAGTGAACAGCTTGCAAATATCTCCGGAAGAAAGTAAACATATCTAGTGCTGATGCTCCATTTCATCACGTCCGTCCATGTTGACGGTCACACCAACCAAACAAAATTGTAACCAAAAAATAAAAATATAATTACGATATTATGTATAATACTAATACGAAATGGATATTTTATATAATATTAAATTGCCTATCATTTCAATATTATGATAAAATCTTTTCCTGTTATATTTATGAAATTATTGGGGAATTATTTTAATACTGGTAACTTAGAATATATTTTTCAATTCATGCACGCTTTCAAAAATCGTCCACATGGTGTCGCCTATAATATTTCAATAGATGATAATTATTACTCAACACTTGAAAAACTATAACACTCTTTTACACTTTCTAATGAGCATACCATAATTATACCTGACCTTAATACATGTCTTTCAATAAAAAGTACTAGGTCTCATACATTTTTAACATGTTTATACTCTCTCTTTCATGAACATGTGTTTTTTAACGCTGATCCATCACTTCTTGATCTAATTATAGTCTCAAACCCTAAAAAAAATTTAATCATGGTCAAATAACAGCACCTTTCTCTTATATTTTATTTTTTCTCAACCCAAAAATGAGATTATAACATTAAGAAACGAAACTTTAAAAGCATAAAATGGAAAGATCTTAAAAGTGATGCGTCTATCATCTTCATATTTTTCTCAATTACTAACTCAACTCCACCACAGACTTTTTAACTTAGGGAATAGACAAAAACATCTGAATCTTTACATACTAATATAATCTCTTAATTTTCATCATTTTTCATTCATCTACATCACATGTTACTTTTCATAAAAGAACACGAACATTTACTTTTCAATAACTATTTAATGTCCCCAGACCCGAATGTTATCCTTTTGTATTTTGTGAAATCACGGAATATGATGTTAAGACGAGCATACTACTGTCTTTTATATCAAAAGCAGTTGATAATGGTGGTATTAGTCATGATATGCTGTTACCAATTGTAGATAGTATACTGATAGTGATTACACATATTATACATTTTTCATTTATTTCCATTAACTTTCCTATAGCTTAGAAGAATTCGTACGTTATTATATATAGTGGCTTTTTATATCTCAAATTCTCGAAAATATAGACTTAACAACGGACTGCCGTCTATCTTGGTCACCAAACTTAAATGACGTAAGTAAGTTCATTATTCTTTTCACTTTCTGAGATGTCTGCGAATTTTCTTTCCGTAAAATCAAAAACAATTTAACTCAAACATTGTTACTTCCTCAGTTTGATTATAATGACATTTGCTACTTAGATGTTACACATTAGCTACTTGACAAACTAGATCGCCATCAAAACTTATGTATAAGATTTACTTATAGATTGCGTAAATACGACCACATATTATCAGATTATCGACGTCTAAAAAATTGACTACCGATTACCTTAGTGAAGAGTTTAGAATGTCACTGTATATAAATATATAAGTGTATGTACGTATATATATATATTTATATATATATTTACATATACATATATTTTATTATTATAATTAATTAATTATTAGTTATATTAGCAACAAGACATTTATAGAATGTGGATTATCTTTAAAGAGATTGTTATAGATTTATTTATGTTTAAATTAACAAATCGGATTATTTGAGAGGTTCCGTAGAGGTACGATACGAAATGTCTTGATACATATGATAAAATAATAACGAGTACAATCTGAACATCAATATACAAAACTACGGAGCGGATTATTTTAAAATATGGCATTGTTATAGGTCACTACTTCGGTTAAAATATAATAAATGTTGGCGCGAATCCACTATCACACTTATTTTGTTCCATATTAAATATATGAAGGAAACTATTTAGACAAAATAATAACTTTTACTTTATAATACGAGCAGAGTAACACTTCAAAAAAAGCTCAATTCGAATCCTGACTCTTAGATGGCGCGTAGACTTAAATACTAAGTGATAAACAACCCCACTACTACATTGATCCTATCACGTGACATGATTTATAATAAATTTAACTACTAATTAAACAATTTTACATTAAAAATATTTTTAAAAAATACAAAAATAATTATTTTTAATTATATAATCTATTCGATACAATATTACATACTGAATATATTTATATGTTTAATTTAACATCTCTTAGAATAAAATCAACATAATTTTGATATTTTGATAAAAATAATTGGATGGCCGCCCATATATATATTCGGTAATATCAAAACATTCTGTAAAAACTCAGAAAACTTATACAATTATAATACACCGAGGCCAGTAGACTGATCTGTAATAGTTGTATGTGGTAGGATATGCTGTTAGTTCTAAGAGTTCTTCAAAAGTTAATTAATTATTAAATTTGTTGTGTACAGTAAATATGTATCAATATGTTACAGTGTTTTAAAAATACTGCAATAAGTATTTTAGTATTGGATAAAATGCAATAGAATCTACTATGAAAAACTGATCATTTTGTAACAGTAGACGTAAAGCGTAACATTTATATGAACAATGGAACGCCTTATCAACACAATAAACCAGCTCACTGACTTCGCGAACACGAAATTACCATTCGCATCGCTCTTTGCAAAAAGGTTATTTTCCAACAGATCAACCTAAATAAATATTTATTTTCACACTTTACTAATGAAACATTACTATTTATAACGGAAGAAAACTGCAGGCACATAAATAGAAATGCGTCTTATTATGACATTGTAGGTATTTTAATATGTTTTAAAATTATAATAGGGATTATTAATATAACAGGTTAATATTTTTTCGTTTTGTCCCCTCATTGTTTTAAGAATTTATTATTACTATTTACTCTTAAATCACTTCCTCGTACCGCCTGTATATATCTTCAAATTTATCGACAAACTAGTTTGAATATATTATCAAGGTCCATGAAGATTTGGCTCATATTTCCCAATGGATTTTTTTTTCGAGTTAGTTTAATAATTAATTAATAAATAATTAAACCAATTTGAGACGCAGATAATTATTGGTTTAAAGTAAGAAATTTTGGTGTAATTTTCGATTAACCTATATTTTGGGCACCTGTCCCAAATCTCGAATGGCCTCCGAACCGTCACTTGAGTATTTATTATTAATATTAAAACTTTTTACATTACAATCCTCTACAGTCTTTGATAAATCAAGATTGTAGAAGATTAATTTATGGCTATCGACTTACTATTAGTAAAATTTTATTTTAAATGGAATGATTACAAAGTGATTCTGATAATTATAGCAAGGGCATAATGCAAATATTATTTTATGCCAGGTTTATGAAAGATTAAAATATGAAAATGGACAAATGGCAGGTTTCGTATTAAACTATTAGATTTTAAAAAAAGTCTGAGAGAAATGTAAAAAAACATTATATATTCTTGTTACATAGTTTTGAGTCATTCTATTTTTCTTGCAAGCACTATTTGTTCTATGCATATTTGATGCCCATTTAATAAAGTCGATGTGAAATCACACAATATTGTAAAACAAAATTCAAATATTAAAAACAATATAATATTTACATTTTTACAACCATTATTATATCACTTATATTTAATACTCTATTAACGTTGCATCAAATAAGTTAAATTGCTTTTAAAATATTATACTTGTGATCAACATTCATCAAAATATCAAGGTTATTTTTAACTACTAGTAAAACATAATTAAAATTTCGAGATTGCATCATTTTCACATGTTCTTATATTATTCACAGAATATACTATTTTATTTTAACAACTTCAAGACTTTAATTGCTTTGAACGCTTAGGAAATTGTACTGTTAGATTGAGTCAGGGATTTGTAACATTTATTCACACGACGTCGATACATAATATGGGATACCAGTATAGACAATGTATGGTCAGGGTAAAAAACATTATCTTAAAACTTTTTAGGCCAGAGATTTATTCTATCTCCCATTCTTTACAAGATTTATAGGAATTATATAACGAGGAAAGGACTAGTAGACTGGGAGGAAAGTATTTCTGTCGGAAGCCAAAAGGTTAACAACTTGAGATACGCGGATGACACCGAACCTAAACGAAATTATCTACATTTTAATAAACATTTATATATTAGGTCATTTGAACCCAGTTTTTTTGGTTTCCTGTTATGTTTATATGAGAGTTTCTGTTCTGAGGTATATCTGCTATGTTTTATTAGTTCGAATATTAGTAGGTATTACAACATGAAGAGAAGAGTGTTCAACATACGCTTACATCGTGAACTTCATATGAATTTAACTATAATACTCGATTCTCATATCCTAGATTCAGTTTTAACCCAGGGAGAAATAAAAATATGTACATTGTACACCTAAACTAAATACAATATCCTAAATTTATATCCGATAATAAGAAATTTAAATGCGCTAAGTGCTTTGTTTGTGATTTGTTTTATTGTTGGTATTTTTATTTATTTTACATTTCAAAATATTTTTTATAGATATAAAGTCTAAGGAAAACATAATTTAGGATTCTGACAATGAGATATTTTTTCATAAAACGGAGTTAAAGATAAAAATTCATACAACTTTTGGAGTTCAGTAAAGTTCATTATTATAATTCTCCTTTCGTTGATTTGTTGATCAAGAATTAATATTAAGACGATTTAATTTTAGTGATATTTAAATTAGATAGTCGCTCTTTTTTCTGCTTTTCATACAAAGAAAATTCATAAATTTCTTAGAAATTACAAAACTATGTTATAAAGTTGGAAATGATGTAACTGTATTATATTTTAATTATTATGTTTATTAAATAACAATCGCTACTTAAATTTACATAATATAGCTTACCGAGATGGAACGAATTCAACTTGCTTTTGTTAAATAAGGTTTTGTTGCTACAAGTTTGTTTGCGCGGAGTAATGTTACGACCAGATGTTCAATATTGCATTCTTGGGAGAGCGTAAGGAATGTTATTAGCTTTTGTTTTTAACGTTGTAAGCAAAAAGTGAGGGAATAATTTAAGTGCAACGTTTCATGGAATCCCTAAAAAAACAATTTTTATATGACGTTACGGGCGCTACAATATTAAAGTTATATTAAAACAACAATGGTTACTTTGGAGAAAAATCAATTTAAATTTCTACAAACAATGTAAACAAGGAAAATAAATAAAGGTAATTTAGTCAACTTTGACAGTTAATCGGTGATATTGTAACAGATGCATTTTAGCGAGGCAAAAAATATTTAAATTTTAAGTATATAAAATATTAAGGAATATACTTTCTTATTTCTTGTGTTTACCGTTTGATAATCCAAGTATCTAGCACTATAACGTGCGGTAAATGATCAACCTAGTCAGACCCCAATCCACTTACATTATCAATTTACTCGAAATTTATTTTATTTTTCTAATTATATTAGTTTTTTCAAAGTTAAATCTGGTATCAATATTTTTTTATCGTAATAGTACAACAGTGTTAAGGCTTTTACAACATCATTTAAGTAATTAAATTTTATAGTCCACCGCATCTAACTTTGACGAAACATTTCCAATTGAATATTTACTTAATATTTTTATCAAATACCTCTTATTCCTTCTTTTTAAAAATGCGAACAATTAGATATTCATATATGTAATTGCTTCTGTTTACCATCCTGAACTCTTTGTGACTCCTTAAACGCAAAGAGTTTCATAGTCTATTAGTTAGTTTTCTGTTTCATGTACAGGGAAAATATTTTATAATATATGTACAGATTTAGCGACTTCTACTATTTGTATTTTTAATAAGACAAATTGGAGTTTACCAGTTTTAAAAATCATTTTTGTTGTCGCACTTTGTCTGTACCTTATTTCGGATCTCTCTCCGAAAAAAAAATATCCTCGCTAATTTTACTAAAGTTCATAGATAGTTCTCATATTCCTACGATCTGGAATTGAGCCAAATATTTCCGTGATTGCTGGTATTGGTTCAGATATTGCAATTGTATCCTTAAAAGTCGATACGAGCATAAATCATACCATAGAAACATTTCTATTTCAAAACAATGCAACAACTTTTAAAAATGATGTATTAATAATTTTATAGGTGTTTTTATAAAACCGAAATGAATACGTTTACTACTTAAAATTAAATGACAATATACATAACATAAATAAGAAGTTATGCGATCGTCATGATTGAGATAAGTAGAGCTAAGATTGAGTCTATGTAGATTAGCGATGCCGTGACCTCTCTATTGTGGTGATGAAAGTTAAATAGTATAGAAGTTTAACGACGTTTTTAATACGGAACTAATCCATTCAGCCTCACCATTTTTACGAAGAATTTAGACGTTGGCTTCCAATTATTTCCATTAAAATCTAGAACTGTGATAAAAAGTTTATCATCTGTGCTCACAAAAAATCTTATTAAAAAAAAATCTAATTTTGTATGTTCACATTACATTTAAAAGTAATCATTACTTTAAAGTAGAAATTTCACGCTTGCAATTATTTCAATATTTATTATTACGCATGCTTATTTCTTATTATATCTATATTTATTTAATGATCGTTATGGCTTAAGATATTAACCTAATTAATAAAAATATATATATTCTGTACATGATTTAAATATAGGTGTTTCCCATTACTTTATGCATTGGAAGATAACCACTTGTCCATAAAAGACTCTTTCTACCTTCTAATGACAATTTCGCTAAGTATGAATGTCAATCACAAAGTAATTGGGATCGCAGATGGAAATATATAAATGAAAAAACTATCGATTATAATTATGAATGGCACAGTTTAATTATAACAGCATAATATTAAAACAATTAGTATATCGGTAATTAATATCTCACTGTTATATTTATAATGAGTATTGGCAATAATTAGTTATATATTTAAAAATAATAATTGATAGAACTGGATGGTTATATATTAATTATATATCAATAACAACCAGAATTACAAACAATAAATACTAAGGTATTAAATACTAGAAGCTCTAGACACTGACCTATCACGGAAGTTTGGCGTAAAGTAGTTATTACAGCCGTATCATTTTGTAAATAAGAGAGCCTAATACCCAAATCTTCCATCGTCTTCTCCATGTCTCATAGTAACTTGCTTCATTCTCCATTCCTCGTGTTTTATTTCAATAAATTTTGTCACAATTTTGAAAATTATATAATTATCTAAACTGAAAGTGATACCGTACGATAAATCGTCGCTACCCAAACTTCCAGACCCCCGTGTTACAAAGATAAGTCTAATTTCATTATTCGTCAAAGATAACTTGTATTGGAAAAGGGTCCAATTAAAACTTTTACGTTATTGATGAACTTTGGTTTATTATTTGAAATTAAAACCATGCCTATAACTTGGTCGTCTACAGATTTTCGTAATTACAATAAAAAAGGTAAATTAATATAACGTAACATTAAAACAAAGCTATCGAAAGGTATATACCGACATATTCTGTTTCAAAGTCATTCTTTAAGAAATATTACTGTTTTAATCACTTTAAGTTTTTAGTATATGGCGAGTTTTATATTGAGAATACGTAAAAAATTAAAGCATGTGTAATCTTATTCCGATATTATGTTAAGTACATCGTTCTGCTTGTTAAAGCATAAAAAACAAATCTACATTTAATTTAATCTGAAACAAACTCCAAATAATTCAATATATTGTTTTAATATGTGATATGATAAATTTAATACTTCCAAGCAAACGGATAGCACAAAACTAAATTAACCTCGGCCTTATCAACCATTTACTCATTTGGCTGTTATCCAAAGTTTCTGCTTGCAACGAAATATTTCATACAACAAGATACACAGACTTGGCAAACTGCTTGTTTGTGAATGATTGTTTATAACATTTTTAATTACGCTTTCTTATACAATACTTGTTTTCACAATTAACAACCAAAAACAATTATTTATATCTTGTAACAATAACAGATTTAACCAACATGATGTAGCTACCGTTACAGACTGATTTACCTTATATTAAGGTTTGTGTATGAGGCAATTAAAAACGTTGTTTTTTTATACTTAAGCATAACAATTTTATAACTAACATTGTATCAAACACGGTGTTCTTATCTTTAAGGGTTATTTATAGAGTGATATAACTATAATCATTTGCTGTCTTTTTTTCCGATATGTTCTTTTTTTCTTTCCTGTTTTTCTCTCTGGTAGGAATATCTACTTATTTAAAGAATTCTACTATTAGACAAAAAACATAATAAAAAAATAAGTACTTAAGTATTCATTACATACGCCTATTATTTTTATTTAATATTATCAGCTACATACATATATGTTTACAAAATTATTTGTATATATAAAATTAAGTTACGTTTGGGACAGAAAATTATAAGATTTTATGTGGTAGTTTTAACGTCTCTAAAAACTCAATTGATCATAAATTTGTCATTGTTTGTAATAATTATGTGCCTTTAATAAATTCATATTAATTAAGAACACAATGTTCGCGAAAATTTCAGAATCTACTCCAAGATAAATAAAGTTTAAAACTGGCCTTGATGCTTACAGCAATTGCGCAGAAATTTCGGCTATTATTCTACCTTCTCTCCCGAAGTCATACTTCAATAGAAACAGGGTTTCCTAGATAGTCATATACTTCATAGGCTATCTCTAATGGGATGAGAGTTAATGTGAAAACTCCAGGTATAAAAAGCGTTTAAAAAAAAGTTGCATTTAATTTTTTGTTTAATAAAAATGTCGACAGGTCGATTGAGTGTAACTGAAGGAAAAAATAACAGTACTAAAAAATGCATGGGACGAGTTGAACAGCCAATATCATAGTCTTCCAGATTTCTATTACACTACATGCTTAAAAATGTCAGTTTGAAATGTCAGTTGTCAGTACCGAAAATTCATACTTATTTATTTATTTATTTATTTAGCTTCACGCCATATCCCTTGCAGGGTAGCCAGAGACGACGGAGCGCCAAACGCTACGATCTCTGCATACCTCTTTCGCCTCGACCACAGACATCAACCTCTTCATACATGCCCTCCGGGGGGTCCTCATGCTTTTTACGTGACCTTCCTCCAGTAACATTGATACTGTGTTTTCGAAGGTCACTCGAGGCCTCCCCCTGTCTCTTTTACCGCTCACTTTTCCTATATAAATCTTTTTTACCATTCTTTCATCACTCATTCGTTCGACGTGCCCAAACCACCTGAGCACGTTCTTCTTCATTCTCGCCGTGACATCTTCGCTAGTACCTGCCATTCCGTGGATCTCTTCATTGCGGATTCGATCAGCTAGACTGACTCCGCATATTCTGCGAAGAGATCGCATCTCCACAGCATTCATCTTTCTTACATTCTTCTTCTGTGTTACCCACGTTTGGCTACCGTATAACAGCGTCGGTAGCAAAACTGCATTGTGTACAGCCAAACGTGCAGCTATGCTGACGTTTTGACGTCTCAACAATGCAGTCATAGCACCGTTGACTCTGTTACCGGCAGCAATACGCCTTTCCACATCCATTTCGTATCTTCCGTCTCTGCTAAACATACTTCCCAAATATACCACTTCATTCACTTGTTCTATTAACTTATCATTCACGTTGATCTTACATTCTGTTCTTTCTTCATTTCTTTCAAATATCAGAATGTTCGTCTTATCTACATTCAGGTTTAGACCATTAATTTCACACCCATCTTCCAGAGTGGTGACCAATGCCTGCAAATTGCAATCTGATGATGCAATGAGCACTGCATCATCTGCATATAGCAAGAATAATTCATTCATCTTCTGTTCCATTCCTCCTCTTACATTCCACGTAGCTATTTGTAGCTCCGTTCTCCACCTTCCGTCGTTTTTAATATGGCGTGTTGGTTGGCGGTTCCTAACGCCGCATATGCTTATTGTGAAATAATATTTATTAAAATTTATTATATATATATTCATTTGATTATTTCGTAACTTATTGTAGATGTATATTATATAAAATATATAAAACCAATGTCGTTATATGAGTTTCACTATAAAGTGTTTTACTTTTATATTTGAATTGTAATTTAAAAAAACCTGTATTCCATTATTGACTATATTATAGCGCTCGTTCTGAAAAGCTGCAGCAAATACTTTTAAAATTATTCTGTGCACGCTTACACTGTAAAAAGGATTAGTGCCGCTCATGTGTGCAAGTTACACAGACTAATGAAAGTACAGTCATTTAATTTTTGCGGTTATTTCTATGGTTTATTTTAAGAAATCTGTGTGTTAGGTTATGTAAATAAAATTTATTTAATAAAATGATATTGAAATAACGAATAAAATAATAAATAATACATTATCTAATTATAATATTTACTAAAATTGGGTTATGAACAAATATGGGAAGAGACGTTCTTAGAGTCAGTCAGTCAGTTTATGTAATAAAAAGTGACCTACTTACTAGTGAACCTTGTTTGCATTATACAATTACCAGATTTATAATCACCATAGATTTATTACGCAAGGCATTAAACCGATATTATAATGAAGAAACGAAATTCACTGAAAGATTGGTAATGTCATATAATTTTTTTAAAACTAAAAAGAAAAACACATATTTTCCTATAACGGTTACCTTTTCTATTTTAATATGATGATTATACGCAGGTAAACAAGTAATAAAATGCTTTTACTTCGTAAACTTACTAGTTACTATTACTATACTCCAAGTTTAGATTTATGTTTCCGTCGTGAGGAAGTAAACTCTCCTTCCATTAGTTTCACTGTTTTTATATGTTAAATCACGTGCTAGTCTCAACTCATTAAACAACGAAACACAATGCTTAATATTATTGAAGGATGTAAGGTTGTACTTATATAAAGATAGTACGTAAAAAAGTTTTAACAAGTGAAAACCATAGATAGTGAAGCTCTAACTCAATAGTACACCTAATTGACTATCATTAATAAAATACATCAAGAACCTTATCAAAGTTTACAAATTCTATGATTTTGAATGAAAATAATGAAATATTGGAAACCCATTATCAAATTTATTTATGTTTAGTTTAATTCATTGATACTCCAATTTTATTATAATAATCATTTACTTTAAAGAGCATCATATAAGTTATTAATAAATTAAAATTAAAAATATTGTAATATTTGTAATGATGTAATAAATTTAGACGGAAAAAGAATTATAATTTTTTTATTAATGTTGCCTAATTCGTAAAGAAAAGCATTGTTTAGAAATAAGTTATTTTAAGTTATCTTAAATATCTGAAACAAGTATAAAACTAATATTTATTTAATAAATGACTACAAACGGTAGACAACATAAAAAAAGCCAGTATATCCTACGTTCAAGTTTAAGCCAGTCTGCTTCGTCGTAATGGAATAATAAACTTTTTCCGTCAAAACTCCTGACTAACTTTTCTCTGGAAAGTCAGCAACATTAAAAAATACATTTATTTTGTAAGCATATTAATGGATTTGTTACTTTGATGTCGCTCTAAATATTAAACATATAAGTTGATGAGACTTTGACTTGCGTTTGTATTCAATTTATCCAATTAAATTTGTTTCACGTTATGTTTACATACAAAGTTATTTGGAGTTCCTACTACCTGATCTTCATAAGCGTTATTAAAGAAGATAAAGAAGAAGTAACATTATAGGTGACTGTGATAACAATTCAATTAAAATTATTACGTAGTAATTTCATTTCTGTAGTAATTTAAACACTTAGTCTCTAATTCCAATTTTTACGTTGTTTGTCTGTGATTATATTGATAATTTATCCGTTGATAGGTATTTTTTTTAGTCTGTGAAATTTCGTACTATTAGATAAATTGAAAGTTGCCAGCGTGTGGGTGCTTTGGGTTCCTCGTCATTTTTATATATTTTATTGTTTAGATTCAGTGTTATTCTTATGTCATAAATTATATAAATTGCTAACACACCGCTGTATATTATAAAAAATTTGCTGTCATTCATTTCAAATGTTTCGCTGCCGCCGACGTTGCCTTATTGATATATTTAGATTATATGATAATTTTGTCATTTAATAATTATTTGTTTCTAATCAACAACTAACTTAACTTCAACATTCAGGTTCTTAGCTTAAATTACTAAATAAATTGTTTCCGTTTATAATAATCAAGAATTTACCAACATTTAATTTGACGCACCGCATGATGAAGTAAAAATATAATTTTAGGTTTAGAATTCAACCTTACCTTTCCAATTCGTGATGTACAACGTACATATAACTGTTCCACAATACCATATTAAAAGGTTACAATAAATCAGGATCCATATAAGTGCATTTGAGTGTGATACTAACGTGTGTAAATTACAGGGATGTTCAAGTCATTTAATGAAAAAAAAACTTCATTATCGGTAAAAATTTACGAACTATACTAACATAATAATACTCCAGACATGGTATATACTGCCATTTTGATATAGATTAATTGATCAATACTCGTAGTTCGTAAGTTGTTACCGATAATAAAGTTTTTTTTTTATCTTTATCCTTAAAGGCACTAATTTCAAAAACTGCTATTGAGATTTTCTTAGTATTTTGTGCATTATGAGGTAATCGGATATATTCATGGCAACTCAGAATTTTCTCTTGAAGTTTGTAAGAGATAATTACGTATGTGTAGGTGTATGTTTATACACCAACATAATTTTACACAACTATGACAAATGCACATAATGTTGTTATTTTCCGGGTTCGAGCAGCAGTTGTGAACTTACGTGCGTTTTGTACGAACGTATATTGAATTTCAAGTAGTTTTAAATGACTAAACAATATTTTGTTTACGACATCTTAGTATGCAGTGAATTATTTTATTATAAATTTAATAATGATTTGCAGAAATTAGCACATCAACCTTTACAGAATGGTGTAAACACCTAGTGTATTTAAAAAAATAAAGAGCAAGTAGCTTTTTTTATGAGAGCAGCCCGAACGAGCGTGTGGGTGATAAGTGATCGATTATCGATGATAAGTGATCACTGCCATCCATGAAGTTTTGCTAAGTCCGTGGAATCGCTAAAGCATTAATGGGCCTTGGGGGGGTTCATCATATCACTTAATTTCACCCTGAGAATTGTCGCAGTTGGCGGGGCAGCCTTTCATTTCATTGACTTGGGTCCCTGACTGCCTGCAGTCAGCCAGTGGAGAACCGTTGCTTCGGATTCCCTTACCCTTCGCGGCTACGCACTTGACACAACAAAAACCAATTCGCTGCAAACGTTATTGCTGCATTCCTCTTGATTAACCTGACGCACCAATCGGCTTAGATTCTCCAGGATATACTTATTGTAATACATAGTAGTTATAGTAAATACTGATTTTTCTCTGCTAATACTATTATAATGTGATAATAACAAAAAAAAATATAATGTATCGTTATACTATGATTGAAAAAGTTGTACATATAGTTGTAGTAATAAAAAAAATAAATCATAATAATATATATTTCAAGAATGTGATAAGTGTAATTTAAATATCTCTATAGAATTATTATTTTTACTAAAAACTTGTGCTTTAAAATTGTTATAAAAACATTTGCAATAACACCACTTTTGCTGCAACATGCATAACTTTGATATTTATCACAACACAGCTGCGATTTATTACTATATACTCGAGCAATGGAGAGTCTAGAATGTTTTATTAAGTTTAATATACATAATGTAATTGAATAATGTAATTTTTACATCTAAAAATACACCCTTATATTTAACCAAGAAATGCTAAACCATGTTGAAAAAAAATAATCATACAACTACTATACTACTTTATATATAAACTATTGCACATAAAGAAATAAACTCAAATCAATAATAAATACACTCCAATATGTAAACATAACAACCTGTAAATATTTTTTAGCAGTGAAGTAAAGCAGTGTGTCAAAATTTAAGCCAAAATCAATACCTTATTAAGCGACAAAAGGGTGCCACTAATTATTTAAATTATATCAAGTGTTTGAAATCAATATTCATTATATATTAAATTGCACGCTGGAATCCTGCCATCTGCCAGCGCTGGCAACTGTGTTGCTGACATTGCCGAACCACTCCCGCTTCCGACGACAAATTGACAGTTAAAGGAAGGAAGGAATAATTGTTAAATATTTTTTAATTTATTTTTTTAATTTGGTATCGAAGATTCTATACTCTGAATTTGACATCGTATTACCACGTAAATTATAAACATCTAACTAAGAGACAAAGAGTTTAATATCTCATAAATTTTATTGCTTTAAGTGGCGTCCTGTCTTAGTAGCTGTTCATAATTATATAGTTATGTCAATTTTGTGAACTTTTATTACGCATTTTATTAATATCCAATTATGAAAACCACAGCTCAATAATAGTTGTTAGAAATTGTACATAGTGAATATATCACAAAATTGTGGTAAAAGTTAAATAAGTTTCTTAGAAATATTTTATAAGTAAGTAGTAATTCTTTGAAGAAAATAAAAATAAAACATTATATTTAAGCAGATGTTTTTAATTTCATTATTTGTTGCTGCTTTTAACACCGCGAAATATTATTATTACGTTCATTAAGCATTACATTATAAATCCATACTTTCATACCAATATTATAAATGTTAGTATAACTCAGTCTGTTATGTTTTCACATTTACACTGTTGAACAGATGAAGAGGCATTCTTCAAAAAGAAATTTAATCACATCCTTACATAGGATATGATTTACATCTAAAACAAAACCGATATAAGTGTGAATGAGTGTGAAAAAATTATTTACGTTACGTTAAAATAATAGTAATGTTTTCATTTTTTGTAAAACTATCCCCCATTTTTGGGAACATTATATCAAATTTAAGTCGTATTGTTTAAAATTTTGAGGTACTATAATAGTTACCGTGTTATTACGAAAACTACTGAGAATTCTATTATTAACTAGGATTAAATATACTAATTTTAAATATACCAGTGGCAACCGATGATGTTGTCGACAAATGATGTCATTAAATTAACAAATTTCTAATCTATATTTCATATTGAAATTGTAGTTTAAATCGTATGGTATAATTGTTATTTGAACCAAAAAGCAACAAATAAGGTATGGGAACATAGCTAAACACATCTTATTTCCAATATGAAATGAAAGGACACCTTCTCCGATAATCTTATATAGATCGAAGGATCGCATATCACAGAATTAATACCGAAAAATAAACATATTCTACGATGGATTTCTTAAAAGACGGACATAAACATTGCTATTTATCTTCCTAACAAATTAATAACGATCGATAAATGGTCTTAGAACCTGTTAATTCAAGACAAATATTCGAACGGCTATATGAGATATTGTTTGATTTCCGAATATTATTATAATTCATCTTTTTTAGATTTCATATCAGTATTAAGCATGGGAAAAATAAATAGAAAAGATAATAGAAATAAGAACAACATGTCGAGATCTGTAGAAAACAATTTTAGAAGTCCATTTTTAAACTTGTGACACTAACAATAAAGTTGGAATAACTTCTTCGCTTTGTAATAACTCGTAAGGAATTCTCCGGAGATGTATGTTTCTTTAAGTCCCAGTTTCTTTCTCTGAATTTTCTAGTACTCTGCTAATATTTTTAACATATTTATAATATCGTTGACGAGTACCGCTAACATAACAATAACAATGTCTAAACATGTCTCATCTTATATAATACTAACTGTACTCACGACTTCGTTGTCACGAAATATGTTTTTTAATAAAAGTAGCCTAAATGACTCCTTATAATATCCTCTATCTGCAAGTGAAAATTAAAATTTGTAAAGCCGTTTCAGAGTTTAGTATAAAAAAACATACAGACAGATTTACAGACAGAGTTAAAATTGTATATTTTTTACGTAAGTATGCTTTTATATGCATTCAGTGGCATTTATTTGCAATAACAAATAGATATTTCAAATTTGTATGTATGGATATTAAATAGTTTAGTTAACAGGCTAAATTTGTGTAAATAGTAATTAGTTTCTGTAGTGAATTTAATAAAGAAATAAATCACTTTATTTGTTGTAAATATTAATTAAAGATCGAGCTAATGTTCTACACGCTACACGTACTTCTGCTTATTGTTAATTTCAACCAATTATAGATAGGTCATATTTTTAATGAATTTTCATATAATTTTGTTTAAGATAAAAACATAGCGAAACCAAAGGAAAACTAAAATTTTATTAGATTAATAGGTCTCAAAAACTAAAACTCTAATTTCTAAATTTACATTTGCAATACCTTTTTATATTATTATCTTTCTCTTCTAATGGTTGTAATAATATTATATCCCTTAACAGACAACATCTTCGAAGTCACTTTTGCAAAATTTTACTTTGAATTTTAATACAGAGAGCACACACAGAGCAGCACTAATCCCTATTTAGAGTGTAATCGTGCTTAGAGTAATTTTGAGGTATTTTGCAACAACAGGAAGTACAGGATTATTTTTTAATTACAATATAAATTTAATAGTATAATGGTAAGCATATAAGTTACACATATTGCTCCAAGAAAAAATAAGTTTCTGATATACAAAGAAGTTATTGACTCTGTATATTCGAATAACAGATAGCTTAGGCCAGTATTTGACCTTAGTATTAATATTGTTATCAGGCATTGTCTTATTTTATGAATATTGTTTTGAAATAAATAATTTTTACTATCTTTTAAAAAAAAAATATAAACTTGTTCTGATGTAAAGTTGATTTAATTGGATACATAAAAAATACTGAATGCAGCATATGTGTAAAAATTACAGAATGAAATGCGTAAAATGCTTCTATATCTATAATACAAACCCATTAAACACATTAAATACAATTTTAAATCCTTTATAAAACTTATGACACCGAGATCCAATTTAGAAGAACTTTTTCTATATTTAAATTTGCGTCACTTTCGATTCTTCAAGTACTTGTAAATTATGTAATATATTTGTGCAAAACGATCATGCCATAGCGAAAAATAAAATTGATTCTTTACTTTGAATTGGTATGTATAAACTATAATAGTTAGTGACGTAGTCAAATGTAATTGGAATATATTGTTACCTTTATTTTTTAACGGTTTAGAGAGATATTTGAATATAATATATAATATATAACCTACATTACAAGAAAATAAATATTATAATATTAAAAGAATTCTGAAAAGTTTACAATATGATAGTTTAACACATAATATATATTTAATTTGAAAGACATTCTGCAACTTTATCGGATACAAAATCTGAATATTTTATAAGAATTCTATACACGATTTTCTCTCGAGAGTTTAGTATATCTTTAAGAGAAACGAGGAATTTAACTATACAGAAATACTTTTATTAAAGACGTGACTTTGCTTGTATATTAGATAAAAAATGTCTATGACTTAGGAACTCTGACATAAAATATAATAAAAATATGATAAATCTCAAATCCTTACCAATTGTTAATAACAGATATAAAAAAAAAACTCGAAACATTATTATGGTAAGTGTAAGTACGTGGATTGTCAAAATGTATGGAAATATGAAAATATAATAATATCATTTAGTTTTATATATAATAAGGATGCCACTTGAAAAACTTTTAATAATTTATGGTTATATATAATATTATTAATATTATATATAATCGATCATATATTATTTTACCATACTAGATTTAACTTTTTAGCTGTACAATCTTTTTAAGAGAATGTCACACGGAAAAAGTTCGTTGACTTTATTGTAAAATAGTCCATGGACTCACCGTGATTGTGGAGATATTGACGAAACAGATTATCTTTTATAAGTTGTTAAACAAATATTTAAAAAATGCATGATTTTAAGGTCTAAAATGAGTCATCACAGATACCAAATTATAATTAAGTACATAGTGTAATAAGAAATGTAATTTTATGTTTTATGTTGATAATGTAATATTACGTATTTCATGTAGAGAAATTAAAATTATACGAATACCTAAAAGTATTTTGTTAACAATGAATTTAGGATAGCTTCAACTATTGGACGATTATCAATATACAAAAATTTGAGACATAAGAGGAGCTGCAGGAGTTGCAGATCTATTCTCCTATTACTATCCAGGAAGGGACTTTGGAAAGCCGTCTCTCTCAATCTCTTACAAAATTTTAAGATAATGTCAACTTCACACATAATATACAGATAGCCTAGATACGCAGGCATTATGTATTTTTTCTAAATATTAGTATTTAAATATATAATTTCTGTATAATATTTTACTTATATATAAAAATATAAAAATTTCAGAAGCCTACATTTATTATTGTTTATATTATAAACAATAATTACTAAGATCTTAGAACAATTTTGTAAAGCAACTGCTGACATGTTACATTTTAGAAATTTAGCCCTTCGGAGATAATTCTTTATAAAATATTGATAATTGGATATTTTCGTACATGATTCTGAATATTTTGATACAAATTTAAAATTGTGATTATAAATCTTTGTCAAAATATTATTTCTTCAAATGTTATCAATGAATTACCACAAAACATTAATATCAATTTCAATACTTAATTTACATTAACAATATAAATGTAAATACGATCATGTAAAACAGCATCAATGTGCATTTCGTTTCATCAGTATCTTTCTTTGTTCTGTTATTTGTAACAACTCGTATACAGAGAGTACAAATAGTGAACACTGTTTCATTACGCTTCGAAATTGCAAATCTTTGTTGATATTTGAAAAAAAAGTTATTCATCTTTGTACATCTGTTTCGGAAATATTATAAATTGACAACACTCCTTTGCAGGGAAGTGAAATTTATATTTCTGGTACTAAGAATCTAATTTTATATCATTTAAATTTTATTAGCAAAGTCCTTCTAAGACCATCACAGAATTTGAATACATTAGTATTTTTTGTTTCTCTAAAGTAGTCATGTGATGTGTATTTAAAAATGTAGAGAACTTTTAACGCTGTAGACTGAGTAAATAAAAAATTGTATAGCTAATTGAAATTGGATTGTAGCATCGGAAGCATTCAAATCTAGTACAGGTTATGATATATTTTATGTATTAAATCTCGTAGAGACCTTACCTTAGATACCTTAATATAGAAACAATTAACAGTTTTTGCATTAAAATATAGATTTATTATTCTTAACAATATACAAACATATTTTTAAACAATAAATTAAAAATTAATATATAGATATTTTGTTTTAATTTTTTTTTATTTATGAACGATAATAGCTCGTAAAAATATTAATCCGTTTACTATAAAAAATAAGACATATTTATTATTAATAATTAAATGAAATAGATGTACATAAAAATTTTATATAAGTTTTTCTTTTATATTTATTTATGTTATGAACGTAATAAACCGCATAACGACTATAAAAACCTTTTTTGACGAAAGGCAATTTTGGGGGTGTAATGTACTTATTTCGTATTTAATCGTATAAGTATGTTTAGTTTGTTATATTCTGAAATTGAATAAAAATTGCAGTGCCAATATATCTTCCTTCGGTAGTATTATTTGGCACTGAATAAGCTTATATTCGTTATCATAATATGAGATCTAGGTATCCGATATGTAATTTCGATATCAAATAGTGGAATGCATAACAATAATACCTAAATCTAAACCAATATTCGGTTTGTGCAATGATTTAATGTTTATAGCAGTTCATTCTTATTTCTATCTGATGTCGTAAAATGTACTTATCATATAAATACACCCTATTAATTAATTTTTCATTATCCTAATAAAGTAGTATTTCTGATTGTACTTTCTGGAAAAAGACCAATAACCATGGTACATATTTAGTTACTTCATATGAACAGAAATATATATATTAATCGACAAAAAATGCTAAGAGTGATTATTTAAAATATATGTTGATATGTTGCAATGACGGTTACTAACGTAATAAAAGACCTACACTGACCTACTCCAAAACGCTCCGTATACCGACAAAGAGAAATATTGAACTAGTGTTTGTTATAAACAATTATTTGATTTCATATAGACCTTTAAAAAGTATTATTAATTGGTATTTTATAATTATTTACCTTACATCAATCATTTGACTGATCTGATCCACTTATCATTAAAATGTTAAATGAAATGTGAAAATTTAAATTATTTAAGTAGGAATGCCTTTTTATCGATGTTAAATAGAAAATAATCTGTACACCTAGAGATATAGTACTTAAACTAAGTATTACTATAGTTGAAGAAATATTTAGTAAAACTACTTTGTTATAATATCAATTATGTTTTGCATGAATATTAATCTCTTGAGAACAATTGGACAGTGTCAATATTGTAATATTCGTAAATATCATGTTTGTACAATAAATATATTATTAAAATTATTTGATATTAATGGAGATGCTATTTTTTATCAAGTCTTAATAATGACAGTGACTTGTAATTTTATTGCAAACCATCTTTGCTAAACACTGTTCTAACGAAAGCCATAAAGATTTGTATACTTATATAAGTACGGAGATTAAGGTTGCCCTTTTCCTGATACTCAGTTAATACAGTTCAACAAAACGCTATGGAAAATATTATAGATTGGCAGGATAGTATCTACCGGATATTGAGTGTGGAAAAATATTAGGATACCATTTTTATTTGATATTATATTTATTTTATGTTTGAAAATATCTTTACTACAAATTTTCTTTTACCAAAGCGACGTACAATACACATAATAAAAGTTGTAGCAAAGTTTCAATTCTATCAAAAGTAGTTCTGAATATGTTTCAAATTATTCCATGTATACTTATTTTTTTTTACAATAACAAGTGTAAAACCCTAACTACCATACATTGTCGTCTAGATCACGTCCGCATGGAATAGTTACAAGAATACTCGCTGCATTTACTCTTTGAATAGCAATGCTTATTCGTCTGCGACAAATGAGCCCGCTCTCTTGTTACGAAATGAAGCAATAAGACGCGGTTTTTTTATAAAATATTATAGACTATTACTGCATATGAAGAAAACTTTGAATAATTTGTTTTAGTCCTATAACTTATTGCTACAAGTTCGTTATTTCTTTAAATATTGTAAATAAAATGTATATTTGTTTGCTTGGTAGTAAATTGTGGGTGAGTTGATGATGGCTGATTTAAGAATTATGTATTATGAACAGTATAGTTTTATTGAAATTAAAAGCTTATTTTTGTTGGACGTATATCTTTTAAAATTCACATGAGCAGTTGTAACTTATCAAACAATTTATGAGGGATAATAAATAAGGTAAAGAAAACTAAACCAATTAGAACTTCGTAGTCATAAACATAATAGTTTTTAAAGTACTGTCCTAAATTTATATTACTTTTTCCATGAAGGCGTGTGATATTATACGTATTATTTAGATATCTAATATTATCAGAAAGAAAATTGGTTCCAATGTCAAATAAAATTTCTTTACAGAAAGAGAAACAAAAAAACACCTGAGACTTCAAGTAAATGAAACCTGAATTAGAAAACTAGGAAGTGTAAATTAAAACTGCACAATGATTTAAAAAAGTCTGCGTATTGTAATGGACTTAAAATTATATTATATTATACAAAATGTGAACAATCGTTTGTTCATATATGGATGCTGTTATTGTAATTAGAGCGATTGTTTGAAATGCTTTATTGAAAATAATTTTAGATCATTCATTCACAGATAAATTAGTATATTTATATATAGAAACTAGATTTTGCTAGTTTCTTCGCTTGGGGGAAAACAAGTTACATATCTTGACTTTTTCAAAATAAAACATCTATTGTTAATCAAAGATAATAATGTTATACGTGAAGACACTATTATATAGCTTTCCTTTTTATAATATAGGCACATCTGTGCCTATATTATAAAAAAGAAAGATTAAGATTTAGTTTATAATATATACCTATCTAGGTATATAACGTCACAAAGTATTAGTTTTCTAACTTTATTTGATTTGACATTTCTATTATTTTTTGCTTACAAATTTTACAGCAATATGTTTGATAAGTTAGAGATACACTTTCTTCAGAACATTTTATTAATCTTGTCTAAAAATATTTGTTATTTTCGTCTATTATTGGTTACGGTAACGAAACAATAAATAGTTATTAACAACAGATTTGAGTGCATTATTTTAGCGCCTTCAATATAATACACTAAAAATTGTGTATCCAAAACTCGTTCAAGAGAAAACGTCATGATTGTGGGAATTAGTGAAATACAAACAAAATGTACTTTATTCATCTGATGGCCACGAAAAATAAATTCTACTAAACTTCACCACCTCTCGGGTTCAGATTTTTGTTATATTTTAAAGCTGATGTATTTTATTAATTACTTTCCAAAATTTGAACACAGTTTATAAACCATCGCGGTAAAACATTGTCACAGTGATTGCAAAGGTCCTCTATCTTTCCGGGTGTTCCTACATAACACCCCCCCCCCTGGACATGGGGTGTACGTAATAAATCTTACAAACATTAAAAAGTAAGAAAAAACATATAAAATATAATGTATGTAATCCCACAAATTGTATACGATACAACTGTTATACCTTTTATTAACACTTAAAAACTTAGATTTAACAATGGACTATAATCTGTCTTGGTCGTCACATGTAAATGACATAAGTAAGCGATTTCATTATTCTTTACACTCTATGAGACGTCTTCAGAATTTACTCCCTTTAAAATCAAAAATACTTCTAACTCAAACTTTATTACTTCCTCTCCTCGATTATGCTGACATATGCTATCTAGATGCTACACATGTGCTACTTGACAAACTAGATAGGCTTCAAAACTTGTGTATAAGATTTATATATAGATTGCGGAAATACGATCACATATCAGACTACCGACGTCAGTTAAAGTGGCTACCAATTCCTCTTCGCCGGAATATGCATATCCTAAATAATCTCTTTAATATAATTAAAAACTGTGCACCGAATTACCTTACTAAGCGGTTTAGAATGTCGGTTACAAATCACAGACCATTGCGTTCATGTGTACCTTTCAAACCGCTTGATATTCCTCATTATAATAACATATTTTATTCACGCTCCTTTACAGTGCAAGCAGTGCGCCTGTGGAACTCACTACCTGACGAGTTCTATAAATGTCCGAACGTTAAATCTTTTAAATATAAATTAAAGCAGCACTTTCACTCACTTCTTTGATGTATATATAAAAATTTATTTGTGTAAAGTATATATGTTTATTTATGTATATATATATATATATATTTATTTATTTATTAATATGTAAGTTTATATATATATTCTTTGCATTATGTAAGCATGTTATATTTCTTCTTATTATTATTATTACTTAATTATTAGTATTATATATATATATATATATATATATATATATATATATATATATATATATATATATATATATATATAATATTAATAATTAATTAAATATATATATATATATATATATATATATATATATATATATATATATATATATATATATATATATATATTTAATTTAATGTACCGACCTACTTCGTCAACTACAAGGCACTTACACTCAGGGGTGGCTGGAGGAGATCTCTTCTAAGAGATAAGCTATCCCATGTACATATTTTATAATTTTAAGTATCTATGTAATAATGAGGTACATGAATAAATAAATAAATATTTTTTTTACTACGTACATGTAATTATATGCGCAGACAATATAAATGAATATACGTATAAAAAACAGTATTAACCTTGTTACGCTGTTAAATAAAAATGAAAGTATTAGTCAAAAATGAAAAATGATATATTTATATTATGTAATATTTTTTGTGGAGATATAAACATTATATTTTCTTGAATTAATAACAGTTCAGTGTAAAAACTCTGCACTGATTTATAATTAAAACTTAATTGAAATATTATCTTACAAAAGAGCGCTACCAGTGATTATTTAAAGTTATTAAAATCAATATTCATTATGTGTTAAATTGCGCGCTGGAGTCTCTCCAGCTGCCGGGGCCGGCAATTACTTATTTACCAACGGTCCATTGCCGATCCGACGTTCTGATATCAAGTGACGTATTAACATTGTTAAGAAACGTAATTGCAATGCTTTTGAATCTGTATGTTAAATTGCCTAACTAACTTGTTGTCTCCATACACTCACTGTGCATTTTGAATTCCATGTCCGGAAACTAAGAAACTATTGAAGGTAGATGAAAATATAACCTCTGCAAACTGTAATATTATCATATTATTTATATTATAAACTAAGTATTTTTACTTGTATCATAATCATTGGAATGTTTAAAATCATGTCTATACCGTCTATCGGTTCTCAATTTCTTTCCTTATAAACAAATACCACAAATTCATCAATCTATTAAGATTTTTATTAAAGAACTCACAAAATCCTGGCTAAACAAATTCCTTAATAAATATTTTAAACGTTCCAGAAATGTTTTTACAAACATCCAAAATATTGTCTGAGTAAAAACCCCTTCTTTCTTCAACCTTCAAAATTAATAGCTAGCCAGCTCACACGTGAAAAATATGAAGACAAATACAGTTCGTATGTCATCGTACAGATCCGTGTGCATTACTTTACGTATTCTATAATACAATAGTATTTATATACTACAATTGTTTTCAAGAAACTTTCATGTGAAAAAGTCGTGATCATCTGAATTAGTGGAGTGGAGACAATATATATTATTTTTAATTGTTGGCTGCCTTTAATAAATTCCATTGACCCATCTCAGTGCCATCTATCGGGTACAGATTATGATATCACCCCTTTAACTAAATTTTTTGATACTAAAATATCCATTCGCAGACTCTAATTATCAAGGTATAATATGTATAAAAATTTTGTCACAATCGCCTAGACCGTAAAACAGATAAGGTAAGTTGTTGTTGTTTATTCACTACATTATTTATTAAATGCCTAGCAATAGATTGCTTACATATTTAATATTTTTAATTATTGAAAAAACATCAATTTTTTCCGTGCATTAAATACCATATTGGATTCATTTCGTACAACGGCTTACCGACACACAATATATCAGTTCAATGAGTTCTCGAACACAAAATTACCATTATTTTCGTGTTATCCAAAATTGATATTTTTTATAAAGAATAACCGATACTACTATTAACCATTACATAAAATATTTTTTCTTCAACGTTAGGTAAATAATTAAGAAATATTCCTCAAATTAAAAATAGATAAAATATGAAAAGGTTTTGCCATCGCAATAACGGCATAAAGAAACTTGAATTATAATATCCTAAGGGTCCATACAGACTTATCTATGATGCTAGCAACTAAGTGCTATTTCAAAAAACTATGTTAGTTACTATTATAACACTATAAAATACATATTTCCCAAAAAAATAAGACTAACAAGTTTCACAGTTTTTAGATATAGTATATGAAAATAAAGTTAACCTATTGTTGTTTTGGTTTGAAGCAGTATATTCATGGTTAATTGGAATATATAAACAAGAAAATTGTCAACCGCACATAAATCACAAACATAATTAATTATACGTATGTGAACGGCGCATCATGACGTGACGGGGATTTATTTCTATAGATATTAGAAATAAAACCTTGGAATAAAACTTTTTTTATTTAAAATTGTATATGTTTGCCATTAATGATAAGGCCAAATATATACAATTTTAAATTTTTACTAATCCCTAGAAATGTATAAAAGTTTGTAAAATATTACAGTAAAAGTGATATGTTGCATAAATTATGTTATAGAAAATTAAATATTACTTAAGCACTGCTTAACTATAATCACATGCTATAATGAATTTTTGGAAACTGGTATAAAAAAGCTTGAGCATCCTGCCTACATTGCAGATCTTGCTCCCTGTGATTGCTTTATTTCCAATTGTGAAGAATCAGCTCAAAGGCAGGGAGTTTGTAAGCGACTTTGAGTTATTGGCAGTAGGACCAAGCATATTCAGAACTCTTAAAAAGAAAACTGGATTGAATTCTTTGACAACTGCTTTTTACGTATGACTAAGAGTATAAACTGCAATGGAAATTATTTTGAAAGATTGTAATAAATATGACTTTATTGCAAAACTTATCTAGTGACCTTGTATTCTAGTGAGTATTTAACACCGCCACCTATTAGAATCCTATAGAACTTTAAAGTGAATTAAACTCTATATTAAACAAACCTTCCATTTGCGTTAAAAAATGTAACATTAATAATCGCGATAAAACTCCTATCCTATCCTTAAGTTGGACAAATTGATAGATTTTACAAAATTTCAATGAAATTGTTTCAGTGGATACAAGGATTAGCGCTAACGAACATCGTTACACGGGGAATAATATATATATATATATATATATATCCCGTGTTTTAACACTTTCTCAGTTCCTGAATATATTATTATTACTATTAAAGTAAAATGAAGTTACTTACTAGAAGTTTTAGATTAAGTTTGAATTCTTTTTCAAATAATGTATTTGACTAAAATATTTTATTATAAGTAGCAATTAATAAAAATGCAATTTTCTGTTTAAAGAAATTGTAAAAAAACTTTTATATAAATCGGAGTAATAAAAAAATTTATATTTATAAATAGACTTTCACAAATAAGCAGTTTCCCAAGTTTGTGTTTCTTGTTTTGGGAAGAATTTCGTTGCAAGCAGAAACTGGATCACAGCCAAATGAGTAAATGGTTGATAAGGCGGAGGTTAACTTAGTTTTGTCCTGGGCGTTGGCCTGGAAGTATTATATTTTGTCATATCACATATTAAGACAACGTATTGAAGTATTTGGAATGTATTTTAGGTATAAACATACATTAATTTTTCAAATTTAAGCCAGCTGCAGAATGATGTACCTTTCACGTATTTTTGATATAAAACTTTTAATTTTCTCGCCTTACTCTAAAAGGTTAACGTGATTAAAATGTCAGAAAAACTCTTAACTAATGATTTTGAAACAGGGTATCAGCTTTGTTTTTATTTATTTATTTATTAACCTTCACGCCATATCCCTTGCGGGGTAGCCAGAGACGACGGAGCTTTGTTTTTATTTTGTTATTTTGTGATTATTTTGGTTTATGGTTTATATTTACTTTAGATCTCTTTTATTGTCATTATGAAAATCTGCAAATGAAGAAATTGTCACAGAAGTTGAAGGTATGGTTTGAATTTCAAATAATAAACCAAAGTTCATCAATAACTTAAAAGTTTTAATTAGATCTTTTTCCAAAACACGCTATGTTTGAAGAATAATGAAACCAGACCTAACTTAATAACACGGGTGCTGTGGAAATATGATTAACTCCGATTTATCGTAGGATATCAGTTTCAGTTTACAAAGTTATATATGTAATTTTGATTTGTATACTTGGCAAAATTTCGAGAAATCGTAGGATTTATTATATTAAATTAATAAATCTGCAAGACTGAAGATTTGTGAATATTCATGAGTAATGTGGAATGATGAAGAATACTATGATATTTTGGAGAGAAGGATAAGGTCTTTGGGTATTCGGCTCTCTCATTAAGGGAATTAACAAAGGGAAACCTTGCTGTAATAGATAGTTTAGAAATAAAAATAAAATCCTTTCAATTGATCGAAGTACAAGTTTATTTAGATTTCATAATCAAAGCTAAGAAAAGAGATTGTTTTGAAAAACAATAATAATTTAAATTATTTCAATTTCCTTAAGCTAAATTCCAAATCATGTAAATATTATGTAGCATTATAACCTTACTTTGGTGAGCTAATATGGTCCTAGTCAAATTCATAATATGTTATTAATTTTGATAACAAACAATTACTATCTACATATGGAAATTGAAACCTTCTGTTCCTAACATGCAATGACTCTTCGAGAGGGTAAGTTCTGCAACAATTATACAATACATTAAAGTATACCATACTTTATGCCATAAAAACTATTATGCCATAAAAATTAAAAGTATGTTTTTTACATATTGCCAAGTTAACTATTATCTCTGTTTGGGTACTCGGTTTTTGAGAGCATCCCCCATGTATTAAGCCAGTCAAGAAGTAAGAATTCTAAAACTCTACAATTTGTAATGTGTAAACTTAGCAAGAAAAAATAAAAAGTTAATTATTACATACGCCTTTGATTATCATTCGATATTGTCAGCTACAACATAATTTTAATCGGTGGTAGTTGACGTTTCCCGGGAAATATTTTGAATACAATATCAATCGAATTAAATACATAAAATAAAATTATATTAGGAAGGGATATGAAATATTGGACTTATAAAGAGTTAAATATCAAGTATGATTCAAATTATTTAAAATTTTACCCGTCATTTTATTACTGATATGAAATTATTATTTATTTTGATTACTTTTTAATGACACGTGTCGCATATAAGGTAATTGATTGATTAAAAATTAATTATACATTTTATGGTGTTTTTATTTTTAATTTTATCATAACCCCATAAATAAAGAGAAGCTATTGTGGCTGTTTCCTGCGGGGAACCATGGACTATAAACTAAGCGTAATTTCAATAAAAACAGAACAACAACAGAGCAACAGAAACATAAGACTTATTGTATCTTACATATTATAAACATAAATAAAAATAAATAAATCAATTTGGTTTTATAAGCTTTACTATGAAGGTTTTTACTTCTAATTTTGAATTTTAATTAAAAAACCCGTATTCGATTATTGACTATATTATAGTGCGCGGTCTGAAAAGTCGCAGCAAAATATTTTTTAAATTATTCTAAGCACGCTTACACTGTAAAAGGGATTAGTGCCGCTCATGTGTGCTGTATGTTATTACATTAGCGCGGTTTTTTCTACAGTTAATGTTAAAAATCTGTATGTTAGACCGTATAATTTAAAATTATTGAATTGAAATATTAAGATAACGATTGCGTGAATGTTAAAGAATGCGTGATGTAATAGTAATATTTATCAAAGATTACAGTTAAGGATACGAACAAATAGTTATGGTATAGTAAAAATTAAAATTTTATATAGAAATCTGTACTACGTATTCCATTGAATAGAATAGCTACCTTGAAATACTACTTTAAGCGCATTTAGACACAACAGTAAGAGACGAGTCAGATGTATGTAATAAAAAGTAACTTATTTACTAGTAAATTTTGCTTGCACTGTACAATGATTCGAAGTATAACCATCATAAATATATTAACTCCATGAAGTTAGGTAAAAACTGTAATTTTTTCATTCAAACATCCTTTCAAAGCTGAGAAGTCTAAGTTGATAGTAAAATATTATATACATTTTTATTTATTTATTTTTTTTATTTATTTATTTAGCTTAACGCCATATCCCTTGCGGGGTAGTCAGAGACGACGGAGCGCCAAAAGCTACGGTCCCGGAATACGTCTTTCAACTCGCCCACACACATCAAACTCTTCATACATGACCTCCGGGGGGTCCTCATGCTTTTTACGTGACCTTGCTCGAGTATCATAGATACTGTGTTTTCGAAGGTCACTCGAGGCCTCCCCCAGTCCCTCTTACAACACATTTAATACATTTTTAATTATTATTATTTATTTCATAAACTTAATATCATTTAAAAACTAAAACTTTAACAAGATGCTTGTTCTTCGTAGAATAATATTCGAAGTATTGATGTTTGATTGATTATTTCCATCTTGACGAGCTGAACAGAGGTTAACAGTGTAACAGTGTAATATTCTCGGTAAGAAAACTGTACTTCCATTAGTTTCACTGTCTTAATATGTTAAACCACATGCTGTTCTCAAGTCAATATACACGAAACACATTACTAGATATTACTGTGGTAGATATGTTTGTATTTATTAAACTATAGTTGTTATATTTAACTTTGAAGATATAATAATAATAATAATATTCTTTATTGCACATCCTCAAAAAGTAATAAAAATACATAATAACAGAAAAAAAAAAAAAAAAAACGAAATAAAAAAAAAATGTACAAAAGGCGACCTTATCGCTAATAAGCGATCTCTTCCAGGTAACCCCAAAGTCAAAGGAATTACAACAAGTAAAAACGGAAGAGGTGTACAACTGACAAAATAATATGAATACAACATATACACAACACAGAATATAATACAATATAATAAATATTAAATATATATTTTAGATATAATACATCAACACGGATTGCTAAAAAGATAACAATATTATACTATAAAGAATGGATTTATAAGTAGGAGAAAATTATTTCGAAAGGAAATGTTTTTTTAAAGCGGTTTTGAAAGTGTACAGGGATTGAGAGCGTCGAATATATAGGGGTAAAGAATTCCAGAGACGAGAAGCTTGGACTGTGAAGGAGTTTGTATAGAAGGTAGTACAGTGAGAAGGAATTTTAAGCAATAAATTGTCTACGGAACGAAGTGAGCGGTTATGAGAGTCTTTTAAAAATTCAAATCGTTCTTTTAGGTAGGAAGGAGTAACTGGGTTGAACAGTATAGAGTAGAGTAGACAAAGCATATGAGTATTTCTGCGAAAGCGAATCGGCAGCCACTTGAGTTTTTCGCGAAAAAGAGAAACATGGTCATATTTACGCAAACCAAATATAAACCTAATACATAAATTTTGTAAGCGCTCAAGTTTGTTTAGCTGCTCTTCAGTAACATCAAGATAGCAAGCATCAGCATAATCAAGAATGGGTAGGATAAGAGTTTGAGCAAGGGCAATTTTCGTGGAAATAGGGAGAAAATTACGTAACCTCCTTAAGGAAGCAACAGAGGCAAACATTTTCCTGCTCACCTCAGTAATTTGTGGTCCCCAGGCAAGGTTCTGATCAAAGAGAACACCGAGATTTTTTATTGTATTCGTAAATGGTACTGGAACACCATCAAATATTATTGGTGGTAGTTTCAAGTGGTCAATTTTGAACAAAAGTCTGGAACTGCCAATAATAATTGATTGGGTCTTAGTGGGATTAACTTTGAGACCAAAGGATTTACACCAACCAACAATAGATTGCAAATCTATATTAATTTTGCTAATCGTTTCTGGCAAAGTGGAGATTTGAGAATGGCAATAAATTTGGAAATCGTCTGCGTACATATGATAGAGAGAAGAAATGTTAGTGGTAATTGAATTAATGAATATAGAAAAAAGGAGTGGAGACAACACGCCACCTTGCGGAACTCCGGTAATGGTCAGGGACCAATCAGAATAAGAGTCATTGACTCTTACTCTTTGCCTTCGTCCGTGCAAGTATGAATGAAACCATTCAATCACCTCAGGAGATATGTTAAGAGAACCTAGAATAGCTAGAAGTATATCAAAGTCAACAGTACTAAAAGCGTTACTAAAGTCTAATAACGTTAAGACCGTAACCTGATGCTGTTCCATGCCACCCCTGATATCATCTGCGATTTTAACCAATGCACTAGTCGTACTGTGACCAGGACGGAAACCAGATTGCAAGGAATTGAGTAGACTATGTTTAGAGAGGAAAAGGCTTAATTGTTCATGAACAAGACGCTCCAGGATCTTGGACAAAAAGGGAAGGATTGATATAGGACGATATTCAGAAGGAGATTTCGTTTTATTTTTTTTGGGTAATGGGATAATCTGAGCATCTTTCCAGATAGAGGGAAAGGTATTGCTGTATATAGAATAGTTAAAGATGCAGGTGATTACAGGAATTATGATGTCTAAAATAGGGATGATCATTTTACGACTAATGCAATCGGAACCTACAGAATCAGAGGTAATCGCTAGAATTTTCTTCTTAACATCACATTCAGTAAATTGATTAAGAAAAAACATAGGAATATCGGGAGACGGCGTTACAGAAAGTTGGCTAAGGGTAAGAGACTTAGTAACAGTGTCTAACGTATCGGATGATGTAAATTGTTTATTAAGTGAGTTTAAACTTAAGTTTTGTGAACTGGTTTCTTGGGGAACTTTGCCTACTCCCAAAGATTTAAGAAAATTCCAAACTTTACAGGAATTGTTTTCCTCGATAACAGATTTATAGATATGGCGTCGTTGTTCGTCTCTACACATATGGTTGCAGCGATTTCGAGCAGTTACATACTTTTCCCGATTCGTATCGTTAACGTTGGCTTTAAACTTTGCTTTGGCGTTGTTTTTTAAATTCGGACGTTTTTTAATACTCGACGTTAACCAGGGAGCAGGAAGATGTCTGACTCGTATTGGTCGTATAGGAGCGTGCTTGTCATACAGATCAGTCAGTAAGCGATTAAACATTTTTACCTGATCATCTAAACAGCTCTGTGATGATATAAGTGACCAATCTACTTTCGATGCATCGGCTTTTAAAAGCGCTAAATCCATCGCCGCAAAATTGCGTTGAAAGAGCAATTTTGCTCTCGCCTTAGGAGGTCGTAACTTGTAGGATAAATAGATGAGATCGTGAAAAGAAAAAGCATTAGCAGCGCACTGACCATGTTTTGAAACATGACTGGTTGAAGATACTATTATTAAATCAAGAAGAGAAGGGATACAATTAGGAAAAGTGTGAGTGGCTAGTAAAGGAAGTATTTGCAGATTACTGGCGGTAATTGTAGAATTTAATATATATAGCAAGATTAAACAATAAAATGAAAACCATAACTAGTAAAGACTTAATTAAATACACTACTAGCTATCATTCTAAAGATTTAGTTACATTAAAGAATCTACTCGACGTTTACATATTTTAATTAAAATAATGACATATTGGAAACCGATAATGTAATCTAATTAATTAATGTTTAGAGGATTTGTATTAAATTAAATTAATTATTTAAATTAGTTTTGATATACTAATAGTATTGTTATAATATACTTTCTTTATAAACCTATATATAATTCCGTACTTCTTTAAATAAAAAAATATATAACTTTGTATAATTAATAATAAAACCACGTTTTACGGAAATAAAATGATTCTCTGTTGTCTAATTTGAAAAGAATTATCTAATTTTGATATTATATTATCATTATCTATAAAAAAAAAATATTGTTAGGAACCTACGTACTTAATTAAGGTTTAAAAAAATATTTATTTTATAAATAACTGTATATGGTAAACAACATATAGAAAGTCAGAATATTTTAAGTTTAACTTTTATACCAATCTGTGCGTCGTAACAGAATAATAAACATTTTCCCTTAACGTTTATTTTGTATGCATATTAATTAATCTGTAGCTTTGACATAGCATTAAATATTAAACATATAAATTGATGTGACTTTGTCGTATGTTTGTATTTAATTTATCAAATTAAATTTGTTTCACGTTATGTTTACATACGACGTTATATGAAGTTCCTACTAACAGATGCTTATAAATCGATTTTTATTTTTAGTTTATACAAACATACGAGTATATTATTATAATGACTAAATAAATAAAATATTTTGAAAATATGATTCTTACGTTTTCTTATTAATATAACTCTATAATGTTCAAATCATTGTTATAACCGGTGTGTTGGTTATATATAAAACCTATTTATTGTTCAAATCCAATCTATAAAACAAAGAAAATAAAATACTTTCTATAAAGAATTAATGTTTAATATTAAAGCTTCAGATGGAACCACCTGTGTAGGACAAGTATTAATTATAAGTTCCAATAATTTTGTTTTGCGTTGGTTCCTTTAATTAAAGTAAGGGACTTATTTATGTCGTGTAGAAACGGTATAGAAATACTTATTATAGAATTGTGACTTATTCTGTAAAATAAAGTTAAATATTACAGTTAATTTAACATTTTGTTATTAATGAAATGTAATTATTCATAATAAATATAATTGGATTGTATAAATAAAAATGAGCAAAAGGATGCCACTATTATCATTTATCAAACAACTCATGTTCCGTAATATTTGGATGTGTTTGTTGAAAACATTATCAGTGCATTAAAGGAGAAGCCACGTTTTGATTATAACAGTTTACTTAAAGTATATAACGAATAACAATGTGTAATAAAATATACACAAACAATGTCAATGTCAAATGACAAATGCGTATAATGTTGTTATTTTCATGTGCATTTAAAGATATAGAAAACTTTAAACGCTTTAGACAGAGTAAATAAAAAAAAAACGTCCTAAATTCCAGGAAGGTAATTGTAAACTTTTTGAAAAAAAAAATTCTTTATTTGTCATTAAATCCATATATCACTTATTTATTTCTATATCATTAGAAATATGCCTTGTTATTAAATTTAATGACAAGGCAGATATATAATAACCCTATTATTTTATATTTTGATACATTATGTCAATCCACGTTACCATAATAATGTTGTGAGTTTTTTTACGTCTGAATCATGATATAAAAGGATTTGAGACTTGTCATATTTTTGTTATACTTTACGTAGGAGTTTCGAGCTCAAAGAGATTTTTTATCCTATCTCTAAGCAAAGTCACGTCTTTAATAAAAGTATTTTTCGAAAGTTAAAGTCCTCGTTTCTCTTGAAGATACACTAAACTCTTAAGAGAACATCGTGTATTGAATTCTTATAAAATATACAGCGGTGTATTCGAAAAAGTGATATAAAATAAATGTATTTTATGTAATATAGTTTCATAATAACTAATTATTATGAACATAGGACACTTTTATAAATAATTTTAATATTATAATATTTTATTTTAATGGAATGTAATCTCCATTATATTCAAATATATTATAAATCTAAGATATTTTTATTAAAATATGTTTTAGTTTATGATTCTGACGGTATTCTTAGAATATTTACATTTTACATAACAATGAGTGAAGCTAGAGCAAAATGATTAAAAAAATAAATTAAATGAATATTTTTCTACAACTGGTTGAAATTTACAATTGTGAGCAGTACGTATAGCGGGCAGGACTTTAGTTCATCATCTAATTAATACATACAAAAAACAAAGAATTTTGTTTCCTTAATAATTTCAGAACAGATCAGAATCCCTATATACAGATTTATTTCTGTTTTCTATCAAAACTGTTTTTATATCATACAAGTTGATTTATGTATAGACATTATTATTATTTGTTACATTAACAGAGTACTTGAAGACTCTAAAAAGCTGAGTTAAAGAAAATATACAAGCGAGGAGAAATTCTTACGAGGTTATTACAAAGAGAAGAAGTTATTCTAACTTTAGTGTTACTGTCACACGTTTAAAATGGACTTCATAAATTGTTTTATAAAGATCTTGACATGTTTTTATTTTTATTATATATTCTATTTATTTTTTCCACATCTTATAATATGGATATGGAAGGTAAAAGAATTAGTATTCTCAAAATCCAATAACAAAGACGTTAAATGTTCTAATTTTCTACACAGGTACAACGCTCAAGCATTTTGCAATTTTTATTATTATTTTTGCTAACGTTGTCTAACTTTTTTTAAATTGTCACTGGACAGGTCTTAGCTACTATTGAGTTGTTATAAAAGTCATGTTGCGTCTAATTAATTATAACGGACCGTCCTCATTCTGGAAGATTTGCAGGATAAAAGAGGATTACAAAAGAACACATTTTTTTGAGAATTGATCATTTTGTTACAGAATATTCTGTTGTCCTAAAACAAGGTAACGAAAGTTTGGATAATTTTGAGAGATTATTGTGTAATTATTGTAATTAAAATAATCCCGTAGCGCCTCTTCATGCCTCATCATAAAGTATTACTTATCTTGTAATTTTACGATTTTATTTATTTTAGCAATATTTTTCAGCAATATATGTGAGGTAATATTTTTTATTTTACAAACATTGATCATACGTCTGGAATATTTATGACTGTCTGACATAGCCGTACGAATGTTTGTCTTGAATTTACAGGTTCTAAGACCATTCATCGATCGTATTCGTAAGATAAAATGCAAAATTTGTTCTGCTCTTTTAAGAAAGTTATCGTAAAAAAATATTATGTTTAGGTATAATTTCTGTAATATTATGCAATCCACCAAATCGTAAAAGTGCACTTATTTCATATTGGAAATAAGCTGTATTTATCTGTGTCTCGAATACTTTTACAAATAACGATAATATAATGTCTCTCTAATTTAATCTAATCTACTAAAATGTGATAATTTATTGTAAATATCTTAGAAGTATTTCTAAGTAAATACTATTTAAAACACAGTTTTAAACTTAAATGGCCTTATTAACTGAACTGTTGGTTTTAAATTGAGTATTTATAACATACTAAATAAAACTTCACAAAATATTCACATAACCGGCCTTTAGTAAATAGTTTAGTGCTGTGCGAATTTAATAAGACTGTTTTTATTAAACCAATTCAGAGTCCTTTTTAATTAAGGAAGGTGATACGCTTAGACTATTACATCTCATTATAATATCCAACTATTTGTGTCCCAGTTAGAAGTTCACAATTTACATGATAATAAGATGTTTATTTCGGATCATCTATCGTCTGTACAAAATTAAAGATTAAATTAATATACTTAAAAATTATTCGTTTAACACTCAATTTATTGTCAAAAGCTGAGTCGGCAATGTACCGTCAGCAACAAAGTAATTGCCAGCGCCCGCAGATGGCAGGACTCCAGCGCAATTAATACACAATGAATATTAATTTCAAACACTTCAAATAATTAGGAGGAGTCTTTTGTCACTTAGTAATGTATTGATTTTGGATTAAACAGTATATATCGAACTAATATAGCAGAATTGTTCACCTCCTAGTGTAAAATATCTTATAGAATCTACATCAGTGATTTGATTTTAATGGGTAAAAGATTTTTTCCACAAAAAATCTGTACAACGCTATCATAGGCACATATTTATTATATTTGGCACGACCATTACAACAGTTACTAATTTATTAACATTGCAAACTAGCTTTCAATCTTCTCTATCTTCCATTCTTGACTGACTTCCTGGACGGTAGTACTATATTATTGTAATTATTATTTTTAGTTTTTACTTAATAAAATATATTTAAAGCAGCTATTTATGCAATGAAGCATGAGCACTAGACTGTGTTTACATTCTTCTAGGGATATTTAAGAGCTGACTTTTCACTTTACAACTTTTTGTTTAAGTTCGCGAACACGTTGCAGTTTAAAGCATCCATGTTTGTAATTCACATGAAGCTTTATAAATTATATTTGTCATTAAATATTCCATGAATGTGTATTTTTTTATTTTTAGTTTAAAAATATATTTAAAAATATATAGTAGCCGCGCCCGCTCTGGACGCGGACTTCATTGAGGAGTTGAGGCGCTCCATTGTGTCCTCGGTGGGGGTGATGGTGAACGCCCGGTTCACCAACATCGAGGAGCGCCTCCTCCCTGAGAGGGTCACGCGTCCGCCCTTGGCAGCAGATCGTAGGGTTAGTGCAGCAGCAATTGCCGACGCGCGGCCACAGAGGTCTGCAGGCGCGACGACGCGAGCTGCGTCGGCTAAAGCGCCGACAACTGCTCCGGCCACCGCTACCGCCGAGACTTGGTCTTCGGTGGTGAGGCGGGGACAAAAAAGGGCCAACAAACCAGTTGGCCCTACTCCAGCCGTCCAATCTTCGGTGGCTCAACGAAACGTATCCGCTGAACCACCGAAGCAGGGAAACAAAAAGGGGGTAAAAAGAAGGGCAAAAAGGCCGGTCAATCTGAACCGGTCCAAGGGTCCCTCCCCAAGCTGCCATCGGTTACCTGCAGTGGTCATCACACTGCAGCGCGAGGCGGCAGCTAAGGGGGTCATCTATGCCCAGCTCCTAGAGCGCGCCTCCGAGAAGGTAGATCTCGGGGAGTTGGGGCTCGAGGACGGGCTAAAGATCTGGAGGTCGGCCAACGGGGCCAGGCTTCTGGAGCTGCCTAAGGCGGCTCCAGAAAAAGCCGAAAAATGGGCGGCCAATTTCCGGACTATTTTAGACGGAGTGGCAGATGTCGTCCGACCCGTGAAGATGGTCAAGGTAAAGGTGAGGGGTCTGGACGACTCTGCCACAAAAGAAAAAGTGGTGGCCGCGATTTGCCGCGTCACCAATTGCCCTAGCGAATTCCTCCGAGTTGGAGAGATTCGCTGGGGCAACGGGGCTATGGGCGTTACATTCGCCCGTTGCCCCGTTGACGCGGCACTTATTGACGCGGGGTCACTCCTGGTGGGCTGGAGCTCAGCCAGGGTCGAGCTCCTCAAAGAGCGCCCGATGAGGTGCTTCCGGTGCCAGGAGCCGGGGCACACACGGGCGCTCTGCCCATCAGAGGTGGACCGAAGTGAGGTGTGTTTCCGATGCGGCTTGTCAGGGCATACCCGTGACAGCTGCACCGGAGTTCTTCGGTGTGCCGTCTGCGCAGATCTAGGTCTCCAGGCGGGACACAAACTAGGGAGCCGGGCGTGCAAAGCTCCCCGGAAGAAAGGTAAGACAGCTGGTCCCTCCCCAGCTGCCCCAAGAGGTGCGCGTCAGCAGACGCCTGTGGAAGCCATGTCGTCATGAATACACGACGACATGGCTTCCTCCAGTCGAATCTGAACCACTCCGCCAGGGCCCAGGATGTCTTCATCCAGACCATGGCGGAGTGGGACATCGGTGTTGCAGTGGCCTGTGGCTGTGGTTGCAGGTTCTGGTCCGGGTCCCCCTTTCTCCACCTTGGAGACTGGCCCGGGTTTGGTAGTGGCGCGGTGGGGGGAGTATGTCGTCATCGGCGCGTACTTCTCCCCCAATCGTCGACTGGCGGAAGTCGAGACTTTCCTCGACTCCGTCAGTGCGGCGATTGGCAGACAGGCGTCGGGGAAGGTCATCTTCCTCGGCGACCTGAACGCCAAATCCGCGGCCTGGGGGAACCACGCCACGGACGCTAGGGGTAGGGCCATCCAGGCCTGATCGCTCCTCTCCGGTCTGTCCCTCCTCAATAGAGGGACCGATGCGACCTGCGTGCGACAATAAGGGAGCTCCGTGGTGGACGTTTCGTTCGCCACCCCTGCTGTCGCTCGCACGGTCGTCGACTGGAGAGTCGAGACGGAGGTGGAGACTCTATCGGACCATCTTTACGTCCGATTTGAGATCTTCAACTCCCGGCCGGACCAGGCCAGGCCACCGCGGCAGGGGAGTCGCTTTCCTCGTTGGACACTTAAGCGTTTGGATCGGGAAATGGCCAAGGAGGCAACCATCGTACAGGGCTGGGCCTTTCCCGATCCGCCCAACGAGGAAACCGACGTGGAGGTGCTGGCTAGCCGCATGCGCGAGGCCCTATCACGGGTCTGCGATGCGGCCATGCCGCGGGTGGGGTCTCGGCCCCGGCGCAGAGCAATGTACTGGTGGTCGTCTGAAATAGCCGAACTTCGGACGGCCTGTTGCAGGGCTCGAAGGGCCTTCGTTCGGTGTCGCCATCGTCACGGCTTCGACCCGGACCTGGAGGCCTAGCTGCGGAGTCGTTATCACGAAGCGAAGCGAAGTCGACTCTGCGGCTGGCGATTCGGAAGGCGAAGGCCCTGGGGGCGCCCGTATCGGGTGGCGCGGAACAAACTCCGCGCCGCTTGCGCCCCGGTCATGGAGTCCCTTCAGTCGAATCTCCTCGAGCGGCTGGTGGGGGACCTTTTCCCTGAATCCAACGACCACTCGCCTCCTGTGATGGCCCCCCCTTCTTCCAGTGGGGGGTGGGTTGGTGGGTTTTGTCCCGGACATCACAGAGGCCGAGCTGGAGGTCACTTTGAGTCGTCTCCGAGCCCGCAGTACTGCGCCGGGGCCGGACGGTATTCTGGGGCGAGTTCCTCGCCCTGGAATACCTGGGGGGCAGGCTTCGGGAACTGTTCAACCTTTGTTTGCGCACTGGACAGTTCCCGAAGGCCTGGAAAGAGGGCAGATTGTGCCTGTTGCGGAAGGAGGGTTGTTCTGCCGACTCCCCTTCTGCATACAGGCCAATCATGCTGCTAGACGAGACGGGTAAATTCTTCGAGAGAATTATCTCTGCCCGTCTCGTCCAATACCTCGAGGAGGTGGGGCCGGGTCTCTCAGATGCCCAGTTCGGCTTCAGGATGGGTTGATCGACGATCGACGCCCTGAGGGCTCTGAGAGACCTGACCCAAGAGGCAACTCGCGAGGGGGACGTGGTTCTGGCAGTGTCGCTGGACGTCGCCAATGCCTTTAACAGTCTACCGTTTGAGACTTTGGTTGAGGCACTCCGGTTCCATTGAGTGCCTCCTTATCTTCGGAGACTGTTGGAGGCCTACCTGCAGGATAGAGAGATCCTGTGGGTTGGCGGCGACCAGCGGATACACCGGCGTAGCGTATGCCGCGGGGTTCTACAGGGGTCTGTCTTGGGCCCGGTCTTGTGGAATCTCGGGTACGACTGGCTGCTCCGCTGTCCTCTGCTGCCGCGGATGAGGGTGTTGTGTTACGCAGATGACACCCTCGTCACATGCAGGGGAGGGACGTATGCGGAGGCGGCCCGTCTGGCAACAGTCGACGCTACACTGGTTGTGGACCGCATAGGGCTGTTGGGATTGGAGGTCTCCGTACCCAAAACGGATGCCATCCTTTTCCACGGCCCTCGCCGGGGTCCCCCTCGCCGGGCGTCCATCTCCGTCTAGGGTGAGGAGGTGGTGGTGAAGGCCCAGCTAAAATATCTGGGTCTCACCCTAGACGGAAGATGGAACTTCGGGGCTCATTTCTCCCTTCTGGCCCCGAAGTTACTGTCCACCGCGTCTGCCTTGGGAAGGCTTCTGCCCAACGTCGGTGGGCCGCAGGCTCCGTGCCGGCGACTCTATGCCGGCATCGTGAGAAGTATGGCGCTATACGGTGTCCCCATATGGTCGGGGTCCCTCACCGCCGATTCCAAGACCCTCTTGCGAAGGACGCAGAGGGTCTTAGCGGTGAGGATGATCAGGGGGTACCGTACAGTGTCGTACACTGCGGCCACACTCCTGGCGAGCGATCCGCCTTGGGAGCTGAAGGCGGAGGTACTCGCTGGGGTGTATTGGCACCGGGCGGAAGCCAGGACCACGGGGGTAAGGTCCGAGGCAGCTCGAATCAGGGCTTCAGCTCACCGAGCCCTGATTCGACGGTGGACGAGGGACTTAGAGTCCCCTGCCGCCGGTCTGACGACCGTGGGGGCAGTTCGCCCCCACGTGGATCGTTGGATCAACCGGCGACACGGGACTCTGACGTTCCGTCTTGTGCAGGTGCTCACGGGGCACGGATGCTACTATAAGTACCTGCACAAGATTGCAAGAAGGGAGGCGGCCCCGTCCTGCCACCACTGTGACGAGTCCGTCGACACGGCTCGTCACACCGTGGAGGAGTGCGCAGCCTGGGGTCATCAGCGCGCTGAGCTGGTGGCCGTGGTATAATAATAATTATATAATAATAATTTTGTGTTCGAAAATGATGTAATGAACCGGAAATAATTGATATATTTTTATAAAAAGTATAATAATTAAAAAAATAAAATATATAAGCAATCAAAAATTATTTATTTAATAAATAATGTAAATAAGCTACAAATATTTAAAATAACCGGTAGCGTGATAAGATAATTTACCTTAATTGATAAACGTGTCGAAACTGTGTTAAAATATAAAGCCAGCTTAAAATATGAATATTTTATACAAACTTGTATTAATATTTACGTCGAACATATTAATATTTCATAATTTTGTAAATATATATTTATAAAGATTTATCTTCTATGTTTGTCCATTAACATTTGATAAAATATTTTTTTTAATACAATGTTAATGTAGATACTGTAAAACGAAGAAGGAGAGACGACAAAGCAGAATGAGCACTGAAACTTCCTGGCGTGTGTAATCAAAAGCACAATGGTGTACGCTCAATGGAGAGAAAGATAAATGTATTCGGTAGTTATTGAGAACGTTAGACCTAAGTTGTTTCAAAAATAGTTTCTACTAGAGTTGAATATTCACATTCTCACGTTGATTAAAGTTTAAACAATTGGGCTCACATTACATTATATTACAGAATTGGATTTATAATAAATACTAATATTATATGTCAATATAACTATTTTATAACTTTTATAACTTTTTGTATGCCTATCTACCTAAAATCTAAAAATTTACCTGGAAGTGAAAGATATCAAAATCTGAACCCGATAGATGGCGCTGAGATTACAAATAAGGTCAGTTTAGTAGAATTTATTATACGCGGTAAACAGTTAAATATACTACATATTATTTCTGCTCCACTAATTCAGATAAATAGGACCTTTTCTCATTAACGAGTGTCCGATACACAATTGCCACTGTATTATTGAATGCGTCAAAGCAATGCACATGAATCTGTGGTTAATGATAATTAACTGTTTCATATAGACAATATTCGACGAATCCTCGTTCCTTTCAGAGAGTAATAGCAAAAAAATATATATTGTTGAATCTATATCTCTTACTTACCTACCATTATGATACGAGTGTAAAATTAAATGCAAAAATAATAGAATTGGCAATTAATTGTCAAATTAAAGAATACAAAAGACTTGTTAAGACATTATGACTATATGATTTATGTGGGAACGGAAAGCCATAAATGGAAGTAATTGTTAATCGAATTACATTTATTCTAATCCAGAATATTAAAAAAACAATATGGAGAGTATTATTTTTCCAATAAACTTGCCCTGTTTATTGGCAATTTTTTTGATTTATTGAAACAGTTTAAGTTAGTCAAAGAATTAAAAACTATATATATATATTTTCAATGAGTTACATAAATAAATATGTTTTTATTATTCAGAATTAAATTGTAGATTTTCCTTTTGTATAATAATGTGCATATTTTTTTCAAGGTTTTTATAAGTAGTAGACTTAAATTAAACTATTTGATGTGCTCTTGTGAAGATGCCTACACTTTTTCTTCCCGTGAAGATGCTTGCTGAATATCATTTGAAATTTCGGAGTAAAACAAAAAAAAACATCAGAGTAAATAATACTTTTTATACTATACGTTACCATGCCAGATATTCGTATCAGGCAATGTGACGTCCGAGCGGAATTACGGTCACTCGATGTGCGGAAAGCCAGTGGACCAGATGGTATTCCCGCGGTTTTCTTCATTCTAATTTGCTTTAATAATAATTGTGTATTCACTTTTTTGTACTTCATTGACTGACTGACTTCACCATTTTTGTACTTCACTGACTGCTTAACATCAGTCAGAGTGGAGTAACTTTGGTAGGAAAATACAAAAAAAAATTATAAAAATCAAACCTTTTTTTTTCGAAATCTATGTAAATCTGAAACACTTAAGTCGATTATTATTATTCTTTCATAATTATAAACCTTCATAGTCTCTGATTGACATAACATATTGTGTTTTAAAATTCATCTATCTATTTCCCTTAAGCGAAGAGAATAGCAAGAGGTAGGTTCTATACATATAAATTTAAAATTATATTTATAATTTTTAAAAAATCTCTCATTATAATAAAAGCTAAAATATTTTTATCAAAACGGATTTATATTATTTTGTTAAAATATTATAGCTTAAAGTAAAATACACTGCGGAGACCTTTTTCTGAAATTGTGTTGTTTATTATTTACTCTCTTTAATATTTTAATTTCGGAAACTTTTTACCCGGAGTCTCAGGTATTTTCCTTAATAAATTATTTTTACGTGGAATCCAATTCTCTTTCCAATAATATTAGATACCCAAATATTTTTTTATCAGTCGGGTATAATATCGTAACTCTCCATGAAAAAAGTAATTAAAATTGACAATATTTTAAAATCTATTCTGTGTATGCCTATTACGAATTTCTAATTGATTTGGTGTCTATTCCTCATTACCCGCCGCAGTCGGCCTCAACCTTACTCCTAATGTGAGATTGTTTCACTAGGTCCGAGATAAACAACATTTTCTGTGTTTTTTCAACCGATAATTATATTGACCCACATAGTGCGGATGAAGCAACTAACCAATGCTTGTATCATTATATATCATGTATAATTAAAAAGCGAATTAATTAAGAAAGAATTTAACAATTATAATAATTATAAGAAGTTGTAGGATAGTATCAAATTGCTCAATTATCTTCGTATTTTCAGTTAATATTAATTAGTGAAAGCCTAATAAATAAAATTATAATATAGGCTTTGTTAAAACATATGTTTATTTTAAATTCTATTCGAATATTGAACGTATATTATACGACCCAAATTCGACTCACTAAAACATTCCACACTATTCATTACTAGTGCTCATGGTTGTAAATCGCATCTGTAGCTTGATAAATGTGCAACTTATTAATAATATGAAACTAGATAGAATGTGTTATATTATATTTACATAAAAAAATATAATAAAAATATTATTATTGCTTAGGAATTTAAAACATTGACGCATAATATGGCTTAAATGTATATTCATAAATTGTAAGTTATATTAAAAAAAATTGAGGCATATAGTTGATGTCAAATGGTTGATAGTAGACATAGTGGAAAACATTCATTTAATTTACTAATTTAAATATTGTGTTTATACTTGAATGTACAAGATGTTGTCAATAGGCGTGGAAAAAAAAATTAAAAATATCAAATTATGACTAATAAATAAATACATTGTATTAAGTATAGTAGGTGTACAAAAGCATTATTGGATTCATTTCAAAACTAAAATTAGATATTGAGCTTTTGTAATTGTTATGTTTCCAATCACAAAGACAATAGTATGCTGATTAGATTAACAGTCAATAGAGTAACATTTAATGAACAGTCGTTGCGAGCGGGCGTTCGAAATATAGTAAAGTCAAATATTAACAGAGAATTATTTAAAAGCAACACTTCAAATCAATATGTGTTCTGCAATAATTAAAATTAAAACTCCTTATTCAAAATCTACTACTACTTTAAAATTTGAATAATTAATTAATTATGAAAAATAATCGTGAGTTTCTTCACATGTTTACAGAAAAAAAAAATGTAATACAAGATTTATCTTTTTAAAAAAATATTGATAATTTTTGGTGTCTCATAAACCGAAAAGTTTATTTTATAAAAATATGTATGTATGTTTATATATATATATATATATATATATATATATATATATATATATATATATATATATATATTAAGTTATTGTTGTGGTACAACAATGCACTTAACAATATCTAAATAATTCTTTTTAAAAAATCTGACGAAAATTTAAAACAATTTACCACGAAAATCTTCCCACGAGCCTACCTACCTACCTAAAAAGATAATAAATTATATTAATTTTGACTTGATATAGTTTACAAGAGAAAATACGAATAAACATTGCTATTAAAAAAGTAAATTAAATAATATTCACAATGTTTATTATCAATAAATGTAAATATTATTTTTAGGAAAGAAAAACTTTTTCATACAACACTATTTGCTTTGCGAACTATCTTTGTTATTTTTATGTTACGTCTTATTTTTTTCAAAAATATTTATTTTTAATCCAACGTGACAGTTACGTATATTACAAAATTCAAATCGGTCCAGCCGTTCTCAAGAGATGAGATATCGTCAAAAAGTTTTATTACTAAATATATTTTTTTCAACTTAAAACCTATAACAATACATGGCTTGCTATGCCAGGTATTTTGGTGACATTTCCTACTTCATGTCGATGATAAGGAATTCTCAATTAGATCATGTACATTTACACAATTCAATTAACATCTTAATCATCAATGGAACAGATCCGTCAAGAGCTTGATATCAGGTAAATAAAAAAATACAATTAAACGAAAATGTTTACACTTCAATATAAATTTTTATTTTTGTAACAAACATTAGTTTAAAATGTTTATATTGGTATATGAAAGGTGTCGGAGTTGTTTAGTTATACTCGTACCCTTAGCAACAAAGTCACTGCCAGATACCAAAGGGAACGAAGTAATTATATGCTTCTTGGTTGGCGAGACTCCAAAGCGCAATTTAATACATAAAGATTATTGTTGTAATATATTTCAAATAATCACTCTCAGCAGTTTTGGCTACCAAAATACGAGTATATTTTTCTCCTTATATAAAATAAATAAATAAATCACTTTAATAAATAATATTATAAAATATAAAACGGTTATACAAGTATTAGATAACATTAATTTAATATAAACATTAAATTATTCCACTAACAGAATCTTCGGTTGTAATTTCGACACTATTGTTATGCATTCCACTGTTTGTTATCAGAATTACATATCGGATACCTAGATCTCATATTATGATAACGAAGACCGCAGATTTGGTCGCAACAATAAACTAATACAATCATTTAGTGACAATATCATTGCTACCACACACTTACATTGATGACCGAGATTTGTTCGGATTTATATTATACATAAATAAGTATATTGTCATTCCGGCATTCAATATAATTCAGGTTGTCATTCATTGTTAAGAGTAAGATAACGTTAATCGATAACTATTTCCCCTTCTGTTCCAACAAAATAACAAAAATAGTTATATAATAGTCAAGTATTAGTTCAAACCCTTAAGGTTATGGAACTTAAGACCCTTCCGTAATATGACAACGATGTATATATATATATATATATATATATATATATATATATATTTTACTTGCCAAATTGCCAAATTGCCTTGATCAATCTAATAAAATAAAAACAAAAATGCAATTTGTGCAACGTTCCGAACACATTCACATTTTTTGTGTTTGTTTACGTTTGTGAATAAAAATGTTCGTGGTTTTTTTCGTCGCAAAATTCATATCAGGAGTTTTGTGTCAGTGGATTCGCTTTCGTCACTCGGTATTTACTTCGTTGAGAAGTTTTTGTTTTGATATCAATAGTTTTGTAAAAGGATTGGAAACAAAATGCGGTGCGATTATTTTTCATGCAAATATATACTCATTTATATGGAATAGTTGCCTCTGACAAAATGAGTTTTTTGGCTCAGAGGATGAACGTTGTAATGACAAAGACGAGACCTCGGGTTCGATTCCCACAGGTGCCCGATTTTCTTTTTCATTTGATTTTTTCAGTTACCTTTTATTTTTTTAACTCATCGCTTCAAAACAGATTTTCTTCAGCATTCGGATTTTTTTTCTGTAAATTTTGTTTTATTGTTACAGACGGCAATGCGTTAGTGAGTTTATTTACTGTGCAACTAGTAAAATTATCATGAAAATTTTGCCGACGTCAGAAACAAAACAAAATGTACAGAAAAAAAAATCGATTGCTGAAAAAAATCTATTTTGAAACCAATATCCATTGAACAATTGAAAAATAAAAAATAAAAAAATTATGAAAATAAATGGTAGCTTCCATTACAGCCGATTATGTCGAAGTCCGCGTCAATTAGAAAGGGGAATAAAATAGATATTTTAACGGGAGAAAACTAAGAAAAGCGTTTTCGATTAAATATATATCGATTTTATACTAAAAGACTAATCAAATTTTGGTGAAAATTTTAAATTTTGAATTTTCATTAAATCACATCATTTATGGTGCTCATTAGTTGGTGTTTGTTAGAAATACACATGAGTGGGAATTGGTATCTTATGGAATATATTTTTTTTCGATGTCAATTTAATTTTAACCGTGTTGTGAGTACGATTCAGGGGTTAAAAGTAATTTTTTGGCCATTTTTGGTCATTTTTTCATGATTTTTTTAATTTCTCAAGGCCATATCTCAAAATAACGAGTTTTCCCAGATATGTGCTATATACCAAATTTTAGCTCTAATTTGTCACGCCAACAAATGTTTTTGCCATCAAAATGGATTCATTCAAAAGATGAGCTTAAGAGCTTTCCAATGATGCCCAACTTGTCAATGTACGTCAACTGGTTTGGCCACAGTGCCTCTACGAAAAATGGCCATTTTTGGCCTTTCGAGGGCTGGCCACGGCCAACATTGCCGCCAAATCGAAAAGTCGTAGAACAAAAAAGACTTCGTTTTTTATATACTTTAATCCCTGAAAGTTTGAACAAAATCGGTTGAAACAACGAACATACACACAAACAGACAAAGTACTTTCAAGAAATCTTCGATGGAGGCGCCAGTCAAAATGTCATATCTCATCAACCGGTGGTCGGATTTTGGCGTTTTTGGGCTTGTTGGAAAGGTCTCGACGAGAACCTTCAGGATCTTTTTTTTAAAGTTGGAAATAATGTGATTTTATACTGATGCGGAGCCAAAAACTAAATTTTAGTCTCATTTTTTAAACGGCCGTAGAGGTGGAGGCGGTGGTTATATTGCTAAGTGTAAATGCATTTTCGGGGTTTATGGGCCAAGGGCTTTCTAGAAATACCACACTCATACCAGAAGGTCTCCTGTATAAAAAGTTCGATATTGCGCGTATATATACCCGAGTTAGACTTTCAGCACTATGGGTGCTTTCGTCACTCGGAGCTAGCTGACGCCCGCTTTGATTATAGTTATTATGAATATACAAAATGTAACTTATTTGCCCGAGTTTAAATCTTTTCAGAGTACAATCAAATTAGCCTGGTGGTATTTTATTACTCAGCTATTAAACCTAAGAACTTAGAAAGTCACCAAAATTAATGAATGTCTTAAATAATTTTAATAATCTTCAATAGAATCTTTCTTAGCTTAAATAAAGAACCACTGAATAAATAATGTAAATGACTCAAAATATGAGTCTTAGTAACAAAAATTGGAATTTCATTCCCGTGCTAAGAAATGTTTTCAATTTAAAACATTCCCGCAACGGACGGGCGAAACAAAATTGACTTTTGTTTCAAATATCAACAGAAGAACTTTCAATTTAAAGGCGTAATGAAATGGTGTTCACTATTTGTACGCTGTGTAAGAGTTGTTACAAATAACAAAACAAAGAATGATATTGATGCAACGAAATGAACATTGCTCCTTTTTATGACTCGATCGTGTTTTCATTTCTAGAGATAATGAAGTATTCAAAATAAATGGCGGTTCTTTTAAAAGATTCACCTAACATCTTAGTGATCGATTCAAAAATAACTTAATACTTGAACCACTGATATATTTGGGTTTCAGAAATCTGAATATTTATATATACGTAAAATTTTATACAGGACTTACTTTCACATGTTATAGCCTAGCTGTGTGTATGGAGTACTCAAAGAGATCTCTTGATGGAAATAAGAGACTAGTAGCGCCCCTCCTGCAACTTTACTTATGTCTCAAGTTTTTAAATATTGAAAATAGTTCACAAAGTCTTTACAGGAATGGTATTAAAAGTCATAATATCATTGATTCAACATAAAAGACAATTACATAATTTTTATTTTATATAGTTAGTTATAATTTTATGTCTGCGATGACTTACAATTTTGTATACTAATATAATATAATGCAATGTTTTGAAAAACAATATGATTCGTAAATTATCCCACAATCACTGTGAATACATTGACCATTTGCCTAGAATATATGTAATCTTAATAGATTGGTATCCCACGAAAAAATATGTGATTAATGTAAGGATATGTATAATGTAATTCTTAATTTGATGAGCGTTCTCATCAAATTAAGAATTATTTAAAAAAATAACTTTTTCATTTTATATGACGATACATGCTTAATTACCGCACATCATAACATAGAATGGGCTAATAATATGATGCAAACAGATTTTAATAATCTGTGTAAATGGGCGCATGATATTAACCTTTATATAAATTATTCATAAACGAAGTTTATGTACATACACTCACCGCATAAAACGGCCAACTTCATACTTAGCATTGTGGCGCATGACCACAGTTGCGTGCATGGACTTCATACCCCGTGTGTATGTGAGTCACTTGAAATGGTTAATCAACATATGTATTTGGGTTTAAAAATAGACCACCATTTTAATTGGAGTCCTCACATAGACGAAGTTTGTTGTAAACTGAGAGCTATTTTGGTAAAAATGAGTATACTTAAACATAAGCTTCCCTATACAATTTTAAGACTTTTGTATATGTCACTTGCAGATTCCATTATAAGTTATGGCATCTCAAGCTATGGCAGCACCTATAAAAGTCACTTAGAAAGAATTTATAACCTACAAATGAGAATATTAAAATCAATTGTCCTGCTAAAAGTTAAATATACATTTAGAGATAGCCACGACCATTTATTTAAACACTGTAACTTAATTAACGTTTACGAAAGAGTAAACCTAGAAATCATAGCGCAATATCAAAATAAAATTAATATGCTAGGAAGAAATGACAGAGTGGATTTCATGCGAAATCTATCATATTTACCATATATTATAGAACCCAAATATAACAATGTATATGGAAAGAGAATTAGGTGCAACATCCTGTCTTGTATCCTTAATAAGTTACCAAAGGAGTTAATTACAAAGATTAAAAGCCATAATTTGAAACAAACAAAGAAAATTGTAAAGAACTTTTATGTCAAAAATAAGAATTTAACCATATCACAAATCTAAGGCTATGAACATGTTTAACTTTGCCTCTTTTCTAAAATTATTTTTATTATAAAATTATTTTTTAAAAAAAATAATTTTATTGTTAACTTATAACGTACATATATATATATTTTAAGTATAAGATTTTTAATATAAGTATAAGGTTAATTATAGTATAAGATATTAAGATTTATGTAAGAATAACATAATGTTATATATTAATTAGTTATTTAGTAGTTATAATGCTATGAAGCGTGTGAACTCCATGAACGCAACAATATTCTAGATAAGATTTGCGTTTAGGAGTATGCTATGTTGTAAAATTAAATTGTAATAAACAAAAATAAATAAAAAAAATCAAGTAGTATCCTGTTAAGAAAATTAAATTTTAATGATATACTTATATTATGAGAGGATTGGAGACTTGTTATATTTTAGTATATTTGGCGTCTGAGTTCCTAACTCAACGAGGTTTTTTATCCTATCTCTAAGCAAAGTCACGTCTTTAATAAAAGTATTTTTCTAAAGGTAAAGTCCTCGTTTCTCTCTAAAGTACAGTAAACTCTCAAGAGGACATCGTGTATAATATTCTTATAAAATATGCAACTACGTATTCGAAAAACTTACAGAATGTCTTTCAACTAAAATATAATTTATGTGAAAAATTTCACAAACCGTAAATTTATGATCATTTCAATCTTTTAAGAATTATTTGACTTTTATAATAAATATTTTATAATATTGTATTAAAATATATATTACTATTATATACTCCTAAATAAATTAATTAATTAAACACTAAGATGTCTTCTTTACGAAATTATCATCACGTGGGCTATGACTCTTATAAATATTGTTTGTATCACATTTTTAAATCTAAGTAAATAAATAACTAAACCACCATTATATATTTCTAACCAAATTTTTCTCATTTTGCCAATTTAATTATAAAAATCAATTTAACACGTGTAACAAAATAAAACGTTATTTGTGTAGGAACAATAATAAGATAAAAGTGAGAAAGTGGATATAGTTATCGACAAACAACAAAAATAAAAGCTGATAATGGCAGCGATTTACTCGAAATATTTTAGTTCATCCATTTCACTTTGCTTTATCCACATATTATACCATTATAATAATTATCATACATTTATTTTAGAACATGTATAAATACTTGAAGATTTGAAAGTAACGTACTCGTAAATATGTAATTCTAGCAGAAGTTCTTCCAGCTTAGGTCTTGGTGTGATAAGTTTTGTTATCAATTTAAAAATATACAATTGGTTTGGACTATAAAGATTGACGCTTGAAATAACACTTATTGTTATATTAAATGAATTACTAAATATATTAATTTATCAAATAAGAATAAGTCTTTTTGTTTTATGCATCTAATTGTTTTAGATACCAAACCAAGTTTTAAAATTTAAATTTCTTATAAACACTTTATGAAGCAACCTAATCATTTTATTTTTGGTAAATTCAGACATAACGCCTGGTGCTAAAATCATACTAGTACATAATACAGTCCCAAGTTACCTGTTATTCGCCTTTACTGAGTTAGTATCTTATTTCGCGCCCTAACAATGTTAAAAAAATACGCAAATTAAGAGCCATAACCATTACTAAACGATTGCAATATAAAATAATGCACCACAGTAAATTTTGGAGTTTTTATCTATTTTTTTATTATAATTGTTTAAAAGTTAACTTAACAATTATTAAACAATTGTTTAAATATTTTTAGCAGTGTATTCGGTATTCATAGAATGATTACATTTTAATGTCAATGATAATATTTCTATCTGAAAATCTATTGAAAATTATCATTTATATACAATTGGCTGAAATTTACAATTAGCAGCAGTAGTTACTTGCAGCGGACAGAACTTGAGCTCGAAACCAAATTAATACTTATAACAAACAAACTGTTTTGTTTGTTTAATAATTGCACAATTGACATTTATCATTATTTACAGATTAATTTTGACTTGCTAATAAACCTATTTATTATACCACATAGGTACCTAGACATTACATAGATACTATTATTGTTATGCTTCCGTTACTAGTTAACGTTATTTATATACAAATTACATGGATACCAATTACATTATATTTTATTATAAATCATTAAGATATCATTAGAAAACTAGTCCAACTAGGTGATGCATCCGCTTTCGTTACTTTTTAAGAAATCCTCATGGATGCAATACCCTTTTTAATACTTAACTTTATAATTATAAATTGTATAATGAATTGTATAATAAATGAATCATACTAATAGCATGAATATACAATATTGTTAACACGACTTAATACGACGGTTTCTTCAGAATGCACGAAAAATTTGCAGCCCCTTTTCCTCAGGCTAGTCATCACTTGCAACCAATTAAGTAGTATCACCCATTGCAAGATATACAAGATTGGATAGTTTCACAAATATTTTTTAATTTTCAATCCAATTTCAATTTTATATTATAATGTAAATGGATAACATAATATATTGCATAAGTATTTATAAATTGCATTTATTACCTTAGCAATTAATTCGTAGTATAAAAACATTTAAAACCAAAGTTTTTTCTTCATTACAAAAATAAAATATGGAATAGACAATATTTAAGATCTATGTTCATTAATGTTTGTGACCTGAAACTTCATCTATACTATGTTATTGTGTAATTTGAAAAAAGATTTTATAGATTAATAAGGATTCTGAAAGAAGAAGTTAGTTTGAGGGTTTCATTCCGGCCACGACTAATTACGTTGTTCTCAAGTCGAACTACTGCGAAGCGAAAATTAAAATTATATGTGATTTTTATAGAAACCGTGAACTTCTGTTTTGGCGAAAAAGTAAATTTAAAGTTGTTATTAAAAATACACATTAATTATAAATATAAACAACCAAATATTTTCCGAAAGAAAAGATGAAAAGCAATTATTAGGGTCTCTTAATGCGAACTGATGTAATGAGAAGTGGGCGACCGATGAAGTTATGGACAAGATATGGCCAAAAAGTAAGTCTCCACTAAGATGAACTACGATATAATAGCGTGGAAGAGTTCAACATATTGGGAGTGTTTCAAAATAATCAGAATAAGGGCAGGGCATACCAGTCTTACAACATTTTAATTTGGTTAAGCATATATTATACGGTATCTTATACGGCATCATATTAAAAATGTTAATTAAGTTTTTATATATTACTATAACACTACTGCCTTATACTCGTACTTTCTAATCACAAAAAACAAATTAAAAACTTATAACCTTTTTAATTATTTATATAGGTCGATTTTGATGGAGTAAAATTCCTTTAAGAAATATTACATTAATAGTTACTCAGGCAATTATCTAACAGTGTATAATTTCCCATAGTAATTCTCCTGATATAAGTCCAATTATAACGATTTTGTATTTCATAGCAGCTGTTATTTAAATTTAATCTAAAAACATATAAAGAGGTAAAAGAAGTCAACAATAGATTTTTACGTTCAATAAGTTTGTTTTTTTAGGGGTATTTAGCAATTTATATTTATTTACTTTAATTTTATTAAGTATGAACTTGACCTGTATTTGTAAACTGAACTCTAATCAACACCACCTATATAGCATAACTAAAAAAGATTCATGGAAACATTTCACTATATAACAGGCAAGCAAGTCAAGAACTAGCAAGTATCTCTAGAAAAAAGTTCTCACATCTAACCGCTTACTGTCATTAAATCTCAGGATGGAGGAATACAGAAAAAGTTTTAAAGTTCAACTGAAAATTTCCCTCACCGATAATTTTTTACAAATTAATTTTAAATTGATTTGGGCACGTCGAACGAATAAGTGATGAAAGAATGGTAAAAAAGATTTATACTGGAAAAGTGAGCGGTAAGAGACAAAGGGTGGGCCCTTGAGTGAACTTCTAAAATAGGCTATGATACTGGGGGAAAAAGCATGAGGACCCCCCAGAGGGCATGTATGAGGAGGTTGATGTCTGTGGCCGAGGCGAAAGAGGTATGCAGAGACCGTAGCGTTTGGCGCTCTGTCGTCTCTGGCTACCCCGCAAGGGATATGGTGTTATGATAAATAAATAAAATAATAAATACATAACAAATTTTTCGTTAATATTTTAAACTATTTACTCATGAGTTATAATAATAGATTAAAACTATAATAACAGATTAAAAGATATTATTCTCGCCTGTACTCGTACTTACTCAAGAGTAGAGTCCATAAAAATACAGCAATAACACATAACATACTTCTATTCTTCCTACCTGTGGCAATACTATTCAACCGATGCGATTATCCAATAGTAACTCTGTGAACATCTCCCATGAAAATCTGAAATGCAGATTACTGAATTAACCGAGAATTTTCTTTTAAATTTTATATTTTCTTGTGTTTGAAATCGCATGACAAGTTTCGTCAAAATTATGGTTTAGTGAAATCATTTTTATACCACAAATTGACTGATAATATTAAAATGAATATAGTATACGAAGTAGGAAAGAGATGTACTGTCAGCGAAAAAGTAAGTATTATCGTCCCCAGCTAGCAGAACTCCACAGCGTAATTAAATACATAATGCATATTGATTCCATTCTCTTAAAATAATCACCGGTAGCGCTCATTTATCGTTTCAATATATTAAATTCTCTTTAAATATGGGTGCAATGAGTTAACTCACTGAGCATGGTCACTTATCATGTAATAAGTTTAAATAATAATAAATTTTATTTTATAGTTTCTGATATTTATAAAATTTAAATTAAATTAAAGTAATTAAACTCCAATAATTTCAACCTCTCTCATTGGTCATGTGTAGATATTTTTAATTTTAACACATCGACCATTGTTGAGGAAGTCAATCATGTATCAAATTAAGAAATGATTAATAAACTAGTTTAAGATGTTTATAGCATAATACTGTACAAATAACAAATTATAAATAAAATTGTACAAATATCTAACCTGGGAGTCTGGAAGTGCCCTCGTTAAGTTGAGCAAAAATACGCGATCGTAACATTTTCAAATACTTATAACTTCTATAAAAAAAAATAAGTTCTAACGTTCAGTGAACATTTAACTAAAACATATGTTAATCATAAACAGAAAATCATTATTTTTCTGTACAAGATATTTAAGGCTGGCTCTTTTTGTAATAGGTGATTTGCTAATACCTGCAAATCATAAATGAATGGTTGGTGAATAAAATAATTCTGTACTTACTAAGATATTTATGTGAATCTATGTTTGTGTAAAATTTATGTTTTTAGAATTTATCTTAGAACCTTCCAATTGGGCTGCCAAATGCACAAAATACATAATAAAATCCTAATAGCAGTTACAGAGCATTAGCCTATTTATTAATAAAAAATGAAAACAAAACTTTTATCATCCGTAATAATTTACGAATGTTATTATTATCTCGGCCTAAAATGATAACGACAGAATAATCCTTGAACGAGTAGAGTATATATCATTTACTGACTTGAGTACCGCTGTCATTTACATAAATTCTATTAAATTTTAATTGAACTGTTATCATTATCATATAATAAATAAATAAGTAAAAATAAAAATAGTATTATAAAGATCTGTAGGAATTTCAAATAACTTCGTATGTAAACTTATTACAAACACACGTCAAAGTCACATCAACTTGTATGTTTAATATTTAATGCCACCGAGCGACAAAGCAAAGCAACAGGTTAATTAATATGATTACAAAATAAACGTATTTTTTTAATGTTATTAACTTTTCTAGAAAAAAGTTTATAAAGAATATTAACGGAAAAACTTATATTATGTGTTCTGTTAGACGTCAGAAGTCTATTATAAGGATGTTCTCTCCATTCCTTTCCGCCTGCGGTCGTTAGATGTCGACGTGTCAAGTGAAGCCGTCATCATTTTATTTAATCATTGTTGCGTCTTCCAATCTGCAAACCAGAACGGGTTGCAAAAATTTTGGAATTACAATATCGACTGATTTCCAATCACAACAGGTTGAATTGAAATATAGTTCCAAGATCGTTTCGTCAGAATGCTTCAGCGCCAGATCAATTTGCTGTTAATACAAAATTAATTTAGTTGTTAAATTAGGTAACATTTAATGGGATAATAATTAGATTTGCGATGCATTGATCGATGTTCGGATACAAGGATCTATGAATATCGATGGTTAAAATTCTGGGATGGTTCCGCTCCATTAGGTTCAATACCTTTATGCTAGTCTATTACTTTATGAAGGAAAAGGAAAGGATCGTTACAAATTACAATACTTACCGTTAGTTTCATCAAAGCATGCATATAAATTAATTAATTAATACTATTAGTATGTAAACAAAAGGTCTTATTAATTTAGAAACAGTATTTAAATACCTATTTTAATCTTAATACTATTATCATAATTAATGTTTGACATTACTTTAGTAAGATTATAGACGACTGTGAAAACGCTTTGATAGAGACAAATTTAAGATGCTCAAGGATGTGAATGCTTAATTATGATCTTCATAATGTATTATCATTTTTGGTAACAAACCATTACTGTCTGTATTTTGAGTTCGAAATCTTTTATTGGTAACATGGTTCGTTTCTACAACAATACAATGCACAATGTATTGTAAAACATTTCATTACTCCTATACTATATACTATTACCACTCTGCTATTGGATCAATAAGTACTTATATAGTAGTATATAAGTACTTATTGATCCAATAGTAGACTTATATAAGTAGTTATATAAGTACTCCTTCACGCTACCGGTTACTTCTAATATTTGTTGTTTGATTAATAATACAACTACATTATTTATAAAATGCATAATTTTATATTAATTATAAATTTAGTTTTTTAAATCATTATTCTCTTTATTTTTTTTTTAATCGTTAATTGGTAAATTGAATCCCATATTTGGTTCATTCAATACAACGGCTTATTCACAGAATAAAGCACTGAGTTCTCGAACACTAAACTATTATTATTATCGCGCTATGCAAAAATATTTTTCTTCCTAAAGAGTAATCGTAGTATATTCTTATATGTAGTATTATATTCTAAATTAAGTGTATATATTTTTTTCTGAAACCTGATGTAAATATTTATGAACCGTGAAAGTTAAATATTTAAATACATTATTTTATTTCTTACACTTTTGGAAAATTACCCTCTTAAGTCACATATACATTGTCGGGTTAATATTGCTCTAAAGTAGTTAAACTATAAACTTAAAAACAGTATAAATAGACTTGGCCTATTATAGGATCCATAAAGACTTATCTATGATGATAACAACTAAGTGCTATTAGAAAAGACTATATATGTTACTAAATAACTTTTTATCACTCCTAATAGAAAATAATCTTCAAATAAAGATAGTTACTAACTATATACTATTGCTACTTCGACACGTGAAATATTATTGAAATAGAAGTTTTATTTGATAATAATAATGTATTTCACTGAGTATATTTATCAAAGTAGCTGTATAAAAACTATTTTGATGTTAAAATTTTATTAAATTAATAGTGTTCTATGTAAAACTCCCGGTACCTATAATTAATATGATATTATAATATCCTTCACAAGAGCGCTGCCAGTGATTATTTAAAGTGAATGAAATCAATAATATCCATTATGTATTAAATTGCGCGCTGGAGTCTTGCCAGCTGCGGGTGCTGGCAATTACTTATTAACGGTACATTACCGATCGAAAGTTGTGTTAGCAAATGAAGTATTAACATTGTCAGGAAACGTCGTTGTAATGCTTTTGAATCTGAATTTAAAACTTCGGAAATAAGAATTTAAGTGTGCTCTGTGTAATCTGAATAGAAGACAAAATAACTGATTAACTAACCGATAATTAAATCTCGTCTTACGCCATCCATGGACATGATTGCTGAAAAGCATTTGAAATTTAAGATAAATTGTGAAAATATTTCAATATTTAAGAGCTAAATTTAATAAAATGATTTATTTAAATAAATAGTAGTCATGAAAAAAAGTCGTTTCCCTTTTAATCGGTTGGTTTGAACACCGTATATGAGTGAATATATAATATAATCGACCCGGACTGTAATATTGACAAAATATTATTTTTATTGTATTACATCAGAAGAGGCGATTTCGATAACACATTGGAATATCATATCAAGACTAAAACACTATATAACGAGTTAGGATCTCTAACAATTCATCGTGTTTTTCCATAAAATATTTGGTCCAATTACTTTTCATTTTACTACTAAAACTTTGAAACGTTAATGTATTTGAAAAACAATATGTTGATTTCCTTTCCACATAATTTGAAATTTACGTAATATATCTTTTCCAGTTAGAGTTAGATAGTCTAAGCAAAACATGGTATTATGAGACAAAGCTTCTTAGCATTCCATGGATTCACCGTGCGAGTGCAGTGCTCATCGCGTTGCAAGAAGAGGAGAGCAGACAATGCCTGAGACTTGCGACCCAGATGTAGGTTTAAGGGGCATTAGTATAATATTATAGTAGTATTTAGGAGAAGGTTACAAAAATATCATATATAACTATATGGAATCAACACTAATACGAGTATAGGTAATGTATTATCAGTAATACCGTAGCAGATTGTGCCAAATTACATTAATATAGTCTGTTATTTACTGGACCGACACTTTAATATACAATGATAATAACCAACATTTAGTCATAATTTGTGGTCCTCAAAAATTAAGTATTTATAATTTAAATTATAAATTAATTACTGCTTTTATCTTTTTTTTTATATTTATTATGTATGATAATAATTGTTCAAAGTGATATCTACTCGTACAATAATTTATACGATTAAGTATATCGTTTGTCGGTATTCAAATTTTCTCTGTGAAAATAAATATCTGCCCAAAACAACCTTAACAATCTTATTATAAATCAAAACGTTACAGCAATTTCTTAATTTTTTTATTAATTGTGTCACAAAATCCTGGTCACAAAATAAGAAGTGCGTCAGTGAAAGTAGCGCTGTCATAATAAAATAACATATGTCAACCGTTTACCTATTTATCATTTTAGGAAGAAAATTCATGTATAGTTTTTTTAACATACACAGTATTTTTAACCTCTTTATGAAATATATATGATAGTAAGATGTTAAACATTCAAAATATTTTTATTTCACAATAAAACTCCCTTCTTTGTAAAACCTAAAAGTATAATAACTCACTCACGAAACATTTAAAGACAAATACTGTTTATAAAACAAGACGTGCATTACTAACATGGATACTTTAAACTGTAACGGGTTCGTGAAGTTAAACAGAAAGTTGTCAAGTGAAGAGCTGGCAAATATCTCCGGAGGAAAGTAAACACGTTTAGTGCTTATGCTTCATTAAGTTGACTCTTAAGTTAATTACCGTGTTAAGTTAAAGGTCGCACCGACTACGTCTAGCCGCTTAAAGATGTGTTTATTAAGTAAAAACTAAATAACTAATTACGATGTTATATACTTATATAAAGTGCAAGATCTTATAACCAATCATATTACTTATCTTTTTAATATTATGGTAACAAATGTTGGGCTGCTGTATTTATCAAGTTATTGACGAATGTCGAATCATGAGAAATTTTTGAAAAGTACAAAAACGCTGAAGAAATGAAACCCTAAGCATTTATTAAGAACCTTATTCAATTGTTACGTTTGATATTTTAAAAGAAATTTCAAAATATTGTTAGTAGTGTGATTATCTAGATTTGCTATATCCCGTCTATTTTTGCTTAATTATTGTTTTTGTAGCGTCTACCATTTTTATTAAATAGAATTTAAGCTTCATATTGCTTGTCTGTTCTATTTTTTACGTCGCTTTGACCACTTGTTTTAAAACTCGGTATTCCATGAACGTAAACTGAAAGAGGAGCGATTACTCTTTGGATTACAGGACACAAGCTTTCAGTATCAAATTCTACTTGTGTTTCTTCGATAGATAATAATAGTAGTGAATATCATAAATCCTATGACATGTAAAAATATATATGGCTGCAATGTGTATTAGATATATGAGTATTTTTGGTCTGATTTTCTTTTTGCATCGTGCATTTCAATAAATTAAATATATATTTTTTTGTTATCTAACAAATGGTAGCTTACAAAAATAGAATGAACACAAAACGTTCAAATAGAGAACGTTTCATTACGCCTTGAAATGGAAAATCTTTTTTGTTGATATTCAAAACAAAAGAAATCTATTTTATTTCTACTTCCCGGAGTTTTTTAATTTAAATATTTAATTTTTTTCTATGAATGAAGTTATATTTTCTTATCCAAGATATATTTAACTTAAATCTTTATTATATAAAATTATATTAGCAACATACATAAAAAAAAATTGAATAGTGTATTGCCAACTTTAAGGGATTTATTATTCAAATTAATGGCATGGATTGTTCGAGAGGGCAGGTAGAGTAGGAAATACGATTTTTATAAAGTCATTGTTTTTTGCGCTATTTAGTCGCTACATATAATAAAATAGTATAGGATAGAACATGTACATTAAAATACAGTTTTACACAGCGGTTTATCTTAAAATTTTACATGGTCGTAGATTACTGCTCCCATCAAAGTATAGGACACTTTGGTCTCCGGAAATCTCTAGATTTCAAGGAAAATACAAAAACTGATATAATTACAATTATAAGACACCAAGGCTAGAATATGCTATTACGTATAAATAAACATATTAATTAATTGTTGTTGTTCTGGCTTTGGCTTTTTACCAACGTCAATATTTGGACGGTTTTCACTCCGGAAAATCATCTAATTCTCGCATACCTAAGTCTGGGAAAGTAACTAGTTATTGTATATTCGCTTTTATATTTGACAACAAAATCTTTCTTCAGGTTTTACAAGAAATAAAAAATGCAAATAATATAGACCTGGTTCAAGTAAACAAGTCTAAACTGCTTACAATTTTTTGTCACCAGCTGAGAACTATGTCCATAATCATCAGTAAATATTTATCAGTAGGTAACTTGTCACTGATCCATTCTGTTATAATTACTGCATTATTTAACTATTGGAAAAAATGCAACAGAAACATCCAAGTTTTTGTAACAATAAACGCCAAACAGAGCATTTATTTTAACAATAGAACGTCTTATCAACACAATATACCTATTCACTGACTTCGCGAACAGAAAATTATCAATCGCCCCGCTCTTTGCAAAAACGTTATTTTTCAATGGAGTACCTAATCTCGATATCGACTCCGTTATTCTATTAGTATATATTTTTTTTTTACACTTGAATAATCAATAAAACGGATATTGAAAACCTGCAAACATAAATAGAATTGCTTATTATTTTGGAATTCGCAGATATCAATTGGTTTTCAAATTATAATAAGAAATTATGTAACAGCTAAATATTAATTCATTAACTGTCATCATCATAATCATTATCATATTTTTCAATACTAATATAGTAGGTTGTTTAATTTCCACGATACAACTACGTGAATCTGCTGTAACAAAAAAGGCTCTAAGTATGGCAAAAAATAAATTATTTTCGAACACGTTAGTCAAAATAAATAAAGAACCTCAAAAAAACAAAAAACTGTATTTGAACTCATGATATTGGCCTTTTTTTCTCGTTGTAAAAATAAAAGTGTCTGCTTTTCTATAATTTTACAACGCGCATATAGAAGCCAAAATATATTACAAATAAAAACAAAACACCGAGGGATAGTAAATTATCATTTGAATATAATACTATAAGGATACTAGATATATTTCATATAAACTAGTGTAATTTAATATGTATGAAAAAACTGTTATACAGTTCTAGTTTCAGTTCTCAGATGCATAAATTTGATATTTAACAAGAAATAGGTGCGGTTTATAACCACATATACCAGCAATGAATAGTGGAGAATGTTTTATTGCCTCGATTTTGAGGGCGTAATATACCTACTTATTTCATTATTAATCCTAAAGGGTATATAGTATTTACTATATTTTGATATGAAATATAATTTGCAGTGCCAATATATTTTCTTTCAACAATTTATTATTTGGTACTTAATATGTTTATACTGTTTGATGTTTATTAAAATTTATAGCCTTATAAGTTCAGTAACGAAATGTAAATAAAACTTAAAAAGCCGTTAATTTTTTTAGTTATCCCTTTTACTAGTCAGTTGGTTTATTATTTGAAAAAGTGCGTTGATTCCTAAAATAGATATTAGAGTTATTTCCACATAAATTATTCAGTTCTCATTCTTCGTAAAAATAAAAATGATTTCACATCATAATTTCGTCAATATCAAAGTCAATATATAAAAAAAGCTTCCTAATTATACTAACTTTTGTAATATTGAAAATATATGTCTAATTGTTCGAATTAAAATTTGACGTTGTCTTTGTCTTCTTTAATTTGCAGAAGTGCTATATGGGCGATAACATTATTTTTGAACTACTATGTAAAACAAAGGAAGAATTATCATAATTTTTTAGCTTTATATTTTTTTTAACAAAAGAAAACACAATGCATTAAATGAAGCCGACCAACGCTCAGTCATTCATTTAAATGTATGGCACAATAATATTTTGAATAATAAATAGTAGTAGTTATATTCTGCTATAAAGTCTGCGGTCTTCGTTATCGTAATATGAAATCTAGGTATCCGATATGTAATATTGATATCAAACATTGTAATGCATAACAATAATACCCAAATACAAAAGAGCCGGTTTATGCAATGATTTAATATTTATACCAATTTATTCTTATTTAATGTTTCTATGATTTTTTTTTATATTCATTCTATGAATTTATTATAATAATAATATTTTACTAACTATTATACTATCGGAAGATACCTATCGGAAGATAGAAACAATTGAACAGTTGATAATATAACTTCCTATAACTTCTTGCTGCAGGTCAGTGGTTTATAAAAATATGATAAATATAAAAAATATATCTTACCTAGATGTATAGCCGTTAAAGTTATTAGTACAGCAGAGCAGTACCAAGCCGGTCGTAGTTTACTCACATACTGACAACTCTGCCCTTTTTAATGTACTATTGTAATGACGATTCAAAAGTGCGTGGTAATATTTCTTGAATATACATATTTTGTATTTAGTTTTTTTTTTATTGCTTCCCAATCACGTAGCAATTGTAACTTATTAAATAATTTCTCAAATATCTAATTTGGGTAAGTGCTTCTACTTGAATTGTTATATTTTTAATGTCGTCATTAAATAATTATGATTTTTTTAAATTAAGCATCGTTGTAATTATACATTATAAAATTATTATATATTGTAAAAATAAATGTATTGTTATGCAGGACGGTCTTCTAAAAATTTTTTTTTTACTTTCAGAAACAGTTCTTCCAATTGCTGTCAATACACAAAACATAGTTTTAATCTCGGAAAATGTGTGTGCAATATTTCATCATGATCAATTAAGTATTGTTTGTGTGAAAGTGTAATTAACAAACAAACCGACTATATCATTTACAATATTTTATTACGACCGAGCTGAGGAGTCATACGCCGATGACAGATGAATAAGGAAAAGAAGCCAAACCAATAAGAGCTTTGGTAGTAGGCATACACAAAATATATTTAAAATTATTATCCCATTTTATATTACTTTTTCCATTAAGATTTGTGACATTATACCCGAATAATTTTAATATTATTGAAAAGATCATTGGACCCCACGTAAAATTTAATTTCCTAAGGAAAGCACCTGAAACTCCAGGTAAAAGTTTCCTCAATTAGAAAATTAAGGAGAGTAAATTATAAACACCACAATATTTGGAAAAAGGGCTCCGTATTATAATGGACTTTAAATTATAATATGTTGTACAAAAAAAATCAATCAAATGCGTTCGTTCGAAAATATGAATGCTATAATTGTATTTTTATTTACGGAACTTATTCAAAATATTATGTCTTAAACAATTGATAAAAAGAATAATATTCTCACAATTTGTTGATCCATCGTCTGCTTCGAGAGATCGTAGCACCCCTTGCTCAATAACAGTATATAAGTCATTTATAAGAATTTTTAATGAAATCCTTAATAATTTTAATTACAGGAACGTAGAATAAATATAAGAGATTAAAGAAATCACAAGCGGTTTCTAAATGCAACGCGCCATTATGTCTTTCACAACAGGGTAAGATTACGTTATTGTTTATTTTGAATTAATGTTTGGCTATTTGACAATTACATTCATTTATGACTTCTTTTATCGAAAAAAACATAAAATAAAGTCATAACGTCATAAACCTATATTTTGTTTTCTTTAATTTGACAATTTATTTCATTTGGTAATTCCATTATTTTTGCATCAAATTGATTAGTTATAGCTCAATCTACTGCTCTCTAAATAAAAGAAGAATTCGCTATTATTGACTATATAAAACAGCTAATTTATGTAACATAGATTTGTGTGTATTACTTTGACGCATTCAATAATCGAATGGCAATTCTGTATCCAAGACTAGTCTTGTGAAAATGTCATGATTATTTGTATTAGTTGAGTAAAACCCAAGTTTTGTACTGTAATTTTGTTTTAATTTATTTAACAAGTCATGAGTCAAACTCTCTGATTCATGACTAGATTTAATTTAATACAATTTGTAAAAAAGAGGCAATAGAACGCAATAAAGTCTCTAAGGTGTGCGCTAAAGATCTGTATAATGGGCAGAGCCAGCTGACAAAACTGAACAGCGGTGACAGCAGGATTATATTGTCCAAACCCGAGATAATAAGAGTGGTCAAGAATTTCTAGGGGCAGTTATGTTTGTCAATACGCAAACCTGATTGTTACCAATCTGGATAAAGATCCACGACCACAATTGACTCGACGCTATACCGAAGATCTTCCGAAGAAAATACTAATTACTTAAATATTAAATTTAATCATAATCAACTAGACCGTAAAAAATAACAAACAGACAAATAAGTAAGGTATGGCATACGAGAAGTTATAAAAGTTATAAAATGGTTGCTTTTAACAATAGTAATTATTATAATACTATTAACATGGATGGAGAACCCTATTTCTTAATATAATACACTATAAATTCCAATTTTTAAGTTTAATCAACGTGAAAATGTAAAACTATTTTCAAACGACCACATCGCTCGAGCATTCTCAATAACTGCCGAACACATTTATCTAGTACTGTCCATTGAGCATACACCATTGTGCTTTTGATTACAGACGCCAGGAAGTTTCAGTGTCTATTCTACTTCTGTCGTCTATCTTTGGTCATTTTAATGTATCAAGATTGCAACAACGAATGTTAATTCTATTTCCATTATTTTCCATTGCAGATAAATCTTTATTAATATACCTTTATAATTATTTTATACCAAAAGATTTAACGAATACCCATTAACATAAAAAACAAAGACTTATCTATGATGTTAGCAATTAAGTGAAATTACTATATATATACAGGTAGGACAAATATATCCCAAGAAAGTCAGATTAAGAATAACGAATAATTTTCAAAGATATTGCAATAATGAAAAAAAAGGTTTTGTTATGATTTACGAATAAATGTGTTATCTTTAATTACTTACAAAAAAATATAAATTATATACCATTAGCGGTAAAACACAAAAAAAAATCATTTTCGTAATAAATATCAAAGTAAAATGTATAAATACGTATCTATAATAATAAGTGGGCACTGAAAATAATTCATAACGTATTTAATCGGTTGGCTTAAACTGAAATATAAAAAAAAAAAATAGTACTAAATCTGGAGATGCGATTTCGATACCAAATACACTGGACTATCATTACTTTATCAAGATCGTAAACATTGAATAGTGAGTAAGTATGTGTAGCGATTTAATGTGTTGTTCCAAAATACTTTTAGTCCAATTAGTTTTCCTTTTACTACTGAAACGTGAACGTATTTTAAAAACAAAATCTTGGTTTCAATTGAACCTGTCATATAAATTAAATTGTCAGATTAAGAAGAACGAATAATTTTCAAAGATATTGCAATAATGAAAAAAAAGGTTTTGTTATGATTTACGAATAAATGTGTTATCTTTAATTACTTACAAAAAAATATAAATTATATACCATTAGCGGTAAAACACAAAAAAAAATCATTTTCGTAATAAATATCAAAGTAAAATGTATAAATACGTATCTATAATAACAAGTGGGCACTGAAAATAATTCATAACGTATTTAATCGGTTGGCTTAAACTGAAATATAAAAAAAAAAAATTAGTACTAAATCTGGAGATGCGATTTCGATACCAAATACACTGGACTATCATTACTTTATCAAGATCGTAAACATTGAATAGTGAGTAAGTATGTGTAGCGATTTAATGTGTTGTTCCAAAATACTTTTAGTCCAATTAGTTTTCCTTTTACTACTGAAACGTGAACGTATTTTAAAAACAAAATCTTGGTTTCAATTGAACCAAATGCCAATATTACATAATTTAGTACTTACTAGATTTAGTTACATAATGGTCATAACCAACAAATACTCATACTTTGTGGAGTTTACGAATGTACTATTAATAATTTACATTATTAATAGCGTTTTAGCAATAATTCAACTGTTCAAAATTATTTATAAAACAATTTTCATGATTTTCTTTTTATGAAAAAAAATATTATCTTAATCTTAATCTCAATCATCTTTTTACCCGACATCTTCATCTTCATCTTCTTCTTCATCATCTTCGTCACACCGACTACGTCTAGCCGCTTAAAAGTATGATATACTAAGTAAAAACAAAATATACAATTATAAAATTAAGTAGTTGTGTAAGATGTGAAATCTTTAAATATATCGTGTTTAAAATATTATGATAAAAAATAATGGGCTGCTATATATATATATATTAATTTATTGTGAAAAATCGAACCATGACAATTTTTTTAATAAAAATATAAATGTACAAAAACAATCAATTTTAGGATGAAAGTGTGTAACAAGAAACGACTAGTGGCTCAGTTATATGTCCAATACATAGTGGTGTCTTCAATATTATCGCAAAAATAAATAACTGTTAAGTTTGATATTAAACCTAACATTTTAAAATATTTACAAAAGTTAATTGTAGATTTCATTTTAAATAATATTAGTGTTAAAAAAACTAATATATGCCGAATATAAACGGATTATCAACAGGTGATTAAACATCAAAAGCACTTGAAGGCTGTCATAATCCAGTAATCTAGATATTTTACTTAAGTACTTATAAAAATGGCAAAAACAAATCATATAACAAAAACATTTTTTATTTATTTAATTCACGCAATTCAGGCAGCAGCATAAATGTGATATATAACTACACTCATTATTAATAATATTATTTTATAATAGGATATTCTTTAACCTTCAGTTAATTTAATAAAATAATCAATAAGTAACTAAAGTAGGGTTATTACATGCCTATCGTTAGTCCTATGGGATTATTCAATAACTCGTCTATTATTCTACATGCTATCGGCCACAGATTCGCGTGAATTGCCAATTACTCTGATGTATTATACATTGGTAACTGTGTGTCCAGACATTTGGTCATGTGAGAGAATCGCGTGATTATCTCGATTATTAATATTAAATATGCCAATACGGGCGAAATTGGCTATTTGCCGTGTATATTTGGTTTTACTATTACCTTTGTAGCATTTCACTGACTTTATTTGGGATTTGTAATTAAAATGTAGTTATAAAAAAAGAGAAATGTAAAAACAACTGCAAACTAGTTTCATGTTGCTTTCTTTTACCATTAGAACATGCAATTTTTACGTCGCCTTGCGTCACCACTTGGTTTTAAGACTAGGTATTCAATTTATTAAATAACTAGAAGTTTAAACATAATTACAATTACATTTCCAGTAAATAATTTTTTAAAGTTTTCTATTTTTTAGAGAATTTCATGTACCCATAAAAAATACATACAATAACTTTCAGGATTACGTAACAGCATAGGTATTTACTTATATTGTAGGTATCAAAAGTTTTTCAATTCATCATATTTCAATCATTCAAGTGAGGTCCAGTTTCATAGTGGGTAATTTGAGTCACATGACCTCATGGAGTGAAAAGCTGCTCAAACGACCACTTAACCTTATCTCTAACAATGACCTGATTTGTCGAATAAATTTTAACCATTGAGCGATGATATGATATGATATGATATGATGAGAGATGTATGGATATTGTTAAATTGAAATATTTTTTGCATTTCGGTAAATCAAATAGTTTTTGTTATCTAACAACTAGTAGCTTACAAAGAACACAAAACGTTGAAATAGAAAACACTGTTTTATTACGCCTTGAAATGGAAAATCTTTTTTGTTGATATTCAAAACAAAAGTAATCTGTTCTGTCTCTACTTCTCTGGGTTTTTTGAATTTAAATATTTAGTTTTACTATGAATGGAGTTATATTTTCGTAACCAAGTACATTAATAAATATTTAACATAAATCTATACTTTTTTATAGTTTATTAAAATTTTGTTTAGTGATCTGTAGTTATTCTTATGTCACGCAAATATTGCTTTCCTTATAATTATATTTGTTGAAATATTATTTATATTAGCAACATGCATAAATACAAATAGATTGTGTGTTGCCATCCTTAAAGAGATATTTTTTTAATAATTTATGTTCAGATTGACAATACGGATTATTTGAGAAGGCAGGTAGAATGGGAAATACGATTTCCACAAAGACATTATTTTCTAATCTATCTATCTATATATAATCGTGAACATGTAAGATATACTAAACATCTATCTACATATAATCAAATAGTAACCAGAAAAATTTATACATTAATAAACAGAATTACGAACGGTTTGCCTTAAAATTTGACCGATTATAAGTTACGGCTTCGGTCAAATTATAATTTATTTATTTATTTATTAAAACATAATTAAAAAAATAATGAATAAAATAAAATGACTTATGAATGAAATATACTATACTAAAATAATCTAAGAATAATAAATACAACATAATTATCTTATCGGTTTAAAATAAACTAAATATGAAAGTATAAATAAATACAAATACTCAAATTTAGGAGTCAGGTAGTAAATAAACAATAAATATTCACTGCGATCTCTCATGAAGATATTCACAAATGAGCTTCTTAAATATTTGTCAATTGGGAGCACTACAAAGTATATCAGGAAGGCTTTTCCACAGTAATAAGAACACTTGAAAATTAAAACAGTAAGAAGACACAAAGAATGATATAAATATAATTATAATATACTTTGGCATTCGGATTACGAATTCTGTAATAATATTTTATTTTAGATTATTATCTAATAAGGTACTTATGACCCCAGAATATTCTGTCATTTTTACGTATAAGACAACAAATAGGTCTGGGATATTCTATTACAAAAGTGCTGAACATGCTATTAAACTACTAAATTGTTGTGGCATCGCCTTTATACCAAAGTTTTGAGCTTTTTCCCCCCGGACAAGCATTAATTTTTACATACGTAATCTGGCAAAATGATAAGTTATTTTACATTTGTTTTTATTTCTATCTCTTAAGAATCGAAAAAATTGCTGCAATAAACAAAAAACGGGACATTTATATGAAAAATGGAATGTCTTATCAACACAATAAACCAGCTCACTGACTTCGCGAACACGAAATTACCATTCACCTCGCTCTTTTCAAAAAGGTTATTTTCCAATAGACTACCTAATCTGAGTATAAATTCCATCAAAGTTAATATTTTCTTCACAATTGATTAATCAACAAAAGAAGACTTTATATAACCGAAAAAAACCTGCATCCATATAATGTAAAAATGAGTCTTATTATGGAACTTGTAATTCATTTTATTTTTGCAGTTTTAAAAGAAATAATATAAACGCTAAATATTAATCCATTTGATGTCATCATCAAAGTTATCAACTCAGTTAATAATAATCCGTAAATACTTGTCTAATAAGTGGTTTAATTCCCACGATAGAGATAAAATTCAAAATTACTTGAATCTTCTGGGACCAAGAAATATTTGATCCGTGAAATGTTATAAATATTAGTTATTTGTTAGTTCACAACATACTCAAATTTTCGCAAAACAAGAAGGGAAGTTTTTAAGTTAATATTTTGTTGTTTAATATTTAAATGATAGGTTGTACATATTATGGTCGTCAGCATTGAGTGAATAATGCAAATTAATTAAACGGTTCAAATAGTTACATTCATATCAGATAAATTATATTGCTAAAATCTTAAATAGAGATTTACGAAACAAGAATATTTATTTTAAATACTAATGCTTAACTTATTTATGGACTTTTACCAAACTGTTCAAATCCTGAGTACACTTTATTTTAAGTACCAATTTCCTTATACACATTGATTTATTAGAAATAGTACCGAATCATGACAATTTGGGAGTTTTAATTGAACCCTTTCCGAAACACGAGTCAAGTAATAGAATTATAGATAAGTTTGTGATGTTTCATTATGGTCATAGATTGTGCTACACGATTTATCCTTAAACAGTACCTTCAAAATACGTTATAAAAAGAAACAATATAGTAAAAAAATATCTTGGTAGTTTACAAAGTCCTACTGTCCTTACTGAAGATAAAATAGGGTAAACTTAGATTTTATCCTTGTAATTTACGACTCAATAATGTTCTGGATTAGTTACCACGCTGTCCTCTGTGACTTTCTTTGTACACTATGTACAAATTCAATTCAGTGTAAATATACTTAGGCCTCTCAACTGTATATAGCTATAACAACTATATATAATTAATATTCTATTCATTCCATTCGTAAATATTCAGTACTGATTTTAATAGAATACAATATGTTCAATTTACATTTTTAGGTTTGTATATGTGTATGCGGTATTTCTTGTTTGCGCAATTTTGAATAGACAATAAATAATTGTTTTATTTAGTAGACTTTATGCTCGCCGGTCGAACGTCGAATCTCTGTATGCTTTCTAATGTATCCTATCAAAACACTTTTTGAAGAGCTATTTTTATGACCACCACTTCAAATTTACATTATAAGCAAAATGACAGATTTCAAAAGATATTTTCATACAGTGGCCACATGTGTTCTATTATCAAATAAAATAAAATGTTATTTCAGCAGTTAACGAACTCTTAAAGTAAAGAATTGCAGTTTCGTTTTACCTACATCGAATAATGCGGGAAACCTCTCGCAGGTATCACGGCGTCTTCTTATGATGTCAGGCCTAAGTATTACGCTTTATCACATGCCTATATGATTCCCATTCAATTATCAAACAAATCAAAGTTAAACACTATCTTTACCCGCCGTGGCTTACCGCCGTTCTAAATTGCAAAATGAACAAAGGCAACAAAGTCACGTTAAAAATTACGCACTCGTTGCAATAGAATGTGTAGAGACAACCAAAGCCGTCATATTTTCTCTTGTGCCAATAAGTCTACTCCTCCACAATTTTATCCCTCACATCCAACATCTATCGTCACAATAAAACATCTTAATTTATTCTAATTCTTATAATTATTTGAGGATCGTCATGTCTAAGACAGTAAATAAATTAAAAAGTACAGAGTCCTGCATCTTTCTCAGAAAATATGTTTTTATGTAGTTACTAAGGTATACATTACCTTATCTATCACATTGTGTTTATTTGTATCGAGGGTAGAAGTGAATTTCCTGGCCGTTGTTCTGAAAGTTCAGTTTCCTATTATTGGTTGTAGTTGAATTGGATGCCTTCGTTTGTCGTGGCGACTAGGAAGTTAAAAAAATACATTATAATTATGGTTATAAAAACATTTCATTTGATTATAAAAATATTTTATATGAATATAGTAATATTTATTGAAAATTTTCACAGTGGACTTCTATAATACTGCTTCATGGTTAATTTGAACACATAAACAAGAAAATTGTTTACCGCACATAAACCCCAAACAGAATTAATTATACGTATGTGAAAGGCGCATCATATACGTGACGGGGATTATCTTCAATAGATATTAGAAATAAAGCTTTGGAATAAAACTTTTTATTTACCCTCAATGATAATGACAAATACAATTTAAAATTTTTACTAATCCCTAGAAATTTATAATAGTTTACAGAATATTACAGTAAAAGTCATATATATTATAAAACAATTATGTTACAGATAATTAAACATTACTTAAGCACTACTTAACTATGATCACATGGTACTTCTGTAATAATTTGTTTAAGAACACTGGTGTAAAAGTGCATCAGCATCCTGCCTTACTTCCAGATCTTGCTCCCTGTGATTGTACCTTAAACTTTCAAGCTAAAAGCGGTTTTTATTTTTTTCTCAGAAACGGTACCTTTTACGGAACAACTTTTGGTACCTAAATTTAGAGTGAAAAATAACATTTCTATTAAAAATACTTGTGATGTAAGAATGTTTACCAGAAAAAAGTTATGAATTTTTTTCCAAAAATTTTCGGTTTTTTTTTACCCCCACCCCTAAGTTATTGAAGTTAGGTTTTCGGTTTATATACATTAGTTATAGGTATTCATCAAAGACATCATATAATATGAACGCGATTGATCTACTTTGTATTGGGAAAAAGTTATGGTCGAAAAACTCAAATGAAATCAGAAAATTATGCGTAATTATAATTATGCGTAAAAGTGTGCGGCGCGCGTATTCAATAAACGATAAATATTTATTAAAGATAGTATTCATGGTATCGAATAAAATATTCGCGTAGTCCAACTTACGTGGACACAATAGTTTGAACTCGCGTTTGAAATTACTCTACGCTGGTAACCCATTCACTTAACCACGTTTTAGCGTCGGCCTTTAAACAGTTTGCAACCCGCGACAAACACTCACTATCATTCCATCGATTTAAAAATTGAGCGCGATCTACCTCATCGCACCAAACATCAATATCATGCATAGACGGGTCGAAATTTAAAGCATGGTAGTTGCAAGAACGCGTAGAGGCAACCGATTGAATCTAGTCAACTCATTAGTTACGAGCTGTAGTTTCGCTATTAGATTCACTTCTAGGTTGTTTTCCCGACTTTGAACCGTGATGTTATTTTCAATTGCATCTAATCGTGATAGGATTGTATAGGATAGGATAAGACGTGCTATTGAGGGTAGACTGTGGGCTGTCGGATCTACGATTACGAGAACGTCGACGAGAACTTTCAAGATCCCGTAAGTGTAACCGCTGCTAACGCGAGCGCGATTTTGAACATAAATGTGAAGAACTACGTAAATAAGAATGACTCCGCGATGGAGATTTCGGTATTGATGGAGTACGTGTGTGACTACGTAAATTATGACGCAATTGTTTTTGTGGTATTTCCCGCGAATCACTTCGAGACCTATCATTGCGACTATTACGCGAATGGCGATGCCGGTGTGATCTGTACCGCGATTTGTGTGTTTTCGGCATATTCAAACAAGTTAAAAAAACAAACAACTATCAAAAATCGAAACAAGAGAAAAAATAATTATAATGAGGGTATGTTTGTTTTGTCCAACCAGTTAAAAATCTCGAAAGCCAAAGGGTCAAGGCAAAGGGTTTGGGACTATCCCACTTCTGATTTTAGGAATCAGGTGGAATTTTAATAAAAAAATAACGATTTACAACATTTATATACTTCAACTAATTAAATAAATATTACACTCACAAATTAAATCACTAAACATTTAACAATAACACTAATTAACAAAACTGATTCGTGATTAAATCAGTCAGATATATCGATTATGTATTCACAGATCACACCGTCAATCACTATTCACTCCTACAGCGCTTCCGCACGGAAATGACTTCGCACAAGAAGTGGCCAACAACCACTGATGTTCGAACTTATAAAGAATGATCCCCACCACAATTTTAGAGATACCCTTAATTCCTAACAATATATATATGTATATAAAGATAGTTTTAGCACTTTCTCAGTTCCTCAATATATATTATACTAACTATTAAAATAAAATGTATTACCGTTAGTTACTAGAAGTTTTAGGTTAAGTTTAGAAATCTTCTTCAAATATTGTAATTGACTAAAATATTTTATCAAAAATAACAATCCATGAATCAAAATTCAATTTAATGTTTAAAGAAATAGTTAAAAAAAGTTTTTTACAAAAAGGACTAATAAAAAAATATTATAAACATAACTAAACTTTCACAAATAAGCATTTTGCAAAGTCTGTGTTTCTTGTTGTAGAAACCATTTCGTTGCAAGAAACTTTGGATCACAGCCCAATGACTAAATGGTTGATAAGGCTGAGGTTAAATTAGTTTTGTTCTGGGTGTTTGCCTGGAAGTATAAAATTTATCATATCACATATTGATAAAACGTATGGAAGTAATTGGAATTTATTTTAGGTTCAAACATACAATAATTTTTCAAGTTAAGACAGCGATAGAATGACGTAACTTTCACGTATTCTTTATGTAAGACTTTCAATTTTCTCGTTCCTTATTCTAAAAGTTTATCATGATTAAAATGTCAGTAACCACTCTTAAGCAATGATTTTGAAACAGCGTATATGAGCTTTGTTTTTTATATTGTAATGTTATTATTATTTTGGTTTGTGGTTAATATCTATTTTAGCTCTCTTTTATTGTTATTATAAAAATCTATAAACAAAGAAATTCTCAGAGAAGTTGGAGATATGGTTTTAATTTCAAATAATAAACCAAAGTTCATCAATAACTTGAAAGTTTTAATTAGTTATATATGTAATTTTGATTTGTATACTTGGTAAAACTTCGTTAAATAGTATAATTTATTATATTAAATAAATAAATCTGCAACACTGAAGATTTGTGAGTATGAGTAATATGTAATGATCGAGACTACTATGATATTTTGGAGAGAAGGATAAGATATTTGGGTACTCAAGTCTCTCGTTAACAAAAGGCAAACCTTGCAACAATAGTCATTTTACATCGAGTTTCTGTGATAGTGTATAGCGTTAGCCCGGTCGAGCCAGCCCATATACGAACTTTAGTTTAGTGTCTAAAGCTTCTAGACTTTAGAGTCTAAGTATTTATTGATTATAATTAGTGTTTATTATTGATACATCCTTAATATATAACCAATTAGTACGATGAATCCTTACTAAAACCAGATATCTACTTATTATTAATACTATTCATAAATATAACACTGAAAAACGAATTTAATAATATTCGTATTTATTAAACCATAGTTGTTATACTTAACTTTAAAGATCAAAACATTTGTAAATATAACCACGATATATAAAGATTAAACAAAAAAATGAAAACTATATCCTGTAAAGACTTAATTAAATACACTTTATTAGATATCATTCTAAAGATTTAGTTAAAGATAAAGTTAAAGTTAGTTACATTAAAGAATCTACTCGACATACACAAATTTTAATTGAAAGTAATGACATATTGGAAACCGATTATGTAATCTACTCGTAATTAATTAATGTTTAGAGGATTTGTATTTAATTTAATTAATTAGTTTTGATATACTAATAGTATTGTTATAATAAATTTCTTTATAAACCTATATATAGTTTATTACTTGTTTAAATAAAAAATGATAAATTTGTATAATTAATAATGAAACCACGTTTAACAGTAATAAAATGATTGTCTGTTGTTTAATTTGAAAAGTATTATCTTATTTTAATATTATATAACAGTATATTAGCATTATCTATAAAAAATATTATTTTTAAGTACCTACGTATTCAATTAAGGTTTAAAAATAATAGTTATCTTATAAATGACTGTATATGGTTAAAAACATATAGAAAGTCTATTGTAAGTTTAGGTTTTATACCAATTTGTGCGTCGTAATAGAATAATAAACATTTTCCCTTAACATTTATTTTGTGAGCATATTAATTAATCTGTAGCTTTGATATGGCATTAAATATTAAACATACAAATTGATGTGACCTTGTTATGTGTTTGTATTCAATTTATCAAATTAAATTTGTTTTGCGTTATGTTTACATGCGCCGTTATATGAAGTTCCTACTAAGAGATGTTTATAATTCGACTTTTATTATAACCTTATACAAATATAAGAGCATATTATAATATTGACTAAAAATAAATGCATTAGTATAAATAAAATAATTTGAAAACATGAGTCTTACTTTTTTCTTATAAATTACTCTATAATGTTCAAACCAGTGTTAGAACTGGTATCTTGGTTCTATATAAAACCTATTTAGTATTTAAATCCAATCTATGAAACTAAGAAAATAAAATACTTTCTTTTAAAAGAATTAATCTTTATATTTAATATTAACGCTTTAGATGGAACCACCTGTGCAGGACAAGTATTAATTATAATTTCCAATAATTTTGTTTTGCGTTGGTTCCTTTAATTAAAGTAAGGGACTTATTTCTGTCGTGTAGAAACGGTTAAGAAATACTTATTACGGAATTGTGACTGATTCTGTCTTATAAAATTAATTATTAGAGTTATTTTAACATTTTGGTATTTATGTAATGTTATTATTAACAATAAATATAACTGTATTGGATAAATAAAAATGAGCAAAATGATATCACTATTATCATTTATCAATCAATTAATGTTCCGTAATAAAATATTTGGATCAATAAAACGTTGTTAGTGAATTAAAGAAGTCACGTTTTAATTATAACATTTTACTAAAAGTATAATAATAATAATGTGTAATAAAATAGTAATTTTTTACCGCTAATAAAGCTTTTATCTTGAAGACGCTAATCTCTAGAACTGCAATTTTATAATTTTTTGTGCAGCACAATTACATAGTTATCAGATATATATGTATATCGGAATCATGTAATTGTATTCTTAATAAATACACACAAACATGTCAAATGACAAATGTATAATGTTGTTATTTTCGGGTACTATGCGCAGTTTGAACCAACGCGCATTTTGTACGAACGTGTATAGAATGTGAAATGGTTTTTAAATGACTAAACAATATTTTGTTTACGACATCTCAGTAAGTATTAATAATTTTACTTAATATAAATTTATTATTTTTTTAAAGCGAAGGAATGTTCTTCTAAGGACCGTTACAGATTTTGAAGACATTATTTTTATGGAATTACATATATGTCTCGTTATTAAATTTAAAACCTACCTATTATTGTATATTCTGATACATTTTGTCAATCCACGTTACCACAATAATGTTGTGAGTTTTTTTTTTACATCAGTATTGATAGTAAAAGGATTTAAGAATTGTCATATTTTTATTCGACTTTCCGTCGGAGTTCCGAACTTAAAGAGATTTTTTATCCTATCTTAAGCAAAGCAAAGTCACGCCTTTAATAAAAGTATTTTTCTAAATTTAAAGTGCTCTTTTCTCTTGAAGATACACTGAACTGTTAAGAGAACATCGTGTATAAAACTCTTATAAAATATACAGCGATGTATTCGAAAAATATATTTTATATAGCATAGTTTCATAATAACTAATTATTATGAACATAGTACACTTTTAAAAATTATTTTAATATTGTAATATTTTAATTTAATGTAATGTAATCTCCATTATATTCAAATATAGTAGTAGTCTAAGATGTCTTTACTTAAGTATATTTCAAATAGGCTATGATTCAAACGGTATTCCTAAAATGTTTACATTTTTTATGACAATGAGCGAAACTAGTGCAAAATAGATAAAAAAATTAATAATAAAATATTTTTTCTACAGTGGTTTAATTTTACCACCATCTATTTAATACGTACAATAAACAAAGTATTTTCTTTTATTTGTTTGTTTCACAATAGATCAGAATCCCTATTTACAGATTAATTTCCGTTTTCTAACAAAATTGTTTATTTTATCATACAAGTTGATACAGGTATAGACATTATTATTTGTATCATTATCAGAGTACTTGAAGAATAAAAAACTGTGACGTAAAGAAAATTGACAAGCGTTGGCAATTTCTTACGAGGTTATTACAAAGAGAAGAAGTTATTCCAACTTGGGTGTTGCTGTCACACGTTTAAAATGGACTTCATAAATGGTTTTATATAGATTTTGACAAGTTGTTCTTATTTATATTATATTTTCTATTTATTTTTCTCACGTCTTATAATGTGGATATGGAAGATAAAAAGAATTATTATTCCAAAATCCAATAACAAAGACGTAAAATGTTCTATTTTTCTGCACGGGTACAACGCTCAAGCTTTTTGCTATTTTTAATTATTATATATGTTATAACGTTGAATAACTTTTTTGAACTTATCATTGAACAGGTTTTACTTATTGTTGAGTTGTTATAAAAGTCACGTTGTTTCTAATTAATTACAACGGGCCGTCCTCGTTCTGCGAGGGAATTACACAAATGAAAACTTTTTTTTCTGTTGTCCAAAATCAAGGTAACGAAAGTTTGAATAATTTTGAGAGATTATGGTGTAATTATTGTAATTAAAATGATCCTGTAGCTCCTAATCATAAGGTATTACTTATCTTATAATATTCGGATTTTATTCAGTTTAGCAACAAATTTCAGCAATAAATGTGAGGTATTATTTTTTATTTTTACAAACATTGATCATACGTCTGGAACATATGACTGTCTGACATAGCCGTACGAATGTTTGTCTTGAATTGACAGGTTCTAAGACGATTCATTGATCGTGATAAATATATTCGTAAGATAAAAAGCAATATTTGTATTGGTCTTTTGAGGAAGTTATCGTAGAAAAATCTTATGTTTAGGCATAAATTCTGAAATATTAGTTATTTATTCATTGAACCGTAAAAATGCACGTATTTCATATAGGAAATAAGCTGTATATATCAGTTTCTTTTGTTGAATACTTATTTGTTACTTTTACACAAATAACGATACACCTGAATAATAAGTGTTTACAAGTAAACACTTACTATAAAACGGTTTATAAACATAAACTATGGCTTTGTTTACTGAACTGTTATTGAACTGAAATTGATTATTTATAAAATGGAAATTAAACTTTACAAAATATCACGCAATCAACCTTTAATAAAAAATTTAGTGCTGGCTAATTTAATAAGACTGTTGTAAATAAAACAATTCAGAGTCATTTTTTATTAGGGAACGATTATATTATTTAACACTCAATTTATTGTCAAAAGCGGAGTCGGCAATGTACCGTCAGCAACAAAGTAATTGCCAGCGCCCGCAGATGGCAGGACTCCAGCGCGCAGTTTAATACACAATGAATATTGATTTCAAACACTTCAAATAATTATGAGCAGTCTTTTGTCGCTTAATAATGTTCTGATTTTGCCTAAATATTTGTAAATATTGTGTATAAATTGTTGTAATAAAACAATAGTTACCTATTATAATGTTGAATTCATTATTATAACCGTTACCTTGGTTATTGATAAAACTAATTTACTGTTTAAATACAATTTATAAAAGTAAGAAAATAAAATACTTTCTAATACAGGAAAAAAAGCTTTATGTTTAAAATAGAAACCTAAAATATGGATCCACCTGTGTAAGAGAAGTATTAATTATAAGTTCCAATAATTTTGTTTTTCACTGGTCCCTTTAATTACAATATGGCATATTTAAGTCGTGTAGAAATGGTATAGAAATATTTATATTGTTGTTGTATGTTGTTGTTTTCGTCGCTCAGTCCGTAGTTTTGAATGTACGAGCGTGCCTTTTGTACGAAGTGTGTGTTTCTTTTCAAATGGTTTTCAAATGGTTAAACAATATTTTGGTTTCAAGATCTTAGTGTGTTCTGAATTACTTTACTTATCAGAAATATAATGTAATGAATGGAATTAAAAAATTAAGAAGCAAGCATATCTGTTTATGATAAAGAGAAAATGTTTTGGTTTTTGGTTCAGAGTATCATTGAAATATTAGCACCGATGTAAATAAGCACCAAATATTTAAAATAACCGGTAGCGTGATAAGATAATTTACCTTAATTGATAAACGTGTCGAAACTGTGTTAAAATATAAAGCCACCTTAAAATATGAATATTTTATACAAACTTGTATTAATATTTTCGTCGAAAATATTAATATTTCATAATTTTGTAAATATATATCTATAAAGATTTATCTTTGATGTATTGCCATTAACATTTGATAAAATATTTTTTTTAATACAATATCGACATGCTAAAGAGTATGTTAATGTAGATACTGTAAAACGAAGAAGGAAGGAGGACAAAGCAGAATGAGACTCTGAAACTTCCTGGTGTACTGTAATCAAAAGCACAATGGTACGGTACGGTACGCTCAATGGACAGTAAGATAAATGTATTCAGTAGTTATTGAGAACGTTCGAGCTAAGTGGTCGTTTCAAAAATAGTTTCTACTAGAGTTGAATATTCACATTCTCACGTTGATTAAAGTTTAAAAAATTGGGCTTACATTGTATAGTATTACGGAATTGGGTTCATAATACATACTAATACTCATATTTTTCTTCTTCTTCTTAGTCTTCTCTCTGTTTGTTATTTTTTAACGGTCTAGTCGATTGTAATAAAAATTAATACGTTGATAGTTTACGTTTTTATTAAACCCTGCGAAATAATATTTTTGTAGCAAAAATTTACTTAAAAGAAATGACATAAAAATCTGAACTCGATAGATGGCGTTGAGATTACAAGTAAGGTTAGTTTAGTAAAATTTATTATACGCGGTAAACAGTTAAATATACTACATATTATTTCTGCTCCACTAATTCAGATAAATACGACCTTTTCTCATCAACGAGTGTTCGATACACAATAGCCACTGTATTATTGAATGCGTCAAAGTAATGCACGTGAATCTGTGGTTAATGATAATTAACTGTTTCATATAGCCAATATTCGAAGAATCCTCGTTATATTCTGACAGTAAAAGCAAAAAATATATTTTGGAGAATCTATATCTCTTACTTATCTACCATTATAATACGGGTGTAAAATTAAATGCAAAAATAATACAATTGGCAATTAAATTAGTTGTCAAATTAAAGAAAACAAAATTCATTGAACGTATCTTTTATGAACTTTTTTTAACACTAAACCTACCGACAATTCTTGTATACCTGTTCCTACCGCACGCCGTCAAATTGACCGGTAATTAAAAGTTATTTTATGATATAACGCAGGTAATAATGGAAATAACTAAAAGTAAAGAGTGAAGAAAATATTATATGCATATTCTAAGAATTGTCGTGTAGTTTGATAAAGATATTATAACGTTTGAAAACGTGTAAGTCTTACAAAAGTTTAAGAACGGTCAATCTGACCGATACTTGGTAGGTTTAGTGTTAAAATACCTATAAATAATTCGTCTATTGTCATTAAGTAAGATCTGATATGTGTGATTTTTTTTTGCTTTATTGAAACAGTTTAAGTTAATCAAAGATTTAAAAAATAATAATATTTTGAATGAATTACGCAAATAAATTTGTTTTTATCGCTCAGAATAAAATTGTAGATTTTCCTATTTTTTTATTATGTGCATGTTTTTTTCAAGGTTTTCTTATGTAGTAGACTTAAATTAAATTATTTGACGTGCTAATCATAGATTGATTTCGTGACTAAGTATTTAAATTACTATAGAAATGAAATTTCTACGTAACACTCTTTATTGAAATAGTTCATGTTAATTAAAGGTAGGTAAGATTTTTTGACATACTATTTTGAATGAGTTACATAAGTACAGATGTTTTTATTGCTTAGAAGAAAAATAAAGATTCTTCTTTTGTTTTATAATGTGTATGTTTTTTTCAAGGTTTTCATATGGAGTAGACTTAAATAAAACTATTTCACATGCTCTCGCGAAGATAGCTACACTTTGTCTTCCCGTGAAGATGATTGCAAAACAGCATTTGAATTTTTGAGGTAAAACAAAAAAAAACATCGGAATAAATAAAACATGTTTATATTATACGTCACCATGCCGGATATTCGTATCAGGCAATGTGACGTCCGAGCGGAACTACGGTCACTCGATGTGCGGAAAGCCAGTGGACCGGATGGTATTAACGCGGTTTTCTTCATTCTATTTTGCTTAAACAAGAATGGTGGCCACCATTTTTGAACTTCACTGACTGCTTAACATGAGGCAGAGTGGAGTCACTTCGGTAGGAAAACCCAAAAAAAAACGTCCATTATAAAAAGGTCAGATTTGTTTGTTTCAAAGTCCATGTAAATCTAAAACGGTTAAGACGATTATAATTATTCCTTCATCATTAGGAACATTCATAATCTCTGATTAACATCGCATATTTTGTTTTATAATTTATCTATTTACCTTAAGCGAAGACAATAGCAAAAGGTAGGTTCTATAAATATAAATTTAAAATTATGTTTATTATTTAAAAAAATACTTTCATTACAATAAAAGCAACAAAATTTATTATAATTTGAAGTTCATTAAACTCGCCGCAGTTTTCTCAAACCTTTTTCTCAAATTGTGTTGTTTTTTATTTACTCTCCCTAATTTCTTAATTTCGGAAACTTTTTACCTGGAGTCTCAGGTGTTTCACTTAATAAATAATTTTTACGTTGGGTTACAATTTCCTTTCCAATAATATTAGATACCTACCCAAATATTTTTTTATTAGTCGGGTTTAATATCACAACTCTATTCAAATATTGAACGTATATTATACGACCCAAATGCGACTCACTAAAACATTCCACACTATTCATTACTAGTGTTCATGGTTGTAAATTGCATCTGTAGCTTGATAAATGTGCAACTTATGAATAATATGAAACTAGATGGGATGTGTTATATTATATTTACATAAAAAATATATAATAAAAATATAAAAAACAAACAAAGATGAACACAAGGTACATAATACGTAATACGTACGTTTCCTTAGGAATTTAAAACATTGCCACATATTATGGCTTAAATGAATATTAATAGTAAATCATGAAAAGAACGCGGTGGTATATTCAATATTTACAATCTCCATAAGGTAGTTTTATGAAAAAAACAAGCCTGGTTTTGCCTCCTTAAGTATACGGAAAGCCATATAAATACCAATAACTTTAAGAATCTTCTCTAAGTGGATTTAGAAGTTTTGTATGGTTATAGCTCATTGCTCCGAGCAATGTATTGAGTACTATAATGTTGACAGGAAAGTACTAAAACTTATTGGGGCTTATTCAACATAATAATTGGATGGAAATTCGGCGGCAAATAGTTGATGTGAAATGGTTAATAGTAGATGTAGTGGAAAACTTTTATTTACTTTACTAATTTATTTATATATTGGGTGGAAATAAAACAAAAAATATATAAAATTATGACTAACCATATATATTTAATACATACATTGTATTAAGTATAGGAGGTGTACGTAGCATTATTGTACTCATTTCAAAACCAAAATTAGATATTGAGCTTTTGTAATTGGAATGTTTGCAATCACAAGGACAATAGTATGCTGAATAGATTAACACTCAATAGAGTACCATTTAATGAACAGTCGTTGCGATTGCGAACAGTAAAATATTAACTGAGATTTATTTAAAAGCAACACTTCAAATCAATATGTGTTCTGCAATAATTAAAATTCCTTATTAAAAATCTACTACTACCATTAATTTTAATGATTTTTAAAGTAATAGTAAATACACCATTAATTTATAAAAAAATAATCGTTTGTTTCTTCATATTTTGATATAAAAACATGTAAAACAAACCTTACCTTTATAAACATATCAATATTTTTGGCATCTCATGAGCCGAAAAGTTAGTTTGATATTATAAAATTTATTTTTTTAGTCTCTTGTGTTATTGTTGTAACATGTTATACAAGCTACAATATTCTAAACAATTCTACTTCAAAATTTAAAAAAATGCGACGTAAATTTAAAACCATTATATCAGGAAAAAACTTCCCACGAGCTATTATACCTATAAAGATAATAAATTACATTAATTTTGACTTGATATAGTTTTCAAGAGAAAATACAAATAAACATTGCTATTAAAAAAAGTAAATTAATATTTACATATTTGATTGTTGTAAAAAATATATATAAAATTTAGTACTTAAACACTTTTTTGATTCATCAGTATTTGCTTTGCGAACGATCTCTATTATTTTTATGGTACGGTGGTGGTACGTACGTTGTACGGTGGTGGCGGTATGGTGGTTTATCATTTTCAAAATATATGTTTTAAATCCAATCTGACAGTTGCGTATGTTACAAAATTCACATAGGTTCAATCGTTCTAAAGAGATGAATTACATGCAAAAGGTAATTGGTATCGTAAGAAGGTTTTATTACTGAATACATTTTTCTCTTCTTATAAGCTACAATAATACATGGCATGCCATGTCTGCAAATATTTTGGTGCCATTTCTTACTTAACATCGATAATGGCTGAATTGGCTGATATATATTTACACATTTCATTTAACATTTTACTCATCAATGGATCAGATTAGTCAAGTGATTGATTTCGGGTAAATAAAAATAATATACACATAAATAAAAATGTATACACTTCAATATAAAGTAAAATATTTTTTTGTAACAAACATTATTTTAACATTTTTTTTTGTTGGTATGAGAAGCGAGTCAGAGTTGGATAGTTAGAAACAAAGTCACTGCCAGATACCAAAGGGAACAAAATAATTATATGCTTCCTTGGTTGGCGAGACTCCAAAGCGCAATTTAATACATAAAGATTATTGTTGTAATATATTTCAAATTATCACAATTAGCGGTTCCAAAATATGTATCTATTCATATGAAAAAACTAAATATAACACTTTAATAAATATATAATATTATTAAAAATAAAACGATTACACAAATATTAGATAAAATTAAATTGCTATAAACATTAAATTAATCAACTAACCAAATCTTTGGTTTTAATTTCGATAGTATTGTTATGCATTCCACTGTTTGATATCAAAATTACATGTCGGATACCTAGATTTCATATTATGATAACGAAGACCGCAGATATGGTCGCAACAACAAACTAATACAATCTTTTAGTTAAAATATCATTGCTATCATACACTTACATACATGACCGGGCTTTGGTCGGATTTATATTATACTTATAAATAAGTATGTAGTCATTTTACTAATACTTACTTTAATAATTACTCTTAGTAATGAAGAACAACATGAATTATATTAAATACTATATAATTCATGTTGTTATTCATTAGTAAGAGTAAGATAACGCTAATTTTCTTACTTTGTTACAACAAATTCAGGAAAATAGTTATATAATAATGAACTATAAGTAAAAACTACGGTTCTGGCACTTAAAGCCCTTCTATAATAAAAGTCTATGACGTCAATTTTTTTATTTCAATTTTATAAAAATAAGTATAATTAAGACGTTCTCTTTTTTAATTGTCTTCGTAACGAAACCATGATGAAACTAGTAGGAGTTTCATGAAAACTAATAATTCAACAACAATTTTTTTATGTAGAAAATGCTCTAACATTAATTTTAATAATCACATTTTGAAACATTATACCAATGTGATAAGTAAAACGGATAAATATAGAAAATACAGAGTCTTTCAAGTTGTATTTACATCTCGTTAATGAGCAAGCAATATTATTAACTATCAAATAAAAGTAAGTCGAAATAAATTACTTAGGTGCTTGAAAATCTGTTTAATTTCAAAAGATAAAAATAAGTACGTTACTTTTACGATTAAATACAAAATAAGTATATAAGCCCCCTAAATCGAGGCAATAAAACATTCTCCACTATTCATTGCTGGTATATGTGGTTATAAATCGCACCTATTTCTTGATAAATATCAAATTTATGCATCTGAGAACTGAAACTAGAACTATATAAATTATCGTACATGTTATATTACATTATCTTCTATGAATATATCTAATATGTCCTTATGATTATTATATTGAAATGATAATTTATTGTCACTGGGTGTTATTCAGTTTATAGGTATAATATATTATTATGGCTGCTTTATGAGCGTTGTAAAACTAAAGAACAGCAGACTTTAAGAAGAACTTTAAATATTTTTATAATGTAGACAGAATCCTAGGGCCACAAGTTTTGAATATTGATTTTATTGATAATTTGTAGGTACTAAATTTATTTTATTTAACATGTTCATAAATAGTTAAAATACAAATAAACAAAAAATTATTCTATTTCACGACATTCTATATTCATGTATGACATATTATAATTATTAGGGAAATAACAATTTCACATGCGATAAATTTATTTATTTACTTTTATGTATTATTAACGTGGAACAGAAGAAAATATAATACAATGCACTAAAAAAGTGTACAACAAGTACAAACATTTTTTTGACAATAAGTAGTTAGTAAGTAAGTTTATTATCATTTATAAAACATATACTCGTATATAATATAAATTTGACTTAATTCAATTTATTCTTAAAAAAGGTAAAATTTTTGTGTGTACTATGTAATTGTACTACCTGTACTAAAATTTAATTATAGTAGAATCAAATTTGAATTAGCCTAGTCCTTTTTTTATATTACTCATTATTTTAAACCCAAGCCATAGAAAGCCACGAAAATTAATTAATGTCTTGAAAATATTTAATGATCTTTAAAATAATCTTTCTTAGTTTAAATAAAGAAACCACTAAATAAATAATGTAAATGAGTCAAAATATGATTTAGTAAAAGAATTGGAATTTCATTCCCATGATAAGGAATGTTTTCAATTTAAAACATTCCCGCATCGGACGGACGAAACAGAATTGACTTTTGTTTCAAATATCAACAGAAAGACTTTCAATTTAAAGGCGTAATGAAATGGTGTTCACTATTTGTACGCTGTGTAAGAGTTATTTCAAATAACAAAACAAAAATGATATTGATGACGAAATGAACATTGCTCCTTTTTATGACGCGATCGTGTTTGCATTACTAGAGATAAAGATGTATTTAAAAAAAATGCAATCTTTCTTTTAAAAGATTGATCTTAGTCCTTAGTGATTGTTTCAACAATAACTTACACTTGAACCGCTAATAAAATTTTAATTAATTAATTAATTTTACATCGTAGATATCATAATATTATGCAAAGTTTTAATCTTTGTTTAATTCGTAATTTTCCCCACAATCATTATGAATACAATGACTATTTGACTATATCATAGGTAATCTTAAAATTAACAATCTTAAATAAACTTGCATTTCACTAAAGGATATTTAATGTAATTGTAAATACGATGAGGGTTATGCATTTTTTTAGGAAACAAATTTTGGTACGCTATTCGTTGTATTTGTCAATAATGATTTATTAATAATAATTAAAAATTTAAAGATAACCTTATTTTTTCATATTTCGATACTTTTATCACAGTATCTTGCGAGATAAAGTTTGTTACATCTGTATTAATATTACGAGAGGAATGGAGACTTGTCTTATTTTATTATATCTTCTGTCGGAGTTACTAACTCAAAGAGGTTTTTTATCCTATATCTAAGCAAAGTCACGTCTTTAATAAAAGTATTTTTCTAAAGCTAAAGTCCTCGTTTCTCTTGAAGATACACTGAACTCTTAAGAGAACATCGTGTATAATATTCTTATAAAATATGAAGCGATGTATTCCAAAAGTTACGGAAAAAGCCTTTCAAGTTAAACATATTTTATGTGAAAAATTTCACAATTCTTAAATTTATGAATATTTCAAACTTTTAAGAATTATTTTATTTGTGTAATATTTTGTTTTAATACAATATTATAACCTCGATTGTATTGAAATATATATTATATCATATATGCCTAAATAACTGAAATAATTAATTAAACTTTAGGGTATCTTATTTTCGAAAATATCATCACGTTTGCTATGACTCTAATAAATGTTGTTTATATCACATTTTAAAAAAATCTAAGTAAATAAATAACAAAACTGTCAATTTAATTTGAATTCTAATATTTTTCACATTTTGTCAATATGATAAGAAATACTAACTTAATACATATAAAGCACAAAGAAGTTATTTGTGTAGGAATAATAATGAGTTAAAAGCCAGAACGTTGACATAGTTATCGACAAATATAACAAAACATTAAAGAAAAAGATCAGCAATTTACTCGAAATATTTTAGTTTATCCATTTCTCTTTTGTTTATCCACATATTATACCATTAAAAGGTAAGTCTATTTTACTTTACACTATGGAATAAATTGTTTTCATATAAATATTTAAGAATATTTATAAATAATTGAAGATTTGAAAGTGACGTAAGTTTGTAATACTAGCAAAAGTTCTTTCAGCTTAGGTCTTGGTGTCATAAGTTTTATTACGGATTTAAAAAAGTGTAATGGGTTTGGACTATAAAGATAGACCTTAAAAATAACACTTAGTGCTATATTCTAAAAAATAATAATTATCAAATAAGAATTGTTGTATTTAGTCATACTTTTTGTTATATTTATCAAAACGTTTTATATACCAAAACAAGGTTTAAAATTAAATTTTCTTACAAACGCTTCATGAAGTGACGTAATTATTTTAATATTGGCAAATTCGACTTAACGCATGATGCCAATATTAATACTAGGACAAAATACAATCCCAAGTTACCTATTATTCGTCCTTACATAGTTAATATCTTATTTGGCGCTAAATATGTTCAAAAATGACTTCTAGAATGTTGTCCATTAAGAGCCATAACCATTAGTAAAAGATTAGAATATAAAAATAATACACCAAATTGTACATTTTGTAGATTTTTTAAAATTTATAACGTTAACGAAACGAGTTACGAAGTTAACTCTATAATAATAAAAAAAAATTTAGTGTCTTGATTATTTACCCTTTTTTATGATTTTATTTTAAATAGATATCTTATTGTCTTATAATTTTGCAATTTTTAATTTTTTATTTTTTATTTTTTATTTTATTTCTTTGGATTTTGTTGTTTTCTTATAACTTTTACCTTTATTATTTTTAGCAGTGTTTGTGTTCGGTATTCATATAATGTTTACATTTTAATGTCAATGATAATATCAGTTACGGCAACAGATAATATTTCTATACGAAAAGGTTTTGAAAATTGTCGGTTATATACAATGGGTTGAAATTCACAATTAGCAGCAGTAGGTACTTGCAGCGGACAGAAATTGAGCTCGAAATCAAATTAATATTTAGAACAAACAATTTCACAACAGAAAATAATCATTTACAGATTAATTTTCGCTTGCTAATAAAACTATTTATTATACCACATCAGTGGGTACACAGACACTGTTATTGTTATGTTTCCGTTACTAGTTAACGATATTAAAATACAAATTACTGGAGCTTACAATAACAAAATATTGGATCTTTTGTTAAGAATAATTGAATTATCATTAGAAAATATCACTAGGTGCTGCATCCGGTTTCGTTACTTTTTAAGAAATCGTCATGAGTGCAAAGTCTTTTTTTTTAAATACTTAAGTGTGTAAGTAAAAGTTGTATAATGAAATAAATTACACTAATAGCATGACTAATAGAATTATTGTTAATACGACTTACTACGGCGGTTTCTTCAATTTTGCCGCAACAGTTCCTCAGGCGAAGGTGCTGTCTTTGCTATTTTTAATACTTATTATATATTTAAAAGTCAATTTCTTTGTAATTTAAACACAAAGGAAGAGAGGTAAATCTACACATAATATAAAAAGTAACTAATGTAAATATTTTTACACAGTCTTATTTTAAAAAATCCTTATCTCATCTTGTTCAAATTATAATCCTATACAATTGTGTCAACCACTGTTAAGATAATTGTTTTAAGAAAATACACAAAAGAGATCATCATAAGAAGATACCGAATCGAGAACACAAATTATAGTATACAATATTATGTTATGATCCTGCGTATTAAAAGTGTGTGTTTGTATCATTTTGGAGGCAAAAAATACTGTCGGACTGTTAAGTCCGAGTATTATTTGATATTAATCAATAAAAGTGGAACGTTGAAACTGTGATTATTAATTATTTACGAGTATCGACCAAAGTGGTCATCGGAACCTAACATACAGAGAGATTTTGTTAATTTTTTTTTATTTAATTTAATTTTAACATAAGTAAGTTGCAAGTTTTGGAGACTTCATATTGTGTTTTAATTTATGTACATATTTGATTTAAATACGTCAATTTGTTAACAAGTTTGATTTTAATATTTGTTGTTTATCTTATTTATTTAAACAATATATGTGTGAGGTACTATTTATTATTTTTACAAGCATTGATCATACGTCTGGAACATTTTTGACTGTCTGACATAGCCGTTCCAATGTTTGTCTTGAATTGACAGGTTCTAAGACCAATCATCAATCGTGATAAATGTATTTGTAAAATAAAAAGCAATATTTGTTCTGGTCTTTTGAGGAAGTTATCGTAGAAAAATCTTATGTTTAGGTAAAAATTCTGTGATATTATGCCATGCATCGAATCGTAAAAGTGCATTTATTTCATATAGGAAATAAGCTTTATTTATCTGTGTCTCGAATACTTATTTGTTACTTTTACAAATAACGACTACAGCTAAAAGACTACGTACAATAAGAAATAATATATCTACATATTATATTTTTACATATACTATTTTTTTATTAATAATAGAATAAAAGTCCCATTACTTGCGTAATGATAAGATTTTTAGAGTACCTCAGAATGTTCAAAGATATGACGTAAATTTAACATAATGTCTTCTTAAGAGGCACACGAGGTATACAAGGAGAGCTCTATTTGTGTATCTATGTATACCATCTCACACAATGTTATTTAGGGTATGGTTTTGGTAAAATGGTAAAACACAGTATTATTTTACAGTAATAAATAATTTTATTTCACACGCACTTTTTAGTTTGCAATTACACCGAATTTGTTTTGGACACAAGTCATATCTTATGTCCTTCCTCAAGATAAAAATTAACAATTTGCATTTTTTTAAAATTTAAACGTAGCAACGTATCAAACAGGGTTATTTTTATATTTATAATACTTTCATACTGGACTGAAAATTTATGAACTTGAAAATAATAAACATCATTGTACTAAAAATAGCAGAAAATAATGAAATTAAAAACATTTAATATATTGTTAAAAGTAATATAGGTTTTTTAGAAGTATTTATAAGTAAAAATTATAGTGTTTTTAATTGAATTGTGAATATCATAATGAAGTATTTGTAAAATGCATAATTAAACCTTACAAAATAACCACAAACTCGACTATTAGTAAATAATTTGGTACAACTTATTTACATGTAGGCTTAAGTAAGTTCTAATTAAAAACATTCAAAGTTTTTCTTATTAAAGATCGTGATAAGGTCAATATTATTATTTCAGATCATAGAATCTTCTATACAAAATTAAATGAATATATTTAACAATTATTCGTTTAACACTCAATTTATTGTCAAAAGTAATTGCCAGCGCCCGCAGATGGCAGCACTCCAGCGCAATTTAATATACGATGAATATTAATTTCAAACACTTCAAATAATTATGAGCAGTCTTTTGACGTATATATTGTATTATATATTTGTACAATGTTTTACTTTACTGCCGAAAACATTTACAAGACTTTAACATCAGAAAAACAATTCCTTATTTTATATGTTTACATATTGAAGGCCATTAAATATTGATATCTGTTTATTTCATTATGTACGATGTTTTTATCTAAAAAATAATTATGTAAACGAATATTTAAATTAACTCCATTTAGTACAATGTGTGTATTATATGATGTAAATAATATATTACCTTCTATATATTACCAACCTAATGAAATAGTCTATGCTATCCATTTCTAGAATATATAGTAATAAACTACATCTGTGTCGTAATAAATATCAAAGTTAAACATGTAACAGAATTAAAACACCAGTTTAAATATGAAGTAATAATATTTATGACAAAATATTTCAATTACAATAACCACATTTCTGAACCATCGAGAGTTCGAAACATATTTAATAGATATTTATTAACGTGTTTCAAGTAACTTTTATGTTATACTAACATTATTATTATTGTAAAAAAGTTTTTTAATTACAACTAATTTACAACAATTTATACTATCACAATATATCAGTAACTTTTGTGTAAAATGTTATGAATGGTAATAATGATAGGTTATAATGTTTATTAAATAATTGTTGGTTATAAAAATAAATGATAGGTTTTAATGTTTTGTTGCTCATATTTAATATCATATAGCAGTATTAGGACAGACAAATTAATATTTACTGTAACTACCATGTATCACAACTATTTATTGATATATTTGTTTATTTATTTTATGCACCATAAAAATACAAAAAAAGACAATTATTAAAGACATACACATAGGATTAACTTATCTCTACAAAGGGAACACTTCCAGCTACCCTTACAGTGTTGGACAGGAGGTTTAAGAGGGCAGATGATACATAGATATTTTATAATATAATACAGATACATAAAAATAATACTATAAAAATATGATACAAACAAATACATTAATACCTACACAAATTAAGAAATACATATATTGTACATTATAATTTAATCCTGTGAGAGATAGTAGTACTTTATTATTTATTTTCGTTTAAATGCCACGACAGAATGGCTGGATGTTATACTGGTTGGTAAGGAATTCCATAACCGCGCTGCTTATATAGTAAAAGATTTGGAATAAAAGTTCGATTTATAAGAGGGAATGTCAAAGGTTACCGGTTATTACACTCGGTCGTCCCTATGCCGATATCCAATTGGGTATCGGACTTTTAAAAATTCAATCTTAAAATTTCCAAAAAGTTAGTATACATTAAAATAAACATTAGGCTATTATAAAATCGTGTATATTTCACACGATTTTATCACTTATTTGACTTACTTACTTAAAATTTTCTAATTAAAATAATGTTATTTGCAACATAACTAAATTAAGTATACGAAAAGAGACTTAGAGACTTATGTTCCCCAAGTCTCCGTGTTATCCCAAATAGTAATAGTAGTTTGAAATTTCCGGTATTCATTGTTATGCGAATGACAGAAATGTAACTAATAAATTGTGGGCATAAATAAATCTCTTTCGGAAACTTCAATTAGTGCCAAAAGGATGTATTTTGTTCTTTTAGGTTTTCCTAGAGAAGGTTGCGGGATAGAGAAAACTGGATCTGTTGATTCACAGCTTACAAGTCTACGTCATTACCGATCGATTTTATCGCGGAGAATGCTCTGTACATTTTTTTGATAAGTTTCCTGCCGCCAAATTCAGTTTCGCACTGCTCGCCACTGGCTACAGTATTTCCACTTATATCTTGATGCGAGATATTCTTCCATAATGCGATTCAACTTTCTGGAATTTTCTTCCACGTCTAAGATTTCTAAAAAACTTCCGTTGGTGATATTTATAGTTCGATAGTTAGATCGACAAATCGATTGTGAGGGCTGATCATCACTTGGCATCAAGGGACCCGTATGCGTGTTTTGTAATCCTATATAAATAAATTAGTAATAATTTTAAATTAAACAGTGTCACCCATTGCAAGATATACAAGATTGAAAGTTTCAAAAATATTTTTAAAATTTTAACTATATTTTTATCTAAATAGATAACGTAATATATTGCATAAATATTTATAAAATTCATTTATTCACTTGACTATTAATTCGAAGCATAAAAATATAGAACTTTAGAAACTAAAGTTTTTTCGATTACAGAAATGAATATGAAATAGACAATATTTAAGAACTATGTTCATTAATGTTTGTGACTTGAAACCTCACCCATATATTGTTATTGTAGAGTTTGAAAAAAGGTTTTATAAATTAATAAGGTTCCGTGAAGGAAGAAGTTAGTTTGAGAGTTTCATCCCGGTCACGACTAATTACGTAGTTCCCAAGTTGAACTACGATGAAGCGAAAATTAAAGTAAAATGTGATTTTTATAGAAACCGTAAAATAATTTCTTCTGTTTTGGCGAAAAAGTGAATTTAAAGTTATTATTTAAAAAACTATAAATTTATTTTAAATATAAATGGCCAAACATTTTCACACATAACAAATGAAAAGTAATTGGTAGGGTCACGTAATGCGAACTGATGTAATGAGAAGTGGGCGACCGATGAAGTTATGGACAAGATATGGCCAAAAAGTAAGTCTCCAATAAGATGACCAATGATATAACAGCGTGGAAGTGGTCAACATATTGGAAAAGGCAGTGCATACCAGTTTTGCAACATTTTAATTTTGTTAAGCATATATTGGATCTTATACGACATCATATAAGAAATGTTAATTAAGTTTCTATATACTACTACAATACTACTGCCTAATACTTTCTAATCACAAAATACGAATGAAAAGCTTAGAACCTTTTTAATTATTTATATAGGTCGATTTTGATGGAGTAAAATTCTTATAAGAAATATTCTATTAATTATTTCTCAGACAATTATCCCGTACTATAAAAGTTCCCATAGTCATTCTCATGATATAAGTCCAAATGTTATGATTTTGTATTGTATACCAGCTGTTATTTAAATTTGATATAAAAACATATAAAGAGGTAAAAGAAGTCAACAATAGATTTTTACGTTCAATAAGTTTTTTTTTTAGGGGTATTTAGCAATTTTATAATTATATACTTTAATTTTATTAAATATGAACTTGACCTGTATTTGTAAACAGAACTATATTCTACACCATCTATATAGCATAACTGAAAAAGATTCATGCATTTCACTACATAACAGGCAAGCAAGTGAAGAACTAGCAAGTATCTCTAGAAAAAAGTTCTCACAACTAACCGCTCACTGTCATTAAACCTCATGGAGGAATAAAGTAAAAACTTTTGAAGTTCAACTGAAAATTTAGGAAATCCCATATTTTTTTTTTTATAAATTCATTTTAAATATCTTGTTACAGGTCTGTTAAAACATTTTTACTTATTATATATTTTTATTTATTGTTCTATTTCAACTAATTGGAAATTTATAATTGATACAGAGGCAGTTTTATAGTTAGAAATAGTGTTAACTCAAACTTTTCATCTTGGTATTTTGGTATTTGGTTACAAATTTCTTTAATTTAATTATCACAAGTTCTACATTAATGGTTTAAACTATTTACTCATGAGCTATTATCGATTAAAAGATATTATTCTCGCCTGTACTCGTACTTACTAGAGAGAAGAATCCGTATAACTATACTAATAACACATAACATACTCCAGTTTCTACATCTGTGGTAATATCATTCAACCGATGCGATAATATATTGGCAATTCTGTAGTGGTGAAGATCTCCCATGCAAATCTGAAATATAGAAGTATTTATTAATAATACAGATTACTGAATTAACCAAGAATTGTTTTACTTTTTTTTGTGTTTGAAATAGCATGTCATGACAAAATTCGTCAAAATCATGGTATATCAAACCATTTTTATACCGCAAATTCACTGATAATATTAAAATGACACTAAATATGGTATACGAAGTGGGAAGGAAATGTACCGTCAGCAACAAAGTAAGTATTATAGACCCCAGCTGGCACGACTCCACAGCGCAATTAAATACATAATGAATATTGATTCCATTCTCTTAAAATAATCACCGGTAGCGCTCTTTTATCGTTTCAATATATTAGTCTCTTTAAATATGGGTGCAATGAGTTAACTCACTGAGCATGGTCATTTATCATATAATAAGTTTAAAGCGTAGGGAATTTTTATTTTATGGTTACTGATATTTATAAAATTTCAATTAAATTAAAATAATTTAACTTTAATATGTTCAACCAAAATTATGTTCTTGATAATTTGTAAATATTTTAATATTAACACGTCGAATAAAATAGTAATATTGTTCAGGAGTCAATCAACTATAAAACTAAGATAAGATAAATAAACTATTTTGAGATGTTTGTAGCATAATATTGTACAGATAATAAATTTTGAATTAATATTGTTCAAATATCTAAACTCGGAGTCCGGAATTGCCCCCGCCACGTCGAGTAAAAATAACTTTTAAAAATACTTTTCTCGAAGGTATTCGTGGCATTTTCAAATACTTATAACTTCTTTGAAAAAAAAAGTACAAACGTTCAGTGAAAACTTAACTAAAACATTTTCAGTTAATTATAAATAGAAATACTTTTTTTTTAGTATAAGATATTTAAGGCTTGCTCTTTGGTAATGGTTGATTTTTTTTTTTTTTTTTTTTATGATTTTTTTATGATTTGCAGGTACAGGCACAGATTTTTTTATGATTTGCAGGTAGCAAACCTGCAAATCATAAAAAAATCTGTGATAAAAAAAATAATTCAGTACTTGCTAAGATGTGAATTTATGTTTTTTAGAAGAATGTATCCGATAACATTTCAATTGGGCTGCCAAATGCACCAAACCATATTAAAATCCCAATCGCAGTAACAGATATTAGCCTCTTTATGGATAAAAAATTAAAACAAAATCTTTATCATCAGTAATAATATACGAACGTCACTATTATTTTGATATCTTTGGTTTATTGATTTGTTGTGAACAATAAATGGATTTTATTCCATATAATATATAAATTATATGTTTGAGATGACAATAAAAATAGTATTATAAAGATCTGTATAAATTCTAAATAACTGCGTATATAAACATAACGCATTTTTTTTAATGTTATTAACTTCAAAGAGAAAAGTAAATAAAGAGTATGAACGGAAAAAGTTTATAATGTGTTCCGTTAGACGTCGGAAGTCCATTATGAGAGAGTTGCTCTGCATTCCTTTGCGTTTACGGTCGCTCGATGTCGCTGTTTTCCGTCACGTGAAGTTGGCGCGAGCCTACTAAACTTTCCTTGAATATACCTTTCAAAACTTGACGTAAGCTGTCATAATTTTATTTAATCATTGTTGCGTCTTCCGATCTTCAAGCCAGAAATGGTTGATTTCGGAATTTTTTTTTTTTTTTTTTTTTTTTTTTTTTTTTTTTTTTTTTTTTTTTTTTTTTTTTTTTTTATGGAACAGGAGGGCAAACGAGCTGGCGGGTCACAGATGACTTGTGATCACCGCCGCCCTTGAACTCTTGCAACATCCGAGGATTTACAACAGTGTTGCCGGCCTTGTAATTAGGAGTAGACGCCTTTTTTGAAAGTACCCATGTCGTACCGATCTGGAAATACCGCCGAAGGGAGTTCGTTCCACAAGCGAGTGGAACGTGGAAAAAATGTTCTTGAGAACCGCACAGTAGAGGATCGCCACGCATCCAGGTGGTAAGGATGGTATTGGAGGCGATGGCGTGCTGTGCGGTGATGAAATTCGGCGGCAGGCATCAGATCCAATAGTTCTTCGGAACACTCCCCGTTGTAAATGCGGTAGAAGACGCACAAAGCAGCCACGTCTCTACGCAATGCCAAAGAGTCCAGCCGTTCGCAGAGCACCGGAGCACCGGTGTGGTCTGAGTGGGGTGAACTGAACGTGGTTCAGTTCACCCCACTCAGAGATCATCCCCAAGGAAGTCTCTATAGAAGACACAAGTTTCTTTCGGCACTCGTAGACGTTTTCCCGAGAGAGACCTGCACGGCCGGAATATACCGCTTCCCCAGTGCTGTCATCCGCATAACAATGTATGTTGGAGATATCCAACATATCATTGATGTGCAGGAGGAACAGAGTTGGGGATAGCACGCAGCCTTGGGGTACACCAGCATTCACGGGCTTGGGATCCGAGCAAAAACCGTCGAGAACGACCTGTATGCTCCGCCCAGTGAGGAAGCTGGTGATCCACTTGCATAAACTCTCGGGAAGCCCATAGGAAGGTAGCTTCGAAAGAAGCCCCTTGTGCCATACACGATCGAAGGCTTTCGCCATATCCAGACTAACTGCCAGACCCTCTCCCTTGCTTTCAATAACAGCTGCCCAACGGTGTGTAAGATACAACAGAAGATCACCAGCCGATCGACCATGGCGAAAGCCATATTGCTGGTCATTGACCAACTGGTGATCCTCGAGGTAGGTTAGGAGCTGTTTATTGATAATGCTCTCCATTACTTTGGAGAGCAGAGAGGTAATGGCGATAGGCCTGTAGTTAGCTGGGTTCGAGCTATCAACTTTTTTAGGGATCGGTGGGACAAGGGCACGCTTCCATGAGACCGGGACTATGCCTTTCAAGTAGGAGTACCGAAATAGACGCGTTAGCACTGATGTCAACTCAGGGGCACATGTTCGTAGCACAACTGGAGAGATACCATCTGGCCCACTCGACTTATGAACTTCCAAGGAAAGGAGGGCTTTGCGGATGAGTTTTTGCCGAAAAACTACTTCCGGCATTAAGCTCGGACACCGTGGGATGACAGGCGGTGCCTTCCCCTGGTCGTCCAAAGTCGAGTTTGAGGCAAAAAGAGTGCCCAAGAGATCGGCTTTCTCTTTTGCCGTGTGGGCCAAAGAGTTCTTCCCAGTGTGCAATGGCGGTAGGGATGGCTGACAGAAGTTTCTCAGACTGGCTTTGGAAAGCGCCCAGAACTTACGCGTGACAGGTGGGTACTTTGCCAGCTGATCGCCAATTTTGACGATATGCTTGAACTTTGCTCTAGCAATTTTGCGTTTGAAGAATCTGGAGGCACGATTATATTTCCTCTTCAGAACTCTAGAGTTCGGATCCTTAGTGACTAACGCATTAGCCCAAGCTTGATAAGCCTGCCATTTGCCAGCTGCTGCAGCCCTGACAGACGCATCAAACCAAGGCCGCGATCTGCCACCAAGTGGTACCACAGAGCTTGGTACAAATAGTTCCATGCCCTGAAGTATCACATCAGCTACAGCCGCAGCGCAGTCACTAGGATCATTGGAAGGGAAACAAATCGGCCCCCATGGGTAGGATGCAAAAAAGGACCGCATTCCATCCCAATCCGCTGACTTGTAGTGCCAAACGCGTCAAGTCGCAGGTCTTGTGCGAGCTGGGCGTTCAATGGGCACTACACTCCGTACCAAGCAATGATCAGAGGACCCTAAGGGAGCCTCGGCAGTGACTTGGTACTTTCCGGGATGTGTAGTCAGCAGAAGATCCAACAAAGAGGGCATATGGCTGTCCACGTCCGGTAGACGAGTGTGCGTCTTTACCAATTGGGACAGACCATTTGCCAGAGCAAAGTCAAACACAGATCTCCCCGCGTAGTCGGTGGCATGTGACCCTAGCCAATCGGCATGGTGCGCGTTGAAGTCCCCGAGGATTACGACTTCGGCGGAGGGAGTCTGTGAAAGCAGATCGTCAATCTTCGCCTGAACATGGCCTAAGAGTTGATCCGTTTCTGCATTACCACTATGGGACCTGTAGAGGCACGCGTAGACTCTGACATGGTCGTCCGTGTCCACGCGCAGCCAGACAGGTCCCGACCTTCAAAAACCTGAAGGCGACGGTAGCAGATATCCTCCCTTACGAACACAGATACCCCGGCGTGTGGTATAAAATGATGTTCTAGTTTATACCCGGGGTATGATAGGTACGCTGTGTCGCTAGGTTGAGATATCTGCGTCTCCGTCAGAAACAACAAGGCCGGCTGCGCCGTCTCTAGATGATAGTGAACGGCGTTCAAGTTGGAATGAAGTCCCCGGATGTTGCAAAAGTCCACATTTAGAGTGGGTCGGGGTGCCGCTGCGTTGACTCGTCGTTTGCCCTCAAGAAACACAAAAGGCGATACTTTGCCCGCTCCAGATACGACGGGCAGCCCGAGCAAAATCCGAGAATCATTTCCCCGATTTTGCTCGGGGAGGGGGTCCCCGGCTTCATCAAAGCCGGTACCCTCCTGGGGTATTTTTCTTGTAGGCATCGCTTTCATGTTTGGCATGGGGGGGGGGGGTTTGGGCTTCCGGATCCTCTCACTCACCGACGAAACATAACCAATTGAATTTGGTTACTACACGTCGGTCTTCTGTGAGAGGGTGGTCCTTCCCCGGTCGAGCCAGCCCAATACGAGCTGCAGTCAGATAACTACAACTAGGCTCTACCACCTCAAATTATCATTTATTATTAATCAAGGAATTACAACATTTCGATTCGATAGAGAGTGGAACTCTGTAAGCTATACGAAAACTCAGAAAAAATATATAGCTTTTCCTTGTTTTATGGTTTAAAAAAAAATTGGATATGCTTAAACCCCTTAGTTATATTTTAAAAATCTGGAATCACCTCCAATCCATCACCACCATCTTAAATTTTACCCTCATGAGTGGGTGGATTTTAAGGAAATATCATACCCCAGTGTCAGTGATAATTGCGGAAATAGATATTTTCATTCACTCATTCAATTCACTTCTTTCAATGAAGTAATAGAACCAACAGTTCTATCTCCCAATTTTTATATCCAATGTTTTTGATTACAAAGAACAATGGAAAAATATTACTGATTTTAAATCTGAAAAAATTGAATCGATATATGGTTCCAAGGCCGTTTCGTCAAAACTCTTCAGCGTCAGAGAAATTTGATACGCAATCGCGCAATTGAAAAATTTTCCACACACTGTTAGAACTAACGAAGCACCTAATAAGACTAGTGGGCAGTCTGAATATTGTTCTAATCTCATACCATCTGCCGGGACTATACAATACGGAAGCCGACAACGCTCCAGCGATTGCAGAGGCTCCAAATGGCATCTTCTACATAAAGAGACCGAAGGAATATTCAGAAAAAAATATTAATTTTCTCTTACTAGAAAGAAAGAAAGAAAAAAAAAACCTAAGTATAAAAAATATTTGGCTGAATATAAAAAATAATTGTTACATATTACACATAAACCATAATATAAGGTATATGAGTTTGACAAATATAAATCGTAATGTACGATTATATCTTAATTTCAATCAATGTTATTGGTAGCTATCAAATTGTTCTCATTCGTAATTATTGCAAAATGTAATATAAATAGCTTTTGATAGCAAAAGGTAGTAAATGATGCTGTTGACAGAAATTACATCTGTTTTATTTAACTTATTGATTTAAATTCCCGAATATATTTAATAAATTATTTATAGCAACATAGATTTACGGAAATAAGATTAGATTTATATTAATACAAACACAATTTCGTTGTTAAACTAAATGATATTTCACGGCGTTCCCAGGTAAGCCTTTAATGGGATAGTAATTAGATTTGCGATGCGTTGATTGATGTTCGGATACAAGAATCTACGAGTAGATTATCGATGGTTAAAATTCTGGGGCGCTTCCGCTCCATTAGGTTCAATACCTTTACGCTAGTGTATTATGAAGGAAACGCTCGTTACAAATTACAAAACTTACTATTAGTTTCATCAAAACATCCATATAAATTAATTAATTACGACTATTATTATTTAAACAAAAGGTCTTACTCATTTAGAAACAGTATTGAATTACCTACAATAATCGTAATACTATTGGGTAGACCTCGAAGAATTCGGTCTGCCCATTCATTTGTCCCCTACTTTCGAATTTTGGAAAAATTTCTTCACAGGAGGTCTTCTTATGACCGCCTGAGTCCGAAATGACCATTGGTCAAAAAGTTTATATATATATATATATATATATATATATATATATATATATATATATATATATATATATATATATATATATATATATATATATATATATATATGCGTGCGTGCGTCCAGATTCGACTTTTGTCAGCACGATAGCGGCCGCAGTTTCGCTCGGATCGCTTTCAAACTTTGCACAAAAATCAACCATCCAAAAATGAAGGTCAAGTTCGTCAACCAGAGAAATCCGGTCACAGGGGGCGCTAGGGCCTCACTTTTTCTGATTTCAGTTTTTCGACCATAAATCTGTCCCTATACAAGGGAGATCAATCGCGTTCATATTATATGATGTCTTTGATAAATACCTATAACTAATGTAAATAAACCGAAAACCTAACTTCAATAACTTAGGGGTGGGGGTAAAAAAACCAAAAATTTTTGGAAAAAAAAATCATAACTTTTTTCTGGTAAACATTCTTGCATCACAAGTATTTTTAATAGAAAGGTTATTTTTTACTCTTAATTTAAGTATCAAAAGTTTTTCCGTAAAAGGTACCGTTTCTGAGAAAAAAAATTAAAACCACTTTTAGCTTGTAAATTTTAGGTAGGTAAAACCACGGCAACTTTTTTCTGGTAAACATTCCCTCCTCGCAAATATTTTTAATAGAAAGGTTATTTTTTACTCTAAATTTAAGTACCAAAAGTATTTCCAAAAAAGATACTTTTTCCGAGAAAAAAAATTTAAACCGCTTTTTGCTTGAAAATTTTTGATGTAAACAACGGCATCATGTATTATTCTTAGGTAATGAGTTATATTTTAAATGAGTTACACACGAGGTCTACCCACGCGTGCCCCCCTGCGGGCACGGATTTTTATTATCATTATTTTTGACAGTAGTTTTGTAAGATATGTAGGTAGAGATGAAAACAAAAACTTCTTGATTTAGACAAATTGAAGATGCTCAAGAATGCGAATGTTTAATTATGCTCTTCATAATGTGTTATCGTTTTTGGTAGTTGGTTGCTTTAATAAAGTAGTTACAATATATATATTTATTTTGCATTTTAAACTTTAAACGTTTTTCTCATAATATTATAAATACAATATAAGATAACCGCTTGTCTATATTGTCCCTGTCTACGTTTTAATGTTAATCAGAAAGTGGTGGATTTGCAGACGGAAGGACATAACCAAGAAATTATAAATTATAAATAATTTAATTTTTTAATAGTATGCCATTAAAGAAATTAGCTTATCGGTAATTTTTTTTAAATGTAATATATTCAGGAACTTTTTTATTCGCCATATTACGTGTATAGGAAATAAGTAAAATGTTAATGTGAAAGTTTAATGTGTATAAATTAGTATTTACATATTAAATAAGAAATTACCGAACTGCATGTTAAGTTTATATCGATACCAGTCAGTAATTTACAATCAATACCTATATAAGTCATAAAAGAATTTAATTTTTTGCAAATTTTTAAATATATTGGTTTCCATTATAATGCTTGGACATTTCTCGGATCTTTCAACCATTAAGTACTATCTCAAGATTAAAAATTGGAAGCACTCCAAATCGCATCCCTGCTTTGTGAGCAAAAGAATCCTTGAAATTACATAACACTTTAATATCTTTAAGATATTATATAGATAATTCAAAAAACTTACAATTGTAATAAGAGCCAAAAATTTTTTTTTCGTTATAAGCTGTACTATATCAAATTTATTTCAGTATATACATTAATTCACAAATTTTACCTTAACATCTTCATAAAATGTATACAATGTCATATGTTTCTTATTTTATGAAATGAAGTGATTAATTTATATAACTATAGAATCATTATATAGCATATAAAAAGATATTATTGATAGCATTAGTAAGATATGACCTTAAAATCGGTAAAGAGTTTGTGTTAATGCAAATTTCAAAAAATCTTACAAAAACAAAAACGTATAACTTAGTAAAGAAAAGTTATCCGATTGTTGAGTTAAATTATTCGTTTAATTAGCGATTGTTATTTGTATTCAGAAGGAAAGTTTGGTCGGTTTAAGCTTAGCATTTTACATTTATTTGATATTGCTATTTAATTGTATCTATATAGTAAATTAGGAAAAAGGAAAATTCGATATATTAAATATTTTGAAAAAAAAAAAACTATTTGCTACGTGTTTACTACATTGTAAAGAAATCTAAACAATGTTTTTTTGAAAATATAATATTATATATTAATTTTTATATTACTTGCAGTTTTCCAAAATAAGTATAAAATGGGAATTCTGGGGAAAATTTGAGTTGTTTCAAATATGAGGCGCGGTATAAAATATACTCTTCTTATAAAGGTTACAAAAAATTTATGTCGCTCGTGTTGTAAAATATACGACGACGTTTAATAAAGTTAATCAAAATTTTTTTTAGACACTGAAAATATTTAGAAGATTTAACAGTTCACTAAGTAAATCCTATTATAGGAATCAAATATACTCTAATAGAAACTTTGATATTCATCCATTGTCACATTAAATATTTTCTGGCATTTTCTAAAAAGTGATAAAACATTTTTATCTAAATATTTGCATATTTTAAGAGTAATTAAATATTTTCCAAAGTACAAATACGAGTTTCTTGTTAAAAAACTCACAGTCAACCTTTCGTCACTGACATTGCTGTTGTCTGTTATTTTTTTTTTTATGTAGCCCTCTCGGAATTCCTTTTCAAGTATTTTATAAAAAGATAACCGACTTACTAGTGCAAAAGAACAAAACTTTTGTTTCAAGCCTTAAAATTTTGCACAAACCTTTTTTTTTTGATGCAAAAGAACTATTAAGCATGTGTTTTTTTTTACCTAAAATTGTCAAATGAACAAAAGGAGGATGAAGTTTGTATATAAATCTATATAATCCCTGTTTTCCATTATCACAGGACAAAAAATATTTAAAAATATCGTGTTGATAAAACTGTTTTTGTCTACACAAAAGCCGCTGGGAAAAGATTGTTTTTAATTACAAAAGAAAATTGTTTATTTCTGTCAACAGTATTTTACAATTACCTGATTATAGGTAACTTGGGGCTGTCTGGGTGTTGTGTAATTTATTAATGCTTTAACACTGTTTGCTAGTTTCTCATTCTAGTTTGCACCGCCGACAGGAAAATTGAATAAACATTGTGTAAACTCTGAGGCAGGTCTTTAAGAAAATTCCATGTTTTACTTTTAGAAGTATTTACGACCTGCAATTCTTGACTTATTGCTTGATGCTATATTGTAAATCAAAAATATATTTTACGTTATATTTTTAATTTCTATTCTTTTATTTTATTTAAAATAATATTGTTAAATAAAATATAATAATTGTACATACCAAAAATAAATACCTCGTTCGACAGGGTCGATCGTGTTAGGTAGATTCCCGTTACGCGATTCTCGATATGCAATATGCGAAAGTAACAATGAAACCGAGAATGGGATAAACATGTAATGTATGATAAAAGATGATATCACCACACCAATAATTTCACCGCACTTGTCCTGAAACGAAAAGAAATCATTTGTTTCCAGTCAACAACAGGAGATATAGTTCATTTTCTTAAGATTTAATAATTTACTTTAGTTGTGTGGGGAGGGGGAATGGTCGGATCTACAAAGAAAAACTAGCCAGCAGTATTCTACTGGTCATTACGAGTCTTATGACGGGTCACTCTGCATATATTGGGTGAAGGGGGAACTGCCCCCCACCCCTATCTCATAAACGGAGAGTCGGACCAAAAAACTCTTCGGAAAAAAATTCACCTCTTTTAATTTGTTAATTTTCTAGGATTTTTCCGACGTCAAAATTTTGCCTCCTTATGTGACTTTTTTCGGTTTTTAACTTTCAACTCCCCCAGCCCCCCGACCGATTTACCCCTTTCAAGAACTTAACCTTCATTTTGTCCTTAAGAATGTGTATACCGAGTTTGAAAATCCTCTGTCAATATTTGCGACCTGTAGCGTGTCCCAAAGGTTTGCACTTTTACTCCCCCTCCCAGTCCCCCCTTTCACTTTTTCCAAGAAAACGAAATGCTACGTTTGTCCTACTAATTTATCCTATCGACCTGTGAAGTCAGATTTCGCCTACGATGAATTTGGACTGATGGATCATATATACATATGGATGGATCATATATATCGGGATATATAATTTTTTTTTTCGACGGATTCTCAATCTCCAGTTCATAAACGGCGTAGCGCCTCAACTCTGGTGTCTGGGTCCCGTCATCGCATCGATTGTAATAGGTAAATTCATCTATGGAATCTACCTAAAATTACGAATTATAAACATTTGTTGCAGATAATTCTTTGTAATTTTGTATGTTATTGTATGTCAGTTGAGAGAAAAAAGTAAGGAACTTTTAAATTAAAAAGTTTATTGAAGTATAACTTTTCGGCATTGTAAAATTAAATTTTTGTTACGCCTTTGCCTTATACTTTTGACATTAACTTAAAAGGATATGTATTATTACGGTGGTATAATTTTGAATAAGAACTTGTACTTAGAATATGTATTTAGGAAATAAACATATAACTGACTAAGCTTTGTTTGCACAAGTGCGCCTAACTGGAGATGGAGTCTTAGAACTTGACCGCTATCTCCCTCCCCGACATACCACCTAGAAGCCTCTCTGTATTGAACCTGACCTTTAATCCACTTGTCATGCTGACCGTAACCCCGGGCCCAAACTGTCACCCTGTTTGAAATCGCTTCATTCCCCGCCATCATACCGAGTCTGGCTATCTTGGCCGTCGCGAACATTTTCTCTTAACGTTTGGTCATTTTTTAATAAGTTATGACGCAAACGTAATCTACGTTTTGATATAATTGATATCATTGATGTGCAGGAGGAACAGTATCTACGATACTGGGGGAAGGTCACGTAAAAAGCATGAGTACCCCCCGGAGGGCATGTATGAACAGGTTGATGTCTGTAGCCGAGGCGAAAGAGGTATGCAGGGACCGTAGCGTTTGGCGCTCCGTCGTCTCTACCCCACAAGGGATATGGCGTGAAGCTGAGTTAAGTTATTATTACTTTATATATGGCTAGTTTTGCTTAATCAGTTCAGACTCGGCAATATTTGGCTTAACAAAATACAGTAAACTAATGGTAGTACAGTTTACTTACCGAGAACATTGCACTGCCCATCACACTGTTACACTGTTCAGCTCGTTATAATGAACCACAAATAAATTTTCTAATCATCATCTTCTTTCCCTTTTCCCAATTTTGGGTTTCCAATATACTCTATTCTTATCTCATTCTTCCTTGTCATCCCACACATTAATTAACATCTTTGTTTTGGTTCTGCTTATTTATTATATTTATATTTATATCTTTTAGGGACGAAATAACAATCATCATTGTGATAATAACAAATCATTGGTTAGGGTTTCGTTCAATTATTGTTAATTTGATATTATACATGTTACTACTACTATTTAAGACAGTAATATTCTTGCTCCAGCATTCATTTATTATTATGTAATTCTTTAAACTACTGACTTTATGAGATCATGGTAACTATAACAACAATGTTGTATGTATCTTTCAATTCGCTTACGCATAACCCATAATATATATATATATATATATTTAAAAATAATCACACCGATGAAGCTTTTCAATACAAATAAGGGTATAAAAAGTTAAAGTAATCTACTAAATAAGGGCTCCTATTGGAACAATACACTAAAAGAACAAGCTTATGTGAAAATCGATGAGCGCTAACTTCCTACTATCGACGGGAGATAGGATTTATTGCAGTCACAAGTTGGACAGCGGGTTAGTTATTTGGAGAAGATACCAGCCGGGTTTTAGTAAAAACTTTGTCTACGGAATCTGACCTGGCTTTTATCGTAAAAGTTGCATTAAATATACTCGTATATTCTTTTTTCTTGTGCTGTTAGAAAAATTATAAAAACTGATAAGAATATCATAGCTATTATTCTTAATTTAATTTCAGTAATTATGTAGTTCAACATTCACTAAAATTATAATGAGAATAAAAAAAGTCATAAAATAAACTAAGAGTGACATCTATGACAGATATAGTTCCTAGATAATTATATTTTAACAATACGTCACTATATTGTTAAATATGCAATATTTGTTGATGGCAATTTCTCTTTCACTAAGCCCATCAGAATTTCTAAGTCACCAATGAATTTCTGAAACATTCTCTGGAGATTGGAATTACGTAGTCCCTGGACAAGACTATACCTCTTTGAAGCCGAAAACTGATAATGAAATTCTAGTGTCTGTAACGAAATAAAGCTTTGTTTTGTCACTGCAGCTAATACAAAATAACACATATTTTACTGTTATACATTTCAAACTGATAATATGTATTTTCATGTTATATTGGTCTTTCTAGAATATTATAACTAAATAATTAATATTGACGTATTCGTGTCTTAATAGATTTTTCCTTAAGAAAGTGGGTTATATACTTTAATGTATTTACATTGAAAAATACTTTAGGGCCACATAACAATATATAAAAACTAATAGGATAATGCTGCCGTCATCAACTCTACCCCACTTACGGATGCGATGAGCTATGTAACTTTATGACACAACTTTGAAAAGGGAAAATATATATATTTTTTATTACATAATTTAGAAAGTTTTACTTCAAAAAGTTAAAATTTTGTTTTAGCTAGAACATCACAATTGTGTATTCATAAATTTTTTATTGATATTATTTTTTTGATAAATAATAATTTATTTATCTTGGAATATGCAATTTATAAATGTTATTCTAATAAATACTGATTATAATTTACATATTATAAATCCTAATTGTAATACTTTCAGTTCGCAACAAGTAATCATATCGCGCTTTTTCTCTAAAATGTCTATCATTATTTATTTATATATAGCCAGAATAAATCAACTATTATTAGCATATTAACTATAATTTTCTATCTATTTTGATTAATGTCGTATAATATATTTACCACGCCGGTCTGCATCAAACCAATTTTAGAAGTGACACGTTACGAACAGTGACTGTAATATGTGTACTATGTGAATTGTATTACGTGTAACTTAATATCATCAAGTAGCAGTCACCATTAATACCACCAAACATATTAAGTAGGATTAAATCAAATCGGGCCGCAAAGGTAAATCGATCAAATCCGGTACAGTACTTGTCTGTACGACAACAAAGGCGATGAATTTAGAGCTCGTTTCGACTTTCTCTTCATCAGCATTTTTAGCAGCACTACGACGGATGTCTGCTCGATGAGTACGAGTAACACCAAAACAAATCTATTGTGACAATGGTAAACACTTCCTCGGGGCCAACTGCATCTTAAAGCAAGAATTCATCAATTTACATGCAACAGCAGATAGCGAATTCCATTTTCAATTATACAACATGGGCATCAAATCAAAATCTTTATTGAAAATAAGTTTCATACAAAACATTTTTTCATTGTCAAAGCTACCACCAGCTCGGAAAATTATTTCCACAGACCCGAGAAGAGCTGGCGACAGAAACTCAGCGGGATTGTCATGATTTGTTTTTTTTAAATTAGTTCTTAAATTCTAAATAACATAAATACATTACGCAATACTAAATAAATAATCTTGAAGTAGTCCTTCAGCGATCGCTTCATATCCACGGTGCATTATCCTCTAAGTATTCATATACATTGTAGTATCCTTTTGCACACAAACGTTCCTTGGTTATTCTCTTAAATTTGTTAAATGGTAATACTTGAAAGTTTGTTGGGACTTTGTTGCAAAACTGTATACATTGCCCCATGAAAGATTTACTCACTTTTTTAAGTCGAGTAACAGGTAGCGCGAGCTTGTGTTTGTTCCTGGTATTTATAGTGTGTGTGCTCTGCACTGCACTGTGCTTCAAGTTTTATTTTTCGTTAAGTTTTATTACAACGCCCCTGCATGGCCAAGCGCTGAGGGACTGTGTGAAGCAGCCGCGAAGAGCTTAAAGTACCATCTGCGAAGTGTGCTCGGTGACCAAAGCTCACTTATAAAGAATTCTCCAAATTGTTAGCACAATTAGAGGGATGTTTTAATTCTAGGCCTCTCGGCGCGGTGACGATTCGGAAGATTTCCAAAACATCTATTTTCTAAAGCCATCACAATTTTTATCAAGTGTCTAGATGCTAATGGTTAATGACATTTGGAAGAGAGGTCAGAATGAATATTTTTGTAAATTATCATCACATTGCAAAGTAGTTAAGCTGCGCTCATAAAGATGGTCCTGTACGATTCGCAAGTGTATAATATTATTTCATCAACCATCTGAATAACTTACAATTGAATTAAATATTGGATTTACTGGTTAATAACACTCGATTTACTCAAACTTTATCAGCTCTTGAAAGTTAAAGCAAAAATGACGAAGCAGTTTTTCATATTTGAATTCAGGATTCCTTTTGATTATTACGAAATATGTTACTTGTTAAATATCAGAGTATGTGGCAACCAATATGCAAAAAAGATTCTTTTCCATTCATTCATTCATTCCATTCGCCAGGTCTACAAAAATGTTACAAGAATGATGAAATCACTTATTTATGCCCTCTAGGGAAGCCCGTCTATCGACTGACGTCAGACAAAAATCTTTCTACAAGAGATGAGTCAACAAATCAATGCAAAACGGACACCATCCCGTGTAAAACATCTTGGTCGGCATTGCATGAAACAAATAAGCACCTGAACACGTGTTGGGGACAATGTTCCATTAGAGTCATATGTGGGAGTTAAGTCTTAACTGAACAACTTACTGGAACCGGTTATAAATAAGTATGGGCGAAGGTTGCATAAGCAAGAGCGAATCTTTTACAATATATTCTCACTGACTACAATACAACGCATTGAATATAGAAGCAGATATATTAAACATTGATGTGCCCCTAATAAATCACATCATTGAAATGTCGCTACCTAGTATTAATAACTCTAATACGATAAAAGATGAGCATCTAGACAATCAAACCTATATTCATAAGCAATTACTCGCAATTGGACAGCGAATCCAGCAGCTGTAGGACAACGGAGATGAAGTCAAATTAACTGAAAAAACTTCATGGCATGATGTCACATTACACATTAATTTTCGTGATCATTGTTATCGATATAATGCTAGGTCACCTATCTGTCGCCATTTTATTGAAATTATTTTAAATATGTAAGTCAAGAGCTTGTAAATATTTAAGTATCATTCACCATCATAATTTGATTGCACTTTTAACAGAATCTTCATCGCCCTACTAGCATCTCCTGACTAAACTAAACTTAAAATATAATATATAGATCATATTTTAGTTCCAGTGTGATAATATAAAAAAAACCTTAAAATAAAAATTAACCGATTTTGAGAAAGAACTTTTAAAAACAGTTGGCTATCGTAATATGAAAATAAACATTATCCATTAAAACTCTATCCTAACTTTCAGTTGATACTAGATAGGGCAACAAAAACAATGCGATTCTATTTTTTACATAAGTTTTTAAGTATATTTTTATAATATTCATTTATATTTATGAAATTAGTTAAATTTCGTATTATCAATTTCTTTATCTATTAAGAGTATTTAATATTCAATGGTCTTTATTCAGTATAATCCTCAAAATGTTGGATTAAATTTAATTACTGTATTATGTTTTTAGGAAATTTAATACCATTGGATATCATCTTTTTACATAAGGGCTCTAGTATGTTATGTTTCTATAATATTACATTTTTAATACTATATTTGTTACCTTAGTTTGGGATTTTTTTTTTCTTTTTTTTTTTTTTTTTTTTTTTTTTTTTTTTTAAATATAAAGTTACCATAGACTTGTAGTCCATGCCATTTTTAATTTGTTTTATAATTATTATTTTGATTTCTTTTTTTTTTTGAGATTTTTGCCTGTGTATTCAGGCACAAGAATTACTTTAATAAATACATAAATAAATATTCTATTCAATTGTGGTTCTTCAATATTTTTTTTTTTTTCTTTTTTTTTGTTCGCTCCTTATTTTCTTAGGGTACAAAGTAGGTACTCTTCATTGTTTATTATTTGTGTTTCGGTTAATTTTGTTATGACCTTCTGGTCTCGGTTGTGTATTGCTAATTTCACGTTGTAATCATTTATTGTCTTGTCGGTATTTACAATGCTGTCTTTGATGAACCTCGCCAGCGCATCTTCTTGATGGTCCGTGTAGTAGACAAACGTCCTGGTGTGTCGGGAAATGGCTACTAGCGCATGAGGTACGCTGTCATGGAGTGGGAGGCTCTTTCCGGTTCTTTTTACTACTATTGTGTTTTCATAACACAAACCTTGTGCCTCATGAACGGTGAGTGTTTTGGATCCCTTCCCTTTTCCGTACCCTTTTTCTTCCAATGTTAGCTTCTCTTCTTGAGTGAAGGTCAGGTATAGGGTATTTGGTTGGTCAATGGGGATCTTTTCACCTTTAAGGGATTTTGTGTTCATAGATCTTGCTATGCTGCTCGAGGAATATATACCGTCATATACTTTTCTAAGGGCGTAGACTCCATCCCTCGGGCATCTGTTTGAGCACATAAGTTGTATTATGATGGCAGTTGTTATAAAGTCTGGGCGGTGGTAGTAGACTTCGAACAAGTTTTCTCTTTCAATATAAGGAAGCTGATTTACGTCACCAATGAGTAGCAGTTCTGTGGCTTCGGTAAGTTGCAGGGCCATCACGATGGATCCGAAGTGGTCCCCTTTTCTTCTTTCGGTAATCCATTTGTTAGGATCGAAGCCAATGTGCTTACTCTGCGTGCGGCGTCAGCCCCCTCTTTTTCGGAGATTTTTAATGCTAGTTCTAGTTTAGCCTCTTTAGTGGTAGTGACTATATGGTCGTCTTGGGAGTTGAAGTTGTTAATTATCCATGTAGTCTTACCGCATCCTGGTACTCCGTATATCATCTTTATTAGTGGTAACTCCCATTGTTGGCATGTTTCTGACAATTTGTCCGCTCTTTCGAGTATTTTGTCGTCTAGCCATATCTTAGTGTTCTTTGTGGTTACCACTATTGGATCAATCGTCGGGGTTCGGTAAGTGACTACTCCTGATGTTTCTGTTTTTTCTAAATCAAGTTCGACCAAGCCAATTGTCTCACTGAATGCAGCCATGTGCTGCTCTTTTCCCTCGATCACTTCCGCGGTCTGGTTGTTATAAATCGTTGCCTTCGCAGTCTTTATCCTTTCATCTAATAGGTCTTTGAGTTTGCTGTGACGTGCTTCCAGGATGTTTTGGCACTCTTTGATCTTTTTCGCTCTTGTTGCCTTAAGTATGGCGGTGTACTCTATGAAGGCATTTATCATGTGGTCCCGTGGTCTGACTACTGGTAGGTATTTTGGGAGTTCGGCAGGGCCTTTTGCTGCTTTCGTTGGTTTTTTCGTCGTTTTCGGTTCTGATTTGTATGTTTGTTTTCCTACTGGCTGTTCTTTTATAGGATTTTTCCCAAGGGTCTGGTTCGAGGCTATGCTGACTGCTTTAATGATAGAGGTGATGATGCTTTCCTTCGGAGATTTTCTTGCTGTTTGGTTTTTGGCACTTAGTTTGGGTTTAGGACCCTGTTTTTACTGTTGGATATACATAACTTTCGTTATTCTAATAACATAATAGTTTCTATGTCAGTTTATTTTCTTTTCTACATATTTCTTTGATAATAAAACTTTATTTAAATGAAAAAAAGTCTACAGATTATAGAATCCGCATTGACTGTTATTTAAATTGATATTACACATTATCTTTGTCTATGGATTGAAGGTTAGTATCTTCGTTTATTTCAAGTTTTTAGCGGTTAAAAAATATTTATGTCTTATTGCATTTTCTGAGAAGAATTATAAATAAACTCTTACCAGGTTGGCGTATATGTGTATATATTAATTGTTGCAGCGGCTTCACAAACTATTTTACATCAATTAAAATATTATTATATTATTTATAACATAGCCATCTAGTGGGCACTTTAAATTGCAAATTAATTATTGCAAATTAAACCTTTTTATGTACAAAAAGCCTTAATTTGCAATAAAAAAAATAATAATCCCGACAAAAACAATTCTATTCCTTAAGTTTAACCAAACAAAAGATATCTACAAAATTTCATTAAAATCGGTTCAGTGGTTTCAAAGACTAGCGCTGACGAACATCGTGGTATGGGATTTTATATATAATTTTATATTGAACTGATAAACACTTTACTTGCTAAAATTTTGTCATAATTGCTTTAATGGCTAATGGCTTCACCATTAGCCATTAAAACCATTAGCCAAATAATATTATTTTGTCAAGTGAAGTACTGGCAAGGAAAACAATTCTTTATTAGAATAGAAGCTCATGTGAGCGTATTTTTGTTTACAAAGATTTGGTCTTAATATATATTTGTTATATGAATATTGAAAATAAAAATACATTTAAAGTTTTCTTAAAATTATTTAATTCTTATAATGTTAAGGAACTTGTGTATGTACCAACTGAATTTTACAAGATTTATATATTTAAACTTTATATAGTTTACATTGATATTCTTTTTCTTATTCTTTATCTCACCAACTTAGAAATAGTTGTCAATAGGAACTTAGTAGACTTATCTTGAATTCTAATTTAAAGCTATAGCTTTATTATTATTTATTTAAATCATTTTGTCGTCCACATATTAAGTCCCGAGAGTGATCCTGATATCCCCATGCTTCAACATCCTCTAAATATTGTATTCTGTAATGTTCGTTAGCAGACAGACACACTTTAATTACTTTTAATTTATAAGATAGTACTTGGAGATGGAAAAACTGTACATATAACAATTAATAACTCTAGTTAAAACCTAATTTGAGTCCATAAAAAATATATATAAAACGCATGTACTAATTATATGTAAGTAAAATTTATTAAAATTAGAATTTTTTTTTTCACCTATTTTATGTTTGCAAATTGGTTTCAGATTGCGGGTTTATTATTAATTCATAAAAATTATAAGCTTTTTTGCATATTAATACGAATATATTTATATATATACTGTTCCCATTAAAAAAATGGTACCGGTATAATCTGTAATTGATGGTGTGATGTTAATGGATAAGAATACAAAGCTGTGTCGAGAATAGGATTATAATTTTTTTTCTAAGAAATATTTCTTAAATATTGTTTATTACACTTAATTTTAAAAATGACTAAATTTTAATATAAATAAAACATTCACTATTTTCTCTAAAGATTATTCTAAATTTTTGTAGAACCAGCCACAAATATTTCAAATATCTGTTTGAAAGCTGGTTTCTAAAATATATAGCCTTTGTTGTATATTTTATGACTCAAACATTTATAACCTTCTTTTTATCTGTCCAATTACCATTATCTGAATATCGTAATTTTAGCGTCGTCTTATTAATGCCAGCTTTCTCAGTTTTACGTAATATCAGAGGATGTGCGAGTCGCAGCGAATATTTATTTAAAATTAGCACCAATTCCTATTATCAAATATGTTTTAGTATTAACATTCTTTAAATAGGAATCGACATGTTCACGTGAAATTATAAGGGACATTATATAATTAAATCTGTCTGTTATCAGATGTTTATCAATGAATAACCTATTCAGCTAACTAATCGGTGGTTTAGTCATAATATTTCGGCCACACTAACATTAAAAATAGAGCCGATATAACGGGAAGATAAATACCCATCACAGGGTAGATATACCACAGCTATTCACTATAGGCATTTAAAACATATTTACATTTTTAAAGATATTTCTTGTAGAAGTTTTCTCTACAGACACAAACTTCTTACCCGCATGAAATTGTATGAATAGAAAAAAGAAACAGGGAATTACTTCAATTGTTAAATTAGATATCAAGAAGGTATAAACATTAAGGCGCTTATTTTTATTACAAGGAAACTTCCCGGCCCTTCGGGCCAGGAAGGGTCAAAGGTCACGTATGAGGTTGGCACCCATCCTATTTTGTAGCCTGATTCTATAGCTTTTTTTTGATGTATTACACATTATTGTGTGATTTGTGGGTGATAAGTGATGCGCGTGCATACAGAGTCAATTAGGTCATTATTATATAGTAAGGATTATATTACGACAGCCCTTTAATAGCAATAAAAAATCATAACTTCTTATTGAAGTTTTTGTTTTGTATTATTTAAAGAAATTAGGTTTATTTTGATAGTAAGAAAAGAAAATGAAAACCCTGTTGATATTAGCGAACCAAAATTAAGGTTGAAAAGATTTTAGTAGTCATAACTGTTATATTAATTTTTTTTTTATTACAATATTCAAATATTCATTTAAAAATAAGCTTTTAAAGTTCCCTACCTCGTCTAGTGTTGTAACAGATACTAGTGCAATGAAATATACTACAAATAAATATAATTCGAATTGAAATAATAATCGGTAACTTCACAAGGTAATGATATAGATAAAAAGTATCGCAGCTAATGGAGTGTCTAAACTTTATATTAAAATATTAATAAATAGCTGTTTTGTGTGATTGAAATTAATTATATATCAATAGAGATTTATCTGATTACCGTATATTTTTATTAAATTTTACAAGTTTGCGAGACGTTTTATTACAATATTATTTTTGAGATAATTATTTACTGAGCCTAATAGTTTATTTTTATTTAATATCTTATAAAATGAAATACATTTCGGAGGATATTCAGGTAAATATCCAGCGTCATTCAACAGCGTAATTAATTTTGTTCGTGGTTCACGTGCGGTCGACAAATTTCTTATTAATCAGCTCCAATTAATCATCCACCATTGGCCGTTGGTTGGGATTGTAGATATATAAATAATTAATATATTGTACTTATTTTATACTGAGGTTATAAAATTGGTAATTATTGAATTAAACTACTTTTTACTGCTTCCGATAGAAAATTATTCTTAAATGCAATATGGTTTCCTTTTAGACTCTCTTCAAACTTTTAGTATAATTTAGTATATTTTTTGATTTTTTTTAATATTTTTGCTGTTACTGTTTATTCCTTACACTATATACTTATTTCATTCGTAATCTACATCAAAGAATATTTCTTTATAAAGATTTGGTCTTATTAGATATTTGTTAAATGGAAAAAAATACATTTAAAAAGTGTTCTTAAAATTATTTAATTCCTAAAGGTTATCAAAATATTTGCATTGTATTGTTATATTATTATTAACCAATTAAATAAGAAATGCTTTGGTAGTTTAAGACTATATGTTGTCAATTTTTTAAAATAGTTCTAGCAAGAGTTGCAAACACCTTAAAAAGACTAGAAGATACTATTGTTAAATATATTATGTGAATTTTACACAACCTCAAACAAATAATATTCGCGATGTGGTTGCGAGCGCTACTTGAGAATGAATTTATAGGCTTTGCAGCGACTACTTATTTATATTTAGCTGTAGTCATATTGTAGTTCCGTTCCTACTTTATTCAGTAAACAATGACATATAAAGATAATATGATATTACACTTTTAATAAAGGTTAGAATTATTCAAATGAGGCATATAGTGTTAAAAATTTTTATTTAGTTATATCATCTCTGTGTATTCCAGGTAGCGAGAAATATCAGTCATATTGTTGTTCGAATTAATATCCGGTCCCGTTGCGGTATGTTGGTACCGCCTCTTAGATACTACCGATTTATTCCATAGTTTATTAAAAATAAACTAAAATAAAATTGTAAGTTTTTGATTACGAATTATAAACTTATATTTATAACGTAACGATTTAGTAACGAGCTAGGAGATACAGCTAGATAATATTAGTACCAATACTGATTATATTTAAATTGTTTTACAATAAAATACTAACATTACATATTATATAAAAATATTAAATATATAATTATTATAATTTATCGCTTATTTTTCTAATTATGGCTAAACAATTTTATGTATGTAGTTTGAGATAAGTTTTAAAAATAAAGAAATCTTAAAATTTTCTTAAATACCTACCTTTTTTATACACTGTTTATTCAATTTCCATGTCTGCTAACCCACCAATAAATTACGATACACGAAGGAAACTATAAGTTGTTGTTGGGGTACTGTTGTCAAATTACTATGTTCTATTATTAATTTATTAATGTTTAAAAAAAAAATATATCTATTTAAACTTTTTTATTATTACATCTCTTAATATATAAAGTATAACAAAATTAATGATAGATTTACATTTTCGTTACCTGAAAATAATAGTTGAGTATGTTATCTTTATTTAACTCAATTCATAATCTAGGAAAACTAAAATCTATATTTCGTTAGAAAATAAACTACGTATAAAATAGATTAGAAAGAACAATTAGATTCAATTAAAAAGTGAAATGGTAAATAAATTTCACCAAACTCCTGTCTGTGCATATCTAATAGGGGTTCTTCTAAAGGAGATTATAAATTAGGTTGTTTATGTATGACCAATTTTTATTAACAATCTTCCATCACATGGTATAATTAGCATTCCTGGAAAATTTTTACCATGGACATTTTAGGACAATTGAATGAATGAATAATACGCATAGTTTAGGTGAATAAATAAAATAAACAAAAGTATAACTTAAATCCTCAAACATTAAATACTTCAGTTTTCTTGTTACAAATATGTATAGGTTTTTTCGCTCAACTGGGTAAGTCACGTTCTAAGTAATAATATTCACGATTTGCATGCAGGCGCTATCTGAATATTAAATTGCAGTTGCAAACCTTTTATTCGTAAAATAGTTAATAAATTAATTCATAAACTTCATCGCGTAACAGAAAAAATCTTTTACAGAAATTCTTTATAAAAAATGTTTTAAATTAATAACTAAAAAAAATAAGTTAATATAAAAAATAACATTCTGTGTAGACTATTTTCTATTAGTAGTAAAAAAGTGATGAAAAAATAAAACAAAAAACCTTCGAAAGTACTAAAAGGATCAACAAATAAACTGCACTTATAACATTAGATCAGTGTGATTATAAGTGAGTAATGTCACAAAATTATTTAAAAACATATCTTTCAACTTTATATTTTTATATGAAGAGTTACATTTTTAATAAAATATACACATAAAGAAATAAAAAAAGTGATGTATACACTCAGTCACAAATACATTGCAACAGTATCAACTTGCGCTTCCAGCATTTCTTTATTCTCTGCGATGTGTCATAATTATTGGATTCTACCAAACTTTTTCTTACTTTTCTTTTTCTTAACCGTTGACAATTACATTGTATAGATTAAATAGTGTGACAATTTTCTAAACAGATATCTAATAATCTCAATATATAATTTTGATTGCAAAACAATAAAAAACTCTAAAGAAAATATTATTCATCTTTTAATAGACCGAACGTCGTAGCAGAGAACACAAAAAAGAACGTAATATCTTTTGGTTAGGACATACGATTTATAGGGTAAAGTTTTTAGGGAAATGTGAGTGTCATATTAAGCTACTCGTATTAGTTTTTAATCTTTAGTTTATGTATTTATATTATGGATATGAATATATAAAATGATACCGGGAAAATACATTAAATATAAATAAACAATGATTATACAGTTTATTTACTGAGGCAACAAATTCGACACTTGGACTCTGGAATAAAATCTTATTCCCATGAGATAATACTTTGCAGTAAAAACTGAGTTTGAATTATGTTTGTATTAAAACTAGAACAACAATTTTTTCTTAAAAATTTTATATTATGATAAATATGACTAGAGGTAGTTACATATAAAACCATGGACAATAATAATGGATATTCTAATAAATGTATACTATAAATATGTTTAAAAAGCATCAGAACTAGCGATATTTATTTATGATTTAAAATAAAAAAAAGTAACAGCATATAATTATAATAAACAAAATTCTAAGGACACACTAAAAGAATTAATTATATTTAGATAGATAGATATTTTCTCTTAAGATTTAAATTAAAATTAAGACTAGTTTTATGAACATATTTTTTAATTACAAAAATAAAGAAATATTTGAATAGTCACGACACTATACAATACTTTTACCACTATCGACACCACTTAAAATCGGTGTATCTATTTATTGAAAACAAAATATTATATTTCAAATAATGAAACTTATTTGGTTTATGGAGTTTTTATTCTGCAAAATGTAGAATTTAATTAGATAGCTCTTTCAGCGTCATCCTTAATATTTTTGCATAAAAGCTTGGACGTAGAAAGTTAGTTGAGCGAAGCGAACGAAGTGAGCGGAGCGTTTTACTGGAGACTTTTTGCATTCTTTGTCACGAATTGGCTCAAAAACTACTTGACGAAAAATTATGAAACTTTGCAATTAAAAAGACACACATTAGGTGATGGTTCTTATAAAAAAAAAATTGAAAAATCTCCTAAAAAAAAAAAATTTTTTTTCTATATCATGTAAAAAACTGATATCGCTCGCTCGCTTCGCTCAATATGCAAACGGCACCCAAGATTTCACGAGCGCAGCGAGTCGAAATTGAGGGTTTGTTGGCGCCCCTAGTTCTATCTATTTAATGTAGGTATGTATATATAAACTATATTTTGTCCATCCATGCTTTCTTGTGAAAACAATTTTTTAACATATTTATAAAACACTAGCAGACCCGGTCACGCGTTGCTGTGACTATTATTTTTGATATATTACATTGTACTAAACTATTTAAGGGGTAACGTTCAGAGTACATCTGTCATGAAAACCGTAATGTTTTCTTATAGTCGATATTAAGCAAAAATCAAAACAAAATAATTATAATAATTTTTTTAATTTTATCCAAGTTTATAACACTATTTGTATATTACAAAGTTTTTAGTAAATAACTTGGAACACTAAACTTACGAATGAGGTAGGTAGGGTAGATATCTCATTCGTAATTACTCAATCCAGTCAATAGATACCGCCATCTTTTAGAATTGTTAAGAGCTAACTGCAAAATGATAAACTAATAATTTGCAATAAAATAATACTGCGACTATGAATTGAGTTGAAAATTATTATATCTTTTAAGTTAGGTCAAACTGTACGTGATGTGTAAATTTATTTAAATCAGTTAAGTAGTTTAGGAGTCCATCGCGGACAAATAACGCGACACGTGATTTATATATATTAAGAATTCTGGTGGATTTTTTTTATCATTTAATATTTTAAATAATATAATAAATAAATCGTAAAATTTTCCTTTTTTTTAATATGTTACTTTATCATTTTATTAAGACGTTCATAATTAAAAGTATTTGGTGGTTTTTACTAATACATACAATGAAAGTTAAACTCAAAACATTTAAATTTTAAAAGATTTTTTTTTTTTAATAAATACAATTTTTATACAACTCGGCAGAATTCGTTCTGTCAAATAGATTTGGAATGTGGCAGTTTATATTTCGACCTTTAGACGTTTTTACTCTGCTGATCCTCACACATCGCCCTATCATCATGGTGACGGTTCTGTTCAGGAGAATTAAAGAAAAAGGTCAGCTCGGGTGACTTAAGTATCTTAGCTTCCACGAACTTTGGTCACCCTTTTGAGACTCACTAAAAACCCCGATTGGGATGTCTGCCAGAGGGCTTCAAACCAAGAGGGGAACTTAAGGTTCAAACCTGATTGAAAAATAATCTAAAGGGATAGTGGGAACCTAAAGGTGACAAATATTTATAAAGTGGGTGCTTCAATTACAAAGTATAGAGATAATTAATTATTTATTACTATTATTATTAACATAGGGTTCATAACCGATGAAATAAAAAACAATGAAATAAAACGTACATAAGTATTTTCAGTAATCGCGTTATTGTAAATCCAGTGAATCATAATTATTAACAAAAATCTGTTTTATTTTTATTTTAGTGCTTTATGATACACAATGTTTTTTGTTTGATTATCTGGTGAATATATAAATAAATCTGATGGTTTTCCAACACGGGAACAGGCAACATACAATTGACCATGTGAGAAACATGGGTTTTCTAGATTAATACCACAAACACCTAATGATTGCCCCTGGGAAGTCCCAGGGGCAATCATTAGGTGTCAATAAATAAGTATTTATGGTCATAGCAAAAGCAAGCCGCACTGGAAATTGTAGTCGTTTAAATTCAAATGGTACATCAGTCGGAATCATTGGGATGCGTGGTATCAAAACGTCTTCTCCTTTATACTTTCCTTTCAGTATAGTTGCTTCTATCACGTTGTTCAATAATTTTTTTATCGCTAACCGTGTGCCGTTGCAAAGACGCGGTTGGTTGATATTTCTCAACATTATTACTACCGAACCAACCTTTAATTGAAGATTGTGAGGTGGCAATCCTGGTAAATCCAGCGAGTTTAAAAATTCAGGCGGATAGTTAACGACATCATCTTGGTTAGTAGCCGAATCAACTGATTTATATATCCTCAATTCGCCTGTAATTTGTTCTTGAATTTTGAAATTTAATTCACTTACATCTATGTTTTTTTGCAGCCAATATAGCCCGTTCGCTCAACCAATCATGGTTTCTATAATTTTGAGCAACATCTGGAAACACCTTTTGAATAAGTTCATCTTTTGATCTAGTTAACTGACAAAAACCTTAAGGAAAGTTAATGCAACCAGTCAAGGTGTCTATAGGAAATTTGCCATTACCAATGTCAATGAGTTGTTTAGAGAATATGTCTCCAGATTTGTCATTTTGCAACTTGATACGCATATTCTTGCTTAAGTGTAATACCTTCACATGTTTCCACAAATTGGAGGACTTTAAACAGGCATTAAGTTCATCAGCTGGCGTTGATCGTGGAATCACTGGCAATGTTTGACGAAAATCTCCTGCTAATAAAATCATTGCACCACCAAATGGGTTATTATTGCTCCGGAGATCTTGTAAGGTTCTATCTAAAGCCTCCAAAGATTTTTTATGTGCCATCGTGCATTCATCCCAAACAATCAATCCACATTGCTGCAAAATCTTTGCCATTGCAGAGTTCTTCGAAATGTTGCAGGTTGGAGTTTCGTTGCTTTGCATGTTTAATGGTAATTTTAGTGCTGAATGAGCTGTTCTACCACCTTCAAGCAAAGTTGCTGCGATTCCCGACGAAGCGAGTGCAAGTGCAATTTTATTTTGTGAGCGAATTGTTGCTAATATCAATGAAATCAAAAAAGTTTTTCCTGTACCACCAGGTGCATCTAAGAAGTAAATCCCTCCTCTTTTATCATTTATTACTTTCAAAAGTGTATCAAATACATACTTCTGTTGTTCATTCAATAGTGGAAGATTCGTTTGAATTAATTCTTTCAAAGTGTTGAGATCATACAGTTTTTCTCGGTGCAACTCTTGGTTAAAAGCATCATGCATTGGACGATTGGGTGCGGCCAGGCCTAATTGAAATAATAGTTTGTTTGACATCATCAAGCACATGTCCTCAATTGAAATCAATACTTCATTGTAAATTTCTTCGCTTATTTGTATATTTGGATTTCCCCTTCTAATCCGTATTTGATACAAAATATCATCACACATATTATCTTTGTACTTGATCCACAAATCCTTTGGGTTTGATGGGAAGCAGGTAGATATGATTATAGAAAACAATGTTCGTATTTGATGAGCTTGTGATGATATTACAGCATCATTGAGAGTTTGATCCCAATGAGCATCATTGTCTAGCAATCGCAAACGTTGGCAAGCTTCTCTATATGATCCACACAAATCACCATTAACAGTTCGTACATATTGGAACGATGTTGGGCCACGTACATTGACTAATAGCAGTCGTAAATAAAAACATTCATCATTGCTTGGATGTACTGAATAAATTCGACCAATCGCATCGGTAGAAAATATATCTGGGTATCCTGTAACTGGTTTTCCTTGTTTCCGTCGTATAAATCTTCTTGAGGATTGATTCCAAGTATAATATTTTGGCATTTCAGAATATAACAATGTTTGAGCAAAATCATCGTTTTGACATATATAAAAAAATCTGGTTAATGTAGTAGATGGTGGCTGTAAAGCTCTTTCTACTGCGTTCTGTGCTGTAAAATATACTCTTTGTCCATTTTCTAAATGCACATCTAAATGAACAACAGTAGGGTGTCTTTCATGAATAGGAAAAGAAAATATTCGCCAAACTGTTTCATTACTACTAACATAGCGACCCATTTGGTATTGGGTAACTTCATCATTGGAATTCTCTGCATTAATACCAATCACAGCCATATCACTCCCTTTGGTTACATATTTGCAAATGTATTTAATAGATTTTATGAATGGCAAGATTCAACGTTGATGTGCGCTTTGAAGGTCTTTGATAAAATGGATGAATATGGAACAATCCAGCGATTATCTATTTCAATATCTTGTTGATTTAATTTGACAATTGTTGATCTTCCATTGTCTGCTGTCGATCGGCGACGATACAAAGGATAACCGTCATTACCAGTGATTGTTTCAGATATTAATGTCCGTGGATATCGCTTTGAACATTTACCATCCACCATACACGGTGAATTTTGATTAAGAGTTCCACAGGGACCATGTATCATGTTTTTAATAACTACCTCATGCAATCCAGGATCTACTTCTACATTAGGAATTTCAGCTGATATTACTGCATCAACTTCATTTGGCCTTATCTTTTCAACTAACCAAATCAAAATGTGTGCATGTGGCAATCCCCGTTTCTGCCACTCCACAGAATACATCCAGCAGTGTGTCTCTCCAAACACATAATGTTTCACAATGAAATCCATCAAAGATTTCAACTTTTGTCTAAAGACTCTGGCTGTAATATCATGACGATCAATAGGTGATTGCCCAGGGAATAACTCCTGCTTGATTTCTATCCAGTGTGGATTGCATGTAAATGTGATGAACAAATCTGCTGTACCATAATGACGAACATATGACATGGCATCTTGAGCATATTCATGCATATGTCGAGGGCTTCCGATGTATGTTGCTGGAAGAATAGTCATCCGACCAACATTCTGTGCATTTCCATCAGTATTAATCGCATCTCGAAGGTGAATATACTCTTCAGATCTGAGTTTGGTCTGATTCAACCTGATGAATGTTAATCTCTCCGTTTCAATTTTAACATAAATGTCTACAACATACTTGTGATATAATCGCCGACATTTGAGTATGTGATTGTCTTCATTTTCACGAATCATTAGGCGGTAGGAATAATAGTTCATTGAACTGACTTTTTTGTTGGTTTTGGAACCTGAAAATAGATTTTTGTTTTCATAATATTGAAAATTAAAAAAATAATAATATAGTGACTGATAATATAGCTCTATAGCTAAACTAATATTTTTTATTACCTGTAATGGGATTTATCATCTTGTTTGAAAAATCATAGCCATCTTCACCTTGCCAAAATATAATGGGATATTGCAGTGCGTCATATGAGCGGTGTGTTTCCTTTATACGTTGTAATTGATCATTCCGACGATGTAAAACAATATCACGGGATTCCAAGTTTTCTCCAACTACAACGATGGCAACTTCATCAATAGTTGGTGCATTAAAACGTCTTGCATGTTGGCCAACAGGTGTTTTATCAGCTCTGATTACAATTTTGTGATTATCAGATGGCATCGGATCCAGTGCAGTTTTAAACAACATAACCAATTGATTGTACTCATGAAATAAAGTTTGTAATTGTTCTACAATAGACCTCTTTAGTGAATTGTTATGTGAACAACGCATATCAATTTCTCGTGGTGAATTGCCCATGAAATAAATTTGCAGAAATTTGTAATTGCTATCTGACACTGGTAACAGTGAACCTGCTCTATGATATATTTGGCCTTGTATCTGTAAATTAAAAAAAATGATTTTTGCCAAATAGAAATAATATTTGTTCCTAAAAAGTATATCTGTCTATTAATTTGAATCACCAAATAATAATTGATATGCTTAGGTATGTCAATATGTAATAATTAGTTGTAACTAATATCCATCGTCAAATAATTATATTGTGTTTCAAAATAATAAAAGTGTTGCTAATACTGAATCACCAAATAATATAATGACTAAGTAATATATGTTTTGGGGTTTAGGAAACTGAAGGTTAATGACACATATTTACTTAGTTAACAGGAAATTTTGTTCATTAAAATAATAATGATTAACTGCTATAATACATACCTTAAAAGTTGGCATGAAATTTTCCCGAACTACGTTTGTTGCCCCAAATGATGTCATTTGAAAGCAATTGTTATATTGTTGAATATTTGACAAAAAGTGTATGGAATCTGGTTCTATTCCTGAAACCAATGAGTACAATGGCTCTGGTGGTGGATCCAATGGTATCAATTTCACTTTCCCATTTGCGCAACACAATCCATTTGCTTCATTTTTGTATTTCAATGCCTTACAATAAGAGCAAACCAAGTTCATACATCCAATAGCAACACATTGGTGGTTACTGTAGTCAATTGACAAATCGTAATTGAAAGCAGCTCGATTCAAACTTTCGCGATTATTAGTTGAATCTCTCGCTCTCGCTTCCCGCGTTCGTGATATACGAATTCTTTCGCGTTCATTTCGGTCGTCACGTTCATGTGCAGTATGATAAGATCGGTAATTCATTTGGTTTGTAGCATTTCGGGTTCTTCTACTTAAATTACTTCGTCTTATAGGAGGCATATCGTATATAATTACCTAAATTTATTCACATGAAATAATTATTAATCACAGGTATTTATACAATCAAAATTAATTATTAAATATTATAAACGCTTTTTAACGCAGTTTGTTTGACAGATGCAATGACGTGAAAACTGATGACAATTTATGTCGCATTCCGAAACTAAAACAAAAGAAAGAATATTCCAAGGCCAATCAAATCTTACATTTACTTTTTTTGACTTTTCAATTTGGTCGGGTGTACACATTCATTTGATTAAATTTGAACGTTGTGCAGCGACAATAAAGCGCGAATTGACTCTTTGACGTTAGCAAGACACCTACATTGTTTAGACAACAATGAGTGCTTGTAATTTAATATCAACTTTATTGAATAGCAATACAGTTCAAATTGACTCTACATTTAGTTATTTATTCTACATTTAAAATATTTGTATAGGAAAAAGAAAAGGGCTTTTTTAGGGTTTCCCTGGAAATTATTCAAATTTTTCTCGCCGTTAGAGCCATCCTTGGACTTCAAGGAACATTTTAAAAAAAGAATTGTTAAGATTGGTCCATGCGTTGTTGAGTTATGCGCTTACCAATACATTTTGCGATTCATTTTTATATAATAGATAAAACGTAAAAAAATATCAATCGATTATAAGTTAATTCTGATATTGAAATAATAATCTATTTCTGGATGTTTCATGGCAAATATTGCATGTGTGCAATTTGGAGAAAAGCATCTAAGTATATTTCATCTCGGAGTTTTTGGTAGCTGAATCTTTTAAAAAGTTAAACAATGGTGTATTTACTAATAGTAATAATAATATTACATTATGTCCTAAGAGGAAAGTTCACGAAATCGCAAACCGTAAAGTTTTATAACATCCCTTGTAACATTTTATTGTAATTTAGAACACATTTGAAATTGAGGTAAATTTAAAAATTGTGGAACTTTCACAGCCATCTATCTGATATTTACAGAACTTAGAAGTAAATCAAAACATTTACGAGTATGTATAAGAAATCTCAAAGACGCAATAAAAAAATAATTTTATTAATCTCGATTAATAATTTGTACCATATAATAGATAAACAATATTCTTTACAATTTACTCAGTGACTTTGGAGATTTTATATAAAGGTATAAATATATTCTTAAAGAATACTTTCGTAGGATCGAAAAATGAAAATACTTCGATTACTTTTTAAAAAATACCGTTCCGGTCTATGAAAATATCGCAATATATAATACAATATAATAACAATGTAAAATACGGCTAGAAGTCCCTGTTTTACAACTACGTTAGTAATATTTTACTCATTATGTTATATTTAAATGATTGTTATTAAAAATGTTTTATTCTTTCAATTAGCGTATAACTAGCATAATTATTATAGCGGGACAACCATAATTGAAAGAGTATAGCTTTGGTAAAGCCCAAAATAATATTTTTTTTGATTAGTATTAATAATTGCAAACATGTTTAAATTTTTAGGGGAATTTCATAAGATTTAAATAATAATAATGTGACATCGTGATGTCATTAAAGAATAAGAGGTATCTGTATAGTTTAACTGCCAAATTTAATTAAAAGTAAAAGAATAATTATTTTTATAATCTATTAACGATGTCCAATAAACTCACAAAAAACAACATTTGAGATCTTAATATCTTTAAATAAAAACTTCAAAATTTATTTAGATGACTAAACTAAAAGGCTCCTCAGATTTTTGATAACATGTTTAAAATAACAAATAATTTGAATATCTGATATGACAATATGAAGTTTCAAGTTCTTAACTTGAATATATTGCTTCAAATAGTCAAGTCAAGGTGCACGTAATCCAATAACTTAAAAAATGCCTTTTACACATATACCTCTCAGCAGAGTACGGATTTTATTTATAAAGTTTCTAAATTAGATCAATTATTTTAAACCTAAGCGACATAAGTAAATGTTTAGTTTCTAAGTAGTGTGGACTATCAAAGCAGTATTAATAAAATCCCAGGTAAATATCGAGTTTCAATAACTTTACTAAAGATTTAGATGTCTAGTTACTCGGAACAAACTAACATATTCAATTTGTGCGACTATTAAAGATATGCACGAACACTGCTACACTCACATTACGATCACGTTCTCAGAGTACGTGGAATATTCAATATCCAGTAGTTTGCCTACGATTATTCTTTGGAAGACAACATGATGAAGAATTAATAAGTAGTAGATACACGAATAGAAATTAATTATATTAGAATAAAACTATCTTACGGAATTAACTCATGTATAATATTAACATTTTAACTTCAGACATTCATTAATACTCTCAACGGGATCACATAAAATAATTTTATTTATGTGTGCACCACTCCTTAAAATCTATAAAAACATAAATCATATTATGTTAATTAGAAATATTTTTATATTGAAATATATTTTACCTTATCTAATATCATTTATAATAACTCCATCCCTTTCACAGGTATACAGAGAGTGTGCTTCCGGTATAAATATTCAATAGTGTCGTAGTGGCTCTAATTATTTTTAGAAAATGTTAAATTATAATACATTTGGATAATGCAATGTAATCAGTGTTGTACGGTTTTTTTAAGGTACAGAAAATATCAATTAGTAACACCGATAGTAAAGAGTTAAAGTCCTTTGAATTTTATCGTAAGACTGAAAGTGGCTTTCGGTATGAATATGCAACGTGTTTAATATGCTGAGATCTCGCAGCGTCGATACATTGAGAATGTCAAAGGTGCTCCTTATGTGACACTTTAGATGAGAATATCTATATCGTGTTTAATAATAGCAGCATTGCATTTTACAACTGCCCAAAAAGCGTTATATTTTTATATAAAAAAAAAAGTTTTATTACAGAAGAGTAAAATTTTGTAAAATCATTTCTAAATTATAAAATAATAAAATAGATATATTAATTTTGCAATTAGAAAGAACAACATTTAACTAATTAGCCTTTTTGGAGCTTAAACAAGCTTAAATCGTACCTTACATTTTATACTAAACTAAATGGAAGCCATTTACTGTATAAAGCATAGTCCTATTATCTGTTGATTATTTTAAATATAAAGGAATAGTTATTCAAAAGGCTCAATAAGTAGGTAGGTAGGGTTTAATAGACCCTAAACTATTGCAAATGTTTTTACCTAATATATGGTCTCTCTCACGGGGAAATTCTACCATTGTTCCATCTAGCTCTCATAATCTTCATGACTGATAATAATATTTGTCAATATCGTTTCGTATTGAGCTTGTGTAACTTTTTATATAATATCTATTTTATTATACTAATACTATAACATCATGTAATATAATATAAAAGTATATTTAAAAAAATGCTTTGATGTGTCTTTTAGGATGTTATATGTTACAATATTAATGTTAAGTATTAACTTGGTATTATCGTTTTTAAAATAATTTACAATTAAAGTCCCAAAAATTGCATGCAGACAAAACCAGTACGAAAAATAGGAGTTAAAACGATCATGACGTTAAAATAACAGACTAACGAAGTCTTCTTTATAACGCTCGGTGCAGGATGCGGTTACGCGCGCTGCTAGTGAATTAAGTTAGCGACGTTGCATTTATTTCCCCATTGGACGTGTAAGAGAACCTTAGACAAAAATAGGATATTTATACTATTATACGAACATTTTATTCAATGACCTTCGATGGTTCCTCTACAAGTAATGTGTTCGTTGGGTGTTAACCTAACCTTACCATATTTCATATTAATTTAAAAATCATAGTTTCATAAATAGATACTGAATGAACTTGAGAACTTTATTTTGTTACAGTACTTATCGAGAAATGTTTATATTTATAAAGGCCCCAAAATTTCTTAAATCTTAATTGCATGGAAATACATTGGTTTGGTTTGTTGTGTTATAATTTGGGTAAATGTTTGCAGGTTGGAGATTTTAAATCTTTTAATAATAACCAAAAGAACGTATTCTTATTAAATAACTTAATTTATAATAATTAGGGAAATCAAAACCATACCTACTTTAAATTGTTGTAAATTAAAATTCTTTTAATGTCTGTTGTTTAGTAAAACCAGTTAAGCTTGCTTAGTTAGTGATAGCTTTACTAAAAAAATAAAGTACTGTTGAGTCAACAGTTCAGTATACTTTTAATAAATATAAATAAAAGAATTATAGAATTAATGAATTTTGTATTTTATTTGTAAAAGAAACTGTGAATCATAGTCTGAGGCGTTTATATTAAATTTAAATAAATTTCGCCTAAGAAAAGAAAAAAATTGATGTCTTTCTTATTATGTTACATAATATATTGTAAGAATGTCGAGATTTTAATTTAAAGTCTCACATGAACGCATTGCTTGTAGCAGCCTGCATTCAATTACAACAGCCTGGAACTTATTTAGATTATCAAAGGCTCTTTGTCTATATTAGATCCAATGATCTAATATAATCAATATACACAAAAAATATGGATTCAAGATTTACCAAAAACTCTGAGGCACATAAAGTAAATACAGTATGTATGGATGTACATAAAAAGATACAGAATTTCCAAATAAGGGCAATTATCTCACACAATGTTCTTTTGCGATTTGCTTTTGTATTTGAATACGAATCTCTAATATACATACTAAGTACCGCCGTCCGACTATCAAAATATATTTTTATCGATCCTATAACCAAGTAGACGATTCAAAGGTACATTACATTACCATATGAATATATTTAATTTTTCAAATGCTATAGAATATTGGTTAGGGTCAATTTTTAAATAAAGCCAACTTTCTAAATTAAATTTTCACGAAGATATACTACTATTTTTTTTGTTTTATTATTTATCAAGGCAGCGGAAAAAGTTGCCGTAACTGCAAAATATTTGTGTAAGCGATTTATCGATTTATTTATTTTTAAACCTGTAGGAGCAAAACACTTAACGCGGGGGTAAGAGTTACTATAGCAATGGTTACCATAGCAACCTAAGTGCACATCAAAATTAATGGTGTGCCAAGCGTAGCGGGAAGAAATAAGCTAGAATTATTATAACTATGAATAATCACGATAATCCGACAAACTTAAATCATTAATATTAAAAATAACTATTCCACATAACATTGATTGTAATAATGATTATATTTTCAGTTAGTCTTCCGAATATTAAATGTTTATGTTACTAGCATTTAATCACTGATTCTCTCCCTTTTTGTGTTAGGTCTACGTATGTCACCTTCCTGCTCCACAACTGCCTCCGTGTAAATCATTAAAGTCTATTTCTGTACTGAGAAAAAAACTTTAGTTATTAACAAATAGCACTTAACCGCTACCGCAAAATATATTTTAACATATTTTTTTATAATAATGTTTTGTAATTGGTTTTCCTTAATATTCATTTTCATTGTTTTCTTGTGTGGTATGCTCCATTTATTACACAATAATTATTAATTTAAAGAAGATTTCATTACTAAAAAATATTTTTTATCATAGTTAAAATACATCTTAATTAATTTACGTGAATCTCAGAATTCAGTGGTCATTTACATTAAACAATCAGAGTTATTATAAAATAAAAATACTTATGTTTTTATGATTAAAACCTAATATATCCCCATCACGAAAATGACTTGCGTCACTCGAATAAATGTAATTAATTCTATTTGGTTTCACGTGCCGCCGACAAATTACTTATTTATCGGCTTCAATTAACTATTACACGAATGGAGGTAAAATTAATTAACTTTATATAAACGTTTGGTTTTTCAATGAATATATTTAATCTGACGATCACAAGTTCAATACTGTTTTTGGAGAGAAATTATATTAAAATTCAAGTTACGCGATATAATCTATGTAATTTTAAGTAAAGTTGACGAAACAAATATACTAACAAACTTAAACTTCATAAAAATTTTAAACCTACATTTTATATATATTTATCAATTAAATTCCCAAATGAAAAAAGTACATAATACTTGTTTTTACTTTTATTAATGTAATAATTATTAAGTAAACATAAATCAAGTATTATGATACGAAGGTATATAAAATAAAATAAAGTAATATTTGTGAAGCTATCCATTTTCTATTGCTATTCTTGTTCAAACAGCCTCAGATATGCATCCCCGAACTTTAGGGAAATCAATAACACAGATACAGTTCCTACCGCTGGGACAGTCTTCGGAATACTGGTTGTATTGGAAGTCAAATATCGGAGAAACTTATTTTATTTTCCAACTTAAAATTATGACTATTTGTTTGACTTGTTTTTATTTTCAATAAATCAGTATAAATGTAATATATTTATGTGAGTTCTACTTTTACGATTAACATAAGTGGATTCTACAGAATTTTTACTTAGTGATTTACAGATCTATAGTCCTTGATTTAATATATATATATATTTTTATAAATATTAGAACATCTGTGTACTATTTTATACTCAAGTGAATGTTGCTCGGTTAAAGGCTTACGTAAATAATTGGCAGGAAAGAAGTGATCTGGAAGTATTAATGGATCTTGGTGCTGCAAAAAATAGTACGTTAGTTACGTAATCTATGAAACATAAAGGTACATTATTATTTTTTTATTTTTTATTTTTTTTTATAGGAGGGCAAACGAAAGCGTTGCCGGCATTGGAGAAAGGAATGCCTTTTTTGAAGGTACCCATGTCGTATCGATTTGGAAATGCTGCCAAAGGAAGTTCGTTCCACATTTGAGTGGTACGTGGGAAGAAAGTCCTTGAAAACCGCACAGTTGAAGATCGCCACGCATCCAGGTGGTATGGATGGTAAAGGAGGCGATGGCGATGGAAATACGGCGGTAGGAATCAGATCGAATAGTTCTTCGGAATACTCCCCGTTGTAAATGCGGTAAAAGATGCACAAAGAAGCCACGTCTCTACGCAATGCCAAAGAGTCCAGCCCTTTGCAGAGCACCGGGTCCCCGACAATCCGAAAGGCTCTCCGTTGTACGCGGTCAAATGGTAGAAGCTGATATTGGGGTGATCCGGACCAGATATGAGAACAGTACTCCATGTGTGGCCGGACCTGCGCCTTATAGAGCGCAAGTCTTTGGCCAGGTTTGAAGTACTGCCTCGCTCTATTGATCACTCCCAATTTCTTCGAGGCCAACTTGGCCTTGCTCTCCAGATGACCACGAAACTGACAGCCGCCCGAAATGTCGAGACCCAATATTCTGATACAAGTATCCACCAAGGCGAGGCAATAAGAGGAGTGCTCTCGACGAGCGGTGATACGACAAATGGGGTTTTCTTAGTGGTAAACGCGCAAACTTGTGTCTTTAGGGGATTGAACTGAACGTGGTTCAGTTCACCCCACTCAGAGACCATCCCCAGGGAGGTCTCTATTGAAGACACAAGTTTCTTTCGGCCCTCGTCGACGTTTTCCCGAGTGAGACCTGCACGGCCGGAATATACCGCATCCCCAGTACTGTCATCCGCATAACAATGTATGTTGGAGATATCCAACATATCAGTGATGTGCAGGAGGAACAGAGTTGGGGATAGCACGCAGCCTTGGGGTACACCAGCGTTCACGGGCTTGGAGTCCAAGCAAAAACCGTCGAGAACGACCTTTATGCTCCGCCCAGTGAGGAAGCTGGTGATCCACTTGCATAAACTCTCGGGAAGCCCATAGGAAGGTAGCTTCGAAAGAAGCCCCTTGTGCCATACACGATCGAAGGCTTTCGCCATATCCAGACTAACTGCCAGACCCTCTCCCTTGCTTTCAATAACCGTTGCCCAACGGTGAGTGAGGTATAATAGAAGATCACCAGCTGATCGACCTTGGCGAAAGCCATACTGCCGGTCATTGATCAACTGGTGATCCTCGAGGTACGTTAGGACCTGTCGGTTTATGATAATCTCCATTACTTTGGAGAGAAGAGAGGTAATGGCGATAGGTCTGTAGTAGCTGGGTCCGAGCTATCACCTTTTTTAGGGATCGGATGGATAAGGGCACACTTCCATGAGACCGGGACTACGCCTTTAAGGTAGGAGTGCCGAAATAGACGCGTCAACTCAGGGGCACACATTCGTAGCACCAGTGGAGAAATGCCATCCGGCCCACTCGACTTACGAACGTCCAAGGAAAATAGAGTCTGCCTGATAGTTTTTTGCCGAAAAACTATTTTCGCCATTGAGCTCTGACACCGCGGGATGATAGGCGGTGTCTTCCCTTCGTCGTCCAAAGTCGAGTTGGAGGCGAAAAGAGTGCCCAAGAGATCGGCTTTCTCTTTTGCTGTGTGGGCCAGAGAGTCATTCCCCATGTGCAACGGCGGTAGGGACGGCTGGCTAAAGTTGCCCAGACTGGCCTTTGAAAGCGCCCAAAAATAGCGCGTGCCAGGCGGGTACTTTGCCAGCTGATCCCCAATTTTGACGACATGCTTGAACTTTGCTCTAGCGATTTGCCGTTTGAAAAATCTGGAGGCACGGTTGTATTTTCTCTTCAGAACTCTAGAGTTCGGATCCTTAATGACTAACACATTGGCCCAAGCTTGATAAGCCTGCCGTTTGCCAGCTGCTGCAGCCCTGACAGACGCATCAAACCAAGGCCGCGATCTGCCACCAAGTGGTACCACAGAGCTTAGTACAAAAAGTTCCATGCCCTGAAGTATCACATCAGCTACAGCCGCAGCGCAGTCACTAGGATCGTTGGAAGGGAAACAAATCGGCCCCCATGGGTAGGATGCAAAAAAAGACCGCATTCCATCCCAATCCTCTGACTTGTAGTGCCAAACGCGTCGATTCGCAGGTGTTGTGCGAGCCGGACGTTGAATGGGCACTACACTCCGTACCAGACAGTGATCAGAGGACCCTAAGGGAGCCTCGACAGCGACCTGGTACTTTTCTGGATGTGTAGTCAGCAGAAGATCCAACAAAGAGGGTGTGTGGCTATCCACATCCGGTAGACGAGTGTGCGTCTTTACCAGCTGGGACAGACCATTTGCCAGAGCAAAGTTAAACACAGATCTCCCCGCGTAGTCGGTTGCACGTGACCCTAACCATTCGGTATTGTGCGCGTTGAAGTCCCCGAGGACTACGGCTTCGGCGGAGGGAGTCTGAGAAAGCAGGTCGTCAATCTTCACTTGAACGTGGCCCAACAGTTGATCTGTTTGTTCATTACCACTATGGGACCTGTAGAGGCACGCGTAGAATCTGACGTGATCGTCCATGTCCACGCGCAGCCAGAGCACGGACAGGTCCCGACTTTCAAAAATCTGAAGGCGACGGTAGCAGATATCCTCCCTTACGAACACAGATACCCCGGCGTGTGGTATAAAATGATGTTCTAGTTTATACCCGGGGTATGATAGGTACCCTAACCGGGCTAACTAGGCCGGCTGCGCCGCTTCAAGGTGGTAGTGGACGGCGTTTAGATTCGAATGAAACCCCCGGATGTTACAAAAGTCCACATCTAGAGTGGAGCGGGGTGCCGCTGTTTGCCGTCGTTTGCCCTCAGAAAACACAAACTGCGATACTTTGCCCGCCCCAGATACGACGGGCAGCCCGAGCAAAATCCGAGGATTATTCCCCCGATTTTGCTCGGGGAGGGTCCCCGCCTTCATCAAAGCCGGTACTCTCTTGGGGTATTTTTCTTTTATGCGTTCATGTTTGGCGGGGGGGGGGGGAGGTTGGGCTTCCGGATTCTCTCACTCACCGACGGAACATAACCAATTGAATTTGGTTACTACACGTCGGTTTTCTGTGAGAGGGTGGTCCTTCCCCGGTCGAGCTGCAGTCAGATAACTACAGCGAAGCTCTACCACCTACAAATTATTTGTGTTGTGATTTATATATCTGAGTTTTTTTCATTATCGCATGTAACTTGACATTATAACAAAAATTATCGTTATAATAATTTTCTTTTTTAAATTTATTATGAGGTTTTTATATTTTGGTATTTTTGGGATATTTAATTTTAATAATAAATAAAGTCAGCAAATGAAACTATACAGGTTTAATAAAATAACTGGACAGTATTAAAGCCAAGTTTAATTTTATATCAATTTATCAGTGTTGTAATAAATGCTAACCTAATGATATTAACTTTCTAAATATTATACTCCCCTTTTATTAGAATTTAAGTAAATCAATTTAAGCTTAAACTTGAATTTGATTAGATTACAAATTTTTAAGCGTAAAATGGGATGACATTTTAAGCATTAAAGATAAAAAAAATAATTCAAATAGTAGAAAAATAGATGCTGGCCAGTTTATAAGAACGACAACAAAAGTTTACTAGTTTAAGTTTACAAAAGTTTACTAAGTTTATTCAATAATTCGCTCTCTGTCGAGCGAATTATTGAACTGTTCTGCATTGAGCTCAATGAATATTTTATCTTACGCGTGTACCGACCCCCCTCTAGCGACTTTGAGGAATTTGAAAATAAAATGGAGGATATTTTAACAACACTTTGTCATAAAAACAAATCGGTGATAGTGTGCAGCGACTTCAATGTAGATATATTACAAGTAAGTTCGTTTAGTGTTCGTTTCTTAAATTTGTTGAAATCCTATAACTTGTTGAACGTCTTTTCGGAACCTACTCGCATTACTAGTGTTTTCGAGACTTGTATTGATAATGTGTTCTGTCACTGTAACGTATATGAAGAGAGGATAATATCGAATTTAAGTTCAGACCACTGTGGTTAACAATTTTCTCTCTTAATTAATCATGAAATTGAAAGACCCCAAAAATTTACTAGCAGACCGATAACAAAAAATAGAATGCTCACTTTTAAAAAAAATGTTGCGAAAATAGTGGTTAAAGAAAATGTAACCAATGATAATCCTAATAATTTATATAACAAAGTTTTCGATTTATTGTGAAATGAATTTAATAATATTTTTCAGCCAAAGACGTTTACGAAATACTTTAAAATTAAATTTTGTGATTGGGCTACCGTAGGAATATATAGAAGCAGAGAAAGAATTTATGATTCCATTACCTCTCACCATATAGGTGAGAGGTAATGGAATCATGATCCGGTGTTCTTGAATAGAGTTAGAAATTTCTCTAAAATATTTAAGAACGTTTGCGTACAAGCTAAGTCCAATTATATTATTTTTTTTTTTTCAGAATATTAAGTAAAGGCAACTTGGGATGTTTTATCTAGTTCTACTAGAAAATCTAGGGCTGCCAATGGACCTATAAAGTAAAAAATTGATAATATTGAAATAAATAAAGAATCAAAGATGGCGGCTGTTTTTGAGACCTTTTTACTGAAATCCCAATAACAGTCACACGTAATTTAAATTCTTCATCATCTGATGCAATCGCCGAATTGAATAAAAATGTTAAAGTCAATTCTAAATGTTTTGCTTTTAAACCTGTTTCATCAGATGAAATAGTTAACACATTTAAAACCTTAAATTCTAAGAAAATCGGTGATCTCTGGCGTATGTCAATTAAATTGCTTAGCACTATTTTAAATGATATTGCCCCTCAATTATCCCTTATTTTTAACAAATGTATCGAAACCGGTATATTTCCAGATTTGATGAAAAACAGTAAAATAGTTCCTTAGTTTAAAAGTGGCGATAGATTGGATCCCGTAAATTATAGGCGTATCTCGGTTTTACCGACCTTGAGTAAGGTCTTAAAAAAAATATTTTAAATCAGATTTCAGAGTTTGTGTATAGCAGTGGGATCATGCATAGTGAACAATATGGTTTCACCAAAGGCAAATCAACGACTTACTCGTATGTGGGTGCCGCGCTTCTTAAGAACATTTACGACGCATGGGAGAAGTCGCAGAATGCAAAATTGGGGTGTTTTGCAATTTGTTCACAGCCTTTGATTGCGTGGACCATCGGACGTTGCTATGCAAACTAAACCACTACAGTATACGTAGCGCTGCGCTTGATATTATTGCCTCTTACCTGAATGAAAGAATCGTCTGGTTCTCACCTAAAGATGGATGTTCCACAAGGATCTATTCTGGGCCCCTTTTTGTTTTTTACTTTATATTAATGACTTGCCCTTTTTTGTTGAGGGTCTGTGTGATATTGTACTCTTTGCTGATGACACCTCACTTATTTTTAAAGTTGAGCGTGATAGGATTAATTATGACTAAGTAAACAGTACTTTGTCACGAGTCCTTCATTGGTTCGAAATTAATAATTTAGTGTTAAATGCTAAGAAAAGTAAATGCATAGAGTTTACACTTCCTAATGTAAAAAATAAAAATTTTAACTTGCTCCTTAACAATGAAGTGTTAGAATTGATTGGCTCAACAAATTTTTTAGGTATAACATTAGATAAAAAGATCCAGTGGAACCCCCATTTCTCAACACTCGCAAGCAAACTCAGCTCCGCCGTCTTTGCAATTAGAAAAGTTAGACAATTAACGGACGTTAATACGGCTCGACTTGTTTATTTTAGTTATTTTCATAGCAATTTATCTTACGGTATTTTATTATGGGGCAGTGCTGCCGAAATTAATTCTATATTTATTTTACAAAAAAGAGCTGTGCGGGCTATTTATAACTTAAAGCTAGAGATTGTCTGAGAGATGTTTTTAAAGAAATAGGTATTCTTACAGTTGCTTACAATACATATTTAATAACATATTATATAAACGTAAAAATTTAAATAGTTATATAAAAAACAGTGACAGACACGCGATAAATACGAGAAATAAAAACCAACTCGTAACACCAAAGTTTTGGCTTCAAAAAGTTATTAAATCCTTCATGGGTTTGAATATACGCATATATAATATAGTTCCACGAGATATGTTAGACCTTCCATTTCTTAAATTCCATTTCTTTTAAATCTAAAATCAAAAGTTTATTATTAAATAAATATTATTATACCGTTCAAAAGTTTTTAGTGGATCGAAATATGTGGAACTTAAGTTGTTGAATCATTTGCAGGATTTATATTATAATGTACATCACCTATTGTTATACTTCTATTGAAAAGAGCAACTGTTGAGTTTCTGGCTGGCTCTTCTCAACAGAGCATCATTCCGAGCCGGTGGTAGCTTACTTACGGGCTGACTACACTGACCTTTTTTTATATAGTAGTAATTGTCGATTCAAAAGTGCGTGTAAATGCCTACTTAAATAAAGATATTTTGAATTTGAATTTGAATAAATAAACTGCACTTATAATATTAGATCAATGTGATTGTAAGTGAGCAGTATCACAAAATTATTAAAAAACATATATTTTAATTTTATATGTATTTATATGACGAGTATAAGCATGTAGCTTATTTAAATATATATATATAAAGAAATAAAAAACATTGTTTATACTTAATCACAAATACTTTGCAATAGGAGGATATTATCAATATGCGCTTCCAGCATTTCTTTATTCTCTTCGATGTATCATAAGTCTTGGATTCTGCCAAACTTTTTTCTTACTTCTCTTTTTCTTAACCTCTGACAATATATTATAATATTATATAGATTAAATCGTGTGACAATTTTACAAACAGATATTTAATAATTTCTATGTATAATTTTGATTGCAAGACAAGAAAAAACTATAAGGAAAATAATATTTATCTTTTAACAGACCGAAAGTCACAGTCGAGAAAACCAAAAAGAACGTAATATCTTTTGGTTAGGAATATATGATTTAAAGGCGAAAGTTTTTAAGGAAATATGAATGTCATATTAATAAATTCATATTAGTTTGCAATCTTTAGTTTACATATTTATACTATATAAATGAATATATTAAAATGGTACCGGGAAAATACATTAAATATTAATAAATAATGATTATACACTTTATTTACTGAGTCAACAGATTTCACACTTTTTATTCCGGAATAAAACCTTATTCCCACGAGATAATACTTTGCAGTAAAAAGTGATTTATATTTATAACAGAACTAAAACAACAAATTTTGATAAAAATTGTATATGATGATAAATATGACTAGAGGTAGTTGCATATAAAATTATGGACAATAATAAAAGATATTCTAATAAATGTATATTTTAAATTTGTTTAAAAAGTATCAGAATTAGCGATATTTATTTATGCTTTAAAATTAAACATAAGTAACAGCATATAATTTTAATAACAACTTATAAAGACACACTAAAAAAACTCAAATAATTACTTTACGGTGTATCTATTTATTGAAAACAATATAATATATTCTGTAAACTATAGTAGACATTTTGTCATTACGAAACTTATTAGGGTTATCGAATTATTATATTAAGTTTAAAATCTAGAATTCAATTAAATGGCTAATATAAATTCTAAATATTTTTGCTCAAGTCTAAAATATAGTTTATAGGTTTATAGTCTGTAGGCAATATAGTATATATATATATATATCTTAGTATAATTTATTCCGGAATTTTTGGTGGCTGAATCTTTTAAAAAGTACTAATGGTCTTGTTACTAATAGTTATATGCCTAATATTACATTTAAAATAATACATGTAGCTACATCATTTCACTTATGAATGCATAATTTTCCAATTATATTTGCATTGTAAATGTCATGCAAATAAATAAAATGCACTTATATAATATGAAAAATGTGTACAGTTAAACTTTTAGATGCATATCATATTATGGTCCTAATAGGAAAGTCACAGACATCTAAAACCCTAAAGCTTATATACCATCCCTAAATTTTATTGTAGTTTAGAAAGTATTTGAAAATGAAGTAAATTACATAATTTAGAAGTAAATCAAAACATTTATGTATAAAAAAATCTCAAAGACGCAATAAAAAATAAAATTATTAATCTCGATTATTAATTTCTTCAAGCGTTTTTTTTTTAAATTTTTATTTCGATAGAAACTATACTATCTATATATATTCAGTTTTATTATATAATAGATAATATACATATTCTTAAAGAAGAATTTCAAAAGGCAAAGATATTAGATATTTTGATCACTTTTAAGAAGTATCGTTCCTGTCTATGAAAATATCACAATATTATTTATACGTTAAGCTGTCTTCTATAATATATCTGTGATAGTAATAATTTACTCATTATTTTAATTATAATTGATTGTTATTTAATTTTTTTTTATTATTCCATTTTTTTGCCTACTTGTCTGTTTCTTTATATAGAGACATACAGAATAAATTTTAGTACAAAAATATTATCCCGTTTAATATACATTATACTTTTATTTCGTAAACTCATCGTCGTCATATACAAATATGCCTTTGCAATTGTAATTGTAGCAATTACAAAAATTTCCAATCATTATGGACTTACTTTAAATCTGTTATTTTAGATATTTTTTATTCAGTGAAATTAAAGGCAACAGATTTAGTAACTAACATAAACTAGTAATTATAAATCTATTACAAACTACAAATTAGTTATAAAAGATAAGCTTTAGTAACTCAATATGTTAAACTTATTTAAACGGAGGAAACCTAATCATCTGGTAGGAATATAACCCAAAATTGCAGACGATGTACAAATATGTCTAATGTTGCGTAGAAATTTAATTTTTGTTGGTATTAAAACAGATGTTCTCTTTAAATTTAAACATTTATTGTCATTTTTATAATTTTGTCGATTGGCAAATCTGAAGACATTAATTATCTGTTGACATCTTATCAAAGAGACAAATATAATTTGTCTATCACATTTTTAATATTTTAGGAATTGTTTTTTTTAGTTATATTTAATATTTTATTATTTATAATTATAGTTTTATTAAAATAGAAAAAAATCTAATAATGATAGCGTACTGCTGAATACACTCTCTGTACTAAATACGATAGAAGATGCATGAAGATTTTACGCCTCTACGCAATGCCAGAGAATCCAGCCGCAGAACGCCGGGTCCACAATGGTCCGAACGACTATTCGTTGTAAGTGGTCAAACGGTAGATTCTAAAATAAAAATAAATGTGAGTATTTAAAACTGCATCGTTTCAAAATTATGAAATTAATTACCTTAGTTGGTTAATACTTTCATTAACTCATATTTGAGGTTCTGTGTTTATGACATCATAGTTTAATTATTTACATGGTTTGGAATTGTTTAATTTATGTATACCGTTCGAGTAGTTTCTATCTAAAACACTTCAGAGTTCAAATTAAAATGTATACTGTACATTAGCTTTACTACAGTTTTTCTAAGTTTCTCTAAAGTTTTAAATCGCAATTGTTCAATATTTGTTATATAAAAAACTAAATTTTATGTTTCTAGGATTATATGATAGTTAATGGAAATCCTAAGATATTCTTGTTTCTTAGGATTTTATTAGTTTCAAATACATTTCACATAAAAGACTTAAATTTTACATCGAACATGGAGTTCTAATAATGACGGTAACAAATAGTTATTTAACAATTTTAATAGTTTAATTATTTTAAAAACCTTCAATTCTAATAAACTTATATGATTCATGCATGATCCGTGTCACAATTAGAGGTGTGACCAGGAGGGCTGCCTTAATCAAGAAACTTGAATACTAAATTCAAGCTCTTATATAGGTAATCCTTTCTGCACACAACCTGATTCATTGAACGACGTCAATTGGTTATTCTTTTATCTTGCACCTACGAGTATAAAAAAACAGGCGTGAAGTCATTTTCGATGCTCAAGTTAAACATTTATTTGAATAACTCTTAATAATTAACAAAATATACCTGTTTCCAAAAATTATTATGTCAGTAATCTAAAAATTATAATTTTTGTCTTATAGTATACATCATATTTTGGGTTCAGAAAGAATATAAAAAAAAAAATCTATTTTAAAATACAAATCAACCAACCGAGTTTGAGAAAGAAGTGAGAATCAAAGTTTTTAAAACAGTTGGCTGTCGTAATAGAATAAACTTTGTTCATTAAAATTCTTTCCTAACTTTCAGTTGACACTCGAAAAAGCGACAAAAACAAAATACGATTTTTCTACATATGTGTTTTAATTTTTTTGCAAAAATCTTTTAATATTTTCGAAATTTTATGATTTATTTGTGAATAAGACTAATTAATATATAATGAAAGAATTATAAGTAAACTCCTTAGAGTTGGCTTAGTGTTTATTCTTCGTCACAATTGTCTGTGTCCCAGAAACCCATTAAATATATTAAATATTACGTACAATAACTGAGGTAGCCATGTCGTATCGATTCGAAAATACTTCCGAAGAAAGTTCATTCCACATTTCAGTAGTACGTGGAAAAAAAGTCCTTGAAAACCATACAGTAAAAGATCATCATGCATCTAGGTGGTAGGAATGATGTTGTAGGTAATGGCGTCACATCATTTAACTCTTCGAAACACTCTCTGTACTAAATACGATAGAAGATGCATGCAGATTTTACGCCTGTATGCAATGCCAGAGAATCCAGCCGTTTGCAGAACACCGGGTCCACAATGGTCCGAACGACTCTTCGTTGTAAGTGGTCAAACGGTAGATTCTAAAATAAAAATAAATGTGAGTATTTATTATGTTATTTTATGTTTGCAAATATTATTTTTCATAATGGGAGTCTCATTATTCATTAGGAAATATATGACGATTTGCTTATTACAATGAATATAATATATGAAATGGTTTAACATTTCTTTAATGTTACTTATTTGTAAAAGGGACTAAATATCAATTTTAATGTAAATATAACTTTTACTATTTTTGAAAAATATATTCGATATTTCTGTAAAACCACTCATTATTATTTTAAATACGAGTATGTGTCTCAAAACTGGTGTCTAAAATATTTTTTTTTATCGTACATTTTATGATTCAAGGATTTATAACCTTCTTTTTATTTGTTTAATTACCATTTTCTGAATACCCGAATTCTAGCGTCGTGTTATTAATGCCAGCTTTCTTAGTTTTACGTAATATCAGAGAATGTGCTAATTGCAGCGATAATTGAATAAAATATTTAAATCTCGCACCCATTGCTATACACTACTTGTATAAACCATAAACATAAATAATTATAATACATAACTGATTTATAAGTGCCAATGTATACCTAGTTAAATGTGTTTATTCGAAATTATGTGAACGTAAAATTGCTCTGTTTTTTTTATAAAATAAGACATTTATTTATGTAGACCTTGATTACTAAGAATCTTTTAGCCACAATCGTATTAAAAATAGTGCCGATATCCCGCTCAAGTAAATATCAATTACATGGCGAAAGAACCACAACTGGCTTGTATGGGCATTTGAAAGTTATATAACTTTTAAAACTTTTCTTGTTCAAGTTTTCAGCATCCTCTAAACTCTACAGAAACAAATCTTCTTACCCGCATCAAGTTTTATCAACAGAAAACAAAAAAACAGAAAATTACTTCAATTGTTAAATTAGATCGAAAGAAAGAAATATCACAACACAAAACACAAATATTATTTGAACCGCATAAGAATCATAACATCATAACAACCATAATTTTTTGACAACATAATAAATGTATTCTCCAGCAGTATAAATTCATACTAAACTTTATATGTATTTATATTATACACATAAAGGTAAAAAGTCTCTAGAAGTAAAAGTTAAGATGGTTTCGTCATTTTGGGGTAAATTACCCAGATTATATTAAAATGAACACTATGGTAATTTGCGATATGTTTGTTATTGCAGTAATAAAAAAATAAACTACTTCATTGTTTATACATTATTTTTTGGGATTTTTTTTTTAAAATGGAACATTATCTTTGTTTCGTCATAAAACACGTGTAGTCAGTGGTGTAAATTTTTTCCATTCTTGATTTTTATTATTCGTACTACAAATTAATACTAGGGGCGCCAACAGACCCCCAATTTCGACTCGCTGCGCTCGCAAAATCTCGGGTGCCTTTTGCATATTGAGCGAAGCGAGCTCAGTATAATGATTCATCGTTTCCCATTGACTTAAATGGGATATCAGTTTTTTGACGATTATTCTTCAACGACACGACATTTTTAAAAAATTTTGTTGTTTTAAAATCATCACCTAGTATGTGTCTTTTCGATTGCAAAATTTCATAATTATCCGTCAAGTAGTTTTCAAGTCTATTCGTGACAAAGAATGTATAAAAGTCTGCAGTAGAATGCTCCACTCGCTTCACTCAATAATTCGAATTGAAATAAATGATAGGTTCTTTAACTAGGTAACGGTTAATAATAAAAATAAAAGTGTTTGAGCTGATAGTGTCAAAGTTGTATTAAACTTTTATTAAGTATCTGTTTTCATAAGATTTATATACTAATAGGATTTTACTTAAATATTGTTAATCTTTGTTCAGTTTTACAAGTGCGGAATCCTTTTAATACAACATTAACTTAATTATTACCTACTGAGCTTAATATTTTTTATTTTGTAATTAATATCTAACAAAATGCAATACATTTGGATGGATATTCAGGTAAATAGTCAGTGTCATTCATCATTATAGTTAATTTTGTTCGTGGTTCACGTGCGGTCGACAAATTTCTTATTAATCGGCTTCAATTAACCATCTACCATTCGCCCAATTAGAATTGAAAATATTTAAATAATTAATACAATGTACTTATTTTGTACTGCAGTTATAAAGTTGTTAATTATTTATATCAAGCTCTATGTTTTTAACAGCCTCATGTATAAATTTATAAAATATAATCTAAAATTCAATATTGTTTTCTTTTTTTATTTCCTTTAAACTTTTTTATAATCCTTAGGAGTAACAAGATTAATACTATATTTTTTTTGTAATTGAAAACTAAATGATACACTCCTAATAAAAATCTACGAACATCTGTTTATTGTCAAAAGAAGCTTGCCCAGGAATAATAAAGTTTATATATTTTATAAGGTCATACTATACTATATTGTCTAAAAATTACTTAGCCACGACAGGCATACTTAAATTTTATTGTCATACAAGTCTTAATGATTAATAAATTATTTAAATTTTCACACATTTTTATAATATGCTTTTAAAGTATGTGATACAATAGGATATTTACAAAGACTGCATATGATAACTTTCTCAGTAGAAAAATAGCTGTTGTTGCAAGATTGGAAGAATTGGCAGTTACAAAACAAGGTTTATTTTTTGACGACAAAGGACTATAATCCAGAAACAATTAATTGTAATCACTACTTGACCAATATTATGAATCTACAAATATGATTATTAAACTAACTTTTTATTTTGTTAATTCCGATTTCTTTAAATCATATATATCCATATTATATTAAGAGATTGGAGAGAGATAATTTAGTGTTTCGTTTAGAAATGTATTCATGTAAAAGTGAAAATGGCGTCGACCGCAGCGGGTTTTCAAATTTTTTTAATTAATATTTACTTTCAGTACAATTTCCCGATATAATATTTGGTCGCCTCTGTGAAACAAAGTTCTCAAAAATGAATCTCAAAATTCTTCTTAAATAACATATTTTCGTTTTATATATTATTTTTTATTACGTTTTTTTTAAATTATATTACGATTTTTTTTAATTCTTTGTTACTTTCTGATTTACTGTTAATATGTTTTGTATTATATTTTCATTTAATATTTCCTTTTTTTCTTTTAATTATGTTTATATCCCTAAATTTTCGCATCAACCATTAGTAAAAATCCAGAGGACATATATATGTCGGAGAAACATCGTTTTGGCCGTAATTTTCGGACATTATGTGGACTTTGTGCGGGTGTCATGCAAACAAAATTCGATGTAGAAATTATGAGAATACTTTTATTCTGTTTCTGTAACACCACAAGCACTATAATTTAGATTATACAAATACGAAGCGGAGAGACAGTTTCGTGTGTTGCCCTGTCAAGCGTCTGAACACAAATCAGCTTGTTCGGGCGACGCACGACTCCATCAACGCGCGCCGGAAGTCATAGAGTCGTTTTGCGCCTTTTCGCTCGTTGAAAGTTGACCGGATGCGACATATTATATAAATAGTAATAGTAGTATTACTATTTAAGCTCTAATATGAGAAATAATATTATTCATAGCCGTTAATCAAACTTGCTGGTCTGTCCAATGAATATTCAAATATCACTGTCAAATATTATAAGGCCCATCATAAGTCATCACTGGCAACACACAATATCAAAGATCTTCGTCTTCAAACATTGCGGTATTTAGGACGTGAAGATATTTCGGAGCTTCCTGGACGCTGTCCATCCGTGTCAGATTCGGCGAGTGCCCTTTTTCTCAAAATTGTATTTACTTAGCTGGAAGGATTGTCCCAAGTACATGTAATTGTCTACAATTCGTTAAAATATTCTAATAAGTATGATTGTAACTAGAAATACAAATATTTAAAAGCAAATATTTAACATGTAGTTAAATATTTGTCTTTTTTAATTGAACACTGTTTCTTTCCAAATTATTATAAGATGTATAAAGTGAAATTTGCGCAGAATATAAACTTCATTGGTACGATTGAAAATCTCTATCACAAAATCTGGCCAAAAACGTGGTACTATGCTAAAAAATTTGGGTGATTGCCAATTCGAACCACTGTTTAGGTGATTCCTTTGTGACCATTAAGGAAACAAAGATGATAGTTATAGGAGTTAATAAACGACCATATTCATGTAAAAAATGTGAGAATAGCATACTGTTACTACTTATTGTACTTTCTATTGAAATCTTTGATTTGGTCTTGTTAATTTTCATATATTTAATCAGACTAGTGTGTGAATGTGTAGAATGAGTAGTTAATTCATAAATTTACAAATATAAAGTATTTTAAATCTACTTTTGACACTGAATCTAATATGAATCAGAATCTGATATGTCATATGAGTATAAGAAATGTATGCCTATTTTAAATATATATTTTAGCCGATGAGTACATGACTTGTATCTGTTATCGCCAGTACTTTCGGAGGGTATTTGTAACATTCTCGATACTTGATGCGTGAAGTTTGCCATGATTAATTGTTAAAGAGGGTAGCACCGCTATTACGAAACTTGCCTCTAGACGGTATATAAGTCACTCGCTGGTCAGTTGAGCTCATTCGTATCGTGGAACTGCTAGTATCAAGAAGTGAAGTCGCTAGTGATTAGTGAATAGCGACTATAGTGGTTAATAGATTATACCGCGGGAATAAGTCTTCTAATATCAGAAGTGGTTGTGAAACATTGCCCACCGCCATGCCTCAGCGAAAAAGGAAAACCCATAGACAATCTCGAAGAGCATCAACATGAAGTTCAAGTACCGATTCAGTATCCTCGACAAGTAGCAGCTCTGATGAGTATCACAAACGAAATATATAATAATACGTCATAAATCACCCCACAGGCTGATTGGTTACTTTCCGTACAACTACAAGATCCAAGTATTTGTAGTATTCGAGAAATCTTACAGTCAGGAGAGGCCGAGGCAAATAAAGAAATATGTAATAAATATGAACTTTTGGGGAATAAAATTTACAGACGAACAGAATATGGTAGACGCTGGCTCGTGTTTAGACAATGTATATGATATGCAAGGAGCAGAACAAAGTACCAGGCCATATAATAGCACAACATGTATTGAAAACATGAAACCATGGATACAACTAGGAAATAATGATTTGTAATCCAGATGTTATCAAAGGTTGATTAAAGGACGTCAATATGGTGGTGCAGTAGATATCCGTTGTGAACACTACTGTACCGGTAATGTGGTGATACACGTTTAGAGTGGCCTCAGGCATCTCTATTCTAAACCATGATTTACAAGTGACTTAAGACCTTCCGAAATAATGATTTGTAATCCGGATGTTATCAAAGATTGATTAAAGATTGTCAATATGGTGCTGCAGTAGATAGCCGTTGTGAACACTACTGTACCGGTAATGTGGTGATACACGTTTAGAGTGGCCTCAGGCATCTCTATTCTAAACCATGGTTCAGCAGTAGATATCCGTTGTGAACACTACTGTACCGGTAATGTGGTGATAAACGTTTAGAGTGGCCTCAGGCATCTCTATTCTAAACCATGGTTCTGCAGTAGATATCCGTTGTGAACACTACTATATTGGTAATGTGGTGAATGTCTAATGTATTTGCTTCGAACATAGGATGTCAATATGGTGCTGCAGAAGTGACTTAAGACCTCTCAAGGTTTAATGATCTTAATTACCGCACAGACACATAGAGACATCTTATGACACATATTATTTTTATACATTCTCTCTGAATCCAATTTTAACATTCGGAAAAGAATAATTGTTATATAATCGTGAATTATTTACTAAGTGTTATTATTAATTATTACAGTTCTCAGCAATAACATCAGACTAAGACGTAATTCGAGGGCGAATACGTTGCAGGAAGGCCGGATGTTATCGCCAGTACTTTCGGAGGGTATTTGTAACATTCTCGATACTTGATGCGTGAAGTTTGCCATGATTAATTGTTAAAGAGGGTAGCACCGCTATTACGAAACTTGCCTCTAGACGGTATATAAGTCACTCGCTGGTCAGTTGAGCTCATTCGTATCGTGGAACTGCTAGTATCAAGAAGTGAAGTCGCTAGTGATTAGTGAATAGCGACTATAGTGGTTAATAGATTATACCGCGGGAATAAGTCTTCTAATATATCATAATAGATTATTAACATTTATAGCTATTCTAATAATGGTACTCAAAATTGACCCTGCGTAATAAAGGGATCTAATTTCAATCACTATAGAAAAATATATTTTAATAATATATAAAGTATGTATTAAGTGCTAACTTAGTAACTTTTTTCCATTTCATTTTGTACTGGCTTTTCCAAGCAACATCACAATATAAAGCTTTCAACATCGTCCTAAATCTTCTTAAAAAGGCACTAAAGAGCCTTGTTTTTAATTTGATGTTTACAAGTATTTGAAGTATAAAATTTCAGACAATTATGTATCGCTAGTTACTTTATTTTCCTAATTTCATATTCCTATTTGCTTTTCAACTTCGAATATACGGAGTGACATGAAGAGTTTCTTTGGGAATTCTCGACCAGCGTTTTGCGATCTTAGCATATGAATAAACGTTGCATATTCATACGACGACCACTTCAAATGTCTAGATATTTAAAGCAATATGATCCTTCATAGATGGTCATAATGGCTAATATGGTTTGTTACATATATAAGAACCTTCATAATGCTGATACAATCTCGGTAAGCGATTTGTAATTTTCCATTTTTCACGTCGTTCTCAAGTGATGCATATATTATAATGGTTTGTTGATTATATTTAAATATTTTTTAGGGTATTTATTAACGCTGTGTTAATAATGGGGCAAAGCTACTGTAATCTATAGATTTAACGCTCACATTGTACTTTGTATTTATTTTAAGATCTATCCCCAAATAAAATTTAAAATTAATATTATAACTAGAATTATTACATGTTAAATATTTGGTTTTCAATTTAAAAATGTGTTTTTTCTAATTTTATTTTGTTTTAATAATTAATTATCATAATAATATAGTCAACAATGTTTTACACGTTTTTATATATTTTTATTATTTTTTCGCTTAAAGGTCTCTTTTCATTTTTTGTTATAATATATTTTTTTACCCAATATATATTTTAATATATTTCATTACTATTCATTCAACTTACATACATTACAACTTACATACAGTACATTCAAACTTTTAATTAGCATTTTTAACTATGCAATTTTGTCATACTTTAGTTGTATTTCTTTTTAAAAATGTATGTTACAAGGGTCTATGTTTTTAATAACATAAATAAATTAACTTCAGTTAACAATACAAAAAAAAATTATTGGAACTTATAATTATTTTTTGTCACACATACCTGTTTCTATACCTGAAATATTATATTTACTTCCATATTTTCTTATAATAGAACGAATTGTATTTTCCTACTTATAGAATACCTTTTATAAACTATTTTGTACAGCCACAACAATTTTTTTTTATGCTAAGAATTTAAATGTTATTAAGTGAAATTATATTTTAATTGATAGATAAGTATATTTATTTATGAAAAATAAATTATAAACATCTGTCAGTAGGAAGTTAATATAACTTATATGTAAATATAATCATATATTGTATGTAAACATAACACAAAATATATTTAATTTTCACGTCAACTTTAATGTTTAATATTCAATGCTACATCAAAGCTACATTAATGAATATGTAGCTTTGAAGCTAATGAAATAAATGTATTTTTTGTGTTGTTGACTTTCGAGAGAAAAGTTAGTGACGAGTTTTAACGGAAAAAGTTTATTATGCTTTTACGACGCAGACTGGTTAAAAATTGAACTTAGGATATTATGGCTTAAAATGATTTTTATCGTATAATTAAATTTAAAATCGTATTCTAATAAAATAATTTATAGGTAAAACATTATTTTTAAATTGAAATAAATATATTTCAATGAAAGGAATATTTTTATGTCTTTTTATCATAAAGGTTATAATTTTAAATAAAAACTTTATATAAAATATAAAAAAATCATCAAACTGATAGCCTTCAAAAAACTTAACAATTATTATAATATTATGACTAGATCATAATTGGTATCGTCACATAAAATAGAATTATTCAAATTAAATACAAATCCTTTCAAGATAAAATAGATTTTCGTTTTCAATGCGCCATTATTTTCAATTAGAACAGCACAATAATAACATTAAGAAGAATAATCTCCTTGTGAAAGCTCTAATACTTTAAAATGATTACTAATAATATATGGTAGATATTTAAAGCTGCAGGATTTATAGTTTTTGTTTTATAATTCAATGTTCATACATATATATAATTATGTTTTCTAGTATTCCTGAATGCGTCTTGATCTAATAACTTATGGATTACATCTATTCTACCAATATTAAAGCCATAAATATAAAACTAAGTCTCCTGGAATCGTCGTCTCCTAAGTCGTTAAGGAGATTTCTATTAACAGATTGGTTATACGTAAATTTATATTGTGTGAACTAGCTAATATTGGAAACTTTTTTATGTTAAGTTTAAATTTTCGCTAAGTCACTAATGTATGCTTTAAATAAACATCATCTCCATATTGGAATGTTAGTCTTTCACTAATAAGCAATGTAGTTAAAATCCCATTTAAATAGAGATTTAGTATATAGATACTTATAGACAGCGTGTTTGTGGCTAGAGAGGGAAAATCGATGAAAGCCAACTTCCTAGTATCGAGGGGAGATAGGATTTATAGGTTAGACAAGTATTAAGTAATTTGGTACTAAAAAATATATCCTGCGTGTTAGTAGAATTGGTATGACCTAATTTTTTTAAATATCTCTTATGGCATAATATATCCTTAATATTTAAGACATTACCCTGTTTTCTAACTTAGGTTTACATCATAAGGCATAATTTTTATTATGTTCGTTAGGTTTCACCAAAAACTTAATAGAAATAAGATTTTAAAGATGAAGCGTAACTTAATTCCTTATACATTATACATACATGATAGTATATCATTAAAATGATGTAAGTTTAAAAAAAGTTTCAATTAAAACATTTATAACCAACAAAACTTTATTATAATTTAATAACCCACAACTAATTATAAACCTATAAAAAATAAAGATTTAAAAAAATTGATATCCACACGTTTAACTCTAGATAACTAAACTGTTTTCATTGTTCCATTATTACTACACCTTCGTCCAACGGACTACGGAATAAAACAATGAAATATAATGAAAAATATTTAATTAAGATAGGAACTTGTTTCATGGCACAAAAGTAAGGATTATAATGAACAAATTAAGTACTAATTAATATTAGAATATCAATTTACACAGTGACCATACATACCAATATTATGTGGACCACAAACAGCCTTTCTACATCTGGTGCAACGGTGCTTGGTCATTCTCCGGTCTTTTGATGGACACAGGTAGCAAAATTTTACGCGTGTTTGACGTAGAAGGAACAGGAGCTTCTATTGTAGAAGATTTGCCAAGAAAATCCTCAATCATGACACTTATATTACGCCTCAAACTCACGGTCTGTTATCGTTGCCGAAGCCAGGGTTCCATTAGCTGATCTCTTAACTTCATTACAAAATCGTGCGGACTCATTGGCTTTTTCTTATTTCTCCTGTTATTACAGATATGAATAGCGTAAGAATTAAAAGAATATATATATATTGAGAATGTTATAAAAAATACAGATCGGCCATCTCTTGGTTTTCTGATTAGATCTTATATTTGCACACATTTGATCAAAAGTGTCCACTGCAATGTATTATTTCTGGTTTTCTTGTCGTTTCATTAATAATAGGTTGATCATGAATAGTTGGCAATAAAAATAAAACTTTGTTGGATTTGGCTTTAAATGAAACTGATATCTTTCTCTAAAATGTCTTCCGTTTCCGATGATGAGCTGTCAGATCTCTCCTCCAGTTTACTTTCCGATGCTTTCAGCCAATGACGAATATGATCCTCTTGATTCCTCAAATCCATCTAAAATAAATATACAAAAGTGAAAACATTTCTACATCTCTTCGTACCGTGTATCTAAACCGAACCAAAAATCTACTTACTACTAAATTTAGCAATAAACTTTCTGTTTAAATCAATCCAATAAATTAAGTCAGAAATTTAATAAATACTATGCTATAGTTATCGATAAGAAGCAGATCTACAATATGTAAAACAATAAATATTAGAATTTATTAATGTACGTACCGTACAATAAAGTTGTTGTTATTACTAAACCTTCGTCCAGCGGACGACGAAATGGTCACAGAGCACGTCCTATGATGCGCGTGGACCCAATAGCGTCACGGGCTGCACTCTCAAATTACTCAAATTAGTAAGGTAATGAAAGAGTCAAGGTCAGGAGACGGAGCGAAGTAGGTGATTTCGAATTTCGTCAAGTGGCGCGTCGTCGCCTCGACGAATGATTAGTTATACAGGGTTAAAACCTCAAAAATTGTCATAGAAAATTAATATTTTTATCAACTTTTAATTGATTGACACATAACAAAATAACAAAACCTTATTGTTAACCTTTATACAAAAAATGCTTTTCGGTATTTTATAAATTTGATATTATATCGTAAAGTAATCATACATTAAGAGTATAATTCATTAGACGACATATGTAGTACTTTTATATAATAAAACTAAATATTTGTTCGAAATAAAATAAAATAAATAATAAATATTTTAATTAATAACTAAAACTTATTTTCTTGTAAATATTTATACTAGTTTAAAATATTAAATTACTTCCAAATTTTTAAATTAAAGATGTTTGTTACATGCCTTTCATCAATTACGTGACGCTACCATGACAACCGATTCTCAACTATCTATCGTGGGTATTACTTTCAAACTAGTTCTAACGTACTCATTTTATCCTTTTCGCATTATTGTCATCCCACTTGGCATTCATTTCAACATTGGTATTTCAGATACATGCAGTTGCTTATTGTTTGTGTATTTACAATTCTACAACTATTTCAATTTTCACACCTCAGTCACAGCCTTCCTCTTTCTAGGCTTGCATCACATACAACTCTGGTGATACGACAGGACAGGACAACTAGTCGATACCCCTGGATGTTATCAAAAAACAAATTTCCATCCTTTACTTTTATTATTTATTAATAATAAACAATCCCTCTAAGCAATATTTGTAATAGCTGCAAATATTACATAATATTATCAAACATATTCCAGCACAATATCATCAAATACTCTTTTAAAGAGTCACATAAAGTGGGCGACCGTAAATTCGCCAGTGAATAGATGCCCCAGAATTTTTAATAAGATGAGCGTCTATGCACTAGTTTGCTACTGAAAAAGTTCATAAATAATAAAATAAGAGACTTAACCTTTTATTTTGTTAGATTATAATACTTATTTCGTGGTCATTTAAATTTGAAATGGGTTTCGGCGACCTGGTTAACATTAACATGATTTTGAACAGAACAGAAAGTGAACAGTTTCATTAAGTAACAAGGAAAATGAATCTTTGTTTTAATTAAATACGGTTGTTGACAGTTTTACTTTAACAATAACATGTCAGAAACTTTATTAAAATCTTTTATAAATTTATGTTAAATCTGAAATGTTTGAAATTAACCAGTAAGTTGCAAAAACATTCTAATCGAAATCCACTTTATAAAACCATAAACAAACCTACTTGTAAAACCCAAACCTTGAGGATCATAAGTGTACTAGATCAACCAAGGTAGAATTTTGCATGGAAGATTGCCGACAAGTGGTTACCTCTTGCAAGTTGTACAAGTACTGTACAATAGATGACCGAAAACTACACATAACCTTATTCGATATTCAATTTGAATAATTAATTATTCTCAAATATTCTTGTAAGTTATCATTTTGTTTTACTTATAAATAATAATTGTAATCCTTACTTAAGAACACATCATAATCATTTTTATTTTAAAACTGTTGTCACGCACTTTTGACTATCAACTACCTCCATTACTCCACTATAACACCTAGAATTCTCCACATGGCGGCTCACAGCGCTAAAAAGGATTCGATAAAATAATTGAAACCTCCAAAAAAGAAACTGGACTGCCCAAGTAATTAACACCCGCCGAAGACTCAATACTCGTGGTAGCCCGCTGCACGGCGGTCTCGCTGGAAGTTAACATCCTCCAAATGGCTAAAGCCGTAGAGGATACAGCATGGCCCTAGAAAGAATGGGAAGCACCAAGTTGCCAATGTGTCAACGGCGTTCTTGGATATGGAAAATCGACGTGGGTAGTAAACTTCGTATTTTGCCATTACTTGATAGCAACGACGATGACTAAGGCAGCATTAGAGCTCAGGAACAAACTCGCCCTCAGTTGTCAAAAGGACGCGAAAACTAAAGTCCGAATGACCGCTTCAATATGGCGTTAAAGAAAAACCTGAACGACTTATCGTTGACGAGGCCTTGATGAACCATTTCGGAGCGATCATAATGGCAACCTGGCTAACAGAGGCTAAGGCAGTCACACTAATTGGAGACACAAACGAGATTTCTTATAGATCGGCTAAATCTGTTCCAAATGAAATATAATAGCCCATACCTAATGACGTCTATCAGTCAAGAACTCTTAAGAACCTACAGATGTCCCCTGTACATAAGCTATGCTCTAAATGAGGTATACAACGGTATATACTCATCCCATTCATTGACTCGCTCTCTGAGAACAGCCAGATTTACGGGTGCTACCATCGAAGCTGATTTCCCTAATACCTTGTTCTTGGTCCACACACAGACTGAAAAAGTGAACCTTACAAACCTAGGGTACAGAAAACGGGAAAACTCGCTCATCCTCACCATCAATGAAGCTCAGGGATTAATATACGAATCGGTTATAATCATCCAAAACAAAACCCAACCCAAAATCGTACCTGACAAGTGTCCTGCACGCATTGTTGGCTATATCTAGACACACAAGAAGATCTACGTACTACACGGATATCGACGAAGACGCCATTATGAGATTCATTAGGCGGGCCGGCGATACTTCCGATATTAACCTTATAGAAAACGACCTCAAGATGGCAATTTCTCACCGTGATTCCGAGACTATGAAAAAGTTAGTGAAATAGCTTTCGAAAACTTGTGCAGGTATACAATTTGCGAAGTTACCATCACAATGAAAATCGTGGCAAAATTGTTTTTAAAATCACAATGATATGGACAAATGTCTATGGATATTAACTTATAACATAAAAAATAAAAAAAAATAAAACATACTACCGCCACTGGCTTTGAAGACGTAATTTTTGCGCTTCTATGCGCAAGCGCAAGAAGGAGAAGCCACTTTGGGTTTATACTCATCATGGCATCCGAAGATTAATGAGAGGTGAGGTTAACAGTTACCAGAGGTGAGATGATTCAAAACCTTCCTTAAAATTTTCAATTTGGTCTTCTCAAATATGATAATAAGTCTATAACTTCTGATTTTTTACAGGAATTTGAAGTAATGGTTTGAGTTTTTAAATAGTTTTCATAACCGTCCTCTTTATTTCATTTAAAATGTTATCTTTAAGAGAACAATAAAGAGTTATTGTGATTTCTTAATAGAATATTTGAATAAAGATACATATATATATGACGAAACCAGACTGCCTCGTGTTGGTCCTGGTTTTTTATTAGAAATAATTTGCTGGCCGTGCGAACAAACATTTGTTTTGTGTAAAAAAATCTCTTATAGAATCATTATTTTCTATCATCATTTATATTATACAGTTCCAAAAAGCGCAACCAGAATAATAAGAAGTCCAAAATTATCAGATTTTTTTACAAAGTTATTGACTATCAATACGGTCGGTTGCTATTCGACCAACATCCCAAGTTTTCTACTTGGGGCTACAATTTACTAGTAAAAAAAGCTTTTTAAACAAGCCAGTATATGGCGCACCAACGTATATATATATATATATTTTAATCTAGGCTTCTCAAGGACGAAATCGCATGTTTCAAACCCCACTGTAATATCCGGTGGAATTCCAGTACGTTGCGGACGCTCACAAGACAAACATAGCCCCACATGAAATTGATATACGTACAAACAGACGATATTTATTTTTGAATTTCAATGTTTATAGGTTTTACAGGTATTTTAAAATGTAAATTAAATAAAGTGACACATGGTTTCAAATTGTTTAAAATATATATATATATATATATATATATATTTAAACAATTTGAATATATTTTGAATTATATATATATATATATTGCACGTTTACAGCTACCTAAAATTTTCAATATTAATATTTTATTTATTAAGTAGCGTTACGTCGAAATTAAATTTCCTTAGTAATTAAAATACTTAGTCACACATTGTAATTTTTACTTTTTTATTTTAGTGTTATTCTTATGAAATAAATTATATAAATTGATAGAATACTGCTGTGTATTGTTTAAAATTAACTGTCATTCATTTCAGATGTTTAGATGCTGCCTACGTTGTCATATTCATATACTTAGATTATATTAAAATGTTGTCAATTTATAATGTTTATTTGTTTCCAAAGACATTCAATTCTTTTGTTAAATATTATTAAATTAATTATTTCATTTCTAATACTTCAAAATGTACCTACTTTTAGTTTGACGTTATTTGCGTATTTGTGTAGAATTCAACGTCACGACCTTTCTATTGTAAGCACTTCCGATATTTCTTTTTTTAATTGAGGACAATGCTAGGGTTCTACAATATTCTAACCCAGTTGTTCATTAATTTTACTGCTGGCTAATAAATAACTCTACGATTGATTCATATTTTTTTAAATACGTTTATGATATGATATATGATTATATTTTAGTCATTGATATGTGTATCAATGAGGTCGCTTGCTTCTATTTCTGGTCATTAGAAATGTATTCATACCCTTGTCGACGCCATTTGAAAGTACTTTTTGAATACCTACTCAATTGGTACACAAGTAGACTTGACTAATAGCTATGAAAGCTGTAATTACTGATTTTAAAGCTTTTATTCGTGCATATTTTTATTTAATTAATGTAATAAAACATATACGTAACACATCGGCTGAAAAGTCCGTGCCGTTTCTAAGAGAGGGCGCCGATACAATTTTATCCATATGTTTATTATTTAGTAAGTACCAACCTTTAAACGGTACGTGTATAAACTTGACAATTCTCGGACAATTCGATCGTGAGATACAGCATTGTAACTGACGCAACTGTTGATAATGTGAAAAAATGGATTCTAAGCAATTTCGTGTGTTGATTCATCATTGTTATTTGGTGAAAAAAAATGCAACCGATGCAAAAAATGGCCTGATAAGTGTTACCCGGGCTGTGCATCAAAGTTAAAAGGGGTCATACAAGCTCTGAAGATGATTCACGCAGTGGACGTCCAATAGAGGCAGTTACAGACGAAAACATGAAAAAAGTCCTCAAAATGATTTTGAATGATCGTAAAGTGAAGTTGATCGAGATAGCTAATATATAAAAAGAGCGTGTTGGACATATCGTACACGAATATTTGGACGTGCAAAAGTTTTTTTCAAAGTGGGTGCCGCGTTTGCTCATAGCCGTGCAAACAACAACGTGTCGATGATTCAGAGGAGTGTTTAAAGCTGTTCAACGGTAAGAAATCTGAATTTTTGGGTCGGTATGTGACAACGGATGAAACTTGAATACACCACTTGACACCAGAGTTAAATTGGCAGTCAGCTGAGTGGCGAGCAGGCGAGGAACCTTGTCCACAACGACCAAAAACACAAAAGTTGGCTGGCAAGGTTATGGCATCCGTATTTTGGAATGCACAAGGCCTTATTTTTATTGACTATCTGCAAAAGGGCCAGACTTTTAACATCGACTATTACATTGCGTTGTATGAGCGTTTGAAGGACGAAATCGCAAAGAAACGCCCGCATTGGAAGAAAAAAAAGTGCTCATTCACCAAGACAATACAATGAAAACAATGGCTAAATTCAATAAATTGGGCTATGAATTGCTTTCCCATCTAACATATTCTATACGAATACTGGATTCTTATATTCTAGGTCCAGTTTACTTCTAGGGAGAAAAAAATAATATTTTTTACAGCTAAACCAATTAGAAAATTCGAAATAATAATCCGGCACACTTTGCTTTATTTTGTAATAGTTATGTTAATTAAATAACAATTTAATAATAGCAATTTAAATTTGATAATTTGACTTCATAAGATGAATCACGTTGCTTTTGCTTTAGTTACATAAGTTGTTCTTGAAGTAAGGTTTGTTTTACTTTAAGTATAAATAACGTTATTAGCTTTTGATTTTAAGGTTATCGGCAAAAATTTGCAAAATAATTTAAGGTTTCCAAGAATTCCTGCAAATAATTTTTATGTCGTTATCGACTCTGTAATACCAAAATTTAATTTTAGCGTCATTACAAATAACCAATTTAAATTTTTGTAAACAAGGCAAATGGATCTAAGTAATCAAGGTAACTTTAAGAGTAAATTGGCGACATTTTACATGCATGCAAACTGTTTTATCCTAGTAGTGATAAACTGGGGTTGGGTGTGTAGTATAAACTTATTTATCAAGAACATGAAATGTTAAATAATACACTTCCCTAACTCTTGTGTTGGATACTACTTCATCGTAAGGCCAAAGATGTGGTTAATCACATCCAAATTTAATTAAATAATCAATTTACTCCAAATTTATTTTAATTTTTAGAATTAATTCCTTATATAAATGCCATTTTAACTGAACCTCAAAAAAGTTTGAAATAATTTAATCATGGTGCTAATACTTTATTAACTTCATTAAGTTGTAATTTTTCGGGCAGTTTAAAGGTTAATGGGTACAAAATTTGTATTTATCTAGTTTTGATCAAGATAGTGACACAGTAGGTACTGCCATTTTCGTCTATAAGGTTTTATATTTATTTGAATGGAGGGTAGATATGAACTTCGGGCTCGTCGTCCTGGATTCAGTTTCCTAGCCTTAGTTGTAGCCTGGGTTGTAGTTGAATTTGTAGCCTGGTATAAAATTTCCGATCGTCAACGTCACTAACTTTGACTGTAAACATCTAAAAGAATTCTAGTGATTAAAGCTTTATATATTTCATCAATCCTACATAATATTAAAAAATATAAATTGCAGTTCTCGTATACTAAAATATGTTTTAAATAAAATATACTATAGTTCTGATTACAAATAATAATATTTGTTATAAGTATTTACCTCAAGCAAACCTATTACTTTGTCTAGCTAACACTTTTTATTTTATTGTGACAGTACATTAAAACTATTTATATAATAAATTTACGGTAATTAATGAAAAAAATTAACTATGTTATCAATGTAACAAAAAAGTGTTACCTAAAAACGAAAATAATGTAATTAATATAAATTAATATACACATATTTATAATTCTCCAAGTAGACTAATCGTTGGTTAATTGGATTCTGTAAACACGAAAATTGTCTTCCCCACATAAGCCACAAATAATATTTGTTATTTTTGTATGAGAATGGCATTTTTTTTTACATGACGGCGATAAATTTCAATAAATATTAGATATAAAACTTTGAAATAAAACTGTTTGTCCCAATGATTCGGGCGATTACAATTTTTAATTTTTTAAGTTAATTCTAGAAATTTACAATGCTCTTAGGAATATTACAGTTATAGTAACGTTTGTTATAAAATAATTATGTACATTATAATACATTGTACAATTAAACATTGCTTAAGCACTACTTAATTAAAATCACAGAACACATTGCAGTAGTAACTCCTTCAATGGAAGTAATAAAATATCGATTTCTGGGCGTTTTTACTAAAGACGATAAAATTTATTACTTTATATGTTATACTTATACAAATCTAAAACTTACGGAACTTAAGGAATTTATGTACTTAAATATTCAAATAAAATAATGAAATAAATCTAGTGGCTTCAGAAAAGCTAAGCGAAAACTATTTTCATAATGACACTTTGAGTAATCTAAAGAATAACTGACGGGTAAAAAAAAAGTTTAATTGAAAGCGCAAAGAAATCGAACCGCGGCGTCAAATGACGTATAATAAATTTATTCGAAATGAAAATTGTGAGCTAAATTTGCCTTACCACTAAAATATCTAAGTTTTTCACGTTTTGGAAATAGTAGTTGTTATTGTAGAACTTAAACTTACTTTACCGGAATATAACTTAACTAATAATTTCTAAAGTTTTTAAGCATAAAAAACCTATTGCTTATATGTACAACATACGCGAAGCAATAATAACTATCTTTGTCCTTGAAAATGTTAAAACTGTTTCGAAACGTATAAAATGTGATGTTTTATTTCGAAAATAATAAAACAAAGACTTATTATTACAGACTTTTATGATAGAACTAACGGAACTCTTTCTTGGTGAGTAATAACTAATTGAGACAAAATGTCTAATACCATAAAACGGATTTAGACTATGCTTTGATAGATCAGTTTTAATAAGTATATTTATACAAATGTCTATAGATCAAATACTACATAAAAAGGTATTAGTACCAATAGTACTATAAAATGTGGCTACTAATACTTTATATATTATTAAAATAAAATGTATTACATCTACTTATTAAAAGTTTTAGATATTGTTCAGAATTCTTTTTCAAATGTTGTATTTGACTACTTAATTGGGCATTAGAATAACACTCGATGACTATTATTTTTGATAAAAAATATTTTATTTTAATGTTTAAAGAATTATCAAAAACATGTTTTGTAGAAGATGCACGATAAGAAATATTATAACTATAAATAAACTTTCACAAATAAGCAGTTTCCCAAGTCTGTGTTTCTTGTTATGGGAAGCATTTTGTTGCAAGCAGAAACTTTGGATCACAGCCAAATGAGTAAATGGTTGATAAGGCGGAGGTTAATTTACTTTTGTACTGGGTGTTTGCCTGGAAGTATTAAATTTATCCTATCATATATTAAGACAATGTATTAAAGTATTTATTTTAGGTCTAAAATAAAAATAGATTGATTTTTTTCTAAGCTTAAACCAGCTGGATATTGATACACATAATATGAAATCGAAATAATATGACGTTCATTCTAAAAACCTCTTTCTCGTAATATTTATATAAATACACGAGTCTGATTTTTATATCGTAATGTTATGATTATTTTGGATGTGGTTCATGGTTTCTATTATTGTCATTATGAAAATCTGAAAATAAAGAAATTGTTACAGAAATTAAGACATGGTTTTATATAAAGAATATGAAACGATTATTGTAGGAGAAATACAAATTAAATTTGTATGTGTTAGCCCGATTTTAAATTTAATCAAACAGTGATTTGACTTTTTTTTTTAATTGTCACACGATCCTGTAATATATAAAAATATTAATTATATACTATTAAATGCATAAAAGAATTGATTTTAAATTAATACCCAAATTATAAGCGTTTATTATTATAGATATTTATCAATGTAATATTGTTGTTGATATAACATTACATTAATCGATCATTTGACTCAACCGTAAATTGATACATTAATACTTAATAGATCATAATAGATAAATTGTATATATAATACAAGAATTATGTTTAAAATAATATTAGAATTATATATAATTCTATATGATTGTTTTAAAAAACGAATTTAATAACATTATCCTAATGTAATATTTAATTGAATAGTGTTTTGATTCTACTGCCAATTGTAACATTGTCATTTTCTTAGGATGTTTTGTTTGCGAATAAAAATAAATAAAAAGATTAAAAAACTAAGGTACATGTTGAGTTGTTAAGTTAAGCTTCTGTTGCCAGCCAAGGTGCATTGTAATTTCTTATGTCATATAACAACAACTGTTAAATTAATGCATTTTGGTAAAAATAATGTGATATGTAAATATAATTTAATTTCAGCTCGTTTCCTAATTTACTGCTTTTAATAATAGAAACATATATTTAATATTTTATAAAATACGTTTTTATTATTATATTACAAATTAAATCTCTGAAGCGCGTAATAAAAAAATATGACAATGAAAAATGAATTACCGATATAGTTATTACTTTAATATTATACTTTCTTCATTATCTTTTTACCATCTGCAAACCTGATTACTTTGCAATCATAAAATAATAAAACCATCATGTACATTAGCTAAAAAAAACTTTTTTTGTGACTATATTATTAAAACAATCAAGAAGTTATCATCTAAACCAATTGGTTAATTATCCAATAAAATGTCGAATTTCGGAGAACTGGAAATAACATAAATAAAAACAAATTTATTTTGATTCTTTTGCAAAATAATAATCATAAAAGTCGCCGAACCCAATAACACAATTTAAAGTATCGTTAGTGCTTTAGTAGTTGGCTACTCATATTCATATTTTCATAAATGAAAACTAAAACACTTAATCAAAGTATATTGATGTATTTATTTAATTAACTTTTTATACTTAAATATGATTAGGTATCAGAGGTAAACAAGTAACAAGATACTTGTACGTAAACGTAAACTAGTAATATTCAAAGTTATGATTTATGTTTCCATCGTAAAGAGTTGAACAGTATAATATTGTGATGGGAGCGTAATGTTTTCGGTAAATAAACTGTACTTCCAATAGTTTCACTGTATTAATATATTAAACCACTAGCTAATTTCAAATCAATAAACAACGAATCTTGTGGCTAAATGCTATTGAAGGATGTAAGTCTATATTTATTATACAATAGCTGTTATATTTAAGTTTAACGATCAAAACGAGTTTAAACATATTTGTATAACGATAGTACGTAAGAAGTGAAAACCATAAATGCTGAAGCCTTAACTCAATAGTACATTTAATTAACTATTATTATAAAGATTTAGATACATCAAAAAAAAATTCTCAACGTATACAAATTGTACGATTTTAATTATTGTTAATGACCTATTGGAAACCGATAATCTAATTATTTTATGTTTAAAGTTGTATTTAGATTAATAAATTTAATTTCTTCTTTATATACTAATTCTTATTCAAACAATCATAAAACATATTTATTGCTCAAAATCTATTTATATAATTAAGAATATGTCTTACTTTCTATTGTAACCATTAATCTCTATGTTTAATATTGAAGCTTCAAATGTGTAACCACCTGTGCAGGACAAGTATTAATTATAAGATCCAATAATTTTATTTTGCGTTGGTTTCTTTAATTACAGTATGTTACTTATTTATGTCGGTCAGAAATATTTTAGAATTGTAATTTATTAATTATGTCCATAATTATAGTAAACAAAACTAATATAAACACGTAAAAATTAACAAAACGATCACAATATTATTATTTATCAAGATTCAAGTTTTGTAATGAAATATTTGGATTAGAAAACACTTTTAGTGCTTTAGAGAAGAACTCATATTTTATAAGATAATGACAACAATAAAAAACTATTTAAATAAACCACAATTTATATAAATGTATGCTGAGTGGTGTAAACGACAGAGACATTAAATCAGTTAATTATATCTATATAATGGTGGCAGTATATACCATGTCTAGAATTCAGGTATGTTCTGCCATTGTCATATTAGGCTATTTAGCTTAAAATGATAAAATAGTTAATAATTTTTACCTGATACTAAAGATCTTCTTTCAATATATCGTTAAAGGCGCTAATCTCTGGTATCGTTATTAGGATATTATAAATTTTCGTGCATTTGGTAGCACAATTAAAAGGTAATAATGTTTTTGTCATATAAAAGATATAAAAAATACATACATTTACATAAACAATAAATGAGGATAATGCTGTTTTCTTGCGGGTTCCGTCAGTAAATTTCGAATTTTGAACGTTTATTAAATTTCAATCGGTTTTTAAATGACTAAACAATATTTTATTTACGATATCTTACTATGTAGTGAATTAATTATTTCACTTATTGGAAATTTGTTTATGAATGTTAGAAATTAGCAAATAAACCAAAGAGAAATAGCAAGCCTTAAATATTTTATATTAAAATAAGGTATTTCTATTTATGATAAACAGAAAATGTTTAAATATGATTACAGGTTGGTAATCAAGTAACAAGATATGTTATGTTATGTTACAATTAAAGTAACAGAAAATATCAATCAGTAACCGTTACAAGAAAGTTAGTCCTTTGAATTTTATTGTAAGACTTAAAGTGACTTTCGTTATGATTATGCAACGTGTTTAATATGCTGAGATCTCGCAGCGTCGATACATTGACAATGTCAAAGGTGCTCCTCATGTGACACTTTAGATGAGAATATCTATATCGTATTTAATAATAGCAAAATTGCATTTTACAACTGCCCAAAAAACTTATACTCGTATAAAAAAGTTTTATTACAGAAGAGTAAAATTTAGATAAATCATTTCTTAATTATAAAATAATAAAATAGATACATTAATTTTACAGTTGGAAAAACAATATTTGACTAATTTGCCTTTTTGGAGCTTAAATAAGCTTAAATCGTACCTTACAGTTTACACTAAACTAAATGGAAGCCATTTACTGTATATAGCAGTCCTATTATCTGTTGATTGTTTTAAATATGAAGGATAAAATAAGCAGGTGCTTTAACCTTATACAAGGTCTCTCTATCTCAAACAGGGAAATACTACATTTGTTCCATCTAGTTCTCATAATCTCAATGACTGATAATAATATTTCTCAAAATCGTATCGTATTGAGCTTGAGTGTCTTTTTTATAATATCGATTTTATTATGCTACTACTATAAAATAATGTAATCTAATAGTATATTTTCAAAAAATGCTTTGATGCACCCTAGGCGTTTGCTTAAGATATTATAAGTTACAATATTTCTGTTCAGTGTAGGTGATATTCTGTTTTTTTATTAACTTAAAATAAAAATCACAAAAATTGCATACAGACAAAGCCAGTATATATAATAGAAATTAAAATTATCAGGAGGTTAAAATAACAGACTAATGAACTCTTCTTTGTGACGCTCGTTGCGGGATGCGGTTGTACCCTCTGCTTGTGAATTAAGTTAGCGACGTTGCATTTATTTCCGCATTGGCCGTATGAGAGAACCTCAGACAAAAATAGAATCCCTATTTACTATTATACAAACATTTTAATCAATGACCTTTGATAGTTCACCTACAAGTAATGTTTTTGTTAGGTACTAACCTATCCTAACCATGGATAATATTAATTTCAAAATGATAGTGTCAGAAATAATGAATGAGAACTATTTTTTTAATATAGTACTTGTCAAAAAATGCTTGTAAAAATCGATTTCGAATTGAATTTGAATCGATTTCTTAAATCTTGATTGCATGGAAATACATTGCATTGGGTGGTTTTTTTTCTTTTTTTTTTCTTACACCTCCGGCGGTTTTGCCGCAGACTTTGTTTTACGTCTACCCTTTCATACCAGTTCTCGCTCTGCATGCATGTCGCACTTTCTGTATACTATTTCTTTCTTTTATCCATAACCATTCATTTTTACATTTCCGGCTGGGGTTGCCGTCTATCTGTCTATTTATCTATTTTGTCTTTTCTTTACTTTTATTCATTTTTGTTTTTACTTATTTGCCATGGGGTTTGCGAAATAAATTGACACTTATCATTTCGTAGTATTACATCATATCTTAACCCTATACGTATATCTATTTTAATTCTCTTATCTTACACTAATTTCTAATATGCTTTTCTTCTTATGTCTTAGCCTTACACAACTGGATTTTATTTACTACTATGCATACTATATATATATATACGCACGATGGATTCTCTTTGCACTTGAATCGATGCAGGTACCCAGAGAATCCACCGTGGCCTGTTAGTATTTGTGTAGTTAGGTGTGTATGTTTGATTTTTCTAACAATTTGATAGGCTTGTATGGCGTTCGGAAAAAATAATTTCGTAGTACTCACTGTCTCTCCTTTAATTTATCCCTCCCTTTAATTTATCCCTTTATTTAATTCTTCAAGAGAGCTTCTTCTTCAAGAGACCTTCTTAGTGTTCTCTTGACGAATGAGACGGGACACTTGTCGTAGTGTGGTGCGATTTTGCTACGCAGTGCAGACTCTTTTGCCAGCTGGTCTGCCCTTTCGTTCCCTTGCAAGACCACATGGGCCTTTATCCAGTATAAATTTATTATATTATGCTGTGATAAATCTGCAATATTTTTTCGGCCTTGTACGGCGAGAGGATGGGAGGAGCCGGGGTTTGCAACAGCTTGCACAGCCGCCATAGAATCGCTGTATATCGCAGACCGGGGTTCTCCCTTGCACAATGCGACTTTAGTAGCCTCGCAGATGGAGCTCCGCTTGGTAGACTGTACAGTATGATGACAGGCTAAGTTTGACGGCATTAGTTTCGGCCTCCCTATTCCATAAGGATAGCGAGGCTCCAACTTTGCCCTCAATTTTACTGCCATCGGTAAAAATGCGGACATCGTAGTCGTTGTTTTCGTCAACTTGTACTTGGTCTACCAGTCTGCGGTACTCCAAGCTGATCTGCGCGGCTGAGTGTGGCTGTTTTAGTGATGGATAGCGATAGGATTTTGATTTCCGACGAGTTTTGAATTGGTGTGCCGCCCATGCTGAAGCGAGGGAAATAGTCCTTTAGCTTGTTCGTTATAAGCATAGATTTAGTTTTATGTGGAGCAAATTTTAGCTTGTTACCCATGCCGAGACATAATTTAGTGTGGTGTTGGCTTGTCTTTCAATCTTCAGTCGCCATGGAAGACCATAACGACATCGTCAGCTAATGCCTGTCCAAATACATCTCTAGCGTGGAGTATCTAGCTAGCATCTCTCTCCTTTTAGTAAAGGATCTAGAAGGATGTTCCAGAGAATGGGACCACCCACTGATCCCTCTACGCAACCTTTTTGGGTTCCTTTTTTAAATTCATCACCAGCGTATCCTACAACAACCTTTCTGTCTTTTAGATAACCACCCATAATGCCCCTTAGGTTGATAGGGCAGTTTTCTTCCGCTAGTTGGATTTTGATTTTTGACCACCAAGCGCTATCTAAGGCTCCCTCTATGTCGAGTGAAACGATAATAGTAATTTTCTTTTGCGTGAGCTGGAGCCAGATGATAGAGGGAGTCCTCGGTGCCCCTTTGAGGTATAAATCCATACCGCCTTGCTTGCGTGCTTAGTTTTGGCAAGACGTGATGTATAATTCTTGCCACTAACATCTTTTCAAAGATTTTACCCAGTATTGGGAGCCAGTATTTTTCCACAGTCTGGGGAAGTAATGTAGTTCAAGACACTTATTTTTATAGCCAAGAAAAATTCTGGGGCGGTGGTTATGGCTTTCTGGCAAATGTCCGATGTGAACCCGTCTGACCCTGAGGCTTTTTTTGGATTAAAGGTAGCTAGAGTAATTTTTAGCTCCGTTGCGCTAAACGGTGGATCTGTCGGTTTTTACCGTCACGGTTAACGTTCACCTCCTCGGCGAGAGCCCTAACACCGTGATGTTCCTCATTGTCTTGAGTTGAGCTGTCTTCCGGGTAAAAAGTTTCTGCGAGGAGTTTTACTGAACAGCAGAGCCCAACCTTTTACTGTCCACTTTAAGTGGAAGGTCCTGTTTCCTTTTCCACGTTCTACCTATAACTCTGTATTTGCTGTCCCATTAGCTTTCCCGGTCTTGTTTCCTGCAGAACTCTATCGCTTTCTCTATCTGCTGCTCTCTGTTTACGGCATTGATTTACTCAGAGGTAAGTTCATTTTCCCTGAACAATTGACCAAGTTTCATACGAACTCCGCCCAATTTGCTTTCCGGGTATTAAATGTTCGTGTTGTCCTCTTAATTCCGATGGCTTTACATTTTTCTAATTCTATTGAGAAGGTGATCCCGTTGTGATCCGAACTTGTCAAGCCCGTGTCGGCTCTTCATCCGTCGATCCGAATTGGTTTGGTTTGTTGTGTTTCATTTTGTGTAAAAGTTTGCAGGTTTGAGATTTCAAATCTTTCAATAATAACCAAAAGAACACTTAATGTATAATAATTATAAAAATTCATAACCATAATTGCTTAAAATTGTTTTAAATTGCAATTTTAATGTCAGTTATTTAGTGAAGCCAGTTAAGTGATAGTTTTAATAAAATAATAAGGTGCTGTTGAGTCACCAGTTCATTATACTTTTAATAAATATAAATAAAAGAATTATATCATTTGCTCAATACAAATTTGAATATCGTATTATATTTGTAATAGACACCGTGAAACTTAATATAATCATGTTTATTTTAAAATTAAATAAATTTTGGCTTAGAAAAGACAAAACTGATGTTTTTCTTATTATGTTACATAATATATTGTAAAAAACGGGAACGTCGAAATTTGAAATCAAAGTCTCACATGAAAGCGTTGCTTGTAGCAGCCTGCATTCTATTAGATCGGCCTGGTACTTATTTAAATGATCAAAGGCTCCTTGTCTATATTAGACGCATGACACACAAAAGACATGGACTGAAGGATTTCCAAAACACTCTGAGGCACATAAAGAAAATACAGTATATATGGATGTACATAAAAACATACAGTATTTCCAAATAAGGGCTATTATCTCACACAATGTTCTTTTGCAATTTTCTTTTGTATTTGAATTAGAAACTCTTACATACGTAGTGCCGAGCCGTCCGACTATCAACTTTTATTTTTATCGATCCTATAACCCAATAGACGATTCAAAGGGTCCATTATATTACCATATGAATATATTTCGTTTTTCAATAGCTACAGAATATTCGTTAGGATCAATTTTTAAACAAAGCCAACTTTCTAAATTAATTTTCACGATGAAATATTTTTTTGTTTCTGTTATTTATCAGAGCAGAAAGAATTGCCGTAACTGGCTAATATTTATTCTTTTCTTACAAATCGATTATATTAAATAAGATAAAGTGTATATTTTTAACAATATCAAAATAATCTATCTATGCATACGAGTATATGAGCTATTTACCACTTACTGATTCATTACAAAATCTCCGAAACTATCTGTCCGATTAACATAAAATTTTACATAGTTACTTCTTTTGTGACGTAGACGTCCAATAAGAACAGATTTTACGGAATTTCTATCCCAACGGATTTCAACCTTTTTGTATTTCGCCAAGTTTTAAATCTGTAGGAGCTATACACTTAAACGGGGGGTAAGAGTTACTACAGCAATGACTATCATAGCGACCTAAGTGTACATGAAAATTAATAGTGTGCCAAGCGTAGCGGGAGGGAATAAGCTAGTATTTTTATATATATGAATAATCACGATCATCCGACAAACGATTGAAAATCCGACAAAAAAGTTGATTTCCTGTATTGAGAAGAAACGTTTTGATATTAACAAATAGCACTTGACCGCGATATCCACAATATATCAGTAACTAAAATTTTTAAACATTTTTATTATCGCATTTTAGTGATGTGTATTGTAACAAGAATACATAATTATATGATTACATTACATATGATTACATTACTAAAGATTCTTTAGTTTTTATAATTTTTTAAATACATCTTAGTTATTCTATGCGAATCTCAGGATTCAGTGGACATTTACATTAAATAAACTAAATTATTATAAAATAAAAATTAATGTATATATGAATATAATATGTTTTATTATAATGTTATGACATTTATCATAATATATCTCCATAACAAAAATGACTTACATCATTCGAATAAATGTAATTAATTTTATTTGGGTTCACGTGCCGCCGACAAATTACTTATTTATCGGTTCCAATTAACCATTAGACGAGTGGAAGTAAAATTCATTAATTTTATATAAACGTTTGGTTTTTCAATGAATATAACTCACCAGTCTATCAAAAATTCAATACTGTTTTTGGAGAGAGATTGAATTAAAATTCAGTTTTGTAAAATTCAACTTACGCGATATAATCTATGTATTTTTAAGGAAAAGTGAAAAAACAAATATAATAACTATATTAATATATATGTTGTCTCTGGCTACCTCGCAAGGGACATGGCGTGAAGATAAATAAATAAAAAGCTATATTTTGAACTTCACAAAGATTTTAAACCTATTTTTGATATATATATTTTTATTAATTTTCCTAATGAAATTAGTATATAATACTTGTTTTTACTTTTATTAATGTGATAATTATTAAGTAAATGTAAATCAAGTATTATAATACAAAGGTATATAAAATAAAATAAAGTAATATTTGTGAAGCTATCCATGTTTCTTGTTCAAACAGCCTCAAATATGCATCCACGAACTTTAGGGAAATCAATAACACAGATACATTCCTACCGCTGGGACAGTCTTCGGAGTACTGGTTGTATTTGTAGTGAAATATCGGAGAAACTCACTTTAATTTCCAAGGTTTTGTTTTATTAAAATGATGAGTATTTGTTCGACTTGTTTTTATTTTTAATAAATCAGTATAAATGTAATATATTTATGTAAGTTCTGCTTTTACGACTAACATAAATGGATTCTTGGAGAATTTTACTTAGTGATTTACAGATCTATAGTCCTTGATTTAAAAACCATTCTTGAAAAGCAGCTGCAATTGTAATATGTCTTATAGAAATAAAAAAAAAAAAACGATTTGGACTCTGTAAATTAGTACTTGACACCAGATAATACTTAAAAGTAATATAAGATTTTAAATATTTTTTTTTATTAGATTATAGATTAGATATAGTTATAACTTAGAAAAATAATATCAAAGAAAGATATATCTCCAATCCTTTGTGCATGTATTTTAGTCTGAATAGAAGATTACCAGCTTTGTAGGCGCTGTTGCAATCTGCAAACCGAAGTTTGTATTGCGACATCGATGAACTTTGACCTATTATCTAGGGAGAGGATTTATTTTACATGCTCACTCGCAGACTACATTCCTATTTAAACATTCGATTGTGTTGGTTTGCACTAGGTTGTTAGTCAATGTTGAAATTTAAAATTTCTTTTCTTTCTTTGATTAATTCACCAATGTTTATATATGCATTATTTGTTCTAGGAATCAAGTGGTGAACTATATTATTTTAGAAGTTCTCTCTGTCTTTTGTAATGGCGCTTTATTCGGTTGACTAGGATGTTCAGGTACAATATAATATGATAATAAGAATTTATATAGTATCTGTTGCACACATTTTTTTAAAGTTATCCTAGTTGAATATAACCTTTAACCATAAATGTTATTATAAAAAGTATTACAAAGCTTATATAGCGTTATCTTCATTGTTAATTTAAAATGAAATACAGTCGTAATATTTGAATAAATACTGGCAATCAGAGCAGTCTTTGCTCAGGGCCAGCTTGGGGAGGATGAGTACATCTACGAACTTTAGGAAAATCATTGGAGCGGATAAAGTTTTAGCAGAGAGGGAGCTGAAGTACCTACTGAGTTATACAAAGTAATACAACAATAACACATTCTAGGAAACTATTAAAATATATAAGATAAACATTTTAGTAGGAAAATGTAATAACATCTTATATAGCACACTCAAAATATTTCATCAAGTCTTTGGTTACGCTATACGGCAACTTATATTTAAATAAGAAAAAAAATGCTTGATTTTAACTTTTAAAATTTTATCCAAATATACTAATTATTGTAATGATACAATATTTATAAGACACTGACTAGTATTAGAATATCTGTGTACTATTTTAAACTCAAGTGAATGTCATTCGGTTAAAGGCTTACGTAATTAATTGGCAGGAAGGAAGTGACCTGCAAGTATAAATGGATCTTGTTAGTGCAAAAATGTACATTAGTTACGTGATCTATGAAACATATGGGTACATTAATTACTTATTATTGTGATTTGTATTATGATTTTTTTAATTTGCATTTTTTGTTATTGCATATAACTTGATAGTTTAACAAAACCTTCTTTATAATAATTTTCTTTTTTAAATTTTGTAAGACGGTTTGTATTTTGGTACTTTTGGGGATATTTAATTTTAATAATAAATAACGTCAGCAAATGAAACTATATAGGTTTAATAAAATAACTGGACAGTATTAAAGTCAAGTTTAATTTTATATTAATTTATCAGCGTTTTAATAAATGCTAACCTAATGAAATTAACTTTTTAAATATTATACTCCCCTTTTATAAGAATTTAAGTAAATCAATTTAAGCTAAAACTTGTATTTGGTTAGATTACATATTTTTTAAGCGTAAAATGGGATGAAATTTTAAGCATTAAATATAAACAAATGATTCATAAAGTAGTAGAATAGATGCTGGCCAGTTTATAAGAACAACAACAAAACTTTAACAAGTGTACTCACGTCCTTACTAATCTTGACTCTTGAATTACACCAATCACAATAGGTTAAGGCAATAAATATGTTAATAATAAACAGAATGCTTATTAAAAAACTTATGTAAATATTCAAAAAATACATATTTAGACAATCGTTTAGAGTTCTTAATTAGTAGACGTATTAATTCGGTCAGTTTGCGGCGCCTCGTAAACGAGCATCGTGTTCCAGTTGGACATTGTGGTGACTAATTTCCCACGAGTTAATTCAAATGTAATTATGAATCAATAATTAAAGTACGGATATGGATAATGTTTTCATGGTACATTTTGTTTTGATCAACAAGGCTAAAATTGTTCACAGAACTGTTATTAAACTATTAAATTATAACAATATTTATCACATTTACAGATTCCTTCTTCTTACATTTAAACTATTAATAAATACTTTTAAAAATCACCTAAAACAGTGTGTCTTTGCAGTTAAGATGAATATTTATTGATGAAATGACTATTGAAAGATAAGAATAGAATAGGTCAGAAAGCCCTTAATACCAAATAAAAGTTATTAAGTACTATAAGTTAAAAACATCAAAAATGTCACATGAAAAAAAAAATTGCAATCTCAAGATTCAAACATTGGAAGAACTCCAAATCGCATCCATACTTTGTGAGCAAAAGAATTCTTGAAAATTACATAATACCTCAATATCTTTAAAATATTATAGAGATAAATCAAAAACTTACAATTGTAATAAGAGGCTACAATATATTTTTCCGTTATATCTAGTAGTTTTAATTAAATATTTACAAAATTATAGGTGAAACAATTAAACTAAAACCTATGGTTAATAATTGGGTTGACCTCGAAGAATTCGGTCTGCCCATTCATTTGTACCCGACTTTCGAATTTTGAAAAAATTTCTTCACAGGAGGTCTTCTTATGACCCCCTGAGTCCGAAATGACCATTGGTCAAAATGTTTATATATATATATATATAAACATATATATATATTATGTATGCATGCATATATGTATATATATATATATATATATATATATATATATGCGTGCGTGCGTCCAGATTCAACTTTATCAGCACGATAGCGGCCGCAGTTTCGCTCGGATCGCTTTCAAACTTTGCACAAAAATCAACCATCCAAAAATGAAGGTCAAGTTCGTTAACCAGAGAAATCCGGCCAGAGGGGGCGTTAGGGACTCACTTTTTCTGATTTCAGTTTTTCGACCATAACTTTTTCCCATTACAAAGTAGATCAATCACGTTCATATTATATAATGTCTTTCGTGAATTCCTATAACTAATGTAGATAAATCGAAAACCTAACTTTAATAACTTAGGGGTGGGGGTAAAAAAAACGATTTTTTTTGGAAAAAAAATCATAATTTTTTTCTGATAAACATTCTTACATCACAAGTATTTTTAATAGAAAGGTTATTTTTTACTCTAAATTTAAGTGCCAAAAGTTTTTCCGAAAAAGGTACCGTTTCCGAGAAAAAAAAATAAAAACCACTTTTACCTTGAAAATTTAAGGTAGGTAAAACCAAGGTAACTTTTTCTGGTAAACATTCCCTCCTAGCAAATATTTTTAATAGAAAGGTTATTTTTTACTCTAAATTAAAGTATCAAAAGTATTTCCAAAAAAGATACCTTTTCCGAGAAAAAAAATAAAAACCGCTTTTTGCTTGAAAATTTTTGATGTAAACAACGGCATCATGTGTTATTCTTAGGTAGTGAGTTTTTTTTTAACGAGTTACACACGAGGTCTACCCACGCGTGTCCCCCTGCGGGCACGGATTTTTTTCATTTGAGTACATAAATTAATTCACTATTCTCTAAATTAACTTTAACATCTTTATAAAGGTTAACAGAACGTCCGATTTATTAAAATGTGGTTCCATGCATTAGTGTTATAAAATCATGTGCCGTAGTGAATTAAATTATTATGAGTGTGGGCTAAATTAAATGACTCCAGTTTATTTTAGGGTCTACTCGACTTGTCTACAACATCACAAGAGATCTGTTATGTCTACTAATATAAGGAAAGAAATCAAATAAAACACTTTATTTTATCAAAAATTTTAGATTGTATTAATAATAAATTCAACACATTATATTAAATTAAAATATACAGAAATACATTTATAGATATATTAAAATCAAATACTGAAGTAAATTTAAAGGCTATGATATTATTTGACTTTATTATATATATTGTTCTATAATAAGCTTTCATAATATTAATAATATATTTTATTTTATTACAGTAAATAAAGTAATTAAATTATATAAGTATATGTGAAAAATCATTTCGTTATTTCTCAGATAAAATTAATTAAAAATGATAGTATTGATATTGTTAGGATGATATGTACAATAAAAAGACATATTTTAAAACCGGTAAAAATAAGTTAGTGTTAATGCAAACTTAGTTTTACAAATTTTCTTTAAATATTATTATAGATAAGACAAACATATGGTAATAATAAATACGAAAATACAGATAATTCAAAGCATATAAGCATTACAGGGACAAAAACTTAGTAAAGGCAAGTTGAACGCAACTTAAACGAATAATTTAACTCAACAATGGGTGTTGAGTTAAATTATTCGTTTAATTAGCGATTGTTGTTTGTATTCAGAATGAAAATTTGTTTGGTTTTAGCTTAGTATTTTAAATTTATTAAAGTGAATTAATAACAAGGAAAATTCTCTATACAAAAAAGTTAAATAATTTTCATCTGTTTATTTCCGTAAAAACATTTTCATCTAGCTATTTCCTTATTTTAAGATTAATTAAATACTCATTTCATATTAACTCTCAATATAATGTATGATCTCTGGCGTTACCGTTGTTTGTTATTTTAGTGATATGTTTTATAAGTAGCCCTCTCGTGATCTATTTTCCTGCGTTATATAAAAAGATATCAGTGCAAATGCCCAAACTTCTGGATTTCGAATCTTAAAATTATGCACAAACCTTTAATTCAGGAAATTATAAAGAAAGTTTTTTTTTGTCAATTCAATTTCCAAATAAAATTAACGTGATATGTATGAAGGTTTGTATATAAATTTAAATAATCCTTATTTTTTTTACTACAGGCCGAAAATTATTTAAATATATCGCATTAACAAAACTGTTTTTATCTATATAAAAGTGGCTGGCCGAAGCAAGTTCTTTAAATACAAAAAAGATATTTTTTATTTCTATCAACCACATTTTACAATTACTTGGTTATAGGTAACTTGGGGCTGCCTGGGTGTTGCGTAATTTATTGAGGCGTTAACAGTGTTTGCGAGTTTCTCATTCTAGTTTGCACCGCCAACAGGGAAATTGAATAAACATTGTGTTGACTCTGAGGCAGGTCTTTAAGAAAATTAGATGTTTTACTTTTTGAAGTATTTACGACCTGCATTTCTTGACTTATTTCTTGATGCTACACTGTTGATCAAAAATATTTTTTATTTGTTTTATTTTTAATTTATATTCTTTTATTTTATTAAAAAATATATTATAAAGTGAAAAATAATAATTGTACATAACAAAAATAAAAATTACAAATTATAAACATTTGCTCCAGATAATTCTTTGTAATTTTGTATGTTATTGGATGTCAGTTGAGAGAAAAAAGTAAAGAACTTTTTAAAGAAAAAGTTTATTGAAGTATAACTTTTTAGCAATGTAAAAGTAAATTTTTGTTACGCCTTTGCCTTATACTTTTGAAACTAACTTGAAAGCATGAATTATTATATATATTATTATGGTGGTATAATTTTGAATAAGAATTATGTACTTAGGAATTAAATATATAACTGACTAAGCTTTGTTTGCACAAGTGTGCCTGACTGGACATGTCCACGCATCCAGATGGTACGGATGGTATTGCACTTGCATAATTTCTCAGGAAGACCATAGAAAGGAAACTTCGAAGGAATCCACTTGTGCCATACACAATCGAAGGCTTTTGCAATATCCAGGCTATTATTGTAAATACATGTATTTTCCACCGCAACGATTTCTTTCTTGTAGATATGGCTGGATTATATTTTTATGGTAGGTAGACGTGAATCTTTGAAGCGTCACCTGGGATGTCGTTGAGTTAGAATTTTAGGGATTATAATTTTTATATGAGTCTATAAGGGATATTTACACATTTAACATTTTCTTTTTAATATAATAGTTTTTAATATGTAATATCAATAAAGAGACCAACCGGTTTAACATAATTTGTAGTAATCGCAGTTTGAAATATCATGTTAACGTTCATCATTTCCCTTATTATTACTTTATATGTGGCTAGTTTTGTTTAAACAGTTCAGACTCGACAGCATGTGGTTTAACAAAATATAGTGAAACTAGTGGTATTACAATTTACTTACCGAGAACATTGCACTGCCCATCACACTGCTACAATGTTCAGCTCATTATAATGAACAAAAAATAAATTTTCGAATCATCATCTTTTTTCCCTTTTCCCAATTTTGGGTTCCCAATATACTCATTTCTTATCTCATCCTTCCTTGTCATCCCACACATTAATATTAACATCTTTGTTTTGGTTCTGCTTATTTATTATATTTGCATTTATATCTTTTAGTGACGAAATAACAGACATCATTGTGATAATAACAAAACATTGGTTAGGGTTTTGTTCAATTATTGTTAAATTTAATCTTATACTTGTTACTACTCCTACTTAAAACAGTAATATTCTTTCTCCATCATTCATTTTTTATTATGTAATTCTTTAAACTACTGACTTTATGTATAAATGATTTATAAATGAATATTTTAAAATAATTACAGCAAAGAAACTCCTCAATACAAATAAGCTATACCCTTATTTTTAAGAGTTAAAGTTATCAAATAAATAAGGGTTCCTATTGGAACAATACACTAAGAGAATAGAGAGCTTTTGTGGCGGGCGAAGGAAAATCGATGAGCGCTAACTTCCTACTATCGACGGGAGATAGGATTTATTGCAGTCACAAGTTGGACAGCGGGTTAGTTGTTGGGAGAAGATACCAGCTGGGTTTTAGTAAAAACTTTGTTTACGAAATCTGACTTGGCTTTTATCGTAAAAGCTGCATTAAATATACTCGAATATTCTTTTTTCTTGTGCTTTTAGATAAATTTTAAAATCTGATATGAATATCATAGCTATTATTCTTAATTTAATTTCAATAATTATGTAGTTCAATATTCATTAAAATTATATTGAGAATATGATAAGTCATAAAATTAAAATCGGTGTATTTATTGAAAACAATATAATATATTTCAAATAATGATATTTATTGGTTATTTGGTTTGGAATATAATTAGATAGCTCTTTCAGCGTCATCCTTAATATTTTTGCATAAAAGCTTGGATATAGAAAGTTAGTTCTATCTATTTAATGTAATGGTAGATATATGTATATGTATGTAACTATATTTTGTCGATCCATGCTTTCTTGTGAAAACAAATTTTATCTGGGAAGTATAGACGTAGCCAACATATTTATATGAATACAGAGGATTAACGATACAAAACGTAAAAAAATATCAATCGATTAAAATTTAATTCTGATATTGAAATAATAATCTATTTCTGGATGCTTCATGGCAAATTGCATCTTTTCTCCAAATTTTACAGATGCAATATACTTACTCGTAGATACGAGCAAGTATATTTCATCTCGGATTTTTTGGTAGCTGAATCTTTTAAAAAGTTAAACAATGGTGTATTTGCTAATAGTAATAATGATATTACTTTAAAAGTTCACGAAATCGCAAAACGTAAAGTTTTACAACATGCCTTGTAACATTTTATTGTAATTTTGAACACATTTTAAATTGAGGTATTATTAATTGTGGAACTTTCACTTGCAGAACTTAGAAGTAAATCTAAACATTTATGTATAAGAAATCTCAAAGACGCAATAAAAAAATAAGTTTATTAATCTACATTAATAATTTGTACCATATAATAGACTAGAAGGTTACCCGTGCTTCGCGACGGGAATAAACAAAAAAAACTGACTTTCGTGAGTATTGAACCCATGACCCTACCCTTCACACATACACGCTCGATCCTCCAACCCATCATGACTCGCTATCAGTGCGAGAAAGCCTTGAGTTTGATAACTACAGAGTTTCATTCCTATCGGGTTATAGGTACACTCTTGTTTCTCACATCGCAGCGTGTTGAGAATAATCATAGTAACTGGTCAAATAAATTTAATTTCTACTGCAATGCAATGGGAGAAGAGAGGGAGCGGGGGGGGTTAACTTTGCAGTTTTTTTGCTGTAACTTTGAAGCGGTTTGGACCTTTGCAAAATCCTTTCTTATTGCACCTATTCAATATGTCAGGAGTCTTGTGTCCAAATTTCAGCTTTCTAGGTATTACGGTTCGGGTTGTAGGGCGATGAATGAGTCAGTGAGTGAGTGTCTTTGTGCTTTATATATTAAGATAAACAATATTCTTTACAATTTACTCAGTGAATTTGGAGATTTTATATAAAGGTTTATATAAAGAATACTTTCGTAAGATTAAAAAGCATAATTATTATACAGGGACAACCATAATTGGAAGACGATAGCTTTGGTAAAGCCCAAAATAAGAAAAGTATTTTTTGTTAATTATTATTAATTGCAAATATACATGCTTATAATTTTTAGGGGAATTTTATAAGATTTAAAAGAATAATAATGTTGTATCCCCTGCATCGTGATGTCATTAAAGAATAAGAGGTATCTGTATAGTTTAACTGCCAATTTTATATAAAAGTAAAAAGAATAATTATTTATAATTATTATCTATTAACGATGTCCAAAAAACTCACAAAAAACAACATTTGAGATCTTAATATCTTTAAATAAAAACTTCAAGATTTATTTAGATGACTAAACTAAAAGGCTCCTCAGATTTTTGATAACATGTTTAAAATAACAAATAATTTGAATATCTGATATGACAAAATGTAGTTTCAAGTTCTTAAGTTGAATATATTACTTCAAATAATCAAGTCAAGGTGCACGTAAACCAATAACTTAAAAAATGCCTACACATATACCTCTCAGCAAAGTACGGATTTTCTTTACAAAGTTTCTAAATTATATGAATTATTTTAAACCTAAACGACATAAGTAAATGTTTAGTTTCTGAATAGTGTAGACTATCAAAGCAGTATTAATAAAATCCCAGGTAAATATTGAGTTTCAATAACTTTACTTAAGAAGAGAAAAAAACTGATGTGTTTCTTATTATGTTCCATAATATATTGTAAGAATGTCGAGATTTGAATTTAACATGAACGCGTTGCTTGTAGCAGCTTGCATTCAATTACAACAGCCTGGAATTTATTTAGATTATCAAAAGCTCCTTGTCTATATTAGATTCTTGATACAGAAAAGATATGGATTCAAGATTTACCAAAAACTCTGAGGCACATAAAGTAAATACAGTATGTATACATAAAAAGATACAGTATTTCCAAATAAGGACAATTATCTCACACAATGTTCTTTTGCGATTTGCTTTTGTATTTGAATACGAAACTCTAATATACATACTAAGTACCGCTGTTCGACTATCAAAATACATTTTTATCGATCCTATAACCAAATAGACGATTCAAAGGGTCCATTATATTACCATATGAATATATTTAATTTTTCAATAGCTACAGAATATTCCTTAGGGTAAATTTTTAAATAAAGCCAACTTTCTAAACTAAATTTTCACGAAGATATACAATTTTTTTTTTTGGTTCGGTTATTTATCAGGGCAGCGGAAACAGTTGCCGTAACTGCATAATATTTGTTCTTTTCTTACTTATCGATTAAATTATGTATTTTTAAGAATATTATGTATTTATAAGAAGGTAAAGTATGTATTTTTAAGAATATCAAAATAACCTATAAATATATAAGCGATTTATAACTCACTGACTCATCATGACATCTCCGAAACTATCTCTCCGATTAACATAAAGTTTCAACGACGACGTCCATTATTTTTTTTTGCATTTCGCCAAGTTTTAAACCTGTAAGAGCTATACACTTAACGCGGGGGTAAGAGTTACTATAGCAATGGTTACCAAAGCAACCTAAGTGCACATCAAAATTAATAGTGTGCCAAGCGTAGCGGGAGGGAATAAGCTAGTATTTTTATATATATGAATAATCACGATCATCCGACAAACTTATATCATTAATATTAAAAATATTAAAAGTAACTATTCCACATAACATTGATTGTAATAATGATTATATTTTTAGTTAGTCTTCCAAATATTAAATGTTTATGTTCTAGCATTTAATCACTGATTCTCTCCCTTTTGTGTTAGGTCTACGTACTCGTATGTCACTTTCCTGCTCCACAACTGCCTCCGTGTAAATCATTAAGTTCTGAACTGAGAAAAAAACCTTTAGATATTAACAAATAGCACTTGACCGCTACCGCAAAATATGAATTTTTAACACATTTTTTTTATAATAATGTATTGTAATTGGTTTTACTTAGATAAGTATTCATTTTCATTGTTTTCTTATGTCTTATGCTCCATTTATTACAAAATAATTATTAATTTAAAGAAGATTTTATTACTAAATAATATTTTTTATCATATTTAAAATACATCTTAATTATTTCAGGTGAATTTCAGAATTCAGTGGTCATTTACATTAAACAACCAGAGTTATTATAAAATAAAAATACTTATGTTTTTATGAATGAAACATAATATATCCCCATCACGAAAATGACTTGCGTCATTGGAATAATTAATTGTATTTGGGTTCACGTGCCATCGACAAATTACTTATTTATCGGCTCCAATTAACCATTAGACGAGTGGAGGTAAAATTAATTAATTTTATATAAACGTTTGGTTTTTCAATGAATAAAATTAACCAAACAATCACAAAATCAATACTGTTTTTGGAGAGAAACTATATTAAAATTACACTTACGCGATATAATCTATGTATTTTTAAGTAAAGTTGACAAAACAAATATACTAACAAACTTGAACTTCATAAAAATTTGAAACTTACATTTTATACGAGTATATATTTTTCAATTAAATTCCCGCATGAAAGAAGTACATAATACTTGTTTTTACTTTTATTATTGTGATAATTGTTAAGTAAACATAAATCAAGTATTGTAATACGAAGATATATAAAATATAATTAAGTAATATTTGAGAAGCTGCCCATGTTTCTTGTTCAAACAGTTTCAGATATGCATCCATGAACTTTAGGGAAATCAATAACACAGATACAGTTCCTACCGCTGGGACAGTCTTCAGAGTATTGGTTATATTTGTAGTGAAATATCGGAGAAACTCACTTTAATTTCCAAGTTTTTGTTTTCTTAAAATGATGACTATTTGTTTGTTTTTATTTTTGTGGTAAAACGTATTTAATTGTAATATTAACATTATTCTCAATTTATACTGATAAATGTCACTTCTACTGTTACGATTAACATAAGAGGATTCTGCAGAATTTTACTTAGTGATTTACAGATCTATAGTCTTTGATTTAAAAACATTCTTAAAGACGAGCTGCAATTGTAATGTCTTTAAGAAATATAAAAATACGACAAATTTATACTTAATGTCACATAATACCAACTACTTATTTTAAATAAATATACTATTAACTGTGTAAATAAAATTTGATTAATATTGCACTGGAAGTCAAAAATATATTTAATTATTATAAGATTTTACATAAAGTCACCGACTCGATAGAGTTATAACTTAGAAAAATAATATCAACAAAATATATAACTCAAATCCTTTGTGCATGTATCTAAGTCTGAATAGAGGATTACCAGCTTTGAAGGTAAATAGACGCTGTTGCAATCTGCAAACCAAAGTTTGTATTGCGACATCGATGAACTTTGAATTATTATCTAGGGAGAAGATTTATTTAACATGCTCACTCGCAGACTACATTCTTATTTAAACATTCAGTTGTGTTGGTTTGCACTAAGTATTTACTGTTAGTCAATGTTGAGATTTAGAATTTATTTTCTTTCTTTGATTAATTCACCAATAATATATTTGTATATATATATAATTTTTTCTTTATTATTACGCACGTTCTGTCTGTCTTTATATAAAAATATGAAAAATATAATATAATAATAATAATGTATATAGTATCTGTTACATATATATTTTTAAAGCTCTTAATTAAATATGGAAATAAAAATACATTTCCAAAGTGTACTTAGAATTATTTTATGCCTAAAATGTAAAGGAAGTTGAGTATCTACCAACTGAATTTTACAAAGTTAATATGTTTACAACTTTGTATAGTTTAAAAAGTACAAATATAAATACACATTCGGATATTATAATCAATTATGATTCGATTTTAAGTTAACGCGAAGTCAACTTTCTCTGCAGAGTTAGATATAAAAAGAGTTTCTTTACAAGAAACGACCCTAATATAACATGTTAAAATGCATGAAAGTTGTAATGGGGATTCTTAAATATTTTATATACATGTGTGTTAACTTTCGGAAATCGTTCAAGTGCTTTTTTTATTTCAATCAGAACACCTGCATATTAATTGAAAGGTTATCAAAATATTTGCGTTTCATTGTTTTATTATTATTAACCAATTGAATAAGAAATGGCTTGGTAGTTTAAGACTAACTGTTGACAATTTTTTTAAATAGTTCTAGCAAGAGTTGCAAACACCTTTAAAAGACTAGAAGATACTATTGTTAAATATATTATGTGAATTTTAGACAATCTCAAACAAATAATATTCGCGATGCGGTTGCGACCGCTACTTGAGAATGAATTTAAAGGCTTTGCAGCGACTACTTATTTATATTTAGCTGTAGTCATATTGTAGTTCCATTCCTACTTAATTCTGTAACATATAAAGATAATATGAACTATAAGTTTATGACAATTTTAATAAAGGTTAGAATTATTCAAATGAGGCATATTGTGTTAAAAAATATATTTTGAGACATCGTCTCTGTGAATTCCAGGTAGCGAGAAATATCAGTTATTTTGTTGTTCGATTTAATATCCGGTGCAGTTGCGGTATGTTGGTATCGCCTCTTAGATACTACCGACTTATTCCATAGTCTATTGAATAGATATTTAAGTAAGTACTTCTGATAGTTTACAGCTAAATTAAAAATAAACTAAAATAAAAAGAAGATACTGTAAAATTATGACACTTATAATATTGGTACCAATATAGACTATACTTAAATTGTTTTACTATATAATTATAATAGTTTATCGCTTATTTTTATAATTTTGACTAAACAATTTTATGTTTGTAGTTTGTGATAAGTTTTAAAAATAAAGAAATCTTAAAATTTACTTAAATATCTACCTGTTTATACACAGTTTACAGAATTTTTATTCAATTTCCCTGTCGGAGGAAGAAAACTACAGTGAGAAACTGGCAAACACTGCTAACCCGTCAATAAATTACGATACACGAAGGAAACTATAAGTTTTTGTTGAGGTACTGTTGTCAAATAACTATGTTCTATTATTATAATAATTTATTAATGTTTTAAAAAAATTTAATATCTAATTAAACTTTCTTTATTATTACATCTCTTAATATATAAAGTATAACGAAATCACTGTTAAATTTATATTTCATTTCGTTGCCTCAAAATTAATAAATCAGTGTGTTATCATTATTCAATTCAATTCCTAATCTAGGAAAACTTCAATTTATATTTCGTAACAATATAAAGTACATATAAAATAAACTGGAAAGAACAATTAAATTTAATTAAAATGTGAAATGATATGGTAATAAATTTTATCAAACTCCTGTCTGTGCATGTCTAACAGGGGTTTTTCCAAAGGAGATTATAAATTATGTTGTCTATGTATGATCAATTAATCAATTTAATTAACAATCTTCCATTAGATGGTATAATAAGCAAGCCGGGGAAATTTTTACCCTGGACATTTTTGGACAATTAAAAATAATACGCATAGTTTAGGTGAATAAATAAACTAAACAAAAGTTTAACTTACAAATTCAAATTCAAAATATCTTTATTCAAGTTGGCATTTAAACGCACTTTTGAATCGTCAATTACTACAATACAAAAAAAGTTAGTGTAGTCAGTCCGTAAGTAAGCTACCACCGGCTCGGAATGCTGCTCTGTTGAGAAGAACCGGCCAGAAACTCAACAGTTGCTCTTTTCAAAAGAAATATAACAATAGGTGTTGTACATTATAATATAAATCCTGCAAATGATTCAACAACTTAAGTTCCACATATTTCGATCCACTAAAAAGTCTTGAACGTTATAATAAGCTTTATTTAACACTAAACTTTTGATTTTAGATATAAAACTAAGAAATGGAAGATATATTGTAGAACTTTATTATATATGCGTATACTCAAACCCATGAAGGATTTATTAACTTTTTAAAGCCGCAACTTTGGCGTTACGAGTTTGTTTTTATTTCTCGTATTTATCGCGTGTCTGTCACTGTTTTTTATATAACTATTTAAATTTTGACGTATATATAATATATTATTAAATATGTATTGGGAAGCGACTGTAAGAATACCTATTTCTTTAAAAACATCTCTCAGAGAATCTCTAGCTTTTAAGTTATACACACACAGCTCAGCACAGCACAGCACTTTTTTGTAAAATAAATATAGAATTAATTTCGACAGCACTGCCCCATAATAGAATACCGTAAGATAAAATAATGTGAAAATAACTAAAATAAACAAGTCGAGCCGTATTAATGTCCGTTAATTGTCTAACTTTTCTAATTGCAAAGACGGCGGAGCTGAGTTTGGCTGCGAGTGTTGAGAGATGGGGGTTCCACTGGAGCTTTTTATCTAATGTTATACCTAAGAATTTTGTTGAGTCAATCAATTCTAGCACTTCATTGTTAAGGAGCAAGTTAAAATTTTTACTTTTTACAATAGGAAGTGTAAACTCTACGCATTTAGTTTTCTTAGCATTTAACACTAAATTATTAATTTCGAACCAATGGAGGACTCGTGAGAAAGTACTGTTTACTTCGTCATAATCAATCCTATCACGCTCAACTTTACAAATAAGCGAGGTGTCATCAGCAAAGAGTACAATGTCAAACAGACCCTTAACAAAAAAGGGCAAGTCATTAATATAAAGTAAAAACAAAAAGGGAACACCCATCTTTAGGTGAGAACCAGATGATTTAGAATTATTTACGTCAACTGTCTGGACTCTTTGATTCAGGTAAGAGGCAATAAGATCAAGCGCAGCGCTACGTACACCGTAGTGGTTTAGTTTGCATAGCAACGTCCGATGGTCCACACAATCAAAGGCTTTGGACAAATCGCAAAACACCCCAATTGCATTCTGCGACTTCTTCCACACATTCCTAAACATTAAATACTTTAGTTTTCTGGTTACAAATATGTATATATTCTTTCACTCAACTAGGTAAGTCACGTTCTAAGTAAAAATAGAAAAATCTTTTAATCGTCAAGTAATTAACAAAAAAATCTTTTACAGAAATTCCTTACAAAAAATCTTTTAAATTCATAACTGAAAAAATTGTTAATAAAAAATTAACATTCGACGTAGACTTTTTTCTATTAATAGTACTAGTGTAAAAGTATAGAGATGAAAAAATAAAAAAAAACCTTCGAAAGTATTAAAACCACTGATAAAGCGTCATTAAATAATCTGCACTTATAACTATAATAAACTGCTTCTTCAGTAGTCTTATCAGTAAGTGATCTTATTTTTTGAATAGCATACGCGGTAGAACTAATTTTATTAGCCAATCTAGCTATATCAGGGCCCCATTTTTATTTAGTATCAACGGTGATGACAAGAATAACTGTGGATTAAACTTCTACCGCTTCCTCATTTAACAATACATAAAGTGTGTACTTGTTTTATTAGGAGTTGTAAATGTAAGAAATGTAATCTTTTTCCCTTTTTAGCTTGTTAACAATAAACCAATGCACTAGTCTAGACAGAGCCTTATTTATATCGTAACATATAGCCTGATGCCGTTTTACTCCAAATTTCAAAGAAATATAAATGTAAGATAAAATTTTTGTCTACGTAAGTAGGCAGTATCCATTATTAAACTAATTAACTTCTTTAGCTAATAACAACAAACTTAGTTGTTTTTTTTACTCAGTCTAGATTAGATTTGTAAGATTTTTTATATTTTTAATACACACCACAAGACATTCTCCGTTCTCATTTTGGGAGGTTGGCAGGAAAAAAGGGGATTACATACGAAGTGAAAAAAAATTTTTATTGACCATAGATTTGGAACATTTATGACTATCTGACATAGCTGTTCTAATGATTTTTCTTGATTTTACACGTTCTAAGACGTAGATCGTACTAAAGATATTCGTAAGATAAATAGTCATATTTGTCCTGGTCTTCTGTTTTGTTCTGGTCTTATGTTTTGTAATAAATTCTGTGATATTATGCAATCCATGAATTCGTAAAAGATTAAGGGGAAGGTATGCACTTAATTCATATTGGAAATAAGCTGTATTTAGTTGTGTTTCGAATACGTAAGTTGTGTTTTCTTTTAACAACGAATCTGGAAGGCTACATGATTATCAATAATAAATAATCTATCTTACATATTATAGTCTTAACTATAACGGAATATATCATTAGTTAAATAGATGTCCGATTAATTGCCGTATTGGTAGGTTTTTTAGAGTAACTTAAAAATTTAAAAAAATACAATGTAAAATTGATATAGTCTCCCAAACACGCTCACAAGTATACAAGGAGAGCTATTTGTGGAATTGTTTTGAAATAATGTTGAAGCGTCGTTACCGTAAAATATATTTTCATTGACATAAACTTTTTATTTCGGACTTATGCCTATTTTGTTTTGGACACAAGTCATATCCCATGTCCTTCCTCAAAATGATCACCTTGTAAAATCTTATATACGTCTGTTTAACAGTTTAAACTTGAAAACGTAATAGGTAGAATGAGTTATTTTCACACATATATTGGTATGTAGTATGGATTTATAATATAATAATTAATAAACATAAAAGTATAAAATAATAAGCATAAAATACACTTTGTTTCTAAAAACAGTTATTATCTGTTCAAATTTAATGTTTTATTTTAATGTTCTTTCAATATTAATCAGTTAATATTAATAGAAAATGGGTTTTCAATTAAATAGATTATGCTTTTTTCACTGTGTATAATTGATTAAATCTATTAGAAGAACTCTTTAATTAATATTATCTTAAACATTTGTAATATGAAAGCTACACAACACACGACACGAGAGAAATTGTCCATTTATATTTGTTAACTGAGCTATTTATTTCAGAACTATAAATAAATAATAACAACTCAGTTCGCATCTAAAGAATTTATGAAGACTGTTCTGATTAATCCAAGTCAGAGTTTTTTAATTAAGGAACGTGAGACAGTTAAAATTATTACATCCCTTTACGATATTCAACTCTTTGTCTCCTAGTTAGATGTGTACCATTTACATGTTAATAAGATATTAATTTCAAATCACGAAATCTTCTATACAAAAGGAATAAATGAAAATATTTAGGAATTATTCGTTTAACACTCAATTTGTTGTCGGAAGCCGAAGTTGATCCGCAATGTACCGTCAGCAACAAAGTAATTGCCAGCGCCCGCAGTTGGCAGGACTCCAGCGCGCGATTTAATATATAATGAATATTGATTTCAAACACTTTAAATAATTAGGGGTACTCTTTTGTCGCTTAATAATGTATCCATTATAGAGTATATAGTGATAAATAGCATCTGTGTCGTGATAAATATAAAAGTTATGCATGTAACACCAAAAGTGGTATTATTGTGAATGTCTTTAAACTAAAATTATACAAAATTATTTTAATAGAAATGATTAATTTCTATAGCGAGATATTTAAATTGCAATCACCCGCAAAAATGTTATTCATCACATTCCTGAATCATCCAGAGTTTTAAACTAATTTAATAAATATTTATTAATGTGTTTAAAGTTACTTATGTTCTACCACTCTTGTTAGATTGTAAAGAAGTTGTTAAATAAATACAAATAAAAATACATCTTTTTACAATCATAATGTGTTGATACATTTTATGAAAAATGTCATAAGTGGTAATAAATGAAACAGTACAATGTTTTGTTATTAACATTATATCATATTATATTTTATCAGGATAGAAAAATTATTATTTACTATAACTACTATGTATTACAATAAATATACGCTGGTGACCCTAAGTCGATAGACAATTGGATCTCGTGCTTTTTTTTTAATTCAATCTTAATATTTCTTAAAAGGTTATACTATAATAGATTTTTTTGTTAATGTCTCTGCTGCTAGCCCTACTGGCCATGACAGCGTCACCGGTGGAAACTATAATAGAATAAACTACAACTACAATACATTGAGCTGTTGTAGGAATATACAAGATATCTCTTACATAATTTATTTACTTGGATGGAACTATGAGTTTTAGTTATACGACCATATTTGTAACAGAGATAAATTATTTACATGAAAGGAGACAGTAATTCCCCAAGTCTGCGTGTTATCCTTAAAACTATTCTTGCTGCATATTACTAATATGTTAGATATTCCGCACATTTATTGTTATGCGAATGACAGAATTTGAAATAGAATAAATTTTGCCCGAGAAGAATAGAGTAAACTGAATCTCGTTCTGTTTAATCCTCAGAAGGTATAAGTTCGCGCCATTATCACTAAAATCCTTGCTCTAATAAATAATAATAATGTCCATGTCAAAGTCACACATAGTGTAATGTTTCCATCTCTTAGTCGCGGTCAACAACGAACCCCTCGGATTTTCAGAGACCCAGTGTTCTAGATGTTTTATGATTTGTAGTAGGGCTATCGCTTCTTATATGCAGTTATATTGAATTTATCACGAAGAATACTACGAAGAACTTTTTGATCTGCCGTTAACTATTACTGTCATAATGCACGCCACCGACTACAATATTAGCACTTCCACCTAGAGGCGAAGTGTTCTTCCATAACGCGATACTAAAATATCCAAAGAACTTAAATCGGCGGTATTTACAGTTTGATAGATTAAATAATTAGATAGGATTTTTTAAAATGTTTTTTGTTTTCGCATTGGGTGGTTACGCTCTTGCTTTTCCTCTGGTGTCGGAATACAGATAAATTTCCATCAAGTGACCCCTATGACCGTTTTGATGAAATATATATACTATCTTATTCCCTTCCGCTTCGCTGGGCACATTATTAATTTGGATGTGAATTTAGGTTACTATGGTAACCTTTGTCACATTATCCGTTGTCATCATAACCGTTGCTATAGTAACTCTTACCCCGCGTTAAGTATGTAGCTTCTAGAGGTTTAAAACTTGGCGAAATGCAAAAACTTGAAATCCGTTGGGATAGGAATTCCATAGAGTCCGTTCTTAGTGAACGTCTACTTCACAAAAGATATAACTAAATATCAGTAAGGATTAAACACAGATTTCACTTCTATACAAACAAAATATGTTAAATTCAAAAGTATAAAATAGTTTAGAAGTCAATAATTATAATAAAATAGGATAACAAGGAATAACTTAACTAAAAGTATTAAAATAATACTTAATAGCCCCGGCCTTAATAGTACCTACGTCAGTGATTTGACTTTAATTTGCTAGATAGGTTATAATAAAATATTAGTAATAAATATTTTGAAACATCTAATATCAACTCAAACTAGGTTATTAACCTAATATAACTTAATTATCTTATGATTTAGTAAATATTTTTAATATGTAAAGTATATTTTTCAAATATAATGTATTTTTCAAATATAAGGTTTAATATGTTTAATTATTTAAGAGGCGTATTAATAAATGTAAAACTAAAGTCTTTATATGATCGCAAGAATAGAATTCATAAAAATATTCCCATAGCTCATTAAAATACATATACAAGTGTAACAACCAATCTATGACAATATCATTCAAAAGATGAGATAATCCTTTAGTTAGTTGTGTGGTGGATATCTCCAATGGATATCTTAAATGGAAGACTAACTAAGAATATTGATGACTGGACTAACCAAAAATTGCTCTATATTGTCTTGTGTTTGAAATCGCAAGACGTGGTAAGTTCGTCAAAACTATGGTTCAGTAAAACCATAATATCAAAATTCACAGATAATGTTATAATGACACTGAATATGTTTAACAATTAATATTTTGACACTCAATTTGTTTTTTGTATACGATGTATATAGAAAATATACTATCAGCAACAAAGTAAGTATTACCGTCACCAGCTGGCAGAACTCCAGAGCGCAATTTAATACATAACGAATATTGATTCCATTCTCTTAAAATAATCACCGGTAGCGCTCTTATGTGTTAAATTCTCTTTAAATTTTGGATGCAATAACTTAATTTATGGAGCATTATCATTTACCATTAACATGTTTTAAGCGACAAGAAAAAAAAAATGTTTTCTTAGATAAAAAATAATAATAATTGAATTAAGCTAAGAGCGCCCTGTTTTTACACTAGTAAGTGAGTAGATAATGAAATATATTTTGAGAGCTTAGAAAAAATATCAAGTAAACATTAATTAAAAAAAAACATGCAAGATTATAAAAAAAATACATTATACTTTAACAGTATAATGGATAGCATCATAGAATTTAGCGTTTTCGCTACTAAGCATTTTAAACACTTTATTCTAACTACGACGACTGCATTGGTTTGAATTACGTGTCAGTTTAGGAATCGAATAATATGGTAATATCGTTCAGAAAGTCAGTCAAGTATGGAAATTACATAAGATTGATAGTTAGTTATTGATAGATAGTTATTGATGAAATAGTTGTTTCAAAAGATTGTAGACTAATTTCGTATATCGTATAACCTGTAGCGTTAAACAAATTATTTATTTTTGAAAAAATCACAAAGCAGTTATTATTCTGTTTTTCATTTTTATTTAAATTATCCCACATATTTTCTATCTTGCAGTTACTGCTCACTAGTGATCAGTTTTAAACTTTATAATTTAACCACATAGTGTGGGAAGTCTGTTTTCTTCATAAGCCGAGCATAAGTTTTTTTCAAAATGTATGCATAACATTTCTAATTTTGATTTTCTATTAATCATGCTAAACGATATTGTTACGACAAGATAATACAATTCGGAGGCCCATATAAGGTATTCAAAATGATGTAATATTTATATAATTCTTTAGGATAATTTAGTGATATGGTGATCACCTCCGAAGCCGGTAACGATCTTGCGATTCCCTGGACGCAATAGTTCGTAGGCAGCGGTGGTAACTTATCATCGATGACAACGCACCTCGATTGCCCCTCTCTCAACTGGTTATTAAAAAGAGAAAATTAAAAACTAAATACGAAAATTTATATAAAAACTGTTGTATATTTAAACATTTTCCGTTTATCATAAATAGAAATAATAATTGTAAATATTAATATAAAATATTTACTAATTTCTGCAAATCATAAACAAATTTCCAATAAGTAAGACTATTTACATTACATAGTAACATATCGTAAATAAAATATTGTTTGGTCATCTAAAAAGCATTTGAAATTTAATAAACGTTCCAAACTTCTGATCGGACCCGTAAGAAAACAACATTATCAGTATCATTTATTGTTTATGTATTTGTATATTTTTTATAAGACAATTACGTTATTATGTTACTAAATACAAAAAAAAAATTCTAACAACGATACCAAAGATTAGAGCCTTTAAGAATAAAGATTGCAAAAAAATCTTTATTATCAGTTAAATATTATTAACTATTCTACTATCATAACCTAAAATGCCAAAGATGACCATGGCAGACAATATCTAGAATTCCAGACATGGTATACTGATATACTGCCATATTATATAAATATCAATAACTAATTTGAATATCGCTCTCATTTACTTCTCAGCACACACTTATATGAATTATGGTTTATTTAAATAATTTTGCATTTTTGCCCTTACCTTTTACAATATGAGTTATTCTTTGAAGCACTAAAAGTGTTTACTAATACAAATGTTTCATTACAATACTTAAATATTGATAAATGATAATAGTGCCATATTTATTTACATAAGTTATATTTATTATAAATATATAAACTAATAAATTACAATTCTATAGTAATAATTTCTATAATATCTCTGACCGACATAAATAAGTAACATACTGTAATTAAAGAAACCAACGCAAAACAAAATTATTGGATCTTATAATTAATACTTGTCCTGCACAGGTGGTTACACATTTGAAGCTCCAATATTAAATATAAAAATTAATTGTTACAATAGAAAGTAATATTTTCTTAGTTTATTTAGATTAGTTTTGAGCAATAAATATGTTTTATAAAAAAAAGATAAAGGTTTTAATTATGATCACAATATTATAGTTGGAATATTTTGTTATATTATAACAAATAAATCGCAACAATTATAAGAAAAAAGTATGGCTCATATTAATAAAATGTTTTATTTATAAATATATGCTTTTATTTATTGTCAATAAATTTTCATTCAATTCCTTTAAACATAAATTGATTAGATTATCGATTTCCATCATGTCATTAATATTAATTAAAATAGTACAATTTGTATACGTTGAGAAGGTTCTTTGATGGATCTAAATCTTTATAATGGTAGTTAATTAAGTATTCTATTGAGTTAAGGCTTCACTATTCATTATTCTCACTTGTTTGATACTTCTTACGTGCTATCGTTATATAAATATGTCTAAACTAGTTTTAATAGTTAAAGTTAAATATACACCTATTGCATAATAAATACAAACATCTTTCAATAGCACTTAGCCACAAGATTCGTTGTTTATTGATTTGAAACTAGCATGTGGTTTAACATATTAATACAGTGGAACTATTGGAAGTACAGTTTACTTACCGAGAACATTACGCTCCCATCACACTGTTTAGCTCTTCTCGATGGAAACATTAATCATAACTTTGAATATTATTAGTTTACGAAGGACTAGTATATTGTTACTTGATTACCAACCAGTAATCATATCTAAGTAGAAAAAGTTACTATTATTAGGAATTATATTATAACTACTTTTTAAGGTTTTCGACAATTTCATTAATGTATACATGTCTGTATATTAAATTTTTAAATTTTCTTTTATAAAAATATGAATATGATTAGCCGACCGAAATTATTTTTAAAACCTCTTATATCGAACCACACGAGATAGGATATTTTTTATAATATTTTTTTATGCCTTGGCTTAAAGTTTATCTTAATCTTAATCTGGTGGTGGTATTAACTGGTGGTAGAGCCTAGATGTAGTTTTCTGAATGCAACTCGTATTGGGCTGGCTCGACCGGGGAAGGACCACCCTCTCAAAGAAGACCGATGTGTAGTAACCAAATTCATTTGGTTATGTTCCGTCGGTGAGTGAGAGAATCCGGAAGCCCAACCCCCCCCCCCCCCCTGCCAAACATGATAGCGATGCCTCCAAAAAGTATACCCCAGGAGGGTACCGGCTTTGATGAAGCCGGGGACCCCCTCCCCGAGCAAAATCGGGGGAATGATCCTCGGATTTTGCTCGAGCTGCCCGTCGTATCTGGGGCGGGCCAAGTACCGCCTGTTGTGTTTTCTGAGGGCAAACGACGGCAAACAGCGGCACCCTGCTCCACTCTAGATGTGGACTTTTGCAACATCCGGGGGTTTCACTCGAACCTAAACACCGTCCACTACCACCTTGAGACGGCGCAGCCGCCCTTGTTGTTTTTGACGGAGACGCAAATATCTCAACCTAGCAACACAGCGTACCTATCATACCCCGGGTATAAACTAGAACATCATTTTATACCACACGCCGGGGTATCTGTGTTCGTAAGGGAGGATATCTGCTACCGTCGCCTTCAGGTTTTTGAAGGTCGGGACCTGTCTGTACTCTGGCTGCGCGTGGATATGGACGACCATGTCAGAGTCTACGCGTGCCTCTACAGGTCCCATAGTGGTAATGCAGAAACGGATCAACTCTTGGGCCATGTTCAGGCGAAGATTGACGATCTGCTTTCACAGACTCCCTCCGCCGAAGTCTTAGTCCTCGGGGACTTCAATGCGCACAATGCCGATTGGCTAGGGTCACGTGCCACCGACTACGCGGGGAGATCTGTGCTTGACTTTGCTCTGGCAAATGGTCTGTCCCAGCTGGTAAAGACGCACACTCGTCTAGCGGACGTGGACAGCCACACGCCCTCTTTGTTGGATCTTCTGCTGACTACACATCCAGAAAAGTACCAGATCACTGTTGACGCTCCCTTAGGTTCCTCTGATCACTGTCTGGTACGGAGTGTAGTGCCCATTCAACGTCCTGCTCGCACAAGACCTGCGACTCGACGCGTTTGGCACTACAAGTCAGCGGATTGGGATGGAATGCGGTCCGTTTTTCCATCCTACCCATGGAGGCCGATTTGTTTCCCTTCCAATGATCCTAGTGACTGCGCTGCGGCTGTAGCTGATGTGATACTTCAGGGTATGGAACTATTTGTACCAAGCTCTGTGGTACCACTTGGCGGCAGATCGCGGCCTTGGTTTGATGCGTCTGTCAGGGCTGCAGCAGCTGGCAAACGGCAGGCTTATCAAGCTTGGGCTAATGCGTTAGTCACTAAGGATCCGAACTCTAGAGTTCTGAAGAGAAAATACAACCGTGCCTCCAGACTCTTCAAACGGCAAATCGCTAGAGCAAAGTTCAAGCATGTCGTCAAAATTGGAGATCAGCTGGCAAAGTACCCGGCTGGCACGCGCAAATTCTGGGCGCTTTCCAAGGCCACTCTGGGCAACTTTAGCCAGCCGTCCCTACCGCCGTTGCACATGGGGAATGACTCTCTGGCCCACACGGCAAAAGAGAAAGCCGATCTCTTGGGCACTCTTTTCGCCTCCAACTCGACTTTGGACGACCAAGGAAAGACACCGCCTATCATCCCGCGGTGTCAGAGTTCAATGCCGGAAATAGTTTTTCGACAAAAAACTATCAGGCAGTCTCTATTTTCCTTGGACATTCATAAGTCGAGTGGACCGGATGGCATTTCTCCATTAGTGCTACGAACGTGTGCCCCTGAGTTGACTCCAGTGCTAACGCGTCTATTTCGGTACTCCTACCTTAAAGGCGTAGTCCCGGTCTCATGGACGCGTGCCCTTGTCCATCCGATCCCTAAAAAGGTGATAGCTCGGACCCAGCTAACTACAGATCTATCGCCATTACCTCCCTTCTCTCCAAAATAATGGAGATTATCATAAACCGACAGCTCCTAACGTACCTAGAGGATCACCAGTTGATCAATGACCGGCAGTATGGCTTTCGTCATGGTCGATCAGCTGGTGATCTTCTGTTATACCTTACGCACCGTTGGGCAGCGGTTATTGAAAGCAAGGGAGAAGGTCTGGCAGTTAGTCTGGATATGGCAAAAGCCTTTGATCGTGTAAGGGGCTTCTTTCGAAGCTACCTTCCTATGGGCTTCCCGAGAGTTTATGCAAGTGGATCACCAGTTTTCTCACTGGGCGGAGCATACAGGTCGTTCTCGGCGGTTTTTGCTCGGACCCCAAGCCCGTGAACGCTGGTGTACCCCAAGGCTGCGTGCTATCCCCAACTCTGTTCCTCCTGCACATCAATGATATGTTGGATATTTCCAACGTACATTGTTATGCGGATGACAGCACTGGGGATACGGTATATTCCGGTCGTGCAGGTCTCTCTCGGGAAAACGTCGACGGGTGCCGAAAGAAACTTGTGTCTTTAATAGAGACCTCACTGGGGATGGTCTCTGAGTGGGGTGAACTGAACCACGTTCAGTTCAATCCCCTAAAGACACAGGTTTGCGCGTTTACCACTAAGAAAACCCCATTTGTCGTATCACCGCTCTTCGAGAGCACTCCTCTTATTGCCTCGCCAAGTATCAAAATACTGGGTCTCAACATTTCGAGCGGTTGTCAGTTTCGTGGTCATCTGGAGAGCAAGGCCAAGTTGGCCTCGAAGAAATTCCTTCGGCGGTATTTCCAGATCAATACGACATGGGTACCTTCAAGAAAGGCATATATTCCTTTCTCCAAGGCCGGCAACGCTCTTGTGAATCCTCGAATGTTGCAAGAGTTCATAGGCGGCGGTGATCACATACCAACAGTGACGTTTGCCCTCCTCTAACATAGAAAAAAAAAAACTCAAAAATATTACAATGAAATGAGTAAAATGTATGGTTGATTTTTGTTAAAAAACGTCAAGTTACTAAGACTGTGTTAATCCACCTAAAATAGGAAATGTACTAATGATACATGCAATGTAATTGACTTTGAATTAGATTTAAGGAAAATTAATCAATTTAATTTATTATATATATATATATAATAATTTAAATTTATACATATATATATATATATATATATATTATTAATTGACCAATTGGTTCAGATGATAACTTTTTCTTTATCTAATGTACATGATGGTTTTATTATTTTATGATTGCAAAGTAATCAGGTTCGCAGATGGCAAGAAGATAACGAAGAAATTATGATATTAAAGTAATAACCATACCGGTAATTCGTTTTTCATTATTATATAAAAATATTTTTTATTATGCGCTCGAGAGATTTAATTTGAATGTAAAATATTAAATTTATGTTTCTCTTATAAGCAGTAAATTAAGAAACGAGCTGAAATTAAATAATATTTATTCAACACATCATTACTAAAATGTATTAATTGAATAGTTATTGTTACATAACATGACAAATTACAATGTAGCTGGCAACAGAACCTGAACTCTCAACTCCCAACTCAACCTGTATCTTAATTTTTCAATCTTTTTATACTAGTAGAATCAAGCAATAGAATCAAAACACTATTTAATTAAATATTACATTAGAATAATGAAATTAACTTTGGTTTAATATCTATTAAAACAATAATATATAGTTCTAATGTTATTTTAAACATAATTTAATAATTTAATTTTTAAAATAAATTCTTGTATTATATAGACAATTTAGTTATTAGGATCTATTAAGTATTAATGTATCAATTTACGATTGAGTCAAATGATTAGTGAAATATTATATCAACAACAATATTACATTGATATTATATTTATTTATTTATATTTAGCTTCACGCCATATCCCTTGCAGGGTAGCTATCCCTGCATACCTCTTTCGCCTCGGCCACAGACATCAACCTCTCCATTCATACCCTCCGGGGGGTCCTCATGCTTTTTACGTGCCCTTCCTCCTGTATCATAGATACTTTATTTTCGAAAGTCACTCGAGGCCTCCCCCTGTCTCTCTTACCGCTCACTTTTCCTATATAAATCTTTTTTACATTTCTTTCATCACTCATTCGTTCAACGTGCCCAAAACCACCTGAGCACGTTCTTCTTCATTCTCACCGTGACATCTTAGCTAGTACCTGCCATTCTGTGGATCTCTTGCGGATTCGATCAGCTAGACTGACTACGCATATTCTGCTAAGAGATCGCATATCAACAGCATTCATCTTTCTTACATTCTTATTTTGTGTTACCCACGTTTGGCTGCCGTATAACAGCGTCGGTAGCAAAACCGCATCGTGTACAGACAAACGTGCAGCTATGCTGATGTTTCGCCGTCTCAACAATACAGCCAAAGCACCGTTGACTCTGTTACCGGCAGCAATACGCCTTTCCACATCCATTTCCTATCTTCTGTCTGTGCTAAACCTACTTCTCAAATATACCACTTCATTCACTTGTTCTATTATCTCATCATTCACGTTGATCTTACATTCTGTTCTTTCTTCATTTCTTTCAAATATCAAAACCTTCGTCTTATACACATTCAGGTTTAAACCATTAATTTCATACCCATTTTCCAGAGTGGTGACCAATGCCTGCAAATTGCATTCTGATAATGCAATGAGCACTGCATCATCTGCATATAGCAAGCAATTGACCTTAAAGACACCTACTTGCACTCCCATGTCACTGTGTTTCACGCCTTGGAGACAGCTATCCAGATACAAATTGAACAACCAAGCTGACGTAGCGCATCCTTGCTTAACACCCAATTGGATGTCAAACCAGGGCGACATGTCAGCTCCTGCTCGCACACAGGCTGAGTGATCTCTGTAAAGAGATTTAACACCCTGTAACAAGGGTCCGCTCACATTGTATCGGAGCAGTATCTTTCATAATTTCTGTCTCACAACCCTGTCAAACGCCTTTCCCAAATCCACAAAAGCACAGAAAACCTTTTGGTTTAGGGCCAAAAACTTTTCCTTGATCATGCGGAGGGAAAAGATCTGATCTATACACACTCTTCCAGGTCTAAAACCGCCTTGGGCCTTTCAGATTTCACTTGCATTCTCCTCAATAATATTTTAGCATAAACTTGCCCAAGCTGATGAAACTGATAGCTTGCACAGTCTATCTGTGAACCTGTGCCATTATACAAAAGTACGATGACTGCACCTCGCCAATCGTCGGGGACCTCCCCCGATTTCCAGCACAAATTGCACAAAAACCAGTAAAAGTCCAAGACGTAGCCTTATTTGATCGTCTCGACAGTAACTTCATCTGCTCCCGCAGCCTTACCACATTTCAGACTTCGAATCGCGCTCTCTACTTCTTCCAAACTGATTTCTCCATCGTCTACATCTGGACTCAGCATTTCGCTGGTAGTCAAGACCGAGGTGTCCTCACGTTCATACATCTCCTTGTAGAATTCCGCCCACCGCTGCAAAACGTGTGCTTGCTCGGTTAAAATTTCACCGCTCTTCGAAAGCACCCCTTTAATTCTACAGGTTACCGAACAACCCCGGGAATCACTAACATCTCACCAGAAAAGCTTCGTGTTTTCCCGAAATTTGTTCGTCAACCTTTCATCCCTTTCTATCTCAGAATTTTCACACTTCATCTTTATAAGTGCTTTAGTTTAGTGCTTTTCCATCTTCTTATGCGATAATTCGACGCCAAGTTTGGACACGTCGTGCGGCTGCGCCAACCTGCAAACAGACCTGTTATTCTAGCAACGATTAGATAATGGTCCGTTCCCAGATCATCACCCCCGAATACTCGCGCGTCTATAGTTTGTCTTCGAATACCTTGATCCACTAAGAATAAATCAATCATACTTCTTTCTTTCGCTCGCTCCCATGTGTACATGTGAATTTGTTTATGATCAAACATCGTGTTTGCCACAAACAAATTTCTCTCCTTACAAAATTCCAAAATAAGCTTTCCAGCCTCATTTACTTTCCTATCACCGTATTTGCCCAGCACGCTTTCGTAACCACTTCGCGCGGTTCCAACCAATCCATTCATATATTCACATACTATCAACTTTTCATTTTCTCTGACACTACTTAGAACATACTGATACTCTCCCAAAACTCCTCGATCTCGCTCGTTTGAGCTGAGGATACTGGCGCATACACAAGAATACTCTTGTTATCCCCATCTTAAAGCGAACCCAAAGAAGCCTCGGGTTGATCGCTTTGTATTCTACCATTGCATTAACCATTCGAGAGGACAACAATACGCCAACACCTTGGCAACCTCGCTCACCCTTTGGAACCCCAGCCCAGAAAGCGATCCGGTAGCCAGGCCAATCGGTATCTTATAATTCAGATGTCAATTTAATCATAATTCTTCTACGTACTTTAATACAATTTATATTTTTATATATTACAAGATCGTGTGACAATTTAAAAATGAATCAAATCACTATTTGTTTAAATTTAACATCAGGCTTATACTTACAAATTTAATTTGTATATCTCGTACAATTAATATTGTTATCTTTATTTTAATAATATAGTTATCATAAATACTTATTGAATTTATATATATTCTATCATGCTCTTATAAGCGTATAGATTAGCAATAAATATTTTTATTTTTAATCAATATTAATATAACTGAACGTTAATGTACTAAGTATATATCGATAACAACTTGTAATTAACAATTAGAAATAACTAAGGTCATAAAGAATATAAGCTTTAGACAATTAATTAGAGCTAGTATCCGGGCTGGTTCGAGAGGACTGAAGCTAAATTCTCGCAGAAGATCGACGTAGAAAACTTATTATGGCCACGATACATTTTATAAATATGATAGTTGGTTACCCTAAGCCCCTAACCTTTTATCATAATATCCATAATTCCCTATCCCTTTTGAGCATTCATAAATCTAAATTATTTTAGATATATTTATTTGATATAATTAATTATATAATTTTGTAAACTGACAGTGATGTCGTACGATAAATCTTCGGTAACAATATTTACAGAGTATTCGTGTAACAAAGTTAAGTCTAATTTCATTATTCGTGAAATATCGTCATAGCGTGTCTTGTTGTTCCAATTAAAGCTTTCAAGTTTTTGAGGGACTTTGGATTATTATTTGAAATTAAAATCATACCTCTAATTTCTGTGACAATTTTTTCATCTTCATATTTTCATAGTGACAATAATAGAAAATCATAAAATGTACCCAAAATAATAATATAAAAAACAAAGTAAAGATATATTCTGTTACGACATCATTGGTTAAGAGTTGTTTTAAGTTAAGTTTTAATTATGAGTCGAGAATTTATTTATATTTAATTATTTTTTCATATATAAATAATATTTGAAGGATATTTTTAAAATGACTGTCATATAATTCGATATAATGTTATGTACATCATTCTGCAGCTTTTTTTTTTTTTTTTTTTTTATGTTAGAGGAGGGCAAACGAGCTTGCGGGTCACCGTTGGTATGTGATCACCGCCGCCCATGAACTCTTGCAACATCCGAGGATATACAAGAGCGTTGCCGGCCTTGGAGAAAGGAATATATGCCTTTTTTGAAGGTACCCATGTCGTATCGATCTGGAAATACCGCCGAAGGAAGTTCGTTCCACATTTGAGTGGTACGTGGGAAAAAAGTCCTTGAAAACCGCACAGTTGAAGATCGCCCCGCGTCCAGGTGGTATGGATGATAAAGGAGGCGATGGCGAGCTGTGCGGTAGTGAAATTCGGCGGTAGGCATCAGATCGAATAGTTCTTCGGAACACTCCCCGTTGTAAATGCGGTAGAAGACGCACAAAGAAGCCACGTCTCTACGCAATGCCAAAGAGTCCAGCCGTTCACAGAGCACTGGGTTCCCGACAATCCGAACGGCTCTCCGTTGTACGCGGTCAAATGGTAGAAGCTGATATTGGGGTGATCCGGACCAGAGATGAGAACAGTACTCCATGTGAGGCCGGACCTGCGCCTTATAGAGCGCAAGTCTTTGGCCAGGTTTGAAATACTGCCTCGCTCTATTGATCACTCCCAATTTCATCGAGGCCAACTTGGCCTTGCTCTCCAGATGACCACGAAACTGACAATCGCTCGAAATGTCGAGACCCAGTATTCTGATACTTGGCGAGGCAATAAGAGGAGTGCTCTCGAAGAGCGGTGATACGACAAACGGGGTTTTCTTAGTGGTAAACGCGCAAACCTGTGTCTTTAGGGGATTGAACTGAACATGGTTCAGTTCACCCCACTCAGAGACCATCCCCAGGGAGGTCTCTATTGAAGACACAAGTTTCTTTCGGCACCCGTCGACGTTTTCCCGAGAGAGACCTGCACGACCGGAATATACTGCATCCCCAGTGCTGTCATCCGCATAACAATGTATGTTGGAAATATCCAACATATCATTGATATGCAGGAGGAACAGAGTTGGGGATAGCACGCAGCCTTGGGGTACACCAGCATTCACGGGCTTGGGGTCCGAGCAAAAACCGTCGAGAACGACTTGTATGCTCCGCCCAGTGAGAGAACTGGTGATCCACTTGCATAAACCCTCGGGAAGCCCATAGGAAGGTAGCTTCGAAAGAAGCCCCTTGTGCCATACACGATCAAAGGCTTTTGCCATATCCAGACTAACTGCCAGACCTTCTCCCTTGCTTTCAATAACCGCTGCCCAACGGTGCGTAAGGTATAACAGAAGATCACCAGCTGATCGACCATGACGAAAGCCATACTGCCGGTCATTGATCAACTGGTGATCCTCTAGGTACGTTAGGAGCTGTCGGTTTATGATAATCTCCATTATTTTGGAGAGAAGGGAGGTAATGGCGATAGGTCTGTAGTTAGCTGGGTCCGAGCTATCACCTTTTTTAGGGATCGGATGGACAAGGGCACGCTTCCATGAGACCGGGACTACGCCTCTAAGGTAGGAGTACCGAAATAGACGCGTTAGCACTGGAGTCAACTCAGGGGCACACGTTCGTAGCACTAATGGAGAAATGCCATCCGGCCCACTCGACTTATGAACGTCCAAGGAAAATAGAGACTGCCTGATAGTTTTTTGGCGAAAAACTATTTCCGGCATTGAACTCTGACACCGCGGGATGGTAGGCGGTGTCTTCCCTTGGTCGTCCAAAGTCGAGTTGGAGGCGAAAAGAGTGCCCAAGAGATCGGCTTTCTCTTTTGCCGTGTGGGCCAGAGAGTCATTCCCCATGTGCAACGGCGGTAGGGACGGCTGGCTAAAGTTGCCCAGAGTGGCCTTGGAAAGCGCCCAGAATTTGCGCGTGCCAGGCGGGTACTTTGCCAGCTGATCCCCAATTTTGACGACATGCTTAAACTTTGCTCTAGCGATTTGCCGTTTGAAGAATCTGGAGGCGCGGTTGTATTTCCTCTTCAGAACTCTAGACTTCGGATCCTTAGTGACTAACGCATTAGCCCAAGCTTGATAAGCCTGCCGTTTGCCAGCTGCTGCTGCCCTGACAGACGCATCAAACCAAGGCCGCGATCTGCCGCCAAGCGGTACCACAGAGCTTGGTACAAATAGTTCCATGCCCTGAAGTATCACATCAGCTACAGCCGCAGCGCAGTCACTAGGATCATTGGAAGGGAAACAAATCGGCCCCCAAGGGTAGGATGCAAAAAAGGACCGCATTCCATCCCAATCCGCTGACTTGTAGTGCCAAACGCGTCGAGTCACAGGTCTAGTGCGATCAGGACGTCGAATGGGCACTACACTCCGTACCAGACAGTGATCAGAGGAACCTAAGGGAGCCTCGACAGTGATCTGGTACTTTTCTGGACGTGTAGTCAGCAGAAGATCCAACAAAGAGGGCGTGTGGCTGTCCACGTCCGGTAGACGAGTGTGCGTCTTTACCAGCTGGGACAGACCATTTGCCAGAGCAAAGTCAAACACAGATCTCCCCGCGTAGTCGGTGGCACGTGACCCTAGCCAATCGGCATTTAAAAAAAAAAAAAATTATTTTTTATTTTTTATTTTTTATTATTTTTTTTTTTTTTTTAAATACCCGAGGTATGACAGGTACGCTGTGTCGCTAGGTTGAGATATCTGCGTCTCCGTCAAAAACAACAAGGCCGGCTGCGCCGTCTCAAGGTGGTAGTGGACGGCGTTTAGGTTCGAGTGAAACCCCCGGATGTTGCAAAAGTCCACATCTAGAGTGGAGCGGGGTGCCGCTGTTTGCCGTCGTTTGCCCTCAGAAAACACAACAGGCGATACTTTGCCCGCCCCAGATACGACGGGCAGCAGCTGGTTTAAGCTTAGATAAAATCTATCAATCTTTTTTTTTATTTTAGTCCTAAAATAAATTCCAATTACTTTAAACGCTGTCTAAATATGTGATATGATAAATTTAATACTTTAAGGCAAACACCGAGTACAAAACTAAATTAACCTCCGCCTTATCAACCATTTACTCATTTGGCTTCGATCCAAAGTTTCAGCATGCAACGAAATGCTTCCCATAACAAGAAACACAGACTTGGGAAACTGCTTATTTGTGAAAGTTTGTTTATAGTTATTATATTTTTTATCATGCATTTTCTACAACCATGTTTTTAATATGTCTTAAAACATTGAAATGAAATATATTTCATAAAAAATAACAGTCATCGATTGTTACTTTTAATGGAGAATCATTTAGTCAAAGAGAGACGAAGCTTCTTAGCATTCCATGGATTCACCGTACGGGTGCCGGTCCCATCGCGTTGCAAGAAAAGGAGCGCAAACAATGCCTGGGACTTGTGACCCAGGTGTTGGTTTAAGGAGCCCCTTTAGTATGCGCATACACGCTCACCTTCACTGTTCACGCTCCTCTCCCTATCTATAAAAATATCGTAAGAACCTACTAAAGCTGCCTTTGAAATACGTTCCAGAAATGAACTGATGATAGTTCTAGAAAGCCCGAGATCCTTAAATAAATTGTAGAGAGATTTTGCTGTTATATCTCTCGCTCCTACTTCTACAGCGTACAAATTAACTATAAATTTATTCCTGATCAGTTCGTTACATAGTTCGTAATACTTGTTAAGCTTAAATGTATGATCTTTAGGTATATTTGTTTCCCATGGTACAGTAAGCTCCACAAGTAAAACATTATTTGAAAAAGTATTCTGAACAAAATAGAAAACTTCTAATATGTAGCTTTAATACATTTTATTTTTAAAATATATAAAGTATTAGTACCCACATTTAATAGTACTTTTGGTACTTACACCTTTTTATGTAGTGTATAAACTAGACAGAATATATTTATTCAAACTGATCTAGCAAAACATAGTCTAAATCTGTTTTATGGTTTTAAATATTTTTTCTCAATTAGTTATTACTCACCAAGAAAGAGTTCCGTTAGTTCTATCATAAAAGTCTTTGTTTTATTTTCAAAATAAAACATCACATTTTATACCTTTAAAAAAATATACAGTATTAACATTTTCAAGGACAAAGATTAAAATACTTAAGATATTTAAGAATAGGTATATATTGTGTAGATATAGTTATTATTGCTTAGCGTATGTTGTACATATAAATAATAGATTATTATGCTTGAAAACTTTAGATATTATTCCTTAAGTTGTATTCCGGAAAAGTAAGTTTTAGTTCTACAGTGACGATAACTACCATTTCCAAAACATGGAAAACCTAGACATTTTAGAAGCAAGACAAATTTAGAACAAAGTTTTTTTTCGAATAAATTTATTATACGTCATTCGACGCGACGTGTCGATTTCTTTCCGCTTTCAATTAAACATTTTTTTTTACCCGTGTCAGTTTCCATTAGGTTACTCGAAAGTGTCATAATGAAAATAAAGAATAGTATAATGTGTCATAATAGTTTTCGCTTAGCTTTTCTGAAGTCACTAACTAGATTTATTTCATTATTTTATTTGAATATTACATACATCGGACTTTCCGGTTCCGGTGATCGAAAAATCAAGACGTCTTTCTAATGCTCTCGTAAAAAGTAATATAAAGTTCAGTATAAAAAGTGAAAAAAACAAGTGTATCGTTAAGGACAACAACAACAAGAACTAAAAAAGTGCAATCACAGTTTAAACTCAATGTTTTACGTAAAAACTTATCTAATCACAGTGGAAAACTTCATCGTAAACATACCCTCAAAAGTGATTTGACAACTTTTGTTTCAACATCAAGGCTACAACCTAAGAAAACAGTAACCAGTGTTTTCATTACAAATTAATTATTTATGACAGCTCGGCAGTGGTGAAACCATATAGAAAAGAAAATAAAACGTTCCATTCCACTCAGTCCAAAAACGTTTTGTTACTGCACCAATAAAATAAACGCATAACATGTCGAAAGAAAGGTCAATTTCAATGTTATACAGCATGATGAAACAAGACATGGAGAAGCCAGCAAACCTAATCACTGCTAATACAGAAAAGACTATGCTGTCAATTGATGAGAAACTAATACCATTATTAGAAGAAAACAGAAATCTAAAGAAGGAAATTGAAGTACTCAACCAGAAAATTAATACTTTAGAGGAAATGAATAAAAAGAACAACACCGTAATACACGGGTTGAAAGAAACAGACTCTAATTACTCGCAATTATACAATAATATCAAGCAACTACTCCAGAAAATAGATGTGAACATAGAAAACTTTGATATAAACAGAATGTATAGAATTGGGAAAAAGACAACAGAAAAAGTAAGACCAGTGTTGATCTCTTTTACAACCTATAATAAGAAAATTGAAGTACTGAGAAACAAGAAAAAAACTATTGAGAACACTTATATAATTGAGGATTATTCCAAGGAAACACTACAGAAACGTAAAGAATTACTACCACAACTTAAGGAGGAAAGGGAAAAGGGAAACGAGGCATACATAAGAAATAACAAAGTTATTATAAAACCCAAAGAAAACGAGAAAAGAAAAAGGGGCAACTCAACATCTCCCAGTACAGGACCACAACAACAAGAGAAGGCGAAAACTATAATAGCTTCAGCTAAACTCCACAAATCAGACCCATTTGCATATATGCGTGCCAGATCGCACTCCTTAACGGAAAAAAATACCTCTAATCTATAGGAATCAGCAGACACCGGTAATCAAGAAAACATAAACAAGGAAAAAAGCAAAGTTAAAAAGAACCTCCCCAACCCGGCTCGTCACCGTAGGGTCAGAGACCAAAACCCCCCAATTCTCTAGAAAACAAAATAGTTAAAGAGAAACGTATCAAATATAAAACCAACAATATCTTTATTGCAACATTAAACACAAGGACATTAAAAACACAGGATAGACTATACGAATTAGACAATGCATTACAACAAATAAAATGGGACATCTTGGGCTTATCTGAGATTAGAAGATCAGGAGAACAAATTGAAGAATATGATGACTATATATTTTACTCTAAAAACGTAACTCCCGAACTTTACGGAGTCGGTTTTATAATAAAAAAATACCTAAAGGATAATATCTTGGAGTTCATTGGTATTTCGGACAGAATTTCAATTCTAAATATAAAACTTCCCGAATTTAAGCAACCCATTTCGATAGTGCAAGTTTATGCTCCAACAGAAAACGCAGAAGAACAACAAAAGGACATATTCTACCACGAACTTAAGCTAGTCATGGAGCAAACATATAAAACAGTAATTATAATAGGAGACCTAAACGCCCAAATAGAAACGAAAACAACAACATACAATACAACTTAACAGTCATGAATAGCTATTTCAACAAAAAGTAAGGTAGAAAATGGACGTGGATGTCACCAAATGGAAATGTACAAAATGAAATAGATTTTATAATCACAAATAGATCCAAGTTATTTACTGATATCAGTGCTATAAATCAACTAGACTTCAGCTCAGACCACAGAATGCTTCGTGGAACAATGACAATGTCTAATTAAAAAAAATCAAGAAGACCCTGGAAAAACAGCGGATAACAAATACAACTTCCCCTACCGGATACGATCTTATCTCCTCTAAAATTAACGCTAGAAACTAAACTTCAATAAATTAATACTATACAAGGAAAATACGACCTACTAGAAAAAGAATTAAAATCTGTTGAAAACAATATCCAAACATCAAAGACTACAGGAGATAAAATTGGAAAAAAAGCAAAGGAATTAATAAAATTGAGACATAGCATAAGACAACAAAGACCAAAAGATAGAAAGGAATTAGCAAAAGTAAGCAAACAAATTAACTTATGTATTAGAAAACATAGAGAAGAAAATAGGTTAGATCGAATAATGTTTCACATAGAAACTACCGGCGGCGTCAAAAAAGCATTGAAAGAACTACAAGATTGTACAAACTGGATTCCAGAAATGAATAAACAAAAAGATCAAAGTAACAAAACGAAACTACTAAATACTAGACATAGCTACAGTCTTCTATCGAAACCTCTACAATGATGAAACTTTAACACCGTCAGTAGATCTGAATAACACAAAAAAAAAAATTGCATTCATGTAAAATGCAGCCGATTTACTTGTTTACAACTGTTTACAGAAATTAAAATTGGTTATTTTTAATGACGCTAAAATTAAACATATTGCAAGAATTCTTTGAAACCTTGAACTTAACTTTTTTCTATTTTTTTTTTGCCGATAACCTTAAAATCAAAATCTTATAACGTTATTTACACTTTAAGCACAACAAACCTTACTGCAAGAAGAAGAAAAAGTTATTTAACTAAAGCAAAAGCAATTAGAACGTGATCCATCTCTTGAAGGTAAATTATTTAAATTTAAATTTCTATTGGTAATTAATTAACATAACTATTACAAATTAATGTAGATTGTTCCAGATCAGTTTTTCATTTTAAAGGAACTTATAACGTCTAAAATACTACAAAATATGTCATATGATTTATGTATTCCAGGCAACCTTAAAAACATTAAGTAAAGAATAAACATAGGCTGTACCAATGTTGTTTTTAGTAGTAGGTGGCGTAAAATTATATTAATAAACATATATAATAACACACTAATGACTAATACTAACTAATAACAACTAAAAAATTAATAAACATGTAAGAAATCAAGAAGAAGATACCATAATAAGATCAAGAAAGAAGGTAGAAGAGATAAAATCCCGGCAGTGAATAACGAGTGGATGACAAACATGGCTTAAGCAACGATTCTGAAATTAAGACGGCATGTATTTTAGAAGACTCAAATGATGAAAACATATCAGGATAATGTGCCGGGATACTTTTTGAATTTTTATAGAGATTAAATTAAAAGTTTTCAGACAATCTGTAAAACATGCACGAAAAGTGATTTTAAGGGGAATCGGCGGCGGTACAGGGAAAACAATGTCATTTAAGATTCATTCTGGGAATCATCATAACTGAAAAACAAGCTAGTTACTACTAACACTGTCTACTGACGTCATAATAAATAAATGTATATAATTTTTAGTACACTAATATTTAAAAATTAAGTAAATATCAATAGTAGTTAACACTAAATTGACGCAAGCATATAAAACTACACTTTGTTTTTTTAAAAGAGGTATTAGCAACTACGATGGATTTATTCAACAACAGCCTGAATGAATTTCAGCTTGGCTTGCAGAAGTGACAGTCACCTGGATCGACTGCCCTTGCAACCGAGTTTACTACTTTTAGAACTTTTATTCTTTCGGCACTAAACACTTTGCAGCAGCAATTTCAGTTTTTAGCTAAGGAAGTAGATTGCCAGGAGATGCGAAGCAGACGAAAAATTATAACAATATAATTTTTGTTGCATGAAGTGCCGGAAGACAAGACCTCTGTGCACGGGTGACTTTTCTTTCTGCTGACCACCTCAATGTTCCTAATTTCTCAAGCAACAGTTTTAGATCATGCCACCATTTAGGTCGTCAGTCCAATAAAAAATATAGGCCAATCGTGATCAATTTCACAAAAATTTTTGGGCGTGATAAAGTCTGGTTCACCAAGACGAAATTTAAAGAATCTCGTATGACCGTATCTAAATTTGCTAACTAAATATCAGTAAGACACATTTCTTACTGCAAGGCAGCGTTTTGAACTTAATAAATGCTGGATCGGATGCCGAGCAATTCATATCTCACGAAACAATATATTACACAGAATATAATACCTGGCTGACCTTCACAGGATTCATGTGATGTCAAAATCACCAGCAATGTCACAGTGCCTTATGATTCATATACGAGTAAATTCTAAAGTTGTGGTTTCTCGTCAGAAGAGAATAATTAAGAAATACCTAAGGTTTTTTCATCAATATTTACTGTTAAAGTATTTACTCTACATACATACATACGCTCTTTTGTTATTTTTTAATGACCATTTGTTTTTTATTACATCTCACTTTTCTGACTAATCGATATTATTAAGACATTCAAAGTTGACACAAGTATCTCATATGTGGGAAAGGGGTAAAACTAACAACTTATCAAATTCTAATAAATTGTAGATTACATTCATAATATTTAAATATTTTCATATGTTTTATTACATTAATGAAATAGAAATATGCACTAATAAAAGTTTTAAAATCAGTAATTACAGCTTTCATAGCTATTAATCAAATCTACTTGTGTACCAATTGAGTAGGTATTCAAAAAGTGCTTTCAAATGGCGTCGACTAGGGTATGAATACATTTCTAATGACCAGAAATAGAAGCAAGCGACCTCATCGATACACATATCAATGACTAAAATATCATGGAGTAAATAAGCAAAAAGAAACAAACAAATTAAGATAAAATATTTTTAGAAACATAGAATTGAACGCAATTGAAAAAAAGAATCAATTGTATAGATATTTATTAGCCAACAGGAAAATTAACGAAAATTGGGTTTGGATCTTCTGAGGCCTTATCTTCTTAACATTTTCCTCAATATCTATGAATCGTCTTATACGCTATTTAAAGTACCGCGCTATTCTCGGTAAATTTTTAAATGTAAGTTTTTCTTCACAACTAATAGAGCAATAAAACTTTTTATGACTAAACTTGAATATAACCGGGTGGTTATAATTGCGTTAATTTTAAGAATTTTATCGGACTAATTTTGTTCCTATTCGGGGTCCTTTATTCATGAGCATGAGTGGTTGTCATTCAACAGCAGAATAAACTATTATTCAGTTTATTTTACAATTAAAAGTTGTCTTATAAGTTTTATGTCAAACTTAAGAACCTACTTAATAAATAGAATATTAATATTAAAAATTGTAGATGCACACACAATATATATTTTTAAATACACACACGTGCAATATATATTTTTAAACATTTATTGGAAACTTATGGGAAATCTATCGCTTCATCTACATTTACAATTTATATTGTATAACATTTTGAAATATCTGTAAAATATATCTGTAAACATTGAAATTCAAAAATAAATGTCGTCGTTTGTCTGTATATGAATTTCGTGTGGGGCTATGTTTGTCTTGTGAGCGTCCGTCCGTCTGCAACGTACTGCAATTCCACCGGATATTACAGTGGGGTTTGAAACATGTAATTTTGGCCTCCAGAAGCCTAGATTAAAAAATATATATACTCGTATGTCGTTGCACCACGTACTGCCTTGTTTAAAAAGCTAGTTTTAAATGGTAGCTTCAAGCAGAATACTTGGGAAGTTGGTCGAAAAGCAACGGACAATATTGATAGTCAACGAGATTGTAAAAAATCAGATAATTTTGACCTTCTGATTATTCAGGTTGTGCTTTTATTATGGTTTCACCGTATAATATAATATATGATAGGAAATAATGATTTTTTAAGAGAATCGATTTTTTATGCAATACCAATGTTTGATTGCACGACATGCATATTATTTAGAATACAAAGTCAAGACAATCACGAGGTAGCGTGGTTTTGTCATATATATTTATATGCAGATAATAGTATAGATAATATTAATATATATATATATATGTTTCAATCTTTATTAAAAAATACAACAATAAGTCTTCATTGTTCTCCTAAAGATAACAATTAATTGAAACAAGGAGAACGGTTATGAAAACTATGTAGAAACTCAAACCGTTATTCCAAATTATTCTTAACAAATCAGAAGTTACTAGACCATTTTAGCCTTTTATTGAAGTGACAAATATGATCATATTTGAAGTTAAGTTTAAGTTTTGAATCTCACATCTGCATGATCTTAAATTGGAAATAGAAAAGAATGAGCTAAAACGACCTCCTCATCAAACGGTTGTAAATGTCTTTCTGCGCCTTTCATCAATCAACGGATGCCATGAGTAGGTTAGGTGGAGTATAAACCCAAGGTGACTTCTCCTTCTATGAGGAATAACTACCAGGTCTTCAAAGCCATTGGAGGTAGCTGATAGTTGGAAGTGCGTGACAATAGCTTTAAAATAAAAATGATTATGATGTGTTCTGAAGTAAGGATAGCCTTTATTATTTTTAAGTTAAACAAAATGATAAGTTACAAGAATATTTGTGAATAATTAATTATTCAAATCGAATATCGAATATGGTTTTGTCTAGTTTTCGGTCATCCATTGTACAGTGCTTGTACAACTTGCAAGAGGTAACCACTTGTCGGCAATCTTCCATGCTAAGTTCTACCTTGGTTGATCCAGTACACTTATGATCCCTAAGGTTTGGGTTTTACAAGTAGGTTTGTTTATGGTTTTTATAAAGTGGATTTCAGTGTTTTTGCAACTTACTGGTTAATTTCAAACATTTCAGATTCAGACCAGAGACAGAAAACATTTTGATAAAGTTTTTGATATAAAATATTTTTAAAATAAAACTATCAACAACCTTATTTAATTATAACAAAGGTTCATTTTCCTTGTTACTTAATAAAACTTTTCACTTTGTTATTTAATCTTGAATGAATTAAATGCGGGCAAGAGGCTTTATCTTTTTAGAAACGACTTAACCTTTACAAGAAAGTTTTGTCAAAGCAATATTTAAAATATATAGTTCTCCTTGTATACTGGACAACTGTATGCTACTGGTTAAACATATTTTTATATTGAAGATCAAAGATAATATATAAGATTTTTTGAGCATCTGTTTCAATAATTTATTTATGAGTATTAAAATACATAGAAAAAAATATACAAGATCAAGTTAATGTTAAACAGGTCGCCAAAACCCATTTCAAATTTAAGTGACCACGAAATAAGTAATCTTAAAAAATAAAAGGTTCAATCTCTTATATTATTATTTATGAACTTTTTCAGTAGCAAACTAGTGCATAGACGCTCGTCTTAGTAAAATTCTAGGGCATCTATTCACTGGCAAATTTACGGTCGCCCACTTTATGTGACTCTTCAAATGAGTATTCGGGAACTTTTGAGAAATTCAACGTAAAATGAATTTTTACGACGCTTGATATCATAAAATATACCAAATAGTAAGAGACTGTTTGATAATATTGTGATGGAGTATGTTTGATAATATTATGTAACATTTGCAGCAATTACAAACATTGATTATTTAATATTATAAAATAATTGAAAAAAGTAAGGGATGGCAATAGGTCTCTTAGGTGAGATATGGTAAAACGATGTCGTATCACCAGAGGTGTATATGACGTGAGATGCAAGCCTAGTAAGAAAAAAGGTTTGACTAAGGTGTGAAAATCGAAATCGTTGTAGAATTGTAAATACAGCAACAATAAACTTTCTAAAATCTTTATTTTTTATTAAGCTTAAAAATAGTTGTGGGTTGGATAAATAATATTAAATTTTGTTGGTTATAAATATCTTAATTAAAAATCGTTTTTATTAAAACTTACGTCATTTTAATGACATATATTAAGAATTTAAGTTACGTTTCATCTTTACAATCTTAATTGTATTAAGTTTTCGGAGAAACTTAACGAACATGTATAAAACAATGCATTAAGATGCAAACCTATGTTGGAAAACAGGGTGATGTATCCAACATTAAAGATATATTATTTCATTAGAGATATTTAAATAAAAATTGGTCACTCCAAGTCTACTAAAACGCAGCACATATTTTCTATTAGGTACCAAATTACTTAATACTTATCTACGAGTAACTTGTGACTGCTATTAATCCTATCTCCCCTCGATAGTAGGAAATTGGCTTTCATCGATTTTGTCTCTCCCGCCGCAAACACGCTGCCATTTTTGTGTTTCTAAAATATAAACTTCTTTTGTTGTCAAGTATGGAGATTTAAAAGGGATTTTTATTAGATTGCTTGTTAGTGAGAGACAAACATTCCAATATGGAGTTTATATTTATATAAGCATATATTAGTGACTTAGCAAAAATTTAAATTCAACTCAAAAATTATATAATATAAGCTTGGTGACAAAATATAAATTTACATATAAGTTCTTAACTACAATCTGGTAATAGAAATCTCCTTAACGACAATTCTATTGTTTAACCGTTGTAACGATTCCGTGAAACTTTATTTTTATTGCTTTAATGTTGGTATAATAATTGTAATCCTTAAGTCTTGATCTAATATCAATACGCACTCAGAAATATTGATAAAACATAATTATTTATATATATGTATGAATACATTGAATTATACGAGAAAAACTATAAACACTGAAGCTTTAAATAACGAATATATGTTATTAGTAATTATTATATATGTACAAGGAGATTATTCTTCGTAACGTTATTACTGTGCAGTTCTAATTGAAAGCAATGGCGCATTGGAAACGAATAATCTATTTTATCTTTAAAGGATTTGTATTTAATTTAAGTAAATATATTTTATGTTACGATATCAATTATGATCTAGTCGTAATAGTATAATAAATGTTAAGTTTATTGTAATCTATCAGGTAAAAATCATTTTTTTTTAATATTTAATATGATGTTTTTATTTAAAATTATAACCTTTACGATAAAAAAAAATAAAAATATTCATTTAATTCAAATATACTTATTTCAATTTAAATATAAAGTTTTGCCTATAAATTATTTGGTAGAATACGATATTAAATTTTAATAAACGGGAAATAACATTTTAAGCCAGAATATCCAAATTCAATTTTAAACCAGTCTGCGTCGTAAAAACATAATAAACTTTTTCCGTTAAAACTCTTCACTAACTTTTCTCTCGAAAGTCAACAACACAAAAAATACATTTATTTTGTAAGCTTCAAAGCTACATATTCATTAATGTAGCTTTGATGTAGCATTGAATATTAAACATAAAAGTTGACGTGACTTTGGCGTGTTCTTCTAATCAATTTACCAAATTAAATATATTTTGTGTTATGTTCACATACAATATATGATTATATTTACACACAAATTATATTAACTTCCTACTAACAGATGTTTATAATTTATTTTTCATAAATAAATATACTTATCTATCAATTAAAATAACAACATTTAAATTTTTAACATAAAATAAATTAGTTTCGGCTGTACCAAAACGTATATAAAGGTATTCTAAAAGTAGGAAAATACAATCGTTCTATTATAAGAAAATATCGAAGTAAATATAATATTTCAGGTATAGAAACAGGTATGTGTGACAAAAAATAATTATAAGTTCCAATAATTTTGTTTTGTGTTGTTAACTGAAGTTAACTTATTTACGTTATTAAAAACATAGACCCTTGTAACATACATTTTCAAAAAGAAATGCCACTAAAGTATCACAATTTAATAGTTAAAGATGCTAATTACAAGTTTGAATGTACATAGTAATGAAATATATTAAAATATATATTGGGTAGAAAAAATATGATATGACAAAAAATTGAAAGAGACCTTTAAGCAAACAAATAATAAAAATAAATAAAAACGTGTAAAACATTGTTGACTATATTATTATAATAATTGATTATTAAAACAAAATAAATTAAAAAAAACACATTTTTAAATTGAAAACCAAATATTTAACATGTAATAATTCTAGTTACACTATTAATTTTAAATTTTATTTGGGAATAGTTCTTAAAATAAATACAAAGTACAATGTGACCGCTAAATCTATAGATTACAGTAGCTTTGCCCCACTATTAACACACTAAAAATATTTAAATATAATCAACAAACCATTATAATATATGCATCACTTAAGAACGAAGTGAAAAATGGAAAATTACAAATCGCTTACCGAGATTGTATCAGCATTATGAAGGTTCTTATATATGTAACAAACCATATTAGCCATTATGACCATCTCTGAAGGATCATATTGCTTTAAATATCTAGACATTTGAAGTGGTCGTCGTATGAATATGCAACGTTTATTCATATGCTAAGATCGCAAAATGCTGGTCGAGAACTCCCAAAGAAACTTTTCATGTCACTCAACATATTCTAAGTTTCAAAGCAAATAGAAATATGAAACTAGGAAAATACGAATAGTATTAAAAATAACTAGCGTTAAATAATTGTTTGAAATTTTATACTTCAAATACAATATAAACAATATACACCAAATAGAGATCAAAATAAAATACCCATTAGTGCATCTTCAATAAGATTTAGGACGAAATTATCTGTTTCATTTGTTAAAAGCATTATATTGTAATATCGCTTGAAAAAGCCAGAACAAAATGCAATTAAAAAAAAGATACAAAGTTAGTACTTAAAACATACTTTAAATATTATTATCTTTTTGTATAAGAATTCAAACTAGATCCCGTTATTTCGCAGGGTAAATTTTGAGTATAATTATTAAAATAGTTATTAATGTTAATAATCTGTTAAAATACAAGTCATGTACTCATCGCCTAAACTATATATTTAAATTTGGCATACATTGCTCGTGCTCATATGAATGACATGTCAGATTCTAGTATCCAACGTAAGTTTAAAATACTTTGAATTTACAAATTTACTAATGATACTAGCTATTTACTTGAATATCCATCCAAATGTATTCCTTTTATATAGACATAACAAAATAATAAAATTAAGGTCAGTAGGTCAATCGTAAGTCAATGTTGTATTGAAAAAAATTCCGCATTTGTAAAACTTAATAAAAATTAACAATATTCAGGTAAATCTCTATTTGTATATAAATCTCTTGAAAATAGACACTTAATTAGAGTTTAATATAACTTTGTCACTATTTGCTCAAACACTTTTATTCTTAACCGTTACCTTGTAAAAATACCTATAATTTCTTTCTATATCGAATTGTATTAATTTTTGAAGTACGTATTATGGTAATTGTACGAATACCTATTATAACGTTAGACAGTAGAGGTAGGTGTATAAAAGCTTGCTATTAAATGTATAATTGAATATTATGATAAAATATTACCTGTTTACCTAATATTAGGTGTTATCTTAATGAATTATAAAATTCAAGAATGGAAAAATTGGCACCATTGATCGATTACACATATTTTATTACAAAACGAAGATTGTGTTCAATTCTTTAAAAAATACCCCAAAAAATGTTGTATTAACAATGCAGTAAGTTATTTTTTTATTACTATAATAACAAACATATCGCGTATTACCGTAGTAATTACTTTAATAAAAATATTATATCCTGATTAAAAAAATATATAACATTAACTAGACAATCTTAACGATCACTTCAAGAGAGTTTTCAGCTTTATGTATATAATATAAATGAAGTTTCGTTTAAATTTATACTGCTGGAGAATACATTTATTAATTTGTAAAAATTATGGTTCTTATGACATTATGTTTCCTATGCGGTGCAAGATACTATTTTGTGTATTGTGTCGTAATATTTATTTCTTTCTGTCTAATTTAACAATTGCAGTAATTTTCTTGTTCTTCTTATTTTCTGTTGATGCAGGTAAGAAGTTTTGTTTCTATAGAGTTTAGAGGATGTTGAAAACTTGAACAAGAAAAATATTAAAAAAATTATATAACTTTCAAATGACCATAAAAGCTAGTTGTGGTTCTTTCACCATGTTATTGGTATTTACTTGAGCGGGATATGTGCACTATTTTTAATGTGATTGTGGCTAAAAGATTCTAAGTAATCAAGGTCTACATAAACAAATATCTTATTTTGTAAAAAAAATACCAAGCAATTTTACGATCACATGATTCCACATAATGATAATAATACACATTTAACTAAACATTGACACTTATAATCTGTTATGTATTATAATTACTTATGTTTATTATATATCACAAGTATACAAGTTGTAAGAGCAATGGGCGCGAAATTTAAATATTTAATACAATAATCGCTGCAATTGGCACGCCCTCTGATTTTACGTAAAGTTAAGAAAGCTGTTAATAATACGACCACGCTAGAATTACGGCATTCAGAAAATGGTAATTGGACAGTAAAAAGAAGGTTATAAAAGCTTGAATAATAAAATATATGAGAAAAATATTTTAGATACCAGGTTTCAACCACATATTTAATATAATAATGAGTGGTTTCAACAAATATAGAATAATCTTTTTAAAAATAGTAAGTGTTACTAACAATTTTGTTTATATTGACATTTAGTCACTTTTATAAATAAGTAATATTAAAGAAATGATAAACCATTTTATATATTATATTCATTGTTATATGCAAATCGTCATATATTTTCTAATTAATATTGAGACGCCCATTATGAAACACAATATTTTCAAACAAAAAAATAACGTAATAAATATTTGTTTCCAAATTGTTATAAATTTTAGTCACATTTATTTTTAATTCAGCTTCTACCGTTTGACCACTTACAATGGAGAGTTTGGATTATCGTGGACCCGGTGCTCTGCAAATGGCTGGACTCTCTGGCATTGCGGAGAGAAATGGCCTCTATATACATCGCCTTACGCATTTACAACAAGGAGTGTTTCGAAGAGTAAATTGAAATGACGCCTGCTGCTGAAATTCAATACCGCACAACACGTTTCTATTGTACGATTTTCAAGGACTTTTCTTCCACGTACTACTAAAATGTGGAACAAACTTTCTTCGGTGGTATTTTCTAATTGATACGACACGGGTACCTTCAAAAAAGGCATATAAAACCATCAACGATAGCGGTAAAGCTGTTGCGCTTCTCCGGTTGTTGTCAGATTTCGTGGGTAGCTGTGATCACTTGATATTGGTGAAATGCATGACCGTTTGCCGATCTCTTGAATAAAAAAGAAAAAAAAATATCCACTTCGCTTACTTCAACTTCATAAAAAGCACTTTTTAAATGTATTTTTATTTCCATTTTATATAAAAACATATATTAAGACCAAATCTTTGTAAACAAATATTCATTGTTGTGGAACACGATCACCTGCGCCTTCATTTTAATTAAGAATTGTTTTCTTTGCAATACTCCAAGCGACAAACTTGGATTTTGCAATCGAAATAAAGTATCGTAACTTTATATTTTGAATACTTTGAACAACAAATTTAGTTATTGTCCGTAATATTTAACATATTGAATAAGTTTCGGGGATGCAGACAATTGCGACAAAAAATAAACATTAAGCCAACTGTGAGGAGTTTACTTATAATTCTTTCATCATATATTTCTCTTATTCACAAATAAATCATAAAATTTCGAAAGTTTTAAGTAATTTTTACAAAAATTTAAAACTAATATATGTAAAAAAAATCGTATTTTGCTTTTGTTACTTCGACTGAAAACTAGGAAAGTTTTTTAATGAACAAAGCTTATTCTATTACGACCGCCAACTGTTTTTAAAAGTTTGATTCTCACTTTTTTCTCAAACTCGGTTATTTCATTTTTATTTTAAATCACAGAATATTTTTTTTCATGTATATTTTTTCTGAACCCAAAATATGATGTACACAATAAGACAAAAATTATATTTTTAGACAAATGACATAATTTTTGAAAACGCAAACATAAATATATATATATAGGGTGTCCAGGAAACAATGGATAACCTCTGAAAGGCTAATAGTAGAACTAAAGGCAAGCCCAAAAAAAAATATATAATCCTTACACTACTACAAAAATGGGGCTTTAAAAAAAACTTTTTTTTTGTCTGATTTCATATTTTTACTCGTAACGACGTCAAATCAGTTAATATCATAATTATTTTTATACTTAAATATTTATTATTAACCGTATCAGTGAATAATTATTAAATAACATAACTAATTGTAGTATTTTTTTTCAAAAAAATAATGTTGAACTATTGTTTTGTGTAAAATTTCTGAAGAAATATTTTTGATGTGGAACTTTGAATAGCTCTAGTGTAAAAAAAAAATATGAAAGCAACAGTGAACAACCACTTTCAAATATTCCTGGCTTAATGGAGTTTCTAAAAAGATGTAATATGTCGTTATTGTTATGAAAAAATATTGAACTATTGGTATTAATGTGTAAAATGGGATAATTATTAGGGTTATATTTTTTTTTTGTTTTCGGGCTTGCCTTTAGTTCCACTATTAGCCTTTCAGAGGTTATCCTTTGTTTCCTGGACACCCTGTACATATGTATATAGGTATGTATGTATAGGTATATTTTATTAGAAAAATAGAGTTATTGAAATAAATGTTTAACTTAAGCATCGAAAATGACGTCACACCCGGTTTCATGCAGTGCAAGATAAAAGAATTAACATTTAGCGTCACGCCATCAATGGATCAGGTTGTGTGCAGAATGAGCGGCCTATATAAGAGCCTGAGTTTAGAACTAAAAACATTTTGATCAGGGCAACCCTCCTGGTTGCACCTCTAATTGTGACACAGGTCACGCCTGAGTCACATAAGTTTATTATTATTATTTACATATTGTTAAAATTGTTAAATAATTATTTTTGAAACATCTTACACGCTCTTATATTTGTGGAGTATAGTTTGATAGCTCATCCAATTACTTTTTATACATTATTACCTCCGTAACTAGAATATTTTATTCTGTAATGTATTTTAATATAAATAAGTTAAAATATATAAATACTACTTTATAGTTTTTTAAGAAAAAAAAAATATTATTGATAATAAAATCTTCTGTGAGATTGACAAATAACTAAATACTTTAGAAAGATCAATATTGCATTATACATATATATATAATTAGTTTAAATAAATTTGTTTTTATTATTACGATGTTTATATGAAGTCAGTAATTTGAAGAGTTACATAATAATAAATGAATGATGGACCAAGAATGTTACTATTTCAAGTAGTAAATAAGTATAAAATCAAAATTAACAATTAATTAAACAAAATCCTAAACCAATGATTTGTTATTATCACAACGACAGCTTTAGTCACTACCGGATTAATTACATTTGTGCAGTATTATTATACATAAACTAGTAAGATGCTTGTTCCTCGTAAACTTACTCGTTAATATTACTATATTCGAAGTTTTGATTCATGTTCTCACCGTGACGATCTGAACAATATAACAGTGGGTTAGGAGTGAAATGTTCTCGGTAAATAAACGGTACTTCCATTAGTTACACTGTATTATTCTAAGCCACATACTCTCAAGTCTGAACTCATTAAGAAAACCTCGCAATAGTTAAAGTAGTATTGCGGGATGTAGTTTTGTAATTATTAGGAAATTGTTACCTTTAACTTTGATATTCCAAACGATTAAATACGGTTACCTTAAATTATATTTAACCCATTGTTCTTTATTGAAATAATGTATTAAACTACTACAGTATTAGAATTTTAAACACTATATTTAAATCTTAAGTGTAAAAGAAAATGTCCTAGCTAGGAGCCTAGCGATTTTATGTGACAATAGAGCTATTGTCACATAAAATCGAATCAATAATAAAACTATAATCTCTAAAATTAATATCCCAGAATATCAAAGCGGGCGTTAGCTAGCTCAGAGTGACGAAAGCACCCATAGTGCTGAAAGTCTAACTCTGTATATATACGCGCAATATCGATTTTTTTATACACGAGACCTTCTGGTATGAGTGTGGTATTTTTAGAAAGCCCTTGGCCCATAGACCCAGAAAATGCATTTACACTTAGCAATATACCTACCACCTCACCTCTACGGCCGCTTGAAAAATGAGACTAAAATTTACTTTTTGGCTCCGCACCAGTATAAAATCACTTATTTCCACCTTGAAAAAGATTTTCCTAAAGGTCCTCGTCGAGACCTTTTCAACAAGCCCAAAAACGCTAAAATCCGACCACCGGTTGATGAGATATGACATTTTGAAAATTTTGACTGGCGCCTACATCGATGATTACTTTGTCTGTGTGTGGGTATATTCGTAGTTTCAACTGATTTTGTTCCAACTTTCAGGGATTGAAGTACATCAAAAACTAAGACTTTTTTGTTCTACGACATTTCGATTTGGCCGCCATGTTGGCCGTGGCCAACCCTCGAAAGGCCAAAAATGGCCATTTTTCGTACAAGGACTGTGACCAAACCAGTTGAAGTACATTAACAAATTGGGCATCATTGGAAAGGTCTGAAGCTTATCTTTTGAATAATGTCCATTTTAATGGCAAAAACATTTGTTGGCGTGACATTTTTGGTCAAAAGGCAAAAAATGGCCAACTGGCCGGGGACAGATCGGCCATTTTCTCGAAAACGGCGCCAACGATTTTTTCCAAAATTTCCTCATTCGTAGCCCCAAATTAGAGCTAAAATTTGGTATATAGAATATATCTGGGAAAACTCGTTATTTCGAGATATGGCCGTGAGAAGTTCAAAAAATCATGAAAAATGACCAAAAATTGCCAAAAAATTACTTTTAAAGCCAGAATCGTACTCACAACACGGTTAAAATTCAATGCTAGTTGCACAGTGAATAAACTCACTAACGCATTGCCGTCTGTAACAATAAAAAAAAATTTACAGAAAAAAATCCGAATTCTGAAGAAATTCTGTTTTGAAGCAATGAATTAAAAAAATAAATGGAAACTGAAAAAATCAAATGAAAAAAAAATCGGGCACCTGTGGGAATCGAACTCGAGGTCTCGTCTTTGTCATTACAACGCTCATCCTCTGAGCCAAAACACTCTCATTTTGTCACAGGCAACTATTCCAAATAATAATAATAATAAATCAATTTATTTCAGATAATTCATCCAAAAGTGTTAGTAACATTTTAACTTAAGTAACTAATGTTATAATAGTACTCGTAGTTAGTATTCAACATAACAATCTCAAATTATACAGAAAAATAAAATTAATAAAATGCACAAAATTCATAAAATTATTAAAATTAAATATAAATTCAATTCAAATAAATATAAATTAAATTCAAATCAAATATAATTAAAATCATAAAATACTATTAAAGAAATTAAATAAAATAAAATTCATGGAAATCATCGTTCTAATTATTATTTATTTTTTTAATTCTACAAATAACTCAACGCTATACTCCTACAGTCAGTATACGCTACGCTTCGATGCTACGTGTACACTATCCCAGGACCTCCAGAGGGGAGCGTCTAGCTTTAACGCCAATATGCTGAGAAGACTGTTGGAGCTGTTCAGTAATCTTGTCATTGCGGACGCGGTCCGCTTTCGTATTATCGCATAGAAGTCGTCTACACGAGCCTCCGCAAACATTGCCGATGCACTGCAGTATCGAGGCTTCCTCAACAAAGCCCTCAGCACATTGTTGTACTGAACACGCAGTGCGCTATATGTCCGCCGCGTATAGTTCTCCCATAGGCTGCACGTGTAAAAGGACTAGCAATAGGCTTTAAATAATATTAATTTTACCTGTGTCGTACACCGTGCAAACCTACGGGCCAACATATTGCCTCTAACCGACAGAGCCCTGCGCTCCCGCTCGATATCACTATCATCACCCAGGCGTTCATTCACAATATGACCAAGGTATTTAAATTCAGATACTAGTTTCAGAGAAGTTCCACACAGATGTATTTTAGGAATGAAATTTAACTGTTTGTTTATTCCTCGAAAAATTAAAATTTCGCTCTTTTTAGCGTTATACCTCAGTCCATTGTCCTTTGCATATTCCTCACAGATTTTTATCAGTCTTCGAAGACCACTGACCGACTGGCTCAACAGAACCATATCGTCTGCGTAACTAAAATTGTTCATCATTACGCCATCTATTGAACAACCGACGCCTGCCCCGCTAAGCCTCTCTATGAGCCCGTTTATGTAAAGATTGAACAATCTGGGTGACGTCAGGCCCCCCTGTCTTACTCCACACCCTAATTTATATGGTTCACTAAGTGCATCACCCCATCTTACCACATTACTTTGGGCACCATACCAGTACTTTAATAGTGATATCAACTCCGGTCTTAAACTGCTATCCTTTTCAAGCTTCTGCCATAAAATTTTATAGGATACGAGGTCAAATGCCTTCGACAGATCCAAAAAACACGCAAACACATGGGTCTTTTTATCCGTGTAGTACCTTACAGCTTGCTTGAGACGCAATACTGCGCTCTCAGTTGACAGCTCTGATCTAAAACCGAACTGCGCATCGTGTATGTTAATTGTTCTGCTAAGTTGAGTATCAAGCAAGCCGTCAAGCACTTTGGCTATGATGGTAGCAAGAGATATCGGTCTGTAGTTGGTTTTGTCCGCCGCATCCCCCGCCCTATTCTTGATTATAGGCACGACTATTGTCCTTGTCATCGAGTCCGGCAGAAAGCCGTGGCTTATACAAATATTGTACAACAATACTAGGACTCTAGGAAGGTGCACACCAGCGTGTCGCAGATGCTCAACACTCAGGCCATCATGTCCAGGCGACTTTCCACGCTTCATACCCATTATTGTATCTACTACTTCGCTAGACGTGAAACGTACAAAGCTTTCCCCATTATTTATAATATCCCCCCTGCCAGCCTCGGCGAAATTGAACTCACAGGGATCCACTGTAAATTGTGTTTTAAACATATTTGCTATGTTACGGCAACCGCTCACTCCCCCTACTTCAGCCGGAAAATTCGATCTTGTATTCAGTTTGTCTGTTTGTTGCCAGAATTTTCCAAAATGTTTGTTTCTATATGACGTAACCAGTATGTCCATTTTAATCTGTTCTGAATTGTCTTGGCACCATTTAAGTTTGCTTTTAAAGGCCCTACGAGAGTCCCTCATGTCATTATAGATAGTTCCATGTGTTGGTCAAATAAATGAGTATATATTTGCATGAAAAATAATCGCACAGCATTTTGTTTCCAATCCTTTTACAAAACTATTGATATCAAAACAAAAACTTCTCAACGAAGTAAATACCGAGTGACGAAAGCGAATCCACTGACAAAACTCCTGATATGAATTTTGCGACGAAAAAAACCACGAACATTTTTATTCACAAGCGTAAACAAACACAAAAAATGTGAATGTGTTCGGAACGTTGCCAACTTGCCTTGATCAATCTAAAAAATGTGCTCGAAACGTTGCACAAATTGCATTTTTGTTTTTATTTTATTAGATTGATCAAGGCAATTTGGTAACGTTCCGAACACATTCACATTTTTTGTTTGTATTTTTTTTGTTTGTTTGTTTGTTTGGCAACGTTCCGAACACATTCACATTTTTTGTGTTTGTTTACGTTTGTGAATAAAAATGTTCGTGTTTTTTTTTCGTCGCAAAATTCATATCAGGAGTTTTGTCAGTGGATTCGCTTTCGTCACTCGGTATTTACTTCGTTGAGAAGTTTTTGTTTTGTTCAAGACAACACCCCGAAGATTCACATCTCCCTGCGATAAAAATATAATCCTACCTACAAAACAAATGCATTATCCACCATAATATACATACAATAATTATACGATAGTATTCGCTACATAATTTATCCGCATAATATAAAAATAGAATAACACTACAAACGGAAAAAAGCGCCGCAAGCAGTACAACATAACTTATAACAACTCCAAATGTCAGAATAAATACTGAACAAAAACTTAGAAAAACTGTAGTAAAGCTAATGTATAGTATACATTTTAATTTGAACTCTGAAGTGTTTTAGATAGAAACTACTCGAACGGTATACATAAATTAAAAAATTCCAAACAATGTAAATAATTAAACTATGATGTCATAAACACAGAACATCAAATATGAGTTAATTGAAAGTATTAACCAACTAAGGTAATTAATTTCATAATTTTAAAACGATGCAGTTATTAACGCCTTTGAGAACAAATAAGTATCAATAATTAATAATTTTAACAATTATTGATATATATATTATATATATAAATTAAATAATTCAGTATTTATGTAGACTAGATATAGACATCCAAAACGAATAAAGGTAAATTCAGCAGTACGCTATCATTATTATTTTATTTTTATTATAAATAATAAAATTTTATTTTATTTTTTTTTTATGGAAGAGGAGGGCAAACGAGCTGGCGGGTCACATATGACTTATAATCACCGCCGCCCATGAACTCTTGCAATATTCGAGGATTCACAAGAGCGTTGCCGCCCTTGGAAATAGGAATATATGCCTTTTTTGAAGGTACTCATGTCGTATCGATCTGGAAATACCGCCGAAGGGAGTTCGTTCCGCAAGCGAGTGGAACGAGGAAAAAATGTCCTTGAGAACCTCACAGTAGAGGATCGCCACGCATCCAGGTGGTAAGGATGGTATTGGAGGCGATGGCGCGCCGTGCGGTGATGAAATTCGGCGGCAGGCATCAGATCGAATAGTTCTTCGGAACACTCCCTGTTGTAAATGCGGTAGAAGACGCACAAACAAGCCACGTCTCTACGCAATGCCAAAGAGTCCAGCCGTTCGCAGAGCACCGGGTCCCCGACAATCCTGATATTGCGGTGATCCGGACCAGAGATGAGAACAGTACTCCATGTGTGGCCGGACCTGCGCCTTATAGAGCGCAAGTCTTTGGCCAGATTTGAAATAAATTTTATACTGATTTTACCGAACTAAAGTAAAATAAAAATATAATAATATTATATTTTTAAACTAATATTGTTTAGAGTTCTGTACCATTTAGTAAACACGTAACAAATATTTATTTTTTATTTTTTATATACAGAATTTACGTTGTTACCTATTGGTAACTTTGATATTGCTGTTTGATTATATCTATATAGTAAATTTACTATATATATATATATATATATATATATAATCAAATAGTAATATCAAATAAACGTAAAATACTAAGCTAAAATCTACCGAAATTTCATTCTGAATACAAACAACAATCGCTAATTAAACGAATAATTTAACTCAACAATGGGAAATTGCGTTTGAGTTGCCTTTACTAAGTTTTTGTCCCTTTAAGGTTTATTTGCTTTGAAATATGTTACTAGATATAGAATGTTGCATTTACGGAAGAGCTTATAGAGGATTGTTTGTATTTTTTTAAAGACCGTAATGGTTAAATGCTTTGGAGTAATTATTGGCTATAAAATATATCCATATATTTTATTTCCTATACGAATTCTTATAGTCTATAAATATTAAAAAGTAAGTGCCTTATACATACATTTTTGTTGCACATCATTCTGTCTTGATCAGTTGAAAAACTAAAAGAGTAAACAATAAAAATACATTAATTTTAAGTCACAGTTTGAAAATAAAATGTCAATTTTATGATTATTTATAAAAAAACGAAAGGAGATGAGAGAGTGATCAGTATAAATTATAATTAAAAATTTACTCTCGTTATTATAGTCTAGGCTGGTACCTCTGCACCCTCACTACCTCTGTACCCTACTCTGTAACTTTCGTATTTATTAGTAGCATATATTTGTTTAAGCTATACTAGTGAATAATATTTATAGGTTTTAAAGAGCATTTGTGCATTTGTGAAACTAAGTAATTTGTAAAATGTAAAATGTAAAGTGTTTTGTTTGATTATTTTCCTTATATTAGTAGAAATAACAGATCTCCTGTGTTATTGTAGACAAGTCGAGTCAAGTAAACCCGAAAATAAACGAGAGTCATTTAATTTTGCCCACACTTTGTTATAAATAATTTAAGTCACTACGGCAAATGATTTTGAAAGATTAACACAGAACCACATTTTCATAAACCGGACATTCTATTAACCTTTATAAAGATGTTAGGATAAATTTAGAGATAAGTGAATTAATTTATTTACTCAAATAAATATTATATACCACAGGTTATACTTTAATTGTTTAACCTATTATTTTGTAAATATTTATTTACTACTACAAGATGTAAAGGAAAAAATATATTTTAGCCTCTTATTACAATTGTAAGTTTTTGATTTATCTCTATAACATTTTAAATATATTAAAGAGGTATGTAGTTTTCAAGAATACTTTTGCTCATAAAATATGGATGCGATTTGAAATTCTACCAATTTTTGAATCTTGAGTACTCAATGGTTGAAAGATCCGAGAAATGTCCACGCATTATAATGGAAACCATACTCGTTTCTATTATAATGCAATGCAATGCAATGCATTTTAAAATTGCAAAAATATATATTTTTTCATTCTGATCTATTTTATTCTCAACTTTCAATAGTAATTTCGTCAATAATTATTCATCTTACCTGCAAAGAAACACTGTTTTAGAAATACCAAAATACAAACCCTCATACAAAATTTAAAAAAGAAAATTGTTATAACGAAGGTTTTATTATATTACCAAGTTATATGAAATAAGGAAAAAAAGTCAGCAATATAAATAATTAATGTACCTTTATGTTTCATAGATTACGTAACTAACGTACTATTTTTGCAGTAACAAGATCCATTTATACTTCCAGGTTACTTCCTTCCTGCCAATTAATTACGTAAGCCTTTAACCCAGCGACATTCACTTGAGTATAAAATAGTACACAGATGATCTAATAACAGTATCTTATAAATATTGTACTATTATAATTTTCAGTACATTTGTACAAAATTTTAAAAAATATTTTTTTTTTACTAAAATTTATATATTATATTCGTTAATAGTTTCTTAGAATAAATTATTGTTGTATTACTTTGTATCCCTCTGTAGGTACTTCAGCTCCCTCTCCGCTAAAACTTTATCCGCTCCAACGATTTCCCAAAAGTTCATAGATGTACTCATCCTCCCCAAGCTGGCGCTCAGCCAAGCACTGCTCTGATTGCTAGTATTTATTCAAATATTGCGACTGTATTTCATTTTATATTAACAATGAAGATAACGCTATATAAGCTAGGTAATACTTTTTATAATAACATTTATGGTTAGGTTTAAAGAACTTTATTCTCATAAAAACATTAAGTTTACTTAAAATGAGATACAATAAATTTTCTAAAAATATAGTATAACAATAATTTGCCTCTGGAGCGACAATTCAAACATTTTTTAAAAATTATAACAAACTTTTTTAAAACTTATTTAACAGCCTTGATTAGATTTTATATACATATTCCTTTAAATTAGCTTTAAATACACTCTTGCTCTTCTCACTTTTAAAATCATTCGGTAAGTTATTATATAGTTGCACTCCCTTAAACAGTATTGTTTTCTTGCCACTCTTAGTGCGCACACCACTTAGCATAAGTTTATCTTTATTTCTTAAATTATGTTTAGTTATTTTTTGGTCAATTTTAATGTTAGAGTGAATTGAGTTGGTGATAATGTTTTTTATCAGTATGCAGGTGTAATAGGTGTATAGTTGAGTGATATTTAGTAATTTTGTTTCTTGATACAATTTATTGGTTGAGGTGAGATAAGGGTAGTGGAATAGCACTTTAATAACCTTATTTTGTATTCTTTGTAAGGTTATTAAGTTTGTCTTGGCGGCAGATCCCCATACTTCTATTAAATATTCAATTTTAGATTTAACTAAGCTGTTATATATTATCAAACGTACTTTCTTGGGAATACAGTTTGAGGCCTTTCTTAATGCACACAGTATAGGTACTAATTTGTTTCTAACGTGTTCTATCTTCATCTTTCCAAGTCAGCTTATCGTCCATCCACAAACCTAGGTATTTCTCTTTTGTTGAGCGTTGTATGATTTTATCGTTAACTGTAAGGGGTGTAATATCCGGAATATGTTTATTCTTTGCACAGAAAATCATATAGGAGGTTTTAGTTGCATTTATAGTTAGAAGATTGTAATGTAGCCACTCACTCAGCATATCTAGATCTTTTTGAGCTTTACTTATTAAGTCTTGAATAGAGCTACCATAATAAAAAAGGCATGTATCATCCGCGTATAGTGTAAGTTTTCCAGATAGATTTATTTTAATAATATTGTTAATGTTAATTAAAAACATTAACGGTCCAATTATGGAGCCTTGTGGAATTCCGCATGTAACATTTCTAATGGAACTGGTAAAATTATCTATTTTTACAACTTGCTTCCTATCTTGTAAATAAGATTCAAAAATTTTAAAAGCCCTACCTGTAATACCGATATTACTTAACTTCAGCAAAAGCTTACTGTGACTTACCGTATCAAAGGCCTTCTTCAGGTCAATAGAGATTCCCAAAGCATAATTTTTTTTATCTATATTTGATCTTATTTCTGTAACCAAGTCTATTAACAGCGGTAAGAGTGCTCGATTTTGACCGGAAACAGTAATGCTGACTAATTAGAAATTGTTTTTCTGATAAGTAATTACTCAAGCGCTTGTATAGTATTCGCTCAAATATTTTAGATATCACTGGTAGCACAGAAATAGGTCGATAGTTATTTGGGTCACTTTTACTACCAGATTTATGAATAGGACTAATTTTAGCAATCTTTAGGGATTCGGGAAAGGTGCCGTCAGACAAACATTTGTTAAAGGTTATATTCAGCTATGATAACTTAAAAAAAATATGTGCAACAGATACTATATAAATTATTATTATTATATTATATTATACCTGTATATCCTAGCCAAGCGTATAAAGTGCCATAACAAAAGACAGAGAAAACGTGTGAAATAATATAGTTCACCACTTGATTCCTAGAACAAATAATATATACATATACATTGGTGAATTAATCAAAGGAAGAAAATACATTCTAAGTCTCAATTTTGACTAACAGTAAATACTTAGTGCACACCAACACAACCGAATATTTAAATAGGAATGTAGTCTGCGAGTGAGCAAGTATCATAAATCTTCTCCCTAGATAATAGTTCAAAGTTCATTGATGTCGCAATAGAAATTTTGGTTTGCAGATTGCAACAGCGTCTATTTGCCTACAAAGCTGGTAATCCTCTATTGAGACTTAGATACATGCACAAAGGATTGGAGTTATATCTTTCTCTGGTATTATCTTACTAAGTTACAACTCTATCTAATCAGTGACTTTATTTAAAATCTTATAATATATTAATGTCGAATATATTCCTTAAAATTATATTTGCACCGTTAATAGTATATTTTTTTAAAAGTAGTAGTGAAGTAAAAGTAGTCTGGTATTATCTGGTGTAAAGTACAAAATTACAGAGTCCAAATCTTTTTTTTTCTATAAGACATATTAGAATTGCAGCTGCTCTTCAAGAATGGTTTTTAAATCAAGGACTATAGATCTGTAAATCACTAAGTAAAATTCTGCGGAATCCATTTATTTTAATCGTAACAGCAGAACTTACATAAATATATTACATTTATACTGATTTATTGAAAATAAAAACAAGTCGAACAAATAGTCATTATTTTACGAAAACAAAACCTTGGAAATTAAAGTGAGTTTCTCTGATATTTCATTACAAATATAACCAGTACTCCGAAGACTGTCCCAACGGTAGGAACTGTATCTGTGTTATTGATTTCCTTAAAGTTCGTGGATGCATATCTGAGGCTGTTTGAACAAGAAACATGGGCAGCTTCTCAAATATTACTTTATTTTATTTCATATACCTACCTTTGTATTATAATACTTGATTTGTGTTTACTTAATAATTATCTCTCGGTGGTAGACCATAACATCAGGTCGCCGGCAAGGTTACCACCCATCGGACAAAGTCGTGTCGCAAAGCGACCTAGTCGTGTTCCGGCACGTTGTTTGATGAAGCAGTATATATGGGAAATGGGTCTGAACAGCTGCGTTGAGTTGGCGAACCGGTTTGGTGTTTATTGTGTCGGGTGTCTAGTCGAGGAGGGTAGCGGGATCCGAAGCGACGGCTTTCCGCTGGCCGCCCGCAGATAGTTGGGGGCCCAATTGGGTCAGCCGCCCACGAAAGGCTGCCCCGCCAGCTGCGAAAAATCCCAGGGTGGCTCCATCGTGCTGGTTGGCGACCAGATGAGGAGGCCCGATGGCGATCCCTGGGGGAGTTCGGGCGTCCCCGCAGTCTCCAGACTAGCCTCCCAATGGCATGATATCACCAATTTTGACGTCAGGTTCTATACGTACCGCCTCGTTCATTTCATTTTTAATTTTTTTAATGAAAAAGTCCAATTAATAGAACAAGTTTTCACAGCGGTTGCACTCCTCCTCATTCAAAGTGCAGCTCACTAATATCAGGGGCTTGCACTCTAATCTCCAACCTGTCCACCACCACCTAGAGACAGAGCAACCGCACTTGCTTTTTTTGACGGAGACGCAGATACAATGTCCTTTGAGCACTGCGTACCTGAATTATCCCGGCTACTCGTTAGAGCACAAATTTCGCTCGCGTGCCGGGGTCTGCGTGTACGCGCGGAACGACCTCTGTATCCTACGTCTTCGTCACCTTGAAAACCCCACGTTTTCTTCCGTATGGACTTTAGTAGACACAGGAAACGAAAAAATCCTATATTCCTGTGTTTACCGTTCGAACAGCGGTGACCAGGAGACAACTAGATTATTTGAGTATCTCGGTGAGGCTGCTGATTTGGCTCTACATCAGTATCCTTCAGCGCAGCTCGTCTTACTGGGGGACTTTAATGCCTGTCATCAGGACTGGCTGTTCCTGTACCAGAAGACCGACCGTGCTGGAAGAGAAGCGCCGAAATTTGCGTTGTCCTTCGACCTCTTTCAGCTGGTGAGGCAAGCGACAAGGGTACCAGATGTAGTAGGCCATACAGCCAATTGCCTGGACCTTCTACTGACAACTATTCCGGACAGGTATAGTGTTGAGGTCACCTTCCCCTTGGAAACCTTCGATCACTGTCTGGTGAAATCTGTGCTTACATATTCCCCACCAGCTTTCGAACCACATGGTGTTAGGCGAGTATGGAAATACAAGTCAGCAGATTGGGATGAGATGCGTCACTTTTTTTCGTCTTATCCTTGGCGGCAGGTCTGCTTCTCTTCTTTGGATCCGTCGAGTTGCGCGTACGCTATAACCGATGTGGTGCATCAGGCAATGGAGTATTTCATTCCTTTTACTGACGTACCCATCGGTGGCAAAGCTCGCCCATGTTTTAATGCCGAATGTGGTCGTGCTGAAGACCGCAAACATTCGGCATACCTCATTTGGGCTGATTCTCGAAGCCGCAAAGCTCCGGATGTACGTTCAAAGAAGAGAGCCTTTAACCAAGCTGCCAAGTCCTATAAAAATGCATTACGGAAGGCTCGACGCGATCGAATCACTAAGAATGGCGAAAAGCTCTCTGTCTGACCTACTGGCAGTCGAGCTTTCTGGTCTCTTGCCAAAGCGATCGAGTCGAACTTCTGCCAACCCTCACTGCCTGCTCTGTTGAAGCCGGATGGATCTCTGGCCTATACAGCGAATGTATTTGCTTGTCTATTTGCTGATAATTCGCATCTAGAGACTGGCAATGCTTCTCCAGCACATCTTCCTGCGGTATTTCGATGCCGGAAATCCGCATCACTAACAAACATGTATAAAGAGCATTATGTCGTCTTGATGTGAATAAAGCCAGTGGTCCTGATTGTATACCAACCATTCTGCTGGAGACGTGCGCAGCTGAGTTGTCTCCTGTATTGACACGTCTGTATCGCCTCTCTTTCAAGACTGGAAAAGTGCCGAAATCCTGGACGCTTACAAACGTGCAACCAGTGCCCAAAAAAGGCAGCCGTGCTGATCCTGCCAATTATAGACCAATTTCAATCACCTCCATACTCTGCAAGATTATGGAGCGTGTATTGAACACGCGCCTTCTAGCGTATCTTGAAGGTAACGATCTCCTCAATGACCGACAGTACGGGTTTCGCCGAAATAGGTCCACTGGGGACCTTCTAGTGTATGCTACGCACGTTTAAGGCGAGGCCATCGAGAAGAACGGAGAAGCGGTCGCCGTCTCTCTGGACGTCTCGAAGCCATTTGACAGGGTCTGGCATACGAGCCTTATAAGCAAGCTTTCAGCGTACAGCATATCTCCTGCTCTGATCGGCTGGGTAACGGACTTCCTCAACCAGAAATCTCTCCGAGTAGTTGTCGACGGGTCTTCCTCGGAACCCTTGGCAATTAATGCCGGAGTGCCTCAGGGGTCCGTTCTTTCTCCAACTCTTTTTCTGCTGCACATTAACGATCTGCTTAAGCCCGGTATCTATGGGTATGCAGACAACAGCACAGTTGTAGAAAGATACCTACCGAGTAGTCGGGCTAGTAGAGATCAAGTACAGTCAGAAAGAGAAGCCATGGTGCAACGTTTGAGTGACAAACTTCAGGCAGTCTCCGCATGGGGCAATGCCAATCTTGTCAAATTCAACGCCACCAAAACGCAGACGTGTCTGTTCACCGCCAAAAGGAGCCCTTTCACCTTGGCTCCTACTTTCCAGAGTGTATCTTTGGAATACAGTGACCGGCTGCAGTTGTTAGGCTTAGAGATTTCCTCGAACCTCAATTTTGGTCGGGGTATTGAGTCCAGAACAAGAGCAGCTGCAGGGAAGCTTGCCATTCTTGCGAGCAAAGAGGCTTATAGGCGATCCCGAATTGGTAGAAGCCAACCTCCACAGCCTTGAACACAGACGTAGAATTGCTAGCCTCTCAGTATTCTATAGGATATATTTTGGTGAGTGTGCGCTGGAATTACACGACTTAATTCCTCCGTCCCCCTTCCATCACAGGACGTCCCGACGCACGGCAAGTATCCATCCTTACATTGTGGACATTCCCCCTGTCTGAACGAAGCGCTTTGCTTCGTCTTTTTTAATTCACACAGCGAAGGACTGGAAAAGCTTGCCTGCGTCGGTTTTTCCGTCCGAATACAATGAGGGCGTCTTCAAGAGAAGAGTGAATAGGTTACTAAGTTAATGCGCTTTACCATCTAAGACTTCATTTTCACTTTCCACCAGGTGAAATTCAGGTGAAAGTCAAGCATTAACATAGAAAGTACAAAAAAAATCACATCAATAAAAGAAACAACAAGTATTATTTAAATCTTTCATTAGGGAATTTAATTAAAATATGTATTTATCTTAAATATGTATTTATCTTCACGTCGTATGTCTTGCAGGGTAGCCAGAGACAATATACGAGAAAGTTTCTCTCCAAAAACAGTATTTAGTTTGTAATGCATTAGTGAGTTATATTCATTGAAAAATTAAACGTTTATATAAAATTAATTAATTTTACCTCCACTCGTCAAATGGTTAATTGGAGCCGATAAATAAGTAATTTATCGGCGGCATGTGAACCCAACTTTAATTTATTTAATTTAAATGACCACTGAATCTGGAGATTCGCATAGAATAATTAATATGAATTTAAAAAATGATAAAAACTAAAGAATCTTTAGTAATGTAATCATATGTAAATTAATAATTATGTATTCTTGTACCAATGCACGTGCATTGCATGCATGCGATAATAAAAACGTGTCAAAGTTTTAGTTATTGATATATTGTGGATGTCGCAGTCAAGTGCTATTTGTTAATATCAAAAGGTTTTTTCTCAATACAGAAATAGACTTTCATGATTTGCTTGGAGACAGTTGTCAAGTGGAAAGTGGCATAATACAAGTGGTTAAATACTAGTAACATGTAAATATACATTTTGGAAGACTTACTAAAAAATTTTATTGTTATTGCTAGGTGTTCTTTAGCAGAATAATATAAAAATATTATTTTGATATTGTTACGAAAATATTATTTACCTCATTTAATTTAATCGATTAATAAAAAAATTAATAAGAAATCGATTAACAATCATTAGCCAGCTACGGCAACTGTTAAAGCTGGCCTGATAAATAACTGAACCAAAAAAAATATTAGTATTTCATCGTAAAAATTAAGTTTAGAAAGTTGGCTTTGTTTCGAAATTGACCTATGTGAAAAAATTTAAAATAAATTTATTGTAATATAATGGACCCTTTAAATCGACTATTTGGTTATAGAGTCGATAAAAATAAATTTCGATAGTCGGACAGCGGTACTTATTATGTATACGAGTATTAGAGTTTCGTATTCAAATATAAAAGGAAATTGAAAATACCATTATGTGAGATGTGTGAGAGACCCTTATTTGGAAATACTGTATGTGTTTATATACATCCATATATACTGTATTTACTTTATGTGCCTCAGAGTTTTTGGAAAATCTTCAGTCCATGTTTTTTGTGTGTCATGGGTCTGATATAGACAAGGAGCCTTTGATCATTTAAATAAGTACCAGGCCGTTCTAATTGAATGCAAGCTGCTACAAGCAACGCTTTTAAGTGAGACTTTGAATTCAGATCTCGACGTTCCTGTTCTTACAATATATTATGTAACATAATAAGAAAAACATCAGTTTTGTCTTTTTATGTTACATAATATATTGTAAAAATTATTCTAGCTATTTCTGCAATCAGTCCATTCAAACTATGAGCAAATATGTTGTGAGATATGTCTGTGGCTGAGTGTGCCTCCAATGAGACATCTACTCTCAAAATTTCACTAGTCTAATGTCTGTTTTGTAGTTCCAGAATGTTATGCGTCCTCAGCTTCTTAATGCAAACGTCCACAGTCAATTGGCGGGCTAGCTAGCATTCGTGCACCTTATTTAGGTCAACCTGTAACACATCCGATGCTTGCTTAGGGTCAACATGAGAAGCAAGAATTGCCGTGTCGTCTGCGAAGGTGGCAGTGATGCCTGGTGTTAAGGGTAGATCAGCCTTGGAGAGCGTGTAGAGCGCAGTCCCAAGGACTGACCCCTCCGGTACTCCTGCTTTTATTTCATAGAAATCAGATATCTCCTCAGCTTCTTTGACATATAATATCCTGTCAGTTAGGTATGAATTGAGTATGAGGAAGAAGCTGTGTGGGAGAGTCTGTTTTATTTTGGAGAGAAGGCCTCTGTGCCATACTTTTTCGAAGGACTGTTGTTTGTCCAGGAAAGCTGACGAGCCTTCTTGTTTCTTCCTTGTTTTATAGGCTCTTTCGTATTGCTGCATATACTCTATGTGTCTGTTCCACTTTTGCATGTTGAGATCTGAAGCCAAGCTGGTAATCCGATATGATGTTGCGCTCCATAAGGAATGGTGCAAATCTTCGCAACAGTAACTTTTGTCAAGTTGTACCTTTTTGTCAGTGTCATTGTAAAACGCAATTCTGCTATTATTAAACCCGATATAAAAATTCTCATCTAAAAGTCACATAAGGTGCTCCTTAAAAGGTGCTCCTTTGACAATCGTAATGTATCCACGCTGCGAGATCTCAGCATATTAAACACGTTGCATATTCGTACCGGAAGCCACTTTAAGTCTTACAATAAAATTCAAAGGACATTAACTTTCTCGTAACGGTTACTAATTGATATTTTCTGTAACTCTAATTGTAACAAAACATAACATAACATAACATATTATCTTGTTACATGATTACGAACCTGTAAACATAACATATTTAAAAATTTTCTGTTTATCATAAATAGAAATACCTTATTTTAATATAAAATATTTAAGGTTTGCTCTTTCTCTAATGATTGATTTGCTAATTTCTGACATTCATAAACAGATTTCCAATAAGTAAAATAATTCACTACATAGTAACATATCGTAAATAAATTATTGTTTAGTCATTTAAAAAGCGATTGAAATTTAATAAACGTTCAAAACTACTGATGATGATGATGAAAACAAGCAAAAAAACAACATTATCCTCATTTATAAATATTTGTTATAAATATATGTATATTGCATATCTTTTATATGACAATTACATTATTACCTTTTAAGCTCTTTACTGGTCAGATCGCAAAAAATGCGAACTCTCTGTTCTTAAAAACTATTCGAGCTACGTTAACGAAACTCGCCACAACGATTGCGAGCATAATGCGCTAAGCATATATATATATATATATATATATATATATATATATATTTAAATTGCAATTCTAAATTCAGTATAATTTACTAATTCAGTTTAGGACAATTTACGTTCTAGCTCAAAAACTACGCATACCACAGTTTCGAAACTCGGCATGGTGTTTGATGTCACATTGCTTTATGACTGTGCAAAATTTCGGATAGTTTCGATCGACAGATCTTGAACAATTTACATAACTAATTTAGTTCGATTAGTGACTCAAGAGCGCGCGCCTGCTCAATGCACGAGTTACGAGTGGATTGAAATCTAAGAAAGTTTGTTACTACTCTCATACATAGCAGAACTGACTATAAATTCGTCAGAATGCAGTTCACATTGAAGTCGAAGCACACTAAAAGAATGGTAAATTTTCGAATTACAGAAAAAAAGTTTCAATTCACCTGAAAATTGTCCATAGACTTATCATATGGAACGTCTTATACTGGCGCGCGCCTCAAGTTAACAAAATAGCAAAATAGAAGGAACAACTGAACGAACGCTTCAGTTGCGTGTGAGGTTTCGAACAGACAAGGTTCCGACCGAATATTTTATTTCACTTTTATTTTTTATTTTGCTATCCCAATTTAATATTCTATATCCACTCGCTATACATTTCATCGAGTTTCCATTTAATTATTGCTCAATCTTATTATATCATCCCATTATCATAAAATGGAACGTGGACGAGACAGAGGAAAAGGCAGACGGTGTGCAAGTGACATATCGCGATACACAGCAACTTCTGTCCGTTCACAATAATATCGAGATAGTGCAGCCACATATATAACTCTTCCTAATAACACAGCAAATAAGCGTCGATTCAATAAAGAATTAGAAAAATTGGCATATGATTGAATGGAGTCAATTCACAATTCTCCATAGGGAATTCAACTTAAGTGGCAAAGAGAATACCCAAGCCGTGCCTGGGTGATATTATGCGTCTAACTAGCTTATCGTAACGTTAACTTGATTCTTAAATGAAAAAATTAGTAAATAAGATTTAGAGCCGTCTTCTAGGAGCTCTATGTGAATCTGCCATAGGGAAATGACAAAGTTACTGTTGTTTGAGTACGTGCCACGATATCATCATAATAATTCGTTTTATCCCCAAGGAGATCGAATGCTTTCTACTGTATCAAGAGTATCGCAGTGGTCCTGATTGTTTCAGCGTGATGCCATTACGAAAAGAAGGGTGGTATGAGCAATTCTGTAGAAAATTTTCCATTTTAAGACCTGAAATGAATATCAAGCTTGACATATTTGGCAAATGATTTATTGATAACATCCTATATTTCCATTTAACTCTCGTAGCGTTTGTAAGAAGTAAGCTAAAGAACACCGTAGTAAATAGCCTGCCGTGCACAGAGCAAAAGTTAGCTCAGCTCACGACCCCGCTTGCGTGACCTAGTGATTGTTATAATAAGAATTTTAGTATATAAAAAAGAAACTAGATTAATTAATTTAAATACAACTCCTTTAAACATTAATACATTAGGTTATCGGTTTGCAATACGTCATTAATTTCAAATAAAATCGTAGAATTTATATATGTTGAGAAAGTTCTTTGATGTATCTAAATCTTTATAATAATAGTTAATTACGTGTACTATAAGGTAAGGCTTCACTATTTATTTTTTTCACTTTATTGATACTTCTTACATGCTATCGTTATATACATATGATTAGACTTTTTTTTGATCGTTAATGTTAAATATAACAACTATTATATAATAAATACAAACTTACATCCATCAATAGCATTTAGCCACAAGATTCGTTGTTTATTACTTGAAACTAGCACGTGGTTTAACATATTAATACAGTGAAACTATTGAAAGTACAGTTTACTTACCGAAAACATTACGCTCCCATCACACTGTTAAGCGTCTCACGATGGAAATATTAATCATAACTTTGAATATTACTAGTTTACGAAGAACAGGCGTCTTGTTACTTGCTTACCAACTTGTATCATATTTAAGGTGAAAAAGTTACTATTATTAAGAATTATTTTATAACTACGCTTTCAGGTTTTTGTCAATTAATTTCAATATATATATATATATATATATATATATATATATATATATACATAAATTTATTGAAATTAATTGACAAAAAACCTATATATATAATTAATAAATAAATACATTAAGATAGTTTGTTTAAGTGTTTAATTTTTCACTTATAAAAATATGAATATGAGTAGCCAACCAAAACTTTTTTAAAAACCCTGTTGTATGAGAACCAGTCGAAAAGGACTTTTTATAATTATTTTTTTACCTTCTTTGGCTAAAAGTTATGAGATTATTTAATCTCCAAAATATTCTAATTAAATGAGTAAAATGTATGGCATATTTTGGTATAAAAACGTGAAGTTAACTTTCTTAGTCCACCTGAAGTACTAATGATTATGCAATTTAATTGACACTGAATTGAATTAAAGGAAAATTAATCAATTAAAATTATTATTATTTTGCAAAAGAATCAAAATAAATTTGTAGTTACTTAACTTACGAGTATCTACAGTTCTCGGAAATTTGACATTTTATTGCTGATTTATTGGATAATTGAGCAATTGGTTCAGATAGTACCTTCTTGATTGTTTTGATAATGTAATTATAAGAAAAATTATTTTTAGCTTCTGTACATGATTGTCTTATAATTTTATGATTGCAAAGTAATCAAGTTCGCAGATGGCAAAAAGACAAAGAAGAAAGTATAATATTAAATATATTACAATATTAATAACCTTATCGGTAATTCTTTTTCATTGTTATATTAAGAATGTTTTTAATACGCGCTTGTGAGATTTAATTTGTATGTAAAATATTAAATATATGTTTTTACTATTAAAATCAGTAAATTAAAACACGAGCTGAAGTTAAATTATATTTCTTTATCACATTATTATTACTAAAATGTATTTAACATTTATTGTTACATAACATGACGAATTACAATGTACCTTGGCTGACAACAGAACCTCAACTTTCAAATCAATCTGTACCTTAGTTTCTCAATCTTTTTTTTCTAATTCACAAACAAAAAATCCTAAGAAATCCTAAGTTACAATGTTACAATTGTTAGTAGAATCAAAACATTATTCCATTTAATATTACATTAGGATAATGTTATTAACTTCTGTTTAATATCTTTTAAAAAAATCATATATAATTCTTACATTATTTTAAACATAATTCTTGTATTATAAAGACAATTTATCTGTTAGAATTTATTAAGTATGTTTTAATTTACAGTTGAGTCAAATGATTAGTGAAATATTATTACTTTGATAACTGTCTATAACAATAATCGCTTATAATTTAGGTATTAATTTAATTATATTTTTTCTATGTATATTAACATTTAATTATATTTTTATATATTACATGATCCTGTGATAATTATAAAACGATTCAAATCACTGTTTGTTTAAATTTAACACAAGGCTTATAATTACAAATTTAATTTGTATATCTCCTACAATAATCGTTTAATATTCTTATCTTTATTTTAATAATATAGTTATCATAAGTACTTATTATATTTATACATATTCTATCATGCTCTTATAAGTGTATAGGTTAGCAATAAATATTTTTATTTTTAACCAGTATTGATATAACTGAACGTTAATGTACTAAGTATGTATCGATAACGACTAATAATTAACAATTAGGACTAACTAAGGACTTACATAAAGAATAGAAGGTTTAGACACTTAAATAGAGCTAGTATCCAGGTAGGTTCGACAGGACTGAAGCTAAATTCTCACAGAAGATGGGCGTAGAGTTCTTAATATGGCCACGATACATTTTATAAATATGAAAGTTGGTTACCCAAAATCCCTAACCTTTTCTCCATATATCATAATATCCATCTTTCCCAATCCATTATGAGCATTCATAAATCTACATTATTGCAGATATATTTATTTAATGTAATAAATTATATAATTTTGTAAACTGACACTGATGCCGTACGATAAATCTTCGGTAACCATATTTCCAAAGTATTCGTGTAACAAAGTTAAGTCTAATTTCATTATTCGTCAAATTTCGTCATAGCGTGTCTTGTTGTTCCAATTAAAGCTTTCAAGTTTTTGAGGAACTCTCGATTATTACTTGAAATTAAAACCATGCCTTTAATTTCTTTGATAATTTCTTAATTTTCAGATTTTCATAATCACAATAATAGAAAACCATAAACCATACCCAAAATAATCAGAACATTATAATATAAAAAACAAAGCCAATATATATTCTGTTTCGAAATCATTGGTTAAGAGTTGTTTTAATCACATTAAGTTTTTTAGTTATAAGTTTTTTAAATTATTTTTTTACAAAACTAAATTAACAATTTTTTTTACAAAACTAAATTAACCTCCGCCTTATCAACCATTAACTCATTTGGCTTCGATCTAAAGTTTCTGCTTGCAACGAAACGCTTCCCATAACAAGAAACAGACTGGGGAAACTGCTTATTTGTTAAAGTTTATTTGTAATTATAAAAAAAAATTATCGTGCACTTTGTGCACACTTGTGCACACTACAAAACATGTTTTTAATATTTCTTAAAAACATTAAATATTTTTCATCGAAAATAAGTCATCCATTGTAATTCCAATGCAAAATCATTTAGTCAAATACACTATTTGAAAAAGAACTCTAAAACTTCTACAATAACAATAACTACCATTTCCAAAACATGAAAAACTTAGACATTTCAGTGGCAAGGCAAATTTAGATCACAATTTTTTTTTCGAATAAATTTATTATACGTCATTCGACGCCAGGTGTCGATTTCTTTCCGCTTTCAATTAAACATTTTTTTTACACGTGTCAGTATCCATTAAGTTACTCGAAAGTGTCATAATGAAAATAGTTTTGGCTTAGCTTTTCTGAAGCCACTAGATTTATTTCAATATTTTATTTGAATATTTAAGTACCAAAATTTTGAAAGTTTCAGTTTTATACTTCTATAAATATAACTTATAAAATATATGAAGTAATAAATTTTAACGTGATTAAAAAGAATGTCCAGAAATCGATATTTTATTACTTCCTTTGAAGTAGTTACTACTGCAATGTGATGTGATTATATTTATATAATTATTTTATAACACACGTTACTATAACTATAATATTCCTAAAGTAATATACATTTTTAGAATTAACTTAAAATTAAAAAAATATTTATTTTTCAACATCATCGCATCATTGGGGTACACAAACAGTTTTATTCCAAAGTTTTATATATAATATATATTAAAATAAATCTCCGCCACGTAAAAAATACGCCGTTAACAGACAACTATAAATAATTTTATTTGTGGGTTATGTGTGGGAAAGACAATTTTCTTGTTTACAGATTCCAATTTCAATTCCAAACTGTAAACAATTAGTCCACTGTGTGAATTATCAATAAATGAATATTAAATTTTTCATGATTTTAGGTTACACTTTTTTTTGTTACATTGATAACATTGTTAAGACTTTCCAACAATAATCGTTAATTTATTACTATAATATTTTTTTGTACAGTCACAATAAAATAAAAAGCTGGACAAAGATGTGGATTGCTTACGAGAGAACGAGAATCGCATTGAAAATTTTTTTTAAAATATTATGTAGGATTGATAGAATATATAAAGTTTTGAATCACCAGATGTTTTTCGATGTAAAATACAAATTCAACTACAACCCAAACTACAACTAAGGGTAGGAAACTGAATTCAGGACGACAACTCGAAAATTCACATCTACCCTCCCTCCATTCAAATAAATATCGAACTTTATAGACGAAATTGTTTATTTACCCATGTACAAATTTTGTACCCATAATCCTTTAAACTGCCTGAAAAATTATAACATAATAAAGTGAGTAACAGGAGATGCGAAGCAGACGAAAAATTATATTGTTGCTTGAAATTCCAGACGACAAGACCTCCCTGCACGGGTGACTTGTCTTTTCTGCTGACCACCTCAATGTTCCTAATTTCTCAAGCACCAGTTTTAGATCATGTCACCGTTTAGGCCGTCAGTCCGATAAAAAATCTAGGCCAATCGTGATCAAGTTCACTAAAGTTTTTGTGCGTGATAAAGTCTGGTTCAGTAAGACGAAATGAAAGACGAAATCTCGTATGACCCTATCCGAATTGCTAACTAAATATCAGTAAGACACATTTCTTACTGCAAGGCAGCATTTTGAACTTAATAAATGCTGGACCAGATGCCGAGCAATTCATATCTCACGAAACAATAAATTACACAGAATAGAATACCTGGCTGACCTTCATGGGAGAGAGAGATACCCGGCGGTAGATAGTTTGCAGCTGAACTACGGGTCAGCTGCTAAGATCAGGGTACTACGGGATCCCGGTACCTAAGCCCTCCGGCAGCGACGCATGCGCTCGCGCGTGTAAACTGCCGGGTTACCGGTTTTGGTGTTGGATTCGTAGTGGTAATGTGGTTAGCTGCAGAGGTTGGGCGCTGTTCGTCTGGGTTCCCACAGTTGTCGGGGGCTCGTCGGATCTCGTGCGCAGCGAGAGGTAATTGACCAGCCTAAGGCGAAGGGCTGCTGCGGTATTTTACTTCGGGGCTTGGAACGGTCCATAAGCAGAGATCCCTTCGGGGGTCCCTGCAGTTCGGGTAGCCTCCTGCTTAGAGGTTAGATGGATGAGCTACCATCTATCCGGTCACCCGACTGTAGTATAGGGTAGACTTGCGGCCCGATGGCTTGTCGGGAAGTGAGCGTGCCCTACAGCTCCGGCACCAGCAAGGAAACTGGTAGTTAGCCTCTCTGACGATCTCAGCAAGTTATTGCTAGTCTGAGAAATCACACGGGAAGTGAGCGAGCCGTACAGCTCCGGCACCAGCTAGGAAACTGGTAGTTGGCCTCTCTAACGATCTCAGCAAGTTATTGCTAGTGTGAGAAATCACACGGGAAGTGAGCGTGCCGTACAGCTCCGGAACCTTTCACGGAGAAAAGGCAGCAGGGCGGTCGCGATTGGACTTGTCTATGACCGATAGCCTTGCGAGCTTACTAGGCTTAATAGTGCCGTTGTCGGATGACTTCGGGGGTCAGATCTGCCGTAACAAGGATCCATGTGACCGGGGTAAACCTGGACCACATGTATAGCGGCTCAACCTTTATAACCGGAGGGTTGGTGGGGTTGAGATGCTATAAACATAATCATTAGGGCAGAGGTAGGCGAAGAAGGCGAGGGCGACTATGACCTTCATGGGATTCGTGTGATGTCAAAATCACCAGCGATGTCACAGTGCCTTATGATTCATATAAACTCTAAAGTTGTGGTTTCTCGTCAGAAGAGAATAATTAAGAAATACCTAAGGTTTGTTCATTAATATTTACTGTTAAAGTATCTACTCTACATACATACATACGCTCTTTTGTTATTTTTTAATGACCATTTGTTTTTTATTACATTTCACTTTTATGAACTATCGACATTATTACGACATTAAAAGTTGACACAAGTATCTCATGTGTGGGAAGGGGTAAAACTAACAACTTAGCAAATTAAAATAAATTGTAGATTACATTCATAATACTTAAATATCTTCATGTTTTATTACATTAATTAAATAGAAATATGCACTAATAAAAGCTTTAAAATCAGTAATTACAGTTTTCATAGCTATTAATCAAGTCTACTTGTGTACCAATTGAGTAGATATTCAAATAGTACTTTCAAATAGCATTGACTAGGGTATGAATACATTTCTAATGACCAGAAATAGAAGCAAGCGACCTCATCGATACACATATCAATGACTAAAATATCATGGAGTAAATAAGCAAAGCAAAAAGAAACAAACAAATTAAGATAAAATATTTTTAGAAACATAGAATTGAACGCATTTGAAAAAAAAAAGAATCCATTGTAGAGTTATTTATTAGCCAGCAGGAAAATTTATGAACATTGGGTTTGGATCTTCTGAGACCTTAGCATTGTCCTCCATGTCTATGAATCGTTTTAAATGCTATTTAGAGTACCCCGCTATTCTCGGTAAATTTTTAAATTTACGTTTTTCTTCACAGCTAATAGAGCAATAAAAGTTTTTACGACTAAACTTGTAAGATTCATGATTCTTATTACATGATTAAGGAGTTGATTACAAAGATTACAAGCTATTATTTGAAACAAACCAAGAAAATTGTAAAGAACTTTTATATCAAAAATAAAAACTTACCCATTTCACAAATCTAATGCTATGAACATGTTTAACTTTGTCTCTTTTTTTTATTGTTAACGTAACGTTTTTTTTTTTAAGTATAAGAATTTTTATGTAAGTATAAGATTAATTAAAGTATAAGATATTAAGATTATTATAAGTATAAGATAATGTTACCTATTAATTAATTATTTAGTAGTTATAATGGAATGAAGCGTGTGAACTCCATGAACGCGACAATCTTTTAGATAAGATTTGCGTTTAGGAGTATATTATAAAATGTCATAAACAGAAATAAATAAAAATAAAAAAATAATAAAAATAAAGCAGAGCCTTAACATGACTATAACCAGGTGGTTATAACTGCGTTAATTTTTATAATTTTATCGGTATACTTTCGTCCCCATTCGGGGTCTTTATTCGTGAGCATGAGTGGTTGTCATTCAACAGCAGAGTAAACTGTTATTCGGTTTATTTTACAATTAAAACTTGTCTTATAAGTTTTATGTAAAACTTAAGAACCTACTTAATAAATAGAATATTAATATTAAAAATTGTAGGAGCACACACAATATATATATTTAAACACACACACGTGCAATTTATGTTTTTAAACATTTATTGGCAACCTATTAGAAATCTATCGCTTCATCTCCATTTATAATTTATATTGTATAATATTTTGAAATATCTGTAAAATATATCTGTAAACATTGAAATTCAAAAATAAATGTCGTCTGTTTGTCTATATATCAATTTCATGTGGGGCTATGTTTGTCTTGTGAGCGTCCGTCTGCAACGTACCTACTGGTATTCCACCGGATATTACAGTGGGGTTTGAAACATGCTATTTCGGCCTCCAGAAGCCTAGATTAAAAAATATATATATGTAGGTGCACCATATTCTGGCTTGTTTAAAAAGCTAGTTTTAAATGGTAGTTTTTAGCAGTATACTTGGGAAGTTGGTTGAAAAGTAACGCACATTACTGATAGTCAACAAGATTGTAAAAAATCAGATAATTTTGAGCTTCTGTGTTTTTGTGTTTTTATTGTGGTTTCACCGTATTGTGTAATATATAGGAAAAAATGTTTTTTTAAGAGGATCGATTTTTTACGCGATACCAATGTTTGTTTGCACGACAAGGCTCGTGATTACGAGGCAGCGTGGTTTCGTCATATATATTTATATGCAGTATAGATATATATGACGATATAGATATATATATATATATATATATATATATATATATATATATGTTTCAATCTTTATTAAGAAATACAACAATAAGTCTTCATTGTTCTCCTAAAGATAACAATTAATTGAAACAAGGTGAACGGTTATGCGAACTATGTAGTAACTCAAACCGTTATTCCAAATTATTCTTAACAAATCGGAAGTTACTAGACCATTTTAGCCTTTTATTGAAGTGACAAATATGATCATATTTGAAGTTAAGTTTAAGTTTTGAATCTCACATCTGCATGATCTTAAATTGGAAATAGTAAAGATTGCGCTAAAACGACCTCCTCATCAAACGGTTGTAAATGTCTTTCTACACCCCTCATCAATCTACGGATGCCATGAGTAGGTTAGTTGGAGTATAAACCCAAGGTGACTTCTTCTATGAGGAATAACTACGTCTTCAAAGCCAGTGGAGGTCGTTGATAATCGAAACTGCGTGACAACAGCTTTAAAATAAAAATGAATATGATATGAAGAATATTTGTCGATAATTAATCATTCAAATCGAATATCGAATAAGGTTATATGTAGCTTTCCGTCATCCATTACAGTGCTTGTACAACTTGCAAGAGGTAACCACTTGTCGGCAATCTTCCATGCTAAGTTCTACCTTGGTTGATCCAGTACACTTATGATCCTCAAGGTTTGGGTTTTACAAGTAGGTTTGTTTATGGTTCAAATATTTCACATTTTACCATAAATTTATAAAACATTCTAATAAAGTTTTTGATATAAGTTATTGTTAAAATAAACCTGTCAACAACTTTATTCAATTATAACAAAGGTTCATTTTCCTTGTTACTTAATGAAACTGTTCACTTTGAATTCGATACGGGCAGAGGCTTTATCTTTTTAGAATCGACTTAACCTGCACAAGAAAGTTTTGTCAAAGCAATATTTAAAATATATAAGTTCTTCTTGCATACTGGACCATATATTTATTTTGAAGACCATTTTGAAGACCATTATTGAAGACCAAAGATAATAAATAACAGTTTTTGAGCATTTGTTTCAATAACTTACTTATTAGTATTAAAATACATAGAAAAAATAATAAGAAATCATGTTAATGTTAACCAGGTCGCCGAAACCCATTTCAAATTTAAATGACCACGAAATAAGTAATCTAAGAAAATAAAAGGTTAAATCTCTTATTTTATTATTTATGAACTTTTTCAGTAGCAAACTAGTGCATAGACGCTCATCTTATTAAAAATTCTGGGGCATCTATTCACTGGCGAATTTACGGTCGCCCACTTTATGTGACTCTGCAAATGAGTATTCGGGAACTTTTGAGAAATTCAACGTAAAATAGATTTTTACGACGCTTGATATCATAAAATATACCAGATAGTAAGAGACTAATAATATGGTGATGGAGTATGTTTGATAATATTATGTAACATTTGCAGCAATTACAAACATTGATTATTTAATATTATAAAATAATTGAAAAAAGTAAGGGATGGCAATAGGTCTCTTAGGTGAGAAATGGTAAAACGGTGTCATATCACCAGAGGTGTATATGACGTGAGATGCAAGCCTAGAAAGAAAAAAGGGGTGACTAAGGTGTGAAAATTGAAATCGTTGTAGAATTCTAAATACAACTACAATAAACAACTGCATATATCTGAAATACCAATGTTGAAATGAATGCCAAGTGGGGTGGCAATAATGCAAAAGGAAGAAATGAGTACGTTAGAAGTAGTTTGAAAATAATACCCATGATAGAAAGTTGAGATTTACGTAATTCATGAAAGGCATGTAACGAAGATCAATAATTTAGAAATTTGGAAGACATTTAATATTTTAAATTAGTATAAATATTTTCAAGAAAATTAATTTAATTTAATTTTAATTAGTTTAGTTAGTTATGAAAAATTAGTTTAAATATTTAACATAAATTTTAAATTTATTTCAAACAAGTATATAGTTCCATTTTATTAAGCATATTTTTAGTTTTAGGTATTGCTAAATAAAAGTACTTAATTTTATTATTGTTTATACCTTTTGATTTAATGTAAATTTATCAATTATACTCTTATTGTATTGATAATGTAATGATTAGCTTAAGATGTAATATAAAAAATTATAAAATATCTATAACTATTTTGTGTATAAACGATTATAAAATGTTTTTGTTATTTTGCTCTGTGTCTTTAAAAGTTGTCGAAGAATAAATTTTTCAAGTTTATCGATCTATTACAATTTCGAAGGTTTTAAAAGGTGTTGATATCAACTTTCTAAAATCTTTAGTTTTTATAAAGTTTAGAATTAGTTATGGGTTGGATAAATAATAATAAAGTTTTGTTGGTTATAAATATTTTCATTTAAACTTTTTTAAACTTCCGTATTTTTAATGACATATTAAAAATTTCAGTTCCGTTTCATCTTTATTCACTCTTAATTCTATTAAGTTTTCGATGAAACCTAACGAACGTGTAAAAAAAGATGCCTTATAATGCAAACCTATGTTTGAAAACAGGGTAATGTATATAACATTAAGGATATATTATTTCAATTTTATTTAAGAATTAAAATGCAGATCTATATTTTTACATTAGACATATTTTATAAAGATGAGGTCATATCAAGTCTACTAAAACGCAGGATATATTTTCTAATACCAAATTAATTAATACTTCTCTAACTTGTGAATGTTATAAATCCTATCTCCCCTCGATACTATGAAGTTGACTTTCATCGATTTTCCCTCTCCAGCCACAAATACGCTCTCATTTTTGAGTTACTAAAATATACACTTATTTTCTTGCCAAGTATAGAGATTTAAATGGGTTTCAACTTGATTGCTAGATACTATCAAAGAAAGACAAACATTCCAATATAGTTATATTTATTTAAGCATATATTAGTGACTTAGCGATAATTTAAATTCAACTCAAAAAGTATCCAATATTAGCTTGTTGACACAATATAAATTTACGTATAACTTTTTAACTACAATCTGGTAATAAAAATCTCCTAAACGATAACTCTATAGTTTAACCGTTGCTAGAAAAAATATTGATTATCAGAAATATTGGTAAAATATAGTTATGTAAATTTGTATGAATACATTGAATTATATAACAAAAACTATAAATCCCGTAGCTTTAAATAACTAATATAAATATATATTACCAATAATAATTAGTAATCATTTTAAAGTATTAGAGCTTTCACAAGGAGATTATTCTTCTTAACGTTATTATTGTGCAGTTCTAATTGAAAGCAATGGCGCAGTGAAAATGAATAATCGATTTTATATTTATGGGATATCTATTTAATTTGAATAATTCGTTTTTATGTTACGATACCAATTATGATCTATTCACAATAGTATAATTGTTAAGTATATTAAAGTCTATCAGTTTGATGATTTTTTTGATGATATAAAGTTTTTATTTAAAATAATAACCTTTATAATAAAAGGAGATAAAAATATTCATTTCATTTAAATATATTTATTTTAGTTTATAAAGATATGTTTTACCTATAAATTATTTTATTAGAATACGATATTAATTAATTTTGATAAACGGGAAATAACATTTTAAGTCAGAATATCCAAAGTTAAATTTCAAACCAGTCTGTGTCGTAAATGCATAATAAACTTTTTGCGATAAAACTCTTCACTAACTTTTCTCTCGAAAGTCAACATCACCAAAAAATGCATTTATTTCGTAAGCTTCAAAGCTACATCTTCATTAATGTATCATGTAATCATTAATGCTTTGATGCAGTAATTAATATTAAACATACAAGTTGACGTGACTTTGGCGTGCTCTTGTAATAAATTTATCAAATTAAATATATTTTGCGTTATGCTTATATATAATATATGATTATATTTACACACAATTTATATTAATTTTCTACTAGCATATGTTTATAATTATTTTTTTATAAATAAATATACCTATCTGTCAATTAAAATATAATTTCACTTAATAACAAATACATCCATTTAAATTCTTAGCAGAACAAAAATATTTTGTTGTGTCTGTATAAAATCGTATATATAAGTTATTCTATAAGTAGGAAAATATACTTCGTTATATTATAGGAAAATATTTAAGTTTAAATATAACATTTCAGGTGTGTAAACAAGAGACAAAAATTAATTATAAGTTCCAATAATTTTGTCTTGTGTTGTTTGTTTTAATTAAGTTAAGAAGTTAACGTATTATGTTATTAAAAACATATACCTTTGTAAGTTACAATTAAAAAAAAAGATAAAATTAATGTATTATAAAATTTCATAGTTAAAAATGATAATTACATGTTTTAATATACATAGTAATAAAATATGTTAAAATATATATTGCGTAGAAAAGAAAATATGATGACAAAAATTATGTTCTTGCTAAGGAAATTGAAAATTTATTTGGGGATAGTTCTTAAATATACGTAAAAATATCTTAATCGCTAAATATTTAAGCGTTGTTCCACTTACCTTTTTTTATAATAATTAACACTTAATAAATACCCAAAAAATATTTAAATATAATCAACAAACCATTATAATATATGCATCACTTGAGATCGACGTGCAAAAATGGAAAATTACAAATCGCTTACCGAGATTGTATCAGCATTATGAAGGTTCTTATATATGGAACAAACCATATTAGCCACTATGACCACGTCTGAAGGATCATATTACTTTAAATATCTAGACATTTGCAGTGGTCGTCGTATGAATATGCAACGTTTATTCATATGCTAAGATCGCACAACGCTTCATGACACTCAACATACTTTAAGTTGTAAAGCAAATAGGAATATGAAACTAGAAAAATAAAGTAACTAGATAAATATCAAGAATGGGAAAATTGACACCATTGATCGACTACACATATTTTATTACAAAACAAAGATGGTGTTCCAAAGAATACACTATAATTTAATATTTTTTATTACTATAATAACAAACATATCGCACATTACCATAGTGTTAATTTTAATAAAGATATAATATCGTGAATGTGAGCGATTTACCGCAAAAATATATATAAAATAACTAGACCAACTCAACTTTTACTTCTAGAGAGTTTTTTATCCTTATGTATATAATATGTATATAATATGAATAAATAGGAAGTTTTCTATGAATTAATACTGCTGAAGAATACATTTATTAAGTTTTCAAAAAGTTATGGTTCTTATAATATTATGATTCTCATGCGGTTTAAAATAATGTTTGTGTATTTTGTCGTGATATTTCTTTCTTTCTATCCAATTTAACAATTGTAGTAATATCCTGTTTTTCTTGTTTTCTGTTGATAAAACTTGATGCGGGTAACAAGTTTTGTTTCTTTAGAGAAAGTTTAGAGGCTGCTGAAAACTTGAACAAGAAAAGTATTTTAAAAGTTATATAACTTTCAAATGCCCATAAAATAGTTAGCAGTAGTAAAAAATTTGTTTGTATTGATATTTAGTCATTTTTACAAAGAAGCAATATTAAAGAAATGTTAAACCATTTTATATATGATATTCATTGTAATATGCAAAACGTTATATATTTTATCATATATAAAATAACATCTTAAATATTTGTTTCCAAATTGTTATAAATTTTCCTCAAATTTATTATTATTTCAACTTCTACCGTTTGACCACTTACAACGAAGAATCGTTCGGACCATTGTGGAACCGGTGTTCTGCAAACAGCTGCACTCTCTGGCATTGCGTAGAAGCTTAGCCTCTTTATGCGTCTTCTATCGCATTTACAACAGAGACTGTTTAGAAGAGTTAATTGCTGTGACGCCTGCTGTTGAAATTCACTACCGGACAGCACGCCATCACCTACAATACCATCCCTACCACCTGATACATGATAATCTTCTACTGTTCGGTTTTCAAGATTTTTTCTTCCACGTTCTACTAAAATGTGGAATGAACACTCTTCGGCGGTATTTTCGGATTGATACGACATGGGTATCTTCAAAAAAAGCATATAATACCATCTACGATGCAGGTAACGCTGTTGCGCTTCTCCGGTTCTTGTCAGATTTTGTGGGTAGCTGTGATCACTTGATATCGGTGAAACGCATGATCGTTTACCGATCTCTTGAATAAAGAAGAAAAAAAAATCTACTTCGCTTACTTCAACTTTATAAAAAGCACCTTTTAAAAGTATTTTTTTTCCATTATATATAACAAACATATATTTGTTTGTGGCAAACACGATGTTTGATCACAAACAAATTCACATGTACACATGGGAGCGAGCGGAAGAAAGAAGTACGATTGATTTATTCCTAGTGGACCAGCGTATTCGAAGTCAAGTTATGGACACGCGAGTGCTCAGAGGTGCTGATCTGGGAACGGACCACTATCTAGTCGTTGCTAGAATAAGAGGTTTGTTCGCAGGTTGGCGCAGCCGCACGACGTGTCCAAGCTTGGCGTCGAATTATCGCATAAGAAGCTGGAAGCTTCAGGATCCACCGATCAGAGAGGAATATCAAGAGAGGGTTTCCAAGAAGCTTGAAAGCTATGATTCTGGAAATGAAAGTGTTGAACTATGCTGGCAGAACCTTAGGAATGGTATGGTGAAAGTAGCGACAGAAGTATGTGGTAAAAGGAAAAGAGGTTTTAGTAAAAAGCGCGATGAATGGTGGGATGATGAAGTGAAAGACGCTGTAGAGTTAAAGAAGAAAGCATGGCTGGATTATAAAGCCTCTGGTAAGGATAAAAGTATGAGAGAGATAAGAAAAAGAGCGTACAAGCTTCAAAAGCACAAAACGAAAGCACTTATAAAGATGAAGCGTGAAAATTCTGAGAGAGACAGGGATGAAAGGTTGACGAACAACTTCCGGGAAAACACGAAGCTTTTCTGGCGAGAAGTTAGTGGTTCCCGGGGTTGTTCGGTAACCTGTAGAATGAAAGGGGTGCTTTCGAAAAGCGGTGAAATTTTAACTGAGCAAGCACACGTTTTGCAGCGGTGGGCGGAATTCTATAAGGAGATGTATGAACGTGAGGACGCCTCGGTCTTGACTACCAGCGTAATGCTGAGTCAAGATGTAGCCGATGGTGAAATCAGTTTAGAAGAAGTAGAGAACGTGATTCGAAGTCTGAAATGTGGTAAGGCTGCGGGAGCAGATGAAGTTACTGCCGAGATGATCAAATATGGTGGGCCACGCGTCTGGGACTTTTTCTGGTTTTTATGCAATTTATGCTGGAAATCTGGGGAGGTCCCAGACGATTGGCGAAGTGCAGTCATCGTACCTTTGTATAAAGGCAAAGGTTCACAGATAGACTGTGCAAGCTATAGGGCCATCAGTTTGATTAACTTGGGCGGTAAAGTTTATGCTAAAATTTTAGCGAGAAGAATGCAAGAGAGATCTGAAAGGCTGTTGTGGGAGGCACAAGGAGGTTTTAGACCTGGAAGAGGGTGTATAGATCAGATCTTTTCCCTCCGCATGATCACGGAAAAGTTTTTGGCCCTAAACCAAAAGGTTTTCTGTGCTTTTGTGGATTTGGAAAAGGCGTTTGACAGGGTTGTGAGAAAGAAGTTATGGGAGGTACTGCCCCGATACAATGTGAACGGACCCTTGCTACAGGCTGTAAGGTCTCTTTACCGAGATCACTCAGCCTGTGTGCGAGTAGGAGCTGGCATGTCGCCCTGGTTTGACATCCAATCGGGTGTTAAGCAAGGTTGCGCTATGTCAGCTTGGTTGTTCAATTTGTATTTGGATAGTTGTCTCCAAGGCGTGAAAGACAGTGACATGGGAGTGAAAGTAGGTGACCTTAAGGTCAATTGCTTACTATATGCAGATGATGCAGTGCTCATTGCATCATCAGAATGCAATTTGCAGGCATTGGTCACCACTCTGAAAGATGGGTGTGAAATTAATGGTCTTAACCTGAATGTAGATAAGACGAAGGTTCTGATATTTGAAAGAAATGAAGAAAGAACAGAATGTAAGATCAACGTGAATGATAAGATAATAGAACAAGTGAATGAAGTGGTATATTTGGGAAGTATGTTTAGCAGAGACGGAAGATACGAAATGGATGTGGAAAGGCGTATTGCTGCTGGTAACAGAGTCAATGGTGCTTTGACTGCATTGTTGAGACGGCAAAACGTCAGTATAGCTGCACGTTTGGCTGTACACAATGCAGTTTTGCTACCGACACTGTTATACGGCAGCCAAACGTGGGTAACACAGAAGAAGAATGTAAGAAAGATGAATGCTGTGGAGATGCGATCTCTTCGCAGAATATGCGGAGTCAGTCTAGCTGATCGAATCCGCAATGAAGAGATCCACAGAATGGCAGGTACTAGCGAAGATGTCACGGTGAGAATGAAGAAGAACGTGCTCAGGTGGTTTGGGCACGTTGAACGAATGAGTGATGAAAGAATGGTAAAAAAGATTTATATGGGAAAAGTGAGCGGTAAGAGAGACAGGGGGAGGCCTCGAGTGACCTTCGAAAACACAGTAGCTACGATACTGGAGGAAGGTCACGTAAAAAGCATGAGGACCCCCCGGAGGGCATGTATGAAGAAGTTGATGTCTGTGGCCGAGGCGAAAGAGGTATGCAGAGACCGTAGCGTTTGGCGCTCCGTCGTCTCTGGCTACCCCGCAAGGGATATGGCGTGAGGGTAAATAAATAAATAAATAAACATATATTAAGACCAAATCTTTGCAAACAAATATTCATTGTTGTGGATCACGATCACCTGCGCCTTCATTTTAATTAAGAATTGTTTTCCTTGCAATACTCCAAGCGACAAACTTGGATTTTGTAATCGAAATAAGGTATCGCAACTTTATATTTTGAATGCTTTGAACAACAAATTTAGTTATTTTAGGTAATATTTAATATATTTAATAAGTTTCCGGGACACAGACAATTGTGACAAAGAATAAACATTAAGCCAACTGTGAGGAGTTTACTTATAATTCTTTCATAATATCTCTTATTCACAAAAATAAATCATAAAATTTCGAAAATTTTAAGTAATTTTTACAAAAAAATTAAAACTAATATATGTAAAAAAATCGTATTTTGCTTTTGTTGCTTCAACTGAAAACTAGGAAAGTTTTTTAATGAACAAAATTTATTCTATTACGACCGCCAACTGTTTTTAAAAGTTTGATTCTCACTTCTTTCTCAAACTTGGTTGTTTAATTTTTATTTTAAATCACAGAATTTTTTTTTTTAATATTCTTTCTGAACCCAAAATATGATGTATACGATAAGACAAAAAATATATTTTTAGACAAATGACATAATAATTTTTGAAAACACAAACATAAACATGTCGCATCCGGTCAACTTTCAACGAACGGAAAGGCGCAAAACGACGATTTGACTTCCGGCGCGCCTCGATGGAGGCGTGCGTACCCGAACAAGCTGATTTGTGTTCAGACGCTCGACAGGGCAACACACGAAACCATCTCTCCGCTTCGTATTTCTATAATCTAAATTATAGTGCTTGTGATGTTACAGAAAGAGAATAAAAGTGTTCTCATAATTTTTATATCGAGTTTTGTTTGCATGATACCCGCACAAAGCCCACATAATATCCGAAAATTACGGCCAAAACGATGTTTCTCCGACAAATATATATATATATATATATACGGGATGTCCAGGAAACAATGGATAACTTCTGAAAGGCTAATTGTAGAACTAAATGCAAGCTGGAAAAAAAAATTATAACCCTTACACTGCTAGAAAAATGGGGCTTTAAAAAAAAATACATTTTTTTTTTGTCTCATTTCATATTTTTACTCGTAACGACGTCAAAACAGTTAATATTATAATTATTTTTATACTTAAATATTTACTATTAACAGTATCAGTGAATAACTATCAAATAATATAACTAACTGTAGTATTAAAAAATAAATAAATGTTAAACTATTGTTTTGTGTAAAATTTCTGAAGAAATATTTTTGATGTGGAACTTTGAATAGCTCTAGTGTAGAAAAAAAATATAAAAGCAACAGTGACCAACCATTTCAAAATATTTCTGGTTTAATGGCGTTTCTAAAAAGATGTAATATGTCGTTATTGTAATGAAAAAATATTGAACTATTGGTATGAATGATTTTACACCTTTCAGAGGTTATGTATTGTTTCCTGGATACCTTGTACATATGTATATAGGTATGTATGTATAGGTATATTTTATTAGATAAATAAAGTTATTGAAATAAATGTTTAACTTAAGCATCGAAAATGACGTCACAGCCGGTTTCATGCAGTGCAAGATAAAAGAATTAACAATTAGCGTCACGCCAACAATGGATCAGGTTGTGTGCAGAATGAACGGCCTATATAAGAGTTACATGATAAAAAATGAATGATGGACCAAGAATGTTACTATTTCAAGTAGTAAATAAGTATAAAAAGTAAAGTAACTTTTTCACTACGATCTCTTTATCGGCATAAACACTTTTTACCCATTCGGACCAAAACTCTGTTAGTGCAGACCCTAATCCTTCCGCTCATTGACTACGCTGATGTATGCTGCTCTAATATTTCAGAATCTAATTTAGATAAATTGGACCGTCTTCTTAACAGTTGCATTCGTTTCATATTTAATCTCCGAAAATTTGACCACATCTCTCAGTACCGCTCTAAGCTTAAATGGCTACCTATCCGCGAAAGAAGACGATCCAGAACTTTATATCAGCTATTCTCTATCCTGAATGATCCAGCTTCTCCTCGATACTTGAAATGTAAATTTCAGCTACTGAGGTCAACTCACGATTTACATCTTCGGTCAGATTCTAATCTTAGCTTATTTGTACCTTCGCACCATACTGGCTTTCTTTCTAACTCTTTCACAGTACACGCTATTAAACTCTGGAACGGCCTCCCTGATGTGCTTCGACGTGCCCCGAATAAACTTGTATTTAAAAAGCGTATCCGTAGATATCTACACCAGAAAATAACATAACCATTCTTGTAACTTTTTTTATAATTATTATTGCGCAGTGATATTTATACCAATATTGGCATAACATTATTCTTATTTTTATATATACATCATCGTCTCACTATCGCCCTATGAATGTATGTATGTATATGTATGTATCTTTTTATATATTTAATATGTTTATACGTATTCATATAATATATTTATATGTAGTGCAAGTATATATATATATATATATATATATATATATATATGTATCCATATATGTATTGATTGTTATTTACATAAGTTGTGTGTATTCGTTTGTTTGTTTTCTATTGTACCCCTTGTTTGTTTTTCTGTATTTTATATTTCGGTTGACTGGTAGAGAATGCTGTAGCATTAAGTCCGCCATTTGTATAATTTTGTTGTACAATAAAGTTTTTAAATAAAATAAAAATAAATAAATAAAATCAAAATTAACAATTAATTGAACAAAATCCTAAACCAATGATTTGTTATTATCACAACGACGGCTGTTATTTAGTCACTACCGGATTAATTACATTTGTGCAGTATTATTATACATAAACTAGTAAAATGCTTGTTCCTCGTAAACTTACTAGTTTATATTACTATATTCGAAGTTTTGATTCATGTTCTCACCGTGACGAGCTTAACAATATAACAGTGGGTTAGGAGTGAAATGTTCTCGGTAAATAAACAGTACTTCCATTAGTTACACTGTATTATTCTAAGCCACATACTCTCAAGTCTGAACTGTAAATTTCGCAATACTTAAAGTAGTATTGCGGAATGTAGTTCTGTAATTATTAGGAAATTGTTGTTACCTTTAACTTTGATATTCCAAACGATTAAACACGGTTACCTTAAATTATATTTAGCCCATTGTTCTTTAATGAAATTATGTATTAAATTACTACAGTATTAGAATTTTAAACACTATATTTAAATCTTAAGTTTAATAGAAAATGTCCTAGCTAGACTCTATAGTTACAAAAATCTAATCAATAATAAAACTATGTTAGTTACTAAATCTGCTGCCTTTAATTTAAGTGAATAAAAAACATCTAAAATAACAGCATGAATATAAGTCCATAATAATTGGATATTTTTGTAATTGCTACAATTGCAATTGCAATACCTTATTTGTATATGACGACGACGAATCGACGAAATAAAAGTATAATGTATACACATTGTATGCGGGCGCTTCGCGTCGCGAGACTATGCGTGGAGCGGGTATTTTTCGCGAGCTTCGACAATCAGGTAAATTGCGATAATTTGTAAAATACTCATTTGATTTTTTTTTCTTTTTATTAATATTTTGTAAAACAATCTATTCTATCCGTTCAGGTACATTAGAAAATCGCCAGACTATGAAAAACATATTTATATGTGATCCGCTTTCTAGTACTAGTCGTCCGATAACGACTTGAAATGCGATCCGACTACAATGTGTTAAACGGGATAATATATTTGTACTAAAATTTATTCTGCATGTCTCTATATAAAGAAACAGACAAGTAGGCAAAAAAATACAAACTGTTGTTGCAAGGTCTGCCATGAACGTAATAAGTAAATACGTTTTGTCTACCAGACATTCTGTTAACCTAAAGATATAAAGATGTTAGAGTAAATTTAGAGAATTGTGAATTAATTTATTTACTCAAATAAAAATTATATACCACAGGTTGTACTTTAATTGTTTCACATATTATTTTGTAAATATTTATTTACTACAACAAGATGTAACGAAAAATATATTTTAGCCTCTTATTACAATTGTAAGTTTTTGATTTATCTCTATAACATTTTAAATATATAATAGTGGTATGTAATTTTCAAGAATACTTTTGCTCACAAAGTATGGATGCGATTTGGAGTTCTTCCAATTTTTAAATCTTGAGATTTAAATCTCAATGGTTAAAAGATCCGAGAAATGTCCAAGTACCTATTATAATGGAAACCAATATATTTTAAAATTGCAAAAATATATTTTTTTTCATTCTATTCTTCTCTATTCATCATCATCATTCATCTATTCTATTTTTAACTTTCAATAGTAATTTCGTCAATAAATACTTGCAAAGAAACACTGTTTAAAAATACCAAAATACAAACCATGATACAAAATTTAAAAAAAGAAAATTATTATAATGAAGATTTTATTACGTTATCAAGTTATATGAAATAATAAAAAAATCAACAATATAAATAATTAATGTACCTTTATATTTCATAGATTACGTAACTAGGAGTAACGTACTATTTTTGCAGTAACAAGATTCATTTATACTTCCAGGTCACTTCCTTCATGCCCATTAATTTCGTAAGCCGGTAACCGAACGACATTCACTTAAGTATAAAATAATACACAGATGATCTAATACCAATGTCTTATAAATATTGTACATTATAATTTTCAGTATATTTGTATAAGATTTGTAAAATTAAGATCATATTTATTTTTTCTTATTTAAATATAAGTTTTCGTATAGCGTAACCAAAGACCTTATGAAATATTTTGAGTTTGCTAAATAAGATATTGTTACATTTTTTTACTAAAATTTATATATTATACTCGTTAATACTTTCCTAGAATGTATTATCGTTGTATTACTATGTATCCCTCTGTAAGTACTTCAGCTCCCTCTCCGCTAAAACTTTATACGCTCCAATGATTTCCCAAAGTTCACAGATGTACTTATCCTCCCCAAGCTGGCGCTGAGCCAAGCACTGCTCTGATTGCTAGTATTTATTCAAATATTGCGACTGTATTTCATTTTATATTAACAATGAAGATAACGCTATATAAGCTTTGTAATACTTTTTATAATAACTTTTATGGTTAAAGGTTATATTCAGCTCGGATAACTGAAAAAAAAATATGTGCACCAAGTACTATATAAATTATCATTGTTATATTATATTTTACATGTATATCCTAGTCAAGTGAAAGTGAGGTAAACTACTATTACAAAAGAAAGACAGAACGTGTGAAATAATATAATTCACCACTTCATTGATAGAACAAATAATATATAATGTAATTGGTGAATTATATTCATTAAATTCTGCGAGTGAGCATGTAAAATAAATCTTCTCCCTACATAATAGTTCAAGGTTCATCGATGTCGCAATAGAAACTTTGGTTTGCAGATTGCAACAGCGTCTATTTGCCTACAAAGCTGGTAATCCTCCATTCAGACTAAGATACATGAACAAAGGAATGGAGTTATATCTTTCTCTGATATTATTTTACTAAGTTATAACTCTATCTAATCTGTGACTTTATTTCAAATCTTATATTAATACCAAATATATTTTATTACTTTCTTTAAATTATATTTGCATCGTTAATAGTATATTTTTTTAAAAGTAGTATAAAGTAAAAGTAGTCTGGTATTATCTGGTGTAAAGTACAAAATTAAAGAGTCCAAATCTAGTCCAAAGTTTTTTTTTAATATTTCTATAAGATATTGCATATAATACTATTGTAGCTCCTCTTCAAGGATTTTTTTTAAATCAAGGATTATAGATCTGTAAATCACTAAGTGAAATTCTGCAAAATCCATTTATGTTAATCGTAAAATAATAGTACATATAAATATTTTTACCACAAATATGAAAACAAATGGAACAAATAGTCATTATTTGAAAAAAAAACAAAACCTTGGAAGATAAAATGAGTTTCTCCGATATTTCACTACAAATACAACCAGTACTCCGAAGACTGTCCCAGCGGTAGGAACTGTATCTGTGTTACTAATTTCCCTAAAGTTCATGGATGCATATCTGAGGCTGTTTGAACGAGAAACATGGGCAGCCTCTCAAATATTACTTCATTTTATTTTTATATACCTATCTTTGTATTATAACATGATTTATGTTTACTTAATAATTATCGCAATAATGAAAGTAAGAACAAGTATTATATAGTAATTTCGTTAGGGAATTTAGTTAAAATATATGTATAAAATATAAGTATAAATTTTTTATGAAGTTCAAAATATGGTTATTTTATTTGTTTTTTCAACTTTACTTTAAAACTTAGATTATATCGTGTGAGTTGAATTTTACAAAACTGAATTTTAATTTAGTTTCTCTCCAAAAACAGTATTGAATCCACTAGTTAGTTATATAATATTTAAAAACCAAACGTTTATATAAAATTAATTAATTTCACCTCCACTTGTCTAATGGTTAATTGGAGCCGATAAATAAGTAATTTGTCAGCGGCACGTGAACCTAAATATAATTAATTACACTTATTCGAATGACGCAAGTCCTTTTCGTGATGGGGATATATTATGATAAATGTTATGTTTTATTTATATAAACATAAGAATTTTTATTTTACAATAATTTTGTTTGTTTAATGTAAATGACCACTGAATTCACACGGAATAATTAAAATGCATTTTAAATAAGATAAAAAAAAATGTAATAAATTGTTATTTAAATTAATAATTATTTTGTAATAAATGGAGCATAACACACAAGAAAGTTGTTATATAACACATAAGAAAACAATGATAATGAATACTTATCTAAGTAAAATCAATTACAATACATTGTAATAAAAAAAATGAGTTAAAAATTTATATTTTATGGATGTGCTATGTTATTTGTTAATGTCTGAAGGTTTTTTTTTTAATACAGAAATTGAATTTCATGATTTGCCCGGAGGTAGTTGTCAAGCGGGAAAGTGACATACGTAGACCTAACACAAAACGGAGCGAAACAATGGTTATAATTTTTGGAAGACTAACAAAAAAATATAATCGTTATTGCTAGGTATTCTTTAGTAGAATAATATATTTTATACGTCCATTAATTGGCCTTATTATTTAATATTATATTTAATGTTATTTCGAATATTTACTTTTAATATTTATAATATTAATGATTAAGTTTTTCGGATGATCGTGATTATTCAAAATTATAAAAATACTAGCTTATCCCCCTTAATTAATTAAGCTTAATTTAAGCTTTAAAATTTAGTTTAGAAAGTTGGCTTTGTTTAAAAATTGACCCTGACGAATATTCTGTATTCTGTATGGTAATACAATAGACCTTTGAATCGTCTTTCTGGTTATGAAATTGGTAAAAATAAATTTTGATAGTCGGACGGCGGCACTTCGTATGTAATATAAAAGAGTTTCATATTTAAAATACAAAAGAAAATTGCAAAAGAACATTGTGTGAGATAATTGCCCTTATTTGAAGATACTGCATGCTTTTATGTACATCCATATATACTGTATTTACCTTATGTGCCTCAGAGTTTTTGGAAAATTTTCAGTCTATTTTTTTGTGTATCAAGGATCTAATATAGTCAAGAAGCCTTTGATAATCTGAATAAGTTACAGTCCGCTCTAATTGAATGCAAACTTCTACAAGCAACGCTTTGTGAGACTTTAAATTAAAATCTCGACATCCCTACAACATATTATGTAACATAATAAGAAAGACATCAGTTTTGTCTTTTTTTAGGCGAAATTTATTTAAATTTATAATTAACGCCTCAGACTATGATTCGCTGTTTCTATTACAAATATAATACAAAATTCACAATTGTTATTGAGCTAATTCTATAATTCTTTTATTTAAATTTATTAAAAGTATACGTAACTGGTGTCTCAATAGTACTTAATTGTTTTATTAAAGTTATCACTTAAATTGTTTCACCAAATAACAGACATTAAAAGAATTTAAATTTACAACAATTTTAAGCAGGTATGGTTATGATTTATGATTTTCTTAATTATTATACATTAAATTCCTTTATAAGTATACGTTCTTTTGGTTATTATTGAAAGATTTAAAGTCTCAAACCTACAAACTTTTACAAAAGTTATAACACAACAAACCAAACCAATGCAATCTATGTCCATGCCATCAAGATTTACGAAATTTTGGGGCCTTTATTTTAGAAGCATTTTTAACAAGTACTATAATAAAAAAAAATTCATTAATTATCTATTTCTTACACTATAATTTTGAAATTAATATTAAATATGGTAAGGATAGGTTAGCACTTAACGACCACTTTACTTGTAGAGGAACCATCAAAGGTCATTGAATAAAATGTTTGTATAATAGTAATTAGATTAGATCCTATTTTTGTCTGAGGTTCCCTTATAATGTCAATGGGGAAATAAATGCAACATTGCTAGCTTAATTCACAAGCAGCGCTCTTAACCGCATCCTGCACCGAGCGTTACGAAGAAGAGTTCATTAGTCTGTTATTTTAACGTCATGATAATTTAACTCCTATTTATCGTACTAGCTTTGTCTGCATGCAATTTTTGGAAGTTTTATTGGATAGACACATAGCATGCATGAGAAAATTTTTAGCTTATTATCTCGTCGCATTTCGGAGACAACTAAACACAAAAATAGGTCTCCCAAACGGTTAAGGTTAACAATAATAATCTTATAGTATTAGTATAATAAAATTGATATTATAAAAAAACTTACACAAGCTCAATACGATATGATGTTGACAAATCTTATTATCAGTCATTGAGATTATGAGAGCTACATGGAATAAAGGTATACTACCTTTAGGTAAGATTTTTCAAAGTTTGAGAGAGACCTTATAGAAGGTAAAAACATTTGCAGCTGTTTAATGTCTATTAAAGCACCTGCTTATTGAACGTTTTGAATAACTACTCCTTCATATTTAAAATAATCAACAGATCAAAGAAATATAGTATCTATAGTAAATGGCTTCTTTTTAGTTTAGGATAAACTGTAAGGCACGATTAGCTCATTTAGGATTCAAATAGGCTAATTAGTCAAACATAGTTTTTCCAAGTGCAAAATTAAACTATTGATTTTATTATTTTGTAATAAAGAAAAGGATTGATCATTAAGGAGATTATACCAAATATTACAATAGATTTTTTTTACTCTATTATAAAACTTTTTTTAAAAAATAAGAGTTTTCTGGGCGGTTGTAAAAAGGAATTCTGCGATTTTAAAACCTTATATAGATATTCTCATCTAAAGTGTCAAATTATATCTAGCACCTTTAATATTCTCAATGTATCGACGCTGGAGATCTCAGCATATTAAACTCGTTATATTCATACCGAAAGCCACTTTTAGTCTTTCGATAAAATTCTTTTCTAACCCTTTTACTATTTGATATTTTCTGTAACTTTAAAAACCGTACAACACTGATTAAAGTGCATTATCTAAATGAATTATAATTTAACATTTTTATAAAATAATTAGAGCCACTACAAGACTATTAAATATTTATACCGGCACAATATCTGTATACCTGTGAAAGGTGAGATCTTTTTTGTTCCGTTTCTTCTTTACTCAGGACATTCAGGAAGTTATTGTAAATGACATTAGATAAGGTAAAATATATTTCAATATAAAAATATTTATAATTCCCATAATATGATTTATGTTTTTATAGATTTTAAGAAGTGGTACACACATAAATAAAATTATTTTATGTGATCCCGGTGAGAGTATTGCTGAATGTATGAAGTTAAAATGTAAATATTATACATGAGTTAATACCGTAAGATATTTTTGTTGTTTTATTCTAATATGATTCATTTCTATTCGTGTATCTACTACCTATTGATTGTTCATCATGGTTTTTTTCAAAGAGTAATCGTAGACAAACTACTGGATATTGAATATTCCACGTACTCTGAGAACGTGATCGCAATGTGAGTGTAGCAGTGCTCGTGCATATCTTTAACAGTCGCACAAATTGAATATGTTAGCTTGTTTCGTGTAACAAGACATCTAAATCTTAAGTAAAGTTATTGAAACTCAATATTTACCTGGGATTTTTAATGGATGATGATGGATAATGGATGGATGGATTATTAATACTGCTTTGATAGTCCACACTATTTAGAAACTAAACATTTACTTATGTCGTTTAGGTTTAAAATAATTAATATAATTAAGAAACTTTATAAAGAAAATCAGTACTTTGCTGGAAGGTATATATGTAATAGGCATTTTTTAAGTTATTGGTTTACGTGCACCTTGACAATTTAAGTAATATATTCAAGTTAAGAACTTGAAACTTCATTTTGTCATATCAGATATTCCAATTATTTGTTATTTTAAACATGTTATCAAAAATCTAAGGCACTTTTAGTTTAGTCATCTAAATTAATCTTGAAAGTTTTATTTAAAGATATTAAGCTCTCAAATATTGTTTTTTGTGAATTTATTGAACATTGTTAACAGATAAATAAAAATAATTATTCTTTTTACTTTTATACCAAATTGGCAGTTAAACTATACAGATACCTCTTATTCTTTAATCACATCACGATGCAGGTGATGTCACATTATTATTATCTAATTCTTATGAAATTCCCCTTAAAATTTCTTATTTTGGGCTTTACCAAAGCTATTGTCTTAAACTACCAAAGTATTACTTATTCAATTTGTTAATAATAATATAACAATGCAATGCAATTGCAAATATTTTGATAACCTTTCAACTTAGTTGCCGGTGTTCTGATTTAAATAAAAAAAACACTTGAACGATTTCCGAAAGCTAACACACATGTATATAAAATATTTAAGACTCCCCATCACAACTTTCATGCATTTAAATATGTTAAATTAGGGTCGTTTCTTGTAAAGAAACTATTTTTATATCTAACTCTGCAGAGAAAGTTGACTTCGCTTTAACTTAACTGAATCATAACAATTGAAAGTTGTAAACATATAAACTTTGTAAAATTCAATTGGTAGATACACAACTACATTTTAGAAATTAAATAATTCTAAGTACACTTTTGTAATGCATTTTTATTGCCATATAATCATAAGAATTAAACAGTAACAGCAAAAACATAAAAAAAAATCAAAAAATGTACATCATTATAATTTTAAAAAATATATATATATATTTTATAAATAAATTAAAAATGTATATTATAAGTCGTAATATAATCTCTGCGTAAGCTTTTATTAAAAAGTTACGGATTTCAGTGGATATGTAGTTATTGGTATATTATTGTTTACTTTTTAATAACAATAAAAAATAGTAAAACACTCATTACTTATAAGGATTATACTAAAACTTTTGAGACAGTTTGCATTTTAGAATAATTTTCTGTCAGAGTTTAATCCAATAATTACCAATTTTATAACCACAATAGAAAATAAGTAGAATATATTAATTATTTATATATCTAGAATCCCAACCAATGGCTAATGGTGGATGGATAATTGGAGCTGATAAATAAGAAGTTTGTCGACCGCACGTGAACCACGAACAAAATTAATTGCGCTGGTGAATGACGCTGGGTATTTGTCTGAATATCCACCAAAATGTATTTTATTTCATATATGCTATGTCGACGACATGGTTTTACTGAGCGGTCTCTATGTGGATCACCACTACTTAGGGTGAGAAGTTTCAAATACTTGGGTCATTGGTTAAACGAAGACTTAGGAGACGATAAAGATATAGATAGATAACGATAATATTGACAGGGAGCGAAAGTCGCTGTCGGTTCGCTGCAACATGCTGACTCGTAGATTTAGACGATACACTGAAGACGTCAAAATAACTTTTTACACGTGTAGTCTGTGGACCAGCTGTACTATGCGTGCTTACAGCGATCTCCGCATGCAATAATACAATAATGCGTTCAGGATGCTATTGGGGCTGTAGCGGCGTTGCAGTGCTTCAGCCATGTTTGCGGAAGGGCGCGTAGATGACTTTAAAGCCATCATTCGTAAGCGGTGCGCGTCATTAAGTAAGCGCCTCCGCGGCAGCCCAGACAGCATTCTGAAAGTATTTGTAGATAGATGGGAGAGCCCAGTGCAGCGTCAATGGATGCAGCTCCATATGAAATAATTGTAATTATAATTGTGAATATGATAATGTTATTATTTTTAATTTAGTTATAAAGTAATACTAACAATAGATTATAAGATACTTTGTACACTAACACTCTATGGGTTAATCCCAAAATAAATGATATTATTATTATTATTATTATAAGATATAAAATAAAAATAAATAATTAAGCTCAGTAAGTAATGGTCTTTAAAATAATATTCTATTAAAAGGCCTCTCAACTTGTAAAATTGAATAAAAATCAACAGTATTCTGGTAAGTCTGTATTAATATATAATGTATTTGAATCTCAAAAGACAGGTATTTATTAATAGTTTAATATGTAGCCTAGATACTCCATTAGCTGCAATACTTTTATTATAATGATGATTTAGAAATTACTGATTATTATTTCAATTCGAATTCTATTTATTTGTAGTACCTTTCATTGTACTAGTGTCTGTTACAACGCTGGACGAGGTAGGTAACTATAAAAGCTTATTTTTAAATGTCTATTTGAATATTATAATAAAATAAAATATTTTTAAAATAACATTATGACTACTTAAACCTTTTAAACTGATTTCATTTTCTTTACTTACTATTAAAATTAACCTAATTAATAATTAATAACCACATAAATATTCTCGATTCAATTAAAACAAGTTTAATTAAATTTTCTTTGAATAATACAAACCAAAAACTTCAACAATAAGTTATGACTTGTTTTTAATTGATATTAAATGGCTGGCGTAATGTAATTAAGAAAATAAACGCTTTAATACTTATATGTTCTTGCTATCTAATCTAACAATTGGAGTAAGTTCCTGTTTCTTTTTTCTATTCATACAATTTGATGCGGGTAAGAAGTTTGTTCGTGTATTGTTTAGAAAGAAATCTTTAAAAATTTATATAAGTTTTAATCGCTTATAGTGGATAGTTGTGGTATATCAACCCTATTTATTTTTCCAATATATCGGCGCTATTTTTAATGTTAGTGTAGCCAAAATATTCTGACTAAACAACCGTTTAGTTAGTTGAATAAATTATTAATTGATAAACAAACAGAAATTTAAGTACATAATGTCAGTTATAATTTCTTATATATTATAATTATTTATGTTTATTGTATATCATAAACATTTTGATTCATATTTAAAAAATGATTTTACTAAGACATATTTGATAAGAGAAATGGGTGCTAATTTGAAATAAATATTCGCTGGATTGGCACACCTCTGATATTACATATAACTGAGAAAGTTGGCATTAATAAGACGACGCTAGAATTACGGTATTCAGAAAATGGTAATTGGACAGATAAGGTTAGAAAAGAAATGTTTGAATTATTAAATATAAGACAAAGGTTTTTTCTATTTAAAATAAAATAATAAATATGATTGAAATATATTTCGTAATAACCAATATTTATTATTTTTCACAAAATATGTTTAAAACATCTTGCACGCTCTTATAGTTGTGGCGTTTAGTTTAATAGCCCAATTAGTTTTTATTCATTGTTACCTCTGTAACTAGAATATTTTATTCTCTAAAGCATTTTCATATAAATAAGTTAAAGTATTATATAAATACTATTTTATAGTTTCTTAAGAAAAAAAATAAATATTAATAATAATATGAATAACTAAATACTTCAGAAAGATCAATATTGCACATTTATATATATATTATAATTTAAATACATTTGTTGTTATTGTCACGATTTTATCATATAGTCAGTAATTTGAAGAGTTACATAATAGTAAACGAATGATGGAGCAAGAATATTACTGTTATATATAGTAGTAGTAGTAATAAGTATAAGATCAAAATTAACAATAATTGAACAAAAACTAAAACTAAAAAATAATACTGATATAAAACATTAGAGAAGCTTAGAAAACCTATAATAAACCTAGTGTATTTTATAGATTCAAATTACTACACGATATTTTCTTCCAATATTTTTTACAGTGGCCGGAAATAAAATGTATGATCTTTTTATAATATTTAATTAGCGTAATAGCTACTTATAATTTGAAATCAAAAGTGTTTTAAATAGAAACTAGTCGAAAGGTGATATAAATTAAAGAAATCCATGCAAATAATTAAACTATGTTGCCCTCAACACAGTACATCAAATATGAGTTAATTGAAAGTATTAACCAATGAACGAACGAAAAAGGATGCCGTTATCGCCTTTGAGAACAAATAATTATCATTAATTAATAAATATTATAATATTGATATATAATTAAATAATTCAGTTAGCAGAATGCTATTATTATAGCCAGAGACGACGGAGCGCCAAACGCTACGGTCCCTGCATACCTCTTTCGCCTTGACCACAGACATCAATTTCTTCATACATGCCCTCCGGGGGGTCCTTATTGTTTTTACGTAACCTTCCTCCAGTATAATAGATACTGTGTTTTCGAAGGTCACTCGAGGCCCTCCCCCTGTCTCTCTTACTGCTAACTTTTCCTATATAAATCAATACAGTATTTTTTATTTTAGTGAAACTATAATTATAAATAATAAAATATTAAATATAAATAAAAAATAAAAAATAAAAACAAATCCTAAAACATGAAAAATGTGACTAATTATATTTGTCTCTTTGATAAGGCGTCAATAGATAATTCAATAATTATGTAATAAATAGTAATAACTGTAACAGTAATTGCAACTAATTTGTTTCTTGTAGCAGATTTATAACTATTAGATTATGCGAGTTATTATATTTGCTGCCTTCAATTTAACTGAAGAAAAAACATCTATAATAACAAAATCAATAATAATAATAATTGGATATTTATTGTAATTGTAGCCTAAATCCGTTTTAATTTTTTATTGTAAAATACTTACGATAAATAATAAAGAAATTCAAATAAAAGTATAATGTCTATTAAATGGGAAAATACATTTCTTCTAAAATCTTTCTTGGAGTTTATATAGACAAAGATACAGACAAGTAGGCTAAAAAAATACAAACTATTGTTGCAAGGTCTGACATGAACGTAATATGTAAATAAGTTTTATCTGTTTGCAATTTAATTTTATTAGTTTATAGTGTATGAAAAAGGTAAATTTTTATGACAATTTAAGCTTTTTGAAATTTGCTTTATAAGTTAATAAAAATACTTGTTTAATAATTTTGTGTATTTTGTTTGTAAAAAATAATCCGAGACCCCAAAAAGAGGGTACACTGTATTTAAAATCTTATAATTAATTATTTTATTTAATTTAAATGTTTTTTTTTTGTAATAATTTATGATAACTGAAAACTTTCGTATTCTCTAAGACTTAGTCATAATAAGTATTTTCGATATGTAGGAATAAGATATTTGAACAAACAAAGCCCAAAAAAAATTGTGTATAATTTAAATATATATATATACATACTTCTTATTTAGAATTTTATACCAGCCTCACTTAACAATACACATACCAATTTATATTAACAAGTTAATTTCGTAAGGTATCAGGCTGAGGCGTAACATAAAAATCAATTTACAATACCCAAAAAAGTTTCACTTCAATAATCTTTTCCTTAAAATTTCCTAACTCTTTTTCTTAATTGTGAACAGAACTAAGCAAAATATTATACCTTATAAGTTGTGCAAAATTCATAACATATAAAATTACATCGAATTCTCTCCAGCGAATTTATAATTTTTATTTTTGATATGTACTTACAATTTTTCTAATTACATATTCAATATGTTCTTGCTGTTACTGTAGTAATTTTTTTTTTATTGAATTTAAACACTATATTGGTACAAAAGATCTTACATTAAATAATAAGTCAAGAAATACAAGTCAAGCAAATACTTAAAAGTGTAAACACACTTAAAACAGGGAATTTACTTAAAGACCTAGAGTTTACACAATGTTTATTCAATTTCCCTGTCGGCGGTGCAAACTAGAATGAGAAACTCGCAAACACTGTTAACGCGTCAATAAATTACGCAACATCCAGGCAGCCCTACGTAACCTACAACCAGGTAATTGTAAAATACTGTACAAATAAACAATATCTCTTTTGTATTTAAAAACTTGCTTCAGTTACTGACTTTTGTGTAGGTAAAAACAGTTTTGTTAATGCGATATATTTAAAAAAAATTCGGGCTGTGGTAAAAAAAATAGGAAAAATTAAAAAAGATTTATGTACAAACATTCATAAACACTTCATTCATTTCATTTGGAAATTGAATTCACAAAAATAAAACACTTTGTTTTTAGTTCCTCGAATTAAAGGTTTGTGCAAAATTTTAAGAATCGAGCCCACAAGTTTGGGCATTATAATGATAAATCAGTAGGTCCCCTATTTTCTTATAATTATATTTATTTTTACGCAGGAAAATGGATCACGAAAGGGCTACTTAAGAAAGATATCACAAAAATAACAGACAACAGCAATATAAGTGACGATCATACATATATTAATTAATATGAAATGAGTATTTAATTTATCTTAAAATACGAAAAATGGTAAGACAAAAATGTTTTTTAATCGATTTTTCGAAATTATCTCAAAAGGGGAAAATATGGCAATTGATGATAAGCGTCCAGTTTTTATTAGTCTACCTATATTCGATTCTAATAATAGGATTCTTTTAATTGTAAGCTGTAATAGCTGTAGTAATGGCTATAATAAATGTCGTCAAACGTCGTCTTTACAACACGAGTAGTTATTGTTTTGTGTCCTTTGTAAGAAGAGTATACTTTCTAAAGAGTGTATGACATGACCTTGACATGTCCAAATAGCGGCCCTCATATTTAGTTTTAACAAAAAACCCAAATTTTCCCCAAAATTACTATTTTATACTTATTTTACCGAACTAAAGTAAAATAAAAATATAATAATATGATAATTTCAAAATAATATTGTTTAGAGTTCTGTACCAATTAGTAAACACTTAACAAACAGTCTTTTTTTAATTTTTTATATACAGAATTTACCTTTTTACGAATGTACTTTATAGATATAATCAAATAGTAATATCAAATAAACGTAAAATACTAATCTAAAACCGATCAAAATTTAATTCTGAATACAAACAACAATCGCTAATTAAACGAATAATTTAACTCAACAATGGGAAATTGCATTTGAGTTGCCTTTACTAAGTTTTTGTCCCTGTAAGGTAAATTTGCTTTGAAATATGTGACTAGATATAGAATGTTGCGTTCTCGGAAGAGCTTATAAAGGATTATTTGTATTTTTTTAAAGACCGTAATGGTTAAATGTTTTCAAGTAATTATTGAAACCAATACGTTTTAAAATGGCAAAAATATATATTTTTTCATTCTGATCTATTCTAATTTCAACTTTCTATAGTAATTTTGTCAATAAATATTCATCATACTTGCAAAGAAACACTGTTTTAGATGATTTTCTGACCAGTATTTATTCTTCTGCTTTATGAATCATTCGCTAAATTAAATGTTTAAATTATTATAACGAAGGTTTTATTATATTACCAAGTTATATAACTAACTAATAACTTATTTCATATAAAATAATAAAAAAATCAGCAATATAAATCACAATATAAATAATTAATGTACCTTTATGTTTCATATATTACGTTACTAACGTACTATTTTTGCAGTAACAAGATCCATTTATACTTCCAGGTCACTTTTTTCATTATCCTTCCTGCCAATTAATTGCGTAAGCCTTTAACCGAGCGACATTCACTTGAGTATAAAATCGTACATATATGTTCCAATACCAATGTCTTATGAATATTGTACTATTATAATTTTCAGTATATTTGTATAAAATTTTAAAGTTAAAATCATATTTTTTTTTGTTTTTTAAATATAAGTTTCCATATATCGTAACCAAAGACTTGATGAAATATTTTGAGTATGAAGAATAAGATATTGTTACCTTTTCTTACTAAAATTTATATATTATATTCGTTAATACTTTCCTAGAAATTATTATCGTTGTATTATTTTCTATCCCTCTGTAGGTACTTTAGCTCCTTCTCCGCTAAAACTTTATCCGCTCCAATGATTTCCCTAAAGTTCATAGATGTACTCATCCTCCCCAAGCTGGCGCTGAGCCAAGCACTGCTCTGATTTCTAGTATTTATTCAAAGATTGCGACTGTATTTCATTTTAAATTAATAATGAAGATAACGCTATATAAGCTAGCTAATACTTTTTATAATAACATTTATGGTTAAAGGTTATATTCATCTAGGATAACTTAAATATATATATATATATATATAACAACATTGGTGAATTAATCAAAGAAAGGAATTAAATTTTAAATCTCAACATTGACTAACAGTAAATACTTAGTGCAAACCAACACAACCGAATGTTTAAATAGGAATGTAGTCTGCGAGTGAGCATGTAAAATTAATGTTCTCCCTAGATAATAGTTCAAAGTTCTTCGATGTCGCCATACAAACTTTGGTTTGCAGATTGCAACAGCGTCTATTTGCCTACAAAGCTGTAATCTTCTGTTCAGACTTAGATACATGCACAAAGGATTGGAGTTATATCTTTCTCTGATATTATCTTACTAAGTTACAACTCTATCTAATCTGTGACTTTATTTCAAATCTTATATTAATACCAAATATATTTTTTTTACTTCCTTTAAATTATATTTGCATCGTTAATAGTATATTTTCTTAAAAGTACTAAAGTAAGTAGTCTGGTATTATCTGGTGTAAAGTACAAAATTAAAGAATCTAAATCGGCTTTTTTTTTATATTTCTATAAGACATATTACAATCGCAGCTCCTCTTCAAGGATGCTTTTTAAATCAAGGACGATAGATTTGTAAATCACTAAGTGAAATTCTGCAGAATCCATTTATGTTAATCGTAAAATAATAGTACATATAAATATTTTTAGCACAAATATGAAAACAAATGGAACAAATTGTCATTATTTGAAAAAAACAAAACCTTGGAAGATAAAATGAGTTTCTCCGATATTTCACTACAAATACAACCAGTATTCCGAAGACTGTCCCAGCGGTAGGAACTGTATCTGTGTTATTGATTTCCCTAAAGTTCGTGGATGCATATCTGAGGCTGTTTGAACGAGAAACATGGGTAGATTCTCAAATATGTATTACTTTATTTTATTTTATATACCTACCTTTGTATTATAACTTAATTTATGTTTACCTAATAATAATCACATTAATTAAAGAAACAACAAGTATTATATACTTTTTTTATACTACAGGAGGGCAAACGAGCTTGCGGGTCACTGTTGATATGTGATCACCGCCGCCCATGAACTCTTGCAACATCCAAGGATTCACAAGAGCGTTGCCGGCCTTGGAAATAGGAATATATGCCTTTTTTTAAAGGTACCCATGTCGTATCGATCTGGAAATACCGCCGAAGGAAGTTCGTTCCACATTCGAGTGGAACGTGGGAAAAAAGTCCTTGAAAACCGCACAGTGGAGGACCGCCACGCATCCAGGTGGTATGGATGGTAAAGGAGGCGATGGCGAGCTATGCGGTGGTGAAATTCGGCGGTAGGCATCAGATCAAATAGTTCTTCAGAACACTCCCCTTTGTAAATACGGTAGAAGACTCACAGAGAAGCAACATCTCTACGCAATGCCAAAGAGTCCAACCGTTCGCAAAGCACTGGAGCCCCGACAATCCGAACTGCTCTCCGTTGTACGCGGTCAAATGGTAGAAGCTGATATTGGGGTGATCCGGACCAGGGATGAGAACAGTACTTCATGTGTGGCCGGACCTGCGCCTTATAGAGCGCAAGTCTTTGGCCAGGTTTTAATTATTGTCTCGGTCTATTGATCACTCCCAATTTCATCTAGGCCAACTTGGTCTTGCTCTCCAGATGACCACGAAACTGACAGCCGCCCGAAATGTCGAGACCCAGTATTCTGATACTTGGCGAGGCAATAAGAGAAGTGCTCTCGAAGAGCGGTGATACGATAAATGGGGTTTTCTTAGTGGTAAACGCGCAAACTTGAGCCTTTAGGGGATTGAACTGAACGTGGTTCAGTTGACCCCACTCAGAGACCATTCCCAGGGAGGTCTCTATTGAAGACACAAGTTTCTTTCGACACTCATCGACGTTTTCCCGAGAGAGACCTACACGACCGGAATATACCGCATCTCCAGTGCTGTCATCCGCATAACAATGTATGTTGGGAATATCCAACATATCAGTGAAGTGCAGGAGGAACAGAGTTGGGAATAGCACGCAGTCTTGGGGTACACCAGCGTTCACGGGCTTGGGGTCCGAGCAAAAACCATCGAGAACGACCTGTATGCTCCGCCCAGTGAGGACGGTGGTGATCCACTTGGATAAATTCTCGGGAAGCCCATAGGAAAGTAGCTTCGAAACAAGCCCCTTGTGCCATACACGATCGAAGCTTTCGCCATATCCAGACTGCCAGACCCTCTCCCTTGCTTTCAATAGCAGCTGCCCAACGGTGCGTAAGATATAACAAAAGATCACTAGCCGATCGACCATGGCAAAAGCCATATTGCCGGTCATTGTCCAACTGGTGATCCTCGAGGTACATTAGGAGCTGGGCTAGGGCTTTTCGGATGAGTTTTTGTCGAAAAACTATTTCCGGCATTAACCTCGGGATGATAGGCGGTGTCTTCCCCTGGTCGTCCAAAGTCGAGTTTAAGGTTAAAAGAGGGCCCAAGAGATCGGCTTTCGGCTCTGTAACTTATAATATCTTAGGCAAAACGCCTAGGATGTATCAAAGCATTTTTTGAATATATACTATTATATTACAATATGTTATAGTAGTAGCATAAAAAATTGATATTATAAAAAAAGTTACTCAAGCTTAATACGATACGATATTGACAAATATTTTTATCAGTCATGGAAATTATGAGAGCTAGGTGGAACAAAGTTAGTTTCTCTGTTGGAGAGAGAGAGACCTTGTATAAGGTTAAAGCACCTGCTTATTGTACCTTTTGAATAACTATTCCTTTTTATTAAAAATAATCAACAGATAATAGGGCTATGCTATATACAGTAAATGGCTTCCATGTAGTTTAGTATAAAATGTAAGGTACGATTTAAGCTTATTTAAGCTCCAAAAAGACTAAATAGTCAAATTTTGTTTTTTCCAACTGCAAAATTAATGTATCATTATTTTATAATTAAGAAATGATTTTACAAAATTTTACTCTTCTGTAATAAAACTTTTTTATACGAGTATATTAAAATATAAAGTTTTTTGGGCAGTTGTAAAACGCAATTCTGCTATTATTAAGCCCGATATAGATATTCTCATCTAAAGTGTCACATAAGGAGCACCTTTGACATTCTTAATGTATCGACGCTGGAGATCTCAGCATATTAAACACGTTGCATAGTCATACCGAAAGCCACTTTAAGTCTTACAATAATATTCACTTTACTTTCTTGTAACGGTCACAAATTGATATTTTCTGTAACTTTTGTTGTAACATAACATAACATATTATCTTGTTACTTGATTACGAACCTGCAATCATATTTAAACATTTTCCATTTATCATAAATAGAAATACCTTATTTAATATAAAACATTTAAGGCTTGCTCTTTCTCTAATGGTTTATTTTTGCTAATTTCTGACATTCATAAACAGATTTCCAATAAGTAAAATAATTCACTACACAGTAAGATATTGTAAATAAAATATTGTTTAGTCATTTAAAAAGCGATTGAAATTTAATAAACGTTCAAAACTACTGATCGAACCCGCAAGAAAACAACATTATCCGCATTTATTATGTGTATGTAAATATATATATTTTGTATATCTTTTATATGACAATTACATTATTACCTTTTAATTGTGCCACCAAATGCACAAAAAATTATAAAATCCTAATAACGATACCAGAGATTAGCGCCTTTAAGGATATATTGAAAGAAGATCTTTGGTATCAGGTAAAAATTATATTATTAATATTATAAGTATTAATATTCTATCATTAAAAGCTAAATAGCCTAATATGACAATAGCAGAACATACCTAGAACTCCAGACATGGTGTATACTGCCACTATTATATAGATATCATTAACTGATTTACATGTCTCTATCGTTTACACGTCTCAGCACATACTGATATGAATTATGGTTTCTTTTTTAATAATTTTGCATTGTTGTAATTACTCTATAAAATATGAGTCTTCTTTGAATCTTCTTTGAAGCACTAAAATGTTTTTCTAACCCAAATGTTTCATTACAAAAATTGAGTCTTGATAAATAACTTTTTAAGTATTTACATTACTTTTATTTACTATAAATATAGAAATAACTAATAATGTATAACTCTATAACATTTCTGAACGATATAAATAAGTAACATACTGTAATAAAAGAAACCAACGCAAAAAAATATTATTATATCTTATAATCAATACTTGTCCTGCACAGGTGGTTACACATTTCAAGCTTCAATATTAAACATAAAGATTAATTGTTACAATAGAAAGTAATATTTGCAATAGTTTGTTAGGTTCGTTTCGGTACAGCTTTTTGTATTATGCAAAGCACAGATCCGGTCGTGTGTGGAGTACTGTGGTCACATATTCGCTGGTGCCGCAAAGTCTCATCTTGGGGTTCTGGACTCAATTGAGAGGCTAGCAAAGAGGCTTTTAGGCGATCCCGAATAGGTAGAAGCCAACCTCAACAGCCTTGAGCATAGGCGTAGAATTTCTAGCCTCTCAGTATTCTATAGAATACATTTCGGTGAGTGTGCCCTGCAATTACACGACTTAATTCCTCCATCCTCTTTCCATCACAGGACGTCCAGACGCGTGGCAGGTATCCATTATTCCGTTGTGGACATTCCCCCTGTCCGAACGAAGCGCTTTGCTTCATCTTTTTTAATTCGTACAGCGAAGGTCTGGAACAGCTTTCCTGCATCGGTATTTTCGTCCCAATACAATGTAGGTGTCTTCAAGAGAAGAGTGAATAGGTTGCTAGATTAATGCGCCTTAATATCCATGGCTACATTTCCACTTCACATCAGGTAGAATGTAGTCAAGCATTAATCTAGACGGTGAAAAAAAAGTTTTGAGCAATATATATGAGTTATAAAATTTCAAGATAACGGTTGTAACTATGATTACAATATTATAGTTTGAATGTAGTGTTATATTATATCAAATTAAACGCAACTATTATAAGAAAAAAGAAAGGACCGATTCCATCCCAATCCGTTGAGTTGTAATGCCAAACGCGTCGAGTCGCAGGTCTTGTGCGTGCCGGGCGTTGAATATGCACTACACTCCGTACCAAGCAATGATCAGAGGACCCTAAGGGAGCCTCGACAGTGACTTGGTATTTCCCGGGATGTGTAGTCAGCAGAAGATCCAATAAAGAGGGCATATGGCTGTCCACGTCCGATAGACGAGTATGTGTCTTGACCAACTGGGACAGACCATTTGCCAGAGCAAAGTTAAAGACAGATCTCCCCTTTAAGTCGGTGGCACGTGACCCTAGCCGATCGGTATTGTGCGCATTGAAGTCCCCGAGGACTACGACTTCGTCGGTGGGGTCTGTGCGAGCAGATCGTCAATCTTCGCCTGGACAAGGCCCAAGGGTTGATCCGTTTCTGCATTACCACTATGGGTCCTGTAGAGGCACGCGTAGACTCTAACATGACTGTCCGTGTCCACGCGCAGCCAGAGTACATATACCGACCCGTCCCCGGTCCCGACCTTCAAAACCCTGAAGGCAACGGAAGCAGATATCCTTCCTTACGAACACAGATACCCCGGCATGTGGTATAAAATTATGTTCTAATTTATACCCGGTGTAAGATAGGTACGCTGTGTCGCTAGGTTGAGATATCTGCGTCGCCGTCAAAAACAACAAGGCCGGCTGCGCCGTCTCTAGATGGTAATGGACGGGGTTTAAGTTGGAATGAAGTCCCCGGATATTGCAAAAGTCCACATTTAGAGTGGGACGGGGTGCCGCTGTGTTGACTCGTCGTTTGTCCTCAGTAAACATAAAAGACGATACTTTGCCCGCCTCAGACAAGACGGGCAATCCGAGCAAAATCCGAGAATCGACCCCTCCTGGGATATTTTTATTTTAGGCATCGCTTTAATTTTCACTCACTCACCGACGAAACATAACCAAATGAATTTGGTTACTACACGTCGGTCTTCTGTGAGAGGGTGGTCCTTCCCCGGTCGAGCCAGCCCAATACGAGCTGCAGTCAAATAACTACAGCTAGGCTCTACCACAAAAAATATATATTGATAATAACTAATAATTAACAATTAGAACTAACTAAGGTCATAAAGAATAGAAGTTTTAGACACTTAAATAGAGCTAGTAACCGGGCTGGTTAGACAGGACTGAAGCTAAACTCTCACAGAAGATCGGCATAGAATACTTATTATGGCCACAATACATTTTATAAATATGAGAGTTGGTTATCCAAAACCCCTAACCTTTTCTCCATATATCATAATATCCATCATTCCCTATCCTTTATGAGCATTCATAAATCTAAATTATTGTAGATATATTTATTTAATATAATAAATTATATAATTTTGTAAATTGACACTGATGCCCTACGATAAATCTTCGGTAACCATATTTCCAAAGTATTCGTGTAACAAAGTTAAGTCTAATTTCATTATTCGTCAAATTTCGTCATAGCGTGTCTTGTTGTTCCAATTAAAGCTTTCAAGTTTTTGAGGAACTCTCGATTATTACTTGAAATTAAAACCATGCCTCTAATTTCTTTGATAAATTCGTCATTTTCAGATTTTCATAATCACAATAATAATACCCAAAATAATCATAAAATTATAATATAAAAAATAAAGCAAATAATATAAAATATAAAACAAATATATATTATTATTATTATTATATTTACCTTCACGCCATATCCCTTGCGGGGTAGCCAGAGACGACGGAGCGCCAAACGCTACGGTCTCTGCATACCTCTTTCGCCTCGGCCACAGACATCAACCTCTTCATACATGCCCTCCGGGGGGTCCTCATGCTTTTTACGTGACCTTCCTCCAGTATCGTAGCTACTGTGTTTTCGAAGGTCACTCGAGGCCTCCCCCTGTCTCTCTTACCGCTCACTTTTCCCATATAAATCTTTTTTACCATTCTTTCATCACTCATTCGTTCAACGTGCCCAAACCACCTGAGCACGTTCTTCTTCATTCTCACCGTGACATCTTCGCTAGTACCTGCCATTCTGTGGATCTCTTTATTGCGGATTCGATCAGCTAGACTGACTCCGCATATTCTGCGAAGAGATCGCATCTCCACAGCATTCATCTTTCTTACATTCTTCTTCTGTGTTACCCACGTTTGGCTGCCGTATAACAGCGTCGGTAGCAAAACTGCATTGTGTACAGCCAAACGTGCAGCTATACTGACGTTTTGCCGTCTCAACAATGCAGTCAAAGCACCATTGACTCTGTTACCGACAGCAATACGTCTTTCCACATCCATTTCGTATCTTCCGTCTCTGCTAAACATACTTCCCAAATATACCACTTCATTCACTTGTTCTATTATCTTATCATTCACGTTGATCTTACATTCTGTTCTTTCTTCATTTCTTTCATGAATTTGGACTGATGGATCATATATACATATATTATACATATATACATAGGGATATATATTCTGTTTCGAAATCATTGGTTAAGAGTTGTTTTAATCATGTTACTTTTTTTAGTTATAAGGCGAGAATTTATGTTAAAACGGTGCTATTCTCAAATCAATAAATAACGAATCTTGTGGCTAAATAAGTATGTATTTGTTATACAATACTTGTTATATATAAATTTTAACGATCAGAGCTAGTGTTGACATATTTATATAACGATAGCACGTAAGAAGTGAAAACCATAAATAGTGAAGTCTTAAATCAATAGAACACTTAATTACTATTATATAGATTAAGATACATCAAAGAACCTTTTCGTATATAAATTGTACGATTTTAATTGAAATTAATGATATATTGGAAACCGATAACTGTATTTAAATTAATAAATTCAATTTCTTCTTTACATACTAATATTCTTATGAAAATAATCATGTACTTTATAAATCTATATATACCTAGGATAAATGATAAATGGTAAATAACATATCGAAATATACAATATCCTAAGTTCAACTTAAGAGTCTACTGCGTCGTAATAGAATATTAAACTTTTTCTCTTGAAACTCTTCACTAACTTTTTTCTTGAAAGTTTTTGTTGTGATATTTATTTATTTATTTATTTTTCTACTTTGAATCCATAGCAGTGATCACTTGTGTACGTCAAATGGAAGTGACAGAAGGGCCTATTTTGATTTCGTATGTATCAAAATAAGCCCTTCTGTAAAGACACTTTCCAACGTAAAATATTAAATTATATTAATTAATTCGTTCGACAGGGTCGATCGTGTTAGGTAGATTCCCGGCATGCGATTCTTGATATGCAATATGCGAAGGTAACAATGAAACCGAGAATGCGATAAACATGTAATGTATGATAAAAGAGGGGTCGGAACGAGAAAAAAACTAGTCAATAGTATTCTACTGATCAATACGAGTCTTTTGAGGAGTAACTCAGCATATATTGGGTGTGGGGGGAACCACCCCTCACCCCTGTCTCCTAAACGGGGGGTCGCATCAAAAAACTTTTCGGGCAAAAAAGTTTCCTCTTTTAATTTGTTAATTTTCTAAGATTTTTCCGACTGCAAAATTTTGCCTACTTCTGTGACTTTTTTCGGTTTTTAACTTTCAACCCCCCCAGCCCCCCAACCCACCGACCGATTTCCCCCGTTCAAGAACCTAACCTTTATTTTGTCCTTAAAAATGTGTATACCGAGTTTGAAAATCCTCCGTCTATATCTGCGACCTATATATAGCGTGTCCCAAAGGTTTGCACTTTCACCCCCCCCTTTCACTTTTTCCTAAAAAACGAGATGCTACGTTTGTCCTACTAATTTATCCTATCGACCTGTGAAGTCAGATTACGCCTACGATGAATTTGGACTGATGGATCATATATACATATATTATACCTATATACATAGGGATATATTTTTTTTTTCGACGGATTCTCAATCTCCAGTTCATAAACGACGTAGCACTCCTACTCTGGGGTCTGGGTCCCGTCATCGCATCGATTGCAATAGGTAGATTCATCTATGGAATCTACCTAAAATGATATATTTATTTTGTAAGCATATTATTGTATCTATAACTTTAATGTAGCAATATTATTTAACGCACAAGTTAGTGTAACTTTGGTGTGTGTTATTAATCCGTTTATCATTTTTTTTTGCGTTTTGTTTACATATGAAGTTATATAGGTTTCCTAATAATGTGTTTTACTATATTGACAATAAATTTGTAAATAAAACATTTTAAAAATATGACCCATTCTTTTTCTTATAATGGTTGCGTTTTATTTGATATAATACAACATAATATTGTAATCATAATTAAAACCTTTATCTTGAAATTTTATAACACATATTTATTGCTTAAAACCTATTTATAAAACTAAGAAAATATAATATTTTTTTTGTAACAATTAATCTTTATGTTTAATATTGAAGCTTTAAATGTGTAACCACCTGTGCAGGACCAGTATTGATTATAAGATTCAATTATTTTTTATTTGATTGGTTTCTTTAATTACAGTATGTTACTTATTTATGTCGGTCAAAAATATTATAGAAATACTTATTATAGAATTGTAATGTAATTGTAATTGTAAGTTATGTCTATAATTACAATAAATAAAACAAGTAAATATATAAAAATTAACAAATCGATCGCACTATTATCATTTATCAAGATTTAAGTTTTGTAATGAAACATTTGGATTAGAAAACACTCCGTATCACCATATCATTTCACTAAATTATCCTAACGAATTGTATAAATATTACATCGTTTTCAATTAGGTATATGGGCTTCTGATTTATATTATCTTGTTACAATATTGTTCAGCATGATTAGAAGGAAAATTATTGAAAGATTCATAACTAAAAATATTATGCATACATCTAGAAAAAGGATTTATACTTGAAGTATGAAAAAAAGAGACTTTCCACACCATGTGGTTAAATTAAAAAGTATAAAAGAGATTACTCAGATTAGTCACACAACAGATTAGTCAGCGGTAATTGAAAGATAAACAAATGTGGAATAATTTAAATAAAATTTAAAAACAAAATAATAACTTCGGTGTTAATTTTTTTATTAATTAAATATTTTTTATAAGCAAGTTACCCGATATACGATATTAGTCTACAACCTTTTGGTACAACCATAACATCAATAACTAATTTATTGATATTTCAAACTACTTTATCAATCTTGTACAAGTTCCATACTTGACTGACTTTGTAAACCATATTACCATATTATTCGATTCCGTAACTGACACTGAATTTATACAAGTGCAGTCGTTCTAGTTAGAATAAGGTGTTTAAAATGCTCATTAGTGAATAAAACGCCAAATTCTATTATCTTAGTCATTATAATGTTAAACTATATTGTATTTTTATTTATTTATTTATATTCCTACATGTTTTTTGAAAATACTATTTACTTCAAAATTATTGTCTAAATTATCAAATTATATTTCATAGTCTACTTGCTTACTAGTTTAAAAATAGGGCGCATTAGATTAATTTATATAATTCTATATTTTTTTTTTAGCTCAGGAAACGTAAAACCTTTTTTTCCTAAAGCTTTAAACTTGTAAAATGATAAATAATTCTGCTCAACAAATTAACTCATTGCACCTAAAATTTAAAGAGAATTTAACACATTAAACGACACAAGAGCGATACCGGTGATTATTTTAAGATAATGGAATCAATATTCGTTATGTATTTAATTGCGCTCTGGAGTTCTGCCAGCTGGGGACGATAATGCTTACTTTGTTGCTGATAGTATATTTACTACCTATATCGTATATCGACAATAAATTGAATGTCAAAATATTAATTGTTAAACATTCAGTGTCATTATAACATTATCTGTGAATTTCGATATAATAATGGTTTTACTGAACCATAGTTTTGACGAATTCGCCACAGCTTGCGATTTTAAATACGAGACAATATAAAGCAATTTTTGGTAAGTTCAGTCATCAATATTCTTAGTCATCAAGATCCTCCATTTAAGGAGATATCCACCACAAAACTAACTATAGGATTATCTCATTTTTTAAATGATATTGTCATAGATAGGTTGTTACACTTGTATGTTTATAATGAACTATGGGTATATTTTTATGGATGCTATTCTTGCGATCATAGAAATACTTTAGTTTTACATTTATTAATACGCCTCTTAAATAGTTAAACATATATGTTATATATTAAAACTATACATTATATTTGAAAAATATACTTTACATATTAAAAATATTTTCTAAATCATAAGATAATTAAGTTATATTAGGTTAATAACCTAGTTTGAGTTATTATTACGTGTATCAAAGTATTGTATACTAATATTATATTATAACCTATCTAGCAAATTAAAGTCAAATCACTGACATAGATACTATAAGATAACACATACATACAGCTGATATTATTTGGCCGGGCGGGGCTATTAAGTTTTATTTTAATACTTTTAGCTAAGTTATTCCTCGTTATCTTATTTTATTATTATTATTGACTTCTAAACTATTTTATACTTTTTAATTTACCGAAATAGTATAATATAAAAAGTAAAATCTGTGTTTGGTCCTTACTGATATTTAGTTACATCTTTTGTGACGTAAACGTTCACTAAGAACTGACTTTACGGAATTCCTATCCCAACGAATTCCATGTTTTTGCATTTCGTCAAGTTTTAAACCTGTAGTAGCTACATACTTAACGTGGGGTAAGAGTTACTATAGCAACGGTTACGATGACAACGGATAATATGACAAAGTTTACCATAGCAACCTAAGTTCACATCCACATTAATAGTGTGCCCAGCGAAGCAAAAGGGAATAAAATAATATATACATTTCATCCAAACGGTCATACGGGTCACTTGATGGAAAATTATCTGTATTCCAGACAGCAGAGGAAAAGCAAGAGCGTAACCACCCAATGCGGAAACAATAGATATTTTTTTTAATTCCATCAAATTATCTATTCTACTAAACTGCAAATACCGCCGATTTAAGTTCTTTGGATATTTTAGTATTGCATTATGGAAGAACGCCTCGCTTCTAGGTGGAAGTGCTAACATTGTAGTCGGTTGCTTGCAGTATGACAATAATAGTTAATGGCAGATCAAACAGATCTTCGTAGCATTCTTCGTGATAAATTCAATATAACTGCATATAAGAAGCGATAGCCCTATACAACTCTAAACCATAAAACATCTAGAACATTGGGTCTCTGAAAATACGACGGGTTCGTTGTTGAACGCTACTAAGAGATGGAAACAGTACTCTATGTGTGACTTTGACATGAACATTGGCACTAATTTATAGCAAGGCTTTTAGTGATTATGGCTCATACTTATACTTTCTGAAGATTAAACAGAACGAGATTCAGTTTACTCTCTATTCTTCTCGGCCAAAATTGATTATATTTCAAATTCTAGCATTCGCATAACAATAAATGTGCGGAATATCTAACATATTAGTAAGATGCAGCAAGAATAGTTTTAAGGATAACACGCAGCGTTGGGGAATACCTGTCTCTTTTCAAGTATATAATTTTTTGTTACAAATATGGTCGTATTACTTAAACACACAGTTCCTTCTAAGTAAATAAATTATGTAAGAGATATCGTGTATATTCCTTCAATAACTCAATGTATTGTAGTTGTAGTTCCATTATAGTTTTGACCGGTGACGCTGTCATGGCCAGTAGGGCTAGCAGCAGAGACATTAACAAAAAAAAATCTATTATAGTATATATTTAAGAAATATTAAGATTGAATTAAAAAAAAAGCACGAGATCCAATTCTGTATCGACTTAAGGTCACCAGCGTATACTTATTGTGATACATAGTAGTTAAAGTAAACAATAATTTGTCTATCCTGATAAAATATAATATGATATAATGTTAATAACAAAACATTGTACCGTTTCATTTATTACCTACCACTTATGACATTTTACATAAAATAGATCGATATATTATGATTGTAAAAAATTGTATAGTTGTATTTATTGTTATTTAAAAACTTCTTTACAATCATAACAATAATGGTAGAACATAAGCAACTTCAAACACATAAACATATAATAAATATGTTTTAAATTAGTTTAAAACTTTCGATGATTCAGGAATGTAATAAATAACATGATTGTTATTTAAATACCTCGCAATAAAAATTAATCATATGTATTAAAATTTGTATAATTTTAGTTTAAAAACATTCACAATAACACCACTTTTGGTGTTACATGCATAACTTTAATATTTATCACGACACAGATGCTATTTATCACTATATACTCGTACTCTAGCAATGTATGCATTATTAAGAGACAAAAGAGTGCCCCTATTTAGTTAAAGTGTTTGAAATCAATAGTCATTATATATTAATTCGCGCCCTGGAGTCCTGCCAACTGCGGGCGCTGGCAATTACTTTGTTGCTGACGGTACATTGCTGACCAACTTCGGCTTCCGACGACAAATTGAGTGTTAAACGAATAATTGTTAAATATTTTTCCTTATTCCTTTTGTATAGAATATTTCGTGGTATGAAATTAATATCTTATTAACATGTAAATGGTCTCACGTTCCTTAATTTAAAAAACTCTGACTTGGATTAATTAGAACAGTCTTCGTAAATTCTTTACATGTGAACTGAGTTGTTATTATTTATTTATAGTTCTGAAATAAATATCTCACCTAACAAATGTAAATGTACAAATCCTATCGCGTCGTGTGTTGTGTAGCTTTCATATTACAAATGTTTAAAATAATATTAATTAAAGAGTTCTTCTAATAGATGTAATCATCAATTATATACAGGGAAAAGAGCATAATCAATTTAATTGAAAACCCATTTTCTTTTAGTATTAACTCATTAATATTGTAAGAACATTAAAACATTTTTTTATTATTAATTATTAATAGGACGGCTTATCGAATTGATTGCGATGGCTCTAGTCGTTCGTACATTGCTCACTAAATATATTGACGTTTGTAAAACAGTGATCACAATATAAAAAAAAAACCCGGCTGAGTTTGTTGTGTGGTTCTTCTCAGATCAGGGCGCGTTTGGAAAACTCGTAGCCTTATTTTAGGTTGGAAAGTGTCTTTACAGAAGAGCTTATTTTTATACATATGACATCAAAATAGGCCCTTCTGTCACTTTCATTTGACGTACACGAGTGATCACTGGTATGGATTCAAAGTGGAAAATATATAAATAAATAAATAAATAAAATAAAACATTACATTTGAACAGATAATAACTGTTTTAAAAACAAAGTGTATTTTATGCTTATTATTTTATACTTTTATGTTTATTAATTATTATATTATAAATCCATACTACATACCAATATATGTGTGAAAATAACTCATTCTACCTGTTACGTTTTCAAGTTTAAACTGTTAAACAGACGTAGATAAGATTTTACAAGGTGATCATTTTGAGGAAGGACATGGGATATGACTTGTGTCCAAAATAAAATAGGCATAAGTCCGAAATAAAGAGTTTATGTCAATGAAAATATATTTTACGGTAACGACGCTTCAACATTATATCAAAACAATTCCACGAATAGCTCTCCTGGTATACTTGTGAGCGTGTTTGGGAGACTATATCAATTTAACAATGTATCTTTTAAAATGTTTAACTTACTCTAAAAACCCTACCAATACGGCAATTAATCAGACTTCTATTTAACTAATGATATTTTATATATGCCGTTATAGTTAAGACTATAATATGCAAAATAGATTATTTAATATTGATAATCATGTAGCCTTCCAGATTCGTTATTAAACGAAAATTAACGAACATGTATTCGAAACACAACTAAATACAGCTTATTTCAGATATGAATTGAGTGCACACCTTCCCTTTATTCTTTTACGAATCCATGGATTGCATAATATCTCAAAATTTATAACAAAACATAAGACCAGAACAGAACAGAAGACCAGGACAAGTATGACTATTTATCTTACGAATATCTTTAATACGATCAATGAATGGTCTTAGAAAGTGTAAAATCAAGGAAAATCATTAGAACGGCTATGTCAAATAGTCATAAATGTTCCAAATCTATAGTCAATAAAAAATATTTTCACTGCAATCCCCTTTTCGCCAACCTCCCAAAATAAGAACGGACTGCTCAAAATGTAAGTTTCTAGGGTAGAAAATCTTAAAATATCTCTTAAAAATCGGGAAAAATGTTTGGGTTTGACCATTGATGTTCAATACTCATCAATGCCAAAATTTAGTGATACAACTGCTTCCGTGCTAGTCTTGTGCGAGTATGGTATGATAACTGATTAAATAAACCCATTGAAAATACACCCTTTATCTTGGATTTTTTTCTTTATTCATCAAACATTTTCGATTTCTAACAGTTTTGTCTTAAAGTTATTATTATTTCTAATGAAATAAAGGCAACATGTCTTTTGATAACAACTCTTCTTTAAAAATTAAGTGACAAGTGGTAAAAACTCAAACGTTATAATAAATATAATATTAAAGATCGCAAAAACCATGAGCATCGTGTCTGAGCAGGAAATTGGAAGAATTTACCATATTGTTTTTTTATTTAAGAATATTAATCCTTTTAAGCTTCTGTATAAATAATATCGGTCTTGAGATAAGTAAATATAAAAGGTAATTGAAATAAGAGCAATATGTCAAGATCTATATAAAACAATTTATGAAGTTCTGTTTGAAACTTGTGACACCAATATCAAAGTTGGAATAACTTCTTCGCCTTGTAATAACTTGTAAGGTATTCTCTGGGGTTATCTATTTTCTTTATGTCCCTACTTTTTAAATTTTAAAGTACTCTTATTGTTTGTCATACTACAAAAAAAAATGTCGTTGACGAGTAACGAAATCGTAACAAAAGTAATGTCTATACATCTAGCAACTTGTATGATATAATACATAGTTTTGTTAGCGAGCGGCAATTAATCTGTTTCTGTTGAGAAATTAATAAACAAAGAAAACACTGTTTGTGGTAAGTATTAATTATTAGTTAGATTTCGAGCTATAATTCTACCCGCTGCATGTACTGCTGCTTATTGTAATATTTAACCAATTATAGATAAATTCTATTATCTTTTGGCGTAGCTTCGTTCGTTGTTATATAAATGTATCCATTCTAAGAATACTGAACCCAAACATGGCAAAGTTATAATCATAAATTACTAATTAAAAAAAATAACTTTAAGAGAAAATAATAGTTAAAATTGAAAAAAAGACAAGACGCACAAAAAAAAATTAACATTTAAGGAACTGAAATAATAGTTTTTAAATAGTAAAGTAAACTTAATATAAATCCTAAATCTAAATTTACAATATGGTGCATTATCTTATATTTTATTATGGTTGTCTTACAATGTCTAATAGTATTTTAGCCCTTAATAGACAAGATCCCCGAAGTAATTTTTGAACATTTTTAGGGTGCTTGCTGATATGGCGTTAAAAAAGTTACTGATCCACAAAGAAGTTACACCTAGCATTAATATTGTTATCAGGTATTTTACTAACATTATATTTAAATAATTAGTTTATATATAATTTTCAAGAAGTTGAAATTAAAAACTTGTTTTGATGTAAAGTAGATCTAATTTGATAATTAAAAAAAAAAAATTAATGCAGTACATATGCATGTCTAGAAATGACACTTATGCACACGATGCATGCTTAGATTGCATTGTATTTTAAATTTAAGTCACTTTTGAATCCTCAAGTACTTGAAAATGTTCTAAAATATTATTGTGAGACTTGCTTATGTCATAGCAAAAAGTAAGATATATTCTTAACTTTTAAAGGTATGTAGTTAAATATTTTAGTTTTAGATTAAACTGAACTGAACTGAACTAAAATATTTCTAGCATATTGCTACCGCTATGAGCAGAATAATTAGTTTATCTCCTTTTTTACATTAATGTTGTTTGAACCAATTTTAAAATTCTCGATTTTAACTCTTTATTGTTCCTGCACACATAACTTTTTACTGTTATGTGTGTTTGTTATTCAAATTAAATTATAAATTGTCAGGACTATTTCAATTCGATAATTTTTAAAATGTAATACAAACGACAATTATTAGAATTATATCCCACGTGAAATATATTTTTGTAAAAGATACATCTTGCAAAGAATTATATTTTAACAAATTGGAGGTTACATTATTAGTAAAATGTAATATTATAATAATTATTACAAATTTACGATGTTAATAATATTTTATAGTAAGATATGTTTCACAAAAAAAAATATTTCAAAGTCATTCGGTAACTTTTTCGAATACATAGCTGTAATTTTATAAGAATTCTATACAAGATGTTTTTCTAAGAGTTTAGTATAGCGTCAAGAGAAAGGAGAACTTTAGCTTTAGGAAAATACTTTTATTAAAGACGCCTCTTTCTCTAGATATAAGGTTAAAAATTTCTTTGAGTTAGGAACTCCCTCGCAAAATATAATGTCTCCAAATCTTACATATTATTAATATAGACATAAAATGTAGACTGACAAAACATATGAATATATGAAAAGATAAGTTTTAAATTAAAAATATGTCTTTTGGAATAATAAATAAATAAATGATTGATTTATTAACAAATAAAATCAAAAAGGAGTGGAATAAAGCCATAAAAATATTTTTATCTCAAAAAGTAAACGTTTACGCTTATGGTATTTAAAATTACATTAAATATATTTTAGCAGTAACAGATATTGGAGATCGTCGTTTTTACTACAGATTTTTTTATTTATACGTAAACTACATTCTACCTGTTGGAAAGAGGAAATTGGCGGTAAAACACATTAATTGAGTCCTACTTGGAGAAACTCTCGCCTTGGAGAAACCCTCCCACACAATATTTAGCTACTTGACACAGCATTCAGATAGGGCCTAACACATACATCTATTTTTTTTTAATTTTTGATTTAAAAGTGTAACTCCTGTATAATATTTTAATTATAAATTAATTTATAATACCTAAATTTATTTATAAATTTATATTATATTATAATACCTAAATCTTTTTTAATATTTGAAATGTAAGCTATTTTTGAAACAATCACAATATTTAGGTCGATCTTTTAGAAGAACTGCTTACCACATGTTAATTTTTGTATACATCTTTATAAAATACTGATGATTGTTTATTTTCATGTTTTATTCTGAGTATTTTCACAGAGATTTCAAACTAATTAATTATTCTCTGCTCCAAATTTTAACACTGAATACGCAGAAAATATGATACTTGTGTTGACATGTATTTTAAATACTTCATTATAGCAAAACAAAGTTATTCTTGTTTTGTTATTTGAAACATTCTTATACAGAGTATACAAATAGTGAATACCGTTTCATTTCCCTTAAAATTTAAAATCTTTGTTTTAATATTTGTAACAAAACTTAATTCTGTGTTCGCCATTCGTTGAAGTAATGTTTGAAAATGAAAACATTTCTTAGCAGGGAAATTACTATTTCTTTTACTAAGTATTTCATTTTGAATTTAACATTTTTTTTTTTGCAAGTTCTATATAAGCAAAGAAATGTTATTCTGAAGACCATTACAAATTTGAAAGACGTTAATTATTTCTGGTTGGGTTTAATAGGATGTCTTGTGGTGTGTATTAAAAATATAGATTAAAAATCTTACAAATCTAATCTAAACTGAGTTAAAAAAAAACAACTAAGTTTGTTGTTGTTTGCTAAAGTTGATTGGCTTAATAGGATACTGCCTACTTAGACAAAATTTAAATTATATCCTATATTTATATTTCTTTGAAATTTGGAGTAAAACGGCATCAGGTAATATATTATGGGGCCCTGATATAGCTGGATTGGCTAATAAACGTAGTTCTACCGCGTATGCTATTCAAAAAATAAGATCACTTAGTGATAAGACTACTGACAAGGCAGTTTATTATTGTTATTTTCATAGAATAATCGGATAGTGATTTCCTATTCTAGGGTACCGCCGCTGATAGAAACACCGTGTTTGTTTTACAAAAGATTATTTTTAGTAATTTTATTAAGCACAGCGATATATATCATATAGATACGAGGATCAAACAGAAGCACGCTTTACCTGTTACACCTCTCAAAAAAGTTAATAATTCTTTTACACTTTTTCAACAAGCTTCCAGTATAATTTCAGATTTTACCCTATAATAAATTTAAAAAGTAGTTAAGGAACGTTTGTGTGCTAACGGATAGTACAACATTTCTGAATATGTAAAACATGCACCCTGGTTAGAAAGCGCTTGTATGAAGGCTACATCAAGATTTATTATAATTCTAATTTATAGGTTTAAAATAAGGCTTTTTAAAAACAATAAGAAGACAAGTTCAAATTTAATAAAAAATAAAGTCAAGTTTATATCCTATATATATATATATATATATATATATATATATATATATATATAAGTATTGTAGATCATAAAGTATATTTTTATATACTTTATGAAGAACAATATCATAAAAATGTTTTATATTACAAAATTTATTTTTGTATATATAAAAATCTCTTTCACTGAATGCACACTTACTTTGTACACTGTTTTTGTATTCTGAAGGTATTACGAGACGTATATACTGTGACGTTGAGATTTTCTTTCCAATGAAGAAATATTTAAATTTTATAATAACTATTTATGAACAAGTTAGTTAAAATAGAATAGATCTTAAAATTATGAATAAATCAGGATTGGAATCTGAGACCTTGAAATTCAGACGCGATATTGTAGAAATATTTAAAACGCCTGCTATTATTTTATTTAGCAACGCACACAAAGCACCCAAAATATATTACAACATTAAAGAATATTACAGACTGATTGATATTGACTGATGACTGATTTATGACTGATAGTAAATTATCATTTGAATATTACAATATCGAACATTACATTTATCTCATATAAAATAGTTTAATTTAATACCTAAAAAAAAACTTTTACACGGTTCTAGTTTCAGTTATCAGTTGCATACATTTGATATTTATCAAGAAATAGGTGCGATTTATAACCACATATACCAGCAATGAATAGTGAAGAATGTTATATTGCCTCGATTTTATGGGCGTAATATACTTATTTCGTATTTAATAGTAAAAGGTACCTACCTTTTATGGTATGTAATAGTACATACTATTTATTATATTTTAAATGAAATAGAAGTTTTAAAACTTATATTTTTTCATTCAACATTCTTTTATTTGGCACTTAACATGATTATATTGTTTAAAAGTTTTTATAAGTGATAGTCGTATGAGTTAACGAGATGTAAATACAACTTAAGAGGTCTTTTATTTTCTTTAGATATCTGTTTTAATAGTTGATAGAGCATTTACTACATATATAAAAAAATATTGATATATTTGAGTGACCATTTTTCCTATAAATAATGCAAAATAAATTCACATCATAGTTTCGTTACAAAGTATATAAATAAACAAACACTATTTCTAATTATATTTATTGTTATTTATCCAAATACCTAACAGGAAGGCTTTATAACTTTTTTTTAAACTATTCAAATAAAAGCTATATAACGCGTTTTAAATATTAAAGTGAGATCCAGTTACATAGCGGGTAATTTGAGTCACATTACCTAGTGGTGTGAAAAGCTGCTCAAATGACCACTTAACCACATTTCTAACAATGACCAGATTTGTCCAATAAATTTTAACCATTGAGCGATCATTATTGAACTTTTGATTACAGGTCACATGAGGTTTCAGTATCATATTCTAGATGTGTCTTTTGACACATAATTGAAGTGAATAATTGCAATGGAGCGTAGATCTTATGTGATCTAGGTTGCAATGTGTAATAGACCTATGAATATTATTGGTCTGAAATATTTTTGTTTACAAGTTGTATTTTGTTAAATCAATTTTTTTACGTAAGAAAATTGGCTTTAAAAAAAAAGGACACTACGTTCAAATAGTGAACACCGTTTCATTACGCCTTCAAATTATTATTTTTTTGTTTATATCATCATCATATCAAAACAAAAGTAATTATTCTGTGACTATTTATCGAGATATTTCATTTAAATATTTATTTTTTTAAGAAAATTGGCTTTAAAGAAAAAGGACACTACGTTCAAATAGTGAACACCGTTTCATTACGCCTTCAAATTATTATTTTTTTGTTTATATCATCATCATATCAAAACAAAAGTAATTATTCTGTGTCTATTTATCGAGAAATTTCATTTAAATATTAATTTTTTTTCTATAAATGAAGTTATATCTTCTTTGTCAAAAACCATTTACAATTTTTTTTTAATATTACTTTTTAATATTTTTTATTAGCAACATAGATTTATACAAATTACATTATAAAGCAATTGACCAAACGATTTATTTGATTTGAATAAACGTAAAACGGGTCATTTACATGAACAATGGAACGTCTTATCAACACAATAAACTAGCTCACTGACTTCGTGAACACGAAATTACTATTTGCCTCGCTCTTTGCAAAAAGGTTATTTTCCAATAGACTACCTAATCTTCGTATCAATTCGATCAACCTCAGTAAACCTTTTTTTAACACTTTATTAATCAATGAAACATAACATGAAATAACTTTGTAAAACATGAACAACCTGAATTGAATAGAAAAGTATCCTCATATGGAATTTGTAGGTACTCAGTATCCCATATACTATCATCGTCAATGTCATCAAGTCAGCCAGTAATAATATTTAAATGCTTATTAATCACATTGCTTAATTCCCGAGATTCAGATAAAAGGGATCCTTATCCCAGTAGATTCACTTTACCTTTTATTTGTAGCATTTAATCAGTAAAAGGTAATAGATTTTATAGATATTAGTAAAAAAGATTATATATATTTATTATTTATACTAGTAATATAAGAATAATATAAACTAGATGAATAGATTTAATACACTTGTTAGCAGATAACAGAGAAATATAAGCAATCATAGCAGATAGATATAAGCATTTGCAAAAAATATAAACAAATATAGATACGGATAAAGATTTTCATTTTTTCATTCATATAATATGCAATATAAGTTATATTTTATATTTAAATAGGATAACACATATTATGTTAACAAGTAACCAGAAGCTTGTTATTCATAAACTAGCAATATTCGAAGGTTTAATTAATGTTTCCAACGTGACGAGCTGAACAGTATAATAGTGTGATGGGAGCGTAACGTTCTCGATAAGTAAACTGTATTTCCATTAGTTTCACTGTATTAATCTTTAAACCACATACTAGTAAAAAGCAAACAAGAACAAAGTCATTGATAAATTATTTTATTTATTTATTTATTTATTATTATTGCCATATAATGCATATATATTAACACATACCCTATACCACATTATATGAATATATATATATATATATACATACTATGTATATACTATTATACATATATAAACATTAGCATAGAAAAATGACATACTAATTTACATTAATTATGATGAAGAGGAGAGGTAGTATGACTGAAACATCAGTCTTAACTTGAATGAGCTAAGGGTTGGATTTCCATGAAAGATATTATCCGGAAGAGAATTCCAAAGACGAGAAGCAACGACAGTAAAAGAATTTTAATAAAAAGAAGTATTAAAGTGAGGCACTTCCAGAGATTTTAAAGAGACACACGAGCAATGTGGTCTTGTTATGTATGGGGTTAGTTGAAAACGTTCACGTAAATAAGAGGGAAAGGAGTTATGTAAAATATTATAAAGAAGAGAGAGAATATGTACATTACGGCGAAGGCGGATAGGGAGCCACTTTAATTGAGTTCGATATTGAGATATATGGTCAAATTTACGCAGTCCGTATACAAAGCGGATGAGTAAATTTAGAATTCGATCGAGTCTATTTAGCAGCTCCTCAGATGCATCTAAATAACAGACGTCAGCGTAGTCGAGCAATGATAACAGAATTGTTTTGTGCTAGCATTATTTTAGATTTGAAGGGAAGGAAATTCTGCAACCGCTTGAGTGAGTGAAATGAGTATATTACTTTTCCTGCTAACTTCATCAATTTGAGCTGACCATGAGAGAATACAATCCAAAATAATTTCAAGATTTTTAGATTTGTCAACAAATCGTATTAAATTAGAATCATAAGTCAGGGAAGGTAAATTTATAGTAAAAATTTTGTTGCGCAATTGCTTGCTACATATAACAAATATTATTGAGAGATGTAAGATTGTGTTTATTACATAATATTTGTTACCTTTAATTTATATACATAAATGTAGTACGTAAGAAGATTTAACATTAAAGTGAAAACCATAAATCGTGAGCCTTAACTCAATTTTACACATTATTAACTATCATTATATGGATTTAGATACATCAAAGAACTTTCTCAACGTATACAAGATGTAGTATTTTAATTGAAATTAATGACATATTGGAAACCGATAATCTAATTAATTTATGTTTAGAGGATTTATATTTAATTTAATTAATTCAATTAGTTTTGGATACACTTATGGTATTGTTGTTGTTACTTTAGAATTCTATATATAATATTAGTAGATTAAATATATAAATATAAGTAAGATCAGTTTGGAAGTAATTTCAAACAATATTATTTTAAACTAGATTTTAAGATAAATAAGATATCCTCTAGCCAAATAAATCAAATTTCTAATTACAATATTTATTTTCAAAAAAAAATTTGTGAGTAATGAGAATAACAATGTAAACGATATCAATCTGGTGCGTCAGAATATTCAGTGTATGAGAAATAAGGAGTGAAAAATGGAATTATTTTTTTAACAATATTAATATTTTAGTGTTACTGAACCTTGGCTTAAAAGTGAAGACTATTTTTTAATGTAAATAATCACCAGATTGGTAGTTAGTTCAACAGATTTAATTCCATAATATTATTTATTCTTTATTCCTTTAAAAAAAGGCTAAAATAAAAAAAAAATAAAGACATAGAATTGATCTCTCTGTTGAATAGATAATTGAACTAGCCTTAATAGAATTAGAGCAATTCATCATTGTAAGTGTTTACAGGCTACCGTCTTCTAACTTTGCTCAATTTTAACAAATTATGGATAAGGTTTTACTTAAAATATCAAATTCACATAAACAACTAATTATATGTGGAGATTTAAATATTAATATCTTAGAAAATAATTTAATAACTATTAGGTTTTTAAAATTATTTTCTTCACTGTCTGTCGCAAATGAATATTGAACCTACTAAAATCATCTTCACTAGCTCCACAATTATTGATAATATATTTACCAATATTTTCAAATGTTTAATCAGTAGTCTAGGTTCAGACCACTATGGTCAATTTATTAAGTTCAAAGAAGAAACTAATTTAAAAAAGGAAAATAACCTTTGTACTAGGAATGGCTGACCGAGTAAGTACTCGTAAACTTTGCCATTTTCCTACTCGTATATAAAAAAATCAAACCTCAATAATATGTATAATGATTTTTTTTGTAGTTTTATTAAATTTCTTAAATTAGTATTGACCGAGAAAGCTGTGTTTGTTAGTGATGCATTAGTATTTAGTTACATCAGCAGAGTTACATAAAAATTATGAAAAATTGTATGAACTGTAAGCAGAAAAGCATTTTAATACTAGGGTAGAGTTAAGCAGTAATGTAAAATTATTTTCCAAATATTTTAAAAACGAATATAAATTTGCAAAATCATTATGTATAAGTAGGAAAATACAAAATAATGAAATAAAAACAACTTAAAAATAATTAATGAGAAAACTGGAAGAGCTAAATCTCAGAGTAGCGACTTCTAATTACATATAAATAATATATTACTAAATAAATATGTCACTTCTCACCCTTACGTTGCAACAGCTTTTAAATCTTTCTTTACAGATATTCCACCTACCACTTCTAAGTTTTTAAACTTCTTTACGACTAGACCACTGACAATAATTGCAGTTGTTAAGGCCCAAGAAATAATAAATGTTTTATTAGTTAGTGTTCAAAATATAAGCCATTAAAATACATTATTGCACAAAGAGAGAGACGAAGCTTCTTAGCATTCCATGGATTCACCGTGCGGGTGCCGGGCCCATCGCGTTGCAAGAAGAGGAGCGCAAACAATGCCTGGGACTTGCGACCCAGGTGTAGGTTTAAGGGGCCCCTTTACTATGCGCATACATGCTCACCTTCACTGTTCACGCTCCTCTCCCTACCTAACCAAATATCGTAAGAACCTACTAAAGCCGCCTTTGAAATACGTTCCAGAAATGAACTGATGATCGTTCTAGAAAGGCCGAGATCCTACACCCTACTAGCTAGTGTTTCGCGATTCCTACTGCGTCCCCACAGATGTTGCAAGATTTTTTGGTTGCTCTGCCCCATCTTACAAAGTTACTTTGATCTGGGAGAGTCATTTGGAATGTATTAAGATAAAATTTTAATAATGGGTACCAATCATGAAGCAGGGTGCGCCTTCTCAAAGCTAGCGGAATACAAAAATCTCCTATGGTCACCCATTCTTTTTGCATTTCTAGGCTCATCGCGTGCAACCGGTAATTATCGTTTTCATCTTGCCGAATAAAGGATTTTGTTATTTCTAAGTCTTGTTGTTTTCTACTTGATCCTAGCCCTGCTTTATTTGTTTGACCACCTATCATACATTGTTTATAGAATTGAAGTCGTGACTCTAGCTCTGCGGCAATTTTATCTTTTGGGAGAGACGTTATAGTATCATCATTCGATTTTGAGATGATATGTCTTTTGGTCACTCTTAGGTGTTTATAGAGTTCCGATGGTTTCTTTATTTTTAACCCAAAATTGTGTCGGTCTCTAAATAAGGCAGAAAAGTCCACTGGATGCGCTAACCCGAGCCATAACTTCAATGTCCTTATGACGCTTACATCTAAGTTCAACAAAAGGGTCTTATTGATATCGTAAACGAGGAAAGGCCAATTTAGACGTGGTGTTAAATAATTATCGTATATCCAAGCCTTTTTGATGTTACTTGTTGGTTGATTGTCTACCTTTTTCAGATCATTCAAAAAGCTATCGACTATTGAATCTAACGATGGAGTGCGCCCTTGGTAATCGATTTTTTTACCTAAGAATTTGAACGGAGCTGCGTCGGTAATCGTAGTAACGCACTTACCGCCTATTATAAGACCCGGATCGTAAGAGGTACGAGTATATCTGGTGTTCCGCCTACCCAGACATAGACTGTAGCATTTATTTGGTTTTGTCCTCAATCCGTCCGTCCAAGCACAGAAATCCTCCATAACATTTAAAAGTAGCTGACCTTGTTTTGGATTACGTGTCAGTATCGCGAGATCGTCTGCAAATGCTAGTATCGATTCTGTGTATTTATTATTAAACTTAAACCGATAACCCCATATCTTTTCGTTTTTAATTAATTTATCTATTAAAATATTGATGATTATATTAAATATAATTGGAGAAATACAACAACCTTGAAATAAACCTATGTTGTAATTTAATGGTTTGGAATGTTTTTCATTTGTGGTTATGGAAAAATTTAATTTTGAATAATATGATGCAATCATGTTACTAACTAACGTTGGAAAGTTATACCACCTCAGCGCGAACATCATCAGTTCATGTCGTACTGACCCGAAAGCGTTCTCTAAGTCTATCCAACATACCGTTATTTGTCTTTCACTAGTTCTGGCATCTTTAAGGCTTTCCGATAGTAACGTGTTATGTTCGAGGCATTCAGAAATGCCAGGCAAAAACCCTTTCTGGTGATAAGGCCCGAAATATTTATTATTTATGATGAATTGCGTCATTTTTGTTTGTAAAAAAGATAAAGATAGTTTTGATATTGTATTTGTTAGAGCTATCGGTCTAGTGTCCCTAGGGTCCGAGACATTGTCGCTCTTGGGAATGAGGACAAAAAGAGCATTTCCGAATATTACCGGTGTTTGTCCTCTTGACCAGATTTTACCGAATATATTCAATAGATGTTTATGAATCGACGGACATTTTTTATAAACTATATAAGGTATACCATCCGGACCTGGTGCTGACGTAGATGGTTTCTTTTTAATTATTGTATTATTATTGATTTCCTCCAAAGTTGGTGGGTTGACATGAAAATCTATGGAAGGACTCTCAGGTTTTTGTTCGTTGGGATCCCCATACAGCCTTTGATTTTTAGGCACTTCGTATGTGCTTTTATAGTAATCAAAAATTTGCTCGTTGGTCAAGAGAATTTTTTTAGAGTACTTAAAAGGATTAATTTTTATTAACCGTATTGATTGTGTGGTTTTTCCTGATCTAATAGAATGTTGTAAAATAACACCATTATATAAATCCGGCAGTACATTAGACCCATCTACCTATAGATCTATTTCAGAAATACCCACATTTAGTAAGATCTTTGAAATTAAATATTCTCACACATTTTAACAAAAATAATCTTTGGTATAGAAAAAAAAATGTTTTTATTTCTATAATTGTTGTTTTTTTTTAATGTTTTGAAAGTCTGGGAGGAATCACAAGATGCGCTTGGCATTTTCCATAATTTATCAAAGGCATTCGATTATGTACAGCATTAAACTCCAATTAGAAAATTACATCATGATTGGAATGGTATTAAAAATAAGACCCTTTATTTGATCAGGTCATATCTTAATGAGGAATACAGAAAGTGGATTTAGATGGAAAGCGTTCCCTTGGTCCATTTGTCAAAATTTTCGTGCCACTAGGCTCCATTTTTGGACCTTTCTTGTTCCTAATTAACATAAATGACTTGCCTTACCTTGTGAGGGAAAAACATAGGATAGTGTTGTTTGCTGACCATAGTTCTCTTACTTTTATCAATAATAGACAACAACAAACAATTTAAAAATTAAACAATGCTCTCTCTGATGTTGTACAACAGTTTAACATTAATAACCTTTTGATAAAAAAAAAACTGTATTCAATTTTGATCACCCAATGTGAAAAAAGTCTATACCAATGTACATTTAAATAATGAGGAACATTTTATTAATTCTACTCTTACTTTGGGGTGATGGCTGACACTTGCGTTATGCTCGTAAACGGGCGCTGCTTACAGTGACTGGTCGTCTTGATCATGATGGGTTTTTTTTTCTTATTATCAACTAATTATTATTATTATTAGCTTATCGAATTCCTTGCTATGGTTGTAGTTGTTTGTAGATTGCTAACTAAATATATAGATGTTTGTAAATATTCACAATAAAAAATTAAACCCGACTGAGTTTGTTGTGTGGTTCTTCTCAGACCAGGACGCATTCGGAACTCTCGTAGCTTTATTTTACGTTGAAGAGTGTCTTTAGATGAGGGTTTATTTTGATAAGTATGCTATCAAAATAACTTGCTACTCCCATTTGGCATACTCAAGTGATCACTTATATTGACTTAAAGAGGAAAAGATATAAATAAATTTATACAATAAAAAAAATCGTTAATTTTGTATCATTAATGATGAAACCACGTTTTTCGAAAACAAAAAAATGTACTGTTGTCTAATTTGAAAAGTAACGCATTGCTTATACATAATATTATTTTTAGACACTTACGTATGTAATAAAAGTTTAAAAATATCATTTATATAACAAATGACTTAAAATGGTAAACAACATTTAGAACTAAGTTCAACTTTTAAACCAGTTTGCTGCGTCGTAATAGAATAATAAACTTTTTTCGTTAAAACTCTTCACTTAATTTTAAACTGGAAAAAATATTTAAGCATTTTAATGAATCTTTGGCTTTGGTGTAACATTAAATATTAAACATGCAAGTCGATGAGACTTGGCCTATGTTTGTAATTAATTTATCAAATTAAATTAATTTGCGTTATGTTTACATACGAAGTTATATGGAGTTCCTACTAGAAGATGTTTACATTTTGATTTAAATTTTTACTTCATAGGAATACATACAATGACTTTAAATAAATGCATATAATTATAAATAAAATATTTGAAAAAAACATGAAATATATTATGAATTATTCATACCGTTGTCACCGTTGTGTTATTACAACGATGTTACCGTATTTTAACCTACTATAAGATTAAAATCATGTTACCTTTATATTGGTTATTTATAAAACATATTTATCAAAACTAATCTTTAAAACCGAGAACACATAATACACTTTTGATTCAAAACATTTGAATGAGAAAAACTCAGTAAGTAATATATATAATAAAAGAAAAAGTCATGTATTAAATGGTAATGATAACAATACAATCTCAATAACTTAGAATTTATATAAGTAAAGATAACGTATTATTTCATTTATTTGATTATTTCATTGCTATTAAGATTTTATACATTTTTGTGTATTTTGCGGCACATTGGAAAGTTATCGGCAATATTCATCTTCATATTCTAATTCAATCATTCATATTCATATTCTTGTCTGAAGATACGAGTATAATACTGATTAATTATTTGTTGACAGGTAGTTGAAAAGAATGAAATAGTTTGAAATATCGAATTATATTAGAAATAAAATGTTGCCAGCTTCTTTAAGTTTCTCGAAAGTCCTTAAGTTTTCAATTATGGTATATAAATTGGTATCACATGGCTGAATATTAATTAAAAGTAGATATCTTTCGATTTCAGATGTTCAGATGTTGTCTTATTGATATAGTTAGTATTATATTACAATTTTACCATTATTATATGTCGTGATTATTTTCAATTTACCCACACTTAATTTAAAGTTCTGCGTTTTTAGCAATACTATTCGATTTTTGGCATTATATTTGTAATTTTGAATTTGATGTCATGACCTTTCTAGTTCTTTTTATAGGACTTTTTGGATTCACTTAATAATTAGTCTCCGTTAAATGTTATTGTAATTATCCGTGTCCATGTTCATTCATAGTTATTATTGCAGGGTTGTTTAAATATTATGGATTATCCATAATTCATATTGCCGACACTGCTCGATAAATATATAAGTTTAATAGTAGGACGTCTCGTAAGTAATTTGTATTCTTACTATAAATTAGGAGACGTTCTTTAGTTTTCATAACTTTTTTTAATGCATTGTAGAATTTCAGTATTTATCTACTTTTAACAATTGAAGTCGACATAAGATATTGTTTTGTTTGTTAGCAATTTTTCCTCCATAAGTTTTTGATATAATTTGAATAGATTACGAAGTGATTAGTAGTAGATTTTAGTTTTAAATAACAACTTTAAATTTTCACAAGAAAAAAATAAATTTTCTGATGTTTTCTATAAGATCACATATTACTTAATCTATTGTTTGGCGGTAGTTCGACTTCGGAACAATTTAATTAGTCGTGATCGAGATGAAACTCTCGAACTAGTTTCTTCCTTTAAAGCACCTTGAATTATAAAATCTTATTTGAAATTGTACAATAACATTGTGTAGAAGTGGTTTCAGGTCATAAACATTAATGAATTTAGGTTCGCAATACTGTTTTTCATCCTCAAAAAAAATTTAAATGAATAATATCTTTGCGTTCCGAAGTTTTTTATTTTTATGCTTCGAACTAGTTGCAAAATTAATAAATGTGTATTACAATGTCTTACAATGAATTTTATTGATAAGTTTGGAACAGTGATTTACTTACATTATATATAAAAAGGGCATACGGGTACTTTGATGGTAACTATTTACACTACTTACTTAGTGACTTACTGTCACTTACAATCTCTTGCAACACCAGAAGAATAGTAACAACGTAACCACATTTTGAGGGAACAATAGTCAATTTTAAAAATTCCCATATCCTATCGAACTGTAAATAGTACCGATGGAAGTTTCTTAGATATTTTAGTACTACGTGGAAGAAAGTTCCTGGTGACTGGTATTGTGGAAAATCACGTCAAATCTATCTAATTGGTAATATTGTAGCCAGTGGCATGCAGTGTGTGCAATGTGCATTTCTAGAAGACGGGGTCTCTGAAAATTTTTTGGGTCCGTCTTTAAACATGATTCAAAAATTTGAACGCTACTGCATACGTAATGTGACCTAGGTCCTATTTTTTATACAGGACTTTTAGTGGTAATGGCTTAAACTTGAATCTTCTGAGTATTCAATAAAAAGAGAATCAGCTTACTTTAGTACGCATCTTTCTCTAGAAATATTCTAACAGAACACAACACATTCTGGCACTAATTAAAGTTTGAGAAAGAGATTCCTTTGCGGACTAGCCTTACAGCAGTCCCAGTTCTACGATTCCCGTAACAATGAATGCTAGAAATAACCAACATTTCAGTGATATGCAGCAGCAATATTATAGTAGAGACCGTGCAGCCTTAGTGAACAATAGTTATGTTTTATATACTTAATTTATTTTTATATTATACTTTATTAAACACATAGTTTTTTCTTAATAAGTTAATCAATTATGTTAATGATGCAATGTATATTCCTTTAATAACTCAATGTATTATAAATGTATACTATTCCTTTTATAAATTTTGAGATTGTATTCAGAAACTACACCATTGGGTGTATCTATGCAGGGACGCCAAAGCGTACTTATTTTAAAACATAAGTTACAGTATGCACAAATCTTGATTTGTGTGTACTGCAACACATGAGGGACGTGTAATGTAATGTAAACATCTAATACTCTTGTAATGGACAAGAATAATAAGTATATTGTGAACAATGAAAATAGGACAGAACTTTGAGTACTAGACTATTTTCAATTTTCAAAACCTTAAAACGTAATAAGAATTGCGGGAGTAATTACGATAACTACTTCACACACACTATACAGACTAAGCTCTAACATATGCATATTTAATTTAATAAATGTTAATCCCTTTATACTATTATACTAGTATATACAAAAATATTGATTAATAAAACTATTCATTTTAGCAGTTAAGCTGTTATTGAAAAAATTATTGAGGTTTTAGGAGCTATTAAAATGACTGCTGATCACGTGTTATATCTTGTCTTTACATCAATAGGGCAGTGAAGGGCATATCATCTTTGTACATCTTTATAAAATACTGTCGATAGGATATTTTCATTCCTCATTGTGAAAACTTTGACGGAGACCTAAAATTGTGATTAATTAATCTCTGTTCAAATTTCAAAATTAAATGCTCAAAAACATAACACTTCAGTAGACATACTTATATTTTGAATACTTCATTTTCAATATAAATAGAAATGAGAATACGATCATGTAAAAAAAACATCAATGTGCATTTCGTTGCTCCAATACATTTCTTTGGTTTGTTATTTGAAACAACTCTTATACAGAGTGTATAAATAGTGAACACTGTTTCATTACGCCTTGAAATTGAAAATCTTTGTTGATATTTGAAACAAAAGATGATTCTGTTTTGTCCGTTAGTCGCGGGAATATTTTAAATTGAAAATATTTCTTTGTATGAAAATGAAATTACTGTTTTTTACTAGGAATCTAATTTGGAATCATTAGTTATTTATTTATTTTATATAGTAGTATTTTTATTTTAGCAAATAAAGATTCTTCTAAAAACCAATACAAATTTGGAAGACATTCATTAATTTACCTAGCTTTCTAAGGGCTTAAATTTAATAGCTGTGTAACATAATAAAATGACAAAACTAATTTCAATTTGCTTGTTATATAAATCTAGAGTAAGTTATGGTACGTTTCATATATGCTACTGCCTGAAAAATATGCTGCGATCTTTTCTTTTTTATAATTGTTATAATTTTATTATGCAAGAAATTATATAATATAATTTAATTTATACTTATCTAGTTTCATATTATTCCAAAGTTGCACATTTGTCATGCTACAGATGCGATTTATAACCACGAGCACTAGTAATGAACAGTGTAGAATGTTCTAGTGAGTCGCATTTGGGTCAACTAATATATGTTACATTATTGGACAGAATTTTAAATTAAACATATATATAAAAATATATTAAACTTTGTGAAAACATATAACGAAGCCAAAATCAAAGGCAGTTTTAAATTATCAAACAATAACACAAACATTAAATTTTCGTGAGTTCTTCTACTTGAAAATTATTTTATTTTAATTGTAGTGATTTAAAATTATGAGATTGTTTCTAAGTTAATACGATTTTCAATTATAGTTTAGTCGTCGTCATTCAATAGTACATTTGAGGTAATGTACAATTTAATATTACCTTTCCATGCAAAGTTGTGAAATTATACCCGACTAATAAAAAATATTTATATCTAATATTATTGGAAAGAGAATTGGATCCCGCGTAAAAATTTATTTCTTTAGGTACGCACCTGAGACTCTAGGTAAATAGTTGTCTCAATTAGAACATTAAAAAGAGAAAATTATAAACATCATTATAATTAAAGTGATTAGAGTGATCCTTTTTTATGTATTATTGAATATAATTTTAGTCCATTAATTCATAGAAAGATACATTAATATTTATAGAAACGATCTTTTCCCGTTATCTTCGTCTGGGGAAAGTAAGTTTTCATATGCTGCCTATTTTTTAAATAAAATATACTTTGTTAACAAGAGAAAGTATATGTTTATAATGGTGATGAAGCCATGAAAATATAAAAAGAAATAAAATTTTACTTATCTTTGAATAACAAAATATTTGAATAAAGAAAAATATTCTCACAATTGGTTGATCTATCATCTGCAATCAGGTCGTAACACTCCTTACTTGTTACATATTTATTAATAACAGTAACGTTCAATAAATATAATAGAATAAGGAAATCGGAACGATTATTGGCAAGCAGTGGACAATATGGTTTTTTCATGTATTTTATTTAACGTTGTAGATTTTAACAAATGTAATACTACTAGACAATTACTCCCATTTATGTCTCCTTTTTTATACTATTTAGGTTAATGCTTGACTACATAGGCACCATCTGATGGAAAGTGAAAATGTAGTCTTAGATGGTAAAGCGTATTAACCTAGTAACTTATACAGTCTTCTCTTGAAGACACCCACATTGTATTCGGACGGAAAAACCGATGCAGGCAAGCTGTTCCAGTCCTTCGCTGTACGAATTAAAAAAGACGAAGCAAAGCGCTTCGTTCGGACAAGGGGAATGTCCACAACGTAAGGATGGATACTTGCCGTATTTCGGGACGTCCTGTAATGGAAAGAGGATGGAGGAGTATCGTATAGAATACTGAGAGTCTAGCAATTCTACGCTGCTTCCACAAAAATCATAAAGTCATTAGGTATATATATATTTTTTTCTTTAGTTCGACAATTTATTTGATTTGGCAATTGTATTATTTTTGCTTCTAATTATTACTTTGTATTATTATGGTAAATAACTAAGAGCTAGAGATTCTCCAAAACTTATTTTTTATCACTGCTCTCTAAATAGAATAAGGATTCGTCTATTATTGAATTATATGCAACAGTCAATCACCATTAACCACAGATTCGTGTTTACGAATTAATTTGACATATTCAATAATACAATGACAATCGTGTATCCGAAACTCGTTCATGTGAAAACTCGTGATTATATGGATCAGTGGAGTAGAAACAAAATGCACTATATTAACTGTTGACTGTATATTCACTAAATCAACCTAAGCGACACCTGTCACGTTTTGATTGTGATGTCAATCCTCTCCTTCAAACTCAATTTTTGCGAAAAAAAATCCTTCCACAAGCTTTAACCTGCCACTAAATAAGATTTTATCACAATCATTCCTTCTGACTTATAGAAAGATGTAGTTACTTTCGCATAATAGAATGTGAGTCGAGATTTTTAAACTTTAAACGTGAGAATGTGAATTTTAAACTCTAGCAAAAAATATTTTTGAAACGACGACGGTCGATCTAAGTGAATCTTCTCAAGATTCAATAACTGTCTAATACATTTTTCTAGTACTGTTCGTTGAGCATACACTATTTTGTTTTTTATTACAGACGCCAGGAAGTTTCAGTGTCTCATCCTGTTTTCGTCGTCTATCCTTCGTTGTTATTACTCTAGTCAAGATTTCAACAAATAATGTTAATGAAAATAGATTGAAAATAAAACTGTATAAATATATATTTCTTATTATGAAATAATAATATGGTCCTAATAAATAGTTTTACAGTTTTCTGTAAAACTATTATATTTTCATTTGGCTTCATTTATTTACACAGTATTGACGTATAAAAAACTAAGATAAAATACTTTACCACGCTGTCAGTGACTTTTATTATTTGTTTTTTATTTACTTACAACAACACTATTTATATTTTTCTTTTATATCATTATACATTTTAAAAAATATATATTTTGTTTCGGTTCCCGAACACAAGATAACCATTACTACGCGCTGAATGATTATTTTCCAACAGACTAACTGATAATACGAACAACCCTTAACGTAAAATATGTTTTCGTAAACATAATGTATATAATTATAAGCCTTGAAAACCAATGCTTCACCTCTCACATACTATAAATATTGTTTTCTACTTTATAATATTAAATTATCGTTACAAATATTGATATTTTATAACTATACATTACATCGCCATTAATGATTTATTTAATGATTTGTAAAATTGCCACAATCTGTCGTGTAATTTACAATAACATATGACTAGAGTGATAACTATTCAAAACAATATAAAGGTAACAGTATAGAAGCAGTGTATTTTAGTAAAAAGTGCAAAATATTTTGAAACACGTTTAAACAAATAACAAGATTATTATTGCACAGAAGTAAATTACTTTTAAGAGAAGACTGTATCTGAAACCAAATTTAAAACCATTTATGTTCACAATAAAAACCATTAAAAAATTACATATAAATGAATCAGTGTATATAGTACAAAAATCAAAGACATTGAACTAACTAATGAGAAGATATCATAAGTAGTTAAATAATAGTGAAGTTCGTGGACGAAGAAATATTATCCTGTCGTATTATTTATTTATTTGTCTATCCATCTATTTATTTTTATAAAAAATAAATAAATAAATAACTTAAAATCACAAAAGCTAAGAGTGCCAAGTATTTAACTTATCACATTTTTTAATACAACGTGTCAGCGTGCCACCTACTGGAAGCTATATTAACTATCTCCAAAAATGTTGTTACGCTGTGATCTGCCATCTATCGGCAATTAGCGACAACACCTAACACCGATTAATAAAAATGCTAGAAAACGCCCATAGATGGCACCACAAGTCTCAGAGCAAAATAAAATACGGAGGAATTAAAGAATATGAAATTTAGCACGCAGCAAGATATAAAACAATACAGTCCAGATATGTTAGAGAAGAAAGAAAACATTAAAATTTACAATTACAATAATTAAGACTTAAGGAAAAATGTTATATAATGTAATATGATATGTAATGTCCTCAACATTAGATATATGTAAATAACATTTGATATTGTGTTCTATAAATATGCATGCAATTGTTATTTTTGTCAAATACTTGTATACATGTGTAGGCCATGTACCAATGTTTCCTTCCCAATGTTAAGTTTTTACTCATCAGAATATTTAAACATTTTGTCACTTATATTTTATTAATTACTTTTGATATAAATATTAATTTATTATGTAATAATAACCTTTATTAAAATCGTAATTTTAATAAATTAAACGTTCTCGAGGCAGGCAGCCGGCCGTAAAACAAAGCCAAATCTTTTAGCAATGTGGTAAAACTGGTGCCACGCAATAAGCTAGCTCGGAAACAAAGGGATGTAAGACTGAGGTTTGGCTGCAATCACAATTAAAAATGAATAAAATATTATTCTTTAAAATAGCGCTACCAGTGATTATTTAATGTTAATGAAATCACTATTCATTATGTATTAAATTTTGCGCTGGAGTTCTGCCAGCTGCGGGTGCTGGCAATTACTTATTTACTAACGATACTTTGCCGATCCGAAGCTTTGTTACCAAGTGACGTATTAACTTTGTTAGAAAATGTAGTTGTAATTCTTTTGAATTTATATTTTAAATTTCGTAAATAAGTTGTTGTGTCTGTGCTTTCTGAACTGTCATATCCGGAAATTAAGAAAATATTGGATAGTAGAAGATAATATAACTGACTAATTGACCGACACTTATATCTTGTCTCACGTCATAGTGAACATAATTTCTGCAAATTATTTGATAGGTTATGATAAATTTTTTAAAAATAAATAAATGTTTTAGAGCAAAATTCAGCAAAATTACTTTATTGAAATATAGTACTTGCTACTCAAAAAATAATTTCTTTGCATCTTTAATCTATTGGCTTAAACATCGTATGAGTAAATTTATTGTATAACCTCAGCGGGCTGTAATATTAAAATAATATTATTTTTATTGACATAAACAAAAAGTGGCAGATTTATTAGATTAATAGGATATTATAATAGTACGTATATATCCATTTATCCTTGGTGGAAGAGCCTAGCTGTAGTCGTTTGACTGTAGCTCGTATTGGGCTGATTCGACCGGGAAAGGAGCACCCTCTCACTGAAGATCGAGATGTAGTAACTAAATTCATTTGGTTATGTTTTATCGTTGAGCGAAAGAATCCGGAAGCCCAACCCGCCCCCTAGACTTTTAATGGGACTCCATAGTGGTTATGCAGAAACGGATCAATTCTTAGGCCATGTCTAGGCGAAGATTGATCTGCTTTCACAGACTCCCTCTGCCGAAGTAATAGTCCTCGGGGATTTCAACGCACATCCTATGGATTGACTAAGCTCACATGTTACTGTCTAAGCGGGAAAATCTGTGTTTAACTAGGCTCTGGCAAATGGTATTTCCCAGTTGATCAAGACGCATACTCGTCTACTGGACATGGACAGCCCTGTGCCCTCTTTGTTAGATCTATTGCTGACAACACATCCCAGAAAGTTTCAAGTTATTGTGGAGGCTTCCCTGAGGTCCTCAGAGCATTGCTTGGTAAGGAGTATTGTGCTTATTCAACGTTCGGCTCGTCTTTTTTTGCGTCCTACCCATGTTAATAGATTTGTTTCCCTTCCAATGATCTCAGTGACTACGCTGCGTCTGTAGTTGATATGATACAGGAGATGGAATTATTTGTACCAAACTCTGTGATACCACTTGGTGGCAGTTCGTGATCTTGTTTCGATGCGTGTGTCAGGGCTGCGGCAGCTGACAAACGGCAGCCATATCAAACATGGACTAATGCGTTAGTCATTACGGATCCGAACTCTTGAGTTCTGAAGAAGAAATATAAACGTGGCTCCAGATTCTTCAAAAAGGCAAATTGCTGGAGCAAATTTTAAAGATGTCGCCAAATTTGGGGATCAGCAGGCAAGGTACCCGCTTGGCGTGCGTTAGTTCTGGTCGTTTTCCAAAGTCACTCTGGGAAACTTTTGCCATCCATCCTTATCGCCATTGCACACTGGGAATGACTGTTTCAGAGAACTGGGAATGAATGGTTCAGAAAACCTTCCCTTCTAAAGAGGCGTATATTCTCACCTCCAAGGCCGGCAACACTCTTGCGATTTACCGGATGTTGTAAAAATTTGCATTCGGTGGTAAACACCTATCAGCGGTGACTCCATGCATGTAATATATTATAGGGAATACCGCAGCAAATTAGATGGAAATATTACATAGTTTATTACTTACTTTTTACTTTAGTTGATAATAGTAAAACCAACAAATATTCGTTATTTTGTGTTCTTTAAAAATATACTGTTTATATTTTATAGTACAAATTAGGCATTATTGCTTTTATTTTATTTTATGTTATAATTAAATAGTTCAAAATGATATATACAATAATTTATGAGTGAATTAATATATCGTTTTTCAGTCCCTATTTCTTTTTCTATGAAATCAATATCTTCGCCAAACAACTTTAATAATCCTGTTATTAACCAAACGTATGTTACGTAACATAACATATTAAGGCTTTTTTTATCTATATCACAAAATCATGGTTAAACACTATCACAATAAAATTATTTCAGACATATCTATCCTAATATGTGTTAACCTCGCGCCTATTTATCATTTTAGAAACAGAATTCCTAAATATATTTCTTTATCATCTTAGAAATGTTTATACCAATAAGATAACAAGCATTCAAACTTTCACTTCCATAATAAAATTTATTTAAAAATAAGACCCACTTTTTGGTTAAACCTAAAATTCAAGCATAAGCAATAACATTTATTGACAAATATAATTTATAAGACTAGACGTGAATTACAACTATTGATACTTTAAACTGTAACTGCTTCGCGAAGTTAAACAAAATGTTGTCAAGTGAAGAGCTAGCAAATATCTCCGGGGGAAAGTAAATACGTCTAGTGTTCGTGCACCATTTCATCGCATTGTCGGTCATACCGAGTGCGTCTAACTTCTTAAACATATGTTTTATTACGTGAAAAGTTATATATTTGTATAATATGGATTATCTTCTAAATATTAAAGTGTTTGTCATTTCTATATTATGATAATAAATTTATGCTGCTTTATCTATGAAGTTATTGGTGAAACATGGTAAAAGTTTAAACAAAAACCATTTTTGTGTAACAAGAATCAGGTCAATTACATGAGCAATACAAAATAGTCTATAATTTAATAGCATAAATAAAAGGTGCTTACAATGCTCGGGTAGAAGAAAGTAAATAAGTATCCTTAAATGTAATTTCTATAAAAGTAGTAGACTGTCATGATCTAGATATTATTTTGCAAATTATGAAAATGTAAGAAGAAAATTACGTAGACCAAAAACATTTTTTTATATATAGTTAACTAGCTCTCTGTTTATATATAGTTAACTAGCTGGGATAGGAATTCCATAAAATCCATTTTTAGTGGACATCTACGTCACAGAAGAAGTAACTATGTAAAATTTTAAATTAATCGGACAGATAGTTTTGGAGATTTCGCGATGAGTCAGTGAGTGGTAAATCGCTTATATATATATATATATATAGATAAATACACTCATTGTGAAAAACCTACTTTGATAACGGAATGTTCTTTAACTTTCTCTTAAAATGCATAAAATAAAATACCTAACGTACAATTACTGCATGCGTACATCGGATTATTCAATAATTCATATATTATTCTACACGCTATCGGCCACAAATTCGCGTGGATAGCCAATTACTTTGATGTATTACATAATACATTGGTAACTGTGTGTCCAGACATTTGGCTATGTGAGAGAACCGCGTGGTTATCTAGATTATGTATGGTAAACCAGTATGGACCCAATTGACTATTTGCCGTGTATTTTGTTTGAAAATAACTTTATAGTGTCCTAACGAGTCTCAATAATATTTGTGATTTTTATTGTTTAATGAAGTTGGAAAAAAAAGGGAAATGTATAAAACGTTTTGTAAAACTATCGTCATGTTGCTTACTTTTTCGTCAGAACAAACAACTTTTTAGATCGCCTTGCGTATCCATTTCTTTTTAAAACTGAGTATTCCATGATCATAAGAAAAAGGAAAAAAAAAATATTACTACTTTTTTATAATTTTTAATATATAAAAATATTTATACTCAGTTACAGATGTTCATAATAGAATGTGAATATAGGTATTTATACACATATCTTTATAAATAAAAACTATCAAAACCTATTACACTCAATTCAAACATTTATGTGAGTTCTAGTTAAAGTTACATAGTTACATGATGGGTAATTTGAGCCACATTGTTATTGGTAACTGACGAAACGGCTACTTCAACGGATCTCTAACAATTACTACATTTTTTCAATAAATTTGAACCAGTGATCGAACACTATTGTAATTTTGATTACAGGTCACATGAGATTTCAGTATCAAATCTAGATGTGTCTTTAAACAGATAATTTAAGTGAATATCATAAACCCTACGATTTGTAATAGACATATGCACAGTGCATTTCATGAAGCAAATAGATATTTTTTTGTTATCTAACAAAAAGTTATTTTACAACAATAAAACATAACACGTTCAAATAATGAATAACATTTCATTAAGCCTTGAAATTAAAAATCGTTGTTTTTGATATTCAAAACATCAGTAATCTTTTTTGTTTCTACCTCTCGGGGTTTTTTAATTTATATATTTCATTTTTCTATGAATGGAGTCATATTTTCTTACCCAAGAATCATTTAAAAATATTTATCTTGTGTCTTTTATATTTATTCTTTAAAACAAAAAAATTTATATAATTATAATACACAAAGGAAGCAGACGGATTCTGTAATAATTGTATGTTTTAGCTTACTGTCTAAAAAGACAATTTTCTTAGAATTCTAAAATATTAACTAAATCATAATTATAATGTTTTAAAATTAAAAGAAATTATATAACTGCGTTATTTTGCATTAGTTATGTTTATTAAATAACAATCGCAATTTATATTTGAATAATTTAATTTAGGAACAACTGCTTTTCCCTTACTTAAATTAGTTTTTGTTGTTATAAGGATTGTTTGCGCGGAGTAATGTTACGACCAGATGTACAATATTGCATTCTTGGGAGAGCGTAAAAAACTTTATTAACTTTTGTTTTTAACATTATAAGTAAAAAATGGGTCATTCATTTAAGTGCAAGGCTTCAAAGGATTCCTGAAAATAATTTTCATATAACGCTATAATATTAAAGTTTCACTTTAGCATCATAACAAAATAACAAATTTTTATAAACAGTCTACAAACATCTGTAAACAAGGAAAATGGATCGAAATAATCAAATCAACTTTAAAAGTAAAGCACCGGTATTCTAGTAGATGCATTTCAGCGAAACAAAACAGTTTTATCCCATTAGTGCTAAACTAGAGTTGGGCGTATAATATTTGTATATCAAGTACATAAAATTTTAACGAATTTACCACTCTTATTTAACTATTGTTAGATATTTACTTCTATACCTTGTATTAGACACCACTATAACGTGCGGTTAATGATGTAGTTAATCAGATCCTAACCCAGCTAAATTATCAAATTGCTCAATATTTATTTTATGTTTTAGAATAAATTACCCTTATAAATGCCTTTTTATTTCGTTATAAAATATTTTGACTCAGCCTTAAAAACATCTGAAATAGAATAAAAATGGTGTCATCATTTAAGTTATAATTTTTTACTACTTTGGCAAAACTTTTTTAGTTAAATATATATTTAATATTTTATAAAAATCATCTTTTTCTTCACTTTTCGCAATGGCAATAAGGTGAATGTCGGTAATAAGAAGACGCAGAGTTTAGTTGCCTGTTTTATTTACACGTAAAAATATTTATTTTTTTAATATATATTTTTTTATCTAAGATGAGGACAAACGATCGTGCAGGTCACTGATAACAAGTGATTACCGCCGCTCACGAACTCTTGCAACATCTACATGAGCGTTGCCTGCCTGACTATTTTGAAGGTATCCCTGTCGTATCGATCCGTACATATTGCAGTAGGAAGTGTTCTATATTTTAATGGTATGTAGAAGAAAGATTTTTGAAAATCGTACAGTAAAAGATTCCAGATCCAGTTGGTACTGATAATTACGGTGACGTACTGTGCAGTCATCAAATTCAGCGGCAGATATCACATCAATTCACTCCCCTGTATCATATCAGCTATAGCCGCAGCGCAGTTACTAGTTTCATTGGAAGGGAAACAAACTAGTCCCCATGGATAAGATGCAAAAAAGACCTCATTCCATTCCAATCTACAAGTCAACTCTTGTAGAGCCAAACGCATTGCTTCGCAGGGAGTTTGTGAAAGCAGGTCGTCGTCAATCTTTGCCTAGATATGGCCGAAAACTTGATCCGTTCTTGCATGTGGTCATGCAAAAACGGATCAAGTTTTAATCATAACCATAACCATAGGACCTGGAGAGACACGCGTAGAGTTTGACATGATCGTCCATGTCCATGTGCAGCCAGAGTACAGACAGGTACTCACTTTCAAAAATCTGAAGCCAATGGTAGCAGATATCTTTATAGCAAAATCCGAGAGTCATTCCCCCACTGTAGAAACTGTATCTATTAATAAATCTTTATCTTTGTGTGCAACGCAACTGTATTACGAAAATGGAAATCAACATGTTCATTACTTTATATAAAATGAAACATAAACACATCCCACAAACACAAGTAATCTTTAGTACTGGGCAGTTGTATAACAAGAACATAATAATAGAAATTCAATTTAGTAATTAATTCGGCTTACAAATATTAACATAAATAAATAAGTAAATTATGCGATCGTGATTGAGATAAGCCGAGACAAGATTGAGTCAACGTAGATAAACGTTGTTGTGAGAACCTCCATTACAATGGTAAGGGTTATAGTTAGGTCTAACAGGTTACAGTGTAGCCTGACGTTTCCGCTGACTCATAACTGTCTTCATGACAGCAGTATAAAAAATGTTTAAGTTAAGAAATTCCAAAATTCAGAACTAATCTATTCAGCCTTACTATTTTTATAAGGATTTTTTTTTATTTTCATTAAAAAATGTAATAATCATAATATGTTTAGCATCTGTCGTCATCACAAAAAAAAAACAAAAGTTGTAAAATGATGTATAAATTATTAAATTCCAAATTATAATATTTAAAGTTTAAATATTAAAATTAATGATTTAAAAGTAATAAGTAGAATATGTAGAAATTTCATTCTTTCATATATTCTTATTTATTCTTATTTTAATAATTGTTTGCCATGTCTAAATACACTAAGATAAATAACTCTCTATTAAAACCTAATTAAAGAAGTAATTAATTTGGGACATTTAGTAGTCTTTTAGGAAGTGAATGGTGCCAGCTTATTAGTAACAAAATATATAAACAAATTACACTAACTATAATATTAGTAGAATATTGCTTTTTATTATTTAAGATAAGTTCACCCCATTTTTATACTACTGCTTTTCACCACCAGCGCCGAAATGGTGTTCATCTTACGAGTATCTTAGCGGCCGGCAGAAATATTTTCGACTCGGATACAAAATCTCGGAATGGGAAAACTCAAACACGCCTGCCGTAAGGCGGTACACTCTCCCCGATAATGTTTTCTTTATTCATAAATTCCATTAGCTCTTCACTAATTATACACTTTACTAAACTGTTCCTACTCTCTTTGTGCCAACGACTTTGTTTTTTATGTTAAAATGTTATGCATATTTGGGTTTAGAGCTAGTGGCATGTTATATTCCTAGATACTGTCTGAGGATTTAATAAATATTTCTTACATTCCTATTTTTTTTTTATTATTAAATTGGCATTAATTATATTCTCTGATAAGACAGGTGCATTGTATCATATTAAAATCCCAGATGTAATATCTGAAACCTTTGTTAATTACACTTATTTTTCTCTATTCTTTTAATTATAATTTCATTATATTATATTTATTATTGTCTATAATTTTGAGCAAGGAAAACGTAGTTTGTAAATTAAATATAAGTATTTCATTTTAAGCTTGCAAATTTGTATTTTTTGTATCCTCCGGTTGTAACCGATGTAATTTAAAATACAATATATAATTTTATTTACATACAATTTATACTGACTACTTACTAGCTGATGTTTATAATAAAAATTTTATACTAAAATTACTTTATAATAAATAAGCTATAATTCGTACAACAATAAAAGATTTTTTTTATATAGAAGTTGATCTATAAGTAGGAAAATATAATTCTATTACAAGAAAATATGTAAGTTCAAATATAATATTTCACTAGTGGAGACAGGTGTGTATGACAAAAATTAATTACAAGTTCCAATAATTTAAGAACATAACGTTTTGTCTTGTTAGAAACATAGATATATAACTATAAAGAGATATTACACGCATGTAAAAAGAAATGTAACTAAAATGATAAAAATAATCGTTAAAAATGCTAATTATAAGCTTGAATATAATATAGTAACGAAATATATTAAAATATATATTGAGAACAAAAAATATTAATATATATCTTTAAGCAATGAAATATTTTTAAGAAATACAAACGAATAAAACATCGTTGAATATATTATTATAATAATTAATTATTAAATAAAAATTACGTTAAAAACCAATAATTTTCAATTAAAAAATAAATAGCAATTGTAGTTACAATATTGCTTAGAATATAAACATATAAAACTAACAACAAACAACATTAAACGTTCTTCCTAAAGGATGTTTTAATTTTATTTGAGAATAACTAAACAGTTAAAGTGGTCATCGTATGAATATGCAACGTTTATTTATATGCTTTGATCGACCTTAATTTATATGTTTCATGTTACTCAATATATTCAAAGTTTGAAAGCAAATATTAATATGAAACTTGGAAATACGAATAGTATTAAGAATGTTTGGATTATTATTATTTGAAATTGTATTCTATAAATCCCCAAATAAAGATAAAAAGAAAAGACTCATGAGTGCCATTGGAAGATTATCCGTTATTACTTAATAGATATTTATTGCTTAAGTAGATATGTAAAAAAATATCACTTTATTATTGTTGCACAATATTGTCTTAATTATTATAGAACCTCTTTTGGGACGAAAATCACTGTTTCGTATTTTGGAAACTTTATAAAGCGATGTGGCTTGGAAAATGTAGTATATAATGCATTAAAACAAGTTACAATGTCAGCGTTTCAAATATACTATCAATTATATATATATGTTTCAAATATATATATATGTTTAAAGTAAAGTATAAGTAAGTAGTTTTGTATTTGGATTTCAAACCAGATTCTGTTATTTCGCATGTCCAATTTTAAGTATGATTGTTAAAATAGCTATTAATCTTAATAAGCTGATAAAATACAATTCATGTACATATTTATTACAATTCGGCATACATTCCTTATATGACATGTCAGATTCTAAAGGCAAAACTTAATAATAGCTTTGTATTTGTTAAATTATAAATTTATTACTCTTATTTTCTCTTAGTTACTTGTTGGATGCAGTTTATAAACACAATCCAGACTAAATCCAAGATTTCAATAGAAAGTACAATAAATAGTAACAGTATTTTATTCTCACATTTGCAGATTGTATGAATAATAAAATTATCGAGTAATATTTTTGGCATCATTTGTGACATTTATAATAATTTGATATGGACAAAATTGTAGTCAATGAGGAAAATATAAATTACAAAACTTTTTAAAAATGCTATTACACAAAAATATTTATTGTTGTATTTATAATTACGGAGTCAGGAATAGCATTAATATACGTAATATTCTTTTATATTTCAAAGAATTTTGTAACAAACTGTTATCATTCTACAAATTTATTTGTATTGGAAGAATTTAATACAGAGAACACATCGTACTAATAAATTTTAATAATTTTATTAAAATATATTTAGTTATCGTTTTATATTATCTACTCCATGTTATTATGAAGTCATTGACGTATAAGGAGCTTTCTTGTTTCTATTTCTTGCCTTCTGAGAGTTATTCAAACTCTAGTAATCGTTACTTGAAAGTGATATTTGAATATTTGGGACACATATTAGTTTGATTAACAGGTTTAAATGATAATATAATTTGTTACATTAGATCTTAAATAGTGCACAATATTTTTATTTCTCTTAACAAAAAATGGTTATTTCAAAATTAATAATATATTCATATAAAAAAAACAGTTCTGTAATTGCCCATGATGTATGACTACTTCTGTTTACTTATGTTTGATATGGCATCACAAATATTATTTTTCGGGGTTTTGACAGTCGATCTATATTCTCTAAATTATATAAACCTCAGTTTCTGTAAAAAATTGTGTATTCTACATTTCGTTTTCTATATAATTGGATAATGGAGATTCTCTCTTGATTTTTAAACATATATTTGGTTAAGATACGGTTGTGGATGATATTTATAGGTTCAACAGGGTATTTGTGCTTGCCAAATGGCAAATGGCGCCAGTTTTACAGAATACAAGACGAAAAATGTGCAATTAACATTAATTCAAACTTATTAGCATTGTTATTACCAGATTCATAAACATCATATTTTATGTTTTAATACCTATTAAAAATAACCAACACATCATAAAATAGTCAACAAGTTTGATATATATGTATTAGTGGATATTTATTTATTCAGTGGCATACAAATTTTGTTGGATATCAGTAGGTTTAGTTTTTAAAATGTTTATTACATTGTGGTCAATAGGAATAAATAAATACTAATTTAGATGTTTAATAGTGGATAATAGATAATGTCTGGTTCTATTACGTTTTATATACTCGTAATATTTTTTCGTTTTTTATAACAAGTTCTTATGATACAAACTTATTCAAAAAATTAATGCTAGCAAAAAATTTACAGTAAAAGTAAAAAATGTAATCTACTAATCAAAATAGCTTAATAAAAAAAATCGAATTAACCATTTGTTGAGTCTGCATTGTAGTTTTAAATATTGAAAAAGCAACTTACGCTTATTAATTTAATATAGATTCTAAATAACAAGAAAACATTAAACATGCTTCCCAAGTAAAATTTATTATGTAAGTTATATTAATTAAATATATTGGTTTATGTACTTATTATATAAACTATTTAAAAAACGTCAAGATAATATTAATTGGTATTTGCAACAAAAAAACAACAGAATAATTTAGACATAAAAATAGAGATGAAATATATTTGAAAGATAATTATAATAAAGAGGTTGATACATTTATAACGCTTATCATGTAATGTCAGTTCTTATTATTATTTTATAAATATTAAAATACATATTTCCCTGATACCGGTTCACGTTAATTTCATTATTTAACACTAATTATGTTTTCTAAACATTTAAATGTATTATTTATTTTTTTCTTTAGCTTCACGCCATATCCCTTGCGGGGTAGCCAGAGACGACGAAGCGCCAAACATTTAAATGTCTTTATATAATATATATTTATATAAGGATAAAACAATTATACTTTATTATATTTGTATAAATAACCTTTATATTAGTTTACATAGGACTAGATTTGAAAAACTCAATGCAATGGGTAATCTAAACTTATCTATAATAAAAAAATATACAAGAAAATTTAAATGATCTAAACGATAGATTGCGGGCCAAGCCAAGCTAAGCTACTTTCCATATATAATAGTAATTAATGTATGTATGAATGAATGAAGTATCATTTATTCATACTTTTATAGGTTACTAAGTTACATTCTGCGGTCGACGTCATTGTCATCAAGTTTGTAAAATTAACAAAACCAGGTTTAATCACCATTTTATTAGATTTATCATACTGTTTATGATAAATCATAATCAATTCTGTCTCTTTTGGGAGCAACATAAAGCTGGCGAACCCAAAATAACGGAACCAAAAAAAAATTGTTGCATAATTTACTGCTATTTAATTGCTAATTAATTACTGCAAAAAAAATTTTTTTGCTTTTTTTTATAAATAATTACGACGGTTCAGCTACCTTGAATTCAAGCTGGCGGAGCCACCGAAAAATTTTGATCAAAACCAAAAACGAATCGTAGCATAATTTACTGCTTTTTAATTGCTATTTAATTACCGTGATAAAAAATTTATTGCTGTTTTTTTTAAACAATTACGACGGTTCAGCTACCTTGAAATCAAGCTGGCGGAGCCACTGAAAAGAACCGAATAAAAATTGAACTATTATTTATTACTAATTAATTGCTATTTAATTACTGCTTCCAAAAATTTATTGCCCCCTTTTTTAAAACAATTACATTGTTTTATTTGTCGCATACGTCAGACTGTTTATGAGACGGTACAGTCACACCAAAAAGGTTCGGCGTAGGTACAAAAAAGATCAAGCCAGGTAAAATAGCAAAATTTCTGGTGTTGGTAAATGAGCACCACATATTTCTTACAATTTTATTTCCTCCTATTGAACAATGAAGCGTAATTGTCTTTTCATTTTATTACTCGATAAGAAATCTCATGTTACAATAAATGTAAATATTTAACAATTACGATGGCCCAGCTCTTCTGGCTGTTTTTGAAACTCATTGGAATTGAATATGTATTAGGTTTACATGGTTTTGAATAAACAGAACTGAATTTAGAAATACAATCCAAAAATGTACAAACCATTCCAGAAATTCATTTAATCAAATAAAATGAAAAATAAAAGTCACATTTTGTACATCGATGTTATAAGGTGAATCAGATAGTAATTTCCATTTTGTAATTTTGACAAATATATTTGAAGTTCGGGTACAATTGTACTTTTTTATGATAATGGCGAATAAATTAAAAGTTCAGGTACAATTTTTGCACCATCGGAACGATTCTTCTTGCGCAATGGAAACTTGTCGTCGAACTCGTACCACCAATCGTTCCTCAGGCAAACAGCTGTGTAATGGGAAATTTGGTGCTGTCGACTTGATGTGATCCTTGCCGGGCCCGTGTACGCAATCGCTCCTAGTAATCTTAGTTCTGTTCCATCTCCAGTCGGACTCAAAACCCTTTTTGGAATGTTTCTCAACGATACAGCTTGGCTCATCATCTGCGGATCCTGACTACTTATAACTTCAACAAGCAAAATGTCTCCTAAGAAGAAAGGAAAAAAAATATAATTTTTATCCATTTAACAGACTTTTGAGTTTTTTATATACAATTACAACACACATTTATTTTAACATACCGATTGCTCTTACGAAACCTGTAGATTAGGAACCTGCATTGGAGTTCCTTCGTTACAAATATTCGACACTAAACTGGGGGATTCTACTAAGTTGTGGAAATTTGGATCCGCGAGTTGTGTGTCCTTTAGCTGCAGAGTTTTCAACGGCCTCGTTACTTGTTTGCTTGGACAGTCCATTTCTGAGCATCTCCTGATTTCATGAATAGTTGAAATTTTCTTTGTAAGCGCAGAAGCGAATCCCACGACATTATGAGCGGCTTGAATTCCGAACATATCAGTTTTTTCTTTCATTATCGGTAAAGCACAAATTTCTTACAAAATCTCTGCCCTTTTTTTGTATGTCTCGTCTTTTTTCTTGTCGTTCTCAATTCCTCTGTTGTAAAGATACAAAATGAATTCAAGAAACTCGTCCTCGTGAACCGCGATCTGTAATCAGACGAATGAATGCATTTAACAAATTGGTTCAATGAAAGTCAAAAAGTAGTTAAATGGAAAGTGCATAAGAATTGTTATGGTACCTTGTCCCTCAGATTGGCATCGTCACAAATCGATATGTACAATAATTGTGCGATGCTGTCAAAAGCACATGTGTTCGAGATGTAGATTTTCTCACCCTTTATCTGGATTGGTTTTTTGCCGCAAAGGTTACCGTTTTTCAAAGTGACAATTTGAAGGCTTTTCTTGAATTTGATTGCATCTTTCAGCTCTTCTTTTCGACCTCCTAGATATAGCGCTTTCGACTTAGTCTTGTCAACTTGTCCCATCCAGTTTTCGTAATCTCTGTTTGCTTGCACTTTTTTTTTGGATGGCAATGGCATATTGTTATTATCATCTTCCGAATCGTCATCATCATCATCTTTTAAACCGTCATCACCTGCGGCAAAACAATTTACTCAATACTATGAAAATTTAAAAACATAATAGATCCAAGTCAGAGTGAATGTTCACCTTTTCTCTTTTTTACAACCGGACGATAATCGTCATCACCTTCGTCATCACCTTTGTCATCATAGTAATCGTCATCATCATCACCATCACTTACATCATTCCTATTGAACGAAGACATAGATGGCGGTTCTTTTCGAGAATCATACTTTCCTGAAATAGAAAATAATTTTACATCACAAATTTACTACAAAGAACAGAAATAGTTGGCGAACATTTTTTTAACCTCTTTTCTTCGATTTTTCAGGCACATGTTCAATGATTGCTTCGTTAGAATCAGGTTTACCTCTCGCAGATTCTGTAACATAATTATTAATTGATTGCAAAACCTTCTATAAATGTTTTTGTTCAAAAAGTTATTTGTACACGATACCTGTTGGTTTTTTTCGTTTTGACGTTTTCTTGACAGGTCTTTCGAAGAAACAGTTGCGACAAATTCTCTCCTGATTATATCCCTCATCAGACAAACCAGGATTTAAAGGATAAGAACATTCCATCATGTGATGAATTCCAGCTTGACATCCAGGCGTGGCACACTTTCGAGGGAATGGCAACTTATCTTTGCAAGCTGGACATTTTTCAGTAGTCTGTTCGGCCAACATCGGCGATCTGTTTGAGTCGATAAATTCAACGCTTGTTTTGTCTGGAGGTTCTGAAAAATTTAAAAACAATAAATCTTTGTTATTTACTTTTTTTCTTCAGATTTTTAAGAAAGAAACTTGTAAAAAGAAGCAGTGTTGTTTTCACCTTCAGTTTCCGGTCCCAACTCATTGCTTTCAACTTCAGTCTCCGGTTCCGAGTCACAACGAGGTACAGCTCGGATGATATTCATTTTGCCAAAAAGATATTCAATATGTTCTTTGACAAAAAGGTCAACTCTGTATGGGAGATCGGGGAAGACATCGGTCTTCAGCACTTTGAAATTGCATTCACTTCCCGTAGTTGTGACCGGTACGTTTCCGTACCTAAAGTCGTCTCGACGAATGCAGGACCAGATTGGAAGAAGTGCCAAATGCTTCAACAAGTAGTTCCCTAGATCTGGCATGTAGTAGGGACTGATCTTTGTTCCTTCTTTTCGTTTGAAATCATCGACAACTTCTTTTTTGATAGCAGCGCCCCAAGCAGACCACTTGTTTTCTGTGAGTTTTGCACTTTCTTCTAATTTCTCCATCTGTGCCTTCAAGTTTTGTTGAAACTCGTCATCAGTGGTTTGGTCATCTTCGTCCGTGTCATGCACCTTTTTCAAAATTTCGTCAAGCCCATTGTTTTCTGAAACATGAAAATTTAAGCAGTGCAATAATTATATCTTAACACTTTCTATACACGAAGTAAAAAATGTCAATTCGTACCTGTCATCAAAGCTTCTAACGTTTCCTCTGCTTTTTGAGCCTCGGACTTACATCCGTTAGAGAGCGCTCCATACTTTTCACTGAAGGCAAGAGTGAAAATACATTTGACTATTTCCTTGGCAGCTGATTTGGTGCGACATATGATGAGTTGCCCGAGGGCGCCCAAATAAAACTTCCGTAGTGCACGACCCTTTTTTTTGAATAAATTTGAATACAAATGGATAAAGTGTGCGTTGTCCAATCGTATGTAGGTGCCAGGAAGTGGGCCAGAGTTCTCGAACAAGTAATCCGCGTAATCTTCAATAGAATTGAATTGTGTATACGCTTGTGTTACAGCGTTCATCAGTGCTCGAGACATATCCGTGGCCACTTCCTTCGGAATACAGCCAGCATTTCGTGCTTGCGTCATCAAGAAAAAAAAGATTTTGTCTGTATCATGGCTTTCTGAAAGCATCTAGGCTGTTGCAAATTTTCCAGCTGAGCAGTTCATTGACATCACGTAGTTGAAAACAGGCCCAGAAGGCCTATCGTACAATTTTTTGATAGGTTTTGTGAATCCTCCTGAAGCATCAATAGTCACGTAACTTCCTACTTTGTTGCAATACTCCCGGTAAAGCTGCATTTGTGGATTGATCCAATAAATGAGGAAAAACGGTTTGTAGCAGAAAACTTGAATTTCACTCTCGTAACAACTGTACGCCATCATTGCAAGAGCCTTCATCGGATCCTTATCAAGGTACTGTTTTAAGGCCCGTTCATACTTCGCTTGTCTGAGAACATGTGCAGAGTAAAAATTTGGCGGTTCTGTGTCTCCATAGACCATTACTTTTTTCCCCAGTTCTGCACGGTACTTCTCGGTTGTTTTATGTTGTAAAATTTCCGCGACTTCCATCCTTTTTTCCTTTCGTAGCAAAAGTTTACCGCAGCCCTCCAGGGTACCCAGTGTGATGATACAATCAAGAACGACTTGTTTTGGATTTTTATCAAAATCAAGATTGATGTGCAGATTAGATCCACATTTGCACGACCCTGCGAAACGCAATTAAATTATAAGCGAGATGTCAGAATAGATCATTCCCAGGCATCCATCAGTGTTTTTTGGTGAAAATTTAGATTGAAAACAAACAAAAACAAACTGATAAATTTAAGCTCGACACAAGAACACGAAACTGGAATTCGAAAAACTACAGTTGAATTTCAAAATCGAGAAAACCGAAAGCAACAGGAAACAAGTCAAGCGAGACAAGTAACCGAAAAGCAGACAATCATTGAAACTAAAAACCGAAATAATGAATTTTTTTTTATTTTTGTGTGTGATGATGGGTGACGCGGGTAAAAAAGTGATACTTTTTTAAAAATAACTACCTTTTATGTAGGAACGATTGGTGGTACGAGTTCGACGACAAGTTTCCATTGCGCAAGAAGAATCGTTCCGATGGTGCAAAAATTGTACCTGAACTTTTAATTTATTCGCCATTATCATAAAAAAGTACAATTGTACCCGAACTTCAAATATATTTGTCAAAATTACAAAATGGAAATTACTATCTGATTCACCTTATAACATCGATGTACAAAATGTGACTTTTATTTTTCATTTTATTTGATTAAATGAATTTCTGGAATGGTTTGTACATTTTTGGATTGTATTTCTAAATTCAGTTCTGTTTATTCAAAACCATGTAAACCTAATACATATTCAATTCCAATGAGTTTCAAAAACAGCCAGAAGAGCTGGGCCATCGTAATTGTTAAATATTTACATTTATTGTAACATGAGATTTCTTATCGAGTAATAAAATGAAAAGACAATTACGCTTCATTGTTCAATAGGAGGAAATAAAATTGTAAGAAATATGTGGTGCTCATTTACCAACACCAGAAATTTTGCTATTTTACCTGGCTTGATCTTTTTTGTACCTACGCCGAACCTTTTTGGTGTGACTGTACCGTCTCATAAACAGTCTGACGTATGCGACAAATAAAACAATGTAATTGTTTTAAAAAAGGGGGCAATAAATTTTTGGAAGCAGTAATTAAATAGCAATTAATTAGTAATAAATAATAGTTCAATTTTTATTCGGTTCTTTTCAGTGGCTCCGCCAGCTTGATTTCAAGGTAGCTGAACCGTCGTAATTGTTTAAAAAAAACAGCAATAAATTTTTTATCACGGTAATTAAATAGCAATTAAAAAGCAGTAAATTATGCTACGATTCGTTTTTGGTTTTGATCAAAATTTTTCGGTGGCTCCGCCAGCTTGAATTCAAGGTAGCTGAACCGTCGTAATTATTTATAAAAAAAAGCAAAAAAATTTTTTTTGCAGTAATTAATTAGCAATTAAATAGCAGTAAATTATGCAACAATTTTTTTTTGGTTCCGTTATTTTGGGTTCGCCAGCTTTATGTTGCTTCTTTTGGGAGTCTTTCGATGTGGCTAAACAAACTTTGATTTTGCATCTGCACATTGTTCTAATCTTTTTACAACAACTATTTTCCTACTGGTATAGTAATACCTTATATACAGTTTTTGATAAACTTCCTGTTGTAAAACATTACATATTTTTTAAACATATAAAAAAAATGAGAATGATTTAGTAATCATTACCATTATGTATAATACTCACCAAAATATAATTAAATAAACTAGCATATTATGGCTAAACAATATTTAGATAATACACCTATATATTTTTAAAACAAGTTTTTATTGATAATTTATGAGTGAGTTGATAATTATTAGGCCTGTTTTATGTTATAACAAAAATATATAATATTGGACTATACAATATAAGAATTATAGGAAAGGTTTAAGGAAATAAAAAAGAAAACAAGACAACATTGTATTTTAGATTATATTTTATAAATTTCTGCACGAGGCACTTAAACATAAAGCTTGAACTTAACAGTTACCAATTTTATAACCGCAGTACAAAAGGCTAATGGTAGATGGTCAATAGGAGCTGATAAATAAGAAACTTGTCGACCGCACGAGGCTCATGCACAAAATTTATTGCACTGGTGAATGACGCTGGTAATTTTCCTGAATATCCACCAAAATGTATTCCCTTTTATTAGATATTAACAAATTAAAAGTTAAGCTAGTAAGCTCAGTAAATAATGATTCTAATATTAATATTGTAATGAAGGGCTCGACACTTGTAAAAATTAATAAGAATTTACGGTATTCAGGTAGATCTCTACTGATACATAAATTGGAGAGCTATGAATCATATGGACACAGGTATTTAACATTAGCTTATATTCAGTATTGACATTCTAATAACTCTAATACTTTTACTTTGTAAAGGAACCGATCATTTATTTCAATTCACATTATATTTATCCGTAGTATATAAAAATGTAGGAGTACCTTTTATATAACCGGACGATATACTTAACTATAAAAACTGGTTTTAAATTTGTTTAATACATATTTTGACATAATAGTGATTACTATACTACTACTACGAACCTTTTAAACCTAAATTGTGTCTCGTTAATATTAACAAGGTTTTCATATTAAGGTCTATTTTTTTTATTTTCATTTAATTTTAATCGTCTGAAAAAGAAGGAGCAATTCTACTTTCTCGTGCTCTAACTTATAAGCCAACTGTTACCTTATAACATATTCAATAGTAATTAAGGGATGTCTGTGTATTAACGGAAATTACAGTATAACACAATAGAATATTTAGAGGATTTTGCACCTTGGGGACTACGCGATCACTGTCAGGACGTACCTACTAAAATTGTAGTGGAAAAATGCTTTAAATATGGCTTTTCAATTAGAACTCAAGCAAAACAAGTAAACTGTTTCTATCGGCAGTTTTTCAGTTAATAATGAATTTGATTTTGAATATGAAATAATATTTCTTTGCAAGGTGTAAGTGTTGGAAAACTGAAACGCTTCAAATATACCTTTAAATATAGGTAACGAAATTTTTAATGCTGCTCTCGGAATGGTCAGATTTTTGACCAAAGGACCAGCTACATACACTACTCTAGTAGTTTATCTGACAAAAAAAGTATATAATACTTACATATTATATAAAATAATAATTAAAATAATAAATAAAATTAATTAATTTAGGCAGTTTTGAGCTTAATTTCATTATAAAGTTATAAGTGATTTTGTAATAAACAAAGTGTTTTAATTGTTTAAAATAGCTTAAAATCCCCAAGAAAAAAATAACAGTTGATGGATTAAAATGTTCAAGTAGATATTTATATCAATTTCGTATTTTATAAGCCTCATTGTTGTTTACGACAACTGTCTATAATAATTCTAAATAATTTAACTTCAATTCTCTATTGACAGACATAAAAATTTGCAAATACATTAAGAAAAGCCAAAATTTGACTAAAAATAATAAGTATTTTACAAAATTTATTAGTAATAAGAATATTTTATTGAACAAAATAGATTTTTTTAAATAGAATGAAAACTTAGAAATAATAAATACTAAAAACAATAATATTTAAATCTAAGTGAAACTATTTTTTTTTTATTATAATAACTTTCGATGAAAAACCAATAAGTACGCCTACGTCCTTAATTAAAATTATATTTAATATTATAATGTTTTCCAAGAAAAGAAAATTTTTGTATTATTATTTTATTTTTAATTATATTATTATTGTCTATCATCTGCTAATTAAAAGTGTTTATGAATTCTCTATCAATTAAAATGGTGTGAAATCGCTAAGATGTTTTAACTCGATAGGTTTACTAGTAGGTATTTGTGAGTTCCATTCTCGTTCGGGCTTTTTGACAACAAATTGCTAAGTGTCCAGATGATAAAAAAAGAAGTCCTTGTAGATTTTATTACCTCACAGCTCGACGTAACAAAAAACATGTTACATTTTATAGTAACATAGACTGCTGCTGCTGCTGTAAAAATATTTAATAGTCTTCTAACGGTCATATTTGCTTTATAAAAATAGAAAATTTTAATTCATTTAGATACTGTGACTTAATGAACATTGTGCGGATTCTTAAAGTTACAAACAATAATGGCTCGTAACACCGTTAGAAAAGAATCATATTGCTATGAATTTTATTGCAAGACTAAAAGTGGCTATCGGTATGGACATAAAAGGGCTTTAATATGCTGAGAACTTGCATCACATATAGAATCATATTAAGAATTTCAAAGGTGCTCAGTATGTGACATCTTAGATGAGAATATCAATGTCAGGTTTTATAATGGCAGAATTGCATTTTACAGCTATCTAGAAACCTCTTGTATTTTGTACCAAATTTTTTTTTCAGCATCAATATCTTTAATATACATTACTTGCGCTTGCTACACTTTGTTTATAATATATTTTTATACTACTAATATGCCACAAAATATTGTAATAGTATTTTTTTTTATGTATTGATAGGAAATGATTGTTATATTTTAATATTCATGTCATATTATTTTTTTCCAAATAATACACAATAAAAGTCCCAATAAATACTTATAAATACCTTTAGACAAAGCTAGACCGAAAAGTCAGATTTAAAATAATCATGACGTTACAATAACCGACTAACGAACTCTTCTCTTTGACGCTACAGCTCGGTGCAGGATGCGGTTGCGAGCGCTGCTTGTGAATTAACGACGTTGCATTTATTTCCCCATTGGTCATGTAGAAGAAGCTCAGAAAAAACTATGATCCCAATTTACCATCATACAAATGATAGCGTCTGAAATAGATACTGAAGGATGATTTATTTTTCAAAATTATACATACTATTAAAAAGTACCAGGCTCTAAAATTTTGCAAAATTTGATTGCATGTAAACATATGTTGATTTGGTTTGTTGTGTTTTATGTTAAAGTTTATAGGTTTAAGATCTTAAATCTTTCAATAATAACCAAAAATGATGATACTTAAAAGATACCTAATTTAAATGTATAATAATTAGGGAAATCAATATCATACTACTTGCTCAAAATTTGTTGTGAGTCTATGGCGTATTGCCACTTTTATTATTTTTAATTACTATCAGAATAATTCATTTCTATTACAAGACTTTATTTTAATTTATTTCTTAGTATACTTAAATAGTCTTTAGTTAAGTTGAAATCTTATTGTTATCCACTATTTTATTACTTTACAACTATAACTAACAACTGGCTGGCAGCCTATTGTTATCGCTGGAGGCGGCCGCACCTGTGTCGACCAGCTAAACATTTATTGTTTCCGCTGGACGCGGACGCAAAATAAGTAGACCGGCTGGTCGTCTATTGTATCGCCGGTCTCCCCACCAGCTACGATTCTCCCGCGAGATAGTCAGTTCCTAAAATTAATCAGTCAGGATCGAAGCGCCCAGCTCTCAACACGTCTTCCCATTTATTCACGCGTCACAACAAGACTAATAATCACATTTTTGAATCAGATACAACTATAAATCTAAACTCTTATAATTCTTACATTATTTTGTCAAACTAATAAGAAAAATCAATTCCTATTGATTCACCATTGTGGTATAGTTCGAATAGATATAAAAAAACATTTTAGAATTAGAGGCAGATATCAAAACACTAAAATATTATACAAAAAAATATGCATATTACATTAGATTGTAGTTTGGTTCGATTTGTATACATTTTCATTGTTTTCTTACGCGTTACTCACCAACATCTGTATTCCTCACTTGTTATATATAATAACTATACATTCACATCATCATCACCATATTTAATTTTTTTTATCTCCAATTATCTCTATTTGGATTCACGTGCCGCCGACAAATTTCTTATTTATCGGTTCCAATTAACCATGAACCATTAGTCGAGTGGAAGTAATATTAATTAATTTTATATAAAAGTCTAGTTTTTAAACGCACCTATAACTAACCAGTGGTTTGTTACTATATTAAATTTTGTTTTTTGGAGAGAAAACAAATTAAAGTTCAGTATTTTTAATTCAACTTATGCGATTGAAACTATGTTTTTTTTTAACTAAAGTTGATAAAAATAACAACGTTTTTTAAAATGAGCGCTTTTTAACGTATATTATGAATATTAATAAAAATTCAAAGCCAATATTTATAATTAAATTCCCAAATCAAAAAAAAAACTATATATAAAACTTGTTCCTATTTTTATCCATGTGATAATTATTATATAAACCTAATCCAAGTATTATAATAAAAAGTTAGATTAGGAAACATTTGAGACGCTACAAATGTTCCTTGTTCAAATAATTTAAGATAAGGCGTATTGCTGCCATTAAAAGAGTCAACGGTGCTTTGGCTGCATTATTGAGACGGCGAAACGTCAGCATAGCTGCTCGTTTAGCTGTAAACAATGCGGTTTTGCTACCGACGCTGTTAACGTGGGTAACACAGAAGAAGAATGTAAGAAAGATGAACGCTGTGGAGATGCGATCTCTTCGCAGAATATGCGGAGTCAGTCTAGCTGACCGTTTCTGCAATGAAGAGATCCACAGAATGGCAGGTACTAGCGAAGATGTCACGGTGAGAATGAAGAAGAACGCGCTCAAGTGGTTTGGGCACGTCGAACGAATGAGTGATGAAATAATGGTAAAAAAGATTTATATAGGAAAAGTGAGCGGTAAGAGAGAAAAGGGGAGGCCTCGAGTGACCTTCGAAAATACTGTATCTATGATACTGGAGGAAGGTCATGTAAAAAGCATGAGGACCACCCGGAGGGCATGTATGAAGAGGTTGATGTCTGTGGCCGAGGCGAAAGAGGTATATAGGGACCGTAGCGTTTTGGCGCTCCGTCGCACAGTGTTTCGTGTAGAACATGCTAGGTGGACAAAATTATTTTATGTTATATAACAAGGCTTTTACTATTTTACATATAGGTAGTCATGTTTTTGTAATAAAAAACGAAAAATTGGTATAAAAACAGAAAATATATTCAAAAATATTATACAAACAACAAAAATAAAATTAATAATACTTCTGATGAATCTTTTATAGTGTAATCTTCATCATTTTGTGGCATTGTGCGACAATATGATGACGATTCCGGCCTTGATTCTACTATGCTAGGGCTTACAATTAACTTTAAAACTTCTGTACATATTTTTTTCGGTTTTTTCGGGGAATCTCTCGAAGGCTATTGATCAAAGGATCGAATGTTATAACTAACATAGACAGTAAGTCTCTATTCGTGGCAACACGCGAGCACTTGCGGGTTTTGTACTCCCTAAATCTGCGGCAATCTTTGTTACGTGCTCCCTGAGCCTCTTCGGAAAGCTGCCCAATCGGAAGCAATGCTGCTTTGATGACCTCTGTACTGTGAATTAATATTTTATGTACAGTAGCAGGCATACAGTACCACGAATAGAGACTAAGATAATGTCTTCTGGTTTCGAGACAAAATTTATTGAATTCCGCTAAGTTTATTTCGAATCCAGAAGACAATGTCCTCAAAATAACATCAAATTGTTTGATAATTGTAACATCTAACCCTGTGATGTAGCACTCATCTCAGCATTCTTAAAAAAGCGACGGGCTGTGTTTCCATCATTTGAAGAACCAAATCGTGGCTTTGGTTTATCAACAATAAGCCCCATCTCGTTCTTAAATTTCAACTTGATTTCTTCGGAACGAACTTTGATATCTGCTTTGTCTTCGTCGCTTCTAGCCTGCCATTTCTTTATATTCAACTTGTAGCTGATATGTAAAAGGCATTCAAAGCAACGAATCCAAGCATGAAGTGTAGATAAACCAAAGCCAAAATGTTCTTGATTGCTGTTGAACTTCGCGGGATCATCGTTCATTGTTTTGGGGGTGGCGCCACAGATGAAACACTTTTGAGATGAACGAGTTTCTGTTAATGCGTTGCATACTTTTCCGTCTGTCATTGTCAGTAAAAGTTCGTGTTTCACAGAGATTTGAGAATCATCAAATTTGATAAGTGTTGGAAGAAGATCGTTAACTTCTTCCAACAATCTGTTTGTCTCCGCTAACGTGAAGTCGTTCGTTTCTTTAGCAAATATAAATTTGATTGGGCGACAATACATTGTTGATGAAGGCGGAGGATTTTGCCAAATAATTTTGGACCCATCATATAACTTAAGGGGAACCAAAGAAAATACAAAAAGAAACTCGTCCGTATCTTCAGTGTTTTCAAATCTCTGTTTGTATGTGCTGTGCCCAGAACTTCCATCACATCCCCATTTACTAACAAGTGTAAACGATGAACTTGTTGGGAGGACACTGCTAATAACTTCATTCTGTGCTAATATTAGACGTTCCACTGTTTTATTTAATAAGGCTTGCAAATTTATTTCAGCACGAGTTTCTGTTATAGCAATGTGCTCCTCTGCAGGGTGACAGGCTTGTTTGGACTTTCTTAAACTAAAATATGACGGAAATACATTATGTCCTGCCTTCATGGACCACTTTCTTGTTTGTTTGTATGCATGCGTTGTTGATTTAGAATCTATATAGTAAGCTAAGGCTTCGTCACTACTTAACTGCCTAGGAATAACAGAACTGGTATTTTTAGACTTCTTAATATTATCTGGGTTCTCACTAATGTCTCTAATCACGTTGGCAATTTTTCTTTGGCCTGTTGAACGCACAGCAATTTCGGCAGCAGACACTAATTCACTGACACTTCGCGATTCTACGAGATCCACAACGCGACGTTTCTTCGTCTTAAACGATGATTCTTCGAAATCTGCACAGTCAAAGTCAAAACAAATCTGCAGGAGTCACAGCCCCACTCGATGTCGAAGGTTGTGACGCAGAAGAACTCGCGGTGAACTGTATGTCTGCTTCATCCAGCCACGTCTTGTTTTTAATTAAAAAACGCTCCTTCGACTTTCCTGAAGCCAACCATTTGGTACCAATCTTATTTGAAAAGTTGGATATTTTCAAATTTATTTCTTTTCGGCTACTTTCAGTAATGTCACCAAAGTGAAATTTTGAAGAAAGGTAGACATATACACGCGAATTTTTTTCATACTTCGTGTGTTTCAACCATTCTTCGAAAAAGTCTATCCTTGAAATGGAGTAAACGTGTTCTGAAAAAAAAAGAAAAAAACATGTTGTACTCAAGTGTGCTAAATAATATGTGTATTTTTATTTAGAATAAAGTTATTCCTATGATATATCTAAGAATTAGCCCGGATAGAGGTGAATGTCTGTAAATTTAGCTCTGTCAAAGTTTTTTTTTTTGAAAAAAATATACGCTAAAATATGTAATGTATGTTAAAATTACACTAAAAATACATTTCAATAGATTTTGTTTTAAATAAATACTTATTAAAAAATAGGACTTACCCTCAGTATTAATATCCATCACAAACACTCACAATATTACTATAATCCACTATGAGACGTGCACGAAAGTGTCGCTAAATTGCAACTGATTGATTGGAAAGGTTGCATTAAACTCATTACCTGCCTTCTGACCCCTATGACTCGTCAGTGAAACATGTGACAAACAACAGATTGTCGGAATTGGAGTTTAGGGATGTTGTTTACATTTTGTAATTAAGATTACCTGGAAATGATAACATGAATATTGTCCACCTAGCATGTTCTAGGCGAAATACTGTGCGTCGTCTCTAGCTACTCCGCAAGGGATATGTGGCGTGAAGTAAAAAAAAAAATCTTAGCAGATTGCACAAAATTATTATGCATATTTTGTTTCCAGTATTTTCGCTTACATTCTCGGACTTGCAAACAATATTTCTAATTAGTAGCGAAAAAGAAGAAACTATGTAAATGAGGTAATTGTACGCTACTCATAACAATCTACTTAAGAATAACAGTAACAATATGTTTTTGCATATTAAATTAAAATTTATCTTGGCATCTTATGTATAAGTCATTAAATAATATAATTTAGAACTATCCAATTGAAAAACGTAATATGAAAGAATTCATATTTTTCCAATTTTAAATTATATTGGTCTCCATTATAATGCTTGGACGTTTCTCAGATCTTTTAACCATTAAACACTATCTCAAGATTCAAAAATTGGAAGAACTCCAAATCGAATCCGTACTTTGTGAGAAAAAGAATTTCATAAACTCTTATATCTTAAAAATATTGAACAGTTTAAGAGTCTTCAAGATCTAGTGGTTGTAGTTGAATATTTATAAATAAATAGGTACGACAGTCATACAACTAAACACTAATCTCTGTTATGTTTAATTTATTTGGGTAAATAATTTATTTTATAATCTCTAAATTTAATAAGATAGTCGTTGATAAAAATAATACATATCTTATCTATGTCAATATAATTGTTTATAAAGTGATATTTTTATTTTAAATGTAACCTAAATAGTTATATGATCATAAGAATATGTTTTTCAGCAATTTGTACAAACACAGTGTCCATAAAAACCTATGCTTTGAAATTTTTATTTCGTTATATCAGTAGTTCAAACTATACATCAGTATATTTTATGTGAACGTATTTTTACGATGCACATCAACAACATTTTCTAAAAATTTTATAAAAAAAATTTTTATATTATATATTAATATTTTGATAATTTCTATAAAATTTATCTGCATACATAAATTTTTCACGCAATTATTTCTTGATTTAATTCTTGAAAAAATGGTATCTCTGATATCATTGTGTGGATATGATAGCATTAGGGAAATATGTCTTTAAAACCGGTAAACGTAAGTTTGTTCCAATTAAAATTTCTCAGTCTGTTTCTTTCTCCTCTCCTTTCTGTTTTAGACATACCCATATAAATTAATCAAAAACATTATTTGTATTAAGACAACAGTCTTAACTTGGATTAACAAAACCATTAAAGTTTTCATTTATAAATATTTGACTTTTACTACTAATTTTACTTCTATTTTACGATTTTATTTCTTTAACAGATGAAAAGAGAACATTATGCAACAAAAAGTGTATAAATACTTACTTTTTATCACTACTTAGAGATTTTATATAAGTTTCTGTACGAATATTGTGAATAATAAATACTCTGAAATACGTTGCACTAATTTTACATATTTACACATAATAAGCAGATGGATATTTGACAAAATAATCAACTAAAAAATGTAGAAAAAAAGAAAGCAGTTTCAAGTAGTACCCTATATTTCAAAAGACACAGTACTATTTGTTAGAGGTTTTACTGGCGGCAATGAAATAACGCAAACACTCAACGTTAGTTTCAAACGGTTTATTTATTTTAACAAAGGAAAAGAAAGCGTAGTTGCCCGAATGGCGTTACAAAAGGGACTGATTGAGGAACAAAAGGATCTTAAGCGGGCGCCGATGTGCCCGGTACAAAGATGGCGGTCGCATGGCGGTAAAGTGCCAAATCTCCAACACTTCCCCTCGACCAACAGCTTGTCCTCGGAGTCATCCCGGCTTGTTTGAGTCCAAACCAAGGCTCTGTGAGCACTTCTCGTGCTTCATTCTCGGCAGACCTTTGGTCAGCACGTCGGCAGGCATCTCATCCGTCGGGGTATACTCGACCCGAATCGTCTGTTTCTCCACGTGATCCCGAATCATATGATGTCTCGTGTCGATGTGCTTGGTCCGCGAATGGTACATCTCGTTCGTCGTCAGTTTTTGTGCTCCCAAGTTGTCATTTCTCATGACCATCGTGTCCAGGTTGATCCCGAACTCTTTCAGGAGTCTCTTCTTCTGGATGGCCTCTCTCGTAGCATCCGACAAGGCCATATACTCGGCCTCTGTAGATGACAGTGCTACGGTTTGCTGCTTCCTGCATTCCCAGCTCACAGCCGCTCCACTCATGATGAAAGCGTACCCTGTATAGGACTTACGATCGACTATACAGCTTGCCCAGTCGGCGTCGACGAACATCTCAGGAGAATTGGGAGAGTTGGAGTAGACGAGCCCCAGGTTGCGTGTCTTGGCCAGGTATCGCAGCACTCGTTTTGCGGCTTGCCAATGTGCTTCGCCATAACAGTCGTTGAACTGGGAAAGATGACTAACCGCGAATGCGATGTCCGGCCTCGTCGCCACTGCCAAGTACATCAGGGCGCCAATCAGCTGTCTGTAAGGGACGTCGGCGAGTTCTCCTCCGTTCTTCACGTCCACTTTCTCCAGTTTCATCCCTGGCTCCATTGGCGTAGAAACTGGCCTACATTCAGCCATCCCAAATCTCTCCAGCACTTCTTCCGTGTAACCCGTCTGACTTATCTTCACCTTCCCGTTGATCTTCGCGAACTCAAGACCCAAACAGTATTGCACCTCTCCCAGATCTTTGATCTCGATTCTTGAATTCAGGGCGTCTCTCACCTTGTTGATTTCGGCGTCGTCTCGCGACAGAATCAGGATGTCGTCAACATAGGTAATGACGAATGTCCTGTTTTCGGCCGGTCCAAGAAAATACATTCAGGGGTCTGCATTTGATCGCGTAGCCTTCATCCTCTTCATTTCCGCGTCCAGACAACGGTGCCAAGCGCGTCCAGCTTGACGCAGCCCGTAGAGGGCCTTGTCGAGCAAGCACACGACGTCCTCACTTCTCAGCACTTTTAGCATCTCCTCGGTCTTCTCTCGCACAACCTTGTCGATCTCATCGTCCTTGACCAAGTTAGCCAAAACCTCCACGAAGTACTTCGGAACTTCCATGTGGATCTCCTCGTCCACTTCTCCGTTCAGGTATGCTGTTTTGACGTCCAGTTGGCGGATCTTCAAGCCTTGTTTGACGGCCACTGCCACAGCTGTCCTAATGGTGCTAAGTCGGGCGACGGGTGCGAACGTGTCGTGGAATTCAATTCCCGGTCTCTGGGCGAAACCTCGAGCGACCAGCCGTGCCTTTCGCTTGTTGATTGATAGTGCCGTCCGGGTTGTGCTTGTTGCGAAGTACAAACCTACTGCCTACAAACCGCTTGCCTCTGGGACGCTGAACTAGGTTCCACGTACCGTTCTTTATGAGCGAGACCGCTTCGTCAGTCATCGCGTCGATCCACTCCACTGAATCGGGTCCAGTAAAGGCTTGGGACACGGAGATTTCCGCCACATTCGCTTCCTCTCCTTGTTGGACAGGATACGACATTCGAGGTCGGCCGCGTCTTCCAGTTCGCTCCATCCGTGGTCGTCCACGCCCTCGTCTTGTCAGAGGTGTCGGTTCGTCAGCCTCTCGCGGCTGTTGGAGATCATCGTGGGGCTCCGGTGAATAACTACCGATTGGAGAAAAGCCTCTGAAGGGGAAATCCCACTCGTAGTCATCTTCTTGCTTCACCTGACCTGGTCGGATCTCGTTGTTCGCCGCGCCGATGGATTCTGGTTCGAACTCAACTTCGATCAAGTTCTCTGTCGACCTTGAGAGATCTTCCCCCGAACCGCTAGAGGGAGGAGTAAAATCCTCGACCTCGCCTTCAGGTGTTTTCAGATCCTCTCTGAAGATAACATCTCTGTTGACCTCAGTCTTCTTGGTGTCCGGAAGCCAAATTCGGTAGCCCTTTGACTCCTCCGAGTACCCAACGAGGACCCCTTCTCTCGAACGTGGGCTGAACTTGTCCCTGTTTGGCGTCCTGTCGAGGCAAAACACTTTGCACCCGAAGTCCCTCAGATAGTTAACCGCTGGAGTTTGGTTGTGCCAGAACTCGAATGGAGTCTTCCCCTCCAGCTTCCTCGTGGGACATCTGTTCCTCAGGTAGTTGGCGGTGTTCATTGCCTCTGCCCAGAATTGCAACGGTAATTCAGACTGCAGGAGCAAACATCGGGCTGCCTCAACGAGAGTCCGATTCTTCCGCTCGGCAACGCCGTTTTGTTCCGGAGTGTATGGAGTAGTGAGTCGACGCTGGATTCCCTCAGATTTCAGGTACACGTCGAACGCCTTGTTTATGTACTCACGTCCGTTGTCGGATTGAAGATATTTTATCTTCAGTCCGTGCATCTTTTCAGCTGAGGCTTTGAATTCCTGGAACGCGGATAAGGCCTCACTTTTCGCCTTCAGGAACTTGACCTGAGTCCATCGTGTACAGTCATCTGTGAAGGTGATGACGTACCTCGACCCGGAGTTTGACGCGACTCGCATGGGGCCGCAAACATCCGTATGGACAAGCTCCAGCTTTCCATAGCTTCGGTCGGATTCCTTGGGAAAAGGTTGACGGGTCATTTTCCCTTTCGCGCACACGTCACAGGTCAAATCCTCGATTCTGTCGTCCAGATCTACGCCACGGATGTGGCCGTTCTTCACCGCTGCCGCAAGGTCCCGGAAGTTGACATGACCCATCCGACGATGCCAGAGTTGAGCCTCTGCTCCTCCCTTGTCCACGTTTGAGGCGATGCTGCATCCCTCAGGCGCGGCGTTCTCGACGAAATAGAGGTTGTCCTTACGTTTCGCTACCAACATTGTCTCTCCGTTCTGATCGACGATCTCAGCCCTGTCCTTTTCAAAAACAACCGAATATCCGTAGTCCGTGAACTTGGAGACGGACAACAGGTTGGTTCGGACCTCTGGAACGTGCAAGGTGTCCTTGAGAATGACATTGCACGTGTCTCCATCCAGGCTTGTGGTAAGCTTCACGGTTCCTCTGGCCTTTATCTCCGCGGTCGCGTCACTTGCCAGTCTCAGCTCGGCTCCCTCTTCTTTCTCGATTGTCACGAACGTTGACTTGTCGCCGCACAGGTGACTCGTGCATCCGCTGTCCAGACACCACTGCTCTCCGATGCCGCTAATGGCAATTTGACAAGAGTCGCGTTCTTCGACTGCCAGCACCGACACGTCCTTCGTACGCCCCTTGTTGCCGTCGGCCTTACAATCCGCCGCCTTGTGTCCCTTGATGCCACACTTTCCGCACTTGTAAGGAAAACGTCCCTTCTCCGTCTCGCCTTTCCCGTTGGAGTTGTTGTTCTTCGATTGGGACCTGTTATACTTTTTGTGCGGGCCCTTTCGTTTGACAAACATCGCGCCTTGATCCGACGTCAATGAAGAGGCAGCGCTTCTCGCGTCACTTTCCTCGACTATCTTGATACGAAGGTTCTCAGGCGTTGGCAACTCATCACGGCTTTCAATGGCGATCCTGAAGTTCTCAAAACTTGGCGGCAGGCTCTGCAACATCAAGATGGTAAGCAGACTGGGGTTGATTGTCACTTCCATGTCTGCCAACTTATCGACGCAGTCAAAGTAGTTGCTCAGATGTTCGCGTGCGTCGCCGCCTTCGCCCATCTTTTGCAGCGTAAGACTCTTTAGCAATGTGGCCTTGCGAGCTGGCCCTCGTGACTGGAACGTTTGCTCGAGTTTCTGCCAAACTTCACGCGATGTTCTGCAGCTTTTGACTAATTTCAGTTGGGTGGGACTAATTGACAGGATCAGGTCGGACATCGCCTTTTCATCCTTGGTCACCCACTCTGCAATATCGGCTGCGTTCGCGTCTGCGGCAGCTGGTTCGGGCTTGGTGGTGGCGCCACTGACGTAACCCCAAGCGTCGTTTTTCACCAAAATGGCGCGCATTTGCATCTTCCACGTGTCGTAATTTTCACGCCCCAATGCCTCAATGCGCACAACACCACTAGAACTCATTGTTTATGTTTTTCAGTCACGTGCTATTTTCCGAAACACTGATGACTTCGCGGTATCAATCGTGTCGCGTGTTGATGTCCGAAACACTCACGATTTTCCACTTTGTTGTGCCGCGTGTTAATGTCCGAAACACTCGCAACTAGCCTAATTTGTGCCGCGTGTTAAATTGTCCGGAACACTCACAAATTTGACTTTACACTCTCTCGTAAGATCACCCGCGGGTTCCTGGAAAGACGCGCCTTTGTGTCGTTCGAAGCTTCTCGAGACAAAATGGCGCTCGCACACACGCGTTCTTTCCTACAGCCTCGATCTCACGATTTTCGCTTTCTGTTTAAATTCGCGTTGTATGCCTGGGCCCATAACCTGTTAGAGGTTTTACTGGCGGCAATGAAATAACGCAAACACTCAACGTTAGTTTCAAACGGTTTATTTATTTTAACAAAGGAAAAGAAAGCGTAGTTGCCCGAATGGCGTTACAAAAGGGACTGATTGAGGAACAAAAGGATCTTAAGCGGGCGCCGATGTGCCCGGTACAAAGATGGCGGTCGCATGGCGGTAAAGTGCCAAATCTCCAACACTATTAATAATAAAATAAAAAAGTAAGCGAGATACACATTTTAAGATAGGAAGAAAACTTCGAACAGTTTTACAGAGTATGGTTTTTGCTAGCAAATTGCACCAAATACTACCTCTTGGAGTGTACAAGTACAAACACAGTGATCAACTACACCTGAATACTACCTCACTTCCTTAGTGTCATAAATTATACAATATTGTTATACTTAAAAATAAAAATTAAAACCTATTTCTGTTAAGATATATATTGCATAACAACTTTTCTTTTTTATTTCTCAAAATGAAACAAACAATCCTCTGTAAGCTCTCCCGGAAATGCTATATTCTGCATCTAGTAACATAATTCAAAGCAAATAAACCTTACGGGGACAAAAACGTATTCAATTTAGAAGAGTTAGAATTTTCGTTTAATTAGCGATTGTTGTTTGTATTTAGAAGGAAAATTTGGTTGGTTCCAGCTACGTAATGTAATTTTCAAATTAGTATTTTACGTGTATTTGATATTGGTATTTGATCTATATGGTAATTTATTAAGGTAAATTCTGTATATTAAATATAAAATAATGGTACATGGTACAAAACTCTAAACAATTCTATTTTAAAAGTAATATTTTATAACATTTTTATATTACCTACTTATAGTTCGGGTTTTTACAAACTGTAATTTGACATATCCAAATACCGCGCGTGTACTCTTCTTACAAAACAATATTACTCTTGTTATAACAAAATTTACAATATTTATTAACCTTATTATTGGAATCAAATATACGTGGACTAATAAGAACGCCGCCATTTATCCACTTTCATATTTTCTCCTTCTTTAACGTTTTCTAAAAAGCGATAAAAATATTTTCATGTGATTTACAGTATTTTAAGGTTAATTATTACTCTTTATATACTTAATAAACTACTCATATTTATATTAACTTTGAATACATTTTATGTTATGTAAAGAATATGCTTTATATTATATAATGCAAAATATTTCAATATTTTTCACAGATACCTTCAAGGAACTGTAAATAATAAAACAAAATATTTGCCTTCCTTCTGGTAAAATACATTAAAAAAATATTCTCGAAACTACAAGTACAAGGTTGCCGTTAAAATAACTCATAGCCAGCCTTTCCTTTCACGTTGCCGTTGTCTGTTATTTTAGTGATATGTTTTTTTAAGTATCCCTCTTGCGATCCCTTTTCACAAGTTATATAAAAAGATATGTGATTGGCTTATCAGTGCAAAAGCCAAAACTTTTGGGTTTTCTAATCTTCAAAATTTTACATAAACCTTAATTTTTTATGTAAGTAACTATTAAGATGTTATTGAGATTTCAATAGCGAAATCAATGGAAAGAGAATGACGGCTTGTATATAAATCTATTTAAATTTATAGACAACCCGTGATAATAGGCTGAAAAGTATTTAAAGTTATCGTTTAACAAAACTGTTTTTCATGAAAGCTCCTGGCAATTTGTTTTTAAATAAAATAGAAGAAATTCTTTATTTCTCTCTACAGTATTTTAATATTACCTGGTTATAGGTAACTTGAGGCTACCTGGGTGTTGTGTAATTTATTGACGCGTTAACATTGTTTGCGAGTTTCTCACTCTACTTTGCACCGCCGACAGGAAAATTAAATAAACATGGTGCAAACTCTTTAAGACAAAATAAATGTTTTAAATTTCTTTACAGTGTTCAATATTTACGACCAAATGTTTTTTATTTATTACTTGATGTTAGTAATTTTATACGAAATCTGTTCAGCCTTTATTATTAAAAAACATACTGCATTAAAAACAAAAAATGGTTAAAGGTTAAGTTGAACTTGTCCATAACTGCCGTTTATCAGGCTTTTGTCCATTATCTGAAACCATGGGAACATGTTCATGGCTGTCAAGTGGAAGAGGTCCTTCAGTCTCCTTTGAGAAGCAGTTGAGGACTAGGCGGAACCTGACTCGGGTCTCTTTCTCGTTTACCTCGACCAGCCACCCGAGTTTACTTTATAGGCCTGTTAGGTCCAGGCTGCGGAGCTCTACCTAAACGAAAGTATCGCCGTGATTGATTAAGGCTTTATTACCTAGGTAGCGGGTAGAACGAGGTAGAGGAGGATCAGGCGATGTGAATTTGGTATCGATTTCGCCTCTTACCCGTAGGATCTCCTTCAGTATTATAACCAGTTTGCAAACATAGTGATAAGTAAAAAGTGGTAATATAATATGGCGACATTTTTATTTCTTACATTATTATTTCATCCAATCCGCTAACTATCGCAGATCGAAACATCTTGTGTATTTATTTTTTTTAATTTTAATGACCATAGACATTTGTCCATGCCTTTCATTGTGATTTTAAACAATTTTATTACGATTTTAATTGCGATGGTAACTTCGCAGGAAATTGTACACCTGCACAAGTTTTCGAAAGCTATTTTAGAAATTGTCAGTAATAATAAATAATGTAAATAGTAGTAGTAGTAAGCTAGGTTATTAGGTTCACTAGCTTTTTCCTAGCCTCGGAGTCACGGTTAGAAGTTGCCATCTTGAGGTTGTACTCTACAAGGTTTCTATCGGAGGTATCGCCAGCCCGCCTAATGAATCTCACAATGGCGTCTTCGTCGATATCCGTGTAGTACGTAGAACTTCTTGTGTGTCTAAATATAGCCACCACTGCGTGTGGGACACTTGTTAGGTACGATTTTGGTTTGGATTTCGTTTGGATGATTATTACCGACTCGTATGTTAATCCCTGAGCTTCATTGATGGTGAGGATGCGCGAGTTTTCCCCTTTTCCGTACCCTAGGTTTGTAAGGTCCGCTTTTTCAGTCTGTGTGTGGACCAGGTACAGGGTATTAGGAAAGTCAGCTTCGATGGTAGCATCCGTAAACCTGACTGTTTTCAGAGAGCGAGTCAATGAATGGGCTGAGTATATGCTGTTGTATACCTCGTTTAGAGCATAGCTTACGGGACATCGGTAGGTTCTTAAGAGCTCTTGACTGATAGACGTCACGAGGTATGGGCTATTATATTTCATATGGAACAGATTTAGCCGGTCTATATAAGGAATCTGGTTTGTGTCTCCGATTAGTGTGACTGCTTTGGCCTCTGTTAGTCGGGCCGCCATAACGATCGCTCCGAAATGGTTCATCAAGGCCTCGTCAACGATAAGTCGTTCAGGCTTTTCTTTGACACCATTTATTAATATTGAAGCGATCGTTCGGACTTTGGTCTTCCCGTCCTTTGGACAACTGAGGGCGAGTTTATTCCTGACCTCTAATGCTGCCTCAGTCGTCGTTGTTGCTATCAAGTCACTTTCAAATACGAAGTTGTTTACTACCCAATTCGATTTTCCACATCCAGGAACGCCGTTGACCCAGTGGAAAATTGGTGCTTCCCAGTGTTCCCAGGGTCTTGCTGAATTCTCTACGGCTGCAGCCATTTGGAGGATGTTATCTTCCAGCGAGACCTCTGTGCAGCGGGCTACTACAAGTATTGAGTCTTCAGCGGGTGTTAAATACTTGGGCGGTCCAGTTACTCCTTTGGGGGTTTCAATTATTTTAACGAATCCATTTTTAACGCTGTAAGCCGCCATGTGGGGAATTTTAGGTGTTTTACCCCGTACATATTCAGATGTAGTGTTGTTGAAAATGGCGGTTTTTTCTTCCTTGAGTAATACTTTAAGAAGACCTTCGTTTTCAAGTTCGAAGGTCCGCCTGATCTTTTCACAGATCGCAAGGTTAGTTTTGATTGTTTCCCTTATAGATGCTGTGTACTCAAGAAACGCGTTTCGCATATGTTCGTTGGCACCACTGGCGGATGGTAAATCATGTGCACTTGTTTGTCCCATGTCGGCTCTAGTTCTGTTCTTTTTATGATATTTTTGCTTCGGTTTAAGAATTGTAATCATCTTATTAAATCCTTTCTTAGTTTTTAATTTGTCCTGTGTTATTTTGTTGGATTGAATTTCGATGGCAATTTTCTCTTGAAGGCGTGCGGCGCTGCTTTGTAGGCTCTGGTTGCTTGGTTCACCCAAGGTATTTTCGGGGGTCGTAGTCCTATTTGGTGTTTTTCTTATTTTAAGGAACGTTAGGTCTTCTCCGCGGTCTTCATATACAACCACGTCGTGGTACCTTGAAGCATTTATAGATCCTATGAGATTTGCTACAGTTTCTTTGTCATAGCCAACTCGCATAGCGTCAACGCTTATTGTTTTTGGATTTGTGTTAATATTTTCAGCTCCTAGTGTGCTCAGGTGATCGAGCATCTTACATGCATCTTTGTGTAAGGGGACTCTGGGTAATTAGCATCCAGTAGTGCGATGGTTTTGTTCTTCCTCCGCACTATTCGGCAATCCCAGTCCCCCATTGTGACTTTAGGTATGCTGTCGTACAACGACCTCTTCATTGTTGCCCTATCGGTACTTCCTTTAGTGAGGGCAGCTAGTCCGGGTGATCTAGGTCTAGCTACTGGTTTAGTCCGAAGCCCTGGTGTACTAGGTTGTCCATTATCCAAAAAGCGTTGTAGGTTCGACTTTTGTATTCCTGTAGGTTTGATAGGTGGTTTTGGTGTGACTTTGATAAGACTCTTATTTTCCAGAGGTCTTTTCCTTAAAACGATTTTACTGCCATTTCTTCTCATGGCAACCAGGAAAATTTCTTATAGAAAATCTAAGAGAACTGGGCGTCTTTGATCATCGGCCATGAGGGTTTTTATGCCGATTTTCTCCAGTTTGGTGTGAAGTTGAGATTCCAGGTCCGATCGAGCTGACGAAAAACGCGGACAGTCTAATATTATGTGCCATACTGTCTCTTCGGTGGACGAGTCACACTCACAGCCCGGAGAGTCTTTTAATTTAAATAGGTGTAGGTATTTTGCTATGCCTCCGTGGCCCGTCAGGATTTGCACGTGTATAGGATTCCACTTGGTTTTCCTTGTAATACGAAAAGCTGTGGCGACATCTAGTAGGAACTCTTTTGTGATTTTTCCTGTGCTGGATGTTGTATATCTGTCCTGCCACTTTTGTACAGATTCTTCACGGATAGTCTTCTTAACGTAAGCTACTGGTATCTCAGCATAATCATATTTACTGTTAATTAGCGTAGCGCTTTTGGCGAGTTCATCAGCTCTTTCGTTGCCAACCGTACCTATATGTGCTCGAAGTCATGTCAGTTTAACCTCTCGTCCTTGGGTCCTAATGTCCTTGATGTTCTACTGTATCGCCCTTGCTAAGGGATTTGTGTTTTAGGGTTCCTTAACAAATCGAGTGACGATCTTGAGTCACTCAATACAGTGGCTTGAGGATCATTGTTGATTTTGATCTCTTGGGTAGCCCTGTATAGGGCATACAGCTCAGACTGAAACATAATATAACATTATATAATTAATATTTAAATTAATTAAGTATTCAAAAAAATATATATTTATGCCGTAAAAAATAACATAATAATATAAAATAACAAAAGATAAGAATGATATCAATAAATATAAAAATTACATATTATAAACATTTTCTGGAGAGAATTCTTTTTAATTTTGTATGTTACAAATTCTGCACAACCATTTAGAAAGTATAATATTTTAAATAGTCCTGTTGACACTTGAGAAAAAAATGTAAGGATCTTTTTTTAGTTTAGGACAAAGTTTATTGAAGTAAAACTCTTTTGGGCAGTGTAAAAGAAAATTTTTATTACGCGTTATGCTTACCTTTCCAAATTATTTTCAAGCCTGAATTGGAAAATTATTTTTTATATGATGGTGGTATTTTATTCTAAATAAGAATTATATACATAAAAATATATGCATAATTTGATTATTCTTTATTTGCACAAACACCCTAGTCTTAGATATCCAACATAACTTCTGAAGTCATAGAGAATAAAAAAATTAAACAAAACTAATTCTGCTAATTACCTATAATGTAACGATTGATTATTACTTTGAAAAATACACAAATACAATTATTAAACATGAACACAAAATAGTATTATAATAACTAGAATAGTTAGAAACCTATATTACTGAATTATATACAATTATACAACATTGAATAACTATTTTAGACTAAATCAGTTATCGTAAAAATCAATATTAAGATCTAAAAATGAGGTTTAAGTATTCTATAATGATGATATTAATTAAATAATATAAAATAAATAATATTGATTAAATAACATAACAAAAAAACATCGCTAATCCTTCATAAATTGTAATTTATTCTTTAAAATATTTATGTATTTTATTTTGACATAATTAAGTGTTAATTAATTATAATAAATGTATAGATGAAAATTATAGTAATTAATACAATTTCTAATAGACTTTGGCGATCAAAACATTAATATAACAGTATGTACCAATATACCTGTTACTTAGAAATTTTATTTCTATTCATTTTTACCTAATTAATTATTTACATTTAGATATTCCTACTTTTATAATATTTTACATTAATTATCTGTTGACATTTTTTTAAGAGACTTGCTCTGTGATATTTTGTAATCCTTTAGGAAATAAATCTTAAATGCTAGCTTTAGGTTGATTCCTTGAAATATACACAAAAAATACACTGTTCTATCATTTATATTTAATGCATCAATAAAATTATACATTTTATTTAAGAGTAGCTTTCATTCTTTTCAGATGTTTAAATACTTAGAAATACTGATATGTTTAATGACATATCAATATAATATTAATTAATTATTGATATTTGTTTCTTCTCAAAGGCTATCGTCTGCAACTGCATCGTTTTAAAATTATGAAATTAATTACTTCATTGGTCATTATTTCCAAGTAACTCATATTTGGTGTTCTGTGTGCATAGTAACACAGTTATTGACATAGTTTTTAATTTTTAATTTCGTGTATACCTTTCGATTCGTTAATCACTAAATAACAGCCATCGTTGTGATAATAATAATTTATTGATTTAGATTTTCGTTCATTTAATTGTAATTTTGTTACTTATATTTTTTACTACTACTACTTATTTACTATTATATAACTTCACTTATTTACTTTTACGTGACTTTATGAGATCATCGTGAAAATAAGTAGGTAACGTATGTTTTAATTCACTTTAGGTGACCTAATGTGAAATATATACAATTCATAACTTTGAATTCTATTATTTAATTAACAGTTTATAAATTATATATTAGAAGTATCTCAATACGAATAAGGGAGTTCATATTGGAACGATTCAATAAGAGAACCAGCTTTTATGACGGGCGAAGGAAAATCGATGATCGCCAACTTCCTACTATCGACGGGAGATAGGATTTATTGCAGTCACAAGTTGGACAGCGGGTTAGTTGTTTGGAGAAGATACCAGCTGGGTTTTAGTAAAAACTTTGTCTACGAAATTCGACCTGCCTTATATTGTAAAAGGTGCATTAAATGTATATTCTTTAATATTTTTGTATTCAAACATAATTTTGGTATTATTAGATAAGTTATAAAATCCTATATGAATATTATAACTTATATTGCTTAGTTTAATTTCAGCTATACTTCATTGATCATTTAAATTATATTGAGAATAAATGATTAAAAAGGCATATTATAAATTATGAGGAATATTTATGATCAACGTAAATTTAGACCATGTGAAATAGATGAATTCACCATTTACAAATAAGTTACCAATGAATTTTTGAAACATTCAACTGAAAACTGGAATTACGTAGTCCCTTAGATAAAATAATACCGGTTTTTAAAGCCGAACGCTGAAAACTATTTTCTAATGTTTGTAATTAAATAAAGCATTGATTGTCACTACAAATCAACTCTCATGCAAAAATTGTTTTAATGTTATACAATTCAAACTAATTATATATATATTAATATTGATCTTTCTAAAGAATTAGAACAACATACTTAGGTATTTATCGATGTCGTAAGTTTTAGATTTTTTTTCTTAAGACACCATAAAGTAATTTGTATACATTAATTTAGTTTTATTAAAAAAACACACTAGTGTTTTTTTAGTAACTAAAAACTATTGCGAATGTTGCTGATTCGGCGCCATCGTCATTACCTTTCCTTCCTTCACTTAAGGACGGTGTGAGCTATGTAGCTTTAAGCGGCAACTTTTAAGAGCGTCAACATTATAATGTTTTTATAAACAACATTAGAATACAAATGATAGTTAACGGAAAATTGAAAATATTGCTGTCCCCATGAGTTTTTATTAGTTTCAAAATACTTAAATTATGCTACGTACAACAAAAACAAAATACATCGAAATATTTTCTAAATGGTTTTTATATGATTATTGTTTCCGATACTTTCTTTTATCTTTCAATATATTATTTATAATAATAATATTCTTTGTGATTAAAATGACAACTGATTAAGTTTTAATATAGTCGGAATATTACATAATACACAATGCTTACACTAAACATTTATTTCAATTAACCTAAGTAATTAATATAATATACATTTATATAAATATGATACATATAACCATTAAGTTGTACATATACGTGGATAGGAATTACTTATTAATTTAACAGCACAATTCAATTCGTATTCAAATAAAAAAAAACAAGAGCTTCCGAACAATATTAAGCCAATTGTCTAAAAGTATAATAAATACATACATATCCACGTAGTTCATATTTTCACTGCCATAAAAATATATAAAAACACGTTCTATCTTTTAAATAAAAATTAACATAAAGAACTGAAATTCAAACTTTTAAAAACTGTTGACTGTAATAGAATAATAAACTTTATTCATTAAAACCCTGTCCTAACTTTCAGTTGATACTCGCCAAGGCAACAAAAACATAATGAGATTTTTTAAAAGTATAGTTGTTATAATAATCAATTATTATTTATGAAATCAGTTCAATTTGGTATTATCAATTTCTTTATCTCATAAGAATATTCAGTGTTCTATATTCCAAATAACCCTTAAAACTTAACTTTAAATACAATTGGATACAATCCTTTACACAAGGGCGAATTTGATATGTTAAGACTGTCAATGGACCTATAAAATTAAAAATTCTTAATATTGAAATTAACACATATAAAAACGTGGAGCTATTTTTGAGACTATTTTAATCATTTTCAAGACAGTTCCTCGTAAATAAAATTCTTTATCATTTGAAGCAATCCCCAAATTGAATAATAACGTTAGAGTAAGTAATAAATATATATTTTTAAACCTGTTTCATTAGATGAAATTGTTAGAACATCTGGTGATCTGTGGAATATGTCAGTTACATTACTTAGGCACTATTATAAAGGATATTTCTCCACAATTATCCTTAATTTGTTTATTTGTATTAGGTCGTTAATGTAATCATTTACACTTTTTTATCAAATTCCTTTGAATGTATAATTTCGATTTATTTTCTGACAAATTTAAGGCATTACTGGGGATTTTATCGTGTGTGACTAAAATACAATTTAGTAATGAGGGTGTAAAAAATGTCCAAATTGGTATCCAATTCTAAAGATAACGGTTAATTGAATAAAAAGACAACAAAGGTAGAAATTAGATAAATACTAAAACAAATAGAGTTACATATTATGTTAATGTTAAATACAATAGCTATATATGAGTACTTACAGTATAATAATTAAATACGATGACAAAGGCAATCTAAAAACATAATACAATTAACGTGAAAAAGCAGACTTATCGAAGTTCGCGGTTTTCAAACCGCAACAAAGCTTATTTGACAGAATCCAATAATTATGATACGTTGAAGAGAACAAAGAAACGATGTAATTGAATGTTGATATATGCGGGAAAATTCCTCACGGCAGTGTAGGTATTTGTGTTTGGGATATATATATTTTTGGGTAGACCTCGAAGAATTCGGTCTACCCATTTATTTTACCCGACTTTCGAATTTTGGAAAAATTTCTTCACAGGAGGTCTTCTTATGACCCCCTGAGTCCGAAATGACCATTGGTCAAAAAGTTTATATATATATATATATATATATATATATGCGTGCGTGCGTCCAGATTCGACTTTTGTCAGCACGATAGCGGCCGCAGTTTCGCTCGGATCGCTTTCAAACTTAGCACAAAAATCAACCATCTAAAAATGAAGGTCAAGTTCGTTAACCAGAGAGATCCGGACACAGGGGGCGCTAGGGTTTCACTTTTTCTGATTTCAGTTTTTCGGCCATAACTTTTTCCCTATATAGAGAAGATCAATCGCGTTCATATTATATGATGTCTTTAATGAATACCTATAACTAATGTAGATAAACCGAAAACCTAACTTCAATAATTTAGGGGTGGGGGTAAAAAAACCAAAAATTTTTGGAAAAAAAATCATAACTTTTTTCTGGTAAACATTCTTACATCACAAGTATTTTTAATAGAAAGGTTTTTTTTTACTCTAAATTAAGGTATCAAAAGTTTTTTCGTAGAAGATACCGTTTCCGAGAAAAAAAATAAAAACAACTTTTAGCTTGAAAATTTAAGGTAGGTAAAACCACGGCAACTTTTTTCTGGTAAACATTCCCTCCTCACAAATACTTTTAATAAAAAGTTTATTTTTTACTCTAAATTTAAGTACCAAAAGTATTTCCAAAAAAGATACCTTTTCCGAGAAAAAAAATAAAAACCGCTTTTTGCTTGAATATTTTTGATGTAAACAACGGCATCATGTCTTATTCTTAGGTAGTGAGTTATATTTTAAACGAGTTACACACGAGGTCTACCCACGCGTGTCTCCCTGCGGGCACGGATTTTTTTTATATAGTATTCTTTATACATGTTTAAATAATCATGTAACTCATTTTTATATGACATAAAATATATAAACTTGAACATACGTTATTTGATAATTTTATCAACAACGGATCTAATATTATACTTGCATTTTTAATGACGCGTTATCAGCGGTTTTACTCTTTTTTCGAAAGCTGTTTAAAGTTTTTATCATTTATTAGATATTTGATTACAAAATAGTCTAAATAGAAAGAAAATTGGTTTAATTCTTTTCTGTTATGAATTTTAAAGTTTATTTTATAAGGAATTTATGTGATAAGATTTTTTGTGAAAGGATGAATTTATATAATTTTTTTACTATAATATTTATATTATATAAATAAATGATTTTGCAACTGCAATTTAATATAATAGTCAGGTGGCGTTTGTACCCGCATCGTGAATATTCCTTAGACTTACGTAAGTTAAAAAAAAACAATAAAACTTAAGTATTTAATGTTTGGGTGTTGAAATAAAAGATTTGTTTATTTATATCAATTCAGTCAAAATGTTGGTATAACTTTCAGATACCCAAAAATGCTCATGCTAACTTTACCAATTAATTTGGACTTCTTTGGAAAATTCTTGATTTAGGCAAACACAGCCATGACGTTGATGAAATTAATTTTGCAATTCACGTACAATTATTTCAAATGGCCATGTCTTTGATTTCTTTACTATTGTATATATTTTTTAAACGTTAAGGAAACATATTGAATTTATTCTATATATTGAATTCAACATTAATAACCCAATGATATGCTTATTTTCAAACGACAATATGAAATCTATTTCTATTAATTTTGTTATACCTCGGAGATGTTATAATAAAAACAAGCAAATATACATATTTGAAATAAGTAAAATAATAATAAACCAATAATATATTTAAAATGCAACTTAAGTATTTTACAACGGTATCACAGCAACAACTTATATTTTCGTGTATCGTAATTAATTGAAGGGTTTGCAGTGTTTGCTAGTTTCTCACTGTAGTTTCTACCTCCGACAGAGAAATTGAATAAACATTCTGTAAATTGTTTAGAATCTGGTACTCGTTAAAATTTTTTTAAACATTTTTTTGCTAGCTTATGACACACAATATACATAAAATTGTAAAGTGAAAATTATAGCGATTATATATTACACATGCTATAAAAATATTAGGGCTACCTATACACTTTGAAGTTTTAGTTGTCTAAAGCACAGGAGGGAAGAGAGCAGACGAAGTCACTGACAACAGCCAGTTATAATATGAAGTAACAGATTATTTAAGAGAATATCTAGCCAAATGATGTATCTATGCATATCGAAAATTTTTGAACTTAAGTTCAAAAATTTTCGATTTAAATTTTCGATTTAAAGTTCGTGTATAACAGTTTACGTGCTTAAGCACGTAAACTGTTATACACGATTTCTTTTAAAATGTTATAGAGAAGTAAGAGAGAAGTTTTGTAAATTACGTCTTTAGTTATTCAAGTGGTAGTTAAAAGTTAGATTGAGAGTCGGTCATTATTTTGGTTAAAGTTATGTAAAATCGTAAAGTAAATTACAATAAAGCGTTGAGAAAGAGGAATATAAAAATTAAAAAAAAAGAACAAAATTATTGTTCTAAATGATTACTCGTAATATTAAATTAATTAAGAAAGAATTTTTACACACCCAAAATTATTACAATATTACAGTTTATGCTAGTAGATACATATCAAGTTAATGCACCTTCAAGAACTAGTTAACAATAACCAATTAAATCGAGTTCTGTAAAAGGTCGACTAAATAAATTTATCAAAAATCGGCATTCATTTGGTGCATGTTTGATTGTAACACCGATTTTCTTCAACAGTAAAAAAAAATTATAAATATAAAAAATATCGGATAAAAATGTCTTAATTTAGATATGTTATACTCAATTTATATGATTTATTAAGTTAGCAATATTTCTTTGAGGCTTATCCTCCTATTTAATTCATCTATCTATGTTTATTTTATTGAAAAAAGACAAAAAAAAATTATATATTATATATTTATTAACAAAATACAACGGATGAATCATATATTGACATATTATATTCGCTTAATAATGCCTACTTCAGTTGTACATCCTTATTCAATTCACAAAAAGTTTTCCTCTATCATACTAGCTATTTTAATATGATACACAACGTAGGCACCCTAACAAATAGTTTATTTACAAAGTTCATCTCGACCGCTGCTAATTAACTAGAAATATTGTTTGCGAGTTTTACTATGCTAGTGAGACTACAGAGAATAACTTCTATACATTTATTTTATGAACTTATGTGAACTTGTGTGCATAAAGTTAATTAATTAATGTATGCGTGGACGGTTCTATTAGATCTGAACTATACAACTTTTCCTTACAAAATAAGGATATTTTTATTTCTAGTTGCATGATATTTACAGTGCATGACATTATTCGATATTTACATAACCATAAATTAAATCATGTAACTGAAATGTCATTGGATCCTTAATACTAGTTAGATGGTATGTAATATTTGATAAATAGTAAATTATTATAATATATTTATATTATTAGAACTAAAATACTATAATTTAAGATATCTTATATTGTATTCAATATACACTATATTGGCATAAATTTTGAATTACAAATAAGTAAACTGTAGATTGTTCTGTAAAGCGGTAACTAATATTTGCCTTAGAATTTTCTCTTGTTTTGAAACCAAAATTGTGTGTTGAAACTATAGGGTGGGAGTTAAATGTCTGTTAAGAAAATTATATGTTATACTATTTAAGGTACATAACATAATTATATCATAGGTTAAGGAAGAAATAAGTAAAACAAAATTTATTTATTTCAATTAATAAATATTGTTATTAATGTTAATTGAATAAAAAGACTATATAAGCAGAAGTTGAATGAATACTAAGTGGGATGAAATCAAAATTAGTCATATATTTTTAAGATTCATTTATTTTATATTCTTACAAAACAGAGATTGAAGCTCGTCTAGATTAAAATACAATAATTGTTATCCCAATGATATGTTCTTGTTGAGTAAAATATAAATGTATAATTAATTTTGTTTAACCTTATGTATTAAGATATGAAGTAATAAAAATACAAAAAAATATATTTAAATTGATTAAAACAATAAAAAATTATTAACACAAAATAATAATTTGACAACGGTACCTCAACAACAATTTAGTTAGTTTAATGTATCGTAATTTAATGAAGGGTTCGAAGTGTTTTGCGAGCTCCTCACTGTAGTTTGCATCGCCAACAGTGAAAATGAATTAACATTCTGTAAACTTTTTATAAACAGGTAAAGTATTTAATTGTATTTAAGAAAATTTTTATTTTTCTTACACATAAAATTGTGAAGTCAAAATTATAGCGACACATTATAATAATTATGTATAAAAATAATTTATATATTTTGTAATGAAATACATAAATATAGTATATAGAAATGTTAGTCTTTTATTATAAAGCAATTTTAGTTTAGTTAATATCGCAACCAATATAAGATCATAATGTTAAAGTATCTTCTAGTTTGTTATTTTAATAAATAAGGGTTTTTAGTTACGTTTACTATATATTAAAAAGTCAAGATATAAATTTATTTCGTTTTTAATTTAGCCAAAGAATATTAGTAGTACGTGAATAAATTGTTTCATACCTATCTTTGCAAGAAACTATGGCATAAGTCGGCGGTCACTTACATACCATGACTGAACCAGATATTAAAGCGGACTACTAAATCGCTGACATTTCCCGAAATGTAATATCCATATATACAGATATCCCGATACCTGAAATACATGAAGATGTATCTGGTAATATACATTTTTAATACTGTATGATTCATTTTTACCATTATAAAAATATATTAAAAGTGTTAAGCTTATATATAGTATAAATATATATAGATAATAATCTTTATATAAACTTGTTCATAAAATTCAATAGGAATAGGACTACAACATGACTACAGCTAAAAATAAATAAGTAGTCGCTGCAACGCCTATAAATTCATGCGCAAATAGCGCTTGCAACCACATCGCGAATGTTAGTTGGATGAGATTCTGTAAGATAAACATAATATATTTAAGAATATTATCTTCTAGTCTTCTTAACGTATTTGCACGTTTTGCTTGAAATATTAAAAAATAAAAACTGTCAACAGATAGTCTTTTATTACCAAAGTATTTTTTATTCAATTGGTTAATAATATTGTAACAATGAAAGGGAATATTTGCCGGTATTATGACTTAAATAAAAAAGGAATATAGTATATATTTCATGACTTTATAACTTTATAACGTGGTACTTCAAGTGAACTTAGAGAGCTGATATTTGTTATACAATTATGTTTTAGTGTCTATATAAATGAAAAATTAATCGAAACTTTATTAACAAATTCGAATATGTATAGTACTTGACCTGGACCTTCATAGCACAGCTAATTTATCAAAGGTACAAAAAGGTGGCAAAAGAAAAAGTTATTCGGCCTGATAAGCACTGTCTGGTAATATATGAAAATTAAAGATATAGAGAAAGAAAGGCTATATACTTGATGTAGATCACCATAACACAGCTAAACCTTCAAAATTACGGAAATGCCGTCAGTGCAGCGGTTATTTGGTCTTATGAGCATTAATTGGTGATATATGAAAATTTAAGACATGGAGTACTTGATGTTCAACCCTAGAGTCCAGCCAAGCTATCAGAGAAACAGAAAACCATTTTCTTACTTAATATAAAATATTATAATAATTTCTAAGCTACACGATAGTTTATAGATACTTAGTATTTATTTATTTATTTATTTATTTATTTACCTTCACGCCATATCCCTTGCGGGGTAGCCAGAGACGACGGAGCGCCAAACGCTACGGTCTCTGCATACCTCTTTCGCCTCGGCCACAGACATCAACTTCTTCATACATGCCCTCCGGGGGGTCCTCATGCTTTTTACGTGACCTTCCTCCAGTATCGTAGCTACTGTGTTTTCGAAGGTCACTCGAGGCCTCCCCCTGTCTCTCTTACCGCTCACTTTTCCCATATAAATCTTTTTTACCATTCTTTCGTCACTCATTCGTTCAACGTGCCCAAACCACCTGAGCACGTTCTTCTTCATTCTCACCGTGACATCTTCGCTAGTACCTGCCATTCTGTGGATCTCTTCATTGCGGATTCGATCAGCTAGACTGACTCCGCATATTCTGCGAAGAGATCGCATCTCCACAGCATTCATCTTTCTTACATTCTTCTTCTGTGTTACCCACGTTTGGCTGCCGTATAACAGTGTCGGTAGCAAAACTGCATTGTGTACAGCCAAACGTGCAGCTATACTGACGTTTTGCCGTCTCAACAATGCAGTCAAAGCACCATTGACTCTGTTACCAGCCAAAATAATATATATATATATATATATATGTATATATATATATATATACAGATATAAATAAATATATAACTATACATACATATACTAAACATAAATAATAAGTAACGACATTATTAAGTATAATTGATTTAAAAGAAACAATCGATTGTTAAATAAAATGAGCGACTTTTAACATTTGATATCCAGATATCACAGGAGCAGCAATTACAAAAAAATACTGCCTTCACTATGCAAGATTTATTTTTAGTGATAGATAGGGGCAGCAATAATTTACTGACGTTTTTTGACCAAAGCTCTAGTTGACAAGATTCTTCAGAACCGTAAAAAGAAAATCTTGCTTTTAGATAGGAAATGTTAAAAGGGTTCTGTAGAATAGAGTATAAAAGTGAAAGGATATACATGTTGCGGCGCTGTCTAATGGTTAGCCATTTTAGTTGACTGCGGTATTGTAATACATGATCAAGTTTGCGTAGGCTAAAAATAAACTTATTCTACAAATTTTAGATTCATTCTCCTTTGTTAAGCTGTTCTTCAGTTACATCTGGATAGCAAAAATCGGTGTAAACCAAAAGCGGTAGTAAAAGATATTGTACTTGTGGAGTAATGTGGTGTATTAATAAAAAACGGAGACGCGAATACGTGAGCATACGAGTTGAGAGCTAGGCATTTTGATCCTCACTGGTGAACCTTAGGAACTGACGATTTCGCGGGAAAACCGGTGGCTGGTGGGGAGACCGGCGACATAATAGACGGCCAGCCGGTCGACTGATGTGCACCCACATCTAACGGAAACTAAAGACGGCCAGCTATTCGACACAAATGCGTCCACCTCCAGCGAGTCGTTAGTTATTTCTGCAGGAAGCGGTTAAAAAAATTTTACTTTACTACTGTATAAAATAAGTACCAAAGTCATATTACCTACAGGCAGATAGAGGTTGTTCATAGAATTTTACATAGTATACTTGGAATAAGATAAAGTTGGGACATTGTGTGTACCCCACTACTTTAAGCCAGTTCAAAAAGAAGTGAGAATAAATAGGTGTATTTTTTTCTAAAGAGATTTATATCAATGACATCGTTACGAGCAACGAAACACGGTTTTACTATATTGATGTATCGTCAAATAATAAAAACGAAATATGCTTGTTCGAAAATAAGGAAACGGAAACTCAAGTCCGTAAATCGCGATCAGTGAAGAACTTCTTCATAGCTGCATTCTTCATAGCTATATTTTTTACTAGACGGATATATTGGAACGAGTTGTTTTGAATTCTCCTGTTGATAAAATTTGATGAGAGTATGAAGTTTTTTCTCTGTAAAGTTTAGAAGTTGCTGTAAACTTGAACAAGAAAAGTCTTTAAAAACTTATATAACTTTTAAATGTCCGCTGTAGCTAGTTGTGGCACCATCATGTAATTGGTATCAATAGTGACGCTGTTTAATGTGAGTATAGCCATAAAATTCTAACTGATCAAGGTCTTAGATTTATCTTTGAATTAGATGTTATCAAATATCTTAGCAATTTATCGAACACCCAATTTATCTAAAAATACATTTCATTATGTGATATTTATTATATATCATACAAATGTTTATTTTAATTTAGAGAGTGTTATTACTAAAACATATTTAAAACGAGTAATGGTTGCGAGATTTAAATATTTAATTCAATATTCGCTGCGATTGGCGCACCATCTAATATTACGTAAACCTAAGAAATCTGGCATTAATAAGACGATGCTAGAATTTCGATGTTAAAAAGTGGTAATTGGACAGATAAAAAGAAGGCTATAAATGTTTAAATCATTTTTACAAATAAGTATATTAATATTAATGAAATGTTTCTTAAAGTTAACTTAAAGAAATATATACATATACTCTCTGAACCATTTCATACACTTATCTATTACCATCACAAGGGTTTATTAGGTTATGCCATTTTTCTTATTTCCTTTTAATCTACTCAAAAAGGTGGAGTAAATGTTACATGTGTATTTTGCCTTACTACATGTCTGAGTTTTACCTAATAACATATTCAAAAAGTGGTTAAGAGATGTGTGCTGTATATTATTTAGCGTACTTGTATGTTGAAACTTGGGGATGACGTGATCATTCTCAGGACTTTCTATAATTGTAATGGAAGTATGCTTTAAATATGACTTTAAACGAGAAGTCAAGAAAAGTCCACTGATTTCCTATCGGCAGCTCTTTCAAAATCGATGGCAAATAAAACTCCGTGGTAACAGTGAGTTGATAATGTATATAATGATGTGATAAAGCTAATTTTAATAAAGAATTTGATTTTGCTATAACTTTGATTGGAAAACTTTTATATTTAAAGGGAACGAAATATTTAATGCTGCTCTTGGAATGCTCTTGGAATGGTCAGTGAACTTTCTCATCTAAAGGCCACCATACACTAGCAGTTTTAAATGACATATTTAAAATAAGAATATAAGGTTGTAAAAATAAACGTAAACCTTATAAAGTTTAGTTGGTACAAACACAACTTCCTTAACGTTTTGACAGGTAAATAATTGTAAGAGCACTTTTTAAAAGTATTATTATTTTCAATATAGGTATATTATAAACATATATTAAGACCAAAGCTTGTTAAACAAATTTTCAGTGATATGGATTATGATCACATGAGTCTCCATTTTAATTAAGGATTATTTTCCTTTACAATACTACGAGCGACAAATTTTAACATATCTTATATATATTAAGTGGAAATTTTCAATACTTTGAAGAAAAAGTTCTCTTATTGTATGTGTGTAGATAATATATGTATTTAATAAGTTTCTGCCAAACATTTATGACAAGATATGCAATTATAGCGTTTTTTATTAAAATGTGTATCTTTTTACATATAAAAATTCCGTGTCATGATGTTAATCTTAATCTTTAAAATCCCTGTACGATTTTAATGAAATTTTATAGATTTCTATTGTTTGGTCCAATTTAATGGATATAATAGCTTTTATCTCGTCAATAAGTAATAAATATTATTTAAATTATTTATAAAATTTTATATTAATATTAATGACTAATACGAGTATAAACACAGATTCTATAATTTGTAGACTATTTATTATTAAAATAAAGTTTTATTAGCAAAAGAAATATGTATGTATAAAAAGTAAGCCAGAGTTATAAATATTATGTTAAGAATAATGATGCTTCAAGAATTATGAGTAATGTATATCCAAAAAATAAATAACCTAAATAGTATATATTTTTTTTAACTACAAAGAATCTTTTAATATACATGTTTTATATTAAAATATAAATAGAACTACGTAAAAGAAATAATTTTCTTTATCCTGTATTTCGATACTTTGCATATCACAGAAAGTTACGTGGGAAGGATTCTAGGTTTTAAAATAAAAATATACATCATTGGTATACTTTAAATAACCATTTAATCGACTCTGGCACAGAATAAATTTTACCATATGAAACTCTTATGTAAAAAGTTGGTATCCAATTGTATTATATTTCCTACAAACATAATGTAGTAATGAAATTTAGTTCGTAATTTTAAGGATAGACCACAAAATTTCAATTACTCTTATAAAATATAAAAATTTAAAAGTTGGTTAATTAATTATAAATAAATATATTGTTTAAAATTATGTATAAAATAAAATCACATTGTTTTTGTTTCTTTGTCGAGTGTTAACTAAAAGTTAAGAAAGAGTTTTAATGAATAAAGTTTATTATTCTATTACGACAGCCAACACTTTTTAAAAGTTTAAATGTCAGTTCTTTCTCAAACTCGGTGGATAATTATTTTAAACATCAGGATCTTTTTTTATATTTTCTTTCTGGCACGAAGATTTGATCTATACGTGTGTTTTAATTGTACTTTTTGACAATCGTCCTAATATTGTTCGGAAGCATCTGCTTCCTTGATTGTGATACAAATTAAAACAAAGTGCTGTCAAATACCTACTTAACAAGTTGACACATTTGTTATGAATTCGTATTCACGTATCCGTATAACCTAAATATTATATATATTTTATTCATATACCAGTCTATTTTATTACTATTATATGTTGGGATGGGGACAGAGAACACGCAAATTAACAATGTTTTTTTATTTAATTCACACAAAAGTTACAATAATCGTAACAGCTTGCTATGATCGAGTTGACTCTCTGCATTTTGACAGATACATCATTTTATCTTTTTAAATTAATGTTGCAACAACAACTTTGTTAAATAACAAAAAAAACTTATAAAAACTCTAAACTATCCCACACACACATATATATATATATATATTGGTTGTTAGATTTTACTTATTATTACGGATCCCTTGGGTATTTGTTTTAATAACAAATTTAAAAATTTATAGTATTTTTTAAAATAACTAAATTCAAGAATGTGTTTATATACTTTAGTTATATAAAAAAATATGATATCTTAATTGAGACAAAAGAATGAATCTCTTCTACGACACTGACAAATACATAAATGTAATATTAACTATTTATTTGTAATGTAACTTAGAAAGATCAACATAAAATGTACATAATTAAATAAATAAAATAAATTTAAACTTATTTAATTAGAAATACTAGAATTGTGTTTCCAGTTTTCGGCTTCGAAGTCGGTTTCATATCGTCCAGGTTGGGACTATATTATACCAATACATTCTGATGGGTTTAGTTAGCTTGAAACTGTCATTAACAAATATTATATATTTACCAATATAGTGATTTAGTCATAAAATATAACGATCTATGTACTTCATTTCTCATTAATTGTGTTATGTCTTTTCAATTGATTATTCACAATATAATTTTAATGATCAATGAAGTACATAAATATGACTGAAATTAAATTAAGCACTATAAGTTATAAGATTTGCGCTCTATAAGGCACAGGTCCGGCCACGCATGAAGGACTATTCTTATCTTTGATCCGAATTACTCCAATATCGGCTTCTATCGGGTGACAGAGAGCCGTTCGTATTGTTGGCGACAAGATGCTCTGCAACCTTTTAGACTCTTTGGCATTGCGTAGAGACGTGGCTTCTTTATGCGTCCTCTACCCCATTTACAACAGGGTGTGCTCCAAAGAGTTATTCGATCTGTTACCTGCCATCGAATTCCATCACCGCACAGCACGTCATCGTCTCCGATACTATCCATACCACTTGGATGCGTGGCGGCCTCCCACTGTGTGGTTTTCAAACCTGAAATGGACAAGGTTCCTGTTAAAAAAAACGCTCATGCAACCTTTCTTCGCTGACTTTGTCTGTTAGTTAAGTGCTATATAAAAAGATACTGGCTTGACTTTTCAGCCCAAAAGCTTAAATTTTGTATTTCAGAACTCAATATTTTGGACAAACTAATCTTTTTTAATGCAAGGAACAATAAAGAAAGTGTTTTTTTGTGAATTCAATTTTCAAATGGATGAAATGAGCATGAAGGTTTTTTATATAAATCTTAATAATAATAATAATAATAATAATAAGAACTTTATTCAAGAAGCACACACAAATTAATTAAGATTAACAATAAATAACTTAAATAATTAGGTAAATGTATGCAACTGAAAAGGAAATGAACTCAGCTTAGAGCTGCTTTTCAGTTCAAGCCTTGTGCCAATGCTGCCACAGCATGCAGACAAAAATTGCAACTAGACAAAATAAATAAAGGGATTCACAAAAAAAAAAAAATACAATGGATTGTTATCAATCTGATTATGGTGTAAAGTTATCGAGTTGTTAGTGTTAGTTAATTAAGGTGAACACATAAGCTGTCGTTGTACAGAATAAGGTATAAAAATTCCTATCATTGAGTTAATTTTTTTAAAAAGAAATAGTACAAATGAGTCGAAAATTTATAATATAAAATTGAAAACGAAAAAAATAATAATAGTAAAAAAATAAATAAATAAATAAAATGTAAGCACAGAAAGCGACAATATTAAACAAACTTTAAGGTAGTGCAGTCCAATTATGTTTTTGTTTTTGAAGATTCAGTAACCAGTCTTTACATAACAATCTAAATCTTGTAAACTTTGACATTCTTATAGGAGGAGGAATGTCATTCCAACATTTTGAAGCTGCAAAACGAAAACTACCCCTGAAGTGAGAGAGCTTTGGTCTAGGTACGATAAGATTAATAATCCGCGATGTACGATATGTAACATTTTCATTTCTGTTCTTCTGCCAGTCGAGCTTGGAAATTAAGTAACGAGGGCCGATATTTTTGTGTAACTTGTAAATTAGAGAACTGAATTTGTACTTTCGGCGGTTTTTCATGTTTAAAATATTATATGAATTTAAAAAGGGTGTTATATTGGAGCGAGGGGGCACGTTGTAACAAAATCTGATACAAGAATTTTGCACCCTTTGAATTTTTTTTTTAATACTACATTATTTCTGATTATCACAGGCTGAAAAAGTATTGAAAGGCATACCTTTTGTAGGTTTTTTTGTAGGTTAAAACATATTTTAACCTACAAAAAAGCCGCCGAAAAAAAACATGTTTTTAAATACATATTTTATTTAATTGTTACATTTCGACAATTTTAGTTATTAATAATAAGCTATGTTGTACTGGTTGTGATCTTTATATTATATATTTGTAACCCGTTTTATATTAACTACGGAGATAACCATCTTACAACCATCCAAGCTTTATAATATTTTTATTATGACATTTGTGGCTATACATTTAAATTATATTTGTATATTTTATTCATGAAAATATGAACACATAATAAAGTACTTTAAAAATAAATAAATGTAACAGGTGTAGTACCTGTATAAATTATATGGTTTATTTATCATATATATATATATATATATATATATATATATATATATATATATATATATATATATATATATATTTACATACGTTATACTTGTTTATTGGATATACATCTATAGAATTATGTTTATCGCAATCAAGTGATTATAGTGTCATTGAAACAGACAGACAGACCCTGCAAAATAATAGAGTTCACAATTTCGTATGAAATCCATAAAAGAAAGAATTTAAAATTTAAATCTCAACTTTGGCTAAAACTACATAGTTCAAACTAACAGAACCAAATGTTTAAATAGAAATCTTATCTGTGAGTGATCATGTACAATAAATCCTCTCCCTGGATAATAGTTCAAAGTTCATCGATGTCGCAATTCAAACTTTGGTTTGCAGATTGCAACAGCGTCTATTTACCTACAAAGCTGGTAGGTAATCCTCTATTCAGACTTAGATACATGCACAAAGGATTAGAGTTAGAACTTTCGTTGATATTATTTTCCTAAGTTATAACTATATTAAATAAATAATAAGTGTTATAGTAATATTAGTATATCATATTTTTATGACTTCCTGTGCAATATTATTCCAATTACATTTAGAAAAGTTGCACTGTTTAACTGTATTCGTCTCGAAAATTAGTAATCTGGTACTATATTAAGGAAAAAATTACAAAGTGCTATTTACACTTTGTAATTTTTTCCACTTTTAAAAAATAAAAGTGCTTTTTAGATCAAGAACTATCAGTCGGCAAGTTACTCACAAAAATTCAGCAAAATCCAGTTTTGTTAATTGTAGAAACAGAACTTATATGTAGGATGTATTGCATTAATACTGATTGAAAATAAAATGTAATTTATATAATATGTAATAAAATACCATTTACCACAAAAAACAACGAACCTATAGAAATAATTTCAACAAAGCAAAACCTTGGGAAATAAAAATGAGTTTCTCCGATACTTCACTTTCAATTGAAAAAACTAAATTTAATTACAGGTTCTCTCTAAAAATAATATTAAATTGGTGTTACGAATAGTGATTAGGTTATATTCATTGAAAAAGCAGACTTTTATATAAAATTAATTAATATTACTTCCACTCGAGTAATGGTTCATGGTTAATTGGAGCCGATAAATAAGAAATTAGTCGGCGGCACGTGAACCCAAATAGAATTAATTACACTCGTGCGAGTGACGCAAGTCATTTACGTTATGGGGATATATTTTGATAAATTTTATGTTTTATTCATATTATAACATCTTTTTATTTTATAATAATTTTGTTTGTTGAATTCAAATGCTTAACCACTCCAAGATACACATGTGATAATTAAAATAAATCTAAAATGTGATAAGAATATACAAAGAATCATTAGTAATAAAATCATATTTATAATTGTTATATAACAAATGTTGAATACAGATGTTTGTCATAACACATTAGAGAACAATGAAAATGTATACTTATCGTATTATCATCTACGTGTTGCTAAAATATGATAAAAAATGCTGTTTAAAATTTTAGGTTTTGATATCTATGGATATGTCAGTACAATTTGTTAATATTGTAAGGTATTTTCTCAATAAATAAATCGACTTTCATGATTTGCACGGCAGCAGTTGGCAAACGGGAATGTGGCAAGGACCCGACAAAAAGGCAAGAATTCGGGAATAAACGTTAGTAACATAAAATTTTTAGAAGACTAACGAAAAAAATCTTTTATGCTAAATTGGTATTGCTATCCTTTAGTGAAATAATATTTTTTTCACATCCGTTATGTCCATCAACATTATGTGGAATAAATTGTTAATTGTTTAAACTATAATAATGTTAATAAGTTTAGTTTAGTTTAAGTAGTTTGTCGGATGATCGTGATTATTCATCATTAAAACATTATTTTTAGATTGTCCAAAAAAATTTTTGTTTTATTTTATTTTACCGAATACAACTATTTACCAGCTGCAACAACTGTTAGTGCTTGCCAGATAAATAACAACCAAAAAGTTTGTCAATATTTCATTGAAAAAAAAATGATTTAGAAAGTTGGCTTCATTTCAAAATTGACAATTATTCTGTAACTATGAGACGAAGTCATGTGATATCATAATATACCCTTCAAATTATTTATTCGGTTATAGGATCGACAGAAATATTTTGTTGTAGTCGAACGGCTAGCCGTAGCTTCAATATTACAGTATCTAGACACTGTAAGATTTTCGTATACAAACACAAACAAAAAATGTAAAAGAACATTGTGATAATTTATTTTTTTGGAAATGAAGTATGTATGTATATATGTACATACATCTACATCAATATATTGTATTTACTCCATACGCTTCAAGAGTTTTAAGTAAATTGCTTTCATTTAGTTTAATATAAACTATAATGTACAATTACCTCATTTAGGTTTCAATAAAGGCTTAATATTCAAATATTGTATTTCTAAGTGTAAAATCAATCTAATCATATTATTAATTTATAAATAAAAATGGATTTACCAATAGGGAGATTATTAAATTTTTAGTTTTTTACACTCCTATTATAAAACATTATTTAGAAAAGTTTATTTGTAATTTTATATTTTGATAAAACAAGTATGATGGTGGCACAAAAAAAAATAATAAAATGATCACTACAAGACTTAAGTATTTTTGTGGCAACCCTAAAGGAAACATGCTTTTTGATAAAATCTATGAATCTGAATTAACTAAGCAGATTAATATAAATAATATTTAATTGTATGGTACTGAAACCTAGCCAATTTAACAATAAAGCCTGCAATTTTATTGCAGCGCGTATTGGGCAGGCAAAGTGTCGCGTTTTATGTTTTCAAAGGGCAAACGACGAGTCAACACACCGGCACTCCACTCCGATCTAAATGTGTACTTTTGCAACATCCGAGGAACAAATGGAAAAATAAATGGAATGGAAAAACAATAAGGACTAGGACTAGGATCACCTAGAGACGCCGCAGCCGGCCTTGTTGTTTTTGACGGAGACGCAGATATCTCAGTCTAGCGACACAGCGTTTCTGTCATACCCCGAGTATCAACTTGAACATAATTTTATACCACACCCAGGGGTATCTGTGTACATAACTTTGTTGTGGGAAATGGTCTGTCCCAGTAGGTTAAGATGCACACTTATCTATCAGATGTGGATAGCCATCCCGGAAAGTACCAAGTCACTGCGAGGCTCCCCTCGGGTCCTACGATAATTGCTTGGTACGGAGTGGAGTGTCCATTCAACATCCGCTTTGTCCGGCAACAATACTTTGTAAACACTAAAAATTGTCTACATAATGAAAAAACTCATCAAAACTTTTAGACCATAGCACAGCTAGGTAAATTTTCGAAGATTCAGAAATTCTGCCATAGTATTATTCGGACTTACTCGTATGACCACTATTTGTTATATGATATATAAAAATTAATCTGATGATATATAAAATTAAAGATGTCTATATTATAAGTGATTCAATTATTAAAATATAATTATGTCATTATTGAAACTTACTTAGTTTACTAACAAAATTTTAATGTAACTATATAAATATTACCTTTTTTAACATTTTAATGAACAGAGTGCAGAGAATATGGACAATAAACATATCCCGTAATACTTTTGACATCATTTGTAACATAAAAATTGTAATTTTATATCTATCTTTTTTGTTACCTTAGTGGTTACAAAGGAATCTCTGAAATAAAACAGTGGTCTGAATTGGTAATTACCCAAATCTTTATAGGAATGTTCGTAGTTCGAAGTATTTATTGCTAGATTATGTGGTTCAGATTTTCAATTGAGCCAATGAACTTTGCATTCAATCATGATGGATTGAATGAAAACTTTACATTTACATTTAAAAAAAATATATGTGCTCCGGTTTATTACAAAGTCACTGACGCGTGCGGAGCTCTTTTGTTTCTAATTCTTGTCATAGGAAAGTTAACCATTATATAGTTATCGTTATTTGAGAGTGATATTTGAATATCCAATTGGCATACAAGTAAGTTTGATTATCAGCTACAAATAATGTAAATTTCATATTAGAGTTTCAATAGGGCACTATAGTTCTATTTCACTTGAAGTGGTTACAAAAAACTAAGTCTTTTAAAATTTTGAATAAAAATATATAGGTTTCCATAGTTGCCATTAAGAGATATTTTTTTTAATCTGTTTTGCTTATTTATATTTGACATGGTGTCGAAAATGTTAATTTTAACAGTTTCAGCATAAGATTATATCCTCTAAAAACGGGCCCACATAAGACGCTGGTAAATAAAGAAAGAGGTATAAAACCTAAAGTATGTTGGAAAAAATTGTATCTATCAAAATACCATCGCATGTAGCCTCTGCTAAGGATAATAGAAAGAATTGAAAACTAGTGTCATGTAGTAATTTGAATACCGCCATATTGTCTTTACAGAGATTGTCTTCCTTGAAATCTCCAAAAATTATGCAAAGGCTGTTATGCGATAACACCAAAACACAAAAACACTCTTTCTGCCTCCTTCTTTTAAATCTCTCATATACATATTATGAGATATTATTTTTTATGGTGTGCTGATTTATTGTTTAATAATGCTTCGTGAATAACTCATAATTTTTTATATGTATGACGAAGATAAAAAGGTTTTTGTGGTTTTTTTTTACGTAGAGAGACATATACACTCGTGGACTTCTTGTAGATCTTTTAAATATACAGTTCTATAAGAAATTTTAAGAATTAGCACAAGTGCACAAGAATATATATTTTAATTTAAACGACTGTTGCTCATAAACTTGTAAACCTTCGTTATGTTAGTTTTTTTTTAAATCCTGATGAAGTGGTTGGCAACAGATAGACTACGTGTTTATATAAAAAGTTAAACAAATTCACATTATGTAAATCTACATTTCTCGATATTTGTTCACACATGTTAGATTATTACTCGACATATGTGCATTCCATTTTCCGTTTTCATTATATTAAGATAATGGTGATTCTCACTTGAATATTAAATATATAGTTAAGATACGGTTGTTCATGATATTTATAGGTTGCACAAACCATTTGTGCTTGCCAAATGGCACAGTTTTATAGAATACAAGTCGAAAAAAGTGCAATTAACATTAATGCAAAGTTATTAGCATTGTTATTACCATATTAATAAACATAATCATTTTAATTTCACGTTTTAATACTTATTCCTGTTTACCAACGTTAAAAGTAAATACAGTAATTAATTTGATGAAGTTACTAAATATTAATATAATATTATTAATTTTAATTGACATGGAGAGATAAATATAATACGCAGGTTTTATATTTTATAGGAAGAAAATGCACGAGACTATGTATGAATTGTCTTACTTTTAATCCTTTTGAGACAGTTAAAGTATATGACTAAACAAAGGAATGGTCAAAATCCATCTAAATATATTCTTAGCATTATATTTTAAAATCGTTGTAGTTGTCAACATTTCAATAAGTAACGAAAAAATTAATGAATTAAGTTATTATTCAATTTTAACTTAATTCAAACGTAATCAGTAAAATAATAACAATAGAAAGTAATAGTTATGTTACTCGTATTTCGTCCTTTACCGATAAAAAAATACGCACTTAATTTCCCAATACTTGAGTACGTCCTTACATAAATTAAAATTCAATAACCCATTCTGTACAGTTTATAAAGGATTATAAAATAACGAGACAATATGCAAATTTGTGTCAAGGGTGGATCGCTCAGCTTTTTGTTGAAAATATAGACAACATTGTTTTCTATACTTGTATTCAGTGGCTGCCACTTACTTATTATGTGATTACAATAACTATGTCGGATTTTTATAAAACTTTTCTTTTACATGTTTTGTTTTTATAATAAAAAGACTATACATTTTCATTCTAAGTATTTTTTCTTTTGCAGCAATATTAACTTGAACATTTTTGGTATAAAATATTTTTAACAAGTTAAAATGTCATAAAATGTGAATTATTTTTATAAAATGACATATGTTTTTGACACTTAAAGGCTTTAATTCTAAAATGTTAAAAGTATCTTTAAATTTATCGCATTTATCTTATCTTAAATAATCAGTGAAGTGGCGGACACAACTATTAATAAATGTGTCCTGGATCTATGGCTTCTAAATTTATATTAATGATTTATATAATCATTTTGGGAAGATAAAACTTTATAAGATTTTAAGGACTCTTTAGATCTCAAAATTATTGATTTCATTTACGAAATCATCTTTTTTACTCGAGATGTTGTACCACCGCCACCATAACCAAAAAATAGGAGACAAATTTTATGACTACTAAATGTGTAGTAATTGATTGTTGTATTTTATTCCATAGTATACTATTTTTATTGGTTGTTGCGTATGACCGACATAATTATATAAGTATAAATAAGCGATATATAACACATATTAAAACTAAAAGATTATAGTCTTTTAAGTTAGAAATAGTGATCTTTGCAATTTTGATAATTGAAAATTTTATCTTATACTGGATAGTTGACTTGTCATGAAAGTAACGTAATTTGATGACTGCTGTTGTCCTTCCAAGTATTATGAAACGCTAAAAAACCTTAAAACCTTGGCAAAGTATTTACACAGTTCACTTTAAATATTGTGAAGTGTATGAAGACGCAGGTATCAAATAACAAAATACAATCATCATGCCTGCCGCTTACAATTTATTGTGTAAGTTTAATATATTGATTTCGGTATTTGTTATACAAATTATTTATATATAATAAACGCAGCAAAAGAAAAATAATAATAATAATAATAATAATACTAATAATAATAATAAAGAGGTTGATACTTTTACAATGTAATGTAAATTGTAATAATTATTTTATAAAACCAATTAAATTATTTTCTAAAAAGAGAATATTTTTTTCGTAATACTAGTAGTTATTCTACCTGTATACTTCAATTACCTTATTCAAGTACGTCTTTTTAAATTCTTATTATACCTAATATTTTTCCTTAAGTTCGTAGTTTTTCTCATATTCTTCCAATCTGGAACAAAGCCAATATTATTTGATTGCTCGTTTTCATTCCAACGTTGCAATTGTAGGGGAAAAGAGGAAACGGAGAACTAAATATATTTAAAGGGAGTAAAGGATATATTATGATATAATATATATAAAACAAATATTAATAGAAAATCTGAAAGTAATTATATTAATAAAAATGTTAGTTGTGTTAAATAAAAATAAAACATAAACTCTAAAAAGAATAAACATATATGGTATGTAATTGTTAATATTTAACTGAAGAAGAATTTTGAGATTAACTATTGAGAATTTTGTTTTACAGAGGCAAAAAAAATAATAGGTTCTTTAATTTTTTTTTATTAATATTTACAGAAAGGTTGCGCCAGAACGCCATGCCGATATTTACATAAACACATTTCGTAACGAAACACGACCTGATCTCGATCAAATTTATTGTTACGATATGGAATGAAACACATTTAACCAATATTTGAAATTATGAAAAGAACTTATTATTAGAACCTCGTGATCTAAAATTACATATAATGAAAACTAAAACTTAGTAAAATTAACAAAACTAAGTTTAATCATCACATTTTTATATTAATTATATTGTTAAAGTAGTGATTTGTAAGTTTGACGTCGCAAAATAAACTTTAATTTGCATCTGCAGATTATTCAAAATATTTATTTATCAATAATTCAAATAATTCAAAATATCTTTATTCAAGTAGACATTTACACGCACTTTTGAATCGTCAATTACTACAATACAAAAAAAGGTCAGTGTAGTCAGTCCGTAAGTAGGTTACCACCGGCTCAGAATGCTGCTCTGTTGAGAAGAGCCGGCCAGAAACTCAACAGTTGCTCTTTTCAAAAGAAATATAACAATAGGTGATGTACATTATAATATAAATCCTGCAAATGATTCAACAACTTAAGTTCCACATATTTTGATCCACTAAAAACTCTTGAACGTTATAATAAGCTTTATTTAATAATAAACTTTTGATTTTAGATTTAAAACTAAGAAATGGTTTGAAACTTTGTTTGAAACTTTATTATATATGCGTCTACTTAAACCCATGAAGGATTTATTATTATTATTTAAGGATTTATTAACTAAAGTAAATTTCGCGATTTTTGACTTAACTAGGTGTAAAACCCTTGCAATACGTATATTTAGGATTTAAATAACTTTCAACAATTTTATGTGATTATTAATTTTTCTTATTTAATCTTTAGAAATACTACGAGACAAGACTAATAAATGACCGATGGCTTTTATAAATTCTGAAGGATCTTTGTGGAAATGATATTATCAAGAACAGTAAAAATCATTGAACAGAAGAGTATTTCTTGAGTGTCTCAGAAATGGACATCCCTTGGATAGGGAAAAGATTTGAAGATCCGAGTTTGTAAAGATCTTTCGATTCTACTGAACATCAAGAAGTAAAACCTAAGCCAAGAAAACATAAATACAGTATTGTTTTGCTCCTATAATATGTGAAAATGTTAAAACTCATGTATTAGAAATACAAAGTCTGGGAAACACAAAATTTATGTACGTGGAGCTTTTAAAAAATTTGCTTGTCTGAATATTTGTAAAATTGATTGTAGTTTTATTAATAAAGGTACGTTTGTTTTCTAATTTATACCTACCCCTAATTTAAATTTCTATTAAATTTAAAGTTAAACACAGTTTGTTGGACATATATGTGTACGCCTCTGAGATGAACGTCAAGGTTTTGTGTGTCTTTAAAATACGTTATGCTTTTAGGATTAAAACATTTTTTGAAATTTTTGAAAAGATTATGAGTATGAACCTTTATGAATAGAAATCGATATTTTGCACGATTTTGTTCTAAAATAAAATTAAAGTCAGATAAGGATTTTTTTGATAATATATATTTTTAAAATCTTCCAACAATCCTTACAGGTTATATTTTACAAATTTTTTGAGGAAACGTTTCAAATAATTAGCAATACAATAATAACCAAAGTACAAAGTGAAATCAAGGAACTATTAACATTTTAATGGTTATGGCTAATGGTGGTTGGTTAATTAAAGTCAATAAATAAGAAATTTGTCGACCGCACGTAACCTACGAACAAAATTAATGACGCTGGCTATTCGCCTGAATGTCTATCAAAATGAATTTTATTTTATTAGATAGTAATAAATAAATAAAAATATTAAATTCAGTAAATAATGATTCTAAAATTAATACTGTATGTACGGTATTCAGGTACTTACGAGAATTATTTTCTATTATATATATTATAATATTATATATCTCGGCGCCTCTATAGGGTGACGACACTCGATCATTGCATTTTAAATAAACATTCATTATACTAACGTTAGTTTTATAAATATTTATTTTAATTGTAATAATTTACTTATTAATGTAAGGATTTTCACATAGTCAATGTAAAGCGCCATCAGTACACACGAATGCCTATTATATTAAATGCAAACGTAACAGAACATATATATTATAATTCTCTATTTGTACATAAATTATTATAGAGCTATGAATCATAAGAACACAAGTATTTTTGAATAGCTTAATATTCAGCCTTGCCTTATTTTTACTTTTATTCTAGATTTATTTTAATTCAAATATATGATTTTATACGATATTATACGTCACGTTAATGTTAGCAATACGTTGGAATATCTCATTTTTATATTATATTTTTTCTTGCTGTATAATTTATCAATTGAGTAATTTCCTGTTTTTTTTTCTTTTTCTATTGCTAAAAAATGATGCGAGAAAGAAGTTTCATTTCTATTTAGAGGATGCTGTGAAGCGGAACAAGAAGAGTCCTTAAAAAGTTATATAAGTTTTAAATGCCCATAACAGGGAGGTGCAGTACTTTCACTGTAATTGGTGTTGTCTATTTGAGAGGAATATCAGCGCTATTTTTAATCGAGGTCTAATTAACTGAATACCTAATAATTTAAAAGACGCTGAGCAATTTTACGGTAGCATATTTCCGAATAAACACATTTAACTTTAGTATATCACAATCTTTTCTGTATTATAATTATCAGTTTTATATCAAAACCATCTTGTTTTATATATAAAGATTACAATTACTTGAATATGTCTGAATAGAAAAATGGGTGCGAAATTTAAATATTTAACTCAATATTCGCTGCAATTGGCACACTCTCTGATATTACGTAAAGCTAAGATAGGTGGTATTAGTAAGACGACGTTAATAGAATCAGGGTATTCATAAAATGGTAATTTGACAGATAAAAAGAAGACTAAAAATATTTGAATCGTAAGATATCCGACAAAGAATATTTATATTTGAGATATCAGTATTTATGGCTGGTTTTACGGTGTTAAATATAACTATAAAATATTTTTTAAAAGGTATTAAGCTTTAAAAAAAATATTTTATTTTTATTAATATCTAATTAATTTCAAAAATAAGTGTAACAATATTTAAGGGATATTTCTTAAAAGTATAAGTGAAAGAAATATATACATATACTCTCTAAACCATCTCCTATACCTGTATATTAATATTACAGGGATTTATCAGGTTATACTATTTTCTTTTAAAACATAAACGTATATTTTTATTTCCTAGTATATAACAAACATATTAAGACTAAATATTTTTTAAACAAATGTTCAGTGATATGGATCACGATCACCTGCGCCTTCATTTAATTAAGAATTGTTTTCCTTGACAATATATAAAAAGTAGGTGTATAAATTATGATTTATTTACACCTACTTTTCTTTACCTTATAATTTGAGATTTTTCCATACAACAGAAAGCTTTGTGCAAAGTATTCTTAGTGTAAAATAAAAAATATACGTCAATTTCTATGGTTTCAATAACAATTTAACCGACTTTAGTCCAGAATAAATTTTAACATATCAAAGACGTGCTTATTTAAAAATTTGGCATCGAATTGCATCAAATCTCTTAAAACTATAATATAGTAATTAAATTTAGACCAATAATTTAAGGATTATATTGAATATAGACCAATGAATCAATAAGTCTTTTGAGATAAATAAATTGATAGTATCTTTAATTATTTTCATAAATATTGATTGATTGTTATAATGAATATACTTTTAAAAATAAAATCTCATTATATTTTTGTTGCCTTGTCGAGTGTCAACTAAAAGTTAGGAAAGAGTTTTAATGAATAAAGTTTAATATTCTATTACGACAGCCAACTGTTTTTAGAAGTTTAAATGTCAGTTCTTTCTTAAACTCGGTTGATATTGATTTTAAATATCGAGACCCTCTTTTATATATACTTTCTGGTACGTATTGTACTTTTTGACGATTATCTTAATATTGTTCTGAAGCACCTGTTTCCTTGATTGGAATACGAATTAAAACAAAGTGCTGTCAAGTACCTTCTTAACAAGTTGACAAGTTTGTATTGAATTCGTATTTACGTATCCGTACAACTTAATTATTAAATATATTTTAATTTTATTTTAGATTTTTTTAAATAAATATGTCGTGCACGCAGCGTTTATTATATTATATCAGAATTCCTTTTAATCACAAATACTATTTGTATTCCAAAGATCTTTTGAACTAAATAAAAATAAAGATGCTTGTTCCTCGTACAGTAGTAATATTCGAAGTTTTGATTTATGTATCCATCGTGACGAGTTGAACGGTATAACAGCGTGATGGGGAGCGTAATGTTCTCGACAAGTAAACTATACTTCCATTAATGTCACTGTATTATGTTAAGCCATACTGTCGAGTCTGAACTCATTAAGTAAAACTCGCAATAGTTAAAATAGTATTGCGGGATATAGTTCTATAATTACTAAGAAATGGTTGTTAGCTTTAACATAAATAGTACTGAAATATTACGTTGTAAAACATTAAAGAAACTTAAAAAACCTATAGAAGCTTAATATATAGTATAGATTCAAATTACTTACGAAATATTCTTCCAATAAATTTTTAAACTAACCCGGAAGTCCCGGCAATAAGAATAGTTTTTCCATTATACTTAATTAGCCCAACGGTTAATTATAATTTAACCTCGAAAGTGCTTTAGACAGAACGACTCGAGGTATACATAAAATTAAATATTTTATGTATTTAAAACATACTTTTGCCAGTGGCTTTTGTCTAGGTAATAACGGTTTTGTTATCGCGATATATTTAAATACTTTTCCGCCTGTGATAATAAAAAATATTGTATTATGTAGATTTATATACAAATCTTATCACTCATTTCATCCATTTAGTAATTGAATTCATAAATAAACTTTGCGCTTTTGTGCCAATAAGTTAAGTCAGTATCTTTCTATATAACGCGTGAAAAGCGATCGCGAGATGGCAACTTACATAATATAGAGAGTAATACGAGTAGTTGATCTTAAAATACGGGAGTGGTCAAAAGAAAAATATTTTTTACTATTTTTAGTAAATGTTAGACTTCAGAATATGGAAAATATGAAAATAGACATAGCGTTGAATTATTTATAGTCAACCTATATTCGATAACAATAATAGGATTTACTCAATGAACTGTAAAATCGTCTGTATATTTTCTATACATAAAACCAACTAGTTTTGAATAGCTTTGATAAATGTCGTAATTTCTTTTACAACACGAGTGATATTGTTTTGTGACCTTTGTAAAGACAGTATACTTTGTAAAAAGTGTAACGTTAGACGTCCAAATACCGCGCAGCATATTTAAAACAACTCTAATTTTCGCAGAAATTAATATTTTATAGCTATTTTACCAAACTAAGTATTTAAAAATGTGATAGTATGATATTTTCAAAAGAGAATTTTTTAAAGTTCAGTATCATGTAGTAAAGGTGTAGCAAATAGGTTTTTCACATATTGAATATACAGAATTTGCCTTATTTACTACATAGATAAAACCAAAAAACAATATCACATACACGTAAAATACTAAGCTACAAATTACATTACTTAGCTATAACCAACCAAATTTTTCTTCTGAATACAAGCAACAATCGCTAATTAAACGAATAATTTAATTCCACAATGGGAAAACTTGTCTTTACTAAGTTGAATACGTTTTTGTCCCTGTAAGGTTTATTTGCTCTGAATTATGTTTCTAGATATAGAATATTGCATTCTCGGGAGAACTTACAAAAGATTATTATTTTAGTTTTAATGCTGTTAAAGAAAAGAAATGAATTTTATTGAAACATATTTCTTAACAGAATATATTTGTAGTATTGAAAAAAATTGACACTGTATCGAAAGATGGCATGGTATTCAGATATAGTTGATCACCGTGTTTGTACCGCGTAGACCCCATTGTCTTACTTAGCTTGTTGTTGGTGCAATGCGACAGGAAAAAGCATATTCTGTGAAATTGTTAAAGAAATGTTCTTTCTACCGTAATTTAGTGTATCTCACATAAATATGAATATTGATATACCTCTTGAAATGTACGGAAATTTTCTTCTTGTACATATTTTTTTATTGTTCTACTTGTTTTAAATTTAGAAAAGTGTAAAATGATGGCAAAATTTTTAGAGGAAAGTGTTATTTACTATAATAATTAAAATATATATATATTATTTAAAGTCAAGGATTAGTAGCAAAAAGTAAGTGTTTAATTTTTTTTTGTGGGACACCACTTCTTCTTAGTCTGCTAAAAAAATATAAGCATTAAAAAACTAATTTAATAAATATAAACTTCAATTAACTAGCAATCAACAAACAAAATAATTTTGATTACTTGTTATGAGTATATCTAAAAAAGGAAGGGGGTGCGTGGGTAATCAAAATAAATTACAACTTGGAATTTAGTCTCGTTACTACAGCTTAAGCTGGTAACTCTGTTCTTTCGTATTTTTTATTTTGTGCTTTCCAAATGATAAAGTTTTACTATTCAAGACACAGAAATTGAGAAATTAGCTTTTGTACGGGTTCAGAGATGTCTATCTAATTGTAGTATTTATGTTATCTGTTTTCATTAATTTTATAAAAAAATCGATGTGATTAATTTATGTATGTAGTTAAATTATACAATAATCATATATCATAAAAAAATAATACATTATGTAATTATTTCCAAAATTTTCAGAAACGGTTTGTTGTTTCATTTTTATGAATTCTGCGTTTGTAGTCTTATACTCGTAATGTGTAACCAATTTAGTGTGTGTAATCAGTGGGTCACTTTAAATAAAATATTCAATTTAATATTTAAGACTCGATTTTTATTAATACTTCAATTGAAATGAATAAAATCTCGTAGATAATATGCCAGCTTAATTCCGCGGTGGGTCACTTGAGGTAAAGAAAAAAATTACTCAAATAGTTATATTAAATAATATGCTTAATATTAAATTAAATTCTTAGGTGCCACTGCCAATGGACAAGTGAAGACATATACACAGCCCCTTTGTTTGTCAGTACAAGAAGACTGCAGTCCAACTCTTTTTCTTCAAATATTAATTTAGAGTGTAGATTAATTATATATAAAATAGTTCATCACCAGATAACTTCTTATTATTTAACGAGGACCTTCAATAACAGCAACAGATCGTAAATATATCTTATGAAAATAAAAAAAACGTTATTATGGACGGAAAAGGCCTCACAAGCAATCCTATAGCGAATGTCGACTCCAATTGTCGAAACAGGATAAAGGCATATGCCCCTCAAATGTATTTTTAAACTGACGAGAAGTATTATTACATAGTAAAAGTATTTTTAACTTCTAAATTCTAAAAGATTTTATGCTATTTTACAAAACACTTCCATTAAACAAAAACTTCGAAAATTGCATAAAATTTAATTTCCTCAACCTATATCGTTTGGTGTGATTCAAGCATCAAGCGCTTGATTAGTTACGAGATAAATATACCTATGTAACTTTAGCTGTTCTCATGCCCATAAATTTGTGCATTTATTTTTCAACTTTATGAATCATTGGTTCATATTACTCTTGACATAAGTTTCTTTCTCAATCTCGGACTTGCAAAAAATATTTCTAATTAGCGGCAAAAAAGAAGAAACTATGTAAATGAGGTATGTAACAGCGTATAAGATTGTTGATGAAATGACTATTGACAGATCCACATCTTTTATATCTTAATCCCATATGGTAGGATAGCTGAGAATGCCATTGAGACCTAAATATGAGTCTTTTGAATCGTATAATTTAGAAACATCAAATTTAAAAACGCTATATGAAAGAATTTACCCTATGCATATAGGGATGGACAGATTGCCTGATTTATTTAAATGTGGTTTTATGTGTTAAACTTACAAAATCATGTAAATTTTTTTGTTGAAAAGCGTGTTTAAAATTAAATACCTCCACTTTATCATCGAGTTTACTTGATTAAACTTATCTACCATCACAGAAGATCTGTTATGTCTACAAAAATAAGCTAAATAATCAAATTTAAGACTTCAAAAAATATTTTTATGGTATAAAATATTAAATCATAAAATACAGAACTCACAATATTTCATTCAAGTACTGTATTATAAAAATACTATGATATTATTTGACTTATATATAATATTTGAGTAAGCTTTTTTCTTTTGACATGAAATTTTATTAAACAGATTTTCGTTTTAAAATAATCTATGAAAAAATTATGATAAAAAAAGGATGTTAGAAACTAAACAAATAAAAATTTTAATAAAAAGGCACAACTGCCTTTATGCACAACTTTAACAACATAAAAACAATAAATATCTTTCCCACGTATATATACTTTTAAGTGATATTTTAAATAACCATAATAATTTTGAATACGGATAGATTAAACATTTGTTACGTAGAAATTTCATTTCTGTAGTAATTTAAAAACTTAAGTCACACATTATTTATATGATGCTTGTCTGTGATAAGTAGATTAATGATCTGTTGACAGGTAATTCAAAAGACTAATACTCAATAATTAACAATCCATACGATCATATGAAATTAGATGTTACTAGCTTAAGGATGCCTTGGGTTCCTCGAAACTTAATACTATTTTATTATTTAGATTGAATTTTATTCTTATTTCATAAATTATATAAATTGGTAGAATATTGCTGTGTATTATTTAAAGAAATTGTCATATCGTTTAAGATATTTAGATGCTACCTACGTTGTCATATTGATATATTTAGATTATATTAAAATGTTGTCAATTAATAATTCTTGTTTGTTTCCAAAGACATTCAGTTCTTTAGTTTTATATAACTGAATTAACTATTTTCATTTGATGTAATGTATAATGAATCAATGAAACTTGGATATAGTTTCTTTATATTTTATACTTTAATATTAATATACATATTATTCACAATATTATGAGAAATTTGATCATTATTGCTCTAAACAAAATATACAATGATAACCGTGAATGTTAATCGTTGATTGATAATTACATTGGATTTAACTCGAGGGAAATTAGTCACCAAAACCTCCAACTAGAACACGATGCTCGTTTATGTGACATCACAATCTGACTGAATTAACACACTGACTAGTCTAAATCTCTAAAAGATTACGTAAATGATTATTTATTGAATACTTACACTTATTTTTTAGATTTTGTTTTTTTATAAGCTTATTTATTTCCTAAATTCATATTGTATCATGTTATTCAAGAGTTGCTTGACTCTTTTAAGTTAGTTACTACATGAATAGACATCTGAAACTATAGTTCTCATTCCTATAAGTTGGCCCAAATTTATTCTCCTACTTTATGAATCATTTGTTTATATTGTACTTAACATTTCAAAAGTATTTTACGCTTCAACAATTTATGTCCTCGTATTGTTACTAGTCCGACTTGACAGAATGTGGTAAATTTTCACTCTAATTAATAAATTTACAAATATTTCTAAAAATTTTGACATAACCATAATGATAAAAAGTTTTGTTATAAAAAAAAAGAAGTTATAAGCAATAACAAAAAAAAAACGAATTAAAGAATAGAAATCATAAAATAAGTAATTAATGTACTTTTAATTTTGACAGATAACTGAACGAATATTTTATATTTTTGCACCAAAAGGATGCATTTTTTCCTGTAGTAATAGGATTTCCAGCCAATTAATAATCCTTTGACCCTGAACGACATTTAGTTTTGGTAGAAAATCGTACAGAGATGTTTTAATAGCAGCGTCTTACAAATATTTTATAATTATTTTTATAATGCTTTAAAAATAGTTATAAGACTGGTAAAATATTTTTGGTATCCTAAATAAGACATTATTACATTTCCTTTACTAAAATTAATATCTTGTATGCGACAATAGTTTCTAAAAGGCCTTTTTGTTGTATTGTTTTGTATCGGTCTATAGATGCTTCAGCTAAAACTTTATCCGCTCCAATGATTTCCCTAAAGTTCATAGATGTACTCATCTTCCCCAAGCTGGCGCTGAGCCAAGCAGTGCTCTGATTGCTAGTATTTATTCAAATACTTCATTGTACTCCATTTTGTATTAACAATGAAGATAACAATCTAATAAAGAGTAGTATATTATATTTTTATGACTTCCTGTGCAATATTATTCCAATTATATTAAGAAAAAATATATTGTTAACAGTATATTTGTTAAAAATAAATGGTCTGGTACTATGTTAAGTACAAAATTACAAAGTCCAAATAGTTTTTTTTTTATATTTTTACAAAATAAAACACGTGTATATATACTCTCAAAGTGTAGCTTTTTAAACCAAGAACTATCAATCTGCATATTACTAACCAGATTTTTGCAAAATCCAGTTTTGTTAATCGTAAAAGCAGAACTTAGATATAGGATGTGTTGCATGTATACAAATTAAAAATAATGTAAAAATAATACATAAATACTACTTATAATACAAAACAAAACCTTGGAGAATAAAATATTTTTCTTTTATATTTCACTTTCTACTTTACAATAATGAATGTTAATATAGTTTCCCTTTTAAAAAAATATTGAATTTGTGTAACAAACCACTAGTTAAAGTATATATCTATTGTAAAACTAAATGTTGATATATAAAGTAATTGATTTTACTTCCACTCGATTTCATGGTTAATTGGAGCAGATAAATAAGAAATTTGTTGGCGGCACGTGAACCCAAATAGAATTAATTACCCTCATGCGAACGACGCAAGTCATTTACGTGATTGGGATATAGTTTGATATATTTTATGTTTTATTCATAGTATGATAAGTTTTCAATTTATAATAATATTGTTTATTGAATGTGAATGCATTAAACTCTGAGATACATATGTAGTAATTGAAATTAATTTTAAGTATAATAACACTATAAAGAATAAAATCATATGTAAATGTATAATTATTATAAAAAAGACACATCGACTGTAATACATGAGAGTTACGTATTCAAATACAAAGGAAAATTCCAAAAGCGATAATTCCCCTTATTTGAAAATGCAGTATATATTTATGTGTATACATCTCGTATGTTCTTCAGAGTTTTTAGGAACTCTTCGGTCCATATATTTTAAAAATTATTTGCAGTTGTACTGAAATGTAATTATTCATTCAAGGATCTGATATAGACGAGCAACCTTTAGTAATCTAAATAAGTTCCACTCCGTTCTAATTGGATGCAGGCTGCTGCAAACAATGCGTTCATGTGAGATTTTAAATTAAATTCCCGACGTTCCCTTTCTAGCAATATGTTATGATACACAATAAGAAAACCGACAATTTTAATCTTTTCTACAGTATAATTTATTTAAATAAAAAAAAAATACTTTTGACTATGAGTTACTGTTTCTTGTAAAATAATACGATAGTGACATTTGTTCTATTATAATGTATTTTACTGACTACGCCATACTACTAAGTAGTATAAAATAGTATTTTAAACAAAGTGAAACAAGCTCAACTGACGATATTTACAAATCTCAATATCAATCATCGAGATCTTCAAGCATGTGTACAAGTGGTTACTCAAAAGTTGTAAAACGCAATTCTGCAACAGTAAAATCCGATATAGATGTTCGCATCTAAAGTGTCATATTATATTGAGTACCTTTGACATTCTCAATGTATCGACTCTGCGAGATCTCAGCATATTAAACACGTTGCATATTCATACCGAAAGCCACTTTAAGTATTACGATAAAATGCAAAGGAATCTGACTCTTTTCTAACGGTGTTGGTAACTAATGTCTCTTAATGATTTGAAATTTAACATTTTGAAAATACCACAATGGTCGCTACAAGACAAATAGTTTACGTCAGGCTACTGTCTATATAACTATGAAAGGTATCATGTGTTTTGTTACTTCAAACTGTGAGGTAATAATTTGGTACTATTTAGTTAATTTTACGATAAAGTCCAAACGATCCAAACGAAACTCAAGAATAGTAAACCTATCGAATTTAAACCTCTTAACAAATTCTCAGCATTTTAATTGATAGAGAGTTTATAAACGTTTGTAAGTGGCAGTAAACTGACAAATTGTTACAAGTGAAAAATAAAATAATACATATTATCTCTTATTTGAAAATTTCAACATTTCTATTAGTGTGTACTTATTGACTCTTTATCTTTTAAGTTATTACATTATTCAATTTAAAATATAATACAAAACACTTGGTTCTTATTTAGTTTCAAAATCTTGATTTTGCCAAAGAATAATTTTATGCTAACTACTGGATATTGAATATTCCATACTCTGAGAACATGATCGTAATGTGAGGCTTACAGTGCTCATATCTTTGATAGCCTTATTCATTGTATATATTAATTATTCCGTGTAACGAGCGAATAAAATCATAATGAAAGATATTTAAACTCAATATTAACATGATTCTATTGAAAAAGTTATTTGAGCGATTTCTTCATGTAAGTTTTGAGCGATCTCCATGTGAATATAGACTCGCAATCAGTTTCCCATTAATAAGATTTTTTTTAATTAACCTATGGTTCTCATTTTTGAGATTAAATTATCTTCGCTAAAAACCTGTTATTTATGAGCTTATTATATTTTTTTATTAATTTGTTTACTTTTATATACTTGTTTAATTTATTGTGACTTGTGAAGTATGTTGGGGGGTTCTATACTTAAATCATCCTTGGTTAAATCAATTACTACTGGATTAACATTATTGAATTTTGATGGAGTAAGAGTTCATGGGCGGCGGTGATCACATATCGACAGTGACCCGCAAGCTGGTTAGCCCTCCTCTTACTTAAAAAAAAAATTGTCTTTGTAATTACCGTCCAAGTTAATGCATTTTATAAGATAGTTAACGATAACAAATTAAAATGGGTTCTATAAGAGCGCGATTGAATCAATGAATCAAAGATTAGCATTGATCCGCTGCCGATTCGCCTTGGGAGCTATAGGCGGCAGTGTTCGCTGGGACGCATTGGCACCGGGCAGAAGCCAGGGCCAGGGGGGTAAAGCCCGAGGCAGCGCGGGTCAGGGCTCTAGCTCACCGAGCCCTGATTCGACGGTGGGAAAGGGACCTAGGCTCCCCTGTCGTCGGACTGACGACTGTGGGGGCAATCCGTCCCCTCCTCGATCGTTGGATCAACCGGCGGCATGGAACGCTTACGTTCCGTCTTGTGCAGATGCTCACTAGGCATGGGTGCTTCGGGGAGTATCTGCACAAGATCGCACGAAGGGAGGCAACCCCATCCTGCCACCACTGTGACGAGGCCGTAGATACGGCTCGTCACACCTCGGCGGAGTGCGCAGCCTGAGACCACCAGCGTGTTGAGCTGGTGACCGTGGTGGGCGGGGACCTCTCACTGCCGCGCCTTATAGGCGCAATGATCGGCAACAAGAGGTGTTGGGTGCAATGGCCTCTTTCTGCGAGCAAGTAATCGCCGCGAAAGAGGCCGCGGAGCGGGTCAGGGAGCAGGCCTCCACCGCAGACCCACTCCGTAGGGGAAGGCTGGGAAGGAGGAGGCGGGAGTATGCCCACCGCTTCCTTCCTCAGCTGTAGTGCCTTGGTGAGAGGGGAGGGTGACCTCTCTCATCTATTACAGGACTACGTCGTGAGGGTGCTCTAAGTTGCTCGGAGCACCTTTACACGGGGGTTACCTTCGGGGCGTCACGGTGAGTGCGCAAGCGATCCCATGGCGTCCCATTAAGGCGTTGAGGGCAACCGTTGGTTTTTTAGTGGGTAGCCTTAAAAATAGTAGCGTCCTCTATGCTGCCGGGTAGTCCCACATAGCCCTGCGGCCATCACCGTCTTGGTCAACGGGTATCCGTAACGGCTTTTTCCAAAGAAAAAAAAAAGAAAAAAAAGAGAAGACCCCGCCTATCATCCCGCGGTGTCAAATCTCAATGCCGGAAATAGTTTTTTGGCAGAAAACTATCAGGCAGTCTCTACTTTCTTTGGACGTTCATACTCGTAAGTTGAGTGGGCCGGATGGCATTTCTTCATTGGTGCTACGGACGTGTGCCTCTGAGTTGACTCCAGTGCTAAGGCGTCTATTTCGGCCCTCCTACATTAAAGGCGTAGTCCCGGTTTCGTCGAAATGTGCCCTTGTCCATCCGATCCTTAAAAAAGGTTATAGTTCGGACCCAGCTAACGACAGACCTATCGCCAGAGTTTATGCAAGTGGAACACCAGCTTGCTCACTGGGCGGAGCATACAGGTCGTTCTCGACGGTTTTTTCTCGGACCCCAAGTCCGTGAACACTGGTGTATCCCAAGGCTGTGTGCTATCCGCAACTCTGTTTCTCCTGCACATCAATGATATGTTGGATATTCCCAACATACATTGTTAAACGGAAGAGAGCACTAGGGTTGCGGTATATTTCGGTCGTGCAGGTCTCTCTCGGGAAAACGTCGATAAGTGCCGAAAGAAACTTGTGTCTTCAATAGAGACCTCCCTGGGGATGGTCTCTGAGTGGGGTGAACTGAACCAAGTTCAGTTCAATTCCCTTAAGACACAGGTTTGCGCGTTTACCACTAAAAAAACCTCATTCGTCGTATCACCGCTCTTCGAGAGCACTCCTCTCATTGCCTCGCCAAGTATCAGAATACTGGGTCTCGACATTTCGAGCGATTGTGAGTTTCGTGGTCATCTGGAGAGCAAGGCCAAGTTGGCCCCGATGAAATTGGGAGTGATCAATAGAGCGTGGCAGTATTTCAAGCCTGGCCAAAGATTTGCGCTCTATAAAGCCCAAGTTCGGCCACACATGGAATACTGTTCTCATCTCTGATCCGGATCACCCCAATATCAGTTTCTACCATTTGACCGCGTACAACGAAGACCCGCAGCGGTGATCACATCAACGGTGACCCGCAAGCTAGTTTGCCCTTCTCTAACTTAAAAAAAAATAATTGTGTTTGTAATTACCGTCCAAGTTAACGCATTTCATAAGATAGTTAACGATAACAAATGGGTAACAAATGGTAAAATGGGTTCTATAAGAGCGCGATTGAATCAATTAGTCAAAGATTAGCATTGATTCGGCGCATGTTTAACCTTAATTGTAACACCGGTTTTAGTCAAAAGTAAAAATATTAATATATGTAATAAAATAATCGGATAAAAATTTCTAAATTTAGACATGTTATACTGTATTCAATCTATATGATGTATTGAGTAAGCAATATTTCTTTGAAGCGTACCTTCATATTTCACCCATCCATCTATATTTTTATTAACAAAGAACAAAACATTTTTTATATATTTATTCTTCACAAAATACAACGGATTAATCACGTATTGACATATTTTATCCGCTTATTCCAACTGATCTAATAGAGACTTATTATTTCTCGTTCAATTTACATACACAGTTTTCATTATCTTAGTAAGTTTTTTAATATAATACATAATGTAGACGCCATAACAAATAGTTTAGTTACAAAGTATCATCTCGACTGCTGCTAATTAACTAGAAATATTGTTTGCGAGTTTTACTATGCAGGCGAGACCACGGAGAATAATTTCTATACATTTGTTTTATGTATACTTATGTGAACTAGTGCATACAAAGTTACTTAATTAATGTATTCGTGGACGGTCCTATTAGGACCTTATGCTATATGCTACGTGCATCTATAAACTTAACTAAACATCTTTTCCTTACAAAATAAGTGCATTATTTTATTTGCATTATATTTACATTGCATTATATATATATATATATATATATATAATTAGATATTTATATAAACCTTAGTGAAATCATACCATGTCACTAAAAAATATGTATATCAAATTTTAATTGAATAAAAAGTCTATAAAAGAAAAAGATGAAAAGTGAATTAATATGTACAGAAATAAAGTAAATATTACCTGATGTCAAATTACACCAATTTTAAACATAATATCTAAATATGACAATGACAAAGGCAATCTAAAAATATAATACAATTAACGTGAAAAAGCAGACTTATCGAAGTTCGTGGTTTTCAAATCGCAACAAAGCTTATTTGACAGAATCCAATAAATATGATACGAGTACATCGAAGAAAACAAAGTAACGCTGTAAGTGAAAGTTGATATATGCGGGAAAATTAAGTTGTTTTATGAATTTATTCATTTTCTTTGTAAAAGAATGAAGTTATATAATTAATTTACAGTAATATGTTTATTTTGTAAATAAACGGTATTGCGATTTAATATTCAGGTAGCGATTGTACCCATATCGTGAGTATAACTTAGAGCATGACTTACCTAGTTGAGTAAAAGAAATATATTTATTTATATTAATAAAACTGAAGTATTTAATATCTGGTATTTTAAGTTAAATTCTAATTTATTTAAATTTATACACCCAGAATTGGTTGGTATTATTTTCTGCTGAAAAAAACTCCATGATAAAATACTCCTGGCATGGTAATTATTCCATGAGACGGAAGTTCATTTCCATACTAAATAAATTGGTCATACATAGAAAAGATAATTTATAACCTGGAAGATTCTTCATTTAGGCACTCACGACCGTGATATTGATGAAATTTATTTTTGGTAGATTCCATAGATGAATCTACCTATTGCAATCGATGCGATGACGGGACCCAGACCTCAGAGTAGGGGCGCTACGCCGTTTATGAACTGGAAATTGAGAAACCGTCGAAAAAAAAAAATTATATATCCCTCTATATATATATGTATATATGATCCATCAGTCCAAATTCATCGTAGGCGAAATCTGACTTCACAGGTCGATAGGATAAATTAGTAGGACAAACGAAACAGCTTGATTTTTTGGAAAAAGTGAAAGGGGTGGCTGGGAGGGGGGGTGAAAGTGCAAACTTTTGGGACACGCTACAGGTCGCAAATATTGACAGAGGATTTTCAAACTCGGTATACACATTCTTAAGGACAAAATGAAGGTTAAGTTCTTGAACGGGGGAAATAGGTCGGGGGGTTGGAGGGCTGGGGGGGTTGAAAGTTAAAAACCGAAAAAAGTCACAGAAGAAGGCAAAATTTTGCAATTAATAAATTAAAAGAGGAAACTTTTTTGTCTGAAAAGTTTTTTGATGCAACCCCCCGTTTAGGAGATAGGGGTGGGTGGTGGTTCCCCCCTCACCCAATATATGCCGAGTGACTCGTCATAAGACTCGTAATGACTAGTAGAATACTGCTGGCTAATTTTTCTTTGTCGATCCGACCACCGCCCCCCCCCCCACAACTAAAGTAAATCATTCATTCTAATCATTGTTACCTTCGAATATTGAATATCGATTATCGCGTGACGGGAATCTACCTAACACGATCAACCCTGTCGAACGAGGTATTTCAATTCAGTGCTTATAATTAAATCACGTGATTAGTTTCTTCAATATTTTATACGTAGTTTATATTTTTACAAATCATAGATTGAAGTTAATCTACATTTTAAATTCGTTAATCATATACTAATCATATATAATCATATTTTAAATTCATAAATATATTCATATCTACATGTTAACCGAATGATATGTTTATGTTGAGGCAAAAAAGTAAATTATAAATCTACACCAATTTTTTTTTACACGTTAACAGTGAAATTGAATAAATAACCTGAAAAACGTCTTAAAAGCAGGTAGTCTTTAAGAAAATTTTTAGTTTTCTTTTTATTTAAAAAATAACACACAATATACATAAACACGTTAAATGAAGATTATAACAATAAATTACAATTATATATCAAAATAATACTGGCACTAATATTATAACTATATTAATATTAAAATATCTTCAAGTTTCCAATTTTAATAAATACAGCTTTTAGTTACGTTTACTATATGTTATAAAAATTCAAGGTATATATTAATTTTAGTTCGTATATAATTTAGCCATAAACTATTATTAGTACGTGATTGAAGTGTTTCTCGCTACCTGAAATACAAACAGATGGTTCTTTAATTATAAAAATATTATAGCTTAAATAAAAAGTAAACTATAAAGTTCAAAATTTGCAATCACTAAGAGAATATACAGCTAGTTAAAGAGAATATACAACCAGTAGTTTAGGAAGTATTGCAAGTCAATATTCCTTTATTTTGTGACTGATTAACTGACTCACTCATAAAAATAAAAGTTGTACTTCCCGTGAACCAAGAACTGAAATTTTGCATACAATTACGTTTCACTGTCTATATAAAGAAATGACTTCTCAAAAATTTTTGTCAACCAAATCGAAGAACTACTGGACTTACCTCTATAACATAGCTAAACTATCAAAAATACGAAAATAACAGCATAGCAAGTTATTCGATCTTGTGAGCATTACCAGTCATATGATATATAAAAATTGCTCCCGTAATATATAAAAATGTAATGTCTATTTTATAATTGATCCAGTCACTATGACATAATTTATATTTTGTTAGTTTAGTAACAACGTTTTTGTTAAGTATGTCAATATATTTTTACATCTTAATGAATAGAGTGTAGGATGTATGAGCAACAAACGTATCCCGTAATACGTTTGACACTTCTCTGTTTCCTGTGATCACAAAGGAATGACAGAACGAAAACAGTGGTTGGAACTGGCAATCACCCAAACCTTTATAGCAATGTGCTTCCACAGTTCAAAGTATTTATTGCTAGATTTCGTGGTTGAGATTTTCAATTGAAGTAATGAAGTTTATATTCTGCAGACAATTTCTTTTTATACATCTGATAATATTTGATACAAGACAGAGAAGACGATATAATAAGATTGAGTAACATCTTTTAATAATCCATCATAGTAATACAATGAAAAAAAAAGGTTTTATCAACCTCGTGGTATTACAAAAAAATAATTGACGCGTGCTAAAGTTTCTTGTTTCTATTTATTATCATCAGAGGGGTATTCATACTCCTTTATTGTTATTTATAAATAATATTTGACTATCCAATTGGCATACAAATGAGTTTGATTACCAGCTATAAATTATGCAATTTATCCTATTAGAGCTTAAATATTGCACTTCTCTTAAAATGCTTACAAAAAAATATAATTTTTAAATTTCTAATACATTCTTATTAAAACCGGCCAAGTCTGGTAAGGTATCTGTTGTTGCCCTTGATAGATGGCTGCTTGTTTACTTATGTTTAGAAGTGGCGTCAAGAAGGTTAATTTTAACACTTTCGGCTGCCGATTTATAACCTCTAAAAATGGCCTTACATAAGACTATGTTAAATGAAGAAAGAGGTATAAAGTCCAACTTTACAAGATGTTGGAAAAAATCTTTGTGAGTAACCATTGCATGTTATTTTTACCACCGGCGATAAGAAAGAGTGAAAACCAGTGTCATGTAGTAATTTGAATAACGCCATATTGTCGTTACAGAGATTGTCCTTGTTATTATGTCAAAAAATTATGCAAAGGCTTTTATGCGATAATACCGAAAAACAAAATACTCTTTTTGCCTCCTTATTTTAAATCTCTGATATATTCTTTTATACTATTTTTTATGATGTGCTGTGCATTTTAATTTTAATCTAAATTAAACGTATATCTAATCAATTTAAAGTTTAATAATGCTTCGTGAATAAGTCATTATTTGTTATAAAGATGTCAAAGATTAAAATAATTACTGTAGGTTTTCCTGAAAAGAGATACATATACACTCGGGGACTATTTGTAGATTTTTTTAGAAAATACAACCCTGTAAGACATTTCCTTGATATATTTTCAAAGAATTAGCTAAGGATTACCATATGTAAACATATTTAGGAAATATATATTTTAATTAAAACAAGAATATATATTTTAATTTAACCGACTATTACTCGTAAACTTTTAAAGCTTACTTAGTTGTGATGGTTTCTTTTCAATTCGTGATGAAGTATTTGGCAACAAATAGGCTGTATATAAAAGTTTATATTAATATAAATATCTCGTTAGAGTTAAAAAATTAAACAAATTCACAATATGTTAACCTATGTTTCTGTACATTTCTTCACCCATGTTAGATTATTACACAAGATATGTGCATTTCATTTTCCGTTTTCATTATAAAAAGATAATGGTAACTCTGATACGGTTATACTGAAACGGTTGTGCACAATATTTATAGGTTCCACAGAGCATTTGTGCCTGCCAAATGGCGCAGTTTTATAGAATACAAGACGAAAAAAGAGCAATTTACATTAATGCAAAGTTATTAGTATTGTTATTACCAGATTAATAAACATCATTATTTTAATGTTTTGTTTTCTTATTTCTGCTTTCCAATGATGAACGTGAATACAGGAATTAATTTCCTGAAATCACTAAGTATTAATATAATATTATTAATATTTATATTATATACAATATATTTAATTTATGTGAAACACAATTAAATGAAATTCAAGTTCATCTGAACCTTTCAACTGGTTTCAGGCAATTTCTCTTGAGACCTCTGAGACTAGGTTTTAACAAGCTATTCCCGTATTTATTTTTTTATCTAGAATATTGTAATGTATTTTTGATGGTTAGGTCCAAAATATTCAATGATCACGATGTTTCTATTTATGCCCAAAGAAAAATAAATATAATAAAACCTCGAACAATATTCCAATAAATTTGAAAAAAAAAACACAATATTTCTTAAATAAAGCCCTATTTCAATGTTAAGGTAAGCAAAAGATGATATTATTTTTTTTATTTTACCTAGTTAGTAAGACTGTACTGTTTAGTTACATACTGTTATAAAATATACAGATAACTCATGTTGTCTGATCACTTTTAAAATAATTTGAAATAATGAAACAACAATTACACATCATATATATTTAATTAAAATACGTACGTGTTATATAAGGATATTGTTTCGTTATACTGGGATTATCACATCGACCTCAGTGGGAGCGTTCTTATCTTCTAATTCCTGATGATAGACGGGCTCTATTACTTGTCAGTTGGTATAATAATCACATTTTGTTGTATTATTTCAGTTATTTATGATCTTCGAGTATTTCCCACGACATTTAAATAATTTAACGGTCAATCATTCTTTACAATGTTTTTATCTAAGAAATATGACTAAATAAAATAATTCTTTATAATCTTAGAATAATTATCTAAAGTCAACGATTGTAAAAATATGACGAGGAATGCGATAATATTTTTGAAACTGCTTGTACTTTTGATTATATTAATTATCAGCACATGATCTTGGTAACAGCATTTTTGGAATTTATATATACATATTTAAGATTATGGCATGCTTATTCCATCCACGCACAAAGTAACTCTAAATGCGAAACGGCCTGTTTTTTGAAATATAAACTTATCTTCACGAATGACAAAATAAATATGTGAACTAAAAGTAACCAAGTAATTTGAAAATATTAATGAAAAATAAGCTTATCTGGAAGATCTTGAAGAGAAGAATAGACCTCATCAGGCAGCTTTAGATCGGCCCTGTCATCATTTAATTGGCTAGAAAAATATCCAATTAATATTAGTAGAAGGTAAAGTACTCGCGATCACGTGACGGGAAACAGTGACATCTAGCGACTGCAGACGGACAGGCACGATGTACTCTCATAAAGTACTTCAGATTTCTCAGGACGATATTGATATCAGATTGTATAATTCATATAATAGTACAAAAAGTTATGCTTGAATATAAAAAATATATAAGAATAATGCTCCGTTTACAATAAAAGCCAGGTTAAATTACGTAGCTGCTGGTATCTTCTCCAAATATCCAACCCGTTGTCCAACTTGTGACTGCAATAAATCCTATCTCCCGTCGATAGTAGGAAGTTGGCACTCATCGCTTTTCTTTCGCCCGCCATTAAAGATTGTACTTTTATTTTATTGTTCTAATATGAACCCTAACTTAGTAGATTATTTTAAACTTTTTAGACCCTTATCTGTATTAAAAACATTCATGCGTGATTCTTTTACATCTATAGTTTATATACTAAGTAAATAATAATAAAGTACACAAAATTATGAAATGTAAAAAAATATTGAATTAAAACATATATTAGTTGTTATTGATTACGTTACGATTGTTACGATGATTTTATAAAGTTAGTAATTTTAAGATTGACATAATAAATAGTGAGCAAAAATATCACATTTTAAGTAGTGGAATTAGTAATAAGTTTAAGACACAAAATAAACAATGTATTGAACGAAAACCTAAACCAATTAATAGACGTTCTCACAATAATGTGCATTATTTTTCAGTTACGAATTAAATGTTTATTTTGCACTACGCATAAATAAACAAGTAAGATTTTTGTTCTTCGTAAATTATTCATATTCGAAATATCAAATCTACTAACCATCGTGACGAGCTGAATAGTATAATAGGATAATGGGGAGCGTAATGTTCTCGGTAAATAAACTATACTTCCAATAATGTCAATAATCCATATTAAGCCATACTCTCGAGTTTGAACTCATTAAGAAAAACTCGTAATAGTTAGAATTATGAGATATATTTAATTATTAGTAAATGGTTGCTGTTACCTTTAACTTTCAAACTTCAAACTCTTATAGGCCATACCGGGCATAAACCATCCACTAGCTCAACGGCTAAATATATTTCAAACTGAGGTACTGCAGTAAGCTTACAAAGTACAAAAATAATAAAAAATTCAAACCAATGCAAATAATTAATTAATTAATGACTGTGTTGTCATGCACATAGGCTATCAAATGTGAGTTAATTGGAAATAATAACCAAGGAATATAATTAATTTCATAACTTTAAAACGATGCCTCTTTGAAAAGAATTAAGTATAATTAATTAAGTTCATATTGAATTATTGTTAAATACATAAGTATTCCTAAGTATCCTGGATTTAAATATCTGAAACGAACGAAACTGACTTACGAATAAAAATACTTTATCATTTAAAAAATTATAAATAATAAAATAGTCTATGTGTGTATATGTATTATTTTACTTTTTTATTTTTATTATTTCATTCATTCTAATGTATTCAGGGTGGTATTCAGCAACAACACATATCAATTTATTTCATTATTCACTTTTATTAGTATTCAAAATTCAATGAACCAATCCTTAATGATACTATTACCGTATTTTATATTTTCTAAACATCCACCATGTTTTCTTTTTAGCAATTCACTCCTCGTGTTGCCTTATAAAATAATTAACTCTATGGTGTAAGGTGTATCAAAGTGTATTACAATAATAACATTCAAATATTGTAGTACGAGACGTACAATACTAGAAATTGTAAAATAAAATAATTATCTTACAAATATACGGATTGTCTAACTTTGTGTTATTGTGGATTTAGATTTCTACTAGATGGTTAGGTTACTTCAATTACTATTAATTTGTCTTTTACTATTCATTTGTAGCTTGTAGGGTAAATATAACAACTAGCTAAAGCGAGCTGTTCCCTCCAATATAATTGATTAAAAAAAACACGTATCGTATGCAGATTATAATTTTGGAGGATTCAAAGAACTTAGGTATTCAACGAAAATGCAGTAAATTTATATTTTACGAATACTTTACAAAAATTTTCCAATGCCTAGCATGAACACATGAACTATCGTTGTACAATATCTTTTATTTTTTTATTTAAATTAATAATAATATTGTAAAAACGTTGAAACTAAAATGTTGAAAAAAAAAGTGGTTGTTTTTGAACATTTCGAACATTAAATGCTGAATATGACTTGCCGATTTTTTGTTAATACTCTTGCAAATATAATAGGAATATACATAACATAATTAATGGCTTCCATTTAATTGAGTATACATTATAAAGCACAATTGTATTTTATAAGCTAATTATCTCCTTAAAGTTTTTTTATACTCTCTAGGTTAATGATTGACTACATTCCACCTGATGGAAAGTGAAAATGTAGTCTTAGATGGTAAAGCGCATTAACCTAGTAACCTATTCACTCTTCTCTTGAAGACACCCACATTGTATTCGGACGGAAAAACCGACGCAGGCAAGCTGTTCCAGTCCTGCGCTGTACGAATTAAAAAAGACGAAGCAAAGCACTTCGTTCGGACAGGGGGAACGTCCACAACGTAAGGATGGATACCTGCCGTGCGTTAGCACGTCCTGTGCTGGAAGGCGACGCGGGAATTAATTCGTGTAATTCCAGCGCACACTCACCAAAATGTATCCTATAAAATACTGAGAGACTAGAAATTCTACGCCTATGTTCAAGATTGTGGAGGTTGGCTTCTACCAATTCAAGATGGCCTATAAGCCTCTTTGCTCGCCTCTCAGTTGAGTCCAGAACCGTAAGATGAGACTTTGCGGCACCAGCGAATATGTGACTACAGTACTCCACACACGACCGGATCTATGCTTTGTATTATAGAAGAAGCTGTTCCGGTGTAAAGTACTGACGGACCTTCGCAAGAACGGCAAGCTTTCCTGCAGCTGCTCTTGCTCTGGACTCAATACACCGACCAAAGTTGAGTTTCGCGGAAATCTCTAAGCCTAACAACTGAAGCCGGTCACTGTATTCCAAAGATACACTCTGGAAAGTAGGAGCCAAGGTGAAAGGGCTCCTTTTGGTGGTGAACAGACACGTCTGTTTTATCTTTGTAGATTCATTTCCCATTATCTAAGATAATGGAAAATGAAAATGTAATGAAATATTTATGTAAGTTGAACGATAATGTACAAGTCTCTATTAAGATCAGTTGGAGTAGGCGAATACATGATTCATCCGTTGTATTTTGTGAAGAATAAATATATAAAAAAAATATTGTTATTTTTTTAACATACATATAGATGGATAGATGAAATATGAAGGTAAGCCTCAAAGAAATATTGCTTACTCAATAGATCATATAGATCGAACACAGTATAACATGTCTAAATTTAGACATTTTTATCCGATTATTTTATTACATATATTAATATTTTTACTTTTGACTAAAACCGGTGTTACAGTTATGGTTAAACACACGCCAGATGAATGCTTATCTTTGATTTATTTATTCAATCGCAGTCTTATAGAACCCAATTTAATTTGTTAGCGTTAACTATCTTTTGAAAATCATTAACTTGGACGGTATCTACAAGTACCACAAATTATATTTATTTATTTATTTATTATTTATATTCACGCCATATCCCTTGCGGGATAGACAGAGACGACGGAGCGCCAAACGCTACGGTCCCTGCATACCTCTTTCGCCTCCACCATAGACATCAACCTCTTCATACATGCCCTCTGGGGATCCTCATGCTTTTTATGTGACTTTCCAGAAATTATTTTCTAATATTTTTATAATTTTTTACAACCTTCTTTCTCAATGCTTTGTTGTCATTTACTTTTAGATTTTAAATGTCGGTTTCAGTCTATAATCGAGTAGATTTCTGCCAATTATCACTTTAAGCAAAAGATTGACCGATTTTTATTGAAACTTTAAGCTATCACTTGAGCAACTAAAGATTTAATTTACAAAACTACTCCCTTATCTCTTTGTTACATTTTTAAAGAAATCAGTTTACGTGCTTAATAATGTTGACCTTAGATTTCAGACATCACTTGGCTAGCTATTTTGTTAAATTGTCTGTTTCTAGCATAGCACTCGTTAACAACTAGCTGTAGCCAGTGGCTTAGTCTGCTTACTTCCTTTCCGAACTTTATGAAGTAAGACATCTAAAACCCCAAAGTTACAGAACATCCCTACATTTGAACCTAATTTCTTATCGTAATTTAGAATATATTTGAAATGAAAGTATAGCGCCATCTATTGATTATGTACACAACCTAAAATGAGATTAATTTAAATTGTGAAATTCTCACTGCCGTTTATTGGAAACTTAGAAGTTAGTAAAAAAAACTTCGTATGCGTAATAAAAGAATCTGTACAAAACGTCATTAAAAGCTGTCCTGTGTTTTTGGAGATTAGCAGAAACAAACATGGGATATTTTTTAAGCTGATATATATAATGATATATAGCAAAAATGAAAATAAATAACCTTATTTATGCTTATTACATAAACTCAGAATATACCCCTGAGAAAAAGTACTCAATTTTAAAGATTCTAATTATAATAAATATTTTAGACCTAAACAACAAACTAAATAATAGTGCGGAGTATCATAGCAGTATTTATAAAATCCCAACTTAACAGTAAGTAACAATATCTTTATGATTTTGAGAAAATCGATATATCGGTATACTGGGATTATCAAATCGACCTTAGTGAGAGCGTTCTTATCTTCTAATTCCTAATGATAGACGGGCTCTATTACTTGTCAGTTAGTATAATAATCTTATTTTGTTGTATTATTTCAGTTATATACGATCTATTTACAATGCCAGTTAAATAATTCAACGGCCAATCACTCTTTACAATGTTTATATCTGAGGAATATGAATAACTAAATAAAATAATTCCATATAATTTTGGAATAATTATCTAAGGTCAACGATTGTAAAAATATGACGAGGAATGCGATCATATTTGTTAAACTGTTCGTCGTCATCGTTTTAATTATATTAAATAACAGCAGATGATCTACGTAACAGCATTTTTGAAGTTTATATATACATATGTATATATAAACTTAAATCGTATATATATACGATTATGGAATACTTATTCCCGCTCACAATTTAGGTCCACGCGCAAAGCAACTATTAATTCGAAACAAACTGTCTTTTGGAATATTAACTTATCGCCACGGATGACAAAATAAAACTGTTAATTAAAAGTCACCAAGTAATTTGAAAATATTAGTCATATTGTTGTAATATTCTTATTTATTAAATTTAAGTTAGTTGACCTATTAAATTTATGTTTGTTATAATTGTTATATTTACATCTGGTTTAAAATAGTTCAAAGTTGTTTTAAACAACTTTAGACATGTCATCGTTTAAAAAAAGTATTTTGCTATTAAGGTTATTAAAAAATTTAAATCCTTTTGGTTCCCCGGCTTAAAACGTCGAGCTTTATTTCGTCCTGTGAAGATCCGACATCTGTATCACAAACTAGTAGACAATACTGCCTCCTTTAGATACTTCGGGGGTCCTCCAGCTTAAGTGCTCGACTTGCATCTGGAAGATGGGCTTATTTCGACTAGGACTCTCTAAATAAATCTTGGTCAAAGAAAAATAATGACTTTCCTCTAGCTGGCGTATATCCACAGTTAAGACTTATACACCTATTTGGGGTAAACGGATGCTTTAGTGTCAACATAATAATATCGATCCCCGCTATCCGGCATCTGCTGAGGTGGCTACATACTTATCAGTAGTGTGTATTCGGGGGTTCTGGCTCATTTGTATTGCCCCCAATACAAATGAGCTGAGCCAGAACGCCCTCCGTGTTCTGGCTCAGCGGGGTCTCGCTCAAGTTTGGGTCTGACCGTAAAAAAAATAAAAAAAAATTAAACGGTTTTGCTATCATCTAAATCGTTTGCTGCCATCCCCGTTGCGGTAGCTCTTACGGTTACAGAGATAGCTTTTTGATTTAGACTACCTAGCCGAAGGCTGATAAGACCATTCATTCCCTACTCAACTCGCTCGGCGTTATCGCCGAAGGCCGATAAGGCCAACCAGCACTAATTACTACAGTACTTGTTTATATAGATGTTCGTTTTATGCAATAATACTACAAATTAAAATTTTACATTTTATTTACAATAATACTTGATTAAATTATCAATTATTACATCATTGCACAGGGTTTCATCTTCATCGAATATCGTAAACATAATCTATACAACCTAACATAACCTAACCAAATATAATCTATACAATCTAACATAACCTAACCAAATAATCTATTTTATATAGATTTTTGTTTTATGCAATAATACCACAAATAAAAATTTTACATTTTATTTAAAATACCACTTGAATAAATTATCAATTATTGAATAAATTATCAATCATATCATTGCGGAGGGTATTCATATTTTAGAATAGATAACACGTGCTCTATCATGCATAGACATGTAGTGAATAGTTAGGTATCGTAAAACATGTCTTTATAGTAAGGAGATTATGCACAGCAAGCAATGCATACGCTAAATCGTTGGAATTTATAAACTAGTTACTAACGTTGAAATACCAAAGAAATAGTTTTAAGGAATTTTAAATAGACAAACCATTACTTATCAGGTTTTACTCATAAGTCAACAATGCAATGTTTCGTAAATATCATATAGATAAACCATTACTTGTCAGGGCTTACTCATAAGTCAACAATGCAATGTTTCGTAAATATCGTTACAGTTATCGTTTAGAGTTATTGTTTTAAGATAATAGTAATCAGTTACTACCGCTATATAAGTCCAAAACGAAGGAGGGCCATAACATAACAGTAGTCGTCTACGTGCAGTACAGTGTATCCAAGTTACAAGTTATTGTGTGGTTACATTAAATTTCTTTGGGTCGCCATGGAGGTAAGCTAACTATTTTTAAATATTTATTCGTGTTGTATTTCTTTCAATATGTCTTACATGGATCTAATCACTTTTAATCTAGTGCGTCTCTTTTACTTAATCTGTTAGCGTGTAGAGACCATGGAGAACGATCTATAATTGATGAAATAATGAATATTTTATCACTCCAATTAGATTCATTTCCCTTTTGAAACATATGTTTAAACTTAGTTATTCTGACATAATCTCCTACATTAAATTTTGGCTGTGAAAGGTATGAAATTTTTGTATCTTTTCTTTTCCTATCATACAAATTTCTCCAAACTGTCATTATTCCCTGAGCTAACATCGCTAGGACTCATTTTTATACTAGAGTGACCACTATGATTATATGCATATATTAAATCTTGTAAAACATGTATATACTTGTAAGTGTTTCTGTGAGTAAAATATCGCCACATTTTCATTTTTAAAGTCCTTTGAAATCTCTCAACAACACTAGCCTTAATGTCAGGATTATTTGTAGTATAATAGTTAAAATTCTTGATTTTAAAGTAACGTTGTAAATCTTTGGAAACGAACTCCGTACCTTTGTCGGACTGTATATGAGTAGGAGTACTGTTCGCTTCTTCAAATATACTTTCAAAAGATTTTTTTATAGTTTGAGAATTTTTATTTGTTATTGGTCTAGCATGAGCATACTTAGAAAAAACATCAATAACACAAAGTATGTAATTATAATTGTCATTATATTTCACATAAGTTGTCATATCACTTAAATCAACTTGCCAGAGTTCGTTAAAATTTGATAAAACATACTTATTTCTCGGAAATTTTCTATTAACGGGTCTATGGAGCGTAAATGTTTCTTGAGGCTGCAACCAATTTCTAACTTCATTTTTATTCATATACGAGTATTTATTCACAGCTTTACTTAATTTTTCATTGCTACTATAACTAGCAGGGTGCGATGGATTATAACAAATTTCGTTAATCCGTTCTAGTGGATTGATTCTATCGTTATCTAGTAGGGAGTCCATTTTTCCCAGTCAAGTTTTTTATGGATTTTTTTATTCACAAGTGTATTTGAAGGAGTAGAATATTCTTCATCCGGTGAAAGATCGCCAAGGTGTCTTAATTTCAATTTGTTTATAAATTCAACTCTCTTTGGATTACCTAAGTATTCGAGTGGGATTTTTATTTCATGTAACGCCTTTGCAAAAGGTTCCCAACCTATTGGATCATCTTTTTTAAGTTGTCTTAGTAAATCATTAACCAAGTCTACAATATTGCTTCTACAACATAAAGTCTACAATATAAAGAGGGTCAATTTCCGATGCTGGTTTAAATTCAAGCTTTTCATCCTTCAATGCTTGGTTCGAGACTGAATCTTTAGTATCAATTCCATCATTTATATTCGTTTCCATGTTTATTTCATTATTAGCCATTACTGGTAATTCAATAGGTCGTCGATTTTCTTCATTGAAATGTAAATATCTTTGTAAAATTTGTAAGTAAAGAATACATTTCTTTCTGTCATCCATATTGTTATTTAAAATAGTTTTCATCTCACCATCTAATCTAGATGTTGGATTATCATCATTATTATGGTGATTTAACTTTTCAATAACACTTGGTTCAATTAGTATCATTTTCTTAGCATGTTGCATTTTACAATCTGTTAGTTTACAGAAGCGATTGAACAATTACACTCAAAATTGAACCTAATATTATTGGTAAAAATGCACCACCTTTTTGAATAATTATCCTCTTCCTTAATTTATTTGCGCCTTTTTTGACTAACTTGCGTAGAACAGATTTATATTTTTGTAACTTTTTCTTATGTTTATCTTCGAGGGGTACTTTCCCTTGCAAAACGTTATGAATACACTCACAAATACAGTTTATCTCATCTTCATCACAAGATTTTAACAAAGCTGCTCTATATTTTGGTTTGAGCTTATGCAATGCTAACAATAAGTCTTTATGCGTGTTGATACTTCGGGACATTATTTATAAATGATTGGAATATGTTGGTTATCAGTGTATTTAAAACCCTTTGTAGGTAGGTACGTATACTTGACAGTAACCATCCGAAGGAAAAATATTTGTTTTTATACGACATATATCGCTTGTACCTTGCTTTAAATCGATCATTAGTATCCATGAGATTCTTTTGTTGCATCTCTGTAAGCATCTTCAAGAAATATCTCTTTGTCCCTTCCCTTGATGAAAGAGATTTTGTGTTATGTAAAATACGCTTAAGTTTCTATGATGACTACCCTTAGTGAGTATATCGACAATTCGACCATCGGATTCCCTCATGAGATCATCAATTATGATAAGATTTGGTTTTTTACCATCAAACATATTTAGAACTGGAATGTCCTGATAAAAATTTACATTCTGTAAATTATTGTACAAAGGTTGCATTTCATCAAAACACCACATTATCTGAGCAAATGAAGTATTACAAATGTCATTTGTAGACATTAAAAAGTTTTTTACAAAATTCGATTTTCCACAGCCCTTGGCCCAGCTACTATTGCAATGAATGGATGTACAAAATGAAACACTTTTGTAATACGTGTGAATTATTAAAAGAGTAAATTAGAAGTGAAGACTTTTATTGGATAACAACTATTTTATTTTATTTCATAAAGAACTTAACACACTATACACACAATAATTTTATTTTATTACATTTAGTCTAGAACATAACATTTTTTATATCTTAATATTAGCAACCTTACAATTTAAAGATAATACATGTCTGAATAACAATTATAATAATTGACAATCAATAAAAAATATTAAAGCTTCGCTTACATAAACATCGATATTTCAATTTATAGTGACCCCAAGCCAATGTGTCCACGTTATTTGGTAAAATATGCCTTTTTGTATCATTATAGGATAAACATACTTTATTAATTTGCTGTGTAAAAATGGCGTGTTTAATTGATCTGAATCTTAACATTTTATCATATTTGATATTTTTATTATAAAGACAAGATTTATAACTCTCCATCATCATTCTTTTTGTAACGCTTTTGTTACCACCTTTTGCTTTAGTTGTTAATTTTGTATTCATTTCTATTGCATACATTTTTGATCTTAAACCAACGAATTCCTTAACAATATTTCTTATTAACTTAACATTTACTCTTTTTTCAATATTTTCCATGGTTTTACCGAACACAGAATTATTCATTAATTTAAAGAAATCTTTTTCGAAGTTATATTTTGCTTATTTCCTTAAATCTGTATTTAAATCAATATATTTTTTTAGCCATGGACTCTGTCTAAATTTTAAAACTCTATGTACTTTTGCTAATTTAAGACCTAATTTTAAATATTGTTTTAAATTTCTATAGTGAATTTTATATTTTTCTTTGTTGTTTAAATTTGGAATGAGTTTTTTGTCCTCCGATCTACCTATGGATATATTTTCTGGACATAATGGTAAATCTGAATGCAAATCATGAAAGTGTTCAGGATATTCCAAATCAACTTCTAAAATGAAACCAAACTCAGATGTGTCTTCAACTTCATAATTTGTCTCTGGACTAGTCCACTCAAATTTATCCAGAGGAAGGTATTGTGACATAGCCCATCCATAAAGGTTATTAGCATCAAAGTAAGTTATGTAAGATGAGGGTTCGTTTTTATTTAAATCGTTTACGTACTTATTATTAGCTTTTGCATAACGATTACTACATTGAGATACACCTCCTCGAATCCCTGATTTAATGAATGATATTTGATCTATGTCCGTCAATAACTCTAATCTAACTTTTGTTAATTTTAACATTGCATCCCAACTAAGTCGTGGTGCTGTATAATAGTGAGGAGCATCTAAATCATACGTTTTGAGAAAAGAGTTCTGAAATTTTCAAAAATATCGACTAACAATAAAACATCTGTCTTTAAATATAAGTTTGAATAGTCTAACATATTGCGACCACCAAAATGTTGCCAAACGTCTTGAGCTCGATGGTAATCATCTGCCGTTATGTTTGTATCATTCAATGAATCATAAAATTCATTTTTACTTGGTAATTGTGTACAGTTTAATAAGTCAAATGATTTCATGAACTCATAAGGATAAACTCCTTTCTTTCGTAGGCAATTGAAATCTTCTATCTTCGGAAAGTTTTTTTTAAGATCATGAAATTCTTCATCTTTTAAATTTTGAGCTACTTTAACAAGACTACATGACAAAAATCTAAACGAATCCACAAATCTCAAACGAACTTTTTGATTGTTAATGCAAATGCTTTTAGAAAACGAATTATATATTTTTCTTTATTTTGTAGTATTAAGTCTATTCCACCTTCTACAAAATGAAGAGCATGAACAATGAAATGAGCATCGTAATTGCTCAAATTATGTAAAAAATAGGGATGTATCGCGGGACATGACATTTATTTATACAGATTTCATGTACAACACCTATAAAATCACCAGTTTGCCAGTCAAAATCTAAGGAGTTTTTGTTATTCAAATCTGTTTCACAAATGTGACAAAGTTTGGCGTTACTTATTTTATAATTATCTACTTCTGACAATGGTTTTGGAGATCGTCGAAAATTATTCTTTTCATATATTAATTTTACATCATTGTGTAATCGTTTCATAAACACTTCTGAACAATTTGGACCACTGTATGACTCATATTTAATCAAAGTATTATCAAAAGAACATTTTATATAATAACCAAAACTGTTAGGTTCATGTTTTTGTATGTTATTTGTAAATGGTTTTGATGGATCATTAGCACATAGTTGTATTGGGTATAAGAATGCTTCAAAATCAGCATAAACTACGAATGGGACTTTAATTTTCTTGTGAAATTTATCAAATTCTAAATAATCACTAGGTACAAAATTTCCGAACCAATTTTTAGTTAACTTATCACTGCTAGGTAAATTAGCAGTGATATGAGAGCAATCGTGAAGTTGGTGGTTACATAATTTTTCTTTGGTAGTAAAATGTACTAAATACCCATCACATATATGTACAGCTACTTTTTTATTTATTAATTGTGCGCTTACTAAACTAGATAAGTTTTTAATATAACAGTAGTGATAATTACTATAATTTTGCAAGAGTAATAAATTAATATGATTAGTTTTACGACATTTACAAAAATAAAGTGGTCCAACTACGGAATGCTTTTTCGTCTTGATATCCCATTCTAAACCAAAACATTTATAATAATATTATTTTGTTTTCCTATTTTAGGTATATCATTCAATTTGACCGGGAAGGGTATCCTATTAAGTTTAATTCTATGAGAATTTAAAGTGTAAGATGATGGTCGATCCGAATTTTTGTTCACGGAGTATAAAGCCGAAGGTATAGACCACGTTAAGCATAACTGATCTGAGTTTTTAACATTTATGACAGTTTTTTTAGGTTTTATATCTTTTAGTAAGTCAATGTATGAACCACTACGAAATGGAGTAAATTTGTTTATATTTAATTCTATGTAATTTATATGTTTTAAACTCCAACCACTATCTTTTCTTTCAAAAGAACAAATTTTATTTGACAGCATGTTTCATCGATATCATAAAAATGTTTAAATCGTCAGCTTCAGTTATTATAAAATTACTTGTTTGAAAATCAAAAGAGTTATTTATTTGTTTTATTTCATGCACAAAATTAGCGTGTAGAACAAAGTTAATCTTTAAAGAACTCTGTTGTTTGACAACTTCATTGATTAAAAAAATAATATCACTTTTGATAGATTGCAAAAATAATTCTGGTGTTTGGAATGTTGTCAGATTCTTTTTTACTTTCAATTTTAAAAGATATTATGCGCTGTCCAAAAGCGGAACCTACAACAGACACATTGGCAAGGGAGCATTGTGATTTTAAAACAGTATTTTTGTGTAAATTACTCTTGGTATGATTTACAAAATATCTTCTATTAACGTAAATGTTACAAGTTTCACAGAGTACCTTTTCTTCGGTTGAAGTTGACGGTTCCTGGTGTCGTGGTCTCTTGTCTTGACCGCTTCTTTGTCCGGAGTCAACCATTAATTTTTTTGCTCCACAACCCGTCTGCAATAGCAATAATGGTGACTGACTGTGGATGAACCATATTGATTAATTTTAATACACCAAAATACATTATTTACAATACTAAACCGATTAGTCACTGATTTCACTAAGTACATACCTCTCAATATCTGCCTGTGTTATTTCTTTCGTTATATTGTAAATTATCTTGTTGATAGATTCCATGTGTTGGTTACTATCGTTGGTAAAATATTTCAATCTAATATTTGCATTCTTCCAATGTTGTTCTTGTGGCACGTTGGCAAGTTTCTTCATATCATACACTTCTATTTTTATTAAGTGAGATTATGAGGCCGCATCTTCTCTGTTCGTTGATATGAATGCTACGCCTCCATTTGCTTGCGCTCGCGATACAGACGAGCACTGCTTTTTCCGTTTGTTAGCAGCTAACTTGAACAATTCGTCAAGCCGGTCTTCTTCTCCACGTTTCCCTTTAAGTTTTGACAAATCTCTGGCAATCGTAAGACTATCGTTGCTATCATCCGATAGGGTTTTGTAATAATAACACAGGCACACAAAAAAAAAAAAATGTCATGAACCAGAGGGGAGACCCCATTATTCCTAGGTTTTTGGGATCGCTAAAACCGAATATGACAATAAAAACTAATTTTAAATGCCCGTTTTGCCGCTAGCACCCCCTTACTACCTCTTAAGGGGTGAACATTGAAATTTTTGTAAAAAATCAAGATAGATGTGTCTTTCTACGTTTTTTGGGATGCTGAAACCGAAAATGATAACTAAAAATAAATTCATGACCACTATCACCCCCTACCTTCCCTTACAGGGGGTGAAAATTTCATTTTTTTCTATAAAATCAAGACAGATGTGTATTTCTACGTTTTTTGGTATAATGAAACCGAAAATGACAACCAAAAGTGAATTTGATACCTCTTTTACTCAATACCACCCCCTAACTACCCCTAACGGGGGGGAGGGGGTGGGGGTAGTTTCAATTTTGTATAAAATCAAGATGTATGAAGAAATTTTGACGATTTCCAGTAAATGACATGTTTATCAAACTAGTTTGAAGTTACTCTTAGCTCTTATATTAGAAATTCAAATGCTTTATCGATCAGAAGTATCTGATATATATTCATGATTTAATTCTATTCTTAGCGTAACCCAGGAACAACGGCGTGGACGTAGTAGATTTCTGTTCCCTTTTGGAGTGCTGGATTAAAGTGAGTCCCCTTGCCTCTCACTATCCGGGGTGCTGAATTAAAGTGAGTCCCCTTGCCTCTCACTATTCAGCGTCTACCTGTTTCTACGATAACGAACTCTCTTGTTGTCAAAAGTTCTTCTAAGTGGTTGCCTTTTATTGGTTCTTTTCTGTTCTGGCAAATCTCTTTTTAAATTCCAACAGTAGTCTGCTAACATATTGACATCCCATTTACCCTGATAGCGCTGTTCCATTGTCTTAAGATCCTGGTCGATGGAACCTTTCACCTTGCTCCTCGCTATAGTCTCCTAAATTGGCCGAAAAATAGTAACCTTTCTATTTCGGAGGCATAGAATTAGGTTCAGCATCTTTTAAGCGTTTTACAAGACTGCCGGATGGATAACAGTATAAACAGAATTAAATAGAAAGCAAAAAAAAAACAAAAAATTAAACAACTTGTTAAGAATAGGACAAAAATCATGATTCAGTCTTAGTATCATAATAACAAATATATGCATACAATAAGGTTACCATATACTTTATAATCATTTTTTCTCTCAGCATCTTGAAAAACATAGAAATTCACATATTTTCGGTTCCAGCATCCTAAAAAACGTAGAAATACACATCTATCTTGATTTTATAGAAAAATTGAAATTTTCACCCCCTTTAAGGGGTAGTAAGGGGGTGATAGTGGTCATAAATTTATTTTTAGTTATCATTTTCGGTTTCAGCATCCCAAGAAACGTAGAAATATACATCTGTCTTGATTTTATAGAAAAAAATGAAATTTTCACCCCCTGTAAGGGATGGTAGGGGGTGATAGTGGTCATGAATTTATTTTTAGTTATCATTTTTGGTTTCAGCATCCCAAAAAACGTAGAAAGACACATCTATCTTGATTTTTTAAAATAATTTCAATTTTCACCCCTTAAGAGGTAGTAAGGGGGTGCTAGCGGGAAAACTGGCATTTAAAATTAATTTTTATTGTCATATTCGGTTTCAGCGATCCCAAAAACCTAGGAATAATGGGGTCTCCCCTCTGGTTCATGACGTTTTTTTTTTTTTGTGTGCCTGTGTAATCTTTGAATGTATTTTCGTCAAATATATTCTGTAACAATAACATTCATTTTAAGCACAAACATAGCACACGCTCTAGATTAAAAGTGATTAGATCCATGTAAGACATATTGAAAGAAATACAACACGAATAAATATTTAAAAATAGTTAGCTTATCTCCATGGCGACCCCAAAGAAATTTAATGTAACCACACAATAACTTGTAACTTGGATACACTGTACTGCACGTAGACGACTACTGTTATGTTATGGTCCTCCTTCGTTTTGGACTTATATAGCGGTAGTAACTGATTACTATTATCTTAAAACAATAACTCTAAACGATAACTGTAACGATATTTACGAAACATTGCATTGTTGACTTATGAGTAAGCCCTGACAAGTAATAGTTTATCTATATGATATTTACGAAACATTGCATTGTTGACTTATGAGTAAAACCTGATAAGTAATGGTTTGTCTATTTAAAATTCCTTAAAACTATTTCTTTGGTATTTCAACGTTAGTAACTAGTTTATAAATTCCAACGATTTAGCGTATGCATTCGTTCGTCATTGTATGCGTATGAGTTCGATACAATTGAGGTAGATATAAGAACAAGTACCGGTTAAAAAATACCATTTCAGTTTGGAACAATGTGTATTAAACTCCATTTTAGAAAATTATAATCATGTATTCTCACAATAATAAAATTATTTGTCCTTATGAAGATTATTATTCACACCAAGCCGGATCTGGTATTGGAGTTATTTATAATGGAGTCCCGTATCAACGGGGTCACGGAATTGGTAGCTTTTTAGGAAGATTATTTCGATGTGTTTTTCCATTACTGTCTAGTGGTGCTCGAGCTATCGGTAAAGAAGCTTTAAACGCTGGTGTAGGACTTTTATCTGATATGGTGGCCTCTAATCAATGAAGAAGCTGTTAAATCACGGTTAAAGGAAGCAGGCTCCAATCTGAAAAAAAAGGCAGATGCTAAAATCGACCTCATTAGTATGTCCGGTTCAGGATATATAACGAAGAGAAAACGTCTGACTTCATTCAGTTCATCGTCTACCGCCAACGGGAAAGTTAATAAGAGCAAGAAATTTACTAAAAAAATAACTAAAGACATTTTTTCTTAAATAATAAAATGTAATTTTTACATAACCATTCCTGTGAATGTATTAAGTCCGAATTAGATTTGTTTGCCTTGCCCTCTACTCAAACTAGTATAGAAAATGGGTCATGGATACATTACAAACCAATTTCTTCACTTGCTGATGATGGACCTATAGAGTTCCAAGTACCGGAAGCTGGTGATGATTACATGGATTTATCTCACACGCTAATACACTTAAAAGCAAAAGTTATAAATCAAGACTCTACAAAACTTAATTCATCAGCAGTTGTGGCTCCAGTTTAAATCAAAAACTTATTTCACCTCCCAATAAGATATATGCTTACCGTTCATATATAGAGACATCACTTAATTATGCCCCGGCCGCTAAAAAGTCTCACCTGACTTGCGGTCTCTGCTATGAAGATACTTCTGAAAAGATGGAATCAACCGACGAAGCCAACAAAGGATTTACAAAACGTCAAGAGCTTATAGCCGAAAGCAAAGAAGTTGAAATGTTTGGACATTTACATGGTGATTTATCAATCAAGAAAAATTTTTAATAAATGGAGTTGATATGTCTGTTAAATTAGTAAAATCTAGAGAAACCTTTAATTTGATGGCATCTTCAAGTGATTTAAAGTTAAAAGTATGTATTTCAGATGCTACTCTCTTAATTCGTAGAGCCAGAATTAATCCGACTATTTTACTTGCACATCAAAAAGTTTTAGCCTTTACAACAGCAAAGTATCCTATTACTCGTGCTGAAGTTAAAGTTTTAACTATACCTTCAGGTGTTCAAGGAAAAACTCTGGATAATATCTTTCTTGGGCAAATTCCAAAAAGGTGTATTGTTGGATTTATCAATAATGCAGCGTTCAATGGTACTCTTGTTAAAAATCCTTTTAATTTCAAGAACTATCAGATGAGTTCATTTTGTTTATACATTGACGGTCAGCAAATACCTTCTAAAGCATTGCAACCATCATTTGAAAGTAACATGTTCACTTCAGTTTACCATTCGTTATTCTCTGGAACAGGAATACATTTTTTAAATGAGGGCAATGGAATATCTAGAGAACAATATGCGAATGGTTATTGTCTTTTAGCTTTTGACTTAACACCTGATTTATCAGCTAACTCCTCAAGTCATTGGAATTTGATAAGGAATGGTAGTGTAAGATTAGAAGCTCGTTTTGAATCTTCTCTAACGCAAACTATAAACTGTATTGTTTATGCTGAATTCGATAATGTTATTGAAATAGATAAGAATCGCAATGTAATCGTAGATTATAGTAGTTAAGATTTTCTATTGTATTTTAGATTAAGTTGTCCCCATTTTTTATAAATAAAATGATAAAATGAAATTAAAGCCTTTATTTTTTATAATACCTTATTACATTGAAACTAGTACAGTTTATTCAAGTAAACAGTTTTTGTTTTGTAAAGAAAATCTAAACATTCATATCGTTAATTGTTATTATTGAAACACATTCTTTTACAATTATCTGTTTGTGTTATTTCTTTTGTTATACTGTAAATTATTTTTTGGTAGATTCCATGTGTTGGTTAGTAACATTGGTAAAATATTTCAATCTAATATTTGCATTCTTCCAATGTTGTTTTTGTGGCACGTTGGCAACTTTCTTCATATCATACACTTCTATTTATATCAAGTGAGATGATAAGGCCGCATATTCTCTGTTCGTTTATATGAATACTACGCCTCCATTTGCTTGCGCTCGCGATACAGACGAGCACTGCTTTTTCCTTTTGTTAGCAGCTAATTTGAACAATTCGTCAAGCCGGTCTTCTTCTCCACGTTTCCCTTTAAGTTTTGACGAATCTCTGGCAATCGTAAGACTATCGTTGCTATCATCCGATAGGGTGTTGTAATAATAATCTATAACATTTAAAAATAGTTAGCTTACCTCCATGGCGACCCCAAAGAAATTTAATGTAACCACACAATAATTTGTAACTTGGATACACCGTACTGCACGTAGACGACTACTGTTATGTTATGGTCCTCCTTCGTTTTGGACTTATATAGAGGTAGTAACTGATTACTATTATCTTAAAACAATAACTCTAAACGATAACTGTAACGATATTTACGAAACATTGCATTGTTGACTTATGAGTAAGCCCTGACAAGTAATGGTTTATCTATATGATATTTACGAAACATTACATGGTTGACTTATGAGTAAAACCTGATAAGTAATGGTTTGTCTATTTAAAATTCCTTAAAACTGTTTCTTTGGTATTTCAACGTTAGTAACTAGTTTATAAATTCCAACGATTTAGCGTATGCATTGCTTGCTGTGCATAATCTCCTTACTATAAAGACATGTTTTAAGATACCTAACTATTCACTACATGTCTGTGCATGATAGAGCACGTGTTATCTATTCTAAAATATGAATACCCTACAAATTCAGGAATGCTTAAATAGGATTAATCCATTGTTACAAATGAATGCATTTCCTGCAAACAGATTGCCGATACATTTTGAAGCCCCTACATTTTTAGTATGCAATCTAGATTATGATACTCAGCCAGGTTCTCATGGGATAGCCATACAAGTAGACAAAAACAAAATCGGCCAATATTTTGATTCATTTGGCCGAGCACAGAAAGGCTTCCATAAAACATTTCTTAATAGAAACTGTAAAATATGGTATTTTAATAGTAAGAAACTAAAAAACGAGTGGACTTCGGTGTGTGGTGAATATTGCTTGGTGTATACCAAGGTACCATGTAGGTATCTACATCACATGTTCTACGGTCAGAGCATGCAGAACTTCGTGAGGATATTCGATGAAGATGAAACCCTCCGCAATGATATAATAATTGATAATTTATTCAAGTGGTATTTTAAATAAAATGTAAAATTTTTATTTGTGGTATTATTGCATAAAACAAAAATCTATATAAAATAGATTATTTGGTTAGGTTATGTTAGATTGTATAGATTATATTTGGTTAGGTTATGTTAGGTTGTATAGATTATGTTTACGATATTCGATGAAGATGAAACCCTGTGCAATGATGTAATAATTGATAATTTAATCAAGTATTATTGTAAATAAAATGTAAAATTTTAATTTGTAGTATTATTGCATAAAACGAACATCTATATAAACAAGTACTGTAGTAATTAGTGCTGGTTGGCCTTATCGGCCTTCGGCGATAACGCCGAGCGAGTTGAGTAGGGAATGAATGGTCTTATCAGCCTTCGACTAGGTAGTCTAAATCAAAAAGCTATCTCTGTAACCGTAAGAGCTATCGCAACGGGGATGGCAGCAAACGATTTAGATGAGAGCAAAACCATTTGGTTTTTTTTATTTTTTTTTGGAGTCAGACCCAAACTTGAGCGAGACCCCGCTGAGCCAGAACACCTCTCCAATACAAATGAGCCAGAACCCCCGAAAACACACTAATCTTATCACATTTACATTTGTCAGACAACTTAGCTTATCACACAATTTTTGTACATAATTTAGTTATAGCTGCTTTTTGTGAAAATCTTTACCAAGTTGAAATATCCTTTACTCTTATAGTAATAATAATAATAATAATAATAATAGCCTTTATTTAACAATCTCACAAATGCGTAACTTAACCTATTACATATATTATTACATGTTTGTAAATAAATATCAAACACATTATATTATAAATCTGACACCGGTACGTGAAGATTGTCTTGCTGTCCAGCGTAGGCCTCCCCCAGATTTTGCCACGAACTACGGTCCTGTGCTTGTCTTGGCCAAGCAACGCCCGCGATTTTTCTTATGTCGTCCTCCCATCTTCGATGTTGTCTCCCTCTCTTTCTTCTATTTTCTCTTGGACACCATTCTGTTACATCCCTTGACCATTTATCTTTGTTACTCCTAATCATATGGCCTGCCCATCTCCATTTAAGTCTTTTAATACAGTATGTAATATCAGTGATTTTAGTTTGACTTCTTATAGTTCCTAATTTTATTTTATCTTTAAGTTTTATTTTTAGTATACTTCGTTCCATACTGTGTTGGCAGGTTTTTAATTTGTGTATATTATATTTATTAAGGCTCCATGTCTGGCAACCATATGTCATTACGGGTAATATACATGAGTTGAACATTTTACTTTTAGCTTTTAATGGTACTTGAGGGTTTTTCATTATTTCCTTCAAAGACCAGAATCTTTTCCATGCCAAACTGATTCTGTTGTTTATTTCTTTGTTTGTGAAGTACGTTGGAGATATTATTTGTCCTAGATAAGTGTATTCTTCTACATATTCTATTGTATTGTCGTTAACTGTTATCGGTATTTCCTCGAAGTTTGTCATCACTTTTGTCTTTGCAGTGTTCATTGGGAGACCAACTCTGTTACTTTCATACACAAGCTGCTTTAACATCTCTTGTAAGCTTTTTGGATTATCAGATATTAATATTAGGTCGTCTGCAAATCTTAAATGGTTTAATTTCACTCCATTGACATTTAACCCGAAATCATCAATCAAGGCACCTAAACACGTGTTCGAGGACTGCTGAGAAAAGTTTGGGTGATAAGGGATCCCCTTGTCTCACTCCTCTTTTTATTGGAAAATATTCGCCGACTCTTTCCGTTTTTATTTTTGCTTTCATGTTCTTATATATTTGGGCAATCAAACGTATATATTTTCCCTCCACTCCTTGTGCTACTAAAGCCTCCCATATTTTTGTATGTTTTAACGAGTCAAAGGCTTTATTGTAGTCCACATAAGCAAGATAAAAAGTAATATTGTATTCGTTGCATTTTTGAATAACCTGTTTTATAGTGTGGATGTGGTCTATTGTTGAGAAGTCGCTTCGAAATCCCGCTTGTTCCTTGGGTTGGTTATCGTCCAGAATCTTTGTAAGTCGTTCTAGGACTATTTTTGAGAACACTTTGTATATATTAGACATAAGGCTGATAGGCCTGTAGTTGCCTATGTCATCTTTCTTTCCTTTTTTGTACAGGAGTATTATAGTTGACGTAGTCCACTGATGAGGTATATTCTCAGTCTGCAAGATTTCGTTGAATATGACAGTTATTGTGTCCGCTATTGCTTCAGATGCTCCTATAAGCAGTTCGTTGGATATGTTATCCTCTCCTGGTGATTTTCCTTTCTTCTGTGATTTTATAGCTTTAATAACTTCTTGTCTTAATATACATGGGATCTCTTCTCGGGTAGTTTTATCATAGATTATAAGTTCTTTTGTTATTTCATTGTCGCTGTATAATTCTCGGTAGTATTCAGTTGCTACATCTAATATTTCTATTCTATTTGTTTTATTATTCTTGTTTCTGTGGTGTTTCATACTATCAATCCAGTGTAAGGTCTCTTTTAGTTCTGACCGTGCTTTCTTTACTCCGCCTGATGTTTCTATGTAGTGAGTTATTGTATCTGTTCTTGTTTTTTCTCTGTATTGACGTATTTGTAGTTTAATTTCTTTGCTCAATCTAATTATGTCATGTTTATGTTTTTTCCGGTCTGTAAACATATCTTTTTTTTGCATAATTAAATTTCTCGCTTCTACTCCTAATTTGTCTTTCCTTGATTTTGCTAATTTATACTTATTTTCGATTTCTTTTAGTTCCTTCTCAAGGGCATCGTATTTTTCTTGGATGATACTACAGTAATTTGTTATTTTTAAGTTTGCTTGTAAGGATTCCAATAAGTTTTCTGAAAGTGGTAAGGTTATTGGTTTATGTGTACACTGTATATTCTTTCTTGATTTTTTCGGTTCTTTTGTGTATAGATGTCCACGAAGTAGTCTATGATCTGTATTGTAGTTAAGTTTATTAACGACATCTATATTTGAAAATATTCTTGGTTTGTTAGTTACAATGTAGTCTATTTCATTCCTTGTCTTTCCATTCGGTGACACCCAGGTCCACTTCCTGTTGGGCTTTTTGTTGTAGTAACTATTCATGATGTTTAGGTTGTTTTCCAAGGCAAAGTGTACCAGTCTTTGTCCATTGTGATTCCTTTTACCTGATGTATATCGGCCAAGTTTTTTGTCCTCATTTAGTCTTCTTTTTCCCAGTTGTCCATTAAAGTCACCCATGATAATTATTGTTTTGTGCAAGCTTGGCATGACGTTATTGAGTTTGTTATAGAATTCATTTTTCATTTCTTCTTTTGCGACTTCCGTTGGAGCATAGATTTGAATTATCGAAGTAGGTTCTTTATGGCCAGGTATTTTAATATTTAAAATTGCTATCCTGTCTGATATTCCTCGAAATTCTAAGATTTCATTTTTGAGATATTTCTTTACTATAAATCCTACACCATAAAGGCCAGCTGTTACATTTTTGTAGTAAAATATATAATTGTCATGCTCTTCAATTTTTTCATCCGCTCTGCGCACTTCACTCAGGCCTATAATATCCCAATTCACAGTTTCCAATGCATTTTCTAATTCTAATAAAGATTCCTGGGATTTTAATGTTCTTGCATTAAGAGTAGCTATGTTAAATCTAAATCTGTTCTTGTGCTTAAATATTTCAGTATTTTGTTTCATATGTTTGGGTTTGTAATATCCATTTATTGCAAATTCGGGGGGGGTGTGGTCTAACTCCCCGCGGTGACCAACCGTATTGGGAAGTTGTTTGTTTATAGTTTCTGTTGTTCTTATTCTATTTGTTAAATTCTCGATTCCGGTGTCTGCTAATTCCTATGCCTTATCTTGTTTCGAGGCTTTCTCGGTCAGTGAAAAAGACCTGGCTCTCATGTATGCAAATGCATCAGTTTTTTGCATTTTAGGCAGAGCTAAAATATTACTTCCCACTGCACGGTGAGGTGGTGTTTGTATGCAGTTGGGAGATGTAGAAATTTCTCTTTTTCTTTTTTCAGACTCTAATTTTCCTTTTATGATAAGTTTATTGTTCTTAATGAAAGCATCATTTCCTTTTTCTCGCTCTTGTTTTAATTGTTGTTGTAAATTCCTTCTTATTTCCAGCGTTTCTTTAGAAAAATCCTCGGTGAGATAAGTATTTGGTGGCATTTTGGTTTTATTTTTCATGACTTCTGCTTTTTTGTAATAGGATGTGAAGGAGATCAGTATGGGTCTATTATTGTTTGCGTCTTGCTTTTTCCCCAGTCTGTGGTATTTATTTATTTCAAATTTCTCTATTTTTACATCCAGTAATTGTAGATTATTTTTTATTACTTTGTATAATCCGTCATAACTGTCTTCAATCTCCTTTACACCGTGTAGTATTATGTTATTTTTTCTATTTCCGTCTTCTAAGTACTTAATTTTTTTGCTCAATATTTCCACTTCAGATTTAAGGTATTTATTTTCTTCTATTATTGGTTGTATTTTCTCATCGACAGTACGCATTAAAGTGTCGCTAATATTTTGTGTAATCGTTGCAGTTTGTTTTTGTAATTCCATTTTCATCATTTCAAATAGTTGCAGCATCTCTTCTGACATATTTTTAACTTCCATAGTGCAGTAAGTTTAGTGCGTGTATCCGAACGTTTTACTTACAACTGTTGGTAGTACTGCACTATTGACAGCAAGCGGCTAACTTCGTATTTGTTATGCTTGTTATGTCAATGAAGAATGATGATACAATTCTAACCTTCCAATTGTGCTACGATTAGTGATAATTCTGCAATTAATCGTTTTTTTTTTCCTGTGTATTATTCCAATCTAATATTGTGCACTTTAGCTTCGGTAGCTTATTAACACTTCAAGTTGATATTTGCGGTTTTTCACTAGTAATTATTTTAACATACAGGAGCACTTTTATCGCACTGTTACTTTTTTGGCAACCGGAACCGGAACTCTTATAGTAAAGCATGTTCTAAATGCCATTGCAATTGATAAAGCTACACATCCAAGGATACCAATATGGGATGCTCTAGTGTCTTTAGGTTTTTAAAGAATACATCTCCCAATAACGAATGCTTATTCAATGTATCTATTATTATTAGCATCAAAAAAGTTCATCTTTTGCTTTGCCATCCTGATCATTTTATCGTTAACTAAGACTAAATTTGCGTCCCGTATTTGGTTCAAAAACTGATACATACGTTCTACCAACAGTCGGCTTGGATTCTTACTACTTCATCCGATCACAATGTAGACCCAGTGTTTTGACTTAAAACTTGGATTCGTTCTATAAAGAATTTATTTATTACAATTAAGTCGTCCCGCCACACTCGCTATATTTGAAGGTTGAGTGAGATTCTATTGAAGCAGACAGGAATAGACGCATCACCAGGCAGCTTTAGATCGGTCCTGTCATCATTTAAGGGGTTAGAAAAATATCCAATTTATATTAGTAGAAGGTAAGGTACCCGCGATCACGTGACGGGAAACAGCGACATCTAGTGACCGCAGGCGGAAAGGAACGATGTACCCTCATAATGTACTCGTACTTTAGTTGTCTCAGGACGATATTGATATCAGATTTTATAATTCATCCAATAGTACAAAAAGTTATGCTTGAATATAAAAAATATATAAAAGAATAGTGCTCCGTTTACAACAAAAGCCAGGTTAAATTTCGTAGCTGCTGGTATCTTCTCCAAATAACTAACCCGCTGTCCAACTTACCCGATGATACGATACTGATCACGTGACTGCAATAAATCCTATCTCCCGTCGATAGTAGGAAGTTGGCGCTCATCGATTTTCCTTTGACCGCCACAAAGATTTTACTTATTTTTTACTTTTATTTTATTGTTTCAATATGAGCTGCTAGGTTAATAATAGTACACAAAGTTATGAAATGAATATTTTTATATAAGTTAATTTGAAGTGAATTAAAACATACATTTGTTGTTATTGTTACGATGATTTCATAAAGTCAGTAATTTTAAGACTTACTTAATAATAACCGACAAATGGACCAATGATATCACCTTTTTAAGTAGTGGAAGTAGTATTAAGTTTAAGACCAAAATTAACAATTAATTTAATTAAAGCCTGAACCAATTAATAGTTATTTTCACAACGATAGCTATTATTTAGTCAATATCGGATTAATTGCATATTTTTCACTACGCATAAATAAGCAAGTAAGATTCTTGTTGCTCGTAATTTAGTAATAATCGAAATTTCGATTGTAGTATCTACAGTGACGAGCTGAATAGTATAACAGTGCGATGGGGAGCGTAATGTTCTCGGTAAGTAAACTGTATTTCCATTAGTGTCACTTTATCATATTAAGCCATATTGTCAAGTCTAAACTCATTAAGAAAAACTCGCAATAGTTAAAGTTACGGTATATAGTTCTGTAATTATCTGACTGTGTTGCCTTGCACAAAGACCATGAAATGTGAGTCAAATGGAAATAATAACCAACGAAGTTAATTAATTTCATAATTTTAAAATGGTGTACTTATTATCTTTTAAAAGAATTAAGTATAATTAATTAATTCATATATCATTAAATATATCAGTATTCATAGGTAGTCTAGTATGAAAGTGATTTACGAATAAAAATACTCTACCTTTATAAAAAAATATAATTTTAATAAAATATTAAATATAAATAATAAAATAATGTATCTTTTCTTTATATAACAAGAAATTTAGAGTTATATAAAGCTGATAATGTTTCATTCCTAAAATATAACAAATTATCAACTCTTAATATTTATTACTACAAGGTTTTAAGTAAAAAACTAATGAATAGACCTGACAATAAGAAATATTATAAAATAAATGTGTGATACATGTACATAAAAATCGTATTGATCGTGATGATCTGATTTGGTTGGAATTTCTCTAAGTTGTTATTATTTTTATCAATATATTTATTAAAATTATCCTAATTTATGAAAGAAATTTCTGTTATTTTTATTTAAACTATTCTACTTTTATATTTAAACCTTATTATTAGACTTTATTATTGATTCTTATGATAACGATTTAGTTACAAAATTATTCAACTTTATATAACTAAATAAGTTTTTTTACTGGTAATCTGATTAATATAATTCCTTTTTGTGCACATATTTATTCATAGCATTTGTAGATTCCACACATTGATATTCAATCGTTGCAAAAGTCATTATAGGTAAATTTCATAATTATTGTTATTAAATCGAATATTATAAATCGATTCAGGGTCGAATTCAGAAATAACACAAAACAAGAATTTTAATTTATTATTTACTTATTTATTCAATTCTATTTGTATTCAAAATTCAATGAACCAATTCTTAATGATACTTAATGTTACTTAATACTTACGTAATGATACCATAACCGTTTTTTTATTTTTTCTAAACAACCACCATTTTTACTTTTTAGCAATTCACTCCTCGTGATGCCTTATAAAATAATTAACTCTATGGTGTATATCAAAGTGTATTACAATAATAACATTTAAATATTGTACTACAATACTAAAAACTGTATATTAAAATAATTATCTTACAAATATACGGATTGTCTACCTTTGTCTTATTGTGGATTTAGATTTCTACTAGCTGGTTAGCTTACTTCAGGTTAGGTCAGTTACTTAAATAAGTTAAACATACATACTGCGATTATTAAAACTCATTTTTTACTAATAATTTGTAGTTTGTAGTGTAAATGTAACTACTAGCTTAAGCGAGCTGCTTGCTCCAATAAAATTAGTTAAAAAAATTATATCGTATGCAGATTATAATTTTGCAAGATTAAGAATACTTAAAAGCCCATTAGTCAAATTATTGTTTTAACTACCTGATTAAATAAGCATGGAAATATGTGCTTGTTCTGTTACATTTCCATTAATATTTTATAATTCAATAAAGATCGATTATTGAAGTGGTAATCAAAAATGTTGTAATTGTTTTTTTGAATTCCTATAAATACAAATATCTATATCATATTTTAGAATCGCAATTCCGCGATTATAAAATATGATATAGATATTCTCATCTAGTGTCATATATCGAGCACCTTTGACATTCTCAATGTATCGACTCTGCGAGATCTCAGCATATTAAACACGTTGCATATTCATACTGAAAGCCACTTAAAGCCACTTAATAATATTGTATATAATTATAGTTAGGGACGTTGGCGTATTTATTAGTTTTTTTAAAACCTATTTTACTATAACAATCTTTATGGTTTCCATAATCCATAATGTTTGTTAAGATTCTCACGAGTAGAAAGTGTATATTACTCATGTAAATATCTATTTATGAGTATTAATTAAATTATTTTACGTGAACAATCGTTCGTCGGACAATCAGCGAACGTCTTAGTAACGTTCGCTGATTGTCCGACGAAAGCCTTTGTAAGCATTTGAAAGTAAAATGTAACTCATATATGCAATTCAAGTCAATAAAACATAATTTTACGAATTGCATTTCTATTATCATACCTACTACTTATTGACTTTTTATTTGTTAAGGAGTTATTAAGTTATAAAATTTAAAATATGACTCGAAGCACTTGTTACTTCTTAAGTTTCGATCATGCCTTTGGCCAAAAGATAATCTTTGGCAAACTACTAGATATTGAACATTCCACGTGCTCTGAGAACGTGATGGCAATGTAAGAGTAGCAGTGCTCATGCAATGTCTAATAGTCTGATAAATTGAATATATTAGCATGTTTCGTGTATCGAGCTATCAAAATCGTAAAGTTATTGAAACTCAATGTTAATTTGGGATTTTATAACTACTGCTATGATACTCCATACTACTATTTAGATTTTAAATATGTACTTATGTTGTTTAAGTCTAAAATATTTAAAAGTGAGTAACTTTTTCTCAGAGGTATATGCTGAGTATGTGTAATAAGCATATATAAAGTTATTTACTTTCATTTTGGGTAGACCTCGAAGAATTCGGTCTGCCCATTCATTTGTACCCGACTTTCGAATTTTGGAAAAATTTCTTCACAGGAGGTCTTCTTATGACCCCCTGAGTCCGAAATGACCATTGGTCAAAATGTTTATATATATATATATATATCTATATATATATATATATATATATATATATATATATATATATATATATATATATATATATATATATATATATATATATATATACATATATATATATATATGCGTGCGTGCGTCCAGATTCGACTTTTGTCAGCACGATAGCGGCCGCAGTTTCGCTCGGATCGCTTTCAAACTTTGCACTAAAATCAACCATCCAAAAATAAAGGTCAAGTTCGTTAACCAGAGAAATCCGGCCACAGGGGGCGCTAGAGCCTCACTTTTTCTGATTTCAGTTTTTCGACCATAACTTTTTCCCTATACAAAGTAGATCAATCGCGTTCATATTATATGATGTCTTTGATGAATACCTATAACTAATGTAGATAAACTGAAAACCTAACTTCAATAACTTAGGAGTGGGGGTAAAATAACCGAAAATTTTTGGAAAAAAAATCATAACTTTTTCTAGTAAATATTCTTACATTACAAGTATTTTTAATAGAAAGGTTATTTTTTACTCTAAATTTAGGTATCAAAAATTTTTCTGTAGAAGGTACCGTTTGCGAGAAAAAAAATAAAAACCACTTTTAGCTTGAAAATTTAAGGTAGGTAAAACCAAGGCAACTTTTTTCTGGTAAACATTAATAATAATAATAATAATAATAGCCTTTATTAACAATCTTATATTCTAATTACATTTAATCTTAATTCTAGTAAGTGTTACATTAATAACATTTATAATTATAACATATATATTATAATTTTCATATTAGACACCGGTTTCTTGATTGTCTTGCTTACCAGCATAGGCCTCCCCAAGTGTTTTCCATAAATATCTATCGTTTGTTTTCCTCATCCAAGTTACTCCTGCCACCTTTTTAATATCATCTTCCCATCTTCGACATTGCCGTCCTTTTTTTCTCGTTTTATATCTAGGACACCATTCTGTTATTTCTTTGGTCCATTTCCCTGTCTTGCTTCTTATTATATGACCAGCCCATGTCCATTTTAACTGCTTGATCCGGTATTTTATATCTATGATATTGGTTCGTTTCCTTAAAGTTGCTAACCTGATTTTATCTTTTAGTTTTACATTAAGTATACTCCTTTCCATTCTGTGTTGACAAGTTTCTAGTGCTTTGATATTTTTGTTTGTGCAACTCCAAGTTTGACAACCGTAAGTCATGCTGGGTAGAATACACGTGTTGAATATTTTTGCTTTTCCTGTAAGTGGTATGTCCGGGTTTTTCATAACTTCCTTTAGAGCCCAATATTTTTTCCATCCTATGGTTGTTCTATTGTTTATTTCCTTTGTAGTTAGGTCTGTAGGAGATATTATTTGGCCTAGGTATGTATACTCCTCTACATATTCCAAATTAGTAATACTTTTAAGTTTAATAGAAACTTTAACAGAATTAGTCATCAACTTTGTTTTACTAGTATTTATTGATAATCCAACCTGCTCACTTTCATACACTAGCTGATTTATCATGACCTGAATGATTTTTGGATCTTCGCTTATTAGTATAAGATCGTCGGCGAATCTTAGGTGGTTTAGTAGGACCCCGTTAATATTTATACCGTAATTATTCCAATCGAGCTGCCGAAATACGTGCTCTAGGGTTGCCGAAAAAAGTTTAGGTGATAAAGGGTCACCCTGCCTGACTCCTCTTCTAACCGGGAAGTAATCCCCTTCCTTTTCAGTCCGTATTTTTGCTTTCATATTTGCATATACGTTCTTAATTATACGGATATATTTATTATGGACCCCTTGTGCCGTCAGGGCTTCCCATATTTTCGTATGGTTAAGCGAGTCGAATGCTTTGTTGTAGTCTATAAACGCTAAGTAGTATGTTTTTCCGTATTCATTGCATTTTTGAATTAATTGTTTTATGGTATGGATGTGATCAATGGTCGAAAAACCACTTCTAAACCCTGCCTGTTCTCTCGGTTGATTCTCATCTAAGATTTTTGTTAACCGTTCTAATAATATCTTAGAAAATATTTTATATATATTGGACATTAGCGAGATAGGTCTAAAATTTGAAATATCATCCATTTTCCCTTTTTTGTGTAGTAATATTATAGTTGACGTGGTCCATTGAAGTGGTATATATTCGGTAGCAAGAATTACGTTAAATAGGTCTGTGAATGTGTGTAAAATCGTTTCAGATGCTCCAATCAATAGTTCATTAGAAATATTATCTTCGCCTGGTGTTTTCCCTCTCTTCTGGGACATTATGGCTCTCATAACTTCATCTCTTAGTATGTCGGGAATTGGTTCTTCAATATCTTTCTGGTCATTTAAAGTTGGCGTTTTTGGATTATCATTGTAAAGTTCACGATAAAAATCAGTCGCTGTTTCCAGTATGTCATTTCTTTTTGAATTATTTTTTTTGGTTTTAGGATGTTTTATGTTACCAATCCAATTTGTGTATTCCTGAAGTTCTTTATATGCCTTTTTTATTCCTCCTGATTTTTCGATGTGTAATAGTAACGTTTGTGTGCTCAGTTTATGTTTGTGTTTTCTTATTTTTGTATTTATTTCTTTGCTTAGTTTAGTTATCTCTTGTTTATTGTTCTTCTTGTCTTTGAATAAAAGAGCTCTTTGTTTAAGAAGGTCTTTTGCTTCTGGTCCTATTTTATCCCTTACTGTCTTGTCTTTTAAAAGCTGTTTGTTAGTTTCTTTTAGTTCTTCTTCTATTATATCGTATTTATCCTGGACCGTTTGAAGTTCGTTTAATGACGTTAACTTAGTCTTTAGTGGTTCCAAAACGTTATTTGGGAGAGGTAGCCAAATTGGTACCTTTTTATTTTGTATGTTCTTTCTTGATTTTTTAGGTTCCAGCATACGTAAATGGCCTCGTAGTAACCTGTGATCGGTATTGTAGTTGAATCTGTTAAGAACTTCTACATTTAGGAACAGCTTTGGTTTGTTCGTAGTTATAAAATCTATCTCGTTTCTTACTAGGCCATTAGGAGATTCCCACGTCCATTTATTTTTAGGTTTTCTTTTGTAAAAACTATTCATAATATGTAATTTATTTTCTAATGCGTAATTAATCAGTCTTTGTCCGTTATCATTCCTTTTACCGGTTGTATAGAGTCCAAGTATCGTGTCTTCGTTCTTTTGTCGCTCTCCAACTTGGCTATTAAAATCTCCCATCACAATAACGGTGTTGTACAATGTCTCCATTGTTTTATTTAGACAAGTGTAAAATTTATCTTTGACTTCTTTCGTTGCTACCTCAGTAGGTGCATATATTTGTACTAAAGACGTGGGGTTTTTGTGACCCGGAAGTTTGATATGTAGTACGACTATTCTATCTGACACACCATGAAATCCTATAATTTTATTTTTTAAATATTTTTTAACTAAGAATGCTACGCCGTATAGCCCAGGTATTTCATTTTTATAGTATAAAATGTGTTCTTCGTATTCTTCGATCATTTCCGTCGATCTACGTACATCGCTAATGCCAAGAATATCCCAATTAATATTCTTCAATGCTTGCTCCAGTTCTATTAAATATTCCCGTGATTTTAATGATCTTGTATTAAGTGTTGCTATGTGTAACCTGTTTTTTATTGGGTTTGATGCTGTTTTGTTTTCCAGCATTGTTACATTTTTCTTCCTGCTTATAAGTACTTGGGGGGAGAGGTCGGAAACCCCGCGGTGACCAACCGTATTGGGGCTTTTGTTCTTTGTTGTTTTTGTAGTTTTATTCGTTTTAATTTCGTAACCGGTGCCTGATAGTTCCTATGCCTTATTTTGTTGAGATGATTTTTCCGTCAAAGATATGGATCTTTCCCTCATATACTCGAACACATTTGTTTTTTGTAGTTTAGATGGTGCAATAATATTTTTCGAGCCACTTGTTTGTGCCGTTGGTGTGTGTATGATGTTAGGTGACGTTGAAGCGTTCCTTTTTCTTTTCTCGGCATCATGTGTGTTTCTGGTTACTATTTTGTAATTTCGAATAAATACATCTTTTCCGTTTTGTTTTTCTTGATTAAGTTTTTCCAGCAATTTTTTTCGTGTTTCCATCGTTTCCCTCGAAAAATCTTCCGTAATGTATGTTTCTTTTGACATTTTTGTCTTATTTTTCAGTATCATTATTTTCTTTTGAAATGACGTAAGACTTAAAAGTATTGGTCTTGTTTTTCCCTGCTCTTGCTTTCTTCCTAATCTATAATAATTATTTATTTCGTAAATGTCTATGTTAATACCTAGGTTTTTCATTGTTTCTTTAATTATATTAAATAGTTCTTGGTGATTCTTTTCAGTTTCTTTTATACCATGTAATATTAAATTATTTTTTCTACTTTTGTCTTCCAGATACTTCACTTTTTCATTCAATCGTTGGATCTCAGTTTTTAGGTATCTATTTTCTTCCAAAATTGGTTGTAACTTCTCGTCTATGTTTCGCATGATACTTTCCGTTACATTTTCCGTAATTGTTTTAGTCTGTTGATTGAGTTCAGATTTCATCATCTGAAATAACTTCGCCATGTCTTCAGACAATCCAGTGATATTCATATTTGCAAATTGTTTGTGCAAGTGGCAAGCAAGTTTTAGGCGAGTTGCAGTAAACGTAGCACGGAACGGTGTAAACGCAGCACTCCTGGTAAACATTCCCTCCTCGCAAATATTTTAATTAGAAAGGTTATTTTTTACTCTAAATTTAAGTATCAAAAGTATTTCCTAAAAAGATACCTTTTCCGAGAAAAAAAATAAAAACCACTTTTTGCTTGAAAATTTTTGATGTAAACAACGGCATCATGTGTTATTCTTAGGTAATGAGTTATATTTTAAACGAGTTAAACACGAGGTCTACCCACGCGTGTCCCCCTGCGGGCACGGATTTTTTGCTATACATCAAGTTTCTAAAAATCCCATGTTTGTTTCTGCTAATCTCCAAAACCCCAGAATAGATTTTAATGACGTCTTGTACTGATACTTTAATTACGCATATGAAGTTTGAAGTTTTTTTGTACTCAATTCTATGTTTCACAATTTAACTTAATCTCATTTCAGGTTGTGTACATAATCAAAAGATGGCGCTATACTTACCTTGCAAATATTTTCTAAATTACGATAAAAATTTAAGTTCAAATATAGGGATGTTCTATAAATTTTGGGGTTTGAGATGTCTAACTACGTAAAGTACTGAAGGGCCTGAATACACAGGCAAAAATCTCAAAAAAAAAAAGAAATCAAAATAATAATTATAAAACAAATTAAAAATGGCATGGACTACAAGTCTATGGTAAATTTATAATAAAAAAAAAAAAAAAAAAAAAAAAAAAAAAAAAAAAAAAAAAAAAAAAAAAAAGTACTGAAGGGAAGTGAGCAGACAAAGTCACTGGCTACAGCTAGATGTTACATTAAGTAACAGACAATTTAAAAAAATTAAATCTTTAGTTGCTAAAAGTTTGATTGAAAGTTAGTCATTCTTTTGGTCAAAGTTTTTATAATCGGCAGAAAGCTGTTCAATTACAAACTAATAATGACATATAAAATTGAAAAGTAAATTACAACAAAGTGTTGAGTAATAAAGTTATAAAAAATTATAAAAAAATCGTAATTTTTGTTGGAAACGATCACTCGATATCGTAAATCAATAAGAATTTTTTAGACCCAAAAATATTACAATGTAATTTCTTGTGATTGTAGATACCGTCCAAGTTAATGAATTTCCAAAGATAGTTATTTATTTATTTATTTATCTTCACGCTATATCCCTTGCGGGGTACCCAGAGACGACGGAGTGCCAAACGCTATGGTCCGTGCATACGTCTTTCGCCTCGGCCACAGACATCCACCTCTTCATACATGCCCTCCGAGGGTTCATCATGCTTTTAAAGATAGTTAATGATAACAAATTAAATTGGTTTCTATAAGAGCGCGATTGAATAAATTAATCAAAGATAAAAATTCATCTGGTGCGTGTTTAACCATAACTGTAACACCAGTTTTAGTCAAAAGTAAAAATATTAATATATGTAATAAGATAATCGGATAAAAATGTCTAAATTTAGACATGTTATACTGTGTTCAATCTTTATTATTTATTGAGTAAGCAGTATTTCTTTGAGGCTTACCTTCATATTTCATCCATCCATCTATATTTATGTTAAAAAAATAACAACAATTTATTTATTGAGCTGAGCGTAAGCGAAGCTCTTAACCGTTTGGGAGACCTTTTTTGTGTTTAGTTGTCTCCAGAATGCGTTGAGATAATTAGCTAAAAATTTTCTCATGTATGTTTGACCCGAACGCGAATATTATAGCGAAAACAGATTGAAAAAATGTTTAGCCATTCAAAATTTATTAAGAAAAGAAGAAAGGAGAGGGGCTCAGCTCAACACCCGCGGCGCATCCTAGGTTGGCGGTTCCTAGTATATTTATTCTTCACAAAATACAACGGATGAATCATGTATTGACATACTATATCCGCCTACTCCAACTGATCTTAATAGAGACTTTATTTGTATATTATCGTTCAACTTACATAAAAAAAATTCCATTATCTTAGTAGGTATTATAATGTAATACATAACGTAGACGCCATAACAACTAGTTTATTTACAAAGTACCATCTCGACCGCTGCTAATTAATTAGAAATATTGTATGCAATTTTTCTATGCTAGCAGGACTACGCAGCAAGACTTCTATACATTTCTTTATGAACTTATGTAAACTTGTGTGTATAAAGTTAATTAATTAATGTATGTATGCGTGGACGTTCCCATTAGGACTTAATATGATATGCATCTATAAGCTTAACTAGTAATTTTTTCCTTACAAAATAAGTAAATTATTTTAATTGCTTGACATTTACAATGCATAATATAATTAGATATTTGTATAGACATTAGTGAAATCATACTGTGTTACACTATTTATACCGCGGTATAATCTAAATATGTCATAGGTTAAGAAAAGGTTAGGCTGACAAAATGTATTTAACAAAATATATATATATCAAATTTTAATTGAATAAAAAGTCTATAAAAGCAAAAATTGGATTAATACGGATAGAAATAAAGTAAATATTACCTGATGTTAAATGAGAACAATTATAAACCTATCTCATAATAACTAAATATGACAATGACAAAAGCAATCTAAAAACATAAGACAATTAACGTGAAAAAGCAGACTTATCGAAGTTCGCGGTTTTCAAACCGCAATAAAGCTTATTTGACAGAATCCAATAATTATGATACGCTGAAGAGAACAAAGAAATGCTGTAAGTGAAAGTTGATACATGCGGGAAAATTATATTGTGTTATAAATTTATTTATTTTCTTTGTAAAAAAATGAAGGTTTACAATTAATTTACTATAATATGTTTATTTTGTAAATAAACGGTATTGTAATTTAACATTCAGATAGCGTCTGTTACCGCATCGTGAGTATTACTTAGAGCGTGACTTCCCTAGTTGAGTGAAAGAAATATATTTATTTATATAAATAAAACTGAAGTATTTAATATCTGAATATTTAAGTTAAACTGATGTTTATTTACGTTTATACATCTAAAATTGGTTGGTATTTTCAATTCAATTCAATTCAATTCAATTGGTATTTTCAACTACATATAAGAATTGAATTTGCAATTTACAATCTGGGCCCTAGAGATTCTTTAAGAAATAAGTTTAAGCAAATTAATGTACTTACGGTCGCCAGTCAGTATATTTTTGAAAATCTTAAATATGTACATAAAAATACTGACAATTTTATTAAGCATAGTGATATACACACTATAAATACCAGGAACAAACACAAGCTCGCGCTACCTGTTACTCGACTTAAAAAAGTGAGTAAATCTTTCATGGGGCAATGTATACAGTTTTACAACAAAGTCCCAGCAAACGTTCAAGTATTACCATTTAACAAATTTAAGAGAATAGCTAAGGAACGTTTGTGTGCAAAAGGATATTACAATGTATCTGAATACTTAGAGGATAATGCACCGTGGGTATGAAGCGATCGCTGCCAGGCTGCTTCAAGATTATTTATTTAATATTGTGTAATGTATTTATGTTATTTTGAATTTAAGGAAAAAAAAAAAAAAAAAAAAAAAAACAAATGACAATCCCGCTGAGTTTCTGTCGCCAGCTCTTCTCAGGTCTGTGGAAATAATTTTCCGAGCTGGTGGTAGCTTTGACAATGAAAAAATGTTTTGTATGAAACTTATTTTCAATAAAGATTTTTGATTTTGATTTGATTTTTTGATTTTTGAAGTAATTGTTCCATGAGACGGAAGCTAATTTTTATACTAAATAATAATGGGTCATACATAGAAAAGTTAACTTATAACCTCCTTTGGAAGATTCTTAATTTAGGCAAGCGCGGCCGTGATGTTGATGATTTTTTTTCAATTCAGTGCTTTAATTAAATCATGTGATTAGTTACTTACATATTTTATACATAGTATATATTCTTACAAATCATAGATTGATGTTATATATAATATATTTATATAGAAATAATTGTTAACCCAATGATATGTTTATGTTGAGGCAAAGAAGTAAATTAATCTAATAAATCTATAACAATTTTTTTTACACATTGACAGTGAAATTGGATAAACAACCTAAAAAAGTCGTATAAGCAAGTAGTATTTAAGAAAATTTTAAGTTTTCTTTTTATTTAAAACTTATCACACATAATATACATAAAATTGTTAACTCAAAATTATAACAATAAATTACAATTATATATCAAGTAAAATATTATACGTGATACTGGCACTGATAATAGATCATCTAGGCCGGATTTATTCCTGTACTCAAAACAACTAAGGCGCGTTGTACTTGTGGAGCTTACTGTACCCTAGGAAACAAACACACCCAAAGATCATACATTTAAGCTTAACAAGTATTACGAACTATGTAACGAACTGATCAGGAATATATTTATAGTTAATTTGTACGCTGTAGAAGTAGGAGCGAGTGGTATAACAGCAAAATCTCTCTACAACTTATTTAAGGATCTCGGCGTTTCTAGAACGATTATCAGTTCATTTCTAGAACGTATTTCAAAGGCGGCTTTAGTAGGTTCTTACGATATTTGGTTAAGTAGGGAGAGGAGCGTGAACAGTGAAGGTGAGCGTGTATGCATAGTAAAGGGGACCCTTAAACCTACAACTGGGTCGCAAGTCCCAGGCATTGTTTGCGCTCCTCTTCTTGCAACACCATGAGCCCGTCAACCGCACGGTGAATCCATGGAATGCTAAGAAGCTTCGTCTCATTATATTAATATTAAAATATTTTTAAGTTTCTAATTTTAATATACAGGGTGTTTTGTAGAGGGTCCGAAAAACGAAGTGAGCGTGTTCAGGTACCTATTTAGAGAATACAAGTTGGCCAAAAAAAATCCCTGACCTCCTATTTGATAGTGATAGCAGCCAAAGCTCGACTAAATATTTACACATTTTATTGTTTAGATAGTCGGTAATCTTGGCCTTACCACGCCGCCTCTGCATTCTTTGAGAGACAGAGAAAAAAGAACTTATAACAATAGTTTTATACCTGCTCGTCGTATTTAGTCCCTTACTTTACGTAGGTGATACATACCTTGAATCTTAATTTTACTCAACAAACTGAGAAGTATTATAGCATTTTTTATGTCGTTGTAATAAGTGATAAATAGAGAACTTTTTAAGGCATACTACCTCCAGAATCGATAGTGGTTTTTTTTTTAATCATTGTGAATGTTGAACTTAGATGTCAAGCTTGAACTTATTTTTTCACTTTATGAGCTCTACATTAGTTGGGTAGTTCAGATTATATCTAATTCTGCTTTTCGTGGCTTAAGCATGGATTTGAGACTAAAATTACATGAAAACATCCGGTCTAAAATGGATTTTAGAAATGTTATTTAAGTGATTAGATACAATTTCGGTTAAAAACGAAAAATTTACAAAAAAATCTTTAAAAAAAAATAGGAGGTCTTAAATTTTTTTTGGCCAACTTGTATTCTCTAAATAGGTGCCTGAACATGCTCACTTCGTTTGTCGGACCCTCTACAAAACACCCTGTATATAGTTTTTAGTTACGTTTACTATATGTTATAAAATTTCAAGATATATATTAATTTTAGTTCGTTTGTAATTTGGCTATAAACTATTATTAGTACGTGAAGTGTTTCTCGCTACCTGGAATACAAAAATATGGTTTTCGAATTATATATAATTTTTCATACTTTATGACGCATTCATGTGTCATAAATTTATAGTTTATGTAATCTTTATATAACCTTGTTTATACTATAAAGTAGGACTACAATATGATTATAATGAAATTAAAATAAGTAGTCGCTACATCGCCTATAAACTAATTCACAAGTACCTTTTGAAACCGCATCACGAATGTTAGTTGAATAAGATTGAGAATTAGAAAATAAACATAATATATTTAATTAAAAAAAATTAAAGATACTATATCTTTAATTTTTTTTTCAACAGAATTAATAGAACTATTTTAAAAGTAAAAACTGTCGACGGATTGTCTTAATTTACCAAAGTATTTCTTATTCCATTGTTTAATAATACTATAGCTATGAAAAGGAATATTTTTGGCTTAAATAAAAATATTGCGACTTAAATAAAAAGTAATCTAGAATGATCAAAATAAAAAAAAAGAAGGTAGTATATAGCTAGATACATTTCCAAAATACATCTTATTTGAACCGGTAGTTAAGGAAGTCAATATTTCTTTATTTTGTGACTGATTCACTGACTGACTGATCATAAAACAAAAGTTGTACTTCCCGTTAGTCCGAAATTACGAATACAACTATTTTTTAGAGTTTACATCAAGAAAAACTTATCAAAATTATTGTCAACAAAATTCTTTGATTTTTTTCGTACTTGAGTTGGATCTCCATAGCATAGCTAAACTATCAAAGAAAACAGTCATATGATAGTAACTACGCTATTGTTAAGTATGTTAATATTGTTTACGTCTTAATGAATCGAGTGTAAAGTGTGTGAACAATAAACGTATTCCGTAATACTTTTGTCATCATTTGTGAAATTAAAATGGTCATCTTTTAACTCCTATCTCTATCTTCTTTGTTTCCTGTTATCACAAAGAAATGACCGAATGAAAACAGCGGTCCGAATTGGCAATCACCCAAACCTTTATAGAAATGTGCTTCCACAGTTCAAAGTATTTATTGCCAGATTTCGTGATTTTGAGATTTTCAATTGTAGTAATGAAATTTATATTCTGCAGACAATTTCTTTTCATACATCTTATAATTTTTGATACAAGACAGAGAAGATGATACAATAAGATTCAGTAACATCTTTTAATAATCCAACACAGTAATACATTGAAATAAAAAAAATTATCTACCTCGTGATATTAAAAAAATCATTGACGCGTGCGGAAGTTTCTTGTTTCTATTTCTTGTCATCAGAGAGGTACTCATGCTCTAGTTAACCTTATTTGAAAATGATATTTGAATATCCAATTGGTATACAAATAAGTTTGATTGATAGCTATAAATGACGTAAATTGTCATATTAGAGCTTAATTAGTGCATAATATTTCTAATTCACTTAAAATGTTTATAAAAATATTACAATTAAATCTCAAATATATTTATATTAAAAACCGGGCAAGTCCGGTAGGGTTTTGTAGTTGCCTTTGATGGATGACTTTTTGTTTACTTGTATTTGATATGACGTCGAAAATGTCAATTTTAACAGTTTCAGCTGCCGATTTATAACCTCTAAAAATGGGCTTATATAAGACGAAGTTAAATGAAAAAAGAAGTAGAAAGCCCAACTTCACAAGATGTTGGAAAAAATCTATCTGAGTAACATTGCATGTAGTTTTTACCAGCGGCGATAAAAAAGAGTGAAAACCAGTGTCATGTAGTAGTTTGAATGCCGCCGTATTGTCGTTACAGAGATTATCCTTGATAATATCTCAAAAAATTATGCAAAGGCTTTTTACCAAAATTTTATGCGATAATACCGAAATACAAAAACACTATTTTTGCTTCCTTATTTTAAAGTTCTGATATATTCTTATATATTATGTTTTAGGATGTACTGTGCACTTTAATTTTAATCTAAATTAAATGTACAATATATCTAATCAACTTATGGTTTAACAATGCTTCGTCAATAACTCACTAATCTTTATATGGATGTCAAAGATTAAAATAATTACTGTGGATTTTCCTGAAAAGAGAAACATATACACTCAGGCACTTTTTTTACATCTCTTTAGGATACACAATCCTATAAGACATTTTCTTAAAATATTTTCTAAGAATTAGATAACGCTTACCATGTATGTGCACAAGAATATATATTTTAATTTAACCGACTATTACTCGTAAGCTTGTAAATCTTACTTAGTTGTGATAGTTTGTCTTTTAAGTCCGTGATGAAATATTTGTCAATAGGTAGACTATGTTTAAAACTTTATTTTAATATAAATATCACGTTAGATAAAAAAGTTAAATAAATCATATTATGTAAATCTACGTTTCTGTACATTTCTTCACACATGTTCGATTATTACTCAAACTATGTGCATTCCATTTTTCGTTTTCATTATAAAAAGATAACAGTGAATCTGATACGGTTATACTGAACAGTTGTGCACGATATTTATAGGTTCCACAGAGCATTTGTGCTTGCCAAATAGCGCTGTTTTACAGTGTACAAGACGAAAAAAGTGCAATTAACATTAATGCAAAGTTATAAGTATTGTTATTACTGGATTAATAAACATCATCATTTTAATGTTATGTTTTAATACTTATTTCTGATTTCCAACGTTAAAATTAAATACAGTAATTAATTTCATGAAATTATTAATTATTAGGATAAATATTATTCATATTTATCTTAAATACAATACATCTAATTTATGAGAAAAACAAGTAAAAAGAAATTCATCTTCATCTGAACCCCTCAACTCGTTCCAGGCAATTTCTCTTGAGACCCTTGAGACTAATATTATAGATTTTAATAAGGTATTCGCGTATTTAAGGATTTTTTATTTAATAATGTACAATTTTTAATATGATAATGTATTTTTGACGGTAAAGTCCAAAATATTCAATGTTTCACGATTCACGATGTTTCTATTTATGCCTAAAGGCAAATAAATATAATAAAACCATAAACAATATTTCAATATATTGAAAAAACATCATAATACTTCTTAAATAAAGCCCTATCTCAATGTTAAGATAAGAAAAAGATGGTATTATTTTTAAATTTTTCCTACTTTGTAAAACTGTACTGTTTTGTTACATACTATTATAAAAATATACAATTAACTCGTGTTGTCTGATTGTCGATTAAACTAATTGTATAGAATGATATTAAGGGAACTGATTATTTTTAAAATTATTTCGAATAATGAAAAAACAATTACACATCATATATATTTAATTAAAATACGTACCGCTATATAAGGATATTGTTTCGGTATACTGGGATTATCACATCGACCTCAGTGAGAGCGTTGTTACCTTCTAATTCCTGATGATAGACGGGCTGTATTATTTGTCAGTTCGTTTAATAATATCATTTTGTTGTATTATTTCAGTTATTTAGAACGACAATTAAATAATTCAACGGTCTATCACTCTTTACTATGTTTATATCCAAGGAATATGATTAAATAAAATAAATCTATATAATCTTAGAATAATTATCTAAGGTAAGCAATTATAAAAGTATGACGAGGAATGCGATCATATTGGTTAAACTGTTTTTCGTTTTGATTATTTTAAATAACAGCAGATGATCTATGTAACAGCATTATTGAAATTTATATATACATATATACGATTATGGAACACTTATTCCTGCTCACAGTTTGAGTCCACGCGCAAAGCAACTATAAATTCGAAACAAACTGTCTTTTGGAATATTAACTTATCGTCAGGGATGACAAAATAAAAATATTAACTAAAAGTCACCAAATAATTTGAAAATATTAGTCATATAAAAATAATTACTTTCCTCTTACTAGCGTATGTCTACAGTTACGACTTATACACCTATTTGGGGTAAAAGGATGCTTTAGTGTCAATATAATAATGTCGATTCCCGCTATCCGGCATCTGCTAAGGTGGCTAACTACTTAGCACATTTATATTTAAGAGAGAATGTAGTTTTTCACTCAATTCTTGTACATAATTTAGTTATAGCTGCTATTTGTGACAATTTATCCCAATTTAAAATATCCTCCAGTCAAATAGTAAAGCATGTATTATGAGGTATTGCAATTGCTAAGCCTACACCTCTTAGGATACCAATATGGAATGCTCGAGTTGTCATTAGGTTTTTAAAGAATACATCTCCAAATAGTGAAAGCCTATTCGATGTATCTGTTATTACTAGCATCAGGAAGAAGAGTTCGTGCTCTAACTCTTTTCTATTGCAATCCTGATAATTTTATCGTTAACTCAGACATGATTACTTTGCATCCCATACTTGGTTCGAAAACTGATACGTCCTACCAACAGTCGGATTGGATTCTTACTTCCCACGATCATAATGTACACCCGGTGTTTTGGATTAAAACTTGTATTAATTCTTTAAGAGAATTTATTTATTGCAACTAAGTCATCCGCCACATACGCTATGATTGGGAATTCGGTGAGATGTCTGTTAATGCAGAGAGGAATAGACGTATCACCAGGCAGCTTTACATCAGCCCTGTTATTATTTCATTGACTAGAAAAATATCAAATTAATATTAGTAGAAGGAAAATTAGGCGCGATCACTTGAAGGGAAACAGCGACATCTACCGACTGCAGGCGAAAAGAAATGATGTACTCTCATTGTGTACTTTAGACGTCTCAGGATGATATGGACATTATAATTTATCTAATAGTACTCGTACAAAAAGTTATACTTGAATATAAAAAAAATATAAAAGAATAATTCTTCGTTTACAATAAAAGCCAGGTTAAATTTCGTAGCTGCTGGTGTCTTCTCCAAAAAACTAACCCGTTGTCCAACTTGTGACTGCAATAAATCCTATCTCCCGTCGATAGTAGAAAGTTGGCGCTTATCGATTTTCTGCCGCCCGCCACAAAAGATTGTACTTTTATTTTATTGTTCCAATATACTTAACCCTTACTTAGTAGATTATTTTATTATAACTTTTTAGGGCCTTATTTATATTAAGAAGCTTTATGTGTGGTTTTTTAAATATATAATTTATAAAATGTTAAGTAAATAATAGTACATAAAGTAATGAAATGAATATTTTTTATTAGTTAACTTGAAGTGAACTAAAACATTCATAAGTTGTTATTGTCACGATGATTTCAAAGTCAGTTATTTTAAGAGATGCATAATTAATTATAACCGAATGATGAACCAATAATATCACATTTTTGAGTAGTGGAATTAGTAACAAGTTTAATACCAAAATTAACAATTAATTGAACGAAAACCTAGACCAATTAATAGTAATTTTCGCAATAAGGGCTATTATTTAGTAAATAACCGATTAATTGCATATTTTGCACTACGCATATATAAACAAGTAAGATTCTTGTTCCTATCCATAGTGACGAGCTGAATATTATAAAAATCCGTGCCCGCAGGGGGGACACGCGTGGGAAGACCTCGTGTGTAACTCGTTTAATATATAACTCACTACCTAAGAATAACACCCCTTGCGAGAATAAAACTGTGATAATTTTATTTGGCTTAGTCAAAGAAGTACTTAGTGCGTTGTCTTAAATTTAGAGTAAAAAATAACCTTTCTATTAAAAATATTTGCGAGGAGGGAATGTTTACCAAAAAAAGTTGCCGTGGTTTTACCTACCTTAAATTTTCAAACTAAAAGCGGTTTTTGTTATTTTTCTCGGAAACGGTACCTTTTACGGAAAAACTATTGGTACCTAAATTTAGAATAAAAAATAACCTTTCTATAAAAAATCCTTGTGATGTAAGAATGTTTACCAGAAAGTAGTTATAAATTTTTTCCAAATATTTTCGTTTTTTTTTACCCCCACCCTTAAGTTATTGAAGTTAGGTTTTCGGTTTATCTATGGAATGGGCAGATCGAATTCCTCGAGGTTTACCCAATAATACGATGGGGAGCTTAATGTTCTCGGTAAGTAAACTGTGCTTCCACTAGTGTGACTTTATTATATTAAGCCATACTGTCTAGTTTAAACTCTTTAGAAAAACTCGCAATAGTTAAAGGTACGGGATATAGTTCTGTAATTATTAGTAAATGGTTGCTGTTACCTTTCACTTTGATACTTTAAACTCTTATAGGCTGTACCGGGCATAAGCCGTCAAGTAGCCTAAGCTAAATATAGTTTAAACTCGGTAGTGCTTCACATAGAAACAGCTTATAAGGTATAAAAAAATTAAAACTATGCAAATAATTAATTAATTATTTAATTAATTATTTTAGTAATTACTTAATTAACGACTATGTTGCCACACACATATGCCATCAAATGTGAGTTAATTGGAAATAATCAACGAAGATAATTAATTTCATAATTTTAAACCGATGTACTGATTACCTTTGAAAAGAATTAAGTATAATTAACTAACTTCATATTGATATATTATTAAATATAAATATTGCTATGTAGACTGGATTAAAATATCTGAAACGAATAAAAGTGACTTACGAATAAAAATACTGTATCATTGTAAAAAATATAATTCTAATAAAATATTAAATATAAATAATAAAATAGTGTATCTTTATTATTATTAATTCTAATGTATTCAGGGTCGTATTCAGCAATAACAAATATCAAGAAGTAATTATTTGTTGTTTTTGAACATTAAGTGCTGTATATGAATTGCCGATTTTTTGTTAATACTCTTGCAAATATAGGAATATACATAACATAATTAATGGCTTCCATTTCATTAAGTATACATTATAAAGCACAAATGTGTTTTATAAGCTAATTATCTCATTTAAACTCAAATAAAAGCCCATTAGTCAAAATATTGTTTTAACCACATGATTAAATAAGCATGGAAGGTATGTGCTTGCCCTGTTACATTTCCATTAATATTTTATAATTCAATAAAGATTGATTATTAAAGCGGTAATCAAAAATGTTGTAATTGTTTTTTTAAATTCCTATAATTACAAATATTTTTGTTTTATGGAAAACTGAAAGTATAAGAGGTTTCTAAAATCGCAATTCCGCGATTATAACATACGATATAGATATTCTCGTCTAAAGTGTCACATATTGAGCACCTTTGACATTCTCAATGTATCGACGCTGGAGATCTCTCAGCATATTAAACACGCTGCATATTCATACCGAAAGTCACTTCAAGTCTTACGATAAAGTTCGAAAGAATCTGACTCTTTTCTAAAGGTGTTATTAAATTATTAAATTTAAAATATGATTCGAAACACTTCTTAGTTCTTCAGTTCCGATATCATGCTTTTTGCCAAAAGATAATCTTAGACAAACTACTAGATATTGAATATTCCACGTGCTCTGAGAACGTGATCGCAATGTGAGTGTAGCAGTGCTCATGCAAAGTCTAATAGTCTCATAAATTGAATATGTTAGCTTGTTCCGTGTATCGAGCTATCAAAATCATAAAGTTATTGAAACTCAATGCTGACTTGGTATTTTATAAATACCACTATGATAATCCACTTTTTTATAAACTATACATATACTTAAGTTGTTTAAGTCTAAAATATTTGTTACAATTCAGAAACTTAAAAAGAAAGTAAGTACCTTTTTCTCAGAGAGACTTATTTACTTGCATTTGGATTATATCAAGTTATAAACTCAAAAACTTGGAATTTCGTTTTTTTAGGATTATTTGTGGCTTTGATTTGCGATAACTATAATTTAAAATATCTTAATAAACAGTTAAATACCTATTCAAAGATAACAAGCTGTTTACTGTGACCTGTGACTGATTTTTGTGTTCATTGTACACCATTAATAGACAATATGAAAAATAATTATTCTTTTTATTTTTATATATAACTGGTAGTCAAACTAAAATAACAACAACCTTTATTTCGGAATGACATCATGATGAGGTGATTTCACAAAATTATTTTTTAAACTATGCCTTACAAAACTGCCCTTAGAAATTGTAAAATTACATACTCGTATATTTCTAATTCGTAATAACTAACAAAAAATATTATTGTTAGTTTGGGCTTTACAAAACAATCCATATTTTCCTAAACAGGAACAGAACTTTTTAAAAGTGATCAAAATATTTTAAACTTTTGAACATTTGAATCTTCTTAAAAATATAGTTATATCTTCGTATATAAGAAGCTCGTATTACAATGTTTGTTTGCACTAATCTCCGAAAACAAAGCCGATTTCAACGAAATTTTTTATATATCTATTGCTGATCCACCTTAAAAGGTAATATAGTATTTATATCAATAATTTTTTTTATTGCGTATTTCGTTTTTGTATATAAAGGCTTTAATTCTCTTTGAAGTTCTATAAATTTCCAATAGATGGCGGTGAGAGTTCCAAAATTTACCCCGATCTTATTTTTAGGTTGAGCACATATTCAAAAGATGGCGCTGAGTTTCAATTTGAAATATTTTCTAAACTACAGTAACGCTTTACAATTACAAAACATGGTTATATGTTGTTTACATTTTGTAATTGAATTTTAGATGTCTTACTACGTAAAGTACGGGAGGGAAGTGAGAAGCTGAAGTCGCTGGCAACAGCTAGTTGTTGTATAAAGTAACAGATAATCTAACACAGCCAAAATTATTGAGCTTAAGGACGTAAACTGTTATTGAATAAAAATTTAATAAAGAAATAAGAGAGTAGTTTTGTAAATTAAATCCCTATTGGCTCAAGTGGAAGCAAATAGTTTATGAGAAAGTCGCCCACTCTTTTGTTTAAAGTTTTGCAAATTGGCATATTTCTGCTCGATTACAAACTAAAATCCGTACTATTTAATTAAAAAGTAAATTCGTGCAATACGTTGAGAAAAAGGTAAAATGTGTCTTAAAGTTTAAAGTTTTATTCAAAACGATTAATATTGACCATAAATCGATTAAGGTAGGATTTTTTAGACCAAATATTATAAAAAAATCAAAGTTTGTATTTACCTTAAATATACCTTCCAAGTAAAAGCACTCTCAAGAGCTAGTTAATAATAAAAAATGAAATCAGGTTTTATAAGAGGTCAAGTAAATAAATATTTCATATATCAGCATTCATCTGGCGCATATTTAATAATTACTGTAATACCTGCTTTTATGTTTTTAGTGAACAGTAAAATAGTAATACTAATAATATATTAATAATTAAAAAAAGACATGTTATACTGGAAATTGAAAAACAATATTAATTATTGAGTAAGCAATAGATCTTTGACGATATCCTTTAAAAATTACAGTTCAGAACAATAAAAAAATAATCATAAATTTTACTAATATATATTCTTCAGAAAATACTACGACCGAATCATGTTTATGTATGACATATTATATCCGCTTAATAATAGCTGAAGCTGTTCTTGTCTTAATAAATAATTTATTTGTAAATTTTCATATGTACATAAACTGTTTTCAAATATCACAGTAACTCTTTTAATATAATACGAAATGTAGGCACCCTAAAAAATAATTTATTTACAAAGTTAAGTCTCGACCGCTGCTAATTAACTAGATATATTGTTTGCGAGTATTACTATGCTAGCGAGACTACGGAGAATAACTTCTATACATTTGTTTTATTAACTTATTTGAACTTATGTGTATAAAGTTAATTAATTAATATTTGCGTGGATGTGCACTAAGTGCATTTTTTACATTTGCATGATTTTTATTATGCATAATATAATGAGAGAAATAAACAACCATAAGTGAATTTATTTAACAACGGATTTTAACAACTCTTCAAAAATCCATCACGGATACCCGTTGGCCAAGAAGATGACGACCGGGGTTCTTGTTTGAATACCCGCAATCTGCCATTTTAAGGCTACCTACTATAAAACCAACGGTTGTGCTTATTGCCTTAATGGGAGGGTGTTCTGAGCAATATAGAGCACCCTCACAACGTGGACCAAGAGTAGTTTAAAGAGGTTACCCTCCCCTCTCACCAAGGCACTATAACTGGAGAATGAAGCGGCAGACGTACTTCCGCCTCTGTCTCCTCACCACCGTTATTGAGCAAGTCAACAGTAGAGGGTATCTTCCTGTCACGCACTTTGGCTAAGAGGCCATTGCCATCCAATACCTCTCGATGTGAACTATCGATGTCACAACAAGTGAAAGCAAGAGATTCATGTCCAGGCTGTGCACTCCACCAAGGTGTGATGAGCTGAGATCATGGCCTCGTCACAGTGGTAGCAAGAGGGGATCGCTTCGCGTTCCGTGTCGCTGGTTAATATAGCCCTTCAGATGGGGGCAGACCGCCACCGCTGTCGATAGACTGGCTTTTCCCTGGTCTCTATTCTACCATCGGCTAGTTGAACTAGGGACTTGACCCGAGCTGCCTCGCGTCTTATTTACTTGGTATGCAGGGACCGTAGCGTTTGGCGCTCCGTCGTCTCTGGTTACCCCGCAAGGGATATGGCGTGAAGCTAAATAAATAAGTTTCTTAGAAATGTCTACGATACTTCATAATATCCTCGATTATTTTTGATAAATAAATTATCCCATTTTAAATGGTATCGTTCGTCATTTTAAATTTTTTTTCACTTTCCTTTACAGTTTAAAAATTTGTACATAAAACCCGTCTGAAGTTTAGTTTAAATTTTAAAACATTAACATAATGTATTAAATATTACATACAAAAACTTTTTTATACATGTTTTATTAATATTGTATGCTGTAATTTTTTAATAAATAACGTGATTCTCACAGTTTTTAAACAATTTTATAATATAATTTATTACAATATCTCTAATTATTGGCCCGGATTGTATCCCCAACTGACCCTAGCCATATTTGTCATCATATACAATTTTTACCTAAACTTGTGGTTTTAGTTTTGCTATAAACTGAAACAGTTTTTAGTATTATCTCGTGGGAATAAGATTTTACTGCGGATTAAAAAGTGTCATATCTGTTGACTCAGTAAATAAACTACACGTATATATTATTTATAAATATATTTTTAATGTTTTTTATACATAAATTAATATATTAGTTTACATTTTAATATATTAAGTTATGTTTTACGAATAAATCAGCTAAAGACTGAAAACTAGTATTATTTATTTAATATGACATTCACATTTTCTTAAAAACTTTACCTTTTAAATCGTATGCCTCTAATCAAAGGATATTCCGTCTTTTTTTTGTATTCTGTGTTATGACTTATGTTCTGAAATTACATTTTTTCCTTAATAATAATTTAAAAGAATATATTAATATTATCTATTACTATTTTAGTTGCAAAATATGATTATGTTAACTGTGTAATAAGTTAAGGGAAAAGATAAGTAAGATAAAAGTGTTTTTTAAATAAAAAGTATATTTATGACACTTCAATAATAAAATAAATAAAAGAAAACATAGACAGAAGTTGGATAAATACTTAAAGAGGTAAAGTTACATATTATGTAATATTAAATTAGAACAGCTATAAACCTATAGCATAATAATTAAATACAATGACAAAGACAGCCTAAAAGCAATATACAATTAACGTAAAAAGGCAGACTTATCGAAGTCCGCCGTTTTTAGATTATGACACATTGAAGAGAACACAGAAATGCCGTAAGTGAAGGATGATTCCTGATGGAAAACATTCCTATTGCAATGTTTTTGTAATTAAAAATATAAAAAAATGTGTATCGATTTCTTAATATTCATCATTTAAATATAGACAATTTAAAGATAAGTGCTATGATTTTTGAAAGCTTTTACAATTTTCTCTTCACTTTTTTTATTAACAAAATTTTCACCGTTAAGAATGTTTTAGAAATGTTCATCATAAAAAAATCTTTGAAAGTATTCTTGTAAAAGAATTAATTTATGTAATTTATTAACTATATATGTTTATTTTATAAATAAATGGTTTTGCAACTGCAATTTAAGATATAGGTAATGCTTGCAACCGCATCGTGAATATTACTCAGATCGTAACTTACCCAGTTAAGTAGAAAAAAAAATCAATCAAAATATTGGCATTATTTTCAATTGCCCAAAAACCCATGGTGAAATTTGGTCCGAACGGTAATTGCACTAATTAAATGCATAAAAATTTATCATGCATAGAAAATATAATTTACAACATCATGATGTAATAATATAAATAAACAAGAATACTTATTTGGACTAAGTAAAACAATAATAAATTAATAATACAACATAATAATTTGACAACGGTACCTCAACAACAACTTATAGTTTCCTTCGTGTATCGTAATTTATTGACGAGTTCGCAGTGTTTGCGAGTTTCTCACTGTAGTTTCTACATCCGACAGGGAAATTGAATAAACATTCTATAAACTGTGTATAAACAGGTAGGTATTTAGAAAATTTTAAGTTTTTTTTATCATTATATTCATGTACAATTTATTATTTTAAAATTATTTTAGTGTAAATTGTATATACCTTTTAAAACATTAGTGATTTTCTTTTCTATTTTTATTTCTTTTTGCACTCATTGTTTTTTTCTGTTAACATTTTTGGGTGACTGATTGATAGTAATCTAGCATTACATCCGCCAATTGTCACATTTATTTTCTGCAATGAAGCTTGAATAAATGACATAAAGAATATACATAAGAATGTTAAATCAAAATTATAGCTACAAATTATAATCATTGTATATAAAAAATATTTTTATATAATACCTTATAAAATATATCAATTTTGTGCATTTTATGTAATGATAATGTTTTATTGTAAA